>JANDEH010000004.1:29267797-34915297 GCA_024610705.1 Tetragnatha versicolor | reverse complement strand
CCTTTGAATATTTTTTTGAAGGATGTGTGTCATCTTGGATCTCCAGTTCCTTTCATTGATTGCGAGAAAATCTGACTCCATCGTGTCAGCCCCTCTCATCCGCGGTCTTCCCCACTTTCTAGTTCCAGTAGATTTAAAATGAAAAACCTTTTTAATAGTGTTCCCCTAATGCATTCTAATCATATGGGCTATCATGGGAATAATTTAATTGTCAGTTTGAAAAAGGGAATAAGTCCAGAAACCAAGTTTTTAAAAAATAAAATAAAAAATGTATTAATAATGGAATTTTCATTGCATAACCACCAAATTTTTACTGGGAATTCAGAACCCTATTTATAAAAAAGGGCAATCATCGAAAAAATATAAGTTAATTAAAAAATATTATACAGTTGAAAAAAGTTGATGGACTTATTCCCTTTTTTAACCTTATGGAAATTTCAAGTGAAGAAAAATCTTGAAAACCATTTAAATTGGAGTTTAAATTATATTTCTGCTTAGTTCACAACACAGAAGTGAGAAATAGAAAGATTAAGAGAAATAAATTTAAACTGGCGATTCGATTATTTTGATCAATTTTTCGAGGCTCGGTGTTTGATAAACACTATAACCAAGAGAAATAGCATCACACTTCTTATTTTATGTAAGCATATTAAGCAAGCAATTATAAATGCATTACAGAACCATGATGATTTCAAGATTCATTATTAAATTCATAGTCGGCTTTTACTTTGACTTCAGGAAAACAACATTGGACAACATCTTACTCAAAAGAGTGCTGAAGAACTTTTCTTCTCATATATCTTGAATATAAAATTTAAGAAGCGTCCGGGTTATGAAGATTACATTCTCCTTCAACCCAACATTGAATCACATTGAATTATTCAGATTATTTTATCAAATTTTACTTTAGTTATCACGTCTCTTACTTTTTACCTCATTATCTGAACGGAAATTCTCGGATGCTATCATTAATTTGACAGACAGATAGCGTATCAGTTCATCCCGATCCCCCAAGTGGGGGGATATATTCCACAAAAACGGTTTTAAAAGCTCCAACAACCGACGATTCCCAGACCAGCACACACAAAGCCCAACCCCCTAGGGGTCAAACATATCTCTCAGCTCTACCATTTCTACACCAGACCCAGACAGTATTGTCTTTTAAAGACACTCGGGAAAGGTTTCTGGAACTTGTCGCTAGATCCTTTGATCTCTGCAACCCTTCCCCAGAACTGGCCACTCCAAATTCTCTACAGGATTAAGTGGCAATCTCAGGGGGACAAAGATTGAAAGGGTCTTTCTTATCCAGACGGTATTGCGTGATTCTGTCGAAAGAGGACAAGACAGGGGTGCTGATGTCACACCTGTCATTCATCGGTCTCTTGTAACACACCAAGGCTTTTGGTACAGACAGACACGCCATGTTCGGTGCCACCTTTCAAGCCTTCCATCGTGTGGTCTAACCTTCAAGTCCAAGCGACCTCACAAGCAGGCTGTTCCGAACCAATTACCTGTTGGACATGGTGACAGACAGAAAGAGAGATAGTTCTTTTCACTGACACCCCTTTGGTTAATCCGAGAGACCCTGGTGGGCCGAGCTACTGTTCTGCATGGAAGGGTGCTCGGTGCCCGGAAATCCGGACCGAAAATAGGGGCCGAGGGAGGCGACAGGTATAGAGATCGGGGTAGCACGTACGCATCAGAGTTTGTGGGTTTTTTGAAGGCGGGCTGGCGTTTTTCGGTGGGAAGTGGCAAAAAGAGGGAAACGCATAGCGACTGCTTAGTGGTGTGTGGAAAATGCTGGGAGTACTACGTGAGGGAGAGAAACTTGAAACTGATTGGAAAGCTGGCTCCGTGCTCAACCTGAAAAAAAGACTGAAATTTCCAATTGTCATGTCAAAATTTCTATCCGGTGAAAACAATGGTTTGTTGATACCAGTGTGAGGGTGATGGGGTTATATAATAATATTTTTGAGGTTACTTTTCGTTAGATCACCTCTATTCACTTTGGTTGCATATAGAGTTTTAAGAGAGATCCAACTTTCGGAAGTTTTTAAAGGATCTGTGTTAGTTAGCATGCCTTGCTTCTTTTTTCTAATCTCCGTGCACTTTATTTTGGAATAAGGACGACTGGAAAAGAGAAGAACGAGGAGAAAGACAGAGAGCAGGAAAGAATGAGTAAAAGAAGAGAGAGATAATGTGTTAGAAAATCGGAGAGAAAGTAAAAAAGAAAGAGAGATGTGAAAGAGCGAGAACAATAGAGATATTGAAAAAAGAAAATTCAGAATGAAGAATAAGACAGAATTATTAACAGAAAGAAGCAACTATTTTTCTAAGCGTCGTGCCGGATGTTTGGGTTGAAATAAATCGCTTTCAAAATGGATCCCAAAAATGTTTATGAAGGGCTTTGTTTAGCCTCAATAAGTAATGGATTTTCAGAGTAGTTCAAGAGGTGAAAGTAACACAAAATCTTAATAACTGGTCCTCCCTCTTTAAGTAAAATTTTTTTAAAAGTATTTTTTATGGTTCATATACTTGACTTCCAATCCAAGAAACGCATGGTAACCCATTGCATTTTCCCAATGTGCAACAAATTGAATTTTTCAGATTTGTGTTTTAAATGGTCCGAATCGACACACGTTAGCAAAACTAATTTTAAAAAAGAATACTAATGTGTCTCAATATTTCCATTAAAACACAATTCGTTACAGAAATTCTAGTTTGATCCAAACATTTTCAGTAATTGCATTCCGGTGCCTCCGAGCCCTACTGGATCACTGCATTCCGTGCAAGTGAAATATTTCTTTAGAGACATTCCATTATTCAATAAATAAAAAAATATCTAGCATTTCCTCAGCATCAATCAATAACTATAGCCATTAACACTCATTGGGACTACCTCATACATAATCACACAGTATTCAAATTAGCCAATTTAATCAAGCGCACAAAAACAATGCCCCAATTATTTTTCATACCTTCTGAAACGTATCCTGCGGCATTTTCTCAAGAGACACTTAGTGAGTAAGTTTGATAATTTCTCGGTAAAGCTTTGTAGTACAAGAAAAATATATTCGAAGGTTAGCAAAATGCCACTTCCCAAAGAGTCGGTATCAAATTAATTTATATTATTAATACGAAAGCACCCTAACGATGTTTTCGTCTCTTTGTTTAATGGAATTGATGTAACATTAATCTTCGCCAATAACTGCCCCTGAGAAATTAATTCGCATGCAGAAAGCTCGTTTCTACCATCAAGTGTCACCTTAGCTCCGTCATTATAAACGTCAGGGTTCCCCGAAGTAATTTCTCTATTTGCATAACTTCTGGCACATTAAGGTGCTTGGGAAGATATTTTTTAGTTCTCATTTCTATTGGCATAGGTGGTGCTTTTTTTAATGTGTGCTTAAGAGAGAGGGAGAAATTTATTGTTAGAGAGTGTGTGAGAGAAAGAAAGATTGTGAATAAGAGTGTAAATGGAACTATGAAAGTAAATATACAGGGTGTCCCACGAGAAGGGGCCCAACCCCTTTAACTTTTGAACCCCTACAGATATAGTCATGAAAGTGGGGTCTAGGTATAGTAAAGTGACCATGCTCTATCCGATGAGATTACTTTCAACGCCCTCTAGCGGAGAATTTTGGAGTTAAATTTTTTATTTTAAAAACTAGGGAGCTACCGCCCCCTGCTCGCTATCGCTCGCCAACCCCCGTTAACTGCTGACGCTGATACTTAAGGATCTCTTTGCCATCCTCACAAAACACAGCTCACAGCACTTACTCATTTTATAAAACATTCTTAAAACTGGGGAACTACTTCTCTGGGGGTATTCTTTCAAAAAAGGGGAATATTCATTCAGCGGCGAAATTTTAACAGTTCCTTTATGGCAATATGAATTGGCGGATCGCCATTTAATTCCAAGAAAATTAGTAATAAAGCAGTGTAAACTTTCTTTTACCATTTCCCCAAGGTAATGTTTTTCTCACACAGATCCATTCAGAAGCACTGAAACATCTCCGGAATAAATTTTACTTTCTTAAAATTTGTAATGATTTTCATTGATTGTCTGTGAAAAATGTAGTAATTATCGTAAACATCACGAAAATTTAGAATTTTGCTTCATGAGAACAAATAAACATCGAAATTGTGTCAGTTTCATAGCAATGACACGAATGTTCTGTCTTTCGATTTTTATCTTTATTTCTAAAACATTCCCCCGCCATATCTAGTTTTGCGTTTTGGCATTATAAAAAAAGTTACCTTTTACTACCTTAAATAATATAACTTGCAAAAGGATATAAAAATAATTATTATTGTAATAAATAAATGCAAAAGTTTCTGAAAGCGAGTTTATATTTTAATTGTAAATATAGTAATGATTAGGTTGCCACAACGACAAAGATAAATATATAAATATGAATTAATTATTTAAAAATAAAAGATAAATTAATTGGCACTGTATATTTGGACGGCTTTTTTCAACTAAACTCTACTCTAATTTCCACGGCTAGGCTACAGCTCGGCGTTTCATTGGTTCAATCACTAAGCGCCGAGACTGCTACGTAATCACGAGACCTACAGCGCATGCGCCACTGGCCGTTTTGGCCGTCCAAATATACACTTCGAAATTAATTATACATTAGTTTTAAATATAATTAAAATCGTTTGAACAGCAAAAATATAAATATTGTTAAAAAGAATCCAATATATATTTTTTAAATTAGTGTGATAAATAGAAAGATGATTATTTAATGTATTTGAATGTTAAAAAACCAGTGAAATATATTTTCAATTGTTTTAAAATTCATCGTTTCTTGCTTTGTAACTGCGACCTTATCCGAAATCTAAAAAAATGGAAATATTTTAAAATTAAGAATTTTTTTGAAAAATCGAAGGGCTTACTCGGAAATCCGGAAAGAATTCGGACATTTTGATACCATATATGTGTCATTTGGTTCAGTAATTAAAAAGCCTTTCTCTGGAAACCGTTCACCAAAAACTTTTTTTTAGAATAGAGAGACTATGTGAGGTATGTGAAAAAAGTCAATGACTAAGGTGTAGAGCAGCATTGATTTAGTAGGAAAAGACACCTTAAGCATAAAAATATCTTGAACAAAATCCCTTAAACACACGCTCAATTAGGTTGAAAATACGTAGATTTTACTTCTTAAAACGCTCCTCACTAGGCGAAAATGAGAAATTTTTATTTTTATGACTTAAGTAAATGACTAAAAGTATTATTAATTCATTAAATTGAAATTTTCTCATTTTTGCCTCGTGAGGAGCGTTTTAAACCGTAAAATCTACGTAAATTCAAGCTAATTGAGCGTGCTTTTTAGGGGTTTTATGCAAGATATTTTTCTGCTTAAGGTGTCTTTTCCTACTGAATCGATGCTGCTCTACAACTTAGTCATTGAATTTTTTCACATACCTCACATAGTTTTCAAAATAAAAATTATAACTCCTAAAGTTTCCGCTAGAGGGCGTTGAAACTTATCTCATCGGATGGAGCATGGCCACTTTACTATACCTAGACCCCACTTTCATGACTATATCTTTAGGGGTTCAAAAGTTAAAGGGGTTGGGCCACTTCTCGTGGGACACCCTGTATAAACGAGTGAAAAAAACATTAAAAAAGAGGGAGATAGAAAGGTATGGATTTTTCAAAAAAAAAGTTTTTTCAACTTAAGTATACTTCTAGATATTAAATACCAATATTTCTCTTTTTGTTCCTAATACATTTTTCTAACGAAAACTCTAAGCTTAGGTTTTCAGTTAGTTCATAGGTAAGGGAAAACCTTTACTTTTTTAGGCAGTGATTTAATTCCTCATATATAAATAATCCTCCTTTAGAATACTCCCACCCACCCTGTAGAACAGTGGTTCCCAACTCAGAGAAGTCCGCGGACCACTAAGTCTAAATTTGGAACCTTCACGGACCACCCTTAGATTAAGATCCTTATCACAAAATTGCAAAATGAAAGTTTATTAAAAGCATGGAAATTTATATAATGTACTTAAATTGTGGTGCACTCTGTTTCTTTTCTTTTCCTTTCCAGTGAATAACTACTACTTCAACTTTTAGGTTTCGGTTCGTGCGGGGAATCCCCGCGGGAATTTCCCCTTTGTTATATAACCAAGTTTATATATATGTGTGTCTTCATGAATAAATAAGAGTTAAGTTTTTTACTTCCGCGTCGGTGGTCGATTCCTCCCTCCGCAGCATGCATCAAACCTCTTTAAAATATAACTTATTTAAGAAAAATTACATTTCACGATAATTAGTTTTTGTTATAAGTAAATTTCGGAACCCACAATTGTGGCCGAGTATTTTTTTCCAGAACTCTTCATTTCTCTTTAAATATTTAAATTAGAAGAAAGTATTGTAAACAATTTGGTAGTGATTGTTATGCACACAAATTACCTACACAGATGAAAGCATCTTTTCTAGTTCAATTTATTCAAATATCTATTATTTATTGGAAATTTTTGTGTTCTTCCGGGTACCTCCACGGACCATCGATGGTCCGCGGACCACCTTTTGGGAACCACTGCTGTAGAAGATAACAGTCCCAGCGTATTTATTTCTAGAAATAGATTACTTTTTTGATCGAATACTCGAATAGAATAGGGTATTTAAATGTACTGAGATAGTTAAAATTTAAAATCCATCAAATAGAATTTGAAATTTTAATCGGCAGTTTAAAAATGGAATAAGTCTACAAAAATGGCAAATCGACTTTTTGAGCTCAAAAAAAATCTCCGATCTTCCTTCTACGCATGAATTTTGACCAATTTTGGCTAGGGTCACGGAAGTAAGGTCTTCCCCTAGGAGAGTGACCCTGGAGAATCCATTGAGATGAATTACAGCACCGCAAGCGGCAAAATAAAAAAGTTAATTAAAAAACTAAAGGAGATAGAGCGAAAACCTCAGTGATAATATTGATGCCAACGTTATGAAGAACTCACTGAAAAAATTTCACAAAAATATCATACATATTCGCGAAGATATCAGCATGAGAATATAGCACTTTTTCAGGCCTCAAAAAAGTAAAAGTTCGCAAATTTGCAATTTTTTTGATTTTTTTAATAAATTTTGTCTTTATTCATCTAAAAAACACAAAACTTCACAATAATACTGAAAAAATTGCAAACTTACGAACTTTTTCTTTTTTGAGGCCTGAAAAAGTGCTATTTTCACATGCTAATAAACTAATATCTTCACGAATATTCACGATATTTTCATGAATTCTTTTTCAGTGAGTTCTTCACAACAATGGCAACAATACTCTCACCAAGGTTTTTGCTCCCTCTCTCCCTTAGTTTTTAAAATAATTTTCGAAACTTTATTTATTTCGCCTCTAGGCGCGCTGTAAGTCATCTCAATGGATTTTCCAGAGTCACTTACCTTACTCCCGTCACTTACCTTACTCCCTAGGACACGTTGGTTCCAAATAAAAGCAGTGAAACGGACTTTTGAAACACCCTGTATAAAAAAGCTTTAATTCCAAACATAATAAAGCTGTTTCTAAATGTATAGTTTATTCATGCATTGCACTTCAAAGGTGATACTTCTCCTACCCCCTTCTTCTCCTTGGAGATACTTCTTCTACGATATTTTAAGTAGCGAGAAGAGTTCAACTCTTCCTTTGAAAAAAGAAGTTCAAATCTAAATGTTAGTCTCACAGATTTGGCACAAAGCGTTTTTTTTTCAAAGTTTATGAATAACCATCACCCCCAAAACTGAGTGGAATAACCCGTTTCCATTAAGATCACAACAATTATGTACCACCTCAAAAGTTTTGTTCGTGGCGGTCGAACTAAATCTCTTGATTTTCTTCTTTCTCAAAGTCGCTCGACTTGTATGCATTGTGTTCTATAGCAATATCAAACATGATAGATTATGGACAAAACCAAAACATTTTTGATCATCCTGAATTCCTCTGGGAACAATTTCCCAACTCCATAATAAACAACTTTTCCCAAACAAGAGAAACCGAAAAAAAAAACAGCTTTCGTACAATCAACGCAAGAAAGACAACGCACGGTATGCTGCAAGGGTTAAATTAATACCCTCCAGATGGCGTAAGGAAATTATGACTCCATCCTCAAAAATTCCCTTGATAGATGATGAGTATCACAGAAGCTGCAACATCTTCATTACCCGCGATCCACCGGACACGCCTCCAGGTACCCACTAATCGGAAACGCATAACAAGACCTCAATCACAGCTCAAGCTCATTAGACGAGAGAAATTCGAACCATCCCAAAACTTCGCTTAATAGATTAAGCATTATTCTTCAACCCCCTTTAGAATGAAAATGAAAAGATCTCTCGCCTTGCCCATCAGAGTTGAGCAGAGCTGCATCCATGGGTGTGGCGCGGGAAAAACACGGGGGAAATAGGATGAGGTACAACACAACTAATAAATACATAGCAGTGATAAGAACATTAAAAACTGAAATAGCAGGGGGGTCGGAATAAATATTAACACGCCGCCGCTGCGTAATTTATGGTCCCAGCTCTGCCAACATGGATTAACAGAGGTGTTTTTATTACCCCAGACTCTGATGTTCGGCGGGTTTTTTCTTTTCAATTTTTTTGCCGCTTTTTTCGTGTTTCGAGCTCATCTGATGGAGTTTGGTTCTGGGCTTTGTTTTACGGTTCAGAGAGGCGTGGCCGCGGCCCGTTTGAGTTACGAACGCCGGTGAAATGCGAGACGGTGTCGCATATACAGCGAATGACAGAAATGCTCGAATCGTGATCGGTGTTTCTTATAAGACGGCGGTGGATTTGGAAACTGGACAGGCTGAGGGTTTTTTTGCACAGTTTTGTGGAATAGTTGGGGGTCTATCTTCTTATTTCGAATGCTTCCTTGTCCTACAACCTTCCGTATTTACAACTCTAGATTGAGTTTTGATCAATAGCTAAGACTGTAATCTGTTTGTTTAGTGATAATACCTGAAAGCAAATGAATTGCCAGTTTGAACAACTTAATGATTCCAAAAACTGAAGTTTGGAGAAAATCGCATTTATAGAACAATCATCGAAAAAAAGTATATAAAAAATACTGGGAAGTTGACAAATCTTAAAAACTACTTCAATTGAGTATTATATTATATTTCTGCTTAGTTCACAGTAAAAAAAGTGAAAATAGAAGAAATAAAACAAAGGAAATTCAAAAGTATTATGAAAGTATTTATTGAATATCAATAGAGTCCAACATTTACTAAAAAAAGGGAAAATATTTTTAAATTAAAAACAAATTTTTTTGGCTGTTTATAGCACAAAGAATAAGGAAAGAAAAATTAATTAACTTTAATTTCAAATTAAATAAAAAAATGAATGGACATTGATTTTGCCAATTTAAGGGTCTTTGCGTCTAAAGCAGTGTTTCCCAACGTGGGGCGTACGCCCCACCACAGGGGGCAATATCATTTTCTAGGGGGCAATTTAAAAATTTTCAACCAAATTGCCCCCAGGTGGGGCCAATACAGGGGGAAAATTAAAAAAAACTTTTAAAAAGAAGTTTATCAAAATCTGGTCCTATTATCCTATCTGAGAATGTATGTCTGAAATCTGGACCAGTATGTATCAGAACCAAGTTGAAACCCTGTTTTTTAGAGTAATTTCCAAACCTTTTCTGGGGGATGACCCAAAATCTCTTTTTTTTAGAACGCTTATATTTGAAACTTTTTTACATTAGGTTCATCAAAATGCAAATCTTACCTAAAAATTCATATCCAAAATTTCCCAAATAGGGGTACCAAAATAGTTAAAAACCTGCTTCCTAGAGTCAAATTTCCGAAAATCCCCAGACCTCCCTTGGTACTTCATTTGATTTAGTTCTTTAGCATGCAAATTCTACCTAAAAATGTTCTGAAAAGATTCACTATACTTATTAAATATACTAAAGGGAGTAGTTATTTTTTCCCTCTATCAATCAACGCTCTCTTAAATCTCCTACGACAGTAAGGGAGTTGCATGTGTCATATTTTCAAAAACAAACAAGTGTTCCGTATGGTTTTTTGTATGGTAAAATGAAATATCTAGTCAGTTTTTCAAAAAAATGTACAGGTAATTAAATATTTTAATTTAAAAGTTGAGAAAAACACACGTGACTGAAAACGTTTATTGTTTAAACTGTAGGATGACGTCAACAATAATAACATCAACTCCATTGCTTTTCAACAATGCCTATTGTAAGATGACGTCACATCCAAACTCTTGGCGTTTTCGCGCGCTTTTAAAAAGGTAATTTTTTTAAATTTTTTTTGGCAATCAAAAAATTTCTCAATCGGCCTCAAATTTTGGGTGGTTGCTTATTTTTGCAAGAAGAATCGATTAAAAAAATATAAAAAAATCATGTAACTTCCTCGTTGTCGTCTTCTTCTCCAGTTGAAAGTATCCCATTAGATGCTTATTGTTTTGTATTTAACTGCTTTTAACCAGTGCTGTAATCGGAACAAAATATTTGTGGGGACTCAACTTTTATTTTTATTTTCACTCAACATTTTAACCAAATATCCCGATACTTCGGGAGGACGAGTAAAATATTTCGGGGGACGGTCTTGGGGAGTTGTCCCCCACGTCCACACTCCCCAATACTTCCATTAAAGGGAGCAGATCCCTTTAGTCTTTTAAAAAATTATAAATGAAAAAATCTTTAAAAAAGCATTATTAAAATTAAAGTTTCATATGCTTGCATTTTTCCGGTTTTTGTCTGGGTGTAAGCTGCTCCTTATCCCCTTCAATTACGCCACTGCCCCAAAAATCAACAATTTTCTTTTTTCTCCTTTTTTTACTAAATTTACCCCAACACCCCAAAATCCCAAAAACCTCTCTAAAATTTTACTTTCTGTCCACGCCACCTGAAATATCCATGGAAATATCATTACTTGCTCTCCATCTTCGGTCCTCCGGAACATCTTAAAAAGGTAGTGTTGCCATCTATCAGGGAAAGTTAAAACAATAAATAGGGGTAATTACTATATAACAAATAAACTATCATTGAAAAACTATTTATATCACGTGTTTGTTGTGTGTGTTGTCTATATTTTAATAATAATGTCATCATATACCATTATACAAGTACACAAAAATATAAAATTCAAAATTTTTTTCAGCAAACATATTTTTGAAAATTCTTTGACTTCTATTAATTTTTCTAAACATAAATTTACTTCCGTGTAAAACACTTTTCATAATCCTCACATTATTTTATATCTTCCTTTTGTTATTCGAAAAATATACGGAAGGACAAATTTATATCAGCAAATTTGTATAAGGGAAGTAAAGTAGAAATAAATGTTCAAAATTATACAACTAAATACCAATAAAAAAACATAATTCATTTACCTTTCAACATTTTTGTAAATTCAAAACACTGAATTTAGGGTATTTCAACTTAAAAAGTTAACTTTTTTGTCTTACGACATTTTAGGGTTTTATCCAGTTTTGCTTACAATTTTCCCTTCAGTAACAATTTTTAACGCATTCTACTCTGCACAGTCAAATTAAACCAATGGAATCCGAGAAGTTGGGAATTCTTGGTAAAAAGAAACAAGACAGCTATTTTTAATTAACTCGCCTTATTACTTGTCTTATGGCTACCCTTCCCTGTACTAGTCTGCTCCAGCCCCCCCTTTGTGCCTGACTCAAAAAATTTTTAGACCCTGTTTTAGGTGTTACACGAGCTAGTGACCTCTCAAGAGACCTCTATTATCCCCAAGTTCCTTTACAACATTTTTTCACGTTTTAAAAATCGAACATTTTCCGGGAGAACCCCCCGATCCCCCTAATTACAACGAAGTAATAGAATTGTTGGCGTTGGAAAACAAGCAGACTCGTAAGCTCTAAACGGGTATCTCTAGTTACAAACCATGTTACAAACACATATTTTGATCCAAGATCCAAGAAGGCGCAGCCCAAAATAAACTGAGACTAATATTGCAGAAAACTTATAACTTCTAAATTTTTAACGTAATCCAAAAAATCGCCCATACTGATAGTTTTTCTTTCAATCTTTGACTGAGGTAATTCTTCTAGCGTGGAGCGAGGGGGAGCATGCCATTGGAGGCCCAACCCTCCCCTTAAAATTCAGTATAAGTTGTAGTTAATATGATTTTTGGGTGATTTCTCCAAAATAATTGAACTGTTCCGCCAAAATATTTAGATCCTGGTCAAAATATAGGCTAGTCTTTCAAAAAATTTTACTCTAAAACAAAACAACAAATTTGCAAACAAAATTTGTGTGGTCTGAAAATTAATATATATAGTACTCCTAACACACCGGACCAGGCCTGACGAGAGAGGGGGGCGAGGGGGTACGATTCCCCCGGGCCCGGGCCTGTAGGGGGCCTGGGACCCAAAGATTTTCATATTGAGTTCTAAGAGAGAGATATTTTTGAATATTTTGGAAATTAATTTGTTCACATAAAGGTCCAAAAATGAGTAAATTCCCAGTTTTCTAGGGACATATTTTCAAAAATTTTCTGGGGGGACCCCCAGACCCCCTTTATTGCTTGTTACTCATCGTATTATCAAAAGAAAACTATATGTTTAAGTTGAGTGAAAATAAGATCTGGTTTAGAAATATTCTAAAAATTACATTAAGCCTATGAATGCATGGTTGGGGGTACTTCAGAAAATTTTTGACCCTACCTCAAAATGAGAAGTATAGGTATGTCACTTGGGGGCCCGCTTCCCAACTTTGTCCCCGGGGCCCGACTTGGCTCTCGGCGGCCCTGCACCGGACAGAGACTTATCAGAAAATTAAGTGTTAACATCCACATCCTCCCCCTAAAATTCGTCACTCTCTGTCTCTTTTTTTTCAGTCGCTTTCGAGGAGCGATCCTGTTTGGTTGTAACCCAAATGGTCTCAAAGGGAGTTAAAACGCCCCTCCCAAATTTTGAATAACCAATTTGTTGAAAATTTGAATACTCCTTTCAATAATAGGAAAACCCAACAAATATTATCTGTTTGCATAACCACCAGGTTTTAGTGTGTATAACAGGTGATATAAATGATCTTTCTCTCTATCCATATTTTTATATGGATGTTGATTTAGTCAATTACCCAAAACTAATATACCAAGTTTTCTCTTGTTGTAGTTCAAAACTGCAGAAAAAAGTTACACCCGTCACCAGACAGTGATTTCTGATAACACTCAAGAATAAACTTTGAAAACTAAGTGGTTGGAAAAGTTGGGTTTGCTGTTCCTTGGGAAATGAGATATCACAGCTTTTTGTAAATACGTATCTTACTTTTTTGATTTTATCGGCTGTGAGTAGCATAGAGCACTCAACGATTCTTTAAGGAAGCTGAAGCTGTTACGATGTTTTCATCCTACTGTGTACGATTTCAGTTTTTATTTATATTTTTATGGTCAATTCCTTTAAACTGAAAAAAAATGCTGAACAATAGGTAAGTCATCCGTTTTTTTTCTATCTTCTCTTAATGCAGTGGAATCTTACATGGAATGCCATCGAAAATAAATATCATTATATATACTAATAATAGGCTAGTTTTTATTAACTTATCAAAAGTTTATGTACCTTTATTTATTTCTAAAATGTTTATCTGGGATGTTCAACCCAATTTCAAATAAAAATGTATATTTTTTCTAACTATACTTTACTGATTTTCGTATTTGTTGTGGAATCAGTTATCTTATCTTTTGGTGTATCCTATCAAATCAATCTTTATCAAATCAAGTCTTTTATCTTTCATTGCTCCACTGTTCGTACAATTGATAAATAAACAAATGACAAATGACCGATGCGAAATACGTTGTAAGCAAATACCTTCTTTGATTCTTCCAAATCTTGCATGTTCAAGCAGAGACGCGGCAGTGATGGTATTATCAATCAAAGCAGAAATAATTTCATAATTAATGTGTATTTTTTGAAATTGAAAAACTATGGCATGAATGAGATTTTAAGATTTCTTCCTTCCGTAATTTTTGAGGTGAATGGGACGAATTAGAAAGTTTACACCCTAGTTTGTGAGGTTAGATAAAGAGAAGGAGCGGATATTCACTCACTCTTCTAGTATAGTAACGTGTCAAGTCAAAAAAACACCATAAAAACTATTAAAACTTACACGAGAATTTTTTTGCTTCTTACCTTTAATTTTTAAGGGAGTTTTCCCATTAATAATCTTCATTTAACAACGGAATTACTAATGAGGACGTGCCAACGCCAAGGGTTTCGGCACATTAGGTTTTGAAGTCATGCTATTCCAAAAAATAAAAAATAAGGACCATTCGCCATTCAACAAATAAAACGTGAGAAGAATTGGAAACGTTTGAGAAAAAGACATCATTCTCCTGGCCAAGTCACTTGAACCACGAGAGGTCAAAATCTTTCACCTGCGCCCAGTTTTTACCACCGTAAATCTCATTTGCGGTAACGATCTCCCCCTCCCAGATCCATAGAAAGGAGATATCCCACTAATGATGAAACTACCTAATAATAAAACAGAAGAGGAACGAATTTTCTTGTCGGCAGAAGAGCTGGTTTTATTTTCGCGTCCCTTATACTTGCCCCCTGCTTTTATCGCTGCTCTATGCGAATGAAGAACTCACAAAAAAAGACTTTCACGTTTCGTTGATGAAAAAAATATCATTCATTTAGTAGAACATAGTAGGTTCGAAAAACTTTCTGGGACCTGGAACCATCGCCCTCTTTTCAAGAAGAAAGTTTTCCACCGGCCCCTTACAAATGTTTGCCTTTAATTTCTTATATTCTATAGAATTTTTTGCAAATTTTTCGTAATAAAAGTGCATTAATTACTAAAATTTAAGAGCTCTCTCTCTTTTTTTGATAAAAGCGCTTTTTTTTGGCGAATTTTTGTGATAAAAGTGGTTTTTCAAAAGTGAGGGGGCGCAAAAATTGCAGTTTAAAAAAGCTATTTTAAAAATTGTGTAGGAATAGTACGTAAAGAAATCAAAAGGTAAGTATCATAAATATTTTGATTGACTACTACTCTTTATTTGTGTATCCTAAAGGAATTTTACAGGTCATAAGATAATCCTCGAACTATATTGCTAATAAATGAACAAGTATGTTGCATTAAATTGGGGTTTCATATCTAAAAACCTATTTAAGAGCTACATTGAACCTATTGAGGGCATCGAATCTATTAGGGCACACTAATTAAGGTCTCATCCTCTGGCTCATCTTAAATGTTGAAAAATGAGTCGAGATACCACTTTTTTAGTCTACTTTTTTTTTTAATTTCTGGGGGAGGACCCCCAGACCCCCCTCCGTTCCTTAGGTTCAGCATCGACAGTAAAACTTGCACATTTTTTCAGCGAAGGTTCACGTTGGATCCATAAAATTCTTGGGGGGAAGGGACCTTAGAAAAGAAATTGTGAGCAAAAACCATTTCTGAAAACAAAAGTCTGGTTGGGGGTTTACGTCCTTGTAGTTGACCTAAAATGTGTTTTTAGGGTCTTGTTTTCAAAATTTTTCTGGTGGAAAATCCCAACCCAAAAATGTGGTTGCCCTCCCCGTGAGTTCCGCCACTGAGTTCAGTAGGTCACATGATGGGTAAAATGTGACGTGAAGACGAATATAGTCCATTCTTCAACATCTCCCAGGAGGCGGTACCTCCCACTTTGGGAACCGCGGATATAGAATGTGATGATTTCAACTCTTCTGTTTCATCCTCTTTCCAAATTTCTTCGAAGGAACACCCTCAAATGATACCATTTGGGGCTAAAATGATGTTATAAATTATAAAAACCAGTGAAATAACAGTTTTGAGCCCTTCCACTGAGCTTTTAATGTAAAAAGTGCTTTTCTTCAAAATTTCTCGTTTCCAGCAGATGAAACCCAAAACTTATACTAGAAAAGGGGTTTGCTGAACTTTTTTAGACACCAAACATTGGAACCTTTATGGGGGTTTCATTTTTTCAAGTAGAATTAAATTTTAAACAGCACAGATCGGAAATGACATGAATATTTCCTATACCTGACAAGAAAATCGATTTTCTTTTTTTAAAGTTAGGAAAATAGTTTAATACTTGTGAATCTTGGTTGAAATGTTAGAGAAAGAAGTTTTTAATGAAAAATTTCCCCTAATACGTTAAAAGGAAGTAATTTTCCAAACTCAAAAAAAGAAAATAGATTTTCACGTCTGGTATAGGAAATATCCATATCTTTTCCGATCTGTGGGCTATAAAATTTAATTTTACTTATTAAAAATGAAACCCCTATAAAGATTTCAATGTTTGGTATCTAAAAAGTACAACAACTCCCTTTTTAAGTATAAATTTCGGGTTTTATCAGCTGGAAACGAGAAATTTTGAAGAAAAACACTTTTTACAATAAAAGCTCAGTGGAAGGGCCCAAAAATGTTATTTCACTGGTTTTTATAATTTATAATATCATTTTAGCTCCAAATGGCATCATTTGAGGGAGTTCTTTTGAAGAAATTCGGATTTAATTCATTTCGTCTACCTGTAATGCATTATAAGCTTTGGCGAGTGCAACGTCCCTAAGTAGTACGTTTTAATCTTAAATTATAGGGGCTATAGGGTACAGTTAATACATATAAATAAACATATTCCACCAAAATAAGTCCTAAGTGACACATTTGAACCGGTTTTATCGCAGTATCAATCTTAAAATATAATTTTTAAAAATTCTGAAAATTGGTCATTTTTTCCACTTTTTTCAAACTTTGGGGCTCTACAGGCAAACCCTAGAGTTAACTTAGGGGGGCTGAAACTTCCTACACATACTTTTGGGACCAAAAGGAATGGGAAAAGCCCTGGGGAGGGGACCGAAGTTTTTCGAAAAAAAGTTTTTTTTGAGACACCCTACTGTACCAGCGTATGGCGAGCGAGCGTAGCGAGCACAGGATTGCGAAGCAATCCTAGGAGAACTGCGTCAGCAGTTCCCGGGGGTTGGAAAGCGATAGCGAGCAGGGGGTGATAGCCCCCTAGTGATAATAATTATATTATTATTAATAATGATGATAACAATAATAATAATTATTATAATTATAATAAATATAAATATAATAATACAGTAGGTTTTTTACAATTTGGTTTGATTATGCACAGGAATGCGAAGCAATCCTAGGGGAACTGCATCAGCAGTTTCCCTGAAAGTAGTGCTATCATCCCTGAAAGTTTGTTGCACCATTTCAGATACACCCTGTATTTTGCTTCCGTTTAAGAAATTCCATTTGAATGCACATAATGTGTACCATAACAAGTTAAAACACTTTTATTTAACTTTTAATTAACTTTTTTTTATTTTTTTAACACTTTAAAAAATTCTGGGAGAGGCCCCCCAGACCCCTCATTTATAATTCGATTATTAAATTCTTTTTGGATTTTACCGGGGCCACCAGCCCTTTTCTTGCTTTCCTCATGGATCATAATATGATTCATCAAAACTTCAAAGGTTCTTCTGTTAATTCTGAAATGACTTTTGAAGTCTTTATACGAATATCGAGGAATCACCTCTTCCACATAATTTTTTATGTATACTCTAGTCTAGGTTCCGTTTCTCGATTATTATGATTTAATAATAGTTTTGTAATGATTTCTTCTTCGTCTTCTGAAGATTCGTCAAAAAATACCGATTTCAGAAGCGGCAAACACATTTTAACAACTTATCCATGTTCATACTTAACTGAACGCAATCAAATTTCGAATAGGATGCGACTCTCACAAATGAATGTTGTGTAAAAAAATATAAAAAATGAGAAGTTAAAAAGTAGCGCAAAAAAGCGCAAGTGCACAGAAAATAGTTCTATAGTCGTTCGTTTAACCACACTTTAACTCGTGAAACTGAGATCATGTGACCCGAATACCTTTTCGTTCGAACATAAACTCGTGAGGTTTTACGAACACGCTCTAAGTCTCAGACACAGAGTACTAAAACCGAGAGTCCACGGCCATAGGCCGTATGGATATCTATCTCCATAGACGATTTTTATTAGTTCGGCATGCGGAAATCGGCAGATTATATTATATTCGTGATTCTTGCATTATTTCCTTCAAAATAAAATAAAATTCAACCGCGCTCGAGAATGTACAGACCACAGAGTACTAGAACAGAGAGTCCGTCGCCATAGGCGCTAATGGAAATCGAAAAGTTGGATGGATGTGGGGCTTTTTTGGCGCTGCGATCGCATATACGTCACGAGAGGCGGGAGGAAAAAGCCTGATTGGCTGAGAAAAACTTTTTCCTTCTCCTTCAAAAATAGCAGATTAAGTGACAGCCAATCACAGGTTCGAACACCAAAATGTAAGGCACTGTATATTTGGACGGCCTTTTCTCAACTAAACTCTACTCTAATTTCCACGGCTCGGCGTTCCATTGGTTCCATCACTAAGCGCCGAGACTGCTACGTAATCACGAGACCTACAGCGCATGCGCCACTGGCCGTTTTGGACACACGTTTGGGCCGTTTTGGAATATACACTTCGAAAATTTAATGTTGATATATCTGTCAATCATTTATAGTTCCTTGTGGCGCCCTCATATCCATCCAACTTTTGAAAATGTCTTTTTGGACCCTCTGTTAGGATTTTTCTCTGTGGTATAGACAACGATTTTTTTTGCAACTTTGTAACCCTCCCACTCCCTTGCGTCACGCTCAAATCGTCAGATTTTAGAAAACTTAGACTTTTTAACTGGTAATTAACCTACCTTATCTTTTTCTGACGCGCTCGAGTAAATCCAGGGATCGATTTTTTTACAAATCTGACGGGCTGTTCTAGACAAACCCCCCTACATGGAGGGCTTATATTTGGTGGAGTTACTCAAAAGCATGCATGGTATCCCCCTATGTTTATCTGACGCGCTCGAGTAAATCCTCAAAAACACTCTGGGCTCCCCTACTATTATGGAATATGCCTGAAGAGAAGTGCACTTCGGATTCCTAATCATTGTTTTGGTTGAACTAGTCTATATAATTTTTTTTAAAAAATCTGCTATTCAAAAGAAATGCCTAAGCCTAAATTTACTGCCAAAGGCGACGCAGGCGACGTGACAACTAGGATGAGAGTGAAGAGTAAGCACTCTGTGTAATTATTAAAAACTTATTTATACAAAAATAATTATGAATAAAATTATTTTAGAAGTGTTTTTGAATTTATTTATTGAAATTTTCCGCATTTAAATGTCTAAAAAGGTTTTTCATAATTTCTAAAAAAAATATGTATATTTATACTTAAAATCTGGCTTTTTACAGTTTACGATTACTTTATTAAATTTCGATAACAAAAATCGTATTAATATCTTATTTACTTTTTGTGTGACTCGCCTGTTCACAAAACTGATCCTCCTCCAAGTTTTGGTTTCTCTCCGGTGTTTATATTTTCAAGAAATTTACCGAACTTTGAGTTCTATTTCAAATAACGTGATTCAAACAAATATTGTAACCAGTTTTTGATATTTGTCGATAAATAATGTGGCTCATCTAAGTTTATATAGGAAATGTTTATGTTTTGCTCGACAGCATGTAAATCTAAATTCAAAAGAAAACATTTCAGAAATTAAAATTCTATTAATGTTACTGTTCTTTCCATCAATCGCCTAGTAGCAGGTACTTTTATATAGTTTCATTGTTTTGTTTACACACCTGTCAGTTTCAGTTTGTGATTTTTATGATTGAAATATATAGTGGGACGTTTCTTAACCATATGAAAATAATCTTGTAAATCTTCTGTCTTATAAACTAATCTCTAGCTATACTTGGTGGAAATAAGGATCTTGGTTTTTTTAGTTTTAAATGTTAGATTTACCTATTTGATTAATTACCTAGATTTGTCCTCAATTGTTTTACAACTTATAATAATTTTTTTTAAATATCCCTTCTACGAAAGTTATTTTTGGCTAAATATATTCTCAAATATTTTTAGATGTAAATATGTATAAAAGCCACTTATCTTAATGTTTTAAAAATTAAGTTCGTAAACTGATGAAAAATTTTCTTAGAAATTTGAAAATAATTTGTTGTTTACTCTCCCTCTAAAATATTTCAGTTTAAATTTTCAATCTATTTCCCTTTACATTACATTTATTAACTTTTTTGAAATTTACCTTTAACTCAAAACTTTTAAAGACTATGATATATAACTACTCTATACACTTAAACAAATGATACACTAAATCTATCTGAAAGCTTTTTACCTTTATTGGGTAAACTTCTTTGAGGAAAGTGACATTTAATTCTAAACATATCTTTAAATACTATTTGTTGATAAGATATATGACCTTTGACCCATAAACATTTAATCTGGTATTTTGTTTATTAGTTGCAGATAACTAACGTAAATAACCTATGGATGAAGTAGTTCTGCTGACTTCCTTAATATTGAAATTAAAATTATTTACTAGCTCATGCTCTTTTAATATTGCTATAGGGCCCAAGATTTTCAGTAAATAATAGAAAATTCTTCAATGGGAAATCAGATTGGTCCTATTGTATCTGAGTAAGGCCATGTTTTTTTCAAACTCTTAGTGCTTCGAAGGCTTAAGTTTCTCTTTTACTAAAGTACAGATTTTTTCATGCTTGTTTAATTGAAGCTGAAACGTTTATTTTTCTTGTTAACCACACTAAGGCCTAAACAAAATGTTAATTCTTGAAATGTTTGCTACTAGTTATTAATGTTAATATTTCTGCTATTCTAATCTATTTATGTGGTTGGTCTTGTTCTATGTTGCAGCTGTTTTGTTTTGTGATATGTTCAAACTGTATCTGTTCCAATGGTTAAGTTTGTGTATGCAGTTGCTACATAGCTACTGATTTAGATATTTAGGAAGCAAAAAAAATTAGAATGAAGGATTCAATTCTGTTATTGTCACATTGAATATCCCCAAGCTGTTTTGTATGCCAAAAGTTAGAGGTAACAACAAAAATTGAAAACAAATTGATAAAAATGTAGTTATAATCAATGACCATAAAGAATTTGGCAATTCAGTAAAATCCTGTTATAACAAATTTCACGGGACCGTAAAATTTCCTCGTAGCAACGGAAATTTCTTTGTAAGGGTATTTTGATAATTAAAATAAAAACGGTTCGGGACTTTCGTTATAACAGGATTTTTCATTGTATCGGGATTTCACTTTATTTGAATATTTATCACTTAAAACAGCTTGGTGATATATATAACAGGACAGCTAGGGAAATTGATCCAAATGAAAAGCGTATGGAAGGAACTTAAATTTATTTTTGCAAAAAAATCCTTGGTTAGTCTGGTCAATATAAAAACCAGTTTAAAAATCTTGGAAATAATATTAATGGGTAGAATAAATTTCTGTAGATCTTTTATACTGAAACATATCAAGTATTTTTCTTTTTCTAATTCTCATTTTTTAAGTACGAAATACATCTCAACGCAAATATATTTACTGTATTATATATTAGTACCAGTTTAAACAAAACACAGTAAACTAAGTCAAGGAAAATCTGAAATTCTTAGAAAATTTTAATTAACAAAAAAAGTCATGGGAAAATTGCTGATTTTTGCTGAATCCCAGAATAAATTCATGTAGGACACATAGAAAAGTATTTTGAATTCAGTGTCTCATTTTTCCCTGTAAAATTAAAAATTGGTTGTTGAAAGTATATGTTGGGGTAAGAAATATCTTTGAAATTGCTGCACATTACACATAGCTAGTTTATCTTTCAGAAAATTATTTGAAAATAAACTGGTAGAAGTTTGGGAATTTTATTTTCTAGTTTAAGTGATGAAAGCGGGTTTTGCTGTCAATCGTCAGTTTCAGCTGCACAGTTAATGGGATTTGGTTCAGATTCAGCAGCATGGTCGATGGGCTAATGAATGAGCTTGGAAGAACTGAAAAAAATTCCACTCCAGCAACAATCAAACACTCTATTTGAATATCTAAAAAATTTTTTTTGGTTATGCCATTGAAGAGCTGTATTTTTTTAATTCAAGCAATTAATATTTTATGCAGGTATACATTTAGCAATATGAATCCCATAAAAGATAATGAAGATGTTGCTTGTTTTGTTGTGACTAAACTATCGTGGAAAGGAAAGTAAGTTTTTGATTTATTAAACAGCTCTGAATAGTGTGTAAGAAAATATATACAGACAATTAGAAAATTTTTAAAATTTATTAGATTATTTTTTGCTATGTATTACCTAATTGATTAAAATAAATTAATATTTCACTAAAAACACTTAAACAAATTACTTACAACCATTAATTAATATAAAATAAAAACCCTGTGAAATAAATTAAGATGAAATTAACTGCCTAGGACATAAAAGCTATACCATTACATTATCCATGTTAAAATCATCAAATGTTTTTTTAGTACCTAGAATTAAAATTAAGTATTGTGCTCAATTGATTGCTAATTCCATTGCTAGAATATTACTAATCCAAAACAGCTTATTAATTTTTTTCCAAATGGATAATGGAAAAGTACTCTATATGCATTTGAACAATACAAAAAAAATACCACATTAACACTTGTGGAGTTTTTTATGTGCCAGCCCTTATTAAGATGCAGATGTACCTTTTGCTTTATCTGATAGAAGTAATGTACCAAAGTATTGATGAGATAATAATCAGGTAAGAATACAAATACTTTTATTTCTAGGTACAAAAGAATATTTTCTATTGGTACAATGGGCATATCTACTTACAATCCAGGAAAGTTAGAGGTCACAAATCAAGTAAGGTTATATGGAATTTATATGCATGCAATGATTATTAAGTATTTATTTTTTCCCTAATGATAATGATAAACTTTTTACTTTTTCTGTCTTAATTTCTGTTTTCATTTAGGATTAACTTAACATTTAAACATTAATTATGACTTATTTTTATTACCTACGCAATGCATTACAAAAATCAAATAAGGTATTCCTTTTCAATGAAATACTTAATAAGAGTGCTCTGACTCGTAACTTTTTTCTGTGTGCTTTGCCTAATCATAAACTGCTCTTCTTGCTGTAAAAATCTTTTTGAAGTGAAAAATGTCATATATGTGGGGCAAAAATAAAGCTATTTTTTATGTATTTTAATTTCCATTGTTCATATTATATGCATCATCATCAAGACATGTGAATATCATCAACGTTTGTACACTAGAACCAGAGGTACATTTAGTCATACTGTCAGGAGAAAAACTTTGAATGGCCTACAATATTGTTGTAATTGTTATGGAAACTAATTCTTTCACTCAATTTCAAGGGCAACATAAACACTGAAAAAATGTTTTGAGCAAAATCTGCGAGGTTATCATTTGGCTTTGTACTTCTTTTCAGTTTTTCTCCTGGTGGTATGACTATAGGTTATATATATTTTTATATATTTATTCAAAATATTTTTTATTTCACCTTTATTTATAGTTTTTAGTTAAAAGTTCTTAAAATTATATTTTTTACTAACCAACATCTTCAACTGCATGTGTTATTTTTTAATGTAATTATACAAATAGTTTGATTAGGGTTTTCGTTTCATTCAGTGGCCATACAGTGATTTTGTAAGTATTGTACCTACTGCAAGGGGCCAAACTACAGATGAATTTACTATTAATATGAGAAAAGGAAGAAAAAATGATTCAATGAAATTTGCATCTGAACTCAGGGCAGAAATACTAACTGAAGCATTGGTATGATGTATTCTTTTTAGCATGTTATTAATTTATTTTTTGTTGATGAAATATTTTTAAATATTCTAATTAAAAAATTACTGATTTTGTTTGGAATTTGCCAATCATAATAAGATAATATCATTGTGAATTATAAAACTATCAATATACTTTTAAAAGCTGCTGATTTGCTACTTATATTTTGAATTACCTTCAGTGTTTTCTAAGAAACCTAACAGCAAGAGAAAATGCTGTGTTAGGAGTGCAATTTCACCTATTTTTTGTTCGTTTGAGATGAATTGCTCTTGTTAAACAATAGAATTGCCCTGAAAAGCACTCAAAGAAACAATGACTGCCACTAAAGAAAAGCATTAAAATCACTGTTTTTCATACATTATTTCTTCCTAATGCTGATTGAGACAGATCCCCTTTTTACTATTAATCACACCCAAATTGTTAATAGTTGTATTCTTTTCCCTTTCAACCTTATAGGTTCAAAACATTTTAGTTTCTTATTGTCGATTATTCCATATGGCTAGCTACAGGCTAGCAATCACTCTGTTCAAAAGAATTTTACAATTAAAACTCACTCTGTTGAATATTAAATGTAATAAATTGGTTACTCATTTGTTTATTTATAAGATTCAAATTTGTTAACTTTATATTTTACAGAGGTTTAGGAACAAATTTGTAGAATCCACTTATGTAACATCGGTAAGTAGATAGTATACTAATAGTATTTTTAGTGTACTTTTTATTTCCTTAAACAAATTTTGAATTTTTTCTGATAAACCATTTAAGTTTAGGTGTTCTTTGTAAATTATTACTTTACATCAGTACACATCTTTATCTAATATTATAGACTAGAGTTAAATAATTGGTTCTTGTAAATTATCTTAACTTAAGGTATTTATTGGTATTTTCGTGTTAAAACATGTAGTGTCAATAGAAATTATAACATTTTAAAATTTTCTTATGTCTCCTTTTATTTTTTAGAGTTACCAAGCTTCAAAGCTGCATTGGTCTGATAGCACCTTTCCTGTTTTATTAGAGCTTGGTCCCGCTGCTTTGGAGCAAAAGGACATTACTAGTGGCAATGTTCTTGCTGCTTACGACTACAAAAACATTGAAAAGTTGATCCCTGTATCTGATCGTGAAGGTGGCTTTGTGATAGAAGATAATGAATTTGGTCGCCTGGTAAGGGCTATACTAATATTAAATCTTTGAATTTGAGCTAAAGATTCTGTTCATAAATTGGTTGCATTTAATATTTTTCTGTAGTCTTTTCATTTTGTGGGTCATATTAATTTAACAATATAAAAAATATAATGTACACCAAAATGTTTAGAGATCGTTACTATTTTTTAACATAAAAATAAATTTAGGGTTTAGGTTTCTATTTTCCTCATGTTGCCCGCAGTAGATATGTGCTCTTATATTATATAGAGCCATATGCAGCTGCCATCGTATATCGAAATAACAGGTTATCAACCTGTTACTTCTGCTACTCGTATCGAGTCTTGTGATCAAAAACGACAAGGGGCGGCTCGAGACCTCTGGAGGGTCTCGAATATTGGTCACCTGAATCGAAGTGAATTCTGATTGGAAGGTAGTTAACACGTGATCATTACGTCAGGTGAAGTTACTCCATTGGTCGACCTGTGAGCGCCAACGTCATGGAGAAAAACGATTGTGACACTGCTGAATCGCTTTTTTCGATTTACGATGCCATTACGAATATTCGATTCAATTCGATGGCAGCTGCATGTGGCCCATAATGTAAAGTTTTTTAAGTATCTAGCTTATAGCTTAAAATATGTTAAAGTCATGAGCTTCTTAAGAATAAAAAGATTACCTCAACTATACTCCGTTCATTTTGAACTAGCGCTTGAAAATATTTCCTTCCCCCACCACCGATCGGTAACCATAGCAACTATCCTTGTCAAAGTGACGAAGAAGACTTACTATTGGCTGCGCAAAGAGCGTTACTATGGTTACACTTCTAGCGTGGGGAAAGCACTATTTCTCAAGCGCCAATTCTAAATGAATAGAGTATAGCTTGTGTTTAAAACAACTTTTAGATTCCTGGATCATACTAATTTAAAACTTGTTTTTTTTCTGAATCATGAATATTTGGTTAGATTAAACTGATCCATATAATATTAAATTATTAGTTTCTACATATAAAGCTTACTCGAATGGATAGATATCCAACAATATGTTTAAAGATATAATAATTCTGGTGCTTTTCACAGAGCATATATTGATTTTCCAGCACTTTTTCATTTGTGATAAGAGAGATGAAATCTTAAAAAAGACTGTAGAAGGGGCTGCAAATAATGTTGGTGTGAACATTAAACTTAGTAAAGACCCTATTACTACAAACAAATTTTGGGAACAAAGGTTGGGGAAATATAGGTAAGTTATTTTTGAAAGCTCTCTTTCTGTGGTTTTCCTTACAAATTTCCAAATCAGCTAATTATTTAATTGAACATTTTTTCCTGATAAGGTTCTCATTATGTTTTATTCATTTGTATTGTGCAAAGATTTAAAAGGCTATATAAAATAACTCTAGCAATTGCTAACAACTGAGAACCCAATTAATATTGGAGATTAGTCCTTCATTTGTACCTAAAAATAACTGCCCCATTTGTTATCATAATAAAGCAGGGTTGGAAAAAAACATGTTTTTTTAAATAAAAAACAAAAAACATGTTTTATTTGTTTTAAACGTGTTTTTTTGTTTAAAACATTTTATTTGTTTTTTTACCCTCGAATTATAAGAAAACCCATAATTTTTTAAAATTAAAATTTGATTTTTCAAATTGAAATTAGATTAATAAAGCTATACTTTTAAATAAACCACAAACAGTTCGTTCATTTAAATGATTTTTGTAAGTTTTCTTCACAGCATCGTACTATTTATCAAGTAATGTACTGCCTATGTCATGGCGATAATGGTGGTTTGAACCCAAGTTTTATACTTGGCACCATCTTTTTATGCTCTGGGTGATCCATACATGAAAATAGAGTTTGTTGCTTGAATAAAGGAAGCAAGTTGCTAAAAACTACTTGTGTTTTAAACAATGTTTTTTTTTGCTTCGTTTTAAACATGTTTAAAACAAAGTGTTTTAAAAGTAACAACCCTGTAATAAAGTGGTCTACAATATATGTATTTACTATTTGTTTTAGCTCTGATGAAGCTATCACATCTGTTAGTGATTTTATTGTACATAAAGAATCACCTAGGCAAAACGTAAGTATCTTTTTTTTATTTTGAAGTTATGTATGTCGGCTTCTGAACTTGTATTTCACTTTGAAATTTCGGATATTTTATTCTTGCATCCTCTTACAAGTACTATATTTTTTTAGGGTCCTGTGAAACGAATTCTTGGTCTTACTGAATCCTGTCTGATTGAAAGAGATTCTGAAACTTACTCTATAGTTTCCATAAGGCCCTTAAATTCAGTGAGTCTAAATAATAGTATTAAAACAAGAACCACAGTTTACACACATAAGTAGATTTCCTTCTTAGTGTTTTTTTCATATTATGGTATAAAACCTTTTTGGTAAACTACTATATGTTTACTTTTATGTTAACTATTAGCTTTGCCTTAAAATGATATAAAAAATAAGTTGAGGAATTTTGGAGAGGAGGCTGTTTTATACTAAAGTGACTATTCTACTTGAATTTCAGTATTGTTCGAAACCCTATCAATCCAAATTTTGGCTTTCTGGGAATAAAAGATTGAAATGTATTAAATCAAAGCACTGACTGAATGCTTTACAACTTAATTGAAAACACTTTCTAAGTTAGCTTTTTCTTGTGTGTCATCTACTTTTTTATAATTTTATGACAGCCTATTGTGATGCTTCTGTTGCAACTCAAAATTTTCTTTACTAAAAAAACATAATTTCATTAAAAAAAGAAAAAAAAAATAAGAATAATATTTGTCATTGTTTTTTTCTAGATATTTGCTTTAATTCGTCATCCAGACAACCCACAAAAGTTTCTTGTTGAATATGTTAGAGGTCAGATTAGGTCATATACATCTACAGACAGGTATGCTCTGTTTATATTAATGAAGACATCTAATTCTGAAATTGTTGGTTCTAAGGATTTTTCTTATTTGTTTTTAAAGGGATGCTCTCTTGGCCACACTTTTAGATGGAGTTAGAGCTTCTGGAAACTGTGATGTCCATGTAAAAATGCAGCCTACCTGCCGTGGGCAGCGTTTTGGTCCACTTTATGTTCCTGTTGATGAAGAAGTTGAAACTAATCATCTCCGTTTTCTTGTGACATTACCAGGTCTGATCCCACACATCTGCCAACTCTTAGGCTTTTTAGTCTAATATACAGCTGCCAACTTCTTTCTAACCTAGTTGCACTTGGGTCATTCACACTGTTAATACAAACCCTCCATTTTTCACATTTCTAATCACAGTCTTTATTGCATTCTACTGTTCTTGTGTATGAAAGGAAAGGAATGAGTTAAATCTAAATTGTATATGATCACAAGTAGTCATCCATCTCCAGCGTGAGGATTTTTCTTGCAGCACTAGGGCTGGATATTTTTCCAGCTGAACGTTTGCTTCGATTTGCACCTTATCTTCAAATTGGTCAATCAAAAACTTTTTCAATACATTAAATAACCTTTTGCATCATTTGGAAAATAGTGATCTTTGTACTAAATACTATTTGATATTGTGGCTCCTCAGTATTTTATATTGAAGTTAAGTTTTTGTGTGGGTACTTTTTTGTCTATAAAATTTACCTAATTAACCTGACTAGTAAAATAGAGACACTGTCTGAAAATATCTTTAGTAACCAACTAATATCAACCATTTATTTTAGTTAGTATTTAACCTTTTTTTGCATTTATATTTAAGATCTGCATTCAATTTATGTGTTAAAATATTAAGTGAGTTACCAACCTAGTAAAACATTAAATAAAAGAAACATTAATACACATTTTACTTTTATAAAACCCAAAAATTGGGTGGGCTAAAAATGTTCTACTGATCATGTTATATTTTAATTAGCCTATATAGCTATCTTATTTATCATATTTTTAAAGGTAATAGAAGATGTACAGTGAATTTTCAAATTACTGAATATAATTGTCTAGTTTAACCAATAAAATAGTTTTCCAGAAATGTAAAGATTATTTAATGTTATTCTTTTTCCATCAGACCAAAACATGCCTTATAACACTGGAAACTAAAGTGTTAAGAAATTTTAATAGTTATAGACTGGTCTTTTTAATATTGTTCTTAAAGTTTTTTAAAAATTGAGATCATCTTAGAAATGCCTAATTTTTCTCTCCTTTGCTCAGGGAGATGGGATTTTGCTAGAGCAGTTTCACAATTCAATAATAATGTTTCATATAGAGGCTTAGTTCATGCATCTATGCAAGAAGTAAGTTAAGTTTCAATTATTGTAACTTTTTGTATCAATTAAGAGAAATATAAATGTGTTAAATTTTGAGTAAATTTAAATTTGCATATTCATGTAGAAGAAAATTGTGAGTTACATGGTCGCTTAGATTATCGATTTTATAAATGACCTTTTGCTAGCTGCCAACCGTTCCGATTAAATCGTATTTGTTCCGAATTTTCCCTGTTGTTCCGATAATATGATTTTAGCCCAAAAAGTTCAGATTTTTCATTATTTTACTCCTTTCTTGGTGAATCTTTCCTTTTCGACCGATTCTATTGCTCAGCGAGTGAGAATCGTCTTTGCATACAGCGTATGGGTACTTAATCCTCATTCATATATGCATGCTTGTTTTTATTGATTATTGAAATTGTGAGTTACTCTTTGGTTAAAAAAATGAAGTTAAATGTTTTGTGAATTTCAAGCCTTTTTATAATTATACCCCTTTAAAAACGTTTATTCAAAATGTGTCATGGATAGTGTTCCGATTTCTGTTTCTGAAAAGTTGGCAGCTATGCTTTTGTGAAGAGTTTTTAAGGATAATTTTTTTCTTCATTCTGTTATTTTTCTATCACTGTCTTAATCATGTTTCTTTGAGGATTGTTTTTTAAATGCCCTGGTGAATATTTTTCTTTCAGAACAAAGAAAAGATTATCCAGTCTGCTTTGTTGTCTCTTTTGGAAAAAGATGGAGATTCTGAACAACCTCCTGAAATTCTGGAAGCACAGTTTCAAAGTATCCGGCGTCTTGTAGCTTCTAAAATTGGTTTTGCGACATTTACACAAATTCCATCGTAAGTGAAATTGGGTTTGAAGATTATTTGGGAAATAAGATTTTCAATATTTTTTTACAAAAAGACAGTGTACATTTTTGAGATAGTTAACTAAATAAATTTGGTGTCATATAGAGATATTTAACCATGAGATTTTTTAGTCAGCTTAAAATTTAAAAATGAAAATAAGGTTTAGTATGTATGTTTGTTAAAAAATAATCTATTAACCTATTAATACAGATATTTTTAAAAATTAAAAACATTTGTTTTGATGTGTAATTTCAGGTTTAGAGAAAAACTAGGCTTAAAAGTTGTAAGAGCCTTAAAACTTGGGAATTCAGGAGTCGCCCATGCAAGTGTTGATATGCTGTGTGCTTTGATGCAGGTAAAGAATTGCAGGTCTCTTATACCAGATTAAATTTGACGGTAGCATTGCTTAGATCCATGATTGTTTCCGTTATTTCAGCCAATGCATGATGACTATGATTTAAGACAAGAACAACTAAATAAAAGTTCATTGTTATCCTCCAAGAAATTTCTGGAAAGTTTACTGGAAATGTTTATTGAACACATTGTAAGTTTCATTCATATTTTTAATTTCAAAGCTTGTATCATTGCTGAATTGATATACGAGATCAATATTAACTATTTTAGGACAAAGGTACTGGTGCACTTGTAGTTTCATCTATGTTGGACTTTCTGACATTTGCTTTGTGTGCACCCTACAGCGAAACAACAGATGGCTCTCACTTCGACTCCTTATTAAACATGGTTGCTGACTACGGGCGTCATTTGTTTCGATTGTTTCAAGTAAATATACGATTGTGATTAATGCGCCTAAATTTTCTAATTTGAAATGTGATGGTAAAAATGTTTCCAGAAAATATACTTAATTATATTTTGATTGATTATTAAATTAATCTGATTTTTCTGAATTCCTAGCATACATCTTTAGCCATTGTAAAAGGTGCTGGACTATTGATGAAAGCCATTATTGAGGTAAGTTTTTGTACAATTCAAAATAATTTTATGACAATGGACTTTATTTAACTTGTTGTACAGGACCTTAACTTAAAAACTATATATACTTTTAAACCATTTTTGTAGACAAAGATAGTTTTTATGATAGCAATATGTATAATGTGTTTGTATTCATTAGTCTCTGCTCTACTAAATTCTTGATTCAGACATTTGTTTAAATTAAACCCCTCCCAGTTTCCAAAATAAATATTTTTTAATTAATTAAATGAAAAGCAACATTCAGGTAGTCTAAGTTTTAATAATTGGAGTCTATTGTACATCAAATGTTCTTAGCCATGCTTTCACTAAGTAATAATTTTAAAATCACTGCTTTACTTATTTTTTAATGTACCTAATCTACTTAAAGTTATTTAAGTCATTTGTATTTTTATTTATGTCTGTTTCTAGGAAGGGGATGCTGAAATTTCATCTAAAATGCAAGAACTTTCCTTAGCAGAAGGAGCCTTACCTCGTCATTTACATATTGCCATGTTTTCTGGTATTAAGAAAGAAGATGATAAAAAAGAAGACACTCGTTTATTGGCCATGCAACAGCTTTCTAGACATTTAGTTGGTTTGTGGATTACTGGTCATCCCACTGCCATGGGATTGTTAAATAGAATTTTAGTAAGTAGTTTATAAGGGGTAGATCCTGGTTTGAATTCTGGGGGGCGTCATGATTTTTATGACATCTTTTACAATTAAGAATGAGATAATTTTGAAAGAAATAAAGGTTTAATATATGTGTTCAGCCAAATCAAAGCATTCTATAGCTTTAAAAAGGATTGATCCAAAAAAATTCTATAGAAGTCATTTTATTCTATTTAGATCTGCTCCTGGTTTTAAGTAATTACAAATAAAAACTAGTTTTTTTATTACCAAGGCTTATATTTTTCTGATTATCTTTGTTGTATTGAATAGGTAAAATGTCTCTGCCTGCTTTATACTTAATATTTAATATCTGAAAGTTATCTTTACCTTTGTCTTGTTATTCGTTTCAGCCTGCTGGACTCCTGTCCTACCTAGAGTCAGATGAGAAAGTTCCAAAAAGCAAAGATTACATAAATAATAGAGACAATTTAAAAATTGCTAATGTGAGTAACTTTAATTTAGTTCTTAAAAATTTTAATGTATTTAAGTTTCAGTGTTTTAACGGTTTTGAGTATTTCAGGAGCAAAGTCAAGTTGGTGTCCCTAACAAACATATTCAAGCATTAGAAAACCACCTGAAAGTGTTTGAAAAACAGCTAGAATTTGTAATGGAGCATTGGAGAGCTAGAATAGGCATGCCTAGAAAGGAGGTAAAATATTTAACTTTTTCATAATTTATTTGATAATAGAAACTAAAAAACATGTTTTTATCATATCCCTTCATTTAGACTATAATGTCAATCTTTAAACTTTATCTAGATTTTTTATCTCATTATTGTATTTTTAAATGCTTTATGTCAAGCCTATTTAAGTTAAAATAAAATAATCTTATTTCAAGCCTTCTGTTGGGACACCTACCCTTTCAGAGGTATGAGGTTGTGTGTATTTTTATCTATGGTTGAAGAAAAAAATCAATACAGTGAAATCCTGTTACAACGAATACCGATACAACGAAAAATCTCGTTATTACGAAAGTCCCCAACCGTTTTTATTTGAATTAGCGATAGTACCGTTACAAGGAAGAAATTTTACGGTCCCGTGAAGTTCGTTATAACGGGATTTTAATGTATTTAGTTGAATTTTACATTTTGGTAAAATTTTCTAAACTGATAAATGCAAAAGTTCTGGTTTGCTCTCATAAAATATATAATAAGCATGATTTTGAATTCATTTTAGGAAAAAATTCAACAGAGACCAATTGTTTTAAGAAAACGTAGAGAAAGAGTGAAGAATGAAGCAAATTGGCCAATGTTTTACCATCAGTTCTATCAAGATCACATAAAGCCTGATTTAATTTGGAATTGTCGAGTAAGTATTTTAGTTTTAAAGCAATTTTATTACATCATTTAGTGTTATTATATTCATTACCTAATAAGTAACTTTACTATTATTTTTTCTACCTTATTATCACTTAAATTAATTCATTTTAGACTAGAGAAGAACTTAAAGACGCATTAGAGAAGGAAATGAGAGACTTTGGATCATGTCGTGAACTAAGCAGATCAATTACTATATCTTGGAACCATACAGAATTCGAAGTGTTTTATAATTCTCTGACTGAAGAAATTAAGATTGGTGATTATTACTTAAGACTCTTGCTGGAAGAAGATGAAAGAGATACTTCAAATAGTTCCTATATCAAAAAATCGTAAGTATTATTTTGAACTCTGTTGAAGAATTTTCATCCATCAGTGTTTAAAAGTAGTTTTAGTTCATCTCGGTCCTGTCATTAAAATAACACAATCTTCTGATCAATATTTTTTAGCTGTTTAATTTTTTTAATTAACTAAGGGTATTGGTTAATTTTAGATACTTCCTAACTAAAGCATTTTAAACCAGACCTTCTGTTCAAAATTTTAGAGAAATCTGTAAAGTAAGCTATGTTATGTCATTCTTACAGATATGAATTTTTCAATGATCTGTACCATCGGTTCCTTCTATCTCCCAAAACTTCAATGAAATCAATGTGCCTGCAAGCTATGGCTATCGTTTATGGCCGACACTATCAGGATATAGGAGCTTTCAATGACACCAAATTTATCGTGTACATGTTGGAAAGAGTGAGTACTGTTTTTGTATGGTAAATCAAATTTTAACATTTCTGTCATGCTAATATTATGGTATTTATTAAATTTTCTTTTAGAGTACTGATAAGCTGGAAAGGGATAGACTAGTTTTATTTATTGGAAAGCTAATACTTGACAAGGTAATCTCTTTTTACAGTTTGACTGTTTATCATACTTGCAAGAACCTTAATCTAAATATGTAGGTTATTTTAAATTTCTAAGGATTCTAAATTTTTCTTTGATTTCAGAGAAATGTCAAAGCAGTGATAGATTCTGGAGGTTTGCGAATTCTTGTAGATTTGTTGACATTGGCTCACTTACATACAAGTCGTGCTACAATTCCTACTCAGGTAAAATGTTATTAATTTGATTTGTAATTGAATCATCAAATTTGAACTAATCTAAATTGATATTTAGATGGAGACTTGTAATCAAACTCAAGGATTTAGTTCTAGTAGCAAAATCATAATATTCTTTCCTCCTTTTCAGTCAAATGTTATTGAGGCATCAGCTGAAATGATGGAGATGACAGAGAAAGAGTGGTATTACCGGAATGCTGAAAAAGAACGCCATGGACCTTTTGGCTTCAATGAGGTATGTTTTCATTATGACATTATAACTTTAATATTGTCATACATATTCATTTAATTAATTTATTGTATATTAGGGGCCGTTCAAATATTACGTAAGCACTTTTTTGGTCATTTTTATCCCCCCCCTCCCCCCTTGTCAGCAAAGATAAGCAAACCTCAACCCCCCCACCTTAATTACGTAAGTAACTGCCGGACCCCCCCCCCCCGAAATTTTGACATCCCTTTCAGTAAGTACTGTTTTTTTTCTCCTTGAAAATTAGGTGACTTATACAAGGAGCTGTCATTTTTGGGTGCAACTATAAGGGTTCAAAAATGAGTCAAAACATTACTTTTCGGGGTTAAAATTTCAAATTGTTTGGGGGTCTATCCCCAGAAAAAGTGCTTACGTCAGATTTCCTAATTCAATTTTTTGTAAAATTTATTTTTGGTTGAGTTTTGAAATTATTTATGCAAGAAACAAGATATTTTCGAAAATGCAGTGCATCTTATGTAAGCATCACTCATATCCCCCCTCCCCCCTTGTCAGGAAAAATAAGCAAAGAGCAAACCCCCTCCCCCCTAAGGTGCTTACGTAATATTTGAACTGCCCCTTAGATCATATTCCTTCATCAAAATCTAATTTATCCATCAAATGGAAATAAAAAGTATGAGGCTTTTACAACATGTGTAAAAGTTTATATTATCTAAGAAAGTAAGGGAACACTAAATTCTCACATTAACTCATCTTCTCAATGCATCATCCAAAAATCTCAACTCTTTCTGGAAGAACTCATTATGGGAATGAATGCCCCAAAATGTGTTCTTTCAAATAATTTCTCTCTAACAGGCATAATGTGTCTATGTGTTTAGTTATGAGAATTAAAATAAATATAAAGTTTTAATCAAGTATTGTTTTAAGGTGAAAGATCTTTGGAAAGAAGGTGTAATTAGCCCTACAACCAGATGCTGGGCTCAGAGTATGGATGGCTGGAAACCTGTTCATTTGATACCTCAGTTGAAATGGTGCCTAATGGCAACTGGAACCCCATTGATGAATGAGAGTGACTTGGCTAATGAAATACTTAGGATGCTTATTAAGATCTGTGAATACTTTCCTAGTCGGTGAGATAATTTTCATGCTTATATTATCTCACAGTTTTGATTTTTAAGAGTGGTAGATTGTTTTGAACTGTTATATAAAATAGCAAGCATTTATTTAACTTTCAAAATTTCAGTTCTGCATGAAAACTTTTTCATTGTTTCGTTTTTCCTTTTGTAGTTTTTATTACCCATACTGCAAGTATCTTTATTTTTAATGTAGTCACAATTATCAATTTTATATGAAAATGGCATTTTTATATATTTTTTAAATGGAACTTCTCTTTTCTAGTGATTCAGATGGTGCTGTTGTACGTCCCTTACCTAGAGCAAAACGATTGCTATCTGATATTACATGCCTACCTCACATTGTTCAGGTTAGTTAATAGATAATATTTAAATGTACAGAATAGTCTTGAATATTCATATGCACATATCATAAAATATATTGCGAGAATCGTAAAATAATTAATAAATGGGAGGGAGCACCATTTATTCATGAGATTTGAACTATATTTTTTCCTTTGCCTTCATTTTTTCCTTCCTTCAAAATTCCTCAGGTAAAACTTAGTCATTTTGCCTAGTGGTTCTTGTTTTATAGAATTTTAACAATTGCAGTTTAATTTTGATCACCTTGTTTAATGTATTTTGCTGTATTGAAGATCAACTTTAAAACTTGTTTTATTCTAGCTGTTATTAACATTTGATCCAGTGTTGGTGGAAAAAGTGGCCATCTTGTTGTTTCACATCATGAAAGATAATCAAGACATATCAAAACTTTATCAAAGGGGTTTCTTCTATTTTATACTCATGTATACAGGATCAAATTTACTACCAATTGGTTCACTGCTGCAAATGACACACTCTTGTCAGTCATTTAGTTGTGAAGAGGTAAGAGTTTTCTTTCAGGTAACAGTGAATTGAATTTTTTTTTATTTGATGATATTGCTTTAATTTACTTCCATGTTCCTTAGAATCAATCTTCTTCGATCATGCAACGCAGTATTCTTGGACAATTATTGCCTGAAGCGATGGTATGCTACCTTGAAAATCATGGGGCTGAAAAATTTGCTCAGATATTTTTAGGAGAATACGATACCCCTGAAGCCATTTGGAGTAATGAAATGAGGTAATGCAGTTTGTTCAAAACATACAATTCAAACGCTATTTAATAACTAAGTAAGTTAGAATTTAAAAATATTATTTTTTTTAATTTGAAATAATAATTTTTTTGTAGGAGGCTTATGATAGAAAAGATAGCGTCTCATATTGCTGAGTTCACTCCTCGCCTGCGTTCAAACACTAGAGCTTTGTACCAATACTGTGCCATTCCAGTTATACAGTATCCTCAACTGGAGAATGAACTTTTCTGTAATATATACTATCTAAGGCATTTATGTGATACCCAGCAGTTCCCAGATTGGCCCATAAGGGATCCAGTATGTTATGAACTTCATTATTGGTTCCAAGATATTTGCTGTGTATTAAGTTATTGTTAAAAGTATTTATTAGAGGTTGTTAAGTTGTCGTTTAATTTCCTTTTAGATCAAGTTGTTAAAAGATGTACTTGAAGCTTGGAAACAAGAAGTGGAGAAGAAGCCTCCAGCACTGTCTGTTGATGAAGCTTATGAAGTTCTTGGACTAAAGAGAGAAGACCAGTGAGTTGTTTGCTATGAGTAGACTATTTTATATGCGTGAAACTGAGCTTCTTACCAATGAATAAATGTATTTTCAATTTACTCAGACCTGAAGAAAATATGATCAGAAAGGCCTACTTTAAACTTGCTCAAAAGTATCATCCTGATAAGAATACTGATGGAAGGGTAAGTATCTTGCACTTTTTCTACACAATCATTGCTTCCTATCTAATTTAATTGAAGTGCTTTTTTGTTGAAGAATTGATGATAATACTTCAGAACTTAAGTTTTTTAAATTCAAAATGGAGCTCAATACATGATCATTAAAAAGTCATAGCCTTAACATGACTTAACATTTACTAATTAACATGATCATTAAAGAGTCATAGCCTAACTAAAGAAGGTACAGTCCATTAGCTCAATTAGTTTTTTAAGCTGTAAAAATGAATCGTATGATAAATATTTAGATGTATTTTAAGATTTAAACCAAAGATAGGAATACCAGGAATTTTTAATTTCACACTCTCTCCAAAGTTTTTTTATTTAAGGTTGCTTTTTAAATCTAAATTAGTTGTATCCAAAAATAGTGTTCAAAAATGCATATATATTGAATCCTGAATATTTTTCTTGTAGTCTTAGTTTTAAATTGTATATATAATAATTTTCTTCATGCAAAAATGTAAATGTTAAAGGCTTTTCTGGATTTGAATTTTTAGAAAATTAAATCATGAGTGGCAATTTTCATTAGAGGTTAGTATTCTTTATACAACCCTAAAATATATTATTTAGTTTTTCTGATTACCTTGATTTCTAGGAAATGTTTGAAAGTGTGAACAAAGCATACGAGTTCTTGTGTAGCAAATCCTCCCGTCAGTGTGAAGGCCCAGATCCTCACAATGTAGTTTTGATCTTGAAAACTCAAACAATTCTCTTTAGTAGATACAAAGATGGTGAGATCATTTGTTTTTGTTCTAAGTCTAAATCTTAATGTTTTTGGAACATTTCTTGGTTTTAATCTTTCTTTTCTTCCCAACAGATTTGCAGCCATACAAGTATTCTGGCTACCCAATGCTAGTTAAAACTATAAGACTAGAAACTAATGATTCTCAGCTGTTCTCAAAAAGTGCTCCATTATTAGCAGCTGCAGCAGAGACAGCATATCACACTGTAAACTGTTCTGCCCTCAATGCTGAAGAACTCAGAAGAGAAGCTGGTTTAGAAGTAAGGGATATTTAATTTTATATTTCATGATAGATTGCACCATTTCTGTGTTTTCCCTAATATTGATGCACCCTCCCCTCCCCCTCTAATTCTCATGTGATATTTTCTTAATCACTTTTAAACAGATTAATTTTATTGATGTGTTTTATCTTCGTCTTATCGGTATTACACTCAGGGGTTGATCCAGACAAAAATTGGGGCCCTTTTGCTACCCCTTCACAAAAATTCCCTCTTTAAATCTGTCCCTTCACAAAAATAAATTCATGAAATTCAAATTAGCTTTAGTGATAACACTGTTCAACAAATTTGACCTTCAAAATTTTTTCATTGATGAAAATTGTCATTTCTTTTAGATTTTGGGTTGCTGATTACGAAAATCGCCATTAAAATTCTCAATTGACTCAGGATTTTTGGGGAACAGCCCCTCCCCTTTTTACGTTTTTAGACGACATTATAACTTTAAACTCGATTTTCAGGGTCAAAAAGCATTGCTTTAGTCTTCAAATTGCCCCTCAGGGGACAAGAGAGGTTCAAATTTTTAAAACATGATAAATTTATAACATATGGATAGGTTTAAGGGGTAATTACCCCTAAAAATACAAAAAAATAGCTAAAAATTATAGAGATTTCTATACGCTGTTTTTCCTCTTATTTTTTACGCAATTCCCCGTTTGAAAGGTCCTAACCCTTCCCCAAGGACCCAAATTTGATGACAATATTCAGAAACAATTTTTACTAAAAGCGGCTGAGGTGTTAGCCTCCCAGAAGCCCCCGCGGAAGAGTTCGGAAGACTTCCAGAATCTCGAAGGCGCTCGCGAGCTCAGGAATTAATATTGATGATTTTGATAAGATTACAAATGACGTTTTTCTCATATTTTGGCTTTATCCTAAGTAGAAACTCTTGAGTTATTAAAAAACTGGCCGGTTTTAGGGAGTGAGGGTTCTATGTTTCAAGCTGTTAATAGATGCACGGCTATGGATAACAATTAGGGGGCATCCCCTTAAAAACAAAGGGTGATGGAGGAAAATGGGTGTCATATTTAAATTCAGCAGATCATTTTACACAAGAATCAGCTGAAATTCAGTTAGTAGCTTCAAATTTTTGTTTGTACAGCTCAGTTTAACTCTAAGTGCGGCATTGAACCCTTTCGTGGGTGCTTTGGGGGTGCTCTCGCCTCAACCGCTTTTAGTAAAAATAATTGCTGCATATTGCCATCAAATTTGGGTCCTTGGGGAAGGGTTAGGACCTTTGAAACGTGAATTGCGTAAAAAATAAGAGGAAAAAAATAGCGTATAAAACCCTCTATAATTTTTAGCTTTTTTTGCATTTTTAGGGGGGTAATTACCCCTTAAACCTATCCATTTGTTATAAATTTATCGTATTTCATTAATTTAAACCTTTCTTGTCCCCTGGGGGGCAATTTGAAGACTAAAGCAACGCTTTTTGACCCTGAAAATCGAGTTTAAAGTTATAAAGTCGCCAAAAAATCTAAAAAGGGGGAGGGGCTGTTCCCCGAAAATCCTGAGTCAATTGAGAATTTTAATGGTGATTTTCGTGTTCAGCGACCCAAAATCTATAAGAAATGACTATTTTCATCAAGGAAATTTTTTCATTGTTGAATAGTGTAATTTGCAAGAAAACATTCTCAAAATACTTGAATTTTTCATGATTTTCTTGGTTTGTGAGTCAATTTTACTTTTACCCACTCATCTGCTGACTATTGCTGCTTTAATTTTTCACAAAAACAATTTATTTTTTCACAAAAAAAACATTTCATTTTTCACAAAAAATAATGAAATAGGGCCCAAAATATAAAACCTGGATCTAGCCCTGACTCTTAACATACACATTGAAAAATTTTTGATACAAATGAATTTTGAAATCTAAAACATAGTTTTAGCTTGTAATTATCACAATTGCCTGGCCTAATTTTTTCTACCCTTATGCTGGGGTATTCCATGTCAAATCAACACAGTTTTGGGACATTTTAGGACTTCAAGTCTCAGATTTTCTTGATTTTTGGTATGCAGTAAGTCATCATAGAGATATGAAAAAATGCCAAATTTCAGCTTCCTAGCTCAAATACTTTTGAAGTTATAAATTTTTAAAGTTTTGAATTTTCCTAAAAAAACTGCACTTTTTGACATCTTTGATTGCCTGTAAGTTGGCAACCAATTATAATACAGTCTTGGGAGTGGTATCATTGTAAAGCCCATTCGTGGGGCTTTAAAATGATGTGCAGCAATACCGGGTCACCATTAAATTTTTTTTTGAAATTTTAAAATTAAATTTTAAAATTTAAATATCTCAAAAAATGGTATTTTTAAAAATCTGAAAAAATTACCAAAAATAGTTTGTGTTGACTACTTACTTATGGCAAAAGCTTGTGATGGGATCTCAATGGGATCAGGTGATAATAAGCACCCAAAAAACACATGTTTTATGAAAACTGTAAGGATATGTACTAATGAAGATATTTTTATGTACTAATTTTGCTTCATTGAGTATGTAGAATATGTAAAATATTAGAAAAGTTGGGATTTCCCATATTAACAAAAAAACTAAGCAAATTTAACAAATTTTAAAAATTTCAAATTTTTTAAAATTTTTAAATTTTGTAGTACAGGCATGTGATACATGTCTATATGCTATATTTTAGTGCTATTTACGAATATCAGGCCAACTTTTGAATAAAATTTAGAATAAGTGTGGAAAAATTGAATAATTTATCTTTAATTACTTCTTTTGTTTAAATTGCTTCAATTTTTCCACACTTAATTTAAATTTTATTCAAAAGTTGGCCGAATATTCGTAAACAGCACTAAAATATAGCCTATAGACATCTATCACATGCCTGTACTATAAAATTAAAAAATTTTAAATTTGTTTAAAATTTAAATTTTTTGAAATATTTTTTGTCTTTTTTAAATTTTAATAATTTTTTGAATGATTCATTGCCAAATATTGTCAAAATATTTTCTGTTCCATTTGATAAAAGGATTTCACCCCCTGTATCTTTTTCAAAGTTTATTTGAAAAATTAATTATTAAACTAATGACTAGATCGTAAATAGAGGTTTTTATATATATAACTATAATATCCATGGAAAAGGACCTTGGTAAAGATGCTTATCATTTAAAAAAGTTGATTTTTGAAATAACACAATGTTACACACACAAAATAACATATAAAAATAGTCCCTTGAAAGTTTGAAAAGAAAATAACTTTTAATTTTTACATGTTATTTTGCGTTAAAAATTGTGTTGTTATTTCAAAAATTAACCTTTTTTAAATAATGAGGCATTTACCAAGGTTCTTTATCCATGGATATTAGTTAGATAGCTTTATAAAAAACCTCAATTTATGATCTAGTCATTAGTTTAATAATTAATTTTTCAAATAAACTTTGAAAAAGATACAGGGGGTGAAATCCTTATATCAAATGGAACAGAAAATATTTTGACAATATTTGGCAATGAATCATTCAAAAAATTATTAAAATTTAAAAAAGACAAAAAATATTTCAAAAAATTTAAATTTTAAACAAATTTAAATTTTTTTAATTTTATAGTACAGGCATGTGATAGATGTCTATAGGCTATATTTTAGTGCTGTTTACGAATATTCGGCCAACTTTTGAATAAAATTTAAATTAAGTGTGGAAAAATTGAAGCAATTTAAACAAAAGAAGTAATTAAAGATAAATTATTCAATTTTTCCACACTTATTCTAAATTTTATTCAAAAGTTGGCCTGATATTCGTAAACAGCACTAAAATATAGCATATAGACATGTATCACATGCCTGTACTACAAAATTTAAAAAATTTGAAATTTTTAAAATTTGTTAAATTTGCTTAGTTTTTTTGTTAGTATGGGAAATCCCAACTTTTCTAATATTTTACATATTCTACATACTCAATGAAGCAAAATTAGTACATAAAAATATCTTCATTAGTACATATCCTTACAGTTTTCATAAAACATGTGTTTTTTGGGTGCTTATTATCACCTGATCCCATTGAGATCCCATCACAAGCTTTTGCCATAAGTAAGTAGTCAACACAAACTATTTTTGGTAATTTTTTCAGATTTTTAAAAATACCATTTTTTGAGATATTTAAATTTTAAAATTTAATTTTAAAATTTCAAAAAAAAATTTAATGGTGACCCGGTATTGCTGCACATCATTTTAAAGCCCCACGAATGGGCTTTACAATGATACCACTCCCAAGACTGTATTATAATTGGTTGCCAACTTACAGGCAATCAAAGATGTCAAAAAGTGCAGTTTTTTGAGGAAAATTCAAAACTTTAAAAATTTATAACTTCAAAAGTATTTGAGCTAGGAAGCTGAAATTTGGCATTTTTTCATATCTCTATAATGACTTACTGCATACCAAAAATCAAGAAAATCTGAGACATCAAGTGTGAATGAGTGTGTTGATTTGACGTGGAATACCCCTGCTAAAAAATATAAAGAAAAAACTTATGTTTTCTAAAAAGTTGACTTGTGCGATTTTAATTGACCCCCCGTCCCCCTTGGAAGTTTTTGTTTCAGTCTAGTTCGTAGAATGAGTCCCTACAAATGTTGTTACAAAATCCTTTGAGTTTTTTTATTAATTATATATATAACTTTCAGTCTCTCCAAGAAGCTTTCTCCCGCTGTGTTGGAGTTTTGAGCCATTCCTCGAAGGTCGACGACCTTTCTGTCCAAGTTTGCATTCACATATCCCGCTGTTTTGCTGTTGCCGCTCAGTTCAGAGGCTGCCGGGAGAGAATGATAGAAATGCCTGACATGATCAGAGATTTGTGCAGGATCCTTTACTTCCAGGTATGTTTACTATGTTGAAATGCTATTTATGTATGATGGGCATCATTTGAGAAAGCCCTAGGACAAACATAGGTCCCATCTGAAATAAACTTATTGTTTACATAATGCCCTCCATTTGAAATATAGGAAAGGACAGATTATTCTGTTCGAGCATAGTTAATGGAATTTCAAAATGCTATTTCTATAAAGTGTTTCCACAAGGTTTATTTAATACTTAAACTTCTATTTTAATTTTAAAATATATAGATGTAAATTGAATGAATGCTGAAATGAATTTGTTAAATGAATTAAAGTTGAATTCAGATATTTTTGTTCTTTGGTAGCAATGATGAAGTTTTCTTAACCAGTGCTAATTAATATTTAATGAATAATGTAAATGTCAAAAGATTACAAATAATAAACCTAGATTGTAACAACTTAGACCAATCAATCTTAAAAATAATTTCTTCTGTGATTAAAGTTACGTAGTAAAAACTTCCCTCTTAAGATGTCTAGCAACTATTTAAATTTCTAATCGATTACAAATAGAAAGAACACTTTTTTCACAATTTCGTATAATAAGATTTACATCTGATATTTCATATTTAGAAATCTGTTAACGTCTGACATTTATTTCAGCACCTTACCAAATTGTGCACTGTCGTTGTGGAATGCGTGAGTGCTTTGGCCATAAACGACGCCCTCCAGACTCACCTGTATCAAGCAGGTGTCCTTTTCCACCTCCTGGTCTTCCTCTTCAGCTACGATTACACCCTTGAAGAAGGGGGAGTGGAACGAGACGGAGAGACTAATAAACAGGTGCTCTTTCTTTTTGAATTTGTGAAAGTCTTGTTGAAGTATTAGTTGTTGAGCTAAGTTGAATTTAGTTGGACAAAAATTTGCAACTTTACAAGGCTATGCTTAAAAAATTTCCATTTCCATTTCCATTGGATAAATTACCATTAAATCCAATGGGAAATTTGGGGCAGTTAAGGGTTAAAGGGTTAAAGCATTAAGACTCTAGTTTAGCAGATTTCTGTTTTCTCCTTCAGCATTACTTTATTTTTATAAGTAAAAGCTGAAATATTTCTGAGAAGTTACGATATTGCGCTTTTACATGCATTAATTCCATGTTTTTCTGTCAAAAGACTAAATCTGTTGCTTCTGTTCTGTATAGGAAATAGCCAACCAACTGGCCAAGCTCAGCATGTATTCACTGTGCAGATTAGGTGGTTATGGAAGTGGCGATAATGAAACACCTAAAAATGACGCAGTAGCTATGTCTCTAAATGCCTTATTGACTCCATATTTAGTTGGCCAATTAGGAACTTGTGATCCTGCTGAAGTGAGTCTTACTTATATACCATAAATAATTTTAAGTATGTTAAGTAATATTTGTGATTCATTTTCTGTTCTTGTTTTTTATGTAGGTACTCAAAATACTTAACAGCAACACTGAAAATCCTTACTTGATTTGGGATAATGCTACCAGAGCCGAGTTAAATGAATTCCTGGAAACTCAACGTAAAGACAAGATACGATCCGTAAGAAAAATTACTATAAACTTCATATTATGGTATATTTAAAAAATTTTATTTATGGTTGTTTATTCCCAAATCTAATTTTCAGGGAGAATGTGATCCTGCCTATGGGAGTAACTTTAAGTTCTCTGCTCATAGTTCTGAACTTATAATTGGAGGGATATTTGTACGAGTTTACAACGAACAGCCAACATTTCCTTTAAAGGTAAAAAGTATTCATTGGATATTTATAAAAATTACACTGATGTACTTCAACTTGTTGTGTAAGAAGGTAATTAGAGCAAAATTGCTTAACCATTATGTTTAAAATATGAAATATGCCTTAATTCTTCTAAAAATAATTGTATGTCTTCAGTTAATATTCTAAAATAGGACAAATTGTGATGCTCATTTGACTCTTGATGTGATTATTTTAAACTACACATTTTGATTTAGGTTATTTAATATTACTGGTAAAAAAAGAAATATATAAGAAATCCACTTTTTTATTGAGTTTCCAGATTGTTTTCATATTTCTTTTCTTAATCATAGAATAGAAAACCTTTGGTAGGGTTTTGTATATTTATTTAAGCAATTGACTGGATAAAGAAGTAGTCATATTTTGGTCAAAACTTTTGAAGATAATTTATCTTATTTTTTTAAATCCATGATTATGATTTTTGACCACCAACAACAATTAACTGATATTTATTGTATTTTATTGCAGAATCCCAAACACTTTACTTTAGAGCTTTTGGATTTCCTTTGCTCTCAAGCCCAATATCTGTATTCCCTCATGACATTACAGTCATCAGGTGTAAAAACTGAAACTAACCAAGAGAGGTTGAAAAGTGTAGAAATGTCTCTAGAAGCTCTTAGAAATGTAGTCAAAAACAATCCAGGCAAGTCTCTGAAATATGATTGATTCTATGTTTAACTGATTAGGCATATATAAAGAACCTTTTTTTTTTGTGGTTATCATTTTGAATTATTTTACTGTCTCATTTTTAATGCAATCAGTTTTGAATATTTTATTAATCAATTTTGTAAATTTTTGTAAGTACTAGCTAGAATAGAAATAAGTGAATATTCAACATTCTTACCTGCCTATAAATATACACCTACCTACACAAGGGTTGTGTTTTTGCATTATATTTTACAGAAGAAGTCTTAATTTTAATCACCTCAATAATCACTTAGTTGTAGCAAAAGAACTGTTACTGAATTTTCAAAAGATGTTTTAAAATTATGCTGACTTTCTCTTACTGTGAAATATTTATTTGTAATGCATATTTTATCTTTTAGTACTATATATTTTTATCTGTTCTTGTATTCATAGGTGTTGAAATACAATTCATTGGTCACTTCAAGTTACTCTTCAGTCTTTTAAGGCTTGAAGATTGTTCTAATGTGCAAGCTCTAGCAATTGATGTGAGTATATGGTTAGAGAAGTTGAAGTTGATATAGTTGACATTTTTTTGATATCTTGAGGCTTAAAAGGATCTGACCAATTGTGAAATGTGGATATTTGCTAATATATTATTTTGATACTTTTTGGGGAATACGAAAAGCAAACTAAATAAAATGTAATTTTCAGAAAAGATGTTTGAAAAGTTTTAGGTGCTTTAGGATAAGTCTGATGTTATTGCCAAGCCAAGTGTTCTGCTAAATTACAAAAAAAGTCAAAGATCAAAATAATTCTATCTATTAAAAATATATCAACTAGGTGTTACTTTTGTTTTACTTTGGTATGTATAATTTGAAAAATGTCGCTGATAAAGTCTGATTAGCGATATTTGCCCCTGGCTAATACTGCATAAGTACCAAGTTTTGTCAAAAAAAGAAAATTCAATAACTTGATCATCTTCTGCATATTTTAAGAAAAATGACCTGAACTCAGCTTTTCTAAGAAATTCTTTACTAAAATTACATTAACCATTTTCCATTTTTACTTTGTTAATTCCAAATTACTTTCCAGGTAATAGCTGGTGTCACTGGCAATCAAAATTGTGTGAATGACATAGCAGCTAGTGATGTTCTTGTGTACCTATTACTTGTTTTACATTCTTTTAAATATTCTGCTAGTAAGTGCATTGAATTTCTTCCAATGTTATCAACAGTTTCATACCATTCTCTATAAACTGTTACATTTTTTTAGAATAGTTACATATTTTGTTGCGCCTTCATATTTATGGTTTATTTTAAATTAACTTATAATATGCTTAATTGTCATTGTGTTCTTGTTTCTTCTAGGTCAAATCACAGTATTAGAAACACTTCTTCCTTTGATGTCAAACACCAAGCTAGTCAAAGATGCAACAACAAAAGGTATACATTTTATCTAAACAAAATAGCTGTAAAGGTCTCGCATGGTTTGTAAAATGACAAATTTAATGATTCTCCGTAGGTGCTGTGATATACCTTTTAAATCTGTTTTGCAATGCCACACATCCTACAATAAGAGAACAAACTGCTGGTTTGTTAGCCAAAATGACTCAAGAAAAGTTGATTGGACCGAAACTACGCATCACTCTTACCAAGTTTTTACCATCCTTGTTTTTGGACGCAATGAAAGATTCGCCTGAAACTGCTGTTCATATGTTTGAAGGTATGCTTAGTGGTCTTTTTGTTGTGTATGCTATGCATGTTTGAAACCTGCGTCAATTTCTATAAAATGTATTTTGTAGGAACTCAGGAAAACCCTGAACTGATATGGAATGATGAATCCAGAGAACGAGTGTGTTCCTTAGTTCAAAAGTTGGCAAATGAGTAAGTTGATAGTTCTCAACCATTCATTTTTCTTGGCTGTTGACTGTTGTTATATTTGTTGTACCTAAAGAATGTATTTACGTAAATATATTAGTTTAGAATTATAGCTTGTGCTTTATAATTTAAAACTTGAAACAGCCATTTTGTTCATATAAAACCAAATAGAGTATTTTACTATCATGCAGATTCTCTTTTAAAAAAAAGCTTATATTACTTTTTAGGCATTACAGAATTCAAAAAGATGATCCACAAGCCCAATGGAAGGTAACTATTGCACAACCAAATTTTCAGAGTTTGTTTAATTTTTTTAATATTTATGTACAGTAAGGAACCTCTTATCCGGCAAGCTCGGGACCGGCATCATCCCGGATAACCGGATTTTACGGATTTCTGAATTTTTCCCGAAAAAACGCCCTCAAAGACCGCATTAACTGAACTGTGTATGTATCATAACGAAAATACGCTCATGTGCGAAGCCGCGCGAGGATGGAATGAAGAAAAACAATCTGTCAAACTCGCGAGGCGCCGGTATGCCCCTCCCTCCCGCACATTTCCCATCGTGTGACGTGTGAGAGAGGAGGGGGGGCAATGCTTGGCCCACTCAGTGCGTTTCTATTGCGAAAGGGGGAAAGGATAGCGATGTTGGTTTTAGATGGATGTGGATCTACTTATGCAATTGGCAGTTGAAAAATGTTACTGAATTTATTTTCTTTCAATATTTATCTTCAAGTAAAGCTAAAGTATTTAAAAATTTCACCCGAAATCTGGACGATTGATACGGATTGCTAAAACGGCAATTTCGTCAAACGTACTACCTGGTCTACAAACACAGAAGGTTATTCTAAAATGACTTAATTTTTGAAATAGTTTAGGTATATATTGAAAAAATACTTGATGTTGTTTAAAATGTATACAATAAAGATTCAAATTTTAGCTATTAAATTGTACACTAATTAATAAATGAGCCGATTCATTTGGATTTAAAATGTCTAATTTCTATAAGGAATCGGCACGCGAGCGTCTCCTTTTTGGGATACTATTGCTGTGTGTTCGCTTATTTATTTATTATAGATGGACTATGGAAAATTATTTCGTACTTGAAAATTTTAACGTATTTATGTTCTTAAGTACCTCACTTATAATTATGGCTAAAAATATTAAGATTTTTGTAATAAAATTTGACGATTAATTAAGATTGACAAATGGAAAAATCTAAAACGAAAACGATACATTCGGTACTGGCTTTCCCTCCTTTCACACGCAATATTCCTAGAACTATTGCACCCCGCAAAAAAATGCATCTGATTGGTTCCTTGCTGTCTCTTCCCTCCCACTGATAAGAAACAATCGTCCGAATTCCGAGTCCGCGCTTCTCCTCGGGCGGGCAAGGGGGGGTCGCGGAAACGCGGGGAGAGCGAAGCGGACCGATGACACGGAGTACATAGGAACACGCTGAATCCTTTCAGAGCGCGGATTCGGAACTAAAAAAAAATTTTATTTCGAAAAACATTACGGATTTCTGGGTATTCCGGATTTCTGGGAGCCGGATAAGAGGTTCCTTACTGTATTAAGTTCTTTACCTTTACTTTTCTATAGCCTCCAAATGAACCATGCTTAAGTCCTCCTGAAAACCAAGAAACCATCGTTGCAGGGGTTTATTTGAGGCTCTTTGTCCAAAACCCAACTTGGGTGCTGAGAAGACCAAAAGAATTCCTAACTGAACTTCTTGATAAATTAAATGCAGTGATGTCCAAAGATAATTTAAATGTGAGTCTTTTTTTTTCTTTAGTTTTTGGGATACATTGTAATTTAAAAAAAGGTTGCTTTAGGGTCACTAACTGCCCAAAAGATCTGAAAATGTATTGTTCTCATACATTCTGGCTAACAATTTTTATTAGATACATCTATCATTTTGTTATTTTTTAACCTATTGCAAGGCTTAAATGGTTTTATGTTCAATTTGGTTTTATTTGTTAAAAATATTTATGGTTTGTTTAGAAATGTATGTGACTAATAGTGTGAAGCTACCTACTTTCATAACATCAAGCTAGAACCAATGTACATCAGTCAAAAGGAAGGTTGCATCTCACCAAGGGTGTCAAAGCTGAAAGTGTCCAATCCAAAAGTTTAAGATTAATGTTATGGAACAGCCCTTTAATTGTTTTTATTTATAGAAACATATGGAAAAAACAATCCACCAAATTTTATTATTAATACATTTCAAAATTGCACACCTCTTGTTGCATGTTATACAGCTATCTGACTCTCATGTCAAAAGGTAATAAATGAATTTGACACATCTTGTTTAATTAATTAGCAAGCAAAAATTCAAATAAAGTCCAAGCCAAAGATGAAGCATTGCTAACTACTGTAAACAAGGCATTGATCTAGTGGGCCAATAAAACATTAAAGATATTTCTAATCCATGAAAACAAGTTTATTAAAATCTAATGGGTTGTTCAATATTAATAAGCCATAACTTTTGTATTCTTTTAGCCCAGACACCTTGTATTCTGACAATACCACATCATGTTTTTTTTTAATCTTTTAAAACATACTTCTTTGTTTGATCTTAAAACATTACTGAGTGTTTGTTTTTCCTCCGCCATATTATGGGTATTCCTCATTTCTTTTCTGTATTTTAGCAAAATGAAATTCTAGAACTGATGACTCAGTCCCTTGTTAGTTTGCTGTCTGCCCAGCCATCATTACTGGACCAAGTGCCTGCATTAGGACACATTCCGAGAATCTTACAAGTGATGTCTATACCAAATGATGCTGTGTCTGGGTCGTGCATTCAAATAATTAGATCTCTCACCAACTCTGAGGTAGATTTTTTTACACAAATGTATAATTAAAAGTTGAAAAGAAGTAAGCTATAATTTATTTTCTTGATTGCAGTCTTGTTCTTTTCATGAATGTTTCTAAATCTCCTGATCTTTATCAGTTTTTTCCAACTAATCAGGAACTAACACAGGCCAATTTTTGTACCCTTTATTAGCACCTTCACAAAAAATGTACCAACATAAACGGCACCTTCACGAAAGTTCTTCTAAAATTATATGAAATGCTTATAATTAATTGAGTATTTAAATTGCTATGTGAAACTGAAGAAATAAGTAATTTAATGCTACTTTCATTAATTTTATAGCTCCCATTAAAAATAGTTATAAAGCATTTCACATAAATAAAAAAGCTGTTACAATTTTTCACAAAAACTAAATTGCTGTGTAATTTTTTTTAAATGGAGGATGGGTTAAAATTTTTGGATTGGTCTCTGCTAATGTACTTAATTTATTTTTTGAGTAAAATCTTGGTTGTTTTTGCAGCTGTTGTGCATCTAATTCCGAGTTTTCTTTCCAGTCATGCATCAAATGTATGTCTCAAAGCAATTTTATCCGCCCCTTGATGATGGCCATGAAGAGGAGAAAAGACCTCGTAGGAGTTGCTTGTGAAGCTCTCAATAATTCCTTCCACCACTCTTCTGAAGATTTAATGACCCAGGTTACTAACCAACTTTTAATCTGAAAACAAATTTATCAAGAGTTTTTAAACAGTCCCTTTATTTGATGGTCTCTACTTTTCAAATGAGAAAATCAAGACTTGGGAAGTACTTTTTAATTGTTTGATTTCTTTGAAATTAATTTAAATTGTGTTTCATAGGCTATAGAAGCTAAATTAGTGCCATACTTACTTGAACTGTTGGAGAAAAAGTTAGAGGGAAACACTTCTGCGGTAAAAGCACAGATAGTGCAAGCCCTTAAAGCCATGTGCTTATCCTTACAGCATGGCGAACAGGTATATTTTTATGTGATATTTCTACATATTAATTCCCTTTAATGTTTTTAAAAGCATTAGATAATTAAACTGTGTATTACTCAAACTGTGGGATTAATAAAATTCCATAATTATAGCTTACAATTTTACTATATGTTTGTTTCATGTGTATGCTAATCTTCTCTAATCAATTCATATTATTTTTACTGTGATAGACTTTGTATTCTCCTTGAATATTGTTGCAAAAAGTTATTTATAGTCTTCAGGTTGTATGTGTTTATTTACAATTGTATTCCCTGCTAACCTGACCTTCGACAGCAGTTAACAGGCAGTAAAACTTCTGATGGGCTGTTAAAAAGGCAAACTAGTTATCATCAGCCAATCAGACACTTGACTGCATCTTTGTTATAATTTATGAACTAAGGTGCTTATACAAGTTATTATTATCTCACTTAACCACCTATTATATGTCAATTTACTTATCACTGAAAGGTGTTTAATTTGTTACTTATATCACACCAAAGTGTAACCAGTCAGGTTAGTGGTTAATACTGCTGTAAATGATTTACCCCAATACATATTATCTTGTTTTTATACGCCTATTTTTTTCTTTTCATTTAGATAAATGAACAGTTAGGGAAGTCTGAAGTGTGGGCTGAATACAAGGATCAGAAACATGATCTGTTCATAAACGATTCTCAAACCAGTGGATATCTCACAGGTATGTTTATATTTTATTTTGTTAAATCCTTAAAAATAATTTCAGGATTTTGGTACTTGAAAAACAAATTTATTTTTTGGTAGGTTTTATTGTAAAATGGTGTGTTCATGTTATTTTGACCAGTGATTTATTTCAAAGACAAGTCAAATTAAAGTATAGTAATTCAAATTTTCCATATGAGATAGTATCGGAAAATTTGAGCACTTTTATTTATTTTTTAAATTAAAAATCTGATATCCCTTTCAGGAAGGGTGTGTTCCTTATAAACTAGGAAAATGATTAGATCTTAGGTTCTTTACCTTCTGTACACCATTCCTCCTTCATGTAGCAAAAATTCTCATTGCCCACTTAACAAGTTTTTATAACGTTTGTTGGTTATTATTGATAATTTAATCATGAGGAAATCAAAACAAGTAATTAAGATGTTTAGTTTGCTTAAACATTTTGCAAGAAAAAACACCAGGTTTAGAAAATTATGCATTGGTATCATTCAAGTGACTAATTTTACTATGGGCTGTAAATCAATTTTAACTATGATTGCTACTAAATATTAAAAAAAGGTGAACCAAAAGTCTTGGTGGTCTAAAAGTTTTTGAACCTTGAGTAAGTGGTTTATCTTATATTTTCAGGAGGGGCACCAAGTGTTGCCGGTTATTTAACTCAAGGTTCTATGAAATCCATGAGCAATGTACCTCCTCCTTTAGAAGATACGTGAACAAGTAAAGTTTATATACGTATCTTTGTTATAATTTATGGACTCTAAGATGCTTATACAAGTTGTTATTATCACTTAACCACCTATTATTTGTAAATTTACTTATCACCGAAAGGTGTTTAATTTGTTACTTATATCACTTCAAAGTGTAATGGTTTGTTATCAAAAATAATATTTTATGTTGAAGCAACTGTTTCAGTTCTTGAAAAGTGTCATTTTGTGACCTTGTAACATTTTATATATTTTAATTGTTTTTTGAAATGTTATGTTTCACTGTTATTTATATGGTATGTGCAAATTATGTATAAAGCATAGTATATTTTAAGGCTATGAGCAGAAAAAAAAATAATTCTTTTATGTATGATATTGCCCAAATAATTTTCATACTTTCCAGGACGTAAATAATTGTAAATATTATGTAAAAGTAATATTTTATTGCTGAAAGTATTTTTTAATCTAGATTGTATATTTTTTAACGGAAATGCTTTTGTAGTCAATGTTAAAATCGCTGAATTCAGACTAAATCAAAAACACTCACCTTTATCCTAACAAAGGCAATATTAATCTCTATGGTCAACTACTCCATCCTTCTTAGCAATTAGGGTTTCTGAAAATTCAATTTAATTAAATCTATTTCATTGTTTTGTTATGCTGATTAAATAATTAATTTTTTTCATCTCAAGAAATTTGGATTCTAATTAAAGAATAGAAGTTTCCCTAAGCGGTAATAATTTTATTTTATCTAATTTTGGTGTAGATTTAATTGAAAGTTATATCATTAGTGCCCAAAGATACTTCTAGATGTAAACAACACTCTAAATAACCATATCTATGTTCACATGGAAAAAACTAGTCTCATGTTAATTAAATGTGTTAAGAATCAGGTTCTCATAGTTGATATAGAAGACTGACTATTCATTCCAGTTACTTTCCTTGATGTTTGAATGTCCAGTATTAACTGCTGTCCATTTTACTAAAAAGGTGTAATTATACATAAATTTTTATGCTTGTTTTGTTAAATGCTTTTTTTACCTTTTCCACTTATTTTTCTTTCAAACATTCTTGAAATGCTATGTGCCAATACCTGATTTCTTTACTAATCAAATTTACTTGAGTGTTATTTTACTTGTAAATTAGGTGAAGATTGTTTTCAATCTGAAAAATCATTTATTCCTCGCCTTTGCTTGTATAAATTAACATGCTGTTAATTATATACAGAATTAAATTTGTAAAAATAAATATCTTTTTCTACAACTTCATGGTTCTAACTACTTTGAACTCCATGTTTTTTAAGATTAAATATTCCTTTTTGCCATTAAAGCTCAAGAACTGTTTCCAAGGTTTTAAAATTAAGGGAAGAAATATGTCTTTATACAAATAAAACATTGATAAACATTTATTATAACAAATTTACATCTTATACAAATATTCATAAACATTTACAATTTTACAACTCTTTGTAATTACACATGAACAAATTTCAAATTCAGGTATAATTTCTTAATAAATATTCCTGCAAGGTAAAAGAATCATCGTATTCCTGATTTTTCTGAATTGCTGGATAAAGCTCTATAATAAATGACTAGGGGTTAGTAAGAACTCATCAAAATTATATCCTTTAATGTTGCCAGTGATAAGATATATTTTTAACGAGCTTCATAATTAACACAGCAAAACAACTGCTGTGCTCTAAATGTAAACATAAGCTATATGTATGTATGCACTGTTTATCTAGAGCTAAATATCACCAGTGATTGTCTGAAAGACTAAGGAGTTACAAATTCCAATTAATTGATGCTTCCATGGACTGTTTTTGTGCTTTTTACACCAATAGCAAAAATTGAGTTTAATTTTTCCTATGCTAAGGTTGCAAGGACATCAAATTGAGATTTTCGAGGAATGGTGCTTATGTTTGGCTTCAGTCACATTTTATGTAATGATTGTTATAAATTTTTATCTTTAAAACATTTAGTGTTTTTTAAGGTAGTGAGAGTATACTGTTAAGTGTTTTTAAGTAGTTTTACATGATACGCAACAATAATTAATATTTAGGTTCTTTAGTGAGGAAACAACAAGTGATAATTTCTAATTTTGATTCATGGGGATTAAGAAACTTTCATCTAACATTATTTACAGGTTTCAGGGGTGATATTTAGAGGTTTATTTCCTCTGCTCCAGTAAAAATAATTTAAGAGTAAATATTTCATTGATGTAAGAAGAAAAACTTTTTTTAAAAACATAAATAATTTGTTTTCACTTGGACAGATGTCCAGTAATATAACCTTTCAACCTAAAATGTGTCAAAGTTGAATTCATATAATGCAGAACTTATAGTATGTATTCATATCCTGTTTTTGAACCTTACTTTGTAGTAAATTAGTTGTCCTATTTACAGGGGTAGAAGTCGTCCTATAAATCCTATATTTTCAAAAAACATGAAAAGCATCCTATAAATCCTATATTTCAAAAAATAATCCTATATTCCATCAAACGACCCTACTTTCGTGTTCAAGTATTCAAAATTTAAATTAAATATCTTGAACATCATTGAAAAATAAATTAGAAAAATTCAAAAATCAATATCCTTAAAATTGATCATTCAGAAATCATAAAATCGTATCATGGCCCAGATTTCTTCTAAAAGTTAATGAATATTCAATTATTCTTTGAGCTTTTGGTGGTTTTTCAGATTCAATGAGGGCAGAAAAAACTTTATTCTCACAATCGTGATTTTCGTGTCTCATGTCGATATTCTCGACTTTAAAACTTGGTTTTGGAAGAAGTTTACATGTATCCAAAATATGGACAGTTTTAGCGGGCATATTAAAAGATCTACCACTTATATTGCTTGCTATTATGTAAGAAAGCAAAGTCGTTTGATATTATTAAGTATTTTACAATAGTTTTTTATCAGGAAAAAAGTCTTAAAATATCTTTTATGGGTATCTTTTTAGATTTTAAATTTACTGGAATTTGTTTTTCAAACAAAAAAAACATTTTTTTTAGATTTTCCAAGCATGCATTTTTACTTTTTGCATTATGGATTAAATTAACTATGGTTTTTCTAAAAGTATTTTTAAAATTAAATACATTAATTTTGTTTTCAAAGTTTATTTGTTTGATCATGGAAGTATTTAGTTGCAATATAGTTTGACTCTTATTCCAGCCAATTTTTGTAGCCAAGTACAAGTAAATTGAGGTTATAAGCCTAAATACCAAACACTAGTGATGGGTAACTCAAAAATTTTTAGTGAGTTGAGGGAGGTACTCATTTTTCCACAGTGAGTTGTGAGGGTGAGCCACCTCACTTTGAGGTATTGGTGAGGGGTGAGGTGTCTGTGAGTTGTTGGTGAGGGGTGAGGTATCTGTGAGTAGTGAGGTGTAGGTGAGGGGTTGGTGAGGGCGAGGTGTTGATGAGGGGTGAGGGGCTTTGTTATTAGAGGAGGAAGAAACGGGTTGGTGTTGGTTGGCCTCGGCTTGTGTTTTCGGAACTTCGGATGGAATAGGGGTTGTTCCTGTATTTGATATGGCAGTTTAAAAATAATACTGAATTTATATTCTTTCAATACTTATCTTCAAGTAAAGCTAAAGTATTTTAAAATTTCACATAAAATCTTGACGATTGAAACGGATTGCTAAAACGGCAATTTAATTTCGCAAAACAAACTACCATGTTCACTAAAATCACTCAATTTTTGAAATTAGTTTGGTAGATATTGAAAAAATACGTGATTTGGATCAAAATGTATGCAATCGAGATTAAAATTTTAACTATTATATTATACACTAATCAATAAATGAGCCGATTCATTTGGATTTAAAACGTGTAATTTCTTTACGCAATCGGCAAGCGAGTGTCCCGTTTTTGTGACTTGCTGTGTATTTGCTTATTTTTCTGTTTTGGATGGATGACTATGGAAAATGATCTCGTGCTCGAAAAATATTATTGTATTTATGTTCTTACGAACCTTATTTATTATTATGGCTAAAAATATTTAGATCTCCATTACAAATTTTGACGATTAATTAAGATTGACAAACGGAAAAAATCATTTCCCGATTTAAAATCAGTATCATCACAATCTTTCATAGAATCAGTTTTAGACCTCACCCCTCACACACCTCAGGCCTCTCTCACACCTCAGGCCTCACCAACACCTCGCAACTCCCAGACACCTCACCCCTCGTCAACACCTCACTACTCACTGATACTTCACCAATACCAATACCTCACTACTCACCCAGACCTCAGCCCTCGCCAGTGGCGAATCCAGAGGGGGGGGCTGTGGGGCTGCAGCCCCCCCCAGGAATAAGACATTCAAGTTTTGGTAATAGTAGTAAAGTCGAAAAAAAAATTTAAACACGTTGTGGATATTCGATGGTATTACCCAAAGGGTCTCAAAATGAATCGGAACCCTACTTTTAAGGGTAAAAATTCCAAAATTTTCTGGGGGAAGACCCCCAAGCCCCCTCGAAATTTTGGAATCTAATAAGTCAGTTTTTCCTTGAAATTTTAGGGATTTATAAAAAATGATCCTCTTTGATGTAATCTAAAGTGTCTCGACCTTGAGTTCAAAAGCCTCTTTTAGGGGCAAAATTAAAAAAATTTCTGGAATAGGAACCCCTAAACCCCCTAGAAATTTTCCAATTCATAATACCATAAACTATTTTCCTTGAAAATTCTGCCGCTTACAATGAGTGGTGCTGTTTGGGTGGAATCTAAACGGCTTCAAAATGAGCTAAAACACTAGTTTGAGGGGCAAATTTCCAAAATTTTCTGGGGGAGGACCCCCAGACCCCCCTTTTACTTGGAGTTGACATTTTTACACAATTTTGAAATTTAGTGCACCAAAATTAAAACCTTACGAAGTCATCTCACCTAAAACTTAGTATTCCCTAAGGTTAGACCTCCAAAAAGATGTCGAGTAACGCCCTAAATAAAAATCTAGCTACTGCCCCTCTTCAGTTCCTTACATAATATTTGAACAGCCCCTAATAGCAATTAAGTTATTTGTGAAACTCAGCCCCCCCCAGACGAAAATCCTGGATTCGCCACTGGCCCTCGCACACAACTCATACCCTCATCTCCTCACGCCCTCATAGAACTCCTTTTTTCATATATGATAAAGCCGAAATGACGTTCCGACCTGCCATCTAGTGAGTAAACGTAGACATAAAAACAGTTTCAAGCAAAATAAACGAATATTTTGAGGTAACTGAGGGGGCTCACTTTTTCGAGGTGAGGTGTCACCTCACTCACCTAAGGTGAGTCACTCACATGAGGTACCTCACACCTCATTTACCCATCACTACCAAACACTTAAAACTGATGCAGAAGTGTCTTTAGTCCTGTTACCAAGCTATTAAAAATTTATTTTTGTCCTATATATTTTTTTGAAAAATCCTATATATTTATATTTGGTCACTTCTACCCCTGTATTTAGATGTATACTTGCTATGAAATTTTAAACATAATTAAACGCTTCCTGCTTCCAAAAAGATATATTTAAAAGTTTCAGAGAGAGAGAGCATCCTCTTATTTTTTACAATTATTGTTTTGTAAGAAAAAGTACAATTCACACATTAACTTGCAAGCAATGAAAGTTCTGCTTTTGAAGTTAATGTAAAACTAGCATCTGAGTTTGATGAAAATACTTCAGAATTCTAATGCCCCATTGATGTGTTTAGTACAGTTTTTATAAGACATCAGTAATATAATACCCTATTGAATAGTTAGTTTTAGGGGATGACTTATGGTAAATTAATTTGAAACAAGTTTCTATGGTTATGTCAATATTGCAGAAGGTTGACTTCATCTATCATTTAATAAGTAATGACTTAATCTAGGATGAATCTTCTAGTCACTGTTGTTTGTTTTTAAATACACTAGCGGAAATAAAAATCCCAACACCAAGAAGGAAAGGAGATATCAAAGTCAGATTTTTTTCCATGATTGCACTTAGTATCAATGTGAATTGATTAAAAAATCAGCCTTCCTGGATGTTAGGGGGGCGAGAAAACCGGGGAGGAGTGTTGTCTCCATAGGTGTCCATTACTGCCGTCACTCGTCATGGTATTGAGTGACAGGGGCTCTAAATGACTTTTGAGGGATTGGAGGCAGGCCCGTGCTGGGTACCTTTAGAGGGCGGTGGACAAAGGGTGTAAGGGCGCAACCACATAAATGATTATTTAACCTAAAAAGTTTTTTTTTAAAGAATAACGGCATTTTAAAAATTTCAAAGCAATACTGCTACTTTTGTTTTTTATTGTTGTTATTTCAACATTTGATTTTTGTTTAAAAAAGAGTATTTTAGCTCATTTTGAGCCCCTCCCATGTGGATGATTTCACCCAAAACTCTTGTACCACTCCTTTTAAGTCAAAATACTCAAGAGAAACAGTACATAACATAAATAAATAAGAAATTTAAAAGGGGGGTCTGGGGGTCCTCCCCCAGAAAATTTTTTGAATTTTTACTCTTAAAAGTAGTGTTTAGACTCATTTTGAGACCCTTTGAGTTACATCCGAAGGAAAAAAAAGGTAATTATTATTTTGACTAAGGGCAGCCCTTGGTCAAGAAGCCCTAGGTGCGTGGGCAGTCGTCAAAATTTGGGCGAAGCTTTTAAAATAGCTTGCTTGCATAAGAAAGGGCGCCTTGCAAACACCCCCTGTCTTCCCCTAATTTTTTTCAATTAGGGTGCCCTAATGGAAAACTAATTCTTTTTGAAGTAAGAGGGTCTCCATTTGACAGTTTAAATGAAAGCGCCCAGCGCCCTAGCAATTTCAACGTGTTTAACTAACGGATTCGGTGCCTTGAATATAATCAACTTTACCTTGTTATTTCAGAGTTAATCTTCAAACAAAAGCGCCCTAAAAATAAAAATTCATAACGAAATTTGATGGTAAGGTAAAAATGGGGAGGCTTAAAAACTTTTAGATGTCCTCGTGCTTCAGACTTGATGAACCAAGAATGAATTGTAGAACCACTATTGGTTAAGTTTGGTAAAAAAAGGAACCCATAAAAACATTGAGAAGTTTACGAGTAAATTACTGTAGAAAAGTCTCTTTAAAAGGGCGCCTGAGCAAAGGGCGCAGGGGGACACGTCCCCCTGTCCCCCCTGGCCAGCACGGGCCTGATTGGAGGACCATGTTGCCTCCTCAGGTAGTCCAAATTCATATGGTGCACCAGCGGACGTTGCATACCGGACTAGGTGATTTCTCCTCATTGACTGGACTTGTTTTGTGAGCGTTGCTTCTTACGAACGGATAAGCCTGGGTAAAAATGCAACATAGGGGGTTAAGAAGAAAGCTTGGACATTGCATACAACATGTGGTTATGCTTGTTTCTCTTGAAATTTGTCCCCAGGATAGATCTGAAGGTAAGGACGGTCTACCGGCTGCAAAATCTCAATGACGCAGCTCTGATTGGAAAAAGTACTGGTGAATCATACTCAGGAGTTGCAGAAATGGAATCCAATGCATCCCCACTCCGTTACCCTGCATCACACCTCCGTGGAACGATTAGAAAATCATCAGCTAAGTGCGCTCTCTCCATTGTGTCTTCAAAACTCATATCCAACCGTCGTGGTGCTCCAAACCGAAGCTGGATTCTCTCATAAACGCAATGTCTTGAAATTGGGATTTCCATTTCCTTATTTAGTGCACTATTGGCAACAGAAAGGCCCATTCTCAGCCCCTTGTTTATGGACAAAGATGTAAGAAGCTATGCGGACAAAACGGACAATCCGCAGTACTGCAAACGACATCCATCCCACTTCCCCTTGTCCTCAGTATGATCTACCAGTACTTTGGCCAGCTAGAGCTGCTTCATTGAGGTTTTTTAGCCGGTTGTCCGTCCTTACCTTCAGACCTGTCCTGGGGACAAATTTCAAGAGAAAAATGCACAGACACATGTTTTATGTAATGTTCAAGCTTTCTTCTTAACCCCCTATGTTGCATTTTTACCCTGGCTAATCCGTTCGTAAGAAGCAACGCTCACAAAACAAGTCCGATCAATGAGGAGAAATCACCTAGCCCGGTATGCAACGTCCGCTGGTGTACCATATGAATTTGGACTACCTGAGGAGGCAACATGGTCCTCCAATCCCTCAAAAGTCATTAAGAGCCCCTGTCACTCAATACCATGACGTGGGACGGCAGTAATGGACACCTATGGAGACAACACTCCTCCCTAGTTTTCTCGGCCCCCTTAATATCCAGGAAGGCTGATTTTTTAAGAAATTCACATTGATACTATATACAATCATAGAAATAAATTTGACTTTGATATCTCCTTTTCTTCTTGGTGTTGGGATTTTATTTCCGCTAGTGTATAAGTGACTCCTGACTATAGAAGATATCCCTAGTAAAATAAAAACTTAATCCCAGTTTCTCTCTATTTGGTGAAGTTCAAATTTTAGGAATTTACCTTTGAGGCTGGAAGATGGGTGACTAGTGACCTTCAGATATGACCATTTTATTCCCTCCTTAAACTGATGGGAACCAAAGATGATAAAAGTGGATTAAATCAGCTTGACAACATCATCTTTGCAAAAGTTAAAGATGTGTTATTAAACCAATTGAGTCGTGCGTGATTAGGGACAATCAGCTCTGATTATGCTCAGCCGTATTCACCGGTAACTTGAACGGGATTCAAACCTCTGATTGGCGAAGAACTAGTTTTCCTTCTTTAACTGCCCATCAGGAGTTTGACTGCCGGTCAAGTTACCGGTGAATACGGCCGTCTGTTGTCTCCGAAAAAGTGAGGATTCAATTAGCTATATCCTTTGGGACACATCAAAATAACTGGTCCACTAGTAACGTAGTATTGTTGGCTATGATATTCTCTTTCTCTTAGAATGCCAATTAAGATCAGTTTAGATGTTTTCTCCGATATGTATCGATCCAGTATTAACACAATGATAGGCTACTGGGTTTTAATAACCAATGTTAATTACTCAACAGATTATGTCTTACTACCCTCGATCTTATTCTCTCTCATGTCCAAGATACAAGTGGCAGGGCAGATCTATACATACGTAAAGATAAATTCATACGTATGTATTAGATTAAATTTTTGAAATGTTTCACAGTCACCACATAAAGAATTAAGAAGTAAATTTTAAGTTGAACATCTTTCAAATATCTATCTAACTTTTCCCCTAGTTAGGCTGACGACTCTTATGACCCAAGCTGCACTGTTTGAAGTGTGTGTTGGGAATTAGTTTTTCGTCTATAGAGACGGCAATCCGTCTTAGCGAGTTTCATCGGAATATAAAACTTCATCTTAGAAATTTTTCCAACTTTCACCCTGGTTTAAAGGTAAAGGGGCGTTAGAGTTAAAATCATGTGTTAGCTTGGATAAAATTGTTTAAAAAATTCAGTCACCACTCAAAGAATAAAGAAAAATATTTTAAGTTGAGCAACCGTCTCTCCCCATCCGACATTATCAATGGCAGCCACAGGCCCGGTTTGTGTGCAAGGCAGACTCAGCCTTTCATCCCTCCGAGGTCGATAAAATGAGGACCAAGTTAACATGGGGAAACAAGGGGCATCGCCCAGCGGACTGTGTGTTCGACATGTTCTGTAACAGCTCTTCTCACGGCCTCACCCAATGAGGCTGGTTATATTGAAGGTCAAACGACCTAGGTACTTACTGAAAATACCCCCTTGTTTTTCTAAAGAGGCTGTCGACTATTTCCAGACAAATGGTTTTGATTGTAGATAAATTCAATGCCAAGATTCTTGTAGATTTAGATTAAAATGAAACTTTTTTAAGCAGTTTACGTCATGGTCCCCACTTTAAAAAGTAGGAAAAATATTTCAAGTGAAGCATCTTTTCTATTCTTCCGAAACTTACTGTTTTGCCCGAGGATTATTCTTCTGGGAATTTTTAGGCATTTCACTGTCATCATTGAATATAAGTGTTTTTGAAAAAACTGATCTACCCCTGAAGTCGTAGATGGCATAGAGTAATTTTTTAAAAAATTATGATCATAATGACACAATCGGGGAGCTCATATTCGATGTTCCAAAATTACTATTTGGTAAAAAATACAGCCCATGTCCTACATCTGCTTAGTGGTCGAGAGGTCAGGGGCATTCAGCTGCGGAGCGGAAGGTTGTGGGATCCAACGCGGCCTGGTAAATGGTATTAATTTTATCACTTCTTGATGTAATATTGTCAACTTCAAATTAAGTAGAAAACTCAAATGGTTACAGGAGCCGATGGCTTGGTGTGTTAGTGCATCAGTATGGTATGCTGGATTAGTATTCAGTGCTGAAGGTCCACGGTTCGGTTCCCTCCATTTTATTTATTACAATATGGTCAAATATCAACTTTAAATTAATTAGAAGAAGTAACCAGGAGCGGATGGCTTGGTGTGATAGTGCACCAGTATACCGGTTTAGTATTCCGTTCTGGAGGTTCACGGTTCGGTCCCCTCGATATCTTTTTTATTACAACATGGTGAAATATCAACTTTAAATTAAAAAGGAGAAGTGAGCAACTGCAGGAACGGATGGCTTGGTGTGTAAGTGCACCAGTATGCTGGATCCATAAGGCCCTCAGATCGAATCTCTCTCGGTTCGACTCTGAGCCTCTCACCGGGTATAGCACTCGGAAATAAATACAGTTGGGTATTTATAAATTTATTCCTGCGTACTCAAGGGGGGTCTTTAACTTTCTTTTTTTTAAAGTTAACTGTAACCGTGTCAATCAAATTCCTTGAAAATATTACTATTTTTCTATTTATTTGGCGCAATCCCCCTCCAAGTCTCTATCCCTTCTGTCTTCGACGGAAACTAGATTATGAACATAAGAATCTTGAAATGTAGAGGGAACTATTAATTTCTTTCCGTAAGTACCCACCACTAACCCCGACCACCTGCCCCTACAGTTTGTTTTAGCTCTATAAATTTTTCCTAATTTTTTTGAGTGGTGACTTAAGCATAGATGATACCGAGTGATGAAATGGAAATGTTTGCTAATTTTTTTGAGTGGTGACTTAAGCATAGATGATACCGAGTGATGAAATGGAAATGTTTGACTTGAAATCTTTTTCCTAATTTTTAAAGTGGTGACTGTAAAATTCTAATAGAGAACCACTTAAAGAAAAATTCCTTGAATAAATAAAACTTTCATCGATTTCAATCAACGAACATAACCTCCTTGTTCTGAGACGTGGTCAACGCAAGTCACTTAGAAAGATGCTGACTTAATTTTTTTTTCATAGTTCTTTGAGTGGTGACCATGAAATCCTATTTGTAAAATAGCATTTGAATAAAACTTTTCTAGTTAGTAATGATTGCATAATTATCTTTTGTGATGTGCACACTGTTTCATTTTTGTTTTTAACAGGAGCAGTACAGTTAAGGATTGTCGATAAGTTACTTGAGGTGTTTACATTCCCACATTCTTAACCACTTCCATGAGTTCGGAGATATCTTAGATGAAAAGAAGTTTGACTTAAAATCTTTTTCCTTATTCTTTGAGTGGTGACCATGAAATTATATTGCAAAAAAATCATGGCAGCGACAGCCTCAAGTTTGTTTTAAAACACATTACCACTTTCATCAAAAGAGAACTTGCATTGTTTTTAACACTGTTTACAGCGCAGATACAGACAAGACTACAGATGAATAGCAATGGAGGACACAGCAAGCAGGGCTTGCTTTTACACCCATCCGATTAAATAGCATGTTACAAAAGTATGTAGAAGAAGATTGACTTAAAATCTTACCTTTAATTCTTTGAGTGGTGACTATGAAATTAACTGAACTTATATATAGTACTCCCTAAAACTAAATCATGACTATACAAAAGCCAAACCCACAATAAATATCATGATAGCTTTCTGTTTCAAAAGACGGGTGGGCACACTCGCTTCACCATCTTGTTCTCCAGTAACACCGATGATGATAAGAGCAGACTCAATTTGTTCTGAACTGCGCCCACGCCCAAAACTATCAGGATGATCAAGTTAGCTCTCTTAATCAGAATAGTGCCCAGTGTATTAACCGTATGGTCTTTTCATCAAGGATAATAGTGGAACTCAACTGCTTTAAACTGCAACTATTCAAAAACCGTATTCACAATGAAGGTCAAATCAACTTGTGATTGCAATGGCACATTTCCTTCACTTTACTGTTCTCTCCTAACACCAAGGATAACAGAGGAATCAATGTGATGAAGATCATCAAGTTAACTCTATCTGACAAGCAGTTCTGAGTTGATCATAATCTGCTTGAAGATCAAGTCCAGTACTGAGCGAACTCGATCTGGTTCAAACAGAGACTGTATAACAGCAGTATTCACCGGTAACTTGACCGGCGGTTTAACGGCAGTCAAACTTCTGATTGGCAGTTGAAGTAGGAAAACAAATTTTCCACCAATCAGATGTTTGACTCCTGGTTAACCGCCGGTGAATACTGCCGTAAGTCTCCAGTACTGAACGGACTGCTTCAAACAGAGACTGTCCAACACCAACCATCGCATCCTAGTCCAAGAGGGCGTTGTACCTCGCCGCTCTGAGCCGCGCCTGTCTCATCCTCTCCGGATGCCATCCGGCCGCCGTGCACAGTTTGCAGCCCTGGTCGGCACAGTGCGCCCCTGCACCGCAGTAGGCGTTGAGGGGGGCCGCCCTGGGCCTCAGCCCGCAGTAAACGTCCGGGAACCGCGGCAGCAGGTAGGCGTAGTTCAAGCACATGGCACAGTTGCAGTAGCCCCGGACCCAGAGGGGGGTGGGGTGCGGAATGCTGGGCAGGCGCTGGGGGAGGAAGGCCGCCCCCCATGGGATCAGGGGCTGAGCGGGGCGTGCTTCCGGGGCGGCCGACGGCTCTTGCCAGAAGGAGGCCGGCAGTCGTCGCTGGCGGAGTGGGACTATGGGTTTGGGGTCGCTGTCGACTTCGGACTCAGCTTCCTTGTGCTCTGAGACTTCGGTGGAGGAGGAACTCATCGTGAGAGATTTTGATGGTCTACTGAAAAAGCACAGATTGATGAATGTATTTTTTGGAGGAAGTAACTTGCGGATTTTTGATCAGGGATAAAGAAAAATTAAAATTTAAAAAATAGTCTGGAAAATTCTTTTGAGTTTAAAAGGTTTCTTATACTTTGTCCAACATCTATCTGATTTGTATACGCGAGAAAAAACTACTTCCGAAGTAGCACTACAAAAGTTAGGATAGCTGGTTGAGATAAAAATACTACGTATTTCCACTAAAATAACACGTATAAGACGAGTATACCACGTATAAGCCGAGAGCACTGTTTTTCACTGAAACATATACCCAAAAAGAAATCAAAACCCGCGTATATAATAAGCCGAACTAAACGTTCCCCCATCACTCGCATGTCCCGAAAAGTCGCTTCTGTCTCAAACTGCGCGAGCCCCCGGACAGCCGAAATGCCTTTTTACCACCATAGAGCAAGCCCCTGTAGTTTTCCAACCAAAGAAAACCCATTTCGTCTGCGAATAATAAATTAAGAATTGATGACCACCACCGAAAGGACGCTTGAAAAGATTCCCTGTAATAGCGGGAATTCGAGAGAAAAAAATGAATCTTAAGATCCGCGTAAAAGCAGAGTCTCTGGTAAAAGCCGACCTTTAACATCGGATATTTTTCCGAAAATTCTTGGCTTATATGTGGAAATATACTACGACAAATTGTTAATTACCAAAGACTTAATTTCTCCCAATCTATAAAATCATAGTTTAGGGGAGAGGGGACAAAACAAGGTAGTAGGTGGACAACAGAGGGAATTAAGCTTTATTCCTTGATAGCTGGTGGTATTTGGATGAAGCTTCTAGAATTACTTCCAGGCATGCGCCCTAACAATGTCAAGTGAAAAGAAAGTATATTTACTAACCCGTCTTGCTGAGAGAAGCATTTTTAAATTTCACCGAAAACACTTTTAATTTTAGCGTCTGCAACATTTCTCCACCAATCCTAAATACCCTTGGATTTAGTTTAGGTAATTACAGCGCATAGATACCTTATTATTTACTTGTTATTTTAAAGTTTTCGTTGCTGCCTTGGAGTTGTTTTGATCAACGCTAGATAAAATTTCTTCAAAATGGAGTGGTCGGACAAAACCGGGATGTGGGCAATCGGATAAAACAGGAAAATTCCCGGTTACCACTCAAAGTTTATTGTAAAATTTACTCACCACTACAAAGTTTATTGAAAAATTTATACGTAATTCGATTGACAGTTTATAAGTTCCAAAATTTAAAGGATGTTTAAAAGTCTGTGTTTTAAGGGATATATTGATTAATACTTTTAATTTGCTTTATTTTCTTGAAGTTTCTAAGGAGTAGCAAGAAGGCGGGGGTCCTCCCCAAAAAGTTTTAAAATGTCAAAAAAGGAGGTGAAACACTATTTTTGAGTGTCGAATTTCAAATATTTTCTGGGGAAGATCCCCTTATCAGTTTTTATTAGCATTTGCAATCAATTTATTACACAGCAAAGCAAGTAATTTGTTTTAATGATCTCTTCATATAGGTGGAATTATTATCTAGAAGTAAGGCAAAAACCCGAAAAAAAGTAGTTAAATGCTTGTTAGCAGCTGTATATTTTTCTTACCCAAATAAATTTATATTAAAATATTCTTACGAAAAGATTATACAAAAAATTAAATTTCCTCCGCATTTATGCCTATTTTGTATAAAAAACAATATTAATCTGAAAGTAGTACAAAATTGAGAATTAAGGCAAAAAAAGTTGCTCTTTCCAAAAAGAAAAAGTTAAAGTAAGGGAGCAACAACATAACTGAAGAACGGGGGGGCAAAAACCCTAAATACGCGCTTGTTGAAGGCATTATATCCAAGTTATAAAAATATCACAAGAGTAAAATAACTGAAATTTCCAAAAAGATTCCGAGTAGATAATACACTGAAAAACTATTTTAATACTTGAATTACTTCTCCTTAGTGATATCTTACTCAAAATAATGCTAATTTGACATTGAATTCAAAGAATCATTTTACAATTGACAGTAGTTATATTCCAATCTATAAATGGGGAATAACTTTAAGGAATGTATCAAGAAGAATTATTATAGTGCTGTCCTTTAAAAAAAACACTCCAAATTGTACCCTAAAAAACCCATCGAGATATTTTAAATAAATAATTAAAATAATTTTAAATTCTCATGTGCCCTGTCTTTGTATGCCATTAAGAGTGACAGAAACGTAAAAGCAAGTCAAAGAACCGTTTATTTACTTAGTTTTTGGAATAAATAGAAAATGTCGATTTTGGGCTAAAAATATGATTTAGTTATGCAGATTTTGATGCTGTAAAAATATATGTTATGAAGACTTTACAGCATTTTTCACGTGGTTTTGTGTTATCCCGTTATTATGAGAATAAAATACTAAAATTTCAGTTCAGTCCGCCAATTAGCGACATTACGGTAGTCTTTGAAATGAAGGGTGAAAAAACCCATAGGGTGCCTAAAAAGCCCACTTTTTCTTTTGTAATAAATGATAAAATAAATAAAAATTATGCAAAATGTTTAATATTATTCATGATATACAACTAATTATGCAAACAGAATAGTTGTTTTAGTAATTCTCGACTTTTTTTTCAGTATTTTTGATAAAAACTCAATGATACCAAAAACAGCCATTTTCCATGAAAATATATCATTTTTCCGAGTTTTAAATCGAAAATTGGTTTTGAAAGTTAATAGTTGGGGGTTTAAAACAAAATATCAGTGCCAATTACCGTTTTTTAAGCTTTTTTATAAAAATTTTATTAATTATTTGTATTTAATAGGTCGTTTTTATTAAAATCCAACAATAAAAACGCTATTGTCGTTGTGTTTTGAAGGCAAAATTCTTCAGTAGAAAAACTCATAACATTTTTAATTTTAGAAATACATTGTAATAAATTTGGTTTTAATTATCTTAATTATTCTCTTTTCTATCAAAATAAACCTTTCAATCATATTTTTTCTTTATTTTTTGAGTATTTTCAAGCGTGGGTTTTTTTTTGGTGTACATGGGTTTTTTTAGGAAAATTGGGTTTTTTTGGATTCTTACTTAATTGTTTGCCAATTTGTAATGGAGCGTTGGAATTAAAACTACTAAGCACTAAAATGTAGCGGAGGGTGAGCCATTACAACACAATTTTGTTCGATTTAATTATCATATTTTGTAAGCTTTTAATGAAAGAAATATGAAAAAGTTGGTTTTTTTAAAGGACATCACTATAATTGATACAATAAGTAACAAGCCAAGTTCAATGGGGGGTTGGGAGCTCTGAACAAATTTTTACAGAAACAAAGTTGTATTTGCTTAAATATATCTGGTATTGGTTGCATTTTTTGAATATGAAAACCCACTGTCTATGTTGTATAAAAGTTCATTTTTATACTAAATTTTTCTATTGTTTTTGACAAAAAAGTATTGGAACTGACTAAGAAGCGTGCCTTTTCCGTGGATTTTTCCACAAAGATAATTTAAATTAAACTAAAATCACCACTAAAAGAATAATTTTAAAACAAGTATGTACAAGTCGAAATTTATCATTTACTTAAAAAATGTCAATCTTTAAGCTAGGTGTGTAATATGCTTGCTGGTGACATCACAATATCAATCGGATTATTGTATTTGTTAAAGGCCGCCTTCTGTAACTAATCTAAAAGAACTACCACGCTTTACTAAATGTCGGAGAGTTCCCCTTTGGCCAGAAAAGAAAATACAGATATTTCCCTCAAAGCACATAAATTAACTGGCAACAGTGCTGCAGGTTAATCTCTTTCATTTGAAGAGATAACTTTTTACAGTGTATATTAGGGTGTCCCTTATATGACTAAAAAATTTTCTTGTGAATTTGAAAACGGTTTCCCTCTACTTTTTTATAAATTCCTTGACCTATTAAGATATAAAATTTTATCCTTCAACGATGATATTACCCTGTGCAAAATCTTAATTAAAGATGTTAAATGTATCTCTTTTTGTCTATTTACGACAGAATTTTTTTCTCTTTGCGAAATTGAAAAGAGATACCTTCTACTTTTTTATAAATGCCTTGACCTATTCATATATAAATTTCATCTCTATACTATAATATTATCCCGTGCCGAATCTCAAATGAAGATGGTCAAACAAGCTAAATTACCGGCATGGACCCGCTAATATACTCACCACTTTTTTTCTTTTTTCCTACTTTTTTATATTTTATTATAAGTTTGGCCATAGAAATGTAATATTAATCAATCTAAAAAGTCGTGTACCACTTTTAAAAGAAGTTAACAAAGTGAAGATAAACCAATTTACTTAGTTGGCGATTCTAGTCACCAGATTACTGGATCTAAGGTACCAAGTGATCGACAAATTTTTGCAGTGCTGTTTTTTAACATTCGTGAAGTTAAACTTTAGCGTTTGATGACAATTCAGACCGATTTATATTACATTTCAATAACCAAAAATATAAATATACATAAAAAAGCCTGAAAAAGAAAAAAAGTTGTGAGTATTAGCGGGTGCTTGCCGGTAATTTAGCTTGCTTGACCATCTTCAATTGAGATTCTGCACGGGTTAATATTATCGTAGAGGGATTAAATTTTAGATCTGAATAGGTCAAGGCATTTATAAAAAAGTAGAGGGTATCTCTTTTCAATTTCGCAAAGAGAAAAAAATTTTGACGTAAAAGAGACAAAAAGTGACACATTGACCATCTTTAATTAACATTTTGCACAGGTTAATATAATCGTAGAGAGATAAAATTTTATATCTGAATAGGTCAAAGCATTTATAAAAAAAGTAGAGGGTAACCGTTTTCAAATTCGCAAGAAAAAAATTCTCTGTCGTAAAAGGGACACCCCAGTGTATAGTATGTTATGGGCAAAGTGATTAATTGGGCATTATTAATAATGCCCGGGTAATGTGATAAATTCAACGAAATTTATGAATGAAATCTATCACTTTGCCCGCTTCCACTCTGGGCATTTTTAATAATGCCCAATTCATCACTTTGCCCGTAACATATATAGGGATTAAAAGAACTTTCCAGGTATTGATCGGGGTTTTTGAATGATGAAGTTATTATGAAGTTTTGATGAATTTATTTTTTTCTATGATTAATTAATCATAGAAAAAATAAATTCATCAAAGCAAAGTTAATTTTGATTTGAAACATGAATATCTGAAAGAACTGTTTGTTTTATGAGGTAATTGTAATCGAAGGTAGTATAGGTAAGTACAATAAAAATTAGTGTTTGAAAAATAAAAAAATATATTTATCATAAGACATACCATAATTAGTCAATTATAGGTTATCAGCAGCGTTAGCTTCTCTTGTCCCGATTTTTAATAAATTAATTTTTAAAAAGTTCTTTAACTTTTTTAAATCCTTATTTTTAATGGTAAGGATGTTTATCAATTTTGAGATAATAGAAGTACTATTTCAAGTCTTTTCGATTAATTTAGTTTAATGTTATGGGTGTTTAGGAACGCAAGAAAAACAACTTTACAAAATGATCTTGACATTAAAATAATACCAGTACTTTCAAAAGAGGTATAAAGAATGAAACCTGGAACATTATGAATATAACTATATGATTTGATAATAAAGAATCATGAAAAATGTAAAAGGTTTATTGTTTATCTTTAGTGGTTGGTTTTCTATTTTTCCAAATATACAAAATCCTGTCAAAAACTAGAAACTTTAAATTTTTTACAAGAAGTTTTATTCTTTTTTCATACTTCTAGAAATCGCTTTATTTGCATTGCGATTTTTTACATGTATTAAAGAAATGATTAAAAAATATTGGTTATTAATTTTTTTTAAAAGGAGGGCGGATTAACTGGTAAATTGGGATATTTTTTTTTTTTAAGAATTCCTAAAGAATTCCTAAAATAACTGATAAATTGATTAAAATTATATGATTTCATGATGTAATAAAAGTTAACAATTTTGAACTTAACAATTAAAATGAAAGCATATTATAATAATGTGTGATTAATTTATTAATAATAGTGATTGATTAATTAGTGAACATCATTTATTATAGCTACTTTAAATTACCAAAGACAAGTATGTATATTTTAAAACCTTAACTTAATTTTTTTAATATTTGGTTGGAATAATCAAAATCTTGATACAACAGCAGACTTTAGAAAATTTTCAAAATTAATGAAATAATGTGCTTAAACATTTTAAAAATTTAATCCTAGAAACATTTCAAATGAAAAATAATGGGTCAGGAAAAGAAAAAAAAGAACAGGTAAACTAATATGCTTACTTTATATCATCCTTGATATGTTGCAGTAGAAAAACAAAACTTAGACACTGATATGGGATCCGCGTTGAGTAAGAACCTTCCGCATCAAAGACAAAACTCAGAGTTCTGAAACAGATGTGAAAAGGGTTGCTATACATAAAGATGAAAAACCGCCAAGCTCGCGTCGCCAATAAGGCGAGTACGGTCTATTCTAGGAATTTTATTCTATTCAATATTACCAGCAGACAAGAGTTAAGTGAGGATAAAAAAGGGAATATTGCTCTCTGTAATCTAATTGGAAAGAGATTTTTATATGATTATTATTGCACCTCTAGAAAATCAATCTAAACCTCCAAAATCCCTTTAAATTGCCGAGATGAATAGTCGTAAGAACGCGAAACCAATATAAAAGAATGATTGTTTTTGATGTCGAAACGTTTAAATAACATTTTATTGACCAAGGATTTTCATTGATGTTGAATTATTTCGGAAATAAAATTTGAAATGACTTTTACAAGATTAGGTTTGGTTGTAAAATAAATGGGGATTGTAATTTTGCTGTCGAGAACAAGCTATTTTGCAATAAGTTTGCAGTTTTTAAATTCAAATCAGTTATTATTAAAATATTTTGTGTATTGAAACTTTATTGATTATTAGCATTTTTAAAAACGTATTTTATTTGGTACTCCTTCTTTTTGTCAAATCCAATATTTTTCCACAGATTTTTTTTAAATTGTCTGTTTATATGAATTGAATATAAAATTAATAAGACAAATTGAGGTACGCATCAAAGTAGTATAGATGGGATACAAAATGCACTGTGCATTAAAAGGTACTTCTTAAAATCAAAATTTAGACTTTTTTAATACAATTAACGAGGTAGATAATAAATATTTTCCTTGCAACAACATTTACGAAGTGTATATTTGGACGGCCCAAAAGGCCCGTGGCGCATGCGCTGTAGGTCTCGTGGTTACGTAGCAGTCTTGGCGCTTAGTGATGGGGCCAATGGAACGCCGGGCCGTGGAAATTAGAGTAGAGTTTAGTTGAAAAAAGGCCGTCCAAATATACAGTGCCCAACATTTATACAGATCTTAAATATAAAAAAATGAATGTTTAAAGATAGTAGTAAAAGTTTATATAAAAATATATTAACAAATTAAAATAAAACCAACCTAAATTATACAAAACCTATTTTATTTGTTTGTTCAAACTTTTCGTTGTATCATTTGATCTATTGTGAAAATTTCTGAGTTAAGCACATTTTGTGAATTAAAAGTGAAAATATATTCGAAAGTTTTGTAATTTTTTTTCTGAGTCTGATCAAAAAGATTTACCTAAACTCCAGCATAATCTCAGAGAGTAGATGAACATACCTTCCTTCGTATCAAAAAATCCAAAAGAAGATGATGGCGAATTATTCCCATTGCCCAACATACTGATATTTATTGTTCTGACTATAGTGTAAAAACTACAAACAAAAGACTCCCTTTTTGTACGAGTTAAATAACTAAATCTTTGAAAAAAAATGCAATAGTTTTAATTCAATATCAAAGACAAAATGTTAAAATAATTATTAAATTATAAAAATAAAAACTGGTAGAAATGGAATAGAATACGCAAGCACCTGTAAATACCTGTAAAACTATTTTTCTGCAAGCATACTTTGCTGGGGGAAACAGCAATAGGCTGACTATATTTAAACCTCGATAATCAAGCAAATTTTTAAGCTAATTCTCATTTTACAAGGATCCGGGAAAAATTTAAAGATTTCTGTTTGAAAAAAAAACTACTTTTAATTTCACATCATTTACGAACATCAGAACTATTGTGTATTGATACATACATCATCAATTGTTCAAAAACTGTCATGGCCATATCAGTTGAGATCTTATAAATTCTTTCACCTTTTGCGAATTTAAAAATTTAAAGTACCTAATTTAAAGGGAGATTCCTTCCCTCTCACTAGTTTTTATTTTGTTAAAATGAATTGCTTAATCTATGTATTCCAAAATATATTGTAGTTATATTTTAATATTAGTTTTGTTCGAAGCTTGAAACTGCAAAGATAATTTTTCAAAAACGCATAGGTAGATTGTTTTCATGACTGCGTAAGGGGCCATTCATTAATTACGTAAGGGTCCCGAGGGGGAGGGGGGGTTGGAAAAATCTCTACATACACTTACTTGGGGGGTGGGGGGGTCAAACCAATTCTTACGTAAGATTTTCCAAGTTAATGTAAATGTAAACAAATACCAATTAAATAAAACTAGTTTTGGTTTCAACTTTTTTTGTTACGCTAACATTTTAAACTTTTAACACTATCTTTTTTTTTTCGTGCGCTACATTTTATTATTTTGAAAAAAAGCAAAATGGAATCTTACGTAAGAATACGGGGGGAGGGGTTTGAAAAATCTTACGTACCCTTACATGGGGGTAGGGGGGTCAAAAATTGCCAAAATCATCCTTACGTAATTAATGAATGGCCCCTAATGCATATAGTCATAAAACTTAGTTAAATTGTAATTACTTTCATATTATGAGACAAACTCCAGTGGTTCTTATTAAAATTTAATGTTTTATTCAAACAATGCAATGTTGAAAATAACTTCATTTTACAAGATGCAGATGTTAAAGATTCCAGTTAATAGCAAATGTTCCAGTTTCTTTTCAAGTAAGTTATACTAATCTGCAGTACTTATTAATAAAAAACAAGCTTATGGTGAGCAAAATAAGAGATAATATGCCAGAAAATGCAACCTCCTTTTTCCCCAATAGTGGAACATCCATTGTTAAATGCAAAGAGCATAAGCAAAAAGAACCTTAAGGTTCCGAAATGATGAATCTCTCAAATTTGATACTGTCGCTCTCAGAAGAGGCGTTGAAAGGGGATTTTCGGGCTAAAAGATGCAAGACGACTTCGGAGAAGTAATACAACACTGGAGAAATGAAATTCCTGTGAAATAAGTGGAATATTTTTGAATGATTCTTCTCTTCCCACCACTCTTTTTTTCTCCTTCAGTTCGCAGACTTTCATTTCCTCCTCTCGGTTGCAGTTACTCCTCCTAACTTTCTCATAATATGAGCAGACGATGGTTTTGTTTCAAAAAGGGTCTTTGGAAGACTTAGTTATTGATTCCGAAAGAGGTTTCTTTTGGTGTAAGAATGTCCTGTTGACAACAGAACCGATTTCTCAGGTTTCGCGAGAAAGAATGTTATTTCATTCGGGGAAGAACGATTTATTGTTGTTCGCCACCCCATACCGTTCTCTTGTTCACCCACAATTTTTTTTTCATTAAAGAAAGTATTTTCGTATTGGGAACTTGTGATTATTTTGTTTATACATTGTAAAATCAAAATAACGCGATTATTTATGAATAAAATTATTTTCGGATTTTTTCGTTATTCCTAACATGAAAAAGCTTAGTTTCTAATAATGTAATAATCTATTCGAATTCTATAAATTTTTTCATTATAAGTCTGTAATAAAGGACAAGAATTTACAATTGATGAACATTATAGTAGTCAAAATTCGTGGGGAAATCTACGATTTACTTCTTCAGTTTCCGGATGGGACCCTGATAAAAAAAAATTCTGAGGTTTGGCTATCACTGTAGTTTCCAAATTTTAAACTTTTATTTTTATCTTGGCATTATCAGCAATTCCAATATTAAGAATTGCCTCCCGTTTTTCGTGATGCTACTAGTTTTAAATTAAGCACGGGAAAAACCCTCATCTAATAGGAAAAAGTCGACAGGTGTAAAAATATGAAGATTAATATTTGCTTGTCAAAGGCGGAAGATTTCCCAGCACTCTTCTCTCGGAAAAGGCCCTATGCCAAGCAGGCGTCTCCAAACAAGACAGATGACAGGCGAATCCGAGAGAAGAACTATAAAAGAAGGTGGGAAAACGGCTGTTTGCTAGCTGCCATTCTGAAACTCTAAACTTTCGCTGATGTCGCTCTTTGAAAATTGTGTTCTTCCGCAATGGAGCGTGGAACTAAGAAGCCCCAGCACAGATGAATCGTCGCCGGAGATTCGTCTTTGGAATTTGGCAACAAGTTTTGGAGGATGCGTCGGGGAAAGAATGTTTTAATTAGGAGAAGAAGAATGTTTTAATTAGATTGAGAGGATATTGTGCCTTCTGCGCAACTTTAACTTTTGGCACAGTGGAGGAGGGACAATATAGGCAGGGTTTTCTGGGCATAAGATGTTTGGTTCAACCAATTTATTGACACAACGGGTTTATCGGTAAAATAATAATGGCAGTCGTATTAAAAAAATAACTTTTAACGCTTCAATTTTACCTGTCTTTTTTACTTTTTGTAAGTATATTATATTAGTTACTGTTTTTTAATATAGTTTTACATTATTAAAATAATTACAATTATTTTTTATCAAATTTTCTTTAATAAAATCAACTCCTGACTAGATTTTCAATAATTTTTTGTAATTTAAAATAGAATAGTATTTGAAATTAAAAAAATTTTATTACAAAAAAATTTATAAAAAACTATTTTTCAGATAATAGGAAATATCCAGGACCGGCAAAGGTGTCAGTTGCAAAATATGTATATATTTAAACCCTATGGCAAAAAAAAATTTGGCTCAATGATATAACAAAGTTCAAATGAATAGAAATACAAAAATAATCATATAATTATACACACATATAAAAACACAAGAGAATACACCCAGAGATTACACAACTAAAATTAAAGAATGAGTAAATTTTCTGAATTAAATAAAAATTGTTTTAATTTGTTTTTGAATAGAGTAATTTTAGGTATTATTTGAATATCAATTGGCATACTATATTAGTGCTTAGGTGCTAGGAAAAAAACATTTGTGAAAAATCTATCTTAATTTGATTTAGGAATATTGTAGATCATGCCATGTCGTTAAGGATTAATAGTCGGTTTTTATACATAAATTCGGATTTAAGATAAGATTGTAGCAATTCTTGTAAAAAATAAGTGTTGAAAAGGGAGCATATCGAAGTATTTAAAAGGAACAAAAGTAATTCTTTGATCAGTTGAATTTAGTTGAATCAGTGGAAAATTTTTTTTTGAAGGTTTTCGATTATTAGGATGTTGATTGTGTAATCTCCACCCCAAACTGACAGTTCATAGTAAATCCTAGGATGAACCCAGGCATGGTACAGCTGTCGGAGGAATTTCAGGTTAACTAAGTTTTTTAAATGATAAAACTTATACAAAAAGATTCTTAATATATTAGATAAGAAATTGACGTGTGATTTCCACTTGAAGTTTGAATCAATATACTTAATACCCATCAAATACTTAATAGTCTTGACACATTCAAGTTGAGAACAATCACAAAACGTTTGATTTATGCAGTCTGGTTGGTGAAATATTAGTTTGAAAGGATTTTCTCGACTTGTTAGACTGAAATATATGTATTTAGTTTCTTTAACGTAAGTAAAATCGTTTAGTGAAAAGTTAAAAAAGTAAAATCAGCTATTACATGATATTTGTTTTAAAGCTGCAATTAATACATCGTTTTTTAAACTTTATCATCTTAAGTATATAAATGATAATATAATGCCTAGAATAAAAAAGAGTTCAACGAAAATAAATCACAAAAATAAAGGGATTAAAAATTATGTTTTCAATGTATTGAGAAATTTTAGAACTTGGGTGTGGTTCTTTATATAATATCGCAGTGCAGACAAACTTCAAACTATCTGAATATAGAATAAGGGAGTATTATTCATTCAACCAAATTATCAATTACTCCAGACAAATACAGTATATTCTGTAACTGAAACGCAGGTTAAATAAACGGTCAGAATGACCAAACTTTCTCCTTTAATTATGTGGTTGGATTTCATCTTAACTTAAGGCATTAACTTCATCAATTCAGTTTTTTGTATATCGATGGTTAAAAAAAATATTTAAAAGTTCACGTAACAAGCTTCAACTACTTCGTTGCGTGATTTTTTATTGAAGTTTTCTAAATATTAATAAAGTTTGTTTATTAAAAAATCCTGAAATCTATGTGAGATATTGAAACTGTTATGTTTAAAGTATCAAACAAGAATCAAAAAGTGAAATGTAAATTCTTAATTATTAGTATAAGAATTCTGAAAACTTCTCCTGTTTCAATATTATATGAAAGTAATAATAATGTCGTTTTTTCATTTTCAAAGAAATAGTTCCAGAATTAAATACTGTCAAGTTTTAGAAATATTGTTTCAGTTTGCATTTTTCATAAGTTTATCTAATATACAGTCTTTAAGGAATTGAAACTACTTTCAAAGAAAGAAATCAAAATAAAATTTAATTTAAAATATCCCAGCATGTTGAGATACAGCATCATACCTCTGCTTCCTAAACAACTCAAAATTAACTTGCATTTTCATTATAATTTTCTTCTAAAAATCCCATCAGAAGGAATGTGATAGAGGTTTGCCGGGATCAATAGTCCCAAGTTTAAAAAGTGTGCGTAATTTATTAGAAATTCCTGATTCTATTGATGGGGAAATGAAAAATGTTTGCGAAAGATTTCTAAGAATATTTCCTCAGGTAACTAAACAAGTATAGATGTTTTCAGTAAAAATTGACAAAATTCAACAACGTGGGTTTCCTCTTTTTTGTTTGTTGTTGTTGTTGTTATTATTATTTTTTCACCGGAGAGAGAGGAATCGCAGGTCATATGTGCAAAAGGAATTCCAGCTATATTTAATCAAGCTCTCAGCGAATTACGATCTTTTGCATATCCCGGGCAACCGGCTTTAAAGTATCCGCTCGAACGAAATTACGGCAGACGATCTAAAAGAGAGAGAGAGAGCGCAATTTATTCCGAAACTTCTCAACTCCACCCAGCGGGTAATGGAAAAGAGAATTTCTGGAACTCCGTGCTGCTGGAATTTAAGTGTAATTTCTTGTTTCGAGCGATATTTATTGGGAGCGGCGGCAAAATTGCAATAAAGCCTCGGAACATTTCTTCACTTTGGGGAAATGTTTAGGACGGAATGCCTCCCCCTTTTTAAAGACAAGAAGAAGGCAAAGCGGTCCCGCGAGCTTTTGCGTTAACAACAGGCCAGTTATTTCTGTTTTGGAATTCGCCCATAATTCGAATATTCGCCGGCAACGTCCGTCGCGTAGGATAAAAGGACCGCCTTTCTCCGCTTCGGGGGCGCCTAATTTGGCTGAAAATCCCCCGCGCTTGGCTCCATTTCACACCTAATGACGCAACCACCTTTTCGCGGGCCATTACCTTTAACCCTCTCCTTCCTCCTTTTCTGGTTAATCGCTGAAGCTTCACAAAAACAGCTTACAGTGAACCATTTTTTAATTGCACCTTAAAAAAGTTAAGGAATAGTGTTCTAACAACCCATTGCAGTTTTGTAAATGTTTGAAAAACTATTTTCATAAGTTGAAAACCTAAAAGTTAAAAAATCTATCTAAAATCGCGTGGGAATTCATAATCCTGCTTGTAACGAAGTGTTATTTTACTGCTGATTATGAAAAACTTTTGAGATTTAGAATTTAAATATAAAATTTGTTAAAAATTACATTAATCTTATTTTACTAGATAAAAATTTTTAATTTTTCTATAACTTTAAAAGAAAGACTTAACTGTTTTGATAATGAAATGGCTAGGTCTATACCGATTTAGAAAAATCCGTCATACATTTTTTTATTCTTATTTTTTAGGTTTAATGAGAACTCGGATTAGTTCAAAAACTCGTTATTTCTATAATTTTTCCTCCATCCATTATAAGTACTCAAATTTTTAAAGTGTAGGGGAATTACATCCTACAGCATTTACGTCCTAACTAGGTACGATTATGTATGTTTTTAGTATTTCCTAAAAACGAAATGAAAAGACTTCATATTCAATACTTTTTTTTATTTCAAATCTATTTGCGTCAGAAAATGAGAAGGAGAAAAACATTTTAACATTTTAGATTTTAACATTTTAGACAAACAAATTAATAACTTTAATATCGTTCAAAACTTTTCGGGCTGTAGTTAACCGGCAGCACTGTTGCCGGTTAATTGCTGTAAATGAGAGAACATTTCCGTTATTTTAAGAATATTCGGGGAGTTCTTTCAGATTACTTACAGGAGGCGGCCTTGATATAGTTATAGCCAAATTTTATGGACCCGAATGACATGGTGATGTCACTGAAAAATATATTACACACCTAGCTAAATGAAGATTGGCTTCGTTTTACTAGACTACAATGTTTCTTGCCCGTATGGTGTCACTTCGCGGAAGGGAAAAACTGTGTAAACAGAAAGCCTGTTACATAGTTGAAAATTTTAGAATGCAAATCGTGATAAAAAGACGTTATACATGGGTTTAACTAATAAATAATATTTCTGAATTGAAGTTCTTGATTTCACTCAAAATCCAGACACCTTCACCACTTTTTTCTTTGCTCTCAGCTAGGATCAAGTAACGTTGTTGTCTAGTAGGGTGAACCACCCAGTGAATGAACACTTAGCATTTGGATTTGCGATTTTCCCACTTTTTTCAGGGCTTTTTCTTGGTCAATTTTAAAAAATAAGGTATGTTTCCATACAGGCTTTTTCTTAGCAATATGATCGAAGTATTTCCAGATCTCAGAATTTAATAGTTTTGAAGGAATCCTGATTTTTGTGCAAAAAGTGCGATATAATTAGTAAATGAACAAAGTTTGTCCTAAATATGGACACCTTCTCCCAGTAAATGAACACTGAATATTATCACTAGTTTCAGTAATTTGGAAAAGTTTATAATGTGTCAATCCATATCAGGTGCTCCAGAGGTGGTCGCTTGATCATTTTTATCCATTCTATGTAATTCGGTATCTCTATAAATTTTTATTTATTTATTTTTATTTTATTATTATTTTTTAATTTTCACAGCAGCCATCAAAGTAATACCCACTATGCTACTTCTTACGTTTGTAAGGGTTTAAGTTAACTCGCATTACTACAAAACTCGTATAACTTAAATTCATACAACAAAAGCCATTCTACTCAGAAAGATACATCCTTCATTTTATGTATGGTATGAATTTCAGGTTAACTGTGTTTAAAGTATTGAAAAAAGCCTTATAGAGGAACTTCAAATAAGATTATTTTTCAATTTTAGAGGACATGGTATTTAGAATTTAATAATAATATTAGACAATTTTAGAAGACATGGTAGTTCCCAAGTGTTTTTTTTAATTCCTTGTTGGACCTCGATGGCTGGCCAGAAAATTCAGAAAAAGAAAAAAATTATTGCTGTAAGAATCATCCCTCAAAAAATCTTCTAATTTTAAATTTGTAGAATGACCATTTCTATTTTTTCTGGATCACTTGACCTAGATTGAACCTATTATTTGATTTACCAATAGTGGAATAAACCAAACCTTTATTATAAATTTTTCCAAAACACAAAAACCAGTAACTTATATCTGTACACGTTTTTTCAAAATGGAGTTTTTGTGCTGTCTACTTTAATTTTTTGATTAAATTTTTAATTTAGCAACTAAGAGAAATGTAAGTCATCACAATGTATTCACCATGTTCACTATTCAATAAGAAAATCTCATGCCCTTGATTCTACAAGTCGTTGTTGTTTAAAACTAAAGTTATGAAGCAAATTTTCGAAACACCATGTATTAACATAGACTTTCTGATCAACACACCCCGTTCATCTACTGGAAAAACACAATTTAAAACCTTGAGTATTACACCTAGTTAAGATTACATCATTATAGATCGAATAAGCTAAAAACCATGAAGATTCACGATTTGGGCCTTTTCCCCAGTAAATGAACGGCCGTTCATTCACTGGGAAATCTCAGTTTAACCTCCAGTAAATGAACACCCCCTTATCTATCGCAATTTCAAAAGTACAGAAAAGAATGAGTCTTTAACACTTGATAAAAAAACAACACAACGATCATAATAAACGCAATTATAAGTTAGAAAACCATGAATGAATCAAGTCAAATCTTAACTCACCGGTGTCTTTTTCGTAGACCTGAAGCTCGTGTATCAATAAATAATTTTACACAGTCTGAAATCGGAATATACGGTTAAATCAATGATTGCATGTCCAGTAGGAGGTCTTCCTGCAACTACTGAAATTCAGTGATAGTCTATAGCGAGTTCAAGTATCTTAATAATTGAGATAATACGACAATGTGTTCATTTACTGGGAGTGTTCATTAACTGGGCAACCCACCCCATAAACATTTTTATAATTAATTCTTTTAGTGGTGATTTTATTAAATCTCAATTCTTTTTGTGGTAAAATTCCCTTGAAAAATCACGTTTTCTCGACATAAGGAAAATTTCCATCAAACTACAATGAGAAATCTGGAATAAAAGGAAGTTTTTTTTAACAATGTACATTCATTTTGTTTGTTAATTTTCTGGTTTGTTCAATTGTATATAACATTTGAAAAAAATATTTAAGCTACGCACTTTATAAATGTAATTTCTGAAACTGTGACAGAATATAACAGTTTGAAAACAATAAAAATCCAGAAAAAAATAAGGTTGTACATCACAAAAGAACATTTTAAGAAGCTTGCAAAATATAACTTACTTGATTTTAATTTATAGATGATTTTTTTATTTGTAAAAATAAGTTTATAAAGATTTTTAAACATTTATACTTAATAATAATTTAAAATGTTTATAAAATGTTTCATTAACGCTTTTTGGTTTTCATTATTTTACTTTTTCTATTCAAGTTTGGTTTGAAACATTTATCATGTAATTTAAAAGTAAAGATGTTTAGAAACAAAAAAAAATTAGGGTTAAATTTGTCTTATTCTATATTTATGTGTAGAACCATTTTACTTATACAATAGCTACATAAGGCGCAAACTTAGACTATTATTATCAGAAACTAAATAAAAAGGTTCTTGTTTTTCCTATATTTCGATGACTATTTTTAATTATAAAAAAGTCTGAAATGGCTGGAATAAACAGTACTTTTCAGATGTGAAAATAGTTGACTTCCAAGCAAATTTGATAAATATGTGAATCAGTTTTTTTAATATGAAACCTTTCCCCCCTTGCATCCTCACCTTTATAACCTAACTACCTGATTTAAAATTGATAAAATCTAATCCTATTATTTGATATAACCATAATATATTAGTGGACCACAACGAAAACGTCTTGTAGAGATTAAATTACACCGTTTCTGAAAAGTTGTTTTTTCTGTATACTGTCTACTAACAAGGAAAACCTCGTTTTACAGATATAGCAAAGCCGAAGGAGAAAAACAACTTTACCGGTATTCTGCAATAAATTACTCGTACAGAACCGTACGAAATGAAAGGGTTAGCCTTTCCTAAATACCGTATCTCGTATCCTAAATAAAAGTAATTAAATAATATATATTAAGTATTAATGATAGGGTGGCCCTTATTATAATGGGAAAAAAAATTTTCAATATTTTTTTAGGCACCCCCTCAATTTTTTTTCTTTACATGAAATGAAAGTGTGCAAAAGGATTTTCCGATATTTTAATAATAACCCGTCTAGCTAGGCCTTTGAATTTCATCGCATAGCGTGCCATATGGCTTACTGGGGAAATAGCTTTTCCGCTCGCTTCCTGGACCTCAGAATGAAGGAAAAATGAAAAAGACACAAAATGAGCATGTGTTTTTAAGATAGTTTGTTAAAATACATCAAAACCTGGTAAATTTTGATAATTTTGGCATCTTTTTCAGTAAAGAGGATTAAAATCTAATGTGTTCAAATTCTCTGTTCAGACACAACACTAAACGGGTTAATGGTTCTGGCAATATTTTGGAACACTGTGCTAACAGAGAGCTTACATATTTTCCATATCGCCATCAAATGTCGCCAAAATAATAAATTTATTCTACATTGAATTCCACAATTGCTGAAGTACATTTACTTTTTTTATTTGTTAGTTTTTACATTCAGCAAACTTGAGAAAAATATGAATGGCATACAAAATGTTTAATGAGAGAAGTAATTAGGGGTTATGTAAAATGAATGTATTGCCCATTAAAATAATTAATGATAAAGAGAAAAATAAAGAATATTTAATTTCTTCATTTACACTGCTAAGAAAAGTGAGCTATACCAGCTTGATACGCATCACCTGAAATTGACATTTTTCAAATTTTGAGTAAAATATTATGGCAAATAGATAAAAGAAATTTTGGAAATGATTTTTTCCAAACCTTTTTCTGGTTGGATGAAAACTACACATATAAAATCTAAACCTATTATACATATTCATATTCTTACATTAAACCCATAGCCATTCTAAAAAGGTTTAAGTAAAGTAACAAAATTTCTTGAATATAAATTGTTTTTAAACAGATAAGTTAAAAACATGTTCCTATTATTTTAGAGGTACTTACTACAATTAATAAATCAGATCCAAACTCAGTGTAAAAAGTTTCTTTCATGTAAAAATACCTTATAACTTATATCATGAATTTAAATTCAGTAAATAATATTTTCAAGTTAAAACACATCTGTTTATACCAAGCCTGCACAATAGGGTGGGCTGAAAACACACTTTATTTTTTATTTCTGTTGTAATAGCCGCGGAAAGGGTGATACTTGGGTCTAATAAGGACGGTGTAAAAAAGTTTTTCAATTGGATAATATCTTCCGATCGCGCATCGCAGTTAAAGTTTGAAAAAATTGATGACTTTTTTACAAAACAACTAAAAACCCAAAGATAAAACTCTCAAATATTGTTCATGATTTTTTATGAAGAACTAATATAGTTATAGACATAATGTTCCAGGTTCCATTCTTTTATCGCTCTTGTTTCGTCAGATATAATTTTTTAATGTTCAAAGAAATTTTGTAAAGTTGCTTTTCTTGCATTTTCAAACAGCCAATAACTCTAGAGTCTAGAGCTATACAACTTACAAACCTGAAATCACTCCCATTTTGTTCGTAAATTTTTTTGTCTTTGATTTGGTGTGCATCATGATCATCATTTTCAAAAAGTTTTTTTCAAAATTTAAAAAAAGTGAAAAAAAATTAAAAAATTTTTTTTTAATTTTTGTTAGAAAAAATATTAAAAGCCTTTTAACTCTTGAAATGAACATTACTACCCAATTTCAAGTTGAAAATAAAATTTAATCATGTATAAAAAAATAAAAATAACCGTAATTTCGTCAAATGCCTGAACATTCCCTAAAATTATACACCAAGAGCGATTCACTCATGAAAAATTTATAAAATCACTCGAGGGTGTTCATATGACTTATAAATGCAAAAAATGCCACATAAATTTCAGAAAATAATAAGACCAATAACAGATTCGGTACAAAATATTAAATAGCTATTTCCCAACAAATTAATTCAATGTGCATGCATTTCATTTGAATATTCCTTAGAATTTTGTTTGTATCTAATTGTTTTTACTTTTAGCAAGTCAAATCAAAGTTAATTGAAAGTTTAAGAGCGTAAAAAATTAGATATAAGCATATTTATATGGAATATTCAGGAGAAATTGGGTTATCTTAAAGTTGGGAACAAGCTCTGGTAAAATTTTTTACCGAATCTGTTATTGGTCGTATTTTCTGCAATTTATGTGACATTTTTGCATTTTATAAGTCATATGAACACCCTCAAGTGATTTGATAAATTTTCCATGGGTGAATCGCTCTTGGTGTATAATTTTAGGGAATAAGGGATTTGACTAAATTACGGGTACTTTTATTTTTTATACATGATTAAATTTTATTTTCAACTTGAAATTGGGTAGTAATGTTCATTTTAAGAGTTAAAAGGCTTTTAATATTTTTTTCAAACAAAAATTTAAAAAACTTTTTTTATTAATTTTTTTTTTCACTTTTTTTCAATTTTGAAAAAAACTTTTTGAAATGATGATCATGATGCACACCAAATCAAAGACAAAAAATTTACGAACAAAATGGGAGTGATTTCAGGTTTATAAGTTGTTTAGTTCTATTGGCTGTTTGAAAATGCAGGAAAAGCAACTTTACAAAATTTCGTTGAACATTAAAAAATTATATCTAACGAAACAAGAGTGATAAAAGAATGGAATCTGAAACATTATGTCTATAACTATATTAGTTCTTCATAAAAAATCATGAACAATATTTGAGAGTTTAATATTTGGGTTTTTAGTTGTTTTGTAAAAAAGTCATGAATTTTTTTCAAACTTTAACTGCGATGCGCGATCGGAAGATATTATCCAATCGAAAAACTTTTTTACATCAACCTTATTGGACCCAAGTGGCACACTTTCCGCGCTATTACAATAGAAATGAAAAATAAAGTGTTTTTTCGGCCCACCCTACTGCACAACTTCACTTCAATGGTAATGCGGAACTTAACTTATGCAACAACTTATGCGGACCAACTTGCCGCGGGCCGAAATACCTATCTGATCTGATTTCACGGCCCATAAAACAAACAGAAATTCGCTTTTGTTTGCTCACGATATTGGGCATAATTATAAAATTCTTTAATGTTTTTAATGTGCAATATATCCTTTATACTTTTTCCCTACTTCTTTAATCAAAAACAAAAAAAACTTTCTGTACAAATAATTTTTTTTTGAAGTTTGCTGAATGTAAAAACAAAATTAAACTTTTAAAAAGTAAAAGCAAAAAATGTTCAGCTTAATTAATTGTAAGTTTTAATGTAGGTACAAAGAATTTTTTGCTACCTAAAATAAACTTTATATTATTTATGCATGCGTTAAAATGTGTCATAAGGGTGTTTAAATATACTCTTCCTTTGTAACACCATTTAAATAGAATTTCTCAATTTTAAAAACAATTATATATGTTAGATATTCTAGATAAATACAACTATTATTTAATTACAAGAATAACAATAACAGTTAATAACCAAACCATAAAGAGATAGTAATGATCACTAGGTGTTCAAAAGATACTACACAAGTCGTGGTAGAAAAAGATAAAATAGTCAATTGAATCACAAGTCAATTGAAGTAAATTTGTACACTTTTGAAATTAACCTTCATTTAATTTGCCGGCATTCTTCATTCGATTAACTCAATAGTTCATAACTTTTACACACGTAAATTTCTTACGCAAATACTTGAAAATTTTAATTAATTAAATTTTTGAAGGACTTTAATTTTTGGAATCATTCAAAATTTATTGGGCTATAAAAATAGATTTTGCGAGCCGCATCCTGCTTGCGGGCTGTATGATGAGCAGGCCTAATCAACTAATTAAATTTGAAACAACTTAAAACACTGCATTCCCAGACAAAATATGCGTTCATAAGAAAGAAAAGAAAATAGAAGACATTAAGCGTTCTAATTTGCCACATCCACCATTACAACCTTAATGTATAAAAAATATTTTTTAATTGTTAATTTTATTAAATAAAATTATATTTATACAGTGAAATCCCGTTACAACAAATACCGATACAACGAAAAATCCCGTTATTACGAAAGTCCAGAAAGTCCCCAACCTTTTTATTTGAATTAGCGATAGTATGGTTACAACGAAATTTCCATTACAACGAAGAAATTTTGCGGTCCCGTGGAGTTCGTTATAACGGGATTTTACTGTAATTGAATTTGGGAGAAAAAATCATTTTATGGACTTTTCTTTACTATAATCGCATTAGATTCAATGAAGAAATTTTACTTTCTTATACATTACATTACATTACTATCTTAATTGAATTTTATAGCAATAAAATTGGAGAAAATTATATTTCCAGCATTCCAAAACATGCAAGTTTCAAAAATTTAAAAACCGAAAAGTTCAACTGCTTTGAAAATTCCAGCAAAAGAGGATCTGCAAGATATCGGAGAAAGGTTGTTTTATCTGCATACTGCATACTCTGAAGGAAAAAGACGTTTTACAGAAATCAAATGATTTTTCACTTGACATCTCTCTTTAAGTACTTCACCAAGATATTTATATATTGCATTAGTGAATCATATGTTTCTTATCATGCTCAGGATTCACAATTCCGCTAATTTTTTTGGCTATATAAATATGAAATATAATATCGGAGCACTTTCTACTGATTTAAAAGAATCAGCAGATATCTCATAAGAGCTGTTCTCTTCCGCAAACTGTTTGCGTCTGCAAAAGAAACTCCCCATTAAAAAAACTCAAGCCCTCAACCAAAATTCTCCGAGCTCATAATTATACCCCCAATTTTCTTCGCTCCGAAGGAGGATATGATTAGCCTTAGACATAGACAACAGAAAAGAAATGAATCCAAACGTATTTAGCTATGACTCAGATTGGTTTATACACACAGAAGAGAAGTGAGAAAAAATTTACAGGCAGAGTTAAAAAATTGGTCCATTCGCGAAAATTGCGGGCGACGTGTCCCCTGAACATCTGCTTAATTCTGTATTTCAATACGCAATCAAATAAACTATTTCGTTACAACTTTTTATCTTTACACCACTGATATGCATTAAAGAGATAATTAAAAACACACTCTTAAATGTTTCCCCATTCACCCACATTCTTCGATCCCGTGTCCTGGGCGTTTATCGCCGCATTCTCCAGTAGCACTGTCTAATTCAAATTCTTGGCGGACTTTTTGGCGGCAGGGCCGTAATTGCAACCCTTTCCAGCGCCCCTAGCACCGGCTTCCAATAACGTCAAGACGGGAATGCGATCAGAAGCCGTGATGCCACCATTGGAATCCCCATTTTTCTAGGTCTGGAATGCTACCGACAAACGCGCGGAATTCCCAGATCGCGAGTTTCGAATAATCCGCGTTCTTCCGTCCTGCCAAACGAAGCTATCCGCTATGCCAGGAATTTCTGGCGGGACCGGGACGCTTTGGGCCCGGCTGCTGGGATTCTTCTTTTCCCGGACTGGTTTTAATAATTATTTGACTTTCCCAGAGTTAATTTTTTCGCTATCGTTTAGGGTTTTTTTTCACTCCCTCCAGTTTTTAGAATTGTTATTATTAGCGTTTAGGGGTTTTTTGCTTCCAGCACAAGAGAGGCTTTAAAATGCGAAACCTGGACCGAAACAATGTGCGAAAATATCTTTCGGGTGGAATTTCAGGAGGAGGAAACGAAATGGGAGCGCTATTTCGTCTCGTGGCCTTCTCCTTTAATGAAAGAAAATAGTTCTCTTATTAAAGTTATGGAATTCTGGGTTCTCATTTACTTTAATTTAACGGTCCCCTAAAAGACGCTAGAGCGAATGCCTTTCTACTGGGGATACATTCTTTTGAATAGATAATTTTTGGAGGTGAACACCTGTTGCAGTAGTATTCACTCAAAGATTAGTAATTCAAAAACTACATTATTTATTTGCAATCTAAAAATCGTTATTTTAACAGTAAATAGGTATTTAAATGTAAAGGGAAAAACAGATGTATAAATAATTTTTATATTCTGGAGCCGCTTTGATTTTTGGTAGATTTTTTTCTCTTAACTTAAAATTTGGAATTCATATATCTAATTGGTTAATATACCTACAAATTTTAAAGATAGTATAACTCAAAATCCTGGATTTCATCACTATTATAATTTATACAGGTTGTTTCAAAAGTCCGTTTGGCGGCTTTTATTTTGAACCAACGTGTCCTAGGGTCACGGAAGTAAGGTCTACCCCTAGATATGTTACCCTGGAAAATCCATTGAGATAACTTACAGCGCCTCTAGCGGCGGAATAAAAAAGTTTAAAAAATTAATTTAAAATCTAAAGGAGATAGAGCAAAAACATCAGTAAGAGTATTGTTGCCAATGTTATGAAGAACTGTGAGAAAACTCCAGCTCTCAAGCGTCACCTCCAACCGAGGACCGGTTTCGCCCTTGTTAGGGCTCATCAGCACGGAATAGGAAGGTAACGCGCGGTTGGAGGTGACGCTTGAGAGCTGGAGTTTTCTCACATATTCCTCTAACCAGAGGTAGTGGTGAAGCACTCCTTTTTTTGTGAAGAACTCACTGAAAAAATTTCATGAAAATATCGTCAGAGATATTTCTAACGCCTCTGAGAGCGTATTTCACGCATTGAAAATCAGACATACGCTTTAAAAAACTAGCCGGGCGTATTTTCACGCTTTGAATTTTTAACAAAGATTAAGCTTAAAAAATGCATGGCGCCCCATATCGAAAACAACTAATATTTTTTCTACTCAAAACACCAACTTTTTAATATTTCCTATTTATTGTTTGTTTGGATTGTTTTGTTTTATTCATTTATTTTTTTCTAATTTGTTTAATTGTTGAAAACTAAAATAGCATTCTTATTTTTTTTTCTGTTTTCTTTTTTCCCATTAAAAAAGTAAGCGTTTTTATAGAAAATTTGTCTGTATTTGTAGTTTTATGCTATTTCCGTATTTCACTCCTCTTAAAAAAGTCAAGGAGTATTTTTATTCCTCCAAAAAAATCCTAGAAGTAACACTGAATATCGTATATATTCGTTGAGATAGCATGTGAAAATAGCACTTTTTCAGGCCCCAAAAAAGAAAAAGTTTGAAAATTTGCAAATTTTTCAGTGTTGCTGTGTAGTTTTGTGTTTTTAGTTGAATAAAAAAATTTAATCAAAAGTCAAAAAAACTTGCCAATTTGCGATTTTTTAAGCCTGAAAAAGTGCTATTTTCTCATGCTAATATCTCCACGAAAATTCACGATATTTTCATGAATTTTTTTTTTCAGTGAATTCTTCATAAAGTTGGCAACAATACACTCTCAATGAAGTTTTTGCTCTACTATAGTTTTTAAATCAATTTTTAACGTGTTTATTTTGCCGCTATGAGCGCTGTAAGTCATCTCAATGGATTCTCCAGGGTCACTTCCATAGGAGAGGACCTTACTTCCTTGAATCTAGGACACGTTGGTTGTTGGTTCCAAATAAAAGCCGCGAAATGGACTTTTGAAACACCCTGTATATACACCTCTAGACTACACTCTTAAAACGACAGTCTTAAAACTGAGTAAAAAAGTACTCAAACTGGCTCCGATCCAAATGTACTCAAATTTGAAAACATGAATATACTCATTTCTGAAAATGTGTATACTCAAAAATGAAACATCTTGAGCTCATTTTTGAGTTCAAGCTCAAGATGTTTCAGTTTTGAGACTGTCGTTTTAAGAGTGTATACTCTATACCAGGGATTCCCAAAATTTTTGACCCGTGGACCCCCTAAAGACATTTTTCATACCCCGTGGACCCCCTGTCTTAAGGAACGTTCAAAAAGTAGCTAAAAATCTTATGATTTCTAAACCCCTAAAAACCCCTAAATTTCTAAACCCCTCATAAATTTTGTAATTTTTTTCAGGTGTTTTTTTTGCATTGATAAGCATTTGATTTCGCACTTTTACATATTTAAAAAATATTTTTATTTTATTGTTTGCCATTCACACAATAAAATACACAATTACCAATTAACACACAATTTTTGTCAATTGGTTACACAATTTTTTTTAAAGAAATTATAACAATCAAGCATTTAAAAAGTTTGAACTAAACTTTTAATAAGATCATTACAGTTCAAGACATAAAAACTCTTAATTTTAAAAATAAATTTTGGTCGCAAGCTTGTCAAAGTTAATGGCTTATATGAGTGAGTTATTCATTCACCAAATCATAAAACTTCAGAAATAATTACAATTAATATATGGCATGTTAGAAAACAATATTTAATTGAGTTTAACTATGAAAAGAAATCAAATTATACATTACGGATATTGAATTTTAATTTATGAAATTGAACAAAAAATGTTTTTGCAATAAAAAATGTGTTGTTTTTTTATATATAGTACATTAAAAAATATATGTATTTACATATGACGTTGAACAGCATTTAGTGTTTTAGTGTTATATGATGTGAACAGCATTTTATAAATTTTGAAAATAACTTCATGATTTTTCCATAGAAGAAAAATACTGATAGTTAAGTTTCACAAAAGGAGAACCATAATAAAAATATCCAGTTGTAAAAAACGATTATCAACATTAAAATATAAAACTGATATTTAAATTTTTAAAATCAGAGAGAGGTACTTTAGGATAAGTTGGGTTAAATTACTCATGAGAAAATGATCACCAATGGCTAAATGTAACAGAAGTCAAATGATAGTGTTGAATTTAATACTTTAATTATTATTAGTTTATAACATTTAGTGTTTGAAAATAGAACACATAGAAGAATTTCATAGATCTTTCCGCTAGTGCCCGGTTGGTTAATCATGAAATATAAAAAAATATTAGTCAAAGGTTTTTAAAATGTAAAAACGTATTTCATGCCTAAGCATCCTTTGTTCATAATATAAAACCCTTCCTTATAAAATGTTATTGCAGGGTCATTCCACGCCAAATCATCCAGGGTGGTACACCCACCTACCGCAGATTTTTATGAAATTTTGTATGTTCAATGTATGTATAAAGATAAGATGAAATACAAAATTTTATCCAATTCTATCAATTACTTTCGGAGTTTCGGCCGTTTAAAGTTAAGCCCATCTTGATTTTGAGCGGGCGATTCGAGCTCGTATTATTTTGCGTTTAACGCTACCAAATTTTATTTATTTTGGTAAAAGCTTCAAATTTCATTTACTTCTAGCCAATAGTCTACAAAATAAATTGGTGGAGTAAAATTTAAAATTGAATAATTTTATAGTGGTTAAAAAGTCGTCTAAACACGAAAAGAGTGTTTTTCATAGTGCCTTACAAAAACGCATGAAGCACAAATCTCAATGAATACTTTCTTATAAACTATGCATTAATAGAAAGAAGAGGAAATTTGCTTTCAAACAGTGAAAAAAAATTAATGGGGTTTGGGGTTTAAAGGGTCTTTTTGGATCGTTGAAAATTAGAAAGTGGTTCTGATAAAAAACCACCTTAACTTAAATGCCAATAAAGAAAAAACTGATGGTCCATATATCACTTAACTTGATAAAAGTTTGAAGAAGGATTGGGATTTCACGTTTTTTCAAAAAAAAATTAGTTTGAAAACACACAACCAAGAGGTAAGGGGACTTAGTCATGCGTAAGTCTGTTACAGAAAAGCATACTTGCCGCGAGCTTTTCATCTTCCTCAATAGATGGCACCACAATGTAATATAAAAAATTTCCCAGACTAGTACTGGATCTTCCTACTATACTATTATAATTGTGAATGTTTGTCCGGATGTTTGTTACTCTTTCACGCAAAAACTACTGAATGGATTTTAATGAAATTTTACCATAATGTAGCTTATACATCAGAATAACACATAGGCTATAATTTATAAAGAGAAAATCAGTCCTTCATTCTTTTTTTCCCGTTTTTCCTGCTTTTTTTCACTTATTTTTCCGTGTTTGAAAACCTGTTTTACCAGTCATACAACGAGTTAAAACTAAAACATTGTTTCAAATGAGACACAGATCACTAGACTTTTTCATTTACTAGATCTTTTATTTTAGTTTTAAACACTGGTTTTAAATTTCTTAATTTGTTCACTAGACTTTTTACTACGGTTTCAAATTTGTTATTTTATAAAGGCACCAAGATATTATTAAACATTATCAGAAACATCGGAATTGTAAAAAGTGACAAGAACACCGGGATTGGAAAATTAGCGAGAACATCGGGAAGGAAAAATTACCGAGAACACTGGGATAGGAAATTTACCATAAAGACACCCAGAATACCGGAATATAAAAATTACCGTAAACACTGAGATAGGAAAATTACCGGGAACGCAGCCGGGATTAGAAAAATTACCATGATCACCGGGCAACGGGATAAGATTACCGGGAACACTGGGATAGGAAAGAGGCGCCTGGGATACCGGGATGATTTGTAATATTGCTAATTTACAAAATTATAAATGTATTTTAAGAAATATTTTAAAAAATAAATTTATACACCCCACCCGTGCAAGGCCGGGTATAACAGCTAGTATTAGATAAACATATTAGATTGACTTCTACAGAAATGACCATAAAACAAAAAATACTCGACCAAAAATTATCAAACTTGACAGAAGAACTATTGATAAGGTATTTTTGTTATTCCTATAAAATAGAACGTCTATACCCAGTAGTTTTTTTTTATTGGCACTTAAGTTAAGGTGGTTTTTAATCAGAACCACTTTCTAATTTTCAACGATCCAAAAAGACCCTTTAAACCCCGAACCCCACTAATTTTTTTTCACTGTTTGAAAGCAAATTTTCTCTTCTTTCTATTAATGCATAGTTTATAAGAAAGTGTTCATAGAGATTTGTGCTTCATGCGTTTTTGTAAGGCGCTATGAAAAACACATTTTTCGTGTTTAGACGACTTTTTAACCCCTATAAAGTGATTCAATTTTAAATTTTACTCCGCCAATTTATTTCGTAGACTATTGGCTGTAAATAAATGAAATTTGAAGATTTTACCTACATAAATAAAAATTTGGTAGCGTTAAACGCAAAATAACACGAGCCCGAATTGTCCGCTCGAAATCAAGATGGGCTTAACTTTAAACGGCCAAAACTCCGAAACTATTCGACAGAATTGGATAAAAATTGATATTTTTTCTAATCTTTATTCATACATCATCAAAAAAATCATGAAAGTCTGAGAACCTAGGGTATCAAAATGGGTTTTCGCTGGATGATTTGGCATGGAATGACCCTGCATTAAATGTAGATTCCATCGCCCCGGCTCGCGTTGCGAGGACTCTGTGATAACCAAATTTCATATTAATAAAATTTGATTATAAAAAAGACAAAATTTGGACCCCGTGTGAAATTACTTGCCAACCCCTGCTCTAGAATTGTACAATTTAAAAACCTGAAATCAGTCACATTTTTTTTGTTATTTTATACTCTTTGATTTGGTTTGCATCATTCGTAACCACCTTTTTTCAAAAAATAATTTTATTCTTCAAAATTCAAAAAAAGTGTAAAAATTAAATATTTAAAAAAGTTATAAAGAAAACTTAAAGGTTTTTAACTCCTAAATTTAACATTTCTTCCAAATTTCAAGTTGAAATTGAAATTTAATCATGTAGAAAAAGTAAAAAAATTTAAGAAACCCTCTTCTTCACTATCCGGCCATCAAAGCCGGACTTCCTTTTCCAAGAAATCAAAGATGATTTATTAAAAAAATTATGACAAGTGGCACACTTGACTGAAGAAAATAGCGCCAGCCCTGGGCTAGCCTGACGCTGGACCCCCAGTTGATTCCCCAAGCGAGCTTGGTCCTCATTTTAAGCAGAAGCCGCAAGGCACCGAACCTGGTCGGTGATGGTCGTAGCCACTACACAGCACCCGAAGCCCTACGCCCTGTTTATAACTCATTAAAATTCAATATGCTGTGTTAAACCGAAATTACATATTATCGAAGAAATAATTAAAACTGAAACATATTACTTACGTACCTGTGAATAGTAACTCTGCCCAATGTAAAAATACTTCTTTGAAAGCTTTAGCTTTCACAAGGGGGGTCCCCACATTTTCAGATCCAAAGATCACTCTGGCACTGCTAGACATAAAAAATATCAGAAGGAAAGCAATTTTCAGAGAAAGATTGCCTATTTTCAGATTGTCTTTTGTCGGGCTTAAATGCTCTGTTAATTTCAGAAATTGGTGGTAAATTTGAAAAACTTGGATGGATTACCAATGGAGGTATACTAAGGGAAAAAATTACTAAACACTGTGGCAAAGTGCGAGCCACGGGGCGATACCGATCCGAAGGTCATATGACTCAAAAGTATAATCCGGAGTTATATTCACTTCAGTCGGGAAAGCCCATTTGAATTATTTGACCAACTGGTAACTAATAAGTTCGCCACAACACCTTCAAAATAATGTATTGAGTGTTGCTAAACAGTTGCTCAACAAAACAAGAAATTTATGTTTGCGCCGACCTGGGAGGTCCATCACTTTAGAAATTTGACAATTGAAAACAAGATTTCAACTCATTTATTAGCAATCTTGTCTTGAGCCTAGCGGCCTAGCCTAGAGAGCCTGTATACGACAGAGAGACGACAACTCGGTATAGTGCGCGCAGATCGGTAAACAGCGTTTTCTGTTCGCCGCAGGCAGAGTTAGGGTTTTCCTCCATACTAATGCTTGATTTAAAGTTGAGTTATATTTTATGAATTAATTATTATTAAAGAAATCAAAAGAAACTATCTTAAATATCAGTTTTTTAACCAAACATGAATTTTCAAAAAGATGGCTGCATGATGAAAACCTCCCAGCGCATGTCCTCTGTGCAGTGTGGCTTTAACAAATTGTTTGGAAGGGGATTTAACGTCTAGCTCCCTCCATAGGATTGGATTAGCATGGGACGCGAGACAAGCAACATGATACAGTTTGGACAGTTTTAAGGATGCGCAGAGACGCTTTTAAGCGAGTTATCGTCTCTCTCTCTCTCTCTCTCTCTCTCTCTCTCTCTCTCTCTCTCTCTCTCTCTCTCTCTCTCTCTCTCTCTCTCTCTCTCTCTCTCTCTCTCTCTCTCTCTCTCTCTCTCTCGTCGCAAACCGGGTGGTCTAAAGCCGCCTTTACAGCCCTTGATGGGCCTTGGCCTGCTGTACCACCTTATTCCAGGCAACTCTACTACACGCCTTTTTTCCAGTTGGTTATTTTCATTGTTCTAAAATCTTTAAGAACATCATCCAACCATCTCATTTTAGGTCTCCCTCTAGGTCTATTGCTCACTGGCTTCCAATTTAATGTCCTTATTACTCTAAAGAGAGAGAGAGAGAGAGAGAGCTCTCTCTCTCTCTCTCTCTCTCTCTTTAGAGTAATAAGGACATTAAATTGGAAGCCAGTGAGCAATAGACCTAGAGGGAGACCTAAAATGAGATGGTTGGATGATGTTCTTAAAGATTTTAGAACAATGAAAATAACCAACTGGAAAAAAGGCGTGTAGTAGAGTTGCCTGGAATAAGGTGGTACAGCAGGCCAAGGCCCATCAAGGGCTGTAAAGGCGGCTTTAGACCACCCGGTTTGCGACAGCGATTCCGCGGTTTTCGGGAATTTCGACAACCGCAGTAACTCAGCGACCTCTCGAAAGATGGCGCTGTTCAATTGAGGGAAGCGGGTCATTTTTTTTGTCGCGAACCGGATGTCGCAGAATCGCTGTCGCGAACCGGTTGGTCTAAAGTCGCCTTAAGGCAATCAAAGAAGAAGATCGCCTCTCTCTCGTATACAGGCTCTCTAGCCGCCAAGCCTAGCTCAGTGTTTGGAAATTCCCGAAATTCGAAACATCCCCCCTCGTGGCGCGTGAATCCCACATTGAGAAAGATCCCGCTCTCTGTGTGTTTCTCTACAAAATTCGAAAGGCACTCTATTTTTTTCGGTATTGATGTTGGCATCATCCCACGTGACAGCAGAAGAAAAACTGAACTTCGACGCATTCGATTTGTTGACTTTTCTTGTCTGCTAGATTTTAGGATTTTCCTGAAATCGGGGATATGATTATGTGTATTTTAGGTAAGTATTCGTGTTTTTACCTTTATTCCCTTTTGCCTGTGGCATTACTTCTTTTAAATAGTTAAGATATTCAAAAATATTTTTCTAGTCCTCTAATATTTTTTTTAAATTAAATAAGCTATAAAAGTTTATATATATATATGTAATTCACTCCTATTAATTTCAATGTAATTCCTTTTTTTCTCTAAAATTTATAATTATGCAAAGAAAAACAGTCTTTTTGAAGAATAACTGCTGTGGAATTTTCAGAAATTTTAGAATGGGAAATTGCTTAAAGCTCTGTTCATCCTCACCTGAGGATGATACTCTTCTCCCTGAACAATTAGACCAAGATTCTTCATCTCCACCTACTCCAATTGAAGTATTATTGATTACTATTCTCTAGACTCATTTTGTATGTAATCTTAAGAGTAGTGTTATTTTTCTCTTTTGCATCAATGTTAAATGTTGTTAATGTAATCAGCAGGATTAAAGCTCTTTTGGGGTCTGAGTTTGTAGAGCTTTAAATTTAAAAGGTTTAAAAATAACTAAGAACATTAGGTTGACTTAGCTATCCTTGTCAAGTAAAATATTTTTTAAAAGAAATCCAGGCACCGCAGCGCTCCTGTTTTTCCTATTTTTCCTATTTTTTTCACATTAGCTCCTTTTTTCCTATTTTTACGGTCCATTTTATTTTTCCTCCTTTTTTCAGCTTTTTTCTCCTTTTTTTCCTATTTTTTTAACCCTTGGGATCGACTTTCTTCGTTTATGCTTTGTTGTGGGGAGGGATTGATGTCAATACTATCGGTCCGTTGTCAACGCTTTGGCATACGAAATGGAGTGATTCGTTTCCTTCCAGCGGGACGCGATGTGGCCGCCGCGGAGCTTCCTCTCCCGTTGAGGTAAAGCTGTCCTCCGTTGTTTCTTATAGAAGTTTTTTTTCGACAGTTTTATGTTTTTGGGGGGCGCTGATTACGAATCTGAAGTTTGCTCCCAAGTGGGGGGTCGTCGGCTTCATACCGAAAATCGCAAAAAATTGATAACTTTTTTCGATTCTTCGCTTATATTTCAAATACTATAAATTTCTCGAAGATAATTTCAATCACAAAGTTAAAGTAAACGAAATTTTCTACAAAATGCGCTAGTCAACTTTGATTTTCTGAAGAGTGGTTTTGCCGCTAGAGCACTCTGAAAAACATCGATTTTTTGGCCTTTCCGCAAAAAATGGAAAACGCGCGCTTCTACCCTCTACAAAATGAAAACTATTTAAGTTATTAACAAAAATTTTATACCATTTGAAAGAACATTTAATTTTCTATAAATAACGTGCTTTCCATCATTGTTTGAGAAGGGGAGAGGGAGTGAAGTAAAGATCTATAATAAAACTGTTGCGACTCACAGACCAGACGGACTTTTGCGGTTGTTAATCTGCAATCTGCGCTTTATTTCCGGTATATTACCAATAAAATGGGTTGTTTTGGATAAATTGATGACTACCCATGCTTAAAAAAATAAATTTTTAACTTTATTTATGAAGTATTGGGTGTTTTAGGTGGAATTTAAAGAATTTTTTAAAATTCGTATATTAAATTATGGGAATATTTTAATAAACGAATTTATGTTTTTTGCATCGCTGAATCTGAATTTCAAGTTTATTTCAATTTTGAAAGTCAACTTCACATCAAAAATTGCAAAAAATCTTAAATTTATGCTCTTTTTTTCGGTTTTTCATCGATTTTCTAAGCAAATATTCATTTTACGAAAAATAGCATGAAACCAAATTAAATTGCGTAAAATTTCCTATAAGATGCACTTGTTCATTTTTATTTTGCGAGGAGTGGTGTACATTTTATAGCATTTTGAAGAAAAGCAATTTTCATGTTTTTGTGTTAAGTCAGGAAACAACTCTAATTCAGCGCGCTCTAGGAAAGGCTTGTAGGAAATTAAATGTTCTTTCATTTGGTAATAAGCTATTTGTCGATAACTAGAATTTATTTAGAGCTGTAGCGGGGGAAATCGTTCATCACTTTTTTGTAGAAAAGCAAAAATATCTTAATTTCAAAACGCTATAAAACGTACACCGCTCCTTGCAAAATAAAAATGAACCAGTGCATCTTATAGGAAATTTTATGTACTATAATTTGGTTTCATGCTATTTTTCGTAAAATTAATATTGTTTTAGAAAATCGATGAAAAACCGAAAAAAAACCCACAAAAATTTGAGATTTTTTGCAGTTTTTGATGTGAAGATTACTTTTGAATTAAAATAAACTCGAAATTCGGATTTAGCGATGCAAAAAACATAAAAATTCGTTCATTAAAACACTCCCATAATTTAATATAGGAATTTAAAAAATTTATTGAAATTTCGCCTGAAACACCCAATATTTCAAAAATTTATTTTAAAAATTTATTTATTATTCCAATTCATCCAAAACAACCCATTTTATTGGTAATATACCGGAAATAAAGCGCATATTGCAGATTAACAACCGCAAAAGTACGTTTGGTCTGCGAGCCACAATAGTTTTATTATCGATCTTTGCTTCACTCCCTCCCTCCTTCTCAAAATATGGTAATGGAAAGCACGTCATTTATATAAAATTAAATTCTCTTTAATGTGGTATAGAATTTTTGTTAATAACTTAAATAGTTTTCATTTTGTAGAGGGTAGAAGCGCGCGTTTTCCTTTTTTTGCGGAAAGGCCAAAAAATCGATGTTTTTCAGTGCGCTCTAGCGGCTGAACCACTCTTCCGGAAATCAAAGTTGAATAGCGCATTTTGTAGGAAATTTGGTTTACTTTAACTTTGTAATTGAAATTATCTTCGAGAAATTAATAGTTTTTGAAATATAAGCGAAGAATCGAGAAAGGAGCAAAAAATTATCGATTTTTTGCGGCATCGCGGGAGCACTCAATACGAATGGGCGTCGCCACAGATTGGCATCCGTGTTGTGTTATTTTAACTCTAATTTAAGAAAAATATTCCTTTTTTCTCCTTTTTTTTTAGAAAAATATTCCTTTTTTCTCCTATTTTGTTTAGAAAAATAATCCTTTTTTTCTCCTATTTTTTCTTAAATTCTCCTATTTTTCCTATTTTTTTTACGAAAAATCGGCTGCGGTGCCTGGAAATCCCTATAATTATTTTCAAAAATTTGTGAGTCAACCAGAAGAAGGATACAGACAGTGTATTTATTTTTAAATATTTATTTCCACTTTTTCGTGATTTTTAAAATAGGATAATACTTTTAATCATCAAGTGTTTCCATTTTTTATTAAACTAAATCCTTGTATGTCAAGTTTTCAACTTTAATTTGATCTTTGATGGACAAGAACTTTTTGTAAACTTGAGTGAAAAATAAATAATGATATAAAAAAATATAAGGGTATGTAGGAGAGTAAGAAAGACAGAATTTTTTATTGAGCCTGCTTTTAATATTTCTTAATTACTTTGTGGGTTTATTTTTCTATCCTGAAGGCATAGCAGGGCAGATTTCCATCTCTAGACAAAGACAGAAAACCTTCACCCATGATAGGGAGGCCTCCAAAAGTAACTTACCTGACATCCCTACTTGGTCTAGCAAGGCCAATGTTTCAGAGATAAGGAATAATTTAAAAATTCATTTAATTTCACGTGTACTATTTTTATTATCAAACTAAGCTGTATATAATTAATCTAAGTTTTACTTAAATGTGTGCTTCGGATTCTGTTCATAGGATAGATCTGTCGAGCCAGTATTTTTTGTGTCCCCAAACATTGGTAGACCAGTTTCTCAGTTGACAGAAGATGAACAGATTAAAATTGCTAAACGTATAGGTTTTATTCAACAACTTCCAACTGGAATATATGACGGGAGTAATAAAAACAGAGAGTAAGTTAAAATATTTTCTTTTTCTCGGTTCGATTCTATTAACTGTCCTGTTAAATATCACCAAGCTGTTATGAATTCCAAGTTACTCAAATATCACCAAATTTTTATGGTTGTTTTTGATATAGCTGTACATTTTTATCATTTAATTTGCAAATTTTGGTCATATTTCTAATTTTTGATATTCAAAGCAGTTTGTCAATATTTAACGGGATAGTTAACAAAACAGAATTAAACCTATTCCTCAAAACACATTTAGATTATTTGTTTCTCATCTATAAATTTATTAGTCTTTTTTAGCTTAATATTTAGTAGGTACATGTTTAACCCTATGATGCCCAATACTAGAAATAACGATAGAAAAATTATTTGAATTAAGTTTTAAAAACTGATATTTTAATTTTTTTTAAAATTAAATGGCATGCGTATTAAGCAGTGAAAAATAGCCTATAAACATGTATCATAAGTCTCAATCACTATTGTTTGATTTTTTTGAAATTTTTTTCAGCCATTTTTTAAAAATTAAACTTCTTGCGGACAGATTTTGTCTGATTTTTATGTTATTATTGAGGTCATTCCCAAGTGAAAACCGTTGAAAAACCAAATGTTGCAACTTTTTACCGGTTAAGTTACATATTGCCTAGACCATAAAGCTCTTGCTAAGGCTAATCCTTAAGTATCAAAGTTTTTGTACTTTGAAAAGTTCCTAGTTGTTTTTTGTTTTAATTTACTTTGGCATTTTTTCCAGCAATGTTTCACCATTTTCAAAAGATAGCCAATTTTTAGAAATATTTCATAGTTTGATTAAAGCCAAAATTGATGATCTGGGCTCTGATATTCAATGTTAAAATTAAGGAGAATTAATGGAAGATAGTAGTTTTGGGAAATAAATAGGGAAAATCCAATTTCAAAATAAAAAATACTAGGCCCAAACAAGAGAAATCTATAAGATTTGAGATCTTAAGGGTATTTGAAGTATTCCTCCTTTCCTCAAGTTTTCCAAATTTGAAAATATAACTATTTTATTTTATTCAATTTTTGCAAAATTTATTGGAAAAGTAGGTACTTACTATTAGCAGATCATTTTTACCACTTTTTCCAACTCTGATGAATTTTGTAGTTTCTAAATGCCTACTTTCATCAATCCATATTTTTTAAATTATCAGGTGTGCAATCTGTATGGTGGAATTTCTCTTTGGAGATTCTATTCGTTACCTGCCATGCTTGCACATATACCACACTTCCTGTATAGATGATTGGCTGATGAGATCTTTTACTTGTCCTTCATGTATGGAACCAGTAGATGCTGCCCTTTTAAGCACTTTTCATACAGTGTAAGAAAGATCATATCCTGTAAAAACATCTCATGGTAAGTTTAATTGTTCTACTTTTGTTAAGTTCTTTACTCTTTGTCGCAAAAACGAATCTAGCCATTAGATGAGCCACTGAGAGGAAAGGTATTTTTTAACTTACAAGAGGACAGAATTAAATTTTTCTCTACAAATACTTTAATTTTTCATTAACTTCACAAGTTTGGAATATTTGATACTGTTATATACGCAAAATTTATGTTGACTTTTTTTATAGGATCTAACTTGACAGTTAACTGTTGGCCTAATAATGCTTTGTGAATATTGATATCAAGTTCAAGTTGGTTTTTGTTTTGTGTTTTATCTATTATAGTTCCTTTTAAAGTATGATTAGAATATTTGGTTCTTACGTATTATACTGTCGACCTTGCCGCTTAATCAAAAACGTTATCAAATCCCATTGACTTTTCTATTGATGTACTGCTGAATTGGACGGACACTACACGGTCGACGGGATAATATGGAAGTACCGAATATTTTTAGATTGCTTAAAATTTAAAGTTTTTGTTTTCGAGATATTTTTATTTTATTTTTAATCTGCAAATTTGGAAATATTTCTGTGTGTTGTGTATACTAGTCATTATTGTATCTGTGTCATATTTGTGTAAATATTTGTTTGTGGGTACTGTTCTGTTATCCATACAATAAAAAGCTCCACAATATTTTGGATGCTAAACATTAAAATATTGTCAAATTATTGTAGTTCTGGTTATCATAAGTTCACTACATTTAACAAAATTTCTAATTATTGGTATCCAAAATAGGGTGTCAATTTTTTACAGTATGAATAACAGAAAAATATTTTGTTTGGGATTTTAAAATTTTATCTATATGAATACATAAAGTTGAGCACTTTTTAATCTTGTTCTTGTGACAAACAATACTAAAACAAAAAACAGTGTTAGTAAGAAATTATAACTACTGAGTGGATTTTCTTTTATTTAAGTGAACTATATTTTCATATTCAGTATTTGTTATACATTATATCCTTTAAATAGTCAAAATTTACTACTACTGCACACCTCTTCTGGCTTGCTTTATTTTTAGAAATACCTGACTAATAAATTTTGATAAAGAAAACATTAGTAGGCATATATTAAAATGCATGAAACCTTTCCCAAGTTACATTCCGTACAAACCAGTGAATTTTACTTCAAAACAGTATGTATGCAACTTAGTCATCTTGCTTTAATTTGTTTTATAAATTGGTGAGAAAAGATGTTAGCATCTAGATTATTGGTTAATGGAAGTGGTGCTTTGAAGAATTGTGAATTGAGAGGATTTACACTGGAAAGAGAGTTGTGATATGCATTCCAAAATACAGTCGAATCCGCTTAATGTGATCGCATTTGTCCGATATTAAACTGATAACATTATCCGATTGATAACAATAAGCGATTTCCTGTAAACAAAAGTAGCAAACAAAATAAAAAATCGCTCACTTAATTAGTATTTTAAGTTATTTTACCACAACATTTATGCGGTTCCGCTCATAAATTTGTTTTCTTTCGACTTCCAGTCAAGATATCATCATTATAGAAAAAGGCTCAGAAACAAAAAATAACCACTGAAATTCATCTAAATTCCACTAAACAAGGAAAAAAAGCCAAAAATTTCTTATCAGAAACATCTGCAAGTCAGCGATGGTGATATCCAATGACAAGCATGGATTCGCACCCCCCTTTAACCGTTTTCTTTCAATGTTTGAGGTCGGAGAGCATAGAATGTTTTATTTTTCTTATAATCAAAGCAAAGAAACATTAGTGCAACTGTGAACTTATACCGAGTTTCAGAAAAAAAGAAATTTACTTTCAAAGCGAAACTCGAAAGCGGGGTTTTTTAGGGGATATGGTCAAATTTCGATAACATTAAGCGGCGTGTTGATCTATAGTTGATCACAATAAACGATGTATTTTACATTAAATTAAATAGGAATGATTGGGACCTGTTGATTTCGATAACATTATCCGATTGATAACATTAACCGTGATCACATTAAGCGGACTCGACTGTAATTGCACAAAATAAATTATTGTGGTTGTATTTGAAAAGTATGTGTGTCCTGCTGGTCGGGACAGATATATAATACAATTATGTTAGAGTATTCCATCTCCATATTTAAAAATAATGTAAAATAACTTTAGAGCCAGAGTATAGATTGTCTTTCTTTGAAAGGCATCTAAATATTGCAAAATATTTTACTTTGGAAGGCATGTTTTAGGGTTATACTAACTTTCTTCCAAAAAAGACAAGCTATAGCCTATGGGGCCGTCCATAAAGGACGTCACGCTCAGAGGGGGAGGAAAGGGGGATTTAAAGTTGTGACTTCACCTTCTGCAGCTGAAAATCAACGAAAGAAAACCTTAAATTGTTAAAACGACCGACTTATTTTTCACTCAAAAGGCATCTTAAAGGTTGATAGAAATGAAACTATCAAGAGGGGTAAAATTGAGCTAAAAAAAGGGTGGTTCCGGACTTTTTAAAATTCGTGTATTAGACATATTGTTGGTTTAGGTGCGTGACATGTGACAGGGGGGGAGGGGGTATGAGGAAGTGTGACAGTTTGTGACAAAAGGGGGGAGGGGGTCAAAAATGGGCAAAAAAAGTGACACCGTTTATGGATGGCCCCTATGCCCATGGGTGGATTTAGATGGTGTACCCTGGGGGTGCAAGCTGTTCCTGATGGCTTTGAAAACATTATGTTCCCCTATAAAAATGGAATTTTCTCAAAAAGTTTTTATTACTACTTTTTCAAAATTTGAAGTTAAACCTGTTTAATCAATACTGTTGAAACCTAGAAAAAATATTGTTACAGAAAGTTAGAATGTTTTCAATTTAATATTGTATTGTTATACACTGGTTTCACTGTGTAACTAAAAAAAATAGTCAGGAAATGAAACTAAGATCTTGTAAGTCTTCTTAATTTATAATGGAGACTAACATGTAAATAAATATGACGAAGAAATAAATCACAAAATCCCTATGCAAAAAAAGTAACTGGAAGTCTTTTTTCGGATATTCTCTTCTGGCTCTAAGTTACTGATTTTTCAGCATTTGGGAGGTGGATCATATTCTGATTAAAACATTTTTTTTTATTCAGTCAAGTTCTTTTAATCTAGCATAATCTTTAAAGTTATGCGGTACTTTAGTGTTAGCTAGGAGCTAAGTGCCAAGTTTTATGATAAATTGCCAAAAATAATCACACATTAAAATAAAAAAAACATTGAAGTATCTTAGAAAGCAGTGTTGCTTTCAATGTTAGGGTGAAATTCCTAGAAATGGATTTGGTTTGGCTTCTCTTGGTGACATTTGGTTGCCAACTTTACTTTCTGATAACAAAGCTAATGGAACTGCCAAAAAAATTTCAAATTAATAAATAAAACTGAATTCATCCAATCATAATTTTTTCTGAAATTACTATCTTTCAAGCAGGGTGGGTATATATAACAATGACAATATCACATCATGATAGCTCACACATAGGATTCACGATCACTAGGATGTGCAACTTATCACTCTGGCACTGCTACTTCACTTGGGGATTGAACCTGTTAGTGGGATAGTTACATTATCATGTATTTTTTAGTTACATTTTCAAATTTGTTTTGTAAAGTGGTGCTAATATAGGCTATTTGGCAAGATTTGCACCCTGCTAATCCTTTAGTACCAATTATACTTGTTACCTCTTATGTTTGAATGATACCATTTTGAAAATAGTTATTTATTTTATCATGTTTATGAAAAAAAACTATCCTTTTCAAATCTGGATCATTACTTTCAAAATCTTTATGTTTTAAATCTTTACTGTTATCTCTTATGTTTGAATGTTGACAATTTAATAAGTTATTTATTTTATGTTTAGTTTGAAAAAAACTATCCTTTTCTTTTTAAATCTGAAAACTTTTAAAATCTTTGCTATTTCATGTTTGAATGTTAAAAATTTCAAAGGAATTATTTATTTTATCTTGTTGAAAAAAAATGCATCTTTTCTTTTCAAATCTAGATAAAGTCTACTTTTAAAATCTAGGACACAATCTATTAATTTTTTTAACCAGTTTGCTAATGTCAAATGCTTCACACATATCTAGTCTACATTCTAAGTTATTGCATTTTTAAATGTTCTTTTCATATTAAAAATTATTGTATAGGTTTGATTTATTATGAAAAAAATATGTATGCATTTACAATTACATGAAAAACATATTAAACACCAATCTTACAAAAAATATATTTTATGTATGAGTTTAAATAAACTTTTTTAGTCTAGTTTAAACTTATTTCATTTTATAAGATAAAGTTATAATTTTAATTGAAAGAGTGCATTGTGGGCTGTTGATCAGTCACTGAGTGATCTAACTGTTAGACTTTCAAGTCTGCTGTTTCTGATAGGAACTATTTGTCGGGTTTTGATGTTGAAAGACAAATTGATATGTGCTGTATTTTGGTGCTTTGTTCAAAATGAGAATAAAATACTTTTAAGTCTTACCTCATTCACTTTATTGGGAAATATGTAATTTCTCTCTTATTAAGATCTTTTTAAGAACTGTATGTGTATGCGATACATCTCAATTGGTTAAATTCTGGTATCTATCTCGATAAATATTGCCAAGCTGTTTTACCTGCCAAAGATTAGAAATATTGCCAAAAATTTCAAAACATAGGAATAAAGCTTAGTTATTTTAATGAAAATTATAAAAGTTTGGGCAATTTTTTAGTATTTGGAGACCAAAACATAATTGGTGTTGACTGGACAGATAATGGAATTGGATCCTACATTTATAGGGGTAAAAGGTTTTTTGGAAGCTTTACAAAAACTGAATTGAAATTTATTCTTTATGACTCATGGGAAAAGCTGCAGCCAGAGTTTGCAAGTCTACAGTTGATACTTAATAAAAACATAGAAACTTGCTTATTTCTCTGCACAAATGAGTAAGTAAAAGATCAAGTATAGTATATTATGAAATAAAAGTGAAACTTGAGTAATTCAAAGCTGAATTTTATGAGAAAACTTTGAATTGTCTACAATTAAAAAAAATATCAATTTAATAGAAAGTTCAAGTGACCAAGAGAAAACTTCAAATTAAAATGTTATCCAAATCACACTGTACACGAACTAAGTTGTTTTTGTATATGAACCATTGAAAACAATTTTTTCTTTATAAAAATTGAAACTCTAAAGGGAATCTACAGGAACAATTTTCTAATTGTATTTGCCCTTCTTTCACAACTTTTTTTTTGCAAACTAAATATTTGCACTTTTGAAATTTTAGTTATATTTGTTGAAAAGCTGATGTTTACACCATTTTGAGTGACTTACCCTTCTTTACAACCAATTTTTGCCAATGCAGCAAATATGTTTCTCTCAATAAAACCCAGAATAGACAATATCAGAACCAACTGAACCAGAATTTTTTTTAGTTGAAGTATGTATTAAGGAGATTGAAAAAAGTTTAGGCTTGCTTACCTACTTAGCATTTTTTACATATTCATGTTTTTGACAATACAGGGTGAATCTCGCACAGTAAGAATTATACACTATTAAGGAAAACAAATATAGATAAAAACTTTAATGCTAAAACTTAGGTTTTACATGAATACTCTTTGGAGTTATTTTTTATCACTTTTTTTATCAACCTCGGGTATATAAAATCATTGGAAATACAGTAATAACTCAAACTTTCACATTAGGAGAATGAGCAAAAATAGTACTAGTCAGTACTCAAGTAACTTCTATCAATTTTTTATAAAAACAAATATAAACCCATTAATCACAATCTGATTAATGTGACCAAAGGAAATAATTTTTTTAAAAATGCATAGTAAAATATAGATTTTTCAATGAACTAATGCAGTCTGCCTAGGGCATGTTTTGTAAAAAAAATATTTGCAATTATAATAAATCTTTTGACCAGAGCAACTGACTAAAACTACGCTGTATTCTCCCAAAACACCAATATCTTCTCCTAACTAATTCCTGGCTATGCAACTGCAATAGAGAAACCCTTACTGTTATGCTTAACAAATATTGTAGGAGAACTTCCTTCACTTTATGAAAGTACAAATACAGATTTATCACGCAACAGGAGTTGAAAGACATGCTTGAGCAGTCAACTCCGCTTATTATAACCACAGTTAATGTTTCAAAATCAACAGGTCTCACACAATCACTCTTATTCAACTTGATGCAAAATCTACATAATTTTATGTTAAGGTTATTAAAATTTTTTCCATATTATCTACAAAAAATACCTTCTTTACAGTTTCAGAGATCAATTTTTACAGACAACTAAACTACAATGCTTTCAGGATTTTTTAAGAAGAAGAAGCATTCAAATTTCATTTGTGATATAAACATTAAAAGTTGGTCAATAATTTAGTGTCACTTGTACTATTTTTTATATTTTTTAATAAATTGCAAAATACAAACTGAAGAAATTTATTCCCAATACTTCTATTGAATTGTTTATTCCAGGAGCCTGTGTTGAACAATTAAAAAAATTATAGTAAATGTAAAGTAAAGGCACTTTTTAGAGTAGAAACAATAAAAATAACATAATTTTAAAGTAAATTTCCAACAAGCTAAATTTTAGCTTAGTGCAGAAATCAGTGCCACCAATTCTAAACGAGCTGTCTTTAAAAATATTTACCTCAGTTTAGTACAGAAACCAGTCTACACTAAACTGAGGTAAATAGTTTTAAAGGCAGCTCATTTGGCATTGCTGTTTTTTTTATTTAGTTACATCAAAACAGTATCCAAGTTTTTGGCTAATTCAGGCCACAAGAAAAACCTTATTTGATTTTGTACCAATCTCAAGACTAGATGTTTTGATAGTAATACTATATTCATAATTTCTATGCTTGGGAGCATTTATTATATCCATGAATCATTTTATTAAGAGAGAATCAAATCTATACCCTAAATCAGAATATTTAACTGATTTTTCAGGCTTTAAAACATTCCTTTTTGGTTTATAAAGTTTCATATCTAAATCTAATTGACAATAAAAGTTTCAAAACAAACTTTTAGAATTAAATTAACACACCTCCATTAGTATGGGTACAGTTGATTGTTTTAAGAAAACAATATATTTATATATTCACTAATACCCCGTTCGCACTGCCGCTAAAGGGCCCTTAAACTTTAAGTGCACTTAAACTTTAAGTGCGTTTTCTTAAAACAGCGTTCGCACTGGCAAAGGGTGATTGAGCACTTAATTGTGGAAATCTAAGAAATGTTTAATTTATTATTATATAACTTAAAACTAATAAATATAATCACCAACTTTTTAAAAAAAATAAAGTGAAAATGTAAAAATACATAAATAATTATTAATTGACAGACGATTTAAGAAAACTATTTCTGAATTTCAAATAAAAACAAAAACGAGACAAGCTGACTGGATTGTAGTGGGATAAATTGGATCATATCAAGGTAAATAAACTAAATTTTTTTATTAAACTAAATTTAATCAGTTTTTGGTCCATTGTTTTCCATATTTTGATGTACTTTTATTTTACCAACTGGGTCTTTTTGCCTTAAAAATCTAAAATATCTGGATACAATGGATATATTAGTTTGGCATAGCAGAACACGAAATAAATTTTATCATATTCATAACAAGAATGTTCTGAAAAGATTTCTTGATTGAATTTTTGTTTAATATTTTGATTTCTTTTTATCAGCAGCTGTTTTTAATTACATTTACACTATTAAGTAATTAAAAGCAATGAGCGGAGATATTGAAGTACAGCATTGTTTAGCTCACGGTTCAATTTTTGATGGGCTTTTTTGTGTTAAATTATTGTACTAATTCAAAGAACCTAATAACCTATAAATATGTTCGTAATTGTGTCCAGTTTAAACTGTTTTAACAGTGTCCTTGGTCTTTATTTGAAGAAATATCACCGAAAATAAATTTTTCCCATCCTGGGAAACATTGTGCGCCGCCATCTTTGTTGATTTTCAAACACCCTTAAAAAATGGGGCGATTTTGTTATTCCTAAAGTGTGTTTCTATGGCAACTAAGTGCGAAATGAAAATAGAGGGTCTTTTTCCTGCCAGTGCAAACGGGGTATAACCGAAATAGGAAAAATAAAAAAATGTATAATAATTTAATTGGTTTGTATAATTTGATCAGTAAGCATTGTTCTTAATTAATTTTCCCATTTTTACTAACAAATCTTTAAATGAAAGTCCAACTATGGAAATAGACTTGAATATTTTTTTTCAGCAACCAGACAAGTACGGAAACTTCAGTTTTCTTTGCAAAGAAAAAGTAGTAAAAATAACGGAATTCGGATTCAGCGGCATGGTCGACAGGCTAATACGTAAGAACCGAAAAAATAATTATTTAACACTTTTTTGAAAATGCAGTGAGTTTGTAAACAGTTTTTCTCAAACAAACAAAAATCACATGTTTGACTCATTTCTGAAATAAACAATTCAATTAGGAACCCATAAGTAAATATAGTATTATTTTAATTAAAACTTTTGACTTACACTGTTTAAGACCTGAGCTTATTATTTTTAGCCTGATATTCTAATCAGTCTAATCACACATGATCACATTAAGCCATGGTAACTGAATTATGTATTTTTTATCATAATTATGGGTATCAACAGCAGATAGAGAAGTGCTGTTAAATTAGAAAAATGACAAATTACTATGGAAATGACTAACTTGTATGTAAATTATCAAGATATTCTAAAAAAAAATATAACTCAAGAAGGGTTCATACATGGAAGAAAGAATACAGTCAAGTGCCCAGAGTAGGTTCTCCAGATGCTGTTTCACTGACTTTAAGTGCATGCAAGTTTTATTTCTATTTCTTTTAATCAAATAATATATGAACAAGAGGAACCCTTCACAGATTTTCTGTATGAATACTATCTAGTATAATGTGATGAGACACTGTTAAACTGTGAACAAAGATGTTCGAAAAAATGAGCATGGTTGTTTATCTTATTATATCCTTACAGGGTATGACTTAACTATTTAGTTCATATCATACAGGCACTTCTCAAAATCTTACTTCCATGTGTTTATAATTAGTACTTATAAACAACAGTCAAGGAAAACTCAAGTATAAAAAATAGAATTTTTTGGAATGATCAAATGCATAATAAAAACCAATAGAAACCATATTTGAAGAAAACTATATGACAACTACTGATAAAAAAATAATGTTTCTTTATACAAATGTGAAAATTCAGGAGCATCATTAATAATGCAGGGGTGCAGAAAATGTTTCAGGGTCCAAAATTTCCCCAGAACACAATTTGTTTTCTCTAAAATTTTGATTTTCCCTAAAATGAGACTTCATTAAAAAAGTTTTTTTTTTCAATTATCAAACTTCTTTTAGATTCAATAATTTTCACATAATCCATAAATTTATGATCTTTATACTCTTTTTTTAAGCCTTTTTTACACACTTAAAATCTTAGCTCTAAAGTACCTCTTTTCTTAAAATATGAAAAATTGTCTCTTTTACCCTCAAATATGAGCTCTTTTAATTTTTTCTTAATTAACCCAACTTTTTAGTAAATACATCGATGTAATTGATTATGTGTGAAATTATGTGAACGGTGTGACTAAACCCATCCTAGCACGGATACGTTGTTTTTCTTGCATACCAATCAAAATGCAAGGAAAAGCCAACCTTAGGTAGAAAACTAGGTTTTTTAGTAGAGATCCTTAATTTTCTCACTCTACATTCGTAACTCCGCAGTTTTCACCTGATTTTCATTGAAATTGGAGATTATGATGCAGTCATTTATAATTGTTTGTCATGCATATTTGTTTGTCAGCTAAGATGATTGGATTTTTAGTTATTCTTTTTATCTAGGGCAAAAATTTCCCCAGAGCTGCTTGAATTTCCCCCGAAACCTTGTTTGGGCATATTCTGCACCCCTGTAATAATGTCCAATAGATAGATGATTGGGCTATACTTAATAAGAGAACCATGTTAACTGATAAAAAAGAAACTTGAATAACAAGTAATCTAAAGACAAATTAATTGTCTTAAATCGAAATTCTCAGAATAACTTATTATTGATAAATATAAAGGAGAGGCACCGTTTATACACTGTTCTGTAGACTTTGTGTACAAGGCACATAAAATTTAGTACATATGTATTATACCATCGACCGTTCAATTCACCTGCACAGCAATAGAAAAGTCAATGGGATTTGATAACGTTTTCATATTAAGCGGTTCGGTCGACGGGATAATACGTAAGAACCCAAAATTTTTGGTATATACTTGGAAATTTTTGGTATATACTTGGAAATTTTTGGTATTATTCTGTTGGCTGTTCAATTACCATCAAATTCAGCAACTCAACTATTGAACAATCAATGGGCTTTAATAAAGTTTTCAGAATGAGTGGCATGGTGGACGAAAAATATGCAAGGACCAAATTTTTTACATGCAGATGCTAAGTAATTTTGCAATTCTCCCCCAAAATAACTGTTTTATAAAACAATTTAAATGTGTAAATTAGTTAAGCTTTGATATTTCCCTTTTTCCATCAAAAGGTTAATCTACATACAAAACCAAATTAAATTGGATTTTCTATTAAAATCCAAAGCCCATTAACTGTGTCGCTGAAACTGATGGTCAAAGAGATAATACAAAAGGAACCAAGTGAACAAAAATGTGAAAAGTGTTACTGAATTTATCCCATTGCCCAGTTTACTTTGGGCTTTGTTAATATTGGCCAGTTTTTACCCCTTAACGTTTTTACTGAATAAAACGGTGAGGTAATTTTACTGTCTCACAAAGGACTTTTAAGTAGATTTTTTAAAATAAAGTTAAATTTAAACTATACCTACAGAAGTAAACTTACACAGTATTATTGAGCATAATGGGGCTTTTTGACACATCCAGATTTCTGGAGTGGAGTCACCATACATTGAAACCTGAATCAATCCCAGATCAGGATGGATGAAAATTTTAAACAATCTTAAATGAGTTCCAAGACCAAAGAGTACTTATGTCTAAACTATTTTAGATATTTCAGAGTTGGTAAGAATTCCTCTGAAATCATCTGTTTTGCAAACACTAGGCACAATAACATCAGATGGTAGCTTGTGTCCTCTAATGATAAAGACATCTTCAGAAGAAGCATTTCTAATACTGTAAATAATTTCTGGTATTTGAAATAACTCATCAGAATTTAATCCGATGGAACTACATAACCTGTTTACTTCATCATATGCTTCATAATTCAACTGCTTTTGTGATAAACCTAAAGTACTTGGCATTCCAATACTACAGTCTAACATACTGTCTGAAGGAAGAGAAATCACAACAGGTTCTTCAGATTGCGTGTTGATAACCTCAGTATGATTTTTTTCATTTGCCATGCAATTTGGAGCTAAGCAGTCTTGAGATTGTAATGGCACAGGAATCAGGTTTTCAATAATTGAATTCAATCTCTTTCGTTTATTTAGAATCTGTTTAATTGGAATGGATTGATGGACTTTAGAGTTTTCTTTCGCTGATGAAATCAAGCTTGAATCTTCATTAGAAGACTGTTTTTCAAGTTCGTTTAAGTTTGTTGCATCTGACGCTTCTTGATTTACAGTTTCAAGGCACTTTTGGGTTAAACAGCTTTGAGATTCTATTGGTACAGCACTCAGGTTTTCATCAATTGAATTCAATCTTTTTCGTTTCTTATGTGTCTTTTTAATTGGAATGGATTGACAGACTTTAGAGTTTTCTTTCTTAGATGAAATCAAGCTTGAATCTTCACTAGAAGACTGTTTTTCAAGTTCGTTTAAGTTTGTTGCATCTGGCGCTTCTTGATTTACAGTTTCAAGGCACTTTTGGGCTAAACAACTTTGAGATTCTATTGGCACAGCACTCAAGTTTTCATCAATAGAATTCAATCTTTTTCGTTTCTTTTGTGTCTTTTTAATTGGAATGGATTGACAGACTTTAGAGTTTTCTTTCTTAGATGAAATCAAGCTTGAATCTTCATTAGAAGACTGTTTTCCAAGTTCGTTTAAGTTTGTTGCATTTGATGCTTCTTGATTTACAATTTCGAGGTAATTTTGGGCTAAACAGCTTTGAGATTCTATTGGCACAGCATTCAGGTTTTCCTCAATTGAATTCAATCTTTTTAGTTTTTTTTGTGTCTTTTTAGTTGGAATAGATTGGTAGACTTTTGAGTTTTCTTTCTTTGATGAAATCAAGCTTGAATCCTCATTAGACTGCTTTTTAAGTTCATTTAAATTTGTTGCATCTGAAGCTTTTTGATTTACAGTTTCAAGGCATAACTTGTTAGGAAAATCAGGCTTTATAGAAATCTTCCTTTTTGATCTTGTGGTTGGTGGAACTGAACCTGAATCTTCAGAGTCAGGTGCACTAGCTTGAATTGTAACAACTACATTTTTCAAGTCACTGTAAAGAGTCAGTTTTGAACCCCGTTTTCCTTTTTTGTTAATGTTTGGTAAGGAATCACTCTCACAAGGGGGATCAACACTCAGACCAGTATCAAAATCAGATGGAAGTGAATCTGCACTATTATCAGCATCAAATGAATTAGAACATGGTGATTCAGGATTTGTAACGGCAAACTTCAAAAAACTTGTTCTTTTATTCCTGTTTGATTCACTAGTATTTATTTCATCTAATTTTAAAGTGCTCTCAGTAAATGAAATTTTCTTCTTAGAACCACTAGATACTGTGATCTCAATGTTTTTCTGGTTTTTACCAAGCAATTTAACATTTTTTGTTTTTTTACCTTTCTTAACAACTTTTTTAGAAATACTTGATAATTCATTTGAAGAAGCATCATTTTTTTGCAAAGATGTTTCATTTTTACTATCACTAAGTAATAATTCTGCAGTATTAGAACCTTTACTTGTACTTTCATTCGCTTCAAAAGCATCAGCTTTAATACTCTTATTTAACTTTAGGATATTAGAGGCATCTTCCATGGTATGAGTTTCAATCACTAAATTGTTATCAAAGATCTGAGGAGGTTCTTCTTGATTTTTATTTCTTGTACAGATGATTTTTTTAGGCATGGTTTTCCTTTGAGAAGGCCTGGACTTTTCAGATAGGTTATTCTTTTTAATTTTGTGTGTATGACTACTTGCCGCATTTAAAGCTGTATCAAAACTTTGAGAAACGGTAGGATCCTTACCAGCTGCTTTTGGATTTGCAGTTGTCGTATTAGAACTCTGCTGGTCATATGAAGAACAGATTTTAAAACCAGGTTCAAATTTTTCAGAGGTTAAAGCCTCGTTGCTATCCAATGATCTTTTCCGTTTTTGTCGAGATGCAGATGTTTTAGTTTTTGAACTAGCTTGCTTCTTAGAACATGGCTTTCTTGAATTTTCAATAACAGAGGGCAAATTTTCCGGCATATCAGTTTCTAAGTTTGTAATCAGTACTGGCACTTCTTTGGAATTCTTTAAAGAACAGGAAGGTTCTTTATCTAAATGCAAGTCCTCAGTGGACTCATTGCGAAACAAAGTTCTTTTGCTTCTCCTGGGTGGGTCACTTCTACTTTTAAGCACATCTTTTTCTTCATTAAGAGACTTGTGAGGACCAGCTACATTTTCTGTCTCAGCAGGAGAAATTTGTTTTTCTTTAATTCCAGATCTGGATACCTCTGTAGAAGATTCTTTTAATTTTGAACTAGGGTTCAGTTCAGAAATAGAATCAGATGTGAACTTTTCACTTGTTGAAACATTAACCGTATCCACACCCTCTGTCTGGATACAAGGAACTTGCTCAAGTGCATAATCTTGAGTCACAGATTTACCAGTCTGTGAACTTCTAATAACACAAGCATGTGTTTTCTCTTTTGTTAAATTTTGTCCAGGTGACATATTAGATTTAGGTTTTGAACCTTTTCTTGACTTAGATTGTATTTTCTTTTTTGGACTTTCACTTAAAATTTCCTGTGTGACTATCTTTTTCGGATCACTTTCAGGAAGTTTGTCATCAGGAACGGAATTCACATTCTTAACAACACTTTCAATAATTTCATCCCAGTCATCTTTTGCGTGACTTAGGTTTACAAGAGATGCAGAACTTGTTTTTGTGCTTTTATTTTCATTACTTATGTTTTTTTCAACAGTTCTAAGTGATTTCATTGGTTTCTTGGATAAAACACTGATTTTACTCCTCTCTAACTGCAAACTACTTAAGTCTTTATTGACCTTTGAAACCTTATTATGAGGATGGATGCTTTCTGTTGATGGCATTGGAGGGTTGTTAGACCTGCCTCTCAATTTTAAAGAGTACTCACTCAGAAGAGGCAAATCATTCAATGTAGATGCTTGTTCTCCAAATTGTCCAGATTTATTTGCCTGTATTGGCAATTTATCAGTACCATCAGTAGAAATGGGATCAGCTTTGGTACTTTCAGTTATAAGAGAGTTTTGCAATGAACTTGAATTTGAAACCTCTGAACTGTTCTCACCTTCAATTAATAATGATTCCATAACAGTGGTATCTAAGTGGATTTTTTCTAGAACAATTATAGGAAATCTGTCAGACTTTGACTGCTTTACTTGGTAATGATGATCACTTTTGGAAGAACTTTCCTTTATTACATCTGTTATCTCAGTTACATTAGCTGGTTTATTAGAAGCACTAATAGAATTGTCGGTAAAACTTGGGTCATTTAACTGATTAGAGGAATTTTCGTTTAAATCTTCTACGGATTTTGTTGTTTCAATGTTTTCTTTCGATGTAGTGGCTTTCGATTTTAGTAACCACTTATCCAGAGTATTTTGCTTCATCGGTGACTTTTTTAAATCATTTTCTACCTGTTCAGGTACAGATAAAGGTGTTACAGGGGATTCACCAGATCCGGAAGGTAAATCATGTTCGGCAACATTGTTAGTAGCACTTTCATCGTTACATGAGACACCAGATAATTTTTGAACAAATTCAACGAATTTCCTTCTCTCGGGTTCAGGTAGCCCCATAAAGTTACCGATAAAGTTGTCATACGAACTCATTTTTATATTCAGTTCATAGGAAGTAACGCGAAATTAAAAAGTACAGCCGTAATACCTGACAAGCTTTTCATAACAAAGAAAAATAAACATTTAAAATTACAGTCACAGTTAGGCAGTCGGCCACACGTCGGTCTGATCATAGAGATGCAGGCAACCAAGTACAGGAACTTGTCAACCAAATCATGGTTTCGTGGTTTCGTTCCCTAGCTTAGCTAGGCTGTGATTTTACGAACGGTCTTGCTTTTTTTGTGCTGCCATCTGTGCTTGTGAACTTCAGTATAGTAACTAGAACCAAGGAACTTGCATGTGTCAGATTTTCATAAAAATTCAAGTGTTCCGTATGTTTTTTTGTATAGTAAAATGAAATATTTTGTCAATTTTTCAAAAAGTGTAAAAGTAATTAAATATTTTAATTTAAAAGTCGAGAAAAAACAGGTGACTGAAAACGCGAAGTGTGTTTGCAGTGTTGCAGTCCACGTAATGTGACGTCACTGCTCATGCAGAGTTTTTCAGGCACTTCAAAAAGACGATTTTTGAAAAAAAATTTTTGCAATCGAAAAATTTCTCAATCAGCCTCAAATTTTGTGTAGTGGCTTATTTTTGCGTGAAGAATAGATTAAAATAATAAAAAACAATCATGCAAGTTCCTTCTTTAGTGCAATACCACAGAGAAAAATCCTAACAGAGGGTCCAACACGATATATTCAAAAGTTGTATGGGTTTGAGGGCGCCACGAGGAACTATAAATGATTGACAGGGAGATCAAACCTGTGATTGGCTGTCACGCAATCTTCTATTTCGAAGGAGAAGGAAAAAGTTTTTCTCAACCAATCAGGCTTTTCCGTCCCGCCTCTCGTGACGTTATGCGATCGCAGCGCCACCCAACCCATCCAACGTTTCGATTTCCATTAGCGCCTATGGCGACGGACTCTCTGTTCTAGTACTCTGTGTGCAATACCACAGGTGAAGTACAAAAAAAAGTTATAGTTTTCAGATACTTTAGTGAGTGCAGGGTTGGTAAACAATGAAATGTTATAGTTGGGTGGCTTATTACAAAAAAACCGCAAAATGTGATACTTTCATGAAACTTTCAGGGATGTTAGATAATCATAAGAACCAAGAACTAAAAAGGCACTAAAAGGCACGGCTATTTTTCAACTAAACTCTACTATAACTTCCACGGCTAGGCGTACCATTGGTTCCATCACTAAGCGCCGAGACTGCTACGTCATCACGAGACCTACAGCGCATGCGCCACTGGCCGTTTTGGCCGTCCAAATATACACTTCGAACTAAAAAATCGATGGGAGCCCAAAATTTTAGGGCGTGGTTTGACAGTTAGGGGCCGTCCATAAATGACGTCACGCTCAGAGGGGGGGAGGGGGTTCATCAATTTGTGACAGTTTGTGACAAGGGGGAGGGAGGGGGGTTTAAAAATTGTGACATCACATCTTGCAGCTGAAAATCAACGAAAAAAACCCTTAAATTTTTAAAATGACCGACTTATTTTTATCTCAAAAGGCATTTTAAAGGTCGATAAAAAATCTATCAAGAAGAGGGAAAATTCAACTCAAATAAAAAAGTTGGTTTTGGCAAGACCCTCTATAGTCCCGTTTATATGCGCAAACTAAGCTACCCGGGTTTTAGGTGGGTAGACGGGATTTTCCAACTCTACCTGGGTAACGAAATTTGAAGGCGTTTATATGCGACGTGATCCAACCCGGCATTTTCCAGTCACGTCACTGATCACGTGACTTGTCGAAGTTACGCAAATTTCTCCCATCGATCATTAATGTTTTGTTAATTTATATTTTGAGAAATAAAAAGAAATGAAGGTATTTTTAGACAAATAACTTAAGCTGATGGTTAATAAAAAATCCCGATTGCGTAATTCGGGTTTTCTCTTCAATTCTCGAAATTTATTTTTTTAATTTCGCATGATGCAGATTTAGACTAATAAATTTAACAGGGTAGAAATTACTTTGAACCAACAAAATATAATTAATATTAACAAAATAATAAGCTTTACACTAGGAACAATGTATTGAGCAAACATTTCGATTGCTCAATAATATATATACTCTCCAAAATTCCATGGATGATTAGGATTTAGGGGCACCATTCTACAACCTTAAAAATGAAGTTAATTAAAAAAAGGAATTTTTTAAATAAAATAAATCAAATATGTATGTGTCAATTTAATAATGTCAATCAAATTTAGATTCTAGAGAATTTCAAAAATTTTTGGTATACAATAGAAGCTCATGGGTTCAAAAGGAATAGATGCACAATAAAAATATGAAGATATAAAATTTTTATGTGTTGAGGTATAACTCGCCTAATCTCCCTTTTTGTCTTGCGAACAGAAGCGAGAAAAATAAATCTTGCAATAAACAGTAATAACGCTATGTATTATTCAAGAAAATAAATCCTAACTTTCAATATTATTTAAGTTCTAATGATATCACAGAAAGAAAACAATTTTTATAAAAAAATCATTCACCAGACAAGACACAAGGAATAATTGTTAGAGCTGTGGTACTTTTTAATTAAAAGCTTATGCCTCTGTAAATTAAAGTTATATGTAGATGGATAAACAAAAGTTGATGACACTACATTTTCCCCCAAAAACTTAAAATTTGCTTCATAAATATTTCAGGTAAACCATATCTAAAATCAAAATGTTTGATTTTTAAAAATCTTAAGTACATATTAAATAATGAATAAGATCAGATAGTAATGAAGTGGGTTAAAAATATTAAGGGGGTAAAGTTATGTATTAAAGTGGGTAATATGTACTGAAAAAATTTTAACTTGCTGAAATTTGCCATGTGTATTTCATTTTATTACAAATTAATTTTTTAGAAAAAAACAGTGCTGAACAAATTAAAGGTGAATGGATATTGCAAATAATAAGAAATTAAGACATAGGTAGTTAATACAAGATGTATCAGCGAACTGGGAAAAGTTTTCAATTGATGTTCCAAATAAACATGAAAAAAACCTCACTCAGTTTTAAGTGTAAGCGGTTGACTAAAAATGTTTTTGAAAGTTAGTAAATTCACATGAGGTATCCAGTTTCCATCTCCTAAAACAATCAATTATTCATAAAAAATAAAAATATTAATTATTACAATATTGATAAAAAAAACCTTAAAATTAAAATGGAAATTTTTCCAATACTACTAAAAAATATGAGGACTTTTCTGCTAGAAAATATTTTATTTTTTCAGTTTTGAACACATCACACTCATTCTACTTTAAGTTTTCACAAAATAAAATATAAAGGTACATAAAAATTTCGGCAATAGTTTTATCATAGATAAAATGGTCTGTAAAAAATTTGAAAGTAGACCAAAATCAGGAGACCATTTTATCATTATCATAAATAAAATGGTCTTAATAGAAGCCAACAAAAGTAATATTAAAACCAGATAAAAACAAAAAATTTTAGAATTAACTTCGAACAAAGTATAGAAACATTTCAGTTCAATATTCTGTCATCTGTAAGGCTAAATATTGCCAAGCTGTTGGGGATGCCAAATGTTGGACACTCTTCTGATGATGATACAATTGATGACACCGAGAAAGATTTGTTATTGGATGTTCCAAAGAAGCATTCAAAAACAAACCTCACCCAGTTTTATGTTGTTTTCCCCTTCTGAAATCAAACATAATTCACAAAATAATAACAAGGTGATTATAACCAATACTGTTTAAAAAACCTTAAATTCAAATTTAACCCCCAAGAGTAAAAATTATCAGGGAGTTATCTCAAATTTCTTTTTCAATTTTGCACATGTGTTATCACACTTTCTACTTAAAATTCTTGCTGTTACTAATTGCCTACTAAGCTATCAGCCCATTTGCAAACACAGAAACTGTTTCTAGAAAAAAAGTTCAACATTACATTACATATTTCTTCAGATTTTTTACGACAAATTTAATTATTGCTGAAATGGTCTGTCGCTAACTTTTGTACCAAAAATTTTTTTACTTTCAAAATAGAAACCAAAGTAATAACACCACCAGATAAAAATAGTTTTAGATTGAACTTGAACAAAATATAATCAAATTTCAGTATAAAAAATTCATAAAATTTTGGAGATTTGAAAAATATTGTTCGTGAAAATACACTAAAGATATTTAACAAGACAGTGTAATGACTTTAAACCTAAATTTCATACTACTTATGATACTATCCACTTGTCTTGTCATAACGGTACACTTGATGCTTTTAGAAAAATGAAAATTGTCAACAATTTAAATAAAACACTTAAGTGAGAGGGCAATCCAAAATACAGTCGAATCTGCTTAATGTGATCGCATTTGTGTGCATTAATGTGTCGCAAAATGGTAACTAAAATCCATCCTATATCCTAGGAATTTTGGAACTTTCATAACTCGTCTTTAATTCGACGTCGAATAAACGTCTATTACTGACGTGAAATGGAACAGCTGATTGGATCTGAACTCGCTATTTCCAAAACTGGTCCAAAGCACGTCGAATAAACGTCTTTTGTTTTTTAGGAAGTTTATATTCTTCCGTTGGCAACTCTGATGGATTCTGAATCCGAAACTTTCAAACATTGTTTCGCCTCCATGTTTTTCGTCAAAATTGTTTTGGTTTTGGATGATAGGAGCCGCTGTGTTATGAAGTTAGTAATTATTTAAATCTTAATTAATTTTACCTTGTTAAGCTTTTTATTGCTTTAATTGCAGTAAGGTTTGGTTGCTGGATTGTATTTACCGTAAATCAATCTAAATTGAAATCTAAATCTAACTTGGTTCTGATTTCTTTTGTTCCGAATGCCTTTTCTCGAAGTCCTTGGTTTTGAATTTTCATTTATTAATGTTGTATTTATATTTTGATTTATTATTATTGAATTCTTATTTATATTCAATTATGGCGTCAACATTTTACTTCTTCTGTTAATCTAATGCTCTTTTGGTCACCCAAAAGTAGAAATATTGCTAAATGTTTTCAGCTAATTGATTAAAATGTTTAGTTAAATCAATAACTGTTTAGTTTATCAATAAAAATAAAAAAAAATTGTCAATATTTGAATATATGACGCTCATAAAAACTTGGTGATATTTAGTGGGACCCTTAACGGAATTGAACCAAAACTTGGACAAGTACGAAAGTTAATATTACATTTCTTTATTTTTCAGCTCTATTATAACTACTCCTAATCCTACCAAAAATGGAGGTCCACCCAAACAAGGACTCTTATATAGTACACCAAGCCAGAATTCTTTTAATCCTTTACAGGTAAAATCTTTTAAATATTTGTAAAGCTACATTTGTTTTTTATTTCGCTATCCTATGTGAAACCTGCATATAAATTTTTTCCATCATTTGTTTCTTAATCATAAAAATGAAAAAATATTATGTTATATTAACTAAGTTCTTGTTCCTATAATTTATAATTGTACAGTAAAATGTGTCAAAATTAAAGCATGGATATTGCATAATGAATTTGTCTTTTGTGATCATTTAGTTCTAGATTGCTTAAAGCAGGGTTTCTCAAACTGTGGGTCGCGACCCACTGGTGGGTCGCTAGTCAGTTTTTGGTGGGTCACGTGAAGATTTTTAATTTTTCTGGACATATATTTAACATATACATATATATTTAACAGTGTATTTTAATAGTTTTTACAAACGTGTTATTGACTTTTGAATTATCAAACTATTATTTCAACTTTTGATATTTATCAAATTACCATATATAGTAAAAAGAATAAAAACTTGATTTATTTTGTTTGTTGATGATTGTATTTTAAAGTTGTTTCTCATCAGTTAGGTAAGTTGGCATTTAATATTTTTTTTATAATTGACTATCAAACAAGGACATATTATTTTTAAATGTTGTGATGCACTTTCAAAGGTTCCTGACCAATTTTGATTATGTTATAATGATTATGCTGGGAAAGTTCTCAAGGATATGATGTTATTGTCTGCATAAATAAAATTGGTGGCTTGTCACCATGGCAACACAATAGAAATGCAATGGGAAATGACTAGTAATGAGCCGCCAAATTTATTTACACAGACCATAGAAGTTACCCGGGTCATATTTAAAAGAATGTTAGCATTTATTCTTTTTCCCACCAATTTCTCGCTCCATTCTAAAATGTTCGTTCAGTAAATTGAAGAAATACATTCTTTATTAAAATTATGATAATTGATTAAAGATCTAGATTAAAGATGAAACTGTATAAGTAGTTTTTAATGTTTTATAATTATTTTTTTCTTTCTAACTTTTCTCAAAATTTGTCTACTTTATTTCAATAATTTTGTTAAAAGTTTGTTAAACAGCATGGAAAATATGTTTTAGAAATGTTTAAATATTTTTTTACTTGTTTCTTTTTTTCAACTCTGGAAGTATCCAGTCTCATAAGTTTCTGCTCTTTTAGCTATGGAGGGTCCCAGTTTTAGTTCTGTATTCACCCCAAGCAAATCATTTCGTGCTGGGAACACATCTTGTATGTCTCCAGCTCAAATCGACCCATTTTATACTCAAGGGTAAGTTTTTGGATGTTTCTTTTAAATGCATAATTTGCACCCTTAACATAGTTTTTTTTTATTAAATTTTGTTGTTTTTAATGCAATTTTACGCAAGTCTTCTGCTATAACTTCATACTTTAAATCACACACTTTGCTTAAAGAACTTAAAACATATTTTTAACATGAAAAATATATATTTTAAACTTTTATTTTGTAATCTGACATAAATATTTATTTAGACTAAAAATATCTCTTAAATTTTTATTTCTTTTATTATTTACAGTGAAGCTTCGAAAAATAGTGATCAACTAGATGAATCATGGGTTACAGTGTTTGGGTAAGTAAATTTGATTAACTACCTCCTTTTAATCAGTTTTTAAAATAAGGGAAAAACACATGTTCCATACATGCTTTTTTATGTTTTTTCTCACAATCATCAAACCTTTTTTTATTGAAATTTTCATTCATGCATGTTTACATTTTGTTCTAACTTTTTTTTGATACAGTTACTTTACTTTTTTTGTTTTACTTTTAGTTCAAGTCTAATTCACATTCTACTCAAATTAAAGATTTAATTATTAATTATCATTCTCTCTTTTCCATGTTTAGATTTCCAGTAGCATCTGCTTCTTACATTCTGCAACAGTTTTCTCAGTATGGAAATATTGTTGAACACAAGGTATAGTTTTTCAGATTAAATTCTACATAAAAATAAGAAGTTGGTTTTGTCATTCATTTTGATACAAATGCTAGATCCTAATAATAATGTTACATTGAATTTAGCCCTCACCTACTGGCAATTGAATGCATCTGAAGTACCAATCGAGACTCCAAGCTAAAAAAGCCCTAAGTAAAAATGGTAAAGTTTTCAGTGAAAATATAATGGTTGGGGAGTGAAGCCATGCATAGAAATGGTAAGTCTTCACATTAACAATATTTTTAAAAGGTAAATTATTATTTTGCCTTATGATTTGTTCTCTATTGTGTATTTGTTTCACTAACTGAAGGCATCTTACCTATTTTTACAATTTGAATTAGTGGTTATTTAAATGTAATTAGGATTAAAAACAATTTGTACTTTTTTATTACATATTGCTATCTTTTAGATTATTTTTTACTTAAATAATCCATAAGCAAGTTGCTTGCTTTACTTATGCAACTAACACGCCATTTTCATGTGGGGATCACCCAGTAAAAAGTTCGTATCAAGTATAAGGCCTGTGGACAAACCACTAAATCACCATTACATAATGCTCATTCCTTTCAAGAATGTCATATCTTAAAAATCAATGATATTTAGTTATGACTGTTTTCAGAAAGCTCTGAAGGAGGTCTACAACCCTGCAAAACCCTCATATTTTTAAACTGGGTAGTAAAGAAATTAACCAGATTCTTATTATTTATTTTCAATGCAATTCTAAACTTTCAAATGCCTCACCTGAAAATTTAGGTTTATTGAGATATGACGTTCTTGAAAGGAGTGAGCGATAAGTGGTACATTGTTCGGTTAAGAGCATGATTCTGTGATGAAAACTTGCAAAAATAATTTGAAAGGAAAGGAATATTTTCACTGGTATTTAGAAAGTAAAGCTTTGTTAATCTAATTTCTATTTAAAAATCAAATTTATTTGTTTAAAAATCATGTATTCTTAAGCATATCTGCTTTGAGGGTTAAAAACAAACAAATAAAACATGTTTTAAACAAAACAAAAAACTGATTTAAAAAACATGTTTTTTGTTTTAAAAAATTTATTCCCAACCATGTTTCTCACTGGAACAACAAACATTATATATTTTTTCTTCCTATCTTTTAAGGACCTCATGGAATCTTGTAAAGAAAATTCAGTCCTGGAAAGAAGTGTGGCAGAGAGTATCCTGGGGGATTCTTCAACTCAAGAACCTTTGAAGCCCAACTTGAAAAATATTAGACCTCTAACACAGGCTTATCAAAGCCCTATACTCAAAATCAGGTAATTTATTGTATTTTTTATTTGTCAGATAATTGTGATTAAAGTGTACTGTGCATAAATCAGGGGTGCTTTTTTATTGGGCACCTCTAAAAAATACCTTTTTAAACTACATGAATTCCAGAATTCTAGTTTTTATATAAATTTGCAAGAATCTCAAGCTTAACAAGAAACCAAAATTAGGTCCAGTTAAAAAATAAGTGCAAAGCTGCAACATTAACAATGTCTCTTATGAAGAATCTGGTCCCATCACATCAGTTCTAAGCGGAATTACATAATAGTTACATCATTCTGAAAGAAAATTTTAACCACCGTAGCTACGATCGAGCTTTGTTTACATACGGGGAAATGTCTTCAGAACAAGAAAAATTTTAAATCTGAACGTTTCGATAATTGGGATTCTAGATAAAAGGTTCGTTACTCTAATAATTTTCCGTATTTTAAGTTGAAGTTCGTACCATCCCTAATAAATTAGTAGAGTTGTAAAAGCTAATGTGTTTCAAAGAAGGGTTTAGTTGTTCATTGATATCTACTCCCTTTTTAAGAAGCATTGCACGATCTCTTAATGTTAATTTGTGAATAAGAAGTCTACTTGGTAACAAAATACTTTTATGTGCATGGGTTAACTTTTTTTCCATGTTACAATTCATTGAATTATGTGTATTTGGTCAATATTAAAGTCAGCGGTTAAAAATAGTTCAGCTAACTAGGATTCTGAACAGGAAAGTTAATTTGATTTTTCTTCTCCAGGTTATATCCTATTTATTAATAAATTACAAATTTTATAACTAAAATATTTTCTCGAGTTATATCCTTTATATTAAGTTGAAATATTGTTATGAAAATTGCTATCTTTTCAATTTTCTTGATTTATGTGTGCCAATTGTCCAATATGCAGTTGCTTAGGTGTTACATGCTGTTTTTTTTTTCAGGTGACAAATACTAAGTCAGGAGGCATAGTTTCAAAAGCCTTTGAATACTTGTGGAAGCTGCATTGATTGTAGGGACAAGTAATATACTGTTAAGCCGATGCATTGTTGTTTAAACAACATACTATTTAATGATTAAAAATCAATTTTTAGTGTAAATAAATTGAATGTTGTATTTTATTTTATAAGGACAATTGTGCTTTTTAGACGCTGCTGTTTTGCATTATTTCAGGTTTCCTCTGAAAATAAAAACTTTGAATCATATACATTTTTGTTCTTTTTTCAAATTTTGTTTTGAAGTTAGTGTTTGTCAATCTATCTAATATTTTCAAGCCTGGAAACCGCTAATTCAAAAGAAAATGTTTCCATAATATTTAAGGGTTTTGACTACTTCTACAAGCATTTGTACAATTCTTTCTAATTTTAAGAAACCAGAATAAGTCAGCTGCATTTTGGTGTTTTCTTCCAGGTATTCCAGGTATATTTAGATATGATTACAAAAACACAAATTTCTTTGAACTTCATGTTTTCTCTGATGTTAACTTCTGTTTGTAATTTTTAATGCTAATAAAATTAATTAATGTTCAAAATAATGAAATAATTTAGAATATTTTTTTCATGTTTTCTGTATTAAAAATATCCTTGTGATATTTCTGTTAGTGCTATTCTGTAGGTAATATAGTATTTGACATTCCATCTTTAAGTCCCTGAGATATTTGTCTTGTTTTTGTTTATTATTTTTTTATGAAGTTCTAAATAATTGGATTGATTGTTCAGATATTTTGGTTATGATGATCCTGTTTTCTGTTAAAACGTATAATTTGTATATTAATAATCTATTTGTAATTCCATTCTGCAGATACAATCATCTGATTACCTTTGTACAGATTTAAAATTTTTACTGTAAGGATCTTGACATTTTTAACATGATGTTCTATGTTTTTAAAAAAAATATGGGAAAGGGTTTTATTGCCCAGTCCTTTTTTGCTTCCACCACTGTAATTTGATTTTTCAATAGTGTGTTTTGTTTTTAAATAAAAAATTTCTTAATCTGTTAAACAAATTTTTTCATGTAAGAGGAAATCCTACATTTTCTTTTAGCTCATCACTGGTAACAAAGTATCAATAAAATGATACTTGTTTTCAAAAGGTTTGTAAGTATTTTTTTTAATTATTATAATATTTCAATATTTGTACAGCTTGAAATCCCTAAGTTATGGTTCAGATATCATTTATGCAGTTTTAGGACTTTTAGCTTTTTATGATCATTACTTAAAAATTTAAAATCTTATTTAATAAAATGAATCTTAATATTAATTGAATTGTTGAAATAATAGTTTTTGTTGGAGTCATTGTGCAGAACTTATTTTAGTAAAAAAATATAGGAAATGAAAGTGAGTTATTAAGATTAAAAAAAGTTTATTTTTAATTAAGATATAATAAATATTGCTGTACAGTTTAAATCTTATTGGATTTCTGGGTTTTTTAATGCTTTGAAATTATTTTGTGGAGGTATTAATATATACATTTAATTAAATGTAATAATATAACCATGGCAATTGTATTAAATTCAATGTAAATAATTTTAAAGTTATATTTACATTAAATTGAATAAAAATATCATGATAGTTTTATTCAATTTAAAGTAATTATAACTTTAAATTATTATTTACATTGAATTTAATATAATTGCCATGGTTATATTATTAAATTTAATTAAATGTATATATTAATACCTCTATAATAATTTCAATGCAATGGGTAATCCATAACTAGTCGATATAACGTTTCCTAGGTCCAAATAATGGTCTAGTATAAGGCCCAGATATGCTCCAAAACCTGTCGATTTCTCTTCCATCGTGACGTCTTTTCGACGTTTTATAAACGGTAAAAGACCGGACATTTCGACGCGGGATCGATGTAATTTCGACCACTTATCGACGAGTTCTGGAAGAGTCACTGGACGAGTATGACGTTTTATCGACGTCTTTTCGACGAGTGTGTGCTATGTGGGATAGTTACACCATTTGTTGCTTTTTTATATGGAATCGCTTATTGTTATCAATCGGATAATGTTATCAATATAATCTCTGACAATAGGGTTGTTTCCTTCAACTGAAATTGATCATTTTACCACCAAAAACACTAAGAGAAATGCAAAAGAATAATTTAGCCACGCTCAAAAAATTTTTAGACCAAATAGTTAATTAGTTAAAAGCATTTAAAATTTGGAGCCGCAAAAAAAGAGGCGTGGCCAGCTGTGACGTCATTTGGTATGAACCGGCGAAAAGTACCGATCCTTTGCCTTGCCTCTTGCCTGCATTTGTGTTTTGTTTTCGAACTGAGTATTTACGCTTTGCTTATCATAAATATTTTAAACTAAGATTTCGTTTATTGTTCTTTTACATCATTACTGTACACAAAACAGGATTAGTTTTCAAATTGAGCCTGGTTTTATTCGAGCAGATTCGAATAATTTGCCGAAAATTTCGGTTTTAACTTCGGTTGATTTCCTTAGAAACGATACACGGTTCAATAAACCAGAAATAGAGGAGTTAAACAAGCAAGATGAGTATTTCGTATTCTGTTTTTAAAGTTTTAAAAATCTATTATATTTATTAATAAAGAGCATTTTTAGTTCGAGTATACTACAGCATTGTGGTAGGGTAGTTTTATTTTCAACTCTCGTTTTGATCCTGAAAAAAGTAGTAGGAATTTTGAAATAATTTTACTATTGGTAACTAGTTACATCTTTGAGAATCAGTTAACATGTTTTCTGGAAAAAATCAGACATTTTTTATCTATTAGATATCGAGTTTACAAGCGCGCACCTCGGTCTTATTTCCCGCCAACCCATAGAGAAATCTTCTTTTTCGACATTTTCCCCTTTTTGATGGTTTAAAACATAAAAAAACTAATTAATATTTAAAAATAAGATAATTATCGAAGGTTACAAACATATTTAGTTACATTTCAACGTAATCACCTTGAAATGAACCATTTATTGCACCTTTTTCACAAGTTTTTCTATCCCTCATCTTGAAAAGTTAGATTTTTCATTGATTCGCAGGCTGTAGCTCCATAAATCCCCAATGCCTGGAACTTGGCTAATGCACAGCATATGGTTTTAAACCTGCACAATTGCATACTGCAAAAATCACCTGCCTGCCCATTGTTTTTTGTTAATGCGAAAAGAGTTTGAAAGAATAGAAATTACACAGGTCTGCAATGAAAAAGCTGTTTGAACAATTATTACGATTTCCTATGTATTTTGGTGTGCTGATAACGAAAAAAATATTGAAAAAATCCTATACGTCAGGATTTTTCACAAATTGCAACATTATATTCGAATTTTCCCATTTTTTTATAGTTTTTGAACATTTCTAGCTCCTCCCTTTTTAAAAATTAGGAGCTGTGAATGATGCACATAGTAAACTATCTCATCAGGATATTTAGAGATAATTATAGAGATTGAAATAAAATATTAGGCAAGACTTAATCGTGCAATAATAAAGGATTTTTGTTGTATAGTTCAAAGAAACGTTCTTGTTGATAATCACAAGGGTAAATTTACCAAGAAGAGCTTCATAAGGTGGAAAAATTGGCTGAAGAGTGTGTAAATGAGTTTATTGTAGTTATATAATGATTTTTAGGAAGAATATGTAATAAAAAATTTATTTTATAAGCATATTTTTATTAAAATTGAAATATAAACTTATTTTACAATCATACCTAAATTGTCGGGAAACATGCCATTCTAGGGCAAAACAGAGATCATTTTTGAGTTCAGGGATCCAAAAAACATTAAAACTAATCACCTCATTAATAAATTTGGATTAAAAAATCTACTTCTTAAGTGTATTTACATTTTTTTTGAGAAATGTTATATTTGCTCAATTTGTTACAAAATGCGATGTCTTAAAAATAAAAAGAGGTCATATTTGGATTCAGCACACCAAAACACATGAAAATGATATTCAGATAAAGTTTGAGTCGAAAAATAATTTTTTTTAAAAGATACTTTCATTTTCTTAAAAAAATTGGCATTTTTGTTAAATTGTGAAGAAAGGTGAAGTCTTATGATAAATTGGAGGGCAATTTTAGATTCAGCACATCAAAAAACATAAAAGATTTTATGGAAATATTTGAATAAAAAATTAGTGTTAAGGGTCAATTTTTCAAAATTTTAAGGCATTTTCAGGTGAAATAGTCAAACAGCTCGAAAAAAATTTTTTGCGGACCTGTGTTATCATATTGGCCGGGGGAAATAAGTTCGGGAAGCGCACTTGTAAACTCGATATGCTCGATTGCTGGGTATTAATAATGTTTAAATTAATACGTCAAAGTTTTGAGATGATTCGATAAGTTTAAGATAGTAATTTTGGCTTTAAAACTGCACAAACCATAGGCACAAACTGGTAATTGTTCATAGTTCTTTAGCACTTCCCTCGTTCCGTTGAGCAGCTGGCATGAAATAAAATCAAGACAGATGTTTCTCTGAACATTGAGAGCTGAGAGTCTTGCCCATCACATAAATGTTTTATTTGTTTCCAATTTCGAACAATAAGTGTTGCATTTTTAGTTTATTCAAAAATATTCATTCGCATTTATTGAATTTAGCGAGTGCAATTCTCACAAGCTAAAATAATGCGTGCTTAAATATCGCACTGATTTCAGGATCTATAATTTAACTTAAGATAATTTAACTTACGACATATTACTAAATAGCTGTGTCAATGTGTAAGCTTTCTTGTGTTGATTTTGATATAGTTTACAGAAAATTTTCTTCAAATGACTAACAAATACCGAGAGAAGTTTTTCCCAATAGATGTTTTGTTTGAGATAAAAATTTCTCATCTGTAACTTATTGAATCATCTCAAAACTTTGACATCTTAATATAAACATTGAAAATATACAACTTAACTTTCAGTAGCCATTTTAATCATGCATTCCCAGATCTTAAAGCGGCCAAATAAAATTTTACGAAAAGCGTCATTTGCGGTCTTCTTTTGTAGCCGCAATTTTGAAATGAAATAATACCCCTACTTAAACCATACATTGCATTCTTAAATATATGTAAACCACAATCCCCTTTGTTTGAAATCTCCACCTATTACCAGTTTTTCAAAAAAAAATTTCGAAAACAAAACTTAGTAAAAACTGTCAGAACTTTTCGGACAAACTTTTATCTTTCGCGAGCGATTTGTTTTATCAAAAGAACTTTTAATCATGAAATAAATAAGAAGCACTACATGTTTACTACACTATAATTTTTTAATATAGTGCTAAATGGATACTAAATTAAAATGGTCTTCACAACAGAACAGTTTGGTAGTGGCGGAGCCAATTTTATCCTTCATACAGGCTTTGAACATTTCTTCTTCAATTTTTCGTTTCTTGGAACGATTACGAATCTTTTACTTGGTGTTTTTACAGTCAATGAAGTGCATCCTGGTACAATGCAGTATTATTAAGCTTTTTTTACTTCGGAATCCATTCTTTTTTACGGATGCACGCGTTCTTTCTATTGGAAAAACGAAGTGTATATTTGGACGGCCAAAACGGCTAGTGGCGCATGCGCTGTAGGTCTCGTGATGACGTAGCAGTCTCGGTGCTTAGTGATTGAACCAATGAAACGCCGAGCTGTAGCCTAGCCGTGGAAATTAGAGTAGAGTTTAGTTGAAAAAAGCCGTCCAAATATACAGTGCCTTGGAAAAATAAGCGCGCGCGAGCGGCGAAATCTCGGCTACTACCAAATGACGTATCTGCGCAGTTGCGCGTTTTAGAGCACTGCGACTGCGCATCATCTTTAAAAATTAATAAAAAAATAAATTAAACTCGTAGCGACCTCGGGATTTTTGATAACAACTTTTTTCACCGTGTTCTATCAGGAAAAAAATAATTTAGAAAATGGGAAACTAGCCTATTGCGATCACATTAAGCGGACTTGACTGTATTCTATTTTCTCTAAAATCTTTGCGTTGTGTGTGAATACATTTTTCATTTTAATAATGAAATCAGTTAAACTATCTATTGATAAATTGAGCATAAAACTTCCTTCCAATTTTTTAAAGATTTTTTTAGTAAAGATAAATAAAACCTAATATAAATCCAAGGAAATGTCATTATTTCATAGAATGAAGATAACTGAAAAATCCTACTGCTTCAGAACTTAGACTCATGCAAATTAAGATGAAAATAGTAAATTATATGACCAGAGAGAAAAATAGAAGTTGAATATTTTATTGATGATGACTAAAAATTTAAGAATGTTTAAAATTCAGCAAGAAAACTTGTTAGCAAAAAATATTTATCGATACAAAACATATTTTTTGTGAGGAAACAGTTCAAGTATCCTAATTTAATCAAATGTGCTCAAGACTTCTTATACTTTTTCTATCATATTATTTAAATGCCGATTTAGTTCATGTATGGGTGCCATTCTTCAAAAATTGCAAGACTGAACTTTGAACTATCTTTTTCCCATCTTAATCTGGTAGATTTGAAAAATAGCAGAAAAATGTAATTAATATTATCATATGAATAAATAAATAGGTCCTCAATAAGTTAAAGCTATATCTGTGTAAAACAGCTTTATTTCTTGGTAAAATGTGAGAAGTACCAAAATTTAGTACAAATCGCTGCCAATCAGTCGGCTGTTTTTACATTTCATAATTACCACGTTATTCCGTTCACAGAACTTTTAAAGAGACTGAATTCCATCCCCAGGACTGAAAAGTGGCACCCATGGTCATGGTAATTTATTTACAGCAAAAAAACATTTGGCAATACATAAAACACAAAAAGTGAGTGAATCTGAGCAAACTGAATACAATATCTCAAGTTCTTCAATGAACAGTTTTAATAAGATTTTTACTTGTTCAATTTATGGTTGATAACCATTTGTGTTACACAATGGGGGAATAGGAATTTTAGGACTTCAGTGGCATGGCATAAAAACAGTAGAGAAACATATTCATTAGAAGTTTAATAGGTTAACAAACTTTATTTTAATTGTTTTTAAATTCGATTTTTGGTGTCACAAGTGTTAGGGTTTTCGTATATGCCGTGTTTTGAATGTTAATGTGCAAATTTCTTAAGTTTTTTTTAATGAATACAGAATGTAGAGGCAATAATGTGTGTGTGTGTTTAAAGAATCCTTTTAGAGACAGAACAACCAGTTTTATTAGTTAACATATATAAAATATCAATGTAGTCCTGCTCAGTGCTTTCAGCTTGACTTAGTGTCTTTCTTCTTATCATCGGCTTTAACCTCATCTTTATCCTTTCTTTCTTTGACATCATCCTTTTTGCTACTTTCTTTCCTCTCAGCATCTCTATTTGTAATTTTGTTGTTTATGAGATTGTGCAATGCTATGACAGATCGTGACAGAGAGGCGAGATATACCACAAGCATTTGATCATTTGTTTTCACATACATGGATTTAACAAACTGTCGGACACTGGCATCTGGCAACAAATTGAAAATATCTTGCAGCTGGTAAATGATGGTATGATTGACTGGAAGGTTTCCAGAAACAACCTGAAATTATTCCATTTCAAAGTCAATACTTACAAGCATGCATTAAAAAACTTGCTAAGGGGACATCCATAAATAACGTGAGGTGTTTTCCCCAAATTCTGGACCCCATCCTCCCACTTGGTGAGATTTTGCTTGACCCCCTCAAATTCTCATGTGAGATTTTCTCAATCACTTTTAAACAAATAAATTTCTTTGAAAGGTTTTTTCTTCTTATCGGCATTACAATTGCAAACTTTTTGATACAAATACCTGTTGAAATCAAAAACATGGTCTTAACGCCGCTATTTTGACTAATCTGCGCATTCCTGAAGTTGTGCTAAAAATATATATTTTTTCAAAACTAAAAGTTCACATGAGATTTTAATTGACTCCCCCTTGTGATATTTTGCTATAGCCCCTTTTTGACCTCACATAATTTATGGACGTCCCCTAAGTATCACTAAGACAATTTGATATTTTTTTAAACTTTTGGAGTACTTTTTTAATTGTAAAGCAGGGATCTGTCCAGGACAAATTTACTACCGTTTTACGGTAGCTTCACAAATTCGCAGATCGTTAAAACGGTAGCTTCACAAATTTAAAATTTGAACTTTCACAAATTATTACTAAACTAATAATACCAAAATTTGAAAACTTTAACTCCCCTTGAAATGTATATGAAAATTGATTTTTAAAAACATATTTTTCAATTCATTTTATTACGCGTATTTTATTTTCACAAATAAAACGTAATATATTTTCACCGGTATAAAATTTTTTTTCACAAAATAGGTAGTTCGTCGCTTAAGGCGCAAAATGACATAACTGCATTTTCCCTATTTTGCAGGAGATGAGAAAAACAGTTTGGCTATTAATTAAAGAAAATAATATTATTATAGTTTTAAACCTTCATTTTAGGCCTTTTTGACCGGGGATTGAGATGAAACGCTTCTCTCTGTGGCGGCGTCCCTAACAATATTAATGAAAGGCATGCAATTATGTCATTTTGCCTTACGAGTGCAGTTATGCTAAAATGACAAAATTGACGATTGCAGCGATTTGAGTCATTTTTTCGCAAAATCGTTGGTGCCAGGTGATCCGGGGCCGGGATTTGCATAAAGATTGATGCATAACTCAAAATGGCCAAAATGTCAGTTATGTCATTTTGCGCCTTAAGCGACGAGTTGGCAAAAAATCCTAGACAGAGCCCTGTAAAGACAATTAACAACTTTTAGAGCTGATCTTTAATTTTGTACCACAAATTTTAAAAATAATACACATTGAAAAAATTAAAAATAACTAAAAACTTCGAAATTAAAATAAGTACTAAGAGACACCTCATCTATTCTCAACTTTGACATGACAATGGATAAGAGTAAAGCTATTTACCTGATCAAGGTAATTTTTAATATCAGTAATTTGAGAATGTAGTCCTTTTAAACCCCGTAACTGGTTCGTTATTCTTTGAGAAAGGGTGCCTAAAGTTGTATCCTTGATGTCACTAAAAATAACAAGGAGTAAGTTCAAAATATTTAATGATAAAGATAAAGTATTTAGGATAAAACAGTGAAAATATTTTAAAATTGAATAATGGTAGGTATTTGTAAATCCACAGGCTATCAGAGTTTTTAATTATGAAAAACATTCAACAACACTTCATTCACCAATTTTCATAGGATCACCACATATCATTCAACCAATAGAATAACAATCTGACAAATAAGGAAACATAAAGGCATGTTTCAACTGCTGAATGATGGCAATTGTAATCCTATATTGGCAAATCTTACATCTAGGTAACAATAAATACTTTTATAGTAGATCGGTTCCACTTTCTCGCCAGACCTATTTTTTGAGCATGAAGCCCCACCTAATCATCTGTGGAATCGGTTTGCCAAATATTATAGTCTGCGTAAATAAAATTGGCGGCTCACTACTAGTCATTTCCAAATGCATTTCTATTGTGTTGTCATGGTGACAAGCTGACAATTTTATTTACAGACTATAGCTATTGACATTTAAAATTTTGATGATTTCCACATCTTGGCTAGCCTGTATACTGCCGTCCTAACAGGCATGTGATTGCCAAAGAAACAAATTGTCTGAAATTTTTTAGAAGCGTCTAGATAAGTTACAGTGGTATAGAAATTTATTTCGGGAGGAGCCCAAATTCAAATTCCTATCCCATACAACAGGTTCAATTTAGCTTTTTAATACTTTTTAGATAGGATTCTCATTTTACTAAACTCAATCTCAGAAATTTTTTGAAATTTGACCCTAAAAAACGTTTTTAAATCGTTTTGGTACACTTTATGTCCACTCAGGAAACAAATATTCCGATTTTGAAATATTAATTCTGAACACAATGAGGTATTCTCACATTTTGAGATTAAATTTTATTAAAATAGTAGATAAAAAACCAAGAAGAAGGACGTTTACATCAAGTATTTTCGTAGCCTAGTTTCTGAGATATAAATTTTTGAAATTTCGTTTTTTATTTGGGCACGAAAACACTCTCGAATCATAAATCATGCGCTGTGAGGTCACATCCAATAGAAGCCCGTTTTCTGATAAGGTGACTTTTAAAACAAATTTTTGATATTAAAAATCAGAAATTTAGGAGTTTTAAACCATCATCATCATGTCTTAGTGCCTTGTGGCACAAAAGGCCCTGAGTCTTGTTTTCCACCCTGCCCTGTCCGCTGCAGCCACCCTTGCCTCCTGCCAGCTTGCTACTTCCCAGCCTCTGAAATGGTTGTCAAAATTAGGAACTAACTCTAACTATCAGAATTGAAAGCAAACTAAAACTGCTTTGCAAAATTTTAATTCATACAAATTTAAATAGAAAATAATATTTAAACTAAAATAGAATAGTTTTAAACAAATTGCTGTGTAATTTTATAATTACATTAGAGTACTTTATCTGAAATATGCGAGTCGCTAGAACTGCTGTGTATTTTTCTTTGCTGAAAGCTGCAACTCATTTACCTTGTCTTGTTTTCAAAGGCTTTATTGTAGTTGTTTCAGAAATAAACTCATTTAAACATCAAAGGCAACATTCATTTTTTTAAAAAGCCAATATACAAGTACAGTATAGGACCCCGTATCCGGCTCGCTCGGGACCGGCATCAGTCCAGTTTACGGGAAAATCCGGTTTTCGGAACAATTCCCGAAAAAAGCTCTAAAAGACCGCGTCTGTTTACTAACATAACTGCGGCTGTATCGTAACGAAAATACGCACAATCTGCAGGGTCGCGCGAGAGAGCAAAATAAATAAACAATCTCGCGCGGCCTCTGGCATCCCCCTCCCGAACATTTCCCGTTCTGAAAAGCCGAAGTAAAATTAACAATTTTCCCTATCCTTCCTTAATCGTAAACAATCCTCCCGATCGTCTACTTCCTCGTCGTTAACACATTCACTTTGCTGAAAATTAAAAATGAGGTTACATAACACTGTAAAAATTACATATTGAATAAAAAACGATTGAAATCACTGGGCTATTTATTTTCCTTGATTAATATATAAAATGAAAAAGGTCTACGTTGAAGTTGAAGCATTCGTATTCACCACAAACATGTCACTTAGTTTCATTTGTTTCATGTGTATAGGTTTTTCTTTTAAAAGTTTCTCCTGTATTTTATAAACGGACATGATGTCTTGTTCAGTGAAAAAAGTTTTTCCATACCGCGTAGTAGTTCCTCCGTCAACTTAATGCAGCGGTCGATGGATATTTTTTCATCCACCTCTCCATCGTCGCTTTCGGAAGAATCACTTACGCCTCCGTCTAGATTGAGAACCATGTTGGCGATTTCTTCATCCGTCAATTGATGTTCCACGGGAGCATTCTCATCGATGGATACACATTCTTGAAAGGCCTCCTCATTGATGGATTTTGCAGCATCGCTTGGTAATCCTTTGGCGTATCGCATCAAATCATCCATGATTTCCTGCTCCCGTGATATTCGAAAGCCGTTAAATGGCCGGTTGGAATCTTCACTATCCAATAAGATGGTTGCCGGCCAAAGATTGTGCCATGAATTGATGAGGGTGTCCTTAGAGACTGCATCCCACGAATTCGCGGCATTAAAAATGGCATCTCTGATATTGTAGTCCTTCGAAAACTGCTGAATTCCAATGCCGGAATTGCACGAGTTCAACAATCTCTGCAGGAAATCGGATTTGCATCGGCATTTCAGGGATCGAAGGACTCCCTGATCCATTGGCTGGATTAATGAAGTACAGTTCGGTGGTAAATAGACCACACTAACATTATCCTTTTTCATGAGTTCCGCGGCAGGATGTCCTGTACAATTGTCTAAGACCAATATAATTTTACAGTCTCTCGGCAGACCCACAGAATTGCAGTGCGACCTAGCTTCGGGCACAAAATGATTATCAAACCATTCTTGACACAAAGTTTGTGTTATCCATGCTCGTTTGTTCACTCTATAAATAAGTGGCAAACGTTTTACGTTTTTTAAAGCTCTGGGTCTTGCACTTTTCCCTATCATTAGTAATTTGCATTTGTGGGTACCCGCGGCATTACTACAGGCAAGAACAGTCAACCGTTCTTTTGAGTCTTTTATGCCTGACGGCTCGGACTCCTCTGGCGCTACATATGTTTTGCGGGGAACATACCTCCAAAATAGAGCTGTCTCGTCAGCGTTGTACACTTGTTCGGGAGACAAATTATTGTCCTTTACTAAAGTTTGGAATTCTTCAATGAAGTCTTCCGCACTCTCCTGATCTGCAGACACTTTTTCTCCACAAATGCTCAATATTTTTAAGCCATGGCGCTTCTTGAATTTCAAAAACCAACCTGACGAATATTCACAAGTGGTTTTAATTCCTAACTGTTCGTGAAAAAGCTTTGCTTGTGCCATGATTAAAGATCTATCGAGGGGCACTTTTTCACTCCACCGCTGACGGATCCACTCCATCAGAACGTGATCCACGTCTGCAACCTTTGAAGAATGGAGCGTTTTTCGATTTTCCATCAGTTTTGGAGAATCGCTCTCCGCATAAAACTTCAAAAGCTCTTCTTTTTTCTTTTTTAAGTCATATATAGTCGAATGGCCGATTCCATATTCCCGACTCACCGACTTCACACTTGTACCGCTCTCCAGTTTTTTAAGAATTTCTACTTTTTTCCTGATACTCAGGGCCACACGCTTTCTCTTTTCATAACTCTCACACTCATTAGGTCGTTTCGACATTGTCGCCTGGAATAAACACTAAACATACACGCTCTCTCCAAAATCAATAGCTCAACTGAACGAAACCGTTAGATTGATTCGGCACCTGCTATTCTTCTTTCAACCAGAATATTCTTAGAACTGCATTACACCCCGACCGACCCCGTAGAAAATACGCATCTAATTGGTCTTTTTCCGTCCCTCCCACTGATAAGAAACATTTGTCTGTTCGCGTTCTGAGAATTGGTCTCCGCGGATCTCAAGCTGGACAGGGGGGCGAGAGCGGGTCGCGGCATTTGGAGGGGCAGCGGACTGAGGACATTAACATCGGAGTACATCGGTCGGAACTCACTGGATCCTTTCGGAGCACGGATTTGGAACTTAAAAAAAAATTTTTAATTTTGAAAAAACCACCGGTTTTCGGAACACTCCGGTTATCGGGATGCCGGATACGGGATCCGATACTGTAATAAATAAGATGACTTCAAATAAAAAAAATTCTGTGCCTGTACAAATTTGTAATTGAACCATGTTTGCCTTAAAGATATACACATTATGGAATTTAACGCTGCCCAATGCCCAAGCCGTTTGCAGAATATTTTTGGAGGGTAGATAATGTTTGATCTTACTTAGAAGGAGGGTCTACCACATAGATTATAAAATCTGCCAAATACTCTTTTGGCGAGATTTTTCTCAAAGTACACTCCAAACCGACAAAAAAGAACAAAAAACAACAAAACAACTACTTTTTTGACAAAAAAGGACAGCACATATAAAAAATCACTAAACACGACCACACAAAAACAAGTTTGAGTGTACATCTGACTGAAATTGCCTTTATGCACACTTTCGCTTAGGACGGCAGTATAGTAGCCAGTCAGCCTATGTAAACTAAAGTTGTTCATACCGAAGCAAGTGTTCAACACCCACTTCTTCAGCTTCTTCTGCTCCTATTTCACTAGCAACATGTTCAAATGTTTTATTAGTTGGAGTACCATCCTATAATTGGAATTCATTATTAGATTAATATTTAAAGGAAATGTATTATGATTATACAGTAAAGCACCGTGGGAATCCACGCACAACCAATATTGCATGTCGTATAAACAAAGAATTTTTGCATTAAAATGAATAGGGACTTGGCAAAAACGACATATAAATGGAAAAGTCGTATAAACGGTGCTTTACTGCAAAACATTTTCTTCTCATAAGGGGACATCCATAAATTACGTGAGGTGTTTTTTCCAAAATCTGGACCCCCCTCCCCCCTTGGTGAGATTTAGTGAGATTTTGCTGGACCCCCCTCCCCCCCACGTGAGATTTACCTACAACTTTTAAAAATAATTATTCTCCTTCCTTCTCATATTTTCCTTTTTCATACTTAAAAAAGAAAGGGTACTACTCCAGAATCCCGGCGCAAGCGATAAAGTCGCCAATAATGATGCAACCAGCACCAAACGGAAAATCACCGCTTGTAACCCTTTGCTTGTAAAAAATAACAATGGCATTCCATGAAACCTTTTATTAAAAAATTAAACACTCAAAAATATTTTAAACTATACTTAAGAGGCAGATTTTATAAGGAGCGGGCAGAAATGCGGGGGTCATTATTGTGACCATTTTTGATTTTGATGAAATTTTTATGATGGATACTTCTAATGATTTTAGAATACCCCTATTTTTTCTTTTTCCCGAAAAAAAATTTTTTCGGCCTACAAAAATTCTCAAAGTTGGTCGCGACCCAGTATTTTTTTCGAATCGAGATATCTTTGTACAACATTTTCTCAGTGCATTGAGGGTCAACCAAAGTAATTCTTGCGGTAACAACATGTCCTTAGATAGCTTAATCAAATTCTTTTGTGAATTTCATGGTTCACCTTCCCTGCAAACTGGAAGGGTTCGCCAAACTTTGTCGAAAAAAATGAAAAAATGCCAAATTCGAGCCTTTATTGACCCCAGCATTGAGAGTCAATCACAGTTTTGAGGGTTAAAGTGTGTAGCACTGCTCAGTATTAACTTAATCTGCCCATTGGTTGTATGGTTAACCCTCATGGCAGCAGAAAAATGGCTACTTTCGTAGCTATCAAAACAAAAAGAGGTCATTTTGGTGACCCCATATTTCAGAGCATTGAGGGTCAATCAATAATTCGAAATATACGTTTCTTAGTACAATACCTCTACTTTAAGAATCAGTTGACAAACCTATGGCGTCTCGATCTGTGATCAAGTGAGATTGATTTTTGTAACTTAAAAAATGGAAAAAAGGTCATTTTGGGGACCCTGTATTTCAGAGCATTGAGGGTCAATGACGAACTGGAAATATGCATTTCGTAGTATGAGACCTACCCTTTAAGAAACAATTGACAGAATTATGGAGTCTTGACCTGCGATCACGTGAGATTTATTTTTGTGACTACAAAAACGAAAAAAAAGGTAATTTTTGGGATCCTGTATTTCAGAGCAATGAGGGTCAATGACGAACTGGAAATATGCATTTCGTAGTATGAGACCTACCCTTTTAAGAGACAATTGACTGAACTTTGGTATTTTACCCAGCGGGCACGCCTAAGACTTACTTTTCTACATAGCGAACACATAAAATATGTGATGCTTACAATTAGCTTTGTAGGTTGTTTTCAAAAATTATTTTCAAATTACATTTGGTCTTCCAAAGGAAATACCACCAAAAAATAAACCATATAATGAGATTAAATTTTTATTTGAGCAGTGATTTAAGACAATTTGAAAAACATTAGCCTTAAACATATAAAACAGTAAAATATTTCAAAGAATAAGTTTTAACAAAAATAAACACAAAAAAGGTTATTTCTCCCAAGTTATTTCATCTTCTTTAATCTTTGAAATTATCTTTTTGATTTCCCCAACAGCTTCAATACCGAAATACTGAAATAAAATAAAAATATAAATGAACCTTAGATTTGCAGATGATAACAGAAAAAATTACAGTAGAGCAATGGTTCCCAACCTTTTTCCGTCTGTGGCCCAGCTAAGCCTTATTATATTAGCAGTATTTCGGTATTGAAGCTGTTGGGGAAATCAAAAAGATAATTTCAAAGATTAAAGAAGATGAAATAACTTGGGAGAAATAACCTTTTTTGTGTTTATATTTGTTAAAACTTATTCTTTGAAATATTTTACTGTTTTATATGTTCAAGGCTAATGTTTTTCAAATTGTCTTAAATCACTGCTCAAATAAAAATTTAATCTCATTATATGGTTTATTTTTTGGAGGTCTTTCCTTTGAAAGACCAAATGTAATTTGAAAATAATTTTTGAAAATAACCTACAAAGCTAATTGTAAGCATCGCATATTTTATGTGTTCGCTATGTAGCAAAGTAAGTCTTAGAGGCGGGCCCGCTGGGCAAAATAACAAAGTTCTGTCAATTGTCTCTTAAAAGGGTAGGTCTCATACTACGAAATGCATATTTCCAGTTCGTCATTGACCCTCATTGCTCTGAAATACAGGATCCGAAAAATTATCTTTTTTCCGTTTTTGTAGTCACAAAAATAAATCTCACGTGATCGCAGGTCAAGACTCCATAATTCTGTCAATTTTTTCTTAAAGCGTAGGTCTCATACTACGAAATGCATATTTCCAGTTCGTCATTGACCCTCAATACTCTGAAATACAGGGTCCCAAAAATTACCTTTTTTTTTCGTTTTTGTAGTCACAAAAATAAATCTCACGTGATCGCAGGTCAAGACTCCATAATTCTGTCAATTGTTTCTTAAAGGGTAGGTCTCATACTACGAAATGCATATTTCCAGTTCGTCATTGACCCTCAATGCTCTGAAATACAGGGTCCCCAAAATGACCTTTTTTCCATTTTTTAAGTTACAAAAATCAATCTCACGTGATCACAGATCGAGACGCCATAGGTTTGTCAACTGATTCTTAAAGTAGAGGTATTGTACTAAGAAACGTATATTTCGAATTATTGATTGACCCTTAATGCTCTGAAATACGGGGTCACCAAAATGACCTCTTTTTGTTTTGATAGCTACGAAAGTAGCCATTTTTCTGCTGCCATGAGGGTTAACCATACAACCAATGGGCTGATTAAGTTAATACTGAGCAGTACTACACACTTTAACCCTCAAAACTGTGATTGACCCTCAATGCTGGGGTCAATAAAGGCTCGAATTTGGCATTTTTTCATTTTTTTCGACAAAGTTTGGCGAACCCTTCCAGTTTGCAGGGAAGGTGAACCATGAAATTCACAAAAGAATTTGATTAAGCTATCTAAGGACATGTTGTTACCGCAAGAATTACTTTGGTTGACCCTCAATGCACTGAGAAAATGTTGTACAAAGATATGTCGATTCGAAAAAAATACCGGGTCGCGACCAACTTTGAGAATTTTTGTAGGCCGAAAAATTTTTTTTTCGGGAAAAAGAAAAAATAGGGGTATTCTAAAATCATTAGAACTATCCATCATAAAAATTTCATCAAAATCAAAAATGGTCACTATAGTGACCTGCCCGCTCCTTATAAAATCTGCCTCTTAACGGTTTTAAAATTTTAAATTTCGTTGAAATATATTTTAAGATTGTTATAATATGATTTTTAAATAGACTTATACGTAGTTTTTCCTTTTAATAACTTGTTATTTACATTATGTTTTTTTTAACAATTGTGTAAATAGATATCTTTTTGAGCAGAAATAAAGCTATTTTAATGCGGCGAGATTTGCTGGATTGCTTGGCGAGATTTGCGCCGGCTTTCTAGAGAAGTACCAAAGAAAGAAAGTCGCTTAATTTCTAACTTAAAAAGTTGACGTGAGATTTTAATCGACGCCCCCTCCCCCCTTGGTGAGATTTTTTCAACCCCCCCTTTTTGACCTTTTGTAATTTATGGATGTCCCCTAATTAAGATGGAAAGCTTATTTATCATACCATAAAAGCTATGAAAATATAATATCCCAGTTCTTGACACATTGATATCCCCCAAATTATTAATAAATATGGTTTGGATAATTAAGATTTAGTTAAAACCTCTTGAGTAGTAATACTTGATTTAGACTAGTATCCCTTTTTAAATAATCAGTAAGTATTTTTCTTGTTAAAATACAACGAATAAAAATATCAAAACTTTGATATTTATATAAGGCGGGGTGGCTACAAGAGCCTTAGCACTACGGCCATTGGTCTATTGTACTATCCCCCTCGTTAAGTCTCAAATGCTTAAAGTTTTCTTTTCAACAAAATAATTAATCTCCCAACCCTCCGCTGACTTCTGAAAAATATGTATTTTGTGAAAGGCCCCTTTTTTGCTTAAATGTGCAACTTTGATTTATTTCAAATCACTGTCTGGTCACTATAAATAATATTGTAAAATAGTAATTAAATCTATTTAACCCCTTAACTCTCGAATAAATTTCAAGAAAAGGGTCATAAAAGCGCCTATTTTTTAAATTGCGAAAATTGTACAAAATAAGTGTAAGAACAATGTGAATGACTTCATTTTTTTACTTCTTTTAAGCTTGACTATTGAATACCTGTAGCATGGCTCTCATTTGTGAGCGAGAAATAGAAAGCAAACTCAAGGCGTGTAAGAGCCGTGCTGCGGAGGGATGGGGGATTAATTATTTTGTTGAAAAGAAAACTTTAAGAATTTGAGACTTAACAAGGGGGATAGTACAATAGATGAATGAAATCATTAATCAAACTTTAAGAACGAAAAATAGAATTACTGTTAAGATCGTAAACCAAACCAAATAAAATTATTAAGCTGCCTCCGATATGAAAATTTTCATAGGAGGATCCTCATAAACCAAGAACATTCATAAAAAATGAAAAATATGTAGTTTTTAGTTGAAAATTCCAGTTTATAACTAATTTGTTTTCATTAAAAGTCTGAAATTTTTGTTGTTAAGTTTTAAAAAGTCTGAAAATCCTTCAAAAATCTCATCCCTGTGTAAAAGAAATCAACATAATAATGGATAGGCTTACATCATGGACTTCCTCAACAGCAATATAAGCTTCAGTAGGTAAACCAAGATCTTTAGGTTTGGCACCAATAATGACAAGGACCTAGACAATGGGAGGAATAAGTTTAAAATATCCACTATGTTACAAGTATTATAACAAGAATTAAAAAACAAGTACAGTAGAACCCCGATGATCCGCGGTGCGGATTATCCGCGAAGGCCAAGAAAAAAAATTTTTAATGATGAGAGCAAATTTTAGATGAGATTAGAGAGATTTTAGATGTAGAGCAAAAGTTTCTGCTGTACTGTACATATTTTAAAAGTTTTACATATCATGTTTTTTGTACAATAGAACATAGTTTTTATGCTGAAATATTTTTTTTCGTGTTTTCACCTCATTTTTAGTCTTTTTCGGATTATCCGCGATTTTCATTATCTGCGGTACCCTTGCCACCCAATTCCGCGGATAATCGGGGCTCTACTGTACTTTAACTAGAGATGGGAATGGCTGGGGAAAAAAACGTTTTTTTTCTGTTTTTTTCTGAAGGGTTTATTTCTTTCCGGAAAAATTGTAATGTTAATTTCAAATACTTTTCAAAGAATTATTTTACCAATATAAATTAAAAATGTTTGAGATGATATTATTATACAATACTTAAAAATTAAGTTTCAACCATATATTAAGCATTTCCCCCCAAAAAAGTTGGATTCCACTCAGGAAAAACTTAAAATTTCAAAGTTTGTAATAAAAAAATGTTTTCAGAGACATATTACAGTTACTTTGCAATACTTTTTCTTTAGATATTTAATGTCACACATGAAAACATTTAACTTAAAAATGTAAGCTGCAAGTGATAAACTAATTTTAATGTACATCTAAGTATTACTTGCTATTTTTCTACATAAACAAAAGTGTGCATTCAAAGTTATATTAATGAACACAGAAGAGTTGGAAATGCACAATTATGATATATTTGATAATTTTTAAACAATTATTAAATCCAGTATTTTAAAAATAAAATTTAACCATTTAATAACCCACGTTTTTATGAAATGGGTTTATTTTTACTTGAAAAAATGAAATTTTATTTTTGAAGCATTATAAAATAACACTGTTCCGCAATGAAAAAATTTCCTTGATGAAAATAGTCATTTCTTATAGATTTTGGGTCATTGAATACGAAAATCAGCATTAAAATTCTCAATTGACTCTGGATTTTTGGGGAACAGCCCCTCCCCCTTTTTACGCTTTTCGGTGACTTTATAACTTTAAACTCTATTTTCAGGGTCAAAAAGCATTGCTTTAGTCTTCAAATTTCCCCCCAGGGGACAAGAAAGGTTCAAATTAATAAAATATGATAAATTTATAACAATTGGATAGGTTTAAGGGGTGATTACCCCCCTAAAAATGCAAAAAATAGCTAAAAATTATAGATGTTTTTCTACGTTATTTTCCTTCCTTATTTTTTACGCAAAAGTATTGTTTGAAGGGTCCTAACCCTTCCCCAAGGACCCAAATTTGATGGCAATATGCAGCAATGATTTTTACTAAAAGCGGTTGAGGTGAGAGCGACCCCAAAGCACCCACAGAAGGGTTCAATGCGGCACTTAGAGTTTAAGAGTGCTGTACAAAAAAAATTTGAAGCCACCAACTGAATTTCAGCTGAATCTTGTGTAAAATGATCTGCTGAATTCAAATATGACACCCATTTTCCTCCATCACCCTCAGTTTTTAAGGGGATGCCCCCTTATTGTTATCCACAGCCGTGCATCTATTAACATCTTGAAACATGGAATCCTCACTCCCTAAAACCAGTCAGTTTTTAAAGAACTGAAGAGTTTCTACTTAGGATAGACCTAAAATATAAGAAAAACGTCATTTGTAATCTTTTCAAAATCATCAATATTAATTCCTGAGCTCGCGAGCGCCTTCGCGATTCTGAAAGTCTTCCGAACTCTTCCGCGGGGGCTTCTGGGAGGCTAACACCTCTGCTGCTTTTAGTACAAATTATTGCTGCATATTGTCATCAAATTTGGGTCCTTGGGGAAGGGTCAGGACCTTTCAAACGGGAATTGGGTAAAAAATAAGACGAAAAAATAGCGTATAGAAACCTATAATTTTTAGCTATTTTTAGGGGGGTAATTACCCCTTAAACCTATTCATTTGTTATAAATTTATCATATTTTATTAATTTGAACCTTTCTTGTCCCCTGGGGGCAATTTGAAGACTAAAGCAATGCTTTTTGACCCTGAAAATCGAGTTTAAGGTTATAAAGTCGGCAAAAAACGAAAAAAGGGGGAGGGGCTGTTCCCCGAAAATCCTGAGTCAATTGAAAATTTTAATGGTGATTTTCGTATTCAGCGACCCAAAATCTGTAAGAAATGACTTTTTTCATCAAGGAAAAAATTTTGAAGGTCAAATTTGTTGAACAGTGTATGTTTTAATGATTAATTTATATTTTAATTTACTAATGATTTATTTATTATAAATTATACAATGAATGGTTATTTAGTTTCAAAAAAATATGTATACCAAAACTGTTCTTTTCTATGCAAAATAGGTCAATTTTTCCCACTTTTCCTGGAAAAAAACAGTTTTTTCTGGGTTTTTCCACCTACCAAAATTTCCGGAAATTTTCCAACTCTAACTTTAACACAGCAAAGTATTTTAATACTTTGTCGACTGATAATTTTAATTATTTCTTAAATGATGACATAAAGCTCTGCAAAACACATAACTGGATTGCTATCCCTTTTAAAACTTTTTGTCTTCATTTTAACACAATCTACTCCCGATATTTTAACTCAACATCACCTGATCTACTCGATCTTTTAAAACATCCACATCATACTGCACTATTTATGTTTTTAAACTTCATAAGAATTACTCATGAACTGTAGGTATTACATCATCATTTGATCAACTTGCTTTTATGAACTTTTAAAATCGGTGTATAGAGTACACCCGACAATGGCCTTAGTGCCTGCTTAAATCTTAACTTGTGTTGGCGCTTTTTGTCTCATGTTTAAGACCTCGTGCCACTACCCTGACAACTTTCGGGATAGGTGGAACTGAGAGATAAGGGGCCATTCATTAATTACGTAAGGGTCATGAGGGGGCGTTGGAAAAATCTCTATATACCCTTACTTGGGGGGTGGGGGGGTTAAACCCATTCTTACGTAAGATTTCCCAAGTTAATGTAAACAAATTACAATTATTCTAATCAAATTACTATTGAATAACCCAAGAAAAACTTAAAAATGCTGACGATTTCGGTATATTAAACTGAGAGTTTTAGTGTAACTGATCCTTTTCTAACATTTTATTATTTTGAAAAACGAAATGGAATCTTACCTAAGAATAGGGGGAGCGGTTTGAAAAATCTTACGTACCCTTACATGGGGGTAGGGGGGTCAAAAATTACCAAAATCATCCTTACGTAATTAATGAATGGCCCCTAACCGCGTAAGTTGGGTACATATTTCCATAGAAATACATGCAATATATGCCCCTTTTGGAATCAGAAATAAAAGAATATATAATATTGAAGATGATTTTTTAATAACACAGATCTGCAAAAAAAAACTTTTTTCGAGCTGTTTTGGATATTTCACCTGAACTTTGTTATTTTTGGTGCGCTGAATCCAAAAATGACCTCCATTTTGTTCTGGGACGTCATGTTTTTTGACAATTCAGATTTTTAGGTTTTATTGGGAAATGCCTTAAAATTTTGTAAAATTAATATTTTATACTAAATTTTTTATTCAAATTTTCTCCACAAAATCTTTTTTTATGTTTTTTGATGTGCTGAATCTAAAACTGACCTCCGTTTTGTCATAGGATTTCACCTTTTTTCACAATTTAAGTAAAAATGTCAATTTTTTAAGAAAATAAAAGTAAATATTTAAAAAAATTATTTTTCGACTCAAACTTTATTTGAAAATAATTTTTTATGATTTTTGGTGTGCTTAATCCAAAAAATACCTCTTTTGATTTTTTAGACACCACATTTTGTAACAAATTGAGAAAATATAGCAATATTTCACATAAAATGTAAGTATACTTAAGAAGTAGATTTTTAATCCAAATTTATTTTTAAGGTTGTTAGTTTTAAGGTTTTTTTGTGCCCCGAGTTCAAAAATGGTCTCTGTTTTGCCATAGGATGTCATGTTTCCTGACAATTTAAGTAAAATTGTAAAATAAGTCATTATTTCAATTTTCATGAAAATAGGTTCATAAAATAAAATTATTGTTACATATTCTTCGTGAAAATCATTATATAGCTAAAATAAACTTATTTACACACTCTAAAGCCAATTTTTCCTCCTCATGAAACTCCCCTTTGTACCTTTACCCTTGTGAGTAGCAAAAAGAACGTTTCTTTGAACTATACAACAAAAATCCTTCATTATTCCCCGATTAAATCTTCCCTAATATTTTCTTTCCATCTCTATAATGTCCTGATGGGATAGTTTACTATGTGCACCATTCACAGCTCCTAATTTCTAAAACTAAAGGAGCTAGAAATGCACAAAAACTATGAAAAATGGACAAATTCGAATATAATTTTGCAATTTGTGAAAAATCCTGACGTATAGGATTTTTTTCAATATTTTTTTCGTTATCAGCACACCAAAATACATAGGAAATCACTAAAATTATTCAAACAGCTTTTTCATTGCAGACCTGTGTAATTAATCTCAGAAAATACTAAAAGATGTTTTGATGAAGGCATAACAGTTTAAAAGTTTTTCTACGTCACGTTTTGTCTTATATAAATCCGCTCTTCGTTTGGATCTATCATTTTCAAAATTTATAGGAGTTTTTTTTAGAATCCAGCCCCTCACTTGAATTTAAAATCGCCATTTGATTCTGTTTGAAGGGGATCATCAGTCATCAGTGTGGAAAATGTTTCAGAACATGGATAAAAAGAATTTTTCTAATCGAGTGAGAGAACTAGTATTCTTATATTTTTACCTTTTCTACGAAGCAGTGTTCTCATTTAGCAAGGAGGAAGGAATTTAGTTAACAGAAAATGAAGAAATTTCAAGAATATTTCAGCAGATAAAGGTAGTAGAAAGCTGAGCACGATCTTTGAAGACAATTCGGAATAAAATTAGAAAATTTTCTAAACCGCGTAACTCTGAATTCGCGTAAGTCGAGGTATTACTATAGAAAGAGATATATGCTGAAATAATTTTAAGGATGATATTTAAGAATATAAGTGAAAATTCAATATTTGGATTAGAATTTCAAGTCTGTTTACAAAAAGTGGGTTGCAGCATTCAAAAGTTCGGGAACCTTGCCTCATCAGATATAACTTACTTAGCTTAAGGTAACATACTAGTTTTAAGCAAGACTATGAATCTAAAAGGATCTTACAGAGTTTGGGCAGTATCTTCTAATCAATTCATTGATACCAATATCATTTTGATGCAGCTTAGGGCCGGTATGATACCATCCTACAATACGTTCTCGAGCTAAAACAGAAATTCTGGATGAAAAAGGTTTATAAGTCAACCTAAAACAAAATTTTCATAAATCAATAAATTGTATAATTTACCCAGTTAGACTGGTAAAATCCTCAATCTTAAGTAAATACATGCTCGTGCAAAAGGAGTTAGAATGTTTTTGTTAATTTTCCGAGGGTTTGAAGATCACTATAATTGAGTTTGAAACTGTAATCTCTAAAGATTTCAGAAATCATCAAACAGTTGTAGGAGCTTTTTAATACAATTAAGTACATTTAAATAGGCTTGTGTGTACTAGATTCGTAACACAGCCTTGTTATCAAAAGTAGTCTGACAATAAATGCTAAATCAAATGCTCAATGTGGAAGAGAACCATTATTTTTTCAACTCACCATTAACTTTTTTAAACATGCTATACATATTTTCAAGATAGTCATGATCTAAAAACCATACACTTTTATCTTTATCATCTTCATCAAAAGGAACTAAAAGAGAAAACTTAAATTAGTTTTAAGAAATTTAATGTTTTTGATTAAGTATTGCTTGATTATTGACAAGAGAAACCGAAAACATGACATGCCAAAAACTTTGTAAAAATAATTTGGGACCAAGCAAGTAGATTGCTTACAAAAGACAAATCCAACAGAATTTGCCAAACTTCTTTTAACAACACGTTATTTAAAATGATAATGAAGATTTGCAAGAGTCACTCTGTCTTAAAAATTTATACTGAAATTGGCAGGGTCTGCCTAGGTTTTTTTAAAGGTACCTATTTTGTGAAAATTCATTATTTTTTTGGTAAAGTTTTTCTGCAAATTTGAGAAAATTTAAGTGCAAAATTGAACATAAATCATAAAAAGTAATTTTCAAACATTAAAAAACAAGACAATTTAACCTGGAATATATTTTTATGTCACACTGAAATTATAGTATATTATTAATACAAAGGGGCTGTCCATAAATTATGTCACTTTTTAGTGCCCTTTTTTGACCCCCTCCCCCCCTTTGTCACAAACTGTCACACTTTCCCATACTCCCTCCCCCCTTTGTCACATGCTGTGCTCTTAAACCAATATGTCTAATACAAGAGTTTGAAAGTGCAAATCATCTAACAATAACAAATATCTCTATTCTAAAAAAAAGTTTTTGTAAATGGTTTCCAGAGAAAGGCTTTTTAATTACTGATCCGTACAACATGTTTTTGGTATCAAACTGTTCGGATTCTTTTGAGGATGTGCAAAGTGCCTTTAGAATTTCTAAAAAAATTCTCAATTCTAAGATATTTCCATTTTTCTGGATTACGGATAAGGTTGCAGTTAACAGCAAGAAACTGTCGTACAATTTATTATACCTCCAATCACAATGACCAACCGACGCTACTCATTAACGAGGAAAATAATTCCTTTCACGCTTTGAAAATGCGCTTCAAAATATGTACTTTCTAAATAAAATATTTTTAAAAGACTGATAAGAGTTTTCCAGAAACTCACAGATCTACTATTCAAGTATAGAATTTCACACACCAAAATTAATTGTTTGTAAACATTGAGTGCAATGTAGATTTTGTCTCTTATCATTTTTAATAGCTTAAATAGTATTGTTTAAAAAGTCTGTTTTAAAACTAAAACTTGAATGATAAAACACTAGATATTTTGACGAGTTACTAGGTACTATATTAAATTTAACAGATTCATTGCTGAACGTTTTTGTAAATATTGAATAACAATAGCACGAGCAGACTTGATGGATATTTTCAAGGAAAACGTGTTGATTAAATTATTGATAATTTAACCAATAAATATTCTAACTTTTAAGAGAGTGTGCTTCAAGAAAGTTGGTTGAAGTTTTTTCTACTAATTGTTATAACGAATGTTTTGTAAATAAATAATTTTAGTGAGCAGGGTTTTGTGGGGATTGCGAAGCGATCCGAAAGGCCCTGCGTCAGCAGTTAACGGGGGTTGGCGAGCTATAGCGAGCAGGGGGCGGTAGCTCCCTAGTCTACCAAAGATAAGTATTTAAAAAGATGGATGGATTTGAAAACTTGTCATCTAAAAAATAATTACATTTCACAGACAAAAAAATCTTTTTAAAAAGTAAATTAAGCAAATTGAATTTTTAGGAAAAAATTTTTTGCGTGTGATACATCGCTACCTCAGAGCAACAGTGGAGTTAACATTACCAACTACCATAGAGTTAACATTAGAGATGTCTCACTGTTGCTCTGAGGTAGCGACATGTGTATAGAATAGACTATATTTTAGTGCTCTTTACGATTGGCAGGCCAATTTTGCAATAAAATATAGAATATGTTTGGAAATATTAAAGCATTTAAGACAAAAGTAATGCAAAGGGTTTGTAATAGAACCTAGCGTTCATAACTTTTAAAATAGGCCCAAAATCTGGCACATTCCATTCTAAAATGATAAACACATTATGAAAACAATTTTCAAACCACTTTGGACTTTTGAGAAGAATTCATTCTTGGGAATTAGAATTTTGTGAAGGGTCCTTAAACAGACCCATTTTTTTCTCTAGATCATAGGTTTGCAAACTTTTGGGGACCACCGCCCCCTTATCAAGAAAGTTTTCTTCTGCCCCCTAAAAAATTTTTTCCTTTTTTTGCTACATTTTATATTATTTTATGCAAACATTTTGTGATGAAAATATTTTAATTTACAACCAAACAAAATAAAAAAATTATTTTGGACAATATTCAAAAGTTAAGTTTTCTACGCGCCTTGAAATTTAATTTGAAATACAGTAAACTCCCGTTAGTACGACGTTCAAGGGGATTTGTGAAAACGTCGTTATAAGCGGTACGACGCTATATGCGGAATTCCATAAAACACCGTTTCGGCGATATACCTAAAACCCGTAATACCTAATCTTTCTTACCTAGAAACCTTTTTAAGCGGGATTTTATCACTAAAATAGAAACGAAAAAGAACTATGTCTAAAAACAGAATAAACATTCTTACCTTTACATCTTTTATTGATATATAACTACAATCTTTACACTTTGTACACCGCAATCTCGTACTTTTAATTTTCTATCTGATTAAAAAATTTTTTCATAAGAAGTTGCTTCAGTTTTTCTTTTCCATAATTCTGAATTAGGAAGGTTTCCATTCTTCCTAAGTTTGTTAGCATATCCTCTGCATTATCAATAAATGAGAGGGACTGCCTCAATACGGCTATCGAATCGCAGGCTATAATGCGGAAGTCGAATTGGAGTAGAGGGGAGAATTTCCAAGACATTCAGAGAGTGTTCTGATTTGTCACAGGACAACCCACGTGCCCAGCAAGGCACTGGTCATCCTTGTTTTTGAAGGCGCAACGGGGGGCTATTCGGGGAAAAGGGGGAGCGGTTGGGAAAAACCAGTCCTACCATATTGTTCTACTCGCGTTTTCAGCGGTTCTGTAGCTCATACATTATTTGAAAGGAATTCGACGACGCAATAACCGGGATTTCTCTTCGGGGGACTGGAGAAAAGCGTCGATATATGCGGGAAGTCGTAATAAGCGGGGCGCTATAAGCGGATAGTTTTTTATGATAAAAGGCCTATTGGTACCAGGGACCGGAGAAAAACGTCGTAATATGCGGGACGTCGCACTAAGCGGGGGCGTACTAACGAGAGTTTACTGTAATTAGGTAATTTCTACCATTTATAAGACTACCTTTTTAAAAACTTTGATTTAAAAATGATAAATTACAGTAGAGCCCCGATTATCCGTGAGCGGGTTATCAGCGTTTCGGATTATCCACGAGACAGTGCGAGACGTTTTAAAGCAAAAAGACAATTTTTGGCCTTTGCATCGTGGCGGATAGTGCTTCTGGGATGAAGAAAAGAAAAACAATGAAGAAATCAACCTATAATAAACTTGATTCGGCATTAACGGCCACTGTACCCTTGCCACCCAATTCCGCGGATAATCGGGGCTCTACTGTACCTTATTCTGAATGTACTGAAATTTTTGTCTACATCTGAAGGGAATTTGATAATTCCTACTGAAAATTTTCTATGTATTCATCCAAATAGTTATAAAATTTATTTATATCTCAAACCCCAGATATAAGGAGGGTCTGTGGGTTCTCCCCCATTAAAATTTTTGAATTTTAACATGCTAAAAAAGGGATTTTAAGCTACTTTACCTGTGGATTTTTTAATGTTTTTCCCATAAAAATGACATTAAGCAAGAGTTTAGTCAACGCCCCCTTTTACTCCAATAAAGCCCCCCTGGAATTCTTCAACGCCCCCAGGGAGCGGTATCGCCCACTTTGGAAACCAGTCTTCTAGATGAACCTCTGAACACACATGATTTGCTTCTTCGTTAGGTGGTGCAAAGGGTCGTATCACTGCCAATGTGTTCGTATTGGCATTAAAAAAATACCACTGCACTGTTGGGAGGGTTTGCATAGTTTTTCCAATAATTTCTATAATCTGTACTATGTATGAGCAGATCATCAACCACAGAAACTTTTTTGTTTACAAGTTCACATGACCAGCTGACGGTCATTCTGCTGCCACCCAGCCAGCTGACGGTCATTTCCACAAAGTTTCATCCACGGGCAGATCAATTTATTTTTCACTTTTTTTTGCAACTTTGACCCCGCTCAACCCCGCTTGATTCCATGATCAGCACCCCTGACACTATCCGGTAAGTCATATTAAAATTGTGTATGGGCAGATGAATTTTTGAAATTAAACAGGAGCTCCCGCATACTACATTCCTTATCCATCTTTTCAAATAACTAGAAACCTCAGGCACAGATTATGGGGGGGGACGAAGGGGGCGATCGCCCCTTTTGGTGTGACATTATTTTTGTGTGTGTGGTTACAAAAATCAGAGCATGAGGAAAGTCCCGTTTAACCCTGGGTTCCTTTATTTTCTGGGAGGACCCCCAGACCCCTTTGGTTCTTGCAACTATTATTTACAACAATAATTTAATTATTACATGCTTTATAGACTTAAATTACCAAAAATTTTCTGGGGGAGGACCCCCAGACACCCCTTTCAGTACTTCAAGAATGATGAATCACAACCTGTTATATATCAAGATGATCAAGAAGATTTAAATGGATTTTCCAGATTCCTAGCCCCCTCAAAACCAAATCCTGAATCCGCTACTGGTCAGTTGAAAGAGTTTGCTTGTATGTATTATACCAATTAAATTCACATTGAAAAGAGGACTAGGAAGTGGGGGGTAATTATATTTGAAATTCAATCTACGAAATTTTGGGGAACCTAGACCGCCCCCCTTTAAAAATTGCTATATAATTCGTGCCTCAGAAACCTAAATGTGAAGAACAGTTACTTGAAAGCAAATCATACCTGCAAAGCTGTTTGAAACATCCAATATTCCTTTGCCTTTCCAAGAGCCCAAGAGGATACCAACAACTCTTTTCTGGTTACCTATTTTACCCATTCTGTTGAAGTGATCAACTACACTCAACAGAACCAAAGGATGAACAATCACCTTTGAAATAGGAGGGTCAACAGCTGGCATGGTGATTTAATCTGATCTTTTTGATCTGCAAAAAAAATCAAAAAATAAATAAAAAGAGGTTGATAAAATTACAGATTAGCAATTCCAGCAAATTGGCTAAAAAAAGGGGTTAAACCAGTAAAAAATTGCAACAATTGGTTTTTCAACAATTGTCACTTGGGAATGACCTCCATATATAATAGTTCAGTACAGTGAAATCCCGTTACAACGAACACCGATACAACGAAAAATCCCGTCATTACGAAAGTCCAGAAAGTTCCCAACATTTATTATTTGAATTAGCACGATTTGAGATTCGAAAGTGTTTTCGCGCCCAAACAAAGAGCGAAATTTCAAAAATTTATACCTCAGAAACTAAGCTACAAAAATACTTGATGTAAACGTCATACTTCATGATTTTTTATCTACTATTTTAATAAAATATAATCTCAAAACGTGAGAATACCTCATTCTATTACGATGTTCGTTCCGTGAAGTGCTTGGCGGAGAAAGCATTTCACCAAGAAGTCGCCATGGCCCGGATTCTTAAAATTTACCTTATTTCCTTTGGGCCTGGGGTGCTAGGAATATGTTCTGGTTACGAGGTCAGTCTAATGCAAGACCGTGTTGAGTTACCAAGCACGCTTGGTCCTCAGTTTACAAATAAAGCAGCGTTCAAATACTACGTTGCATTGGCGAGCAAACACTGCCAAAAAGTAGCTCAGGCCACTTTGGATTTACCCAGGGTTGGCAAAAAACCGGGTTTTTAAAAAAAAAAAAAAAAAAACGGGTTTATTTGGTTCTTTTGGTTTAAACCAAGATTTTTTGGAATTTATTATTCAGAATAAGTTATTTTAGCAGTGATGTTTGAAATTGAGTAGTAAATGAGACATTTATTTCAGGGGTTGTTTATAATTGATAAATTATTTGTAAATTTCTATTAATTAATTTAATTATTTAATTAAAATTAAATTAATTTGTTTTAAAAATTATTTTAGTTTTTAAAATATTCCTATTTGAAAATCTAATATTATTGTAGTGAATAAATATGGTGTTAATTTATCTTGGATAAATGGTTGTAATAATCAAATTATTTCTTAATTATAAATTTGATTAATTATTAAATGGTTGAAATAATCAAATTATTTATCTTAATTATATATGGATTAATTTATGAACTTAAGAAATTTCTTTAGAAAGAGAAAATAAATTTTTTTAAATAAATAAAAGTGAAAAGTAAGCAATTAATGTTAATTGAAATTGGATATATGATTGAGATAATTAATCCGATTAAGGAAATCAATGGTTTTTTATTGATTTAGTAAAAAAGCCAACCGGTTTTTATCTGTTTATAAACAAACTAACTGGTTTTTAGTTTATATCATAAAAGAAATTGACGGTTTTTTTAATTAAGTAAAAAAACCAACTGGTTTTTATGACTGACAAATAAGACAAATTGGTTTTATCAATTAAAATCTAAGCCATCTTTTATCAGTGAAAAACAGATACCTTTTGTGTATCTTTAGTTACTCTTTGAAATAATGTTTCATTTTAAAGGAAATTAATAAATTAACTATCTCTTGCAACATATATGTAAAAAGTTTAACTTAAGCATTGAAGATTAAGTTTAGATAGAGAGAATTCAATAATTAAAACCATTAAATTAAAAGATTTCTGATTTTTAATCACCTTAAAATGTCAATTTTTTGATAAATCTGACCTTTTACTTTGTGCAAAAGATTATACTTAACCCTACAGTGCATACTGATGCCATTTGGCAACACGACATTTTTCCCCATTTCCTACTCGAACTTTCATTTCCAAACGGCAACACCATGCAATAAGTAGGGGAGAACGGGGATGAATGGGACAGGGGATGAACGGGACAGCTCAATTTTTTATACCTTAACTTCGCTTTAAATTTTTGTTATCTCAGCCATAAGATAGTAGTACCTAGCCTATTCAAAAAATTGTGTTCATTGACATCAGCTTCCATTTTTGTATAAATAGGACAACTAAATGTGTTTTCCCATACCAAAAGTAACTTTTATCGTTTTACTTCTATAATTATTTATTAAAAAGTAATTTAACTAAAGCTTTAAATTTTACTGTGTTTTGAAAGAGTACTTATATTAGTATAGTTTCCAATTTAAATGAAGAAAATCCATGGATTTTTTCCTAGTCTAATTTTAGTTTTTCAAAAATAAGTGGGTACGGGGATGAATGGGACAAGAGTTGCGGGGATGAATGGGACAGTTCCATCATCACTTCATTTCCCGTTTCCAAAACTTTCCATTAATAGGTTGCTATATTCAACTCATTTAAGTAATTTCTGATAAAATTTACTAAAATAGTGTGCAAAAATTTATGTTTAAACTTGTGTTTTATGTTCCAAACTCATGTGTAAATATTCAAAGTCCTAATTAGCAAATAGTTGTAACTGTCATCTCAAATATGCTATGGTTAAACAATTATTCAAACAAGTTAGGTTTTTATGCTCTATTTTTATGAAAATTTCCTTCAAAATGACAGGGAGAATGTTACTGCAGGAGAGGAATGGCTTTGGGGGTTAGGTCCAGGCATCAAAAATTATCTATTTGCACTCCTAAAAGTACAATCCCATAAAAAGCGAGTAGCATTAATAGAAATAACACCAGCTTCAACCACTGAGCTGAAAGAACAAAAGAATTTGCTTCAGTTTATGTGTTAATTTTACTCGTCAAAAAGTCGAATAAATGTAGGCTGTTTTTTGCCCTTTAAATGCTTTGTAATTTTTTTCTTTGGAAAATAGAAGTGTGTTGTTCCTTCAAAAAGCTAAACATTGTGCAATATTTAAAATAACTTTGTTATTTTATAAATTTTTAAGCTTTTTTTAACTGTCCCATTCATCCCCACTCTGTGTCCCATCCATCCCCACCACGGGGATGAATGGGACAAAATACATGCGCTCATAAAAACTTTTCTTGGAGTTTAAATAATGGGTAATTGATTGAATACACGCATTTATAATGTAACCAAGAGTTCAATTATTGGTTTTAAACTTGTTACAGGATTGAAATTTTTTTATTTTTTTTCAATTTTAGCAAAAATGTGAAATTTGTCCCATTCATCCCCGTTCTCCCCTACAATAGATATAACATTTCATTGTATTAGCACCTTAGATCGCCAGTAGATCACAGCAGGGGTACTATTTTGAGACATTTGTTAGTAGCTAGTGAAATGAAAGTCAAGACACAGAAAACGCCAAAATAAAAGGACCATATAAATTAAAATAAAAAAAATTTTCAGCTTGTAAAAAAAATGTTTTGAAAAGATAAGTTGTTTTTTATATTTTTAGAGCATTTGGTTTTATTTCACTTCACAATTAATTTCACAAGGACTAGAGATGGAAAATTTCCGGAAATTTTGGGAAGGCGGAAAAAAACCAGAAAAAAACCGGTTTTTTTCCGGAAAAATTGGAAAAGTGTGAAAAATTGACCTTTTTTGCTTAGAAAAGAGCAATATTTTTTTGGAAACTAAATAATCATTCATTGTATGATAAATAAATCATTAGTAAAATAAAATATTATGTTAAAAAATAATTTTTAATGATTAATTTATATTTTAATTTATAATACTTCCAAAACAAAATTCCAATTTTTCAAGTAAAAATAAGCCCATTTCATAAAAACGTGGGTTATATTATTATTATTAACGTGGGTTTATTAAATTTCATTTTTAAAGTACTGGATTTAATAATTGTTTATAAAATTATCAAATTTATCATAACTGTGCACTGTGCAACTGTTCTGTGATCATTAATTTAATTTTGAATGCACATTTTAAGTTATGTAGAAAAATAGCAAGTAATACTTAGATGTACATTAAAATTAGTTTTTCACATACAGCTTACATTTTTTAAGTTAAATGTTTTCATGTATGACATTAAATATCTAAAGAAAAAGCATTGAAAAGTAACTGTAGTATGTTTCTGGAAAAAATTTTTTTATTACAAACTTTAAAATTTTCAATTTTTCCCAAGTGGAATCCAACTTTTTTGGGAAAAAAATCCTCAATATATGGTTGAAACTTCATTTTTAAGTATTGAACAAGAATATCCTCTAAAACATTTTTAATTGATATCGGTAAAATAATTCTGTAAAAAGTATTTGATGTTAACATTTCAATTTTTCCGGAAAGAAATAAACCTGAAAAAAACCGGTTTTTTTCCCAAAGTTTCCGGTTTTTTTCCGGCCATTCCCATCTCTAACAAGGACAAAGTTTTTTGCCAATAAAAAGTAGAAAAAAATTAAATTAAATTTTTTTAGTATTTTTTTACTAATGTACACCATAATAGAAGTCACATAAAAATTTTTTAAGTGAATTTAAAAAATCATGCATTGTAGGGTTTAGAGATGGAAAATTTCCGGAAATTTTGGGAAGGCGGAAAAAAACCAGAAAAAAACCGGTTTTTTTCCGGAAAAATTGGAAAAGTGTGAAAAATTGACCTTTTTTGCTTAGAAAAGAGCAATATTTTTTTGGAAACTAAATAATCATTCATTGTATGATAAATAAATCATTAGTAAAATAAAATATTATGTTAAAAAATAATTTTTAATGATTAATTTATATTTTAATTTATAATACTTCCAAAACAAAATTCCAATTTTTCAAGTAAAAATAAGCCCATTTCATAAAAACGTGGGTTATATTATTATTATTAACGTGGGTTTATTAAATTTCATTTTTAAAGTACTGGATTTAATAATTGTTTATAAAATTATCAAATTTATCATAACTGTGCACTGTGCAACTGTTCTGTGATCATTAATTTAATTTTGAATGCACATTTTAAGTTATGTAGAAAAATAGCAAGTAATACTTAGATGTACATTAAAATTAGTTTTTCACATGCAGCTTACATTTTTTAAGTTAAATGTTTTCATGTATGACATTAAATATCTAAAGAAAAAGCATTGAAAAGTAACTGTAGTATGTTTCTGGAAAAAATTTTTTTATTACAAACTTTAAAATTTTCAATTTTTCCCAAGTGGAATCCAACTTTTTTGGGAAAAAAATCCTCAATATATGGTTGAAACTTCATTTTTAAGTATTGAACAAGAATATCCTCTAAAACATTTTTAATTGATATCGGTAAAATAATTCTGTAAAAAGTATTTGATGTTAACATTTCAATTTTTCCGGAAAGAAATAAACCTGAAAAAAACCGGTTTTTTTCCCAAAGTTTCCGGTTTTTTTCCGGCCATTCCCATCTCTAGTAGGGTTAATAACACTTTCTTTTAAAAAATCCTGAAAATATTTTATAATTTCTAAAAAAACCAAGTGGTTTTTTTGGTAAAAAAACCATTTGGTTTAAACCAAATTGGTTTAAACCAGCCAACCCTGGATTTACCGAAAAATAGATACCATCAGCGTCGACTAAAAAAGTAGTTTAAATGTAATATTCATGGCCCTGGGCGTATGAGGGAGTTTAGGGGGTCCGGATACCCCCCTTGCCCCTTAGCCTCAGCAACAAATTTTAAAAACTGAATATACCCATATTTTCAAATCTCGAGCACAGTCAAGCAACGACTGTGCAAGTCATATATGTGATTACTCTGACAATAAATTGGCTGAAAAATTTTTTCGATGGCTACTAGATTTTCCTTCAGTTTTAAATAGAGGGGCTCCATTGGTTTCTACTTCCCGAGATCAACGATTCGAGATGCTAGCATCATATTTTTTAGCTTAAATAATAACTGCTGCTTTTCATATAATTTCAATAATTTTTTTGATTTTATTTTAAATTTATTACTAGGCAACCTTCGCGGCCAGAGTTTTCAGAAAAAAAAGAATTGGAAAATCAGAAAGTGGAATTTGAGTTTTGCAAATCGAATTGTCGGACTTTTAATTTTGCAAGCAAATTGGCTGATTTCCGCCAATTGGCGGAAGAATCACATGTATGGCAAGTTAAAAACCCACATTTTGAAATAAAATGGGAGATGGCACAGATTTACTGGACTTCACATGCATTATTTGGGTGTTTCCCAGAGTTTGAAAAGTTTATTAAACTCTGTAAAAGGGGTAATTTTCAAATAAATTTTTGTTGATTTATTACTATTTTCCCTTGAAAATTATCTGGTTTACACGAAACTGCTCTCTTTGCTGAAAGGGTCTCAAAATGAGCTGAAACACTACTTTAAGAGATGAATTACAAAAACATTTATGAGGGAGAACCTCCCACCCCACCTCAAATTTTGTTGGGCACAGTTTTAGAATAAGTCCACTTTTTGAACGGTCGCCAAATTCACGGCCGATAGGCCGTGAAATCGTAGGTAAACATGGCGGCCGGCGCCAAAAGCGGACTTATTCTAAAGCTGTGCCTTTTGTTGTCTGTTTATACAGTATTTCCTGTTGTATATTGTTTATACAGAGTTATTACCCCTTACAAGCTTTTCTACTTTAGTTCTCTCCAAGAGTTTGAAAAGGAGTTATACACCAGTTTTAAGGGAAATTTTTAAAAAACTTCTCTGGAGGAGGACATTGGCCCCCTTGAAACTTTGACTTATAATTTTTTCCCTAGAAAATTATGTGGTTTATAAGGAACTATTATCTTCACCCAAATGGTCTCAAAATGAGCTGGAACACTTATGTAAGAGACAAATGTTCAAAATTTTTCCATTATGAGCAACATGACAATACTACTTTTAAGTGATCCAACAGAACAGAATGTATAAAAGCAATCATGGGGTACCTTAAAAATGACGTTTAGTCAATCCTCTTCCTCCAAAAGAAACAATCGAAAAGTATGGTTACGTTGTGTTCTAGATCCACTTAAAAAATATTTTTCTTGTCCTTTGTAAAGTTATTTTTGGAACCCCTCCCTTGAAAAAGCTATAGCTACGTCCGTTTTCATGGCCCATGAGTGAGAAAATAATTCAACTTAGAATTTACAATAAAAAGGAGTTGAAATGGAAAAGAATCAATTTAGGTAGATATGAAATACTATAACAAATGACCTCACCGGTAATTTGCCAATCCAAACAAATACAAGTGCAGTTTTAAAGTATCGTACGCACGTACCAATCCAAACAAATACAAGTGCAGTTTTAAAGTCGTTGTAACAATTCCTAAAAATTACTTCCAATTTTCCACCAATGTTGTCTAAATTGACAAGACAACATCAATTCAGTCTTAGAATCAGCAGCAGCATCAAAATTGGTACAACAAAAATTTAATAATTAACTTCAACTTGCATTAATCAGCAAAAATAACTGTTGCCAAAAGAAATTGTACTAAACTGTACTAAATAGGCCAGTAGCCTCGTTCGTTTTTTCGAATTCATTTAACCATTGGCACTGTATATTTGCACGGCCATTTTTCAACTAAACTCTACTCTAACTTCCACGGCTAGGCGTACCATTGGTTCCATCACTAAGCGCCAAGACTGCTACGTCATCACGAGACCTACAGCGCATGCGCCACTGGCCGTTTTGGCCGTCCAAATATTCACTTCGTTAACCATTTACGAAGTGTATATTTGGACGGCCAAAACGGCCAGTGGCGCATGCGCTGTAGGTCTCGTGATGACGTAGCAGTCTCGGCGCTTAGTGATGGAACCAATGGTACGCCTAGCCGTGGAAGTTAGAGTAGAGTTTAGTTGAAAAATGGCCGTGCAAATATACAGTGCCAACTATTTAACCCGTTGAGCCATAAAACAAACTCATCTATTGTATTGTGTTTGTTTTATTGCTCAGTGATTTAACCTCAGTGTATTTAACACTGAGCTGTATTTAAGAAAAGACCGAAGTGTATATTTGGACGGCCAAAACGGCCAGTGGCGCATGCGCTGTAGGTCTCGTGATGACGTAGCAGTCTCGGCGCTTAGTGATGGAACCAATGGTACGCCTAGCCGTGGAAGTTAGAGTAGAGTTTAGTTGAAAAATGGCCGTGCAAATATACAGTGCCATTTAAGACATTTAACTATTTTTGCGAAGGCACTGTATATTTGGACGGCTTTTTTCAACTAAACTCTACTCTAATTTCCACGGGTAGGCTACAGCTCGGCGTTTCATTGGTTCAATCCAAGGCTCAACTGGATCCTGCGCGCTGTGGGGTGCGCGTGGGGAACAGGCTATAACACTTGCTTCAAAAGTTGGGACCTGAGAATCGGTTCGAAAACCGTCGGCACTCAGCGCCTCCCTGTGGTGGAAGCGAGAATTAAAAGTAGTTTCGTTTTTTATCTCCGTGCTGCGTCTGCTTTGGAAAATGAGGCTTGAAAGTTTTCTTATCAGAGGGCATTTTTTCTCTCAAAATAAATATAACAGAACCATTTTTAGATAGAATCGGATTTAAATTATGAGTTAAAACGATTACAATTTCACTGAAATTGTTTAATTATATTAAAATATTTTAACCTATTCAATTAAAAATATGAAATTTTTTATTTTCAAATGTGTAAATAATATTTTTAAAACCTATTAGAGCGCATTATCATAACAGTTTACATTCATCATTGCTATTTTTTGTATTTTAACTATTTTTGTTAAATAAATGTTTTTAAAATTATCGGAAATATAAGTAATTTTATTCTTAGATAAGATATTAATTTTTTATAAAAATAAATCCTGAAAAGAGCTAATTTAGGATATATTTTACCTTTAACAAGATCGAAACGACTGTTCGTGTTTTTAGTCTCACAGGCAATAAGGATTTAACCTCATTTAATAACTATTTGAGTGTTTCTGAAAGACATTAACTTCATACACAACTGAAAGTTTTAGAACCGTAAAATTATATTTTATAGTTAAATATTGAAAGAAAATTAAAATAATGACTATAAATCTCAAGATAGGAGGTACTCTGTGAAATAAAATTTTATTGAATCTTATATACACATAACAGACATTATGTAATGAAAAAAGGACTATTTCACACACTGAAATGTTTTTCAAACATTTTAGTATAACTTTTAATTTTTCTTAAACATGTTCAAGTTTTATACATTTTTAAAAATAAGATAACAAAATAACAATGTTTTTAAATAAAACGGTTCAAAAATAAATTTTTATAAATGTGTTAAAAACAGGGTAAGCTTTTTTAAGGAAATTAATTGTTAAACAGTCTTAATCAACGGTCATAACAGTCTAAAGAAGTTCATAGAAACATTTCACACCTTCATTCACACTAAAAGGGAAAAGCTTCTTGTAAATAATTAATGATGCCGGAATTAGATTTTTCTGCATATTTTAACCTTTTATTTAGTGCAGACACCTGTGCTCGAGATTTGAAAATATGGGTATTCAGCTTAAAAAATTTGTTACTTTGGGCTAAGGGGTCTCAAAACTGAAAAAGCAAATTCTTTTTAATATAAAAAGCATTTATTTTCAAATTTAAATTTAGAAAATAGATAATTATCAGGCCCAAAGTTATATATTTGCACAGGGGGAGGAGACTTGGAATTCCCTCTAAGCCCTTTTATGCGTGTTTACATGTTTAACGTTCCTGTTTTATATTTTTGTAATATAATCGAGCCCTGTATATGCCCATGAGTAGGTTCAATGTACTTTCTAATGGGTAGAATTTGCATCTTAATAAACTTAATATAAAACAAGATTTGAAAAATAGAGCTCCAAGAACTTAAAAAGGGTCTCGGGGTCTCCCAGAAAATTTTTGCAAATTTTATCCTAAAAATCAAGGTTTTAGCTTATTTTTGAACACTTCGTCTGCATTTCTTTTTCGGTAAAAAAAATCAGAAATTTATGGAAAAATCAGAATTAGTGAAAATTCTAAGAAAGCCGAAAAAGTCGGAAAATCCGATAAAAATTGGAAAAATTTCTCTTGCCTGATAATATAAATATACTCAATAAAAATAAAGTACTGTTTAAATCTTTGAGACTGTGATCTACATTGTAAAGACTAATTCATTCCCACCACACAAGCCTGTAATCACTAGAAGAGTATTTTGAATTGACTATAACCAAATAGCAAGGATTCTTTTTAGAAAGATCAAACACCTTATTTAAGATATAATGCTATAAGATCATTTATATCTAATGTGATGGAACCCAAATATTTAGAAGTGAACAGGGCTAGATTTTCAGAAATTTCTGTAAAATAAAAAGTTGAAAATTGTAATAAAATGCTATAAAAACTATATGGAGGGAAAAAATCCACTAAAATATTATTAGTTCTTATTTAAATCCAGCGGTTCTATACTGCTCATAGATAAATTGCTTTCAACCATAAGGCTGACAGAGATGTGTCAAAAGGAAACTCATGATATGAAATCTTTTCCCTCTTCCTATCTGATTTACAAAACGGCACACAACAATACGGCATGGTGAAGGAAGTCCCTGCTTTCAATTTAGGGATGTTACGGTTCCACTGGAACAGTTCCATAGAACCTAATCCCAGCATGGAACCGTCAGAACCGGTTCCACGAAGAACCGCTTAACGGTTCCACCCTGGAACCGATAAAGATCAATAACAAATCCAAATTTCTCTGCAATCCTATCCAACATTGAATGAGAACATCTCAAATAAAGAGGCGATTTCCTAACTAAAAGATAAGCAATGCCCGCTACCGGCTACCGCAGAGATATTTCATAGCAAAAAAAACGCATCGAGGCAAAAACGCAACAATCTATTCGCACCATAGAGCACATCTGCCAAAAACTGAATCTATAATTAATAAATCCCTTTTCAAAACAAATATGCTCTTATCTCACTGAAAAAGCGCAACGAGAGGAAATAAATAAAAAAGAAAGACATCTGCCGCTTTGGCCTTGGCGAAGAACGAAGAAGCAGCCGAAGAAAAAAATGACTGACAGCCGCCTGGGCCAATTAAAACGCTCCAAAGCAATCGATAGCTTTTATCCCTGCCGCCCGAAATTGTTATGAATTTTCCGTTGGAACGGGGCCGGCTTCGTAAACACCCTGAGTTCCACCGATTATGAGCTTTCATTACTGCCGCCCGAAATTCCTATGGATTTGCTGTCGGAAAGGGCCGGGTCGGCCTGGAACTGTTAGCGATCGCTAATAGTTCCACGAAGTCTTATCGGTTCTGAGAGAAATAAGTTCCAATGATAGAACTCTTTACGGAAACTAATACGTTCCCGTGGAACTTGTTTCGAGTGGATTAGTTATGCTGAGAGGAATTCGCGTAACTGGAATGGAACCGGAACTTGATTAGAACTCTTTTGGAACTTATAACTGGTAAGAACTTTGGAGCTATTTTGGAACTTATAACTAGGTTTAGAACTTGGGAACTCTTTGGAACTGGTAAGATAATAATACTAATCTGGAACGTATAAGCGTTTGTTTCTGTTTGGGCTTCGTTGGGAAGGGTATAACTGTCTGTCTGTGAGAATGAGAATTAAATCTGGAAATTCATTTTAAGTTTACTGTAGCTTGACCACTGGTCAAGATGACTAAAATTCACTAAAAAATAAATGTTGGAGTTGCCAATTTATCTTTTGTAATCCTTATTATTATAACGTGTGTCTTTGGTTCCGACTGACCATTGGTCAGTCCGATCCGCATTTTGCAACTTCTGTGCTTTGGCACTGAAGTAGGTCATGTGGGGGCTCAAACCAAACGCCTTAAGGCGGGTAACATTTTGGTGTTGACCACTGGTCAATATCTCTTGACCAGTGGTCATTCCACTTTTTCTCACTAAATGTAACTTTTCTGACTTTCTCTTTTTGTCTCTTGATTGTTTTGGGGGTCCTGGCCTTTGGTCAACCTCATTTGACCACTGTCCAAGATGACTAAAATTCATTATAAAATAAATTTAGGAGTTGCTAATTGATATTTTGTAATCCCTATTGTTATAACATGTGTCTTTGGTTATGGTTGACCATTGGTCAGTCTGGTCAACTTTTTGTAACTTCTTTGCTTTGGCACTGAAGTAGGTCATGTGGGGTATCAAACCAAACGCCTTGAGACGGGTAACATATTGGTGTTGACCACTGGTCAAGATCTCTTGACCAGTGGTCAATCCATTTTTTCTCGCTATATGTAACGTTTCTGACCTTTTCTTTTTGTCTCGTGGTTGTTTTAGGTGTCCCTGACCTTTCGTCAACCCCATTTGACCAATGGTCAATTTTTGAATTTTTTGACTTTATTGCTCCTTTTTGGGACCCTTGCGTTTTTTATATGAACGGTTTTAAAGTTGGAACCGTTTGGAACTGGAACTGTTAAGGGAACCTAATCCCACCTTGGAACTGGAACTGTGGAACCGGTTCCACACTTTAACTAATACGTAACATCCCTATTTCAATTTACAAAAAAAACATCATCGAAAGAATGAAAATTTTAATAGAAATTACAAAAACAATCAACTGTTCTAACTGAAACCAATAGTAAATATGAGTAAATAACAGTCGGGACTCAGCGACATCTAGCGGCGAGAATTTTCTCTAGCGAGGGAACCTATTTGCTATTGTTCTCGATTGAAATGTTACAGCCTGGTATGCAAGAGAGAGCGCTGCCAGATCCAGTCTAGCCTTGGTTCAATCACTAAGCGCCGAGACTGCTACGTAATCACGAGACCTACAGCGCATGCGCCACTGGCCGTTTTGGCCGTCCAAATATACTCTTCGTTTTGCGAACCCAAAAGTCAGCCAATCCGTTAAACCCTATATCCATGGTTAAACCACTAATTTAAAAGCATTACCCAACCAACCAACCAAATCTCTTTTCTTATTTTTGCATACATTTATGTACTTCAACTTTGCTTTGCTTTCATTCAGACTCAGACATGCACAGACAATCTGGAGTCTTTCGGCACATGGTTGGTTTTGGATTTGATTTTCTTGGTGGTTTTCAACAGTGTTTGATATGAATCTGAACAAAGCTAATGTATTGAACAACGAGTCTTCATTGACCGTTTCTGATGTTCCAAGTTGGTGTAAAAACAAATTCGGTTTATGGATACATTATATTTTTCAGTATGATAAAATTTTATCTGCTAATGAAAGTATTGTTATGGATCATTCATATGTGACACCACATGGTTTTCGTGAATCACGTTCTAATCTCGAAGGCAATGAATCGGATTTGATACATGATGATGAAGAGACAGTGGATGCGCATGCAAATGTTGAAGAGAATCATTGGAATCCCGTGCGAGAAGTGAAGGAACAATTCATTATTAGAACTAATCCGTTGACAAACCATCAAATATCGAGTTTTGATCTTGCACGCATTGTAGAATTTAATCCAGATGGTTCACCTGTGGATAAAATGCAAGTGTTTAACTCTTGTGCAGTTCATGGCGAGTATGAACCGAGGTGTTTTATGTGTATAATTCAACCACCAATCAGACCCATGTTTGGAAATGCAACACACAGTGATCATTTAAGGTGCATTGATAACAAGGTTAACCGTATACCTGATAGAAAGAGAGCTGATGATGTTACTGAGGAGGGAGAAAATGATGATGAAAAGGTGATCGATGAATTGATAGCTGATGTAAAACGAAAGAAAAGAGATAAACAACCACTGGTATGTGGAATTTGTGAAAAAAAATTTGCTGTTGCATCATCTTTAATAAGTCATCTTCGAAGTCATAAAAAGGAAAAGCCCTTTCCTTGTTCATTATGTGATCGAAAATTTACACGTAAAACTGGCCTAGATTATCACATGAAAGTTCACAAAGGCGAATTCCGGCATACTTGTTCTGAGTGTTCAAGGCAGTTTCGTCATACAAGCCATTTTAAAACTCATTGTAAAGTTCATAGTATGGAGAAACAACAGTCTTCTCAACCTCCCAGTGTTTTGAAAAATAGCAGTACGCTAAAGAAACACCTGAAGATTCACAGTTTAAGATAATCTAATGATGGAATTGGATGGTAAGTCTTGTTTAATTTATTCATAAAATTTATACAGTAGATTCCACTTAGTTGGAACATGGGACTAGGTCAATTTGTACTAATATGCAAATTCCCCAAGTGTCCATACTACCAAAACAACTTTAGGAAATTGGTCCGATTCAGTTAATGTTTCTGCTAGGGCTGGGCGATATATAAATTTCTTAAATCGATTTATAGTTCATCTTAAAATCCGATTGAGTTATAAATCGATTTAATTCGGGTAATATTAATCCAAGTTTTAAGCTTAAATAAATAGAATACACATACACAATACATGTATCATTTAAAATACTTGTTTTTTGTCATATATCAAGTGTTCTAGAAATAAAAACCTTTCCTTTAACATAACTCAAAGTAACTATTTATACTAACTTATAATTATTATACTAACATATAGATGGCGCAGTAGTTTCGATTCTCAAAGTCAGTTGAAAAGAAAACATTCTTTTTCAATCCAATTCAATCTTCTCATTAATTATGTAAAACAATTACAAATCATTAAAATGATAATCTACACAGCAATCCCTTTGCTCAAGATGAAGTATTTTTTTATCAACAAATATTAAAATAATAAAAAGGGTCCGTCAGAAATAAATGCATGTCTATCAGTAATCGCAGCTCGTTTAACGAAATTCTTCATTTCGCAATCCTTTTTAATCGTCGAAACTTTTAATGGAGTATCTAAAGGATTATTAGAACCTAAGAATATGAAAACACAAAAATTTTTCAATTATGTACAATAAATTTTGTTAATGATCATCATAAACATAGTGATTAAGACCACAGAGAACAGAGGTTTCATAAGGCACTTTTCGTCAATCCACGGACACTAATTTAATTCTCACTAGCAGCCAATCAGAAGAAGCGAAATCAATTTGAAGTCAGCTTCCCCGGTGGAGGGATGGGACGCGGCAGTAGGAGGCGGAGCTATGTCCGCAAATTGTTTGATTGGTTTAAAAAATTACCATTAGCGTCTATGGCGATGTAAGCTCTGTTCTCTGTGATTAAGACAATTCCTGAACCCGGAATAGTATCGGTTATCGCAGCCGATCTACGAGTATGAATCAGAAAACAGAAATATCGGTTTAAGGAAAATTCAAATAATCAAGTTGAATCAAATTTCTGATTCCGGAATTACATATTGGTATTCGATTTTAGAGATTCGATATTCGCGCTAAACCGGTATTCTGAAAAACCGATTTATCTTTCCAATTCCGGAATTATATATTGGTTCCGATATAAGCGTGAAACCGGTATTCCGATGTTGGGGTTAAATCGATTTATCTTTATATATCGATTTAAGGCCCAGGCCTAAATATTGTATTGCTATTACCCCGTTCGCACTACGCGAGTTTAGGGCCCTTAATCTTAAGCTCCGCCCACTTTCGGCGTCGAACCACCCTTTAGCCGAACCAGAAGCGCCCCATACTAGAGTGTGATCGAAAATCGCCCCATCCATCTTAAAGGGTCCTTTCAGATAACAAAGATGGCGGCGCTTGTGGTTGTGAAAAAAGCGTATAAAGTATTGGGTTGTCCCATAAGTTCTGTTACTTTTTACGAAGTTTCGTGTTTGAAAATTTTTTATGAAAAACTGGTAATAGGTAGAGATTTCAAACAAAGAGGATTTTAATCTATGTATATTTATGAACATTATGTGTGATTTTGGTTGTTCTTGTGATATTATTTCTTTTCAAAATGGAGGTTTGAAAAAAAGACCGCAAACGACGATTTTCGCCTAATTTTTTTCTTTTGTTTAAAAAACAAGGAAGAACGCATAATTCATGGCTAAAAAAATTTTTACTGTATGTTTGAAATGTTTATATTAAGATGTCATAGTTTCAAGATAATTCGATAAGTTTAACTTAGGAAATTTCGGTCTCAAACATAACATCAATTGCAAAAAACTTTCCTCAGTAATGTTAGTCTTTTCAAAGAAATTCTCACAAAAAATCATCAAAAACAATAAAAAAGGTTACAGATAGACCCCAGTATTCAAAATATGCAGTATATTAAATTATATCTGTAATTAAGTTAAGAAAGTAGTGCGCACTATTCAAGCGCGCAACATTTTAGCTTATCCGAATTACACTCGCTGAACTTATATACGCTATGCGAACAAAGCAATTATTTCTTTCATACGAAAACACTACAATAAAAACAACTCGTTGGAATTTAGAAATAAATCTATTCAACTATAATATGAAAAGATGCTTTCAATGTTTAAACAGTGTAAAAAAGCATTATGGTTCAAAAAACATCTGCCTTTTATTTGCTTCGTACCAGCTGCTTAGAAAAACAATGGGCGTGCTTTAAAAAACACGTGAAATTAGCAATATATGAAGTTTTAAAGCCAAAATTTCCTACCTTAAACTTATCGAATCATCTTGAAATTATGACATCTTAATCGAAACATTTCAAATATACAGTAAAACTTTTTTTAGCCATAAATTATGCGTTCTTCCTAGTTTTTTAAACAAAATAAAAAAATTACGCAAAAATCGTCGTTTGCGGTCTTTTTTTCAAACCGCCATTTTGAAAAGAAATAATATCACGAGAACTACCAAAGTCACACGTTATGTTTATAAATATACATAGATCAAAATCCCTTTTGTTTGAAATCTCCACCTATTACCAGTTTTTCATAAAAAAATTTCAAACACGAAATTTCGTAAAAAGTAACAGAACTTATGGGACAACCCAATATTTTAAGTTAATTTTGAATTTTATTTTGATCATTCTTGTTTCTTTTGTCTATGTATTTTGTCATTTGAACACGTATAGTCATATTAATGCTATGAGAACGTTTTTTTTCCACGCATTTGCAGATGTCTGCCCCTGGCGCCACCTGTCGCATTCACGTATAAATAATTATACACTTACATATTCCACTTTTTGGTGTAAGAATAAATCAAATCCCCTTTAAAAATGAACGAAGAAAATTTTTATTCTCGTTAATCTTTAAATTAATAGCAATTATTCTATGTGAATCTTTTGATCTGCAATTACATATTTTTAATTTTTTCGGAAGATGGCAAGGAAACTGTGGTCTCCTTAAGCTTTTTAAAAAGGCAAAATTAAGCGTAAAACCAAATAAGAAGAAAATAATTATCTATGAAAAAATTGCTCTAAATTTCTGCGAATTTCGCAAACTGTGCGGTTAGTATTTACCTTATTTACAAAGGAAGGGGTTCGCTCGCCCCTTATCAGTGCGAACGCGGTTTGTACGAAAAGGCCCTATCCGGGAAAGGGCCCTTTTAGGTGTAGTGCGAACGAGGAATATCAGGCACGGATCCAAGGGGGGAGGCACTTTTCCAGACAAGATCCCCTTGTGGTACCATTGGGGGTCCTCCCCCATAAAACAATTGAACTGTGACGTGTAAAAGTAGGGTTTTAGCTCATTTTTAGAAACGTTTTGAGTCTAAGGGGGGGCACTTTTCAACACTATTACCTTTACTTTTTGACCCAAAATGTCAAAATTTTGGGGAGTTCCTAAAATTAAACACTGATTAGCTCATTGTGATACTAATGGAGGGTATGGGATTCCTCCCCCAGAAAAAAATTTTGAAATTAGACCTGTAAAATTTGGGTTTTACTCATTTTGAGAACCTCTTTGGGTCTCCAAAGGGGGGCACTTTCCAGAGTGCCACCCCCTGGATCCGCCACTGATTGCCATGCTGTTTTGGATGCCAAAAAGTGGAAATATCGCTAAATAATTTCAAACTCATAGATAAAAAGGTTTAGTTTGTTGGATCAATGGCACAGCTTCGATAAGTCTACCAGCCACCATGTTTACCCACAGCTCAAATGATGACTGACATCCATAGATATTTAACTATCAATATCATCATTATTAGATTCTAAAAAAATAATCTACTAAATACTATTATCTTAGGATCAAATAATAATGATATTAATAGTTAGATCTATATGATTGTGTGGGCTTAAATCTAGAAGTGGGTTCAAACGCCAATAGCGCTCAAGTGGGCCTAAGTATCAAAGTGAAGTTGGCGACTAAAAATTCGCCAAGACGCGCCAACCCGAACCCACTCCTAGATTTTTACCAATTGTGTGTCATCATTTGAGCTGTGGGTTAACATGGCGGCTGGTAGACTCTTATCAAAGCTTTTCCAGATCAAGAACTGTTCATCAATAATAATTGTCATTATTCAGGGGTTCATCCAGGTTTTCCTGTCAGGGTCCTGTTTTAGGAATTTTGTGAAAAAAATCAAATGTAACTTTGTGAAAATGAATGGATTTAGGACTAAAAAGTGGCAAATTTCATTTGAAAAACACTTTTCAAACCACTTTTGATGTTTCGACTTTAGTCAAAAGCTATAGGGGAGATCGGGCAGGGATTGGACACCTTCAATAAATCTTAAAATTAAATTAGTTTTTGAGTGTTCCACCTGGTAAAGCCACCATGGCTTCATACTTTGTTGTTGTTTTACTATTTTAGTTGTAAGCTCCTACAAGTTTTTGAATGAAAAAGATGGGTTTCACTATAGCAAAAGTATTACACTTTGGTTGGTTGGTTTTTTTACTGGTTTTTGCTTAAAAGTATTACACTTTTCAAAGTGAATTTTCAATCTGATTCTTGGTTGCTTTCTTAATGGTTTATATTGTTTTCTAAACAGAATAATGTATTCTTTATGAATAAATAGTTGAGTTAAGCCCAAAAGATACAGTTCTTTTGAAAGAACCAGTGGCCGATTTGGGGGGCTAAGAATTTTTATAATCCAATTTAATCTTCTTGTTAATGGTAATACGGAAAAGGTAGTGAATTATCCTATTCAAAACACTAAAAGGGGGTCGGGGGTCCTCCCCCAGAAAGTTTTTGGAAATTTAAGTCAAAAACCCCACTTTTTCAACTCGTTTTGTTACACCTCATCCAATTTCAGATATAGATTTTTTGCGTTTTGACAAACTAAGTAAAATATTAGACGTTTTGGGGGGAGGGCTTCAGTCCGAAAGCCCGCAGATCCGCCTCTGGAAAGAACCTATTTTTTAAAACTGTTGCTACCGGGGTGGGATGGGACATGCCCAATTCCTCTCAATACCTAAATACAAACAATTGCATACAATTCTTTAGATACCTTTGTTTTGAAACTTTAAGTATTCAGGGATCTGTTCAGGACAAATTTACTACCGTTTTACGGTAGCTTCACAAATTCGCCGATCGTTAAAACGGCAGCTTCACAAATTTAAAATTTCTTATTTTCACAATTTATAACTGAATTTTCACAAATTATTACTAAACTAATAATACTAATATTTGAAAACTTTAACTCCCCTTAAAATGTATATGTAAAGTGATTTTTAAAAACAGCCGACGTAATGGTTAGAGCATCTGACTGTGAAGCCATACGTCTGGGGTTCGAATCCCCATTTGGCATGAATGTTAGTTTCTGTCCTTGTGTGTGATGAATGTGGCCCCCCTGTAAAAAGGGGTTGTGCGAGCGAATGCGTATGGCGTGGGCAACAGTACTTCACCTCCGTGGCTTTGGTGCACAGGTGCCCACTGGGTAACGCGAAGAAAGTACTAATTACGGCATGTCTGTTGGTCAATGAACTCTGTTATCCGTAACTGTTCAATTACCTGCCATTGGAAATTAAAAAAAAAAAATTTAAAACATTTTTCCAATTCATTTTATTACACGCACGTATTTTATTTTCACAAATTAAAATTTTTTTCACAAATTATTTTTAAATTATCACAAAATAGGTAGTTGGCAAAAAAAATCCTAGACAGATCCCTGGTATTGCAGTTGAAAACATATTTTTAAGATTAAAGAAAAATTTTAACTATATTTTGTATTTTTCACTTGTTAGATTTTTCAAAGTAAATATAGGGTAAAATAACTGATGTTTTTGTAATAAATCTTTAGAATGTATAAAATACTACCATCTTTGTGGTTTTTCATGTATTTAAAATTTAATCATAAATTTTAATTTTTAAAAAAATTTCCCATCCCACCCCAGGCCGGGGTGGGACAGTTTTAGGTACTTTAATTCGTTTATAAATCTTAAGTTTTATTTGCTACTAGCGGATATGCCCGGCCTTGCACGGGTAGAGTGTATAATTTTTTTAAATTAAATTTTCTCAAAATATATTTATAATTTTTAAATCAGCAATTACCAATCATCCCGGTATTCCAGACGCCTTTTTCCTATCCCGGTGTTCCCGGTAATTTTTCCTATCCCGGTGTTCCCGGTAATTTTTCATATCCCGATGTTCCCGATCATTTTCCTTATCCCGATGTTCCCGATAATTTTCCTATCCCGATGTTCCCGATAATTTTCCTATCCCGATGTTCCCGATAATTTTCCTATCCCGATGTTCCCGATAATTTTCCTATCCCGATGTTCCCGATAATTTTCCTTTCCCGATGATCGAGATAGCGGATATGCCCGGCCTTGCACGGGTGGAGTGTATATTTTTTTTTAAATTAAAATTTCTCAAAATATATTTATAATTTTTAAATCAGCAATTACCAATCATCCCGGTATCCCAGACGCCTTTTTCCTAGCCCGGTGTTCCCGGTAATTTTTCATATCCCGATGTTCCCGGTTATTTTCCTATCCCGATGTTCCCGATAATTTTCCTATCCCGATGTTCCCGATAATTTTCCTATCCCGATGTTCTCGGTAATTTTTCTTTTCCCGGTATTCTCGGCAATGTTTCCTAGTAAATTAAAGAGTCTAGTGAACAAAAATAACAAATTTGAAACAATAATAAAAGATCTAGTAAATTTAAAAGTCTAGTGAACCGCTTCATTGGAAACAATGTTTTATTTTCAAGTCGTTTTCCATGAAAAAAAGTTTCACTTTTCCAGAAATATTTAAATTTTAAAAGAAAAAAATCTTGAAATAAAGGAAAGTAACGTTTGAAAATAAATTATTTGAATTTATTTTAGCGTTTTCACAACTTATATCCTTTTTAAATGGACAATTATAGAGTTTTTCCTGTTAAAATATTTGATATTTGAAGGTTTTCATCTCGTTAACAATAGTGAGTCGAGCAGATCTGCTCTGGTAGAGAAATGGAGAAATAAGCGTTTTCGGCTATAAATTCGTTAATTTCTGGTAATTATTCGATTTTCGAGCTTGGAAAACTATCCCAAGTTACTCCCCGACTCGGAATACGTCTATACGTCGAGTTTGGTTTCGGTCCGTGGCCTATTTCAAGAGATTACCCCGGACATACCCACATACATACATCGCCCGTTAGCCTTTTATTTATACAGAGATTACATTGGTTATATTTTTTATACATTTTAAAATGTTTCACAATGTTATTATGAAAGTTTCAAATTTATACAAGGAAGACTGAATTTTTAAAAAATATTCTTGTAAAAAGTGTCCCATCCCTTTCCGGTCTCCCCTATATATATTTGATTTTCGAAAAACTGTTGAAAAGATGGTTAAGCTATCAAAATTAATTACTCTCAAGTATATCATGTGTAGCAGAACTGCAACTACTAATAATATTGTTGTTGCTAGGTATTTAGAAGTTGCGAATTCCAATACAAGGAAGAAGATGCAACCACTGCTGTGCTGTTGGTGAGTTTTCTTGATGAATTTTTCTCTTGCTTGGTGGGCTACAGTGGCGGATCTACGGGGGGGGGCTTTCAGGCTGAAGCCCCCCCAAAACGTCTAATATTTTACTAAGTTTGTCAAAATGCAAAAAATCTATACCCGAAATTCGGATGAGGCGTACCAAAACGAGTTGAATAAGTGGGGTTTTTTACTTAAATTTCCAAAAATTTTCTGGGGGAGGACCCCCCAGACCCCCCTTTTATTGCTTTGAGTAGGATAATTCACTACCTTTTCCGTATTACCATTAACAAGAAGAATCAATTGGATTATGAAAATTCTTAGCCCCCCCCAAAACCAAATCCTGGATCCGCCGCTGGTGGGCTACATGTGGAACACTGGCCTTAAGTAGTATGCGTGCCATAAATTATTGCATGCTTTAAAAACAGTCTTGAGTCAAGTAAGCTTTAACACATTCAACTGGTTTAGAAGAGCAAAGGAGAAAAAATATTTATACAAGTAAAAAAATTTAAGTGTTGCTTAAATCATTTTAAAATCGGGACATTTGAAAAAGCAAGCTGTGTTTTTTCTCATTAAATTACTTAAGAAACAATTAAAATTTGAAAGCAACTGAAAGGCATACTTATATATCTTCTCCCCAGTAAGATTCTTAGGGAGTATTTACACCTTCTTTCTGCAAATACCTTTCTTCGCGTTGTTTGAGGGCCGCCCATAAATGATGTCCAGCTATGAGGGGGAAGGGGTTTCAAAAATTGTAACATCACATCCTGCAGCTGAAAAAACACTTAATTTTGTAAAACGGCTGTATATTGTTGCTCAATAGTTTGTTTAAGAGCAAGACTTGTGACCGAGAAAGGGTATGGGAAAGTGACATCATTTATGGATGGCCCCTTACTTGGATTTTTGGAATTTCAGGGAGGACACCTTTATGAAGGTCATATCCTCCACGAATGTCTCCAGTGACGTGACACTCCTTGACTAATCACCAAGTGGAATTTTCCATGAACCTTTTTCCCCAAAAGAAGGCAATGGGTAAGGTAGCAGCATTGGTAAGAATATAGCATCCCATGCAAATTTTGTGGTATTTATGGATGGCCCTTACTTGAATTTTTGAACTTTCAGGGAGGGCACCTTTATGAAGGTTACATCCTCCACAAATGTTTCCAGTGGCGTAACACTCCTTGACAAATCGCCTAGAGGGATTTTCCATGAAACTTCTTCCCCGAAAGAAGGCGATGGGTAAGGTAACAGTATTGGTAAGCATGTGGCATTACTCACAAAGTTTGTGGTATTGTTACAAACAGATAAACGCATTTGCAAATAAAACTGCTACTGGAGTGTTCGTAGAGAAACTTGTTATAATTCCATTTTAGAAATAACTTCCTTCTAGCAAACCAATTGGAGAGACGTTATTTTACCAAGTAGGATCTATTAATATGCAAAAGTATTCCCCAATTAGCTCATTTTCATAAAGTTCCACTAGTTTTAATTTATCATTTGATTTCAACTACCAGTAATGTACCTCAGACCCATTTAAATTCATTTAAACTTTTATTAATTTGAGTATTATTATGCAGTAAAATCCCGTTATAACTAACTTCACGGGACCGTAAAATTTCGTTGTAACCGTAGTATCGCTAATTCAAATAAAAACGGTTGGGGACTTTCGTAATAACGGGGTTTTTCGTTGTAACAGGATTTCACTGTATTTTAAATATTTAAGTAAATTCATGTTGTGTTTGAAAGGATAATGTATCCAGGGAATATTGTTTCATTAGTTTATTTTTAGTAAATAAAATATTACGTAGTAAAAGTATAAATAGGTCTGAGGTATACAGCTTTCTTCTGCTAAAGAAACTAGAAGTTCAGCCAATTATAACAATTTATGAAATTTATATTATTATATTATGAAAATTATTATGAAATTTATATTGGGCTTTGGCTGTAGGTTATTTATTCTCTTCAATTTGGTGTGCATCGTAACCACCATTTTCAAAGTTTCAAAAAAAATTTTTAAGAAAATTTTAAGCTTTCTATTTTTTAAAATAATAATTTCTACTAAATTTCAAGTTGAAAATCAAATTTAGTCGCGTAGAAAAAAATAAAAATCTTCGAAATTTAGGTGAGTTATAATAATGTTTGTAATTTGTTAAATATTATATTAATCGTAATGTACTGTTATCTTCACTAAAAAAAGGTTTTTGAGAGAAGTTGTCTTTTGAAGTAAGGGTACTAAAGAGAGTTGCTCCTAAATGGATTTTCCGCTATGTTAGTCCACGAAAAACTTAAAATGATCCTTAAAAAGTACTTGATTTGATCCTTACAAAAGAGTGGGAACTATGCATACAAATAAGGACCACCCTAATGATCAGTAATTGTAATGTAAACTGTTTTAATGATGTGATCTAATTTTATTATTTATGTTATTGCAGGGATAGCAGTGGTTTTCATCAAGTGGAGAGCTCAAGTGGAGGTTTTCTTCGTACATGCAACTTACTAACGGCCGTATTCACCAGTAACCTGACCGGCGGTCTGGTCAGGAAACCATGGTTACAGCCTCTGATTGGTGTAAGGAAAATATTGAATTATTTTTCCACCAATCAGAGGCTGTAACCATGGTTTCCTGACCAGACCGCCGGTCAGGTTACCGGTAAATACGGCCGTAAATCATTAAATAATCTAACCATTGTAACTTATCTTAAAAAATAAAAGTCAATCTGTTCGTCTTTTATACACATCCAGTTTTCTTCCGATCTGTACCAAACTTGGTATACTTACGTAAAAATATCCAAGAAAAAACATAGCCTATGTTTCAAAAACTTTAAATGACCCCTAGACCCTTTTTATCGTCCTTTTGCTGAAATAGCTTTATTTCTACTCAAAAAGATATCTGCTCACCCCATTGTTACAAACAAAGGAAACAGGGTTGGCAAGTTTCTTCCGAAGTGGAAAAAAACGTCTGGAAGAAATAGGTTTCTTCCATGTGGAAGAAACTGGAAGAAACCTCTGTTTTTAAAGAATTAGCTTTAAATTTTCAGGTTTTATAAATATTTGTCTCACAAACACTCTTATATTTACATAAAAACTTCCAAAATGTCATTAATTATATGCACCTATTAGTTAATGATTAAATTAGTAAGTGTAGGTTTCTTCCAAACTATGAAAAAAATGCTATTAAATCATTTGAAAAAAACCCTTTAATAAACAATATTTACTTTGTAGTCTAAAATTTAATTAAATACTCAAAACTGTTATAAATACCTATTGCATGCATGTATTAAATTATTCCAGTAATTTTAAATTAATTTCTACCTAACAGAAAAGTAGTTTTGAATAAGTCTGAGAATTACATAGTATTGGATGAGTTTCTGTCTACAAGAAAGTATAAAAGTTAAACAGAAAAGACATGTTTTAATAATCTGAATTTTTCTAGAATACACAATCTTTCATATAGTAATAAAACAATATAAACCCGACACAAAATTTAAAACAAAGTATTAAACTTCAATATTTCTGACAAATATTTGTCTGGTGTTATTTCCAGTCAAAAATTTTACTGTAATTATAATTAAATTACATTTATGAGTTTTTTTAAATTTTGGTTTGATTTATTCAGTCAACAGATTTAAAATTAAATTTAACTAATGTCAAATTACTGTAATTATAATTAAATTACATTTATGAGTTTTTAAAAATTATGGTTTGATTTATTCAGTCAACAGATTTAAAATTAAATTTAACTAAGAGGAATTAAAAGTTAAATATATATATAATTTTCAAAAATTAATTACTCTAATTTAATTAAATTATATTTATGAGTTCTTTAAATTATGGTTTGATTTATTCAGTTAACAGATTTAAGATACTAATAAAAAAACTAACTGGAATTAAAAGTTAAATATGTTATTTTTTGAAAATTAATTACTCTAATTAAATTTAATTAATTGTAATTAAATTACATTTATGAGTTTTTTAAACTGTGGTTTAATTTATTCAGTTAACACAACAGATTTAAAATTTAATTTAACTAACCGGAATTAAAAGTCAAATATAAAATTTTTAAAAATTTAATTACTAAAAATAAATTTAACTAATTATAATTAAATTACATTTAAGAGTTTTTAAAATTATGGTTTGATTTATTCATTTAACAGATTTAAAAATTGGGTGCTTCTGTAAAGCTTTTTGTTAGTTCCTTCCAGTTTCTTCCATTTCTTCCGGTTTTTTCCAGTTTCTTCCACTGTCCTGGAAGAAACTAGTTTCTTCTGGAAGAAACCCAACCCTGAAAGGAAACATAATGCAAAATAATTTTTTAAAAGAAAACTAGATACAAGTCAATTCAAAAATTATAATAATATAAAAATCCATTTCAGCAAAATTTAAAAGTATTAAACATATTATTATAGGCTTATTCCACGCCAACTCGACAAATGGCATGTGCTCTTAGGTCATGGATTTTTTCAAAATTTTTCTATAGATAGATACTTATGAGCAATACCACCACAAATTTTTTCAGAATCTTTACTCGAAAGGGGACCCGAGGAAAAATTTCTGAAAATTGGACATTTTCCGCCATTTTTTGACTGACGAGTTACAAAAAGTGATGTTTCTCAACTTATTTTCAAGCAAATGAGCTGATTCTGGTGCCAAATTAAAGCTTACACTCTACTCTTTCTAGTAAAACATAAAAATCTATAATTATTTAATTATATTACAGTAACGGACCCTTTATCCGGGAACCCGAAATCCGGCTCGCGTTTAGAATATGTTTTTTCATATTTTGAAGAATTTTTAGTGAGTTAATGCGGTTACGACTAGTGATGGGCAGGTATCGATACCAAATACTTAAGTATTCGATACCTATAGGTATCGAGTGTATTCGATACCCACAAAAGTATCGATACTTTATTGACATATTTCGTTTTAAATTTTCCAATGAACTAATCTTTATAATACCTACTGTAGATCAAACGCAGCCTGTTTCCGTTTTCATTTTGCAACGCTCAAACCCAAGTCGTTATCATCCGCGAGAGAAATTTGACGCGGCTAGGTTTTTCCCCCGCCAAATCCTTCGCCTCTATCCACCTCCAGGCCCGTAGCTACGGGGCTTTTTGATGGATCGCTTTCAGTTTTTTGAATATTAGTCTGATTATGGATAGGCCCTAAAAAAATTGTCCCTTCAGGTTCATTTCCCGACATTGAAAAAAAGTACTCGATACCTAAAAGTACTCGATACCTAAAAGTACTCGATACCTATAAGTATTCGATACCTAAAATTATCGATTTTGCCCATCACTAGTTACGACGAGCAATGGTTGCACGCGGCTTTTGCGACATCGTCACGGTACGGAATGGAATGATTCGGCGCTGGCCAACGCAGCCGAATCGTATCGTCCCCGCGATAAAACGGCCGTTCCAAAATCGGCTGCTGCCTCGCTATCGGTTCTTGCTGCGACGACCCACGTGCTTTGTCGGAAGTTTTTTTTGCTGGATCCGTTACGATTGGAACGGACTATGTCGTTTTAGCGGGTATTTTGGTTTTACTAAAGCAGCTGCGTCTTTGATGGCGTTTTTTACGGGACGGACTCAAAATCCGGAAAATTCCGAAGTCCGGTATGATGTTGGTCCCGAGCTTGCCGGATAAAGGGTCCGTTACTGTATTATTATTTTTTGAAAAATCAGTATTTTCGAAAAAATTGAATAACTCCGAGTTATCTTAAAACATACACTTAAAAATTATATCCAAGAATCATCTTGACATATACTTTCCATAGTATAAAAACTGGGATGTTGTTTTGGGTTAATGAAAAATAAATAATTTTCTTCTAAAATTCATTAAGTGATCAATGCAGCTTTGAAAAAGTCTACAGAATTTCCTTATAATACGAAACGTAAACTCTAGCACTCATATATAAATAATAAATACATATTTAATGAACTTTATATTATTGGTATACTTAATTATGTACTTTTGGTACAAATTTAGTGTTTACTTACTCCATCTTCACAGCTAAAATTATTTCCATCCAAACACATATAAATCCTCATGGCTAAGTCTAATGGGCTAGATACTTTTTTTAAAAGTTATTTAAAAGCCAATTTTAAAAAAACACAACTACCGTTTTTGCTGGGTCAGGGATGCAAAGATTTTCCTGCGGCAAGAAGATAACTCTAAAGCAATCAGAATAAGAAAAATGTCCGATTTCCCTGATGTGCCACAGTAAGTCCTATTTCCCAGCAGCTACTTCTCAGTGCCAAACTATTGACAATCTAAATAACTTACCTGCTTTTATTTCTAGTTTGAACATTCCCGCAAATTATAATATGTTATCTGTTCTGCATTTTAATATTAGAAGTTTAAGATCTAATTATGATGAATTTTTGGCTCAGGTAAATGACTTTCTTCCCGTTCTAGACTGTATAATATTAAGTGAAATTTCGATCTACGAAAATTAAATTCAATTTTATAATATCCCTGGTTTTAAAAGTTTTTCACAGTGCAATGTATCTAATAGATCAGGTGGTGTTATATTATTTATTAAAGAAAACCTTAATTTCGTTCCCATATCAATTCCTAGGTTAAATTCAGCTAATATAATTGCTTTGTACAACCCAGATATTAAACTGATCATAATCGGTATTTATCGCTTTCATTCTTTTACGATTGATTTTTTTCTGAGTGAGTTTAGTACGTTATTACCAATGTTTACCAATAACTCAATTATAGGTGGTGACTTAAATATAAATTTATTAGATCATATTACTTGTAACGACTATCTAGACCTATTGTATTCAAATGGCTATGAAAGTGTAGTTAACATTCCTACTCGAGAAACAGATAATTCATCCACATGTATTGATCACTTTAATTTGAGATTTTCAGGTAAATTTTCTTTTGATTGTTGTAGATGCCTCAGCTCCATAAATGAACTAAAAATAAATGTGAACAAAACTAGCTACATAATATTTTCCTTACAGTCCAATTTTCACGAGGATCTTAAATTATACTTTTGCGATTGTGAAAATCATTTTATCAAATACACTCCAACAATAAAATATTTGGGTATTCTGTTTAATAAAAACTGGAAATTTAAAGATCATATAAATTCAATAGCTAGTAAGTTAAGATACATTTTGTTCAGGTTTTATCACCTAAAAAAATATATTAATTCTGATTTACTTTTGAGAATATATTTTGCTTGGTTTCAATCTCGTATACAATATGAAATTTTGATTTGGGGTGGTGACTTTTATTCAAATATCAAGCCTTTGCTTACTATACAAAAGAAATTTTTACGTTACTTTCCTCTTAATAATCTTTTAAATGCACGTCAGTTATATGTTCTCAATTGCCTTATTTTTCTGAAGAAATATCCTGGCTATGCCACGATAAACCAAAATTTTTCCTATAACCTTCGCAATCATAACTACTATAATATACCTATTCCTCACAAAGAAATATACAAAAAACACTTCCAATATCTTTCTGTCACTTTTTTTAATAAACTTCCAAGAGAAATTCAATCTCAAACTAACATTAAATACTTTAAGAAATTGTGCATTGCATATATTTTGAATCTAAATAGCATTGAGTCCTTATTCTAATTTTGTCAGGTTTAAATATCACCATTTATTCATTTTTTCTCTATAAACTTAGAAATTGCCAGCCAAGCCATTTTGTTTTCCTTTTCTTATTTTTTGTTCTTGTATTTACAATTCTTTTTTAAGTGTCTAGTGTTAAAGCAAAACAACTTCTTCCACTATAAACCAAATCGATTTTTATCTTACTTTTAACAAAGATAATATGTGACCCCATGGACGAGCGGTAGCTCCTTTGGGATATTCATGTAATGGATCACATAATTTACTAGAAACAGTAGAGTGTAAGCTTTAATTTGGCACCACCAGAAACAGCTCATTTGCTTGAAAATAAGTTGAGAAACATCACTTTTTGTAACTCATCAATCAAAAAATGGAGGAAAATGTCCAACTTTCAGAAATTTTTCCTGGGGTCCCTTTTTGAGTAATGATTCTGAAAAAACATGTGGTGATATTTCTCATAGAGATCTATCTATAGAAAAATTTCGAAAAAAATCCATGACCTAAAGGCACGGCGATTATTTTTATTTGGTCGATTTGGCATGGAATGAGCCTATAGTTAAAAATATTTTTATAGATAGTATCTTAATTTTAAATGAAATTTTTCATGGAATAACATTACGAGGAACTATGGTTGACAGAGAGATGGTCGTGGCTAGTTCACAGGGTCGGTAATAAGGTTTTAAATTTTTGTTTTTACGTTCTAAGAACACTCTTAGTCATTTACCTAAGTCATAAAAATACAAATTTATGATTTTTCATGATTGTGATTCATTATCGTGATCATGAAATTTATGATTTTTTTATTCTTCACCATACTACCAACCCTGTGAACTAGCCACGACCATCCAGGCAAGACCCTCTATATACATGGCCACCCAACTCCAGACGATGACGTCAAACGTGAGTGAAAATTGCCATGTTAAGTCTATGGATAGGCTTACCATATTTTCTCGGGGCCAACCCAGGACATATTTTTGAAATTCCTTTATAAGTGCCATATCAAATTACCAAAGAATAAAAACTATTCAAACTAATAAACATTAAACAAAAATATCAAATTTTATTTTTTCATTTAACACTACTTTTTCAAAAATTGTTTGATTGACTTAATTTTTATCACAAAATTCACTGAAAGTAAGTTTTCTGAAGTAATAAAGACGTTAGAAAACGTAAAAAAGGCAATTTTAAATGAGTTTGGTCATGATTTTTTCATAAAAAAAAGTATGGCAAATCGTAAATGTATGAAACCCCGGACATTTAGCAACCCAGGCAGTAGCGGATTTCTAAATAGGCTAGCTGGCTATAGCCTACGGCGGCAAATTTTCGGCAGCAGAATTTTTTTCAGACTAAAAAAGGAGAAGAGAAAGGAAACACTATAAACATAAGCACTGGAAAGAGGGTGAACGTCCTTTCAGAAAAGCAATTGAGGCCCCTAGTTTCAAAACCGGACATTTGCATTTTGACACAGCTTTGATAAAAGAATCGACCATTTGATGACCGCGAATCGGCCGCCAAATGGAAGACTAGTTGCCGCTATATCACGGCCGGTCTCCTTTCCGGCCACCATGTTTTACCACGACTCAAAGATTAACCCAAGTAAAAGGATGTTATAATAGTCCACTGAAAATAGAGTTGAACCTCAAACAAATTGCAATAGAAGGTTTCTCAACGGTTTTCACTTAGAAATGACCTCAATAATAACATACTAAAAATCGGCCGGGGGGAAGTTTAATTTTTTTTAAATTTTTAAAAAATGTCCGAAAAAAAATTAAAAAAAAAAACCAAAACAATAATATAGACATGTGATACATGTTTATAGGTTATTTTTGAGTTTTAAAACCGAATATTGCCTTTAGTTTTGAAAAAAATTGAAATTTTAATTTTTAAAATTAATTTGAAAAATAAACTATATGAAAAAATTAAAAACCCCCTTAAAACCTAACAAAAACATCCAAAGAGATAAATCCAACTGTTTTCATTTAGAAATGACCTAAATATTAACTTACTAAAATTTAAAATTTTTACGAGTTAAAGAAGTAAAATTTTTTTTCAAATTTCCATTTTTTTTTTCGAAAAATGCATTTTTTTTTCAAATTTGTGCAAAAAACTTTAGAGGCTTTTGAAAAGGTCATTTTTCGGTGGATATTGTCCACAGATAGTTATATAATATAAAACCGGTGGAATTGACCCTCAATGAATTAGTTAATTATTTTATTTAAAATTTTGAAATTGGTAAAATGTAGTACAAATTTCGAAAGAAGTGAAAAAGGTAATTCTTTGGCATATTAACATCAGAATTTATGTAATTAACAATAAATTATATTAAGAACACATAATTAACAAATTAATTATTTTTTTTTAAATTTAAAATTTTAATAAATTTTAATACCATAATATAGGCTTGCAATACATGTTTATAGGTTGATTTTTAGTCCTATTACATAAAAAAATATTATCATTGCAATAAAAACTGAAATAGACTTAAAAATTTTAAAGTTAAAAAAAATTCTTAATTACATCAAACTAGTCTCAACAACTGGAACAAATTGCAATAAACGTTTTTTAAACAGTTTTCATTCAGAAATGGCCTAACTAACAACATACTAGAAATCGGACAATGGGAAATTTAATTTTTAATTAAAAAAAACTGGCATTCTGGAACAAAAATATTAAATTTTTTCTAGAGGCATGTAATACATGTTTTTGGATTAGTTTTTTATTCTGATGCTGAAAAATTTAATATTTTGGAGTAAAATTTGAAAAGAGTTAAAAAATGTTTAACTATTCCCTAAAATGTAAAACTATTCCCTACACCTATGCATATATTTTTTAATTCACAGATTACAATAGGAGTAACTTTTTACAAATTAAATAAAGAGAACTGCATAAATTAATAGACAATTTCAGGTTCGTTACATTTTGAAATTTTTTTCCAAGTTATTCAATCTTTGCTGTTAATCCTTAGCAGTTAAAAAAAATTAAAAATTAAATTTCCCATTGTCCGATTTTGTCTGATTTCTAGTATGTTGTTAGTTAGGTCATTTCTGAGTGAAAACCGTTTAAAAAGCGTTTATTGCAATTTGTTCCAGATGTTGAGCCTAGTTTGACATAATTAAGAATTTATTTTTCAATTTTAAAATTTTGATGTCGATCTCAATTTTTACTGCAAAAATATTCAATTTTTCAGCATCAGAATCAAAAATTAACCTAAAAACATGTATTACATGCCTCTAGAAAAAATTTAACATTTTTGTTCCAGAATGCCAGTTTTTTTAATTAAAAATTAAATTTCCCATTGTCCGATTTCTAGTATGTTGTTAGTTAGGCCATTTCTGAATGAAAACTGTTTAAAAAACGTTTATTGCAATTTGTTCCAGTTGTTGAGACTAGTTTGATGTAATTAAGAATTTTTTTTAATTTTAAAATTTTTAAGTCTATTTCAGTTTTTATTGCAATGATAATATTTTTTTATGTAATAGGATTAAAAATCAACCTATAAACATGTATTGCAAGCCTATATTATGATATTAAAATTTACTAAAATTTTAAATTAAAAAAAAATAATTAATTTGTTAATTATGTGTTCTTAATATAATTTATTGTTAATTACATAAATTCTGATGTTAATATGCCAAAGAATTACCTTTTTCACCTCTTTCGAAATTTGTACTACATTTTACCAATTTCAAAATTTTAAATAAAATAATTAACTAATTCATTGAGGGTCAATCCCACCGGTTTTCCATTATATAACTATCTGTGGACAATATCCAACGAAAAATGACCTTTTCAAAAGCCTAGTTTTTTGCACAAATTTGAAAAAAAAAATGAATTTTTCGCAAAAAAAAAATGGAAATTTGAAAAAAAATTTAACTTCAACTCGTAAAAATTTTAAATTTTAGTAGGTTACTATTTAGGTCATTTCTAAATGAAAACCGTTGGATTTATCTCTTTGGATGTTTTTGTTAGGTTTTTAGGGGTTTTTTAATTTTTTCATATAGTTCATTTTTCAAATTAATTTTAAAAATTAAAATTTCAATTTTTTTTCAAAACTAAAGGCAATATTCGGTTTTAAAACTCAAAAATAACCTATAAACATGTATCACATGTCTATATTATTGTTTTGTTTTTTTTTTTAAATTTTTTTTCGGCCATTTTTTAAAAATTAAAAAAAAATTAAACTTCCCCCCGGCCGATTTTGGCCGATTTTTAGTATGTTATTATTGAGGTCATTTCTAAGTGAAAACCGTTGAGAAACCTTCTATTGCAATTTGTTTGAGGTTCGGCCCTATTATTCGCTATTTTCAGTGGACTATAACAAGTTTTTACGATTCAGTATATCCCGCTGGATCTGCGGTATGGTGCACGCTCTGCATGCGGGAGATACATATTTCAATCCCCGGTAACTGTTTAATTTAAAAATAAGAACAAAATTATATATCGTAACGCACTTAAGTGTTATCATTTGAGTCGGTGTAAAACATTGGCGACCGCGTCGACTCTTACCGAAGCTGTGTCAAAATGCAAATGTCCGGTTTTGAAACTAGGGGCCTCAATAATGTGGGTTACAAGGAGCTGTTCTATTTGTTACCCAAAGGGTCTCAAGACGAGACAAAACTACTTTAATGGGCAATTTCCAAAAAGTTTTCTGGGGTAGTACCCCCAAGCCCCCTCTCAAATTTTAATATCTGTTATACGGTGTTTTTCCCTTGAAAATTACGCCGCCTACAAGAAACTTTTCCCTTTTGGTGCTCTCCCCATTAAGTTTGAAAAGTAGATAAACACAAGTTCGGAGGGAATTTCCAAAATTATTTTTGGGAGAGGACCTCTGGCCCCCGTTAGACATTTTTTTATAACTCTTCCCCCCAGAAAATTATGTGGTTTTCAAGGAACTGTAAGGGTCCCCCAGAAATAAGACATTCAAGTTTTGGTAATAGCAATAAAGCCAAAAAAGAAATTTCAACACGTTTCAGACATTCGGTGGTGTTAACCAAACGGTCTCAAAATGAATCGGAACCCTACTTTTAAGGGTAAAAATTCCAAAAACTTTCGGGGGGAAGACCCCCAAACCCCCCTCAAAATTTTAAATCGTATTTAATAAGTACGGTTTTTCCTTGAAATTTTAGGGATTTACAAGGAGTGATCCTCTTTGATGTAACCTAAAGTGTCTCAATATGAGTTAAAATGCCACTTTCAGGGGCAAAATTCAAAAATTTTTCTGGAATAGGAACCCCTTAACCCCCTAGAAATTTTCCAATTCGTAATACTATAAACTTTTTCCTTAAAAATTCTGCCGCTTACAATGAGTGGTGCTCTTTGGGTGGAATCTAAAAGGCTTCAAAATGAGCTAAAACACTATTTTGAGGGGCAAATTTTCAAAATTTTTCTGGGGGAGAACCCCCAGACCCCCTTTTACTTGGAGTTGACATTTTTACACAATTTTGAAATTTAGAGCACCAAAGTCAAAACCTAACGAAGTCATCTCACCTAAAACTTAGTATTCCTATGATTAGACGTCAGAAAAAACCCCAGTAACCCCCTAAAAAATCTGGCTATGGTACTGGCAAGCCCCCCCCCCTTTCAGTTGCTTACATTAATATTTGAACAGCCCATAATATCAATTAAGTTATTTGTGAAATTCATCCCCCCAGACAAAAATCCTGGATTCGCCACTGCCTTCCAAACCAAAAACTGAAATGACTCCCCTGTTTAGTTTTGTAAGTATAGTTATAGCATATAGGCGGCAAATTTTGGTTCAGCCTATAGGCGGCACATTTGGAAATCCGCCACTGAACCCAGGATATTTCCCCGGACAGCTCTAAAAACCCCGGACTGTCCGGGGTAATCCCGGACGTATGGTAAGCCTACTTATGGCAGTTCAGTGGTAAAGGATAATGTCCAGTTAATACCCACCCAGTGGCGGATCCAGCGGGGGGGGGCACAGGGGCACGTGCCCTCCCCGTCATAATTTCAACTACCTAAAAAATGTCGATTTTTCGTAAAATAAATTTTTTTTAAAAAATTTGTACAAAAAACTAAATAGAAATCCCGACTTTCTACCCAAAAGCGTGAGCGCTTTCTTCGTAACGTGGTATCAAGATTTCGGTCACATGCATATTCGAGGAAGAGAACTGGGCGAGAGGGATCTTTTCCTTTTCAACGGGGGGGGGCACGGGTCTCAAGAAGGGAACGCGCGTTCCCTCGACCTTTTTCTCACATCGGTCAGCGGTCAAAACAGTGCCTCAGCAGTGACTGGTTTTAAGTGACTGAAAGTTTCATGAAAATACATCAAAACTTTGGTGAGTACAACTGTTTTAAAATCATTTTTGTATCTACTCAATTTCTCAATCAAGTATAAAATGGAGGAGAGAGGTTTTTGATCAATTGAAGGAAATAAGCTTTGCATTGTTCCGATACAATCAAGGCTATTTTTAGTAACTTTTCACTTTTATTAGAAATATTTTGAGTTTCTGGATTTGTGTTATGGAAGCCGCGACCGTTTAATTTTGCTAATTTTTCACCTAATTAAGTTTTATTCATGCGTCGAAATTCAACGGAAAAGAAAGTTGAAGATTCTTCTGACGTTTAATCCAGCTATAGTCCACTGAAAATAGAGTTGAACCTCAAACAAATTGCAATAGAAGGTTTCTCAACGGTTTTCACTTAGAAATGACCTCAATAATAACATACTAAAAATCGGCCAAAATCGGCCGGGGGGAAGTTTAATTTTTTTTAAATTTTAAAAAAATGGCCGAAAAAAAATTTAAAAAAAAACAAAACAATAATATAGACATGTGATACATGTTTATAGGTTATTTTTGAGTTTTAAAACCGAATCGTGCCTTTAGTTTTGAAAAAAAATTGAAATTTTAATTTTTAAAATTAATTTGAAAAATGAACTATATGAAAAAATTAAAAAACCCCTAAAAACCTAACAAAAACATCCAAAGAGATAAATCCAACGGTTTTCATTTAGAAATGACCTAATTATTAACCTACTAAAATTTAAAATTTTTACGAGTTAAAGAAATTAAATTTTTTTTCAAATTTCCATTTTTTTTTGCGAAAAATGCATTTTTTTTTCAAATTTGTGCAAAAAACTTTAGAGGCTTTTGAAAAGGTCATTTTTCGGTGGATATTGTCCACAGATAGTTATATAATGGAAAACCGGTGGAATTGACCCTAAATGAATTAGTTAATTATTTTATTTAAAATTTTGAAATTGGTAAAATGTAGAACAAATTTCGAAAGAAGTGAAAAAGGTAATTCTTTGGCATATTAACATCAGAATTTATGTAATTAACAATAAATTATATTAAGAACACATAATTAACAAATTAATTATTTTTTTTAAATTTAAAATTTTAATAAATTTTAATATCATAATATAGGCTTGCAATACATGTTTATAGGTTGATTTTTAATCCTATTACATAAAAAAATATTATCATTGCAATAAAAACTGAAATAGACTTAAAAATTTTAAAATAAAAAATTCTTAATTACATCAAACTAGTCTCAACAACTGGAACAAATTGCAATAAACGTTTTTTAAACAGTTTTCATTCAGAAATGGCCTAACTAACAACATACTAGAAATCGGACAAAATCGGACAGTGGGAAATTTAATTTTTAATTAAAAAAACTGGCATTCTGGAACAAAAATATTAAATTTTTTCTAGAGGCATGTAATACATGTTTTTAGGTTAGTTTTTTATTCTGATGCTGAAAAATTTAATATTTTTGGAGTAAAATTTGAAAAGAGTTAAAAAAATTTTTAACTATTCCCTAAAATGTAAAACTATTCCCTACACCTATGCATATATTTTTTAAATTCACAGATTACAATAGGAGTAACTTTTTACAAATTAAATAAAGAGAACTGCATAAATTAATAAACAATTTCAGGTTCGTTACATTTTGAAATTTCTTTCCAAGTTATTCAATCTTTGCAGTTAATCCTTAGCAGTTAAAAAGTTAAAAAAAATTTAAAAATTAAATTTCCCATTGTCCGATTTTGTCCGATTTCTAGTATGTTGCTAGTTAGGCCATTTCTGAATGAAAACTGTTTAAAAAACGTTTATTGCAATTTGTTCCAGTTGTTGAGACTAGTTTGATGTAATTAAGAATTTTTTTTTATTTTAAAATTTTTAAGTCTATTTCAGTTTTTATTGCAATGATAATATTTTTTTATGTAATAGGATTAAAAATCACCTATAAACATGTATTGCAAGCCTATATTATGATATTAAAATTTATTAAAATTTTTAAAATTTTAAATTAAAAAAAATAACCAATTTGTTAATTATGTGTTCTTAATATAATTTATTGTTAATTACATAAATTCTGATGTTAATATGCCAAAGAATTACCTTTTCCACTTCTTTCGAAATTTGTACTACATTTTACCAATTTCAAAATTTTAAATAAAATAATTAACTAATTCATTTAGGGTCAATTCCACCGGTTTTCCATTATATAACTATCTGTGGACAATATCCACCGAAAAATGACCTTTTCAAAAGCCTCTAAAGTTTTTTGCACAAATTTGAAAAAAAATGCATTTTTCGCAAAAAAAAATGGAAATTTGAAAAAAAAATTAACTTCTTTAACTCTTAAAAATTTTAAATTTTAGTAGGTTAATATTTAGGTCATTTCTAAATGAAAACCGTTGGATTTATCTCTTTGGATGTTTTTGTTAGGTTTTTAGGGGTTTTTTAATTTTTTCATATAGTTCATTTTTCAAATTAATTTAAAAAATTAAAATTTCAATTTTTTTCAAAACTAAAGGCACTATTCGGTTTTAAAACTCAAAAATAACCTATAAACATGTATCACATGTCTATATTATTGTTTTGGGTTTTTTTAAATTTTTTTTCGGCCATTTTTTAAAAATTTAAAAAAAATTAAACTTCCCCCCGGCCGATTTTGGCCGATTTTTAGTATGTTATTATTGAGGTCACGTTTAAGTGAAAACCGTTGAGAAACCTTCTATTGCAATTTGTTTGAGGTTCGGCCCTATTTTTCGCTATTTTCAGTGGACTACTAAGCAATAACTAACACAGCCTTTTTACCTAAAACCAGTCGATTTTACAGATTGGACCAAAATGGGTCTATTCAACTTTCACCTTAACTCTCGCTCCATTCACGTTAATTTTTCTTCGTACTTTTCTAGTCGAGGGCGTATATAAGGGTGGCGAAGGGGTTCTGGCCCCCTCTTCGAAATTCTGACTAAATATAAAAAAGTTAAAATCCTGTTTCTTTTAGGGTCAAATTTCCAAAAATATTCTGGGGATGTCCCCCCATTTTGCACTTACAACATTTTATTACTCACAACTTTTTACATTAAATTCATCACCATGCAAAATCCTACGTAAAATATGTTTACAAAATTCAGGCTAGAGGTACCAAAACTAGTTCAAAACCTGTTTCCTGTTTTTAGGGTCGATTTTTAAAAAATTTTCTGGGGGAGATACCCCCAGACCCCCCTTGAGTACTTCGAATTGAATTATTTACATCTTTTCTTATATTCAGTTCTTTAAGATGTAACTTTCACCTAAAAAGTATTTAAAAGTTTCATTAAACCTATTAAATATGCATGAGAAGGCTGGGGGATAATTTTGGGTTCCTCCCGAAATAAATTTATACATACGCCACTGTTTCTAGTGATACTACAAAATGTATTACGAGAATCTATTTAAAGGATTAAGTCAAAAGTTTCACGTAAATACAATCAATATTAAACGCTTGAGATACTTTTAAAGTTTGTTTTTTGGGTGCGCAAGCAGTTTTTTAGAGCTGTTTCCAGAACAGCTGTTAGCGCACGCAAAAAACAAACTTTAACAGGATCTCAAGTGTTTGATATTGATTGTATTTACGTGAAACTTTGGACTTTAGGGTTTTCAACTATGATCTTTCAGATTATCAAATCAAAAGAAATGATTTCGAAATACAAAATAAGGTTTTGGCAGAGTTTTCACATTTTTTGTGCTTTTTAACTTTTTTCATAATAAAACAAATTTTAAAGTGAAGACTTTTGAGGGAATTTTAAAGATCATATTAAACCACAATTTTTGAGACCATAATTAAGTTTTTACCAATAGTAGTTCTTCTACAAATTCAATTTTTCAATGATTTTTTTGGGGTGTCGCTCCATTTTTAACTCCCTGGGATTTGGTCTGGGACCCCCTTTCTATACCGATTCTTGTTCGTCTTGATGAGTACTATCATCCCTGAAAGTTTGTTGCACCATTTCGGATACACCCTGTATACAGAAATATAATAGAAGCCTTTTTTGGGACATGTAACATTGAAGTTCTCTTTTACTTGCAAAAGAGAATAATACAAAAGTGTGACTTGTGCCCCCTCCGTTAAATTTTTCTGGATCTGCCACTGTACCCACCCATTAGAAAAAAAACCCCAAAAAGGTAAAAATAAAAATGAAATAAAAAGGATCACAAAGTGTTTAAATTTACAGAAACCGAAGACCTTAGGTAAACACATTGAAATTGCTAGGGTTTTTTAATTGAATTACTTGCGTTTATATATTAGGGCGCTCTTATATGCAAAAAAAAACCTTTGGTGTTAAGTCAGCCGGATTCGCTTCTTTTACCAAATATAGCCCTACCCAATAGATTTAATATAGAATAAAAAAATATCGTTAAACATTAATGATTGAGAAAACTATATTTGATCGAATATACCCCCATGTTTACCACCATATGTATACGTATTTATTTACAAAACCCAAAGGCACTGTCTATTTGGACGGCCTTTTTTCAACTAAACTCTACTCTAATTTCCACGGCCCGGCGTTCCATTGGTTCTATCACTAAGCGCCAAGACTGCTACGTAACCACGAGACCTACAGCGCATGCGCCACGGGCCGTCCAAATAGACACTTCGAAACCCCAAAAGCATATGTCTCTTAACAACCAACCAACCAATTGAGTTTTCGCGCGTTTCCAAACAGGCAAATTAAAAAAAGAACTTTTAAATGAAAAGGTTATTTAATCAAAGAGCAATTTTGCTAGGCATTCTAATTTTTATGAAGAATTAGATAACTTAATTTTAAAAATAATGAAAGTTCCTTATTTCGGAACACTCAGTAGAAAAACTAACGTAAAATGTACGAACGCCTCCGCAGTTCGTAAATTGCGAAGGTAAGTTTTCTTACAATTTGAAGATTGTTTGCTAGTTATTTTTTGTTCAAAGCTTATATTTTCCTATTATGTAGCTTATTTAAAATTTATGATACAATAAGTATGACTATTTTCGGATTTTTCTTTGTGATTTTGCAATCACCCGACTAAAAAAATGCAACATAGTAAAAATCAAAAGTGGCAACTTTTTTAATAAGCACCAACAACTAAACTTAAGCAAGTTCAAACAAGAAGTAATTCCACCAACTTTAACTTTGTCTGTTTGGTCTGTTTTAACCTGAGATTAAGAGTTTCGCTTTCATTTCACTTTTGATAATTAAGAGAAAAGTTTTGTTGTGATATGCATATGCATGTCATTCAGCAAAGAGCGGCTGCTCGAGTTGTTGCATACAACAATGAGTCTTCAGTCACCGATAATGCCTCATCTGATGATGGTAATTGGGTTTCAAATCCATTCCAACAATATATGTATTATTTGTTTCTGGCTGCTAAAGGTGGATTTACTAATGATACCATAAATCCACCCGAAAATGTAAAGATTGAGGACAACTTAAAGGAATCAAACAGCGTGAAAGAATGCTTGAGAAATATTGCTTTCGATCATTCATATGAGCCACCACATGGTTTTCGTGGATCACGTTCTAATCTCGAAGGCAATCAAACGGATTTAATACTTGATGATGAAGAGACAGAAGATGCTGATGCAAAGGTTAAAGATAATCATTGGAAACCCGTGCGACAAGTAAAGGAACAGTTCATTATTAGAACTAATCCGTTGACGAACCATCAAATATCGAGTTTTGATGTTGCAGGCATTGAAGAATTGAACCCAGATGGTTCACCTGTGGATAAAATGCATGTGGTTTCCTCATGTGCAGTTCATGGCGAGTATGAACAGGGGTTTACTATGTGTACATCTCAACCAGCAAGCAAACCCATGTTTGGAAATGCAGCACACGGTGCTCATTTAAGGTGCATTGATAACAAGTTTAATCGTATACCTCATGTTAAATCTCGTGAAAAGAAAGCTGATGAATCTTTTGATGTTACTGAGAATGGAGAAAATGATGGTAAAGAGTTTATCAATAAATTGATTTCTGATTTAAGCAACAAGAAAAAGAATAAACAACCACTGATATGTAAACTTTGTGGAAATTGGTTCACTGCTGTTGCAACTCTTAAGAACCATTATAGAAGCCATGGAAACATCAAAATGTATGCTTGTTCGCTTTGTGATTCCTCTTTTACCAGGAGATATGGCCTGAATTATCACATGACTGTTCACACAGGCAAATTCCGGTATACTTGTTCTGAGTGTTCAAGGCAGTTTCGTCATACAACCCATTTTAAAGCTCATTGTAGAGATCATAGCTGTGGTAAACCTCTTCAGTGTGCTCTATGTCCCAGTAGTTTCAAAAATAGAAACACATTAAAAAGACATGTTAAAACTAAGCATCTGAGTACAGAAGGACAAAAATAATTTTGTAGTGTAAATATTGTGGAGATAATGATCTGACCGTAAATTTGTCTAGCAGCTTTTTCATAGTACATATTCAAGTTATTTATTTTAAAAGTCATTTGGGTAGTAATGTGCATGGTTATAATTTGAAAATTAAGTAGTTTTTTTTTAAAACTGTATTTAAAGTAATTGATGATGTAGAAGCTTAAGGTTAAACTTAACTACCTGAGGCCCTTTTTATGTCTTGTATTATAATCATCAATAATATATTTGTATACATATCTGTAAATGTACTAAGTAAAAAACAGGTTATGCTAAATTTTATATGCATGAATTTAATTATTTAGTTTAGCTTTTTGAATTAACTTATTTACAAGCTATGAAATATTTTCAAAATTATAATGCAGATACTATTATGAAACTATTTTTGTGCTTTTATTGCAGTACTGCAAATTACATACTTTTCTCGGGTATTTTTTATTTTCAATCTCCATTTTTATCAAAGTAAAATGTTTTTCATTTTACTGAATTAATTTTTCATATTAAGTACATGAAATCCAAGATCATTTGGTACAGCATTTTTAAAATAAAGCTGGATTGTGATATCTATTTTATATTCATATTAAATGTCCAAAATCCATTTGCATCACTTATTTTATCAATAAATGAGAAAATTTGAGTATCTTGTTTCTATTTACTATTCCTGTTCTTCTGTTTTGTGGAAACCGAGATGAGTATAATTTACAACTGAGTTGTATGGGAATTTGGTCAAATTCCATTAACATTCCTGTTGATACCTTTGAACAGAGTTTTGATCTAACATCTAACTAAACATACTGGGCTTGTTCATAAACTTGCACTCGTTCAATGTGTTGGACTCAGTTCTCCAACTATGCGTTAAAAAATTATTGCAGTTTTTTCTGTGCGGTTAACAGGTGGTTCAAAAACTCAACTGAACTGAAAAAAGTTTGAGCGTTCATATATTTCTCAATGCAATGCGTTTTTTCGGGTCACATGACCAGCATATTTTTCGATGCACACTGAAAAAATGTGAAATTATGAACAAGCCCTTTTTAATTCAAGAATTTTGAAATTATTGAGCAATATCTACTTTTTGGTGTCTAAACTAACGAGCATTGCGGCTGTTTAACCTAGGAACGTTAACAAATTGAACTGAAAATTTTGTTCATTAAATAGACATCCCACTATACATTTACTGGCACTATAAATCAAATAATTAAAAACTAGTGCTGAGTTAGTTGAAATTTTTAATATTCGGGGTTTGGTTTCTTCCGGGGCAGTGCAAGAAACCCAACTAAAAGCTTAATAGATGCTCCAAACTTAAAAGTTATTGACTATATAAATAATTTAATCCATAATAAAAAAAGTTAATTTAATTGTTAACTATTATATTTTACCTAAAATATTAAAACTTATTTGTCAAATTCTCCGAGTCAATTTCCTCTAGTCAATTCAGAATTAAATGTTGAAATTAGACAAATAACTTATTAAATTTAGACAAATTAAGCCTAAGTAATTTTTAAAAACTTAGTTTGCAAAAAATGATTGAAAGCCGTATTTCTGAATTACTACGTGAAAACTTAGAGGGGTTTTTGGCATATACTGCGGGTGGTCACCATGAGGGAAGGGGGTCAAATATAGTAAAAAATAGGTCACGTAAGTATGGATACATTCCCTAACTCTGTCAAAGTATTTTTTTTAATTGTTATTGATGATTATTAATAAAACCCTAAGTATATTATTTTTTTTTATTTCTAATGGGCGGGTACTAGGACATTATCCTTCTACCACTGAAAATGCCCTAAGAAGTACCAGCGAGCACCTGTGGACTGAAGCCACGGAGCTGAGGTACTGTTGCCCACGCCACACACACATTCACACCTCTTTTTACAGGGGGGCCACATTCATTCATCACACAAGGACAGCAATTAACATCCATGCCAAACGGGGATTCGAACCCCGGACGTACGGCTTCGCAGTCAGATATGCTAACCACTCGGCCAGCATGTCGGCATATTATTTTATTTAAAGGTGCTAATTAACTAGCAGAAACATGACTATAAAAACTGTTTTACCATTTGTTTTCTCGAAATAATAAATAAACTATTTAAATCTGTAAATTTTTGTTTGCATCAAAGGGCTAGTTCTAATAAATGCATAAATGTTGTAAGTTTTCAACAGAATATTTTCAGTTTTTAAAAGTTGGCGCAAGTTCAGAGGTGCGGATGCTTGGCGAATTTTGGCTGTTTAGCAGCACATTGAGAAGCCAAATCATTCACTTAACATTAGTTAGGGTTACCATATTAGCCATCTTTACCGCTAAAAACTTGGCGCATCTGCACCTCTGAACTTGCGCCTTGAAGGGCGCAGTTTGCATTTGAATCGCAAAACAAATAATTTGGAAGTAAAAAGACTGCATTTCTGGAAATCCATTATCAAGACGAGCAATTAAAAGATTAAGGTAATCCCCTCCGCCCCCCCCCCAACTTGACCTTAGTACCAAAATTTTAAAAAACTCGGTATGGTATCGAAGTGTATATTTGGACGGCCAGTGGCGCATGCGCTGTAGGTCTCGTGATTACGTAGCAGTCTCGGCGCTTAGTGATGGAACGCCGAGCCGTGAAAATTAGAGTAGAGTTTAGTTGAAAAATGGCCGTCCAAATATACAGTGCCGTATGGTATTGGCTGGTACACGCAATTTGGTTGGTAAGTTTTGGTACTTGGTTGACCGAGGTTTCCAAATTTTTCCTGTTAGTACTATTTGATTTTTTTGGCAACGTAAACGAACATCATCATAGTGTGTTGACAAAGTGCTAAGATGTGGAAGTCGAGATAAGAATTCTCGCCAAATAGTCGCCAACTGTGATGCTAACTAGCCAAATATGATAAACAGTTATGGGTTATATGATTATTCTAAAGCTTCAAAGCGAATGATCTTTAGATAGATCGAATCGCGAAATAGATCGGCGGGTTTTTCTAGGTTTTTCTAGTCAGCATCGTCACCGTCAGCATTCTTTCATTGTTAGTAAATATGTCGTGGTGGATCACCGATTCGGATTAATTTTTTAATTTGGACTGAAATTTGTACGTGTCACATCGCACAGAGTAGATTGCAAATTTAGGTAAGCTTCTTTTTTATTGCATTTATAGGGGTATAAGATAATGATAATATTTAGCTATAGAATATGTAATGTAGTATAATTTGCCCCTTGCTATGACACTTGACTGCAATCTGCATTGTAAGCTAAATATTGGTAATATAAAATTGGCCTTTCCAATTGTTATGGATTATTTTATAAAGTTATCTTTAAAGAGTACACGAAAACTAGAACTTGTTTTTTGAACATTTTGTTGTCACTCCTGTCGTGTGGTTATAAGTAATTTATAAATTAAAGCATCGGCTAAATTAAATACCCTTTGTGAAATCCTACTTATAGATTATTATATATAAACTGATTGTTTGAGAAACCTCTAATATTTGGATTCAAAGATTTACTTAGATGGTACTATCATTCAAAATAGGATTTTTACTTCCGAAACAAAATTATTTTACCTGGACAAAAATGATGAATATAGCTTTAAAACAGACTGATGAATCATACTAACTTGAAGATTATTTATGTTTTTGTGGATCAAACCACTAAATTTGTAAACTCATTTAGTTCAAACTTCAATTCCAAGGCATGTTGTTTTCTCAGGGGAAAGTTTTTTTAAGTGTAAGAAAAATGCAGCTACAATCATGATTTATTTTCAAAATTCAAAACAACCATATATTATGTATACTAAATAGGTATTCAAGAAGATATAGAACTGATTCAGGTTATTTAAAGAACTTTGTTTTATTCATGACAGTTAATTTATGCAGCATCGAAACTATAATTCTGGAAATGTAAAATAATTAAGTTATTTGGCTTATTTAATACACAATTTCCATTGATTACATTCCACGTGTGTTTCTTAGAAAAGAAATTTATTGCTCTAAAGTTGTGATAGCACCTGTTGTGTTTTCATCTTTATATTAAAAATATCAGGTTCAATTCTGTTATAGTTCCTGCTAAATATTGCCTATCTCTTTTGGACACTACTATAAAGTATAAATATTGCTAAATAATTCCAAACTCATAGATTAAAATGTTTAAATAGATCTATAACTGTTCAGTTTATCATTTAAACTTAGAAAAATTTGCTTACATTTGAATATTGAGCGTTCAAAAGAGATAGGCGAAAATTTCAAATCCCTTTCTAAGTGCATCACAACATGTTACCTGAAATTTTCTGAGAAATCTGAGATGGTGGGTTTCATTTTCATCTTTTTCTGGGTGGAATGACCCTTCAGTCAAATCATTTTAAAATACAGTTAAGCTAGTTGCTAGTAAAATAAAAGATGAACTAAAAAAGCAGAACACGCTCTTAATATTCATTTGAAATTAAAATATTTTGCTCTTACCTTACACATTATATCATCCATATAAGTGTTTATAAGTTTTATACAGTGTTTATAAGAACTTATTAACATTAACTGGTCATTGTAATATAATGGGCGCTATATCAGGGAGTTATTTGGATAGGTTCTACTGTAGTAAGAACTTATTTAGGTAAATTTTTATAAATAATGCTTTAAGTAGCTTTGAGTTTGGTTAGAGCAACAATGGGCAACCTATGGCCTACGGAACATTTTAAAAAATGTACTAAAAAATCACTCTTTTCGTTAACCAGAGCAAAAGAGAGGATACAGAAGTTTCCCCAAAAAAGGAACTTAATTTTAGCAGTTAAAACGTGCTGTACAACTATATTTTGTTCTTGGGAGGTGTCTATAAGCGTGGGAGAGTTGTTACTTCACGACGGTTGATTTTCTGATTTTAAAAAGTGGATAGCTTAGCTTGTTCAACCTTTTTCCATCTCCCTTGAAAAGTAACGTCAAGGAAGCTCCGATACACCTGCAAATGGAGTTGATCGAGCTTCAGGAAGACTGGCATTTAAAATCAAAATTTGAAGACGTAAAGCCCTGTGATTTCAACAGCACATACCTAGCTGAAAAAAAATTCCCCCACCTAAGAGCATTTGCAAGAAAAATTATCTGCGCATTTGGAAGTACATGTAAATGTGAACAGTTCTTTTCCAGAATAAAAATTAATAAATCGAAGTATTGAACCAGGCTTACAGAGGAAAATCTGGACAGAACTCTGCGCCTGTGTATAAGTGAGATAGAGATCCCAATGATGACAATCTTGTAACTCAGGTTCAAACTCAAGTATACTCCAGATTTTTCTAGATTTTCCAGTTCAGATTTTTGTAACTTCAACATTAAATTTTTGTATGTAATCTAGATAATATTATTCTAGTCCAGATTAATTTTTAACTGTAGTGCTAAACTTCATAAATATATATATACAACTAAACGACATATTTTTTACTTTTAAAAATATTACCTATTATCTACTCTATGGCCCTCCACGTCATTATAAACTTGGAGTCCGCCTGCAGACTCAAAAAGGTTGCCCATACCTGGGTTAGAGGATGACATAATGTTTTATTAAGGGTGTTGAACAAATCTGACAAAACTCTGCTCATAAAGATTCATTTTGAGGTGTTTATGAAAAAATTCAAAGTATTTGTACTCTACAGCATTTTTCTTTTTGAAGAATGTGCTCTCCTATCAGATAAAAACTTAAGTATTTTACTCCACAGTGCCCACATATGTGTACACTGGATATTTTACCATCTTAGGTTAGAAACAAAACACTTGTACTTGAATAACTTGTCATGTTCTAAAAAAGTTTTTTCTGAAACTAGTAGGACGTCATGCTTTTTCCTCTTTTTTCTCCACTTTTCATCATAGAGGCATATTTCTAAGGGCATATTTATGTATTACTCCCCTCATATGAAAACTAGCTGTGGTCCACAGTTTTGAACTCTAATATTATTTTAATTTTAAAAAGTCTTGTTTTCACAAGCAGGGGTGACAGTTTCCCTTGATGATATTTTTAAAGGCAGGGGTCTGTCTAGGATTTTTTAAAAGGCTACCTATTTTGTGAAGAATTAGTGCTAATTTGTGAAAATATTTCTGTGAATTTGTGAAAATTTAAGTTCAAAATCACATGTTAATAGTTTAACATTAAAAAAGAGAAAATTTAGTCTAGAATGTGGATAAAAATTTAACTATTAAGAGGATATATAGCTTCCTGAAAAACTTTTTTTTTCAAAAATGTATTTTGTGAAGGTATTTTACTAAAACTGAATTTGTTTAAGCACCTATTTAACAAATGGGGAATTTGTGAAGGTACTGTAAAACTAGTAAAATTGCCTTGGACAGACCACTGCAAGGGTAGCGTACAGCTGTAATGTGTTTTCAACCTAAATTTTCCTAATTAAGTTAATAACAGATTGATTTTTTATTTTTATAGTCTCATTTTGTTGTTGCATGTTAATTTTCTTTACAGCCTTTAACTTCAAAGCTGAATGAATATTTATTTTTGTATGTCTTTTAAAAAAAAATAGACATCAACAATAATATTTTTTCGGTTGAAGTTAAAGAAGAATTTCACACAGGATATCTCGAACTGTTGTTCTACCTAATTGGATTTAGAGGCAGTTCCTAGTTCCAATATATCCTTATCAAGCAGCTAAGGGTGAGAGGATTTCTGTATTTGATGTTTTTTGCTGACAGTGGGGAATGGCCCAAAGCAAGGTTGCTATGAGTGATGCTTTATGTTAAACCTTAAAACCACTTATTTCTGGGGAGTGTATTTAGATAAAAATTTCAATGTTGTAAGGATTTTGAATAATAATATTTAAATGAACATTTTGAATTTCTACAATAAAAAAGATCTTTGGGTAGTTAGTTAACCTAGTTATAATTAAATTATATATGTGAAGGGATTTGTAATGTTAATTTTGTTGACTAGGAACGGGAAAAATTACCAAAACCAAGCTTGTTTGAAATCATTTTAATGTTGTAAGTAATTGAACTACATAGGTAGTTAGTTTATGGTCCATTGTGATGGTAAGGGAAGGAAGTTTTTACCCACAAAATCAGTGTATTTTTGTCTGTAAAAAATACAAATGTTTTCCAAATTTGAAATTCAGTATCTCAACCTTTTGTAGCTAGAAGCTTAAAATGCCAAACCTAGAAATTTTTAGTCAATAACTTTTTTAAATATTTAAAGTTTGGTAATGGAAAAGAATGTTTTTATATACGACATGGGTTTCCAGGTTATACCTCTCCCAAAAGACCAGCCAAAACAGAAAAAAATCTGAAAAAATTAGAGGACATAAAGGGATGTTTAATTAGTATAAATTGACCTTTGTTTCTGAGTTACAATTAAATTAAGTATTAAAATAAGGGGTAGGTACTTCTTTAAAAACATATGGTTAATAAAAATAATTTTTTTGCATTTAGCTTTTTATGTATTATTTTAAATTATAAATTTGATATGCTAAACTATTTTAAATTTGTAAGATTTGCAGTGTGTCACTACTGTTACAACAAAAAAAATTCAGATTGGACCACTAAAAATGTAATAAGAAATTTATGTAGTATTCTTAATCTGGGAATCCCCTTAATAGAAAAAAATGTTTCAGTCATGAAAGTTTCATAATCCCAGTAATTTTTCAAATGTGTAGATAGTGAAAAAACTCTCATCCAAAAAGTGTCACACCTGTTGCAACATTTAATAATTAAAGTATAGTTGAAAATTTATTTTTGCTCAGATATTAAAATTAAATGTGTGGCAAAACATATTAAAAATATTTTCAGAGATTAGTTAATATATCCCCCAAAGTTTAGATACAACCTCTAAAATTGTGTGCAATTAATAATTTTTCAATAACATATTTTCTAATTCTCCATTATTTGTACACTAATTTTTCCTTGTAGATGAATGAACTCGTGAAAACAAGTGTAATCAAAGGAATTTCATAATTCAGCAGGGTAAATACTAGATAAATAAACAAATGCTGACACAAACAGATAGGAAAGCATCAAATATTAACCATAGTTTATTTCTAAAACAACCTTAAAATTGTAAAATTTACACTGTCACCAGTGTAAAAACAAAAAAATTCTTATTGAATTATTAAAATGTATTAGCAAACTTGTGTAGTAGTTAATAACCTTATCTGACTCTCTTTAAAAGATGTGTCACTTATTTACAAATGTAAATAATATGAAAAGTGTCACACCCTATCACATCATTTAAAGATTGTGAAACATTGAAGTTTTATTTTTGCTGAAATATTGAAATTAAATGCATGACAAAATACAGTAAAAATGTTTTTCAGGGATGAGTTAATAAGTCCCCAAAGTTTAAATACAATCTAAAATTGTGTCTTAATTTTTTACCCATCACAGTGGAAATCACCAAAAGAAAATTAATTAGGGAGAAAATATATCAAATCCAAACAAGAAAACCCTAAGAATTGAATTAAGATTTTTAGTATTGGGGCTTATTTACTAAAAGTTGCCTTTATTCACATAATAAGAATTTCATATAAAACCGTTATGCTCATCAGTAAATCTAAAGATTTAAATAATAGAAACTAAATTTTATTCATCAAAAATTTCCCAAAGTAAATGTTTAGGTAAATTGCTTAAAACCTTTCCTAAATTGCTTAAAACCTATTTTATTTTGAATACAGAGATCACTGAATCAGCAAATTCCAAAAATATGTTCATCATTCACTCTTCAAAAAGGAATTTACTTAAATATTAAATAACCATATCTTTGAATAAACTCAAAAATTTTGTTGTGTGAAATAACTCTGCTCTCTCCCCTAAGTATAATAATTTTACCCAACTGTGAAAATATGTTTCTTAAATTTTAATTATCCAGTCCTTTAATTTTATTTTTAATCCCTTTAATCTTTTTTGTGAAAACAATTTTATTAAAGCCTCTTTTGTTTATTGAAAAACATCTGCTTTATAGATAAAAATAATATAGTAACTTTAGTTCTAAAACAAGCTTTTCTCGGAAATATTAAAATAATGAAGTCCCTTTGATTTCTAAGTACTATATCTAAATAAGCATGCATCCCTCATTATATTTTACATTTAAAAGTACAAGTTAACAGGCTTTATAAAATAGATAAATAATTAATTTCAGCTTATAAATTAGTTCAATGTGATTTTCAAATAGTTTCATTAAGGGCATAGAATTAAAAAATTTCATTTAGTTTTTAAATTAAAAGTAAACTACGCTGTAGTTTAAGATTGGAGTTTTCTTAAATCACATTTTACATTGGTTTGATTAAGCTGCATTTGTGTTTACGTAAAGCCAAAGTAAATGTTATTTTTCTGGGTTAATTTCAGGGAAATTAATGATTATTGCGCGAAACATTTTTAATTTTGTTTGAAACTAAACTACTGATATTCTTAAAAAACATTATCAGCCTAACTTTAAAACTTTTTAGAATCAACTAAATTACTGAGGATATGAATTCTGATTTTATGCATTAATTTTTTTAAATTCTTATGAATATTAGTTTATTAGAAGTCTTAAATAGAAAATGTAGTTTTTTATTTAGTGCTTCCGTCGACTTACCGGGGGAAAGTCTCTCTCCTCACCCCTTCTTAGTTATCCAGCACCAATAAGCTAAGCCACGCCTTAGGATGCAATCCATTGGTCAAGTTGTCACATTATGCTCCCCAAATGCCAACATACCAAACAAGCTTGAGGGGAAGCATACTTTCACTTTCCAAGCCTTGAAAGGGGACAGTTGACCCCGTTTGACCTCAATGTCGATTTGGGTTCTGGGAACGGGGAATAGCTTCTCGTTTTTAAAAAGCAGAAATTCTACAACTACAGTGCAAAGCATTTACATTAATTATTAGCGGGTAATCAAAAATCTGAATATCGTTCGCTTTTTTTATCAATAACACAGGTGTGCAATGAAAAGGCTAAAATTTAACGATTTCCAATGTATGGAATTTATTTAAAATTCAAAATGTTTATTATAGTTCATCTATACAGTTTGGGTAATAAGAAAAGTTACCAAATATGTAGAAGGTGTGAATTGTAATATAAACATTTAATCTACAGAAATTTCACGACAGCACTGCAGTTGTGTCTATGTATTTAGAACTCAATTTTGATAATTAAAACTATCTAACCTCTTAAAAAATCCTCTCCTTCGGATATTATACTAATTTAGATATAGATCTTTTACTTGTAAATCAGTAAAATCTTTAGCACTTCTTGCTGTTTCATTTTTTAAAACGTTGTTAATCGATTATTTTCTAAGAATGCTTATTAGCTGTAGACTAATTTTTCTTTTAATAATAAATCTTCAACTTAAAAAAATAATAAATAATTTGTTTTAATTTTAAATTTTATAACTAGGAAGATCATGAAAAATTGTGTTTAAATTGTAATACATAAAAAAGTAAGTTAATGAGACCCAGTCAAAATTATTGCGTTGCTTTTTAAATGCAAGAAAGATATTTCTTAAGTAAAATACACCTTAGTAAATTTTTTTAAATGCAAGAAAGATATTTCTTAAGTAAAATACACCTTAGTAAATCTTTTTAAATGAAGTATGTTCCAGTGTTGAAATATTAGCTTGACTTGCCTGTTTTAAAACAATAAACTGCAATTTTTACTGTCTCAGTCACCCGCCTCCCGATAGAAAGTTTAATTGGCACTCGGGTAGCTAAAAAGGTTGGACCACACTGAATTAGAATAAAAAAAATAATATTTTTAAGAATACTGCTTTTTTACATAAAAAATTGCCCCATATTATTATTAAAATGTTAAAAACTGTGGTGTCTTAAAAATCAAACGAGGTCATTTTTGTATTCAGCACGCCAAAAAAACATCAAAAAATTATTTTCAGGTAAAGTTTGAATTTAAAAATAATATTTTTAAATATACTTTCATTTTTCTAGAAAAAAAAATTACCTTTTTTTCCTAAATAGCTAGAAAGGTAAAGTCCTATAATAAAACAGAGGTCAATTTTAGATTCAGCACATCACATTAGAAATGATATTGGAAAAACTTGAGTTAAAAATTTAGTATAGGTAATGCGCCCATTTTCCAAAATTTTATGGAATTTCAGAATTAAATATTAAAACCTGGTTTGTCAGAAAACGTATGTGTTTTTTACGTATGATTTCCAAGTTTAGTGTAGATCGGAGGAAAACTAAATTTGTATATGAGACACATGCAAACAAAAATACACATACATTGACTTTTGTTATATAAGATTACAACCCCTGATATTGTTAGAGTACAGCCATTTAGAACTCGTTTCAATTAAAAAATGTTATAGTTCAGAAAAGAAAATTACATTCAAAAATGTAAGCACTACCAAATATAGTTTGAAAGAGTTTCATATAAATTACGTATATCCTTACGGTGAGAATCAAATTTTTTAAATCTAAGTGAGAATATTTAAAAAGAGTTTTCACAGTTTATATTTCTGAGATAGATCGGATTTTTCTGACGTTTTTTAATACGAGTTGATTTTTTTACTTGTAATAAATACTACAATATTCTCTATAGATAGAAATTTCTCATATTTGTTGAAATTTAATAACACATCTTAAGATTTTCATGTGGTTTGCAGCCTTGAAATAAAAATGCATTTCGGAATATTTGAACTACTTAAATTTTATAATTGGTTTGACATTTCAACATCATATTCATTCTACTATTTTTTTTAAAGTACGTACCTACATTTTTAGTTTTATTTGTTCCTTTTTTAATGTAAAAAATTTTAAGTTTAAGGCAGTCTAGTTAGTGATTCAAATTTTTTAGTAGTTTGAAGTTATTTATATTAATGGAGTATTCTGATGGTGATAAAAATCTTGCAAATCTTTTTTGGAGTTGGCAGTTTCTTTATTTTTTTAAAGTTTACTTTATAGTCTCCTCCGAAAATCGTAAGACCGTAGTCAATCTGCGATTGCATGCAAGAGTGATAAGATTAATGATAAAATTGTTGCTCACTTATGAGTTAAAATGGTAAAAATTCAACATTATTACACGCAATTTTGTCCGCAATATATTTACAATGAGATTTCCACTTCAAGTTAATATCAATATAGAGTCCAAGATATTTAATTGTGTCGACTTTTTTATTTAATTTACAATTGCAATCTATAATAATAAAAGAGCTTTACGGTTCACCGATCGTTTCACCTATCAACGCACAGCAAAATCTACCGGGGCTAAAGAGTCGAAACTTGGTGTGGTGGAAGACTTTACAGTGTATACGCGCACTAAGAAGGGATTTTTCGAAATTCTTTTTTCCTGACCCACAGGGGTGCTTGGAGTGTTTTCTACGTTTTTGAGCCTAGCACCGTCCCAAATGACCCTAGATCTTCGTAACTTCGCAGGAAGGTACCTAGAAACAATATCTAGAAAGGCATTTTTAGAATTTTCGATATTCGAATTTTAAGGGGTCTAAAAATTTCAAAAACCCGATTTTACTGAGCATAAACAAAGTTTTACATTTTAGAAGAAAAACATACTAATAATTTGATATTTCGAAGTGACCGGTTGGTATTATCTTCTTAAGAATATTTCAAAGAAAGTAATTTCTGGATTTTTCGATATTTCATTCTGGAGGGGGTGCACGGGGGTTTGAATATTTTCTTCGGTTTTTAGTTTTTGCTTTCTATCGCCCACTTTATTAATGCGATTGGTATGAAATTTTAGCATGTTGTTCCACACACAATCGGGAAGGTTTTCAAAAAAGAATTTTTGAATTCAAACCATTCTAAGCTGTCTTTTTTGGCCCTTTTCTAAATTCTTATGCGTAGCTTCAATGTTAAATTGATAACGATTATTGCTCCATCCAAGTGACGCAAAACCACTATTGTTGGAAATATTTATTTAAAAATATTTTATAGCGAGTAGAATTTTTAAAAAAATCTGATAAAGAAATAATTTGTGATAAAATAAGTTTTTTACAATTACCAAAAAATATTAAACCGAAAATTTTTAAATTTTTTTTCCAAGTAATAAAATTTATATAACAATAGTATTTCATCAGAAGCATTTTAGATGGTTGGTGTCAATTGAAATGATGCTTACATTTATTTTATGTTTGAAGGCGATTTATTTTAGCGAAATGAGTTGGTAATAAATCAACAAAGGGGGGTTCAGGGGGTCTCCCCCTGACCTTTTTTAAATTTTAATTTTAAAAAACCGGTTATTAAGTTTATAAAACTATTTTAATTCCCAAAGTTTCTTTAGATTTTGTTTTACATCTGCCACAACTATCCCGAATCGAATTACCGTATTACGAATTGGAGAAATAGATGGAGGATATTGAAGGGAACAAAGATAAAGCACCTTGAAATAAGGGGGCTAAGAGGGTCTCCTTCCAACGTTTTTATATTTTGAAAATATCACTCTTAAAAATGAGGATTTCACACATTAATTCTTAACAGGTGATGTTTTTAAAGTTTTTTATGTCTTAAGGAAGTATAGCATGAAAGAAGAATTCTAGCGGGAAGCCAGTTGACCCTATTGCCCCTAAATGACTCCCAGGAAAGGAATATAGGGAAGAAAATAATTCTTATTTATTTTATCACCTAGATTGAAAATCCTTTTTTCTCCGAGCAACGGCGGGTATATCAGCTAGTATTTAATAAAATCTAATAATAAATGTTTAGGGCTAGTAAATGTAAGTAGAAAAGGAGGCACATTTGAACAAAGAGTTCATTTTTTTAATAATTTCCGGTACAGGATATTGAAACACTCAAAACCTGATTAATTTATCAATTTCCACTATTCCTGCAATTTTCGTGCTATTTTATATTTTATCACGTTTATCCTCATTCGGAGAAAGGAGGATTTCTTTTCACATGAGTGAAAAAATCTTAAACGCTTGATTTTTAAATTTAATATATTTGAAATAATTTAAGTAAATTTAAAACTTCTTAAACAACTGCATTTAACGTCTAAAATAATTGCACTCAAAATCAAGAAAAGGAACTAAAAGGCACATTTAAGCTGTTAAAATTTGACCCAACGTTTTGTGTTCAAATGTGTCCTATCTACCATCCTAAACAAAAATGTAAAAAATATTTATTTGTAATTGAAATTTATTAACAAAGCTTTTTTGGACTTAACTTTATTGATGCCACCATAGAGAGCAAGGAAAAATTTTTATACAAAAATCTTTCTTAACTGATTTTTTACATAAATAAAATCAAAATAAATTTTACTTAGCACCTTCAAGACGAACTGATACAATTGGTTACTTTTTCAGATTTGTGAATTTATTTTAACTTAGAAGAATGTGAAATGTGTTCTAATGTGCCTCCCCCTCCATTGCTTTTGGCACCTAAAAGGTTTAATTTTGCGAAAAGTTTTCCGTTCACTCGATTGATTAATTGATTTTGATAATCAGCATAAATATGAAGTGTAAGGAATGAGACATTTTTTAACGATTTTTCCTATCTTTAGAAACGGTGGTAATATTATGAATAACTTAAAAATACGCTTTTATTTATTTTAATAATTAACGATCTGGAACACTGCTTTTAAGAAATATCAAAATCGACCGATTTTTACAACCATCACCGTTTTCTCTGCTCTTCACAGACCACCTGCGGTGTGGAAGAATTCATTCCTGTCTCTCCATGCTTTCTGGAATGAATGGTCGATTTTGATATTTCTTAAAAGGGTGGTACAGCGATTCGCCCACAAAATAAATGCCTACCCCCCGTCCATAATATATTCCCTAAATTCCCCAGCATTATTGCTTCTGTTTTTCCCTTAATTCCTCAACCTCTCTTCCGTTTTCAAATCGATTCTCCTCTTAAAGAATCGTTGTAAAAATCCAAAGAATCGGTTCGGAAATAATAGGAATCGAATGCTACGCTTTGCTGAAATGGACTATCCAATGTCCAAGAAAGGTTTTCGTGAATTTTGTCTACTGATTTTATGTAGTTCACTTTTGGTATACTAAATTTTAAAAAATTTGGTTTTAATTATTTCCGAACCGATTCTTTGGATTTTTACAAAAGCAGGTGAGAATATAGGTCCCGAGAAAAAAAATTTCTCTATCAATATTTTAAGGGGGTAAATAGGCCCTCTATTGATAATGTAGTTCAGTGGGGGATCTATGGGAGGGGTTTCGAAAAAAAATTAAGAAAAATTAAAGCTTCAATTTATTTCATTTTTTCTTGTAGCTTTTACAATTTAAACCGCCCAAAGAGCTTTACGCGATGTAATACTGAATTTTATGCACCAAAATGATTTAAAACAATGTTATTTAATGTCAAATTTTCTAGGGGAGGATCCCCAGACCCCTTGGTACTTGTAACTCTATTATTACAACATTGTTTTTTATTAAAAGTTCGACAAATCGCAAAAATTCAACCATAAAATGCATTTCCTAAATTTGAATGAGGCGTACCAAACTGAGTTGGAAAAAATATGTTTTTAGTTATATTTTCTTGGAATGGGCCAGTGGCGTATCCAGGGGGGATTTGGGGATATATCCCCCCGAAATTCAGAAATTTTCCTTTTTTGACCATGGACCAAATTTACCTCATATCCCCCCCAAAATTTCAATATCTCTCCCCTGAAATTTTTTCCTGGCTACACCACTGGAGTGGGCCCCTAGAACCCCCTTAGTACTTGTAACATTATTATTACAGCTATATTTTATATTAAGTTTTCCAAATTGCGAAAATTCTACCATAAAATTTATGTCCGAAACCGCCTCGTTCTGAAAAACCCTTCTGCAGTGTCGAATTGTTGAAAAAACTGGACTGGTCACTTCTGGGAGCTTGCTTATACTGCCCCACTAAAATAAACCAACTCCCTCAAATCAACTCCAAAGTTCACAATGTCGGTACTATTCCAAACCGCCTCGTTCTGAAAAACCCTTCTACAGTGTCGGTTTGTTGAAAAAACTGGACTGGTCACTTCTGGGAGCTTGCTTATACTGCCCCACTAAAATAAACCAACTCCCTCAAATCAACTCCAAAGTTCACAATGTCGGTACTATTCCAAACCGCCTCGTTCTGAAAAACCCTTCTACAGTGTCGGTTTGTTGAAAAAACTGGACTGGTCACTTCTGGGAGCTTGCTTATACTGCCCCACTAAAATAAACCAACTCCCTCAAATCAACTCCAAAGTTCACAATGTCGGTACTATTCCAAACCGCCTCGTTCTGAAAAACCCTTCTGCAGTGTCGGTTTGTTGAAAAAACTGGACTGGTCACTCACTGGAGAATTTTACATTTTCGCTTATAAAACCCCCCAGCTCATTAGGGGTTCATTTTCAATCCCCATTCCTGTGTGATTTTGAGTCATCTTGGTGTGCTCTACCCCTCTTAGAAGTTTTAAAATACTTATCTGAAACACACTTTATGTAATATACTAGCTAATTTGCCCGGCCTTGCACGGGAGGAAGGTATTAATTCCTTTTTAAAAGTTCTATCAAGTTACGTGTCTGATTTTTCGAATCAGCAATCACCAATCACTCCGGTGTGTCCCCAGTATTTTTTTCATACCCCCGTGCTCCCGATAATTTTCCTATCCCGGTGTTCCCGGTAATTTTCCTATCCCGGTGTTCCCGGTAATTTTCCTATCCCGGTGTTCCCGGTAATTTTCCTATCCCAGAGTTCCCGGTAATTTCCATATCCCCATGTTCCCGATAATTTTCCCATCCCGGTGTTCCCGATAATTTTCATACCCGCACCCGATAGTTTTCCTATCCCGGTGTTCCCGGTAATTTTCCTATCCCGATGTTCCCGATAATTTTCCTATCCCGATGTTCCCGATAATTTTCCTATCCCGATGTTCCCGATAATTTTCCTATTCCTATGATCGAGGTAATTTTTATGTCCCGGTAATCCCGGTACTTTTTTCCTATCCCGATGTTCTCGGTAATTTTTCTTTTCCCGGTATATGCCCGGATATGCCCGGCCTTGCACGGGTGGAGTGTATAATTTTTTTTAAAATTAAATTTTCTCAAAATATATTTATAATTTTTAAATCAGCAATTACCAATCATCCCGGTATCCCAGACGCCTTTTTCCTATCCCGGTGTTCCCGGTAATTTTTCATATCCCGATGTTCCCGGTTATTTTCCTATCCCGATGTTCCCGATAATTTTCCTATCCCGCTGATCGAGGTAATTTTCATGTCCCGGTAATCCCGGTACTTTTTTTCCTATCCCGATGTTCCCGGTACTTTTCCTATCCCGACGTTCCCGATAATTTTCCTATCCCGCTGATCGAGGTAATTTTTATGTCCCGGTAATCCCGGTGCTTTTTTTTCCTATCCCGATGTTCCCTGTAATTTTCCTTTTCCCGGTGTTCTCTGTAATGTTTCCTAGTAAATTAATGAGTCTAGTGAACAAAAATAACAAATTTGAAACAATAATAAAAGATCTAGTAAATTTAAAAGTCTAGTGAACCGCTTCATTTGAAACAATGTTTTATTTTTAAGTCCTCTTTCATGAAAATAAAATTTACAAATTCCATAAATATTTAAATTTTAAAGGAAAACATCTTAAAATAGGGGAAACTAACGTTTCAAAATTAATTATTTGAATTTATTTTAGCGTTTTCACAACTTATATCCTTTTTAAATGGACAATTATAGAGTTTTTCCTGTTAAAATATTTGATTTTTGGAGGTTTTCATCTCGTTTACAATAGTGAGTCGAGCAGATCTACTCTGGTAGAGAAATGGAGAAATAAGCGTTTTCGGCTATAAATTCGCTAATTACTCGTAATTATTCGATTTTAAAGCTTTGGAAAACTATCCCAAGTTACTTCCCGACTCGGAATACGTCTATACGTCGAGTTTGGTTTCGGTCCGTGGCCTATTTCAAGAGATTACCCCGGACATACCCACATACATACACACATACACACATCGCCCGTTAGCCTTTTATTTATACAGAGACTAGCTGATATGCCCGGCCTTGCACGGGTGGAGTGTATAAATTTTTTAAAATAAATTTTCTCAAAATATATTTATAATATTTAAATCAGCAATTACCAATCATCCCGGTATCCCAGACGCCTTTTTCGTATCCCGGTGTTCCCGGTAATTTTTCATATCCCGATGTTCCCGGTTATTTTCCTTATCCCGATGTTCCCGATCATTTTCCTTATCCCAATGTTCCCGATAATTTTCCTATCCCTATGTTCCCGATAATTTTCCTATCCCGATGTTCCCGGTAATTTTTCATATCCCGATGTTCCCGGTTATTTTCCTTATCCCGATGTTCCCGATCATTTTCCTTATCCCGATGTTCCCGATAATTTTCCTATCCCGATGTTCCCGATAATTTTCCTATCCCGATGTTCCCGATAATTTTCCTATCCCGATGTTCCCGATAATTTTCCTATCCCGATGTTCCCGATAATTTTCCTATCCCGCTGATCGAGGTAATTTTTATGTCCCGGTAATCCCGGTACTTTTTTTTCCTATCCCGATGTTCCCGGTAATTTTCCTTTTCCCGGTGTTCTCGGCAATGTTTCCTAGTAAATTAATGAGTCTAGTGAACAAAAATAACAAATTTGAAACAATAATAAAAGATCTAGTAAATTGAAAAGTCTAGTGAACCGCTTCATTTGAAACAATGTTTTATTTTTAAGTCGTTTTCCATGAAGAAAATTTACACTTTTCCATAAATATTTAAATTTAAAAGGAAAATATCTTAAAATAGGGGAAACTAACGTTTCAAAATTAATTATTTGAATTTATTTTGATGTTTTTACAACCGATATAGTTTTTAAATTGACAATTATCGAGTTTTTCCTGTTAAAATATTAAATGTTTGAAGGTTTTCATCTCGTTAACAATAGTGAGTCGAGCAGATCTACTGTAGTAGAGAAATGGAGAAATAAGCGTTTCGGGCTATAAATTCGTTAATTACTCGTAATTATTCGATTTTAAAGCTTTGAAAACTATCTTAAGTTACTCCCCGACTCGGAATACGTCTATACGTCGAGTTTGGTTTCGGTCCGTGGCCTATTTCAAGAGATTACCCCGGACATACATACATACATATATACATACATACACACACACATCGCCCGTTAGCCTTTTATTTATACAGAGACTAGCGGATATGCCCGGCCTTGCACGGGTGGAGTGTATAATTTTTTTAAATTAAATTTTCTCAACATACATTTATAATTTTCTAAATCAGCAATTACCAATCATCCCACTATCCCAGGCGCCTCTTTCATATCCCGGTGGTCCCGATAATTTTTCATTTCCCGGTATTACCGGTAATTTTTCTTACCCAGTGTTCCCGGTAATTTTTTCCTATCCCGGTGTTCGCGGTAATTTTTCCTATCCCGGTGTCTTTTTTCATCTTAATAAAGTAACGGTAATTTTTCTTATCCCAGTGTTCCCGGTAATTTTTTCCTATCCCGGTGTTCTCGGTAATTTTTCCTATCCCGGTGTCTTTTTTCATCTTAATAAAGTAACAAATTTGAAACTATAATAAAAAGTCTAGTAAATTAATAAGTCTAGTGAACAAAAAGTAACAAATTTAAAACCTATATGCCCGGCCTTGCACGGGTGGAGTGTATAATTTTTTTTTTAAATTAAATTTTCTCAAAATATATTTATAATTTTTAAATCAGCAATTACCAATCATCCCGGTATCCCAGACGCCTTTTTCCTAACCCGGTGTTCCCGGTAATTTTTCATATCCCGATGTTCCCAGTTATTTTCCTTATCCCGATGTTCCCGATCATTTTCCTTATCCCGATGTTCCCGATAATTTTCATATCCCTATGATCGAGGTAATTTTTATGTCCCGGTAATCCCGGGACTTTTTTTTCCTATCCCGATGTTCCCGGTAATTTTCCTTTTCCCGGTGTTCTCGGCAATGTTTCCTAGTAAATTAATGAGTCTAGTGAACAAAAGTAACAAATTTGATGCAATAATAAAAGATCTAGTAAATTGAAAAGTCTAGTGAACCGCTTCATTTGAAACAATGCTTTATTTTTAAGTCGTTTTCCATGAAGAAAATTTACACTTTTCCATAAATATTTAAGTTTTAAAGGAAAATATCTTAAAATAGGGGAAACTAACGTTTCAAAATTAATTATTTGAATTTATTTTGGTGTTTTTGCAACTGATGTAGTTTTTAAATGGACAATTATCGAGTTTTTCCTGTTAAAATATTAAATGTTTGAAGGTTTTAATCTAGTTAACAATAGTAAGTCGAGCAGTCTACTCTAGTAGAGAAATGGAGAAATAAGCGTTTTCGGCTATAAATTTGCTAATTACTCGTAATTATTCGATTTGAAAGCTTTGAAAACTATCCCAAGTTACTCCCCGACTCGGAATACGTCTATACGTCGAGTTTGGTTTCGGTCCGTGGCCTATTTCAAGAGATTACCCCGGACATACCCACACACACACCCACATATAGACACACATACATACATCGCCCGTTAGCCTTTTATTTATACAGAGACTAGCTGATATGCCCGGCCTTGCACGGGTGGAGTGTATATATATTTTTTAAAATTAAATTTTTTAAAATATATTTATAATTTTTAAATCAGCAATTACCAATCATCCCGGTATCCCAGACGTCTTTTTCCTATCCGTGTTCCCGGTAATTTTCCTATCCCGATGTTCCCGGTACTTTTCCTATCCCGATGTTCCCGGTACTTTTCCTATCCCGATGTTCCCGGTACTTTTCCTATCCCGATGTTCCCGATAATTTTCCTATCCCGCTGATCGAGGTAATTTTTATGTCCCGGTATTCCCGGTACTTTTTTTTCCTATCCCGATGTTCCCGGTAATTTTCCTTTTTCCGGTGTTCTCGGCAATGTTTCCTAGTAAATTAATGAGTCTAGTGAACAAAAATAATAAATTTGAAACAATAATAAAAGATCTAGTAAATTTAAAAGTCTAGTGAACCGCTTCATTTGAAACAATGTTTTGTTTTAAAGTCCTCTTCCATGAAAATAAAATTGTTAATAATATCCGTGTTCCCGGTAATTTTCCTATCCCGATGTTCCCGGTACTTTTCTTATCCCGATGTTCCCGGTACTTTTCCTATCCCGATGTTCCCGATACTTTTCCTATCCCGATGTTCCCGGTAATTTTCCTATCCCGATGTTCCCGATAATTTTCCTATCCCGATGTTCCCTGTAATTTTCCTATCCCAATGTTCCCGATAATTTTCCTATCCCGATGTTCCCGATAATTTCCTTATCCCGATGTTCCCGATAATTTTCTTATCCCGATGTTCCCGATAATTTTCTTATCCCGATGTTCTCGGTAATTTTTTTTTCCCGATGTTCTCGGCAATGTTTCCTAGTAAATTAATGAGTCTAGTGAACAAAAATAACAAATTTGAAACAATAATAAAAGATCTAGTAAATTGAAAAGTCTAGTGAACCGCTTCATTTGAAACAATGTTTTGTTTTGAAGTCCTCTTCCATGAAAATAAAATTTACAATTTTCCATAAATATTTAAATTTTAAAGGAAAATATCTTAAAATAGGGGAATGTAACGTTTCAAAATAAATTTTTTGAATTTATTTTGATGTTTTTACAACTGATATAGTTTTTAAATGGACAATTATCGAGTTTTTTCTGTTAAAATATTTAATTTTTGAAGGTTTTAATCTAGTTAACAATAGTGAGTCGAGCAGTCTACTCTAGTAGAGAAATGGAGAAATAAGCGTTTTCGGCTATAAATTCGCTAATTACTCGTAATTATTCGATTTTAAAGCTTTGAAAACTATCCCAAGTTACTCCCCGACTCGGAATACGTGTATACGTCGAGTTTGGTTTCGGTCCGTGGCCTATTTCAAGAGATTACCCCGGACATACATACACACATACCCACATACATACATCGCCCGTTAGCCTTTTATTTATACAGAGACTAGCGGATATGCCCGGCCTTGCACGGGTGGAGTGTATAATTTTTTTTAATTACATTTTCTCAAAATATATTTATAATTTTTAAATCAGCAATTACCAATCATCCCGGTACCCCAGACGCCTTTTTCCTATCTCGGTGTTCCCGGTAATTTTTCATATCCCGGTGTTCCCGGTAATTTTTCATATCCCGATATTCCCGGTAATTTTCCTTATCCCGATGTTCCCGATCATTTACCTTATCCCGATAATTTTCCTATCCCGATGTTCCCGATAATTTTCCTATAACGCTGATCGAGGTAATTTTTATGTCCCGGTAATCCCGGTACTTTTTTTCCTATCCCGATGTTCCCGGTAATTTTCCTTTTCCCGGAGTTCTCGGCAATGTTTTCTAGTAAATTAATGAGTCTAGTGAACAAAAATAACAAATTTGAAACAATAATAAAAGATCTAGTAAATTGAAAAGTCTAGTGAACCGCTTCATTTGAAACAATGTTTTATTTTCAAGTCGTTTTCCATGAAGAAAATTTACACTTTTCCATAAATATTTAAATTTTAAAGGAAAATATCTTAAAATAGGGGAAACTAACGTTTCAAAATTAATTATTTGAATTTATTTTGGTGTTTTTATAACTGATATAGTTTTTAAATGGACAATTATCGAGTTTTTCCTGTTAAAATATTTGATATTTGAAGGTTTTCATCTCGTTAAACAATAGTGAGTCGAGCAGATCTGCTCTAGTAGAGAAATGGAGAAATAAGCGTTTCGGGCTATAAATTCGTTAATTACTCGTAATTATTCGATTTTCGAGCTTTGAAAACTATCTTAAGTTACTCCCCGACTCGGAATACGTCTATGCGTCGAGTTTGGTTTCGGTCCGTGGCCTATTTCAAGAGATTACCCCGGACATACCCACACACACACATATATACCCACATACATACATCGCCCGTTAGCCTTTTATTTATACAGAGATTATAATAATGTATATTTAAAGATTCTCTATTATACAATTTGAGAGTTAGCTACTATGAGTCCAAAATTATGTAAATTTCTTATACTTCTCCAGTGGCGTAGCCAGAAAAAAATTTCGGAGGGGGATGTTGATATTTCGGGAGGGGATATGGGATATTTTTAGTGGTTTTCTATGGTCGAAAAGGAAATTTTCTGAGTTTCGGGGGGGGATATATCCCCAAATCCCCCCCTCTGGCTACGCCCCTGTACTTCTCTAAAATATTATTTCACAAAACAAAAATTCCATGAGACGCACAATAGCAATACTAAAACATTTTTCAAAATACTGAAGGAAATGATGAAATGAATAATAATCATTAAATAAATACTTGTGCTTGTCATTGTTAGCTCATTTTACGCACACTGTCATCAATCCCTCTTAACAATTACGAAGCGTAGGATATATTTAAGAAAAGTCAAAAACGCATATCTGAAAATTTTGATATTTATGTAATATTTTCAAAATTGCAAGGAATAGTATTAAGTTTAAATTAAAAGAGCAACACACACACATATATCGAATTTTTTATTAACCAGGGAACCAGGAATTATGTGATAGGGGGGCCTTTCCAAAAAACGATTCGGTTGTGCAGGAGAGAATCGCTCAAAAACCATTTAAATAATTTTTTTTCAGGTCGGAAACCTTTGACCTTTTATTACATTTCCATAACTCTCAGAATCTGAAATTTCGGGAATTTAGGATAAAAATTAGGTTCCCTGGATCCGTACGTAAATCGCACTAAATTTGCAATATTTTAGAAAAATAGATAAACGATAACATGTTTTAGACCTTTAAATCTTAAAATATACCCTTCCATATAACTCATATTCGATTTTGTTGAAAATAAGTTGGTAATTAAGGCAGTAATTGGATTTTTAACAAAAATTCAGATTTCGACGAAAAAACACAAGTCCAAAGAAAGCTTATAAATCCGAAAATATCAATATTAATTTTTTATAATTTTTTTTCATAGAAGCTAATTGTTATGGCAAAGTTTTTCCAGAATTACGGGTTTCCGTGGTGATTTTTACGCGTCATACTGGATTTTTAAAACGAGACCGGAGCTTACTTATATTCAATGCCAAACACTCCATTTTTTGAGGCAAGTCGTGTAAGTAGAGTTTCGGAAAAAATTCGACCCCACCCCAAGTGCTTTACACGGATAAATCGGGAATTTTTCACAGATTACGAATATATAAATCATTAAGGTGCGTCATAATTATTTCGGTAATTTTCCGGGAAAACCGATATTCCAAGAACTACGTTTTTCCCGGATAACACCCGAACCGCTTGCTCTAGGCTTCTAAAATTTCGCTATATTTTCACCCTTAAACTAAGAAATCGAACCATGTATCACATTAAAGGATAGGTTAAAATTAAAAATCCTACTTTTTTCCCGCCAAATGCTCCCGGATTATTGGCTCCTTTTCCAGGACCCTCCGGGTAATGCAGTAACACTTTTCTGGAGCAATCAACTTTCATTGTACTAGTTGAATATCTTTGAAATTTTAGTATGTCTTTTGCCTTTATTAGGAAATAAAAATGGTATATTTCATTAAGGTTTCGCTTCGTAAGAAGGACGATTGTGTCCGAAGGTTGTCCATAATATCTCTTAAAAACCTTATAATATATAATAAATCGATCAATAGTCAACGGTATATTGTAGTATACTACCAGACAGACAACATAGTAAACTTTCCTTAAAATCGCGCAATAAATTAAATACTTTTTAAGAGTTTGAAAGAAAAAATCTTTCTACTCGAAAAAAAGACAAGTCTGTAAATCGCTAATAAATCGGTAATTATTATTTTTTTAAAAATTCTGAAACTATTTATGAGTAAAGGACACTTGTGGCAATGTTTTCCCGGAATTTCGGGTTTCCATGATGATTCTGACGTCATCCAGGATTTTTTAAAACAGAATGGAATCTACTGGTCCTTAATTGAAATGACCCAATAAAATTTTACAGATTTGAGTTCTCGGTCTTTTTACTTTTTATCTTTGACTAAAGTGCCTTATATCATTAGAAAGCTTATCAAAAGCGGTTTCAGGAATTGAAACTTTTTAGGGGACCATCTCCATATTGCGTTCATAATTTAGGGTCAAATAATTTTCAATTTACTTCAAATTTTCTTCAAAAATAATGCCAATAATTTGAGATTTTAATATGTTTCAGGAATCATTCAGACAAAGAGTTTTATGCATTTCATTATGACGTCAGAATCATCATGGAAACCCGAAATTCCGGGAAAACATTGCCACAAGTGTCCTTTACTCATAAATAGTTTCAGAATTTTTAAAAAAATAATAATTACCGATTTATTAGCGATTTACAGACTTGTCTTTTTTTCGAGTAGAAAGATTTTTTCTTTCAAACTCTTAAAAAGTATTTAATTTATTGCGCGATTTTAAGGAAAGTTTACTATGTTGTCTGTCTGGTAGTATACTACAATATACCGTTGACTATTGATCGATTTATTATATATTATAAGGTTTTTAAGAGATATTATGGACAACCTTCGGACACAATCGTCCTTCTTACGAAGCGAAACCTTAATGAAATATACCATTTTTATTTCCTAATAAAGGCAAAAGACATACTAAAATTTCAAAGATATTCAACTAGTACAATGAAAGTTGATTGCTCCAGAAAAGTGTTACTGCATTACCCGGAGGGTCCTGGAAAAGGAGCCAATAATCCGGGAGCATTTGGCGGGAAAAAAGTAGGATTTTTAATTTTAACCTATCCTTTAATATGATACATGGTTCGATTTCTTAGTTTAAGGGTGAAAATATAGCGAAATTTTAGAAGCCTAGAGCAAGCGGTTCGGGTGTAATCCGGGAAAAACGTAGTTCTTGGAATATCGGTTTTCCCGGAAAATTACCGAAATAATTATGACGCACCTTAATGATTTATATATTCGTAATCTGTGAAAAATTCCCGATTTATCCGTGTAAAGCCCTTGGGGTGGGGTCGAATTTTTTCCGAAACTCTACTTACACGACTTGCCTCAAAAAATGGAGTGTTTGGCATTGAATATAAGTAAGCTCCGGTCTCGTTTTAAAAATCCAGTATGACGCGTAAAAATCACCACGGAAACCCGTAATTCTGGAAAAACTTTGCCATAACAATTAGCTTCTATGAAAAAAAATTATAAAAAATTAATATTGATATTTTCGGATTTATAAGCTTTCTTTGGACTTGTGTTTTTTCGTCGAAATCTGAATTTTTGTTAAAAATCCAATTACTGCCTTAATTACCAACTTATTTTCAACAAAATCGAATATGAGTTATATGGAAGGGTATATTTTAAGATTTAAAGGTCTAAAACATGTTATCGTTTATCTATTTTTCTAAAATATTGCAAATTTAGTGCGATTTACGTACGGATCCAGGGAACCTAATTTTTATCCTAAATTCCCGAAATTTCAGATTCTGAGAGTTATGGAAATGTAATAAAAGGTCAAAGGTTTCCGACCTGAAAAAAAATTATTTAAATGGTTTTTGAGCGATTCTCTCCTGCACAACCGAATCGTTTTTTGGAAAGGCCCCCCTATCACATAATTCCTGGTTCCCTGGTTAATAAAAAATTCGATATATGTGTGTGTGTTGCTCTTTTAATTTAAACTTAATACTATTCCTTGCAATTTTGAAAATATTACATAAATATCAAAATTTTCAGATATGCGTTTTTGACTTTTCTTAAATATATCCTACGCTTCGTAATTGTTAAGAGGGATTGATGACAGTGTGCGTAAAATGAGCTAACAATGACAAGCACAAGTATTTATTTAATGATTATTATTCATTTCATCATTTCCTTCAGTATTTTGAAAAATGTTTTAGTATTGCTATTGTGCGTCTCATGGAATTTTTGTTTTGTGAAATAATATTTTAGAGAAGTATAAGAAATTTACATAATTTTGGACTCATAGTAGCTAACTCTCAAATTGTATAATAGAGAATCTTTAAATATACATTATTATAATATATTACATAAAGTGTGTTTCAGATAAGTATTTTAAAACTTCTAAGAGGGGTAGAGCACACCAAGATGACTCAAAATCACACAGGAATGGGGATTGAAAATGAACCCCTAATGAGCTGGGGGGTTTTATAAGCGAAAATGTAAAATTCTCCAGTGAGTGACCAGTCCAGTTTTTTCAACAAACCGACACTGCAGAAGGGTTTTTCAGAACGAGGCGGTTTGGAATAGTACCGACATTGTGAACTTTGGAGTTGATTTGAGGGAGTTGGTTTATTTTAGTGGGGCAGTATAAGCAAGCTCCCAGAAGTGACCAGTCCAGTTTTTTCAACAAACCGACACTGTAGAAGGGTTTTTCAGAACGAGGCGGTTTGGAATAGTACCGACATTGTGAACTTTGGAGTTGATTTGAGGGAGTTGGTTTATTTTAGTGGGGCAGTATAAGCAAGCTCCCAGAAGTGACCAGTCCAGTTTTTTCAACAAACCGACACTGTAGAAGGGTTTTTCAGAACGAGGCGGTTTGGAATAGTTCCGACATTGTGAACTTTGGAGTTGATTTGAGGAAGTTGATACAAACAAAAAAATTACAACAAATATGTGAAAAAAGGAAGCGTAAAGCTACTAATAGCCCCTAAGTTACTAATTACCTAATATAGCATTCCAGGCCTAAATAAGATTCTTTTGGTTTATTACAATGAATGATTCTTTTGGTTTATTAGAATGAATTTTTGTTAAAGAAATTTTAAAAATCTTAATCTAATTGTAAAGGTTTAATTTTATTTTCAATGTTTAATTCTTTAATTTGTTCTTTTGCTGTTTTCAGCGACGCATTATTTTTATTTCTTTAAAAACTTGTCCAAACTAGAAAGCCGTTTAAACGGAACTCGAATCATATTCCTTATTCTGGAGAATCGATTCTTAACAATATTAGTTTTTAACGCATCGATTTTAGGGGAGTCGATTCGACTGTCATTTCGCCCACAAATATCCCGATAGGGAAAGAAGAAAAAGAAGGCAGGGGGGATGGAAATATTTTTGTGGGCGAAATGACAGGCACACCGTAAAAATCAATCAATGTCACAACCTGCTCTGCTGACACCGGAAATAGGGGAGATACTGTTATCTTTATTTCTCACTGGGATCAATTTTGTGGATAATGTGTTTTTGAAGAGCTGGTATCGAGTGTCTATAGTGATTAATGGCCATGGCCACCCATTAAAACTATTTACGGTCAACATTGAAGAATTTGTCTGTGGTTTGAGTGTTTCAACCCTGCTTCTTGCCCCCAACCTTTTCATAATATTTCAATTAAAAAATTATGTTCAAATTTGTTCCACTGGATTGAATGCCTGCATAAATATTATGCATTTAAAGTATGGAATCATTTAATTTAAAGTACGGCAATCAATTAAGCTGGAAATTTGGTAGTCTTGAGATTTTTACATGTAGAAAAAATTTCAACGAATTTTTACTGCAGAGGAAGTTTAATGAGGACAAAGTGATTTGAAAGAAAAGTTTCAGTGAACTGCTCATGAAGAAAAATTAATGCATTTTTTTTATTTCAGTTTCTGAAAGTGAGCCAACTAGCAACTCTATCTCCTGAAATAGATAGTTGGGATACTTTTGGTAGGATATCATAGTAAATAAATTATGTTGGTTTTTAAATGATTTTCCTTCCGTCTCTTTTTTCTTGTTCGTAAAAAATACATACTTTTAAAATATAAACCTTTATGTAAAGCTGGGCTCTATTTGACAGACCTATTACTTCAAACTTATTTTTAAAAGAAAAAATGACCTATTAGGATACATTTTTTTCTACAAATCAAAAGTAATAAGTAATTAATAACAAAAGTTTGGGAAAATAATAAACGTTCTTTTATTGACAGTGATCATAAACAATTTTGCATCACCCTTTTAATTATATTTATTTATAATAAATAAATTTACTTAAATATATTGGTAATATACTTTCAATTAAAAGTCTTCAGGGATAAAAAATAAAGGGTCTTTTAAAACAAATCTAATTTTGTTAATAAGATACGATTTTCAGGGAGATTGTTACAAAGGTATTGTAATGGGAAAACCATAAACTGGTTAGTTTTTGACCGTTTGTTGTGGTAGTGCTATTTTGCCACTGTTTTTAACTAATATTTTTTTAAATACAGTTATTCATTTTACTCCTTTAAAAGTACTTAAAATATTCCAGATGTTTCGAAGAACCAAAATTTCATCGTTTGATCTGGTGTTTATTTACTGCCTTCAATATAGAAAATATCATCGAAATTACTTTCATTCATAGAAAAAAATCTTTACCTTCTTGAATATTTATTTTTTACAAACATTTTTATTAGGTCGCTATCTATCCTGTCTATCTGTCTGTTCGGGTGGAATTTAGTAATAAATTTTAAACTAACTTCCCGATAAGCTAGACTTGAAGTTTTGAACATATTATATCTAGATGACAATGCGATATTATCTCATTAGTTCGGTTAAATTTGATGTCCCTGAACTCCCTAGGGCCTAGGGGGACTTAAAGTTTAGAAGTTCAACCTAGGACCTTACTATTAAAAAAATCATTCTTGTGTAGTTTGCCTCTTGTTATTAAGATGGCTTTAAGGGGGTCCGGGACACTTCAGAAAAAAATTTTATTTATAAGTTTAAAATTTTGAAATTTTTTGTGAAGATAAAACATCGGTTTCTCATTGTAAAAATCACTTCTCAAAACTTTGAAAAATTTTAAATTCCTTTTTTTGTCAAAAAAAGTGGGGTAGTTTAAAATTGATATAACTCAAAATATAATAATAATAATTTTATTCTGAAACCTTTACAAAATACATAAACTTTAAAAGGAAAGGATCAAAAGAAAAAAAACAACATATTGCTCACTTATGGGCCGAATTAGGCCCTTCCAAGTGAAACAAAAATTTACTTTGAAACACTTATATTTAAAGAAAAAAAAATTAAGTTCATAAATATAAATAATACAAAAATAAAATAATTTGGCAAGAGGACAGCCCAAAAAATTATATTATTCATATGGCTCCACAACTCCACACAAAATACAACCCAATTTAAGTGAAAGATAAAAACACTAACACAATTATTATTAATCAATTTTCAAAATTTTTTCACTAAATCAAACAGAAACATATTATCTTTATTTAAGATTCAGCATTTTAAGAAATATTGATAATTTGGAAAAATAACAATTAAGTAAAAAATTCTCGAAAAATTCATATTTTAAAAACTAAACAAAATTTTTTAATTTGCTGAATTACAATTAAAGTAAAATGTATGAATAGCATGTGTTTAAAATTTCAACTTTCTATTTAAAGATGAGAAACAGTGAAAAAAACGCATAGAGAATGCTAGACTAGCAAAGCAGCCGGCAACAAAGGATTGTATCTCCGGTTCTATTTATGATAGAAACATTATAGATATAATAAAAAGCATCACTTTAAGCAAAAAAACTTGTTTACATTTTAAAAGCAAAATTTTCTTTGAAAATCTGACGATTTTTGTGTCCCGATCCCCCTTAAACGTGTTGTTAAAAACGAAATGAAATGTAAAATGAAAATTTGTGAGAATAAAGTACCACACAGTACATTAATTTATGCAAATTTTGTATTTGTAAAACATCTAAGAAACTTAGTTTAATTAATTAGTCAAGTCGGTCACCAATATATTTTTCAAAATCATAATAATAATAATAAATAATACATCCATTTGTGTTATACATATTTCATTTTTTCAGAAAAAAATGTTCTTTTAGTTTCATTAAAATGAGAAAGAAATCAAATCCCTTTGAAAGTCATTTTGGCCGAATTCGAAAGTTTATTTAAACAAAACTAAAAAGCAGAAAATAATTAATGAAATAAAAAACCTTTTAAAAACAACGGTTTTAAAATGAACTAAAAAGTAAAAAAATTTTTTTTGAAACTTCTTGTAAAACGAAAAACGTGGAACTACTCTTGGAACTTTGTTTACAAATTAATCTATCCATAATAAATAATAAATATAATCAATGATGAAAGCTGATGAATTAAATACCTAATGATTAATTCCCACGTTTTTTGTTTTACAAGGAGTTACAAAAAATTATTTTATACTTTTTAGTCCATTTTAAAAAGGTTTTTTATTTCATTAATTATTTTTTTTCAGGTTTGAAACTTCAGATTTTTTTATATGAAAGTTTAGGTTCAGAATAACTGCAGAAAAAATTAACTGCTCTGAGAATTTTTTAACTTAGATATACTATACACAGCTAAAATGTAGCAGTTGCAGTTCCCAGTCTCAAACACTTGCTTACACCCAAAAATTCCAAAAAAGGGTATGTCAGTTACAAAATAAATAACCTTCACTATAGCCCTAACTTAATACCTCCCATTTATTTTTAAAAAGATGCCTGACATATTCTTTTCTATATTGGTAGCATATGGGCAGTCAAAGTGTACCAATTTGTCCTATCAGTTATTCTTCAAAACTTCCTTCATTTTAAAAATAGGTAAGAGTTTTTTAAAATTAAGTATATCCCCTTAATGACCTAACTTTTGGAATAACTTATCACTGTATTTAAAGTAGATCATACATTTACTTTTATATTTTACTTAAAAACTTTCTTATGACAGTTTCAGAGGAAATAAATTAAGTTATACTTTCATTAAAACTTATAAGTTTCATTATATACATTTTTAGGTATTGAAAGAAACGCACCGGCTTCGTTTCTTTCCTTTATGAATAAACAGATAGCTTTTCTAAAAAGGATTAAATAATCTATAGGAGAGAAAAAATCAATTGAGGTAAACCTACCAACAGGGGACACTTGAAGATTTTTTTTGTTAATTGTTCACATCTCAGGGTGAGTTAATAACATTGAAAATTTAGAATGTGTAGTCGACACTAGGTCCATTGTGGTGGCGATTCCAATAATTTTTTAACTATTTTGATTCTTTTCAAATTTATTATCTCAAGCAAACAATCAATACACACACAGGAGGAACTTAAAAGAAATCAAAGAACTTTGTATCTCTAAATAGCAACACCATAATAAAACTACTCAATTTCTATATATTTCTATTGGGGTTGCTGGATATTTTTTTGTTTTCTGCAAAAGAGAATGTCAACTACTGTTTTTCTGTTCTGGTACGTTTACCTCAATCTTTTCTAAGGTAAAAATGTCAAAAATTTAATCTAAACCTCTAATAAATCACTCAGGGAAAAACGAATTTAAAACTTTACTAATATTTAAATAGTTTATAAGTAGTTTTAAATAGGCAATAAGTACATACAAGTAGTTTAATAAATGCATCAGTTTTATAAATGCTTCTCCAAAATTAACTATTTTTCATCTCTCATTTAATCAATGAATTTTCATTGTTGTACATCTTGAAAAGTTTTAAATATTTTAGGAAGAGAAAGCTGAAAAAAAAAGACTTGCCTCTTTTGTAAGTTCTTAAGACCAACTACAAAAAAAACATCCTTTTGATATTTTTAGACAAAAATTTAGATGGTGATAGTTTTTGTTCTACTTTTTTCCAGCCTTTTTTTCATCATGTTCTCTTCGGCAAAAACTTGTTTCGTAAAATAATTTTTGTAATTCCAATCACTCAAATTGCTTGCGTTATGAATTGATACCATTGTTGCAATATAATAGTAACACGTAAAAAAATAGCCTCCGGTCATCTTAATATTTTAAAGGTGATTTTGCAAGCCTAAAATAAACAAACTTCAATATATTAACTATTCAGTGGTGAAGTAATCAACGAAAGTCTCAAAACCGTCATCGGTGGTCCAAAAGCAGAGCTATCATCCAAAAGGTTTTACAAGCATTTGATTCAGCAATATCAAGTATGTAATAGACATTGTTAACAGTACCATTGTTTTATTTACTTTGAAATATTGTTATAACTTACAACCCTCTTAAAGATTCAGCAAATTATCTTATCAACGAAAAGAAGAATAAAGTTTTAAATCATGAATACGCCCCCGGGCGTCAGCAACTCGGAAGAAAAAATGATTACGAAATCAGAAAATTATTTAGAAGTCCAAAAAAGTTTACATGACCAAATAATTGCAGGATTAAATAACGGAACAAAACAATTTGTCATCACATTTATTTCTGAAGAACCTAATACGATTAAAAGGCATCCTAGATTAATTAAAGATAGTTTCACTAAACAGTTGTCAAATGTGAATAAGATTACCGAATTTATCCACACTAAACAGGGGAAAATTATAGCAATAACTGAAGATGGGGAAACTGCTAAAGAACTGGCTGCAATAAAAGACATAGTTGGTGTTAGAGTTCAGGCGAATATACAAAAAGAAAGCAATACAATTAAATTCTTATTAAAAAACATACCTCAAGAAATCAGTTTAAATGAAATAAAAGAAGATTTTGAAGGAGAAAATGAGCTATTTATACACAGTTTAAGAAGATTTACAAGGAAGAATTATAATGAGTTCACAAAAACAAAAACAATTTTAGTAACCACATATGGAAGAAACCTCCCCCCAAAAATAAAAATTTGGATGACCAGACAAGATCCCATAAGGTTTATAGACAGACCAAGACAATGTTTAAATTGCTTTAAATTCAATCATCCAACGAAATATTGCAAGAATCCCAAATTATGTAGAAATTGCGGAGAGTCTCATGACGATAAAGAATGTAATAATCCAGATAAGAAATGCTTCTCATGTGGGAAAAGTGGTCACGTACCAGGTGAAAAAGAATGTGAGATGTACAGAAGAGAAGAGGAATTTTTGATTTATAAGGATACAAATGGCCTCACATACAGAGAAGCCCGGAAAAGATTTGAATGGAGGTCACAAAATTATGCCAAAGTAATTAAAAAGAACATAGAAGTTGAGAAAAAATCTGAAGAGCTTAACATTACTATGGAGAAAAATAAACAGGAAATAAAGGAATACATAAAAGAAACTATTAGTGAAGCTATAAACGGTATACAAAGGATGCTAATTACCATCTTAGAAAATAATACTAAAACAGATATTCCTAAAGGAAAAGAAGTTATCATCACAAAAATCAAAAATAAAGAAGAAGACAACCCTGAATCACCCAGAAAGAAGAAAAAAGAAGACTTCAAGAAGAAAGACATCAAACCAGAAGAAAGCGACATGCAATCATATTTTCATAATTCGGAACAAGTAATTAATCATATTAAAACAATCCAAACGGAAGAAAATAGAAATCAAGAACGAACACGAACCCAAGAGAATCAGAGAGAAACTCCGCTTTCAAATATAAGAAAGGACAATCCTTTTTTTTTATTAAAACAAGCCTTATAGTCAAAACTAAAGAAGTTAGTCAAGAACAGATAAAGCAACGGATTCACCAAAGACCACAAGGTAGATCTACTAAATATAAGGCAGAACCCCCAGTAAGGCCAAAACCAGTTTTCAGGAGATTTAAAGGAAGTTCGCCTGGAGCGGAAAGAAGCCGTCAAAGGTAAAAGCTTTTTATATATTTTAAAGTCATGACAAGACAGAAATCAGGATTAAACATAGTTCAATGGTTTAGTCCTGTTTCGTCTCTTCCTGTTTCGTCTCCTTGTCAAAAATTGTTCTGTTTCATCCCTTTAGGGCAGTGGTTCCCAACTCAAATATGTCCGCGGACCACTTCACTTAAATTTGAACCTTGGCGGACCATCCCTTATCCCAACTTTATTTTTTTGAAATTAACTTTTTCAATGCACTCATTCCTAACAGAGGATGTAAAGTTTGACTTTTTCTTAATATAGTACAGGAAACAGAGTCTTAATAAGCATCTTAATGGAACTGTAAATGAAATAATCTATTTAACTTTAAAGAAAAATTATCATGACGTTATTTCAAGTCCAATTATTAAAAATAAACCTTTTATAAAAGACATTAAAGATGAGGATACTTTACATGTGACAATAATTGTTCAGGTCCGCTCGATGATCTAGCCCTGGAAAGGTTCATGATCATACCTACGCCCAAATTACCCCAGGTTTAAATAACACAGTATCAAATAGTCTTTTTTTTCATACTCAACAACAGTATTGTTATATAATTAGTAGATTTAAATTTGAAACAAAGTACTTATCTCGGAATTTAAATTACAGGACAAATGAGCTGACCAGGAATTCTTTGTCACAAAACAGTAAACTGCACAATGCACATGCACTGACTAAGAGTTGTAGTAGCAGAAATTATATAGGCGAGGCTAACTGGGCTAACTGATGTTCTTCCAAAAGAGACCACGTCGAATGACCGAAAGTCAATTAATAGTTATTTTATAGGAGCAATTTAAAAAGAAAATGATTAATCCGTTCAAAGACTCGCATTTTTGGCAATAAATTTTTCTTAGATCTTCGAACAAACCTATTTCGCTTGTATCAGAAATTTCCTCTTCCTATTAGCATGCAATTTGTAGTATCTTTCAACGCGTACACGCTTCGCTTCGTATCATACCATGTTTAAGTCCAAACACTCGATTCTTTATTTGCCCCACACTGGTGCCTCTGAGTTTCAATTAATTTTATTCGCAACATAATCACATTTTGTTTCTACTTTGTAATAAACATCAGTTGAATAACGTGAGTGAAATGAACAAATGAATCATAGGAGAGAGAGAGAGAACCTAACACTTTTTATTTATGAGACGAATGATTTTTGGGTTTTCATTTATGGTTTTTTACTATTTCATGGGATATGTGATACGAAAAAATATTTTTAAAAAATTTCAACACATTTTTGGATATGTTTAAAAATCTTCTCGCGGACCACCTCCGATGGCCTCACGGACCACCAGTGGTCCGCGAACCACCTGTTGGGAACCACTGCTTTAGGGTTAAAAGCATTTTTGGTTATTCCTGTTTGATCCCCTGAGTGTTTAGTTTACCATAATTGGCATAAAAACGCTAAAAAGGTGAAATATTGCTAGTTAAGCTTCAGTTTTTTCTTGGATATCCTACTAAAATTATCATCCATCAGTTTTTCTTTTTAAAGTGTTTACTTATTAATGAATGAATTTGCAAAACTGGGTTAGTTCCTAAATACATAGTGAATGGATTATTTTACTCAGAGGCGGATCTAGAACCTGAGCAAGTGGGGGGCTAACATAATCTATGAATAAAACTAGTTTTTTCCAATATAACTAATTAATTTATTAGTAATTAAATCAATGAATTATTAAACTTGTATCAAAATTAATATTGATGGTGTGTCAACCAAAAGTTTTACGATGATTTGAGCCCGATCGTAAAAAATAATTAGTTTTTTACTGTGCCTTTATTCATTCCCTCTTTATCGAAAGGTGGAAAAGAGATTACTACTAAGCCTTTGAATGGGCTTAACGCGAATTTTGTTTCGGAGAGGTTTTGCCCCATATATTATTCCAAACTATCTTTAATTACATTATAGATAAACCTTCATGTATTTAATTTCAATGTTTAGGCATTAATATCTAGCCCCAAGCATAAAGGGGTCTGTGGTCCTCCCCCAGAAATTTTTTAAATTTGACCAGTACAAGGTGGCTACAGAATCTGAGGAACAAATTTCCCTGACTATAATTTTAAAATTTCCCTGATATACATCTAAGTTTTCCGGCTTTTCCTAATATAAATATGCGAACACTTTTAGCTTGTTATTTTCTTCTTTAAAGAAATACCTCTATCAAATAGATTTTTTAAATATTAAATAATTTTTAAAAATTTTTAAGTATAAAAAAATCATTTTAGCTCATTTTATGGAATTTTTAGACTGCATCCCAAGTGCACCGCTCAATGAGCTAAATTGTTTGGAGCAACGTATGCTTGCTCAATTTGGGCATTTTTTCAATTTTCTTGGTTAAATTTAAACCAAACGGTAGGATTTTCGACCATAAATGTAATTACATGTTTTTATTCAATAGATGACCTACATTTAAAGCCCAAGTTTACTTTGATTGGTTGAGTAGGTTTTGGAATATTCGACTTTAAAATTCCAGTTTTTTCGGTTATAACAATGCGTTTTGAGAAAATTTCATTGTTGGACAAAGAGAAAAAGTTGAAAAATTCAATAACTTTGAAGTTAAATACCTAAACAATTAATTGAGCTACACAAATAAACTTTGGTTTAGAATGTAAGCAATTTATTCAGTAACAAAACATTTAAATAGGTGTTTATTCGAAAATATCATCGTTTGGTTGTTATTTCACAATTTATGAAAAAAGGTCGAAAATTTGATTTTCAATTAGCTGCCATTCGATAACGCAACCGCTTTGCACCGGCTGACCAACATAATTTTACTTCCCTAGAAGGGTGCTTCAAAATAATTTTCAGAACTATGTTTTTCCGTTGAACTTTCATGTAGCCAGCTCTCGGACTATTACAACTTACAAAAAATTTCCCAGTTTTTAAAGAGCCACTGATTTTTTCGTTTCAATTTTATAATATACTAGCTGATATGCCCGGCCTTGCACGGGTGAAGAGTATAAATTTATTATTTATGGCGTTTGCTATCAAAACCAGCTCTTTCCATATTTTTTTGAAATCCCCTTTTTCCCATGTTTTGAAAATTTAGAGGAAGAGGGTCCCTTAATGACCTGGCGAAGGGATATAGCTCAAATCCAGCGTATTCCAACCCAAAATTAGATTAAAGGGTGAAAACTATGATCTCAACTGTGAAATTTCAGATCATTTGAAAAAGTTAAGTGAATGTCATTTATTTAAACTCGTAAAGACACAAATATAAACTGGTAAACTGGAAAAAACCAATTTCACAACACTTAATTGAACAAAAAAACTGAAACAAAAGCATGAAAAATCGTGTTTTTGCATAAAAATCAGCTCATTCCAACCTAATTAGTGTAATTACGCCCAAGGTAATGCAACTGTAATGAAAGTGAAAAACTAATCAAATTCTAGGTGGTTTTGGTTTTACCTACAATTAAAAGTTTAAAAAACAAATTTAGCTTTAGAACTGTGGGCGTGAGAAGTTTTTTGTCTCTTGTAAAATTTCCAAAAATGGAATAAGCCGGTTTTGATAGCAAACGCCTCATTTTTAAGTTTTCCCAAATACATTTCTAATTTTATATAATCAGCATTTACCAATCATCCCGGTATCCCAGGCGTCTTTTTCATATTCCGGTGTTCCCGGTAACTTTTCCTATCCCTTTGTTCCTAGTAATTTTTCTAATCCCGGTGTTCCCGGATGGACTAAAATTCCTTCAGTACTCAAGCAATATAACTTTTGAATGATTTCCACATTTACAACATGGAAAAAATATTCTAAAAATTATTTTAAATTTCTCAGATTCCTTAATTAATCATTTCTTTAAGAATAAACGTTTTCGGTGAAATTATTCAATAATTAAAGCTTATTCCATTTTGCAATTTAAGAAAATAAATCAATCTTTTCTAGTTGAAAGGGAGTTTAATAGTTTTTGGTTTGTTAACCAACTTTCTTAAAAGCTAAAATATTATCACTTTTTGATTTTACTTACTCGTTTCCATTTAGACATTTTAACAACAATGATATTCCATAAAGCTTTTAAAATTTAAAAATTAGATAAACTCTCAAATAAAAATAGTATGTTAAACTATACTTAAACTTTTAAATTTCATGGAAATAGATTTTTAAATTAGTAATATAATTTTTAAATAGACTTGTACCTAGTGTTTCTATTAAAAACTTGTTGTTTAGCATTAAGTTTTCTTTGTAACAATGGGTAAGCAGATCTCTTCTTGAGGAGAAATAAAGCTATTTCAGCAAAATGACCATAAAAAGGGTCGATAGAGGGTCAAGGGGCCATTAAAACTTTTTGAAACATAGCCTATGTTTTTCCTTGGGTTTTTTTACGTATGTATACCAAGTTTGGTGCAGATCGGAAGAGAACTGTGGATTTGTATAAAAGACAACCATACATACATATATATATACACACATTCAATTTTATTATATTAGACTAGCTGATATGCCCAGCCTTGCACGGGTGCAGAGTATAAATTTATTATTTTTTAGTTTTTCCAAATACATTTCTAATTTTGTATAATCAGCATTTACCAATCATCCCGGTTGGTCTTGTGGGGGGAGAATTATGCTGGGTTCAGGAAGAGATGCTGGCCTGCCCGATTAATCCACAATTAAAATCAGAAGCAGAATTATATAAAATATTGATTTATTTACAAGCCGAAAAACAGTAGAATATTATTTACACTAAATTAAATTTTGGTTAAAGATATTTTTATAGCATGTCTCGTGCTGTCATGCTCGTGCGCGTTGCACTGTTGCGGCCATGCTAGTGTTGCATGTTTTATCACTAGTTCACTGTATTCACTAGTATCCGCTACAGTACCCCCCCTCAGTGAACGAGAGGGATACGAAATCTAATTCTCCTTCCGGCCCGACTAAACTTTTCTTCTGGGACCTCCAAAACAGGTGGTGTTGAAAGAGTGTCCTGATCGGTAGCTAGGAGAAACGCAGGTTTCACTCGATCAATCCAGACAGTAACTTTACTGTCCTTCCGACGAATTACAAAATTCTTTTCATTCCGTTTGAGGACTCTAAACGGGCCTTCGTATGGAGCCTGCAGAGGACGGCGTACTGCGTCGACTCGTACGAATACGTGCGTACACCGGCTAAGTTCTTCATGGACGAAAATATCCGGCTTTGAATGTCGTGAGGCGGGAACTGGTTTCAGACGGTTCATGGATTCACGAAAATTAATCACGAAATCATGTAGCTGGCGAGGTGATGGTGTGGACAATGGCTCTCTGAAGAAGTCTCCTGGAAGACGCAAACTTGTTCCGTATACGAACTCGGCGACGGATGCATCCAAATCTTCCCGGATAACTGCTCGTAAGCCCAAAAGAACGATGGGCAACTTGTCCACCCAGTTTTCTGAGTTTTGACATCTGATCGCAGCTTTGAGATCACGGTGGAACCGTTCCACCATTCCGTTGGCTGCGGGATGGTATGCCGTGGTACGGAATCTTTCCCAGCCAAGGAGGTTACCAAGCTGCCGTATCAACTGTGACTCGAATTGAGTACCCTGGTCGGTGACGATGCTTTGCGGACAGCCAAACCTTGAGATCCACCCTGAGAAGAATGCTTGTGCAACCGTCTCAGCTGATTGGTCAGGGATAGGTATGACTTCTGGCCATCGTGTCCAGCGATCCACGCACGTGAGGCAGTAGCGTTGGCCTCGTGACGGTGGAAGCGGCCCGACGATGTCGATGTGGACTATTCTGAAGCGGTCATCAGGTACCGGAAAACTTCCAAATGGCGATTTGGTATGGCGGTTTACCTTCGACTTTTGACACGGGATACACGCACGAGCCAAGGCAGCACAGTCTTTTCGAAGATCTTTCCAGACGAATTTAGATCTCAAAAGATTGACGGTGGAGCGAATACCGGGGTGTGCTAAGTTGTGTATGTTGTCAAAAGCTTGACGACGAAATTCCACAGGTAAATAAGGTCGGACTGTGCCAGTAGACACGTCGCATGCTACTTTGACGTCAGTACCAGGGAAAACTACGTCTTTTATTTCAAACGCTGAATCTGTGCCTCGCAATCTTTCAAGCTCAGGGTCACTAGCTTGCTTCTGAGCCAAAATTTCGTAATCCAGTTGATTTGGGAAATCGACACTGTAGATACGCGATAGAGCATCAGCCACCACATTCTTGTCCCCTGGTAAGTACTGAATATCGGTGGTGAATTGCCCGATATATTCTAAGTGTCGTAACTGTCTGGGAGTACATTTATCCGACTTCTGTTGGAAAGCGAAGGACAACGGCTTGTGGTCGGAAAAAATTAAGAACCGCCTGCCCTCAAGATAGTATCGGAAATGCTTTACCGCCGAGTAGGCAGCCAGCAATTCACGATCGTAGGCGCTATAGTTACGCTCGGCAGGATTAAGCTTCCTCGAAAAATATTGAAGAGGTTGGATTTTTCCATCGACCACTTGATTCAAAACTGCACCCACAGAAGTAGAAGAAGCGTCTACCATGACAGCAATATCGGCATCTGCCACAGGATGAGTCAGCAAGGTGGAAGAGGATAAGGACTTCTTACATGCTTCAAAAGCAGCTGTGGCTTCTTCAGTCCAATCGATTTTTGTCGCATCCTTTTTCTTCTTACTATTGATGTATGAGTACAAGGGAGCTTGGATCTCTGCAGCCTTGGGGATGAAGCGGTGGTAAAAGTTAAGCATGGCGAGAAAACGTCGCAAGTCGTTCACAGTCACAGGACGTGGGAAATTAGCAATGGCTGAAACTTTTTCCGGGACGGGTGCTATTCCTGATGGAGACACGAGGAATCCAAGGAAAACTATTTCTTGAGCACCAAAGATGCATTTTTCCTAGCTACCGATCAGGACACTCTTTCAACACCACCTGTTTTGGAGGTCCCAGAAGAAAAGTTTAGTCGGGCCGGAAGGAGAATTAGATTTCGTATCCCTCTCGTTCAGTGAGGGGGGGTACTGTAGCGGATACTAGTGAATACAGTGAACTAGTGATAAAACATGCAACACTAGCATGGCCGCAACAGTACCCCCCCTCAGTGAACGAGAGGGATACGAAATCTAATTCTCCTTCCGGCCCGACTAAACTTTTCTTCTGGGACCTCCAAAACAGGTGGTGTTGAAAGAGTTGGCCAAGGATAATTTCACTGAGACTGCTGTTAAAACCTTATGGCTCCAACGGTTATCAGTTTCTGCCCAGCAGATTTTGAGTATTTCAAGAGAGCCCCTCGACCAACAGGCCTTAATGGCGGATAAAATTCAGGAAGTTTCGACGTCCACAGTATTTCTAGACAGTAGAATATTAAACAGTAGAATAAGTAACAAGAATAAGTAATAGAATAATAACAGTAGAAAAACAGTAGAATATTATTTACACTAAATTAAATTTTGGTTAAAGATATTTTTATAGCATGTCTCGTGCTGTCATGCTCGTGCGCGTTGCACTGTTGCGGCCATGCTAGTGTTGCATGTTTTATCACTAGTTCACTGTATTCACTAGTATCCGCTACAGTCTGTTAACCAACTTTCTTAAAAGCTACAGTATGATCATCATTTTATTTTTCATCCTCGTTTCCATGGATACTATTTTAACAACAATGCTATTCCATGAAACGTGTTATTTAAAAATTAAACCCTCAAATAAAAATATTTTGTACTATACTTACCAGTTTTAAAATTTAAAATTTTTTTGAAATATATTTTTAGATTATTTATATGATTTTTAAACAGCGTTAGATATAGCTTTACTTATGAAAACTAGTTATTTTGCATTATGCTTTTTTTGTAACAATGGGGTCTGCATATCTCTTTTTGAGCAGAAATAAAGCTATTTCAGCAAAATGGCCATAAAAAAGGTCAAAAGAGGGTCAAGGGGTCGTTCTAGAACATTGAAACATAGCCTATGTTTTTTTCTTGAGTTTTTTTGCGTAGGTATACCAAGTTTGGTCGGAAGTAAACTGTGGATTTGTATAGAAGACACACAAACACACACACATTGACTTTTATTATATTAGATCGGCTTATATATGTATTTGATTTTAGATTGGAAAGGAGATTTTAGATGGAGAGGTTGACGCAACATTTTTTTGAGGTACCTCCTTTCGGGTACTTTTTTACATCAAGATAAATCAAATTAGCAGTGTATCCCAAAGTTTTTAAGATGAGTCATCTTAAAAACTTTGGGTTACACCGCTAATTGTGAGTCACATTGATTTGATTAGATAATTAAGGGTTTTGAAAATATATTACAAATTTTTTTTCATTGGAACTGGAGAGCTGCAACTTTACATCAAAAGAGCCGCATGCGGATCGCGAGCCGCAGGTTGCCGACCCCTGAGTTAAATTATAGGTTGCCTGGACTAAAAACGAAAAACGTGGAAATCATGCATTACGTATAATCTGTACTAGGTAAAAAAAACAGCGGTTCCCAAACTGTGCTCCGCCAAGCATTTCCAGGGGCTCTGCGAAGAAATTTGAAATAAATACATTTTTTGATAATTTCTAATTTGCGTTGCTCTGTAATTTTATATAAATAACTTTCTGCAATATGTGTTTCTAGTTAAGAACTTACTTTTGCTCCTTCCTACCCAAATTTTTTAGAGCTCTTTAACTCTTAAATTTAAGTCGATTTGATGGGGAGCTCTTTTGATTAAGGTTTTTTCTGGTTTTTCTCTTTTTTTCAAGTATTTCTTGGTTTACCAAAACAAGTTAAAACCATGTTATTTAGGGTCAAATTTTTGAAATTCTTCTGGGGGAGAACCCCCAGACCCCCCTATTGTACTTAAAACTTTATTATTGTCAATTTTTTATAATACGTTCGTTAAAATTAAAATCCTACCTGAAAATGAATGTCCAAAATTTAGACTATGATGTACCGAAAACAAGTATAAAACAACTGTTGTTTTTAAGGATAATATTTCACTAAATTCACCCAGACTCCCCTATCATAATTGGAACACAATTAATCACAATTTTTCTTATATTCTCTTAGATGCAAATTATACCTAAAAATGTTTTAAAAAGCTGTGAAATATGCATGGGAGGGGCTATAAGGAATAATTTTGGAACCATATTGAATTAAATTTCTATTTACGCTACTGCATTTATGCTTTTATTTCTTGCAGCAATGGTTTTTATGTAATTTGCTTTTTGTACTTTTAAAAATTTATCTTCGGAAAAGGGCTCCGCGAAGAATTTGTCTCTTGAAAAGGGCTCCGCGACGTAAAAAGTTTGGGAACCCCTGATATCTAAAACATATTAAAAGAAAATGTGTATTGCAGGGTAAAAATTTTTGCCTTTTTGCGAGTGCATATAATTTTTATATTACTGATAATTAGGGCTAGGATTTATATGTAATTACATATTTGTTCAGGAATCTGATATTAAAGTGTGCTCTTGAATTCTATACGTTTTAAAAGATTTTGAATTTATTAAGACCATATTTATTTTACATATTTCGGTTTATTTACAAATTCAACCTATAACTACATATTTTTATTACATATTTATCCATTTTTCAAAAATAATCACACGTTTGACCGATTTTCAAATTAAAGTAACCCATAAAATGAAATACGCATGCAAATTATAGATAAAATTAGTGAACCCAATGCTGAATTGAACTTTTAAAAGGATGTGAAGTCCGGATTGTCAGATGAAATGTGTCAGGCTCGCCGAGAAGGGAAGTAGACACGGTTTTCGTTTTTTTCTCACGACAAGACAGCATAAAAAACATGATCTGTCGGCCAATAGTGAAAACCACCCTTCCCTACTATGTACTTGCGTAATATTTAGAGCCCCTTTAAAAAAATTACTTAAATCTTCTTTTTATTATTACATATTTGGCATTTTTAATACATATTTTGCTAAAATAAACACATATTATATGCACATATTTTGGATTTTTAATTAATATAAATCACAGCCCTACTGATGATTATTAATTGCATTATTACACCCGTGCAAACATCCTAAAGGGGCAAATTGTAGTGTGCGGACCTTTGGTTAGGTGTCTAATTAATGAAAACTAAATATATTTTTGGATTAGGGCCCTTTTATTTTTCCGAAGTATAAAAGTTGTTTTAATTCGTCTAAATGGTCAACAAAAATGATGCTCTTTATATCCAGATACGCTATCAATATTTTCTCTTATCCAACCGAAGCATTCTAAAATTACGTTAATTATAGGCTTATAAAATTAGCTTGACTCTTGTATTATAAGTACAGACATATAATCAAATTATAATTAATGTCCTAAAAACACACATCAATGTCCCCTTTACTAAGATAGGATAAATGAAATAAAAAGAAAAATTTTAAAATCATTAAAAAATCTCCAACCAAGGGGGCTAACTCGGCGCCTTCTTCCACCCCCAGAGTGTCCAAAAATACATGGACCATGCCATCTGATCTGGCGTCTTTCCCTTTCCGGGAAAACAAGCCCATAAATATTTCCGTGAAGGAGGTGGGTTATCTTAACGGGTTTATAGGTGTTGGAAGAAAAGGGTCGGATAATTGGCCCACCCCTCCCCCGGTATTTTTGTTTGTTGTATCGTTCGGATCTGGGGGATGTGACCTTGGACGCTGGGATGACTCAACCCTAGAATCCTCCGATAGTAAAAATGGCGTGGTTCATTTTTTTCAAAACTGTATAGTTATGTAGTGTTTTGAATCGTTGTAATCTGCCGCTAAAGTACCCTTTGTTGCATATCGCACTTTAACGGATAGGGCGTTTTCTAAAAACGGCGTTCCTACTGGCAAGGGGCGATAATAAGCACTTAACTGTGCATAAGAGATCCTGAATTCCAATTTAAAAAAATAATTTAATTTATTTTCCTACAGACTGAAATACATTGATTTTGTGAGTAAAAACGTCCTTCCGTGGAAACCTACCCTTCCCGAAAACACAAAGTAATTGATTAATCAGCACATTTCTAAATCGTTTTTTACGTAGGAAAATTTGGCGTTTGCGTTTTTTATTTAAAATTAAATGTTTTTAAAAGTCTATTTCCAAGGTATTTTTAGAGCAAGAAATTATAGAACAGAAGAATAATTGTGACATAATGCGACACCTTGACCAATGGAGAATCTCGTAAGGCGGCTCAATGGTGTTGTACCCCAATCCCTAGAAGAAGGGGAGGGGTAGGAAACTCATCTCTTTGACAGAAATAAAGCAATGAAGTTTTGAATTTACATTTAAAAAACTAATTACTCCAAAATTAAGAAGAATTGGCACAAAAAGTCTAAACGTGGGGAAAAGAGTATACATTAGAACAGGGGTTCCCAATAAAATTTTGTCGAGGACCCCCTTTACAATTAATTTACTGACGAGGACCCCTTGAACTTATTTTTTTTTTTAAATGTAGATTATATAGAATCTACTACAAATCTCCCAATATTCTTTTGCAAAGGATTACCGCTGATGGCAAAATAAGTTATTCGGCAATCGTATGATCTTTACCTGATTTTGCAATAAGTTGTGAAATCTCATAAGATGCAAGGTTGCGTTTTCATTTACATTAGCGCCAGAATGATTCTCAATATCTATATCTTAACCTTAACGAGATGATTTCAGCTTTTATAAAAAATACTTAAATTCTCGGTGACATTTCGTGGACCCCTTGGATACAGCCCACGGACCGCCAGGGGTCCGCGTACCACCTATTGGGAACCCCTGCATTAGAATAACCCCCGTTACATAAGTCAATATAAATTTTTAAAAATGTAACAGCATTAGTACTATCGTTTGCCAGAGTTTTCAGATTATTCGGCCCATTGGAATCTTATTCCTGTTTTTAACAGAGAAAAAAGTATCTCTTCTCAAATGCTTTTTGTGAAAATGCATTATAAGTTAAAAATAGAATTTCAGCATTTAAATTAAGTAAGTCTAAAAAAGTTTGTTTTCCAATTTCAATTATAAATACATTTTTTGCGCTTAAACGTTGCGTTAGTAAATGAGGCACATTAAGGCAGTTCAATTGTAGTTGCGGTTTAACTTTCTAATTTCTTGATTATACTACATTTATTTTCAGTCTTTAAATGCAGTATTTTAAGTAATTTCCAGTACTTTTATTTTATTATTCGATAGAGAAGTATCCAAAAGCGGTATATACGCGCAAATGCTTAGTTATTTTTAAATTTAATTTCTAAGTTTCCCTTTGAAGTCATTTAATCCGAAACATTGGTTTTAAGGGCTTTTAAACAATGGTTAAGAATTCAAATCTATTACTGGTCCTTAAAGTAAGGCCGAAACAGATGTGACGTCATTCCATATGAAACAATTGCTTGATTTTCTCTCTCGGATCGTCGATTTCTATTTTAAAATATTGAATTAAATAATATTTTTTGACTTTTCATGTCGATTTTTTAATTTATTTTGTTTGTGCTGTATAATTTTAAATGTAACTAAGAAACCAAACTATGTCAAATTGTTGCCTTTTGTAAATGTTTTTTATATAGACTGAGAGCTCTGGTTAAAGCGTTAAAGGATGCTAATTACTTGTGTTATATTGCAGGTTTTGTAACAGATCTAAGAAACAATCTATCTGTAGAAATTAACATTTAGCAGAAATTATTTAGGTTTAACACCATAAAAAAGCACCGAGTTTTTCAAGTGGTGTCATGTAGAATTCTCCTTCCTTCCACATCCTGCTTTTCTTCAAGGAGTCAAGGTCAAACTGCTGCGATTCTCCCCTTCCACAAGGGGTGGGGGGAATCTGCACAGCCAACTGGCGCCGTCCATCCGTTATCTCCCCTTTTCACGGCCGATGTCAAAATCGCAATGAAGACGGACTTTCTTTTCTGCTATAATATTTCGTTTAGATTATTTGAAACCGGATAATTGTATTCTAACTTGCGTGGGGATAAAATCCATTTTAAAATAAATGTTGTGGGGTTTTGTGATTCTAATATTGAGGGTTATTTATGAACTGTATATGTATAGAAATGAAAACAATTATCACACTATATAGTACTTGAACTTTTTTCAACAAGGTAAGTATAAACATACAGTACTTTTTTTATTTAAGTGTTTATATTTAAATATTTGTTAAGAAAAAGTGTGGATAAGTTTATTCTATTCCTCTAAAACCGCATGAGTAAAATTTCAATCATTCCAATACAAATTAGGCCTTACAATTTGATAAATAATCCATACTTACGTTATTCTTGGCTGGTTATTCTAGAAAAACTAAAAAACACTTGTGATTGATGCCACAGGGAGTGGTCATGGTCATCAAACACAAGTGTTATTTAGTAGTCTGAAAAGAAAGTTTCACTGGGATAGATACAATAGATTAAATTGAAAATGAACGAGAGCACAAGGGGGGAAACATCGAACATTTCTAAGCCCATTCAGGCTTGCCTCCAGTACATTAAGTAGTTTAGTTAAGAAGCATTCACACACAAAGCATATTACATTAGATTAGACTATGTACAAAAAACGTTTTTTTATCTGGTTGAGAAGTGAACACAGCTGACACTTACGTTATTCTTAGCTGACTGTGGATGGTACTTCTTGAAAAACTAAAAAACACTTGTGATTGATGCCACAGGGAGTGGCCATGGTCATCAAACACAAGTATTATTTAGTAAAAGTCTGAAAAGAAAAAATAAGTAGACAGATTAAATAATTTAAATTTAAAATGGATGAGAACACAAGTGTGGGTGGGGGAAATTTGAAAATTATAATTAAGGTATTGTGTTAGCAAAAGGAAGGGCAGAAAAGGAATTTTTTTTTACCAGTTTATGCTAATAATAAATTGGTATGTATTCTAGCCAGGGTAGGCAAGTTTCTTCTGTAGTGGAAAAAAGCATCCAGAAGAAACCAATTTTGCTAAAGAATTTTACAAATGAGCTTTAATATAATACTAAATGCTTTTGTTTAATTTAACCTTCAAAAATTTAATCAATTATATTAAATGAGTACTAAGTTATTTAATAATTACATTAATGTTTTAAGGTAGGTTTCTTTCAGTGGAAGAAACCTAAATAAATTCACTGCTGAAATTATAAAATTTCAGGCGCTTCTTCAAGCTTCCATAAAATCAATATGCTTATTGCTTAGTATAATTGATAATTAGTTAAAATTTAGTAGTGAAAAGTAACTTCTCTTTTTCCAAAAATTAATTAATTAAGTAAATGAACTTTTATTTAAAAAACTATGGTTTAAATTATTTATTAATGTAGTCAATAAATCTTAAAATTTTGAGCATCTGTTGGTTTCTTCCAAAAGACTCAACCCTTCATGAAACATGAGCTGACACTGTAGGTATATCCTATGGGTTTAAAATATTGTTTTTATACAAAGCAGATTTACTTCACTTAGCCTGTCAACATTTTATTGGGACTTTAGTTTGGAGGCTTTTTAATGATAACAGAAGGACAGAAAATAATGTATCAGAAGGACATGTAAGTAACCATACTTGTATAAAATGAAAGCCTTTCTGTGAACTTATATTTTTTCCAAAAAATCTTCTGCAAGAATTTACACATTTTTAAATCTCTCCCTCAAAAAAAAACATTACTGAAATACTCTAATTGGGACTATAATCCAGGGTTGGGTTTTAGCCGTCAAAAACTAGTTTTTGACATGACAGAGGTTTAAACCAGGTTTTAACCGGTTAAAACCGTCAAAAACCCCAAAAAAATTTAAATACGTTAAAAATGAAAAAGAAGGCTGTTAATAATAGCAAGATACAGCATTGTTTTTGTTTAATTATAATGTTCCTCCTTAGTTTTAGTATACATTGAATATGAATTATAATTAAATATTAATTTACATACTTTTCTTTGGTTTAAGACTTAATTTTAAATTTTTTATACATATTATTACAAAATTATTGTGTAAAAGTTTTGAAATTTATACTTTTTATAATTACATCATACATTTTATTACACTTGTTTTCAATAAATTTAATAATCAAATTAATAATAAAAAATAAATGCTGCCAAATGGGATCAATTGGCCTTCTACCACAATTCATTTTTAAATTTGGAAATCAGGGCTTCTAAAACACACACAGCAGAATTTCAACAGCTGTTCTAGCAGCAGTTATTTTCTACTGTCCAAAAATCACTCATATCTGTGGGGAAACAAATCCTACAAGGAATTCTGAATGTACCAATCTATTTAAAACAAGTGTAACAAAACAACCAATCACTAAGTAGGTTGGAGAAATAGAAGATTAGAGTGGAAAGGAAATATTGTGACACAAAAACTTAAAAATGCAATAACTTTTGATCTAATATCCAGATAGTAAAAATAAAAACAGATTTGAAATCCTTGCAGCAAAATGTATAAATAGACACCAAATACTAAAGCATTTCACTAAGAAATAAAAAAGATATTAAAAATACATCCAATTAAGCAAGGTAATTAGTTAAAATTTGAACTTAAACTTAATAAATTAGATGAATTTTTATGAAATTTTATTTAAAATTTATTGATTAAAGTCTATCCAATTCTGCTAAATTATTTCCTTCATAATTTTTTTACAAATTAGGTTTTTGACACTTTTTGACGTTTTTGACATGACGGTTTTAACCATGGTTTAAACCGGTTAAAACCGTCGCATGTCAAAAACCTGCCAACCCTGCTATAATCATTTTTATCCGCGTTTATATCGATACTAATTTTTCATACTGGTGATTTTAAAACTTTAATAATATACATCATTGTATTTTTTATTATAATTGGAGATTCCTAATTACTGCTCTATCTAAAAATGAAAGATGCAATATCTTTGAAAGATTTGTAGTGGTTAACCTTTTTTAAAGTGAAGAATAAAGTTCCAGAAGTTTTTAAAAGTTCCTTTTATATGTGCATTCATACAAAAGCACAGAGCTCAAGATCTTGGAGGGTGCTAAAGCTCATTAATTTTTTACCCAAAAATATAAAAGGGGCTAAAGCTAATTGACCCTCTACATTCTGAATTGAATCTACAAAAACGTAGGATATAAGAATTTTCATGAACTAATTTAAATTCAGTGGTTATGACCCTCTCGCATCACATTATCCAGGCTATGTTACCCATATCATTATTTCAATGATTTTTATTAACTTCTGGATTAATCATTTTTAACACTAATGTTAACTTTGGCTTTTAGAGAATAATGGGTAAAGTAGTATTTTTCAAATTTTAGGTTATTTTTAAATATTTAATCAGGACCTATTGTAGGTTTAGATAAGGAATAGGTAAGTCTTAACAAGAACATCTAGTTTATTTACACTATGGATTTTTAATGGATCAAAACACAGGCATGAGATTCATCTGATTTCTGTCGGGTTTTTCGATTTGTTCCTCAAACCCCCCTTTTAGTACTTGAAACTATTCATTAAACATGAAAATTCTAACTAATATATATTGGTAAATAACAGGGTTGGCCGGTTTAAACCATTTGGTTTAAACCATTGGTTTAAACCATGGTTTTTTTATGGTGGTTTTTTTACCAAAAAAACCACTTGGTTTTTTTAGAAATTATAAAATATTTTCAGGATTTTTTAAAGAAAGTGTTATTAAGTATAATCTTTTGCACAAAATTAAAAGGTCAGATTTATCAAAAAATTGACATTTTAAGGTGATTAAAAATCAGAAATCTTTTAATTTAATGGTTTTAATTATTGAATTATCTCTAATCTTAACCTTAAATGCTTAAGTTAAACTTATTATATGTGTCAAGAGATAGTTCATTTATTAATTTCCTTTAAAAGGAAGCATTATTTCAAAGAGTAACTAAAGATACACAAAAGTTATCTGTTTTTCACTGATAAAATATGGCTTGGATTTTAATTGATAAAACCAATTTGTGTTATTTGTCAGTCATAAAAACCAGTTGGTTTTTTTACTAAATTAATAAAAACCGTTGATTTCTTTAATGATAAAAACTAAAAACCAGTTGGTTTGTTTATAAACAGATAAAAACCAGATGGGTTTTTTTACTAAATTAATAAAAAACCGTTAATTTCCCTAATCGGATTAATTATCTCAATCATTTATCCAATTTCAATTAACATTAGTTGCTTACATTTCCCTTTTATTTATTTAAAAAATAAAATTTTCTCTTTCTAAAGAAATTTCTTAAGTTCATAAATTAATCCATATATAATTAAGATAAATAATTTGATTATTTCAGTCATTTATCCAAGATAAATTAACACTGATTTTTATTCACTACAATAATATTAGATATTCAAATTGGAATATTTTAAAAACAAAAATTATTTTTAAAACAAATTAATTTAATTTTAATTAATTAATTGAAATATACAAATCATTTATCAATTAAAAACAACCCCTGAAATAAATGTCTCATTTACAACTCAGTTTCAAACATCACTGCTATAATAACTTATTCTGAAAAAAAATTCTAAAAAAACTTGGTTTAAACCAAAAAAACCTGGTTTAAACCAAAAAAACCAAATAAACCCGGTTTTTTTGGTTTTTTTAAAAAAACCCGGTTTTTTGCCAACCCTGGTAAATAATATTGAAAATGTGTTCACTGAGTTTTTCAGACTTTTGCTTTTTTGTCAATCTCATCCCTCAATGATAAATGAAGCAATATCTGTAAAATTTGTTCTTGAAATTGCAGGCAATTTTATGAAGAGTAACCTAAACCTATTTAACAGCTAAATATCTTACAGAATTTTTAAAAATGTAATGCAAATAATCTTGCAAACCATTTTAAAGCATACAACTAATTTTTTATTTTAATTGTGGCAGTTTAACGTTTTTGATTTAAATCAACCCTGGTGTTGCCCTTTATTATTATACACCAAGACTAGTTAGAAAGGCTATCAAGGACAAACCACTTGAAAAGCCAGATGAAAGGCATTCATGGGTTTTGTGACTCCTCTATACATAAGTATTATCAAGCTTTTATAATTTAAGATTTCATTCCTAAGGGTTTTTTCCATGCTGATCCGATACATTATGATCATCTTCCATAATACTAGACTTTTAGCTAAATTTATAATAATGCAATTGATTTAATTCCAGGGTTCATACTCTATCTAACATAGTAAAATTCAGGAGTATTTAAGGAGTTTTTCAGGAGTAAATTACTAAAAAATCAGGAGGTAATGCCATTAATTATTAACCTTAAACAATTTTGTATATGTAGTGTAGATTGAGTTCAGAATGAGGTATGAAGCATGGAATTGGAAAAGTGATTAGAATTTTACATTTCAACGCAATTTTATCTATTAAAAACAATTTTCCCCCCAAATCGATTATTAAACTTCATTCTGCCCTTTGACAGATGTTTTTCAGGAGTAAGAGGGTAAAATCAGGAAAAAAACATAGTTTTTAGGAGTTATAAGGGCCCTTAGAAAAATAAAGCAAATTTCAGGAGTTTCAGGAAGCGTACGAACCCTGTAATTCTGTGTAGAACAACTAGTAAGAGATTGCAACTCCCTCAAACATTAAAATATTTTGACTTAAGATTTACACTTAAAAAGCCACGGCTATTTTCCAGTTCCTTAGTTAATGCATTTATTTTCAATTTGAACAGGGTTCCCACTCAATTTCAGAAATAAAATTCCCTGACTTTTCGAGGTCCTTTTTAAAGATTTTTCAGATACTTCTTGCATTTTTGAACACTTAGTTTTCAATAAATTTACTAATTTTTCACTTACTAGAGCCAAAATTGACATGCAAACATTTTCCAGGTGTTTTTTAACGACTTTCCAGGTTTAAGGCCAAAATTAGTAATTTTCCTCGACTTTTTAGGTGAAATTTAAATTCCCTGACTTTTCCAGGTTTTCCCTGACCCGTGGGAACCCTGTTTAATGAAAGTTTAACTTATGCCTCTGGGGAAGGAAAAACATCTGTGAAAAATATTGCTTCTCTTACTTAAGAGTGCCATAAAAATGAAGCTTTAAATGAATTTTTTGGATCATAAATTCATGTGTATGCAACAATTTATTTTTTATTGAACTTTTTTTTGTTATATATATTTACTAAGCATAATGATATAATTTTTTCAAATAATGCTTTTTAAATTGACAATGTTTAAATAGTTATTTCTAAATCACAATCCAGGTAACTTTAAGCAGGAAATAAGAAAGTCTTTACCATCTGATTCTGCTATATAGCACTTCTCGATTTCATTGAAATTTACTTATATTCTGGATGAGGTACAAGGATACCACTAGATGGATAGTTATTCCTTCATCGACAGTGGTAATTTACATTTGGGATAATTATTCTGGACATCTGATCACAACAAGTTTATGTATGCTTTCAGAGAGCATGTTACATTTTTTATGAAATTCAAAAGTTTATGGTGCAATATTTGGTGCATAATTTTAAAACATTCATCTAAAACCAGGCAGTTAGTTACTGTAAGCCTCCATACAACGAAATTAAAATTGGTTATAGACATATTAACTGATGTTACAGATTTTAAATTTAAAAAATATATACATAAATATTAATTGCTTCTACCACCTAGGATATTAATTTAGAACACAAATCCTAAACGTATCATTCGCACATTATACAGGTACTAAATGTTAAATAAAAGGAGGTGCAAAATGGGATATTAATAAAACATAAATCACTTACTGAATTCAATCCGGAAAATAAACCGATGTAATCCACAGGTAGGATAAAATTTACTAGCTAGTAGCTATTCCGATGCTCCTGCTCCGATACACTGCACAGCCCACGCCACAAATCAAAATGGCGAAGCGTTGGAAAGCCGGCAATAATGCAATCTGAATGCAATCTAATCCAAGTAGATCGATATAGAAGAAACACCGATCTAGATAGATCGAATCGCATCACATGAGTAGTTAATGTGGTTATGTCGCCAAACGAAATGTCGCCATCTCGCCAATCGTCTTATCTCGATTTCCAATCAGTAGCATTTTGGAGCAAATCTCACATCATCATGTCAACATCAGGATCAGGACTACCAACATAAACACTAGGAAAAACCTTCTTGGGCAGCAAATGTCCCTACTATTTCAATATAATATAATAATAATAAAGGAAAAACCTAAACCACGATTTTAGAGACGCGCCCCGAGTCAATCCTCATATAATTATTTTTAAAATTTTTATTGAAATAAAAGAAAGATCGTGAGTATTATCAATCAGTGCAGAGGTTATTTTATGAAAGCCTCATTTCATTCCAACTTAATTGAGAAACAAACCCAAATATGAAATAGGGTATACAGTAGAACCCCGATTATCCGCGAGGGCCAAGAAAAAAAATTTTAATGATGAGAGCAAATTTTAGATGAGATTAGAGAGATTTTAGATGTAGAGCAAAGGTTTCTGCTGTACTGTACATATTTTAAAGGTTTTACAAATCATGTTTTTTGTACAATAGAACACGGTTTTTATGCTGAAATATTTCTTTTCGTGTTTTCACCTCATTTCAAGTCTTTTTCGGGTTATCCGCGATTTTCACTATCCGCGGTACCCTTGCCACCCAATTCCGCGGATAATCGGGGCTCTACTATACATAATTTCAGGGGAAAGAATCCATCAGTCCTATTATTAGTTAAGGAAAGGCTGGGGTACGCTTTTGATTGCTTAGTTTCTTAATAGTCAAATCAAAAGAAGGCTATTGCAACTTTTTGGGTACTATTGGTTTTATACTACAATTTGGTGTAGGCGTACCATATTTTCTTGGGGCCAACCCAGGACATATTTTTGAAAATTCTTTATAAGTGCCATATCAAATTACCATAGATTAAAAACTAAGAAAAAATGGCACAGCTTCGATAAGAGTCTACCAGCCACCATGTTTACCCACAGCTCAATTGATGACTCACAGTTCACAACCATATAAATATAATTTGAGCTGTGGTGGGTAAATATAGCAGCTGGTTGACTCTTATCGAAGCTGTGCCGAAAAAACTATTCAAACAAATAAACATTAAACCAGGACATATTTTTGAAATTGCTTTATAAGTGCCATATCAAATTACCAAAGATTAAAAACTAAGAAAAAACTATTCTAACAAATAAACATTATATAAAAATATCAAATTTTATTTTCCTCATTTAACTTTACTTTTTCAAATATGGTTTGATTGACTTAATTTTCATCACAAAATTCACTGGTTTTTTGAAGTAATACAGACGTTAGGGGCCATTCATTAATTACGTAAGGATGATTTTGGCAATTTTTGACCCCCCTCCCCCCATGTAAGGGTACGTAAGATTTTTCAAACCCCTCCCCCCTATTCTTACGTAAGATTCCATTATGTTTCTCAAAACAATAAAATGTTAGAAAAATCTTCGTTTGACGTAAATCAAAGATTTTTATTTTTCAACATATAAGTAATATTCTTGCTGTCAACTACATATTACTATTATATTACTATCTCTTGATTATAATAATTGGAATTTGTTTATATTAGCTAGGAAAATCTTACGTAAGAATTAGTTTGACCCCCCCCACCCCCAAAGTAAGGGTTTGTAGAGATTTTTCCAGCCCCCCCTCCCCCTCGGGACCCTTACGTAATTAATGAATGGCCCCTTAGAAAATGTAAAAAATACCGCACTTAAAATAGTTTGGTCAGGATTTTTTCATAAAATGTCTGGCAAATCTTTAATGTATGAAACCCCGGACATTTCCCCTGACAGCTATAAAAACTCCGTACTGTCCGGGGTAATCCTGGACATATTGTAAGCCTAACTTGGTGTTACCAACTGGGATGATAATTTATTTTCCTCAAGAAGAAAAACATCCAGTTATAGAATGGCACCAAAATTTTTTAATGCCAATGTCTATTGGCAAGTTAATCTTCTAAGGGCCCATTCATTAACTATGTAAGGGTCCCGAGGGGGAGGGGGGGTTAGAAAAATCTCTACATACCCTTACTTAGGGGGTGGGGGGTCAAACCCATTCTTACGTAAGATTTTCCAAGATAAAGTAAACAATTTCCAATTATTCTAATCAAATTTCTATTGAATAACCCCAAAATACACTTAAAAATGCTGACAATCTCGGTATATTATCGAAGTTTTAATTTAAAAAAATGAAGGTATATTAGATGTATCTTTTTTATTGGAGTTGCATTAAGTTAAGATAAAAAATTAAACTGTTGAATCCATCTTCCAGTTGTCAAAAGTCGAAACAAAACAAAAGCAAAAAGAGAGAAATCTTTATTAGTTTTGGTTCCAACTTTTTTTTGTTAATCATTTCGTGTGCTGATGGTTACCTTGGCACCATAGATTGAAGATTGTTTAACTAATGTATAAGATTATTTAAAAACTTACATTTAAATCTTTACTGATAAATGGTATTCCAAGGACTAGAGATAATAATATAATGGTAATATGTAATTGACAGCAAGAATATTATTTATCTGTTGGAAAAATAAAAATCTTTGATTTACGTCAAACTGAGAATTTTAGTGTAACTGATCCTTTTCTAACATTTTATTATTTTGAAAAACGAAATGGAATCTTTCGTAAGAATAGGGGGGAAAGGTTTGAAAAATATTACACCCTTACATGGGGGTGGGGGGTCAAAAATTACCAAAATCATCCTTACAAAATTAATGAAATGGCCCCTAACTTCCATACGACCCTGTGTTAATCAACTTAGTTCCTTCTGGCCACTTGTAGACATTCTAGCTTTTACAATAGGTGGTAGAGATTTCGATTTACCTACAGTAAGCTGCTCTATAATGATTAATTCTGCCAAACTTTGCAAAAGTTCTTCAATAACAGGGGTTTGGCTCAGGGTTGGCTGGATTGGACCCAATTGGGTTGGACCCAATGGGGTTTTTCAAAAAAACCCATGTGAAAAAACCCACTTTTTGGACCCATATTTGGGTTTTTTAAAGAAAAATCAAGATTTTGGCAGTTTTGCCAAGATATTGAAGAAAAACATGACGAAATAACATACCAAAAACTGCAGTTGAGTGGGTTTTTCAAAATTTTAATCGGGTTTCAATAAGGGTTTTTTTCATTATTGATGGGTTTTTTTTAAATTTAGGAACTTTAAAGTTCAAAGTTTAAACAATATATAAAAGTTAAGGAGTATTTTTTTTAATTTCAGTGTTTTTTTCAAAGTTAAATAGATTTTTTCAATATAATTGGAATGGGTTTTTTCAAAGCTTAGGATATTGTTAAAATTTAAGTTGTTTTTTTAAGTTTGGGGGGATTTTTATTATTAAATGGGTTTTTCAAAATTTAAGAGGTTTAAAGTTCAAACTAGTTATAAATAAATTAAAGAGGATTTTTTAGATTTAAGTTTTGTTTCAAAGTTAAGGATATTTTTTATATTTTAATGGGTTTTTCAAAATTTAAACTAGGTTTAAAAAATTAAATGGTGTTTTTTTCAATTTCAGGATGTTATTTAAAAGTTAAATAGGTTCTTTCATTAATTAGTGGTTTTTTTTTCAAAATTTACAACGTTTAAAGTTCAAACTAGATATAAAAAATTAAGGAGGATTTTTTAAATTTCAGTGGGTTTTTCAAAGTTAAATAGATTTCTTTCAATATTGAATGGGTTTTTTCAAAGTTTGGGATATTTTTTAAATTTTAGTGGGTTTTTTCAAAATTTAAACCAGGTTTTAATAAATAAGGGGTGTTTTTACAATTTCAATGGTTTTTTTCAAAGTATTAAAAGTTTTAACTTTGAAAAAACCCACTTAACTATGGAAAAACTGACATTATTTTGATAGAACACATTTAACATAAAGAACTCACAAAAATTTGAAAAAACCCACTTACTATGTAGGAGAAAACCTCTTAATTTTGAAAAAACCCAGTTTTATGTGGATTTTTTCAGGGTTTTATTGAAAAAACCCAGCCCACTTGGGTTTTTTCAAAAAAACCCGGGTTTTTGCCATCCCTGGTTTGGCTAGAAAGAAATCAGGGTTCTTAGCATAGTCCCATTGACTGTGTCGCTAAATTCGAAAACATTATCAAATTCTATTGACCGTTCTAAAGTTAGCCTTTGAATTAGATGACCGCTGAAGGATCAACGGGATAATACGCAAGTACCTAAATCAGGTCTGTTTACCGACATTTATAAAATTCAGAGTCGTCTAAATTCACATTCTCAAAAACTTGTCCTTCACAAGAAAGTAAAGATCAAAAGTGTCTCATGAAACTTGTTTTCATATTATGTTTTTACCTTTTCTAATGGTTTCATATATGACTTTGTTTCCAGAATTAGCGGCCAGGACTACGGGCTCATGATCGCATTTCTTAATGCATGAAACTGATTTACACTCTTTTTCTTTCCTAACTCTTAGATAAAACTATAGGTACTTTTCTGTTAGCCGGGCACAAGAAAAAAAATCACCAAATAATGTAGAATTCCGCCACATTTTTAAACGCTTTTATTCTACTTGCTTTTGGCGGCGTTTTACGCGTGGAATTTTAAAACTCGATTTTCGGGCACTTCCCGATATGTCAGGGCCCCGAAACTTTACACATCGGTGTAACCCTCATGAAACTCCAATATCCAACCATTATATAGTCAAACAACCAAAGGATTAAGTTAATTAACGGGTATTTTTAATTAACAGAAAAACCAGAATTTGATACCTTTCCCAAGGGGCTATTCTCCCTAAACCGTGCACAATTGTTTATAAGGCATAACTTCATCATATTCAAAAGTCAAAACGAGAATTGCCCAGTAATTACGATAATTATAGACGAATAATCACTTTTTTCTTTCTGGATGCTTGTACATAATATTTCAGGCACTTCCAAACGATATAAAGTTCTGAAACTTTGCACCGTGGTGGAAACTCGATGACAATGCAATATTCAATGATCAACTAGTCAAAACCTCCGTAATTTAGGTAATTAACGAGTGTTTTTAGTTATCCTTTTAATTCATATTTGAGACATTCCGTGAAGCCAATGGCTCCCAAAACCTGTAAGATAATATACTAAGTATATAGCTACTATATTTAATCTTCAAAACGTGATTTTTTACCTTCCAATTAACAATTAAGATAATTAGCGATTTAAGAAAATAACCGCGAGAAAGAAATCGCCAGAAGAGCGAGAAATCGCCGAAAATATCGCCGAAAATCGCCGAGAAGAAAAATATGTTATTTTATAATTTATTGACTACTGAAAAGACTGGATGGTACTGTTTGCTCCTTGATACACACACACACACTAATTCTGAGTTTCTTACGATTGTTTTTTTTATTTTATTGAATGCTTTCTTTTTATTGTGAATCTTTTTGATATCGATGGATTTCATCGGTGATTGAGCGGATGCGAGGAATATATTCTTTGTGCGAGGTATTTTTCTTGCTCAGCTCTGTTATTATAACGTACCCAGCAAAATTAAATAGATTTTAAAATTAACTTTGGAGTTGATTGTCCTGCTGAGTCGTCAGAGGATTGTTCTACTTTGTCAGATATGTGAAAATTTTTTGTTATACATGAAACTAAAATTCCATCCTAACATAACATTAAATATGGTTGAAATAATTACATTTTTTCTTGTGAGTTTTTGTTAAAAAGTACCATGACTAAAAAGTAGAAAATAAAATAAGTAAAAAAAAAGATTTTTTAAAAAACGCTTTTATTGAAGTGTTCTAAAAGGTCAAAAATAATTTTTTCGGTTTGACAAATAATTTATTGGGAAGTAGAAAATAACTTTTTGGTAAGTAAAAAAAACTGATTTTCTAATCACTAAAAATAAAAGCGTGGGCGCTAGTCATTCTTAATTCACTATATATTCTAACTTCTTTATTCTATGTTCTATGACGTTAGATTTACAAATTTCTCATTCATGAGTTTTGAGTGGGATGGATTCACTTTAAATTCTCTGTTAGGTATTTTTATTTATATAAAATTATACATAAATGCCGACGTAATGGCCTGGTCGTTAGAACATCTGACTGATGCAAAGCTGTACGTCTGGGGTTCGAATCCCTGTTTGGCAAGGATGTTAGTGTCACTGTCCTGTAAAAAAAATTAAATTTAAAAAGTATTAAAAATTACTAGCGCCCACGCTTTTATTTTTAGTGATTAGAAAATCAGTTTTTTTTACTTACCAAAAAGTTATTTTCTACTTCCCAATAAATTATTTGTCAAACCGAAAAAATTATTTTTGACCTTTTAGAACACTTCAATAAAAGCGTTTTTTAAAAAATCTTTTTTTTTACTTATTCTGTCAATCATTCGTTTTGCTTAGTGACTTTGACTTGGCTCACAATTGCGCCCGGCTAACGGAAAAGTACCAAACTATATTTAAGAAAAAATATGTCTTTACTTTTCTATTTTATAAAGATTACTTAATGTTTTCCTATTAATTGGTTACAGGTATTTTTTTGTAAAAATGAACAAACAAGTTCTTAAAATTTATTCTGGTTTCCATTTCGGGAAGAAATTTCCTCAATCATTTGCACCAAGAATTTTGTTGAAGGTATGATAAAAATTACAGTTTTAATACATTTCCTACTTTTTTTTCTCAAAAGAGAAATATTTTTTCTTTTTTTTTAGGTTTATAAAGGTTTTAAGTCAAAGGTTCAGTTTTCTCAATTTGTAGTTTCTTTAATTCCCAGTTTAGTCTTACTTAAAGCCAGTTCTGAAGAGAAAAAATCTTGTAAGTAAATATGTAAAATTTTTAACTATGAAACATTAAAAACCATAAGTGTTAATGACTAGTTGACTTTTAAATGCAGAAAACTTTTGGTTTTTAACTCTGTTCAAAGGTGTGTATGAAAACCTGCATACTTAAATTCTTGAATGTGTTTGCTAATTTTTTAAATGACAATCACAGAATCAACCATGCCTGTAAGCACTTGAAAGAACATTTAAGTAACAACCTTACAATTATCATTAGTTACAGAAGAGGAAAAACATGCATTTAAGAATATTTCAAATTTAAAATATGTACACATGTATATCTAGTGAATCATTGAGAGTAAACCAGTTTTAAATAGTAATCAGTTAATAGTTTTTTAAACCTTCTGATCTCAGTGGCATGTATAGAAATTTATATCAGGAGGGGCCCAAATATAGTTAAGAAAATAAAGTCAATCTGAACCATGGGTAAATTTTTGCACTGGCAAGGCCTAAAATTATCCTTAATAAAATCTTAATGATTTCTTTTCAGATTGCTTAATTAATATGCATTTCCTTTGTCATCAACAGCAAATGTGAAACTCATTCTTGAAGCTGATCAGTTATATGACAAAGCCCTGTTTGAAGATTTGTATTGTGTATTAAATGCTCATAGAACATCTAGTGATCCAGAAGTCTTATGGCGTTTAGCTAGAGCTATATTTGAAAAATGTCGTATGATAAAAGATAACAAAGAAAGGATTATTAACTTAGAAGAGGCTCTACAGCTCATTGACAAGGCATTAGAAATAAGAGAAACTTGTTGGGCTGCTCACAAGGTAAAGTGTGGACAGTATAGAATCAATTTTCAAAATTATAATTTATTAAATCCTTGATTTTGAAGATGTAAAGGGAATTTTTTCTCTTTTAAACAGTCCTTAACATAAAAATATACACATACATAATATGTAATTGTTTTACTTGACGAAGGTTTATAAGCGGATCCTTGAGATCAAGCATACAGACAGGAAAATATATTTAACCACAATCCAATCCAATCACCTAGATCAGGGGTCGGCAACCTGCGGCTCGCGAGCCGCATGCAGCTCTTTCGATGTAAAGTTGCGGCTCTCTAGTTCCATACGAAAAAATTCATCATTTATTATAAAACCCTTAAAAAATCCGTAATATATTTTTTAATACCTAATCAAGTCAATAATACTCACAAGGAGCGATGTAACCCAAAGTTCTCAAGATGTGTGAGTCAAAACTCTACTTTTAAGGGTAAAAATTCCGAAATTTTGGGGGAGAACTTTCAATCACTCCTCAAAATTTTTGAATATGTGCTGTTTTCCTTTGAAATTTCTGTGATTCATCAGGAGTCTAAAAAACGAAGTCCTAAAAAACGAATTAAAAAACTACTTTTGGGAGAAAATTTCCTAAATTTTTCTGAAATGGGATCCCCACCCCCTCTCTAAAGTTTGCCGTTTATTTTAACTATACTATTTTAAAAAATGAGAGGTGCTCTTTGGGTGCAACCCAAAAAAGGCCTAAAAATGAGCTACAAAGCTATTTAGAAGAAGAAATTTCCAAAAAAAAATTTTGGGAGGAGTAACCCCCAGATCCTCCAATTTTTCTAGGAACTTACTTTTTGTTTACAAAATTTTAAAATCAATTCACTAAAATTAATTTAAAATGTTATGTAAGGGGCCATTCATTAATTACGTAAGGATGATTTTGGCAATTTTTGACCCCCTACCCCCATGTAAGGATACGTAAGATTTTTCAATCCCCTCCCCCCTATTCTTACGTAAGATTCTATTTCGTTTGATCAGTTTAAACTCGAATAAAAAAGACATCTGATATACCCTCATTTTCTTAAAATTAAAGCATTGATATACCGAGATCAGCTGCATTTTTAAGTTTTTCTGGGGTTATTCAATAGTTATTTGATTGGAATTTGTTTACATTAACTTGAAAAATCTTACGTAAGAATTGGTTTGACCCCCCCCACCCCCCAAGTAAGGGTATGTAGAGATTTTTCCAACCCTCCTCCCCCTCGGGACCCTTACGTAATTAATGAATGGCCCCTAAGTCATCTAAAACTTGATGTAAAAACGTACCCGAAAGGAGGTACCTCAGAAAAAATGTGTTAAAAAATGCTCCCCAAATTAAATCAAATATAATAAGCCTGTACTATAACATTGAAGCAAAACAATTTAGTGGCTCTTTAAAATCTGGGAATTTTTTAAAATTGTGACTTTTGGCTCTTCCGTTTCAAAAGGTTGCCGACCCCTGACCTAGATGATTTGAATACCCCATTTTAAAAGTACGGTGAAAAGCCACAAAAAGACAAAATGTTCACCGATATTAGTTCATGCAAATTCTAAAGTTTTGATAGTATATTTAAATGTTTTGCAAAACAGCTTAGTAATTTTCAACACAAATAATGGAAAAGTGTTTTATTTTTATTGCCCTGGAGGTTTTTTCCTGTTAAACTTGCTGCATATCTGATCAGTCAGTATTGGTCAGGGATGTTTTGACAACCGGAGAGAAAAATCCAAATTTAAATTTTTGTCTATATAATTCAGTTATCAAGGACAAGAGATGATAAGGAGAAAGCCCATTAATTTTTGTTGTTTTAGAACAGCCACATATTTGCTGTACTGTGATCCTGAAACCATATATTGTGAAAGAGTTTTTTTTCAAAATATCTCAAAATTAATATCCTTTTATAGTGGCGAGCTATTTTACTTGATTACGTTTGGCGTGAAAAGAGCACAAAAGGCAGAATCATACATAGCTTTGATATCAAGAAGCATATGGAGGTAACTTTATGTTAATAAACTTTAAATAATTCAAAGATAAAGATATTGATTAAAAAACTAAGAATGATAAAAAAACTTTGAATTAAAATAGTTTTATCTTTTAAATTTATTCTCATATCCACTGAACACTTAAAAAATATTGTATTCTATAAAAAAGTAGATATTTTTTTAACCCAAACTTGGTAGAGAGAATTAATATATTAAAAAACTTCATTTTGTAAACAAGATAACTATTATATACAGTATATTCTTGATATGACAAAGTCGAAGGGATGGGTAAAAAATTGAGATGAAGAGTTTCAGCATAACAAGCTAAATTAGAAGAATACGTTTTTGAAAAATTGAGGTTTTCAACATATTGAAGTTAGTCTTATCGAGAGTATACTGTATTTTTAAAGAATGCTTGTCTACAATTCTTGTCTAATTTTTTACAGGGTTCGTACTGAAGTTTAAGAGTAAAATTAATTACTTTCTAAGGACATTTTGAAAAATTTTAAGGATCTTCTTGAATGTAATTTATACTTAAACTGTAAATGAAAGGTTTTCAACAATGTTCTTCAAAGGTTCTTCTGAAAAGTAAGGACTCTAATGGGTAAATTAAGGACCCTTTTGTATTGTAAGGACTAGGGAAATCTAAGGAGTTTTTAAGCACTGTGTGCACACCGTTTTATTGAAGTAGTAAAAATATTTTTATGGAACATTTAAATTAGAAAAGCTGAGCTTATTCACAATTTTTTTATACAATTCAAGAACCAAGAGAAAATCTTAGACTAACCTTAATTTTTTATTTGTGTAAAAAGTTGCAATGCATTTTATTTGTTTCATAGTTTTTTATGAAGGACTTTGAAAATAATAATTTTTTCTGTAATCACAGCGTGCTATTGAGCTGAATCCTGAAGATAGCACTTCATATTATTTGCTGGGTGAATGGTAAGCTTTAGATCAAGTATTTGCTGGGTAAATGTAAAAACAGATATTTTTCTTGTGAATAATATGCTATATTTTATACCAACTTGATTGATACAAGTGTGTTAAGTTCCTTTCTCAGTATTCTAAAATAACGGCCGGATTCACCACTAACTTAACCTGGAATCATAACCTCTTAATAAGTAGTTGAAGGAAAACAAGTATTAAACTAATAGGAGTTGGCAAAAAGGCTTGATTCCAGGTTAACCTTAGGTGAAGTTAGTGGAGAATACGGCCATAAGTTTAACCAGATTTATTTGATGACAGCGAGTGTTTTTTTATTAAAGATTCTAAACTTTCATGGTAAATCAATTCAATTTACTTAAGTGTCGAACTACTTTTTTGTGCATTAAACTATTTTATTTAGTTAATTAAAAAACTATTTTTATACATTTAAGGTGCTTTACTTTTGCTGATATGCCGTGGTATCAGAGAAAAGTTGCTGGTGCAATATTTGCTTCACCACCTACATCTACTTATGAGGAGGTAGTGAACTTAGTTTTTTTTTCGTAGCTTGTTCTATAAATAAATTCTTATTATTCTAAAACAGTTTTGAGGTAAAACTCATTAGCGCAACAGCCCTAGTGGGCTAAGGCCTACGATGCCCATCTTTGTTTTCTTTACCTGGGGTGCAATGCATATGTCCCGGTTAGGTGATCAGCCTAACGCGAGACAGGTACCTTAGGAAAATTGCAGGCCAAACTTTAGAATGCTAATTTGCTGGTCATAGGTAATAGATAGTTTAATAATGATTTCATGTAATAGGTATTTGGAGAGATCCTTTTTCCTTTCTTAAAGACAGCAGAGATGCTACTTTTTCTGGGTATCCCAGGAATCCCGTTTTTTAACTGCATAAATTATAGGTTTCATTAATCCTGTTGACTTACCATTCTATTTTGCTGTAGTTTATATTTTGTGTTGTTACTGACACTTTTTTTGTTTTTATGAAATATAGGCTTTGCAGTTCTTTGAAAAAGCAGAACAAAGTAAGTTCAACAAATTCATAAATCTAGTTTTTGGTTATAAATACATATTCTATCTAATAATATACATAATACATAATAATACTAATAATCTAATAATATACATAATACATATATACATAAATACATATTCTATCTAATGGAAATGTTAGACACATTCAAATTTGTTGGTGCAGCTTTGGTTAGAGTCCTCCGTAGTAATAACTTTCTTTAGTGGTCGCCAAGTTTGATCTTTTGAATGAGTGACCAGTATCTTATACACTGCTGTGCAAAAATTAAGGACGGAACTGTTTTTTCAACATAACACTTTGTAGAATTATTGTTCATCCATGAAAATCATACCAAAAGATGTTTATTGGGTGAGAATACAGGGCCCGAGAAAAAATTTTCCCTATCCATATTTTAAGGGGGTAAATGGGCCCTCCATTGATAATGGAGTTCCATTACACATTTAAAGCAGTGACAGAAACGTCTATGTAAGAGGTATTTAACTGAGAAATTTAGGTTTTTTGCAATGAATATGATTGTTCCTGAACTCAATGCATATTTTTGAACGTTTGTGTTGCCTTTAAATGGTATTTTTTAGGTTTTATTGAGAGATATCGGTCTAATCATCATTTTTGGTAAGTTTTAGCTTCTGGGTCATTTTTGGTACGTTGTATCTTAACGTTAACCATGTTTTTAGTAGGTCTCACATGTGCCTAATTGCGTTTGGGTCTGGGGACCTGAAAAGTAGCTTTATTCTCTCAATATCTTTACTTATGAACAAATTTGAGAAAGTTAAATTGTGATTTTCAGCAGTTTTTTCACTAATAAAGAGAAATCCCTGATCCAAGAGGTCTTCTAAAAGATGTAAAAGGAACATGTGAACACAGGTACGCAATTGCAGATATCAGTGAAAAATCTCTTTTGAGTATAGTGGGTGTTGAAATGTCTGTAAGGATAGAACAGACTTAAAGGAGAATTCGATCTCTTTAAACTTCATTTTAAAGATAATGGAGATATTTTTACAGATATATCTTTCTTTTCAGACATGATTAAGTCCATAAACACTAAAAATACTTCTTTTTTGAACTTTATAACAGATGTCATTTCTGTGAAACTATGCAATTCTTTATGCCGTTTCAGCACCCCTTAGACAGCACAGAAATTTTCACTGATATCTGCAATTGCGTACCTGGTGTTCTCATGTTCCTTTTACATCTTTTAGAAGACCTCTCGGATCAAATATTTCTCTTTATTAGTTAAAAAGCTGCTGAAAATCACAATTTCACTTTCTCAAATTTGTTCATAAGTAACGATATTGAAAGAATAAAGCTACTTTTCAGGTCCCCAGACCCAAACGCAATTAGGCACATGTGAGACCTACTAAAAACATGGTTAAGGTTAAGATACAACTTACCAAAAATGACCCAGAAGCTAAAACTTACCAAAAATGATGATTAGACCAATATCACTCAATAAAACCTAAAAAATGCTATTTAAAGGCAGCACAAACGTTTAAAAATATGCATTGAGTTCAGGAATAATCATATTTGTTGCAAAAAACTTAAATTTCTCGGTTAAATACCTCTTACATAGACGTTTCTGTCACTGCTCTAAATGTGTAATGGAACTCCATTATCAATGGAGGGCCCATTTACCCCCTTAAAATATGGATAGGGAAAATTTGTTCTCGGGGCCTGTATTCTCACCCAATCAACATCTTTTGGTATGATTTTCATGAATGAACAATAATTCTACTACGTGTTACGTTGAAAAAACAGTTCCGTCCTTAATTTTTGCACAGCAGTGTATGATAGTAGATTAAATTTGAGCTTACCTATTTATGTTTTCAGTTTCACCTCTGTTCTACAGCATGAACTTGTTAATGCTTGGAAAATGCCACCTACATATGAATAACAAGGAACAAGGCATAGTTTACCTTAGGAAAGCATTAGATTACCCAGTGAAGACTGCTGATGATCAAAAGGTAACACTACAGTTATTATTTCTACCATCTTTACTTTTAAGACTTGTTTACTTTCAGGATTTGTTAAAAACTGTCCATATCAACTAAATCCAAACTAGACTAACCTTACAGTATCAGTTTTTTTGCTGTATTTGATTGATTAAATTCAAATTCTTTTGCTATAAGTATAACCAAATTATCAGTGCATTTAGATTTGTAATACAATGATGAATATCGCAAATTCACTTGTGTGGAAACATGATGCAAACAGGACAGGGTTGTTCTTCATTGGTGCTCACTGCTAAAAAGATGCAAGAGAAGCTAAACTCTTAATTATTAGTTCTCACTTTATTCTCAAGATTTTGTTAGAAGGAAAATCAAAATAACTTTTTATAACAGTCTGATAGCAATTGTTACCCAGGATTTTTTGACTAAACTAGTTGGGGCAGTTAATTTTCTTCTCTGTCCATAAATGAAATTAGATTATGCTGTTTATGAACACTGTTGAACTCATTATTTTTTTACAGGCACATGAAGAAGCTAAGAAACTTTTAAACAGCATGAATATTTTATAACTTTTTATACTGAAAAAAATATTTTTTGATAAATTTTATTTATATATATTTTGTGTTAAAAATTAGATGCGTTAAAATATTTATTAAATTAATAAATAAAGTTATATTTTATTATTAAAGTTTTAGACCTTACATTCTATTATACAGCAAAAGCCTGATTTAAACGCATTTTAGTGGAAAAAAACTATATGCAATACATCAGACAAATACAAGATTTTATTATGGGTTAAATGTAACGGTTATTATTTAAGCTGATCTCTAGTTGAATGTTAGCAAGGCAAGAAGTACTTGAATAAAAATGCAAATAATTGAGAAATTCGATAGTATGGTCTGGGCCAGAGAATTTTTTGTCCCAAGATAAGTTATAATGTTGCCATAATTTGTCCCACACCACCTTAAAAGTTATGTTTAGAATTGCTTTTAATTTCTTAAAATTTTCCCTACCTGTAACAGGAATGACATAAAAATTTATAGATTTTGAGTCAATGAAATACAATTTTTTGCAGATGGAATTAAACTATAAGGTACTATTTAAGGTTTAGTTTAATTAAAATATAAACAATGCATTTAGTTTTTGTATAAAAAATAAAAAGAAAAATAATTAAAAATCAAATCAATCAAAGTCTGCCCGGGCCTAGTGGCCCATCAGGCGGTGCCCATCCGTTTCTGTAGCCTTTGGGCCTGGGGTGCTAATTACTAGCGTGTGTCCAGGCCGTGTGGCTAGCCCGACGCTGGACCCCCAGTTGATTCCCCAGGTGAGCTTGGTCCTCATTTAACGACCCCGAAGGATGAAGGGCTGAGTTGACCCATGACCAGTAGGGTGTATCGAAAAAAATTTTTTTTTGATTTTGATGATGCCTTAGTGCGGAAAAGTTGTCTAAGGTTGCAGAGAGTTCCTGTGAATTTTTTCAGAATTTTCGGATTATATCTTGAGGTGCCGCCAAGGCCCTGAAGGTCCCCATGTTAATCCAATGGAGCGCGCAAGCCAAGAAGGCCGAAAATTGGTTTTTCGCCCCTCAATTCTACCCTAATGACACGAAGAATGTCTTCACTCGAGTTATGGACCCTATATGATCTAGGCTATCCGAAAAATCTTGAATAATAGCCTAAATCTCTATATTACGTTTTTTTGTATGCTCCAATTTAGTCGAAAATCGCGTATTTCCTCGTTCAAATCAGATCCCACAATCAACATAATATAGAGATTTAGGCTATTATTCAAGTTTTGTCGGATAGCCTAGATCATATAGGGTCCATAACTTGAGTGAAGACATTCGTCGTGTGAATAGAGTAGAAATGAGGGGCAAAAAACCAATTTTCGGCCTTCTTGGCCTGTGCGCTCCATTGGATTAACATGGGGACCTTCAGGGCCTTGGCGGCACCTCAAGATATTATCCGAAAATTCTGAAAAAATTCACAGGTACTCTCTGCCACCTTAGACAACTTTTCCGCACTAAGGCATCATCAAAATCAAAAAAAAGTTTTTTTCGATACACCCTAATGACCAGCTACCCAAGGAGAAGCCGCAAGGCATCGAACCTGGGTCGGTAATGCTCGTAGCCAGACACGCTGACCACTACACTACCGCGACCACTAAATAGTAAAAAAGGATGAGAAAATATGTATTGGTTCAATTAACAAATGCATTATTAAAAAACTAAATTTTTATTGTTATTTCCATTGCACTACTAAAGTTTATGAAATTAAAATTAGTTATGCACACTAATATTTTACACAACACTACAAAAAGTTATACTACAAAAGCTAAAATCATAACTGCTAAAAGTAAAATTTTAAGTAAAAACAAGAAGTCGAGGTACACTGGTAAGACCTTTGGAAGGCTTTTCCCACACAGCAACAGTTCCATTTTCATTTGAAGCAAATAAATGTTGATTATCCATAGAGAATGCAACACTGTCAAATTATAACAAAAAGTTTCAGATACTATCTTAACATTTTAAAGTTCTATACTCAACAGCAACGTTTCCTGAACCCAGTTCGTCACTACGCAGAAAGAGAAAGTGGGTAAACACAAAGCCTGTTAGGTTGCTAGGAGGTGTTTTGGTACAAAAATCGTAATGAAAAGACACCATATATACATGTGTTTAACAAAATAATCGTATTTTAAAATTGACATTCTTCGTTTCACTCAGAATTCAGACACCGCGATGGAAACTACTTTGTTAGTGACGTCGTAGGGTCAACTAACGTTGTCTAGTTGAGAGCAAACAGAAAACAAACATAAAAAAATCTATATAACTTTCTATGTAAATAATTTACAGGCCCAGTAAAAAAAGGATTAACAATTTAAGGGAGGTATTTTACTAATTTTTCACACCATTGGGGAAGGAGGGTTTTGAGAAGTAGTTTTTATGTCTCCTTATGATGATCACAATTGATTATCATTCCTAAACAATAGAAAAAATAATGATAAAAACAACATACCATTTGATTGGCAAACAAAACCGATCACAGATGATTTCCCTCACAGGTTTTAAATCCCAAGAGCTCCACAGTCTACAAGAAAAGTTTTATTCATTATAAAACTGGCATTTTTATGAGTTTCACCATTTAACATTGTTGCATGAAATATCATCTATGGCAGTGGTGCCCAGTTGGTAGACTTTTAGACCTTTTTAATTTCACTAACAGCACACCTTTTACCAATAATTAAATCATTAAAACCTAAAAAATTAATCGAAAAATTCATTTGTTTTTGGAATCTTACTAATCTCCACATCTGGTTCAGTAAATGATAGGCGCTTTCAACCTTGTTCAACATCAAGGCTATTTTTATATTTATTGTGATAAACTGCAAAAGAGAACAATGTTTTGATCCCTTATCACTAACTCTTTTTAAATAAAAATTTAAGATTTAATTATGATTAAGGTAATTATATACATCTTTAAAAGAAAGGAAAAAACACTAAACTTTTGACTACACTTATGGGATAACAAATCCCTTGAAAGTCAATAATTAGCGATTAATAGTCAAAATATTCTCACTCAGAAAGTACCTATGTACAAAATCAATCGCATGTTTATTTTAAATATTTTAAGTGAGCCTTTGCCTACAATAAGATCTTGCTCTTCCAAAAACAAGGTTTTCAATTTTCTAATTAAATTCTAGAATCCTATTTCCTTACCTGGTTGTATTAAATGTACTTAAATCAAAGTTAATTGTAGATGTAAAAAAATCAATGGACCTCAGAAATTTTCCCTTGAACCCCTGGGGGTATTTTTATTATTTTGTACATTATTTTTATAAAAATTGCACAAAAAATTTCCAAACCTTATTTTGCCTGAATGAAGACCTGTAGCAATGACATTGACTGATGTTCCTTCGGAAGCAGTTGAATAACACATAGCAGTAATACATCCTGGTACTATTACACTACCAACAATCTCTCCATTGATAGTATGTACTCTTAAGTTGCTTTGTTCTCCTATAATTGAATAATTTTAAAGGATTAAATAATTTCAATGGAATTTCAAAGTTTTATTTACAAAACCTTTTACCCATCAAACAGTAACTTATACATTGGAAAATACAGAAATTTTAACTACTGAATAAAGCTTAAAACATTTAAATCAGTGGTTCCCAAACTTTTCAAGTAGTGGTGCATCAAAATTTTTTTGTTTTTTAAACGCTTTTATTCTACTTGCTTTTGGCGGCATTTTACAGGTGGAATTTTAAAACTCGATTTTCGGGCACTTCCCGATATGTCAGGGCCCCGAAACTTTACACATCGGTGTAACCCTCATGACACTCCAATATCCAACCATTATCTAGTCAAACAACCAAAGGATTAAGTTAATTAACGAGTATTTTTAATTAACAGAAAAACCAGAATTTGAGACCTTTCCCAAGGGGCTATTCTCCCTAAACCATGCACAATTGTTTATAAGGCATAACTTCATCATATTCAAAAGTCAAAACGAGAATTGCCCAGTAATTACGATAATTACAGACGATTAACCACTTTTTTATTTTACAAAGTCTTGTACATAAAATTTCAGGCACTTCCAAACGATTTAAAGTTCTGAAACTTTGCACCATGGTGTAAACCCGATGAAGATGCAATATTCAATAATCAACTAGTCAAAACCTCCGTAATTAAGGTAATTAACGAGTGTTTTTAGTTATCCGTTTAATTCAAATTTGAGACACTTCCGTGAAGCCAATGGCTCCCAAAACCCGTAAGATAATATATTAGGTAAATCACTACAATATTCAATCTTCAAAACGTGATTTCTTACCTTCCAATTAACAATTAAGATAATTAGCGATTTAAGATAATAACCTCGAGAAAGAAATCGCCAGAAGAGCGAGAAATCGCCGAAAATAGGTGTCCCATCCCGAAGAATGGCGAGATAAGAAAAATATGTACGTATTCCTATAATTTATTGACTACTGAAAAGACTGGATGGTACTGTTTGCTCCTTGATACACACACACTAATTCTGAGTTTTTTACGATTTTTTTTTATTTTGTTGAATGCTTTCTTTTTATTGTGAATCTTTTTGATATCGATGGATTTCATCGGCGAGTGAGCGATGCGAGGTATATTCTTTGTGCGAGGTATTTTTCCCGCTCAGCTCTGTTATTATAACGTACCCAGCAATATTAAATAGGTTTTAGGTTTTAATTAACTTTGGAGTTGATTGTCCTGCTGAGTCGTCAGAGGATTGTTCTACTTTGTCAGATATGTGAAAAAATTTTTTTATACATGAAACTAAAATTCCATCCTAACATAACATTAAATATGGTTGAAATAAATACATTTTTTCTTGTGAGTTTTTGTTAAAAAATACCATGACTAAAAAGTAGAAAATAAAATAAGTAAAAAAAAGATTTTTTAAAAAACGCTTTTATTGAAGTGTTCTAAAAGGTCAAAAATAATTTTTTCGGTTTGACAAATAATTTATCGGGAAGTAGAAAATAACTTTTTGGTAAGTAAAGAAACTGATTTTCTAATCACTAAAAATAAAAGCGTGGGCCAGTGGCGGATCCAAGGGGGGGGCAACAGGCCTTTTGCCCCCCCTTGAGCTCAGGTACCTTTTTAAAAGTTACGGTAAGAAAAGGAAAAAACGAAAATCGGACATCCGAAATTCGGACAAGGTATACAAAAACAAGTTAAAACCCTGTTTTATTGGGTCAAATTTCCAAAATTTTTCTGGGGGAGGCCCCCAGACCCCTTTTTGTATTTTAAACTCACTTATTCACAACTTCTTTACATTCTGCACATCAAAATGAAATCCTACACGGAAAGGAATACCTGAAATTCGGGCTTTAGGTACCAAATCTATAGTTAAAAATCTGTTTTAAGAATCAATTTTTCTAAAAAATCTTCTGGGGGAAGGCCTCCACAGTGCCCCTTTGATACATCAAACTTAATAAATTACTCACAACTTGTCTCATTCTGTACTTCTTTAAGACGCAAATTATACTTAAAATGTGTTACAAAGTTTCATTAAACCTATTTAATATGTATGGGAGAAATAAGTTTGGGCCCCTCCTGCCACTGAAGGGGAATGTCCACGAGACCAGTTAATCACTTGTTAACCCTCCTGACCATTGTTGTTTTTTGGTAAACATGATAATGACTAATTTTTAGAGGATATATTTGGAGACTCTTTCCAAATAAAAATCTATGTACGCCTGTGGAGTGCTGAAAAAAGAGAGGGAAGAAAATTGGTGACCTGTGGAGAAATCAGCCACATATGCTCCGGGCCCACTCTGAGAATCGAGCTTTGGCTTTGGGTACCAAAACGAGTTAAAACCCTGATTTTTAGGGTCAAATTTCCAAAAAATTTCTCGGGGAAGACTCCCAGATCCCCTTTTTGATATTCAAAATATACTTTTACTTATTTTGTTTTTACATTTTTATACTACAGATATACTATACATCAAAATGCGTATCTATCCTATAAATGCATTAAAAAGTACATAAAACCTATGAAGGAAAACCTATGAGGAAGCTAAGGAATAATTTTAGGTCCTCTCCCTCGTTGCAGAAATTTAGCTTTTCGCCTGATAATGACTTATTAATTGGAGGATATTTTGGTTCCTTCAGAAATAAATTTATATTTATGCCACTGCTATCTAGAGCAGTGATGACCGCTCATAGGGTCTCTCTGGCTGCTGGAAGGGTGAGACGTTAAAATGCTATCCCCCGATCCCATCTTAAATGTTCAAAAATGAGTCAAAAGACTACTTTTTAAGGTAAAATTTCAAAAAAATTCTGGGGGAGGACCTTCAGACCCCCCTTTTCCCTGGGGCGTCATCCAAGTATTTTCACATATAGAACCAGATTTTCAAAATTTTTCTGGGGAAGAACCTCCAACCTTCTTAAAATGTGGTTGCCCCCCCCTTAGGTCCAGGCTGGATCCGCCACTGGCGTGGGCGCTAGTAATTCTTAATTCACTATTTATTCTAACTTCTTTATTGTATGTTCTATGAGGTTAAATTTACAAATTTCTCATTCATGAGTTTTGAGTGGGATGGATTCACTTTAAATTCTCTATTAGGTATTTTTATTTATATAAAGTTATACATAAATGCCGACGTAATGGCCTAGTGGTAAGAGCATCTAACAGCAAAGCCGTAAGTCTGGGGTTCGAATCCCCGTTCGTCAGGGATGTTACTGTTACTGTCCTGTAAAAAAATTTAAATTTAAAAATTACTAGCGCCCACGCTTTTATTTTTAGTGATTAGAAAATCAGTTTTTTACTTACCAAAAAGTTATTTTCTACTTCCCGATAAATTATTTACAAATCTCACCCAAAATTTTGGCTTTCCTAACTCAGACTTCAATGGAACAGTTTTAGGAAAGAAAGAAAAGTAAATTAAATATTTTTTAAAAGTTATATTTTTGGAACCACTACTTTAAGTTTATTGTTTTATTAAAACATAAAAATATTATGGAATAATTATTTCAAACCTAACTTACCATTAGTGCTGACAGATGCTATGTCTCCAAGAGTATCACTCACAGTAACTAATTGAACAGCATCAGTATGTCCAATCAAGCAACGCACATAACTCAACCTAAGTATATATTTAAATTAATTAAAAATAAGAAAAGATCTGGAAGGCTACATGGTCATAGTAAGAGGTTGTACAGTAACAGAGGTAGTACAGTGAGGTTGTACGGACCCTTTATCTGGCAAGCTTGGCAGGGGCGTAGCCAGAGGGGGGGATTTGGGGATATATCCCCCCCCGAAACTCAGGAAATTTCCTTTTTGACCATAGAAAACCACTAAAAATACCTCATATCCCCTCCCGAAATATCAACATCCCCCTCCGAAATTTTTTTCTGGCTACGCCACTGAAGCTTGGGGCCGACATCATCCCGGACTTTGGAATTTTCCGGATTTCGGGTCCGTTCCGGAAAAAATGCCGTTAAAGACGCAGCTGGCTTAGTAAAACCAAATTACCCGCTGCAACGACATAGTCCGTTCCAATCGCAACGGATCCAGCAAAAAAAACTTCCGGCAAAGCACGTGGGTCGTCGCGGCAAGAACCGATTGCGAGGCAGCAGCCGATTTTGGAACGGCTGTTTAAGTGCGGGGACGATACGATTCGGCCGCGTCCGCCCCATAGAGGAAGGATAAAGGGATTCTATTCTTCCTCTATGGTCGGCCCGCGCCGAATCGTCCCATTCCGCACCGAGACGATGTCGCTAAAGGCGCGCGCAACCATTGCGCGTCGTAACAGCATTTACTCACTAAAAATTCTTCAAAATATTAAAAAAAAATTTCTAAACGCGAGCCGGATTTCGGGTCCTTCCGGATTTTGGGTTCCCGGATAAAGGGTTCGTTACTGTATAACCCATTACACTAGTATTGAATTTTCAATAATAAGAGGATATAATAAGAGAGGACAAAAAGAAGTATGTTGGGGATCAGCTTATTATTGCTGAAAAGGGTGAGAAGGAATAAATTTGGGTTTCCTTCTCCTTCCCGAATATATTTGGGTTTCTCCCATGTTAAATCAATGGCCAGTGAAAGTGCTGGCTACCAAGAAGGTTAATATTTGACTCAATCCGGAAGGCTACATGGTCCAGATTTTTGAGACAATATTATTCATTTTTTAAACTTATAATAATAATCCATATTAAAGATAAATTCCTTACCTGTTTAAATCCCACACTATGACAGAGCAGTCTTTACTGGATGAAACAAAAATGCTAAAAGTTTTGCAAATGTGAATTGATGTCACAGAATCAGTATGGCCATTCAATTGAAGTGGAGGTTGCTCTTGTATCATGGACTGCTAAAAGAGGGTATTTTTTATATTGTTTCATAATTTAAGCTTTTAAGTTCATGTTGAAATTAACAACTGATGATGCAAACTATTTTTAAGGAATATATTTCTACTCGATTATGCCTCTTCTCAATAAATGAGTCATCAACTTTATATTTGCTCAGATTTTAAAATTGAAAAGGGAACTAAATAAGTTAAACATCTGAAAGTGTGACAAGTTCACAAAACTAACCCTATAAAATTTTGTTCATTAAATTTGAAAAATATTTTTAAAAGAAATAAGTATAACAGAGCAAGATTTTAAAAATTCGAGAAAGTTAAGAGAGAAGCTGCTTCAAAAAAAATGGGGAAAGAAATGTGAATTGAATGCAGTTGTTATGCACCAGTATTATTTATGGGTATTAACATGATGAAGACAGTGTATATAAGATGATAGATGTATATAAACCACACAATTTCAAAACATCATGAAGATCTTGACCAAAATTTTTAAAAGGAGATACATTTTGTTGCCCTTTAAGTGTGATAAAATGGTACATAGATATTTGACAGGAAAAAAATCTCAATAGAATAAACCACACTCTGCCTGTATAAACTACAACACAAGAAAAATTATATTTACCCCAGTTGAGCTTAAGTACAAAGTGTAAACAGATATAATCCCAGATGAATGAGCGACAAATAATTCTTTGCAATCAGGAATCGATGCACATAAACATACCTATAAGAAATTCAAAACCATCTATTCATATTTTCATTATCAAACATTTCAGTTGATCATGGCAAATAAGCTTTTAAATGAACGAGTAGAAAATATGAGTATTTTAAACTATATTAATAAACCAGGATATAAGTTTCACTAACAGGATCTACACTGGTTCCTTTAAGCAGTGGAACAGCGGGTTGATCACGACACAGCTTAATACGGACAATACTGTCTTTATAACCCCAACTGACCAATGCTGCTGACATTATATAAGAAGTACTAGAAATGTCAGACCCTAAAATAAAATTTTAGACGTCTAATTAGTCAAGGAAACCATTGTCTTTACATGAAATTCAAATGTATGATGTATTGGAAAGTAAACTAACAATAGTACGTTTTTAGCAATTAGAGAAATGTATACCTGAATTTTTCTTTTGATTTAGAAGAAGACAAATATTTTCTCCTAAACCAAATATAGAACTTGAAAGCAAAGGAAGAAAGCGACCAATGACAACGTTTTGCTTACGACACCAGACTAAACTTGGGGTTCCGGTCGAAGGTGAACCAACATAATTGCCCCATCTAAGACCAGTGACTGTATCAATAACTGCCTGCAACAGAATAAAATGAACTTGAACAGTGGCGTAGCCAGGATTTTCTTAAGGGGGGGTCCAGTGCGAAGAATTTACCAATGGATATCAAAAAGTGTCCAGTCCACAATTAGTGAAATAAAGTTATAATTTTCACATTTTTAAAAATTTCTTCTCTGTGTTAATTAATATAGTTAATAATTTATTAATAAAATAATTAGTGTAATAATTAAGATTAAGTATTACTTCGATTGAAAGTTCTGATCCACATAATTTTTTTATTAAGTACAGAGACCGTCGAGAAACATAGTTTTCTGTAGCTCCATATTAAAGAGGGGGGTTTGGGGGTCCACCCCCAGAAAATTTTTGGAAATTTGATTTTAAAAAGGAGTTTTTTTCTTCATTCATGGGGTAATAACCGAGGAGCACCGCTCCTTGTAAGCCAGATAATTTTTAAGGAAAAAAAGTACAAAATCTGACGTTTCTGATCCAGGATTCGTTTTTTTGGGGGGGGGCTAAAAATTTGGAAAATCAAATTGAATCTCCTCAACAAATATAATATTAAAAAGGTTGAAAATAATCGTGTTCGAATTACTTTAAGGGGGTTGGGGGACCTCCCCCAAAAAACTTTTGGAAATTCAAGTCTAAAAAGCAGGTTTTCAACTGGTTTTGGTACACCTAATCCGAATTTCGATCATTATATTTTCAGGAATTTATTATTTGCTAGGAGTTTTGTATTTTGACGAACTCATCATTAAAAAAGTTGTTTAATAAAGTTCCAAGTCCCAAGGGGGGTCTGGGGGTACTCCCCCAAAATTTGTTTGGAAATTTGACCCTAAAAACAGGGTTTGGTTTACTCGTTTAGTACCCTTTATCGCCCCCTCCCCTTATATCGTCCCTCAACTAATACGTTTTTTATAGGTAAACCGGGGGATCCCCCAGAAAATTTAAGATTTTAACAAGCAAAAAAGGTGGTTTTTAGATACTTTTAAGGGACATAGACACCCTCTTTTGAGTAGGCACTGAAATATTTAAAGCCTAAAAAAGGGTTCAAAAATTTTAGGTCGGGCCCATGGGGGGGGTCCGGACCCGGGGACCCCCCCTTCGCTACGCCCCTGAACTTGAACATCTGCCACAGTCAAACAAACAAATTTATTATCATTACATAAAACTAGGGAGAGAGAAAAAAAATAACAAGACAAATTAGGTAGGGGGGAAATACATATGCGCTACCAAGGAGTAAAACATTTACCTTTAAAGAATACCTTTTATCACAATTTCTTTTCCAGATTTAACAGGTAGTTCTCTTAGTGGTTAAAAATCTTGCATTTTGGTCAAAGTAATACAAATTCAGGGAAAAATAAAGTATCTAAATTATTTTAAGGAATTTTACGTAGTGGGTTAGTAATTTCAAAACTTAGTCCTAAAGTAATAACTGGGTATAACCTGATGATAAATTTATAAATGTAAACTGTGTAAACACTAAACAGCACATACATGCATTTTTATATCCATAGACACTAGATCCTTGATATCTCAATTTAATTATTTCAAAAAAACTTCTATAAGTAATTTTAAACCAACATCTAACTAATAAAAAGGTACTCACAGTAGACTCGGAACTCTCATCTACTGCATCAAGACAGCCAAGAGATAAAGATATCATTGGATGAGGGCCAGCAAATAACTGTTTAGGCATTTGGCCTAAAGTTTTGACCATTGCTTTTAACGCTTTTCTCGTTATTGGATCTTTCCATTGATTGGTATCAAATCCAAAATAGGTCTGAAAATCAACAAAAAATGAATAGTTTATGTTTTACAAGTGTAAAAAACTACTCTAAAAGTCAAAATTAACTTCACAGCAGATACAATGGTAACAGAGTTAGAAGAAAGCTGAAATTCAAAAATAATACAATTTCCTCTGGCAAAACTAATTGAATATATCTGACTAATGATGCTTCAAGTAGCTAGTGTTAAGGTTTCCAAAGGTAAAAATAAACTTTTACTACCAATAATCAATAAACTAGAGAGAACTCAGATGCCTTTTGATAAATATCTCGACATTCTTGAAGCAATAACATTTAAATTATCACAATAATTATAGAAATCGGACATGTAGTTATAGTTATATAATTGTTATAAAAGAGATAAAGCTGAAATTAATTTTTCTGCATTTCCCATCCTTAATTAAGGTAAAATATCAGAGTTTCAAGGTGTGTAACAGCCTTTGTCACCAACTGGTATTTTATATCTTTCTTGAAAAATGTAAAAGCACTTACTGCAGGTTGGTAGACATTGATGGCATTGATAGCAGCTTCTCCGGTTTGTTTGTAACCAAAGATTAGATCAATCCAGTTGTGAATGTTTTTAGTAACCGCATCAGATTCCAAAGCTTGTCTGTGAATAAGAATGAACAATCGAGGGTTTTGCTTGCACCAGGGTGGTAGAAGAACATCATTCACCCTTATACCCGATTGACGAACACCAAAGTCAAATCCTAAGAAACACACAGAAAACTACCCCTTTCAAATAAATTTTTATGACATCGTGAATATCATCTTCAGTTCAATAATGATTTAGTGTTATCTAAGGAAATTTTCTAAATAGATAAAGTAACCTTTTTATACTCTTTTTTTTGGCATCAAGACAGAGACTTCTTTGAAAATGGTGCAATTAAGGTAAAATGAGTTTCTCAAAAGAATTTTAAAATTCAAGAATTGCTGCTTTTTTAAAACTTTAAAGGTCAAATAGTAGACTGAAGTGGATTAAAGTAAGCATTAAAAATTTAAAATTATCCTCAAATCCAAAATTACATTAGACATATTTGAGAGCTACTGTAAATCTATTTGGTTAGTTATTTTATTTCTTATGGCAATGGAAAAAACAGTATATTTGAAGACCATTAATTAGTATGAACCAAAGTAGTAGTTTAGTAAGTGTTCAAAATGCATGCCTTTTGAGCATTTGTAAATAGAAGAGGTGCCTCAAGGTTTTGCAATTGAATTCTGGTACTCGTCTTTGGTCTTTGTTATGGTACTGCCACATTGTTAGAATAGTGACAAGATTAAAGCCATGACCTTATGACGCCTACTCTATTTACAGCCTATTCTATTCAAAGAAAATTACATTTAAGTTCAAATTTTTATATTCAGGGATGAGAATGGGAAAAAAGCAAAAAAGCTGAAAACCACGCGGAAGTTTTTTTTATTGAATTTAATACATATAAATTACGTGCATAAAATTTTTGAAATAATAATGCATTTTATTATTGCATAATTTGCATTCAAAAGGAAAATAGTAATGTAATTTTTTTAATATTTACTTACACAGCATTTCATACATTGATGGTACAATGTCCCCTTATATGCAGTACACATCAGTAAAACTTACATTCTTTGAAATATAAAGGCTTATTCTTTTTATATAATCTAAAATACTCTGGATAAGGATATTTGAATAGAAATTGAGAAGTTTTAAATAATTTGAATAAAGTTTAATTGAAGTTGAATAAATTAAATAACTTCAAAAAGAGAAAATAAAATAATTTTTCTCTCTAACTATTTATAAAAATATCAAAAAGAGATTCTAAATTAGTGACCAAATGAAGCTAGAATGGCAAGGCTGAATTTCATCAAAAATAGGTGCTCTTAAGGAAATAGGAAACCTAATACCAATGTTCCTTAAATTTTTTGTTCTATTTACCTCAAACCTTATAAAGCAACAAAATTAACAAATTAGTAGCTTAATATTATTTTATAAAATTGAATAAAAAATGGGTGAGTTAAAAGTAATATTCAATAGGTGATTTCAAAGGAAACTAAGTTAATTTCAGGACATAAAATTGTATCAAGTTTGAATTTATTTACTGATAATTAATTCCTTGAATTGGAATATTACTTTTTTGTTACTTTCTCTGAGAACCACTAAAAATGAGATCGTGAAATATTACTATAAATCAGGGTTGAGAAAAACATTGTTTCTTTTTGTTTTTAACCTTTTTTTGACACATAAATGCTTTAAATTTTTTTTAATTGAATTTAGATTTTATATATTTCTACAAGATAAACACAGCTATATTTTCTAAATAAAATTCAAACAGTAACAACAAATTCAATACAATTGGTATAGTTAAATACATCTTTATTTAATTCTTGATTAACTATAACAAATTCTTTTTGTACAAAATATTATTCTATTTGAATAAAAATTCCCCGAGTTTTCCAGGTTTTCCAGGACAATTTTTTTGATTTTCCAGGTTCGGTCAAACTAAAGCTTTAAGGCGTTTTTTTATTTTTGGTGACAAGATGAAACTTTTATTTTCCTTCTATTCATACCATATATTAAATAAACTTGATAAAAAATAACTGAAAAAATATCTTCTATAGATTAGTATTAGTAATTGGTTGAATGATACATTAATTTTAAAATTAGACATTTAATTTACAGATGTTTTACTCATTGAGAAAAATTAACAGTTTTCTTTTTCTCTAGAAAAGCTTCGACCAATTCTGAGACTGAGCAAGAGCTCAAAAGGAATACAAGATTTGTGAAATGACTTTACAATACACTGGCTAGAATGGGTGTACTCATGGTTTAATTTTTGGGGGTGCATTTTTTTGCGAAATGAAATTATTTTAATGAAAACTAAAGTCGGATTATATTTGATCTTCAAATTATTCTAAAAAACCAAAATTGAGAAATGTTTAATTGATAATCAGGAGCCTTCAGTAAAAATTAACTTTAAAAGGCTAATTATTCAGAAATTTAACTGAGAAAAATTAAAACTTCAATTTTTATACAGAAATTTCATTATATATTTTCATAAATAAGCTGAAAATCTTTTCAGGTTATATTTTTTGGAGGAAAAAACTACCTATCACTCACAACACCATACTATAACTATGAAAGTCTTAAATTTAAATTAAGACTTAAGCAGAAATTCAAGTTTTCCGATAAAGTTTCTTTCAATTTTTCTACTCAAAATAATTTAATTAGAGCACCAATTAAATAAGACTTCATAAGCAAGTCTTTGACTTAAGAATATCTCTCCATGAAAAAGCTCAAGTCCGTTTTCCACAATACACCAAATGCGAGAAGCCGACGATTACGCCCCGTAAAATAGGCTTCTCCTCATCTTTAGGCTGCATGGTAGGAACAGCATGAACACGGCTCTCTTCCAATAAAAGTCGTTTTTCCGTAATACAGTAAACAAACGAGGAGAAGGCGCCTTTACAGGCCGAGTCGAGCGAACGTATCGCGCCGATGCGCGTGCGAGCTAGGATGCCGTTGATTTGACTAATTACCGGAGATGGTAACTCCACAACGTAAAGAAACGCTGGAAAACGTTACGTATCGTACAAAATCACATTTTTCCAGAATATTTTCGTAATTCCCTGAGTATTCCAGGTTTTCCCGGTTTCCAGGGTTAGCGGACACCCTGGTATGGTCGTTCGGGGGAGGTGGCGACATTGAGAGGTCAGGGCGAGGTTAAGGAGATAAGGGGGTGAAAAAAGGACGAATTTCTGAAAACTACGCTCATTGCCAAGGTGTCTTTCCCGGAAAAGAGGAAGTTCGTTATCGCGTTGCAAACAACGCGCGCCTTCAGGGGTACTCCGATCGCTACCAATGGAAGTTCCACGTGCGGGGATAACATGGTTAATCGACCAGTAAAAATTTAGTTTTTTTTAAACAAAAAAGAAAATTTTAAGCGGAAAACTTCCGAAAGTTAAAAAAAGGCGGAATTTTTAAAAATCGAAGCAAAAGCGGAAATTTTCGGAAATAACAAAAAAGCGGAAAATCCGCTAAAAGGCGGAAAATTCTCATCCCTGTATATTAACAAAAATACATTTATTAAGAAAATTTACCATTTTTGTTGCTTAAAAATTCTGGTAAGAAGAAAAACTCCGGTATCAATTCTTTAACATCACTAGTAGAATCTTTTGTAACGAGCCGCCATGATGTATCAACAGAATGGAAGGTTCGATCAGGAATATCAAAGTTATTGTCTGGAAATGTTAAAATATAATTGGTACAAAATTTACTAAAAACAATGCATACAGTCAAATAAATATAGAAACATGCTACTATAAATTTTTATGTCATTGTTTTAAATATTTAAAAAAACATTTTTTTTAAGAGTAGAAATAACACAGAAATTAGAAAGAATGGAAATTATCATTATGTCCTCAAAAATGTAGTGCAATTAACTTCTCCAACAGAAAAGAACTTCCTAATGGAAACCTCCTCATAGAGAACACGGAAATTCCTTGGAAAGAGCATGTGAAAATCCTAGGGTTATATTTTTCTAGAAACTTATCATTTAAAGAACATTTCATTCATTTAACAAAAAAAGTGAATAGAAAAATGAATGCTCTAAAAGCAATAGCAGGAGCCTCCTGGGGAACACGTTCATATCACCTCACACATATTGTAAATGCAACAATAAGAAGTAATTTAGAATTTGGTTGTCAGATTTTTAATAGCACTAGCAAATCCCTATTTCACAAACTAGAGATCATTTATAACAAAGCTTTGAGGATCGCTACAGGCCTTCCTAAGTGGACTCCTATTCCCCTCTTATACAAAGAAGCAAATCAAATGTCAATCAAGAATCGACATAAAATTATGTTCATAAAATTTGGAATCAAACAAATATCTCATGGAAACTATTCAGCATTGAGTGAATCCCTGTTAACTTTTTGTGATCCTCCCCGGTTGAGTCGGCATCACTCAATACAATACAGATTTCAAGAATTAATGAATTTTTATTTCTTAAATACAAGAGACATAATTAATGAAAGATTAGAAATTAATACTCATCCTAATTTGAAACTTAGTTTACATAATTATAGCTTTCAAAATAAAAACTTATCTAACGAAGAAATTCGATGTCATTTTAACCGTTGCAAATATGAAGATATGAGAAACAGAATAATCATTTCAACAGATGCCTCAAAAAATGAAACACATACCAAAGTAGCGGCGATAAATACATTAACATCCAAAGTAATTGCTGGATCTATCCCAAATATAAATTGCATTTTTACAGCTGAAGCGGTTGCGATTATCATGGCAGTTCAGGAAATTTTTGAAGCAGACCAAGAATATATAATATTAACAGATAGTTTATCAGTACTAAAGGCCCTTTTTTCAATTAACATGAAATCTCCAAAAGTAATACTTTATTTGAACAATTGCATTAATAAGGCCCTTGAAACAGTTCGACACCTAGAGATCGTTTGGACACCAGGTCACAAAGGTATTCCTGAAAACGAACAAGCCGATCAAGAAGCGAAAAAAGCTCCCACTAACATTATTAAGCAAATAATAGCTCCTGAAGATTTAGTAAAAAACATCAAACATATAATTATAAAAGAAGAAGAAGAAATTTGGAAAAGAAGCAAATATGCATCAGACTTCGCTCATTTGGAACAGGATACCTCAAAAGTTTATTTAATTTCCTCCAATCGGAAAATGGATGTTCTTCTGGCAAAACTAAAAACTAAAACTTTATTAACAAAACAAAATTTATTTAAGATTGGGAAAGCAACAAGTCCTCTATGTTTATTCTGTAATGAAGTAGATTCTAATGATCATTTACTCCTCCAATGCAAAAAATTCACCAATCAAAGGAAAAAGCTTATAGAATCTATAAATACGTCTTCAACAAGTTTTACAGAAATATTAAAAGTGACTAATGAAAATGCCAAGGAAAAAACCAAAGCCATAATCAACTTCTTAAAGTCAATAGCAGACATTATGTAGAAAATCTTTATAGCCCACACAAGGAAATATAAACATCAGGAAGAAGAAGACGAAGCGACTTTTCAGTCAGCGCAAGTCTCATTATAACTTGTAACACAAATAAGTTTTTAATAAAAACAGTGAAAACAAATTTAAATTTAATTTATTACTGTGCTGAAGGTTATAAAAAACTCATAAGTTTTATATAGAGACATTAAAAATTTTATAAATTAATTAAAAAATTAACATTTTTAAGTATTCAAAACAATTTAATTAAACTTATTAAAAGTTGATAAATTAACTTAAAGAATTAACAAAATACAAGTATAAAAACATGTGTAAACAAAACATTACCTTGATATTTAATGAAGCTGTATGTATAGGGTAACAAACGAATTAAAAAATGCAATACCGTTCCACTATTGCTATAATGCGACCCATAATGATAAGGATTTGACATATGAGGCCCTGCTTCACTAAAGGGACCACATGACTGGTCTTTGAGCATCTAAAAATTGCATTAAATTTCAATTTATTAACCTTATTTTCAAAAAAAAAAATTGCAACTTAACTTTCAAATTATATTACTTTAAAGAGGATATTAAAGTTTTTGGTTTAATGAATCATCAGGAGAATTATCTTGCATTAAAAAATGCATTTAAACATACAGGGTGATTATAAAATAACTTCACCCAGTATTAAAAAAATTAAATAAGTACTACAAAACATTTTAATGCTATAAATATTAAAATGTGAAACCTTACATTGTAAAGGTCATTATAATATGCTTCTCTATACTTATGCTGGACAGCAACTGGCTTTTCAAGATTTCTGTAAAAATAATATTTTTTTCATCTCTGTAAGTAAATGATAAAATTTTTGCCAATATGGCATGTATAGAGGGCTGAGGAACAGCAGAATTTATAATTCTTTCATTAGATTCTTAAAATTTATGATCCTTAAACTAGATTTTAGCAGCCTTCTTTTTTTCAAGAGGAAAAAGTGAGCCACAGAAGCCTGGTCAAAACACCTCACTTCTAGCACCACTGATAAGTTGTTAGGCAGCTGTAAGCATTTAGTAAGCAAAATGTTTGCCTTAAAGGCTGAAAGAAAGGGAGAAAGTATTATCCCTTCAGCAGTGAATACCTTGGCATCAAGTTAGGGGAAGTTAGTTTCCTATGCTATGCCTAATTAATTTCTTTTTAAAATTATCTTTTTTAAGGTTTTAAAAGGTATGTTTCCTTCTTGACACATAACCAAAATATATTGAACAAAGAAACTTTTTGCCAAGCATAGTTTTTTATATCAGCATCACTTTTCAAAACAAAAGAATTTGAAAAATAAGATAATTTTTATCAGCCTTGATTCAAACATCTAATCACTGCTCAAATTTTGATATTTAAAAACAAACTGTTACAATAAAATCTGCAACTCAGTAAAATCAAATATTGAAAACTTCTATTCAACAAAAAAGGGTGAGGAATGATTTACTTCCAGGATAAAAGAAAATAAATTACCTATACACAGCTTGATCTAAGAGATTTAAATGAGAGTTTACATAATCAGCTAGAACAAATGGAAATACAGGATACTGCATTAAGTCATTAAAAGAACGTCCGGCAAGTTTGTTCAGTTGTGTGAGGTATTCAAAATTGGTAATGGAACTTTCTCTCCATAGTTGTGTTAAAACAGACACGTCGGTACTGGGTTGGCATGGTAAGCCATGAGATTCCAGTTGCTTCCATATGTATTGAAATTCCTAGGGAAAAATGGAAATCAAAGACATACCAAATTTTTTATGTGTTTTCAAGTATACTATTTACTCATTGAATACAAGTTTTGATAGTTTAAAAGTGTTTGGAATGATTTGTATTGTTTTGTTATTGGTGCAGTAAATTCAACTAAAAACTAAAAATTTTCCCCTTTCAAAACAATAGAATAGAAATTTGTAAGAATTTGTTTGTCTCTGTCTATGTAAAACTTATAAACTTACAGTAATGCTAATTGAAGCTCCAATATTATTTTCTTAATTAAATTATTGGGAAAAATGTTGAAAAAGCTTTTATAGGAGTAAAATATTAAGACCATAAAAAAAGTTTACATTAAAATATAACACCTTAAAAAGTAGCCAACTAAACACAGAATAATTGTTGATAATTTAAACAGAAAATGGATAGTTAACATAATTCTATTATACTAATATGTATTTCCAGTTTTAAAGGATTGGTACATAAAACTAACAAGCAATATAAGGTCATCCAGAAAGTTCCATTAGTTTTTGAAAAGATTCATGATTGAATCTAATATTTGAAAAACTACAAATAAATGGAGATTATAAACAAAAGGAATTTTGATTAAGATTTATTCAAGAATTTAAGTGTATGACTTTGGTGGTTCTAAAGTTTTTTTTTTCTAAAATGGTGGAAAATCACCATTCACAGACTTTTTTCCGGGCAGCTATTTGAAAAGAAATAATCACCTCATAATATCAAAATCATATGCTATCTTCTTCTTCAATGGCACGACAGCCCCGGGTGGGCCCTGGCCTTCTCAAGAATTTTCTTCCAGGCCTCTCTTTTTTTGGCCATGGTCTTCCAATTGATCACCCTCAGAGTGGTGAGGTCACTTTCCAGGCAGTCAATCCATCTGGTGTTTGGTCGGCCTCTCGTTCTTTTTCCAATTGGCTTGGCCAGGAATATTTTCTGTGTTATTCGCTGTTGGTTCATTCTGATAATATGGCCAGCCCATTTTATTCTTTGGATCTTAATGTACTTTACAATGTCTGGTTCCTTGAAGGCACGGTATAGATCTAAGTTTGAGCGTCTGTGCCAGACATTGTCAACTTGTATTCCTCCGAAGATTGCTCTTAGTACCCGCCGCTCAAAAATGCCAAGAACGTTTTCATCCTTTTGTCTCATTGTCCAGGTTTCTGATGAATAAGTAAGTATAGGTCTGATCAAACATTTATAAATCAATAGCTTGGTTTTTCTTTTGATTAAATTTGATTTTAAGTATTTTTTTAATCCGTAGAAACATCGATTGGCAGCATTGATTCTCCTCTGTATTTCAGATGCAATATTGTTATCAATATTAACCTCAGACCCTAGGTATGTAAAGCTATTAACTTTTTCAAATTTATATGCACCAATTTCCAGGTAGGTAGCAGAGTCTGTTGTCTTCGCGCAATGCATGTATTTTGTTTTTTCCTGGTTGATAGAAAGGTGCATTTTACCAGCCTCCTTATCCAGGGCCAGAAATGCCTGTTTCAGATCAGCAGACGTTCTTCCAATAATATCTATGTCGTCGGCAAACGCAAAGACTTGTACAGATTTATAAAATATGTTTCCTCTGGTGTTAATTCCTGAGTCACGGATAACCTTCTCTAGTGCTATGTTGAAAAGTAGGCATGCTAGTGCATCACCTTGTCTAACCCCATTTCTAATTTCCATTGCCTCTGATAAATCTCCCTGGATTTTAACTCTTTGCATGGTTTTGTTCAGTGTAAGAGCAGTGAGCCTTACAAGTTTGTCAGGGATGAAAATCATATGCTATATTCTTTAATATACTTGGAACACACACAAAAACCACTTTGTTTAAAATCTCCACTTATAAGAAGTTTTTCAAAAATTAGATTCAAACACAAATCTTTGCCAAAACCAACAAAACTTTCTGGGTGACATTATATATTGTTAATTGAAATTACCTTTTCTGACTGAAATGCAATCAAATATGTTGATCCGTTTGTTAAGAATACTTCAAATGCATTGTTTTGCAATTCATATCTTCGAGGAACAATTTCCTTTATCGAGTCAAATGGCCAACTTTCGGATATTGGACCTTTTTTAACCTACAAATATTTAAAAAAACAACTTAAAAATTTAAACTTCTAACATTAATGTCTTTCAGCAGCAGTAAGGTTGAAAAGAGACAAGAAACTAAACATAAATTTAAGAGGCACTATAAATAAATTTGAAGATCCAAATCAGAAGTAGAAATAGTATAATATTTACTTGATTTCTTTTTTTAATAAAAGATCAAGGGTATCATTAAGAAGAGGGTGCATAACTATGAGATTTTCTTTCAACTATTATGCCTTGAATTTAGCAATTATGCTTTTTTGATTTTAGGGAATCAGCTTTAAAGACAGAGTTAAAACAATAATGAATCCAACTTCAAAACCTAACTAAAAAAATTCAACTTTTTGACATAGCACACAATACTAAATTTTGAATGATTTCATTGAAAACCTTAGTAAGAAAATAAATAATCTTAAATAATTCTAAAATCTTCGTGTACTGTATTATATAACACTTCAATAAAATTATCCAAACCCTCATTATCTCAGTTTCTGCATCGACAGAGCTATTAATAATAGTCTATAAAGCATCTATAACAGTAACTTCTAGATAGTAAAGGTTAAAAAAATGCTTACAATAGATAATGGTTGTTCCCCAATAAGATGGATACAGGATGCACCTAAAAATGCATTCATACAGTTGAAATGTTTATTCCATAGGAGATAAACTAACCTGATATGCAGATCCAGAAAAAAAACAATGAAAAAGAATGAAAACTTAATTTTACCTATCAATATTTCAACATCAGCTTCTTCAAATGCTGTCACTATTTTACAAGGAGATGTGAATCTGAAACAAACCAAACCAAAAATATATTGTTTTATTGTTTGATTAAAGAATATAATTAAGCCTGTCCATTCACTAGGACTTACTCTATTTGTTCATGAGTATGAAGTCTGTGAAGAACCGCAGCAGAATCAGGAAATTCATTATGGTGTAGTAACAAATTAATAAAAGGCAATTCATCTTCAAAATCAACTGAAATCAATGGTTTTCTTTTACAAATTTACATGACACTAAACAAAATTAAATAAAATACAAAAGTTCTGGCTAGCCTTTAAGAAAAATGATCCTCTTACATTGATTAAAAAATGTTTTGGCAAAAAATATAAAAAAACTAATTAAATTTATATTAAGTTTTAAAATTAAACAGTTGCTGTATCCAAGAACCAGTTGAACCTTGATTATAAAATTTCACATAATTTATCCAGCATAACTTATAACTTTAAAAAATGCAATTAAAATACTTTTTAATCATTCAAATTTAATATTTTTAAACAAATGAGACAGTTATGGTCAAGATTCGCCCTGATGTGTAACTCAAAATTGTTTTATTAAACTGTGCATTTTATAACAGATTTGGATAATTTACTATTACATGGATCACTTTGACATTTTAATAAATAGCATTATGATAAGTATTTCACGTAGGTATTACAACTTTGAAAAACAAAATTGAGTGTAATATCTACGTAATTGTGTAGTGTTACATTTTGTGATGACATTCTCCTGTCATCAATATCTCTAAACTAATTTACAAAATTTTTTGTCCTCCAATTTTTACATTTTTGAGTTACCGATAAATAGTTTTAGCAATGACTAACCGGTCCTCTACACCAGCGGTTCTCAAACTGTGGTCCGCGGACCCCTGGGGGTCCGCAGAGCCTCTCTAGGGGGTCCGCGAAGGTCTCTATAACATACGAGCACTCTATTGCTTTATTTTGCTTTGCATTTTCACCAAAAAAAAGTACAAGGAATGACCTTAACAGTATTCTTCAAGGAATTTTTAGAAGTAGGGAGATGAATTGAAAAGGCAGTTGTATCTTGTATCTATAGTTTTTGCTTATGTTTCTTGATTATTTTTTGTTCCCTATTTTTTTCCGCTTTCGTTTTACATGGATGTATTTGTTTGATGCACAGAAAAAAGAAAATTGCTCATAACCTATATAAACTCCAACATCAATCTACTTCTGTTTTATACTTATTTTTTTTTGCAGCTTTCAATTCGCATTCGCGTGGTAAATGTTTTCCATACTTCGAATAATGAACTTTCTTTTTCTCATCTGTTGAGGGGCCGTTATTTTTGGTTTATAATTTGCCGATCTTGGATTCTTTGCAGTCGTTTCTATTCAGCTGTAAGTTTTTCTCCTCTTTTCGTTTCACGATTTATGTACTAGTTTTAATTACTACTTTTTAAATTTCCTGGCTGTTTTGTATATGGATCGCTGGCTTAATTTGAAATGCAAAAATTATGACAACAATGATGAAGGTACACCTTCAGCAAAGAAGGTTGAGAACTTTTCAAATAGCAAGAAAAAGCGCCTTTATATCAAGGATTACTTGTAGGAAGTTTTTAAGGAAGGAAGTTTTTAATTAATATATTGAATGTTATTTATTTGAAATTAATATTTTGTAATAATTTTAATTAGATGTTCACTGTTTTCTTAAAGGGAAAAATGTGTTAAAAAGTCCGTATAAGTTAAAAAAAACCAGTCAAAATGACTCATTCATATGTGTTGAAATCCAGGGAGGGATGTTTAAAATCTTGGGGGTCCATGATGTCTGGCTGATACATAAAGGGGGTCCGCTGCGATGGAAAGTTTGAGAACGGCTGCTCTATTTTATAAATATGAAAGTTCGTTAAATCAAAAGGCTAGAAAATAAAGAGGCGATTAAAGAATATGGTCACTCATTGCTGATAACTAAGTTCAGAGCTTTCATTTTTATACACAGAACAAACCTATTCTATCCACATAATCAGGTTTGAGAAATCTAGATTCAATATTTATGTAGCATCTTTTGAGCCTTCTTCTTATTCGAAAAGGACCTTCGGTTGGATCCAACTCCCATGATTGAGGATATGATTTTGGAATATGCCACACAGCTCTAAAACAAACAAATCAAAATTGAAATTAAAAAATATTCAATCTCTTTAAGTGTTAACATAAGAAAACATACTTTCTAAAACAATCATGCAAAAAAGATTTATTAGAATGTTCTTTTTTTTATTTCCCTAGGTGAATGTTTCAATATCCCTGCGTTCCAACAATCTGTATACATATAGAAACCAAAATTCTATATATTGAGAGATGTGATAAAATTCTTTTTAAAAGAAGGAATATCAATCACCAGTTGAAATCAATTCTCCGATATTAAATATGTAATAGGACTCATTATCTTTGTTTTTCCCCTAAAAAAAGTCCAAGCTTGAACTTCAGTTTTTTTAACTTTATAAACGTTCAAAAAAAGACATCATAGAGATCATCGAAAAGTGACCTCGATGATTTTAGAAGATTGATGAAAGAAGATGGGAGACACATCTAATAATATAGGGTTATCAAAGGAATGGAGAAGTTATTTTTTTACAGGAGGAATTGCACCTTAAAATACTGTGCAAGATAGTGCTGTGAATACAGACTGTGGTGGTATTTAAAAAAAGCATTGACATGATGACTTCAATGGACTGTTTGACTTGATTTACACAAAATTAAAACAATTTTCTATGGCTGTATGTAAAAATGGTTACAACTTATAATATTAAAGTAATATAATATCAATGCAATGAATAAAATTCAGTTTTTCAGCCCTAAAAAGGTCCTACTGGCTGACAAAATCATGGCATGAGAACTGTGGGATATCAATAAATAAATTTTTCAATAAATTATTGGGAGAAGGTTATAAATATAATTGGAGAATACTAATTCCAAACTTTTGATGAAAAAAAAACCAAGTTTTCAGATTAAATTGTCCTTTATATAAGAACAGAGCTCATGTTAAAAAATGTGTTTTGGCAGTGGGAAAATTAAATGATTTGGGTAAAATATTTTAAAAGCACCCTTCCTATGACCCAGATTTGGTATTTTCAGACATCTGTCTTTTCCTCTCGAGATAAATTTTTTTGGTTTACATTAGTAACAGGTGCACAACCTCAAAAAAGAATGACTATAAATCCATTAAGTGTTTTTACATCCCGTGAGAGGGCTTTCTGTTGAGGTTAATCATACATTCATTGTTAAATAGTTTTAAAGTTTCAGTTTTATTGGTTGGCAATGTCTGGTAGATGCTGTGATATTATTCATGTCTCGTGATTGTTATTTGAAATTTAGTTTTGTGTTTTTCCTTTGAACTTGAACTCATAGATGTAGATACTTGATAACCTTTTGGCTTTCTGTCTTTTATTAAAACTTGTTATACTTACTGGCCTCTGATTTCAATATATCGTAACACTTTCAATAATTTATTTAACCAGTATACAATTCTAAGTTTATAAGCTGAGCTTTATAAGCTGAGTTTATAAGCTTTTTTTCTGAGAAACATGTTTTCTTACCTTTCATGAGTCATTTGTTCAACAAGTCCAAACCATGCCATTCTTTCAGATGCTTCTTCATAGTATTTCAATTTTAATTCCTCCATAGACACTTTTTTTTCATTAATTTGGAGTTTAAATATCAGTTCTGTTACTTTCAACGCTGCCGAAGATATATCTTGAGCATGTTTTTCCATTTTTTGAAATACCCTGTGCGAAATACAGCTCATTGATTAAAATTTTCCGAATTTTAATAAAAACAAATATTTATGATTCTTATAAAATACCATGTAGCCACTTGAAATTTAAGCACTTCAGCATAATATTATTTAAGATATTATATGATAATCTTTAAAATGATATCTTAAGTAACAATATTAGATAGGTTAAAATAAAGAAGAATATATTTGTTTCTCAGGCCGAAGCCTGTGAACGAAGTTGCACAAACAAATGCAACACATAAAAAAGACACAGAAATACCATGGATTTATAAATCCCAAATTACTGAGAAGCAAACAGTCAAATAAATAGTGCAATTTTTGAAAATTAAATAAGATTGTGTAATAAAAGTTAATATAGGGAGGAATTATCTTAAACCACATTTTATTGTACTAACTGTAAAATTTCATCAAATAAAAAAAATACAGTAATTACCATTCAGAAACATACTTAGATATTTAAGACACAGTTATTCATCTAAAACACTAATTACTAAGCACTCATCTATAAACAAACAAAAAAATATTACTTTGTATTATTCTTGTGAGTTTCATCAATCCATTTTCTTCTATCCTTATTCAATAGACTAGTCCAATCTCTTTTGTACTACAATTAATAATTTCATTTACATAAAAATATTAAAGTAACTAATTTATTTATAACTTATCAATCAATCTTAACAAAGTTCATAAGGTTTATGAATTAAAAAAATACTACTTTTACCTTTTCAACCAAATTGGTATCTCCCAAAACTTCCAAAGTGGGTGAATTTTGCATTAACTTTAAAACTAGATTGCACAAAACAGAGGCTTTTGTTCTAAGTTCAGGGTCCTCACAAAATTGAAGTTCATTCAAAAATATCAAAAAGTTTTCAAACTAGAAGAAAATATTTCAAGCATTATAGTCCCCACATTACTAAATACAGTCGAGTCCGCTTAATGTGATCGCAATTGTCCGAGACTAAACTGATAACATTATCCGATCGATAACAATAAGCGATCTCATATCAAAAACAGCAAACAGATTGTTTGCTTTAAGATCAAAATAATGTAATCGTAATAAATGTATTCAAAACTCTATTTTTATACTGGGTAAAATTTTAAGGGGAAAACATAAGAGTAGTTCAGTTAATAAAATTAAAATAATAGTTTACTTTGTATTTTTATAGAAAGGTCTCTCTTTTTTCCGCTTCATTATAGCTATTATATCCACTCCAATAAAAACCACTTATTTATTACATAATCTGAATTCCAGTAAACAAGGAAAGTCAAAATATTTTGCAAATTATCTTATCTGCAAAGCGTGGATCTTGGTGTTTTTTTTAACCAATCACATGTATGGATTCAGACCCCCTTATAACCGTTTTCTTTTAATATAATATGGGGAATGCTTTATTTTTCTTACTCATACTCAGTTTCAGAAAAAGAAGCGCCAGATGTTCTCATGGAGCACATGTTTACTTGTAAAAATTGACCTTCAAAATGAAACTCGAACTCAAAAGCGGTCGATTTAAGGGGATATGAACAAATTTTGATAATATTAAGCAGAGGGATGATTCCTAGTTGATCACATTAAACGATGTATTTTATATTAAATTAAATAGGAATGATCGGGACCTGTCAATTTCGATAACATTATCCGATTGATAACATTAACCGTGATCACATTAAGCGGATTCGACTGTATATCAAAATAACAAATCACAGAAATCTACCTTTCTTTTAATATAAGATAATATAACTGTAAGATGAGTTCATGACAATTTCAGTGAAGTTATTTCTGTTTCATAATAGATTTTTCTTTTGTAGCAAGTTTAAAAATTTAATATAAGAAACAACCAGCTTTTTTACAAGACTGAGAAATAAATAATTGGACAATGTTAAGACAAATAACAGCTTACCCTAGACATAGAAGACAACACAAGATGAAGAATTTTTCTATTGGATGGATGTAAAGTTAAGATTTCAATAGTAAATTCCTTAAGCTTCAGGTTTTGATTTGGAGACAATAGATATATCATCAAACTTCCTAACTAAAAGAAAAAATATTAAAATACTATTTAAGAATCTGCTTGGTTCTACTGAGGCCAAAGAATTAGAAATTATTTACCGATAATTTAAAATGAAAGAATCCCAACAGAAACAATTTACAAGAAAACAATTATGAAACAAGTAGGTATAGCACTCAGATAAAAATATAAAATTCAGGAGAATAGACAATAAAGTTTATTCATTTAGCATGTTTTGTCATTTGCTTTCCCCTCTAAAAGTCCTCTAGTAAAATTTCAGGTCATTTTGTCCAGTGGTTATTGCTTTATAGATTTTATAAGTGATTCAAATTAATTATGAACAAGACGATAATTAATTCCCAATGAAACAAGAACCTTTGGACAGAATGACTTGAAACTTTACTAGAGAACTTTTGGAGGAGAACACAAATGACAAAAGAAAAAAATAGTACAAATATCATCACAATAGATAGCAAAAAAAATTTTATAAAACTCATTACTTCGCAATTAGGAACACCTTCTACTGGGTATTTTGAGAATTGTATTAAAAACCACCATTTAGCACAAAATTACCAAAAAAAAACAGAACAAAGCACCATCTAATGATGAGATTTGAAATAATTTTTTCTATTCCCCTTCTTTTATTATTCTATTTTCCCCTTCCTTCAAGTCTTCAGGTATGATTTCAGGTCATTCTGCCCAATGTTTCATAGATTTTTAATGATTGTAGTTTAATTATGATTAAAATATAATCCAGTAATAAAATCTACAGGAATCCCCAATGCTTTTCAGATCCTTTAATTTTCTAACAACCCTGCCATACCTTTTTCGAATTATAATCGCTTCCATAATTTGTGATAATTGTTAGCTTGAAATAATAAAATAAGTAACTACATTGAAATTGTGTTCATTATTTTCAGTTGAGAAAGTGTTAAACCTAACATCAAGTTCACAGAAATTATGAAAAAATACTCATGTTCCATAGTTTTGGAACTTCTGCTTTAGGTAATTTGGGATTGGGTTTTTGGTATGCATTATTTTTCTTTTCTTTTCTGCCAAGTAGGCTTTTTTTAACACAAGATATATATATAGTTCTATAATAATGTTTAGCTAATTTTTATGGTCCAATGACTTATTCAAAAACAGGTTGAGGTGTATACATGAAACTTTTCACTAAGATATGGAAGGGAAAAAAACCTTTAGCGATATTGCCAACCCATTTAATATAAAAGTAAGCATGAATTATCGCTATTTGCTTCTAACTTCTTCCTTTAATGTGTTATAAGATAAGATTACAGTTTATAAAAATTTATTGAATTATGGTAAGAAAACCTGAAACAGGACCTATTTACAAATGTTACTTAACAGAACAGGTCATTAAAATTTTTTCAATACTAAAGAAAAAGAAATAATTCATTACTTCTTTTTTAAAAGAATCTTTTAAACAGCACATGAGAGTTGTATAATCAGTTTTGTTTGTTGCCTTTTCCTAAAAAAAATAAAATCATTATGAGTAAATGAAAAACACCACACCATTCCAAACACTGACAAGTGTTAAAATAAAAATGTTGATCCTGCCTTTTGTACCTCTTGTAAAATTACACATAATTTCTAAATCAAAATACTAATTTTAAAAAGTCCTTTAAAGTTGTTATGGATATAAACTCATTAATATAGAACAGACAGTGTCATAATATATATAAGACAGGATTGAAAACTAACATAATTGTTTAATTTTATCATTTATAAAATTACACAATGCTAAAAATTTAATGAATGTTAAACTCACAAAAACGTACATTTTCAGATTTAAAGAGTGTAAATTTAATCTATTTGATAAAATCCTTGTACTTACAATAGAAATGACTAAACCTTTAATACAGAAATTGAAGATAGCTTTAATCAAGTACTTTTCTTTCACTGAAGTTATTGCTTGAGGATCTAAATAAAAAATAATGTCATAAAAAGAGCTAGATGACTGCAGTTTCTAAAATCTTCAATAGCTAACCCTTTTACCTTTGAGTACAATGAAATGTGTAGCTTCACAAAGCAAGAGTTCCAGCCTGTTTACAATAATAGGGATTGGTAAATGCAAAAGAGCTTCTTGAACATCTGTGTGAGATGATGTACCACTACCAATTCTTGGTGGTACATCTGGATCTGGTTCCATTGCAGCATCAGCTACAGGAACTGAGATTGTAGAGTAAGTACCTATACTTTCTTGAAAATTGGTTAGAAGTTCCCAAACTGTTTTTTCTTTTACAAAAAATAAAATGGGTTTTGTTAAGTACATAAAGGAGGTTAGTAATAAATCAGAAAACCTTGTATCCTTTTACAATTATGTAGAATACTAATAAACTTAAGAGGACTTGCAGAAAATTTGTACGTAGTTGCAAACTTATGCTTTTACACAATTTATAGAATTGAAGATTTAAAGCATACAAACCATTTTGTGAGGTAGAATGGCTTCTTATAGTCTGGCGATTGTAAAGTTTTGAATATTCTACAATAACATTGTACATAGAACATTGGCAAATTCTTAAGCTAATCACATAACGTGATTTAGGTCCTGAAATCAACAAAACTATATATTAATGACAATATTGAAAAAAAACTTCAACATTTTAATGAGGGATAATTGTAATCAAGAGTAAAAAACCAGGAAAATCCCCTTGAAAAAATGAAAAGTATTGACAAATTTTCATCAGAACTAAAGTACCTATTCTTTAACGCCTTAACTAATGTAGGCATATATATGTTTTGGAAATCTGAGGTATTAAGTGCCACTGGCACGTAATTTAGAAGTACTTTTTATTTCGCGTTTTTGTAAAAAAGTTACCAGCTAAGGGAATATTTATTTCAGAAAAATGGGGGAGAGGAATCAGAAAGACAGTTGTTTCTGGGAAAATAAAAATTATAGCTCTGTAGCTAATTATTATTCTGTATAAATTATGTCTTTGCTTGTGTTCCTAAGTTTTTTACCCTATATATTGCTTTTCCACCTATTTTACCTTACCACATATAGTAATGGCTTTTTTTATTTATGTATAAATTTGTCTCTGCCTAGAAAATAAGAAAAAAATGCTATAACATATTGATGTAATCAAGTTATTTTTTTAACCCTTTCAATACAGCAGGACATATGATGTTCCATCAATAAAGCTTGTAACATCATTTTTGCTGTTGAAACATCATTATTGGATTGTTTAGGCAAATGTCTGAAGGTCTAAAAGACTCATAAACAATCCCATAACAACGTTTTAGCAACAACAATGTTGCAAGCTTTATTGATAGGACATCATATGCCCCGTCATATGGAAAGGGTTAAGCAGCTGCCAATTCATGTTTTAAATATTACTCTCATTGTGATGAAATTTTTTATTTGTGCAATTAAATATCTTAGTTTGGTTTACAATTTGAAAAGAAGGCAACTATGCATGTCTGGGTGAAACACATTGGCAATGAAGATCCAGTTACATCAGATTTCAGTGGCGGTTAAGGGTTTGAAAATTTCTTAACCAGAAGCCACTTCCAGAATACAATTACTCCTATTTATTACGTTCTGGTATATTCAATCATTTAAATAACAAAACATTCTAGAAAAAAAGAAAAAATTGTAAATAATTAAAAAAAACTACACACCTTTTTCACTTGTGTATTTATTTTCCAAATCAGAAAGTAAGTGCAAGATTTCCAGAAATGCATTGAAGTCTTTATTGTGTTTAGAACTACATGAAAAACAAAAACTAACATGAAAATAAATGCATCTCCATATCAAAATAATAATAAACAAAATAATATAAAATCAGCTAATTAACAATTTTAAGAGAGATTTAGTAGAAAAAAAAGATAGTCAGGGGATTGTGGAATCAGAAAAATGAAACACTATATTAAACTAAAATATATTTACTTTGATTAATTAAAGATACATTTACTAGATAAATTGACTGTTTTTATAAGCTATCTTTTAATGAACTAACTCAATAATGAGTAAAGTCAATCTACATAACATCCTGATGCATAACTTCTCTTTTTTAGTTCCCTAGACTTCTGGTGTGTTAAAAAGTTTTCTGGTGAGTTAAAATCTGTTTTTGAAAGAAAACTTTAGTAAGCATAACTAAAAGACTGCCAAACCAAAATGTGCCTTTCAGGCTAACAAAGACCTCAAACTAGAGTTTCAAAATCCTGACAAAGCACAAAAGACCATCTTTAAAAAAATTAACCATGAGAAAAACTAAATAGCAGAGGATATTTCAGTAAATTTTAAAAATTAAGATTCTATAAAGGATTTTCTTACCTGGACAAAACAGAAGCAATTGTTTGAAACAGATCACTGATAGCCTTTAAGCAGGGATTCATTTTCGAATCTTTGCAGTCAATTTGATCTCTAAATTGAAAATTAAATTAACTTTTTTTAGTTTGTTGATTCTAAATAAAAACGTATCAATATAAGAAATATTGCCATATGATTGGATTACACTTATGACATAAATACATTAGGGGTCGTTCAAATATTACGTAAGCACCTAAGGGGGGAGGGGGGGTTTGCTCTTTGCTTATTTTTGCTGACAAGGGGGGAGGGGGGATATGAGTGATGGTAAGATGGTACATTTTTGAAAATCTCTTGTTTCTTGCATAAATAATTTCAAAATATAACAAAAAATTGAATTGGGAAATTTGACGTAAGCACTTTTTTCTGGAGATGGACTACCCTAACATTTTGAAATTGTAACCCCAAAAAGTAGTATTTCGACTCATTTTTGAACCCTTAGGGTTACACCCAATAAGTACAGCTCCTTGTACGAGTCACCTAATTTTCAAGGAAAAAACAGTACTTACTACAAGGGATGTCAAAATTTCGGGGGGGGGGGGGGGGGGGTCCGGCAGTGTCTTACGTAATTATGGTGGGGGGTTGATGTATGCTTATCTTTGCTGACAAGGGGGGAGGGGGGGTTAAAAATGACCAAAAAAGTGCTTATGTAATATTTGAACAGCCCCTTATCGTTAAAAATATATTAAAAAAACTTCATAAAATTTGGAATGCTAAAAAATGATTTATGTAAAATTAAAAAAAAACTTTTTGGTAATGCAACAACATATTTTTATGAGGTAATATAAAAGATTCTTTTCTTGAGGGTAAATTGTTTGGAATTAAAAAGATTATATATTAAAAGATAGCTGGGAGTATATTTGAAAAGAAGCCATCGGGACTGGACTGAGTATCCCAATTCAAAATAAGATTTCAAAAGACTAAATATTATTAAGAGCTGAGTAAGTTGTTGGGTAATACAAGAATATTTAATTGCCTATTTTGAATAAAAAATACTTTTTGAGCAATAGCATGTTTTAGCCCAAAAAGCAATAAAACAATAAATTTACAAAAACCTATATCATCACTCTAAATTTTACTGAACATTTAATGCAGCTGACTTAAAACTCATTTCTTCTCTCTACTCTTATTTTTTAAACAAGTTTATCTTAACACATAAAGTCTTGAATCGGAAAAAAAAGATTAACTGGATTAATATACAGCATTATTAAAAATAATATTAATACCTGAAAAATAAAATGATAGAAAGCAACTAAATTATTAAATTATTGGTAACATTGAAAAATAGTAATGTATAAAAGTGCAAAAAAATAGTTATCAATGATTTTCAAAACTCACTTTTTTAATAGAGGAGTTACTTCACAAAGTAGTCTGAAAATACTCATGCATAAACCATTTTCAAGAAGATCCATTAAAATAGTAGTGCTTGCTTGCAGAAACTAGTTAATTTAAAGAAAAAATGTATAAAATTGACTAGAGAGATTTGTACAGGAAAAAAATTATATGCTACAAGCCCTATGGTTGTTCTTACTTTTGTCAGAATCAAAATTATTTTCTCACATTTTTGAAGATCTGCAACTGCATTTGGCAACATTGCAAGCAAAGGTAACCATGATAGAGTTCGGAACAAGGGAGTGTCACTTGATACATGTAAATGAGACCTACAACGAGAAAAATAAAATTAATGAACCTTTTAAATGAGTCTTCCCATAAAGCAATACTATTACAACTATAAGTTACATAAAAAACCTTTACAGAAATACTAAATGCAGTTTCACAGCCCTGGTTGAAAGTTTTAATGCTAAAATACACAATAGCTACATAACAGCATAAAAAATTGAGATTCTTACACAGAAATTTAAATTGGCATTAAAGCTAATTTCATATTTATTAATTTGAGAGATACTTCAAAGAATTTTTTAAACTGGCAAGCACTAACTTGATATAAAACTAAAAATAAACTAAATAACCTAATATATAGAAAATTTTACTAACGGATTAATAGCAGCCAAGGGAAAATTGAATATATATGAGAAACAAGCATCAAAAACTCTCTCATCATACTGCCTCAGGTGAAGTTGATTAGAAAGCAAATGAAATCCTTTTAAATTTAAGAAATGGTTTCTTTGAGCTTCATTGGCTTCTTTTAAATAAATGCCAAGGACCTGCAATAAATAAACAATTTCAAAACCAAAAGTCATCGTTTTAACTAAAAATTGGCAACATAAAACATTTTTAACATAGAAATTATTTTACCTTTAAGGAAGACACGCAGACATCTATATTTTCATTATAGGCAAATACTATAAGAATTTCAGGCTCTAATAGTTGTAAAGCAATTTCAAGTACATCAGAATCTTCACTAATAAAAGTATGGATCAATTTTAAGAACCCTAAAAGAAAATACTTTTTAGTAAAATCCTGGGTAAACATTACACATTTTGTACTTTGATACAAAAATTTTTTCACTTTCCAATGTAAAAAATGCATAAATATAATGTATAATTAATATCTATAAGAATTTAATAGGTGGTTTCCGAAGCAGGCAATATTAATTTTGATTATTTACTAATTTTAAATAGCAAGTATGTTTTTCACTAATATTTAAAATAATCCAGAGAAACTTATTCTGATTTTGTTTCCTTGAAGAATACTTTCTGGATTATCAAAAAAATTACTTAAAAAGAACAATATTTTCATTCGGCATAGATCAATTTACTTTTTGAGATATCATAAGATAAAAAAAGCATAAAACCTAATTTATAACAGTTTGTTAAAACTACACAATTTCAAATTTTTGACTTACCAATACAAATTTCTGCAGATCCATCAGACAAAACTTGAGACTTTTCAGCCTCTAGTTTTAAGCTGGATGATTTATTAAGAGTTTGGGCAGTAGCTACATTTTCAGATGATTGAGTAGTGTCCATGGAAGAATCTTTTGAAACAGATTGTCCACCAGCTTCACTGGGATCATGGCTTGTTTGAAAGGAAGGTTGATCATAGGTCTCAAGCACCAGAGATGTGTCCAGCTCATCAGCAAACCAAACGCTAGCAGAAAAAGTGTCCACCTTTTCCCTACCATCTGAAACAGAAGATAGTAGTATTTCTAAAACTTGTAAATTGATTGTTAATTAAAAATGAATATTTTTAACCTTATTTATTTTATACCCATCTGAGTTCAAACCTATTAACATTAATAGATGATTTCAAATAATCTTTAAAAATAAAATACAATTTATACATAACTTTAAAAATAATATTACAGAGAAAAACAATAGATATATATGACCAATTTTATTTAATTTCAGTCTGCAGTAAAACTTTTATTTGAATTACTAGTATAAATTGTAACTAATTTAAACTGGTTCTTCACTTAAAGAAATTTTTTTTCTGTTTTTTGCTGTTGATGTTTTTGGATGTGGCTTACTCCTGAATAAAGAAGGTTGAATTTGAATTTTAAATAGTCATTAATTTATCTGTGTCTTTACAATCGATAAAAAACTAAAATTTATTCCAAAGGAGATAAAAAATAAACTAACCAAGCTTGTCAACAATTTCTAAGAAGAAAAATGATGGCCGAGAATAACAAACATATGCTGATGTAGAATTGTGTAGCAGCAAGAGGAAATGACACAAATCTTTAAAAATGGATTCATCAAATTTATACTTCAACAAGCTTTCCATCAATTTGCAAACTTTGTTGACAAAACTAGTATAAAAATACTCTTCAGACACAATGTAGTTCCTCTGAAAAATTAATAAAAAATGATTAAATATTACCATGAGTGATATCAAATGCATAAATTTGATAATTTTAAATTCAAAATCAATCAACAATTAATAATTTTAAATTAAATTAACAAAAGATATGTTTCAACTTTTAAAATTAGAAGTAGTTTTTGAGATGTTCTTTACTGATAATGAGATTTATCTAAAAGATAATTGCAATAGTTATTTTAAAAAGTATCTGTTTTAGAAAATAAACAACAAAACATTGGTTGATAAGAAAAATCTATCATCATCTTTAATACACAGAATGCCATTACTTACTTTTAAAAGCCACAACAAAGTTGATAAAGTTTGCACATGGTTGATTTGTTCAACGTTAATTTGAACATTGGCATACTTAAAATCGAGTAAAAGTTCCATGGTAGAAAACAGTGACACTAGAACAGATTCAGGTGTATTTTTGGCAAAAGCAATAGATTTCATCATGAGAGAGAAAATAGCTGAATTCGACACCACAGTGGGTTTATCAAGAGTAACCAAGTTTCCATTCATCAGTTTTTCATGCATTGGGCATGAAGTCAGGCAATTTTGTTGAAAAACCTGAAAAAAAACCCAAAGAACTTCAAAACATCTCTAGTATAAGGGAAGTAAACACCTTCAAGAGCATATCAGAAAAATATATTTACACACAACTCCAGATTTCCCCAATTTTTCCTTTTTAAAAAATATAAATAAGTTAAAAGAGTAATTTTTTCAAAAGCATACATTTTAAGAAAAACATGCTTCAAAAGTCAAACAGTTGGTATTGGTCTAAAGAGACATGAATGACTTAGTTCTACTAGTAAAACTCAACAGTCCTACAAATGTAATTTATAAGTAATGTATTAGACAAAACGTAAGTTGATATTTTACCTCATACAGTAAAGCACCGTTTATACGTCTCTTATTTATACGTCTTTTACATTTATACGTCGTTTTCGCTAAGTCCCAATACATTCAAATAATTAAAATTGTTTTCAATTATACGTCTTTTCGTTTATACGCCGTTTTACGTCGGTCCCTTGAAAGACGTATAAACGGTGCTTTACTGTACAATATTTTCATATATTTTTCTTTTTTCTATAAATATTTTATGGAAGAAAGTACATAAAAACTAACCTTAAACAAATCATTTGTTTTCCTACATTTTTCACTGATTATCATCTGAGTCAAAAGTTCATATCCTTTAACTCGGGTGAAATCTTCAGCATAAATCGAATTCTTGTTCAACAGCTTCAAAATCAAACTCAAAGTAATATGAGAATCTTCTTCACACTCACTGTGTTCTAACACCTGATAAAAAAATTCACTAACAGAATAAGCACGCACACAGACTTGATAAAATATACTAAACTCTTATTGCAAGAAAGATTTTACTTACATATGCAAATAAAAATAAAAATATAGAAATGCCACCAGCATATTGCAAGGCATACTGAAAAGTATGCAGCTCATAATTTGAGACATCTCCTAAAATCAGACACTGCAGTTCAGAGGGAAGCCTAGAGTTCAAACCATCGTTGGATGTAGAAGACCTGAAAGAATTGTAGTCTAAATCAGTGTTAATTTTTTTTGTTTTAGAAGAATATTTAATTTTCTTTTGAAATTGCTCTATAGTTAAATCATGAGTAGTTATATAAATGAATATTGTTCCTTGTAGCAACATAATTTAGTTTTAGAGAATATTTTTCATCAAACAGATAACTTATACAGAACAGTATGCAATATGATCAGAGAAAACTTATTCTTTTTAGACAAAAGAGAAAAAAATGCTATGAAAAGAGCAATTTTTTCAGTAGCCATTTTGAAAGCAAATAATACTTTATGAACTACCAACAACAGCATAATTCTTTCACAGAGTATCCAACAAAATCCTATCAGATTATTAAACCTTAATATTAGATTATTTAACCTTGAGCTTCCACTCCTAGGAAATGCATATCGCATAGGAAAAAAGCTGCGTGTTACAGAGGGGTAAACCAAGTAGGAATCCACCTTATTAGCTGTGTAGGAACAGAGTAAGGAATCCTGAAAACACAGAAGGTAAGAGAAAATAGCATTAGACATTTCAATAGAAATATCCGGTAAAAACCAAAGAAAAATACATGAAAATATTAAATCCCTCCATAAAAACAGTTAGACTACTTAAAATTTTTTTGAGCTTACTTGTAAAGATTCTAATGATGGGACTTTCATTCCCATGTACACGTCTAAGCTAACTTCAGAGGTAATGGTAGGACAAGTATGTTTCGGAACAAACACATTTCTCTTCTCCACAGCACAGTTGGTAATGTTGGTCATATTGGGACCCAGGCTGACCAAATAAAAGATTATGTCTCTGGTCAATGTGTTATCTAAGAAAAAAGGTTCGTTACATTGAAATTTGGTACATAATTTTCTCTTAAAAATGTCAGTTTTCAAGGTAAACAAAATTTTAAATTGTAAGAAAATTAAAGAAATATTTAATTCACAAATTTATCTACAGTATTAATTACTTATTCTGATTTAAGACTTTATGAGTAAAAAAATATTAAATAGTGAGCTGCTCTTAAAATATAAGGGACATTAGTTTTATTACTGTTTATTTTAATCTTATAAAGATTACTTAGAGGAAAAAAGGAATGAAATATAATTGAATTTTTAACATAAAATCAGCAAATTTAAAAGACCTATCAATATGATGCTTCAAAGATTAGTGAATTGCTAATGAATCTGAAGTTTTCTGAATTTAAGTTAATTTTTATAAAACTACACAAAAATATACATTAAGATGCTGAAAAAAACCAAAGCAGTAGCTTAAAGACCTTTAAAAAACATAAAGCTCCCAATGGAATATGCAGCATATATAAATTTAGTCTCTGCTGAACATGATTCTGTATGTCCCAATATAACATGACAGTCATTGAGAGAATTGGAGGGTCTTTTGAAAGAGAGATTGAAAACATTTTCCCTTGTACCATCAAGTACTATTTGAATCTAGAAAAGAGAAATTTTATATCATCAAAACATATAATAAAACTTCATTTTAGAGTTTAACATTTACAAGAAAGAAATTTATCCATTTTTTAAACTTAAGCCAATCATAAATAGAAGTTTTTTGAGACTTAAAACAAAAATTAAGCAAAATATAGAGAATATTTTTCTAATGAATAAATATACTATTTTATTTGACAAATACAAATTTGTTTTTAATACAAAATAATAATTTCAGGAATATTCTTAATGAAAATACTGGTAATTTTATAGCTTTTAGAGAACTTTCCACACTCTTTATCGTCGTTAACTAGTATAAAATACATTGATAAAAAGAAATATTACCCTACTACTTATTGCCGATCTGTTATTTCCTTCTGTATAGTTTAATGCCAGATGATGCCAAGTATTGCAGTGAAACAAAGATTTGCATATGGCTTTTGAAATGCAAGTAACTTCAATTCCATCTAAAGTAAGTATTCTGGAATAAATTGTTTAATAAACATACTTGGGAGTAAAACCTTTCTTGAAGTTTATTAAAAGGAAAAAAAATTGCCTTTTAAATTTTTCACAAAATTTCAATATTTACTTACCGTATAACAAGATCTCTATCAGAGCATGCATACCACAATTCAAACATAAATTTTTCAGATCCAACAGAGGCTAAATGAAGCATTTGGATATCACTCCCGAATAAATCTCTGTGATTTCCAGACAACTGTCCTGAAAAGAATTTACAGTAAATGAGAATCTATTATTTACTTGAAAGTACGGTTGAACAAAATGTTATCTTGGCTGAGAAAAAGGAAATGAAGATTTTACAACTAAAAATTCAAATAAAAAAGTTAAGCACTTACTCAATCTCACAAGAACACTTTTTGTGTAAGGGATTAAATAGTTTAACTACCTTAATTTGTTGTATATTTACATTAATTTTCATAAAAAAATAGTAACATACATTAAAAAACTCCTGTGTTGTGAATAGAAGTGCAGAAAATTATTTTAGAAAAATTATATTACTGCCTATTTCTTAAAAGGAAATTACTTCTTATGGTGCTGAAATGAGTTGATCCTGGAATAAGAGTTGGACAAAGGTGATCCACATCAAAAACCTTCAACCAGAGGGAAAAACTAAATCCTTTGTTAAAAGCATTCCACTTAGTATCTTCCGTGATGGGAAAACTCAAAGCACCAAAATTCCAGGCACAAGCATTACTTTGTGTAGTAATAAAGGCGGCGTGGATATTGAATGCTGATTTCTGTCTTTTCTTCAGCCGAATGGAAGACAGAGCTTTTCTGGCACAAGGAAAACTGATGTTCCAAATGGGGTGTATCACAATATTATCAATTAATATGTTTAAACTTTTCAAGAGAAGAGTCTGAAATATAAAAACTACAATGAAAAAGTTTGTTAAAAATTTGGTGTAAATCAAATAAAAAATACTTCAAAAACTTATTAACACTGAAATGATTGGGTTAGAAGCTAAGAGGGACAAGTGACAATGTGTGATAACTACTCTGTTTAAAAAGGTTGATCCATGTGCTCCCTTGAAAAGAAGTTAAGCCTTCCCTTGGCTTTCAAAGGTGCTTTATAAATCCAAAAGCTAAACAACAAAAGCCAGAATTTTCTAATTTAAAATTTAAATACTTACCATTGTATCCACCAAGAATGGAAAACTTGTCATACATCGTAACTCAAACATTTTAGTTGTACAATTCAATAAGACAAATACAAAAACAACAAAGACTTGCATTAAAATAGAATTATCTTACTATTGGAGCGAGAGGCATCTTGAATAACCCAATAAAGGTTCTTAAATTGGATGGCTCCATTGATAACTCAGATAAGGCAACAAACAAATCCATAGCAGCAGATTGAAACTCTGTAGAGAAAAAAGATTAATTACCAAAAAATTAAGCTACTTTTGAAATACAAACAAAAAATATAATGGCTCAAAGACATATGAAACTCCAGAGCTTAGATGTAGATATCAAAGCACAAATGGAAATGATCTTAAGAACTAGAATTAATATTCAAGTTTACAACTAATGTATATATACACATTTATTATTTACAAATATCTAATAAATAAGTTTATGATATTTAATTACAGTTAGAAAAACAACACATTACCTCCTTTTTGGGAGGAGACTAACTAAGCAATTTTAATAACTAAAATAAATTAGTGACAAGATGGAAAAACTAAATAATACATAGTTAAATTATACATAGGTATAAACAAGTTCATCTACTTAAAACAACATTTATTTTCCACCAATAGAAGAAACAATTGAGATAGTCCTAAAAAATAAACGGCATTAATTTTCTTTGCCATGAGAGGATGTTTTAAAAGTATTTATTTAAAGTTTGTATTTAAAGTTGAATGAATCAAAAATATCACAGGGACATCTTTAACAGTAAATTATACTCATCTCATATACCCAGTGTTTTTTTCTCACAATGTTATGTTTGTCCAAAAAGAAAGATTTTTAAAAAACTACACTAAATATTTAATGTGAAAAAACCTTATTTTTAACATAAAATCATACCAAATAACTGTAAATTCTCTTCAGGAGCTTTGAGGGAAGCAGAAAAACTTTCTAGCAACAATGAAGGGATATCCTATAAAAAGGAATTAATTTAAGATCTTGATTCAGAAGAAATTCACAATATGTTTTAAAAAATACATATAACTATAAATTAAATGGGTTAAATTGAAGTGCCTGATAAACTAAGGTAACTTATTTTTAAAACCAATAATGGGTTGATATAATCATAGTTTACAATATTTATAAATATAAACAAATTTCCCATAAACTTTAAAATACAGGACAAAATAAATCCATTACTACGATAAAATGTTGTTTTTAACATCAGAAAGTCTGTATGCAAAGCTTATAATACCTGTTCACATAGAACCATTTTGTTGAGCTCACATTCTTGGCACAATTTGTTGAGGTTTTGAAAAACATACACAGCAGATGGCACCCAATAACTTTTGCTATCCTTCTGAAAATGCATTAGAACTTCAAATAGCATTTTAACAACCTCTCCATGTTCAATGAAACTTTGATGAGTGACTTCATATTTGGCACTGCTGCTAAAGATACAACCTAAAAATAAATGCAGTATGCACATTAAAAATTTGTATACAATAGATTAAAATATTACCTGCATAGATTAAAAAAATACATAATGAATAAATTACTTAAAGCACCTTTCCAAAGGGAATATTTTATCAGAATCATACTTCCAGGCAAGTTGTTGATTTGTAAATTTAAGAAATTAAGTAGATCTTGCATAGTCATGTTTTAAGAAGCATCAACCTTAGTATCTTGGCTATAGAGCAGTTAATGTAAAAGTAAAAATAAATTAACACACACTAAGTGAGTTAAAATAGCTTTTTTAATTTTTGAACAAATACTAAAAAAGACAAAAATAGAACTAACCAAAACATTTTCTGGTAATGGCTGTTTCATTAAAAAATTTTTTTCACAGTTTCTAACTACAAATAAAGGTTAAATTAACATTTTGGAGTAAAGTTGCTTTTAAAATTTGACTTGCCACAATTTTTCAGTATGATAAATATGAATGTTACGGTGTTCTTTACAAAAAGTTTGGCATGGGAAACTAATTTTAATGAAAAACATGGATTCTTGGACTTTAATAAATCCATTTTTGTAGCACTTTAGTTGGCAATTTCTCCCTTGCATTTCAATGATTTAAAATCAAACACAAACAAATTTGCACTTACTGCTACTTCCTTCTGTATCACCAGCATAACTGTCAGGGGATCCTGAATCCATTCCATCCTTATCAGAAGAGGATGTGCTTTCCATTACTTCTCTGAGAGTATTCCCCTTTTGATCAAATAACCAGTAGAAACTGTTTAATTTTTATTGTTCACTTGAATACAAATGAAACATTGTTATATACAAATGAAAAAGAAATCCTTTCCAGTTTGAAACATTATACTATAGAATTTTTTTACTGAAGAATAAACTTTTTTCAAAATTAAATTTCAGTTTTTAAATATCATTCAATTATCAGGGTGACCACAGAACACTAATTTTTAAATTCCCTGATAATTCCAGGTTTTCCCTGATATTTTATAAATATAGTAAATTTTAATCCTCCAAAAAAAGGGAGAATGGCTGTAAAAATCAGGAAAGCAGGATACATAGTATAAATTATATTATTATAAGAATATAAATAATATTATTTTAAGACTTTTTTCTTATAGGAACCTTAGGAAGCTTTATTTGAACATTTGCAACTACACTAATTTATATGGATTGGAGATCTTATTTTGTAAGAGAATGGAAATGCACAAATTTACAGACTTGGAAATCTATTGAATTTGTTGTTGAATCCCAAAAATTCCCTGATAATTATTATTTTCTAAAATTTCCTGACTTTTCAGGTTTTTTAATTTTTCCTAACATTCTAGGTTTTTAAGGTTTTACAGGTCTATGGCCACCCTGATTATTAGTTGTTTAGAACTATAGATAGTTTAAATATTATATCGAGAAATCTTATAATGCCCGGGGAAGCTAGCCCAATGCTGGACTCCCAGTTAATTTCTAGTTGAACTAAGAACTCTGTTATTAGACTTTGGAAGGATGAAGGGCTAAGTAGATCAATCATCAGCCCTATCTTGAATTCTTTTTTATTCTTTTACCTATATTAATTTGATTTTAGAAATTTATCTGTTTCACTTAGAAGATTCTTTTACTGAAAAAAATGTAACCTCCACTCCATAATTCACTATGCAATGTTTTATTGCATATTATAAATTAATAAGTTTAATGCATAGTTTAAAAAAGTTACTGAATGCATTCAAATTTCTGGGGTAGCACAAAGTCAGTTATCAACTTAATCAATTTCTCTGAACCAAAATTATTTTTGAAAATTTTAAGAGTAATTTTACCTTTTTACACAATTGTTGAAAAGGTGTGAAACGAATCAGAAATGATTAAAGCTAAATATTGGATACTTCTGAGACAAAAATGTAATGGTAATGTAATAAAAGCATAAGTAATACAATAATTTCTTATCATTAGTGTAGTACCACTAAAAGATTAAAATCCTTACTTTATGGGAGAATCTAACTGGTATGGTTGGAGGTGGAGACTTGAAACAGCATTGAAGTATAACATCAAATAATAACATCTGATACTCAGAACTTTTAGGAAAATGAGCTTGGATATTAGACTTAACAACTTCCAAAACAGCCAGTTTTGTTGATACCTAAATTAATAAGTAAGGAGCATTAACACTTATAAATTTGTAAGAAAAATGGAATACATAAAAATGGAATACATAAAAATGGAATACATTAATGGAAATTTTTTATTGTTTGCAGCTGCAATACTTTTATTATTATTTCCCTATATTTCAATTACTTATTCTAACCTTTTTGTATTTTAGGAATGTTAAAAAAGTGATGCAACAAGTTTTTAAAGAATGAATTTTCCAAACAATTTTGGTAGATAATCTCCAAACCATATTTTTAAAGGGATGTTTTCCGTTTGACTACTCTTAAACTTAACATAAAAGAACATAATAATTATATAAGTAGACCATTTACTTTCATTTAGGAGTGCTTTGTTTACAAGGAAGTATATTGTATGTGGGGAGGTATAATTTGTTTTTCTTCTGCAGTTAGGGTACATCAAATACTACTGCAGGTCTAAAACAAAGTTTAAAAAAACAGCATTACATTTAACAATATTAAATAGGTATATTTGTCATAAGCTGCCATTAAAATTCTTTTGCAATTAATTTTTCAAATGTTCCCCATCATGCTTCAGTTGATCAAATAAGTGGTATTATAATCTAACTTTTAAAGTGTAAAAATCCAAAACCATTTGAAAAAGAAACAATTTATTCCAATTATAGTTTTTTTTCATGTGAATCATCAGTCCAAGGAACACCAAAACCTCACTAGTTCATCATAAGAATTTTAGTCATGAATTAAACACAAATTTTTCCTTTTCCTACAGTTTCAAATATTGGTTGAATCTGACTGGTTTTAAAATAAAAATGAATTGTGATGTGCAAAAACCATACAAATCCATCTTGATACTGTGGCACATTCCCCTCCCATTGATACCATCCCATTTAAGACACTAATTTTAGTCACATTTAATTTGCTGATGCCCTATTGTTAAAATTAGTTTGAAATGTCTGATTTAGATAAACTTTTACAAAGCAAAGGGAATTAAATGGGGAAAACATAAAATAATATTTGACTAATTGTAAAAAGTAAGCAACACAGCACAATTTTAAAAAATTACCTCATTTTCTCTTTTAATACAAATGGACAGCAAACTTTGTATCATTAACAATAGATATTTAGCCACTTCCTTCTTTTCTGGAAGTTCTTCTAAATTCAGAATTCCACTTAAATTTTCAAGCAACAACATAAATAAATGATAACCTGATTCAAATACTGATTCACTTATATCTGAGAAGCATTCATTGTTGACATTATAAACGACGTCTTTGTAGCATTTCCAAAGGTCACTCATGCATTCAATTCTTTCTTCACTCATGGTGTAAACCTTAGAACTATCGGAAGTTGAATAAGTAATGTCAGAACTAGCTGCTTCACTACTTAACAGCAAACTCATTTTAGCTGAAAACAATTGGGTGTGCTCTTTGAGAAAATCAAAAAAAGTCACGGACGCAGGCATGTGAGTCTTTGCATATGTTAGGTCGAAATTTGTTACTCCATTATTCTCTGAATGCATCAAAATTTTCAAAGCGTCAAGCGTTAGCTGTCGGAAGTCTTTTAACAAGACATAGGGGAAGAGCTTTTGTATTCCTTTTAGCTTGATAAACACCGAAGATGACGATTTATCATGAAGAGCTAAATGTAGAATGGAGAGGAAACATTTACACTTTATGCTATCCTTGGTAGACAATGGATGCTTTGGAGGTAGTTGGAAAAACTCCCGAAGAATGACTCTAACAAACAGTTGGTTTCTCAATTCTTTAGCACCATCAGTAAAAATCAAAACCAAGTGTTTAGAAATTAGTTCAATAGTTTCAGATGAATTGGAATGCAGTAAATCATCATACAAGCTTAAACTGTCCCAGAATGTACAACCAACTTCACTCAAATGATAAAATAAACTCTTTATGTCTTGATTTATTAATTTATCCATAAGTAGACAAGACATAATGTCACTGTTATTCAACCTTTTTGAGCAGCAGGAACACTGACTTTGAATCTTTTTAGTTAAACCGAATTGAGGAAACAAGTACTTTTCCAAAAGAGTCAAAATTAGATGCTGAGACTCACTGTTATAACTGAGAATCTTCTTCAGCAAAAGATTTAAGACATAGCCTGGATTCATACAGCAACATATGCCACACTGCTTCAAGAGTCTTATCACTACAGCACATGAATCATTTGAAACAGGTAAATTAATTAATTTGAGTAACAAACTGCTAATTGAAGCAATGCAGCATTCCGACTCGACATGAATACCTTGAACATCTTCATAACTCCCAAATATATCATTGTGATGGTTCAAGTAGTTGGTGATATCTTGATCCACATTCAAGTTTGTGGGCTGTAAAAAAGATAGTTTCTCAAACTTTAGTGATATGATCAATCCTTTTGCTAATGAAACAAGGGAGTAGATTTCACTTCTTTCAAGTGCACTGCCATTATCTTTATCCAGAGATGATATGACTTGGTAATACAAGTTTGAGCCGTTTTCATAAAATAGTTTAATGACACAAATGATTTTTGCATAATCCCCTGAGCAAAGTTCGATTGCATTATTGATCAGCATCAAACAGCCTTTAAGCACACAACACACAAATGCTGTAGTTTCACTGTCCTTATGGAAGAGCATAACTTCTTCAGAAATGGTGAGTAGTGTAGAAATTATCTCATTTTCATTTGGTGCAACACTAAAACCTGAAAAATCAAAATTTTTTTTAGAATACAAGGTGATTATAATTAAGTTGTAACAGTATGCTTTCTTGCCAATGCCTGGCATTGGCAAGAAAGCACTTGCGGTATGAAAAGCTGTAGAACACTGAACATCTAGGGCTGCTGAACTGGGTATTGTACACTAGGGAGAATCATTTATCACCTAACTTTCGCCAACCCTTGGCAATTGGCCAGGATTTATTAAAATTAACCCAGTAAAAAATTCAAGAACCACTGAGCAGATTGACCTGAAATTTTAACATGAATTTTCAAAGGAGGCGGAAAAAAAATTGTTGAAATCTCATCTGTATAGTAAAGACTAGGTACTATTTTCAAAGTTATTCTGTGCTAAATGTTAGTTTTTAAAGCAATTCTCAAAATTGGTTCTATGTGTAAAAGTTAAGATCTTAGTTGAGATGCTTGGTTGTTCATTCTTTAAAGCAAGTAATGACTGGCTAGGAACCCTATAAACCCGTTTTTCAGAAAAGTCCAACTATTTGAATAGTTCATTATACCGATGTGGGGTTCAGTCTCAATTGATTTGGATAATTGGAGTTTTACTGTACACAAATATTATGGCAACTAACAATTTGGAGATCTCAACCAAGTTGGTTCATTTATCTTGAATTTTTAAATTGTCAGTAAATATCATGTATATTTAGTTTTGTTTAGTTAATTCAATTAGTAAGTATTACTTTTAGTTAATCCCATTAAAAGAACAGCATGAAATCAAAGAAAACAAGCATCTATACACAAGTACAAATACATACTTGCGGCTGAATACGTCACAGTTGCAGAAAGAAATGCCAATTTCAAAATCTGTTCCCTGAGACCAGATATTTCTTCTTTTGTCCAACCATTGAAAGTATACCTTCCACTATGGATATCTTTTAATGCTGTGAGTGAAAAATCCAGAATGAGAGAAGAGGAGGATGAGTTATAATGATGAGTTCTGTGATCGATTTGAGCAGTCTCTTGAAATAAGTTTATGATGAAGTGAACGTAGTCAATGACAGATATTGTATAGCACCAGAAGTCCTCGATGTGAGGTGGCAGGAAAGATTCAGAGGACACAAGTTCCTGATCACTTTCATTTACATCAGACAAGCTCCTTTGTACAGCAACTGAAGAGATGCGGTTAACTTCTGTAATGGTTTTTAATTGAGAAGCAGGAATGGCACAGGGTTCTAAAAGTATTGGGTCTTCTTCAGAACTTGAACTTGATTCTCTTTCAATAGCTTTAGCCCTTTTTCTTCTGATTCTTTTTTTACCCAACATATTTTTCTTGTTCTTGGCAATATACTCTTCGGACCACCTGGAGTTGATGTTTTGAGGCAAATTCTTATTTCTCCTGGGCAAGTAAAAGCAGTCTTCAAGGTCCATATACTTCGGCTTCCTCTGCAAGGGGGCTAAAAGAGGAAGCATTGAAGAAAGTATTTTGAAACTCACACTATAACATAACTCGAAATATGAGAAAACAGAATTTTAAAACATCTTACTTGGAAGGTTTGAAGCACCAAGAGGAAGAGATAAAATAACAGGAACATGACAAATGAGCAGTTTTACCAAATCTTTCAAACAAAGAAGAGTCTACAACAAAAAATTGCAAACATTAAACTCAACAATTAATGTTGAATTCAATTATTTATTGTAAAATTAGTCTTGGCATCGAATGAAAAGAATGTGAGTTTATCATCTTGAGCTAACCTGAATACCAATGTCTTCTAATGTCCATAGAATTTTCCATCCTCTGCCTTCTAGTAAATATTCCTTGAATGGTCCAGATATACTAGCACAATCATTTTCATCAACTGAACTTGCTTTTAATTTTCCACAAATTTGATACACATCAGAGAGCAATTGATGGGCTAAAACATTTCCAGAGCTCCTCCACTGGAAACTACAGAAAGAGTACACATGTACTTTTACTTTAAAAAATAATTTTTGGGAAAAAAAACCATGGTTATTGAAATTGTGAGGGATAATTTTACTTTTAAAAAGGATATAATCTTTCAGTATTTTAAACATTTCTACTATTACATTGTGAAAAAGAAAATTCTAAAACCCTGCCCACTCCACAAGTGTCAAACTATTCCGGGGAAGGGGACAGGTATGTAACTAGACTTTTGATGGATCTGAGAGTACAAATATAATTTTTAAGCATGGCTGCAAAAAAAAGTTTTTTTTTGGTAAAAACTATAACTAACTCTAAACCATAAATATTAATATTTCTGTTTTTTTTTCAGTTATGAATGCATTGAATAAATAGTTCATCTGTTCAACAAAGTGAACTAATTTATTATTTAAAATTAATTTTAAAAAAGTTAAAATTATATATAAACCAGTTTTTTATGCATTAAATATTAACTAGTTTTTATAGCATGTTAAAGACATAGTGGTTATATATACAGTAAATAAAGTTATTTATTTATAAATAATAGGGATATTTTTTCATCTTTAAAGTATATGTAATGATCCATAAATAATCCAATTTTGTACTATACATTACCTGAATGAATGTTTAGTATTTTCATTTGGACTGCACAGTAAACTTAGGTACTTAATAAGAAATGTGTCCAACCAATTTTCTGTTTGCTAAAATATAACAATAGACCAAAATAAGTATAAATATGAAAAACTATTCAATCATAAGCAAAAAAAGATACTAGTTAATACCAATACATGGAAAAGACATTGTATTTTTTTATGGAAAAGACACTTCTTTACTAACCAATGCTTTGTTTTTAGGTTACAAAAACATATAAGATTAGTCAGACCTTAATGAATTTAAAGCATCAAAGTAATTTATGATTCTATTAACGTCTTTATATTAATTACTAAGGTATTGATCCTATGCATTTTAACTAACTTTAATCCTCAATATAAAAATTATGCGACAAAATTTTCCTAAAATATGCGACTTCTTTAAACCATTAAAATACAGTAAAACTTTTCAGGAGTGATCCTTTAAATTCTGGAAAAAAATCAGTCATTAAGAGAAGTGGTTGTTCAGGAGGGGTAAAATAATTTTTTCATATGCCAAAATACAATAACATTAAGTTATATTCTATTACAATAAGAAAAAAAATCTGACTGTTTCACTTTAATTGCTCTATGCTGCTCTAGAGTTTAAAAATCCCTCTTCTTCTACATGTTGAAGGCTCTCAGTAAATGCCTATCAACTATATGTACATTAAGAAAACCAGTCGCTGGGTGGGGATTAGATAATTGTACTGGTAGTCACACAATAATGTTTTTTAATTATTAAGATAATGGGGAGGGGGGAAATCAGATCCTTCTAATATTTGTTGCTGTTGTGTTAGGCAGGGCAGTTTCTCTGTGAGGTTTTATTCTATTTCAGAATAATAACCCGTAGGTGTCTTTCAAAACAAAGAATTGACGATTCAAAATAAGGCTGATATTGTTATCAAAAGAAGGCATGTACTTAAACAGGTATAACTTACTTCATTACTTGAATTTAAAAAACAAAGCCAGGTCTCATGGAGTTCATTTGCATCCAAAGTGCTTGTCATGATGAAAAAACTAGAGGATTAAAAAACGAATTATTGACACTGACATGGACAAATCCAGGAATTACTAAGAGGTAGCAATTCAGCCCCCAGATAAAAATTTAGTGGGATTTTTTACACTAATTCAAACATGTAATTTGTTTTTTCCCATCATCTCTTGTTTTTTATGATGTACATTTTAATTTTGTAATTTAGGTGTTGCATTTTACATAGACTAGATAAAATTCAACAAACTTAAAATGTAAGAGTCCAGAAGTAATCGGCTTGAATTCCAGCCCCCTATTGTCCCCACACCACATAAAATCTTTAAAAGTGATGAATTTCACTATTTATGGTATAAAGGGTTAGACAAATGGGATGAAAATTTGAAAAGAAAATATTGTCTAAAATCATTGAATAAAGTTGAAAATAACTTGATCCAAAAAATTGCTGCATAATCAAATTTAACCCTCTCGGCACCAGAATATCAAAAAAGTGAAAAACCTTTTTTTCTTCTTCTCAATACATCCAAAATGCCCCTATAATTTGTCTGGAAAATTTTTTTTTCTTGTGTGCACTCCTTCCTAGTTATTTTTATGAGCCTCATATGAGCTATATGAGGCCATATATTTTTCATTTTAACAGAAAATACTTGGTTTAGAACTTATTAAAAGACATTGACATAATATTAAAAATTTACGAAATAAGAAAATACCTATTAACCTATAAAAAATGTTCTACAGAAGCTAGTATCTAGCTAGTATTTTCTCTTCACAAGCATCACAGCTTTAAAATGTAAACATTGAGGTATAAATCATCTTGCTGCCATTTAGGAACAAATTCAGAAACCATGTAGAAGTCACATTTGTGATCTACATGAATCAGTGAAGTCACTGATGAAAAGAAAATAAGTTTGCGTGTTTACATCATACAAAAATTGAGCTCATAAGTAGGAGCCTCATATGAGGCCCAGAGTGGCGAGAGGGTTAAAGCAATCTTAAAACCAAAATAATTCTTAAAATAATCTAAAAGTGATTTTCTATTTCCTTCATAATTCATGATCAAGTAATACTCATTATAGCACTGTGTGACAAAACAATCAAAGTTCTTTTAACAGTTGATTGTGAAATTTATTTAGTAATGGCAGCTATCTGGAAGATAACATTTCCCCCCGGATGGAATAAGGAATATGCATAATAAAAATCACCATAGGAATGAGCAAAACCACAAATTAAAAGTAAATAATTTATAACATCCATTTTTGTAAGTTGATTTGATTTGATGTAAAATTGCAAAGAAAAATATTCATCCCTTTTGACTAACATTTTAATTTTTTAATGCATGAATAATGTATTTTTTGTTTTTTAAGACTTCATTTTCTACCTCGAAAAAACGGATTCAGTAGTTCTTCAATAACTTTAGTTTTAAAGAACTTATTTTTAGGGTGGCACCACCTATTGATGATTCTGGGAACTAGATTTTTACACTTAGTTATATTGGTTCTTGCATATTAAGGCCCTTTTCCATGCGACTTTTTTTAAGCGCCGAAAATCAGCCCGCGGATGACGTAGTCCCTTTTTTCAATCAAAAAGGGATAAACTTTGGCAACCAAAGACGCGCGGAAAAAACGCAGCGTGCTCCGATCTAGCTAGTTCAGCTGAGCGATCATGCTGCCATCTGTCGAAAACGTCACAAGTAATTATACACTGATAGTACAAATTTTAACAGGCACTGGATGTCCATTACTTTCGTAATATATTAATGTCTGAGGACTTATTTTGGTGATAAATAGCTGTTTTAGATTTTTTGGAACTATTAAATGGGCCATAAAAAGTGTAAAAGCAATCGGAATGCGCTTCAAAACTCAGATCCAATATGGCGGACGCTTACGTTTTTCCAGCGCCGAGAAAAAGTCCATCCATGCCGGGCCGAAAACCGGCTTCGGCGTGCTGGTTGAATACGCCTAGCCATTGGTCCGTAGGACTCACGTGACCACAAAAAAGAGTCAACCAAATCGGCGCGTGTTCGGCATTCGGTATGGGGATTTTTTCTCGCGCCAAGAGGTCGCCATGCCGAAAACATGCATATTCGGCGCTTAAAAAAAGTCGCATGGAAAAGCAGCTTTATGCCGTCAACCGTGCCGCCTGAATCCAAAAACGTTTAAAATCCCATTGACTGTTCTATAACAGTACCGTTGAATTTAATGGCTGCTGAACGGTTGACAGTATAATACGTAAGTACCGTTATATTTAATGGGCAATTCCCGCATTAATTTTTTTATTCATAGAGGTATCCTAGAGAGGAATATTCGCAAAATTTTTTGTAAATCCAATGATCATTTATTTTTTATTTAATTTCAAAGTTTGACTTTAGAAAAGAAGAGCAAAACATCAAATTGTGACGTACTTCAATCCTATAAATTTGTTTTCAACCTATCAGGATTCAAAGTTCAAAGCGATCGTTGATTCTGATAAAATAGGAAATTTAAAAAGATCAAGATAAGTTTTTCGAATTAGCTACAACTTTAAGTTATATCTAAGTTTTCTAACAGGCGGTATGGGTTCATAAGATGGTACAATTGGTTATTTGGAGTTTTTCTGCTGCTATTCTTGCCAGTACTGTACAGTATACCTGATGGTTTACTGAAAAATACAATTATTACCCAAGTTGGTAATACAAAATGTTAAACTTTACAAGCCAAGGCCCATAATTTTGGTGCCTAGAAAATCTTGCCAAGTGCCCCAAACAGGTCCAGGGATACTATGGCAGGTATGTAGCCCATAAAGGTTACCATAAACTCCCCTTGTGAAGATTAACCAAACAAAATTTAACAAGTGGCACCCGGTTGTTGCATAAGACTAGGGTTTATAACACCCTGATTCTACGATTGGAGTACTATGGAATTTTTAACTCTCCATTAGGGTTCAGCTACTTTTGAAGGTTTGTGGAACTTTCAGACCATACTTTGACCGCTTCAGACACTTAATTATTTTAACAATATCGAAAAAGTTAAGAGTGCCTTCTATCTTCCGATTCGCAAATTTTTATTTCAAGTTTATCTAGCCTAAGGATAAGTTCTTGATTCACGCAGGTTGTTTCATTCAAAACCTTAATAAAAGATGGATTCAAAAGCGAACATAATAATTTTAACGACAAATAAAGGAATGTGTTTTGTATTCTGTGTTGTCACTAGTAATGTAATTACCTGTATTATGAATAAACAGATGTGTATCAAAGTAAAATCTAATAAATTAATTAGAATGTTGTCGATAAAATTTAAAGCATTTTCAGTGTCACATACAAAATCTTCCTTTCACCGAACATTTTAACATTACATCAGAGCAGAGATACTGAAACCAATTTCAAATCAACTATCATGTGCTGTTTTGACACGTGATCATCGGTTTTGAAGTCTCAGTGCTTTCCAGCTATTTGGTTTGGTTTTTTGGTTTTTTGGGGTAACATATATTTTCCGGTATGTGTGCTTGATCTCAAGGATCCGCTTATACACCTTCGTCAAGTGAGACAGACACAACAGAATTTTTACTGACACAAAGAAGGAAAGTACACCCAGGGGAGAGGTCAGAATCGAACTGACGACGGAAACAGTACACATACTGCTGGCGTGAAGGGCAGTGAGCAGACCCAACCGGCCATCCGTTCCCCTTTCCAGCTATTTTGTAAACTAAGCAAATTTCAAAAAGAACTATGAATACAGTGAATCTCATTACATAATCTTATTAATTTTAGCCTAAAACTACTACAAAGCATCATAAATCAGACAAATACAACGCTTAACTTCACATTAGGGCGGACGTTGCTATTACATAATAACAACATGCCTTTTTTTGCACCCCAAAATTGTGTTGGCAACGAGCTGAAATGTAGTTTTGTTTGTTTTTTTACAACCTTGCCGATGTGCCCATGCTGTAAATATAGTTTCAGCACCACAATCGAAGGATATTTTACTCTAATTCTTTTATTCATATAACGAATTCGAGACCAAATTTCCCACTATGAGATTGAAGTGTTATTCTTCTATATTTCTTAACCTCAGCAGAGTCGTATTAAAAAGTATGTGAAAAATATTTCTTAAAATGTTTTTAAATTAAAAATCAAAAGGTTAAAAACTATGTGCACGTTTAAATAGTATAGCCTTTATATACATTGCGTGATTATTCATTAACCATTTAATTTCTTTTTTATAAAGCTCTGTTAGTATGGAATTTTTCTTCCTTCTTTTAAAACCCTTTTGTCTTCGTGATTTGATACTGAGTTGGCCAGCGCCAACTGATGATGGTTACGTACTATTCTAACTTCAATTAAAAATTTTCTTTTGTGAAAGTTATTTAGGCATCAAAAAAGAAGTTAAATGTATAGTATAAACCTCAAAATCTTGAAATCAGATTACAGAAAAAATTTGAGCTTCTAACAAGGTTACCCTAAAATACATTTCAGTATTAGTAAGAACATTGTCAAATATACCAATTAATTGCTTTAATTTTTCTTTAAATTGGAGTTTGTTCTACTTTTAGTCAGGCAGGCTATATATCTCAATTCTTTATAAATAATAGTTAGTAATATATACCAGGTCATCCAAAGAATTCAGGACAGGCACCAAAAATGATGATAAAATAGTGGATTCTGGCAATCCACTTTTAAAGAGGTTTGAATTGCTTATAGTCTATCTTTTCTCGCTAGGCAGTTAGTGCAACCCTAAAACATGCCTTCCACAATACAAGATTTTGCTATACTCGACCACTGTCCAAAGAAAGACAAGCTATACTCACCAATAAACGGCATTGGCAACACCAAATTTTGCCTAAAATGTCGCCTAGGCTCAAATTCTTTGGATTTACCATACACATGCCTAATAAGGTATGGTAAAGCCATATTTGTATATGTTATTACAAATGGTATAATAAGTGGATTAAGTTATACTGCTTTATTCTGTAAATTTATTGTTTGTTGTAAAGAGAATTTCATTAACTTAATTTGCATTTAGGTAAAAATTACAGCCTTCGTGCCTCACCAGTTATATCCATTCAAAATAATTTTACTAGCTGGCATATTGTTGGAGCAGTATGTTTAGAGAGGAAGCCTTTAATCACTCAACCTTTAACTCCTCTGGAGCAAAAGTATTACCAGTATTTACTAAAATATGAAGTAGAAAAAAGTTATCTTAGTGATCATGAGAAGAGACACATTGAAGACTTGTAAGTTTATTTTATATGTATCAAGTAAAAACTTATTATTGTGATGTTAAAGCCTTTTTGGCTTGATGAATGTTTTATTACATTTTTGTGTAGGAGGTTAGTTGAAAAACTAAAAAAAGGTGAACTTGAAGATATGGACCAGGTTTCTAAGCAAACAGCACAAGATTTTGAGGATGCATGTATAGAGGAATTCAACAAATATAAACCAAACTCAAGACTAACTGGTATTTTTATGCATTTATTTAAGCCTTACTTTTTTAGAAAATATGTTTTAGATTATATAATTATAAAATCAATTTTTCTTCTGATATATTTAGACCTATCATTTTAGACTTTTCTTCTATCCACTTTTATTTTGTCAGTTATGTCATTGAAAAAGCATACTAGTATATAATAATAATAATAATAATAGGGGAGAGTGGGGCAACTTGGGACAGAATTTCAGACTACATCGTTTTCTCTTTTTTGTGTGGTGCAAAATTACAATCACTTCTAGTTTGAAAAGCATTTTTTCAATAAAAAAGTGTATTTATGTTTTTATAATTATGTTGAGATCAAAATATTTGGATCCACTAATATTTTAGAAAGAAAGAGAATTTGTTTTGCTAAACCATTAAAAGTAGTTTGCAGTTTGAAAAGGTGATAAAACAGTAGCTTAAAGGAGAAATTTCAAAATAAATTTCTGAGGGAAGACTCCTAGCCCCCTTGAAATTTTGATGCTAATTATAATTTTTTCCCTTTGAAAATTCTGTGTTTTACAAGGAACTGCCCTTCATATGTAACCCAAAGAGTCTTAAAATGCACCAAAACACTACTTTTCGAAGCAAATTTCGAAAAATTTTCTGGAAAAGAACCCCTAACTCCCCTCTAAATTTTGACATCTGTTATGCAGTGTTTTCCCCTTGAACATCCTGCGGTCTCAAGAAGCTTTTTCCCTTGGGTGTTCCACAAAGAGTATGAAAAGGGGATAAAACACTAGCTTAAAGGGAAATTTTCAAAAAAAAATTCTGAGGGAGGACAAAATAGTAAGAAAAAATTATTTTGCATGGATGCTAGTGGTTCCCTGGAACTTGGACATTCTCAAAAGGGTTCCGTGAGGGTAAAAAGGTTGGGAAACGCTGATTTATATCATGACAATAATGAGAAAATCGGTAAAAAAGTTTGAATTTAAAATATTTTCAATGTCTAATTAATGGTTATTAAACATAGCTTTTTCATTATTTGTGTTATATATATTTTAAAATTTTTCAAAATGCAATTTATAATTTATACTAAATTATTGAAAGTGTCCCAAGGTGGGCCACCAGTGATTCAGATTGAGACATTTAAAAGGCTTTTAAATTCCTAAAAGAGATAACTGGTTGGAATTTTTTATAAGATGCGCAAAGGACTATATTTAATATATTAGTTGTGTTTTGACAAATATCATTGTGTAAAAAAATTAATTTTAAAAAAATGTCTCAAGACGCCCCAATCTTCCCTTCAAATTAACCTTTCAGCAGGCATGATTTTTACTTCAAAAGCAAGAAAAATATACTTTTATACCCTAGATCAACGATGGGCAACCTACGGCCCGCGGGCCGGATCCGGCCCTCCTCGTCATTTTATCCGGCCCGCGGAACATTTTAAATATTGTACCAAAAAATCACTCTGGTTTTCGTCAACAAGAGCGAAAGAGGGGATGCAGAACTTTCCCAAAAAATAACTTAATTATAGCAGTTAAAACGTGCTGTACAACTATATTTCGTTCTTGGGAGGCGTCTATAAGCGTGGAAGAGTTGTTACTTCACGACGGTTTATATTCCCCTCCCGTTTCACCCTAACTTGGAAGTAGAGAAAAGGCTTGTAACCGAATCCCAGCCGTTGTCATCAATTCATCATAGCAATTCGGGTTCAGAAGCCGGTTCTCACCCAAAAAAATCCGTCTGTTTCCGGCTCTACCATACGGACTATATTCATTCTCTGCCTTTCACAATGCTTCTAAAGTTAATTTGTCCTCCTGAACATTAATTCCTCCTCCATTAATTCTCCTGCATCGTGTAATGACAAATGTTAAAATGTGTCCTGAAATATTTTTTCATTACTATATGAGCTCTGAATATTATTTTTAGCTCATATTGATGTAACTTTAACATTATAATTATTGTATGTAATCAAGATATTATTTTAGTCTAGATTAATGTAACTAACTTTATAATTATTGTATATAATAATAATATTATTCTAGTCCAGATTACTGTAACTTCATTATAATTATTGTATGTAATCAATATACGTCCAGATTAAATTTTAACTTTAGTATTAAACTTCGTAAGTATGTAATAAAACTACTCATTTTTTTACATAAAAAAATATTACCTATTATCTACTCAATGGCCCTCCACGTCATTATAATCATTGAATCCGGCCCGCCGATTCGAAAAGGTTGCCCATACCTGCCCTAGATACACTATTGGGAAAAGTAAATTTTCAAACATGTAAGTTTTAAAACCAATCTGTATTGAAATAGTGAGTACATTTTGCTTAGAATTATTTCAAACCATTAGATGAACAAATCTAACCTAGGGTATCTCCCATATATACATGCTCGCTAGAAGGTTAATGAAAAGTTATGTTTTTGTCCTTCAAAGTAAAAGTTTTCTCTGCCCCTATCTTTCAAACTTAATTTTTTTTATTTTGTAGAAGCTGATAAGAATAATGATCAGAGATCTCTGCAACGTAAATTAGATTCTAGCCTTGTGTTAGTTGTCAAACAGAAACTAGGAAATGATTTCAGATGGGTGTTACCGCAAGTTGTTCATCAAGATGGTGAAACACTAAGACAAGTATTTTCACTTACCACGTTTTTAATTGTTAGATTAAAAATTTTAAGTATAAGTTGTTTCTATTTTTTTTATTTAAAAATGTTAAAATTTAACTGCATTTTGTACTATTAAATGCTAGCATTTTATTAATTTATTTTAACCAAAGATTATAAAAATTAAGAAAAATGTTAATTAGCTTATTTATCTGTTAAATTAACTGTAGTCTCTTTCCATTCCAGACTGCAGAACGGGCTCTTAATGATCTGTATCCTAACCTCAAAGCTCGGTTTCTTGGCAATGCCCCTGTAGGTTATTACAAATATAAATATCCCAAGGCAGCAAGATGTGATGGAACCTGTGGTGCTAAAGTAAGTCCTTTATTTTTGCAGTTCAACTTGAAATTAGAAAAATATTTCTTCTGTTCATGACAAATATTGCATTATGGTAATAATATTTTTATTAATTGTTTTTGTTTCACTTATAGGTGTTCTTTTTCAAAGCTCAACTTTTCCCGAAACAAAAGGTACCAGAAACCATTAAACAGTCTGAGACTGTTAGTGATGGATTATGGCTCACTCATTCAGAGCTGAAGGAATTTGTGCAAAACGATTATGGAAAGACATTGCAGTCTTTTCTTTTACCAGACACTTTTGACATAAACTTATATAATACATCAGATTCTCCCTCTACAGATATTGATGAACCTGTAAAGTCTTCAGCTTCTAATTAGATGTTAATGGTGGTTTGGAATGTAAAATTAAATTCATACATTGTAATTAAAACATTGATATTTATTTGTTACTCATATTATCCCTTGTCAGTGTCTTCTCAGCAGCTAAATCATTAATGTAATCTGAACAAATTAAGCGTACTGAGGAGAAATTGTTTAACACTCTTGTGTAATAGAAAAAACAGGCTTGCAAAATTAGTGTCATGGAAAAATTATATTGCAACGTAATACTTGACTAGTTTGCTTAGTATGCTGATTTCAAAAATAAAAATTCATTTTTATAATGTAAAGGTTTTTAACTAATTGAACTTGGATGTATGGAAAAAGTCCATTTTACATAATATGTGAAAATATTTTTTGAATGGTCTTACTTATCTCTGATCTGAATCAGATATATGAGATTGTTCACACTTAAAATCTCTTGGACAAAAGCAGGTCGTATTTTCAATTAAAAGGGCTGCGCTCAGCTGTCCCCTTTCAAGTTTTTTAAGATTTGTATCTGAGGCAACTTGATAGCCATATTCAAATGTAGGTCTAACTCAAGTGGTATAACAGCCATATTCACAGTCGTCAGCATTGGTGTTAACCAGCAGCTAAAGAAATAAACATTAGCTTTTAGCTGACTCCGATTGGTGGATCCTTCTTTGACCAAGGATTTAACACTGATGCTGATGGAAGTGAATACGGCTGTAAGTTGTCCTCAAGGTTGCCGGGTGTCAGCTCTCCAATTACAGCAGAAGATAAACTTTAGTATAGTGAGTTATTAGCAAATCAATGTGTTAGTTATTTCGGGGTCAAGTACAAAACCGAGATATTTGAATTTTTTCACGTTCTTTAAAAGATATCCATTAAGGAATACTTTACGGCTATAACCATATCAATGCTTGTTAGTTGTGAAGAAACCAGTTATATAGATTTAATAGGATCGAAACAGTCAGTGATCTACAGCAAAATCCTGAATTCTCTGAAGTGAATTATTGAGACTGAATTCTATCTTGTTTATGTCTGGACCACTGCCCCAAAGTACTATGGCATCGGCAAATAATTCAACTTAACAATCACTAGTAATTTACAAATTCTATACTATACTCGATTGCAACTTAAGTTGAGCCTGACGTCATGACCGCGTGGAAGAAAATTTGAGTAAACAGAAAGCTCGGTGGGCTTTGTGAGCTTATTGGCTGGTGAGTTTTATTCAAACAAATGTACTACTACGCGCTGCGCCACTTGAAAAAATAATACTCAACATTTTGGAAATTGGGATCAAAAGACGCCTAATATACGTGGATTTAAAAAAACTAATCATTTTTTAAAATTAATTCTCTTAATTTCACTCAAAATTCCGACACCTCATGGTGAACTACTTTTTTTGATTTCTCTCAGCATATTTCTACAGGCTCAAGTTAAGTTGCAACCGAGTATAGGGATAAAAAATTTATTAACAATCAATAATGATACAGGATAATTTTAAAAACTTATGGCTTTATTTTATCATTACTAGATATTAAATTTTCACTCCTAAGATTTGATTTTTCTGAACTAGATCTACTAACAAAGTTTTGTGGTAGTTGAGATGGAAGAGAGTGTACATATTTGCGAGACATCCTCATGCTTCCAGTTGCTGGATCTCGCCCGTAGTATTTGACTAATATCTCTTGTCCAACTTCTAAATTTAAGGCAGATGGATGATGAATCTAGGGGGGGAATTTTTAATCTCCTTAAGTATAAAAATATGTATAAAAAACAAACTTATTATTTTCTTACAACCTATTCCTTTTAAATCAATCTGTAGTAATCAACAAAAATTATCTTAGTTGGCCATTTCAGCAAAATGAGATGGACAAATTGTCCTGAAGACTACAAATAAGATTATCTTTTCAAATAATTTATACCAAGTTCAAAAAGGAGTTCAAATTTTAATTAAAAACGAATAACTATTATAATTCATACATATAAACATAGGTAATAACCAAAGAATATCAATTTGGAAGAAAATCTTATTTAAAGGATTAGTGCAGAGGTGTGATACAAATGTGCTCTCAGCTCTATGCGACTGGAATTTCAAAAATATATTTCAGTTCATCATTACATGATAAAATATTAATATTTTAATTATTAGATTAATATTTTCTGTTTTGTTGTCTCTTAAATTGAAAAATAAAGATTATTATTATTATAATAACTAATTCACTATTCAAATTTGACATGCCTATTATGGCAATGTTATAGAAACTTATACACCTAAATTAGGTCGAGGTGCTGCTGTTCCTTATTAATAAGCAGCCACTAATCTAAATATATTAAAACACAAATTTAAGTAATTACTTTTTGTTTCAAAGTACAATTTAACTTACTTTTCTTTTATCTAGCTGAGAATTTGGTAATAAAGCTGGTTTCATGTTTGCATGTAATACGACCATCACTCCAGAATCTCTGAAAAGTTGGAATAGGCGATAAGAAACACATTCTTCTTGAATTTGTCCATTTTAAAAACATAAGAAAGGGATTTAAGCTCTAAAAATCAAAGATTAAAACTTACAAAATAATTCATATTGAACAGAAAAGATTTTTTGGAAGGACTTTGGGTTTATTGGGATTTATAAAAACAATCATTGTTTAGCAGCTCAATTTTTAAATTTAGGCAAAATATAACAATATTAAAAATTTTTTGCGGAATTAAGTAGTCTCCAAGGCTTTATTTAATTCAGGAGAAAATCTAGGGAAGGTGCTTTAGGGCCCTTCTAAGCAATTTTAATAAAAATTTCTTCTCCCTAAATTGAATTTATACCACTTATTTTCATAAAAAAATGATAAAAAATTATTGATTCTAAATCATAGTTTCTCAAACTGTGGGTCGCGACCCACTGGTGGGTCGCCAGTCAGTTTTTGGTGGGTCGTGAGAAGATATTTAATTTTTCTGAACATGAAGTATCTTTTTATAATTTTTACAAACGTATTATTGACTTTTCAATTATCAAACTATTATTTGAACTTTTGAAATTTATCAAATTACCATACAGTAAAAAGAATAAAAAATTGAGGAAAAGCTACTCTACATGGTGTTGAACGGGAAAGGTAACCAATGTAAATACGTACTATGTGTGTCACTTTAATATGCAGATAATGCAAATATAGTCGGTTATTCAAATAAGATTTGAAAAAAAATATTCAGTGTTTCTCCCCATACACACTGGGGGGAGCAATGCAAATTTTCAGAATTTTCTTAGGAAATGATGCAACTGCAATTTATTCCATATTGCTAAAAAAACAAGTTAAAACCCCGTTTAAAGGGTCAAATTTTAAAATTTTCTCTGGGGGAGGACCCCCAGACCCCCCTTTTTACTGTGCGGATCATTTTTAGCCCATAATTAAACTATTTCATATGCTCAAATTCAAATATTTACTTTTCATTTTCTAAAAAGTTGATTTCTCTTCTAATACGTGCATGTAATAATTTATTGTTGTAACTAAATAGTTGGTGAAAACCTCCCAGTCAGGGAAGTTAAAATTCTGTGGGAGCATGAGATAATTATTTCAGTTCAGTTAATTATAATTAACTGAAGTCAGTGGGTCGCGTTAGATTTTGTTTCTCAAAAGTGGGTCGCGATGTTAAAAAGTTTGAGAAACCCTGTTCTAAATTATTCTAATAAAAAAAATTATTCTAGAATAAAACTTTGTCAACCTTTTCAAAATTTTAAAAATTCGATCTTTCTGGAACCTTAGCACTCGGGCAAAAATCGTTTACCTATGCATGTAAGTAATTCTGAAAAATTAAAAAATTTCTGTACAAAAATTATTACAGTGATTCATGACGTAGAAAGTAATCTTTTGAATTATCCACTTGAAATAAGATGGTTTGCTTCAATGTACATTAACATATAAACTGATAATTAATATTAAATATTAATTTTAGTAATACCTGATTTCAACTATTTTTGCTGTGTAAATTCCCTCATATACTAGCATAGGAGCTTTCTGAAAATAAATAAGAAAAATAATTTAAACTGGAGATACTTATGTGAATACAACATAAATAAAAAAATCATAGAGATTCAGAAACATTATGTACTGATAGTTTTAATTGGAGAAAAAGTATGCAAAAATGCTTCAACCACAAAGGGTAGAAAAACATGCATTGCGCATATAAAGTTGGAAGAACATGGTAAAAACATATTTATGTCTTCATATAGCCATGCATTTATCAGCAGTACAGAGGTCCCCAAGAAAAAATAGTCATGCAAAAAAATTTCAACATTGGATGTATTGGAGTTTTTTTCCACTTGAAAAAATTGAATGAATGATAATAGATTTATTTTTTATACAATGAATGGTTATTTAGTTTCTAAAAAATATGTACACAAAAACTGCTCTTTTATTGCAAAAAAGTCAATTAAAAAAGTTTTTCCTCAGTTTTTTTTTCTGCTTTTCCAAATTTTGCATCTCTAGACAGGAGTGAAATCGATTGCTAAATAATAATAATTGATTGTGAATGGGCGGATTATCTAACGAGTAGGTTAAGCAAAGGTCAGATTATCAAGATTCTACTGTAATAAAAACTCATACTTCTTCCTCCATCAGTTTTTCAATTATTTCTTTAGCATCAGCCATAGCTGTTGCATTAGGAGCAAAAACATTAAAGACTCCATTATCTAGAGCAGTGAGAGAAACTCCTGAAACAAGATAAAAGCATTTTTAGAGAAACTCTACACAATAGTCTTTAAAATGAGGGCCATATGCAGCTGCCATCGTATATCGAAATAACAGGTTATCAACCTGTTACTTCTGCTACTCGTATTGAGTCACGTGATCAAAAACGACAAGGCACAGCTCGAGACCTCCGGAGGGTCTCGAATATTGGTCACGTGAATCGAAGTGAATTCTGATTGGATGGTAGTTAGCACGTGATCCTTACGTCAGGTGAAGGGAGTCCAATGGGGTCAATTCATCGCCAGATGGCGTTAGTAACACTTGTACTTGACACGTGATCATTACGTCAGGTGAAGTTACTCCATTGGTCGACCTGTGAGCGCCGACGTCATAGAGAAAAACGATTGTGACACTGCTGAATCGCTTTTTTTCGATTTACCATGCCATTACGAATATTCGATTCGATGGCAGCTGCATGTGGCCCTGAAACTTACTGAAAAGTTGGTTTAAAATTTTAATTGAAGAGTTAAGTTCACTTTTTTTACTCATTTGTTCTGGGCTAGGGGTTTGGAATTTCCAGACCAGTAGCCAGTAGTTAAATCGGAAGCAGTGGCGGCTCGTCCATAGGAGCACGTGAACACCCACTGAAAAACTAGAACAAAAATCGAATGCCAAGATAAATAAATATCAAAGGAAATATATTCTCAATCTATGTTCTCAATTTCTTTTTTTGCTCAAAATAATGTTTCTCCCCCCCTTCTCTACTCAATAAGAAAAATTTACTACCGGAAACGCGAAAGAAATCCAAAAATGACTGAACTCTTAATTTTCTTCCCCCTTCCGCACGTGTGAGCGAAAAAAATATGAGAACCCGAAGAAACCCCGACTGCTTGCCGGAGATCATTTGAGCTTACGGCAACGCTCAGGAAATCTCCGCTAGCACAGATTTAGTGTGCCGAGGCTTTCACTTTTGAGGTACAGCTTTCTTTTTTGACGTCTGATAGAAGTGATTTTATCGGGTAATTGGAAAGTACGAGTAAGAGCACCCTTTAAATACAATTTAAATCTTTTCATCAAAATATTTTAATACTTTTGTTATTAATAAGGATTTTTTTAAATGACGGTTTTAAGTAAAATTTCCGTGTTTGAGTTAAAGTATTTTTCTCAATTGCCGCTGGAAAAAAAGTTGAAATAAAGAACTTGAGACCAACTCCTCATCTGACCATTGTCCAAGTTACAGATGGAAAAGATAGGAACTTTAAAAGAGAATTTAAAGATGACATTTATGACATAAACGGATTAAATTAATGGAAATTTTAATTTTTATATAATTGGTGTGAACACCCTATTAATTAACTCACGAGCCGCCACTGATCGGAAGTCTTAATAATCTGCAAATAAGAGAACTCTGACAAGTCTTTATTTTAAAATTTATAGTAATTAAGCAATAAGAGGTAAGTAGTGACCTGTTTCTCCTTCTATCCTCTTCAAATTGGAGCCCCTTAAACCAATAAATTGTGAGAGTTTATATATGGGCACTTCCAGTTTTTCTGCAAGAAACAAACAAATAATCTTAATTTATAAAGTCAGCAAAAAAGAAATTTTTAATAAAGAAAAAACCTACCACTAACTGGCCAATTTGCCTTTTTTTCTTCTCTTGTTTTTGGCATAACTTCGGCCATTATATCCAATATTCTTGATTTTGCATCTGAAATAATTTCAAGATGTAATTAAAATAACAGAACCAAAACAAATAGGTATGAGCCTATATTACAATCATAACTAGTGCAGCACTATCTAATTTGAGAACAATATTCAGGAGAGATTGTGACCAAAAATGATTAAGCAACTGATTATTTTCAAAACCAGGAAAACTATCATAGAATTGGTTCAAAATGAGCCTTACAGTAAAGGCAGAGAATAAAAAAAAGAAATTTTTGGAAAATCATTCAGTTATTTTATGTGCACACTTTCTTATACAAAGATTTATGACAAAGTTTGAATGCAACAATTTCTGCCTTTTTTGTATAATTGAATTTTCAGTAAAAACATCAAAGTTAATTTTTTGGTTGGATATTGAAAAATAAAACAAAGAAGGGGTTATCAGAAAGGTCCTGGGTAAACCAATGGACCAATTTTGGTCATACCTGAGGCTTGCTCCAAAGCTTTTGAAATGATGGGAACTGGAAGTCCAGGAACTTTGATATCCAACTATGAATTAAGTCAAATTTTAAATACTTGAAACAATTTCAGACAGTTTTGTTACTGCAATGCAATTTTACAAATTGAGGTGCTTGCAGCAACGAAGTGCTAATTCCAGTGAAAAGCTGTAAATAGTTAGCTCCTTTTTGCTGCAAGCACCTTAATTATGTAATAATATTAAATTTTTCTTAATTGTAACAGATATTTTACTTTTTAAACAAATGTGCCAGAAAATGTATCATTTTTTAAATATCAAGAAAAAGGAAATTAATGTAAAAATATTTAACTTTATAAACAATTGTAATATTTAAATGAAATTTCAACTTCATGTGGTGGGATGGCCATTTGTAGGCTTACCATATTTTCTCGGGGCCAACCCAGGACATATTTTTGAAATTTTTTTATAAGTTCCATATTAAAATACAAAAGATTAAAAACTAATAAAAACTATTCAAACTAATAAACATTAAACAAAAATATCAAATTTTATTTTTACGTTTAACATTACTTTTTCAAAAATTTTTGATTAACTTAATTTTTATCACAAAATTCACTGAAAGTAAGTTTTCTGAAGTAATACAGACGTTAGAAAACGTAAAAAAACGCAATTTCAAATAGTTTTGTCAGGATTTTTTCATAAAAATGACTGGAAAATCTTAAATGTATGAAACCCCGGACATTTAGCGTCCCAGGACATTTCCCCGGACAGCTCTTAAAAACCCGGACTGTCCGGGGTAATCCCGGACGTATGGTAAGCCTAGCCATTTGCCAAAACCGATTTGGCACCAACCTTACAAAAGTAACTCCAGATAAAGCCATGTGCAACAAAACTGATTCAGAGTTGATGCTAATGATAATGTGAGCTAAAATAACTTCGTAGCTTTATATCTATTTTTAAATTGTATATTTTAATTAATGTTATGAACTTAATACTTAACCAGGTAAATAAATGTTCTATTTTTAAAATATCAACATATTAAGAAAAAAGCATTACTTGAGCAGCAGTAATTCTATTCTTGGAACCAGCTATTTTAAAATCCATATCTCCCAAGTAATCTTCTAAACCCTAAAACATAAAAACTTTTATTAACATGAATTTTGAAAATTAAAATGTAACATGTTAAGTACAATTTAATATTACATGTTATTTACAGTCAAAACCTAAAAAGCAGTGGTGGTTTACATCTATATTTATTTATATTATATTTTAACCTTTGTTTAAAAACTGTGTAAACAGTAACAAAAAATATTAAAAAATTTAAAATAAACAAAATTAAAATTAATTTTACTAACTTTAACGGTTATATTTTAATGTGATATTTCTATTCATTTCAATTTCATAATTACTTATTTTTAAAAAGATTAAAATGAATATAACAACATAATTAATATGAAAAGTGTTGAAAAAAGGCAAAAAATAAAAGCCCTAATGAAACAGTTAATTGTAAAACAAAAATAATTAAGATATAAAATAGTGTTTTCATGTGAAATGCAGGATATAGATAATCTTTTTTTTAACAATATACATTTTTATGTTGTACTCGATGAAATTTCAAGAAGTTATTGAAGTGTACTTTTACAATTTTAATATTTAATTTTATCAATAATAATTTTACTTTCATATAGATGTGTAACTATTCTGACAAATATAGTATATCTATGCATTTCAAAAGCAGAATTCACAAGTATAAAGATGTTAAAACAATTAAATGACCAGTAATAATTCAGAACAAAGTTTAAGTTACCAATATATCTGTTAATATTTTGTAGTCTTTAATTTCCTTTGGATTTTCTTCACTTGGGACAGATATTAAACCCATTGCAACTCCTGCCACTGGAGAAGTTATAGGAACCCCAGCATCCATCAAAGCCAATGAACCCCCACACACAGTTGCCATTGAAGAGGACCCTAAAACAATTTAATATAGATGATTATTATAAAAATTACAATTTTAAACACTGTGAAAATAACTAATAGTCAGAATAACTAGATATTTTATCTAAGAACTCCTGAAGAAATATAGAATTTTTGTGGTTTTAAAATTAACCAAGAGATAGCACTGTACTTGTTAAGACTCCTTACGACCAAACTAAAAACAAGCAGGATAGTTTAGTAGATTAATTATACCCGCTTCAACAAACCTAAGAATTAAGTTTTGCTGGCGTCATCAGATAACCTCATATCTTTGATATGGGGAATCTACAGTATGAGGTATTTGTATGAGTTCATGCCTAAGAACGATGCCAATGACAGATGGGAACCCTTGGCAAACCACATAGTAGTAATAAAACCCTATCCATTGTTGCCAAAAAAGATGATAGCTGTAGTTTCCTAGAGAAAATCAGCGATACTGCAAGGAGTAGCCTTTTAATTTCATGTTATCAAAATAAAAAATTAATTTCATTACGGAGTGATAATATTCCATTATAACCGCACCTGTTGAATTGACTGTAAGTAGAGAACTTCTCAAATTTCTCTCAGTGGTGATAGCATTAGAGTAAAAAAAAATAAATAATAGTAAGTAATAATCTATATATATAAAAATGAATGTCTGTCTGTATGTATGTCCTTTATAGTTTTAAACTTTTCGAACCTACATTAACTATTAAACTATACCACGTTGATCTACTAGCTCCAAGGAAGGTTTCTGAATAAAAAAAAATTTAAATCGAAGCGTTCCAACAACTTTTTTGGTCAATTTTATGCTTAAAAACCCATATTTCATGCCCAACTTCAGGGCAAAACCACATTGTTGTAAATATAACAAGGGAAGATGTAATATTAATTGTTGTAGGCATATTCTCCATTGTTGCAGTTTAAAATCCATTGTTGAAGCATAAACATAAAAGTAGCTCCTTTATTTTACTATTTCCACATTTGGACTGGCGAAGCCCATCTGTAACACACCAGAATAGTTGTTTTTAAAAAATGGACTGGCGAAGCCCATCTGCAACACACGAGAATAATTTTCTTTAAAAATGGACTGGCGAAGCCCATCTGTAAAGCACCAGCTGATATTTATAAACAAACTGAAACCCGGGCGAAGCCCGGGTTTAGCGCGTCAGCGCTACTGCGCCCGGGCAAAGCCGGGTCTAGCGCTTTAGCGCTAGTAAATAATAAAAAAATATATTGGTCTTCTTGTGATCCTTTAGAACACTTGCTGCTTTTCTAACAGCTTATTAAATATTTGATACTAATTTTGCTAACTGCAATATTTTTTGTAGTTATTCAATGAAACTCATAAAATCAATTCCATTACCATTAGATTCTAGAACTTCAGCAGTCAGTCGAGTAGTGAATTGACTATCCACTGGAATAACTGGTCTTAAGCTCTTTTCAGCTAAGGCACCATGTCCTATTTCTCTGCGCCCGTAGCTACCAAAACGGCCAATTTCCCCAGTAGAATAAGGTGGAAACTAAAAAGTCAAATATTTAAAAATGTTTACTCCAGATAAACTTGTTATTTCTTTTTTACAAATTACTGTCTAAAAATTTACCTCATAATGCAGAAAGAAATTCTTTTCTTTAATACCACTGAAATTTAAAAAAGAAATTATGATAAACTATTCCAAACATCCTGAAAACTAGATTAGTATTCAATTTTGCTTGATTTAAACCATAAGTGATAATATACCACAATTTAAAAGATTGAATGCTTTTAAAAATTGTTTGCAGATTATTTGCATTATATTTTTTCAAACTCTGATAAGTAAGTAATAGGCTTGGGGTTAACTTGGGTTAGAGATACTCTACATAATACACTAAAACCTTGCTGAGCGATCCCCTTATGCATTTATCCACTCTTCTAAAGACCACATTTGAAGGCAGCTAATTTACCCCTTATTCCCAACATTAAAATACTTCAAAACAACAACCACCAAATTCCTAAACCTCTCCCAGTAACCAGTTTTTCCAATCTGCAAAAAGTCTTTCCAGTTGTTTAAAAGCTGGGAATGGAAACAAACAGATCAGAAGTATAAATTATATTATCAATGTATTTTTAAATGTGTTTTAGAAAATCTCGACCTGTTAATCTTATTTTAATATAAAATTCTATTTTATTTTTTTAAAACCCATTATATTATAGATCAAACAAATCTAAATTTTTTTATTTAAAAATTAGCAATCCTACTGGCATTATAAAATCAGATACTTGCCGGGTTAATACATCATCGTCGCGTAAAGCAGACTCAAGGGAATCAAGTGCAACTGTACATAAAACCTATGGAAATAAAAGGTGAAAAAGACTGATTTCAAATATATATAAAAACTTTCTGTAAGTAAGAAATTCCCTAAAAGCTGTAAAAAATTCAAGGATACATTAAGTTTCTAAAGCACTTTTAATATCCTAAAATAATTTCTCTATAAAGAGAGAGCATTACCTTAAAATCATTTTTTAAAAATTATCAAGGAGTTAAGAAAATATAAAACCTGAACCCTAAGATTATACTAAAAAAATTTTTTTCATGCAACTGAAAAATAATTAATCCAAGAATTATAATGGAAAATAATATCCAAGAAATAGACTGCAAATATAGACTTAAAAATAAAAAATATGATTGAGTTTCAAATATAATCAATATTTCAATCAGAATTCAAGAGCATAAAACATCTAAGTATAACTTAAAGATTACATGAAAAGATAAGAGTGCATTAATTTTTATAGAAAATATAAGTACTTGAGTTTGGCCTCTTTGAAACAAAGCTGACCCATGCAAAGGTTTAAATGCATCAACCGAACAAGAAATATTTCTAACATCAATCACACTACGGCCATCACACCTATAATTGAAACAACTATTAGTATTTAAGCACAGCTTGTGTGACTTTGAAAAATATAACTTATATTATATTCATGGTTTAGCGTTAAGATATATAAACGACAGAATCAGTAAAATTAAAAGTACCTTTTGCCCGTTTCCATCACTAAATTTCTAAACACATCTTTCATTACAGAATTGACAGCTTCGTACAAAATGGATTGGTCACACTCAGGATCATTTTCTAAAAATAAAGTTTTAAAATAAAATAATCATCATTGGATAATTTTACTTAACAGTAAATTTTTAGTTTACCTTTAAGTTTTTCAAAGGCCTCTTGTTTTACAGCATCCATGGCTTTACCACGGCTAGCCTATTATCCCCGAAGTATTAATGTAATAATCATTCAAAAACAATGTTACTTTTAAAATACTAAATTGTAATTTGAAAAACTTACCTTATCAAAGCTAAAATCTGTAAGTATGTCAGTCAGTTTAGCCTCCAGAAGCCTTAAAAAATGAAACAATTATGTTAAAGAGCAATTTCAAACGGGTAAAAAATTAAACACATTCATATCATTATTCAATATTTACAATTTAGCTGACTCCATAGTGTCATTAGATGGTGTCAATAAATCATCCATCGGTCTTTTAGGTTTTCCGTAATTTTTTTCTAAGTCTTTGATACATCTTATGATATGTTGAGTTTCATTCACACCCATCTTCAGAGCTTTTACAAAGTCTTCTTGGTCTATATTGTTAGCTGAAGATTCTATCATAACTAGAAAAATTACATTTATTTTTATGGTGGAATTATTTTCTTTAATAATGTAACTCCTTTAGACTCATTTTTGAAAAACAAACTATCAACTACACACACATACACACACCTTTATTATAATTAATCACTAAATGATTAACATTTAGTTAAGCAATTTTAGAACTCAACATAAAACAGATAGTTTTAAAGTGACAACAATGGGCAATACCACTATTTATTTTTTATTCGATAGAGGTACCTTAGAGCGGAATATACAAGCAAAATTTTTTAAATTACGATGATTATTTATTTTTTTATGTAATTTCAAAGTTCGACTTTAAAAAAGAGCGTTAAATCGTCCAATTTCCCAATGTGACGTACTTTTACCCTTACATTGATTTTATCCTTACATTGATTGATTTACCCTTACATTGATTTTAAACAATACTTCATTTCCGTTCATTGTTCATTGTTTAAACAATTAAAGCATTATAAATTGATGAAAACTTCCACGACCTAAGAATAATTTATTTCATTTTCCGGGATAGATGGCCGTGTTTGATGAATGGAATTTCCAAACGTTTCGCTCTCTGCTTCGGAGAGCATCCTCAGTGGCAAAAAATCAACTGATAAAATTGAAAATAAAAACAAATACCAAACAATTACAGCGTGAATGCTAACGTGGTTTGCCACTGAGGATGCTCTCTGAAGCAGAGAGCGAAACGTTTGGAAATTCCATTCATCAAACACGGCCATCTATCCCGGAAAATGAAATAAATTATTCTTAGGTCGTGGAAGTTTTCATCAATTTATAATGCTTTAATTGTTTAAACAAATCAAAGTCATAGTTGGGTTTCTTGTTAAAGTCTGTATGATTCAGTTGTGACGTACTTTTACCCTAAACCAGGGTTTCCCAAAGGGGTCGGTACCGACCCCCTGGGGGTCGATGAAGGTTTAAAGGGGGTCGATGAAGCTCTAGGGGTCGATTGGGGGTCGACGAAGCTTAAGGGGTCGGTAGGGGGTCGATGAAAGTTAAACAGTCATTAAAATAAAATTGCTGATGAAAGCAGCTTCTTATTACTGTAGATGATTCAAACATTCAAAGAATTTATCTGAAAGATTAATGCTTCATTGGTGGTCTATTGCTTATTTGGATCACCTATAAATTATCCAGATTAAACTGTACATTACTAATGAGTGGAACACTAGAGAATCCAGGGGGGGTTAAGGGGCTTTAGACCCCCAAAGGAATAAGAACTAACAGTGAGAAATAGGGGATGTTAAAAAAGGGAAAAGCGACTCCAAAACAAGTTAAAATCCTGTTTTAAGGATTAAACTTCCAGAAATTTTCTGGGGGAGGACCCCCAGACCCCCTTTAGAACTTGGAACTCTATATATTTACAATTTTTTTGTAAAAAGTTCGTCAAAATGCAAAAATCCTACCAAATTGTAAATTCAATTCTTGAAAATTTATGTCCGAAATCCGGATTAGGTGTACAAAAAGGAGTTGAAAATCTCCTTTTTAGTCTTAAATTTCCAAAAAATTTCTGGGCGAGGACCCCCAGACTCCCCCTTAAGGATATTAGAAGACTATTTTTTCATATTGAAAATTCTTTGTTGCCCCCCAAAAAAACCCAAATCCTGGATTCGCCGTTGGAGTGGAACCAGTTGAAAAATTTTAGTTAGTTTTTTATTCATAAACAACTTTTCTTAAAAATTTAGTCGGATTTTCGAAAGGGGGTCGATGGCCTAGGTAAAATGCCTACCAAGGGGTCGATGCATGAAAAAGTTTGGGAAACCCTGCCCTAAACAAAGACAAAGGGCTTGGCGATTTTAATGTTAAATATTTAATTAACTAAATTTTTTTGAAACTTTTCATGTGGATTTTTGGATTTAGATCTATTTCCTTTACTGGAAAAATGCATTTTTTTTCTGTTTTCAAAAAATGATGGTATTGCCCATTAAATATTCAAAAGTTTTGAACTGATACTGATTTTAAAATTGGTTTACAATCAATTAGAAGTCTTACACAGGAAAGTTTTTCAATAGGAAAAACATCAAACAAAACCACACAACAAAGTAAGAATGGCAACAAGATTAGAAATTAACTCATATTTATGAAACAAAAGTTTTTGATGATGAGAGCAAACCCATCTGAAACAAATGCACCAAGATTTCATTCATTTACAATCAGATTATACAAAATATCAAATTTCACTGTTCAATAAATTTGACCTTCAAAATTTTTTCCTGCATGAAAATAGTCATTTCTTATGGATTTTGGGTCGCTGAATACGAAAATCCCCATTAAAATTTTCAATTGACTCAGGATTTTCGGGGAACAGTCCCTCCCCCTTTTTACGTTTTTCGACGACTTTATAACTTTAAACTCGATTTTCAGGGTCAAAAAGCATTGTTTTAGTCTTCGAATTGCCCCCCAGGGGACAAGAAAGGTTCAAATTAATAAAATATGATAAATTTATAACAAATGAATAGGTTTAAGGGGTAATTACCCTCCTAAAAATACAAAAAAAATAACTAAAAATTATAGAGGTTTTTATACGCTATTTTTTCCTCTTATTTTTTACGCACTTCACGTTTGAGGGATCCAAACCCTTCCCCAAGGACCCAAATTTGATGACAATATGCAGCAATAATTTTTACTATAAGCGGCTGAGGTGTTAGCCTCCTAGAAGCCCCCGCGGAAGAGTTCGGAAGACTTCCAGAATCGCGAAGGCGCTCGCGAGCTCAGGAATTGATATTGATGATTTTGAAAAGATTACAAATGACGTTTTTCTTATGTTTTGGGTCTATCTTAAGTAGAAACTCTTCAGTTCTTTAAAAACTGACTGGTTTTAGGGAGTGAGGATTCCCTGTTTCAAGATGTTAATAGATGCACGGCTGTGGATAACAATTAGGGGGCATCCCCTTAAAAACTGAGGGTGATGGAGGAAAATGGGTGTCATATTTGAATTCAGCAGATCATTTTACACTAGAATCAGCTGAAATTCAGTTAGTGGCTTCAAATTGTTTTTTTTTTGTACAGCACACTTTAAATCTAAGTGCGGCATTGAACCGCTTTTTGAACCGCGGCATTGAACCGCTAAGTGCGGCTTTTAGTAAAAATCATTGCTGCATATTGCCATCAAATTTAGGTCCTTGGGGAAGGGTTAGGACCCTTCAAACGTGAATTGCGTAAAAAATAAGAGGAAAAAATAGCGTATAAAAACATCTATATTTTTAGCAATTTTTTTTGCATTTTAGGGGGATAATTACCCCTTAAACCTATCCATTTGTTATAAATTTATCTTACTTTATTAATTTGAACCTTTCTTGTCCCCTGGGGGGCAATTTGAAGACTAAAGCAATGCTTTTTGCCCCTGAAAATCGAGTTTAAAGTTATAAAGTAGTCGAAAAGCGTAAAAAGGGGGAGGGGCTGTTCCCCGAAAACCCTGAGTCAATTGAGAATTTTAATGGTGATTTTCGTATTCAGCGACCCAAAATCTATAAGAAATGACTATTTTCATCAAGGAAATTTTTTCATTGTTGAACAGTGTTTTTGGTTCTTGAAAAGGTTTTTCTAAATAAAATATATTTAACTTATGAAAAATATTTAAAATTTGAAATATCTTACCAACTTGATTATCCTCCCTTGCAGCTACTACAAGATTCAAAGAACTCTTGTTAATCTCTTTTCTTGTGGGGTTCAAAATTGCTTCCCCATCAATGTAGCCAACTCTTACAGCTCCTATAGGTCCCTCCCAAGGAAGGTCAGATAAAGACAAGGCTGCAGAGGCTAAGACAGAAGAGAAAATGATTTACTTGAGTTTTTACCATACATTTAACAACTCCTAAAAAATCAGAATTTAAAAGAAGCCCTACCTGCATTAATGCTTATTACATCTGGATCATTCATTCCATCAACAGCAATCAAGTTGCATGACAACTGGCACATAAACAAAAAAAATTTAGCTAAAGGCCCTACAGGAAAATTTATTTAAAACAAGTAATAAAACTTCAAAATTCATATTACACTTTTAAATAAATGCTCAATGGTATCCCTGGATCAAAGCTTTTATAGAAGGTTTACATGAAATAAATATTTTTTCTTAGAGTAATAACTTTTAAATCTATTACACTGTTCTACAAATTTGACCTTCAAAATTTTTTCCTTGAGGAAAATAGTCAATTCTTATAGATTTTGGGTCGCTGAATACGTAAATCACCATTAAAATTCTCAATTGACTCAGGATTTTCGGGGAACAGCCCCTCCCCCTTTTTACGTTTTTCGACGACCTTATAACTTTAAACTCGATTTTCAGGGTCAAAAAGCATTATTTTAGTCTTCAAATTGCTCCCCAGTTAACAAGAAATGTTCAAATTAATAAAATATGATAAATTTATAACAAATGGATAGGGTTAAGGGGTAATTACCCCCCTAAAAATACAAAAAAATAGCTAAAAATTATAGAGGTTTCTATACGCTATTTTTCCTCTTATTTTTTACGCAAATTCCGTTTGAAGGGTCCTAACCCTTCCCCAAGGACCCAAATTTGATGACAATATGCAGCAATAATTTTTACTAAAAGCGGTTGAGGTGTTAGCCTCCCAGAAGTCCCCGCGGAAGAGTTCGGAAGACTTCCAGAATCGCGAAGGCGCTCGCGAGTTCAGGAATTAATATCGATGATTTTGAAAAGATTACAAATGATGTTTTTCTTATATTTTGGGTGTATCCTAAGTAGAAACTCTTCAGTTCTTTAAAAACTGACCGGTTTTCGGGAGTGAGGATTCCATGTTTCAAGATGTTAACAGATGCACGGCTGTGGATAACAATTAGGGGGCATCCCCTTAAAAACTGAGGGTGATGGAGGAAAATGGGTGTCATATTTGAATTCAGCAGATCATTTTACACAAGAATCAGCTAAAATTCAGTAAGTGGCTTCAAATTTTTTTTTGTGCAGCACAGTTAAACTCTAAGTGCAGCATTGAACCCTTCTGTGGGTGCTCTGGGGGCGCTCTCACCTCAACCGCTTTTAGCAAAAATCATTGCTGCATATTGCCATCAAATTTGGGTCCTTGGGGAAGGATTAGGACCCTTCAAACGGGAATTGCGTAAAAAATAGGAGGAAAAAATAGCGTTTAAAAACCTCTATAATTTTTAGCTAATTTTTTGCATTCTTAGGGGGTTAACTACCCCTTAAACCTATCCATTTGTTATAAATTTATCATATTTTATTAATTTGAACATTTCTTGTCCCCTGGGGGGCAATTTGAAGATTAAAGCAATGCTTTTTGACCCTGAAAATCGAGTTCAAAGTCATAAAGTCGTTAAAAAACGTGAAAAGGGGGAGGGGCTGTTCCCCGAAAATCCTGAGTCAATTGAGAATTTTAATGGTGATTTTCGTATTCAGCGACCCAAAATCTATAAGAAATGACTATTTTCATCAAGGAAATTTTTTCAGTGTAGAACAGTGTTATTCAATTACTCTATTTTTAAGGTTATTATTACTATTTTTTGTAACCCAAGTTATAATTGTTTAGCAGCTGAGTTAAAAAAAATGAATTTCAAAGAGTTTTTAAAAAGAGTCGGGATAACTTAATGCATTGGTGTTTGGAAACATTTACAGTTTAGAAAATTAAATAAAAAAGTTGAATTACAATTTTTTTGTGACATAAAATAATTGTAGGAAACTTATATACATAGGAAACATACTTAGAAAAATTGTAGGAAAATCTTTTAAATATATCTTACTTGAGTTTCAAAAGAAAATCCTTTGGGAAATAAAGGTCTGCAAGATCGATCTGTAGAGGTAATAAAGATGTTGCTTTGAGAGACCAATAAAGTACAAAACTTAAAATGAAAACAACCAGTGGTGTATATAGAAATTTATTTTGTGAGGCCCTAAATTATCCCCCCCTCCCAAGCAAATTTATTGAGTTCATTGTAGCTCTTCATACATTTTTCGTTAGAGTTTACATCTAAAAGAACTTAATATAAAAAATTTTTTAATTTAGTTTTAAGTCCGGAGGTCCTCTTCAACAAAAGTTTTGAAAATTTGACTCTAAAAAACTGGTTTTTAACTAGTTTTGACACACCTAATCCGAAATTTGGATTTATATTTTTAGATAGGATTCACATTTGGGTGAACTTAATGAAAAAAGGTTGAAAATAACAGAGTTCCAAGTAGAAAAGGGGATCTGGGGGTCCTCCCTCAGAAATATTTTGGAAATTTGACTTATAACAGGTTTTTAACTTGGTTTTGGTACACCAAGTCCTAATTTTGGATATATATTTTTAAGTAAGATTACGATTTTGATAAACTTATTATAAAAAGTTTTGAATGATAAAGTTTTAAATACAAAGGGGGGTTTGGGGGTCCTTCCCCAGAAAACTTTTGGAAATTTGACCCTAATATTCAGGTTTTAGCCTGTTTTGGTACACCTAGTCTAGATTTCGGGGGGGGGGGTAGGGCCCCTCACTAATATACGCCACTGCATAATACACTATTAAAAGACTAGCTAAAACCATCATTCTTTAATGTTTAATTAAAAAAAACATGCAGCTTGTTAATATACAGACATAGAGGTAGTTTTAGGGTTCAAACAAATTCTCACTACGCTTATAGAAAATTAATGTTTTTATGTAAGGTATTTTACAGTAATGTTTATTGAGATTGAAATACAGGGTGAGCAAAAAGGGTCTAGCACTTTTTAAAAATTCAGAAAAAAAACAGAATAAAAAATGGTTAAGGGAACGTACCCATGCTACGTGACCCATTCAGGGGAGGGAGGGGGTTCTTCAAAATACCACGCTCGGTCACAGGGGGGAGGGGGGGGGCTTAGGGTTTCGTCACGTAGTCAATTTCTTCTAGTCAATACGACAAAATTTAGCCAAATTAATGATTGAAATTTGCCAAATTAAGACTAATTAAGCCAAATTAATTATTAAAATTAGACAAATTAAGCAAAATTAATTTTTTTAAACTTTCTGTTTGCAAAAAATGATGACAAACCGTATTTATGAAGTACTACGTGACAACTAGAGGGGGAGGGGGGGGGTCTTGGCATATACTACGGATGGTCACCAAGGGGGGGGAGGGGGTTCAAAAATGGCAAAAAATGGGTCACATAGTATGGGTACGTTCCCTAACAGTCTTAACATCATAAAGTCATATTTTTTAAGAGCAAGAAAAAGAAATATAGAAAACTTCTGATAGATGGGGCATTAAAAGCTATATAAGGGTTTCTTGCTCTTACCTAAGTATCTGAATCCTAAATGAATCTAAAGAAACATCCATACTTGAGGGTTTTTTCCCTAAATTTTAGAAACTTATCTACCCTCTGGTGATTATTTTCTTTAGTCCCTCTACCCCTTTATCATCCTCTCACATAATTTCTGTATGCCCACCACTAACCAGGCCATTATGATGCTGTGACTGTGAAAACGTTTTGTTACAATTTCATTATGAGTGTCCAGACTTTTTGCCCACCCTGAAGTATTAAATTTAGGACCATATTTAGAATGACAAAACACACAAAAGAAATGAGAACGGGACAAGAACGTTATGGACACAAGACATTTCACACTGTAACTCAGGAGCTCTTGTTTTCGGAGATTTGAATCTACCTAACCGGTTTAAGGATTTCCTATATACTTTTTTGTGGTCCTGTTCCACAAACACTAGAACAGCTATTCATTACCAAATTAAAGTTTTCAGTCATTAATACATTCTGAAAATGATAGAAACCTATAGTTAATAATATTAAATTAGTTGCAAGTGTGTGATCCTAATGAACGGCATCTGTCACATACAAATAATTATACACTTAATAATATGGAATTCCACTTACACAAGATGTCCATTACTTTCAAATCGTAATACTATATTTAATGAATGGGAACTTTTTTGTTAGTGGTACTATTTAATGAGCCACAAAAAGTGTAAAAGCAATCCACACAGATTTGAAACACAGAATGAGAGCTCCTAAGTTACTGTGTAAAATCTCTTGTGCCCCCATAACGTTCTCGTTTTTTCTATGCATTTAGTGATTCTGAATATGGCCTTTAGAGAATCAAGTATTGAACTTACCAATAATTCTACTGATAAGTATTTCTTTTTCTGTTGGACCTCTTTCTCTCCGTAAATAGTTGGAAGGTATGCGTCCAGCAGCAGCCGCTTTCTGCCGGTAGTCAACCTGGAATTTTCAAAAGGATTCCATCGTTTTCCTTCATCTCAATTTTTGGCACAAAATTAAAAAGTCAGAAAATGTTTGATTTTACATTATAAAGATACATTAAAACTGTTTTCTTAGTTTGATATTCATGTAAAACTGTAAGCACATAACAAACTTACCACAAAGGGGGCAAAGGAGGAAGCAGAAACTTTGGTTTTGCCGACTACAGAAGCTAGGACTGAAGTTTCTCCTAACTGAGCAACACAGCTTCCATCAGCAAAACGTGCTAATCCTCCAAAGCTTAGCTTTAAATTATTCCTAGAAAATTTAAATTTTATACCTTAAGACAGGGGTTCTCAAACTTTTTCAGCCGCGGCACCCCTAGCGAGCTAAAAAAAATTTGGGGCACCCCCTCAAAAAATGGTTAAAATTTTTTGGATATACAGTCGAATCCGCTTAATGTGATCACGGTTAATGTTATCAATCGGATAATGTTATCGAAATCAACAGGTCCCGATCATTCCTATTTAACTTAATGTAAAACGCATCGTTTAATGTGATCAACTCACGCCGCTTAATGTTATCAAAATTTGTATATTTCCCCTAAAAAACGTTCGTTTTCAGGTTTCATTTTGAGGGTCAATTGCTTTTTTTTTTCGAAACTCGGTATGAGTTTACAGCTGCACCGTTATATTTCTTTGGTTTGTTTGTAACAAAAGAAAATATTCCATGCTCTTCGCATACATTGAAAGAAAACTGTTAAAGGGTGGGGCGAAGCAATGCTTATGATTGGATATGTTATCGCCATTGGCGCCTTGCAGATGTTTCTGATAAGAGATTTTGATTTTTTCCTTGTTTAGTGGAATTAAGATTAATTTCAGTGATTAGCTTTTCCATGTAAATTTTTGAAAATTCGCGTTGATGGATGTCGCTGGATGTCAAAAGAAAACGAATGTATGAGCGGAATCACATAGTGTAGTACGTATTTACTAACAAATGAAATTTCAAAGTAAGAGATTATTTTATTTTTATTTATTGGATTACTCTTATGTTTTACACTAAAAATTTTAAGTTGTCAAAATCATAGTGTAAAATTGTTTTAAATACTTTAACTAAGATAACCTAATATTGATTTTATAGCAAACAATATAGCTACACCATTTGTTGCTTTTTTATATGGAATCGCTTATTGTTATCAATCGGATAATGTTATCAATATCATCTCGGACAATTGCGATCACATTAAGCGGACTCGACTGTATATTTAATAGTTCTTTTTTCTTAAATAGAATTTGTGTTATAAAGGAATTTTATGTAAGAACCCTATTGTAAAAAAAATTTTGTGGTATTCCATAAACCAGTATGAAGTATACTGGATCCAGTATAAATGATACTGGAACCAGTATAAACGATACTGGAACCAGTATAAATGATACTGGATCCAGTATAATTCATTTTGGTTTATGGAATACCAGAAATTTTTTTTCCAATAGGGAAAGGTTGTAATAAAGCTGGAAGTATCGAAGGGGGGTCTGGGGGTCCCCCCAGAAAAATTATTGAAAGTTGACTATAAAAGACAGGTTTTTAAGTAGTTTTAGCACACCTATTCCAAAATTTAGATTTACATTTTTAGCAGGATTTTCATTTTGATAAACTGAATATAGTAAAAAAACTTGAGAATAAATAATAGAGTTTCAAGTAAAAAAGAGGGATGTGGAGGTTACCCCCCAAAAATTTTGGAAATTTAACCCTAAAAACAGGGCCTACCTTGGTTTTTGTATACACCTACTCCGAATTTCGGGCATGTATTTTTAGGTAGGATTTGGATTTTGATGAACTTGTAAAAAGTTTTGAATAATAAAGCTTTGAAAGGGGGGTTAGGGTTTTCTCCCCCAGAATCTTTTTGAAGCTAAAAATCAGGATTTTAACTTGTTTTGGTAGACCAAGTCTTAGTTTCAGCGGGACAGGGCACTCGGCCCCCATAAACCATAAACGCCGTTCCATACTCTTTTCAATTTCCAGCAAATTTTTTTGTTAGTTCTGTACAACTGCAGTTTCACCAAATGAAAAAAAGAATAGGTATGTATTAGTCCCTTTTTCTGTGAAAAGCAGTGTTTTGATCGTTTATTTTGTGTAAGCTATAAAAAAGATATTTGGCATTTTACGAACGCAAGAATAAAATGAAAAGAAGAGTGAAAAAGTAGGATAATATGCACTGTTTTCACCCCCATAAACAGTTAAGAAGATTTGTTCCATAATTAAAATTTCTTAATTTTTTTTTGCAATTTTTCTTGGTTATTGTCGCGGCACCCCTGACATACCCTTGCGGCACCCCAGGGTGCCGCGGCACACAGTTTGAGAACCTCTGCCTTAAGAGATCATTTGTTATTCGTGATATTGGTATCAAAATTAGCTAATTACGAATGTATTTCTAAGCAGTGTTATTCTTAGGATTTTTTTGGAGGAGTAAAAATACTCTTGGACTTTTAAAGGAGGCGTGAACTTCATTTATCAGGAGCGGGTCCATCACTTCTTCCTTTTGACACAAAATTCGGGGATGTCATGCAAGATTCCCTTGTGGAACCGTAGGGGGGTATGGGGTCCTCCCCCAGGAATTTAAAAAAAAATTAAGTAGTAAAGTAGGGGTAGGGTAAGTGTAAAAGTAGGGTTTTAACTCATTTTGAGAACATTTTTGGGTCCAAGAAGGGGCACTGTCCAGAGTGCCCCCCTTGGATCAGCGCCTGATGAAATTAGCATTTAATCCTTTTTAACATGAATTAGGGTTTAAATTTTCTATTTTCTACAGATTACAAATCGGGGGATTAAAACATCAACATCTCTTTAGAAGTAAATTGCAAAACAATTTTTTTAATTAAGAAAAGAAAATATTTTTTCTCTTACCAGGGATCTGTCCAGGACAAATTTACTACCGTTTTACGGTAGCTTCACAAATTTGCCGATCATTAAAACGGTAGCTTCACAAATTTAAAATTTCTAATTTTCACACTTTATTGCTAAATTTTCACAATTTATTACTGAATTTTCACAAATTATTACTAAACTAACAGTACTAATATTTGAAAACTTTAACTCCCCTTAAAATGTATATTTAAAGTGATTTTTAAAAACAAATTTGTCAATTATTTTTATTACGCGTATTTTATTTTAACAAATTAAAAATTTTTTCACAAATTATTTTTAAATTTTCACAAAATAGGTAGTTGGCAAAAAATTCTAGACAGATCCCTGCTTACCGACCTTCTTCCTATACGCCGATCCACTCAAGAAAGACCATCCATTTTAACGCACAAAAAAACACAAGCTCATATCCCTAAGATGCAGGGTAACAAACTGACAATATTGGGACAGAACGAAGATGACCATGCCATCTGATCTGGTGTCTTCTCCATTCCGGGAAACCAAAGCCATAAATATTTTCCGTCATGGAGTTGGATTACCTTATAGGAGGTGTTGGAAAAAAGGGTCGGATAATTGGCCCACCCCTTCCCATGTGGGGTCTTGAAAACCGGCTATGATTGGTATTTGCTTTTTATCGTATTTTTTGGATATTTTGGGGGGATGTGACTGGATGCTGGGAATGACTCAACCCTAGAATCTTCCCTTTTTTTTCTTCGAAACTGTATTTAGAATGTAGCATTATGAATTGGTGTAATCTGTAGCCCCCCCCCAAATTTTGCCGCCCTGTGCTATAGCACATGTTGCGAGAGCCTAAGAGCCTAAATACAGCCCTGGAAAAAGTTGTAACCTCCCCCCGAACCTAATAGAAATTCCCCGAACCTTATGTATTGCTCCTATGGAGCTGGCAGGGGCTTCCCCTGAACTAGGTTCGGGCACTTTTTCCAGGTCCAGCCCTGGGTGTACCCAATCTTTCAATGTATTCAGTATCCTTCTAAATCCACCCCTGCAGTCAGACTCAGCAAGAGCAAACTGTATTATTAATGATAATCTGTTTATAACAATATTTTTCTTAATTAAAAATTTCAAAACCATTACGGATAAGGGCAAGGCGTTAAAAGAATTTAGGGTTGCAACGGGAAAGAGCGATCCTCTTCCTGCTCTCGTGGGTTTGCCATACTTATGCATGCATTGGCTAGATCGATACCTGTGCTCAAAATTTTAACTTTTTCACGGTCCCATAGGCGTAACAAGGGGGGGTTATTGGGGACGTAACCCCCCCATTGCTTTTAGATGCTTTTTTTCCCTTATTACATATATTTTTCAAATTTAAGAATGGGATCCTGTGCTGTTGAGATGTGCACGTGCACATCCAACCCCAAAAACTCATTTTTCTGCATACCGTTATTCCACACTCCCTCTCTAAACAAACATGCTGTTTCCTTTCAATCCTTCCCCCCACGGAGTTGACCAGTTTCTTATCTTTCCAAGATGGGATACGTGAGCCTTGCAATATTGGGGAGGGGTGTTCAGGGACAGTGTGGTAATCATTGGCTTAGAACCCAGGGGGTTCATTTCTGGGGAACACAAATTGTTCAAGGTCAAATTTCGGAAGGGGTCAGCAGATGGGATCAATTTAAACTTAGTAGTCACATTTTTTCTGTCTTTTCTTAGTGTCCGATAGACTTGAGATATAACTGCGTTCTTATAAAATGAATAGCAAACGAAATATTAATGAATACTGCTTCTACAGGGATGGCAAGTGGTATTTTAGTTACCAATACAATAACTTAAATCACCTTAAACATTCAGTTTTTTGTTGGAGTGGGTTTGATTATGATTATTTATTTCTATTTAAATGATTATTTGATAATTTTTAAAAATGGCATAACAGATTCGGAAACACTTATTTGTGGTTTAATTAAATTTAATTCATCTTGGGACCAGGGCAGTATCCAAGGAGGAGGGATTGGAGGTTCAAACTCCCACCGATATTTTGACGTCAATTTTTTACTTACTGTTTTTCCTTAAAAATTCGTCTTCAAATGCATAAAACCCCTACTAAAATTTTTCTTGGGGAGAACCCCCAACCCTCTTGAAATTTTGGGACTTACATTGAGTGGTCCTCTTCCGGTTTCTGAAAAAAAGGGAAAAGTGACTCCAAAACAAGTTAAAATCCTGTTTTTAGGGTCAAATTTCCAGAAATTTTCTGGGGGAGGACCCCCAGAACCCCCCTTTGGAACTCTAATATTTACATCTTTTTAGTAAACAGTTCGTCAAAATGCAAAAATCCAACCAAAGGGAAATTTAATTCTTGAAAATATGTCCGAATTCCAGATTAGGTATACTAAAATGAGTTAAAAATCTGCTTTTTAGACTTAAATTTCCAGACCCCCCTTCAGGACCTTATACGATTAAGACGATTTTGATATTAAAACCTCTTCAAACTAAAACCTAACTTTAAAAAATATAAATTTAATTTAAAGCTATATAATACTTGTGAAATATGTTGAGTGGCTATCTGATGTAACCCCCCCATCAGTCCAGTGGCGTTGCTAGCCTGGGTGTCACCCGGGGCGGAAGCTCTCGGTGTCACCCCCCTTTTGGAGGTCGATGGAATTCGGTTATAAAAAATAATAAAATTTGCGACACCAGTCACCAGTCTAGAACTGAGGGTCTCAGGTTAGGCTTACCATATTTTCTTTGGTCCAACCCAGGACACATTTTTGAAATTTCTTAAGTACCATACCAAATCATCAAAGATTAAAAAATAAGAAAAAAAAACATTTGAACTTATAAACATTGAACAGAAATATTAAATTTTATTTCTCTATTCGACATTATTTTATCAAAAATTTGTGTGATTGACTTAATTTTATTATAAAATTCACAGAAAGTAAGTTCTCCAAATTAATACAGACGTTAGGTAATGTAAAACAACGCAATTTTGAAGAGTTTTTCACGATTTTTTATAAAAATGTCTGGCAATTATTAAAAGTGTGAAAACCCCGGACATATTGCGACCCCGGACATTTCCCCGGACAGCACTAAAAAACCCGGACGTATGGTAAGCCTATCTCAGGTGGAACCCCATTTTATATTTGTGTTCTTATGGCATTAATTTACTATTAAAACATTTCAAAATTGAAGGTTTTAATTTACCGTTGCCTTTAATTTCCCAACTTTGCAACAACAAGTTATGATGTAAGTTATTCTTCAGTCCAAACAGAATAAAGAAATTTATTTCAGGAAGGGCCCAAAATTATTCCTCAGCATCTCTCATACATATTTGAGAGGTTTAATGTAGCTTCTTAATACATTTTAGGAGGAATTTTCGTCATGAAGAAGTTCTTAATATTGGAAAATTTTTGTATAATGAAGTTCGAATTACTAAAGGAGGGTCTGGGGGTTCCCCCTGAAAATTTTAGAAAAATGGACTCAAAAATCAAATTTTTAACTAGTTTTGAGGCCTTTAGCTCGAATTTCGGATACACATTTTTAGGTGGGATTTGCATTTTATCCAAAGTTCCAAGTACAAAAGAGGGTCTGGGGTCCTCTCCCAAGAAATGTTTGGAAATTAGATCCTAAAAACAGGATTTTAACTTGTTTTTGTACACAACAGTCGGAATTTCGGGCTCCCCCCTTTTATACGCCCTTGGTCAACCAACATATTCGGATAATTCAATCCATTGGCGTACAGGGAAATTTCTTTCCAGAGGGGCCTAAAAAATTATTCCTAAAGCATTTTTAATAGGCTCAATAGCCTTTTCATACATTAATTGTAGCTAGAATTAGCATTTTGCGGAACTTAATATAAAAAAAATTGCAGTTAATAGAGTTCCAAGTAATCAAATGATGGGGTCTGGGGGGCCTTCCCCTAGAAAAATTTTTGAAATGTGATCTTTAAATATAGTGTACAAACTTATGTTTGGATATTTGTGACACTGGGTGACACCTCTGATAAAACCCTTCTTATGGGGGAAAATTTTCAAATGATGACTAGCGAAACCAGAAGATGAAACAGTTGGGGTTTTCAGAATTTTCCTGAGGTAATATGTGAATTTAAAATTTACTCATTTAAGATTAAAATAAATATCTGATGGACTTTTTTCTCTGCCAACCCCTTACCTTGGTTTTTAAAACTATTCAAACTAGAGTTTGAATTTGAATGTCACCTCCCAGCTAGCTGAATGGGTCACCCGGGTTGAAAGGTTTATATCCCATAGTAGTTTTCAGTTGAATTTGTTTTGAACTACTTGGAAAACTTTGATGCCCCCCCCTAGCCAAAGGGGTGACATCCCTCTCAAAATGGGTTGATAACTCATTTAATAATTTTTTATTTATTTAATGGTTTTTTTCGCTCAATAAAAACATTTATCATGTGTGATCGAGAAAATTGGTATCATCTAAATAAAGCTCGATGGGTGACACCCCAGTTCATACCCTAAAAAACTGTTAATTATTTAAATCAATTCTTACACTTATATTTCTTACGCTTATAAAACTACGTTCGAAATTGTTAAGCTTGGGTGGGTGTCACCCCTCCTATAGGCAGGCTCGGACTGGCCATGCGGGCATTTGGGCAAATGCCCGGTGGGCCGCTCCTCATCGAGGGCCGTTTGTGGGCCGCCTACAACCAAAATATTTGACAGTGGTATGAATAAAAAAGATCCTGTAAAAATGAATCCGCATTTAACTACAATTAAATTCATTAAGGATGGCATAAATTACTGAATTTAAAAACATATTTTATTACTTAAAATATTTTTATGAACGAATTTTCCTGGTTTCATCTTTAAAAATTCTACGGCATAAAAGGAGCGAACCTTTTCGGATGTCACCCAAAAGGGTCCCATATGAGTTAAAACAGTACTTTTAAGAGTAAAATTTCTAGAATTTTTCAGGGGGAGGACCCCCAGACCCCCCTTTCTATTTTTAGCTACATTATTCAATTTCTTTTAATATTAAGTTCGTCAAGATGGAAATTCTTTCTACCCATTGAATTTACCAACAAAGAATTTAAAGTTTATATTGAGTTTATTACGTATCCAATTAGGGACTTCAAGGTGGATAATTTCTTCCCAGTCCGACCCTGCCTATAGGTAGTAGTGATGGGCAAAATCGATAATTTTAGGTATCGAATACTTTGGTATCGAATACTTATAGGTATCGAGTACTTTTAGGTATCGAGTACTTTTTTTCAATGTCGGGAAATGAACCTGAAGGGACAATTTTTTTAGGGCCTATCCATAATCAGACTAATATTCAAAAAACTGAAAGCGATCCATCAAAAAGCCCCGTAGCTACGGGCCTGGAGGTGGATAGAGGCGAAGGTTTTGGCGGGGGAAAAACCTAGCCGCGTCAAATTTCTCTCGCGGATGATAACGACTTGGGTTTGAGCGTTGCAAAATGAAAACGGAAACAGGCTGCGTTTGATCTACAGTAGGTATTATAAAGATTACTTCATTGAAAAATTTAAAACGAAATATGTCAATAAAGTATCGATACTTTTGTGGGTATCGAATACACTCGATACCTATAGGTATCGAGTACTTAAGTATTTGGTATCGATACCTGCCCATCACTAATAGGTAGCCAGCCAAATGAGTATTTTCCAGGATGATCAATTTTTTTTGTTCAAGGAAGGCATATTTACCAACTTTGGGCAAAATTCGAAGACTTCGGTACTTTCTCCCAGATAGTTTGAGGGTGACAACCGATTTGTTAAACCCTAATTTATTTCATTAGTAGAGTGAATTCAAAATATTTTTCAAGGAAAGCATACAACTTGAAAAAAGTGCCAAGTTCACTAGCTTGGGTGTCACCCCCTTCGGGGTGACACCCGGGGCGGACCGCCCCCCCCGCCCCCCCGTAGCTACGCCACTGCATCAGTCAACTCTAGTTACGCCACTGCATGGTCCCTTAATGTTATAAACAAGTTTGGATGTTATATAGAAATAGAAACATATAAAGAAAAATAAATACCGCTGAAGAGGAACTTCGATATCAACAGATTTATTATTTTTCCAAAAGTTTTGATGATGACATCGTCGTAAAAACACTCTTCTTTGATAGAAATTTATATTTCTCGATAAAAGTAGCATTTTTTTAGACAAGAGACTGTACAGAGGCTATACAGGTTATATTAAACATAGATCTTTATGTAAAAAAACTCTCAAATTAGTTTTGGAAACAAAGTTGTTTAAAAAACGGGAATTTTCGGAAACTTCTCAATCCAATCCGCCAATACCAATAACAATAACCATGCTCGAAATTCGGTAGTAGAGGTTTTTACTTTATTCATACAGATTTGTTTGCCTGTCTTACAAGAAGAAAATTTTACTTTTTATGGAAAAATAAAGAATTCAAAAGCTATTTGCAATTTTTAAATGATTGAGGTGTTTAAAAATAAATATTTATAATCAAACAAACCCACTGAGCTACTCGTGACAAAACCTTAAGTTTGCAAGTCAATGATAAATGTAGGGTTGCAAACCTTTATCACATACTCTAAACAAATTCATGTGCCTAATGCATGGCTTCTACTTTATAAATATAAACAATAAACATAAACAACTTAGTCGTTCTGTGAATATTGATCACATAATTTTTAAGGGAGTACATTGAATTGCATATAATTAGCACTAAGTAAAAGACCCTAAATAAAACAATCAATTTAGATTATTCTATTACAAAATTAATTTTACAAAAGCTTATCGTTTCTCATTAAATTTCTAGTATAGTTTGAAATCCGTATTCAGAATGAAAGTCGTGGCATTAATCAGGTTGTTACTTAAGTTAAATATATCTGTTGAAGTATAATATCTCTTGTTATTTGTGTTTCATAAATAATAGTGACATGAAGATTGTTGATGATAGGTTTATCAACAATAACCATGCTTTCATTTGATACCGTTCAAAGTTGAATATTCAAATAAAGATTGTTTTAATGTTTCTGCTGAAATTTGTTTCAAATGCTCATATTTTTTTATTTAATACTTTTATTACTGTAATTGGTTTAAAATATTGATGTTATACATTGTTAATATAAAATGTGAATTCTAAGAAAACTGATTTTAATGAATTCTGTTTTAGTGGTGGCAAAGACAGTTGTTATAATATGATGCAGTGTGTTGCTCATGGTCATAACATAGTTGCTCTTGCAAATTTGCAGCCTACTGGAGGTACTGTGTCATATATTCTAAAAGTTTTAAACTTATTTATTATAATTACTCTGAAAAATACCATAGATAGATTTTTAAATTAAAGTTAGCTGTAGGAAATATCAATGGTTATATATGGGTCCAAGAGGGACGAATAGTGTTTGCATTATTTTTGTCCTACAAGACTCAAGAAAGTCTGAATTACTATAATTTTTCCAATCCAATAGAATAGTCTTTGAGGATACGCATGTATAATTTTAATTAGAGAAATAATTGGCTTTTAAATAGCATTTGTTGAAATGATTGTGCCAAAATCATGAAATTAAATTAATAAATAAATGGTAATAAAGCAATTTTTAAATTGTAGTTTAATGTTCATTAAAATAAAAAATGTACTTACATATACATATTAGGATACATGGGCATAGCCAGGGTTCAAATTAGAGGGGAGGGCATGCAGGGCGACTTTTTTATGTTTGTAGAGATCAATTTTAAAGCCCCGTGAGAGAGACTCGTCAAGTTTCAACAGGGGGCCTGGGGGTCCTCCCCAGAAAATTTTTGGAAATATGACCCTAAGAACATGGTTTTAAATTGTTTTTTGGAACATGCAAACCCAAATTTGGACATACATTTTTAAGTAGAATTTTGATTTTAATGAACTTATTACAAAAAAAGTTTGAATAATAAAGGTTCCTAAAGAGGGATCTGGGGGCCCTTCCCCAGAAAAATTTTGAAAATTTGACCCTAAAATACAGGGTTTTAACTAACAGTAAAGTAATAAAAAACCCTTGGCTACGCCCATGTTAGGATAGCCACAGACTGGAAAACCTTAAAACTGAAATTATCAGAAAAAATTTTAAAAATCTGAAGCTGTCAGGAAATTTGAGAAAATCTGATAATTATTGCAATATGGAAAATCTGCAAAGCTTTGAAAATAAAGTTTTTTGAGCACTTTTCTACAAAATTAAATGTAGAATGCATATGAATTACAATGGCATATAAATTGCTATTTAATTAAATGCATTTGGTTTACAGATATTTTAAATTCCCTATTATTACTTGAGCATTAATATCTGCATAATTTTTTTCCAGTTTAAAATTATTAAATTTTTTGTGTTTTGTTTGTTAGATGAGATGGACAGCTATATGTACCAAAGTGTTGGTCATAATGCTTTGAGTATGTATGCTGCAGCAATGGAATTACCTATGTTTCAACAGAGCATAGAAGGAAAACCAATCAATCAAAACTTTGATTATGATGCCACTGAAGGGGATGAAGTAGAAGATTTGTATATCTTGTTGAAAAATGTCAAGGTAAAAACATACATGATACCCTCTTCTTTAGATATTCTCTACCAAAATCTTGAGAAGGAAACTTACTGTCTGGCACAGTAATGACTCGACTTGTGTGGTCCCATAGTCACAAAGGTTTTGCAAAAATTTTAAAAATAGTATCGAAATAAAAAAAAACTGTCTATTTTCTACCTGTAAAGTTTGAACTGAATTTCCCTCCTATAAATCTGGTCAAAATTGTATTTCAAGTAAAGAAAAGATCAAATTTGACTGGAATTAAATTTATTAGTTTGTGTGTTGATGATGACATCCAAGATTTGGGGGTTTATGCAATCAGAGGTTAACTATTGATAAACAGTACAATGAGAGTTATAAGTTAACCCTGTAAAATGTTTTGAATATTTTCTTATGCATTCACTTCTTGCTTAGAATTCTGTGGACATCGAAGCTGTTTCTGTTGGAGCTATATTTTCAGACTATCAGCGGCTCCGTGTGGAGAATGTGTAAGAACGAATTCATTTTGTGTTGTTCCTCGTACTACAAAGATCTGTAACCTCCTTTCATTCTCTTAGCTGATACATTTGAAAAAAATCATTGAATTATGTTGTTTATTTTCTTGTTATATAGATGCAAGAGATTGAACCTTCAGGTTTTAGCTTATTTGTGGCATAGAGATCAGTCTGAGCTTCTTCAAGAAATGATTGATAACAAAGTTCATGCTATTATAATCAAAGTAGCTGCTCTAGGTAATATTTTATTTTATTATTTTTGTACTATAAGTAAGCATTGAATTTATTAATGGTGAAACATGCAGCTTTGGAAATCTTTGATTATTCCATCATTTTTTGATTCAAATAACTTGATTCAACCATTACATCATAACTACAGTTATTACCAAACGTTACCAACAAATAGCTATTGACACTAGCTAGTATAATATTTAAGGAAACTACGCACAATCAACTTGGTTAAAAAGGATCAAATGAATAATTGTGATGTTTTGTGTATTTTTAAATATAAAACTATTTTGTTTATTTCTTGCTTGCTATAAGTTATTTTTCATTGTAAATTCATATTATTATTATTTTTTTGTATTAACATGTTTTAATGAACCTCTGCCCACCCAAATCCTCTAAGTTCCTTTCAGACAGGCAACTTGGTAGTAAACATTTCATGTTGGTAACCAAGTTCAATGAACCAACCAAGTTCAATGAAAATGTCCAAAGAATTCAATGAACACAAAACCATTAAGGGGAATCATATATTCTCACTACTTTTAAAACTTAATTATCTTTCAATGAAAGATGGCTGGCTTTCGTTTTTCTGATATATATCATGGTTGTCCATTATTGGTTGATTATTACAACTTTAAACTTTATTATTCATGATTTTCATACTTAGGTTTGGATCCTGAAAAGCATTTAGGCATGAGTTTAGAAGAAATTCAGCCTCATATGATTGCTTTGGTATTGTATTCTCTTATAATAGACATTATTTTCATCTGTTGAGTGGTTTTGATTTTTGAATGATATTAACTGTTTTTCTTCATATTTTAGAATAAAAAGTTTGGATTGAATATTTGTGGAGAAGGCGGTGAATTTGAATCATTCACTTTAGATTGCCCTTTGTTCAAAAAGAAACTTGTTGTGTAAGACATAAATTTTATACAAACAGACAGTAATTTGTATCTTTCTAAAGGTGCTTCTTCTTGCTAAAAAGTTTAAACTGTTTTTCAACTTGTGTGATAAATTTAGTTACTTATTTTCCCATTTTTTATATTCTTAGTATATTTATTGTTAGGTATTTATTTAATTGCTGCTTTTAAAATACCTTCCAATTTGAATTGAAATACAGTATTACCATGAATTACCCTACCCTAACACTTGAATTCAATGTTAAGCATTTTTGAAATTTCACAAAAATAATCCCTAAAGCAGGCTTGTCTAAAGTGCGGCCCACGGGCCGCATGCGGCCCAAAAGCATTTAAAATGCGGCCCAAACGCAAATTATGAAAATATTTTATTTTTAAAAAATAAATGTTTGCAATATTTTATATATAAATTGATTCGAACTGAAATAAAAATATTTATGGAAACAAAAGGGGAACCCCCCTGTGGCTGAATTTAAAGGCGAAGATTGGGTTTGAAATTCAGCTTTTTTAGTAGACTTAACAGAGCAATTGAATGGTTTAAATTTGAGACTTCAAGGGAAAAAGATCAATTTATTATTTATTTGTTCCAGAATCCAGACAATAACAGCGTTTGAAAGAAAGTTAACATTTTGAGAAGAGTCAAATAAATTAAAATATTTGACACATTTCAGTACTTTGGCTGCACATAAGCCTGTGAATTGCACAAATTATATGCTGCATTAATTTGTGATTTAATTCAAGAGTTTGAAAGTAGATTTCAAGATTTTCGAAAAAATGAAGATCATTTCAACATATTTTTACCCCATTTTCTCAAAAAGTAAATAAATTACCTTCAAATAGAATGCATTGAACTGCAAAGTGATATTCAACTGGAAGAAGAATTTGCGAATTTTTCTTTACTGGAGTCTTACAAAGATTACCTACCCCGCGATAAAGATCCTAGTTTTCACCATCATGCTTTATTAAAGTCTTCAGCTTTTGGCAGTATAGTACCTATATTTGTGAACAAACATCTAGAAAGTGCATTAAGAATTGCAACCTAGTCTATTGAACCCTATATCAATTTGCTTTTTCAACAAAACAAATTTATCCATCTCATTAATTTGAATTATTTCTTTATGGAATCCAAACTTAATGAAACGAAACCTTTACTAATTTAAATTAAATATGTACCTATACATATCTAATTAAAATTTTTTAAAATTATAATAAAAAGAAGTACTTTATTTTAATAAATTTACATAGAGTAAATTTTTATTTCAATTTGTTGAAAAAATATTATTGTATGTGCGGCCCAGCAAATTTTTTTTCGTTGCAAAGTGGCCCTCAAACGGTCATATTTTAGACACCTATGCTCTAAAGGGTCTAAATGAAAACAACTGTCCATATAGTTTCACCCATAAAACTTAGGCAGAAAGAGTTTATACATTCCAATTATTAAGAATCAAAACTGCCATTAATAACCTACCTACTAGTTTGTGTTTTCTAAAAAATTTTAATGTTATTGGCACTTTTTTACTATGCAGTATACAAACATGAAAATTATTTTTATTCATAATTATAGGAAGGAAAAGGATGTAGTGATTCATTGTGATAAAGCTTTTGCACCTGTTGGATACTTAAAACTAAAGGACGTTATTCTTGTTGATAAGGCATGTATACACACAGTATTTGTTTTTATGAAATCTCCCTTTTTGTTTATTATAAATTTAATTATATTAACTAAATTTGAAATTTATTTTTCCATTTCAGGACTGAAATTAAACATGATTGAGTAATGATTGTTTTTAAAACCTTTAATATGTACATATGAAAATGACACAAATACTTGCTGTGATATTATTCAAGACTGATTTTACTTGGGTATATTATTTTCTTGGTGACTATTTTCTAAAAATATTTATGCATTTATTTGTATTTCATTTATATATTAAATCATATTCAATTAGACATTTTCTTTTTTAAGAGGTTGTTAATTTGGTGTGTAGGAATGTGAAATATTTGAGTCTACCTTCTACTGAATCTATTTAAACGTTTTTTAAAAAATAAAATCACCATTACATATGATAATGAAAGTATGAAGAAAAGTAAATAATATTTCAATCTCTATTCTAAAAAAAGTTTTTGGTGAAGGGTTTCCAAAGAAAAACTTTTTAATTACTGATCTGTATAACACATTTTTGATATCAAAACGTCCAGATTCTTTCCAGATTTCCGAGTAAGCTATTGGATTTTCCTCTCAAACATGAATTTATTTACTCCAAAACAATTTTTTTAAAGGGAGGCACAGTGCATATCCTCTTACACAATAGTGTGTATGAAGATTAAGTGGATACTGTGTAGTTAAAAAAACTTAGGATTAAAACATAATTGCATTTATTAGTACAAAAAACTACCAACACTTGTTTTACACTGCATTTATAAAAACAGAGCACACATAAAAATACGATCAAAACAGCAAAAAACAATGCTTATCATTTTAAAATTTGACAAGCTAATTACACATAAACTGAAAAAAATATCCCTTGCAATTGGAAATATAATGAAAAATACCCCACTCACACCCTTGTTCACCATACACCATCTTAGCATAGAACATTATTGCTATATTTACAGTTGTAATGTTAAGAACTTCTGAAAAATCTTAATCTTAAAAATCCATGGGAATAAAACAAATCAACCACTCTTGAATCATCCAAAACCATGGACAAAAAATATCTTGTGAGCTTATGAGAGAAAAACCTTTATCTTATAAATTATATATACTTGGGTGGGAACCATTCTCAACACAAAAATATTAAATCTTGTTCTCTACACTTGAAAATGACTTTTATTTTTCAGATAATTCGTCTTTCATGATAGAGAATATAGATATTATATTATCATAGTAATTGAACATTGAATTTACATATTTTATTTTCAAGTACTCACTCAGATAAATTTCACTTTGGTAAGAAAAAAATCTTCAACTTTTATTTTATGGAATATCATAGAAATCAAATCTCGTAAAATTATCTCATGAATGTCTTTAATTATTAGTTTTACTCAAAAGTCAAAATTGCTATCCAAAAACGGTTCATAGCATTTGCTTTTCCATCTTGAATTATTTAGTCATCTTAAATCACTTTTTGCATGTGTAGTCCACATGACAGTATTAAATCTTAAGCTATATATCAGTTCCCACCCTTTTTCTGTGATGAAGATTTTCCAGATCCTTGTAGAATTGCAATACTTATTCATTCTATCTTCCTTAAAACTGATTCTTGTAAACAGACTTATCCAATACAGATCATCTAAGAACCACCAATGTTATCTTTCAGTGATTATTCAGTTCTGTGTTAACAATTAGATCTTTCTGTACTCGATACTTCAGACTGTAGAATCAATTTTTTCGCAAGAATAGAGTAAAAGTATTGCAGCCATGCCATCCTATTCTTTCACTAAGTAGTAGATGTGGAACTGACTGGGAAATTTCCATATACGTTCCTAAATGTGATATCAGGCGTGCTGTATGTGACATTAGCATTAGCTGGATTTGGCGGGAAGTGGACGGGATGAGTTGTTGTCATGGCTTTCCTCCTCCTGTTCTTCCTGTGCCATCGGTAGCCAACTACAGCGCCAGCAACAACGCCAAGGTAGACGAGGGTGACTGAGACAGCTGTGGCTATCACTGTGGCTTTTGAAGTACAAACTTTGTCTTCATCTACTGTTTCTGGTCGAGGAGCTGAAAAAAAGTTAATCTTATGAATGAAGAGGAGAAGTTGCTTCAAGTGAAACTATATTTAATTTTATGTTGCATCGGCGCAAGTTCAGAGGTGCGGATGCGCCAAGTTTTTAGCGGTAAAGATGACTAATATGGTAACCCTAACTAATGTTAAGTGAATGATTTGGCTTCTAAATGTGCCGCTAAACAGCCAAAATTCGCCAAGCATCCGCACCTCTGAACTTGCGCAGTTGCATCTATCTAGAACTAGAAGAAGTATGGTATTCATAATCTGAGTTAAAGATGTTTAATTTTTTCATTCATAAAATTTTTAAGAATTTAATTGTTGAAAAATTATTAATCCATTGAGAAACTATGTAAAGCATTTCTGCCACTGGTTTTTCAATGGAGAAATTGAAGAATATCCACCAAGAAGTTAAAATTTTTTTTTCATCTTTTAGGTTAATTTGACTAGTGTTTCCCAACCTTTTTGGTCCCTGCCTCACCAAAGCCTTTCTACATTTTCCATGCCCCCCATGTAATTTTTTTTTGAAAATATTTCTTGGAAAGTAAATAAAACCTGGTGGTCCATGCCCCCATGTGGGGGTCAATTTGGTTGAAAATTTTCAAATTTCCCCCTAGAAAATCATATTTTTCACTGGTGGGGCTTGTGCCCCACGTTGAGAAACACTGATTTAGACGTTAGACTTAAAATTTTGCACATTTTTGGGGGAGTGAAATTCTATCCATCCTCTGAATTATTTTCTTTTTCAATTTACAAACTAAAGACCATTTTTTTATCTTTGAATTTTCTGAAGTATTAAGCTAAAAATACAGTACTACTAGAAATATTTTAGCTCATTTGCAAAATACTAAAATTTATTTCATTAGTTGAAATATTTTTTAACCTTACCCTTTTCAAAACGTTGGCATTACATTTAAAAATTTGAGATGCATTTAAAAGTAGCATGCACATACTTTTAATTTAGTTTTGTCAATACTAAAAAATCTTACTTTGAAAGAATTTTCAAACTTTGTCCCAGTCGAAAAAAGATGTTTTATGTAATAGTTAGGCAACATCCATAAATGATCTCACCCTTCCCCCCCCTGTCACCTGACCTGTCACGGTCTTAAACCAATAGTATGTCTAATACATGGTTTGAAATTGCCCAGAACCATCTATTTTTATTTGAACTTAATTTTACCTCACCTTATAGTTTCATTTCCATTAACCTTAAGGACAGCCTTAAGACGCCTTTTAAAGGCAACAATATACGGTCTTTTAAACATATTAGTATTTTAAACTTATTTTCAGCTGCAGGATGTGATGTTGCAACTTTTAAAACATCCTTCCTCCCCTTGTCACAAACTGATTAACCCCCTCCCCCCACAGACGTCGTTTATGGACTGCCCCTATGAGCTGTAGAAGAGAGCTCAAAATAATAAGTAAGGATTCGCTTATGAAAGGAGAATTTCACCATTTATTGCTGGTTAAGCGGACAATAGGTGTAATCTCACAACTCTCAAGCGTCACCTCCAACCGTGGACCGGTTTCGTCCTTGTTAGGACTCATCAGTACGGTATAGCATGGTAACACAAGAGAATGGAGGACTAATCAATGGTCACCACTTTTTCAGTTATAGTCGGCTAGACTAGTACTCTCCCTCCGCTCTCTTGCGTTACCATCTTATACCGTGCTGATGAGTCCTAACAAGGACGAAACCGGTCCACGGTTGGAGGTGACGCTTGAGAGTTGTGAGATTACACCTAAGGATTCGCTTGTTCTAATGATTCATTATTCATATAAAATTTTTTAGAAAAGTATTTTTCATTTACACTACTTACTATTAATAATGTTGTGTCTCTGAAGTCCTCTGTTATACTGAGTCGGCTGTGGTCTCCATTGCTGCTGTTTCGGCTTCGGATTCGCAGAGTTTTGACTCTTCCCATCTTCCCCCACGAGTATAGCAAGAGACAGCGGCACCTCTTCGGGCATAGACTTCTGCGTCGTCGCTATCACCTCACTGGGGCGAAACTGTGGCTGCGAAGCGTAGAAGTTGTTCCTCTCTGGAACCTGGTTCGATCCGACCCCAGGCCGCTGCGGATTCAATCTCCACGGGTCGTTGGGCCTTTGAGGGGTTTGACTCTGAGGGTACGGTTGCCTGTGGATGTTGTTATTGTTGTCTTCTGGTCGGTTGGGACCTCTTGGAGGTACTCTGGTGTTGCCCCAAGGGTTTGACTCCACTGTAGGGACCGTCGGGAGGTTGTTCATGCGGTTGTTCCACGGCTGCGGGTTGCTGCTCTGAGGGTTTGGCAGTTCGGCCGGTCTAGGCTGCTGCACGGGCCGGTTGTAGTCGTATCTGTTACCTTGGTTGTAGGAGTTTCTGTCTTGAGGGTTGGGGATTTCCATCGGTCTCGGTTGGCTGTTGGGGCGCTCTTGCGGGTAGCCAGGATGCCGGTTGTGTCTCTGATTGGGGTGGTCCAGTATTTCCAAAGGCCTCTGGATCTGTATTCCCGGCGATTGCTGGCCTTGAGGGGCTCCCCAAGCACTGGGGTTGGAGCTGATGACGATTTCCCGTGGCCGGTCCGCGAAATTGGGAGGTGCGGTTGCGACTCTGGACTGCCGGTTTTCCGCGTCCTGCTGGTTGTAGATGTTGTAGGGTGGTACCATCGGTGCCGCGGCTGGGCTGTTGCGGTTTTTGCTGCTGCTGCTGCTGTCCCAGTTGTTTGGCATTTCGTGGATTTCTATGGGGTGAGATTTGAGAGGAGGGTAGCTCTGCGGCTGACCAGATGCCTGATCGGTGTTTTGCGGATTCCAATTTCTTTGGGGATTGACCGAATCCAAGACCAGTCTTTGTGGATTTAGTGGAAGCGGATATAGCTTGTGGTCTTGTTGGTGGTCGTTTGGTCTGTAGTCTGTCATTCTATTGGGTATGGAATATGGGTTTCTGTTGGCGGAAAACGGGTCTGTTCTTGACAGTGGCGGTCTCCTATCACTTTCGTATGGGGGCCTGTTTGGTAGCTGTGGAGAGTTATGAGAATGCAAATGTTGATCATCGAAAGTTTTTAAATCTGGTCTTGGATACTGGCTTCTGCTGTTGGTTTCTGGTTGAACTCTTCTATCAGTATTGTTATTTAGTGTAGAAAAGTAGTGAATAGTTTGAGGATGAATTTCCATGGGCATGGGAGTAGTGGTATGATTATCTTCATGATGCATAAATGCGAACTTTCTATTGAAGGTCGAAGATTGAGGATTATCAGTTTTTTCTTCTTTTGCTTTGTCATTAAATTCGTCCTTTTGAGTTCCCCCTTCAGTGCTTGAGATTTCTTCGGTCATTCTAGTTGACGTATCCTCTTTGAGAATTTCTGTAGATGTTAAAGTGCTCGTAGTAATTGCTTCTGTTGCCTTGAAGGTTGTTTCATCAATTATCTGTTCTTCAGTAACTGTGCTTTCATTTGAAGTAACCAAGGTTGATTTTGTGCTTATTTCAGAGGTTTTTGTATCCGAAGAAGAATCTTCGGTTAGCTCTTCGCCTGTGGATAAAAACTGCTCTTTGGGCACAGTTTTCTTATTAGAATGAGCTTGATATAATTCAGTCGAATGTTTTTGAGAATCATCCCCAATTCGGTCTTCTTGCATTTCATCTTGGGTGTATTGGGCCGTTGACACATCTGAGCTCTCCATTGCTCTTGTAGATTTCTTGACCGACTCACCAATTTCTTGAGTCTGATGATGTGAAACGGAACCTGAATCTTTCGAAAAGAACCCATAGACGGTGCTAGAGAATTTATCTGTAGTTGTCTCTGAATGAGTGTCTTCTTTTGGATGGTCATTCGATGGGAAAACGATGGATTGAGACTCCTCTTGAACCACTGCTCTTATAGCGTCGTAGTCGTCCCGATCGAAATAAACGTCCTCGTCGTCCAGTAGAGAAAAGTTTGTCCTGTTGTAGGTCAGAGGCAAATCGTTCTTCAGTGATCGTTTTCGTCGACCATACGACGCTCCCTTACCTCCACACCTCACCTGCATTAAATTAAAACGGCATTAATTTATTCATTCATTCACTTATTATTTCAAATTAGATGGTGAATGTTGGCTCTGATACGTACCTGTTCGCATTTTTCTTGACAAAACCTGATTTGCACTTCGAAATTGACCATTCCGGAGGAAGGAAACCTGAAGGCTTTGAAAGTGGACAGAAGCGACTTGCGGTCGATGGGGTCCAGTTCTAGAGCCGGGAATATTGTTGCGTCAGTTGGACATCTGAAAAATATCGCCTTGGTTCATTATCTGGTTTGATGTAATTGTTAAAAAAATCTAGCTTTTGCGCCAAGTAAAAATAAATTTTTTGTGTTTTCTGTACCAGAAGTTAAACAACTCTCTCCGTGATACTTCATAAAGGGTATATAAATATGAAGAATTTCCAAAGTCAAAATTCAATCTGGAAAACTTGTACTTACCCTGAGCTATCAATGAGGAACAAGGACTCTCCGTTTGTACTTCGAGCATACAAATTCCTCGCAAATATGGCAAATGCACCTACAAAATAAAACGTTTTCTAATCCATTCAATGACTTTAAACTTATAATTGATTGAAGTACTATTATAGTAACCATTGGATAACTGCAGTCAAATTTTTTTTAAATCTTAATGTGTTCAGAATGGCCTAAAACCTCCAAAAAATGTTTTCATTTGCTTTTCAAAGCCCTAAATTTTAAGTTATTTTCAATTAAAAACAGCCTCTTTTGTGTCTGAGCTGAAACAGCTTGTGACGTGAAATGTGCTTTGTTCCCGCTTGTAGCTATAATCCCGCTTTGAAACAATGAGCACTAGTTTTTTTACAGACTAGTGTATCGATGAAAACACTAGTCCCACATTTTCAAGAGGCACATGCGACGTCACATTGTTAGGAGCTTTCTGTAATAAAATATGTCATGATTACCTTTAAAAAAGTTTGTGGGGAAAGGCAAGCGTATTTTTGGAATCAGAAGAGAATTTTTAATAAATTAAAATTAAATATTTAAAATTTTAAGATTTGCTGCAGTTCTCCATTCTAACTTACTTGACACTTCTCTTAGTTCAATTTTCAACGTGAGCTCTTCTCCTAAGCCTACTGCTCTAGCATCTTGACCAGTTCTATCTAGAACCCTCATAGCTACGTTTGGCGGGGGAGCTGTGTTGGTTACAACAGCTGTTAATGCTGCTTTGTTATATGTCCTCCTAAATACGAGAGAAAATGTGTAATGAGGCTTTCAAAAGTATTTTTTACAAGTTTTTTTATTGTTCCAAGAAACTACTTACGCCACATCTACTCCGGAGCCTCCTACTCCTGGACCAGCCATCGTGTAAGTTCGTTCTTGTGTCTCAAAAGAACACACGACCTTAATTGTTTTATCATGATCTGTCATTATCACTGGATGCTGTTGCACTACCACCTCGTTTACAAACTGATCGCTTGACTGAAAGATATTGAGATTAAATTTAGCAATATATGCTGTTTAAGAAATCAACAAGATATTTTAGTTTAAGTAATTTTTTATTGTAAAATGCTTAGGGTAAGGTGCTAAACTCGGCATAATTAATCATTCCCGTATTCCCAAAGTGAGGCGGGTAATGTGATAAATTCAATGACATTTATCAATGAGTATATATATCACTTTGCACGAAACACGCTGGCATTATTATTAATGACCTGATTGATCACATTGCGCGTATAACATAATATAATTCAGAAAAATTTCCATACTTCTGCAGTAGTTCCACAACGAGCTCCCATGGAAATGGCGAATTGCAGACTGGTCTGTCCCGTGCCTACCACGAAGCACTGGGAAGGGTTGCCTTTTGCATACACTCGTCCATGGAAAGGAGTATCAAAATGGATGGTCAAAAGCATGTCTTGGGGATTGCATTGCACGGAAACTGAAAAAAAATGACATGGAGGTAAAGGTTTATGATGGACTCTTGATCTTTTACCCATTTCTACACAATTTTCATTTTTATGACTTAAGCAAATTTCTTACAGCCGTATTCACCATAAACTCTAACCCAAACTTGAGTTGATAACCGAAGAAAAAGTCGTTTTACTCTGAAAATCCAATTCACCATCGAAAAGTAACCACAGATTTCATTTTACTAACTCAAGTTAAAGTTATTTAATAAACAGATTTTCCTTTTTATGACTTGAGTAAATGACTAAAAGTATTATTAGATCATAAAGATGAAAATTTCTCATTTTTGCCTCATGAGAAGCGTTTTAGGACGAAAAAACTATCTTCATTCCAACTAATTGAGCGTGCGTTTTAGGAGTTCTATTCAAGGCGGCATTTTTTTGCTTAAGGTGGCTTTTCTTACTAAATCGATGCTGCTCAACAACTTAGTAATCGACTTAGTAACTCCTAACATTGAATCTAGGGGGCGTTGAAAGTTGTCGCATCGGATAGGGCATGGTCATTTTTCTTTTCCTGGACACCCCTTTTTTTATTATCTCTGTAGGGGTTTGAAAGTTAAAGGGGGGGATAGTTATCTTGTGACACCTTGTAATTGTATAATGTGCAGCCCTTACCTTGCTCGCAGCTGCCCTTCTCGCTGTAGAGCGAGTTCCTGCGCGGCTGCAGCGCGTTGACGCCCTGCGGCACGCTAGAAACGTCGTCGCTGCTGAGCGCGCAGTCCTTGGCCACCAGCTCGAAGTTGACGGAGCGGCAGATGAAGTCCTTCTCGGCGTCGCACTGCCGCTGGCAGTCCTTCAGGTTGTAGGCCCGCGACAGCCGGTCCAGCTGCGGCAGGAAGCGGTCAGGGAACTCGCGGTACTGGCACGTGGGTGATTCTGAAAGGGTGGGGTTCGTTATACTCTATTCATTTAGAATTGGCTCTTGAGAAATAGTGCTTTCCCCCACGCTAGAAGCGTAACCTTAGTTACGCTCTTCGAACAGCCAATAGTAAGCCTTCTCCGTCACTTTGACGAGGATAGTTGCTATGGTTACAGATCGGTGGTGGGGAAGAAAATATTTTCAAGCGCCAGTTCAAAATGAACAGAGTATAGGTATTGAAACTCATCAAAAATAGCGGCACTGTTATGTTTTGTAAAAATCTGGTGGATGAATGAGGAAGTGGGATAAGGCTGGAAGAATTCCCCGAAGAAGGTTTATGACAACGCAACTTTATATAGTCTGATGAAACACTAAAAATGTTGGACTTCGCTATTTAACTGTCAATGAAATCTTATACGAGGTTCATCAGGATTAATTCACAGCCTCACTCCTACTGATTGTTTGGTTATTCTTTCGCCTTAAAACAATAACCAAACCAAACCTACTGATTAGTCATGGAGTGATCATAGAATTGTGTACTCTGGAAGCTAATGTACTTTTTTCCTTCATTGAAAAAGCATTTTCAAAATTGTCGACATATTAACCGAACTCTGCTTTTAACTATCTTATTTCCATATTTTTCCTGGTTGGGTGATCCCACTTGGTTGCAATTGTCATTCCATCTCATAAATTCCATAAAAAACCAAAAAGATTAGAAATGAAAGAATGAAATTGAATTGAAGAATGAATGATTAGAATGAAAGAAATGCCGTTAAAATTAATGTAGGTCTAACTTTTATGAATTTCAACGTCTTTCGATGTCTCTTACCTTTATCTCATCAAATATCCACAATTGGGTCATGGTCACTTCAACCATCCCATAACTTAATTTCATTTAAAAACCGAATGTTCTAATGTGGTCCCTTCAAAAGTCACAAACGCTTGCAATTTACTGACTTTCCTTCTGCTGAGTGATTATTTGGGGCTTGAATGGAAATATTAGCAACTCTTCTTCTTCCATTTACATTCCGTTTCCGAGTAGTAAATACTCAATAAATTTCAAGGATGTGAATAAGCTCACCTGAAATGCACTGATTCTCAAGGTACTCCACCTCTTCATTGGTGTACTGGAAGCGATTGGCAGCCGACCGCTTGGTATCCGAGTACAAGAAGCACGTTCGGTGGTGGTAGTGGTACACGGCGGATTTGCAGTGGGGGGCCTCGCGCAGACACAGGTCTTCGCAGTCCGCTCGCTCTGGAACGTTCTGGATCTCGTGTAGAGGATCAGTTTGTAGCTCGTGGTGAAGGTACCGCTCGAAACTCCACAGTTTGGGGCACGCTCGTTCTGTGAATTCATAAGGATATGTTATTCCAAGTACTGAATTTTCGTAAGATTCACTGGGAAATTTGTTTTTGTGTTTTCTTAATAGGACAGCAGTATTCAGTTGGTAATTCTATAGAATTACCAACTGAATAGTACTTATAAGTACAATTTAATGTGTTAGGGATTAAAAACAATAATACGTGCGTCCTCACAGCATGTAAGTTTGATAGGTTCATCATTTTGGCTTTCTGCAGAGCTGAGAAGAATTCTTTTCCCTTCCAATTTTTTAAGTTTTACAATTGAGGTGCTTGCAGCAATAGGGTGTTCCGAAAGTCTATGGGGAAAATTTTTTTTTCGAATTTCCCAGATGCCCCCCCTCAAGTTGTTACAAATACTAAAACATTATTACATGCAAATTTTCAGGTCTCTAGGACGATTTTTGACCCCCGCGCCCTTCAAAAGTAGGTTTCCCATGTTAAAGAATAGGGAAAATATTGAAAAAATCGTCCTTTTTGGTTCTTTTCAATTTAACGAGCCTGGACGCAGTCAATATCGAATTAAAACCTATACATCATCTTTGGGACATCATTGCCTCAAGATCCTATCAGAAAAACATTCCATGGCACCTACTGGGGGGTAGTTAAACGGGGGTGAAAAGCGCGCTTTCACCGAAAAAAGAGGATGCTCGCCGGCGCTTGCTGATGGATTGGATAATACTCGCCGGCGTTTGCGGGGGGAGCTGGATAAAAGCCACTTAAGTGTTTATTGAACTTTTTTCCTAAAGTGCCTCGTTCTATTCTGTTTCTGTTAGAAAAAAAATTTAATTAAATTAAAAAGTTAATTAAATTTTAGCTAATTTGTTTTTACCCCGCCTACCTCGATTAACTTATTTCCATGGGGTATAATGCTATGATTTGAGCTTAGCTTAGTGAAGGGGGTTTAATGTTTTATGCAGCTATCTCATTTTCCTGTAAACTCAACTCAGTAAAACAAAAATTTTTTGATGTAAATGCAATTTATTACATTAATTATATTACATTTGAGTTATAAAGAAAACACATGATAGCTAATAATATAGGAAAAAAGTTCAATAAACACTTAAGTGGCTTTTATCCAGCTCCCCCGCAAACGCCGGCGAGTATTATCCAATCCATCAGCACCCGCGGCAAGCGCCGGCGAGCATCCTCTTTTTTCGGTGAAAGCGCACTTTTCACCCCCGGGTAACTACCCCCCAGTAGGTGCCATGGAATGTTTTTCTGATAGGATCTTGAGCCAATGATGTCCCAAAGATGATGTATAGGTTTTAATTCGATATTGACTGCGTCCAGGCTCGTTAAATTGAAAAGAACCAAAAATGACGATTTTTTCAATATTTTCCCTATTCTTTAACATGGGAAACCTACTTTTGAAGGGCGCGGGGGTCAAAAATTGTCCTAGAGACCTGAAAATTTGCAGGTAATAATGTTTTAGTATTTGTAACAACTTGAGGGGGGGCATCTGGGAAATTCGAAAAAAAAATTTCGGAACACCCTATTGCAGCAACAATGAGCGAGCTATAGTCTGTTCATTAGAATTGGCGCCTGACACAGGATCAAAAACGCTAAATAACGCCTAATAACACTCACCCCGCAACCTCAGTGACCGATTCTTTTACAGTAATTTAACTAGTTCTGTTTAGGCTGCCCTATCAATGCACAAGAAACATTTTTTGATTATAATTACAATAGTAATTGCTTATAATACATTTCGTCTCAGGCGCCAATTCTAAATGAACAGACTATAACTCCGACAGTTTTACAGGGGAGTTAGCTCAAATCTCATAGCTTGCCGCAAATACCTCAATTATGATTCCAACTTCGAAATCATTACTGTGGTTATGAAATATTTTTGCTTTATTTATACTATTTTTTTGAGAGGCAGAAAGTCACACAACTCTCTTCAACCAATTCTCAATTCTATTCCAACAATCTACAGCAGACTAAAGTAAAAGCACCTTTTATAATCGGTATAAAAGCAAACAGTTAACAACCGCAGTTTCTTTAACTTCAATTAGTTCATGAGAAAAATGGGAAGAAATCGCGTCACTTTTCTTAAACGGTTTTTCTCACCTCTCAAGCAAACCTTGTTGAAGTACACCGAATCAAACGAAGGCACCAACACCGGATCGTCGGTGGGGTCCCGCAGGATGATGTAGCAGTTCTGGTAGCTCTTGTACTGCACCACGAACCCCTGGCACCTCTCCCCCAGCCTCTGGCACTCCACTTCGCAGGGCTGCACCACCCCCACGGGCACCCGGGTGGGCACTCGTTCCCGGCGCCCCCCTCGCACGTCGTGTCCGATCACCTTCTCGTAGGTGAACTGGTGTGGGGTGCAGACCGGAGGGGGCAGCGGTGGGAAGATGGGGGGAACCCCCGGGGGCGGGGGAGGTGGTGGGTGAGGGGGGAAAGGTTTGTGGATGATTGGGGGTGGTGGTGGTTTGAAGGTGGTCGGCTCTGTGTTCCTGGAAGGAAATATATCATTTTGCAAACTGTTTCTGTGCACTGTAAAAAAACGGCATTTTACACAAAAAAGTGGTGGGAAGAAATTGCCTCCATACATTGAGAGATGTTACTCCGCTATACGGAGGTACCCCCACTTAGACTAGGAGGGACTTCCCTCAGAGTCTAGGTGGGAAGTTCCTAAGTAACATCTCTCAATGTATGGAGGCAATTTCTTCCCACCACTTTTTTGTGTAAAATGCCGTTTTTTTTTGCAGTGAGATGTAGAAAGTTTCTTTTAGACAAGACGTATTTTTGTCATATTCAGCTTGAAATTCACACAAACAAACCATCAGAGATTGGTACTGATACAGTGTAATTCTTTTAAGGAATTCTTTGTCGATTCGTTTTAGACTTAATAAAGCTTACCACCAAAAAGGGACTGTACCAGTAATCTAAGGTTTTTGCGTAAGAGGTCCCGAAAAGGATATATCACTGTAAATTTCCAAACTTTTTAAGGTATCTTTCAAATTATAAGGTTCGATAAATTCCATAATTTTTTCAAGATACGTAATAGATTAAATTCAGATTGGCGAAGAGATATTAGCATAAAAATCATCTGAAAAATGCTTTAACTTCAGGTGGCCCCCCTACCTCAGGATTGCTCTGAAAGATTTAAAAGAAAGACTTACCTCGGAGGATGCGTGGTTTCTCCCTTGGTGGTCCCTGTAGACCCTTGAGGATGTCCCGTCGGACTCTCGCGTGCATCTGTAGAATGCAGCTTACAAGTTTTCCCGGAATACGTGGCCCCTTGTCTGAAAGCCAAGCCTAATCCTTGCCCCGTGAGCCTGCTCTCGGCGCTCAGCATGCAAACGCTGCCGTGGGCTCCGCGGTTCCAGAAGGTGTAGCTGCGGCAGTTGAACTCTCTCTCCCTGTTGCATTCTCTCTCGCAGTGTAGGGTCGATGGGGTGTCTGTTAGGGATTTTGTGACGTATACCATGGCTAGGTCTTCCTCTGACTTCTGGTAGGGGCAGAAGGAGGTTTCTGTGGAGACAAGGACCAGGAAACTTTTTTTGAGACGATTCGATTAATTTTTTTTGTTTTTAAATTCATGTAATTATATTATAGTGGTTACAATTACTATTATAGTGGTTAATTGTGGACATGATAAATTATTACTGGGCCTGGGTCGTGCACCCATCGTAGTACGCAGCTATACCGGCTCTCCGCAGTAGTATGAGTCAATCTTTATTCTTGTACGTATAGATTGCGTTCGACAATGGCACATTTGCCTGACTTTGTTATTAATGTCTTGTTTGGTGTAGAATGTCCTATTAGGGATCTTGCTCCATTAAACTCAAAACACTCAATCAATCAACTTTAATTTTTGTGAAATTAAGCCATCGAATTATTTTCGTTTTTCTTAATTTTTATTTAAATGATCTTTCTTTAACCTCAATTTAGCTTTGAATATATATTTTTAAAAACCTTTGCTAACATTCCTATCTAATTGACAATTAAACTCAAAAATATCCAAATGCATCCTGATATTTATGTAAAGCTACTTCTCAACTGCACCTTAAAAAGAAATTCCCAGGAAAAGGAAAGGTACGGCGAAGAATTTTGGAACTTAAACCTCACCTCTAATATTGAACTCTACCATAAAAAACGACAAGAAAAGACAAAGAAAATCCATTCAATTATCAAAAAAAGGAGATCACCAAAGGGTCTTACCAACTAAACACTGGTTCTCGAAAAAGTCCACTCTACTGGCCTCCACCAAATGAGCCTTCTCTGCCGTCCGATCGTCCCCGAAGACGTGGCACTCCCTCCTCAGGTGGAAGTAGTTGGCCGAGCGGCAGACATACTTGCGTGTCTCGAGGCAGAACTGCTGGCACTGCTCCAGACTTACCACTCGAACCACGTCGATGGGGGTCAGACCACGTAGCTCGTGGTCCATGATACGCTCATATACCCACAGTTTGGAACATCCCACGTAAGCTGTGAGAAGACAGGTAAGTCAGGGGTTTTCGAACTATGCATTTACTTATTCAAAGTTGTGGACTAAGGGAGAACTTGAGTATTTTTTATAAGGTTTGTTATAACCTTATAGGCGTCAACTATACTTTGTCCATTTTGAACTGGCGCTTGAAAATATTTCCTTCCCCACCACCAATCGGTAACCATAGCAACTATCCTCGTCAAAGTGACGAAGGCTTACTGTTGGCTGCGCGAAGAGCGTAGCTATGGTTACGCTTCTAGCGTGGGGGAAAGCACTATTTCTCAAGCGCCAATTCTAAATGAATTGAGTATAGTGTAGGTTGCTGTTGCCTTTTAAATGGGTTACGCCGTAAGATTACAACAAAGTTTATAAAACGTAACATAGCTATCCTGGTCAGTACTCACCGGGCACGCAGAGTCCCCCGAAGAAGGTCTTCCCGATGGCGGGCCGGAAGTCCGCGGGATGCACACTGGGCGGATCGTGCACGCTGGAGCACTCGAAACGTTGGTGGTCGAGCACGAAGGAGCGGCAGTCGGACAGCGCCTGGCACCGCCGCACGCACTCGGCAGAGATGCCGGGCGTGCCGCTGTCACCGCGGTACAGCAGTGTCGAGGTGGCACCGAACGGCTCGTAGCCCGTCAGCTTCTCGAAGATGAGCCGTTCCGTCGGGGAGCACTCGGGACCTGCGGCGGGAAAAAAAGGTTTTATTTGTGTGAAATGTGTGAGAGATTAGTGTTTCTCACTGTAAAAAAATATGGCACTTTACACAATAAAGTGGTGGAAAGAAATTGCCTCCATTACATGGTAAGATGTTACACCGTGATACGGAGGGACCTTCCACATACATTCGGAGGGAGGTTCCTCTGTCCCGGGACTTCTTTTTTCTTTTTTGACCATAGAAAAGGACTAAATTTACACAATATCCCAGTCCTAAATTCCACTATCCCCCAACGAAATTTTTCCTTGCTACGCCACTCCGTGGAGTGGTACTAACCTCCGAGTCTTGGTGAGAGGTCCCTCCTTATCGAGGTGTAACATATCTCCAACTCCGTGGATGGAGGTAACTTCTACCCACACTTTTTGTGTAAAGTGCGATGTTTGTTTGCAGTGCATCTCGTATTAAACTCAACCATGGTACTCACGCGAAGGCTCCTGCGGCTGGTAGGGCGGCCGGGTCTTGACCGTGGTCTCCTGGAACTGCGCCTGCGTGTTGCCGAGCGTGTGCGGCGGGGCCGTGGCCGTGTCGGCCGACGACGACTCGGTGGAGGCCGTGGGAGGCGGCGCCTCGCCGGCCGCAGCGGTGGCGGCCTGCGGGCACATGCGCTCGTAGTAGACGATGCCGGGCCGCCGCTGGATAGCCGCAGACCCGCCGCTCGCCTTGTCGTCGCCGCTCAGGAAGCACTGCAGAGCGCTCGAGTAGTACGAGAAGGAGCGGCACGAGAAGGTCGAGAGGTCGTTGCAGAGCTCCCGGCACGACTCAAGGGTGGAGACCCCTTCCGTCTGGATGATGTTGGCGTAGGTGGGGTAAGCGTCTTCCGTTTCGACGTACGGGCAGGAAGTGTCCACTGGGGGGAGAGAGAGAGGAGGGTGTTAAGATCTAAAGCTGACCTGATGTCCTTCAGCGTCTCTTAAGATAATTTGATTACTTGATCGCTAAAAGTTGCATTTCTTATATTCTTTCTGTGGATAACATCCTATATTTCCTCAATAGTACTTTTCGATATTCTATAATGAATCATCATACCTCCCTTTCTTAAAATAACCGTCTAAACACTATAAATGACACTAAATTACCAACTCTATCATGGGAAGAATAAACAGGTTGAGAAATTCGAACACAAATAATTTTCAGTGAAGATCACCGTGAGGGCTTTTTGCCAAATCGACTAGGCGTTATATTTTAGCAATGTACCCAAATCGTAACTGTACCGGAAAAGATTCTGGGGTTCCCCGATTGGGGGGATTCTTTAAAGCCAGTACACGCTTTAGGCTCGTACTGTTTTTTTTTATTATGTGGCACTCACAGATAATGTGGTAAAGGATTTTGTGTACTTAACAGACTAGTAGATTAAATTGAAGATATCCGGAGAGTTACAAGTACGAGAGGAAATATGCAGGAAACAAAACAGACGAACAGTTCTTACCAGGCAGACAGCTGTTCTCCAAGTAGCTCACCCTGGGGTCCTCACTCCTGTAGTACTTCATGGGCTCGGTCCTCCGGTCGGCAGGGGAGAGCTTGCACTCTCCGCTCTCCTCGTCGTAGCGGGCCGAGCGGCAGGTGAACTCTCTTTCCGACAGGCACAACTGGATGCAGGCGGTCCTCGTCTCCACCTTGCTCACGGTCTTCTGGTACAGGCTGTCCGCCAGCTGGTATCCCAAGGCGCGCTCGAACGCCCACGCTTTGTCGGAGCAGGTTTGCGCTTCGGGACCTGAGGAAGTTTATGGTTTTGTATCATCATTACCTTTTTTTCACTGCTCTGATTCAGTGGAACATGACCATAGCAAACCAATGCAAAAAAGAAAACGAAATACTATGGAAAGGATACAAGGATTACACAACAAATACCAACATTTGGACCTGTTCAGATCAGTGGCGGATCCAGGGGAGTGGCACTCTGGAAAGTGCCCCCCCTTGGAGACCCAAAAATATTCTCAAAATGAGTAAAAACCCTACTTTTACAGGTCTAATTTCAAAATTTTTTTTTGTGGGGGAGGACCCCCATACCCCCATTAGTATCAAAATGGGGTATTCAGTGATTATTTTTAGGGAATCCCCAAAATTTTGACATTTTGTGTCAAAAAGTAAAGGTAATAGTGTTGAAAAGTGCCCCCTTAGACTAAAAAGTTTCTAAAAATGAGTTAAAACCCTACTTTTACACGTAAAATTTAAATTTTTTTTCTGGGGGAGGACCCCCAATGGTACCACAAGGGGATCTTTTCTGTAAAAGTGCCCCCTCTTGGAGCAGTGCTGGATTCGCGCTTCAGATAACAGAAAATTTAGTCAGCTCGAGTAACATTTTACGTGACTGAGTTGCATTATTTTTATGCTACTCCCTTTCTTATAAATACACGACAGTGAAACAATTTTTCTATCATAGTTGTTGGATTCTATACAGCATCGGACAGAAAAAAGTAATTTTGATCATAGGATCATTTCATTTCACATCGGCATGAAGAAATTCTTTTAGGAAAACATTGGAGCATGACAACCAAATGCTGAATCGATTACCCACTAGATAAAATAAATTACCTTGCAGACAAATCTTCTCAAAGTAGCTCTCCCCGTCTCTGGCTATGAGTTCCTGCGTCCTGCCGTTGGAGTTCCTGTCCAGCCTGTCGCAGCGCATGTTGTGGTAGTGGTCGCTGAAGGCCGGACACTCCGTGCCGTCTTCCAGACAGATTCTCGAGCACTCCAGGGTGTTGCCCAGGGCTCCAGGCTTGTTGACTTTCATCATGGTGCCTTGCGCCGACCTCAATAGCACTCCCGTCATCTTCTCGAAGGTCATGACGCCGTTGTCGCATTGTTCTGGAATGAGTTATTATTATTGTTGCATTAGCTTGGGTACTACTAAGCTTAAATCGATCCTGTTGTTAAATGTGCTTAAAAATGTATGACTAACCACATAAATAAAATTCAATCTTTAGTTTGGTTGGGGGGATAAAGGGGATCTGAATGAAAGCAATAGCACAGTATATTGTTAGTGTACAATAGATAATACGCTTATGGAAAGACGGAGAAGGAAGGATGAATCTACTTTGAACAACATTGAAATGGACATAGAACTCACGTTCTTACTCTTAAATTCATGCAGAAGGATAGAGTTACATTAACAGTGGAAATAGATACATTAAAGAGAAAGAAAAATGCTTGCTAACTTTATTTTTAGGTGGGTATTTATATCTGACTTCATGTTGAGTGTTTCTTCTCTAAATAAATCATTGTATTTTTACCGGAATAGTTACAAATACTAGGAATCCTTCCTCCCTTAAGCCCAGGCTGTAAAAAATACCGCACTTTACACAAAGAGTGGTGGAGGTTCCTCCGTATTGTGGTGTAACATCTCTGAATGTATGCTGTCAATATCTTTCCACCACTTTTTGTGTAAAGTGCCGTATCTATTTTACAGTGCAAGATAGCAAGAAAAATTTCTTACCAAAGAAACATTTCAGTTCTCCGTATACTGCTCCTGGATGAACCGGGAGCTGCACGTCTTTGCCCCATGTGACGCTGCTGTCTCCACTGAGTTGGCACCTGTTGTCCACGTAGCTGTACGACCAGCAGTTGAAGGCCGTTTCTGCATCACACTGGTCCATGCAGTCTGTTGAAGAGGCCGCGAATTGAAGGTAATCCGGAGTTAGAAGCGTCACGTCAGATCTGGTTTCGTACCGGCAGCTAGCAGGTGCTGAAGGAGTTGAAAGATTAAGCACATGAAATGAAGCATTCAATAGCTTTTATTTCATTAAGTGAGTGCATAAGATGATAATGTACTCCTGATACTCATTTGATATCGGTCAATAATTAATACGGCAAAAAAATCAGTTAAGTGTGCCTCATAGCCGGGAACAGTTATTTCTCCTTCAAGTGATTATTACGATGAAATAACTTTGCTCAGGGCCGCCGAGAGCCAAGCCGGGCCCCAGGGACAAAGTCAAAAAGTGGGCCCCCGGTCACATGCACTCATTTCGAGAGAGGGGGTGAAAATTTTCTGAAGTACCACCATTCATGTATAGACTTAATGTAATTTTCAGAATATTTCCAGGCAAGATTTGAATTTTGATGAACTCAATAAATTTCGTTTTCTTGATAATACAATGAAGGATCGTGCCAAACTAGCGACTTGAAGACGTCAAAACCATAAAAAACTCGTTAAGATGCTTATCAAGAGAGGGGAGAGTGAGGCTCAATTCCATGCTTTCTCCCCTATCTTGATAAACAGAGTTTTTTGTGGCTTTGGCGTCTTCAAGCTGCTAGTTTGGCACGACCCTAACATCAAGCACCACCAGAAAATATTTAGAAATTCGACCCTAAAAATAACTCATATTTTTGGATATTGTTCACAACTGAGTGTCACCCAAGGATGGACTTTGTCTTAAGTGAAGTTATAAGCCATTTAATGATTTATCTTATGCATGAAATTTTAGTGAGTTTTTATAATCTCCCCCTCATAATGAATTCCTTTGGGGGGTCTGGGGGTACCCCCAGAAAATTTTTGAAAATGTGCCCCTAGAAAGTGGGAATTTACTCAGTTTAGCCCATTCGGGTAAACAGATTAATTTCCAAACTATTCAAAATGATATCCATCTAAGTATGATATCCTATGATGATATCCTTTCATCCATATTAAAAGGTTTACCAAGAGAACTTTATGTATGACAAGTTTATGTAACTAAAGGTTCAAGTTTGAAAGGGGGGTCTGGGGATCCTCCCCCAGAAAATTTTTGGAAATTTTACCCTAAGAACAGGGTTTCAAACTGTTTTTTGGTACACGTAAACCAAAATTTGGATTTACATTTTTAGCTAGAATTTTGATTTTAATGAACTTATGAAAAAATTGTGAACAATAAAGGTATAAATACTGAAGGGGGGCCTGGGGTCCCTCCCCCAGAAAAATTTTGAAAATTTGACTCTAAAAAACTGGGTTTTAACTGGAGGCTGCCGGGCCCCCTCTTGCCCCGGGCCCCGGGGAAAGTACCCCACTTGCCCCCCCTCTCGTCAGGCCTGACTTTGCTGTCTGAAGAAGGCCGTATTCTGTGCTACCTTACCAATGGTTAACCAGCAATAAAAGAAGGAATCGCCGCAGGCTTGGCAAAAACCCGGGTTTTTTTGAAAAAACCCAAGTGGGTTGGGTTTTTTCGGGTTTTATCAATAAAACCCTGAAAAAACCCATACAAAATGGGTTTTTTCGGAAAAATTGTGGGTTTTTTCAAAATTAAGTGGTTTTCTCCTATAAAGTTAGTGGGTTTTTTCAAATTTTAGTGAGTTCTTTCTATGTTAAATGTGTTCTGTCAAAATAATGTCAGTTTTTCCACAGTTAAGTGGATTTTTTCAAAGTTTTTATACTTTGAAAAACCCACTGAATTGTGTAACACCCCTTATTTACTGAAACCTGGTTTAAATTTTGAAAAAAAACCCACTAAAATTTAAAAAATATCCTAAACTTTAAAAAATCCATTCAATGTTGAAAGAAATCTATTCAACTTTGTAAAAACCCACTGAAATTTTTAAAAAATCTTCTTTATTTTTTAAATCTAATTTCAACTTTAAACGTCTTAAATTTTGAAAAAACCCCATTCAATAATGAAAAAACCCACTGAATAATGAAAGAACCTCTTTAACTTTAAAAAAGCTCCCTGAAATTGAAAAAACACCATTTAATTTTTAAAACCTGGTTTAAATTTTGAAAAAAACCATTAAAATTTTAAAAGTATCCTAAATTTTGAAGGAACTGCCAAAAAACCCAAAAATGGGTCCAAAATGTGGGTTTTTTCACATGGTTTTTTTTGAAAAAACCCATTGGGCCCAACCAATTGGGTCCAATCCAGCCAACCCTGAATCGCCGACTGTGATTGGTGGAATCCTTCTTTGACTGCTGTTAAACCACTGGTCATGTAGCACAGAATACGGCTGTAAGAGACGCATCATAAACGATCCCCATAACGACGTTTCAACAGCAGGAAAAATGTTACAAGCTAATGATTAATTGATGGGACAGCATACCTATGTCCAACTGTATTGAAAGGGTTGAAGTAAAGTCAATAATTAATTTTAAGTGAGATAAATACTTATTACTCTCACAAAATGAAGTAAGAGAAGCCCCATTTGTTTTGTTTTGTGATGATTTTCTTATACAAAAATATAGGGTTGTTCAAAACTTTCAACTTGTAACTTTTTTAGACCAACTTTTAACTAGACAAAAGACTTACTATGAATTTTTTTGAAAACTACTGGAGATATAAAATAATCTTTTAAGATTACATTTATACCTTCATTTGATTTTTAATTGTTTTAATTAGTAAAATAACTGGCATGTTTCTTATTACCCCTCGTGGGGTAACAAGATACAGTCGCTTTGGGGTAATAAGAAACAAGTAAACCCCCCTACCCGTTTTACTTAGCAAGTTCATTATCTTTTCAAAGAAGGCTAATGATGACATAAACATTCTGTAAAAAATGAGCTTCATAAATCTAAAGGAAAATCATGTGAAATTTTTTAATGTTTCTTACTACCCCATTTGAATCTTATTATCCCACTCTCCCCCATAGCATATTGTTATACTCTATTACATTCTGTATAGTAGTACTCACGCGGTGGCGCGCACTGGTTCTCGAGGTAGTTCCTGCCGGAGCCTGGGGCCAGGCGGAAGGCGGTGGGCTTGGTGCGGCGAGTTTCACGGCTCATGCGGCACACGCGCTGCTCCTCGTCGTAGTCGGCCGAGCGGCACTTGAAGCGCTCCTCCGTGATGCACAGCTTCTCGCAGTCCTCCTTGGTGCGCACGTTCCTAGCCTCCTTGTCCACGTGGCCCTCCAGGTAGGCGTCGCGCACCCGGTCGAACACCCACAGCCGGTCGCGGCACGCGGAGTCGAACGCCTGCTTGGACACTGCGGAGAAACTCGTCGTTATTATAGCGATGCGAGGATAGTTTCGTAGTGTAGATATTATGACTGCTCCCTCAAGAGTTAACTAATTGGTACGACTTTCCCTAGTTATAGAGGAGTCACTGAATCACTCCGCAACGTAAAAGACGGAGCCTTAACAAAAAATTTATGAACTTTTGCCCCTGCAGTTAAAATTCCTTAAAAAATGCCTTTGACTCACCTCCCCTGAAGCAGATCTTCTCGTAGAAGTTGACGGCCGTTGAGACGACGATGTCGTCACCCCTGCCCACCGAGTTGACGTTGTAGGAGATGCAGGAGGAGGAGGTGTAGTTGAGCGAGAAGGAGAGGCAGGCCGCCTGCTGCTTGCACAGGTTGATGCAGTCCCGTGTGATGGCCTGTCCCGGTTGCTGCAGCATCGACTTGTAGGAGACCACCCCGCTGAAGCTCATCGACACCATCTTCTCGAAGGTCTCGATGCCGCCGAAACAGTCTTGCGCTGGAAATGGAATAAGTGAAGGAGGCCTTAGAAGCTAGATATTCGTTTCAAGGGGTAAGGTGATTGGACGTGACGATTTAAGTGCACTGCACAGGGATTTCTAAATCTTGGTGCATCGATGTTTATTGCGCTTAACCCTTTATGCCCCAAATTATTTTGCTCATCCTCATCAAGTTTACGTAACTGCAACTATAAGTAAACTAAATTTGGCCTTACATGACAAAAATTGGACGAGTTTGGAACATTGGAACATTTGGAACCCGTCGAGACATAAAGGGTTAAGGCGCAACATGACATAACTGTATCTTCCCAACTTTACAGGAGACGAAAAAAACTGCTTCGTTCTTAATGGAAAGCATGTGCGGGACTATTTAGGTCGTTTTAGAGTCATTTTCTATCGCATAAACTCATTTTGGGAGTTTTTTTACACAGGATTAATTAATAAAAAATTAGTGGAGAGAGATAATATCGTCGCTTAAGGCGCAAAATGACATAACTGCATTTTCCCTATTTTACAGGAGACGAAAAAAACCGTTTCACTCTTAATAAAAAGCATTCGCGAGACTATTTAGGTAGGTTTAGACTTATTTTCCATCTCAGGAACCCATTTTCAGAGTTTCTTTACTCAGGATTAATTAATAAAAAAGTTAGTGCAGTTATGTCATTTTGACTTAAGGAATCGTGCAGTTATGCTAAAATGCGCGGAGTTATGTCATTCTGATTGATATCTTATAAACGTAATTCGATGGTGATTCAGGTAATAATTATAACAATCTGTATCTGAGTATAACCAAAGTATGATGCAGATTTCAGTGTTTAGTTTAAAATCTCATAGATGTATATATTTCTTTGTGTTTAACACATTTAATGCATTGACTTAGAAACATTTCAAATTCTAATCTTTTACTTTATCCACTTTTAAAGTTTTAATTGATTATACGAGTAAACAACACTTTTTAAATTTTCTCTAGATTTGAGTGTGACTGTTCGAAGTAGGTTAATAGAAAATATTTGAAATTATAGATGGCATATATTTAAAAGAACTAGTAGAGGTACTTCATAATTTTGAATAGCTGTTGAGAGAAAGTTTTTCTTTTTTCTATTTTCACCAAGAAGGAAAATACATAGAAAAGAAAGTTAACCAATTAATTTGAGTAAAAAAAGCTTGTAAGATTGTGGTGTTTTTTTCATATGAGGAATTTGCATAACTTAAAGTAAAATGAGCCTGAACACACAGTGTCCATCGTATTTACAAAACATCAAAGGTACAGTCATTGTCTGCTCCTAGTCTATGCGCGACAGACATCGCTTTTAGAAGCGACACTTTTCATTAAAACCCCATCGGTCCTATTTTTAATGACACAGTGGGTGACAAAGCGAGGGTGTCGGAACCAGGCAGAGAGATACGCGGCGTTTCCTGAAAAAACGCACTCTCTGGCGCGTGTGATTGAACTGCTGCTTCCGCATAGCCCGGGTTTGTTAGCGCCCGCGTCCAGAACAATGCACCGACAATATTGGAAATAGAATGTGCTACCACTACGCTCTGCAAATGATTGGTGGGTTTGCGAAACGTCTTCCTCCGGACCTAAATTACAAGCCTAAAGAGGCTGCTGCTGGGTTTCGTCAAAATCGCGCCTGTCGTGACGTTTCGTGGCGGAAACTGGCAGGGATGGGTGTTTGTTGATGGTTAATGAGCTAGAGAATTGCTCAAGCCGCACACTGAGAGAAATGACGCTTTCAAATCTGAGTAAATCTATGAAAGTAATTTTTAAGTTAGTAATTTTATTAAAAGTGTTACATACCATCAGCCATGAAGGATAAAGTGGCGGATATGGTGACCATTGTCAGCAAGCTGAACCATGGCACATTGGCCATTCCTGAGGTCTCGTTCTGTGAGGAAAAGGATGAATGAATATGTTATAAAACTTAAACGAAAACCGATAATTCAGGAAATGTGTAGATAATTTTATGTGCTTGATTTGAGATTTTTAAATTATAATTAAGACTTTTTAATTTCTTTGAATAATAAAAAAAATAAGAATAAAATATTTTTTCCAAGCTATAGAGGCGTGGTCGACTGGTAAAAGCTAATCTTCTTTTACCACTCGACCACGGCTTTATAGCTCAGAAGAAATATTTTGTTCGAATGAGTCCGGTCGTTAAAGCCTTTGCTTTTATTTATTACAAAAGAAAGTACTCTTAGTTTTACATCTGAGTTATTAAGGTAATTTTGAAACTTAGCTTGCAATCAGAGGTCTTATATTATTGATTATCTCATTAATATAAAAGCGAAGACTTTCACAGCTGGAATTACTACGATAAAACATTTTTCTTAAACACTCGACCACGGCCTGCCCCAGGGTTGGCTGGATTGGACCCAATTGGGTTGGACCCAATGGGTTTTTCAAAAAACCCATGTGAAAAAACCCACATTTTGGACCCATTTTTGGGTTTTTTTAAGAAAAATCCAGATTTTGGCAGTTCCTTCAAAACTTAATGTGTTTTTTTTAAAGTATAGGATATTTTCAAAATTTTGATGTTTTTTTTTCAAAATTTAAACTAGGTTTAAAAATTAAATGGTGTTTTTTCAATTTCAGGGAGTTTTTAAAAAAGTTAAATATGTTCTTTCATTCTCAGTGGGTTTTGTCATTATTGAATGGGGTTTTTCAAAATTTAGGACGTTTAAATTTCAAACTAGATACAAAAAATAAGGAAGATTCTTTAAATTTCAGTGGGTTTTTTCAAAGTTTAGGATATTTTTTAAATTTTAGTGGGTTTTTTCAAAATTTAAACCAGGTTTCAGTAAATAAGGGGTGTTTTTACAATTTTAGTGGTTTTTTTTTCAAAGTATAAAAACTTTGAAAAAACCCACTTAACTGTGGAAAAACTGACATTATTTTGACAGAACACACTTAACATAGAAAGAACTCACTAAAATTTGAAAAACCCACTTACATTATATATAGGAGAAAACCACTTAATTTTGAAAAAACCCACACTTTTTCCGAAAAAACCCAGTTTTATATGGGTTTTTTCAAAAAAACCCGGGTTTTGGCCAACCCTGGCCTGCCCGAATAAAAAAAATGTTTTATCATCTTATTAATATTTGCAATTATTTACTTATTAATAAATCCTTTAATTTCTTATTTTAGTTCCATTTTCCCTAAAAATCTAAGCAAGATTCTATATTATGGTGAGTTTGTAAAACAAATTAAGAAATATTCGTCTTTATTCAATCAAATAACTGCGACAATAGTATTTTATTTTTACCCCAGACACCCTTTAAAGTTTCTCGACCTGACAGTTGAGACTCCCTGCCCTAAATTTTGCGTTATAAGATACACAGTATCTCTCAAGTTAAAAGAGTTTAATAACATCTTTAGATTAGATGCTGATTTATCCGGACATGCACGGTAGAAGAATATGACATAATCATTTACAATTTGCCCCTAAGTGCCTGTCAAGTGTCACTCCAAATTTGTATAATCTGTCACCCAGTACAAAAAAAGTATTCTGTAAGAGTATTTTTGTCTAATTTTGTCAAAAATAACAATTATAGTAAACTGACTCCTATTGAATAGTTTTTCTGTTATGACAGCCGGATGCGGGTATTGATTTCTCTGGTATTATTTTGGCTCCTTAAGTACAACCATCAACCCTAATTTTTTGTGAATAAATTTGGTAGGGTTTTAATGAATAGTGGCCGCGGTGGTGTAGTGGTCAGCGTGTCTGGCTACGAGCATTACCGACCCAGGTTCGATGCCTTGCGGCTTCTCCTTGGGTAGCTGGTCATGGGTCAACTCAGCCCTTCATCCTTTCAGGGTCGATAAATGAGGACCAAGCTCGCTTGGGGAATCAACTGGGGGCCCAGCGTTGGGCTAGCCACTCGGCCTGGACACAAGATAGTAATTAGCACCCCAGGCTACAGAAACGGAGATGGGCACCGCCTGATGGGCCACTAGGCCCGGGCAGACTTAGATTTTTTTATGAATAAGAATTTAAAAGGGTTAATTGCTTTCAAAATGAACTATGAAGCTTATACTTACCGCCGAATAATTATTGTTGGTGTAGTTCCGGATCTCTGTTAGGGAAGCCGTCTTGTAACCTGGATGGTTTAAGTACTACAGGAAACATTTCATCGTCCTGCAGAGAATTAAAAGCTTTAAAATATGAGCATCAACAACATGTAGTTATGAAAAGTTAAAAAACAGAAGTAAAGAACTTATCCTTATTTAAAAGTTACTATTTGTAAAAAGTCAAGTTTTTTAATTATCAGCCCATCCATCCACTCAAAATATTTCATATAAGCCTTTTAAAGTATGCAACCACCTTCCCTTAAATATTTATCAAACATTTTAGGGTTCACCGTTGTTCATATTACGTTAGAGTAAATATTTCATTGGTCTCCAATCCATTAACATGGAGAATGGGATAATAAGAAACATTTTTATTTGCTGCTTTGTGTGCGGGCCTAACAATCTAAAAAAAATCCCAGAATATCTCTAAGACACAATTTATATCCCATAAAAAATTATCGTTCTAGAATAATTATTTCAGTGCTATTATCTTGTTTGAAGTTGATGCCGCCAGCAAAATCATCACCTAATGTCATGCTGTTTCAACTATGTATTTCAATTTATCTTGGTTTTGCAATTAAATTATATTAAATTTTTTTGAACTTTTTCGGAGGTTAAAAGGACTATAATTCACTTTTGTTCTTCAATTTAGGATTATGAATAATTTTAAAAATGACCCCTTTTCTTATTACCATCATTTGAACAAAACAATGGGGTAGTAAGAAACATTATCATTTTATCCCTGAAAATTTATTTATTGTGTTTTCTCTTTATTATTTCATTATTCCATCGTTTTGATTTAATTTATCAAGTTAAAAAGTTAAATTCAATTGAGTTTATAATCGCTTCATTTTCATAAAAACGGTGGGATAGTAAGAACTACTTTTACTCACCACTTTAATGTTTATTGTAAAAATTATAAGTTATTCTCCTAAAACTATCAAATTTGCGTTTTAATTTAAGTTATGGTGAGTGAAATAAACTATTAAGTTGTTTTTTTTATATTCACGTTGTCGAGAAATTAGGTAGAAACAATATTGGGACACCGTTTGGGGGGGAGGGAAACAGTTTCTTCTAACTTTTTGAGCATATCTCGAAAGATATCGATGAAAATTTTTAAAGATTATTGGGATATAATAATGCCTTCATTTTATTTTTAATTGATTTATTCGTAAAATAACTGGCTTATTTCTTATTTATTACCCTTCGTGGGGTAACAAGATACAGTAGCTTGGGGTCATAAGATTCAAGTAAATAATTCCTTTCTGCTTTTACTTAGAAAGTGTATTATTTTTCAAAGGAAAGCTGATAATGATAAAAGCATTCTGTAAAAAAATCAGCTTCATTCACTTAAAAGGAAAATCCTGTGGAAGCATGTTTGTTATTACTCCATTTGCTTCTCATTACCCAACTCTCCCATATTTGTTGTTTTTTAAAATTTTATTTAGCATCACAAGATCCTCTTAAAAAGACGTTTATATCTTGAGGGAGTAATAGTTACGGAAAGAATAGTAAATGGTACATAGCTGATTTACGCTGAATAAAGGACCGTAAATTTCTTTTGAATTAATTACTTTGATTATTGATAAAAGTTATTTTAAAAACCTTGAAAGTAAATTTTTTTTAAAACTAAAGAATAGCATTTTGATATTCCGTCATTATATTTGTACAAGTGGTTCAATCTTGTTAATAAAAGCTTAAGTATTGAAACTATATAAAACATCCGTAACATCAGACAATTTAAATTCTTAGTGACTTTTTACAATCGACACTATTTTATAAACTTTTACTATTGTTTACAGTTAAATCTCAAAATCTAACTAAAAGTGAAAGCTATTCAAGGAAATCAGATTCCTGTGTACATCTAAAGTTGTTGTTATCTTGTATACATTTTATTAACAAATTTTACTTCTTGGAAATGAAAAACGTTATTTTAGCAATGAAAGTGTACAAATAACTTAAGATACAAAGATTTACATGCATAAAAGTTTGCTTGCTTTTGTAACTGATTTCACTCTACCTTTATGCATAGAAGTTTTTGAAAAAAACTATTGATGAATAGCTTTAATAAAAAGCTTTATAACATCAATGTAAAAACAAATGAAACATAAGAAGGTTAGTTTTAATCTTAAAGGCGTGTTTCTATCATTTCCCCCCTCCAATCTGTTTCGCACATTTAAATTTTTTCTAGTTTATGTTTATTTTGTGTTACTTTTTAAAACAAAAAAGTTAATTAACCCTCTAATGCCCACTACAAGAAATTATAATGGAAAAAAATTATTTTTTTGCCTTATTCATGTAGTTTGGGTCCAAATAAAATAAAAATGCCAAAAAAAATTTGATTCTGTTAAAATTTTGTGAATTTCTGGTTGGTAGCATATATGTCCATGGGCAGATTAGGGTACAAAATAAAGGAGATCGGTATATTCCAAAGTTTTTTAATTCTTGTGAAAATAGTTATATTTTTGTGTGGAAAGAGTTTAATAACCTTCTTTACATATTTATAAAAAATTATACCTCTTTTACAGCTTTTAACTGATTTTTTCTTTTCTTTTTCTCAACCAGTATTTGTTCGATTTTTATGCAATAAAAAGCAAAAATATATAATTTTTACTAATTGATATTGCATACAATGCAATGCACACTGATAGTTTTATCTAAAAACATATTAGAAATATTTTGATGCCTTTAAAAATAATTTTAAGCCTGAAATTAGCCTATTTAGTAAATTCCCATAGTAAAAAATGCAGCGTTAAAACTTTCAAAGTCGTAAAACAGATGTTTTAAATATAATTAAAATATTTTATTTATAAATTATTCATAGGAGTGTTATTTCAGTATTACATCATACTACCACTAACGCCCATTGTAGCATATATGCTACCATCATTTTAATTTAATTATTTCACAATTAAAAATACTTTTACATGGCAATTTTTTGTACAGATGATATAAGCAACTCTTCCTCTAAAAATATATCAAAAGAATTCAACTTAATTTCATTAACATATTTGTAAAAATTAGCTATAATTAACCCTTGTTGGACCCATTTTGGATTTTTAGTCAAAGGTGGTATTTCAAAATTTTTTTGAAAAATTGGAAAGGAGCACTGAACTTAAAACTTTATAAATTATAACACCTAAAGGTACAATTATTGCTGTAATAACTTAAAAATAAGTATTTCTTATTAATTTCATGCTGAAAATTGAAGCTAAACTTATGCTAGCATATATGCTACCATGGGCAGTAGAGGGTTAAACAAATTAATGCAAAAGAGTAAAGTAATAAAACGAAATAAATCTAAAAGCAACAAATAACAATTAAATAACCATAAAAATAACCACCAAATATTGATGACTAGCTGATATGCCCGGCCTTGCACGGGTGAAGAATATAAATTTATTATTTATGGTGTTTGCTATCAAAACCAGCTCATTCCATATTTTTTTGAAATCCCTTTTTTGCATGTTTTGAAAATTTAGAGGGTCCTTCATAACCTGGCGAAGGGATATATCTCAAATCCAGCTCATTCCAACCCAAAAATTAGATTAAAGGGTGAAAACTATGATCTCGACTGTGAAATTTCAGATCATTTGAAAAAATTAAGTGAATGTCATTTATTCAAACTCGTAAAGACACAAATTAACTGGTTTACTGAAAAAAATCAATTTCACACAACTTTATTGAACAAAAAACTGAAAAAAAGCGTGATAAATCGTGTTTTTGCATCAAAACAGCTCATTCCAACCTAATTAGTGTAATTACGCCCAAGGTAATGCAACTGGAATGAAAATAGAAAAACTAATCGAATTCTAGGTGGTTGTACCTACAATTAAAATTTAAAAAACAAATTTAGCTTTAGAACTGTGGACGTGAGAAGTTTTTTGTCTTTCCTGTAAAATTTCCAAAAATGGAATAAGCTGGTTTTGATAGCAAACGCCTCATTTTTAAGTTTTCCCAAATACATTTCTAATTTTATATAATCAGCATTTACCAATCATCCCGGTATCCCAGGCGTCTTTTTCATATTCCGGTGATCCCGGTAACTTTTCCTATCCTGGTGTTCCTAGTAATTTTTCTTATCCCGGTGTTCCCGGATGGACTAAAATTCCTTCCAGTACTACTCAAGCGCAATACTATAACTTTTGAATGATTTCCACATTTACAACATGGAAAAAATATTCTAAAAATTATTAAAAATTTCTCAGATTCCTTAATTAATCATTTCTTTAAGAATAAACGTTTTCGGTGAAATTATTCAATAATTAAAGCTTATTCCGTTTTGAAATTTAAGAAAAAAAATCAATATTTTCTAGTAGAAAAAAAATCAATATTTTCTAGTTGAAAGGGAGTTTGGTTTTTGGTTTGTTTACCAACTTTCTTAAAAGTTAAAATATTATCACTTTTTGATTTTACATCCTCGTTTCCATGGACACTATTTTAACAAAAATGATATTCCATAAAGCTTTTAAAATATAAAAATTAGATAAACTGTCAAATAAAAGTATGTTTAACTATACATAACTTTTAAATTTCATTGAAATAGATTTTTAAAATATTAATATAATTTTTAAATGGATTTGTACCTAGTGTTTCTATTAAAAAATTGTTGTTTAGCATTAAATTTTCTTTGTAACAATGGAGTAAGCAGATCTCTTCTTGAGGGGAAATGAAGCTATTTCAGCAAAATGACCATAAAAAGGGTCAAAAGAGGGTCAAGGGGTCATTAAAAGTTTTCGAAACATAGCCTATGTTTTTTTCTGAGTTTTTTTACGTAGGTATACCAAGTTTGGTGCAGATCGGAAGTAAACTGTGGATTTGTATAAAAGACAAACATATATATATACATACATACATACATATATACCCACACTTAGTTTTATTATATTAGATAACAATAGGAAGTACCTTAAAATCTCTCTATATTAAAAAAAAGTTACTGTCACCGCTGCCGCCGCCGCCGCCGCTGCCGCCGCCGCTGTTTCAGGAAATTTAATTTTTCATCTCTTTGAACTCTGCTATCGCAAAAACTACTTGATAGAAATTTATGAAATTTGAAATATTTGTAGAGGAATATTTGGGGCACATTCTCGAACAAAAAGCTAACTGATGTGATAATTAGTACTGGGGTATTTTTAAGGTCAAAGTTGAAGTTTTTCTTTTTTCGCCGCGTAATCCAGTTCAGCGAAATCTATTAGCAGCAGAACTATGATTTTTTGCAGCCTAATACTCTGAAGTATGAAGATGTGCACTACGTCGCCCTTTTTTCGAATTTCGAATTTGGTTTAGAGTAATTAATTTTTTTATTTTCGAAATTTTTGACACTTTTTCGTTTTTTTCTATCTAAAATGAAAACTAATCACGGCATCAATATGATTTTTTAAACACTTATATTATTATTTTTTAGAAAGAGATTGGCGTTTAGTTCTTTAAAAAATTCTAATTAGTTTTGGAATTATTAAGCATCTAAGTTTTATTTTTTTCATAGTTTTAGTAGGTCTTTATCAGACGTGTTTAATATTTTTAAATTTTATATTTGCCTGTTCACTAGATTGTCGCGAGCACGGATATTTAAATTTAAAAGTTTTGAGGTGCACATTGTTGCTCTAAGTTTGCTAGCGATATAGTATAGACTTGGTTAATAATATTTTAAAGATACTTTTTATTTTACGATATTTTTTGAACCACTAGAGAAATAAATAATTTAACTTTATGGAGTGTTATTTGTGCCGATGAAAGGAAGAGAATTTTCGGGAAGTTTGTTTCACTCTGCTAAAGATCGATTGCAGATATTACAGATCGCGAAGCGATCTGTAAGCTGCATAGCAGTTACGGGGGTTGGTGAGCTTAAGCGAGCAGGGGGCGGTAGCCCTCTATCCATTAAATTATTGATAACTTAAAAGGGAATATTTCAGTAATAGTTTTATTTTGATATTTTCGTGGTAATGATCCGAATTAAATTATTGAAAAGTTTGAGAGATAAAAAGTTTCGATATTGAATGATCATTAACTATACTCTGTTCATTTAAAATTAGCGCCTGAGACGTAATGTATTAGAAGCGTTATTATTCCACTTATCGTCGAAAAAATTTTCTTCTGCAATGACAAGGCAGCCTAAGCAGAAGTAGTTAAAATACTGTAAAAACAATCGGTCACTGAAGTTGTCTGATGAGCGGTATTAAGCATTATTGAGCGTTTTTGATCCTGTTTCAGGCGCCTATTCTAAATGAATAGACTATAAGCAGACAATTTCCAGGTTTTACTGGATAGTTGAGATGAAACAAGCGAGCTCTGCTCGCTAAGATCGCGAAGCGATCTTCAAAGAACTGCGAAGCAGTTCCGGGGGTTGGTGAGCGATAGCGAGCAGGGGGCAGAGCCCCCTAGTTGTGTAAAAAAAGAGTTTCTGAAATACTCCTAGCTTATATAAATTTTTCACTTTTATTAAATAAAAACTTTCAAATTTAAATATTGTAGTTAACCAAACATTTTGTTACTGTAGGAATATATTTGAAGCTATTATGCAGACCTTTAATATAGAGGAAAGGTACAAATAGAATTAACTGGGAAGTTCATAAAAAAGCATCTTAAACTTTTTTTTAATATTTTAGCACAGTTCATTTTTTATACTTTTCCAACCTTTACTATTTTTATACAGTAATTAAAAAACATAAATATTTTTAAAAGGCTAGGGGGCTCTGCCCCCTGCTCGCTATCGCTCACCAACCCCCGGAACTGCTTCGCAGTTCTTTAAAGATCGCTTCGCGATCTTAGCGAGCAGAGCTCGCTTGTTTCATCTCAACTATCCAGTACAACCTGGAACTTGTCTGCTTATAGTCTGTTCATTTAGAATAGGCGCCTGAAACAGGATAAAAAACGCTCAATAATGCTTAATAACTCTCATCAGACAACTTCAGTGACCGATTGTTTTTACAGTATTTTAACAACTTCTGCTTAGGCTGCCTTGTCATTGCAGAAGAAAATTTTTTCGACGATAATTAAAATAATAACTGCTTCTAATACATTTCGTCTCAGGCTCTAATTGTAAATGAACATAGTATAGTTAATGATCATTTAATATCGAAACTTTTTATACCTCAAACTTTTAAATAATTTAATTCGGATCATAACCACGAAAATATTAAAAAACTCTTACTGAAATATTCCATTTTAAATTATCAATAATTTAATGGATAGGGGGCTACCGCCCCCTGCTCGCTTACGCTCACCAACCCCCGTAACTGCTATGCAGCTCTTTACAGATCGCTTCGCGATCTGTAATATCTGCAATAGATCTTTAGCAGCATAGACCTTAGAAGAGAGGTCTCTTCTAAGGTCTATGTTTAGCAGAGTAAAACAAACTTCCCGAAAATTCTCTTCTTTCATCGGCACAAATAGCACTCAAAAAAGCTAAATTATTTATTTCTTAAATTATTTATTTTATTATTATTAGTTCAAAAAATATCGACAGTGTGAAAAATTTCGAAAATTAAAAAATTAATTACTCTAAACCAAATTCGAAATTCGAAAAAAGGGAGACGTAGTGCACATCTTCATACTTCAGAGTAGTAGGCTGCAAAAAATCATAGTTCTGCTGCTAATAGATTTCGCTGAACTGGATTACGCGTCGAAAAAAGAAAAACTTCAACTTTGACCTTAAAAATACCCCAGTACTAATTATCACAGCAGTTAGCTTTTTGTTTGAGAATGTGCCCAAAATATTCCTCTACAAACATTTCAAATTTCATAAATTTCTGTCAAGTAGGTTTTGCGATATGAGAGTTCAAAGAGTTGAAAAATTAAATTTTCTGAAACAGCGGCGGCATCGGTGACAGTAACTTTTTTTTAATATAGAGAGAAACCTTAGAAAATCTTGTGTACCGGTGGTTGGCTTACAAAAAAATAAGAGATCCAAATTTGTAATGTGAACAAAAAATGAAATAAGACCATCACTGTAAAAAAAACTATTTATTCGTTTGGAATTAAAGGGGAAGTAGAACAGTTTTATACAGAAATTTCGCTAAATTCAATTATTTTTCAATTAAGTTAATTGTTACATGAATTAACTAAACAAATACCCGAGTTTAATCATAAAATCTTTGATTTCCCGTCTTAAAATTAATTCAGAAGTAATTTATGATGCATTAAGATGCATTTCACATAAACAAAACTAGATTAAAAACGCCGATTAGCTACAGAAACATAAAAAACGTGTCTACAGATACACCTTATTTATTTTTTTCATTCAAGATTCTATAAATATAAAGGAATAAGATCTATCGACTTCTAATATCAAAACTAAATAGTTATAATCTCGATAATTCATCCCAAATAAATCCAATTTTATCTTACCATCATTAAAGGAGAAGAAAAGTATTAATGTAGTGATGCATTAAAAGTAGGGGAGAAGAAGGTAATAAGAAACAGGGGTGATAAGAAACATTTTAATTTGCCGCTTTGTGTGCGGGCCGAAAAATCTGAAATAAAACCCCAAGAATATCTTTAAGACATACTTTATATCCCATACAGGGGCGTCATTTCAGTTTTTGGTTGGGGGCAATGACTTTTTTAAGTGAGTCTGGACCACACTGAAACTAGACTTTTTTTGGGGGGTGCCTCAACTTCATTTTTAAGGTATCCCCTGAAGAGCACATTTATTGGTTAAGTGTTAGAACACTGAAAAGTAGTATTTGAATGATATTACATATAATGTAAAAAAATTTGACAACGTGAATTCCAAGAAAAAATGGGGGTCTGGGGTTTACCCCTAGGAAAATTTTGAAAATTTGCGTCTTAAAGTAGTGTTTTAGCTCATTTTGAGACCCTTTGGGTTACATCCAAAAAGAACAGTTTCTTGTAAAGCACAGAATTTTCTAGGGAAAAAAGTTGCAGATGAACTTCAAAGTTTCAAGGGGGGCTAGGGGTCCTCCCCCAGAAAATTTTTTGAAAATTCCCCTTTTAAGTAGTGTTTTATCATCTCTTTTCCATTATCTTTGGGGAGCTCCTAAAGGGAAAACTTCTTGTAAGTGGCAGAATTCTAAAGGGAAAAACTATATAACCAACGCAAAAATTTTAGAGGGGGACTGGGGGTCCTCCCCCCCGAAAACTTTTTGAAATTGCCACTTTAAAGTAGGGTTATATCTCTTTTTCAAACTCCTTGGGGAGCACTAAAAAGGAAAAGCTCTTCGTAAGCGACAGAATTTTCAAGGGGAAAAACACTGTTAAACAGAGGTCAAATTATAGAGGGTGGCTGGGGGTCCTCCCCCAGAAAAGTTTTTGAAATTTAACCCTCAAAAGTAGTGTTTTAACTCCTTTTGAGACTTTTTGGGCTGCAACCAAAGCTGCTCATGGAAGTTACAAAATTTTCAAGGGACTTGCAGTTATTTCTCACATAACTGTGGAAACCTTGGGGGGGCGGTTGCCCCCCCTGCCCCCCCTAAATGACGCTCATGGTTTTTGGGTTACATCCAAAACTCCTTGTGGCAGTTACAGAATTTCCAAGGGACTTGCCGTTTTTTTTCACATAGCAGTGGAAACCTTGGGGGGGGGCGGTTGCCCCCCCTCTGCCCCCCCTAAATGACGCCTATATAAAAATTTTATGGTTTTAAATAACTATTTCAGTGAAAAATTACCATGTGAAGGTGATGTGGCAAACAAAATCATAAACGTAAAGTCAGGCCTTTTCAACTATTTCTATTTATCTTGTTTTTGCTATTAAATTCTTAAGGAATTTTTAGTGAACTTTTTAGGAGGTTTAAGGGGCTATATATGTTCTCCACTTAATGTTCTCCAATTTAGGGTTGTGGATCATTCTTTTAAGTACCCTGTTTCTTATTACACCATTTAAACAAACTATGGGGTAGTAAGAAACACTAATATTTTATCCATGAAAAGTTATTTATCGAATTTTTTTCTTTATTATCTTAATATTTTATTGTTCTTATTTATTTTATCAAGTTCAAAATTTAATTTTAAGTAAGTTTATTTTTACTTCATTTTCCTGAAAACGGTGGGTAGTAAGAACACTTTTACTCACCACTTCAAAATTTATTGAAAAATTTATAGATAATCCGATCGACACTTTATAAAAATTTTGCGTTTTAATTTAAGTTATGGTGAGTTAAGTAAAATATATTAAGTCGTTTTTTATATTCATTTTTTTCTGAGAAATTAATTAAAAGGAAATTAATTAAAGTTAAAGTTCAAAGTAGTGCTAATGTGAAAAATAAATCAAAAGTTAAGAGTAACAAAGTAAATGTTACAGTGGGGGATATTGATTTATGGCATAAGCGTTATGGTCACATTAATCGTGATTATATTCTAGAAACTGTAAAAAATGATGCTGTGAGGGGATTGCCAAATCTCAAATCATCAGATGTTTCATGTAAAAGTTGTAAAGTTGCTAAAACAAAGAAGGTTTCTTATAAGTCTATTGGTGGTATTAGATCTACTAAACCTTTACAACTACTGCATATGGACGTGTGTGGTCCTTTACCAACTCCAAGCCATTCAAGGTGCGTATATTACCTCTCGATTATAGATGACTTTTCGAGAAAAGCATATGTGTTTCCTATGAAACACAAATCGGAGGTTTTTGACTGCTTTACTAAATTTCAGTTAAGAGCGGAGAGGTTTTTAAATTCTAAAATCCTAAATATACGTACCGACAATGGGATGGAGTTTTGCCATGAAAAATTTAATGCTTTCCTTTCAGATCAAGGTATAAAACATGAGCGGACAAACTATTATACCCCACAACAAAATGGTTTGGCTGAAGTGTTTAACTTAACAGCTCTTGATGGAGTAAAAGCCATGTTAGACTCTAGTGGGTTGGATAACAAATTTTGGGTCGAGGCTTTATTTTGCTTTGTTTATGTAAGGAACCGAATTTGCCTAAAAAGGGAGAAAACCCCATTTGAACTGTATTGCGGCAACAAACCGTCGGTAAAGCACCTTAAAGTTTTTGGTTGTGTTGCTTATGTTGGGGTGGCAAAGCAAAAGAGAAAGAAGTTAGACATGCGTGCCAAAATGGGTATTATGATAGGATATGCTCAAAAGACCCGGGGTTACAGAGTTTGGCTTAAAGATGATAGGAAAGTTATAGAAACGTCAAATGTTAGTTTTGAGGAAAATTTAAAGGGGGTGGAAGCAGTCCTGGGCCTTAAGAAACAAAATGTGGCTTATTTTAAAATTGATTCCCCGATTTCCTTTTCGGATGATGAGGATTTTGTTCCTGAGGAAACAGTCGATTCTAAATCGGAAAGTTTAGAACTGGATGATAAGTTAATGGTGCCTTCACCTTCTGATCAATCTAGTGCATCTAACAATTCAGATTCGGAAAGTGAGAGTGAGGGTGAGGGAACCGTACCATGTGATAGCATTAAATGGGTTCGAAAAGCCGTTCCTAGACCGGATGGGTCAAGGGTTGATATTTACTATTATGCAGATAATTCTAAAATATGACGTAGAGAAGTACTGTAAGAAACGTAAAATCAAATTTGATAAAAGTCTTTTTGATTTTAGTGGTAAAAACCACTTTTCTCATCCAATTTCAAAATTGTCACCCCAAAAGGATAAACTCGAAGCTAATAATGTTGAATTTATCCCCCACAGTTACAGAGAAGCTAAAAGATCCCAATTTTGTGACGAGTGGACGAGGGCTATGGATGAGGAAATGGGGGTGATAAAAGACAGAAAAGTATGGGAACTGGTACCACCACCTCGGAATGCTAAAGTTATCGGCAATAGGTGGGTTTATGATTTAAAAAGGGATGAAAATGGTAAAATCCTTAGGTTTAAAGCACGACTAGTTGCAAAGGGGTTTAACCAAGTTAAAGGTCAAAGCTATGACGAGGTTTTCAGCCCCGTAGTCAATTTTGCACTTATTAGATTGTTCTTTACTATTTGTGTATGCTATCTAAAATGGGTTTATTGTCAGCTAGACATAAAATGTGCTTATTTGCACGCGAACTTAAAAGAAGTAATCTTTATGCACCAACCTGAAGGGTATGTGGATCTTGAGAAACCAAATTTTGTGTGTAAGTTGAACCGTGCTTTGTATGGGCTTCACCAATCTGGTCGTGAGTGGTTTCTAGAGTTGGATTCTGTTTTAAGAACTCTTAAATTTAAAAAGATAAAATGGTGCAATTGTGTTTATGTGTTAAACGAAAGTGTAATATTATTGATCTATGTTGATGATATTGTCGTATTTTCTAAAAATCAAAAATATTTAGAAAATGTACTAATTTTGCTGGGAGAAAATTTTGATATTAAAATTTTGGGTAAAACAAAGAAATTGTTGGGAATAGAGTTTGAAGAATGTGATAATAAAGTTTTTATCCACCAAAGAAATTATATTATTGAAGTTTATAAAAGGTTTTGTAAATTTCATATACCTAACAGTTCTCTTCCCATTTCAAAAGGTACGGTATTGACAAAGCTTGATTGTCCATCTTTTCTGAGGAAGATATAAAAGAGATGTCAAAATTACCTTTCAGAAACATTTTAGGATGTTTAAGTTTTATATCTAACCGTACTAGACCAGATATCAGCTACGCGGTAAATGTTTTATCGCAGTTCCAATCCAATCCAGGAATACCTCATTGGACCACCCTATTAAAATTGTTGGGTTATGTTAATGACACAAGGAATTATAGCTTGGATCTTTCTAGATTTAATGATTTGCAAATAAAGTGTTATTCTGACTCAGACTTTGCGGCCAACAGGGATGACCGGATATCTATTGGAGGTATGGTTATCTGCCTGGGTTCTGTCCCCATTTCATGGAGGACTTATAAGCAAAAGAGTGTTTCACTCTCGAGCATGGAGGCAGAATATGTATCTCTGGCTGAAGCAACTAAAGAACTTTTTTTGGATTAATAACATTGTTAAAGAATTTGAAATTTTCAAACGGATTGTAAATCGTTGCGTTTTATTCGGTGATAATCAAGCCGCAATTGAATTCCCCCATTCCCCTATTGAAAATCACCGCACAAAACACATCGATATTAAATATCATTTTTTGAGAAATCTTGTAAGTGATAAAGTTTTTGATTTAAAGTTTATTAAAAGTAAATCAAATCTTGCAGATGGTTTTACAAAACCATATGTTAAAAGTGAACTTGATAGTTTTTGTAACAAATTGTTTGGTGTTAATGGCCTTAAATCTAAGAATAGTGTATAAAATAAAGCATTAGGGGGCCACTTGGTAGCAATCCGGTGTAATTTAATGTAATGTTTATTTTATATGCCTCATTTCTGTTACCGTGTAGGGTTCCAGTGATTGTAGCAGTGATTGTAGTGATTGTAGCCAGTGATTGTTACCGTGTAGTTCCCAGTTCTCTCTATGTTTGAGAGGAGAACTTTAGAACTCTTTCTTGCTTTTTATGATTTCAATAAACGGATCTGATTTTATATGATTTTGGTCTTTTTTTTCCATTAAGTATAAGGTTGTTTAAAACTTTAAAACTTGTAACTTTTTTAGCCTAATTTTTAACTGGGCATATAAAAAATATTTGTGAAGAAAATTTTTGGAAATTACTGGGGTTATAAAATAATCTTTATATATTATATTATATACCCTTATAATATACTCTTGGATATTATAATATCATTTGGTTTTCAATTGTTTTAATTCGTAAAATAACTGGCTTATTTCTTATAACCCCTCGTGGAGCAACAAGATTCAGTCACTAGATCAGTTAATAAGATATAAGTAAAAAATTCCCTTTTACTTATACCATATTAGTCCATTATTCTTTTAAAGAAAGTTGGTAATGATATAAACATTCTGTAAAAAATCAGCTTCCTAAACTTAAAGGAAAATCCGGTGGAATTTTGCATGTTTCTTATTACCCTATTTGAATCTTATTACCCCGCTCTCCCCTAACTGTGATAATCTAAAAGCAGGAAATTTATCATATTTACTTAAAAAATTATGATTCAAAGTACTGATTTCACATTAGCAACCGCTGGAAGGTACAACTGTCTTTCATTTCAAAAATTTGGCGTGATTCCTATTCCCTTAGAAAGGCTTTCTCATTGATTGACTGATTTTCCTTTTAATAAAATTTCTTCATTTTGGTATAAAATTAACTTATTTTAAAATATATTATTCTTATAAATATGAGCATCGGCTAAAATAACATTTAAATTTAGGCACAAAATGTATCATCTTTTAATAAATATTTAGCGTTCAGTTGACCCAACCAATATTTTAACATTTATCTTCAACGTAAGAAAATTCTTAATGAAATCCATTAACACATTCGAAATAAATGTTCCACTGTGGGAAAAAACCTTGGCTTGCCTTTATTTAGTAGTGAAATGTAATTTCTCTTTTTACTGTTCTCTGGCCCTCACACCTCCATATAGTAAAATTTGATTGGCCTTCGACTTGCTACAGGTTGGACCACACTGTTATTTCAAAAGGTTCTTCTTGTATGGTTACTTATGTTTTAAGGATTTAGATTTATCTTAGAGGTAATTCAGGTAACACTTATTATGCCTCATTATTCATATTTTGCTTACAAATGCTATCTCATGAAAAATAAATTGGTAGCAAAAGTTTTTTTAGCAGTGAATTATAATAATAACTCTAAATTCTAGCATTAAAAAAAGCTAAAAAGTTATAAAATTTTGTTAAGTTATAAGGTTTTTAAATAAAAATTTTAATTACATGATTCATTAATATTTTATAATGAAGGTGATAATTTAATTTGAATTTTTTAAGTAATATTTCTCTCCGTCCATTTCTTTTTCATTATTAACGTAAAATGCGTTTGTAATTTTGCATTAAAAATATTTGATGCTATTTGAGCCATTGAAGTGGTATTTGTTCATTTTCGAATTGCTTCGAGATTATTAACCACAGAGAACAGAGCTTACAGAGGTTTCATCGCCATAGACGCTATTGGTAATTTTTTAAACCAATCAAACAATTTGCGGACATAGCTCCGCCTCCTACCGCCGCGTCCCATTTGTCCACGCCGCGTCCCTCCACCGGGGAAGATGTCTTCAAATTGATTTCGCTTCTTCTGATTGGCTGCTAGTGAGAATTAAATTAGTGTCCGCGGATTGACGAAAAGTGCCTTATGAAACCTCTGTAAGCTCTGTTCTCTGTTTTATTAACTGTATTTAATTTTTTGTTTTATTTATCGTTTGTTTATGATTAAGCTTGAGTAAAAAAATTTAGATAACAGTAACCATTTACCTCTTTAAAAATGCATCAAATTATTTTTGTACTGGTATGTTTAGTACTGTATTAGTCAATGTATAGTTTATTAATTCCCTTTTAATTCCTTGATTTGTATTGATTTATTAAGTAAAATAATACGACTCGTTATGTTCCAAAACCATCTAAATAACTAAACCTTAAAAATATTTGCTACATATTACTAGAATACGTACTGATATCAAAAATACCTATGATATTGCAAAAATAACTTCAGAATGCGCTTTGAAAAGGATATATATTTACCATTTCTCTTAAAACGCGAATTATTTTCCAACTTTCTCATAACGACTTTTTTTATAAACTTATCAATTATATTATTTGTTACTTTTTTATTTGTTTAAGTTATAGATAAGTGTAGAAAAAATAGAAAGCATAAGATAATTTAAGCTATAAATTATATGATGAAAAGATATCTTAAAGTTAGTTTATTTATATCATCACACAGTAAAAATAATAAAAAGATCGATAAAAAAACCTTAAGTCTGTGTCAAATGTGACTGAAAATTAAAGTAGAACAGTAAAGTAGAATGTATGTCACTATAATTTGCTGAATACTACAAATTTAGACAGATTCAAATATTATTCGTAAAAAGAAATCATCGGTGTTTCCAAACGTTAGGATCTTTAACGGGGGAGATACACATTTTAAGAATTTTCATAGGAAATGATGTCACTAAAATTTTATTTGATTACAAAATTACTGATTTTGATTACTAAAAAAACGAGTTTAAAATTCCTTTGTTTAAGAGGCTAATTTCAAAAATATCTGTGATGAAATCTCCAGCACCCTCCTTTTCGTGGAGCTAATTGAAATTAAACAATTTGATACACTTATGTTCATCTTTTGCTTTCCAATTTTCTGGAAAGTTAATTTAACGTAATCATTGTAATTTATAAATGTAATAAAATAGTTCGTAATCAAACTTCACATGCACTATGCGTAAAGTCTTGTAGGGGGCAAGAGAAAATTAACTGAAGATAAGCTAATTCAGTAATTATAGCTAAGAGGTAGAGTGCAGAAAATTAAAAATCTGAATGTAAGCCCCCTTATAGGGAAAATTATCTTCATTTACTGTAAAACGGGGGGAATCGGATCACTGTTGGAAAAAGTTTTTTAATATATCATCACTATCTCCCTGTATTAGAGTTAGATATAGAATCAGGATAAATTCTGACTTATTCTACACATTGTTTAGATGTTGTTTCATCCATCAAAAATTATTTTACGATAATATCTTGAGTCCTAAACGGCTTTGAAATTAAATAAAAAAAGTCACAAGAACTTAGCTGTCAAAACTTTGCTAATTTCACCAAAAACATAACTTCTTTACCTCTCTTTATGTCTATGCCTCCCGTATGCTCCCAATTCTTCCAAAGATTTCTATGCAATCAAATTTGAAATAAGTGTAATTATAATTTTTACTGTTTTTTAACAAGTCCATTCCGACCACTGTTGGGGTGAATCGGATCAGTCATAAAATTGCTTGGTTTTCTACCTTTAGTCCTTTTTCTGGTTTCTATTGGTTATTATCAACACCTAGATCCATTATTTGATATAGGCATGGGAGAGCATAATTGCCCTCATTAATATCTTTTCCTAATTTATTCAGTATTTTGTACAGGAGAAAAAACGTTTTTAGGATGCGTGTATTTTACAAAAAAAGTTCATTAACTTTAGAAAAATGTATTAATTTTACCTAATTAGACTATTTAAAGCCTAATTTTAGGATCCTATACCACTTAAGAACATCAAATTCGCATTTTTTCGACAACTAGGGAGCTACTGCCCCCTGCTCGCTATCGCTCGCCAACCCCCGTTAACTGCTGACGCAGACACGTTTGAACCGCTTCGCAATTCCTCACAAAACCCTGCTCACTGCACTTACTCACTTTATAAAACATTCTTAAAACAGGGTTAGTACTTCTGCGGGGTATTCTTTCGAAAATGGTGGATATACATTCAGTAGCGGAAATTTAACAGTTCCTTTATGGTAACATTAATTGGCGGGTCGCCTTATAATTCCAAGAAAATTAACAACAGAGCAATGTAACATTCCTTTACCATTTCCCCAAGGTAATGTTTTTTTCACAGATCCATTAAGAAGCACTGAAACATCTCAGGAATAAATTTAACGTTCTTAAAATTTGTAACTATTTTCATCGATTGGCTGTGAAAAATGTAGTAATTACCGTAAACATCACGAAAATTTAGAATTTTATCTTCATGAGAACAAACAAACGTCGAAGTTGTGTCAGTTTCATAGCAATGACACGAATGTTTAGACTTCAAACATTTTCGATTTTTATCTTAATTTCTAAAACAGTCCCCCGTGTTATCTAGTTGTTTGCGTTTTGGCATTATGAAATAAGGTGTCACATTTTACTACCTTAAAAAACATACTTGCAAAAGAATATAAAAATAATAATAATTGTAAAAAATAAATGCAAAAGTTCAAAATTTCCGAAAGCGAGTTTATATTTTGTTGTAAATATGGTAATGATAAGGTTGCCACAACGACAAAGATAAATGTAAAAATATTAATTTGTTATTTAAAAAATAACAAATAAGATAAATTATTTATACATAAGTTTTAAATATAATTAAAACCGTTTAAACAACAGAAATATAAATATTGTTAAAAATAACCCAAAATATATTTTTTAAATTCGTGTTATAAATAGAAAGATGATTATTTAATTTATTTGAATATTAAAAACCAGTGAAATATGTTTTCAATTTTTTTTGAAATTCATAGTTTCTTGCTTTATAACTGCAACCTTATCCATAATCTAAAAAAATGGAAATATTTTAAAATTGAGATTTTTTTTAGAAATTCTAAAGGAACTTTGCACATCCTCAAAAGAATCCGGACAGTTTGATACCAAATATGTGTTATACGGATCAGTAATTAAAAAGCCTTTCCCTGGAAACCGTTCACCAAAAACTTTTTTTTAGAATAGAGAGATAACTGGCAGTGATCAGATTCACCACCCGCATTGAGGGTAAATCAGATCGCGATACTGAAAAATATATATGAAATCAAACGTTCAAGGTAAATGAATTCTTTCAACGTGTTATAAAAGTATTGAATGGGATATTCTTTTTAAAGCATTGCAAAATCTTTAATAGGATTGCCACTATACCCTGGACATCAAAAATATGCACCACGGATCTTAAGTTGAAAAATTACAATTCTATTGTTTTAGAAAGAGCTAAAAAAGTGGTATAAATAAGTACATTAATACGATGTCGTCTGTTAAAAGAGTGGGGATTCCAGTATTTTATTATTTATTATTCGATAGAGGTATCCAAGAGAGGAATAAACGTTTTTTTAGTTACGATGCTTACTTATTTTTTAATTTAATTTCAAAGTTTGACTTTAAAAAGGGCGCGAAAACAACATATGGCACCACATCATTTAATCCGAAACATTAGTTTTAATTAAAGGCTATCGTTGATTTTCACTTTAAAGTAAGGCCGAAACAGATCTGACGTCATTCAATCATAAACACGTGGAACGGGACTGTCGATCTTTATTTTAAAATATTGAATTAACTAAATTTTTTCAAACTTTTCATGCCGATTTTTGAATTAAGATCTATTTTGTATTCTGTAAAAATGCATTTTTCTGTTTTTTTTCTCTAAATGCTGGTATTGCCCACTGTAAATCTAAGAGGAGCAGGAGCACACAATCATTAATTCTGTAAGTTTGTTCTTAAAATTGACTTTCAGACTTGATCACTTTTTTTCCTTTGAATTTTGTATTAATTTATTTTTTGAAGGTTTAAATGTAATTTTCTATACATGTTAGATCATATTTTGAGTTTTTCTAATTATTTTTACCAATTAATTATCAAATTTTCTATACCATTTCTTAAATGTGTTATTGTACTCTCAAATTTATGAAACTACTTGTATTATCTTTTAAAGTTAATAAAACATGACACTTAAAACTTTAAATTTAAATGTATTTGAAATTGACGAATACTAATATGATTTATTGAATTGGCTCTACTTAAAATATCTAACGAAGTTGTAGCTGTATCCACGGAGTAAAATTCAAAAGATCTTTTAGTATTGTTTGTATAAATTAATAATAAAAAGTAAAGTATAAAGTAAAGTCTTTGAAATTATGCTGAATCTTACATCCCTTTTAAATTGTGTCCTAAAAATTGTGTTTACATTAAAGGGAAAATTTTATCCTGCCTATGAAAGTAATGATACTTTTTTACATGAATTCTTTAAGCATTTTTGTAAAATTGTAAAGAATTATTCTAAAACAAATAGGGGTTCTAAATTGAAAGGGTTTAGGTATTTTCATTAATACTTATCAGGACGTTCAGCAAGGAACCATGCAAATGTTACGGGCAAAGTAATTAATTTGGCATTATTAATAATACCCGGGTGGAGGCGGGCCAAGTGATAAATTCCATTGAATAATGCCCGATTATCACATTGCCCGTAACGCATATATTAGGTAAGCATCAAATTGCCTAACCCCCTCTTGAACATTCTAATTTTGTTTCACGAAACCTATACACCCAAAAAATTTTTATGCATTTTAAGCAATCGTATCGTTTTCTTCGTTTGTGTGGTAAAAAACACACTAAAAACTGTAGTATTTTGAACATTATACTCTGTTCATTTAGAATTGGGCCTGAGACGATTAGAAGCAATTACTACTGTAATTATCATCGACATTTTTTTCTTGTGCAATAACAAGGCAGCCGAAACAGAAGTAGTTAAAATACTGTAAAAAAATTGGTCCCTGAAGTTGTGTGATGAGCGTCATTAGGCGTTTTTGAGTGTTTTTGATCCTGCTTCAGGCGCCAGTTCTAAGTGAACAGACTATAGTATTAGAACATTAATTCATTAATTTTAAAATTTGATTTTTTTTGTAGGGAAAAGGGGGGGGCTTATAGGACAAATGGATTTTTCCCCATATAATAAATATTTTAGTTAAGATTGATATACATCACTTTTATTGGTAACAGGTCTTGCAAACATTTGCAGGTTTCTGCTGTGCAAAAAAGCCAAGTTTGTTCAAACACGCCATAGCAAGTATTAAATTTTGTAATTGATTGAAGTTTTTAAATTTTCAAGAATATTTTAATTTTATTTAAAGACAGTTTTAGATACTACAAATACTGGAAAATTAGAGAATACCACTGAAAAAGTATTGAATTGCACATGAAAAGAATTAGTTCTAGAATTACAAATTTTCCCATTGTGGGGGCTAATGGGACATGTCTTGTAAGGACGAATGGGACAACTTAATTTTCTGCAAAGATCTTCTTAAAAGAACTTTGAAGTGTTTTTTGACTTTGCTTACTTAATTAGGTTGGATGGAAACAAAATTAGACTGTCATTAACAACATGTAAAACTAAAACGAGAACTAAATAGTTTTTTAAATTGGAAAATTTGACAAAATTTAAACATTTCAGACAAACAAATTAGAAATGTTAAATATCCTTCAAAATTTTCTTGTATGTAGACTTATTCTATCTAGAATTATTCTATTAGGATAATTCCAATTAGTCAAGAAATAGTTGGGATTAGAGAAGTTCATAGCGAAGATGTAGGACATTTGCGCCAAAAAATACAGGACATGTCTGAAAAATTTAAAAATGGTCAGATTTTTCTCTTTTTTAAATAAAGAGGAATTAACAATTCAAATTAAGAAGTAGAAAATATATAGCATGGATCAAAAATAAAGAAATATAGGACAACTTTGAACTCTGGATTAGTGAAACAACACTACAGACGACATCGTGAAATTAAAATGTTCAATGGGACAGTTGTATTAAATTACAAAAGCTAAGATATCACATAAATAAATAATATGTTTTTCTACTTCTAGGATATTTTATAAACTTAAATGTAAAATATTTTTACATTCATAAAAATTATAATACCTGCATTTATGCTTTTTTTCTGAAGTTTTAAACATTTTCTGTAAGCATCATCCATAATTTTCTTTGTCAGCAAAAATAAGCAAATGGGCAATCTTACCCCTACGTTATATTTTGGAGGTTAAAGTCATTAAAGTATAGCTGTTATATTTATGTAAAATCTACAATTTCGATTTTACCTACTTTCATAATTCACTCTTAATCTCTATTTTCTCTTTTAAATGTTCAATTAAAATAAGTTCTAATAAAAAAGTCAGAGTAAAAAGATAATCTTTTTATCATGATTGTGTAAATAAAATAATATCAAATATATTTATTTAAAGGAACCTTGTGTAGCAGGGTGCTCTATAAAAGTAAAATAATTACGATGAAATTCGTTAATTTATGATAATAATACCAATACTTATAATATTAAAATTAGGGAAAAAGATTGCTATATTATATTCGGTTTAAAGAGATTGATAAGTACGTACTAAAATATGATACATTTTAATTACAACTTCTCGAATATAACTATTTTCAAATATTAATAAGTAGCAAAACTAACGTAACCATCTATCATTTAAGTTTACTTATTCCGTCATAACATTTGAAAAATGCATTAGATATAAACAAGCAAACAACAGCGACCACAAGGAAATACCTTGACTTCTGACACTGGGATTACGTGCTGAGCTACACGCCTCCATTGTTTTTAGACGCGAACAAAAAAGCTCAACGAGTGTCAGTTGATTAACATTGGATTGACTAATTACTCGCAACAAACCTTACGCCGCTCAAAGCATATGTTTACAAACTCGTCTCATATAGGGGATTGCCATTGAATTTGTTTATCACTAGTTTCAGACTATAATTCGGTCAGTAGAACACATTTAAATAAACATAGAAGAAATTAAATTTAGAGTTCTGATTTGAGTAAACGCATTGTAAGGTCTTAGCTTATTGACAAAAATTATGTAGATAGTAGTTTTTAGAATATAAATTTTAAACATGCAAAATACTAAATTTTTAGTATTCCCTGCCTGCGTAATTGGATCATTCCTTTCAAGAACGTCATATCTCAAATATCAGAGATATTTAGTTATGATTGTTTTCAGGCAGTCCTGTGTGAAAGGGTAGTATAACTTTGCAAGATCATCATATTTTTATGATGCATAGTAAAAAGTTCAATCGAACGCCAAATATTTTTTCAATATATTTCAATCTTTTAAATTTAAAAATAACTCCGCTGAAAAATTAGATTTTTTTGAGGTATGACGTTCTTGAAAGGAGTGAGCGAATTGTTGTATCCATTTATACGAGCTCGTACTTATCCGATAGAAAAATAGTTTCTGAGTGTTTTTATTTGGGATTTGGTTTAAAAATTTGACACCGTATTCCTAATTTTTATTCACCTTTGCAAATTGTCTTATTTTGTGATGAATCTTTTATTAAGCTTATTATCTTTTAAAATTACCCTATATGTGTTTGATAATTATGATATTTAGACCTGTCTTTATGGAGGAAACTTCCTTGTAAATCTGTAATACTATAATGATTTATAGATTTGTTATTAGAAATGATATCATATGTTATTATATCAACAATATGTTACATACGATTATATTAACAATATATAACTATGATAGTTTTTTGTATAAAGTAATTTTCATTAAATTTCTGGTTAAGGACCTGTGAAAAATTTTATTTTGTGTAAGTTGTATATTCACTCCATCTATCAGTTTAGAAACTGGTAATTGTGATTTGAAAATAGGTACTTTAATTTTAATAGTAACGAGCATAAAATATCTTAACTGCTTTTAGTCTTAAGCTTACAAAAAATTAATCATGTTGAAATTTGTTGAATAAAAACGGTTCAAAAGTATGGAAACTATTGGTTAAAAATATTCTCATTTTAATGCAGCTATTTTTTATTTATTGCTTTTATAGTTATCCTGAAAATTTTTTTTTTAAAAATGTAGTTCACAGGATAGAAATATTTTAGGAAAGTTTCGTGATAAGTTTAGGAATTTTAAGTTTTATACCTAAGTAAAAATAAAAGAAAAAAATACTATAATAAAATTTTAAAATTCCTAATGTTGCAAAAATGAAATTCTTTTAAAGATTTCTACAGAACAATTTTTTTTGCCTTGGATAATTATGTTTTTCAAGAAAACTGGGAAAGTAATAAAAAAAAGTGTCAAAAACTTCACTTTTTTTAAATCTAGAGGCAAAGAAGGATCTTTAATGTAGTTTAAATCTTTAACTTTTTTAATAGATTCCTGTTTAATTATACATCAGTTATACAAAGGAGTATTAAACAATTTTCATTCAAAATGTAATGTAATATTTTTTTTTTACAAATTAGAATGTTATTTCTTGGTAAAGAGTAAATATTACTGAAAAAGGAAAAGAGGGATTTACAAGAAATACAAAGTCGACTAATGGGCAAAACCAAAAAAGTACAGTGCTTTTCATTCAATGTGTCCATTATCCTTTTTGTTGTTTGCTTAACTGTTAGGTTTAATTAACGATACCTATTGGTGAAAAGACAATCCAAAATACTACGAACTTTTTAAAACCTAATTATTATATCTGCTAAGTGTTGCTCCTTAAAACATCGATGACAATAGCGTAGGTAGAAATTTATTTCGGGAGGGGCCCAAAATTATTTCTCAGCCCCTCTTATGTATATTTAATATATCCAATGTAGCTTTTTAGTACATTTTTAGAAAGAATTATTTCTGTCTTTAAAAACTGAATGTTAAAAAAGGTATGAGTAATTGAATTCTAAGCTATACGAAAGGGGATCTGGGGGTCCTCTGTGTTAAAAAACACAGGGTTTCCACTTGGTTTTGATACACTTAGTTCAAATTTCCGACTTATAGGTAAGACATTCTTAGGTAAGATTTGGATTTTGGTGAACCTATTATAAAAAAGTTTTGAATAATAAAGTCCAAAGTACTACAGGGCGGTTTGAGGGTCTTCCCCAAGAAAATTTTCGGAAATTCGACCCTAACAGACTTGGTACACCAAGTCCAAATTTCGGCCAAATTACTATACGCCCTTGAACGATGACAAAACATTTATCAATGCAGCAATTAAAATTGTTTGGGGACTGCATTGAAGGATATTTCTGAAAGGATTTCTGAAGGATATTCTGAGTCTTAACCACAAACTTACCCCAAACTATCTTACAGTACACCTGTACTAAGATTCTCGCTACAATAAAAAGCACTTAGAAAAATATATTAAAAGATGGTACCCAAGAGAGGGAATAAACAGAGCAATAAAACGGAGCCAATCCCGTGTCGGGTCTGTGGAACCCACCTTGACATTTTCACGCAGGTCCCATGCGTGTTCTTTGTAGTAGGGCCGGTCGCACAAAGACCACACAATGACACAAGGTCCGGCAGAGAAAGAGGGTGTCCGATGGGTCATTTCCGGATTCGGGGACATTCATTTGCGTGCGCCAAGGTCCGTCGGACCACGGGAAAGGGATGCGAAATGGCCGGTGCTGTGCTTAAAAGGGGGATTTAGGGTTTTCCCCTCACTTTTCTTCTCGCTATCGTTTGAGCTGTAAATGGATGTGAAGTGAACTGATTCAGAATGATGTGTGGGTGTGTGAAATGAATAGAGGTTTATCTGGGGATGATCTTCGGGATTGTTGCAATGGTATTGGGTTGGAAAGTTTTCGAATGAAAGTTGTTACGGAAAACCGATTTGTAGGTTGTATAGTGTTTCATGGGGATTGCAATATGCTGGGTTTTGGAGATGAGACAATGTTAAACAAAAAGTCCTAAATGCGAAATAACAGTTATTAACTTATAAATTTGTTAAAATCAAATTGCTTTGTTCACAGAGAATTAGTGGAAATTGTGAAAAAGGATATTTTATGCAACTAAGCTGAAAATATACATTGCGTTTTAAAAATGAATAATGAATCATTTAGAGATGTATTATACCTTTGCTATGCGTTGTTTTATTTATCTATTCTTTTTAAAAACCTTTTTTAAAATTTTAATAAAATTACATAGATAGTAAGACATTGTATGTGTTTATGCTCAAAGAAAACGGGGAAAAGTTTCCTAATATTTTTGAATAAACATTTAAAAAACACTAAAGTAGTGTTAGAGTTTTAAGCAAATTTTGAGCCGGAGTGTAGTAGTAATAAAGCAAGTAGAAGTAGAACGTCGATTAGCCCTGACTTTAACCCCTTAACAGTGACATCTATTTCACTATCATCATCGAAACGAACTCAGTTTGGGCTTCACAAAACGGAAACGTTAATTTTTCTCCATCCCGAACTTGGTTCGGGCATCACAAATTCTGCACGTAGTAGTTGCCCGAGCGACACTGTTCGGGCGACACTGTTGAGGGGTTAAAGACCAGGAACTGGCAAAATTAATAAAAGTTCGTATAACCAGAGATAAGTAAATAAGTAATTTACAAAGCTTAAAACAATGTAATACAACAAAAAAAGCATTTCTAATGAAGAGAAAGAAAAACAAAAAATTCAAAACAATGAAGTTCTTTAAAAAAAAGTGTAAAATTCTTTGTTTTAAAAAATCTGTTTGTGTTTGTGATAGGAGTAAAGGCAATTAATACACTTTCTCACGAGGAACGGTGTGAAATGCAGACGGGTTGTTTAGTAATATGTGGAAACGGTTAATTAGTGATAGAATAATCATCAATTACTCAAATAAAATTGGTAGATAATCAATTACTTTCACCGCTTTAAATTTTTAAAGGAAGTTTAAATGCTAAGGTTATTGAAAACTTTGTAATTTTTCTTTTTAAATATAAAAAAGGCACTATCACAAACACTATGTTTTATTCCAAATAGGTGAACATAACCTAACCAAATATAAGATAAAAACCATTAAATTTATTTATTGGGGATATTAGAGGTGTTTGCTCGCTCTTCTGGTAGCCGCTACCATTAAATTATCTCAATTATACTCCGTGTATAGGGGGCTCGTCCCCATGGCAACGCAATAGAAATGCAGGAAAATGACTAGTTATGAGCCGCCGATTCAAATTACACAGACTATAGCATGGTTTCTTTTAATTTTATTAAATTTTTGTATAACAGAAGATTTGTAAAACGTTGCCGATTAAGTCCGATTGGCAAAATTTGCACCCGTCTTATCCTAAAGTTCCAAGCATTTGTACTTTTCTAGCCGTAATTTATTCTCTATAGCAAATTTCATGAAGTAAGTTCATCAATTTATTAAAAATTATTTCCCTACAAAGCTAGTAAATGCTGTATTTCCTGTTCTACCAATCATGTAATGTTTGTTTTGCTGCCCAAAATGTCTTAAGGTAAAGAAACAACTTCTACAGAGAAGTTTAGCTATGCGGAGAAGAAAAATATTATTTAAAGCAGTGTTTCCCAACCTTTTTCGGTCCATGCCCCACCATATGCTTTCTAAAGTTTCCATGCCCCCCCGGTCTCACGTCTCAGTGGCATATATAGAAATATATTTCGGGAAGGGGCAAAATTATTTCTTAGCCCCTCCCTCCTATGTATATTTAATAAGTCCATTGAAGCTTTTCAAAACATTTTTGGGTAGAATTTGCATGCTAAACAACTAAATAAAGTTACGTGTAATTAAGTTCTAACTACCCAAGGGGGGTCTGGGAGTCCTCCCCCAGTAAATTTTTGGAAATTTGTCTCTAGGAAACAGGTTTTTAACTAGTTAGGTACCCCTAGTTGGAATTTTGGATATACATTTTTAGGTAAGATTTGCATTTTGATGAACCTAATGTAAAAAAGTTGCATATATAAGCGTTCTAAAAACAAAAGGGGATCTTGGCTCATCCCCCAGAAAAGGTTTGAAAATAAGACTTTAAACACAGGGTTTCAACTTGGTTTTCATACGCTTGTCAAATTTCAGACATACATTCTCAGATAGGATAATATAAGATCAGATTTTGATAAACTTCTTTTTAAAAAGTTTTGAATAATAAACTTAGAAGTACTAAAGAGGAGTTTGAGGGTCCTGACAGAGATAACTTTCAGATATTTGACGCTAAAAACCAGGTTTTACCTTGTTTTATAACACCAAGTCCTCATTTCGTGGGGGGCAGGACCCCTTCGGAACCCCTCTTATATACGCCCCTGCCAGGTCTTTTTTTTCGAAATCCTTCTTGAAAAGTAAATAAAACTTATTGGTCTATGTTCCCCCTGAGGGGCAGTTTGGTTGAAAATTTTCGAATTGCCCCCCTAGAAAATCATATTGCCCCCGGTGGGGCGTACGCCCCACGTTGGGAAACACTGATTTAGAGGATGATTAAAGATTAAACTGGTTTTACCCTCTTACCAATGCGTAATATTTGTTTAGTAGCGTAAAATGTATAAAAAAAACTAAAATAACTTCTACAGAGACCTTAAGATAAGGACACAATCATTATTTATAGTCAGAAGATGAAGTTTGAAAACGAAACTACTTTTCGAATTTTTATCAGGCATGTAATGTTTGTTTTGCTGTGTCAAATGTCTTGAGGTAAAGAAACAAGTTCTACAGGCTTCCATGGCTGTGCGGAAAAGAAAAATTTGAAGTATGAAGGAAGATTAAACACGATTTAATTGTAAAACTAGCTATAGTTTTTTCTATAGGAACAGGAACCACGCCTCTCGACTAACCTATAATAGGAATTCCTATGCTCATATGAAAATATTAAAGTATTTAAAACGTTCCTCGTTGTTGATTGAGGCACTATGGAAATTATATGTTTATTAAATTGATGCTTTTTTAAAAATAGAAATTACTTTTAACAGATATTTAGGTGTAAGTTAAGTAGCAAGGTTTTATGAATTCAGTCTCTACTTCAGCATTAAATAGTACCTTACCCATTAAGTTTGCTGAAATATAACCTTTAGATTGTTTTCTATTCAAAACTCGCGCTTGTATTTAAAAATGTATTTATATATTTTTTAAATTTAAAAATTATAAAATGTTATCTTTATATCTTGTGTTTTATATCGGTACAGAACCGTGTATAGTAAGAAATAAATATTAAAGATATAATAATTAGTTAATTAACCCAAGAGGTTGGTTGGTTGGTGGGGTTTTATGGTGCAAGATCCATATTTGGCCATTCTGCGCCAAGCAAAAGAGGACCGGCAAACTTTCTTGTTACACGGAGGCATATTATAGTATATGTAAGTAAAATAGACTGTTGGACGTCATTAGTTGAAATTTGTGCCGCCTTGGTGAAGGAGAAAATGTAAGCAGTTCTGGTTTATTTTTGCGCATCAGTTAAGGCAGGGCGTGAAATTTCCGGTCACCGCCGATTCAAATTACACAGACTATAGAGGATTTCCCCATAAAGAGAGTGTACGAATGTAAAAACTTTTAAGAAAGCAATCTATAACTTAAACTTGATACTTCAAAGATGATTTAAGAGAAATTTTAAATGGAAACAGAAAGAATCGATGATGCAAAAGAAGCAATTTTTTTTGTTATACTTGCGTAACAGCGCAAATATTATATCATAGTTTTTGAGAATATCTAAAAATCGCTAGGAATATAAAATTAAAAAATAATAATATAATTTTACGTATTAATATAAATATTTATTTGGTAAAACCAAATCCATAAGCCTGGAAAATCCCAACGGTTTTATGCTCCGAGTGTTTTATTCTTAAATTCAGATGAAAAATCGCTTTTCTAGGAAAATAAAATGTCCACACTCTTAAATGGTGATTGTGTAAAACCTTAAGAGAAGCTACACGCGGTTACATCCGTTTTTTAAGGGGAGTTCATGTGAATATTTATAGTATAATTGCCCTGGTCTCATAGGCCCGGCGTGTATCCTCGTGGGTTAAATTATGTCTCAATGATCAAACTAAAATTATCATTAACTTTAATAAAACGTACTATTAAACACATGTGGTACTTTACCCTACTGAGGATATTAGCACTTAAGAAAACACAAAGAAATTTCTCTAAAATGAAACATTTTCGATACAGTGATGAATTGAAAAACTTTTCTGTTTTAAAAGTTACAATTTTAAGATATTTTCAAAATATGACAAGTATGCAAAATCATGTTCTGAAATTCTGTCTCCAGGAAAAAATTTTGGAAGTAATATTTGAATTCAAGGTGGGGAAGATATGAGGTATTTTAAGTTTCAGTCATTTTCTATTGTCGATCAGGGGATATTTTTTGGCTTTGTGGTGTAGAGGAATAATAAAATTTTCAAAATCCTTCTATTGTCTATGACCCTGTCTTGTGATAGTTAAAGGATTTTAATTCATCGTTAATTTTTAAAAATAAGAAATAAATCGATTGTTTACTGCATTTCCCAAAAAATACAATTGTGATTTTAAAGAAGGGAAATTTGTAGTTTTTTTAATGTTTCACGAGAAAAAGTTTATTGTTTTGATAAATTCCTAACTCAGTTTATAGTAGTTGTCAAAAAGTAGGTTGTATTAAAAAGTATCTCCCGAAGATTTAAAATTTACAACCCTACAGGTATAAAGTTCCAATATATTTGAAACTACCACAACATACGCAAAAGAGAAAGCACTTTAAAAAGTCAAAGTAAAACTATTTCACTACATACCCGCGATGAAGTTATACTCGAAGATCACGGCAAAGTCCTTCTTTTTCACTGTAATATCACATGTATCCAGTCGTTAAAATCCTTCGTAAGTCCACACAGAAACTGCAGAAATGCTTATCCTACACGAGTAATCCTCCAACGTATCATAGTGTATTGAAACTAAACTATCACTAAACAGATATCTTGTGTCTCCCAACAGCTCTGTACAAAATACGTTACACCACCTATCCAACTCCTGATGTCCGTCAGTAGCAGTCCACCTTTGTCCAGTCTGGTTGTGTCCGCTGTGGCGAGGGTAATAAACTGCCACCTGGTGGTCGAAGAGGGCTCAATGTCCAAGCGGTTCTGAATAGTGATATGGATGGCTGAGCAATATGGGGTGGATGATGTGTTTGATCCCCACCAAAAGTTAGCGCGTTTTGATGATATAAATTATCTGAGGGATGTTTCCGGCATTTAGGGTCCCTCCCCAATTCGGTAGAGTTCAATAAGTTCGGATATGCCTTTAGGGGACAAATGCATTCTTGGATGGTTGACTCTTATTGATGAGATTGATTTCATATCGAAGGTGTCAGCTGTGTATGTGAATAGATTTTTTGGGGGAATTTAGGTCTGTGTTTTCACTTAACTTTTTGAGGGGTTTGGCAGGTCAAAAAGTATATTATTTTTTGCTGTGTGAAAAGAGGAATGAGGAACATATGGTGGGTAACATTTGAGTGTGGTAACATTTGAGATGCTTTCTTCCTCCTTATTTTATGAGCAAATAAATCCCAAATTTAAAAAAAATCACTTTTGAAAACAGATGATCTGAAATTTCCAGAAAAAATATCTTATTCAATTTTTTTTTCTAAATATTTTGAAGCTGTAGTTAGGTTTTTCTGTCTTCCGAAACTTTAAAAAATATACGATGATATTTCTTGGTACTCAAATGGGAAGTGAAAAATAATCTTCTTGTCAAATTTAAACATTTATTTTATAAAATTGAATATTTTCCCGACGTTTTCTGATTTATTAGAGAAATCATGAAAATAACTCCATTTTGTCGTCTCTCTGCTCTAATGAAAGTGAGTAATTTTCCTAATTTTCCTAGTGATTTTCTTAAAACTTACTTTACAAATGAAATAGAAAATCTTACGTTCCTTATTACTACCTTACTAATAAGTAAAGTAATAGAAAGTATTTATACTACCTTACCCGTTGAACGGGGCTTTGACTTGATCCATTAAAGTTTTTATCGAAATGCTTACCTTCCCTACTGAGTATCAAGAGTTAAAGATCATTTCTCAAAGACACTCATTCTAATAATGTCTGGCTCAGTTTTAAATTTCTTATTCGCTTCAGAAAATTTAGTTTTTCAAAAGTATGATTTCGCCATATGATTTAATATTCTTTTTCTTCGTTACTTCAACTTTTCTTTCAAAACTATTTTACTTTAATGCTCAACTTAGGTCAACGTTTTTTATGGTACTACTGATCTCATATCAAAAATGTCACATTTTCTACAAAATGAAAATCAGTAGATCAGTAAACGAATCTATTTGAAAATTCCGCCTACTAAAAAGCAAATTACAAGATTGATTTATACTTGGACTAAAGAAAAAGATTGTATTATCTAGTCTTAAGTTAATCTAACCTTTCCTTTAAATGGTTTCGGAAGAGAAAATTCTCGAACAAAAATTGTAAAGCGAATCAGAATTGTAAATGCGTTATACTTGCATTGTAATAAAATTAATCTTTCCGGTGAAAATTCTTCCACAAAAAAATTTAGATTAAATAAAATCACCACTAAAAGAATAAATTTAAAAAAAATATTAATTACAAATCAAAATGACCCTGGTAGTTTTAGTTGAAACGAACAACACTTTAGGGCCGTATTCAGAAACTTTAACACGAGATGGAAACGAGATGAGAACGAGATGGAAACGTTGTAAAATCTCACGTAACGATCACGAAACGATAAATTTAAAATGGTCGTTCAAGAGCACCCGTCTCTTCAAAAGCGAGAAATTTGGATGACTCTGATTGGCTGAAAAAAAATCTCGTCTTGGTCTGCTTGGTGACGTAGGAGATTTTATCCAATGAGGGAAAGGATCGGAAACTCCCGTTAGTGTTTCGGGAAAATATCGTTTCAAATTCATCGTTTCCATAACGTTCTCGTTTCCATCTCGTTCTCTTCTCGTTTCCATCTCGTGTTAAAGTTTCTGAATACGGCCCTTAATGTTATTCCAGCTAGGTATGTAATATCATGTCCGATGACTTCACATTGTGATTAATTCAGGTTTATAAAATTAGTTATACAGCACGATTAAAAAAACTCCTCTTTCAACTAATCAAAAAAAATTCTGAATTTTTTACAAGTAATGGAAATTCTCACGGGCAATATTGCTGCCGATCAATTTCCGTTACATAAAGAAAAAATTTTTTACTGTGTGGATTTCTTCGACCTGCTATAATATAGGCGTCCACAAAAATACTGCCGCCCTGTGCTACCTCACATGTGGCTTCCCATCGTCTCATGTTCCTCGGTCAGTGACAGTATTTCCCCAGGATGGTGCCTCTGGATGAGCAAGTGGTGAGTCAAAACGTCACTTCCGACCGCCAACTCACCCCTACATCGCTGCTGGTTTCAGCCGTTTAATATTGGTATTGTCATTTCCCTCGCTTGGCTAAGCAACTTTGGGAGGGGTGCACCGACAACAAAGTTCTGTCATTGAAGAGCTTTTTGGGCATCCGGCCCGGAACGCATTGTTTTTGCATAAAGCTCATTGATTGAAAGGGAAATCTATGTTAATGATTTTACTGGGATATTTTCCTATGGATATGCGTAATGGCTTAGAAAATTTTGAATGAAAAGGTTTCACTTTGATAAGTCGTATCATGGTATTATTCATTTTAATGTAACCGAATTATATTTTTTTAAAAAGAACCTTGACTTTTGGAAAGCTATTGGGCTTGACTGGACTTTAGAAGGATTAGGTTTACAAAGCTTTGATATGTAGTTAGATTTATTTAGCCAATTATAAATAAGAAAGCTTTTGTGTGATACTTATATTTAGGATTTCTATGTGCATATTTTTATTGGAAAAATATGACTAGTCCTTACTGATCTTTTACCATTTTTATAGATTATTTACTAAATATAAACTAATAAAAATATTTACTAATACCTAAGTAACGTATATGAATCAGAACCCAGTTTCCAATAACTTTCTTTTATTTTACTTGTTTGCAGATGCATACAGTTCAACTTTTGTGAACTATTAGCTGCTCATAATAATAGACAATTGAAAATACTTTTCCTCTGAAGTTTAATCATTAAATTAATGTATTATTTTTTATGCTTGATATTACTTTTCAAAGAACGTTTATGACGTTAAGTATGTTTATTTATTAAATTTATTAAAAAAGCAGCGGAGCTCTCCGAATTCCATGTTTGGGTTGATTAAGAATCTACGTTGGTATATGCTAGTCCTGTTGTGTAAACTTTTTGGGGAATACGTGATCTGTGTGTAAAAGTATTTTATTATTACACTATGAGAAGAATATAGCGACATATACAGATCCCGTTACAAGCAAAAGAGGCATGACCCCAATCTGTCATCAGTCTAGTTGTGAGACTGGACAGATAAATGCGTTGTCAGATTCGGTCACATAAATGAATGTAATCTGATGCAATATGAATGAAAAAATGTTTTTCATTTGGCATTAGCTGTCAGTCTCTTTGAAATCAGACTTCATGTATCTATACTTCTCTTCTAGCAGTATATAGGAATTATGCTCTGAATCCTAGCTTTGAGGAATAGTATGATAAAAAGTAATTTTGACTGCACACCAGAATATAGTAAAAAATTAGGTTAGAATATTTCAGTCTCAATATTATTCTTGTGCTTTTCTTTTTTAAAATAGTTATCTTAATTCATTGTAAGTTGGCATGTGGGACCAACCTTGTTGGGATCTAAGCCTGTTGTTGATCTTCATGATTTGCATTTGTTCTCAAAAATTTTTTTTTTCGACATTTTTAAGGGAGAACAAGGTCCCGGATATTAGGGCTCATTTATGCGATTTGTAGTCAATTTTAAAACTGTATAAATTACAACTAAAATCCTACTACTTTATTTTAATACTCAAATAATGCGTATTCCAAATGATAAACTATAATAAACGTATGTAGCTGTATTAGAAGTAGAACTTTTCTTCAATTTTCCATGGTGAGGACTGTAAAGAAGAATATTTTATTGTAAAATATGTTGATAAATTGAATTTTTGCTATCAAGGTCAGTGGTTTTCGTGATAGCTTAAAGCTATTGAAAGTGTTGCGATCTTCGTGTCAGACAAATATAGACTATTGGAAACCTCAGCCGAACAAAATCGCATTTTTAAATTCAGAACGGAAATTTCTGTGGGACAGAATGTAGAACAAAAATTTAGAACACTTTTAGAAATTCATTCTAATTACAGTAGGGGGAGTGAAAATACGAACACTTTGGTGACCAAATGGAACCATTTCCTCCTGATCTCCTCAGCCTCCCATTTTGACTGACAAAACGCTGACAAACCTATTGTATTCTATGGCTAGTTCTAGGACATTCCTGTGAATGTAGCATTGCACGAAACGACAACATTAGACAAAAGTAGTCTGGCAACAGCAATGCTTTAGTCACGAGCAACGCCCTCTTTCGGGCGGTTCACGACACTCGGCTTCTTTTTCCCCTCTGTGAATCATTCGGGAAAAGAACTTTTGTTTGGCGAGAGAAAAAAAAGTTGTTGACTGCAAAACGCCCCGTCCCTCTTTTTGATACGGTCTCGGAGGTGGCAGGAAGTTTTTCCGTGTTAATAGATAACAGAGGAAATGGCGAAGTTTGTTGTAAAACCTTTCGTGCCATTGGCAAGTGTGGGATCAATGGGAGAGAGAGGGACATCATGGATATTGGCCATGTTGCGCAACAACTGTGTTCAAGAGCAGGCATGTTTTAGAAATATTGGGGAAACACTACCATTGGTTGGGTACTCCGTTTGAAAATTCTAATGAGATTATCCTAGATTTAAACCATCAGTTAATTTGCTGTGTATGTAAATATTTGGCACTTAAGGATTATCCAAGTGCAAATGCCGGGATCTCTGATGAATCGTCAAAAATAAGCGAATATTAAAATAAATATCAGTTAAATTATCTCAACTAGCAATTTTGTTTTTAGTTTTTTTGTGTATTTTGTAAAACATTGTCAGTTAAATCCGATTAACGAGATTTTCGCCCCCCCATGGTGATTCTATACCAAATATTTTGTACCAAACTATAAGTACCAAATATTTTGTTGTGTGAATTGATGGTGGGCTAAAAAAAGGGAGTCAGCAAACTCCTAAATTGCTCAATTTTTTTATTTATTGATAACTAATAAATTGTTGAAAATTTATTAGTAATTTAACTAATTAGTAGATTAACTAATAATTGTTGAAAGTCATTTTCCTTGAGAGTGAGAGAATGTATTCTGCAGAGTCCTTCTAAGTACTTCTGTGTAAAAAAATATTTACTATTCACCACACTGCATTTTGATGCTTCTAAAAAATTAAATGCATAAAGGAAAATTGAAAAAAAGTAATTAAAATTAACAATTTTTTGGAAATCTAATTTCAGTATTTAATACATGGACTTTCTCTATAATAAAAGAATTGTATCCAATTTATCAAAGTTTCTCAGGAAATTTTGTTTGTTGTGTATTGCTCCAGTTTAACTTTCTCTGGATGCCTTCTTAAGGGGATATTTCACTTCTATTTAATTCTTAAATTGAAAGTAAAGATTATTATTATTGTTATTGTTATTGTTATTATTATTAACAATGAGCTTTATCCAGACGTATAGAACTCTAAATCATAAATTTAACTGTTCTACAATATTTTTAAAGATAAAACTGGTGTTGAGAGTCGAGATATTAACAGTTAAGTAAAGAAACTAAATATGATACTATTTAAGTTTCTAAATCTAGTAATATAATATGATTCCCACATAATTATTTACCATTACAAATATTTTGAATAAATTTAAAAAGTCAGTGTTCGTTTAACCTTTTTTCAAAAGTGATTCACACCCCATTTTTGCTTTACCTAAACTGTTATATAAAGTTCAAACGACATAACGTCGGGGAAATAGTCACCACATTAACATGTCAATACTTCGGTCAAATTCATTTCTGTCGGGCATGAAAAGAATTCATGCATATCTAAAATGCCAAGAGCAAAGAACATTCCCATACGGAAGAGTTGTAAATTTGTGACTCACAAAAGCAACTGTCAAACTAAAAATGTCACGAGATTCCGGACGAAACGTGTACCGCGATCACAAATACAAATTTACCTTCCAAAACCAATATACAGAAAGACAAAAGTGACAAATAAATCGTGAAAGTCCATCAATTGAACGCACAAAACAGTATTCTCGTTAAGGTTTTTGGCCTTTTCATCCCAGAGTTTTCTAATTATCGTGTGAACCCGTGTTGTGCGAAGTCAATAAATGTGTAACTGGCAGAAGAGGACCACTAGCTTTGTTTTCCCACTCGTACTCGCTTTCATTGTGGGGCTATTTTAAGAACTCGGATACAAAGTGGACCAGTTTTCGATTTGCTTTTTGTTTTCGAACGTGGGAACACGGGGCTGAGAAAAGGGCGGTGGAAAATTGAGTTTATCAGTGGGCCAAGGTAGAGTGCTTTTCGAAAGTGGTCTTCTGTCTTGGCTATTGTTATAGGTTGGGTGGCAAATAATACAATAACCATTGTAATTGAGGATCAAAATACTATTGTTTCATTTTTTTTCAAAGTTTTCATACGAGTATATATTGTGGTTTGTTTTATACCTACTCAAAAGTGCTTCTACAGTAACAATAGCACTTCATATGAGGAAATGTGTGTAGAAAAAATTGACATTGATACTATATAAACCTAAAGAACGTCAAGGGTGAAAGTGAACAATGGTTTTATTTTTTAATCAAAGTTTTATATCTACGAATCTCTATATTAAACATAATTTTCACGATCATTTATATTTTCTGGTGTAAAATATTTTAGTTTTTGATTAATAAGCTTGCGTATGGTTTAATTTAGTAATTAATTCATTAACCCATTGAATCTTAACCACCCGAGATGACATTGAGTCTTGTGGAAAATTAGATTTAAAGATTTTATATTTATTTTTAAAATAAAGCTTTAAAATTACATTGTACATGAGTTATTAAATAATAATTTTATAAATGCATTTGTCAAAGCTTTTTAATGTTTTACTTTGAATTTTAACATTTTAAATCCATTTTACTCAGCTTTGTTATATATAGACCTTTTATACTGTGGAATTCGTATGTTTTAACCTGTTTTTACAATAAAGAATTCCCGGTCCCCCCTATTACCTCATAAACTGAAAGGTTGGGGGAGTGGATTGGGCTACCCAATACCCAATTCATAAATGCAAATTAACTGATTAGATACACATTAAATTACTCCGAAGAGTCCCTTCAATTAATGCAAGTTATAAATTATTCAGTAACAAAAACAAAAATAATTTTTTATAACACCACTGTAGCGTAAATTTGTACTGTGATTCCCCTGCCGAATATGGTTTGATATTGATAAATCATCAACAACAATTAAAAACCGAAATTGAAATTTGCTTTGCTTTTTTATGAAATCCATCCTTGGATTGTTGTTTTTAATTTTAATGGTTTTACAATATTTTAATCATGTTATGCGTGCGTAATTAGGATATTTGTATCATTTTATGACGTAAGAATCAAGTAATATTAGATTAGTAGCAATAGGAACGATAGGAATATCGATAAGGTTGATTGGATATTATTTATTCTATTTCTCTATTATAAATAGGTTTTATGCTAATGCGAATTCAGTTTCGAATGATTTTATTCTTACAATAAAAAATTAAACTCAAAAAGTTATTTTTAATATTTTTTAAAACGTGCATATTTTAAAAATTTTATTCTAAAATTTCAAAACTATAATGAATTAGGAATTTATCAAGTCTATGAATATACTACTACTTTATCTACATCCGTTCACTTTAAAACTCGTAATCTCTGGAGATGAATTAAAATATTTCGTTATTTCAATTTAATTGCAGTGGGAATTAAAAATCTTCTTTGAGCAACTTAAATTAGCTTTTTCGCATTACAAGTCTTAACGTAAAGAAACTGGTTCTACAGGCGTAAAATTGCAATGTAGCATGTTAGCTTTTTTGCATCAATACTCTTTATGTAAGAAAAACAGTTTTACAGGTATGCAGTTTTTAGTCGACTCCACTACTTAATGTGATCACATTTGTCCAAGATCAACATGATAACAAAATACGGTTGATAATAATAAGCAGTTCTATACAAAAACGTGGAGAGTGTTATTGCATTAAAATTGCGTCTGTGTAGTCCATATTGTAGAACTTAAAACGATTTTTAAGTATGTAGTTAGCAAATTAAAACATTTTTAAATAAAATTATTAGATCGGATAAGATACTACTACTAATTGAATGACTCATTTTGTATGTTATGTATTGAAATTGGCCTTCAAACGGGAAAAAAGAAGGTTTTAAGGGATTTTCATCAAATTTTGATAATATTAAACGATATAATGATCACTTAAAACAATATATTTTGCATTAATTTAAATAGAAGTGATCAGGACCGGACGATTTCGATAACATTTCTGATTGATAACATTAACCGTGATCACATTAAGCGGAGTCGACTGTACTAATTGAGAGCGAAGCAACTGAATAACAGAGGGAAGTTAGAGAGTATGAATAAAAAAGAAATTACATTTTTTAAAATATTTTTTCTAATAATCTAAATACTATAATTATTGAACTCATTTTAAATTTTCAACTGTCTCTTGGGTCATTGATGTCAAATCAACACACCTTTTGGAATCACCATCTCTGATTTTCTTGAACTTAGAGGTAGGGTTACTTGGGGTAAGTGGGTCACTGGGGTAAGTGGGTCACCCCCCTAAAACTATAATATGCACAGGAAATTTCACACTTACTCGCATTGATTATGTTACAGCTTGTCACACCGATGAGTTTTGCATATATTTGAGATTTGTTTTATTTATTTTAAAGATTATATATAGAACTAATTTAAAATAGATTCCCAGAATGGATTTTTTGGTGAGTTCAAGACGCATTTTTCAAAGAAGTATTTCCACGGAAGTTTTCATTACATTTTAATGTTTATTGAACTGTTTTGCAGAGTTTGACCTAAAATACATACTACAATTTGAAAATTTTCAAAATTTTTAATTTTGAAGTGTTTAAGAGGGGTGTCCCACTTACCCCATAGTTTTTGCATGGTTGGGGTAAGTGGGACCCCTCAGTGTGGGGTAAGTGGGACCCCTCTTTATTTAGTAAGTGAGACCCCTTATTATGATATAAGTGGTTCTAGAGGGTCCTTTATGATACAGGAACTATGAACTATTTCAGGGGGTCATAGGGACAATTTCCCCCAATATTTTCAGAAAATTTCGATTTATAGTAGCAAGACCTTTTACTCACCACTTCAAAATTCATTAAAATTTATAAATAGTTTGATTGACATTATATATCAAATTTGCGTTTTAATTTAAGTTATGGTGAGTAAAGTGAAATATCTCATCAACAGTGTTCATTCTCATTTAGTGTGTCCGATTTCTTTTTTATCTTACAATGCGTATTAAAGTGCCAAAATAAATCTTAATGAACCTTATTATGTTTGTTCAACACTATTTTATATGCTAAAGTTAAACATATCCCTTTGGCCTTTCGAAACATTCTTTAAAATACTTATTTTGCTTTTCATTCGATTCTTACCTTGTCATATTGGTTTTGATGTGAGTATATTTCTCACTCATGGATACAGTTACAATAAAATATTTTATATTGAAATTTACTTTACTTTATCAAGTAAGACCCACTTACTTCCATTTAAGTTTTGCTTGCTTTAAATATAAATAAAGAGGGGGTGACCCACTTACCCCATCTCTTGGGGTAAGTGGGTCACCCATCTCATTATTGATAAAAAGACCAGTTAAGAAAAATGTTAAGCTTTATTTTAGAAACTACTGATAAATTTTTGTTTATCGATAGACTCTTTAACGAAATTAGTCAACAAGTACAAAATAAACCCTTTCAAATTTTTTCTATAAAGCTCCAAAAATGTACTAGGCCAAAAAGGGGTCCCACTTACCCCAAGTGACCCTACTTTAGGATTAGCCCGGCGAAAGTTCTATATTTTATGATAAATTGACAAGAGTAATCAGGTATAAAAATTAAAAAGCATTAAAATATCTCAATCAGTACTGTTGCATTTCTATTTTTATGCATAAGTTGTAAAACTTCACCATTAAGGTCCAATTGGCGAGATTTGCTCCCAGGTAATCCTAAATTACCAAATTTGATATAATTTTACACTGGGTGTTTCAATTTTAGTGTTCCCATTAACGTGGTCCTCATTTTTAAAGTTTGGAAATCTTTATGCGACGCCCCCCCAAATTGTTCCGTCATACAAATAAATGATTTTTGCAAATTTAAAGTAAAAATGACTCTCGTAAAGTTGTTTTTTCTGCATTTAAAAACAGCTATAATCTAGAACTATACAACTAAAAAATCTGAAATTAGTGCCATTTTGTATGTAATTTTATTATCTTTGTTTTGATGTGCAACATAACTGCCTTTCTTAATTTTTTTTTAAATTAAAAAAAAATTCAGAAAAAAATTTATTAAGTAAATTTTAAGTTTTTCAACTCCCAAAATAAACATTTCTGCCAAATTTCAAGTTAAAAATAAATTTTGATCATGTAGAAAAAAATAAAATTTTTCGAAATTTTGGCAAGTCCCTAAACATTCCATGTAATTTAACAAAAAAAGGGATTCACTTGTGGGGAATTCAAAAAACTCTTGATGATGTTCATACGATTTGTACCATGCAATAAAATTCACTTAAATTTCAAAAAATACAACCATTAGCCGATTCGGTATACAAAATCTTACAGAGCTAGTTTCCAACTTAATTCACTGTGCCTAATTTCACCTGAATTTTCCTTAGAATTAAGTTTTTACGTAATTTTTTCTTTTCCAACATGTCAAATCAAAAGAAATTTAAAGTGTTTTAAGATAAAAGAATAAAATAAAATCATATATTCAAGTCAAAATAAATTAATTTATTTATTTTGAACCCCTACAGATATAGTCACGAAAGTAGGGTCTAGGTATAGCAAAGTGACCATACCCTATCTGATGCAAAAATTTTCAACGCCCTCTAGCAGATACTTTAGGAAGCTATAAATTTCATTTTAAAAACTATTAGATATTTGCTAAATTAGTCAGTTACTAAGTTGTAGAGCAGCATCGATTTAATAGAAAAGACACCTTAAGCAGAAAGTATCTTGAATTAAACCTCTAAAACGCACGCTTAAAAATGTAGAATTTACGTAGTTTTTAGGTCTTAAAACGCTCCTCACGAGGCGAAAATGAGAAATTTTCATTTTATGTACTAAGAATACTTTTAGTCATTTACTCAAGTCATAAAAAGGAAAATCTGTTGGTGTGGCCAGTTATCTTGAGACACCCTGTATAAAAAAGTAGCCTACGGAACACTCAAACTGAAACACCATGTAAAGACATGAAAAAATATTTATAAGATTCTTGAATGACTAATGCGTAAAAGTGGTCAAAAATAGACCAAAATAGGTTCTATAAATTGCTCTAACGTCAACTTAATTGCGTCAATTAAAAGTATTTTGAATGTTATTTTTAAAGGTTTGTAACACGTCATAAGTTATACCAGTGGTTTTCAAAGGGTGCCGTTGGGTGAGCTGCTGTAAGAGTTAGATAACGAGGAATAGAAGAAGCAAGGAGTGATGAGAATGTAGCTTTATTCAGCACCGAGGGCAAACAGCAACTGGCGCAAAGCGCGGGCAGACAACAAGGCGGGGCAGGTGGCGGTTATCAGTTAAGATCTTTAGGATATCAATGGTGGTTAACAGTTATACATTGAACATAGACTCCTGCCCCAATTTTAAATAAAAATTGTAAAATAATAAGAATCAAAAATATAAAACAGTACTTGACAGATGAACACAAACATAAAGTCGGACGACAAGCATAAAGTACAAAGAAGTAGCAGGGCTGCAGATTGTGAAAACACGCAGAGGAACCACGAAGGACTAGACAGGAAAATGCAGAAAGTGCTTGCAGGTGAAGCGGAAGGAAGGAGCAGACAGGGCGAAGAGGTGGCTCATGGCGAGTCGAGTCTAGAAGAGGTAACTCGAAGAGTCGAGGCTAGGAGAGGCGGCTCGACGAGTCGGGGCTAGAAGAGGCGGCTAGACGAGTCCGGGCTAGAAGAGGCGGCTCGACGAGTCGGGGCTAGAAGAGGCGGCTCGACAAGTCGGGGCAGAAGAGGCGGCTCGACGAGCGGGGCTCGAGCTGCCGTGGGGGAGAGGCTGAGTGCAGGCGACGGCATGGGCTATGGCTCCACGATGGTAGGGAGAAGCGGACATCTGAGGAAGCTGAGGGGAGCGGGGAGATGCAGCAAGCAAAGATTCTGGAACTGGTGGGAGCTGGACCGGTAGCAAAGCAGCAGAAGCGGACAGGAAACCAACATCGACGGCGTCGGGAGGTTGCTCTGGGAGGGCTGTGGTGTCGGAGCTTGACGGTATCTTGACAATCTTCGCTATGGTCCGGCTGAAGATTCCTTTGGCTGTACGGATTTCAACCACTCTGACCAATCCATCAGAGCCTGGGTGGACTTTTGTGACCTTACCTAGTGGCCACGTAGCAGGGGGCAGATTGGGTTCTTTTAGGAGAACCAAGTCTCCGACTTGTAGATTGGGCTGTGCTTGCTTCCATTTCCTTCTTTCTTGAAGGGAGTGGAGATACTCAGTGCTCCATCGTCTCCAGAAACCTTGTAGCATGGAGGACAATAGCTCCCATCGAGTATGCAGATTGGTCCCTTCCTGGAATGGTAAAGATCTAGCAGGAGAACCTATCAAAAAATGAGAAGGCGTGAGAGTATCGATAGAATCCAAGTCATCATTATTTCGCGCCACTAATGGTCGAGAGTTCAGCACAAATTCTATTTGACATAGCAGGGTTGTTAATTCTTCAAATGTCAATAGTGACTTCCCAATCACTCTTTTGAGATGATATTTCATGCATTTGATGTTAGCTTCCCAAATACCACCCCTATGAGGTGAACCGGCGGGAATGAAGTGCCAATTGACAGTTTCTTGATTAAGGAAATAGGAGATATCGGGGTTATTGTTTACTTCAGTAAGGAATTTCGTTAACTCTTTAAATTTATTTCGTGCACCGACGAAATTAGTCCCATTATCGCAATAGATGTTAAGAGGGGCTCCTCTTCTAGAGCTAAAGCGCTTTAAAGCGGCTAGGAAAGCTTGCGTTGTCATATCACTCACTAACTCTAGATGTACAGCTTTAATCGCCATGCAAATAAAGAGTGCTACATACCCTTTAGTAGAGTGACCGCCGCGACCTTTCTTGAGTTTTACCTGTATAGGCCCGGCAAAGTCCACGCCGCAGTTAGTGAACGGGCGACTATACTGAACTCTGGCACGAGGCAAGTGTCCCATCAGTTGAGAAGAAGCAGCTGCATTGAACCTACAACAAACTAAACAGTTACGAATTACTTGGCGAATCAGTTTTTTAGCACCAAGGATCCAATAATTTTGCTTTAGAAGGCTGGCTAGGAGAGTTGGTCCTGCATGCAAATTACTTTGATGTGCTTCTTTAATGATCATAACACTGATCAGATGTTTTTGTGGCAACAGGATAGGATGCTTCGAGTTGAAAGGCAACTCAGAATGTTGCAACCTACCTCCTGCCCGTAACAGACCGTCATCATCCGCAAAGGGATTGAGGGAGAGGATTTTACTTGACCGTTTTACAGGTTTTCCTTCACTGATACATTTTAATTCACCCTCAAAATGGCACCTCTGGACATACTTAATTAACCGGATCTTAGCATTTTGATATTCAGATGAGCTGATGGTAGTTAAGTTAGGGCTACCTTTGGATCTAAATCTCAGACAATAGCAAACAATTCTGATAATTTTCGAAAGAGAAGAATGTTTCGTGAATAAGGACTCTAAGGTGTCATTTACCAGGACAGGATGCGAAAATAAAGGATCTCCTCTATCTTCTGGAACATCCTTTTCGACATCAGGTTCTGGGGCCCAACTAGATGGATCTTTGGAAAGAAAGTCCGGCCCGCGCCACCATAGCTTAGAGGGAGATAGAAGCTGGGGCTCAATTCCCCGGGAAGCCATGTCGGCAGGGTTTTCTTCAGATTTGACATAGTTCCAATTACTTCTGGGTACCTGCTCGAGAATTTCGGATGTTCGGTTAGCGACAAAGCACTTCCACCTGCGAGGAACAGAGGAAAGCCAAGCCAGAACAACCTTTGAATCGGTGAAAGCATAAACAGGAACTTCCTTGAGCTTAAGTGTTTCCATTACACTTTTTAATAGCCTAGCGAGCAACAGCGCTCCACATAACTCTAATTTAGGTATAGAGATCTGCTTTAGTGGCGCAACCTTAGTTTTGGAAACCAATAAGGTGGTGGAAACACCCTTCGCACTCAGCTGTCTTACGTAAACAACAGCGGCATAAGCTTGAGTGGAGGCGTCACTAAAACCGACGAGAAACCATTCTCCATCAAATGGAGCAATACATCTTGGAACTTTGACGTCTATTGCATTAAACTGATTTTGAAAGTTTTGCCAGTCATTACTTAGATTAGGGGGTAAGGGATCGTCCCAATCATTCTTCATTAGCCAAAGTTTTTGGTAGAAAATTTTGATCCAAACTATGATAGGTGACAATAGTCCTAAAGGATCAAACACTTGGGCGGATTGGGACAAAACCTTTCTTTTGGTCAATGACCCTTCGATCTTCAGATTAGGTTTGAAAAGAAAGGTATCCGACTTGGGATTCCACAATAAACCCAAAACTTTACAATTCTCGGTACACTCTATTTCTAAACAATGACCAGTAGCTTTGACATTTAATTTACTAAGTAATTCAGGAGAATTGCATTGCCACTTTCTTAACTCTAATCCTCTGGCCTTAAGTAAGGAATCAATCTCGGAACATACCTCAAATGCTTCTTCCGCGGTATCGGCTCCCGAGAGTAGGTCGTCCATGTAGAAGTCGTCACGAATTTTCTCAGCTACCCTAGGGGAATCCAGGCATTCCTCCGAGATGGCTTTCAGACACCTAGTTGCTAAGAAGGATGAACAAGAGAGACCGTATGTTACTGTTTTTAATTTAAATTCTTCAATAGGTTTCCCTGGGCTAGGTCGCCATAATATTCTTTGGAAAGTTTGATCCTCATGGTCCAAAAGTATCTGGCGATACATTTTTTGTATGTCTGCTGAAAATGCTATTTTATGAGTCCTGAAACTGATTAGGATTTCAGCCAAGTCTCTTTGAACTTTAGGGCCAACGCCCAAAATGTCATTTAGTGATACAGTACTTTTGGAAGCACAAGATCCGTCAAAAAGGACGCGCAGTTTTGTAGTGCTACTACTCTCCTTGATCACAGCATGATGAGGCAGGTAGAATTTATTGCTATCTGCCTATCTGCAATAGATCCTGAACAATCATCAGCTGGACCCAAATGGTTGAGCTCTTCATATTCAAGCATGAATTTTTTATAATCTGCCTGTAACTTAGAAGAATGGAGAAACTTCCTTTCCATGGATAATAACCTATTCCTAGCTGCATCATAAGAATTTCCTAAGATTAAATTGGGCTTGTAAATAGGTAGTTTAACAACAAATCTACCATCTGAGTTAATTTTAAGATTATCCCTGAAATGTTCCTCACAAAATTTTTCTTCATCTGTCAAATCATTAACAATTGATTGAGAAACCGATTCTACTTCCCAGAATCTTTTTAACTGCTGGCTAATGTCAATAAAGTTTAGCGACAGTTCAGTGGGGGAGGTTAAATCAGCTTTACCCAACACAATCCATCCCAACTTGGAATTTTGAGCAATAGGAATGCCCTCGTTATTAAGCACCTGTCCAGGTAGTATAAGATTAAAAAAATAATCTACACCTATAATCATATCAATTTCCCCTGACTTGGAGAATGTAACATCAGCTAAATTAAGACCAGATAAGAGATTCCTATCCCTAATTGAAATATCCTGAAAAGGCTGTGGAGCCGTTAAATTTTTCATAACATGAGCCTCTAAATTGAAAGTTTGAGTTACATCAAATTTAGAAGTTATAGACATCTCAATTGTTCCAATGGTACTTAAAGAATGGGAATTAGCTATTCCACTTACTTGAGTTCTTTTCCGCATGTTGATGTCGAGTTTCAGCTTCTGCACAGTAGCTACAGCGATAAATGTCGCTTGAGATCCCGTATCGAGGAGGACTCTAAGTTCATTGTTTACTCCCTGCGAATCTTTAAACACAACTATCGCAGTCGGCAGAATATTTTTGCTGGCGGAAATGAAATTATTAGAAAGGCTGTCACTTAAATCAGTTTGCGCGCACGGCGAAACATCTTTAGGGGGGCTGTCTACAAATGTAGTAACATTACTCCTTAGTTGTTCATGGAGCATCGAATGATGACTGCCTTTACAGTGGCGGCACGTAAAGTGCGACTTGCACTGTCTGCTTGAATGCTTGTCTGAGAGGCAGTTGTAACAGAGGTTTTTCTTTTTTACCAGCTCCTTTCGAGCCGAGACGTTCAAATTTTGAAACGCGAGACATTTTGATAAGAAATGCTGTCCCCCGCACTTTGGGCATCTGGAATTCACGATTTGATTATTGAAGGCTTTTCCCTCTCCGCGATTCGCCTGTTTCATGTTATTTTCGTTGTACGTTTCAAGGCCGCAACAACGCTCGTTAAGAAATGCGATAAATGAACCGAAAGTAGGGAAATCTTCCTCGCTCTTTTTCTCGGCCCAGCTGCGCCGAGTTTCGTTATCTACCTTTTCTAGCATTAAATGAATGAGCCAAACATCGTTAACATGTTCTTCTGGGACAATTGTTTTTAGGCTACTGATAATTTGCTCAGTTGTATCAACATAACTCCGTAAGTTAGATTCGCTCAAATGCGAGATTTTGGGCTGATTCAAAAATGTAGAAATTAGTGAGTTAACAATGGGTTTTTTCTGGTCAAACCGAGCTAGAAGTCGTGACCATGCATCTTTATAAGTTGATTCAGACACCGGAATGTGCCGAATTACCGCAGTGGGGACTGCTCCCAACAATCCTCGTAAATACTGAAATTTTTGAATATCTTTGAGAGTAGTATTGGAGTGTACTAAACTTAAGTACAAGTCCTTAAAAGATAGCCATTCCATGAGGTCTCCATTAAAAGTCGGGATATTTAATGGGGGCATCCTAAAATCAGAATTTGAAGCACTGGTTGCTTGGGGCCTTTGTTCAGGCGCAGTGGCGCTAACAATGGATGAAGCAGGACTTGAAAAGGCGGGAATAGACCTCTGAATTATGAATTCTTTTAGAAGAGCTTTCGTTTTGAAATATTTGCTTTCGAAATCCTCTATTTCCGAGAGTTCTGGTTTTAGCTTTTGATCTGCGGAACAAAGGTCCTTAAAGACTACTTCTAACCTTTCTAATCTGGTTTGAGCATCCATAACGCTGGCATTTTCATCGCTAATTGCCTCAGCGAAATTCATGATTCGCGTCAATGCAGCTTTGTCATATCCGCGGCTTTTGATAATTTCTGCTTCGGACATTTTGAACAGAGCGAATAGAAAGAACCGTACAACTTGAAAACAGTTTTCTTTTTCTTAACAAAACATACCTGACAACGAATCGAAAATGTAGGTAAGTCCTGTCGCGGACGCCAAAATGGGTGAGCTGCTGTAAGAGTTAGATAACGAGGAATAGAAGAAGCAAGGAGTGATGAGAATGTAGCTTTATTCAGCACCGAGGGCAAACAGCAACTGGCGCAAAGCGCGGGCAGACAACAAGGCGGGGCAGGTGGCGGTTATCAGTTAAGATCTTTAGGATATCAATGGTGGTTAACAGTTATACATTGAACAGCCGTGGTACCCTGGGGTGGCGTGAAGAGATGACAGGGATGCCGTGGGCATCTCGGGATCACGGGAAGATTTAAGTAGAGCATCCTGAGCACTCTAGAAACCATCATAGAGGTAAGCTGTCCTTGATAACTCAGGAAACTTGATTTACCAGTAAGAAAATGGAATATCTTAAGAAAGTTGTGCGTGGGGGGACATTGCTCTCTCATGAATCCAATCATGTTTTTCTGGGAGGGGGTATACCACTGCGTCTTTTCTAATGCGAAACAGCATACAGGCTGTCATCTACTTTGTCATGGTAAATAAATGACTGCCCTGTTAATTACAAAATGTAGGTTACTATACAATTTTTTAAATATATAATTTGTCACCACGCGTAAAATTAGGAAAATTCTTTTATGTTCAGCATTCTCTCTCGATCTATTGGTTTCTAGGCTTTCAATTATTCTGATACAGTTTTTCCTGTTAGTTAAAAAGTTACAGGTTTTAAATCAATACAGTAGAAGCTCTTGTAAAAATCAGCTTTCGCATTCCTTTTAATAGAATCAAATAAAACTATCTGCATTTCGGATAGTTGGAAAAGCTCTTTTAATATTTCCAGCTAGATTAGTTCGAGCAAAGTTTCTTTGCTCACATGTCTGAATATTCCCGAGTGTTATTTGATTCTAAGATACGAAAGATGTTGCATACCAACGTTTCTGAAGTGATTATTTCTCTTTTGGAACTACCTCAATTGAACTTTTAAAACAATTCACAGTCACCACTTAAAATATTAAACAAAATATTTGAAGTTAAGCAACTTTCCCCTATCTCTTAACTAATCGAAGTAACAAGATCTGCCTGTTGTACTCTATAAAAGGTATCAGCGTTGTCAACTTTCAATCAATCTTTGAAATCTGAAACTGCATTGCTTAGTATTTAATATCATTAAATGAGATGGATAAAATGAGATAGATACATGCTTTATAGATTTAGTTTAAAAGTTATTGTTGGTACTTTTTATAGTCACTAGAAAAAGGTAATAAGTTCAGCATCCATCCCTTCCATTTGACGTATTTTGGCTGTCAAGTATTCTTTGAGTGAAATTGTGCAGTTTTATTTGATAAAAATCTTAATCGTTAATTCTCATTTGTAGAACTAATTGAAAGGAGTTTTTAAGCTACTTATATTCATCTATAAGAGTTATCAAGAAAAATATTTTAAGGGATGCGTTAGATGCATGGTTTCTATCTAACGGTATCCGCACTTAAGTCACCACTCAAAAAATTTTAAGAAATATATTAAGTTAAATCGCACTCGCAGGGCGGTGGTTGGTATTATCCCGAATCGTTAATAGTTTTTAACACTTTCTACGATTCTTAAGTCTCCGTTAGAAGGCAAAAGTAATGGGCTTGAATTATACAAAATAAACATTAAAATCTTTTAAAAAAACAGTAATATTTTCAAATAATTTGACTGTTACGGTTACAGTTAACAGTTTTAAGACCCTCCCTTTAGGTAAGCAGGAACTAAATTTATAAATACCAAATGGCATTTATTTCCGAGTGCTATACCCAGGGAAAGGCTCAGACTCGAACCGAGGGAGATTCGACCTGAGGGCCTTTGGGATGGGATACTGGTGAGCAAGTACACCATGCCATCCGTTCCTGCAACAAGTCAGTTCTTCTAGTTAATTTAAAGTTGATACTTCTCCATATAAAAAATAAAAGTCAATTTCGATTTGGTGCACTTCAGAACGGGACATTAGTGTAGTACCCCAACCATACCAGTGGTTCCTGCAATCACTGGTGTCCTTCATTAATTCTTAGCTAATATATAAATTCCATGAATAAAAAAATACTACTCATCAGTAGACGGGGCTCGATCCACACGATTATTTCGACTAGTAACATTACGCTCTAGTACGCTAAGACCATCCGGATGCCACACCAAATAAAACAACTATTAATTGAAGACTAAATTTTGACATTGTAATCAATAATTGAGCTGGTCAGGATGAAAGTGGTATAAGTCCAAAAATTACAAAAGTTGAGTTAAGAGTGGATTTGGGTAGAGTTTTAGGTCCTTTATTTAGTGCAGTGGTTGGTTAAGCAAAATGTCAAGTTTTCGCTCCTACAGCCCGACTCAAAAAACCACTACTTATCGAAACAGCACTTTTGGTCAGGATGAAAGTGGAATTAGTCCATCAGCCCGTTTTGCTCGGTGCGTGTTTTGATAAGAGAACTCAAGGTTATAAACACAGCTGCAAACTGCGTGAACGAGGGGGGATCCTTTTACTAATAATTGGTATATGTTCATTAAGAGACAGGCTTTTTTCTAAACTTTAATTGCATATTTTTGTATGACCCCTTTTTGTAAGAATTTATCCGAAAATAAATCCGCGCGTTATTAAATTAGGCGGGAAAGCTATAATCCCTTAATCGCCATGTCTAATACAGAGGATATAAACATCAAATCTCACCCATTACAATCATTAACATGTAGTATGTATTTTAACATCGATTCTAATAACCTGCAGGATTCTAGTAACTTTAGGTATTGGTATTGATTTTATAATAGAAATATTAATTTTTAAAAGGTTTAAGTGAAGTTTATAGAGCTAAATTTTCATTTTACCTATAACCTGAGAAAAGGTACCTTTTCGATAACATAATGCTTAATTTTTTAAGAACTAGGGGGCTCTGCCCCCTGCTCGCTATCGCTCACCAACCCCCGGAACTGCTTCGCAGTTCTTTGAAGATCGCTTCGCGATCTTAGCGAGCAGAGCTCGCTTGTTTCATCTCAACTATCCAGTACAACCTGGAACTTGTCTGCTTATAGTCTGTTTATTTAGAATAGGCGCCTGAAACAGAATCAAAAACGCTCAACAATGCTTAAGAGGCAGATTTTATAAGGAGCGGGCAGAAATGTGGGGGTCATTATTGTGACCATTTTTGATTTTGATGAAATTTTTATGATGGATACTTCTAATGATTTTAGAATACCCCTATTTTTTCTTTTTCCCGAAAAAAAATTTTTTCGGCCTACAAAAATTCTCAAAGTTGGTCGCGACCCGGTATTTTTTTCGAATCGACATATCTTTGTACAACATTTTCTCAGTGCATTGAGGGTCAACCAAAGTAATTCTTGCGGTAACAACATGTCCTTAGATAGCTTAATCAAATTCTTTTGTGAATTTCATGGTTCACCTTCCCTGCAAACTGGAAGGGTTCGCCAAACTTTGTCGAAAAAAATGAAAAAATGCCAAATTCGAGCCTTTATTGACCCCAGCATTGAGGGTCAATCACAGTTTTGAGGGTTAAAGTGTGTAGTACTGCTCAGTATTAACTTAATCAGCCCATTGGTTGTATGGTTAACCCTCATGGCAGCAGAAAAATGGCTACTTTCGTAGCTATCAAAACAAAAAGAGGTCATTTTGGTGACCCCGTATTTCAGAGCATTGAGAGTCAATCAATAATTCGAAATATACGTTTCTTAGTACAATACCTCTACTTTAAGAATCAGTTGACAAACCTATGGCGTCTCGATCTGTGATCACGTGAGATTGATTTTTGTAACTTAAAAAATGGAAAAAAGGTCATTTTGGGGACCCTGTATTTCAGAGCATTGAGGGTCAATGACGAACTGGAAATATGCATTTCGTAGTATGAGACCTACCCTTTAAGAAACAATTGACAGAATTATGGAGTCTTGACCTGCGATCACGTGAGATTTATTTTTGTGACTACAAAAACGGAATAAAGGTAATTTTTGGGATCCTGTATTTCAGAGCAATGAGGGTCAATGACGAACTGGAAATATGCATTTCGTAGTATGAGACCTACCCTTTTAAGAGACAATTGACAGAACTTTGGTATTTTGCCCAGCGGGCACGCCTAAGACTTACTTTTCTACATAGCGAACACATAAAATATGTGATGCTTACAATTAGCTTTGTAGGTTGTTTTCAAAAATTATTTTCAAATTACATTTGGTCTTCCAAAGGAAATACCACCAAAAAATAAACCATATAATGAGATTAAATTTTTATTTGAGCAGTGATTTAAGACAATTTGAAAAACATTAGCCTTAACCATATAAAACAGTAAAATATTTCAAAGAATAAGTTTTAACAAAAATAAACACAAAAAACACAAATTGTCTTAAATCACTGCTCAAATAAAATTATAATTAATAGTGATTTAAGACAATTTGTGTTTTTTGTGTTTATTTTTGTTAAAACTTATTCTTTGAAATATTTTACTGTTTTATATGTTTAAGGCTAATGTTTTTCAAATTGTCTTAAATCACTGCTCAAATAAAAATTTAATCTCATTATATGGTTTATTTTTTGGTGGTATTTCCTTTGGAAGACCAAATGTAATTTGAAAGTAATTTTTGAAAACAACCTACAAAGCTAATTGTAAGCATCACATATTTTATGTGTTCGCTATGTAGAAAAGTAAGTCTTAGGCGTGCCCGCTGGGCAAAATACCAAAGTTCTGTCAATTGTCTCTTAAAAGGGTAGGTCTCATACTACGAAATGCATATTTCCAGTTCGTCATTGACCATCATTGCTCTGAAATACAGGATCCCAAAGATTACCTTTTTTCCGTTTTTGTAGTCACAAAAATAAATCTCACGTGATCGCAGGTCAAGACTCCATAATTCTGTCAATTGTTTCTTAAAGGGTAGGTCTCATACTACGAAATGCATATTTCCAGTTCGTCATTGACCCTCAATGCTCTGAAATACAGGGTCCCCAAAATGGCCTTTTTTCCATTTTTTAAGTTACAAAAATCAATCTCACGTGATCACAGATCGAGACGCCATAGGTTTGTCAACTGATTCTTAAAGTAGAGGTATTGTACTAAGAAACGTATATTTCGAATTATTGATTGACCCTCAATGCTCTGAAATACGGGGTCACCAAAATGACCTCTTTTTGTTTTGATAGCTACGAAAGTAGCCATTTTTCTGCTGCCATGAGGGTTAACCATACAACCAATGGGCTGATTAAGTTAATACTGAGCAGTACTACACACTTTAACCCTCAAAACTGTGATTGACCCTCAATTCTGGGGTCAATAAAGGCTCGAATTTGGAATTTTTTCATTTTTTTCGACAAAGTTTGGCGAACCCTTCCAGTTTGCAGGGAAGGTGAACCATGAAATTCACAAAAGAATTTGATTAAGCTATCTAAGGACATGTTGTTACCGCAAGAATTACTTTGGTTGACCCTCAATGCACTGAGAAAATGTTGTACAAAGATATGTCGATTCGAAAAAAAATACCGGGTCGAGACCAACTTTGAGAATTTTTGTAGGCCGAAAAAATTTTTTTTCGGGAAAAAGAAAAAATAGGGGTATTCTAAAATCATTAGAAGTATCCATCATAAAAATTTCATCAAAATCAAAAATGGTCACTATAGTGACCTGCCCGCTCCTTATAAAATCTGCCTCTTAATAACGCTCATCAGACAACTTCAGTGACCGATTGTTTCTACAGTATTTTAACTACTTCTGCTTAGGCTGACTTGTCATTGCAGAAGAAAATTTTTTCGACGATAATTAGAATTATAAATGCTTCCTAATACATTACGTCTCAGGCGCTAATTCTAAATGAACAGAGTGTAGTTGATGATCATTTAATATCGAAATTTCTTATCTCTCAAACTTTTCTATAACTTAATTCGGTTCATTACCACGAAAATATCAAATAAAACTATTACTGAAATATTCCTTTTTAAATTATCAATAATTTAATGGATAGGGGGCTACCCCCCTGCTCGCTTACGCTCACCAACCCCGTAACTGCTATGCAGCTCTTTACAGATCGCGAAGCGATCTGCAAAGCAATGTATCTGCAAGTAATATCTGCAATCGATCTTTAGCAGAGAAAAACAAACTTGTCGAAAATCCTCTTTCTATCATCGGCACAAGTAACACTCAAAAAAGCTAAATTATTTATTTCTCTAGTATTTCAAAAAATATCGAAGTATCTTTAAAAGATTATTAAACAAGTCTATACTATATCGCTAGCAAACTTAGAGCAAAAATGTGCACCTCAAAACTTTAAATTTAAATATCCGTGCTCGCGACAATCTAGTGAACAGGCAAATATAAAATTTAAAAACATTAAACACGTCTGATAAAGACCTACTAAAACTATAAAAAAAATGAAACTTTGATGCTTAATTACTCCAAAACTAATTAGAATTTTTGAAAGAACTAAACGCCAATCTCTTTCTAAAAAATAAGAATATAAGTGTTTAAAAAATCATATTGATACCGTGATTAGTTTTCATTTTAGATAGAAAAATACGAAAAAGTGTCAAAAATTTCGAAAATTTAAAAATTAATTACTCTAAACCAAATTCGAAATTCGAAAAAAGGGCGACGTAGTGCACATCTTCATACTTCAGAGTATTAGGCTGCAAAAAATCATAGTTCTGCTGCGAATAGATTTTGCTGAACTGGATTACGCGGCGAAAAAAGAAAAACTTCAACTTTGACCTTAAAAATACCCCAGTACTAATTATCACATCAGTTAGCTTTTTGTTCGAGAATGTGCCCCAAATATTCCTCTACAAACGTTTCAAGTTTCATAAATTTCCATCAAGTAGTTTTTGCGATATAAGAGTTCAAAGAGTTGAAAAATAAAATTTTCTGAAACAGCGGCGGCGGCAGCGGCGGCAGCGGCGGTGACAGTAACTTTTTTTTAATATAGAGAGATTATTTTCGAGATTCTGATAAATTTAAGTTTCTATTGACTAGCCAATTTTTAAGTGAATTTAAATTATTACTTTTATTTGTAAATATATTTTCATAAGCAATGATGTTAAACATGATTGTCTTAAATTTACCTAAAGGTTTAAAACCGTTTAATGACTAGAAAAATTTTTAATTTTAAAATTGAAAATTAATGGCTGAAAAAATAATTTATTGTTGTAAAAAATAAATTTAATTTCATTTAAATTTATATTTCCTAACTCAAAATCAATCAATTAGATACTATATTGCTCCACATCTGTCATAAAATCCGCAACAGTTTATAAACGACGGACCCATTTTACCATTTTTTATGGACGCCATTTTGAAAGTTACCCTAATACAAAGTTATAATGAAATTGATAATGCCTAATAACTCAAAGCGAAGTGTTGTAATTTTTATCAAATGTCATAAATGAAAATTCGTAAAATGTATTTTTATTTTGGTTTAATTTAAAATTATTAAAATTAAAAATAAATGGTTGAAACAATTATTTATTGTTGTAAAAAATCAATTTATTTTAATTTAAATTTCCATTTCCTCACTCAAAATAAAAAAAATTGATATATTACTCAACCATCTGTCAAAAAATCCGCAACAGTTTATAAACGGCGGCCATCTTGGACGCCATTTTGAAAGTTACCCTAATACAAAGTTATAATGAAATTGATAATGCCTAATAACTCAAAGCGAAGTGTTGTAATTTTTATCAAATGTCATAAATGAAAATTGGTAAAATGTATTTTTATTTTGGTTTAATTTAAAAAATGATTTAAATTAAAAATAAATGGTTGAAATAATTATTTATTGTTGTAAAAAATCAATTTATTTTAATTTAAATTTCCATTTCCTCACTCAAAATAAAAAAAATTGATATATTATACTCAACCATCTGTCATAAAAACTGCTACAGTTTATAAACGGCGGCCATCTTGGACGCCATCTTAAAAACCCCATCGGCAACAAGTTTAAAAAAAATGAAAACCTATTTTAAATTAAACCTTATCTTTAGTTTAACCAATCCGAAAAAATTAAATAGAAAGACATATCGAGCGAAGAACCTTTCACGGTCGCCATTTTGAATATGACCCCCCAAAATGGGCCATAAAAAATTTCCCATTAAAATATTCGTTATCTACGCATCAAAATCTATAGAAAGAAACAATAACATCAAACTTTGTGCTTACCAGTCGCTCGCGAAGTCATATTTACTACATCTCAATAACAATCTTCCTTTCCGAAACCCATCAAACTGATGGGATGAAAGTGGTATAAGTCCATTAAAGTCAATTTAAAGCACTTTCAGTTTAAATTTGATAAAAGTTGATCCGCAGCAAAAATTGTGCCCATGACTTAAGACAAATCCACTCCAAAAAGTAAAAATGCAAGTAATCCTGATTTTTTTGGAGAAGTTTTTAGAAAACATTCAATAACACAAAACGGAGTTCATTGGACTTATACCACTTTCATCCCAAGCAGCTCAATTAAGAAACCTAGTCGACATGTAGGACCTTTTTTAGCCTTCAGCAATTTTGGTGAAATTTCAACTCAAATTTCATTTCAAAACTCACCACTTTTTCAAACATTCTAATTTTTACAGCCTTCCCAGAGTAAATTCCACTAGTATTAGAACACTCCACACGAAATAATTTTGTTATATAGTATTGCTTCATGCAATTAAGTCCATTGGAAGTATTTGTTTCTAGTCTACAGAAGCACCAAGAACCATTTCTTGCTAAGTGAACTTGTAAGTTTGGCCAATCTAACAGCCAGCAACTCAACTATGCGACAATCTCCCCGTTAACTTTTTCTCGTTTCGCATATTGTTACAGTTCGGCAATCCGGATTTACCAAATGAAGAATCACAGGCAGACAAAACTGACAGCATTTCATTCTGTCAAGAACCAAAAACCGATTAGACTTAATTCAGGTATAAAGTCGCCTTTTAAGTCTAGATTGCCAAACCCCAACCGAATAAGTAGAACGCTCCCCAAACCTATCGAGCACAACCGTTTCCGTCACAAAATAGTGGGCAGTGCCGAAACCGTTAAGTAGGAGGGATTAGGTGCTTCAATTTGCAAATTTTTTTTCTTTGAGTGGGGACTATGGATTGCCTTTAGAACTTCGGATAAACTCTGTTAATGGCTTCTCTGGGTGAGCTTTTACAGAACGTGTGAATGAAAATCACAGTCAGCAGAGGTTAAGTCCCTTGTTCCCCCAAGCGAACTTGGTTATCATTTTACAGACCCCAAAGTCTGTGTGTATCGCAACAAGTTATCATAGTTATGGGATAGAGGAATGTTGAGAAAAAAAGCCTGTTTCATTTGATAGTTAACTATGATGTTTCTGACTAGCTAACACAAGATTCCACTCGTCACGTCGTTATCAGTTATAACCATTCCCATTTCACAAACACTCTCAATATACGAATTCTCCTCGATGAATGGGCCATTCTTATCATTATACCTTTTCTCGTGGGTTAAAAACAAAGTCATTCCAGTGTATCCCCGAATGGTGGTTATTAGCTGTCCGAAGGTCAAGCCCCAGTGGCCAATAGAAGCGCCTTTTGTGCGTCCTCGCATAGGCGTGACCTTCCTTCCCTTTATTGGCGTTACCATCTCCCTTTCCGGCGATTATTCAGATGAGTGAATGCGAGGGGCGTAGCGTGTTGATGACGGACCGACTCGTTATCAAGTCACGAAACAGACACCGATTCTTAATCGAAGCATGGCGAGCCATGTTTGTGGGTCTCTGACTGAGAGTAGTTTTGGGATCTGATCACACTTGAGCGACAAGTGTCGCAAAAACGATTAGAACCAAGTCACACCTAGCAACCATAAGACGCGGCAGCGATAAATCAAAGAGGGGTAAAAGCATGGAGTTCATTCTGAGGCTCCCCCTATCTTGACAGTACTAGGCTTTCCCGTTCCCCATGCTTTTTTTTTTATGGAGATTGATTGCAGTAGCAACTATAAGACGCGCAGTGTGTTTTAAGTGTTAGGGTCAGCGCAAACTTTTTTATTATACCAACGATGACGATCCTTCAGGCATTCTGGGGAGATGACAATCGCTGTCTAGGAGGGGAACTCTTTGGTTCGCTAATTGACCTCACCTAACCACACAAAGAGATGGGGGAGATATCCACTGCCCGAAAAATTGACTTCGTTGGTATCATAAAATTTTGTGCTGAGACCCTTAGAGCCAAGACACACTACGAGCGACACTAGTCGCGAGAACGATCAATCTCCATAAAAAAGCATGGAGAAAGCCTAGTCCTCTATCTTGACAAGAATCTTGATTCCTGCGGGAGTCTCAGAGTCTGAGAGGGAATCTGTTTACTCGACTGTCAAGGCTGTCCAACACTATCTCATCCCCCTCTCCTTGCGTTGGAAAGGCTGGTGGGGGAAAGCGTGCCGGGGTTCAGTGATTTATAGTTTCCCAGTTTCAGCCAAATCCAGATCCACTATGCGGAAGCCCTAAGGACTTTGAAAAACTGTGCGGCTTATAGTCGCTACGCTACTGCAATCAATCTCCATAAAAAGCATGGAGAAAGCCTAGTCCCCTATCTTGACAGGAATGAAGATTTCTGTCAAGATGGGGGAGTCTTATTCTGAACTCCATGCTTTTTCCCCTCTTTGATTGATTGCTGTCACGTCTTATGGGCGCTAGGTCTGACTTGCCACTTATCGAGATGAGGAGAGAAAGAAGGGGAATTGAGGGTAGGTGCAGTAGGGGAGACAGACTCATTTCCATGCTAGTCCCCTTATCATGATAAGAATCTTTACGACTTTTTCATGGGTGGCGCAGTTTCAAAACGCGTGTGCAGATGCTCTTACCTGGAATTACAAGGATGAGATGGTTTTCAATTTGATATGAACTTTTTGTCTGCTTCGAGTCTCGTTATATTGTTTTAAGCCTGCGGGTGCATAATTTATGTATTGAAATTAAACCCATAAAAACTAACTATTAAAGTAAACCATCAAAAACCTCTATCAAAAGCTATTAATATTAAGGAATAGATTTAATAATAGATAGAAAAGTTTTTGTTTTGAGTGTTTCCAATTTCTACCTGAAACTTTCAGAAGGTGTTGACTATTTAAACATGATTCTCTATGTTAGAATACGTAATTACCAGGATAAATGAAAATGAAATAAATGTTATATATTGCGCAAACGACTAGGATGGTTTTTATGGTTTAACGCAGGGGTTTTCAAGCTTTTGAATATCGCGACCCACTTTTTATGAATAAAATCTGACACGACCCATAGTTAAATTTCCCATGCCCCCTACAAAACTTAAGCTTTATGTGTGCAGCGACGTAGCCAGAGGGGGGTATTTGGGGATATATCCCGCGAAAATAAGAAATTTACCTTTTTTGACCATAGAAAAGAAATTATTATACCTCATTTCCTCTCCCGAAATTCCAATATCCTTTTCCGAAATATTTTTCTGGCTATGCCACTGTGTGTGTGGGGTTTGTTTACGAACATTTTTTTAATTAATTAGTTCATGAATTAGAAGTAAATACCTTTTTAGAAAACTAAAAGAAATTATTTGAACCTGATTGTATCAAGTTGTTTAATGAGGAAGTTGCATGATTTTTTAAATGTTTTTAATCGATTCTTCTTACAAAAATAATCAACCACCCAAAATTTGAGGCCGATCGAGAAATTTTTTGATTGCCAAAAAAGTTAACAAAAATCCACTTTTTAAAAGCGCGCGAAAACGCCAAGAGTTTGAGATCATCGTATTTTGAAGTCATCTTACGGGATATACGAAAAAACCGTTCAATGCAAAAACCGTTCAATAAAAAACAAACAAATTTATTACATGTGTAAAGCTATGAGTTTTTTTGTTTTTTGAACGGTTTTCGTCTGAACGGTTTTTGCATTGAACGGTTTTTTCGCGACACCATCTTACGATAAACATTGTTGGAAAGCAATGGAGTTGATGGTATGATTGTTGACATCTTTAAACAATAAGCGGTTTTAGTCACGTGTTTTTTCTCGACTTTTAAATTAAAATATTTAATTACCTGTACATTTTTTTGAAAAATTGACTAGATATTTCATTTTACCATACAAAAAAACATAAGGAACACTTGTTTGTTTTTGAAAATCTGACACATGCAACTTCCTTATTGTGGGAACAATAATGAGCTCCACAATGAAAAAAGGGGTCTGGGAGTTGAATTGCCGTTGCATCATTTCCCAGTAAAATTCTTTAAGTTTGTATTTGCTTTCCCCACCCTTCGTTTAGAAACTGATTTTTAAAAATTTTACTTGTATGACCGCCTTATTTTGCATTATCAGCACATTAAAGTGACCCCCATATGCATCATTTAACTTCAATTTTCTTTTGCGTTAGACACCGAGTGGGGTAATATTTCTTATTGCTTTTTTTCTTTTTACTCTATTAATTTGATAAATTCAATCCCCGTTTCAACAGTCTCGTCGTCATAACATAAAATATATAGCTCACTTTTACTTAGAATTCAATGTGTCAGATATACTTTTCCAGAGCTAAAAAATTTATACACTGTAAAAAAATATTTTCATAATTTTAGAAAATGTTCTAATGTCCATGCAATCATTTGCTTGAGAATTAAATGATCGCTAAACAAGATATATAAAATCATTATTATATTCTGTTAAACATAATTTCGACTAGAAACACGTAAGACAAGTGCCATATACTCGTAGATTTTATTCTTAAAAATATTGAAAAAAATTTTTTTATTCTTTATTGTTCCTTTTTAGCTAAAAACTAATATTCCACCGATTATTTCTCATTCAGATACACTACCAATATTTTTAAAATTGGAAAGGTTATTTAAATCACAATTCAAGCTTGAGAGACACTTGGCGAATATACTGTTAAAGGTTTAAATAAATCTCTATTCTCCTATAGTGATGTTTTAAAAATGTTGCTAAATTCTCCTCCATATATTGTATTTTCAACTTTCATTTTAAAAATAACGATGCTTTAACAATACTAAAGCATCATCATTTGCAGTCTGCGCTGCGATGAAAAGAAGATGAACAACCCTTCCGACATTAGAAGCAGGGGACAAAAACCCTAGGGTGGAGTTTTGCAGACTGATGGATCGGACGTATGTAGAGTGCCCATTCACACGCATTCTATAGAACAACAAAGCATAAAACAATCAAAGACTCCTCTGAAAAGCAGAGCATCCGCCCCGGAGAATAATTTTACGACTCCCCCGGGCCTGTAAAGTTTCCGGCAAGTTTTAGTGACCTGAAATCTGATATAGGTCAATGGTCAAAACCGGAGTCACACCTTATGGATAATAATGAGAAGAATGAATTAGCTAGGCTCAGGAATATGGATTTTTTTTTGTTTTAGTCTCGATGGTCATTGTCAAGGCACTAACAAGGTCACCCCTTAATGAGACCCGGTCAACTAATGTGTTTACTTTTCCATGAAATTCAGTATGCACCAGATACTCTGTGGTTTCTTAACCCCTTTGAAGGTTAAACAGATTCATTTCGGGGATATTGTTCGTTCTTTTGACCTTCCGTTCTTATTACAAAGATGGGTAATGGATAGAATGAATCGGGAGCTTTTTTAAATGAATGGTGGTTATGTGAGTCACGCATGGATTTAATTGGTCGTGAGTGAAAGTTATCAAAGGATCTTTTGATTTTTTTTGTGTGCATGAAACTTTAATTTTAGTTTAGTTAATACGTTATCAAAAATATTGCATTTTTTTTAAAACTTCCGGCGTTTTCAAAAATTTTCAATTTGGAGCTAATTAGTTTTTAATAGTTAACATGAAAAGTCTGGTTAGATTATGAAATGGATTTGAAACATAGCTAGTATATGAAAACAATAGAATTATATTAGAATAATAGAAAGAAAAATTAGATTTTCGTCGACTCTGGTGGAATCCTAGATCAAAGATTTAACACCGACGCTGATGGGATTTTTTCTTCCACTCTGTTTTTAAAGAGATATAAATTTTCTAACATTTTTAATTAAAGTTGTTAAATGCATAATATAACTTATAGGATAGGATTGAGGTATTTTAAAAAAGGAAACACATGAACATGAAAAGGATCTTTGGCAGATTACTTTAATATATCTTTATAATTTTCTTTATAATTTACTTTATATATTTTTATAACAAAGGGAAACAATAAGAAATAGTTTAGGTTACAGTGTTCCCTCGTTATTCGCGGTAGTTACGTTCCAAAATATACCGCGAATACGCGAAATCCGCGAATGACGAACCCAGTTTTAAAACGCGCATGTATGATAACATAACAGATATAATGGTTCGATTCCGTCATTTATTACATAAAACTAATGAAACTGGTTCACGCAGAGAGTAGTTTTAACTGTAAATTTTTCAGGAAGTTATCTTTTCATAGCAAAAGATTCACTTCGATTAGTCCTCTTTACTGATGCACGGTCAACCATATTTGGCAACTTATTAAGCATTTGGCAAAATTTATTTTCGATTATTATTTTACTGTTAAAACCGTAGCTCAGTTGGTTACAGGGACGGATTATGGGGGGGGGCGAAGGGGGCGATCGCCCCCCCCCTTAGTATGACATGATTTTTTTTGTGTGGTTACGAAAATCAGAGCATGAAGAAAGTCCCCTTTAACAAACAATGAAACTATAAAAATAAGTTAAAAACCTGTTATTTTAGGGTCAAATTTTCAAAAATTTTATGGGGGAGGACCCCCAGACCCCCTGTGGTACTTGTAACTATTATTTACAATAATATTTTTATGAAGTTCGACGAAATGCAAAAATTCTACCATAAAATGCATATCCGAAATTCGGATGAGGTGTACCAAAACGAGTTGAAAAACTGGGTTTTTTCCCTTACATTTTTTAATAATAAGTTCGTCAAAATGTAAAAATCCTTCCAAAAAATAGGTTAAATTCTTGATGATTTAACAGGGCCTTATCCAAGGGGGGGTTATGGGGGTTCAAACCCTCCCCTCGAAATTTCGACGTCAATTTTTTACTAACTGTTTTTTCTTAAAATGCATAAAACCCCTACTTCTAAGGTTCAAAATTTTTCTTGGGGAGAACCCCCAACAGTCAACACCCCTTGAAATTTTGTAATCTATTATTACAGTATTACAGTTGTTCCTTGAAAATTTTGGGACTTAAAAGGAGTGGTCCTCTTCGGGTTGCTTTAACAGCCCCCCCAATAGGAATAATCACTAACAGTGAGAAAGAGGGGAAGTGGGAACTCGGGGTGGAAAATAAGGGAAAAGCGACTCCAAAACGAGTTAAAATCCTGTTTTTAGGGTCAAATTTCCGTAAATTTTTTGGGGGAGGACCCCACCCCCGACCCTCCTTTGGAACTCTATTATTTACAACTTTTTTGTAAAACGTTCGTCAAAATGCAAAAATCCAATTAAAATGGAACTTAAATTCTTGAAAATGTATGTCCGAAATCAAGATTAGGTGTGCCAAAACGAGTTGAAAATCGGCTTTTTAGACTTAAAAATCCAAAAATTTTCTGGGGATGGACCCCCAGACCCCCCTTTAGGATATTAGAAGACTATTTTGATACTGAAAATTCTTAACCCCCCCAAAACCAAACACTGGATCTGCAGCTGTCTACTTACCTTCGTCACCAACAAAATCGTACTTAAGTCTCAAGAAAATTTTTTGGGCCAAACCCCTCCCCAAAAAATGTCTAGTTACGGCCCCGTGAAATAAGTCCAAAATTCGGATTAGGTGTACCAAAATGGGTTAAAAACATGCTTTATAGACTTAAATTTCCAAAAATTTTCTGGGGAGGACCCCCAGACCCCCCTTTTAGTACTTCGAGTATGAAGATTCACAACCTGTTATATATTGAGATCCCCAAAAAAACAAATCCTGGATCCGCCACTGATAATTTGAAAAGGGGACTATAGGAAGTGGGGGTTAATTATATTTGAAATCAAATCTACGAAATTTTGGGGAACCTAGACCACCCACCCCTTAAAAATTGCTATAATCCGTGCCTGGTTGGTTAATAACCGGGATCATCGAACTCTAACGCTTTGAACACGGAAATTATTAGGACTTGAAATGGTATTATGAAAAAACTAATTCTTAAATCTCAATCATAGAATTTCCTTGTGACTTTTACTGGATTTGGATCCAAAATTAAGTAATCAACATGTTCCTACGAATTGTAAAGCTTATTAAGCTGGTTTTAAGCTAAATTATCATACCATGTTAATCATAATTTACATAGAAACTTGAGCCGAAGGTATAAACTGTAATCACTACAGGGTTCCTAGCTAAATAAAGAAAAATATAAAAAATATACGTTATTATTATAAAATTATTTTAATTTATTTTATAATGAAGAACCATGTTCAATTTTAAAGAAGGTTCACAATATTAAGAATGATAAAGAAGGTTCACAATATTTTTTCTAAATGCTGGCCTCGCAGCATCGACGAATTTATTCTCGGACCCATTCAAAATGAGCTGGTGTTTCTCGGACACGAGGTGATCAACGATCCTGGCGACGAGATCCATCTCTGATGTCACGGTCGTTTCATACACCAAGAATTTCATAAAAGGACGAAGTTGAAAGGATTAAGGTCGGGGGGTGTGTGGAATTTGGTTTTATACTTCTAAAAATTCGAACATAATATACCTTTAATTTTAAAAGAAAAATAAAATTTTATGAAATTTAGTTATTAATTAAGGACTGTTTTGTTCTTTATTATTTCCAATTAAATTGAATTCAACATTTTGATTCAACTTATAATTAATATCAAACACGATTTAAAATTATTGAAATTATCAATTTGTGAAAAATTTTAAATTATTGCTTCCTTGACGAACAAGGTTTAATTCATACTTCCACTCTTAGTTTTTAAACTTGAATTTCTGCGAAAGTTTAAGTTTTACCATGACAAACCTAGAGAACCTGTATACGAGAGAGAGAGAGACGACAACTCGCTTAAAAGCGTCTCTGCACATCCTTGCGCACAGTTAAAACTGTCCAAATCTCCAATTCTGTACTAACTGTATCATGCCGCTGATCTCGCTCCCATGCTAATTCAATGGAGGGAAATCTGCGGTGAACAGAAAACGCTGTTGACCAATCAGCGAGCTATACAGGCTCTCTAGACAAACCCAGCCTCGACTGCTCATTTTCAAACATAACCTGCCTTCTCGATAGCAAACATCAAGAAGTCAAACGCAGGAGGTGCTTGGCGTCTAACTTTTTCCTTTGCCTCGATGCATTTTGGGGCATCAACGGCCGAAGGCACTGCAGTCAACTGATGGTAGACTGATATCATTAACTTAATCATAGATAAAATAGTGGTGGTTATATTTAAACATTTAACTGCAAATGCGTGAATCACTTCCGCAACTAAGAAATAAGCACAATACCACTTTTATTTTAAAATTATTTTCAATATGAGCACTACACCCTTATCTTCCTCACACCCACTAGCTATCCGTCTCCATGAGAGATATCGGAAACTAATTTCGATTGAGTGAGACTAGATTCTGACCGACCAAAAAACAATTAGTAATCCAGTTCGTAGGGTCAAACATTTTCTGGGGAAGGGTAGCCAGGCCCCTCTTTAGTACTTAAAAAACCTTTATTATTCCCTCTTTTTGCAATAACTTCATTATAATCAAAATTCTAAAAACGTGTCCGAATTTGGGTTTACGTGTACCAAAAACAGTTTAAAACCATGTTCTTAGGGTCAAATTTACAAAATATTTCTGGGGCAGGACTCCCAAACCCCCCTTTGAAAATTGAGCCTTTATAATTAAAAACTTTTCTTATGTAAATTTTTCTTGGACGCGAATTTTACCTAAAAAAGTGTTCAAAAGATACATTAAACCTATTAATATGGATGAAAGGGGCTTGGGGGATATGGGGAAATATTTTAAGGCCCCTCCGGAAATAAATTTCATATTCTCCAGTACTGATTCAAAATAAAATATTAAGCTCATCCCCATGGGGGGAGGGAGTTAACCCCCATTCCAAAATTATTATGTTGCTTATAGCCTTCAAAATTATGAAAATTATACAAGGAGTGATCTACCACGAGTGCAACCTAAATGGTCCCCAATGTCCAAAAAGGAGTCACAAAACTACTTTTTATTGTTAGATTTCAAAAACTTTTACCTCAAAAACAAAACCCTTCAATATTTCCACTCACCCGTCAAATATTTTACGTTAATTTCATTACAGGTAAAAATATCTCGAAACAATACTGTGACTACGCCCCTATCTCACGGGGCTTTAAAATTCTTCTCTACAAACATAAAAAGTCGACCCTGCTTGCCCCCCCAAGTGGAACCCTGGCTAAGCCCATGTCTGTGATAGTTTTTCTGCTGTAAAAAGGCCTAGTAAATTCACGAAATTCTAAAAATAATGAACAAAAAATAACTATGTGATCATAAAGCGCGAATAAGCGGGGCCGCGAACCCGCGAATACAGAACAGCGATTATGAAAAAACAAGTCTTTGGCGATCACGGATTGGCGACCTTTTTTTTCCTGTCGATACCAAGAGGGTTACAAGTTAGAAAACCTGCTCAGTAGAAGAAGTTACATTCTTTAAAATGGTTTTACATAATAAATACCGGAATCGAACAATTATACCTTTTCTGCCAAATATGCAAGTTTAATAGCTAAAAAACTTCGAGATCGAAAACCGCGAATATGCGGGGGTAACATTGCTCAACCGCGAATACTGAGCCGCGAATATGCGAGGGCCCACTGTATACTGAAAAATTGTAACGAATTTTAACAATTCTTTTTCTTCTTCTCGAGAATTACCTACCTTAAGCTTCTCCATGGAAGAAAATGTGAAACTACAGATGAGTTTGTCAGAGACATTTTATCCCTAGATCAGGGGTTCTCAACCATTTTGACTTCGCGACCCCCTTTTCAGGAAAAATATTTTGGCGACCCCCTCAAACCTAAAATTTTAAGACTTTAATTACTATCAACCATTTTGTTGTCATTTCACTCGCAATACGCTGCCAATGCATCCTATATTTACTCTTATTCAAAATAATTCATGCATGAAACGAACTATTCTCTCTAATAATCTATATGTTTTGAAAATTTTTGTCTGTATAAAACTCTGTAAATATATGACTGTTTTTAATTTTTGTTTCACGACCCCCCTAGGCATGCCCCGCGACCCCCAGGGGGTCGCGACCCACCGGTTGAGAACCCCTGCCCTAGATGATAGAATATCAATAAAATTACCCACTTATTATTCTAATGTGTCCAGAGGAGCATATTAGCTCCTTTTGTTGTACTACCTCTCGCAGGTGTTAGAGTATATATTCAATTTAAATTTATTAATTTATTTTTATTAAGAAATATCAATTAAAAACTAGCTTTCAAACCAAAATGTATGCCTGAATCCTTAATTAATTTAATAATTATACTTCAAGTATGAAATTATTTAAGTTGCTAGATGTTTTCGATAGCAGGTTTTTAATACCTTAACCTTACACAATTATCATCATTCATACCGATCACTTGCATTTGTCTTAAAAATAGAAAATATTCGTAATCCTCCTACCTTTAGGTAGTTACGTAATATTTGAATGGTCTCTTTGGAAATTATTGTAATTTTTGAACCAAGGGTTCTACAAAATAATCCGAATTTATTACATTCCCCAGTAAAAGTCGGGGATTTTATAAAATCACCAATAAATGTGATTAATTTCACAAATTAGTCACGTTTACCGAAATCGTTAGAAATTATGCATAATTACCGGATTGATCACATTTGAATCGCCAGTTAGAAGAAGGGAGTAAGTCCAAAAAAAGACAAATTGACTTTTGGTGCTCTTAAAAACATCTCCAAGCTTTGCACTACACATGAGTGAAAAAAGAGGGTGAAAATATCTGCCCCCTATCAGCAGATAAGCCCTATGAATTTGCGAAATCGATGTCCTTTCATTGAATTTAATTAAGAATTAAAGTTAATTTGTATTTCTTTTCCTATTATTTATACTGTAAACTAAGTCAAAATCAGTGGCGTAGCCAGGATTTTCCTATGGGGGGGGGTCCAGTGGGAAAAATTTACTATTGGACATCAAAATATTTCCATAATTGGAGAAATAAATTTATAATTTTCACATTACTTTTAATTTCTTATCAATGTTAATTAATAATTTATTAGTAATTAGTGAAAAATCAAGATTAAGTATTACTTCGATTGAGAGAGTTCTCATCCGCATAATTTTTTATTAGGTACAGAGACCATCAAAAAACAAATTAAGAGGTTTCAGTAGCTTGAGCTCCATATAAAAAAGGGGATTGGGGGGTCCACCCTCAGAAAACTTTTATAAATTTGAATTTTAAAGGGAGTTTTTTTACTTCATTATGAAGTTATAACCTAGGAGCACGTCAAAATTTCTGAGGCAGTGGTGATTTGGTTTTGGGGGGCTAAAAATTTCGAAAATCTTCTCAACGAATATAATATTAAAAAGTTTAAAAATAATCGTGTTCGAATTACCGTAACGGGGGTTTGGGGGACCTCTCCCAGATATTTTTCGGAAATTCAAGTCTAAAAAGCAGGTTTTCAACTCGCTTTGGTACACCTAATCCGAATTTCAAACATTATATTTTCAGGAATTTATTATTTGCTGTAGGAGTTGAGTATTTTGACGAACTCGTCATAAAAAAAGTTGTTTATTATAAAGTTCCAATTCCCAAAGGGGGTCTGGGGGTGCTCCCCAAAAATGTTTTTGGAAATTTGACCCTAAAAACAGGGTTTATTCGTTTGGTACCCTATGCCGCCTCCCCCTTATCGCCCCTCAATTAATACGTTTGTTATGGGCGAACCGGGGGTTTCCCCGGAAAATTTTAGATTTTAGTATGCAAAAAAGTGGTGCAAAAAAGTGGGGGGGGGACCCGGGGACCCCCCCCCTTGGCTACGCCACTGGTCAAAATAATATTTGCTCTTAATTTCAAAGTATTTTAAATTTTTTTTCGTGCAGGGAATTTTTTGACTCCATTCATATTCACTTACTCTATTGATACTGCTTTAATGACTCAGTTTCATTATAGTTTTAAATTTCATTTGTCTTATTCTTTTTATTTCTCCTTTTTGTGTTGTGAACTAAGAAGAAATATAATTTAAATATCAATTTAAGGGTTTTTCTTTAAATATTTTTCTTCAGAAAAATTTCATAAGGTGTAAGAAAGGAATAAGTCCATTAATTTTTTTAACCGCAAAATGTTTTCATGTACTTATATTTGTTTTTGTGATTGCTCTGTTTTTTAAATAGGGTTCTAAATTTCCAGTAAGAATTTGGTGGTTATAGAATGAAAATTCCATTACGTATACAATTTTTTTGATTTTCTCAAAACTTGATACTTGGACTTATTCCCTTCTTTTAACTGACGATTCATTTACCGTAACAAATGCATGAAAAAGTTAAAGTAACCTCAATATGTCCCATCCCACCCCGGGCCGGGGTGGGACATATCTTTTAAAATTAAAATTTATGATTACTTTTTAAATATATGATTAAAAACCATAAAGATGGAAGTATTTTACACATTTTAAAGATTTATTACAAAAATATCAGTTATTTTTACTTCGAAAAATCTAACTTAAGTGAAACTAAAACTAACTGAAATCTAACTTAGTGAGCAATATGTTTTTTTTTTCTTTTTACTATTTCCTTTCCTTTTAATGTTTTGTACCTTGTAAATGTTTCAGAAAATAAATTATTATTATTATTATTATATCAACTACATAAAAAAAAAAAATACAAAATAGTTAAAATTCTTCTTTAATCTAAAAAATATGTTTTCAACTGCAATACAAATCAGTTTCAAAACAATGGTATCTAAAGAATTGTATGCCATAGCTTGTATTTAGTTTTTGAGAGGAATTGGGCATGTCCCATCCCACCAAGTCATGCTGTCCCATCCCACCCCGGTAGCAACAGTTTTAAAAAATAGGTTCTTTCAAAAGAACTGTAGCTTTTAGGCATTACTCAACTATATATTCATAAAGAATACATTATTCTGTTTAGAAAACAGTATAAATCATTAAGAAAGCAACCATGAATCAGATTGAAAATTCACTTTGAAAAGTGTAATACTTAGTTACTTTTGCTATAGTGAAACCATCTTTTTTCATTCAGAAACTTGTAGGAGCTAGCAACTAAAATAGTAAACAGCAACAAGTATGAAGCCATGGTGGCTTTACCTGGTGGAACACTCAAAAACTAATTTTATTTATAATTTTAAGATTTATTGAAGGTGTCCCATCCTACCCAGTGTCCCATCAATCCCCGGTCTCCCCTACATAATGAAAAACAAGAATTTAAAGTAATATAAAGACCAGCATAAGAATTTAACAGTATATTGCAGTTAAAATATGTTTAAAACCCAACTCTCAAAATAAAATAGGTTTTGAACTTGACAGAGATCAAAGTTGCTCAATCAAATGTTGCAAACTTTGTTAAGCATTTTTCAGTGCCTTGAAATTCAAAATATGCATCTGAGCTTGTAATATAATACTAGTAATTGTTTTGTAGTAGTTCAAAATTATCGTTTTACAATATCACTTGTTTATTAAAGCTTCTAAAATTCTCTTGCTTTCATACTTTTGTCTTATAATTTATTACGCAACAGAGTTTTTATGTTCAATAAGTATACTGACCATTAGTGTTCGGCCACTACTGGTCAAAAAGTAGTTAACTACTAACTAGTCAGGGCAAAAGTAGTTGTAACTACTTTTTCTTAGAAGCAGTTGTACGAGGGTGGTCCCAGAAGTACCCGGCCTAACAAAGAAAAACTAAAAATTTTTTGAAAATTTTTCCTTATTTCTCCAGATAGTCTTCTTTTAGCCCCATAAAACTCTTCCAGCGAAGTTCCATGGGTTCCATGACCTATTTTTAGAAGGATTCGTGAAAGCCCTCAAAATGACAGTTTTCAGCATATTTTACTTGATAATTACTTGATATTTACTGTTCAGCAATGAAAAAATTTCCTTGATGAAAATAGTCATTTCTGATAGATTTTGGGTCGCTGAATACGAAAATCACTATTAAAATTCTCAACTGACTCAGGATTTTAGGGGAACAGCCCCTCCCAATTTTTTCGTTCTTTGGTGACTTTATAACTTTAAACTCGATTTTCAGGGTCAAAAAGCATTGCTTTAGTCTTCAAATTGTCCCCCAGGGGACAAGAAAGGTTCAAATAAATAAAAATATAATTAATTTATTACAAATGGATAGGTTTAAGGGGTAATTACCCCCCTAAAAATGCAAAAAAATAGCTAAAAATTATAGAGGTTTTTATACGCTATTTCCCCCCTTATTTTTTACGCAATTCACGTTTGAAGGGTCCTAACCCTTCCCCAAGGACCCAAATTTGATGGCAATATGCAGCAATGATTTTTACTAAAAGCGGTTGAGGTGAGAGTGCCCCCAAAGCACCCACGGAAGGGTTCAATGCGGCACTTAGAGTTAAACAGTGCTGTACAAAAAAAATTTTGAAGCCACTAACTGAATTTCAGCTGATGATCTGCTGTAAAATGATCTGCTGAATTCAAATATGACACCCATTTTCCTCCATCACCCTCAGTTTTTAAGGGAATGCCCCCTAATTATTATCCACAGCCGTGCATCTATTGACAGCTTGAAACATTGAATCCTCACTCCCTTAAACCGGTCAGTTTTTAAAGAACTGAAGAGTTTTTACTTAGGATAGACCCAAAATATAAGAAAACGTCATTTTTAATCTTTTCAAAATAATCAAAATTAATTCCTGAGCTCGGGAGCGCCTTCGTGATTCTGGAAGTCTTCCGAACTCTTCCGCGGGGGCTTCTGAGAGGTTAACACCTCAGCCGCTTTTAGTAAAAATTTTTGCTGCATATTGTCATCAAATTTGGGTCCTTGGGGAAGGGTAAGGACCTTTCAAACGGGAATTGCGTAAAAAATAAGAAGAAAAAATAGCGCATAGAAACTTCTATAATTTTTAGCTATTTTTTTGTATTTTTAGGGGGGTAATTACCCCTTTAACATATTCATTTGTTATAAATTTATCACATTTTATTAATTTGAACATTTCTTGTTACCTGGGGGGCAAATGCTTTTTGACCCTGAAAATCAAGTTTAAAGTTATAAAGTCACCGAAAAACGTAAAAAGGGGGAGGGGCTGTTCCCCGAAAATCCTGAGTCAATTGAAAGTTTTAATGGTGATTTTCGTATTCAGCGACCCAAAATCGATAAGAAATTAATGTTTTCATCAAGGAAAAAATTTTGAAGGTCAAATTTGTTGAACAGTGTTATTTTTGCAAATTTTTTTCCATTGAACCATTTTTTAAGGTTTAAGGAGCAATAATAACAAGTGTGTACAAAATCTGGGGAAAACAGCACGTTTGAGTAATTTAAACATTGATTTATAGTCCAAGAAAGTTAGCTCAAAAAAGGGGTTCAAGTGGAACAAATTGTAAAAGAAAGTTTGATGGGTGATTCTTATAGGAAATTCTCTGTAGAAAACGATGGTGAAACGTATACCAAAATTAACCATGTCCTTAAGCCAATATGGCGGATTTTCCAAAATGGCGGTCAATCGTTTTTAACTTATTACTTCCTAAATATTGTTAATAAAATTATAAATTTTGCAGTAAATGATTAAAATTAAGTAGCAAAAACAATGGCGAAATGTTTTTTCTCTTACGATAAGTCATTTATCCAATATGGCGGATTTTCCAAAATGGCATCCTTTTATGTTTATAATAAGTAAAATTCTTATGATAAATTCGTAATTTTTTCAGGATATGGTGAGAATTAAGTCATAATAATATTCATATCAGTTTCCTCTCCTCAATGTATCAAATATGGCGGATTTTTCAAAATGGTGGACAATCGTGTTTTACTTATTTGCAAAAAATCGTTAATAAAATAAAATTTTTGCAGTAAATTATTAGAATTTAGTTGCAAAAATAATATGGAACTGTTTTTTTCTCTTACGATAAGTCATTTATCCAATATGGCGGATTTTCCAAAATGGCGTCCACCTAATGTTTAAAATACATAAATTATGATAATAAATTTGTAATTTTTACAGGATATGGTTAGAATTAAGTCACAATAATATTGATTAAAGTTTCCCCACCCTCAATGTATCAAATATGGCAGATTTTCCAAAATGGCGGCCACCTTATTTAGATCCTTTTTATTTATCAAAAATGTATCAAAAATGGCATTGTTAGTATATGTAACATTAGGGTGGTCCTAATTTTACAAACTCGGAATTTTCTCGGTCACAGCCCCCAACTTTTTCCTTAAGGTATGAAATGAAAGTATACCAAAAATTTTTAAATATTTTAATATTAACACGTGCTTCAAAGTGATTGAAGTTATACTATGATAAAAGCGCAAGACTCCGTCACACTCTGGGAAGAAAGGCGGCAGGCGTTCTCAAAAAGAGCACTTTCAAAGGAGGTATCTTCATATCGTGTTAGTTTTTTCCTTTATCGTTCCATCCTGACGAAAATAGCTGAACAGATTTCTGTCTCTAGAAGGAAAAATTTCTCCTCTGATGATGACAGTAATTTTTTAATTGTTTTTTCATCTTCATTCTTGAGAATATTTACTGCACTACCTACAAATCCAGCAGGATGGTATTGAGCTGCAATGCTTACTTTCTTTACCCAAACCTTTCAGCAGGACCTCAAGGGTTTTCTTTTAAAATAGTTAAAAACGTACTAACCTGGCTGATTTCAGAATATTTTTAGAAAGGGCATCAGAAATGTTTGTTTATGGTAATCTCCCAATTATAAAGCAGGAGGGGAGTAATTAACCCCTCCTGCATAATTGTCCCACTCTATATTCTCAAAATATTAATTGTAATAATAAGTTGTGTACTCTATGACCCCTTCTCATATATTTACATTTTTGAAATCATGTTTGAAAATAGATCCATACATAACTGAGTTGTTCAGATGGTACTAATAAATTGTTTTTCCTTTTTTTCAGAAGCTGTTCATTTTAGAAGATTTCAAGAACTTCAAAAAACTTAAGCACACATGTAAGTATTAATTTATTCACAATAACAACACATCTTAGCATTAACTATAAATTGCACTCTACATGACAATTTGACAAAAAAAATTTGATTTTTGGTTGTAGTGTTCCCAGCACTGATTAGCAGCTTTATCAATTTGACAGTAAAACCAAAGCAAAAAGTACCTTGTTTTAAAAATTAAGCTGCTATTTTACAATACACAAAACAAATCAATAATGCATTTCCATTTTTTGGCTTTTTCAACAATTGTACCAGATTCTTTTGAACAGACTATAGTACAGTTGGAAAATAGCAAAAGTTTTAAAAAATGAAAATGCATTACAAATACAAGGAATTTTGATTGTACAAACCACCAATTTAGAATGAGTTATGATTGTTAAAAACCAAATTATCACAGTTTTCCAAATCTAGACAGTAAGTTTTATAGTAGTGAATCTGAAGTGTGATTGTAAAATAAGAATTCATAATTATTGAAATCACAAACTTGAATTTGGTTGATGATTTTTTTCTTTTTGGCTAAAAGCTCCTCAATTTCAATCATGAATTGGCACTCCACACATAGACACAAGCACAAGGACAATGTCTGGATGGCTGTACAGTTCACAAAACTGATTTCAGTTTTTAGATGAAAGTTCTATCAGTTCCTTATTGCTCTTTGATTTTTCATCTCCAACAGTTACACAAAAATAATGAAGGTTATTCATAACAGAAACCTGAATTTAAAAAAATTAATCATTTCAAGAAAATCAAAACTAAGTTTATAAACTAAAATTTTTAAGCCAATGAAACACACTATATTCATGCTGGTTTCAAGTGTTATCATTTAACAGACAAGATGCCTTCAACAAAATAATAAATTAAAAAAGTTAACAAAACTTTCCTAAGGGCACAAAAAGTCTTTCAAGGGTTATATATCAATAAATAAAATTCCAGTTTAGGACTTCGAGATATTCCCCATAAAAGCAAATATAATTATTAAATCAGTAAGGAATTCTTTTTTGTAAATTACTTTAATAGACCTGAAGGTTGAGTATTCCCCAAGTACGAGATAAGAGGTTTTCCCTCAGATGAAACCAGGGATTTAAGTTTTGCTTACCTTTTAAATCACAGATCACCTTCAGTAAGGATGTTGAGCGAAAATGTGGATATACTATCTCCAGATGAACTGTTAGCTCGGATACTGTACTGACCAACATCAGTGGAAGCACACTTTTCAATAGTCAGTGAGCACTTTTTTCCAGCCTTTTTAATTTTGTGGTGAGAGCTCTTTTCATCCAGTACTTTGGCGTCTTTAGTCCAGTTCACTTAAATATGACGGGAAAAATAGTTACCGTTAGGTTTAGTCATGATGTTTAAGGTTAAGTGTTAACTAAGAAGTTTTCTTAAACATTCATTTGCAGAAGGTGTCAATATTGGTCACATAACAAAGAGATAAGTACTATTATTGTCTTTAACAATAAGCTAAATGCCTTACGAACATTTTGATTTGTACACTATTATTTGTAAAAAAATTTTTCTCTCACAAGAACATCCTTCTTTCTTAACTTAATATTAAGTTATGCAACTCACAATTACACAATGTGTGAAAATTTCATTCTAGATAGGATAAATAAAATGTGTACTGGTATTTTAACAAACAAGATAATTTTGAAGGACTTAGTTGCATGACACCTTTTTTTTGTCTATTTTAAAGAAATCCTCCAGAGATTTCAAACATGGTTATGATATGGCATTTTAAAAAATCAAGTCAAGGAACTATCTAAACTACTCACGTTTATTTTACGAGGTTATAAATATAATAGAAAATAACCTGATTCTTGAAAAATATTTAAAAAGTATCATGTTGGGCATTATTTTAAGGGTGGAACTTAGAATGATTTTTCTAAGACCTACCTTTATCTGCATCTTTTTCTAACTCGGCTGTAAAAGTTACTGCTTGATTTTCATGAATAGTTTGGGATTCAGGATACTTTGAAAAACCTGGTCCTTTAACTGGTTCATTAGGAACTAGAAAGAAATATTAACAATTACTCCCCTCTATAAACATTAAAATTTTTTTTCTCTATTATGAAAAACAAATTACTACACTAAAAAAGTATATCACTTACCTATAACGACTAGTGTACAACTGCTGAAAGCTTCTCCAGCATCATTGAAAACTTCACATGTATAAATTCCACAATCTTCAGGGAATATTTCGGGAATAACTAACTTATAGTCATCACCCTCATTCTGATACTGGAAGTCTTTGCTGTTCTTAATTTCTTTCTCATTATGAAGCCAAACAACATCGAAAGCTGATGAGCCTGTAAAACAATATATTTAAATTAATTTTTATGTGGTAATTATTTCAAGTTTTGCAAAGATTAATTGGGAATTACTCCCAGTGTTTTGTAGAAAAATGTTCAACTAAATATTGGAAACCACTCAAAATACAATTCAAATAATAAAAATTCAAAACTTGAGAAGTTTTTGTTAATATAGAGCATGAAAAATGAAAACTTAGGAGAATGACTCACATTTTGCTGTACATAATAATGTTATAGGATCTCCATCTTTAACTGTCATACTAGTTAGATGTTTTGTGATTCTTGGTGGTTTCCCAGCATCCCCCTTAGCAGCTTTTTTCTTTTCCATAGCTGAAAGCACATAACTTTTTTCACAATCTTGTTAAGCTTGAAAATATTTCTAACCATTGAACTTAATAGTATAATAATTAAAATGATATGAATAAATAGTGAACCAGTAAAAGATGCTTACGTAAAACAGTCAGCTTTCCAGAAGTAGAAACTGAACCTAATGCATTTGTTGCCTTGCAGGAGTATTTCCCTTCATCTTCAGGGAAAACTTCACCAATGGTTAAAATTGCAACCTTATTTTTATACTTCAAATCAATGATGTCAGATGAACTCAATTGCTAAAAATATTACAAGAAAAACAAATTAAAAAACAAATAGTAAATATGTTCTTGAATTAAGAGCAGTTTTTAAAAATTTAAATATTTTTCTGATTAAATTTAGTAATTACTTTAAATTAATGGTACCGAGAACAATCTTATTTAATAAAGTATATGGAGCATTTTATCTATTTTTATTAAAGAAATGGACATTAGCTTTTGCTCCAAACTGAATAATTCATGCATTTTGTGAATATTTATATTTTTTGCTCATTGGTAGAAAAATGTAAATTCACTTTTAGGCGCCGTTCAAATATTATGTAAGCACCTAAGGGGGGGGAGGGGGTTTGCTCTTTGCTTATTTTTCCTGACTAGGGGGGAGGGGGGATATGAAAGATGCTTACGTAAGATACTGAATTTTCGAAATTTTCTTGTTTCTTGCATAAATAATTTCAAATCTCAACCAAAAATAAATTTAACAAAAAATTGAAGTAGAAAATCTGACGTAAGCACTTTTTTCTGGAGACCCCCAAACATTCTGAAATTTTAACCCCGAAAAGTAGTGTTTCGACTCATTTTTGAACCCTTAAAAAGGACAGCTCCTTGAATAAGTCACCTAATTTTCAAGGAGAAAAAAACAGTACTTACTAAAAGGGATGTCAAAATTTTTGGGGGGGGGTCCGGCAGTTCCTTACGTAATTATGGTGGGGGTGTTGGAGGTTTGCTTATCTTTGCTGACAAGGGGGGAGGGGGGTTAAAAATGACCAAAAAAGTGCTTACGTAATATTTGAACGACCCCTTATAGCTATTAATATGAGTACCCTAAGTAGTCCATATTTATATATTTTTTTGCATTAAAAGAATTGTTCAATGAATCATCAATTTGAAAATCCTTCATTTCATTGTTTGAGTAACTAGACCGTTTTTAAACCCAATTCAAGTGTAAAGCTATTTTACCTTGTCATCCTTGAACCATTCTATTTGAGGATCAGGATCTCCAGCAACAACACATTTCAAAGTCAAAGGATCACCATCTTTGATTTTCAAATCAGACAAACCCTCTTTGAATGTTGGAGCAGCCATCACAGAATCATCTGGAACTGAAATAGGAAGCAAATTTAGCTCTCAAAACATTTCTTACTAATATTGACTCCGCCAATTAACTAATCATACTAACTGTACAATTTGTTTCAATGCTCTTTGAAAGTAAATAAACCTTTTAACAAAATAGCAACTAATATAAATAAAACCTATGGATTAACCCTATTAGTTATAAACCCCTATATTCCAGTAATTTTAGCTTACTTTCCAACTCCCTAGTTGATGTCCTGGAACGAACAGGGCTTGCTCCTTCCTCGGTGGTTTTCTTTCCGTATGGCTTTTGAACCCGCTTGGTCGGGGCTGGGTCAGACTTGGGAGGTGAGTAGCGAGGTGTTGGAGAAAGTCTGGATGAAGTGTAAGCACTGGATGACAAGTGATCACTTCCCTTCTTGGTAGTGGATGAGCTAGAGTAGGAGGATGCTTGCTGCCGACTTCTGTTATGAAAAAATTTTAAACATTAATATGAGTTGGGATTAATAAAATAAAGGAAGTTCTGTTATTTTAGGTCAAGTCTATAAGAAGGAGAACTCGAATTTTAAAGCGGTCGTTTTTAAGGGGATATGGACGAATTTTGATAACATTAAGCGGTGTGTTGATCACATTAAACAATGTACAGTCGAGTCCGCTTAATGTGATCACGGTTAATGTTATCAATCGGATAATGTTATCGAAATCAACATGTCTCGATCATTCCTATTTAATTTAATGTAAAATACATCGTTTATTGTGATCAACTAAAGATCAACATGCCGCTTAATGTTATCGAAATTTGTCCATATCCCTTAAAAAACGTACGCTTTCGAGTTTTGTTTTGAAGGTCAATTTATTTTTTCTCAGTATAAGTTCACAGTTGCACTGCTATGTTTCTTTGCTTTGATTGTAAAAAAAACATTTTATGCTCTCCAACATCAAACATTGAACGAAAACGGTTAAAGGGGGGGGGGGGGCGAATCCATGCTTGTCATTGGATATCACCATAGCCGACTTGCAGATGTTTCTGATAAGAGATTTTTTATTCTTTTTTCAGTGGTTATTTATGTTTTTGAGCCTTTTCTATAAAAAATATAGAAACATTTTTAAAAATATCGATGACATCTTGACTGGAAGTCGAAAGAAAACAAATTTATGAATGGAATCACATAGGTGTAGTGCTAACCAGTGGCGGCTCGTAGCTAAAATTATAGGGGGTGCTGCACCAAGTTGACAACGTGTATCTTAAGAGATATAATGCTAAATAAACCTAAAAAAACGTGGATAAAAACTAAAAAACTTTGCTAGGATTTTCTCATGATAAGATAGCAAGGAAAATTTAAGCTGTTGAAGTTCACTTACAGCCACAGAATTCAAAATTCTTTGGGATGCAATCCTACACTATTTCTATTAAACAAAAATGTTGAAAAAATCAAATAAAACACATGGGAACAATATTATAAGAACATTCACCCTTATTAAGTCAATTGTTTTTATATTTCGAAATAACTCATAATTGTGTAATAATTCAGACTACCTATAAAAATTTTTGAAAGATTGCCCCCAAAATTGAAAAAATCTAGGTTTTTCTTTACATTTTTCATATTTCATGAAACTATGACAGAAAAGAGGGAATCAAAAAAGCGGGTCATCTGGTCACCATACACTTAATTAACAATCAAAAACATGTCACTTACCTATTAACTCATTAATCCCATCTTACCAAGATGTTCCTCGCGCTGAGAATGATATTAAAAACTACAGAGAGCGGATTCAGTTTGTTTTGTATAAAAAAACCCTGACTACTAAAAAGTACAAAAAAATATCCTTTATTTCAGTGCTCCCCAACCTTTTTACCCCCACGGACCGGTCAACGTTTAATAATTTGATCGCGGCCCGCAGAGGTGGCTGTTGGTTGTTTACCTTCTAGATGATTTTGATTTATTAATTTTTTATTTAATTGTATTTCAACAAGCTTTCAAAATAAAATACAATTACACCAAAAAATAAATATAAAGTGATTTATTAATCATTTCATTCTTTAATTTGGAGTATATTAATAGGAATTTAAATTCATTTTCAATGAAATGGTCGGCCCACGGCCCGGTACCATTTGATCCACGGACCGGCACCGGTCCGCGGACCAGGGGTTGGAGACCACTGCTTTATTTAATGAATGGCCGAATCAGTTGAACAGAATTGTTGAAAAGAAAATATAAATAAAAAAAAAGAGAGTGAGAGTAAAAAAAGCTAGAAAGTCAGTGTGATTTATTATTTGAAATGTTTGAAATCGGATATTTTTTCTTATCTCTACAATGCTCGCGAAAGAAAAACGATAATTATTTTTCCCGGCGGAGAGGGCTGCTCATAAGCAGCCCCTTTTTCCCTAACAGATTCGCGTGCTAAATTCTTGATATTTTGATTTGATTAGATATAGCTAACTCTCAACAGTTTCCATACCCTCGTTTGGTACATTTCCGGGGGCTGTCGACCCAGAAAGAAATCTATTGGCGAGACGGCGGCGGAGTATTTTGACTGTTGTGCGTAAGGGGAAGGAATGATTAATAGCATTACGGCTAACAGCAGAGAATTATAAATTTAAAAAAGGGGATTAAGAGAAAAAATAAAGGGAAGATTGAAATATTTTTTTAAATATTTTTAAGTTAAAAAAATTGGAATTTTGGGCAATTTTGGTTGGGGGTGCTGCAGCCCCGCAGCCCCTATGGACGAGCCGCCACTGGTGCTAACATAACTGAAAATACATAGTAAGCGACTATTTTTATTAATTGGACTACTCTTATATTTTACCCTCTATTGGAAATCGCTTATTGTTATCAATCAGATAATATTATCAGTTTAATAACGGACAAATGCGATCACATTAAGCAGATTCGACTGTATTTTACATTAAATTAAAAAGGAATGATTGGGACCTGTTGATTTCAATAACCTTAACTGTGATCACATTAAGCCAAGTCGAATGTATAACTAAACATTTTAATCTATGAGTTTAAAATTATTTAGCATCATTTTTGTTTTTATGTCTAAAAGAGCATAAAAGTATTTAGTGGGACTGTCAACAGAATTGAACTGCAGAAATATTGAAGTTTATGAGAGAAAAAAAAACAATAAAACAAAAAAAATTATAATTTAGATTAGTACGTAAGATAACTAAATATTAAATTGTTCAAGTAAAAAATAATTTAAAAGAATATTATTTGGTTGACAAATTAATATTTTCCTTGCATTTCTAAAATACTGCAAATATAGACACGAAACCAAACAATTTTCCCAGCAAGCCCCCAGGATCCGTCACTTACGAAGATGAGTATGAAGAGGATGATTTGTGGTCTGAACTGTACTTGCTACTAGAGTAGCTTGAAGCGTGCTTGGATGAGTAGTCTGAGCTGTACTTGCTGGCACTGCTGTAGCCCCCAGTTCTGGATGTGGAGGAAGCTCTGTAAGTGTCTCTCATTGGAGAGTAGGAAGACCTGTAGGAGGAAGTCTGTCCAGGAATAGGAGAGGCTGTGGGGGTAGGAACGAGAATGTGGGGTACTTTGGAAAGGACTTTGCGATCTGAAAGAAAATATGGAGGTTTCGGATGAAATTAGGAACATTAAGTGAAGGAAATGACTGTATCATATCAGTCAACATTTTAAAGAAAATGAAGTACTAAAATGATAATTTTTATAGCAATGAAAATGATGAACATATTGATATTAACAACTTTATAAAGGTCGGTTACAATTAATCCAGAAAGGAAAGATTTATCATTTAAGAAAATTACAATACACACCACCAAAAAAATTATCATCCCTCCCAAGTTTTTTTCAGGCAATGCCATGGAGAGGTCTTTTGAACCCATATCGAAGTTAGTCATGATATAAGTACTAATCACCATAAATATAAGTTATGCTATCCAGTTAAAATTTTAAGGGAAAAAAGAAAATTTAGAAATTTGCAGTATTAATACAAAAAATGCCAAAGTATGGTCAATTCTTAAGTAAAAAGTTCATAATTTTTTATACATAGCTGCTATTAAAGTTTAAATAATGTAACTTCCTTGTGTTTAAGAAAGGTAATAAAATTTACAAATTCAAGAACTTGAAAATGACAGAATTAAACTAAAAATTGTATTTTATAATGATGTTCTTGGGGTCATACCTTCAACTTCAACATGGCACCATGTTTCATCTTCACCAAGTGAATTAGATGCTTTGCAGCTGTATCTGCCAGTATCTTCTTTAGTGCAGCCCACAATTTCCATGAAAACAACACCATCAGCATGACAAAAGTTATATTCGAATTTGTTCAGCTCTTTGCCATCTTTAAACCATTTCACCTAAAAAATGAAAAATATAAGAACATAAGGAAGAGCTTGGTCCATCCTCATAATACAAGGTACAGTGCAATATATAAACAGAATATAATTTATCAGGGCAATGAGTATCAAAGTTAAGAATTTATTTCCAACGGCAATGAGATGCTAATTCAGTGTCACCCCACCAGCTTTCTTATTTTCCTTCACCTCTTGTTGCCCTCTAAATAATTATACTGGGGAAAGCTACAAAATTCAATAACACCAATTTTATTTTATATTGGGCATTTTTGAAAGTATCGTTTTGTAAAATCTAAGATATAGTGATTTGCCTTGATTTACCTCCTTCAACTTCACAGTAGTTGTATGGCTTTTAAAGAAATATTTAGCAATGTTTGTAGTAATGCATGAGAAAAATACTTTTACAAAATTCAACAGGAAAAATATAATCAACTGAAAACAGTAAGAAAACTCTGCTGTATCTTTACCGCAGGTGTAGGTTTTCCCTTCAGACAGCAAAGGAGCTTGCACACAGATCCACTCTGCATGCAACGTGGTCTAAGTTGGAATGTAAAGCATGGAGCACAGTCAGCAGGTTCATCCCACAATTTGGGCTGAGGAATTCGCTTCCTGACAGGTTCATCAAGCTGCACATGAGGGATGTCTCTGGGAATAGCTGCAAAGGAAATACACACCAGCTCATATTCTGCAGTAGGGTGATATTTTAAATGACAAGTTCATTTTTATTAATATTTATATTTTTGTATTAGCTTCAGTAGCAGATCCAGAGGGTGGCACAGGGCCCCCCCAGAAGGGTAAAAGTTTATTGGATAAAATGACATCTGAAGAATATTTCCAAATAAAAGCCCCCATACTTTTGAGGCTTTAAATGCTTTAATGTGTAGAATTAATGACCAAAAAGGTATATTATCCTTCAATATTTTCAAAAATCTGCAGCTGGAGATGTTTTAAAAATCCTGGTACCCCCCAGAAGGCAAATCTGGATCCACCACTGATTAGCTTGTTATTATTTATAATGTTCGGCCATTAAAAGTTTGTGTATTAAGAGTTATCTAACATTATATGTATAAAGTATTCCAAAAGCAGAGTACCCAAATAAACATTATCTTGCTAATAAACATTTGAATTATCTTGCTGTTTCTGAGGTAGATTGGTTTTATGCATTTTCAAAGATTATGCAGTCATTTTTCAAATAAGCATGCTTAGAAACGAATAAAGAAATTTGAATACCTTGAACATTGAGGAATACTGGTTCTTCTCTGAATCCATAACTATTCTCAGCTCGGATTATATATTCACCCCGGTCTTCGATCTTACAACGGTTCAGAATGAAGTGGTAATCGTCTTCCTGGTACCTCTTCATATACTTGACACTTTGCTTCAGCTCATAGTTATCTCTATGCCTATATTAAACAATAAACGATAGTTCTAAAATGCACTTAGAGAACTCAAGGGTTTTTCAACACTAATTCTTAATTTTGCTGGAAATGTTAAATGCATTTTTACAGTTCAAAAATATATTTAGAAGGTCAGATTTTTTAGTCCTTAGAGAACATACTAAAATGCAATCACAGTTAATAATAAAATTTAAGAGATAAATGATTGAAACGAAAATAAATTTCTATCGCTCAAAAATAACTAAGTTCTGAAATCAACTTACCAAGTCACAGTTGCTGGGAAGGCAGCAATGATGCGGCAGTAGAATTTAGCAGCCTGTCCTTCATAAACAAATGAACTCTGAGGACGAATGACAAACCTAGGAGCTGCTTGCCTGCGATCTATGTAAAAGATTCAATGAATTTACAAAAATTAATAAAGACTTTTTTAAAATAACATATTACAGATTTATTATAAGACGTTTTGCTAACCAAAGTAGAACTCTCTGATCTTGAACTTCTCTTCCTGAAGCTTGCGCAAACTGCTGTAGTTGGAAATATGACCCAAAGGAATGACTGAAGAGAACCAATAATCTCCCTAAAATTTAAAAGAATATCAGGTAACCAATGGGGAAGTCACATTAAACAGTACTTAAATAAAATAGTCTCAGGATTGTACAAAAAAGTATATTAACTTGGCAGGTTGAGAAACTAACATCAAAACCATACAAAAGTAAAGCCTGCTGTCACAGACTTTGAATAGAAGATGTTAAGGGTAAAAGAGTTTATCAGTCACAATATTAAAAATTTTCTAGTTAGGGAATAAAATCTCAGTAGATTTGAATTGTATTACAATTAAACAACAATTTAAATAAAAAAATTAATTTTGAAAGCCAAACATGACAAAACATTTCACAATCTTACATAGTTTTGAAAGTTATAAAAAATATAACACTCACATAAAGAGCTCGGATGTGGTCCCTGAATTTGATGTATCTGCTCCTGTCAATTGGCGTTGTGGGAGCAACCATTTCACCCTGAAAAAAGTGTATGAGGTTATGATTTCAATCTTAATGTTTAATATTTTAAAGAAAATAAATATGTGTACAAAACTTACCTTGAGCCATGCATGTTCAAGACACTCGTGAGCACTCATTCTTTTACTGGAAATAAGAAGGATCAATCAGAACCAATACATAATATCAAATAAAAATAAGATACAAATTCAAGTTTATCAACGTATATAAAATCAATTATATTTTTAGGCTGAAGAGACAATTTGAACAACTGACTCTTTGCTTCTTTGTAGCAGTCTGCGGATGAAATCTTTTCCTTCCTGAGACACATTGGCAAAGGAATCTTCATCGAAGTCCCAGTCGCAAGCTCGGACATTTTTGAGTGTTTCAATGTCATTCTCCCCAGAAAATGGAGACAAGCCACTTAACCTAAAATAACATGTTAAGTAGGGTCAAATATGGGCTCTATTAAAAAGTAATCATTGCAAATAGGTAAATACAATGAAGGATAGCTTACAATACATATGCAAGAACTCCAATAGCCCACATGTCTGTATAGAATCCAACTGGTTCTCTTTCAACGATTTCTGGAGCAGCAAACTCAGCAGTTCCTGTTGAGATCTTCACAGCTTCATTGGGATCTAACTTAGTTGCCAGTCCAAAGTCAATAATCTTGATGTTATTGCTGTTTTTCATTTGACACATGATGTTTTCAGGCTACAAGAAAAAAATATCAATATTTACTGGCACTATTGTCCCCAAAACATACCACATCCAAAGGAACTGATTCAAGTCACTAAAAGATAAACTATCTCAATACCTTCAAATCAAGATGGATTATGTTCTTTTCATGCATATGCTTGACAGCTTCACAGATCTGCCTCATGTAATTGATAACTTCAGCTTCAGACATGGTATATCCATCCGATGTAATGCGTTCAAAGAGTTCACCGCCAGACATACTAAAATTAATTTAAATTATATTATCAACCTAGCACTGACAATTAAAATCAAGAAACATCAGGATAGCCAATATTTAAATATGCTAAAACTCGAGGAACTTACAATTCGTAGATCAAGATCATTTCGTCTTCTTCCTCAAAGGCATCGTGCAATCGAATGAGCTTAGGATGATGCAGCTGATTCATGATGTCAATCTCCTTCTTGATCATGGTTTTTTCATAAGGATGGGAGACTGGAATAAATTTGGCAGCAAATACACGACCAGTAGACCTTTCCCTACACCTGTGCACCACACCAAAAGCACCACTAAAAGAGAAACACACATTATGAATACTTGGACCCTTAAGGATTAAATATTCCCATCGGTTTATAAAAAAGCAGGCAAAAAAATAAAGAATGAAATTAAATAAACCTTAGGATTTTTGAAGATTTGACTTTAGTCTTTCAAGTTATCCATTCAGTAAAGAAAAAAAGTGTCATAAGGATGAAACTTACACTCCTATTTCTTCAAGAATGTCATAATAATCATAAATGCTGGATGTTTTGATACCAACAGGTTGAGGAATGTATTTATCCATATCAAAGACTGCAAAAAACATCGAAAATGTATTAATATTAAAAATATTATTTTTTATTAAAAAGAGAAATTTTCCACTGCCCCACTTATTTAATGCTAATCAATTTAAGTAGCCAAGTAGAAATATTTACAAAACAACTTTAATCAAAAGAAGTGCTTATCAAATTAGTTATTTTGAGTTAAGAATAACAAATAAGTAACTAGAGGGCAGGCAACTTTAATAAAGGACTTAAATACATTTCAAGTATTTGGCAGATTCTTACCAAACTGATCATAGTTGTGGATAGTTCCTTCTGATCGTCCACGGATCTTTTTGCCTTGAGCATCAACTAAAATGAAAATATGGCATAATTAATATAATTATTTTCAAAATGTAAAGTAAATAAATATTGTTTTTTCACATTTAATTTGAATTCAAAATATGACAATAACATACCTAACTTTCGTTGAGTACGTTCTTTCTTTGATTCTGGAAATAAAAATTAGTTTAATTAATCTAATTAAAAACCCAAACAACATAAAAACTTTCTTTAAAAAAAACTTACGCAATGTCATTATAGGTGCTGTTGCATCGCTTGGATCACTTCTGCCAAAGATGTTCTCAGCATACACTCGGAACTTGTATTCTTTGTTCGGATTCAAGCCAGTAACTTGGTGAAGGGTAAGTCTAAAAAAATAAAAGCAGCTTCTTAAAAATCAGAAATTACTCCCGCTCTGATGTTTAGAGCACACCTATTACTTAAGAATTAGTACCCGTACCCTGCTTTTAGAAAATGTTTGTTTATATCATACCTCGTGTTTCCACAGCGTACCCAGCTGGTCATAGGTGTCTCTTGTCTTTCCAGAACGTAGTTATGAACTGGTGAACCACCATCCCACACAGGAGCTTTCCATGAAACTGTAATTGAGTCATAGGTAGCCCGATCTGCTTTCAAGTCTCTCGGTTTGTCAGGGCGATCTTTGGAAAGGTAAAGAAAAAGAAGGTTAAATTTTATTTTATATTGCATTAAATAGGGTAGTAATTTTATCTAATTATCATTAGATAAAACTACACTATAGCACATTTAATTACATAATATACTGCAGTAAATATTTTTCCCAGTCCTATGTGGAATGTGAAAGTATCATAAGCTTAAGTAACAAGTAATTATTTACAAGAGTGAAAGAACAAAACGTTTTAAAAATATATTTAAAATCAGTTTCCAAATAAATCCAGAAAAGCGATACTAATTAAAAATCTTAACATACCACTGATCTTAATTTTGATGATGGCAGAATCCTCTCCAAGTTCATTCTTAGCAACCAGACGGTATGGTCCGTTGTCATCACTAGATACATCCCTGATCACCAGAATGGCATGCCTTTCGGCGACAATCAAGTCGTAGTGAATGCCCTTCTCGATCTCCTCTTCATTCCTGGTCCACTTCAGACTTGGTTTGGGATAGCCAGTGAAAGGAATCTTGATGGTGATGTTTTCTCCCTTCTCGAACTGAGCAACATCCCTGAATCGAGGAGGCACGTTGATGTGTGGAGGCCCTACAAATGGAAAGGTATTTTGATGAGTGGGGAAAACTTTTTAATTTGAGTTACAAGTCAGAACTATTTATGCTAGTTACAAATTATTTTATTAAGAATTAGTTTAATTCCTCTGTTTTTAAAAACACCACAGTTGGCTTGTTTAATAAATTGTATTGACAATTGAATTTTAATGATGGATCACTGCAATCTGATGAAGATACCGTTATTTTAATTTTATAATTGAGGCCTTCAGTGCAAGAACCAGGTATTTTCACTTTCAGTTCAAATTTACTTCAGAGGATTTTTGGAGGTATCTTAAATATAGTGTGCTGTAGTATCGTTGTATAAACTTTGCATATGTTTTAGGATAAATACGAAAATCAGCTACCCTTGTATTTGTACTGTGATCCCTCTGAGCATAAGAAAGTTTGAGTTTATTATTGTGTTTTAATAACTTCTAGCATATGGTGTCTATCTCCTTAGATTTCTTAAAAACTTCTCTACTTATAGATTAGCTTCAACCTTATCAAATTACCACACTGTTGTTTTTACTCAGTTAAGTCTCTAAAAAAGCTTGAATGAGGCCCAGTTTTTCCCACTACACTAGCAGTTTAAGAACCCAAATCTAGCAACAGTCAAATATCTGCATTTTAAGGAAACAATGATTGGAAATTTATCTTTAAATTGGTGAATTTAACTGTAAATAAAATTAGTTTGAAAGAGGAGATACCCGATTCTTCAATTCTGTAATTAGCATTTTACAAACTTGTTTAACAAAATGTAAAAACAATACTTACTCATGATAAGCAGTTCAGCCCTAGATGTTCTTACACCACCTCTGTTGTATGCTCTGCAGCTGTATTCATCTGCATCCTCACCATATACCTCATTGATGCAAAGAGTATGAGTATCACCTTCCTTCAGAATGGTGTATTTTCCAGTTCCCTCAAAGATTTCTCGAACACCCTTGTACCTATAAATGTACACACAATTAGAAATTGATGATGAAACATTATGAAAATCTATACTGTGTTTACTCATGGAATCATTGTTCACATCTGAAGTGAAAATGTGAACACTTTCTTATATACACCTAAATTTGTTATTCAAGATATTCATTCTAAAACCTATGTTTTTATAACACATAATAAATATTTCTATTCTTTTAAAGTATGGTGTCATTTGTTATAAACGAACTTTGAACATGATTTTTCAATTTGCTATAAATTACAATACAATTTTTACTATCAATAAACTCGAGTGACATATTGTAAATTCAAAAGGATATAAAATAAGCAGTATATTAAGGTTTTTTAATAATTATTGATTGAGCATAAACCATAAGCATTTAAATGTTTTTTTAGGAATCAATTAAACATTTGTTAAATAATATTTATAGTGAAATCACAAAGTTTAAGTCCTACAGCATTACTCACCATGTAATGTTTGGTTTTGGATTGCCATCCACAGTACATGTGAACTGAGCATTTTTATTTTCATGGCACAACACGTTCTTCAAAGGTGTCAAGAACTCTGGAGCAACAGGAGCTGAAGAAATACATGGAAAAATTAGTAAGAATTAAAAAAAAGAAAAACAGACATTTTTATGGAAACAGTATCCATAAACTTGCTCACCATTTGGATCGACAATCTTAACTGCCCTCTCCGTCAAAGCGGCTGGTCCGATTCCAGCTTCGTTGAACGCAAACACCCTGAACTCGTACGTTCTGTCCTCAATGAGGTTGGTGATGTTGATTTCGGTGGGGTGGCAAGGAACATTGTTCACCTTCTGCCAGGCCTGAGTTCCCGCCTCTCGCTTCTCTATCCAGTAGCCCAGTATCCTGGATCCTCCGTCCTTCTCTGGCTTGGGCCAGGAAAGATTGACAAAGTCGCCGCCCACTTCAACGATCTTGGGTGTTCCTGGTGGACCAGGAGGATCTGAAAAACAAAACGTGGATGAATTTACTAACATTGCTTCCGAGATGTGAAACATTTTACAAATAATAAATGTTGATGAAATCACTAGAATGTGTGGTTTTCATTGACATTGCACATCAAAGGTTGCTAAACAAGCAGGAACATTATATGTGCAATGGCATTGAAAGCAAGACATTGTACAGATCTTGTTGTGAATATTCCACTTACCAAATGGCAGCTTAGCAATGATTGGATTAGGTCCTTCAAGAGGAGCGCTGTGTCCGTTCTCATTGACTGCCATTACTCTAAACAGATATTCTCCGTTTTCTGTCAGTCCTTGCACAGTAAAGATGGTATCCTTGAAAAAATTGAATGATGCAAAAATGAATAACATTTTAATGAGTTCAACTTATTTGAATGAAGTTTCTAACAAATAAAAGAAACTTACTTTGCAGTAGCTGGCAGCAATAACCCATTGATCGTGAGATGTCTCCTTCCTCTCAATGAAGTAGTGAGTAATCTTGCATCCTCCATCATACTCTGGTACTTTCCAAGCTAAGGTTGCAGTATGCTGTGTGATCTCACTGATTTCAAGAGGGCCAATAGGTGGACCAGGCAGTCCTAAAATAGAAATAAAATGAATATTGTCAGTCAAACTCGATGCATATGAAAGAAAGTAATAAAATTTATATCCCTCCTAAAAATAATCAACTTACCAGTTACATAGAGATTGAAGTCTGCTTCAGCCGAACCACTGACATTCTTCACAGTCAATTTGTATTTTCCCATGTCGTTCTTTTCAATTTCTTTCCAGTAGATGATAACATAATCATCAAATACAGTGTACTTGATGTGAGCATCTTCCTTTACTTCCAATCCTTCCTTGTAAAGCACTACATCAAATGGTGAAGTTCCAGTGAAATAAATCTTGACTTTGCCATTATCCTTCTCAGGGAAGAACACTTCAGCAGGGCAACGATCAATTCTGGGAGCAGCTATAAGAAAAAACTCCATCTTAAAGTACTAGAAATTTAAAATGTTTCGTTTAATGTTGATGGTTTATTAAATTAGTGAATAGGCAACCAATTATTTCACACTGTTTGTGCAAGAAATATCCCTTTCCTAATTTAAGCAGTTTGATTCCATTATGTCTCTTTAAAAACCAGAAAAATATTTTGGATGCCAAATATTCATGTATTGTATCTTCTAATTTTTATTGCTGTCATAGATATTTTAATCAGTCAGTTTACCATATTTGCTTTTAAAACAGCCTAACAAGACACATAATAGAATTGAACCTTTTAAGCATTTGATCAAACATTGGATTTCAGAAACCTATAAATTAATTGCACTTTACCTTTTAACTGCGAGTTTTTAATGGAAAAATACATCTGATTTAATTTTTAAACTACTTCATTGAACTATGTTGAAATCTCAAAAATCAGTAATGGAAGGCACAAAAGTAGAAAATAACACATACCAGCAATAACCATTCTAGCAAAGCATTTGTCAGATCCCAATGAGTTGCTTACAACACAAGCATATTCACCCTCATCTGTATCCCAGACCTCTGTGATAGTGAGTTTGAATTCACCGTCTTTACCCTCTGAATGAAGGATACGCCCGGCTGAATGAATTTCTTTTCCATTCTTAAACCTAAAAAAATTACCAAGACATGGTTGAGAAACAAGTATAAAATTAGTTATTGAAGCAAGTAAACTATTAAGAAAAGCTGAAACAAAAAATCTTACCATCTTCCCACAGGAGCTGGTTTACCGATAGCTTCACAGTCAAAGACAATGTGAGACTTGAGAGCAACACTCTTGTTGAGAAGTTTTCTGACAAATTCAGGTTTCTGTCCATCTAATGAAGGAAATCAAATTTCAACACTAAGTCATGATAAAATTAGTAAGTACATTAGACAGGGTTGCTACTCAAATCCTAAAATGAAATTCCCTGTATTTTCCCTGTTCACTTCCATGATTAAAAGAAAAAAAACATGGCCCAGCATGCACATCTTAATTGCTAAACTTTTATTAGTAGTTTAGAATTTTTATTGTGTGAATTTAATAATTAAGAATAGTAGGAGTTTTTCCAGATTTAAAGGAAAACAAATTTCATAACAAAAATATTTTATAGTTTAAGTTTGTCAGATTTTGCAAAAAGTTACTTTGACCAAAATATTTTTAATTTTGGAAATAAAATCAGGGTAGGGGCTGTGATTTTTAAGGGAATGTGATGATTGAAATCCATGGTGTTTTGCATGCCCTCTGAAGTTTTGGTTGAAAACTGGTGGCTTAAACATGGCCACGATGAAAAAAGAAAGAAAATTTCAGGTTCGTCAATTTTCTTTTTCGAGATTTTCAGGTTTTCATATAAATCCTCAATTTCCCTATCCTCCCTGGGTTTTGAGGGGATTTTCAAATTCCCAGAATTTTCACTGTTTTGCAGGCTTTCCTTGTCATGTAGCAACCCTGTTAGGAGTAAAAATTCAATATCTTACCAGCAACTTCACACACTTTGACTGGATTGGTGCATGGGCTGGGTTCACTCTTTCCAGCTGCATTCACAGCAAACACCCTGAACTCATATTCAGAATTTTCCATCAGGTTCAAAACAGTGTGGTGGCAATCAGCACACGGGAACTCGTTAGCCTTGAACCAGAAGGCACTGCCAACTTCCCGACGCTCAACCAAGTACCCTGAAAAACCCAGCAAAAGTGAACAAACTAAATGAATAATAACTATGAATAAACTAAATACAAATATCGTTAACTAGCTAAATGACTTCAATTTTGTAATCAAACAATTTAATTTTTCCACTGACCAATGATCTTGCTTCCACCATCAGTTCGTGGTTTATCCCATCGGAGCTCCACATAACTGCGTCCCACTTTACCAATGATGACATTTTCAGGTGGTGACGGAGGATCTAAAAATGAATTTGACGTTATAACATTTTACTGCTTAATTAAACACCATTATTATTTTTTTTAAAATTAAACTGTATTTTGAATTGATGAATAACTTAAATAACGATGAATCATAAAAACGTACTGAATTTCTTCTTTAGTTTGAAGGTGGCAGTTGGATGACTTGCCTCACCAAGGCCAGCTGCATTCTTAGCTTTCACACGGAATTGGTAATCGTGATTTTCACTCAAATTGGGAACTGAGAAAGAAATTGGGTTCCAGGATTACTTACATATATTTACAATGCAATCATATATAAATTAAATAATAAACATAGTATAAAATTTTACTATTTTTGATGACAGAGAAATTGCTTTGAAGGCATTGATTGACATTGAATGTAGTTTAAAAGTAAGGAATTATGAGGAGGAAATTAGAATGTCAGTAAAACTGTCTGATCTTTGATTTGGTTATGGGATCTTGTCTTTCTTGAAAAGTGAAATTATTGAAATGTACTTACTTGTGTAATAAGTGTCTTTCACCAAATACTCATTCCCTACTCTCCACTTTCCTTCTAGCATATCATAGTACTCAACTTGGTAGCCTTGAATCCTAGAGCCACCATCGTTTGTGGGAGCTTCCCATGACAAGCTCACACTGATACCATCATAGTCAGTGATAGTGGGTGTGGAAGGAGGTCCTGGGGGATCTAAGGAAAACAATACGAAAATTTTTAGTCAATAAGAACTAAAACAGCTTAACTTGTAAATGACTTGATTGCTTTAGGAGCAAATGAAAATGAAGAAAAATGTCGTTCTAAAAGCATTTACCAAAAGAGAATTTGGCTGTAATCATGCGATCAGTATCCAGAGGAGCTCCAACACCATACTTGTTTTCGGCTCTGACGCGGAAGTGGTACTTTTTCTTGTGTTCCAGCCCAATGACTTCGTAGTGACAACCTCTGACATAGCTGCTCAGTTTGGTCCATACCTATGAGCAGAATAAGTTGAATAGTTTCACATTTTCAAGAAGTTAAAATATTTTACGTAAAAATATTGATCAGACGATTCAGAGTAGAAATGCACTGTACTGAAAAAGCACTACTAAATGCACTGAACTGAAAAAGCAAGGAGAAAACTGAGGGGATACATACATTCGAGTTGGCATCTTGTTTCTCAACCACATAATTGGTGATAGCGCTTCCACCATCGTCCCTTGGTGGTTTCCAAGAGAGCGAGCAAGTTTCAGGAGTAACATCAGAGGCTTCCAATGGTCCTTCTGGAGGTCCAGGCTTATCTAAAGGTAAAAAAATGGCGTTAAATCTAATTCTTAATACTAAACTTTAAAAATTAAAGAGTGATAATAATTAACTGTAATCATTAATCATCTATAAAACAAAAACCACATGCTGAATTAACTTAATATTTTATCTAAAAACCTTTGGACAGGGTTCCTGCTCACACTTAAAAGCAAAATTTTCTCTAACTTTTCCCAGTCAATTTTGAAGATTTTTCCACAGAAAAACCTAGCATTTTCGGATATTTCTTGCTTTTTCAAATACATATTTTCAATAAAAAGTATATTTTTTTCTTTCTAGAGCCAAAATTGATACAAATATTAAAATATGGATTCTTATCCAGGTATTCTTTAAGATTTTCCAGGTTTTTGAAAAAATGAGAAATTTTCCTTGACTATTCAGGTTTTCCAGGTTCAAAGGTTTTCAGGGACCCATGGGAACCCTGTTTTAAAGGAAAAGGAAAACAAATGACAAAAGAAAAATATTAGTTAAAATCTCAATAATAAAGGGAGTAACAATTTATGAAGTAATTTGCGCTAAATGATGGTTTTTAAGTTCTTAAAATAGATGGCATTATTCCAAATTGCAAAGTATTTCCTTTAACATCAACGTGAAACTGCCACTAAGAGATGAAATATGAGTGTTAAGAAATAAAAGATGTGGACAATCTTTCCTCATTCAGGAAATGAAAGAGACAATTTCAGCTACAAGATAAAAGGGATTACTGAGCCCAAAAAACATTGAGATTTATAGTTTGTTTCTGGAACTATTTTCAACACCAACTATTGATGAGATTTCAACAAATTTTTGCAATTCATTTTCCCTGTCTTTAAGAGTCCTCAGATAAAGTTTCAGATCATTATGCCCAGTGGTTTTTGTTTTAGAGACTTTTAATGATTTCCATCTAATTATAATCACATGTACTTTCATTTTGCATTCAATGCATGGATAGGAATTTATAGAAATTTTTCAAAGTACATACCAACTACAAGAACCCTGCAAGATCCGTTATCAGAACCATGCTGGTTCTTCAATACTAAGGTATAGTTTCCAGAATCATCTCTCTTAGCCTTCTTGTTGATAAGTACAGTGAAAGCTACATTGACCTCACTGTATACCCTGTCAGTTTTAACAACTGGTTTTCCATTCTAAAAAGTTGAAAGATAACTCAGTAAATACAAATTCTATAAATTTTCAATGATCTGCAAGTATAAGAAAATGAAATCAGTGAACTTACAATGGACCATGATGCTGTGGGTACAGGGAAAGCACTGAAAGGTACTCTGATGGTAAACTCCTCACCAGCCTGTACAGTAATATCCCGCATACTGAAGGCAGCATCAATCTTTGGTGAACCTAATGTATCATAAATGGCAATATTATTATAAAAAGATGAAGAATAAAACCCACAACATCTTAAGAATTATCTTTAAAATACAGTTTTGATACACTGAATTTTAATGTCTCCGAAATTCTCAAAACACATTCATCATAAAAAAATTATGTTATTGTTTTTATTTTTATTATTTCAAAGATTTAAAATATCAAAATCTTTTGGCATTCTTTCATTTTTGAGGTAAAGAGGATATGATGGACAGTAGATCCTGTTTACAATGACCATTTATAAAAGTATAAATTGTTTTATCATAGTATTAAAACTGAATCGATGTAAAATGGCAAATTCTGAAATGAGGTTTCTCATTTAAATTAAGGTTTCCTTAATTTGTTTTGGAAGTTTCTCTAGTACACAGCTACTAACTGATCTAGAACTCAGGGGTCTATCCAGGTTTTATTTTTTGGGGGCCCCTTTTGGTGAAAAATGAAATATTTCTTTTGCGAAAAATTGAAGTGGAGATAGCTAGCAGAACAGTGGTAACTAGTAAAAACCAACTCACAACACTAACCAAGAAAACCGTGAAAATTTTAAATATTTTGTGAATGTTTTCTCGCAAATAATCATTAAAGCTTGTAATGTTATGATGTCCAAACACTTAGTAATATTTAAATGTCACAAAGCTAATTTGAATTTTGAAAAGGGGCAGATTTTAGGAGAGGGAATATTTGTGAAAGGGTGCGAGCAAAAGGGACCCAATTAATTTTCTGCTGGATTGATCCTCGGAACTGAATTTTAAAACAAAATAAACCACACACACAAAAAGAAATTAACGAACACATACATGATGGTGGTCTAGCAAAGATCCCATCCGAGGACGAGCTGAAAGGCCCTTGCCCAGCAGCATTCACAGCAGCCACCCTAAACTCGTACTCCTGGTTCTCCTTCAAGCCAGTGACGCGGAACGTCTGGTCGGAAATGGTGGTCTGACAAGCCGCCTGCCACCTGTCCTTGCCCTTGTCCCGCTTTTCCAGGAGGTATCCAGTGATGGCGCTGCCACCGTCGTCCCTAGGCTTCTGCCAGTGCAGTGTGATGGAGTCCACTGAGGTCTCAACTGACTGAGGAGCTCCTGGGGCACCAGGTGGATCTGAAAAGTGGACAAGTTTCTTTAACAAGATTCAGAATTTATTAAAATTATTTGTAAAAAAACTCTTGGTTTTTTTGGTTGTACACAAACACATTATGTAGCTTTTTTTAATTCTTTTAAATGGTAGGAAAATTTCTGTTTAGCATAAATATAAACTTTGATTTAAAAAACTTTGTTAAAAAACTAAGTATTGTAAAAAAGTAAGTTATTGTACGAGGGTTGTTTTTTAATTAACTTCCGTTTTGCTCCTGAAAAAAAAGTAGTAGGAATTTCGAAATAATTTTGCTATGGTAGATAGGTACATCCTTGAGGATCAATTTCCCTCATTATTGGAAAAAATCGGACATTTTTTCTATTACTTATCGAATTTACAAGCGCGCTCCTCGATCTTATTTCCCGTTTTTGATAGTTTAAAAATAAAAAACAAATGAATATTTAAAAATAAGGTTATTACGGAAGGTTACAAACATCTTTAATAACTTTTCATCGTAATCACCTTTAGATAGACCATTTACAGTACCATTTTACAAGTTTTTCGATTCCGCTTCATGAAAAGTTTGATTTTTCGTCGAGTTTCACATCGGTTCGGACAGCCGTTTTCCCCCTCAGCGCACACTTTGCCTGCGAATCTATCGATATTGCCTTGTTTATTATGGCTGTAACTCCAGAATCCCCAATGCCTGGAACTCGGCAGATGCAAAACATATGGTTTTAAACATCCACAATAGCATGCTGCAAAATCACCTGCCTGCCGATTGTCTATTGTTAATGCGAACAGAGTTTAAAGGAAGAGAAATTCTCTATGGGTTGGCAGGAAATAAGTTTGAGGAGCGCGTTTGCAAATTCGATAAATAATAGAAAAAATTTCCGATTTTTTCCAGTAATGAGGGAAATTGATCCTCAAGGATGTACCTATCTACCAGTAGCAAAATTATTTCGAAATTCCTACTACTTTTCTTTCAGGACCAAAACGGAAGTTAATTAAAAAACAACCCTCATACTAAGAATAAGCAAACTTGATTAACAGGGATCAAAATAAAACCAAGTTAATTTTTTTACAAGTTTTTTCACAAGATTCAGCATTTAAAGTAAAATGTTGGGGAAACCTTGATTTTTTGATGGCCCACTAACACATTATGCATTTTTTAAAAATGCTTTTAAACGATGGGAAATTTTATGTATAAAACCTTGATTGAGCAATGATTTTAAAAGTTTAACTAGATATTTTAAATAAACTACAAGAATATATACTATAATACTACTATGGATAAGCAAAGAACCCCAATCAAATTTTTTTTGCTAGGAAATGGTTTTTTAAAAATAGTTTTTCAATAGGGACTTTCCTCAAAATTATTCCTTTCCTTTACATTTCTTATTTTACAATAACCACACAGCTTTTAATAAAATTTAGACTCATACTCTTTTATATAGCAATTGAAAAATTAATTAGAGTCTATCAAAGATGTTAGAAAAGTCGGAAGCTATATTACACTGTATTAATCAGCAAGATAGTTCAGTACAGTTAAGATAAAATAAAACATAAAGCAGTAACAATTGGGACATTTAAGTAGTAGAAAAGATCTATCTCAAGATAATGAAAACATTGTATGGATGTACTTTGGGTGCTAAATCAAATCATAAGTACTTTTCAATGTTTCAAAGGGTATGATAGATAACAGTTTACATACCAAATGGTAACTTAGCCAAAATAGGCTCCCTAGTTCTTCCAGGTTCACTCATGCCATTCTTGTTTTCTGCCATCACTTGGAAGTCATACTGTTTGCCTACAATGAGGTTCCTCACTCTGCAAGCTGTGCTGGTCACAAAGCTTGATACTCTGACCCATGTTAGGGTTCCAACTTCCTTCTTTTCAATCACATAGTTATTGATCTCTGATCCACCATCATCTTTGGGTGGTTGCCAGTACAAAGTGAGAGATTCGCCTTCAATCTCTTCAGCTTTGACGTTTTCAGGTGGAGAAGGCTTATCTAAAAGGTAAATTCACGTTGCAATATGATAAACTGTTTTCCTGGCATTTAATTTAATGTTTCCAATTTTGTCAGTAACTTTTAACTATTCAAAGTAAATAAATAAAAATAATAAACTTTATCCTTTAAGTAGTAGTTTACCCATAAAGTTAAAAAGAAAAAAAAACATGATTCGATTGATTTGCGTTACATTGCAAAAGTAAACTTTTTTAGCTAGTGAGATATTTTAAATTTTTTTCAGGATTAAAACAAATTTGAAATGTATTAAATATGACAAGGACCTCTTGGTGAAATGGTATTTGAGGGAAATAATAAAAAAAGCTAAGAAATATCCTCCTTAACAAACAAAATTTGTTTTTGTTGTTTCCCCCCAGGGTTTAAAAAAGTATGAAAAAATGTATTCTTGGATAGAAACTTTGGTAGCTATTAATATACATACCAAGCACTGTAACTTTACAATAACATGTGTCAAAGCCAGACTTATTTTTCAAGTGCACCTTGAAAGTTGCAGTATCATCCCTCTTTGCATTTGTCACAGCCAAGACAGCAGCAGTATCACTGACCTTTAAAAATAGAAGAGAAGCTTAAGAGGTGATTTTTTAAGGTCAAATTAACATCAGGCTTATATTTATGTGGAAAACATTTCATTGAAGCCAAATAAATTTAAAGACCTAATTTCAATGCTTCTCTTCCCCAAAAAAATGTACATTAAGTAGGGAATTACAATTAAAACATAAAGACTAATTTATGCTTGTAACATGTATTTTTCAGAATACTTAAAGATTATATTACCTTCATGAATATTCTTGAATCAGTGCCATCAATATCTTTATCACTCTTAGTCCAAGTGGCTTCAGGTTTAGGGAAACCAGTAAATGGAACAGTGATAGAGAATTCCTCTCCAGCCTTGACAACAATATCTTTGACTGCACCAACATCAATTCTAGGTTTGTCTGGAAAAAATGAACAAGTGTCTCTATCAGTAAAAGAATCTTAAAAAGATACCAAACAGTTGTTTAAACTAATATCATATTGATGTGTACCTGGTTGTTCTTCTACCACCACCATTTGACTTGGGTTACTCGGTGGACTTTCTCCGATGTTGTTTTCTGCAATAACTCGGAATTCGTATTCCTTGCCTTCAATAAGCTCTGGCACCTAAAATTAAAAATGTTTTCAAGTAATGAAATACTTAAATTAATTAATATCTAATCTTTAGTTATACATTGCTTGATGAATTGTCACACATTATGGCAGAAAACTTAGGTTCACAAATATCATAAATTGGAATCGAGCACATCACAATATAAACTTACAGTGAATGTTCTATCCTTGTGAAGAATGTTGTTAATGATGTCCCATTCCTTGGCCTCCTTAAGCCTCTTCTCAATGTAGTATCCCAGGATCTTACTTCCTCCATCATTTGGCTTATTCCAAGACAGGGTAACAGAATCCTTGGTGATTTTGTCAATGTGAGGAGCTTCAGGAGCCTCAGGTTGATCTATAATACCAAACAAATTGTTACTTGGACATCTACTAAAAGTATTTTCACATCCAACATTTGGAACATTACATCAAAATTTGAACTGTCTTCAGAATCAAGAACCAAAATTTTTTGCAATTACCTATGGGTATGAAAAGTTTTAAAGACTCTTGGAATACATCCTATTATGAAAATTATGCTGAGAGAAATCGTTAAAAATCAGATTGGGTTTTAAAAATATGAATATTAATGTATACATCTTACAAAAAATCAAAATAAAAAAAGGTGCAACTATTTTTGAAGTAGCTTTACTTACACATCTTTCTTTCTGCCTTAACTGGGCCAGTTGGTTTGCTTGGTTTTCCCACACCTCCATCATTTACTGCCATGACACGGAACTCATAGGTCTGACCATCTGACAAGCTGGGTACAACAAATTCTGTAGTTGGAATAGGGAAAGTTGTGACTCGTACCCATTCCTGTGTGCCCTTTTCTTTTTTCTCCACCAAATAGCCTGTAATTAAATATTAGTTTTGTTTGAGTTTTTGGAAAGTAAAAAAATTTCTTTGAACATTAAAATTCCATGTTTTTGAAACACTTAAATAGTTACTTAATATTCACCCACTTAACACCAGAATAGGAATTATTTTTCTATCATTCAGGGACGTGATTGACCAAAAGGCAAAAAGAAGGGAATCAAAAATTGTTTGCTTATTTTTTTGGTGGTTAACTTTACATGTTTGTAAGTCAAACCTCTAGACCAGGGGTTGGCAAGTAATTTTACTTGGGGTCCAAATAATTTTGAAAATTTTTCATCGGGGTCCGGAGAAAAAATAGGCTACTATTACTAGTTTAAATTGTTATCTTCAGTTGCACATAAATTTTTACAAAGATGTAATTTGAGTATGCTACCTGCTAAATAAAAATGTTAAATTGAATATGTGATTAGAAGTTTTAACATTAAAATGGGGGTCTGGGGGCTTCCCCCAGGAAAGCATGTCAAAGCTAATATTTGTTGCGTAAAAGTACAAATAAAGTATTTTCAAAATGGTATGGCGGTCCAGGAAATAACTTCCAAGGTGCGGATGCGGACCGCGGTCTGCCAGTTGCCGACCCCTGCTCTAGACAATGAGGAAAAGTTTGACCTACTTTATATACAATAAAAGCAACATAAAAAAGCATTAAGATATACGTTAACTATTAAACTATTTTAAGTTATAGAAACTGGAGGTCGTTGTGTGTGAACCTCTAAAAAAAAAGCAAATAACACATCATTTTAAGGAACGTATGTGTGTACCCCCCAGGATGACCAGGGATCCAAGATTACTTATCTATTATGCTTCAAGACTACAAAAACTCAATTTAAATATTAAAAGGATACAATACAATGACATAACACCACAGGGGTCCTGCTCAGTTAACAAAAAAGAATACTCAAAAGAACAACTCAACTACTTTTTCTTCTTATTTGCAAAATAAAAAATCCTTCAGAATGAAAAATTGTAGAAAAGGCAGAAAAAGTTGAAAAATCATGGGACAAAATTTTTAAAAAGGAGGAAATCAGCCAAAAGTACCAACAATCACATCCTTGATTATTTAAAAGACTTAAATGAAGATGAATAAATGTACCTGTGACAGGTTTTCCACCATCATGTGCAGGGGGTTCCCAAGCCAAAGACACGAAAGTTGGACCATGGTCCAAGACTTTAGGCTGGCTTGGTGGATCCGGAGGATCTGAAGAAAATTTTCATTATAAAGTTAGAGGTCAAAATAAAAATAATACTAAGGATTTAACACACCTTTGCTGAATAATTTGCAAGAGTATTATTTAAAAATTTTAGTTCCTACTTTAAAACGTAAATTTGAAGGTGAAAAGAATAAGTGATGCATTCAAATACAAAAATTATTATTCAGTGCTATTAGGTTATTTCACTAAAAATAAATACAATTTAATTTAACTGATTTAAAAAAGTGAATAAATGCTTTTATTCTTAAAAACAACCATAAACATAGTTTTGAATTATGGAAGCTTACCAAATGGATTCCTTGCTGTGATTGGTTTGCTTTCAAGAGCATTACTGATGCCATGGATATTCTCAGCACGAACTCTAAACCTATATTGCTTTCCTTCATCCAATCCTTTGACAACAAATGTTGGATTAGGACAGTAACCACCACAGGGCAGCCATTTATCAGACCCAATTTCACACTTTTCGACAATGTAACCTATTGGAGAGTGTAAAAACCATTATTGAAATATGAGGCTTATAAAATTAATAAAAGAAATGAAAATATCACTACACCAATGATAGTTAATTTACCAGTTAGTTCCGAGCCTCCATCATCCTCAGGCTTGTTCCACTTCAATGTCACTGAGCTGTTGGTTACCTCAGAAGGTTCCAAAGGTCCCCTGGGAGCAGCAGGCTTATCTAAAGCACACAAATGTGTTTTCGATAATGATGCATTAGTACTACCACAAATTGTACACCCTCAACTTTTCATTAATAAAATTCTACTCTAGTCTATGAGTGGGATAGGGAAAATGGATTAAAATTGCAAGAAAAAAATAAAAAAGAAGTAAAAAAATTCAAAAAAGAAAAAAATCATGAAACTTAATCTTCAATATACTTAACGATTTATGACAACTTACCATACACCAGAAGGGTTATATCAGCAGAGTCTTCTCCATAGGCATTCTTAGCAGAGATGGTATACAATCCACTGTCACCCCTTTCTGACTTGGGTATGGTTAGTTTGATGAGCTCATCCCCAAGTTCTTGCCTAGTATGAGGTGTGTCTTGAAGATGCTGCTTATCCTTAGTCCATCTAATTGTTGGCACAGGAGCTCCAGTCATAGGAATGTTAATGTAAACAGGGTCTCCAGCTCGTACCCGGATCATTTTTCCATACAAACCATCAAGATGAAGTTTTGGTTTTTCTGGAAAAGAAGAATAGATAAGCAAAAAATGAGCAACCATAGATGCAAGTTGTATTGTATTAAAGATCACTAAGCTAATTAACAACAGAATATACAATGGTTATATAAATTTAATACCAATCATGTTATTAAAAAATTAATGCCTGAACATCCAAGCAGTAAATACATTTACCTTTCATAGGCTTAGCAGCAATTGGCTTAGATGCAGCACTTGGCTCACTAGTGCCAGCAGCATTATGGGCAATCGCACGGTATTCATATACATGTCCATCAGTAACAGTATTGTCAGTATAGTTGGAACTCTGAAAATTTTTAGAATGCAAGTGTTATATATAGCACTATAATAATTCTAAGCACGCATACAAGATTTACAAGTAAAAAAGAAATCAGCAGTTTTTACCTTAACCAAATCTCTGTTTATTTGAACCCATCTGTTCAATTTGGTATCACGTCTCTCCACATCATACCCGAGGATATTAGAGCCACCATCCTTCATTGGTGGAGACCACTTAATCTTGATGAAATCACGGTCGTGATCTACAGGTTCTGGCTGACCTGGCTCACTTGGTGGTTCTATTGAAACATAAGGTAAATTAATACATGTAGAATCGTCGGATAGAGAATTGTGTGGAATTGATTGAATGGGAAACTACTCACTGTATGGGTTCTTAACCAAGACAGTTCTCTCAGTTGTGAGAGGTGCTGATAGACCCTGTGCATTTTTGGCTTTTACTCTGAATTCATAGTTTGTGTTTTCAATGAGCTTAGGCACAAGAGCATTAGTTGGTTTGGCTGGTACAGTAATAGCTGGTACCCATGGGCCATTATGAGTCTTGTCCCTCTTTTCAATGACGTAGCCACTGAAAATTAATGAAAGAGAATTTCAAAAGGTATAAGAAAATTACAAAGAAAGAATGAAGAAAAATATTAAGGAAAGGAATATTTTTCATCCTTAATAATCCTTTTATCTAAATAATTTCTCATTATGCAAAGTGTACTTTTTACTTACTCTTCTGTACTGTTTTACATTTAACTTAATTTAATGCAACCTTGAAACAATCAAGGTTGTACAGCTTGCACAGAATTAAAGTCTAAACTCAGCTCTAGTCTCAGATACATTTTTTTAAAGCTCATAATTCATATTAAAATGAATAAGGGGGAATCGCTCTCTTTAGCAGAATATCTAAAAATTGAACAATCTAAAAATATACTTACGTAATATCACTGCCTCCATCATCCTTAGGTGGATTCCAAGCCAAAGTTACACTGTCTTTCTGAATATCCTGTACCTCCAGTGGACCTTCAGGAGCTCCTGGTTTACCTGTAACAAAGTAATTGGTCAATTACAATTATGCAAATCAGTTTGTACCATTTTATTTGTTCAAAAAAATTTATAAAGGCTTTTTGTTTTTGACCGATTTCCAATGTTTGGGGCAATTTAACAGTATCAAAGTTAAGGTACTTTACATATTGTGAACATATAAAGACGAGAAAACCATAAACAGGCAAACTTTAATACAAAACATAGATATGTTAAATATGAATGAACAAAACTTACTCAAGATAATAACTTTCATAGTTCCTTCATCACTGCCTGAATCGTTCTTCAACTTCAAGCAGTAGCGGCCATTATCTTCACGCTTGGTGTTGATAGAATGAATCAGAGTGTAGCTGTCATAGTTAGAAACAGTTATTCGTTTGTCGGTCACCAACACCTTGTCATCGACAGTCCATGTCACTTCTGGAGGTGGAGCACCAATGAACTTGATTTCAATATGAAGAATATCTCCACTCTTCACTTCTATGTCATTCATTGGAGTGATGATCTTTGGAGCCACTAAAAAACACATGAAATATGTTTAAAAAGACATTTGGACATACTATTGTGTACATTTTAATTTATTGATTCCTTTTAGTAACAGCATATCAATGTATATAAAAATCTAGATTCCCTAGTTTAAAGAGATAGTGCATTGCATCAGGGGCAGATCCAGGTTTGATTTCTGGGGGGGGGCACAAAAATTTTGAAAACATATTCCTCCATAAGGACTGCAATATCTTAGAAAACATTGAATGGTTATATACATTTATGGCCATGAAACTACACAGTGAATCATATCAAAGCTTCAAAATTATGTTTAGATGAGGGAGATACATTTTTCCAATGAAAGTTTTTCCTTCTATGGGAGCACTCTCTCCTGTGTCATCCCCCTGGACCCAATACTGTGCATTGCATTATGCTTCCCAATTTAAGGTTTAAAGCTTTAACACTGCATAGCCTTTTATTTTTCTAGTGCCTAATTAATGTAGTCAAAGTTAACTTACGGAATCTCGGGCGAGCTGTTATAAATTCAGATGGTTCACTAGGCTTGCTTTCTCCCCCTTCGTTCAAAGCAATGACTCGGAACTCATAATCCTGTCCTTCAATCAAGAAGGGAACTTTTCCCTTAGTTTCGGCTCCCACAACTTCAGTGCCCTTCTCCCACAAATTGGATCCTCTGACCTTCTTCTGGATGATGTATCCTGTGACGGGAGATCCACCATCTTCCTTGGGAGCAGGCCAGGAGAGTTCCACAAAGTCACTGCCCCAGTCACTTGCTACTGGCTTTCCAGGAGTGCTTGGAGGTTCTAAGCAAAGGAAAAAAGATTTGGGGTTTATTGATTGTTTTAATAATGTTTAATTAGAATCAAAATAAAATAATCATACATGTGATTTTTCTGACAATAAATTGGCGGAAAACATTTTATGAAAAATTCTATGGCACCTAAATGTTCCTTCATTTTAAGTAGAGGGGGTCCCTTGGCTTCTACTTCCTGAGATCATATACGATTCAATATGATAGTCATATTTTTCAGCTTAAATATTAACTAGTTTTCATATACTTCGATATTTTTTTCGACTTTACTTAAAATTTAATACTAGGCAACACTCTCAGCCAGAGTTTTCAGTAAAAAACGATTGGGGGAAAATAAGAATGTGGAATTATAGTTTTGCAAATCGAATTGTGGGATTTTAATTTTGCTAACAAATTGGAGGATTTCCGCCAATTGGCGGAGGAATCACATGTATGAATAATTAGTTTAAGTTAACCAAAATTTAGATTTTGTTATGCAATGGGGTGGATTAGGGTGCATTTTATCCTTTTCCTGCATACATAATTTAATTTCTTCAAAAGCATTTTTTAATTCAAAAGTATATTACAAATGTTATTTTTATAGGTAAAGGAAACATAATTCACATTATTCTTTTAATTGTTATCAATTCTATTTTTTTCTTTTAAAGGACCAATTCCTTAGAATTCATGGATTTTCATGAGAAGTCAATTTTAATCTATTCTATGCATTTTCCATTTGATTGAAAACAAGAAACAGATAAATACCCCATATACTTTTCCTTTATCAGATTTGTACATTTATTTAGGAGGAATGCACCACAAAAAGTTGAGAGGAATACTTAAAAATGCACAGTTAAAACATCAAACTATGTATACAAACCAAATGGATCTTTAGCCTCTACTCCTTCAGCCTTTTCTAGAGGATCTGAATCTCCAATCTCATTGACTGCTATGACTCTGAACTGATAAGTCTTGTGGTGCACCAAACGGGTCACTTTGAAGCTGAGTGATGTAGACTGTCCAGCCTCCATCCAGGTTGCTCGAGAAGCGTCCATCTTTTCAATCACGTAATGCTTGATGGGGCAGCCACCATCGTCTTTGGGTGCCTTCCATGACAACAGTGCGGATTCTTTGGTCACTTCACTGACATCCAAAGGACCTTCAGGTGGTGATGGACGATCTGCAATGAAGCAATAATAATAGTGAAGTGGGTGTAAAAAATAACTAAAAAAATTTCAGCTCAGTGTTTATCATCTCTTCCATTCTGTTTTTACAGATTTCGATAGCTCAAAACTTCATTCATAAACTGTATCATCAATGTATCAGAATTATTTAATCACCATTTTAAGCATAAAATGCTAATTTTTCATAACCATCTACAGTATTAAAATTTTTGAACATAATGTAAGTTTTTCAAGAGCAAAAATATTTCCCATGAAATAAAGAATAAAAATCTCAATATAAACTAGAAGGGTTTTGTGCTGTTTTGGATGTCAAGATGATTTAAATTAGAAAAAAAGTGCCAATTGATGTCAAACTCAGAAAAAATAAATTTATGATTATTCTAGAAAAGAAACTCTTTACTTACCCAAGACAGTAACAGTAGCCGAGGTATTTAATCTCCCAGAGCTGTTTTCCAGGTTCAGAGAGTATTTTCCAGTATCAGATCGCACAGATACTAAAATTTCGAAGAAGCAAGTGGTGGGAGTAGTTCTAACTTCAACCCTTGGGTTTCCAATCACAGGATGGTCATTGATGGACCAAGAAGCAATGGGAGCAGGCTCTCCCTTGATGGCAACTTCATAGGTGATGGGACGGCCAGCCCTGACTTTCTGATCAAGCAAGGTGAGGCGATCAACAATGGGAGCCACTGGAAATCAATATTCTATGAGTACTGTTTTCTATTACTTCTCAATGGGCTTTAACTTTATTTTAATCTACAGGTGGTTAATTATTAGCTGCACTAAACTCTACATTAACCACACTATTAAAGCTCTACCCAGTTTTGTTTATTTAATATTTCAACCACATTTAACTTCCCGGCAAATTATTATTCAAGTTGGGCTGTGAATGAAATTGAGTACATTACTTTATTAACACATATGGAGAGTGCTTAAATATGAGTAAGTAGGCATTGCAATATAGCTAAGGAAAATATTTTAACAATATTAAAAAACAATATATGTAGTTTATTATGTAAAAAACCCATACACATAGCACCAACTAACCATCTAATACCCACTACAAGAAATAACCATGAAAAATTTTTATTGCCTTATTCATGTAATTAGCGGCTAAATATAATAAAAATGCCAAAACACTTTTCTATTTCTTACAAAACATACATATATACAAAATTAAAAAAAATTGAAATGATAGAATGAACCTTAACTTTATTAATTTTAGTTTCTGAAGGTGTAAATATTGCTGCGATAACTTAAAAATATTTTGTAAACACGCAATTTTCAGCATGGTGCTTCATGCTGAAAATTGAAGGTATACTTATGGTATCATATTTGCTACCATGGGTAGTAGAGTTTAATAGTATTAAGATTATACAGAATATTTTTGAAATACTCAATACAGAAAAAATTTACTTACAGAATCTCGGCTTAGCTGTGATTGGTTGTGTTGGATCACTAGGCTCACTGGCCCCTGCCTTATTGATGGCCACAAGCCTGAACTCATACTCTTCACCCTCTTGCAAGTCAGATATTTTAGTTTTAGTGACTTCACCAGAAACTCTGGCAGCTTCATCCCACAGGGGGCTGCCCTTGAGCCTCTTTTCAATGACGTAGGCCACAACAGGGGCACCGCCATCTTTCTTAGGCGGGCGCCATTCCAACTCAATGAAGTGTGAATCCCAGTCAGTAGCCACGGGTGGGCTTGGCTTCTCTGGAGGATCTGCAAATATAATGCCTTGGGTTGTAGTAGTTTGTAAGATATTTCACAATTATTTTTTACTATAATTGGCAAGACCAATTGCAGTATCCTGCAAGTATCCTGCAGTATCGTATAATTTGCAGTATCCTGCCAAGTTCCCACAAAATACTATCTGCTAACACACTATAACAGAAGGGTCTATAATCTTTAACATACAATACTTTTCATGATTTTTTATAAAAAGTATTGTTACTTAAACTCAATTGGTGTTGTGAGAGCAGTATTTTTAAAACGTTTTATCTGGCACCCCCACAACAATTTTTTTCATGTTCACCTTTCTATCACTTTTTCATCAGCATCAAACCAAGCAAACGAATAAATAATTTTAACTATTCAAATGAACGCTTGCAGTTGTATTCTGGAGACCACCGCAGACAACTACACTAAATTAAGTATCGACCAACATACTGGATGCTGAGTCGCGTATTAACATTTTCCACTTTAATAGAGCACACGTTAAATTTTTAGCGTTTTGGCCGGGATAACCAGTTGTTAGCCATTCTCTTTTACGGCAGATGAAAAAAAATATTTTCTTCTATTTTTGCTCTATTAAAGTGGAAAATGTTAATACGCTGCTGAGTCACAAAGCATGCAGCAATAAAGTTTTAAAAATCAAAAGATAAATGAAGCACAAATCACTCACTCCTTTCAAGAACATTGTATCTAAAAAAATCAGTGATTTTTAGTTATGATTGTTTTCAGAAAGTCCTGAAGAGTAGTATAACCCTGAAAGATTGTCATATCTTTATGCTGGATAATTAAAAATTTAATCGGATGCCAAATATTTTTTCAATACATCTAAATCTACTTTAACACTTTAAAATCACTCTTCTGTAAAATCAAGTTTATTGAGATAGGACATTCTTGAAAGGAGTGAGCGAAATATCAACAGTGAAATTGCCTAGCATCTAACTTACCAAATGGATTCTTTGCAACAATCGGCTGCCTAGTCATGCACCACTGAGAGCTACCCTCTCTGTTAACTGCCTTCACACGGAATACATATTCGTGGTTCTCGATCAGTTTTTCAGTGCGGAGATTGGTATTGACAGTCTCATCCACATGTACCCAGCGTCCAGTTTCCATGTCTTTCTTCTCAACAGTGTAGTGCTGAATATCACTTCCACCATTGTCTTCTGGGGGATTCCAGCAGATGAGACAGCTTTCCTTAGTGATGTCTTCAATTTTCAAGTTCTTAGGAGCAGTAGGTACATCTGAAAAATGATGGAACCTGCATCAGATTAAGAGTAATAATACTTCTTTTAAATTGTAATAAATCAAGAAGTTGTAAATAGCCAAATAAAATAAGTGGTGATATACAGCTTTTAAATAGTAAGACATTAGCAGAACAATGACACAGGCTGGCATAATTTTTTATTTTATACTATTCATTGTTCAATTCAAAGCACAAAATTATATTCTTAATTTTTAAAAGAAAGCTTAAATAAATAAGGGTACTAAAAAGTTAAGTCTTAAATGTGAAAGGTAAAACCTCAAGAAGTTGGCTATGAACCTTTATTTTAAAAAAACATCAATGCATGAAATATGACTTTCTATATTTAATTAACATACCTAAGATGACAATTGTCAGTTTGGCATTGTCAGCTCCGTTTGAATTAGTTGCAGTGAGCATCAAGCTACCAGAATCTTCCCTCAGAGCCTTTTTAACCTTCACAATAGCACGGTAATCCTCATAAGTAAAGAACCACCTCAAATCATCAGTGATGGTCTTGCCATCAAGAGACCAAGTCTTCTTCGGTGGAGGCTCTCCAGAAACAGGCACGTTGAGATCAAAGCTCTTTCCTGCCTTCAATCGAATGTTGATCATTGCATTACGATCAATATGTGGTGCCACTGAAAATAACAAATATTTTATAGAAAATGCGATATTTTGTCGGTAAAATGCATACAAGTTTTAAAATTCAAACTCTATCTAACATAGTGAAGTTCACACTTTAACCCTTTCGCACCAGCTGGGACATATGTTCTCCCACGGTGGAAAAATTTTGAAATTACGACTGAGGCAACATTATGTCCCAGTTGCTGAAAAACTCCAAGGAACAGAATAAAATGCTCTTTTGTGCCTCCAAACACATTATGATCTAATGGATATCTCATCGCAGTTGCCCCCCAGGAGCTCAAAGTGCAAAAATTGCACTTTTCTGATTCCCTTGCCCTATTGAAAGGGTTAAAGGAATTTTAGCTATACAAAAAAAAATACTTCCACTAAATTGATAACAAAACTTTGCTTGGCTCTTCTTGAATGTTTTTCAGGAGTTAGAGGGAAAATTCAGGAGAAAAACATAATTTTTGGTAATTTTAAGGGCCCTTAGAAAAGTTAAGCAAATTTCAGTTGTTTTTTAGGAATTTCAGGAGTTTCTACCTACCTAATACCTAAACCCTGTGCATAGTTGATATGCTCTAACTAAGTACACTTGTATTTTAAGTTTTACTTACAGTTCTTGGGTTTGGCAGTATGTTGCCCAGTAGAATCACTGGGTTCACCAGCACCACCCTTATTGACAGCTCTGATGCGGAACTCATACACACCACCTTCAATGAGGTCATTGATCGTGGCTGTTGTCTGATCACCAGGAACTTCTTGAACCTTAGACCAATCTGGGCTGAAAGTAGAATAACAATGAATTTTCATTTTCTTTTGCTGCTTTGATTAAAGGAATCTACAAAAAAGGCTTGAGCCTAGATTTATTGAAATTACAAAGCAATTTACCTCAGTTTGTCTTTCTTTTCAATAATGTATCCAGTGACTGGAGATCCTCCATCAGATCCAGGAGCAGCCCATTTCAATTTCACATAATCTCTGTCATAGTCTGTTATTTCAGGGGTACCAGGCTTTCCAGGCTCATCTAAATCATCACAAATGTGAACAAGACTTAAATAGTCATGGGTAAAAGTACTATTTAATAGCATCATGTAAGTAATGATGCTGGCTACGTAAAAGCTAAGTAGTCTTTTTTATTTTCAATAGCTTTACCTAACAATAAATATCAAAAATATTCTTCAATTACAGTAAGTTAAATTCAGTGAACTGAAACAAATATTATTTTACACATTAAGACTGTTTTCCGGGAGGAAACATTCAAGAACCTATGATTAAAATTCATTCATACAAAAAAAAGAATACCAATTCATTAAAACTTGAGTATTAACATATTTTTGAAAACTAGACCCTACCAAATGGATTCTTGGCTACAATTGCCTTGTCAGCTTCAAGAGGTTCTGATTCGCCCTGCCTGTTGGCTGCTCTAACCCTAAACTTGTAGCTTTTTCCAGGTATAAGTCCCTTGACCTGAAATAAAAATTTCATTTTAAATCCTTATAAATACTCATGATCTGCATATGTGGTTCATCATAAATCACAAAAAAATTTTTTTCCTTGCATATGGATGATAATATGTATTACTAACATTTTGTTTACTAAGGTACTTAAGCAATGTAATCTTTTTTATTTGCAAAAAATGGTTTTAAAAACATGGAAATCATAATAATTAAGCATAAATAAAAAACATACTAGTTAAACCATCAGAAAATTACCTAGATTATTCAACTTACCTTCATTGATGTATCTGGCCCAATGGTATCACCCACTGGAGTCCAGACACCAGTAGTGGGATCCATCTTTTCAACTACATAGTTCTCGACAGGCTGTCCACCATCATCAGAAGGCGGTTTCCATGTCAGAGTGCAACCATCAGCATTGACATCTTCAACCTTCAAAGGTCCACCAGGAGGAGATGGTTTATCTAAACATTAAACAAGAGACGAATAAGGAGCTGAAGAATTGCAGCAAGAAAAAATATACTACAGTTATAATATTCTTTGTTGGATTCACCTAATAAACCAAAGAATAATGGATTTCTAACTTAATTAATGTACAAGGATATTAAAAATTGCAATTTTTGGCAGGGTGTTCCTACAAATTACTTTTCCCGCATAACTTCTCTTTAATTTACTCTTTATTGCGTAAATAAACATGCAAAAACTAGATAGATGCCTCTTGAATGGAGATAAGCACAAAGAAAATTTACCAAGGACCACTGCTTCAACTTCTGCCTCATCTTTGCCATGTTCATTGGTGGCAGTCAGAATGTACACTCCGTTGTCGTCCCTCCTGCACTTTCGAATCTTGATTTTGGTGTTGTAATCCTCATTCACAATCTTGATGTGGCTGTCTGACGCAAGGGCAGACCCTCGCAGAGTCCAGGTGAGCGTCGGTGGAGGTTCACCAATGACATTAGCTTCGAACTTGATGGTTTGGCCAGCCTTCACACGGATCTTGTTCAATGTAGATCGATCAATCTTGGGTGCAACTGTGAAAAAGAGCAAAATAACCATCACTTAAAATGGTCAAAAAAGCTGTGCGCACACAATTATAAATACAAAAGACTTATAAGGTATTGCAAGTTTTTAGATGATGAAATTAACTCTACAAATACTTGACCATGAATGGAAGATTAAAGAGGGATTAACAATGTAAGCTTATAGAGAGCAGTATTGGTCTTGACTGCTCACTGCACCCATTTACAAACCCTCCAATGGTACTAGAACCTTCCCTGTTAGCACTAAGTATTATGTTGTAGAGGCAATTTCTCAACATCTATTTAAATGCATTAACTTGGTGCCAGGAGATCTTATAAGACCAGTTTTTTTCTTGGAGATATTAAGAGCGAATCAACTCATGGATCAGAGTCAAGTAAGAAGAAGGAGGAGAAAACAGTTTAATTAAAATAAAGAAAATTAAGAGTTACATTTAAAATCTGTATGTTAACTTGATAAGAAACAACCAGAATATAAAAATACTAACGTCTTCTAGGCTTAGCAATGGTAGGAGGCGTTTCATTGCTGGGTTCACCAGGACCAGCCTTGTTCACAGCCTTGACTCTGAACTCGTAGCTCTGCCCTGGTGTTAAATCAGAGACTGAAGCTGAGGTCTGGCCAGCCGGAACTTCCATGGCTTTTTCCCAGTTGCCAAGCTTATCCTTAACTTCAATCAGGTATCCAGAGATGGGCGATCCTCCATCTTCTGTGGGCGCCTTCCATTCAAGGTCGATGTGATCCTTGTCCCAATCAGTAACTTTTAAATCGCCAGGTTTACCAGGCTCGTCTGAAGAGAAAACAGAATGTTTTAATTCGTAGAAAATAATTGTTTTTCTTGAAGACCTTTATCTTTTGAATTGTTTCAGAAAATCTTAATTATGGGAAAAAGCTGATTACCAAATGGATTCTTAGCCAAAATTGAGTCAGTGGTTTCCAAAGGATCCGAATCTCCTTCCTTGTTCATGGCTCGTACTCTGAACTTGTACTTTTTACCAGGTGTCAATCCAGTAACATCCATACCTACAAAATAATCCACTCATGTAATACTGAACCTATTATTTTATAGACTAATAAAAGTTTATTTAAATAAAAATTGTACTTAATTACTGAGGGGGGAAGTAATATTCCAAATGCTCACAAGAATTGATCTTTAAGATTTTGATTGATGAGGGAAATGCTAGTCATATTTAACTATGAGACTTACCAGGTTCTTTGGTTTTGCCAACAGGAACCCATTTTCCAGTTTCTTCGTCCATCTTTTCCACCAAGTAACCTTCAAGAGGAACACCACCATCATCCTTTGGTCTTTTCCATTTCAATTTACAACCATCTTTGTGGACATCAGACACTTCAATAGGTCCTTCAGGTGGAGTTGGTTTGTCTGTAACACAAAATATCCTTTTTAGCCTTTCAGCAGAATAAGTGCAGCAATCATAAATATTAAACATATTAAAGGTTCACAAACATTAAAATAGAGAGCACTTATAACATGAATGCAAGTAAAGAAAAAGTATTACCTTGTACATTGACAACAACATCAGCCCTGTCACTGCCTGAACTGTTAGTTGCAGATATAACGAACTTTCCACTTTCGGCTCGAGTGGCACGCCTGATGACTAGTTTGATGTTGTAATCTTCTATGTTTAGAATTATTCTATCAGATGCCTTAACTTCCATGTCATTTATGGTCCAGATCTTTGTCGGTGGGGGTTCTCCACTAATGTTGACATCAAACTTGATTGTTTGACCTGCTTTAATGGTGATGTCATTCAGGTTCCTCCTATCGATTGAAGGTGCCACTGAAACAGATTACTTCAATTAGATTACAAGCAGTATTTATAAAAGTATAAAAAAATCAAAATTTAAAAACCTAAAAACTGCATTCAAATTTATTTTGAACAATAAATTAAAAAAGCTCTTATAGCATAGAAAACTTTTAATTTATTTTAAAGAGTATTAGTATATAAAATAAGTACCAATTTTGCTTGGGGAAACAGGACTTAGCATCTAGCTAGCCACTCAGTTGACTGTGACTTTTAGACACATATTCTATAACAGCATTGCTCATAGACTCAAAGTGAAGCTGGTTATACTGTAGGTTAAAGGTCTAAAGACCTAGGTGATCCTTTAAAATTTCCCCTTGTTTTTTTACTCTTACTCAAAAATTCTAACACAGTGACTTTTTTCTTTCAAATTAAGCATAAAACAAATGCATTCAGTAAAAGAGCTAATAAGGATCATGACTGTGTACTTACAGAAGCGTGGTTTAGCAGTGACAGTCCTAGAAGCTTCACTAGGTTCTCCTGGTCCTGCCTTGTTGACTGCTATGACCCGGAACTCATAGTCCTTTCCTTCAGTGAGGAAGGGAGCGGTTCCTTTGGTTTGGTCTCCTGGAACCTCAGCAGCCTTCTCCCATCTCGGTGAGCCCTTTTCTCGCTTTTCAATAATGTAGTGGCTAATGGCGCAGTTTCCGTCAGATTCCGGAGCCTTCCATTGCAAGTCTACATGATCCTTGTTCCAGTCGGTAGGCTCGGGAGTACCAGGAGCACCAGGAGGGTCTGCCAACAAAAAAATTATCTTTATTTCTACTAAAGTAATTTTTTAAAATTGGCTTACTGAAGGAAAACTTATCTGTTTTCTGGGTTAGTTTATACTGTCTTTAATTGTATTTTCTTGTATTAATTGTATCTTAATTACATTTTCCTGTAGTTAATTGTTGTTTTTAAAACATACTAAAGAAGAAGCAATTTTCTCTTTAATTGCCACATAATCTGCAACTAAACCATGATAGCCCAAAGACATGTTTCTGTCTTCAGGCATATAAGGTTCTTCCTCCTTCTTCTTCCTTCATAGTATATAAGGTCTATAAGGTCTTCTTCCTTCTTATACAACTATTTTTATACCCAGCTAAAAGTAACCTTCTTTTTACAGAATATATGATATAGCTTTAAATTTAAGTATGATCTTTATTTTCTAGTCTGATTTTAGTCACAACATAAGTTTATTTGATTTGATTAAATCCTCAAACTGACTTTCAGAGATTTAAAATATGTCTAAATCAACTAAAATGTAGTTTTCATGTCCCATGTAATTTTTTTAAACTTTTTTATTTGTTAAATTGTTTTGATCTCTGTAAATTACTTGCACTCCTTATCATTCGACCCTTTTAGTGTTCCAACCACCCCTAGTCCTAATAGTGACAGTTTACTGAGATTTTACTGCATGAAGAAACTAGAAGTTTTAAGTACATATAATTGGTTAATTTCTTACCAAAAGGATCTTTTGCGACAACAGGAGCATAAGTCTCCAATGGTTCGGATTCACCCTCTCTGTTCACTGCCTTGACACGGAACTTGTAAGACTTTCCTGGTGTGAGACCAGTGACTTCTCCTTCCGGCACGTGCGTTTTGGCAACTGGAATCCACAATCCAGTTTCGGGATCTTCCTTTTCAATCACATAACCCTCAAGAGCTTCGCCGCCATCATCTTTGGGTTTGTTCCACTTCAGCTTGCAACCATGTTTGTTGACATCAGAGACTATCAGAGGACCTTCAGGTTTGGATGGCTTGGCTGAAATATCATAAACTTTTAAATCTCAAGTTACTTAAACCGGGGTTCGTACTCCAAGTTAGTAAAATTCAGGAGTTTCTTGGGAGTAAGTTACAAAAAAATTAGGAGGTAATGTGAGTAAATAAACTTATACTACTTAACATGTCATGGGCAGAATGAGTTCAGAATAAATTACTGAACAATATGCAAAAAAGGTAAATTTCCCTTTTGAACAGAATTTTACTGATTTAAGTTACTTTCAACAAACTGTTAATAAAACTTCTTTTCGCTCTAGGAGAGATGTTTTTCAGGAGTTTAAGGGAAAATTCAGGAGAAAAAACCTAATTAAATAAATTACCGAGTACTCAGAAATAATCCGAAAATATATAATTTCTAATAATACATGGTAAAAAGTGTGACTCTTTAAAAATTGCTATTCAACACAATACTAATGTCTTAATCATTGATTTTTGAGGCCTTAAAAAATATCAAAAAAATTCATAACTTTAATTAATATCCATCAATATCTGCTGAAATTATTTCCCATTTGGGAGTGTAGTGAAAATTGACTTACCTAGAACATGCACTTCTACATCAGCTGTATCTTCACCATGGGCATTGGATGCAATGATCCTAAATATACCAGAATCGATTCGTTGAGCTTTATCACAGTTCAGTTTTGTGTTGTATGGAATGTTTGTAATGGTCAGATCTAGCCTCTCACTAACAGGTTTGTCTTTTAGTATCCAGCGTACAGAAGGTGCAGGTTCTCCTTGGATTTTGACGTCATAAGAGAAAGATTGTCCAGCCTTGATCTTGACTGGGATCAAATTCCTGCGATCAATTTTAGGAGCCACTGAAACAAAAACCAGGTATTTTAGTTGAATAGTATATTTCATATTATAAGTTTTCAATTTACAAAAAAAAAATATGGATAAAACAAACTTAATCAAAAAACTGAGCCAACTTTTTAAAACTTTTTTTTCAATAACTAATTGTTCAGTAAATGTTTATGGTCCTTACTTCTCCTTGGCTTCACAAGTACTGGCTTAGTTGCTTCACTGGGTTCTCCAGGTCCGGCATCATTGACAGCCCTAATCCTAAACTGGTATGTCTCGCCATTCTCCAAGCCTGTGACCTTTCCAGTGGTAGCATCCCCATCAACAGCTGCCCCCTTTGTCCACTGAGTGGATCCTTTGCGTTTCTTCTCTATGATGTATCCTGTAATGGGAGCTCCTCCGTCCTTGGCGGGCGGTGTCCATGCCAACTCAACCCTGTCCTTGTCCCAGTCCTTTACCTCTGGGGTGTTGGGTGTACCAGGTGGATCTGGAGAAATAAAGGATGTATTAACAGAACCGAATAAAACTTTTCAAAGTAAGACCAGTATCGTTATGAACACTTATTATTTTTTATGCATCAAAGAGATTCAAAGATTTTCTTATGATTGAGGCAATAACAAGTTAATTCCAACAGCTTCATGTTTTTAAATTGGAGTTGGCTTGTTGTAGCTGCAAGTGCTTCATTTATAAGAGGTCATGAGTGTTACACATAATTTTATAAAATTGAAATGCCCTTTCAAAAAATCAATGCTTACCATATGGATTCTTGGCAACAACAGGTTCAAATGCATCTAAAGGATCTGACTCTCCTTCAGCATTTACTGCTTTCACTCTGAACTTGTATTCATGTCCTAAGAAAGAGACAAAAATTTAAAATTAGAGAATCCACTTAAAAAATTGAATTCCAATAGACCACAGCACTTAAAAAAGTGTTTAACTAATTTCAATGCATATATCACTTGCCTGGCTCAAGGTTTCCAACATCTATTTCAGGTCCAAGACTGCGACCAACTGGTACCCAACGTCCCGTCGCAGTGTCCATCTTCTCAACGGCATAGTGCTCAACAGGCACTCCTCCATCTTCTTCCGGAGGGCTCCATTGCAGTTTGCAGCCTTCAGCATGCACATCAGATATTTCAAGTGGACCCTTGGGTGCCCCAGGACGATCTAAAGAAAGATATCCACTCTTTAAATACGGTAATTGAGAAAAAACTCGGAAATCATACATCATTTATGATTGTTAAGATTGCAATACTCCTATTAACACCACTCACCTAAAACTGTCAATTCAACAGTAGCTTCGTCAGATCCTTGGCTGTTTTCGGCTCTGATCTTGTAGGTGCCAGTTTCCCTCTTATCACAGTTAATAATATTCAGCTTAGTACGGTATGGCTCGGTTTCACTGTTAATCTTTCCACCATCCTTCAGGACAATGTTTCCAAATGTCCACGTTTTCTTCGGTGGTGGTTCACCGATGATCTTCACATCAAACTTCACACTTTGGCTGGCGTGAATGACTACGTCCTTCAACATGCTCCTATCAATCTTTGGTGCCACTAAATAAAAGGAAATTATGTTAGTACTTTTCAACTGGTTTATTCCAATTACAGGGTGGCCACAGAAAATGTATTTCAAAATTTCCAGATAATTCTAGGTTTTCCCTGATAATATAGTATGATTTTCCCTGATATTTAATTAGTAAATTTTAATAATTTAGAAAACAGGAGAATGACAGTAAAAATTGGGAATGCGGGAGAAAGAAGGAATATAAATAAGATTATTTCAAGCCTTTTTACACATTTGAAACTACTAATTAGTATGGATTCGAGATTTTATTTTGTAGGAAGGATCATCATAATGGAATTGCACATATTTAAAGGTTTGAAAATTAGAAAAATAATGAATTTATTTTTGAAACTAGGCAGATTTCCAAAATTTCCCTGATAATTTCAGGTTTTTAATTTTCCCAGACAAATCAAGGTTTTCGAGAAACAATCTTAAGCTTTACAATAGGTTGCACTTACAGTAACGGACTTTAGCAGTTATAGCATCACTTGCAACACTGGCCTCTCCAGGTCCAGCTTTGTTGACTGCTTTGACTCTGAAGTTATATTCCATGCCTTCAATCAGATCTGGCACTCTGGCTTCACATGAGTCTCCAATTATCTCTACAGCCTTCTGCCATTTGCTGCTGTACTTGTCTTTCTTTTCTATGATGTAGCTTGTGATTGGTGAGCCACCATCGCTGAAAGGAGCAGCCCATGTCAAGTCAACATGGTGTTTGTCCCAGTCTTTGGCTGTAGGCTTGCCTGGCTGTCCAGGTTCATCTGAAAAAAGAACGCGGAAGATATGAAACAACATGATTTCATGGAGGAAAAGATCTGGAAAATGGACAAAACACTATATAAAACATCAGAATAAAAAAATGGAGAAAGGCAAATTTAAAAGGTATCTTTTCTTATTTGTAGAAAACCTGTGTTAACTATTTTAGACCAGTAGTGGATCCAAAAGGTGGCACCCAGAAGTGTAAAAGGTTATTGGATAAAACGTCATCTAAAGATAATTGTAATTTTTAAGCTTTTAAATGACTAACTGTGTAGATTTATGCCCCAAAAAGTACATTATTCTTCAATATTTATTAAAATATCCTAGTTTTTGCTGCTGGAGATATTTTACACATCCTGGTGCCTTCCCAAAGTCAAATCTGGATCTGCCTCTGTTTTAGACAAAACATTTTAAGTATATCTAGATGCAAGCATAACATTTACGACCAGCAAGTACTGCTTTCACAATCATGATTCATACAATCCCCCAAATTTTTTTCAAAGTTATACGAAATCAAGTAGAGGTGATCTTAACATACCAAAAGGATTCTTAGCAGTTGTGGCCTTTTCTGTTTCTAGAGGTTCAGATTCGCCTTCAGGGTTCACAGCCTTGACTCTGAATTTGTAATCTTTTCCAGGGATGAGACCAGTGATTTCAGCCCCTGGTTCTTTTGTTGTCAAAACCGGCACCCATCGACCAGTTTCCGTGTCCATCTTTTCAACCACATACTGCTGAACCGGCTCTCCCCCATCGTCCTCTGGAGGATCCCAAGCCAGTTTGCATCCTTCAGCATTGACATCAGAAACCTTTAGAGGACCTTTAGGTTTGCTGGGTTTTCCTAAAAGTAAAAATAATGCATTGTTTCATAAACCTCAAATGCCTCCTTAGATCCAAATAACACATTAAGTTTTTCAGGGCTGTAACCAAAGTTTTGCTTAGGGAAGGGTTATGACTTAACATTATTTCTAAGGAACTCCCAACAAGTATATTTATACATTGAGTTTTAAGTAACGTTTCAGCTCCATTTTTTGGGTTCCATTTGTAGATAAAAGCTTCATGTAAGCTACTGATTTTTCAAGGGAAAAATTATGTATAGAGGTGAAAATTTCGAAGGGTCTGGGGTCCTTCACCTGATATTCACCCTTTTAAACTAGTGCTTTATCTCATTTTGAAACCCCCTCTTTGAGAAACATTCAAAGGGAACCGCTTCTTGTAAGTAGCATAATTTCCTAGGAAAAGACCGTATTAAAGACATTAAAATTTTGGAAGGGGGATTTGGGGAAGAAATTTTTTTGGGGATTTAACCCTCAAAAGTAGTGTTTTAACTTCTTTTGACACCCTTTGGGTCACATCCAAAGAGGATTGATCTTTGTAAGTTGCAGTTCTTTCAAAAGAAAACACAGTATAAAAATTAATGCCAAAATTTTGGGAGGGGTTTGAACTCCTAATCCCTCCCTTGGATACAACTCGAAGTTTCTCCCTAACATTTTTGAATGTTAGAATTATCCAACAAAACAGCTAGCAGTTTGATTAATTAAAACAATGACGGAGTGGGAAATGTGAGAGTTCCAACATACCTAGAATTTTAAGCTCTAGTACAGCTTCATCAGTGCCATTAATGTTCTTAGCAGTGATGGTGTATTTGTTGGTATCCTTTCTCAAGGCTTTAGAAATAAAGAAGGTGGTATGATTTGGCTCAAACTCAGGTTTGATTCTGGTAGATTCAGCAAGTGGTTTGCCATCAATAGTCCATGTGATGGTAGGTGTTGGTTCACCTTTGACGTCAATTTCTAACTTCACAACGTTTCCGCTCTTTACAGCCAGAGGTTTAAGATTAGTGCGGTCAATCTTGGGAGCCACTAAAATATAAATATTGAAAATTAGTCCAGTTCACTACAGATAGATATATTTAAAAACTATAAGGCCAAAAATAATTTTTCTTGAATGAATTTAATGAGTGTGTATTTAGATAAAAACTTGATACCATGATAATTAGTCTATGTAAAAAAGTGATGTTATATCCAATGAAAAATCAGTTTAGCATAACACAATCAAATTTTAAAAGTATCCTGCAGTGTAGCTTTTTAAATATTTTGACACACCCACACCCGTATACTTTTAAAAATCAAAGCCAATACCAAAAACAATTTTTATTTTTTCAACGAAACTAGTTAACTAAAAATAAACCAAGAAATATCAACAAAATAATGTGTGCATTTAAAATTTATTTTATTAAAGGATTTCAAATTACTCTTAGTGAGTGTTGTATTGAAAGATATGAAGTTTCAATCAAAAGCAGCATAAAACATTAGACACAACAGCAACTTACAGTTCTTAGGTTTAGCAGTAACAGGCCTGGAACATTCGCTAGGCTCGCTCTTTCCTCCTTTGTTGACGGCAATAACCCTAAACTCATACTCCTCTCCCTCTTCAAGATCACCCACTGTTGCAGCTGCTTTATCCCCAGGAACCTCCTTTGCCTTGTGCCACTTCTGGGCTCCCTTCTTCCTCTTCTCCACAATGTACTTGGTAATAGGAGAACCTCCGTCGCTTGCAGGAGGAGTCCATTGCAGATCAACATGGTCCACGTCCCAGTCGGTGGGCTCTGGGCGTCCAGGTTTGGAAGGCTCATCTGCGGAAATTTATTTGAAGTTAGTTAAAAAGACTAAGGAAGATGTATGTTTTAAAACCTTCTAATGAAAATTTTTTAAATCCATTTTTTGTCCATCACCCTATTTAAGTGCTTTGAGTAAACACAACTAGATATGTAAATAGCAATGTTAAAGATAATCAGCTAATATAGATGCTTTAGTTGGCAGATCCCATGGAGGACCTGTTTCAAATCTGTTCCATAAGAAGCCAAGAACTTGATATTTTTTGTGAGGCAAATAGAAAAATAAAATTAAAAATTTCTTCTACAAAATATTGTGCATATATTAGGCCTACAAATATTCATCAATATTTACTGAGTAGCGTCCATCACCTTAACCCTTTCAATCCTAGGTCACCTGAGATTACCATTGAATCCTATGAAAAATTTGGGGGGCTGGGACAGAAAGGATTAAAAGATGAAAAATAGAGATAAAAAGATTTAAGATATTAGTCTCTTAATGAAATAAATTTCTGTAAACCTACCGAAAGGATTCTTTGCCAAAGTGAAACCTTCAGTTTCCAGCTCTTCTGAATCCCCTTCTTTGTTCACAGCACGGACTCGGAATTTGTACTTCTTGCCAGGCTGGAGGTTTGTAACATCGCATTTAGGTGTTGAAGATTTACCAGCAGGTACCCAAACACCTGTATCCTCGTCCATTTTCTCTACTTCGTAGTATTCGATAGGAGCGCCGCCATCATCTTCTGGCTCACTCCATTTCAAAGTACATCCTTCTTTGTGAACATCTGATACATCAAGAGGGCCTTTTGGCTTGCTTGGCTTACCTATGAAATTATAGAAATGACCAGACTTAAAACACATTTATTTTGGGGGAGTGTTGATAGTTTTTTTGTGGATTGATGATTTAAGTGCTACTTTGAAACTTTAAAAATAACAAGATTACTATACTAAAAAATACAGGATTTAAAATGCTACTTTGAGAATTTTTTTAATCAACAGATTTATTCATAAATAGGACTCAAAAGGGAAAGATGCAATGTGAGTAAGGACTTTTAAATTAAACTTAAGGTGAAGTTAAAGCAGGAAATGAACTTTTTAAAGAATTCTATGAGCACAAAATTTACAGAAATAATTAATGAAAAAAAATTAAATATAAAAGTTGATTTTATTCATAAACCTAAATATTTTCAACTATAGCTTACCCAAGACAAAGATTTCAACTTTGGCCTCATCTTTGCCCATTTTGTTAGTAGCAATTATGGTGTATAATCCACTCTCTTTACGAGTAGCACGCAGCAAGTAGAACTTGGTATTGTTGTCTATGTTGTCAATCCTGATTATATCAGATGTCTTCACCTCAACGTCATTCAAATGCCAGACAACCTCCGGCGCAGGCTCACCAATGATATTGACATCCAAGCTGACAGTCTGACCAATCTTAATGGCCATATTCTTGAGGTTGGTTCTGTCAATGCGAGGCTTCACTATAAAAGAAAGTAATTCATTGAGTATGATGCCATGAAGCAGGTTGGCTAGATTGTTGACTTCTTGCTGTTACTTACAGAATCGAGGCCTGGCTACATGAGGTAGAGTAGCATCACTTGGCTCTCCAGGCCCAGCTTTGTTGACAGCCCTGACTCGGAATTCGTACTTTTCACCTTCAATGAGACCTCCGACTTTTCCTTCTGTTCCTGGCACTTCAGCAGCCTTAACCCATTGACCAGTGATCTTGTCTTTCTTTTCAATGACGTAGCCGGAAATAGGAGCGTTTCCATCCTTGGCTGGTTTGTCCCATTTCAGTTTGACAAAGTCCTTGTCAAAATCGATGATTTCTGGAGTTCCAGGGCATCCAGGTTTGTCTGTAGGATAGAAATAGTAATCAGAATGACCAGTTAGAAAACTTCATTAGAATCAAATACAAAGATAAGACAAGGTCATACTGCATTTTACTGGGCAAATCTTCAGAACTTATCTTTTACTACATATTACTTAATTTTTAAGAACTTAAAAGAAACTGTAGAATAACCTAAATCCCTGATGAGCTGTTATGCCTAAATGGGAGGAATAAATCCTTTCTTGAAACAGAACTGATTTATAGGAAACATACTCACCAAATGGATTCTTGGCAAGAGTTGTTCTATCTGTCTCAAGTGGATCTGATTCGCCTTCATTGTTTACGGCCTTCACTCTGAACTGGTACTTCTTGCCCTGTTCCAGACCTTGAATAACAGCTTCAGTCTTGTCTTTATCTACTTTAGCAACAGGAACCCAGCGTCCTGTCATTACGTCCATCTTTTCAACTTGGTATGACTCAAGAGGAGTACCACCATCATCTTTCGGTGGCTGCCACTCGAGTTTACAACCTTGGGCATGGACATCAGAGATTTCCAATGGACCCTCAGGTTTGGCAGGTTTAGCTACAACACAATGCACAGTTAAATTTATGCAAACAAGCACTGAAGTGGGTATATAAACAACTAATGACGGAAAGTAACTTACACAAAACATTGACATTAACTGTTGCTTCGTCTCGGCCGTTCTTGTTTGCGGCTCTAATGGTGTACTTTCCACTGTACATTCGAGTCAGATTTGTGAATTTCAAATGAGTGGCATAATCCTCATTGTGATATTGGACCACATCATCCAGTTCCACAGGTTTCTCTCCAAAATGCCATGTGATGGTTGGAGCAGGCTCACCTTCAACTTCAACATCAAATTTGACAGAATGGCCAGCTCTGATGGTAATGTCTTGAAGGTTGGCCCTGTTGATCTTCGGAGCCACTAGAAAGAAAATGCATTTTTAGGGCAAAAATCAAATGATAAATAGTGTGCTTTACCATTGTTTTTTAAAACTGTGTACATTACTAATGCTTTACTCTTAAGATAACTTTTAAAGCACAGAATTATAATTTTGTTTCTTTCTGAAAATCTCTAGATAGATAGTCTGCATATCTTTAAATTTAAGAAAATATTAAAATTTTTTTAGGAATATTAAATGCTTGAAGTTGATGGTAAAAACAAGCAGAAATGTAACCATGCATAATGTTAATAAATGTAATGCAAAATGTTACATTATGCGTACAAATTCCACTTTATTTTTAAAATATATGTAAAATGTAATGTAAAAATTTCACTTACAATTGCGTGCCTTGGCAATATGGGGTTTAGTTGGCTCACTAGGTTCACTCTCGCCAGCTTTATTGACAGCTTTGACTCTGAACTCATACACATGTCCTTTAACAAGCCCAGTGACCTTGCCTTCAGGCTTGGCTCCCTGGATTTCAGCACAAGTGTCCCAGGTGGCTCCAAAACGTTCTTTCTTCTCAATCACATAACCAGTGATTGGTGCACCCCCATCATTCTTGGGAGGTTGCCACTTGAGATCAACCATTGTTTCATCCCAGTCAGCAATTTCAGGGGTTCCAGGAGCACTGGCAAGTTCTGTAACATTAATAGAACAAGTTTTATAAGATTTCTATGATTGTTAAATCATGCCTGTTAACATTGGCGTCATTGGATAACCTCGTACCTAAAGATTTGGGGAATATACAGAACCAGACTGCGAAAATTGAGAAGCACTCAACTTGCTCTACTCCCAGCGTCTGAATATTCTCCACTTAATGATGAAATAAATTTTTATTTTGATAACATGAAAGTAAAAAGGAACAAGAACTAAAAAAAGTTACTTTTTGCAGTGACACCGATGTTCCCAGAGAAACTGCAACAATCCTTTTTTGGCATCAATAAGTCAGGTTTTATTACTACTCGTTAGGTATGCTAAGGGTTCTGATCTCTCAAATGCACTGTTTGTTGGCATGAACTTGCACAAATACCTCATGCAGTAGATTCTCTTAACTTTAGATATGAGGTTATCTGATGATGCAAACATAAAAAAAGCATCGTTGATGCTTTTGGGTAAAGAGAAATTATCTCACCAAATGGATTTTTGGCCACGATTGGCAAATCAGTGACCAAAGGCTCAGATTCGCCTTCTGCATTAACTGCCTTGACTCTGAACTGGTATTCTTTACCAGGAATGAGTCCAGGTACATCCATTTCTGGATTGTCAGCTTCAGCTCTTCCAACTGGTATCCAGTTACCAGTGGCAGTATCCATTTTTTCAACTTGGTAGTGGTGTATAGGTTTGCCACCATCATCTTCCGGCTTTTCCCATTTGAGTTTGCAGCCCTTGGCATGGACGTCACTGACTTTAAGTGGGCCTTTGGGTTTGGAAGGTGCACCTAAAATATTAAAGCTTAGTCAGTATATCATATTTGACTCCGCACTGTTTTTCAGTTGTCTGTAAATTATATTACTAATACATGTTACATTTAAAAGTGTTCAAACTTACCCAAAATATTGATTTCAATTTCTGCTTCATCTTTGCCATGTTCATTCTCAGCAACTATTTTGTAGACGCCAGAGTACTTTCTTTGGGCCGAATGAATAATCAACTTGGTGTTGTAATCAACATTAATGATTTCTCTGTGTTCAGAGCTTTCTATGGGCTGTAATAATGGTTTCAAAATAAAGATGATTGAACAAAAAGAACCTTAAAGCATTTTATTTTTAAATTAAATTTTTAAATGCACATTTTAAAGCACTAAAATGCAACAGATAAAGGTTAATGTTAAAATGCTAACAGAGTAAAATGTTATATAAATACAGTAAAGCACCGTTTATACGTCTCTCATTTATACGTCTTTTACATTTATACGTCGTTTTTGCTAAGTCCATAGAGTTAGGAAAGAAGAATAGAGGAGGAATCGGGTCCGATTTCAACGGAAGCGAGCGATCCCATGACTGCCTAGCACGTCAAAGCTATGATTTACGAGATTTCACGCTATTTGGCGAGGTTATCGCGCTGTTTGGCATGGCGCTCAGAATATATATATTTTTTGTTGCTTTATAAGTTTCGTATTTTTGTATCAATGCTATCGTATTTTTTACAGTTAAAATATAAATTAGTGATAGCTTCTGTTTTTAAAGGTTACATTTTATTTAAGTAATTTTAATTCCAGTATCTGTTATGTGAAACATAAATGAAATTAACACTACTCTATATCCTATTCTAATTAACAACGATAAAGCACACGCAATATTTAAAGGAAAGCAATTTTAAATTGATGAATACAAAAATTAAAGTAAACTGTTACTTTAAGTGGTTAGAACGATTTAAAAAAAAGTAGTTAATTAATTTTGCTTTTATATAGAAGTGCATAAATTGTGTAATTTGAATAGCGAATTACATCCGAAAACATACAGGGAAGAAGTTTATGGATTTGTTAAGTGAATTATCACTTTGAAATTTGATGGTCTACTTTTTACCTTATTTAACTTGGAGACTCTTCCCCTTTCTCATTAAAGCTCGTTAACTCCCTCTACTTATCACTTCGCGATCTTAGCAAACAATGTTGCAAAAACCGAAAAGGCACCGAAAAGCTTGAAACTTCAAATTTTAAATACCCAAAAACTAATAGGAAAAGAGTGACGGTAATCTTCATTCATAAGAGTATGTGGCTTCAAAATAATATTTTTCTGAAAATAGGGGGGGGTCTTATGCCATAAAACCCCAAACAACCAATCTGCTGATTACAGTTTTTTTAATGGCAAACTCGCAACTGAAAAAATATTTTCGAATTAAACATTTGATGGCTTTTGAACTAGTAAGTTAAATTAATAAGATTACATTCTACTGATTAGGTTTTGTGTTATGAAATTTCAAGGATATCAAAGCGAAAAATTTTTTAAACAGCCCCAGTGATGGAGACATTAATTATTATTACATTATTTTATTGAGGTATTACAATTCTAAAAGAAGTACCCAAATCTTGTACAAATATCCATAATAATATTATTAACAATATTGTTACAAAAATTACTTAAATTTAAATATTGGTAACTTATTTTGATACATTTAGCATTAATGTAGCAGCAATCTAAAAATAGTCTTTACAATATGGCAAAAAAAATCCACAGAAACTTTAAAAAATCACAATTATTTAGAAATTGCATCTCAATAATTGGAATAAGCATTTATATTATTCCTTAATAACTATTGGAAATTATCTTCTTGTTCTTGAGAAAGAGGTAAAATAAAATAATAACGCGCTAAAATTAAACCCGCACCAACACAAAACAAGCGCCAAGCTCGATTGCCAACGGCCGCCAAAGCTCATTTCATGACTTAACTTCGTAAAAAACAATTTTCAACCAGAAATATTGATTTGAATGACTCAAAAACACATCCAATCTAATCACAAATCTTCATTTTATAATACTAGAAGTAATTTAACTGAAATTCTGTCAAATTTAATCGAATATAGCTCGTGAAAGTCGAACGAACTCGGCGCGAAGTTTTTTAAAATCCCATTCATAAAAATGTTTCGGAGATATTATAAATTTTTAAGCTCAGAATAATTAGTCTTTTCCTTCTACATCATAAACAGGTGTTTTTTTCTTTTTCCGATCATTTTTCTATGAGTTATTACGATTTTTCACCTTCGAAATCGACGCGTCTATGGGAGCTCCAATGTTAAAGAATTCTTTTTGCCTAGCATTGATCTTTGGAACACAGGGTTGCCGTCCATGCCGTCTCTATTATTCTTATACCTCTATGGCTAAGTCCCAATTCATTCAAATAATCAAAATTGTTTTCAATTATACGTCTTTTCATTTATACGCCTTTTACGTCGGTCCCTTGAAAGACGTATAAACGGTGCTTTACTGTAATAACTATCCAGATTTGGACCATAAATATTTTGAGTGATTAACTCTGATGTCAGGAATGCTTTTAGACTGTACAAGAGAGCACAAAAGTTTATAATTTACTTAATCTTTTAGAGAAAATTTACCAAAAAAAATTTTTTAGATATAGAAGAGAAAATAAAAATAGTATAATATTTAAAGGATAATCAAATTTACCTTATCCTTTAGAATCCATGTAACTGTTGGAGCTGGCTCACCCTTTATGTTGACATCCAACTTAAAGGTTTTGCCTTTTCGTAGAGTCGTTGTTTCTAAGTTCGTTCGATCAATAAAAGGTTTCACTGAAAAATAATCCCCCATTAATTTTTAATCTTAAAAAAGTAACAGACTTTTTAAAAAATACATAGTTTAAGGCAAGTAAACTGTGATGATTGTAGATTTCAAAATGTTCATGAAGGATAATATTTATAAGCAGGGAAACCAGAAAAAGCTAAAGGCTCATTCATACTGTTTCACTTTCCCTGTTCATCCTATTCAATTCAAGCCTATTGAATTGTTCGTGTGCATAGAAAAGTGAAGGAGTAAAGAGAGAAATGCCAATTCACACTTTGGATGATTCCTCCAAAATGAAGATTAAAAATGAAAAGTCTGAATGAGATGTTTTAAAGGAAAAAGAAAACATCTGACAACCCTGCCATGCCCAAAGTTTGATAATAATCCTTATACCAGTAAAACTATAAAACAAATGTTTTTATAAAGAAAGAGCAAAACAGATACTTACATTTTCGATGCTTGACCAGATGATGCTTCGTTGCATCACTTGGCTCGCTAGGACCAGCAGCGTTGACTGCAATGACCCTAAACTGATATTCAGATTTCTCCTTCAGATCCAGCACTTTGCCTTCGGTTTTGTCTCCAGGTATCTCTGCAGCTTTCTCCCAGTTCAAGCAGAACTTCTCTTTCTTCTCAATGATGTATTTTGTGATAGGGGATCCGCCGTTAGATGCAGGAGCTGCCCATTTCAGATCCACACTGCAGTTGTCCCAGTCGGCGAATTCTGGCACTCCAGGTTTACCAGGTTCGTCTAAGTTGGAAATTGAGCAATTTGAAGAATTATGACACCAAATTTAGTGAGACTATTATTAAACAGAGGTTTGCAAAGAGGTATGATATCAAGTTCCATACCATGGGTGCTTAAGTTGCCTTAATGGATAAGGGGTAAAGTAAGGGGAGTTTTGGCTGTTTCTAAAATCTAAAGTGATGTTCTTTCTTTGATAAAAAGGCTATTTGATTTAATAATTATAAGAGCAAGGGTATGTCCAGAATTTTTAAGAAAGATCTCTGTTTTTTGTAAAAATTGTGAAAATCTACTCATAATTTTGTAAATTTGAAGTAAGCGTAAAATTAGTTTCTTTCAGTCAGAGCCTGTTTGCAAACTCGTAAAAATAGGGTCCCATATTTGTAGTATTGTGAAAAATAGCAACCATTTAAAGTCTGAAACACTTTGAGAAGGGTCCGTTTTTAAGATAAATATTTTAAGAAGGGTCGGTTTTCCAAATGAAATATTTTGTGAAGAGTCCGAAAACTGACCCAAATTTCTTCTAAACAGACCGCTGAAGTAAGTAAGAAATAAAAATATGTTTTAAGGAGGAGCAACTCTCAAAAAACGCATAAACACCTATGTTGTAAATGCACTGATGATCAAGTAAACCTACCATAAGGATTTTTGGCAATGATGGGTTTGAGAGTCTCCAGAGGCTCTGATTCTCCCTCTTCATTGATAGCAGCCACTCTGAAAAGGTATTCTTTTCCAGGAGTAAGACCTGTAACGTCCATTTCGGGTTTCTCCCCAGACACTTTTCCAACTCTAGTCCATCTTCCAGTTTCCTTGTCGAACTTCTCCACTTCGTATTGTTGGATTGGAGCTCCTCCATCATCCTTAGGTTTGTTCCACTTCAACTTGCAGCCTTCTTTGTGCACATCAGATACTTCCAGTGGTCCTTCAGGCTTTGCAGGTTTGCCTATAAAAGCGATTCAAGTTGTGTGATGTATTCTGAGTTGAAGTACCGGCTTTTAAAGAGACTAATCATTGCTTAACTATGTACTAATGATGAGGTAGTAGATTTAATTTTAGAAAATGCATGAACTATAACAATGATGTTATTTTTTCATGTCAAACTTAAACAAAAACCTGTATTTATATATTTTTTAAAAAATAACTTAAAGTTTTATAAGCAGTATCGGATACTCATAGCCTTCAATGATTGAAAATAAAACAAATTATCATTGCAGTGCAAATTTGTAAACTTAAAAGCATCAAACAAGGACATAAAAGCTATGATTTAAAAAGGGTGAATTTCACAGATTTGTTCAAAACTTTTTTCAATTGTTACTTAAGAATAAAAAGGAAAGCATGTTATAAGTTAAAATACTCTAAAATCACATTGTTTACCATTAAATATCAAATTGAAAATGTTTAATAGCTTGGTCCATATATCTAAAATACTGTTTTGAGAATACATTCTGGTATACGCTAATAAGACAATTTTGTAATTTAAATTTTTTTTACTTTCATTTAATGTCAAGCTATTGTGTATTTAAAAACTCACCTAAAATTGTGACATCAACAATCACCGTGTCTTTTCCAGACGCATTTGTGGCACTGATTGTATATTTGCCTGAATGCTTCCTCTTTGCCTTAACAATGCTGAAGTCAGAATGATAATCTTTGTTATCAATTTTGATATGGTCATCTGAACTGATTTTATGATCATTAAAAGACCAAACAATTTCTGGAGGTGGTTCTCCTCTGACATCCACATCAAACTTGATGGAGCGTCCAACTTTGATTATTTGAGTCTTTAAGTTGGTTCGGTCAATGTATGGTTTCACTAAAAATAAAAATGTACAATTAAATTGATGATTTGAGCAGATAAAAAAACTTTTAAACTTCGAGGTGGCCGCAGAAAACCTATTTCAAAATTCTCAGATAATTCCCGGTTTTCCCTGAGATTCTGGTATGATTTTCCCTCTCTAATATTATATAAATACGTGAAATCCCGTTACAACAAATACCGTTATTACGAAAGTCCCCAACCCTTTTTATTTGAATTAGCGATAGTACGGTTACAACGAAGAAATTTTGCGGTCCCATGAAGTTCGTTATAGCGAGATTTTACTGCATATAGTAATTTCAATTTTCTAGAAAACAGGAGAATGACTGTAAAAATTGGGAAAACGGGAAAAGTAGAAAAATCTGAAGTCTCAACCTTGAATCAGTAGGGTTTGAAACTCTGGTAAAACAATATAAATGATTATTTGCAGACTTTTATCACAAAGGAACCCTTGGAAACTGTTTTTGAAAACTTGCAACCACATTCATTTACATGCATTCAAGATTTTATTCTGTAGGAAGAACAAAGATGCACATTTAAAGACTCGAAAATGCTTAATTTCTTTTTAAAACCAGGAAAAATTTTTAAACTTCCCAGATGATTATCAGGTTTTCTAGAATTCCCTGATATTTGCAGGCTTTTAAATTTTCCTCATAATTCCAGGTTTTTAAGGTTTTCCAGGTCTGTGGCCACCCTAAAACTTACACATCAGGGTTATATTCAAATCTAAGCAACCAATTTTACAAATATACAAAGTTTATTAAATAAAGTAAACTTAAATACAAATAAGAAAACTCACAATTTCTATGCTTTACAATATGGTTGGCAGTAGGATCACTGGGTTCTCCAATACCAGCTTTATTGACAGCTCTAACCCTGAACTGAACCGTTGAATTCTCTTTGAGCCCTTCCACTACTCCTCTGCATTTGTTATCTTCAGTTTTCAGTACTTCTGACCAAGCAACACTAAATTTATCCTTCATTTCGATTATATAGTGCAAAATTGGCCTGCCACCATCATTGTCTGGAGCAACCCACTTGAGTTCAACTTTAGTGTTGTCATAATCAACAATTTCAGGCTTTGGTGGTTTACCAGGTTCATCTGAAAAGAATTAAGGAATCAATATAAAGTACATAATTTTTTTTGTAAAATAGAATAATTAGGATAAATGAAAACTCCTGACTCCAAACAAATAATCATTGATCAGGCCTTTAATATTACCTACACCTGTGGTTAAATAGCATTAAAATTATTGTATACCAATGCTTAAAATATAAATACAATACCAGTTTTTTTTATAAATAAGTAAATAAATATTTATCATAGCAATACAAAAGTAATTAAAAAGGTCTAAAATATACACAAATTTTAAGTTCCTTAAATATTTTCTGACAGAAACTTTCCAATGATAGGATCAATTAACAAACTAAATATCAACAAAATCTTTAAAAAACTATGAACAATATTTCTAAGAAGCACATTATTATCAGGTAATATTTTAGTATTATTATTACCATAAGGATTCTTGGCTTCAATAGCTTCCTCAGTAACTAAAGCCGGAGATTCTCCATCCTTATTTACAGCCTTAACTCTAAACTTGTACTTCTTTTTGGGAGTGAGTCCATCTACTGTGAATGAATCATCATGGGGGCCAACTTCTCCAGCCGGCACCCATCGTCCAGTATCTTCGTCCATCTTTTCAATGACATATCCCTTGAGTTCTTGACCACCAGTGTCCTCGGGCTTCCTCCACTTTAGTTTCACATGGTCCGCTCTGACTTCTTCTGCCTTCAAGGGACCTCGAGGAGCAGTTGGTTTGTCTGAAAGATGAAGATTTGATTAATAAAATGAAGGAAGATTTTTTTAACATCTGATCAGTTATATCCATCATTATTCTCATCATCCACTAATCTGATCAGTTGCAAAACGACTATTTGGCATAACGGCATAACAAATGGACTAATCCCACAGAACCAAAAGTTATACCCCATCCCATTGAGATTAGTTCTTACAGCTTTATCAGAATGCCATAGTGAAACCAATGGGGATAAAGGAAAACAGTACTTAAAAGAACCATCATGTGGTTCTTTTTTTCAAAAAATGAAATAGACCGATAGGTTTATCACTAGAAACTTAGCATGAATACCTAGGAAATTAAAAAAAAGTAACGTAGAATGATAAGTTAACTTACATGATAAATAAAATAAAATGTTTTATAAGTAGGCCAAACATCAATGTTAAAAGTAGTTTTGAATAATGAGAAAACTGGGAAATACCTAAGACAATGACATCACCCCAAGAGGAACAGGCACCAGAGCTGTTAGATAATGTCAAAGTGTATTTTCCACTATCAGCTCTTTCAGCACTCTTTACCAAAAGGGTGGTATCCTTGGTGGTACTATCAATAGTAACTCTGAAAAATATGCATACATGAAACATATATAAAATTAAATGAAGCACACTACTTAAAAATTATTTTGAAATCCCTTCTATACTTTAAAGCTATTCAAGCAATGAAAAATGTACAGTAAATTTCTTGCCGAGCTTCTTACTTCTTAGATGGCTCCAAATCCTTAAGATCCCGAGACCATTTAACTGTCGGAGGAGGTTCACCGCCGAACATAATTTCAAACTTAATCATTTGACCTTTCTTGATGATCATTCCTTTCACCTCATCTCCAATGATGTATGGTTTGACTGAAATAATAAATCAGTTTTTTCTGAATAAATTCGACTTTCAAACATTAAAAACACTAACAAAATAAATTTTGATCTTACCATATCTGGCTTTAGCAATAACTGCTCTTGAAGGATCACTAGGCTCTCCAGGTCCAGCTTTATTGACAGCTTTTACTCTGAACTGATACTGCACTCCTTCTTTCAAACCATCAACTCTGCATTTAAGCTCATCAGGACCAACTTCCTGCAATGGAGGAATCAATACAACTAACTATCATAAAAATGTTCCTAACTCAGAAGGATCTGATGTTCAGAAAATTGTACACACATGATGAAACATTACTTTGAAAATAAAGGATCTTTCATACTATTTAACTTATTTTGATCCTGAGTGGTTCACTCCAGTGAACACTAATTTTCCCTTTGGATGATTTTTCCGAAATGAACACAGAGTGAGATATAGTTAATAAATAACACTTTAAAATAAGATCCAAAATAACTAAAATAATAAGAAAATATGCCGCAAGTAGACAATTAAATGCCAATGTTTATCTTAATGTATTTCCTGTTAAGTTCATTTAAAAAAATATTAAAAAATTTAAAATATCACATCAAAATAAAAAGCATTATGCCACATTAAGAGTGAAGTTTGATTTGGTAGAGTGAAGTTCAACATACTGGCCCAGCAGTCCATTCTCCAGAAAACTTGTCTTTGTATTCCACAATATAACTTGTGATTGGAGCTCCACCATCTGTTTCCGGTTTAGTCCATTTAATGTCCACTCGATCCACATCCCAGTCCTCAATTTCAACTGCACCAGGCTTTGATGGTTCATCTATGAAGAGGTAAAAGAATGAAATTAAGTGCATTGAATAGGGAGAAATGAGTATTTTTCAAAGTATGCTTTCTTTTCCAAAGAGTAAATTCATATTTTAATGGAAGACTTTTATTTTAACATAATTTTTTTCAATCGTTTTTATAAATTACTTCACATTCAAATAAAATAGACTAACAGCATCTGTGTTAAACAGCTATCAAAGAAAGAAAACTAGCTTTTTGCTGATTCTAATTAGTGGAATTCTTCTTTATCCAAGGGTTAAACATAGAGGCTGATGGCTGTGGATATGGTTGTTAGTATCAAACTAATTTAATTGACTGGAGGAAAAAAATTAATTAGCTTTTCTTTTAATGGAAAAAGAAAAAAAATCACAACATATCGTTACCACCAGGCCAAAAACACGAATTTTTTATTAATTACGGGCTCAAGTCTAGAAATGAGTTCAGTCGCCAAGCCAAGTGGTACAGTAAAATCCCGTTATAATGAACTTCACGGGACCGTAAAATTTCTTCGTTGTAACGGAAATTTCGGTGTAACCGTACTATTGCTAATTCAAATAAAAACGGTTGGTGATTTTCTGGACTTTCGTAATAACGAGATTTTTCCTTGTATCGGTATTTGTTGTAACGGTGCCAACCAATGTGCGCCTTAAGTATCAAAGTGAAGTTGACAACCAAAAAATTTGCCAAGAGTCGCCAACCCGAACCCATTTCTAGGAATTTACCTAAATACGAATGCAGATTCGTGTTCTTGGCATGGTGGTAACGATAAATCCCAAAGATTTGATTGACCTACTGAGAGGTAAACATTTTCAATAATATTTCCAAACCATTAAGTTGCAAAAATTTTTAAGTACAAATATTTGCTCAATGTAAGCACTGAAATTTTACTTACCATAGGGATCTTTAGCAAAGGTATTTTTAGGTGCAACAAGTGGCTGAGAAGATCCCTTCTCGTTGATGGCCCGAACCCTAAACTTGTATTCTTTCTTGGGAGTAAGATCGGTTACACTGAATTTGGTATCTTCAGTAGTTGCAACTTCAGCCCAGCCTCCTCTAGCTCCAAGATCTTGTCGTTCAATCAGATAGTGCTTTAGAGGAATGCCACCAGTGTCCTTGCATGGTTTCCAAGCAAGTTTGCACCGATCTCTGTACACATCGGTTACATCCAGTGGACCCTCAGGTGGAGTGGGTACATCTGAAGCGAAGAAAATACTTTGTTAATCATTGCTTTATTTATTTATAAAGAATCGCCAGTGTCTTGATCTACATTTAATCGATAAAGTACAGTAAAAATTCCTTAGACGTTGGTAGTAAAATAAATAGTTAAATACATATTTTGGTGTTTGATATTATGCAGTAAAATGGAGTCTAAGAAAAATATCTAGATAAAAAGCTGTAACAAATCTATCCTTTGATTTTAATAGTTCTTAGTTTAATCTTTGACTCTTAAAAGTATATTTTTTTCAAAATTCATAACACAAGCTGCTTTTTAAAATGAAAGATTACGTGTAGATAATTAACATAGATAGCATTTAGTTTAAACAGTTAATAATAAACTAATAGTTTATAATTCCTTTTAAAAAGTGTAGCCATATACAAATTATGAAAAAGATGACTTAATATTATGGGATAGCATCTTACCTAAGATATTGATATCTAAATCACAGGTAGCTTCTCCTTGGGAATTTGTCAACGAAAATCCATATTTTCCAGTGGTTGCTCTCAAAGCTTTCCTGAATGTTATTAAGACTTTTTCATCCTTAACCACAATATCTACTTCTTTGGGAGTGACAGGTTGCCCATTCCTAGTAAGTTTAGCAACAGCTTTTGTGGTTCTAGTTCCAATAACTGTAAAATAAAATGAAAAAATTTGTGGCTACAGAAAAAAAAATCAACCACTAATAGACTATTTTTAAAGATATGATATCTGTATAACAGAATTTTTTTTCATATTTTAATTTGTACATATATCTTGTAAAGGTTTGCTTGAAAATGATGAGTATTATCTGTAGATTTGAAAACCTAATCTTTTTAATACTTTGATATCTTAATTTAATATTTATACCCAAACGATGAAAAGGCATGCATATTCTGTGCAAGTGCTTTCAAAATACTTTAAATAGAGCTAAAATAAAGAGCATAAACACTTTATTATTTATGAAATATAATATGGGTTACGAGTAAGAGAACCAATAAATGTGATTAAATTTTCATAAACACTTACTTTCATAAGGAACTTCAACAACAAATGGTTTTCCACTGTCTCCAACAAAATCAAACTTTTCTAATTTTATGACAGGTCTTCTTTCAGCTGAAAATAAAGTAAAATAAATTGGAATACTCAGTTAACAAAAAAATATTCAAGTCTAAGAATTATAAAAACATTGCATACATAAATATCACTAAGAACTGAATAACTTCCTTACCAGCTTTAAAAATCCTTTGAATGCTTGTAAATATATATAAAGTATTGATAAAGTATAAATTTAGTTAGCACTTCAAAGGATAATAACTGAAAATTAAAAATGACAGATTTTACAATTTAAGGAGTTGATTAACATTACATACCTTGTTCCACTGTCATTTTGCAAGACGTTTTCAGATCTTTGGCTTGGCAAGTATATTCGCCCGCATCTTCCATTTCAAGAGTATTGAAAATTAAATGATGCTTGCCATCATCATACATTTTAATGTGAATTCTATAATCAAAAGTAATTTTTAACTTTAAAATTGACCAAACATCCAAATGATACCAAAAATTTTTATTAGATAGTAATTCAAAAAAAGTTACAAATTAGGATGAAAGTAAAATAATGAAGATAAGTACCTATCAGTTGGAATAATTTTTTCACCATTTTTAAACCACTCAACTGGTGCTTTTTTGTCCAACATCTCAACTTCCAATACTCCCTTGGCTCGTTCCAGAAGAGTGCAGTCCTTCAACTTTTTGACAACTTTGTTGGCAGCTATAAAATAAAACACCATAAACAGATCATTCAGAATCATAGCAAAAGGAAATTATTTTTCCTCTTTGTCACTAGAGGACACTGCTTGCACCTATCTGATTTAGTACTTTATTGGTTTAGTTACGTTAGCCACACCCCTTTTTCCCACCTCGCAGGTCTTGTGAGTTGGACTCAATTAGATTGTTATAAAAAGTTTCAGAAACCACTTAAATAAAATAATTTGGGTATTTTTTCTTAATATGGACTAAAAGATAGTAGAATTGATTTAAATCATATACTTACGCTCAACTATCATTTCACAAACAGTACTATCAGCATTTGATTTACAAGTATATTTTCCTTCATCAGTAAGTCTTACACCTTTGAAAACGAGCCTTCTGCGCCTGATTTGAGCAACTTGTTCAACCCTGTAATAAGTTATTTCATGATTCTAAGGGGAACTATTGAAAGAAGTTTGATAATAAGTGTCATTTTTCAATAAGCAGTATCTTTATTCCATGTATTTGTTGTTTACAATATTGGTTAATAGCCAATATTGTAATTAAACAAATTGAGATGATGAAAATTTTAAAACTTTTAATTTCATATATACTTTTAAATTAATTAATTTATTTAAAATATAGATTTTACTTTATTTAAAAAAAGATGAAATATCATTATTCGAGGAACTTGCTTTAAAAACAACTACTGATACAATTTAAATTTAAAGATAACTCAATGTAGTATTAACTGTGGCATTATAAAATTTACAGTAAAACGGGGTTAATCGGATCACTTTTGAACTTTGAACTGCCGCCAAAAGTTTTCTAATAAATATTTAATAATACTTTAAAAAGAATATTTCGAGTCCCAATTAACACTTTTAGAACCCTTTTAAAAAATTAAATTACCTTGAATGGTTGATTTTATACATGAATATAATTTTGATTGTCATGATCCGATTTACCCTCAATGCGAGGGGAATCGGATCACTGTCAGTTTTTGTCGAAAAATGCAATTTTGATGTCTTTAAGTGATAGAGGATCCTTAAATTAGCCTTTAAATAGTATAATACAATAAAATGGATAAATTTTAATAAAATTAATGCACATTTTTTTCATAAAATACATGCATCATAAGAATGATTTTTCTCCTATACAAAATACAAAGTAAATTATGGAAAGATATTAATGAGGGGATTTATGCTACCTAATGGCCCCTATTATATCGATTCATGACTTTAGGTGCTGATAAAACCAATAGAAACCAGAAAAATGACTAACGATATGAAACCAAGCACTTTTATGACTGATCCGATTCACTCCACATCAGCAGTCAGAAAGCACTTGTTTCACAAAATATTCATTGTAAATTGTACATAGGGGCCATTCATTTATTACGTAAGGGTCCCAAGGGGGAGGGGGGGTTGGAAAAATCTCTACATACCCTTACTTGGGGGGTGGGGGGGTCAAACCAATTCTTACGTAAGATTTTCTAAGTTAATGTAAACAAATTCCAATCAAATAACTATTGAATAACCTCAGAAAAACTTAAAAATGCTGCTGATCTCGGTATATTATCGAAGCTTTAATTTAAAAAAAACGAGGGTATATCAGATGTATCTTTTTTATTCGAGTTTAAACTGATCAAACGAAATAGAATCTTACGTAAGAATAGGGGGGAGGGGTTTGAAAAATCTTACGTACCCTTACATAGGGGTAGGGGGGGTAAAAAATTGCCAAAATCATCCTTACGTAATTAATGAATGGCCCCATACTACTATTTATTTAAAATATAATTGCACAGAAGTCTTTGCAAGAACTGGGGGTACATGGGAGATACCGAAAATTGAGAAAAAAGTTTTATTCGTGCAATTAACAAAGTTTTGACAGCCAGGATTTTGTGACTTTTTTTAGTTGAACTTCAAAGCCCTGGTAAACCCAAGGTATCATCGTAAAAATTTTTTCAATGTCTGATACAACTTCTATAAGAATGTGTAGAATTGATCCCTTTTCATCCTGATTCTATAACTCTAACACAGACGGAGCTATGATGGTTAAAAAGCTTTTTTCAAAAGTGATCCGATTCACCCCGTTTTACGGTACATTTAAAAATACATTTTTTTACAAGTTTTTCGGCTACTACTTACACTGGATCTGGTTTAAGTTCTTTATCCCCCTTAAACCATTGTACTTTTCCTTCCCAATCATCCAATTCGCATTCCAAAATTGCCTCACTATTTTCAACAACCTTGATACTCTTCAGAGGTTTGATAAACCTGAAAAGTTGATCTAAAAAACAATAAATGGAATTTAGAGAACTGATATCTAACAGTACATAAACATAATAAAACTGATTATCTAATAACAATAATCAATATTGTAAAAATGAATCCGGAAGATTCCCTAAAAACATATATTTTTGTTTTGACAGCAATATTTTTTCTAGGTAATATACCTTTAAACAAATTTTAACGTTTTGAGAAACAGTAAAAATGCCCTACCTGTGACAACTAATTTAGTGACAGTCTTTTCCTCTGCATTTATTTTGCACATATACTCTCCACTATCTGCTTGAGTCAGATCTATGATTTTGAGTAGTTTTCGTCCCAATGGATCAGCTTCAATGAGATATTTATCAGATGCCTAAAAAACCAGTCAATTACATAAGATTATCTGAAAACCTGCAGCAGTGACAACATTATTTGCAGATAAGTAAGTACCTCAATTTTGGCTCCATCTTTGTACCAGTTAACACAAGCTTTGTAGTCATTCACAGCACACTCAAGTACAATTTCTTTAGTAGTGAACGCATCTGTTTGGTCAGCCAATCGTTTGGTGAACAGGTACACAGGGTCAGGCTCTGAAATATGTATGCAATGAGTATTTATAATTTACCACTTGGTTTAATCATAACTAAAAGGCAAAATATAATTTTAATGAAATCAAATCAGTCATAGTACAGAAATATGCAGTTACTATGTGAAATTAGACCATGAATAAATGACATTCAAAGAAATTGATATAAGTTGTTTTCAAATATATTATTATTTAAAACTCAAAAAATTTATGTTGATTGAACATATAACATCCAATGCCATAAAAGTAATTTCATTTTACTTGAATCTTAAATGGCATTTTACTCAAGCTTAAAAGTTTCAAGTCAAAATAATATTTTAACTATCAAAATTGGTGATGGAACCTACCATCGACTTCAACTATACATGAACTGCGAATGCCCATGCATTCTACTATGTAACGTCCTGAATCATCTTCAACTGGCTTGTTGATTACCAAAACATGCAAGTCTCCCTCACTCTGCATGTGAAATTTCTTTCCAAGGAAAAGTTCTTCTTTGCCTCTATACCATTTTGCTTTCACATTCAATTTTGAGAAAACTGCTTCTAATCTCAACTTCAAGTCTTTGCCCTCCTTGGCCCGTGAGTCAACTAGAGGTTTCACAAATTGATCCTTTTTCTATAAATATAATTTAAATTTAACACTATTATTATACAGAACTGTAACGATTCAATGCATGAATTTTCTAAGTTTTGAAATAACTTTTATTATTGTGCAGAATATATCTAATCATGGAAAAGTTACATAAAAGCTAGAAAAAAACATATAATTTAATAATGCAACCAATATAGAACTAAAAATAATATTTTTCTAATAATTGTTTAAAAAATAAAAGTTTCAGAGAAGAATACTGTGTTAAACAGAAATCGTGAGAAAGAAAGAACAGCAGATGATACGGCCCAGCAGCGAGACAGTTCACAAGCAAGAAAATGGCAAAAGAAAAGTGAAGATAACCTGGAAAAAGCTTTGTGTATGCCATAGAGGATATAGAGAGAATGTTTAAAACCTCTGAAATATACTAAGGGAGCAATATTATTATAAAACAAGAAAATTTTCTTTGTTATTTTAAAATCCAACACTCTTCCCAGCTGGAAAAAAACATGCAAATATGTGCAAACCAAACATATTATTTTAACTATTTTAGTACCTTAAAAATAAATCTAATATGGAGTCAAACTTTTATAGGTCTATTTAATCCCTTTTTATAAATATTTTAAAAATTATTTTAAAACTTAATGCACCTCTTTTTCATGCAAGGTAACATGCTTTGTTCAATTGAATCATCAAGCTTTCTTTAAGAGTATTTTTAAAAATGATGAATGAGAAGCATTAAGTCTTATTTAATTTTATTGTTTTAATAGGTACTTTCAATTAGGCTAGCATGCTTTTTTAAAACTGTATTTGCACAGATGCATGAATATTTGGAAAATGGTCACAAAAAATTTTCAAATAGTTTTTTTATCACATAACTTTCTGTAAAAACTTTTTATTCAACTTTTATCACATTAAATAAAGCACTCAAAGAAATTCACTCAAATGTTATGAAGCTTCAACACAAATTCCACTCCAAGTGCATCCAAAAGCAGAATCGGAAGAGAAAGATTCAAAAGAGAAAAGCTTATTTTTTAACTATGTTTAACTGCATAGTTTAAACCAAAACCTCATTTAAGGTCAAACATAGTTAAATCTGCCAGAAGCAAAGCTGATTGAAGAGGCTGCAAGACTCAATGAGGCAATGACATTTAACTAAAAAAATATCATTCCCCACTCCCAAAAGTCTAACAGAATATCTCAAATTATCTTAAAAATTTAAAAAATAAATTTTGCACTTTTACAGAATGGTTTATCGCTGAACTCAAAGATTGCCTAATTGATATCCAATCATGCAGCAGTACGAAAATGCCCAGAGAAAGAGAATCGAGATGAAGCGAGAGAGAAAAAGAGGATGAGGAGGAAAGAGATATTAGAGAATTTAAAATATTTTGGAAATTCATCTTTTATCCATCCTCCAACCTCAGAATCTCTGACGACTTTCTGTAGTGTGGGCCAATCAGGTATCAATTCAGCTAACGACGGTCGGCGGCTTTCCCGAGATCCCCTGCGTTCACCGTTGCTCTACAATACAACACAGGTAATCTATATTAAGGGATTACACGCAACACAAGAAACAAATAATGTTATTCTAACCTATACTGCAGCACTATAACCCTCGTACAAAAAATTTTTTCAAGGTAACAAAAACATTGCTTCCATTATAAACAACATGTTTTCATAGCTCAAAATACTTTGGTTAGGATTTTTTTAGGATAATTTGGATGATTTAATGTAGTTAAAAATTTTCATCTTAGAAAATATACAATAAACTAGGCATTCACTAAGAAAAAACAGAGTTTTTGTTTAGCTTTAGTCCAAAAATAGTAATGAGCAGTTATGTATAATACATAAATTAAGGGAAAATAAACTTTCAAAATAATTTTTAATAGTGCTGCAGTGTTTAGGGAGTTAGATATTAAATACACATATAGGAACTAACAGGAACTAAACTATAATTAGTAACATATAACTACTTACAACACTAATGGATTATTATTACAAGGTTTTGTTGCTTTTGTAGGTATCTATGATTATAGTACCACACTCTCAGAATCTTGTAAAATATTTAGATATCTATCATATTCGAAAAAAGTGACAAAATTTCATCCTATTTTTCATCCAGAATAAAATAAAATAAACCATATTTCTAAATCCCAGAAATCTTTTTAATTTTGAATAAATTTTCAAAACAATCATTGGTTGACAAAAAACTCAAGTAACACAAAGAAACAGTCTAGTTCTCAATATGCTATTTTGTAATTTTACTCACAAAAACTGCTAATCATTCACTCACTTTAAAATCACATCAATTAAGTAATAGATTCTAAGGAATATTTTAATCACATGTATAATTATTTATAACTAACAAGTAATAACCATGCAAGCATTAGTGACATCAAAAAATTAAAACATTTGATATGAAAAAAATTATTTTTAAAAAATATTTATAAAATAAAGTTACATTATACTTTAAAAAAAGGAGTTGCAAAAAAAGGCTTGCTTTTTCATGTATGTAATTGTAGTTTTACAATGATTTAAAGCTTTTATAAATCTCAAAATAAGAGTGTTGAAAACTAAATCAATATAATGATGTAGTATTTGAGGTAGACAGATCTAAAACTGCTAAACATTTATATACCTTATCATGATAATGTATGAATTTTCTTATTATTGAAGTATGTTGAATTATTTATTGAAAAATATTTGATACAGTAATATATAATTCCATATTTAAAAATTAATCATACATCATTTAATTGTTTTGAATATATATGAAAATTCTTTTGCAACTTCAAAAAAGTACGGGTAATACAAAAAGAAGGAAAAAATCAATCTAACTAGACTGTAACAGACAAAACAAGGACAAACATAAAGCACAATGAGGACATAAACACAAAGCACAGATTTGATTTAGAAAGCAAGTTGAAAGCAAGCTGGAATAAAAATGTGCAGAAAACCAAAAATATTATTCCTAGTTCAGCAACTTGGGGGTTCAGCATTTTTGCTTGGAATGATATCAAGTTAAGGGTCAAACCTCATCCAGAGAATATAAGTCTACTTTTGCAAGAGTTGGCCAATCAGGATCTGCATCAGAAAAAGAACCCCCTTCGAAAGAAACAGGACTGTCCTCCTACAGTTGATTAACATAGATCATTTGGAAAACAAGTGGTTTAGCATACAGCAAGATTGAAAATTATTTCACAGTATAAAGCAAAGTTTCAGCAATAGAAGCAGAGAAGAAACAGAATTTAGGAAACTATTTTTGGAAATGTGAGAGAAATTGAAATTTAAACTTACAGCTTAGAAAACATTAAGGATTACTAAAATATTAGAGAATGCTTCATAACTTTCTTAAATATTTTTATTAATAGTTATAGTTTATAATGAGAAGCGAAAGAAAATACATTAATTTTATTTTTTCATCTATTAGAAGACTCTTTAGAAGCAAACATATTAAAATAAGTCTCACATATTAATAAAGAAACACATGTGTATAAATGTAGCAAGAATAATAAAAAGTTCAAAAAGAATCAGAATAAAAAACAGAAATATTAGTATGGAATGTAATCAAATAATCTAAATAGATGTTATGAAAGAAAGCTATTTCCTTTTTAAACTTGAAAATATTTTAATATACAAAATGGAACAAAGAAAATGCAAAAATTGGAAGCTGGAAATTTCTACCAATATAAGCAAGACAAAAATATAAATTGAATATTGAACATGCAAAAAAGAATATGAATAACCAAGAGAAGCAAGGGAAGAAAACTGTAAAGAGAAAAAAAAGAAAGGAAGATGTAAAAACTTTATAAACACAAACACACAAAAATGTATCACCTACAAATAAAACTAAACAAAAATAAAAAACCACAATATAACCAAAATAGTAATAAGCACACGTGTTGGATCTGCATTAAAGTAAATTTGAAAAATTATTGCAATTAATATTTTACTCACAAAAGTAGAAATAGATTTCCCATTTCTTTTGAATAGCACAAAACAATTAAGGTTAAGTTCACATTTAAAAGCAGTACCTTAGTTTCACGCAATGATGGTCTTCGTTCTTTCTCTGGAGGTTTCAAATTATAGTTAGGATCTTCCTGCTCTTCTTTCCATTTTGCGTATTGTCTGATGAAAAAAATAAGTATAGTTCATTTTTAAGTTCTTTACATAAATTAAGTTTTGAAATTTCTATCAAGTTCAGCAAGAGTTTAATTCAATAAAAGATGGATTTTTCATTTTCTTTTAAGCTTGAGATAATCTATAAGAGCTTTATTTCAATTTCTAAGGAATTGAAACAATCAAACAATAAATTAAATAAATATATAGAAAAAACTTACCTTTTCTTTAACATTGCACGGAAATCCATACCACTTTCATCTAAAAATGAAAAGCACATTTAATTTAGTTGTGACGGAGGTTTAACTCTATATCAAAACACAAAAAGCAATAAGAATGTACTATTGGAACTTCATAAACATTATTTATTGAGAAAGGAAGGAAAGCCTTGTTAACCTGTTTCAGTAATTGCTTTTTAAAGTTATACTTTTAAATAGGCAAGGTCTTATTTTTAGCTAGCATCCAGTTGGTGATTGTTATACAGCAGTACTTCCACTTTACAAACCAACATGGTTAGATTCAATACAAAAATATATTTTTGAAGCTATATGATTGGTCTCTTAAGATTCAAAGACAGAAAGATAGTTGGGGAGATGACAGCAGGGATAAAGAAACATCTGTGGCCACCTATTTGTAAAATAGCTCAGCTAATATTGAGATGATTTTGGCAATAGCTTACATTGCCATTGGCTGAAATCTGATTTTTTGACAGTTCTGATATTTAAATTCGAAAATATGAAAAACACCACCAACATAATCCAGGGAAGTGTGCATTAGAAGCATTCGGAACTATACAGGCTTATATAGAGGTGGATGTTTTAACAACTCATTTAGAGTAGCTTTGATCATCAAATTGGTAAAATAAAAAATAAATTAAAATCACACAGAAAAATAATACTAAAATATTTTGTTAATTAACCTACCACTGACGAAAAGGCTGACTTCTTGAGTGTCTTCTCCGACTTCATTGTAAGCAACAATTTTGTATTTGCCTTCATCTTGTGCCTTGGACTTCCTGATACACAATGCAACAGTGTTGGAATTTCCATCAGTGAATATTTTGTAGCGGCCACCCTCGAAAATTTCAGATACTCCTTTGTAAAAGTGGAATTTGGGTGCAGGGTTGCCTTCAACTTGGAATGATAAGTAAGCAGTAGCTCCTAAAATATTAATATTTGAATTATAGAAATAAAAGGAGTTGAGCTTTACCAAGGTTTGAAGCTAAATATTGTAAATATATATTGAAATTCAAAAATATGAATAATTAAAAACAGTGAGAGCAGTGTTAAAATACCTTCAACAGCAGAATAATTTTGCTGGAAGTCCAATATAGATGGGGCACACTTTTCATTTTCTGGAATGGGTTTCAAAGGAGTGCATGGTTTATCAATCATATCTTGAAGCTCAGAGACACTGAAATTATATAAAAATAAACCCAATGAAATAACTAAGGTTTAAAAAAACTAACTTGAAATATATTAGAAAAACTTTGATGTTTCTTTAACTGATATACCATATACACTTAAATAAGTTCAAGAATAATTCTTTACCTCGGCCTTCTAACATCGATACTCTTTCTTCTCTTTTGTGTTTGTACTTCCAACATTTCACCAGGACGAAGTTTCTTTGTTTTTCCAGTCTCATCAACAAGCAGTCCTTTCTACAAAAATATAAATTTTCTTTTAGAAAAAAATTGGAAATTGGACAACCTCTATAAATTATTAACTAGATACAACAAAAACTCAACCGGCAACTCATCAAAAAGAAAATCTAAAATTAAAAAGACCTATTAGCATTAGCACATTTAACATCCTGTGCTTTTAAAAATATAGACACATAATCCTTTCGTACTGAATGTTAGAAAGAGAAAACTCTGGGACAAGGATTTGAAATTTCTTTTCTTTCTTTAACCCTATAATGCCCACTACCAGAAATAACAATGGAAATTTTTTTGCCTTATTCGTGTAATTTAGGACAAAATAAAATAAAAAATGCCCCCAAAATTTTTTTATATTTAAAAAAAATTTAATTCAATTTTTTTAACTCCCTTTCACACTGGACAGTACATGAATTTTGAAATAACGGCTGAGGCAACATTATGTCCCAGTTATTAAAAACATCTGGGAACAGAATATAAGTCCAAGTTGTGCTGCCAAACGCATCATGATCTAATGAATATTTCAACTCAGTTGTCCCCCAGGAGATCAAACAAGCACCAATATTGCGCTAAACTGATTTTCTTGCCGTATTGAAAGGGTTAAATTGAAATCGAGGACTCTGAAGTGAGGAATTTATAAACTTCATAAATTATAGCACCCGAAGATGCAATTATTGCTGCAATAAACATGCTGAAAATTAAGGCTAATCTTTAGGTAGCATATTTGGTACCATGGGCAGTAGAGGGTTATAATAAATCCAAATTTTTTTCAATTTGTCTATGTTTTATGTAATAGGGATAAACCTAGAAAATAATTTCCAGTTTAAGCTAAATCTAAATTTTAAACTGGACAAATATTTAAATTTAATTCACATATTAATTAAAATTATATTAAGATGTTGAAAGCGTTTTTCTCGCTTTACTTAAGATATTGATATGGTATCAATATCTATAACTGTAGGATAGAAATTTACCATGCATCAATCTTTTTTAAGTGTTTATGCTTACACCTGTAAATATTTTATACTGAAACCCTCTTTATTTTTCGATTCGGTAAAAAGAAACTGTACACAACATCTTTATAAGACTTACTACCAATCAGTCATTTTAAAGCTAATAATAGTTAAATAACACCCAAATATATGAATTATACATATTAAACTAATTTTGAAAGTAAAGTATATATGCCATGCATTGATCATAGGTTAAAGCTATATGGCTATAAAATTACATAATTATGTAAGAAGTCTTTACCTTTTATTAGGGGAGACTTAAAACACTAATAATAATTTCAGAAAAAAAAATTATCAAAGCTAACAATTTTAGTTATTTTTTAAAAAGAAAATTAGAAGATTTATTATTTTTAACTTTGTGACACACAACAAATGAAGATGGTTAACCATTTTTAATGAGTGACCTGTTTTATTTATTAATGAAAAATTATCATAATGTAATCATTGGGTTAGTTCATGCATAAGCTGGAACATGCAGTCATTAGTCATCAAATAGAATAACAAATTTCAAATTTAGATTTTAAATAATAAAATCATGTGAAGTAAATACTTGAATAACAAAATAGTGCAATAAACATTTTAAAAATATAAAGATTACTCTTAATTAGTACTGGTTTTATAAATACAATTTTGGGTAAGGATGTAGTGTGCAACCTACTACATCCTACTACATCAATTTTGAAGTAGTGTGCAGCCTACTACTTTTTGACTCGTTGAATTTTGGTAGGATGAAACACTAAATTGATCAATAATAATGCATTTTACCAAGCAACGAACCAATTACCAACCAACAACTTTACTAACCTATTTCTATGTACTCTCTAACCAAAATCTAATAAACAAAAAAGTAATAGGCTTCAAACAGCAACTATTTACAATTTTTTATAGTTACATGGTTATCTCATTTACAAATTTTAAATTGTGAAAATTATATGAAAATAAGTATGTTTTACTAAAAATTTAAAAATAACTAAAAATAAAGTAATTATGATTTTAAGTTTTTTTTTTCAATGCCCCTTTTAATTACCAAAACCTAGGTAAATTTTATTAAGGTAAAATGTTTCCTCTTTTTGTTTTGCAAGCTAAAAAATGGTATGGATGCAGTATGAGGTCCACCAGTTTAGTAGGTGGTTCCACCGCAACTGATTTTTTTAATCCACTTGTTTTTCGCCATCATAATTAAGAATATTTGATTTTAAGAAATAAATCTCTCTATTCTAAAAAAAAGTTTTTGTAAATGGTTTCCAGAGAAAGGATTTTTAATCACTGATCCTCATAACATGTTTTTGGTATCAAACTGTTCGGATTCTTTTGAGGATGTGCAAAGTGCCTTTAGAATTTCTAAAAAAATTCTCAATTCTAAGATATTTCCATTTTTCTGGATTACGGATAAGGTTGCAGTTAACAGCAAGAAACTGTCGTACAATTTATTATACCTCCAATCACAATGACCAACCGACGCTATTCATTAATGATGAAAATAATTCCTTTCACGCTTTAAAAATGCGCTTCAAAATATGTACTTTCTAAATAAAACATTTTTTAAAGACTGATAAGAGTTCTCCAGAAACTCACAGATCTACTATTCAAGTATAGAATTTCACACACCAAAATTAATTGTTTGTAAACATTGAGTGCAATGTAGATTTTGTCTCTTAATATTTTTAATAGCTTAAATCATATTGTTTAAAAAGTCTGTTTTAAAACTAAAACTTGAATGATAAAACACTAGATATTTTGACGAGTTACTAGGTACTGAACGGCGCTGTACCGTCGTCGGTTCGATTCCGGCCTAGCCCTGGGTGTATTTTCTCTCTCTCTCTCTATGTGTCAGTAAAATTCTATTTGTGTTGTCTTATTTTTTTGACGAGGGTTTATAAGCGGATCCTTGAGATCAAGCACACAGACCTAAAAATGTATGTCTCCAAACAAACAAACAAACATGCTGAACGTTTTTGTAAATATTGAATAACAATAGCACGAGCAGACTTGATGGATATTTTCAACGAAAACGTGTTGATTAAATTATTGATAATTTAACCAATAAATATTCTAACTTTTAAGAGAGTGTGCTTCTGGAAAGTTGGTTGACGTTTTTTCTACTAATTGTTATAACGAATGTTTTATAAATAAATAATTTTAGTGAGCAGGGTTTTGTGGGGATTGCGAAGCGATCCGAAAGGCCCTGCGTCAGCAGTTAACGGGGGTTGGCGAGCGATAGCGAGCAGGGGGCGGTAGCTCCCTAGTAATATAAATTAAGGATAATTAAATGAAAATTATTCCAATTATTTCACAACTCAAGATTTTATTGCTCTTACAAAACAAAATCAATATGAAAAGTAGAGAAATAATTAAAGAAAAGAAATAATTCAGAACAATTGAATGAAAGGACCGTTTCACACAGATAATCACCTAAATAAGTTGAGAATATCACAGATCATAATAATTAAATTATTTCTCTGCATTTTCACATTTCTCATTGATTTTGTTTTGTAAAATAATAGTAATAAATCACAAGTTGTTAAAATAATTAATGCAATAATTTTCACGCCTTCTACACTAAAACCAGTTAACAACTGGTGGATCTCATACTGCATCAATACCAAGAAAACCTCAGGGTAGTTGAAAGAAAGTTTTAGTTTCTGCATACTTAGTGATCGACAGTGTTACTTGATAAAAAAAAAAGAGTACTTACATTGTTTATTCAGAAGAACATAATGCACCAGAATAAATAAAAGATTTCATGCTCTAATTATGCATGATAAGAGAGGTAGGTTGTGGAAGACAGACCTGGAATGGCTTAGAACTCATGCAAGAGAGCTTTTAAGAAACTTTAAGAGATAATTTTCATAAGACAGTATGCAAAAGATAATTACAAAGGGAGGAAAGTTGTTAATACAAAAGTGGAGACAAATAGGACAAGAAGAGAAATAAGATGGAAATAATGCAACTACAAATTTCTTATGAAATATTTCTGATTGTATTGAACTTTAAAAAACTATAACAAGTACATAACATTAATAGAAAATTTTATTTTAGAGAAAAATGATTTAATTACTTCCTTGAGAATTATAATTAAACTAATACTAACTTTAAATAATTTCAGGTTTAAAAAAATTGCATAATTTAAACATAACTTTGTTAGCCTTTGAAATAACAAAAATAATATAATTTTTTAAAAAAGTTGAGACTTATGGAGGTAACTGAATAGGTTTAGTATAGTGTGCACAACATTTGACAAAACAGAAATTAGAAAATATTTTAATGTGATTTATGTTTCCAACTAACATTATCACGTGTACAAAAATAGCCAAAAAAACCCATAAAACATCCTACATAATGTTTATATTATTCAAAATTTTAGAAATATGTAGCTGCTTGTTAAAACATAGGGCAAGACAGCTGCAAACAACAGCCATACACAAGACTAAAAGAGCTAAATGAAAAAAGAAACTAAAACCACAAACTATGAATGAAACATGCACATTTATTACAACAAATATTAGTCACAAAGAAAAATAATAAGCCGATAAGCCTCAAAACAAAAATTTCAAAAAGCATTAATGAGAAAAGTGAAAATTAAAGCCATTATTAAAAACAAAAATAAGCTATTGAGAGCTGTGATTAAGATAACACCAAAATCTTTTTTTAAATATGTGAATTGTTTTAAATTAACCAACGAAAATTGAAATTGATGCTTGAAAGTAAAGAACAAAAAACACAAATGTGTATAAAAATTTTAACCATTCTAAAAATTTTACACTGTAAAAGGTTAAAGTACATATTTTTGAATGATATTTTCTTTGGTTTATGACACTTATTGATAAACAGGAGTTCCTCTCAAACTGGAGAAACTCAACTCAAATACAACACACTAACTACTAACTACAAGGAGAGGGACTAACTACACAGTAAACATTACTATTCTTACACACATAATGTGGTCTTTCAATTTTACACACATATATTCTAGATTAAAAGACTTATTTAACCATAGATTACTAAAATTACACTGTCAAATATACAAAGCAGTATTTTAAAAACTATTTTCTCTTAATACAATTTAAATTTAGTTATAAATAAATCTAAGTAGCATTTAGCTATTACTTTTTTGTTATAAAAATTTATTTAAATGACTTAACATAGACAAAAAGACCACATTGGACGCAAAAATTATTTTAAAATACATTAATTTAGAACTTAAAAAGGAAAAATTGAGCAAAAACCCAGGTCTTGCTCTTAAACAACCCACCTCGTCAGCAATAATGATGGAACCCCTTCTTGAACCCCCAGGGCTCGGGATATCCACATAAGAACCTCTACGGCTTCCAAAGCCTGGAAATGAACTTACATCGGTGGAACCTTTTCTAGCACCTGGTTCTGGAGATGGCTCTTTAATTAATACTGGGACCTGTGGGCCTTTTCCTTTTGGCTGCTCCTTGGTCTCTTCCACAGAGATCTGGGGAACTGTAGATTTTTTGGTTTCAGTTTTCTTCTCCTCCACTTTGGTGGACTTTTTCACTTCCTTTAGAACAATAAATTATGACTGAATATAGGAATACATAAAAGGTACCTTGTGTCTAAAGACATGTAAAATCAAGTAGTTGGATGTTAATGATAAGTAAAACTGGAAAACTTTAGACATAAACACTAAATATAACTCGCAAAAAGGTTCTCCCAAATGAACAAGTTCCAAGTAGTCTAAAAATATAATAAAAATTGCAAGTCTTCAAAAGTATGGAGAAGTACTAAGTGAATATTAATAAAAGATATTTAAGAAAACTCATGCATGGCTATTTTTAAAATCACAATTAAGCAGTTTCAGTGTTATTATAATGGACCATTTCCTAACAAACAAAGAGTGATTACTTTCGATTCAACTTTAAGTGATTCTTTCTTTTCTGTCTTTTGTTCAACCTTGGTTTCTTTCTTCTCAACTTTCTGTTCAACCTTCAGGGTTTCTTTCTTCTCAACTTTCTGTTCAACCTTCAGTTCTTCTTTCTTTTCAATTTTGAGGGATTCCTTCTTCTCTACCTTCTCTTCTTTCTTTTCTACCTTCTTAACCTCAACCTTTTCTTCCTTCTTTTCCTCTTTTTTCTCAACTTTTTTCTCTTCTACCTTCTTTTCTGAAAATTTAGTCAAAACAAATGAAGCATTTTGTTTCTTTAAAGTAATCAAGATAATCAATACAAGAAATGATTGATTAAATATTCAGGGTTCAACAAAAAAGCAGAAAAAACTATAATTTTAAAGCAAAGTAACAAATACTTCACCTATAAATATCTCATACTAAAAAGTACACAGAGATATACAAAAGAGTGAATTAATCACAAGATGGTTTATGATATTTCAAGCAATTTATATTTATAAGTATAAATATATGCACACAACTAAATTTTAAGGGTAATAGGAATTTGAAGGTTACAACATGACCTTTACCTTCAACAGTCAGTTGTGCTGAACTTTCTTCTTTTCCAAACTCATTACTGAACTCAACCTTATAGCTACCAGATGAAGTGGTGGTGGTCTGTGTAATAGTTAAAGTTGCAGAAGAACCAGTAAAACTGATTTTAATATCTTTAGATTCTTTAATAACCTGTGTTCCTCTGAAAAATTACAAAAATCACTAAAAATTAATAAATATGCTTCACATAAAAAAACTACCATGATTATACTTAAGTACATTCAAGATTTTAAGAAAAAATTATAAAAGTTTGAATTAGTAGTAAACTAGTATAGCTAATAACCAGTTTCTTACAACTAAATATGTAATAATTTAAACTCGATGCTAGGTTTGTGGAAATATTTAGAAGCAATAATTTGCCTTTTCAACACAATACCTGTTTTTAAAATACCAACTATTTGAGTGGGTTTTTAGGAAACAAGGCTTTAAGTGTGGTTAAAAAATACAAATAATTCAGTTACTTACTTGTACCAGACAACGGTACACTTAGTTTTAGACTCAACCTTGCAAGTAAACTCTGCACTCTTTCCTGACTCGACAGTCTAAAAAGAGAATGAGAAAAACCTTTAGCATGGCAATGGTTCTATATGACAAAAACAAAATATTTCAGAATGGTAATATACTTACAATTGACTTTAGAGATTGTGTTATTTTGGGTTTTTCTCCTGTTGGTTTCCTGTAAAAAAGTTTATTTCCCAATGAATTAATTACAAATGATTGATGTAATTTTATAATTCTTAATCACGCAAGAAAACAGCACTTAAAATTACATTCGGGTGAACAATGCATTAAGTATAACAGCATTGACACAAAAATGTTCAGTATCATAAAGTTGAAAAGATAATTTTCAATGTGCTTCATCCAGAATAATAAATTTTTTATAAATACTACAAAATTAATATCAATATAATTAATTTTTTTTTACCAAATTTGAACATATAAAAACAATTTATCTGATTTTATTACTTAGGTACATAAATGGATAAAATGTGTTAATATTTACTTTTTCTCTGGTTCCTTCTTTTCTTCTAAAATAAAAAAAGCTTATATTAATATGTGAAACTTCACATTACATACCTGAATCCTGAATGGGAATTGAAAAAGCAAAGATTTTAAATATTAATCAAAATTTATGACGAACATACCTTCAATATCAACTTGCACAGCTGTAGAACTTATTTCTCCCTTTTCATTCTTGGCTACCAATTTGTAGTTACCCTTATCTGCACCAGATGGCTTGTCGATTTCCAAGGCAACAGCAAATTCGCCTTTGGTGATTTCAGTGATTCGAACCACGTGTTTGCTGCTTTCAGAAACCATACTACTCTCCTTGAACCATGTGCAACTGGGTTTTGATACTGAAGCAACCCTGCATTCAATGACAACCTTTTTGTGTATTTCTTTCCTGATAATTTTTGGTTTTTCTTTGATCACAGGTGCCACTGTAAAATAATATTTTTTTAAGAATTTAGGACAAAATTGAGACCCAAGTAAGAAGTCAAGATGAGTAATGTTAAGATAGTCTTTTTGTATGTTTGAAAAAAATCATTCAAGTCTTTTTTTTTATTCTCTGGCAAGAACTCAACCTTATAAACATTAGTATGACTAATCAAATTAAAATAATATTAATAAAAATAAAAATAATGAACTTAAAATAAACAGAAAATATAACAAAATAACATAAAAATAAAATCCTTAAATGAAAATCCTGAAAATGTTTTAAAATATAAAAAATTGTATTAGAAAACAAAGGATAGTTTTTAAAGCTTTATTGATTGACTTTAAAATGTACTTACATTCAATGTTTAATGTGAGATTAGCATTGCTTTCACCATGGACATTTTTCACATTGCACTTGTATAATCCTGCATCGGTAAATTCCAAATTCTGTAAGAAAAAGTATTTCATTCATTTTTATTAAAAGAAAATTAAAACATAAATGCTAAAAAAACCTACTACATCAAGTTTATCAAATAATTTTTTTACTAGAATACAAACAATTTCAAAATGAAAATGAAAAATCCCTTACTCTCAACTCCAACTTAATGTGATAAACATCTTTATCTTGCTTGATGGTTTGGACAATGCGAGAACTTTCGCGAACTTCAGCTCCATCGCAAAACCACTTGATGTCGGGTTTTGGACTGGCCCTGACTTTACATTCCATAATGATCCTATTTCCACCATCTTCTGGGGTGATTTTTGGTTTTTCTACAAATGTCGGAGCTTCCCCAGCAGGAGCTTTTTCAGCTGTAAATAAACTAGCTGTTACTATTTAGTGAAAAATGTACTCAGTGCTATTATTTAAATCAAACAAGTATTTTTTAAAGATAATGTTTAAGAGGGGCTAGTAAATGTTGATATTAATGTCATATGTTTTGTATCAATCATAAAGTTAAATTTGCAATTTTTATATTGTTTCAGAAGCATCAATTCATTCATCATTCAATTCATTTGTTTAATTGGCATTTAACAATATTCCATTAATTTGATTGTCATACCTTGAATGTCAAGGTTCAGGTTTGCATTGAGTTCACCATGGTCATTTACCATATGGCATTTGTAAGCTCCGCCATCATCTTTGGACGGATCCTATAATACAGAGATTATTATAAACCATAACTATATACTTCAAAAAACATTGCATTTCTTAGTCGCTTATCAACTAAAACAGATTAAATTAATACATGAATTCCGAGGTGCCTGAAGGAGTATAGAACATATTTATTGGTAAATATAGGACTTAATATTTGAAAAAGCAGATAAATAATTAAATACTTTTATTTTGTCCCACTAACTAATTTGAAAAGAGCTATGCTGAATTCATTTTAGCTTTTTTTTCAGGCCTTTGAATTGTCCATAAAGAGCATAAGTTCAAGTAAAAAGTATAATTAAATTAATACTTTGTAAGCTCACTCATCTTAACTAAGTAAAAGAACTAACCCTGACTTCCAGAGATACAGTGTATTCATCAGGATCTCCTTCTACAACTTTAGCTTGTACTCTATTTGTCTCCTTCACTAGCTTGCTTCCTTGGTACCAGGTAATTTTAGGTTTTGGTTGAGCCTTGACTTTACATTGCATGATAATAAGCTTTCCACCTTCTTTTGGAATGATTCGTGGCTTTTCCAAAAACTCAGGAGCCAAGCCTCCTGCTTTGGAATCATCACCGCCTAAAAAGAAATCCAAAAGTTAGGTAACAACAGAAAATGCTGGCCATATTACCAGATCAATAACGGAGGGGGCAAAAGTCATCTATAATTACCTTGGAAGTTCAGAGCAATATTGGCATTGCTCTCGCCAAGATCATTTATAGCATTACATCTGTAGTTTCCACCATCTTCTGTTACAGGATCCTGAAATCGTAATAATGATCTAATTATCTTGAATAAGTAATATACGTTTTTTTAAATAGTGATGGTGGTTTCCATGATAAAAGCTATTTTGATAGAGGTTTAGCCATGGGTAATTTTTGTAAGCTTCATGTACATACAAATAATTAGAATTTGAAAAAGTTATATGTAATTGAACACATATTAAAGTAAATAATCACTTAAGAAATTAAACACATAGCATTAATATATTTTATACTTCAAAATTTAATCATAGTTTGATAGAAGATGGATTTCATAACATGAAACTGTTCTTGCCTGAATTTCCAATGTAAGAAGATACATGTCGTTTCCTTGACTCTTTTTGGAAATTTTGTGCCTTTTGCCATCCTTAATTTTATTTGTTCCATGATACCAAACAATTTCAGGCAAAGGATCAGCCTCTAATATGCATTCAAGCATTAAAGAATCTCCTTCTTGCCTTATAGTTGGCTTCTTTGGAAATCTAGGAGTTTTACCTTTAGGAATTCTAAAAATAAATGTAAAAACAATTTAGTTATAATAAAGTTTTAATAAGTTTAAAGTAATAGAATGTTGAGGTATAATATGTAAATACAATGTTAACCTGGAAAGTTTAAATATTATTCTAAGCTATCATACACTGGTTAAAATGCTGATTTCTGTAGTTGAGACAATTTTAAAATGTTTTTTCCTGTTACCTACATTGCTTGAGTATTATATAAATAAATCTAAGGAAATATTGATATCTGATTGATAATGAGAATGAATGAGTAGAATTAAATTATGAATTTTCTTTTAATAAAATAACATTGTTTTGAAAGTTCTAAAAGCAACCTAAACAATGTAAGTTACTATTCATAAAACTTTATAATGTGAATAAAGAATCTGTTGGAAAAATATTTTTATACATAAAGATTATTGAAGAAGAAAAAATGTACATAGATATAAAACATTTTAAAATAGCAAATATTTTAAGCAAAACTGTACATTAAGAATATGCCAAGGGTAATTTGTTATATACTTTGAATAAAGGAAAGAAATTCAACTTACTGTGGCTTATCATCTGCAAAAGAAGTAGAAAACAAACTATTAGTAGTCATCAAAATTAACATTCAAAGTAAAAACACTAAACAAAACAACTATTTTACATAAACATGTTACCTATTTTAGTCATAGTATTATGAATAAGTCTGTCATAATAATTAAAATTAGAATATAAAAAAATTCAAAAAATATATATTTATAATATGACCATCATAATAACTGTCTTGAATAAATAATTGATTTTGAATTAAATTTGCAGGCTAATAAATAATTGCAGGGTAAACTTACCCTCAAAATTGAGGTTAATGTTTGCATTGCCATCACCATGCTTATTTGTAGCCACTGCTTTGTATTCACCACCATCTCCAGAAACGACATTTTGTACTTCAAGTGACACAATGTGGTTGTGCTTGTCAGTAATGAGTCCATATTTATATCTTCCTCCATCAGAAATGGGTTTACCATTATGATACCTTAAAATATAAAAAAACTAAGTCACAAAGCAAGCAAACAGATTCAAAAGGTAAGAATTAGGGTGTGAAAAATACCAATTATTCAATGGGACAGGTGAAATGTTAATCTTAACTTAGTATATGGATTCTACTTTTAATTAATATTTATCAAAAGTTTTGACCCTGATTTTAAATAAAGAAACCATTATTACTTGCGCAACACTTGGAAATAATTTTTACAAAACAATTGATATAATTAACATACAGTTACTAAAACCATGAAAATACACATGCCAGTTAAATAAGTTCCCACCCTGTTTGAACCCTTGTAACACTGGTTTTAGAGGACTGATGTTGATGATATTTGGTAATAAATAATATGGACCATGAAATTAAAATCCAGTAGAAAAACTATTTCATGATTATTTTCCAATAGATGGTGTTTTTCCCTTGAAAACTATTTTACTACTAGAATAAGTGTCTAATATTTGATTTGGCATATGGGGAAAAAGTATTGGATTGAAATTTGGATTGAATCTCAGTGGATTTAAATTTTTTCTTCCAGTCTGCTAAATTAAGTCATAAGACAACAGCCAACCAGCAGTTAACCAAGCAGTAAAATCAATCATTTATGCGAGAAGCCCCATCTGTCATTCAAATATGAAACTAATTTTTACAGCATATTTTGATTTGCCATGATCTACGTAACATAGATACCAAATTTCATTGACATCTGTGCACTGGAACCAGCACTATGATGGTTCAAACAGAGTAACTTATTTCATAACTACCCAGTAGGATGGAGTTATAAATACCATTGTATCGTAGGCTTTGGATCAGCCACTAGCCTGCACTCAAAGGTAACTTTCTTAAAATTATCAGCTCCTTTAATAGTAGGCTTTTCTGTGAACATAGGTCTGGTCCCTTCAGCTGGAATGCCATCATCTTCACCTAGAAAATTACAGAAGCAAGCCTATTACAATCCAAACTTTGATGTCCTCATCACTATTATATCCATTTGAGAATTAATACAATGGAATAGAAGACACTATTTCTTTGAGATAAATTATTATATCTTTCTTACTGTCAAAGTTAAGACTAATTGTAGCGTGACTTTCTCCAAGCTCATTTTTTGCAGTAACTTTATATTTTCCTGCATCTTCTATTGTTACGTCATCAATTTCTAGTGTAGAGAAGTATGCATTTCCATCTTTGTCAAGCTTTACCTAAAAAAGTATTAAAAATTTGTTAGTTCTTTTATGTTAAAGAGTGCATTTTACTACAAACCAATGAACCAAACTAAAGTATAGGTATCAGATACTAGCAACTCGATCCGTTTAAATGTGATATAGGTTAACTCAGAACTGTCCCTCAACTGAGGTAAAGCATCTAAACAAAATTTCCTCTGGCACAGCTTCGATAAGAGTCGACCAGCCACCATGTTTACCCACAGCTCAAATTAGATCTAGGTTGTATGTCATCATTTAAGCTGTGGGTAAACATGGCGGCTGGTCGACTATTATCAAAGTTGTGCCCAGAAAATATTCACAAACATATGAATCTAGTTTTAGTTCAATATCTCTTAAAAATGAATAGAAAGAAATAGAAATTAAACTCAATACAAAATCCTCCCCCTAGTTCCTACGAAATCGGCAAAATAATTTAAAAGTAATTTTGGTATTTCAGTAGTTTACCTTTGAGAATTGCAATAATACCTCTCTGATGCAAAGAGTTAAAACATTCAAAAATCAGAATTTAGAACTACCGCCAAAGAGTTCGGATTTTGTTTACAAACAAGAGAGAGTTGTAAATGTTGCAGTTGCAGTGACAACAGTTATTCATAATGCAAAGTAAAATATTTTATGATCTTTGTCTGTGATTAGTGCTACGTTAGCAACGCTGCATGTTTTGAAACTTTAAAATGTGTCTGCAGTAAACACTGATGGTAAACAAAGACGTATATTTAATTAGAATAAAACAATGGGTAAAAAGCTAAGTGACATTGATGTATGTCACTGAGCTATAAAACAAAGCTTTGTTTTATAGCTCAGTGATGTATGTTTGAAAAGTTTTTATGAACCCTAGTAGCAAGCTCATATCGAATATGTCAAGTTAAACGTAACTGCAACTAAAAGTAAACGAAATTTGTCCATAAGTGACAAAAAATGGACGAATCTTGAACATTCGTGCTACTTTTTTAGATGATTGGCAAATGGAAAGTAGTAGTTCATCAATTGGTTTATTTTGGTTTTTCCTTTAGTAATCCGACAAAAGAGTTCCGTTTCAAAAGTTTTTGGGTCGTCTGTCGCACAGAGTACTAGAACAGAGAGTCCGTCGCCATAGGCGCTGTTGGAAATCGAAAAGTTGGATGAGTGTGGGGCTATTTTGGCGCTGCGATCGCATCAACGTCACGAGAGGCAGGACGGAAAAGCCTGATTGGTTGAGAAAAACTTTTTCCTTCTCCTTCGAAAATAGAAGATTGAGTGACAGCCAATCACAGGTTTGACCTCTCTGTCAATCATTTAGTTCATCGTGGCGCCCTCCAAACCATCCAACTTATGAATATATCGTTTTGGACCCTCTGTTAGGATTTTTCTCTGTGGTCTGTCTCTCTGTCGATTTTAAATATTAGGTAATTTAATTTTAATATTGATAGTCGCCTATTTTAAATATCCCATTCCCTTTCCTCCAGTTGGGAAATGTAAACGTTTCGACATGGCTCAGGTTCCCAAGACGTTCAAATTTTGTCCAATTTTGGTCACGTATGGCCAAAATTCGTTTCCTTCTAATATTAGGTCATCCCGAAAGTTTTGTTGCTCTTGGGAGCATCTGTATACAATGTATTTTTTGGTGGCACTGTCTATTTGGACGGCCTTTTTTCAACTAAACTCTACTCTAATTTCCACGGCCCGGTGTTCCATTGGTTCTATCACTAAGCGCCAAGACTGCTACGTAACCACGAGACCTACAGCGCATGCGCCACGGGCCGTTTGGGCCGTCCAAATAGACACTTCGTTTGGTACTTTTCCATCACAGAGAAAAATCCTAACAGAGGGTCCAAAACGATATATTCAAAAGTTGGATGGTTATGAGGGCGCCACGATGAACTAAATGATTGACAGAGAGATCAAACCTGTGATTGGCTGTCACTCAATCTTCTATTTTCGAAGGAGAAGGAAAAAGTTTTTCTCAACCAATCACAGGCTTTTCCCTCCCGCCTCTCGCGACGTTGATGCGATCGCAGCGCCAAAATAGCCCCACAACCATCCAACTTTTCGATTTCCATTAGCGCCTATGGCGACGGACTCTCTGTTCTAGTACCCTGTGTTTTCCATTACGGTAAATTAGTAAAGTACTTCTACTTCTATCTAAAGCCAATTTGGTGAATTTTGGGTCCTTTTTTGTTGGCTCACTTTTCCAGCTTTCCTAGTTTCTACGATTAATAAGATTTTGGCAACTTCAAGTTGGCATTAATGAAAACTTTCAAAATTAAAATTCAAAGAAAGTTAACTTTAATTTTAAGTCATATTAAAATTATACGGAACGTACGGAAGATCTTATTTATTTATAAATTGGAACTCATTTTATACTACTTTTGAAGAGCGGCGGTAGAATTTCCAGCGATCTATACTTCCAGCAATTTAATATGGGGGGTTGTGATCAAACTCTCCGGATGCCCCAAAAAAAATTTAAATCCAAGTTAAAATTTCCATAATTGTTAAAAATACTTAAAACTTTAATTGTTTTATTGAAGTAGACTAATTTAAAAATCTTAACTTGAGGAAAAATGCAAAATTTTGAGCAGAAAGAAATGAAGTAACATGTTATCACAGATTTAAGGAAAGCCCAGTTGTCGATCAGTCCCCAAAATCAAGCCAAGATGCCAAGTTGACGGTGGATAAAGTTACAATTTATATTGGAATCACATAATGGAAAAGTGTCAAAAATATCTTATAAACAGATGCTCCCAAGAGCGAGAAAACTTTCGGGATGACCTAATAGAAGTTCCATAAACTTGACATAGTACGAGGTGTGCTACTCACTGAGCTATAAAACAAACTGGAGTGATGAGTGAGCGTGCCGAAACCGCATCACACCTTATCGAAGTTTGTGTCTGCGCGGAGAACTTTGTGCCTGTAACCCACCCTTTTACTTTTGAACCCCTACAGATATAGTCATGAAAAGGGGGTCTAGGTATAGTAAAATGGCTATGCCCTGTCCGATGCAACATTTTTCAACGCCCTCAAGCGGAAATTTGAGGAGTTATAAATTTTATTTTAAAAACTATTAGAGATTTTCTAAATTATAATCGATTATATCGATTCAAATCTTAAATGGAAAACGCATATAAATAAGCTAGGGAAAAAATTACGTTTTGTTCTATATAAACTTTTCCACTTTAAAAATAAAGGTGCTTTAAATTTTCTAAAATCATTATATTTTGCTTGGTTTTATTCGTTAAAATTATGCAGCTATCATTTGGGGTGGGGAGTCCCAATCTTCAACCGTTAATTTCTATACATAATAAATGCTTCAAACTTCTGAATCACCAATCTAGTCCCCATAATTTTAGGTCTCTTAAGTTATTACCATTACGGCATAATGCTTTTTATCGCATTCTACTTTATATTTTTCGTAATAAATCTCTTTGTAAATTTAGAACCAGGCAATATAATACTAGATCATCTGGAATTTTTGAAATTCCAACATTTTTAAAGGACATATTTCGTAAACACTTATTCTTTTATCTTGCACCTAAATTGTACAATAGTTTACCTACAAATTTAATTCAAACAAATAGTTATTCTGTTTTCAAAAGAAATCTTTTTGAATTTATAATTAACATCGACGACCTGGATCTATATTTCTCACTTTGAAGCAAATTTTTCATTTTAAATATTATTCAGCCTTTTGCCAATAATATTGTGTGTGATTTTGTCGTGGTTTTCTTGTGCTTATTTATAGTTTTAATGTATTTTTCCTTTTTTTTCTTTATTTTCGTTACTCAGTTATTTAATTTCTTTTACGCCTGGACGGGATTTTTTTATTTCCCCTTGGCGTATAACAATGTTTTTCTGTATTTATGTTTATTTTTTCTTTAATTGTTAATAAAAAAATTATTATATATATTAATATTACAAAGTTGTAGAGAAACATCGATTTAGTAGGAAAAGACACCTTAAGCAAAAAAGTATCTTGAATAAAACCCCTAAACGCACAAAAGTTCCAACTCACACAATGTTAGCCTATGGAGAAACTGGTGGTTTTTGCCCCGTTGTGGAAATTCCTGGTACTCTCCGCGCCGGCACGTTCGGTCGCATGTTATGCTATTGGAGGTTGCCACTCCAGTTTGTTTTATAGCTCAGTGGTGCTACTAGGGTTATAGTATAGTTGACGTTTCGGGCACTTGATCCTTCTGTGACCACTGAGCTATAAAACAAACTGGAGTGATAACCACCGAGACTATAACAAGCAACCGAACGTGCCACGCGGAAGGTTACAACAATCGAAGGAAACAAACCAATTTCTCCATAGACTAGCACTTCGATAAGGAGTGATGCGGTTTTTTGGCACGCTCACTCGTCACTCCAGTTTGTTTTATAGCTCAGTGATTTTGTAAAAGAAAAAAAATATTAACTTAAGTTATCTTCTCTAAGTACCCAAAAATTTCGAATAAAAAGCAATCTGTTTGGGTCTAGTTTACTCTGCTTTCTCGAAATTAGTAACACCCCCCAAAAAAACTCTAATTTTTTACTAATAAAATTTAATACAAAAGAAAATTTTCAACAATTATGAAAACTATTCATCATAAAAATAGGGGTTCGCCAGCCCTTTGGTTCTTGGAGGCATTATTGGAGCAAATAATATAAGATTAAAAATTCAGTTCTTAAGTTCTTCAGGAAAATTCAGGCTTTTTAAAAAAATTCCTTTACAGTGTAGAAAAAGTAAGAATATCCTCTAGCTAGCTTGATTAATTATAAAATCCTAAGAACAAAGAATTATAGGTTTATGCAAAATTATAGAACTGCACTGAAAAATATCTTGTTTGATTCCTAACTTTTACAAAGTTCATCGTGTTACGTGTTACTATGCATGTGTTCACAATTAATTCACATCATCAGAATTAAAAGTTTTATCTTAAAATTTAAGTTCCTTTAAAACATCGCCAGAGTTATTTGTTGTTGAAATACCGATAAACGTTATTCTTAAACACGGTGAAAATTCCAAAAGTCTATTCATCAACGCACTAAGCCTCTTTATCCTTTTTTGTTAGACCAGAAAGTGAAATAAAAATGTTTGCTCTTGAAAACGTGCAAATCCTAATGGGATCACGAACAACAAGTAATTAATAGAAGTAGTAAAAGATAAAAGAGAGGCAAGGATAGTTCACTGGAGACATCTATTCTATTTATACTAGGGGATTCATCCAAGTCCTATTTTTAACCATCTCCGCGACCTTCTTTTTTTTCATATTTACTTGATGTGAGAAGCCGCTTGTGCTTCTTTAGACTGAGGAGTCTGGCACTGGCGTTTCCTCATTCTTGCCACCTGTGATATGGTTTCGAAATTCTGTGTACAGTTTATTTTGCTGTGACACCAAACTTTCTCTTATGTTCATCGTTGTGACTACACATAATTTATGCTTCATACTACTTCCTTGATTGATTTTTTTTGTTTTAGGATCAAATTAAAAAAATCAGGTTTTATTCGGATCAATTATCAGGTGCACATTTTTTATTAAATAAACAATTTATTTTCAAAATACACATTTTTTAACAACTATCCAGGTAGTATTTCATTAGTAAGTTATTTCACTTTCACGGTTTTTTTTACATAAGAGGTGTAATTATACAGTTTTTAATAGCTTTCGCATTTGTTCAAGCATTTTGTATTTTCATTCTTTAAAATAATTCATTAGTCCTGGCGCACTAAATAAATGAAAGTATCAAAAATCTATAAAATAACATGGGAGTAAATGAATTCTTTATGGTTTAGTATAAAGAAGCTAAAGTGAGTATTATTTACCATAAACATACATATTTAATTTCCGATTGTGAAAGTTTCATTGTTTGAGTGTTTTGAAAGTTTCTGGCACTTTCTCAGTAAGTTTTTTATTTTTACACAAATGTTTTGTCTCTCTCCCTTTTTACATTCAACTTTTAAAAAGTGACAATTATTTTTTTAAAGATAACTTAAGTATTTTAACGACCACAGCATTCAAAACGTTACAACTTACCTTGCACCTCGAGGATTCTTTCACAGGATTATTGTCATGAAACCAATAAACTGTGGGTTTAGGGTCTGCTAAGATTCGACATTCGAAAAGAAGACGCCTTCCTTCGTCTTCTTGGCGAATCGACGGTTTCTTTGAGAAAGTCGGAGGGATGCCATCAGTTTGGCTGAAAGAAAGATTATTATTGTTATACTTAACATTTATATATACACTTCATATGAATGTAACTAAATGGTTAAACATTCTTAAAAATATAAAACAGTAAACTCTGTAGTATTGATGAATAATAAATTTAAAGATGCAACACATCAAGCTATCAAATAAAAAATATATACTTTTTGATAAAATGTTTAATTAGTGTTAATTATAAAAATCACAATTGTTGAAAAGGTTTTCATATTTCATAGTTTCATATTTTATAGTAATAAATGTTTACACAAATGTTTTCATATTTTATAGTAATTAGTATTAACTCTTTCAATTGGACCCCTTAGTAAAAAGAAAAAGATTCTTAGAAAAGATATTTTAATGGCAATGCGTATATATTATACGTAACAGACTACATTTGAGAAACTAATATAAAGGTTATATTTTAAGTGCGAGTTATAAAACAAAAAAGTTTGATAATAGTTTAATTAAGTTGCAGTAGACATCGTACACATAATCAAAGAAATTTGTTATTAAAATTAAGACACAACAATAGAAAAGTGTAGGACCTAGAAAAATAATCAGGCATTTTATAGTGATGGTAAACCTACTATTTCAGAAACTGACCCAAGTAATCCACCTTGCATTGGTTTTTAAAATTGCTTCAAATATCTGAATCAAGCTTAACTTTATGCAAATTAGGGATAAGTAAAGTAAAGAATTATATTAATTACGTATACTGAAGTTTTAAAAATTTAATACAACTTGGAGGACACAGAAGAGTTGGAAGCTCCTTTAATATTGAGGTTGGTCATTATTTCACAGCAATCAGTTTCAGTTACAGCAATATAGTTTTTTGTAACCTTAATTTTCAAGAAGCTTAACCCTACAGTGCATACTGTAGCCATTTGGCTACACGACATTTTCCCCATTTCCTACTCCATTTCCAAACGACAACACCATTCAATAAGTACAATAAATATAACATTTCATTGCATTAGCACTTTAGATTGCCAGTAGATTACAGCAGGGGTACTATTTTGAGACATTCGTAAGTAGCTAGTAAGACGAAAGTCAAGACAAAGAAAACACCAAAATAAAAGGACCATTTAAATTAAAATAAAAAAAATTTCAGCTTGAAAAAAAATTGTTTTGAAAAGATAAGTTGTTTTTTTATATTTTTAGAGCATTTGGTTTTATTTCACTTCCCAATTAATTTCACAAGGGACACAAATTAATTTCACAAGGACAAAGTTTTTTGTCAATTTAAAGTAGAAGAAAATTAAATTAATTTTTTTAGCATTTTTTTATTAATTTACACCATAATAGAAGTCACATAAATGATTTTCAAGTGAATTTAAAAAATCATGCATTGTAGGGTTAAAAATCTAAAACCTACCTTTTAAAAAATCAGATTTTTTCATTTTAGTATTTGGAATGATTAAAAAATGTTTGAAGAGATCGCCCAAACACAACTTTCAGAAAAATAGTTTGAAAAACACAAAATTTAGGTTTGAATCGTAATTTTTTTTAATCCTTAAACTGTTTTTTACTTATTCACTTCTTTTTGATATTACAGAATACCACAATCTATATACATAATTCTCTTACGTAACGCCCAGATTGCGCTGTATTTCTTTTCCTTGGTTGGCAACAATCAGTTTGTTTACAAAATGAGTGCATTGTTTTTATTTCAATTTTGCCTATTTCCGTCGCTAATGATATTTGCTATTCAAATGTGTTAAGGCGACACAGTACCCAAAAAATCATCAAAATATCAAAAAACATTTTATAGGCTTAATCCATACCATTAATCTTTCTGAATGTGTCTTCAAAATTTCAGAGCTCTATCTTAATAATTTATGAAATTATTCACATTTTTCAGATGCGATGATGAGGGTTTTCTATGAAGAAACGAAATTTTAAGTTGAATTTTCTCCACGTTGTATTTTTGTGTATTTACAATATTTTGAAACCCTAAGGCTTTTTATGTAGTTGATATATAAGTCTGAAAATTGGTATATATATTCCGACATATATGTATTATAGAACTGTGCATGGGTTTAGCTCTAACAAAGTTAGATTTTTTTTAAAAAAATATTAAAGTCAAAAATGATGAATTTTTCAAGTTTTTTTGGGGTGTCTACAGGAAAAACTTTCTAGAAAATAAAGTAACAATGAAAGAAAGAAACCCATGCACAGTTTTGTGTAGTATGATATAACGAATTCAGAAATGAAAAAAATATTCAAAAATATCCATAATTAAAAAAGCCTTAGGGATTTAAAAAATTGTCAAAATTTTTAAAAAATTTAAATTTTAAAAATTCTGATTTTTAAAATCCAACTTTTTTTTAGGGGAAAGGGTATTTTATATTAGCCCACTAAATATGCAATTAAAATCAAAATTATAATATTAAAAACAAAAATTTTTTTGTCAGGGTACTGTGTCGCCTTAAAAGGATTAAATGTTACTATTTTAATGTATTTTGATGGTAAAATTAGTACGTATTGAACTTTTTTAGGCGTGAAAATAAAACGTTAATTTTTGAAAAGCGATTGGGAAAGTTTGTTAACACCACATATTGCTGTTTTGATTTTGCTGATGAAACCAACGAAATCAGCAGACAAGATTAAGAGAGGTTTGAATCTTAATGACTCTAGAGTAAAAGCGCTTATTAAATTCAATTTAATTACGGAATAAAAATTCACCTTTTAATGCAATGAGTGATAATCTGTCTTACGCTACAATAAGTGGATGATACCAATCTGTAACACCAACGAAATATTTAAGGTATCAAACAACGGGTTGAGATGGAGAGCAAACGCGTTCTCCACTAACATGTATGAAAATTTCTTTATCAATAATAGAGATGAATAGCCCCTCCCAATCTGCATGCTAGATTAACGAAGTTAGTAGCCGCTTAGCGAGCGAAGCGAGTAAGATTGCGAAGCAATCTTAGGGGAACTGCGTCAGCAGTTCCCGGGGATTGGTGAGCGATAGCGAGCAGGGGGCGGTAGCCCCCTATAGTTAAGTTATAAAAATCTAGTTTTACACAAAAAGGATCACATCAATATTTTCCTAAAAAAACGTCGGTTGTATAAATAATTTATGTAGAAAATTATCATTATGTGAACCTAAATTTATATCTTTAAAAGGATGTACTGTACACCTAAAGAAACGTCAATATTTTAGAGGATTTTAAAAATGATACATTAAATCAGAGAAAGTTAGTAAATCAATTTGAATAATTTCGAATATTTAGAACCAATTTGTAATATTTTCCGAATATTAGAATTTCCACTTCACCCTTTTATAAAGTGTTGCTATTTAAATAATTATGCCTGTTTTAACACAGGCTAAAACGGACAATATAATTATAATGAACGAATACTGCGAATACTGATCCACTACTCTGAAAAGGCATACTAACATTAGTCTCACTGCATACTGTCTACTATAAAGGAAAAACTGGTTTTACAGGAACGCATTTCAGAATGCCAACTTCTCTGCCTTTATTCTGAACAGATAGTGGTAATGACTTTTTGAGGTGTAAAAATGTAATTTTAAATAGGAAAGTTAAGAAAGTACAAATGAACGATAATTTCGAATCAAGCAATCTAGTTTACACAGGGTGGTTCAAAATTGTGTTGCACGGCTTTTATTTGGAACCAACACCTCCTAGGGTCACGGAAGTAAGGTGTACCCCTAGGTAAGTGAGTCTGGAGAATGAACTAAAATAACTTACAGCACCCCTAGCGGCGAAATTAAAAAGCTAAAAAGTAATTTAAAAACTAAAGGAGATAGAGCAAAAACCTGAATGAGAGTATTGTTGCCAACGTCATGAAGAACTCACTGAAAAAAATTTGATCAAAATATCTTGAATATTCGCGGATATTAGCATGTGAAAATAGCACTTTTTCAGGGGTCAAAAAAGAAAAAGTTCATATATTTGCAAATTTTTCAGTGTTATTTTGTAGTTTTGTGTTTTTTTAGTTTAAAGAACACAAAATTTAATCAAAAAATTTAAAAAATTTGCAAATATGCGAACTTTTTCTTTTTTGACCCCTGAAAAAGTGCTATTTTCACATGCTAATATCTCGGCGAATATTCAAGATATTTTCATGAATTTTTTTCAGTGAGTTCTTCATGACGTTGGCAACAATACTCGAACTGAGGTTTTTGCTCTATCTCTTTTAGTTTTTAAATTAATTTTTTTAACTTTTTAATTTCGCCGCTAGGGGCGCTGTAAGTCATTTTGCTGCATTTTCCAGGCTCAAATACCTAGGGGTAGACCTTACTTCCATGACCCTAGGAGGCGTTGGTTCCGAATAAAAGCCGTGCAACGCAATTTTTGAAACACCCTGTATATTAGGTACTGTGTGTGCTAAAAAGAAGTGAACATCAAAATTAATTTCGTACCATAAATCTATAGGTCAAACTCTAGGGAAAGTGCGTCAGTTTGATTTAAAGGTGTTTTCTTTTCCCTTTAAATGCTTTATAAACTAATAATTGTCGTAAATAAGTTATGTCGTTTTTAAACATATAAAGCTTAATCTCTATGTAACTTTAAAGATTTCAATTTAGTCTCTAAAAGAGATGGGGATTAGTTAGTTTTATTGATTAGTAACCAATGCTGTTAAAATTAATTTTAAAATATCAATCAGTCATAGGTTAGTCTGGTTTATGAAATAAAATTAAAAACTTGTCAAACAACTTCAGGGTCTTAAATAAAAATACTAATCTCTCTATTCTAAAAAAAAGTTTTTGGTGAACGGTTTCCAGAGAAAGGCTTTTTAATTACTGAACCGAATGACACATATATGGTATCAAAATGTCCGGATTCTTTCCGGATTTCCGAGTATATATATATAGGCCCTTTGATTTTTCAAAAAAATTCTCAATTTTAAAATATTTCCATTTTTTTATATAACGGATAAGGTCGCAGTTACAAAGCAAATACTGTCAATCAAATTATTATGCATCCAATCACAATGACCGATTGCCGCTATATTTTAAGATGAAACATGTTTTTTTACCATTTAAAAAGTACTTTCTGGATGAAATATCACTCTAAGACTGATAAAAACATATTCTAAAAACTTACATGTACGCCATTTCATACTAAAATTTCACCATTTTTGTCCCATATTTATAATTTTTCTGTCTGATTTTATCGAAATTAATTGTAAACATAGAGTGATATTTTGTCTCTTTTTATTTTCAATTGCTTAAACGGTATTGTTTAACAAGTATGGGTTTAAACAAAAATATGAATGATAAACACTAGGCATAATATACTAACGAGTTACTTTAAAATAATGGTTTTTGTTTGGTCCAAATATTGATAAACAATTAGAATTAGTTATTTTTATAATCACAGATTAAAAATAATTAAGATGAGTATTTTTAAAAACAGTTTTTGATGAGTTCGAGTTAATATATATTCAAACTTTTAAGGGAGATTTATTTTTGGAGGGGATTTGGTGAAGTATTTTTGGAAAGTTTGTTGACGTTTTTTCGGTAAATTGTTTAATTGTTTTATAAAGTGTATTAAGTTCAGCGAGTTGGAATTTGTATGAATTGCGAAGCAATTCCAAAAGGTCCTGCGTCAGCAGTTAACGGGGGTTGGCGAGCGATAGCGAGCAGGGGGCGGTAGCTCCCTAGTATTTTTAAAAATTTAAATCAAAGAGGGAAGTTAAATGCATTTATGGAACGTAGTCGGAAACAAACACAGAGTCATTATAATCATTTTATAAAAAAATTTAATTTTAAAGAACTGTAGAAATTTTTGTTTAAATAAATTTAGGGAATTTTTATTCATCAAATTTAAAATAAGCACGAAGTGTTGAAATACACCGATACTAACTCAGAGGTGGCAGTGAAATACGGCCGTGAGTAATTTCTAAAGATACGTAAAAAAGGAGCTTTTTCTAGTTTAGATAGTTTGTATAATGATTTGTAGATTTAAATAATGTATTTAAGTAATGTAGATTTGTAGGTGTAAAGTCTTAAAAGTTAAGCATCGTTCTTATGTTTACCAGAAATAAGAAAGACGTCATAAATTAAAAAAGATAAACCGGAAAGTCCAACGTTTTTAAGAGATAATCTTTCTACTTCATAAAACTAACTTATAAAACTAATATTCGAGGCTGTAAAAAGACTACAGCAGAATTCACATAAAATTAATTGACAAACCAATCAAAATGTCTTGTATAAAAATGTAGTCTTTAAGAGCTAAGTGTCTGTGTTATTAGTGAGAACTTTTGAGCAGGAATTAATTTAACACGTTTCTTTTTCTTATAAACTTTATATAAGACATACAGAAAACTATAGACTCGTTTACACAGTTTCACTTTCGATGTTCATCGTAAATAGTTTTCTCAAATGAATCACTCATTTGTGTTAGAAATTTTTGGCAGATTTCTCATAGAGGAAAGAGAAAATGATAAGTCTTAACTATACGATACTTTAGGGACGGATGCCTCCCACATTTAAAACAAGTGAAATAAGATTGTGATGAAAAACAACTATTTCAGTTAATAAAGGGATCTCGGTATCGTGTTTTAAGAATCAATGAAGCAAATAAAAAAATTGTTAGATTTTTAAGGATGGGGATTTAATGTTGATAGGGAGAAATGGACACCTATTAACTACTTTGCAAAATTTTTGCTATGATAATAATCTGGAATATATGAGAGAAAACCAAAGCTATTTGATATATCAAATTCAAACCCATATTTTGAGTAGAAAAACTTACTTATTAAGATATTTTTCCTAAAAATATCTAAAAAGGACTCAATTTTGTGAAAGTAATTAGAAAATTAAAGTGTAATTAAAGTGTATTGAGAAAATTAAAGTGTAATTACTTTTGTAAAAAATTAATAACAAAAGATCAGGAGATAATAAATCTTTGTATTGTTCCTTTAGCAGTTTAATATAACCTTTTCAAAAAATAAATCGCGTATTTTCCATTAAACTCTACCAGGAATAAAAACAAAGAATCTAAGAATATCATTTATAACAAATAACTAATTAAAAAAATATGGTTTAATTTTGAAGGTAATAATTACCCCTGAATGAGTTCAACCAGAAGATGAAAAATGCTGCGCTATTTAATGTTTTGTTTTTGGTAATTTATCATACAACTAGCTGATATGCCCGGCCTTGCACGGGTGCAGAGTATAAATTTATTATTTTTAAGTTTTCCCATAGGGGACATCCATAAATTACGTGAGGCGTTTTTTCCAAAATCTGGACCCCCCTCCCCCCCAAGTGAGATTTACCTACAATTGTTTAAAAATAATTTGCAGTATCTTATCTGTGTGTATTCCTTTTTCATACTTAAAAAAAAGAAAATAGTATAATTTCTAACTTAAGAAGTTGACGTGAGATTTTAATTGACCCCCTCCCCCCTTGGTGAGATTTGGTGAGATTTTTCCAAACCCCTCCCCCCCCTTTTTGACCTCACGTAATTAATGGATGTCCCCAAATACATTTCTAATTGTGTATAATCAGCATTTACCAATCATCCCAGTCCCAGGCGTCTTTTTCATATTCCGGTGTTCCCAGTAGCTTTTCCTATCCCGGTGTTCCTAGTAGTTTTTCTTATCCCGGTGTTTCCGGGTGGATTAATATTCCTTCAGTTCTCAAGCAATATAATTTTTGAATGAATTCCACATTTACATGGAAAATGCATTCTTAAAATTATTTAAAATTGCTTAGATCCCTTGATTAATCATATCTTCAGGAACTAACGTTTTCGGTGAAATCCTACTTACTATTATAATTGTGAATGTTTGTCCGGATGTTTGTTACTCTTTCACGCAAAAACTACTGAATGGATTTTAATGAAATTTTACCATAATGTAGCTTATACATCAGAATAACACATAGACTATCTATCTATCTATCTATCTATCTATATATTACTAAAAACGTTTGTGGCTATGTGTGTGGGTATGTATGTATGTAACGCATCTCCTCCTATGCCACGCCGCAGGCGTGGCCAAAACTCGGTATATAGGCGTATCTCGAGGCGAGGACGATCACTGTCAAGTTTTCCAAGCTCGAAAATCGAATAATTACGAGTAATTAGCGAATTTATAGCCGAAAACGCTTATTTCTCCATTTCTCTACCAGAGTAGATCTGCTCGACTCACGAGATTAAAACGAGATTTAACGAGATTAAAACCTCAAAAATTAAATATTTTAACATGAAAAACTCGATAATTGTCCATTTAAAAACTATATCAGTTGTAAAAACACCAAAATAAATTCAAATAATTAATTTTGAAACGTTAGTTTCCCCTATTTTAGGATATATTCCTTTAAAATTTAAATATTTATGGAAAAGTGTAAATTTTTTTTCATGGAAAACGACTTCAAAATAAAACATTGTTTCAAATGAAGCGGTTCACTAGACTTTTAAATTTACTAGATCTTTTATTATTGTTTCAAATTTGATATTTTTGTTCACTAGACTCATTAATTTACTAGGAAACATTGCCGAGAATACCGGGAAAAGAAAAATTACCGGGAACATCGGGATAAGAAAAAAGTACCTGGATTACCGGGACATAAAAATTATCTCGATCATCGGGAAAGGAAAATTAACTGGAACATCGGGATAGGAAAATTATTGGGAACATCAAACATCGGGATAGGAAAATTATCGGGAACATCGGGATATGAAAAATTACCGGGATCACCAGGATAGGAAAAAGGCGTCTGGGATACCGGGATGATTGGTACTGATTTAAAAATTATAAATATATTTTGAGAAAATTTAATTTAAAAAAAAATTATGCACTCCACCCGTGCAAGGCCGGGCATATCCGCTAGTATATAACTAAAAACGTTTGTGGCTGTGTATGTATGTGGGTGGAGGACACATCTCCTCTTAAACCACGCCGAAGGCGTGGTCAAAACTCGGTACATAGACGTATCTCGAGGTGTCGATTGTCACTGTCAACTTTTCCAAGCTCGAAAATCGAACAATTACGAGTAATTAGTGAATTTATAGTCGAAAACGCTTATTTCTCCATTTCTCTACCAGTGTGGATCTGCTTGACTCACTATTGTTCACGAGATGAAAACCTTCAAAAATTAAATATTGAAACAGGAAAAACTCTACAATTGTCCATTTAAAAACTATATCAGTTGTAAAAATACCAAAATTAATTCAAATAATTTATTTTCAAGCGTTAGTTTCCTTTATTTCAAGATTTTTTCCTTTAAAATTTAAATATTTATGGGAAAGTTTAAATTTTTTTTACATGGAAAACGACTTGAAAATAAAACATTGTTTCAAATGAAGCGGTTCACTAGACTTTTAAATTTACTAGATTTTTTATCGTAGTTTAAAATTTGATATTTTGTTCACTAGGCTTATCAATCTACTAGACTTTTTATCATCCTTTAAATTTGTTACTTAATAACAGCACCAAGATATAAACATAAACAGGAAAACCGGGATTGTAAAAAGTATCGGGAACGCAAGGATTGTAAAATTCGCGGGAAGATAGGATAGGAAAAATTACCGGGTTATAAAAATAGGGATAGGAAAATTACCATAAAGACACCGGGAATACTGGAATATAAAAAATTACCCCGAAACACCGAGATAGGAAAATTACCGGGACTACGGGGATTAGAAAAATTATTGGGAATACCGGAATATATAAAATTGCCGGGAACACCGGCATAGGAAAACGTACGGGGAACACCGGGAAAGGAAAAATTACCGGGAAGATCGGAATAGGAAAATTACCGGGAACATCGGGATAGGCAAAATTACAGGGAACACTGGGATTTGAAAATTACCAGGAACACTGGATAGGAAAAAGGGACCTGGGGTACCAGAATGATTGGTAATATTTATTTAATGATTGGTAATATTTATTTAATGATTGGTAATATTTATTTAAGGATTAGTAATATTTTATTTTTTAGTAATGATTGGTAATATTTTATTTTTTAGTAATGATTGGTAATATTTTATTTTTTAGTAATGATTGGTTTTATTTACAAATTTATATAAATTAATTTTAAGAAAACTAAAAAAATGAATTTATACACTCCACCCGTGCAAGGCCGGGCATATCCGCTAGTATATAACTAAAAACGTTTGTGGCTGTGTGGGTGGAGGACACATCTCCTCCTAAACCGAAGGCGTGGTCAAAACTCGCTACATAGACGTATCTCGAGGTGTCGATTGTCACTGTCGAGTTTTCCAAGCTCGAAAATCGAACAATTACGAGCAATTAGCGAATTTATAGCCAAAAACGCTTATTTCTCCATTTCTCTACCAGAGTAGATCTGCTCGACACACTATTGTTCACGAGATTAAAACCTCCAAAAATCAAATATTTTAACAGGAAAAACTCTATAATTGTCCATTTAAAAAGGATGTTAGTTGTGAAAACACCAAAATAAATTCAAATAATTTATTTTCAAACGGTATTTTCCTTTATTTTAAGATTTTTTCCTTGAAAATAAAAATATTTATGGAAACGTGTAAATTTTTTTAATGGAAAACGACTTAAAAATAAAACATTGTTTCAAATGAAGCGGTTCACCAGACTTTTCAATTTAGTAGAGATCTTTTATTATTGTTTCAAATTTGGTATTTTTGTTCACTAGACTCATTAATTTACTAGGAAACATTGTCGAGAACACCGGGAAAAGAAAAATTACCGGGAACATCGGGATAGGAAAAAATACCGGGATTACCGGGACATAAAAATTATCTTGAACATCGGGATAGGAAAATTATCGGGATTATCGGGATATGAAAATTACCGGGAACATCGGGATATGAAAAATTACCGGGAACATCGGGATATGAAAAATTACCGGGAACACCGGGATAGGAAAACGGCGTCTGGGATACTGGGATGATTGGTAATTGCTGATTTAAAAGTTATAAATGTATTTTGAGAAAACTTCAAACAATAAATTTATATACTCCACCCGTGCAAGGCCGGGTATATCAGCTAGTAATTTATAAAGAGAAAATAAGTCCTTCATTCTTTTTTTCCCGTTTTTCCTGCTTTTTTTCACTTATTTTTCCGTGTTTGAAAACCTGTTTTACCAGTCATACAACGAGTTAAAAATAAAACATTGTTTCAAATGAGACACAGATCACTAGACTTTTTCATTTACTAGATCTTTTATTTTAGTTTTAAACACTGGTTTTAAATTTCTTAATTTGTTCACTAGACTTTTTACTACGGTTTCAAATTTGTTATTTTATAAAGGCACCAAGATATTATTAAACATTATCAGAAACATCGGAATTGTAAAAAGTGACAAGAACACCGGGATTGGAAAATTAGCGAGAACATCGGGAAGGAAAAATTACCGAGAACACTGGGATAGGAAATTTACCATAAAGACACCCAGAATACCGGAATATAAAAATTACCGTAAACACTGAGATAGGAAAATTACCGGGAACGCAGCCGGGATTAGAAAAATTACCATGATCACCGGGCAACGGGATAAGATTACCGGGAACACTGGGATAGGAAAGAGGCGCCTGGGATACCGGGATGATTTGTAATATTGCTAATTTACAAAATTATAAATGTATTTTAAGAAATATTTTAAAAAATAAATTTATACACCCCACCCGTGCAAGGCCGGGTATAACAGCTAGTTATTCAATAATTAAAGCTTTTCAAAATCAATATTTTCTAGTTGAAAGGGAGTTTTAATAGTTTTTTGTTTGTTAACCAACTTTCTTAAAAGCTCTATTATCACTTTTGATTTTACATCCTCGTTTCCATGGAGACTATTTTAACAACATGATAATCCATAAAGCTTTTTAAAATAAAAAAAATAAGATAAACTCTCAAAATAAAATGTGTTAAACTATACTTAAAACTTTTAAATTTCATTAAAATATATTTTTAAATTAGTATTATTATAATTTTTAAATAGACTTGTACCTAGTGTTTTGTTTAGCATTAAATTTTTTTTGTAACAATGGAGTAAGCAGATCTCATCTTGAGGAGAAATAAAGCTATTTCAGCAAAATGACCATAAAAAGGGTCAAGCGGGTCAAGGGGTCAATTAAAGTTTTCGAAACATAGCCTATGTTTTTTCCTGAGTTTTTTTACGTAGGTATACCAAGTTTGGTGCAGATCGAAAGAAAACTGTGGATTTGTATAAAAGACAAACCCACATACATATATATACACACATTCAATTTTATTATATTAGATTTTGCCACTGGCTTTAATTTTATATTTTTGAAAATACACAGTTAAATTGTTATCTATACTATTACTAAAAACTTGTCACATAGTTCTTGGTGTAATCATTTGATCATGTGCTTGTCAAATGCCTTAAGTATAAGCTTATAATCGCTTCTAAATTAGTTAATTCATAGAAGATTTAACAATATCTTCATGAATTTTTGTTATTTTTGCTTTAAGTTTAAAATTTCATACTTTTCATGAAAGTTTATCTTAGAATAGCCGCACCAAATAAATTAACTGTGAAAAAGCATTTTTTTAACAAAATTTAGAGCAATACAATACAAGCAGTTTAGAATCTCAAACACTTGAAAAGACCCAAAGATTCAAATATTGATATCTCAATCACAGCATAAATATCCTTCACTATAAAACAAACATATTCCCAATTGTCTTTTTAAAAAAGTTGCTGTCAAATATCCTCCTCAAAACACAGAATATGGATGATTTTTAATTTTATATGCCCCACTAGAAATGTATCTAAGTATCCCGCATAAAAGTGTAGCAATTTGCCCTAACGATTAATTTTGAACAAAAACTATTATTTAAAGTAAAATAGGCACAGTTCATTTATAATTTAAGTTTTGAAAATATTTTTGATTTTGCAGATCTCTGTATTCAAAGTAAAATACCGTCAAAAAGATTTGTCCAATCTTCAAAACCTTTAAAGTTAGTCAAATGTAATTAATTTAACGATTGCAAATACATAAACAATAAAAGTTAAAATATTTTTAGTGTTATTAAAAATTATTACACATTTTATATAGAAATATTCAAGGGTATGTGTATGCATTTGTAAAGGTTAATGACCTAGTGCAATGTCATTGGTCGTTGAACTAGAACTTGGCAATGAAACAACCTTGTTTTTTAATTTTTTCAAGGTCAAAATTTTTAATAAAATATCAGTGTCCTTATATTTTCGAAATAAATGTTATTTTTTATGAGGATGTAAAAAATGTAAGGGTATTTTTACTCAAAATTTAAAATATTTCTTTTTTTTCTCATGCATTTTTGTTTATATACACGCCAGTTTGGTTACTAACTTACGTGTAAAATATTTTGTAAAATTTAGATTTTAGTAGAATGAATACATTATAAATTAATTTAGTTTTGTAATAATTAAGTTTAGGGAACCTTTTTTTTAAATTAAATTTACCAGGTACAAAAAAACGTTGAGTCTCAAAATGTTGATAAAAAGTATTAACTTTGAATTTAGTAAAGCGACTAAAACCAATATTACTTACACATGCCACAATTATTAAATAAAATTTTTTTAAATTTGTATTTTAAAATTGCAATACAATTAATGCTAAAACAATCTTAATAGCATACAACATATGAAATAACTTTTTGGCACTTTTAATGCACCCGTCACGTATGCAATTTTTGAGATTTTTAAGACACTTACACTTAACTTTAATGAATTTCCATATTACGAATGTAAAATTCTGTAACGCGTTCTGCAAAATAAAGCCAGAGTCGCCACTAAAAAGGAGGACGAGTACTTGACCCCTCCGATTTGATTAATTTTTCGTGTGTGAATATTGCATGACTAGGACATACAACTTTTGTAACCTGTGTGACTCGGGACCTCTGGGTTGTAAAACAGAGCTGTTTTTGCTGAACAACGATATGCTTGCAAATAGTGAGATTTATCAGATAAAGAAGATCTTAAAAAATTTTCCAATCGTGATTTTCTAGAAAATTTCTGAAAAGTGTGACTTGATTTACACAAGTTAATATCCTAGGCATGTACTATTCATACACGAAAAATTAACCAAATGGATGAGTTCAAATACTGGTCTTCATCTTGTAAGAGCAAGGCAAAACTTGATCGTAACCGTAGGTTATAACAGGATACACCAGGACTTATAACAGGATAACAGGTAGGATAAACACAATAACGGTTTCGTAATCCAGATTAGCCTTGGTAATGTAAAAATATATTAAAAATAAAAATGTCATACACATCTGTTTTAAAATACATTTGTTAACTTTACCATTGATATAAAAAGCGTTTGATATAATTTAAAAATATTTATATAAAAAATGCAGTTTTGATAAAACAATCTTCCCTTTGATAAAATATTACAAAGATATTGATTGCTTTTTGTTTCTGTATTATTGCTTTTTAAGCAACTATTCTTTTAAAACAAGATTTACACACCTCGCTCGTGTACAAACAGGTTTCTTATACAAGTTGTAAAACAATCACACTGTTATTTAGACGCTTTCCAAGATTTTAAATTAGCTCTCCTTTAAATATACTTTATTGAATCAGCATAACAGCAAGATGTACGAGTCTTTAACAAGAGGACACCTTCCCTTGATCTTGGCAGTGTTTGTTACCAAGAACGCACATGAATCACCAATACCTTATTTAAAAATGACTAGAAGTCTCTGTTTAAAATAAACTCAAGCAGGTGACTTTTTATAGAAAGTTTTATCGTAAACCCTTAGGTTATCTGGCTGTAAATGCTTTAGGAAGCCAAGTTTATAATAAGAAGTGCTTCTTCCTAAAGGGTTAATATACCTATCGGCTATCCAAACAAGATTCACTAAAAATCATGATAAAATTTATTTCTTTTCAGTATAAAATTAATTTAATTTTATATTAAGTACATAATAAAGAAATGTTAACATTTAGTTAAAAGATTATTTTTATACATTACACTATTAATACACTGATTTTATGAAAAAGGTAATAAAAATTGGAGAAAAAGGTAAGGTATCAAAGAGTAAAATATGGATACTATCTTTTATGCTGAATGTGTTTTTCTTTAACCGATCAAGAACCTTATGAAAAATTTTTACTCCTTAAAAAAATAAGGTTTAAATCATATAATCATGATTTAAACCAACGTTAACGAATTAATTGTGTTTACCAGTCAATTTTTTATTAATTTCTTATACTTTTTTAGCTTGCTTGGTTGCCCAGCTTAGTTTTAATGTATTAGTTTTCAAAAATTTTTACTATAAGTATTAATTTTTTTTTTGTTTTTACGATTCTGTTTATAAATTTTGTATTGTACTGATAAAATTTTATTTATTATATTTTAATTATGCTTATTTATTTAAACAATTTTAAGTTTTATAATTCTGTGTTTATAACATCACATCTTATCAAACCTCATTCCGATGATGACACAGGTATTGAATGTTGCTTGAAACATCTTAAAATAAAATATTTAAATGATATTTATCTAGATCAGTGGTTCCCAACAGGTGGTCCGCGGACCACAGGTGGTCCGTGAGGCCTTCAGAGGTGGTCCGCGAGAAGATTTTTAAGCTTATCCAAAAAATATGTGGAAATTAAAAAAATAGTTTTCCTAATCCCACATTCCAGGAAATAGTAAAAACACTACAGATGCAAAAACATAAGTAAAAAAATCATGCGTCTCATAAATGAAAAAATGTTAAGTTCTCTTTCTCTCCTATGAATTATTTGTTCATTTCTCTTATTTTCCACAATATTATTCAACAGTAGCTTAGGGGACATCCATAAATTACCTGAGTTGTTTTTTCCAAAATCTGGACCCCCCTCCCCCCTTGGTGAGATTTAGTGAGATTTTGCTGGACCCCCCTCCTTCCAAGTGAGATTTACCCACAACCTTTAAAAATAATTTTTTTGCTTCACAGCACCTAAAACTTTTCCATTATTAATGATGTGGGGGAAAAGGACATTATTCCGCCTAAAAATCACCACAGTATCTTATCTGTGGGTATTATTCCTTTCTCAAACTTAAAAAAATCGTTTAATTTCTAACTTAAAAAGTTGACGTGAGACTCTAATCGACCCCCCTCCCCCCTTGGTGAGATTTTTCCACACCTCTCTCCCCCCTTTTTGACCTCACGTAATTTATGGATGTCACCTTATTACAGAGTAGAAACGAAATGTGATGATGTGGAAAAGTATTGCATCAGATTAATTAAAACTGAGAGGCAAATAATGAATCGAATGATCAGACTTATACTTGGTTTGATACCTGAGCGAAGCCTGGAAGTGGTGAGATATACTTCAAACTGGGATGCTATGGTCAGAAAGAGGGTCAACAAGAAATCGTGGTATGAAAGGAGGAAATTTCTGAGACACAAAAGAAATAGGTTTGTTCGAAGATATGAGAAAAATTTATTGCCGAAAATGCGAAAGTTTTTGAACACATAAATTATTTTCTATATTAATCGGTCCTTTGAAATAATTATTGACTTTTGATTGAGTTTCTTTTGGGAGAACATCAGCCTCGCCTATAGAATTTCCTTTGCCACAACTCACAGTCAGTGCATGTCCAGTAGGGTGTCTCAAAAAAAACTTTTTTTCGAAAAACCTCGCTCCCCAGGGCTTTTCCCATTCATTTTGGTCCCAAAAGATAGTGTGTAAAGTTTCAGCCCCCAAAGTTAACTCTAGGGTTTGCCTGTAGAGCCCCTAAGTTTGAAAAAAGTGGAAAAAATTACCTATTTTCAGAATTTTTAAAAATTATATTTTCAGATTGATACTGCGATAAAACTGGTTCAAATGTGTCATTTAGGACTTATTTAGATGGAATATATTTATTTATGTGTATTAACTGCACCCTATAGCCCCTATATTTTAAGATTAAAGCGTACTACTTATGGACTTAGCACACGCCAAAGCTTATAATGCACTACCGGTGGACAAAATGAATTAAATTTGAATTTCTTCGAAGGAACTCCCTCAAATGATGCCATTTGATGCTAAATTGATATTATAAATTATAAAAACCCTTGAAATAACAATAATGAGGTCTTCCACTGAGCTTTTAATGTAAAAAGTGATTTTCTTCAAAATTTTCTTTTCCAGCTTATCAAACCCAAAATTTATATTAAAAATGATGGTTGTTGTACTTTTTTAGATACCAAACATTTAAAACTTTATGGGGGTTTCATTTTAAACCGCAAATTTAATTAAAAACCGCACAGATCAGAAATGACATGGATATTTCCTATACCAGATGTTAAAATCGATTTTCTTTTTTTAAGTTTGGAAAATTACTTCCTTTTAACGTATTAGGGGAAAATTTTAATTAAAAACTGCTTTCTTTAACATTTCAACCAAGATTCACAAGCATTAAACTATTTTCCTAACTTTGAAAAAAGAAAATCAATTTTCACATCTGGTATAGGAATGTTCCATGTCATTTCCGATCTGTGCGGTTTAAAGTTTAATTCTACTTCTTAAAAATTAAACCCCTATAAAGATTTCAATGTTTGGTATCTAAAATCCAACAACCATCATTTTTAATATAAATTTTGGGTTTGATCAGCTGGAAAAGAGAAATTTTTAAGAAAATCACTTTTTACATTAAAAGCTCAGTGGAAGACCTCATTATTGTTATTTCAAGGGTTTTTATAATTTATAATATCAATTTAGCACCAAATGGCATAATTTGAGGGAGTTCCTTCGAAGAAATTCAAATTTAATTCATTTCGTCCACCTGTAGTGCATTATAAGCTTTGGCGAGTGCAACGTCCTTAAGTAGTACGTTTTAATCTTAAATTATAAGGGCTATAGGGTGCAGTTAATACACATAAATAAATATATTCCATCTAAATAAGTCCTAAATGACACATTTGAACCAGTTTTATCGCAGTATCAATCTTAAAATATAATTTTTAAAAATTCTGAAAATTGGTAATTTTTTCCACTTTTTTCAAACTTTGGGGCTCAACAGGCAAACCCTAGAGTTAACTTAGGGGGCTGAAACTTTACACACTATCTTTTGGGACCAAAAGGAATGGGAAAAGCCCTGGGGAGCGAGGTTTTTTGAAAAAAAGTTTTTTTTGAGACACCCTAATGTCCAGTTTGCTTTTTTGTGATCAACAGAATTCCTAGTTATCTCATTCGTCCTGCAATTTAATTTAAAGCTAAGTTCTTTCTTTCAAATTTAAATCTGCTAATAATATATTACCCTATTTTTTGGTTATGAAAAAAAAAGAAAAATTACTATTTTATACTGTTTTTTTAAACCTGTAACTTTTGTGTAGGTGTGAACCCTTCCAGGGTTAATAGTAATAGATAAAAAGGCTTGATAAAAATGGTTAAATGTCTTTTATAAAAGGCATATTTTTAAATAATTAGATATAAAATTAATGTAATGTTAATTTTTCTTTTAAGTTTAATAGATTATTTGTTTTTCTAAGTTCTATTTAGAAACATTGTAAGACTCGGTTTCCCTTACTTCAGAAAAAAAAGTCAAAATTTTAGATTTAGATCCTCCATGAGGAATGAATGCACTGAAAAAAGTTAAAATTTTGAAGATACAGTTAGGGATAGAGATGGTCCGCGGAGGTTCAAATTTAGGTGAAGTGGTCCGCAGACATATTTGAGTTGGGAACCACTGATCTAGATAGATCTATTATTTAGACCTGCAATATTTAATTTTTAGAAAATTTATAAGTTTTCATAGTCGTGCTATTATTTGTATATTGAAACGAGTTCTAAAAAGAGCTCTCAAAGTTAGATGTCTCTAAAAAGTTTTTATTGGGCCTCTAGCTCTTTAAATGATTGTTTTAAAACTTATCTAGCCGAATATATATAAGAGAAAAATATACTTAAATGTTTATTCGTTACTAAGTAAGAATAACAAGCATCAAGGAAGAATTCATTATTATTAATTTTTGTTAAAAACAGCTATACACACAAAGCGTGTTAGAAACCCATCTGAAGTTACAAGTTATGAAATACACGGGAAATCGGTAAAATAAAAATATATATTAAAGCCTAAATAGTTTTTATAAATCAAATATTGTTGACCGAACCAAATGGAAAGTAAATACGCATGCAACTAAGTAACTGGTGCTTAAAACTTAAAAAATATCCTTTAATCGTCTTTGTAGAATTTAATTAGTCAAAAACGCATGTTTTTTACAAAGTCAATTTCCATTATTAGTAAAAACTTGAAATTTGCTCGATAAAAGATATTTTCTTTTTTAAAAGGACAAAAAAATGTTTTCGAAAGTTTCCTAAAATTAGGCGAAAGACAACAATAGGTTTTCTAAAATAATTGAAAACTTAAATCAATATATTGGATGCATAATTTGTTTAATTGTTTCAAAAAATGTTTTTAATTGTTTTGTATTAATATAAAGTTTTTATCAAAATATTTATAGAAATTTTAGGTTTGCTATAAAAAATAGCCAGCAAAAATGTATTACATTTACATCTTCATTTTTCTAATAACCGTTATTTTAATAAGGCGTTTCAGTAAAAATCTGACTATTGTATTTGCTCATCATTAAATCGTTTAAAAATCGCTCTAAACTTTATTGAAAACAAAACCAAAACTGGTTTAAAATAGCTTAAAATATTCATAAATTCATAAAAGCTTGTGTGAGAATGACAGATATTCTGTATCAAAAATGATTACGAGAAACTAAATACATAATCTTACACAAAGTTTGTATTAGTAAAGAATTTAATTAAAATCATAAAAATGTACTTAAAATACAATACCGAAAATTTATTTATTTTCCCGGTGAAAAAGAATCTATTTGGTCAATGAGGTTTTAAAACTCATGCCTTTTTTGAAAATGAATATTTAACTGAATTTACTATTTTTATCTTCTTAATAAGTGAACTTCAAATAACAAGATTTTATGGAAGAATGTAATAAATATTGAAATAAGAGAAAACTCTTTAAATTACAAACAAGAAAAAATATTCCAAAACCGATTAGAGTATTGATTTATGATTGAACTAGTTAAAAAAAAGGTACTATTATGCTTCTTAAGGATTAAAAATTAAGGATTAAATTATGGAAGTTGGATTATTTTTGTGAAGAAAAACCCAAATGCTATATCTCAATTTACATTTTAATGAATACAGTTTATAGATAGAAACACTCACGTAGAAGAATTACAAAAACAACGATTACAACAAGGCTAACTTAGGTATTTTAAATACTCTAACTTTTACAATCCCCTCTGAGCAAAATTGATAAATTATGCAAAATTTTAAGTCCCTAAAATAATAAAAAAGTAGTATTAGCAACTTAAAAACATCATAACTGAAATTTTTATACCTATTTAAGGATTTAAATAATCTTTTAAGTATAAAGAATAGCAAAATATCAAACACGTATAAACAATTTAAACACAACTCACAAAAATTAATAAATTTTGGTTTCGTGTCGAATATAAAAAGCCCAGCATTAAAAAAATAAAAGTTGTACTTAAAATATCAAATTAAGAACCTCGAATTATAGTGCAGAAAATCGTGTATATTTTGAAATTTACTATAAAAAATCCCCGTGAGGCAAAGTAAATAAATTTCGTTTAAGATTCCACAAATTATGGCTCTGTAACAAAACTTTATACCATATTTAAAGACCCATAAATAAAAAGGATGAAAATAAAAAATATTATTTTTACTGTGTTTAATCTTCAAAGTGAACTGAAAAATTAGGAGTTGCAATAATTCTGGGGATTAATAAGACTTTTTTATGCAGTTGATCCTTTTTTTTCCTATTGCAAGTTATGCAGTTGAAAAAGTGACTGAAATTAGGCATGGGGCAAAAATCATAAGAGAAATTATCCGCGAAGGAAAGAAACGTGAGGAGATATAGAAAAGAGAGCAAAGTAACTTTTTTCTTTTAAAAAGACCGTCCGTAACCGACTTATGTAACAAAGTAATGCTGTATACTCTTAAAGGCAGCGGGCCAAAACAGTCTAAATTGACTCCTCATGTGCTAAATAGCCGTGGAAAGTTAAATAAACAGACGTTTAGAACCCTCTTAAGTGACGCAACTGGCCGAGGTTTGAAAAAAACATACTACTTAGCAAATTGAATGGGAGGAATATTTCTCCAAAGGTGAATTCGATATAAATGAATTACCAACACCCTCTTTTTAAGTACGTTAGGCTAGAATTGATGGATATCAATTCAAAATGTGAAATATTGCTAATATTTATTGAAAAATTATACCCCATCCTCCCATTAAAAAACTATTCAATTTGTTTTCAAGGTCACACACATGCGTGAAATTAATGAGAATAGTTTACAGTTAATTGATTTAAAAGTAATAATTCTTTAAAGTAATGATTCACAATTGGATTCTATCAGAAAAATTCTAATATTAAGAAAAGGGTATTTTTAAAACTCTAAATCTTTCTATTTTCACTTAAGGCTGATTATAAAAAACAGTAAAAATGCCTTTTACTGAAAATAGTACTATCAGAGACGTTACTTCAGGAAATACACATACGTATATATTGACACTACTTTTGTCAATATAATTTTTTAATGTAAAGATATGTACCTTGCCAATGTTAATTAGTGTTGATTTGAATTAAAATTATTAGTTAACTAAACTTTTCTATTTCTTTTCGGAAAAGAGTTCTTTGCCTTATGTTGTGGTGTGTGCATATAAGATTTAACTTCCAACTCATCAAGTTTTTTTCTCTGTGTTGATTAATCAAAATACAAATTTATTTCTTTATTTTTTTTAACATCAGTAAATTAAAATACTTTTTGTTATTTCGATGTTCGTATTTGAAGAGTAATCCTCATGTTCTTTTTTTAATATTTTTGAGTACTGCTCTACATTGGAGCAGTTTTATTTAGTTCAGTGGTTCCCAACTCAAATATGTCCGCGGACCACTTCACTTAAATTTGAACCTTGGCGGACCATCCCTACTCCCTACTTTATCTTAAAAAATTAACCTTTTTTTTCAATGCACTCATTCCTCACAGAGGGTGTTAACTTTGAGTTTTTTCTGAATAGTACAGGAAACAGAGTCTTAAATACGCATCTTAATAGAACTTTAAATTAAATACTCTATTAAACTTTAAAGAAAAATTATCATGACATTATTTTAAATCCAATTATTAAAAATAAACCTTTTATAAAAGACATTAAAGACGAGGATACTTTACAAATGATAATAAATGTTCAGGTGAGTGGAATGTTCGCTCGTTAATCTATTAGCCCTGGAAAGGTTCATGATCATACCTACACCCAAGTTACCCCAGGTTTAAATAACATCAGTATCAAAGAGTCATTTTTTTCATACCAAACAACATTATTATTATATTATTAGTAGTTTGAAATTTGAAGAGAAAATGATTTAGGGTATTTTTAAAACTATCTTTCTATTTTCACTTAAGGCTGATAATAAAAAAACAGTAAAAATGCCTTTTACTGAAAATACTATCAGAGACGTTACATAAGGAAATACACATACGTATATTATATTGACACTACTTTTGTCAATATAATTTTTTAATGTAAAGATATGTACCTTGCCAATGTTAATTAGTGTTGATTTGAATTAAAATTATTAGTTAACTAAACTTTTCTATTTCTTTTCGGAAAAGAGTTCTTTGCCTTATGTTGTGGTGTGTGCATATAAGATTTAACTTCCAACTCATCAAGTTTTTTTCTCTGTGTTGATTAATCAAAATACAAATTTATTTCTTTATTTTTTTAACATCAGTAAATTAAAATATTTTTTTGGTGAAAATAATGATTTATTACTTGATTATTGTGGCTTATAAAGTTATCAAGTGTTATTACAATGTTTGCTTAGATAAAGTAAACTAATTGAGTTTTTAATTATAAAATTATCTCTAAAAAGGGTATTAAAAGGGATTTTTATTATTTACCTATTGTTAAATTAATTTATATTTTAGCATTAGTTGGCAAAAATAAACAATGTTGTTAGTAAATACGAATAGCGAGTAGGTATGTACAATTAAAAAATACTTGTTCAGCTTTAGTTTTGGCAAAAGTTATTTCTTTAACAGTTATTCTGATTTAGTTTTGTTGTTCAGGCTTTTTAAAATTTCTCATAGGTAAAGCTTGTGTTACTTTTTATCATTGGTTCTAATGTATTACATAAAAGCAAAGTGAAATGTATCAAAAGAACTGGAATTTTCTTTATAATTAATATAATTATAATTGTATTTTTATCAAATATGAATTTAATATACAAATTTTATTATAATGTTTTAAAATTTTTTAGATGAAACTGTGGTTTTACCTTCTATATTTTTGTTTATTTATTTTGTCCATGTATTCTTAATGTATATGTTACGGGCAAAGTGATTAATTGGGCATTATTAATAATGCCCAGAGTGTAGGCGAGCAAAGTGATAAATTTCATTGATAAAATGCCATCGAATTTATCACATTGCCCTCCTCCACTTCGAGCATTATTAATAATGCCCGATTTATCACATTGCCCGAAACATTCATACGAAAAACAAGATCATTCATCATTTAATGAAGGGGAAAGACTTTCTTGTTTGGTTTTACTCTTTATTTGGAAAGGAAATCTTTATAACTGCCTTCAAAATAACACCGGATTTGTGACTGCTTTTACAACCTACATGAAGTATATGCAATCTTTCATTATTTACAGACAAATAATTGAAAAAAGTAATTAACTGAAGCTCTTGTCTTAAAACTCACTTTGTGGACCGAATGAAAATAAGCCACTGGCTGAACTCTAAAACCTTAATAACGAGAATGATATAATAATAAATTATCTCATTAACCTCAAAAAGTATTCTTTTAAATATTTACAATTTGGAGCTTCTTTTCAGTAAAAAGTTAATAAAAACCTACAATGAAATTTAAATTACATTTAATTGCTTTGCCTTTTAATCACGGTAACACTTTATAGTTCTGGAATTTCATTTATACACATTTTATTCTGCAAGTTTTTGGCATCAATCTTTAAAAACCAACTGTTTAGATTAGAACATGTTTGAAAATTTTAATCAGCGGCTAAAATTTGATGGCATAAAAATTCTACTACTCTATATCCTCCTCATTTCTAATTTCTCCAAGTTCTCTCGAAAAACCACTCGAATAGGATGCATTTCCGATCCCAACCCCAAAAAGGCATCGTTTCTTTTTCTACAACAAAAACACTCAAAAAGAAAAGAAAATAATTATATTCAAAGGCATCTCAACTTACCGTGTCCCCATGAGGTTAGATCACAAAAAAATCCCTCAAAAGATAATCCTTCTGATTCACTTCCAAACACTCACAAACAGTTCATGATAATAAACACGGAGGTTCACAGTCCCATGCCACAAGTATCCCGAAGCCCTGCTCTCGTTCCTAATCCAAGCACAGGGGATCTGAATGGAATTATGATAATTCGAAGGCTTCAATCGAATAATTCGTACGAACGACACAGTCGGCGCTCGACAATCTTCTTTTCAGAAGGTCATCCATTTTAGCAGTTAAACTTAATATAGCTTTTACCGGTAGAGGGCGTCACGACGGTGAATTTTTTTTTCTTCTTCTCTATTCTCTCTCTCGTGCTCCTCTCTCTCCCTGCTCTACATCTTCCAAGCGCGGGAAAGATGGATGGATTTTCAGGGGGTTGATTTACCTGGTTTGAGCTGTCAGGTGTCGAGAAGAAGGATTTTGAGGAATTGTTTGGGTTTCCACCTCTTTTCGTGGTGGGAGAGCTTCTTTTTGAATTATGACTGGGGACTTATTCTGTGAGACAGTGTACTATACCTTCTACATTTACAAAATATTTTTATATTTTTTAAGAGCTTTATTAAATTTCACAATGGTTTTATAATTAAGGGAATACAGGTGTCTGTAGGTCTTAGTGTAGACAACTGAGGTCAGGGACGCAACAGAACAAAGACTTTATGGTAGGCCACATTTTCTAGAATAGGAGTTATAGACATATATGAGGGAGGGAAATATAATGTTGTACTTAAGATTATTATTTCATCGGATTTTTTACTTTATACTAAAATAGAATAATTCATATTAGGATTTGTGTTAAAGCATACGTCTATAGAAAATCATTTATTTTTTCCCAATATCATTAATAATTTTTATACTTCCCGTTGCATTCAAACAACTAAATTGTTGTGAGAAAACAACTCCAGCTCTCAAGCGTCGCCTCCAACCGTGGACCGGTTTCGCCTTTGTTAGGGCTCATCAGCACGGTATAGGAAGGTAACGCAAGAGAGCGGAGGGAGAGCTTTTAGTCTAGCCGACTATAACGGCTAACTAAATTGTTATTTAGGGTGAGGTAATTAATTACCCCGATGTACCTTGAACATCGGGGGAACCTGTTAGCGTTCGCATACTTTTACTTTTGTATGAACAACATTTGAAAAATTTTTTGAACAACATTTTTTTCCTTAAATAAGATCATTTAATTTAAAACTGCAAATGATTTACCAAAAGTCTTTGCGAATCGTGAAAGATTCAGTTCTGTTTTAGACTATACCAAACAAAACACTTTGTTAGCGTGAAATCAAAATGAAGAATTAGGTGGGTGAATTTCCAAGTACCAAAACTCAAATTTTGATTAGGGGACTAAATACGTGAGGATTAATTTATGTTTTCAGATATTTTTTAACAATTTAAAAGAGTAGTTTGAAGTGTAGGAAATTTAAAAACTAATGATATTTATATTTCTTTTTTGAGTGCTATAAGGAATAAAATGTATATTAAATCAAGTGAGTTATTTAAACCATAAATTAAAATATTGTAAAAAGGAATATAAAAACAGTTTTCTTAAAGATAATCTTAAGAATATCACACTATAACCTGTTGCTAAACCCTTCTGTTTCTAGAGTAGTATGTACTATTTTAAGAAATTCAAGGTGGCATAATATAGGGCATCATCCTTACCCAGACTGGTGGTCATTATCAATTGAAAGTAATCCAAATGCAATAAAAGCTTTAAAATGCTTCTCCCTTTGATCGAGCTTCTCTTTTTACACCACATTTTCCTACCCTTTTACACCTGTTCTAATGACTATAATAAACAAAGATATCACTTGAATTTGTTAAAAAAAGTCTCAAAGGTTAACGACTCCGAAGGTAGTTTAAACGCCAATTTTAAATGAAAGGAATAGGATGAATAAAAAAGGGGAGGGGTATGAGTCTGAAATATTCCCCTGAAGAGTTCAAGGTTTCTTAATTCTTAATCTTGGTAAGATAAGGAGCCAGTGGAAAATAAGTACAAATAAAAAAAATTTTGGTAGTGTGATTTTATCAAGAGTAATCCACCACATACACCACTGATTGACCAGATACGAGGTTTGCCCATTATTCTGAAATTACTTCGATCTTCAAATGAACTTTAAGCTACATTTTTAATAGGATCATACTTGCTATCCATAAATACAGCCCAGGTTTTTTATTAAAAGAAGTTAACAAACATTAAATTTCCCAATCTTGGAATTTCCACTCCAGGATTACATAGAAGAATATTTGTACTTAAATAATTACATCGTTTTATTGTTCTGTGTTCATTTTAGACGGCAATATTTTTCAATGGCTCCTTATAATTTGTTTAGGAGATGGGATAAAGGCTGATGACAACCTGCCACCTTCGTCTTGATCTTAACACCCTTTCTCCGTATCTTTGACTCAATGTTTGTGCCAAGAATTCCTCCAGTGAACCCGATATTCCATTGTTAGGATCGAAGTTGTGATAACAGCTATTCCCATCCACCCTAGCTTCATGAATAACTCGTTCGAATTCAAACCCACATGTTTCGTTTTCTAATTAGAGTAAAACTATTTTTAAGATCGATATGGCTATATTTGTTCTCTTTTGAACTGATCGTAAGGTATAGTATCAATGTTGCTTTTAAGATGTGCGCAGAATTAAAATTTTCGCTGTGTTTTATTTTAGCTATTTCATTTTTTAAAAAATCTGTAAAGTTTCTATTTGTCTGTTAAGTTTAAACTTTTTGAAACATACATTTTCTCATAAATTTACAAAACTTTTTTCATGTAGGCATTATGAACCTCATAATATACCCCATTAAACTATGACACAGCTTTTGATGTAGTCATATTTTTTACATTTCTTTACAATTCACTATGAACAAAATTAGCAAAATTGCATTTATTTGGAAAGTAAATATCAAAAGAATCTCTCCCCTTCAGTCAAATGCTTTACGATATCGCAATCGAAAATGTCAATATTTTGATCATTATTGGGGTCTTAAAAGAAATTACCTTAAAGAGTATGAATTCTCCCTTGCATGTATAATTCGTAGCTTTAGCACTTTCGATATAGTGTAAATAATTCAAACATTTCAAAATTTTAATTTTCAATTTGTTTAAAATCAACTAATTTTAGTTTACACCAGAAAAATTTCACGACTCTACCGAAACAACAAGGAATCAATTCGAAAAGTGACTACACATCCTTCTTTATCCTGTAAGGCTAAGCGCGCACTAGGAGACAAAGACAAAATTTCTCTCGGAGACAAAGACAAAATTGCTTCCCTGGCTATTGCAAGAAGCTAGAGTGCGCGCACATGGCGACGAGACCAAGATCACTAGGCCAAGAATTTCCTCATAGAAATGCATTGCTCTCGAGTGACTAGTGTTTTAAGTCGCCGAGACAGAAGTCTCTTAGTGCGCGCTTAGCCTTATAGGATTGATATTTTATCACTTTTAATAAAAACTGGCAACAGTACAGATACTAGATAGTAAAATATGTGTTCAAATTATATTTTAAAAGCAGAAATAACTTGTACCGATGCCAAGGTCACCCATCTTTTACTAGCTTATAATAAGATGTTCAGTTCAATTACGCAAGAAACTAAGTTCTAATTTAAATTTTGAACGAAGGGGCACGCGACCTTCGTTATAAAAAAGTATCCGAGCTTTCTTCGAGTTGGAATTGAAATAAGAATCCTTTTGTAAAGTCACCGACTCCCCAAGGTTCTGGCTCTCAATGAAAGGTTTCTTTATTTTCAGTCTTAACAACACTGCCACAAGTTGTATTTAGGTAGTAATTAAGAAGATGTATTGGGGGGTAGTATAAAGAATTTTGTTACAATGCAGGTACGAGACATCTAAACTAAGAATGAAAACTTGATTATATAAATGAATGAACTTTCCCTTCGACTAAGTTTTTACAGAAAGTTCTTGATTCTATTCTGTTCAATCAATCTTATCATGGTTAAATAAACCGTGTAAAAAGTATTTAATGATCAGCATTTAAGCAATATTTATTTGTTATTATATTTTATTTGTTAAATCATCATGGTTAAATAAACCGTGTAAAAAGTATTTAATGATCAGTATTTAGATTATTTTCAAACTGATTTTAAGTTGAATATACAGTTTGGGAGATGGGGGGGACCTTTGAACATTGGGTTGAGATATTTTTAGTATGATATTTTAATAAAAAGATAGAGGATGCTTCATAAAAGATTTTTTCATTTCAGTCTTTTTTTTATGAGTTCTATATAATCTATATAATAAAATTCAAACTAATAAGCTATTCATTACCATACCATATACCCCTATGTTAACCAATAGCTTTTGTAAAAAAGAATGTTTAAATAACACTTATTGGATAATAAATAAATTAAAAATATATCAAAGCGGATGTGTGAAAGTAAGATATTTCATAAATTTGGTAAAAGTTGGTATAAAATTTTAGAGAGAAATATGAAGGCTTAGAAAAATAAATGCATAAAAACCCGAAAATTTTAAAGAACACCAAATAAAAATATTTTTTTATACATAAACCATCCTTATAAACCTTATCTAACTTCTACTATTCTATGAATGAATCACCAGTTTGAAAAGGGAAAATGGCAAATTTCCAGTATAAGTTTTGGGGTTATAATGAAAACGCTTCATTACTTGTATTTTTTTCTCGATTTTCTCTCAAAACTTGGTTTTTGACCTTGTTCTCTTTTTTAAACTGACGATTCGAAAACAACTGAAATAATTATAAAAACCTTGTTTTTGATTTTAATACCTTATTTTTTATTTAAATTAATTTAATGCTAATTAAGTTAAATATCAAAATCAAACATATATATAAAAATTTTTTGTTTTTCTTTACAAATGCCTGTGTTAATAAATATTTTCTTTCAAAATTTTCCTTATGTTTTGCATCTTACACAAAAACGGTTTTTGGTTCTTACGACATGAAAAACTTCTCTTCTAGGATTCTCTTTCATATTCATTAAACACTTATATAATCACACCAATAAAATAATTGAATTGATAAAACCATTTAAATTCTACAAAAGTATCAAGATTAAAGTATTATATATTTCAATTTAAAAATAAAATATGAGATAATGAGAACGAAAGAGTATAAAGGTGTAATAGTAGCAGTAGGAACATTTTACGAAAGTTGTTCCTCACGGTGCTAAAACCAGTATATTTGAGAAAATTTTAGCAACTGAAAACACAAAAGCCTATCACTCTTTAACGGACCCAAGCTGTGCATCTCTGCAAATCAGATATTGTTGACTTTGGACATTCTTCTACGAAAATAGTCCCAAGCGCGACATGTAGTTTCGGCGGGCATGTCATCTTCATCATGACAATGATGCTCATATGTGAGCAGATCCATTTGTTTCTGAGCATAAGAATAGTTCCCAGGCTTGCCAAGGAGGGTGTGAACCTCCCAGAGGTAAAAATAGTCAGTGTCGGCCACTGAGAGTCATGAAAACAGCAGCAAAGTGGAAGCATGTCACCTTCAAAATTAGACTCGCACGTCTTGATTTACAGGCGAATCATGTTATGACTCCTCTCAATTAAGATCGCTTCGTGATGTGTGTGATTGTCTTTGTTTTTTTTTTAATTTTTTTGGCAGTGGTTATAAAATAAAATTTAATAAACAATTTTTAAGTGGTGTAAATTCTAATAAAGTAACACCTGGAAGTATAACTATAGCTAATTATTGGACTTCGAAACAGAAAAATATATCGTGTAATGTCTGAAGTATTACCTGGAAAAGTTAAAATATTCTGCTGACTTATCGAAGGTATACATATAAAAATAAAATCTACACATTTTCGTAACAATAATGTACCTTATGGAATTAATATTTTTCTTTCAGTGGTAAAAATTGACAGGTGTAATTTTTATATCCATTTTTTAAAAGGGAAACTCTAGACGCGGTAAAAAAAATTTCTGCACAAAATTCCCTAACTGCAACTAAATAATATTTACATCAAGACATTTCAAAGTTTTCCTATCAAACCAAATGAAACTAAATGTTATAAAAAATGCAACTAATAATAATTCCTTAATGCAAGAATAACCTAAAAATAAACCACAGTATTAACTAAAGAAGTTTTGTTTTTCATATTTATGTATGTCATATATTGTTTGCTCCTAGTTTTATAATCTAAATTCTTCTTAAAATTTGTTACGAAATATCCAAACATACTTATATTATATAAATGTTACAGCCAATAAACCGATACAAATACTTATTTTATATAAATGTTACAGCTTAGAGTCAATAAACCGGGTATTATAATGATGCCCGAAGTGAGGTTAAATTAAAATACCTTTATCAATAAATATTAATAACTTTGCCCGAAATACGCAGGCGTTATTAATAATGCCCGGATTTATGACTTTGCCAGTATCGTTGGAATTCACTAAAAGAAGCTCCATTGGTTTAGTTAATATTCTCAATGAATGAAGTGCCTTAAGTTTCAAAGACAATCAAGCCCTGAATATATGTCAACCAAGCCAAGAGGAGGCAAAAAGAAAAGTTGAGGAATCATCAATTGTTAACTCTCAAACTTAAACTAACTAAACCCAAAATAAAAGAACTTATACTACACTAAACCCTTATGTCTTAAAACACAACCCACATTGTAAAACTTTAGTGATGTAAAAAGAAATCATAGCTATTGTAGGTAACGGCAGGTGAGATTGTATTGTTTCCGAGATCACGTGAATATTTACCCAACATTGTCTGCTTCTTGAGTCCCGAAATAGCTATCTATGTTTAGATGGTGAAGTGGGTGAAGAGGATGCCAAAGACCTATTGAAAACTTTCATCATCCGCCATATGCTCTCTTCGAAGAGGTTTGAGTGGTTTGGTGGAGAAATTGTGATAAACAAATGCTTTAATGATATCTTGCAACCGTAATGATCTTTCTCTAAAATTTCGAGGGATTTTTCTTAAGGTTGAAATCAGTTGAAATTTTATGGTAGTTACTATTTTGAAATGGTATTAATACTTTATTAAAGCTAACATGATTCCAATACATAGTTCTGATTGGGAATAATGGATAGTTTATATGGATGGTTAGATATTTTTCCAATGTTACTCATTTGTGGTAAAACCCTCAGGGGTTTTCAAATTTTTGAGCATCGCGTCACACTTTTTATGAACATTCTAACGCCTCCTACCTTATCTTCAGTTAATTTTACCATGCCCCCTCCTAAAAGACTGTAGCTTAGAGCACTTTTTAGAAAATTAAAAGGGTGAATTTTTGAACCTAAACATATCTAATTGTTAAATTGAGAAAGCAACAATGGTCATCACAAAAAAGGGGGGTCTGAGGTTAAGGAGGGTCTTGGTACAAACTAAAAAGCTGAAGCTGTTTATAGTTTATTTGATCTTTGGTGTTTCAAACTATTTTAAAGATTAAAACACCTGTTGACTGAATTTTATGCACTTAAAAGCTGCAATAGGTAATTGAATTTGACATTTAAAAATTTACCAAGAAGAATTTTTATCAAGAAAATTGACAAAAATATATATCTGAATATAATTTACAGGTGAAAACAAGCTATGAATAATTGGGTGGCTTAGATAAAAAAATGACCGAAAACTGCAAATTGTGATACTTTTATGAACCATATAAAAACTAAAAAATCGACGGGACCCCAAAATTTTATATCATGGTTTGACCGCAATGATGTCGAATATGGCGAATATTATGAAGATTAAAGTATCTAGTATTTGATGTTATATTATATTTTGTATTTGTACAACACTCCTCTAACTAACAAAAAACAAAGATCTGTGAAGAATTTCCCATAAATTGTCCCTTTTCTTTTCAAAACTTAACTTGTAATTTACCTAATTTTGTAAAAGAAATTTTGATGTAAAAAAGTCACATGAATGTACCCTAAAGGGTACATAAATTACCTCAAACAAAGGATTAAATTATCTCGCATGAATGTACCCAACAAGCTAAAAGCAAGCTTTTACAATTAAATTTAAATAATATATTTTAAATATGTTAACAAGTTTACATTAAAAAGTGCTTGAAATTTAAAGTAGGTAAACTATCAGAGAATCAAATAGTACTATACTTCACAGCAATGCTTGCTGAACCCAGTACGTCACTACGCGGAAGGGGAAAGCGAGTAAACACAAAGCCTGTTGGGTTGATTGGAGGAACTTCGATGCGCGAATGGTGATAAAAATACACTATTTATACATGGGTTAACGAAATAATCATATTTTAAAATGGACGCTTTTTGTTTCACTCGAAATTCAGACACCGCGATGGGAACTACTTCGTTTGTTAGTGATGTAGTAGGTTCAACTTAAGTTGCTGTCTAGTAAAGCAAGAATCATTAAAATATTAAGGAAAAACAACGACTTTAGGTCATTTTCACTAACAACGCTGTTCTCAGACACCTGTTTATTTCAGAATAAAATATTGTGAAAACACTAAAAACCTTTCATGTTTAATTAGTATTATGCAATACTTCATGATTAAAAACATAGCATAAAGTACTGTCAAACAAGTTTCTATGGTGACCATATGCGTAATTCCAGCATTTATCTCCCTCCTCAGGCCACCGTTTTGCATTGTCATAAAAGAGAATGTTATCGGCCGCATCTAGTTTCTCTGTCACCCCCCGCGTCCTATTCTTAGTGAGTGACTTTGGCAGTCGGCATTAGCACTCGTTAACACAGTTATTGTGTTCGAAACAGTGAGGAATCGCTACTTCCAGCTGACGCCGACGAAATTAATTTAGAAGGGACCTGTGTTTATCAAGTAGGCTTAGCGCCTGATGGGATAATCCAGCTTCGGCATTTGCATTCCGACGCATAAATTAAGGTGGAGGATTCGCGGCACTACGTTTATTTTGAGCCGCGTAGTTTAGTTTAGGGTAAAAAAATTTATTTTCAGTGTTTTTTTTTAATTGCGCTGCTATTAAAATAGCTTTTGGCGGAGAAAAACGCTATAAAAGCGGGGGTTTAGGTTGTTGTTTATGATTTTATTAAAGAGTGTGGGTTGTTGGAAAAAATTAAGATTTTCCTCGTACTAGAAAGTCGCCAGATTTAGAGAGGAATTACTCATGAGTGTAATGGGAAAAGTATGAAAATTAAACCATAAAATGATATAAATATTTTAGGCAGAACATTCTGTGAAGAAAACTAAATGAAATAAACATCTAATTTTTTATTTAATAATAATAATAACAATAACAATAACAATAACAATAACAATAACAATAATAATAATAATAATAATAATAATAATAATAATAATAATAATAATAATAATAATAGCTATAAAATTTTCCAAGAAAAATTTTTAAAGATGAATCTAGCTAAAAAATTATGTGTCCGCGCGCTCCTGCTATTATAAAATTAATTTCTCCATAAAGCTCTAGTGACATCAAGAATATTATGTTGATTCCTTTCAATTATCTAAACATGCAAATATGTTTTTTTTATTATTTTACTAGCGGATATGCCCGGCCTTGCACGGGTGGAGTGTATAATTTTTTTTAAATTACATTTTCTCAAAATATATTTATAATTTTTGAATCAGAAATTACCAATCATCCCGGTATCCCAGACGCCTTTTCCTATCCCGTTGTTCCCGGTAATGTTTCCTATCCCGGTGTTCCCGGTGATTTTTTCCTATTCCCGGTAATTTTTCATACCCCGGTGTTCCCGGTGATTTTTCCCGTGTTCCCGGTGATCTAGTGGACATGCCCGGCCTTGCACGGGTGGAGTGTATATTTTTTTTTATAATAAATTTTCTCAAAATATATTTATAACTTTTAAATCAGCAATTACCAATCATCCCGGTATCCCAGACGCCTTTTTCCTATCCCGGTGTTCCCGGTAATTTTTCATATCCCGATGTTCCCGGTTATTTACCTTATCCCGATGTTCCCGATCATTTTCCTTATCCCGATGTTCCCGATAATTTTCCTATCCCTATGATCGAGGTAATTTTTATGTCCCGGTAATCCCGGTACTTTTTATTTCCTATCCCGATGTTCCCGATAATTTTCCTTTTCCCGGTGTTCTCGGTAATGTTTCCTAGTAAATTAATGAGTCTAGTGAACAAAAATAACAAATTTGAAACAATAATAAAAGATCTAGTAAATTTAAAAGTCTAGTGAACCGCTTCATTTGAAACAATGTTTTATTTTTAAGTCCTCTTCCATGAAAATAAAATTTACAAATTCCATAAATATTTAAATTTTAAAGGAAAATATCTTAAAATAGGGGAAACTAACGTTTCAAAATAAATTATTTGAATTTATTTTAGCGTTTTCACAACTTATATCCTTTTTAAATGGACAACTATAGAGTTTTTCCTGTTAAAATATTTATTTTTTAAAGTTTTCATCTAGTTAACAATAGTGAGTCGAGCTCTAGTAGAGAAATGGAGAAATAAGCGTTTCGGGCTATAAATTCGTTAATTACTCGAAAACTTTCGATTTTAAAGCTTTGAAAACTATCTTAAGTTACTCCCCGACTCGGAATACGTCTATACGTCGAGTTTGGTTTCGGTCCGTGGCCTGTTTCAAGAGATTACCCCGGACATACCCACATACATACATACCCACATACACACATCGCCCGTTAGCCTTTTATTTATACAGAGATTTAAATATCATGTTTATAAACATGTCAATGGTAACGGATTTGGCGTTATTTGATATGTTTATTACATCATAGGGATAGGGATTTTATACTTAATTAATCGTTTTATTACAATAAAAATTTAATATATTGAGACTTTTCATTGCATTGGGGATTATATTCTATCTTAGGCTAATGCTTGTCACCTAATTCATATCAATATTGAATTACTATATATTTGAATTGATTAATGTACGAAGTAAAAACGAATTTTCTATATCCTGGTTGAAAATAACTTATGAATGAGTTAAATATCTATAGATAAAAAAATCTGATAAGGAAGAAGATAACAATTTTTTACCAAAATATTATAAAATAAATATCCATATATCGTATTGGAATTTCATTCTTTACACACGTCACTTCTCTTACTTGTTGTTATTTCCATTGGGACAAGAAGCAAGGAATTTAAAAATGTTACTTGATTAAGATGGTTACCATGTATTTATATGAAATGTTTAACAAAGAATTTATGTAATTTAAAATTTTGGTTAGATATACTTTCCTTTCAACTTTATTTGAGAATTTTGCCGAAATATCGTTTTACAATCATGCGACATAATTTATTTCAGAGGAAGACGTTAGTTTTAATTAACTTTAAAGTATTGGGATGTTAATAATTTTAAGGTAAACGATCATTTTATGCTTAATTTTTTAAGGAAGTGGTATTTAAAACCAAATAATACGCAAAACTCTACACAACTAATTGCTTTTTCAAATTCAACATATTCCAACAACATACAAATTCAACATTTTTAAATTCTGAGAGTACAGTGTCAGTGGTAACGTAAGAGTACGGTGAAAATGGTCCACAATTAGTTTTCAATAAAAAGGAATTACAATGCTTTGACCTTTTGGAATTCTTTTTCCAAAACATTAATTAACACTAATATTTAATGATTTTTCATTACATTTTCTCATATGATTCGATAGAGATTCTTTCAAAATTTTAAAGGTTAAGACATTTTAATTGCAACTAGATAATAAAACTTAAATTCCACCCAAGCAGCACAAACATTCAACGTCTAATTTTTGTGATTTATCGCCAAGTTTGTTTACTTCTAGTTGCAGTTACGTAAATTTGACATATTTGGGATAAGCTGTGCTACTAGGTCAGTTAAACATTATAGTTGAGGAGACCCATCATATAAAAATTTGTGTTCTTTCCCAAGTAAAATTTAAATTTTTATACAATTTTTTTTAAATTAAGTGGACTATTTCAAAACAATTTTTACTGTGTGTATTTTCCTAAAAGTAAATATAACTCATGTCATATTGTTTCGGTACAACATGTAACACTTCATTAAAATCCTTATGATTTGATTAGATTTGTGCAATCAAACAAAGAAAACTAATTTTTAACTGAATAAATTTAAACATCTTATGAAAGTTATTGATCTGGACCTCAAAATTTTACAGTGCAGAGAACAACTATAAGAGGAGTTATAGAAACTGTTTTGAATATTTAACACATTCTCATAGCCAATATCAGAGTCTCATTGGCTTTTCTTGATAACAATTAAGGCATTACAGACATTTCTTACGTTTATGTAAAAATTATGATAAATGTACAAAAACAGTCTCCATAAACAATGCCAACTTTCCTTCCTGTGTGTAACTCAGTCATTATGAAGAGCAAGGTAATTTTTTTGTCAACTTAATTTTTTCAACTAAAATTTTACATAAAATCCAATACTCGTGGATACACTGAAGTCCCATTTTTCCATAATTTCTTTCGCTGCTTTTATATATGCGAAATTTATTTTGTCTATAGTTATAAAATCATAGTTTAAATTTGTAATAAGGACACAGCTCATGAGAGTGAACATGGGAAGCTTGAGACGACCTAGGTGTATATAAATGCATCCAACTGACTACAAAAACGTTTCCTTAGACGACCTTGGCATGAGACAGTAGCTGAGCCTTCAAATTCAGTGGCATAAAAAGCGTGGAAAATTCTCATAACTAATACTTAATTGTTTTGCCGACTTTCACAGGCATCAAAACTTCTGTACTGGAAAATAGCCTCATATATTTCCGTCCCCTTATCACAATCAGGCCAAGAAACTCTTTAAGGGGTATTTTTAAAGCTGTCTAAAACGGAGCCGTTGACTAGAGTAGTCTGGCGAAGATCTCAAAGGAGTTAAAAATATTATTCTCGGATCAGAAACTGAAGTGATCTTTAAAAAGAAACCACCCCCTTGGGAATGACTGCGTCGATATACCTAAAAATACTTTCGGAATTTTCTTTTTATTATGCATTTCAATTAAAGGTAAATTTTATGCTCTATATTTGTGAGCCTCTTGTTAGCTGAGAGACCGCGTCAGATATTTTCAGTGAACAGAACGCCCGCTGAATTCTAATCTGTGACAGACTGCCCTGATGTTGAAGGATTGGCAGGCGAGGCCAACGGTATAATCGTTCTCAAAGCAGTTTGGCTTTTTTCAAAGCAGTTTTCTTTTAATTTTTGTTCCCCTGTTTCATTTGGCAATTCATCATGAAAATTGGACTGAATATGCTTTTTGAACTCAGCAATGGAAAAAAGCTGTTTTTTTCTCTTTTCATCAAGATGACGAGTATTTAAGTTGACATACTTTCAATAACTGTAACCGTATTCCCATTTTGATTGAAAATAATGTAAATCTAACAAATGAAACTAATAGTTGTTGAGTCAAAATTTTTGATAGTTTCAAGAGCATTATTTTTACTGAATGTATTTATACATCTTAAAGTGAGTACTTATCTGGTATCAATGTACATTCGAGAAGTTTAAAATTTTGATTTTTTTATTAATATTTAGGCAATTTCATTTTTACCCCCTTCCTAATATTTTTGACTTACTAACTGGGAGTCTAAACGGTTTGAACTCATATTACGTAAAATTGAGAGGCGATGAAGTTTAAAGTACATGTTAAAAATGTTAAAACAATGTTAAAAATACAGAAAATTACGCGGCTTTGCCTCCACCTACCCTAGCGTCTTTTTACATTCAAAATCGACCACAAATTCGAATTTGCATTTTTCCCGAATTTTAAAATGCGGTGTCCGAAGGTACAACAGAAAAAGGAAAAGTTTGAAAATGTTTATTTATTTCTTAATATAAAACATTATTTTTATTATTTCTGTTTTTAAACACCCCTTCCAATCTTTTCCTCCTAAACTAATAATTTGAAAAATAAAAAGTTTTCGTAATTATGCACATTTGATCATAATTTGCAGTAGTGGTAGTGTTGCTCGCGTCCGTAGCATTCTTAAGCTATATCGTGCTCCCTGGGTAGTGCAAAATGAGCAACCGCGTTCGTCGGCGCAGCCCAAACGACAGGCCTTCTTCAAAAACTACACTTCAAAGGCTAGTTTTTATTGGGCTGCACGAATGGAAATGGTCAATGCGACCCATTCCTCGACGTAATTAAAAAAAATAATTTAATTTTCACAGTTAAATACCAATTCATGCATTAAAAATTATCTATTCCGAAACAACTGAAACGGTACGATCACTTCAACCGAACTCAACGATGCTTATAAAAATCACAAACAAACGCAATAGCCATCCAATTTTCCCAATAAAAACAAACAAGGGCGACTCCCTCTGCTACCAGTTGCTCTTTCCCCTCATATCCGACGACGATTCTAAAATTAACCGAGAGGAGACCCTGGAAAACAAGTCGAGAGCGCGGGTTTCGTTTTACATTCCCCAAAACCACCCTCTGAACAATAAACTTCTGTTCCTGCCGTAGGTGTTCTAAGTAAGTCAACAGTTCTGTTGAGCTGCCAGAATGCTTATTAGAGCGAAAGATTGTTCAGAGAGTTTGTTTTTTCTGCTGCCAGGCGTGTATGATCCGTACCACGTGGAGGGGGGGTACACCTTGAAAAAGATGGAGCGGCTAAATTAAGGGCGAGCCTTTGTAGTACTGCCGTGGAAACGCGTTTTTGAGCGGTGAGAGGTCTTCTTCATCTAAAGGTCGTTTGGCACCGTCATGAGTAAAGGGAAAGATGGGTGATAATTTGGGGTGATTAAAATTCGTAGATAAAGACGGGGGAGTCGGTAATAACCAAGTGATTTGGGTGGTAAGGATGTGTTGGTGAAAAGAATATTTTCAAAAGAGATTTGGAATCTTGAAGTGAACTTAAGTTCTAAATACAAATACAAATACAAATTAAGTCGACCAACTACAGGCGTAAGCCCAGCAAGGTTGGTTCAGTCTTTTTAATCCACACTACCGGAATCCCAGTATCTGTCAATTTTCCTCTTGAACTCGTTTACCCCACTTTAATTTACAATTGTTTCAGGCATCGCATTCCATCTATCCACTACCCTATTAAAAAATAATGCTTCCTACAATCCGTCTTAAATTTTCCTTTATTTAATTTGAATTTGTGACCCCTTGTTCTATTACCCGTATTGAAATCTAGTCCCTCTGTGTCCCCTTACTTTACCATTTTAAAAAGTTGAATCAAATCCCCTCTAATCCTTCTTTTCTCTAGAGTGAACATATTTAGCTTCTTTAATCTTCCCTCATAACTTAAACTGGATACCCTTGACCATTTTAGCAGCCCTATGCTGAACCCTTTCAATTGAATCAATATCTTTTTTTAAGTATGGAGACCAAAACTGAACAGCATACTCTAGCTAGATGAGGTCTCACCAAGCCTCTGTATAGTGGCAAAATAATATCCTCGGACCTTGAAGAAACAGTTTTTTAATGTATCCCTATATCCTATTAGCCTTTTTACTAGCAGATGAACACTGATGAACCCATTTAAAGTCTTCATTTACTATCACCCCTAAATCCTTGATCATATTACCTTCTTTAACTTTGTTCCCTTGCAGATAAAATTCTGCCCTACCATTCCCCCGCCCTATATGAAGTACCTGACATTTACTTATGTTAAAGGACATACCCCATTTTTCAGCCCATTGTGATATCATATCTAGATCCCTTTGTAAATTTTGTACCTGCTCCTGAGTATCGACCCTCCCCCAATTTTTTAAGTCATAACAAATCATTAAGTTTAACAAAGTTTTGCCCAAGCTTTTACTAACTGGGTGTCAAATTGAGGATGATTAAAAATTAGTATTTTAAGGTCATCTTACTCGATTCCCAGATATTAGGAAATATTCCCTTGATTGTGTGTGAAGGCATGAGAGGGAAAAGAAGATTATATTTTCATAAAAAATGAGTTTTTTTTTGTAATGGATGAAAAGGGAGAGGTTTCACTAACATTTCTGTCAACAAAAACACCATAATTAAAGATTTTATAATATTTAGGATTTCAGGTTGTAAATTTCATTTATATCAGTAGTTTTCTAAATGTACAGCTCCCGCTAAAAAAACGTTACAGTGGGGTTTGCGGGCGAACCACTTGGGTTAGGAAGGCAAAAGAGGTGTCCTTTTTCACTGTTTAGAGTATTCTTTAACCAAAAAAATTTTCGTGTACTTAGGGGTACGTCTTCATATTAAACGAAACACTAACTTTTTTTTTCAATGGGGACCCCCAATTATTATGAGATTTTCTGAAAGGCCATCCCTCAAAACCCTTAAATACCCAGTTTCATCCAGATTGATTCTTAATTAAAAAAAATTTTAAAAAATAAAAAAAATTTAATTTTTAAAATCGTGAAATATTTTTATGGTAATCGATTCAGGTAGTAATTTTATGAAGAAAGCCAAAATTTCAATCGATTTCACCAAATAGTTTTTGATAAAAACGAACGAGAAAGAACATTCGCGGTATGCATTCGGCAACGGTATACGGCCCCTTAAGATTAAAGTTCGTTTTTATCAAAAACTATTCGGTGAAATTGATTGAAATTTTGGCTTTCTTCATAAAATTACTACCTCAATCGATTTCCATAAAAATATTTCATGATTTTAAAAATTAAATTTTTTTTTATTTTTTAAAAAAAATTTTAATTGTGAATCAATCTGGATGAAACTGGGTATTTAAGGGTTTTGAGGGATGGCCTTTCAGAAAATCTCATAATAATTGGGGGTCCCCATTGGAAAAAAAAGTTAGTGTTTCGTTTAATATGAAGACGACCCCCTAAGGACTCGAAAATTTTTTGGTTAAAGAATACTCTAAACAATGAAAAATGACACCTCTTTTGCCTTCCTAACCCAAGTGGTTCGCCCGCAAACCCCACTGTAACGTTTTTTTTTGCGGGAGCTGTACTCTGTGTAGCTTCTAATTATGTTTTCCTAAAAAATTAGAAGTAAAAGTTTGTTAACATATTTGCTATTTAGCAATCTAACAGTCAACTTTTAACTTAGAGTCTAGAAATTTTCATTGAACTATTTTATTAGTTTTCTAATAAAATCATAAAAAATAAAGTAATATTGCACATTAAACACGGTTTAAAATATTTTTTAAAATTTCATATTGAAGATGTCTTTTTTAACATCTAACTTTTTTTTAATGAATATTTTTAAACCGGGGGAAAGAAAGACTCAGGCAGTTAAAGGTGACCTTTGATAAGAAAAACGTTTTTTTACTTACTTTTTATAATCCAAAGACCTTTTATAATCCACAATAATAACATCCGATTGAAAATTAAGTATAAAAAATTATATAAACTAAATTGAAATTTTCCGCATCACATAATCTTGAACGTATCCTCAATATAAGAATTCTTTCAACAAACAATAAAAGAGTATAGTTTGTTTCATGCATTTGGATAATAGAGATACTTACTAGTCGTGGGGCTGGTCAGCGGCTGAAAATAGAAATACAAATTAGTTTCATAACAATAAAATAAACGAAATTATTTTATTTCAAAAATACACAAATTTAACCCTTAAGTTTTTTTTAAATAAATTTCAACCAATTTTCAACAGCTCTACGAAAGAAATTACATTCATTATTTTTAAGAAAATTCTTTAAAAAGTAATTTGTAAAATCAACCCCTCAAGGGGTCGTCAATATATTATGTTATATCACAACTTTAATTCACATTTTTTACCTCTCCCCCTTATTCACTATAGTGGGAGTTTTACATTTTTAGATCATTATTATATTTGTTAGTAATTTCATAATGTTTAAAGCAAGTTCATTATCCTGATTTTTGGTTGTAGCATCAATGAATTATTTTTGTAGTGTTTTTTTATTTACTACTTTTAGAAAATGTTTGAATTTTTCGCATATCTGGCTAATAGAATTCTGCAAAAAAATTTAAAGTTTGTATTTCCAAATTATAAACACCAAGATATTTTTATAGCCATCCGCCAAGAGAAAATTTTTTGACATTGTAAATATTGGGGTTATTTTTAAGAAACATTCAAGAACTATCTGATTTTAACATTCGATTTTGGGGGTAATGGTAAATCATAATAACGATTTGTGCCAAATCTGTGTAGTTATCCTTTAGCTCTTTCCCTCTTTTCGAAGTTTTGTTTTTCTTTCAAAGTCTTTCTCGTAGTGGTTAGACAATAGGGAAGTTCTCCCCTAGATTAGGGAATCATCTACATCAGTCCTCCTGCTATACATAGTTAAAAAAAGAACCCTAAGTAACTATCAATTCGTCACGAATATTAGACAACAAATTAGTGACAAATGCCTCGAAAGGAACAGGAACAAACCAATCTTTTCCCGACTTCCCCCTCAAAAACGACACTAAAACTCTTCTGCCAGGAGAAGTACATTACTCATCTCCATCAGGAGACGGGTCGTACGTAACAAATTTGCCCCCGCGTCGAATTTTTCCCTCTCACACCCTTCCGTCAACCAGGCTGGATAAATAAACGGGAGTTTCTTCGCTTTTTATTATTATTCCCTCTGCTGGAAGAACGTCTCGAGGGTATTTCGGGACGCTCGTCTTCGTCAGATGAGGCGATAAAACACGGGCTCCGCGGAAAGGTCAGATCCGTATGATTCTTATTGAGGAAGGGTGATGATTAAACAGAGCAGAGTGTGTAGTGCCGGGGTTTGGTGGAGATTTAAAAGTGGATTCGGTAAACGTTTTATAACGGGTCGTCTGGCTGATTTGAGTGGAGAGCTGTACAAATTAGGGAGGGAAAGAGACATTTTTGACTCAGATTTTGTCTGTAAGGAATTCCCCCCCCTTTAGACAATTTTTGTTTGAATTTATTGTTTCTTATATTGTTTTAAAATTAGTTAAACACCCTTTCAGAGGAAAATACTTTGATTTTTAAGAAGAAAACTTTTTAAGGCGTGGAAAACAGTTATAAGTTTTGTGCTTAAAAGTCATAAATAAGAGAAGTAATTTCTTCATGTTTAATTTATCACCTGTGTTCGCTTTCTTCTGCATCCGTATGTTGAATGAATTGCATTAAAATTGATACTGAAAGTTATAGAAAAATATCAGAAACAGGGGTAAAGAGCATCGCAGAGGATACCTTGTCTTAAATAAGGCAAGGTTTCCTGCTCAGTGCTTTTCCTTTTTTTTTTTTAAATAAAATCAATATTTTATTTTGTCTTTCATTTTTACCTGATTCTTTCTTACTATGAGACATTTAGGTTTGAGGACTTGTTTTATGGGTATTTTTCTTTTAGAACACTCAAAATACTGGCCGTATGTTTTTATTGTTTTATTTCAAAAAGAAAACTTTTCATTTTCATGTCAATATAATTATTTATTCGCTTAGAAACTTAATGGATATTATGGAGGTAGTTTTCTGTTATATAAATTCATGATACATTTTAAAAACCCGTCTTATTAATCCTTACTTAAATGAAAACACTCTAAAATTTATCCATTTCTAAAAACTACCACCTGGATATGCCTTAGTTCGAGAAAAGTTCTTTTCTTAGTTATAAAATAAGTTCGATTTCCAGTAATGCGAAAATATTTTTATTCTCAAATGGGAACCCTTAAACTGATTGGTTGTATGAAGTTTGAAAGTCCAAGAACCTAGTTATTAGATCACTCATAGTCATATTTCTAAAATATATTTCTGTAACTCCCCATTCCTCTTAAAAATCTCTCTAACCTTTCCAGGTCAAACACAGTGAAGTCACTCGGAGCTCGCTAAGACTCGGAAAATATAAAGGCGGCCTAGAGAGACAGAGAAAGATAATATAATATTCCGACAGAGATGAAGACTGGCAAAGTACCAAGTCCAACACTATCTCTTAGATTTCCAGCTTCTGATTTCTCTTTTCAGTCTCCCCTTTTCTTTCTTTTCCTCTTTGAGACTCCCCCTCCTTAACTGCTCTGAAATGCACACCTAAATATTTTGGCACCTCATAAAAAGGCGTATTTAACTTTGTATCTACTTCGTTTCCAGGCAGAACGGCCGTGAAGACAGACGCTTCTCTTTTGTCTTTCAGTGGTCCGTATATCTATCGAATGACTGAACACAGGAAACGAAAATTCAGTTCAACCTTTTGCATGTTTAAAGATACTTACGATGTGTTAAGATTAAAACAAATTCTAATTTCAAAGATCTCAAGATAAAGCCGTTCCTTAGGTATTTCGGAGGGGGAATAATAGTAGGGAATATTTTTCAGATAAAAAGGAAATATTTCTTTGTAACTGATTTTTTCTATTCTCAAAAGCATTGTTCATCATACCATTTGCTCCTTTTACATTTCTTTAAAAACATCAGATTTATAATTTTTTAATGCTGAAAATTCATGCTTTACAAATGGAACAACATAACTTTTGTTTCATAAAATATTGGAATTTGTTACAGGGGCTGTCAAAACAGGGAATAAGAGATGTAGAGGATATTTATTTTGGTAAACGTTTCTTACAGAATGATGAAGACTCCTACGACTTGAAGAGTAACTATTTATTTCATTTTCAGGGAGGAATAGCCGTGTTGATTGGAATTGATCTCCAAACGTAGTTTATTACATAGTTTGAAAGTAAACTACCAAGTATACATGTATATTTTAGGGCTTAATTTTAATACTTGAATTAAAGAACTCTCATTTTGACGTTTTTAGGTGTAGGAACTATAGGTTAAGATTTAGATCTAAAAATATCTAGATAATATTTTTAATTGTACAAAAACCCATGTCCCTGATGCTATATTAAATTCCCCTTTCAAATCTCCAGCTGAAATGAATCTGTATTGGATAAATCCAAATTGATTTCAAAATAATATAAACTGACTCTTATATAAGTTGATTAGAACTAGGCCAATCCCCAATCTCAGTAACTCTTATCAAATTATTATAAAAATATTGGATAAAACTTCTTGAACTTCCAGATAATAGATTCACAACAATTTGCTACCTAAAACTACTTTCAAACTCGTTCTACTCATCCAATCCTGATTATAACTGGACCTTATAAGTTAAAAAAATTCTTATAAACCTTGGATTTAATTTTATTTGGATTTCACAAGATCACAGACTGTCTTCATAGTATATCCCTTATATTATTTGATGGGATTTATTTTCCCTTTTTCATAATGATGGTTGGTATACTGTAAATCTAAATTTAAAAACCTTTTGTAATTGTGTATTTGTGTTAATTAAATGTTGAGTTATTACCTATGCTAAATTATTACATTATTTCGTCTTTTTTGTATTGTTTTATACTATAGTGTAAACGGGCACCCGCCCATTACAATAAAATTTTGTCCTGTTTTCTGTTTGTTGTTATATTGTTGTTATATGCTCTTATAAGTTAATTTCAGATGCAAAGGGTAGAGGAGATATTCCCCCACACTTCTAATTTTAATTATTTTGAAGTCTGGTTGACCAAAAATTCCTTCTTAAAGTTCATTTTTAAAAAGGTGGAAAAAAACTCGTGATTTTGTCGAAAGAAAAGCTCCCTCTGCCTAGAGCTTGATTTCGTAATAAAAACACATAGCTTAAAGTTACAGTTTCCATTAAAAGTGCTCCCATCCCGACAGTTTCAAAATCAATTTCTAGTAAAAACAACAGTAATACTTACGACTGAAATTCAGATTAATAGACGCCGACACATCCCCAAACTTATTCTTCGCCGTCACTTTATACATCCCGGCATCAGTTTCGAATACGTCGTTTAACTCCAACGTAATGTTGTATTTATTTGGCCCTATTTCCTTCATGGTCACCTTAGTCCTGTGGTCATCATGCAAGGCCACATCCCCTCGGTACCACTGAATGGTGGGCTTGGGGTTGGTGACCAGCTGACACTCGAACACGAGCTTGTTGCCATCGTCCTCCTCACGAAGAATGGGCTTCTTCGTGAAGGTAGGAGCTACCTCCTCGTCCGTCACACCCATTCTGACCCTCTGTGGGTCAAGGGGCGGTGGACCCTTAGCGATTCAAGCAGACGGTAGGGGATTCAGAAGAAGGGTTCGCAGTATCCCATGCAGGAAAGAGATAGTCCTGAAAGCAAGAGATCGACAGTGAGCTAGTTGATCGATGCAATTTACAGTAGTATATAAGTTAACATCTCATGATTCGCTCCTGAAAAATCTGTTTCTCAAAGTTGAAAGCTTGTTTAAATGGTATGGATTTGTACTTATTGAATACCAAGATAATGGATCATTAACAAGATCTTAGATTTAACCCCTTAACAGTGAAATTTATTTTAGAAAAATTTACCAAAAATGGAAAATTTTTTTGACTGTTTAATTTTGTTCTTTATATTATTACTAGCTGTTATACCCGGCCTTGCACGGGTGGGGTGTAAAAATTAATTTTTTAAAAGTTTTCTTATAATACATTTATAATTTTGTACATTAGCAATATTACAAATCATCCCGGTATCCCAGGCGCCTCTTTCCTATCCCGGTGTTCCCGGTAATTTTCTAATCCTGGTGTTCTCGGTAATTTTCTAATCCCGGTGTTCTCGGTAATTTTTCCTCTCCCGGTGGTCCCAGTAATTTTTCTAATCCCGGCGTTCCCGGTAATTTTCCTATCTCGGTGTTTCCAGTAATTTTTATATTCCGGTATTCCCGGTGTCGTTATGGTAAATTTCCTATCTCGGTGTTCTCGGTAATTTTTATAACCCGGTAAATTTTCCTATCCCGATGTTCCCGCTAATTTTCCAATCCCGGTGTTCTTGTCACTTTTTACAATCCCGATGTTCCTGATAATGTTTTAATATCTTGGTGCCTTTATAAAATAACAAATTTGAAACTACAATAAAAAGTCTAGTAAATGAAAAAGTCTAGTGATCTGTCTCATTTGAAACAATGTTTTATTTTTAACTCGTTTTCCATGAAAAAAAATTGTATTTTTCAGTAAATATATTTATTTCGAAGGAAAAAAATCTTGAAATGGAGGAACTGTCCGCCTTCGGTGTGGTCTAAAAGGAGATGCGGAACACACATACATACACACACAGCCACAAACATTTTTATTTATATATAGAGATTAATAAAATTGTCTGGTAACTACAACACTGGTACTAAAGTTTCCTATTATTGGCTTGCATGACTGGTAAAACAGGTTTTCAAACATGGAAAAATAAGTGAAAAAAAGCAGGAAAAATGGGGAAAAAAGAATGAAGGACTGATTTTCTCTTTATAAATTAGCCTATGTCCTATTCTGATGTATAAGCTACATTATTGTAAAATTTCATTAAAATCCATTCAGTAGTTTTTGCGTGAAAGAGTAACAAACATACAGACAAACATTCACAATTATAATAGTAGTAGGATTAGTGTTAGAAAATAAATTTTTATAAAAAAATCAAAATTTAAATGCAATTACAAGTGTATTAATTATTTTAATATACACGTAAAAAGTATTGTATTACGCACACATCTTATTAAATAAGGAGAAAGATTATCCAAACATGATGTCTCACAATCTCTAAACGACGAAAAATCACTATCATCATCGAAACGAACTCAGTTTGGGCTTCACAAAACGGAAACGTTGATTTTTCTTTGCCCGAGCTCAGCTTGGGTATCACAAATTCTGCACGTAGTAGTTGCCCGAGCTGAGCTCGGGCGACACTGTTAAGGGGTTAATTTGAAGTGAACCTTTCTATAGGATTTCCGATTTAGAATTAACCGAGAACTTGTTACTATAACTAAATTAATAAAATATAGCTCTGATTTCTATTAAATGAAATCAATTTCTTACTTTGTGCGTAGCTTAATGAATACAATTTCCTTGCACGTATCTCAGGGTAATAAAAATGTTTTTGCTCCTTGCAGTTTTCTAATTTGTTTTGTTAAAAAATTTCAATAATCGAAAGGTTTAGAAAAATATTAAATGTAAAATCATACGAAATGAGTAGTTCTCTTCTTCTATATTAAAAAACATAATTTACACTATTGTTTGGTTTGTTTTTGCTCTAGTTCCAAATAACTTTGCTTATGACCAGTTTTCCTTTAATTATCGAAATTTCTTGTCAAATTTTTGGTAATTAATTTAACTTACACTATATAGGACAAAGTTTTATTCACTAAATGGTATTTGGGAAATAAAAATTTACATATCATATTCATGATGCCAAAATTATATGAATCTATAATTTTATAACGTAGTTTCTATAATAGTAACAACAATTTTAAATAAGGTGAGGTCATATAAAAAATACGTTTAAGGACGCTTGTGCTCTTCCACTTCCTTTTTTTTCAAGCACTATAATGGTTCTCGCAACTTATTTTATAAATAAGAGAATTTTTTTCAATTTCTTTAATTTAACTTCTTATTGTTTTTTATATTTAGGCAATTCCCCCTGTTATTATTTACTATTAGGCTATTATTTTTAGCTGTTTAATGTGAATTACTATGTTATTTATGCTACTATTTACTACTTTACAATCACAATTACATAATACCTTTCTCCTTATTTCTCTTGTTGAGCGAATGCTCGAAGTTATCTGAAAAACAGTCAGGTTTTGTGAAGGTAGTGCTTTTCCAGTCTAGCTCCTCTAGCATTACCCGCATAATTTAACAATATCATACTATGTGAGACAATTTTGAGAAGAGTGAATGATTTTTTATGTTTAATTAATACGGGAACAGGGGCCTCTCTCAAATAGAACGACTACTAATTGTATCTATACTTTTTAAAACATTGTTTAAAGTTGAACAACTTGAGATTTGTATCACTTCGTATTTTTAAATTCAAACACAGTATACACTTACTATAATCACATTATGGTGGAAGAAAAAAGAAAACAATAAATGAAAATGAATACAGCAGCAAGAAAATAGTTTTACAATTTGATCTGTTTGTTACTGACAAAAAATAATGCAGGCCTAATTTTAAAATAAAGTCAACGTGCCGAATTTCCATACAAATTTATTTAAGTGATAAGTTTGAATGAAAATCGCGTCCAATATATAATTCTAAAATAGTTTGACCAACTTAACTTAATGGCTTAACAATAAATTATAATATTATTTGAAACTGTCAGGTAAAAAAGAAAGTTTGAAAGTTATATAAAAAATTAGCTGTTTGTTTTAAGTAACAAAATCTTAAAATTTTTCCCATTTAAACGTTTGTAAATATTAACGTTCATTCATAAATGGTTTCAACATAAAATGTTTTTAACAGACATAAATTTCAAACTTACAGAACCGGATTGCATAGAAAGTGTTGCCATTTTCCACGAGCTTTAAACAGAGGAACATTAAAGAAGTCAACAGGAACTAAAGTGCGAAAATACAACTCCTTCAAATGTCGTAAAACGGCTCTAACTCAGAGTCCGCATTGAATGATCCATATCGTATTCAAAAGGAGAGTGTTGTATGAACAACTGAGTTTTGTTCTCAACAGGAAAAAAACGCTCTGTTATGAAATGCGCTCTGTGTTTCTAATTCAAATGAAGATTATTTCTTTCTAGAAGCTTGCAAATATTTCTTAACACTTAATTAGGTTTTCAAAATTAATCTTAAGATTAAAATAATACATAAACTGAAATGTCAAAATTTTTAAGCAATTAACTCCTAGGAACATGACTATTTTCAATGGAGTTCGGAAACCTATTTTTGGAACTTAGGAATAATTCGAAATATTTCATTCATTGGTAAATAATTTAATTTGAGTATCTCAAGGCTTGCGATTATTGATTTTACGAGGATTATTGATTTTACAACACATAATTTACAATCGAAAGTTTCATCATCTTAAATATAAAACCAAAAATTAATAATTCATAATGAATAAGTAACAATTCAGAGTTTACTCTTCGATAGTTATTTAGAAGGAAAACGTATTTTTATTAAAAACCAAACAGCTTATTAACTTATACTGGTTTCGCAATACTTGTAGCAGATGAGCAAACTGTTAAAACGAAACCTACTTTAAAATGCTTATTTTAAAACTGAATGTTAATTTTTTTTGTAAATTGTATTATATTCTTGAGTAAAAGTTAAAAATGTTCGAGAAAACTTTTAAAAAGTATTTTTTCAGTTATTAAATCAATTATAAACATCAGGTGGTGCCCGCCCCTTTCAGGTAATTAAAATTATCAATACAAATACTTTATTACAAACTATTTCAATGGTATTGGAGACAAACTATGAAAACAAGGATGCACTGAAAAATATTTTTATTTTTTTAACGTAATTAACATCATATAACATCGAAACTTAAGAGGAACTAATGGAAGTAAATATGGATTTTGCACCCAAATTTATAAAAATCAGATTTAAAATGCAATTATGTTTATAATACCCGTGGCAGGGTTTTTAAAGATTATAGCACAAGTTCCCCCTTCTGAAATTTTCAAAATATGAAATTTTAAAGATAAGTCCTTTGTTTCCCATCTTGATCATGGAGTTACCATGGAGTTCCCATCTTGATCATGGACCTTTGAGTTACACAAGTGGAAAAATTAAGGATTATTTTTCAAATATTAGTCATCAATAAAACTTAATAAAAGATAAACTTATGAAATCAAAGTTTAAAAAGGGATCTCCATTTCAGCTTTCAAAATGCCAATATTTTTATCAAATCAAAGTTATCAATCGTCAAGCGAGTAAATTTATTAATAAAGCAATGATAATAAAATTATAAATAAAAAAATTTAAAAGAACTATTAATTTTTAGATTACAAATGCAAAAGTATTTCATTCTAGTATGTTTGTATAAAGTTAAGCAAACAGACTTTTAAAAAAATAATTATTTGAAGTTTAAAACAAATTAATTACCAGAAAGAAATAAAATGCAATTCGATTTCTACATCAATTAAGTTTTTAAAAGAAGAGGAAAAAGGATTCATCTTGCAATTAGAATTTCCTTAAGGTAAATTTAAAGTATGTATATTAGTCTAAAACCAGAGATGTGACCAAAAAAACACGTCTCCCTAATTTTTTGTGGTGCTGCCATCTGTAATGGATATAAATGAATTCAAAACTAGCCTGACCCAGTGGGAGAAGGAAACCAAAAAAATAAACGTTTTTTTTTTCAAAGCAATATGCTTAATTCTAAAAGATAGCCTAACGCGAATTCATTTCATAGAAGTTATCCGTCCTTTAAAATTATAACTTCTCTTGCCTTTGAGTTTCATTATATTTTCTATTCGTGTAAAAAATGGTTAAAATCAGACAGCTAAGGGACCTGAAAATCCAAAAAATTTTAAGGATATTTCATTGTACTGAAATAAAAAGAGATCACCCAAGCATACATCAGCACAATCCTATCTAAAACTGGTTGAAAAGTAACAATTCTCTAAGACTTTTAGATCCTCCTTCGATAACACTTTGATAATTGAGAATTGAATTGATATTGAAAAATTGACAAACTAATAAGCCAGCAAAAAGTCTAAAATTTACGGTTACATTTCACCAAAAACACACAAAAAAAGAATAATGTAAGGAAAAATAAATAAAAGCACATCTGAAAGTTAGAATAATAACATCTACGTAGAACTCTAGTATCCCTTACTTTCTAATAAACAATCTTTATAGATAACTCCATAAACAAAAAATGACTCTCACAAATCAATCAACAAATAAGCCTTTTTTAGAGTATTTCCATCCACGAATTGGTCCCTATCCAAGGATGATGACCCCAAGCACAAAACTAAAAGAAAAATTTCCAAAAATAAACACCTGTAGAATACTAATAGACCCCCTCTACGGCGTTTATAAATAGACATTTATAACTCATTATTTCCCTAGAAACGCCCATCCTGCTGTATCAATCCTTTTGCGCACCCCTCCCCGCGCACTCCACACACACAAAAAAGCCCGTTTTTTCACTAGACAACAATCACAGAAAAGATGGTAACAAGATGGTCACAAGACACACACACACACCTGCAGTGTCCCTTCGGGGTCCGTCTCTGGAGCAGCCGAGGAATGGAAGGCCCGCGATCCGCGTGTTCTTCTGGGGTGGGACGAAGAAGCTTGCGTGAGCAGCCGACCTCACTATTTCCGTCACTTTTTTGTTGCGTTGGGCCTGCGCTGCAGTCGGGGGAAGAAGGGTTAGGAAGAAGATGTGGGAAGAGTGGACTTATGCAAGAAAGTTATGCGTTTTCTTTGAGGGGGAAGGAATCAATTTGGGTGGGACTTTGGAATATGTTTAAACCCTCAAATATTGTTCTTAACTTATTATCTACACTTTCGTAATTTTTTCTATTGGCATTCCCTATCCATGAGATCTACATCGTTTTTATCGCAGGAAAAATTAATGGAATACATAGGAATACACTAGATATTATAATTCGAGTAATTAAAGAAGGTAATAAAGTCCTAAATCCATTAATATGCACGTTACACCCTTTAACCCTTTATTTATCAAATTATTTTCGGCGCAAGTTTAGTACTGGTAAGTCTCCAAGTTTTTAGCGATAAAAATCACTATATAGTTACCCCAACTAATGTTAAGTGAACTATGTGGCTTCTAAATATGGCGCCAAATAGCCAAAACTCGCCAACCATCAGCAGTTCTAAACTTGAGCCAGTGGTACTTACAAGTACCGTCGGTAAATAAAGACTTAAGTCATGTTATGACTGTAAGTAAATAAAATAACTTCACAATGAAATACTACTTCAAATTTGATGGGGTGATGTAATGTATATTCTTAATGGTCTAAGATGAAGAGAAACATTTTTTCTCAATGGAAAAGTTACTCCTTTAAATTAATGGATTCAATCTTGAAAGCAAAGAAATACTCTGGCATGGAAAAGTATAAACAAAATCAAAAACCCAGTACCATTGTTCCATTTACCGAAAAACGAAATCAACACAGAGATAACATCAATTAATCTCATACCTGTGTTACTCTTCTTAAATTAGACTCATACTAATGGTGTAATCATACGACACAAAGAATAATTTTAATATAAATGTATTAGTCTTGTCTTTGATATTTATCCATGAACCTTATAAATAGTTAACTATAACTAGAGATTCAGTGCAACCCAATTTGTATGTTAGGTATTTAGGACTGGACCAACACTACCAAGAACAAATTTTGGTTGGGTAATAAATATTAAGTTATAAAGTAGATTGATGATGTACAAATATTATATTTCCAAACTTATTAAATTTACTATACGAACGAAAATTATTCTCACATCACAGAGTCCTTTTATTATGGACTCTAGCTTTAAATATTCGAGTTCCTCTCTTTGAAAAAAAATCATAAATAATCTTAATACTGATTCGGAGTTAAACAGGAAAACAGCAACGCATCTTTAATTTAAAGGTTTTGAGCGTTTACGGCTTATTTCATCTTTAAATCTTTTATTATATCATGAGAAAAAGTACATTCATTACATAGTCGTGTCCAAAAGGATAGTTTTATTTTTTGGGAATTTCGACCCAAATTTTTGTTCCTTATCAATGAAATTCATGTCATAGCATCATTCAAGAGTGGGAATATGTGGCCCAAGATCAAATTACCCAAACAATAGTTTAAGAGGGGTATAGGGGCCCTCCATTGTTAATGGAGTTCCATACACATTCGTAACGGTAGCAGAAACTTCCATGTGAAGTTAGACATTCCATGTGAAGTTAGCCTTCCATTTAGCAAACAATTCCCTGTTAGTTTTAAAGGATATATTTCTGAACTCCATGCACTTGCACTAGTATAAGACCGTGGAATACCTAAAAGTACGATTTTTAGGTGAAATTAAGTGACACTTCCGAAAACTTCTTTTAAGGTGGATTTTGGCTCTTGGATCCATCATTTGCGGGTGTTAACTATATTATCTGAAGCTCTCAAATGTGTTTATTTCGACTTACATCTGGAGACCCTGAAAATTGCATTATTACGTTTCTGCTACCGTTCCTAATGTGTATGGAACTCCATTAACAATGAAGGGCACCTGTACCCCCCTTTAACTATTGTTTGGCTAATTTGATCACGGGCCACATATTCCCACTAGCAGATGATCCCATGGCATGAATTTCATTGATAAGGAATAGAAATTTGTGTGTTGAAATTCCCAAAAAATCGAACTATCAAACTATCCTTAATTTTTGAACACGAGTATAGTTGGTTGATACAGAGAGTTATAGTGTTTGCAAGTTATTAATTATTTTATTTCTTGACATCAAATTTACAATTCGGAAAGTTGACCAAAGCATTAAACTTTGTAATTTAATGTCGTTTAATTATTGTGATTTATTTCATTAAAAATATAATTTACACCTTATGTTTACATTGATTGCAGTTTACTTTAATTTGATACGTTTTTTTTAAATTTAGCTTTGCGACTGTGCGGTTTTTTATATTGATAAAAATAACATTAAATAACTATGATATTTTCCCAGAAACACTATATAAGAATTAAAACAACTAGCTCAACAACTATAGTATGAATGCTGCAATTAAAGAAAAAGTAACTATTGTCAACTTTGTTATAAGAAATACTAAAATTAAAATAAAAGTTTATTTAAAATTAGTTCAGTGAATGAAATATATGCCACTCTGAAGCATGTAAACAGTTAGTTTCTGCCTCCTCTTTTTCTCTATTTAGTTTCTTTAGTTCGGCTTAAGTTTTTCAACTTCCTCTGCCGTTTTCTGTTCGAAACTGACATGAATAAATAAACATGTTTATTCACACGCTCCTGGTTTTAACGATACCCTCTTGGAGAAATTTTTAGAAAAACATCCGTTTCTTACCACTAAATGGTATCATATCAGTTATATAAAACTAAATCACTTAATAGTGTAAATCTTTATAAAAATTCTAAGATAATTTTCCCCTCATAGCAAGTTTTTACGTCTCCCGTAATTTTTTATTTTTTTACTTCTTTTTCAGATGAAATTAGAGAACAAGCACCTAATTAAGTCTTTATGATACAACATTTTAATTTATTGAGCTTTGGGAATAGCATTGTATTAGTTCTTGTTAATGTGTTTAAAATTTTCCTTATAGCTATGATAAAAAAAATCATTCCCTATACATTGATAAAAAAAATCTATAGATAAGAGATATATTTAAAATTAGCAAAATCTTTCAGGGTTAAGAAATAAAATTAAAAATAAATGAGAAATAAATAAAGATTATTAATTTTTGTTTCATTTTTATACATCTACTATAATACTACTTTTCACAAACGCTATTTACTGTTACTGTAACATATTGTGTTTTTAGGCTCATGAAAAATTCCTAAGTATGATGGTTTAGTTAAAATATCCAAAACACACAATAATATAGGTGTTAAAAAATCCAGTTTGAAGATCTCACCGATAACATTTCCCTGCTTCTCAGCATACACAATGATTCAAATGATTGATGGCCTTATTTTCAACCCGAAGAGATCCCCATCAATTACAAACTAATTTTAGTTAATCTAGTGCTAATAACACTTCATTTAAAAAACTGTTATAAAACATCGTCACTTGTTCCCTTCCATCTGACCCTTCCTCTTGTTACACAGCCCTCCATATGGAACAGATGGGGAGGGTGGTCCCGACCTGCAAATAACAACTTGTTACGCAAGTTCTTTGCCCTTGATTTCCCTAGTCAAAAAGCTGCTGGAGGACCCCCGTTATATTCTTAGCCACCAAGGGAAGGCGAGAGCGTTTCTATTTTTGTATCCCATTCCATTGGTTCGAATCCAGGTTGATGTCTAGTCGCTCAACTGCTGTCAAGTGTGCTTCCGCAGTCCGCGGTGGTTTGCATTTGGATACGAAAAGATCCTTCGTAGATAGTGTTTCTCTCTCTCTCTCTGAGATGAGGGCAAGGTTATTGAGGTCTTGCTTCACTAGATTCACTGAAAAGGTGACTGGAGGATTTTTTTTAAATGTTTGTCATTCTAGTTTAGAATAATACCGCGATACAAAGAATGGTATGCTAGGAAAAATACGTAGTATTAAAATTTAAATCACTTAGACTTTGGCTTTATTTAATACAATAGGGGATAGTGGGGTGATAAGATTCAAATGGTGTAGTAAGAAAATTCAAAAATTACACAGGATTTTCCTTTAGGTTTATGAAGCTCATTTTTTAACAGAATGTTTACATCATTATCAGCATTCTTTGAAAAAATAATGCACTTGCTAAGTAAAAGGAAAAGGGGATTTTACTTGTTTTTTATTACCCCTAAGCAACTGTATCTTGTTACCCAACGAGGGTAAATCAGAAACATACCAGTTATTTTACTAATTAAAAAAATTAAAAATAAAATGAAGGTATTAATGTTATCTTTAAAGAGTATTTTATAACTCCAGATATTTTCAAAAAATTTCATTGAAAGTATTTTGATATATGCCCAGTTAAAAGTTAGTCTAAAAACTAGTGTTGATAGAAATAACAAAACAGCCGCTGTCTTTTTAGACATAGCAAAAGCATTTGACAGCGTTAATCATAGTATATTAATCGATAAGTTATTTTCAATCGGAATTCGTGGAGTAACTTTAAATTGGTTCATTTCTTATCTACAAAACCGTAAACAGTATGTAAAATTGGGTGATTTAGAAAGCAGCATTTTAAATATAAGGTCTGGAGTGCCACAGGGTTCAATCCTTGGTCCTTTACTTTTCTTAATATATATTAATGACTTTTGTAAATTAAAACTGAACGGTAAAATTATAACATATGCAGACGACACTGTGATCTTATACTCTTGTTCTACCTATGAAACATTACAAAATATCATAAATAATGACCTTTTGGTAATTAAAGACTGGTTCCTTGCTAATAAGTTATCGATAAACATTAATAAAACCAAATTTATAAATTTTAGTATTTACGGACCTTCTGAAAATCTTTGTCTCTGTTATCATCTTCCCGATTGTAATAATAACTGTAGTAACTGTAATTGCCCCCCTCTTCAACAAGTTTCTTCAATAAAATATCTAGGACTAACCGTAGATTATAATTTAAAATGGAAATCTCATGTAAAATATTTAACAAATAAACTTCGCTATATTTTCCATAAATTTTATTTTATTAAAAAGATAATTAATAAGAAGTTCTTGTTTCAGCTGTATCACTCTTGGGTGAGTTCTATAATAAATTATGGTATTACAGTCTGGGGAGGAGATTACTTAGAAAATATAAATCCAGTCATTAAAATTCAAAACAAAATTATTAAATTCTTAAGTAGTTATCAATTTCCTTTACTTGAATCTTACAGAAAATTAAATGTCTTACCCCTTCGTCACCTTTTCTTCTTTAAAGTTATATTTCATTTTACTAAACAAGAAAATAGCCCTGATCTTCGAAGCATCAGTTATAGTCTGCGATCAAACAATTTATATTTAGTTCCAAAAACAAAAAAAGAAATTCTACATAAAAATTATTATTACTTATCTCCCAAATTTTTTAACAGCTTACCAGAGGATCTAAAATCTGAGAGATCTCCTTCCAAATTTAAAAAATCTTTAAAAAACTACATTTTAACAATAGAAAATATTGAGGTGTTCTTTTGAGAAATTTCAAGAATTGCTCTTTACTTATTTTAATTACAATTTTATTCTGAAGCTAGCGTACAATGGTCTAGACTCTAGATTTTCTACTATATTGGTTTCACATATTTTTTTACAATTTTTTCATGTATGTATTATATTTTTTTTCACTTATTCTGTGTATATTAATCCATCTGTTAATGTCTTTTTGGTTACCCATATGGGCCTATGACCCCTGGGTAACTCATATGCCAACTTAAATTTTGCGTTTTTTTTCTTTTTTCGATTTAATATGTAACTTTTTTTTGGGTGTAAATAAATTATTGTTATTAAAAAAAAAGTTACGAGCTGAAAGTTTTGAACACCCTTATATTTTTGTATAAAACACTAGAAAATAATCACAAAACAGATCAAATGGGGCTTCTCTTGCTTCATTTTGTGGGGACTAATAAGTTTCCCCCCCAAAAAGACATCAATTTAAAAAAATTGATATTTTTGTCTCATTACCCACCGTTTCCAGAAAAAGGAAGTAAAAATAAACTTAATTGAATTTAAATTTTGAACTTGATAAATGAAATAAGAACAATAAAATACTAAGATAATAAAGAGAAAATACTATAAATAAATTTTTATAGATAAAATGCTAGTGTTTATTACTACCCCATAGTTTTGTTTAAATGGGGTAATAAGAAACAGGGCACTTTAAAGAATGATCCACAACCTTAAATTGAAGAACAAAAGGTGAATTGTATAGACCTTCTAACCTCCTTAAGAGTTCACTAATAAAATTCCATAAGAATTTAATAGTAAAAACAAGATAAATTGAAATAGTTGAAAAAGCACCATTTTAGGTGGATGATTTTGCTGGCTGCATTATTTCAAGTGAGAATTTTTCACTGAAATAATCATTCTAAAACGATAAAATTTATATGGGATATAAAGTATGTCTTGAAGATATTCTGTGATTTTTTTTCAGATTTTTACGCCCACACACAAGAGAAACACATAAGAAACATTTAATTTGCATTAAATGTTTCTTATTCCCCCATGTTTCTTAATACCCATTTCTCACCTACTTATTTGTCAATATCAATACTATACTTCTAAAAATTAAGATGGTATTCTTTTGATGTTAAGTAAAGGTTATCCAAATATCGAAATCTCAATAATCTTTCTTTTAAAATAAATTTAATCAACTTGAATTTATTTTAAAAGAAAAAAATATTTTATAAAAAGATAATATTGAGATGGTACATTCAAAACATGTAATAATCATCTACACACCAAAACAATTTAAAGATAAAAATTTTCCGAAATATTCTCAATTTACTTTTTCAACTAACTCCAACCAATTCTATTTAAACTAAATCCCTTTTCAATATTTTAAAAATATATGAGAGGGGAGTGTCTATACTTATTTCATAATGAATCATCATCATTCAAATAAACTCCCAAGTTTTGCCAAACGACAAGAATATTCGCCACCTGTCGAAAGGAATATCTCCGCTGTTTGTTTTAATGGAAAATTTAAACGTCAGTCATCTTTTAGTGTTATTTCAGTCCCCCCAAATTAGCGTAAACGTGACAGATAACTAATTGGGTGATTATTTCAATCTCATATTCGTCTGCCAAAACGAAAATAGACAGGTGACCGACGAATCTCTGAGAGACTGATAAGACTTGCTCCCGTAAAAACTAATTTTATCTTCTTCATATCTTAATTTTCTTAGCATAATATTCCTTCACGGGTGAGTGACTTAAATCAACTATCATTTGTGGTTTGAATATTTTTGTATTTTCGAAAAGGGGGTTATTTTGTTTTTACAAGTCTCATATACATCGTTTTGAATTAGTAAATTCAAAAAGAGATGTAGTTTGGTATTGTTGTTTTACCCATAAACCCCGAAAAATCATTAAATAATTTTATAGATTTTTTTATTAATAAGGAACTTGCATGTGTCAGATTTTCTTAAAAATTCAAGTGTTCCGTATGGTTTTTAGTATGGTAAAATGAAATATTTAGTCAATTTTTCAAAAAAATGTACAAGTAATTAAATATTTTAATTTAAAAATCGAGAAAAAAAACACGTGACTGAAAACGCCAAGTGTGTTTGCATGCACAGTGACGTAGAATTCCATCGGGCCAAATTGCAATCAAAATTGTATTTCTATGTTTAAGTTGATGATTTCTTTTTTATGAAGTGTCCGATATGAGTGTTTTAATAAATATTTACCTTCTAGACCAGTGTTTCCCAACGTGGGGCGCACGCCCCACCGGGGGGCAATATCATTTTCTAGGGGGGTAATTTGAAAATTTTCAACTAAATTGCCCCCAGGTGGGGCCAATCCAGGGGGAAAATTTTAAAAAGAAGTTTATCAAAATCTGATCCTATTATCCTATCTGAGAACGTATGTCTGAAATCTGGACCAGTATGTATCAAAACCAAGTTGAAACCCTTTTTTTAGAGTCTAATTTCCAAACCTTTTCTGGGGGATGACCCAAGATCTCTTTGTTTTTAGAACGCTTATATTTGAAACTTTTTTACATTAGGTTCATCAAAATGCAAATTTTACCTAAAAATTTATATCCAAAATTTCCCAACTAGGGGTACCAAACTAGTTAAAAAACTGCTTCCTAGAGTCAAATTTCCAAAAATTTCCTGGGGGAGGACCCCCAGGTCCCCTTGGTACTTAGAACTTAATTACTCATAACTTGATTTAGTTCTTTAGCATGCAAATTCTACCTAAAAAGGTTCTGAAAAGCTTCATTAGACTTATTAAATATACATAGGAGGGAGGGGCTAAGAAATAATTTTGGCTCCCTCTCGAAATATATTTCTATATATGCCACTGAGACGAGACCGAGGGGGCATGGAAAATTTAGAAAGGCTTTGGTGGGGCATGGACCGGAAAAGGTTGGGAAACACTGTTCTAGACAGTTCTGGTGACGGTCAGAAATCCAAGGCAAACATTTTAGGTGAAGTCTGTGTGTTGTGACGTCACTATGCATGCAATTAAGCGTTTTCGGGCACTTCGAAAAAGACGATTTTTGATAATTTTTTTTGCAATCGAAAAATTTCTCAATCGGCCTCAAATTTTGTGTAGTGGCTTATTTTTGCTTAAGGAATAGATTAAAAAAATAAATAAAAATCATGAAAGTTCCTTATTGTTGAGATTTTTCATCACTGCACATTCCTACTAAATAAATTTAGATTAATTTTTAAATAATTAAAAAATTACTCTCCTTGAAACTATTTTGTTTTTGTAATACAATATTAACAATTTCTGACAAAACACAAATTATATTAAAATTTATATTTTAAATTTTTTTGAAAGGTCTATTTTCCATACTAAACTTTTATACATAGAGGTATTAGTTTATTTTTATACACAATGAAAGAGAAAACCAAAAAATAATGTAATTCAAGGCACATTTTAAAAGTAAAATAGTGAAAGCAAGCCTCTTGCTTTACTATATTAATACAACAAATTTGTAAGTGTGAATAATTTTTTTTGTGTCTTTTTGGTGCATAAAATATTATTGCTTATAGTGTTTAGTCTTAAAATATTAAAGGCAAGCATCTTTTCAGGTGTGCATCTTCAAAGAAATATTTTTAAAAATGTGAAAAATAGTATTGAAAAAAAATATGATTTCTGCAACAAGATTCAAAGAACAGTAGATAGTTTTTATGGCCAAAAACTTGACTTTTGTGACGCTAGTTTAAAATAGTTTTAAAAATAACTAGTTAAGATTTTGTTTCTCTCTGAACATCAAAAATTATTTTTTTGTCATTAGTGGGTATGCCCAGCATGCAAGATTCGCCAAAACCGTTCCTCGCTATTGTTTGTGATATAAGTAACACAACAAACAGCCGGTAGCGAGATGTTTTTTCGCAACTATAATTACAAAATGACAAGGTGAAAGGTAAGACTGATGAGAAATTGATGAAGGTTTACCTTTAAATAGCATAAATACTACGCGTAGATCTGCACTTCATCTGTGGTTAATGTCCCATACAAAACAAATCTGTGGCTTCAAGGTTAACTCGTACTATTTCAGTGACTAGTAAAGGCGAGAGAACAATATGATTCTTTATATAGCTTGTTTTTCGAATTACTTCTCTCACATGCAAACAAAGAATCGCTCTTTAGTAGTAGGGGGGAGCTACGGCTGTAAGAATGTTTTATCTATACCGTTCCAAGGTATGTATTAATCCCTACAGTTGAGCCTACTTCATTCCAAACAGCAAATTAAGATAGTTTACACCAGGATTGTCAAGCGCATGGGTCTACGTTCCGCCAACTATTTTTGTTTTCTTTTTTATATTAAAAAGGATTTAAATCAAAACATTAAGTTAAATGTAAAAAAAGATGGTAAACCAGTTCAACCATTTGTAGATGATTTCATTAACGAACTCAACTTAATCATATCTTGAAATTTATTTGAACTTACTAACTCTTTATTCATGTGGGTTTTTTTTATATTTTTCTTAAATAACTATTGGTAGTTTATAAATTTTAGTGGTTTTATGTTTTGATATTTGATTATTTTTTAGACAATTTAGCATAAAACTTGACTCTTGCACCCTGTTAATCCTTACGTACCATTAATTATATTTGGGTGGATTTTTTACCAAGATATTTATTCCTTTTTCTCATAAAGTAAAAAAATCACTGGGAATGATGAATAATTCATTCGGTTGTGTTTATAAATTATTATTAGTTTATGTTGAAACTTAAACTAGCTGTACCAAATATTCATAATACTCAAAACCTTTTAGCCCATTTCAGTGTGTCTCTATTTGAACAAAAGTTATATTCAATTATATTGAGCGTGATGTGGATGGCTAAAGAAAAATGTAATTTAAATCAAAAGTTGTTTAAAAAGTCAATGATCCTTTTGAAATATTTACAGTAGTACTCTAGACCTCTTGTTACCTTCTTAAAATTGTTATAGATTTATAGATTCTTTTTTTCTGCGGTGTAAAAGATCAATAAGAAATAAGAAAAACTCAATTTAACTTTATTAAAAACTATTAATTTTAAAGTACAATCAACTATCGTACTTTTTCGTGTACTTTTCCTGTCCTATCCATGAATAAAAACAATGAATCAACCAATCCCGATGGAGCTTTTTTTTTATCGCCAGCAGTTTTGCTAGTTCTCCAGATCTAAAGGAAAGGTGCTAGCCGTCAAACATTGATTATATTAGTTGATCAAAGTGCCCAGAATGCCAAATTAAACAAACATGAGTTTTAACTAAAATTAGTTAATTTGCTGACAGCAGCAGTAACCAGGCTGTAAAGAATGCGGTAGTTAATATTTCAAAATGACTAGAATTTGTGTTTGTGCTGTTCCCAAAATAAGCTCCATAATGATCCATAGTTAGGGGGTTTCCAGTTCTTCTTTTGAAAGAAAAAAGACAATAAAACAACGAAAGTAAAAAGAAACTGGTACAAGCGAAGATTTATGGGTCAAAGCAAAAACCAGTAGTGCCCCCTCCAACCAACCAACCAACGAACTTGGTTCTTCGTGCGAAATTCCCAAGTTCTCCACTTAACACATTTACTTCCTTAAAAAAATACTAAACTTAAATTTCCTCTTATAACATGGCTCCTTTACAATTCTTGCTTAAATGGAAAGAGGCTCAAAAAAATTTGGTGGAACCTCCTCTCTAGGAAGTTTCAGAGGTCAACCACAGCTCCCCGAAATTTGTTTACTCACAACACACAATCGGATGATATCCGGAACGAATAAAAACCTGCGGGCCGTCGGTCTGGATCTGCCACCGCAGGAGAAAGCAATGTGCACGGGAATAAAAGAAAAGAAGGCGCCCCAAAATAAACCTGGCGCCGAAATATGTTAGTAATGTCAGCGAGGGAAGCTTTTCGAAACCTAATATAAGTGCTCGCCGCTCGCCTTATATGTCTCACGGGCTCCGGAAGCCACCCTGGCGAGCGTTCAGCGAGAGAGCGGAATATTTAGTTCTCTCTCTCCCTCAGAGCATCTCTCGAACAAAATGCTTGAAATTTGAATGTCTGTTTATAAATTTGAATTTTCACGTTGAATCTGATTGTAAGGGAGAGAGGGAATGACGCATTGAATCGAGATGATTTTGAGTCTGTTCTCGTGGAGATAGTGATTTATTTTGGTGCTCCATGGGGGAGCCTTACTTGTGTTGTTCCATTTGTAGAGAGTGATTCATAGGGAGGCAGTGGATGATGATTTAGATTATTTTGTGGCGTTCCCAATAGCTTTCCCATTTACCCTTAAAACTAACCTAAAAGTGTGTAAATGTTATCAGGGTAGTAAACTACTTGTCTAGTATTTCAAGAAACTAAGATGTAATTTTGATTCGATTGGTTTATTAATACCACCTTCTCCTTTCATTTAATTAAAGAAACAAGGATTTTGGGATAATTTTCTTCACCTTTTTTTTTGGAAAGAGCAGTACTTGTTTAGTAAATTATTAAATGTGTTTTGTAATAAAATTAATTAAATTAATTTTGTTTTAAAATTAAGAAAATTACATAATGTTCCGTGTTCGATAGCCTCACAATTATATTCTAAAAAGAAAATGGGTCATGTAAAAGAATAATTAAACTTATGCGTGATAAAACCATTTTCCCCCTTATCGTCATGTTGTAACTATATTAATATTTAAAAGATACTACCAAAAATGGGTACTTAACATTAACAGTTTGTTTCTTCTTTCCAGTGTTTACGTTCGTTAAATATCTGCAGTAAATGCATTATAGCTAACTAATAACTTGATTGTAGTATTAATATACTATACTTAGTTGTGTGATATTTTAAAACACGGAAAAAATCTCTATAACTTAAGGTTCGAATAAACAAGAACGAATTTTGAGTTGCAAGTGTGAAAAGCTTAAAATATACCATAAAAGAAAAAAAAATTGTTATTAATTTTACCATCTAGATTCTAGAGAGTATACTTTATCCTATAAAGATCAGTGGTTGCTTAAAAAGAGAAAGTTTTCTTGACATGGTTGAGACAAACTTGATCTTTTTTCAGTTTTTAATTTCTATCTTAGAGGTTTTAAAATTTTTTAAAATATTGTCTGTATGCTAATAGCTTAAAGTGTCTCTTTTATTTTAGTAAGTATTCCTGATTTTAGTAAAATCATTTTTAAAGAAAGGATAAATTCCTTCCAACAATTAAAAAAAGAATCCACGAGTCTCCCTACAGCTAGAATCAAAAGATCCCCAACTGGTTAGGTTACTTTTTTTGCATATAGGGTGTTAAATAACTTGGTTTAACTAAACTCAAGTTAAATCGAATGTTAACTTATTTTCCATAAGCTTTTTTAGAAATAAAATAGTATCAATTTATTATAGTTTGTTCTTTTCTTTTTATTATTTTTCTTTTATTATGAAAGGTATGTGGAGGGGGTAGCCAGATGCAATTGCCTTATATAGAGTCCCTCATACCTACTCTAAACGGGCTAAGTCTTTGAATCTGGCTGCCCATTCCATATGGTGAATATCTTCCGTTTTAATAAAAATTGCTAACCTGATGAGCTCCTCATCAAGTGATCAAGCGATCATCTCCTCACAAAAATCAAGTGAGGTATTTCTATCGATTGAAAAAAAAATAGGGCCTATAGAACCCCTCAAAAGGTGAACAAAGGTCTCCAAGATATCAACACATTACATGAAACTGTCAGGGTACCTCTTTCAAAGGCAGGGAGGGATCTGCAACTTGTCAAAAATATGCAAAAATTGTCTTTAATAAGGTAAAATTCAAAGGGTGAATATTTTCCTCACTGTTAGGTCTCAAATCAATTAAACCATTGATTCTCGATGCAATCTCATGTGGAAAGAACCAGAATGCTCTGTCAGTCCTTTAAATAGGAGAAACTGACCATTATGGAATCGGAGATTTTGTGCTCTTTGTAGGAATGTTGTTAAGTCTATGCTAAATCCCCTACATCTTTCAAAAGGAGAAAATCATTGTTGAAGGTATTGTGTTGGAGACCTTTATTCACCTTATTTCACGTTGGAGGTATCTTGGAGACCTTTATTCACCTTTTCTATCAGCCTTAATTTCTTTTCAAACGATAGAAATCCTTCACTCTATGGAGCTCATCAGGTCAGAAATTTTCATTAAAACGGGAGATATTTGCCATATGGAATAGGCAGCCAGATTGAAAGACTTCGCCCCTTTAGAGTAGGTATGAGGGACTCTATATAAGGCAATTGCATCTCGCTAGCCCCCTCCACATACCTTTCCAAAACGGGGTTTCTGAGAAAGTAGGCTTTATGAACAGGAAATTTTATTATCTGCCTTATTCACGCTATAAAATAACTCAAGGAGGCATGCTTGATAGTGGGAGGATGTCATACCCCTTATAAACCCGCTATATTGCTCTATTCTGGAATCGCTATTTCATACCTTTCAACTCTGGCGGTTATTACTTCTGCGCATGCGAGTGTATTGCAATTTTTGAATAATTATTTATTTGGTAACATATCAACCTATGTTCATACCAAATTTCATCAAAATCTACCCAGTAGATCTGGAGAAAATCGAACAAATGTGCAATTTTTCTTAATTTTGAACACCAGTGTATATGTAGCTCAAAATTAACAATGTGTTAAAAAGAACGAATTTATTCGGTAAAATAAACACAAAAACATCTATATCATTGATTAAAAAAATTACCAAAATGTATGAAAACAATCATTACAGGTAAAAGGTAGTACTACAATAAGATATTAAGTTCATTGAAACTAAATTTAGAGTTTTTGAGTGTTTCTCTGTAAAAAATGTGAAAACACAGATATCCCAGTTATAAAATATCCATGCCATTGGAATCATGTGTCCCTAATATGTAAGTGTGGGGGAAAATATAATTTAAAAATGTAAATAAACTACATTAAATTGAAACAATGATATTTCAGCAGTAAGAAATACACTTATATATTATATTAAGCAAAAACTTTAAAAATAAATTACCTACTCCAAAAAAATAAGGTTAAAAAAGTTCTGTGGTCAGATGTTTTAATAAGGAATTGCTTTATTATTTAAAGCTGTCGGTTTCAAACTTAATTTCTTTGTTGTGCTATTTCCTCCAACTTTCAGTTTTCCTTCTTAATAAAAAATTTGGTTTCTAAATATAAAACCTCATACCCTTACCCTTAAAATTAAGGATCACCAAAACCCTTAGATTGTATTTACTAATTTACTCAACGCGTGTTTTTTTCCGAATATTGGGTAAATTAACTCTAGACCTACATAAAATAACTGTCTTATTTTAAAAGAAAGCGATTGTAATCCCTCAAAAAGACAGCCTTTATTTCTCTGAGAATATACTACACATTAAAACACACCCCATATTAGCTTTTAAAAATTGTCCAAGGGTGGAATTTTTTTGGCCGTTACATTGTTTTAAGGCTACACATTTTCCTAAAAACTTCCAAAATGTCGAAAAAAAATTTCTTGCATTTTTCAATGCCTCATGCCATTAGGAATCTATGGTCAAAGTTTCAGACCTGAATTATATTTAGTTTGGAAGTTATCTTAAGTTTTCTGAGTGACATCAGGCTCAAAATGTGTAAGTCTAGAACTTTAAATGCATTTTTCTCAGACTTCGTTTTAGATGACAATGACTGGTTTCTATTCCCTAAGGCTTTTATACTGCTCATGATAGAGTATTGAAATTTTTTGTGTATACTCATAAATATGTATTCTTAAAAAGCTAGCTTGAATTTTGTGCCCTATTGTGATAGTTATTTTTTTAAAATGTCAAAATGTACAGATCAACAATTTTAAGCTTTTTTTCAATTTTCTGTTATAAAAACCCTTATTGAAGTCAAACAAAGAAAACTATTATAAATTGATGAAAACTTCCACGACCTGAAGATACATTTATTACATACATGCATCCTCAGTGGCACTGAGGATGCTCTCCGAAGCTGAGAGCGAAACGTTTGGAAATTCCATTCAAACACGGCCATCTATCCCGGAAAATCAAATAAATGAAAAGAAAACTATTGTTTAAATACTAGCTAGCATTTAATAAGTAGTAGTATCCAACAATACTAAAAAGACCAAGAGCATTTCTAAAGAACTAAAATTGACTGTTTTATAAGATTTTTTACAAAACCTTAAAATTTTATGTTTTTTTATTTTGAAAAAAATGGTTCATTTAAGTGGCCCGAATTTTGGATATATGTTTATAAATATTATTTTGAACAAAAACAGCTATCTACACAATGTTTAATTGCGTAAATAAAGATTTTTCAAAAAAGGGTACCGTGTAGCCTTAACTACTGATTTACTTATGGTCTCTTCCATTTGTCCATTTGTTTCAGAGAAGTCTATTTTCTACTCAGCGAACAGAATATATCAATAAAAATATCCCTTACATTTTTTAAAATCAATAACGAATCAAATTAATCATCTCAAAAGCTGCACAACTTAAATTTATGGGTTAAGGAACTCGAAGTAAACTAACGATGCCAGGAAAGGTTTCTTCTTCTGTCGTATTGGGTCAATAAATACAAGCCAATCACTCAAGAAGGTAATACACACTGACTCATGTCCAAAAACGTTTAGTCTCATGTTAGTGAAAATGTCCCCGGCAGTGGCGTAGCCAGGATTTTCCTAAGGGGGGGGTCCAGTGCGAAAAATTTACCAATGGATATCAAAAAGTGTCCAGTCCACAATTAGTGAAATAAAGTTATAATTTTCACATTACTTTTAATTTCTGCTCTGTGTTAATTAATATAGTTAATAATTTATTAATAAAATAATTAGTGTAATAATTATGATTAAGTATTACTTCGATTGAAAGTTCTGATCCACATAATTTTTTTTATTAAGTACAGAGACCGTCGAGAAACATAGTTTTCTGTAGCTCCATATTAAAGAGGGGGGTTTGGGGGTCCAACCCCCAGAAAATTTTTGGAAATTTGATTTTAAAAAGGAGTTTTTTTACTTCATTCATGAGGTAATAACTGAGGAGCACCGCTCCTTGTAAGCCAGATAATTTTTTAGGAAAAAAGTAAAAAATATGACGTTTCTGAGGCAGTAGTTGATCCAGGATTCGGTTTTTTTGGGGGGGAGGGCTAAAAATTTTGAAAATCAAATTGAATCTCCTCAACGAATATAATATTAAAAAGGTTGAAAATAATCGTGTTCGAATTACCTTAAGGGGGTTTGGGGGACCTCCCCCAGAAAATTTTTGGAAATTCAAGTCTAAAAAGCAGGTTTTCAACTCGTTTTGGTACACCTAATCCGAATTTCGATCATTATATTTTCAGGAATTTATTATTTGCTAGGAGTTTTGTATTTTGACGAACTCATCATTAAAAAAGTTGTTTAATAAAGTTCCAAGTCCCAAGGGGGTCTGGGGGTACTCCCCCAAAATTTGTTTGGAAATTTGACCCTAAAAACAGGGTTTGGTTTACTCGTTTAGTACCCTTTATCGCCTCCTCCCTTTATATCGTCCCTCAACTAATACTTTTTTTATAGGTAAACCGGGGGATCCCTCGGAAAATTTTTTGATTTTAACAAGCAAAAAAGGTGGTTTTTAGATACTTTTAAGGGACTTAGACGCCCTCTTTTGAGTAGGCACTGGAATATTTAAAGCCTAAAAAAGGGTTAAAAAATTTTAGGTCGGGCCCATGGGGGGGGGTCCGGACCCGGGGACCCCCCCCCCTTCGCTACGCCCCTGGTCCCCGGGAACTTTCGCGACCCGATACGAGCCATCAGACACTGGAGAATCCCCCTCCCATTTCTTCAATCCAAATGCCCTCATACGTAAGCAAAATACTAAAGGAATACAGGCAGGCACCGGTATTTTGCGTCTAAAGCTTATGTAGAACTTTTTAGAAAAGCTCATCAAGTCAAAAGGAACATTGGTTTTGAAGTCCGAATTCGGCTCGAATTGAAATAACTCCACTTCCAAGTTCTTCGCTGGGACGAAATTGGTCCCGAAAGCCAATTCTAATAACACCAGATGCAAATCTCTTGGAAATTGGAGGGAAGCTTTGATTTCGAAAATGGCAGACGCCTCAAACTCGTTCTCTCCATAAAGTTGAAATTTAGGAAAGTATTTTGCGCATTCCGTTTTAACTCGTAAAACTCTATTAATGATATCGCTGCTATCCCAATTTTGAGGCACATAGAAAACACCAGGACCTAGCGTATTTCCCAAAAGGTTAGCTACTTCTTTGTAAAACTTGCAGGAAGAAAAAGACGGAAACTTATCCATTATTTCCTTAAACTCGCCACTCGAAAGAGGATGACCAGCGTTGTGACCACATTCACTTTTTTTGCGTTGCTGATGAAGCCATCGAATTGCAACTTCTACAGTACGGAGAAACGACAGTTTTTTATGGGATAATATTGCGGACACTATCTCTTTAGATGTGTTTTTGAAATCTGTGCACTCAAAAAGCACTTCGTTGGGAATTTTCTGAATTAATGACAAGCATCTATGCATTTTGTTCTCCATCTTGAAGTACTGTGATGCCTTCAACATAGAACAGATATTGTTAATGTTAATCGGAACACTTTCTAGCTTGTCTTTACATAAGCTTGTTGTTCCCCTAATCTGTAGTTTACGGGGCGGCTTTAGACATTTCGATAAGTTCTTCAGGACGATTCGAAGAGATGCAGTCGGTATATATGTACCTAAAAATTAAAATAACAATTTTACAAGATGTATTTATGTTATTTTTAGCGATATTCATGTTAAACCACAGCGACACTTCGTATTTTATGAGTATTCTGTATAATTAATTTCAAACTATTATTCATAAATAAGTTCATACTAAATGCTAAATAACCCTAAAACAACCTAAAATAACAAATAACTATCTATTCTTCTTTAATTAATTTTCTTCAACGAAACGTAGAGAAAAAAGTAAAATAAAATTTACTCGCTTTTAAAATTTAACTGTTTATGACATTGGGTTCAATATAACGATCCACAACCTCTATCAAACTGTAGGCGATTTTCATGCATTCATAAACTAAAATCATGGTGTTTTTCGATTGAAAGGAGCCATGTTATGCATGCAAAAGTTTAAATCAACCCTATCAAGCATTTAAATCAACTAAAAAATTTTAAACTGAGCACAGGAACTACCGAAAATCCGTAGTATACTTGGATTGTATGATGATCAGTAAATTGGGGAAAAAATGGAAATTGTCAAGGTTCGATACATTAATTTATATCAGCGGTTCCCAAAGTGGTCCATATGGACCCCCAGGGGTCCACAGTGACTTCCAGGGGGTCCACAGGCATGAAAATGAAAATTGGGGGTCCACATCAACTTATAGGGGGTCCACAGCAGCTTTCAGATGTTCACGGGGAAAATTTCATTAAAATGAAAAAAATTTGACAAGTTTCAACAAATTTTGTCTTTTATAATCCAACTTTATAATATGAAAAGTTGGTTATCACTGAGTCCTCGCAACGCGAGCAGGGGAGAAGGAATCTTTGTCAAAAATTACAAATACAAATTAAGTCGACCAATTACAGGCAAGCGCCCAACAAGATTGGTCCAGTCCATTTAACTCAAACCACCTGACTCCCAGTATCTGTCAATTTTATTAGATGTTATAGAATTAAATGTTATATTAATAAATGATTAAAACGTTAAAACTAACCCTATCGTTTGACTTCGGTTACATTTAGCCTTAGCCATTGATGGTCATTTTCTCATGTGTAGCTTGTTAAACGTCAATAATAAAGGCGTGTTTTCAAGATTTGAACCTAATTTTTAAAATTTAAATGTCATTTTGTTTATACTTTAATGTTGATAATCTCTTTTTACGATTGAATATTTTCATTGGCGCTTCTCCTTTGGTGAAACTTAACTATCAGTATTTTTTCTTCAATGGAAACCTTTTTCAAAATTTATAAATGCTGTGTTCAATACCATATCTAAATGCACATATTTCTTAAAGTATGTATAAAAAGCAACACATATTTTTTTATTGCAAAAACTTTGTTTCTCAATTTCATAAAAACTATTTTTGTAGTGTATGATTTAATATCTTTTCATATTTGAACTTAATTAAGTATTGTTTGTTAACATTCCATATATTAATTTTAATTATTTCTAAAAAATTTTATGATTTGGTGTATGAATAACTCACTCATAAGTAGTGATGGGCAGGTATCGATACCAAATACTTAAGTACTCGATACCTATAGGTATCGAGTGTATTCGATACCCACAAAAGTATCGATACTTTATTGACATATTTCGTTTTAAATTTTTCAATGAAGTAATCTTTATAATACCTACTGTAGATCAAACGCAGCCTGTTTCCGTTTTCATTTTGCAACGCTCAAACCCAAGTCGTTATCATCCGCGAGAGAAATTTGACGCGGCTAGGTTTTCCCCCGTCAAATCCTTCACCTCTATCCACCTCCAGGCCCGTAGCTACGGGGCTTTTTGATGGATCGCTTTCAGTTTTTTTAATATTAGTCTGATTATGGATAGGCCCTAAAAAAATTGTCCCTTCAGGTTCATTTCCCGACATTGAAAAAAAGTACTCGATACCTAAAAGTACTCGATACCTATAAGTATTCGATACCAAAGTATTCGATACCTAAAATTATCGATTTTGCCCATCACTACTCATAAGCCATTAACTTTAAAAAGCTTGCAACCAAAACTTATTCTTAAAATTTTGTCTTGAAATGTAGTGATATTAAAAGTTAAGATTTGTTTTATTTCAAACTTTTAAAATGTTTGATTGTTATAATATCCTTAAAAATATCAATTAACCATATGAATGGCCAAAGTTTAAAAACCACAAGATTTTTTTAAATATGTAAAAGTGTGAAATTAAATGCTTTTTAACGCACTAAAAACACTATAAAAAATTACAAAATTTCTGTGTGGCTTAGAAATATATATCATAAACATAAGATTTTAGCTCACGTGAACGGTCCCTAAGACAGGGGGTTCAACGGGGTACGAAAAATGTCGTCAGGGGGTCCACGGGCCAAAAAAGTTTGGGAACCCCTGATTTATATTATGCATAATGTCTGCATAAACTGTGAGAACTTGGTAAACAACAGCTATGAAAAAAATTAAGATAGGTAATTTTCCTATCCTTGTGTTTAACCATAATTTAACATACCTTAGGAGAATTTCAAATCCTTTTACAGATGAATTTATGACAAGAGGTGTAGGTTCTTCATCAGTTTTGTAGAATGCGTCGGCTAAAACAGGGCTTCGTATAGCTAGGATAAGTGCATGAGCCTTGAAAGTTTTTGACGTTGTCTGGAATGTGACTTTGAATTTCACATCCACATTATCTTGGCTGTCAAACATTTCTAAAATACGATGCTGAAGCAAAGAATTGCAAAGTTTTTTGTTTCCTTCAATAAAAGTGAAAAGAGTTAGTAAAAAAATTTAAAATTAATTTCTATCCATAAGAATACTTTTGAAAATAACTTAAAATAATAAACGGAAAACCTTATATTAAGCAAATTTTCGACCACTGTGCATTTATTGATATTTTTTATTTACGTGTTATAATTAATATTTATAATTAATTTATTCAATCCATCATTGTATATGGTTTTTTAATATTTTAATATTTTTCATTAAAAAGTATTTGATATTAAAAATTAAAAAGAAAATAACACATTTTGAGAAAGAAATGCCATAAATGTAAGTTACTTTCCATGGTTTACCGAAGATCCAGCTCCACAAATAAATTCAATACGACCACTGAGATATCAAGCATCGGGTCAGAATAGTATTAATTCTTTATCTAGTTAAAGATAAGAAGTAAGAGATACTGATGAAAACAACTATTGAAGCTATATCTAATCATTTAGCATTAAAAATACTTTAGTTACTATACTTGTTGAAGAAATGGCATGTTAAATTTGACATTGATCTATAAGGAAGTTCTATATACCCCTTTGGTTTTATCAAGGCAATATGAGTAAAGAAAGAGGCTACTTGGAATGCTACAGCTACCAATATGTATAAAAAGTGTGGTTGCAAATATGCTCCAACCACCATTTATCATTCATTACTCTTCGGAACCGAATTTCATAAAAATAGAATTAAGGAGAAATTGTTGTTGAGGGGAGAAAAATACATGTTATAAACAAGCGAGGAGTAGAGATAGGAGAATGTGAACATCAACAAAAAAACTACCCTTGTAAAATTTAACCCCTTAGATTAGTGGTTCCCAATTAGTTCAGAACATGGAGATATGGTTTCGACTGCCAGACTCTTTTTAGCTTCAAGACAAATCATGAACTCAACCATATGAATTTTGATACCTAAAGTATAAACAGTAGTTGAAAAAAAGGTATAACTTTTGTTGCTTTGGAGAGTGTAATGTAGTTTTTTCTGTTTTAACAGTTCAAATTTCTCTTTAAATTCCACGGCCTTCCAAAATTTGTTCCAATAAGGACCGCCATGAGACCACAAATTGGGAAGATTTGGAACCACCTACTTGAAGAATATTAATATGTTTCAATATTTTCTATAAGACGGATTAATATGTTCTTTTTTTATCCCTTCTATCATTTTATTGGTCTTTGTGTAGGATTGCTAGTAAATAGTATGAAAGGATGAATTTTCGTTTGAAATTTTAAGTTTTATTATTATAACTTAACTTAATTCTTTATTAAATTTATAACAAAACTAATATACAAACTTTAAAAATATTTTATTTAAAATTAAAACATGAATCAACACAATTATTATCTCTTAAGCTAATTATCTTTTCGTTACCAAAGCTATTTCAGAAACCCATTTGAAAACTCGAGTAAAATCAAGTTTTTAGACTCCTACCACAGATGGCAGCACCACAAAAAATCTGAGAGGAGCAGAGGAGAATTGATATTTTTACCAAAAATCCATATAATAAAATATAACAACTCTAAGCTTGTAATATTTAATTCTATCACATTTCAAGAGGAAATGATTGAAACCTCTTAAAAATTTCATTCCCCTAATTTTTTGAGCCCCAACCTAAAGTTTCTAGTTACTATAAAAGCTCCTCTGTTATCATCTAATCCAGTGGTTCCCAAAGTGGGTTCCGAGGAACCCTGGGGTTCCACGAAAAAATTTAGGGGTTCCCATGGGACAAACTCTATTTCATTAAAAAAATAGATTGTGTAAAAAAAATAAGAATGGACAGCGCCGATCCCCTTGGACCCAAAAATGTTCTAAAAATGAGTTAAAACAGGGCCGTCTCGATCAACGGTCCCGTTCCTGGTTAAAACCTTACTTTTACCAGTCGAATTTCAAATGTTTTCTGGGGGAGGACCCTCAGACCCTCCCACGGTATCACAAGGGGATCTTGCGCGATACTTTTAGGAAAATCCACAACATTTCGACATTTTTTGTCAAAAGATAAAGATGGAAAATTCCCCTCTTGGCCCCAAAAAGCGTCTTAAAATGAGTTAAAACTCTACTTTTATAAGCCAATTTTCAAAATTTTTCTGGGGGAGGACCCCATATCCCCCAGCGGTACCAGAAGGGGATCTTGCGTGATACTTTTAGAAAATCCTCAAGAATTTGACATTTTTGCCAAAAGGTAAAGGTGATTGTCTGGAAAAGTGCACCCCTCCCTGGATCAGTGCTGGATCCGCGCCTGTTTTCATTTAATATCATATATTAAATTTAATTTCAATTATTAATTAAAAAATATTCAAGGTTCCGTGATCATTGGTAACAAAATTAGGGGTTCCACGACCAAAATAGTTTGGGAACCACTGATCTAATTTAAAGCTAGATAAGGAAAATTTTGTAAATGTATTCCGACGAATAATTAGAAATATGTAATTGTGGAAAAAAGTACACAAAATAGAGGATTCAAGTAGTGGACTACACTTCAAGTAGTAGAGGTTCCGTGATCATTGGTAACAAAATTAGGGGTTCCACGACCAAAATAGTTTGGGAACCACTGATCTAATTTAAAGCTAGATAAGGAAAATTTTGTAAATGTATTCCGACGAATAATTAGAAATATGTAATTGTGGAAAAAAGTACACAAAATAGAGGATTCAAGTAGTGGACTACACTTCAAGTAGTAGAATATACAGAAATTAATTTCGGGAATCCCAAAATAATATCCTCTAAATTCTAAATAATTTAGTCATTAGCCCGCCAAAGCTACATTTTGGCACAAGGGGAGAGGACCTAAAATTATTCCTAAGCTTAAAACTCCCACCATGCATATTTAAAAACTTCAATGTAGATTTTTAATAGACGTTTTAGTAGAATTTGCATCTAGAACAAAAAGGAGTTCTGGTAGAATTTTCTCCCCTCTCCTAGAATTTTTTGAAATTTACTATTAAAAAGAGGTTTTTAACTCGTTTTGGTTCTGCGAAGCTTCTAAGGGCAGGCCCCTCATCCCCTCCTCACGCCCCTGACTTCAACTATATTTGACTGAAGCAAATCTGGAAGGAATAATTTCTGTGGAAATCTGAAATATCCATTGGGGATGGAATAGGGAATTTAAAAAACTTATCCAAAACAAAATTGATGTAGAATTGATTATTTTTCGTTTTTTTGTTCAATCATCCATTTAAACAGATAAATCAGTTGTCAACATAACTCATCCAATTTTATTTCAAATATAAGATAATTTTATTCTTAAGAACAGAAAAACATACGGTTATTCATTAAAATACCCCATATTCATCTTTAATACCTGAGCTAACAATGTCAAAGAGACAGATTAACTTTAATAAGTTGGCAGTTGGTAAGGAAGTCAGGAATAAAATAGGGAAGCTAGAAAAGGTTTCTTCTCCTGTCGTATTGGGTTGATAAATACAAGCCAATCGCTCAAGAAGGTAATACACACTGAATCGTGCCCGAATGCCTTTAGTCTCATGTTGTAGAAAATGTCTCCAGAAATTTGCGCGACCCGATACAAGCAATCGGACACAGGAGCGTCCTCACCCCACTTCTTCAAGCCAAAGGCCCTCAGACGTAAGCAAAATACAAAAGGAAGATTTCCCTTCACAGGGATTTTGTGCCTGAAACACACGTAATAGTTATCACGAGTACTCTTCAGAACGAAAGGAACACGCGTTTTGTCTCCTGAGTTCGGTTCGAATCGGAATAACTCCACCTCTAAGTTCTTTGCAGGGACGAAGTTAGCCCCAAAAGCCAGTTCCAGCATCGTCAGATGCGTTTTCTCCGGGAAATGGCGGGTCACTTTTATTTCGAAAATAGCAGACGCCTCAAACTCGTTCTCTCCACAAAGTTGGAATTTAGGAAAGAATTGGTTGCAGTCCGTTCTGACTTGAATGGAACCTAGCGATTCTTCATCAACCTTATCTGATATTTCATTGTTAGTTGTATCGCACCACGGGGGAATCTCGAAAACACCAGGACGGATGGCGTTCCCCAATATACAGGCCACTTCTTTGAAAGTGAAAAAGGAAGGGAATTTCTCTACCAAATCCATGAACTCTCCACTTGAGAAGGAAGGTATTCCCAGACCGGACAACACACTCCTGTCTCTTATTTTCCGTTGCTGAAGCCATCCGATGGCAATTACAGCTGAAGAAAGTACTGGCATCTTTTTCAATGATAATATTGCAGACGCTATCTCTTTAGAAGCGTTTTTGAATTCTGAACTCTCGAAAATAACTTCATCGGGAGTTTCTTGAATGAACCGCGAGCATTTTGAACTTAAATTCTCCATCTTGAAGTATTGAGATGCTTTCAGCATGGAGCAGATGTTGTTTATGTTGACTGGTAATTTTTCAAGCTTATACTTGCAATGTCTAGTTACACCTCTTATCTTAAGTTGACGTGCAATTTTAGATACTTCTCTAAGTTCTTCAGGACAATTCGTCGAGATACAGTCAGTATACAAGTACCTAAAAATAAACCGATAAATCACACGAATTTTAAAAACTTTAAACTCAAAATGCTAATTTTGAATTTCTAAATTTAAACAACAATTTTGAATTTGGTGAGTGTTTTATGCATAATTTAGACTTAGAGTATAAGGGGTCATCCATAAATTACGTGAGGTCAAAAAGGGGGGGAGGGGTTTGGAAAAATCTCACCAAATCTCACCAAGGGGGGAGGGGGGGTCGATTAAAATCTCACGTCAACTTTTTTTTAACTTAATTAGGTGCTATGAAGCACAAAATGCAAATAATTTTTAGAAAATAATTTTTAAAAGTTGTAGGTAAATCTCACGTGGGGGGGAGGGGGTCAAGAAAAATCTCACTAAATCTCACCAAGGGGGGAGGGGGGTCCAGATTTTGGAAAAAACACCTCACGTAATTTATGGATGACCCCTAACATATGTTACGGGCAAAGTGATTAATTGGGCATTATTAATAATGTCCAGATTGGAAGCGGGCAAAGTGATAAATTCCATTCATAAATTTCGTTGAATTTATCACATTGCCCGGGCATTATTAATAATGCCCAATTAATCACTTAACTCGTAACATACATATTTAACAGCTTAGAAAACTATAAGAAATCTAGAATTTGCTTAGGGAGTGTATTGCCTTTTTAAATGCTTATTCAACTTATATTTCTTAATATTTGCTCTCTTGTCAACAAAGTCGTGAAAGGACTTTCACTGTACTAAAACTAAGAAAATTCCTTCATAATTAAAGATATCTTATTATTTCTAAATATGATCACACACATTGCACCGTTAGTTTAATAAAGTTTCCTTGGACTCACTTTATGTAATTAAACTTCTCTATAAAACAAAATACACTGCTGTGCAAATATTAAGGACGGAACTGTTTTTTCATCATAACACCTAGTGGAATTATTGTTCATCCATGAAAATCATACCAAAATATGTTCAATGGGTGAGAATACTGGGCCAGAGAACAAATTTTCCCTATCAATATTTTAAGGGGGTAAATGGGCCCTCCATTGATTATGGAGTTCCATTACACATTTGGAGCAGTGACAGAAACGTCGGTGTAAGAGGTATTTAAACAAGAAATTTAAGTTTTTTGTAATGAATTTAATTATTCCTGAACTCAATGCATATTTTTAAACGTTTGTTCTGCCTTTAAATGGTATTTTATAGGTTTTATTGGGAGATATCGGTCTAATCATCCTTTTTGGTAAGTTTTAGCTTCTGGGTCATTTTTGGTACGTGGTATCTTACCGTCAACCATGTTTTTAGTAGGTCTCACATGTGTCTGAGGTCCGGGGACCCGAAAAAAAACTTTATACTTTCAATATTGTTTCTTATGAAAAACTTTGAGAAAGCCAAATTGTGATTTTGTGCAGGTTTTTCACTAATAAAGAGAACTTATTGACTTAAATGTCTTCTAAAAGAAGCAAATGGGCCATGAGAATACAGATATGCAATTGCAGACATCAGAGAAAATCTCTTTTGAGAATAGGAGGTGTTGAAATGTCGATAAGAATAGTACAGATTGAAAGAAAAAATTCGATCTCTTTAAACTTCATTTTAAAGATAATGGAGATACTTTTACAGATATATCTTTCTTTTTAGACGTGTATAATTCCATAAACACTAAAAATACTTCTTTTTTTAACCTAAATAACATATGTCCTTTCTGTGAAACTAATGCACTTCTTTATGCCATTTCAGCACCCCTCAGACAGTACAGAAATTTTCACTGATATCTGCAATAGCGTACATGTATTCTCATGTCCCTTTTACTTCTTTTAGAAGACCTCTCGGGTCAATGATTTCTCTTTATGAGTGAAAACGCTGCACAAAATCACAATTTGACTACCTCAAAGTTGTTCATAAGTAACGATATTGAAAGAATAAAGTTACTTTTCAGGTCCCCAGACCTAAACGAAATCAGACACATGTGAGACCTACGAAAAACATGGTTGACGGTAAGATACCACTTACTAAAAATTACCCAGAAGCTAAAACTTGCCAAAAATGATGATTAGACCGATATCTCTCAATAAAACCTAAAAACTACCATTTAAAGGCAGCACAAAAGTTTAAAAATATGCATTGAGTTCAGGAATTATCATATTCATTGCAAAAAACTTAAATTTCTTGGTTAATACCTCTTACACCGACGTTTCTGTCACTACTCCAAATGTGTAATGGAACTCCATTATCAATGGAGGGCCCATTTACCCCCTTAAAATATTGATAGGGAAAATTTGTTCTCGGGCCCTGTATTCTCACCTTTTGCACATCTTTTGGTAAGATTTTCATGGATGAACAATAATTATACTGGATGTTATGATGAAAAAACAGTTCCGTCCTTAATTTTTGCACAGCAGTGTAGTATAACATATAACATAACTTGATGCAGATGATTTCTCTCTTTTCATCTACATAATTTTACTTAACGATGCAACCCAACATACCTTAGAAGAATTTCGAAAACTTGTGGAGACGAATTTATGACGAGAGTCGATACTTTTTCCTCAGTCTTGTATAAATTGTCAGCCAAAACTGGACTCCGGATAGCTAAGATTAGTGCATGAGATTGGAAAATTTTTGACGTGTCCTGAGATTTTACTTGTAGTTTCACATCTACATTATCTTGAGTATCAAACATTTTCGCTAAACAATTTTGAAGCGAAGAATGGTTGGTCATTTCTTTACCTGCAGTAAAAGTTAATAGAATCAATAAAAATACTTTTTCGGACTTAATGCATTCGTACTTATATTCAAAAAGCCATGGCTTTTAAAATGTACCGTTGAATTGAATTAGAGATACTGCGCGGCGACGGGGAAACCCCATTTGTAGTAATGATGTAATTGAATGAGTAATCATTTTTTAAAATTTTTACTATAGGTATCATCATTATTTAATTGATCCTATTACAGTTGTATTGTTTTTACCCTTTTAATTTTATTTTTTCGTATTTACCTAAACAAATATGAAGAAAACAGCTAATAAGATAGAGGCTACAGAGAAATGGTCACCTTCAGCAGATATACAAAAATTCAGCACATTACAGGTTTATAAAACAAATTTTAACTCAGCTTCTGAACGATGAATATCGACACACATCTTGATTTTATATAAATTTTCAATACAATAAAAGCAATGTTGTTGTCGTGTATGACTTAGTGCTAAATCTTTACAGCTTGGCTTAGAAAGTAGTTTTAAGAAGGAACAAAATGTACAAGCAAAGGACCAAAATAGTAGAAACAATTATAATTACTTGATTAAGTTTTCATTTCATTTTAAAGAACACATCATGTACAAATATATATCAAATCCTAAAACTTAATGTAATAGTTTTGTTCTTAATAGTTTAAAATTATCTTTCACTATTATAAACAACAAATATTTAGGAAAGTTAACAAAAAGATAATATCTATGTTAAAGTTAAACATACAGCAGCTTCCATCCATAGCTCAAGAAAGAAAAAAATCCCCTTCCACAACTGAAAACATTCCAACTCTGCTATATCAACTAGTCTGAATAATTTTCATTCATTATCTAATACAAGATAGTAGCTGGAGATATACCGTAAACCAAAGAAAGAACTACTATTCCATCAAATCATATTATTTAATATATTTTATTAAATACACTGCTCGGTTTTTAAAAAAATAATTTTAAATGAACACAAATTACGTCTAAATTTATCGACTTTGATTAATTTGAGTTTATATTTAAAAAACTACGCATAAATTGAGGTGAGAAGTTAGTATTTAATAATTTTGGGTATCTTTTCTCTGTCGTCAGGTAGTACATGGTTTTTTTCTCAAATTTCTTATTTAATTACATTTAACGCCTTGCGTTTTTTTTCGAAACGAAGTTAGAATGTCAAGTGCAATATCTAAAGCCATGGAATAACATTTTTCAATAGGTACAAATAATGAAGGATAAATGCATATTACATGTACATTCATTTCCTCTTTAAAAAATTAAACATATTTTTTATCATTTTTAGATGATGAACCAGTCGTTAAATAAATTTTACTTTTTTTAATTATTAACCTATTTATCAACACCCACCATTTGCGTGGAGCCTTCTTTTTACTTGACCATATGCGTACCTCAAATTGAAAATGCTAGTTTGAGAGAGAAAATAGGGATTACTCTTCTATCCAGGCACATTCTGTTATTACTACTGCATCGAAGATTCAGAAGAGCTGTCAAAACGTCTGATCTACAGTCTACAGTAAAAAAAGCCAGCATTGATGAAGGATAATTTCGCAACCCGGAAAATTGAGCTGTAACACTGCGCCCTCTGTATCTCGTGCTTCTGATAAACGATATCCGTTTGTTAGTATTTCACTTTTATCACATTTTTACTTAACGACATATTCGGATATCTAGACAGGAATGGACGCGGCTTGTGCAGCGAGCAGTCTCTCTATGAATGAATTCAAAGCAGGTAACGATGCATTTTGAATCTTCTGGCATAGTAGCAGATTTATAATAAAATCCAGATGACCACTTCTTGACATGAAAATGGGACCTAATTGTTCTCAGAATATTTTAAATGTAATAGCTAAAGCCGAAGCATATCACTTTCATACACTCCTTTTGCCGTTCATTTATTCGCATTTTCGAACGAGCGGCAAATAACGCGTAGCAATCATACTACTTTTGAACTGATGGTATAACAGCACAATTCATTATAGTAAACTAGATTATACATCTGGCCTTTTCTGGGTGAACCTTTTAAGTTCGTTTATAAAATTCGAATCCAATTATTGAGATCTTTATACTAATCTCTATCAGATCTATGAGCCATTACGATCTGCATGTTTGTAGTACCTAATAACAGGATTTTTACATCAGTACCTGTTGTTTCCAAGCAAATACCGTTTTTTCCCATTAAAGTTGTAAATGTAACTCACATAAAAAAATTTAGAATTTATTTTTGAGATCGTTATACACAGTTACTTGGACCCCGGGGTTAAAAGAATTAAATAGACAGAACTGCATCCTAAACTTCTGGGGGAGCAGAGAGAGAGAGAGGGGGGGGAGACACCGTCTTATTTTTTTACACAATTCCAGAACACATTTTTAATTAAGAACCTTAAAAGGCAGTATTAGAAACTTGGCATATTTAATTTAATACTTATGTAGATAATACTTAGCAGAGTGGACTTTATTTTTAAAATTTGATACTTCCCTTCAATTTGTTCTACAAATAAATTATTTTTTCGAAATTTTAGCTCATATATATAAAAAAATATTAACCCATGCCACAAAAGCCTTAAAGTTTCAAAAAAAATGCTAATTGAAAAAACTACAAAAAGACCAAAGATTAAATTCTCACATATTGTTCATGATTTTTTATGAGAAACTAGTATAATTATAGATGTCAGGTTCCAGGTGCCAGGTCCAGGTTCCATTCTTCTATCACCCCTCTTTCGGTAGTAATAATTTTTTTAATGTCAAAAGAACTCTTGTAAAGTTGTTTTTCCTGCTTTTCTAAAGATCTAATAAATCTAGATCTAGACTAGAACTATACCACTTAAAAACCTAAAATAAGTCCCATTTTGTCTGTAATTTATTCTCTTTTATTTAGTGTGCATCATAACCGCCATTTTCACAAAAAATATTTCAAAATTTCAAAAAAGTGTAAAAAAATTAAAATAAAAAACTATTTTTATTACTTAAAAAATTATTTAGAGCTTTCTAACTGCTAATTTAAACATTTCTACCAAATTTCAAGTTGAAAATAAATTTTAATCATGTGGTAAAAAATCAAAATCTTCGAAATTTAGGAAGTTCTAATTTTTTTACTTTTAACAAGTCAAATCAAAGTAAATTAAAATTTTTAGAGCATAAAAAATTAAGGACCCTCCTAATACCTAGCTTTAAACCGAAAGGAGATCTCATATCAGAAAGTTGATTGAAATTAGACTAGTATAAGACAGGGTTTTCATTTTTAACATCTGAGACACATGGAGCAGAAAAATTACTGTTTACAGAAGTTTTTAACAGAAAGAAAACAATGCATATTAGTCATAAATTCATCTGAAAAGTTTTGAATAGCATAATTTCTCTCCTTGTGTACAGCCCTAACTCCGTGTTATTTTAAAATGTCTCTTTTAAAAGTTATAATCCAGAAAAAAGTATTTAAGGTAAAATAATCTAATTTCAGCAAATAAAAGATAAAAAAATCTTAAAATAAAATATCTACAGTATATTCTAAAAAAAGAAAAAATACAGCTGATTTAATAAGGGTAGGTGGGGGTAAAAACCCGCACGGGGCAAAACCACGCACCGAGATTTTTAATTGTTAATGATCGATTCAAAAGTTGAAAACCAGGTGGTTGGTTTGTCTTATTGTGACCTATTAATTGTTCTACGAAAGTTCGTACCCCTAAGTCACTCATGAGTTTAAAAAATGCTGTAAGTTTGTTTTTCATCATTTAGATGTAATTTTTCTTTTCTTTTACTTAAACATTACATAAAATGGGGCTTAAGGAGAAATACACACAAATAACCCAATGATAAGATAGCAATTCAACTTCAGTTTTCTTTTGAAAGAATCGCTTCATCGACATCGTGTCTCTAAAAATAATAAGGCTTGTTTTTCAAAATAAAGTAAAACGGAGCAAATCCACGCAGGTGTTTTGGGGCAAATTCACGCAGCTTAAAAAGCTCAGGAATTCGTCCCAAAAAGAAAATGGGAATAGTACTTGATTTCTAAAGAGGTTAATAAAGGAGTCCGAGATGCCAACCCTCTACCTGAAACCATCCTTTCTCCCTTTAGACCAGGGGTTCCCAAACTTTTTTGGCCCGTGGACCCCCTGACGACATTTTTCGTACCCCGTGGACCCCCTGTCTTAGGGATCGTTCAAAAAGTAGCTAAAATCTTATGTTTATGATATTTATATTTCTAAACTACGCAAGCCACGCATAAATTTTGTAATAATAATTATTTGCTTTCACTTTTACATATTTAAAAAAAATTTTGCCATTCATATGGTTACTTGATATTTTTAAGGAAATTATAATAATAAAACATTTAAAAAGTTTGAAATAAAAACAAATCTAAAATTATAGTAATATCACTACCATTTCACGACACAAAAACTTTTAGCTACATTGGCGAATCCAGGATTTTTGTCTGGGGGGGCTGAGTTTCACAAATAACTTAATTGCTATAATGGGCTGTTCAGGATTATTATAAGTAACTGAAAGGGGGAGGGGCGGAGGGGGGTTGCCAGTGCCGTAGCCAGATTTTTGTTTAGGGGGGTTACTCAACATCTTTTCGAGGTCTAATCATAGTAATACTAAGTTTTAGGTGAGATGACATCGTAAGGTTTTAATTTTTTGGTGTACTTAATTTCAAAATCCTGAAAAATGTCAACTCCTAGTAAAAGGGGTCTGGGGGTCCTCCCCCAGAAAAATTTTGAAAATTTTCTTCTCAAAATAGTTTTAGCTCATTTTGAAGCCTTATTCCACCCAAAGAGCACCACTCATTGTAAGCGGCAGAATTTTTTAAGGAAAAAAAGTTTATGGTACATTATGAATTGGAAAATTTCTAGGTGGTTTAGGGGTTCCTATTCCAGAAAATGTTTTTGATTTTGCCCTTAAAAGTGGCATTTTAACTCGTTGATACACTTTAGGTTACATCCAAGAGGATCCCTCATTGTAAATCCCTAAAGTTTCAAGGAAAAACCGTACTTTATATTCCAAAATTTCGAGGGGGTTTGGGGGTCTTCCCCCAGAAAATTTTTGTAATTTTTACCCTTAAAAGTAGGGTTCCGACTCAATTTGAGACACTTTGAGTAACACCACCGAATGTCCGCAAAAAGTGTTGAAATTTCTTTTTTGGCTTTATTGCTATTACCAAAATTTGAATGTCTTATTCCTGGGGGGCTGCAGGCTGTAGCCCCCTTCTGGATTTGCCACTGTTTAGCTATAAGGACTCCGTAATACCCAACTTTTCATATTACTGAAATTTGATTATATTAAAGACAAAAGTTTTGAAACTGGTCAAAATTTTTCATTTTGATGAAATTTTTCCAGTGGACCTCTGAAAGTCACTGTGGACCCCCTAGAAGTCTCTGTGGACCCCCAATTTTCATTTTCATGCCCGTGGACCCCCTGGAAGTCGCTGTGGACCCCTGGGGGTCCATATGGACCACTTTGGGAACCGCTGCTTTAGACCGATATCTGGGCAATCTGAAATGAATTACTACAACAGTTTGACAATTGTCATTAAAACTGATCATATTTATGTTTAGTATTGTTGGCTGGCTTAGAAATATTAAATCAACAGTAAGAGGATTATTTCTAGCGTTTTTATAATGAAAAATTCTGTTTATCCATGTTTATTTCACTTGGGCACCAAGATTTGCAAGTGCGGGTCTTTGCCCCATTTTTTGAGGCAAAGCCCCGCGATTTTTTTCCCTACTAAATTGTAAATTTCTCCTAAAATATCATCGATAAGAATTTAAACTCGGGTTGGTTTTGTAGGTAGGATCTCAATCTAACCCCTCCAATTGAAATTTCGGGATTATCTACCCCCTTTCGACGACAATGTTAAAAATACTGAAAATTATGACCCTATGTCTTTTTAAAGATAATATTCTCAATTTATCATACATAAATGAATCTGTAGAATTTTTTTCAAATGAAATGAGACATTTGTAATATACTATAATAGTCCCCACAACAATATCCTTTTATAGGTACTATACCTAAAGTCCCAGATGCTGAGAATGCTGAACTGGATAGTAAAACCCCTCGGCCACCTCCAAGATCCTGTAAGCATTCTAAATATTTTGTTAATGCTACTAACTTTGAGCAAAAATTTTCTTTCTTGTAATCTTTAATTTCAGTTCTTTTTAAATTTTCTTTAATTTTCTCTGTTTTATTTTCTTGCTTTGGAACATGCAACTGCAAAGAAGTGTTTTTGACCATTTGAAAAAGTCAATATAAACATGAATGACTAGTTAAATATATGGGCTTTGGGTTTAATTTTCTTCAAACTATCAAGAAATATCCTGACTATAAAAAAGCATTCAAAAATTGATAAAGTGATGGTTTTCTTTTCATGAATATAAAACCAGTTTTGTTTGGTATCATAATTGGCAGGCAATCCAAATGTCGGTAAAGGGGAAAAAATTTATCCAGATTACAATATTCTTTGATCTTATGTGTGAACATTCTTTTAACATTTATTTATCAACTCTCATCTCTCACTGTAACTCTTGTTATTTCTCAAGTGGTACTGTATTTGACTTCAAGTACTTTTAAATACCTATTCGATGCTCAAAAGTATCGATTTTGTCCATTAAAATTTGATTTTGCAGGTTCTTTCGAATCACTTCCAGTCACAGATTTCAAGGACGATTCTTCAATAGGAAGAGTTCTATTGCACTTTTGTAAAGAGACCCTGTATACGGATGTCATCTTCAATGTCAGGTGTGACGATAAGTGGGTGGAGTTCCCTGTCCATAAGCTGGTCGTGTGCGTATGGAGCCCCGTTTTTAGTGACATGCTGGCCAAAAAGGAGGAAAAGGTTGTCAACGTCTGCGCCTATCAAATAACGGATGCGTTGCCCACCGTATTCGATGCCATGATTAAGTAAGTTCCCTCTATAACCTAACAAAGTTTTTTTCCCAGGAAAGTAGGATTCCGCGAACGAAGTGTTTTTATCTCTTTTTGTGTTTTTTTATTGATTTTTAGTCGTATCTAAAATTTTGTGAACTTTTCACTTGTGCTTCTTGCCTTCTAACTCTAACCCATTCAATCGATTCTTCAGAAACAGGTATTGTTACAACCCCCATCCTAATCGTGTCTTCCAGGTTCATGTATGGCTCCCGAGACGCGGTGTACAACATGCGGAAAGACACGTCCTTCATCCTGAAACTCATGAAAGTGGCCAGTGCCTACCGCGTGGAGGAGCTTCGTCGACTCTGCTGGGAGATCATCAACAACTCTTCCCCCACTGTCGACAACCTGTTCCACCTTCTGGAAGCTGCTGACTTCTACGGCTACCCCGTCCTCGAGAAGCGATGCCTCAAGGTGCTTCAGTCGCGAACGCATCTGGTGCTACAAGGCAGGGAGCTTTTTTTAATATAACAAACTGGCTCACTGTCCTAAAGGGCGTTGAGGGGTTGGAGTGCGCGGAAAATTAAGTCTTTAACCTCCTTCATATATTTTAACGGAATTTTTGAGTTTCAGAATATCAATTAGAATATAGAGGAGGATTTTGAAGAAATAATTATACTTAGCCAAAAAGAGATTTTAATGATAACGAATTTTGATCTTTAATTGAATTATTATTTACTTAATTAATTTGATATTTTCTAAATTTATTGCACTGGTGCCCTCCAACGCCCTGCGCACCCGGAGAATCAAGAGTTATTAAAATTCTAAGTACAAAAAGGAATCCCCAAGCTGGTAAATAAAAATGCATAAAGTGATATGGATAAAAAATACCCCATGAGATAAAAATATATTAGTCTGTCCGCGGAACTAGAAACACCTGGCCCGGGTATAAGCTAATTTAACAAAGCAAGTTTTCAAATCAGTAATTTGTAACTAATTTCTCTTCTGTTTATTTCCCTAAAAGGCAGGGACCTGGGGAGCTTCACCCCCATCATGATCCGCACCGTCCTGTCCCAACCTCGGGTGTCGTTCGAAAGCGAGTTCGATCTGGCCACCTGGATGTTCGCCTGGGTCAAGAACCGATTTCTCTCCAACGATAACCTGACGGACATCAGGAGCATCGCGATGGACGTCTTGCCATACCTCCGGCTGGATGCCCTGAGTGCGGTCGAGTTCGGAAAGCTGGTGGAAGACCACTCTGACGTCATCGATGAGAAGGAGGGGTTTGCGATCTTTATGAACATCGTGATTCCCGGATCCAGGCCTATGCCAGAGTGGTACCAGAAGGGAGTGGAGAGGGTGTACAGATACAACGGATCGAATTGAGCGTGGTGGAAATGGTGTACACTGTTAATCCGAGGTATTCAGATTTAAATCAAAATGATTCATTTTTGAATACATCATGTGAGCGAAATGGCTCCGAATCAAAACTACTTAGATTTGAAAATTCGATGTGCTTATATTTTAACTAGAGCATGTTCTTGTTTTCAAGACCCTTATGTGTTCAAAATCGATTATGCGCCTGCTCAAATTTAAGATCTTTATTTGTTTAAATTCAACACTCCATGTACTCATTTTTAAAACCATCCTCTGTTTAGAAACGACTCATCACATGCTCATTTTTAAAACCATCCTCTATTTAGAAACGACTCATCACATGCTCATTTTTAAAACCATCCTCTATTTAGAAACGACTCATCACATGCTCATTTTTAAAACCATCCTCTACTTAGAAACGACTCATCACATGCTCATTTTTAAAACCATCCTCTATTTAGAAACGACTCATCACATGCTCATTTTTGAGACTTCAATCTTCTTAAAATCGACTAAAATGTGTTTATTTCTAAAACTCCCTATTGTTTAGAAAAGACTTTAGGGCTCATTTTTTAGACCTTTTTTACTCAATACAAAGCTTTTTGAAATATAAACATCTTTTTTAATTAACTGCAAATATTAATGCTTTCTTTCTTAGAAGAATATTAAAAGACCTCTCATTAAAGTCGAGAGCATTTTTTTAACAATCTAACAATATTGAGACCCGAGTTCTTATAATATTTGAGAAGCTATAATTTGAAATAAATGTGAAATGAACAGTTTGATCAGTTATTCATAAAACAGATACTTATAAAATTTATTTAAAACACAATAAAATGATACTTCACTTGAAATTATTTTATTAAAATAAAATAAACAGAAAAATATTACATACATGAGAATTATTCTGGAAATAAGTTTTTAACCACAGAGAAAAAATACAAAGTTTATAAGGAATGTAGGACCAAAAATTTTGTAAATCAGCTGAAAATTCAGCTAATAGATAGGTTTAGGTAGAATGAGAGAATAGCTCCAAAAGAATAAGTTGATATCAAGACATACATAGGTAAAGAAACAATTTCAAAATTTTTTACTTGAAAGGATTAATAAAACACACATTTATGGGCCATAGAATATTAAATCCTAATGTTAAATTATGCAAAAACTTTACTGATACATCAATCATGATTTTTCAAGGGGGTTAAGTCTTGGGCATTTTAATATTTAAAATAAACTTATTTTGCAAGATCAAAGGCACACAACCCTCAAATAAATCACATATATCAACAGTTAGTTGTCAGACAATAACCCCAAATTGTTCAAAGGGCATGAACTCGATGAAACTGACAAGGAGACAGCATGACCTCGGAAGCTGATACTGGGTCCAAACTTCGTAGGATACGACGCACTAGCCATAAACTCCAAAGAAAATGTCCCCTAAAATTTTATACAACTTGAAGTATTTAAATTTTTATATTTGTCAACAAAGTAGCACACTGTCATCTGAACGACCTGCAAATTTATATTTTTAACTTCTACCGTAACAGCAACAAATATGGAGCTATTTCACCTGGTGGGACACTCAAAAACCCTTAATTTTATTAAGATTTATTAAGATATTAAGATGTCCCATCCTACCCCATTCTCCCCTACCAAAAACACAAATGCAACTAAAATGCAAGGAATATAACAAATAAAGAGGGTACTTTTCTGTTAGCCAGGCACAAATGTAGCCAATCAGAATAAAAGTCGAAAATGTTTAACTATAAATAAATATTAACTAATAGTAAGCAAAACAAGTTCAACTATAAACAAATATTAACTAATAGTGAGCAAAACAAGTTCAACTATATATTAACTAATAGTAAGCAAAACAAGTTCAACTATAAACAAATATTAATGAATAATTTTGTGATTTTTAAGAAAACTACAAGCTGTATCCAGCTTAGTAAATTCAATATAAACAATTGTTCTAAACACGAAGCATATATATCAACAGTTAAATTGTACCATAACTTCACTGGGTACAACAAAGTTTGTTTTAAAGTAACTTACCTATATATTTGAATCCAACTTATGACTTTCTCATATGAAGTCTCATATCAGTACAAATATTTGATATCTTTATACACAATCAACTAAATTTTTATTTTTTATTATAAACTGTGCACATGTTCAATTGTTCATCGAATTCACTTGATTCAAACACGTTATATATGTAGTATGCATTTTCATCGTGTATGCTATGAAGACGGCATAGTTGGATTACTGTGGATTTTTCAACCTGTCCCCCAGCAAGTTCCTGCGGTCAACAGCGCAAGCGTTCCTGTGGTGCTCTTCCCCAGGAGAGCGAGAACTTGGGAGCGGAGTGCTGTGGGGGGGGCTCAGTAGAATCCATCACCTGGTCATCGTGTCCCGACACCAAGAGGAAGAAGCGATGCTGTTGGTTCTGAGGTTTCGGCTGAGGACCTGCCGCCTGACTGCCTGTATGGAGTACAAGCCGGTGAATCTGGTGAACCGGTACGACGCAATCAGTGTACTACCGATATCCCAATGGAGGTGGTTTTTGGAGCCGGCAGGCAGATTTGAAGAAACAATGGTTCCGGATTTCAAGCTGCATCTAAAATACAAATTTAGAATACTAATTACTCTAAGAATATTCTCATGATAAATTATTCTCTGTAAACTAAATTTTTAAAAATGCTTTTAAATATTTTCTCAACAGATAATTCTCAGGTTTTTAACATTAATAATACCTGACCAATTCATATTATCAAACATATTTACATTTATTTCCATTTATCCGGCGAAAAATAGAATATTCTCAAAAATTCCTCCGAGAACTTTCTCGTTTTACAACTCTAAGAAGCATGTTCACAAACATATATTCATAGGATGTCAAAGTTATTTCTCAGAAGGGCACCATGAGGGTTGGGGTGTTAGAACATTTGTTCCCATCAAAATTAATTTGCAAATTTTTGGACGAGTTATAAGACACTCAATATTTTAACACATTAGAGACAGTATTATTTTTCTCTTCAAAATTATAACTCCATTCTAAATTACATTCATAGATATTAAAAGAGGAGAAATAAACTTATTTTTAATAATTCACATATATTTTTTAATAAATTTTTCATGTGACCATTGGTCTGGAACCAGGGATATCAAACCAGGGAACCTCGGGAACCAGGGCTGAAGTAGCCTGCCCCTTCCCCGAAATTTGAACTTAATGTACCAATCAAGTTAAAAACCTGTTAATAAGGCCAAATTTCCAAATCTTTTCTGGGGAGGACCCAGGGGCGGTTCCAGACCAAATTTTCGGGGGGGGGCCATTTGGAAAAATACGATACTTCTCTATAAAAACATTAATTTGTATGCAAAATGAATATTTTTAATTATATCATTAGAAGAATTATATTTTTGAGGTGAAAAACAGTTAAAATATGAAATCCAATTTATCCCGTACAAGAAAAAACAATTTCAAAAAGCTTTTGAAAATTAATGGAGGAAGGAAATTTGTTATTCGAAAGCATGGACTTAAGATTTATTAATTTTAAAGTCATTTACGACTCAATATTGCATACAATAGTTAATTTGTATAACTGTTAATTACAGGGCCGTAGCTAGACTTTTTTTTTCGGAGGGGGGGTTTGGCCAAAAATTTCTTGAACTTTAGTTCGATTTTGGTGTTGACCAAGGTAAGTGACAGCAGTGGATCCAGTATTTGTTTTTTTGGAGGGGGAAAAGAATTTTCACTATTAAAATCGTCTTCTAATATGCTAAAGGGGGTTTGGGGGTTCTCCCCCATAAAATTTGTGGAAATATGTCTAAAAAGCAGATTTTCAAATCGTTTTGGTACACCTAATCTGGATTTCGGACATACATTTTCAAGAATTTATTTCCAATTCGGTTGGATGTTTGCATTTCGACTAACTTTTTACAAAAACGTTGTAAATGATAGAGTTCCATGTTCCAAAGTCGGGTCTGACCGACTTTGGAACATGACCCTAAAAGCAGGATTTTAACTCGTTTTGGAGTCCCTCTTCCCTTTTTTCCCTCACCGAGTTCCCACTCTTTCTCTTGTAAGTCCCAAAATTTTCAAGGAACGACTGTAATCTGTAATAATAGTTGGGGGTTCTCCCCAAAAAAATTTTTGGTACTTTCGTATTAGCCCGTCCATCGTTTTCGCCAACTTCGCCAAATTTCGCCAAAACGCGCCAAACTTCGGGATTTCATCAGAATCGCCGAAAAACACATTTTTTAACATCAGAAACATCTTTATAACATCAGAAAATAAAAAATAAAAGTTTCTTGTGGTTGGGGGGGGGCTGCCGCCCCCCCCCCAAACCCCCCCTGCCCTGACTATAACCAAACTCGTTGTGGGGGTATCAGAAACAGTTAGGATTCAGATAAAAGGGAATCGGTATTCTTGGATGCACTAAAACTACGGATATCACTCGGTAAGACACTAACTTACTTGCAAAATGGTCGATCCTACCACCGGCGATTCAAAACCGGCGATCCTTCCACCGGCGATCCTGTGTCGATTCTTCCACCGGCATGCATACGCAAAACATTGAAAGACTCTGGGGCTCGGCAAAATGGCGCAACAAAGTTCACCGTGGAACGACACGAAAGCATTTAGACTCCTACCTTTCAAATGCAGTCTTCGTTCTTACCTTGTAAACACTGTTGAATTTACGTTCAAAACAACCTGCGCGGTGCGCAAACATTATTTCACCCATGGGCGTACCGATCCAAATTGCGCAGCGATCGGAACTAGTGCGATTTCGCTACGTTTTTCAGGGTTACCAGAATCAACGGTAGTGTTGCGGGGTTTACCAGACTTGGCGACATATCGCCCCTGTTGGCGAATGGACGAGCTAATACGAATGTACCAAATTTTTGAATTTTGAGCCTTAAAAGTAGGGGTTTTATGCATTTTAAGACTAATTTTTAAGTAAAAACAGTAAAATATTTACATTAAAATTTCGGGGGGGGGCCTTTGATAACGCCCCGATTAATTACTAAATCAAATTACCATTACTGAAGATTGTGTTTTAAATAAATTTTATAAGTATCTGTTTTATGAATAACTGATTAAACTGTTCATTTCACATTTATTTCAAATAATAGCTTCTCAAATATTATAAGAACTCAGGTCTCAATATTGTTAGATTGTTAAAAAAATGCTCTCGACTTTAATGAGAGGTCTTTTAATATTCTTCTAAGAAAGAAAGCATTAATATTTGCAGTTAATTAAAAAAGATGTTTATATTTCAAAAAGCTTTGTATTGAGTAAAAAAGGTCTAAAAAATGAGCCCTAAAGTCTTTTCTAAACAATAGGGAGTTTTAGAAATAAACACATTTTAGTCGATTTTAAGAAGATTGAAGTCTCAAAAATGAGCATGTGATGAGTCGTTTCTAAATAGAGGATGGTTTTAAAAATGAGCATGTGATGAGTCGTTTCTAAATAGAGGATGGTTTTAAAAATGAGCATGTGATGAGTCGTTTCTAAATAGAGGATGGTTTTAAAAATGAGCATGTGATGAGTCGTTTCTAAACAGAGGATGGTTTTAAAAATGAGTACATGGAGTGTTGAATTTAAACAAATAAAGATCTTAAATTTGAGCAGGCGCATAATCGATTTTGAACACATAAGGGTCTTGAAAACAAGAACATGCTCTAGTTCAAATATAAGCACATCGAATTTTCAAATCTAAGTAGTTTTGATTCGGAGCCATTTCGCTCACATGATGTATTCAAAAATGAATCATTTTGATTTAAATCTGAATACCTCGGATTAACAGTGTAAAGATGTTTTTAAGATCAAAAATATACAATACTTTCAAATAAAACCATTCTTATACACAATTTGAATTGAAAATAAACGTTACTTACTTTCAAACTTCGACTTATTATATTCCATCCAGCTATCAGTGTTCCAGCGAAAGCGAAAAATTGTTCGTTCGAAAAAATGGCGACGCCGAGGAACCAGGAACCAAAACTTTGTATTCATCCGCAGTAGAGCTTGCTTTGATTTCGCCGCGATAGTAAATAGTTCGTTCGTTTCGATGTAAATACAAATTCCTTTTCTTTTCTTATCGTAAAATAACTTATGTTTATTATGATAAAGAGGTTTTTTTTACAAATGTTCAATTCATTGCACTCAAAATGATAAAATATTCGCCCTTTCTGTAATTGTGGGATTTTAAGCGTGTTAACGTTCTCAAAACTGAGAACGCCGCTTACTCATTTTTAATTCAAATATACTTGAAAAATCTAAGTACATAAAAGTACTCATTTTTAAGCACATGCATTTTAACAGTGTAGAGTAGATTCTCAAGTAAAAGGCGGAACGATACCGAGTGAGACTTCATTTTAACGATTTTCAACCACCTTTGAAAGGTGGGGTCAAAATTTAGTTGGATATTACGCAAAAAAAGATTGATGTGGCATTTGTGTTATTTTTTGTATTGATTTGTGTGTAAAACTTAATTTTTTCACAAACCTTATAAAGAAAATATTTTTTCTTTTATCATTTAAATGTATGTTCTGTTATAAGAAGGGATAAATAAAAAAATTGCTTAAAGTTTTAAAAGTTCATTCCTAAATTACAAGAAACTAGCTGAGGGGATTATCAATATGTTCTTGACAGAAATATTCAGGTACTGAGACTGGTAAAAATTATGCCCTTATTACAGTTTTAACCCCAGTTATTGAGAACCATTCTAAACCATCACAAAATATGATGCAGGCAGCGCCCGATTTAGAAAATTTGTAACACTAGGCTCAACATTCAGGAAGGGTCCCCCACGTTACGTAGTACCTATGTGTTATCACAACCCCATGCAGGAGTTGGGTAATTTGGATTGTATTATAGTCTGTGTAATTAGAATCGGCGGTTGAAAAGTCACGTGATTTCCCCAGTCTCTTCACCCTTCCCCTGTGCGTTGCCATGGTTTCCACCAGTCTTATTTTTTTCCCACATCACGCCAAGCCCACAACCGCCCGAGATTGTCATTGAGGCTGCGTGTCGTGTCGCAGCAGCCAATGAAATTATCGGAACACTTTTTTTCGTCATAAAAGAAAAACTATTCATGGTAGAAGTACAAAATTTTAAACAAATATACAATTATTTTTTTCAAAAAGATTGTTGTTTCGTTTTTTTTTAATTTAATTAGTTTTTTACTATTAAGATTCAAAGTTTCAATTTAATTTCACGCCCTGCCGTAACTGATGTGCAAAAATAAAGCAGAATTGCTTACGTTTTCTCCTTCGTTACCTAGGCGACAAACTTCAACTGATGACGTCCAACCACCTATTTTAATTACACAGACTATAAGACAAGTAAAAATATAAAAGTTTACGTGCATTAAATGTTTGTAGTAATATTATCACATGTTTGCATTACATTAGGCTTTGTTTGGTCAACAAGTAGTGAAAAAACCTTCTAGGAAGTATATATAAAATAAGTTATTTCTACTATAAATTTTAATTTACTTCTCAAAATTAGGGGGCCCCCAAATTGGGAGGCCCCTTGGCCTGGGCCTAGTAAGCCTAATGGTAAATCAGGCCCTGGGGCCCTACTTAGAGGCTTTGAAATAATTCTGGATGCAGGTCCTATCATCAACTAACAATTCAAACAAAATTATTCGATTTACGCATCTAGTTATTTTAAAAGTCACCTTTCCCTTTTCCAGAACAGTTTTTATTTGGAGATCACCAAAACATCTCGGTAATACTCTTATAAGTTCTCATAACATGCTGCCATTCAGAACTCTCCATTAGCTGTTTTTTACATTTCAATTACGTCCATCTTGAGCAAAACCACGCATTTGTGACTACAACACACACATCACCTTCATTAAATCCTACTCTTTCCTTTGACATAAACTTCTCCAAAAAGAGGACTTTACGACCTGCATCTGACTGTTTACATCCTTTTTTTATTCCTTTCCAGCTTATGCTAATGCTAGCACTCATAAAATCTCGTTTAATGTCGCTGCATTTCTAATCCAACTCAATGCGTTCACCTGTCTCTTCTTGAAGACCCACGTCATTTCTTTACCGCCTCTTTCATTTCGCTTTGCATCGGGAATTTAACGCCTTTCAGTCACTCTAGTCTTCAGAGAGTCTCTTTCTACGGTGTTCTCCTAGTTAACCATGGATTTCCCTATCTGGACTTTGTTAACATGTATTCTATTTTTCCAGGTCATAGTAGGTAAGATACTATTTTATTCAGAAAGGATCTAACTACAACTACTTACTATTTTATGCCTGATAACGGTAATTATACCCAGAAATAAACAAAAAATAATAATTTGCAAAATTATCAGACATATTTATTATCCTTGTGAATAATAAATATTAGTAGGGTGGGTGATAAGTCAAGGGGTGCAAGTCATGATGAGTGAAACGTTTACTATGATGCAGGCAAATAAAATTTTAAACAATAAAAATTTTGGTTCCATGACACATTTTAGTGCAGAAATAATAAAACTATCGTGCTTTTGAAGTTAGTGAGCTACTTGGAAAATATCAGCTGTTGTGCAGAAACCAATCAAACTACGTCGCACTAATAGTTTCTGCACTAACGTAAATTATGTTGCTTAATAATAATGATTAATTAATAATATTGATTACCTTATATAGATAATAAGGTAATCAAATTATTAATCGATAATCATAGCCAATGCATCATTTTTGATACTACTATCGAAATTTGATACAAATAATATAAGCATAATATAGTACAAACGTATTTAGGGGACGTTGGGGTGCCTTGGGGTACTTTTTATTCAGCTAATTTTCTATTTTTTAAATTTAATTATGCAAATCCTATCAATCTGCCAGTTTCGGGAATTCATGATAACAAATTTAACCCTTAGGACACTTTTAATAATAGCATAAAAATTATAAATATTTGAAAAATAAAAAATAAATTATTTAATGAAAAGGCTATGATTAATATTCTTAAAATAGACATCAAACATATTTTACATTCAAAATTTTTTCATTTTATTCATGGCAAAAATCACTGCTTTTTTGTTACTTCCGAGATACTTTTTTGTACCAATTTATAAATTATAATCTTCTAAATTCTTAAATTATTTAATTTTTTAAAACAATATTTTTACTTATGTGTGGTTTAGGCATGGCATGTCTCAAGGTGTGCCACATGACGCTTTGGATATTAAACTTAACATCCAAATTATTACCCTTAATTACCTACTCTTTTAGGTTTAGCAAAAACATAATTACAATATCATAAATACACTTCTTTTATAAAAAATTATTTTCAAACAAAATTGACATAAAGAATTACACAGGCCTGCGATAAAAGACTACAAGAGACAGCTGAACATTATGTATTTTTGGTGCTTTCTACCACAAATACAAATACAAATCAGGTCGACCAACTACAGGCATAAGCCCAGCAAGGTTGGTCCAGTCTTTTTAACCCAAACTACCGGAACCCCAGTATCTGTCAATTTTCCTCTTGAATTCGTTTACCCCACTTAAGAAGTCACGTCAAGTTTTTTTTAGAAAGATTCAATTTTAGGATTTTCATGAAAACTACCATAAAAATATTTTTTCTCGATTAATTTGTTTTCTGCTTTCCTGACCATTCTTCTACCATGGTTATTCTACGGTGATGAGTAGAATAGAATTGTTTTTCATTTATTGGTGCTATACAGGGTGTTTCAAAATGGCGTTGCACGGTTTTTATTCGGAACCAAAGCCTCCTAGGGTCATGGAAGTAAGGTCTACCCCTAGGTAAGTGAGCCTGGAGAATCCATTGAGATGATTTACAGCACTCCTAGCGGTAAAATTAAAAAGTTTAAAAAATTAATTTAAAAACTAAAGGAAATAGAGCAAAAACCTCAGTGAGAGTATTGTTGCCAATGTCAGGAAGAACTCACTGAAAAAAATTCATGAAAATAGCTTGAATTTTCGCCGAGATATTAGCATGTGAAAATTGCACTTTTTCAGGGGTCAAAAAAGAAAAAGTTCAAATATTTGCAAATTTTTTAGATTTTTTGATTAAATTTTGTGTTCATTGAACTAAAAAACACAAAATTGCACAATAACACTGAAAATTTTGCAAATATGTGAACTTTCTTTTTTGACCCCTGAAAAAGAGCTATTTTCACATGCTAATATCTCCACGAATATTCAAGATATTTTGATCAAATTTTTTTCAGTGAGTTCTTCATGACGTTGGCAACAATACTATCACTGAGGTTTTTGCTCTATTTCCTTTAGTTTTTAAGTTAATTTTTTTTACTTTTTAATTTCACCGCTAGTAATAATAAATAAGTTTAATTTCATTAATTTCATTAATTAAGTTTTAATTTCACCGCGTTGTAAGTCATCGCAATGGATTCTCCAGGGTCACTTACAGGGGTAGACATTACTTCCATGACCCTAGGAGGCTTTGGTTCCGAATAAAAACCGTGCAACGCCATTTTGAAACACCCTGTATAGCACCAATAAATGAAAAACAATTCTATTCTACTCATCACCGTAGAATAACCATGGTAGAAGAATGGTCAGGAAAGCAGGAAACAAATTAATCGAGAAAAAATATTTTTATGGTAGTTTTCATGAAAATCCTAAAATTGAATCTTTCTAAAAAAAACTTGACGTGACTTCTTAAGTGGGGTAAACGAATTCAAGAGGAAAATTGACAGATACTGGGGTATATAAGCACGAAATCCTAACAATAGAATTGAGTCTAAAAAGAGAGGTGTTTTTACAGTATTAATATCTTAGCAATTTTAGAGAAAGAAACACCTTTCTTAAGTGTTTAAGTTTAAACAAACACATAAATTAAATATATCATCTTTGACTTCAAATATTAAAAAGTGTTGGTGGTTTTCATTTTTCAACGAGCTCCCTTAAAAACCTACCTCTTGTAACATCTAGTAATGTAAAAAAAAGTGTTGACAAAGATAATTTAATTAATTTATTTTTATTAAAAGTATATTTTTTACTTTTGGTTTTAAGTTCTGCTGTTTCTAGTGTGAACAATTAATTAAAAATGAATGGTAGGTGCACCTCTGTTTCTCTCATTTTTATAACTTTAAGGTATCCGACTGGTCTAAAATCCTCGTTTTTGTCAAAAAATGTGAAAAACATTTTATGGCTTATTCTTGAAGCCAGTTTAATAAGGTTTCCAAAAATATCTTACTTTTATTCTAGCTAAGTTAGAAAAAGAGTTACATCAATTTTTTAGTATCCAAAAGCTATCTCATACTGTGGCCGGAAATATCTTTACACGCGTTTTGTGAGGAATGGGATTTTTGAGGAGTAGGGTTCACGATAAACGTGATTTCTCCTATATTATTTTTAGTATGATTACAAAACTTTCTGAGTTTGTTGTTCATATTATTATGAATGTTTTGTTCTTTTATCTAAAGCCAGTTCTTAAATGAAACTATTTTTCAAGTGGCTTTGCATGAAAAATCAGATTTTTTTGGTATATTTCCATAGAAGTGGTTTTGAACATCTGTATCTCTGAACCTTGTGTTAATATTGGAATTTTTGTAGTTCACAACATAGATGCATATGTAAACTTCAGTTTCTGTCAAACAACATGTTTGTATCTTATTTAGAACTTTTATAAACGTGAAAATTTCCCTTTATTTTCGTACAAATGTCTCAATATTTTGAAAAATTATTTTTTAAAAATTTTGCTTTTTAGTTTTTTGTAGTTTTGAAACATATCCCATAACAAAATAATCTTTAACAATTCATTTAAGGAATATTTTTAAAAAATGTCTCCTAGACCAGTCGGATACCTTAAGAAACTTTTAATTTACTCATCTAACGTTTTTTAATGTCATGTGAACATATGAAAATAAATTTTACTCCTTTTGGGACATCAAAAAATTCCCTTAAATATATACACCTCTTGCCTCAAACAAAGCGCGAGAAAACAAGACCTTTTGCGTTCTTCGCGTTGTTTCCTGATTTATGAAGAAGTAATTTAGAAATTCAATGTTAAAAGGAGTGCATTTACATGAAACTCCCTTAATTTAGTGTCTTCTTACTTCCCACGACATTGAAAATATTGTGTGAATTTTCATTCTTACAGGTAGTACCTATACATGGTACCAGCAGATTTTTTCTGTTGCCTTTAAAATTCAGAGACAGAAAACAGTATTATGTATGTGAAATACAATGAATATCCTAATACAATTTCAAAATATAGATCTGTCTGACTGGGTTCGTACTCGGATGGGCTTGTGCGGATTAATTGAAATTGATCAACAAGAATTAATTAAAACATATTATATGATTATAAAATAAGATTATTTTTAATACTTCCATATTAGTTTCAAAAAATTAGTAATTTTGAAAACATTTGCTAGAATGTCTCAAATCGAAGTGTGGGGAATGATAACATGCTTTATCAACCTATAAACAATTTTTCTTTATTTTCCCACAACCATTCAAAACCAAACATCTTTTAAATATTGGATTAAACCAAAGGTATTTTTATTTTAAATCTCCCAATACTAAATATTTTTAGAGTTAATCATATTTAAAAGACAAAAACAGATTGTGAACTTTCGAAAAAAGAACACTAGCGTTTATTTGTAGGTTATACCTTTATTTACCTGCATGACCCTTTAGTTGGTTTCCTATTTATGATATTCCTCTTACAAGAGTTTCATTTTTTGTGTGCAATAAATTATAGCTAAAATGCAATCAGAACGCTCCTTTATGGGCGGATTTAGATGGTTGACTCTGTTGGGAAAGCTGTCCTTGATGGCTTTGAAAACATGGTTAACCGTTATTAAAAGGAAATTTTCTCAAAAAGTTGGTGAGGGCATTGCCCCCATGACCCCCCATAAATAAGCCAATGCGCTTTTTGGGTTACTTTTAAAGCTGAATTAATAAATGGAACAATCTTTTACTACTGGAATAAAAATTTAACTGAACGTTAATTTAAAATTACTGTCCAAAGAGATTAAAAGTCATAAATATGTTTAAATTCTTATATTTACCAATCTGAGAGCGTTAAGTAATCCTGTTAAAAAACGATCAAAAGAGCCGAGGCAAATATTTCCGATTAATTGTATTGCGAGCATTTCGTTTTCATTTCCCCATTACATTACAAAGCCTAAGTCCCAGTGTTTCATGAAACCAACTGGCAAAATATATATTCTTGGATTCTTAGTTTACTTATAACACAGGTGTTTTAGCCAAACATTGAGCAGTACAATAAAAAAACCGATTTGAGGTGAGAGTTACGAAATAACATTTTTATGTCCATAAAAATGCCTGATTGGATTTTATTGCCTGAATTCTTTGTTGTGTAAAGATATAATACTTCGTTCCATTCAATGTTGCAATAGAACGTGAATAATTTACAGTGAAAGAGGTTGTTATTCCAATGTACTTTTAAGTACCTAGCCACTTTTAAACTGACATTATTGTTGCTTCAATATAAAATTATAACATCCCTCCCATTAAAATTTTCGAACTTGGAGATAAAAACATTAACTACCATTGCCAACCCTTTAATCTTTAATAATTGAGCTCACACAGTCCCTCTCGTAAATATTTTAACACTGAAACCAGCTTAAGATAGCCAGGTAAGTATCTCGTGACCAATGTACAAAATATAAAAATAAGCATTTAAATGGGTTTTTTAGACATTTTATTTAGCTTGTAGCTGGCCTAAGTCTTAAGTTCCCCTTTGAGATTCGCCTCAAAAATACCTTCTCTATCTAACCTTATAGAAAAAAAACAGAACTAAATTCTTCTTCCCCAAAGGTTACCTAAAACTAAGTTCGGTGTGGATTGAATGAGGACCACTGTCAATTTGAATAACTTAATTCAGAGTAATAACAATAATAATAGCTTAATTCTAAGGTAGTAAGAACAAAAAATGTTTGTAATCAATGTTTAAAAAACCTCATTTTCGTTAAATTGGTTCACAGTTGGTGGATCACGAAAATAATTAATTATGAAAATATTAAATGACAAACAAAACAAATAACACAATTAGCAGAAGATAAATAGTGCATTCTTCTTTCTTTAAAACCAAATTGATCAAAAATGTGGTCATTAAAATGTACCCAAATTTTATTGCTTTTTAATGTTACTTACTCAAAGAATTCCCAGATATCTTTTGAATTTGGTTTATTGTTTTGCTAGGAAAAGTTTGCAATCACTTCTGGTGAAAATAACTAAAATATTTCATTCATCTTTTTTCCCCGCATTTCACCTTCCTCTATCTGTTTCAATGTTTAAAAATACAGTCGAATCCGCTTAATGTGATCGCAATTGTCCGAGATTAAACTGATAACATTATCCGATTGATAACAATAAGCGATTTGACATCAAAAAGCAGCATAAAGTGTAACTATTTTTAATTTATTTCATTTTCCGGGATAGATGGCCGTGTTTGATGAATGGAAAATGAAATAAATTACTCTTCAGGTCGTGGAAGTTTTCATCAATTTATATGTAACTATTTTGTTTGCTTTATAATCAAAATTACGTACTCGTAATTATGTATTTAACACAATTTTACACTATGTATTTGACAACTTAAAATTTTAGGGTAATATAAGAGTAGTTCAATTAATAAAAACAAAATTATCGCTTACTTTATATTTTTATTTAGAAAGGTCTCTCTTTTTCTGTGAGCTCCATTATATCCTTCCAATCTAATAAACCACCTATTTTATCATATAGTCGGCAAAAGTCTCATAATGATTTGTAACTTGTAACCTATTTTATAATCTGAATTCCAACAACCAAGGGGAAATTAAAATCTCTTATCAGAAACATCTGCAAGGCGCCGATGGTTTCTAGTTTCTTACAAGTATGGATTCGGACCTTCCCCCCTTTAACCGTTTTCTTCAATATTTGTGGAATGTTTTCTTATTCTTACTAATGAGTTTGAGGTATGGTTTGAGGAAAAGAAACGCCACATGCTAGGGTGGGGTAGATGTTTACTTGTAAAAACCTGATAGCGGACGTTTTTAAGGGATATGGACAAATTTTGATAACATTAAGCGGCGTGTTGACCAATAGTTGATCACATTAAACAAAGCATTTTAGATTAAATTGAATAGGAATGATCGGGACCTGTCGATTTCGATAACATTATCCGATTGATAACATTAACCGTGATCACATTAAGCGGATTCGACTGTAGCAGCCATGCTAAAAAAACCTTTAATTTGTGAGTTGAGTTTCTATAGAACCTGTCAGAATGTTAGAAAAAGAAACTCATCATGAAGGTACCATCCGTCAAACATTTTATTGAGTCATTAACTACTCGTAAAACATCTATATTCTTTACTCTGTAATAAACGGCTTCAGAACCTTTTATAAAATAAACATATTCTAATTGGACAGGTCATCGGCGTTTTCGTAAAGATCGTTTTCGTGTGAGTTTTCTGTTGCCATTGAAAGAAATAAAAGTCCGCTGTGCAAATCCAAGATAACTCGTAAAGATAGATCTTTCACATTAAAGTTATTGTAAAAGCAGCTTAGTTACCTACTGATCGTGATTTGGTCGTAAAATTGCTCTGGAAACTGATATAAGATTCATGGAGCAAATTGCTCACTTCATCTCTCTTTCCCATCATCTTTACACTTTCTCCTTCTTTCTCTCTCATCTTTTCTCTCTTCTGTATTCATTCTCTCTTTCATTTCCAAGTAAAGAAACAAAAGTACGTACGCACTACAAAACGTATGAATTCAGTTCGGGGTATCTGAATTGTTTTAGAAACTAAATCATAAGGTAAACTCATATTATAGCATCACATTTCTAAAATATTTTAGATTTTAGACTTCATAGACTAGTAGAAAAGCCTATTTCCGCCTTATTTAGAATTTAATGTTAAACCTTATATTCATATAAAATTTCAAAAGTATTCCCAGATATTCATTAAAAAGACCCTTCAAAATGAACCTGAACATACATTACATTTCAAAAGTTTTTCTTTTTTACTATATACTAATTCGTATCGCTGATGATATCATCATTGTGAATAATCCACAATAATTCTCAACTGAAAAATTTAAATGATACATAAAAATTTCCAATATTGCTGAGGGATTTTTCGGATGGTATGCTAAGGTTCAATGGAATAAGTTCCAGACATTTTGTTCTGAACTTCAGAGAACATAGTGGTCCAATGATCGCTTGTTCATGTGTTAATTAATTATTTGTTGATTTCGATTGGTCATTTCCATATGTTGACATCAGCTGCTGTTATACCACTGAAAATTCCACTAATATATATTGACAATTCTGACCGTAGAAACTTTCACCATTTTGATAAAAATTTGTTTCAAACATTTCAAACAAAACAACCATTTTAAGGAGCAGCGAATTAGTTCCCGTTTTTGTTGCATTTTAGAACCCCTTTCTTCTAGAATTGTGTTGATACTCATCAAGTACTCCCCAGTTTGATGATTTAATATTATAAGAAGAAAGGTTATTAAATTTCCATTTCACAAAACCATTTCATCAGATGAGTTTGGTGAGGACAATTTTCTTAAATCGTTTCCTTGCAATAATTCGTTCATTACTTTTTCAGGTTCATTTTGCAATTCTTCTGAAGGTATTAAACAGATAATTCGAAATGGGCCTAATCACTCCATAACCAAGAGATCTTCTGATGCTACCGATGACCCTTTAAAAGGACGCAAGATAGTTTGCCTGTTCAATAGTATGAACTATTTCTTGACTGGTTTTAGTCCGATCCTAATAGAAGCGGACAACTGTACCCACGTCAATTACGAGTTCGCTTCGCTCCACCCAGACACATTTGAATTGGTTCCTGGTCATCCAGATTTGGATATTGAAAAAGGTTTTTATGAAGTAAGTTGTACAAAATTATTTCTTAGTAATACTTCGTTTACCATTATATTTTAGAAGTTTTCGACATTAGTTCCTTTATTTTTTCCTTTCCCCGGAATAACTTTAAAAAGTTAAAAACTTTAAACGCTTCTTAAATAAACTAAATTCTGCTTAAATAACATTTTTTCCATCATAATAAAAGATTGAAGTATTTATAAACTATAGTGAAAACTAAAAATGTGTATCTGGTATCAGGAAAATAATAAACTTCAATAGTAAGCATTTAGGTTACTATGATTAAAATAAAAACTTGTTTGCAGATGAGGCTTCTCATTTCGTAAAGTCTCCGTCAAATTAAATATTCAGTTTAAAATAGGATATGGAATAAGTCGGAGATTTTTGATTCTATTTCTCTATATTTTAATAGATTTTCAAAGACATATTAAGAATACAGAAGAGTTATTGAAAACTCTATCCTATTATTCAAATTTATGAAACACTTCGGCTTAGTAAAAATTATAAAAATGACTTGAATTATTATTGACAATTACTGATAAATTTACTTAGTTAACACAAAAGTGAGTACTATAAGATTGAAACCTATTGAATTATAAAAAGGAATAGAAAATTAACGCTGTTTAATGAATATTAATGGAATCAAATATCCACTTTATAATCTTTATACGATGTAATTTATTATCATCTATATTATCTATAAGTATAAAAATTAAACGCCATCTAATTAAGTTGAACTTATTTATTACACTGAAAGAAAATTATTTTTTTATAAATATTTCGATAATATTGAATTAAGTTTAAGTTAGTGATATTTATTTTTTAAAGGGCGGCTTTGAACGAATTTCTTTTGATTGTGAATAATTTACAAATATTTACTTAACTGAAAAATTCAAATGAAAAAAAGATAAAAACAATTACCAATATTAATGAAAATATCTTTCTTCATCTGATTTCTTTTGATTTCTTTCATTTGTTTCTTAAACTTGAGTTTAAAATAGTTCTTTTCTATATAAAATAAATTTATATATATTTTAAAATTTCGTTATTATTAATTTTAAATAAAATGTTTCTTTTTTTTCAATTTTACATATCTTATTACTGCTTTTCTTTCAAAAATAAGACGCAAAAGATATGTTTGCAAATTAGTTTAACATTGTGTTTAATCTAGTGATGGGCAGGTATCGATACCAAATACTTAAGTACTCGATACCTATAGGTATCGAGTGTATTCGATACCCACAAAAGTATCGATACTTTATTGACATATTTCATTTTAAATTTTTCAATGAAGTAATCTTTATAATACCTACTGTAGATCAAACGCAGCCTGTTTCCGTTTCCATTTTGCAACGCTCAAACCCAAGTCGTTAATCATCCGCGAGAGAAATTTGACGCGGCTAGGTTTTTCCCCCGCCAAATCCTTCGCCTCTATCCACCTCCAGGCCCGTAGCTACGGGGCTTTTTGATGGATCGCTTTCAGTTTTTTGAATATTAGTCTGATTATGGATAGGCCCTAAAAAAATTGTCCCTTCAGGTTCATTTCCCGACATTGAAAAAAAGTACTCGATACCTAAAAGTACTCGATACCTATAAGTATTCGATACCAAAGTATTCGATACCTATATGTATTCGATACCTAAAATTATCGATTTTGCCCATCACTAGTTTAATCAAAGATGTAAAACGCATTAATTTTTAGTTATATACGATGGAAAAGTATCATTGGGGATAAATAAATTATATTATTTCTGATTGCTAATTAAAATATTATTTCTATTACACTTACAATGTTATTTACAATGGCAACTAGTTGATCGGAATATATGAACTTTAATAATGGGTTTGAGCATGTAGTATCAGTAGTTTTTAAGTAACGTTACTTTGAGCATGTAGTTATCAAAACACGTTTGTAAGTTATAAGTGTTACTCGCACTTTCTAGGAAACTCAAACATTGAAGCTACTGAACCCTAATCTAAAAGTGATGATATCAATGGGCGGATGGCAAGACAGCACTAGAAAGTACTCCCAATTGATGGAATCTCCTGAAAGAGTGGACAACTTTATTGTGAAAGCCATCGAGTTTCTTAAAAAGTATCAGTTTGATGGGTTAGATGTTGCTTGGGAGTACCCCAACTGCTGGCAAGGAGCTCTTGGTATTAACCCAAAGGATAAAGAAAATTTCGCTAATTTCTTAAAGGCAAGTCCTTTTTACCAGTATAAAATTTTTAATTTCAAAAACAAAATTTTAACCATAATAAAGTTCAGTTAGAAGTTTTCCCAAATATAATTTTTGGTTTAATTGGTGTCAAGGACTATGGGATTCTATTTATTTAAGTGATATCTATGTTAATTATTTTTTATTTTTCCTCTTTTTAAAAACAAGTTTGATATCTTAAAAATATCTGCCAAATTTTTTTTCAGAAATCAGCCCTTGTTTTTTAATATTTTTCTAGAAGCTGTGGATAAACACGATTTATGTACAACTATTTTATTCAGCATTTTTACCACCACCATGTTTTCAACTCCCCTGCAGTCGCTGCAGGCCTCCACAATCTTAACAATCCTACAGTGGAGGATTTATATTCTGCTAATTCGATAGAAATAGCAAAGATGATACAGGCACACCATCAGATATGAATTTATAGGGGATACGACACCACCACCACCACACCGCACTTAAAAGATATACGTATTTTCTATACTTAAATAAATATTATTTTTTTATAATTTTCTTATAGTGTAACTTTTATCATAGAACGGGAATGTTAAAGTAAGTTCATCTTAGAAGTGACAAGAGATCAATGGATTTGTTGTTTGAATTGAGTTCTCAAGTATTCGTAGAAATGTAGCTTTTTGGTGGGGTTTCATTCTTACATAATACTTTATGAGTAAAACTAAAAAGACGGTAATATTTAACAAAATAAAAAACACATTTTCTCGGGGGGAGAATGTCAACAGTATTATTGTAAATTTATTTTAAACTAATTACATTGTAATAACATTTTTAAATTAAGTTCAAGTGCTAAAGAGAAAGCATCCTTTTAAATTCTTACAAAACTTTTGATTCTGCTTTTATAATATTATATTAATAATAAATTAAATGCACTTTCTGTTCTAGAAAGTACGAGAGAAATTCGACGAGAATAATTTTCTTCTTTCAATAAGCGCAACTGCCATAAAGAGGGAAATAGAAGCGGGATATGATGGTCCAGCGATGTCAAGGTAATAATTACACTCATTCACAGCAATTGAAAATTAAAATTATTATAAAACACAGATAAAAAACTAAACTCATCGGCGCAACAGTCCTAAGTGAGCAAACACCTACAATGCCCATCTTCGTTTTCATGACCGTGGGACCTGGGGTGCTAGGCATATGTCCCGGTTAGGTGGTCGGCGTAATGCGTCACCCCAGTATAAAACATAGATATCAATGATAATTTCGTTTAACTTACTTAACTTTAGTCTCTTTATTTTTTCTCATATGTAAGTATTATTGTCATACACGCATCCTTCTTCAAATACACTTACGTTAAAAAGAGCAGTTTCAAATGATGGGATTTTATTTTTGGAAAATCTTTTACGTTAGTTCTCGACATTTTTTATCTGCATCTCTTTTATTAAATCTGAGTATAATAGTACTTCCACATTCAATTAATACCTTTCTAAAATACGAAGATATACATATATTCATGTTTCAGTTGTATTTTATACAACTTAAAATTCTATCATCAAGAAATTTTGGTTCTTATTTAGAACTTGAAATAACTTAAATTCGTTTTAATACATAAAAATGATGTATTGGTTGTAATTGCCAAAGATACCTAATTATAATTGGTGATTTTAAGCATCGATTTTTCCTTTCTCTAACGAGTTTTTATATTTCTAGTGCAGTTCACCACATCAACGTTATGACGTACGATATGTATGGGCCCTGGGACAGGAAAACTGGGCATCATTCTCAATTCGACAAAAAAGCTAATGATAATGATGAATTTTTAAACATGGTATGCATATTATAGTTGTATTGTGTTAACTGAATCTTTTTACCTATGTCTTTTTTTATTTTCATTTCACCAATTTAAACTCCGAAGATTAAATATGCATTTGATTGATGTATTGCTTTAAGCATGGTAGTTTAAAATTTTGAAATTTCTTTAAAGTACAGTGCGTTTGTTTGTAGAGCACAAAGTTTTTGTTTATTGAAGCTATCCCTTAGTTTAAAAACTATTTAGAGAAACAAAAGATGCGACCATGATAAACTGTTTTAAAATATTTTCTTTAACCCTTTCGCACCGGCTGGGACATATGCTGTCCCACGGTGGAAAATTTTTGAAATTACGACTGAGGCAACATTATGTCCCAGTTGTTGAAAAACTTCAAGGAACAGAATAAAATGCTCTTTTGTGACTGCAAACACATCATGATCAAATTGATATTTGATCGCAGTTGCCCCCCACGAGCTCAAACAAGTGCAAAAATTGCACTTTTCTGATTCCCTTGCCGTATTGAAAGGGTTAAAATAAAAGTTTTATAAGTAAACTAGAAATTAATTTAAAAAATTATTAAAATACACACAATAAAAGTTTGTATCAGTTAACACAAGTGATATCTATGTTAATTATTTTTGATTTTTCCTCTTCTTAAAAATAAGTTTGATATCTGAAAAATATCTGCCAAATTTTTTTCAGAAATCAGCCCTTGAATTTTGGGTTAGCCACGGCGCAGATAAAGCTAAACTGATAGCTGGTATTCCCTTCTATGCAAAGACATTTACATTGGTCAATCCTGAAAACCATGGGATTGGTGCACCAACAAAAGGGCCAGGGCGATCCCCAGATGGTAGCAAAGCCAGAGATTTCATCTGCTTTAATGAGGTACAACATTATTAATTATTTCATGATCAATCTCTGAGTATTTAAAGAAAAATCCGTTGAATTCATTTTCATCGTTCGTTGTTTACAGAAGAACTAAATTTTCTTTATGATAAAAAAATTTTTTAGTTGCATAAAATAGTCAATAAACTGATTTAACGTTGGATGCCCTGAATTTTGATAGCTTGCCATGGTTTAAACATTGAATATGTTTGAGTGGTTTTTTTACAGGGTTTTCTTTAGAATGCAGTTTTAGAATATGAAGTAAAAGTTGAAAGTATTCGTAAGAAAACATGAACTTCGTGATTTCGTTTGATTTGTAGACAGTCCTTTAGTAAAAAATGCCAAAGATTTCAAAAATATGTCGAATCCTGAAAATCAGGGTTCTAATTGTATTTTTAACCCCAATCGATTTGTCCCCGTCTAAAATTACCATTGTATTTATTTTTATAATACTGTGTACAGATATAGTAGTTCACATGTATTTAGAGTCTGCATTTTCTTTTTATACTTCTAAATAAAAATTTTAATCCAATTCCATAAAAATTATTACTTATAGATAAGTATAAGACTAATATTTCTTTCGATTTAAAGTTTTCTCCCCTTTGGGAGTAATAATTTTAATTTCTTTTTATTCTCTGAGTGTTAATTTTAAAATGTTTGATTGATTGAAAAAGATCCAACTTAAAATCCAAAAGAGATCTAAACAAAATTAACCGAATTAAATAGAGTAAATAAAATTTCGGAATAGACATTTTTAGATCAGCCAATAGTGTTGTTTTCTAAGCAGAGTCCCAACTGATTTTTTTCTTTTGATCCCAGATTTGCAAGCTGCTGGATACCGGCAACTGGACAGAAGAGGAGGACAAAACTCACGGGTTTTTCGCCTACCACGGGGACCAATGGGCCTGCTACGACCCTCCTATGATGGTGGTCAAAAAGGCAAAGTGGCTGATGGACAATGGATATGGTGGAATACTGCTCAAAGACGTCAGTTGCGACGACTACGAAGGGGAGTGCAAAGGGATGCCGAATCCGCTCTTGAGGATGGGGCGAATGGAAATGATTCACAGACTGAAAAAAATTCACTGAGAAAATATAGCTGGCTTAAAGGAGAAAGTCATTTTTGGCGAATTTGCTAACAAACGAGTAAATCTTAATATAACTCCTAAAATATCGCCAAGCTCAACTAGAATAACTACTATTAAATTACAATGACATCGCTATAAAAAAACACCACATTTGTCGTAACCACATCCTCCAGAGTATTTGAGCCAGAAGTTACTTAGCGCCTTTCTCCGGTAAGCCCACTTTCTGGAAGAGTTTAGATGAAATCCTTCAAAATTTCTTTGTAATTTAAGTTGTATATTGTAATTATGTGTGAAGTTGTTCTCAAAATATTGATGTGCATGTGAAAGTGAAAGTTTAGCGAAAGGTCTTCCATTTGTTTATAAATTCCAAAAAGGTAAACAAACTTTTGGGACTCTTAAATTGAATCGTCAGTTTGAAGAAGGGAATAAGTCCAAAAAATGACAAATTGACTTTTTGTGCTCAAAACAATCTCCAAGCTTTGCCCTACACATTTGTGAAAAGAGGGGGGAAATAACTAACCCCTATAGGGAGATATCACCCCTTGAAGTTGTGAAATTGATGTCCATACAATGAAAATTCCATTACTTTTTTTTCCGATTTTCTCTAAACTTGATTTTTGAACTTATTCCCTTCTTCAAACTTACGATTCAATTATGCATGTATGGTAAAACTGCAATTTGAATTTTAATGAAATTTAGAGCATTTAATAGTCTTAAACACTCTAAAACTATGTACAGTGAAGGAAATCGAGGAAAGAAATAGTATTTTCATGTTGATGTACATTTTTTCATACTATTTAATAAGTACTAAATAGTTTAAGTTCATTTATAATTTTAAAGCAAAAAAACCTTGTTTAAAAATTCTAAGTTAAAAATCGGGAGTTTTTAAGGTTTTAAAAAATAAACATTACTTGATATTCATATAATAAAAACCAAAAAAATATCAATGTCTATTGTCGATTAAAAGAAAAGTCTAAAGCCTTTCCCTACATTTTAGTTTAGAGGAGCCTCTTGAATGATATGTAATATGAGGCGTTTAGGATGTGTATATAAAAGTTTGCAATATTCATTTGCTTTTGTGTATATAGTCACATTTGTATTTTAATATATGTAAATATAAAAAAATGTTTGATAATGTACTTTCGTAATACACTATTAAATAAAATGTAGTTCTAAATAAAGTGTAGTGAGTGAAAATAAAAGGACTTATAGTACAGTCAAATTAGGCGAAAAAAGGGCCGGAGGTAGACATTTAGAAATACAAGCAGAAACCCCCTGAGATGTGTTTAGGGGGGTCTGAGGATGCCTCACCTGAAAATCCCAAAAAATCCGGTGACGGGTTTTCCGCCATTTTGAAAAAGAAGTCGGCCATGTTGGATTTGTCCATAGTTCATAAAAACAGCTATAACAGGCGAACTAATTGGTTTAAAATGTTCGTTCTTGTTTTAAAATGCGTAATTCAGTGCGTTCTTTAAGTTTCATGCATTAATTGTTGGTTCTAAACCAAGAATTTTTTAAAAATTAAGCTAAAATAGCAATTTTTTCGTATTTTTTTGGGTTGTAGTTCTTTCGTTTAATACTGTGTCGTACCTATTATAAATATCAAGACCGAAACAACTGGAACTTGTTTAGGAGAGTCTTAGGCTATACCATACCAAAATTCTAAGAAATCCCGCCATTAGTTTTCCGCCATTTTGAAAAAAAACGGAGGCAATACTGAATTTTCAATGTTTTTAAAAACTGCTATAACAAGCGAACTTATTGGAATAAAATGCTCAATTTTTTTTTAAAATGCGTGTTTAAGTGTACGTTTTTGAAATATTATGCAGTAAGTTAATATTATTAAAGATTTAATTTTAAAAACTCGGAAAAATAGTAATTTTTCAGTCTTTTTCTGTTGTAGTTTTTATATAGTCCAGGCAAATAAGACATTCAATATAACGGGCTGAAAATTGGTGGAAATTTAGAGAATAGTGTCCTTCTTGATATCCTGAAATTCCCAAAAAATCCCTCTGAGGGAAAATCTGCCATTTTCGAAAAACCAACGCTATCTTGGATTGGGTTTTCAAGCACAGCGACTAAACCAAGGTGCCGATTGATTTCGTTTTTGTCACATATTGTTAAATATTGTGTATTTTAAGAGACAACGTAAAGAAATTCGAAATAAAAAAATTAATTTAATAATAATTAATTTTTATTTAATTACTGCTTTGCTGTGTTAAAATGTAGGTAAGCATTCGAGATAACAAGCTGAAAATTGGTGAAAATATAGAAGGCAGTGTCCTAATTAATATCCTGAAATTACCAAAAAATCCCTCGAAGGGAAACCGCCATTTTGAAACAACCGCCTCCATCTTGGATTGTATTTTTAAGCATAGCGACTGAACCAAGGGTCCGATTGAGTTCGTTTTTGTCCCAAATTGTTTAATAATACGCATTTTAAATATAAAACGTGATAAATGTCGAAATAAAAAACTTAATTTAATTATAATTAAATTTACTTAGTTAATGATTTGCCGGGTTAAAATGTAGGTAAGAATTCAAAATAACAAGCTGAAAATTGGTAGAAACGTAGAAGATAGTATCCTGACCGAAGTTCTGAAATTCCCAAAAAATCCCTCCAGATGAAATTCCTCCACTGAAAAAACTACCGTCATTTTGGACTCTCAATTTAAGCATAGTGATAGTGGAGTTTTCTCTTTTCACAACAATGAAATTTCCCTAAAAAGGCATTATTGGAGCTGTAAAAAACTGCAATTTTAAAGTCGAATATTTAAAAAATTATTCTAGCGATTTAAGTAAATTTAAGCTTAAAATGTAGTTTATTTATTCAACAAAACCATGCAATTACGTGCATGGTTAAAAATATCACTGTTTGGTTGCAACCAAGGTAAATAAACTAACCAGGTATGCTCTTCCGGCGAAAAAGGCGTGGCTTTTGAAAATGACGTCACCCAGGATATATTTCCTATTCACAGCATGGGAAAATGCTTATTTTTGGTGATTTTTATTAAATTAAGGGCCAAAGAAACTTCTAAAACAGTTTACACTGGACACAATTACGAACATGTTTATAAGTTATCAAGTTTTTTGAATTAGAATAATAATTTTAACTCAATAATAGCCGATCAAAAATATGAAACTTGAGCTACCTACCTTTACCTTTACCTTAAATAATGATCCTACTACAGTCCACTCAGCTTGTTTATTTTTATTTGAGATTCAGAAATAGTACCTATTCTTAAAATCGTCTGTATCCTTAATTATATTTTTAAATATTTTATCGGAATTTTTCAAATAAGTGGGTTATTGTATTCATAAGTTTTAAAACAAACTAAATAAGGAATTTCCATAATATCGACCCAATAAATCCTGATGTATCTACGATCTGTTCAATGGTGTTTATTGTATTACTATAGTATTATGGTGGCTGATATGCCCGTCATTGATTGGTCCGTTATTTTATATCCTGGGTGACGTCACACAGCGAGAGTTATGAGCATACCTGGTTAGTTTATGTACCTTGGGTTGCAACTAAATAAAAAAGAATGGACCAAACGGTCAAATTGAGTAAAAACAAACTATGCTCAAACGATACAGCAAACAAACTTTCAAATGTTTGACCATGCACGTAAATTGCATGATTTTATTGAATAAATAAACTACATTTTAAGCTTAAATTTACTTAAATCGCTAGAATAGTTTTTTAAATATTCGACTCTAAAATTGCAGTTTTTTTCAGCTTCAATAATGCCTTTTTAGGAAAATTTCATGTGGAAAGAGAAAACTCCACTATCACTATGCTTAAATTGAGAGTCCAAAATGACGGTAGTTTTTTCAGTGGAGGATTTTCATCTGGAGGGATTTTTTGGGAATTTCGGAACTTCGGTCAGGATACTATCTTCTACGTTTCTACCAATTTTCAGCTTGTTATTTTGAATTCTTACCTACATTTTAACCCGGCAAATCATTAACTAAGTAAATTTAATAATAATTAAATTAAGTTTTTTATTTCGAACTTTATCACGTTTTATATTTAAAATGCGTATTATTGAACAATTTGGGACAAAAACGAACTCAATCGGACCCTTGGTTCAGTCGTTATGCTTAAAAATACAATCCAAGATGGAGGCGGTTGTTTCAAAATGGCGGTTTCCCTTGGAGGGATTTTTTGGTAATTTCAGGATATAAATTAGGACACTGCCTTCTATATTTTCACCAATTTTCAGCTTGTTATCTCGAATGCTTACCTACATTTTAACACAGCAAAGCAGTAATTAAATAAAAATTAATTATTATTAAATTAATTTTTTTATTCGAATTTCTTTACGTTGTCTCTTAAAATACACAATATTAAACAATATGTGACAAAAACGAAATCAATCGGCACCTTGGCTTAGTCGCTGTGCTTGAAAACCCAATCCAAGATAGCGTTGGTTTTTCGAAAATGGCGGATTTTCCCTTGGAGGGATTTTTCGGGAATTTCAGGATATTAAGAAGAACACTATTCTCTACATTTCCACCAATTTTCAGCCCGTTATATTGAATGTCTTATTTGCCTGGACTATATAAAAACTACAACAGAAAAAGACTGAAAAATTACTATTTTTCCGAGTTTTTAAAATTAAATCTTTATTAATATTAACTTACTGCATGATATTTCAAAAACGTACACTTAAACACGCATTTTAAAAAAAAATTGAGCATTTTATTCCAATAAGTTCGCTTGTTATAGCAGTTTTTAAAAACATTGAAAATTCAGTATTGCCACCGTTTTTTTCAAAATGGCGGAAAACTAATGGCGGGATATCTTAGAATTTCGGTATGGTATAGCCTAAGACTCTCCTAAACAAGTTACAGTTGTTTCGGTCTTGATATTTATAATAGGTACGACACAGTATTAAACGAAAGAACTACAACCCAAAAAAATTGCTATTTTAGCTTAATTTTAAAAAAATCCATGGTTTAGAACACACCATTGATGCATGGAACTTAAAGAACGCACTGAATTACCCATTTTAAAAGAAGAACGAACATTTTAAACCAATTAGTTCGCCTGTTATAGCTGTTTTTATGAACTATGGAAAAATCCAATATGGCCGACTTCTTTTTCAAAATGGCGGAAAACCCGTCACTGGATTTTTTGGGATTTTCAGGTGAGGCATCCTCAGACCCCCCTAAACACATCTCAGGGGGTTTCTGCTTGTATTTCTAAATGTCTACCTCAAACCCTAATTATAACGTTTAGAAAACATTCATTAATAAAATTTCTTTAAAAACTACAGTACACTTCCTCATTTCTAAACTTAATGTTGAGAAATTATGTTGACTATAAACTGTTTTTTTTTAATTTTAAAGAAAGCTCCTTGAATGAGATAAAATTCCAAGGAAGTAACCCTTTTTTTAATGAGGCTTTAATTTAAATGGTCCATAAATTAATTTGATAAATCTTTTTTTAAGTATTTTTGAAGATTCTCTGATATTAAGTTGAGACTAACCCTCCTCTTTTTAATAGATTTGTAATAGATTGTCTTTTGATAATGTTCCCCAGGAAAAAAACACATTTTTCTAAAGGTTGGCAATATCTTGAAATGCTTGCAAATAATGTTTATACTATTTTCGATCTCAAACATTGTCACACAAAGAATTTCTTGATCACATCAAACGTTAGATGACCACTTTAAAGTTATTTTCATAGATATATTTTAAAAAAATTTATAAAATTTTAACTAAATTCAAAACATTGGTTTAAAAAGAAAATGAAATATTAGTAACAATTTAGTTGCTAAGGATAAGCAATTGTGTGCATTGAGTTATAAAGGAAAACTTATTTCATCAAATACGTTTTAATGTAAAAATTAGTTACTATTTAAATATCATATTTACAAGCGAAAATTTGAGATATTTTTTTCATAAAAACTTTAGTTTTAAGTATTGCAATTTAAATTTTAATTCCAAATTTGAAAACAAGGTAAAAAGGCATTAAATAGTTACACTTTAACGAAATCCCCCCCCTTTCCAGAAATTTTTATAGTTTGGAACACAATCATTTCTTTGTCTTTAAGTAGATATCTATGAAATAACAATAACAATTAAGAAAGTAACCTGAATACCTAATTTTACCATTTCTTAACCTACATAATTCCTGGCATTAGTCACATCAGTTCGTGTCTTGGGGTTTTAAGATGAAGTAAACTTCGCTTTTGGCTAATTTTTTCGCAGAACGAATTTACCCGTGGAAACACGTGAAAACTAAGAGGCGGCAAAATTTCTCTTAATTGTTGGGCAACAGATCGTTGCCACTTCTCACAATACAAAAAAGCGAAGGACGCACATACACGGCGCATGTTTTCTTCCTATGATTCTGTCGAAGCTCTCTTCTAAAGCAAATAATATATGTAAATGCGACCGCTTACGAATTGCATATAACGCCTTCACTCAAGAATTCTGGGCTGTCTCGAATTCTCAGTCCTTCTGCGTGACGTTAGGTTTTTCGCACTTCGTGAGCTTAGAGTGACGCTTCATGACATTTTCATTCACTTTCACAAAGAACTGTTTGGGACGAGCATTTATACGAACGGTAACGAGCAATAAAACTCTAATATTATGAAACTGGAGATCAAAATCATGTTATCTCTCATTTTATTATCACATCGGTGGCTTCCTATTGAAGGTAAGATATGTAAAAAAAATAGCGTGAAATTTTATGTAATATCAGGTTTTTTCTCATTTTATCTCAAACTGGCCGCTAGAGATAAAATTTCTGATTTTCGTGAAGAGTAACTTTTCATGAATAAATGTATGATTTTTCCAAGCAACACAATTTTATGTCCACCTCATAGGATAAAGTTTGTAGAGCTCATAAAAATCAAATATATGGATTTCGTTGTTAATTCTTATAATAATGGATTATAATTATAATTTCGTTAATAAATTCGTTTGAAATTAAGCATTTCGTTGTTTGAATGGATATACTTAATTCTTTTATCATGAACCTCGAAGTAAAAGCTCAATGAATTAGCTTTCGATGTCATGAAATTATAATTTCAAAGTAAGTTGTTTTAAAAACCTTATGGCCACCAAACTTGAAATATGCATTTGCATATGAATAATGACACCGATTTATTGCGGACATATCAAATAACCTGGTGTTTTTGAGTTATTTATTATATTTATTTATAACGTGGCACTTGAACTCACAGTATCGTAATTCATTTTGTAGCAATATATGTATCGGTAATTTTTTAAAGATCTTTTTTAAAACGCTTTGCAAGCTTCTTAACAATTTCACCACTATGTTTAAGTTAATTTTCAAAAGACCAATAAAAATCTAATTGCATGCGTTTTTCTTTAGAATATTAATAAATAAATTGTATTGAAATACATTTAGGTAGAAGGATAAATTTATTGAGTATAGACAATGTTCTCTACATATATTTGTACTTTTTAAAAAATTCAACTTTCTGTGTTCAGAACTCTGTAAAATAGGGTCTTAAACAGCAACTAGGCAGGCATATTTCACATAGGATTTGGGGATAGGGGGTGTAGCTGTAGATCAATCCTATATGCATGGGTTGGGTGTAATATACTAGTACGAGGGCATTTCAGTAAACAAAATATAATTACGCGAAAATATTTCTGGTACAGAAGTATGTCAGCTGTCAGCTACTCTCACAATCCATAAGTTTCATCGGAATTGAAACACTTTTCAAATCATGGGATGAGTTATAAAAGTGCAATATTGAGAGTTTGGTCAAAGAATATAGTAGCATATATTACTGTTCATTTTGTTTATTTTAAAAAGCCAAAGGAAAAATCACCTTTTGTAGCGCTCTCATACTGCATTAATTTGTCCCATTTTAATGGTGCATCTCCAAACCTCCCCCATTTCCTTTCCGAAATATGCTTGTATTTTTTCACTTATCCTGCCATTTTTATTTAATAAAACTATGAAACACCCTGCACATTAAACTTCATTGAGGGAAGAGCCAACTTATATAAAAAACTGTAGATTTATCTCAACTTAAAAGATGCTCCCATTAAAATCAGGAATCCTTAATTTCGTATTTTTCATAATTACATTAGGTTACTTTTTCCTCTGAGCATATGTTCAAGCAGTTAGCCTTTCTCTTCGAATTCTTATCCCCCAAATCTAGTCTCATAAAAATCCATAAAAACTGCATAGATTTATTTCTTGCAGCCCAAAACGACGTTCCGTACGGAAATTCTCAAATCCCAGCTGCCCCCATGAATCCAGCTGGGCCTCAGATGCAAACCAACTATCCGGGGCAGCCATCAGGGCCAGCAAGCAATGATCCAACGTACACTGGAGAACAAACATTTCCTTTATACAGTGCTGCTGCCGATCCCCTGAAAGGTCGAAGAATCGTATGTCTTTACAACAATAATAACTACTATTCGACCAAATTTACACCTTCAAGGATTGATTCGACAATTTGCACGCACGTTAATTACGAATTCGCCATTTTAGACCCCAAGACCTACGAAATGGCGTCTGGAAATCCTGTTTTGGATCTGCAGAAGAACTTTTATGACGTAAGTCTTAGTTTAATCATCAAAAAATCAAGTTTATATTTCTGTTAATTTTGTAGGTAGTATTTTTATAACATCCATTTTAAGGAGAGACCGTATTGCAAAAACTGCATAAAAATCCCCTAATTTTTACAAATTTTTAATATTTTGTAGCTAAGCTCTATCTAAGGCTTAATATAAAATAAAAATCAAACAAAACAAATAAATTTGTATTAAGTTCAAATTCTTTTCTTATAAATATAGGCTTTTTCTATTACAAGGTATAACACATTAAATTATAACACACATGATTAAAAGAATTGTTAGAATGCTTATAAATACGCGTATAAAATCTAATGATATTGCCTCATTCTATTTAAATTAATTGTTGAATTTTTTTAAAACTCGTGTAAAGTAATATAATTTGTATTATGAATAATAGCCATAAACATTTTATAATGAGGTCAGGTATTTTTGGAGTACCAGCCCAATTACATCAACCTTTATAAAAACCAAAAGTGTTTCAAAAAATACAACTTCAACGCTTCTAATTCATGAATATTACTATAACCACGATACAACATAAAAGTTAATGTAAATATAAGTAAATTGTACATATTACAATTATACTTGAACCATAAACGTTATTCTTATTAAACATAATAATTTCTGGAAAATGATCGATTATATTCCATCGCTTCCTCTTCGTCGTCTTCGTTATTTATTTTATCCAATGATTTTTAGCATTCCTTATACTCTGTGCCTTAGCAGCCTTAGCATGCCTTCGATCATTCAACCAATCCATTGTTTACAAAAAAAGAGTTATGAGAATTTTTACCTTTGTTATCCTAAACGTTCTTTTTTTAGTAACAACTTTTCCATCATAGGGATGATAATTGCATAAAATTGATAGTACGTGTAAATAGCATTCCATTTTTACCGAAATATCACTGCATTGTTTGAGAAACTTCAAGAAATATGAGTGAATAGAGAATAAACGTTACATAAACATTATACATGTGGTCAAGTTAAACCGGCATTTTTTGTTACTTTATGTAAGTAAATGCTCCATTCAAAAGTAATTCTTATGGAAGCATGCTTATTCAGAATGTAACAAATTGATAGTATTTTGTTTGACGGGAAGATATAATCCTGAATTGTTCTCCAGTTTTATTATTGAAGCGTCAAACACTTTATGATTCTTTATGACTTAAGATATTCATTCTTCTGGACACACGCATGAAATAAATAAGATTTTTTTGCAAGATGGTTTGTATCAAATCCCATGCTCTGATAAAAGGGTATCACCTTGATCTTTAGAAGATTCGCAAATTTTAAGGCATTAACTTGGTAAACAAAAAGTTGGTAAGTAAAAATTTTGTCATCAAAATATATTTTAAATTAATATAGAGTTGAAAATTGAACGGGAAATTTCAAAGACTCGTTCGAATTATGAAATGGACTATTTTAAATGGTAGATAATTCATACAATATTTAATCATTCACGATAATTTAAATCATAAAACTGTAATAGAACTTTGTTTAAGCTATAAAGTTGTTAAATAGTATTGTTAATAAAACGTTAATTCATCTTTCTAACCCTATTAATTTTTAATACAGAACATATTTAAATTAATCTAAATCAGTGAAATTATCCATTCATTTATAAAGCGTAATAAGCATTTTTTTAAACAGGAAGCTGTTGATTTGAAGAAAAAGAACCCCAACCTTAAAGTGATGCTTTCCTTAGGTGGTTGGGATGATAGCACGAAAAAATACTCAGAGTTGGTTGAGTACCCCCATAGGATTGACAACTTCATTGAAAAAGCAGTCCCGTTCCTCAAAATGCACGGATTTGACGGTTTGGATGTCGCTTGGGAATACCCCAACTGTTGGCAAGGGGCGTTAGGGATTAGTCCTAGTGACAAACATAACTTTGTATTATTTTTGCAGGTATGTATAACGTTTATACTAAGATCTATATCCTGTGGTTTATACTAGTCAGTTGTTAGAATACATTTTTACTTTTTTCAACAATAAAAAAAGTATATTTCCTAAGCGTTTTACAATGGTGCTTGGGATTTTTGTTATTGAAAACCTATATGGTCATCCTGTGTTATTTTAATTGATTATAAAGAAAATATCTTAAAACAAATTAAATAAGTATTTTAATAAGTTGTACTTACTTTTTGATCTGAAAGGATGAACCTCTTAATTTTCTATTGTATTCCTACATTCTTCTCTATAATAAGAACGCTTCATAAAAATTATCAAGTCAATTCCGGTAATACTTTCAATCTGAAATTTTGCATTAATATAGAAGAGCTCGATTAAAATTCAAACGATAATTTTTTCTTTAAAAATTTTAAAAATAAGGCGCCATTACTGAGGGCACCATAGTATGAAATTCCCTCAGACGGAAAATAATAAGAAAAAAATATTAATAAAAAATAAGAAAATAATTCTCTCAGACGATAATTTGTATTGTTTTATTACTCATATAAATAAAAATAACATTTATCTCGTAACTTTTTTAGTTCTATTTTTAAATTTCTTAATAAGTAAAGTAAAGTTAAATTATTTAAACCTCATAGGTATTTACTGTAATTCTATTTCCAGAAAATCAGAAACAGGTTTGACACTGAAAATTTAATTCTTTCCATCAGTGTAAGTGCTCTTAAAAGGGAAATACTTGCGGCTTATGATGGACCTTCTATTTCAAAGTAAGTTCAATATTATATTGTTTGTAAATAAAGTACCTGGAATAATAAGGACCCTGTATTCAGATAAAATAACTCAAGCTGATAGTAATTCAATAGTATATTACTTTTTATTTAGCACAAATGAAGATGGCATTAAAAAAGTATTAAAAGATGGTATTTTTGTTTTTGATCCATAGTTCTCATAACGAAGAACTGTTTTCACAATTTAAGTGTAAAACAACCTAATTAAGATAAATTTAACTTAGCAACTCTAAGTAGATTTTTCAGTTGAATTAAATTTGATTGTGTACTTGATTATCTTGGTAGAAAATAATATTAATATCAGATCAAGGTGATGAATTAGATATTTATTTATTAATTCTACAGTCAAACAGATAAAAATCCAATTACATGACTGGTAATACAAAGTAAAAGACACACAAAAAACACTATAAAAGACATATTCTGTTTTTTTTAATATAGATTCTAATATCTCTCATTGAGATATAAGCCGCTTAACTATTTTATCTGATTTAAACTGAAGAGATTAAACATAAGAGATCTGATGACTATAAACATAGAAAAAACTCCCTATAAACTTTCAAATGACTATATACTAAAATTTGTGAGGAATCTTCATGAATGAATTTGAAAAAAAAACTTATGAATAATCAATACTTACTAACGACACCGACTAGATGGGATTTACATCTTCAACAAGTTTCGGTTTCGGACCCATTTCATACTTGAAATAATCAAAGGGAATTATAGTAAAACACATAGCTCATATTCTCTAATAACTTTATCAAAACCGTAGGATACTAAATTGTATTTTTTTCTATAGATTCAGTCAGAGAACAGTTCTTAAAAAGAGTATTCTCAGTAAAAGACTATAAATGCTTAAGCACTTTTAATTTCTAGTTCTTTATTCGGTAATCTCAAGTTTTATGCAAGAAAAGTTTTGAAATTTTATTTTAAAAAATGTGGCTATAATAATAAACTTAAATTTCCTCATACGAAAAAAAAATGTTAATCGTAAAAGTATTTCTTTAAAACCATCATTTGGATCCAAGTACTGCTTAGCCTGCCAAGGGTTTTAATAATTATTTAGTCTTTAGTAATTTGAGTTATAATTTTTCTAAAAAATTGAGATCAGTGTATAAATGCTGTTCAATGCGTATTTTTCTTAATTTTCCCCTTTATTAAATTTGGTTATCTATTCTTTTTGCAGAGCTGTTCACCATATCAATGTCATGACGTACGACATGCATGGACCTTGGGAACACTTGACTGGTCATAATTCCCAGTTTGAGCAAAAAACGGGGGATGATGATCCAACCATGAATGCAGTGAGTTTTTATTTTCAAAAAAGGAAATGCATATTTTAAGCTTCTCTAGGTTAACGAAAGGCATATTTTTATAATTTGTGATTCCAGAAACGGAGATGATGAACTTTCCTCCTCCTCCTCTTTTTGGTGTTTTGTTATTTTCCCGTTTTTAAGGAGAAAATGCTAATATTTTTAGCTAGTAAAACAAGATGAAACTTTTAAAAAAATTTTGTTTATGAGGTAAATGCAATTCACGTTCTTTCCCATAAAAGGTTTAGAATAAAAACAAACCGTTTTTTTTCACCATTGGTTATCCACGAAGGCTTTTGTAAAGCTCTTTTAAAAATTTCTCTTTTATTCATTTTTAATTAAAATATGGATGAATTTAAGTTGTAAAATTCAATAATTCCATAATGAATATAAAGCTGTTATATTTATGTAATAAAAAATAACGATAATAAAAATTCATAACTCAAAAATCTATTCTTAAACTACTTTTATAATAAAACCATATCGTGCTGTCCTTTAAAAACAATCAACTTTTTTAATTTTTCTCCATAAAAAATTAATAAAAAAGATATTTAAATCGAACAAAGCACTGTTGCAACGGATCATCCTCCCCTAACATTTTAGTGCTTGGCATTTTTAATTCCAACTTTCCATTACAAATTGGCAGTCAATGAAGTAAGAATTTGAAAAAAAGCCACTTGTTGTTAAAAAAAACCATGTCCCATAAAAAAAAAACATGCTTGAAAATACTCAAAAATTAAGAAAAAAATGCGGTTGAAAGGGGTTTTTTATAGAAAAGGGAAAAGTTAAGATAATTAAAACCAAATTTATTACAAATTATTTCTAAAATTAAAACTGGGATATGTTTTTCTCCTCAAGAGTTAGTCTTCAAAACGCTACGATAATAGCTTTTTCACTGTTTTTTATTTTTGGATTTTGAAAACGACCTTCAATACAAATACTTTACTCAATTTTTATAAAAGGGTTTTGGTAATTGGTAAAAAATGGTAATTTGCAACTGATATTTTTTAACCCCCAACTATTAACTCTCAATAACCCATTTTCAAGTAAAATTCAGTGAAGTGCTATATTTGCATGTAAAATGGCTGTTCTTTGGCATCTTTTATTAAAAATATTGAAAAAAATCGAGAATTACTGAAACAAGCATTATTTTTGCATAATTAGTTGTACATCATGGGTAATTAAATATTTTTCAAAATTTTTTATTTATTTTGACATTTAATAAATACAAAAGGAAACAGTGAGTTTTTTAAACTCCCGTATGGGTTCTTTTTACCCCTGATTTCAAAGACTATTGTAAGGTCTCTAATTGGCAGACTGAGATATTTTACATTTTGATATTTTATTCTCATAGAAATGGGATAACATAAAAACACTTTATAGTCTTTATAAAATACATTTTTACAGCATCAAAATCTGTATAGGTATAACTAAAGTTCATTTTTTGCCAAAAATCTACATTATCTGCTTATTTAAAAAAATAAATAGGTTAACAGTTCTTTAATTTGTTTTTACACCCTCTGCCACTATGGCATAGAACAGGGGGTTCTCAAACTTTTGAGCATCGGGACCCACTTTTTACATACAAAATCTAACGTGACCCACCACATATTCAATATTCAGTAAATTTTCCCATCCCTCAAGTCACAACATCATTGCCTAAGAAAGTTCTTAAAGTTTGTATTGCCCCCATTAGGGAGCCCCACGTTTAAAAACAATGATTAAAAAATGTTACTTCAATCACTGATCAATTTTGCATTATCAGCATATTAGTGTGACACACATATGTATTTCACTTTAGATGGTCTTTTGCGTTAGAAACCGTTTTATCTTTTTACTATGTTTATAAAAATTTGATAAATTTCAAAAGTAAACAACACGTTTGTAAATTATATAAATCCAATTCCACACTTTCAAAATCTTGTCGTGACCCACCAAAAACTGACCGGCGACCCACAGTTTGAGAACCTCTGGCATATGAGAGAGAGAGAAGTTAAACTTATTTGAATTATATAATTAAAAGTTCTCGATGGGGTGGTTGTTTTTAGGATACATTTTGGTGGGGTTTTTTAAAGGACAGCACTATATATTGCTACTTATTTCTTCCCTAATTAACTGAAATACATATTTTTTTGTATTTCAAGTCATTCTTGCCTTAACAAAGCAATAATACCTTCTGAACAATTCTAAATTACTTTTGCGCTTTTACAGAAAACTGCCATGCACGTATGGGCCGGACTGGGAGTCGATAAGATGAAGCTGAACTTGGGTGTTCCAACCTACTCGAGGACCTTCACCTTACTAGACCCGTCAAACCACGGTCCAGGTGCCCCAACAAAAGGTGCAGGAAGACCAGGTCCTTTGACGAAACAAGGAGGCTTCATGTGTTACAGTGAGGTAAGAGAATTAATAAGTAAATATCAGCAATTCTGTTTTACTTCTTTTGCTTTCATAAAAAGAAGAGAAACCCGAAGGTTAAAAAATGGATAAAAACTGAAAGCTTTATAATTCCTTGTTTTTCTAAGCAAGTTTAAGAAATGAAATGAAATGTTTTTCTAAACATATCTTGTTGTCAAGCAACATTAGCTCAACTTATTTTTCCACGTTTAAAGATGGTAAAACTGAGAAATATGAAGCATTTGATGGATGGAAACTTATATTAAAGGAAGGATTAGAAAATAACTTCAAAAGGCAAGCTGGTTGCTAAAACGCGTCCCAATGACATTTCAAAAACTGTTGGGGCATCTCCCTCTCTGTCATTTTCTCCTGCATTCCAATCTCACGCTGACTTATGTAATTTGATCTGATTTGAAAAATTTAATTTTATTTACAGTTCTAAACTTTGTCACTATATCATTCTCTTTCCCTTTCAATCTCTCCTCTCTTTTTGTTCCTCTTCTCTTATCATCATTTATCTCTCGCTCTTCTCGTCCCCTTCCAGTATTTACTCTTTTACTTATATTTTCCCCACCATTTTGCCTCCTATCCTCTCGTTCTCTTATATTTCTAAGTTACATCCAAAAAAAGCAAGGAATCAGCATTCATTAAAAAACCTCAAAATCTCCGAAAGTAGATAATTTCTTGAAATACCCAGCAACTAGGATGACTCGAACGTCTCATTCTAAATCTTGGAAAACTCAAAGATTTCTCTTGGGGTCTAGAACTTCCTCTTAATGCATTGTTACTTTTCCCAACTCGAAGTTTTGGATATTGGGAACTTTTTTGGTGGTTCCTCCAGCTTTGAATGAAGTTGCACTGTGACCCTTGCAGTTCAGACTGACATTTATAACCTGCATGTTGTTTTGTGATGCAGATCTGCCAACTGGTGAACAGCGGAAACTGGACGGAAGAAGAGGACCAGCGTCACGGCTTTTATGCTTACTCGGGGGACCAGTGGGCCAGTTACGATCCCCCCATGATGATGGTGGAGAAGGCCAAGTGGGTGGCCATGAACGGATTCGGCGGCATCCTCATCAAGGATTGCAGTTGCGACGACTACAACGCCATCTGCTTCTCCGTGCCCAATCCGCTGATGCGTATGACTAGATTGGAGCTCATCCACAGAATAGGCTGAACTTCAATTCATCCCTATTCACTACATTGACTCTTTATTACAGTTCCTATGAAATAAATTGGCTCTGTCAGGAAGATGTTGATATGTGTTTATATAGTATTTTTTTACCGGTTCCTCATGTTGGAAAACAATTCTCCTGAGTCGTCTTGTTCCTCTCTAAATTTATTTAAAATTTAACTTGACATAAAGAGTTTGAGTTGCGGGTAAAAAAACAACAAATATTTCTTTATAACTTTTGCAAAGCTATAAAGTACTGTAATTAAACTGTAACTGAAATCAAACAATTGTTTATAGTTGTGAAGTGGATGAAGAAATCCCATTAAAAACAACCAGCCAGAAAAATTATCGAAGCAAATTTTAAAAAATCTAAATTAAATGTTATTTTTAAATGGGTTGAAATTTAATTAACGGCCGTAGATACCGGTAACTTGACCATTGACCGAGAGTCAATAGTTTTCCTTCACCTGCCAATCAGAAGCTTGACTCCCGATTAACCGCCGCCGGTCAAGTTACCCGTGAAGGCCGTTAGATATTATCTCTAAATTTTTTCTGGGAAATGATTTAGATTCTAACTCAGAGAAATATGACGCTATTTAATGAATGAAACTTTCTTAAGTTAAGATCCACTAATTTTGTATGGTCGCATTTTTCTTGTTTATGTACAGGGGCGTCATTTAGGGGGGGCAGGGGGGGGGCAACCGCCCCCCCCCCAAGGTTTCTACTGTAATACGAAAAATAGCTGCAAGTTCCTTGAAAATTCTGTAACTTTCACAAGGAGCTATGGGTGCAACTCAAAATGTCTCAAAAGGAGTTAAAACATTACTTTTGAGGGTTCAAATTCAAAAAATTTCTGGGGGAGGACCCCCAGCCCCCCTCTAAAATTTCAACGTCTCTTATTTAGTGTTTTCCCCATTTGTGAAAAAGATATAAAACACTAGTTTAAAGGGGAATTAAAATTCCTGGAGGAGGACCCCTAGCCCCCTTATAACTTTGACATTTATTTACAACTCTTTTCCCTAGAAAATTATGTGGTTTACAAGAAACTGCTCTCTTTGGATGCAGCCCAAAGGGTCTCAAAACGAGCTAAAACACTACTTTAAGAGACAAATTTTCAAAATTTTCCTGGGGGTGAACCCCCAGACCCCCCCATTTTTCCTTGGAGTTCACGTTGTCAAATTTTGACATGATATTACCTTGAAAATGAAGTTGAGGCAACCCCCGCCAAAAAAACTAGTTACAGCAAGGTCCAGACCCATTTTAAAAAAATTCTTGCCCCCCCCAACGAAAAACTGAAATGACGCCCCTGTTTATGTAGTTGTAGGAATCAGAATTTGTTAAATATTGTAATTAATAAAAATTTCCATTAAAAAATTTCGTTGACGTTTTGTTCCCTTTGATGGTAGATTGTTTTAATTTATTTTTTAAAGTTAATATTAGATGAAACTTTAAAATCTACCTGTTTTAAAATACGTTTTATGCCAGGAATAATGTAGTTGAGCATAATAAATTTCCACACACTTTACTATTGCTTTAAGTTAAAACAGAATGGATTTTATTAATTATTTTAGTAGCAAGTTCCAATTTTGTTTAATAATTTATGCATGAAATATAGTTTATTTTTGTTAATAGTAGAATAATGAATGGCGTATCAGTGTGTAGCTCTGAAGAATGGCAGACGGTAAGGTTAAAGTAAATTAACATGAAACAAAGAAAATGTAAACAGAATGAAGACTTGTAGGCAAGAAAAATATTAAAAACTGTATGTATCTATTAAGTTCTTTAAAAATATTTTTCAGATTTTAACTAAAAGATAAAATGTGGTTTTCCTATGGAAAAAATAATAAATTAATTTCTAAAATGATTCCTTGATTTATTTCTGCCTATTTTTTTCTTCTAAATATTATAAATAATACACTTTCATCTGATAAAACTTATATGGAACAAAATGGGAAAATAATCTCAGGGCTTAAATAATATAGTTTATAAGCTTTTCTTTAAGCAAGAGCGGGGCGGGTATATTGAATAATCCAGTTTTTAATCAATGATTTAGAAAACAAACTCTCAGTGAAAACGATCAACTAAATGCAAATGCTAAAGTGAATATTAAACAGAAAGCATAAAAACCACGTGGATCGATACGTCGAAGTGTCATTTTTCAGCCCATTGATCACTATCAGCAGTAAGATAAAATATCAATATGCCTCTTTTATTAAGAAACTATCAGACAAATGTAATTCATTATCAAGCCGGCTGTAGATTATCTCTTTGTTTAGACACCCACTCTGCAAAGGAATTAGTTGTACAAAACTAGATTCATAACTTGTAGCATCCAATTACCAAGCAGGCTCTGCATCTTTTTTTTTATTTTTGGATTTTCAAATAAGGAAGGTGAGAAAAAATGTTTCATTAGTTTTTTTTGTCATTAAAGTTTTATTTTTGTGCGTTTTTTTCTAGTTTTTATTTAAAATTTTGTAATACGTATTAAGGCAGTAAGAAAAGTATACAGTAGAAATTTAAAGATTAGTATTAAAAAGGGAGAAGCTAATTCCTGCTTGCGGGAGGGGAGATTTGTGATGGATTAGCAAAATCCCGGTTGTGGGTGTTTTTCTGCAAGCGGGTCTTTGATAAATTTTTATTTAAATAGTAATTTTGACAAAACATTTATTTTTCTTAAAAAAACAACGAATTTTATTAAACTAGTATAAAGCCTTACAATAAAATAGGTCTAAATTCGACAATAACAGTTTCTTTGCCGCTCTTTGAATATGAACTTTTAAGAAAAAGCTTTGCACAGTTTTTGTTAAACAAGTTAAAATATGAAAATTAACTATAGTAGGTATTTATATTCTATCCCCATTCGTTTCTACACAATAATCCATTCCTCATTGCCACTGGCAACATTTTGTCTGTACTTTAGCGTCTCATGAGCGCGTCTGGGACTGGGACCACTCTTTCCCATGTGATTCTGAATAATCTTTAGGTAGAATACACCCTCATTAAGATTATAACATGAATTCGTGATCACCTTGTAGACTTAATTTACTTAAATTACCAAAGCTGTAAGCTTTAGAAATCCAAGGGAGTAAGGGAAGACTAAGTGGACTCAGCAGATTTTACTAAGTCAGTCTTCACCAGAATCCCCCATTTTGGTGTGAGTGTGACAGTCCCTCTGGTCGAATGTCCTTACACAGTCCCACCATTGTCAAACTTTTCTGACTAAGTTCCACCAAAGAGAATAACATCAGCAAGAACCTAGATTTTTCAATACTTTTTTGGGTAAAGAGTTATTTTTCAAAAATTCTCCATTAGTGGGCTTAATTATTACATATTTAAAAACTCTTCTTCTTCTTCTTCATTGGCTCCACAGCCCCTTGTGGGCCAAGGCCTTCTTAAGAATCCTCCTCCATTCTGTTCTCTTCTTGGATAGGGTTCTCCAATTGCTAAATCTTAACTTTTTAAAATCCTCATCAACACAGTAGCGACAAAACATTCCAGTATCCAAATTTTAAATCCCTAAAACGTTTTCCAAGTCGTTTCCGAGAGATCAGCCCGGCGTTTGATTCTTTAGATTTCGTAACGGGAAGTTTTTTTACGAGGTTGGGTTGTTGGCCCAACGCTCAACCCCCAACCTGGAGGACCAGTCCCCTGATATAATCCCCAGGGGCAGGGTGCCCGGCTATACCCCCGGACGCTGGGTAGCTGGGTCTGCCCCGGGATTGCCACACCCGATACCCACTCAAAATAGAGCGAGCCCCATGGGGCATATATTTAAAAACAATTGCAGTAATATTTGGAGGGTTCAGAATGGAAATGAACCAAGTCCACTTTAGCTACTTTTGAGCTACAGACGTTTAAAGTTAAAGCTTCATAGCAAATTACATATGTTAACGCAACGACAGAACTTGCTGCTGCCAAGCGGATATTATCAGAACTAGGACTTGGTTCAATATTGCACTGAAATTTTACATAGTTGGTGCATGTTATAGCGTTGTTAACTCAAAAAGTGGACTTGGTCCATTTTAATTCTGAGCCCTCTATTTCATATTTCAATTCTAGTAATATTTCATAAAATGTTACATCGCACAAGGGCGTGTGTCTCAGTGTCGTAATTCCACAAATCAGTGAAATTAACTTAATTTGATTGACCTGGTCACATTGCATGCAATGTCTTTTCCATCAAACTTTAAACCACCAAAATAAACTTTTCCACCAAACTTTAAACTTGCATTCTTTTCTATAACATAAGACGCCAATTTCCTTTTCCCCTCAGCCCTAATGAACAAGTAACATACAACAAATTTGTCAACCTCATCAAATTCGCCGCACCATGACTCACGAAACCTGGGGAGAGCGGCTGTCCAAGGCCCTGAAGAAGACGACGGTGGAACCTTTCCTCTTTCTGGTGATGTTCGGCTACAACTCCCGCCTCGTGACCCTGCAGAGCCTGCTGCACGACCGCGCGTGTCGCGTCTCCCTCAACATCTCGCACGACATCTGCGACCGTCTCGACGAGGAAGACAACGACCTGGAGCAGATACAAGCTGTCACGTACGGGAACAACCTCTACAATGCCTTCGTGCTGATATCCACCATACCTGCTCTCGTCATGGCCACGTTCATAGGTGAGGAAAATATCATCAGAGACCTTTCGTTATCGTTAACATGATACAAGGTGTAACAAAAGGTTGGTATCAAACTTTACATGCATGTCTGTCGTGCCATGACAAACGAGATTTTCCACAAATGTAAACTGTGTCCCCTTCCCCTAGAGAGGACAATGTTTGCAGGCGAAGGGACAACGTTTAACTTTTTTATATTGCTGAAAACTTTAATTATAATCGCATAGAGAGTACCACCAAAAACCCCTAATAAGGAAGTTGCATGTGTCAGATTTTCAAAAACAAACAAGTGTTCCGTATGGTTTTTTGTACGGTAAAATGAAATATCTAGTCAGTTTTTCAAAAAAATGTACAGGTAATTAAATATTTTAATTTAAAAATCGAGAAAAAAACACGTGACTGAAAACGTTTATTGTTTAAATTATAAGATAACGTCAACAATAATACCATCAACTCCATTGCTTTACAACAATGTTTAGTATAAGATGACGTCACATCCAAACTCTTGGCGTTTTTGCGCGCTTTTAAAAAGGGGATTTTTGTTAATTTTTTTGGCAATCAAAAAATTTCTCGATCGGCCTCAAATTTTGGGTAGTTGCTTATTTTTGCAAAAGGAATCGATTAAAAAAATTAAAAAAAATCATGCAACTTCCTCATTACCAAAACCTCGTTAAATTCTGCTAGTAATCGGCAGAGAACATCATTTTTTAATTTGAAAGATGGTCTGAAAAATATTGAATGGAAAATGAAAAGGAGGGGATTTTCTCTGCTAATTTCTCTGTTAAACGTTGATCCTTCGCTGGTGAACATTGCCCTCTCTAGAGGACACAGTTTACATTTGTGGACATGGGTTCCCATGAAAATCTTGTTTGTCATGGCATGGCACAAATGCATGCTAAGTTGTTTGGCGCCAATATTTTTAGACACCCTGCCATGGTAACATCAAGGCATTATAAATGATTTCTTCTAGGTCCATGGAGCGACCGCTACAGCAGAAAGTATCCTATCTTAATGGCAAATACTGGCATTTTTCTTGACAGTGTGGCACAGGCTGTTATAACGTCCTTTCCAAATGCTTCGCCGTACTGGTACTTAGCGAGTGCCTCGTTGTCAGGACTGAGCGGGGGAGTTCTTATCGTCATGTCATCAACGTACAGTTACATGTCAGACATCACAAATGAAAGGTATAAGAACCATAATACTATAATACTTTTTGTTTCCCTAGGAGTTAATGTTACAACGGGCTAGAACAGGGGTTTCTAACTTTCAAGTGCTCGTGGACCACAATCACGTTTTGGGGTCGCAAAGTAATCTGGTACAGTTTAAACGACCAAAACTACTCCATAACCTAAGAGATAAAAGGGGTGTTCGGGGTCCACCCCAAACAGTTTTGAATTTCAGAATGCTAAAAAGTGTTTCAAAGCAACTTTTGGGGGATTTTCATGGGTACAAAAAGACCCGGCAATCCGCATGCCTGTGGGGATAGAAGCCTGAAAAAAAGAGTACCTACTGCAAAGCCAGTACGATTGCAATTTCCACCTTTTGATAACTTTCATACCAAAGTTGACTATTTCTTTATAAGAGCACCTAATTTGATGCTGCCAGTTATATTTTCAGAAGGCTTTTCAGGTGGCCAGTTGATTTTAAACCTCTTTCCAACAAGGACTATAACTATCAAACGGAGTAAGTTTCTTATTCTCCCTCCCAAAAGGTCCCGCCAGACCCGGTTCGCAGTGCTGGAGTTCTTCACCATCATGGCAACCCCCTTGGGCTCGCTCGTCGGAGGCCAGATCTTCAAAGCGGGCGGCTACCTGCCGGTGATGATTGTGGGGCCCTGCAGCTTTTTTCTTGCCTGGCTGTGGATGCGGTTCTACGTGGTGGAGACGAAGGCCCGGCGCTTCGACATCACCCCCCGCGAGATCTTGAGGGACCTCTTCAGACTCGACAACGTCAAGGCGAGCTTCAAGACGTGCGCGGAGCCGCGTCCTGGGAATCTCAGGATGCAGATCTGGCTGCTGCTCTTTATCAGTTTCTCTCTCAGGATCGTTCATATGGGTGAGCAGCAGAAGTTAAGTTTGAAAAATCCTAAACCTTCCAAGTAGCACTAAATGAGTCAACTTAACGTAATTTTGCTACTAGAAATAATATTGTGGCTCTACATGACAAAAATTGCACGAATCTTGGGCGTTTGTGCTGCGTGGGCTATATTTAAGAGCTGGTTTCCAAACTGTTTCTAGTTACGCCGCTATTTTTAGTGATTGTTACACAAATCCCTGCTGAGATAATGGTTCTAATTTGTTTTTGTATGGAAATAGCCTCTCTCTAACTTTTACTTAATACTTGTTCAACTTACTTATTACTTAATACTTGTCAATCAACTTTATAGTCAAGAAATTTCAGAAAAATTTTCGTTACCCGGCTTCTTTTTAGACCGATTTTTTCATGGACCCCACACTGAAAGAAAAAAATGTTTAACTCCCGCAACTAAAAAATATAAGTATAAAAAAGTTTTCTAATTTTCAACTTTTTAGAATAATCCATTTTTAGATAAAGGATAAATGTTACTTGTTTTTCCAAATGAAATTTTATTACTATTACATAAAAGCACCCTTAAGAAATACTAAGGTCCCTTGCAAAGGGGTTAATTATCGTAAATCATTTGGTATGATTTTATTCTGCTTCATCCTTTCTTTTCTCATCTATAAGTATGATATCCTTAATTTTCCAAGTCATGGCAGCACATCTCAGAAGGGATATTCTATTTTTTTTGTAGAAGGGGGTATTTTTTTGCTGGACAGTGTAACAGTGTTACAGGATCATACAGGGGGGCTACTGACTTTAATTCAAAATCCGCGGAAAATTATCATAGTAACGAACCTTTCGGAATCCCAATCGCATACACAAGATGTTAAGTGCGCAACGCTGGACTTTTTTTTAACTGGACATAATTTTGCGCTCTTATCAAGCACGATATTTTCGGGACCCCCCCCCCGGAATTCCGGGATTTATGATGTTGAAAAACGGATTTCCGGAGCTACCACAGAGAAGTAGAGCCCCTGGATCAAGTTCCAGATTTCAAATTTTTGTACCTTTTGTAAACGGTCCCCAAAAGGTTTCAGTCAAAGGCTTTACTGGTGGACTGTTAATTTTCACAAAAGAATCATTCAAATTTACTATGTATGAAGATTATAAAGAACCTTAACTACTTTTTTCTGTTTTCAGGGTCGTTATCCATAGGTTTTCCGTACACTCGCAAGATCTTTAAGTGGGACGTGCCACGTTATTCGTACACGACCACTTTATTCAGTCTCTTGAATGCTGTTGCTACACTGGTGATAGTTCCTTACCTCAACAAAAAACTGCTGGTGCACGAAGCAGCCGTAGGACTTATCGGAATTCTCTCACTCATGTCCAAAATGGTCCTCATGGCAGTTACAATATACGAGCCAATTATTTTCTACGGTAAGGAAAACATTTTTTAAGCAGTGTGAAGGGTTTAATTGGTCTTGATAAAAGAAATATGAGTAACATTTCAATATTTAGAAGAAAAACAACTTACTATATAAAGTAACACCTGAAACTAGGCAAAAAAGTACGTAAAACAAATTAATTTGTCCCTCAAAAAAAATTTTTTATTCTTAGCTTGGTTTGCTGGTACCTTGTATGCTTGTGGAGGAATAGCAGTTCGTTCAAGGATATCTAAATTGGTTACCAGGCAAGAATTGGGTAAAACATGACGCACAATTCAATAAGCATTGTCTTAGTTTAAAGAAAAGATTCATAACTATTTCATATGTATTTTCAGGTCGAGTGTTTTCATTGCTAGCAACTTGTGAATCCTTGACTCCTGTCTTAGGAACAATTTTTATGACCCAGGTTTACAATTCATCATTAGAATTCTACCCTGGCCTTGCCTATGCAGCAGCAGCTATTTTTCTGATACCAGCAGCAAGTGTTTTTTAGTAAGCAAAATAATTCTTACCAACAAATGATTTTTTTGGACTTGCTAGAAAAGACAACTTTTTACAAAATTATATTATTATCCTAATCAAGGGAATATGAATTCTGAGGTTTAAAGCTACATTTAAATAGTATATAATTGAGACACTTGTAGGAACAATGAGCCAAGCCCAATGTAAAACTGTTGGAGTTTGTAAATTGTTCCCCTAATTCATTAATAAAATGTCTTGGGTATTTAACCAGACTTACATCATTGATAAGTCTAACACTCATCCCTTATTACTCAATAAATCTTTCTAACTTTAAAGTTTAAACTAGTCATTTGTTAAGATTTAAACTTATTTTTTTACATTGAATGACTTAAAATTTTAAAGCAAGATATTTCAAACTTCATTTTTTTCAGCTGGATGATGAAAATGCCAACAATGTCTTTCACACAATACAGGGAAGAAGAGGAAAAAAAGTCAATGAAAGAGATGAAAAGTGTTACAGAATCAGATTTCCGATACCAAACTCTTGAATGACTCAAACTTATCTTTTTAGGGGTTTAAGACTACATAAAACTTGTGGAAAACAGTTATGTGATAAGAAATAAAACTCATTTTTACTTTTTTTCTTTGTCAAGATATAACTTTTAGTGTAACCTTCAGCTATTTTCAAAACAAACTTCACTATTTGAGTTTATAACTTATGATTATAAACCAGTTAAATATTTTTCCAATTTAGTTTCACTATTGAAACTAGGCAGTTTTTAGTGTAAAAATATAGCCCCATTGAACTTATTCCCAATATTTGACTGTTGACACCATTGTTTCAATCTAAACCCCTTCAATCTAAAGGAAGAATATTCATGGGTTAAATCATATTTTAAATTAATACCTAAAAGTATTATACCATACTACACTACATTCAATACTTAAACAACTTATTTAAACAAACAAGTGAAAGCAATTACCAAACTTTCATAAGCTTAGGAAACATTGTTTACGTGTTTATTTGTCTGCTTTCCTTTTATGGTTTCAGAATGATTTTTTTATTCATATCAAGTTTTCTATCAACCTTCCACTGCATGAAAGAAAAAGTATGACAGTATAATCAAAAACATTCACCACAAGAAAGAAAACAAATTTGCTGAAACATTTTAATGATATGAGTATTATTACATGTTAATGTTACTTTCAGCATTGCTGTATTATAAGACCTTTGATAACATACAATAGATTTTACCCAATCATATAAAAATTTTAATACCTTACTCTTAGAGATGTGGCACAGTCTTAGATAATATTGCTGAACACTTATTAATGAAAAAAATATGGAAGTGATTTGGTTTTAAGATTCACAATTTTCTTTTAACATTGGTTAATTTACTCTACAAAATAGGACTCAAAACGAAAAAAGTGCATTCCAATAACATTAAAATAAATTAAACAAAGAAAAACAGGTATAATTCACTAACTTTCCATTTCTAAAATTATAAATAATTTGAAAATAATAATAAAAGGATTCAGACAAGGTTCAACCATTCCATGATGTTAAATGATTTGGAGAAGTGTGTTGAGTGATGTGCATAATATTAAAACCTAAGAAAAATAGGAAATGTATCACATTTGTGTATACCAAGGGCACTTTCTAGCAAATAAATCTTTAAGAGATCTTAAGCAGAACTCTATACAGTGCTTCTCAGCAATACAACAGATTTCTATGAATATCAGTAACTAAGAATCAAAATACTTTCACCGTATTAATATAATGTGTTAATGCAGAATAAGTTGCATAGTTTTCAAAATCATAACATACATAATTGACATGTTTAATTAGAGTTAATTAATAAAAATAACATATTCCAGTAATTGTTATGTTAAGCATTAACCAAATCAGCCATATTATGATAAAAAATTCATAAACAGTTGCTTATTAATCCAATGAAAATCAATACAGTTGAGATGTTCAACAAAAAAGGAACAACATGCTAGTCCCATCAATACACACTTAGATCTCATTACATTTAAGTACATATTACACATGATATAATCACTTTCTACTATTAAGCCGTATTCCTGGAAATCATCAAGCAGAGAAAATACCAGCCATCTCTGGGAAGCACTGTAATAATAAAGGCTTCAATGAAGTATAGAGTAGTCTAAATTATTTATGAAACTATTCAAGGTGGCATAGGAAAACAAACCAAATAATGCACTTTCAAAACTAGCGAAAACAAAGACTACCATAATATCCCCTTTTACCTAAACAAATGAAACTATCAGTTAATCACTATTTACATGAAGCTCCACATCCATGGAAAACATGAAACATACATTAATATCTAGATTCGAGAGAATAAACATGCCGTATAAGAAACCATACAAAATATGTAACATCTAGCTCTGGATTTTCTAGTTAAGAGTAGATTAAATATCACTGTTTAAGTGGCAGCAGTGTTCAGTTTTGCTCTTTTAAATCATACTTAAAAATAATTGCTCCGCACTCTGTGCAAGTTTCGCTATATACACACGGTTATTTCGACTTAGATTATCTTAGGAAATATACTTTTCTCGTTCCACTAAATCACAAAAGAATATAATATAATCTTAAAAAATCCAAAGCTGGATCTTTCTCTTAAAATATAAAAAGGGTCGAACTCTCAAATCCGAGTGGCACCCATGGCACCGGACAATTCGTCCTCATAGTTGTTGCTCACGGCACCACGAGGGGAGGTGTGCCGCATAGTGGGTGCATTGGAAGAGGCGTTGTAGTGTGGGGGAGACGGGTACGGTGGGCAGGAAGGCGAAATGGTCGCGTTTGCCACAGCTCTTTGTCTTTGAATCACTGGGGCCTGGTTGTTCAAGTCAGCAGCTTCATTGTACGGTTGGCCAGTGGCAGGGTTGTAGAAACCAGGAGTATAAGGAGGCGGTGGATCTTCTGAAACATCAGATTCATTAGTTAAGCCCCCTGGCATATCAAAGAGAAATACTAACACTAAAATTCATCTTTTAAGGGTTGGAATAGAATTTTGAACTCAATTTAAACAATCAAAGGAGTACAAGAAGTCTAAAGATGTGTAATATTTTAAGGAAGCGTCTCAAAAGGTTGGTATCTTTTGATATTTTCCCTCTTGTATTTGCTTGAAAAAGTACTTTCAAAATAGGGTTTAGGTTCAAAAACTACATTTATTTTACATTAAAACAAATAGAATTTTAAGGTTTGCACTCTTAATAATGTTAATAATTGGTTAACAGCTTACAAGGCTGTAACATCTATAGCACAGTGAAAATCATTTTTAAAAAATTATATCGAGAGTGAACAGGATTGATTATTACAATAACACATTTAGAATTAAAATGGGAAAATAAGGAAAGAGGGTAAGTAAAGGGCACCTATGATAAGGGTACTTAGCTAAAATTAAAATTAGTTAATATAAATAAGCTTTTAAGGAGTGTATCAACATTTTTTAAGCTTCAAACAATTGTTTAAAAAGTTAGCACAGGTAAAAATATATAAAACCTTCAAATTTTAAGCACCTATGTTAAATTTTTCTTGACCTTTAATTATTATGAAAATATTACACAGTAAAGCACCCTTTATACATCTTTCAAGGGACTGACATGTAAATGAAAACATCTTTGATTATTATGCTCCTAATGCAGATTTACGTCAATGCAATAGCTGCTGTTTATCTTAAGGAAAAATACTTCAAAACAGTTTTGAAACTGAATATAATAAATAAGTTTTAAAATATTAAAACATTTAACATAAAAATGAAACAAACCATATCTTTATAGTTTTATCCTAAATATTTGTTATTTTTCATATCTTGAGTACTATATCGCACATCCCAAACACCACATCTGAATACATTGCATTGTATAGGAATATCAAATTTTCTATTTATTAACAATGTATAACCGATATTACATGTTGCATAAACGAAGAATTTTTGTATTAAAGTGGTATAAACGAGAAACATATAAAAGGTGCTTTACTGTAAATCTGATAAGAGGACTGTTCTTTTGAAAAATATATATTACAATACATTGTAAAATTTCAAAGCTATATTAAATGTTTTACCTATTATTGAGCTTGAGGGTACTAGGCGATAATTGTGGCGTTTATACTGATCCACTCTATCACGTGCTTTGGCTACAGCTTGTTTACAAGCACCAGAACCTGTAAAACAATTCCAAACGTAAAGAAATTTTGCTGTTATTATTTCAAAAGGAACATAGGAATGATTTCTCTTTTACTTACCAGTGTATTTTAATTCATTCATATCTCTGCTATGAACATCAGGTAAATAATGAGAGACTTCCTATAAATAGGGAGAAGAAATCATAAAACGTTTTGAAATTTTGAGTATTTTAATTTCTTTATTTTTATTTTTTTAATGTACGATATGTTCAGATTGATGTAAATCAAAAATGCTGGAAAGAAAGTTTATTTTATTGTATTTAAAGGAATCTTGTGTTAGGCAGCTAAATTCATATTTTATGACATTTAACCCAAATAATGTTTTGAACAGTTCTTGGTAGAAAAAGTAGCACTTTCTAAGCCTCTTAAATAAAAAGAGTTTCAGACTTCCTTTTAGTGCTAATGCCTCTCTCCCTTTTCTCTTTTTAATTTTAACAGGATATCAGAGTTGATATAAGTTTACATAATATAATATGAAACACTACTATGTGCCGAACATAGTAAAAACTGCAATTGAAATATATGATGAAATATAAAGTAGTTTTTTATATAAATCACTCAAAGACATGCATGTTAACTAATCAAGCATTTGAGGTTAAAAATGATGAATCAGGTGACTTTAATAATACATGGTCATCGAAACACACAAAATGTGAAAGATAATAACTTACTCTTTGTGCTTCAAAAATAATAGCACATTTGTTTGCAAGCTCCACATAAGCTTCAGACAGTTTTAGGAGTCCATCCTTAAGTCTCACAACTTTAACAGCTTCATTTTTATGAGCAAGCTCTACAACTGAAGATAAACAAAATTAGAGAGATTGCTTGAAAAAGAAATACACATTAACTTCCAAATTCACTTAATAATTTCATTAATTACAAGTCGAATTCTCAGATTTCACACAAAACAGTTCCTTATTTAGGACAATCACATATTTTATAGTTAAAAATATCAGTACACTGAAAAATCACAGCACAACATTTAATTACATCAAATCAATTTAACTGATAGAAGTTAAATGCTTACCTAAAAACCCTATTAAAAATCCCACCACCCTTATATTTTATACAAACCTTAACAATAGCAATAAAGAAAAATACAAAAAATATTCTACAAATTTAAAAGAAAAGTGTATTTACCTTCTAATTGGGCCAAATATTTAGCTCTTTCTGCTTGAGATAATTTAATTTCCAAACTATTAATTTCTTCTTCAGTTGCTTTCTAAAATTTAAAAATGCATATTTTATTTCATAATTTAAGTAATTTCATAACTTATTTTAAAGTACCCAAACCTATAGAGCTGTTATCTTTTATGTAACAATAAAACTTATTAAATACAAACAGTAGCTGAAGCTTGGTAAAATATAAAAATAATAAACATAAGGGCAAAACTTAACTGTTTTTGAAAATAGCAATAAGTTTGCACACATACAGTCAATATATATCATGCTGGGAAACCCATTAAGGGTGGCATGTTTAATATATTTGAAACAGGAACTGATATATAAACATGGTTTTATGAGCATTACAAATAAATATTTAGTACAGTTCTGTTCCTGTGAAAATTCAGTAGTAAAATTGATATCTAGCAGTATTGTTTTCTATGTGTATACCAAATAGTTATCTATAAAAAATTTATAATTTACTTAAATTATATTTTAACAATGAAATTAATTAACCATCCAACTTATAAAGATAAAAAGGTAATATAAATAATAAAAATCATCATATGTAAGTAGGTAATTAATGAGTTGCCATATTGTTAATCCGATTGCTATGAGGGTAGTCCCGAAAATAACCGACCTGACCTGTAGATGGCGTTAGTAAATGGATCAAAAGTTCAGTCCTTATGAAGCCTAAATTCTGAGTCAGTGGGGGTAGTTTAGTTTCGTATCCTTGATTCAGTTCTTCCATTTGAAGGGTTTAACTTCTACCAATATTAAAGCAAAGCTGTATTTGAGTCGGGGGGACTCTGCCCCTTTGTTTACAACCATGAAATACTGGGTGGAAAACATTAAAGAGGGCAGAACAAGTTGAAAAGTGGGTGACCAAATGAGGTGAAAACCTCAAAATCGGTGAAAAAATTTCACGAAAGGGTATTGGGTGACCGTTGATTGAAAGTACAAAGCCTGACAGATAAAGTGGTAATTTCAAAATGTGCCATACAAAATTTTTAATAGTAAATTTAGACATGAAAAAGTTGTGTAAGATGGCTGCTGCAATTGTTGACAATGGACCAAACACAGCGTCCATTATTGTGATTGCTAAAATCTATTTTTAAATTGCTTCCAAACGTGCTATATTGCCAGATTTATTCCCAGAAGTCCCCACATATTATTTCTTGCTACTAAACCTTAAAAAAGGGTTCAATGGGAAAAGATTTGCAAAGATTGATTGAGGGAAATATGCTATTAAGGTCATTACAAAAAATTCCTTCTAAAAACAGGTCATAGAACCCATGGAACTTCTCTATGAGAGATGTATATGGCTAAAAGGAGACAATGTAGAAAAAAATGCTACATTTACAAATTTTTTAGTTTTTCTTTGTTAAGTCAGGTACTTCTAGGACTACCTTTGTATAAAACTTTAGTTTTGATATTTAAAATTTCGATGTCCCATTAAAATTCAAGCAATTATCTCTATGATGGGAATCATAACTGAAAAATTAATGCAAGAGTTGGGACTTGTATGTTGAAAATGGAGAGCAAGTTGTAACATGCAATGTGAAGACATGTATAAACAAAGAAACATAGTTATACTAGAGAGCTTGCCTGTTTTGTGTATGAATGAATTACAGAAGTTTTAAATAATGATTATCTTCTTAGTTATTCCCATTCCAGATCAGTTTGATAATAACTGTTTCCATTAATCTGATTGCCTTTTTTGTGATTCTATAAAAAAGCACCTGAACAGTCCCAAAAGCTGATTGCTTTGCAGAGTCAGGTAAGCAGAAGAAGAGTATAACATCGAAATTCTGGTGCTTATGTATTATTTCCTCAATTGTAGAAAATAAAAATATACAGCCAAAACCTAGTAAATGTTCTGCTGAAACTGACAGTTGACGGGATAATGGAGAATTATTTAAATATTGATGGAACAGCTTTAAAAAGAGTCCTCCAATCGCCATGTATACCTACAGCTAAAATGATGACTGATAACTATAGAGATCTAATTATTAATATTATAATTATTATATCCTAAAATAATTACCAACAAGTTATTGTTACTTTAGGATCTAATAATAATGATATTAATAATTAGATCCCTATGGTTGTCAGTCATCATTTGAGCTGTGGGTAAACATGGCGACTGAAGGACTCTAAAGCTGTACCATATTGATCATCTTTGACAGCTAAACTAGCTTTGCAACTATTTACAAGAAAGAAAACTGAATAGAATAGCTAATATTTTTATAAAATATGAATTAAGGATTCTGTAGCAGTTATTTGCAATTTTAAAGATCCGAATGAAATGAATAATAAATGAATGATCATAACCTTTGAAGCTCTTTTCAGTTCTTTACGTATTCTTTGTTCATTTAGCTCACAGTTAACCTAAAAAGAATGCAAAACACATAATGATAATGTTTACTACACTAATTAAAAGGATTAAACAATTGAAAAACAATCATTTTATTAAAAGTTAAATTTTATTTTTAAAAAAATATCCTATGTATTTAAATACTAACCAAATGGTTTTGTGCTATATCAAGCTGCCTTTCTCCTTCTAAGATCAATTCAAAATGATTTCTGAAGGTTTTTAAATGTTCTGGGGGGAAAAGTAGACAGATAGAATATAAGAAACATTTAAAACAACAATCTTTATCTGCAACTCTTATTTTAAAAAATTAACAACAAAAAAAAATGTTAACTTAAATACTTAAGATTATATAACAAAATTACTTAAGACTAGTCTCTACTAGATTCTAAAATATCTAAAACCAGGGCTCGATTTCAGCAGGAACGGTGTTCCGGAACATCTTTTTCAGAAAAATGTATTATATTTCAGGGGTCTCCTAACTACGGCCCGCGAGACCCATTCATCAGGCCAGCGGATAACTTTCTATGTATGAAAAAAAGTCCTACAATGAATTAAAACCCTGTTTTTATTGTCAAATTTCCAAAATTTTTTTATGGGGGAGAACCCCCAGACCCCCTTTTTGTACTTAGAACACAATTTATCAGCAAATTTGCAAAGAAAATTTGCGACATCTTAAATTCTACCATTTAAAATGACTTTAACTACGCATTATATTCCTTAAATTGGCAAAATATACAACACTAATGGTTCATTGATGATAAGCCGTCCCACTTCCTACTAGAGGCACCCTGTTGGGAAAAAAGTATAACCCACTGTAAAAAAGGTGAATAAAGAGTTTGTCTTATTCAATAATTAAGTTAGAACACTCCTCCTAATTTAGTACAACACGTTTAAATTAATTATTTAAATTTGAAAATAAATCCTTAAGCTTTGGTATTAAAAAGTAATCGCTTTTCCAGTTTTGATACCAATAATTTTACCGTTCCAGTACCTCTTGTTTTAGAAATTGAGCCCTGTCTAAAACTATAAAGGGTTGTCCATTAAAAATACAACTCTATTAAATTACTTATGGAAGTAAAGCATAATTTTCAAGTAAGAGAAAAGTAAATCTTTAATGGCAACACAAAAACTTTCAACTTAACTTGCTTATTACTGAAAAACTTATACATTTTATTTTAGTTTGACATACCGATAAAGTCTTTCTGTACATCTGTCCACATACTATTCAGTTCACCCAGCTGACTCATGATGTCCTATAATAAAAACCAAGAACTGAGATACAAGTTTCTCAAAGGGGAAAACAAATCTTTTCAGCACTTTTGTAAAGATAACTTAGAGAAATTCTTGATATTGATATTTCCAGATTTTTAAAGTAAAATATTGTGGTTTTAAATTTAGAAAATTTCAGCTTTGGTGCAGAAAATTTATTTCATGGTGGTAAATTTTATAATAGGTTAGCAGTCATTTTTTACTTTATTAAATGCAAACAAATACCTGCAATAGAAAAAGTTCTTCCTTTTTAGTTAAGGTCCATGAAGCAGAAGTAAAAACCATATGGTTTAAAATTTGATATTAATCTTAATGACAATGGACATTTTGATAGTATTATTCACAATTTCCAAGTTGGTGTGGACATTTCTTATCTCCATATAGAAGGCTTTGAAACTCTGAATCGCATAATTAAAGAGGAGTGATAAATCTACACTACAGATCAGAACATCAACCTCTTCTGGGTTGTCCTACATTCTTAGCGTGCTGGCCCATTTTCTTAACAGTCGTACCTTGTGTGACAGGGTGAAAACTTGCTGTGCTGAATTATTCTGTCGTTTTATTCGTCTCGGTACACTTTCACTACTCATTCCCCATTCAATAAAAAAGCAGAGAATGTAAGGGAACATTGGTCTAGAGATTTATAAGTCATAAAATTATCACATGGTTTCCATTGAATATTCTTCTTTCTCTTATATGGGAATTTGAGACTCTTCTAACACCTTCATGAAATGTAGTGAGTTGCTTACAGTTATTATCATGACAATAAATTTAGTTTTTGTCTGGTTATTGAATTAAATAATACAGTATTAATTTAAGTTACAAACCTGAATTGCTCTATTTTCATCACAAGTAGCCCACTTAACCATGTCTTGAGAAGCTAAAATAATTTATGAAAATAACATTAAATTGCAAGTTCATTAGCATCAAATAATGAAAAATTTACCGGTAGGAATTAGTTGATTATGAATTATAATGAACTAGTAGAAAATGCTTTTAAAAGGAGATTACTAAAAAATATTTTAAGGTAAAAATTTCATTTTTTAACTTGTCTTAACCTGAATAAATTGCTAGACTTTATTTGAATATAGAGGGTCTTTATTCCCACTGAGCTATATATTAACTTGGATGACAAACTCAACAGTGAATAAATGAAAATGTATCATTACACCAAGGGGGCAAAGGTTCAATTTCCCCAAATTGCTAGCACGTTAACAGAGTCCAACTTAACAAGTTTATTTATTTGAAAAAATGGATTTGAAAAGCTATAGAACGATATATATAATTTCTCTCCAAAAACTATGAAAACACAAAATATTTAAATATGTATTGGTGTTTTCGTAGGGAACTATTTTCAATAAACGGCTACGTGGTTTCAGCATTAATATTTTGCCCCTTTGAGCAGATTTTTATCTCAATGCAACGCCAAATAACACAAAAAATGGCATGATTTTCATCATGTTAAAGTATAGGAAGTTTGCACTCCAGAATTATGTATAGGCTCAGTGTTTATTCCTAATATGATCTACAGTTAGCTAATTCTAAACTTTTGCTTTACCTATATGCAGATGCATATTTTCAATATGATAATTTCCTAATGAATTTTATTTTAAATTCAAGTTTTATACTTTTACAATTAAACCTGAAAAAGTTATAACACTTTTAAAGTTTCTGTTTTGTTTGCTTAAGTCACAGTACATCCAAGTTGGCAGTACCTTGTAAAATCAACTAAGCTGACTAATCAACTACTTACCAGAGTTTTGTGCAGACATAAAGGCTTTAGTTGCATGTCTCAGATCCCTGAGTTCTGATATTACCATGTTAAGGTCAGAATGCCCAGCACCCAAAGACTTTAATCGAACACTGCTCCTGAATACAAATTTACTTATTAACACCAATAGGTTATGTTACACACATACTATTAGAAGAATTAGATTGTACTACTGACTTTTAAGTACAGTAGAAACGGAAGAATGCATAAAAATTTAGATTTAATAATTTATTGTATTTTTTTATTTTGATGCTCAGATATCATTTGCCTAAGGAAGGGGTTTTAAAATGAGTTAAAACACTACATATAAGGGGTAAATTTCAAAAATTTTCTTAGGGGAGGACCCCTACCCCAGGGATGGCGAACCTATGGCACGCGTGCCACTGGGTGGCACGCGACATTCACTAAAAATGACACAAAAAAACTTTAGTACTAAACTAGATACTTCCTACTACCTGAAAACTCCCCAAAACCAGATTCAGAACACTTTTTAGCTTGCTGAAATTCAAAACATTTTCGGGGGAGGACCCCCGAACCCCCCACTCACCTCTTAGTTGCCGTTGGGCCATTCAAATATTACATGACAACATTTTCTTGGTCATTTTGGACTCCCTCCTCCCCTTTTGTCAGCAAGGTAAGCAAATCCCAACCCCCTTATAATAATTGCGTAAGGAAACTGACATTAAACCGTTAGAAAACAAAATCAAGGATGCAAAAAGGAGCCTGATTACTTTACGCAAAAGGAGGCATATAAGGGGGGCGAAGGGGCCCTGCCCCCCTCCGAAATTTGGACAAGGTATACCAAAACAAGTCAAAACCCAGTTTCTTCGGGTAAAATTTTCAAGTATTTTTTGGGGGAGTGTCCCCAAACCCCCTTTTCTACTTCAAACTTTTTATAATACTCATGAAAATCAAAATCCTACCTAAAAATGTCCGAAATTCGGACTTAGATGCACCAAAAACTTGTTCAAAACCCTGTTTTTAGGGTCAAATTTCCAAAAATTATCTGGGAAGGACCCCCATACCCCCTTTACATGGAACTTCATTATTAACATTTTTTCTTAGATTAAATTCTAGAAAATGCAAATTCTACCAAAAATGTATTCAAAATCTGCATTAAACTTATTAAAGATGCATGGGAGGGACTGAGGAACAATTATTGGCCCCTCCCGAAAAAATTTTTTATATACACCACAGACTTTACGGCCCACCACTCACCACTTGAGCACTTTAAGTTAGAAACTCCTGTTCTAAACTATCGACCCTCAAAGGAAGATTTCATTTTCCAAGGATTTAGAGATAATTTATTTAAAAAATAACAAGTGGTACACTTGACACCTGAAAATCATAAACCGTAATATAAATGGCAGACTGATCGAAAAAGGTTCGCCATCCCTGCCCTACCACCTCAGAAATGCTGTTGTCTATTTACACTGCTTTTTAATTTAAAAAAAGACCAGGTGAACAGTCGCCTTTACATTGACCCAAAGGATCTTAAAATGAGTTTAATGTAACTTCTAAGGATCAAAATTTTCTTGGGGAGGACCCCCAAATCCTGCTTCACAATTTTGATGTATGTTTATTTTCTGTGGGTTTTTTCTTGAGAATTCCAGGAATTGCATGGAGTAGTTTTCTTCTTTGTAACCGAAAAGATCTCATAATGAGCTGAAACACTAAGTGGTAAATTTCTATAATTTTTCTCAGACCCCCTCTAATTTGAAGCTCGCTTACATTGTTCGATAATTACTTCATGTGTACCTGATATTACCAGATTGGAGAAGTATATTTAGCAGGATTTATCAATAACCTTGTTCACTCTGTAAAAAAAATTTTTGGCTGCGCCATTGAGGAGATAACTCATGGTTTTGTTACAAAAGGAGGTACATTCGTATTAGCTCGTCCATTCGCCAACAGGGGCAATAAGTTGCCAAGTCTGGTAAACCCCGCAACACTACCGTTGATTCTGGTAACCCTGGAAAACGTAGCGAAATCGCGCTAGTTCCGATCACTGGCGCATGCGCGCGCAATTAAATCGGTAAGCCCATGGGTGAAATAATGTGTGCGCACCCGCTGGCGCACCGCGCAGGTTGTTTTGAACATAAATTCAACAGTGTTTACAAGGTAAGAACGAAGACTGCATCTGAAAGGTAGGAGTCTAAATGCTTTCGTGTCGTTCCACGGTGAACTTTGTTGCGCCATTTTGCCGAGCCCCAGAGTATTTCAATGTCAGGGATGAGTTTGGTGAAAAACGAAAAAGCTGAAACCAAAAATCCAAAATTTTACGCGTAACACATATCGGGGATGTTGCACACCTTCAAGCATTTTGTAACAGTTATTGTATCAGCTAAACTTAAATTTTGTAGCTTATTTTTTTTGTTTTAGGTTTGATATTTTGCATTTCAAATTAGAATTTAGTCAAATATTTTATTTAGATCCTCTTAAAGCAGAACATATATTCTGATTCTCAATAGCTCGACAAACAAAGGCATGTTTACAAGATAATATTAATTGAAAATACTTGTTTGCTTTATAAAAGAACTTAAAGCAAAGAATTCAGATTGCATATATTTAAGTGAATTGTTTAAAAACCTATTAAACCTTCTTAAGATTAAGGGCAGACCTTCCAACATCGAAAAACAAAATGTATTTTTATATTCCTTTTATTCATACCATATATTAAATTAACTTGATAAAAATCAAATGAAAAAAATCTTTTCTACAGATATGAATGAATTTATAGAGAATAATACATTTAATTTACAAATGTATTACGTAAGTTTTTTAAAATATCCAATTAATTTTTTTATTTATAATTTTTTAAACCAAGAAAGAATGTAGTTTATAGGAAGCTATTGAGAAAATTAAACCGATTTATCCTCTGGAAAAGCTTTGATCAATTCCTAGACTGAGCAAGAGCTTAAAAGGTATTAATGGGCATTCAAAGACCTAATTTTGTTAAGTTTTGGTCATATTTTTAGGTAAAATTTGCATTTTCTTACACTCAATATCAAAAAAAGTTGTGAATAATAGAGTTCCATGTACAGAAAAGGGGGTCTGGGGGAATTTTTCCCCAGAAAAATTTTGGGAATTTGACCCTAAAACACAGGGTTTAAACTTGTTTTGGACACATAGTCCAATTTTTTTAGAGGAGGGGTCGGGTCCCCTGGCCCCTTTATATATGCCCCTGATGATATTATGATCTTTTAAACAGATTATGATCTAAAAGGATTAAAAAAACCACTCCATTATTTTCTTATAAAGTTGCTTCAAAGCGATTTTCCACTAAAAATGTACAACTTATAAGATCTAGATCCTAAAGTAAAATCTGAAGAAATGCTGACTAAAATCGGGAAAAAATTATCTGAGATGTTTTACTAGACCTATTAGTCTCCTCTGACTCCTATAAGGCTTTTCTGCATCGCAATTAGAACGAAAGAAAAAGCGAACTTCAACTAGGCACAGGAAAAACGGAACTTTCGCGAAAAATCGCAATTTTTCGACATTTTCAGAGAATATGATCCAAAACACCGGACTTTTTGGCTTCTGACCGCTGTAAAGTTGGTTTTTCTACATCGCAATAGAGATGCAAGAAACGGACTTCAATTTGGTGCCCACCACGGCCGTCCAAGAAAGTAGTCACGGGATGATACGGAATACTCCGCGAGCAAAACGAAACTTACGCGAAAAAACGCGATTTTCCCGACTTTTTCACGCGATAACTCGTAATATTTCTCGGAAATCTGGAAAATTTAAAAAGTAGGGATTATCTGAAGAAATCCAAATCAGTTCGCGGGCCGCAGGTTATGCATCCAAAATATCTCTCAATGAAAAGGCTCAAGTTTTTCCACAATACCCAAATACGAGCCGACTTTACCGAAGGTTACGTCCATCTTTAGGTTTGCATGCTAGAAACAGCAAGAAAAAAAAAGTTTTTCCATAACACAGTAAACGAACGAGAAGCCATCTTTACAGGCTGCGTTATACGAACCTATCGCCGATGCGCGTGCGAGGTAGGAATGCCGATGACAAAGTACCGGGAGATGGCGGAAGTTTTTTTCTCTGAAGTAGAAGGAGACGAAAAAACGGATTTTTTCAGGATTACAAAAAGCGGAAATTTCCTTGAAAAGCGGAATTCTTAATTTTCAAAAAAATAAAAAAAGCGGAATTCCGCCACAGGGCGGAAAAAACTCATCCCTGCAATGTTTTGCGTATGCACGCCGGTGGTAGAATCGACAAAAGATCGCCGGCGGTAGGATCGACCATTTTGCAAGTAAGTTAGTGCTAAAAAAGTTATTTTTATGCTCTTACCGAGTGATATCCGTAGTTTTGGTTCATCCAAGAATACTGATTCCAATTTTTCTGAATCCTTACTGTGTCTGATTACCCCCACAACGAGTTTGGTTATAGATAGGGCAGGGGGGGTTTGGGGGGGGCGGCAGCCCCCCCCAACCACATGAAACTTTTATTTTTTATTTTCTGATGTTATAAAGATGTTTCTGATGTTAAAAAATGTGTTTTTCGGCAATTCTGATGAAATCCCGTATTTTGGCGCGTTTTGGCGAAAACGATGGACGGGCTAATACGAAAGTACCCAAAAGGAAATGTGAAGAATTAAGACTGATGGTGATATTTTCAAAAAAATTAATGAAATCTATGCTTGTGACATGTGGATTGAACTAAAATAATTTAAAACAAATTATGCCTATTTTCAAAGCAAATCGAGAAGGGGTAGTATTTTTATTATTTACCCCGATACTAAAAAAAATCAAGAAATGGCCTGAAAATGTTTCTACCAAAATTAAGAATCGCGTAAAGATTTCAGGATTTTTAAAAAAAATTTCAATCAATTTACTCTTTTAGCGTATCACTGCTGATATTGACACAATTACTGACAATTTACTTCTAAACCTTAAACACTTTCTCACTAATGGTGTGCAGAAATTTTGTGACCCGCCTTTTTTATTTACTTACCTTCGCAGTACTTTACTTGCTCGTTCCATTGATGATTTTTCAATTGCAGATGTAAAATGAAACAACTATTTCTGTTATAAAAACCTAGATAAGGTTTTCACCAAACTGCAATTTGGATATTCACCAATTGAAATGCTAAAAATAAATAGGGGCATTCAATACATTATGCATAAATTTATAACAAAGGTCAAATACTGATCAAAGGATAAAATTCACATGAAACTTAACTTTACTAATTACTTAAAAAGGTAAACAATTTATTTTAAAAGATGCTTTGGGTGCTGAATGTTGACAAGGTATGAAAATGAATGGGGTAGTAACCAATAAAGTAGGCCAATTATTTTGCAACACAAAAATACAAGAAAATCTTAATTGGAAATAAGAACAGAAACATAAGGATTCCAACTCATAAATATAGTAAAAACAAAAACATGAGGCATAAATTTGATACAAACCTCATCGACTATTCAGTGTACAAAGAAGCTCGTATAATCCGAAAATACCTAATTGAACACTTTACACCATACTAATCACACAAGTATAATTTAAATCTTCCGAATTCCACATAATCAAAAAGTAGAAAATCAAAGATACAAATACTCATTTTCTTAAAAGAATAAATAAAAGTATAACATATTTGTGTACAAATCACAGCTAAACAGATGACACTTGAAGGCTTGAAGAACGACAAATCAACATTCATTTAACAACAGCCTTGTTCTTCAGGCTTCCAGGTTCCACAGTAGTGCGTTTTTAGCTTTGTTTATGAACTTTGTCTTTTTTTCTAAAAATGGACTGTGCTTTAAAGAATTTACATCAGGATACAGCAATCAATTTTAATCTACATAACTGAATGAGATATATTTGTAATTTGTAAGCTTTGCAAAGAAAATTCCTAAAATAAATAATATTTTTATTTTGCTGCGTTGCACTGTAACTGTGATGTTTATAATGTTTATGTTTAAAAAAAATAAACAATGTAACATAATATTATCAAAGTAATAAGATCAGGAAAATAATCTAATTTTGGTTCCTTTTTAAATATAATTGTATTTTTATTGAGTTTGAATCAAATTATATCTCTCCTTTTTAAGGATAGTTTTCTTTAAATTTATTATTAAAAATTAAATTAGGTCGATATTTCGTGTCAAAAATATCTGATTATATGTTTGAAAATTTTGCTTTTAAAATGAACGTATATAGAAATGAAATTCATTCTAGCTAACATCGGGTTTCAAATTATTTCTTTTCATCAATTCTTTTTCGAATTTTAGTTGTTTCGTGTTTATAATATTCAAGAATATATAAATAACTTTATCAAAATGGCAGAATTATTTATATACTAACTAAAGTATCTTATCACTAAAACGTTATTTTTATTTTCAAAGTAATTCTCTTATATTATGGTATATTCAGTTCATTTTAATTTTAAATTTAGGTTTACTTTCTAAAATATTTGTTGTCTTTCGATACATTTAATTATTCATTCGTTCTTGAAAAGAATATTTTTTGTTATTTTTTAGAATATAAAGTAATGAATATTTGAATGATATATTTGTCATCATTTAAGTTTCAGGCTGTTTTAAAAAGGGTGTTAGAGTATAATTAATATTGTTATTAAATACTGTAAAATTGTCTAATTATTTTCTAAGAGTAAAAATGAATGCTCTTGTCTTATACTATAATGAGGGGGTGTAAATTAGTGACATACATTACTAAAAATGTTTAAAATGGCCTTGGTAAATAAGTTTATATCCTTAAGTAGATATAGTTCCTTTAGTATCTACCATTATTATTTAGGTGTACTATCTAGTTACCTAGTAAAAAACTTTCTTGGTTCAATTCGGTTAACGTTCTTGCTAAATATCACCAATCTCTTTTAAACGTCATATATTCAAATACTGACAAATTTTCTGATTTTTAATGATAGATTTTATAGTCATTGGTCTAATTAAACATTTTAATCTATTAGTTTGATTGAAATATTTTAGCAATATTTCTACTTTTTGGTGTCCAAAAGAGCATGGTGGTATTAAGCAGTAATGTTAATGAAATTGAAATAACTTATTCTTATTGTAGACTTATTCTTAATACTGTCTTGTTTTTAATGAAAAATTCATATGTTCTTATTGTGTTTTTAGTAAAAGCTCTGATATCCCTTTTGTATTATCATCATCATTAAACCAATTAATATGCCACCTGGTTTACTTTGTTATAGATTTGTTCCAGGCAGATAGCCTTTCCCAGCTCTTTCCCAATCATGATTTATTTGTAAGGAACTTTGGATTTGATAGTGATGAAAGTCAGACTGTAAATCAGGTTACACCTTTTGAAAGTCCTTCACAACCTTCTTTTTTCTGTGAACTTTGCCCCAAGTTCTTCAGCCGAAAACGATATTTAACGGACCACATGAATATTCATACAGGTAAAAGGCCTCATTGTTGTAAGTTTTGTGAAAAGACTTTCACTCAAAGAGCCTCGTGCAACCGGCATATGAAGCTTATTCATCCTGATCTTTTGATTAAACCTTGATGTGAGATGAGTTTATGTTACATTAGTACAGCTAAACCCTGAAAAAGGTGAATAAGAACCCTTTTATGCTTTCAATTTAAATAAAAGCTGCAAATATATTATTGGGGGGTATTACCATGTTTTAATTGGAATATTAGTTCTTGATCTGTTCCAACAATAGGTATTTTTTTATTTATAATTATTGTTCCGATTCGCCAATCAAACGGGGAAATTGAAACAGGGCTTAAAATCTTTATCTTATTGAGGATATTTTATATAAGGTATCAATATTGATTAGGTGCATAAGAAAACATAATACATGATCCTATTAGGTATGTCTTATGTCGTTGTTGGGGAACACCCATCACCCCTGTAAAAATAATATATTCTCTATGCAAAGATCTTACATAGTAACAGCTAATGATATTAAAGTATTACTCTATGCAAGAAAAAACTATAGCAATAATTTTCAAGGGAATCACAAACACAAACTAAGCAAAAATTATGTGTTCCTATTCACTTATTTATCAGATAGCTAACCTATAATAAGCAAGGTTCCATTTCAGCAGCTTTTATGTAAATAAAAAATTCTTAAACTAATGCTTATTTTGTTATTCTATTTAAACATATAAACTTGTTATACATATTATTTACTTCAATGTTTTTTAAAATAATTATATGTAGGTTTGGCATATAAGTATTGCTTAGCTTTCTTGTGATAATTAATTCTTCTATTACTTAGTACTGTATTTATTGATGCAAAACAAATAAATGTAATAAACTATTGTCTGACTTCAAGTTTGATATTACACATTGCACTTTTTTATAAAGTAACAAGTAATTTATTTCTTAAATAGCTTGTAATTGCATAAAACTAAGTATCAAGATTTGTTACCTCTCGAATGTAAATATTGAGTTGAAAAAAGATGTTTCAATTTAAAACCTACTCCTTTTGATTTGTATGCTGTTGTCTTGGAAAAAAACAGTGTATCTCGAAAGACACTAAGAAAAAATCCCATCTAAAGTTTAAATACTTGTGAAAGTTTTGTTAATATCTAAACCACTGACCTTACTGGGATCTATGAAATGTTATTTAAATAAAATTTGTAATATTTTTATCATTAAAATAAATATTTCCTTTTGATTATGACCAAAGCATAAAAATTTCATTTCTTTAAGTTAAGCTGTTTTATCCAAGGTATTGGTATGTGTAATAAAGTCAGTTTTTCATTTTCAGTAGAGTCCTGATTATCCAAGAAGACCAAAAGTTTGGTATCCAAGTTTGGACCAAGTATTCAAGTAGTTTGGATAGCCAAAAAATCATTAAAATTAATTTTAACAAACCAAAAAATTAGTCTTCCCACAATTTTATAATGTAATAACAAAGTCCTTGTGTTTTAAGTTAATCTGGTGTATTTATAACAATTTCAATCAGTTCTTATAAAAATAACAGAATTCTAGAAAACTTTTGTAGCTTGGTTGATGTGGAAATTTGGATAATAGGGGCTCAGATACCTGCAATTAAATTATGGTTAAGAGGAATGATAAAACTTAGAATCAAAGTTTTACATTTAGAGATAGGAAACCATCCTAGTGATGAAAAAGGAGTGCTTCACCACTACCTCTGGTTCGAGGAAACCAGAGGTAGTGGTCCTCGAACCAGAGGTAGTGGTGAAGCACTCCTTTTTCATACCTGTCCTTTCGGAAATTAAATCTGTTCTATGGAATGCGCAGTTCATTCCGGCAGATAGTGGAGGACTAATCAATAGTCACCACTTTTTCCGTTATAGTCGGCTAGACTAAAAGCTCTTCCTCCGCTCTCTTGCGTTACCTTCCTATACCGTGCTGATGAGCCCTAACAAGGGCGAAACCGGTCCACGGTTGGAGGCGACGCTTGAGAGCTGGAGTTTTCTCACATCCTAGTGATGTTCATCAACTTGGAAAAAAACTATAGGTAAACTCTTCCAATGTAGAGGTTTAATATTGTCTCATCTTAGAAAGTATGCATACTGTCACTGATGATTAAATTCTATGTGCAATTCTTTATACTATTTGTTTGAAATCACTGTTGGATTTCTGATGGCCAGCAAGCAATATGGTGATTATGTTAAAGACTTCAAGCAAAAAATATCCTATTATTTGTTAGTTTACAATTCTGTTGTATTCTATAAAGTTTTGATTTGTAAATTGCTGGTGTTTTAATGTTATTAAGTTTATATTTATCTTAAATTTGTCTGGAATAACTGTGTAATATTGTCTGTGTTTAGATTTTTTTTACCTTCAAAGGGTAAGTAACATATTTTATTCAAAATCTTACATATAATACTTTTTGCCTAACATCATCGCAGGTATTACCATTATTAAAAAATCTTTGCTGTGTGATTCTGATCATAACATTGATGGTGACTTGGCATACATTTTTACATACTTTTGAAGTAAATTTATTTAAAATGAAATTAAAAGAAAAAATGTGTAAAATAGAAAATGTAAAGTATTTCACATAGCAATGGTGCAGAAACTTTGATATCATTTGTTCCACATCTCTTCTATAAAGTTAAGATTTTATTTATTAAAACCACGTCCCTTGTTTAAACTCATAAACCATCATAATGGTCCTGATATACTTGATATTATAATATTCAGATATTGTTCACAATATCTGACATTTACCTACAATTTTTTGTACCTATCAATACATTTTTCAATTATTTTCCTACATGTTTGAAAAGGAATTTTAAAAAAATATGTAGAACTATTTACATTACTGATTAAAGTTTTTATTTGTGTTCTATAAAAAAATAAGAATTAACACTTCAGTTATTAGATAAACTTAGTTTTTTTATAATTTAGACCTTTGAATAATGTTATTATAATAATTATCATTAGATATTATTGAATTGCTACTTTTTAACATGTAATTAGCTTTATTTTCCAATAGAGTATAGATTATGGGTTTTCAACCTAAATGTTTGCATTAATGACTACTAAGTTTATGGGGATCTTATCCTCTTATTTGATAGTGGTAAAAAAGTGTAAAGAAATAACACATCAAAGAGATTTATCAATTTATTTTAATTTCACAAAAATTTGTTTGGAATGTTATTAAACTTTGTAAATATTTACACTAGTGATGCACAACCTGCGGCCCGCGAACTAATTTGGATATTTCAGGTAATCCCTAACTTTTGTTACTTTCCTTATTTTGACCGAGAAAAAGTGACGATTTATAGCGGAAAAAAGTCGGGAAAATCGCGATTTTTCGAGTTTCGTTTTGCTCGCGAAGTGTTCCGTTCCTGCCGCGATTTTTGGGCGGGCGCCAAATTAAAGTTGGCTTCTTCTTGTATTGTTTGTGCGACGGTGCGATGTGGAAAAAACAACTTAACAATGGTTTGAAGTTTTGAAGCCAGAAGTCCGGTGTTTAGGATCACGCGCCGCGGAAGTCGAAAAATAGCGATTTTTCGCGAAAGTGCCGTTTTTACTGCGCCTAGTTGAAGCTGGCTTTTTTTCACATTGTAATTGCAATGCAGAAAAAATTTAAGCGTGGTCAGAGGAGTCTAATAAGTCTAGTGATACCTCTGACATAGCTTTTTTTTTATCAATTTTAGTGAGTATTTTCAACAAATTTTTCTTAAGGATTTCCCAAGTTCTAAATTTTTGCAAAAAGATCACTTTGAAACAAGATTAGATAATAATGCAGTGTATTTTTTTAATTCTTATTAGATCATAACCTGTTTCAGATATGATATCAAGGGGGATAGCAGAAGGCTGGGGGCCTGTCCCCCCAAAAAAATCGAACTTGATTTCTAAAATAAGTTAAAACCCTGTTTTTTAGGGTCAAATTTCCAAAATTTTTCTGGGGTAGGACCCCCCTTTACATTTGGAATTCTATAATAACCATTTTTTTTAAATATTAAGTTAATCAAAATGCTAATCCCATCTTAAAATATATGTCCAATATTTGGGCTAAATGTGCAAAAACTAGTCAATGCTAGTTAAATTTCCAAAAATTTTCTGGGGAGGACCCCTAGAACCCTTTAATGGTACAAACTCAATTATTCACATCTTATATTATATTAAGTTCCATGAGATGCAAATTCTACCTTATTGTTTTTGCTGTATTATATTATTTTTGCTGTTACTCTGTTTGCGGCCCTCCGTGTCTCAATCAACTTTGTGAGTGGCCCTCCTCCCAAAAAGGTTGTGCATCCCTAATTTACACATATAATATAACATGAATTTAAGTATTTAGAAAATTTATTAAATAATACTTTTTGGTTGGGAAAAAGTATAGGGACAAGTGGAAATAACTTAAAAAACTTTTTTATTAGCTAAAACATAATTAACATCGAAATAACTTTTATAATGTGCATCAAATTTTGTTTCTATGCCTTTTCAAATGTTGGTATAATATCCTGTTTACAGGCATATTTATTTTGACTTAAAAATAGGTTAATCCTGTAATAGTGGAAAAATAGTTAAAATTCCTGTAAAATTGTTTATTTTGTTTTTATTGAAATTATGTATATAGATGCACTGAGATAAATTTGATTAAAAAAAGCATTTATATCATTTTTAACACTTCAATAATTTTTCTTGTTAAAAATAAATATGTAATCAAATTTTATGTTGTAGTACCATGTCTAATCCTTTTTACATGACTACATGTTATAACATGATAATATGAATTAGGATAAAATTATTAATGTACTCATAATTTTTAAATGAAAAAATTAATTCCTATAATGAGTGTAGTTGAGTGGACTGGTTCATTTAACAGTAATTTATCTCACCTATTCAGAAAAGTGCCTTACAGAAACTCAATAGGGGCCAGAACAATTAATACCATAGACAAAATAGGTTAGTTATAGCTTACTATTATGTTTGATATTTGTTCTTTATACTTTTTGTCTTTAGGTCTGTTCATATTGGTTTATTTTGTGTGTGTTAGGGGATATTCAAATATTGCATAAGCACCATAATCCAGCAAAGACAAGGGGTTATTTGCTTATTTTTGCTGACAAAGAGGTGGTGAGATCCAAGTGATGCTTACTTATGACTTCAAAAACACTATTTTTCAAAAATCTAAATTAAATGTGGCAAAATGAATTAATCTTGAAAATGTTTTAAACAATCTTAAGATCAATTTATTTTAGAAAAATAAGTCCTAAATTTTAAAAATAAGGTAAATGTTGCTGATAGTTTTGTACAAAAAAACAGGCGGAAAGTTTTGCTTGCTTACACAATTAAAAAGGGGGTGAGTTGTTTATTTTTGTTGAGACCGGCATTGTGAATCAAGGCAAAGTCATGGTTACGTAATATTTGAACAACCCCTTACAATTTATATTTATTTTTTAATATTTCTAAATTATGTTAGGTTTTAAACTTAGACTGAGTAAATGTGACAAGTTATAAATTGTTGTACTGTGGTTTCAAGATTTTTTAGTATATTAGTACTTTTCGAGATTGTGTAGTTTTTGTTTGTCTTTCAGATTCATTTACTTGTGGTCAGGCTTCCCCTTTATTCTCAAGTTATGAAATGCTTATGCCGAACTACATAATGGAAGGAGAAGAGGAAAATATTCAATCCGTTGCTTTGCCTTCTTCCAATAAGTACTGCTGTGAGCATTGTAATAAACCTTTTACGAGGAAACGATCTTTACTTGATCACCTTAATATTCATACTGGTATTAGACCTTATGCTTGCAAAGTTTGTTCAAAGACTTTTACTCAAAGAGCATCGTGTAATCGACATGTTAAAATATGCCATCCAGATGCATGAACAATCTGGGATTTTTAAGAAAATGCTTTTAAGGTAGATCATTCATAATAATTTATATTAACTCATTAGCACACATGTAGATGTAATATGAATTGAATATGTATGGTATGTAATGTTTATCATGGTTTATGGGTAGATTTAATACCAGAGTGTGTGTGTTCAAGGATTGATAAGTTTTTATGTGCAATTATCCTAAATAAATTCTTATTAGTGCAAATAATGTTTTGTGTGAGAATTTAATACATAAGGGGCCATCCATAAACGATGTCACACTTTTTTTTGCCTGTTTTTGACCCCCTCCCCCCCTTTTTCACAAACTGTCACACTTTCCCATACCCCCTCCCCCCGTTGTCACATGTCATGCTCTTAGACCAACAATATGTCTAATAACCGAATTTGAAAGTGCCAGGAACCACCTTTTTTTATTTGAGTTTAATTTTACCCCTCCTGATAGTTTCATTTCTATTAACCTTGTCCTTTTGAGAGAACAATAAGTATACAGTCGTTTTTTAACAATTAAAAGGGGTTTTTTTCGTTGATTTTCAGCTGCAGGATGTGATGTCACAACTTTTAAACCCAAATTGATAAACCCCCTCTGAGCGTGACGTCATTTATAGATGGCCCCTAAATTTTAAAACATTTTGGTTACGTCTCATAGTTATCGTTCAACAGGCAATTTTGGCCTACTTTTCTACCTAACTGAAAATTACATTCCGCAACTAGACAAGGGAAGAACTGCTTGTTCTTTTTCTCTTGTGGTTTTTCAATTCAGACAAGAACAATTTTCTGTAAAATCCAAGAAACAAGCGTCCTAACTCCATTTTAAGAGGGTTTGACTTAAAAGTTTTTTTTTACAGAAATCTTTATCTTAGTCAGACATTTAATGTTAATGCCTATGCATTCCATTCATATACCATTAAATTTTACATTCATATACCATTAATTTTTTTACAGAAATCTTTATCTTAGTCAGACATTTAATGTTAATGCCTATGCATTCCATTCATATACAGTAGAACTCCAATTATCCGAACTCCGACTATCCGAATCGCCGATTATCCGAACCGCTTTTAGAATTAAAACCTACGATTTCAAAATTTATATCAGTGCTTGAAAAATGAAAAGAGAAGTTCTTAAAAGAAAATTAATGAAGGCAGCTAGAAACAGGTATAGAAGAGTTCGTTTTGAAGTGTCTTTTGCCCCAAAGTTCTATCAGAAACCCTATTCTGGGTTAAATTCTCTATGAAAAAACAAAATCTTAGCTCTGAAGCTCGGTTGTACATACTTTAAAGCAGTTAACGGCTGGGTAAGAATCCTTTACACTCAGTTTTCGGTAAAAAATCCAATTATCCGAATGGGGTCCGGTATCAATTGATTCGGATAATTGGAGTTCTACTACCATTAAATTTTGCTGATTGCAATTGTACTAAAAAAGGATTCTGAGAAACTAGTGTGGGATGATCTTTTTATTGATTTGCCTTGGATACATAATTAATAAATATTTGACAGTTTTCATCCTCCTCAATGCCCATTTTTTTATTTTTGCCCAGGTTGTTTCCAACTTACTGCATGGCAGCCCTCAGTTTCCATTTGTGCGCCCCACGAAGCCTCAAAAAGTAGCTTTAGAGGCTTCACTTTAGCTTGCACATTAGAGGTGCCTTAGCTTGCTTTAGAGGCAAATACTTTAGCTTGCTTGAGCTAAAATTCTCAAAAAAAATTTTAAGGGAAGAACCCCCAAATTACCTCTTCAGTTATATGGAGTAGTTTTCTATGGTGAAAAAAGGGAAGTTTCAAGGGGAGATAGTTATACTCTAAAATTCCCCTTGGGTGTAGCTAGGGGTTACGGGGGTTTAGTTAACCTCATCATAAGGGGTTCCAGTATCCAGTTATTTTATTTGGGGGGGGGGAATTCAGCAAGATTAAAAATTAAAAGAGGTAGAGCCAAAGATCTTAAGTCTATATCTAATTTATTTCGTATACAGGGGTAGCAGTCAGGGGCGGATCCAGACCAAATTTTCGGGGGGGCCATTTGAAAATTTTCCTCCCAAAATTTTTTTTTTTAAATTTTAGTAGTGGGTTCAAACGCCAAGCGAAGCAGTAGCCCTAAAGTTCGCGTAAGTATCAAAGTGAAGACTTCATTATGCATCCACAGTGTTCTTGCTGAATACTAACACTAGTCTGTCCATTTCATAGTGATGGTTAGATAGTACAAAACACGATTAGCAGGTGCCCTTTAACTCAAATGTTTGTTGTATTCGATATTGTATACGTGAGCTTATAATTCCTACTGTGTATTACTCCATTTTATTGGAGCTGTTGTGTATTAATTAGTGATAATAGGGTGTTGTGAAATCTTTATATATGCTTAAGAGATAAATACTTCCCGAATGAGAGAAGAATAATTCACAAGTGCTCATCCAAATGTGAATTATATTACCTATGAATACTTTTACGCTTACGTTTGTTTTGTTTGGGTATAATTTCTGCATAATATCATTGTTTTTACTGTTTGAAGTTTTCTCTTTACGTGTCTACTAAAAATTCGCCAAGAGGTGCCAACCCGAACCCATTTCTAGATTTGTACCAGACTTTTTGCGTTTTGACGCAAACTTAGTAAAATATAGTTGTAAAACAGGGTTATAAGTGCTAGGGGGGTCTGGGGGTCCTCCCCCAGAAAATTTTTAAAAAATTTGAGCTTAAAATAACAGGGTTAACTCATTTTGGTGCATAAAATATCATATTATATAGAATAAAACTTTTAATTTTTTGGGGGGGCTTAAGCCCTCTAGCCCGAGCCCCCCTGAATCTACTAGTGGAGGGTGCTAATGCTGAGTTTAGGATAAAGCTCATTAAATTGTGAAAGGGCTAATTCTTTACAGGGGCTAAAACTCAGAGGCCTCTTTAAATTGTGAATCGAATCTGCAAAAACTAAGTAGGGGGCTATACATCGCTAACGAGCTAAAGCTTTTTAAATTAAAAGGCTAAAGCTCATTGCTCCATTTAAATTTTGAATGTAATCTATGAAAATGTAGGGAGGCTAAAAATTGCGTAGAGGTTAAAGCACATTACAACTTTTTTTTAAGTTATGAATTCCATCATCATAAAAGAGCAGAGAGGGCTAAAGCTCATCTATCTTGGAGGGGGCTAAAACCTCATCAAGTTGATGTGAACCAAATATATATAAAAATATATATATTTGTAGGGGCTAAAGCTCATTGGCAGCTAAATTCTCAATTTATTATACAAATAACACATGTGCTAAACATTTTGCAGGATCTAAAGATCATGAAATAGGCTAATATTTCGAAGGGGCTTAATTAAATTGCAAATTAATTCTACAAACATGCAGTGGATTAAATGCTTTGTACGGGCTAAAACTCTTGAACTCCTTAAATATTAGTGAATTAATAGTTTACAAAAATGTAAAGAGCAAAAACCCACTTTTCCTATAATTGTGCATTAATTCTACAAATTTTCAGGGGCTAAATATCCTAGAAGGAGTAATGATTATGAAATAAAGCTCTTTGGGTCGTTTGAAATGTAAAAGAGCTACAAAAAATTTTTTGAAAAGGTTTTAAATTTTTCAAAAATTGTTTCGAAAACTTCAGTTTTATCTAGTGTGAACTTAAGTCCCCTGGGGGGGTATAGCCCCTCCATAGATCCGCCACTGGCTATATGGACAACGTACCATACCTAAGAATTAAGACTTCGCATGAATTATTAGGGGAACATTTTTTTGAGTTTTAGCTATAAAAAGGGGTTTTAATTATTTTGGAATTTTTCTCGGGATGGATTGGATTTTCTTTGGATTTTTCTCGGATGAGCATGGCCCCCCCTTATTCTTGTCAGACATCGCATGAATTACAATGAATTTTTTTTTAATTTTAGCTCTGAAAAAGGGGTTTTTAACTATTTTTGAAATTTTTTCGGGGGGGGGGGGCATGGCCCCCATGGCCCCCTCCCTGGATCCGCCACTGGTAGCAGTGACATTTCAAAAAATAAAGGATTTTTAAAAATAAAATATAGGAGTGTCAAAAAATCTTGTTTGCGATCACTTTCCAGGGATGTGATTGACCAAAAACCATAGAAGAGGAATTCAAAAATGACATACTTACTTTTTGGTATTTAATTTTAAGATTTAGCATAATATTAAAAAAGTGCTGAATCATAAAGTTCCAAGTGTTAAGGGAGGTCTGGGGGTCCTCCCCCAGAAAAATGTTTGGAAATTTGACCCTAAAAAACAGGGTTTTTACTTGTTTTGGACACCTTGTCCTATTTTTTGGGGGGTCTCTTTTATCCCCCTTGATATCATATTTGAAACAGGTAACTTAACAAGATTTTTCAAAAACACTGCATTATCTGCCTATCAGTAAAAATTTACAACTTAGGAAATCCTTAAGAAAAATTAGTTGAAAACGCTGACTAAAATCGATAAAAACGCGATCTGAGAGGTGCCGACTTCAACTTGGCACCCGCGGCCGTCCAAGAAAGTCGTGGGAAGAACGGACGACTCCGCAAGCAACACGAAACTTGCGTAAAAATCACGATTTTCCGCTTTAAATCGTCATTTTTCTCAGAAATAATATGCAAAGTAAAAAAATCTAGGGATTTTGTGGGAAAAAACTAGGGATTATGGTAGAAACTTCTCCGTTCTTTAAAGAATGGAACGTTTTCAGTGCGAATTTTACCGCGCCAATCAAAAATATAGGAGGCTCATCAAAATTGTAATGATGAAATTATCATCATTGCATTTCATAACCAACACAGTTTAATAATCTCTGGTTGGAACCGGGCAGGGCCGCCGAGAGCCAAGTCGGGCCCCAGTGTCAAGGTTGGGAAGCGGGCCCCCAGTGACATACCTATACTTCACATTTTGAGGTAGGGGGCAAAAATTTTCTGAAGTAACCCCACCCCATGCATTCATAGGTTTAATGAAATTTTTAGAATATTTCTAGACAAGATCTGAATTTCACTCAACTTAAAAGTATCGTTTTCTTTTGAAAATACGATGAGTAACAAGAAATAAAGGGGGTCTGGGGGTCCCCCCATAAAACTATTGAAAATATGTCCCTAGAAAACTGGGAATTTACTCATTTTTGGACCTTTATGTGAACAAATTAATTTCCAAAATATATCCCTCTTAGAACTCAATATGAAAATCTTTGGATCTCGGGGCCCCTACAGGGCCGGGCCCGGAGGAATCGTACCCTCTCGTCAGGCCTGGAACCGGGTAGCAACAAGGCGCATGGAAACACCACGTGGATGGAACTTTGGGGAATCAGGGGTGTGGCAGAAAATAGCTGCCCATCGTAATGTCAAAGTTAAAAGAGAAGGGCGAAATCCTCGGGGGGTGACACTTGAAGAAACGGTGGGAAAAATCGCCGCCCAGTGGAATAAAAGAAAATTTTAATAAGAATCACTACAATAGACCAGACGCCAGGTGGTCCTCTCGGACTAAAAGAGCGGTCTTCTATCTAGCTATGAAACAAAGTGTTATATCGGCACCCGAGGATACTATCTCAGGGTAAGTTTTATGAAACGGGTCGTAATTCCAACACGCGGGAAAGTTCGGAATGGAGCGGGTTGCCGATAGCCAAATTGTTAGGGGCGGTTTGAACGAGGCGTCCCAGTCGACCAGGGGGTAAAATTAATTGGAGAATACCTTTTAGAATAAATAGTTTTTCTGATTCGTCGTAGAGGGGAAGCCACAACCAGTGTGAATCGAGAAGGAGTTTTCGGGATCTAATCCCGGGAAAGTGGGAGTGGATCAACGGCGATTAGTTAAGAGAATTAAGGGGGGCGCAGAAACATTCAGGGATTGGATAGTTTAGAAGAATAGAGGGAATATTATAAATACAGATGCACGATAGAATGGAGGCAGTTCTTTTTACGATAGTTTTGGGAGAGTTTTTATTCAAAAAGTTTTTCGACGAGTTTTGGAAAGAGGGGATGGTGATGTGACATTTTAGAAGTTCGAGAATTTTGTTTGTGTAGTGTGACACACTAGTGGAAGTGTGACTTTTTACAAGTGTACTCCTCTATTTAAAGGATATGGGCAACTCGACCGACGGTCCTATAAAGGGTGAGTGCTCAAGTTATTCAATCCGCCAATTAATGTAGCATGCTTAATTTAATAGAACAAATAATGATACAAAATTGGAATAGTTGTAATGAATATTGTATGGAATATTATCTAATTGAATATAATGGAGGATTTACACCACTGCTGTAAAAGAGACATTTTCGGTAACGATATTTCTCCCAAAAGATGGCGTTGCTAGCGGGAGCGGGAAAAGCGATAGGTTTTTTGATCGCTCGGCGGGAAAAGCGACTCCCTGTGAATCGCTTTCAGTCGCAGGAATGGCGGCCCGGATTTTCCTTCACATTGCTTGTGCTTTTCCTAGTCCCTTTCTATGTGACTTTATGTCAAACAGAATATTGAAATTTTCATTTGAAAACAAAAAATCAAGCCTATGTATTCACAAGTAGCCTAAATAATTAACTGAGGCTGATGAAAAATATTTTTGGCTGTTGAAGAACTGATGAATTTTCTCATTTGAACTAGATGGCAGCACATGTTCTGCTCTGCGACTACGATTTCATTACTCCTCAATTAATCGGAACGCTCTGGTCAACTCTGGTTATGCAACAGCCTTTGAATTTCAAGGAAGCACGATATTGATATTAGAAGATAATTTTTGCATTTCTATTAGAGAAATCAAGTCAACCCAGATCTCCCGCCGGCTCAAGAAAATGGCCGCCAGTGATCGTAATTACGTCGCTGATGTCGTAGCGATTTTTTCCCAGCGATAGTTTTCGAGGCTTCCTATTGGTGCTTTTGAAAAAATTTTCGTCGCTATTACAGCAAACCGAAAATGTCGCTTTTACAGTAGTGCTGTAAATCCTCCATAAGACTTAAATTATAAGGTTTTTCCAAGTTTCTAGTGAATTGTATTTATGTACTCGGAAGTATTTAATGTGAAGTATATTCTGTCCAATTGATTGTTGAGTAATAAATTGTAGTTATTTTACTTTTGCCTTATTAACTGTTGAGTACCTGGGTATAATTATTGCAGGTCATTAGTCAAGGAATTAACACAGTTAGATTAACATGTACTTCCACTATTTTAAATTTACTTATGCCCAACGTTACAAAATATAGGAGATTAAAGGAGGTTTTTTTCTAATTTTTAAAAATATAGGAGGTCTGCGACCCCTGCATATAGGAAAAACCTCTATTCATATGATCAATTAATGTTAATTATGCAATTTATGAAAAAATTTTCATTATTTTTACCTTATTAGACTATTTAAAGCCTAATTTTAGAATCTTGAATCATTTAAGGAGGTCAAAATAGCATTCTTTAAACAAAAACTGGCAGTAATTCGATTCACCTCACATTGAGCGTAAATTGGATCACGACACTTCATGGTGATAGAATTTTTTCAACGGATTCTAAAATTATTGATTGGGACTCAAAATCTTTATTTGGAAGCAGTTTAAAGTTCAAAAGTGATCCAACATTTTACAGTACTTTGAATCTTTTAAAAATGTAGTTGCATACCATACCATGCAAATAACCTTTGTCCCTCCCTCACGAATAAATCTCAACAAGACAGTATCCTAATTTTTTATACTACTCATTACTTACTGTGTTCATAAGATTTAACTCCTTATATTATGAAATGCAGACTTAATTCTGGAAAGCTTTATTTTTTATTTAAAATTACTCATACCTAGTTTTATTTTACTTATTTTTAACCAACTACATTCAAAATCAATGCTTAAGATTTGAAGACAATATTTCTTTAGGCTTGAGCCTTCATACAGCAAACAATTTATCTTCAGTGTTTGCAGGAAAAAAATTTAGCAAAACAGGTAGACTCTTGAGCAGACTAAATAGGTTTATCCATGACATTTAAAACTGAAATGCAATAAATGAAAGCAATATTCAGTTGTATAAAACACTTACTATAAATCCATTTAATATATGCAATAAATTTTAGAATTTCTTTGAAGTAAAAGAAAAAATCTTTTATAGTCACAAGTGGCTCATAAATCAAAATTTTTTAATTACAGTTAATTCACAATATGTAAATAGTTTGGAATATTAATCAACTCCTTGAACATTACAAGTAATGTAACACGTAGAAGACAGATAAAAAGTTGGTAACTTGAAGCACTGGAGACTGGCACACATCTTCAAGAGGAAAGTTTTTTAACTATTATATCCTACATCAAAATAATAATGCAATGCACAAAACACTGATGAGTCCAATGCCACTCTTTTCCCCTAAAGCTTTGTGTTCATTTTTTTCAAACTGAAGTTAACAGAAAATGACTTGATCATAGTTAAAACAAATCCCTCGGATGGTACTGACTTCAATTCAAAACCCCAGAATTCACATGATGACAACTTAAATCAAATTCTTGGAAAAAAAGGAAAAATAAGTGCAAGCCAATTAAAATTTGTGTTATTAATTACTACATTACTCAAACCAAAACTTAGGGAAACTTTAAATTGTTGATATGTAATGCTAAAACTATGAATTAAAAGGATGTTTTACACAGGCATGTTTTAAGGACATGTAGCAGACAAAATTTCTATAAAATACTCTTAGTACTACATTTTGTCAGTGGTTCTTAAATTGTATGTTGCAAATCAATTTTTGATGTTTCAAAAAATCTATTTTCTGAACAAAGTAGATTTTGTTCTTTTACTATTAATAAATAGGTTTTTGGAAATGGTTAGAAATTATACTAAGTTTAGAAACAAGAAGCAGACAAGCATTGTTTTAAGTTTATTTGACCTGATACAACTTGTATTGTCCTTGTTAACACTAACCAAAATCAAGCTTATCCTCTAAGGTCTTATAACGACCACATACAAAACATCAGGAGATCCAATTACACTGAAAATATGATTGGTCAACTAAAGAAATTTCAGGTAAATCAAAAATACAATTTATATTTTTTAAACAAATATTGTAATTAGTCAAGGTATTTATAACTGATTTACAATATATTTTGATTAAAAAGAAAATTATTTGGCTTATTAAAATCTCAGATTTTGCCTGCCCTTCATCTCTGAAAAAATTAAAATGGATTACTTAATGGAATGGCTGCTGTAGATTCAGTATCTAAAAAGTTGGAGAACCACTACACTTGTTCTATTCAATAAATTATTAATTCACATTTTATCACCAGAATTTCTAAATGCAACTTAAAAAAAGATGGGCATCATTTCTTGAGCATTACAGGTCATTATTTCTTCTATTTTCTCAATTTTCCACAATGCACCAGGTGGAAAAGCATGGCATTAGACACTTAATGAACAAATATGAAAGTATGAAAAACAGTACCTGAAAACTTGCATCAATTTGATAACAAGTTTAACAGGAAGGTCCACACAGAAGCTTGTCCAAGATTCTTCTGGAGTCCGTTGAAGCACAGATCAGTTTGCTAACACTTACCCACTACCTAAACTATAGGTGCAGATATACAGAATATGGAGCATTTTCTTTTACGTTTAAAACAGGAAGTAACTGAAATTTCTTCGACCCACTTTCAGGGTATGCAAGTTTGCCATTTAGAAATAAAGCTGCTAGACTTTGATGCATGAAAAAACTCAAGCAAGAAAAACAATGCACAGAAATTAAAACATAACAATAAGTTAAATTTATTTGACTTGAAAATAAAATCAAATGAAAATAGAATAGATAACTTTATATCTAAAAAATCTGTACAAGTCTTTTTTTGCTGAGTATATCAATCAACAAATTTTTAATTTTGAGTCAATTTGTTTCATGAATCTTTATTGTCTTAAATGCTCTTTTTAAGCAGTAAGCATGCATTATGCAAACAGTGCATAAGCTTTTGAGGGAAATTCCCCTTTTAGTTTGAAAGAGGGTGAAAACACCCCAAGTGAGTCGAGAAAAGTTTGAGAAGATGTTAACTTTCAGTTGATACAAGGGGCGATTTATTTACACTGGATATATCAGCCATGTCTTTGGCAGTGTTGTCACAAGAATTTTCATTAATTTCACTGATTTCGTTAACAGTCTCAGGTACAGTGATAATATCTATAGTACTATTGGAAAGAGTAGAATTACTCCAAACATGGTCGTCAACAATAGAACTAGTTTGATTTTCTTTAGATGGTTCAGACACAGAATGCTCACTTATTTCATTTGACTCCTGTCCAAACATATCTACATTTGAATTGGGTAGCTTATCTGGTGTGGGTGAAGGTGTTAAATCAGCATTAACATGATTACTACTACTTAGAATATCAGGTGCTGTTTCTGATGAACTAGTTGACACAGGTATATCATTTGTTAATTCAGGTACAGATTCATTCAATTGAGGACCACCTATACTTATCTCTGAAGTTATAGGGGCTATTGTTTCTGAGACCAACTTTGTAATAGCTGGATGAGATATCAACTCATTGACAGCTTCAGCAGAAAGGATGGGTACAGGTGCAGGTGTGATGCCAGTATCCCCAGTGTCCATGGGTTCCACACTGTTTCCAGATTCATCTGGGGGAATATCCCCATCCAATGGGACATCAGGATTGTCTGAAGAATCTGGGATAAGTGTGCCAGCAGCCTGAGCAGATTGCTCGTAACTCTGGAATTTCATTTCTATTTCCGTCCTCCTCTTCTGTTGGATTTCCCGCTCTTCGGAAAGAGTGCGGCCCCAACGAGAGCGCTTTCTAGCTTCGCGCTCTTTACGAGCACTCAATTCATCGCGCTCCTTACGAGCACTCAATTCATCACGCTCCTTACGAGCACTCAATTCATCGCGCTCCTTACGAGCATTCAATTCATCGCTATTGTTCTTGGGAGGCGGATCTGATCTCTTGTCGTTTGAGCTATTTTTGTTCTTATCCTCATCTGCTTTTGCTCGATCCTTACTCTTATCTTGTGAGTGATGGGGAAGCGGTTTCTTATCCCCCTGGTAGTGCCTCAGCCGGTGGAAATCGGCCATCAGGTCCTTTCCAGAGTTAGACTTGCGGGCAGGTTTCCGGGGGGGTGCATGATCTCTATGGTCATCAACCCGGTTTTCCCGATTTGTTGATTCAGGTTGATCATCCCTCATATCATTCTCATGGTTTCTCATACCATGCCTTGAATCCATGTTTGGTCCATCCCAAGGATCTCTACCTCTTTCATCAGGATACCTCCTTTCTCGTTCAAATGGAGGTCCATCATAGTCTCTAGGGTACCAATCTCTTCCCTCACAGTCAGGACCCCTTCGACCTCCATGAGGTCCCATTTGCATCCTGGGCCTTGGTCCAGAGTTACCTTGGAAGTCCATCTCCATCCTCATGCCGGGATGCATGCCAGGCCCCCTCGGTCCTCCCATTCCAGAGTTGAAGGGAGACCCCATGGGAGGGAACCTCGACCCTTGCATGGGACCCATAGATCCTCTCATTCTGTGCATGTTCATGGGCATTCGAGCAAAGTCATTGCCGGATGGAAACCGGGGCCCTGACTGCACCTCGATGCGAGAGTAATCTCGATCCATGGAAGACTCGTCATCCGTGCTGATGACCATTTCCTGCTGCATCTTGCCGGGATGAATGGGAGAGGAGCCTTGCCTCGAAACGTCCATGTCAGAAGATTGCCTGTCGGGGTCCCTGTTGTTCATGCTGGGAGGTTCCTTGCCAGAATGCTGCTCTTGGAAAGAAAGCCTGGCATTCATCATGTGAGGAGCCATGCCAGCCCGGCCATCTCCTTCCGGTTTCGACATAAAAGGGAACTGGGAGTTCGGACCCATCTGACCAGGAGGCCTCATGCCGGGTGGAGGAAAGTTGAATCCACCATTGGGTGGAGGGAATGGAATGGGAGTTCCGGAGGTGGAGACTGGGGGAAGCGAAGACATCATTGATCGGTTGGCCGCCATCATGGCCGTGAACTGAGCGACTGCCTGACTTGCTTGAGAAGAAATTCCTGAAGTTTGAACTGATGCTAGGGCTGACTTTTGAGCACTGGGAGAGGATACATTGGTCCCATCTTCTTCTGTTGGCGTAGCATCACCTGTGTTAGGAGCTGGAACCATTGGAGAACCAACAGCTTGTTCAGCAAGAGGTACATTTTTGATACCCTGTAGATTTCCAAGAGGGACTGATCTAGGAACGAGAGGAGGCACTCCACCAACAAGAGGTAGAGTCTGACCTCCAAGAAGGCTTTGGGACTGCTGTTGGACCATGAGCATTGGATTCGGTGGAGGAATGCCCATAGGAACTTGCATCACCATGGCTTGAGGAGGAAGTAAACCTATAAGACATTGAATCCATAATCAGCACAGTAAAAAATAAGTAATTTATAAGCAAAAGATACATCAAATACAATTTCTTTCATTAGGGTAGGGAGACTTGGCTGGAGTGAGATTTAAAAAATTAATAAAAACCTATGTTGATAAGACAGTAAAAAAGTATAAAAACACAACTTAATATCATAAATAAAACCAAAGGGAATTCTAAGAAAGGATACATAGATCAGGGCTCACACTCACTTTAAAATATTTGTATCAGGTAAAACGAAGTTTTGTATCACAAAAAATGTCTTTTGTATCAGGTAAAACCAAGTTTTGTATAAAAAAAAATGCCTTTTGTAGCAGGTAAAACCAAGTTTTGTAGCACCAAAAATTTCTTTTGTAGCAGGTAAAACCAAGTTTTGTAGCACCAAAAATTTCTTTTGTAGCAGGTAAAACCAAGTTTTGTATCACAAAAAATGTCTTTAGTATCAGGTAAAACCAAGTTTTGTATCACAAAAAATGCCTTTTGTAGCAGGTAAAACCAAGTTTTTTAGCACCAAAAATTTCTTTTGTAGCAGGTAAAACTAAGTTTTGTGGCATAAAAATGTCTTTTGTAGCAATTTGATTGCAGGGAAGCTTTTGTAATTTAAAATTACGAAAGCTTCCCCTTCATTACATTTTAAAATTGCATCAGTAAATCTTTTCGTACGGCATGAAAACCATGATTTTGATTACGACAAATAATGTGCGTATAGATTTAATTCATAAATACTTAACTTAAACCTCTATTAATTCATCAGCTCTTATCCAATTTTTACACCTTATCAATTTTTATTTACTTCAGGTTATTAGGTCTAGTGATAATTCACCTCCTAAGTAATTAGTTCTGACCATAGTAGAATTGTTTTTTCTACTATGTAAATACAATAGTGAAAGGAAGCCAACTTCCATTAGGCGCCGGTAGGAAGCAATCGCGGATAAAATGGAACTTTCACGAAAAATCGCCATTTTTCGGATTTCAAGATCGTGATTCTAACCATCGGATATGTTGGCTTTGACCACGTTAAAGTAGTTTATCCCGCATTCTAATACTGACACGAGATGAAGACGACTTCAACTTGGCGTCCGCAGCCGTCGAAAATAGTCGCGGAAGGAACGGAACACGCAGTGCACAAAACGAAACTTTCGCGGCTTTTTCTGCGATTTACCCGTCTCCGAACGCCTAGAAAAGGCAGACAAGACTTTAATTTGGCGCAACAAGATTTCTTTATGTTTTCCCGGAGGAAAAATGCAAAAAAACGTAAATTCCATAAAAATTTCGGGTTGATCTGTAAAACCGTAAATTTTGGTGCAAATCCGTAAAACTTGGCAGCTATGTGAAAAGAAGCCATCTTCAACTACGTGCTGGAAATTCAAGGAGCATAGGATCCTTTTATCAATATATTCATACAATCTGTAATAGTTCCTAAAATGGGAATACTTACCAGGTAAATGTAACCCAAATTGTGGCTGCATTGGATGATGTAACAGCATTGGCAAATTAACTGATGAAGGTGTCATCATAGGCGGAGGTACCATTGTAGGAGGTTGAACAGCATTGAAAGGAACAGCTGTGGGATCTGGTATCATACCCAGGGGATTGAAGGCTTTATCTGGCTGCTTTCTTATCACTAAAAATAAGGTAATAAGGTAACTACATCATTCTCTACCAAAGAAAATCGTAAAATACCCGGGACGGAATTCCGTCCACAGTACGCAAGAGTACCCATGCATGCTATATGGCCGAACTATATGTGCAACATACATTTGTAATGATTACACAGGTCTGCAAAAAACTGTTATCGAGCTGTTTGGGTTATCTCACCTGAACTTTATAATATTTGCGCATTGCACTAAATCCGAAAATGACCTCCACATTTTGTCCTGGGACGTCACGTTTTCTGACAGTTCAGGTTTTTATTTTTTTGGAAAATGCCTCAATTTTTGAAAATGGTACTCGTTACACATCATTTTTAATTCAAATTTTCCCATAAAATCATTTCTAATATTTTTTGATGTGCTGAATCTAAAACTGACCTTTGTTTTAGACCTGTTAATTAGAGTAGAATTTCCAAAAAAATTTCTTGGGGAGGAACCCCAGACCCCCCTTTAGTATTAGGAACTCTATTATTCACAACTTTTTCAGGATATTGAGTTCAGCCATGTGCAAATCCTACCTAAAAATTTATTTTAATTAACCTATTAAATATGCATTGGGGCATCAGTGGAAGTACTCTTTCCTTTAGTAAAACTCTAGCTGCAATTTTTTAAATTTGTGTCCTCCCAAAATAAATTTCTATAAGCACCACAGACTCCTTAGCTTCTAGTGATTCCACGTGTTTTTTAACACGGCACCTGTTTAGTTCCTATGGATATACTACAGAAGGTATTCTCGGGGTTGCTCCTAAAGGTAAATTTAAATAAATATTTTATTTAGGAATCTGTCAACAGTGGTAGAAGTGGGTCAAACAAAAGTGGGGGGATGGCCTAACCTGAGTCCTCCCCCGAGAGTGCCTTTTCCTCTTTTTGAAAATTTTCATATTCAACTTACTTTTATCAAATACGTCTTATTCCCCCATTTTCTGAAGGTAGGATGTGATCCTTCAATTTTCTGCCTTACAAGAGCATTTAAAGAACTTAAATTAAACACTGCTTAAATTTTACTTCAAGTTAATAAATTAAAAACCTTCTACTTCTAAATTTTTCTTTTGAAATGCAAAAAGTAGCTTTTGTAAACCTTGGATTAATAACTGGATCAACCCTAGTTGAATGCAAGATATCAAACGTTTTTCTAAATTGACTAAACATGTATAGTTTATAAACATTACTGTTCCTTATTACAGCCTCAATTACCAATGATTCAATGACATAAATTTAGTTTCACTATACTATAGTCTATATAATCAGAAAGATTCAGATCATATTAATTTAACTTGTGGAAAACTTATTTCTTAAAGCAGGTTACTAACAAAAAAAAACAGTAATTAGTAACAATTATTTTGGGTAGATTCGGAAAAGAGCACGAATGGACTAATCATTGATAAACCGACAATCTTAGAGTAACTAGAGAGCTTCTTGAGTAACTTCTAGTTTTTTAAATGGAAGGAGGAATTTTAGAAGTGGGGGGACGGATGGGTATTTTTAAGAAAAGTGGGGGGACGCGTCCCCCCACACTTCTAGCACTGTCTGTCAACCTAAACAAAGGATCCAAGAAACTCCCTAATTTATACCTAGTTTAGTTTATTCAATTTACTTCACTGTCATTCTGTGCACCTATTATCCTAAAATTTTATATGCAGCCCACGAGAGTATTGTGGTTTCCCAAAGTGGCCATCAACATCATTTGGGTTGGCCACCCCTACTCTAAAGCCAATTTTTCCTCCTTACGAGGCTCTTCTATGTACATTTACCCTTGTGAATAGCAACAAAAACGTTTCTTTGAACAATACAACAAAAGTCTGTCATTATTGCACAATTAAATCTTTCCTAGTATTTTCTTTCCATCTCTATAATGTCCTGATGAGATAGTTAACTAAATGCATCATTCACAACTTCTTATTTTTAAAAGTAAGGGAGTTGGAAATGTTAAAAAACCATGAAAAATGGGCGAATTGGAAAAAAAATTTTGCAATTTGTGACAAATCCTGACATAGAATTTTTTTTCAATATTTTTTAGTTATCAGCACACCATAATACATAGGAAATCATTAAAATTATTCAAACAGCTTTTTTGTTGCAGACCTGTGTTATTGATTCACTAACTGAAACTTACTCTTGAGCTTTTCTGAGAGAGATTCTTCATCAATCCAACCACCTTCCTCCAGATTATCTAAGGCTTCAGCCCTTTCTGGAATTTTCTTATATGGAATATAGCTGACACCTAAATCAACTTCCCAGTAGTCCTTATATTCTTTACCTTTGACTCCTTTTCCTGGAGCCCAAGCCATCTGAAATCATATTTAGTTGAGTTAAGCATTCAATAGAATCCCCTAACATAAGGTACCAAAAAGAAAGGAAAAAAATTTGAACTCACTTTAACTGAACTTCCAGACAGTTTTAGGTTCCTTAAACTTTTCAAAGCTTTATAGCCATCTTGCCTTCTGTCCATCACAATAAAAGCACAACCTCTAGGTGGAATTGTCTAAAATATAAATACACAAATCAAAACTGGAAAATATTAACACTATAATACCAAAATCCCTCATTACAACTTATCAACACTTACATCAACACTAGTCACAGTTCCGAATTCTCCGAAAACATTGCTGATATCTGCTCCGCTGCAAGACTTAGGCACATGTCCTATCCATATGGTAGTACTGCATACTAATGAAGAGAAAACAAGTATTTCTAATTAAATATTTTGAATTGTTTAACCCTTTAAAATTTTGTAACATAATTGTGCAGAAAACAGACAGCTAATCGAAATTACAGCTAATCGAACTAGATGCACTTTTCAATAGTTTAGCATAAAGCCATTTTTTGGATAAAATGAGATAGAATATTTTTGGGTGCATATGGAATATAAATGATTGGTTTGTTTTAATTTAAAAATTGGAAAATCAGAAAAAAAGCCCTCAGAAGGAACTATATAATACTCACTGCTGACGCAATCCTTTTTGATGGGAGGAATTCCTTTCTTTTTCCTTTCTCGTTCCTTCTCTTTCTCACGCTCTTTTTCCCGCAGACGCTCGCGTTCTTTTGAACGGGAGCGATTCTTGTTGCGAGGTGAGCGAGATCGCTTACGCCTGGGAGATCGAGAGCGGCTTCGTCGACGACTACTCCTGCTGAAATTAAATGAAGATTAATGAGTATTCTTTTGAGGCTATAACAAAGCAATACCCATAGCCATAGATATTTTTAACGCCACTGAGAGCGTATTTCATGCATTGAAATCGGGAAAATCCCTTTAAAAACTAGCAAGGCGTATTTTCACGCTTTGAATTCTTAACAAAGGTTTCGTTTAAAAAATGCATGGCGCCTCACTGAAATAGAAGAATAACATAGCTGCCAACTTTTAAAAGCTTGGGAACTAAACACTGGGGGTCTCGCGTTAGAATGACCGGACACATGCCTTAAACCTTGCACCCCAGGGCCCCACGGTCACGAAAACGAAGATGGGCATCGTAGGCCTTGGCCCACTAGGGCTGTTGCGCCAATGAGTTTAGTTTAGTTTAGTCAACTTTTAAAAACTTGCATCAGTAAAACTTTTCTTGCGAAATGAAAACAATAATTTTGACTACGGCAAATGATGGCATAGTCAATACATAAGTACTTAACTTATAATATCCTTGAAGAAACTAACAGTATATGATACAAATAAAAAAGACAAATAGGAGTAAGCTGCAAGGATGAAATAGCAAGAAAAAACAGTGAACTTGACAGATTAACTATAATATGTATGATATGGATTTTCATACCCCAAATACATCTTATTTATACTCTGTCTCACCTTAACTTGGCAGTGGAGAAAAGGCTACGGCGACCGAATTACAGCCAGGAAACCGGTTCCCAGCCAATCAGCCGGAATAGCCTGCCCGTCCCGCGCCATTCTACCCGGCTCTACCCTACGGACTATATTCATTCGCTTGGGTTTAAAGACTTTTAACGCATGATTAAATTAAGTTATATGATAAAAATCCCAATAAACTAAAATGTATGACACAGTTTTACAAACGTATCTGCATATTCTTTATTTTAAATTGCAATACAACCTTGAACTATTTTTTTGGGCGGATTGGTACATTCTCTGCCTTTCCCAGTGCTGCCAAGTTAAGGTGAGACAGAGTATAGCAACTATTGTTCACATATTATAATTGTCAGGGCTCGATTTCAGCCGGAACGGTCCGGAACGCCGTTCCGGAACCTCTTTTTTCAGAAAAAAGACTTCTACTTCAGGGATCTCCTAACTACGGCCCTCTAGACGCATTCATCAGGCCAGCGGACACCTCTCTATGTACGAAAAAAAAGTAGTAAAATGAATTAAAACCCTGTTTTTACTCTCAAATTTCCAAAATTTTTCGGGAGGAGAAACCTCAGACCCCCTTTTTGTACTTAGAACTCAACTTATCAGATTTTTTTCAGATTAAGTTCATAACAGTAAGAATCCTACCGAAAAAATATAAAAAAGGCATATTTCAAATTTTAAAAAATATTTTTAATGCATTTTTATCTTTTTTACAAATAACAATACTTGTGATTTAATTGTCCCTGTTTAAAAAAAAAAAGTATAACCCACTGTAAAAGAAGGTGTATAAAGAGTTCATCGTCTTATACAATTAATAATTAAGTTAGAATGAATTTTAATTTATTTTATAAATTTAAATTTGAAAATAAATTGGTGAATGATTTGGAATGGTTGAATAATTTGAAAATTTGGTATTAAAAAGTATTCGCTTTTTCCGTTTTGATAACCAATAATTTTACCGTTCCGGTACCTCTTTTTTTAGAAATCGTGCCCTGATAATTGTTATTGGTGCATATAATTTAGCATTAACAGTCATAGTTGCCACCGGTAACTTGACCAGTGGTTAACCTGGAGTCAAACCCCTGATTGGTGTAAAACTAGTTTTCCTGCCGGTCAAGTTACTAGTGACAACGGCTGTGAGAAATATTTGAAATATAATTCATTAGTTCTTACATGTTATCCTGCCATCCGTTCAGGGCCCAGTCTATGAGATTTGATAATGCTGTTCGGATTCAACGAAACGGTCGACAGGATAATACGCAAGTGCCAGTTTCTCCATAGTATTTAAAAAAAAAGAAAATGGGAAACTTTTCCAAAACTAATTTAAGAATTAGAAATTATGCAACTAAAAAGGGCAAATCCAGAGGAAAAATTTGAAAATTTGGGAGAATCTCACCCAGAGCCTTCAAGAAAGAAAAAACACTTTTCTCCTACCTGCTTCTGTTCCTGGAATTAGATCTAGAACGAGACCTCCCCTTCCTGGATCTCTCCTCAACAGGCATTGCAAGAGTCCTCTCATCAAAATCTTGAGGTGGTAAAGGCGGTTCACCAGGCATGCTAAACATCACTCGTTCATCTCCATCTTGTCTCATGGGGTCTCCCATAGGTGGCTGAGGAGGCAGAACGATACCCCCAGGAAACTGCACCCCACTGGAGGCATCTGGGAATGGCATTTGGGGCAGTAGCTGTAAAAAAACTAGTGTTAGAAGAATTGGGGTTTGTTTTTAATTCTTTCCCCTTAAACTGAGACCGGACGTCTGACCGTACGTTCGCTTTTTACTATTCAGATAAAACTATGTCTCATACGAGGAATTCACAATTTTCAATGTCATATCCCTCGTTTATGAAACTTAGCGTACAAGCAAAATTACGAGTCCCTTAAATTGAAATACCAATCTGACACTTATTCTTTTAAGACTTTTACTGGCAGGAAAAAGTTTTTGTACAGATGATTTATTTTTGGGGGCAAAATGTTGTAATTTGCTCACAAAAACCTACTTAAAAGTACAAGTGGCATTCAAGGAGGTATTACTGTTATTTTAATTTTTAGTGATCACTTGAGTTTGATAATATCAAAGTTGCACTACATATTGATCACACAAAGGGCATTTTTAAGATTAGGGTATCAAGCAAACTATGTCATATTAGCTAAAAATATTCTATTGAAATCTAGATTTTGCTGTTAGAAGAGTTGTTACATTGGTTAGATGGAATAGGTAAGTAAAATGCATGGATTTATTAATCATAATAAATATCAATTGTTGTAAACCGTAAGGTACGGTTGGGCTTCCATAAAGTTAAGTTCATTAGAATTCCTTTCAACTAAACAAAATCATAATAATATAAAAATTATATAGTGGTTCCCAACTAAGACCTGTTTACTCAACTATATTAATTATTTTCAAATATTTGATTCTCGTATTTGAATGTGCAACAAAACACATTATATGAAAACTTGTATTGTTTCTTGTTGAATGTAATAATAATAGTAAGTAATGATAATACTAGATAACTTAACACTAATACATTTAGAAAGAAGATGATAATATTAAGTAAAAATAAAAGGAAAAAATCATGTAATACAATAAATGAAAAAATATCTAACTTAGAGAAGGCAAAAAATTAAGTCTTGGGTTGCATTAAAAAGAGTTTACAAATATCTAAGTGTCTAGCCAGTTTTTGAGCTCAAAATATATTCGAAAGTTGTAAAGATTCAGCAACTTGTTTTGCTTCAATATTTCTCCCGTTGCAGAAGCTAAAGCACCAACTCAGACAGATAAAAAGCAATTTAGAAAGTCTTTACAATGCAAAAGTTGAAAATCACTAAGCAAAAATAATTGGATAGCAAAGTACAAATTGGTAGTAACATGCGGCCAACAAGTGATTTCACTAGTAGCAGCATGTGCATGGAAGGAGAGCTATATTGCTAAATGAAAAGCGCTTAAGATTTTGCATTTTTGTAAATAAGTATTAAAACTAAGAAACTTTAGAATTATTAAGAAGGCAAAATGGTTCATTGGGTTTAATGGCGCTAAGGCCTTATGTGCCATGCAAATAAAAGTTTATTAAGTTCACATAATTAAAAAATAAGTACTTCTTAAATAAATCAGCAACAATAGTTTAAGTAGCTTGATTCTATGAATGAAGTAGCAAGCAAATCTTTGTAATGGGTATCTTATTAATGAGTAAAGAATGTGATTCTACATAACAATTCTTCACTTTTAAACACTTTAAAATTCAAATCCCCCTTAAATTTCAATAGGGACAAAAACATAATTGCTCATAACCAAAACACATAAAAATACAGCTCCAGAAGTCAAACTGAAAAAAAATACATCATTGTAATGTAACATGTTCGAAGAAGTTGATATGTCCTTGAGACTAAAAACTACGACTTCTCACTGAAAGTAACTTGATTACAATAAGTAGGCCACATTGCATAAAGCCAATCCTGAAATTTACTTTCAAAAAATATTTTTAATAGCAAAATTTGATATTTTTTAAAAGAAATCCTAGAAAAACTTGGGACATAACAAAAATGCAAAATCAATAGTGCGCTACAGAGAAGTAATTGGGAACCACCAGTGAGCGAAAGAGAATGCTATTTACTCCTCTATCAAGTGGAGCCAAAATGGCCGCCAGAGATCTCTCATCTAGATCCCGCGGTGGTGCTTTTGGATCGGGCAACATGCGTTCGTCCTTATCTGCCTGAATTGGTTGGAGTGAAGCTAGGCTGATGGGCGGTAAGATCTGGAAAAGGAAGGGAAACAGCCATTCATGAGTTGGAGAGTGAGCTTTTGGGGATGATTGAAAAACATTACCTAGGTTCCTAGATTTGCAAAAGGCTATCCAGAGTATGGTCATTCTACACATCACATGAGGAATCAGAATGAAAGATTGGTTCCCTTGCATTGATACTATGTGCAATACATATTATTGTTTTATTATTATACTAGATACAATAGTGTTATTATCTATGTATAAATGGTTAGAATGAAACTTTTAAAATGGCATTCATAATTTTTGGGGGGATATATAATAAAATATAACCAAAAAAGGATGCCAAGCTTTCTAGAGCCTACTTCCATTATCCTAAAAGTGATAAAACTTTCCATAACACAAATCGAGGTTTTATTACTAGCTTCATTAACCAACAAGCTAAAAACTTTACTGGAGCATTTGAGGTTGAAAAAAAGGTCAATTCTAGTTGCAAAATTTTGCAACAATATATTACAGATAAATACAAAACTGCAATTCTTAGGTGAATGTAATCACAACAGCGTAATTTTTGTGGAGCTCAATTAATGCACACAATTTTATGTTAAAGATTTCGGGCAAATATACGACCGCAAACTCATGGACATGGCAAAAACTAGGAACCAGATATGTTGAAAAGGGAAGAGAATTACTCTTTGAGGTGTCATTATTGCAGCCAGTGATCTCTCATCCAAGTCTTTAGCAGGCAAAGGAGGCTGGGGTAACATTCTTTCATCCTTATCAGCCTCTGTAGGAGGAATGCCCATAGGTAAAGAAGGCTGTTGGTAGGCAGTTGGAGGTAACGGCTAGAAAAGGAACAAACTGTGTGATCTTTCAAGAGAAACCAACTTCCAGCCTTAGGATTTTTTCTGTAAATGAAGGTCTAAAAAAAGCCTGCTTCTTAAAAGTAAGGGAACTAATTTAGCTCAAAATGCAGATTACACATTACTTGTGTTTTAAAGCAATTTTAAAATTTAAACAAATAGTGATACTAAGCATAAAAAGATAAGTGCATAAAGTTAGAATAATACTAAATATTTTTGAATAATAATTGATACTGTCAGTAATGTAACAGAATTAAAATAGTAATGATTATTGGTTAGTATTATTAAGAGAAGTCTGATTAGTTACCAATACAGTCGAATCCGCTTAATGTGATCACGGTTAATGTTATCGAAATCAACAGGTACCGATCATTCCTATTAAATTTAATGTAAAATACATCGTTTAATGTGATCAACTATGAATCATCCCTCCGCTTAATATTATCAAAATTTGTCCATGTCCCCTTTAAAACGACCGCTTTTCAGTTCTAGTTTCATTTTGAAGGTAAATTTTTATAAGTAAACATCTGTCCCATGAGAGCATCTGGCGCTTCTTTTTTCTGAAACTCAGTATGAGTAAAATAAAGAAAACGTTCCGCATATATTGAAAGAATGCTTGTGATTGGTTAAAGAAACCACCAAGACCGACGCTTTGCAGATGTTTGGCAAGAGATCTGAATTTTACCTTGTGTTTAATAAATAAGTGGTTTATTGGAGTGGGAGGATATAATGGAGTGGAAAAAAGAGACCTTTCTATACAAATAAAAATACAAAGTAAGCGATATTATTTTACTTTTATTAATTGAACTAATCTTATATTTTCCCCTTAAAATTTTACCTAGTTTAAAAATAGTGTTTTGAATACATTTATTACGATTGCATAATTTTGATTTTAATGCAAACAATCTAGTTACACTGTTTGCTGCTTTTGATATGAGATCGCTTGTTGTTATCGATCGGGTAATGTTATCAGTTCAGTCTCGGACAATTGCGATCACATTAAGCGGACTCGACTGTACTTGAATTTGCATTTACTGTTGGGAAAATTCACACATTTATAATTCTAATTTTTAATGATTTGTTTAAAATTAAGGAATCAGTTGAGTGTATTTGTGAAAAAGCCTACTGTTGCCACACTTAAAAATAATTTTTATCATAACTAGTAAAAAGACTGTCAAAACGATAAACCAGAATGTTAACCCCTTCTCTTTCGCTGTTGCATGTCATACGTCCAACGCAAAGTGGCCCATTTTTGTAACGGTCGCATGTTGTGCGACGTACATATAATCCGTCACGATGTGGGTTTTTGTTGTTGCGGATCTCCCAATGCACTTTCCCACCTTCTTTCCTATTTAGTAACGAATGCGAATAATTCAAGGGGCGTTCCAGACTGGTCTGGAGATTTACAAGCCATAGAACCATCACGGAAAGTTCCCATGACTGTTTCTTCTTCTGCTGACCCCCTGAAATTCAATAACCCCCTTGGAATTGCTGGAAATTTTGTACAGGTGTTCAGGATCCCTATCAATGGTCTGAGTAGAGATCAACGAAGCGTAAAGGCTGAGGGCAATTTTCTAATGCATTGAAGGAAAAACATGAGAACAGAAAGCGCTACATAAATTATATTTAAATCTTTTTAAGACAGATAATTATCTCAAATACTTCAAAGAGTCAAAAATTTTGTTTTATATACAGTGGGTGGCCATTGAATTAGGGACACTTCCCAGATTTCAGTTTTTTCAAGTTAAACAGCATTTTTCGAACTCGTATTTTGGTTTTAACCTGGTAGGTATTTTTATTTACAAAAGGGTGTTATTGAGATCATAAATACAGCAAATTTAAGGTACAAAACTATTCTTTTTTATTTTTTCATAAAATAATTAAAAGTTGTCCTCTAGAAATCGTATAGTTTAGTGATACCATTCTTAGCTGCAATTATAGCTTCAATAAGTAAAGGATTACAGACTTATGCATATTTTTGGAGTTTGCTGCCAAGATTTCATGTTTTTATAACAGTTTTAAACATTTTGCTCTTTGTGGTGATCACTTTCTCAGCGATTGATTGTTGGGTGAGCTTTAAACTGCTCTCGACAAGGTTCAAATGTTGTTTGATACCTATTCAAGCAAAAAAAGCAATGTTTTTCATCCAAATAGGCAGTAACGATTCAATATTTATGGAAAAGGGACAATTTTTGCATAAAAATGTTCATTTATTTAAGTAAGAACCATTTTTCGAGTTGTAACAGTAGCCGCATTTCTAGTATTCGATTGCATTGGGTTGCTTCATGACCCTTTTTACGACTTGTAGGTGCTCTATTCCCTTCGCTGACATCCTAGACCTCACCATGAGACTAACCAGGTGTTAATACAGCTCCCCCAAGACAGTTTGAATAGAACTTTTACCCAGGGCATAGTGGAGAAACTAGCTTCAGTTGATCATAACTTGAAATATTGATTCGTTAGAGAGGCCTACCTTCAAAATATTACCAAAACTTGTTATTAACCATCAAAACTGTTTGAAAATTGTTTCAATAAGACTCCAGTCCTTAACAGTCATATTTCGAGGATATTTGGTGGTTTGGCCCTCTGAATTCGTATCATATGCTTATAGCACTGTAATGCATGTTTTTCTCTAAACCAAGAACTAATGAGGTTCTCTTTGGCTTAACGACTATGGAATCTCATCTTATGAATTCTTTTATTCCTTCATTTAAATTTGTCAGAAAATAGTGTTTTATTATTTTAAAGACAGATATATCTGGTTTTGCGATTGGTACGAGGAGCAGTGATCCTTTTCTGGTCACATTTTCTGCATTCTGTGGTTTGTTTTGATCAAATTAAACTTTTATTTACCAAACAAAAGACTTCGAAACATTTATAGAAATTGTCATGTCTCTCTGGAAGAGTGTGGAGTTGAGAAATAATGTCAGTATAGCTCTACATTTTCTTGGAGGCAGGTCTAAGTTCTTAACAGTGCTAAAAGTACAATTTCATTTTTTGGCGTAAAAATCATAAAATAATTATTAAAAAATTAGCGAAAGAAAGGAAAAGCAATATTATTACAAGTATTTTTATTAGTTTAAACAAAAATATCTGGTAAAATTTGTTTCCAAATAATGTGAGCAAGCTTTCTGCAGCAGTAGTTACTATTAGCTAACATGAGCTAACATTAACCACTTTGTGAGTAACGTCACTTTTTTCAAATATGGCACCGATATCTAGTGTTGTCACACATAAAAAACAAAATTAACAATACCAGAAGCAATTCCAAATAAAAACCCCTCATAAAAATCAATTTATCCGCTCACAAAATTATTTGAACTTCAAATTTCATAAAAATGAGCAGTCCCTAATTCAATGGCCACCCACTGTAAATTCATAACATTTTAATAAGAAAAAACTGTGGAAAATGCAATGGTTAAGAAGGTGTATTGCGGGAAAAACTGCAGATCAGTAAGCGAATTATCAAATATTTGAATGCTTGAAAAATCGGCAAAAAGGGCCCGGAGATAAAAATTCTTGCTCTTTTCAGTTTCAAAATACAATATATTTTTATTTTAGACACTAAAAAATGCAACTTTTGGGTCAGAAATTGAAAAATAAAACGTCAAAGAAGGGGTTAAAATTCAGGTGCATTCCCTCAAGTCATATTTGGGCACTATTTCCAGGTCTGATCTTACAAACGTCAAAGAAGAGCATACTTGATAAGGTATTCTCAGACTGAGCAAACCAATTAAATAAAAGTAAAATTTAGGAAGCAAAAGCACAAAACAAATAAACAAATTAAAAAACTTTAAACATGCACACAAAATTATACTATACTATGCAAGTTTTGCTTTAAGAAAGGAATTAATGAAATGAAACAAGGAGAAACTTCTTACTGGTTGTGTTGGACTGCGCCTTGCACCAGATTGATAGCTGGGATCTTCTGTTTCTGCCTTGACTTCAGTCTTGATAGCTTGCTGAGCCTGTTCAGAACTAAAGGAACTTAACTGCCTAAGGATGTCAGGATCACACAGAAACTTTTGGGCCATGCTGTTTAAAAGAAATATAATTTATTTCAAATATGGTATTAGATTATGCATTACATTTTAAAATATCAGAGATATTTGATTTCAATAATTATAATTCGATATTTAATATATATTTATACCCCAAACACCGATGTTCCCATTTGGAAAAATAAACATTTAATTTGTAATTTCTAATTACTCTCCAAAAATAGAATATTAAGTTTAACGCCAAGCCAAATGGAAAGATGTGTACTTAAGCTAGCAAAATTATTTAAAGATAAATTTATTTAAAATTATAAGAAATTTAAACTTGTACAACTTTTTGAAGAGCCAAAAATCTGTAAATTTGATATAAATTCAACAATAAGGATTAAATAGTATAGGAAAAACTTTAGCATGCAAATTAACTTTATATCTTTGAGTTGCTTTCTACCAAGTATCAATTTCTTGCATGAATAATTAAGCGGTGAAAAAATTCCCTAAAGTGATGTTCACATTTGGGAACATTGGCAGGTAAAAGGTTAAAACAAGGGACTACCTGAATATTTTTTCCTAGCTGATTTAACATACCGAGAAATACTACACTAGGTTTGAAAGAATAGGAAATGTAATGTATCTAGCCAAGCACTGATGATAAGAGATAGAGATTGTGCTATTTTAAAGTTAAGAGTAAGTTATTACCTGACAGCAAGAGTTTTATGAGGATCTGATATATCATATGTCATTTGACTACAGTCATTTTTGGTTTCTTCCTCATCTTCTTCATCACCATAATCAAAATACAACAAGTTCTAAAATATAAATGAATATTTAACAACAAAATATATCATTAGGAAAAGCTTTAGAAAGAGTCCTCCAGTCACTGTGGATAACCACAGCAACATTAACAAGTGTTCTCCGCATTTAGATTTAAATGTACTATTATAAACACTAGTCAACTAATCACCATTATTCTTCTAGGATCTAATAATAATATTCATAATTAGATTAGATCTCTATGATTGTCAGCCATCATTTGGCTGCTTGATGACTCTTTCTAAAGCTGTACCTTCTTCTGACACTTTTTAAAGCTTTACTGTCTTCTTAAGCTGTCATTATAGCATTAAACAGAATTAATAACTAATTCAGATGAAATTTATTCTTTAAGAATTAATTTAGCTAAGTTTTATTTATCATCTAGCAAGTTAAAAATATTATTCTGGTAACCAAATCACAGCCGAATTACCGGCTGAAAACTGGTTTCCAGTCAATCAACCGGAATGTGTTGCCTGTTCAACACCGTTCTACTATAGACTAGATTCATTCGCTTGGATTAAATACTTTCTACGTATGATTAAATTAATTTATATGCAGGGGTAGAAGTGACCAAACAAAAGTATATAGGATTTTTCAACAAAAAAATTTTAAAATATTCTCTTCAGAAACCATTGAAATTCTTTCTCAGGTAACATTCTAAACTACCCACTAATTTACTTGCACTTAGCCACAAAACTGGCTAGAATAAGAGTCAAACTATATTGCAACTATATTTTTGGTTCTTATGTATTACACCATTGATAGTACCGCTTAATCAAAAACTTTATCAAATCCCATTGACTTTTCTATTGATGTGCCGCTGAATTAGACGGCCACTGAACGGTCGACGGGATAATACGAAGTACCAAATTTTTTTATGAATTTTCAAACAAACAAATGAACCTTGAAAACAAAATTAAGATATTTAATTAAACAAATACTTTTAATAAAAGCGTAGTTAATTTAATGTATAATACAAAAAGTAAAAATGCCCGAATGGAAAATCTAAAAAACTCTTAACATTTGTTTAAAAAAACTAATTTAAGTAATTTTAAAATCCAAAAAAATTTTTAAGATTGTTTTTCCAATAAAAAAATGTGAATAATACTTTTCGATATCAAACTACTTTGCTTTCTTACAAATAGAAAGCAATTTAAAAGGACGATATTGGGATAGGTGTGCTAAAACTGTCCATATTTGGGACACATGTAAACACTTCCAAAACCAAGTTTTAAAGTCCAGAATATCGACATGAAACATGATAATCGCAATCATGAGCAAATAAAGTTGTTTTTTCTGCCCTAATCAAATCTAAAAACCAACTTAATGGGCAAAAGCCAAAAGAATATATGAAAACTCATTAATTTTCAGAAAATTTCTGCACTGTGACACAATTTTAGGACTTCTGCATGATCAGTAAACATCCTGTAATAATTATAAAGCCATCTAAAATTTAGGTATTAAGTATTATAATATTTTTCAAATTAATCAATTCATCATCAAATAACATCAAATTTAAATTTTGAATACTTGAAGTAGGGTTGTTTGATGGAATATAAGATTACACTGTTCAACAATGAAAAAATTTCCTTGATGAAAATAGTAACTTCTTATAGATTTTGGGTCGCTGAATACGAAAATCACCATTAAATTTCTCAATTGACTCAGGATTTTCGGGGAACAGCCCCTCCCCCTTTTTGCGTTTTTCAATGACTTAATGACTTTGAATTCGATTATCAGGGTCAAAAATCATTACTTTAGTCTTTAAATTACATCCATAGGGACAAGGAAGGTTGAAATTTGTAAAATATGAAATTGTGTAGCAAATGAATAGGTTTAAGGTGTTATTACCCCCATAAAAATGCCAAAAAATTGCTTAAAATTCTAGAGGTTTTTATACGCTATTTTTTCCTCTTATTTTTTATTCAATTCACGTTTGAAGGGTCCTAACTCTTCAGCAAGGGGGACGCCCCCTAATCAGGGTTGCCAACCTTTTTTAGATACCTTCAGGAGTCCAGAAAAAAAATTTCAGGAGTTTTCATGTAACTTCAGGAGTAGCGTGAAAAAGGTATTTTACGAAATATAACTTAAAAAAAGAAATACAAAATTAAACCCTGAACACTAACCTCCTCGTACATTCCTGGGAAAACTTGTATTATTTGAACAATATAAATACATAATTACTGCATAAGAATGAATGGGTTGATTCCCATTTCAGATTTATAAAGGTTATATTTCAACCAACTTCCTAAACACAATTGAACTAAGAAATACCAACTTCCTTTTACTACAAAATATAAACATTCAAATAATAATGTATTTCTTTCTAATTTAACTTAATAAAGAAAAATTAAACACATAAACCAATGCTTAACTGAATTTTATTGAAAAATTAGTGAACAAAATTACTCTTGATTATTAAAATACAAACAATTATGCTTCTCTCTAAAACAATTTAGTTTTAATCACTTTTGGCAAGCGACAATTGTGTAGCTTTTTTGGCCTTTTTTAATTCCTCAGCTGAGAAGACTTGTAGGTGACATATCTTTTCACCAGGCTTGCACTTTTCTACCACTAAAGCCTCTAAGGTCTTATTTGATAGGTTACACCTATAATCCGTAGCGTTTTTGTTCACTAAGCTGAACACTCTTTCACAAGAGGCATTGCTATGAGGAATTAGTAAAATGTTCAACATCAGCCCAGGAAGAAGCTTATACTTTATGTTCAAATTATGGTCTTTTAGATTTGAGATCAAAAACCACGCAGTGTCTATTCTATCACTTTCCACAATATTTGGTGGTATAGTGTCCATCTGGTACTTCACAAATTCTGCTTCAATAATATCTCGTTCAACAACATCGTAGGAGAACTTATCCAAAAAAAAGTTCAATGAACCCAGTTTAGCAACACATCTTAGATTAATATCCACGATTTCAGCATGTTGCAATATCTCTTCTTTGAATGGAAACTTTTTAACCATGTAACTACATGCTTTCTTAAAATACTTTCGTACATTGCAATAGAATTGTTTCCTTTCAATAGCACTTAACATGGGGTTATTCAACATCTGTCGGGTTTTAGACCCAATAACCAACTCTTCATCTGCCTTTTGAATTTTTTTATCCGAAAAGTCCAACTCGTATATGTTGTCAACAGTTGAAAAGACACTAGGTTTAATAAACCTTGACAATAATTCCTTATAAAGATTGCTTATATCACGCAAAAACTTGTGTATCATTGGTTAATCATTCTGCATCAATAAATTGACCTCAGTGAAGAGAGGAACAGTGAATTGCAAAAACAACAAATACAATTTAGTGAGAGGCTTTTCAAAATAATTTTTCACTTTTAAAAAACTGGAAGAAGTACCCTTTTCTTCTTCACAAAAAAACATTTTCAGAGCTTCCCACTGTTCTAAAAATCTAGAAATTACATCTAACAAAGATAGCCAGCGAGTTGATCCATACTTGGTTATCTTGTGAAGCTCAACCTCACACATACTTTGGCATACTTTTAGAAGTTGCTGCCTTTTGCAACTTTTTTTAGGTAACTAGGGAGCTACCGCCCCCTGCTCGCTATCGCTCGCCAACCCCCGTTAACTGCTGACGCAGGGCCTTTCGGATCTCTTCGCAATCTCCACAAAATCCTGCTCACTAAAATTATTTATTTATAAAACATTCGTTATAACAATTAGTAGAAAAAAACGTCAACCAACTTTCCAGAAGCACACTCCCTTAAAAGTTAGAATATTTATTGGTTGTAAATTACCAATAATTTAATCAAAACGTTTTCCTTGAAAATAGCCATCAAGTCTGCTCGTAACTATTGTTATTCAATATTTACAAAAACGTTCAACAATGAATCTGTTAAATTTAATTTAAGTACCTACTAACTCGTCAAAATGTCTAGTGTTTTATCATTCAAGTTTTAGTTTTTAAACCGACTTTTTAAACAATACAATTTAAGCTATTGAAAATAGTAGGAGAAAAAATCTACATTGCACTCAATGTTTACAAACAATAAATTTTGGTGTGTGAAATTCTATACTTTAATAGTATATTTGTAAGTTTCTGGAAAACTCTTATCAGTCTTTTAAAAATATTTAATTTAGAAAGTACATATTTTGAAGCGCATTTTTAAAGCGGGAAAGGAATTATTTTCATCATTAATGAATAGCGTCAGTTGGTCATTGTGATTGGAGGTATAATAAATTGTACGACAGTTTCTTGCTGTTAACTGCAACCTTATCTGTAATCCAGAAAAATGGAAATATTTTAGAATTGAGAACTTTTTTAGAAATTCTAAAGGCACTTTGCACATCCTCAAAAGAATCCGAACAGTTTGATACCAAAAACATGTTATACGGATCAGTAATTAAAAAGCCTTTCTCTGGAAACCATTTACAAAAACTTTTTTTTAGAATAGAGAGATAATAAACCTCTATTAAAAAGTCTTCAACATTGCATTCCTTTTTTAAAGCCAGGTGAATTAGATGACAGGCACATCCATGAACATACACATTCTGATTGGCTTTTTTGATGAACGAGCTCACACCTTTGTGCTTCCCCAGCATCACTGAAGCATTGTCGGCACAAAATGAAACACAATTTTTCCAAGGTATGTTATATTTCTTTAGTTCACTGTTTAAAAGTTCAAAGATGTTTTCCCCCGTAGAGTCCACTTCAAGACTTGGAAGGGACAGCACACAAGTATTGATTCTTTCCAAATCCTGATCACAATATGTGACCACAATAGGATATAATTTTCCAGGTCCATTAGTATTGCTACCATCAGTAGCTAATGTAAACCGATTTTCTTGAAGAATCTGTGCCAGCTTTTCTTGTGTAGATTTCCCGAAGCTTTGAACTATTGCTGTGGTTTTGGTTCTAGCACACGCATATTTTTTGGCGATTTCCGAATCCGGGAACATCCGTTGAAAAAGTCGACCGGCATGATCAGCACCGGAGAGTGGAGTATTGTGTTCGATGAGGAACTTGGTGAACAAAGCTTCCGCATTAATGACATCCATAGACGATTTCGGTTCAGCAAACATATTCGTCAATTGTTGATTGGAGTTCTTGAATTTCGAATTTGCGATATGCCGCGCACCTTCCACGTGCCGACAACAATAATTTCTCCCTCCATGCACTATTGAAAAATCTACGCCACAAATATTGCAGAACGCATGCCCATTCTATTTTTTTGACCGCTTTAATACGGGCCATGATGATTCATACTCAGATTTAAAACATTGGGAATGTCTTTTGCGTTCCATTACAAATTATAGCCAAAATACGAGCAACAAGCGAGATCAACGGAAGAACCACGTGGGAACGAGAGACGCGATCGCGAGTAAACACTTCCGTCATATCACTTCACTTCGTGCGAAATTCTACTGGGCGTAATCTCGTAATGCGCAATCCTGTTCTGTGGCTCAACCATTGCAATGCCAGTCGGCGTTCAAGTAGGACTTACCAATAACGGTTAGAAACGAATTTGACATGGAAAAAAGGGTATTTCCGGAGTATTAAACTCTTATTGCGGATTTGCGGGTTTTTTGTACTTATCCGGAGAAACTCCGGAAGTTCCGGAGTAGTTGGCAACCCTGCCTAATTGTTATCCACAGCCGTGCATCTATTAACATCTTGAAACATGGAATCCTCACTCCCTAAAACCGGTCAGTTGTTAAAGAACTGGAGAGTTTCTACTTAGGATAGACCCAAAATATAAGAAAAACGTCATTTGTAATCTTTTCAAAATCATTAATAGTAATTCCTGAGCTCGCGAGCGCCTTCGCAATTCTGGAAGTCTTCCAAACTCTTCTGCGGGGGCTTTTGGGAGGCTAAAACCTCAGCCGCTTTTAGTAAAAATTATTTCTGCATATTGTCATCAAATTTGGGTCCTTGGGGAAGGGTTAGGACCCTTCAAAGAGGAGTTGAGTAAAAAATAAGAGAAATTAATAGGGTATATCAAACTACTATTTTTAATGATTTTTTTTGCGTTTAAGGGGGGTAATTACCCCTTAAACCTATCCATTTGTTATAAATTTATCATATTTTATTAATTTGAACCTTTCTTGTCTCCTGGGGGCAATTTGAAGACTAAAGCAATGCTCTTTGACATTGAAAATCGAGTTTCAAGTTATAAAGTCATCGAAGAACGTAAAAAGGGGGAGGGGCTGATCCCCGAAAATCCTGAGTCAATTGAGAATTTTAATGGTGATTTTCGTATTTGGCGACCCAAAATCTATAAGAAATGACTATTTTCATCAAGGAAAAAATTTTGAAGGTCAAATTTGTTGAACAGTGTTATTTATCTAAATATAGGAAACATAGGACCTTTTTTTATGTTTTTTGAAAATATAGGACGATTTCTACCCCTGTATATGATAAAAACCCCAATAAATTATAATGCATATTTTTATTTTAAATTGCAGTACATTTTTTTTAAATTTTATAATTATTTATAATTTATTTATTCTGAAACATTTACAAATACATAAACATTAAAAGGAAATAATCAAAAAAGAAAAAAAACCATATTGCTCACTAAGGGGCCAAATTGGCCCTTCCAAGTGAAACAAAAAATTTACTATGAAACACTTATTATAAAGAAAAAAAATTAAGTATATAAATATTAAAAAAATACAAAAAAATAAGTAATTTGGCAAGAGGACAGCCCAGAAAATTACAATAATCATATGGCTCCACACAAAATACAACCCAATTTAAATGAAAGATAAAAACACACTAACACACCTTGAAAAAAAATATATATAAAGACACTGGAGAAAGATCTTGGGGGCAGAAATAAATAGGCAAAAGGTGAAATGTTAATCAGGAAAAAATAAATTCATCTGAGTTTAATAAAAAATTGAATAATTCCCTTTTAAAAGAAAATTTATTGGAGTTTGTAGTCAATTGTGTAGGTAATTTGTTATAGTAGAAAGGACTAGATTAGGGCTGCCCAACCTCCGGCCCGCGGGCCAGATCTGGCCCCTGAGCCCTCTGAATACGGCCCGCGAACGAAATTAGAACAACACCTTTTATTACTTTCAGTGGCGGATCCAGGATTTGGTTTGTGTTATATCTAAATAATTAACTAGTACTCATTGTTACTCATCTGAATGTATCTGTAAATAATTCACTAGTACTCATTAATATTTATTAGTGTTCGGCAACTACTGGTCAAAAAGTAGTTAACTACCAACTACCAACTAGTCTGGGCAAAAGCAGTTGCAACTACTAGTTAACTACTTTTTCTTGGAAGTAGTTGTAACTAGTAGTTGATTATTTCCCAAAGTAGTTAACTACTAGTTAACTAGTCTATTCAATTTCATAAGATATTTTCCCCAAATTTTCGATTACTTTTTCTTACCTATAGCAAAAATATCATGGCTAAAGATTCGACAATTTTTGATAGGTAATAGGTATACAGGTTTTTGGTATCTTACAGTTTTCTAAGTTGTATTTATATTAGTCAGTACAGTGTTGTATATCAGGGGGGTTAAGGGTTCTAAACCCCCCTTAGCCTGAACAACAATATTGGCACAAAATTGGGCCGTTTACTTTAAGTATTGCCTTACTAATTTTTAATGCAGGAAAAACATCTAGAATCCTCTTAACCTAGCCTAAAATCGCTTTTCAAAGTTCTGGAATTTTCAGGAGAGAAAACCCTGAACTCCCTAATTTCTAGAGAGGATTTCACTTTGTCATCTGATACGTATACGTGCAATCCAAACGCTAGGTCTGAACTAGCAAAATGAAGCTCTTTTAAAACCGTTAATTTCGGCGCTCTTATTGCTTTCCTTTTAAATTTACACCAATCTGTAAAAAGGGCTCCCAGCAGACTTTTGGTTTGTCTTTAGGGAAAAAAAGGACCTGATGTTTTGAAAAAAGGGACCAAAATTTTTTAAAGTCTATTTAAAGGACAAATTACAATTCGTGGAAATCCAAGTGTAAAGTTATCAAAACCAACAAACTTAAGATCATTCTGGAAGCAGGTTAAAATTCCTTTTACTTACTGTTACTAGTTTACTTCAATGGAGTAAAATACTATCTAATCAAGTTAGAGAATTTTTCTCATTTCAGTTTTTTGAAGTTTAAGCTAAAACATTAATCTCATCAAATAGTAGTGGCGTAGCCAGAAATTATTTTTGGAGGGTGCATGATGATATCGAAATTAAAGAAAAAAATTAAGGTTTTGAATTACACAAATTTTTTTCTCACTGAATGAATAACTAAATATTAAAATAAATTAATGATACATTTTAATCATGAAACAAAGAAAACCTTTGTTAACAGAAAACTAGAACAATGTATTTCATCAACACTCATAAGTGAAATGTGTCTAATAAAAGAACATTTTATTTACTTAAAATCATAAACATAAGCTGGGGAGGACATAGGATTTGTTTTTTTCTGGGGGGAGGGGTTAGAATTTTCATAATCCAATTCAATCTTCTTGGTGATCTTAATAGGGAAAAGGTAGTGAATTATCCTGCTCCAACTATTAAAAGAGGGGTCTGGGGGTCCCCCCCAAGAAAATTTTTGGAAATTTAAGTAAAAAATCCCCATTTTTATCTCGTTTTGGTACTCCTCATTTGAATTTCGGATACAGGTTTTATGGTAGATATTTTGCTTTTTGACAAACTAAATATAAAATAGAGTTGTAATAAAATAGTTACAAGTACCAAAGGGGGTCTGGGGGTCCTCCTCCATGAAATTTTTCGAAAATTTGAACATTAAAAACTGGTTTTTAACTTGTTTTGGTGTATCTAATCCGAATTTCAGGAATGAAAGAAATTCTAAAATATTTAATTTCACAAAGAAAGAAGTTTGGGGCTTGGGGGTGCAAAGACCCGTGGTGCAAAGACCCGTTGCACCCCACCCCCTACTGTCTACGCCACTGCTTGGTTGGGATTTTTTCCAAAAAATGTCTGTGAAATCTTAAATGAATAAAACCTAGGACATTTTTGCGACCCAGGACATTTACCTGGACAGCTATAAGAAGCCTGGACTGTCTGGGGTAACCCCGGACGTATGGTACGCCTAACCATGGGGGTTGTATCTAACCGAACCAGATTTGGCAATGTATCGCCTCTAGTGGAGATGGAAGATAAAAAAAAAGACAAAACGGAATTTTTAATATTTAAAAACAGAAATTATTTTTTTTTCAAAATTTTCAAAGTAAAAACCAAAATTGATAAAAAAAAGGGGGGGAAAGGGGCCAAAAGTGTGAAAAAAGGATTTTTAGGGACTTGGGTTGAAAAAAGGGACCTGCTGGGAGCCCTGTGTAAAGTTTACTCATAATGTTCGCATCTATCCGTTCATATTTGAGGAGCTGAGAGCCAGAGTGGACCAACCCACAAAAAATGAAAAGGCGGTTTTTTTTCAGTAGAATGTAGAGACATCTATTGATTTAAGTTAGAAAACAATGCATTTTTTTAGTTCCCACAAGATGGCATCACTTTTTCGTTTGATCTAGTAATTAAAATCGCACAAAAATTTAATGCCGGAATGGATTAAGCCACTTGGTCCATTCTGATTCTGACTTTCAATTGAGGAGCTGAGAGATTGATCACGAGAAGATCAAAACTAAATATTAAATACTAACCTCAAAAAAACAAGTTTAAATATTACTACAATTTTGTAAAGCGTTTTTCTCGAAATAACAGCTGCTGAGGTTGGTCCACTCTGGCTCTCAGCTCCTCCTTTATACTTTTCTTCCAGTCCTACCCACCTGATATTGCTTTAAGAAAAAAACTGCTCGTGTTAATTGGAAAATTTTTCCTCTCCACCCTCCTCCTTCTATGATATGATGCATTGATTTACTTAAACAGAGCACAAGATAAAAAAATAAAAAGGAAACCACAACTTAAAGGGTTGCATTTATATGTCAATTGCTGGGATGAAATATATTTCAAGGTTGCCAAATATGAAAATGTATCACTAAAAAGGCACTGTTAGTAGATGTAGCATATTTTTAAAAATTTTGATCTTTCAATATTTGTTTAAGTAGTTGAACTTTTTGAAAGTAGTTGGAACTAGTAGTTGGTGAAAAAAGTAGTTAAACTACTAGTTCAACTACTCTAAACCAAAAGTAGTTGAACTACTAGTTAACTAGTAGTTGCAACTAGTAGTTAACTACTTTTCAACTACTTTTAGTTAACTAGTGCCGAACATTAATATTTATCTGTATAATTGTAAATAATATGTTATCAGAATTAGCCACTACTCAACTCACCTCGTAATTATTAATTTTCTAATTTTCAATTCTATAAACAAGAATAAAGAATGTCGTTCTAAATATCTGTTCCTTTTTCAATATAAAAACAATTACAATAGTTTGGCGGGGTGAAGAATTTTCATAACCCAATTGAATATTCTTGTTAATGTTATTGTAGTGAATTATCCTGATCCAACTACCAAAAGGGGGTCTGGGGAATCTCGTCCATAAGATTTTTGGAAATTTAAGTCAAAAACCCCACTTTTTCAACTCGTTTTGGTACGCCTCATCCAAATTTCTTGTATAGATTTTTTGCGTTTTGACAAACTTAGTAAAAAATAGTTGTAATAACAAGAGTTACAAGTGCCAAGGGGGTCTGGGGATCCTCCCCCATAATTTTTTTTTAAATTTGAACTTAAAATAACAGGGTTTTAACTCATTTTGGTGCATAAAATATCATATTATATAGAGTAAAACTTTTCATTTGGGGAGGCTTCAGCCCCCTAGCCTCCCCCTGGATCCGCTAGTGATTACTTTGTTGTCCGGGGGTTTTTTTGCTGAAAAAAATTCGTTTAAAATGCCAAGTTGCAAAAATACTGTAAACGAAAAGTATAAAATGTATTGTTGTAATTAAGCATCAGTTAGCGCTTTTGCTTTTCTACTGTAATTTCATTTCTGGCCCTCCACACCTCATCAAATACCCTGAGTGGCCCTCCTCCAAAAAAGGTTGGGCACCCCTAGACTAGATAAAACTTTTATGTAGAATTTCTTTGTTTGGTTTCGGAATATTTAGAAGAGGCGGTTTTCTAAGATTATAATTGGTATTAGAGCTTTCAAACGAAATAAAATTGTTATGAATATATAGTAATGTTCTATAATAAAAAAGTTTCTTTATGGAGAAAAGATGATCATCATTTAAATACTTAAGTAATCTTTTTTGTAAGTTTATTAAAGGTAGCAGATTTGTCAAATAATCACCCCCCAAAAAATTATTCCATATTGTAAAATAGATTTTATCCATGAATAGTATAAGATTTTTAAAAAGGATCTATCTACATAATTTTTCAAGTGATAAAAGATAAATAAATAATAAGGGAGTTTATTTATTAAAAATTCTATGTGTGATGCATATTTTAAGTTTTGGTCGATGTGTAAACCTAAATATTTAAAGCTACTTACTCGTTCAAGGTTCAGACAATTACAATTATTAACAATATTGAAACAATCATGATATTTTAAACTATTTCTGTAAATTAAACTGAAGTTACTATATTTCGTTTTGTTACTATTTATTGACAAATCATTTTTTAGAAACCAATCTTTAAGTTTTAGTAGATCTAAATTTATTTGTCTTTCTAAGGTATTATGATCTTCAGCAGAGTATATGAAAACAGTGTCATCTGCATAAGATAAAATATCACCATATATTTTAAATTACATAAATCATTTATATATATCAAAAATAGTAACGGGCCCAAAATAGAGCCCTGAGGTACTCCCTTCTTTATAAATTCGAAGTCACTTAAAGTATCACCAAGTTTTACACATTGCTTTCTATTTTTGAGATATGATCTAAACCACAAGAGCTGCACACCTCTAATACCTGTCCTTGTTAATTTTTCAAATAAAATATCATGGTTTATTGAATCAAAAACCTTTGACATATCAATGAAAATTGCAACAGTTTTTAAGTTAATGTTATCATAAATTAAGGTAGAAAATTTATGTAAAGCATTTTCGGTGCTAAATCCCTTTTTAAAACCAAATTGATTTTTAGCAATGAAACTAGTTGAGTCCAAAAAACAAGTTAATTTATCTCTCATAAGTTTTTCAATAATTTAAAAAAAAATTGGTAAAATAGATATCAGTCTATAATTTTTTAAATTTTCTTGATCTCCAGATTTAAAAATTGGGGTAACAACTGCTAATTTCAAAGTGTCAGAAAAATTTCCATCTTTTAACAAGTTGTTTATTATTCTTGTAAACTCACTAGGATTATGCTTTAAAATCAATTTATATAGTTTAATTGGGAGTTTATCATAACCAACAGCTTTGTTTTCAGATATTGAATTCAAAGCCTCATTGATTTCTTGTCTTGTATGCTTGTATCAAAAGATAAAAATTGCATACTATTTTTTCGAGCAGATAGGTAAATTCTCTGCCTTGAGTTTTACTATACATGCTGAGAAAAAAATTTATCATGCTAGGGGATTGTTTCCAATACTTAAATGAAATGTATTGGGTTGTCCCATAAGTTCTGTTACTTTCTACAAAGTTTCGTGTTTGAAAATTTTTTATGAGAAACTGGTAATAGGTTGAGATTTCAAACAAAAGGGATTTTGATATATGTATATTTATGAACATAATGTGGGATTTTGGTAGTTCTCGTGATATTATTTCTTTTCAAAATGGTGGTTTGAAAAAAAGACCACAAACGACGATTTTCGCGTAATTTTTTTCTTTTGTTTAAAAAACTAGGAAGAACGCATAATTCAGGGCTAAAAAAAGTTTTACTATATATTTGAAATGTTTAGTTTAAGATGTCATAGTTTCAAGATAATTCGATAAGTTTAACTTAGGAAATTTGGGTCCCAAACATAACATCTATTGCAAAAATCTTACCTCAATAATGTTATCATTTCAAAGAAATTTTTACGAAAAAAAGCACCAAAATCAATAAAAAAGCTTAGGAAAGACCCAAGTACTCAAAATATGCAGTATATTAAATTATATCTGAACTTAAGTTCAGAAAATAGAGCGCACAATGCAAGCGCGCAACGTTTTAGCTTTTCACAATTACACTCGCTGAACTTACGCTCAGCGAACAAACAATTTTCTTCGCTTCATACGAAAACATTACAATAAAAACAACTCCTTGGCAATTAGAAATAAATCAATTGAATGATATTATGAAAAGATACTTTCAATGCATTAATGGCAACAATTCAATGCATTAACAAGCATTATGGTTCAAAAAACACCTGCCTTTAATTACTTCATACCAGCTGCTTAGAAAAACAATAGGCGTGCTTTAAAAACACGTGAGATTGCCAATATATAAAGTTTTAAAACCAAAATTTCAAACCTTAAACTTATCGAATCATATTGAAACTATGACATCGTAATCTAAACATTTCAAATATACAGTAAAACTTTTTTTAGCCATGAATTATGCGTTCTTCCTAGTTTTTTAAACAAAAGAAAAAAATTACGCGAAAATTGTCGTTTTTGGTCTTTTTTTCAAACCGCCATTTTGAAAAGAAATAATATCCCGAGAACTACCAAAATCACACATTATGTTCATAAATATACATATATCAAAATCCCTTTTGTTTGAAATCTCCACCCATTACCAGTTTTCCATAAAAATTTTTCAAAGACAAAACTTCGTAAAAAGTAACAGAACTTATGGGACAACCCAATATATATTTGGATAAAATTGCTGGAACAAAAAGAGTATTACCGCATCAAATTTAACAGCATTTTCATCACTGATTTTTTCAGACTTGACATGAGCTTTAAACATGGAGGATCTTGAAGCTTCCTCCTCAATAGCATTGGTCATTTCAGCTTTAGTAAACTTTTCCAAGTTTTTAGTGGACATCTGGAATTCCAAAGAAATTTTAAGCACACGAAAAAGAAAATAACAAGTTTTCAAAGTATAATGCAACAAAAAAAGTATTTGAGATAAGGTTAAAGTAACTAATTGGAATACACTGAAGATATTGAAAATAATATATGTGCCGTTGATTTTAAAAGTTACAAGTCCACTTTTCAGTTACAAGATATTTAATGTTTTGGGTTTGATTAAATTATATGAATATTATATTTATTAAATATTGCACTGCTTTTTATTTAAAAATTTTATGGAATAATAAATATTTAAGAATACAAATTTACCCAGGTTTTTATAATTAGCAGGTTTTACAAAAATAAAAAAGGACTGACAAAAACAGATTATGTGACTTGTACTGTTGTACCACTTTCAAAGTGAATGATTTTGCAATTTCTTAAAGTGTAATAAAATAAATCAAATGTGAAAAATTGCAACAGATGACTTTTTTACATGTTATTATGAGTTGAAAAATCAACAAACTCATTTTTGAACTGTTCAGACTTAAACCACTTTTAAAATAAACAGCACATATATAAGAGCTCATCATCTATTTGTGAAAAAAATCAGATGATTGTTCTTTCAGTGATATAGCAAAGAATACTTTTGTTTTGTATACATATCTGTGGTATTTCAATCAAATAATAGCAAACAGAATTAGAAGGCAATTCTGTACCTCAGCATAGGTCCTATTTTCAGGCGGTGGTTCTTCACTTCCTTGGGACCATCCTTTCCATCGAGTAGTACTTTCATCATTAGTAGGACCTGCTATAAATACAACAGTAAAATATATTAATACTAAATATCTTTAAATCAAAGTGTGACGTAATGTTACAAAGTTATTTAGAAACATAGGACCTATTATGCATAGCTGCCAACTTTTGAAAACTTGCATCAGTAAAACTTTTTGTGCGACATGTAAACCATCATTTTGATTACGACAAATATTGTGAGCTGCGCTGAGTCAATACATAAATACTGAACTTAAACATCTATTCTATTATTAGCTTTTGTCAAATTTTTAAACCTTATCAATTTTAATGTACCTGAGATTATTAGGTCTAGTGATATTTCACCTAAGGGATTAGTTCTGACCATAGTAAAGTTGTATTTCTGCATTGTATTTACTATGTGAGAAGAAGCCAACTTCAAATAGGTGCCAGTAGGAAGCAGTCGCAGATAAAACGGAACTTTCACAAGAAATCTCAATTTTTTAGCTTTTAAGATCATGATTCTGAACAACGGACATGTTGGCTTTTGACCTCAATAAAGTAGTTTTTCCTACATCCTAATGCTCACACGAGACGAAGCAAGCAGACTTCAATTTGGTGACCGCAGCCGTCTAAGAAAATAGTTGCGGAAAGAACGGACACTCCCCAAACAAAACAGAAACGAAACTTTTGCGAAAAATTGCAGCTTTTTACGCAATCTCCCCGTTTCTAACCACCTAGCAAAGGCAAATAGACTTAAGATTAGCGCAACAAGATTTGTTTACGTTTTTGCAGTGGGAAAATGTAAAAAAAAACGTAACTCTGTAAGTTTTACGGACAATCTGTAAAAATTGGCAGCTACGCTATTATCTTACTTTCATTACATAAATTTTTTTATTTATCCATACAAGTCAGATTTCAGAAACTTTTTAGTACTTACTAAAACCATTGACTATTAATTATTTATGCACCATAAATATAAATGTTCCTTCAAATATTCAATTGGAATACAGGGGTCGCAGTGACATTTCAAAAAAATATAGGATTTTTAAAAATAAAATATAGGAGTGTCAAAATATCTTGTTTGCGATCAGTTTCCAAGGAATATGATTGACCAAAAAGCATAAAAGAACAAATCAAAAACGATAACTTTTTGTTTTAATTTTAAGATTTAGCATAATATTTAAAAAAGTGCTGAATAATAAAGTTCCAAGTGTAATAAAGGGAGGTCTGGGGGCCCTCCCCCAGAAAAATTAAATTTTACCTTAATAAACAGGGTTTTAACTCGTTTTAGACACCCAGTCCGATTTTTTTAGGGGGAGGTTCCCTTTTATCCCCCTGTATACCATATTTCAAACAGGTTATAATCTAACAAGATTTTTTAAAAACACTACATTATAATCAGTAAAAATTTACTACGTGATAAATTTACAATAAGTGATCTATCAGTAAAAATTTAAAATTTTGTAAATCCTTAAGAAAAATTAGTTGAAAACACTGACTAAAACCGGTAAAAACGTGATCTGAGAGGTATCACTCTTTATTGGGATCTTCTGACTACGCTTAAGTTTCTTCTGCATCGTAATTACAATGTGAAAAAGAAACCAGCTTCAACTAGTTGCCGGAAAACGGAACATACGCGAAAAATCATTATTTTTCAATTATTTCGCAGAATGCGATCCTAAACAATGGACTTGATGGCTTCTAACCACTGTTGAGTTGTTTTTTCCACAACACAAGAAGAAACCGACTTCAACTTGGCAACCGCGGCCATCCAAGAAAGAAGTCGCGGGATGAACGGAACACTTTATCGTCGCGATTTTTCCACTTTAAATCATCATTTTTCTCGGAAATAATATGCGAAGTAAAAAATTCTAGGGATTTTGTGGAAAAAATCTTGGGATTATGGGAGAAACTTCTCCGTTCTTGGAATGGAACGTTTTCAGTGCGAATTTTAGCACACCAAGCAAAAATATAGGAAATATAGGAGGCTTATCAAAATATAGGAGAATATAGTAGGTTTTTTACTAATTTTTCAAAAATATAGGATTTATAGGAAATATAGGAGGTCTGCGACCCCTAGGAAAAGAAAAATACAACCTGAGACTGAAGTCCAAATTTAAAGGCATTAAGTTGTTAAGTAATAGAAATAGAAGTAAATATACAATAAAAATGTAAGTCACTTACATTCACTTGAAGTATTGGGATGTCCCATATCAAGTAAAGGCTGAATGACATCACTTGGAAACACTTGGTTTTTCTGCCATAGGTTGAGGACTCTTATTATTCGAGACTAAAATAGGTATTAAAATTATTAGACAGAGCACTAATGAAATATTTAAACGTGAATTTAAAATGTCCATTCTTACTCGATCTTCTTCAGCACACTTAAACAAGTGTTGAAAAGTGGAAGTAATGTTTTTGGTAAATCGAGGTCCAAACACATCTTTATCTGCGCCAAATTGATGACGAGATTGACGGACAATGGAGTCCACCACATATAAACCAGGAACCTTGTACTCAGGTCGACACTATAAAGAGCAATAAAAGAAAAAATGCAGTTTTTAAAACAAAGTGGCAAAAAAGTATTAATAGGAAAATGTGTACAAAATTATCTCTTTGAAAACATTGAAAATCAAGGACTTTTCAAGGACCTCGACTCGACAAAATTTTTCAAGGACCTTTTTCGCAGACATTTAAAAATTAGTTGTATTTCAAGACAAGTCATTTTCCCCGCATACAATCAGAACGAGAGGAAAAGTCGCTCTTCACTGTCAGTTGGTAAAACTGGCCGCAAGTTATGTTCATAAGAGAGTTTTAAAGAAAATTTCTAGAGAAAAACCAAGAAAGAACTGAAAAAATTAGGTCCGAGTAGTGGCTGAGTGAAAATTTAAGGACCTAAGTCATTTTTCCAGGACCTAGAACGTTTTTCCAGGACATTCAAGTACCTAAATTTAGCTCAAGGACTTTTAAGGACTGTGGGAACCCTGGAAATTGATAAAAAATATGTGAAATCATCTAATATTCAGTGACACTAATTATTTTAATTTGAACTATTCTGCCTTAAAATGCATAGTATTTACTCTCAATTTATTGTTATGCATTACTCACAAACAACACATATTTAATGATTTCAAAATTGTTATTAAATGATTTACATACCTTTTGAATGAATTTTTCAACACTCTGAACAATATGCTTATAAAACTTGATGCCTTTAATAGCACTCTTTGTAATCCCAGTCATCTTTGCTTTCGATATAGGAGGCTTCACCTCATATAGAGCTGACAGCTAAAAGAAAGTAAAAAGATAAATTTGTTTTTAAATATGCAAAAAGCAAACATCTTAAAATATCGAATACTTGGTGAAGTTTTACTAGCTTACTAAATTTAATTCAACTAAGCAATAGATTGCCAAGTCTGACGATCGCAAGTTGAATGACGAATGCAATGCGCGATTTTTTCAAATATTGTGATATCTGCATATTTTGAAAACAAGTATCGTTTCGTATTGGTGAAGAGTGTTGTGGATGTTCAGGGGCCGCGCTAAGGTTTTCAAAACATTCGTCAGTGAATTAGCCAAATCATAAATTTATTAGCCAAATTTATTAGCTATTAGCCATATTTTTTTTGAGTAAAATCTAATTGCATGATTTTTTTAAGTTACTCCATCCAAAAATTAAAGCGTTCGCGGGCAGTCCGTGGCTGGCGCCGGCGTAATCGGATATCGGGTAAAACCGGTATTAACATAGCTTCATTACATAAAACAGCTAATAAATACAGCGCCATCATATAGATGGCGCTGTATTTATCGCTTATCTACTAGACAGGTTTCGATTCTCAAAATCAGTTAAAAAGATACTTTTTAAATCCAAGTCAATCGGCTCATTAATTATGTAAAAAAATTCTAAATCATTAAGATAATAATCTATACAGCAAGCTTTTTGCTCAAGATCGATTATTTTTTTATTATCAACAAGTACTTAAATAATAATAATGCTCCCTCAGAAATAAATGCATGCCTTCCAATATGAGGCAGCTCGTTAAGCAAAATTCTTTTTTTCGCAATCTTTTTTAATCGTCGAAATTTTCAATGGAGTATTTTAATATTAAAGGAGTATTAGAACACGAGGTTACGTTACTGTAATTTAGTGAAATCGTTTAAGTTGTAGTAGCGCGGTCGCGGCGCGGTGCACGCGGAAATACGATTTCAAGCCAACCGCATTCCGCGAATGCTCCCGGCTGTACAGCCAAACCATTTTTGGCGAGTAATCGCACACGGGCGACTTTTAAAAACGAAAGTTAAGTTCTGAAATTTATTACTGAAATTATTTACTTTTGGAAGTTCACTAAAACGGAAAAAGTATTCGCCAGTACTTTCGCCAATATTACTTTTTTCTCACCATTTTCGCGATTTACTCGCATTGGGCGAATGGTTAGCGCGGTCCCTGGGTCCAATTAGAAGTGGCGTTACATACAAAACTGCGGTTTGAAGAAACCATGATTGTTGGATGTTGGTCCAAAAGGACCAAATCTCGTCATTGGAAAAACTTCGATCATGGTTTGTACAATCAGTGAATAATCTGTGGATCAGCTCGCGTTGGTCAATATGGCTGTTAGGAGACTGTCCGGAAACTCTCGACAGTCCTCGCCCACCGTGAAATCGCACGTGCACTCAAAACAGGGTCCGTGGTTTTCCGCTGTAATTCTGATTTTTTTCTACATCTTTCTTCTTGGATTTCAGTTATGCTACGGTTCCGCAAATAAAATTTACTATTAGGGAACCACTGAGCCCTAATGACAATGACTCTACCACATCTAATTAAAACTAAAATAAACGGGGTAAGTCTACTACGCAGAAAAAAGATCATCCATTCTCAAAAGGCCTTTTTTTCTTCCATGAATCATCCATTGAGATTAGAATATTTCGAATTCCGATTGATTCCCCCTTCTTAATGCCCATCTCATCAGTTACTATAGCGACTAGCGTTATCGTTTTTATTCGCAATTCTAAGTAAAAAAATATGCATCGAAAGGATTGAAGCTAAAAAATTAGAAGAAACAATTAATACATAGTCTTTAAAATATAACTAGCATAGTTTCCGTAGTTTTTCTAGCTTTATCCGTAATTGCGGAATTCGGGGCCGAATTGCGGAATGATTCCGCAAAATCCGGAATGGTTGGCATCCCTGGGTTTGTTATGCAGGTTAGGTAAGGTAAGTTAGATTAATATTCATAAGAAATAGCAAAAGATTTAGTCATTTTAACAAAAATTTGATATTTTAAGAAACAAGAAAAAAAAACACTTGGGCCTGGGTTATATTAATAAAACCCACCCTTTTTTAGGTTTGTGGGCTGGTTGAAAACCCTGAGAAAACCTGCTAAATAATTTCCAACTCCTACATTCAAATGTATAATTAAATCAATAACTGTTCTGCTTATCATTATAAATTAAAAAAAAATTGTTGATATTTGAATATATATGGTATTTAAAAGAGAATGGCGGTATTGAGTGGGAACTGGGGCCGTTAACGGCATTGAATCCTTATTTTCAAGCAATCCAGCAGATAGAGTACTTTCTAGCTCCAAGATGAGAGGCAAATATTGTGATCTATACTCTAATGCAACTTAAGTTGAGCCTGATGTCATGGCCACGCGGAAGAAAATCTGAGTAAACAGAAAGCCTGCTGGGTTGCTAGAAGCTCTTATTGGCTGGCGAGTTTGAGAGCCAGTTGTACTACTACGCATTACACCACTTTAAAAAATAATAATACTGAACATTTTATGCATATAGGGATGAAAAGATGCTTAATATGCGTGGATTTAAAAAACTAATCATTATTCAAAATTGAAGCTCTAAATTTCACTCAAAATTCAGACACCTTGCGGGGAACTACTTTCTTTGGTTGCTCTCAGCATACCTATTTCTACAGGCTCAAGTTAAGTTGCAACTGAGTATAGCACCAATTACACTTTGTTTAATAAGACTCATAAATAATAGCGAATCTTTCATTACACTGCAGAAAGTATACATTAATGAAGACAATTAAAGGTCAGAGATTAAAATGACTGTTGAATTTAAACCAGGTGAAAAATGAACCAGCACCACACAAATGGTTTCATATTAGAATCCAATTCAGCGAAGTTATTTTTCAATGTGTAAAAAACAGGATAAACTTCAAACAGAAGAGTCAAACACAGAACCCTTTCTTCTCAATTTCTTATAGGAACTACATCGGGCATTGATTTCAAATAATTAAAAATACTATAGTTAAGCATAATAAAAGGTGTTTTTGCAGAAAATTATCGCAATTATTCAATAACATTTCTGAAAAATCCTTAAATGTTAAAATCTCAATCAATTGTGTTGCAGGGGGTCACATGAATATCAAGTTCAATTAAAACCAAATAGACACACATACCTCAGTGTTGAAAGCTTTTACAACATCCATTTTTGTAGTCAAATAATACACTAATTACAATGAAAAGTTATATAAACATAGTTTATTAACGTAAATAAATCGCCCAAAATGGCGTCACGATGCAAACTACAAACACCGCAGGAACGAACTAATCCTAACTGTAACTGCAAAGCTTTTCAGTTACAGTCAATATCAAATTACAATGAAGTTGAAAAAAAAATATTTTTTAAGGCTTAAAGAAGATTATATCCATTTTATAAACATATATTTTATATAGTTGAAGGATTTTTCTAAACATTTCCGTACTACTACAACAATCTCTGAGTGCTTGAAGAAAACAGATAAATCACTAGGCATGTACTCAGTTTAGGGCGTCACCTACCAAAGACCTACAGAACTTTTCCCATCACGTGATTTGGCCCTAGCAACAGCCCAAACAAGAAACAACCGCCTGGCAACAGGTTTGGAGGGCTAGGCGCATGATCAGTGAATGCAAAGCTATTGTTTTCCATCATACGGGTGCCCTCCACGGTCGTGAAGATAACAACTGGAATCTGGAATCCGTGAAAAAACTGGTTGTGACGTCATCGTGAAATACTCAAATTCAGGGGATCTCAAACTTTTGACCATCGCAACCCACTTTTTATGAACATAATCTAACGCGACCCACCTCAACTTTAGGTAAGAAATTATTTTAGGACATTATCTTTAAATTGGGCAGATAATTTAAATCATTAATGTTCTGTAACTTTTTTCATTATTGCTCACTTTCACACCCTACAAGCGCACAAGGCCACAAAAGGACGTAATTAGGTTTGGTCCATAACTATTTTCCTTTTAAATGTTGTTAATTTTTGTTAACAATTAAACCTTTAAATTTTGAACCTCAGTGCATTAAGTTTTGTCTGGAACTGAATTTTTTAAATCTTTATATTATTTGAATAAATATTTTGCATCACAATCATATTAAAGTGATGTAAGTGTTTCTTTACTTTTCTTTTACTATCAATTTCTTAACATTTTTATTTACTTATTTTTTTACCATCTGGTTAAGCCAACATCCCTTTCTTAAAAATACCTATATTCAAAATGTTTAGCGACCCCCGACCCACCAAAAATTCTCTTGTGACCCACAGTTTGAGAACCTCTGCTCTATAATATCGCCCATAGACCTTAGAGAGAGATATAGACGGAGCAGGGCATACCCGAGAAACCGGTTGTTATGTTCGAAGATCGTGTCCCTGTAGGTCACATGACTGTGGGCAGCTTCCAGGCTTCATTCCCTCCTCTCCCATAGAAAAGTAATGGTGAACAGCTGCGTTGCTTACAATTGTTTGGTTAGAGCCGGCCAAGGATATTCATTATTCTCGTAATTATTATTTTAAACCTTTTACTTTACGGTATATTCATTTAAGTTTACTTTAGTATAAAACTTCCTTTGATTAGGAATGAGTTAAAACGAAAATAGACCCAAACATGACTAATATGGTAACCCTAACTAATGTTAAAAGAGTCATTTGGCTTCTAAATATGGCGCCAAATAGCCAAAAATCGCCAATCATCCGCACCTCTGAACTTGCGCCCTAATTTCATACTACTTTTCTAGAGCGGCGGGCATATTTACACATCCCAACGGTTGGGTCCTGACGAGCTTATTGCGCATGCTCGGGGAGAAAAAAGGGATCTTCTTTTAATAATATCTATCATTAATGAATCCCCGCTGGTGCAGTGGTAGAGCGCGTGCTCAGCATGCGGTAGGCCGCGGGTTCTGTCCCCGATTTATTGTTTTATTAAAATTTCTAAAAAAAACCAGCTAAAATAAGTCCACACGCATGCGCACTATGCTCGTCAAGACCAAACCGTTGGGATGTGTAAAAATGCGAGCGGCGGTAGAATTTCCAGCGATATCCAGCAATTTAATATGGATGATTGTGATCAAACTCTCCGGATGCCTCAGAAAAAATTTAAATCCAAGTTAAATTTTCCACACTTGTTAAAAATACTTAAAACTTTAATTGTTTTAGGGAAGTAGCCAGTTAATTTTAATTTAAAAATCTTAACTTTAGGAAAAATCACAGAGAAAAATCCTAGAGGGGCCAAAAGTAGAAGTTGGATTTTCACTTAGGAGTGGAGTTAGGGAAAGATTCATTAACATCTCTCATTGGCTACAGAGGTTATAAAGGGTGGAGCTACAGGATCTGGCCTCTTTTACGTCCGTCTTTAGTTTTTAGTTTTTACGGTTTTTTTACTAATATTACGCGTTTTCCGTTTTGCCTTTGTATCCGCCTTACTTTTTGAATTCATTCGAACTATAATTAGATACGGAAGAAGTATCTCTTTTTACATCACGTGACCCCAATCACGTGATCAACCAGGTTGGAGGGCAAGGCATTTTCGTTTAACATTAGGTTCTCCATAGAGAGTGTATGTTTTCTAAGTTTTTCCTCAAAATTTTCTTATTAAAATTTTTTTAGGCTCTCTAAAAGACGTTTTGCGAAAGAAAATAAGTTAATAAACGTAAGTGCATAAGGTTTTGTGTTCTACTGGTAAGCTAAATTTAGAAAAAAGACTGTTTTATTACGAGTTGATGCGTGTTTGTTTACATGTATACGAGTCTGATTACAGTGTCTGATATATCTATCCGTAGTATACTTAATGTGCTACTGAAACTCGAAATATTATTATAGTTTGTAACTTCTTTATTTATTTGTGTTTGTGATTAAGTTTAAAAGTTAATTTCGTTGTTATTTAAAACTCTTTAGAGATCTGTTGTAATAGTCTCCATATACCCAACCTTTGTTAAATACCTGTTATTTCTCAACAATTTAGAATTTTTTCACATTTAATGTGGCTAATTAAAAGTAAATAAAGTATATTCTTTAATATTAGTAAAAGTAATTTAGATATCTTCTTTTATAGAGTGTATCTAATCATAACATTACTTCTTATTTACTGTATCATTTTGGATTTTCCGAATTTCCTTCCATTCACCATTTTTCCTTCTAAGGTCAAATTTAAACAATTAAGCTTTTTCTAGACCTTTTAGTCTTAATGAATTGACAAATTTTTCCCGTCCCATCCCGTAAAAACCCGTCTGATTCATTCACCTGTATTTTCTGTTCTACTTTTAAAATTTAAAAACAACAGATATACTAATGTACTAAACTTTGTCAGTGTTATTGTGTTAAATAAGGTCATCTACTCTTAGCTATAAACATATTGGGCACAGCTTCGATAAGAGTCAACCAGTCGCCATGTTTACCCACAGCTCAAATGATGACACAGAACCATATAGATCTAATTTGAGCTGTTGGTAAACATGGCGGCTGGTCAACTCTCATCGAAGCTGTGCTACTTATTGTGCTTTTTATGTTTCAAACATTTAATTACTGATTATGCAATTCAATATCTTCCAGTTTTAACAATTATAGTATTGATACTAGAAAAAGTTGTGGGTAAAACTAGAAGTGGGTTCAGGTTGCCTCCTCTTGGTGAATTTTTTGTCAGCAACTTCACTTTGATACTTGGGGGCCGTTTACATAGGCCAAAAATGCCAGATTTCTGCCTCCCGAAAATCCAGCAATCCCTATGGTGGGGAAAAAAGGAGGAAGAAATGGAGGATTTTAGAAATCCGCCTCCATTGGGGGATAAATGCTGGATTTTCAATTACCCTGCTTTCCCATGATTCGTTGCGATTTGTATAATCCGCCATGTTTGTTTACAGCTTTAACTTGTAGATGACAAATTTATGTTTCGCATTAAATGCTGTGAAATTAACTTCAAGAAATAATTAATCCAGGTTTTTTTTGTGAATCATGTTTGATTTCAGAAGGAAAAAACATAAAACTGAGTGAGGTTTGTTTTTGAATGCTTCTTTGGAACATCCAATAACAAATCTTTCTCGGTGTCATCAATTGTATCATCAGAAGAGTGTCGAACATTTGGCATCCCCAACAGCTTGTCAATATTTAGCATTGCAGATAGAATATTGAACTGAAATATTTCTATACTTTGTTCGAAGTTAATTCTAAAATCTTTTGTTTTTATCTGGTTTTAATATTACTTTTGTTGTGTTCTATTAAGGCCATTTTATCTATGACAATGTTAAAATGGTCTTCTGATTTTTTACAGACCATTTTATCTATGATAAAACTATTGCCGAAAAATTCAGAAAAAAGTATATGTAAATCACAATGCAAGTTTCTATGTTGGCGAGTTGGTCAATGCCTTAATGAAAAAGTAGTACACAAATTTTTATATACCTTAATATTTTATTTTGTGTTGTGAGAACTTTAAGTAGAATGAGTGTGATGTGTTCAAAACTGAAAAATAAAATATTTTCTGGCAGAAAAGTCCCATTTTAATATTAAGGTTTTTATCAATATTGTAATAATATTTTTATTTTGTATGAATAATGAGATTATTTTAGGAGATGGAAACTGGATGCCTCATGTGAATTTACTAACTTTCAAAAACATTTTTAGTCGACCCCTTAAATATAAAACTGAGTGAGGTTTTTTTCATGTTTATTTGGAACATCAATTGCAAACTTTTCCGTTCACTGATACATCTTGTATTAATTACCTATGTCTTAATTTCTTATTGTTTGTAATATCCATTCACCTTTTATTTGTTCGTCACTGTTTTTTTTCTAGAAATTAGTTTGTAATAAAATGAATTACACATGGCAAATTTCACCAAGTTAAAACTTTTTCAGTTACTACATATTACCCACTTTAATACATAACCAGATCCCAAATATTATGGCAACTTACATGCTGTGGTTTTATGTATCACTTAAAAATAAAAAAAGAACAGTAATATTCATTATTAATTACTCTGATCTTATTCAATATGTACTTAAGATTTAAAAAAAATCAAACATTTAGATTTTAGATATGGTTTACCTGAAATATTTATGAACCAAATTTTAAGCTTTTGGGGGAAAATGTACTGTCATCAACTTTTGTTTCATCACATCTACATATAAACTTTAATTTACAGAGACATAAGCTTTTAATTAAAAAGGACCAGCGCTCTAACAATTATTCCTTGTGTCTTGTCTTGTTAATGATTTTTTAACCCGTAGCAGGGGACGTGGGGTCTCCCAGACTCCACAACGATAATTCGATAACATTGATAAATGTTCAAATAACAATGTGCTGAAATATCAGAATCATATCTTAATTGGACGGTTTTTAAAAAATATGGAAAGTTGCGGAGTGTCTGAGACCCCACGTCCCCTTGTATGTTCCAATTTTTCACCTCCCCTGTTACAGTTAATAAAAATTGTTTCCTTTCTGTGATATCATTAGGGGCCTTTCATTAATTACGTAAGGGTCCCGAGGGGGAGGGGGGTTTGAAAAATCTCTACATACCCTTGGGGGGTGGGGGGTCAAACCAATTCTTACGTAAGATTTTCCAAGTTAATGTAAACAAATTTTAATCAAATAACTATTGAAAACCCCAGAAAAACTTAATAATGCTTATGATCTCGGTATATTATCGAAGCTTTAATTAAAATTAAAGGTATATCAGATGTATCTTTTTTATTGGAGTTTAAACTGATAAAACGAAATGGAATCTTACGTAAGAATAGGGGGCGAGGGGTTTGAAAAATCTTACGCACCCTTACATGGAGGTAGGGGGGTCAAAAATTGTCAAAATCATCCTTACGTAATTAATGAATGGCTCCTTAGAACCTAAATAATATTGAAAGTTAGGATTTATTTTCTTGAACTTTTGGTATAGTGAAGCCATCTTTTTCATTTAGAAGCTTGTAGGAGCAGACCTGAAAAAAGTTGTAACCTTCCCCCAAACCTAATAGAATTTCCCCAAACCTTATATATTGCTCCTATAGAGCTGGCAAGGGCTTCTCCCGAAGCAGGTTCGGGTAATGTTGAGGTGTCTAACCTGAAAGATTAAACTTTTTGGTCTTTTTGATGGTTTAAATTACAGGAAGTAATCTTATTTTTATTATATTTATCAAAAATATTCTTCAAGCAGAAAATAATAAAAATCATGAACTGAAATCAAAAGGAAAACAAAAATCAAGTGATAAATTCCTCTTTATAAAAGTCAAATTATGAATAAAATGTCGCAGCTAAAGGATGACTCCAAAAAGAGGCAATGCAAATTCTTATACTACAGGATGCAAACCAGTGAACTTTCTTACAAAAATATATTTTGTAAAGATATCTTAAAAGTGTAGTAAATTTCAGTTGGGCTGATCTGATCCCCAATTTCGGCATTTAGATCACTGATAAAACATTGTGCAGTATCAATAAGTTTCTTAAAATCTGCACAATGAAGTCTTCTAGAAAATTGAGGTCATTTAAAGTAAAATTTATATAAAACGCGCCAAATATAAACAATAACAAAGTCAATAACAACAGTTAAAACTGCCCCCCAATGGTTAACAGTTAAATGTTTGTGACGTCATCGCGAAAAGCTCTATTTAGCGTGATATTGCTCATTCACAGATAAGCTGATTGTAGGTAAGTGTAAGTGATTAGTTCGTTAATTATACTTTCTTGTTCACACCTCATATATATATATGAGTATATACTCATATTTGTTGATTTAATTCGTTCAATGTGTTAGTTGTCTACAGTCAGTCCAGAAAGTATTCGTACAACCAAAAAATTTGCCCAAGTATAACTATTAAAGCCAAACTGCACGTGCAAAAACCAAACAAAAATTATCCTAACATTGTTTTCTTAACATTGCTGGAAAGTGATTTTCGTTCCAAATCCTATTTTTATCTTGAGGTCCATAATGACATCAAAAAGGTGTAGATTTCATTAAAAAAATGCACTCCAATGCACCTTCTTTCTTTCTTCAATTTTATACACTTCAATCCCACCATTGAATTCAATGGTAGGATTAAACAAAATAATTTGATTTTAACAAAAAATTGTGAGGGTGCACTTGAGCAGGCCTGACGAGAGAGGAGGGGCGAGGGGGTATGATTAATTGCCTATAGGGGGTCCCAGGACCCAAAGATTTTCATATTGAGTTCTAAAGAGGGATATATTTTTGAATATTTTGGAAATTAATTTGTTCACATAAAGGTCCAAAAATGAGTTAATTCCCAGTTTTCTAGGGACATATTTGAAAAACTTTCTGGGGGGACCCCCAGACTCCCTTTATTGCTTGTTTTTCATTGTATTATAAAAAGAATACGATATATTTGAGTTGAGTGAAATTCAGATTTTGTCTTAAAATATTCTTAAAATTACATTAAGCCTATAAATGCATGGGTGGGGGTACTTCAGAAAATTTTTGCGCACTACCTAAAAATCAGAAATATAAGTATGTCACTAGGGGTCCGCTTCCCAACCTTTTCCCGGGAGCCCGACTTGGCTCTCGGCGGCCCTGCACTTGAGTGCTGCTTTTAAATTTTACAAAGTACTAATTACTTTAAAATTTAAAAGCGGAACTTATTTGCACCCACTCGATATAAAAACTTAAGTTTTTTAAAGTAAATTTTCTAGGAGAGGACCCCCATATCCTCTTTTGTAAAACCCCACTTTAACGCGTCAAATTACAATTTTTTTTCCGGGGGAGGACTCCCATACCCCCATTGGTACCACAAGTTAATCTTGTCTGAAAAAGTGCCCCTCCCCTTGGCGCCGTGCTGGATCCACGCCTGGCAATACATAAGGTTTGGGGAAATTCTATTAGGTTTGGGGGGAGGTTACAACTTTTTCCTGGTCCGGTTAAAAGCCTGTATTTTTAGCCAAATTTCCAAAATTTTTCTGGGGGAGCCCACTAGAACTTTTAAGTAGCTATATTTTCACCTATTAAATATGCGTAGGGGGCTGCGGAATGTCTCTGAAATAAGTGGCTGGCAAACCCTGTAGTTTCAAGGTAAAAATGCTCTAAACCTTTAATATTATCATTAAGTATTTTTTAAGATTAATGCAAAATACGTTAATGTGGAAAAATAAAAAGCATCAGAAAAATTATAAAATAGAATTAAATTGATTCATTAATAGTCTACTCCCTGGTCCGGTATCTATGGGGTCAGGAATGAGGATGAAAAGGGGAAACTGATAGCTCATTAGAATAATAACACGAAATAAACAATTGGGTTTTTCTGGTTTGAATTAGCCATGATTGATGGAAATAAAAAAATTTTGCACTTGTTCGTTCAGTTCAATGTTTCCCATTCTTTTTAAATTTTGAACTTTTCTTAAAAAGTCTAGGGAGAACCAGATGCCCAAAATTTTAAGGGAGCAACTGCCCCTCCCCCAGTCATGATGCCTATTGAAACACCTATTTGATGAGAAAAGTACCTTTGTCATTGTGGTGTTGTTAGAAATATAAAATTAATAAATGACTGTTTATATTGAAATTAATATATTTTTACTTTAGATAGGATTATGTTAATATGTTAGAGGATTTCACTCATTGAAACACAGAAAACAATGAATTAAATGTGAAGATAGATGCTCATTCAGTCATCTTTGATGCTCTACTCACAAGACTAAAAAATGTTTTTCTTTGGTGACCACTTCATGTGATGTGGCATCAATTTGAAATGTTTCTTGGTTGATGATGCTTGGAGTCTCATAATTAATGAAAAAAATAAAACGTTCTGCCATGCTGAAAAGTATTAAAGCCAGTGCCATAGCCAGGAAAAATTTTTGGAGTGGATATATACATTACTTATGTCAAATCTCCCTATGCCTTTGTGGCACATGTCGCCCCCAGCACAGCCCTCCACCCCCGTCAATTCAGCACCACTGACCTCGCTCTCCCCCAGCTCAGCAACCCGAGAGTATTTCTTTATTCAATAAAAATCTGCCGCCAGGTGTATTTTGGCCTAACTCTCTCTTTCCATCTGGGGTCCATGTTAGGGCATACGGGTAGGTTAGTTAAGTCTGCAGAAGGAATCCAAAGAACTTGCCCTATTGAATGTGGATATAGGTTAAATTGAATTAATTTTTCTGGTACCACCAGGGGGCGAGTCAATATCACCCACAACAATTGGGCTACCACATTAGGAGTGATTTTGGTCAACAATCTAGGGGGTTATTTCAAATTTTGATGAGATTGAGGGGTTCACGCGACTCCCCATTTTCGCGATTTCCCCGATTTCGCGATTTTCGCGCGAAAATCCCCCTCACCAGACTCCCGCCCACCCAGGGGTCGAGAGAAAGCGACCCCTGGTTGGGGGTCAGGAGCTCTCGAGACCCCCAACCTCGCCCTCACCAGACTCCCGCCCACCCAGGGGTCGAGAGAAAGCGACTGCGTGCTCGGGGGATTTTCGCGCGAAAATCCCCCGAGCACGCAGGAGCTCTCGAGACCCCCAACCTCGCCCTCACCAGACTCCCGCCCACCCAGGGGTCGAGAGAAAGCGACTGCGTGCTCGGGGGATTTTCGCGCGAAAATCCCCCGAGCACGCAGGAGCTCTCGAGACCCCCAACCTCGCCCTCACCAGACTCCCGCCCACCCAGGGGTCGAGAGAAAGCGACTGCGTGCTCGGGGGATTTTCGCGCGAAAATCCCCCGAGCACGCAGGAGCTCTCGAGACCCCCAACCTCGCCCTCACCAGACTCCCGCCCACCCAGGGGTCGAGAGAAAGCGACTGCGTGCTCGGGGGATTTTCGCGCGAAAATCCCCCGAGCACGCAGGAGCTCTCGAGACCCCCAACCTCGCCCTCACCAGACTCCCGCCCACCCAGGGGTCGAGAGAAAGCGACTGCGTGCTCGGGGGATTTTCGCGCGAAAATCCCCCGAGCACGCAGGAGCTCTCGAGACCCCCAACCTCGCCCTCACCAGACTCCCGCCCACCCAGGGGTCGAGAGAAAGCGACTGCGTGCTCGGGGGATTTTCGCGCGAAAATCCCCCGAGCACGCAGGAGCTCTCGAGACCCCCAACCTCGCCCTCACCAGACTCCCGCCCACCCAGGGGTCGAGAGAAAGCGACTGCGTGCTCGGGGGATTTTCGCGCGAAAATCCCCCGAGCACGCAGGAGCTCTCGAGACCCCCAACCTCGCCCTCACCAGACTCCCGCCCACCCAGGGGTCGAGAGAAAGCGACTGCGTGCTCGGGGGATTTTCGCGCGAAAATCCCCCGAGCACGCAGGAGCTCTCGAGACCCCCAACCTCGCCCTCACCAGACTCCCGCCCACCCAGGGGTCGAGAGAAAGCGACTGCGTGCTCGGGGGATTTTCGCGCGAAAATCCCCCGAGCACGCAGGAGCTCTCGAGACCCCCAACCTCGCCCTCACCAGACTCCCGCCCACCCAGGGGTCGAGAGAAAGCGACTGCGTGCTCGGGGGATTTTCGCGCGAAAATCCCCCGAGCACGCAGGAGCTCTCGAGACCCCCAACCTCGCCCTCACCAGACTCCCGCCCACCCAGGGGTCGAGAGAAAGCGACTGCGTGCTCGGGGGATTTTCGCGCGAAAATCCCCCGAGCACGCAGGAGCTCTCGAGACCCCCAACCTCGCCCTCACCAGACTCCCGCCCACCCAGGGGTCGAGAGAAAGCGACTGCGTGCTCGGGGGATTTTCGCGCGAAAATCCCCCGAGCACGCAGGAGCTCTCGAGACCCCCAACCTCGCCCTCACCAGACTCCCGCCCACCCAGGGGTCGAGAGAAAGCGACTGCGTGCTCGGGGGATTTTCGCGCGAAAATCCCCCGAGCACGCAGGAGCTCTCGAGACCCCCAACCTCGCCCTCACCAGACTCCCGCCCACCCAGGGGTCGAGAGAAAGCGACTGCGTGCTCGGGGGATTTTCGCGCGAAAATCCCCCGAGCACGCAGGAGCTCTCGAGACCCCCAACCTCGCCCTCACCAGACTCCCGCCCACCCAGGGGTCGAGAGAAAGCGACTGCGTGCTCGGGGGATTTTCGCGCGAAAATCCCCCGAGCACGCAGGAGCTCTCGAGACCCCCAACCTCGCCCTCACCAGACTCCCGCCCACCCAGGGGTCGAGAGAAAGCGACTGCGTGCTCGGGGGATTTTCGCGCGAAAATCCCCCGAGCACGCAGGAGCTCTCGAGACCCCCAACCTCGCCCTCACCAGACTCCCGCCCACCCAGGGGTCGAGAGAAAGCGACTGCGTGCTCGGGGGATTTTCGCGCGAAAATCCCCCGAGCACGCAGGAGCTCTCGAGACCCCCAACCTCGCCCTCACCAGACTCCCGCCCACCCAGGGGTCGAGAGAAAGCGACTGCGTGCTCGGGGGATTTTCGCGCGAAAATCCCCCGAGCACGCAGGAGCTCTCGAGACCCCCAACCTCGCCCTCACCAGACTCCCGCCCACCCAGGGGTCGAGAGAAAGCGACTGCGTGCTCGGGGGATTTTCGCGCGAAAATCCCCCGAGCACGCAGGAGCTCTCGAGACCCCCAACCTCGCCCTCACCAGACTCCCGCCCACCCAGGGGTCGAGAGAAAGCGACTGCGTGCTCGGGGGATTTTCGCGCGAAAATCCCCCGAGCACGCAGGAGCTCTCGAGACCCCCAACCTCGCCCTCACCAGACTCCCGCCCACCCAGGGGTCGAGAGAAAGCGACTGCGTGCTCGGGGGATTTTCGCGCGAAAATCCCCCGAGCACGCAGGAGCTCTCGAGACCCCCAACCTCGCCCTCACCAGACTCCCGCCCACCCAGGGGTCGAGAGAAAGCGACTGCGTGCTCGGGGGATTTTCGCGCGAAAATCCCTCGCAGATCTCAGATCTCAGATCTCAGATCTCAGATCTCAGATCTCAGATCTCAGATCTCAGATCTCAGATCTCAGATCTCAGATCTCAGATCTCAGATCTCAGATCTCAGATCTCAGATCTCAGATCTCAGATCTCAGATCTCAGATCTCAGATCTCAGATCTCAGATCTCAGATCTCAGATCTCAGATCTCAGATCTCAGATCTCAGATCTCAGATCATCCGGTTAAATGCAAAAAAAATTAAAAACTAAAAAGGATTTTTTTTTATCAAAAAATATTTAAATAATTTCAAAAATTTAGAAAGTAGAAAAAATGAAAAGAACATTGAAAATTACAAAATAGCATTTAAAGATATCGCAGAATTTTAAATGACCTGAAATAAGTCATTCAAATTCTGCGATATCATTAAAAGTTATTCTGTAGTTATCAACATTGTTTTCATTTTTCTACTCTCTAAATTTTTGAAATTATTTTTTTAAATTAATTAGTTTAATGTTTTTTAATTTAAATGGATGATTTAGTTTTTAATTTTTTGAATTTAACCGGATGATCCGAGACCTGAAAATAAATATCCAAATCTGCACATACCTTACAGATTAACTCCTCGTGGCTCCTCCATCTGGACCAGGCGCTGGTCCAGCAGTTTAACAAGCCAAAATGTTCTCGCTTTGACATCACGAGCCGGGTGGGACACCACTGCTGTAAAATAGAGAGCCTTATATGAGAGAGAGGCGACAATTTGGTATAGCGCGCTGATTGGTCACTAGCGTTTTCTGTTCACTGCAGGCGGAGTTAGGTTTCCTTCCATGGACTACCATAGGAGCAAGTCAAGCGGCAGTTTGGACAGTTTTAACTGCGCGGATGGATGCGCAGTGACGCTTTTAAGCGAGTTGTCGCCTCTATCTCATATACGGGCTCTCTACTGTAAAAGAAGACTTTTTCGGTTTACTGCACCGGCGACGAAAAGTTTTTCGAAAAAACCAATAGGAGGCCTCTCGAAAAAAGCGCTGCGGCATCGACGACAAAAAAAATTCATCAGTACTTCAACAGCAAGAAAAAAAATTTTCTGCCTCGGTTAATTATTTAGGCTATTTTGAATATACGGACTTGATGTTTTCAAATGAAAATTTTAATATTCTGTTCGACATGAAGTCACAAAAAGGGACTGTAGGATAAGTGCGCCATCTTTCGAGAGGTCGCTGAGTTACTGCGGTTGTCGAAATTCCCGAAAACCGCGGAATCGCTGTCGCAAACCGGGTGGTGTAAAGCCTCCATCAGACTAAAACACTACGGATTTTCCGTATTTTCTATGCTCAATCGATTTTTTAACCCTTTATTTACCGACGGTACTTGTAAGTACCACTAGTGCAAGTTTAGAACCACAGAGTAAAGATATTCAGAGAGTCCAAAACGCGATTTTACTAAAATAGTTCTACAGTTATCGCATAGTGGCGTTTCGACCCTCCAGCTGTCAATCATTAGTGTGGGCGGGACTAAAGGAAACGAGTGATTCTCATTGGACTTAAAACTTTGTATGGAGGCTGCATTTGCATTTCTCAATCTCTGCTATCTTTCCCCTGTTCAATGAAACTTTTCCCCTATGGTTGCAAACTTTCCCTGACAGTAACTAAACTTTCCCTATTATAAACATTGATGTCGTTTGTTCTGGCGTCTAATATCTCTTATCAGTGATTGAGGTCGCAGAAATGATCATTAAATGTGACGTTATGTTTAAATTGTATTAAATGTGGACTTGGAGTTGTGAGTTCGATTCCAGAGTAGCTCCCGATCCATTGCCACTTTAAAGAAGATGAGAGATAGTGACGTCACGGGCAGATCAAGCATATATAAGCCAGCGAGAGATCTCCGCTGGCCAGAACATTAGGTGAGTCCCTGGAGAGCGTGACATCAGAGAGACTTGTAATGTCTACGAAATAATCCCCAGCGCATGCTCGAAAGAAAGATACACGCAACTGTTTTAATAACCGGGGAAATATATAAAAATTATTTCCCACTTTAGCGATTTGAAAGTGGGCGGGGTTAATTGAGAGAGTGTATGCGGCTGTAGCTCGATTGTAGAGAGTCAACAACGCTACGTCATATTCTCTGGTTAGTTCCACCGTTATCACATAGAAACGCCACCGTCTATGGGAAAACCCATGTTAAAAAAAGTTGCCATTAGCGTCTATGGAAATGGACTCTCTGAATAATCTTTACTCTGTGTTTAGAACTGCTGATGGTTGGCGAGTTTTGACTATTTGGCGCCATATTTAGAAGCGACATAATTCACTTAACATTAACTTTTCGATGGAGGGTGGAGTTGATGCATAGTGCTTAGTGATCAGTATTCCTTAATCAATATTATACAGGGTGTAAAGGAAAGTCCCTTTACCCTGTAATAAATTGCTAAAGCTATGCAGTTAAGGTAACGGTATTGTAAAGTGACTATGCGCAACCGAATGCGAGTGATCGCAGCGCCTTCTAGCGGAAATTTTAGGAGTTAAAAATTTTATTTTAAAAACTATTAGGAATTTGGTAAAATAGTCAATTACAAAGTTGTAGAGCAGCATCGATTTAGTAGGAAAAGACACCTTAAGCAAAAAAAATATCTTGAATAGAACCCCTAAAACGCACGCTTAGTTAGGTTGAATTTACGTACATTTAAGATTTTACGTCTGAAAACGCTTCTCACGAAGCGAAAGTGAGAAATTTTCAATTTTTTGACTTAAATAAATAAATAAAAGTATTCTTAACTCATGAAATTGAAAATTTCTCACTTCCGCTTCGTGAGGAGCTTTTTAAGACGTAAAATCTACGTAAATTCAACCTAATTGAGCGTGCGTTTTAGGGGTTCTATTCAAGATATTTTTTTGCTTAAGGCGTCTTTTCCTACTAATTCGATGCTGCTCTACAACTTTGTAGTTGACTATTTTACCAAATTCCTAATAGTTTTTAAAATAAAATTTATAACTCCTAAAATTTCCGCTAGAGGGCGCTGTGGTCACTCGCATTCGGTTGCGCATACTCACTTTACTATACCGTTACCTTAACTGCATAGCTTTAGCTTGCTCCGTTAGCAATTTATTACAGGGTAAAGGGACTTTCCATTACACCCTGTATATTAATATGTAATAGTTTACCTCCAAAAAAGGAGATCAAGTCAATCAGTACATTTTCTTTTTAAAGAAATTTTATTTACATAGCCATTCTTACAGACTTGAATATCTGAAAAAAAAAATGAAACAGCCATTATAACAATTATAAAATGAATTATAAGTTAATTAAGTTAGGTGCTAAGTTAATTATCACTTTAAGCTAGAACAAAGTAATTAAGGGGTAGAAAAAGTTAACTATCAGACTTAACAGCCTGCCTATGATAAACACTTAAACGTAATTAAAAAATTTTAAGGATTTAATTTTTACCATCTACAAGGTACCATTTCAGTTTCAGTTTTACCATTTCAGTTTAAAAAAATTTTTATTACAAAAACAGTTTAAAAACCACAAAAAAATTTGAAAACTCTGCCGAAACCTTATATTGTATTTCGAAATCCTTTCTTTTTATTTCATAATATGAAAGATCATAGTTGAACTCCAAAGTTTCTCGTAAATACAATCAATATTAAACGCTTGAGATCCTGTTAAAGTTTGTTTTTTGCGTGCGCAAACAGTTTTCTAGAGCTGTTTCCAGAACAGCTGTTTGCGCATGCAAAAAACAAACTTTAACAGGATCTCAAGCGTTTAATATTGATTGTATTTACGTGAAACTTTGGACTTGAGGGTTTTCAACTATGAACTTTTTAGATAAGTATATACAACGAACCACACATACCTTATTGATGTAGCATCTGTTACACCAGACCGGGACAGCTTGGATAAAATACGAGCCACAATGGGCTGGTGAAACATTCCTGAGTCCGATTTGCATAGGATAATTTTTGCAGTCCGCAACACTAAAATAAATATCACCTTTTAGTCACAGAACTTTACAGCTTATTAAAGCATGCTAAAAATTAGTATTGTTAGAGGGTGGCCACCAATATGGAATTATCAGGGAATTTGAAACTGCTGGGAAAAGTCAGGGAATTTTGAAGAAAATCAGGGAAATTTTAAGTATTTTCCTGCCATCTTACAAAATTAGTTACCAATCCGTTGGATGAATCGCATAGAAATTTATTTCTAAAGAGCGATGAATAAATAAATCTGAATTTCCATTAGTTTTCAAAAGCGAAGGTTTGTCGATGGTGCGGTGGGGAGTGCTCACATTTTGGAGGAAAAGTTCGCGATACAAGCGACAAGCCTTGTGAAAAATCGTCTCATCTTTCCAAAACGAATCTCTGAATTTTAAGGACAGGACTATTTATTATTTTATTTTTATAGTATTTTAAGTTGAATTTTTTTGGGTGTTTTTTGCATCCGAAATTGAATCGTCAGTTTAAAGAAGGGAATAAGTCCAAAAAATGACAAATTGACTTTTTGTGCTCAAACCAATCACCAAGCTTTGCTCTACACATGGGGGGGAAGAGGGGGGGAAATAACTAACCCCCAAACCCCTATATGGAGATATCGCCCCTTCAAGTTGTGAAATCGATGTCCATTCATTGTATTTTTTAAGTTAATTTGGAATTAAAGTTAATTTGTCTTTCTTTTCATATTCTATGTGGTAAACTTAGTTAAAATAAAAGTTTCTCTTATTTTCAATTTTTTTACCAACCTTTTTTTATGCAGGGAATGTTCGACTCCATTCATATTCACACACTCCACTGATACTGCTTTAATAACTCTGTTTCATTATAATTTTGAATTTTTTTTGTCTTTATTTCCCCCTTTTGTGGTGTAAATGAAGGAGAAAATTTTAAAAGTGAACTTAAGGGTTTTTAAAGATTTTCTCATCAGAAAAATTTCATAAGGTGGAAGAAGGGAATAAGTTCATCAACTTTTTTGATTGTAAAATATTTTTGAATGTACTTATATTTGTTTTGATGATAGCTCTTAATTCGAAACAGGGTTCTGAACTTCCAGTAAAACTTGGTGGTTATACAATGAAATTTACGTTACTTATACAGTTATTTCTCTCGATTTTCTCAAAACTTGTTTTTGGACTTATTCCCTTCTTCCAACTGACGATTCAATTATTCAGGGATTGTTTTGTTTCACTATTCTTTCCCTTTTTTTCTGCATACAATTAACTGCGCAAATATTTCCAAAATGGTATCTACTTTAGGTTAAAAGTTTGGTGCTTGAAAAAGTTACCGAGAAATTTCGGCTATAAAGGTGTTAATTTTTTTTAACTCGTACAAGGTCTAGAACACCCATACAAACTTTTGTTTTATTTTGGCACTTCTAATTTGCCAAATTTTAAGGATTGACATTTAATTTTATGAAAAAGGCTAACATAGTCGTTAATAATAAGTAATTTTCCTCTTTAAACTTCTGTATGAACCAGTTATATTAGCAGTTAAATCAAATGATATCTATTTTAAAATTTCAATAACATTTATTTATTTTACTATAAGATTAGAACTATTTTTTAAGGGGACCAGTGTCTGGGTTTCAAAGTTAATCACACATTTATTAATATTTCAAATTGAATTTTTAGCAAAATTATAATTTGTATAAAAATAACTATTTTTAAACGCTTTTATTCTACTTGCTTTTGGCGGCGTTTTACGGGAGGAATTTTAAAACTCGATTTTCGGGCACTTCCCGATATGGAAGGGCCCCGAAACTTTGAACATAGGTGTAAACCTCATGACACTCCAATATCCAACCATTCTCTAGTCAAACAACCAAAGGATTAAGTTAATTAACGAGTATTTTTAATTAACAGAAAAACCAGATTTTGAGACCTTTCCCAAGGGGCTATTCTCCCTAAACCGTGCACAATGTTGTATAAGGCATAACTTCATCATATTCAAAAGTCAAAACGAGAATTGCCCAGTAATTACAATAATTATAGACGAATAATCACTTTTTTCTTTCTGGATGCTTGTACATAATATTTCAGGCACTTCCAAACGATATAAAGTTCTGAAACTTTGCACCGTGGTGGAAACTCGATGACAATGCAATATTCAATCATCAACTAGTCAAAACCTCCTTAATTAAGGTAATTAACGAGTGTTTTTAGTTATCCTTTTAATTCAAATTTGAGACACTTCCGTGAAGCCAATGGCTCCCAAAACCAGTAAGATAATATATTAGGTATATCATTGCAATATTTTATCTTCAAAACGTGATTTCTTACCTTCCAATTAACAATTAAGATAATTAGCGATTTAAGATAATAACCGCGAGAAAGAAATCGCCAGAAGAGCGAGAAATCACCAGAAGAGCGAGAAATCGCCGAAAATTGGTGCCCATCGCGAGAGCAGAAAAATACGCTACTTTTATAATTTATGGACTACTGAAAAGCCTGAATGAAATGCTTTTTCTTTTTCTTGTGAATCTTTTTGATATGAACAGATTTTATCGGCGAGTGAGCGTGTTATATTTCACCATCATAATATTGTAGAAAACTAAAATTCCATTCTAACATCAGATTAAATATGGTTGAAATAAATACATTTTTTCTTGTGAGTTTTTGTTAAAAAAATACCATGACTAAAAAGTAGAAAATAAAAAAAGTAAAAAAAAGATTTTTTTAAAAAACGCTTTTATTGAAGTGTTCTAAAAGGTCAAAAATAATTATTTCGGTTTGACAAATAATTTATTGGGAAGTAGAAAATACCTTTTTGGTAAGTAAATAATAACTGATTTTCTAATTACTAAAAATAAAAGCGTGGGCGCTAGTAATTCTTCATTCACTATTTATTCTAACTTGTTTATTCTATGTTCTATGTAAAATTATACATAAATGCCGACGTATTGGCCTAGTGGTGAGCATCTGACTGCAAAGCCGTACGTCTGGGGTCCGAACCCTCGTTCGGCATAGATGTTAGTGTTACTGAACTTCAATTTACATATACGGGTCCTTACCTTCAGGTGAATTTGTACAAATTTTAAAAAATAAATAAACAAAATTTTAAATTAAAAAATATATATAAATTACTAGCGCCCACGCTTTTATTTTTAGTAATTAGAAAATCAGTTATTATTTACTTACCAAAAAGGTATTTTCTACTTCCCAATAAATTATTTGTCAAACCGAAATAATTATTTTTGACCTTTTAGAACACTTCAATAAAAGCGTTTTTTAAAAAAATCTTTTTTTTAAACGCTTTTATTCTACTTGCTTTTGGCGGCGTTTTACGCGTAGAATTTTAAAACTCGATTTTCGGGCACTTCCCGATATGTCAGGGCCCCGAAACTTTACACATCGGTGTAACCCTCATGAAACTCCAATATCCAACCATTATATAGTCAAACAACCAAAGGATTAAGTTAATTAACGGGTATTTTTAATTAACAGAAAAACCAGAATTTGATACCTTTCCCAAGGGGCTATTCTCCCTAAACCGTGCACAATTGTTTATAAGGCATAACTTCATCATATTCAAAAGTCAAAACGAGAATTGCCCAGTAATTAAGATAATTATAGACGAATAATCACTTTTTTCTTTCTGGATGCTTGTACATAATATTTCAGGCACTTCCAAACGATATAAAGTTCTGAAACTTTGCACCGTGGTGGAAACTCGATGACAATGCAATATTCAATGATCAACTAGTCAAAACCTCCGTAATTTAGGTAATTAACGAGAGTTTTTAGTTATCCTTTTAATTCATATTTGAGACATTCCGTGAAGCCAATGGCTCCCAAAACCTGTAAGATAATATACTAAGTATATAGCTACAATATTTAATCTTCAAAACGTGATTTTTTACCTTCCAATTAACAATTAAGATAATTAGCGATTTAAGATAATAACCGCGAGAAAGAAATCGCCAGAAGAGCGAGAAATCGCCGAAAATATCGCCGAAAATCGAGAAGAAAAATATGTTCTTTTGTAATTTATTGACTACTGAAAAGACTGGATGGTACTGTTTGCTCCTTGATACACACACACTAATTCTGAGTTTCTTACGATTGTTTTTTTTATTTTATTGAATGCTTTCTTTTTATTGTGAATCTTTTTGATATGGATGGATTTCATCGGTGATTGAGCGGATGCGAGGAATATATTCTTTGTGCGAGGTATTTTTCTTGCTCAGCTCTGTTATTATAACGTACCCAGCAAAATTAAATAGATTTTAAAATTAACTTTGGAGTTGATTGTCCTGCTGAGTCGTCAGAGGATTGTTCTACTTTGTCAGATATGTGAAAATTTTTTGTTATACATGAAACTAAAATTCCATCCTAACATAACATTAAATATGGTTGAAATAAATACATTTTTTCTTGTGAGTTTTTGTTAAAAAGTACCATGACTAAAAAGTAGAAAATAAAATAAGTAAAAAAAAGATTTTTAAAAAACGCTTTTATTGAAGTGTTCTAAAAGGTCAAAAATAATTTTTTCGGTTTGACAAATAATTTATTGGGAAGTAGAAAATAACTTTTTGGTAAGTAAAAAAAACTGATTTTCTAATCACTAAAAATAAAAGCGTGGGCGCTAGTCATTCTTAATTCACTATATATTCTAACTTCTTTATTCTATGTTCTATGACGTTAGATTTACAAATTTCTCATTCATGAGTTTTGAGTGGGATGGATTCACTTTAAATTCTCTGTTAGGTATTTTTATTTATATAAAATTATACATAAATGCCGACGTAATGGCCTGGTCGTTAGAACATCTGACTGATGCAAAGCCGTACGTCTGGGGTTCGAATCCCTGTTTGGCAAGGATGTTAGTGTCACTGTCCTGTAAAAAAAATTAAATTTAAGAAATATTAAAAATTACTAGCGCCCACGCTTTTATTTTTAGTGATTAGAAAATCAGTTTTTTTACTTACCAAAAAGTTATTTTCTACTTCCCAATAAATTATTTGTCAAACCGAAAAAATTATTTTTGACCTTTTAGAACACTTCAATAAAAGCGTTTTTTAAAAATCTTTTTTTTACTTATTTTTTTTATTTCTTTTGCGATAAAGATTATAGCATTTAATAGTGTACAATCAGGGAAAATTTAGTTAAAACCTGGAATTATCAGGGAAAATTACTAAGCTCAGTTGGTGGCCGCCCTGTGTTATCAAAGATTAAAAACAATACCTTGATGTGAAGTTGTAGACCTTTCTTGAATGAACGCAATAACCGTGTCTTCAGACTAAAAAAATATAAGTCAATTAGAAATACTGGCAATAAGTCAGCAGATAACCAAAAAAAATACTAAAAAGCTAAGCATAGTTCAAATTTTTATGTACATAATATTTTACATGTGTAGAGAATAATTTAATTCCATCATAAGCCACTGTAAAATAATCAAATTTTCAATGAAATAAATAGCTTTTATAGTCTATATCAGCGGTTCTTATCTTTCGATCACCGCGAACCCCCTTCATATGCAATAACCAGCAGGGGCGTAACTAGGACCTCGGGGGCCCCGGTGCAGGTCGTTGGAAGGGGCCCCCCTATATATAAGGGTCATTTCAATGTGAGATCAACACAGCACTCAACCTGACCCTCTCAGATTTTAATGAAACTTTTAGGAATTGTTCTCTTCTATGATATAAATGAGAAAATGTTTTTATTATTCAACTTTATCAATAATTTTTTTTATTAAAAATTTTTGAAAGAAGGGAGAAAATGCAATTTTTCGCACTTTAATGTATTATAACTCCAGTTATATTTGTTCGAAAAAATCTATTACCCCTCGTTTTAAAGATAATTTTGCAAGCTTTAACTTCATATAAAGTTTGACTATGTCCATGGAAAAAATTTACTTTCATGATTTTTTTAAACAAAAAGCTTTTAAAAAAGAACATTTTTTGAGAATAAATTCTTTAACATTCCTAAATAAACATTTATTGAGAATAAGTTCTGATTGCACATCTGTCAATAATGCACATTTATTTACAAATACTTTTCAATGGCTTACTCAAAACTGAATGAAAATATACATACGTTGTACAGCCAGGGAGAGCTAGTTTATATTGCTTTGAAAAACTTAATTATAGAAAATAATTTATTATAGCACTAAACATCAATACAGCATCTTTGGATGGCTTACTCAAAATAAACTTATTAAATTCAGCCAGAAATCTAATTTCTGTTGATGAGAAATTATTTCGTAAAAAGGAAACTATTATTATTGCAGTATATAAAGAAAAATTCAAAAGATTATTAATTTAATTTCATTAAAACAATCTTTGAAACAATATTTTTTCTAGGAAATTAAAGATTAGTATCAAGCAACATTTAGTTAAAATTTTTAACTACACCTCTCTTACTCAACTCCAAAAATAAAAATTTCTGCCACATTTCATATCAAGTTGAAAATAAAATTTGATCATGTAGCAAAAAATTAAATTTTCGAAATTTTGGCAAGTCCCTGAACATTCCATGTAATTTAACAAAAAAAAGAGATTCACTCATGAAAACTCCCTTGAGGACATTCATGCGATTTGTATCATGCAAAAAATTCACTTAAATTTCAAAAAATACAACTATTAGTCGATTCGGTACAAAATCTTACAGAGCCCTGTCGGGAACCAAATGGTAGGCTGCGTTGTGCGTTGTCATCGGGGAGGAAGAACTAAAAGAAATATTTTCATCTACTCCTATTCTTTTATCTTCAAACACTTTTAATTTCCTTTGATTTGACATGTTGGAAGTGAAAAAATTACGTAAAAACTTAATTATAAGGAAAATTCAGGTGAAATATAGGCACACTATTGAATTAAGTTGGAAACTAGCTCTGTAAGATTTTGTACCGAATCGGCTAATAGTTGTAATTTCTGAAATTTAAGTGAATTTTTTTGCATGATACAAATCGTATGAACACCCTCAAGGGAGTTTTTGAATTCCCCATGAGTGAATCGCTTTTTTTGTTAAATTACATGGAATGTTCAGGGACTTGCCAAAATTTCGTAAATTTTTTTTCCTACATGATCAAATTTTATTTTCAACTTAAAATTTGTCAGAAATGTTTATTTTTGGAGTTGAAAAACTTTAAACTTACTTAATAAAATATTTTTTCAGAATTTTTTTATTTAATTTTTTTCCCATTTTTCTTATTTTTAAAAAAAATTTAGGAAAAGCAGTTATGTTGCACATCAAATCAAAGATAATAAAATTACAAACAAAATGGCACTTATTTCAGGTTTTTAAGTTGCATAGTTCTAGCGTTATTAGCTGTTTTAAAATGCAAGAAAAACAACTTTACCAAGAGTTATTTTTACTTTAAAAAATTTTTATTACCGTAAGAGGGGTGATAGAAGAATGGAATCTGGAACAATATAACCAACTATATTAGATTCTCATAAAAAAATCAAGAAGATAGGAGGGTTTAATCTTTGGAAAAAAATCAGTATTTTTTTGAAACTTTAAGGCTTTTGCGGCACAAGTTAAAATTTTTTGATTGAGCTAAAATTTTGAAAAAATCATTTGTATGATGGAACAATTTGGGAATTTGGGGGGGGGCGTCGCATAAAGATTTCCAAACTTTAAAAATAAGGACCACCCTAATAAACCTGTATGGTGAAGAATGTGGTAAATAAGGGGAAATTCCCCAGGATTTCCCTTTTATTCCCCTTTTATTTGATATAATAAGTACAACATAATTACTGCTTTTTATGAATAATTAATACGCTAGCTAAGTAAAGGGGGAAAAGATCAAGATCTTAACTTAGGCTATTTTTTCTAGTAACCCCATTTGGGGTTTATATTAAGTCTCATTTGGGGAATGAAATCTATTTAAAATGATTATATTGCTCATATAACTATAAAATTTTTCACAGATATTTTAATTAAAAATTTTCCGAGATGAGCTTGGGTGATAATTTAGAAAAAAGTAACAAACCGAAAATTACGCAACTCTTTTTTTTAATAATACAGTCGTCGACTCTGCTTAATGTGATACTTTTGTCCAATAGTAGAATGATAAGCGATTGGATAGATTCCAGAAAATTTCAAACAACAGCGTAACTCGAGTTTTAGCTTCAAAATCACACGGATGTAGTTCTAAATGAAGTACTTAAAACGATTACCTGGTATGTATTTTACAATTTTTACATTCTTAAAGAAAAATATGAGGGGGGGAATATAACATTAATAAATTAATAACTCATTTTGTATGTCTATATATATGTATTAAAAATTGGCCTTCAAACGGGAAATAAAGAGGGTTCTTAGGAAGGACATTTTGAGGTAAATTAAATAGGAGTGATCGAGAGCGGCCAATTTTGATAAAATTATCTGATCATCAACCGTGATCACAGAAACGTAAAACTTAAATTGACTTAATTGAAGAGACATTGTTTTAGGTTGGTTAATAAGTTGATGTTATCAACTTTAAATAAACTCGTTTAAAATAGTTATTCTAAAATATTTTAAAAAATTGAATTTTTATGCGATAGAAAAAAAAATGCATTTAAATGTTGACCTGGGTGATTTTTTCCCTTTTTTATTCTATCAAAAATGAAGACGAAACAATTTATTTTTTCTCATTAAAACAAAACGAGTCCTTACCTGTATTCTCCTCGGCATTTTGTAATTCTTGTTCTTGTTGTGGACATCGCACGCGTTACGCTTATTTTAAACTACTATTTCGCAACAAAACAAACTCATATATACTTATTTCTCAACAAGGCCACTAGAGGGATACCAAGGTTTTCCCCCGAAAATGTATCAATAGAATGCGACCTCCCATGCTCTTTATGGCCCGTGTCCGTTTTCACACGCGTCGGTGTCAGTCCAGACAAAGTCCGGCGACATTACTTATCAGTTAATGGGTAGGCCTGGGCCTTAAATCGATATATAAAGATAAATCGATTTAACCCCAACATCGGAATACCGGTTTCACGCTTAAATCGGATTCCTTATATCGGAACCGATATATAATTCCGGAATTCGAAAGATAAATCGGTTTTTCAGAATACCGGTTTAGCGCGAATATCGAATCTTTAAAATCGAATACCGATATGTAATTCTGGAATCAGAAATTTGATTAAACTTGATTATTTGAATTTTCCTTAAACCTATATTTCTGTTTTCTGATGATACTCGTAGATCGGCTGCGATAACTGATACTATTCCGGGTTCCGGAATTGTCTTAATCACTATGTTTATGATGATTATTAACAAAATTTATTGTACATAATTGAAAAATATTTGTGTTTTCATATTCTTAGGTTCTAATAATCCTTTAATATTTAGATACTCCATTAAAAGTTTCGACCGAAAAGAAGAATTTCGTTAAACGAGCTGCGACTGATAGACATGCATTTATTTCTGACGGCACCTTTTTATTATTTTAATACTTGTTAAAAAAAATACTTCATCTTGAGTAGTGATGGGCAAAATCGATAATTTTAGGTATCGAATACTTTGGTATCGAATACTTATAGGTATCGAATACTTTGGTATCGAATACTTATAGGTATCTAGTACTTTTTTTCAATGTCAGGAAATGAACCTGAAGGGACAATTTTTTTAGGGCCTATCCATAATCAGACTAATATTCAAAAATCTGAAAGCGATCCATCAAAAAGCCCCGTAGCTACGGGCCTGGAGGTGGATAGAGGCGAAGGATTTGGCGGGGGAAAAACCTAGCCGCGTCAAATTTCTCTCGCGGATGATAACGACTTGGGTTTGAGCGTTGCAAAATGAAAACGGAAACAGGCTGCGTTTGATCTACAGTAGGTATTATAAAGATTACTTCATTGAAAAATTTAAAACGAAATATGTCAATAAAGTATCGATACTTTTGTGGGTATCGAATACACTCGATACCTATAGGTATCGAGTACTTAAGTATTTGGTATCGATACCTGCCCATCACTAATCAAAACCAATCCTGTGTGTTTTTTGGGACAAATTTATCTAAAACTTTTTTGGAGATGACCCCACATCAGATACCTTTTTGTTCTTAAAACTCAGTTCTAAACTTAAAATTGTTCTAAACTTATTATTATAAAAAACTTATTAACTTAAACTTATTATTATAAACTATTTGTAATTCAAAATGTATCTTACATAACAATTTATGCTCAAAAAATTCTTAATAGGGGTATCAAAACTAATAAAAAAACCCGTTTTTCTAGTTGAATTTCCAAAAATTTTCTGGGAGTGGACCCCCATTTGATAGGTGGAACTTAATTACTAATAACCTTTTTATATCAAGTTCCCCGAGACGCAAATTCTACTTAAAATGTACTAATAAAGCTACTTTAGACCTTTGAAATATACATTAGTACAGGAAATCGATAGCTTTTTCAAAACTTTCATAAAGAAGTTTTTTTTCAACGGTGTTATATAATTTCCAGGGCGCTGATTACGAATATGAAGTTTGCTCCCACGTGGGGGGTCGGCTTCATATCGAAAATCGCAAAAAATCGATTTTTTTGCTCTTTTTTCGATTCTTCGCTTATATTTCGAAAACTATAGATTTCTCGAAGATAATTTCAGTTACAAAATTTAAGTAAACAAACTTTCCTACAAAACGCACAATTCAACTTTGATTTTATGAAGAGTGGTTTTGCCGCTAGAGCACGCAGAAAAAAACATCGATTTTTTTGCCTTTCCACAAAAATAAGGAAAACGCGCGCTTCTACCCTCTACAAAATGAAAACTATTCACGTTATCAACAAAAATTTTATACCACGTGAAAGAACATTTAATTTTCTATAAATAACGAGATTTACATTATCATTTTTTGAGAAGGGGAGGGAGTGAAGGAAAGATTGATAATAAAACTGTTGAGCCTCGCAGACCAAACAGACTTTTGCGGTTGTTAATCTGCAATTTGCGCTTTATTTCCATTATATTACCAATAAAATGGGTTGTTTGGGATGAATTGATGATTAAGAATGCTTAAAAAAATAAGTTTTTAAATTTATTTTTGAAATATTGGGTGTTTTAGGCAGAATTTCAATCCATTTTTTAAATTCATATATTAAATTATGGGAATGTTTTAATGAACAAATTTATATGTTTTTTGCATCGCTAAATCCGAATTTCAAGTTTATTTTGATTTTAAAAGTCATCTTCGCATAAAAAATTGCAAAAAATATAAAAATTTCGCTCTTTTGTTCGGTTTTTCATCGATTTTCTAAACAAATATTCACTTTAGGAAAAATAGCACGAAACTAAATTAATGTACGTAAAATTTCTTATAAGGTGCACTTGTTCATTTTTATTTTGCAAGGAACCACGTTCGTTTTATAGCGTTTTGAAGAAAATCAATTTTCATGTTTTTGTGTAAAGTCAGGAAACAGCTGTAATTCAGCGCGCTCTAGTTTAAATACCTCTCATTATAAAATTAAAAGTTAAATAGTGCATTTTTTGAAAATTAAATTTACTTTCATTTGGTATAAACTATTTGCCGGTAACTTGAATTTATTTAGAGCTGTAGTGGGAGAAATCGAGCGTTCATCACTTTTTTGTAGAAAAACATGAAAATTGCTTTTCTTCAAAACGCTATAAAACGTACACCGCTCCTCACAAAATAAAAATGAACCAGTGCATCTTATAGGAAATTTTACGTAAATTAATTTGGTTTCGTGCTATTTTTCCTAAAATGAATATTTGTTTAGAAAATCGATGAAAAACCGAACAAAAGAGCAAAGTTTTTATATTTTTTGCAATTTTTTTATGCGAAGATGATATTTAAAATAAAAATAAACTTGAAATTCGGATTTAGCGATGCAAAAAAACATAAGTTCGTTCATTAAAACACTCCCATTATTTAATATATGAATTTAAAAAATTGATTGAAATTCCGCCTAAAACACCCAATATTTCATAAATTTAAAAACTTATTTTTTAAGCATTCTTAATCATCAATCCATCCAAAAAAACCATTTTATTGGTAATATAATGGAAATAAAGCGCAAATTGCAGATTAACAACCGCAAGAGTCCGTTTGGTCTGCGAGGCTCAACAGTTTTATTATCGATCTTTCCTTCACTCCCTCCCCCCTTCTCAAAAAATGATAATGTAAATCTCGTTATTTAAGGAAAATTAAATGCTCTTTCACGTGGTATAAAATTTTAGTTGATAACGTGAATAGTTTTCATTTTGTAGAGGGTAGAAAGCGCGCGTTTTCCTCATTTTTGTGGAAAGGCAAAAAAATCGATGTTTTTCTGCGTGCTTTAGCGGCAAAACTACTCTTCAGAAAATCAAAGTTGACTAGTGCGTTTTGTAGGAAATTTTATTTACTTCAACTTTGTAACTGAAATTATCTTCGAGAAATCTATAGTTTCTTAAATATAAGCGAAGAATCGAAAAAAGAGCAAAAAATATCGTTGTTTTTCAATTTTCGATATGAAGCCGACCCCCCACGTGGGAGCAAACTTCATATTTGTAATCAGCGCCCTCGAAAACATAAACCGTTCAAACAAAAACTTCTATACGAAAATTTTTAAAACGTCTCTTTTTAGCACCGTTTTCCTGGGTTACATGGGGAGGCTGAGAGATAATTTTTGTCCCCTACCGAAATAAATTTCTATATACGCCTCTGGAGTAATTTATAATTTATGTACTAATTTCAATTAATCTTAAACTCAAAACAAAAGTCTAGTTACGGCTTTTGGTTTTTAAAATGTTGGGGTCCTCGATATGTCTAGCTGCTACATAAAGGGGTCCGATATAAAGTTTAAGAACCGCTGTTTTTTAAATGAATGATAATGGCTAAACAGAAATATTAAAAATTTATCAAACTAAAGGCATCATAATATTAAAAGAAATCTAATAGTCTATCAAAAAATAAAAGTATTTACAAGAAAATAGACTTAACAAAAAGTTAGTATCAAACTTACTGTCTTGGCTGAATTTCCAACTTGTTCCATTCTTGAAATTTAGGTTATTTGTGCTCTGATAAGGCAGAAACACAGAGTATGCTTTGTCAGCTGGAATAAAGTTGATTGCATAAGACTGAAGCAAGAAAATGAGAAATAATAGTCCAAAAAAAAGAGACGATTACAGCCTTATTACAAAAATAATTAATTAGCTTTTTAAATAATGCCAGTTCTTCAGGGGCGTAGCCAGAGGGGATGATTTGGGGATATGCCCCCCCGAAATCCAGAAAATTTCCTTTTTTGACTATAGAAATAAACAAAATTTATCCCATATCCCCCAAATTCTCCCTAGGAAGCAACAATAGCAGGGCTGTTAAAGGGAAAAATTGTTCATATTGTGCAAGAGGCACCAAAATTGGTAGAAATATAGTTTAAAACATGCTGAATCCAAAAATTGACCAGAAGCACTCTGGCGGAAGTGCCGTTTGGGACTTCCGGTCAAAAACAAAATGGCCGCCCGCGAGCCTATTTTCGGTTCTTTTAATAATAGAAAGACATTTCTGGGGGTCAAATGTTATGCTTCAAGGGTCAAAAAACATGATTCTGGTTACAACATATGCAGTTTGTTTTAAAAAGTAACAAAAGTTCAATAAAAGCTCAAAATAGTAATATAGTCCTATGACAAGCAGTTGCTTTATAAAAAAATTTTAAGTTATTTTCTTCGACGGTTTTGTAAGTGTTGATTCCGAATATCTAGTTCACTTTCACGTGGAAGGTCGGCTTCATATCAAAAAACGCAAAAATACGTGAAAAAATTGCAAAATTTTCACTTTATCTTCGGATTTTTTCGTATATTTCAAAAAATATTAGTTTCTCGAAAATTACTTGATATACAAAGTTAAAGTAAACAAAATTTCCTACAAAATGCACTCTCCAACTTTTATTTTTCAAAGAATAGTTTTGCTGTCATAACGCAATGAAAAGCAGGATTTTAACACAGATGATTTTTGCGGATTCAGAGAAAAGTTTTGATAAATATAAAAATTAAACAAAATATAATAAGACATATTGACGCTTAGAAACATCAGGCTTTACGAAAAAAAAAATGTTTTTTAAGCACTTGATGTCTAAAAGCAAATCCATAAAATTTTTAGTGTCAAAAAGAAGGGTCATTGAGCACCCCCTAAAAATAGGAGTAGAAAGCTAAAATTAAAGGAGGATGATGCTATTGGTAAATGTAAAAAAATTAGGGGGCGACGTTTGGGCTGGCTTGAAAAAAGTTTTTTTGGACCACCCTAATGGTCAGGGGGGATTTGGGGATCCTTCCCGAAAATCAGATATTTTCATTTTTTGACCATAGAAAAGAACCAAATTTACGCCATATCCCCCCCCCGAAATTTTTTCCTGGCTACGCTGCCGAATGGGTCATAGAAAGAATTTATAACATACTTTGATGCGGTGTCTTAATATTTCTTAGAGATGTGAAGAAACATCCGAGATCTTTCGTTCCAGTAAATGGCTGGTTGAGCAACAGCAGATGCAGCAAAAATCGCCGGAAGTAAGTCGATTGAATCTGGACTAGATGAATCTAAGAGAATCAAAGAAAGAAATAAGAAGAGTAACAATCTATGACTTACAAATTGGGAAATAGTTAAAACAATTATTACCTTGGTCACAAATATGTTTGATGAAATCAGGTAGTTATAACTTTAATAAGTTCACAGAATGGGCAATATGCTCTGGAATAGAAGAATTTAAAAGAACCAATCCAAAAGCCACTTATTGAACAAAGGATAACTAGAGTACTTTGCTGACCTGTGATAAAAGACTGGAAGATGGTCTCAAACTCTAAAAAAGAAACATTTAAGAATATATTCCTTACCAAAAGTCTAATGCATTTATAAACTTTTAATTGAAACATTACCTTTTTCTGTTGAAGGGGGCAATCTATAGCATAACAAAAAGTAGATACAAAATTGGGTTCGTTGAAAATACATGCACGATCAAAAGTTGAGTCTGGAGAAAAGGAAAAAGGTAGGATATGTGAAACATTTTAATCAGTGCATTAAACAGTTACACGGACCTGGAAAAAGTTGTAACCTTCTCCCGAACCTTAACAAACTTCCCCAAACCTTATGTATTGCTCCTATGGAGCTGGCAGGGGCTTCCCCCGAACCAGGTTCGGGCACTTTTTCCAGGTCCGCAGTTACATATTAATTAAAAGATTTTAACCACCCAATTGGAGGCTTCGGCTCAGGCCTAACAGATGCCTCAATCTAAAAACACTTCTGCAGCAATTTATATACACAAAATATTACAAGTCAATTGCCAGCGTCAAACACAAACTTAAAAATATTACATTCAACCAATTCAAATTTTTCATGTAAGAATGAGATTTAAGTGTTTATTCTAATAATCAAAAACAGACATGCGTTGTAGGTTGATAGACTGTAATAGAAAGTGTTACGACAAAAGCATTTTAATACTGGAAACTTGTTGGTTGTTTTATTTGCGTTTTTCATTAGAATAAACCAGCGGTTCTCAAACTGTGCTCCGCGGAGCCCAGTAGCGGATTTCTAAATAGGCTAGCTAGGCTATAGCCTACGGCGGCAAATTTTTGACGGCATAATTTTTTTTCTGAATAAAAAAAGGAGAGGAGTAATGAAACACTAAACATAAGCTCAGACGAGAACATCCCTTCAAAAGAGCAATTCTGTGTTTACAAGGAACTGTTCTCTTTGTTACCCAAAGGGTCTCAAAATGAGCTAAAACACTACTAACTTTAATGGACAATTTTTAAGAAAAAATGTCTGGGGGAGAACCCCCATACTCCCCTCTCAAATTTTGATATGGTATGTTTATTCAGTCATTCTCTGGGATGGGTTTCCGAGCTTTCCCAAAGCTACCGAATCAAACGAGCTGGCGCGCGCGCTTTATTTGAAAAGTGTGCTGTGATTTCCTCATCGAGTTTTAGGAGCGTGGCGTCGTAATAGTATTTTTTATCTATTTGAAAGGTGGTAATTAAAAAAAGGCGTGGCATTTGTTTACAAAACCGGCGGATTGTTTAGGTCTGATTTTTTCCCCGATATCCGTGGCTGTTGATATTAGCAAATCATACGTATCAAGAGGCAGGCACCAATTAAGAAACTTTTCAAGGGGGTGCGGTCTTTTTTTTTATTATTTTTTGGAAGTAAAATAAACTCACTTATTCAACTCGTTTTTATACGCTTCAACCGAATTATAAAGATTTCATGGTAGAATTTTTGCGTTTTGACAATTGAAGTTGTAATAATAGAGATACAAGTGCCAAGGGGGTCTGGGGGTCCTCCCCTCAGAAAGTTTTTTTAAAAAAATACCTTAAAATAACAGGGTTTTGATTTTAACTCATTTTGGTGTATAAAACCTTGTACAGCAAAAAAAATTTTTTTTGCGGGAGCCGTACCTTGTGTCAGAGCAAAGGGTGGGGCGATGGCCGCCTCCGCTCCCCCTTAATCCGTCCCTGTCAAGAGGGATAGAGTCACTACTTTTATGTTTTCAGTTGAAAAATATCTAAAATTTTTATTAATGAAACATTATTAGACGTGAATACTGCGCGTTAATTTTATTGTGATCGGCGAAGTTTGTTAACATGTATCGCTTGTCTTGATTTCCCCAATCCCATCTGCCGTTTGTAACATCACTGAAGTTATCAGGCAAGTTTCAGCGAGGTTTGATGATTACTTTGGTTCACTGTTTCATGCTTTTAAGGGGTAAATGGATGATCGTTTGAAAATTCGATTGAAGTTAGACCTGACGACTGATTTTTTTTAACATTTTATAGATCACAAGGATTTAATACAATTTTAGGAAGCTTTTATAGGCCAGCCATAAAATGTTGACTCTATTTTAAAGTTCTCAACAGATAAACTACAATAAAAACAGTACAAGCTACAGCAGATATTGCTAAAAAAATCCGAAATTTTAAAGTGGACATTTTGAAATAATAGAAATTATTATGAAACAAAAAAATTAATAACTTAAATAATTTACTAAAATTTTTTGCCTTGAATTTCGGACCGTCACCAGATAGTTTTAATTATTTATTAAAACTATCAATTCAGACACTGAAGAAAAAAATTATAACTACCCCTTTGCTTAACAAGTTTGCACACTTTTTATAAGGAATAGTTATAAACTTTTTTACTAGGCTGGTCTAATTGGATAGTTTGAATAAACATCATTTACCTTTAAGACTAATAGTGACGGTCCGAAAACCGATGCATCATCCAAAAAGGGGCAAATGAACTTTTTTTTGTCCGATAAACGTTTTGCTACTTCTATGCTTTGGCACTGAAGTAGGTCATGTTGGGTCTCAAAACAATCGACTTGAGACTGGTAATATTTTGGTCTTGACCACGAGTTAAAATCTCTTGACCAGTAGTCCATCCCCTTTTTCCTCATTACTAATAGCTTTTCTGACCTTCTCTTTCTTTCTCATGGTTTTTTTCGGAAGCCCTGACCTTGGGTCAATCCCATTTGACCACTGGTAAGCAATATTGGAATTTTGGTACATTCGTATTAGCCCGTCCATTCGCTAACAGGGGTGATAAGTCGCCAAGTCTGGTAAACCCCGCAACACTACCGTTGATTCTGGTAACCCTGGAAAACGTAGCGAAATCGCGCTAGTTCCGATCACTGGCGCATGCGCGCGCAATTTAAATCGGTAAGCCCATGGGTGAAATAATGTGTGCGCACCGTGCAGGTTGTTTTGAACGTAAATTCAACAGTGTTTACAAGGTAAGAACGAAGACTGCATCTGAAAGGTAGGAATCTAAATGCTTTCGTGTCGTTCCACGGTGAACTTTGTTGCGCCATTTTGACGAGCCCCAGAGTCTTTCAATGTTTTGCGTATACACGCCGGTGGTAGGATCGACAAAGGATCGCCGGCGGTAGGATCGACCATTTTGCAAGTAAGTTAGTGCTAAAAAAGTTATTTTTATGCTCTTACCGAGTGATATCCGTAGTTTTGGTTCATCCAAGAATACTGATTCCCCTTTTTCTGAATCCTTACTGTGTCTGATTACCCCCACAACGAGTTTGGTTATAGATAGGGCAGGGGGGGTTGGGGGGGCGGCAGCCCCCCCCCCCCAACCACATAAAACTTTTATTTTTTATTTTCTGATGTTATAAAGATGTTTCTGATGTTAAAAAATGTGTTTTTCGGCGATTCTGATGAAATCCCGTATTTTGGCGCGTTTTGGCGAAATTTGGCGAAGTTGGCGAAAACGATGGACGGGCTAATACGAAAGTACCGGAATTTTATATTTATAGCTCCTTTTCTTTCCCTGGGATCCTCTCTAACTGCATAATATACTGGTCAAAATGTACGCTTGGATTGATCCCTTTGGCCAAGACCAAAATGTTATACGTTTCAAGGCGTTTGGTTTGAGACCCAACATGACCTACTTCAGTGCCAAAGCATAGGAGCAACAAAAAGATGACCAGGTTGACCAATAATCAGATGGAACCAAAAAGACATGTTATAACAATAGGGAATATAAAAAAGAAAATAGAAACTCCAGCATTTATTTTACAATGATTTTAAGTCATATAGAGTTAACTTAACCAGTGGTCAAGCAACATGAAATATAATTAGTACAACTTACTTTAACCAAGGAGTCCCTATAGTTAACTAAGCAGAGGAAAAAAAGCAAAAAGTTGAAAAATACAAAAATTATTAGTGGTCAAAGGGGAATGACCAAAGGTCAGGGCTTCCGAAAAATAAACATGAAAAAGAAAGAGAAGGTCAGAAAAGCTATTAGTAGTGAGGAAAAAGGGGATTGACCACTGGTCAAGAGATGTTGACCAGTGGTCAAGACCAAAATGTTATACGTTTCAAGGCGTTTGGTTTGAGACCCAACATGACCTACTTCAGTGCCAAAGCATCGAAGTAGCAAAAAGTTAATCGGAGGTCATCCGGAACCAAAAACACATGATACAGTCGAATCCGCTTAATGTGATCACGGTTAATGTTATCAATCGGATAATGTTATCGAAATCGACAGGTCCCGATCATTCCTATTTAATTTAATGTAAAATACATCGTTTAATGTGATCAACTATGAATAATCATTCCGCTTAATATTATCAAAATTTGTCCATATCCCCTTTAAAACGACCGCTTTTGAGTTCGAGTTTTATTTTGAAGGTCAATTTTTACCAGTAAACATCTGCCCCATGAGATCATCTGGCGCTTCTTTTTTTATGAAACTCAGTATCAGTAAGAAAACGGTAATGGGGGGGGGGGTCCGATCCGAATCCATGCTTGTGATTGCTGACGCTTCGCAGATGTCTGATAAGAGATTTGAATTTTCACTTTTTTACTGGAATTCAGATTCTGTTTTAAATAGGTAGTTTATTGGAGTGGAAGGATATAATAGAGTGGATATAAGAGACCTTTCTATACAAATAAAAATACAAAGTAAACGATTATTTTACTTTTATTAATTGAACTACTCTTATATTTTCCCCTTAAAATTTTACCTAGTTTAAAAATAGTGTTTTGAATACATTTATTACGATTACATGATTTTGATTTTAAAGAAAACAATCTAGTTACACTGTTTGCTGCTTTTGATGTGAGATCGCTTATTGTTATCGATCGGATAATGTTATCAGTTTAGTCTCGGACCATTGCGATCACATTAAGCGGACTCGACTGTATAACAATTGGGAATACAAAATATCAATTAGCAACTTCAAAATTAATTTTTGTAATGATTTTTAGCCATACAGAGTAATATTGACCAGTGGTCAAGCAACATGAAAGCAGTTTTCGAGAACCAAACCAATCCAAAAACAAATGTTATAACAATTGGGAATACAAAATAGCAATTAGCAACTCCAAAATTAATTTTATAATGATTTTTAGCCATTAAATTTCGGCCCGGGAATTTTAAGTCTGAATCGGCCCACCGCATAATTTTTATGGAAAATATAACTTCCTAGAATTAAAAATTTCGGGGGGGGCGATCGTGGTACGTCCCCAAGAAATTCTTTTGAAAATTGACCCCTAAGAAACAGTCTAAAATCCACATTGAAACTCTAATTTTGATGGTAAATTCAGTGGGTAGAAAGAATTTCCATCTTGACGAACTTAATATTAAAAGAAATTGTAAATAATGTAGCTCAAAATAGAAAGGGGGCTTCATGGGGGTCCTCCCCCAGAAAATTTTTGGAAATTTTACTATTAAAAGTACTGTTTTAACTCATTTGGGACCCTTTTGGGTGACATCCGAAAAGGTTCGCCGTAGAATTTTTAAAGATGAAACCAGGAATATTCGTTCATAAAAATATTTTAAATAGTAAAATATATTTTTTGAATTCAGTAATTTATGCCATAATTAATAAATTTAATTGCTGGTAAATTATTGGTTTGGTAGCTGCACAAAAAGAATTCGTGGGCCGCTAGTTGGAAATTCCTGCGAAGGGTGCGGATTAATTTTTACAGGATATTTTTCATTCATACCACTGTAAAATATTTTGGTTGTAGGTTGTAGGCGGCCCACAAACGGCCCTCAATGAGAAGCGGCCCACCGGGCATTTGCCCAAATGCCCGCATGGCCATCACCGTGATCTCGGCGAAAAAGTGCAATTCGTTCAACCTAACGAACCTACGGAAAGAGCCGACCTCACTAAGCGCTAGTTCGGATAACTTCGGATTTGACCTCCCTGCCCGTGGCGTGGGAGTCCCAAACTTTTGCCAGGGAGTCAGAAAGTATGAAGGAGTCCCAGTTCGGCACCTCTGCACTAGACTTAGACTAAATTTACTAGATATTTTATTGTAGTTTCAAATTTTATATTTTGTTCACTAGGCTCTAAATTTACTAGACTTTTTATAATCATTTAAATTTGTTACTTTATAAAAGCACCAAGATATAAACATAAACAGGAAAACCGGGATTGTAAAAAATATCGGGAGCACAAGGATTGGAAAATTAGCGAGAGCATCGGGATAGGAATAATTACCGGGTTGTAAAAAATATACCGAAAACACCAGGATAGGAAAATTACCATAAAGACACCGGGAATACCGGAATGTAAAAAAATATCCGAAACACCGAGATAGGAAAATTACCGGGATTAGAAAAATTACTGGGAATACCGAGATATTTAAAATTGCCGGGAACATCGGGATTTGAAAATACCGGGAACACCGGGAAAGAAAAAACTACCGGGAACATCGGGATAGGCAAAATTACCAAGAACACCGGAATTTGAAAATTACCGGGAACACTGGGATAGGAAAAGGGACCTGGGGTACCAGGATGATTGGAAAAATTGCTTATTTACAAATTTATAAATATATTTTAAGAAAACTTAAAAAATGAATTTATACACTCCACCCGTGCAAGGCACAGCACATTAGCTAGTTAACAATAAAATAGGTTGTTTTGGATGACTAAGCCTAAGCATGTTCAAAAATTTGAATAAGGTGTACGAAAACGAGTTGAAAACCTGCTTTTTAGACAAATTTCCCCCAAAAGAAATTCTGAGGGAGGACCCCCCAGACTCCCTTTAGGTTGTTAGATCACGATTATTCTGATCTCTTAATATTATGTTTGTTGAGAACATTAAATTTGATATTCAAAATTATTACCCCCCCCAAAAAAAATCAAATCCGGGATCCGCACACTGCAAATCTTTAAAACATATAAAAATTTTAGAATTAAAATAAATAACGTTTCATATTCAAATACTTTTTTTTCAAAAATGTAAAATAAAGATTTAAACTAACAATTTCAATTCAAGACATATTTTGGTGACATCTTTGAAAAAGTTTTTTAAGTCAGGCTCTAATGACACACAAGCGCAACCGCCTAGACCGCCGCTAATTGTTATCGATTTAAAAAAAATCACAAAAATACGAACCAAGAGCTCCCTCCATTCCTCTTCGTCAGGGGGCTTGGTGGACACGGACAGAGGAGTGTATCTGAATACCAACCATCATGCCCGAATAGTCAAGTTGTGGAGCGCACAGAGCCAAAGGAGCTTTTGCTCCGCTTGAAAATACTAGGCACCGACAATTTCAATATAAGAAGTTCTCAGCGCCGGAGGCGCTTTCTAAGCACCGTCAATACCCGAAACTGCTTTTATGTTGTTATTCAGAAAGGTTAAAGTTACAGTTAAAATTAAGACCAGCATATAAATTTAAATAGGAAATAAATGAAATTTAAATATCGCCCGAATCACAGACAATAAGAGACAGACCGGTCAATGGGCGGCCTACGACACGAACGCCCTCAACCCACGGTACCTGCACTAAAACTGTGGTTACAGTTAAGCTTTTAGGTCTGGCAACCATGGAGACGTTTTGCGAAGACGTAATTCATCAACCATATAATCACCAGGATCGCGATCCTTGGCGATCACATAAGCCCAATAAATGGTTTTTAAAATTAAAAAATACCTTTTTTTTTCAACAATTTTCTAAAATTTGCTATTATAATAGAAAATTTAAATTAAATCATTAAGGTTTGTTCATCAACAAAATTTCGTGATCGCATATCGCCTCTCCCGTGCAAGACTCACACAATTGCAAAAGTTGAAATGTCTACTTTACGGGAGCTTGGCGTGGAAGGACTTCTTTATTGGTCGCCAAGTCGAAAAAATAGAGTCAAAAGTGTGATCTTTGGGGATTATTTCCATTGGCGCTAAAAAAATCGCCAAAAACGGCTTTACGTGCTTGAATCTAAAATCGTGGTTTAGCTGGCATATCGAACATCGAAATTTCTTCACTGAATTTAAGCACCTTCGGGTGCAGTCAGTATTTGGGTGGGTGACCACTAGGGTGGTTACAAAAAATCAACTTCTGAAATCCTTAAGTCTCACCCCCCTAAAATGTGCCAATAGGCTAAAAAATGAGATTGGCCAAGTTTCAGCTCAATCCTATAATATTAACCCGTGCCTCATCGAGGTCAAAGTTCAGATAAACAGCGATTTTTAACAAAAATTGGTAGTTTTCGCCCCATAAAACTAGAACCGTTTGTCCCAGAAACCCAGTTAGGGTGTCATTTAATAGGTAATTTTATACAATTTAACTTTGATATGGTCAGATTTTATTTACTCAAACGGAGAGGGCGCTATTTAGCATTTTCATAGTGAAGGTCCTCGAAAGCGAATATCCTTGCAAGAACCCTAGAACATTACGAAGTCGCAAAAAACTATCTTTCCCGTCTTTCCCTATTCATTTTGCCTCCAATAGATAGTATATGAGTTTTTAGACCCCTAAGAGAATTCTAGGGTATAATTTCAACCCCCCTAGGTTTCGGAAAAAAGAGAAAAAATAAATATTTTTTACAAATTTTTTTGACTGTTAATTTGTTAAAAATGGTTCAAATACATTATTAAAAGTTTAATTAGGTAGAAGAATGATAAAGGGGATTAACCTTTCGTTATAACCCCTATAATCTAAGCAAAAGAAGCGCGACTGTGAGAGGTTTTGCTAAAACCCATTAATACCCATTAAAGTGATAAAAATAGCTAAATTACAAATTTTTTCATAAAAACAACTAGAAAGATATCATTTGGTGTTAAAAATGATGTTTGAGATTATTTGTGTTATAAAATTATAATAATAGCGCCCTAGGCCGTGGGGAGCCTAGTGGTTAAGGCATCGGCCTTGGGATCGGAGGGTCCCGGGTTCGATTCCCGACACCGCTGAAGACCCATCGAGTATATGCGGAGTACGTGCTCGTTAAATCTGTGGGTCCGAAAGTCCTGAGGTCGGTCATGGCGCAGTACCTTGGGTCCAGGGGTCTGGAGACTATTTCCCTCCCCTTCAGATGCATGTCAAAATTGTGGAGGTGGCGATAGATGGTGGCGGCATCTATCATCCAAGGCTTAAGTCGGACTCCTGCCTTTCATGAGCCTCACTTTCTCAGGAGCCGCACCCCCTTTGCCTTAAATCCTGTACGCACTGCGGATGGAGCTTGGATATTCCAAGTGGCATAAGAAACAACAACAACAATAGCGCCCTTCTGGACTCTAATTTTTAAAAAAGCTTTTCTACCAAAGTTACTCGCTTCCAGCTAATTAAACTGAAAGTATGATCTTAGAAAAATGTTTAAATCAATTTATTTGTAACATATACTTCAGTTTTCATTTGCCTATCGTTCCAGATAATTCACTTTTAAATGCATAACATAATTTAGTATATAAATTATCATCAAAAGTTTTCTTTCTGTACGTCATACATGTTTTCATATTTCTACTTAAATGCGTAGAGTGAATAAAGAAAATTAATTTTCTTTAAAAAAGTAATTTTCAAAAAAATAGTCTCAAAATTGTTTGATAATTACAATAAGGTTTTTCTATAAACTAAAGCAGAGTTTCTCAAACTGTGGGTCGCGACCCACTGGTGGGTCGCCAGTAAGTTTTTGGTGGGTCGCGAGAAGATTTTTAATTTTTCTGAATATGAAGTATCTTTTTATAATTTTTACAAACGTTTTATTGACTTTTGAATTAACTTTAACATGATCTCAAGCGTTTAATATTGATTGTATTTACGTGAAACTTTGGACTTAAGGGTTTTCAACTATGATCTTTCAGATTATCAAATCAAAAGAAATGATTTCGAAATACAAAATAAGGTTTTTGCTGAGTTTTCACATTTTTTGAGTTTTTTAACTTTTTTCATAATAAAAAAAATTTTAAAGTGAAGACTTTTGAGGTAATTTTAAAGATCATATTAAACCACAATTTTTGAGACCATAATTAAGTTTTTACCAATAGTAGTTCTTCTACAAATTGAATTTTTCAATGATTTTTTTGGGGTGTCGCTCCATTTTTAACTCCCTGGGATTTGGTCTAGGACCCCCCTTTCTATACCGATTCTTATTCGTCTTGATGAGTACTATCATCCCTGAAAGTTTGTTGCACCATTTCAGATACACCCTGTATACAGGGTGCGTCAAAAGAGCGTGAGAACTTTAAAAATTAATAATAAAAAAAACGAAAAGAGATAAAAATGTGCCGTGTGCTGCAATGTTCTTGATTTGGCTTTGGATTTTTTTACACCAAATTTTGAAAATTCGTAGTTCCCCGACCTATATGTAGATGACAGCACCACTTTTTACTAAAATAGGGAATTTCGGCCTGCAAAGTTCCCCCTTTTACTTCAGTGTAGGGATAAATCGTATATTGCGATTGAATCGATTTCTTAATCAAATGAAACTCTAATCCTCGGAATCTAACCGTCAGGGCCGGTTTTAAGTCATGCTGATCTTTTAAACATTTGATTAGAATGTTAAATTAAGATATTTTATGATGTTTCTCGCTCAAATTTAAGCTTTTTACGAATGAATTTATTCCGATCTACTTTCAGTGATAACGGATCTTAATTTGTATGCTAGGGTTTTTTTATTTATTGGGTCTTCTCTCTCTCTTAAAAAATTTTAGAAATTATTTATTAATAATTATCAATTATTTAAAGAGGAACACTTATCAGTATTAAAATTAATATTTTTCAAAATCCCTTCGAAACTTCATATTAAATTTTGGTTTGCTTGAGTATATGATCGAAGAGGGAAAAAGAGAGGGCAATACATCGTTTTCAAATCTAAAAAAATATTCTAATAGTGATCTGAGATAAAGTTTTTTTAAAACGCGTAGGCGATCTGGCGTCACCATAGAAACTTCTTAGTTTCACCTTATAACAGCCTCTTACTTTTGAGCATTGAGTGGATTTATGGAGAGTTTATAAGAGAAAATGAATGTCAAGAGAATTCGATTTTGTATGCTTAAATCATGTTTTCAGAAAAATTTGGGACATCTTGCCAACCAAGATTTCTTGTGCGCCTCCCTGGGGTACACTTAGATCCACCACAGTACTGCCGTCCTAAGCTAGAACGTCCTAAGTCCATTTTTCAAGTTTTGAGATAATCTAGTTTTTATAACAATGCAGCCAGCAAATTTAATGAAATCGACATATTACAAAGTAAATTTTTATGGCTTCCTCATGCACATAGGACTTTCTAGACTAGCTTAAAAGAGGCGCGTGACCGAGATCTACAAGACCACGTCCTTATCTAAAAAAGTGAAAAAATGGACTTAGGACGTTCTAGCTTAGGACGGCAGAGTACATCTAGATTTATTACAGAAGGGTGGATCGGGATGATCGCAGCTTTAAAAAAATGACAAAACATTTCTCTGACAAATAATAAGGTTTTATAAAAGAAAGTTCAGATATTTCTTTCTGAATAAAATTTCAAAACTATTCAGTGGGGACCTCATCCCTCATCTTGGCTCGTTACACACAAAATCGTAATTAATACTCTTTGTCTATGATTTAAATAATTACAGTAAAAGTTCTAACAATCTGCTTTAATAATTTAATCACGTAAGCTTGGTATGAATGGGGACTATAGAAAAAAGTTTGAATCAATCCCCTATTCCCTGAAACGATAGATTTTGACAAAAAGTTTAGCCCCCCCCAAAAAAAACGATTCTATGAAATGACCACACTGATTGTCATTCTGATCATTTTTACTCGCACAGTCGTAAACGGAAATTTTATCTGTTTATTTTTGTTTTTTTTTTATTTTACCATACCAACTAAAAGATGTGAGGGTGACATTTAAAATGTTTCGAAAAATCTGATCATTTAAAACTTTAAAGAGTAACTTGAAAATCAGATGTGTTGAGGCTTTGCTCAATAAAGAAACTGGGTTTAAATCATCGGCGTTTTATTTTGGAAGACACGGTGAGGAGGTTACAGTAAATAAGATTGCATGTAGACAACATTAAATGTACATATATCAAGATCCAGGCGAGCTTTGCCTTATATAGAGTTTAACATTAACAAAAATTAACATAAAATGGTTTTATCAATAAGGCTGGGCAGGTAGCACAGTAAACATAAAAATATAAAGTCGGACTCGAACATTATTGAATCAACAAGATGGAAAAAAGAGAAATCTGAAAACTTCTAAGATTGGAGTAGATTTCTCCCTCTTATCACTGTACGCGATCGGACTAAATTCATTCGTAAAAAGTTTAAATTTGTGCGAGAAACATCATAAAATGTCTTAATTTAACATTCTAATCAAATGTTTAAAAGATCAGCATGACTTAAAACCGGCCCTGACGGTTAGATTCCGAGGATTAGAGATTCATTTGATTCGGAAATCGATTCAATCGCAATATTCGATTTATCCCTACACTGAAGTAAAAGGGGGAACTTTGCTGGCCGAAATTCCCTATTTTAGTAAAAAGTGGTGCTGTCATCTACATATAGGTCGGGGAACTACGAATTTTCAAAATTTGGTGTAAAAAATCCAAAGCCAAATCAAGAACATTGCAGCAGACGGCACATTTTTATCTCTTATCGTTTTTTTTATTATTAATTTTTAAAGTTCTCACGAACTTTTGACGCACCCTGTACTTAATATACTTATAGGGATAACTTATAAAAAATATACAGCACAATTTTTCTGAAAAACATAATTTGGGACATAAAGGGTTAAGGTGTCTTTTCCTACTAAATCGATGCTGCTTTCAGTGGCGTAACTAGAGTTGACTCATGGGGGGGGTTACACCAGTTAACCATGCACTCAACATATCTCATAATTATCATGTAGCTTTAAATTAAATCAATCAATTAATTTAATCAATCAATTATTGATTAATTAATGAATTTAATTAATCAATCGATCAATTAATTAAATGGGAAAAATGTTCTTGAAACTTAAGTACGATTTTGTTGGTGAGACCAAGGAAAATGACAGCTGCGGATCCAGGATTTGTTTTTTGTGGGGGGGGGCTAAGTATTCTTAATATCAAAATCGTCTTCTAATGTTCTAAAGGGGGGTCTGGGGGTCCCCCCGAGAAAATTTTTGGAAATTTAAGTCTAAAAATCAGATTTTCAATTCGTTTTGGTACACCTAATCTGGATTTTGGGTATGTATTTTCAAGAACTTAATATCCATTTGGTTGGATTTTTGCATTTTGACGAATTTTTTACAAAAGAAGTTGTAAATAATAGAGTTCCAAACGGGGGAAAATTTCTGAAAATTTTATCCTAAAAACAGGATTTTAACTTGTTTTTGGAGTCACTTTCCCCTTTTTCCCACCCCGAGTTCCCTCCTTCTCACTGTTAGTGCTATATTCCTATGGGGGGGGGGTAAAGCAACCGGAGGACCACCCCATAAGTCCCAAAATTTCAAGGGGGTTGGGGGTTCTTCCCAAGAAAAATTTTGAACCTTAAAAGTAAGGGTTTATGCATTTTAAGACTAATTTTTAAGGAAAAACAGTAAGTAAAAAATTGACGTCGAAATTTCGCTGGGAGTTTGGACCCCCGAACCCCCCCCTCTCGGATACGGGTCCCAATATGAATTAAAAGCAATTAAACTACAAATAAGGGTTTCCGAATCTGTTATGCCATTTCTAAAAATTATCAAATAATAATTTATCTTTTAAATAGAAATAAATAATTATAATCAAACACACTCCAACAAAAAACTGAATGTTTAAGGTGATTTAAGTTACTGTATTGGTAACTAACATACCACTCACATCCATGACGTCTTTTTCGATCAGTTGGTTGTTCACTTATGCTGATGTCACTTCAGATTTATTTTTAGAAAAGTACGTTTCCGATTCAATTTATAAGAACGCAGTTATATCTCAAGTCTATCAGACACTAAGGGAAGACGGAAAAAATGCTACTACTAAGTACTAAGTTTAAATTGATCGATTTCATCTGCTGACCCCTTCCAAAATTTGACCTTGAACAATTTGTGTTCCTCAGAAATGAACCCCCTGGGCCTGGGTTCTAAGCCAATTAGCATCACACTGTCCCTCAACACCCCTCCCCAAAGTGGACATCTGGTATTGCAAGGCTCACGTATCCATTCTTGGAAAGATAAGAAACTGGTCAACTCCATGGGGGGAAGGATTGAAAGGAAATAGGGTGTTTAGAGAGGGAGTGTGGAATTACGGTATGCAGAAAGATAAGTTTTTGGGGTTAGATGTGCACGTGCACATCTCAGCAGCAAGATCATAATCCCATTCTTAAATTTTAAAAAATACATATAAGAAGGGAAAAAATAGCAACTTAAGACAATGGGGGGGTTACGTCCCCAATAACCCCCCCCTCGTTACGCCTATGGCTGCTTTACAACTTAGTAATTGACTAATTTAGTAAATCTCTAATAGTTTTTAAAGTAAAATTTATAAATCCTAAAACTTCTGCTAGAGAGCGTTGAAAAATGTTGCATCGGATATGGCATAGGGTGGGTTGGGGTAAAATGGGTCAATTTTAAGGTACTTTCACATTCTAAGTTAAATTTCTTAAAAACTATTAGTTTTTAAGGATTTCTTTTAATTGGATCTTGACATTACAATCCTTCTGAACATTTTCATCTAATTTTATCAAATATTTTTTAGTTATAAGTTGGTTAAACTTAGCATCAAAATAATGACCTATTTTACCCCAGCTTGGGGTAAAATGGGTCTCATTGCAAAATATGTCAAAAATATATTTGTTACTAAATATACATGAAAATAAGAAAAAAGGCAATAGGCAAAGCCGTTTTTATCTGAAAAAATTTGTTTTAAGTTGTACTTTAATGAAATTGTAAAAGTCCGAAGTTAATGAGTATTGTTCAAATATAGCAATTAAAATACTTTATTTGGATAAAAAAATAAACTTGTATGACAGTTCAATGCATATTTGAAGGATATAAGTTAAAAACATTGTTTTTACTTAGTACAGAAGGCCTCCTAACTATGACCCATTTTACCCCAAGTACAAAATATTGTTATAAAGGATAAAATATTTTATATTTTTCTAAGCTGATTGGCTTGAAATGTCTCTCGGACTTTCTTTTATGGAAAAATATTACAAAAGTCTGCTGTAATTTATTACAATATATAGATATTTTGGAAGTTAGTAAACCCTGTTTTTTCGACAACGCCATTTACCGTTCAAATAAAATATTTTTTCAGTTCTTAAATTCATGAATCTAAATTTTTGACAGTCGGAAAATGTTGCCAACAGGTAAAAGATTATAATACAAAAAATGAGCGAAAATAATTCAATTTAAATTTAACTTATATCGAGTTAATTAAAACTGACTCATTTTACCCCAAGACCCATTTTACCCCAACCGACCCTAGTCACTTTACTATACGTAGAGCAGGGGTCGTAGACCTCCTATGTTTTCTATAAATCCTACATTTTTGAAAAATTAGTAAAAATCGCTTATATTATCCTACATTTTGATAAGCCTCCTATATTTTTGCTGAAATTCGCGCTGAAAACGTCTCATTCCTTAACACTTTATGTCCCAAATTATGTTTTTCAGAAAAATTGTGCTGTATATTTTTTATACGTTATCCCTATAAGTATATTAAGTATATAAGCTTCATATTAACCCTAGTAGCACAGCTCGTCCCAAATATGTCAAGTTTACGTAACTGCAACTAGAAGTAAACGAAATTTAGCCTTACATGACGAAAATTGGACGAATTTGGAACATTGGGAAGTGGGACTTACAAGTCCCGTCGGGGGATAAAGGGTTAAAGAACAGTGAAGTTTCTCCCATAATTCCTAGATTTTTTTTACTTAGCATATTATTTCTGAGAAAATGACGATTTAAAGCTGCAAAATAATCGTGATTTTTTTTCGCGAGTTTCGTGTTGCTTGCGGATGCGAAGTATTTCGTTCTTCACACGACTTTCTTCCTGGACGGCCGCGGGTGCTAGGTTGAAGCCTCTAGGGCAGAATTCAACCACTTATCATATCAGCAAAGGTGCACATTTAGGTTGCTTTTCACATTTCATTATTAGATATTTGTCTCAATGTTTCTATGAATTTATTTTATTATTTTAGGCAAATTTTACATGGTTTATGGGTTGTATTGTTGAAATAAATTTTTTGATACCGATATCAGTTTTTTGAAGGGTGGATATCATTTTTTGTAATAATTTTAATTTGTTTCCTTTTATAAAAAATTTGGTTAAGTAAAAATTTTAATTTTTTTACCAAAATTTGTTTACCAGTCCAGAGGGGTTAAATGAAACCTTCAGCCCCTCTGGACATACCAGTGTAAGAATATATTATAGGGGAGAGTGCTGTACCTAAGGACGGTTGTACCTTCAGCCACCGCATTTTAAAATTCGGGGAAAAATGGAAATTTGAATTTGTGGTTAAATTTGAATATAAACAGATGCTATCTAGTTGCTAACGTGAAATCAGCTGCTCTTTAAAATAATATTTATATTTAATATAATAAATTTACTGTTTTAGGTGCTCAAAGTTTTTTTAGTGCATCACTACATTAATATTTTTCTTCCCCTTAAATTATTTATGCGATAAAATGTGATATAAGGGGCGAATCCCCAAGATTTTGACTTTTTATTTTTGATATTAGAAATTGTCAGATCTCAATTATTTTATTTTTTATAGAACTTTAAATGCAAAAACACCTGGTGTTGTACCTTCGGACACCATACGTGTTGTACCTACGGACACGTTCTTGTGGGTGTCTATAGATAATCGGCGTTTTCGAATCAGGTTTCATTAAAGTGAATGCATTTTAATGTATATTAAATTAATTCTAAATGGTTATCTATTTGTCGGCGATTATTTTCAAGTGATTTTTAGATGAAAAATCAAATATTTTGTGATCTAAATTACTTTTTAAAATTTTTGATTTTACTTTGCATTTAATGTAAAATATGGTATAAAATCTTAGCACCCTATCGCATTGAAGTATGATGATCACAAAAAACTTGAAATTTCCAGCGAATAAGATTTGCGAAAGTTATTACCACCAAATGCTTTCACAACTAAGTGTCGATCGAAATGTTTTTAAGGATCAGTGAAGTGATCAGATCTAACAGCATGATTGATGAAACTATTACGTCAAACTTCGATCTGAAAATCCCATGTAATTTATGTATTTTTGGTAAAAAATCAAGACTTTTACCATTCAACTTCGTTTTAATGATCATTTACGATCTAAAACTACATTACTTTGAAAAATCTATTCTCAATTTTAAAAATGCTTGAAATAGTTTATTAAAAGGTAATACACCAACTCAAATGTTCATTTTAAGCTTTTATCAAGTAAAAATTCCCTTTTTAAGGTTGTCCACAGGTACAACTGGGTCTGTCCATAGGGAGAGCACGTTGTCGTACCTATGGACACAAATTTCTTCAAGTTATTAAAATTAATTAAAAATCCAATTTTGAAGATTTTAGCTAATAAAAAATATTACCCTTTTTGATAAGGTTAGGACTATAGGTTGGGCACTTTAAATGTTAAAAACGTGATGTTACCTGTCTTAGAAAAATCCAAACGTGATTTTTGTCCAGAGGTACAACACTCTCCCCTATAGTTATTAACTCATTATCGCCCAGCCAGGGGCTATTTCTAGCACACTTGACATAGTGTAAGATTAAGGAAAGGACACTTCTTAATATTACATTTGCAGAAAAATACATCATACAGGAAAATTTTTTGCAGGATTTGTCAACACTAACATGAACCCCCCCCCCAGAAGAAAGTTTGTGTCTCTTCTTTCTCTGTCAAAGAAAAAGAAAAAAAAGAAAAAAAAAGTTGTTTCGTCTTTCTTTCACGTCTCTAGTCAGTTGTTTATTAATTTATATGAATAACACCTAAAAATTATAATGACTCAAAAATTGACATAAATATCATTGCATTCACTATAGATCTAACTTCCCCTTAACTGATTTGTTTTTTTTAATTTCTGAGAGGTATTTATTTCCAAACGCAAAATATCTGAACTTTTATGTGTATCAATGTGCCCAACGAGTGTATCAAAGTACCCCACATCAAAGTGTGTCAATTTGCCCCATTTGTTGTTTTTGAACAAAAACCTTCATTTAAAAAAATTGGCAAAGGTTATTAAAAAATTTAAGGAAACCCCTATTGGTAATAAGAGGATAAACTTGTTTTTTGAACTTACAGATATCTATATTCCAAGTAGAAAAGCTTCAAGAAGATTTTGCATTTTACTTAGAAATTTACATTTAGAAAATTTTGACGAAAAAAAATTTAGTTTCCTTCACAAAAATTTATAAACTTATCACAGAGCTTAACGGTATATTTAATGCTTGGGAATATATAAAGGCAACTTTTCTTCAAAACACGACCTAAATAACTTTGATAGTTTTTGAGTTATTGAAGGTGTATCAAAGTGCCCCTTGTATCAAAATGCCTCGTTTTCCTCTATATTCCGTTGTATCCGAAATCTAAAGACTGAAAGAAGAGAACCAAACTTTCCCTCACCGTTATTTTAAATAAATTAAGGGTTTAATTTAATAAATGTGGGCCTGTAAAAACAAATGGAAGGTTGGGGCAGTTTTCAGTTGAACCTTCCGAAATTTTTAGTGTATTCATACCATCTGAATGATATCTCCCCATAGAAATTCCATACATTAAAAACCAAATGGTCCCCGGGTCCGGAACCCTTCTGAGGCCAGACCCAAATATTATTAATCCCTATTTAAGGTGTTGTACTTTCCAATAGTCCCTCAAGAGTAGGAGTCTATAAGGCTATCATCCCCTTATGTGCCTCATAAAACATTTTCGGGATATTAAATCTCTAAAATTTCTGGGGGTTCTCCCCATTACAACTTAATAAGAAGAAATTCTCATTTTTATGACTTAGGTAAATAACTAAAAGTATTCTTAGATCATAAAATCAAATATATTTTCTCCCTACAGCCCTGAATGATATAGGAGTTGACCCTCCACCCGAAAGTTTGACATAAAGGGTCATCTAAAAGTAAGTTAAAACACTACTTTTAAGTGTCAAATATCAAAACTTGTTCTAGGCTTACTCTTGAAGCCTATTTATGTTCTCTTTTTCCATTGAAATTTTTGTGACTTACATGGAACTGTCATCTTTTGGATTGTAACCAAAGGGCTATAAAACACCAAATGAGCTAAAACACTATACTTTAAAGATCAAATATCTAAAATTTTTCTGGTGGAGGACCCCTAGACACCCGAGTTCTAGTAAAGGTCCGAATAAATAATGCTGTTCAGTCAAAACCACCACCCTCGAGACAAAAGTCTGGTTACGGTCCCCTCACCGAAAATATCACAAATTATCAAAAATTTTCTGGGGGAGACCCCCTTTCCACCATGGATCCACTGATTCATTGAGAGTTAATTTATAGACTTGTTTATATTATTTATGTCATGAAAATGCAGCCTTTTCAGATGATGGTACACGTTATGTAACTCTTAAATTAATTCTCAGGCAGCACTATATGTTTGAATATTGGAATCAATCTAAATCCATCCCCTGAATGAAACCATTCGTGTTTCGGTATAATAAAACAGTGGTTCCCCAACTCAAAGAATTTAACGGACCACTTTGATAAAGCGCTTAAAGTACTATACTTCACGCTTCACGGCATGGGCGACATTTAGGGGGGGGCAGGGGGATTGCACCTCCAAGATTTCCACAGTTTTGTCAAAATAGGTCTAACCAAAAAAGCTCTAACCCAAAAAGTCTCTAAAGGAGTTAAGAAACACTTTATAAGGTTAAATTTCAAACATTTTTCTGGGGCCAAACATTTCCCCAAGCCTCCCTCTAAAATTTTTGATGTCTGTTTTATATACCGTGTTTTTCCCTTGAAAATTCTGCCGCTAACCAGAAGCGGTTTCTGAAGTATTGGAAAAGGAGATAAACTAGTTTAAAGGGGCATTCAAAAATTTTTCTGGGGAAGAACCCCCAAACACTCCTCTTGATGTGTGAAATTTTGATGAGTGTCAGTTATACACACAGAGTTTTTACCCTTGAAAATTCTGCCACTTACAAAAAGCACTGTTCTTTTCGGATATAACCCAAAGGGTGTTAAAATGAGCTGATGATATTTTTATAGGCAAATTTTCTGAATTTTTTAAGAGGGTGACCCGAAGAACCCCATTTTCGCTTAGAGCTCACGTTTTAAAATTTTTACAATATGTGTACTACCATTCAAATACTACTTTTAAGCTATCTAAAATTTCAGGAATAAATGAACTCGTTAGGAGGTACATTAAAAGTGACTTTGAGTCAATCCCATTCTTGGGAATCCCAAGAAAAAAGTCTGGTTATGGCGTCACCAGCTCCACATAAAAGAAATCCTCGCCCCCCTGCCAAAAACTGAAATGACGCCCCTTCTTCACGGACGACCCTGCATATCATTGCTTTTTCAGCACCCCTTTGCTCTTGATCCTCTTTTTGGTTCTTAGCATCTCTTTACTCGTGAGCCCCTTTCTCTGCTATCTGCTATTCAGCATATCCCTTTGCTCTTAATCATCTTTGCTCCCAATTATTCCTTTTTTTCTTAGCAACTCCTGGATCTTCTGCCTCTCTTCTCTGGAGTACCTCTTTTCTCTTAAGCATTTGTTTAATTTTCAGTATTTTTGACCGGAATAATTTAAATTCATGAACTTTTGGAACTACTGGTCCAACATAATGACCAGGGACGGATCTAGGATTTGTTTTTTAGGGGGGGCTGAGTATTTTCATAATCAAATTGAATCTTCTTGATGATCTTAATATGGAAAAGGTAATGAATTATCCTTCTCCAACTACTAAAAGGGGGGTCCGGGGGTTCTCCCCCAGAAAATTTTTTGGAATTTAAGTAAAAAAAACCCACTTTTTCAACTAGTTGTGGTACGCCTCATCCGAATTTCGGATATAGATTTTATGGCAGAAATTTTGCGGGTTTGACAAACTTAATATAAATTATAGTTGTAATAATAGAGTTAAAAGTACCAAGGGGTCTGGGGGTCCTCCCCCAGAAAATTTAAGTAAAAAAAACATCTTTTAAACTCGTTTTGGTACGCCTCATCCGGATATTTCGGATATAGATTTTATGGTAAAATTTGTGCGTTTTGACGAACTTAATATAAAATAAACTTGTAGTAATAGGGGGCGGTTTGGGGGTCCTCCCCCAGAAAATTTTTGAAAATTTGACCTTAAAATAACCGTGTTTTAACTCATTTTGGAACATAAAATGCCATATTATATAGTGTAAAACTTTTCATTTGGGGGGGAGCTAAAGACACCTAGCTCTAGCCCTCCTGGATCCGCTAGTAATAATGACACACTATTCAAAATCTTTTAATGCTCATTATTCAAAGACATAATTTTGAAGAATCGAATTGTATTCCTTATCTGTCGTAATCCCATCAATCTCCCTACGCTGGGAAACATTAGAAGAACGATGTTTTTCCTCCAATATACTTTTTGTATATTGGCGAATATCGAATATATTCGATAATATTCGATATTGTATAATATCGAATTGTGTATTGATTATTATATATACAGGAATACTTTTTTGTACCAAATAATATTAAATTATTTTACTTAAATAATATTTTTCAGGAATCACACCCCAAAATAGAAACAAATAATCAACTTTATTTCTTAAAGAACTAAAGAAATTCAACTAATTTTTTTTTAGAATTTCTCCCTTTTTGCACATTTTTATATTAATTCGCTTTTAACGCTTTTTTTGTATAAACACTATTAAACTTTTTCGGAGAAAATTCTCAAATAAATTGCGAAAAATTGAGATTAAAATTAATTAGTCAAAAACTTTGCGTGGGCATTCTTGTTATAACTTTTTTGGATATTAGGTCAAGTTTTTTCACGGCAGAGCATTATAATTGAAATCTCATTTAGTTCCCGACTTTGGCATAAAAAATCCAGGAATTACCTTTAATACTTTCTCCAATTAGAGCTCTCTCGCAAAAAAAAAGTCCAATTACGACAAAAAAAACTCTTCATTCTCCAAATTAAATAGAGTTAAAAGAATGCTTATAACTTACACTTCTAGGAAAGAGGAATAAAAAATCAAGTTCCTTCATTTCTCACGGAGTGATGCCTTCCGAAGATCCCAGTTTTCTCCTTTTTTTGTTCTAAAAGATGGAAGACTTTTTCAATTACATCCTTTTCCCAGCTATAAGAACATTTTCTCCGTTTCTGAAGTGGCATTGGGTTTTTCAGCGATACTCTTTTCAAAAACCCGAGATTACTTTAGCAATTCTTAATTCCCAGAATTTCGCGACGAAAAAAAATTGCGCTTTGGTATCTTTAATTGAGTTTTAATACGAGAAAAACGTCCTTATTCCTAAAGCAATTTTTTTAAATGGCCATAACACTAGCATATAGTTATAGAGAAGTATAATGAATTGCCCATGTGCATAGTTAAAAAAGCAAAATAATTTGATCTCGTTCCCTCACAAGAATTTTCCTTTCATTTTTATGTTCTACTAGAGCTGACATTGAATCAGCTTGGACACCTTTACTGCAACTTCTGTAAGATTTTATACTTTTTACTAAGGGATATGTTAAAAAAGTGTTCTCGGGTTTTATTCTCCTATTGTTAACCTAGGAGGATATTAGGTCGGAGAAGCTGAACAAAACAAAGAAACACAACTATCTTATTTGTTCTTGTCCGTCCTAACAACCCTACCTCGGGACACTTTTTTCTTTTATATTTCTTTTTTATTTTGTTAACCTTTAATTTCTTAATTTTTTCAGCATTTATATTTTGACATGGTAAAGTTTTTTCCTGTCAAGTTGTTATTTATTACAGGCTGTTACCTTTCGTATATTTGAATAACATAAGAATATTAATAGTAACTTGTAAAGCTTATTTACTAAAAAATATATTTTGAAGTCAATTTTTTGGATTCATCTTTATCATAGTACAGTCGAGTCCGCTTAATGTGATCGCAATTGTCCGAGACTAAACTGATAATATTATCCGATCGATAACAATAAGCGATCTCATATAAAAACAGCAGTGTTACTAGATTGTTTGCTTTGAAATCAAAATCATGTAATCGTAATAAATATATTTAGAACTCTATTTTTAAACTAGGAAACATTTTAAGGGGAAAATATAAGAGTAGCCTAGTTAATAAAATTAAAATAATCGCTTACTTAGTATTTTTACAGAAAGGTCTCTTTTTTCCGCTCTATTATATCCTTCCACTCCAAAAACCACTTATTTATTACATAATCTGAATTTCATTAAACAAGGGAAAATCAAAATCTCTTATCAGAAACATCTGCAAAGCGTGGATCTTGGTGTTTCTTTAACCAATCACAAGTATGGCTTCGGACCCCCCCCCCCCATAACTGTTTTCTTTCAATATAATACGGAATGATTTATTTTTCTTACCCATACTGAATTTCAGAAAAAAGAAGCGCCAGATGTTCTTATGGAGAAGATGTTTACTTTTAAAAATTGACCTACAAAATGAAACTCGAACCCAAAAGCGGTCGTTTTAAAGGGGATATGGACAAATTTTGATAATATTAAGCGGAGAGATGATTCATAGTTGATCACATTAAACGATGTATTTTACATAAAATTAAATAGGAATGATCGGTACCTGTCGATTCCGATAACATTATCCGATTGATAACATTAACCGTGATCACATTAAGCGGATTCGACTGTAGTTGATTAAATTGGAGGAGGGTGTAAAATGAGGAACAATTAACTTGGATTTTAAATTTGAGTTATATTTTTTATAATACGTAACTACAAAAATATGGTATAAAAATAACATTTGGAAACACCATCAGAATTAACCAAAAGCTTTTTAGAGACACCTAAATTTTCCGCTCTTAGCCTTTAAATTCATACAAGCTTGCTTAAGAAAGAAGTGATTTATATAGTCTTTTTTTGCATCCTCTTTAACAGATTAGTCCACTGAAAATAGAGTTGAACCTCGGACAAATTGCAATAAAAGGTTTCTCAACGGTTTTCACTTAGGAATGACCTCAATAATAACATACTAAAAATCGGCCAAAATCGGCCGGGGGGAAATTTAATTTTTTTTAAATTTTTAAAAAATGGCCGAAAAAAATTTAAAAAAAACCCAAAACCATAATATAGACATGTGATACATGTTTATAGGTTATTTTTGAGTTTTAAAACCGAATATTGCCTTTAGTTTTGAGAAAAAATTGAAATTTCAATTTTTAAAATTAATTTGAAAAATGAACTATATGAAAAAATTAAAACCCCCCTAAAAACCTAACCAAATCATCAAAAGAGATAAACCAAACGGTTTTCATTTATAAATGACCTAAATATTAACATACTAAAAGTAAAAAATTTTACGAGTTAAAGAAGTTAATTTTTTTTTTAAATTTCAACTTTTTTTTGCGAAAAATGCTTTTTTTTTTCAAATTCGTGCCAAAAACTTTAGATGCTTTTGAAAAGGTCATTTTTTGGTGGATATTGTCCACAGATAGTTATATAATGGAAAACCGGTGGAATTGACCCTCAATGAATTAGTTAATTAATTTAAATTCTGATGTAAATATGCCAAAGTATTACCTTTTTTCACTTTTTACTACATTTTGCCAATTTCAAAATTTCAAATAAAATAATTAACTAATTCATTAAGGGTCAATTCCACCGGTTTTCCATTATATAACTATCTGTGGACAATATCCACCGAAAAATGACCTTTTCAAAAGCCTCAAAAGTTTGGGGCACGAATTTGAAAAAAAAAATGCATTTTTCGCAAAAAAAAGTTGAAATTTAAAAAAAAATTGAACTTCTTTAACTAGTAAAATTTTTTACTTTTAGTATGTTAATATTTAGGTAATTTCTAAATGAAAACCGCTTGGTTTATCTCTTTTGATGATTTGGTTAGGTTTTTAGGGGGGTTTAATTTTTTCATATAGTTCATTTTTCAAATTAATTTTAAAAATTGAAATTTCAATTTTTTTCAAAACTAAAGGCAATATTCGGTTTTAAAACTCAAAAATAACCTATAAACATGTATCACATGTCTATATTATTGTTTTGGGTTTTTTTTAAATTTTTTTTTGGCTATTTTTTAAAAATTAAAAAAAAATTAAACTTCCCCCCGACTGATTTTGGCCGATTTTTAGTATGTTATTATTGAGGTCATTCCTAAGTGAAAACCGTTGAGAAACCTTTTATTGCAATTTGTCCGAGGTTCGGCCCTTTTTTTCGCTATTTTCAGTGGACTAGATGTTTAGATTCGTTTGATAAACTGGCTCAAAAAAACAAGAGAACAAGGCTCCAAGAGAAAAGGCACAAAAAATATCCATTAAAATATTTCCAAAAGTAATTAAAAGAAAATTCCAAGCAGAAGTAATTACGATGAAAAATGCATATTTTAAACTCTAGCATTCCGAGGGGACAAACATTTAGTACCCATGACACTAATGAAAAAATATAAAAGGAATAAGATAAGTAAAAATATAAAATTAAAATATTCGTTGTTTTGATTGTAAGAAACACGAAAAAATGACATTAATTTTTTTCTTCCATGGAGCCAATATTTAATCACGTCTTGTTCAAATTTGATAGGGTATTACAATTATATTTTAAAATACACTGCTCACAACAATTAAAGGATATTGGTGGTTTTGGTACATATTGACAAGCAAATAAAAAATTTGCAGTGGTTCAAGCATTTTTCATAAACTTTGGGCCATTTCAAAGCAAAATCCATGCAGTTATCAAAATAAAAATTTTATTTTTACTTTTTTTTATCAAAATTGGAAAATGCACATTTTGCAATCTTAATGCACGTTAAGCAAGAAAAGTGAAAAATCTATCAATACTTAATTGAAACCCCATTTCGCTTGGGGTATGCTTTCTCCTGACTTAAAACAACGTTGTGGGACTGTTTGCCACCAGGTTTATTTGTTTATTTTGGAGGGGCTGGGGTGTTTTCTCCATTTTCCCCTTTTAGAGCATTTTTCAGCACCTGAGCTGTTCGGGAGATATTGGATGGTCAGAAATTGGTTTCTCAAGCATGTCCTAGACTTGTTCTATTGGATTCATGTCGAAAGAACGTGCTGGTCGATCCCTTTCTAGCGATTTCTTCATCCTGAAGAAAATCATTAACTAAGGTAGCACAATGTTTTCTGCAATTACCATCTCTTAAAGTTAAATTATCACCGATTTCTCCTGCATGAGAGGCAACCAGATGTGTAAGAATATTGACCTTATTATCCTGAACCACCAGAAACGGCCCCTTTACCGGTGGGGGGTCTTTATTCCATAGATAGAGATGGTGCTTTATTTCATCACTCCACATCTTCAAATCTGCCCCTCAGTTCATCCTGATAACTTCCGATTTTTGTCTGGTGGGTACAAGGAACACAAAATAACCCCCTTTTTGTACATGAAGAAGTCAGATTTGAAGATGCGGAGTGATGAAATAGAGCACCATCTCTATCTATGGAATAAAGACCCCCCACCGGTAAAGGGGCCGTTTCTGGTGGTTCAGGATAATAAGGTCAATATCCTTACACATCTGGTTGCCCCTCATGCAGGAGAAATCGGTGATAATTTAACTTTCAGGGATGGTAATTGCAGAAAACATTGTGCTACCTTAGTTAATGATTTTCTTTAGGATGAAGAAATCGCTAGAAAGGGATCGACCAGCACGTTCTCTCGACATGAATCCAATAGAACAAGTCTAGGACATGCTTGAGAAACCAATTTCTGACCTTCCAATATCTCCCAAACAGCTCAGGTGCTGAAAAATGCTCTAAAAGGGGAAAATGGAGAAAACACCCCAGCCCCTCAAAAATAAACAAACAAACCTGGTGGAAAACAGTCCCACAACGTTGTTTTAAGTCAGGAAAAAGCATACCCCAAGCGAAATGGGTTTTCAATTAAGTATTGATTGACTTTTCACTTTTTTTGCTTAACTACACAAAATGTGCATTTTCCAATTTTGATTAAAAAAAGTAAAAATAAAATTTTTATTTTGATAACTGCATGGATTTAGCTTTGGAATGGCCCAAAGTTTATGAAAAATGCTTGAACCACTGCAAATTTTTTATTTGCTTGCCAATATGAACCAAAACCACCAATATCCTTTAATTGTTGTGAGCAGTGTATTAAGCATTGCCTTTTCCTTTATTTGAATGTATTGCGTGAGTTTGATATATTCTACCAGATATTATAACGGATCTCAAAGTTTTCTATGGAATGATTTATAACAATAAGAATACTAACTTCTATAGGGGAGGTTAAATTTTCAAATAAATACCCATTTCATTTTAAGCACAATCATTCAATGTTTTAATTTTTGAAATAGAGATAATTATATAAAAAAGGATGATATATTGTAAAGGCTGATGTTTATTTGAATTTAAAATTAGATAATTAAACGGAGTTATTTAAAATTAGATTGTAATTTTTTAAAAATGGATATAATTAAGGGGCAAAATGCACAAGAAGGGTAAAGCATTGATGCGTAATTTTCAGTTGAATCGCTAGTTTGAAAAAGGGAAAAAGTCCAAAACATGACAAATAAACTTTTTGTGTTAAAAATATCTCCGAACATGAGCTCTAACACATGGGAGGAAAGAGGGCAGATACAGCCCCTTGAATTTACGAAATCGAAGTCCACTCACGGTACTTTAAAATTTAATTTGGAATTTTAGTTAATTTGTCTTTCATATCCTATTCTTTGCAGTAAAATAAGCCAAAATAAAATTTTCTTTTAATTTAAAGGTATTTTTAACTTTTTTCATCCAGGGGAATGTTTGACTTCATTCATATTCATTTACTCCACTGATACTGCCTTTGACTCAGCTTCATAATAATTTTGAATTTTATTTGTCTTGGTCTTTCTATTTCTTACTTTTTTGCTGTTAACTAAGCATATAATTTATATGTCACTTAAAGTGGTTTTAAAATTTTTTCTTTAGTTCACATTTCATAAGGTTGAAAAGGGAATTTATCCATCAACTTTTTCCAGCTATAAATTATTTCTCAATGTACTTATATTTTTTTTCGATGATTTCTATATTTTATAAAAAGAGTCCTGAATTTCGAGTGAAACTTTATCTAAACCAGGGTTTCCCAAACTTTTTCATGCATCGACCCCTTGGTAGTATTTTACCTACGCCATCGACCCCTTTTCAAAAAATCCGACTGAATTTTTAAGAAAAATTATTTATGAATGAAAATCTAACAAAAATTTTTTAACTGGATCCACCCCAACGGCGGATCCAGGATTTAAGTTTTTTTTGGGGGGCGACTAAGAATTTTCAATATCAAAATAGTCTTCTAATATCCTAAAGGGTGAGTCTGGGGGTCCTCCCCCAGAAATTTTTTGGAAATTTAAGTCTAAAATGCAGATTTTCAACTCATTTTTGTACACCTAATCCGGATTTTGGACATACATTTTCAAGAATTTAATTTACATTTTGGTAAAATTTTTGCATTTTGACGAACTTTTTACAAAAAGTTGTAAATAATAGAGTTCCAAGTTCTAAGGGGGGTCTGGGGCCCCCCCCAGAAAATTTCTGGAAGTTTTATCCAAAAAACAGGATTTCAACTCGTTTTGGAGTCGCTTTTCCCTTTTTTAACATCCCCTATTTCCACTTCCCCTATTTCTCACTGTTAATTCTTATTCCTTTTGCGAGGGCTAAAGCCCCTTAGCCCCCCGGATTCGCTAGTGTTCCACTCACCAGTAATGTACAGTTTAATCTGGATAATTTATAGGTGATCCAAATAAGCAATAGACCACCAATGAAGCATTAATTTTTTAAAACTTTGAAATTAAAACTTAGTATCTAAAGAAAGTTCAAGGGACCAGGAAAATTCTTTGAATCATCTACAGCAGCGGTTCTCAAACTGTGCTCCGCGGAGCCCTTGGGGCTCCGCCAAGCATTTCCAGGGGCTCCGCGAAGAAATTTGAAATAAATACATTTTTTGGTAATTTCTAATTTGCGTTTCTCTGAAATGTTATATAAATAAACTTTCTGTAAGGTGTTGGCAAGGTCTGCTGGTTTTTGTTTTTTTCAGGTCTTTTTTGGTTTACCAAAACAAGTTAAAACCCTGTTTTTAGGGTCAAATTTCCAAAGCTTTTCTGGGGGAGGAACCCCCAGGATGAGACGTTTTGGCGCTGGCCGTTTGGGCGCCGGCCCGTTTCGGCACCAAATTTTTCTTCTAATTTTTAGAAGAATTATGAGAGTTCTATTTACTTTCATTTTATTTCTGCCGCTGAAACGGCCGCGCCGAATAGTAGCACACCAACACTCTTAAAACGACAGTCTCAAAACTGAGTAAAAATTACTCAAACTGGCTCAGAATCAAATTTACTCAAATTTGAAAACAGGAATATACTCATTTCTGAAAATGGGCATACTCAAAAATGAAACCTCTTTAGCTTGATTCATGAGAATGTCATGCACTAACTCAAGAATAAGCTTATGATGTTTCATTTTTGTGCATGTACATTTTCAGAAATGAGTATATTCATATTTTCAAATTTGAGTAAATTTGATTTGGAGCCAGTTTGAGTAATTTTTACTCAGTTTTGAGGCTGTCGTTTTAAGAGTGAAGGAACCCCACTCCCCCACTTTGCAAATTTATTACTCAGCACCTTTTTTATAAAGTTCAGCAAAATCATAATCCTACTTAGAAATGCATGTCCAAAATTCGACGTCGATGTACCAAAACCAAGTGAAAACCTGTTTTTAGTAGTCAAATTTCCAACTCCCCCCTTTTATGGCATTTGGAACTTAATTACACAAAACGTTTCTTATATTTAGTTCTTTAAGGTGCAAATTCTGCCAAAAAATGTATAAAAAACTATATTGATCTTATGGCATTGGAGGGGTTAAAGGAATGATTTTGGGCCCATGTGTAAATAAATTTCGATATGTACCTCTGACGTATGGTCCAGCAGCCCCCCAAAACAGCTCTCGATTTCAAAAGAAGTAACTTTTAGGAAAACAAAATTTACAGATGTACAGATTTCTGTATGAATTCTTTGTTCATGCATCTCGGGCATAATGATTAAAAAGTGATAGCTTTAATATTCAGAAATTTAAAACAAAGATTTACATTGTATCCAATGATAAAATATAATTGGTTATCAAAATATTACATATATCCAGGGGTGTATATAGGAGGGGCGAGGGGGCCCTGCCTCCCCCCGGAAATTCGGACTTAACAAAACAAGTTAAAACTATGTTGTTTAGGGTCAAATTTCCGAAATTCTTTTGGGGGAGGACACCCAAAACCCCATATTGTACTTTAAACTTTATTATTGTCAATTTTTATAGTAAGTTCGTTAAAATTAAAATCCTACCCAAAAATCAATGCCCAAAATTTGAACAATGATGTACCTAAAACGAGTAAAAAAACTTTTTAAGGATCACATTTCACAAAATCTTCTGGGGAGGAAGGACCCCCAGACCCTTCTATTGTACTTGGATCTTAATTCATCACAATTTTTCTTACAAATAAATTATCTTAGATGCAAATTATACTTAAAAATGTTTTTAAAAGCTACGTTTATCTGTTAAATATGCATGGGAGGGGCTGAGGAATAATTTTGGACCCCTCCCGAAATAAATTTCTATATACACTACTGAATTTATGCTTTTATTTCTAGAAGCAATTGGTTTTATGTAATTTGCTTTTTATACCTTGAAAAATTTATTTCGGAAAAGGGCTCCGCGAAGAATTTGTCTCTTGAAAAGGGCTCCGTGACATAAAAAGTTTGAGAACCCCTGATCTACAGTAATAAAGAAGCTGTTTTCATCAACATTTTATTTTTTATGACTGTTTAACTTTCATCAACCCCCTACCGACCCCTTAAGCTTCGTCGACCCCCAATCGACCCCTAGAGCTTCATCGACCCCCTTTAAACATTCATCGACCCCCACAGGGGGTCGATACCGACCCCTTTGGGAAACCTTGATCTAAACCTTCTGGTTTATCTGAGTAAGTCTTTTTTCCACTCAAAAAATGAATTTGAATTTTGCAGTATCAAATTACTCTTCTCTCCCTTACTACAAAAATTCCAAAACTTATACAGGTTTTTTTTCTCGATTATCTCAAAACTTGGTTTTTGGAATTACTCCCTTTTTCAAAATGACGATTCAATTGTCTTTTCAGACAAAATAGTTTCTCCTCATTTTCTAAAAATCAAACTCAAATGAATGAAATGAAAGTTAATTATCGTCACAATAATAAACCGACAACGCGTCTCCTTTACAATTTTAAGAGATCCAAATGAAGATATCCACCGCTTCAATAAAATCTTCACTAACAAGCAAAACCGGACGTTCCTGAAACGTTCCGATTCCGCCCTTGGAACGTTTCAATCCGTTCGATCGTCTGATGGATGGTTAGTTTCGAATGTGTTGGGCGTGATTTCGGCGGGCGTGTCGGGGCCACTTAAACGGCGTTTTGCACACCTCGGACAAGTAGGGTGATTGCATCGGCAATGATGAATGAATTCGATCACCTGTTGATATTGGAGCCTACGACATTTCGTTCCATCAATATTCGGGCTGGAAACACTCCGCGGGATGTTCAGTTCAGAACTCATTATGATGTATTGGCCCTCATAAGCTTTTCTCCTTTGACGTGCTAGAAGATTGCTCTTTCAGAAGGACGATTGTTTCGATATCCTTTACTTAAAGAAATTATACTCTCGATATCTCGAAGGAACATTCTTTAAAAGATTGAAAATGTAGATCTGTTTAGATAGAATTTTAACATAACAATCATTTACTTAGACTTCAGTCTTCAGGTTTTCGAGAAATCAAAACTGTAATTCCTCAGAACTAAATAAATGAGTAAATGAAATGATAAACTGGCGATTCCTTAAAGAAATATGTTACGTTTATTTGTGTAAAAAGGTAGTTTCAAAAAGGAAGAGATCCATCTGAGATAGAAATATTTTCAGTCGATGACACTGTGAAATCTAGAACAAAATAAAGATAAGTTAGTAAAGCAATCTGGTGTGAATAAAGGATAATTTACACTGTTTCACTTTCGATGTTTATCAGAAGTGATTCACTCTGATGAATCTCTTATTCGATAAGGAAACGTTTATTCACCCCAGGATACATGGGACAAACGGGAAAAAATAGATATTTTCCATAATTAAAGAAAGAAATAAGGTAGGTAATATTATTAGAGATATAATTATTTCTTTAAATTGTTCATAATTTAATTTCATTTAATTAAATTTATATTTTATTATGTGAAGTTTTACAGCTTTTCTTATATTTTAGGGATACTAAGGAACAAAACAATTTAATTTAATTATATTGTCTGTGTGTGCACTGTGCATGTGAAGCTATGATAAATAAGCTATACAAACCTTTAGTATAAATGTTACGGGCAAAGTGATTAATTGGGCATTATTAATAATGCCCAGAGTGGAGGCGGGCACAGTGATAAATCTCATTCATAAGTTCCATTGAATTTGTCACATTGCCCGGGAATTATTAATAATGCCCGATTTATCACATTGCCCGTAACATAAATACTAAAAACATATAAATTTAATAATTTTACTAAGCAAATTTCAAAAATAACAACGATTGATTCTTGAATACGGCTTGAATATTTTTAGTAGCCCATACCTATATTAAAAAGTAATCTATCCCTTTTTTAAACCTTTAATAGACTCTATTGGGGGAGCTCTCTCCTAGTCTACAAATCATCCTATCTTCACCAATCGGATATTAACCATCCATCGTGACACTTACAGCAGTTCAATTTCTGGACTCCAATCGCCACGTCCCAGAGTAATGGAAATCGCATGTCGTGTCCGCCAAAGCATGACCCCGACACGGGCCACTCAGCCTTTCGCCCAGTTCTGAAAAATGACCCTCTCCCCTTCATTTATTTCCAGTCTTTCTTCTTTTAGAAACTAATTTCGTTCATATAGAGGAGTGCCAGTGGTAAAAGAAAGCGTTAATTGAGACAAAGGTGTGATGGCATTTTAAGGGTAAAGGATGTTAAAAAAATTTATTGAGATATTCGGTATTCCTTTCTTTCATTTTATGGTTGGTTTGGTAGTTTGAAAACAAAACGAAGAAAACCAGTATGTTTAGAGTTAGTTTCGATGTAAAATTTATCTAGAAAAACCATTGAACTGAATCCTGAAATTTTGTTTTCGGCTTTTAGAGGAGAGGAGGGTATTATGGAATAGTCGGGGAATATGGAATACCGAAGTTTCAGCCATCTCTAGGGCTCCCATCACGTGGAAATACCATGAAAGACTTAAGAAAGACTCCCATGATGCAATGCACAAATATTTAACTTCTTGTTGTTGTCGTTACAGACAAAAAGAAGAAAGAGTGCAAAACAAAGAATGCGTTTTGGGATTTTCGAAAGTTTTTGTCGGTTAAGGTTCAAACATTTTAACCTACCAGTAATTATGAGACTTTAATTCTGTTGTTCAGCATTATATGTACTCTAAAAGAATAATAGTTTCTTATACTGTAGTCGTTTTTTAGCTACATATCAGTAAAATGTTCATAAATCCAAGATGGCGTGTCGAGTATAGGTCCATTCTGAAATTGACTTCATGCCATCATTTAAAGTACTGGAAAAAAAGATGCTGAATGGATCTTTTGTAAAGGAAAATTCTCCAAAGATCAACAAGGAGAATTTTGGATTCAATGCATTTGTTGTTCTCTATAGGCTCATCTTGACTGTACTGGAGCATAGAAAGAAAAAGAAGAGTATGTTTAACTTTTGTAAACACACTAAAAAAACTATTTGAACATAATTTTTGTAAATATTGCTTTTATAGTTAAAAGTAACTACTATGTTCTCTGAAGTCTAATCAGTTTTTCAATAGTTGTTAGCAACTGTTCCATATTACCCGACTATTTCATATTCCCCGCCATTTGTAGCTTTTTTAAAGAAACATTTTTTATAACAACAAAATAAATAATGTTTTATTCCACCATTTAAACTTCATTACCATTAGTTATATTATTTACTAAAAATGATTTTGTTCATTTTTGTTTAAAACCAGTAGGGTTATTGTTAAAGATATAAATGGTATTCCATAATACCCACCTCTCCTCTACGTTTGAAATGGTAAATTAAAACACACCTAAGTTTACTTATAAAATGCAAAAACAAAAAAATAGCTAATAAAATTTCATGCATGAATTTTTTCTAGAAACACTTTTGTTTCCATTTTAGAAAAGGTCGGAAGAATTTCGATGGTGGAAATAATTTTACTGTGTTCTCACAGTTAGACTGTTCAAATACTGCTATACTTTGTACCGTTTTACAATTTACTGTTTTATAAGTTAGTTTTTTAAAAAGATGATTGTTAGTTAGGTGTTCTCAGTGTGCATAATTACTATTATGAATTCGTATTCAAAAATTTTGCCATGCTTCTAATTTACTATAACCAAGAAATTATGAAACATTTCAGTTAAAGCGCATATGCCTAATACTGAAAATACCATGGATATTCATTCATTTTTCGATAACCAGAACTAACTTCAAAACAAACTTAACATACTATATTCAGTACGCGAGATCTAAAAAACTGCAAAGAAAGGAACTGAAAGAAATAGGAAAATGCTCAACTGGTTTCTATTGGTAAAAACATGAACAAAAATTATTATTATTATTATTATTATTATTATTATTATTATTATTATTACTATTACTATTACTATTACTATTACTATTACTATTACTATTACTATTACTATTACTATTACTATTACTATTACTATTACTATTACTATTACTATTATTACTATTATTACTATTATTACTATTATTACTATTATTACTATTATTACTATTATTACTATTATTACTATTATTACTATTATTACTATTATTACTATTATTACTATTATTATTATTATTTGTGTCATGCTTTTCCGGCTGCTATGTTTGAGCCTAATAGAAAATTCAATTATTAAATTCTATAAAAAAATTCAGAAATTCTAAATTAGTAAACATTGGAGTATTTAATTTTGTTAGTTCTCTAAAATTAGAGTATTTCTTAAGTGTCAAAGTGTGCTGTATATTAGGCTGGGTCGAAAAAGACAAATTTTCGAATATCGAAACGCTTCAGGTCTCAAAAGTTGCGTCTTGGCATGCTGATAACTGGAAAAATAATCAAAAAATTCCTAAAAATATCCCTGAAGAGCGCATCGGGCCTAAAGTTTGAGAAAATTGACAAAAATAACCTTAAGTTGAAAAAATTCCCGAATTTCATAAATTGTGTTCATAAATTTTAAACTAGGTGTAAGTATGTCCTTTTAGCTGTCTGAATTGAAATAAAAATATATGAAAAGTTTACTTCATTTTTGAAATTCGAAAAGGAGGCCTAAACATGGTGAATTTCAGTGAAAAAACCTAAAATTTAGCACTTGTAAAAGAAAGGCACCATTGAATGTAAAACTCATCAAATGCGCTTTTTATTGATGAACTAACTTCCTTCATACCCTTTCTTCACCTTTTGGTCATTTATATAGTGCACAAATAAAAAAATTAGTTACATGAAGACTCAAAAAATATCTCCTGTGAAGCATGCCTAAATACATTATACCATAGAGTAAACCCCATTTAATCGTAGAAAATACACTTATAGTTTGTGAAATAGCTTTAAAGCAATCAAAATCTGGGGTACAAGATCGTGTGTGAAAACAATGTTGCTTGTACATCCTTCTCCATCTTTGTTTTTAATAGCAAACTCTGTCACAAGTATCACACATCTTTCGACAGCTTACTTGTGGCAAGAATAGTTTAAAAATATTATTGTAGTACAATTCTTTGTTCACATTTTATTATATGTCTTCAGAAATTAGGTTTTCCAGCATGGGTGAGGAAGAGGACACACAGTTTGTCCACTGGAGAGAATCAACCTAATCTATTAGCATAAAATTTAATGGCAGGAGGCATAGCAGTTTTTAACCCCTTAATGAACAGTTTTTTTCTATATTGATGGAGGGGTAGAAGTAGGTTGTGATAGAACACCAATTGACGTTAGTTCCTAGCAGTGAGGGTGTACATAGTAGTGTTTTCATTGCTATGAGCTAACTTTTCAGACTCTTTCCTCAATACTTAGATGGGGAAACTAGAGGACCATTAACTTTTAAAACGGGGCAATTGACAAACTAACTGGCTGTCACCTGCTTACTATAGTTTTCAAAGGAAAGTAAAGTGAATAATCCATGGATTAAAAACTGATCTTAAATAAGATCAGAGGTACTTCCATCATCAAGGTCCAGATCAGAGGTACAAGCCTGGTCAAGGCACTACAGGTTGGTGAAAGTTTTTTTTTATCTTGCTGTAAAAGATCTTGAATTATTTATTAAGACACTCTAGTCTAGATGCTTATATGTGTCATTCTGGTTTTAGGATAATACATTTCTGAAAGAAAAGCTGCTGTGGACGTAAACATATTATTTTAAAGCCATTCTTGATACAAGTAAGCTGTCGAAATATGTGTGACACTTGTGACGGAGTTTGCTATTAAAAACAAAGATGGAGAAGGATGTACAAGCAACATTGTTTTCACACACGATCTTGTACCCCAGATTTTGATTGCTTTAAAGCTATTTCACAAACTTAATAAGATATAAAAGTGTATTTTCTACGATTAAATGGGGTTTACTGTATGGTATAATGTATTTAGGCATGCTTCACAGGAGATATTTTTTGAGTCTTCATGTAACTAATTTTTTTATTTGTACACTATATAAATGACCAAAAGGTGAAGAAAGGGTATGAAGGAAGTTAGTTCATCAATAAAAAGCGCATTTGTTGAGTTTTACATTCAATGGTACCTTTCTTTTACAAGTGCTAAATTTTAGGTTTTTTCACTGAAATTCACCATGTTTAGGCCTCCTTTTTGAATTTCAAAAATGAAGTAAACTTTTCAGATATTTTTATTTCAATTCAGACAGCTAAAAGGATATACTTACACCTAGATTAAAGTTTATGAACACAATTTATGAAATTCGGGAATTTTTTCAACTTAAGGTTATTTTCGTCAATTTTCTCAAACTTTAGGCCCGATGCGCTCTTCAGGGATATTTTTAGGAATTTTTTGATTATTTTTCCAGTTATCAGCATGCCAAGACGCAACTTTTGAGACCTGAAGCGTTTCGATATTCGAAAATTTGTCTTTTTCGACCCAGCCTACTGTATATGCTTGTATATGCTTTTCAAAGTGTGCTGTATATGCGTGTATAAACAACCCACCCAAGATGCGGGATTCAACTATTAATTTCAAAACGATTTCAACCCGTGATTCTCAAATACAGTAAAACCTATTTTTGTGCGAGGAATAGGGACCTCACAAAAAAATGACATAAAAAAATTCTCACCAAACTTCGCGAGTAGCTATAAAAATAGTTTTCGCAGCACATTTAAAAAATCCTTTTTTATGCGGTGAATAAGGACCGCATAAAAAAAGTTTCAAGTAGGACCGTAGCGAAAATCCCTTAGCATAGCTGAATTGAAAAACTCTTTATGTTCGGAACGCAATCCCCAACCTACAGCTGAATTGAGAAACCGTTTCTATACCTACCGTAGACTTTTTTTTTACAGTTACCATGTAGTTGGCGACGACTGTTGTTTCATGAGACCCATGTGTTATGTCTCGGTAGCCAGATATACAAGATTTTTTTCTAATCTGAAATTGTCATACACCGCACAAAGTCGAAGGGAAATATCGCACAAAAAAGTCACACAAATAAAAAATCGCACATAAAAGGTTCGCTCAAAAACAGGTTTGAGTGTATTAGATCGTCAGAAATAAAAACAATTTTTTAAAGTGATGGTTGTTTCGATAAAATGCTTACTTCTAATATTTTAATCTTTATTAATTTTAAAGAGCTCTAAACCTTCGTAAATAATATTTGCTACAGAAATAGCAGAGAAGAAGATGTCTATCCAATCTACATTTCCCTTTTTATTTTATTCCCCCCATAAAACCTGATTGGCTAGTGGAAGCTTAAGCACGTCATCGAGACAGATTCTTCTGCTACCAGTGACGTCACCAGTAGCAGTGGAGTGTCTTAATGCCCCCCCTGGTATTAGCCCTCAGGAAAAGTTTTTTTTTATTTCCAATGCAGCAGGCTTACATAGACATACATCATATAGCCATAACAGAGACCCCCAAAAAAAGGAACAGGAACAGGAAAATACACTAAAGAAGTTGGCACAATAAGTCCCTCGCCTCCCAATACCGGGAAAGCAGGCCTGTGGTCCTCCTGTCTCCAAAATACACTCGTTTATCACTGGGCATTCCCGGAAGGTCGTCAATTATATTACTCTAAGAAGTAACATAAAAGACCCTTGCTTCACCCGAACGCCAAACGATTTTAGGGACGATTATAAAAATCCCAAGTCGACATAAAGATTTGTTTGTCTGAAGACAGAAAGCAAGAAGTTATAAATCCCTAACAGGGACATTACATCTTCTCAATTTGTCTTTAAACATTCGAATCTTCCACAGACTGTGGAAAGTTAAACAGATCGTCCAAGTGTAGCCACTCCACTTCACCTGTACACCAACACTTTGCACATCTCTATGCTCCGTGGGGCCCCTTCCGAACTACGAGCAGTATCTGAGACCTGCTCAAACGCAAGGGCTAAGTAATACTTCAGCCCATCTTGTTGCTAAATCGGATTTCAAAACCTAATCAATTTTATCTTGCCTTTAATCACCAATTAGCAGATACTACCCAATGTACACAAAGCTTAAACAAACCATCAGCTTGACCAAGATGAACAAACACATGCACATTTAATTATAAAATTTTGATTATTCTCTAAACTGGGGGATATACTTACGTAAATAGGGACTTACTTGGGGATTTAAATTTGAACTCTGATTTAATGACTGTTTAAAGAATCCGGATTCCAAATACTACGCGGTTTTTTATACAAAGGGTAAAAACTTCCATATAAGGTTTTCCTTTAGCAACTAATCATTAAAAAAATAATAAAACCCACCTCATTAAAAGCAACAGTCTGTTAGAAGAGTTTGGTTTCAATTTGAACTCTGATTTAGTGACTGTTTAAATATTCCAGATTCCATATAAGCCCTTAAGCTACGCGTTTTTTATAGCATTCATATAAGGTTTTCACTTAGCCTAAAAAATAATAATAAAACCAACTTTATTAAAAGCAACAGTCTGTTAGAAGAGTTTGGTTTCAATTTGAACTCTGATTTAATGACTGTTTTAGGCTAAGCGCGCACTAAGGCTAAGCGCGCACTAAGAGACTTCTGTCTCGGCGACTTAAAACACTAGTCACTCGAGAGCAATGCATTTCTATGAGGAAATTCTTGGCCTAGTGATCTTGGTCTCGTCGCCATGTGCGCGCACTCTAGCTTCTTGCAATAGCCAGGGAAGCAATTTTGTCTTTGTCTCCGAGAGCAATTTTGTCTTTGTCTCCTAGTGCGCGCTTAGCCTTAAGATTCCAGATTCCATATAAGCCCTTAAGCTACGCGTTTTTTATACAAGGCGTAAAAGCATTCATATAAGGTTTTCACTTAGCCTAAAAAATAATAATAAAACCAACCTTATTAAAAGCAGCAGTCTGTTAGAAGAGTTTGGTTTCAATTGGAACTCTGATTTAGTGACTGTTTAAATATTCCAGATTCCATATAAGCCCATAAGCTACGTGTTTTTTATACAAGGCGTAAAAGCATTCATATAAGGTTTTCACTTAGAAACTGATCGCTAAAAATAATAATAAAACCAACCTTATTAAAAGCAACAGTCTGTTAGAAGAGTTTAGTTTCAATTTGAACTCTGATTTAATGACTGTTTAAAGATTCCATATTCCATATAAGCCCTTAAGCTACAAGTTTTTTTATACAAGGGGTAAAAGCATTCATATAAGGTTTCCACTTAAAACTGATCGCTAAAAAATAATAATAAAACCCACCTCATTAAAAGCAAGTCTGTTAGAAGAGTTTGGTTTATTCAATTTGAACTCTGATTTAATGACTGTTTAAGGACCAAACTAGTAATTTTTGTTTTTGATTCTATAATTTAGTACAGCTTTTTAGCTTTCCAAAACTATCTTACTTTTGATTCTATAGCAACTAGAATAAAAGTTATAGCTAGTTAAAGAAAGAATGTCACATGCCGGTGATATGCAAAATGTCATTTCAAATGCGTTTTTCTCCGAACAGTTTTTCTAATAAATTTAGTCACGGTAAACATGATTTCTCAAAATCTATTGCTTGTATTGTTATGAAATTTGGCATGAATGTTTTTGATAGTATTATCTAGGGAATGACGTATGGAAATCTTGTTAAGTTGATTCTAAGTGAGTGTAGGAGCTTGTTTATATAGGAAAGAAAGGAAAAAAACCTGAAAATTTAATGTATTCCTAATTAAAAGGCTGTAAAATCTATAAAAATTTTTATATCTAGAACTTCTTAGGTCATTCCCTAGATAATTGTCCTAAAATTATGTTACAGGTTAAAAAATCACTTTAAGTTAGCTAGATTTTTAATTATGATGTTTATCGTAAACTTAAAAAATGATCAAATTTAAGCTATTTTATTAAATTTTATGAATTACATTAATATTATTTTAACTTTTATATTTAAATAACTGTTTTCTAATATAAATGCATCTAAAAAACTAGAAATATCAGTATATTTTACATTTTTAAAGAAAAAGTTCTCCAACGTAGGCATACGTACCTTAGCTAATTGGTTCGTTTTTGATTGTTGTAAAACATTAATATATAATTAGCTTTGTAACACAACAACCAGTCAGAAAATTTTTCCGTCTTTGTTGCTAAAATCATGAGTAGTTTGCACTCTGTTGAGCACTCGATGGAAGCATATTGTTACGACAGGTCTGGTAAACGCCCGTTTATTGTAGCGAAATTTATGAACAGCAAATTAATGGCAGACATCGACATAACGAAAATCGGGAAAGAGAAGGCCTAACAATCATGAATAAACATAAATAACGGGGGTTGGGGGTGTCCCCTTTAAAGTTAATAATTACATAAAATATCACAAAAATTGTATTACGGGGGGGGCTTGGGGGTGTCAATCCAATGTAAAAATCACATTGTTTTACACAATTTTAAATATTTAAACAGGATGAAAAAATATCGAATATTGGACTTATATCTGTTACGGGCAAAGTGATTAATTGGGCATTATTATTAATGCCCACTCAATTTATCACATTGCCCTCATCCACTTCGGGCATTATTAACAATGCCCGATTTATCACATTGCCTGTAACATATCCACTAAAACATGATATTTTTCTCATGTAACCTACATTCCTGACACACATTTGTATGACAAATGACATTTTTAAACTCTTACACAGAGAGAAACATTATGAAAAATAAGATTCCGGCTGCAAAATTACCTTGGTATCAGTTCAGTTGCTAAGTTCAGTTCGGTGAACCTTGACAAGTACTGAGTTCTGATATACAACTGGCATCAGAGAACTTGATATGTGTTCCACCGATACTTCATCTGGCCACCGGCTACCTCATTTCAAATGCTACCTTAACATCATTCTATCCATGGTCTGATGGTATTCTGGATATGCTAAACCCGAGTAGCTGCTCCCATCATGTAGTACCGCGTATAACTTTCTCTCCAGAGGCCCTGTCTTCACCTTCATCGACTGGCATTACTCAACAATCCCCGCTGAGGCCGAAACGAGTAGGAAGCGAGAATGGAGATACATTTATAAGGATTTAAAGAGTGGATTATTTTGCAGGAAGAAAAATAGGTGTAAAGATTAGTGACGATGTGGTAAAGATTTAAAGGACATGGAGCAACTTGTCCCAACCAAAAATGGAGTTGGTAAGTCAGTTTTTATTTCTTAATTAGAGAATGTTTTTAACTAAAATTTTTTTATAGAGGGATTAAAAAAGAGAATACTTCTGGGACTCTCGTGAATTTTTTTCAACTTCCTTTCTAATAAAATTGGATGCTACTTATAGCTTTTCCCATTTTTTAACCTTTCCATCAAAATTGGGCATTTGTCTGTCCAAAAGTTAAATGAAATTATGGGGGTGACACAAGGTGAAATAATATACTCATCATAATAATAGAATTGTGTTCCTCAAACACATAGGGACATTCTCTTTTGAGTGAGGTGTGGAAAAATTTCCAAATTGATGAGATAAAAGGCTAAACAAAGAAGCTAACATTAAAAAAATATTAGCACTTAAGTTTTTCCCTGAACTAAAAAAGCGCTGTTTTGTCTACATTGTGCAAGGGGCAAGTGATTAAGTTAGTAAGAAATTGGGCCCTTTAAAATTTGCTATGGTGAAGGGAATGTTCTTATTTGATTCATATATATATGTGGTTCTTATATAAGTGGTTCAAGGGCTTTTCTAGTTGGAATTCACTGCTTGGAGAAATCTGAATAGATGCTTTTTAAGAAACACAATACAAGATATCTTGATAGACTTAGTAATTCGTGTTTTAATATTTATCACTTTAGAATCTAATACATCGATTTTGATTAAATCTAAGGGCAAAGAGTCCTTTATGGCGGGAATCAATATCATTATAAAAATTGTCCAACCTATCTTGCTGAGGTCGGTAGTTAAACTTTAACTTTCACCAACGCACAGCGGCTCAGTAACACTGAAGATGTCTGTCGAAGCAACAGACGATCTGATTTTAGTTATGATTTCAACCATCAATAACGGCAAGATAGGTACAATTTTTATAAAAATATAGAGTGAATGTATCCCAAAATCTCGAATTGACTTCCCTTCGACCTTAATTCATCGACGACCGTGCGACGTATTTTTCCCAAATGAACCATCCCGTTTAGGCACGAACACTGTCTACAGAAAAAAACAAATCAACGCTAAAAAGTACACCCAAAGAGTTCATTACCCATCCATGTCACCTTCCTTTAACACGTTCTCCATTCGACTATTCGTCGTCAGTCCGCGAGGTAGTCATAACCTGTCGGCACCTCGACCCCGTCCCATTACTCAGCGACTCCCGCAGCGACCCTGGCGAGTGGGTAGTGCTAATGGAGGCACATTTATAAGGATTTTAAAAAGCGCGATGTCTTTTTTCCGCCACCGATAGAAATCTGGACGGTCGTTTGTCATGAGTTGGTTGGGCGGAGCGGCGGCGTCCCGATGAAGAAATAAGGATTTTAATTGATTCTCTTGGAAGGTTACGCGTGGAAGGCAATTGTAATGGGTTTTTATCGCTGGGAAGGGCTATTGATCATATTATTCTTGTCACCTGCCTTGAGGGAAAACTCGAATGGGGACGGGATGAGATGGTGCCTGGCAGCTGCTAATCGTAATATAGGTAATTGAGGGAATGATTAGTGATTGTAATTATTCATTAATTTGGTTATTTAAGTGTATGTGACTAATTTAGGCAGATGAAAGTTTTAATTTGCAGCTGCCTTTATTATACTCTGTTCATTTTGAACTGGAGCCCGAAAAATTTCCCTCCCCATCCTCTATGTCCCCATCACCGAATCAGTAACCATGTCAACTATCAACCACACAGCAATGAAGAAGGCTTACTAGTCGTGGTTACGCTTTTAGCGAGCGGGAAAGCACTATTCTTCAGGTGCCAGTTCAAAATGAATAGAGTATAATTTGTGCAATTATTAATATATAACTTATGTACGATTTTAAAAGAGAATTAAGTCCAAAATTTTTTACATGTCTGCTAATTTCACAGGGGAGTTGAACCAAATAAATATAGTTTGATGCATTTTGAATAAAATTAAGATTTTTTAAGCTAGTTGGTATTTGGAAGTTTCAAAGTAGTCAAACGATTAGTCAACTAAACGCAACGCTTAAAATATCTGGCAAACTCTGGTAGTTTTTAAAATGAATGAGTTAAAATATAAGTAGAGTGAGTTTAATTTATATGCCATATTTTATAACGTTATATTTATTAAGGCAAAGTTTCATAAAATCTCTGTTGATGTCAAAGCTAATATTTTGCATAGTGCTTATTTAACCTAAAGCGGTCTTACTTGCAGCAGTCTTCTATTTAATCCCTTCCCTTTATCCTTGTGTCTGTTGGCAGTATACTATATTTACCAAAGTCCCTTAAATGTCAAAAATTTAAAACAGTCTTAACCAGTCTAAACAGGAAACATAAGGAGAAAATATTTACAGGTTTGAAAATATTGTATATTTTATGTGTCTGTAGGGAGATTATAATTCGTTAACTGAAAATGCAATAAAAATTTAGAAATAAGTTAAGCTTTAATGATGTTACAAAATAAGTTTAAATGTGTATCATAAATTTATAAATACATTAAGCTTCAAATAAGTAGGCATTAAGTCATTTTCACATCAATTTTTTGCAACGCGAATCACATATAACTATCGTTTTCACGATTTCTTGGTTCTTGATAAATATTTTTTAAAAATTCAGCACATTATTTCAATCTATCACGAAAGTCATTAGTCCCACATCAACAAAGCCCATGAAAGAATATCCCTTTCTGCAAAATAATACTACAAGGAAATTTAAGAGAGAAAAAATACCTAGTTTTGAATGGTTTCAGCCCCAAAACAGAATCAAATACTTAAAGTATTTTTTAAAGCTGATTATCAGTAAACACATTTGCAACAAAAATACAGAAAAAGATAGGTAAATGCTGTTTAACCACATTCTACATTTTTTCTGCAGCAAAGTAAAGAAAATCACGAGGAACACAAAATGTTATTTTTTTACTATACAAGAGTACCTACTACAGGGTATCCCAAGGAAGACTGACACATTTTAAAAATCAATAACTAATAACTCTAAAACTAAAAAAGATGAAAATACGCGGTTTGTTGCAACTAAAGCCCTGGATAGCAAAATAACGTAGCTGGGCTATTCCATATGAACAGGGACATGATCAAGAAAAATGAAAAAATAAAATAATAAAATTTTATAATTATTTTAGGGAATAATTATGCAGTATTGATCTAATTGTGTTTTGCATTGCTTAAATTCTGTGTAAAATTATTTTTATCGGAATGTCAGCATTTAAAGTCAATATTTAGAACTATTTGTTTTAAAGGTTAATTTGTTAATGAAAAATGTATAGTTTATTTAGAAAATTAAAAATAAATTAATTAGTTTTTACAACTTTTTTGTTAAATATACTCATAAACTTTATAGTAAAAATGAAATAAAGTGTTTAAATCAATTTAATTATATTTATATTCATGAATAACTGAACGCTTATACACATGTAGCGTGAGTTACAAACTACTGTAGCGTGAGTTACGAACAGCTTTCTATATTTTATTTTATTTCTGATTTTCTTAAGCATTCCCAGTAAAACTGTTTGCTATTTTAGAATAAAGGAAGTATATTCAAACACCTGACAAGCATATAGAATTATTGAAACACTATTTAAGCAGAAAAACAAATTTGAATTTTATACTCATAAATCCATGTCTTTTTCTTGTAGCGTGAGTTACGACTCTATTTTAATTAATATTTAAAAAACTAAAATTCTTAAAAGATTCGCAATACTTATTTTAAATTATTAACATAAATTTCAATATGTATGATTTTTTTAGAAAGAAAATAATAGTTATTTCTATATTTAAAAATTATTTGAAATTGCAATTTTGAAAAAAATGTAGCGTGAGTTACGGTGGAATTGCCCAGCTTCTTCCAGGGCTTTTAGTTGCATCCAACACCTAAGTCTCCCAGGAATAGGATGTAACAAACCGCGTATTTTTATATATTTTAGTTTTCGAGTTATTAGTTATTGATTTTTAAAATGTGTCGGTCTGTATTGGGACACGCTGTACAGTTGGGGAAAAAAACGACTCAGTTGCGTTTTCTGGCGAACCACTTGGCTTAAGAAGACAAATGAGGTGTCCTTTTTCATTGTTTAAAGTATTCTTTAATCAAAAAAATTTTCGAGTCCTTAGAGGTCGTCTTCATATTAAACGAAACACTAACTTTTTTCAATGGGGACCCCCAATTATTATGAGGTTTTCTGAAAGGCCATCCCTCCAAACCCTTAAATACCCAGTTTCATCCAGATTGATTCACAAATAAATTTTTTTTAAATAAAAAAAATTAATTTTTAAAATTGTGAAATATTTTTATGGTAATCGATTCAGGTAGTAATTTTATGTAGGAAGCCAAAATTTCAATCGATTTCACCGAATAGTTTTTGATAAAAACGAACTTTAATCTTAAGGGGCGGTATATACCGTTGCCGAATGCATACCGCGAATGTTCTTTCTCGTTCGTTTTTATCAAAAACTATTCGGTGAAATCGATTGAAATTTTGGCTTTCTACATAAAATTACTACTTGAATCGATTACCATAAAAATATTTCACGATTTTAAAAATTAATTATTTTTTTTTAAAATTAATTTGTGAATCAATCTGGATGAAACTGGGTATTTAAGGATTTGAAGGGATGGCCTTTCAGAAAACCTCATAATAATTGGGGGTCCAAAAAGGTTTGTGTTTCGTTTAATATGAAGACGACCCCTTAAGGACTCGAAAATTTTTTGGATTAAAGAATACTTTAAACAATGAAAAATGACACCTCATTTGTCTTCCTAACCCAAGTAGTTCACCAGAAATCACAACTGAATAGTTTTTTCCCCAACTGTACATAAGTTGCCTATTAATTGCAGTAAAGCTGATATTCCTGTTAATGCTAAGTTGTTTTGCTGCAAAAGTTCTTTTATTGCAGGGAAGCGCTAATTTCAGACCTACAAATACAGTAGCTCTCAACCGTATGTATTTTGACGAACACATTTTTCTGGATTTCAGGAGAACTTTAACTTTTTTAATAAAACTTTTTCAATGAGATCTTAGTATATGAATACAGTTAACTTTAAAAAATATTGCTATAAAATTTGAATAAAGTATTTTTTTATATTGTGCCATAAATGAGACGCCATTACATTTAAAAGTTTTAAGAAGCAAATTATGGTTCGAACTCCTTCTTTTTCGTATATTTCTAATTTATTCATTTCTAATTCATTCATAAACTAGTTTGAATTTCATTTGAAAGGCTTAATATTGTTTTGTAGAACAGTGTCATCAAAATATTCTGGTTTAAAAATCAAATTTCGGCATTCAAGATAGACCTTTTAGTGAATAAATCTGTAATTTATAATCCTGGGGTCTAAACATGTTTGAATATTTAACGCTTTATATTTATAATTGATTAATTTACTTTAAGAGTCCTTTTGTAAACCTCTCACTATTTACTGATGATTACAAAATGTAAAATTTTTTAATGTCGAATATAGAATTACATAAATACATATATCGATTCCTTTTAATTGGTCTAGACTCTAGGATATCATGAATGGAACTGATTATAATTTGGTTCATTAGAGTACTTATTATTTTCAAGAAACAGAAGGACGAGTTTTAAGTTTTCTAATATGAAATTCCATGTTTTGTGAGGAGACGAATAAAGATTTTATACCCTTTTTGTGGTTCAATTTAGGATAGAATGTTTGCTTGACACCTTAGAAGCAATCCTACCGTCAGTATATCCCAAGGGATTTCAAAAATTGCAATATTATATTTAAATTTTTTTCAAAGCTAGGGATGTGTGTTTAGTCATTTATAATTTATTGATAATAATTAAAATTAAAATTTTATGAAACTTTTCTGTGTTTAGTGTTTTTTTAAACATTAAAGGTAAATCTTTTAGTAATTTATGAGAATGTAAAAAACAAATTGAGATCCATTGATACGTTTATAAATCCAATATAAAAATGCTTTATTTATATTTTAAAGCGCCTGTTTGTAGTTGCACGTTTTTTATTAACCTTTCAAAGAAAAAATGATAAAAAAACTTAAAACTATCTTTAAACTAAGAAAAACACGATGCCTTAGTCAAAATACTTTTGAGCAATATTGAGTTTTCTATCTGGATAGACATATTTGTATTTCATGTGTCAAACCATGTACACTTTTTACTCATACATTTTAAGCTGCTTTATGAATAACATAGTTACATAAACCTGTTGAGGAAAGATTTTTCCGAACAAAAATGTTACATATAAAAATATAACAAAGGATTTTGCCAGCATCAGTAAACACTGTCGAGTTAAGTTAAAGGATGATATTTATAAATTTAATATCTTGGGAACACATAACCTGACACTTGTTGTGAACATGCTTTGATCTTAATTTTCATTTTAAGTAGCGAAATATATTTATAAAATTTTTTAGCATCTATTTTTTTTACTTCTTTACGTATAGGATTTTATTTCAGATTAGAATTTTTCTGGCTTTAAAAGGAAAAATATTTCATTAAAACTCAACTAAAGATTTCTTTAAAGAAAAATTTGAATGGTTTGAAAGTAAATATTAATCAATAATTTTCAGGTTGCTGAATTTCAAGACCTTTTTTAGGTTTACAATATTTGATTTTAATATTATACTTATATATTTCTCATCTGTTCTTATCATTTTCACAACTTTTGTATAAGCTTGTATGTTATAATTGATATCAACACACCAAATAAACATTAAGTCCCTCAGAAACAAACCAACAAAGAATCAAAATATTTACAAAATGAAAAAAAGAGGACCATTTGGTCCTGGAAAAAAAAGAGAGGGGAGATAGAAACAAAACTATTCAAAGCACGCTTTTCTTAAGTGTTCAATTTCATTTTCATTTGCTCGGTCCTCTCTCTGTATTTTTTGCAATGCTATTTATAAAAGCCCACGTGTACGTGTCTAAATGACTGTATCAGCTTCTCTTCCCAATGCATTCAATGAATGCGATTTTTTTCGGGTGCGTACTGAAAGCTGGAACGGAACAGGATTTCCTTTGCTTTTTGTAAAAAGATATGGAATAAGTTAGTCAAAATAGATGGTTTGTCGGCTCGTGACGGTAGCATTGGATATGGATTGCTCTCGAGTGTTTTTTTGTTTTGAAATTGAGTTGCAAAACTTTTTTCAAGGAAACTTTTCTTCAAGAACTGTGGAATGGGCTTCTTGATAGATTCCTGTTTCATTTTGTGGAATAGTTCGAGTTACAGTTGGAGATCTATGTTACATTTCTATTACATTGAAGCCTGAGATAGCCTTACTCTTACATACCTCGAAACTATATTTAGCTAGAATATTTGTATAATATACTTTTTGTGTGTATGAGTTTTATTCCTTTGTGCTTAGATTTTTTCATGGAACACCCTGGGCCTACACAGTACGGAGGCCGTACCTGGTCAGTCAACTTTTTTTAATGGCCCGACAATCTTGGATGATTTATCCTTCGAGATATAAAAGATTGAGGAAATTTAAAAAACAAACTTACTGTAAATCTTAACGTAAACAGATGAATTTTTTAAAGAAAAACTTAAACTTAGTTTATTGATTTACAAATGAAAAGGCAGCGTTGAAGAGTTTAATGAAAAATCTTTAATATTTTGAAAGAAATTGTATAACAAATATAGATTACAAACTTGAAGAATGATTTAAACCACATATGGGCAACCTCCGGCCCGCCACACCATTTGTTCCGGCCCGCGCAACATCTTAATATCAGAACAAGTTAAAACCCTGTTTTTTAAAGTATAATTTCCGATAATTTTCTGGGGGGATCCCCCAGCTCCCCTCAGGACTTGGAATTTAATAATTAAAAACTATTTTACTATAACTTAATCCAAATCCTTCCCAAAAATGCAAATCTAAAACATTCTATCTAAGTATTAAGAAATAAATTTTAAATTTACACCCCCTGAAATTAATGTAACTTAAGCATTATACTTAAAATAATGCTTAACCAAGATAATATAATTCTAGTCCAGACTAATGTTTAACTTTAGTACTATAACTCTGTTAGATAAAAAACACATTTTTCAATATTACTTGTTAGTATCTACTCTACGGCCCTCCACGTCATTATAATCTTTGAGTCCGGCCCGCAGATTCAAAAAGGTTGCCCATACCTGATTTAAACAATAAAAGTGGCCCTTCTTTTCTCAATTATTCAATTTTTTATACTATCTCTCAGTCTCAAGTACAAGGAATTGTAGATAATTTAGATTGATCTTTAGGCCTAATAGTTTTGCAAAACCCACTGTTAAATAAAATGGATCTCAATGATTAAGCTTATTGATTTTACATGACTCATTCTTTGGAGGGAATATCCTTATTGGTAATTCTGAAAAATACCACAGTACATAAAAGCATTTGGTTCTACAATAATTATATTCTCAATAACTTTTCAAATAGAATTCTAGACACTAGGTCCATTAGATTTGGTGGTGTCAGACACGGCTTGGTAGTCATAACAACAGCCCTGTTGTTCACTAGCTCAGCCGATTGACATGGACAGCGATTAATCTTAATCGAGCACTCACTGTGGTGGCATGAGATTTCTCTTCTGATATCAAGTGACAGCTGAGGGGGTTGAGAAGGATATTCGACCACTTCATCAACATAATGGCGTATAACCTGTGCTTAAGAGATCTCGAAAGATATCTTATCAGCAGAAAAACAGAGTCTTGCCAAGGCTGAAGAATTACATTTGCAAAGTTGACAGAGATAGTAACGAAATCTAATAAGATCAAGTTTGACTAGACTAAAGTGTCGCGAATAAATTCTAACGAATTAACTTATTGGAAAGTCAGCTCAAAAGAAGCTTCTTTGCTAAAGGACTACAGTTTTTGCAAGTTTAAAAATATCAATAGTATCGAAATCATTATTTTGATGTCTCAAAGTAGATAATAAGCTATAGGAAAGAAAAAATACCTAACATTAAATTATGCGAGATGTTGGTTGATCATTTCAAAAAGTATATCATATGAGTCTTACCTAGTCTTACGAGTCTTACCTAGGAGACATAAGTTTAAAAACGTTTTTAAAAAAGAGAGGGGGGAAATATTATTACTATTTGCTCTCAAAAGGGATATTTTATTGTATGTGCCTTAATAAGGACAATATATTTTTTCATCGGGCATTATTACCAGAATTTTGTTCACAGTTTTAATTAATATTCTTTAATTTAAAACAAAAATTAATCAAGAGAGGGGATGAGGGAGTACCTAGGTCGGTGGACCTTCAAACTCCAGTATAACTTGGCCTCACTGGGTGGAACCATTATATTTAAAACAAGTTCCGATGTCGAGTAATATCTTGTTTGTTTATCCAATTAGTGCAATATTTTAAGATTGTTATCCCCACATATTGAATATTGGGTGTTTGATGGAACTTAAAAGTAAATAATAAATGAAAAAAAACCTTTTTAAAGAACAACGTTTTTCAAATGCACTAAAAAGTATAAAATAATTTTTTGCAACTCCTTGTAAAACGAAAAACGTGGGGATCATGCAATAATATTTACAGCCACTACTCTTGTCACTCTATTTACCATTATACCCACAGTTAAAAATTATTTAAATGAATGATGAAAATAAGTCGGATTAATTACTTAATGCATGATCCCCACGTTTTTCGTTTTACAAGGAGTTGCAAAAAATTATTTTATACTTTTTAGTGCATTTTAAAAACGTTGTTCTTTAAAAAGGTTTTTTTCATTTATTATTTTCTGGTTTTTAGTTTTTTTGTGTAAAGTTTAGAATTCGCGACCTGAACCCCTTCCAAGAATTTGATTCCTTTCTCTTTTTAATAAAACTAAAAAGTGTTTTTTTCTGAACTTTAACTATAACACATGGCTTTACTCTGTTTTGTTAAAATCATTGCACAGTTTTTGCCTCTAGCTATTATTCAGATGACGTTGGAAATTTTTGAAACACTATAGCAATATAAAAAAAAGTGTTTTAAAAAATATATTGGTGACAAACTTGTCATTCCCTTAAAAATAGTCATAAAGTCAGTCCCTTAGATGTATTACAAATACAAAACTTGCATGAAGTACTTGCATGTACTGTGTATTACTTTTATTCTTACAAATTTTCATTTTACTAATATTTTATACAACACTTCTAAAGCCATCTTGATAACGAGAGGAGGCAAACTGCACAACAATGATTTTTTAACAATAAGGTCCTATAGTTGAACTTCTAAACTTTAAGTCCCCCTGGGGGTTCAGGGACACCAAATTGAACCGAACTAACAAGATAATATCGTATTGTCATCCAGATCTGAACTATGTTCAAAATTTCAAGTCTCTAGCTCATGGGGAAGTATGCTTAAAATTGATTACTAAATTCCTCCCGAACAGACAGATAGACAGACAGACGGACGGACGGACGGACAGACAAGATTGAAAGCGACCTAATAAAAACGTTGTAAAATAAAAATTTATAAATGACAGTTGATAAAAATAGATGAAATACTGCTCAGCAATTGCGTAATCGTTATTTTTATGTTATTATTTAAGTTAAATATATTTTAAGTATAATTTTAGTGTTTATCCTTTGAGGTTCAGGACTACCAAAAAGTCAAGTGTCAAAAAATAGTACACAATGTAAATTGACAAATTTTTATATGATACACTTTGTAGATTCATAGATTGCTTAGAATTTATATTAGCTGTCCAAGTAGTTATTATTAAGTTAAAGTATCAAACTTTTTATTTTATTGCTTTAATAACTTGCATAAACATATTTCACCAAACAGCCACTTCATTGAACGGATTATTACAATATCATCGTTCACACTGGTAATAAAAAAGGAATAAGAGATAGTAAAAAAGGAAACAGAAAACTTCTTACATTCACCATAAAAAGACAATAGAATTTTACTTACAATGAAATAAGGAATAATGTAAAATTATTCCCGGATGAATTTAATTTTGCTCAAGCATATATTTTCTCAGAAAACATATCAATCGATTTTCTAGGTTTCTGCGTAATTCAAGATTCGTTTAAAGTACAGGTAACCTCCCAAAACTTCCCACTCGGTTCGTTCCTGCATACCAAAACGCAAAACGTCGCCCAAGCCGATCCTTACGCCAGCTCTCGCATGTTCTCCTGGGCTGAAACGAACCAACGGCGGACCGAAATACTAGAATACGCTGATTACAACCTTTCTCCAAAGAAAAACGCAAGAAGAACTAAACGCCTGGTTAATTTTCTTAAACGCCGCTGGGAAACAAGGCCCGAAATTAATGGAGGTTCTGGAGAGAAATGCAAATACGACGTATAAAAACGGACCGCCTCTCTTGAGTATTAAATCACGAAGGCTTGGGTTTTAGTGTGGGGCTTCACGCAAAGCGAGCATTAGGCGGGGCTAAACTATTAGCGCCGCAAAAAGTTTATTCAATTCGATTCTTTTTTTTGCTCTGGCGGTGGTGGAACTCTCTTTCCATCATCAGAGACAGCAAAAAGTTGGAATTCGTTTTGCCACTGTGTTTTCGATTACCGGTTGAGAGAGACCTTTTCAGTGCTGTTTGGTATCGATCATGGGAAAAGCTGATCGAGAGGAATTCATAAACACGAATTGGTAATTGCTACACCTAAGATCCATAAATTTTACCTATTTTTAAAGTCCATGCATAAAATCGTACATTTTCCATTCCCCCCCAACAATATGTGTCTGTGTTCAATAAAAAAATCACTACATTGCCATCCATAGGCTACTAAAGAAAGCCCTATTACTCACCTAGTCTAATGGGATTTATACGTTCCCGATAATTATAAAAAATATTTAAGGGTGTCTTAACTTTTGAACTAAGGGATCTGACGAATGCACGAAAAATATACTGCTGACCTGATAAGAGAAAGAAAAAAATATTTAACAACTCAGGTATAAGAGTTAAATACTCGGTAGAAAAATAGCTGCTCTGTATAACTAAAATTCACAAAATTATTAGATAGTATCAATTTAAGTACCTTTCACATTTAACCCATTTTAACATTATTGTGAAAATGGAAGTTCGTGAGATTTAAAATGTGTCCCCTTATTACTATTAAAACTAACTCACTCTACACCTTAAAATTTCCAATAGAAGTAAGCGAACTCTTAAGTTTTGTTATAAGTTTTTAATTAAGTAAGTTTAAGTTAATAATTAAGTTTTTTAAGTTTATAATTAAGTTTGTTATAAGTTTCTTAATTAAGTTTTTGTTAAAAGTAAATCTAACCGTCCCAAGTTTATCATAAGATTCATTGGCTATGTCAGGATTCAAAGGGTTAAACAAATTAATGATAGGTTTCCTACTTGGAGTCATAACTTTTATTTGTAACAACTCTGTCTTCACCACTAACCTAACCTAAGGTTAACTTGGAATCAAAACATCTAATTGGTATAGTTGAAAAGGGAAAACAAGTTTTAAGGGGACGCGGTACCTTTCTGGAAAAAATCTTTAAATTCATTGTTATTTTATAATTTTTGTTGGTAAAATATGTATTTGCCGTAAATTAAACATAATATGAATTTGAAATTTCTAAAAATTCAAATTTTATGAGTTTTTTAAAAGAAAATTTAAAATTTAAGAGGTGTTTTTAAAATGCTACTCCTCCTACAATGAGGAAGTTGCATGATTTTTTTTTATTTTTTTAATCGATTCCTCTTGCAAAAATAAGCAACTACCCAAAATTTGAGGCCGATCAAGAAATTTTTTGATTGCCAAAAAAATTAACAAAAATCCCCTTTTTAAAAGCGCGCGAAAACGCCAAGAGTTTGGATGTGACGTCATCTTATACTAAACATTGTTGTAAAGCAATGGAGTTGATGGTATTATTGTTGACGTCATCTTATAGTTTAAACAATAAACGTTTTCAGTCACGTGTTTTTTTCTCGACTTTTAAATTAAAATATTTAATTACCTGTGCATTTTTTTGAAAAACTGACTAGATATTTCATTTTACCATACAAAAAACCATACGGAACACTTGTTTGTTTTTGAAAATCTGACACATGCAACTTCCTTATTACTGACTTACATTCACAAAATTTGGTGCTCAAATACATTGAACTATGTACAATAAAAATTTGTATCGGTTTAGGGTTTGCAGTACTTTAAGTACTGAAAATATTTTCTTTCTTGAATCCCTTCTTAAAAAAGCCCTAAAAATGCTAAAATTCACAACTCAGTAATTTTTAAAAAAACATCTACCATGGATATCCGAAAACCCGTACAAATTTTCATTATACACACTTCCAACAATAGTCAGAAAAAAATTCAAGAGATTTGGTCCAACAAATAAAAAGCCTTAGCATTTTAAACAATGAAAAAGCGGTTCTGAGTAAAAGGACTTTGAAGTTTCCATATCCCATAGAAACCTTAATACTTCCTACTACTATTATAATTGTGAATGTTTGTCTGGATGTTTGTTACTCTTTCACGCAAAAACTACTGAATGGATTTTAATGAAATTTTACCATAATGTAGCTTATACATCAGAATAGGACATGGGCTATAATTTATAAAGAGAAAATCAGTCCTTCATTCTTTTTTTCCCGTTTTTCCTGCTTTTTTTTCACTTATTTTTCCGTGTTTGAAAACCTGTTTTACCAGTCATACAACGAGTTAAAAATAAAACATTGTTTCAAATGAGACACAGATCACTAGACTTTTTCATTTACTAGATCTTTTATTTTAGTTTTAAACACTGGTTTTAACACTGTTGTTATATAGCTCAGTGGGTTTTAAATTTCTTAATTTGTTCACTAGACATACTAATTTACTAGACTTTTTACTATGGTTTCAAATTTTTTATTTTATAAAGGCACCAAGATATTAAACATTATCAGGAACATCGGGATGGAAAAATTACCGGGTTATGAAAATTACCGAGAACACTCGGACAGGAAATTTACCATAAAGACACCCAGAATACCGGAATATAAAAATTACCGTAAACACTGAGGTAGGAAAATTACCGGGAACGCCGGGATTAGAAAAATTACCGTGACCACCGGGATAAGATTACCGGGAACACTGGGATAGGAAAGAGGCGCCTGGGATACCGGGAACACTGGGATAGGAAAGAGGTTCCTGGGATACCGGGATGATTTGTAATATTGCTAATTTACAAAATTATTAATGTATTTTAAGAAATATTTTAAAAAATAAATTTATACACCCCACCCGTGCAAGGCCGGGTATAACAGCTAGTTCATACATAAAATTAACTTCAACTTTAATATTTTTCAACGAAAAGTTTTGAAAGTTTGTAGGATGATAGACAAATGCAAATAGATTAGTTTGGATTAAAAATATTTTTCAGAATTTTGTCGAAACAGAGGTACCACGTCCCCTTAAGCCAATCAGAGTAGTCGAAAAAGCCTAATTCGAGGTTAATATTATTAGGTAAAGTTACTGGTAAATACAACCGTAAATGTGATGTTCAGCAAAGGCGGAATGGAAGTCCGTGGGTCTGGTCTAACTCGAACCTCGTAGTTGTCGGTGAAACTTGATCGAAACGTTTATTCACAACTCGCAACCTTCTTCCTCATCCATAACCCTTTTGGGTAAAAACCCATTCCAAAACCTTCCACGATTTTATGCGGTTGTGATTCCCTTCCCAATCGTCGCATTCCGGAACTAATTGTAAATATTTAGAGTGCCCACATTTCGCGACCGAGAAATATACGAAATATGCGAAGCCCTGAAAGCGTGTTCTGGGATTCCGGGCATACCCCCGCGTCCCCGCGCAGAAAGCATGACTTCACGCTCAGGGAGCGAGCCCTGAATATGTAACCTTTTAGAACTCCACCATTCACATTCATCTTAAAAGACAGGGGTGGACAATATCTGCTTCGAAAGAAGTGTTAAATCGTTTTGTTTTTATATTGGGTTATTAAGGGTTACCGAAGTTCCCTTTCGTCAGCATTTATAAGAAGCGCATGAAAGAAAGTTGAGTGAGCCAAGGTTCTGTCTGAAATTAATGATTTAGCCCTCTTTCTCAGACTACTGTATAAGTCATAACTAATTTTTGTTACTATCTTTTGGGTCGGAGACTACTAAAATACAGCTCACTACTGTCAGAAAATCACTGGCCCGCTGGATGAGTGGTGAAAAAATATCCTACTCTCCAAGAATAAAAGATTAGTCACTAGAGTTAACTCTTTCTCTACTACTTTGTTTTAACTAACAATGTAAAACTGATTGGAAGTTTTATGTACATCAGCGGATATTAACATTTAATCAAGAAAATTACTTCAAAAAAGATATTTCCAAACTTGTTTTTTTAATTAGTGATATTTCTTATTTGTCATAAATTTTATTACTGTTATTTTTATAAATTTAACATTTATACACCTTGTTAACTTTAATAATAATTGAATACCTACATATTAACTTTTAAAATTAATAATTGACAAGATATTTAAGCGCAATAGTAACTTTAAAAAAAATTGAAACCTGTCCTTTTTAATTTGGTGGACTAGTCATTTTGGATGAGTTTTCCAATTTATTATGCTGCTTTAAGTTCTAACAGATTCAAAATGCATTATTTACTTCAACTTCAAGTCCACTCCGAGATTACTGCATTAGTTTTAGAGTAATATTCAGAAAAATTATTGATAGTTTTTCATTCCCTTATTATAGCAATTGGTGTTCGTTTTTAAATAGTTTCCACCGCTTTCGTGCTTGTAAAGGACCAATGGCCTTGAAACTACATGAAATGTTTAAAAGTAATGTGTGTTGTGTACGTGGGTATTCCACTAATCAATAAAATTAATAATTTAGAGAGAAATGGAACTACTAAACGTCATTTACCTGAAACAATTTCGGTAATACTTATCAGAATTCAAAAAAGCCAGTTAATGTAATGTATAATGCGGTTGCAAGTTAGCTTTTGAAATATAGTTTATTAGCACGCGTACTTTCTCAGACGCTTATAAATGGAAAATTACGCTACTGATGTTTGAAAAACCTAACGTATAACCAAACTAACTTATAACCAAAAATAAAATTTTTTAATTATTCCATGTAGGTATATATCGTTGGCTGTACTTACTTAATTACAATGAGAAAGTCAATGTGCTTTACAAATTAGAAATATCATGATGTAATGATAAAAAGATGAAGACGTTTTGTTTTACAAAAGAAATCTATAGTAAACGCATAGAAATAAAGTTATTTAAAATTACCTTTGAATATGGCTTTCAAGAATAAATGTATCAACCTTTAAAATAATGTGATCGAATATATAATGGTAAACAGTATTCTTAACTCATAAAAATCGTTGTTCTAAAAAAAATTACTTGAATTTTTAGTTATTTCTATAAATCTTCTCGATACTCCTAAAATATTTTTCTCTCTCTTTCACGGGTTTAAAAATCGCAAAAGATGATACTATTCTAGACAGCAACTTAAGTTGTCACTTACAAATAAAGTATAGTTCCCATTGTCACTTACAAATAAAGTAGTTCCCATCGCGGTGTCTGAATTTCGAAGGAAACAAAGAACGTCAATTTCAAAATACTAATATTACTAAAACCCATATATAAATAGAGTCTTTTTATCACAATTCGCGTATAAAAATTCCTCCTATCAACCCAACAGGCTTTGTGTTTACTCACTTTCTTCCGCGTAGTGACGTACTGGGTTCAGGAAACGTTGCTGTGAAGTATACCTATTTTATTTAACATATACCGAACTTTCTACATTTAATATCCGCATCCACATAGATGTTAAGTAAGACTGAAAAATCATGTTCATAAGAACGAAATAAATTTTGTATTTATCCTCCCCCTTAGCATTGATCTTCTAAGAATTCCTAGCATTGGTTTCATTCGTTCATCTTCAAACGGGAATGCGGCCGTCTCAAAAGAAACATATGAACAAAAGAAGAACGCGTGTACTCTGCCGACGATAAAGCACTGCCGCCAAACCACAAAAGAGAAGAAACGTTCTCCTTTGATGACTGAAAAACTTCCGCTTAAACCTCAGAGAAAAAAACTGCACGTTTGAACGTCAGGATTTGGTTCTCCATCGCACTTTTATTGAATTCTTTTTGTTATTTCGATGTTCGTATTTGAAGAGTAATCCTCATGTTCTTTTCTTAATATTTTTGAGTACTGCTCTACATTGGAGCAGTTTTATTTAGTTGAATGTTTTCGATGAATTATCACACGGGAGTGCTTTCTTAAGTGCAGATTTGAATGATGGTTGACTCAAAGTAAAGTTTCTAGAAGTTGAATTTATACACATTGAATGGCCATTTCAGTTACTATTTAAGTAGTACTGCTGCAACTTCTCTTTACTCCGTGCTAAAAATAAAAGTTTCATGGATTGTAAAAGGAAATAGAGATGTTTGCAGCAACAATGAGCTAACTCCTATGTAAAACTTTTGGAGTTGGACCATTGTTGCTGCAATCATCTCAACTCAATTGCCGTGAAAAAGATTGTCTCAGAATTACACATAATTTAGCATGCAAATTATGCTAGATGCTGTGAGTAGTTATGGAGAAAATAAACATTTTTTTTTCAATATACACTGCTGGCTATCCAAAATGGTACACCAAGAAGGAACAGAGATATCAAACCCAAATTTATTTCTATCATTGCACATAGTGTTAATATGAATTGATTAAAAATTCAGCCTTCCTGGATGTTAGGAGGCAGAGAAAATCGGTGAGGAGTGTTGTCTCCATAGGTGTCCATTACCGCCGCCCCACGCCATGGTATTGAGTGAAAGGGGATCTAGATGGACTTTGAGGGATTGGAGGACCATGTTAAGTCCACAGGTAATCAAAGTTCATGTGGTGCACCAGCGGACGTGGCATACCGGGCTAGGTGATTTCTCCTCTTTCATCGAACATGTTTTGTGGCGTTGGTTCTTAAGAACGGGTAGGTGAGGGTAAAAATGCAACATAGGGGGTGAAAAGAAAGCTTGGACATGGAGTTCATCACGTGGTTTTGCATTTTTCTCTTGAGACTTGTCCGCAGGCGAGGGTTGAAGGTAAGAGTGGACAACAGGTTGTCAAACTTAAATGCTACTGTTCTGGTTGGTAAATGTGCCGTTAAATCATATGGAGGAGGTGTGGGAGTGGAATTCAATGCTTCACTACCTCGTTACTCTGTGTAAAGAAGAAATCTGACGATTACAAAATCAACAGCTGAATGCTCTCTTTTCTCACTGTCGTAAAGTCATCTCCAGTTATCGTGGTGCTCCAGACCGCAATGGGATACTCTCATAAACTCTGTGCCATTACATTGAGTTGTCAATTTCGTTATTTAGAGCACTGTGGCCAACACCAAATCATGTGTTGAAGATTGGAATTTTTCTGAAGCTATGCTTGCCAAACGGGCAGTCCCCTGCACTGTAAACGACATGCATTCCACTCCCACACCTCCTCAGTATGATTTACCGGCCCATTGACCGACCAGAGCTGCAGCATTGAGGTTTGACAACCTGTTGTCTACCCATACCTTCAACCCTCGCCAGCGTAGAAGTCTCAAACGAAAAACGCACAGCCATGTGATGAACTCAATGTCCAAGCTTTCTTTATATCCCCCTATGTTGCATTTTTACCCTGACCTACCCGTTCTTAAGAACCAACGCCACAAAACATGTCCGATGAAAGAAGAGAAATCACCTAGCCCGGTAAGCAATTTCCGCTGGTGCACCATATGAAATTCGACTACCTGAGGATGCAACATGGTCCTCCAATCCCTCAAAACCCATTTAGATCCCCTTTCACTCAATACCATGGCGTGAGGCGGCGGTAATGGACACCTATGGAGACAACACTCCTCACCGATTTTCTCGGCCCCCTAACATCCAGGAAGGCTGAATTTTTAATCAATTCACATTAACACTATGTGCAATCATAGAAATAAATTTGGGTTTGATATCTCTGTTCCTTCTTGGTGTACCATTTTGGATGGCCAGCAGTGTATTATAAGCATTATCATATAATCAGTATTTTATAATGTTAGTATTTTAAATATTTTCTATTTTTGCATCTGATGTAGGGAAGTTTTATGTTGTAAAAAACACACACAAGTGTGTAACATGTTACCGTTTATAAATTCCTGTCTTCTTTCTATTAAAAATCTTCCTTTTATTTTACTCTCAAAAATAAGACCAATAATCTTTAAATTGTTTTGTAAATTGTTTCAAGTGTTCGTTTGAGTCGATTTAATGAAGAGTAATATGTTCTTTATAAAATAGAAATTTCATATTTCCTCCAAGAGACCTCTTATATCCTCTTAAATTTTTGAATTTCGAGGTATTTTCGTATACTATTATGAATAGTTTTTTAACAATAGAAGTGTACTGAAATATTTCAAAATACCACCCAACACCCTCCTAATTGTAGCAAATTCTAGTAGATTTGAATATTTAAATGTTGAGACCAACCAGTAGCAAAAGTGTGCAAATAACCAGTTACCATCACACTTAGAATCCTTATTAAGCTAAGAAAAACAAATTCCCTTCAAGCCTTCGGGAATATCTCCTGTTTTTCCCTAAAGCTCCTCCTTAATAATTCACATCCTTTAGCATATAACGTACGTAGAAGTTTTTTTCTGCTCGCAAACAAGGAAAGATTTCGTTAATTAACTAAAATCAGTTTTCCAACATGGCTGAAGAAATGATGCTTGATCAATTATGCACATGGAGGAGGATTTAATTAAAATATGCAGCTGATCGGAGAATGTTCTTTCGCTGTCATTAAACATTCCGCCAGAGATATTAGAATAAATAATTCTGCTCAATTTAAGAAATCGAATTCAGCTAAATGGAATCCTTGTTAAACTTAGCTAAACTATGTGTACATATCTTATCTGGATTTTTCATTAGGTATGTTTGATTTTCAGCTTTTTAATTAAAAATGAGAAGTTACTTTTAATTGTTGTGTTAAAATTATATAGAAAAAATAATAATAGTTCAATGAAAAAGAAGGAAAAAATAGTATCGAAATTACTATAAAAATAGTAGATGAGAAGGGGGCGCATTTGCACATGGGACATATTTGGACAAGCCACTTATATCTATGTTAAATTCAATTTAAAAATCTGAACAAAAAATACCAATTGGTAGCTGTATTGGTACCACCCTTTGCCTGAATTTTCAAAGCAGTGATACCATTGGAACCCTTATAATTTGAAAGTTGCTTGCTTTGGAAGGTGCAAAGTTTATTTTCTTCTCCTTTTATTCCTGTGAAAATTCAATCAAGCAAGTTTTTAAAGTAGAAACTTTGCCTTGAATTCTATTGTGGCATCAATAAAGTTAAAATTTGTTTCCCAATTTCCATTAAAAATAACTATTTTTTACTCTTAAAGCTTGAGACGGTAGAATGGAGCACATTCGAACAGTTAAAAAATCCGTTCTAATTCCTTTTTTTGATTTTGAACGTATTTTTAGACTTTAAATATAGTATTTTAGTACTTTAAATTAATTAAGTTCACATACTTTTAGTATTATCTATATGTATAATTCTCTTACGTGACGCCCAGATTTCGCTGTATTTCTTTTCCTCGGTTGGCAACAATCAGTTTGTTTACAAAATGAGTGCATTGTTTTTATTTCAATTTTTCCGATTTCCGTCGCTAATGATATTTGCTGTTCAAATGTGTTAAAAGGGATTAAATGTTACTATTTTAATGTATTTTGATGGTAAAATTAGGGCGTATTGAACTTTTTTAGGCGTGAAAATAAAATGTTAATTTTTGAAAAGCGATTGGTAAAGTTTGTTAACACCACAACCACATACTGCGGTTTTGATTTTGCGGATGAAATCTACGAAATCATCATAATCATCAGACAAGATTAAGAGAGGTTTGGATCTTAATGACTCTAGAGAAGGGGTTCCCAAACCTTTTTGGTCCATGGACCCCCTGACGACATTTTTCGTACCCCATGGACCCCCTGTCTAAGAGACCGTTCAAAAAGTAGCTAAAAATCTGATGTTTTTTTTACTTATTTTTCTAAACCACGCATAACATTTGTAATTTTTTTCAAGCGTTTTTTCGTACATTGATTATCTCTCTATTCTAAAAAAAAGTTTTTGTAAATGGTTTCCAGAGAAAGGCTTTTTAATTACTGATCCGTATAACATGTTTTTGGTATCAAACTGTTCGGATTCTTTTGAGGATGTGCAAAGTGCCTTTAGAATTTCTAAAAAAATTCTCAATTCTAAGATATTTCCATTTTTCTGGATTACGGATAAGGTTGCAGTTAACAGCAAGAAACTGTCGTACAATTTATTATACCTTCAATCACAATGACCAACCGACGCTACTCATTAACGATGAAAATAATCCCTTTCACGCTTTGAAAATGCGCTTCAAAATATGTACTTTCTAAATAAACATTTATTTAGAAAGTAGAACCAGAACATTTATTTTTTTCAAGCGTTTTTTCGTACATTGATTATCTCTCTATTCTAAAAAAAAGTTTTTGTAAATGGTTTCCAGAGAAAGGCTTTTTAATTACTGATCCGTATAACATGTTTTTGGTATCAAACTGTTCGGATTCTTTTGAGGATGTGCAAAGTGCCTTTAGAATTTCTAAAAAAATTCTCAATTCTAAGATATTTCCATTTTTCTGGATTACGGATAAGGTTGCAGTTAACAGCAAGAAACTGTCGTACAATTTATTATACCTTCAATCACAATGACCAACCGACGCTACTCATTAACGATGAAAATAATCCCTTTCACGCTTTGAAAATGCGCTTCAAAATATGTACTTTCTAAATAAACATTTATTTAGAAAGTAGAACCAGAACATTTATTTTTTTCAAGCGTTTTTTCGTACATTGATTATCTCTCTATTCTAAAAAAAAGTTTTTGTAAATGGTTTCCAGAGAAAGGCTTTTTAATTACTGATCCGTATAACATGTTTTTGGTATCAAACTGTTCGGATTCTTTTGAGGATGTGCAAAGTGCCTTTAGAATTTCTAAAAAAATTCTCAATTCTAAGATATTTCCATTTTTCTGGATTACGGATAAGGTTGCAGTTAACAGCAAGAAACTGTCGTACAATTTATTATACCTTCAATCACAATGACCAACCGACGCTACTCATTAACGATGAAAATAATCCCTTTCACGCTTTGAAAATGCGCTTCAAAATATGTACTTTCTAAATAAACATTTATTTAGAAAGTAGAACCAGAACATTTATTTTTTTCAAGCGTTTTTTCGTACATTGATTATCTCTCTATTCTAAAAAAAAGTTTTTGTAAATGGTTTCCAGAGAAAGGCTTTTTAATTACTGATCCGTATAACATGTTTTTGGTATCAAACTGTTCGGATTCTTTTGAGGATGTGCAAAGTGCCTTTAGAATTTCTAAAAAAATTCTCAATTCTAAGATATTTCCATTTTTCTGGATTACGGATAAGGTTGCAGTTAACAGCAAGAAACTGTCGTACAATTTATTATACCTTCAATCACAATGACCAACCGACGCTACTCATTAACGATGAAAATAATCCCTTTCACGCTTTGAAAATGCGCTTCAAAATATGTACTTTCTAAATAAACATTTATTTAGAAAGTAGAACCAGAACATTTATTTTTTTCAAGCGTTTTTTCGTACATTGATTATCTCTCTATTCTAAAAAAAAGTTTTTGTAAATGGTTTCCAGAGAAAGGCTTTTTAATTACTGATCCGTATAACATGTTTTTGGTATCAAACTGTTCGGATTCTTTTGAGGATGTGCAAAGTGCCTTTAGAATTTCTAAAAAAATTCTCAATTCTAAGATATTTCCATTTTTCTGGATTACGGATAAGGTTGCAGTTAACAGCAAGAAACTGTCGTACAATTTATTATACCTTCAATCACAATGACCAACCGACGCTACTCATTAACGATGAAAATAATCCCTTTCACGCTTTGAAAATGCGCTTCAAAATATGTACTTTCTAAATAAACATTTATTTAGAAAGTAGAACCAGAACATTTATTTTTTTCAAGCGTTTTTTCGTACATTGATTATCTCTCTATTCTAAAAAAAAGTTTTTGTAAATGGTTTCCAGAGAAAGGCTTTTTAATTACTGATCCGTATAACATGTTTTTGGTATCAAACTGTTCGGATTCTTTTGAGGATGTGCAAAGTGCCTTTAGAATTTCTAAAAAAATTCTCAATTCTAAGATATTTCCATTTTTCTGGATTACGGATAAGGTTGCAGTTAACAGCAAGAAACTGTCGTACAATTTATTATACCTTCAATCACAATGACCAACCGACGCTACTCATTAACGATGAAAATAATCCCTTTCACGCTTTGAAAATGCGCTTCAAAATATGTACTTTCTAAATAAACATTTATTTAGAAAGTAGAACCAGAACATTTATTTTTTTCAAGCGTTTTTTCGTACATTGATTATCTCTCTATTCTAAAAAAAAGTTTTTGTAAATGGTTTCCAGAGAAAGGCTTTTTAATTACTGATCCGTATAACATGTTTTTGGTATCAAACTGTTCGGATTCTTTTGAGGATGTGCAAAGTGCCTTTAGAATTTCTAAAAAAATTCTCAATTCTAAGATATTTCCATTTTTCTGGATTACGGATAAGGTTGCAGTTAACAGCAAGAAACTGTCGTACAATTTATTATACCTTCAATCACAATGACCAACCGACGCTACTCATTAACGATGAAAATAATCCCTTTCACGCTTTGAAAATGCGCTTCAAAATATGTACTTTCTAAATAAACATTTATTTAGAAAGTAGAACCAGAACATTTATTTTTTTCAAGCGTTTTTTCGTACATTGATTATCTCTCTATTCTAAAAAAAAGTTTTTGTAAATGGTTTCCAGAGAAAGGCTTTTTAATTACTGATCCGTATAACATGTTTTTGGTATCAAACTGTTCGGATTCTTTTGAGGATGTGCAAAGTGCCTTTAGAATTTCTAAAAAAATTCTCAATTCTAAGATATTTCCATTTTTCTGGATTACGGATAAGGTTGCAGTTAACAGCAAGAAACTGTCGTACAATTTATTATACCTTCAATCACAATGACCAACCGACGCTACTCATTAACGATGAAAATAATCCCTTTCACGCTTTGAAAATGCGCTTCAAAATATGTACTTTCTAAATAAACATTTATTTAGAAAGTAGAACCAGAACATTTATTTTTTTCAAGCGTTTTTTCGTACATTGATTATCTCTCTATTCTAAAAAAAAGTTTTTGTAAATGGTTTCCAGAGAAAGGCTTTTTAATTACTGATCCGTATAACATGTTTTTGGTATCAAACTGTTCGGATTCTTTTGAGGATGTGCAAAGTGCCTTTAGAATTTCTAAAAAAATTCTCAATTCTAAGATATTTCCATTTTTCTGGATTACGGATAAGGTTGCAGTTAACAGCAAGAAACTGTCGTACAATTTATTATACCTTCAATCACAATGACCAACCGACGCTACTCATTAACGATGAAAATAATCCCTTTCACGCTTTGAAAATGCGCTTCAAAATATGTACTTTCTAAATAAACATTTATTTAGAAAGTAGAACCAGAACATTTATTTTTTTCAAGCGTTTTTTCGTACATTGATTATCTCTCTATTCTAAAAAAAAGTTTTTGTAAATGGTTTCCAGAGAAAGGCTTTTTAATTACTGATCCGTATAACATGTTTTTGGTATCAAACTGTTCGGATTCTTTTGAGGATGTGCAAAGTGCCTTTAGAATTTCTAAAAAAATTCTCAATTCTAAGATATTTCCATTTTTCTGGATTACGGATAAGGTTGCAGTTAACAGCAAGAAACTGTCGTACAATTTATTATACCTTCAATCACAATGACCAACCGACGCTACTCATTAACGATGAAAATAATCCCTTTCACGCTTTGAAAATGCGCTTCAAAATATGTACTTTCTAAATAAACATTTATTTAGAAAGTAGAACCAGAACATTTATTTTTTTCAAGCGTTTTTTCGTACATTGATTATCTCTCTATTCTAAAAAAAAGTTTTTGTAAATGGTTTCCAGAGAAAGGCTTTTTAATTACTGATCCGTATAACATGTTTTTGGTATCAAACTGTTCGGATTCTTTTGAGGATGTGCAAAGTGCCTTTAGAATTTCTAAAAAAATTCTCAATTCTAAGATATTTCCATTTTTCTGGATTACGGATAAGGTTGCAGTTAACAGCAAGAAACTGTCGTACAATTTATTATACCTTCAATCACAATGACCAACCGACGCTACTCATTAACGATGAAAATAATCCCTTTCACGCTTTGAAAATGCGCTTCAAAATATGTACTTTCTAAATAAACATTTATTTAGAAAGTAGAACCAGAACATTTATTTTTTTCAAGCGTTTTTTCGTACATTGATTATCTCTCTATTCTAAAAAAAAGTTTTTGTAAATGGTTTCCAGAGAAAGGCTTTTTAATTACTGATCCGTATAACATGTTTTTGGTATCAAACTGTTCGGATTCTTTTGAGGATGTGCAAAGTGCCTTTAGAATTTCTAAAAAAATTCTCAATTCTAAGATATTTCCATTTTTCTGGATTACGGATAAGGTTGCAGTTAACAGCAAGAAACTGTCGTACAATTTATTATACCTTCAATCACAATGACCAACCGACGCTACTCATTAACGATGAAAATAATCCCTTTCACGCTTTGAAAATGCGCTTCAAAATATGTACTTTCTAAATAAACATTTATTTAGAAAGTAGAACCAGAACATTTATTTTTTTCAAGCGTTTTTTCGTACATTGATTATCTCTCTATTCTAAAAAAAAGTTTTTGTAAATGGTTTCCAGAGAAAGGCTTTTTAATTACTGATCCGTATAACATGTTTTTGGTATCAAACTGTTCGGATTCTTTTGAGGATGTGCAAAGTGCCTTTAGAATTTCTAAAAAAATTCTCAATTCTAAGATATTTCCATTTTTCTGGATTACGGATAAGGTTGCAGTTAACAGCAAGAAACTGTCGTACAATTTATTATACCTTCAATCACAATGACCAACCGACGCTACTCATTAACGATGAAAATAATCCCTTTCACGCTTTGAAAATGCGCTTCAAAATATGTACTTTCTAAATAAAATATTTTTAAAAGACTGATAAGAGTTTTCCAGAAACTCACAGATCTACTATTCAAGTATAGAATTTCACACACCAAAATTAATTGTTTGTAAACATTGAGTGCAATGTAGATTTTGTCTCTTATCATTTTTAATAGCTTAAATAGTATTGTTTAAAAAGTCTGTTTTAAAACAAAAACTTGAATGATAAAACACTAGATATTTTGACGAGTTACTAGGTACTATATTAAATTTAACAGATTCATTGCTGAACGTTTTTGTAAATATTGAATAACAATAGCACGAGCAGACTTGATGGATATTTTCAAGGAAAACGTGTTGATTAAATTATTGATAATTTAACCAATAAATATTCTAACTTTTAAGAGAGTGTGCTTCAAGAAAGTTGGTTGAAGTTTTTTCTACTAATTGTTATAACGAATGTTTTATAAATAAATAATTTTAGTGAGCAGGGTTTTGTGGGGATTGCGAAGCGATCCGAAAGGCCCTGCGTCAGCAGTTAACGGGGGTTGGCGAGCGATAGCGAGCAGGGGGCGGTAGCTCCCTAGTTTCTTAAAAATAAATTTTTTTATTGTTGCCATTCATATGGTTACACAATATTTTTAAGGAAATTATAATAATCAAACATTTAAAAAGTTTGAAATAAAACAAATATAAACTTTTAATTTAATTTTGGTCGCAAGCTTGTCCAAGTTAATGGCTTATGAGTGAGATTTTCATTCACCTAATCGTAAAAGTTATGGCATTTACCAAACAATATTTAATTAAGTTCAACTATGAAAAGAGTTCAAATTATACATTACCGAAATTTAGTTTTAATTTATGAAATTGAAAAAAAATATGTGGTGCAATAAAAAATATGTGTTGTTTTTATACGTACATAAAAAATAATTTGCATTTACATATGATGTTGAACAGCATTTATAAATTTTGAAAAAAACTTCACGAGTTTTCCATAGCAGAAAAAATAATCATAGTTAAGTTTCATTAATGAGAACCATAATGAAAATTATGGTATTATTTCAATTGTAAAAAGCAATTATCAACATTAAAATATGAACAAATTTATTATTAAATTTTAAAACTTAGGTACTTTAGGATAAGCTGGGTTCAAATCTTGAAAACACGCCTTATTATTGACGTTTAACCCGTTACACAAGATAAAATGTCCACCAATGGCTAAAGCTAAATGTAACAAAATTCAAATCATAGTGTTAGTTTTAATTTTTTATTTAAAATAAAATTTAATATTTGAATATTTATCAAAGAACTGGAACTCGATTGATCATAAAATATAAAAAAAATATTAGTCAATGGTTTTAAAATGTAAAAATACATTGCCTAAGCACCCTTTGTTCATAAAAACCCTCCTTATAAAATGTTATTTCTAGAAACAAGTAATAAATCCACGATGCATTTTAAATCGTTGAATAATTATTTCTAAAAATGATTTGTAGGGAATTGGAATTATATGAAGATACTATAAAACACCAGTAAGGTAAAACTGGAATATTCCAACATAAATTTAATGGGAGGGATTAACCTGGTACTTTGACAGGTTTCAACGACGTGAGGTTTCACCTCAAATCTCCCCGTTCTGTAATATCCTACCTGTTTCTTTGCTTTGTAAAAAAGGTTGACCACTGGATGTATCGAAAAAAACTTTTTTCGATTTTGATGACGCATTAGTCCGAAAAATTTGTCTAAGGTGCCGGAGAGTACCTGTGAATTTTTTCAGAATTTTTGGATAATTTCTTAAGGTGCCACATTGGCCCTGAAGTTCCCCATGTTAATCCTATGAGGCGCGCAGCCAAAAAAGCCGAAAATTCGTTTTTCGCCCCTCATTTCTGCCCTAATCAACCGAGGAATGTCTTCCCTCGAGTTATGGACTCTATATGACGTCCACTTTCGCTTCAAAATAAAGGTAGAGGTCTATTATTGAACATCAATTTTTATCGACTCAATACTTTTTTTCCCTTCATCCCTGTTTTCATAAAATTCAAAGCAAATAAAAAATAAATATACTTTCCTAAGATGTAAAACAAACCCTAAAGAGAAACTTTGGAAATTAAAATGTTAATAACCGGTTTTTTAAAATTAAAATTTAAAAAAGGTCAGGGGGAGGGACCCCCTGAACCCCCCTTTGTTGATTTATTACCATCTTATTCACTAAAATAAATCGCCTTGCCTTCAAACATAAAATAAATGTAAGCATCATTTGAATTGACACCAACCATCTAAAATGCTTCTGATGTTATGACTATTGTTATATAAATTTTATTACTTGAAAAAAAAATAAAAATTGTCGGTTAAATATTTTTTGGTAATTGTAAAAAATTTATTTTATCACAAATTATTTCTTTATCAGATTTTTAAATAAAATTCTACTCGCTATAAAATATTTTTAAATAAATATTTCCAACAATAGTGGTTTTGCGTCACTTGGATGGAGCAATAACCGTTATCAGTTTAACATTGAAGCTACGCATAAGAATTTAGAAAAGGTCCAAAAACGACTGCTTGGAATGCTTTGATTTTAAAAATTCTTTTTTGAAAGCCTTCCTGATTGTGTGAGGAACAATATGCTAAAACTTCATACCAATCGCATTAATAACGTGGGTGCTAGAATGCAAAAACATAAAACGGGAGTAAATATTCAAATCCCCGTGCACCCCCTCCAGAATGGAATATCGAAAAATCCAGAAATTACTTTCTTTGAAATATTCTTAAGAATATATTACCAACAGGTCTCTTCGAAATATCAAATTATTAGTACATTTTTCTTCGAAAATGTAAAACTTTGTTTATGCTCAGCAAAAACAGGTTTTTGAATTTTTTAGACCCTTTAAAATTCGAATATCGAAAATTTTAAAAATGTGTTTCTAGATATTGTATCTAGGTACCTTCCTGTTAAATTACAAAGATCTGGGGTCATTTGGGACGGTGCTAGGCTCAAAAACATAGAAATCACTCCAAGCACCCCTGTGGGTCAGAAAAAAATAATTTCGAAAAATCCCTTCTTAGTGCGCGTATACACTGTAAAGTCTTCCACCACACCAAGTTTCGAGTGTTAAGCCCCGGTAGATTTTGCTGTGCGTTGATAGGTGAATCGATGAATGAATGGTAAAGCTCTTTTATTATTATAGATGTAAAGTTACAATGCAACAAAGGTTTCAAATTTTAAAAAAATTACAGAATCTTCAAATTTTAATTACTAGAAATTATTATGATCAACAATTTTTCATGAAATTTAATTTTATTTGGTGTATCAATTCAATATAATCTGTCTCTAACAATAGTGTATCAACAAATGAACTCTGTAAAATATAGTCCTATAATGTTACGAGCAAAGTGATAAAGCAGGCTCAATTAGTAATAACGCCCGATTATTATAAATGATAAATTAGTGATAGATAATGAATTAATGATAGATATTGATACTGTTGAACCAACGATAATAAAAAGGTCACGTGATTTTTTGCTTCAGTATTTTTTATTTTATTTAAAATATACTGATTTTTCATGTATTATAGAGGGTATAACTAAGGTTAGAGGGAGTAAATGTATCTTCCTCTTTCAATCAACTGCCCCTCAGCTTCTTCCTTTCTCCCCTCCGAGTATATCAAAATCACGTGACCCTTTTAATATCGTTGGTTCGGCAGTAAATTAGTAATAACGCCCGAAGTGAGGCGGGTAATGTGATAAATTAAATGGGATTTATGAATGAGTATGTATCACTTTGCCTTAAATACGTGGGCATTATTATTATGCCCGGATTTATCACATTGCCCGTAACATCTATACATTAAAATTAATTCAAATTATAAAACATAAACGCCTATTACTCTATAAACGTTTTAACACATATTTTTTTGTTTCAAGTTTTAATAAGCCTATTCCTGAAATGAATATCTACAGGAGATTCTGCTTCTGGATTCTTCGTATTGACTAAAAATCCACACCTCTTTCCATATGACTTTGGAATCACCCTGTACTATCCAACTCCCATTCAGTCCTCTCCATCCTGTCTCCAATTAAAGCGATGCAAAGTCAAGCCCCCTTAAACAGTGGCGGATCTACGGGGGGGGCTTTCGGGCTGAAGCCCCCCCCAAAACGTCTAATATTTTACTAAGTTTGTCAAAACGCAAAAAATCTATATCCGAAATTCGGATGAGGCGTACCAAAACGAGTTGAAAAAGTGGGGTTTTTTACTTAAATTTCCAAAAATTTTCTGGGGAGGACCCCCAGACCCCCCCTTTTGGTACTTGAAGCATGATAATTCACTACCCTTTCCGTATTACCATTAACAAGAAGATTCAATTGGATTATGAAAATTCTTAGCCCCCCCCCGAAACCAAATCCTGGATCCGCCACTGCCCTTAAAAGACGCATTTAGACCCGCAATCAGAAGGGCGGAACGCCCCTGCCCCCTAATTGCCCGCTCAAAAATGTCGGCTCTCGAACCCTAGCGTTGAAACAAGGAGTCTTAATGGGTCGGGTAATTGCTGGTCACATCGAAATCTTCACTGGCTGCTCTCTGTCTTTTTGGATTTAATGATTTTTGGATGTCCGTGGGATCTCCCAGTGGAGTCTTAATGATCAAGTTCTTGAAAAGATATCTGGGTAAGAAATATTCATTAAGCTATCTTTGTATTCTAATTATGAATTGAAAATTTTTTAGCTTCCTTCTAACTTATATTTTATTCTAGGGGTATCTGCTTTATGATAGCTAATATGTTCAGCTTATTTTTCCTTACCTCGGGAAGTGTGATTGCAATTATTTTAACCTGCAATACCAGTTTATGAGAAGTTGAGTATAGGTATTGGGGGTTCATTGGGAGGTTTTATAATTACAAAAAAACTTTTTCTAACTAACTAATATTTTTATTCTTGTGGTATCTGCTTTATGGTTATAAGCTTATGGTAGATTTTCTCTACTTTGAGGAGTGAGATGGCAAACATTTTAAACTGCAATTCCAGTTTATGAGAAGCTGAGAATAAGTCATTGGGGGTCTAAAATATTTACCTTTCCCAGTTTATAATTGAATTTTTCTTGCTAAATAACTTCCCTAGAAGAGAAACTAGAGAAACACACATATTTTTTCTCAGATATGCCCTCAAAATCTCATGTTCAAACAAGATGTTATTTATCCAACAGAATCAAAGCCTGCGCTATTTCCTGTTATGCGGATAACTCGATTCTTTGAGGTCCCGCACATGGCACATGCTCCATAAAAAAACGCCTCTTCATCTCCATTCACCCACAAGAAGATACTATTTTTCTCCCCTAATGAAAACTAAGCAAAAGAATATCTGGTAAAATATTAAAACGAAACAGAACAAACAAAAAACCGCATCGCACGTGGAAAGTGGAGCCTAGCCGTTTGCCACCCGGGAGTAAATACAGTCGGGGACAGTAACTGCGGTGAATATTGCATGAGCGCGCTTTGTCGTGCCTTTTATTTCCACGGCCAGCTTGTTTTCCTTTCCCACCTCGTTTAGGGCTCCATGGGAGTTTTGGGCCGATGAATAAGTAACTCGGATTGGGGAGGGAGGGAGTTAAAAATTCATATTTATGGGGGAGGGAGCAGTCACCCTCCTTTTTCTTTTGTGGTGGACGGACCCTTGTGTTAGGGGAAGTTTTTTTTCCGAGTTGTGGTCATAGGGGAGGGCTGAGAATGCTGGGAGTGTGTGTCAAAAACAGATTTCGAGTAATGATTTCATTCGCAGTTTGTGTTAATGTTTGTAATAGTAGGACCTTTTTTTTCGGAAATGTTCTAGGTGAAGATTAAGGATTTGCAGTTGAAGAATTTGAGCTAAGTAGCTTCGCGAGTGTTGTAATTATTATAAACGTCGTTATATCCTTTTATCCTCAATCTCCCCTTATTTTCTTTTGATGTGACAGACAGAAATAGAATATAAGAAATGAGGATATATGAGAGGTAAAGAGTTATAGAAAATGAAATAGAGCGAATGAGATTAAGCGTGAGAGGGAGAATAAAAGACAGACTAAGAGGAAAGAGAAAAAGAGAATCCATCATGCTAAACCATCTTTTTTTTGTCATTTTCACCTATACTAGGCAGTAACGTTACTTGACCCTCAGAGCAAACAAAGAAAGTAGTTCCCAGCGTGCGTGGTGTCAAACGTGAAATTAAGAACTTCAATTAAAAAATATGATTAGTCTGTTTACCCTTTATGCCCCAAATTATTTTCCTCGTCCTCATCCAAAATATGTCAAGTTTACGTAACTGCAACTATAAGTAAACTAAATTTGGCCTTACATGACGAAAATTGGACGAATTTGGAACATTGGGAAGTGGGACTTACAAGACTCGTCGGGACATAAAGGGTTAAACCCATGTATACGTAGCGTATTTTTATAACCATTTGCGTACCGAAACTCCTAGCAACCTAGCAGACCTTTTACTCAGTTTTCCCCCCTTCGGCGTTGTGACATCATAGGGTCAAGAAACATTGCAACCAAGTACAGGAGTACTTTTTGAGGATGATGCCACACACCATTATGCCAGCATTTGGTTCTTTTGGTTTACATATATTTTAGGACCTTAATTTCTCGAAACTTTTAAATTCTCCATAACAATCGAGAATATAACCACATTCCCCGGGCGAGGTTTCTCATATTTTCAACTCACGCTTTTTCACTGAATACCCACAATTTCGATTGGACAACGATATCCGAACACAACTCCCTCTCGACTTCTCTTCAGTTTAATAACAATGCCTCCACATCTCCGATCCGCTTTGTGTAAGAGTCGATAATAATTATAACACATTGCCTCCTGACCATCGCTTTGAAGCCAGTTGAGGATTTCAAAGCTCCCCTTACAATGGGATCCCGGCGCACCGTATTAAATAGAGGCGGAAGCGACTCTGCTGGGAATTCGATCTATGATGTTCTGCTCTTGTGAGGGGAAAGGATTGTTTCCTGCAGCGATGATTTAGCCATAATGGATGACAGGCTTTGAATTGAGGATGGCTTGATTAGGTTTAAAGTTGCGTTTCTCTCTGTGTTGGGATCTGTGTAAACAGGATGGATACTACTGGTGGTGGTGTTCAATAGCACGAGCGTATGTATGCTTCTTAAATTAATTTGAGAAAGCAGTGCGGAAATAGATTGGATGGATTTTGGTATTAGGTAGTTGTGTGAGGTGTTTTCATTCAAAATGTGTGAATATATCCTTGCCCTTCAAAGGATGCAGTAATATGAACCTCCCCTTTACAATGAACCGCCTCCCCTTTATTATGACTAAAAGGGAAATATAGGATATAAATATAAATTAGAAATTATACTGAATATAAATTAAGAATTTTCGGATTGGATTCCGATTCCTAATTTCAATCCAGATTAGAAACCAACCGTTTATTTCCTATAATAAAAGGTTTCCTTATTATTCCATTCTTCGAAATAGACATTAAGATACATTTTACATCGAAAGTCCCAGTCTAAAAATTACTAGATAAAATAACAGATAAAATTAGGATAAAAAACAGCATTCTCCTACACACGCTTTGAAGTGGCTTTTATAAGATTTCCCAATTTCATATGTTTATGTAAAAACTTTCTTTAAAAGTTATTTTAAATGTGAATATTAATGTGAGTAATAAATGTGAACTTTTCCACGTTTTTAACGGTTGTATTCTCCACTAACTTGACCTAAGGTTAACCTGAAATCAAACTTTTCTACAACTCTTATTGGCTTAAAACTTGTTTTCCTTCTTCAACTATATAAATTAGAGGTTTTGATTCCAAACCTTTCTTGTTCCTCTGTTTGTTAACGTGAAGTTACTATACAGGGTGTTTCAAAATTGCGTTTCACGGCTTTTATTCGGAACCAACGCCTCCTAGGGTCATGGAAGTAAGGTCTACCCCAAGGTAAGTGAGCCTGGGGAATGCACTGAAATGACTTAGATCGCCCCTAGCGGTGAAATTAAAAAGTTAAAAAAATAATTTAAGAGATAGAGCAAAAACCTCAGTGACAGTATTGTTGCCAACGTCATGGAAAAACTCACTGAAAAAAATTCATGAAAATATCTTGAATATTCGCCGAGATATTAGCATGTGAAAATAGCACTTTTTCAGGAGTCAAAAAAGAAAAAGTTTGCATATTTGCAAATTTTTGTAGTTTTTTTTATTAAATTTTGCGTTCTTTAAACTAAAAAAAACACAAAATACAAAATAACACTGAAAAATTTGCAAATATGCGAACTTTTTCTTTTTTGACCCCTGAAAAAGTGCTATTTTCCCATGCTAATATCTAGGCGAATATTCAAGATATTTTCATGAATTTTTTTTCAGTGAGTTCTTCATAAAGTTGGCAACAATACTCTTAATGAGGTTTATGCTCTATTTCTTTTATTTTTTAAATTAATTTTTTCTGTAAGTCCTCTCAATGGATTCTCCAGACTCACTTACTTAGGGGTAGACCTTACTTCCGTGACCCTAGGAGGCGTTGGTTCCAAATAAAAGCACAAAACGCAATTTTGAAACACCCTGTATAAAATTCTATCCTGGATGTTGTGTCTATACAATATCAAATCGTGTTTTGATGCAATTGCTATGTGCGCCATGTGTGGTATACTATAAAAAACCCCAAAGAAAAATAACACTAATTTTTTCACTTACCTGACTCATTTACACTACGATTGAAAACAACCTCATCCATCGATATAAACCTATGGGGATATTGTTTTGATCATAGCAATCCCATTAGCCCCCTCCCCCTTACAAAAACCGATTCGTGACACATATTCTCCCCTGGAGTAGGGGATGCGGTGACAGAACATGCTCCCCCTCTCCGACACTGTCACGGACTCAAGTACCCTTGGGACTGGTCCGAATGTTCGACGGGAAATATAGAATACGTAACGAGCGAGTGCAGGTTCTCCCCGTTAGAATTGCCAGTGTTTAATGCGAAAGCGAGTTTAAATGTTTAGCTGAGAGGTTTGTAAAACGTTGGAAATAGGGAGGGACGAGTTTAAAGCGTTGTGTGAAATAGCATTTAGGGTTGTTATGAGGGTTGTTAGAGTTAAGGATAGGGGAATGTGAGAAATAATATTGCTTGAAAAGATAACATGGAAAATGTATATGTGTAAATACAGTTCAATTCCAAGTCCCTCCTATGAGTCGCTCATAATCCTTTCCTGTAATTTTTGAGTAAGTTATCGTAGTTTTACCGTTAAGAATTTTCGGATTGGATTCCGATTCCTAATTTCAATCCAGATTAGAAACCAACCGTTTATTTCCTATAATAAAAGGTTTCCTTATTATTCCATTCTTCGAAATAGACATTAAGATACATTTTACATCGAAAGTCCCAGTCTAAAAATTACTAGATAAAATAACAGATAAAATTAGGATAAAAAACAGCATTCTCCTACACACGCTTTGAAGTGGCTTTTATAAGATTTCCCAATTTCATATGTTTATGTAAAAACTTTCTTTAAAAGTTATTTTAAATGTGAATATTAATGTGAGTAATAAATGTGAACTTTTCCACGTTTTTAACGGTTGTATTCTCCACTAACTTGACCTAAGGTTAACCTGAAATCAAACTTTTCTACAACTCTTATTGGCTTAAAACTTGTTTTCCTTCTTCAACTATATAAATTAGAGGTTTTGATTCCAAACCTTTCTTGTTCCTCTGTTTGTTAACGTGAAGTTACTATACAGGGTGTTTCAAAATTGCGTTTCACGGCTTTTATTCGGAACCAACGCCTCCTAGGGTCATGGAAGTAAGGTCTACCCCAAGGTAAGTGAGCCTGGGGAATGCACTGAAATGACTTAGATCGCCCCTAGCGGTGAAATTAAAAAGTTAAAAAAATAATTTAAGAGATAGAGCAAAAACCTCAGTGACAGTATTGTTGCCAACGTCATGGAAAAACTCACTGAAAAAAATTCATGAAAATATCTTGAATATTCGCCGAGATATTAGCATGTGAAAATAGCACTTTTTCAGGAGTCAAAAAAGAAAAAGTTTGCATATTTGCAAATTTTTGTAGTTTTTTTTATTAAATTTTGCGTTCTTTAAACTAAAAAAAACACAAAATACAAAATAACACTGAAAAATTTGCAAATATGCGAACTTTTTCTTTTTTGACCCCTGAAAAAGTGCTATTTTCCCATGCTAATATCTAGGCGAATATTCAAGATATTTTCATGAATTTTTTTTCAGTGAGTTCTTCATAAAGTTGGCAACAATACTCTTAATGAGGTTTATGCTCTATTTCTTTTATTTTTTAAATTAATTTTTTCTGTAAGTCCTCTCAATGGATTCTCCAGACTCACTTACTTAGGGGTAGACCTTACTTCCGTGACCCTAGGAGGCGTTGGTTCCAAATAAAAGCACAAAACGCAATTTTGAAACACCCTGTATAAAATTCTATCCTGGATGTTGTGTCTATACAATATCAAATCGTGTTTTGATGCAATTGCTATGTGCGCCATGTGTGGTATACTATAAAAAACCCCAAAGAAAAATAACACTAATTTTTTCACTTACCTGACTCATTTACACTACGATTGAAAACAACCTCATCCATCGATATAAACCTATGGGGATATTGTTTTGATCATAGCAATCCCATTAGCCCCCTCCCCCTTACAAAAACCGATTCGTGACACATATTCTCCCCTGGAGTAGGGGATGCGGTGACAGAACATGCTCCCCCTCTCCGACACTGTCACGGACTCAAGTACCCTTGGGACTGGTCCGAATGTTCGACGGGAAATATAGAATACGTAACGAGCGAGTGCAGGTTCTCCCCGTTAGAATTGCCAGTGTTTAATGCGAAAGCGAGTTTAAATGTTTAGCTGAGAGGTTTGTAAAACGTTGGAAATAGGGAGGGACGAGTTTAAAGCGTTGTGTGAAATAGCATTTAGGGTTGTTATGAGGGTTGTTAGAGTTAAGGATAGGGGAATGTGAGAAATAATATTGCTTGAAAAGATAACATGGAAAATGTATATGTGTAAATACAGTTCAATTCCAAGTCCCTCCTATGAGTCGCTCATAATCCTTTCCTGTAATTTTTGAGTAAGTTATCGTAGTTTTACCGTTATAACTACTTAATACGTTATTGTTTTTTGAGTATATTTCAGGAGAGAAACCAATGAATATGTGGATAAAATATTCCTGCACAGAGTTGTAATGGTTAATAACTTCGTGAAGAAATGAGAGAGGGGATATGACATCCATATCTTGTCAGAAAGAAAGGTGACTTCCATAGAATTTCCATAATCAGGGATTTAAACTTAATACAGGGTTTCCTAAAACCATGGAAACTTTTATTATAACAGGAAACATGCTTTTAGTTTCTTTATTATAACATGGAAACTTTTATTATAATAATGTCCCTGAAACTACCACTTCTTCAGTTCTAATTTGAGTATCATGATATCCACAGAGAATAGAGCTTATAGAGGTCTCGTCGCTATAGACGCTATGGCAACTTTTAAAGCATTGACTTTCGCATAGACACTGTCACCCCCACAACTGAATCATCGGATCGTCCAAACGGACCGAAAAGTAAACCCAAGTAACTCTAGATCTCAACCATTATGAGAACCATAGAGGAGAAACAGAAGTGGAATGATCATTCCTATTGAATTTACTCTGAAAAAGAGTTCCCGTTATTAGCAGGTCTTCTGGCGACTCGTTATCGCTTGCTCATAGTGATTGCGACAAAATGCGACGCCAAGAATGCATGCATTAGCAACACTGCATGTCATAAAAGTTCAGCAGTGAAAACCAGTAAAACTGCCGTCACGCGACCGTGTAGAACTGCTGTGTTTCTTATATTCACCGTCAATCCCCTATTCTAAAAAAAGTAAATTTCTATTAGGTCGAATTCAGAAAAACTATCTTCAAGTTTAGTCTCTTCAAAGATTATATTCAAAGATCTATACCCGACTCAACCCCATATGGCAAGCGGGAACTGCATACTTCTAGAACCCCGCAACCTACCCCCAGGGGATTTCTATTAAGAGCAACGAAATCAAAACACACATTTCCATACGCACTCTAATAGGCGATTCTACCTCCCCCTCCTCGGAATCAATATCAAGAGGGGCTGCGACAGCCCCTCGGTGTGTCAACGGGCACAGTTGGTCCCTACCCCATTTGAACACTCTCTTATTGAACTTTAATATGGAGGCGTCACGGTATAGCAGTCTGTGATGGGGGAGTATTGGGCTTTCTTTGGAATGTCTGGGCTTTTTTTCTTGCTCTGGAGTAGGTAAGGAAAAAAGGGGATCTCGTATAAGGAGATGTGGAGGTAATAACCAGTGCTGAGTTTTCTTCCTCTTTTTATTATGTAAATAGGAATTCTTAGAGGGCGGGGAAGATGTTTTCTTTCCAATATAGATCCCTGAAACATGTTTGAAGAAGTAGCGTTTTTCTGGTGTTGTTGTAGGGTACTCCTCCCCTTTTGGGGAATCCGAAGGTTATTTTTTTACTTGGATTTATTAGTGTAGCGTTGAAAAGGGTCCGATTTTGAGATCATATTGTTCGTTGGTCCTGTAAATGGAAGGTTCTTGAACTTCTATTGATTAGAGCGGACACTTGTACTAAATTGCAAGTAAATTAACTCTTAGGATGACACTCTTATTCTCATATCTTAAAAGCATGCGATTAACGATTTTTAAGTATTCAAAAATTACACATCAGGCTGTGAATAGTTACTTTTTCATATTACCCATCTGTAATAAAATATTAATGAATTAATTTTAAATTTATTTACGAATACTACTTACATTTTGAAACAAGAGAACACCCTATTTGTTCTTTATACTTATCGTTTTAATATCCATATCTCTTCTACTACCACACACACAGATGAGAGCGAAACTCTCAACAAATATAATTTTACAGGTAAAAGTAGTAAAATCATAATTTCTCTTTTGAAAATACAGCATTTTTCAAAAGTCCCTTGCAAGGCAGTTATTTGGAACCAACGTCTCCAGGGGTCTTGGAAATAACGTTTACCCCTAGGTAAATTACTCTGGAGAATCTATAAAGATGATTTGCAATACTTTATGACTTGATAAACTTTCCTTCCATGACCATGGGAAACGTCGTTTTTAAATACAAGCCATAAAGGGACATTTGAAACACCCTGTAACCTGTATACAAAACGAAGAAACCACAAGAATCTAACATCAGTTAAATGTGTCTACTTAAGTCACAACATATTAAACATTAACATCTTTTCACAAGATCATATCGATCTTAGCCGTGCACCAGATGCTCCAAAAACATCCCTCCGACTCCCTTCAGAGGTAAAAACCGCTCTGAAAACCCGCTGCTTCGTCGAGAATAATTACGAACAACAAAAATGCTCGTAGCAAAGTCAATTTTAATTAGCCTTATTTTCTTTCCGGCTCGTTTAATTATGCTCAGGATAAGGATGTGCGGCGGGGCTTTGAACAGGAGGCTCTTATTTCGGGTTTTATGGGGAGATGGTTCGACCATTAGGGGCTGGAAATGGTGCATTTCTGTCAGGGGTTGTTGGAGGCAGGACGATTCTATTTTTCAATTGAGTCGGTCGCTCTTTAGCCGAAGGATGTGAAAATAAAATGTTTTTTAATTGTATAATTTTGTTTATTTTGTTCAGAGACGTTGGCAATGGGGGAGGGACCACCCAGTGGGTAGTGTGGAAAAGAATTTAATTTTTTAGGCTTATGGAAATGAAATTGTGAAATGTTTGCTGTGTGGGGATGAAACGTATGGTTTTGTAAAATCTAAACCTCATATTCTTGGAATTTATGTCCCGTAATAGCTTGTATGATATCGTTAAAATTAGCGATGGGAAAAATAGAAACGTTTGGGTATGGAGTAGCACATTTTGTGTAGGAAAAGCGAATAGAAGAGCTGTGTTTCAGACAGTGCTACTTCTAGTTGTTTTTCAGATATCTTACGATCCGACATGAAAAAATACTTGAAATATAAAAACTCGAAACCTAAGTAACACCCAAAAATATAGCTCTCACTCCTTTATTCGATAGAATCAATAAATTTAACTGTGGTTATAAGTTTTTTCGTCTATGGAAAGTATTTTTAGAGGATACAGGGATATGTAGAATAAGTTAGATGCCTAGATGACTATCCACTAGGGTGTCCCTTAAAATCGAAGGTCGGGGAAACTTTTGCGACACCCCCCAATTTTTTTCCTTTCGGTACCCTAAGACTGTGTGCAAAATCTTAAATCGATCAGATAATATTAACACGTGCCCCAAACGGCCTAAAGTTAGAAAAATTTCACTTTTTTCTCATTTTTTCGAAAATTTTTAAAAATGTGTTTAATAAATCCGTTGCCGAATAATAGGGATCTAACACATTTAAACAATCTTATTTGACCAGTTTTCATTACTAGTTAGGCCAAAATGCCCAGTTTGTAACCTAGCCATCAATCAGAAAATCCTCAAATTTGTCCATTTTACACTGAGAATAGAAGAATCAAAACGCAGTGGTAAATGACTTAAAACCGCAAAATTCCATTATTAAACACCATTTGTAGACCATATTGATGTGGAGATAAATTATCTGGAGCTCAAATTAATTATGGGTTGCTTAATTACAGACGCCATATTGGGTTGCATTAAAACTATAAAAAATTCTATAAAAACGGTATGGGCATGTTTGATATCGGGTAATGGGTGTATGAGGTTTCTAAACTCAATTAAGACGAATAAAATCATCTTACATAACTTTTTTAAGCTCTTTACGCAATTATAAGGGCCATCAGATCTTCTAATACAAGTTTAAACCATGATTTCAGAACTATAGATGGTAATAAATTCTATACACATAAAACCGGCAAGAGAAATTCTGGAAATAAGTTAATAATAAGACTCCACCTCCACAGTGTGTCCACGAGTATTTTATTCCATAATTTAGTTTAAAAGCTGAAAAAGATACAAAATTAACCCTTCATCATAATGATTGAGTTATACTCTGTGAAGATAAGCAATTAACCAACTTTATAGAGACTGTTCTTGTATTTTATAATAAATTTATTCATTAACATTAAAAAACCTGCAATTCAATAAATTAGGTTCTTTAAACGCTAAGACACTTAAATTGGCTACGTGCATATCATAAATATTAACAACAGTTTCTGAAAATAATTCCTTCTTTAAAGTCTGTTTTTAAGTTAGAGCTATTATTCGCTCTAAGTTTCCTACCTCTACATTCTCAAAGAAGGCTTTGAGGGTTTAAAATAATTTAATTTCATAAACAATTTTCATGAAAAACTTAATCGAAATCTAAGTACAATACTTTTTCAAGGACGTTTACTGATGATAAGTCGACAGCGCGAAGAAGAACTAAGGATATAGTAGAAGAGTTATAGAAACTGAAGTTTATATTTAACATAATTCTTACAGCCTCAAACAAAATATCAGTGTTTAATTGTTTTAATGACACTGATTTGTTAAACTGCAGGTATTTTTTATGTTTATGTATAAATGTATGATAAAATACAAGAACAATCTCTATAAACATGATTAATTGCTTATCTTCACATAGTACTCAATCATTATGAAGAGCGGGTTAATTTTGTATCTTCTTCAGCTTTTCAACTAAATTACGGAATAAAATACTCGCGGACACTGTGGAGTCTTATTATTAACTTATTTCCAGAATTTCCCTAGCCAGTTTTATATGTATAGAATTCAATACCGTCTATAGTTCTGAAATCATGGTTTGCACTTGTATTAGGAGATCTGATGGCCCTTATAATTGCGTAAAGAGCTGTAAAAAGTTGTGTAAGAGGATTTTATTAGTCTTAATTGAGTTTAGAAACCTCATACACCCATTACCCGATATCAAACATGCCCAGCCCATACCGTTTTTATAGAATTTTTTATAGTTTTAATGCAACCCAATATGGCGTCTGTAATTAAGCAACCCATAATTAATTTGAGCTCCAGATAATTTATCTCCACATCAATATGGTCTACAAATGGTGTTTAATCCTGGGATTTTGCGGTTTTAAGTCATTTACCACTGCATTTTGATTCTTCTATTCTCAGTGTAAAATGGACAAATTTGAGGATTTTCTGATTGATGGCTAGGTTACAAACTGGGCATTTTGGCCTAACTAGTAATGAAAACTGGTCAAATAAGATTGTTTAAATGTGTTAGAGCCCTATTATTCGGCAACGGATTTATTAAACACATTTTTAAAAATTTTCGAAAAAATGAGAAAAAAGTCAAATTTTTCTAACTTTAGGCCGTTTGGGGCACGTGTTAATATTATCTGATCGATTTAAGATTTTGCACACAGTCTTAGGGTACCAAAAGGAAAAAAATTGGGGGGTGTCGCAAAAGTTTCCCCGACTTTTTGAAAAAACGCCTAAATAAGGGACACCCTACTATCCACTTAAATAAAACAGTGAGAACCCCGAAAAAATTGTAAACGAGATAGAAAGAGTCAAGACAGAAAGAGAGAAAGACAAAGTTTTTAATTTAAGGTAAGACAGTTTTCCTTAAAAAAATTTATTTTTCTTTACAATTTAAATTGATATTTTGAATCAAACTACAGTCGAGTCCGCTTAATGTGATCACGGTTAATGTTATCAATCGGATAATGTTATCGATATCAACAGGTCCCGATCATTCCTATTTAATTTAATGTAAAATACATCGTTTATTGTGATCAACTATGGATCAACACGCCGCTTAATATTATCGAAATTTGTCCATATCCCCTAAAAAACGCCCGCTTTCGAGTTTCATTTTGAAGGTCAATTTCTTTTTTCTGAAACTCAGTATAAGTTCACATGTTCTCAGTTGCAGATATGTTTCTTTGCTTTGATTGTAAAAAATAAAACATTCTATGCTCTCCGACCTCAAACATTGAAAGAAAACGGCATAGAAAACGGTTAAAGGGGGATGCTTGTCATTCGATGTCACCATCGCCGACTTGCAGATGTTTTTGATAAGATATTTTTGATTTTTTTTTCTTGTTTAGTGGAATTTAGATGAATTTCAGTGGTAATTTATGTTTCTAGGCCTTTTCTAAGTAAAGTTTTGAAAAATACAGATGATACCTTGACTGGAACTCCAAATAAAACAAATTTATGAGCGGAATAATATAGGTGTAGTTGTAGTACTAACATAACTGAAAATACAGAGTAAGTGATTTTTTTATTTTTATTAATTGGACTACACTTATATTTTACTCAAAAAAATTTACGTTGCCAAGTACTACCTAGTGTAAAATTATTTTGAAAACATTAATTATGGTTACATAAGTTTATATTAAAGCAAACACTCTAGTTACACTGTTTGCTACTTTTTTTTATGGGAAATCGCTTGTTGTTATCAATCGGATAATGTTATCAGTTTAATATCGGCCAAATGCGATCACATTAAGCGAATTCGACTGTATTTAAAATTACTGAAATAAGAACGTGAGAGACGCGTCCATGAAGCGTATAAGTTTTGCGTCTGTACACCAAAGATGCATGAGAAGAAGCCTGTGCTTCTTAAATTTAAACCCATTACCACTTGCAGAATCCCTTCATGCATAAAAAAGAGATCTTAACCGGCACACCCTGAATTTCCTCCGAAGGTCAAACGGCTCTATTCAAACCTCCCTCAGACAGCGAATTCCAAACCAAAGTACTCTAATCAAGCCCGAAAAACCCCGCCGAATAAAAGATTCCCAATCTTCACGCCCAACCACTCCCATACCACCATCCATAGGCATTCCCTTTCGACTAAAGAAGAGAAAAAAGCACCAATTCTCACAGACAAGACCAGCCCGAAAAACAAGAATTCCACTCTTTAAAAGCTCTACAAAAAGCAGCGACCTTAATCCAAGCATCGGCGGACACCAGCAGGAGTTGGAAGGACACCCTCAAAAATCGGTTGACGCTCTTCTCTATCGTGTTCTGCGTGACTGCACGTGCAGAGGGTGGGGATGATCCAAGGGGAGAGAGGGTCAAACAATGACGGAGATAGAGCACGGAGTTTGAGGGTGCTTGAGTCCCCCTCGTCCTAGCAGGGGTTGGTTTGAAGTGGTCGTGACTTCCTTTCCTTCTGTCTGTCGGAAGGTTTTTTGGGATCTATCTTGTACAACAGTCAACGTGATGTAGTCTTCAAAGTGAGGTGAGGGGGTGCAATTATTTGTGTCCGGTCAATACAATGTAGAAAGAGTTGTTTATCGAGAAAACTTGGAGATTAACCTTTAATATTGGCATTGGGTCAAATCGTCGTTTTTTTTTCTATCAAAATTTTCAAATAAATGACAAGTGTTGTATGGTCAACTACAACTAGGCCAAAACCTCAATTATTAATGGTCAGTTTTTGCTGAAGTGCATTTTGGGAGTTAATCACTAATATTGACCATCATACTTGTACCAAGCCGATGATTATTATTGTGAATATATTTTTTAAAACTTATGCAATCCGTAAATTGAATGAGTTTTCTCGAACCTAGAAAAAAATCAGTCTTGTTCTTAGCAAGGTGGGAACGATGTCACATCAAAAATCTATCTGAACTGTATGTAATGATTTTCTAAGTATTGAGAATAATTGAAAACTGGCTTATATTCGTATATCACTTAACTTAAATTAGTTTAATAACAAATCGAAATGCTAAATGAGGCAAGAAGGAACTGGAAAACTTTTTTTTTATCAAAAACAGTATTTTAAAAAAGGTGAAAATTAGAGTAGTTTCCTATCCTCTCATTTCACAGAAAATAACAAAAATAATATATGTTTTAAATTTAGGCTATCATTTTTTAGTTCTTGAAATTAAATGGCGCACTTTGGGGGTATTCATAGAATCAGAAGATCATAGATCAGAAGTCAAAAGCACCAATATCAAAGAGATAGGTATTGATACGTATATTTACATCTACAACCAGAAAACTTAATCTACTACTTCATCACAATTTCATCCAGAAGCAAAGCCAATCTTAATACAACCATGAAACATTTCTGTATGTTTAGTTATTCTTTACTTTTTATTTTTATCACTTTTTGTATATTTTATTTTTTATTTATTTTTTTAATTACAAACAAAGTGAAGAAGATACGAGTGTATCACCTGGGATTGTATAACAATCCATGTAGGTGAACAAATATTTACAAGGAATTACATTTACACAATAAATTACAAAAAAAAAATAAAAAAAATATTATAAGCAAAAATGAACATTACATGAAAACAAAACGAAAAGAGTATAAATACGATACAATATCAAACAGGAAATTAGTAGCGGCAAACAGGGAAGAAAAAGAAAGTTCTAAGAAAACTTCTTCTTCCACCACCTACAATAACCGTTCCGAGTTTATGTTCCAACTTCAACAGCTACTTTTCCACGCCATTCAGCGAACCCTAAATCTGGAAGCATGAATCGCTAATGGCGAAAAACAACAATTAAACGAGGGAATCCATGGAATCCCGGAGTCTCCGAACCCGCGGTTCCGCTTTCCCAACCACACAACATGCTCGGCATTCCAGAACACCCCCTCCCCATGCGTCATTCCGCAAACCCTCTCCCCGACCCCATTCGAATGGAACAGCGAGGACCCTCAAGTACCCTGGATTCGAATCCCCCATGGAAGAAATCCTCTGCTGCGAACCCTTTATAAAGATGAAGGCAAACACGCTGTGACTAATTAAAAACTGCATGGCAACTGCCCTTTCTTTATTTTTGAAAAGCATGGAGGCAAAAAAAGTGAAGTGACATTGTAATAAAAATGCTTGTAATTATAAAGTTTTGTGTCGGGCTGATGGTCATTATTGGCGACTGAAAATAGTTTTGTGTCACGTTTTTAGAGAAAGGGTCTTTTTTGAAACAGCAGTGGGTTGGAATGGTTTAGGGGGTTTGAAGTATCGGGTGTAGATGAGTGTTCGATTTTATTTGTTCGCAAGTTTGAATGGGACAATAGGGGAAAAGTACTCATTATAAGAGAAATTTGTAGGAATCAGTCAGATTCAATTCATAGTAGTATACTACTATGAATTGACACATTCATTGACACAAACCAGGAAATTCGTCATATAAGCAGCTACCAAAATTGTTTATAACCAATTATTATTAATTGGTTAATTATTATTTTTATAATGTCTTATACTTTTTAAATGCTTCTATCTGGTAAATGTTTAAATATAACTTCGTTTATAATCGTTTATCAATAAATACTTCGGGTTGAGGGATAATGTAAAATATATTTTCAAAGATGTTAATTTTTTTTGAAAGACTAGGGAGCTACCGCCCCCTGCTCGCTATCGCTCGCCAACCCCCGTTAACTGCTGACGCAGGGCCTTTCGGATCGCTTCGCAATCCCCACAAAACCCTGCTCACTAAAATTATTTATTTATAAAACATTCGTTATAACAATTAGTAGAAAAAACGGCGCAAGTTTAGAACTGCTGATGGTTGGCGAGTTTTGGCTATTTGGCGCCATATTTAGAAGCCACTTAATTCATTTAACATTAGTTGGGGTTACTATATATTGATTTTTATCGCTAAAAACTTGGCGCATCAGCAGTTCTAAACTTGCGCCGAAAAAGAAAAAACGTCAACCAACTTTCCAGAAGCACACTCTCTTAAAAGTTAGAATATTTATTGGTTAAATTATCAATAATTTAATCAACACGTTTTCCTTCAAAATATCCATCAAGTCTGCTCGTGCTATTGTTATTCAATATTTACAAAAACGTTCAGCAATGAATCTGTTAAATTTAATATAGTACCTAGTAACTCGTCAAAATATCTAGTGTTTTATCATTCAAGTTTTAGTTTTGAAACAGACTTTTTAAACAATACGATTTAAGCAATTAAAAATATTAAGAGACAAAATCTACATTGCACTCAATGTTTACAAACAATTAATTTTGGTGTGTGAAATTCTATACTTGAATAGTAGATCTGTGAGTTTCTGGAAAACTCTTATCAGTCTTTTAAAAATATTTTATTTAGAAAGTACATATTTTGAAGCGCATTTTTAAAGCGTGAAAGGAATTATTTTCATCATTAATGAATAGCGTCGGTTGGTCATTGTGATTGGAGGTATAATAAATTGTACGACAGTTTCTTGCTGTTAACTGCAACCTTATCCGTAATCCAGAAAAATGGAAATATCTTAGAATTGAGAATTTTTTTAGAAATTCTAAAGGCACTTTGCACATCCTCAAAAGTATCCGAACAGTTTGATACCAAAAACATGTTATACGGATCAGTAATTAAAAAGCCTTTCTCTGGAAACTATTTACAAAAACTTTTTTTTAGAATAGAGAGATTATTTACCTGCAATAAAATGGTTTAATCTCTAAAATAAAAATTTTTATTTGTAATTTATTTCATTTAATTTTTGCCGTTTCAGATATATCGTCTTCCATATATCCACCAATCAGAGGCTGTAACCATGGTTTCCTGACCAGACCGCCGGTCAGGTTACCGGTGAATACGGCCGTTAGAAAGGTGGTTGAACTAAGATGAAACATTTTACAGCAAAGAAACTATCCTTCCAAATTCTGAAAGTTGTCTTCATTCTCCTCTCCAGTAGGTATGTTTAAAATATCTTTCTATTAATGGATTTAAATCCAGGTTTTTAATCATTCTTACAAAATGAGAGCAGGGAGATAGAGTTGAAGTAAATTGGTAACAAATGAAACAATGCAAATCGAAAAAGGAAATATAAAATAGTATTTTCACTTGCAGGCTTAACAAAAATATAGCTCAAAATTATTTCTTTCATTTTTAATATCGACCATATTAATTGACCATAGAATGTATGCTATTAAACCTGTGAATTAACAGCCTATATTCATCGTTAACATACATAAGGGTCTAACTCTGTTTAACATCTTAAACGAATTCTATCACAATCAGAGTGAAGTGGTTATGTGAAATGGGGGAGAGAAACGAGAAAACTATGAGCTAGAAGAAACAGTGTTAAAATTTAAATTAAACTACATGTAAGGGATAATATTTATTATCCCTTAGATGATATGTAGTTTAGACACTCTGTGTTTTAGCACCAAAATGATTTTGCCCCCTCCTCCACGAAACCTTTCTTGGCAGATCTGAAGAGATCGATGAACCTTCAGAGGTGGATAAATATTTTACAGCAGGTATCAATAAATTTATCAAATCAATACTTCTTTTTATGTTAATAGTTTTTATTTTGATGCTTTTTCTAATTTCAGTTGATTAACCAAAATTTGAAAAATTCATCAATACGTTATCACTCCTAAAAGATCGGTAAAATTACATAAAGGCAGCTTATATTTAAAAACAATATATAAATCCCTCATCTTTCAACAAACGCTTCTCATCCCAACCTTCACAAAAAAGTCTTCCTTTTTAAAACAGAGACATCAATTAAACGATTCAATTACCGACTTTATTTCAACGGTCATACCCCTCTCCATCACCATGAAAGTGCTCAGTGTCATTTCTCCATCCACATAATGGGCCACTGTTTCAACATCAATCGTCTATTTCCCAAGGTATATCCATTAGAATGCTCAGAATATGAAGGATCAGCTCACCTAAAAAAAAGTCACCGGGGACTCTCACATATATAACCCTCTTGTCACCCCGTGTCACTCTCCTTGCCTCTCATCTGTCGGCTATCATGCAATTTCTTCCCGTTTCACGAGGTCGGGGTCAGGTCATTTATCATGCAGCCGTCGCTAATCAAGACGGTTCTTTTTGGCGGGCCAATTGGGGCAGACCTTCACTCATCTTCTTCGGAAGGGAATTTTATTTATAGCCCCCTTTTAGTGGCGGAGAGACAGTCGTAAAAGGCAAGGTAGGGAGGGTTACCTGGTCGTTGGGGTTAAGGGTTGTCAACGGAGGTGCTTTTGACGGTCGGCAAAATAAGAACTTTTCGGTTTGAGTGTTGTTGGAAGTGGAGAGGGGAGAGAGTATCAGTTTTGTTGATTGAAGATCGGGTAGGTGTGTGCGTCAGGCTGAAAATACGTAATGTGTTTTCTGAAGGAGGGAAAAGATAACTGATTGGGGGATTAAGGGTGCATCTAGAGATTTTTACCCCGACGATTGTCAACAGTGAAAAAATTTATGAGGAGGGGAACATCTTTTGTTCGCTAATTGACCTCAGCTAACCACACAAAAGGAAGGGGATATTATCAATGCTCCTAATCTCCCCCGAATACCCGAAGGAGCCTCGTCGTTTTGTGTGGTTAGCTGAGGTCAATTAGAGGGGGAAAAAGATGTTCCCCTCCTCATAAATTTTTCGCTGTTGACAATCGTCGGGGTAAAAAACTCTAGATGCACCCTAAGGGTTAGGTTGAGACTACTAGAAATTATTACTAATAAAGAACTGCACAGAACGGACCAACCAGTTGAAATATTGTCTTACTTCGCCAGAAAAAAATTCCAATACTTGACACCTTGACAGGAAAATGGAAATGGAGATCTTTACCCGTTAGGCTGTACACACTATATCAGGAGTTGGCAAGTAATTTAGTTCCAAAATATATTGAAATTTTTCATCGAGGTCCGGAGAAAAAATAGGCTACTATTACTACTTTAAATTCTTATCTTCAAATGCACACATATTTTTACAAGGATGTAATTTGAGTACGCTATCTGCTTGATTACATTGTTAAATTCAATATTATTAGAAGTTCTTATGAGGGTCTGGGGGTTTCCCCCAGGAAATCTTTCGAAAATTTACCTTTAAAGAGCTGGTCAAACTAATTTTTGTAGAGATAAAACACATATTAATGTTTTCAAAACGTTTTGGTGGTCCGGGAAATTGCCTCACGCGGTCGGGATGATCAAATAAAGAAAATTCATTGTATTTCTCAAATAAAATTGCACAGGTTTTCTGTACAGATTTTACTTTTTTACATGTTTAGTAAGAAAAAAAATAAAAAACTCATAGAAAAAAATATTTCTTTCCATCTAAGATTGTCTTACAATTATAGTAAAGCTGTATTTGTATTAGGTATCATGTTAGTTAAAAAATTCGTATCTGAAAGCACAACCTTTTAAACGCCGCAATTCAAATTTCGAATTAAAGGTTCTTATGTTTGGCTTAAATGGCTTGTTTTATCATTACTAAAACCATTCTAGTCATTTTTTGGCAGAAAAAAAAATCCTAAGTATGATTTTGAGGATGTTCCCATTTGGGAACATCGGCGTTTGGGGTGAAGTTTTTAGGGGGATTTCCCCAAAAGGCAAATATTTTACAATTAATTCAAATAAAATGATTGAAATAGGTTTCTACTCAATAATTATGGACATTTTTATGATAGTGGACAGTTTTTTCATTTTTTTATCCATACTTGGACAATTGAGTAACATTTTATAGATTTTCATAAGAAAAAGTTTACATGTTTATTACGTACGCGAAGTTTTCCCGTCAATTTTTCTAGCACTATGGGTAATATTTTAGTATACAAAATACATAAGAGTGTTCCCATGCACTTCAAAGCTAAACAGTTACGTTCCTGTGAGAAAATTTTTTATTACGGTTCTATACGGATATCTAGCATAAAATCCACTAATTGCATTCATATCTAATTAGATTTCAAAAATGATAATCAGAATTATCTCCATTGATTCATTAAAGCTGTGTTTCTCATGGAAGATTCCGAACTGAACCACATTTCTCTTACATCCAACTTACTTTAAAAGAGTGTTTTTAGATGTACGTACTTTTCCTTATTTTCAAAATTCTTCAATATTTTTCCTTTGCATAACTCCTAATGATAATTACTGAAAATTAATGGATTGGGGAGTTAGAAAAATATACAAGTGTAAGAATCTGCTATAAAAATTTGGCTTTTATTTCTCCATAAATGAGGTGAAAAAATAAAAATTACAGATTTTTGAATTTAAAACATCATTCTTAACCTGTTTAGATCCTTTGATACAAAAAAAGTTAAAAAAATTAAAGAAAATATTAAACAACTTGAATTTTTGCATGTTATAAAAATCACCTCAAATACTATACCCCAAACGCCAATGTTCCCATTTGGGAACATATACGTTGTATTGGTAATTACTCTCCAAAACTGGAATATAAAGCTATTCTTTCAAGCCAAATGGGAAGATGTGTACTTAAGCTACCTAAACACAGCAAAACTATTTAAAACTAAATTTATTTAAAATTTTCACAAATTGAAACTTGTGCAACTTTTGGAAGAGCCAAAAATATCTAATTTCGATGTAAATTCTACAAAAAGGATTAAATTGCACGTGAAAAACTATTGCATGTAAAATAACTTCATATCTTTGAGTTGCTTTCTACCAAGTATAAAATTCCTGCATAAAAATTAAGTGGTAAAAAAATTCCTTAAAACGATGTTCCCATTTGGGAACATCGGCAGGTAAAAGGTTAAAACACTTTGTGATTTGTGTGTTCATGTCACACAAATTATTCACTGATCTTAAAAGCTAAAATTACTCAAATAATTTCACTTTTGAAATTTGCTTGCATGATTTATAATTTATATGTTTAATGTATAACATAATTTATACGTTATTCATACGGAAATTATAAATAGTAAATGTGTCTTCTTTGTGAGTAAATAGGGAAATAAGGGGACATCCATAAATAACGTGAGGTGCTTTTTCCAAAATCTGGACCCCCCTCCCCCTTGGTGAGATTTAGTTAGATTTTGCTGGACCCCCCCTCCCCCCACGTGAGATTTACCTTCAACCTTTAAAAATAATTTTCTATCCTATTCGTTTGCATTATGTTGCACCTATAACTTTTCCATTAATAATGATGTGGGGGAAAAGGACATTATTCCGCCTAAAAATCACCACAGTATCTTATCTGTGGGTATTATACTTAAAAAATTGTTTAATTTCAAACTTAAAAAGTTGACGTGAGATTTTAATCGACCCCCCTCCCCTCTTGGTGAGATTTTGTGGGATTTTTCTAACCCCCCTTTTTGACCTCACGTAATTTATGGATGTCCCCAAATATAGTACCTACCAAGAAAATATTTCTATCTTAATATATCTGGGGGAATTTAACGAGTTGTAGAATAAACTAATATAATTTAGTTGTATGCAAGTTGTATGTTCTAACTAAGTCTGTTCTTAAAATTTTATTTTCTAAAAGTAGTTTGCTAAGAAATATTTGATCATTAAATCCCTTTTAAAAACATCTTGTGCATGCATTAAAGATATTAAAGATTTAAACCAATTTCTAAGTTAAACATATACTATCTTATAAACCCATTAGAAACGTTTTAATTTTGTAGAATTGATACTTTTTTCTTACAACGTTGAAGAAAGTTTAAGTAATTGAATCGTGTTAGAGTGACACTTTTATTGAATAAAAGCAGATTTTTTTGGGCTACTTACACTCTTATTTATAGAAATTTAAAAAATACTTGATCGTCTGCAGAGAAAAAAGTGACAAAAGTAACATTTCAATGCTGCGCGGGAATTGCATTTAAACCCATTCGCACTCTTCTAATCATCGTAATTAAATTAACGTTCCAAACGCATCGCAGGAATATTTTGTTCGGTTAAGTGTTTTCAATGTAAAGTTCTTTCTCTTTTCTTTTCCCCGATTTACTTTTTAGTCCGAACGTTTTTAAATAGTTGTATGGTAGTAAACAAGTATGTTTGTATCTTTATCTACTTTACCTTTTCTTAAATTAAATATAAGTCACTACACTTTGCAGTCGAATATTAGATACTAGTTGGGCACCTGGGGATTTCCAACCCATTTTTTGGAAATATTTACAAGAAAAGGATTTTAGATTCAAAATGAAATACAAATTTGTAACTGGTACATATATTTTTTAAATTTAAGCCGGCATACAAGATTATGTAAAAGGCTATTTATTTTGATACAATAAAAATGTTAAATATACGTTTGTTTGAAGGATTTTAAGTTATAAGTAAATTTTATTCTAATAAACAACTAAAATTGTCTTTTTTTTTAATTTTGCTTTTACGATTTAGCTTTTGCTTAATTACGATTTGGCGGCTGAATTCTGATGTGAACACAAAATTTAGTTTTTAAAAATACCTTCAGGATAAGTTGATTTCTTCTCTGATTTTGTAAAAATAAGATAGTTTAACTTTCATTTGTAGGGGTGTGAACTCTAAAATTCTATGTAGAATTTCCTTTTTTAATGTCTCTCTTCAAGAATTATATTAAGAACAGTGTCGGAAATAGTTGGGGATATATAAAAGATATTTTTTATAAATGAAATATAGTATACAATTACTTTTAACATGCCTCAAGAGAGTGGTTTTTAATTCAACCTTTGCGTGTTTTTTTCTCCTTCGTAGATAGTACCAAGTATGTTTTTTTTTCACCAAATTTGAAAAATGGTTATCTCGGAGGGCTTTGAACAGTTTAACAGGTTAATGAACAGGTGATTGACAGGTTAATGAACTCTTAATTCAGGAGTTGAAAATTTGAGCCATTGTTTCTGGTGGAAAAACGGAAATACGAGCGTAAATCGGGTTACCCATAGTTGCCTTGATATTTGCGTTCGCTATCTGTAAAACTGGTTTTTCCTTGATAGTACACATTATGCAGAAAAACAAACCTTACTTCAAAATGATTCGCAAGCGTGCTAAAGTAAACGACTTAAAAAATGAAAACAAAAAGAGGTGTTATTTTAATTAAATTTTATTTTTCTTGTGAAATGCAGAATTTCCGATGGTATCCCTGTTGTTTTGAAACGCTTTGAATAAAATTTGATTATTTTATGAAATATATTCATGCAGAAAACTCAAACTTTTAGTTTTCAATTTCCTTAACAGGCTTTCACAAACATATTAGATGAAGAAATACTAATTTAATGGCTCAATTTATTTAAGATGTCAAACTCTTTTATCGCATGAAATTTTCCAGCCAGTAAAAAGGTTTTTCTAGGGAAATGGTTTGAATTTTCAATAGCCTTTAACAACGGCATATTATAAAATAAAGAATTACAAAAGGTAATGGTAATGTTGATACTTTCAATAATAATTCCTCGGTTTCCAAATCTTAGATATGTTTCAGAAATTTGAATTAGTCTTACACAGAAGCGGACCCAGAGGGTGGCACAGGGGCAAGTGCCCTTCCCCCAGAAGAGGGATAAAATATATTATTGATTATTGGATAAAATGAAATTGGGTGATATTAGATAAAAGGAAATCAGAAGAAAATTAAAAAAAAATTTAAATTTTGAAGCTTTTTAATGCTGTTATGTGTAGCTTTATGGCCAAAAAGTACATATTATCCTTCAATATTTTCAAAAACATCAGTTTCTGCTGCTGGAGATTTTTTAAAAATACTGGTGCCCCCTTCAGTAGTCAAACCTGGATTGGTCCCTGCCTTTACAATCATGACTCCAATTACAAATTAAATGACAGTTTCACCTGAATCTAACAACATGCAGTAAAAAATAGCTATTTTTAACGTGTTCTTTCGCTAAAACTCTTTAGAATAATTTACAACATTATAATACCACGATTAATTCTTCAGCTTTTCAACAGAGACCCATCCTCGTCAAATTTATCGATCCGCAAACAAAACACGCCACAGAAAAACGGAAATTAAATAATTAGAATCTAAGGATACGCTGTTTATGCTCCGATTACTCTGTGTTCCGATTGAAAAGCCTCTCCAACCTCCGCCGAAGTATCTCCGCCTCACAATGCAACAGCATTCAGAACGCTAAATTTATTCCCAATATACTCACTTCTCTCTCTAAAAGAGCCGAATCGCAACATAATACGCGTTCTGTGTTTCGGCCGCATAGAGTGAGAAGATATAGAGTGGGCTCTAACCCTCTTTCCATTGGTATCTTTACCCCGAAGCAACTCATCTTTTGTAAAAACTTCATGTAGTAAATAATTGTTTTCAAAAGAGCTTCCAATATGCACAAGGAAGTGGGTGACATTGTAGTAACTAAAAGGAGTATAGGCTTTCACTGTAACGTCAATACCAAATATTTTCCATAGAAATATAAACATGTTTATACACAATTACACATAGGGGAGACCTCTGGACAAAAATCATGTTTGGATTTTTCTAAGACAAGAAAAATCACATTTTTACCACTTAAAGTGCCCAACCTATAGTCCTAACATTACCAAAGAGGGTAATATTTTTTATTAGCTAAAAATCTTCAAAATTGGATTTTTAATTAATTTTTATTAATTTTTTTATTGACGAAATTTGTGTCCATAGGTAAAACAACGTGCTCTCCCTATGGACAGACCCAGTTGTACCTGTGGACACCCTTAAAAAGGAAAGTTTTAGTTGAAAAAAGCTTAAAATGAACCTTTTTATAGCTATATTACCTTTTTATAAACTATTTCAAGCATTTTTAAAATTGGAAATAGATTTTTTAAAGTAATGTTGTTTTAGATAGTAAATGATCATTAAAACGAAGTTGATTGATAAAAGTCTTGATTTTTTTACCAAAAATAGATAAATCACATGGGATTTTCAGACCTAAATTTGAGGTAATAGTTTCATCAATCCTGCTGATTGATCTGATTATTTCACTGATCCAAAAAAAAACAATTCCATCGACAGTAGGGTGGGTCAAAAATTTTTTTTTCACATTTTCCCAGGGGCACAGCGACAAAAGGGTGCCAAATGGTCTCAAACTGACACGCGTAAAATATTATTCGATTATAATAACTCTTTTTGCCTCCGGATTGGCCTCAAAGTTTCGATTAATACAGTAATTACATGTAAAAATGGACAAATGAAAATCAAGTTTTTACCTCGATTTCACGAATCCGTCATGAATGTAAATGTGCACAATGGTATAAAAATCATCATTGAAGGCTATAAAGTAATTATAAATGACACCAGAGTTGAAATACTTGAGTTGTAATACAACATATTTTTAAATATCTCAATGGTTAGAACAGGCAATCAAAAATTTCTTGCTGGAATAATAAAAATGTGCAAAAATCTTTTTGCTGGTTGAGTAGGATTTTTAAAACATTAAATTTTTAATTAAAATTGATATGTCAGAAGGTGGGTACCTTTTTTGGGTTATATTTCAACCCCAAGGAAAACATTTGGATAGTTGTTTAAAAGTTGGGGTTTTCCTTGAAATTTCTCTGGCATATTAGGAATATTCCATCCCAAGTGACCCCGTATGAGTCACTATTGTCCAAAAATAAATTAAAACCACATTTAAGAGTCAAATTTTGAAACATTTTCTTAAGAAGAGCAGAAGATCCCCGTTTTCAGCATATAGCTCAGTATTATCCCCTAAGTTTTTAAATAAGCTACATTACTTTTAAAAACTTACTTGTAATTATCTTAATCAGTTAAATTTGCTATATTTTAACTTTTCTGAACGCATAAGGAAATGCTAAGGAGCCATTTTGAGTCAATCCTCCCTCCAAAGAAGTATAATATCATGGGCCTGGGTTTCACTCCATTGTTATAGCAAAAAAATAGGTAAATCATGACTGAGGCGAATCATAACTGCCTAATGAACAAACTATCATTTGACAATTGTTTCAACAGATTTTTGCGATCATATTTGGATCCCAAGACCAGCCAGTGAAATAACCGTCCGCTGAATTTTGAAAGCGAGGGATATTTATGAAAAATAATAACTATTTTTACTTTTAAAAATTAAAAATACCCCTTTTTACTAACCAAACTTGAGGGAAAATTTTTCTGAACTACCACTATTTAAAATATGTACCACTCACAATCCAATGCTTGTTGGCAAAAAAGATCCTCCTATTCTACGGCTATTGTTAATATGATAGCATACAAAATTGCCACTTTGGCAGTTTTTTTAATTGATAATACATAAAGGTGAATAATATGATTAAAATTGCTTTTAAAGACAGTTATTTGCGAGTTTTAAAAAGTTATCGACAAAAAAATTTATATAAAAGTTTTTTTAAAAAATATGAAAAATTACATATGTTTGTTCTATATTTGAGGCCAATCCGGAGGCAAAAAGAGTTATTATAATGGAATAATATTTTATACATGTTAGTTTGAGACTATTTGGCACCCTTTTCTTGCTGTGCCCGATAGAATTTGTAAAATTTTTTTTTCGCCATAGGAAAATGACCCACCCTATTATGCATTATATATCATCGACCGAATCTCAAGATCATTACAAAATCTTATTGTGTGCCGTTGAATCTGGAGCTCGCTGAACGTCAACGGGACCTTAAGAACCTTAAAATATACATTATCTGCCATCACTCTTTCCGTGTCTATCTTGTTGTTGTTGTCGTGTGCCACTTGGAATACCCAAGCTCCACAAGGATTCCAGGCAAAGGGGGTGCGGCTCCTGAGAAAGGGAGGCCCATAAATGGCAGGAGTCCGACTTTTGCCTCATAAAATGATAGATGCTGCCAGTATTAAGCACCACCTCCACAATTTTGCCATGTATCTGAAGGGGAGGGAAATAGTCTCCAGACACCTGGACCAGTGGTAAACTGCGCCATGACGGACCACAGGACTTTCGGACCCACAGATTTAACAAGCACGTACTCCGCATCATATACTCGGTGGGTCTTTAGGGGTGTCGGGAATCGAACAAGGGACCCTCCGATCCCGAAGCCAATGCCTTAACCACAAGGCTCCCCACGGCCCTGTGTCTATCTTAATTGATAGTTTTAAATGTTCGGGGGAGACCAAGCTGTTCCTAATGTTCGGCACTAGTTAACTAAAGGTAGTTGAAAAGTAGTTAACTACTAGTTGCAACTATTAGTTAACTAGTAGTTCAACTACTTTTGGTTTAGAGTAGTTGAACTAGTAGTTTAACTACTTTTATCACCAACTACTAGTTCCAACTACTTTCAAAAAGTTCAACTACTTCAAAAAATATTGAAAGATCAAAATTTTAAAAAATATGTTACATCTTCTAACAATGCCATTTTTCGTGATACATTTTCATATTTAGCAACTTTGAAATATCTTTCATCTCAGCAATTGACATATAAATGCAACCCTTTTTTGAAATCATCTCTAGAAATTAGGGAGTTCAGGGTTTTCTCTCCCACTGAGCTATAAAACAAACTGGAGTGACTAGTGAGCGTGCTGAAACCGCATCACACCACGGCAAGGATTTCCATCTTCTTTTAATTTTCCCCATCTGTTAGACCAGTTGTATACACAGAATGAAACGACCATTCTAAATGTTGCTCATAATATTTTAAAAAACAGGCATGGGCGGATTAAAAGATGGTCATGCGGGGATTGCCCCGATTGTTTCTAGCCCCAAATGCCCCGATTGCTCGCAGCAATCGGGGCAATTTAACCTTCCGCGCCGGCACGTTTGATCGCTTGTTATAGTATCGGAGGTTGTCACTCCAGTTTGTTTTATAGCTCAGTGTTCTCTCCTGGAAATTCCAGCACTTTGAAAAGCGATTTTAGGCTAGGTTTACGAGGATTCTAGATGTTTTTCCTGCATTAAAAATTAGTAAGGCAATACTTAAAGTTAACGGCCCAATTTTGTGCTTATAATATTTGTTCAGGCTAAGGGGGTTTAGAACCCTTAACCCCCCTTATATACGACACTGTACTAACTAATATAAATACAACTTAGAAAACTTTAAGAGACCAAAAACCTGTATACCCAGGGCTCGATTTCAGCCGGAACGGTCCGGAACGGCGTTCCGGAACCTCTTTTTCGGAAAAAATTGTATTCTATTTTAGGGGTCTCTTACTTACTCTCTCTGTACGAAAAAAAGTCCTGAAATGAATCAAAACCATGTTTTTACTGTCAAATTTCCAAAATTTTTCTGGGGGAGAACCCCCAGGCCCCCCCTTTTTGTACTTAAAACTGAACCTATCAGATTTATTTTCAGATTAAGTTCATAACAGTAAGAATCATACCAAATAATTTTTAAAAAGGCATATTTCAAAATTTAAAAAACATTTTTAATGCATTTTTATCTTTTTGCAAATAGCAATATTTGTGATTTAATTGTAAGGTTGTTACTTAATTGTTCTTTTGAAACATGATTGTGAACCCCCATTTAAACTACCCACAGCCCGCTCCTGGTGTTGATTCTTTTTTATTTTAATCAACACTAATGGTTCATTGTTCATTCACCGTCCCGCCTCCTACAAGAGGCACCCTGTTGGAAAAAAAGTATAACCCACTGTAAAAAAAGGTGTATAAATAGTTCATCGTCTTGTACAATAATTAAGTTTGAACACTCTTCCTAATCTAGTACAACACATTTGAATTTATTTTATAAATTTTAATATAAATGTTTAAGTTTAAGTATTCGCTTTTTCAGGTTTGATACCAATAATTTTACCGTTCCGGTACCTCTTTTTTTAGAAATCGAGCCCTGTGTATACCTATCAAAAATTGGCGAATCTTTAGCCATGATATTTTTGCTATAGGTAAGAAAAAGTAATCGAAAATTTGGGGGAAAATATCTTATGAAATTAAATAGACTAGTTAACTAGTAGTTAACTACTTTGGGAAATAATCAACTACTAGTTACAACTACTTCCAAGAAAAAGTAGTTAACTAGTAGTTACAACTACTTTTGCCCAGACTAGTTGGCAGTTGGTAGTTAACTACTTTTTGACCAGTAGTTGCCGAACACTAGCTGTTCCCCCCTCGCAACCTTTTCGCTCAACCAATATACTATATCAGGGAGGAAACTAAACTTTAGTTTCGGGGATGGTTTTGACCTACCATTTTTTCTGAGGTACCTCCTCTTAAGTACTTTTATACGTTAAACTTTAGATGACTTACCCAAAAGATTTCATTTTGGTGCATTAAATTTCAAAATTGTGTAAACAATGTATACCCAAACAAAGTTGGTGATTTCTCCTCCGGAAAATGTTGGAATTTTGGCCCTGAAAGTGGTGTTTTAACTCACTTTTGTCAACATCAAGGAGAACTACTCTTCGTAAGTAAAAAAATGTCAAGAAAAAAACGGCAATAATAGATTTCCCGAATTTTAAGGGGGGTTTGGGGTATCTCCCCCAGAAAACTTTTTGAATTTTTACTTTTTACTCATTTTGAGACCCTTTTGGTGAAAAGGACCGCTACTTTACGTCAAATAATTTCAAGGAAAAACAGTATTAAAATTGATGTAAAAAAATCCAGGAGGGGTTCAAACCACTATCCCCCCTCCCTTGGATACGGCCCTGAAAAATTGACTCGCGATTGCCACTCTCCTTGCCCTCCACGCAGGGTCAACTTCCCATGCGCGCTCCATTTCTTCCTCACTCTACTCTACCGACAGCCACACCGGTCTCCGATTTCGTCCGCCGCGTTTTGTCTCCGCCAAATCCCGATCCCCCATTGTTCGCCGATTCATTAGGCCGAACTATTCATTCATTCAATCCAATTCGCGATTCAATCGCAGCTAATGGGCTTAGCGAGACGTTCCGGCTTTTTAAAAGCTGCACTGCTAATATTTATTCGAGAGGAGGATTTAGGAGGGAGGGAAATGAAGGATTTTTCTCTTCTCCAGAGTTGGAATTTCGCATCGGAGTGTTTGATTGAGTGCATGTGCATGAATTATTCACAGACTGGTAGTCTACTTGAGAGATTTTTTTTGTTGACGGTTAGGGACTTAATTGTGTTGTGTTTGTCAATTATGATGTAAAACCGTGTTAAATTGGGTTAGAGAGGAAAGCTTAAAGCGTTAGTCCTCGTGCAAATTGGCTTATTTTAGCTCTCGTATGAGGGACACAATCCTATGTGCACGAGTAATCTATAACCGTTAGAAGAGGGATCAGCTTAGTACTATATTAAGGTTAAAAAATTATTCCTCCCTTTCTATGAACTTTTAAACTTTCTCTTGTCGCACATTTGTGTGTGTACTGTTGTGCTAATAATTTCTTTCAGATCCAAAGAGTTAACATCTTGGATTATGAATTTGACTCATAGGTTGCTTACAGTGGGAAAATCAGTATTGCAAAAGTTTACAATCAAAGATTTTAACGAATAAACTTAAATCTAACGGGAATCCTATTGACAACTTTACTGACAATTAAAAACTTTTACATTGAATCATCATCACCATTTCTTTTCATGCCTAGAGGTATAATAAGGCCTATTAGTTCTTCATCTCCTCCTGTTCTGTTCACCTCTCTTTGTCTCTCTCTTTCTTCATCATTCGTCGCCATGTTAGACGAGGGCGACCACATCGCCCTTAGTTGACCGGTTTAGTGCCACACTGGGTATTTTGTTAGAGCCCATTTGTAGGAAATGGTCTGTGAAATGCTATCTTTTTAGTTTTATGTCTTGATCTATGTTTTATAATACAGAGTGAAAACATTTTAAAAAATCTGGAGCATGATGTGAATTGTAACTTGTAACAAATAGAAACAGACTATCTTCAGTACATTATTTTCCCCAAAGGGAGATTAAAAGGAGGAAATAGAAATCTTTCTCCAAACTAAGATGTTCAAAACTGGGACGTAACAAGTTATACCACGGTCAAAAAAAGAAGATTAAATGCGTGGTTCAATGGTGCAAATGTAACTCTCCCAAGCGTGACCACAAGTTTTCATTCACCAAAATGACCTCTATAATAACAAGAATGCATCAGCAAAGGGAAAATGTTTACCATGATTCATAAGAAAACAAGGGACAGGCAAGCATGGGTCTCAAGGGAAGAGGTGACTCAGCGAAAAGAGCAATTCCCTGCATCTAATCATCATTATGGGGGTGCATGCTGGGAACGAAGAAAGCCTTTTACACGACATTTGTCTTCGCTTGCAATTAAGGGAAGAAGGTGAGTTCAGTGTTGCATGAGGGGTGTTTGAACTGATTCATTATTTAGGGTTAGAAAGTGTAAAATTTTTATGTTTTGGTTCACAGGATTCTTTGTGAATGATCTGTGTGTAATTTTCATTAAAGCAAACTCGCTTGCTGTCTTAATTTTTCCATGCAGTAGAAAGTTAGGGAATTTTCAATAAGGTAAAGATAGTAAGAAATCGAGACATTTAGAATTGCAGAGGGGTGACTGAAACTGGGAGTCATGAACGAATTAATGTCGAATATTATGGAAGGGAGTTCAGGTATTTGAGGAGAAGGCATGCTGTCTCCGATTGCTTTGGAGACATAACTCACATCGTAATAATGGAATAACCTGAAAAAATCGGGGAAATCTACTTGATGGAGAACGACCAGTTGAGGAAGTACGTATAAGAACAGATTCAGACTCTAAAGAGTAGAGGAGGATTAAGCGAGGTGCTGAGTTATCGAGAACGAGTGAGATTAAATTACACACAGCGGTAGAGAATGAAAGAAAACAAGGGCAAAAACGAGACGAAAATTGGTAGGATTTTTCATCAAATCATTCAGATTTATCACTTTCGAAATCCCTTTTTGGAGGAATCACCCAAAGTGAAAAGTGTGTAAATTGGAGTTTCTCTCTTTACTCCTTTACTTTTCTATGCAAACTAGCGATTCATAGGAGTGAATCATTCAGAATGCACATTGAAAGTGAAACAGTGTGAATGAGCCTAACTTAACTCCAACTGTTTAACACTGGAATTAACTCGTTGTTGCAGCATGTGCCTGAATTGTTCGAGTAAACGAATGTGAGAGCGATGACTGTAAAGGATAAAAAAGAAAGATGTGTCTCGAGGGAGATAAAATTAAAAAGTTATCCTTTTTTTCTGAATTATTGAAATTTATGCAAGGATTTTAATAAGATTTTAATGGAAAAAACTGATAGATATCCCACCAACTGTGCACTTGAGGATATCACGCATTCAATTCCACCATCACCTTCGCCTAAGAACAGCTCGCAGCCCATTCGTTATAAATCGCTACGGCGAAGGCGGATCGGGGAAAATCGCGAGCAGTGGGCGACGACGGGAAAATTATCCTCGCCATTATGGGCAAGAGCACCCGTCACGCCCTGAAACGCGAGAGAAGGTCAAGTGAGGGTGGAGCGATGACAGGTGAACGCGAAACAATAGATAATAATGCCTCTGGACAGCGGGCTTTTTTAGATGGGTTGAATCTATACTTTTCTCGTCGTGGCTATTTCTTGAGGTGATTCATTACCGTGTCGCGTTCTGGTGTTGTTGGGCAGTTTTTGTTTGGGAGCGGCCAGTGTGTGCGATGACCACTGTGTTGGCTCGTTTTTGGAATGGCTATTAGCGGGGGTTGGTGTGGGAGGGAGTCGTTAAGGAGAATGTTCGGGTTGTTGGAATTATAGAGGTGGTTGTTGAGGTATGTGAATTTCTCTTGCGGAATGTAAGAGTTAGATGAACGATTTTCTTAAGTATCAGATGGCTGTTTTACCTGCGCTGTGTTTGGTAATGATACACTCTTAAAACGATAGAATCAAAATTGAGTAAAAAGTACTCAAAAAGGCTCCGATCCAATACGTACTCAAATTTGAATACATGAATATACTCATTTTGAAATGTGCATACTCAAAAATGAAACATCGTGAGCTCATTTTTGAGTTCAAGCTCAAGATATTTCATTTTTGAGTGTGCACATTTTCAGAAATGAGTATATTCATGTATTCAAATTTGAGTACTTATTGGATCGGAGCCTTTTTGAGTACTTTTTATCCAATTTTGATACAATCGTTTTAAGAGTGTATAGCTACTTGCTACCCCGTTGAACCCCCTTGTGCATAAAGACGCACAATGTCGTGATTTTTATACATTTTCAACAAAATGTTCTCAATATTTGAGATGACTATAGGAAAAATTTATTTTTCTTCTCAAATTTTCTAGTTCTTTCCTGAGCGACGCGGGGTATTAAATTTTCTATGTTATTCTCGAAATTTCTTGTTCAAATTTCCTTTGATATAGGGAATGATGAAAATACTGTTGTACAAATTAAAATCGGTTGTAACCTATGCTTCAGAGACTTGATTTGAAGACGAAGGAGTATATGTCCTTGATAATCTTTATTTGAAAGGGAAGTTTTGAGAAGCATCTTTGGTGCCATTCTGGATAGTAAAACCTGACAAAAATATATGTTATGATAAATGAATTAAAGCATTATTAAATTTATGAAACTGAATAAGATTTGCTGGTTATTTTTTAGAGTCGATGAAGAACGTACTGGTCATTAAAGAATTTCTCTTTTCGGAACGATAAGAGGTAAATAACTTAAGGTATATAAAAGAAAAAGGGTAGACTGCAAAAGAGGACTTCTGCAGAAGGCCAGGGCAAACCAAGACATGTTGAACCATAGCTGCTGATAAAATTTGAAACTACCAATTTTAGTTTACGGAAGCGTAAATAACTTCTATTGAGGCAGGCTAAACCTCTAAACAGGTCGTCAAATCCCAAATGCACATTAAAATTTCTGACAAAAATCAATCACTACTCTTTAGTTAGTAAGGTAAATGTGGGTATAGTGGACACTGTACCAATAGTGGCCACATAGCTGATTAATTTTAAATAAAACGAGTTAGAGGCATCAAACAGCGTCAAAATTCATAGGCATAGTAGATTGTACAATCAGGTAAGCTGATAAATTACAACCGATACCACAGATCAGCATGGGAAGGATATTTAAATATTTGAAAATAACAACATCGCCCGAGTGACTGAAATTTGATTTTGCTTATTGAATCGCGTAAGGAAACGAGTAAGTCGGAACTGATTTTTTCGTATTTATTACCGCTTGATTGACTTTTAAATTTATATCAAGATAAATAAGAGTGTATAAAATAATACTGAATAAAATTTATTGGAAAATGCTGACTTTACGAGGATTTATGGGGGTGTCCACTTTACCAACACATAATCTTAGATTTTCCAATAGTGGCCACCGCAATGGCGTCTAATAGAAACATAAATAATACTTAATTTGAATCAGTTTTTCTTCATAAACTGTTGACTGTGCTTTAAAATGAGGGTTAAGTAAATTTGGTTTCATTCTGGCTTCGGGAACCAATGTTTCTAAAACATTGAATTACATGCTAAATTCCTCTCAAATCAGCTACAGCGTAGACTTTGGGCCGAAAACTATCAATTTTTTTTAAATAAAGCTAATTTGATTGAATCTAAAATACATTTCGTTGGGAAGGAAGACTTAATTAGAAATAAACGACTATACCAAGAAAAACCCCTCAATTTCATGCATAAACCCCTCATATAGGCAGAAAAAGAGAGGTGTCCACTATTGATGCAAGAGGTGTCCACCATAGAAGCAACAGCTTCATCTATGTGGCCACTATAGATGCAATTTGGAGTACTTTTAAAAAATTAATTAAAAATACTTTGCCCAATCTAATTAAAGTTTTTAATAGTAAAATCGAAAGAAGAAGATCCAATTAACCTAAAAATAGGATGATAACCGTTTCGAAGCAAATTGATTGGTATTTATTAAGAATTTAAGCAAAAATTTTCCTTAAAGTGTCCACTATACCCACATTTACCTTATAACTCTTAACAGATCAGTCTGAAATTCCAATTTTTTTCAAAAACTCTTGAGTACAGCATTATCCAATATCCAATAGCACCACTGTAACACTCCATAAAACAAATCACCCCATCCGCATACGGACTCATTAAATCCATCGGCCATGGGGTGTCCGCGGGCTAGGGTAGGGAGCAGACGGCAACCTGTTGTTGTCGCATTGAGTTCGACAGGGCGGGCGGAGGGGCGACCACGTGTTGCCTGCCGCCCCATCGATCGGCGCCCGGGGAAATCACGCGGTAGCACACCGCTTGCTCTGACGATTGCGATCGCGATGAAAAGGGGGAGCGCGTTTTCTTTGGCGAGATTGGAGGGAAGTGAAATTGATTCATGTTCGCGTATTTACAGAGGTTTGGCTGGACAACTTCTATGGGTTTTATTCCCTAATAATGTTATTTAATCTGTTTTCTTAAGATTCTCAATCTATCTCTTTCTTTGATTCGCTTATTCTTTCTCATTTTGGTTCTCTCTTTCTATTTCAGATTATCTTTCTAGATTTCTCTCATTCTTTTATTCTATATTTCAACCATTCTCTTATTCTATATTTCCCTCATTCTCTTATTCTACATTTCCCTCATTCTGCTATTCTATATTTCAATCATTCTCTTATTCAAAATATATCTTTCATTTTCTGATTATCTGTCTTTTCATAATCTATTTCTCTTTTCCCTTGTCTCCTTCTGTCTATATTTATTTCCCAATTCATTATCTTTCTCATATCCTATGCCCTTCTTCAAACCATCTCATCTTTCATTATAAAATTGCTATTAAGCCAAGATTTTTTAAATTTTAAAATCCAAGATATTTTCAAAAATCCTAGAACTATAACTAATCAGAATAATTTAAATATAGCTAAAAAGGATATTTTTATTTTAAAAATGTAAGTTTTCCTGATGTTTGCCTATACGTGCTTTTACATAATAACTGTATTTAACCCCTTATATGACCTTTAGAGACCTTTCCTGTTCCATTTATAGACCCTGAATTTTAAAAAAGGAATAAAGGAAACCAATAACCACTCGTGTTGTGATTTTAAATAATATTCTTAAGCAACCACTCTTAATCATTACTACTATTTATGTATTACTACTTAATGGTACACCAGGAACTGCCATTAGCAATTTAGTTTATTCCCTCATTTTTCCCTCTCAGTTCCTTTCTTAACTTCATAATGTTCTCTCCTTCAATCAAATGACCCTGAAAATATAAATAAAAAAAGTCTTCCATTTCTTTCTCTATATATTAACCTCATCGGCCCATCTTTTCCATCCATCCATTTTCTCTCTCTTTCAATCATTTTCTTCTGTTCCAAAGGTTATCTCAAAGAAGCAGCATTCTTAAGTTAATTAGAATTATATTACAAGGTGGCGTTTCCATCAAGATAGAGCCGTGACTTAAATTAAAAGGGTAGAAAAAAGGATTCTCCGGTTTTTTTGCTATTATTGAAATGAAATACTCGATTTCGTTTTGGAAGATATTTAAATTAGATTAAACCCTTTTCAAGACTCCTCTCGGAACCTTCATATCTATAGTCTGTGTAATTAAAATTGGCGGTTCGTCACCATAGCAACGCAGTAGAAATGCAATGGGAAATGAGTAGTAGCGAGCCGCCTATTTTATTTACACAGACTATAATCACGGCACCTATACATGGGCGGATTTAGGCGGAAAACGATGGGGGATTGCACAGGAAATCTTAAGGGGGGCAAGCTATATCTCTGGTGGATTTGTACACATAATTTTCCCTTATAAAATGCAATTTTTTCAAAACATTGGGGGCCATTGCCCCCCATGAACCCCCTTTAATACGCCCATGCAACTACACTTGGGAAACTCCAGCTTTATCCCAATTTCTTTCTTCGTTTTGCTATATCTCTCCTTCTTATGTTGATCCTCTTATATTTGCCCCCTTATTCTCTTTCCATCATCTTCGCTCTCTATCTCTGTTCTCATAACCTCTCTTAGGATACCAATGAACTGAAAAGATGCCTTTTGGACAAAAGTGTCCGAATGAAATCCCCGACTGGCACTTCACAAACCGACCTCAACGTTTTCAAACGAAACCCTTTTGGCGCCCCGGCGAACCGCGCCAAGCCTCCGCTTGGCGGGCAACTGTATCACCCGACCGCAAGGTAACTCGCGGATGCACCGGAACCCGACCATTTAGTACTAGAATCCGATGAGCGGAAGAGAGCACTTTTCTAACTCCATCGAACTCGCGCTCCTTAGTGACCACGCATTTCGGATGCGCATCGTAGTACCTCGCTCTTTTTTTGTTCAGTGATGTGAATTTTCAAACTGTTGAAGAATCTGTTGTTTTAGTGTTGTGGAATGCCGAACATGTGATTGAATTAACTGGGATTTCCTTTGCTTGGAGAATCAGTGCTAAAGAAAGGGATTTTATCTGTGTTAGTACTGCATGAAATGGATTTGGATGTTTATCGGTGAGTTTTTATTTCTGTAAATCATAATATTGATTGAATTTAGGAGACAGTAGGACAAATCTAAAAAAAAAAATTTGCATGTTATCTAGTCTAGAACATACACACTTTACACACGCAAGTAAATTGGTTGAAAGGAAAAGGGTCATTTCATGTAAAAGGGAAAATTATGTCCCTGATTTAAGTTTTTACTTATTTTGCACATGTCCAGTATGTCGAGCCTTGATTAAAAATGTGTCTATTACTAAACACCATGAGGTAGGATATTTGATTTCAAAAACTAGATCTTGGGATAAATATTTTCATTGCTTTTTCGTGGATCTAGACAGTGCATTTAATAAAAGAAATTCCTTGATAGTTTTAACATGGAAATTAATTAGTATTAAGAAAATGACATTTGATAAGGATAATATCAAAAGAAATTTTAATTTTGATTTGAAAAAATACTTACTTATATGAAGAAGATGGAAACTTGCCTTTTTTGAGATCTCATAAATAACCTATACAATTCAAAATGTTCCTTCAAAATTTAAGGCCTCTAGAAAATCCCCCAGGATAATCGTAAGTTTAATTAAAAAAAACTATCTGTACTATGTAATTATGTACTTTTTATTAAATGTATTTCCAGTACTAATCAATGTTTTGAAATGCAGAGTATACTCGTTGTATAGATTCCCTTTATGTGCGTTCATAAGAAAACTTGAATCCCACAAGTTACAAATTTATGAATTCTTAAGTTATGAGGTTATTTTTTAAACCTTTTACTTAATATTTACGCTTTAAATTACTATGAGATTCCTTTATTTTATTTATATTACTATACATTAATGACGTTCTTTTAGTTTCTTTCCTTATTTTTTAAGTTGGTGAAACGCGAGTAAAATGTTTAGATTCAATACCTCCTTTGACTTTTTTAATTAAAAGTTTAAAAATCAAACCCGAAATTACTTTTGGAATAAATCGAAATTGTGAAATGGCGTCTGATGTCATTTATTTTAAAGAGGCTAAGTATAGATCGTAATTCGAAACTATTTTTAAAATTTCTATTGAATAGGGATGTTTCGAGTTCCCTTTTTGAAAAAAATTCTTTGAACTTATCCATTTAATACCATTTCGCAATTATTTTTCTCATAAGTCAATTTCATAAAGATTTATCAAATCAGACGGAACGAAATTATAATTGAAAGGAGGAAAGTGAAGAAAATTTATTTTGATTGGGTTAACCGTGAAAAATATTAACTAAGGAAATGTTTTATACAAAAATATCTGAAACTCTATCACTTTCGTCCACACATACTTGCATTTTATTAAATTAGTTTTAAATATTTATGTTAAGTAAAATAAATAAATAAATAAATAAAACTTATTTGATAAACTGGTTTAGTACAGAAACAACAGTAATTAAAGTGCAGCGATTTTGAAACTGCATTTGTGTATTTTATAAAACTGTTTTTGAACACAGTAGCTGTTCAATTTGTAATGAAGACAAGACTGCATCTTAGCTAAAGCTTTTGAGATTTTCACTCCAATAAGAGTTTAATTCTTATTACGGGAAAAAGCAATTCTCATAACGGTATCGAAATAACCACTATTTTAGTCATGCATAGTTGATTATATAAAGTCATCATATACCGTATTTTAACATCCCGGTTATGTTATTCATGAATTCATGAATATGGATTCATGAATTATGGAATAACATCTGAATTATATATGAATAAAATCATATTTAGTCATGCATAGTTGATATTTAATAAAGGCCAAATATTGTACAATTCTACAGAACTTAGGTGTGATACCGTATTTTAAATCTAATTCATGAATTCCTAAAACTAATTTTAAACTGAATCCGAGACGAAGTTCGAAATTTTACATCCCAAAATTTACTTATTATGTTTCAAAACCGTTATTTCTTGTTTCTATATTTCCTGTAAAATACCATCGTTTATAAAAGGGACCACACTACAAAAAAGGGTAGAAGTTTAAATACGGCATCATTAGAAACAGAGAAAATATAGCGGTAAACAAAACATGCGTTCGTGACGTATTTTAGAAATAATCCCAACTGCACTTCACGAATCCGTACTCCACCTGACCAGTTTAAAATTTTCGCAGATAAAGCTTTCGTGACTCTCCAGAAAAGCGCATGTAAAATCCTTTACTTCCAGCGGATAAGGCAAGCCCCGAGTTTCGTGTTCCCATCAGGGCCTATTACGGGGGCGCTGCTGTAATTGTGCGCCCCACTTTGAAAGCGGAGACGCCCCATCCCGCCCGCTTTTTTATCCTGAGCCCTCTTTTCCGTATAAGATGATTGCCGAGTGCCCTTCTATTAGGAGGGGATTTTCTTGGCGCGGAAGGTGCTGGGGGAAGTTTGATTTGTCCGGTTATTTTTTCTTTTTCCCTGTCGTAGGTGGGAGTGATTTTCGCTCCGGATTTTTGAGGCGAGGAGCTGTCGGTTTTGGATGAAGAGTTTTTTTTCTGAGTTGACAAGTTTAGAGTAGTAAATAAGGTTGTTGTAGACAGTGAAAAGTTTTATTTTCGGGTTGTTAGTTTTTTTAGGATGGAATAACCGTATGATTGGTTTTGTATACTTAAATGGATCTAATGCAAAAACCCATATTTTGGATTTTAAAAAAAGAGTTATAGATATAATTTTCTCTTAAAATTGAGGCACATCTAACCAGTGCGTTAAAAATAATGTTGATGGCTTACTTAGTTACACAAGTTGGGTACGAAGTATTTGATTTATATCTATCACACACGATAAAAAATAGCACTATTGGTCCTTTATTAAATTTTGATGTCTCATCCAAGCTTTTTGCCGGGTTAGATTTATATCACTTGGGTAACCCATGTCATACATCGGTAACATTTTAAAATAAAATCGATTTTTTAGGTTTGTGGTTTGTAAAATTTATTTTATGTATTTATTTATTGATTCATCCACCATACTGGTTTTTAAAAGATCCCTTTACATGGTAGGTCAATATAAAACACGCACAGTAAAATATAAAATACACACACGTACAATAAAAATACGCACAATACAAACACACAAATTAAAGATAAATATAAATTGAAAGAAAATCTTTTTCAAGCTTAACAAAATTATCACAGAAAATATCGCTGTGATCCGGTTAGCTATTTACTATTTTATTAAACTGTTTTATAGATTGATTTTCTAAGTATTTTTTAATAAAAAGTTTTAACTAATAGAACTTTTTTCTCTTGTATTATAACAGGGGGCGTATAAACTTATTAAATTAAAGGGAACTTTTTTCAAAGTAAACTGTGGCAGTTAAAAGGGCTAAAATTATGTAATAACATCTCAGCTCAATTAGTTTAACCCTTTCGATCCTAAGCCACCCGAGATTGCCCTTTCATCCTATAAGAAAAATTGAAAAGACTGAAAGGGTTAAATAATTACATTATAAAAACATTAAAAACAAAAATATCTTGATTTGCGGTAAGTGTTTCCACCACCCAAGTCGAAACAAACGAGAAAACCTTTTGAATCCTTCAAAACTCACTGGACGTATAACGTGAGAAAAGTACCATTAGTCATCCATTAAATTCGGGCATACCCCCCTTTGGCATAACCGGAGTAACTCTCCACGAAAACAATGACTCAAGCAAACCGAATTTCTCAAACTCAACTCCGATTCGTCACGAACAGCCCACGGTGCACAACTCTTGCAACCACCTCCTATGCCTCAACAACACGCTATATCAACTGATGCCCGAGTTCTTGTAATCGCCTTCTCAGGAGGAGGTATAATTTCTTCTCCCGCAGGTTTGATAAAAAAGAACAACCATCGTCCAAACAGCACTGACCTCCCCCATGTCGTGATCCCGAGGCACGATATTATTAGCATACAAGTGACGAAAGTGGAACGAAACCGGGATCCGTGTTGTATCCCCAGCCGGCCGTACAGGTGCTATTTGTTGGAAATTGTAATCTCTCTATGGGAAGATAATGGGTAATCGGATTAGGTTTATTCAAATTTCGCACTGGGTTTTGTATCTTTTTTCCCCTTGGTTAATGAAATCGGTCTGTGCACGCTCGTGCTTGGGAGGTTCGTTAGTGTTGTTTATTTCGCGGCCTTATTTTTTGGGTTTGTTTGGTTTGATGCCGAATGGCGTTTTGCACGGAATTGTGTGTAATTGGACGGCGGAAGGTGTAATTGAAACTGGACGTTTGTTTGATGTCTTAATTCTGTTGTGTGTTTTGTTGGATATGTTCGTGTATAGTATTAAAGAGAGCTAGATACATAATGTTCCTTTTTAGCACACTTGCTTCAATTCCCCCCTTCCTGTTTTCTGTTCTGTTTTATCCCCCGATTAGCTTTGAATAAAATCAAACCATCAGACCCACGAGGCCATACGCTCCCAGAAAATCTAAAAACAACTGAGGTTCGGAAAGCACCTGGTAATCTAACAGGTAAAATCTAAACAGGATAAAATATGTTCAGGTGAAGCCGGAGCCGACCCACACTTCTTACATGTTCCTTCCTGTTTTTCCTTCTTTGCATTCGTTTATAAAATAAATCAAATCCTTAATGCAAAATTGTTACCTTTAACGGGAATCCAGGATTGTTACAATTTCTTTATACAACTATACATCCACTTTTTTGTGCTCCAGTTTTTTTAAATAACAAAACTTGTGATTGGAAGTATGAATTACAAATTAATTACCTCTCATGAGGATGGAATTTTGTTTTAAATATTTTATTCTGAACCTAATGATTCCACCTTGAATAATACTTTTCGAATTTGGTTTGGCGAAAAATGATGTTAAATGTTTCCCGTATTTGCTCTTCATTGTACTAAATATAGGTGAGATCTCGAGCTTCTAAAGATTTTCTTGATTTTTAATCCTTCCAATTTTTTCTGTGATTCTGTGTATTGAAACAATTGAAACTCTTTATGAAAAGAAAGAAATATACAGAAGAAAATAATAGGGTGGGTTGGGGTAAAATGGGTCACTTTTTAGGTATACTTTCACATTCTAAGTTTTATTTCATCAAAACTATTACTTTTTAATGATTTCTTTCAATTGGATCTTGACATTACAATCCTTCAGAATATTTTCATCTTATTTTATCAAAAATTTTTTAGTTATAAGTTGGTTAAACTTAGCATCAAATTAATGATCTATTTTACCCCAACGTGGGGTAAAATGGGTCTCATTGCAAAAAGATGTATGTCAAAAATATATTTATTACTAAATATGCATGAAAATAAGAAAAAAGGCAATCGGCTAAGCCGTTTTTATCTGAAGAAATTTGTTTTAAGTCGTACTTTAAAGAAATTGTTAACGTCCAAAGTTAATGAACTTTAATCAAATATAGCAATTAAAATACTCCATTTGGATAAAAAAATAAACTTGTTTGACAGTTCAAGGTATATTTGAAAGAAATAAGCTAAAAACATTGTTTTTACTTAATACCGAAGGCCTCCTAACTATGACCCATTTTACCCCAAGTACAAAATATTGTTATAAAATATAAAATATTTTATATTTTTCTAAGCTGATTGGCTTGAAATGTCTCTTTTAGACTTTCTTTTATGGAAAAATATTACAGAAGTCTACTGTAATTTATTACAACACATAGATATTTGGAAGTTGGTAAATCCTGTTTTTTCGACAACACCATTCAGTTCTCAAATTCATAAATCTTAATTTTTGACGATCGGAAAATGTTGCCAACAGATATAACACAAAAAATGAATAAAAATAATTCAATTTAAATTTCATTTATATCGAGTTAATTAAAACTGACAGATTTTACCCCAAGACCCACTTTACCCCAACCAACCCTATCCCCCTGAGTTATCTTTTTTTATTTTAAAATAAATTTATTTCAGTTACTCAGTAGTCTTTGGCCCAACCCGGAATCAATCATTGACTATCCCAAACATTATACGCATTTTTCGAGGTCCTCTTTACTTTATACGTTTGATGGGGAGGAGAGGATCCTCTACGTGGAGTACAATACGAATCAATATTAGACCTGCTGCACAATTTCCATACATTAAAATCCATTCCCCCGTCCGTCTCAATAGTACTTAAATTACTGTTTTAGTAAAAAACTACACATGATAAAGAGTAGCAAGGAAGGGAGGAAGCTCGCAAACAGTAGGAGGATGATCGCAGTCGGACGCCATGGAAGTGCGTGCGGTCCAATCGATCAAAACTCAAACGGGGCGATGATCCATCCGCAGAAAGAATCGCAGACGATTCCGTGCGGTTGGGGCACCTGTCGTCCGCATCCAATTACTTCACGCCCGCCAGAGTGGGTGGCTCACGCCTGCTCAGCCTCGATGGAGATTTTATCGCGCGTTTCCCAATTCCCTTTTCTGATGGAAGGATTATATCTGGAAATTTCTCATCTCGACGCAAGGCCAAAAGGTATTTGTATTCGGGAAGAATAAAATGTGTTCCGTGATTGTGATGCGCGCGTTTTTATCTGTGGGTTTTATTTCCTTTCAATCGTAATGTGCTGTTGATGGTCCGAAAAACCTCTTAACTTAGTCAGATCTATGAAAAGGGGAGTTGGATTTCAATTTATTCTTTTTGAGTTTCAAGTTTGTGTTCTTGAGAGGACTCCTCCTCACTGCTTACTAAAGGCCATCTAAAGTTTTCTTAAATACACTGCACTGTAAAAAATAATCGTACAAAAACAGAAAATCTCTGGCAGCAAAAGTTGCCAGAGCTTTCCTTTCCACGGAATTTCTCTGTTGACAACTTTTTCGGTGTGCTACGACCGTTTCGAAACTTTTGGGAACTATTCCAACGGAAATATTCAATTTTTTTAAATACATATTTTGTCTCTCTTCAGACTGGTCTCTTTTTTCCCAACTTCGGAAATTTTAGTGGGTTATTTTCCTAAATATTATCGCAGGAAAAGTCGTTGTTTATAGAACAAGTTCAGTCAACAGAGAAATATTCTGTGGAAAGGATAGCTCTGGCAACTTTTGCTGCCAGAGCTTTTCTGTTTATCTATGATTTTTTTGCAGCGTGGAACAAACTTGGCGCTTCTTTCTGCGAAACCTGCCATAGAAGATATATTCCATGTTGCAAATGTTTGCTAGACCTGTTACCAATAAATGTGTAAAACATTTTTCTAAGGAAATTATACTATGGTGGAAAACCCATTGGTCCCATAAGCCCCCATTTTCCCCTTTCTTATTCACTCTTTTTTATAAAAGCTGTAAAATGATTCAAAATAGATAGTCCTTGAGATGAGAAGTGTTTTCAGGGAAGAATCATAATTCATCATCAGGGAAGAATCATAATAATGAGAAGAATCATAATTCAACAGATATTGTATTAATAAATTCAGAACCTTTGAGGAAAAATGTTTTATAAAGATTATGCACTTATGCAGTGCACTAGTGTCCAAAAGTTAAGCATAATCTCTAAATTTGTGAATCTTATATTAGTTGGATTGAAGCTCTAATCTTCTGTTCATGACGTTGTTGATTGCATTGTGAAATGTTTTACGCGACCAATAATTCTCCAAGTGTGAGTTAGAAAAGTTTCAACAACATTCGCATACGTTTTTTTTAAGTTTTAAGGATTATGCTTAACTTAATAACACCAGTGTATATTATCTATTCGACTTATTTTTTGTTCAGTTCACTCCAATGTATAAAAATACTTCATCTAAAAGCCAAAATATGCTCTTCGCCAACCCTCAAAGTCTTCTCCCTAATTTAACAACACCATATATCATTAACTGAAAGCGAAAAGGTGCAATTATAAAAGCTCACATCTTTTTTCCATCTCCCTAATTTATGGAGTGAGATCCCAAAGCTGATGGGACGCGTAATTCAAATAGCGAAATCGAATAACTTACGATGCACACGGGGCATAAAACACATTTTCTCCTCAAAGAACCTCTTGTTCCGGCCCACCACACCTCAAAACAGAGTTCTCCGGCTTTTTGAGGACCTGCCATAAAAATGTGCCAAAGACACCACATCGTTACACGAGAGTTATGGCCCCACGCTCAAAAAATACCCCGGGAACTTGTCCGAGCCAGCACATAAAGAAGTTGCGTTTGAAAATTTTATGATTCTTTTCCTTCGTTTAAAAAAAGTAAACCGTATCGTCTCCAGCGGCGTCTGCCCGGCTGGACTTTCGCATTCTTATTTACTGTGGCCTGGCGGGACACCAACTTTTCACAAGGCCTTTTTCCCATCGGGAGATTGGATCCTCCCACACCGGCAGTGTTCGTTGTGTTTGGGAGGTTAAAAAATGTGCATTGTTCACCGACATATTTTAAGATCGATCCATTGGATTCTTAGAATCGATTAAGAAACAATGTCAATTAAAAACAAGGATGGCAATTTTAGGAATCTCTTAAGAATTTAGATTATTTTGCTTAAGATAGAATTCTCTTGATTTTTACTGAATCGTTTCCTTTTCATAGCTGAAAAAATTAATCCCTAAATAGAAACTCAATTGCTTATTTATGTTCTTAAAAGGATGAATAATTGACCCCGTTTCGAGACAAAGAAAACCCTATATTTTTAGGTGGTTCAAAAGGATCCTTTCAGAACTGTTGATAAGCAATTTTAAGAATTAACAAAATTACCTTTATTTTGCTGTTCAACAGAACCTCTTTAAAATGACCCTCGAAATAGCAACACCTTCACAACGACCGGTAAGGGGACATCCATAAATTACGTGAGGTGTTTTTTCTAAAATCTGGACCCCCTCCCCCCTTGGTGAGATTCAGTGAGATTTTGCTGGACCCCCCCTCCCCCCAAGTGAGATTTACCTATAACTTTTTAAAAATAATTTGCAGTATCTTATCTGTGTGTATTCCTTTCTCATACTTAAAAAAAGAAAATCGTATAATTTCTAACTTAAAAAGTTGACGTGAGATTTTAATCGACCCCCCCTCCCCCCTAGGTGAGATTTGGTGAGATTTTTCCAAACCCCTCCCCCCTATTTGACCTCACTTAAAAAATGGATGCCCCCTAAGAAGTAAGGGTTGTTTTAGTATAGTACGTACTAATATTATTTGATACAACGTCCTTTATTTATTGTATATTTTATTGAAATATTAATTTTTACAACCCACATAACTGTTTAGTTGCGAGGAATGATTACCTACCTCTTCAGTTATATTAACTTCAAAACGAAAAACTCGTATTTTCCTGGATATTTACCATGGCGTGGAGAGAAAAACGGCCTTGCAGACTAAATAAAGTTCGGTTGGATGGTTAATTAGCTTTATCTTTAGCCTTTAATAAAAAAAATGTGCTCCCGAGTCATTAATGACTGACAGCTATGTTTAATCATATTGCGGAAAATGCGTGACGTTAACTCGATTATTTACCTGAGAGGGGAAAATGAGACTGATGGGTTTATTAAGGAGTTAATTTTGGTTTTCGTATAGAGGAACTGCTTAAGGAAGACCAGAAAATGTGGATTGAAGTTTCTTAAATAATTTGGTGAGAAACAGTGGGTTGTAATTTAATGTTTTTCACAAATCAGTACACGCCTTTTCCCTCTGGTTCCTAGGTTTGTCGAGAGTATTACCAAAGAAATGTTTGTGTGATCATTTTTCTTTTTTAAACAGAAACTTTTTAAGTTTATAAAGTATCGTGATGACATGAGTATAGGCTCCGCGGGGCTGGTTCTCATTCAAGAAAGCATGTAGTTCGTTGCGTTTGCTAAAGTTATTCAAATGCTATCAATCATAAGTAACGTAAATAAAGTTAAATAAAAATTTCCCGATTCTAAAAATAGTATTACGGTTTATTAAATAATAATATTAACATATTATTAGATATTGTATTTTAATTGATGCAGTTAATAGTATTAACTACGTCTTCGTTTTAATCGGCCGTAAATATTTTAAGTACGTCAGAAAAGATATTTAAATCATAGGAAGTCGTCGAATTTCAAGTCTTTAACAGAAAAAATATGGATACTTATAACACGATCCCAATCTCATGCTATAAAACTTCTGCAAATTTAAAAACTAATTTTTAGTACAAAAGACACTCTCGCAAGTCACCCTCCTATTGTTAAGGATCTTAATTGGTCGTTCGACAGTTCTAGCTTGTGGGCCCATATATACTCAATCTCCTTAAGGGTTGTTTTTAGTTTTACCCAAATACTTGTACATTGGGATAAAAAGTGATAAAAAAAACATGGATTGTATTCATTTTGTTATATTCTCTAAAATAACGATCTTGGAAAGAAACCATCCATTCAACCGTTTTTACAAATACCTCACTCTCATTAGTTGATTTTTTAATTTAGTTCAATTGCTCATTGAATAAATATACAGAGTATTAATGTATGCCTCTGAAAACAACTGTTCACAACAAACAAGTAAAATACTTTTACTTAACTGAGCATCAAACTAGGCAAGAAAAAGTGTTCGAGAACAGCTGTAATAATCCACCAAATTTTTTATTAAGGATTTACTGCCGCCTTTGATTTATTACACCTACGCTTCATCTAAAACATTTTACTCGAGAAATGCAATAGATTCGTTCAGAAAAAGGATAGTTTCGAAACAAGAATGTGACATTATTCCATCCATTAAATCTACAGCGAAGGTTTATACTGTCAACTTTTAGTGACAAATGACGCGATATTTGTCAAGATATGGTGACGCGTGCTGTCACGAGTGTTCCGCCGTCGCATATCTACAGGGTGCAACGAACGACACTTAACTAGAGGGGAAGCGACTTCATATTTAAAACAACCGTCTCTTTTTTCTCTCTCTTTCGGTTTTAAGTAAATATCTTCCGCTAATTTTGAACGTGATCGATGTTTTTATTATTTAATTTGTTTAAACGAATTTGGTGGAAACAGGCATGGAACTGGAGGTGCTTTTTATTGTTTTTACGAGTATGGTTGAGTAACTTATATTTTTTAGGTCTTTGGGTCCATTGTATAAAGTAATATTATTTAAATAAAATGATCATTAATTTTAATGTGCCAACGCCAACAAAACACATTCATTGCCCCATGTAGAATATAGGTAACTTTCATATTATGTCAATTCCACCGTAACTCACGCTACATTTTTTTCAAAATTGCAATTTCAAATAATTTTTTAATGTAGAAATAACTATTATTTTCTTTCTAAAAAAATCATACATATTGAAATTTATGTTAATAATTTAAAATAAGTATTGCGAATCTTTTAAGAATTTTAGGTTTTTAAATATTAATTAAAATAGAGTCTTAACTCACGCTACAAGAAAAAGACATGGATTTATGAGTATAAAATTCAAATTTGTTTTTCTGATTAAATAGTGTTTCAATAATTCTATATGCTTGTCGGGTGTTTCAATATACTTCCTTTATTCTAAAATAGCAAACAGTTTTACTGGGAATGCTTAAGAAAATCAGAAATAAAATAAAATATAGAGAGAGCTGTTCGTAACTCACGCTACAGTACTTCGTAACTCACGCTACATGTGTGTAAGCGTATAAATATAATTAAATTGATTTAAACACTTTATTTCATTTTTACTATAAAGTTTATGAGTATATTTAACAAAAAAGTTGTAAAAACTAATTAATTTTTAATTTTCTAAATAAACTATACATTTTTCATTAACAAATTAACCTTTAAAACAAATATTTCTAAATATTGACTTTAAATGCTAACATTCCGATAAAAAAAATTTTACACAAAATTTAAGCAATACAAAACACAATTAGATCAATACTGCATAATTATTCCCTAAAATAGTTAGAAAATTTTATTATTTTATTTTTTCATTTTTCTTGATCATGTCCCTGTTCATGTGGAATAGCCCATTATCTTTCCATACTCTTTTTTTTAAATATCCTCCTATAAAGCCATTCAACCCCCTATAGCGGCATCCTTTCGTCTGCAGACAAAACGATCTTTTGAGTACAAACCCTGCTTTCTACGATTAATTTACAGAAGGGGCTATATTTCAATAACAACGTTGTACTACATATCTCTATTTTCCCAGATCTTCTCCCTATTTAGTTTCCAAACGGCCCCTTCGCTTTTTACTCACCCCCCCCCATAGTGCTTTACGCCTCAAGAGCCCGCTCTAGAGCTCTTGGTATCACAAGTACTTTACCTTCTGGGATGACCACAGATAATGGGGTAGAGTTCTCTCATTGAACCCCTCCCTTCCTTTAAAGATGTGCCGACTCCACAAAGGACTTAAGCTTATTCTTAGAACACAAGGCCCTTTAACACCCGCCAGAAACCGAGGCAGGGGGTAAGTAAGATTCGAATAGTGTTCGGGATTTTTTTTCAAGGTAAATGCCTAATGGGTTTCCTGAGTACCTTCTTCAAAGCATGAATCGCGTTTAACGGTTTGCTTCGATTTTATGGGAGGTCTCGTATATAAACCATAGCCATCATATAAACGCATTTAATTTGTTTTGTGTGTAGCCACTTCAAGTGTTTAAAACCTGCCATTTTTTATAATGGGCGAGTAATGATTTCCGAACACCCGATAAAGAAAACCGACTGTTGTACACTGCAAAAACATTTGGTACAGAAGCAAATGTTGTCAAAGCTTTCCTCCACGGAATATCTCTGTTGACTCAACGTTTTTATATGCTACGATCGTTTTGTAATTTTTGCGAACTTATCAACATCAAATATTCTATTTTTTAACTACATATTGTCTACGGACTGGTGTATCATTTTTTCCAAGCTTGGGAGGGGGATTTGGGTGGGTTATGTCCCTAAATATTTTCACTGATTAAAACGTTGCATACAGAACAAGCCCAGTCTACAGAGAATTTCTGTGGAACGTAAATTTCTGAAGAAAATTTTTGTTTCTGTACGATAGATAGGTTCTTTCAATCCTATTTTTTACAGTGTATAAAGTCTTATAATGATCCTTTTCAACTCTGAATTCACTAAGTGAGAGAATGGTTATTATTACTCACTGAAAGTATCTGCCCACACTGGAGCGACAGTTGTTGCAGAGACAATTAAACCCTTAAGCAGAAGGGAGAAAGAAGGGGGCTTGATGGGAGATCCAATAAATGCGGTTGGAAGTGGAAAGGATGACACCCGTTTTCCTCCGCTACTGGAGTTAGCCTGCGTTTAAAGTTTTATGACCGGATCGACAACGTCCTCTCGGGCAGAGGATATCTCCCTCGTCTCTTTGTATGGTAAAAGATATGGGGTAGATATCCACTGCGCGAGAGGACGTTGTCGAGTTGGTCATAAAACGTAAACGCACGCTTAGAGCCAAGTCACACCTAGCGACCATGCGACAGCGATCAATCAAAGAGGGGAGAAAGCATGGAGTTCAGCCTATCTTGACAGCCCCTATCTTGACAGGAATCTTCATTCCTGTCAAGATAGAGGGCTTTCTCCATGCTTTTTTATGGAGATTGATTGCAGTGGCGTCTATAAGACGCCCAGTGTGTTTTGAGCCTAAGGGTCGAAACACACTGAGCGACTTCAAATCGCGCTACACATAAAAAATCCGTTAAAATATTATCAAGAGAGGGGAGAAGAGCATGGAGTTGAGCCTCAGTCCCCTCCTCTTGATAAGGATGTTAACTACTTTTATGATCCGCGCGATTTGAAGTCGCTCAGTGTGTTTCGACCCTAAGTCTCACCGACGGCATTACTTGCCACTTTAAGTGGCCCCGTATGCTCAGCATGCTCAGAAATTCAATTAAAATCCAGTCATCCATCAAGCCCAACCGACATCTACAAACAAGATGATGCATGATGGTCTCTTTCGGCGGCACACACGCTGACAGAAGTCTCCTTCGCGACCTGCGGGGTGCCGAGCCCGACCCCTCCCGACCCTCGTTACAGAGGGGTCCCATATGCCACTCTAGAGAACACGATTTTTTTTGCACATTGCTAAAGAGAGGACTTTGTTGTTGAGGTCTTGAATGTTTTCTAGTGTAGTGTTATGGCAATATCGATACTTTTAGATCGATATTTGCTTCCGTCCGGCAAGGTATTTAAGCAATTTGATTTTATAATTGGAAACAATATTGGATCCAGGGGGTGACACAGGGTCAAGTGCCCCCCTAGAAGAACTGAAACTACTATCTGTATAAATTCTAAACAAAATTTCTTAATAAAGCAGATTTTTTAAGCTGTAAAATGCAATAACATGTAGATATTAGTCCAAAAATAGTAAAATATCTTTCAATTTTTCAAAAGTAACCAACCCAGATTTTGCTACGAAAAACAATATGAAAATCTTCGAAAAGTCGAACTTGGATCCGCCACTCATTGAAAATGTTAAGTTACGATACATTTTGTGGTGATTATATGATCCTTAAAGATTACTTGTTTTTAAAATGCTAAGTAATTCTTTCCATGCCTTCTTCTTCGACTTCCCTATCTCTTGCTGAAAAATAAAGAGAGAATAAGAAAAAATTCGTGAGGAAAGCTAGATAGAAAAATGATTAAGGTAGAATGAGTGAAGGAGAAAAAGTGGTAGAGCTAATGAGGTAGATGGAATGAAAGTGGAAGAGATAACGTAATGATAAATGGAGACTAATGAGGTAATTAAATGCTTTAAATGTTTTATCTAGCTAAACGAGGTAGTTAAATTTAGATGATGAAGATATTTACCGTATTTTAGACAAGCTGAACTTGTTTTTATTAAGTCAGCTTAATAGATTTATTAAAATTTCCAAGAAAGATAAAATGAAAATACATGGGTTTTGGAGGTAAAATGACTTCTTTAAAGACCTGTTAAACAAATAAAATAATGATGATATTTTTAAAAAATGAGCTTTATTTTGTCACCTTTATAACATTTGCTGACCTGGGGCTAGAGATTATTTATTACACTGTTGTAAAAAAATTTTGTAACATTCCGGGAAAAAACTGAGCAGAATTTAATTTTGAAACGTTTCTCAGAAATACGGATATTTCTACGTAACTTATATTTTTGAGGAATGTATAAAATTTTCATCGTAACGTTCCTGTTATTTTCCTGGAACATTTCTTGGAATCGCAGCTGCCCAGTTTTTCCAAGGAACGTTTCGGTATTTTGTACACTGTACTTTTAACCAATTTGTGGTGAAAGGTTGGGATATTTCACCACAAACTTAGTTCAAATTTAGCTGCAGCCTAAGGTTCGGTAACAGGTTTCACCAAGTTTTCGGTGCTTTCACTAGTGAAATCCGGTGCTTTCGCTTGTGAAAGCACCGAAAACTTGGTGGAACCTGGTTGCAGCTAAATTTGAACCAGTTTTTGGTGAAAGGTTGACCTTTTTTTAACAGAGGTATCAAATACTACATTGAAACTTAGGGGCCATTCATTAATTACGTAAGGATGATTTTGGCAATTTTTGACCCCCCCTACCCCCATGTAAGGGTACGTAATATTTTTCAAACCCCTCCCCCCTATTCTTACGTAAGATTCCATTTCGTTTTTCAAAATAATAAAATGTTAGAAAAAGATGAGTTTACTAAAATTCTCAGTTTGACGTAAATCGAAGATTTTTATTTTTCAACAGATAAGTAATATTCTTGCTGTCAACTACATATTACCATTATATTATTATCACTAGTCTTTGGAATACCATTTTTCAGTATTAAAGCTTTGGTAATATACCGAGATCGTCAGCATTTTTTGTTTTTCTGGGGTTATTCAATAGTAATTTGATTAGAATAATTGAATTTGTTTACATTAACTTGGAAAATCTTACGTAAGAATGGGTTTGACCCCCCACCCCCCAAGTAAGGGTATGTAGAGATTTTTCTAACCCCCCTCCCCCTCAGGACCCTTACGTAATTAATGAATGGCCCCTTAGGTATCAAAATACATTTTTTAGATTTCTATAACCCTCCAATGCTCACTACAAGAAATAACCAAGGAAACATTTTTTTTTGCCTTATTATGTAGTTTAGGGTGACAAATGGAATAAAAATGCCTATTTCTATATTTTTTTAAATTTAAAAAAATTAAACTGGGGTCTGAACCTAAACTTCATAAATTATAGCACCTGAAGGCGCTTTGCTGAAAAACCTGAAAAACCTGCTGAAAATTGAAGCTAAACTTATGTTAGCGTATTTGCTATATCATGGTCAGTAGAGGGTTAACAAGGCAGTTAAGAGTACTTGTTGTGCCTTAGGAGACGATATCCGAAAGAATATTTCAACTTTGATATATTTACTTAATTAGGTTACTTAAAGCAGAATATTTGAGTATTCGAGTCCTAAATGTATTCGATGTTCATGTATTCGATACCTAAAAGGATCGATTTCCATCTTGTACCTAGATTTTTTGCATTCTTTGAGGAATGTCGGGAGAGATGGGGATTGTTTGTGTGGGCTGGTCTTGTTTTGCGAGTGACAGCTCCTTGATGCGTTTTGTTAGGAGGGCGAGGACGGGATGGATTGGAGGGTTTCTTTGTGTCGACAGGCCATTATTTTTTCTAAGATCTCGTATGTATCCTGTTTTCCTTTTTTTATCCTAGACGAGGTCGGGATTCGCGCAAAACAAGCTCTTGGGTGAGTAAGATGAACTCGGCTATTGTTTGACATAGGCTTATTGGATATCGCAAGTGGGGAGAAGAGCTCTAAAAATATGTTGGATGTTTTTGTGTGTAAGCCGAGCTGTATAAAGGAAAACCAATGTTTTCGATTTAAAAATTTCATAACAAGGTATCACTATCTCACTTATACGCTCCAAAAACGCTGTATGGTAAATCAAGTGGAAAAGCTTTTACCATTAATATAATTATCAATAAAATTTGAAATTATACTACTAAAAGCATTCATATTAGTATATTAGACGAACATTTCAATTATTTAATCTTTGATTGATATCAATCAGTATTTTATTTGTTTGTTGTTAGTTCACCGAACTTTTCTTTCCTTTTTAAACTAAAAATTTAAAATAAATTAAAGATTTAACTAATTTTCCATCCGGCAAAAAAAGAACATTTAAACTTTATGTCAGATACATTTTTACAAGTTTGTCTATTATGACTTCTTCAGGTATCTATATACTCTTTAATCTTACTAACTATACTTAAACTTAAAAGTACAAACATTTTATAATCCCACTATTTGCATGCTCTTGGTGAAGAGGTGAAGGTACATTTATGGCTATTTATATTGCAGTTAAGATGAAAATATATTCATGTGGGTAGAAAAATGTCGAAACAAGTTTCTCTCATAACAGCATGTGGAGACATTTTTAGCCGAGGTAAAGTGGACGTGTGCTGTGCGTGTTTGTTGTATCCCTGGTGTTAAATCACTTTCAAGTCCTTGAGGTCGAGTGCCTTGGTACACTTTCCACTTAACTCGAAGCAGGGATTCTCGACACTGCAACTAATTTTCTTCGAACCATCGAGAGGTTGGAAGCCGAGCTACTCTATCACCTTGTTCTAACACATTGATAAATCAATCCTTAGAAATGTCATCTTTTTTAAGTTATCGCTTGTGACGAAAGTGATTGGATGACTACTTTTAAAAAAACTACGAAAACGTCTCGTGAAAACTAAACACGTTAAAAAAAATTTTAATTTTGTAAAGAGTCCGTTTTTATCAATTTTAATTTTTTAAGGGTCCTGAAAAATAGTTTTTATATTTATATTTTTATGCAAGTGACTCATTAGCACAAAAAAATTAACTTTATTTTATAAGTATCCTTTAACATTTTCAGTTCTGTATTTGTTTGTTTTTTAGACCAGCCTGCTCCAACTCTTGACTCTTAGACTATGCCTATTTCAATCTTAGGAATATGGAATATTAACTAAAATGCTAAAACTAACGCAGCCAAATTTGAACGCCGACGTTAATTTATATAATTTTAACATGTAATCATACCCCCCGAAGAAAAAATTTTGACGTCTAACAATATTGTTTCGTTTGTTACCGTAACTGATCTTTCCACTCCATTTCAGGGATGACGGTAATTTATAAACGATGAACAAATCTTTTGAGCAAAATTTACGCGGCTATCATTTGGCCTTGTACTTCTTCCCATGGTTTCGGTTTTCCTGTTTAAGTATTTCTCTTGGTGATGGCAGTATGACTATGCCGGTAGAGTAAAAATATGAATTTATCCAAATATACCAAATGTAATATCAAAGGGATTCATTCGTTAACAATTTAAACTGTCCAAAATTGATTCCACAATAATTACGTAAGAGAGCAGATACATCCAACTCCTTTTTTACCCAACTAAAGTAGAATCTCCCGATGAGGATGAGACAGCTGGCCCTCGTCAGCGCCCGAAGTGTCCCGCGACACGACAGGGCCAACTTGTTGGGGTCGGGCCAGGAATAGAGGGGATGTCGAGCGCTAATCGCGTCATTTGTCTCCGCGGCTAGGAAAACATCCCTCTTGGTTGCGGTGAACACCTTCCCGACTGCTGCGAGGGAAATTAGGAGTTCTCAGATTAGGGATTAGAAGTGGAGTAATGCCCAAGATGTAAGGCAGGAAAACACTGAAACCACACGATCTAGAAAGTATTTTGGGTTGTCTCTACTTCTTATCTCATTTCTTTTGTTACTCATCCTTCAAATTTCGGCGCAAGTTCAGAGGTGCGGATGCTTTGCTAATTTTGGCTGTTTAGCGGCACATTTAGAAGCCAAATCCTTCACTTAACATTAGTTAGGGTTACCATATTAGTCATCTTTACCGCTAAAAACTTGGCGCATCCGCACCTCTGAACTTGCGCCAAAATTTCTCTCTCTATTTGTGTGTTTCATTTTCTCACTGTCTCTATTCGCCTTCTCTCATATACTGCCTCACCATCTTTCTTTCTGTATAACCTGCCTCACTCATTTTTCTCTCATTCATTTTTGTACTCTCATTCTTTCTCTGTCTCACTCGTTTTTTAACTCTTGTTCCTCTTTCATTGTGTCCAGTTTGTTCTCATTCTTTTCTATACTCTCATTCTTTCTCTATCAACCTGACTCACTCGTTTTTTAACTCGTTGTTCCTCTTTCATTGTCTCACGTTTGTTCTCATTGATTCTTTTCTATACTCTCATTCTTTCTCTATCTCACTCGTTTTTTAACTCGTTGTTCCTCTTTCATTGTCTCAACTTTGCTCTCTCATTTATTCTTTTCTATACTCTCATTCTTTCTCTATCAACCTGACTCACTCGTTTTTTTAACTCGTTGTTCCTCTTTCATTGTCGCACGTTTGTTCTCTCATTGATTCTTTTCTACTCTCATTCTCTTTCTTTACCTTCTTTCTCTCCATCTATATCTTTACATATAAATCCTATTCAATGAGCCAATTTTTGATCTTATACTCTTATTTAAAAGCGAGGATAAGGAAGCTTTAAATTAAAACCTTTGTCACTCTTGTTGAAAACCTTGTAGTTGTCTGAAAAAGTAAGGGGAAAATTTTGCCTCCTCTAAATCAAAAATCGTTGCTTGGAGACTGCTGCAATATTTAACTAACGCAACCTGAATATTTAACCCTTTCAATAAGGCGGGACATATGATGCCCCATCAATAAAACTTGTAATATCATTTCTTCGGACATTCGCATAAACGATCCCATAACGTCGTTTCAACAACATGAAGCTTTGTTGATGGGACATCATATGTCTCGCCGTATTGAAAGGGTTAAATATCTTCATTCTTGAACGCATCAACTACGCGAACGTATTTAATTGAATAAAAACAACCAAAAAGTAATTTAGATACCTTACACCCCTCATTCCACAGCAAGTTTCACTCTCAGAAAGGAAACAAACAGCAATCTCATGACTGCAAGAGAAATCATCGGGTCCATCCAACCCCGAATTCCCTGCTCCGGGGGACCATCCCTCCCCCTCTTGGAAATCCCGAGGCCCCGCTCCCGCTTTTTAATCGGTTTAAGAGCGTTTTCCGGGATTGCGCCGGGGGCCTCTAATGATCCCGTTTGTTTTCCCGTTTTGTTTATAAGGGAATTAAGGGAGGGAGAGAGGTGTTCAATTACATTGATGGAACTAGTTCTCTTTACACGCTTCAGATTTCAACCATCCTTTAGTTTCAAAGAGTTTTGGCACGGAGTAGAGTTTTTAGTTACTCTTTTTGAAGTGTGTTACAGAAAAGGGAGAGGGGGTTAAAACTGACTTTGATAATTTATAACTACGTTTTCTGTTAATCTATGCATGAGGGTTAGTTTGGTGTTTGGTCTTTTGATTTCTTTAAAAACTATGTAAATACGATACTATACTGTATAATGAAATACTTTATTACGGTAATTACTGAATTTATTAAGTTATAAAAAAAGATTGATCACTCAAAGTGGGACTTTTTGAACGGATTTTAATCTTTTTATTATAATTTAGATTCTAAATATTTAGCACAGTGCTGTAACATTATTCATTGCATTAATGCATTTTCTTCTAAATAATTTTTATTTTAAATACTGTTAAAATACTTGCAAAATTTAAACTTACTTCGTTATCCTCTTTAATCAGTTGTCCTTATAAAAAGGAATTTCAAAAAAGGAAATTTACCTTCTCTTAAATGCATTTAATTAACGGAGCTGGATTTATATTTAAATATTTAATTTACACTTTATTATGTGGGATACAACTAATATAACAAAATACGTCTAGTAAACTTATTTAAAAGCTTACAAAATCAATCTTATCCTAAATTACCGTCACTGCCAAAAAATAACGTAAATCTGAATTATAATTTTCCGCTTTATCTTCAAAACATCGGCCCCATTTAAAAGCATACTTCCTAACTCCAAATCAAAAGAGTCAAACTTTTAATTTAAAAATCCCTTTTAAATGCGATGTTAATCTTTTAATGAAAAGAAAACGGGGAAAATCCTTCCCCGAGTTACTCTCTAAAACCCTCCTTTACATTATTATAAGGCCGCAACATTTTTATTAAAAGTCATCCAATCCATCAACTCCCGGCCGTCGACGTTAATAACAAGAATCGCCCCGTTCTCCCCTTGAACTCCCTTACCAGAGATTAACACTGATACAGACGCTTTGGTTTTGTTTGCAACGTATCAAGGAATAATGAATTATTCAACGTTCGCGTGTTGGTGAGATCCAGTGCGTGATTCGCCGAACTTCAGAAACATGGCTGTCGGCTTTGGATGATCGAAAGGACGTTCGGATTTTAAAACAAAGATGGTTGTAACTGAGGGAAGCACGAAGCTTTTGGTTTGTTGTTTTTCACTTCAACGCGTTTGATGGTATCTGGGTCTTATTATTGAAAAAAGCGAATTGGGTTTTACAGTGAATCATGATGGTGCCGCCGATAACTATGAGGGGTGTTAATAAAATATTAGTTCAAGTTGTGATTTTCATTCTGAGAGTAGTTTGAGGGTATAATTGGGTTGGTTTAGTGGAAATCTGTAACCCTTATTTTATCCCTGGCCTAATATGCACGAGCACGAAGGTAGAGTTCTGTAAAACTGGTTTTTCCTTTAGAGTTGTATATGTGCAGTGAAAGAAACATTTCAATTTTTTTTTTCAAATACAGAATTCAGTAATTTCGGAGGGAATGTCGGTATTACTTTTATGTGACCTTTAAAAATAAAGCTTTGTGGACGATTAAATATTTATGACTTTAAATAGAATAAATTTTAGATTCATTTGAACCTAGCAACCATATTCTAGTAACTTCCTAACCCTATTGGTATACAGGAAAAATACAACTTTTTCAATCATAAAGTATCAAATGGTCAATGAAGATATTTTTTTCTTTTCCTTGGTATACGCTTTGTTCAATAAATCATTATTAAGTCGGGGGGTCAGCAGTTTAGAAAGGGAATACATGAAATCACACACTCAATTCAATTTCTATTAAAAGAAAAAAATCAGCTTCTTTTTCTTCATCAAAAACGTTTGGGAACTTCCCAAGGTATTCCGTTAATGGATTGTTTGATTTACGGATGGATAATTTCTTAAAAATTTTAAAAATAAATACCTTTTTGACGACGATAACCTTTACGTTCATTTTTGATTGGGAAAGCTATGCGTTTTGTGATGTTGTCTTTCGAAAAGTGACTATTTATTCAGCTGCCAAGTGTTATGAAATGAACTCCTCACCCAAGTAAATTTTTAACGCCATCCTAGATTACCCTCAAACTCCATATCCACCCTTCCAAAATGCGAAACGAGGTAGTATTTAAAATTAAGCGTTTCCCAAACAAGCTGCGAACAACTCAGTCTTGTTCCTCGATCTCTGCGCTGCCACTCAGAAGCAAGCGAAAACCTCGTCACACGAAACTAAATAAAAAAATCAACCCCCAGAAGCAAACAAATAAGCAAGCAAGCAAGAGGCTTGTTATTTATCGCTGCAGCCTCCCCCACTATCGAATAAAAAGCGCTTTAATGTCCCAGTAGCAGCCGGTTGTGTAAAAAGTGACGCTTGAATCATTAACCGCTTTCGGGAGTACTCGAGCCCGAGTCATCTGTCAAGCTGCTATTTCGGGAAGAGTCCGCGTTTTATTGAGGCTGATTGAGACCGCGGGGGTGGAGTTGACTAGGGAGAGCAACGGCCACATGCCCTGATGGTCAACATCGAAGCAAGATGTCCATGGCTTTTTCTATCGCTGAGTAGAGAACTATTAGAAAGCACATTTTTCACGTGAGAATTGAGAGAAGCAAACAGAAGTTAACTAAGATACTAGTTTGGTAAAAGCTAGGAAAATTTTACTCTCCCTAAAAAATAATTGGGTATTGAAGAACAAACAATTTATGGAATGAGAGAAACTTAATAGATCCATTAATTGACTATCCACACAACTTATTGTGATTTTGGCGAGAAATATTAAAATGTCAGAACTTGTATAAACTCCTCTTTCCTCTCACTGAGCTATAAAACAAACTGGAGTGACTAGTGAGCGTGCTGAAACCGTATTGTTACAATTTTTAACTAAATAAACAGCGCGCGGATAATTTCCTGTGACTAGGTTTAATTTAGAATATATACAATAAAATAATATAATATAATAAATGATTTACAATAAGAACTTGAACATTTTACAATCTTCCCTCACTGTCAGGCCAGCTCTCCTCTGTTCTCCCAATTTTCTTTATAAAATCAAAGCACAACAATAAATTGCTATCTCTAAAAGTCCAGGCTTCACCAGTCCCGTTGGGGCTGGACTAGTTATCTGTTACACTGCCCCCTTCCTAGGAACTGCCGTCCCGGCAGTTTCTTCTTTAGGTATTTCCTAAGAAAGGGGCCAGTCGGTCCATGTGCACCACCTTATACTTTGTAGTCCCCCTTTTCGTGATCCGGTATATGACATCGTTCAGTTTTTTCACAATGATGTATGGTCCGTCCCACACACTTTGTAATTTCGGTGATAATCCTCGTTTTCTCGTAGGGTTATACAACCAAACTCTATCGTCTTCTTTAAAGCTATGGGATGTAGAACGAACATCATATCGTGATTTCATCCGCTCGGCCATCCAGTTAATTCTTTCTCGGGCAAACCGATGAACTCTCTCCAACCGTGCCTGTAGAGCATCGATGTATTGATCAGGCGATGAAGGGGTATCACTTGGTCTTCCGAATAGTAAGTCGCAAGGTAACCGAAGCTCTCTTCCAAAAAGTAAGGTGGCCGGAGTGTAATTAGTTGACTCATGGACGGCGCTTCGGTAAGCGAGCAAGAATAGGGGAAGGTGGTCGTCCCAGTCTCGCTGGTTTCTTGCAACGAAGATGGATAGATGGTTTAAGATAGTTCGATTGAATCTTTCAACCATTCCATCCGACTGCGGATGCAGAGGAGTAGTCCTGGTTTTTTTTATCCCAAGGGTCTTGCACAACCCTTGAAAAAGGCCGGAATTGAAGTTCGGTCCTTGGTCTGAATGGATTATAAGTGGCACCCCAAACCGACATATCCAATTTCTGGTTAGGGCTTCTGCCACAGTTGCTGCTTCCTGGTCAGGCAGTGCATACGCCTCCGGCCATTTCGTAAAATAATCCATTACAACCAAAATATATTTGTTTCCGGCATCTGTTCTCGGCAAGGGTCCTAAAACGTCCAGGGCGATCCGTTCGAAGGGAGCACCGACATTATACCTTTGGAGACGACCCCTAGTTCTCGTTTTCGGACCTTTCCTAGCAGCGCAGGCTGTACACTCCTTGCACCAACGTTCTACGTCCCCTCGAACTTGGTCCCAGTAAAACCGCTCTCGCACCTTGTGAAGGGTCTTCATCACTCCGAAATGCCCTCCGGTTGGACTATTGTGGATCTCTTGGAGTACTGATGAAACTCTGACTTTGGGAAGTAAAAGTTGCCACCTGTGATTTCTTCCATCCTCCGTTTCCCACAAACGGTACAGCACTCCGTCGCGTAGATGTAAAGAGTCCCATAACGCCCAATATCGTTTGGTCGTTTTACTTTGCATGGCTATGTCCTGCCACTCAGGTTTCGAAGTCGAATTTTCTTTCAGTTCCAGGATTGGCTTAATGTCTGCGTCGGTTCTCTGAGCTTTAGCTAACTCTGCAGGACTCCATGGATCAGGCATAGTCGCTGGTTGAGCTTGGGATTGCCTGATTCTCAATTCTCTTTTTCTCGTTTCGGGTGGCTTACTTTCAGGTTCAAACTTCACCTCCGCCTTCTCGCAGTAATTGCAATTCGCACAAGGACGTCTTGATAATGCATCGGCATTCCCATGGGCGGATCCTTTCCTGTGTTGGACTTCAAAGTCATACTCTTGCAACCGTTGTATCCACCGGGCTACCTGTCCTTCAGGATTCTTGAAGTTCAACAACCAGGTAAGAGCAGCGTGGTCTGTCCTCAGGAGAAACTTCCTTCCGTAGAGAAAGTGGTGGAAATGCTGAACAGCTTTCACGATAGCAAGTAATTCTTTTCTGGTCACACAGTAATTCCTTTCGGCTTTCCCAAGAGTTTTGCTAAAGTAAGCGATAACTCTTTCATTCCCATTGATGGCTTGGGAGAGAACCGCACCCACTCCGTCGTTACTAGCGTCAGTGTCCAAGATAAATTTCTCACTGGGCTGAGGATAGGCTAGAATAGGAGATGTTGTGAGGACTTTCTTAAGGTGTTTGAAAGCTTCCTGGCATTCCGAGGTCCAAACGAAGGGAATTTTTGCTTCAGTCAACCGATGCAGGGGTCTTGCTATCAAAGAGAATCCTTGCACAAACTTCCTATAGTAGGAGCATAGCCCCAGAAAGCTGCGAAGTTCATGAACATCTTTTGGCTCTTTCCAGTCCTCGACAGCCCTAACTTTGGTCGGATCCGTCCTGACTCCTTCGGATGAGATGAGGTGGCCGAGATAGGCGACTTCTCTGCGAAACAGGTTGCACTTCGCCGGATTTAATTTGAGATTTGCTTCCCCTAGCTTTCGAAACACTTTTCGTAAGTTTGCCAGATGCTCTTTAAAGGTCTTTCCGATGACGATGATGTCGTCCAGATATACAAGACATGCTTCACAGGTAAGGCCTCTCAGTACTGTTTCCATAAGTCTTTCAAACGTAGCAGGAGCATTACATAAGCCAAACGGCATCACTTTAAACTGCCACAGTCCTTGCCCAGTTGTGAACGCTGTCTTTTCCTTATCTTCTGGGGACACTTCCACCTGCCAATAACCACTCTTTAAATCGAGGGTGGAAAACCATTGGTTTCCTGCAAGAGTATCCAGCGCATCGTCAATCCTAGGGAGGGGGAAGCTATCTTTCTTGGTCACATCATTTAAACGGCGGTAGTCTACACAGAATCTGGTGGATCCGTCTTTCTTCTTTACGAGAACGATTGGAGACGCCCAGGGACTGGTGGAGGGTTCAATCACTCCGTTTTCTTCCATTTCTTTGATCAAGTTAGAGACCTCCTCCCTTTTAGCGAATGGCAGTCTTCGAGGATGTTGTTTAACTGGCGGGTGATCACCAGTGTCGATTCGATGCTGGGTCACCTTTGTTTTACCTACATCTCTTGAGGAGCTAGAGAATAATTTCTTGTTTTCTAAAATCAAGGCTCGAACGGTTCTTGTCTGGTCTTTAGTGAGATTCTCTAAGCCGTCGTCAATAGTCTTCAAGTAATCGGGTAAAGTGTCTTGATCATTTTCCATCTTTTCGCAATGGGAGATGCTGACCACGGGAGAGCAGGAAGCGATTTCTGCTCCTCTTCGAAGTAGTTTTACCTTATTGCTGAGGTTTAATAGACGAACAGGTACTTTTGACTTTTTCAGGTCGATAAGCGTTGCAGCCACCAAGAGGTCTTGTTCAGAGGACGTGGATGAGGGAAAGTCTGTTACCCCGTACCTATAGCCAGTACCACGGTCTCCAACTCCCTCTGTTACCACCTCGGTTCTTGGAGGTATGCTTATGTCTTCTGTGGCAAAAAGTCTGCAGACCAACGTCTCCGGACGAATTTGGCCAAAGAGCGGAAACTCCTCGTTTCTCAAGAGAAGGACGTTCTTCTCTAAATCAATTTTAATCCCTTGTGGTTGAAGGAAATCAAGTCCAAGTAAACAGTCTTCTTGTATGTCTGCTACGTAGATGGAATGTTGAAACGAATACTCACCAATACGGATGTTGACGGTTGCTCTTCCTCTCACGGTCGCTTCTTCTCCGGTAACTGTCCGCAACGCGATGTTGGGCGTCTTATAGTCGAGTTGGCCCCTACTTATCTTATCAGCTAATTTTAGATTTATAAGGGTGACATCCGCCCCAGTGTCAACTATCATAGTACAGGGAACATTATTTACATATCCTCTTATGTGGAGTCCAAGGTCTTTTCCATTGATAAAGGATATTTCAAAGACTTTCTTAGGGCCTGTAAACGTCGCAGACTGCCCTTGCCCCGCAGGACAGTCTCGCTTTAGTTTCCCTGGCCTTGGAGTCGGCGATCTTGCTTCTTCGGACACCTATTGCTTAGATGACCTACTCCTCCACAGTTCCAGCATTCCAGGTTTCTTCTACGAAAGGAAAGATCATTTCTTCTCGCTTCTTCAAATGTCTCACTTATCATTTTGCGCATCATCTCCTTAAGCTCTGCTGCATTACTTGCGCTGTCCTCTTCGCTAGTGGTACAGGCTCTCACCGATCTCCGGCTCCCAGTGGTTGCTCTTCTACAAGCTTCGAACTTTAGAGCGTGAGCCACCGCAGCGTTGAGATCCTTACAATCCGCCATGCGTGTCGAATGTTGCATCTCCGGATCTGAAATGGCGTTGACGAAAGCGTTCCTCGCCATACAGTCTCTGACGTCGAGCGGCCAGTTTGCATAGACCTTCCGTGCCAATTTCTCCATCTCAGAGGCCAGGACTTGAAGAGATTCTCCAGACTTTTGTGTTCTGTTGGTCATCTGTAGCTGGAAGAACTCTTTTAAATACTCTTCCCCGTACCGTAGTTCCAAGGCGTTGACGATATCTTCATAGTCCAGGCGCTTGTCGCTTGGTAAGGTTTGTAAAACTTCTGCTGCTGTTCCTCTCAGAGACGCCGCCAATTGACTTGCCCTTACTTTTTCATTCCAGCCATTTGAGTCCGCGATTATCTCGAATTGAGTCCTGTGGACTGACCAGGCTGTTTGGCCGTCAAAAGTCGGCGGCTTGACCATGGGTATAGGAGAGACACATTCGACGAAACTTGACAATTTTGTATGACGTTCTACCTCTAACATCCTCCTTCCTAAGTCTTCATTCCTTTGGCCCAAAATCTTCTCTAGTTCCTCATATTTCTTCTCTATTGCTTCAACTTTCTGATCAATGTGAGCTATATCAGTCTTGAACTCTATCTTGATATCTTCAATTGTGTCTTTAATTTCGGTCCTAATTGTGGATAGGCCGTCCATCATGCCGTTTTTAATAGCCACCTGACTGGCCTCTAAATTTTCCTTCATACTGTCTTGACTAATCTGTAGCTCTTGCTTTATGCTGTTTTGAAAATTCTCCAATCTTTCACCCAAAGCTTCCAACACTTTACTCAACTCAGCCTCCATTTTTCTCGTAGTCATTTGATCGTTTAGTCCTAATCACAACCCACTTCTAGACACCAAATGTTACAATTTTTAACTAAATAAACAGCGCGCGGATAATTTCCTGTGACTAGGTTTAATTTAGAATATATACAATAAAATAATATAATATAATAAATGATTTACAATAAGAACTTGAACATTTTACAATCTTCCCTCACTGTCAGGCCAGCTCTCCTCTGTTCTCCCAATTTTCTTTATAAAATCAAAGCACAACAATAAATTGCTATCTCTAAAAGTCCAGGCTTCACCAGTCCCGTTGGGGCTGGACTAGTTATCTGTTACAGTATCACACCACGGAAAGGATTTCCATCTTCTTTTAATTTTCCCCATCTCTTAGCCCAGTTGTATACACAGAATGAAACGACCATTCTAAATTTTGCTCATAATATTTTAAAAAACAGGCATGGGCGGATTAAAAGATGGTCATGCGGGGGTTGCCCCGATTGCTGCTAGCCCCGAATGCCCCGCCGATTGCTGCGAGCAATCGGGGCAATTTAACCTTCCACACCGGCACGTTTGGTCGCTTGTTATAGTATCGGAGGTTGTCACTCCAGTTTGTTTTATAGCTCAGTGACTCCTCTAGGATCAAACTGTGTCCCTTTTTCTATGTTGTCGGTTATATATTTATTGTTTTATACCTTGTTTCTCTCTTATGTGAATTTAGCTGCTTGATCTAGTGCATTCATCGCACCCTAAAAAGAAGCTATGTATAACAACAGCTTTAAAACGCTGAGGTTCACTTTGTTAAGAACATATAATTTTTCCAAATGCTTCTCCATGTGTATAAAACTGTTTTTTACGTTAGTTATTTTTTTAATGCATAAGATTAGTTTAATGGGAGAAAAACGGAAATGTGCTTTTCCTGTACGTCGCGTATCTACGCTATGCTGTTATCCTATAAATGGCAAGTAACTTTTATTAGAACTTGTACTGGTTCTGAAAGTTCAACGCATTAGCTCTTTCATTCAACTGGGCAAATCCGACACCCCCAAAGAAGAAACCCTATCTCAAAAGCAATCATCAACGGGAAAAATCAAAAACGCTAAAGAAGAAACTCCTACAAGCGATGTTGGCACAGTTCTATCATTAGCGAAAGAGATCCCATTGGATCTCTATTCCTTTCCTCCTCTTCATTAAGGCTGCTTCTGAGCACTTGGGCGCGAGTTGACCTCCGCGGTGACCCCGCGAGATGCCTCCTCGTTACCGCGCGCTCATCCGTCGGGCAGGGTGACAAATGAGACGGGGTTAGGGTCATTTTTGAGAGGTGTCTCGGATTAAAACTTCATTTTGGCACATCTGCCATCAAGTGACGGGTTGGGGACTTTGCGCTAAAAGGGTCATTGCTTTTGAAGTTTTTATTAACCGGAGTTTTTTTTATTTTGAGATGCTTGGTGTTGCTGATGATAAATGTATTTGCCAGAAAACACTTGACTCGAATCCATATATATTTCTAAAAAGGCGTTAAATTGAGGAAAGTTAGCATGTGTATGTGTCTTTATCAGTTGAGATAATTTTCACAAAAAAAGTCGCAGTGAAAAATTATTTTTAAAATTTGAAATTCAAACATTATGCAAATACTTAAGGAGAGAGGGAGTTTTGCGGTTTTTTTCTACTTGCTGATTAGAGTGGGAGTGGTCAAAATTTGCTTACGTAATATTGAAACGCCCTTAAAATGAAAAATAGTTTTAAAAACATTTAGATGCTTTCTACTTTCATCAATACATTTTATAACAATTCAACTAGTTCTTCCTTTCAATTTCAAGAATGTTATTTGGTTTTAATCTATAACCCTAAACATCATAACTAACGCAAACTTTTGAATTCTACTTAATTTCCTTATAAAAAATTATAATATTTATTTTCACATTTCTTACCGACTCACTGGTCATATTCAGAAACCTACCATTATGAAAACGGTGTCTAATTTGGTGTTTTTAAGGATGCAGTGCATTCCATGCAGTTATTTCTCAACAAAAGAGGACAACAAAAAATAAAGCCTTTTATTCACTCCCTTTCCTTTATTAACTTTTTATTATTAATTTTTTAAACTCCAATTTTGAAAAGGTCAAATCTCCTTCTCAGCACTAAATTTCACTACCAACTGAGGTCGAACCAAGTGTCCTCATTCTATTCACACGCCAAAAACGAGTTTAATGTACTTCGTGCAAGTCCCCTGCTGTTTTCAATTTGTCATGTTTCCACAGTATTACCTCGACCTAATCGTTTTCCTTATGTCCTGGATCGGAACAAACGCCTGATTATACTCTCTGGCAGTTCTTTTCTTTTGCGAGCACCGCTTCACATTCGAAATCCCCCCTTGTGTCCCAGACGCAGCACAAAACCATTCTTGTTTCTTCTCGTTAGCAGAACTCAAACCTCCCGATCCCTTAACAAACGATCGTCTGGCATTAGGATTAGCATTGTTAACATTCGCCAGGTCCTCCCATTGCACCGACTCGTAACCGACGGGTTAGCACTCATTTTTTTTAATTCTTATTTTGTAACTGAAGCTTTTGAGTAATTCGATGAACTCTGATGTGGAAGAAAAGTTAAGGGGAAGTTTTTTGTTTCTTAAGGGTTAAGGTTTAATGGTAGTTAAGGTTTTGTGACATTCTTAAGGCTCATTCAGACTTATCACTTTTGATATTCATTTTGGAGGAATCATCCAAAGAGGAATCATCACTCTTAACTCCTTCACATTTTTTATGCAAACTAGCGATTAAAATGAGTGAATAACTCGTAATGAACAGTTAAAGTGAAACAGTCTGAATGAACCTTTAGGCCACGGTCACCCTGAGCGCAGAACCAGGCGTATCAACCGGCGGATCTTATCGGGTAGTGGATATCTACCCCACTCTTTTGTTCGCTCACCTAACCACACACATCGGGGAGATACACCTGATCCTGCGTTAAGAGTGACCGCGGCCGTATTCACCGGTAACTTGACCGGCGGTTAACCGGGAGTCAAACCTCTGATTGGTGGAAAAATAGTTTTCCTTCTTCAACGGCCAATCAGAAGCTTGACTGTCGTTTAACCGCCGGTCAAGTTACCGGTGAATACAGCAGTAAGGGTAGGCGCGCACTGAGACTTTCGTCGAGGCGACTGGTCACTCGAGCCATGGCCTATCTAGAGTCTCGTCGCCTAATGCGCGCACTCTAGCTTCTTGCCATAGCCCGATTGACAGTTATGTTCCAGGTCGCCGTGACGGTTGTGTCATTCGATTCAGTAATTAAAAAGCCTTTTTCTGGAAACCGTTCAACAAAAACTTTTTTTTAGAATAGAGATATTTTCATTCAGACATTCTTATCCCTCTCACTTTCCTATTATGTCTCTCCATCTTCATTGTCTTCTTTAAATAGATTTTTTTGAAAACTCAATTTTTCACCCACATTCTATTAATTTTATCTTCTTTGATCGATCTCATTCACTAGTGATGATATGAATGATATATTTAATCAGTTCTGTGTCGTTTTCCTTCAGAGCAAGCTTTAAACCTTTAACGGGGATGCGGGTCAGATTATATTTTACCAATTTAACTTGCTTGAGGCATACATGTGATTCTTCCTCCAATTTGGGGAAATCCGCCAATTTGCTTAGCAAAATTAAAATCCAACAATTCGATTTGCAAAATTGAAGTTCCTCTTTCTTATTTTCCAATCGTGTTTTTACTGAAAACTTTTTTTTTATTTCCAATGGCAGAGAAAAAGACTACAATATCTTACAAAACAATTAAGAATACAAAAGTAAGATAAAGAAAAGTCAATGTCTCATCAGCAAGAATCTTGCACTCCAATATCGTCTCACCTCGGAGCCCCCACACAGAGCTGGACATCTTTGGATGTGGGACCTGTCCATAATTTCATCCATTTTGCAGAGTGGGCAATTAGGACTGTCATAAACGCCAATGCGGTGCAGGTGGTTTGCAAGGCAGTCATGTCCCACTGCAAGTCTAAATTCTGCGACTGCTCTGTCACGAGGTCTATCAGAAATTTTCTGGTCTAATAAATTTTCCCAGCTCCTCGAAGAAATACGAGAAGTGAGCCTCGACTTCCATCTGAGTCTCATTTTATTTTTGATGTTAAGTTTCATGGAGTGGAATGAGTAGCTTGTTGTTGGCTGTTCAACTATCCGTGTGCCCTTTTTGGCCAACATATCTGCCTGCTCGTTGCCGAAAATATCACAATGCCCACACAAATATCACATGCCGAAAATATCACAATATTACTGAAAACTCTAGCCGCTAGTGTTGTACAGTAATAAGTTTTATGTAAAATCGAAATAATATGAAAACTTGTTGATTTAAGCTAAAAAATATGACTAGCATATCGAATCGTAGATCTCGGGAAGTAGAAGCCAATTGACCCCCTCTTAAAATGAAGGAAACTTTAGGTGTCATCGAATTTTTTAAAAATATTTTCCGCCAATTTATTGTAAGAGTGATCACATGTATGTTGAGGGCCCAAAAAATCAATTAGAAATAAAAAATCAAACGAAATTAACTATTTACTCTTGAAGTTGGTAGAAATTATTTATAATGAATAATAGAGAGAAAAGAACATGTTCACAAAACACTGAACTATTTTGTATTACAATTTCATTGAAATTTTTTATACATATTTGGAGATATCAGATTTTTATAAAACTTACTTTTTAATTTAATTGCAACAGGTGAAATGAACAGTATGGCATATTACCACTCGGTAAATTTTTTTAGCGAATCTTTTTTTTTCTCAATAGTTTCTTTTTTAGGATGATTCAAAAAGATGTCTGTATGGCCACATGTTGCTGCAAGCCGGTACTAAAAAAGTGAAATCTTTATTTAAAGACTTCTCACAGACTCTGGTTTATTCCTATTGTCCAATATGAACCTCCTGGATTTATTGTGCAAGAGGATTGCCACACAGTGGTTGATAACAAAACATATTTGTTGAGAAAATTTTAAAATAAACTTCCCGGAGGTAAGATTTCGTGCTGAGAAGGATAGAATAAATATAATAAATATCCGGGTACCCCTACAAATCAAGTATATCCGGGTAAGAAGAAAATCGCTTTGGGGTTGAATCGAAGGTATACTTAGAGTAACGGATGGGTAGGCTCTTTTATTATTATACGAGATTATTATTATGGTCAGAGGAGGGAAAGCTGAAAATTGAAGGGTTCCGTTTTAGGTAGGAGTCACGATATCATTCTGAAAGGTATGATGAGATTTTTATATGGAGTCGAGATCAAGGTTAATTTCGTGGCCTTAGGATTAAGACTTATAAAAGGGGAAATGAAATGACATCTTTTTGAGGACATGGAAGGCTGGAGATGAATTTATCTTCCTAATTGATAGTTTTAATACATATCTAATCATTTTATTCCTTGTTGTCTTATAATAAATAAATTCATTTTTTTGTGACTAATAACCTTTTTTAATTTGAATAATTTTGTCTTTATTCAACTAAAAAAACACAAAACTACACAATACAACTGAAAAATTGCAAATTTGCTAACTCTTTCTTTTTTGAAGTTCGAAAATGTGCTATTTTCACATGCTAATATCTCCGCGGGCATTCAAGTTATTTTCGTGAAACTTTTTCTGCGAGTTCTTCATAACGTTGGAAACAATACTATCTTTGAGGTTTTTGCTCTATCTCCTATAGTTTTACGTTAATTTTTTTGACTTTTTTATTTCACCGCTAGGGGCACTGTAAGTCATCTCAATGGATTCTCCAGGGTCAATTACCTAGGGATAGACCTTACTTCCTTGACCCTAGGACACGTTTGTTCTAAATAAAAGCCGCGAAATCGACTTTTGAAACACCGTGTATATTTGTAGTATAGGTCAGTGATTCTCAACCATTTCATATCCAAGATCTTTCATATCCCTTTTGTGATCTTTTGACTCCATCTAAAACAAAAAAAATTAGCGCTATCAGACGTTTTTCTGAGAATAATATCACTTAAGCATGCTTAAACCCCATTAAAGCTCCCTTTATCTATCAACTCAATATTCTTCTTAAGCAAAGATAAACGAGGTGACCACATCACGACACCAAACACACATCATCTTCCACCCAACGTTCCAAAAAACAAATAAACGAACAGAGAAAAAAAAGGCGTTAAAACCCTTAACACGATTGCCGCTTGTCCTTATACCCACTGCGCCATAGTTTTCGGGATGCTAGTGACAGAAATATTTCTCGATAAGGACTTCATATCTCTGTGGTGCGACTGACAAATTGATATAGGAGCACTTCATCACCCAGCGGTCGTCGGTGCTGAATCGCAAAAGACTTGTTGGAGAAACGGCAGCAGCAGGGTGGGACACTGTTATTGCATTCTTCCGTTGATAGACCCGTTTTCGGAGTGGTTGACGGGAAATTATGGGAGAAGACATAGCCGCTTGTGTTGGTGGGAAATGAGATTTTGGCGGCTGGTTCTGCTGTTGGTGGGTGGAAATTGGATTCGTGGGCTTGGCCCTTGAGAAAGTGAAAGTGATGGGCATCCGTAAGCGATTTACCTGTGAGGGAAAATTGTTTATTGCTAATAGTGTTCGGTGTGTAATTTTTTAAGGGTAGTTCAGGACGGAGAAATCAGGTTATTTGAGAAAACGGGGTAAGAAGTTAGTCAGATTTGATCCTACGTTATTAAGACCATTTTGAAATTACTTTCAACAATTTTTGAGGAAAAATTTTTTTAGAGGAAAGTTACATAAGTAGTCACATTTCATTGACCTTCCCATCTGTGGTGAAATTTCTACAACTTTTGCATTTTTTATACTAAGCTTACCAATTCTCATTTTACAACGACTGAGTAAAAGGGTGATTTCTTAGGAATTAAAAATAACAGTGGAATAAATTACCTCTACAGTTTTTCAGATAATTACAGCACTAAAAACAGGATTTAAAGTGTGATTTCAAAAAAAAAGTTTGAACTCATTCTTTCCTCCATATTACAAATACAAGCCCCTTTTTCCTTGTATTTGCAATAAAATTAGTGACGTTTTCCTTTTTGATAGGTGAACTAACCAAGTAAATAAAACTGACTTTTTTTCCTCATAAGACAAATTATTTTTTTTAATTCTAAAAAACCCTTTTAATTTATTAATTTTCCCTCGAATCAAAACCAATTTACTCCTACGATAGTTTTTAAAAATGCATAGGTATTACAGTTTACAATCTAAAGAAAATTTCAGGCTTTTTTTATTTTATTTCAAGAAGGAAAGTAATTATAAACAGAGTGATTCCCCATTTAGTAGTTTGAAAAAAATTATTCATAAATTAACATTACAAAACAGGAATATTATAAAAAGACAATACCTACTCCCTACTGATATTTTAAAATTTGTCAATTTTATATAAGAATTAAAATTGAATTGTAAATTTTTATCATTTTGAATAATTTTTTTCAATAAAATATACGGATGGAGAAGCCTATTTTATTTTCAAGAAATTCAAATTCGAGTAATAAAGTATGTTGAGTATGCTCAAAACGTAGGTACCGTAATGGAATTACTTATCCTGAATGCAAATAAGTGTATTATATTTCCTTAATTAAAAAAAAGAAAAATTAATTTTTAGCATCGTACAACCTATCAGTTTTGTCGAAAACAACTTGAATTATAACTGTTCACCGCGAAGCTTTTCATTTTTTTTGCTCAATTATGAATCATCTTCCAAAGTGGAATGAAATTTACGGGCACCAAAAAACACCAGAAAAGCATATTTCGTGAATAGAGATGAGATATATCTCAAATTAAGCAGCTCCATTAGCATTTCGTTACGTCATATCTGATGTGCTTCTTGGTGCTTTTTGAAGCCTTCACCAGTATTCATGCATTCGGTTCAAAAAGCTTTTTCTGTGACTAATTACTTCGTTTCCTGCATAATAAGCTCGTACTCTGACTGAAAATCAACTCCGAGTCTCGCGAAAAAGCCAAATAAATTGAATAGTATGAATATATTGTTGTGGGGTTTCTCCTCCTTGAAAAGAAAATGAGTGGATATGGCTTTTAAAGTGAAGCTCTTGTTGATTTTATATGCGGCATCGATTTGTTTAATTGAAACGAAGAGAAACGGGAGTTATTCCAGTCGACGTTTCGGAAGTCGGGTTTATGTTTGGTGGTTTTTAATCAAGTGAATATATAAACTGAATCGTTATGCATGTTTACCAGACGGCTGTGCATTGAATTTATACAGAATTCTTGATAGTAAGTTAAAAGTTAATAAATTTGGAATTTAAAAATTATTTTCAAGCTTTCTGATTTTTATATCATGCATAACATTATATTTTAATCTATTCTTTATTAATGTTCTTTTTTGAAGTTAGAAGTTAATATCAACATTTGATAAGAATTTTCACAAAGTAAGATTCGCCGATATTATAAATTATTTGACAGAGTGAGTTTTAATTAAGGAATACTTTTAAACTTAAAATATATTTTCAAAACTTACTACTGATTCTTAATTTTTCTTATACTGTGTACATTTTTTTAGGATGCATTAAAACTTGTTGAGTAAAACAAAAAAGAGACAAAAAAATATTTCATGTTGCATTACATTGTATATTTACATTTTAATACTGGTCGTAAAAATACCGATTTGTTCTTTGTATTTTGAATTTTTGTACTTTATACGCTCTTTAGTTTTATTACGTTTACTTTATGATTTATAAATATGCGTTTATTTTCATACATATAACGTATATTACTTAAAAATGTGAGAAATATTCCTCCCCATTCACAATTAACGAGCATTTTGCTTCTGAGACATATATGCTCGCAATCGCAATACTCAAAGTACTATTAGAATAACGTATTTTTCACTCCACACATCATATACGCTTCTCAACCGACTCCCAAGACAAGGAGAGAGAGGGGGGAAGGCGAAATCACAGCCCCATTTGAGCTAGGGGCTTCAAGACACCGCAATATCGCCCCGTCAAGCGAAGAAAGGGGCCAGGAAGCCCCGGCGGGTGGGGCGTGTTTGCTCGGCAGTGCGTGACAGGAGGCGCCCCGCGGCAGCCCCAAGTCAAACATCTCACTTCCCGCCCTTCATTAGACGTCACTCTGACGTCACCGATCCAGCGAGGGGAAGTGACGTGTCCACAGTTAATTTCGCACGAAGGGGGGCTTGACTTATTGAGGGCGGATTTATTAAAATATAAATGGGTGTTTGGAATCGTGTAGAATTCTTGTTTACTGGTTCATGTGGTCCTTCGATGAAAATAAGTCAACCCGTACTGAATTGTCTGAACGGAATAACACTGTATTTTACTATTTAACGCAAGAGAGGTAACGAGAGAGTAACAAGAGAGTGGAGGGCAAGTACTAGTCTAGCCGACTAGAACTGAAAAAGTGGTGACCATTCATTGGTCCTCCACTCATCTGCGGGAATGACATTGGCATTCCTAGAACAGATTTAATACCTTGCCTTTCTGGATAGGACGAAACCGGTCCAGGGTTGGAGGCGACGCTTGAAAGTTGTGAGTTTACACTTATTGTCCGCTTAACCAGCGTTAAATGGTGAAATACTCCTTTCATCTAACTCTCTGTCTATAACCATTCTTTAAAATTGTTTACCTTTTACCCTCGTTTCTTAAAATTTTTTTTGTATTTTTAAGAGGTAAAAACGTCATACAAATTATACCATTTATCCAACATTATTTTATATTTTGTACAAGAAGTACAGTTTTTGGTATAAAAAGTGCCGTATAGGACTTATCTCTTGTGTGTGAACTGTCTGAAACGTTTTTATTGAATAATAACTTCAACCAATAGTAGCCCACTAAAGTTTATTATCGTATTAATTAAATGCCATTTGAAATTTTCGAAGCACCTCTACTGTAATTTTTGATTTTTAACTAAGAATACAGAAAAAATGGATTTTTTCTGAAAATAAAGATTTCCTATCTCTTTGAAACAACTTTCAATTTTCGTGCAAAACTATAATAATTTACTTAATTTTTAAAATAAAACGTTATGGGCTTTCATCATATAACATGATGATAATATATAATGCAGGCCCTTAATTATAATCTGTTTCAACGATAAAAGCTATTTGTGTTTTTCTGGATCCATTTAATTCACTAGAAGTTTATGCAACATAATTTCAAATCGAGCTGCATTCTGGTTAAAAAAATTTACCAAACTACGTTTTTATAAATATCAACCTTACCAACTCTTCACGACCTCTTTTGATGGATGAACCTGAACCTCAACATCCAGAATAGCCAAAGGTCTCCAAAACGTTCCACATTACCATATGAATGCGCATCATTTTTAATTTTTTATTTCCACACCGGTTGAGTGGCCGGCAAAGATATAAAGAAAGCCGTAGAAAGAGTGGGTGAAACTGTAATTTCAAACATAACTGTGAGTTATCCTCAGTTCTTGCAGTGCAGTTTACGTCCGCCCACAACCCGACTGTGGTCGAAATTTGAACCGACTTCAAGCCATTAGGCTGTTGACTATGCAATTTCAAATTGCCCTCATAGCTATTTCGGTTTGCTCTCTGTCCTACTTTTTAAATATTTACCTTCACGGTGGATATCTGGGATGCGGGTGAAGAAATTTCAAATTACCCTTTATGAGTCTTTTTTATTGTTGTTTTATGCCTTAACCTTTGGTTGGAGTCAACATGAGAAGTCACTCTTGGAGAAGATCTCATGAAGGTTATTCGAAAGAGAATACCCTGTGAATGTTTATCTTTCTGTTTAAGAAAGTTCATTGAACAAATTTGTGTTTTTTAGAAAGAATAGTTGATAATTAATTTGAAGCATTTATACCGTATGATGTGGAAACGCTAGCAGATCCAGGGAGAGAAATAAGGGAGGTCGGAATTCAGGGAAGAATATAAGAGGGAAAGAGACTCTACCAAAACGAGTTAAAACCATTTTTACTAATATTTATGTTAGTTTGATTTTTGCAAAATCTTAGCCCCCTTCTTTAGTAAAAAAACAAATCCTTGATCCACCACTGTGTGGACAGTAATTTTTTAATTAAGGATTATGTAATGAATGCAGATCTTGTACCTATGTTTATAGTCTATAGATATAAATTTCCAACTCTCTTAGGAATAGTGGGACTGTATAAATTTGGGTTAAAACAGGATATATTATAGGCGGCCAGTTATTTTTGTTCAATGGAGGGGGTTTGTAAATAATGCATGAAAGTTCTGTTAGTATGATTATTTATTCAGCATCTTTACTTACATGAGTCCACCTTCCTAAAAATTCGCAACAAACCAGTTTTTAAGCTTTCTTCCACGAAACTGACTTCTTTTCTTTTTCTTACTTTTGGTCTTTTTCAGGATGAGGATTCTTATCTTCCGACTTGAACATGGGCCCCAGACGTCCAGATGACCACGACAGGACCACACCTGGATAAGCGAACGGCATTCGATAAGGTCAGAAAAATGAATCCTCTGTCACTGTTTCCTGGGCTGTTTTTGGTTTGTTCCACCATTTTGAGCTCTTCTGCACTCAATCTTGGTAAGTACCACATTTTGTTTTTCAAAAATGAATTACTTCCTTTGAAAGCTAGCTTTCCCGCAACAAAGTGCTTATTCCATGCGTTTTATTCGGTGAAAAACTTATGTTAACAAAAACTTCATCTTTCTTGTTTAATAAACTGTGTCATATGCATTAAATAAATGAGGTATTTGCATGAGTGAGGGATTTGCTTGATTTTATACTTTTTAGATACATTATGGTCTAAAACTCCCAAATTTCAGATTTTTAAGTTCAAAAATGTGTTTTAAATAATTTAAAATTCAATTTTATTTTTACCAAAACGTCCGAAAAGTCACGTTATCAGAAAACGGGCTTCTATTGGATGTGACCTCACAGCGCATGATTTGTGATTCGAAAGTGTTTTCGCCCCAAAATAAAAAACGAAATTTCAAAAATTTATATCTTAGAAACTAGGCTACGAAAATACTTGTTGTAAACGTCATTCTTCATGGTTTTTTATCTACTATTTAAAAAAAAATAATCTCAAAACGTGAGAATACCTCACTGTACTGCCCTATATTTCCGATTTTATCCCCATTCATGGTAAAAAAATAATTTTACTAATTTGCATCGTTTTAAGGGCCATTCCACAGTCACGGGTATGACATTTGCATGCTTTTTTTAGTAAATATCACTGACAATTTATATGAAATTATAAAAATAACTGTTTGTGTTTTTTACTATGATATTAAAGCAAATTTTAGTGGTAAAAGTTTCATTATCCTACAATTCAATAATTTTAAATAAATTTTTAAAGTCGCGTTACGTGTGTGACTCGGAAAAGTTACACATGTAACGGTGGAAAGGCCCGAAACCAGAAGGTGAGGGACCTAACTTAAAAAGAGGGCTCGCGTTGATAATACTACTTCAATTTGGAACAGTCACTTCCATTTAGAGAATTGGCATTTTTTTTACTTATGAGATATTGGTAGGGTTTGTAGCAAACAATACAACAGCAGGGCTCACACTCACTTTAAAATATTTGTATCAATTTTTGTATCAGGTGAAACCAAGTTTTGTATCACAAAAAATGTTTTTTGTATCAGGTAAAACCAAGTTTTTTATCACAAAAAATGTCTTTTGTATCAGGTAAAACCAAGTTTTGTATCACAAAAAACGCCTTTTGTAGCAATTTGATTGCTGGGAAGCTTTTGTAATTTAGAATTACAAAAGCTTTCCCTTCATTATATTTTAAACTTGCATCAGTAAAACTTTTCGTAAGACATGAAAACTTTAATTTTGATTACGACAAATAATGTGCGTATAGATTTAATTCATAAATACTTAACTTAAACCTCTATTAATTTATCAGCTCTTATCCAATTTTTACCCCTTATCAATTTTTATTTACTTGAGGTTATTTGGTCTAGTGAATATTCACCTCCTAAGTAATTAGTTCTGACCATAGTAAAGTTGTTTTTTCTACAATGTAAAAACAATAGTGAAAGGAAGCCAACTTCAATTAGGCGCCGGTAGGACGCAATCGCGAATAAAACGAAACTTTCACGAAAAATCGCTATTTTTCGGCTTTTCAAGATCGTGATTCTACCCATCGGAAATGTTGGCTTTGACCACGTTAAAGTAGTTTTTCCTGCATTCTAATACTGACACGAGATGAAGCACGCGGCCGTCGAATATAGTCGCGGAAAGGCGGAAACAAATTGGAGCCGAGCGGCGTAAGCGAACATCCACGAACACGCTCTGCGCCCTAGTTGCGCGTGCGCAGAGCGTGTTCGTGGCTGTTCGCTTACGCCGCTCGGCTCCAATTTGTTTCCGCCTGAAGGAACGGAACACGCAGCGCACAAAAGAAACTTTCGCGAAAAATCGCGGCTTTTTCCGCGATTTACCTGTTTCCAAACGCCTAGAAAAGGCAGACAATTTAATTTGGCGCAACAAGATTTGTTTACGTTTTCATGGAGGAAAAATGCAAAAAAACGTAAATTCCGTAAAAATTTCGTGTCGATCCGTAAAACCGTAAATTTTGGTGCAAATTCGTAAATTTTACGGACGATCCGTAAAACTTGGCAGCTATGTGAAAAGAAGCCATCTTCAACTACTTGCGCGAAAAATCGCTATTTTTCTACTTTTCCGCAGAATGCGATCCTAAACACCGAACGACGGCTTCTAACCACTATAAAGTTGTTTTTTCCCACATCGCACTAACAACGCAAGAAGGCAACTTCAACTTGGACTCCGCCGGCCGTCCAAGAAAAAATATCCTAAAAATAGAGCATAATTGGGAAAAAACTTGCGCTTCTAAGTGCTTTTTGTGACAGATTTCCGATTTTCCGTAGCTTTTTCGATGTTATCCGTAGTCCGTAGTTTAACGAAGGCATCCGTAGAAACTACGGAGAATCCGTAGTAGTAGTCTCTGAAAATGGCGCAGTTTTGGCGCAGGAGCTGGTAAAATAGGCAATTTGTATCAGTATGTATCAAAATTTGGTTTTGGCGCAGTTTGGCGCAAATGGCGCAGGCGTGTGAGCCCTGCAACAGTTTTACTTCGAATGTTAAGTTTCAGCTAGAAAAATGTAATTTGAAGTTGGTATTCAACTAATTTGTTGTAAAACTGAGTTTTATTTTCCTTGAAGAACATAGCTATTTTAGCGAAAAGAATCTTGTGCAAATGTTAACATCAATTGAAAAACAACGTTTATTTTTACACAATTTATAAAATTTTTTAAAACAATTGTCTACAGTTTTAAAAAAATTTTATAAATTGTGTAAAAATAAACGTTGTTTTTCAATTGATAGCTATTTTAGTTGTAGAAATGTCTCCTTTTATTAGTGTGTAGGAAAATGAAGATATTATTTTTCTTAGCAACTTGTGGAATCGCTTCCTTTATGAAGTAATCCCTTCGTATTTTAGACGATAGAAATATATTTTTATGCATCTTTGACACACATTTTTCAATCAATATCCATCAGAACTGACATTTCGCCATCCTTTCCAGTCCCTTCTCCGGTGTTTCCATCACCTTTCCCCGAAGTTACATAAAATTGAAATCTCCTTTGGGTCTTTCAGAACACCCCCATCATCAACTCACGTCACTCGTCTCCTCAAAACCCCTTCCCTCTCGATGCCACCACCCAAAACTAAAAGACTACTAAAAAACCTCCAACGCAGCCAAATGAGACGCTCGGCTGAGAGCTAATCAAGCGGGGTAATTAATAAAGATCACTCGACTACTTAAAACCGCAACCACTGGGTATCGTTAACCGCGCAACACACTCAATTTAGCCCGTCGACCTGTCATTAAAAAGCGGGTCTTACCTCTTTTTCTTTTTCCCATCCCTCGAGGTAGTGGACCTTTTTGGCTCGCTGGACCTTTAAGTACACTTAGCGGTGGCGTTCCGTTTCGGTGCGTGTTTCTCGTATCAAATTGATGGTTTTATTAATGGAGTCGAAGAGATTGATATCGGAGGGAAGGTGACGAGGGAAGGAGGGATGTTTTGGAAGTGTGGTTGATTAATTGGAGTTTTTTTCTTGGATGTAAAAAGTTTTGCACGGTTGGGTTGGTGGGGATAAATTTCGCTTGAAGGTTGATTTGATACTAATGATGTAACTGTGAAATTTATAAACTTTATTTTGTGATGGGAGAAGTATTTTATGTCGTTAGGGGGATAATTGAAGTTTTTTAGTGTCCTCTCGATTCCAGTTAGTTAATTCTACAAGTTTTAGGGTTTCAAAATTCTTTGTTTTATCACGTTTTGTAAGTTAGCTCTTAAGCTTGACTTGAAAAAAGATCTCTGTGTGAATTTCATACATATAAGGAGTATTTAATAAAATATTTTTCTTATATGATTGATATTGTTCAATGCTGGTGTACCTAACAGCTTATTTGCCACGGGATCCAAATTTTTTGTCAAATAAATTGAATAATTCGTCTTTTTAAGTAATGTTTTTAAAGTTACTTATACAAGGTATTCAGTTATTTTTCCTCTCTAAAATCTGAAAAAAAATTCTAATGTGATTAATTAGCTAAAAGTTTTAAATAATAAGCTCTTTGACAATTACTAACGATAAGAATTCTAGTTACATTTGGTAACGGCTATTTATCTCTTTTCATACTTTGATTTAGCGTTTGATGATGTCCACCCAAAACGTGTGTAGAGGTTTTCTGAAATCATTTCCAGAATTCTTTTGTTTTTATCCTATTTAAAACAGCCAAACTTCTTAAAATAATATAATTTTTTTCATTTTTTTAAAACTACTGGTATAATAACTAAGAAATTCTGTATATTTTTATGTGATATAAAACACCATCATTACTTGATATTGCGGAAGAATTCCTCATAACTAAAGCCCTGGATGGAGGGAGCACTTTTCGCTCTATCTTTGCTTTAAAAGCTTTGCTATCCAGGGCTTTGCTCTTAACCTCTTTCACTGTTATAATATCCCAAGCAAAGCACAAATGTCTTCTATCTTCACAATTTATCCTCCAAAAAAGGGGGTGCAATCATTAAATCGTCAGTGAACATCTTTACGAGGGTCTTCGGGACTTTTACAACCTCCGCTCGTCAAACACTGATAAGGTAATCCACACGAGACACCTCTCATCTGGAACAGGCACTTTCAATACGAGACTTTTCTGTGCCCATTCGTTTCTAAAAACTGTCCCACTAATCGTTAAAATCGGCAGTTTCTTTAATCTCGGAGCGCCATGTGCCACAAAACAATACGTAAACAGAGGAGGCTTATTTTCACAGCTGGATGGCGAAGAGAAAGAATGAGGTCTTTCTCCATTCATTTACTCGTTGGGGAGCGTAGAACAAAGCTGGGTTTGATTGCGACATAGGTGGAAACTCAGTAGGATGTAAATGTGTATTTGCTTTCCAGATATAAATCGAATCTTGGTTATTTATGTAGATGTATTTTTAATGGGTCATTCAATTCGTTATATTGAATTTCTTGTGTGTTTCGCGGTTTGGTGAATGGTGCTTTACATTGAACTATGTACTAACTTCTGAGTTAGATGAGGATTCTTTCAACGTAGTGGGAAACTTTTTATTTGTCTTTGAAGGTGATTTGGCATTGTAAAAGAGAGAAAGAACACCTGTTAGGGTATTTAAAACGTAACACATTTGAGAAAGTCTACTACCATTCCCATGTCTCTCTCATGAAAACCAAAAACTAGCATAGGGAACTTCCCTGCGAACAATTTGTAACCCTTTTGTTACGAGGGTGACAAATACAAATAAAGTCGACCAACTACAGGCTTAATCCCAGCAAGGCGTGTCCGGTCTATTTAACCCAAACAAATTGTACTCGCCTTGTACTATACTTGCATTAATTCACCTCGTACTAAACTTCGCAATAGAACTAAAATAACATTTGAAGGTGACACTTCCTAATAAAAAGTAATTTATAGCCAAAATAAGTAGGATGGATAATTTTCTATTAAGATAAAATGAATAATAAGCATTGGAAATTCTCTTTTATAGTATTGTACCCTTGTTATTTCGAACTTTGATACCGCGAAAACCTCTATATCTCGAATAAAATATTTTCTCCCTTGAAATTATATTCCATATTTAGAAGTAACCTGTTTATTTAGGAAACTTGGTATCTTGAATTTATTTTTGGGTTCTTTCAATTTCAAAGTATTGAGGTACCTTTGTTTTAGGTCATCCCCATACCTTAAATTTAAGAATAAATTCATTAAAATCGCTGTTTTCTTTACTATATCAAGTTGAGCCAAGAATAAGCGCTGGTAATAAAGCTTTAAATTTTCACACTTTTTACCAACTTTCTTCTGAAGGTCCTGTTCAAATGATTATCTTTTAAATCCTCTTTAAACATTCCCTCCAAGACAAATTCATGCGCTCGGCTAAACAGAAAGACCAACTCGACTCTCGCAAGTCTCATTTCCCTCATTGTCCTCCCACGTCTCCAACCCCAAAAAGTCAATAAACCCCACTCTCATTTCTCCACCACACACAAGAGAGAGAATAAAAAAATCGGACATACGAACCGCTTCAAGCCCTATTTCCTGCTCACCGAGCGCGCAATAAGGTCCTAATGGCGGTTTACCGACTCCTTTTTAATTCTCTGTCGAGTTTCCGTTTTCGACTTCTTTTCTCCCCTGTATCTCTGGGAGATCATTATCCGTGTTTCTGGCAAATGATGCATCCTCTGCCGTCGAGGAGCGCGATGCCAAGAGGAATCAGAGGCCGCGTTATGCAGGGTGATGGTCGAGGAACACCCAGGGAGACCCTGATGCTTGCGAGGATGCGTGCTGCTCTCGTTGTTTCTTTCTTTGCTTCTATTGTGGGTTTCATTCAACAAGCATTTTTTTTGTTTGGGAATATGCTCGGTTTTTTTTCGGTATGATGTATTGTTTGGTCTTGGTGAGATTTTTGCGGAGTTTTTATTTTATATGGGGTATATTTAGAAGAAGTTTGAAATATTTTATCTTTAAAACGGACCCTTCACAAAGTATTTTAGCCTTTGAACACACACTATTTTTTATAATATTAAAAATATGGGACAATATTTTTGCAAATTTACAAAAACAGGCTCCTGCACTCTTAAAACGACAGTCTCAAAACTGAATAAAAAGTACTCAAACTGGCTCCGATCCAAATGTACTCAAATTTGAAGACATGAATATACTCTTTTCTGAAAATGTGTATACTCAAAAAGGATACATAAGTAATTTTATGCAAACCTGAGCCCCTTTTCAAAAAGATATTCTACGCAACATCCTTTTCCTACCCTCTACGTTAAGGCATCTAATAAAATATCTTCATAGAATGTCATGATCTCACAAAGATTTGCTAGAGAAACGGTTACATGCTAAAAATAATGAAGTTGAGAAAAAAATTCTTCGGAAATTTTCAACTCCATTAGTGTAATCCTCAAATCCATTATCGTTCATCCGCTCATCCCATTTTAAGGATTAAATTAAAAACCTTCCAAACCATAAAAATTTACGTGTCGTTGTTGTAAATCTTCTGCTTTCTTTTAATTCAAATAGACATGGCTTTGGCTCAGATCAATGAGTGATAAACCTTTCTTTTACTTACCTATTCCTTATAGCTGTGCAATGCAGAAAAGCCACAAAATATATTTACTAAGAAAAAGTTTAAAGACATATCTAGGGCGAAATGGGGTAATTGGGAACAAAGTTCGTTTCTTTAACTTCTCATTATAACTGCAACCAAGTAAAAGCATTAAAAAACTTTTTCTTTGCATACACTTGTTATTTCAGATATTATTCAACTTCTTACCGTGTCAAGTAAAAAATTCGGGTTTTTTAAAGGCCTACTTTCGTTAAACTATTTTTCAAATATGTTAATTAATTTCTTTTAAGCAAAGTGAGTCCAATATTCTTAAAAAGTTGAGAAAAAAGTTTGGAATTCAGTTCACAATTACCCTGAGGTAAAAATCTCCAGAGGTAATTGAGAACAGACGTACAAAGGATAGTAAAAAATTGTTGAGCTAAAAACACAACTAATTCTATTAAATGAACTTACGAACAACAATTATTAACAATTAAAATATCTTAGCTGCGAAATCTGTGGTAACCAGCAGATCTTGATTTAAGGACGCTAGCTTTGATTATCAGAAAAATTGGATATAATTTGTTATCGTTATTATGTAGAGAACTTTCTGCTGGAGATCACAGAAAACGTGGTAATAATTTAGAACACTTTGTTGGAATAGTCGGATAGTAGCTTTCAAGTTTCATGCCACTTTGGTCCACCAAAGTCGATATTAGGGCTTGTTCCCATTTACCCAGCTGATTCCCAATTACCCCACCTGACCCCAAAGCATTTGGAACCCTATTTCTTTGTATTTGTTTTTAAAATTAAAATTAGTAATAAAATATGCAAGTTAAAAATATTTTCAATACATCATGAAGTGTTAAATGAATGCATAGTCTGAAACTTTTTAGATGTTAATTAATTCTTTATACATTTCAGTAGGAAGTATGAAACAATACCGAGTAGCGGTTTCAAGTCTCCCTCTATGCATCTTAAGTAATTAGTAACTTAAGTAGTTAAAATCCTTAATTTTTAAATTTTAATAAAGTTTTAATTCATAAATACTGGAAAACATCGTAAAATATAACAAACCTATTTTACGTGAATTCAGAGTTCATTACTCCATATTTTGAAAGCGTGTAAATTTAGCACGCCAATCATGCTTCTATTTTCAAACACTCCATTTTTTAGGGTTTACACTTGTCAACCCTTTTTCATTTTTTATAAAACTCCACTCTATTCTTTCAACTAAATCAACCATTCTGTTTTCTCATCTGAAGCACAACTGTGACCTACCTTTTTCTCATCAGGACAAGATTTACCGTTGGCTTCTTGACAAAAGAGCATTCAAAAAGACTCTCCTGTTGCAAAGAGAAGAAACACTCGGAGTCTTGACTCTCCGTCCTCTGACAGGTTTCCGCCCTCTCAATCTCTCCAGCGTCTTTTTTGAGACACAGGTTCAATCTTTTTTGCCTGGTTTTGCCTTGAACCGCGATGCAACAAACCTGACAAATAGTGATCGAGACTCTCGAGTGATTGTTTTTAAGCGCCAGGATTATCTCTCTGGGGAGTCCGATGGATGCATTTCGCCTTTTTTAGAGCCTCTTGTTTGTTATGCATTGCTTTTGCTTTGGACAAGGATGATGATGAAAGATGACGAATGGGAGGGTGTGTTTTTTTAGTGGGAAGAGTGGCTTAAGTCTCTTGAATCGTTTTGGAAAAATTCTTTCTTAAACATCGAAAGCGTTTATGCTAAAGATAACAAACCTCTCCCAGAGTGTATCGGATTTTGCCTGTCAGATTAAGTTACCGCGATTGACACATGAATGAATATTTATACCTTATAGGTAGGATTGTGAGAAACAAGATTCAAAACTGAATTTTTCTGGTTTCCCTTTATTATCTTTTGTTGAAATATTGAATATTTTAGGCTTATACAAATACAAATTAAGTCGACCAACTACAGGCAAGCGCCTAATTGATTATCCAATGACAGGTCTGGATGCTGTTTTGTTTGACATGATTGCTTTTAAAATTTATGGGGACAGGACGTATATCAATTTGTTATTCTGTTTTTATAAGGTTCAGAACAGGAAAAGTTACAATTCCGTTATCCGTCCCGTTGAATATCGCTGGGCTGTTTAAAGATCCCAAAGAAGAGAAATATTCCCTGCAAAGCAACTTCTTAATATGTATCGTTTTTATTACAAAAATTGAAATTTTCGATATTTATGATTTAAGATATTAAAACTGCTTTAGTGATTTTTAACATAATGTAAGAAATAGGAAAATGATGTTATTTTTGGGAAAGAAACTAATTTGTTGGGTCAAATTTATTTAACCGATTTATTAGGAAAACTTAATGCGGAGATAATTGTATACCTGGATAAATAACTTCAGTGTGCTAATTGGTCTTGACTTTCCCTCCGTGGATCACCTTTACAAAGGAAAAACCTTCCTTAAACCCAGTTCCAGTACACGTCTTTCTCTGTCAATGGTAATTAAAATTTACCTCAGAAACTGTTATTGGATTAGAAAGCTGTCAAGGTTTAAAGCGAAAAAGGAATTTTTTGTTCAGACAAGGGATTTAACTACGTTGTTTGCTAACTTTGGAGGAGTTTTTCAGTTTTTTAATTCCGTAACTGTGAGGAAAATTACTATTATATTTTTTATTGTAATCATTAAATTAGTAAAAAGGTTGTAACTACGAAGATTCTAAACCAAAATTTCAATAAATAATTATTTTTGTGTGATTATAAGTTTATGTAGTTAACCAAACACATGAAATTCTTAAAGGATTTAAGAACGAGAGATAGAGTGTGGATATTAAAAAAGTTTAATAAGAATAGAGTAATGCGATAGAAAGGTATTAAAAGAGTAAAATATATATATTGAGAGAAATAGAGTGCTTGGAAGAGGAAAGAGGGAGATGTGTTGGAGATGTTAGAGATGGAGAAAAAACGTTTTAACTGAATGAGAAAAAACTGTTTAAATTTTGACATCCCTAATACGTTCTCCCCACTTTTAAAATAGAACTGTACAAAATCCCCTCAATTTCACGATGCGGCATGTCGAATGCTCGCAGCCTGTTCCCATTGGACGCAGCAGGCGCTCTTTTTTTCGTGCGTTCGAAACTGCTATTTTTTGTTCGAAGGCCGCGCAACAGATACACTTCTCTGTGTTTTTGCAAGCGATCTTCACGCTCTTTCCAGGAGCCGATTAGATAAGCATCTTTCTATCCGCCGTTTTTATGTATCCCATCTTTTCGTTTCCTCCTCCCCTGTTTCCACAAGTTTCTACACGCACTTAATCCCGGTGTATTTATAGGGGCGAGAATTGAACGATTCTCCGGAGATTGTTATCTAAGTGACGGAAATTCCGAAGATTTCGCTTTTTTCCGGTCTACAGGGGTTTATGCGGTTTATTACAGACCGCATCCCTTTTTCCTGCGGACCGCAATTCGGGGAGTCGGGTTTAAATTGATTACCGGTGGTGCCATAACGCATTAAAGATCCAGTTGTGGGCTTGTGGTAATTGGGCAATGTTGAGGAGGTAATGGTGCTTAAATTATACATCGCACTCTTAGTCGGAAATATCTGTGTGACTTATGCGGTGGGGGTTTACTGTCAGGGGAATGTATGGGGGAGGTTTTTAGAAACTGAAAACCGGTTAAGACCATTATTATTTTTTTAAATCCGTTTATTTTCTCCAGAGGGGGACATAATACAGCCACTTTCTCTCACGTAATTCCCCATCCTTCAAAATATGGTTTTAAATGGTGAGTCAGAAAAAATTCCTCCAATGAGTGGATTTTTTTCATCTCGTATACCAACTTTGAACCTCAAATCGAGGTGCTTGCAATAAGAATGTGCTAGCTCCAACAGATGTCCATTAGAGTTAGAGTAGCTGCAAGCAATAACAACGTTGTATTGCTGCAAACGCTTCAATTAACATTAAGATAAATTTTATACTAATTTTTTTATTATGTTCGTACCAAATAATAAGCAAATCAACATTTCTGTATCAATTAACATTGTTTGGTTGTTGTTGTCGTGGGCCACTTCCAAGCTCCTTAAGGATTCAAGGCAAAGGGGGCAAACATTGTTCGGTATTACACAGTTACAGGAAACTACATATATATCACCTCAAAGTTCAATGCCTCAAAAATCTTAGCAAACCTAAAACATATTTTTCTCTTCGGCATATTATGCTATCCATTAATTTTGACCTATCCTTGAAGAAAATTCCACACCTTTAAACCTTTCTTTGCAATATAAAATAAACCCCCTGGTAACTAGAATCTTCACGATGTCTTCAATCTAGCGCTTATCACCCTAAATATCTATAGAACCGAACTGTATTATTTAGTTCCTGTTACAGCAGAGTAATTTATTTTCGTGCCCTGGAGAAAAGTAAATCTCGATTCCCGTAAGGTACTCGTTTCGAAATACGTGATTACCGACTGAAATTGCCTCTTTGGAGCCGAAACTTGAAACCATCTCTCCTCGTCTTGAGATGTTTTGAAAATCGCGTTCTTTCGATGCATCATCATCGCTGATACCTTTTATTAGACGGGTTTTTTTTATTTATATTCAGAAAAAATCATGAGGTATTCTCTGAATTACTCCTCTTCCACCTTCAAATTAAAGCGATGATCGAAAACTCCAAATTGGATCGCTAAATGAATTGAATATATTTCGAAGGAATGGTTGAGAATGTTTCGAAGGAATTTTGAGGAATGTTGTTACTAATTCCAGATGGTTGAACCTCGCTAAACCACCTCCACAAAGTCATCTCTTGCTTAACTATTTTCATGTGAACCGAACAACATATTGGAAAATCCCCAGATTAGAACTACAAAGCCGTATATACTACCTGAAGAACCGGCTGAATTCTTTATAACTGATCGTATTTTCCGATGCAAAGCCGGTGGATGTGATTTTTTTTCATTGTTATTCTATTCCCTCTTCGTCGAATGTTTTTCTTTGTTTGAGAGAAAGAGGGGAAGAGTTGTTTGCCTTCTGCTTCCCGCCGGAATAAAGATAATGGCGGATGGCAACCGTAATAAGCTTTGATAATGATGTCGTTTAGCAATTGATGGCTCAGTGAGGAAGTGAAGTGGTGTTCACGAGGGCTAATGGAAATCCAGGATTATAATACATTTGCTGTGCGGGGGAGTTTTTATATATCGTTGGGTTGGCTGTTGGAAGATTTGTTTTTTTGAGTTGCGTTGTTTTTGATGCATTGAGACTTAACTGGCTATGACTTTACTGGGAAGTGGGGCCTTTGTGGGCAGTGGCGTATAATTGATGACTCTTTAATTCAAAAGGGCTCATTTAGGGTTAATTCTATATTATATTTCCTGCATTAGTGGATTGTTTAAGTTTTAAGTCACGCAATAACAAGGCAAACTGAACGCGGAATTCATTATTTCCATAAAATCAATATGCTGACTCGTTAAAATGTGAAATTGACCTTTTTAAATTTAAAAATATCTTTCTAGAAATTCTTCATTTTTTTATTATAATTAAATGTTTACTCTCCTGTTGATTTTGAAATAGAATTCTTCAAGTTGTTCTTTGCAATTTATCGTGTGTAAAATTTAAGTTATGCATAAAATTTTTTATAAACCAAAAACTATAGCCTTTTTTAAATTCTTCACCCAGGTCTTATCTTTCTGTCTTAAATGTTAAAAAATATTTCATATAGCTTTAAGCAACTTGGAATATCCACCAATTAAAAAATAGAAAAATATCTTTTTATTTATATTTGGTTTATGGAAAATAACAGAGTAAATTGGCCAAATAAAATAAAGCATTTAATTGAATCGTCGGTTTGAAAAAGGGAATAAATATAACCCCTAAGGGAAAATAACTAACCCCCATAGGGAGATATCACCCCTTGAAGTTGTGATATAGATGTCCATTCATTGTATTTTTTAAAATTTGGAATTAAAGTTAATTTGTCTTTCTATTCATATTCATTGTGCTGTAAACTAAGTTAAAATAAAATTTTCTCTTAATTTCAACTTTTTCAAACTTTTTTTATGCAGGGAATGTTTGACTCCATTTATATTCACTCACTCCATTGATACTGCTTTAATAACTCAGTTTCACTATAATTTTGAAATATGTCTTATTCTTTTTATTTCACCCTTTTGTGGTGTAAACTAAGGAGAAATATAATTTAAATGTGAATTTAAGGTTTTTTTAATGATTTTTTCACCAGAAAAATTTCATAAAGTGGTAGAAGAAGGGAATAAGTCCATCAACTTATTTTGACTGTAAAACATTTTTGAATATACTTATATTTGTTTTGATTATTGCTCTGTTTTCTAAATAGGGTTGTGAACTTCCAGTAAAAATTTGGTGGTTATACTATAAAAATTCCATTATTTATACAGTTTTTTTCCGATTTTCTCAAAACTTGGTTTTTGGACTTATTCCCTTCTTCCAACGGACGATTCAATTAAAGATACAGACAAAATTTAATAAAAATAAGGATAGTATTATGAAAAGGCCTTAAGATATTGATATTTTTTACTCTGTCGTAAATTCTTAAGAATATAAGCATTTTAAATTGAGGAAAATGTAGAAAAACAACTTATCTATATAATAGAAAGTTACAGAATTCTGACCTCTGGGCAACAGCGGTAGAATACTCTAATAATATCGGCATCCATCAAAGTTGTCTAGAAAGTGGAACTCCAATTCGTGATGATATCTAAATTTAAAATATGAAATTTATCTTTAAATACCAGACGTTGGAAGTCATTAGCGATGTCAAACTCAAATTACGCCCAAAAGTATCATAGTTGAGAGCGCTTCGACTAACGACCCTGATCGTCAAATAGTTGTAATAGATTACTCGGTAAAATATCACTAATACTTTCTGAAATATTTTAAGTATCATGGCTGAATATAGCTTTAAAATTAACATCATTTGTTTTAGCTATACTATCTGAATAAATGCTATACTATTTGAAGATGTATAATATTTAAATTCAAGCAGAAGTTCATTTAACCCTTTCAGTCTAGATCGCCCAGGATTACTATTGAATCGTATCAAAAATTTGGTCGGTTAGGACTGGAAGGGTTAATTACTAGAGTAAACTAATATTTGAATGAATACATACATAACAACTGTAAGGGGCCGTTCAAATATTACGTAAGTACTTTTTTGGTCATTTTTAACTCCCCCTCCCCCCTTTTCAGCAAAGATAAGCAAACCTCAAACTCCCCCACCATAATTACGTAAGAAACTGCCGGACCCCCCTCCCCTTTGACATCCTTTTTAGGAAGCACTGTTTTTTCCTTGAAAATTAGGTGACTTAAACGCAGAGAATGTCTTTTTTGGTTGTAACCCTAAGGGTTCAAAAATGTGTCGAAACACTACTTTTCGTGGCTAAAATTTCAAAATATTTAGGGGGTCCATCCCCAGAAAAAAGTGCTTACGTCAGATTTCCTAATTCAATTTTTTGTTAAATTTATTTTTGGTTGAGTTTTGAAATTAGTTATCCAAGAAACAAGATATTTTCGAAAATGCAGTATCTTACGTAAGCATCACTCATATCCCCCTCCCCCCTTGTCAGAAAAAATAAGCGAAGAGCAAACCCCCTCCCCCCCTTAGGTGCTTACGTAATATTTGAACGGCCCCTAAGTGAAGGAAGCAAATATGGGTTGTGTATCGGTTTCTAAAGTCATACTTATATGAAAATTTATTAATATTTAAAAAAAAATATGAAGTATAAAAAAAATTAAGAATAAAGGGGTTTCATATAAAATTCGAAAAACGGAATTCTTAATTCATGAAGATACAAAAGTTCCAACGCAAAGAGAACATAATTGGGAAAAAGGAAATCCAAAAAACAGAAAAACATTCAGGGAAACGAGCTGATTCCAGAAATTTTTATAAGTTTAATGTCTGTGTCCCACTTAAAATGAAATTTATTTCTAACGTATAAGGATACGGATAAAAGTTTAGTTTATTGATCAATAAACAGCCGTATTCCCATTCTGGTTAAGAAGACAAGTTTTACGGAGTGTAAAAGTGTATGTATTTTATATGTATGCAATGCTGACGGGAAATAAACGGAAAATCAACAGGTGGTATTGATCTTGATCCTGCCGTGAACACTTCGAATCCATTGTGCTCAGTAGCGGATTTCTAAATAGGCTAGCTAGGCTATAGCTTACGGCGGCAAATTTTTGTAGGCGGCAAATTTTTGACAGCAGAATTTTTTTTCTGAATAAAAAAGGAGAAGAGAAAGGAAACACTTAACATGAGCAATTCGGTGGTTTACAAGGAACTGTTCCCTGTTACCCAATGGGTCTCAAAATGAGCTAAAACACTACTTTAAGGGGCAATTTTCAAAAAAATTTCTGGGGGAGGACCCCCAATCCCCCCTCAAATTTTGGTATTTCTTATACAGTTTTTTTTTTTAAATTATGCCGCCTACAAGACAAGAAGCTTTTCCCTTTTAGTGCTTTCTCCATAGAGTTTGAAAAGTAGATAAACACAAGTTTGTGGGGAATTTCCAGAATTATTTTCTATAGGGGAGGACCTCCGGCCCCCATTTGACGTTTTTTTATAAATTTTTCCCCTAGAAAATTATATGGTTTTCAAGGAACTGAAGGGTCTCAAAATGTGCTGAAACACTACAAAAAGAGGCAAGTTTTCAAAAATTTTGATGGGGTTGACCTCCAGACCCCCCATTTTTACTTCGAGCTCACATTGTAATATTGTAAAATGAAAAGTCTTACACTATTTAATATGGCATTTTATGCACCCAAAATGAGTTAAAATCCTGTTATTTTAAGGTCAAATTTTCAAACATTTTCTGGCGGAGGACTCCCAGACCCCCTTGGTACAGTCGTAGAAAAAAAAAAGTGAGACAGTTCGCATTGTAAGTGAACTACTGGGGTTAGAAAGATACTGTAAACGCCAATTTTCATTATTTAATGTCTAATTTGAAAAAAGCTATAATTTATGTCCTTAGGGGGCGTCTACATGTTAAACGAAGCACAAACTTTAGTTTTTCCTATGGGCGACAACAAAGATTATTCCCGATTCTGAAAGAGCACCCTCTAAAACCCCCCAAAACCAATTTTCATTTCATTTGGTCCCCAAATAAAGCCAGGAATGGGGGTTGAAGTTCGTTGAATTTACGTTGAAATCTCGTTCTTTACGTTGAATTCTCGATTTTGATCCTTTTAACCATCTACCCCGCACGAGAATTCAACGTAAAAAACGAGATTTCAATGTAAATTCGACGAACTTCAACCCCCACTCCTGGCTTTATTTGGGGACCAAATGACATGAAAATTGGTTTTGGGGGGGTTTTAGAGGGTGCTCTTTCAGAATCGGGAATAATCTTTGATGTCGCCCATAGGAAAAACGAAAGTTTGTGCTTCGTTTAATATGTAGACGGCCCCCTAAGGACATAAACTATAGCTTTTTTTAAAGTAGACATTAAATAATGAAAATTGGCGTTTACAGTATCTTTCTAACTCCAGTAGTTCACTTACAATGCGAACTGTCTCACTTTTTTTTTCTACGACTGTACCTGTAACCCTATAATTACAACTTTATTTCATATTAAGTTCGTCAAAACGCAAAAATTCTACCATAAAATTTATATCCGAAATTTGGATGAGGCGTTCCAAAACGAGTTGAAAAAGTGGGTTTTTTTTACTTAAATTTCCAAAAATTTTCTGGGGGAGGACCCCCAGACCCCCCTTTTATCAGTCTTTTCCATATTAAGATCATCAAGAAGACTAAATTGAGTTATAAATATTCATAGCCCCGCAAAAAACAAATCCTGGATCCACCCTTGCCGTCCCCCCAAAAAAATAATAAGAAACCAAAAGTCAAGTCCAGGCGTGTACCACACCCACTTAAAAATCTTTGCCCCTCCAACCAAAAACTGAAATGGCGCCCCTGTTTAGTTTTGTAAGACATATAGCATATAGGCGGCAAATTTTGTTTCAGCCTATAGGCGGCACATTTGGAAATCCGCCCCTGATTGTGCTTTTATTTCCTTTTTTATGTGTCATCGGTTTTTATAACCAAAAAAGTCTACAAAAAATTTGGAAAACTAGCCGGACTTAAGATGTATTTTTGTTTGTTGGATACACAAAAAATGTATGCAATGGATCAAACTTTTGACAGAGGTTCTTCGTATTACTCTAGGTTCTTGCTGGCACAAATCATGAAATATCACTAACTTTGTATTTCTGAGCAAAAAAAATTATTTTATGATGCACAGTTGAAACTACATATATCAGTTAGAATGTCTTTTTCATAAAAACTTGTTGATTTTAATGAAATAGTTTGTTTAGAAGTTTCTTTTTAAATTTTCAAATGCTTTTAAATCTACGTAATGAATGATGCTAGGAAGCAAATATTTTTTTAATAAAATAAATTTTACAGCTAATAATGTTGGTGTGCCTTTATTAAATCAAATCGATTTAATTACAAAAACTTCATGAAGAAACACTCTGCAAATCTGGCGAGTTAGAAGAGATGAGAAAAAGCTCTTGCTAACTCAACAAGTCAAAAGTATATTCCAAACCGTACTATTTGAGCCGGTTTTACTGCTATGACGAATCATTTTAAAAATCATTAACGCACGATAAAAATCCAATATTAAGTTACGCACGTGCTTACTTAACATTTTTATGAGCTTCTCTCTCGAGCCAGTAAGCAATTTAAGTTTTAAAATTATAGAAATCCCCATTAAATTGCAAATACAGATATATTTGTATAGTAAGGTAAGTCATCACAAGTAATTCGTCACCGGACCCACCCAGCGTAATGTCTCTACCCCTCCCCCTGAGTCCGTTGTCAGGTGAAAGGGACATTCCCGACACGTGTCGGGGAGGTCCCCCGACGTCCGTCGTTTGATGTCCCTGTGGTCACGCATCATGACCGAGGGACAACATGCTAGTGACGTCGCTGCTGTGTACCTTGTGTTTGCTCGCGAGAATATCGTGACTCATTCTCGCTAATTGCTTTCAGGTTGGTCATTTTTCTTTCGACTTGTATCTTGAGGAAAGAGGCCAACTGGTTATGCTTTTGTAAATCTTCGATGCTGGTGAATCTTTAGTGCGAAGTACCGCGAAATGTCTGACCCATTTCTTCAACATATTCACTAAGCACACAACTGAAGGAGACGTTGTTTCCAATGTAGTGGCCAGAAAGAAACTAATTCTTCCGGTCATCCTGTGTTTTCTTCCATGTATCTTGTTGCTCTGTACTTAATTTATTTTCTCCTGCAATTGTTTTAACATTAAATATCACCCCAAGCGTTTGTAAAAAGTAATGAAGTAAATTCGACTGCAGTTTAACAATTTCAAGCGTCTCTACATTTGGATTCAGGAATTTTTAGAATAAAATATAGCATGTACTTACCAAAATTGATTGGTTTTAATAACTCGTATTTCCTTTTACAAAAAAATCTTCCGCCTTATGCTCATGCCACAAATTACATACTATGCAAAAGTAAGTATAGTGGTTCTGTGTAGCATTTTTCTTTAGACTGTATGAAATTATCAGATCAATTTCTTTTCTGTCACCAGTTTTATCTTCTCACTTCCTTGTGCTTTCTCCAATGCTACCAGAACTATTTTATCCTAATATTAATTGGATATCTATCAAGACATCATATCCTTACCCCACTCCTCTTCTGAAAAGTTTGATTTAACATTAATATCAAGCATTACCCCGGGGAAAATCCCGTATTACCCGACGGATAACACATCACCGATTTCACCGTCAAGAATCTTCTTTCCCAACTATATCTTTTTATCACACCGAAACATTTCTTCAAAAGAAATCGGCGGCATGTAAACGTTTCCGCTCACTGCTCATAACTTTTACGAGAGGAAAAAACTATCTTTCTCGAATTTGGAAGCCATTTGCGTGTTCAACCTTCCATTAAAATACCCAAAAATTAAAGAAAAAGCGCCGGGAAATGATATGAGGGTTTTTTCCGCCTTTAATTCGCTATTAGCGAGCCTCTTGGCAAAGTTCCCGCGCAAATTAATTACGAGGAGCAAGAGGAAAGAAAAAAATGCTCATCAGTGAAAAGGATAGGATTTTTCTACTGCACCTTAATCGATGTTTGAATTCTCTTTTCGTTATTTGCGCGTCTTGTTGTTTTCTGGAGTTGCTCGCGTCTCGACTTTTTGCTCGAACTGGTGTAGTGATCGCTTCAAGAGTGGAAGATCCAAGAAGTGGTGAACCGAAAGATGTTGGTAGAAAAAAAAGAACTACTACAGGCCAAAAACTTGGAAGTTGAGTGCCTTTTCGCTTGAATAAAGTTTTAAGTGTGCGTAGTTATCGCTTAAACGCATTCATTAATGCAGCGTGTTTTTCATCTTTCAAAATGCGTACAGTTCATCAAGTTTAGTTTAAACTCCAAATAATAATCTTCATTGTGATGGTGATAAGGAGTTAAAAGTTCAAAGCGAATTGGCTTTCAGATGGTGACTGTAGGACGTTTAAGCAGCTTTTACTTTTTTTCAGAAAGATTAATGAAAAAAGCTGTAATTGCGTTCTAATCCTCAAAAAACAAACTTAATTTTTTTTTAAATTTGCTTAGAGATGAGTTAAATCAAATATTTTATGCGTAAAATGAGAATATCAAAGAGTATTGAGTACTTTAATGTATATAAAATGCATAATATACTTAATGCATTCTAGAAGATTTAAGTGCCTAAAAAAGTCTTTGAATTCTTATTTCTAACGTATTCTAGGGCCAAAAGTATTCAATACCTTAAAATTATCAACAATAAGTCAAAGTTGCTTTATGTCTTTTGTGTGGTTTTTATGCTTGAAATGGTTGTACCATTATTTTAAATCTGAAGACATACGGTTGTAGTATTTAAGAATTCAGTACCAATTTATGTCCCAATCATCAATATACTTCAGTACCGTTTTGTAGTATTTGAAACTCTTGAACATTTTTTAAAGGATAAAGACTTATCTTACAAATAATACTGGACGCCTATGGTGAGAAATTCATCAAGTCAACAAATCTTAAAAATAAGGGTTCCCGTAAAAGAGGAGATACTATTATCACGGATATGATATTTCCTAAAACATCATTGCACAAGGCGTTGGATAAAAAAAATCCAAATTCAGTCTCAAAGTAAGGAATTGAAACTCCATTGAACCGTGTATGGGTTAAAAAGACTTATAAATCTTCCAGAACATAAATACACCTACGCAAATAACAAAGTATTTGAATTGATGGAGTATAACCCTCCAAAAAAAGTATCAAATGAAAAGAAAAGGCATGTTTCCTACATAATAACAATCCATAACCTCTTCCGCTCTAAACGAATCTTCTCACCGTCCACGCAAAGTGTGATAGATCGGAGACCCGCGGCACGATCTCTCGCTTCTGCACGAATGGCTCTCTTGAAAAGGATCTTGGAGTTAGTTGAATCTTGTTCAAAGGGGGGTCTTTCTTCCGAAGAAAGAGCGAGGGCGAGGGGTCTTCTTCTTAAATCAGGAGGGATGGAGGGAAGGGTGGTTTCATGACCGTCGAACAACTGTTTCCGGGTGGGATGTTCGGGGGCTAAGCCCCGGAAATTTCGCTCCCGTTGCTATGCCTGTGCGTGAAGCTAATATTTGAAGAAGGGGATGGGAACAAATTGTGATTTTGGGGGGTTCTTGGTGCGGGTTGTTGTAGGTTGATATGGAAATTCCTGGTACTGTTTGTAAAATACTTTTTAACCCTTTATTTACCGACGGTACTTGTGAGTACCACTGGCTCAAGTTAAGAACTGCTGATGGTTGGCGAGTTTTGGCTATTTGGCGCCATATTTAGAAGCCACATAATTCACTTAACGTTAGTTGGGGTAACTATATAGTGATTTTATCGCTAAAAACGTGGAGCATCACCAGTACTAAACTTGCGCCGAAAATAATTTGGTAAATAAAGGGTTAAGAGGTAGGAATGGGACTTAGGTTGAGAAAACAGTGAATAATGAGTGAAAAATTTTTTAATTAGCAATACATAATAATACATGTCTTAATACATTTAAGTTCAACGTTGAAAGACCATTTTAATTCGAAAACTATTTTTCTTGAGTTTTTGTAATGACTCGAGGAATATATAAAACTGCCAATATTGTCATACTGTGGGAGTTGAGTGTATGACATCATAAGAATTAATCAATTTTCTTCTAGGTATGAGAGTGATTAAAATATGTGATTGGATATTTATTTCACTTGTAGTAAAATCATAAGCTTGACCTATATTATTTTAAACGGCCCGCCATCCCTCTTTTTGTGACCAAATAAGTCTTGAATTATTTTAAAAATTACAGTGATCAAGAGGTTTAAGTGCAAGATGCCTTTATGTCTTTACAGGGGTGCAGAAAATGTTTCAGGGTCCAAAACTTCCCCCAAAAGGAGATTCCATGAAAAGTAGTTTTTTCAATTATTAACTTCTTTCAGATTCAATAATTTTCACATAATCCCTAAATTTAAATTTTAAAGATCTTTAAACTCTCTTTTTTAGTCTTTCTAACACACATATAATCTTAGCTCAGAAGTGCCTCTTTTCTTAAAATATGAAAACTGTCTATTTTTCTCAAATTTAAGCTACCTGTAAATTTCTCCTTAATTAACTCAATTTTTTAGAGAAGAACATGAATATGATTGAACAAGAATGCTTTTCATAGAAGAAATTACTCATACCCATCCTACCATCAACACGTTGTTTTTCCTGCATAACAAACAAAACGCAAGGAAAAGCCAACTTTCAGGTATTCACCTAGAAAACTAAGATTTTTTGCTCACAGATCCGTAGTTTTCCTTCTTTGCATCTGCAATTCCGCAGTTTTCACCCGATTTCCTTTTAAATTGGAGGCTATGATGCGGTCACTACCCAAAATATTTGTTTGTCAGCTAATGATGATTTATTGAGTTTTTCTTTCAAATCTGTGGTAAAAACTTCCCCAGATCCGCTTGAATTTCCCCCAAACATCGTTCGGACATATTCTGCACCCCTGTTCCTTTATTATGTAAATCTTTAAGGAATCGCGATGTAATGCAAGTGTGGGAAAATATTGAATTATTTAGTTTACAGTGTAATTTCAAATGGAATAAAAGGGGAAGGTGAGAGAAAATTTCAGAAGCAGTTAGGATATAGTAAAAAGGTAAAATAACATTTTTTTGAGTGAAAACTTTGATGACGACTTTAATCTTATTTGTAGCTTATATGTGATATCACATACATAATGTGATATCACATATGAGATATGGATATGTGCTTTTATCTTTGTAACTTTGATTTTATTATATAAGTATTTTTACTACTACTACACCTAATGAATTTTCCATAATTATCCAACTGAAAAAAGAGAACTGTAACTGTATCAAAAAATAAATCTGTAATATCGAAAACAGCCTAGCTAGATTAGAAAAAGGGCTAGATTCCATTCTAGTTAATAATTCCAAATCGAAATTTGACAAGTTGAATTTTAGTTATTTATTTGTTTCTAACGTTTTTGAGACAAAGTTTTGATGTGTTCCAAGTCCAAGGTGTAGGAAATTAATTAAAAATTGCCTATAAAATATAGAAGACGGCACATATAGTATCGTTTTTGGAAAGAGCCTGTGAACTTAAGTTTTATATAACTCCTTGATGGACGTACGTAGCAATACGATAATGTGAAAGAAAGGACTTCTTACACAGTTATTGAAAGAAATATGTCGTTAGCGTTTGACATGTTCTAGTCAGACCATCTGAGAGAGAAACCTTGATGCAAAGTGACTGCGAGCTAGCTCGAAAAACACTCGAAATGTTTCCTACGCACGCCGTAATAATCCATAAGACACGACATTCAATGCCCCAAGAACACTTCTCGCGCCCGTCTCCACGCGCGTCCAAAATAACCTGCACTAGGTGTAAATCCACAAGAAAAATTACCAGGTGCCCAAAAATAAAATGGAGGGGCTGCGAAGCGAAATCAGCGGCACCTTGTTCCCGCTAATGAAGGCTCTAAATTTCCAGAAACCGGACCTGGGTTTGCAGAGGGCGGGGGCACTTTGTCATAATGACAATTGGTGTTGCCATCCCCCAAACCGAAATAACTCCCCAGAACCCCTGTCGGGTTGAGTAGCAGTGGGGCTGCTGTCAAAAAGCTGAGATCGTTTGCTTGAATTGATTGTTTTGGGGGGAATGGGAGGTATTGTTTTCGAGGTGTCTGTGGGCTTTGTTTTGTTGACTATTGTTGTTTTTTTTTCTGGATATATTTTGGGGAGTCTAAATTATAGTATATAGCATAGTTATAAACATAAACTATAGTTATATTGTTATAAGCATAACTTAAGTGGTCTACTTTGGTCTCTTGGATATGAATTTATGGTGTATGTTTTTCACGCTAAATCTAGTCTAACCAGATAACGAGTGCCCAAAATATATTTGAGCATTTCACAATCTGTACAAAATTTTGTTAACATGTTAGCTAACGTATTGCAAACAAGTGGGCATAGAGATAGTTTTTATCGTTATAGAAATCAAAAAAATCTTGTTTAAAAAATAACTTTTACCTTAATTAAGTTTAGGTATAATCGTTGATCCAAGAGACCAAAATTAAACTTAGGCATTTTGACAGGATTCTGGTATTTTGGTCATAAAGGGATATAAAAAAATTTTGTATTGCAGCGTAAACAACATAATGTGTTTTGTCACTATTTTTTTACACGAAATAAGATGGAAAACATAGCATACACAGTACACACACGCCTTTACACAAGACACTTAACCTTTTGATGTCACATCACAAATCACACATCATTCCTCGTTTTAAAACTAAAGCTTAAATTAATTCTTAAATAATATCTAGTCTTATTTTAAAAAGAATACCGTCAAGTTCTCGGTTTTTAGAATCCCATTAACTCGATACCATCTCTGAAATAATTTGAGAAATCGGTAGTACTTTAAAAAATTAAATTATATAACTTCTGTAGTTTGATTTATAAATTTAACTCTTTTGTTTTATAGTTTAGGAAAAAAATTATTTTGCAAAAGCTGAATTCAATGCCAAATATTTTTTACTCTCATCATCATAACAATCTCATTTGAATTTATATTACCTTTGACTGGTGCAGAAGAGCATTTCGTCTTACCCGTTTGACCTTTTTTGTTTCGTCATTTATTCTATTGTCTTCTGTCTCATACCTTTAAATCCCTCAACCTTTGTCAAAATGACCTTTGTTATTCATTTATTCAACGGTTTTTTACTTGCGTTGCTCTTTGAACCACTTAAAAGACCCAGGCTCGGACTGGCCATGCGGGCATTTGGGCAAATGCCCGGTGGGCCGCTACTCATCGAGGGCCGTTTGTGGGCCGCCTACAACCAAAATATTTTACAGTGGTATGAATGAAAAAGATCCTGTAAAAATGAATCCGCACTCCGTAGGAATTTCCAACTTGCGGCCCACGAATTATTTTTGTGCGGCCATCAAACCATTAATTTACCAGCAATTAAATTCATTAATGATGGCATAAATTACTGAATTCAAAAACATATTAAATTATTTAAAATATTTTTATGAACTAATATTCCTGGTTTCATCTTCAAAAATTCTACGGCATAAAAGGAGCGAACCTTTTCGGATGTCACCCAAAAGGGTCCCAAATGAGTTAAAACAGTACTTTTAAGAGTAAAATTTCCAAAATTTTTCTGGGGGAGGACCCCCAGACCCCCCTTTCTATTTTGAACTACATTGTTCACAATTTCTTTAATTATTAAGTTCGTCAAGATGGAAGTTGTCTCTACCTACCCACTGAATTTACCAACAAAGAATTAAAAGTCTATATTGAGTTTATTGCGTATATCCAATTAGGGACTTTCAAGGTGGATTTTAGACTATTCTTAGGGGTCAATTTTCAGAAGAATTTCTTGGGGAGGTACCATGATCCTGATCCCCCTCCCCCGAACTTTTTAATTCTACGAAGTTTTATTTTCCATGAAAATTATGCGGTGGGCCGATTCAGACTTAAAATGCCCGGGCCGAAATTTCTTCCCAGTCCGGCCCTGAAAAAACCGATTCATAAACTATCACGTTATGATCAACAGCTAGCATTCTCAAAGATGAATTTTTCCCATCGGGGCAGAAGTTATGGTGGGGAGCATACGTATTGCAAAACGCGTTTTTCTGAATAAATTTTCAGATTGTGTCATTTTAAGGAACTCTCAGTTTCCCTGCAAAGTTTGTATGGAATAATTGATTCGTTTTTGATGTTAGTAAAGAGAAAAATACGGCTAGCTTCAAAGCAGCTAGCTCTCGTTAAATTTTAAAGGGTGTAACGATTTGGTCCGAGTGGTCATTAAATAGGCGTGAATTTTAACAATTAGTTTATTACAACTTTGAAGGTTAAATTTAAGAATTACATTAATACAAAATACAAATAGGGACAAAACAGCAGCGTCAAAGAAAGGACGCTTTCTCGTTGGGAGGAAGGGGGAGAGTGAATGACATCATCACCGCATTCCGCTCCAAAAAACAACAACACCCCCTAAGCAAATGAGATACCCCACTGGGAGAGCCGAAAGAAACAGGTTTTGGTTGGGTCGCGAAAGGAGAAACTTCGGAGACGGGAGAGATGTCACAACTCCTCCCCCCTTAAGAAACTTTTTACGCAGTAAAAAGTTCACCTACCCAGCATAAATCAAACATGAAATAAAAACACTTTCACAAACAAATCAATAATGACAATAAAAAATTACAGATGGACAGACGCCTTGTTATAATACCGGAATCATTAAATTAGAATTAAACAAAGCAATATCATTACTCAAAATAAGCCGAAATAAGAAAAAAAAATAACCCGAGAATACCGAGTGTTTAAATTTACACATAACGCAACAAAAAATTAACTTCCTCAGTCTGGTCTTAGATGATAATACTGTTTCAATAAGTCAACCTGATAGCTTTGAGACGTGCTCTTAGCAAGTTTAACTATGTAACTTGTTTCCACCTTGTAATTTCTAACCACCCTGATTCCAAACCGTTCGAAGAATTCAGGTGTTAGGTTGCTCATAAAGGACGTTCCATGATCGTGCTGAATTATTTTCGGAAAGCCCATCCGACTAAAAATCTGCAGGAGAGCATCCACTACACTCACGGAAGTACTATCGCATACCGCTACCACATCTGGGTATTTGGAAGACATACACTTAGCGGTAATCAAGTACCTCTTCTCCTTAGAGGTTAACGGCAAAAGCCCTACTGCATCGATGTTGAGACGAGAAAATACCTCAGTAATTACTGGAACCACGGTCACTGGTGCTTTTTTTCTGTCTCCTCCCTTTCCTGCCCTCTGACATAAATCGCTGGACTTGACAAAAGCCTCGGAGTCTTTGTAGCAATTGGTCCAAACGAAGTACTTAGACAATCGGTCCTCTGTCTTCGTAGCTCCCAAATGTCCAGATCCGCCATCTTGGCACAATTTTAATATTTCGGGCTGGAATTCCTTCGGGATCAAAAGGAGTTTCCTCTCAACTCCGCTTTTATCTATTTTTCTTTTTGCCAGGAGTTTTCCCTTGATGAGTTCGAAATCTTTCAACTCCTTACCATCTTCAATTTCCCTTATCAAAGGCATAATTTCTTCGTCATTCCGCTGAGGTCGAATGAAGTCCTCTGATTCCACCTTAATCAAGCTCTCAAGGGGTACATCGTCAACTTCTGGTAAAAATTCCTCATCACTTTTCTCTTCATTTTCCGTAGGACTCTCGTTTGTAGGTGTAGGATCTTCCTTCAACTTCGTCTGACTCCTGGTCTGGACCGCTCCAACTAGAAAAGGGGTTTCCTCGTGCCTTTCACTGAAAAGTGACACCGTCTGGTTACCCAGAATATACCGCCCTCTATCTAACTCGTTCGAAATGACTGCAGCCTTGGTGACTGTCTCTCCTAATTCACACTGTACTTTGACCAGAGCTAAAGGTAAGCAAATGGAAGTCGAATCTAAGGGCTGCTGCAACCAGACATGTTCTCCTGTCATATCTTCTGGGTGAATAAACTTTTGACACACTACATCTATCGTTGCTCCTGTGTCTCGTAAGATGTTCGTCTCGACGCCATTGATTCTTCCTTTCAAAATGTAAGGCCTCAACCACTGCTCTGGGCTTTCTTCTGTTACTGTTACATGATTTACTATGTGAGGGAGTTTCTTCAGTTCCGGACAATTTGGCCTAAGGTGATCCGGGGAACCACAATTAAAGCATCTAAGAGATCTTCTCTTGTCAAAATTTGAAGGAGGATCTCTGTAACTCTCGTTAGTTCGTCTGATTGGATGTTTTGGGGGTGCCCTTGATTGATGGTGGTTTGGAGAACGTGGCCTTGAAGGTTTTTTTAAATCTTCGAACTCTTCGACCTTTTCGGATAAAACTTGGGGATCAATGATGCTGGCCCATTCATCCAAGTAGAATTCCTTGAATTCAGGAGGAGCTCTTTTCTTCATCTGATCACAGATAATCAGCTGCTTAAGTTGTTCAAAGGTCGTGATGTTAAGACCGGATATCCAACCATCAAAGTAAGTTTTCAACTCATGGTGAAAGTCCTGCCACGTCTTTTCCACCTTCTTGGGACTGGTATTAAAGAGCTGACGAAACTTCTCTGGAGTTAACTTGAATCTTTTCAAGATAGTTCCCTTTACGTGGTCGTAATCGTCAGCCTTTTCTTCGGGCTCCCTTGCGATAATTTGGCTGATCTCTTGGGGAAGCAAACCCAACAAATGAGTCACCCAGGAGTTCTTGGGAATGGAGACTCTGCTAGCCTGGCGTTCGAACAGGATCAGATATAGACTTATATCTTCCTTGAGGTCATACCTAGGAATCAATTTACCTAAATCCTTCTCCTGCGATGCCGGTGCCGGACTATCCGTTCCCCGAGCCTGAGCCTCCAGCTTCAATCTCTCCAGTTCAAACGCCCTATCTTCCTGCCTTCTCTCTTTCTCCCTTTCTCGCTCTTCTAAAAGTTGCCCTTTTATAGAGTCTATCATAGCCTTAGCTATTTCCTCAGTATAAGCCGGACAAGTTTTTATTTTGTCAATTAGTACTACCTTCGTCATTAAAGAAGTTACCTCGACCCCTAATTCTTCACCTAAGGTTACTAAGACTGGCTTGTTTTGGCTATATAGAAAGGACATTTTGCCACCTTTGAAAAATCTATTCTACCAAATTACAAAATAAAATCCCCTTTTTTTTTCAAACAATACTAAATACCAACAAGAAAAATATAACACATCAAAATCAGATCAAAACCCTTTTTCTATGACCTCCTCAAAATCAAAAATCTACTCAGTAAAAAAAAAACTCTAGTATTGCCAAATTAAAATACAAACACCCCAGGTGAATGATAAAAAAAACACCAAAAACAAAATCTCAAAATTCACATATGATTAAAACAAATTCCCAAATTCCAATATCAGAAATGCAAAATATAAAATTCAAATATGAAAAAAAAGCAAATATATAACCACAAGAAAAATATAAACTCAAATTAATGCCTATTATTTCAAAAAATCAGAATAAAGAATAAATATTTTAAAATTACCAAACAAAATACCAGAAAACTAAATGTCAAATTATATCAGACAACCAATATCAAGAGAATGACAAAATTAAATTAATATCAAATCAAAAGGATCAGTGCATATTAATTGCATGACAAAAATTAGATAAATATTGATAAAATTGTGATTACAGATTTAACTAAACTACTAACAATTAAAATTAATATCTTTAAAAGGAATATGAAAGCACTTATCTTATCGAGTCTTGGCAACAAAAAGGTCTTCGGCCGAAGCCCCACACGTACGAGAAAAAAAAGTTCTTCGGGCAATGCCCCACAGAAAATCTCACAATTGAAAAAAGAAATTTGGGCAGGTGCCCCACTTAAAATTAATCACTCAAAAATAATTCTTCGGGCAGATGCCCCACACACACAATTTTATATTTTCGGGCGGATGCCCCACAGACACGATGCGATGAAAAAAAAATTTTTGGGCTTGTGCCCCACTTCGCGATGTAGACGTGTCGGACGGCTCAGCTCCTTCGTCTGGGCTGACGCTTCAAAAAATTTAGGCCGGGCGGCCTCTCCTCCAGTGCCGGGTGGCACTCTACTCGTCCGGGGCGGACGCTAAAACTCTTCAGGCCGGGACGACCTTTTCTCCAGTGCCAGGGCGGCACTCTATCTCGTCCGGAGCGGACGCTAAAAACACATCAGGCCGGGGCGGCCTCTCCTTCAGTGCCGGGGCGGCACTCTAACTTGTCCGGGGCGGACGTTCAACCAGGCCGGGGCGGCCTCTCTTCTAGTGCCGGGGGGCACTTAACTCTACAGTGCCGGGGCGGCACTCTTTTTTGTCCGGATGGACAACTCCTCAGGCCGGGCGGCCTCTCCTCAAATGCCGGGGCGGCACTAAACTCCAGAGTGCTGGGGCGGCACTCTCCCTTGTCCGGATGGACAACTTCTCAGGTCGGGCGACCTCTCCTTAAATGCCGGGGCGGCACTAAACTCGTCCAGGGCGGACGCTTCCCAAAATCCAAGCTCCAGCTAATGTTCAGGGTGAACACAACGACGCCTCCCCACTTCCGCCATTTTCTTCAGTATCACCAGCGAAACAAAATCACAGCGCTTCCACCAATTAATAAATTGTAACGATTTGGTCCGAGTGGTCATTAAATAGGCGTGAATTTTAACAATTAGTTTATTACAACTTTGAAGGTTAAATTTAAGAATTACATTAATACAAAATACAAATAGGGACAAAACAGCAGCGTCAAAGAAAGGACGCTTTCTCGTTGGGAGGAAGGGGGAGAGTGAATGACATCATCACCGCATTCCGCTCCAAAAAACAACAACACCCCCTAAGCAAATGAGATACCCCACTGGGAGAGCCGAAAGAAACAGGTTTTGGTTGGGTCGCGAAAGGAGAAACTTCGGAGACGGGAGAGATGTCACAAGGGGTTTGTTTTTTTGGCACTTGGGTCAAAAAGGTAATGTAGCTGTTTTGAAGGAAATGGTTTTAGTAGACTTTGCATTTAGGTTAGCTTATTCTTTTGGTCAATAATTTATTTCAGTTTCGACTGATTTTCCTTAAATGCCTAAATATAATTTATAGTTGGCTTTCTTTGCAAAAAATCAAAGTGTATCAAACCAAAATTATCTTGATCTCTATATTTTCATCAGCTAGAAATATCTGAGTAAAGTTATTTGATCCATTGGATAAAATATACTTTTTCATTTCCTGATGAACCCTTTTTTATTATTTACTAGCTGATATGCCCGGCTTTGCACGGGCCGACTTATACCTTTCTTCTCTAAAATTTCTAATACGTATGTCCTATACCTTATTTTTTATTAGGAGAAATCAAGGAGATAGTAAAATCCATTTAGTTTGTCAAGCATTATATGGTCCTATACATCTTAGTTGCTTAAAATAATCATATTATTCATTTAGTGTAAGGTTTTGAAATTTAGATATCACACCTAAGAAGTTATAGCCAAGTGTAAATATGGGTAAGTAAAGAAATTAGCCACTCTGTGTGAGAGGTATTTAATAAGATTTTTCTATTTCATGAACATCTAGTTTTTATTTATTTGGAGATTTTTGACATTATACTAGAATACTGAAAATATCGTACCACCCATCATTGGCAGAGACGCGAACCCCATAACGAAGTCCATAAGACAAACAAAAAGAGAGCAAATAAACCTCGTTCTCGAGCAATAGTAATTAACAACAAGTCCCCTCGGGTTCCAACAACAGTGATATTTTCTTTTTTAAAACAATGTCCTCCTCCGGGACTCATCCGTTATTCTTTTTCCTACTTTCGCGACAATAGGTGCAGGAGCCGGCCTCCTGATAAAGTGTCTCCAATCCTGTTTCGCATTCCACTTCTCTTGGGATTAGTTTTTTTTCTTCTGTGTATATTTTTCTGTTATTTCATGCTTTTCTCTGTGCTTTTCCTTAGTTGTTTTGGCGTTGATTTCTGATTGGGGGATGACTGCGAAGGGTGTTTTTTTGTGGATGATACCCTTTGTTTTTCGTTGTTAGAGTTATGAAAAATCGGAGATTAGTTAAAAAAATTAATTAATTTTTTGTGATTTTTTGAGTATAGAATAGATATTTTATCAAAAAATATATGCTTTTAGTTTAACAAAACACATATTAATACACAAGTAAAAAATTAAATTTTTTAAATAAAAGGTTTTTAATGGTCTTGGTGGTTTAATTCCTTTAATTATTCCTATAATTAAAACTTACAATATGTATAACATAACTATTAAAAATTATAATAGTTTTGAAGAAATTATAATCTTTTGAAAGCCATATATTCAAATATCGAAAAAAAATTCTGATTTTTAATGATGAATTGAACAGTAATTGATCTTAGCAATTTAATCTATGAGTTTGAAATTATTTAGCAGGTTTTCTACTTTTTGGTGTCCAAAATATTATGATATTTAGCGGAACGTTAACGGAATTCTAAACGGACTATTTGAACGGACTAAACGCATTCGTTGAGTGAGGGTAAACCAACGGGACCAATAGGACAAACCAGACTCCACTCCCAATTTTTTCAAAAGATACGAACGAAAATATCTCAAACCTAACACTAGATCAATCTCAAAACACCACCTCAAAAACGTTTGCCAAAACATCGCCATCACAGAGTAAGCCCACACCCCAACCCAATCACTCATTTAAATGCACGCAGTCGATTTTCAAAAAATTAGCATCGGATCAAACGCTACCGTGTCCGCTTTCAACGCCGCACACCTCATCCCCGATGAACATCGGCGCGCGAATTAATATTTAATCCTCTCCTCCTCGCAATCTGTCTCCCTGTTGAATATTCAAAAGCGCCTTGACTCAGCCTCTCCTCTAAAAATCCCACCGGGAGGCGCAAGAGTAGCGAGAGATGCTAATTTCTTCCTCTTGATGATCGATTGTTTGATTGGAGCAAATGGGGACGCATGATTGTCACGGGGTAGCTGATATGTGACAATAATTAAATTCTTCCTTCCGAACAGGATTGAGCAGGCGGAAATGCGTGGCTTTATCATTTAGATTGTTTCCGAGTGATGTGAAATCTTGGGATGGAGATTAATATGCGGAGGATGAATCTTGTGTTTGATGAGAGGAGGTAAGGCAGGTAGTCGGAGAATATTTTTAAGGGCATAGCCCTTTCATACATAGCCGCCCTAAATTTACCAATGGATTCAATGGAAATCTAGGGCGGTCTAGGACTGAAACGGATAGACGTGAAGTGGACCATGATGATTGTTGACAAAAAAAATCAAACGCTTATTAATTTTTTTGTTATTATAAGTTACTAGGGGCAATCCTCTGTGTGAGTCACCACAACTTCAACGTTCTGTAACAAATTTAAAAATCTGTATTATTCACTTTCAGTATTCAGCCACTTTCAGTAACAGCTTATTTTTCTCGCATTTTTTACACCTTAAATATTTTTTAAAATCCTGTAGTGTGCTCTCACGAAATGGACCTTTAAGGACAATTGTTTTGAATATTTTTATGTATATTAAGGGTTGAAAAAATTTAGGAGTTATTTTTAGGAGTGTGTAAAATCTTAAAAATTGACCCCTAAATTTTGTTTTTACCCCTAACAGTGTTTCCTACTACAACATCTCATTAACTTATCGCGATCATGTCTGTTCAAATGTTATTAGATATTAGGAGTGCGTTTTCGACCCCACTCTTTGATGTAATTTCAAATAGCCCATGCATTTTCCATTTTCACCCCCTATCAAGAATTTAGTATCGCCGAGAATTGTTTTTCAAGTTCAGGTATAACCCTTTCAATCCTAAGGTTCCCAAGATTACTATTGGATCCTATAGAAAAATATTGGGTGACTAGGACTGAAAGGGATGACGAGAGCCTAGTTTTAGCGAATAGATAATAATCCAATGTTTATTACAAAAAAAACAGGATCAGCCTAGTTATAACTAGGGATTAGATCTTACTCGTTAAAGCGAATTGGACTGTTCCATAAATATGCAGTGTGATAAACCGGGCATTATTAACAATGTCCGAAGTGAGGTGGGCAATGTGATAAATTCAATGACATTTATCCATTAGTATTTATCACTTTGCCCGAAATACGCCCGGATTTATCACTTTTCCCGTAATATATGTACCTTATTGATATTATAGCCATTGTAACCACTGCAAACCAAATTACTTCCCCGTCCATAGTTGAGGATCAAATCCCCCCTCCAACGAATTAGCTCCGCTCTAGAGCAGCCCCGCTCCATTTCTGGGACTTGTTGATCCGACCACTTGATGCAGGGCGCTACCTGAGCACATTAATAATTCCGCGCGCGTTTACCTGATGTTTCGAGGATCAATAGCGTTTCCATGGCGACCCTCGCATCCTCCGCCACGAGAAAATAAAACGCGCCAATTCTTAAAGACAGCAGCACAAAAAGACCGAGATCGATCATTGGCACAAAGGAAATTGTCGTTTAGCACCTTGTAGCACTGCCCTAATAATTAGCAACTGGGGCGTTATTGATGGATCTTATTCAATTTCCGAGCTGATTGTGCCCGATTAGGGGAGTTGCTTGTCTAATGGAGAGGTCAATGGCGGTTATTTCATTCGTCGGTAGGGGATTTTAATTTGTTCGTCGAGTGATAGCCATTGTTTAGTTGTTCATTAGCTGTCATCCTATTGAGCTTGTCATTTATTCTTTGGTTGCCATCATACTTTAGACAAGTAAAACTATTTATGTACGATACAAAATAAATTATAAGAAACTTTTAACTAAGAACCTTTAGTTTTCTTGTTTATTTCTCAAATTTTTCTCTACGACCTGGGAAGTTGGTAGTTTTTCTCCTCACGTCACAGGTTAAAAGTTTTACTCGTGGGGAAAAAGTTTTTTTTTCGAAAATAAAACTGTTCTTAAAAATCGTGTTTACACACATTCCTAAAATTAATAATTCGTACAGCAACAATTTATTCGGTTCATTAAATTTTTTACCTTTCACTTGCTGATATACAGGGTGTCCCATAAATAATGGGTCACACTTCTAGGGGGGATAGAAGACACCTAGACGAGTTAGAATCACATAGGATTCGGGGGTCCCAGACCAAATCCCAGGGAGTTAAAAATGGAGCGACACCCCAAAAAATTATTGAAAAATTCAATTCGTAGAAGAACTGCTATTGGTAGAAATTAAATTATGGTCTCAAAAATTGCGGTTTTATATGATCTTTAAAATTATCTCAAAAGTCTTCACCTTAAAATTTTTTTTATTATTAAAAAAGTTAAAAAACCACAAAAAAATGTGAAAATTCTGCCCAAACCTCATTTTGTATTTCGAAATCCTCTCTTTTGATTTTATAATCTGAAAGATCATAGTTGTAAACCCTTAAGTCCAAAGTTTCACGTAAAAATCATCAATATTAAACGCTTGAGATCCTGTTAAAGTTCGTTTTTTGCGTGCGAAAACTGGTTTCCTATAGCCGTTTCCAAAACGACAGTCTGCGGACGAAAAAAACGGACTTATACCGTGCTTTAACAGGACCTCAAGCATTGAATATTGATGGTTTTTACGTGACACTTTGGACTTAAGGGTTTACAACTATGATTTTTAAGATTATAAAATCAAAAATAAAAAATTTCGAAATACAAAATGAGGTTTGGGTAGAATTTTCACATTTTTTTTGTGGTTTTTTAACTTTTTTCATAATAAAAAAAATTTTAAGGTGAAGACTTTTGAGATAATTTTAAAGATCATATAAATCACAATTTTTGAGACCATAATTAAATTTTTACCAATAGCAGTTCTTCTACAAATTGAATTTTTCAATAATTTTTTTGGGGTGTCGCTCCATTTTTAACTCCCTGGGATTTGGTCTGGGACCCCCGATTCCTATGTGATTCTGACTCGTCTAGGTGTCTACTATCCCCCCTAGAAGTGTGACCCACTATTTATGGGACACCCTGTATAAACGACGAGAACGGAAATACTGAACGGTATCTGAAATGGTGCAACAAACTTTCAGGGATGATAAATAGTAGACACCTAGACGAGTCAGAATCACCAAGGAATCGGGGGTCCCAGACCAAATCCCAGGGAGTTAAAAATGAAGAGACACTCCAAAAAATCATTGAAAAATTCAATTTTCAGAAGAACTACTATTGGTAAAAACTTAATTATGGTCTCAAAAATTGTGGTTTAATATAATCTTTAAAGTTATCTCAAAAGTCTTCATTTAAAATTTTTTTTATTATGAAAAAGTTAAAAAACCACAAAAAATTTGAAAACTCTGCCAAAACCTTATTTTGTATTTTGAAAGCCTTTCTTTTGATTTGATAATCTGAAAGATCATATTTGAAAACCCTGAAGTCCAAAGTTTCACGTAAATACAATCAATATTAAAAGCTTGAGATCCTGTTAAAGTTTGTTTTTTGGGTGCGCAAATAGCTGTTCTGGAAACAGCTCTAAAAAGCGGTTTGCGCACGCAAAAAACAAATTTTAACAGGATCTCAAGCGTTTAATATTAATTGTATTTACGTGAAACTTTGGACTTAAGGGTTTTCAACTATGATCTTTCCGATAACCAAATCAAAAGAAAGGATTTCGAAATACAAAATAAGGTTTTGGCAGAGTCTTCAAATTTTTTGTGGTTTTTTAAACTTTTTTCATAATAAAAAAAATTTTAAAATCAAGACTTTTGACAAAACTTTAAAGATCATATTAAACTAGAAATTTTGAGACCATAATTAGGTTTTTACCAATAGTAGTTCTTCTAAAAATTGAATCTTTCGATGATTTTTTTGGGGGGTCGCTCCATTTTTAACTCCCTGGGATTTGGTCTGGGACCCCCAAATCCTAGGTGATTCTGACTCGTCTAGGTGTCTACTATCATCCCTGAAAGTTTGTTGCACCATTTCAGATACACACTGTATATTTAGTGGAAACATCGATGCGAATTTAAAGCAATATTTTAACATTTTTAAAGTACTTAAAAAAACAAATATTATTCCCAGTATCTTTACATAATGAATTATTTGTATATTTTCTTAATGTTATACATCTAGTCCATTCTGGTGTCTCTTCAATCAATATAAATTTTCTTCAATCTTTTTCTTCATTTTTAATGCCTATTTTGTGTATATTTACGTGTTATTATACTGGCAGGCAATACTTATACATGCCTCATTTTGGCATGGTAAAAAGTGTGACTCCCTAAAATACAGGGTTTATCTGAAATGGTGCAACAAACTTTCAGGGATTATAGTACTCATCAAGACGAACAAGAATTGGTATAGAAAGGGGGTCGCAAATTAATTTTTAGGGGTGAAATCCGCCAAAAAACTTGCATATTTGTGCAGGAAGAGACACAATGGTTCGATTCCGGAAGCTATTTTGTAAAAGTTGGTAAAAGAAGTTATTTTGTAAAAGAATACTGATCGAAATAAATCTTTCGCTACGAAAAGATAACGAGTTTCATTATTTTGATGTAAAAAATTACGGAATCGAACAATTGTGTCTCTTCCAAATATGCAGGTATTTTTGGCTGATTTTCACCCCTTAAAACTTATTTGCGACCCCCTTTCTATACCAATTCTTGTTCTTCTTGATGAGTACTATCATCCCTGAAAGTTTGTTGCACCATTTCAGATACACCCTGTATAATGTAAAGTATTCCACTGAACGAAGGAAATTTGGACCCCTGATCAACCTACCTCTTAAAGATCTGATAAAGCACCCTTCTAGACGAACAATAGCATCAAGCATCCTAAAAACAGAACAAGCCATACAATACAACTGGCATCTATACAATGAAATCCTGTTCACGAACCCTCTCAAAATCAATACTGACCAAAATGTAAGCAATAATACCAAAATGACAATATTCTCAGTAATACTAAACTTGTAATGAGTAAAACCAATAAGTACCATCTGATCAACATGAATATTGGCAGGATTGCAACAGCTTTCCACCCTGTGTTGCCTCTTAGGCGATGGGTCGGCTTTGCCTTATATACTCGTATAATATCGTACCCTTGCTACAAAAGTGCCACAACTCAAAAAACTATGTTTTCCAGGAATTGCAAAAAACTGTTCCCGGGCTTTTTAGCATTTTTGAATTTGTCAATACGAAGAACGATACATCTCAAACTATGATCATTAGCCATTGTTCGACACGCACATTAATCAACGACGGCTGGACGACAACTCAAGATGTGGCATTTCAGTGGAAGGAATCATAGCCATCTTGATAACAACAAAACGCCATAACTGCCATCTGGCGGCTGATTTTTCAATGCAACTTCTGGCACTTTTGGAGATTGGTAGAGATGTGAAAACTACGCCTAATGGCGGTCATAACTCAAAAATTACAATTTTTGAGTTGTATTTTTGTAGAAAGGGTGCGATATAAAGTAGCAAAAAATGACACTTTCTGTTGTGGAAACAGTATACCCAAAACGAATCATCATCCCATCCCACACAGCAAACGCGATCTTGAGCGACATCCCAACCCTGACCCCTCAACCACCCTCTCAAAATCCTCACCCCCTCCCACGTCTCCAGGGGCCTTAGCACCAACACGTTGATATGGAAAGCAACATCGACGAATTCCGATGTTGCTTTCGGAAGATCGTTGAAATCCCATATCAACCTTCGCTTAACTTCGTAGCACGAAGTCCGGAATTCCAACTGTTGATTTGGAAAAGTCGCGAAAGCGATGTTGAAATGGGAATGGCGCTGGCCAATCACAGAATAGCTAACATTGGGGAAGGGATGGATTTCATTGGTTCTCAGGTTCATTCTTGTTTTTGAGCTCGACTCGCGCGGACGCTTCGTCGTCCCTCTCATCGTATCACCCTAAATTGCATGCGTGATGTTTCGAAATAGTTTATTTTTGAAGTAGTTATCCAATTACAGTATCAAACTCATTGGTTTTAAACTACCAAACTCTTTTGTAATTAATTATGAGCATAAAAATGTGCATCTATTTGTAGGAAATATGCACGCCTAATATTATTTTAAGTCGTTAATTTATTTAACAAACAATGTAAAAAAAACCAAATAGTTCGTAAAAAATAGTAGATAAATGTTTCTTTAACTCTTAATGCATTTTATTTAAGTAAATAGATTATTCCTATCTGTATGGGCCTTAAAAAGCAATTCAGCTTCAATTCTGTCTTCAAAACAATTAATACTTAATTGTTTTATATGTATTGTTATCTAGAATTATCTGTCTAAAAACACATGCGCCACTTTAAAAACTCTATTTATAATTAGGAGCATGTGAATAGATGTTCAAAATACGTAGTCACTCTAATGTTTTACATATTAAGTGATACCATTCAAATTTATTTAATATTCTATTTTGCAAGAGAAATTTATATAAAATATTTCACTTTTTAAAGTGAATTTAAAATAAGGTCTATGCTCTAACACAGTTGTGGCCAACCTTTCTGTGGTAAAAGTGCCACTATTCAGAGGAAAAAAATTAAATGAGGCACTTCTAATTTAATGAATATACAAAACCCTCCATACATTAACCAATATAAAACCTCGATATAAAAAATTATGAGTATAGTAGTAGAAATTGGAAGTGATTGTAGTACGAAAACAAACACTCAAATTCAATTTTATTCCCGAAGTTTCATTAATTAAGAATATAATAAATTTTAACCTAATTGAACATTTTTATAATTCTTAATAATTTTATTGCCAATGATTCTAAATGATTAATACTGCTAATGTGAGTTGGTCAGTTTCAGTTGTTCAGATATTTTTACTTAGTCATCAAAATTAATACAACTTACCACACAGATATTAAAATTTGATGCTTTAATGTCAATTTTAGGTGGAACTTGGTAAAATGTTTCAAAACACATTCCTAAACACTTGAAAAATCAAATAATAAACACAAGTTTTTGTTTTAAATGAATAAAACTTCATGCTTAGAACATGGATTGGCATGGTTTTCCCAATTAATTGGGGCATTCCCTTAAACAACGAGCTAACTCCAACAACTTTATATTGTAGTTGGCTCGTAGTTGCAAGTGCCTCAATGTAAAGCTTTTGACATTAGCTTGTTGTTGCAACTACTTCAATTAAAGGTAACAATTATCAAATATTTTTAAAATTCAAATTAATTTCTTTCACCATAATGCAATGTACAGTAATAAGAAATAAATAACAAGAAAATATGCAGATAAAACAGACTGGAGGTTTATTCAAGTACAAATAAAATATGAACAGTAAGATGCACCATTTTCATAATCTTTCAATTCCAAATTCATCTGAAATAGGAAACAAAATATTAGATGAAATAAATGCTATACAGTTAAGATACAGGAAATCTGTGTTCAAATGAAAAAAATTGCATACAAGGTTACACAAAATTAGGCAATATCTGAATGTTTTCTTTAGTGCCATACCATCTCACATTTCAGCTGGTTCAATCATTTTTAATAAGCAACTCAGTTCTTTTCTTTTGTAAGCTGAGGATACTCAACCAAAATTGTATTAAGACTGATATCCCAATATAAAGATTTTAAAATTGTCACTGTGTTCAATTTATTACATAGTTAAAGGTGGGTTATTCCACGGGTAACTGACATTTTTAAGAAAAACACTTAGTATTTTGTAATTTCTTCCCAAAAATAAATGATAAAAAAATACTTTCCACCCAGTTTATTGCTTTCTTGTTAGCTTAATCTAATGGCACAATTAAATTTTCAAAATATGTTTTTATTTATTTTTGAAAAATTTTAAACATGGTAACTGACTAACATTTATGTCAGTCAGTTACCGTGTTGTTTAAAATTTTTCAAAAATAAATAAAACATATTTTGAAAATTTAATTGTGCCATTAGAAGCTAACAAGAAAGCAATAAACTGGGTGGAAAGTAATTTTTATCATTTATTTTTGGGAAGAATATTACAAATTACTAAGCGTTTTTCTTAAAAAATGTCAGTCAGTTACCCGTGGATTTGCCCAGGTTTCTTCAACAATAGAATATTGATAGGGACAGCTCAAGGATTGAGAACCCCTTCTCTTAAAAAGTTAATGAAAATTGATTTAATAACTACCAAAGAAATAAACATTTCAATATTCTCTTACTAACCACCCACTGGCTCTTACCAATTTAATACTTAGTTAAAACAAAGGTTTAAGGTTTCTTTGAAATTCGTGTTGAAATATAGGTTTATTTTGTCAAAAGCTTTTTGGGAGAACTAGTAGTTCTTAATAATAAGAGAAGAGGATCTGAAGGTTCCCCCAAAGAAATGTTTTTGAAAATTTGACCATCAGAATCAGGGTTAACCTGTGTTGTAATTGGAACAAAAAATTTTGGGGGACTTAACTTTTATTTTACTTTCAACTCTTTTAACCTGTTGGGAAAAACCACTTGTATCTGTCGTGGGCAAAGCCAAGCTTATTGCAATACATTACCTTGTTTTGTTTATCTTTGTCATTCTATCAGATCATGCTAATTAAAAATCCTGATATGTATTAAAATCAAGGCTGGCAAAAGGAACAAAATAATCATTTTGTTAATGTTCCTTAACAATATTAACAACTAAGCAGCAAGATCAATTAAGCTCTAGAAAAAATTACACCTCAAAATAGTTTCCCTCTTGACCGATATTCTCTGCTTTGGTCATTATTTATTATTAGGAGCTTTAGATGAGTCATTTCAAAGTTCATTTAACCCCGATTTAAATATAAGTAATTGGAGAGACAATAAGTGAATTTGAAGGCCCCCCACACAAAAAAGAAATGTATTATTTTTAGTGGTGTTCAAAGTGATTGAAGTTAAGTTAATAGTAAATTTAAAACATATTGGCAAGACTTAGACATTTGTCATTATTAAAAATATTTTGACATATATGTGGATAATTGAGTAGAATCAAGTACTTAAAACAATAACAGATCACTACTTACTACATTAATTGAGTGATTTTCCTTTTATTTTAAGTAACGCTTCCAATTGGAATGACAGTCATCTATTTACAGCATGTCGATTCCTTTTTTCAACATTCCTTGCATCCTAAAAACAAAAAATTATTGAAGATCATAGTCTAACAAAATGTGAATGTCTATGCTTCGAATAGAAGCAAGTCAAAACACTTGTTTAGTACTTAGGAACCAATTCCTTTATCCATTAAATTGAATTACCCTCGGGGAAACAATTATCCCAAATTACCGTCTGCATATTATTATTTATAGGCACACACATATTTCAGGGTTTGTCATTTCTGCCGTGTCTCTGTTAGTGCTAAACTTTTGTTGTGCTACTTTAAGATAAGCCAGGTGCTAATCTCCCCAATAGGACATTATTGGTGACATTTTACAACTTATTATTGTTACCTATAGGAAAAAATAAAAACAATGCTGTAGATTCTTGTTGTTAAAGTTGCTGCAACTTGGTACTATATTGGATTGGGCCAATTGTTCTATTAAGCGAATTGGTCTGACATTTGAGCCCGCTGAAACCTCTCATCTATTTAGAAAAGTGTTCGTGCAAATAGGGACTAGTACCTATCTCAATGGAATATTATAACAAATTTTCTGTGTTCTTTACATTCACATTATTTTTTAAATTTGTTACCTGTCCCGCTAAATATCAAGCTGTTTTAACACAAAATATTCCAAGATTATGCTTGTCGTTGATGTAGAGCTGTATATTTAAATAGATCAGTTTGCAATTTTTAGTGTCATTCCTAATTTTTGGCATCCAAAATAGCTTGATGTTTAGCAAGACAGTTATTGAACTAAGCAGTAAAGAGTGTTCCGCAAATGTGATCAAGGTACTAATACGCTTGAAAACATAGTACTAACAAAATGTACTGCATGAAAAAAGGGTGGTATTTTAGGATTAGCCGGGTGCAAATTTTGCTCGAGAAAATTTATGTAGGTCCTCAACAGCAAAAAGGACGACAGCTGTAAAGATATGGAGACTGTCCGAATTGCGACTGCTTTATTTTAGAGCTTTTATTTATGGTCGCTGTGAATATCTACATAAAATATTTTCCGACTTGTTAATTAGACTATGTTGTCAATGTGTGAGGTTACAAAAAAAACTAACAAACATTTTAAGTATCAATTTGTTAAGATATTTAATGTTTTTTTTAATATTTATATTTGATTGTGTTTGGGGGATTTATTATAATATAAAGTAATTGCACCTGGCTTATCCTACAATACCAATGGTATGATGAAAGTAGTAATGGGTTAAGATAGATGCAGCTTTAAATAGAATTAACCAATTTTTACCTATTTTTGGAAAATATTGCCACTTTTTTTCTGGAACAGTTGAATTATCAGGAACGGCACACTTTGTTGACTGCGTTGAAAAAACTGCTCCATAACGTTGATATATCAGCTGAATATTGCTTGTCTTCAGATGCCGCTATCAGCAAAAGGACCAAACACCTACAAAAATTTAAAAGGTCAACAGAAACCAGTTTTGAACTAGTCGTTAACAAAAAAATGTGTTAATTCCGTTAAAGCTTCCACTATCACCAAGTTTTTAAGAGCGCCATAATTCAAATATCGACCAGTTTTTCTGATTTTTATTGATAAACTAAGTAGTTATTGATCTAACTAAATATTTTAATCTATTAATTTGATATTTAGCAATAATATTTCAACTTTTAGGTCCAAAAGAGCATGGCAGTATTTAGCGGGACCTTTAATGGAATTGAACCAAAAAATAATAGATCAAACAATCATCTGGGGAACAGATTTGACGTAAATTCCAATGGCGGCTGCCAACTAGAGCCAATTATACTTTAACTCATTGATTATTAACTGAAAACCTAACTGAAAGTATCCTTAGATAAAATTATGGGTGCATTAAGTTATTTCTGTCAAGAAGATTAACCCAGAAGATTAACCCTGCGGAATTCTATAGCGACCTCTCACCGCTAGACGTAGAGTTCGAACACTTGCAGTTCAAGCAAATTAAGAAATTGGTTAACCAGAAAGGAGATGGATGTTGTAACAATTACAATTACACATAGATTTAATCAAAACTGTTATAACCTACTTTATTAGACCGAAGGTTGTGAATGTAAAATATAAACAATAGTTTGGCTTAAACTCAAAAAAATTGGGATAAAAGTCCCACATAATTCATAAAGTACCCATTGCACTGTCTTTATGGACGTAAAATTTGTTTGAGCACATTAAGCATTTGTGAATCAAACACAACAATCATGCTAACACAAGAGTTTTAGGTCTCCAATGAAATTATATTGGAGCACTATATCACTAGTAAAGCCTAAAAAACTATTATAAAGTTCTTTTTTAATCATATGGATCAATTTAAAAATTCTTATTTAGAAAAATATGCATTTAGCACAAATATTTGTTCGGAGTCTTGTGACTCACGCGATCACTGTAGGGTTAAAGATATACGCATGAAAATATAGTTTTAGAAGTTATAAAACTGTAAAAACAATTCATAACACACATAATATGATCTAATGATGAAAAAAAATCATGAATAACTTACTTTAATTCAACTTCAAAAGCATCGGTAGAATCACTTGCCGATCAAAACACCTCGAGATCGCCGAAATCAACAACGCTTTGGACATTTCCCGCTCGGAGGAGGAGGTGGAATTTGGTGATGCCATTCCGACGAAGATATCAACTAGAATTTCAATGTTGATTTGTTGGGTGTTGATATGGAGAGGCTCGTGCTACGGATTTTTCGCAACTGTTGAAATTTGACGTCATCGGTCACGTGATAGGGAGAATTTCAACGTTGCTTTCCAAATCAAGGTGTTGGTGCTAAGGCCCGAGACGCAACAGTTGCCTTCGCATCTCCACAATCCCTCCCCCCACCGTTGCGACATTAATTCCATTCTACCCCCGCCCCCACTAATACAATCATCCCCCAGGAGCATCGTTGTCGCAGTCATTAGCGTCGCACCTGTCCGGGAGTACGTCACCCCCCAAAGCCCCTCTCTCCAGATGCTTTCTGGAGATTAATCCTTCTCCGGTTTCTCTCCTGGAATCGAGAATCTTCTCTTGATGGATGGAAGAAAGGTGAAGACGGACCTGCGGGGATTAAGTGTCTCCGCTTTGCTTCGAGTAACTAGTTTGAATTAAGGTTGGGAGAGTTAAGGCTGTGGTAAAGTAATCCGTAATTAGCCTTTAGTAATAGTCATTGATGAGTAAAATGTCATTAATCAACAATATAACCTAAATATTACCCGTTGGGTTTACCCATTTAGTAGAGAGAATGACCTTGTTAGAGTATAGTTCACAACCACCACGAGAAAAACTTTGAGAGAAAAACAAAACGTGAAGAGTTCAACCTAAATAAATGATAGTCCACAGATTTGGCGCAATATTTTAACAAAATTTTGTTTGGAAGGAGTTAAAATATTATAAAGCAATTTGTTTAGAATTAAGTTTGTTTATATGTTTAATATTTATTAATTTAAGTCACTCTATATAAAGAGTGACTAAAAATATATATTTTAATCTAATAGATATTTTTAACACCAACCTTATCTTACAATGCTGTTAACTACTGACATGAGCGAATTTTGAAGAGGTTGGCTCTGCCCATGATAATCTAATCACAATAAAAAAACTTAACAAGCAAAATACCTGAAAAGTCCACAGAAAATACATTTAAATTCTTTTCCACAAAAGAGAACCTTTCCATTCTCTCTCCAAAAACGTAGATGCAGAGGAGCGATAGAGTTCTCTTCCCCTGATGCAACCGGAAACGATTTCGTGTGCCTCGAATTCCCGACTCTCCAGTTTCTGTTCGAAGGTCAGGCGATAAACAGTCTCCTCGACATTCTAGAACAGACGGGCAAGCTAAAATATCATCACCCGAGCGCGGGACTAGAATAGAAGGGGCACAGAAGATGAGCTTTTCTTCCTCTTTCTCTGGACGGGAAAACTATTCCATTCATACCTTTCTTTGTGGGGAGGAGAGAGCGAGATTTGGATCTCGTGATGGGCTTCGGTAGTTTGCTCGGTTCAAAATCTCTCATATAAAAGCCCACGTCACTCACTGACTCACTGATTCTGGAACGCTCGCACACTATGATGCCATCTCGCATCTCGCAATAATCAGAAAAATAATTTAATAATGGAATGTTTGGGGAGAATGCCATTTAAAATGAGTTTATATAAGGGTAGTAAGATTTGATTTAAGAATAAATTTGCCCAAATCAGCTCGGTGGTGGTCAGCCGAAATTGAGTGACTTATTTGAATATGATACCTGTCTAGGAGATAAGCGATAAATATAGCGCCATCTATATGATGGCGCTGTATTTATTAGCTGTTTTATGTAATGAAGCTACGTTAATACCGGTTATCCGATTACGCCGGCCACGGACTGCCCGCGAACGCTTTAATTTTTGGATGGAGTAACTTAAAAAAATCATGCAAAACTTCTTATTTAATGTATAATTAATAGGAACTTGAAGTAGTAACGAGGGAAGCTCGCATAAAAGGCTAGCCTAGCTGTAAGACCCGGCTTTGCCGGGTCGTAACAGCTAGTAGACAGATATTATTTGTCTGCGCTCGCTTGGCGGAGGGAAGCGGGGAGATCCAAGTTCGGGTAGGGGTGCGGGAAATCGAGGTTGCTGGCTTGGCTACTTATGCACCCCATTGGCAAAGGAGAGGGAAGGGAGGTGGAGTAGTTCTTGGCGAGAAGTAACCAGTTTGGCGCTCTCTCTCCCTACCTATCCAACCCCAGGGAGAGAATGGCCTTTCCCGTTTGGGTTTACCATTCGTGCCAAGCGAGGACAGACAAATAATATGAGGGCTATGTCCCCTGCTTGCATTTTTAGCATATCTGTTGATTGAGGAAATTGGTTATCTTAATGGGAATGGGAGTATGTTTTGTGGTAAATTATGGATAATTTGTTGTGGATTTGTGGGATCCTGGGCTCCCAAAATTGAGCATTCATTCATACAAGCATCTAATTGTGATGCTAAAGGTGATGGTCTGAAAAAGTGCCCCCTTGGGACCCTTGCTGGATCCGCGCCTGAGTGCTATGCGTTTTATTCGTCAACCTACAAGGAAAAAGTTACATAATCAATGGGATTTATACACTCGCACAAAACTAATATAATAATATCTGTTCCAAAGAAAATTTTCCCACCCACGAAATCAAATCGGTCTTCAAAAAACACAAAGCTCGAGTGTCCCATCACACCCGATACCGACTTCCGCAACAGGCAGGACAAATGCTCTGTCAGAGAGAATGCCCCACCAGAAGCGGTGGGCATTACAATAATTGCACCATCCATCATCTATCTCTGAAGAAGAACGTTGTTTCTTCGCTTTTCGCATTCTTCCGCCATCGTCCACTGGACATCTGCTTTGTGTCCGCTGACACAAGAGGGTATCGTCCGGGTGCCAGATGCCCTTTTCGTTTTCTTTTGCAGCGATTTTTTATCTTGTGCTGGTGAAGATTCCTTGTGTTATTATTATTTGAGAATTGGAAACATTATTCTTTGAATTTGCTCTCGTTGTGGTTTTCGCTCAGTTGGATGGGTTTTCTGCGGATTAGATCTGTTGTTGGGTGGTGTTTGCTGTTCTTTTCGAGTGCCGAGGTTTTGTGTGGGTTTTCTCACAGTTTATATTACTTTGTAGATAAAGATGTCTGTATTTACACCGTAAAATGGTTTTATGTGAATTTGGTTGATATTATGTATCTATTTATCTTTTCAGTATGATTTCACTCTAGCGTTGCGTGATGGTTAGGGTGGTCCTTATATGACCAAAAAAATTTTTTTTTTAATTTCTTCAGTCTCACCCCCTAAAAATGTTCTATTATGGTTGAAAAAAAGTTAGGAAAAATTTGAATGACTAAAAAAATATTTAGAGGTAGCTCAAGACTGCTAAAGTTTAGCAATTTCACGTTAAAACGGGTAGTAATTACAAAAAGAATTTTAATAAAATTAATAATTTTTAATATGACAGTTAAGTAAATATACATTATAAATAAGACAAAAAACAGAATATTAATTATATAAAAAGTTCAAAGTGCTGAAAAAAATATTTAGAGATAGCTCAAAACTGTTAAAGTTTACGATTTCAAGTGAAAACCAGTAGTACTTACAAAAAAGAATTTTAACCAAAGTAATAATATTAAATATGACAGTAAATTAATTATACACTTTAAATAAGACAAAAATAGAATACTTTGTTCAAAAGTTCAAAAGTGTTGAAAAAATATTTAGAGGTAGCTCAAAACTGCTAAAGCTTAGCTCTAGTGGCAAACTCTAAAATTTCATCCTTTATATCTTGTAAAAAATCTTCAATATTATCTTCTTTCAAGCCTGTTTCAAAATTTTCTTTATCAATAAATCCCCAGTACTCTTGAAAGAGCTCGAATAAAGGCACTTCTGGACTTGATGAAATTCCCAACGAAATATTAAACACTTTTCCAATAATTAGTTCCATGATATGATGATGATAGACAAAATAAGATAATTTCTTCCCAAGCTTTTCTTCTAAAAGGACACAAGCACCTTTATTCTTTCCAGTATTCACAGATGTTGTGTCAAAGCTCATCCCAATAACTTGGTCTGAAATGTCCCATTCATTCAGAGTGTCATAAATTGATTGGGCTTGTGCTTCACCTGCTGAAGAAAGTTTAGCAACTGAAAGTATCTGAGAAACAACTTCCCAAAATTATAACTGGTATTCTGTCTGTTTTTTCTTTACCAGTTAATTCTGACAATTTTTCCATCCCAATGAACAATAAGAGGAATATTTCTTGGTAGATTTTCTTTTAACTTCTCTGGACTGTTCAATTCTATTCGAAATTATCTTTCGCCGAATTGTACTTCTGTTCAGACTGACTTCTTTAATGACACAGCCTAAACTCTTTGCAGTTTCAGCTACTACAAAAACTGCCTTTCTATCCAAAACAGTTGCTAGTTTTGGAGTTATGATATCCATACGGCCTCTCTTAGGTTGAGATGGACCAGGATCTAATGCTGCATTTACAACCATTCCTTTTGGGCTCATATTCTTTAGTTTCATCATCTTCATTTGAGCTGTCTGTTGTAAAAGGCTCAACAACTGCCACTTAAGTATCCTTCTCTTGTGAACATTTCATTTTTTCTAATCTTTTCTTCAGAAAATTCTTCCTTTTATCAGCTACGAGGGTGGTCCCAGAAGTACCCGGCCTAACAAAGAAAAACTAAAAATTTTTGGAAAATTTTTCCTAATTTCTCTAGATAGGCTTCTTTTAGCCCCATACACCTCTTCCAGTGAAGTTCCATGGGTTCCATGACCTATTTTTAGAAGGATTCGTAAAAGCCCTCAAAATGACCGTTAACAGCATATTTTACATGATAATTTTTGCAAATTTTTGCCCATCGAACCATTTTTGAGATTTAGGAGCAAAAATGACCTGTGGGGACAAAATCTGGGGAAAACAGCACGTTTGAGTAATTTAAACATTGATTTAACTGATTTTAGCCATCCCGACAATGGACTCAATTTTCATCAATTGCGGCAGCCATCTTGCACAAAGCTTTTTCAATACCAAATCTTCTGTCAAAATTTTGTAAACTGCACTTTTTGAGATCCCTGTTTTATCTGCTAGGTCCCTCACTTTCGATCGGCGATCATCCACCACCATTTTATGGATTTTTTTAACCAATTCTGGAGAAGGAACTTCATTTGGTCGACCGGTTCGTTGTTCCTCTTGGCAGCTCGTGCGACCACGTTTAAATTCCGCCACCCAGTATTTGATGGTGGAAAATGAAGGGGCAGAGTCCCCCAGTGTGGAATCCAGCTTTGCTTTAATATTCGTGCTACTTAAGCCCTTCAAATGGAAGTATTGAACAACGAAACAATGCCCATTTTTATCCATCTTTAAAATTTTAGTGCACTTGTTTTCTATTAGAACCCGCGAAAACGAATTCTAATTAACTTTCCTCATTCCGATTAAGAATTTGGTCCTAATTATGTTTGAACTTTCGCCTCAAGTCATTTTTTCGGTTTAATAAGCGCCATCTGTAGGTCAGGCCGGGTACTTTTGGGACTACCCTCGTATTAATTCTTTCCGCAGTAGATTTTGATCAAAAGCAATCATTGATCCTCTTCCATAGGCGCCGACTCCATAGGGTTTGAGGGGGCTTGAGCCCCCCCAATGTTGGAAGAAGGGGGGCTAAGCCCCCCCAATATTTTTACTAAAAATCTACCTATTTTCTTTCATGAACTAAAGAAGGCAATGTATTGGACGTCTTTCTTTTGGTCTCGTTCACTTGGTCTTCTCAAAGGGTCTCAAATGACTTAAAACACTACTTTCAAGGGTAAAAATTTCAAAAAAAAATTTGGGGGAGGACTCCCAAGCCCCCCCTCAAATTTTAAAATCTATTTTGTACCGTTTTCCTCTGAAACTTCCGTGATTTTTGAGGTGTGATCCTCCTTTTGTGTAAAATAAGAAGAAAGAGTCTACAAAATGAATTTAAACACTACTTTTAGGGACAAATTTCCAAAATTTTTCTGAAGTAGAACCCCTAAACCCCCTTCATAATTTTGCTGCTTATTCTACTATTTATTATTTTATTCTACTGCTTCTTTAAATGAGTCCTGTTCTAAGAGTGTAACCCAATAGGCTTCAAAAGGAGATAAAACGCTATTTTGTGGTGGAAATTTTTTGGGGGGAGGACCCTCAAATATCGCTTTGCTTGGAAATTTCAATGTTTATAAAATTTTGAAATTAATTTCAACAAAATATCAAATGTGAAAGTCATCTAACACTTGAAGTAAAAAAGTACTCGTAAGTAGGTACCTCAGAAAAAATATTTAGTAAAAATCCCTCCCGAAACTAGTCCAGTTTACGGCTCTGTGCCTTTGATTTTAAAGGCGGTATAAATCCACTTTCATTCTTCGTGATAGGTATTTAATATTTTGTGTTCGATTAAATTTTTTTAAAAATATTGCGCTGCTTTTTATTCGAATTTTTTATAGCAGTGGTCCGCAGACCTCCGAGGGTCCCCAGCACCTTCCTAGGGGGTCCGCGAGTTACCTTTCGATAGTTTCAAAATAAATAACACTAGTTTAAAGAGACAAATTTCTCTATTAAAATTATTTCTGGGGGAGGACCCCCAGCCCCCTCTCGAAATTTTGACGTCTCTAGTTGTAATATTTTCCTTAGAAATTCTATGTTTTCAAGGAACTGCTATGTTTTGGTGGAACCAAAAATTTCTCAAGATAAGCTGTAACACTACTTTTTGAGGCAAATTTTCAAATTTTTTCTGGGGGAAACCCCCAGACCCCCTATTATACTTAGAGTAATTGTAAAATTTTAACATAATGTGATATATAATTTGTGTAACTCCTTAGGGGTACTTTAGGAATAAGCCTTTGGATGTTCAAAATCTTGGGGGGGATGTCTAGCATTAGTGACGATCGAAAGTTTAAGGACCACTGTTATATGGAATAACTAATATCTTCATTGTCTAGTACTGGCCCCCCCAATATTTGATAAAAGTCGGCGCCTATGTCCTCTTCGGCCATCTTCTCACTGCAAGAAGTCTCTGTCTTCGGCTATTTTGCTAATATTTAAGACTCAGCACAAGCTACATCAAACAAGTTGTTTAATTTTGAAGAAAAGGCATACTCTTTGGCTTTCTGATTAGGGGTTTTGGGTCTTTTGTTTTTCTTTAACAATTTCCATTCTTCAAATAATTCTTCCAATTTTTTCTGACAATGATGGGGATCACGCATAGGAATTCTTGCCCTCATCCAAAACTGTTATTTCTGCAACTGTGACTTTAGAGGCTTCTCGCACTGTAGCTTTCAAGTCCTTATGGTGATAGAGGAAAAATTTCAGGGACATGCCTATTGAAGGCAGTTTGTTGCCAGTCATTTCAGTGATTACACTAATAACAATATAGACATTGTTTTTAGATCTTATATTCATATTTTAACCTAAATTTTAAACAAAAAACTCACATTTGGGTCTTTAGAAATGAAATAGGTGGGATGTGCTGGGTTGGTTCAAGTCAAATGGCTCAAAATCAAATGATTGAGTTATTAAATGAAAAGAATACGTTTAGAATATTTTTAACATAAACAATGAACAAAGTAAATCCAAAAACAATCATGATAACAGTGAAATCAAAAAGAAAGGATGCAAGGAAAGAAAATGAATAGCTATGCAGGTGGTAGTCAAAGCACACAGTTTTTAATTACATAAGTGTATTATTTCAGTTTTAATTCTTCATATACAAAATCACGGTAATTTAAATAATAATTCATAAAACAAAATTAAACATAACAGTTTGCTTGTTAAAAATAATTAGAAAATTTAAGAATTTTGGTTCAATTTTTTCCCGAAAACTCGAATCGTGAAACTTTAACCTCATTGAGCTACCAATAAATATCATTTGAAAGTGATCAAATTTCACCAGAATTATTTTTAGAAGTAGGGAGATAGTGGGGGTTCTGGAACATGAGGAGCGAGGAGCAGGGGGCGTGGTCAATGACGTCATCAAAAGGGGTGTGGCCTCGTGACGTCAGAGGGCGTGGCTTGTGACGTCACCTATTGTCTTAATCACTTAATTACCTCTAATTATATAATTAATGACTTAATTAGATAATTACCCAATTAATTAATTAAACTTTATTAAAATTGATTTATTACCATAATTTTCTTTAACCCTTTGAACACTAAATTCAGGATTTGTACTTGTTCGAGGTTTTACCTTAACCCTTTGAGTACTGCTTGTGACGTCACCTATTGTCTCAATTACTGAATTACCCCTAATTACTTAATTACCCCTAATTAGCTAATTACCCCTAATTGGATGATTTAGGACCCTAATTAAGTGGGTGTGGTCTATGGCGTCATGGTTGAGTTGTTTACCTACTGCTGCTGACAATTTTAGTTTCGTTTTAGCGGAGTTGAGTTGTTTTTAAAGTTTAGTTTCTCTGGAATGGCAACGGTTGTTTTGTTTACATTTCGAACTTTAACTTTTTTCTGTTCACAGAAATAGAGTCGCCATCTAGTGAGTGAATATGAAACTAATTATTAGAGTTGTAATTTTTTTTCGCAGAAAACAGAGTCGCCATCTAGTGACTGAATATGAAACTAATTATGGATTTGTATTTTCCAAAAATAGAGTTTTTAGCTGGATTCGAACTCGCAACGTGCTTAAAGTGATGGTAGCCCAATGTAAATCCTTCGATTTACCCACTGGGCTACCACCACCTAACATTTCATTAGCTTTTTATCTAAACATGTCCATTTTTTCGAGCTCATATCTGCTAGAGTTGAGTTGTTTACATGCTGCTGCTGATTTTTAGTTTCGATTTATCGGAGTTGAGATATAATTAAATACTCTATTAATTTATTTAATTATTTTAATTACATAAACATCATTATTATAATTAATGAGTTAATTACACTTAATTAAAATTGATTTTTACCCTAATTTACCCTAACCCTTTGATGACTAATTTCGGGACTTGTACTTTTTTAGACTATTTTTTAACCCTTTGATTACTACTTCCATAGTGGTGTAGCAATAAATCTTAACCCTTTGATGACTAATTTCGGGACTTATACTTTTTTAGACTATTTTTTAAACCTTTGATTACTTATTTCCATAGTGGTGCACCAATAATTCTTAACCCTTTAGTCACTAATTTCGGAATTTGCACTTTTTCAGACAATTTTTTAACCCTTTAGTCACTAATTTCCATAGTGATGCAGCAATAATTCTTAAAGAGCACAATGCCATGAATATACTTCATAGTGAAGGACTTTGAAAATCGATAACCTAAACATTAGTGGGTTTTTTTCGATTGATTAATAAAAACATAATACAATTTTCCACTGAAATTTATTTTAACTTATGAAAATAACAATCTTTGACGAAATCACCCTGCGACAAAGAGGACAAACATTTAAATTCTCTACACATTTTCTACAAGCAACAAGGTGTCCACAAGGTTGAAATACAACATTCATTTCTAGATTCATACATATTTTACATAAAAATGAATTTCTAACGATAATTTTACATTCATTACCATCAAGGTGTGTATTTTTAGAGATTTCGATTCCATCACGATCTTTCACTTTTTCTAACGAAACAGTAGTCTTTGAAACACTTATCTTTTCCACTACATGCTTTTGAGTCGTTTTACACACTCGTTGGCAATAATTTTCCTTTCTTCTCACTATAAGTTGAATATATTTACAATCAGAGAAAAACTTTCTATGCTCAACCAACGGGTCATCATCATTCTCCCAATTTCCCAATAATCCACCACAAGTAAAACAAACAACTATATCGTCAACGCCGGAATAATATAATCCAGACTCTGCCATGTCCTTAACATCGGGTTTATCTTCAGGCCAATCTTTAAAAGTCTCAAGACGTTTTTCAAAGTTCAACATATTAGGATGTTTTGGGGCAATGTCTTTAAATTTTTCAGATGTTTTAGCTGGTTTAGACTTATCTTCTAGATGCACGATTGGTATGTTTTGAGAACCAGATATTAGAAATGAGCATTTCGGGGATTTTCTCATGTGCTCTCTTATCGGCTTTTGTCCTCTAACCCAGTCACGGATAATAACTCGACAAAATGCACACTGTACTTCATCTTCGAATTTCAAGTAAAAAAATCCAGCTGCTGCTAGGTCAGCTGATTTGATATACGATAGAGGCCAAACTTCAGAAAAAGAAATTATTCTATTAGCTTCATATCTCATTACTTCGCATATTTTTTCAACAGTTTCAGAATTGTTTAGTACATATTCTTTTCCATGAATGTCTGACGTTTCATGTTTGAAATTATTCATCTTATCAAAGCTTCTATTCTCTTCGTTTAACGTGTACTAAACACTATTTATACCCTTTGGAAATAATAACGAGTATACAATCAATTTTACATATTTTATATGTTCATATAGAAGAGAAACTTTATTAAAGTAAAAACTAAAACCGAACAGTTTTACAATAAAAAACTTAGTAACATAAGGAAATTAAAACTTTGTTTGAAATGAACTAGAAAATGAAATATTTTTGACAAGAAATAAAATTCTAAAACTAAAACTTTGCTAGAATAAAGATAAACACAGAAAAATATCTGAACTTTGCTAAAAATAAAGACCATTACAGAAAAATAACTAAGTAAGAACTTTGAAAACATTAAGGTAAAAACATAAAAAGGAAAAAAACTTAGATACCGAAATATAACTAAAAAACTTTGTTTGAAATGAAGTAGAAAAACGAAAATTTTATAAGAAATGAAAGCTTATACATTATAAAACCAAAAACTGTTGAAAAAATTAAGACGAACACAGAAAAATAACTGAAAACTTTATCAAATAAAGAAGAAAACCTAAAAATGTTACAACTTGAAATCTTACACCTATGAAAACCAAGACAAAAGTTAAATGCATCACAAGAAAAAAACATCTAGATTAAAAACTTTGTAAAAGAAAGGAGAAAAGAACCCCTCAAAATATTTCATGAACTTCAAACTTTTTTAAGATCTATAAAAAATATTACAAGTAACTTAAACTTTGATAGAAATAGAGAAAAAAAAAACATAAATATATTACAAGTTAAAATTAAGAAAATATATGACACTAAAAATTTTGTTAGAAAAGGAGAGGAAAAAAGTAAAAAATATTACGAGAAATGAAAATGTAACAACTTGGAAACTTAGACATAAAACTAAAAAAAACTTATGAAGGGAAAACTTTAATATATTACAAGAAATAAACACTTCACTAAAAACTTTGTTAAAATGGAAGAAAACCACCTAAAAATATTTCAAGAACTAAAACTTAGAAACTGTTGAAATAAAACTTTTATAAAAAATACAGATGAAAACACAAAATATTACAAAAGTTTAGACACTTTATGAAACTAAAAATTTTATTAGAAATGGAGAGGGAAAATGTAAAAATATTACGAGAGATGAAAACTTAGACACTTAATTCAAAAATTTTACGACTTGAAATCCTACACTTATGAAAACTTAGACAAAACTTAGACACATGAATTTATAAAAAGTTACGAAGGGAAAACCTAAATGCATTGCAAGAAATAAACACCTAGATTAAAAACTTTGTAAAAAAAGGAGAAAATCACCTCAAAAATATCTCAACTACAAACTTAGAAACTGCTGAAATAAAACTTTGATAAAAATACAGATGTAAACATAAAAATTCAGAAACTTAAAATTTTGTTAGAATTGGAAAGGAAAATTTTATCACTTGAAAATGTAACAACTTGGAAACTTAGACATGTAATAAATACAAAAAAAACTTATGAAGAGAAAACTTAAATATATTACAAGAAATAAACACTTAGACTAAAAACTTTGTTAAAAATGGGAGAAAACCACCCCAAAAAATATTTCCAGAACTAAAACTTAAAAATTGTTAAAATAAAACATTGATTCAAAAATACGGATGGAAACACAAAAATATTACGCGAAGTAAAATTTAGACACTATACGAATCTAAAAATTTTGATAGATATTACAAGAAATGAAAATTTAGACACTTTCTTGAAAACTTACACTTATGAAAACTCAGACATGAAACTATAAAACTTAAGAAGTGAAATCTTAAATATATCACAAGAAATAAACACCTAGACTAAAAACTTTGTTAAAAAAAGGAAGAAAACCTTAAAGATTTTTAGATTTATTAAACTTAAAAACTAAAAAACTTAAAAAAACTTTGTTAAAATACAGATGAAAACTTAATATTATGACAAGACACAAATTTCTTGAACATTATAAAGAAATTGAAAACTTTGTTAGAAATAAAACAGACGCTGAAAAATAATTAGGAACTTATAAAAATACAGTTCAAAAAACACAAAACTAATACAAGAAATATAAACTTACATTTAAAACTAAAATATTGTAAAGATATAAATACAAAATCCTAAAAATGTTTCAAGAAATATAAACTTAGAAACTATAGAACTAAAAACTTTATGAAAAATAAAGGAGAAAGTACAAAAACATTACAAGAAAATAAAAATTTAGACACTATATGAAACCAAAAACTTAGAAGGAGTAAAAAATTTTAAAATATTACAAGAAATAAACACCTCTACTCTATAAACTAAAATATTTGCCAATAAATAAAAACAACCTAAAATGATCTCAAGAAATTTAAAGGTAGACACTATATAAAACAAAAACTTTGTCAGAAATGAAATGGAAACTTAAAAAATATAACAAGAAATACTCTATAAAGCTTAAAACTTTGATAAAATTTAAGAAAGCACACAAATATATTACAAGAAATAAAAAACTTACGGCATTATAGAAAACAACAAACACTTTTAGAAATGGAAAGAAAGAACATGAACGTATTACTAGGCTTAAAATCTGTAAATCTAAAAACCTGACAAATAATAAAAACCTAAAAATATATTAGGAAATATGAAACTGCTATCTTTTTAGAAGATTTAAAAAGACTAAAAATATTTTTAAAAAAATAATTTCCTTAACCCTATAAAACTAAAAACTTCATTAAAAAGATGAAAACCTAAACTAATTTCACCAAATATAAACTGAGACATTATATAATGCGAAAACTTTGGTAGAAAGGAAATGAGAAACGAAAAAAATATCACAAGAAAGGCATTAACATCACAAGAAATGATTAAACATTAGAAACTAAAAACTTTGTTAGAAATGAAAAGGAAAACGTAAAATATTACGAGAATTAAAAACTTAAACATCATTAAGCATGAAATTTTGTAAAAGACGACAACCTTAAAATATTACAATAAAATGTAACTACAAACTTTGTTAAAAAATGAGATCTCAAAAATATTTCAAGACTTATAAACTTTTACACAATATAAAACAAAAAAAACTGTTGAAAGTTAAACGGAAAGCGTTAAAATATTAGAAATAATGGAAAACGTTATAACAAGAAATAAAATTCTAAAACTAAAACTTTGCTAAAATAAAGGTCAATACAGAAAAATAACTAAGAACTTTGCCAGAATAAAGATAAACACAAAAAATATCTGAAAACTTTGCTAAAAATAAATACCATTACAGAAAAATACCTAAGTAAGATCTTTGATAAAATTAAGGTGGAAACATAAAAATATTGCAAGAACTTATATACAAAAAAAATAACTAAAAAACTTTGTTTTAAATTAAGTAGAAAACGAAAAACTTTATAAGAAATGAAAACTTATAATTAAACCAAAAACTGCTGAAAAAAATTAGACAAACACAGAAAAATTTCTAAAAACTTTATAAAATAAAGACGAAAACCTAAAAATATTACAATAAAAAACTTAGACACTGTATGAAACTAAAAATGTTGATAAAAATAAAATCTTTGAAACTGTAAAACTAAAAATTGTTGAAAAAAATAAAGATGAACACAGAAAAGTATCTGAAAACTTTATAAAAATAGACTAAAACCTAAAAACATTACAATAAAAAAAACTTAGGCACAGTATGACACTATAAACTATGTTTGAAATGAACTAGAAAATGAAAAATATTTACAAGAAATAAAAATATTCATTGCAAAACTAAAAACTTTGATAAAAATAAAATCTTTGAAACTATAAAACTGAAATATTTGTTAAAAAATAAAGACAAATATATACACAGGAAAGTAATCAAAAACTTTGTTAACAATAAAACGAATACCGAAAAATATTACTAGAAATAAAAAGTTAAAAGACACCATAAAACTAAAAATTGTTGAAAAAAATAAATATGAACATAAAATTAACTGAAAACTCCTTTTTAAAATATTACAATAAAAAATTTAGGCACAGTAAAACGAAACTGGAAACTGATAGAAATGAAAAAAATTACAAGAAGCAATTATTTAAGCACTATAAACTAAAATTTCCGTAAAGGTAAAGGTGAACACATAAAATAAAACCATGCTTTTCTATTAGAAGACTACGTTAAGTTCACACCCTCCTTCCTTGGGATCAGTTTTTTTAAATTATGAAAATTAGGTGGGCTTCTTTTAAATTGTTTCAACAGCCCACCCATTTTCATATCAATTTAAAAAATTGCTCCTATGGAAGGAGGGTGTGAACTTAACGTAGTCTTCTAATAGAAAAGCATGGTTTTATTTTATGTGTTCACCTTTACCTTTACGGAAATTTTAGTTTATAGTGCTTAAATAATTGCTTCTTGTAATTTTTTTCATTTCTATCAGTTTCCAGTTTCGTTTTACTGTGCCTAAATTTTTTATTGTAATATTTTAAAAAGGAGTTTTCAGTTAATTTTATGTTCATATTTATTTTTTTCAACAATTTTTAGTTTTATGGTGTCTTTTAACTTTTTATTTCTAGTAATATTTTTCGGTATTCGTTTTATTGTTAACAAAGTTTTTGATTACTTTCCTGTGTATATATTTGTCTTTATTTTTTAACAAATATTTCAGTTTTATAGTTTCAAAGATTTTATTTTTATCAAAGTTTTTAGTTTTGCAATGAATATTTTTATTTCTTGTAAATATTTTTCATTTTCTAGTTCATTTCAAACATAGTTTATAGTGTCATACTGTGCCTAAGTTTTTTTTATTGTAATGTTTTTAGGTTTTAGTCTATTTTTATAAAGTTTTCAGATACTTTTCTGTGTTCATCTTTATTTTTTTCAACAATTTTTAGTTTTACAGTTTCAAAGATTTTATTTTTATCAACATTTTTAGTTTCATACAGTGTCTAAGTTTTTTATTGTAATATTTTTAGGTTTTCGTCTTTATTTTATAAAGTTTTTAGAAATTTTTCTGTGTTTGTCTAATTTTTTTCAGCAGTTTTTGGTTTAATTATAAGTTTTCATTTCTTATAAAGTTTTTCGTTTTCTACTTAATTTAAAACAAAGTTTTTTAGTTATTTTTTTTGTATATAAGTTCTTGCAATATTTTTATGTTTCCACCTTAATTTTATCAAAGATCTTACTTAGGTATTTTTCTGTAATGGTATTTATTTTTAGCAAAGTTTTCAGATATTTTTTGTGTTTATCTTTATTCTGGCAAAGTTCTTAGTTATTTTTCTGTATTGACCTTTATTTTAGCAAAGTTTTAGTTTTAGAATTTTATTTCTTGTTATAACGTTTTCCATTATTTCTAATATTTTAACGCTTTCCGTTTAACTTTCAACAGTTTTTTTTGTTTTATATTGTGTAAAAGTTTATAAGTCTTGAAATATTTTTGAGATCTCATTTTTTAACAAAGTTTGTAGTTACATTTTATTGTAATATTTTAAGGTTGTCGTCTTTTACAAAATTTCATGCTTAATGATGTTTAAGTTTTTAATTCTCGTAATATTTTACGTTTTCCTTTTCATTTCTAACAAAGTTTTTAGTTTCTAATGTTTAATCATTTCTTGTGATGTTAATGCCTTTCTTGTGATATTTTTTTCGTTTCTCATTTCCTTTCTACCAAAGTTTTCGCATTATATAATGTCTCAGTTTATATTTGGTGAAATTAGTTTAGGTTTTCATCTTTTTAATGAAGTTTTTAGTTTTATAGGGTTAAGGAAATTATTTTTTTAAAAATATTTTTAGTCTTTTTAAATCTTCTAAAAAGATAGCAGTTTCATATTTCCTAATATATTTTTAGGTTTTTATTATTTGTCAGGTTTTTAGATTTACAGATTTTAAGCCTAGTAATACGTTCATGTTCTTTCTTTCCATTTCTAAAAGTGTTTGTTGTTTTCTATAATGCCGTAAGTTTTTTATTTCTTGTAATATATTTGTGTGCTTTCTTAAATTTTATCAAAGTTTTAAGCTTTATAGAGTATTTCTTGTTATATTTTTTAAGTTTCCATTTCATTTCTGACAAAGTTTTTGTTTTATATAGTGTCTACCTTTAAATTTCTTGAGATCATTTTAGGTTGTTTTTATTTATTGGCAAATATTTTAGTTTATAGAGTAGAGGTGTTTATTTCTTGTAATATTTTAAAATTTTTTACTCCTTCTAAGTTTTTGGTTTCATATAGTGTCTAAATTTTTATTTTCTTGTAATGTTTTTGTACTTTCTCCTTTATTTTTCATAAAGTTTTTAGTTCTATAGTTTCTAAGTTTATATTTCTTGAAACATTTTTAGGATTTTGTATTTATATCTTTACAATATTTTAGTTTTAAATGTAAGTTTATATTTCTTGTATTAGTTTTGTGTTTTTTGAACTGTATTTTTATAAGTTCCTAATTATTTTTCAGCGTCTGTTTTATTTCTAACAAAGTTTTCAATTTCTTTATAATGTTCAAGAAATTTGTGTCTTGTCATAATATTAAGTTTTCATCTGTATTTTAACAAAGTTTTTTTAAGTTTTTTAGTTTTTAAGTTTAATAAATCTAAAAATCTTTAAGGTTTTCTTCCTTTTTTTAACAAAGTTTTTAGTCTAGGTGTTTATTTCTTGTGATATATTTAAGATTTCACTTCTTAAGTTTTATAGTTTCATGTCTGAGTTTTCATAAGTGTAAGTTTTCAAGAAAGTGTCTAAATTTTCATTTCTTGTAATATCTATCAAAATTTTTAGATTCGTATAGTGTCTAAATTTTACTTCGCGTAATATTTTTGTGTTTCCATCCGTATTTTTGAATCAATGTTTTATTTTAACAATTTTTAAGTTTTAGTTCTGGAAATATTTTTTGGGGTGGTTTTCTCCCATTTTTAACAAAGTTTTTAGTCTAAGTGTTTATTTCTTGTAATATATTTAAGTTTTCTCTTCATAAGTTTTTTTTGTATTTATTACATGTCTAAGTTTCCAAGTTGTTACATTTTCAAGTGATAAAATTTTCCTTTCCAATTCTAACAAAATTTTAAGTTTCTGAATTTTTATGTTTACATCTGTATTTTTATCAAAGTTTTATTTCAGCAGTTTCTAAGTTTGTAGTTGAGATATTTTTGAGGTGATTTTCTCCTTTTTTTACAAAGTTTTTAATCTAGGTGTTTATTTCTTGCAATGCATTTAGGTTTTCCCTTCGTAACTTTTTATAAATTCATGTGTCTAAGTTTTGTCTAAGTTTTCATAAGTGTAGGATTTCAAGTCGTAAAATTTTTGAATTAAGTGTCTAAGTTTTCATCTCTCGTAATATTTTTACATTTTCCCTCTCCATTTCTAATAAAATTTTTAGTTTCATAAAGTGTCTAAACTTTTGTAATATTTTGTGTTTTCATCTGTATTTTTTATAAAAGTTTTATTTCAACAGTTTCTAAGTTTTAGTTCTTGAAATATTTTTAGGTGGTTTTCTTCCATTTTAACAAAGTTTTTAGTGAAGTGTTTATTTCTTGTAATATATTAAAGTTTTCCCTTCATAAGTTTTTTTTAGTTTTATGTCTAAGTTTCCAAGTTGTTACATTTTCATTTCTCGTAATATTTTTTACTTTTTTCCTCTCCTTTTCTAACAAAATTTTTAGTGTCATATATTTTCTTAATTTTAACTTGTAATATATTTATGTTTTTTTTTTCTCTATTTCTATCAAAGTTTAAGTTACTTGTAATATTTTTTATAGATCTTAAAAAAGTTTGAAGTTCATGAAATATTTTGAGGGGTTCTTTTCTCCTTTCTTTTACAAAGTTTTTAATCTAGATGTTTTTTTCTTGTGATGCATTTAACTTTTGTCTTGGTTTTCATAGGTGTAAGATTTCAAGTTGTAACATTTTTAGGTTTTCTTCTTTATTTGATAAAGTTTTCAGTTATTTTTCTGTGTTCGTCTTAATTTTTTCAACAGTTTTTGGTTTTATAATGTATAAGCTTTCATTTCTTATAAAATTTTCGTTTTTCTACTTCATTTCAAACAAAGTTTTTTAGTTATATTTCGGTATCTAAGTTTTTTTCCTTTTTATGTTTTTACCTTAATGTTTTCAAAGTTCTTACTTAGTTATTTTTCTGTAATGGTCTTTATTTTTAGCAAAGTTCAGATATTTTTCTGTGTTTATCTTTATTCTAGCAAAGTTTTAGTTTTAGAATTTTATTTCTTGTCAAAAATATTTCATTTTCTAGTTCATTTCAAACAAAGTTTTAATTTCCTTATGTTACTAAGTTTTTTATTGTAAAACTGTTCGGTTTTAGTTTTTACTTTAATAAAGTTTCTCTTCTATATGAACATATAAAATATGTAAAATTGATTGTATACTCGTTATTATTTCCAAAGGGTATAAATAGTGTTTAGTACACGTTAAACGAAGAGAATAGAAGCTTTGATAAGATGAATAATTTCAAACATGAAACGTCAGACATTCATGGAAAAGAATATGTACTAAACAATTCTGAAACTGTTGAAAAAATATGCGAAGTAATGAGATATGAAGCTAATAGAATAATTTCTTTTTCTGAAGTTTGGCCTCTATCGTATATCAAATCAGCTGACCTAGCAGCAGCTGGATTTTTTTACTTGAAATTCGAAGATGAAGTACAGTGTGCATTTTGTCGAGTTATTATCCGTGACTGGGTTAGAGGACAAAAGCCGATAAGAGAGCACATGAGAAAATCCCCGAAATGCTCATTTCTAATATCTGGTTCTCAAAACATACCAATCGTGCATCTAGAAGATAAGTCTAAACCAGCTAAAACATCTGAAAAATTTAAAGACATTGCCCCAAAACATCCTAATATGTTGAACTTTGAAAAACGTCTTGAGACTTTTAAAGATTGGCCTGAAGATAAACCCGATGTTAAGGACATGGCAGAGTCTGGATTATATTATTCCGGCGTTGACGATATAGTTGTTTGTTTTACTTGTGGTGGATTATTGGGAAATTGGGAGAATGATGATGACCCGTTGGTTGAGCATAGAAAGTTTTTCTCTGATTGTAAATATATTCAACTTATAGTGAGAAGAAAGGAAAATTATTGCCAACGAGTGTGTAAAACGACTCAAAAGCATGTAGTGGAAAAGATAAGTGTTTCAAAGACTACTGTTTCGTTAGAAAAAGTGAAAGATCGTGATGGAATCGAAATCTCTAAAAATACACACCTTGATGGTAATGAATGTAAAATTATCGTTAGAAATTCATTTTTATGTAAAATATGTATGAATCTAGAAATGAATGTTGTATTTCAACCTTGTGGACACCTTGTTGCTTGTAGAAAATGTGTAGAGAATTTAAATGTTTGTCCTCTTTGTCGCAGGGTGATTTCGTCAAAGATTGTTATTTTCATAAGTTAAAATAAATTTCAGTGGAAAATTGTATTATGTTTTTATTAATCAATCGAAAAAAACCCACTAATGTTTAGGTTATCGATTTTCAAAGTCCTTCACTATGAAGTATATTCATGGCATTGTGCTCTTTAAGAATTATTGCTGCATCACTATGGAAATTAGTGACTAAAGGGTTAAAAAATTGTCTGAAAAAGTGCAAATTCCGAAATTAGTGACTAAAGGGTTAAGAATTATTGGTGCACCACTATGGAAATAAGTAATCAAAGGTTTAAAAAATAGTCTAAAAAAGTATAAGTCCCGAAATTAGTCATCAAAGGGTTAAGATTTATTGCTACACCACTATGGAAGTAGTAATCAAAGGGTTAAAAAATAGTCTAAAAAAGTACAAGTCCCGAAATTAGTCATCAAAGGGTTAGGGTAAATTAGGGTAAAAATCAATTTTAATTAAGTGTAATTAACTCATTAATTATAATAATGATGTTTATGTAATTAAAATAATTAAATAAATTAATAGAGTATTTAATTATATCTCAACTCCGATAAATCGAAACTAAAAATCAGCAGCAGCATGTAAACAACTCAACTCTAGCAGATATGAGCTCGAAAAAATGGACATGTTTAGATAAAAAGCTAATGAAATGTTAGGTGGTGGTAGCCCAGTGGGTAAATCGAAGGATTTACATTGGGCTACCATCACTTTAAGCACGTTGCGAGTTCGAATCCAGCTAAAAACTCTATTTTTGGAAAATACAAATCCATAATTAGTTTCATATTCAGTCACTAGATGGCGACTCTGTTTTCTGCGAAAAAAAATTACAACTCTAATAATTAGTTTCATATTCACTCACTAGATGGCGACTCTATTTCTGTGAACAGAAAAAAGTTAAAGTTCGAAATGTAAACAAAACAACCGTTGCCATTCCAGAGAAACTAAACTTTAAAAACAACTCAACTCCGCTAAAACGAAACTAAAATTGTCAGCAGCAGTAGGTAAACAACTCAACCATGACGCCATAGACCACACCCACTTAATTAGGGTCCTAAATCATCCAATTAGGGGTAATTAGCTAATTAGGGGTAATTAAGTAATTAGGGGTAATTCAGTAATTGAGACAATAGGTGACGTCACAAGCAGTACTCAAAGGGTTAAGGTAAAACCTCGAACAAGTACAAATCCTGAATTTAGTGTTCAAAGGGTTAAAGAAAATTATGGTAATAAATCAATTTTAATAAAGTTTAATTAATTAATTGGGTAATTATCTAATTAAGTCATTAATTATATAATTAGAGGTAATTAAGTGATTAAGACAATAGGTGACGTCACAAGCCACGCCCTCTGACGTCACGAGGCCACACCCCTTTTGATGACGTCATTGACCACGCCCCCTGCTCCTCGCTCCTCATGTTCCAGAACCCCCACTATCTCCCTACTTTTAGATATGATAGAACAAATTTAGGGGGTGAGAGAAATAAATTTTAAAACTTCGAAAATAAGGACCACCCTAGTGATGGTATTAGTTTTATTATCAAATCATTTTTTATTTTAGTCAAGGTTAAAAATTGGTCTGATCTAAACCTAAAAATAATAGTTCTGGGATTTTTTCGGGATGGTGCAGGAATAAATGTTAAGTGTAATTACTAGCATTTTTGTTTTCTAATAAAAATTTTCATTGAGGAAAAATTTTACTAAGACATTTATTACAGGATGGATTTCATCCAAAATGGGTTGTAAATCAATCAGAATAATTAAAAAATAAAAGAAGAAATTGAGTATGTTTTTTCTGTGCCCAAAATAATTATCTGGTTTGTCAAATGATTCTAATTTTCTTGAAAGAAACATTTTCATAGAACTTGGTTGGGGGAACTGGTGGGTTGGGTACTACTAACTAAGATTAAGGGGCCTTTTTTTCACCAACTTTGAGTGGCAATCATTGAAAACTACTAAAACTTGACTAAAATTGTATCATAGTTACTGAAGATATCTATATAACAGTGGCCATTTATGAAATCGAGTTTTTATAAAAGCAAAAATTTATTGCACTTTTTCCTACCTAGACTAAAAAACCGATTAATTAGACATTTATCCCTTCAGGAATGTTTCAAACGTAAAATATTTACGGGGAAGTAAAAAATTACCTAAAAAGAAAAATTATATAGAATCAAGAAGGTAAAGAGCAATCAAAAAATATTACCCCTACATCTTAGTCCCAGATTTAAGTTAACTGAGTCTGTAATCTGAAGACAAACATGATCCACTCAAAAACTCCCAACTGTTCCTCGACCAATCAAAAGAGCTTAGCACCCCTCTTTGTCTCTCCTGTGACAGATCATCGCAAGTGGGCAGATTATCGTCTGGGTGTCATGCGAGGTAAATCCCTCAGTTCCAAAAGCGATTGGCTTCCGTGACCTACACTCAGTTTCCCGGCTTACGCTCTATCCTGTTGTAAAGTACAGGTTGTCTGGAATGGGATTCTATATACTCTACAAGGGTCGTGTGTCACCAGTTATGGCGTGAATTTTTCGTTTTCCCTTTTACTCTAGGAGGAGGGGTTTTACTTGGTTGGTTGGGAGAAACTGATTGATTAGTTGGTTGATTTGATAAAGGTAGAAGCTATAGACTTTTGAGGGGGGACTTGCTGTTCTGGTTCGCATTGGAAAAATATCATTTCATAGTAAAATATTATGAAATATTTTGAGAAGTTGGAACATGGCTCCCTGTGAAAAAGGGAGAACGAAAAAAGGAGAAAAAGAAGAGGGAAAATAAAGAGAAAAAAATAAAAAGGAATGGGAGATAGGGAGAATAAATTGTGAAGGAAAAGTAAAGGTTAAAAGAGGGGGATATTTAGAAGGAAATGAGAATACACAAATACAATTAGAAGAAAAGAGAAAATTTAAAGGAGAGAAAAATAAGAAAACGAAAAGAAATGTGACAAGAGAGCGAAGGAGAGCAAAGAGAGATTGAGAAAAGGGAAGGAAAAACACATTCTTCGTATTCTTGGCTCATTTAAATTACGTTTTTTTTGGAAAAATTGGATTGACATTTTTACTCCCGTATAAATGAAGATGTAATTTTCTTTTCAATGAATACGCGAAGTAAAATTGCAAATATTTCAAGTGAAATAATGTGTTTTTATGTAAGTTAATAATTTTGTGCGTTATATTAGTTGTTTCCTTGATAAAGTTTTAAATGATACGAAAAATTCTACCTAACATGATTCTTTATTTAGATCAGTAAAAATATTGAAGATATACTGAGGTTTTAAAGTGAATTCAAATAAAAATAGATCAGAAACTAGGTTTTGACCCTGAAAAAACACTCCTTTGCTAAATCCTATTAATTAGTTCCTTATGACCGGTTTACATGACGCACTTTCTCATTAATTTATTATAATCCACATGAACTACACCTTTCTCCACAGGCGGATATGCATCATAATTAGGTTTATGACCAAATATAAGGATCAAGATTTCAACTTTTATTACTTACTGCTTTTCCTCTGCACGATATGGATTATAAGATCCGTTTTTCATGTATATTTTCCCCCTTTTTATTTGTTTAAAAAATCCCACTGAATGTCAGAAATTGTTTTAGCTTCACCTCGTACGTCACTGGAAAAGATGCTTTGCTTCATTTCAGTTATTCGAGGGGGTTTAAACTGCTCAAAACTGTACATGGGATATATTTAGATTAAAATTCTTCCACTGTGAGCAGTAAGTTGTTCAAAAAAAATACTGCTTTCAATGTCAGAAAGTTGTACAACGCTCGTTAATTGGCATGGAATAGAAAAAAGTCTTCATATCTTGAAATTTCGGAACTCAGATATGCCCAATCCCCCAACCAAAATTGAAAGATACAGTGAAAGAAGGAGGTATCTAACAAGGAGATTGCTTGTCTTTTTTTTGTCCGTGTCTTTTAAGTGTTACATACGTCTTTAATGACCCTGATATCCCTGTTGATAATGGTCCTAGTAACCCAGTAGATAGGTTGTTGTCTGGGTACTAAAATGTAGGGTAAACTAATAACGTACCCTATGCATTTACTACGATAACTAATTTTTTATTAAAATTTTCGCATTCTTCCACACACTCCTTTAATTCTGAAATAACTACCTGGTGTGCATTGAAAGAAAATAATACTACTTTGAATTTGAAATGAAATATCTTAGGCTCATAAACCAAGCTCACAAAGTTCACCCATTTCTACTGAATACACTGTGGCACATTTTTGAATATTGGGCCATACTAAAATGAAAAACATACAGCCTCCTCCATTCAAATTTCCCAATATAACACGTGCTGTACCGCACATATCCGTCCGCGATCAAACACTTAATCGGCTATTTAATTCAATCCTCGCGCAGGCTATTTCGCCAGCAGAAGCAGCTTCCACGTCCTTGGGTGCTTAATGCATTATTCATTACAATTATTCCGTCGCTACCTTTCATGCCCAACTCTTCGACTCCGGTGAGCGTTATTTATGAAGCTAAAGGGGGTGCAACTGGGTTGGGTGCTATCCGCTGGGGAAAGAAAGATTCTCGTTTGAAATATGACTGATTATTATTAATAATTGGGAGGGTGATCGCTGTGACCCCTTTGGGGTCGCTACGGTGAGTCAAAAGTAAGCGTGAGGTGGTGGAAAAATTAAGTTTTTTTCTTCGTTTTTTAGGAGTGGTTGTGTTTTTGGGGAGTCGTAACTCTTTGAGTTCTGCTGAATTTGAGGGTGGGGGTGCTGTTCGAATGAAGCTCATTGTATACGATATAATTTGAAGGGAGATATTCAATAGAAAAGGAACAAGTTTTTAATGATTCTCCTCCATTTTTTTAAACCAGCGTTTCTGGTATAGTAATTTATCGGTGTGGCTTTGAAGATGGCTAGGTGCTCTTCGATCTCGTAGTTATCATTTTTTAATCTAATGAATAATTTGTATAAATTCATTTGTTGAAAATATTGTAGAGTTTGTTTTTATTTTCAAGTTAAATAAGTTTAAACTATTAACTAAAATGAACTTAACGCATTGTTATTGGTATTAATATGATTTTTAAAAATAATAATATTAAAAATAGTTGTATGTTTTTTCAATTATGACTGAAAAGTTAAAATGGAAGTTCTGATGAAATATTAGAGTCAAATGCATAAATATGCGAAATAAATAAATAAGCACTAAAATATTCTTTATTCCTTTATAACTTTTGCCATCCAAACATTTTCATAACTTGGTTCCTTTCTTGTTTTTCTACGTATTCAAAATAAACGGCTTCAAATACGGTTCAAAAGTTTTTTTATAGCATTCCTTCTCCTTGAATTTCACACCTTAAATTGAAAAATAACTAGATCCAAACTAAAATTTAAAAAACGAATTTATTCTTCATTTACAAATATTGAAACTAACAATTCATAATGTAACTCTTTAATTTCACCCATCCATCCAACATTTCAGAACCACTTTTCCAAGATTTCAGCCACCATTTTGTATAACCAGGCAATCAATTCATCGGCGGCGTTCATAAACAAAAGAACCACAGAACAACCCAATCTCCAAGCTCCCCCCCATGATCAATAAATACACGATCCCCAAGTATCCCGTTATAGCTCCAACACGTGTCCTTCTCCTGCCAAAAGGCATATACCATCACGTTTTCACGTAATCTTTCAAAAACATTCTGCACCGGGCGATGGATATGCAGTAGGTAAAGCTCTGCAAATCCGTGCATTCTAAAGGAGTAGGGGGTTCTCTCTCTCCTCTGATACGGGGGAGGAACACGTGCCAGGGGGTGTCGGCTGATTCAGGCTCTGCCACCCACACATCGATGGGCCAAATTGGATTTGCGAATATCGCAAATTAGATTCGGGCAGCTGCTGTGCGACTCGGTGCTTCTGAGTGCGGGATATAAAGACGTGGCTTTTTATCTGTATTGGAAGAGATGCAGTTATTTTAACACATGCGAACGGGGATTCAAGTCACTTTACCCGGTATTGAGTCGAGGCGGGAAGGGGGTGATAGGAGATATCGATGTTCGAAGACCATCGGGGGTCTTGTTTTCGTTGAATGGGGTTATTAAATTAGTCGTGGTTATTTTAGTTAGAAACTAGCAAGCCGTATAACTCAGTATTTCTCTCTTAGGGTCCTGCCACACTAGCGTCTAAGAAGACGCTATAATGTCGTAAAAAGTCGTTAAGATCCCTATCAAGAGAATGGACACTGAGTCTCAACTCCATGATTTCTCCCCTCTCTTGATAGGAATCTTAACGACTTTTTCTACGACGTATGCGTTGTCTTTCCGTCAGTGTGGCAGGATCCTTAGGTGACATTGGCTAATGTAGAAACGCTACAAAACTACAACTCCAGAGCAAACTACATAGAATTCGTTTTTAGGATTTATACTTTTGCAACTTTTCTTCTTTTACTGCCATTTTAAACAATTAAAACTTTGTGACCCTTAACCCCTAACCTTGACTCACCACTGTGATCTATTATGATACTTAATCCCCACTCTGGACTATTTAAATTAGAGATATTGTGAAGATTTCGGTGTATACTGCCTCTAAAAACTCATTTAGCGCAACATTTTTAGTGACTCTTTAAAATGTCATATCAGTCTAAGACCAGGTTTTACATTTAGCAATTCGAGCGATGCAACTGGTCGAAATTTCCCTATAAATACCCTACATATGATGATGTAATTACTACGTCATAGCACTAAAGCAAATGCACCATTTTCGACCGTTTTCCCAAGTTTTCTTCGTTCCGGTCGCATCGCTGGATGTAAATCCGGCCTGAGACATATTTCTAAAAAGCTTGACGCTTCACTGGTTCTTGTTTTTTATTCAAAATGTTTTCGTTGACTCCTTGTGATTAAATTTCATCAGCACTCTCTTTCTAGGCAGTTTATCTTAGGAGCTAACAAAGTTTTTTTTCTCTAGTATTCACTTCAACTCTAAATAGCTACTACTTCTAAACATTAGTTTTGGATAACTTTCAGGCCCCAACCGTTTAGAACGTAAACTTCCAAATCCGTCACGGAGTTTAAGAAACGTTTTTCGAGCCGAAGATGTTTCAAAAAAGCTCTCACCGGATGTCATCTATTGCCTGGTGACACATCCTTCTTTATCTATTTTACTGCTTGGCAAAATAATCCGAATGCGAGTAGTAATTTTTTTCCTTTGCCTTTCCGTCTACCGCAAGTCCCGTGTTTTCTAAACGTTCAGTGCCCGCGCTTCGTTTGGACTTCTCCGCTCACTTCGTTTCTTTTCTTCAAACAGCGTTGCCAGAAATCCCTCACAAATCCGCGAAATATTTTGACAGGCGGTGGAAGAGGGCTTTGCCCGTGGACAGGTTTTAAAATAACCTCTGCCAAAATAAACTCTGCAAAGAGAAGCGTTCGGTGATCGTTTGTAGGTTTTTTTACTCCAAGTGATAGGTTTGGAATTTTTCGAATTTTTTCTAGAGGGATTTTTTCTGGTTCCTATTGTTTTTTTAAACGTTGATGAGTTCCAGACTAGAGTATGTTCAAATAGATCAATGATAATCATAATTTATGAATGTCTATGATGAAGTTTTATGATTCCTCAATCATCGAATTCTCCTATGTTGATTTAGTATACGATTTTAACCTGTTCCTACATCTGTGATGTAAATAAATGAATGCTAACTCTTACTTCTTTAATTTCGTTTCACCTTTTTCGAATGAGACATTTAGTCAGAGAAAGGTAGGGAGAGAAATGAACGGGAAAAATAATAAGGAGGAAGGAGAAATGGAGAGAAGAACGTGTGAAAAAATAGCGAATGAGAAACTGCAAAAATCTCTATCGTTAAAAATCGTCTAATTCTGAAGTCCTCAAAATTTTTATTTTTCAGTGTTTTCTACCATGTTTGTGAGTGGATTTAAGAGGTCCACCATCCACCAGGGGCAGAATCGTAAGTCTTTAGGAAAGGATGATGACCCTGATTTCATTGAAAACATCCTTCACGATTAAAAGTGAAATATCCTAAAAAAAGTTTGGGGACATTGCTGCTCATATCCACCCATAACCATGCTGTAAAACAAATTGCATATTATGAGAGAGGAAATTGTTCCCACTCCAAAATTGATGTTTAGGAAATGCTTTAAAGTAAAGAATGTTTATGTGAATAAAAGGTTAAAATTGGACAAAAAATTTTCCCAATTAACTAATCATCTTGAACATAATTCTAAAGCACACTTTACTAATTCAAAAGACAGTTAGATTTCTTAGCGATACTTCTTGGCCGGTCGAGTTAAATGTTTCGTGGTGCGTGTTATAAACTGCAATGTACTTAGTACTTGGTCAGGGGCCAGGGCATGTAACCACATTTTCCAAGTCCAAGTTCTTAATGCAACAACAAATATTTAAAACCATGAAAAAATGCCCAAACCAAAAAGAAAACAACTCCTAACAGCCTCCTTTTACAACATTCATTTTTTAGCTTTTTAAAGCCTTAAACAAAAGCACCGTACATTTTCCATAAAGGTAAACGATAGAAAGCATGGAATCCCCAAACCCGCTATCCTTCCTCAATAAAAATCCCCAGCAAACGAAGGAACACAACTCACACAAGCAATCCCCTAATCAGAATTGTTCCTTCCTTAAGAAAGCCGGCCGGATTGCTCCCCGGGGGCCGCTCTCTCCCACGCCTGGGACCGGGACCATCTGGCCTGGCCCGGGCCAATCAGGCCCGGATTGATTCGACTTTCACGCCGTGCCCCCGCTTCTATTTGCTCTGATACGTAATTTATGTTCGCCCCCAAATTGCTTCGGAACGGGCATATTTAATGGAATGAATATTTCAAAATGGAGCGGGTGGGTGATTGAACTCCTCTTAAGTAGTTTCGGGCTTAAGTTCGCAAAATGGTTTTAAAATGTTTCCGAAGATTAGTACTACTACTGACTCGTTCGGAAAATGTTGGACTCGTTACGATGGAGTTCGCCCGTTCGTTGCATGACTGGATTTCGTGTCTCAATTTTGGAGAGATGAGTTTCTAACGATTTCGCTGTGTGAAAGATGGTTTTTAAAAGTCTGGAGTTGAGATTTATTATTCGAGGAAGATTGATGCTTAGTTTATTAATTTTTGAATAGTTACATATTGATTTGTTTGGGACTCAGTCCGGGAAATCGAGGTAATGCAAACATAAGGTATTATCAGTGACTGACTTGTTTACGTTTTGTTTAATTACAAATTTAGCTTACTAATTTTTAATTGAAAAGTTTTTGAAAAGGATATTTTGATACTACGATAGAGGTTTGTTTCAAGGGACCATTGGGAAGTGATTACATCAAGTCACTTAAAAGCAGTGTTTCCCAACGTGGGGCGCACGCCCCACCGGGGGGCAATATCATTTTCTAGGGGGGCAATTTGAAAATTTTCAACCAAATTGCCCCCCAGGTGGGGCCAATCCAGGGGGAAAATTTAAAAAAACTTTAAAAAAAAAGTATATCAAAATCTGATCCTATTATCCTATCTGAATATATGTCTGAAATCTGGACCAGTATGTATAAAAACCAAGTTGAAACCCTGTTCTTAGAGTCTAATTCCAAACCTTTTTTGGGGGATGACAAAAGATCTCTTTGTTTTTAGAACGCTTACATTTGAAACTTTTTTTACATTAGGTTCATCAAAATGCAAATCTTACCTAAAAATTTATATCCAAAATTTCACAACTGGGGTACCAAACTAGTTAAAAACCTGCTTCCTAGAGTCAAATTTCCGAACATTTGCTGGGGGAGGACCCCCAGACCCCCCTTGGTACTTGGAATTTAATTATTCACAACTTGATTTGCGAGATAAATATGCAAATTCTAAACATGCTTTAGCATGCAAATTCTACCTAAAAAGGTTCTGAAAAGCTTCATTAGACTTATTAAATATACATAGGAGGGAGGGGCTAAGAAATAATTTTGGCTCCCTCTCAAAATATATTTCTATAAATGCCACTGAGACCGGGGGGCATGGAAAATTTAGAAAGGCTTTGGTGGGGCATGAACCGAAAAAGGTTGGGAAACACTGCTTTAAAGCTTGTTATCTTGCCTCTGGGTAAACTCAATTTAAATGGGAAATTCCAGTATTTTTATTTCATTCTTTTATTCTATATGGTATCTAAAAGAGGAATATATACGTTTTGAATTACGTTTCTTAGTTATTTTTAACGCTTATTTTTTTAATTAACTTTTTAATTTTATTTATTTTTTCAAAGTTTGACTCTATATATAAAAGAGCTCGAAAACAGCATGTGTCTTCACCGAAACATTGGTTTTAAACAATGGTTTAAGATTCAAAGTTATTGTTGATTTTCACTTTAAAGTATGGCCCAAAAAGATCTGACGTTATGCATTAACCGGAAATAATTTTCTGTTTTTTTGATAATCACCACTAAAAAGTGAGCAGTTGTTGCTATTTTCTTAAAATCTTTCTCGATGCTCAAGCCGTCACTTATAAAATGGAATGTCATGCAAACTTCAGTGGTGGCCAATGCTGCCACATATACATTGTAGTTTTGTGTAATTCATATCGTATGTTTGAATTGTGAATCCTGTTTTAGATGAGTGCGGGGCTGCTCTAGGGATGGAGTCCGGAGCAATCAAAGACGAGGACATCAATGCCACTTCTTCCTACATATCAGCCAGCGTGGGTCCGCAGAATGCCAGGTAAGCACTGTTCTACTTACCTTAATAAAGTGTACTATAAAGTGTCATAGAGTATCAGTAAATGATGCATCATTCAATTTCCGGATTTTGGAATTGGTAAAGCAATAGTGTGCAATGTAGGTGGCTACTGAAAAATTATTTAGCAAGAGCGAAATTCTGCGAAAGATGGGTAACCTAAACCCATCTACCTATAGCTAATTTAAAATTAAACTCATGTCATAGAATGCTTTTTCTCGTTTCTTGTCAGCTTAGTTTTCAAGGAACTTGTGTGAGATTCATCTTGAGATGGAGACTATAAAGGTGACACCACTTGTTACTAACGGAATGAATACGGGAGGGTGCTGAACTAGTATATTCAAACGTTGAGCTAGGGTGGGTCCAGTGGTGACAACGTAGACATAGATTTATGGAATTTACTTTAATTAATCAAACTTAAGTAATTTTAAACATTCATTCTTCAAAAGTTCGAAATAAAATCTAAAATTTTAGTTTTTTCCACGCCTGGAGAAATGAAGAGAAACAGACAAGAACTTTTAGTTCTGAGGTACCGAATCCAATTTAATTCAAAGTAAAGTTGAGTTGTTATAAAAGCGATCAAAAGTGACGTCAGAATTTCTATCAGACTTCACAATTTGGATCATTTCTAGCCTTATGATTCTAGTTATACTCCATTCATTTAGAATTGGCGCTTGAGAAATAGTACTTTCCCCCAAGCTAGAAGCGTAACCATAGTTACGCTCTTCGAGCAGCCAATAGTAAGCCTTCTTTGTCACTTTGACGTGGATAGTTATGGTTACTGATCGGTGGTGGGGGAAGGAAATATTTTCAAGCGCCAGTTCAAAATGAACAGAGTATAGCCTGGTCATATGGAAACTTCCATTCCGCAGGGGAAACGGGCGTTACTGGCAGAGGGAAAAGTCTCACAAACTCTCCAAGACAACCCACCACATTTCCTTCTTTCCAAGTCCACCTCCCATCGATCCCCCAGAGCGAGGGAAGTAGAGGGGGTTTCATGAGTGATGGCCGGAGACACGGACCATCTGGCACTCCCGGACCCGAGGAATCCGGGAGACCGCTCCCGGACTTGTGGCTGAGTTATTGTTCCGGATCGCCGGAAAATCAATGTTTGCGGTGTGTGTGAGAGAGAGAGAGAGAAAGTGATAAACTCTGTCTGCGTTGGAACAGCAGAAGGGGGCGCTCTCTTTCTTTTAAAAATAGGTGTTTGTCACCTGGAATGAATTGAGTGGTGATTCTTCTGGAGATGATGGCATTCTTTGCGTGCGACGGAGGTGGTGTATGGGACAGGCCCCGTTCGAAATGGCCCTGGTGGAATGCAGGGAAACATTCTGTGGGGTGTTAGAACGTGTCTGTAGGGTGTTTCGTGGGATTGGAATTGTGAGGCTTGGCTTTGTAAATTTTTTTTTCGTTTTTTCTCCTGTTTACTTGTAAAATGTTTCTAGAATTATTGTAGATTGGGAGGGTAACAACCCTAAACTGGGCATAATCTGGAGTTCCAGCTCCCCCTTCCAAAACTCAGCCAAATTGTGTTTTTTAATTAATAGCTACGTTAATTTTTTAAAATTTCTATTCTTTATAATTAAAAACACGCTTGATTCCTAAAATAAATTTTAAAAAGGAATAATATTATGTATTTAATTTATATCTTCTTATAGTTCCAACTAAGATAAAATTTAGCTGAACCCTTAAAATTTGAAAGAAACAGTATTTTATATTAAAAAACAGTTCTTTCTGAAAAATTAAGAAAATAGTGTGTACAACATGCTGATTTGTAGTGAAGTTAAAGCGAAAATGTAATTAACTTAAATTTTTTTTTCAAAATTTCTATAAATATAGCTAAATTTGCAATAGGGAAATCTCGTTACAACGAATACCGATACAACGAAAAATCCCGTTATTACGAAAGTCCGGAAATTCCCCAACCATTTTTATTTGAATTAATGATAGTACGGTTACAACGAAATTTCCGTTACAAAGAAGAAATTTTACAGTCCCTTGAAGTTCGTTATAACGGGATTTTATATTGTACTTGAATTGGTAAAAAATAGATCGGATTTTAAGGAAATGTATCTTTATATATTTAAATCTCTAAAACATTCATATAAATAAAAAAAATTGCAACTCCCAGATAATTATGTTTTAACTGTTTGAAATTAATTTAAACGGCATTAATGAGTGAATTTGTACTCCTATGCAAAAATATTTGTTTTAAAATAGCTCAATGAACATTACTACATTTTATAAACATTTTTACTCAAAAATTTATATTATAACGGCTAATATGTTGGTGCGTTGGTGTCACTATTCGGAGTACCCAAGAGAAAGAATTAAAAAAACTTCGTCCCCAAAGCAAGACCGAAATGGACTCTGCTATCTCCAACTAATCCCTTCTAGTCTATGACGAATCACAACTGCTGAGACTAATCCGAAAACTTTTCATCCAACTTTAAATTGAAATCGGAAATAAATCTCGGTTCGAAATACGAAAACACAAAACAATATAGATTTCTCTTTCTCTGAAGGATCAAAGCTGTCAATTTAAAACAAGACGAAGCTTAGTCCTTATTTTCGAACGTGCCTATTTGATAGTTTTTGCGATAACGGTCGCTGAAAGAAATGGTAGAAGGGCTGGACTGAATTTTTGAAATCATGATGAAATACCAGGTTTGGAAATTGTTTTGATCCTTTGAATTAAGTCTCCCTATATCTCTATGTGGATGAATCTAACTTATTGAAATTGTAAGTTATTTTTATACTTAATTCCAGGGTTTAAAAAATCCTGTTAAAATAGATTTTTACCATGTTTTGTAAAGGAATGAAATTTTTAAAGAAAAATCGTTTAGTTCTCGAGACAATGAAAGATTAGACAATTTTTAATATATGGGTGTGGTAGAGCATTATTAAATATCCTGAAACAAAAAAAAACAGCATTATATACAAATTTAAAATTACACGTATTCTTTTGAAATAGAAAAGCTCTGGTAACAAAACTTGCTCCCCAGAGATTTCCTGCCTCTTATCAACTTATTTTTTGCAGTGTAGATTTGACTTGGTAAAAAATAAAACATCTCCTTTAATATATTATTTATTTTAATCCATTTCACAAGCATTGTAAAAATCCTTAAAAAGTTACCGTTTTAAGAGCTTTCCCTATGATGTATAGATATTCCACACTTCATTTTTAGTTTCCTGTATATTTCAAATATATTTTTAAACCTTATGAACTCATTCCTCTTAATACAGGAATAACCAATAGAACCACAGATCTAAAATCCGCAAAAACGTAAACAATAAAAAAATTCTGAATACTCCAAAAAAAGGCTACATATAAAAGATCTTTCTAAATTACGACATGTTTTCGAGTTACGGCTTATTTATAAAAAGGAACAATACCACCTTGCTCAATACAGCCCCATTTGCCTCAAGAGGAATGAAAAGATGATGGAAACAGCACCCTACCTCCTCCTCGTTCTATTACCTCACGAACAAAGCATCCTCGATCCCTTAAGTGCGGGGCATAACCACGCCAATGAACGCCTGGAAAACTGCCTCTTCGGGAAATATTACCACACATGTGCGTTCGCACCTATGAATGGAAGAGGGGCTTCAAAAAACCTTTTAAGGCAGAAGGGCGTACTTACCGTTGACAGTATGAGACGGCGCGACGAGAATTTATCGCGTCGAAACTGTCAAAGTTATGTACGGAAGGGAAGATGGATATTCGGGTTTAAATGGAACAATAATGTGGGACCGGAGGACCCCGTCTGTTTTTATTCATTACGCTCGATCTGTCGTCTTTGTTTTGTTTCGGAGCCGCGTTATTTCGATGAGGGGGGATATTTTTTCGTTTAGGTGTGCTTTGGATTTGTTTTGGGTGCCGAAAATTAAGAAAGGATCGTCTTTTGGGGAAGCTGGAGTATGAAGGGGACTTGGATGGGGGGGGTCGTGGTTGGCTATCATGACATAGAGGTTTAAGATTATTGTATTTAAGAGACTCATTTTTAATTTCTTACTAACTATGAAAAAAATATAAAACCACAGAGTATTGAGCTTAACAGAGATGCCAAACGGCCGTTTTTCTCCTAAGGTAATTAATTTAATTCAGCTCGCAGATTATGATTCAGTTCATAGCAGCCAATCAGAAAAAGCTAAATGCGATTGATTGAGCAAGTGGATTTGAGTGACAGCTTCAGTGGGCGAATGAAGTGGGTGAGTGACAGGTGGGAGGTGGAGCTATAGGAGGTAAGGAGGCGGGTCCGTTAGGCCTGAGGTTTGTCTATGGTAAAAGCCCTGTTAAAAAAGTTGCCATTAGCGTCTATGTAGATGAACACTGTTAAGCTCTATACTGTGTGAGTAAAACGAAGAAACGACAAGTATTACAGGTGAGTATCATTCCATGAGTATCTATGCCTCCTAATAGCTTTACCATGGAGAGGCATGGTGTCTGTGCATAGGTTTTTTTACAGAATAACCGCATGTAAATATATTCTGTAGAAGAGTACGTAACTCTGTATATTAGTATCGTAAAACTACCTTCTCTCAGTGTGGAAACGGGGCCAGTTTTGAGTCTCAAAGGTTTCTCGAAAAAGGGTCAAAGGAACGAGAATTTTGTGGGAAAATGATGCAAACTTCTAATGATTCAGAAGTGCAAGGAGAATCAGAGCTGAAACAATCAGCCACAACATATTGTCAACATAGACAAGGCTACTCAAATGAAAAAACAACGTTTATTTTACACAATTTAAAAAAATTTTTAAAAACTGTAGACAAAATGTTGAGTTGTCAACATTTGCACAAGATTTTTTTCGCTATAGACAAGGCTGTTAGTTGGACCAATCAATGTAGCCAAAATGTATGAATGTAGCCAATATACCGTAGCTCTAAATACTGACAATTCCTCTTCCAGGTTAAACCGCGAGTCCAGCGGCGGTGCCTGGTGTCCGAAGCCGCAGATCTCGAAAGAAGTGGTGGAGCACCTGGAGGTGACCCTTTCCGGGTTGTACGCGGTCAGCGCAGTGGCCACCCAGGGCAGGTTCGGCAACGGCCACGGCCAGGAGTTCGCCGAAGAGTACATCATCGAGTACTGGAGGCCGGGGCTGCACAGGTTTCGGCGGTACCGCAACGAGCTGGGGCAGGAGGTGAGGAAATACTCTTGAATATAGACAGGGATGATAGTTATGATCAGAGAGTCCATACTCCGTAGCTCATAATTGAAATAGAAAAGGCAAGGGCATGTCTTTTGATAGGGGCTCTTTTCGCGCTGGGATAGCATCAAACTCAGGCTTTCCTAGTTACGTCACGAGAGGCGGGGAAATAGATATACCTTATATACAGGAACTTGTAAAAAAATAATGTTGGCATTTTCCTATGTAATACAAATTGGCGCAAGTTCAGAGTTGCGTATGCTTGGCGAATTTTGGCTGTTTAGCGGCACATTTAGGCGCCAAATAATTCTTTTAACATGAGTTAGGGTTACCATATTAGTCATCTTTAACGCTAAAAACTTGGCGCATACGCAAGTCTGAACTTGCGCCTACAAATTAAATTTTTAGATTTATTTAAGAGAATGACAGGCCTACATTGAGGATATGAAAATAAATACAAAAGTAATTTGAACATTGCTTATGTTATAGCAGTTATTTTTTTCGGTAGGTATTGAAAGGTAACGTGAATACGTACACGGTGGTCAAAAGACAGTTGCGACCAGTGGTCATCGCATCCAAGATTCGATTCATTCCCTTCAGTGTACACTTACGAACTGTTTGCATGAGGGTCGAGCTCTATGGATGTCCTTGGACAGGTAACTTTGTTCTATAAAAAACGACGTTCTATAGCAAAACTTAACATAATTAATTGAAATATAAGCTAAGAAACTGAGTAAATTGGAGTGATTTATTTTAGAGAGAAAATTAGATTATAAATTAAATTTTGGTGTTAATGACCGAAACTTAATGGAATTCTATGATTTTAATTGATAGGCAGTACTTATCTTGTGTTCCATCTTCACTTAATTGCGTTATTTTTCGTTTAAGAATTATAATTTATAATTAGTGATTTTTTAAAATTATGATTTCATTTTATTTATAAATCCTTTTTTAACTGTACTAGTCGGTATATTGGAATTATATGTATAGGTGTAAAAATATGATATGGCTGAGAAAAAACCTTTTTTTGGATAGATTAACAAAAAAATGAATTCAACAAAAATATTTACCTAAAAAGGACAATATCAAAGCTAACAGTTGACCCTTATTTAATATGCTTTTACTTCCCACCTTTTGTATCTCAAATCTTAGTAATCAAGTAAATTTAATTCAATTTGCTTTGGAAATTTTATTTAAATTGCGTTTGGAAATGTAAAACTAATTTAAATTAAAACTGTCCTAAATTTATAAGTTAATAGTCGTATTATACTTCCATTTTTGTTTCATAACTTAAAAGAATTGAGAAACTCTGATATTTTAAACATACTTACACTTTGTCAAGTGAAATATATAAAGTATATTTAATGTGTTTGAGGAACTCGAAACTAAGGAATAACATATCTCTAAGGTTATTTTTCTACACGGCTTCACCTTTTCAGTCTTAACTGTGTCTTTACTAGCTACTTAAATATGTATTCTTCTTTAAAACGTATCTAAAGAACAAACATTCTCGTGAAACAGGATACTTTCACCCTTCGCAAACGAACCATCAAAAAATGTTCTTTCCGTAACTATCCCCTCCCGAGAGCGAAATAATAATAAAAAAGTCCTTGTCACAATATTTAACATCTAAACTAATCTCTTACGCACGGCCCTGCAAATTATTCGTTTTTCAAAGCGTCTCAGCAGCGAAACATCTCAACCCACGCCCCGGAGTAATCCAAACAGGGCGTAGAACGAAAAGCAAGATCTCTCAATTTAAGTTTAACTCGGACGAAAACATTTTAATATCAGCTTCCGTCGCATAGCGAATCCGAATTGCAGATCTCCCCTTGGGTCAATATGAGCTCTGGGATTAATAAAGTCTTCGTCAAACGTTCTCGAATGTTCTAGAAGCAGAGCGTTGGAATGGTTGTTTTTAATCCCTAATAAACGAACGGGGCCTTAACAGTGTTGACAAGTCTCATATTTCGAAGAATGTTTTTTTTTCGCTAGATTATCTTCGGGTACCTGGAGTAAATTTGCAGCAGGTGTGTTTGATTCTGGAGTAAGGTTTCGAGTGAAAATCTCGACAGGAGATAATAAAATTTCTTCGTTTTAAATTAGGTGCGTTTGAGCGAGGATGTGTGCGGATAGTTTTATTTTGGGAATCTCTTTTCCGAGATAGCAATTTAAATAAGAAGCATGGTATAATACATTTTATCTTGTTTTCTAATGTCAATGGCGCAATTTACTATGAAGTGAATTTCAAAAACTTTTTTAGATTTTTGAATGAAATGAAGTACAAAAAAGGGGATTGGAAAGTTAGAAAGCTTTTTTTTGAGATAGTCAATGCTATTGTGTTCTCAATGGTATATTGTGGAGAGGTGTTTTTTCCCTTGAACCTTTTTTTCTCAACAATGGTATTTTTCGGTGACATTAAAATTGAAGATCCCCAAGAGAAAATTAAGGTTTCCGGATACTAAGGAATGCTAAGAAACGAAGGAACAAAGCGGTTAAAATCCTATAAGATCTAAGGGAGAAGCTTAAGATCCACAATAGATACTAAAAAGCAAAAACATGCTACAGAGAAGAGTTGTAGCAAAGGAATGCTGAATAGAAGAGATGCTCAAGAGCAAGGGGATACTGAAGAGAAGAGATGATCTCTAGATCCAATGGATGCTGAATAGAAAAGATGTTCTAGAATAAAGAGGATGCCTTAAAGAAAAAAGCTCAAAAGAAAAAAGATGCTGAGGAAAAGAGGCTCAAGAACATAAAGGATGCTAAAGAGAAAAGAGGCTCAAGAAAAAAAAGGTTGCTTAAAAGAAGGAAGAATCTCAAGAGCAAAAGGATGTTTAAAAGAAGAAAGAAGCTCAAGATCAAAAGGATGCTTAAAAGAAGAAAGAAGCTAAAGAGCAAAAGAAGCTCAAAAGCAAAGACATCAGAGGAGAGACAGGCATATCAAAGGGATCCTGAATAGAAGAGAAGATCAAGAACGAAAGGAATGCTGAAGAGCAAAAAGTTGCTTTTAAAAACCTTTCCAAAGTGGGATGTGTGAAGGGATTGCCACGAAGTGATCAAGATATAATTTAATGGATACTATTTTTATCTGTAAATAAAATCTAGCTTCAAGGGCAAAAGCTATAAGATTTCTTATAAACCTTTATGTCTATCTTTGACGCTTCCTTTTAAAGGAGTAACATAAACATAATTAAAGCATAGTTTTTAAAATACATGCATTAAAAAATCATAAACTTTAATAAAATATTTAAACATGGTGAATGACTGTCACCTTTGAATTTAGTTTCAAGAGTTCTGATATTTTAGGCTTATGCGATCTGCTAACTTACCACGAACATTTAAAGAACCCATATTTAAGGCTACCTTATCTGTACTCTTCATCCCTCAACTGAAAATAAAACTTTTTTTCAAGAGGCATAGAAAAATTTCACTCCTTTTACAATAGATTACGTTAGATTTTTAATACTCATTACTCTTGTAAACATTTTATAAGATTTGAAGAATTGAGGTTAAATGGAGAGAGACATGTGTGATCGTTTATATTGATTTCGTTTGCAGACGGTCTCCTGTCGTATTCCATGCCGCAAGGCGAGCGTCGCGGGGCCGAGGTGGACCTGTCTGACCAGACGTACGAGGGCACTCGCGACGGCAGCTACCTACACGGGGGCATCGGACAGCTGACCGACGGGGTGTTCGGAGAGGACAATTTCAAGCTCGATGTGTCCGGCATGGGCAGGGGTAAGCATCTTTCATGGCATTAAAAAATGCACGCATCTTTTATAGTATTTCTGAAATCTTCACAAAGATTTCTGGACACGAGTGTAGTTAGCTCGAGTATTTTTCATCACCAACTAAAGATCCCTTTTCAGGCTACGAGTGGGTGGGCTGGAAGAACGACTCCCGCTCCGTAGAGCTGGTGTTCGAGTTCGACTCGGTGCGCAACTTCTCGGCCGCCGTCCTGCACTGCAGCAACGCGCGTTCTCGCGACGTGCAGGTGTTCGGCTCGGCCCGCTTCTCGTTCAGCGTGGGCGGCAGGCACTTCGGGACCCCCCTGGACTTCGCCTACATGCCCGACCCCTTCTTCGAGCGCGCCAGGAACGTCACGGTGCGCCTGCAGCACCGCGTCGGCCGCTTCGTCAAGGCGCAGCTCTTCTTCGCCTCCAAGTGGATGCTGCTCAGCGAGGTCTCCTTTCAGTCGGGTGAGTTTGAGTCAGAGATGGGCGCAATCAAACTACTTTTGTAATCAGATTAATAATCTGATTACATTTGTAATCATTACATTTGTAATCATTACATTTGTAATCTGATTACTTTTTGCAGTTTTTAATCTAACTACATTTGTAATCATTACATTTGTAATCTGATTACATTTTGAAATTTTCAATCCAACTACATCTGTAATCTGAATAAATGTAATCTGATTACATTTGAAGTTAGATTACATTTTGTAATCTAAATGTGAATGTAATCTGATTACTTTTGTAGTTTGATTACATTTGTAGTTTGATTACATTTTTAGTTTGATTACATTTTTAGTTTGATTACATTTTTAGTCTAAATACATTTTTAATCTTCAATCCAATTACTCTGGTACCTTTACCGGAAGTGGTCCACAACTTGCCGGAAGTGGTCCACAACTTACCGGAAATGGTCTACAACTTGCCGGAAGTGGTCTGTTTCTTACCGGAAGTGGTCCGTAACCTACGGAAGTGGTCCGTGACTTATCAAAAGTGGTCCACAACTTACCGGAAGTGGTACGTGACTTACCGGAAATGGTCTGTTACTTACCGGAAGTGGTCCATGACTTACCGGAAGTGGACCCCAACTTGCCGGAAGTAGTCGGTTCCTTTCCGGAAGTGGTCCGTAACCTACCGGAAGTTGTCCATGACTTACCGGAAGTGGTCCACAACTTGCCGGAAGTGGTCCGTAACCTACCAGAAGTGGTCCATGACTTACCGGAAGTGGTCCACAACTGGCCGGAAGTGGTCTGTTACTTACCGGAAGTGGTCCATGACTTACCGGAAGTGGACCCCAACTTGCCGGAAGTAGCCTGTTACTTACCGGAAGTGGTCCGTAACCTACCGGAAGTTGTCCATGACTTACCGGAAGTGGTCCACAACTTGCCGGAAGTGGTCTGTTACTTACCGGAAGTTGTCCGTAACCTACCGGAAGTGGTCAATGACTTACCGGAAGTGGTCCACAACTTGCCGGAAGTGATCTGTTACGAACCGGAAGTGGTCCGTAACCTACCAGAAGTGGTCCATGACTTACCGGAAGTGGTCCACAACTTGTCGGTAAGTTTCGTAGCACTTCCGGGAAGTTGTGGACCACTTCCGGTCAGTTGTGTACCACTTTCGGTCAATTGTAGACCACTTCCGGTAAGTTTCACACCAATTCTGGTCAGTTGTGGGCCACTTCCGGTAAGTTTCGGACCACTTCCGATCTGTTTTGGACCACTTCCGGTAAGCCGCGGACAACTTCCGGGAAGATAAGAACTATGTCTATTAAGTTGCGTACCGTTTCCGGTAAGTTTCAGAGCACTTCCGGTCAACTGTGAACCACTTCCGGTCAGATGTGAACCACTTCCGGTCAGTTGAGGACCCTTTTCGGTCAGTTGCGGGCCACTTCTGGTCAATTGGGAACCACTTCCGGTCAGTTGTTGACTACTTCCGGTAAGTTGTGGACCACTTCCGGTGAGCCGTGGACAACTTCCGGGAAGTTACGAACCACTTCTTTTAAGTTGCGGACCGTTTCCGGTAAAATGTGGACCATATCCGGTCAGTTGTGGACCACTTCCGGTAAGTTTCGGACCACTTCCGATCAGTTTTGGACCACTTCCGGGGAGTCGCGGACAACTTTCGGGGAGTTACGAAACCACTTCTATTAAGTTGCGGACCGTTTCCGGTAAGTTGGGAACCATTTCCGGAAAGTTTCGGAGCACTTCCGGGAAGTTACGAACCTCTATTTTTAAGTTGCGGACCGTTTCCGGCAAGTTGTGGACTACTTCCGGGAAGTTTCGGAGCACTTCCGGTGAGTTGTTGACCACTTCCAGTCAGTTTTGGACCACTTCCGGTCAATTTTGGAGCACTTCCGGTCAATTTTGTACCATTTCCTGTCAGTTGTGGACCACTTCCTGGATGTGGCGGAACAACAATACACCCTATTCGCACCCTACCATTATCAATCAGAAAAAGTAATCAAGATATGTTATATTAGATTACAATTGTAATCTGTAATCAGATTAACGATAACAAATGTAATCTGTAATCAGATTACATTTGTACAAAAGTAATCAGATTACAAATGTAATCAGATTACATTTGTGCAAAAGTAATCAGATTACAAATGTAATCAGATTACATTTGTGCAAAATTAATCAGATTACAAATGTAATCAGATTACATTTGTGCAAAAGTAATCAGATTACAAATGTAATCAGATTACATTTGTAATCGTAATCGTTAATCATTAATCTGATTACATTTTGCCCATCTCTGGTTTGAGTGCTTCGTGCATTGTAAAAAAAATATACAAAAAGTGGTGGATATAAATTGGAGAACATGGAGAGATGTTACACCGCGATACTGAGGGACTTCCCATCTAGACTAGGAGGGAGGAAGTGATGAACTTACAGATGGACTTACCTTGATATAGGGAGTATTTCACCACTAACTGTGGTTAGAGGACAATAAGCGTAAACTCACAACTCTGAAGCGTCGCTCTGAGCTCTGATGCCTCCAACTTTGTCCTAACGGCATCAGTATGCCGTGTCTTAACAAGGACGAAACCGGTCCATGGCTGGAGGCGACTCTTCAGAGTTGTGAGTTCACACTTACCTTTAGTTTAATTGAAAGTTATATAAAAGTAAATTACATAAATTCTCAACTGTGACTGTGTTATTAATTTTAAAAAGAAATCGAGAAAAATATCCATTGGTGAAGAATTATTATCAACATGGTCGTAAAGAACTACTAACTTTGTGCTATCTAAAAATTTTTTGGGATATAAGGTATAAAACAACTAAAGTTATAGTTAAGAGTTAACAGGTTAAGTGATTCCCACATTTTTTAAAACAAAGTAGTTGGTTACTAATTACTTTTGAGTAGTACCATGTAATACATAACACCATAACTGACATACATAACTGCCATAGCCATCAAGGGATCCATAGCTTTGACCACAATGATAAGAATGCCATATGAAGATATTCATAACACGTTTACTATAACTAAAACGGGTCGTTAGGTGAAGATATGTGCGTAGGAGAATAATAATGCATCATAGTAAAGTGAATAATGGGCTCCCCTGTGTATTCTTATGTACATTTGCTTCATTTCAGTTCCAGCGGTAGGCAATTTTTCTGAAGAGGAAGGTCCTGCAGCTCCACCCATAGGTGAGTGACTCTCATTGTTGTATTTCATAGCTTGTGATAATTATTATGGGTAGAGGGGTAAATTTGTATCCTGTTAATATAATTTAATACAGTTTTAGATTATCTTAGATTGCTTTAAATATTATAATGAGTAGCTCTAGGGCCAAAAAAGTATATTATCCTTCAACATTTTCAATAACATCACAGTTTCTGTTGCTGAAGAGGTTTTAAAAATCCTGGTGCTTCTCCACCAGAAGTCAAACTTGGATCCGCCCCTGTTCAATAAATACGACCACCAAATGCTGAATAAATAAGCTTCGAATGATATCATCTATCATATAATAAATGGTAATCTGAATTAGAAAATATGTTATCACCTAAACCCTACACTCTTAAAACGATTGTATCAAAATTGAGTAAAAAGTACTCAAAAAGGCTCCGATCCAATAAGTACTCAAATTTGAATACATGAATATACTCATTTCTGAAAATGTGCATAGTCAAAAATGAAATATCTTGAGCTTGAACTCAAAAATGAGCTCACGATGTTTCATTTTTGAGTATGCACATTTCAGAATGAGTATATTCATGTATTCAAATTTGAGAACTTATTGGATCGGAGCCTTTTTGAGTACTTTTTACTCAATTTTGATACAATCGTTTTAAGAGTGTACCTTTTTGTAAATTTGAAAAATATTAATTAAAAGTTTCAATATTCACACATCTCTGCAGGGCAAAAATATGGGTCACTGAAACATCACAACTATTTAAATAGAGATACAAACATCACCCCGAAATGACGATCCCTGTTTACTTTCCAGTGAGCACGGCCATGAGCGACGACTCTCTGGGTCCAGAGTCGGTGGGGCTGGTGATCGGGGTTCTGGCGGCGGTGATCCTCGTGCTCATGGTGGCCATCTTCGTGATCGTAGCTCGAAACCGTCGCAGGAAGCACACCTCCCCTCACGCGGCGCTCAAACCCCTCGACAGCACTGTCACCATCAACATGAAGGTGAGACACACTTCGCCGTGTTTCAGATTAATGTTTCGGAACTCCTAGGAGAGGTAGGTAACCTACCCTCGCTAAGCCTAACCACTTTTAGCTTATATGATATCAGAAAATGATATCGTACGGTATTCTTTTCTAATATCTTTTTCTGATATGTGCTACGGGGTCTGTTAGACCACTCCGAAGCACATAGGAATGGGGGTCGGATATCCACCCCTAACGAACTAGGGTTTTTTATAGGTGGGCATGGGAGGTCTTAGAATTCCCCGAGGAAATTGACACCTAACCTTTTGAGATTGGATTAAAATCAGCAAAATTTTTCGATTCAGGGATTTATTACATGGATCTAATTAAAGAGCTGAAATTTCAATCGTTAATTTCTCATTTCTTAAGGCTTAAAAAAGTCATGACCTACTACAAGCTTTAAGATTTATTAATTACGAAAGGTCTGGTTAAGCATGTACTAAAATTTCAGCTCTAAATTTGTTTTTCAGTAATAAATGCTGGAATCAAACAACTTTTCTGGTTTTAATCCAATCGAGATCCACAAATGTCAATTTTTCACTGGCAATTCTAAAACCTCCTATTCCTACTTAAAAAAACTCCTAGTTCGTTAGAATGCATTTCCGACCCTCCATTCCTATGTGAGTCATGTAGGTCTACCACCCCTCCTAGAATTTCTGAAATATTTATCTGAAACACGCTGTATAGATCGACACATTGGGCGGATGAATGAGTTCGGCCTAACGCTTTTTACTGTTGCAGGACTTGGCTCTGAGCTATTCCACGTGTTCTCCGTTGGCCAGTCAGCAGTCGAATGGGACTATCTACGGTCACCAGGTGGCGCTTATAGATGCCGATCCCGACAAGCTTTTGTATCAGGAGCCGCAAGATTTCAAAATGACCTATCCGGGGACGTACAGCAATGGTAGGTGATAATTTTGATAATAAAAAGACTGTTTTTTTGTGAAATAAGGGTTACAAAATGAAGTAGAATGGAATTTTTTCTGTTCATGAGAAATAAAAATGTTATAAATTTTAAACCACTTTCTTGGGCGATATAAAAACCTAAGATTTTCTCTGTGAGTGCTTTTTTACTGAGGTCCCAAATCCTTTGTTTAGCCGTGGTGTTTAAACTTTAAAATTGTTTGCGAAATTGTTTTCTATAATAACATCCTAAATTCCGTATTACTATTTTTCATTTAAATTGGGAGCAATAAACTTAAATTGGTGAAGAACTCTTGTAAAATCTATATATTGAGATTAACTTAAGGAGGCTGCAAGCGCATAGCCCTCCCTCTGGCTTCCCCACTGATATTGTACACAAATTTCCGGAACCCAAGAATTTCAAACTCTCAATCAAGAAAATAACCTTTTATACATTAATAATAGATAAGCAACTAATAGTAGCTAATCAATTATTTTCTCACTGTCCCAAATGCTTCCCTATAACTCCCGTGGTCTGTTGCAGCGGAATCGACGACGTCGCGCGAGTACGCAGTGCCGGACATCGGCACCCCGAAGCGGATGTCCTTCTCTCACACGCTGCCCCGTGCGCCCCACCGCCCGCTGCCCAGCCTGCAGGGCGGCTGCGGGGGCTCCGTGTACGCCGCCCCCTCTGCGGAACACCTCTTGGGGCAGGACACCCCCATCCGAGAGATCCCCCGACAGAGGCTGCACTACATAGAGAAGCTCGGAGAGGGACAGTTTGGAGAGGTGAGGAATTGTGTTTATTGTTGTCTTAATGGAAGTTGTCGTAGTGATTTATTTGTAGCTTTACTTCAGAGAGAGAAAGAATTCACTTATGTGTGCCATTAAATAAATAAGTAGTAGTAATAAAATTATTTTGCTTGTTTTGTTGTTTACCGGGTCTTACTTTCGGTCACTGTAAAACTGGTTTTTCCTTGATGGTAGACAGTATGCAGGAAAACCAACTTTTCCGAAATGTCGCTCGTTTTTGTAAACTTTTGGGGATTGTTCATAAAATCGAAATGCCTGCGGGAATGATGTAAAATTTGCTGGTTTCGCGGAGAAACGTCACTATTCGAGAATTCTTTATCATTAGCATAATGTATGCTTAGCAATGTATATTTTTCAAAACTTCATTAAAGTACATAAAGGGATAAATACTTTCAATAACACACGAGAAGAATTCGCATTAAATGGTTTCGCAAAAGTATGTTTTGCTAAGTAATTATAAATTGAGATCTGATTGTGGAGTGCAATTTCGGATATAAGGGGGGATCCAACTTAGTCCACAAACTAGTACAACTTTTAAAACCCCAAACCAGAAATAATCCAACATTGCATAAAAACGTTAATCACAAGCGTCCATTCCAGGTCCACCTGTGCGAAGCTGAGAACGTGCCAGAGCTGATAGACGTCCCTTGTCTGCAGAGCCGGACGTTGGTGGCGGTGAAGACGCTGCGACGATCGGCTTCCGAACAGGCCAGGAGGGACTTCCATAAAGAGATCCGCATCCTGTCTCGGCTGCGGGACCCCAACATAGTGCACGTGCTGGGCCAGTGCACTAGGGACGACCAGCCTCCCTGCATGGTGGTCGAGTACATGGAGAGCGGGGATCTGTGCCAGTACTTGCAGAAGCACTCCGATCTCAGGTGAGGCTTTGGAATGGTTGTCTCGCTTTTATAAGGATTCATTGAGGTTGGAGGCACAGACTACCAGAACTGAGATTTTATGGCCATTACGATGACGGAAATAAAAAAGCATGGCGTATGTCTTGTGATAGGGGTGTTTTTGATGGCGCTAGAAAAATCTAAGGGGGGTTGATAGAAATAGTTTTCTTTTTATATTCCTTTCCATAAGTCTAACCCGCAGTCTTTCTTGCAGCTACGGTAGTCTGATCTACATGGCAACGCAGATAGCGTCCGGTATGAAATATCTGGAACGGCTAAACTTCGTGCACCGGGACCTGGCAACGCGCAACTGTCTGGTGGGCAAAGGATACACCATCAAGATAGCGGACTTCGGCATGAGTAGAGACCTCTACTCGGCTGACTACTATCGCATTGAAGGGAAAGCCATGCTGCCCATACGGTGGATGGCATGGGAAAGCATTTTGCTGGTAAGATTCTTCCAATTCATATTCGAAGAAGAACCTAATTTTACACTTTGCTTCCGAATCAGCCCAAGTCCCTATAAGATATCCCCTTAATCCACTAAAAAGATCTTGTGCCATAAAACCCCAACTAAACCAAACCACTATAAAGAGTTCTTTAGCCCCCTTTAAGCCCTAAGTGGAAACGGTTCCTACCTTAGAGGTTGTTCAATTTATGATGTTGACTGCGTCATTTGAACAGGCACCGCAGCGCTCCTGTTTTTCCTATTTTTCCTATTTTTTTCACATTAGCTCCTTTTTTCCTATTTTCACGGTCCATTTTATTTTTCCTCCTTTTTTCAGCTTTTTTCTCCTTTTTTTCCTATTTTTTTAACCCTTGGGATCGACTTTCTTCGTTTATGTTTTGTTGTGGGTAGGGATTGATGTCAATACTATCGGTCCGTTGTCAACGCTTTGGCATACGAAATGGAGTGATTCGTTTCCTTCCAGAGGGACGAGGCGTGGTCGCCGCGGAGCTTCCTCTCCCGTTGAGGTAAAGCTGTCCTCCGTTGTTTCTTATAGAAGTTTTTTTCGACGGTTGTATGTTTTTGAGGGCGCTGATTACGAATCTGAAGTTTGCTCCCACGTGGGGGGTCGGCTTCATATCGAAAATCGCAAAAAAATTGATAATTTTTTGCTCCTTTTTTCGATTCTTCGCTTATATTTCAAAAACTATAAATTTCTCGAAGATAATTTCAATCGCAAAGTTAAAGTAAACAAAATTTTCTACAAAATGCGCTTGTCCACTTTGATTTTCTGTAGAGTGGTTTTGCCGCTAGAGCACGCTGAAAAACATCGATTTTTTGGCCTTTCCGCAAAAGAAAACGCACGCTTCTACCCTCTACAAAATGAAAACTATATAAGTTATTAACAAAAATTTTATAGCACGTGAAAGAACATTTAATTTTCTATAAATAAAGTGCTTTCCATCATCATTGTTTGAGAAGGGGAGAGGGAGTGATGCAAAGATCGATAATAAAACTGTTGCGACTCGCAGACCAGACGGATTTTTGGGGTTGTTAATCTGCAATCTGCGCTATATTATCTCATTATAAAATTAAAATTAAGTGCATTTTGTAGGAAATTAAATGTTCTTTCATTTGGTATAAGTTATTTGTCGATAACTAGAATTTATTTAGAGCTGTAGCGGGGGAAATCGTTCATCACTTTTTTGTAGAAAAGCAAAAATATCTTAATTTCAAAACGCTATAAACGTACAACGCTCCTTGCAAAATAAAAAGGAACCAGTGCATCTTATAGGAAATTTTATGTACTTTAATTTGGTTTCATGCAATTTTTCGTAAAATTAATATTGTTTTAGAAAATCGATGAAAAACCGCAAAAAAGCACAAAAATTTGAAATTTTTTGCAATTTTTGATGTGAAGATTACTTTTAAATTAAAATAAACTTGAAATTCAGATTTAGCGATGCAAAAAACATAAAAATTCGTTAATTAAAACACTCCCATAATTTAATATAGGAATTTAAAAAAATTATTGAAATTTCGCCTTAAACACCAAATATTTCATAAATTTATTTTAAAAATTTATTTATTATTCCAATTCATCCAAAACAACCCATTTTATTGGTAATATACCGGAAATAAAGCGCATATTGCAGAATAATAACCGCAAAAGTCCGTTTGGTCTGCGAGCCGCAATAGTTTTATTATCGATCTTTGCTTCCCTCCCTCCCTCCTTCTCAAAATATGGTAATGGAAAGCACGTTATTGATATAAAATTAAATTCTCTTTAACGTGGTATAAAATTTTTGTTAATAACTTAAATAGTTTTAATTTGTAGAGGGTAGAAGCGCGCGTTTCCCTTTTTTTGCGGAAAGGCCAAAAAATCGATGTTTTTCAGCGCGCTCTAGCGGCAAAACCACTCTTCTGAAAATTAAAGTTGAATAGTGCATTTTGTAGGAAATTTGGTTTACTTTAACTTTGTAGGTGAAATTATCTTCGAGAAATTTATAGTTTTTGAAATATAAGCGAAGAATCGAAAAAGGAGCAAAAAATTATCGATTTTTTGCGGCGTCGCTGGAGCACTCAATACGAATGGGCGTCGCCATTAGTTGGCATCCGTGTTATGTCATTTTAACTCTAATTTAAGAAAAAAAATTCCTTTTTTCTCCTATTTTGTTAAGAAAAATAATCCTTTTTTACTCCTATTTTTTCTTAAATTCTCCTGTTTTTCCTACTTTTTTTACGAAAAATCGGCTGCGGTGCCTGTTTGAAGCAAGTTAGAAAATCTGAGAAGTTATAGTGCTACCGCCATGAGAGAAACGTTTGACTTAGTGCAATATTGTGGCGATTGCTATGGAAACGGGTTATTCCATTTAATTTGGGGGGGGGTGATAGTAATTCATGAACACTGTTAAAATGTTTTGTGCCAAATAATTTAAATTTAAGCTTCTTAGCAAAGTTTTGTTATTCTGTCAAAGTTTTTCTTGTGGCGGTTGGACCTTAGTGACAATAAGTTAACATAATAGTCTAAAATATTAGAATTCTGCTTCCAGAATAAAAGCTTAAGTTAAAAACTGAAATAGCTTTTTTGTAAAGATCAAATGAATGCAAAAAAAACCTATTCTATACGAGAGAACCGTTGATTGAATTTTATTTTCCTTATTGAAACGAATCTTTTTATTTCGTATTCCCACTGGCTTTATTATTCAATATCTTTCTATTTATCATTCATTTCGTACACTTCTGCTTATCCAAAAGAGGAGAAAAAATCGATAATTTCTCGCTGTAATTTACATATTTTCTTGAAAGACGCCTACTAGTGAAACCTAATTTCTATAAACCTATAAATCGTTTTTATATGAATTTAGAATCCACTCAAATTTCAATATTAATTATGCTGTCAAGTCGATTTTTCCTAGCGTGTGTATTTCCTGACGTTTTCTCAATGCTCAAAAGGTATATGACAGTTTCAGTATTTTCTACTTATCGTTATTCAGTAATTGCACTTATTTTGAATCCATTTTACATGGCACGGATAATCGATTCACACTCTGAAGAGAAATCTGGAAAATATCGATTTTATTTAAACATGAAAGAGCTCTTGTCAAAAGTGCCCAACCAACATGTTCAATAGTTCAGCAGTAGTCTTATACAATCAAAACTGACATGCTTCACAAAAATTCTAAGCGGGAAGTGGAACAGTGTTATCGATTGAAATACAATGAAAGGAAGGGAATATTTTTATCCCAGATCAAAGAATGATATGGTAAAAAATTGAAATTGAAAGGTTTTTTGAAATGGTGAATTATCCTAGACATTAGATCACGCACGACTTAATATATCTTGAACTGAAGAGGGACCATCTCAAATAACAATGTAGGTAATGTCTAAGAAATCGTTGTTTATAAAATCGATACTTTTAGTAATCTTGCTATTGATACTTCAGTTATTAGGTATTGTAAACGAAAGGTACCATCCTGCTGATTTCTTTAGTTTCCACCCTTCTCCATTCATACCATGGGCAAATATAAAGGAAGACCGAGCCCCCCCTAAAAAAATTTGGTTAAAAGAGACAAAACGACTTAAAACCCTGTTTTTTCTGGGGCCATAGACCCTTTTTTAGCAAGAATTTAATATTTTTTTTAAATTTAATTTTAAACTTTAACTTTTTTAGAGATTAGCTTAAAAAGGACAGATTTTATACCCTTGAAGATTTTGTGGCATTTAAGAGGCGGTCTATACCAAATATACAAAAACTAGTTTAAATTCTTTTATCTAAACTCCACTTTTCTGAGGAAAAACCCAGACCTCCTTTTTTGCTTAGAACTTTGCATTTTAAAAAATTTTTATTTCATTAATCAAGCTTCTAATTCTACCAAAAATGATCTAATTAGCTACATTTTTAACTTAAAATGTAAGCATGAGGAATTGTTTTGAATGGTAAGCTCCAAAGCAAAAATATAACCACGAGCTAAATTTCTTTAGAGGATATTTAGAATCCTAACACAATTATTTTTAGTATACGCCCATGGATTCATACCCGCAAATTTCGAACTTATAGGTCTGAGGGGTCCTTGAGTTCAGAATTTTTTAGATTAACCGTACCGCTATCCTTCTATTAAATTCTAATATAAACATCAATGAGAACAGGCAGTATTGGAGGATGTAGTGAGCCACGAGTGGGACCGCATTCGACTGTTACTTTCTAGTTGTTACTCTTTCAAGTTTATGAAACCTTTAAAGTAGACCCAAGTTGCTTGATGCTAATCCAGTAAAGCTCTTCAGTACTGGTACACCAACGAATAAAACCGCGTTAATGCAAAACAGAGAAAGAAATCATAAGTAAGAAGGATAAATACAATATCAAGCCATTTAATACCTAATAGCCATTTTAGAGCTTACTGAAAACTTCGACTGGTATAGGTATGGTTCTAAATATTTCTGAAGAAATCGATTCCGGAATCGAACCCCCCGAAGGAATCGATCCCAGCCGGAATCGAATCTTAGGAATCGTATCAATTTTCCAATTAATACAGATAGTCATTACCAATCTTGTTCACTAATGAATCAGTATTTTGGCAATTAATTAATATTTTGATAAACCATTAATTAAAGCAATAATAATAATCTTCGATTTGTGATTCGGTAGTGGGCAGGAGAGGGGGGAAACTTCAGGGATTGACATTGGCAAAGGTCAGACGCCAAAAGCGTGTTCCAATTTTGAAAAAAAAATTATTTTACTTCTTTGATACTGGCCCTATTAATCGAACCTCAAGAATCGATTCCGTAATCGAATGATTTTTTAGATCCCTTGGCATAGGGCCTTAATCCTCAAACACAACTGTAAAGAGACAAGACACAATGTCCGGCACTCTTCCTAATGAGAGGCGGCGACCATCGATCCGGGCAATCTGTGGTCAAGAGGGCGTTCCCGGGGGGAGCATCGCGTGCCACCTCGGCCGCACGACACCCATTGTCCCACCGTCGCTTCTTCTTCTTTTCGCTTATTATTTTTAATGCTGGTTGTAATTGCGGGGAGAACGCCTTCTTGGCAAATACGGGAGGTAGATTGGGGTAATGGATAGCTAGCTAGTTTGAAGGAAAGGTTTTCTTCGGGAAGATCAACAGTGCTGTGAGAAATTAATTTAATTATGTATGTGGCGGTAGGAGACGGATTGGGGGCAGGTACAAATTAAACACTCTCGGAAGAGGTTGCTGAATTTTTCATTAGGTGTTGTGTGAAAATGGTAGTGTTGGTTATGTGAGAAAGGTTCTGGAGGTAATGAGGTCTAATTTTTTAAAAGTGATTTTATCCTTTGGTTCGGTTGCTGAAAAATGCTTTTGTCAAGCAGTAATATGAATAAAAACACGCCAATGGGAAAAACGTTTTGTCAAATAATGGATGATGATAGTTGTTTGAAATTGATGTTAAGAAGTTAATAAAAATGAAATAGTTTTTATTTTTTTAAAATGAAGCTTTATGTAACTGAAATTAATAGTATAGTCTGAAAATAGAGTTAGTAGACAATCATTTAAGAGAGGATATTGAAAATGTTTGTGAAAAAAATTCATAATATTTTCTGACCATAGAATTCTTGGGGAATCTATCCTAAAATCTACACTTTCTGACTACGTCCTTAAGAGTAATTGGGTCATTTTTATAAAAATTTAGAGAAGTTTTTTTTCTTTCAAGTTGTGGTGCACTGTAAAAAAATAGGGCACTTTACACAAAAAGTGGTGGGTAGAAATTGCCTCCATAGATAAAGAGATGTTACACCGAAATAAGGAGGAAGGTCCCTCCGTGTGCAGCCTCTCACCCCCGGAGAGGGACCTTTCTCCGAGTGTAGGTGAGGTGGGGACCTTATCGCGGTGTAACATCTCTCCATCTATGGAGGCAATTTCTACCCACCACTTTTAGTGTTAAGTGCCGTATTTTTTTACAGTGTGGAATAAATTCCCTCGTCATCCTCTTTGATTTTGATTTAGATTTTTTAAGAACACATAGTTCTTGAAAACGTAATTAGGTTCAAAAACAGCTATTCACTCTTTCAAATTCTTACCAAACGTATCTTCTCACTGAACCTGAACCATCACACAATAAAACCATCGCATAAAACGCATAAAACCATCACACACTCAAATTAAAAATGTCATTCGCTGTCTTTCAGGGCAAGTTCACCACCAAGAGTGACGTGTGGTCGTTCGCCGTGACGCTGTGGGAGATCCTCACCTTCTGCTGCTCGCAGCCCTTCCCAGAGCTGAGCGACGAGCAGGTCATCGAGAACGTGGGCCACTTCTTCCACGGCGACGGGCGACAGCGCCACCTGCCCGCCCCCTCGGCAGCCCCCAAAGAGATCTACGACCTGATGCGCGAGTGCTGGCAACGCAACGAGCACGACAGACCCCACTTCAGGGAGATCCACCTGTTCCTGCAGCGCAAGAACCTCGGCTACGTCCCTGACCAGTGACCGAACAGTTAGCCATTCTGTATGATGTATGTAAGCCAACTAAGTAGGTTGGTCTCCTGAAGAGGTATGGACCAGTGATCACCAGTCGAACATTTAGCTATTCTGTATGATGTGTGTAACCAACTAGGAGGTTGGTCTTACCACCAGTCAAACAGTTAGCCATTCTGTATTTTGTTTAAAAGCCAACTAAGGAGGTTGGTCTTTTGAAGAGGTAACCGACCAGTGATCACCAGTCGAACAGTTAGCCATTCTGTAAGATGCATATAAGCCAACTGAGGAGGTTCGTCTTCTGAAGAGATATCTCAGAAGACACCTCTCGGTGGGGCTTTCTCAGAACCCGTTCCACTGAAATAGCAAACGAGTTCAATCATTTAAATCTGCATGAATTTGTTAAGACCCTCCTCTGAGAGAAGGTAGAGGAAGCCACAGAGTACCAGAACAGAGAGTCCATAACCATAAGGATAATGGAAATCGAAAAAGCATGAGGTATGCTGAGATCGCAACAAACTCACGCCTCCCTTGTCACGTCACGAGGGGCGGAGAAATAGAAGTCCAATCGTCGTCCTAGGACCACTTCGAGGTTACAGATAGGATGAACACGTCACAGCAAATCACAGCAGCTGTGATCTTCAAACTGTACTGCCTACTCTTCTGTCAATCATAGAGATTTGCAGTGCAGCCCTCAATCATACGATGGAATTTGAAAATAGCGTTTTGGACCCCCTGTTAGGCTTTTTCTCTGTGGTTGAAGCTATGGAGGCAATTCCTGTAGCTTTGACAGCTTGTCCATCCATTACATTTATAATGGAACTTTGTATACGATACCTGCTTGGAATAACAAAAGAGTATATGCCTTGAAACGTTCGGATTTGTAAAGATTCTCCAATCACAGTTAAGGCTTCGAATCAGTTAGCTTCGACTGCTAACTGATTGGATATTGGAGTAAAAACAAAACATGATTGATTATGTTGTCCATTCATCAGGATCTAGAATAGAACTTAGTTTTCTTCTTCGAAGCTATACCTTGTAAATTGCCAGCCTCTATAGAAAGTAAGTCTGAATTTATAAAAATTTTCGAGACATAAAGAAGATTAGCGAAGCTTTAGGGAGGAGGCTGCTTTGAGATTTTGTGGATCAATTTGATCTAGAGTGAAATTTATTGTCTTTTTTCGATACAATTAGGTGTTCTGTTCAACATCTAGATCTATCTACTTCGCGAAAACTTGAAGCGAAAGAGTCACAGAAACAAATATAAATGGTCATTAAAGCTTTTATTAAGTCAAATTTCTATCGTACTGTCCTATTCTATGTCCCTCTATCCAACATAGAATCTGGTTTTGTGTATCCTTTCATAAGCTATAAGCAGTGCAACCTCTAGGACTATCTCAAGGTATAGCTCTATTGAAGTAAACAAGTCTAAGAAACAAATATGAAGAAGGCTTTGATCTGAATACGCCATTAAAATAACGAAAGTTGCCAAGACCTAATTTACTGAAGCAATCGACTCAAGATTGTATCAAGAAAGATCAACGGCTAGTCAAATATTCTTACGATAGCTTTGCACAGTTTGAACGACATTTACTAAATGATTTTTAAACTGTGTCCAGGAGTTAAAGACAACTAGAAACCCCATCATTGGTTCAAAACCTTGCAAATGAACCCATTGTGCCCAGATTATAATTCACCACTTACCAGAGCTTATACCTAGTATCAGTGAAACCCATGCCATGAACGGTTTCCTCATCCCTCTGAATCAATGATGCTGCCTTTGTTCTGGTTCTGAGCTGTACAACCTCGGTGCTCGCATCTTGATTTCTCAATGTATGATGAGCAAGAACTATGAGACTCCTCTCATCACAAAATAACTCACTCAGTGAGTCACACAGATACTCACTCATAACTCACTCCTCTCATCCATGGCTATTTGGAAAATACCAAGATTAACGAAAGTTGTAGGGTGTCTAAAAAGAGTACAAGGTATCTCAAAGTTGCCATCAACTGTAGTATTCATGTAAATATTGGACTCGGTTTTAATGTTCTTGTTTCAGGAGGGTGTGCTCGAAACTGAATGTTTTATTTTTTCCGAGGCGACTTTCGACTTGTTTGAAAAGCATGAACATTTTTTAGTCTCTTCAACCATTTAAAATATAGCGTTCAAGAATTATCAAATAAAATTTTTTATCTAATTTTATATTGGGTTAAATGTATTTGGTTCTGCTATTCTAGTCAAATTTGTACATATGTGACTTTGGCACCTGTAGAGAACAACTTGTTTCATCGGTTTTTTCCCTTTCGTCCTAAGAATTTTTACTGCATTCTAAACTAATTGTGCTGTGCCCGTAAAAATCTCAAATGTAGCCCCGGAGAATTTGATTTAATACAAAGGTGCTACGGCCTCACTTAGCCCATATCTCCATCAGAATATTACACTTTCGCAAGCTTAAAGTCTATGAGTCTGCACTTTTTATGCACTAGTATTATTTGTGGGAATTTTAGGTACATCGCCTTTAATGTTTAAACAAAATATTTACTAATAAACCATCAAATCCTAATCCGAACGTTCTGTATATGATTTATATTAACTCCGATAGCGAGTATAAATGAAAGGAATGGGTTTTTTGGAATTTAAAATTCCGCCATCCAAAAATTAATTGCAATTATATTATAGTTGTTTTAGATTTGTTTGTATTTTGTATTATTGTACCCTTCATTAGGTGTACCCCCAACATGTGATAAGTCCTGTGTAACACAGGTCAACAAATATCAAGTGGACTTTTACCAGGTTCTTATTGCCTGAAACTGTGATTATTGACGTTATTTTTTGTTCACCAACTCTTTTGAACTCTGTATATTTCTCTGTAAATGTCACTCCTTCCGATTGATTGTATACGGAAGTATTTTATGTGTGATGAACATTGAATAGTGTGTTTTCCGTGAAGTTTCTGAGAGAACAGTCAATATTAATTATTTATAAGTAATGATAAAAGTATTGATGATTAAACCTTTTTTGCACGTTGATTTAAAAATTAACTTTTTGTAATTAAATACTGCCTTGTTTTTTATTACTTCATTGGTTCTAAATTGAACATAGTTAAGCGCTTCAAACAACAGACCAATGAATTAAAAATAATAGTCATATTAACATTGCAGAAAAAAACCGACATCAAAGCGCGATGATAAAGCATCAGTAGGTACTATTAGATAATTTCATTGCATTTTCTTAGGTTCGATGCAAAAGCTATCTCACAGATGCCTTATCTTTTACAACTAAATTCTTAGAGATCGAACTCATAAATATATTTGTAAAAATACAGTGTAAATATTTTGACATTTTAATGTGCCATTAGGTATTTATTCGATTGTACAAAGGCAAGATTGTTCGACCTACTAACCACTCTTAGATGATTTTGTTTTCTTAAAACGAGCAGCTATATAGTACTTGTCCATCAAGAAGTAGCATATAGAGTAAATATTTTTTCCCACAGTAATTGCCACTTAACATCAAATACTTGCACAGATGCACTCGTTTTTCATCGCACTTTTCACAAGTTCAACAGCACTTCAAGGAATATTATTAACTGAAAAGAAACAGGTAGTGTTTTTTAATATAAACGCCATTTATAAATTTAAGGAATAATCTAAAAGTAACAACACTCATAAGTTAACACTCAAAGCTCCGAAAAAACTTAAGTAAACAAATTAAGTTTAAAAAAACAGAAAGGGGTATTAACAAGAAAAAATATGATCTAGTGAAACAAAAAGGGTAAAATATCCTACTTATACAGGACAAAATAATTTTGTTATGATGAACGAGAAGCGAAATAAAAATTTTAATTTTTTGTAACGTAATAATGTTGGAAATTTTAATTAAAAAGACCCGTTTCAGAAGTAGCTAAACTAGCTGTTCCATTTAAATTTACTTATCAAAAGAATTGTCTCTTTTACCGCCGGATATGTATATAGACTTTAAAAAACTCGCCGCACGTCTTGCACGTCTTTTGCCAAACAAGAATCGTCCTTCCCCGAGTCGTTTTCATTCAGAGAACCTGCACCAAAGCTCAACTCTCAGCACTTTGATTTTATACTCTAAGCATCTTTATGTGCGTTTCTTACTATTTGAGGTATGATTTTTCTCAGCAGGAAACAACTAAGCGACACCCTCCAATTGCTTCGTCCGCATCATTAGAAACTTCATACGAACAGCTTTCCTCATTTTTATTTCATCCTTCTATACAACAGGCCTGCACACATATACGACACGGGGGCCGTATACGGCCTTCATCCCTCTTTTTGATGGCCCGAGTTAAAAGTAAATGTTGATTGTGTGGGATTTTTGTGAATTTTTAAGAATAACTTGCTATTATTTGATAACAAAGCAAATAATGAAAATGAAACTTAAAAAAACTCTTATAAAGCTTATTCAATTGTCGGAAGTAAAGGAGATTTCTTGAAATTGATTGCACTGCACTTACTTGCAGTATGATTCAAAAAACACAACATGAGATCATGCTTCTTAATTATTAAATTATTTCTAATTTATCCCAATGTTAGGAGCAAAAAAAGGAGCAATGTTAGAGTTTTTTATGCATATTTTTGCCCGCATCCCCATTAAAATTGAGAAGGCCTATTCTACAACATTCATATCTTACGCTGCGCTGGTTTGAAACGGAAAATTTAACTTGTTATTTTGCATCATGAAGTCTCTTTAGGGCTTGTGATATCGATTTTAGTAGCAGACTCAGTTAATTCTGATAACCAGCATTCTGTGTATTAGGTTATTAAATGATAAAAATCAGTACGACCTTAGCAAATTGGAGGGTTCGCTATCGCTATAGCGCATTCATTTTCAAGATGACTTCTAAGAAGTGTTTTTATCTGTGCTTGGACTTCAAGGCTTGCTATGACTGCCATATTCTTTGAATACATTTTTTAAATGTTTGTTTCTATGTGTCAAATACTCAGTGTGCCAGATTTCTTTTTATATGTTCAAGCCCTTTTATTCAATAAGTTTTAAAATTTTTGAACATAACTGGAATCAAGGAAGTTGATTTCAATGAAACCATTGTAAAATTAAAATGAAATTTATTAAGTTGCAACTGCGAGTCCTATAGTTTTGAATTTTCCAAACTCGTTTTTTATTTAGATTAATTGCTAAATAAAAGTTTTGTGGTGAAAATTAATGTTTAACTATCTTATTAAACTAAAATTTTGTTAATAATTTTGCTTTATGATGAGATTTTTCATGGTTTAAAGTCAGCTATATATTTCTGAAGGCCTAAAAAATATATTCTTTCTTAAAATAAATTCTAAAAGTTATAAATTCATATATTTTTTAAATCACGCGTAGTACTCAAAATTAATATGTTTAAAAACTATTAGCTTGGAATCTTTTTTTTACCTAGGATTTAACGCCAACGCTGATGATTGTGAAAATGTCTATAAATTTTTTACGCACCCCCCTCAGAACATACGCGGGCCCTCTAAGAAAAATATTACTTTTCAATTCAAGACTCGCAGTTTTATTTCAAAGACACAGGTTCTCGATATGATTATTAATCAACTGTAAAAGTGACATCATTTTGTGACAAAGATTGCATTCGTAACAATTAAAGAGTTGATATTTAACTCGTATTTATGATTTTGTGAGAAGAGTTGGTAAACAGTGGGGATAACTGCATGCTGAATCTTTGTCACTAAAAAATATCACTTTAAAAATATAATTGGTCGGAAAAATTTGTAAAAAGAATTTTGTCTATTTTGTGTATTGAATTATTTATGAAACCTTTAATAAAAACATGTTTTCATTTGATGTGTCCCTTTTATGAGAAAATTTGAATAAAAATTTTTATTTATATCGTAAATTCAAAAATAATTTTAATGTTACAATATTTTATACTTAAAAATTTTTTATATTACTTAAAATGTTTATAAGATAGTTGTATTACATGACATGGAAATCACTACAAATTTAGAAAATAATAAATTTGATAAAAATTGCTTTTTTTTATTATGGACAAGATACTTTGGGTTAAGTGCTTTTATCAATGGTATTTAACTTAAGTATAATAGTTCTAAAACAATATTTTTTTAAGTTTAGCTTAAAAAATAGTTATTCATAAGACATATTTTTAGTTATATTTTACTTTGAATTTCATTTGTTTTAGTATAAATCGCTATAGAAATTATTTAAAAGAAGGAGATCATGAAAAATTGTGAAAATTTTGATTTTTTCATAAAAATAATTAGGTTTTGGAGCTTTAGACGAACTGAAATGTTAAACTTGGAGAAAATACTAACTGTTCAATGTAGTATATATATTTCTGAATAGATGTCGCCACCACATTTATTCAGCGGTTCCATTTTCCATCATTCGGTTCCTCGCGGTAAGGTGTTATCATTTGGGAAGCCATGGGGGGAATTCTATTTTACTTTAAGGATTATAGTTCTAAGGAACAGTCCAAAATGTAACAATAATAAGTCGCATTTTTTACTGTCTCATTTTGAAGATGATCTTTTAAGGAAAAAACACACATATTCATAAGCAATTAACAAAATTATAATTGGCTTTTGAATTTTATTTTTACCCAAAAAGTTGACCACACAGTAACCCATCTTTCAGTGCTTTTGGCAACTTCATTCCGTACTCCAGCCAGGCACGGATCCAAGGGGGGCACTGTCCCGAGTGCCCTCCTTTAGACCCAAAGATTCTCAAAATGAGTTTAAACCCTACTTTTATTGATCAAATTTCAAACAAATTTCTGGGGGAGGACCCCTATTCTTCCTGCAGTACTCTTTTAGTGTAACCCAAAAGGTCCCAAAATGAGTTTAAACACTAATTAACATGAACATTAATTAAGGAACAATATTCTATATTCACAATTTTTCAGGGGGGAGGCCCTAGAACCTACACTTTCGAGATTTTGAAGTCTATTTATAAACTACTTTTTCCCGTGAAAATTCTGAGGCTTAAATTTGACTGAATTGATTTGACTTCGGTTTTATACTAACTTAGCGCTTGATCTTATCAAAATTAAGATATTTAGTTTCTAATTCCCAAAATTTTATGGGGATAACCCCCAGACTCCCTAAAATTGTTTTAAACGTTGTCTATAAAATGTTTCCATTCTTCAAAGATACTATGGTTTTGATTGAAATGATAGAGTTTATGATACATATTGTTTCCATGGATTATATATTTTTAATGTCATACCACGTAGGGGGGACCAAATACCACAAGGGGATCTTAAGTGATACCCCCACACACCCAAATATTATCTGCAACATCCTTTCGGTTAGCTTCGTCCTAAACAATATTACTGCACAGAACAGTAGCAGATCCAGGGGGTGGCACGGAGCAACATACCCCAGGCCCGTAGCTACGGGGGGATCTTCACTTGCCCCCCCTAGAAACTTTTCACAAATTCTATCCACAAGCACAGTCATGGGGGCAGGGAAGGGGCAGCTGCCCCTTCTTCATTATTTCCTTCTAGCTAAGTTAAAACCTGTTTTTTTTAGGGTCAAATTTTCAAAATTTTTCTGGGGGAGGGCCCCCATACCCCCTTTTGAATCTTTATTACTCACAATTTTTTTTAAAATAACGAGTTCTTTAAAATCAAAATTCTACTTAAAAATATATGTCCGAATTTTGGTCTACAAGTATCAAAAGCAGAATAAAACCCTGTTTTTAGGGTCCAGTTTCCTGGGGGAGGACCCCCAGACCCCCCTTTGATACGTGTATCCCCCATTATTACAAAAAACAAACTGTTCTTATATTAATATAAGAACAGTTCACGCGAATTAATGAAGTTCCCTAAGACGAAAATTCAACCCTAACTGATATTTTTAGAACTAATATTTTTAGGCCCCTATCCATACAAACTTCTATATACCCTAGCACTGACTGAAAAGGGAGGTTAGGTTGATACCCTTTATAAAACTATGTCTATTTAAAGATAAACAAGGAATGATCCAACTCGATTTTCGAGTTTTCCTGTTCAATTCTGGAGCTTACATGGAGCAGTTCCTTCTATACTTTATTAACCCCAAGGATCTAAAATAGGCTAAAACTACTTTAAGCTCCAAATTTCTAAAATTTAAAAAAGGAAAACTTAAGAAAACAGAAAAGGCAAAACTAGAAAAATTTAGGACCTAACTCCTCCTGAAACAAAAGTCTTGTAACAGCTCTCTAGGCCTGAGTGTCTTATGGGTTTTGTCCCCTAGTCAAACAGTTGAACCTACGCCTATGATACCTCCTGAAAACTGAAAACCCCCTCGCCCCCCCTGAAAAAGTGAGCGCCCCACACCAAAGGGAAATTCCTGGCTACGGGCCTGACATACCCCCAGAAGGGTAAAAGTTTATTATTGGATAAAATGCTTCAATGTGTAGCTTTATGGCCAAAAAAGTATATTATCTTTAAGTATTTTCAATTACATCGCAGTTTCTGCTGCTGGCGATGTTTTAAAAATCTGGATCCGCCCCTGCTGCAAAACAAAGGAAATTTCAGCTCCCACAACTGGCGTTAATAACCACGTCCATCACCATAGAAAGAAAGACAAATATCAGTTTTCATCAAGAAAAGCTGCTCATCGAGTCCTTCACGTTCCTAACAAGCCTGGACTTCCGCAAAAGCGCACCTTGGCCGTGACAGCCAAATACAGAGCAGATCGAAAGGTTCGAAATCGAAACTTGACAGGAACCGGTTCGCTTTTGCGTTCGTTTGTGACCGTATACGGTGACGGTGACGCCCCCGAACGTGTTCCATCTCGGCCCACTCTTTCCACTTCCATTCATCGCTCCATTCTTCTGCTTCCAGCTGGTAAGTGCACTGCTTTCTTTCTCTCTCTTTCCTTTTTTTCGATTCGTTTGGATGTAAACAAATGGGTTGGGTTCGATCAGATTTTTTTGAGGTTTGATAGAAACGTTCAAAGTCTGACAGGTGTGCTGTGTTGAGTAAGGGAGCTGATTAGCTAATTAGAAACCCCCCCAGTCGTTTAGTAGCTCTACTAAGAACTACTGTATTTGTTTCCAGTTAATGAAAGTGTCTACTATTTTTCGAGTGTCTCACTATTTTTGCTTGTACTGTATTTTGATCCTACATAAATTGTTGTATTTTATGTAGTAGTATATCTGAGGGACATTTCACTGAAAATTCTCAAAAAAGTAGCCTGGGAAACTTTTTTTAATGGCGGTTATTTGGAACTATTGATCCATTAATCCTCGACAAAGCTAAAATTAGTTCTTACCGTTACTGAGTACGAACTAGTGGAATGTATAGTCACTGAAGTAAAGTACTACTGGATAAGTGAGATACATTTCGGCATATATCCCCCGAAAGTTGGAAATATAACCACTGAAAACAGGGAAGTACAAGTACTCTAACTCTATATCCCCCAAAGTTTAATAACCACCCTTAGAAATATTTTCAAGATATCCCACTGCCTAAAGAAAACTCCTGAAGAATGATCGCTTTTAAGTAAATATAGGATTTTCTAATTCACACTTTTCTCTCCTATGTCGGATTCTCAAGGGGGTTCTTATTAAGTTTCACACCTCAGATCTCGAATCCCCTTAAAGCAATTGTGCTTTTGAACTCGGTTCGCCTGCCTTTATTTTGTTGTTCTATATATATATATATATATATATATATATATATATATATATATATATATATATATATATATATATATATATATATATATATATATATATATATATATATATATATATATATATATATATATATATATATATATATATATATATATATATATATATATATATATATATATATATATATATATATATATATATATATATATATATATATATATATATATATATATATATATATATATATATATATATATATATATATATATATATATATATATATATATATATATATATATATATATATATATATATATATATATATATATATATATATATATATATATATATACAGGGTGTTTCAAAATTGCGTTGCACGGCTTTTATTCGGAACCAACGCCTCCTAGGGTCATGGAAGTGAGGTCTACCCCTAGGTAAGTGACCCTGGAGAATCCATTGAGATGACTGACAGCGCCCCTAGCGGCGAAATTAATAAGTTAAAAAAATTAATTTAAAAACTAAAGGAGATAGAGCAAAAACCTCAGTGAGAGTATTGTTGCCGATGTCATGAAGAACTCACTGAAAGAAATTTGATCAAAATATCATGAATATTCGCGGAGATATTAGCATGTGAAAATAGCACTTTTTCAGGGGTCAAAAAGTAAAAAGTTCACATGTTTGCAAATTTTTCAGTGTTATTGTGTAGTTTTGTGTTTTTTTAGTTGAAAGAACACACAATTTAATCAAAATATCAAAAAAATTTGCAAATATGCGAACTTTTTACTTTTTGACCCCTGAAAAAGTGCTATTTTCACATGCTAATATCTCCGCGAATATTCAAGATATTTTGATAAAAATTTTTTCAGTGAGTTCTTCTTGACGTTGGCAACAATACTCTCACTGAGGTTTTTGCTCTATCTCCTTTAGTTTTTAAATTAATTTTTTTAACTTTTTAATTTCGCCGCTAGGGGCGCTGTAAGTCCTCTCAATGGATTCTCCAGGGTCACTTACCTAGGGGTAGACCTTACTTCCATGACCCTAGGAGGCGCAGGTTCCGAATAAAAGCCGTGCAACGCAATTTTGAAACACCCTGTATATATATATATATATATATATATATATATATATATATATATATATATATATATATATATATATATATATATATATATATATATATATATATATATATATATATATATATATATATATATATACAGGGTGTCCCACGAGAAGTGACCCAACCTCTTTAACTTTTGAACCCCTACAGATATAGTCATGAAAGTGGGGTCTAGGTATAGTAAAGTGACCATGCTCTATCCGATGAGATGACTTTCAACGCCCTCTAGCGGAAAATTTAGGAGTTATAATTTTTATTCTAAAAACTATATGAGGTATGTGAAAAAAGTCAATGACTAAGTTGTAGAGCAGCATCGATTTAGTAGGAAAAGACACCTTAAGCAGAAAAATACCTTGAATAAACCCCTTAAACGCAAGCTCAATTAGGTTGAAATTACGTAGATTTTACTTCTTAAATCGCACCTCACAAGGCGAAAATGAGAAATTTTTATTTTTATGACTTAAGTAAATGACTAAAAGTATTATTAGTTCATTAAATTGAAAATTTCTCATTTTTGCTTCGTGAGGAGCGTTTTAAAACGTAAAATCTACGTAAATTCAATCTAATTGAGCGTGCGTTTTAGGGGTTTTATTCAAGATATTTTTCTACTTAAGGTGTCTTTTCCTACTGAATCGATGCTGTTCTACAACTTAGTCATTGACTTTTTTCACATACCTCACATAGTTTTCAAAATTAAAATTTTAACTCCTAAAGTTTCCGCTAGAGGGCGTTGAAAGTTTTCTCATCGGATAGGGAATGGTCACTTTACTATACCTAGACCCCACTTTCATGACCATATCTGTAGGGGTTCAAAAGTTAAAGGGGTTGGGCCACTTCTCGTGGGACACCCTGTATATATATATACGTCTTGCATAACTAAAAAGAAAATATTGATGAAAATAATCGAATCTTAGCAGATTTTAAAAATAATACTAAAATTCATTAGAATACAGCTTCCACGAGTTTTATCTCACACTAACATTTAAATTCAAATTCAATCCTTCTCTGTCATTCAACAGCTTATAATTTCACTCGACGTCATAAGAAGCAGTTAAGTACTATTTTCATTTTTATTTTTTTGTCACGGGGTATATTTAGATGTAGCTTAGCCCATATTACAGTTTATGTTTTACACTGCAGATATTTTTTTAGAAAATAACAAATAATTCATCGACTTTAGTGCTGAACGGAGTAGGCTTGAAATGTACTCGACCGCAACGACGCACTGACCTCTGTCCACATTTAATGATAATCAAGACACCTATATAACGAGGCGTGAGTAGTGAACCGTGGTGGCATCCTAGGAATCTTGCTTGAACATCTGGAACTTTCAAAAGAGAATGACCAACACTCTGTGTTTGGTATAGACGTGGCGTTAGGATATAATTTGCAAAATCATATTTTTGGGCTACTCTTTTTGCTAAACGTGTTATAAGTTGCCAGAAACGGATTTAGCTTGTGATCCAAAAACGTTAAGCGTGTTTTATACTTAAGATAAATTCCTATAATCTTTTTAACAAGGATAGAAATTTGAAGAAAATAGTATTTTGACTTCTTCTCGAAAAAATTTGTTCAGCAACAGCAAATTCCCATTTACAAGTTTCTTAAATAATAAAAGCTTTCCTATCCCAGCCAAAAGGCTGGTTTAGAAGAGGTCAACCCTTAATGACATTTTCTCACCCAAAACCTTCAGATCTAAATTAAGTGTGACGCTTTAGGAAATGCTAAGTGAAAAATGTCCCTTATGCTTCTCCGAATTCCACAGGAGAAAAACAGTCTAAAAACCAAAACTCTGGAAAGAAGTACTACGAACACTGACTACAAAGCCAAATAATAGCCTCACAGATTTTTTACAAAAAACGTTTGTTCATCGTTTATAAAATACCATCACCCCTGAAATTCATTCCTATAACAATCACAACAATAATGTTAAAATGTCAAAAGTTTTTCTCCCGGCGGTATGACTAAACCCAACCCTCGTCTACATAAATAATACTATCCCTTAGTTTCATCTAAGTTTTCAGTTAGTTTGCAAGAGACTATATTGTAGCATTCATCCCCAATAAGAATTTCAATCTGTAACTTAATCATGGCGATTGAATACTATACTTTGTTATACTTAGAAATGGTGAGAGTGCTTAATTAAGGACATAACCACACGCTCTTCATCAATTTTCACTCGATTTGAGAAAGTATTCCAACTAATTAGGCAAAACGCAAGTCATGAAAACCTTCCGGATGCCTTCACAACCCCTGCGCGACACTCAGAATCGCAAATGAGCAAGCACTCAGCGTGAATCAGTGTCACCTAAAAAGCGACCGGCGGGCGGGCTTGCGACACAATAGTACTGTAGGTAATGTCAAATATTCTCAGTGTATGCTACATCTCTAATGGGAACGCGTCGGCAAAAACAAAGCACGGATGTCATCTGAACGTGATACTTAGGAGTAACAATATGCAAGATTTAAAAGGGTTTAACTTCGCTAATTTAAGTTAGTTGAATGATATTAGACATCATGTGCAGTATAACACATTGGGTGAATTTAGATTATTTCCATTTTAGTATATTTTTTAACTTTTGAAATGCATCATCTATATTTGTAATACGTGTGCTACGTGTACACGTGTAATACGTGTACACGTATATAACAAGTATTCTTTTGAATACTTACGAATCTATAAATATAAAGTATCATAAGTAAAGTTCTAACGCATAATTAAAGTACTTTTTATATTATGCATGGAGTTTAAGATAAATGTTTCAAAACTTCTAGGAGGGACCTCCCATAGACGACTCAAAATCACATTGAAAAGGGAGGTCGTTAGTAGAGGTGCATTTCCTCCTATGTGATTTTGAGTCGTCTGGGTGTGCCTTACTCCCCCTAAAAGTTCTGTATCATTTATCTGGAACACCCTGCATTGCATATACCTAATGTTTAAATATTCTCAATTAACTTCAATCTTTTTTAAAAATTGAAATTGAAATCCCCAATAAGAGAGTCTATAATATAAATTTATTTTTTAATCTATATTACATTTAAAATGGTGTAAGATGTACTCCTAGATTAAAACTATATTTTTGTCCCCGAATTTTTTAACGTCCATATTGCAATTTCTTAGATTTCCTCATCTTAAAAGAAAATATGGTATTTGAGCATCGAATTTTCTTCAGAGGTCCAGGACGAATCCCCCATTCAGAACCTACAAGAATAAGTAGCATTAGTTTGTTTATCAATTCCTAAATTACATCTCTTTTCATGAAGGTTACTACTAGCAATATTTATACTTAATAGTGTCCAAAAGAGATTGGCGACATTTATAGGGGGAATTATAACGGAATTGAACTCATGAACTTTAAAAAAGGAATAGATGATTCACGTAAATGTGAAAATACTTATTTTCGGGGGAGGGATGTCCAATTTCGGAGTCTTTCATCTTGTTTGGAATTATCTCATGGAAGTATAACATACATTTGACTGCAAAATTAGGGTTTACAGCCATTATAAAATGATTCAGTCGTGAATTTGAAGATACATTTTTTGAGCTGTTTCACTTTTGAAAGTTGAGGAGAAACTGGCTAATTTGTCTGTTTCAATTTTTACCATTTAATTACTATTATTATTATTATTATTATTATTATTATTATTATTATTATATATTGAAATAGTAGGGACATTTGCTGCCCAAGATTTAATTACTATCTCATTGTTTTATTTATTGTCATTGTTTATTTGTAGCAAAGTATATTATTAGTTGTATTGTTGTTAAGAAATTTTTTTGAAGTTTCCTCTATTTTGCATGAAACAATGCTTTTAAAATTATCTTGTTTTGGAATTTCCTGATTTACCTGACTAAGTGCATGAAAGTTTGATTTTGAAAATCTGTTTAAAAGGATTTAAATGAGTTTCAGTAAATCACATTTTAATAAAATCTTCACAATATAACATAGTAAAGATTTTTATAGGAAAATCTTTAGAAAGGAAGAAATTTTACCATTATAGAAAAATGAGTAAAATTTCTGAAAAAAATATTTTTTCTGCACTAATTATTTTACTTTTTTTGTGTTTTACTAAGAAGGGTACAAACCAATAAACTAGGGCACAAAAAAGAGGAAATCTGAAATAAAAATTTTTAGGTATTTTGAAAGCGGTGTATACCAAATTTCTCATTTAGGAAATGAGTTGCTTTACTAAAACACATATCTTTAAAGTTATGATTGTTAGGTTCATATACAGATTTACCAAATATCCTTGGGGTTTGACTCTTAGTATATTTAGAGAAAACTGTCTTTTAGTGTACTGATATTAACATTTGGAGGGCTCAGAATTAAAATGGACCAAGTCCACTTTTTGTCATTTTTGAGTTAGCAAAGCTATAACATGCACCAACTATGTAAAATTTCAGTGCAATAGTGAACCAAGTCCTAGTTCTGATAATATCCGCTTGGCAGCAGCAAGTTCTGTTACGTTAACATGTAATTTGCTATGAAGCTTTAACTTTAAACGTCTGTAGCTCAAAAGTAGCTAAAGTGGACTTGGTTCATTTCTATTCTGAACCCTCCATTTATCATTAAGAAAACAAAAATTTAGGAAATGTTGCGAGATTGTTATAGTAGTTTCCTAACCTTTTAAATCAGTTGATCCTAACTTGAAGAAATCACTGGACCACTTAGCCTAAAATACCTTCATTTACAATAATCATCTTTACCTTACATCCCTTTGTTCCTCAGCATATCTTTGCACTTTAACCTTTGACTTCAGTGTACTCAACATCCGATTGCTCTTTAGCTTCTCTGGTTCTTAGCATAATTTGACTCTTCGGATACTTTTCTTTTTAACCCCTTTGATTCTTGTAATGTTCTTTAGCTTCTTAGAATCTCTGGTTTAGCCTCTCTCTTCTAAGTTGCTCCTCAACATTCATATGTGCACTTGAGCCTCTCTCTACTATTCAGTATCCCTATATTCTACAGCATTTCTGTTCTTGATCCATTTGTCCCTTAGTATCTTTTTTCCCTAAACCTCATTCCTATAATCTTCCGCATCTGTTTGTTTTCAAGAGCACTTCTTTCAGTGGTGTTTGTTATCTTTTTGCTCATGAGTCTCTCTTTTTAGAATCCCAGTGCTACTCGTTTTTCTCTTAAGCCCTTATGCTATTCAGCATTCCCTCCCTATATTCTTCAGAATCTCTATCCTTGAGCCCTCCTCTTCTTAGAATCAATATATTCTTTAGCATCACTTTGTTCTAGGGCCTCTCTGATTCTTAACATCCATTTGCTCTTCTCTTAACATACATTCACGTTAATACATGTAACACATATAGAACACGAACATTCAGTTTATACATTTATGTTACATTCGTGTTCTCTTAACATACATACTCGTGCATCTTAACTTTAACTTAACTCTTCATAACTTTATTTAGACCCATGCATAGCTGTCTCCTACGGATATCTTAATATGTTTGGATTTCCCCCTATAATATATTTACCGCATCGTAGAACTAATTATAATATATTTACCGTATCATGACTTCTGAACGGATCACTGTCGTCTATCTTGTCGAACATCGGTTGGGAACCACTGTTTTAAATCCACTCATAAATACGTTATGATACGGTGTTGTTGAGTAAGTGTTTAAAGTTAAGTGATACACTACACATAATTAAGTTTAAAAAGTCCGCATGTTTCTGCTGATAGGAAAACACTTAGGGTCATGACAGACCGGACTTCTATAAGCAGTCGCTCCAATAACTCACACTGTCAATGGGAGGAGCTATAAGGGGAGGAGAGGAGGGAAGGAGAGGGACGATGTAGTAGATTATTCCTGCAGCGGAGGAAAACGGGTGTCATCTTTTATCATCAGAAGTTATCTACTATATCGCCCCCTCGAGTCCACTCCGATCGCCCCTCCTCCTGGTACTATCTTAATCGTTTTTTAATGGTGATGGATCGATGTCACGTCTTACGAACGCCAGGTATGACATGACCCTTACAACAAAAGGTTTAGGGGACGTCCAAAAATGAACTAACGCTCAAAGGGAGGGGTTATTAAATTAGTGACAAGGGTAAGGGAGGGGTAGTGAAAAATTGTGATATTACATCTAATTTTTTAAAACCACCTAATATTGTTGCTCTTAAAAGGCGCGTCTTAAGGTTGATAAAAATCAAACTGTAAGGTGGGGTAAAATTAATTTCTACTAAAAAAAAGTTGGTTACTGTGTATTAGACTTGTTGGTTTAAGAGCGGGACATGTGACAAAGGGGGGGACGGAAGTGACAAAATGAAGAAAAGGGTCAAAAATGGGCAAAAAAGTGTGACATGATTTATGGATGGCCCCTTATCTCTTCATGTGTTGCTTCGCAGGTCCGTCATGTGTGCAGCAACATGTGTAGTGTGTTGGCCATTCTGCCCGTTTGTGCTGTGGTCGTCGGAGGATTCTGCTTCGTGCTGCAGTTCATCGTGCTGCCGTCGGACGAGTGGGGACACTTCGAGTCCAGGAAGATAAGAGGTATTTCTTTTCTGTTTTTGAATCTCATCACTGCAATAGTTCATTCTATTCACTCAAATCAAGATCTATTGATAGGCATAGCTGTGGGGAAGTAATCCCCCTTCCGTCATAAGTTATAAGGACTTGGGTATATTAGTTGTATATTATATTAGTTGTGAAAATAGCAATTTTAAACAAAAACCCTAACTGCTATTTTTATTATTATTAATGGAGGGTCAGGTTATAAAAACACGTGGAAGAAACGAGAACGTTACGGTAAAGGTTGATTTCAAACGTTAACTCAGTAGCTCTCGTCTTCCATATCGTTCAGGGATGGAAGAATTTCTAGGCAGGCGGATTGCTATTAATTTTTGTGGCCTTTAAATAGTTCCACAAACACTAAAAGAGCTACATATTACATAAAAAAGTTTTCAATCATTAATGTATTACGAAAGTAATGTGTTAGGCGGTATTCGTATTATCAAGTGTATAATTATTTGTAAGTGCTTGCGACCGATGGTGTTAGGAGCACACACTTGCGAATAATTAAGTTAAATATTTGCAATTGTGTGCAAATTAAATATTATTCACTAGACTATTTTTTACTAAAACTTTTATTGGTGTAATAAGTAGCTCTTCTAGTGTTTGTGGAACTTTTTTTAAGGATCACAAAAAATATAAAAGCCACCTGCCTAGATTCTCCTCTCGGAACGATACGCCAGACGAGAGCTCCTGAGTTACCGTTTGAAATCTACCGTTTCTGTCGTCGTTTCTTCTACGTTTTTGTCATTCTGAATATGGCCCTAAATACCCATAAAATACAACTACGAATCTACTCTCTCCGCAGGCGTTCGCGAGGAGCGCGGTCACTTCGGGTTGTGGCGGCTGTGCTCGACGCGCGGCCCGGGGCCGCACGACACCTGCGTGCACCCCGACTCTTTCACGCTGCCCACGCAGGCGCGCGCAGCTGCGGCGCTCTCGCTGCTGCACCTGCTGCTGCTGGCCTCCTTCGTAGGGCTGGCGGCCGTGCGCCTCCTGCAGCTGGCCAGGAGGGCCTCCGACCTCTACATAGGCACGCGCAGGCTGTGCGTAGTCAAGGTGGCCGTGGCCGTCACTTGCGGTGAGTATACTATTTAGCTATATACTCCTTGTACAGGGTGTGTCAGATAAGTGTTCCAGGATTTCTATGGGAGGTAGGGTACATCAAGACGAACAAGAATTGGTATAGGTTTGATTCAAACCGTTTGAAGGTCGCAAGTGGGGTTCAAGGGGTGAAAATCACGGGGGATATTATCAAAAAACCATCGCATATATTGGCAGAAAGAACTGTCCTAAAGATTCTGTTACATATCCCGATTGGGAAAACATTGAACCGACACTTGATTTAAAAAGTTATAGGGTGAATGGTCTCATAAGTAGTTTGGCTGACATTCAAGTGCCCTGGTTCCATTAACTATTAACTAACGATTGGGGCTGTACATTTAAGAAGGTTCTATCTGTTATGATTTTGTCAAAACTCTCGTAAAAAAGAAGATAGAAAACTTACTGATCAGCCAACGATAGTAAAAGGGTCACGTGATTTTTACAGACTTTGCACGGCCGTTAGTTGGGTAACAGGTGATAGTTGGGGTCTTGCTTCTATATACAAGCAAATGTCTCTTCCTCTTTCGATTAAGGGGGTAGGTGCACGTTTCTAAATCCCTATCTCCGTAATGTTAAAAAGGATGATTTTTAAGGTACATTTTTAAAAAATATACCGAATTAAAGCTCCCAAATTTTTTTCTGAGTATTTCCTAAACTGTATTACATACTTTAACATGAGCTTTTAGGGGTATTATGTCTGGTTATTTTTTAAAAAAATATTATCTGAATGAACTTAGGTTTTTCTCAAAAAGACTGATATTTCATGATGTTTTAAGCTATAACTTTAGTTTAGAGGACTTTTTTGAGAAACCCCTGTGTTAAAGTATGTAACATAGCGTCATTAATAATGTTACCAAGTTATAAGTTGTTTGCTATAATAGATTTTGAGAAAATGTTCCTTTTATGGTAAAATTCAGTTTTGAGAAAAATGGAAATTTAGTAAGAATCTTGCATAGTAGTAGTGCATTAACTATTTCCGTAAAAAATAATTAAAAATACTTCTAATCCGCGTAGAGTAATAATTTTGATTTCGTTTGAAGCGTAAAATGTAATACTAAACGAAAATTCAAAAATTGAAAAATGTGTTTTTGGTCGAAAGTTGTGCACCTACCCCCTTAACTGCCCCTCAATTTCCAACTGTCTCCCCTCCGAAATACTAGTTCCAGCGTTGTCAAAATCACGTGACCCTTTAACTATCGTTGGTTCAGCAGTATATGATGCCTCTCTATTTCAGTGGTTCTGTCCATCTCCGTGTCAATTCTAGCGAGCGTAGGTGAAGGAGTCTTCCGCCAGTACCACGTATACAAGGGATGGGCCTTCTGGATACAGGTAGAGTAACCTTGGCAATATCCCTCTAAGTCAATTAATTGACCTTGAATGCAACTGATTTCCAATTGTCATCAGATCGTGATCATCTCCGTGGACATCGTGCTACTGCTGGTGTGTGCGTTCGAGAACATCCAGTACTGGCAAGCGCGCATGGTGGAGCCTCCCCCTCCCGACCCCACCGACCTCTTCCCCGAGACCTTCATCACCCCCGACTACGAGGAGCGCGATCCAGACCCCCGCCGTGTCGTCTATGTTAAAGATGCTGGTGTGCAGTCGCAGTTGGATGGTGACACGGGCAGCTACTTGCAGGTATGTCTTGAGAAATGGTACAGCAAGCTTTTATGAGGGTGTAGGCAACTCATATCCTTCGGAAGTGGGGTCGCAAACTCTCTTTTGAGATGCTAGAGGGTGGGTTAAGGTACTTTTAGGTCCTCACAGGATTGCTGTACCGGAACCAAACGGAAAAGTGGAAACAATCCCTTAAATTTGCCAGAAACGTTGAAAGATGGGTTCAAACGATTGAAGGTGGAAATAAAATTCCAGTTCCAATTATCATGTTCTATCTTGTGTATAAAGCGTTTTGTCAGAGGTTATCTTTGAAATTCGGCAATAAAGAAAAAGCTTTATAACAAGTTAAAGATAATTGTAATTGGCCCTGGAATTTTGTGATGGTAGATGGTAGTGGTGGTATACTAACTCCTTTAGTGGTTTAGTTCCACTAGACCAAATGCATGAGACCTCATGTATCTCAACAAATTCCAAAAACAGCGGGTTCAGCGACAGCCCCAACCTTCTAACATTAAAGCATCAGGCATTGCAGAATGTGTAAAGAAGACAAAGGCTGCTGTTAAATTTTGTGAAAAGGGGTGGGGGGTAAATGGGTAAAGGGGGTTAGTAGCTTCTGTTTCCCAGAGATCCTGGAACACCTAGGCTAAATGGCAGCACTGGAGATATAAGTTAGACCTTGCTCCTTCTCCTGCAGACCTTAGCTGATCATAGTGGAACGGTCATCACACCTTGGTTGACCCTGCCAAGAGAATACTTTCCTGACGCAGTTCGTCCTTCCTATACCCAGGAATTTATCTCCAATAACCCATCTTTTATTGCTTCTGGCAACATTTAATGGATCAGTATTACATCTGAGACCACACACATTCATTCTTTGTGATTCTGAAGTCTGCTCCAAGCAACTTTTGTGCGTATACTCTTGCAACTGGACTTCGGAGCATTCTTTCTGAAACATTTTCTGAAATGATTATGAATTTTTATAGGATTTCAAACATCGCTAGACATTTTTCGATTACAAACTACAACCTTTCATAAAAACCATCCAGAACAGCAAAAAATTTCCTAATTCACGCATACACCATCCAGCTCATATCATAACCTTTCTTTCTTCCAGGTTCCTCCCTCCCACTACCGCTCCAAGAAGCCTCCCCGCCCTGAGAGCCCGTACGGGGCTCGAGACGTCAGTCACTACGGTGATGTGACGGTCATCAGCCTTCGGGACAGCCCACACCCCAAGAAGAAAAACTCAGCGCACCCCACGCGCGTCATCTGAGCATGCGGTCTCTGACCTTTCTCCCCAGAATCATTCCTCCTTTGCAAGACTTACATGGACATCCTTTTGCACAACATGCGAGTGGGATCTGAACCTAATTGCAACTGCTGGACATGATGGCAATATTTAAATGGATGTTATCATTCGACAACTATGGTGATGCTCTGGAGAGTTAGTGATGCGAACTGGGGATGGTCTGTTGAGTTATTTTATGCCAATCGCATTTTTAACTCGAAGTTGCTCAAAATGACAGTGGTGGTCTATTGATCTTGGTTTTGAGTTATTGTAAGTGTTCTGTATCAATGAGGCTGTGTTGTATTCTAGGGAGAAGGAATAACTTTGGTCTGCTGTTACAGTCATATTTTTTTTACACTTATGACCTTATTCACTGCCACTAAACCAGTGGTTAACCAGCAGCTAAAGAGAGAAAGTTAGCTTTTCGCTTACTCTAATTGGTGAAATCGTTCTTTAACCGATGGTTAATCGCTGGTTAAGTGGCAGTGAATAATGTCATTGAACCTTTTAGTCCTGGCCACCACAGTTTTTTTTTAGAATTCAATGGTAATCTCGGGCGGCTTAGGATTGAAAGGGTTAAGTTGTTGTAAGACTGACTACTGTACCGCATTAGATAAAGGATCTGAAGAGGTACAAAATAAATACGTGTTAATTTCGGACGGACTTACACCACTGTCATTCTTAGCAAAAGCAATTTTATTCTTTTAAAGTTATTTCCCAGTTTTATTATTACTGTGCCTTACATTCTGAATCATTAATAAATAGTCTGATATTTGTAAAAAGTAGTCTTTTTTGAACCCAGATATTCATGTAACTTGTGAAATATAATTGAAACAAGGTAATTGGGTGATTTAGATTATTTTGCTCTTGCCAAGTGTATAGTTATAGTGAACAAACTATCTTCTGGGGGACGGATCAGCCTGGTGAGTTGACTCGCTGCCCACCACGATAGCAGCCTGCGCCCTAGTAGCACAGCTCATACCAATCATGTCAAGTTAACGTAGCTGCAACTAGAAGTAAACGAAATTTGGCCGTACGTGACAAAAATTGGACCAATTTTGAACGTTTGTGCTGCTTGGGCGAGCTGTACCGTCGTCGGTTCGATTCCGGCCTCGCCCTGGGTGTATTTTCTCTCTTCTGTGCCAGTAAAAATTCTCTTTGTGTCTGCCTTTCTTGACGAAGTTAATAAGCGGGTCCTTGAGATCAAGCACACAAATCGGAAAATATATGTACCCACCCACAATCCAATCCAAAACTCCCTACTTTATTAGAGAAAATGTTCAGCATTACGGAAAATATAATTAATGTTTTAATCAAGGCACTGTCTATTTGGACGGCCTTTTTTCAACTAAACTCTACTCTAATTTCCACGGCCCGGCGTTCCATTGGTTCTATCACAAGCGCCAAGACTGCTACGTAACCACGAGACCTACAGCGCATGCGCCACGGGCCGTTTGGGCCGTCCAAATAGACACTTCGTTTAAAGGCAAACTAATTTTCTTTTAAATTACTTAAACATGTATTTCTCTTTTATAAATATATCGGTAAATTTTAACTTAAATGATTGTCGTCATTTTGGAATTAAGTATTTTACTTATTTATTTATTTATTTGTTTTAGATGCACATAACAGAAAAAATCCAATAACAATGCACATCATAAAAGACACAATGAAAAACATCATATTTATACCTTACTTGTCACCGTTAGCAGTGTCTAATGCCCCTGGATCTACTTTATGTTAATCCTTTATGCCCCAAATTATTTTCTTTATCCTCATCTAAAATATGTCAAGTTTACGTAACTGCAACAATACAACTATAAGTAAACTAAATTTGGCCTTACAAGACGAATTTGGAACATTGAGAAGTGGGACTTTCAAGTCCCGCCGGGACATAAAGGGTTAAGTGAAAATCTAAAAAGGCTGGAATAAAGCCTTACAAATGTTGACCCACCGGGCCGTTGTTTGGAATTCCATGTTTAACAACTATCGCCTTATTTCATGATAGCTGACAAGAGGCTTTAATCCTTCAATATTGGCCATCCGTCAAAACCAAACAATAAATCAAAATCTTTAACTTAAGCTTTTCCATTAGCTTTCTGCATGGCAACAGATCAGGTCTGGATTGGAACTCGGTGAGGTGAGTGTTGATTTTCTTAGGTAGTATTTAGCTGCAAGAATAATAGTTTGAGGTGAGTTTTACCATTTATTACGCAGTTTATACAGTGTTATCAATTAGTTTATACAGTAGTGGATCCAGGGGGTGACACGGGGACACACTGAAGGGTAAAAGTTTATTGCATAAAATGATATCGGAAAATAATTTCTTTAAAAAAAATCTTAATTTTGAAGCTTTAAAATGCTTTAATGTTACTTTAGGGCCAAAAAAATATATTTATTTCAATATTTTCCAAAACAGCAGTTTCTGCAGCTTGGAGATTTTTTTAAATCCTGGTGGCCCCCCTCGGAAATCAAGCCTGTATCAACCCCTAGTTCCACTTGGGTTAGTTAATGGTTTGATGGTAAAGAATTTGAGAGTGGAAATCTGATTTTTATAATTAATAAATTTTATAATTATAAGGTGCTATATGCTTAAAAGACCAAGTTATTTTTTATTGAGAGATGGGGTATGCAAAGGCAATAGTACACACTTTTTGGAGAAATGTCTAGTGATACATGATCACACCACATACATGACAGTGATACATGTCTAGTGATACATGTCTTACATGGAGACCACATACATGTCTAGTGATACATGACACATGATCACACCACAGATGAAATTTTAGAGTGGTATATCTCTATTTTCACATGAGAAAAGAAACTAATTAAAAATGTGATCTAATATATCCTTAACTTTGTTTCGATATCATGCTAAAAAAGATGTTTTTTTTATTTCACCATTTCAAAAATTGTAAACAATCTTCTAAATTTCTTGGAAACAATGAACTAGTTTCTGTTGCTAAACCTTTTTGGCCCATATTAGAGGAAAATGAGACTTTGGGGTACTCCAAAGGAAAGTAGGGTCTTGCGTATTATCTCGTCAACTCTGTTGTTGAATCCGAAAACGTTATCAAATCCCATTTTTGACGGACACTGAACGGTCAACGGGATAATATGCACAAGCACCAAGCTTTTAAATACCAAACCATGCATTGAAATTGTATTATTGTATTGAACCATGGATTCTTGCGTATTATGCCGTCGACCGTGCCGCTTAATCAAAAACGTAATCAAATCCCATTGACTTTTCTATTGATGTGCCGCTGAATTAGACGACCACTGAACGGTCGACGAGATAGTACGTAAGTACCGAGTTATGTATTTTTTACATTCGAAATTAAGTTCTCCGTCGACCGTGCCGCTGAATCCGAAAACGTTTAAAATTCCGTTTAAATTAAATAAATTGACTGTTCTATAGCTATACTGCTGAATGGTCGACGGTAATATACGTAAGTACCCAAAAAAGATATCTCAAAATTATTACAACTTCTCTATTGTATAATAATGGCCACAATTTCTATTGTACAAAATTATGCCAACTCTCCAGGCTATAAACTACTCATAAATTTATTAAAATATAAATTGGTGTCTTGGAAATTTCGAAAAGCAATTAATAAGAGCAAAAGTAATCATATTCATTAAATTCAGTCTGGTTGAAAAAGAAGCAATTTATTTTTATACAAAGCAGCGTAATGAAAAGGCAAGTGAGAGTAATATTATCACAATCATTTAAAGGACCTGACGGTTCTTTATTGAAGTTACAAACAAGTAAGTAGGATTAATATTTAGAAAGAGCTGCGGGAGAGATCGAAATATATTATAAATTTTATAATTTCTATCGTAATTTTCAAAGAAAAGTGTTTGAAAAGTAGAGTTTAAGTCCAGTAACTTGGTATCAAAAAAGGGGCGTTTCAGGAAAAAAATACAGTAGCTTTTTTTCTAAACGGTTTTATGTTTTCGGGGGTGCTGAATCCGAATCTTAACTTTGCATACAAAATTTCGAAGTGCAATTTGGTAAAATTCGAAAAAACCCTAAAATTTCACCTTATTTTTTGAGTTTTTGTTTGTATAGCGGAAAGTATGGGTTTCTCATGAAAATGTTAAATACAAAAAATAAAGAAGATAAAAAACAAACTACAAAATTGTCAATTACAACTTTTTTGTCAGACTAATAGTTTGGCAGCTAGAGCCCGCTGATAATAGGGCATAATTTTAGAATTTTTTCGAATTTTCAACAAAATGTCATTTAGATTTGGTATGCAAAGCTCATATTCGAATTCAGCACCCTCGAAAACATAAAACCGTTGTGAAAAAAACTTCTGAACGTTTTCTTCAACAAGCGACTTACTTTTCATAATATTGTCATCTATTCAAACTGCGATCTTAAGGAAAATTACTGAGGAAAATGTATTTAAATACTTAATTGAGTATACAAAGTGTTTATTTCATGTGAAACAATATTAAAGAACAATATTATTATTAGTGTGTTATTTAAAAAATCATTTTTTTTAGATGCAAGTTCGATTTTCTGGATTTTCGGTACAAGGGCGAATTATACCCTTTTCAGCATGCTCTAGCTGCCAAACTATTAGTCTGGCAAAAAAGCTGTGCTTGACAATTTTGTAGCTTGTTTTATCTTCTTTAATTTTTGTATTTAACATTTTCATGAGAAACCCATACTTTTCATTCTACAAACAAAAAATCAAAAAATAAGGGGAAATTTTAGGGTTTTTTCGAATTTTACCGAAATGCACTTCGAAATTTTGTATGCAAAGTTAAGATTCGGATTCAGCAGCCCCGAAAACAAATAACACCGTTGAGAAAGAAACTACTGTATTTTTTCCTGAAAAAACTACCAAGTTACTGGACTATTAATAAATAAGCAAATAATCAAATAATAAGCAAATTTTAATAACCATTCCATGAACTCGTTATCAATTATTTTGCATAATAGGGTGGGTTGGGGTAAGGTGGGTCTTGGGGTAAAATGGGTCAGTTTTAATTAACTCGATATAAATCAAATTTAAATTGAATTATTTTCGCTCATTTTTTAGTATTATAATCTTTTATCTGTTGGCAACATTTTCCGACTGTCAAAAATTTAGATTCAGGAATTTAAAAACTGAAAAAATATTTTATTTGAACGGTAAATGGTGTTGTCGAAAAAACAGGGTTTACCAACTTCCCAAATATCTATATATTGTAATGAATTACAGCAGACTTTTGTAATACTTTTCCATAAAAGAAAGTCTGAGAGACATTTCTGGCCAATCAGCTTGGAAAAATATAAAATATTTTATCTTTTATAACAATATTTTGTACTTGGGGTAAAATGGGTCATAGTTAGGAGGTCTTCTGTATTAAGTAAAAACATTTTTTTTAACTTATTTCCTTCAAATATACATTGAACTGTCAAACAAGTTTATTTTTTTCTCCAAATGAAGTATATTTCAATTGCTACATTTGAACAATGTTCATTAACTTCGGACTTTTATACGATTGCGTTGGAAGATAAGCAATGCAGGTGAGATTATGTGTGTAGGAGATGAGTTGACCGTCCCAGAATGCAAAATATCAAAAAAAATTGTCTAGTTAAATGATAAGTACGATTGCACACTTTATCCACCAGGCATAAAATAAACTTAATACACATCTTCATTTTACCTTCTTTTGGCTTCTCTCTCATCATAATGGGTTTAATGTTAACCTGGATTCTAAACTTATTTCTTAACTTCTCTCTTAAATCTTAAACTTGTGTAACTAAAGTTATTTATAATTAATATTATGTTTAATTTAGTGATTTAGTGAAAAACAAGAAAATAGCTGCAATGCAATGTCCTATTTAAGATATGTTACCGAAAGTACAGGGTGAACCAGTCTCTTGACCTCTATAAATAATCATAAAAAAAACCGATGAAAAATACGCAGTTTTTTTGCACCCTTTTGCGTAACTTAAGTTTTCGTACGCAATTTTTTTTAAATCGGTAGTTCACAAAATTTTAGGCAGAAGGCGCCAAAACTGAAAATCAATAACAAAACAACACCCAAAAAGAGGTGAAAATACACCTTTTGTTTTTGTTGTATCTTACTTGGGAAACTTATAAATTTTGTATAAATAAAAAAACAATAGATTATTGGTTCTTACGTATTATCCCGTCGACCGTGCCGCTGAATCCGAAAACTTTATCAAATCCCACTGACTGTTCTATAGGCCAGTCAATAACGACATCGAAAATTGCAAAAAATAAGGTAGTTCCAATTTTTGTCTTATGTTGTTAGGACCCATCCCAGTAGTTAGTAACCAATTTTGCAACCCTGAAAGCCCTGTGCTAACTTCGCAATCCTCAAAAAACCTCAAAATTTTCCGACTTTTTTCAGTTTTTGGCTTATAACTCATACAAAATGCATCCGCACGAAAAAGCTTCAAATTTATCTTTTAAAGTAGATAAAATTTGCAATAATTTAAGACCATCTCCAAGTTTATACGTCCCATAGATTTCGAGTTACGTCTCTTCAAAAATGTGCAATTTTTTCCCAAAATTCAAAATTTTGAGTCTAAGTCGCTTTTATAGCAAAAAAAGGCTATAGTACTCGTTGTAAAAGGTAAATAAGGGCAAATAAGTTGTAGTAGAGTTATTTAGCTTTAATTTAAGCCCTGAATGAAGTCTCTCGGCCCCATAGTTCTTACTTTATCTTAAAAAACAAACAATTTGGGAAAACCGAAATTTCGGAAAAATAGAGTTTAACCCTTTATGCCCCGACGGGACTTGTAAGTCCCACTTCCCAATGTTCCAAATTCGTCCAATTTTCGTCAGGTAAGGCCAAATTTCGTTTACTTTTAGTTGCAGTTACGTAAACTTGACATATTTGGGACGAGCTGTGCTACTAGGGTTAATATGAAGCTTATATACTTAATATACTTATAGGGAAAACGTATAAAAATATACAGCCCAATTTTTCTGAAAAACATAATTTGGGACATAAAGGGTTAACGTTGTATGGGCATAGTAAAGGAAAAATAAAGCAAAACACAATACACCGTTACAAAAATTGTTATTTATTTATTGAATACACATTTATTTGTCTTAATAATTTCATTTTAATTTTTAAATTAAATTGAGATTAATTAGTATGAATTATAATTAATAAATTAAAAAATGTATATTAATTTATTGCTTCTTTAAGTATGAGTTTATAAAATACGACTTTTTGAGGTACCAAAGATCATGTCTCTTCCAAGGATTCAGGACTGTCTTCCTCGTTGTCAGACTCGTTTATCTCAATTGTAGGGATGTTGAGGCATGACTAGCCTTGACATGGTTTACATAGTACAGAACACTTAAATCCCGCTTTCTGACATGAGCAGCCTCTTCCAGCACTCTCTTTTTGGCACTTGCATGAGATGAATCTCAGGAGAGTTTTTGATGCTGGATCTTTTGTAGAGGTAATAGGTAGCAGACCTTTTTTGCTGACTTCTTGTCCAGCCCCAGTCAGTTGGTTTTTTGTCTGCACCTAACCATGTCTGCACCTGGTGGTATGTGCGATATGCATGTTGAGCTTCATCCTCTTTGGTTGGAGGCAGACGAGCCAGGTGGACCTTGGTGTTGGCAGCTGAACGAACAAAGATTTCGTAACGGAGGGCGTGAAGAGTGTCGGAGTCTCCTCCTCCATACAGAGCCACAAGACACTTATTTCCAGCAGAGGTTATTTCTTCGTGGCTATCAGGCTGCAGGAAAATGGAAGCCACGCCAACCACATGGGGATTTTTTTCAAGCATGCTTAGCATCTTCATTTTCCCTTTCCTGAAAATTTTAGAGGTGGTGTCACAACCAGAGAAAGCGTGCAGAAACAATTCGAATCCGTGGGAACAGGCCAGCTCTCCGCTATTGAAAGATTTGGAGTAAAACTGCAAACAAGTTGATTCCCGCTTGACACCTTTTTGAAGGAAAACATTTTCCACCGTCGAGCCCAATCCATTTAAAAGAACCAACAAGTCCACATCTTCTCCAATCACGATGACATTTTCATGCGAGCTGCTTTTGTAGAGAGCAGTCCGTACGATTGTACAGTCTGCGTCCTCGGCAACTTGCTTTGTTTCAATTCCTTGGTTATCCAATCCTAAACAAAGGAATTTAATAAGTTGCCGCTTGTTGTTTTCGTTGGATAAAAACTTCTCCATGTGGCACTTTTATAACCATGTGGTCTTAAAATAATATATCACTGCATGATGAGTTTGCATATCGACGTAATCGTTCTGCAGTTTTAGGGCTTCTTTCAGACCCATTGTCTGGATATCCATCAAATACAACTGACACATTTTTTTCCAAAATGGCTAATTGTGTAGCTGATTTAAGTGGCTACAATTGCCGTGGTTGTGATATTCCGATGCCACCTTACATTATTAAGTAAGTAGCCGCCATCCACAACAACAAACGTATAGTGGCTCCTATAGTTATATTTTCAGGAAGAGGGGTAAAAGCTGGACTTTTTGCCTTTACGCATCCCATCTTCACAAAACAAAGCCATTGGGTTGGGAGCCAACTCGAACTTAAAGTGCTCTTTCAAGTCACCCTCTGTCTGCTTCGTGATACACAGCCTTTGAAAAATTGTGAGGGGATCTATTTGAACCTTCTTATTTTATAATTTGATAGTGACTGATGCCAGGGTTCGCACTTTATCTTTTCTTTTAAAACTAACTTTTCCAAAGGTGTTTCCCGTGATTTGGTTTATTCCATTTATTCCCAATTCGTAGGCCATATGGCATTGACTTCAGAGTCCCCAACCATACCAGAGTTGATGGATAGTATTTTTTCATTAAATGGAAATAATGTGTGGGTATCGAACCAGTTCTTAAGTTTTTGCACATGATCAAAATCTCTTTCTATTTGAGTGGGCCTCATGTCAACGTGTTGCTCGGTGGTAGAATAGGAAACGTTCCAAAAGTATTCAAGCCCTTCACAGATATTCAGCATGTACACCATTCCTTCAGTCCAACGCGTAAGAGCGCTGCTGGATATGCCTCGACCATGAGTTAAGCCTCCCTGGCATTTCATCGATCTCATTAATACTTGCTCAATCGTTAGGTCTGTCCATAAGCCTGGCCAGAACTTGTGGAATCTCCGAATCGTGAATCCTCCTTTTTGTGTGAACAGTTGAAGTTCATCTGGGTCCATTCTCTGTTGAAGTTGACTCATGTCCTGCAGGTAAAGACGAGCACTCTTGGCATAAAAAAATGGATTGAGATAGACTACAATTGAATCGTCAGTTTGAAGAAGGGAATAAGTCCAAAAAATGACAAATTGACTTTTTGTGCTCAAAACAATCTCTAAGCTTTACTCTACACATGGGTGAAAAGAGGGGAACAATAACTAACCCCTATAGGGAGATATCGCCCCTTGAAGTTGTGAAATCGATGTCCATTCATTGTATTTTTTAAGCTAATTTGGAATTAAAGTTAATTTTTCTTTCTCCTCATATTCTTTGTGCTGTAAACTAAGTTAAAATAAAATTTTCTTTTAATTTCAATGTTTTTCAAACTTTTTTTTATGTAGGGAATGTTTGACTCCATTCATATTCACTCACTCCATTGATACTGCTTTAATAACCCAGTTTCACTATAATTTTGAATTTCATTTGTCTTATTCTTTTTATTTCACCCTTTTGTGGTGTAAACTAAGGAGAAATATAATTTAAATGTGATTTTAAGGGTTTTTAAAGATTTTTTTATCAGAAAAATTTCATAAGGTGGAAGAAGGGAATAAGTCCATCAACTTATTTTGGCTGTAAAATATTTTTGAATACACTTATATTTGTTTTGATGATTGCTCTGTTTTCTAAATAGGGTTCTGAACTTCCAGTAAACATTTGGCGGTTATACAATGAAAATTCCATTACTTATACAGTTTTTTTTTATTTTCTCAAAACTTGATTTTTGGACTTATTCCCTTCTTCAAACTGACGATTCAATTGAGATAGACGAGTCTGACAACGAGGAAGACAGTCCTGAATCCTTGGAAGAGACATGATCTTTGGTACCTCAAAAAGTCGTATTTTATAAACTCATACTTAAAGAAGCAATAAATTAATATACATTTTTTAATTTATTAATTATAATTCATACTAATTAATCTCAATTTAATTTAAAAATTAAAATTAAATTATTAAGACAAATAAATTTGCATTCAATAAATAAATAATAATTTTTGTAACGTCATATTGTGTTATAGCTTTATTTTTCCTTTACTATGCCCATACAACGTTATGCTCTATTTTTCCGAAATTTCGGTTTTCCCAAATTGTTTGTTTTTTAAGATAAAGTAAGAACTCTGGAGCCTAGAGACTTCATTCAGGGCTTAAATTAAAGCTAAATAACTGTACTACAACTTATTTGCCCTTATTTACCTCTTACAACGAGTACTATAGCCTTTTTTTTGCTATAAAAGCGACTTAGACTCAAAATTTTGAATTTTGGGAAAAAATTGCACATTTTTGAAGAGATGTAACTCGGAATCTATGGGACATATAAACTTGGAGATGGTCTTAAATTATTGCAAATTTTATCTACTTTAAAAGATACATTTGAAACTTTTTCGTGCGGATGCATTTTGTATGAGTTATAAGCCAAAAAGTGAAAAAAGTCGGAAAATTTTGAGGTTTTTTGAGGATTGCGAAGTTAGCACAGGGCTTTCAGGGTTGCAAAATTGGTTACTAACTACTGAGATGGGTCCTAACAACATAAGACAAAAATTGGAACTACCTTATTTTTTGCAATTATCGCCCTTTTTTTTGTCGTTATTGACTGGCCTACTATAGCTGTACCGCTGAATTTAACGGCTGCTCAGTGCTCAACGATCGACGCTTAATACGTAAGTACCAGGGCAAGAATTTTGGTTCCCCCTGTGTATTATCTGCGTCTGGGTGTACTTAACAATAGTTGGGTTTAAAACAGCTCTTTTACGTTGAGTTTTTTTTATATTTCTGACGTTTTTTAGGAATTCTAAAGCTGAATATACGTGAGAAGGAAATCTCAAAGTGGTCATCCCGAAACATAATAAAGGTATTTGTTGTCTGTAAAGTCCAGGAGAGCTTCTTCAGGGGAACGTGTCTATGCCGTCCGTTCTTACAACATTAATTAGAATGAATCTCCACAGTTTAGGATAAGTTTAAATTCTGTAATTTCGATTTTTCTTGTTTTTTGACTATCATAATGTTATTTTAAGAAGGATACTTTTTTTAAGTTGAAAATTTTATGAATTGAATGTTAATTAATAAGCTGAATAAATTAATCTATAGCAACTTTATTTTTCAACTTTAACTGTTTAAAATAGATGCTTTATTAAATACCTTGAGATCCCCAAGAGGTATTTTTTCACCATTATTTAAGTCCATTTTAATTGACAACTTAAAATTACTTTAACAATATTAAATGTTTTTAAGTATGTATGATTATTTTTTATAGTCTCAAGTTTTGTAAGAATTATTGCAAGGCATCTTTACGTTAAAAACTGATAGTAAAATTTTCGAATAGAAAGTTTGTATTTATCCCGTCCCCCGAAGAGTTTTCATTTGTTTATTCATAGATTCCCTTACGTCAAAATGCTTTATAATTAGTTATTATCAAACTTTTCATTTTCTCATACAGAGCTAAAAGAGTGCAAAATTATTACCTAAGGAGATTATTTTGAGTCCAAAGACTAGAAAACTTTTAATATTATACTTATCTAGTAACATTGAAACTGTTGTGGAAAAAACAATTTCAATTTTTTAATCCAATTACTTTTTTTCAGGAAGCGGGAGCTTGTTGCACGCTTAGTTTCGGTACAAAGCATTTTCTCCATCCCGTGTCCTTTTGTTCAATATGTCCGATCCTGAGAAATTAACAAGGAATCTTGATGATAATATTTTGCGATGGCTTCTCAAAGTTTTGGTAAACGTAAGTTAACAATTCTGAATCCTTGTTTTTCTCTCTTCTTTAAGAAAAGTAACTTTTTGCCTTAATTCTTATCAAGGACCAACATTCTTATTTGTATTGATTTGAGGTCAAAAGAGTTAATTCCAAATCAATTTTTTATGACCTTTCAAATAAGTAAATAAAAAAACGGGTGGGTGTACTTAGACACCTGTTTGTCCGAGGACAAAAAGATTGCAGTCTATTTTACGTGATTGTGCGGAAGAGAAAGTTTTTTGAATGAAGATTTTGAAGTTGTCATTGAAAATGTGAAACAAGGAATTTTTAAACTTGCTGTAATTTTACCCCCTTCTTCTCCCGCCCACAATTCTGCAAAACCTCAAGGAAATTCTCCTATTCTAATTGGGAAGAAGTGCCGAAGAAATAGGATTAAAGAGGAAAAAAACTGTTTGCGATGACTGCGCAGGACAGCAAATATCCTTTAATATACCAGGGATAATACTATATTTGACAGGGTGTCGTGAGAAAAGTTTAGTTTAAGGTTGTGCCTCGATTATACTAGACTACGTTTTTACCAGCGCGATGTCTGAATTTGTGTGAGATAAGACACTTTTCCTTACAATGCGATTATTTTATTAAAGTCATGAATGTACTGCGTTTTTGGGTCAAAATTTTCGTTAACTGTTGCACGTTTTCGATTTTGCAGAGTACTACATTCATTTAAAATTGAAAGCTTGATCCAATGAGAAGTAACATACGATCTGTGAAGTTTTTCTTTCGCTTTTTGAGACGTTATTTCTGGAAGAAAGGTTGTGATCTAGTAAAGAACAATTTAGGATTAAAAAATTATTTAATAAGCCGAATTTTATAAAATCAATATTTTGTGAACTATTGATGTAATAGATTTTCTCTGGGTAAACCTTGTTTTGTTCGATAGGTTCATTCCAATGGAAAAATTAGCAGGGTTTTATTGTTTTTAACTCTTTCCAGCATTGTTTAAAAAAATTATATTTATTGAGTTTTTCTTTTCAGGTGGTTGAAGTGAATGTCTGAGCATATAACACATCATGAGAACCCAAATACCCTCAGATTTTAGAGGGTACCTTTTCAAGCTTAGAACAGGAAGCATATTCAGGTAAACAATAACCTCAAAATTGGTTGGTTGGGGTTTTATGGCCCAAATAGGACATTCTACGCCAAACAAGAAGCTCAAAATTGTGTCCTCGAAGATATTTATGTCCACATTCAAGATTTCTGTGAAATTTTCTCAGATTATGTAACCCGGTGTGCACTAATAAAAGATTTTTCATTTTAAAGTAGTAACTTATTTTGAGTTTAGTGCCTTTTCATTTATACTAAGTCCACGTTGCTCAGACTGAACATGCGCGTGGACTTAGTATTACAGGACGCGCAGGTATACTTAGAGCGCATGCGCAAACGAGGAAAGGGTGGGAGTTGCAGCCAACTAGGGAGCCAAGCTAAGTTCAAAAGCTAGCCAAGGAAGAAGGGATTACTAGGTAGAAGTAGCAATAGAAAGGTCAAATTTAGACTTGGTTGGTAAGATCAAGTTTGAAGTTGAGCTTGGTTGAAAAATTAGCTTTGATATTTTCTAATTCAAAGAATCGATATAGAACTTCAATTCTAATACATTTATTGGATTTGGAAAATTCAAAGTCGAACAGTTGAAACTCAAGTTCCTATTCAACTGTTCGACTTTGAATTTTCCAAATTCGATAAGTGTATTAGAAAAGTTCTATATCGAATATTTGACTTAGATAATATCAAAGCTAACTTTTCAACCAAGCTCACTTTCAAACTTGATCTTACCAACCAAGTCTAAAGTTGGACTTTCTATTGCTACTTCTACCTAGTAATCCCTTCTTCCTTGGCTAGCTTTTGAACTTAGCTTGGCTCCCTAGTTGGCTGCAACTCCCACCCTTTCCTCGTTTGCGCATGCGCTCTAAGTATACCTCCGCGTCCTGTATATACTAAGTCCACGAGCATGTTCAGTCTAAGCAACGTGGGCGTAGTAGCATGTGCTTGTAAAACTGAATAAAAAACCTTATTTAAACAATTTCTTTATTTAAAAACTAAGGTAGCTACAAGATTTTCCAGTATTACATCAGAATTTACAGTGTCACATTACAGGAACATACCATTAGTGGGAAAGTTTTCATCTTTAGCTTGTAGTAGTTACCTTGTGTTTGATACTTTCCCTTCAGAAACTGACATCCTTATAGAGTTTCAACTTTTCCAGTGGACTGTGTGAGTTCTTCAAAGGAAAGCACTTCTCTGTAGACTAACACCAAAAAGTTCTGCAAAAAATTAAACATTTTAAGTATAAGATGGAACATACGGTATTTTAAAAACTGAGTGCAAGATAATTAGAAAGTGTCATAGTTTAACCATCGATAGCTTAAAGCCGGGAAACCAGGTTTTGAATCAATGACAAGACAAGTTAATGGTTGCTTACATATAATGAAAATTTCTCTGCAGGTTTCTACTACTTTGGAAACTACTTGCATAAATGTATAAATTTCTGCTTTTTAAAGTTTCAGGTTTATGAGGGAAAACTCCGATAACCTGCTAAATTTAACGTCCAAGGGATCCAGACTTTATAAAAATTGGTGTAATTTAAAGTTAATTAAGGGTTAAGAAAGTTAACAGTGAATCGCATTCTTTTAAACTAAGTTGGATTACTTTGGGATAAATAATTACTAGTAACTAAAGGGGGTGTGTTTAGGGATGAATCCCAGCATAAGCAAAGGGGTAGAAATATTGGGAATACCAAACCTCAGCAAGAGCATCCACTAAAAAAATTGAAAAAAAAATACTAAATTTTCTTTAACTCATGTTTTCATTAACTACATGTTCTCTTTGCTTTTTTTCTTTGAAAAATACCAGGCCAGAAAAATACCATCACTCTTCACATTATCTCCTAATTAGAAAAAATTAATTTGCTCCCAATTTTAAACCGAGATAAGAAATTACTTAAACTTTATAAACAAATTAAACTTATAACCTCACCATGTTAATATACATGTTAATATAGCCATGAATTAAGAATTAATTTCTGACGATTAACATTGGCAACGATTGAAACATAATACCAAACACATATTAAACTGTATCCGTTTAAGAATGTTAGATGTGTGCTGTTGCTTTTTAAATGATGACACACTGAAAATATTTGAATTTCACACTATCATGTAAAAAATCGCCTAAATCTACTGTTTTACGAAACCTTTGGGGTCATCCATAAATTACGTGAGGTCAAAAAGGGGGGGAGGGGTTAGGAAAAATCTCACCAAGGGGGCAGGGGGGGGTCAATTAAAATCTCACGTCAACTTTTTAAGTTAAAAATTAGACGATTTTTCTTTTCTTTTTAAGTAAAATGCAAACGAATAGGATAGAAAATTATATTTAAAGGTTGTAGGTAAATCTCACGTGGGGGGAGGGGGGGTCCAGCAAAATCTCACTAAATCTCACCAAGGGGGGAGGGGGTCCAGATTTTGGAAAAAACACCTCACGTAATTTATGGACGTCCCCTTTCCCCCTAAAAAATGAAAACATTTTTGAATTAAATACCAGCAAAAAAGTAATAATCGAATTAAGTTCACTAAGATACGCCTAAATTTATTGCGGATTAATTAGATATTATTCCTTACTTTCATTTTATGCTTTTACGAAGTTTATTCCTCCAAAAAAAGATCATACCAAAACTAGTGACCGCCATCTCTTTGTAGCCTCTTGATTGGGTAGGAGTTTTCCAAATCGTTATGTAGATTACTGTGATGTCCAGCTATGCACACAGCACATCGTTAGAGTTACTTCCACCTTGATTTAAAATTCTAAAAATAATAATCATAGCTGCATTAAACAAGAACCTGCTGTAAAAACGAACACAATTTCAATGTTAAAGGACGTACATTAATAACAACCGTGTAATTAATAGAAGTCCTTTTATTTTCTTTACCTTTTAACACCTTATGTTAGGCCTAAATAATATGCAATTTTTGTGGCCCGTTAATTTAATTTTAAGTATCATTTAAGTAAATGATACTTAAAATTAAATTTAGGTGAACATTTATGGAGGTATTCTGGTGTTTGGAGATTAAATTTTATTAAAATAGTATATAAAAAACCATGAAGAATGACATTTACATTATTTTAAACGTTAAATTATGACGTTTTGACGTTAAATTATTTAAAACACATTTTCAACTACAAATCAGAAATTTGGTAGTTTTAAACCATAATGTATCAAAAAAGTATAAAATCAAGCAAATCCCTCACTCATGCAAATACCTCATTGCAGAAGTAGGTTCAATTTAAGTTGCTGTCTAGTAAGTATAGACATCAACGTTCAGTGGCGAATCCAGTAGGGGGGGCTGTGGGGCTGCAGCCCCCCCCCAGGAATAAGACATTCAAGTTTTGGTAATAGCAATAAAACAAAAAAGAATTTTCACTACGTTGCGGACATTCGGTGGGTCTCAAAATGAATCGGAACCCTACTTTTAAGGGTGAAAACTTAAAAAATTTTCTGGGGGAAGACCCCCAAACCCCCTCGAAATTTTTGGAATCTAATAAGTACGGATTTTCCTTGAAACTTTAGGGATTTACGAGGAGTGATCCTCTTTGATGTAACCTAAAGTGTCTTAACATGAGTTAAAATACCACTTTTAGGGGCAAAATTCAAAACATTTTCTGGAATAGGAACCCCTAAACCCCCTAGAAATTTTCCAATTCATAATCATATAAACTGTTTTCCTTGAAAATTCTGCCGCTTACAATGAGTTGTGCTTTTTAGGTGGAATCTGAAAGGCTTCAAAATGAGCTAAAACACTATTTTGAGGGGCAAATTTTAAAAAAATTTCTGAGGGGGGACCCTCAGACCCCTTTTTACTTGGAGTTGACATTTTTACACAATTTTGAAACTTAGTACACCAAAATTAAAACCTTACGAAGTCATCTCACCTAAAACTTGGTATTCCTAAGATTAGACCCCAGAAAAGATGTTGAGTAATAACCCCCTAAACAAAAATCTGGTTATGGCACTGGCAACCCCCCTCCCCCTTTCAGTATCTTACATTAATATTTGAACAGCCCATAATAGCAATAAGGTTATTTGTGAAACTCAGCCCCCCCAGACCAAAATCCTGGATTCGCCACTGTCAACGTTAGTTGACCCTACGACGTCACTAACAAACAAAATAGTTCCCATCGCGGCGTCTGAATTTCGAGTGAAACAAAGAACGTCAATTTTTAATTACGATTAATTCGTTAAACCCATGTATTTAAATAGTGTCTTTTTATCACGATTTGCGAAACGAAAATGCTATTTTCATGATCTCCACAATAAACTGCACAAAATAATGCTATTATCTTCAACTAAAACAAGTTTTAACCTATTCTAAAACTACTTAGAAAATTGATGTTTCAATCAAAAAGTGTTTCCTCTTCAGTCAGAGTGATTCCTCCAGTCACAGCCAATCATAGCTGTTCTTACTCGTCACGTGACCCACTCATTTGTCAGCGTAAGATTGGTGATGTAAAAATATTGGTGGGGACTTTTTGATACGAAATAACCTAATGTTTATTTTAAAAATTTACATTGTATATCAGAAATAAAAAGAATAGTTTTTGAGGAGAGTAGGATTAATTTTTTTCATTAAAAAAGTGTTTTGTCCATGTTGGAAACATTCAAACCATGTTTCCTGCTATGTATTCGATTAAAATGCGATTTCTCCAAATTTCAAATGCGTTTTTTAATAATTAATTTTAAGTTTTTAGGTAAATTATGACTACAAATCTTCTCATTTACTCGTTATACAACTAAACAAACGATAGGTTTTTAAATTAGTTATTTTTTAAGTTATTAGTTTTTTGCATTTCCTAAAAATTTGTATTTGAAGGAGAAAGCATGGTTTGATTGTTTGCTCCTCAATTGTAAATACATTAGTTCTCTACTATACTTAAGTATTTTAAATACTTTAAAATACTTTTCCAAATTTTTAAACTCAGGAATTTGTTTTTCAAGGAAGTCGTTAGTAATGCAAATCAATATAGAAAATTAAGTTCAAGGTTATTACGTTTATTAATTCTAGAGTATTATCTGTTTGCAAAAAAATACAAAGAAATCAACTTCTTTATGAATTCATTGAAAATAATTAGGGGAGATTGGGGTAGGATGGGACACCTTCAATAAATCTTAAAATCGAAAACAATTAGTTTTTGAGTATTCCACCAGTTAAAGCCATGAACTATGGCTTCATCATATTTGTTGCTGTTTACTATTTTGGTTGCAAGCTTCTACAAGTTTTTAAATGAAAAAGATGGTTTCACCCAGGGCCAAACTTACAAGTTTGAGGGCCCAGGGCAAAAGACTCGCTTGGGGCCCTCGATATGTTTAAAGTAAAATTTAAATTTATTTGACTTAAAATGGCGAAATCAATGACCTTTAATTCTTATGTAAACCCTTCGTAAAAATTCTTTAGTTGAAAACTTCATCAAATTAATTGATTTTAAATTCATGAGTTAATAAATTTATTTCACATTCTCTTACATTTTCTTAGCTTTTAAGCATTTTGGGGGCCCCTTTAAAATGGGGGCCCAGGGCAAGTGCCCCGAATGCCCTCCCAGAAATCAGGCTCTGGTTTCACCATATCAAAAGTAACTAAGTTTTACACTTTTTAAAGTGAATTTTCAATCTCATTCTTGGTTGCTTTCTTAATGGGGGGCCGTTCAAATATTACGTAAGCACCTAAGGGGGGAGGGGGTTTGCTCTTTACTTATTTTTGCTGACAAGGGGGGAGGGGGATATGAGTGATGCTTACGTAAGATGGTGCATTTTCGAAAATGTCTTGTTTCTTGCATAAATAATTTCAAAATTCAACCAAAAATAGATATAACAAAAACTGAATTAGGAAATCTGACGTAAGCACTTTTTTCTGGAGATGGACCACCCTAACATTTTGAAATTGTAACCCCGAAAAGTAGTGTTTCGACCATAGAGTTGTTTCGACTCATTTTTGAACCCTTAGGGTTACACCCAAAAAGGACAACTCCTTGTACGAGTCACCTAATTTTCAAGAAAAAAAACAGTACTTACTAATAGGGATGTCAAAATTTCGGGGGGGAGGGGTCCGGCAGTTTCTTACGTAATTAAGGTGGGGGGGGTTGAGGTTTGCTTATCTTTGCTGACATGGGGGAGGGGGTTAAAAATGACCAAAAAAGTGCTTACGTAATATTTGAACGGCCCCTGGTTTACATTATTTTCTAAACGGAATAATGTATTCTTTATGAATTAGTTGAGTTAAGCTTAAAACCCACAGTTCTTGTGTAAGAACCTATTTTTTAAAACTGTTGCTATCGGGGTGGGATGGGACGTGCACAATTCCTCTCAATACCTAAATACAAGCTATTGCATTTAATTGCATACAATTCTTTAGATACCTTTGTTTTAGAACTGTTTAGTATTACAGTTGAAAGCTTATATTTTCAGATTAAAAAGGAATGTTAACTATTTTGTAATTTTCACAAGTTAGATTTTTCGAAATAAATATGAGATTAAAATAACTTGTTTTTTGCAATAAATCTTTAGCATGGGTAAAATACTTCCGTCTTTGTGATTTTCACCATATATTTGAAAATAAGTTATAAATTTTAATAAATGTCCCATCCCACCCAGGCACCGGGATGGGATGGGACATTTTTAGAGTTTCTTTAATTCGTTTATATATCTTAAGTTTTGTTTGCCATCACATTGGTTATATTTTTTAAACATGTTTAAATGTTTTGAGATGTTATTTTGAAAGTTTCAAATTTTTACAGGAAAACTAAATTTTTAAAAAAATTTATTCTTGTAAAAAATGTTCCATCCCTCCCCTACATTTTTAATACAAATATTTGATTTATAACACTTTAAAACTCAAAATATTCATAAAGAAACATAAATCCATATTAATTAATTGGTTCTTACGTATTATCCCGTCGACTGTACCGCTTAATTGAAAACGTTATCAAAACCAATTGACTTTTCTATTGCTGTGCCGCTGAATTAGACCGCCACTGAACGGTTGACGGTATAATACATAAGTACCCAATAATTTTTTAAAATTATTAAAATCTTAAATGCAATTCAAAACACTTACAGAAAAGTAATTTTTTTAGATTAGAAAGATCTTACTTTTCTTAGTTTCCATACTAAGAGTCGTTACTAGGAAAAATCCAAAACTTAGACTAAATTTTCAGATCAACCATAAAGTTTATAAAAAATTTCATAAATTATGGGAAAGGACAGTAAAAACATGAAAAAGTAATCAAAATAACTTTGTCAAGTTTATTCGATCAGATTCGGAATATTACCAAAAACTTTACCATTTTTAAGTCAAAATGCATAATGAAACACATTTCAATGTTTTCATTTTTCCACCATTTAAATCAAGAACCTTCAGTAATTCATAGGTACAAGTTTTATGTTACGATTGCCGATCTTTACCTTTCAAAATACTGAAACAACTGACTTTAACAACCGACAACCATCTGTTTATTGACTTACAATCAAGTTTGTTTTGTATTGGCTTAAAAACCTATAAATATTTGTTAACACTATTAACTTGTCAGACAGGAAATCCATTTCGGAACACTCAATATAGATTAATCAGACTATAGAGAAAACAGGAATATTCGGAGGTTATTAGAGAAGTACAAACAATCGCAGTACAGAAGCCCTAATACTTTCCATTACACTAGTATTAAACAGTGCGGTTAATCACTGCTTCATAATATCGTGAATTAAATTAAATTAAATCAAAATATAGTTGAGTTACTAAAATACATTTATCACAAATCTGGCATTCAGTTTTTCTGTAATACTTCAGAGCATTCAGAGGGTAGTATTTACGTATTTACTAGTTTTGTAGAATTACTATAATGATACTTGGATATTAAATAAAAATAATAAAGAGTACCAGAGCTTAGCTCCAATCCATATTCAGCACTAAGTATTAATACCATTAGTATTCATTAATTCAACAAATACTTAACTTGTAAGGATAATTAAAATAGAAAAACTTATCTGAATCCAGACAATGGTTGCGGACCACTAGATGTTCAAGTTCTGCCGACATTGGATTTTAATTAGGCTAATTACTTCACAAGCCTACAATTTTACTTATCAAATCCAACATTTCTCACTTTGGAAGAAGAAAGATGAGTTGAGATGTTAGTTTACTCGATACTAATTTCAATATCTCCAAGCCTGATATATTTTAACTGTATACAAGAAAAAGATAAATTAGTCACTTGTAATCTGAAATGCGCTTTCCTTTTTACTTTCCTTTTACATTTCTCACTTTGGAAGAAGAAAGATGAGTTGAGATGTTAGTTTACTCGATACTAATTTCAATATCTCCAAGCCTGATATATTTTAACTGTATACAAGAAAAAGATAAATTAGTCACTTGTAATCTGAAATGCGCTTTCCTTTTTACTTTCCTTTTACATTTCTCACTTTGGAAGAAGAAAGATGAGTTGAGATGTTAGTTTACTCGATACTAATTTCAATATCTCCAAGCCTGATATATTTTAACTGTATACAAGAAAAAGATAAATTAGTCACTTGTAATCTGAAATGCGCTTTCCTTTTTACTTTCCTTTTACATTTCTCACTTTGGAAGAAGAAAGATGAGTTGAGATGTTAGTTTACTCGATACTAATTTCAATATCTCCAAGCCTGATATATTTTAACTGTATACAAGAAAAAGATAAATTAGTCACTTGTAATCTGAAATGCGCTTTCCTTTTTACTTTCCTTTTACATTTCTCACTTTGGAAGAAGAAAGATGAGTTGAGATGTTAGTTTACTCGATACTAATTTCAATATCTCCAAGCCTGATATATTTTAACTGTATACAAGAAAAAGATAAATTAGTCACTTGTAATCTGAAATGCGCTTTCCTTTTTACTTTCCTTTTACATTTCTCACTTTGGAAGAAGAAAGATGAGTTGAGATGTTAGTTTACTCGATACTAATTTCAATATCTCCAAGCCTGATATATTTTAACTGTATACAAGAAAAAGATAAATTAGTCACTTGTAATCTGAAATGCGCTTTCCTTTTTACTTTCCTTTTACATTTCTCACTTTGGAAGAAGAAAGATGAGTTGAGATGTTAGTTTACTCGATACTAATTTCAATATCTCCAAGCCTGATATATTTTAACTGTATACAAGAAAAAGATAAATTAGTCACTTGTAATCTGAAATGCGCTTTCCTTTTTACTTTCCTTTTACATTTCTCTCTTTGGAAGAAGAAAGATGAGTTGAGATGTTAGTTTACTCGATACTAATTTCAATATCTCCAAGCCTGATATATTTTAACTGTATACAAGAAAAAGATAAATTAGTCACTTTTGTAATCTGAAATGCGCTTTCCTTTTTACTTTCCTTTTACATTTCTCACTTTGGAAGAAGAAAGATGAGTTGAGATGTTAGTTTACTCGATACTAATTTCAATATCTCCAAGCCTGATATATTTTAACTGTATACAAGAAAAAGATAAATTAGTCACTTGTAATCTGAAATGCGCTTTCCTTTTTACTTTCCTTTTACATTTCTCACTTTGGAAGAAGAAAGATGAGTTGAGATGTTAGTTTACTCGATACTAATTTCAATATCTCCAAGCCTGATATATTTTAACTGTATACAAGAAAAAGATAAATTAGTCACTTGTAATCTGAAATGCGTTTTCCTTTTTACAGTGAAATTCTGTCTTTTAGATTTTATTTCTGACCCTTTAATCTTAAATTTGAAGATATTTTGGAAATTCTTTCAGAGTGTAGTTAGATGCGTAGAATAATCTAAGGGAAAATTCTATAGGTTTTCCATAGAACCGTTTAAGTTTCTAGAAAGAAGACACCTAGTCGATTTAGAATCGTACAAAAAAGATATTATAGACGCAAATTTGTAATGCTAAGGCGTAGACGTCATCCACTATATCTCTATTTAGTAGCACGGATTATACAAAATATTTCAAGTTTACGTAACTGCAACTAGAAGTAAGCGAAATTTGGCCATATTGGACAAATCTTGAACGTTTGTGCTGCTTGAGAGGCCTTCGTGGCATGGGAGGGGCATATTTCCCAATTCCACTTAGTAATCATTTAATCTTACAAAACTACAATTGTATTTGTTTAAGAAAAATCTATCACCTCTGTTTCAAAGATTTAATTTGATATAAAGTTTGGCTACGCCCACGAAAAAATTCATTTCAATGATTTTTTTTATTAAAACTTTTTTTATGTTGCACATTTTTATAACATTATAAGGAAGGTATGAAATCTGGAAATTATAAAATGAGACAGCTATGGAATCAGGAGTTGTGGCAAAAAGAGCTGTTTTAAAAACGTTTGTCTCGGGAGCGTAACGAGCCGTGCTAAATTCGCATGCGTTTGGACTTTATTTTTGATATTTTTGGAAAATACAATAAAATAATAACGGGATTGAACCCAGAAACTGCCGCATGCTATGTAGGCACGCTACCACTGCTCCAGCGGGACTTCAGTACCTTTAAAACTTATTAAAATATCTTCTTTCTTTTTGACGCATGCGCATTTAGCACGGCTCGTTACGCTCCTGAGACATATATTTTTAACGTACCACTTTGTAGGTTAAAGTGACCAAATATGGCGTAGTACTCCATAATTTGTCACTGGAAGGTCAGGTTTGGAATTGAGAATTTTTGGTTGATTTGACATGGAATGGACCCGATAACTTTCTTGGTTGCAACAACGAATTAAATCACTTAGCGCGGGTTTGAGAACGATAAAACTTCCCAAATCTACCTTCAAAAGGTAGTTCAGGTATTGAAAACAGTAGAATGACTCAAGACTTTGGAGAAGTTCCGATAAAATGCGATTTGACGTCACATCCCATCCGGTAAAAGCGAAAAGCAGGTCGTTTCTTGACAGAAACGAGGCAAGAAGAAAATGCTTTGGTTCCTGTGGTCTCTCATTCCTATCACACAGGGCTTTAACCTGGATACCAAATCACCCATAATATTCAAAAGTGACAACCCCAGGGACTATTTTGGATTTTCTGTAGGCCTGCATCGCAACGTAGATGGCCCCATGTAAGTTAAAAAAAATATTTTGTGTGCATGCATTTAAGTGGCGTATACAAGACCTTTTTTCTTTAAATCAGCTAAAACCTTTATATCTTTCAGTCCTAGTCGCCAAAAATTTCCCATCGGATTCAATGGTAATCTCAGGCGACTTAGAATTGAAAGCGTTAAACCATCACCAACGGCCTTATTCACTGCTACCTGACCAGCGGTTAACCAACAGCTAAAGAAAGAGAATGCGCATCTCGCTGACTCTGATCGTTGGTCAACAGCTAGTCAGGTAGCGATAAATAAGGTGATTGATTACTCATGTGTTTAAAATAACAATATAGTCTGAAATGACCCAACTCCTCCTTCTGCTGTTTGTAGGAGCTGACTATTTTAAATCCGAGTTGGTAATCCTGGCTCTCATTTCAAAGTAATAAGCCATTAACGGCCAGATTCACCACTAACATAGCCTAAGGTTAACTTGGAATCAAGCTTTTTTGACAACTCTGATTGGTTTAAAACTTGTTTCCCATTTTCAGCAACTAATTAATTAATGATGTTTCTCAACGCCATCTGTCAGATACATTATCCCTGTACTAGAACTAATATTGCAACCCACGGAGGGTTTATAACATTTTTACTTAACCACATGTACATGAATTTATTTTTAAAAGATAAATTTTGTTGCACCTATGTGGACCGGCACAACAGAGGTACAGTTGAGTGCTTCTAAACGAAACTCATACAGTCGCTCGTAAAACTTCCCTCTGGTCAGTTCGATAGTATTTCAATGGAAATTTAATTAATAAATAGAAATATTATAAAGTGCATGGTATGTTAAATGGTGCATGTTAACCAGGAGCTAAAGAAAGAAAAATTAGCTTTTCTCTGACTCGGATGGGTGGAACCCTTCTTTGACCTAGGATTTGACACCGACGCTGATGTCTGTTAATATGGTGATACAAAAATTCCAGATGGCCATGGAATGGAAGAATTATCATGGTTTATTTAGATTATAGGTATTATGCTTGCTATCTATGGTGTAAGAAAAAGTAATGCTTAAAAGAGGCTTACCCCATTTGAATCCGTGGAACCATTTTGGTCACATGTGTTCTGAATCAAAGTAGTTCATTTTTTTTTGGATCTTTACAAATACAAGTCCGTAAAATTAACGAACTTCGACTTCATTCATTTTGTACTATAAAAGGTATGAAAATGAGTATTCACTAAATAAATCAGTTTATACCGGGTTCCGGGACTTATACTTCCTTATGAATGTACGGAAATCCTCTCCAATGATCACCTGAAAGAGGAAGCTTAACAGCTCATTCACATTTTCCCTTTCTCCGTTGATCCTAAGTGATTCACTCCAGTGAATTGCTAGCTTGCATTAGAAAAGTGAAAGACTGAACTGGCAGTTCACTCTTGTTTGTATTGTTCCTCAAAAATGAATATCAAAAGAGATAAGTCGGAATGGCCCTTGAAATTTAATTTTTGGGACATAATACTAGATGTTAGTCTTTTTTTCTTTTAAACCTCTTTAAAAATGTGTAGGTAAAGTTAAAAGGTTCCACCTTAAACGTTTCAAACATTTATAAATTTTAAAATGATAGCTACTATTACAAAAACAAATTTGTATGGTATGTGTTAGTGATAGGTGAATGAATAATGAATTATCTATACAGAAAAACAAAAAACACAAGGAATTATTCGGTTTGTAGAATAACGGCCGTATTCACCGGTAACTTGATCGGCGGTTAACCGGGAGTCAAACTCTTCTGATTGGTGGAAAACTAGTTTTCCTTCTTCAATAACCAATCAGAAGTTTGACTGTCGTTTAACCGCCGGTCAAATTACGGGTGAATACGGCCGTAAGAGAAATAAAAAAGCTTTAGAAATGGGAAAAAATTCGTATAGTATTAGCGTCATTATTGGCTCCTTCTATTTAGTTCACTGGATAACCATCGGCCAATCACTTTTATTTGGAGTAAAATACTCGTGGGGTGGAGGTTTTTGAATTATTTCACACAGAACAATACGTATAGTGTTATACATTTGTATAGGGATAGAAAATAAAACATTTATAGTTGCAGCCCGTTTAAAAAACGCGATACATTAAAAGCTTAATTTATTATTTAACTTACTAGGGGGCTCTGCCCCCTGCTCGCTAACGCTCACCAACCCCCGGAACTGCTTCGCAGTTCTATGAAGATCGCTTCGCGATCTTAGCGAGCAGAGCTCGCTTGTTTCATCTCAACTATCCAGTAAAACCTGGAACTTGTCTGCTTAGTTAATGATCATTTCAAATCGAAACCTTTTATCTCTCTAACTTACCAATAACTTAATGCGGACCATTACTACAAAAATATCAAAATAAAACTGTTACTAAAATATTCCTTTTTAGTTTACCAATAATTTAACCGAAATGTTTTCAAAAATATCCAGCAAGTCTACTAATTATCATCAACCATCTTAGAGAAAAAACATGCCATTAAAAAAAAATTTTAAATTTATAAGATGCACGTGTGTATTTAGTGAATCATCGGGGATAAGGAATAAGAAATCAGACTCATAACAATAATCGCCTGTTTCTCTAGTGAATGACCCGAAAGAGAAGAAAAAATTGAAACTTGGTATCTTAATAATTCTAAAACTAATTCGAATTTTTTAAAAAACGAAACGCCAATTTTTCTATAAAAAATAATTGTATGCGTGCTTAAAATATCATAGCTCTACTGTGATTAGTTTTTCTATTATAACGAAAAAACCGAAAAAGGGTAAACAATTTCGAAACTTTAGAATTTAATTACTCCAAAAATAATTCGAAATTCGAAAAAAGGGCGACGAGGTGCACAACTTCATACTTAAGAGTATGTGTCTGCAAAAAATCATGTTTCTGCTGTAAATAGATTTTGCTGGGGGCGAACTCGCAGCCGAAAAAAATAATTTTCGACTTTGACATTAAATAACTCCAGAACTAATTATCTAATTAATTAGGTTTGGAAACTAAAATGACCCTCATACATTTGTCTACCAATAGTTAAAATTTCATAATATTCCTTCAAATAGTTTTTGCGTAGTGATAGTTCAAAGTGTTCAAAAATAACATTTTCTGAAACAGCGGCGGCGGCGGCGACTGTTACTTTTTTTTAATATAGAGAGAAACCAAGTTCATTGTGAAATATATGATGGCAAACAAATGATCTTTAAAAATTATCCTTTTTTAGGGCCCTTATAGGTGCACCTCGAGCGAATTCTTCAAAATTCAGAGAAATTCATCAACCTGGTGTGTTGTATAAGTGTGATGTAGAAAAGAGTAATTTACCTTGCCAAGAAATCGAATTAGACAAAAGAGGTAATAAGTTGGATTTTCATATCATTCATTTCATATAGTCCAATTTAATTTTAAATAATAGATTTTAATATAGTTTTCCGATGTGCTGATAACTTGAAACTTTACTCTCCTGAAACTTACTGCATGTCCTAGGAAATTAACTTATTAGAGTCCAAATTTGAAATGTTTTTGTACCATAACCCTAGGCTCTAGGGCCTAGGTCAGGGGTTCTCAAACTTTTTCAGCCGAGGCACCCTTAGCAGGGTAGAAAATATTCGGGACACCCCTAAAAAGCTTTTTGCGGTACTCATAAAGTAGTTTGATACTGGGATAGGCAGAAATTTTCAATAGATTTTTAAGTCAATGGTTAAACTCTTTAATAACCTAAACGTATTGGCGCAAGTTCAGACGTGCGGATGCTTGGCGAATTTTGGCTGTTTAGCGGCACATTTAGAAGCCAAATCATTCACTTAACATTAGTTAGGGTTACCATATTAGTCATCTTTACCGCTAAAAACTTGGCGCATCCGCACCTCTGAACTTGCGCCGTTCCCTTAATTTCTAATATTTTTTTATATTTCTTTAATATGGAACGTAATTTAAAATCCTCTGTCACTTTTTTTGTTGTTTTCCCCTTCCAAGATAAAAGATTTTAATTATTATTTATAATTAATTTATTAGAAATTTTTTGGAAAATACACCCTAAAATACAGGGTTTTTAGTTGTTTTAGTGCACCAAGTCCGAATTTCGAGGGGGGCGATAGGGTCCCCTCGCCCTCCCCCCTTATATACGTCCCTAAGAGGTCCATATAATATTTTCCATTTCCATGATATTTTTTTATTATTTCTGTGCAACAAAAAATGCACCAAATGGAAGTGAAAATTAGGCATATATTGGTCCATTTTTCTGTGTAAAGAAGTCTTTTGATCGCTTTTTTGTGTTGTAAGAAAGATATTTGACGTTCCTAGTTAAGCATATTTTATCCGTGTACTTAAAAATTTCGCAAATTTTGACAACTTTTCTTGATTATTGGCGCGGCCACCCTGGCATACCCTCGCGGCACCCCCCTTTATGAGGCAATAATTGGCACATTACTACTGAAATAATGACAGAATTACTACATTACATTGAAAATTCCTAATTGGATTACTGTTTTGAAAAATTTTATAGGAAATGTTTTTTCTGCTCGTAAAGATTACAGTTTCATAGATAGGAGAGATGACATGTGGCTTGGTGTAAGTTTGGATATTCAACGAAATTCGATTCAAAATGATATTGTTGTAAGTATAAAAGGATTTTTTTCTGAAGAGTTTTTTTACGTTTTTAGTGCTTTATTTATCTATGTTTTGAAGTATAGTAACTTTAATAAGTTAAAAAATGACCTTATTTTACAATTTTAACAAGTTACACGTTTGAATGTCTCACAAAAAATTTTAAGGTTCCCCCCTTTTAAAGTAAAATTATTCTCTACCTTTAAACCTCTCTTGACCCATGAAAAATTATGCAATAAAGGTATTCGAAAAAAAATTACTTCATAGCTTAATAGTCCATATATTAATTTGATACACTTGGCGGGCTCGTTTATCGGAAACTGCTATTTTTGAAATCTGAAATAATGATTAAAATTTAAAATAACACAGGAGGTCTCTAATATTTTTTAAAATTTTGACAACCATATTATGGGCTAGTTATGTTTATTAAAGAACATAATTTTATGTACCTAAAGTGTAAAGACTTTTACATCTTGTTTATGATTATTATGTTCTAAATTTATTTTTAGACTTGTGGACATCGGTGGATAGATCAGTACCATTCAAATCATTATTTAGTAAATGGGGCGTGTTATGTTATAAACGAGAATTTGGATCAAACTGGAGTTATGAAACTAGTATCATTGGTTGATGTATGTAAGTTAAACTTCTGTTAGAACGATTAAAAAAATAAACAAAAATCATTTCAGTAGTTATAGTCTGTGTAAATAATAAAATAGAATAAGCACCTAAAGGTCTCACAAATTTCCCACTTCTCACACTTCCTTTCCATTGTATACGTCGTTTCCAGAGACGAGATGAAAATTGTGACCTTGAGTAGCCTATTTTATTTCCACAGACTATAATTAAATCAATTTAACAAAATATACAGTAAAAATTTTTTAATGTTACTTAAAATAACAACAAACGGAAGACTTAGTACATGTTTTTTGGCACTTATTTGTTTGATATTGCCAGACTGGGACATCCACTTACAACGTTGTTTGTGTGATAACTATTTTCTTAATTTTTGTAACAAAGACAATGACGTTTTAGAAAAAACATGTCAAAATCAAAGTTGAAAATGAGTGCCTATCCTAAAAGAAAAATTAATTCAATAACTTTTTACTCTACCAAATGTCAGTGCCTATTCGTTCGGTAATTCATTATGAAAATGATAATTTCTATAATAATCCTCAATTTGCAGCTCGGAAAATTAGTAATGGTGTTAACAAGTTTTATATGGGACAATTAGGAACATCAGCTGCTTTCTCTGAGGTAATTATCATTCCTTAGCAAAGCAATAAATTTAAAACAGACACGAGTCTTAAAAAAATTTTAATCAATCTGATTTGTTTGATATATTTTTAGGATGGAAATTATCTTCATCTTGGGGCTCCTGGAAGTTATTATTGGACTGGTTGGTAAAGCATTGTATTATGATGATGGGAACAGTACAAATATCAATTGATAAATCCTTGTGACTTTTAAAATACGTATATAAGAAAAGCAGTAGGGGAGAGTGTTGTACCTAAGGACGGTTGTACCTTCAGCCACCTCAATTTAAAATTCGGGAAAAATTGGAAATTTGAATTTGGGGTCGATTTTGAATGTAAACAGATGCTATCTAGTTGCTAACGTGAAATCGGCTCTTTAAAATATTATTTAAATTTATTAAATTTACTGTTTTTAGATGCTCAAAGTTTTTTTTAGTGCATCACTACATTAATTCTTCTCTTCCCCTATAATTATTATATGATAAAATGAGATATATGGGGTGAATCCCCGAGATTTTGACTTTTTAGTTTTGATATTAGAAATCGTCAGATCTCAATTCTTTTATTTTTATAGAATTTTGAATGCAAAAACACCTGGTGTTGTACCTTCGGACACCATAAGTGTTGTACCTACGGACACGTTCTTGTGGGTGTCTGTAGCTAATCGGCGTTTTAGAATCAGGTTTCTTTTATGTGAATACATTTTAATGCATATTAAATTAATTCTAAATGGTTATCTATTTGTCGGGGATTATTTTCAAGTGATTTTTAGATGAAAAATCAAATGTTTTGTGATCCAGACTACTTTTTTAAATTTTACTTTAATTTAATGGAAATATGGTGTAAAATCTTAAGCACCTTATTGCGTTTAAGGATGATGATTACAAAAAACTGAGATTTGCGGAAGTTATTACCACCAAATGCTTGCACAACTAAGTGTCGATCTTATTGGGTTTTTTTGGATCAGTGAAATGATCAGATCAATCAGCATGATTGGTGAAACTATTAACTTAAATTTTGATCTGCAAATCCCATGTGATTTATGTGTTTTTGATAAAAAATCAAGAGTTTTATCATTCAACTTCGTTTTAATGATCATTTACGATCTAAAACTACATTACTTTAAAAAATATATTTCCAATTTTAAAAAGACTTGAAATATGTTATAAAAAGGTAAGGCATTAATAAAAATGTTCATTTTTAGCTTTTTTCAACTAAAACTTCACTTTTTAAGGGTGTCCACAGGTACAACTGGGTCTGTCCACAGGGAGACCACGTTGTTGTACCTATGGACACAAATTTTGTCAAGTTATTAAAATTAATTAAAAATACAATTTTCAAGATTTTAGCTAATAAAAAATATCCAACTACTCCCAAAGGTTAGGACTAAAGGTTGGGCACTTTAAATGGTGAAAATGTGATTTTACCTGTCTTGGAAAAATCCAAACGTGATTTTTGTCTATAGGTACAACACACTCTCCCCTATACTTTTATTTATTAAAAACTGACTTTTGCTTGATTAAACATCTTAATAGCCTTACTTAAAACATCATTATTTGTTATACGAGGTTGATAAGTAATAAAATAAAGTCTAACTTGAAAAATTCATAAAAACTAAAAAAATTCCCGGGGTGAGAAAACAATTTTCCGGGTAAAATGTATTTGATGGCATGGTATTTTTTATAGAAAGATAAAAATTCACGAAATAAAACTTCAAAAATAAAGTTTTTCTTCCAATGGACTAAAAAGGATGTTAAATTAATAGTAAATGGAGTATTCTAGGCACAGGTGATAAGCCAGCTCTTGTAAGTCCAACTAAATACTACTCAAAATACGCTACTATCAGTAAAACGTATTTCAATATTTAGGTTTATGTATTAGTTCTAATTTGAAGCAAGAAACCCAAATCAGTAAATTATGCATCAAAAATCGCGATTTGAAAATAATTCGTCAATAAATACTCTCACATGTACACATTTCATGTTGTAGATGAGGTAACACACTTTCACCAGTTTCCTGCCAAATCAGCTTTCTCAAATCCTAACAAGAGATTAATTCATATTCTTCAATCTTTAGCAATACAATATACAAAAACCAATTACAATATTAACCTACCGAGAAAAAACTCGTACGGAAAATTAATACATTGAAACACCACCAGAATTAACCTACTTCTCAGAGTCTCTTTTGCATCAATACAAAACCAAAAAAGTAGAAACAGTTTCTCACTTACCTAGTAAACCTTACTTCCATGACTCTAGGAGACGTCGGTTACAAAAATAAAAGCCGTGAAAGGGGCTTTCGAAACCCACTGTATTGTATAATACAAGCTGCTAATACAACTATTGGGAGATACGAATGTGCTAAATCTTGCTTTTCTAATTTTAATTTTGGATGAATTTTTTGAGCTCTGATCTTACTTTAGGACTTGTTGCGAGTTATGATTCGTATCCTGGAATGAGAATTGAATATAACAGTACCCCTGCAGTGCCAACTTTTTCTGGAGACCCAACGAGAGGTTCAGAGTTATACATAGGTAATGTAGACCATATGCTTAAATAAACTTGAAATTTTGCATTTAATATGATGAGATGTATGTCGTGTAGTGTTTGATCACGAAATATTGTAGGGCGAGTATAAATAGTTCATTTTTGGGGCTTCAGAGTTTGCTATATCATTAAAAAAGTATTTCCTTCGGTTAATGTAAAAATAATTATAATTGGGTTTTTATACTATGGGGGCCGTATTAAAAGTTATTTTCTGCATGTTCTGAAATAGACCCCCATGGAGTTGCAACTGATATAGTCAGATTCATCACCTCAAAAATTGAAAATTTGTAATTGGAAGTATGTGTCTAGAAGAAATGTTTTAGGAAATCGCCTATTGTTACATTCTATTTTAAACACCCTGTATATCACAGGGGATATATTTTAGACCGTAATTTTTTATATTAAAAACATTTATAGAACTTTCAAGCTATAAAACATTGTAAGTTAGTAAGCTCTATTTTAGCTTCTAACAATATAAGTATTGAAAATAAGTATTATTTATCAGATTATTTCGTTATAAAATTTCAAGTCCGTCACTATCCCTACTCTATATAATACGGCGTTTTTCGATTCATTAATTTGGAAAACAAATAAGGTAGTATTCATTCGCAGTCCATCTTTTTGAGATAGAATTATTTTTTTCGTCCGATTTATTGTTTACTTCCATTATAAATTGATGAAAAAAGCTCACTTAATGGGGAAATGCATGAGCTTTCTTTTAAAATGCATCATAATAAAGTCAGCTATTTTATTTTCACTTGATATGAATGAACTAAACATTTTGTAATATTTAGCAACATTTTATACATTTGAATTTAAATATAGACAAAACTGCACGACCCCCTTTTTAAAGATATTTACCCCATTCTAAAAATATACATCCATTAGACCCATTAGACATAGGCGGTGGTCCGCCACTATACGGAAAGAAAACCCCTGGTCTAGCGGACCAGAGGAAAAAATATCAAACTCTCAAGTTTTGCTGCAAAATTAATAAGAAGTTTTAAGACGATTAGTGTAATAGTAACATTTAATCAAGAAAAATACTTAATGATGACAAATTTTCAAACTTATTTGTTTATTTAGTTATTTTTTGTTTCGTTTATTTTTTTATTTATTTATTTATTGGCATTCTTTTTAATTTATTTTATTCAAGTACAATAGCTCCTTTACAAAAATTAAAACCTGTCCTTTTGAATTTGGCGGACCAGTCATTTTGGTTGAGGACCAGTAAGATTGGCAAAGTAGTAGTGGTCCGCAGGACCACTGAGGATTTTCCCAATTCCTAACGCTCCTTGAAATGAAAATGGCCATTGATTGTAGGTTACTCAGTGACTTCGGGCAAGTTTTATGGTGATGGTGCTTATTATGTGGCGGCAGGTGCCCCTAGAGATGGAGATTTTTCTGGTTGTGTAAGTGTTGTCTTTATAAAATTTCAATGTGTCGGTTTTGCTTGTAGGGTTAGCTGGGGTAAATGGGCCAATGGGGTAAGTGGGTCATCCCCCTCAAACTAAAATATGTACTGCACTGGTCATTTCACACTTACTCGCATTGATCACGTTACATTTTGTCACACTTATTGGTTTTGCTTATATTTGAGTTTTGTTTCATTTCTTTTTAAGATTATAGAACTAATATAAGACAGATTTCCAGAATATTTGGTGGGTTTGTTTATCAAGAAAGACCCTTTTATCCCCTCTTAATTTTTGCGTGCTTTAAATCTAAATGAAGAGTGGTTAACCCATTTACCCTTTCTTATGGGATAAGTGGAACCCCCGTCTTATTTTTCTTTTAAGACCAGTTAAGAAATATGAAAAGAATATGTAATTCGGAAATCAGAGTCGACGAAAGTGCACACTTACGTTATTTTACAGTCGGTAATTTTTTTAAAACCCCGGTCTTAAATGAAAAAGCAGTGAATAAAGCCGTTAAGACATCCATAGGTCAAAAAGGGGGAGGGGGTCCAAGAAAATCTCACCGGGGGAGTCAATTAAAATATCACGTCAAATTTTAGTTTGGAAATGATGCGTTTTTTCTTTTATCTCTTTTTAGTACAAGCTAGGGAAAATGTGCATGTTAGGAAAACCGGGAATCATTACCCAGTCAGTCGTGACGTGATAGTTAAAAGCATAAGACCATGTTTTCGATTTCAACATGGATTTGTATAAAAACTTTTTCAATGTGTTAAGCGTCATGTCGACTGGACAAAACAAACGTGGCTAGAACATATCGAAGAAATTTATCTATTTAAAAGTTATGGAGAAAAGATCACATGAGAATTAGAGGGGGGAGGGAAGGGTCTAAAATTTGGGGGGGAAAACACCTCACGTAATTTTTGGATGTCTCCTAAAGAATGAATGAGTAGTTTTAGCAAGTTTTTTATTTCAATTCTATTTAAGAATTGGAAAAACATGTGGCAACTAAATAAAATGGGGTTTACTAATTTTTTTAGCTATAAGTTACAATGGATGTAATTTTTGTGGAAAATTACAAAAGTGAGTGCTTTCAGGTTTACATATATAAGGCAGTGAAGTCTGGATTATACGATTTTTCATTTCATCAGAAAATAGAAGGTCTTGAGGTAAATCAGCTTCATACTTTTTATTTTAGGTATACTTCTAAACAAAATTTTCTTCTTCTGTAACTCAAACTGCTTTCTCAAATCAGAGAAACTTCAAAAACTTTAATCATATTAAGATTAAGATGCAGGGATTTTAAAAAAAGTAAAAACATTAGTTAAAATTATAAAAAAAATTGTGATTATTTTACCGAGACGGAATATAAGGATTTAGTTAGTGTATTCTGATTATTTTTCTAGTAGCATGTAGATATAAGATAAAAACTTTTATATACTATTTTGGGAATTTCTTTTGAGTAGCTGTTGAAAAGCCATCAAGATTAACTTTTTTAACTTCATTTTAACGTATTCTAATTTGTTTCAGTTTGGGGAATACTTTGGAGCCGCCGTTCTTGGAATAGATTTAAATAATGATGGTTACACCGATTTACTTGTAGGATCTCCATTATATTCATCAGATTCTGTTGCGGATAGAGGAAGAGTTTATGTGTACATTAGTAAAAAATTATGGGTAATGTGCTTTTTGCGTTTTAAACAAAAACTATTACTGTGGTAAAACTATGTATATTTAGTTGAACAAATGATTTGTTAATTTTATGGTACACTATTATAAATTATTAAGTATGTCCTTCCCACTGAATGACAACTAACAATTAATGATGGGAAAATGCTTTTTTTAGGTCTGAACTGTTAACAGTTAACTAAACAGTTATACTGTTTTTATCTCAAGAAAAAGAAATTAGTATGAGTATATGAAAGCTATAATTTTTAATTAAGTAAAAGTTAGTGTGTTCAATAATAAATAATCCCTTAAAACTATTTATTGCAAAATTATATTATACTTTAGAACAAAATTGGTGATTTTGGTGATCCCAAAGGTGTTTTCACAAACGAATTTATATCAGGAGATCCATGAACAGGACCAAATTTTGAATATTAAGATTCATGAAAAAAAACTCAAAAAATCTTAAACAGCAAAAATTGAGGTTTACCAGGTTCCCCTTCATTGGAAGCCCTGATTTTGGAAATTCTCTGAAGCAACAGAGAAAATGTTATTCTAAAACAGATTGAAGAACAAAACAAAGCATATGTTTAAAATATCTAATTATTGAAAATTGCAAAAATTATGTGACATCAAAAATTTTGATGCAAACCTACAAGAATCAACTTTGCAACGTTTATTTCGGGGAATGCGCTCACATCATAACACTGATTTATATCTTACTAGGTTATTTTTTAAAGTAGTCTTAGGAATTCTCCTTAAATTTTAGAGGTTGGAGTTGCGTGCAAAGCTAGACTGTAAAACCAAATCACCAGCCCGTTTTGGAACAGCCCTTGCCAATGCTGGAGACCTGAATCAAGATGGATTTAACGGTAGGGGTTTTTTTTGCTTAAAATTATTTACAGTAGTTGTTGGGAAAATTTCTTTGGACTTCACTAATACTATGACAATTATTTTTCCACAGTTAATAAAATAAAATTTTGAACAATTTTTTTTAAGATTTTGTTGTAGGAGCTCCTTATGAAGATGGAAAGGGAGCTATTTATATATACCATGGATCAAAAACTGGGATTAATGATCAATATGTTCAGGTTAGTGATATATGATAAAAAAATTCAGACCATTAAATTACTAAAATCCGATATCAACACAAAATCTGTCTTTTAGAGAAAAATAGTATTTTAGTCTTTTGTATTTAAAAGTATGTTTATAGTATTTTGTGTTTCTTTTTACACTACCTTTTAAGAGTAAAAAGATAAAAGTGATCTACAACACTAACAAATCCAATCCTAACATTTCCTAAGGAGTGCTTATGAAGTGCTTACTTTTTTCTTTAATATCAAAGTAAGCTTCTTAAAAATGTATTAGTATTTCTCTGTATTTTATTTTTTGTGGAAATGTATTAGTTTTATAGATAGTCCGCTTTTATTTACTACTATCCTTTGCAGAAAATCTCTGCGGCTGATATAGATTCGTCCTTAACAGGTTTCGGGATTCAAATTTCTCGTGGGTTTGACATTGATCTCAATCAATATCCTGGTAAGTTATTCCGAAATTTATCACAAAATATGCTATTCTTTTAACTATGTGAGTGCCATGGATCTATCCGGCTAAAATATCATGCATCCTAACTATTCATTTCATAAATTTTCATTCGGTCATTGGGAAACCTATTGGAGAACTTACTTCTTCCATTTAGAGATTGTTAATTAATGCAAAATATTTTCTACAAATATGATGTTTAAGATTCCTTTATTTAAATTTAGATATTTTGGTGGGATCATATTCTTCCTCCAGGGCTGTGTTGTTTCGGTTAGTATTCTTTTATTGTTTCCTTTTTTGAAAAAACAAGATGTAAAACACTTTTCCTTAAAATTTGAGAGTCCAAAGGAGAGACCAAACTCTCCCATCTTAAACTTATCGGTTAATCTTAAAACTCTGACATCTTAATGTAAACATTGTCATATTGTCAATATACAGCAAAAATTTCATTAGCCATGAATCATGCATTCTTCCCAGTTTTTAAAGCGGTCGATTAAATTTTTATGAAATTCGCCATTCGCGGTCATAAGCCATCATTTTGAAAAGAAATAATATCACCAGAACTACCAAGTCATGCACTATATTCATAAATATACTTAGATAAAAACACGAAACTTGATAAAAACTATCAGAACTTTCCGGATGACCTGATATTTATTTACTTCAGAAATATCACCTATAAGATTCAAAATAAACTACATTTATAATGAGATTAGAATAATAAAGGCCCCTGGAACCTTTAAATAAAGTTATCTGCAAAATTTTTACTCTTCATAGGTAATATCAAAGTTTGGATTGCGTTCTAGATTTTATGTTATTCACAAACATGGCGGGGGGGCGAAACGAAATACTATCACAAGGTGAATCTTAAGAAATACTCTTTTGGGAGAAAAGAAACCCATTGTTTTGACTACTTGAAGTGAAAAAGTAAAGGTTGTGGCTCAAGAAGAATGAGGGAAAAAAGGAGGTTTCGCAGAATGTCTAATAGTTTAAATTTAATTTTTTGTAAATAATTTGAATCCTGACTTTCAAATCTTTAGTGTTAAAACTTTATGTATTTCAGTTCTCGGCCAGTGGTTCGGCTCTCTTCTCAAATTTCGTTTTCACCAAACCAGATTAATACAGCTGTAACAAACTGTGAATACCAAAACCAAAATTTATCCTGCGTAAATGTAACAGTATGCTTACGGTATAAAGGAAAACATGTTCCAAAGCATTTAGGTAAGTGTTAACTGTAGTCACTTTTGTGTCACTTTTTGTTCCAATTTAGTTACAGTCCCTCTCTCTCTTTCAGTAATAATTTTATACCAGGGTCAAAAAAGTGACATAATTTCTGTATTTTAATAAGTGCCCGCTATTAATCAGGGGTTCCTTGATGTATAGACGAAATATTTGTTAAATGTCCTTTTTTCAGATTTTCACCGATAAAAGTCGACATTCACCATACCCTAATGGTGTTAAGATATATTTTTGTAACGCTTTTGAATAATAGACATAGACAAAACTTTATTGTAATGGGCATATGCCCGTTTACAAGGTGGAATTTTAAATAATAATGCTTTTGAATAATACTTTTCTTTATTTTTAAAACAATTCGTAATTTATTGAATCAGATTCCAGGATTTTCGGCGGTGTCTTTCGGATATTACTCCTATGTTTCACCCTCTGCTTCGAAGGACATCCTCAGTGAAAAAAAAACTGTCAGTCGTATGGATGAATTATAATTTCCCTTCACATAAATTGTTCACTTTTACTCACTTTGTAAAATTATACATGTGTTTGTTTTTGTGTCTTTAAAGGTTGAGAGTTGTGAAGCTGTGAGAATACATGTTGCGCAAACCACAACTTAACTTTTCTTTTAACATGGATCGTCCAAATATTACTTAAAACCTTAATTCTGCGAACATACATTACCAGTTAAATTTGTTTTTCAATGAAATTTAAAAAGATTGAAACTTCGTCGCATTTCATAATGTTTAGTTTTTGGAGGTAAGACTGAATTTTTTACATCGAATTGCCAGGTTTATTTTTCATTAAAATTAAGTTCTTTATTTTTTTAAATAAAATCATTTCCTATTAAAAAAAATTCGCGTGAAAAAAAGGGACCTCACCCATGTCATTATAACAAGGGGTAAACTGTTTGCTTATTTCTGCTGACAAGGGGGATTGTAGCCAAAAAGTCCCCAAAATATACTTACATAATATTTGAATGCGCTCTTATGTTAATTTTAAAAAATTTCGTGGTGCTGAATGTAGAAATTTAGATAATCACATAAATTTAAAATCTTACTAATGTTTTAGAATTTCAACATGATGTATTTGTTGACAAGACAAGCGCAGCCAATCCTGTAACTCCTAGAGGGTTTTTTGTTTTGGAAGGTAAATCTATGACTTTTATCGAACAGAAATCCATATTGAAAGTTGGAGAAAATCATTGCTTCAGACACTTGATGTACATACGTGTAAGTAAACAAATATTTCCCTTTAATTCCATACTAATACTTTAATAACATTTTGAAAATGTTGCCTTATTAAATAATCTCTCTATTCTAAAAAAAAGTTTTTAGTGAACGGTTTCCAGAGAAAGGCTTTTTAATTACTGAACCGAATGACACATATATGGTATCAAAATGTCCGGATTCTTTCCGGATTTCCGAGTAAGCCCTTCGATTTTTCAAAAAAATTCTCAATTTTAAAATATTTCCATTTTTTTAGATAACGGATAAGGTCGCAGTTATAAAGCAAGTACTGTCAATCAAATTATTATGCATCCAATCACAACGTCCGATTGACGCTTTATTTTAAGATGAAACATGTTTTTTCACCTTTTAAAAAAAGTACTTTCTTGATGAAATATCACTCAAAGACTGATAAAAACATATTCTAAAAACTTACATGAACGCCATTTTATACTAAAATTTCACACTTTTTGTCCAATATTTATAATTTTTATTCTGATTTTATCGAAATTAATTGTAAACATAGTGATGTTTTGTCTCTTATTGGTTTAAATTGCTTAAACGGTATTGTTTAACAAGTCTGGGTTTAAAAAAAATATGAATGATAAACACTAGGCATATTATACTATCGAGTTACTTTAAAATAATATTTTTTGTTTGGTCCGAATATTGATAAACAATTAGAATTTGTTATTTTTATAATCATAGATTAAAAATAATTAAGATGAATATTTTTAAAAAAATTTCGTTTAAATTTTTGATAAGTTCGAGTTAATATATACTCAAACTTTTAAGGGAGATTTATTCATGGAGGGGATTTGAAGTATTTTTAATAAGTTGGTTGACGTTTTTTCTGTAAATTGTTTAATTGTTTTATAAAGTGTGTTAAGTTCAACGAGTTGGAATTTGTGGGAATTGCGAAGCAATTCCAAAAGGTCCTGCGTCAGCAGTTTACGGGGGTTGGAGAGCGATAGCGAGCAGGGGGAGGTAGTCCACTGAAAATAGCGAAAAAAAGGGCCGAACCTCGGACAAATTGCAATAAAAGGTTTCTCAACGGTTTTCACTTAGGAATGACCTCAATAATAACATACTAAAAATCGGCCAAAATCGGCCGGGGGGAAATTTAATTTTTTTTTAATTTTTAAAAAATGGCCGAAAAAATATTTCAAAAAATCAAATTATAAAAATAGAGACTTATGATACATGTTTATAGGCTATTTTTCAGTGCTGAATACGAATATACCATTTAAATTTTAAAAAATTTAAAATTTCAATTTTTAAAAATTAATTCAAAATTTGGAAAGTCGAAAAAATTAAAACATCGCTCAAAACCACAAAATAATTGCAAAAGAAATAATTTAAACGGTTTTCAATTAGAAATGACTTAAATAATAACATACTAAAAATGGAAGAAAATCGGACAATAAAAAGTTTAATTTTTTTCAAATTTTCAATTTTTTTGGCCTCAAAAATCGACCTTTTTAAAAACTCTTGTTAAAAACGTTTGAGGCATTTACCAAGGTCATTTTTTCATGGATGTTGTAGGTATATACCTCTATAACATAAAAAAACCACAATTGGTGATTATATCATTAGTTAATTAATTAATTTATAAAAATTAACGTTGAAAATACAGGTAAAATCTTTCAATCAAGTAATAAGGAAAATATTTAGACAATATTTGGTTATAAATCATTTTAAAAATAATTAAATTGAAAAAGGACAAAATATCTTTCAAAAAATTAAAATTTTAAATTAATTTAAAAAATTTAAATTTTTTAAAATTTTTAAATGTTGTAGTATATGCATGTGATACATGTCTCTAGGCTATATTTTAGTGCTGTTTACGAATATCACGCCAACTTTTCAATAAAATTTAAATTAACTGTGGAAAAATTGAAGCATAAAAAACAAAATTATTGAGAAAAATGCTTCAATTTTTCCACAGTTAATTTAAATTTTATTGAAAAGTTGGCGTGATATTCGTAAACAGCACTAAAATATAGCCTAGAGACATGTATCACATGCATATACTACAAAATTTAAAAATTTTAAAAAATTTAAATTTTTTAAATTAATTTAAAATTTTAATTTTTTGAAAGATATTTTGTCCTTTTTCAATTTAATTATTTTTAAAATGATTTATAACCAAATATTGTCTAAATATTTTCCTTATTACTTGATTGAAAGATTTTACCTGTATTTTCAACGTTAATTTTTATAAATTAATTAATTAACTAATGATATAATCACCAATTGTGGTTTTTTTATGTTATAGAGGTATATACCTACAACATCCATGGAAAAATGACCTTGGTAAATGCCTCAAACGTTTTTAACAAGAGTTTTTAAAAAGGTCGATTTTTGAGGCCAAAAAAATTGAAAATTTGAAAAAAATTAAACTTTTTATTGTCCGATTTTCTTCCATTTTTAGTATGTTATTATTTAAGTCATTTCTAATTGAAAACCGTTTAAATTATTTCTTTTGCAATTATTTTGTGGTTTTGAGCGATGTTTTAATTTTTTCGACTTTCCAAATTTTGAATTAATTTTTAAAAATTGAAATTTTAAATTTTTTAAAATTTAAATGGTATATTCGTATTCAGCACTGAAAAATAGCCTATAAACATGTATCATAAGTCTCTATTTTTATAATTTGATTTTTTGAAATATTTTTTCGGCCATTTTTTAAAAATTAAAAAAAAATTAAACTTCCCCCCGGCCGATTTTGGCCGATTTTTAGTATGTTATTATTGAGGTCATTCCTAAGTGAAAACCGTTGAGAAACCTTTTATTGCAATTTGTCCGAGGTTCAACTCTATTTTCAGTGGACTAAGGTAGCTCCCTAGTGTTTTAAAATAATAACTCTTGAATAGGTACTGTCAAACCAAAGATACTAAAAGGGTCACGTGATTTTGACATACTCGGAGGGGAGAAAGGAAGAAGCTGAGGGGCAGTTGATCGAAAGAGGAAGATACATTTACCCCCTCTAACCTTAGTTATACCCTCTATATCAGCGGTTCTCAAACTGTGCTCCGCGGAGCCCTTAGGGCTCCGCCAAGCATTTCCAGGGGCTCCGCGAAGAAATTTGAAATAGATACATTTTTTGATAACTTCTAATTTGCTTTTCTCTGAAATGTTATAAATAACTTTCTGTAAGGTGTCGGTAAGGTCTGCTGGTTTTTGCCTTTTTCAGGTCTTTTTTGGTTTACCAAAACAAGTTAAAACCATGTTTTTAGGGTCAAATTTCTAAAACTTTTCTGGGGGAGGAACCCCCAGGATGGGACGGTTTTGCGCTGGCCGTTTGGGCGCAATTCCCGTTTCGGCACCAAATTTTTCTTCTAATTTTTAGAATTATTAGAGTTCTATTTACTTTCATTTTATTTCTGCCGCTGAAACGGCCGCTCCGAATAGTAGCACACCAAGGAACCCCCTTCCCCCACCTCTCAAATTGATTACTCAGCACCTTTTTTATAAAGTTCACCAAAACCAAGGGAAAACCTGTTTTTAGTAGAATCAAATTTCCAACACCCCCTTTATAGCATTTGGAACTTAATTACACAAAACGCTTCTTATATTAAGTTCTTTAAGATGCAAATTCTGCCAAAAATGTATAAAAAGCTAACATTGATCCTATGGCATGGGAGGGCATAAGGAATGATTTTGGGCCCATGTGTAAATAAATTTCGATATGTACCTCTGACGTATAGTCTAACAGCCCCCCAAAACAGCTCTCGATGGAATAATCGAAATTTTAGGAAAACAAAATTTACAGATGTATAGATTTCCGTATGAATCCTTTGTTCATGCATCTCCGGCATAATGATTAAAAAATGATAGCTTTAATATTCAGAAATTTAAAATAAAAATTTACATTGTATCCAATGATAAAATATAATCGGTAAACAAAATATTCCATATATCCCGGGGTGTATATCAAAGGGGCGAGGGGGCCCTGCCTCTCCCCCGGAAAATAGGACTGCATATAACAAAACAAGTTAAAACCATGTTATTTAGGGTCAAATTTCCGAAATTCTTTTGGGGGAGGACCCCCAAAACCCCCTATTGTACTTGAAACTTTATTATTGTCAATTTTTATAGTAAGTTCGTTAAAATTAAAATCCTACCTAAAATGAATGTTCAAAATTTGGACAATGATGTACCTAAAGCGAGTTAAAAAACTGTTTTTAAGGATCTTATTTCACAAAATCTTCTGGGGAGGAAGGACCCCCAGACCCTTCTATTGTACTTGGATCTTAATTCGTCCCAATTTTTCTTATTTTCTTACAAATAAATTATCTTAGATGCAAATTATACCTAAAAATGTTTTTAAAAGCTACGTTAAACAGTTAAATATGCATGGGAGGGGCTGAGGAATAATTTTGGACCCCTCCCGAAATAAATTTCTATTATGCTTTTATTTCTAGAAGCAATGGGTTTTATGTAATTTGTTTTTATAACTTGAAAAATTTATTTCTGAAAAGGGCTCCGCGAATTATTTGTCTCTTGAAAAGGGCTCCGCGACATAAAAAGTTTGAGAACCCCTGCTCTATATACATAAAAAATCAGTATATTTTAAATAAAATAAAAAATACTGAAGCAAAAAATCCCGTGACCCGTATAGTATTGTTGGTTCAACTGGCACACATTTGCCTGAATGCTTATTTTTATAATTTTCAGGCCTCACACGATTATTTAATTAACACTATAAAATTATCTTAATTATTATTAAAAGTTAGTACGTTTTTCATTACTTTTAAATCTGTTATTAATTTCAGAATTCTACCAAAGATGTCATAAATCCTATTCAGATACTTTACAGATATAATATATCAGAATCCAGAAATACTTTCAATAAATCTCACCCAATTAAGGATCCCCTCTCTAAAAGTAACATCACATCAAATGTAAGTACAAAAACGGCCCCTCTTTTATAAGTTCAGGCATTTTTTTGGTTCAACTTCGTTAACGTCCCCGCTAAATATCACCAATCTCTTTTGAACGCCATACATTCAAACATCGACAATTTTTGATTTTCAATGATAAACTGAACAGTTATTGAAATAATTAAACATTTTAATCTATGAATTTGAAGTTATTTAGCAGGTTTTCTACTTTTAGGTGTCCAAGAGAAAGCATGGCGGTAATTAGCGGGATCGTTAACGGAATTGAACCAGACATTTTACACAGTTTAAAAATAATTTTTTTACTTTTGTTAAAGAAAGGTTTGAATTTATTTTCAAAAAAAATTCTCAATAAATTAGCATGACAAGTAACAACAACATGCAAGAGACCTCTATACGACAGAGGAAAATACGAACAGCGGGCCCAAAACGCTATTTTCAAATCCAATCTTATGGTAGGGGGCACCATATCAATCACATAGGAGTAATTAATAGATGGGTATGCAGTACCATTTTGGTGGTCACCAGCTGTGATTGTATGTGACGTGGTTATTCAATCTGTCCTTTCGGAGGGCTATTAGAGGATCATTGATCAAGCTTCTATTTTCTCCGCCTCTTGTGACGTCACGAAACACTCAATTTTTAAATAGTTTCTTAAGTTGTATCACTTGATTTAAAAATTACATAAATTAAAATTTAATTTAGTTGTTGTAGAAATGAATGGGATTATACAATTATTAAAAAAATAAGAGTAAAATGAGTAACAACGGCAGTGGAAGCATTTTTCTACTTGAAAAGATGGTTGAGTTCTTAAAAAGTTTGGTAACAGTTATTTTACTTGGTTATTGATTAGACTTCCAAGATTTTTTTAAATAATCCGCCATGGGGAAAAATAAAATGATAAGTATTTATATTTCTCCAAAAACTTATCGGGCTAAAACTTTCTCTTATCTTTAATCCCTATGAATAAAATATCTCATTGACTTAAGTTTCACGATTTATAGTTTTTGTCCTCTTTACAACTTGTGTGTTCCTTGTATTAGGTGTACTCTGCATGATTTTTTAATTCAAATATTTTCAGATAAATTTCCAAACAGGCTGCGGGAGTGATGACAAATGCCACTCTGATCTTCGAATTAAAGCTACGATTTTAAGCCAAACAAGGTAAGTTGATTTGACTAATAAGTACCATGAAGTCTTATAAGTAAATATTTAAAATTTACACTTAATTTAATAAAAATTTAAATTTTGTTGGACCTGTTCAATTTAACAGTAACCATTCTGTTCAATATACTGTACGTTTATTTTCTTAAAATAATATTTAATGATTTATCCGCAGAAAAACGTTTTTAATTTTTTTAAAAATAAAAAGATTAATAGATGTTCTCTTACAGTAAAACTGTTCCTATGGTCATCGGAAGACATTCGACTTTAAGTCTCTCAATCGTTGTTGACAATATAGGAGAGCCTGCTCATCTTTCTAAACTGCTGATTTATCTACCTCCAGATATACCTATCATCAGTATTAAGTGCTCTGAACTCTCAGAAATGCTAAGTGAAAGAAACGTTTCTTTTGTTTGTGACCTAGGAAACCTTTTAACCAACCAAAAAGTAAGTTACATTTAATAATGACACAATAATAATAATCTTAGGGACCCATTTGTAATAAGATTGGGAGTTTTAAATCTGCCTCTTCCGCAATGCCACATGTTGTTACATTTCAATACCCCACTACCTATTGTATAATTTCACAATCATGAAACTAAAACTAAACCCTAATTTAACACCCTTAATATCTTATTTAATTTGCTTCTATTTGTAAATTAGCAACTGTTTACAGTACCGTTTAATAAGAAAAAAACTAAAGCAATGGTAGAAATGTCACTTCAAATACCAAATCAGTGAAACAAGCGGAATTAATTATTTCATGTTTTATTTTTAACTGATGAAAGTTATATATAATTGTTTCAGGCTGAAATCTTGGTCAAACTGGATTTAGACAAAATCCCAACAGATATAAAAGAACTTCACATAAATTTAAAAGCACTTACTTACAGTATTGAAGTTAATCCTGACGACAATTATGTGAATATTCCTCTTTTCTTCAAAGCAGTTGCTGATATAAGTATTACAGGGTGAGTAAGTTAAAATCAAAATAAAATGTTTTGTTAATGTAATAAATTAAGCTCAAACTTCAGTATATTTTAGTTCTTCCTCTCAAGAACAAATTCCTTATGATGGAAAAAATGAAGAAAAAGTATCTATACCTGTCAGTCATACATATTATGTAAGTTTATATTATTTATTAACATTTATGTTATTTTTTTATTTAGTAAGGATTCCTTGTGTGCGTTTTGGGAGAATTTGAATTTTAAATTCGTTAATTTGAAAAATGCCATAACTAAACTTTAATGAAAAATATACAATATTTTTAAAACAGATGATATTTCTATCTATAACACTTACAAATATTGACATTATTATTTCCTAACAGTACCTTTGCATGAGAAGATCACTTAGTCGGCGGGTCTTTATAAATTTAAATTGGTCAACAACTAATGATTCCAAGTGGTACACATCCCAAATTAAGAAGCTGGGACGGCCGATGTAGTTGGCTTCCTTGCAATGAATCTACTATAAAGGAAAAACTAGTTTTACAGACACAGGAATGAGCAGGAAAAGCTAACTTACCTTAAGAGGTCTGATAAGGGTTGGTGCTAAGTGGTTTTTCCTGCACTTCTCTAACAGCGGGTCGTAGGCATAATCCGATCTTCCATTCGAAATATTAGGGTTAATACCTAAATAAATAAACGTTGTGATTACTGTTTTACAATAGCCTCGGTTAACCAAGGGAATTAATGAACTTTTCTAGAAAAAAAAATTGTTTTCTTTTTCTAACTTTGACTGCAATCTATAACACTTATTTTTATTTTATTTTAAATATTATAGCAGGTGTACTTTGACCAAAGGCCCGGCTCTATATCAAATATTTCTTTTAAACTTTAAAACTAGTTTGCACTTTTTTATATTTTTTCCCTTCTGTTTGTAGCTTTAAACCTGTCATTTTATTTAAAGGTTATTAATCATGGCCCAAGTCCTGTTCAAGTCATAGACATAAAATTATGGATTCCAACTTCCTTCGAAGGAAAAGATACTGTTGTTGATTTTGTAACATTTACTAGTTTAGAGGTAAAAACATTTCTTACATACGTGGATTTTAAAATGTTTGCTCCATTTTTACATAGTAAGGGTAAAAATAAATTTAATGAAAAAGGCCAACTTTTTATAAAATATCGCAGTTGTGGTGGTTATCTAAAGAGCTTAAGAATCCAAAAGATGTTTTAGAATCCCATAAGAAAATTGGTAGCAATCCTCAAACGCTGGATTCCGGGCTAAACTTACTATACACAACACATTATAATAAGCTATCGTGGGCAAACAGGAAGCAGCAAAAAATTATTTAACTTTTTTTTATCGCTGAAGTTTGAGAACGGGCCCTTAAGAACAAAAACTTTACAAGGATTTTCTAATAATGGAATAATGAAAATTCAGGTTAATTTTACTACCCTAAGCGGTTTGCCACAAAAGGCAGCATATCTCTTTCATTGCTTCTGGTAACCTCAGAACTGAGTTTAAGAGTAAACTTTTCTGAGATTCTTTATCTTTAGATAGTCTACTACGTATTAGAAAATTTTCCCGATATTTTTGAAAACCTATGTACTCAAAATATTATAAATGTTTACACAGAATTGATACTTATTTTATAATACAATTAAAAAGTCAAAAACTTTTAAAATTATCATGGGAATATTCTTAATTCTTATACTCCAAAATCATCATGTCTATTGTATTAGTAAACTAGGCTATTTTATAAGATCTCTACGAGCACACAATACCCTTTCTCTTTCACAGAGAAAATCCATATTTGGGTTCAATTTTTCTGATCAACTGGAAAAATTTTTCAACTCAATAAAAAGTAGTTTTAATACATACTTTTGGTTAGATTTTATTTGAACCATTTTCCTTCATTTTAATAAAATACAGATTATCTTTCTTACAGACTGACAGTTGGAAGTCCACAACTATTCCAGCAAAGTGCAATAGCACATATTTGAAAATAAAACCGGGTTTACCCGATATTACAAATACACATGATGGTATATTCAATTTTTCTGATCTGGTACCCCAGTATTATAACAGCAGTTTTACAGAAGACTCCATTCTTTCACGGTTTCGAAGAAGCAGTGAAAAGAAAAGTGAAAGAAAAAGGAAAGATGTTGCAATTGTATGTGTATTATAGTGTTCAGTAAACATTTTTATGGCTCATTTAGTATTAGCATCCCAGTAATAAGGAGTACTTAAAGCTGGCCCTCTTTTTTTAAGAAATAATATTTTTCTTTTTGTTTATTACTTACAAACTTTATCCATATATGGGGTGTTTCATATGTACTTTTCACAGTTTTATATTTGAAACAACATGTAGATCCGTGTTTCCCATAGTAAAATGATTGTGCTAAATTCATTTAAATGGAAGAAATCAACCACAGTAGAAAAATAACGAGGTTTAAAATTTAAAGGAGGTAGAGTAAAAACATTAATTTAAAAAATGTGTGCAAAAATAATTGGTATTCTTTGTTGCACAAAACTTCTGAAGTATACATTTTTAGTTGTATTCTTTTGCACTTTTATCAAATAGAACTAACTTAAACTTTTAAACTCCAGTAAATTTATAAATACTATTTGTCTATTTGGTGTGTTGATGCTGAACTCAGCAAATTTGTATCTTTTAGAATTGTGAAACAGCTCGTTGTATGGCGATCGAATGTTCTGCCTCCCCATTCATTGAAACAAAAAAATTTGCAAAAATCAGTTTATCTCTTCTTCTCAATATGAGTATAGTAAACAAACGCGTGGTAAGTTTTAAAAACTACGCATTTCAAAACTGCATGCACTTTTTATACTGCAAAAAATGTAGCAATGTTTTTGAAGTATTTTATCATGCTGTTTAATCAGATATAAAATTGGAGTAAAAAATATATTATAACTTTTAGGATCCTTGGTTTCAAATTGAATTTGTAACACAAGGGGAGGTTAAAATCAGAGATGATAATATCGAAGAGATACGAAAGCATCATCCTGATAAAATTGAGGTAACGATTTTATTGTAGTTTTTAGTAAATGTTTATTTTTAATTACGTCGAGGAATGGGTCGCATAGACCAGGGGTTCCCAATAGGTGGTCCGCGGACCCCCAGGGGTCCGCGGGCTGTGTCCAAGGGGTCCGCGAAATGTCACCGAGAAATTAAGTATTTTTATTTAAAGGTAATTCTTCCTTTTCCGACCACCTTTCGATGTGAAGAGGCCTTTTCATTTATGTGTTTCATGAAAAACATATAGGAATAGACTTGACTTGGGATCGGATTTTAGAGTTAAGGTTTCAACTATGGAACCTAACATTTCAGAAATAATAAGCAAGAAGGAAAGATTCCACTTATCCCACTAAAATTGTACTGTTGTAAATTATATTGATTGGTTTGTATTTTTCATTTAACTTAACTTGCATAAAATTTTCTTTGTATATAAACATTTTCTACATCATTCTTCACCATTATACTTACACCCATAAATTACTTCATAATTTAACTCAAATTATAATGAGTGTAATATTCATGTAATGATTTGAATACATTAGTAATTTGTAGTAGATTCTATATAATCTACATTTTTAAAAAAATTAAGCCTTTAAGTTCAAGGGGTCCTCGTCGGTAAATTAATTGTAAAGGGGGTCCTCGGCAAAATTTTATTGGGAACCCCTGGCATAGACCATTTCCATCCGTGCACCCCAGTAAAAACTAGCCTTAGAAGTGTAGTTTTTGAGAGGTAAAAATTCAAAAATTATGTTGGCCAATAAAACGCAACTTGTCAGGTGATTAAAATTTATATTATCTTCAGAAGAACACAGAGGGCATCCAGGATTGTTTTTTATACCGATTCGGTGAAGGTGTCTTCGGAGATAGCCATGCCCGCCTAGGGAGATTCATTGGAATAGGATTGGAGAGCTGGATCTCCCAGGCTTTACCTTTGGCATCGATCTCCTGTGTTCTGCGTGTAAGCCTTTTTATACACCTCACAATGGTGGAAAATGCATGATAGAAGTATTTAGTAAATGTCAAACCGAAATATTTTTAGAAATGCACTTATTATATTCTAATAAATGCAGTTCCATAGAATAAATGCAGTGTACCTGAAACTGATTTTATTTATAATATAAGTGAGCCCCCTAACTACCTCTTAATAATAATAAATCCAATGCAGAAGATAAATCAGAAAAAAAAACATTTTATAACAAGACTCAAATTTAATAATACTCGCCTGACATCTACAAGTAAAGAGAACCTGTTTCTCTACCTTTTTTCTTGACCTAGAAGATGTACTCTATAAAGGTAGTTCAAAACTGACCCTCAAGGGGCAGGGGCACAGGTCATCATTATGAGATTTACCTTTTCTGTTACAACTACCCTATAGCCTTAAAAGAAATTTAACCTTGGAAACAAATCTTTTTTCTGAAATATTTTTCATTTTTTTTCTTCATTGTTAATAAGTATTTTGCTTCAAATTCTCATTTGTTTTAACCTCATCACCTCATGTTAGGTCAAAACTGTGATTGTAAGCTCAAGTCCTCCTTCCTCTGAAGAAGTTGACCAGTGGATAATTTTCCTCAGCATCGGCATTGGACTTCTCCTCTTATTAATAATCCTTACTTTGCTGATTAAAGTAAGTTTCCTGCAATCACTAGTAATGAACTGTATATTTCTAAAACTACACTTTTGCGATATACTTATCATATATTTAATTTTCAGTTTGGGTTTTTCAAGCGAGAGAACAAAGAAAAATGGGAAAAAATGAAATCTGAGGATGAAGATTGTAAAGATAATGACCCGTGTGAAGGGGGAAATACTGAAAGTGAAGCTTTGAACTAAAAAATGTTAGGAGGGATAATTCTGGACTTCAGTTAAAAAAAAAAGATAAAATTTTACATTTTTTATGAGATATTGCATTTGTTTTAGAAAATGGCCTTGAATCTTTCTAGAATATTATAAAGAAATATAGTTAGTTAGTTTTCTATCACAACACCATTAAATGAGGTATTTTCACGTTTTGAGATTAAATTTTACTAAAATAGTAGATAAAAAACCATGAAGAATGACGTTTATATTAAGTATTTTTGTAGCATAGTTTCTGAGATATAAATTTTTGAAATTTCTTATTTTGTTAGGGCACCAAAACACTTTTGAATCACAAATCATCCGCTGTGAGGTCACATCTTATAGAAGCCCGTTTCCTGATAATGTGACTTTCTGGCATTTTGGAAAAAATAAAATTGAATTTTAAATTATTTAAAACCAGGGTTGGCCGGTTTAAACCATTTGGTTTAAACCATTGGTTTAAACCATGGTTTTTTTACCATGGTTTTTTTACCAAAAAAACCACTTGGTTTTTTTGGTTTTTTTTAGAAATTATAAAATATTTTCAGGATTTTTTAAAGAAAGTTTTATTAAGTATAATCTTTTGCACAAAATTAAAAGGTCAGATTTATAAAAAAATTGACATTTTAAGGTGATTAAAAATCAGAAATCTTTTAACTTAATGGTTTTAATTATTGAATTCTCTCTAAACTTAACCTTAAATGCTTAAGTTAAACTTATTATATTTTGCAAGAGATAGTTCATTTATTAATTTCCTTTAAAATGAAGCATTATTTCAAAGAGTAACTAAACATATACAAAAGTTATCTGTTTTTCACTGATAAAATATGGCTTGGATTTTAATTAATTAATAAAACCAATTTGTCTTATTTGTCAGTCATAAAAACCAGTGGTTTTTTTAGTAAATTAATAAAAACCGTTGATTTCTTTAATGATAAAAACTAAAAACCAGTTGGTTTGTTTATAAACAGATAAAAACCAGTTGGGTTTTTTTACTAAATTAATAAAAACCGTTAATTTCCTTAATCAGATTAATTATCTCAATCATTTATCCAATTTCAATTAACATTAGTTGCTTACATTTCCCTTTTATTTATTAAAAAAGTTAAATTTTCTCTTTCTAAAGAAATTTCTTAAGTTCATAAATAATCCATATAATTAATTTGATTATTTTACCATTTAATAATTAATCAAATTAATTATCTTTATCAATTATCCAATTTCAATTAACATTAGTTGTTTACATTTCACTTTTACTTCTCATTTAAAAAATAAAATTTTCTCTTTCTAAAGAAATTTCTAAAGTTCATAAATTAATCCATATATAATTAAGATAAATAATTTGATTATTTCCTCCATTTATCCAAGATAAATTAACACTGATTTTTATTCACTACAATAATATTAGATTTTCAAATTGGAATATTTTAGAAACAAAAATTATTTTTAAAACAAATTAATTTAATTCTAATTAATTTAATTTTAATTAATTAATTGAAATATACAAATCATTTATCAATTATAAACAACCCCTGAAATAAATGTCTCATTTGCAACTCAATTTGAAACATCAATGCTAAAATTCTAAAAAAACTTGGTTTAAACCAGGGGTGGCCAACCCAAATGTTGTTGAGGGCCACTTTGGAAAACCACAATACTCTCGCGGGCCGCATATAAAATTTTAGGATATTAGGTGCAGAGAATGACAGTGAAGTAAATTGAATAAATTATATAAATTAGGGAGTTTCTTAGATCCTTTGCTTAGTTTGACAGATTCCTAAATAGAATATTCATTTAAATTTACCTTAAGGAACAACCCCAAGAATACCTTCTGTAGTATATACATAGGAACTAAACAGGTGCCGTTAAAAACACTTGGAATCACTCGAAACTATAAGGAGCTTGTGGCGCTTATAGAAATTTATTTCGGGAGGACCCAAATTTTCTCCAAAAATTGCAGCTAGATTTTTGCATCGGGAAAAAGTACACCCAAATCTTCCTCTCATGCCCCCATGCATGTTTAATTGGTTCAATGCATAAATTTAAAAATATTTTTAGTTGGGATTTGCACCTGACTGAACTAATATCCTAAAAAAGTTGTGAACAATCGAGTTCCTAGTACTAAAGGGGGATCTGGGGGTCCTCCCCCAGAAAAATTTTTGGAAATACGACTCTAATTAACAGACTTTAACGTGTTTTGGTACACTTTGTCTGAATTTGGGGGGGCCTTAACTTACCCTAAAACTTTAACTTTGGACTAAAAAACTTCTTGCGGACCACAAAATTATTTCAAAATGGGCCGCGGGTTGGCAAAGCCTGATCTAAGAGGTATATGGGGGGTCGGGGGTTCTCCCCCGAAAAAATTTTGAATTTTAGTGTGCTAAAAAGTGTTTTGAAGCTACTTTTTGGAGAGTTTTCGGAGAGCTTCGCGGGGCGCACAAAATGACCCGGAGGGCCGCATGCGGCCCGCGGGCCGCTGGTTGGTCATGCTTGGTTTAAACCAAAAAAACCTGGTTTAAACCAAAAAAACCAAATAAACCCGGTTTTTTTGGTTTTTTTTAAAAAAACCCGTTTTTTTGCCAACCCTGTTTAAAACCCATTTTTGAACTTAAAAATCAGAAATTTGGGAGTTTTAAACCATAATGTATCAAAAAAGTACAAATTCAAGCAAATCCCTCACTCATGCAAACACCTCATTGTCATTTAATAGTTTTTTTGTTTTCAATTAAAGGAATATTAATTGTGATCAATCAAAATTAATACCTGCAGACCTTATTCTGCTTTCTTTAAAAGATTTTGAACCTTTCAAAATATTTTTTAAAAGCACCTTTAAAAAATCAATAGCCTGAAACAGCATACTCTCAAAATATATATTTCTATAGTTTCTTTATTTCCTTCAAATTTTTAGTTGGTTTTCTACTAAAAAAAGGAAATCTGAAAATAGAGTTTTCTTTGAAGGGGGTAATAGCAAATAAAAAAATTATTCCAGGACTGCAGTTCACGGACACACCCCATTTTTATACCTTGGTGAAGAAATTTTTTTCTTTCTTTTTAAGATAAAAAATTATGAAGTCTTTCAAACAACAAAAGTTCACCCCAAAAATTGAATGGAGAATATTTTCATTTCAAAAGCTAAAAGTTTTTTTTCTGTAAGTAAACTGTCACCAGCACCAGCAGATCATATTCAAGAGTAAAACATTTTAGAAAACAAAGTATCATGTGAGTTTTGCAACACTTCCAGCACTGGAAAGGTGATGTAGGAATCTTCGGGAGTAATAGACCAACTCCTGAAAACAGATTTTTAAAAAGTTAGATGAAATATATTTTCTATAATCAAATAAAAGCATATTTTTATTTTAAAATAGTTATTTTGCAGTAAAAAAAGCAAAACAGAAAAGATGGTATAGGCAAAATACCAAAAATACAACTTTACAGACATATTATTTCTTAATAAGTTTAAATTTCTAATATAAAATGTTTTATTCGATTAAAGGAGAGAAAGTTTTCATAATGCAGGTTTATTGCACTATCAATCTGCCCTATTGAAAAGAATTACAATTAAACTTTATTTTGTGTTCATTAGTGCCTTACTAACTATAGACATATTATTAATAAATATAACATAATTGGATAATCAATGGGGACTTTATGTATTTCCCTTTAACGAATTTTTAGCCTAGTATCCTACCTTGATATTATGTCATCTAAACATCCTTGTAACTCAAACTGCAAATGCTGTGCCTAAGATATAAAAATAATAAATCATCATGGATGAACAAGGGGTTTAATTCATTTTTATAGCCTTAAAAAGCATGCATTTCTAGGTTCATACAAAACACAGATTTATGTGACTAAATCACAAACATAACCAAAACCTACATTTGAGACAAATTTGTATAATAATTAACATTTTTAAGGGAAAATGGTTGTGCATGTAATATCCTGAATTACCAATGAAACCTAAATTTTCCCACTTTTGTGAAATGAAGATTATTTAATCCAGTTATCTTTCACTGAATTTAAAACCTCGAGAATACAATAATAGCTAAACACCTGCACAGTGCCAATTTTTCCAAGTCGCACAACACTTGCAACTGCAGTCCTTAGAGTACTGAACAGAAATGTTTGAGTCAAAGGAAGAAGTGGAATTCCCACTGCAAAACCCCCACAACTGATAATACAACAGCCTGGAAGGGAAAAAGAACAAGTGTATATTTGAAGATTGTAATGATGATATGAATCATGGTCCTTCTTTTCATTAATGGTGATTTTTTTTATCCAATATACTTATTTTTTTTCTTAAATTAAAAATGAATTTAATAATAGATAAACTAAATAGAGAGGTATTTCTTAAAATGCTTGAAAGTAATTTTAATCCAAACTAAACCAAATTCAAATCTAGACAAATAGGTATGTAACAAACATAAGGAAGAATCCTCCGATTAAATATTATGCAATACATAAAAGAAATCGGAAAAAATATTTCCCTTTATTTCATTAATACATGACACATAATCAATCAATTTAATGAGTTTTTTAAATGAGTATTAATGACAAAACTTCTAGCACTTATAGGCAGGGCCGGATTAACCATGTCGGGGCCCCTAGGCAATGCACATTTGGGGCCCCTTTTCTCTTACCCTTTCCTTTCTAAAATATGTTTTAAAACCACATCGCAATATTATTCATAATTATGTTTTTACTACAGTGAGAAGGAATCTGAGAGGTCCTTCTTTGGAACCATTTTAAACGATTTTTTCACGGGCCCCTTGCTTAGGACCGCACTCGCATAAAAAATCTTCAAATTTGAAACTAACTCAAAGAACCATTTCAAGAGAAATTCTCGGGGGAATGGGTGCCCATACAAAAGGGCAAAGGGGGGCCTATGTGCTGACCCCCCTCGCGTTCCATTTTAAAAGCCACCCAAATGAATTGAAACATTTCTCTTAAGAATAAAATTTCAGAACTTTTTCTGGGGAGGACTCTTAGACACCCACTTTTTGCTTGAAATTACAGTATTATTTTTGCATTAAGTACTCGTAAGGGGCCCCTTTGAAATATAGTTATGAACCAACACCTCATAAAAATAGTCTAGTTACTGCTTGAAAAAAAAACAGTTACTACTTTGCAAACATTTTTCATGGACCCCTTCCTGAATTCAAACATATGGGCACCCACCCTCTGGGGACGGGGCCCCTAGCTGACGATGGGCCCCTAGGCAGTTGCCTACTGGATAATCCGGCCCTGCTTATAGGCAAAGGAGGATACAAAACACAATAACGGATTTTTCTTGGATCTAACATTTCGTAGTAGAATTAATTCCACAAACACAGTTATTGGCATAAATTTTTTACCCCTTCAAATTTGATTTCCTAATTTCATGTGTCTATCAAAGCATGGAAATAGGAATAAGGCACCAATCGTGCTGCTACAATGCATCAATTTCTTAGTTTGTGCTAAAATGCTCATTAAAATTTAAGTCATAAAATCATGCTACTCATCCCATATGATGAACTGTGTCTGCCTTTCAAATTTCCAATCAGGAATACATGCAAGTCTCAGCGCTATATTTCTACATTTGTTGATTCCAACTAATACACCCTTAAACAACCTTGATAGTAATGTGAATTTCCACAAAAACTGGGAGAATTTCTAAATTAGATGTCATTATTTCCTTAGATTTTTCCCCTAATACTAATGGTTTTTAGCAGTGTATTTGATGCTTAAAAAATATCCATTACATGAAACTTGTTAGAAGATTTACTTTAAATTGCAGAGATACTTGAAACTGAAGCCTGTCTTCTGACTTGTCAAAACTATAGGATTGGTTATACTTTATTACTAACTAGATGTCCATGCATCCTTTCTTCTTCTACATGTTCTTTGATTTGGGTTACAAGAGGATGATGGAATACATCACAGCTGGTGCTCAAAAAGGATTTACCCTGCAAAAAGTATTAACATTTACTAATCTACTTGGTATAATAGCTTTTTAAGTACTACTGTTTAAATATTTCCCATTAGGAAGCAAGGTTGTTAGAAATTTAAATACATATAAATTATGGAAATATTGATAATTATAACACACAATTCTATAAAATATAATATTATCACTATTATATTATTTTTTAGTTACTTTCAATTGCAGTGAAATTCCAATTGAATGTTTGTTGACCCCAAACAAATTCCTATATTATTACATATAATAATTCTTAAAAAACCCTGGATTTAACATTTATTTTCTCACATATAACATTATTTTTCATGGTTCCTTTGAATGATATTAAATTAAAGTCCCACTGTATGCAACTTTTCAATAAAAAATTAAATTCAAAATGAAAAAAAAACAATAGAAATCATTTCCTTTAGAAGAAGTTAATTTTGAGGTATATACTATACTGCATGATATTGGTGTACCTGCATTGTGCTTGCCCTGTGTGCAACATGGTCAAGCATAAGGGAGTTACAAAGAGTGTCCAATCGAATAATCTCTTGGACATCCCCTTTACACTCATATGCAGCTCGTACAAATGGTAGGCATGATGATCCTGTGATAGACAGAAATTGGTCATATGTTTTTGCCTATTATTATGGAAAGAAAATCAGTTACAAAGTCAAGAGAAAAATCATGAACTCTTTACTTTAACCCTCCTGCCACCCTCCCCGAATATATTAGGGTTTCTCCCATGTTAAACCAATGGCCAGTGAAAGTGCTGGCTGCCAAGATGGTTAAACAAGCAATACTTTTAGATTTATTCCTTTTTATATAAAAAGAAATACACAATTAATTTTTTTAATTAATTTAATTTAAATAAAATATACTTACCATTGTTTTCCAAGCAACTTAACAGGTATGTTTTTAAAGTATCTGCAATCATAATTTTTTTTCAATATTATTGGATGAAATCAAAATATTTTTACAAGATATTGACATGAAAGATATTTAAGTCTTTGGCAGAATTAATGTTCCTGCAATACAAAAAATGGTACATTTTAAAATACTATATATATGTTTGCATTCTATCTAATTTTATTGGGCATAAAATACACAACAATAATAATGATAGCTCATCAAGAACGATAAATTGATACTCTATAACAGCGTTTCTCAACCTTTTTACTCTCACGGAACCCTTTTAATAATGATCAAGCTCCGGGGAACCCTAGCGTCCATACAACAGTGGCGTATATAGAAATTTATTTCGGTAGGGGTCCAAAATTATTACTCAACACCTCGAAAAATATTTAAAATAGGTTTAACGTAGCTTTTTAATGCATTTTTATATGAAATTTGCATCCATGAGAACTTAATATAATAAAAATTTTGATTAATAAAGTTCCGAGTAGTAAGGGGGGTTTGGGGGTACTCCCCCAGAAAATTTTTAGAAATCCCTCCCTAAAAACTAGGTTTTAACTCGTTTTGGGTACATTTAGTCCAAATTTTGGATTTGCATTTTTAGGTAGGATTTCAATTTTCATGAAAGTATTATAAGAAATTGAAAATAATAAAATTTCATGTACTAAAGGGGGGCTTGGGGGCCCTCCCCCAGAAAGTTTTTAAAAAATTGACCCTAAATAACAGGGTTTTAAAGTATTTTGATATGCCAAGTCCAAATTTCGGGGGAGGGCACAGGGCCCCCTCGGCCACCCTTATATACGCCATTGCCATGCAACAATATTTTTCTTTCTATTTTGTCCTTCCCCAGAATTTATTTTTAAAAATACCCTTTAAACTAGTGTTTTATCTCCTTTTTCAAACTTTGTGGAACACCCAAGGAGAAAAGATTCTTAAGACGGCAGAATGCTCAAGAGGAAAACTCTGTATAACAGACGTCAAAATGTTAGATAGAAGTTTGGGAGTTCTCCTTAGAAATGTTTCGAAATTTGCCACTTAAAGTAGAGTTTCAGTGTATTTTAAGAACCTTTGGGTTACATCTGAAAAGAACAGTTACTTGTAAAACACAGAATTTTCAAGGGGAAAAATATAATTAGCGCCAAAATTTCAAGGGGGGCAGGGGTCCTTCCTCAGAAATTAATTTTGGAATTCCCCTTCAAACTAGTGTTAATCTTCTTTTCACAGTCTTCGTAGAACACCCAAGGACTACAGAAGAAAATGTTCAACGGAAAAACACTTGCTCACATTGGCTGGCTGATGCCTAATTTATTTAGAGGGTTATTCTAAAATTTAAACCAGAACAACAAAAAAGAGATTTTCGAATCCCTCGCGGAACCCTTGAAGAAGCCTCGCGGAACCCCAGGGTTCCGCGGAACCCCGGTTGAGAAACGCTGCTCTATAATATGTAATACTTTACACCCTTGCAAATTAAAAGATACTTTGCATATTAAAAGAACGTGTTACCTTGATCTTTGACATATAAAGTTTGAATAGCAGCTTCTGAGCCTAAGCTGTGAGAAAATCCACCGACAGGAAAAGCTACACAAGAAAATAAACGAATGTCAAAAGTATTTTGGTTTTGTAAGATTAGCTGGGAGCAAGCATTGAGTTTTAGGCTAAATCGACAAAATTAATAAAATATATAGAAATATAATAACATTAAAATGTTTCAAATAACAATGTTTCTTTTAAATTTTGTTATATTTTTGTGCGTTAATAATAAAACACTGCCAATATAGACCTATTAGATTGATTTGCAATTAATCTTAAAGTACGCTATTTTGATAAAATAATATGCCAATTCTACTTTGGAATAAACAAGCTAGAGAGTAAATTGTGTCTTTTAAAATGTCAAGTTTCAAATAAAAGTATTTTCTATTATCTATGTAACTAAAATTCATCAAGCAATTTTAGGGGAAATTGCACCCAAATGTAACTAGTATATAAGTATTTCTATAGAAATTGAAGCCACAATCACTGAGCTATATAACAAACTGGAGTGACTAGTTAGCGTGCTGAAACCGCATCACACCGCGGAAAGGATTTCCATCTTCTTTTAAATTTCTCCATCTGGTAGCACAGTTGTATGCACAGATTGAAACGACCATTCTAAATTTTGCTCATAATATTTTGAAAAACAGGCATGGGCAGATTAAAGGGGGAAATGCTCTTCCAACTTTGCTTCAAGCTTGCCCCGATTGCTGAGAGCAATTGGGGCATTGTAACCTTCCACGCTGGCATGATCAATCGCCAGACTTGGCAATCTATCTCTTACTACGTCATCTATCGCCAACTGGGCTTTCCAACTAGGATCTATCTAAATGTTGGTCTAGCAAGCTAGTATCTTAAGAAATGAAATTTCATGCCTAAACATGGGAGGATTTACAGGGGTGCAATGCCCCTCCTTAAAATTTTTTTGAAAATTATTTTTTTTATGAAGATATGTTTTCGATGCTATCAGGGGACAACTATCAATCATGCCCCCAAAAAGTCACTGGCTTGTCCTGTGTCCTTCTCTTCCTAAATCGAACCAGTGGACAGAAAATGGAATTGTACTAAAAGCTTTCGATAAATATTTAAAAAGATAACATTTACCACTATCGCTGATCTGTAGAATTGTGTAAAGCTTCGATTCTTCCATTTTTAGATTCTGCTTTATTTTGAGTAAAATAATTTAAAGCAAAAGTTGAGCCAGTTGAAAGTTTTGACCCGATTCCATGAGATTGATAGCTACCAAGTGTTAGCCGTTTTATCTTAATCAAAATCACTTTTTTTCCATTCAATCATGAATCACCCCCCCCTCTCCTAATGTTTGTTTACAGTTTAGATTAAGGAATTGGGAATTGAGGATTTTGCGATATTCAGTGAGAAGAATTTATCCGTCACTCCCACTTGCGCCAAAAAGAATTAGCAAAATAAGTAAAGATCTTATTAAAACCTTAAAAGAGAAATTTTTTATCCCAAATACCACATATTTTTTTTACTTCTACAGGTCTTGAAGGAAGATAATTATTTTAAAACTAATTCGGAAATATAAAAACCTACAAGTAGGAAACACATTTTATTACTTGACTCCAACTGTGACTAAATTAGTTTCAAAATGTAAACAAGAACACGCGATTCTTCAGGTGGTTTCAAAAATTGAGAAAAAATAACAATATTACACGATTTTTAAGGATTTTTTCTTGTCATTTACCTTCTAAGAGACATTTTTCAATTTTATAATAGCAATTGTTATTTTTTTCGAGGTAAGTCTCATAGATTTTCAAATATTTAGCTGAAATAGCCAGTCTTCTAAGGGGATGGGGGACCTTTAAATAAGTCAAAATCTAACAAATTTCGGCAAAAAATATTGTTTGATTTATAATACTCAAAACTTATCCAAATAAGTATCTGAAAACGAAATTTAAAAAAGTGAATAAATAAAAAAATTTTACAAGTTTAAAGTTTAGCTACACGTGTTTAAACACGTACCGAATCACCTTCGAACAGCTTTTTCTTGCACAGTATGTTTTTGTAATGTTCCCGCCTTTAAAACGTTACTTTCGACAGAGTTTTCAAGGAAATTTTCTACATAGCTCCCTAACAATTCAGTTTTCTGAATTTTAGTCTGAATATGGATAGGCCCTATAGACAATTGTCCCTTCAGGTTCATTTCCCAACATTGAAAAAAAGTACTCGATACCTATAAGTATTTGATACCAAAGTATTCGATGCCTAAAATTATCGATTTTGCCCATCATTATATGTAATTGCAGATCAAAAGATTCACATAGCATAATTGCTATTAATTTAAAGATTAACAGGAATAAAATTTTCTTCTTTCATTTTTAAAAGAGGATTTGATTTATTATTAAACAAAAAAGTGGAAAATGTAAGTGTATAATTATTTATACGTGAATGCCACAGGTGGTGCCAGGAGCAGACACCTGCAACCTTGAGCCCAAAGAGCCTCAAAATTATCTTAAACCCTATACAGTAGAACTCCAATTATCCGAACTCCAACTATCCGAATCAATTTCAGAATTAATAAAAAAAATTCCGCCGCGAATTTTGCCTTTTTTAATGTTCTTTTTCGTGTTCTATTTGACATTTCTATGTTCGCTTTGTTCTTTTTTCGTGTTCTTATTCATTAGTTATTCAGGGCCGAATGCAGCTACGTTCTGTAACGATTCAATGAACCATAGAAACGTTCTAGGGAACCGTATTTCGTAACGTTTTAAAACGCCTGCTCCTGACCAGGCGTTCAACGACGATCGGGGCGGTACTTCCGATCGTTCTGTGCGCGCACCCAAAGTGGAGAAGGAGTGCATACAGCAATTAATTATAGTAAACCCCTTTTTTTCGGAAAAAATCCAATTATCCGAATGGGGTTCGGTCACAATTGATTCGGATAATTGGAGTTCTACTGTATTAAAAGAAAATCCCCCCTCTGAAATTTTAGGGCTTTTATACTGTGTTTTACCCTCAAAAATTCTGCCTCTTAAATGAAGTTTTTGACCTTTCGAAATTTATAGGATAATTTACATAAATCAGGGTTGGCCAGTTTAAACCAAATTGGTTTTACCAAAAAAAAACCACTTGGGGTTTTTTTGTTTTTTTTAGAAATAATAAAATATTTTCATGATTTTTTTAAAGAAAGTGTTATTAAGTATAATCTTTGCACAAAATTAAAAGGTCAGATTTATCAAAAACATTTAAGGCATGATTGACATTTTAGGCATTTTTTGACATATTTCTTTGACATTTTAAGGTGATTAAAAATCAGAAATCTTTTAATTTAATGGTTTTAATTATTGAACTCTCTCTAAACTTAACCTTAAATGCTTAAGTTAAACTTATCATATGTTGCAAGAGATAGTTTATTTATTAGTTTCCTTTAAAATGAAATATTATTTGAAAGAGTAGCTAAAGATACACTAAAGTTATCTGTTTTTCACTATAAAAGATGGCTTAGATTTTAATTAATTGATAAAATCAATTTGTCTTATTTGTCAGTCATAAAAACCAGTTGGTTTTATTACTAAATTAATAAAAATTGTCGATTTCTTTAATGATAAAATTATAAACAGATAAAAACCAGTTGGGCTTTTTTACTAAAATAATAAAAAATCCTTGATTTCCTAAATCAGATTAATTATCTCAATCATTTATCCAATTTCAATTATAATTATACTCTGTCTCACCTTAACTTGGCAGCACTGGGAAAGGCAGAGAATGTACCAATCCGCCCGAAAAAATAGTTCAAGGTTTTATTGCAATTTAAAATAAAGAATATGCAGATATGTTTGTAAAACTGTGTCATACATTATAGTTTATTGGGATTTTTATCATATAACTTAATTTAATCATGCGTTAAAAGTCTTTAAATCCAAGCGAATGAATATAGTCTGTAGGGTAGAGCCGGGTAGAATGGTGCGGTACGGGCAGGCTATTCCGGCTGATTGGCTGGGAACCGGTTTCCTGGCTGTAATTCGGTCGCCATAGCCTTTTCTCCACAGCCAAGTTAAGGTGAGACCGAGTATAGTTGCTTACATTTCACTTTTATTTATTTAAAAATGTTATTTTCTCTTTCTAAAGAAATTATTTAAGTTTATAAATTAATCCATATAATTAAGATAATTAATTTGATTATTTTACCATTTAATAATTAATCAAATGAAATTAATTATATCAATCAATTATCCAATTTCAATTAACATTAATTGTTTACATTTCACTTTTACTTCTTATTTAAAAAATAAAATTTTCTCTTTCTAAAGAAATTTCAAAAGTTCATAAATTTATCCATATATAATTAAGATAAATAATTTGATTATTTCAACCATTTATCCAAGATAAATTAACACCAATTTTTATTCACTACAATAATATTAGATAGTCAAATTGGAATATTTTAAAAACAAAAATTATTTTTAAAACAAATTTAATTAATTAATTGAAATATACAAATCATTTATCAATTACTAGCGGATATGCCCGGCCTTGCACGGGTGGAGTGTATAAATTTAATTTTTTAAGTTTTCTCTTTAAATACATTTAGATTATTTTGTAAATCAACAATTACCAATCATCCCAGTATCCCAGACGCCTTTCCTATCCCAGTGTTCCCTGTAATTTTTTCTATCCCGGTGTTCCCGGTAATTTTTCCTATCCTGATATTCCCTGTAATTTGTCATACCACGATATTCCCGGTAATTTGTCATATCCCGATATTCCCGGTAATTTTTCCTAACCAAGTATTCCCGGTAATTTTTCCTATCCCGGTGTTCCCGGTAATGTTTAATATCCCGGTGTCTTTTTCCATCTGAATAAAGTAACAGATTCGGAACAACTATAATAAAAAAATATCTGGTTAATATTTATAATTCTAGTGAAAAAAGTAACAAATTTGGAAATAAAATAAACGGTCTAGTAGTAATTGTAAGAGTCTAGTGAACCGTGTCTTTTGAAACAATGTTTTTTCATGAAGAAATTTTACACTTTTCCATAAATATTTTTATTTTAAAGGAAAAAATCTTTAAATAAAGGAAAATAACGTTTCAAAATTAATTATTTGAATTTATTTTGGTGTTTTCACAACTGATATAGTTTTTAAATGGACAATTATAGAGTTTTTCCTGTTAAAATATTTGATTTTTGGAGGTTTTCATCTCGTTAACAATAGTGAGTTGAGCAGATCTACTCTGGTAGAGAAATGGAGAAATAAGCGTTTTTGGCTATAAATTCGCTAATTACTCGTAATTATTCGATTTTCGAGCTTGGAAAACTTGACAGTGATCGTCCTCGCCTCGAGATACGCCTATATACCGAATTTTGGCCACGCCTGCGGCGTGGCTTTGGAGGAGATGCGTTACATACCCACATATATAGCCACAAACGTTTTTATATATTTATAGATAAACAACCCCTGAAATAAATTTCTCATTAACAGCTCAATTTCAAACATCACTGCTTATTCTGAAAATAAAATTCTAAAAAAACTTGGTTTAAACCAAAAAAACCTGGTTTAAACCTAAAAAACCAAATAAACCCGGGTTTTTTTTTGTTTTTTTAAACAGGTTTTTTGCCAACCCTGACATAAATACATTTAAAAGCTATTTCTTGATTGCTCTTTCAAAAATAACATTAGTGAAAAATTATAAACTATTTACTTATTTAATTTAAAGCTACATGATTATAGTATTCCTATATCATGAGAAATCTTTTTGAAGGGAGTGATATGGTGAAGTGGTTCACTGGTGGGATTAACACCCCCATGTGTTAACTAGTTACCCCTGTGTCTACTGGTGTTGGACCTGATATAGCACTATGCTCTACAAAGGATGTGCATCATCATTTTTGTTACTGCAAAAAAGTAGTTGGTCAAAAGTAAAGTGTTTAATTTTAAGACTTATGCTGCGATAAAAAGCCATGTTTTTTTTGTATTATGAGAATACAAAACGTGTACTTACAGTATATACTCAAAGTATTTATATACGTGTACTTACAGTATACTCAAAAGTATCAATTTAATTAATTGGCTATAGTGGATTGAATTTTCCAAAGATGATTATTTTATTTATGTACATCCCTTAATTTTCAATTTAGTGACTAAAAAAAAATATTTGCACGAAAAAAATTCCTGAAAATCATTATGCCGTAGATGAAGTATAATATAAGTAGAGATGTGTCTTTATTGATAATCTAGTTAATTTTAACAATACGGGCAAATTGCCATGGGTTGGCGAAAGTTAAGTGATAAAGGATTCTCTCTTTGTAGAATGCTTAGTACAGCAATATTACGATGTTCTTCATTTTTTTTCAGGCACTAGCAAGAAAGCCTTTAACCTAGAAGTTGCCATGGCCCAATTCTTAAAACTTACCGATAATCTAAGTTTGTGCATCCCAATCTTAAATTTAGCAGCCTAGTTATCAAAAAAAATTTCAGAACATTTATTAAATGTTAAATTTTAATGATATTTTCAATATTCTAATATTTTTTCTTTTGCTGTTTTTAAATCCATTTTAGAATGACCAGCATGGAAATTGACACTCCTTTTATACTAGCTCAATTTAAAAATGAATCGGGAGAAGCAGCCGGCGCGCCTCTTGATTTGCCTGTTGATGTTGATGTCAGCAAGCTTACAAGTATTTGTAATGCCCTACTTCAAAAGGTACATATACTTTTGAGCTAATGTAGTTTGTTCTCCTATGTTTATTTGAATTCATTTACCCTTGCTGAGTTGATTGAAATTTCCATTAGATTGCCATAACCAACAGCATTACTCCTGTCTTGTAACTATTGTTGCACCAACAAAACTTACTATAACTATCTAAACTGTTTTTGTAGGAGGAACCAGTTCCATTTCTTTTCTTTGTAAATGATGTTCAAATTAAAAGCTCTCTTCAAAACTACTTGGAGAAAAAATCGGTTGGAACTGAAAAAGTGTTGGACATAACGTATGCTGAGCAGTCAGTTTTTCAAGTCCGCCCTGTAACAAGATGTACTAGCTCAATTCCAGGACATGCTGAAGCTGTTATTTCAGCATCCTTCAGTCCAGATGGAAGGTATTTGCCTTAGTCTTCATGCTTTAAATTTGGTTGTTCGACCCGATTATGGAAATTTTTAAACTTGGATTGTTTTATGGTCAAACTAGAAAGTGGTCTTGAAAGTAAAACTAGGTAAATTAAATGAATGAGTTTTTGTTTGAATTGATTAAAAGATGTTTTGGTGTATGGTTATTTTAATGTTCAGTTATGATACTATTTTTAAGCTATTATTTCTTTTTAGATATCTTGCCAGTGGTTCTGGTGACACAACTGTTAGACTTTGGGATGTTAATACAGAAACTCCTCAATACACATGTAAAGGTATGCATTTAGGTTTTATAATATTTTTCTCTACCATGTTTTGAAAACAACTTATTTATTCCTTAATTTTGTGTTTTCATACTTTAGTTTCTAATCTGAACTGTATAGGTAAAATCACAATATTTTATAGAACCAAAATGAAAAACGCAAATTAAAGATAATTTTTTTAACAGAAAAAATGTTTGAAGAACATTGTTTTGTTTATCAAATAAATCTTTAACTGTTTTTTAATTTTTTTTAGGTCATAAGCATTGGGTGTTGTGCATATCATGGTCCCCAGATGGTATGAAATTGGCATCAGGGTGTAAAAGTAGCCAAGTATGTTGCTAACTTCAGCTATATACATAAATTTCAAATAATTCACAGTTTAAGTTTAAAAAATGTAAAAGGAGTCGTTTTTTTAATAAAGATTTTCCTTCTTATTTTCTTCATTAGACCATTGTTACAACTACTAATAAAAGCACCAAGTTTTAACAAAGTATTAATAATCATTTTTCATTTTTTTTAAATATTTTTGCTATAGAAACAATAAATTGTTGGTCTCAGAAGGGGCTGCTTTATGCCCTATCAGTAGTTCTACTGAAGTAAAATAAGGTACTTATATGTACTACACCATCGCAGTGGCGAATCCAGGGAGTGGCACTCTGGAAAGTGCCCCCCCCCTGGAGACCCAAAAAGGTTCTCAAAATGAGTAAAAACCCAACTTTTACAGGTCTAATTTAAAAATTTTTTCTGGGGGAGGGCCCCCCATTAGTATCAAATGGGGTATTCAGTGCTTATTTTTAGGAAATCCCCAAAATTTTGAAATTTTGGGTCAAAAAGTAAAGGTAATAGTGTTGAAAAGTTCCCCCCTTAGACTAAAAATGAGTTAAAACCCTCATTTTTCAAGTAAAATTTCTATTTTTTCTGGGGGTACCACAAGGGGATCTTGTCTGGAAAAGTGCCCCCCCTTGGAGCCGTGCTGGATCCGCGCCTGCACCATCGACCGTGCAGATAAATTTGAAAACATCGCCAACGACCATTTAATCTGCCTTGCTCTGAAAAAATCACCAAAGAAAACACTAGACATTGCTAATATTGGAATACCAAATTTACTTTATTGATCAAACATTCAAAATTAAACTTTACTAAGCCACAGAAATGCTACAATCAAATATTATTAAATAATAATGTTATCAAACATAATTATTTGAGTGAACTAAACTCTTTGTCATTAAAATTTAAATAAAAATATATCTAGCAAATCTAATTTTCTATTCATCCCATTTTCAGTTTTATATTTAGTTATTTTAAATAAAACAAAAAACATATTTTATTTGGTTGCCTCGTTTTTAGGAAACTGGACTTGGCAATAACATAAAACATTATGAAGTAATTGACTTCTAATATTGGCGTTAAAGCCACTTTTTGATAACTGGCAACGTTTTCAGATTTAGCATTACAGGTCAACAGTGTAGTTACTAAGTACCTAAAATATTTTATTATTCACATAAATTAAAATATAAAATGTATAATTAATTTTATATTTGTTATTTTTTTAAGTAATATTTTATAAGGAATTTTATTTCAACTGTTGGTATAAATGTATTTTAAAATTTAAATTTTTTGATTGAATTTTCTTCTGTCTGTTTATTTTTCTTAAATTGTTTTATTTGTTTTAGATTTGTATTTGGGACCCTAAAACTGGAAAGCAGATAGGCAAACCTTTACGTGGTCATAGTGGCTGGATATATTCAATATGTTGGGAACCTCTTCATTTGTAAGATCGAATTTTGTTACTTCCTTCTTCCTTTACAACTCTCCATTCTAGGTTGTATTATTATTTGGTTTGCAAGTTTAGTTAGGTTCATGGTTAACCGAATTTACTTAAACTCCAGAATCGAAACTCAGGTTTCTTCCATAACTTTTCTTTTAGTCTAATTTCTATTTTAAAACATTGCTTTGTATAACTATTTGTAAGTCTATTTTTGTTTCAATAAGCTATGCCTTTTTTAGGAATAAAGAATGTAGGCGAATTGCTAGTGCTTCAAAAGACTGCACAATCAGAATATGGGACATAGTCACCATGCATGCGCTGTATGTGCTGAGCTCACATACTGCTGCTGTCACCTGTGTCAAGTGGGGTGGATCTGGACTTATTTATTCTTCTTCACAAGACCGATCCATCAGAGTTTTTAGAACAAGTGATGTAAGGATTTGTTTTGTTGTATAAAGGTTTATAATGTAAAGTTTAGTTTTGCAGTTTCATAAATATAGTCTAAGTACAAAATATGTATTGTCAATTAGTTTATAAGGATGCCCCATTAACTTGGTTCTAGATAGTTGGTCTGCTTTCTTGTTATGGGTATGTTTTGGTATTGGGTAGGGCATTTTGCCAGATAAAAGGTACTTTTCCCAGGACAAGTTATCATTGAACTTTTATAGTGTTTCCACAGGTCAGGGAATACCTGGAAAATATGGAGGATTCGGAGAATTATAATGTTACCAAAAAATCCGGAAAAACTCCTTAGTTTTGTCTCAAGTCTGGAAAATCATATTGAACACCTAGAAAATGCATTAAGTTATATGTGCTTAAAAATTTTTTTTCAGGGTGCATTATGTCGTACTCTTCAAGGACATGGTCACTGGGTCAACACTTTGGCTCTTAATACAGATTATGTAATGAGAACTGGACCATATGATCCAAGTAAAGCAGCTGTAACCTATAGGGATGTTACTGAATCGAGTATGTTTGCATAAATAAAATTCTTGTTTTAATTACCAAAATTATAATACAGTAAAACGTCTATGACAATCATCACAACAACAAGTAGATAATGTATGTCGGTCCCATAAAGGTCACTTTACTGAGGTTCTTCTGTATTTTCAATTTTAATTTATTTTTCTTTATTTATATTTAAACTCAGTTACTAAATTAACTTTTATGTACTTCTGAACAGTTTCTCAAATATTTGCTTTTCCATAATTTTCATTTTTCCACTTTCTTTAGGGGAACAACTAGCCAAACTTGCTCTTGACCGCTATGAAGCAGTCACTGTAAGTAGACATTTAGTTTTTCTGTGTATAGTTCCAAATATTATTTTCACTAATTTTAATTTGAGTAATAATATAATTATACGATTTTAATCAATATGAATGCCTGCATTATGTACTCATCTCATATTTCAGTCCTGCTTCTTCCATTATTTTGTTTCCTTTAGCACATAATATTCAGGACAAAATTATTAATTGTTTTGGTTCTGTTATATGACAATTAGTTTTATTTCAGTTCATTTAGGTCAGTGGTTCCCAACCTTTTGTAGCCCATCGCCCCCTTTCTAGAGGTTGACTAACACCTTTCGCCCCCTTTTCATTCTCATTGTATGTAATTTTAATTTGAAGTAAAGAAAAAACAATTTAAGGGGTCCTCCCCCAGAAAATTTTTGGAAATAAGACTCCAAAAAACAGGTTTTTAACTAGTTATGGTACACCTCTTCCGAATTCAGACATATATTTTAGGTAAGATTTTGATGAACTAGTAAATATAAAAAATTAAAATTATATATATAAGTTCCAAGTACGAAGGGGGGGTTTGGGGGCCCTCCCCCAGAAAATTTTTGGAAATTTGACCCTAAGAAACAGGGTTTTAACTTGTTTTGGTACATTAAGTCTGAATACAGTCTGTCATACAGTACTATTTTATTTTCCCTCTTTAAATACCCATCGCCCCTCCCTTATTTATCGCCCCCTTGATAACACAAATCGCCCACCTGGGGGCAATCGCCCCCAGGTTGGGAACCACTGATTTAGGTGTTCAAGAATGCTGTGCTTTAAATTCTTGAATCTATATTTGTTTTTATCTTTTCTTTTACGATGTTTTGCTAGGAAACCAAGTAACTTAATATTTTTTTCAATACTTGATTTCCTTTTATAGAAAGGTAAACCCGAACTTATGGTGTCCGGTTCAGATGACTTCACTTTGTTTCTATGGACCCCTGAGAAAGACAAAAAGCCAATTACAAGAATGACTGGCCATCAAAATCTCATTAATGATGTGAAATTTTCTCCTGATATGAGAATAATCGCCAGTGCATCCTTCGATAAGTCTATAAAACTGTGGAATGGTGCAACTGGAAAGTAAGTCTAACTAAGAGCATTTGTGCTCCTCTAGTACATGCAGTACACATGAGATTAATAATTAAAGAAAATATACCTTAAATCCTGCTCATCTCTTTCCATAATTGAATAGTTCTGGATGGATAAGTATGTGAAAGATTTTAGGGGAACTTGGCCCTATGTAGTGCTAATTAACATTTATAGTAAAATTAAAACTTGTGTGATTTCAGGTACATTGCTTCTCTCCATGGTCACGTCCAGCAAGTTTACCAGATTGCCTGGGCAGCTGACAGCCGACTTCTTGTTAGTGGCAGTGCTGATTCAACCCTGAAAGTCTGGAGCATGAAAACAAATAAGATAGCTATTGACTTACCTGGACATGCTGATGAGGTAGAGTTTAGTTTATCTAGTTTTGCTACATTAGATTTGTTCCATAGCATTGGTTTGACTGATTTCATTACTTCTCATTCAGATTTATGCAGTTGATTGGAGTCCTGATGGTCAAAGAGTTGTTAGTGGAGGTAAAGATAAGGTCATCAAAATGTAAGTCAAAATGTTTGTCTCATAACACCTTAACTTTTACTAGAATTCTGATTTACATGGTTTTTAAAAGTTTTTTTAAATCTTAAATTTCTCTCTTATTCAATTTTACATTACATTAATTATACAGGGTGACCACAGACCTGAAAACCTTAAAAACCTGGAATTAGTATCAGGGAAAATCAGGCAATTTTAGAAAATTATCTGGGACATTTTGGAAATCTGCCTAGTTTTGAAAAAAAATTAAATATTTTTCTGATTTTCAAGTCTTTAAATATGTGCATTTCCATTCTCCTTCCTACAAAATAACATCTTGAAACCAGAAAAATTGGTGTTGTCGCAAATGTTTAAAAAAGCCTTCTTAGGGTTTCTTTGTAATAAAAGTCTGAAAATAATCTCATTTATATTCCTTCTTCTCCACAATTTTTACAGTCATACCAGATTATGAGGGAAAACCTGGAATTATCAGGGAACTATGAAAGAAGTTTTCTGTGGCCACCCTGTTATAAAAAAATTAGAAATTCCATGTGCTTGTGGCTTATTAACCAGGCTCTAGGAGGACTCCTTTAATTTTAGGTTTAATATTTAAAGGTGTCTCTTCCCATTAACAATTGAATGGTAATAGGGGTGCTTAAATTTTGAACAATTGTTATATGAAATAAAAGAAATGGTTAATAATGATTTTTGTATGAACTTTTTCTTGAGTGATGTTTCACATTTTCTTCTCTTTTTCAGGTGGAGACAGTGATTTATTTTTACCTTTCCCCTTTAAATAAAAACAATGTGGAACCTTCAGATATTAAAGAAATCAGAGATACCTTCAAATATTAAAAATTATTTTTGAAATTCCCAAAACATGCTGGATTCTAGATTTCTGGATTTCCACTTTCATCGTGGAAAATCTTGTTGCAGTTTTAAGTCTGAACCATTTGGGGAGTTAAAAAGCATCTTCACCAATCACTCCTAAATTTTCATCATCAATCACCTGTTATGATTCATAACTTGTGTAGATATAATGTACATAAGTTGAGATGCATTGTTTTTTATATTAAAGTCATTAAGATATAAAAATTGCCTGTTTTTTATCCTGATTTGGGTTTGCTGATGTCATGATATTTCGCCAATAACAATTTTAAGTTAAAACATCCTTGAGTTAATTCTTTAACACTTTGTTAACTTAATAATTAAATTATGAAAAATTTGGTGCTTGCATATTATCTTGTCGACCATTCAGCTGCTGACTAATTCAGCGGTACAGCAATAGAAAAGTCCATGGACTTTGATAACGTTTTTGATTAAGCGGCACGGTCGATGGGATAATATGACTTGACTTACTTGACTTATCCCTCTACCACTCCATTACTGGAGCATAGGGCCTCCGTCATGAGTCTCCACCTGACTCTATTGGTGGCAAGGTGTTTTGCCTCCCTCCATGTCACTCCGATATCCTTCAGTTCCCTCTCAATTGTCCTTCGCCATGTTGTTCTAGGCCTTCCCCTCTTTCGATGGCCCTGGGGGTTCCAGTCAAAGACCTGTCTAACTTTGAATTTTTCAGGTTTGCGAAGTACGTGGCCAATCCATTTCCTTTTCTTAATTTCAGACTCCACTGGTTTCTGTTTCGCTTTTCTTAGAAGATCTTCATTGTTAATTTTATGAAACCATTTTATATCCAGAATTCTTCTCAAGCATTTGTTAATGAAGATCTGGATTTTTTTCATGTTGGTCTTATTGCAGTGCCATGTTTCAGATCCATAGAGAAGGACGGAATTCACGTTAGTGTTAAACATTCTGATCTTGGTTGAGGTGGAGATGGTTTTATTTTTCCAAAACTTGTATAGGATTGCAAAGCTGCTGCGCGCTTTATGCAGTCTGTTGGTAATATCTTCATCAGTTCCGCCTTTATTATTAATAATAGAGCCAAGATACGTGAAGCTTGTCACTTCTTCCAATTTGTGATTTTCCAAGAAGATGTCATTTGATTGTTTAGGCTAGATTTTCAGAATTTTGTTTTTCTTTGATTAATATTAAGCCCCATTTTCTTTGCCTCCGTATTCAACCTATTTGTATTTTCTTGCATATCTTTCAGGGTGCTAGTCAGCAGGCATAAATCATCAGCGAAATGGAGGTCGGAAAGAAATTCCGTGAGTGTCCATCTAATACCCCTCTTATCTTCTGTCGCTTTCCTCATAATCCAATCTTCAGTGATCAAAAATATAGTTGGGGAGAGGATGCAGTTTTGCCTGACTCCTGAATTTACTTGAAAGGATTCTGATTGTTGTCCTTTATGAATAACTCTAATATTGTAGTTTCTGTAGATGCTTTTAATGATGTTCACAAAACACTCTGGTATCCCGTAATGTTTCAAGAGCTTCCAAATAGTATCTCTATGTACACTGTCAAATGCCTTTTCAAAATCAATAAAATTTAAATAAACTGTTGATTGCCATTCAATGGATTGTTCAACAATAATTCTCAGGGTTGCAATGTGGTCGACACATGATCTATTAGCTCGGAATCCAGCCTGTTCTGGTCTTAGTCTTTCATCAATTGCCCCCTTCATTCTTTCTAGTAGTATTCTAGTAAGTATTTTACTGCATATGTTCAGCAATGTGATTCCCCTCCAGTTATCACATAATGTCAAATTGCCTTTTTTTGGCAGTTTTATAAGTAGACCTTCATCCCAGTCTTCAGGAATTACACCCTCTTTAAGAATTTTATTAAACAGGTCAGTTAACACTTTTAGTGCAGTTTTGGAACTTTCCTTGAAAAGTTCCCCTGGTAGGTTATCGCTGCCAGCAGCCTTCCCGCTTTTAAGCAATTTGATTGCTTTCTGCACTTCTGGTAGTTTGATTGGGCCTGTGTCAATGTTCAATTGCTCGGGGGCTTCATCTGGGATCTCCTCCAACACAGCAGGGTTAGGTTATTCAGGGTCTCTTTAAAATGTTCTACCCATCTTTTTGCCTGGTCTTCATTTGTTGTTAGTTTCTGTCCCTGTCTATTTTTGATAGGTTTCTCACCAGTTTGTCTTCTTCCACTGATTTGATACGTAATATTGTACAGTTTTTTTGTCATTACTCAAAACCGCTTCTTCAGCTGCAGTGGCGAGATCATTGTAGTACTTTCTCCTGTCGTTACGTGCACTTTTCCTGCATTCTTTATTTTTGCTTTTGTAATCTTCAAGGATTTGTGCGTCGATTTCATGGTGTCTTTTACCCAAGAAATCTAGCTCTTATACCTCGTCTTTCCTGAACTAATTCCTTTGTTGTTTCTGAAATCCATTCTTTATCTTCGAATTTCTTTCTTCCTAGTATCTCTTCTGAAGTCTCTGTATAGATCTTGATGGGATAATATGCAAGAACCAAAAAGTTTACCCATATAATTACTATATTTTGTATCTAAAGGGATATTTTTAAATTATCAAGTTTAAAAATTATGTTATCGAACCTGAGAAGATGATTATTGCAATCATTTTTAAACTTAGAAGTTAATTTAAATAAACTTATTTTGAATATTTGTAAAATCATGAATGAACATATTGCATAAAAGCTGAACCTTTGTTGGGGAAAATATTTTCTTTAAAGTTGAAATGGAATTATAATAAACATGAGAGTAGTTCCTAATTCATTGATTGATATTTTCTCACAATTATTAGAAACTATGGTCTGGGGCTGGGAACCAGAGGCGTCGGCCCTCACTGACAGCCTCGCACTTTAAGGGCCTTGCAAGAATTTAAACTATTTGATTCCGTGTTTAACCAAGATATAATGTCTGTTCAATTACTTTTTTTCATGTTTCTGGCAGGGTTGCTTGATTTAAATCAACTTGAAAAAAATCATTGATTTAAATCAAAAATGTAAAACTGACACAATTTAAATAAAAAATTTATCTGCTAGATATGTAACTGGGAGAGATAGGTTAAAGTTACTCTACATAAAATTGCCTGCAATTTCAAGATCAAATTTTTGCTACCAATAACAAAAATTTTATGATGAAAAGGGGTAAGAAGCAGGGTTTGGAATCAATAATTGTGATAAACTAAACAAGTATTAAAATCTAATTTTTTTTTTACCTGGATCAAATCTTAAAATACAAGTATGTGGATGATTTTTATTGAAAGCTTGTTTTTATAATTTTAGTCATGTTTTTCCAACTAATTTTTTCATATACAAAACTATAAATAATAGAGCTTGTAGCAGATCTTTCCACATGTATTAGTTTTATCTTCTCCCACTAGAGGACACTGTGTGCTCATGGGTTTTTTATGTATACGTAGTGTGTTAACTGTAATATCATTAACTGTGTGATTCAAGTTTTACCCGCCGCCGGCTCGTGCACGGGGCCTGTTCCTAAAGTATCGTTTTATGTTTAACTATTAATTTCTATGTATCGTCCTTGTAAAGTCTCAATAAATAATTAAATGTCCTGGATTATCTCTGAGCAGCTACAAGCTCTATTATCTGTGTGCATGACTACTATCAATAATTAATCACTGAATTTTCATTTTTACCTCTAATTACTTATTAGTTTAAAGAAATAAACACAATTCTTTGAGTAAAATTAATTTAACTGAATCAATATAATTTAAAGAAGATTGATTTTAATTTTTACACAAAAATAAGGCATGATGTTTTTAGTTTTCATTGTCACAATTTATTTTCAAACCTAATATTAATATCAAAATTTGGCAAAAATAGTTATAGAAAGAAGGATAAAAATTTTAGTAATTGAGTACAATTATTCTTTCACCTTTTTTGAACGGGATTCTCACCGGTGTGATGCCAGTGAGCTGCTTCTCTTACTTAATGTATAAAATATATTAAAATTGGGTAATTAAGAAATGCTAAATTATTATATCACATTAAAATCACAATATCAGTATATTATTAACCAGTTTCATTAAGTTAAGAACTAGTAATTCATTTAAATAAAAAAAATCTTATTTAAATCAAAAAAGTTCAATTTAAATCAAATAAATCCGATTTTTTTTAAAAATCAGCAACACTGGTTTCTGGAGCCCGTGCGCGAGGCCTTTTGGGGAGCCCAGTTGAGAATCTTTTTTTTTTGGAACTGAAGCGCGAGGCTGCTGGGTATTCGAGCACCCCTCCATAATTTTTGTGTGAATGCGCAGCACCCTTCAGAAAATCTTCTCTCTAAACATTTTTTTAAATAAGCTCTTAACCAAAATAAACCCTTGCTTTCTTCACAACCATCAAAAATATATCTTCTAAACAAGGGGTTATGTGGGGGTGCAGATGGACACGGTCATCCCCGCCAGCCGCGATTGGATTTCCCTTTCTGAAAATGGAGAGGAGCTGGGAAAAAACCACCGCATGTATACAAGCTCAAAACCTTCATACAAAAATAAAGCTTCTATTATACAGGGAGAACAATATAAGAAGAATGCCAATGTCGTAAATAAGGTATCATTATTGAAAGTATTTATTATGTTATGTGATAGCGAAAGTCAGGGCCGTATCCAAAATTTGGACATCAATTTTTTACTTACTGTTTTTCCTTTAAAATTCTACTTAACTTAAAATGCATAAAACCCCTTGTTTTAACGTTCAAAATTCAAAATTTTTCTTGGCTAGAACCCCAACCCCCCTTGAAATTTTTGAAATCTATCATAACATTCTTGAACTTGATTTCCAAACCTGATAGATTTCGGTATAATTCGCGTTAATTATAGGCGTATACATTTAATTCATATAAAAATGAATACTAGTATTATATATTTTTACTGTCAAGAATTCATTTCGAATGTGCCTGGGATCTGGGATTCGTATTTGCAAAAGATGTGTTCGTTTAGATTCACGAGGATTGCAACTTCATTTACACATCATGTTTGTCTTTTAGGCAGTGGCGGCTCGTCCATAAGGGGTTGCGGGGCTGCAGCACCCCCAACCAAAATTTCCCGAAATTCCAATTTTTATTTGCTTTACAAAATATTTAAAAAATTAATCCATTTCCCCCTTTAATCTTTGTCCTTGTCATTTTTTTCCGGGTCGATCAGCCCCCGCAGATATACCAATCGTGGTATAAAACCCTAGCTCTATGCTCTATCATATCAAATCAAAATATCAATAATTTAGCATGCGATACGATACAACCACATTATGTTGTGGTGTGTTCAGTGAAGTTGTAACCACAGTTTTAGTGCAGGTACCGCAGGTTGAGGGCGTTTGTGTCGTGGGCCGCCCATTGACCGGTCTGTCTCTTATTGTCTGTGACTTCAACTGTGACTAAATTATTTCAAAATATAAACAAGACCACGCGATTCTTCAGATGGTTTCAAAAATTGAGAAAAATAACAATATTACACCATTTTTAAGGATTTTTTTCTTGTCATTTATCTTCTAAGAAACATTTTTCAATTTTATAATAGCAATTGTTATTATTTTCGAGGTAAGTCTTATAGATTTTCAAATATTTAGCTGAAATTGCCAGTCTTCTAGGGGGATGGTGTGGTGGACCTTCAAATAAGTCAAAATCGAACAAATTTCGGCAAAAATATTGTTTGATTTTATAATACTCAAAACTAATCCAAATAAGCATACCTTTATAATATACACGAACGCGCGAACGGAGTTCGCAGAAAATTTTCTGTAAGAAGAAAGAGAACTTTTTTTTTAGAAATTTTTCTGCAAATATTTTTCTTGATGAATTTTTCTCTTGTTTTTCACTAAATACACCCGTCCACCAGGCTTTCCATTTACACAACAGGCGATATTATCGGATCTTCAGAATTATTTTGTATCACAGTTATTATGCTAAGAATTATTTGCATTTCAAAAGAAGGGGACAGTTTATTAAATGAAAAGGGCATTTATGAAAGAAATCTGTCATTGTGTAAGAAAAACAAGTGTTAATACTTGCAGAAAATTTTTTGAAAAAATTTAAGTTCGCAGAAATGTTTTTATTTCATATGAGTATGCAAATAAGGGAAAACAAAATTTAAAAAAGTGAATAAATAAAAAATTTTTTACAAGTTTAAAGTTTAGCTACGCGCGTTGAAACATGTACCGAATCACCTTCGAACAGCTTTTTCTTGCACAGTATGTTTTTGCGACAGAGTTTTCAAGGAAAAATTTTAGTAATTGAGTACAATTGTTCATTCACCCTTTTAGAACGGGCTTCTCATAAGTGAGATGCCAGTGAACTGCTTCTCTTAATTCATTCAATTAATTAATGTATAAAATAGACTAAAATTGGGTAATTAAGTAATGCTAAATTACTATATCACATTGATATTACAATATCAGTATATTATTAACCAGTTTCATGAAGTTCAGAACTAGTAATTCATTTAAATCAAAAAATCTGATTTAAATATAAAAAGTCCGATTTAAATCAAATAAATCCGATATTTTTGATTTTTTTTTAAATCAAAAAAAAATCAGCAACCCTGCTTTATAGGCATTTTTGCGGAATTTTCAAAACTGCTGAAAATTCGAGAATCCGATATATAATGAATGATCGATCTGAGTTCGAGGGGTCCATTACTGTACTTTTTTGTGTAACATTAGGAATTATGTAGTTTGCAAAATTATATCAAGCTATATGCACTCGCTAAGTGTAATTTTATTAAAAAAATTATATATTTTCTGAAATAGGACTATTTCACAAAAACTATTTTCAAAAACGGACCCAGTTAAAAACTCCTGGCATGCACCCGGGCCATTCCATGGTGACGGGTGTGACCATGAGAGAAAATTTTCGAGGTTGTATGTTGTATCTAAATTTGGGGGTATATATTAAACATTAAATCTCTAAAAAGTATTTTTAGTATGTTGTCCTATGCTTATACTTAATTTTAGAAGCAAAAGTAAAACTTCAACAACTTAAAATTTTTTTAAAAAGTTTTTTAAAACGCTCTGACGGGTGTGACGCTCCCGGGACAAGAGTTTTCACTTACCTACACATTTGTTAAAATTCCTGTGAATTTATGAATGTTAGATAAATGAAACATTTTTTTTCTTATAAAGAAGATTCAAATAAAGAATAATATTGGGTTGTCCCATAAGTTCTGTTACTTTTTACGAAGTTTCGTGTTTGAAAATTTTTTATGAAAAACTGGTATTAGGTGGAGATTTCAAACAAAAGGGATTTTGATCTATGTATATTTATGAACATAATGTGTGGTTTTGGTAGTTCTCGTGATATTATTTCTTTTCAAAATGGCGGTTTGAAAAAAAGACCGCAAACGACGATTTTCGCGTAATTTTTTTCTTTTGTTTAAAAAACTAGGAAGAACGCATGATTCATGGCTAAAAATATTTTTACTGTATGTTTGAAATGTTTAGATTGAGATGTCATAGTTTCAAGATAATTCGATAAGTTTAACTTAGGAAATTTTGGTCTCAAACATAACATCAATTGCAAAAAACTTTCATCAGTAATGTTAGTCATTTCAAAGAAATTCTCACAAAAAATCCTCAAAAACAATAAAAACGCTTACAGATAGACCCCAGTATTTAAAATATGCAGTATATTAAATTATCTCTGTAATTAAGTTTAGAAAGTAGTGCGCACAATTCAAGCGCGCAACATTTTAGCTTATCCGAATTACACTCGCTGAACTTATACCCTATGCGAACAAAGCAATTATTTGCTTCATACAAAAACACTACAATAAAAACAACTCGTTGGAATTTAGAAATAAATCTATTGAACTCTAATATGAAAAGATGCTTTCAATGTTTAAACTGTGTAAAAAAGCATTATGGTTCAAAAAACATCTGCCTCTTATTTGCTTCATACCAGCTGCTTAGAAAAACAATGGACGTGCTTTAAAAAACACGTGAAATTAGCAATATATGAAGTTTTAAAGCCAGAATTTCCTACCTTAATCTTATTGAATCATCTTGAAATTAAGACACCTTAATCGAAACATCTCAAATATACAGTAAAACTTTTTTTAGCCATGAATTATGCGTTCTTCCTAGTTTTTTAAAGAAAAGAAAAAAATTACGCAAAAATCGTTGTTTGCGGTCTTTTTTTCAAACTGCCATTTTGAAAAGAAATAATATCACGAGAACTACCAAAGTCGCACGTTATGTTCATAAATATACATAGATCAAAATCCCCTTTGTTTGAAATCCCCACCTATTACCAGTTTTTCATAAAAAAATTTCAAACACGAAATTTCGTAAAAAGTAACAGAACTTATGGGACAACCCAATACATAAAATTTATTAAAATATTTATGTAATTTAATTTATCAGAATTTTTTTTCTGCTGTGACGGGTGTGACAGGATTTGTGACGGGTGTGACACAGTGTGAATTATGCTATTTTAAGGCTATTTACTAAATAAACTATGATCAATATAGGCAGTTAACTTGATTAAAGCTACTATACAAACATAAATTTATAAAACTGACCACATTTTATGATGTTTTAGAACTTTTAGTGTTGATTATTTTTTTTGTTGGGTTTGATGAGTTTTCCATCTTAAGTTTATTTTCTAGCATTTAATGTGGTGTAAAAAGCAATGTTTATATTTCCCTTATTTCCTGGGTTCATATAAATCCTTCTATCAAATTTTAGTGTTGCTTTCCGTAATTTTCCAACATTGCACGTCTAGACTTAGGAATACCTTAATTTCATAAGATGCTTGGTATGTGTAAAAAAGTGTAAAATTTCATTCTAAATTAAAACCAATGAGAAAGTAACATATACTTTAATTATGATATTTGTTTTTAAACTTTGATGCTCAACCCACAAATAACAAGTTATTTTAAAGTTGAGAAAACTTTTCCAACTAGCTGTAAGGATATTTAAAATGCAAAATTTGCTCCAATTTATCACTGATTACTACAACATATAAAAATGGGAATCATAATGATTTGAGAATGAGTCTAGTATTAGTAAGTACTGGACAATCTAATAGTGTTAATAAATTTTGAATAAGTCAACCATAAAACTCTTATCTATAAAATTTTTTTCAATTAATGATTAGGGGCCATTCATTAATTACGTAAGGGTCCCGAGGGGGAGGGGGGGTTGGAAAAATCTCTACATACCCTTACTTGGGGGGTGGGGGGGTCAAACCAATTCTTACGTAAGATTTTCCTAGTTAATATAAACAAATTCCAATTACTCTAATCAAGAGATAATAATATAATAGTAATATGTAGTTGACAGCAAGAATATTACTTATCTGTTGAAAAATAAAAATCTTTGATTTACGTCAAACGGAGAGTTTTCTAACATTTTATTGTTTTGAAAAACATAATGGAATCTTACGTAAGAATAGGGGGGGAGGGGTTTGAAAAATCTTACGTACCCTTACATGGGGGGAGGGGGGGTCAAAAATTGCCAAAATCATCCTTACGTAATTAATGAATGGCCCCTTAGTTAAAAAAATGTTAAAGTAGTTTATTTTTTATTAATTTTAATTTTTTATGTACATTAAATGTCATGTTAACTAATGTCTTTTCTTTAAAAATCTACAAAAAGTTTAATAAAATTTTGATTAACTCGCATTTTAAAAAATAATTAATGAAATTAATTATATAACAATAAATAATTTTTTTGCTAGCCATGACTGTCTTAATATGTTTAAAAATTTTAATGATACAATTTTTTATTTCTTTTAGAAATCATTCAACTATTTTTTTAAAAAATTTTAAATGTTGTCACACCCGTCACAGGAATTTCGTCACACCCGTCACACTAAACATCACACAAAATAAAAATTTTAAAATTTTTTACTACATCACATGTGTTCAGAACTGCAACAATCAGAACATCTGAAAGTTTAAAGGATTTATGCTGAAAATTGAATCTTGTAGAATAACTTTTCTATCTTTTTTGTGACGGGTGTGACAGAAGGACAACGTAAATTCAAAGGCACCAAAAATCAAGTTTTAAAAATATTTTTTGAAAATTAAAGGTTTTATAAGATAAACAAGGTCACAAATAATGATATTATGCATCTTTAATGAAAATTTAGCTGCTTTTAGTATTGTTTAGGTCAAGATGAAAATACCCTATTTTTCTTACTTGAAAAGTTTTTAAATTTTTCTAACTTTGAGCCCTCAAAAAGTATACAAGAAAATTTTTTAAAGCTTAGCTCTCTGTAATTTCTTCTGGTGCATATCTTTACCTTTAATTTGATGTATAATTTATAGTTATAACACCCATTTAAAATTTCAACCCTCATGTCCACACTTTTTCATGGAATGGCCCACCCCTGATTTTTTAAGTAATTGATCAACTTTAAGTTTGTTAAATTCTGGCTTTAGTTCCAGAAAAAGGGAAATTTTAAAAAAATTTGAGTATTAAGTGTAAAAAATATTTTCTAGCAAAACTACTGAACCAAATAACTAAATAATACCTATTTTTGTTATGTACTTTTGAACAATTATTTAATAAAAGCAAGAAGAAATGTAAAAAATTATATCGCTAGTGAGATTTAAAAAATTTGTCTTAAAAATTTAATCTAAAAAATTTAATTTTTACTTTTTTATAAAATTTTAAATTGATATGGCATTTTAATACTGTACTGCACTTATTTACCTAACATAAGAATCGTAAAATAATAAATTTAAAAAACTGTTTTGAAGGTCCACCATCCCCTTGCCAAAATATAGATTTTTATCTTTTTAACTTATTCTGTAAAAAAGGTTCGGTCAACCACACAGACTGAAATTCTGTCAATTTTACCCATCTATGTTTTCATTAATATATAGTACAAGTAATTACCCTGATATTTTTGTATTTACTTTAACGGTACTTACCTACGTATTAACGTCACCGCGATTTTTAAATTTTTAATTAATGATTAATTAATTAAAATGATATAATGTGATAATTAATTATCAAAATTCAAACGAGGTAGTCAAGGCTCCGAGCGGCGCAGCGTTTTCAAGATCTAGTTTTGCGAGGATCGGGAGCCTGCTTTTTGTTTGATCGCTTTCAGTTTTCTGAATTTCAGTCTGAGTATGGATATGCCCTATAGACAATTGTCCCTTCAGGTTCATTTCCCAACATTGAAAAAAAGTACTCGAGTACAGCAACCCTAGATTATATTACCATGTTCTTCATTTTTTCATAACACAAAGGACTTTCTCGCCAATTTCAGGCATTAGCAAGAAATCCTTTAGCCTAGAAGTTGCCATGGCCCGATTCTTAAAACTTACCGATAATCTAAGTTTGTGCTTCCCAATCTTAAATTTAGCAGCCTAGTTATCAAAAAAAAAAATTTCAGAACACTTTTTAAATGTTAAATTTTTATGATATTTTCAATATTCTAATATTTTTTCTTTTGCTGTTTTTTAAATCCATTTTAGAATGACCAGCATGGAAATTGACACTCCTTTTATACTAGCTCAATTTAAAAATGAATCAGGAGAAGCAGCCGGTGCACCTCTTGATTTGCCTGTTGATGTTGATGTCAGCAAGCTTACAAGTATTTGTAATGCCCTGCTTCAAAAGGTATGTATAATTTTGAGCTAATGTAGTTTGTTCTCCTATGTTTATTTGAATTCGTTTACCCTTGCTGAGTTGCTTGAAATTTCCATTAGATTGCCATAACCAACAGGATTACTCCTGTCTTGTAACTATTGTTGCACCAACAAAACTTACTATAACTATCTAAACTGTTTTTGTAGGAGGAACCAGTTCCATTTCTTTTCTTTGTAAATGATGTTCAAATTAAAAGCTCTCTCCAAAACTACTTGGAGAAAAAATTAGTTGGAACTGAAAAAGTGTTGGACATAACGTATGCTGAGCAGTCAGTTTTTCAAGTCCGCCCTGTAACAAGATGTACTAGCTCAATTCCAGGACATACTGAAGCTGTTATTTCAGCATCCTTCAGTCCAGATGGGAGGTATTTGCCTTAGTCTTCATGCTTGAAATTTGGTTTTTCAATCCAATTAAAAAAAATTTTAAACTTATACTGTTTTATTGTCAAACTAGAAAGTGGTCTTGAAAGTAAAACTAGGTAAATTAAATGAATGAATTTTTGTTTGAATTGATTAAAAGATGTTTTGGTGTATGGTTATTTTAATGTTCAGTTGTGATTCTATTTTTATGCTATTTCTTTTTAGATATCTTGCCAGTGGTTCTGGTGACACAACTGTTAGACTTTGGGATGTTAATACAGAAACTCCTCAATACACATGTACAGGTATATATTTTGGTTTTATAATATTTTCTCTACCATGTTTTGAAAACAGTTTATTTATTCCTTAATATTGTGTTTTCATACTTTAGTTTCTAATCTGAACTGTATAGGTATAATCACATTATTTTATAGAACCAAAATGAAAAATGCAAGTTGAAGATAATTATTTTTAACAGAAAAAATGTTAGAAGAACATTGTTAACTGTTTGTTAATTTTTTTAGGTCATAAAGGTTGGGTGTTGTGCATATCATGGTCCCCAGATGGTATGAAATTGGCATCAGGGTGTATAAATAGCCAGGTATGTTGCTAACTTCATCTATATACATAAATTTGAAATAATTCACAGTTTAAGTTTAAAAAATATAAAAGGAGTCATTTTTTTAAGTAAAAATTTTCCTTCTCTTATTACATTAGACCGTTGTTACAACTACTTATAAAAGCACCAAGTTTTAACAAAGTATTAATAATCATTTTTCATTTTTTAAAAATATTTTTGCTATAAAAACAATAAATTGTCGGTCTCAGAAGGGGCTGCTTTATGCCTCTATCAGTAGTTCTAAACTAAACTCATTGGCGCAACAGCCCTAGTGGGCCAAGGCCTACGATGCCCATCTTCGTTTTCGTGACCGAGGGGCCCTGGGGTGCAAGGTGTTAGGCATGTGTGCAAGGTGTTAGGTGGTCATTCTAACGCGAGAACCCCAGTGTTTAGTTCCCAAGCACGCTTGGTCCTCATTTTATCGACCCACTGAAGGGATGAAAGGCTGAGTGGACCTCGCCCAGCCCGGGAATTGAACCCCGGGCCTGTGGTGTGGAAGCGCGAAGCACTATACCACTGAGCCACTGGGGCTTCATCAGTAGTTCGACTGAAGTAAAATAAGAAACTTATATGTACTACACCATCGACGGTGCAGCTAAATTTGAAAACTTCGCCAAAGACCGTTTAATCTGCCTTGCTCTGAAAAAATCACCAAAGAAAACACTAGACATGGCAAATATCGGAATACCAAATTTACTTTATTGATCAAACATTCAAAGTTAAACTTTACTATGCCACAGAAATGCTACAATCAAATATTAAGTAATAATGTTATCAAATATAATTATTTGAGTGAACTAAACTCTTTATGTCATTAAAATTTAATTAAAAATATATCCAGCAGATCTAATTTTCCATTTATCCCATTTTCAGTTTTATATTTAGTTATTTAAATAAACAAAAAACATCTTTTATTTATTTGCCTCGTTTTTGGGAACTGGACCTGGCAATAACATAAAACTCTTCATTGACTTATGAAGTCATTGATTTCTAATATTGGCGTTAAAGCCACTTTTTGGTGACTTTGGCAAGGTTTTCAGATTTAGCATTACAGATCAACAGTGTAGTACGTAAATGCCTAAATTAATTTATTATTCACATAAATTAAAATATAAAATGCATACTCAATGTTATAATTGTTATTTTTAGGTAATATTTGTAACAGGGTTGGCATGGTTTAAACCAAATGGTTTTTTTCAAAAGAAACCACCAAAATGGTTTTTTTCCAGAAAATCTGCAATTTTTTAAACTTTTGGGTTTATTAAAATAATTTATCTCTATTCTAAAAAAAAGTTTTTGGTGAACGGTTTCCAGAGAAAGGCTTTTTAGTTACTGAACCGAATGGCACATATATGGTATCAAAATGTCCGAATTCTTTCCGGATTTCCGAGTAAGCCCTTCGATTTTTCAAAAAAATTCTCAATTTTAAAATATTTCCATTTTTTTAGATAACGGATAAGGTCGCAGTTACAAAGCAAGTACTGTCAATCAAATTATTATGCATCCAATCACAACGACCGATTGACGCTATATTTTAAGATGAAACATGTTTTTTCACCTTTTAAAAAAGTACTTTCTTGATGAAATATCACTCAAAGACTGATAAAAACATATTCTATAGTTTACATATATTTATACATATATTTTATACATATATTTATAGTTTTTAGTCTGATTTTATCGGAATTAATTGTAAACATAGAGTAATGTTTTGTCTCTTATTATTTTCAATTGCTTAAACAGTATTGTTTAACAAATCTGGGTTTAAAAAATATGAGTGATGAACACTAGGCATATTATGCTAACGAGTTACTTTAAGTACTTTAAAATTATGGTTTTTGTTTGGTCCTAATATTGATAAACAATTAGAATTGGTTATTTTTATAACCATAGATTAAAAATAATTAAGATGAATATTTTTAAAAACATTTCGTTTAAATTTTTGATAAGTTCGAGTTAATATTATATTCAAACTTTTAAGGGAGATTTATTGATGGAGGGGATTTGGTGACGTATTTTTTGAAAGTTCGTTGACGTGTTTTCTTTAAATAATTGTTTTATAAAGTGTTTTAAGTTCAGCAAGTTGGAATTTGTGGGAATTGCGAAGCAATTCCAAAATGTCCTGCGTCAGCAGTTTACGGGGGTTGGCAAGCGATAGCGAGCAGGGAGCGGTAGCTCCCTAGTATATATAAAAATAAACATCGATCCAGATATTCATATATACATCCATACTCTACTCATGCTTCTAAAGAAAAAATCTCCAGCAGGAACTGGTTCATTTTCTGGGCTGCTTTAATGCTCAATTAGAGCCCTTAATTAATCGTATTTTCATGATTTTATTATATCTTTGGTATAAAATTTAATAAATAAAACATATTCCTGCAATTTAAGAAAAAATACAATATTTCAACCTAAAAGGGTTTTAAATATTAACTCTAGTTTTTGGTCTGTTAACCATTTTCTTAAAAGCTACACTATGATCATCATTTGATTTTTCATCCTCGTTTCCAAGGAGAATATTTAACAACAATGCTATTCGAAGAAACTTTTTATTTAAAAATTAAACCCTCAAATAAAAATATTTTGTACTATACTTACCAGTTTTAAAATTTAAAATTTCATTTAATTATACTTTTAGATTATAGTTATAAATTTTAATTAGACTCATATCTAGTTTTTCTTTTAAAAACTCGCATTATGTTTTTTTGTAACAATGGGATGAACAGATCTCTTTTGGAGGAGAAATAAAGCTATTTCAGCAAAATGACCATAAAAAGAAGAAAAAAGGGGTAAAGTGGTCAATTATAGTGTTCGAAACATAGCCTATGTTTTTTCTGGAGTTTTTTACGTATGTATACCAAGTTTGGTGCAGATCGGAAGTAAACTGTGGATTTGTATAAAAGACAAACACACACACATATATACCCACATTCAATTTTATTATATTAGATATATATAGATTAAAAAAAGAACTTGTTTTTTTATGCTTTGAAAAGAAATTCCATGGTGTTATTCAATAAAACCCATGTATGGTTTTTAATTTATTAAGAACAAGAAATTTTATTGGGCCTTGCACTATAAAAACCAAATGGATTCTTTAACTCACTAAGCACCAATAAAATAAAAACCACTTGATATTTTGCTTTGAAAAGAAATTCTTGGTTTTTTTAGTTAAATAAGAAAAGGATATTTTAATGCACTAAAAAAACAATTTTTTTACTCACTCAGCACCGGCTATTTAAGTAGTATGTATTATAAAAACAACTTGGTTTTTATACTTTGAAAAGAAACTATTGTTTTTTTAAATAGAAACAAATATGGTTTTTTTATCATATAAACCCCATATATTTGAATCCATTATAAAAACCTCAGTTGGTTTTTATTTATAATAAATAAAAATCTTACTGAAATGTACACATCTAAACACTTTTCCGATGCAATAAAAACCAGTGGTTTTTATAAGCAGCAAAAAATCCTGATATATATATATATAAATTTAACTATTTAAAAAATTAATTTTAGTTAATTAATTAAATCACTTGGTTTATAGCTGAATTGATTATCTATTAATTCAATGGATTTATTACAGAAAAAACTAAGTAGCTATATTTATGCGGGTACGAAAAAAAGTTTAAAAAAAACACTGGTTTTTAAAAAAAAAACCTGGTTTAAACCAAAAAAACCTGTTTTTTGGGGGGTTTAAAAAAAAACAATTTTTTTTCCAACCCTGATTGATTTATAAGGAATTTTATTTTCAACCATTTGTAATGTACAGTAGAACCCCGATTATCCGCGAGCGGATGATCCGCGATGCAGATTATCTGCGAGTGCCAGGAAGGAAAATTTTTAATGATGAGAGCAAATTTTAGATGAGATTAGAGAGGTTTAAGATGTAGAGCAAAGGTTTCTGCTGTAATGTACATATTTTAAAAGTTGCACATATCATGTTTTTTGTACAATAAGACATAGTTTTTATGCTGGAATATTTTTATCGTGTTTTCACCTCATTTTTAGTCTTTTTTGGGTTATCTGCGATTTTCACTATCCGCGGTACCCTTGCCACCCAATTCCGCAGATAATCGAGGCTCTACTGTATTTTAAAATTTAAATCAAAGTTTAAATTTTTTGATTGAATTATCTTTGTCTGTTTATTTTTCTTAAATTGTTTTAGATTTGTATTTGGGACCCTAAAACTGGAAAGCAGATAGGCAAACCTTTACGTGGTCATAGTGGCTTGATATATTCAATATGTTGGGAACCTCTTCATTTGTAAGATCGAATTTTATGTTACTTCCTTCTTCCTTTAAAACTCTCCATTCTAGGTTGTATTATTATTTAGTTTGCAAGTTTAGTTAGGTTCATGGTTAACCGATTTTACTTAAACTCCAGAATCGAAACTCATGTTTCTTGAATCCGTATCCATAACTTTTCTTTTAGTGTTTGTAATTTCTATTTCAAAACGTTGCTTTGTATAACTATTTGAAAGTGTATTTTTGTTTCAATAAGCTATGCCTTTTTTAGGAATAAAGAATGTAGGCGAATCGCTAGTGCTTCAAAAGACTACACTATCAGAATATGGGACATAGTCACCATGCACACGCTGTATGTGCTGAGCTCGCATACTGCTGCTGTCACCTGTGTCAAGTGGGGTGGATCTGGACTTATTTATTCTTCTTGTCAAGACACATCCATCAGAGTTTTTAGAACAAATGATGTAAGGATTTGTTTTGTTGTATAAAGGTTTATAATGCAAAGTTTAGTTTTGCAGTTCCATAAATATAGTCTAAGTACAAAATATGTATTGTCAATTAGTTTATAAGGATGCCCCATTAACTTGATTCTAGATATTTGTCCGCATTCTTGTTATGGGTATGTTTTGGTACTGGGTTGGGCATTTTGCCAGATAAAAAGTACTTTTCCCAGGACAAGTTATCATTGAACTTTTATAGTGTTTCCGCAGGTCAGGGAATACCTGGAAAATATGGAGGATTCGGAGAATTGTAATTTAACCGAAAAATCTGGAAAAACTCCTTAGTTTTGCCTCAAGTCTGGAAAATCGTACAGAACACCTAGAAAATGCATTAAGTTATGTGTGCTTAAAAATTTTTTTCAGGGTGCATTATGTCGTACTCTTCAAGGACATGGTGGTTGGGTGAACACTTTGGCTCTTAATACAGATTATGTGATGAGAACTGGACCATATGATCCAAGTAAAGCCGCTGTAACCTATAGGGATGTTACTGAATCAAGTATGTTTGCATAAATAAAATTCTTGTTTTAATTACCAATATTATAATACAGTAAAACATCTTTATAAAAATCATCGCAACAACCAGAAGATAAAGTATGTCGGTCCCATAAAGGTCCCTTTATTGAGGTTCTTCTGTATTTTCAATTTTAATTTATTTTTCTTTATTTATATTCAGTGGCGGCTCGTAGCTAAAATTATTGGGGATGCTGCTCCAGCTGTACCAAGTTGAAAACGTATATTTTAAGTGATACTATGCTAAATAAATCTAAAAAACGTGGACACAAGGACCTCTTTTCTTTACTAAGATTTTCTCATTATAAGACAGCAAGAAAAGTTTAAGCTGTTGAAGTTCACTTACTGTCAAACACACACAGAATTGCACCCCTTTCTTGTGGGGATGCATTTCAATCCTACACTATTTCTAAAAAAAAATGTTGAAAAAATCAAATAGAAGATATGGGAACTATTGTATAAGAACATTATTAAATATTGTAAGAGCACCCTTATTAATACAATTGTTTTTAAATTTTTAAAAAACTCATAATTAAATATTAATTCAGACTACCTATAAAAAACTTTTGAAAGATCACCCCCAAAATTGAAAAAATCTAGGTTTTTCTTTACGTTTTTCACATTTTATGAAACTTTGTCAGAAAAGCGGGTCGTCTGGTCACCCTACACTTAATTAACAATCACACACATGTCACTTACCCATTTAACTCATTAATCCAATCTTGCAAAGACGAAGTTGGTCCTAGCTCACTTTGAGTGAAATCAAAAACTGAAGCGGGATAATAATTCCATTCGTTATGTATAAAAAGAAAAAACGTGACTACTAAAAAGTAAAAATAAATCTTAAAATAGTGTTTAAGTGTGAAAATCTAGAAAGCCAATGTGATTTATTACTAGAAATCGGGATTTTTTCTTATCTCTGATGAGGTTACAATGCTCGCGAAAGAAAAAACGATCATTCTTTTGCTTCTTTTGCTTTTTCTCAACAGTTTTTATACCTCCTTCGGTATATATCCGGGAGCTGTCGACCCGAAAGGAAATCTGTTGGCGAGACGGGGGAGTTTTTTGGATGTTGTGTTTAAGATGAGAGAATAATTACTATCATTAAGGCTAGTAGAGTATTATAAATTCAAAAAGGATAAGGAGAAAAAATAAATCATTTTTAAATTAAAAATTGGAATTTGGGAAAATTTTGGTTGGGGGTGCTGCAGCCCCTATGGAAGAGCCGCCACTGTTTATATTTAAACTCAGTTACTAAATTAACTTTTATGTACTTCTGAACAGTTTCTCAAATATTTGCTTTTTCATTTTTCCACTTTCTTTAGGGGAACAACTAGCCAAACTTGCTCTTGACCGCTATGAAGCTGTCACTGTAAGTAGACATTTAGTTTTTCTGTGTATAGTTCCAAATATTATTTTCACTAATTTTAAGTTGAGTAATAATATAATTATACGATTTTAATCAATATGAATGCCTGTCTCATGAGAGAATGTCTCATGAGAATGCCTCTTATGAATGCCTACTCATCTCATATTTCAGTCCTGCTTCTTCCCTTATTTTTTTCCATTCTTATAAAAGCAAACTTAAAATCAAGTGAGTTCCCCAGGAAACTGAAATGAAGACATTAGCACATAATATTCGGGACAAAATTATTAATTGTTTTGGTTCTGTTATATGCCAATTAGTTTGATTTCAGTTCATTTAGGTGTTCAAGAATGCTATGCTTTAAATTCTTGAATCTATATTTGTTTTTATCTTTTCTTTTATGATGTTTTGCTAGGAAACCAAGTAACTTAATATTTTTTTCAATACTTGATTTTCTTTTATAGAAAGGTAAACCCGAACTTATGGTGTCTGGTTCAGATGACTACACTTTGTGCCTATGGACCCCTGAGAAAGACGAAAATAAAATTATAAAAATGACTGGCCATCAAAATCTCATTAATGATGTGAAATTTTCTCCTGATATGAGAATAATCGCCAGTGCATCCTTCGATAAGTCTATAAAACTGTGGAATGGTGCAACTGGAAAGTAAGTCTAACTAAGCTCACCTGTGCCCCTCTAGTACATGCAGTACACATGAGATTAATAATTAAAGAAAATATACCTTAAATCCTGCTCATCTCTTTCCATAATTGAATAGTTCTGTATGGATATTTGTAGTATGTGAAAGATTTTAGGGGAACTCTGACCAATGTAGTATTAATTACCGTTTGTAGTAAAAATAAAACTTATGCAATTTCAGGTACATTGCTTCCCTCCGTGGTCACGTCCAGCAAGTTTACCAGATTGCCTGGGCAGCTGACAGCCGACTTCTTGTTAGTGGCAGTGCTGATTCAACCCTGAAAGTCTGGAGCATGAAAACAAATAAGATAGCTATTGACTTACCTGGACATGCTGATGAGGTAGAGTTTAGTTTATCTAGTTTTGCTACCTTAGATTTGTTCCATAGCTTTGATTTGACTGATTTCTACTTCTCATTCAGATTTATGCAATTGATTGGAGTCCTGATGGTCAAAGAGTTGTTAGTGGAGGTAAAGATAAGGTCATCAAAATGTAAGTCCAAATGTTTGTCTCATAAGAGGGGAATTTAAAATGCAGTAACACCTTAACTTTTACATGAATTCTGATTTACATGGTTTAAATTTTTTTTTAAATCTTAAATTTCTCTCTTATTCAATTTTACATTAGTCTTAAATTTCTCTCTTATTTCATTTTACATTAATAATTGAATCGTCAGTTTGAAGAAGGGAATAAGTCCAAAAAATGACAAATTGACTTTTTGTGCTCAAAACAATCTTCAAGCTTTGCTCTACACATGGGTGAAAAGAGGGGGGAAATAACTAACCGCTGTAGGGAGATATTGCCCCTTGAAGTTGAGAAGTCGATGTCCATTCATTGTAGTTTTTAAGTTAATTTGTCATTCTTTTCATATTCTTTATGCTGTAAACTAAGTCAAAATAAAAATTTTTCAAACTTTTTTATGCAGGGAGTGTTTGACTCCATTAATATTCACTCACTCCATTGATACTGCTTTAATATTTCAGTTTCACTATAATTTTGAATTTTATTTGTCTTATTCTTTTTATTTCACCCTTTTGTGGTGTAAACTAAGGAGAAATATAATTTAAATATGAATTTAGGGGTTTTTAAAGACTTTTTCAACAGAAAAATTTCATAAGGTGGAAGAAGGGAATAAGTCCATCAACTTATTTTGACTGTATATTATTTTTGAATTTACTTATATTTGTTTTAATGATTGCTCTGTTTTCTAAATAGGGTTCTGAACTTCCAGTAAAAATTTGGTGGTTATACAATGAAAATTCCATTATTTATACAGTTTTTTTTTCGATTTTCTCAAAACTTGGTTTTTGGACTTATTCCCTTCTTCCAACTGACGATTCAATTATACACAGACCTGAAAACCTTAAAAACCTGGAATTTTCAGGGAAAATTAAAAAAAACCTGGAATTAGTATCAGGGAAAATCAGGCAATTTTAGAAAATTATCAGGGACATTTTGGAAATCTGCCTAGTTTTGAAAATAAATTCAATATTTTTCTGATTTTCAAGTCTTTAAATAGGTGCATTTCCATTCTCCTTCCTACTAAATAACATCTTGAAACCAGAAAAATTGGTGTTGTCGCAAATGTTTAAAAAAGCCTTCTTAGGGTTTCTTTGTAATAAAAGTTAATCAATCAAATAAAATCAAATTTATTACAATAAACAAACAAAATACAAAACACTATGACAAAAAAATATACAAAAAAGAAAAAAGGGGGGGAAATACATTGATCCATACATTTTTTACCCCAAAGGAGCAACTTGCTCGTCCATAGGTTAACGGAATTACAAAAGTAAATGCCTGAATAATAATCTCCCTTAATAATAAAAGATAATAATAAAATAATAAAAGTCTGAAAAGAATCTCATTTATATTCCTTCTTCTCCACAATTTTTACAGTCATTTCCTGATATAAAAAATATCAGGGAAACTCATACCAGATTATCAGGGAACAATGAAATAAGGTTTCTGTGGCCACCCTGTTATAAAAAATCAGGATGTCTGCTAACCCTGGAAACAGGGAAAACCTGGAATACTCAGGGAATTCGAAAATGCCCTGGAAAACCTGGAATACTCAGGGAATTCCAAAAATATTCTGGAAAAATGTGATTTTGTACGATGCGTAGCGTTTTCCAGTGGTTCTTTTTTACGTTGTTGAGTTACCATCTCTAATATTTAGTCAAATCGATGGCATCCTAGCTCGCACGAGCTAATTTTTTTAAACTTTGCAATATAATGAGAAAGTTAGATGTTATGTTAAGTTGGTGGTAGTTCATTTTTAGTGTTATGAAAGTGACAATTCCTGTCACATTTAAGTGTAGTTGCTAAAAAATACATAGCCCTGCTCAAATTTTACAGTTACAAAAAATGCCTTAACTTGCTACAAATTTTAAGTTACTTAAGTATTTTGTTTCCAGTACTAGCTGCTACAAAATACTTGAAATCTAGCAACATCCCTGCTTTCTCAAATTTAGTCTGTTTTATGCTTTGAAATTACAATTTTTATTAGTAATTATACGTTGCTAGCATATGTAAGCTTTCCATCTTATCACCAAATATAAAAAAACACCTTAAAGCTTTAGTTTGACCGAACCTGGAAAATCAAAAAAATTGTCCTGGAAAACCTGGAAAACTCAGGGAATTCTGAGCTTAAAATTAAGTGGACACTAGGGTTATGATTTTTTTTCAGATTTAAAAGCCTGTGGTGGCAAATGATGAGTATTGGTCCATAACTCTCGAAAATAACTTTTATTTTTGAAAACTGTGAAAAAAGCTTGCGCGCCTAATAAGATTTTGCATAAGGCTAAAGCACTAAAAGGCAGTTAATAAAATCTTTTTTGAAGCTGAATATAACAATTCATAAAAATTGTTTAAATTTGTAAAAGGGCTTTTCCTATTCCTTTTGGCCCCAAAAGATAGTGTGTGAAATTTCAGCCCCCTAAGTTGACTGTAGGGTTTGCCTAATAGAGCCCCAAAGTTAGAAAAAGGTGGAAAATGACCCAATTTTCAGAATTAAAAAAAAACTATATTTTGATATTTATATTGTTATAAAACTGGTTCAAATCTGTTATTTAGGACATTTTAGATGGTTTATATTTATTTAAGGTTATTAACTGCCCTAATAGCCAGGTGACCAATATGTGACTCGTTTGTGACTTTCACTTTGGGGTCACGGGCATGACCGTGAAGTCACCAGAACGTCACAGTGACAGCTTAATGTCCGCAATTTGTGACCACTCGTGACGTCCTTGTGAAGTCACAGTACAACCAGATTGTGACTACGTGACGCGGATGTGACGTCGCAGAGTAGTCACGATGTGTACCTCACTTGATGACCTGATTGTGACGTCGCAGTGTCACTTGATGACTTGATTGTGACGTCGCAGTCACTTGATGACTTGGCTGCGACGTCGCAGTGACTGGTATTTGACATGTTGCCGTGCTAACTGGTCACCTAATGACTTGAATTTGAACCTTTTTAGAAAAACCTCGATATTCTAGCATTCATAACATAGCTTGAGCTAATAGAAAGGGTTTGCTTTCAAGTCTTGCGTAATGTCCCCTTTGAAGATTTCTTATTACAGATATTTATATATTTTAGACAGAGATTTTAATACTGGTAACAAGTATTTTTTTTCTAAAATTAGAAAAAATTAAATAAAATTAACAATTGCTTCAAGTTTGAAATTGCTAAGTATTTTCAGGCTATTTAAAGTGCATTTTTTACTTGAAATCCGAAATACCTCAATATAATCCTACTAAAACATGTCGTCACTAATCGGTCAACGGTGAAATCACAGAGACGTCACGAGGTGACTTAGGGCTGACGGTCACCTCGAGGAGTCACAATGACGTTGCAGAGTGTTCCTGTTCACACAAGTTCTATTAGATGGCGGTCACAATGTGACCTCTTTGTGTAGACACATTTCAGTCACTCTGTGACCTGTGACTTGTGTGACCCTCAGTGACGTTATAGTAACGTCACTGTGACTTTTGTGTTATTAGGGTGTACCTATAGTGCCTATAATTTAAGAGTAAAAGGTATACTAACTAAGGGAGGTTGCGCTCATTAAAGCTTATAATGCACTACAGTGGTAGAAAGTAGTTAAATTCCAATTTTCTTCAAAAGAACTCTCTCAAATGATGACCTTTGGTGTTAAATTGATGTTTTAAATTATAAAGGCCAGTGTAAAATAACAGTAATTAGGCCTTCTACTGAACTTTTCATGTAAAAAATGCTTTTCTACGAAAATGCTTGTTTCTTGATGATCAAATCCAAAATTTATTCTAAAAAAGAGCGTTATTGTACTTTTTTAGTTCAAAAACTTTTAAATACCATTATAAGCTTCATTTTAACGTAAAACTTAATTTTAAATCGAACAGATCGGAACTGACTTGGGTTATTTCTCTACCAGAAGACAAAATGTGATTTCTTTATTAAAGTTAAGAAAATTGTTTGATATTTGTAAATTTTTTTTCATATTTTGATGAAAGAAGATTTCAATTAAACTTTCCTCCTAATACGTTGAAGAGAGGTAATTTTCATAATTTCATAAGATGAAATTTATTTTTATTTCTGGTATAGGAGAAATTCATGTCATTTCCAATCGGTACGGTTTAAAGTTAAGTTCTAACTTTAAAAAAGAAATCTATAAGGGTTTAAAAAGGTATTTCAAGGTTTTTTATCTTTAAAGTACAATAACCCTCTTTATTTGGGTTAATTTTGGCTTTGATCAGCTAGAAACAAGCCTTTTCGCACAAAAGTACTTTTTAGATTAAAAGTTCAGTGGAAGGCGTAATTACTGTTATTTCAATAGCCTTTATGATATAAAACATCAATTTAACAAAAAATGGGATCATATGAGGGAGTTCCTTCGATGAAATTCGGATTTAATTCATTTCGTCCTCCGGTAGCGCGATATAAGCTTTGAGCGCTATGTCCCTGAGTATCACTTTTTAATCTTAAATTATGGGGCTATAGGGTACAGTAAATACACATAAATATATATAATCCATTTAAATATGTTTTAAAGAACACATCTGAACCAGTTTTATAGCAATATAAATATAAAAATATTTTTTAAAAAATTCTGAAAATAGGTAGTTTTTTCCAATTTTTTCAAATTTGGGTCTCTATAGGCAAATCCTAGAGTTAACTTATGGGGCTAAAACTTCACACACTATCTTTTGGGACCAAAAGGAATAGGAAAAGCCCTGGGGAGCGAGGTTTTTGGAAAAAAAGTTTTTTCCGAGACACCCTAGTGATTTGCTATATTAGAAAGTGAAATGATGTTAGGCGTGCAAGGTTTTTTCTCAATACAAAGAAAATAATACCATAAAATTAACATATAGGCAAAAGTTCATCGAATGCAACATCTGGCTTTTAAATATTTTAAAAAAAGTCTCAGAATCATAACCCTAGTGGACACCCTGAAAAAATTTAGAAATTCCATGTGCTTGTGGCTTATTTACCAGGCTCTAGGAGGACTCCTTTAATTTTAGGTTTAATATTTAAAGGTGTCTCTTCCCATTAACAGTTGAATGGTAATAGGGGTGTTTGAATTTTGAACAATTGTATTATGAAATTTAAAAAAATGGTTAAAATTGATTTTTGTATGAACTTTTTCTTGAATGATGTTTTACATTTTCTTCTCTTTTTCAGGTGGAGACAGTGATTTATTCTTACCTTTTCCTTTTAAATAAAGATAATATGGAACCTTCAAATATTAAAGATATCAGAGATACTTTCAAATATTAAAAATTATTTTCGAAAATCCCAAAACATGCTGGATTCTAGATTCCTGGTGTTAAATATATGCTAACCCGTAACTGAATTGAGGAGTTAATATTGTTTACCAGGAGATATTTGATCTAACTTTAACCTTAACCTTTTTAATAATTTACTTCGTGTTGTGTATTTATGTTCTGTATTACTCTACAACTCGACGGAATAAAGTTGCTTTATATTTTTACCCGCTTGGCCATATATTCTTCACTGGCGACGGGTTTTATTTTGGAATTATGGCCGAAGCGAAATTGATGAAGGAGTTATGCGAAATGCTTAAAGCGACGTTGCAGAGTGGAAGCTCAGGGCCAGTTCTACAATTTGAAAACTTCAATGATGAAGCGGAGTCATTTAGTATTTACGTCAAGAGACTTGAAAATTATTTTGGACTACAGGGTCTGACCGAAATCAATGATGATAGCAAGAAGAAGCAACGTGAGCTTCTGTTGCATACTTTGGGAACAAAAATAATAGGCTGATGATAAGTACTGATGATAAGTACCCTATTCCCCATGTTGAACAGTTATTTGCCGGCCTATCGGAAGGAAAAATCTTCACAACTTTGGATATTCGTCAAGCATACTTAAACATGGAAATGACCGAAGAAAGTGCTTTAATCCAAGCAGTGAGCACCCCTAAAGGTGTTTACAAGGTAAACAGGCTGATGTTTGGAATCAAAACCGCTCCTGCTATGTGGCAAAAGTATATTGCACAACTACTTGGCGATATACCAGGAGTTTGCGTTTTCTACGATGACATATTAGTACAGGGTAAAGATATGTCAGAACATTTGGAACGTCTTACTACGGTTCTTCAAAGATTAAAAGAAGTAAACCTGAGAGTGAATAAAAAGAAGTGCCAGTTTTGCAGAAAGTCACTGCAGTATTTGGGGCACATTCTGAGTGCTGATGGAATTTCCAAGTCCCAAGACAAGATAAAGGCAATCGTTCAAGCACCGAAACCAGAAAACGTAAACCAATTAAGAAGTTGGTTGGGGTTGGTCAACTACTATGGGAAATTCTTTGAACATCTCTCAAGTAAGCTACACCCATTGTATGAATTGTTACAAGCAGGCAAGAAGTTTGAGTGGGGAAATAAGCAACAAGAAGCTTTTGACGAGATAAAGAAAGAAGCAGTTTCAGAGAGAGTGCTGATTGCATACAACCCCAAGCTACCATTGACGTTGGCTACGGATGCTAGTCCATATGGTATCAGCGCTATTCTTTCTCATCTAACACCAGATGGAACGGAGAGACCTTGCGCCTATGCTTCAAGAAGTCTATCATCTGCCGAAAAGAACTATAGCCAGATTGATAAGGAAGCTACAGCGATCTACTGGGGAGTGCAAAAGTTTTTTATGTACCTGTATGGAAGAAAATTTACGCTCATAACTGATCACAGACCACTTGTGTCAATTTTTCATCCTGAGAAGAATTTACCTGTACTCTCAGCTCAAAGATTACTGCACTATGCGCAATTTCTACAGGAATTTAATTACGAAATTAAATACAGACGTTCAGAAAATCATGGAAATGCTGATGCGTTATCTAGACTGCCATTAAACAAGCAAAGTCCTGTGGGAAGAACAAAAGAGATGGCGCGAAGTTTCCAAATAGAGATAGTGGAACAATTACCAGTTACCCATGATCAGATTGCCAAAGAGACAGCTAAAGATCCCTTGTTCAAGACCATATTTCAGCGATTGAGGATTGGTGAACCACTGGAAACACCAGGATTTGCGAAGAAGGACCACGAGTTTTCATTAGAGCAAGGCTGTATCACAAGAGGATCAAGAATCGTCATTCCGGAAAGCCTGAGGAAACGATTGTTAGATGATCTCCATAGTGGTCATATTGGTACAGTTAAAATGAAGGCTCTGGCGAGGTCCTACATTTGGTGGCCGAAAATAGATTCAGACATAGAATCGGTAACCTTAAACTGCAAAGCTTGTTGTCTAAGAAGGAAAGAACCACCGAAGGTTGAAGTTCACCCTTGGGAGGTGCCTAAAGGACCATGGCAAAGAGTTCATGTGGACTATGCAGGACCATTCTGCGGAAAAATGTTTCTACTCGTCGTAGACGCTTATTCAAAATGGCCTGAAGTCATCATCCTGAACTCTAGTACAAGCCAGAAGACCATTGAAGCTTTGAGAGAAATTTTTTCAAGATTTGGACTGCCAGTGAGATTGGTAAGCGACAATGGTACATGTTTTACTTCACGAGAATTTAAGACCTTCATGCGGGAAAATGGAATTAACCATAAACTCACACCGCCATATCATCCTGCGTCGAATGGTCAAGTGGAGCGTTTCGTGCAAACAGTCAAAGAAGCACTACGGAAAACATTGGAAAAACAAGGAAGCCTGAGTACCAAACTTGCGAATTTTTTGCTTCAGTACAGAAAGACACCAAACGCTACCACTGGAGTTAGCCCGGCAGAAATGATGCTGAAAAGAGACATACGCACCCGACTGGATTTAGTAAGACCCTCATTGAAAGAAACCGACGAGAAAGGAAACCCCCAGATGAGATATTTTGAAGTGGGAAGTCCAGTACTAGCAAGGAACTACTCAAGTCCACAGAAATGGAAAGCTGGTAAGGTTGTTAGAAGAGAGGGATTAGTATACTGGATCTCAGTAGAGGGGCAAATGTGGAAGAGACATATTAATCAGCTTCAAAGGTGTGGAAACATCACAGAATCCGAGGGAGCACATTTTCCATCTGAATTTATTGAACCTTTGAAAGCTCAAAACCCTAGTGAAGGAAAAGTTATATACAGCAGACAACCAGACCGAGAAGAAGGAAAGACAGATCTACCGAACACAGAGGGAAGAGAACCAAACTTTAAAGATGAACAGAAGAAAGATCCTGGGAAAGCAGATCAAGACCTAAAAGATGCCGAGACCCCTGATCTACATCACCCAAGTACGGAGGAAGCTGAGACCCCTGATCTTCAGAACCGAGGTTTAGAGACTGTCACTATACAACCTCAGGGTTCTAGGACTGTTCATGTTCAGCCGAGGAGGAGCAACCGAAAAAGGAAGCCAGTACAACGATTTGGTTTTTCTTAGGGGAATTAATTTAAGAAGGGGGGACTGTTAAATATATGCTAACCCGTAACTGAATTGAGGAGTTAATATTGTTTACCAGGAGATATTTGATCTAACTTTAACCTTAACCTTTTTAATAATTTACTTCGTGTTGTGTATTTATGTTCTGTATTACTCTACAACTCGACGGAATAAAGTTGCTTTATATTTTTACCCGCTTGGCCATATATTCTTCACCTGGATAAAGGGTTCATCACTTTCATCGTGAAAAATCTTTGTTGAAGTTTTTAGTCTGCACTATTTGGGGTGTTAAAAATCATCTTCATCAATCACTCCTCAATTTTCATCATCAGTCACCTGTTATGATTCATAACTTGTGTAGATATAATGTACATAAGTTGAGATGCATTGTTTTTTATATTAAAGTCATTAAGATATAAAAATTGCCTGTTTTTTATCCTGATTTGGGTTTGCTGATGTCATGATATTTCGCCAATAACAATTTTAAGTTAAAACATCCTTGAGTTAATTCTTTAACACTTTGTTAACTTAATAATTAAATTATGAAAAATTTGGTGCTTGCATATTATCTTGTCGACCATTCAGCTGCTGACTAATTCAGCGGTACAGCAATAGAAAAGTCCATGGACTTTGATAACGTTTTTGATTAAGCGGCACGGTCAATGGGATAATATGCAAGAACCAAAAATTTTAACCATATAATTACTATATTTTGTATCTAAAGGGATATTTTTAAATTATGACGTTTAAAAACTATATGTTATCGAACCTGAGAAGATGATTATTGCAATTATTTTTAAAATTAGAAGTTAATTTAAATAAACTAATATTGATTAATTGTCAAATCATGAATGAACATATTGCATAAAAGCTGAACTTTTGTTGGGGAAAATATTTTCTTTAAAGTTGAAAGGGAATTATAATAAACATGAGAACATTTCCTAATTCATTGCTGATTGATATTTTCTCACGATTATTAGAAACTATGGTCTGGGCACTCACCAAAAGCTTAAGAAAAGTTAAATTATTCATAATTTTTTTTAGTTTATGTAGGTATTAAGAATTCTATTGAATTGATCATCAAGCACCTATATGAAGAAACTCAAGTGGTTGCCTTGCGTCATTTATGACCTCAAAAACAGGTCATTTTTCAAATGACGTCATTTGGAAAAAAATGTGTATTTTTAGTCACAAAAATGACTTCAATATAACTTAACATTTAGACGTCAGTTAAAATTACGTCTTTTTAAGGCATCATTAATTTGGTCAGTTACGCAAATATGACGTCATGTAAAACATCCAATTCAAGTCATTTATGAAGTCTTCAAATTTGACGTCCAATGTCATAAATGAGGTCAATTTGGACATTTTCTGACTTCATAAATGACGTCAGGCGACTACTTACTTAGGAAGTGAACAAAGGGGGGTGTTTGTATGTTCAGTCAGTCTCAAATTCTAAACATGCAATTTTCTTTAACAAAAATTCTCTAGCCATACTTGTCTTTTTTAAAAGAAATATTCTGAAAAACTTCCTAATTAAAAAAAATTTCTGCAGCTAGAATTTCAGTATCACTAGTAATGGTGCCCTATAAAAATTACATTGAGGTGAATGAGGTCATTAATTTTGGCCCCTTCCACTTCAAAACATATGAGAGTGAAAGTTTTCCATCAAGAGAGACAAGTCTGTCCCAGTGATTTTTCCTCATGAGAGAAACAATTCAAGGGTAGTTGGAAGGTAAGGAAAATCATTTTATTGAAGATGCTTGAATTGATTCTGTCCTGAAAAATATCCCAACTTTCATTCATGCCTTAAAATATAATTCTTTGAATGATATTTTAATTTTTCAAACCCGTTAAACTCGTTGTACTTTTGTTTTGTTTCTGTTGCTTTACGTCAAACGAAAATTTTATGGTTTTTTTTTTTGAAAACTAATTACCAATCGTAGTAGAGATCAGGAACGGCTCGACAAAGAGCTCAGTGACAAAGACTAGAAACAATCCGTCTGAATTTCGTTACAAGAAGCACATTTGGTGTCGCTCTAATACAAATACACAGAGTACGTAATATAAGGGTTTGTTTATATCACTATTTAACTGTAGCCTATGAGTGGGGAAATATTTTGAAAACTAGTCGTGGGAAATTTACGATTATTTTGAAAATGTGTAATCTGAACTGGACAAAATGAGGTGAATATTTGTAAGTAGGTTTTTTGTTTGAATTTGTAAAATTCAAGTTCTTCTGTGTTGGTGTCCATCGAATGTAGTTGTATTCCAGATCTATAATCCGTCCGCATTTCTGTTTTGATCGCAGAAGTAGATGTGTTAGGTATCAACGTGCCTTGGTTAATATAGATTTAAATATTTTCTCAATATTACCTTCAAAATTTTTCTTTCTTGTTCTATGGTCTCATCGTAGATACTTGAGCCACCCACTATTTTTTCCTCTGCATGTAAATATTTCATTCCAATTCTGGTGACTTGAGTTTTCTAAATTTGATGGGAAAATCGCATACTTCAGTACCCTTTTACAGGTTTAGTATCCATAAGTTGTTTTTCTCCTGTCTGAAATAAATATTCAGAGGGAGTTTTTTAGCAATTAAATTTTTGTTTTCAGCTGGATGAACATACATAAAATTAATTGTGGCTATAACATCAGGTTTATTTTAAATGTAAGGTCATTAAAAAATATGGGTTAATGAAGCAAATCCGGGCTGCATATTTTCATCGTCAAATTTGGCAGCAAATTGGATAACAAATTTATGCTCGAATGCCATCGGTTTTCCACTTGGTGAAAAAAAATCGCCGAATTCAGCTGCAGCCCCGATTTGCTTCATTTGCCAAAATATGCATGCTTTATTTAGTAAAAGCCCCTCAAATAAAAAAGTGGTGGGGATACTTAAGCCATAGCAAATCATGTGGTAAAAATTATAGGCCAAAGAAGTAACTTCTTAGTAAAGCTATTCACTTGTAATTTTGGTACACACGTAGTAAGCCGTTAACCGTAACGCTGAATTTTAAAACGTCGTCGAAGTCACCAAAAAATTATTTAATGCCAAATATTAAAGATCGTGACATAAGTCAATGAAGAGTTTTAAGTAGTTGCCAAATCCAGTTTACCAAAAACAAGGCAACCAAATAAACAATGTTTTTTTGTTTTACTTAAAATAACTAAATAAAAAACTTAAAAGTGGGATGAATAGAAAATAAGATCTGCTAGAGAAGCAAAACTTTTATTTCAATTTTAATGAGACAAAAATAGTTAAGCCTACCCAAATAATTTTAATGTTTGATTACATTAATACTTATTATATTTGATTATAGCATTTCTCTGTGGCTATGTAAAGTTTAATTTGGAATTTGATTGCTTAGTCCAGCGGTTCTCAAACTGTGGTCCGCGGACCCCTGGGGGTCCGCGGCGCCTTCCTAGGGGATCCACGAGTTACCTTGGGGAATTCTTCAAGTTACTTTTAGAATTCCCCAAAGAGTTTCAAAATGAAATGAAACACTAGTTTTAATGGGCAAATTTCAAAAATTTTCTACGGGAGAACCCCCAGCCCCATCGAAATTTTGACTTCAATGCATAAATTTTTTCCTTGAAATTTAAATGGTTTACAAGGAACTGTTCTCTTCAAGTGTAACCAAAAACATGCCTCAAAATGAACATAGTAACACATCTTTTTGAGGCCAATTTTCAAAATTTTTTATGTGAGAGAACCCAAACCTTCATGGAGTAATTCAGGGGCATATATAAGGGTGGGTGAAGGGGCCCTATACCAGTGGCGTGCGGTGACATTTTTCCTAGGGCAAGCAATCGGGTATATATTTCTAGTAAAATTGAATTTTTTTTCGCATGATTGTTGGCGTTACCCGAGATAAACACCACGATGAGGTCAACATGCTCGTTTCTCAAATTTAACATAACATAACAGAACGTTTATTATTTTATATTGCAATTTTACATGGAACATAAAAGGAATGAGCAAAACACAGAAACTAAAAATGTACATAAGAATACGTATCTTCTATAAATAGAGAAAAAATATATTAATAGAGTTAGAGTTGTTTGTATTACTCAGGACAGAGGTAGATAGAGTAGAGTTTTAATTATTAAATACTCAAATAGAGTATTAATTATAATGGCAGGCCTCCTTGGCCTACTGCCTGTTCCAACTGACATGGGAAATATCGAATGATATTTTAATAGTTTTGAAAAACTAATGAATGGAAATTTAGTTTTTAACTGAAAGACACATTTTTTTAAGAATCTAAAATGCAGCAAGGCACCTTCACGTTCATTTGGTCAGCCGATACGCCGATAGATGGCTCTGCAAATCATGGAAAGCAAAATCCGGATTGCTTACAGGTGAAAAACTTAAATGACGACATTTTCCCTTAAACACTCATTTAAAACGAAATAAAGATGAATTTAGAGTTTAAACTACAAGTATACTTACAAATTCTGTCAAAAGTTTTCTCCAATTCACACTTTAAAAGCTTCGAAAAAAAAGTAGTCTTACGAGATCTGAAATACAGTAAACCACGCTAGGGCAGAAGCAATTCTCGAAATGCTTACAATGTAAGGGGAGATGAGATGAGGGTACTGTTTCTCCACCGCGCCGTGACCTCGATGGAACTCTCCTCGAGGCAGCCTGGCACCGTAGGGTAATAGAAAGAGAGAAGAGGATATAAAAATAAAATGCTGCAAAATTAAATTTATATTATTGGTGTAGAATTTTGGAGAAAAGCTTAAAATTTTTAGGCAAGCAATGCTTACATTGCTTATATGGACGGCACGCCACTGCCCTATACCCTCCCTGAAATATGGACTTGGTGGATCAAAACAAGTTTAAACCCTGTTTTTTTATCAAATGACCAGAAATTTTCTGGGGTAGGACAGAGGTGCAGAATATGTCCGAACGATGTTCGGGGGAAATTCGAGGAGCTCTGGGGAAATTTTTCCCCAAGATAGAAAGAAAAACTAAAAAATCCAACATCATTAGCTGAAAAACAGATATTTTGTGCTGTGACTACATCATAACCTCCAATTTCAACGTGAAAACAGCAGAGTTACACGGATGTAGAGTGGGAAAAACTACGGATCTGCGCTAAAAACCTTATTTTCTAGGTTCTTTACCTGGATGTTGGTTTTTCCTTGCTTTTCGATTGGTATGCAGGAGAAACAATCTATCCGTGGTAGAATGGGTAATTTTCACTATTAATAGCGTTATTGTTCAATCACATCGATATTCTTAATTAAAATGTTGAGTTCATAAAGAAGAAATTTACAGGTAGCTCAAATTTGAGATACAGTATAGGACCCCGTATCCGGCTCGCTCGGGACCGGCATCAGTCCGGTTTACGGGAAAATCCGGTTTTCGGAACAATTCCCGAAAAAAGCTCAGAAAGACCGCGTCTATTTGTAACACGCGATCGTAACGAAAATACGCGCAATGACGCGCAATCTGCAGGGTCGCGCGAGAAAACAATCTCGCGCGGCCCCTGGCATCCCTTTCGGCGCCGAAATGCGTTTTTTCGGCGTGCGTTTTTGGAGGTCACGTGAGTCCTACGGACCAATGGCTAGGCGTATTCAACCGGCATGCCGAAGCCGGTTTTCGGCCCGGCATAGATGGATTTTTTCTCGGCGCTGGAAAAACGTGAGCGTCACTTGATTAAAATCAATTACTTTAAAGATTTTGTACTAAAATAGTTCTTAAGTATCCATAAAAATAAACTTAAGACTAAAGAAATTAAAAGCTGAACTCACCTGATTGGACTTGTTTGTTTCGGTTTTGATACGATGCCGATTTTCGGCACGGTGACGAGTACGCTGCGTTTTTTCCGCGCGACTTTGGTTGCCAAAGTTTACCCCTTTTTGATTGAAAAAAGGGACTACGTCATCCGCGTGCCGATTTTAGGCGCCGAAAATCGGAGTACATCGGTCGGAACTCACTGGATCCTTTCGGAGCACGGATTTGGAACTTAAAAAAAAATTTTTAATTTTGGAAAAACCGCCGGTTTTCGGAACACTCCGGTTATCGGGACGCCGGATACGGGATCCGATACTGTAATTAGAAAAATTTTCATATTTTAAGGAAAGGGGCACTTTTTCTTGAGCAAAGATTATAAGTGTGCAATAAAGACTAAAAAAGAGTATAAAGATCATCGAAATTTAAATTTATTTATTATTTGAAAATTATTGAATCTGAAAGAAGTTTAAGAACTGAATAAACTATTTTTTAACGAAATTTCATTTTGGGGGAAATTTTGGAGAAAAAAATTGTGTTCTGGGGAAATTTTGGATCCTGGAACATTTTCTGCACCCCTGGGGTAGGACCCCAAACCTCATCTAGTACTTGGTACTTTATTATTAAAAACCTCTTTAAAAGAAGTTCATCAAAATCGAAATCCTACCTAAGAATATAGTCTGTAATTTGGAAGTGTATCAACACCAAGTTAAAACCATGTGTGTTTTTAGGGTCAAATTTCTAAAACTTTTCTGGGGATGATCCCCCAGATACCTTTTTGTTCTTAAAACTATTGTTATAAACTTTTTTTTACATTAAGTTTATCAAAATTCAAATCTTACAAAAAAAATTATATTCAAAAAATTCTAACTAGGGGTATCAAAACTAATTAAAAACCTGTTTTTTCGAGTAGAATTTCCAAACATTTTCTGGGGGAGGACCCACCTTTTGTAGCTAAAACTTAATTACTCATAACTCTTTTATATTAAGTTCCCTAAGACGCAAATTCTACTTAAAACCCAAAACAAAAGTCTGGTTGCGGCTTTTGGTGTTTAAGGTGCCTGCCTACCTGCTTTTTTTATAATAATTAAAATTTTGACCTAATTTGTGGTTAACACAATTAAATGCATCTAAAAACTATGAATAACATAAAAAAATTAAAATATTGATTAAAATTTTCATATTATTGAAGAATTTATGCATGAAAATCACAAAAAAACGTCTTTCCGCAAATCAACATAACTAAAATTCATATGAAGATATTTTTGTTTTGTAAACTTTGTTATCCTCGTGAACTTATATTTTAGGAGGCCTACTACTTTTATGTCTAAATTTATTTAATATCAAAAGCAGGGTTGGCCGGTTTAAACCATTTGGTTTAAACCATTGGTTTAAACCATGGTTTTTTTACCATGGTTTTTTTACCAAAAAAACCACTTGGTTTTTTTTGGTTTTTTTAGAAATTATAAAATATTTTCAGGATTTTTTAAAGAAAGTGTTATTAAGTATAATCTTTTGCACAAAATTAAAAGGTCAGATTTATAAAAAAATTGAAATTTTTAGGTGATTAAAAATCAGAAATCTTTTAATTTAATGGTTTTAATTATTGAATTCTCTCTAAACTTAACCTTAAATGCTTAAGTTAAACTTATTATATTTTGCAAGAGATGGTTCATTTATTAATTTCCTTTAAAATGAAGCATTATTTCAAAGAGTAACTAAACATACACAAAAGTTATCTGTTTTTCACTGATAAAATATGGCTTGGATTTTAATTAATTAATAAAACCAATTTGTCTTATTTGTCAGTCATAAAAACCAGTTGGTTTTTTTAGTAAATTAATAAAAACCGTTGATTTCTTTAATGATAAAAACTAAAAACCAGTTGGTTTGTTTATAAACAGATAAAAACCAGTTGGGTTTTTTTACTAAATTAATAAAAACCGTTAATTTCCTTAATCGGATTAATTATCTCAATCATTTATCCAATTTCAATTAACATTAGTTGCTTACATTTCCCTTTTATTTATTAAAAAAGTTAAATTTTCTCTTTCTAAAGAAATTTATTAAGTTCATAAATAATCCATATAATTAATTTGATTATTTTACCATTTAATAATTACTCAAATTAATTATCTTTATCAATTATCTAATTTCAATTAACATTAGTTGTTTACATTTCACTTTTACTTCTCATTTAAAAAATAAAATTTTCTCTATCCAAAGAAATTTCTTAAGTTCATAAATTAATCCATATATAATTAAGATAAATAATTTGATTATTTCAACCATTTATCCAAGATAAATTAACACTGATTTTTATTCACTACAATAATATTAGATATTCAAATTGGAATATTTAAAAACAAAAATTATTTTTAAAACAAATTAATTTAATTTTAATTAATTGAAATATACAAATCATTTATCAATTATAAACAACCCCTGAAATAAATGTCTCATTTACAACTCAATTTCAAACATCAATGCTAAAATAACTTATTCTGATAAAAAAAATTCTAAAAAAACTTGGTTTAAACCAAAAAAACCTGGTTTAAACCAAAAAAACCAAATAAACCCGGTTTTTTTGGTTTTTTTAAAAAAACCCGGTTTTTTGCCAACCCTGATCAAAAGTTACAGAACCAAACGTGAAAAATGAAAAAAAGACCACCAAAATTCAGTAAAGTTTTAAGTTATACTATTCATAAAATAAAAAATATTACACCCACAACCAAAAAAATAGTAGGGCTCCTAAATCATATTATGTCAAGTATTTTCCCCAATTTTTATAAAAATCCATTCATAATATTTTGAGTTATGCAGTTTTGCAGAGAAGGGAAATGGCAAAAATGTGATTCTGAGAAAAACGCGAATTTCTTAATTTTTTCCTTAATAAAATGCCTATTTAGCTGCAAGTAAAAGTTCTGTAACTTTGGTTCTAGGAAAGATAAAGACAAAATTCAAACTGATTTGGAAAGCTAAAGATGTGCCTTTTGAAATAAGGAAATAAATTTTTTTTTGAATTTTGGGTCCAAAACGGCGTTTTTTAGGTAGGCAGGCACCTTAAAATGTTGGTGGTCCGCGACGTCTGACTGCTACATAAAGGAAAGGGGTCCTTGACGATAGAAAGTTTGAGAACCGCTGGCTTAGTCAATAAAGTAAATTTGGTATTTTGATGTTGGCAACATTTGGCGTTATTTGAATGGCTCATCAGCGCAAATGACAAAATTGTTTTACTATATTTTCTTTTTTAGATAATGTAGCTCCCTCTTTGCACAATGGCACCATTTTCCATACCCGCACCAAGCATCATTCCTCTTCGCTTCCCCACCTTTGGCGGTCCCCGCGCTATCGACACCGACACCCTTATCGAGCTGTGCTGCGAGACTCAACTGGATCATGAAATATTTTACACCTTGGATGGCACCAAACCCCAGCCTTATGCTGGTATCGTCCAAGGGAGCAAGCTGTACAAGTACCGACGTCCGCTGCGACTGACCCCTGGGAAGGTCACCATCAAAGCTGTCGCGCTCAGTTCTATAGTCCACTCTATGAGAAGCAGTGTCATCACCAAGACTTTTGTAGTTGTTCCCTCGGAAAACGGTGCTAGCCCCTGCAAGAAGAAAACAAAGAAGCAGTCCTGCAAAGATAAGGAAGCTAATCAGAATGATGACTTCGATTCATTTGATTTAAAGGATTTTAATAGGTTTGCATTTGACTTAAATAACATCTTTTATTAATAGTAATCTTTTTGAAATCTCTATTATCTTTGTTTTGAGTTGTCAACTTAATAAAACCAATTTAATTAGTTGTATAGGGTTTGAATCCCCAAATGGGAGGTAAAATCCTCATCACATTCAAAGGTAAAAAAAGAAATGTAACAACCCCAGAGGGTTACCAAATCTTAAGGAAGCAATAGACGTATATTGATTTCTTCATTAAAAAATTATATTGGAGTCCTTAACCAGTGGTGTTATTTTACTTATAACAAGTACACATCAAATCTCCATAATAGCAAATTACTGTTACATTTGTCTTAAGCTGGAAGGTGTAAAAGAAAAACCATACAATATAGCTGCCAACTTATACGGATTGTCTGTAAAAATCAGGGTTGGCAAAAAACCGGGTTTTTTTTAAAAAACCAAAAAAACCGGGTTTATTTGGTTTTTTTGGTTTAAACCAAGTTTTTTTAGAATTTTTTTTATCAGAATAAGTTATTTTAGCATTGATGTTTGAAATTGAGTTGTAAATGAGACATTTATTTCAGGGTTGTTTATAATTGATAAATGATTTGTATATTTCAATTAATTAATTAAAATTAAATTAATTTGTTTTAAAAATAATTTTTGTTTCTAAAATATTCCAATTTGAATATCTAATATTATTGTAGTGAATAAAAATCAGTGTTAATTTATCTTGGATAAATGGTTGAAATAATCAAATTATTTATCTTAATTATATATGGATTAATTTATGAACTTAAGAAATTTCTTTAGAAAGAGAAAATTTTATTTTTTAAATGAGAAGTAAAAGTGAAATGTAAACAACTAATGTTAATTGAAATTGGATAATTGATAAAGATAATTAATTTGATTAATTATTAAATGGTAAAATAATCAAATTAATTATATGGATTATTTATGAACTTAAGAAATTTCTTTAGAAAGAGAAAATTTAACTTTTTTAATAAATAAAAGGGAAATGTAAGCAACTAATGTTAATTGAAATTGGATAAATGATTGAGATAATTAATCCAATTAAGGAAATCAACGGTTTTTATTAATTTACTAAAAAAACCAACTGGTTTTTATGACTGACAAATAAGACAAATTGGTTTTATTAATTAATTAAAATCCAAGCCATATTTTATCAGTGAAAAACAGATAACTTTTGTGTATGTTTAGTTACTCTTTGAAATAATGCTTCATTTTAAAGGAAATTAATAAATGAACTATCTCTTGCAAAATATAATAAGTTTAACTTAAGCATTTAAGGTTAAGTTTAGAGAGAATTCAATAATTAAAACCATTAAATTAAAAGATTTCTGATTTTTAATCACCTTAAAATGTCAATTTTTTTATAAATCTGACCTTTTAATTTTGTGCAAAAGATTATACTTAATAACACTTTCTTTAAAAAATCCTGAAAATATTTTATAATTTCTAAAAAAAACAAAAAAACCATGTGGTTTTTTTGGTAAAAAAACCATGGTTTAAACTGGCCAACCCTGGTAAAAATTACGGATTTCCACCAAGTTTTACAGATCAACCTGAAATTTTTACAGTATTTTGCATTTTTCCTCTGCAAAAAGGTAAGCAAATCTTGTTGCAGCAAACTAAAGTCTGTCTGTTTTCGCTAGGCGGTTGGAACGGGGAGATCGCGCGAAAAGCCCCAATTTTTCGCAAAAGTTTCGTTTGCGGAGTGTTCCATTTCATTTGCGACTGTTTTTTTAGACGGCCGCAAAGTTGAAGTCTGCTTCTTCTCATGTCATTATTTAATGTAGGAAAAACTACTTTAATGTGGTCAAAAGCCAATATGTCCAATGTTCAGTCTCGAACAAGCTGAAAAATAGCAATTTTTTTTGTGAAAGTTCGGTTTTATCTGCAACTGCTTCCTACTGGCGCCTACTTGAAGTTTGTATTCTTCTCACATTGTAAATACAATGCAGAAAAAACAACTTTACTAGCAGAACTAATCACTTAGGTAAAATATCATTAGACCTAATAATATCAGGTAAATTAAAATTGATACAGTTTAAAAATTTATAAAGGCTAATAATATAATATAGAGGTTTAAGTTAAATATTTATATGTTGACTACGCACATTATTTATCGTAATCAAAATGATGGTTTTCATGTCGCACGAAAAGTTTTACTGATGCAAGTTTTCAGAAGTTGGCAGCTATGATACTAGGTGCAGTAGTAGAAAAATGAACATAATTACGGTTCTTGCATATTATTCCGTCAGTTTCTGATGTGCAGTTAATGGGCTTTGGCTGTGCATTTTATATTTCAGTGGCACGGTTAACAGAAATAAAATGGAAGTGTACCAGAGATACTTAACAAATAATATTTAAATGTATCCTCTATTAGTTTGTGCTGCATGGTAAATGAACCTTTCTTTTATAGGGATGACATCTATGATCAACTTGAAGAAAGTCGAGAAGAATACCCAGATGTCAGTGCTGAAGATGCATTGGAAAGTTCTAATGAAGACTGTTCTATTGCTTCAGTGCAGGAAATTATCAAAAGCCCACAAACTGACGATTCTTACTTGTTCGCATCTGCTCGGGCAACTGATACACTACTTCACACGAACGATAAAGCATTCATATCAGATTCAACTAGAGAAGACAGCAGTGTAGATGGAAACCATTCTGAGGTATTGCTAAATCATTTTTACCATGTAAATGTTTGCTAAACTGTAACAAAACTTTAAAAAAAACTAAGCTCATTGGTGCATATCATTTATATTACTGCAATTTATTCTTTTTATAGAAACTAATATAATGTTTTTAAATTTTCAATTAATTTTAAATTTCTTAAGCAATGTAATGACATTCTTCCCACACATTAGGTCGAGAAGCTAAATGAGAGTACAGACAAAGGGACATATTGTCGGAAGTGTGAAGCCCTCCTACAACACTGTATATCATGTGATGCTCTAAGTGCAATTTCGTCCAAGTTCTGTATTCAGTGTGGCACCCGTCTTCTCTTCGAGTGCCCACATTGTAAAGAGTTAAACACGGTCATTGCTTCCTTTTGCCAGTCATGTGGAAGAAAGATGGAGATGGACAATCAGAGGCCAGAAGAACCTCAGGTATTGAAACCAATATCCCGCTCTTGTTAGTTACAGACCACCTCAAGTGTTAATCTATTATACTCTATTCATTGTATGATTTTGAGATTTGTAAAAAGTCTGGTGTTTGGTAGGGTTTAGAATATTAGCCTAAATTGTATAATTTTTAAACTCGCTTTTGCACTTTTTAGTAGGAATAGTGTTTTGTGTATTTTAGTTACATCCAGTTTTGTGTTTGAATATCTGTTTAAAAGTAGTTACCACTCTCCTTTATGTTATTCAAATTTTATTACAGGAATAGGCATATGAATAAAGGGATGTGATTATATCTAATAAAGACCTTTTACTGCTTAGTAATTTTGATGCTGCTTTATGAGCTGATAGTTCGCCTATATCTTTTGAATAATTGTTTTTCTGTAGGGCTTTTCAATACTGGTAACAAAATAAATCGGATTTGGTTTTTAGTAGAAATAATGCAATTTCTTGCATAATGGGTACGAGTACTGTTATAACAAATTAGGTTACTAAGGTAACTAATTTACTTCTGAAGTATAAGGCTTCCATTTTATTTTTCCTACTTTCAAATAAAGGCAGTCATTTCTAATATTTGCATTCTTAATTCATTAAGATATATAATATTAAGACTCCTGTTTTTCAAAAACAAGAGTTTTTAAGAAAATAATTTTCGCTTGATGCTTATGAGAAATAAAGTTTCCATGAGGTATGCTAGTCCTACAATCAAACGGGTTCATTGGTCTTTCTAGACCACTAAAAAACAACTCAGACCCCTAATTTTTTTATGTCAAAAATTCTAGTGTAATTTTTTGGGGGACTTTCCCATCTGATTTTTCTGTGTATCTAAACTTCATAGCTTTACAAGGCATTGTTTCGTCATACACCTAATCTAAACTTTGAGTATAAATCTACTCATAATACACCAAAAAGCACTTAAAAATAAGCATCTAAAGTTAATTTCATGCAACAATATTTCTCTCATAATGAATAATGAACTCTAAATTAGCAAAACAATTCCCAACCAAATGAAACTATTCGCCCAAGATTAGGTACTCACAATGAATGATGTGCGTTTCAGATCAGATTCACGGACACCAGCATGATGGCAGAACCTCAAACACACCATGCCTCTGTGCAACAATCTCAACCCTTAGACAACAAGCAGACACAGACACCTCAGCAGAAGAACAGAGGAGGCAGTGCGATTGGCAATGCAAAGATCAGACTCCCTCCTCATAGTCCTGGGAGGGGTTACTGGAGGCAGCAGATAGACCATGTGTGCAATCATTTGAAGGTACATTATGCTTCAAAGCTGGTTTCTCTCTCAAAATTTTTTTCTTGTAATACTTTCATTAACTGCATGCTAGTGTTTGAAGTAAATTTTAATATTTCCTCTACTCGGTAAACCCTTTGCTAAAAAAATAACTTTAATATTTAAACTAACTAAATATGTTTTCCAATTTCTTTTCTTAGTAACACAAATATCTATTTAACCCTAATTTTAATAAAAAAAATACTAACTATGAGAGTTTTTTGAATGGTAATCATTGAATTAATATCATATTTATAAAGATGCTCTGCATTGCACTATATTTCACGAGATTTCCAGACACCTGAAAAATTAGTGAAGTGAATGGATTGTAGTTAATTGTTTGATTTTTTATGGATTTTAAAAAAAATTGAAGGAAACTTGCAGAGTTACAAATAGGTTAGCTTAAAAATGAAACAAGAATGGAGTTTTATCAGGCTAACTCTGCAGCTTTTTCAGTTGAGCTATCTAACAATATTTTGGATGTGATCCCTTTGTTTTTTTCTTTTTAAGTCTTTTGAAAAGACAAGGTTCTTTCCAAGGAAAGAAAATCAGGGTTTTTGCTTTGCTCAAAGTGTTTTTTTACTCTTGGGTGTAGAATTCCTCGTTTTGTGGCTGTTTCTTGATTCACAATATACTTCAGTTTGGCTTGTCACAGTTCCCAACAATCTCTATTAAGGGGGTGATAATCTTGTTTTTCCAATTTTTACTGAAATTCTCCTGGTATCTAGATCTTAAATTATGTCTGATATTCTTTGAGAATATTTTATAAAGTGTAAAGGACTTCTTAGCGAGTTTCTGAATCTTGGAAATCGGTTGCTTTAAGCATTTTGCTAAAACTTTTGAGCAGTCGAGTTAAAACGAATTGGACTGAAAGCAAATATTTAAGCCAAAGCTCTTCTTTCTCAATCAGATTAGCTTAACTTTACAACCATGCAAAATTTTTTTACTATCTTCAATTGACAATTAATGGTGTTCTACCCACATGGTAGCTGTTTACTAAAATGTTTTTGAAGGAAAATAAATTTTATCCCATTGTGTGATAAAAGTGTTTGAACAAGTTGTTAAGAGAGATATTTTCAATGTATTTTAATTATTCAATAGGGATTAAAATTATAAATTGGAATATGATCATGACTAGCTTTTACATATTCCATGGAAACCACCATGAACTGACAAGAAAATGCTTGAATGTGTATGAAAATTATCTTACAATCTCCTCCTTTTTACCCAGATTAGGCATAATTTAAAGCACCGTGGCACTTGGGTAGTGTTCAGTTTTCATTTCCTGGTTGTTTAGCACCTACAAAAGTTTTATAAAATTCTTTTTCTGGACTCCCATAATAATCTACAGGGCCTTTTGTGCCACAAGGCACTAGGACATGATGATGATGATGATAATCTACACTGGATATAATCTGTCTACTGGTTGTTGAGTTTGTCAAACTTGTAGTAGATCAAGTTTAGAATTTAGGTTACAAAATTAAATTCCATATAATTTCAAATCAATATCATGTGCGATTTGTATTGTTTTTAAATGTTTTTTTAACTCTTTGCATGGATTACAATTAACTGAATTAGCATGTGTTATGTATTAGTGTTTTAGTTTATATCTGCTTTTTTCTTTTCCTAATCAACCAGAAATTGTATGTACCTTCAACTTCAATGCACTATTACAAAAAGTATTTAATACCAAAAGCTTACTTGAATAGGGGAAAATAGCTTACCAGTCAAATACATATTTTTTTCAAAAATGATAACCACATACGTAAGTAATCCTACAAAGAAATGACACACAATGGAGGGGTATCAATATCTATTGGGATTAAACTTAGTACGAGGGTTGTTTTTTAATTAACTTCCGTTTTGCTTCTGTAAAAAGAGTAGTGAGAATTTCAAAATAATTTTTGTACTGGTAGATAGATACATCCTTGAGGATCAATTTCCTACTTTACTGGAAAAAATCGGACATTTTTTATCTATTATTTATCGAATTTACAAGCGCGCTCCTCGAACTTATTTCCCGCCGGCCCATAGAGAATATCTCTTCCTTTAAACTCTGTTCGCATCAACAATAGACAATCGGTAGGCAGGTGATTTTTGCAGCATGCTATTGTGCATGATTAAAAGCATATGTTTTGTATCTGCCAAGTTCCAGGCATTGGGGATTCTGGAGTTACAGCCATAATAAACAAGGCAACATCGATAGATTCGCAGGAAAAGTGTGCGCTGAGGGAAAAAACGGCTGTCCGAACCGATGCGAAGCTCAACGAAAAATCAAACTTTTCATGAAGCGGCATCGAAAAACTTGTGAAAAGATACGGTAAATGGTCTATTTAACGGTGATTACGTTGAAAAGTAATTAAAGATGTTTGTAACCTTCCGTAATAACCTTATTTTTAAATATTCATTTGTTTTTTATTTTTAAACTGTCAAAAAGGGGAAAATTTCGAAAATGAGGAATTCTCTATGGGTTGGCGGGAATTAAGTTCGAGGAGCGCGCTTGTAAATTCGATAAATAATAGAAAAAATGTCCGATTTTTTCCAGTAAAAAGGCAAATTGATCCTCAAGGATGTACCTATCTATCGGTGGCAAAATCATTTCAAAATTCCTACAACTTTTTTTTCAGGAGCAAAACGGAAGTTAGTTAAAAAACAACCCTCGTATATTGGAAGAAATATAGACATTCATCTATGTGACATCACAAAGACTTACAAGCTTCAAAATTTTCTGTTTTTTCTTTCTCCCCTTCTGGGATCACAGTGACCTAACTCATTGTTGACAAAAATGTCTTGGCATTAGGTTGCCTTTGAAAACTTTTTCCATTACAACCTTCCCTATTTATTGATCATTAATATACTTTTAACTTAAATCTTGCCTTTGTCATTAACCCTTTAATGACGAACGGATGGAAAGGCTCAGATTTTCAGTACCTTTAACAACAGGAAAAAATTTGTTTTACCTGCTACCTCTAGTGAGGTGCCACTGTGCACGATCTGTGAACGAAATCTTAATTGCCCAGTTTTGACATTGGTCATCTGCTCGTCAACTGTTAGATTTTTTCATAGCATTTCTCTGCAGTGATCTAATTTCAAAGGAGCGCCATCTGTGAGCACCTGCAAACAAGAAATGAGTCGTCTAGTTTCAAAACCGAATAGATCCATTTTGGCTCAGCTTCGATAAGAGTCGACGCGGTCGCCAAATGGAAGAGAAGTTGGCGCTACATCACGGCTGGTTGCCCGTTCCGTCCGCCATGTTTTTCCACAGCTCAAATGATAAGTGTGTTACGAAACATAATTTTGTTCTTTTTTTTAAGTTAAATAATTACCGGGGATTGAAATATGTATCTCCCGCATGCAGAGCGAGCACCATACCGCAGAGCCAGCGGGATATACTGAAATCGTAATAACTTGTTATAACATCCTTTTTCTTAGGTTAATCTTCATTTGAGTCGTGGTAAAACTTGATGGCGACAGGACGTTATATAGCGTCCAACTAGTCTTCCATTTGGCGACGGATTCGCAGTTGCCAAATGGTCGACTCTTTTATCAAAGCTGAGCTGTGTCCAAATGGATCTATCTGGTTTTGAACCTAGTGGACTCAAATATACTGTGATAGGGGTCCCTCGATTGTAACCAACCTGGGGAAGGAAATCTTACCGGCAGCCTCCAAGGTTTGTCGCAGAATCTACTCATGGGTGCTCTGATCTTATAGCAGGGTTCCCACGGTCCTTGAAAGTCCTCAAAAGTCCTTGAATTTTTTAAGGCTAAATTTTGGTACTTGAAAGTCCTTGAAAAACGTTCTAAGTCCTGGAAAAATGACTTGGGTCCTTGAATTTTCACTCAGCCACTAATCAAACTTAATTTTTTCAGATCTTTCTTTGGTTTTTCTTGAAGTTTTCTTTGAAACTACTCTAATGAACATAACTTGTGGCCAGTTTTACAAACTGACAGTGAAGAGCGACTTCTCCTCTCGTTCCGATTGTATGCAGGAAAAATAACTTGTCTTGAAATACGACTAACTTTTAAATGTCTGCGGAAAAGGTCCTTGAAAAGTTCTTGAAAGTCCTTGATTTTCAATGTTTTCAAAGAGTGGGAACCATGTAAACAATTCCTTGAATAATAATATGTTATGATCAGTTGCTGCCACTTATTGGTTGTGATTCTGTAACTTGTCTAGTCCGAAGTAGTATCTAGTTAGCCATGGTTATGCATTAAAACTTAATCGCTTAATATGTAGGCAACTCTAACATTTATTTAAATCTTCTATATTAATTAATTAGTGGCATTTGTAGTTCTTTGGCTTAGCTAAAGCTGCTGATGGCCATTTTCATTGCATCAAGAAATTTGTAAGAAAGGGAATATTTTCCATGTGGAATGAAGCTAACTGAAAACAAAAACTGGATGTTATACATTTTCATTCTGTATATAGAAAAATCATGAAGAAGTTTCTCGTGACATAAGAATAATAGTGAAAATCAATATTTGTTTGAAAAGACAGGTACAGCTCCCGTCAAAAAAAACGTTATAGTAGAATGTGCGGGTGAACGGGTGGGGTTAGAAAGATGCTTTTGGTGTCATTTTTCAGGATTTATTGTAATCTTGAAATCACTAATTGACTATTTTTCTCTCAGAGGCCGTCTTCATACAAAACGCAAAATAAAGTGCAACTTTTTTCATGGTGATCCCCAATTTTTATACCCGCATATGAAAGACCATACCCTTTAAACCCTAAATACCAAGTTTCATTTAATTTGGTCATTAAATAAAGCCATGGCTCAAAGTTAAAGTTTGAAAATTTAGAGGTAAAAGCCTGAAAACGGTCGCCATCATCCGACCGCCAAGGCGAAACTAGTAGCAACCCTCGCTCCTCATTCTGTCTTCTTCGACCACAACAGCAGAAAGGATTTGAATGTTTTCGAGTTGAATTAAAAAGATATGAGGTCTTTCCGGTTTCCAAATTTTGCTGATTTTAAAAAGCAGAACACATTTCTATTGGAATACTTAAATTTTGTTAATATTTAGTTTTTTAATTTATATCGGACATTTTCCATTTATTTTTGAATTTCAATAAAATAAACGATCGGTGAAGTTTCCTTTGAAAAATTATTTGCGTGATAACTAATTCAAAGGATAATTTTCTTAAGGTATTTTACCAAACACAAAGTGCTTTATAAATAAGTTAAGAATCTGATTTCCCCTTTTAAATCATAGGGGATTTTATATAAAGTAGATTAGATATTAAAGGATTGAAAATAAACTTTTTGTAAAAAATTTCATTTATCCTCGTTTGGTAATATTCAGTCGCGTTATTTGGTTAAAAAATATCGTCTCTCATATTTAATATTTCCAATTTTTAATCAGGATCTTGTAAACCATTGATTGACAAATACATATTTTTCTTTTACAATTTTCCAAATTTTGGATTGCCACCAACTTGGCCCTAAACTTTGGGGTTTTGTTGAAAAAAACGTTTCTATTTCAATTCTGAAAATTATGAGAAAAAAAAACTTGTGAGTTAAAAAGTGATTTGGCAAATCGTGATCATCATGCGATGTCATATGCATCACTTGGTCTCGTTATCACATTTAACAACTTATCACATTTGTTGATCAAAAATATTGGACATATCTATCATAGTCCCAGTGACAATGTGATCACATTTATTCCAATGACAATGCGATTACATTTATTCCAGTGACAATGCGATCACATTTATTCCAGTGACAATGCGATCACATCCGACTCCAATGTGATTGTCACAAAATGAGGACAGGTCTATCACATAGTTGTTATTGTTGTAATTTTAAAATCAATAAATTATTCTACCTAAACTTTTTAAATCAAAGTTATCTGTGTTTTAGTTATTTCACCAGATTTTAAAAACATTAAGAGATATATTGATCACATAAAACGATACATTATATGTTAAGTTAAATATTAGTGATCGGGATCAGTGTTTTTCTAAACGTAATCCGATTGATAATATTAACCGTGATCACTATAAGACTATATTACGTAACCTTGTTTTTGGTCATTTCTGACCCCCTTCCTTCCCCTTTGCCAACTAAGATAAAATCAATCCGTAAAACTTCCCCAAAAAAGTAATCAGATTACTTTCAATCCAATTACATAAATAGTTAGATTGAAAATTCCAAATGTTATCAAACAACAAAAGTAATCAGATTATACTTTCAATCAGATTACAAATGTAGTTTGACTGCGCCCAACTCTTGTTCCAAATAACTGGTGAATGTAATTTAAAAGTTTCATTTCTAAAAACGGAAAAAATGCGAGATGCGCCAAACTGTGAACTGATTGCCAAATCCAGCAACCCCACCCGTTCCATCGATGGAGCAATGTAACGTTTTTTTTGACGGGAGCTGTACATGGATTCCAAATTATTCAAGTGTGTAGAAAAGGCATTTTGTTACCAAGACTAATTTGTCTGCTATAAATTTAGTAAAAAAATTTTGTTTTGTGTGTTCTTATTCTTTTTACTGTTGAACCCTGTTCTCATAAATTATGTTAAACACAACGGAAAAGTTTTTATTGGATCCTTTTTCCTTTAAAATTAAAGTCCTGAAAAAAGATGCTTTTTTTAATCATCCTACTGATTTCGTTGGTGTTGATTTTATTAGTATATTAATTCCTGGGCAAATTACTTTTACAGCTGTTTAGTGAATTAATATTTGAATTTTTACCGTTCTAGAGCTATGCTTACAACAATACTGAATTTCGAGAATCCATCAGTGAGCCTATGCTAAGCCAATTCCAGTCTGTAGAGGTTGTAAAAACAGAAGATAAAGTGAGCATCACTGTTTCGTTTTCCCCTTTTGAAATCGGTAAGTACCTTGAGGTTTGCCAAAACTGGCATTTTATAACTCTTTATACTAAAGTAAAAGAAAAGCAGGTTTTTTAAACATTTATGAATAAATAAGAATGGCTTAGGACTTTTATTACTAATCTGTTTATCTTTGAATAAAATAATCTACTTAACTAATTTTAAATGGTTAATAATTTATTCTAGGGATCAAAAAAGTTGTTCTAGTGCAGTAGTGTAGCCAGAAAAAAATTTCCAAGGTATATATCAAAATTTTGAGAGGGGATATAATAGTGTAATTTATTCTTTTTCCCATCATAAAAAATCAAAGTGCCGGCCTTTAACCCTCTGACTGAGCATCCCCCCGATTTCCACAGGCAACTCAAATGTAACAAAATCTGCCCATCCTGCAATTTCCGTAGGCATATGTTTTTCTTCCTTTATTGAGGAGCGCATCCCGTTTAACCACTGAAATAACATGTGGCCTGTTGCCATATGTTGTACAGGCCTGGTGTAGGTTTTTACTTTTATTTTGTAATTAAAAAGGGATTTAACTTCTTATGTGTTATTTTTTATGGTTCTTGTCTATCAAATTCAACTAATAACAGCTGTTTTATGCAGTGCTTAAAATCCTAGATCTTTAACCATGTGAGTTTGACAAAGTGATTGCTGTATTGGTGAACTACACCTCAAATAGTACCCTGGTTCTGTGCATTAAACATTCAGGTGTTATGAAAATTTCAATAATTTATATGTCCTGATCTCTATTTTCAGGAAAGGATGACAAGAATTGAAGTATGAGTTCTTGTAAAGCTCATCTGTTATAGGATCATTGAAAAATGTTACCAGTACAAAAGAAACTGTGATTTTTTATACTCTTTTTTTCTAACTAACGGTAAATGTTTTGAAAGATTCTGTATCACATTAATGAGCTCTGGTTGTTTTTATTGAGTGTTTCTGTTGCATTGTTTATGCTTGTTATAGATTTTACTTTATGTTTGCATATACTTTTAACTAGTGTGTTCTTGTCCTTTTTAAAAGTAGGCTTACTTATTTGCCTATTTTTAAAAATTTTATATTCAAACTAAATTCATAACATCTCATAAAAGTAACACTCAAAAAGAATAGAAGCTGTGTGCTTGCAACAGACAACCCTCATACATTTGAAGTATTTTCATCAAGGCCTTGAGTTGATCTGCAAATTTTGCTATTCATCTCTAGTCAATTTGTAGGAATTGTTATTTTTCCTCATTGACTGAAAATATAAAATAATCTGTGGTCATTACAGATTAGCCAGTTTTTTTTTAATTTGAAAGCAATGCTTGTTATCTTTATTACTAAAACACAGACACTTGTTTTTAGAAATTAACTATGCATCTTAATGTGAAATTTTAAAATTTATAGCCATTATTCTTTTAAAATTATATTTCCTAATTAATTAGGGGTAACCCATCTACTTTAAATGCATGTAGCAGTTTACATATATATCATATATTCTTTTAAGAAACTTTGGAGATAAACCGTTATATTAAAAAAATTTCCTACAAAATCATTTTTATTGGTATCATTTTAAGAAATTCCCTTGGTGCTTTTTTAGTCATAGTTGTATTTGGTTTTAAGCAACAGGTTTCCAATATTTATTTCATTTAAAACAATCAGATTACTGCGAAAAATACTTTTAGCTTAGAAGTTTGTTTTAAAAGAAATTTATTTGGAAATTGTTGCTTTTGTGATATGGTTCCTATGCAGGGTATATACACAGTAGAAACCTTGTTACAGCAACCCCTCAAAGGACCAACAATTTACAGTTGTTTAAACGAAAGGACATTACATCAAATAAAATTAGCACTATGATGAAGCAATCTGTACTTTTCTTACTTGTCATTGGAATGCAGATGTCCTTGTATTGGGGGTTGTTGTAAAGAGTTTCTACTGTATCATCTTAAATTTGTGTTTTACATTCCATCATTGTCATCTTTCCGTCCTCTCATAATTTGTGCCTTATTTGTTCATTTATATTAGCTATTTTACTCTAGAGAGGGATTAGATTTCTTGGTATTGTATTATATGGGCTTTAAATAAGATTGTCTTTGTAGTTATTTGCCTATACTAATAGGCTTGTAAATTGTGTAAAGGAAACCCATTATAATGGACAAAGTATAATAGAAGCTAAGATCGACAGTATAATAGACAAATAAGTTCAATATGTTTCGGTATTACATATATAAAAATAACATAAAAGTGCTAGATTGTCAGTTTCAGAATGTTCCTGTTTTTTTAAATAAATAAAAACAAATCATATTTAGTTTTGATGCACAGCATCATTATCTGTCTATTTTAAATAAAATGGCATGTGCGTAATATTATTTTGAGCTTATCTGAAACATTTTCATTCAATACTGTGTTCTTTTTTTAACATAAGTTTATAGAGGATTTTTACTGAAGTATTACTAAACTGAAACATAGGCTATTTATATCCCCTGTACTTTTATAAAAATAAGCAGAAGTGGGACTGGGTCAAATTATAATTGGATTTTTTTATATTCGACATATTTTTAGGCAATTTAAAAAATAGGGACTAGGAAGAACTGAGAGAAGAGTGAACCAGTGCTGAGAGAACCAGTGCTAGTTTCTAGAAATAGGCTTAATAACACTGTTCAACAAATTTAACCTTCAAAATTTTTTCCTTGATGAAAAGAGTCATTTCTTATAGATTTTGGGTTGCTAAATACGAAAATCCCCATTAAAATTTTCAATTGACTCAGGATTTTCGGGGAACAGCCCCTCCCCCTTTTTACGTTTTTCGACGACTTTATAACTTTAAACTCGATTTTCAGGGTCAAAAAGCATTGTTTTAGTCTTCAAATTGCCCCCAGGTAACAAGAAATGTTCAAATTAATAAAATATGATAAATTTATTACAAATGAATAGGTTTAAGGGGTAATTACCCCCCTAAAAATACAAAAAAATGCTAAAAATTATAGAGGTTTCTATACGCTTATTTTTCCTCTTATTTTTTACGCAATTCACGTTTGAAGGGTCCGAACCTTTCCCCAAGGACCCAAATTTGATGACAATATGCAGCAATAATTTTTACTAAAAGCGGCTGAGGTGTTAGCCTCCCAGAAGCCCCCGCGGAAGACTTCCAAAATCGAAAAGGAGCTCGCGAGCTCAGGAATTATTATTGATGATTTTGAAAGGATTACAAATGACGTTTTCCTTCTTATTTTGGGTCTATCCTAAGTAGAAACTCTTCAGTTCTTTAAAAACTGACCGGTTTTAGGGAGTGAGGATTCCATGTTTCACGATGTTAATAGATGCACGGCTGTGGATAACAATTAGGGGGCATCTCCTTAAAAACTGAGGGTAATGGAGGAAAATGGGTGTCATATTTGAATTCAGCAGATCATTTTACACAAGAATCAGCTGAAATTCAGTTAGTGGCTTCAAATTTTTTTTGTTCAGCACTGTTTAACTCTAAGTGCCGCATTGAACCCTTCCGTGGGTGCTTTGGGGGCGCTCTCACCTCAACCGCTTTTAGTAAAAACCATTGCTGCATATTGCCATCAAATTTGGGTCCTTGGGGAAGGGTTAGGACCCTTCAAACGTGAATTGCGTAAAAAATAAGGGGGGAAAATAGCGTATAAAAAACTATAATTTTTAGCTATTTTTTTGCATTTTAAGGGGGTATTTACCCCTTAAACCTATCCATTTGTAATAAATTTATCATATTTTATTAATTTGAACATTTCTTGTCCCCTGGGGGCAAATTGAGGACTAAAGCAATGCTTTTTGACCCTGAAAATCGAGTTTAAAGTTATAAAGTCGTCGAAAAACGTAAAAAGGGGGAGGTGCTGTTCCCCGAAAATCCTGAGTCAATTGAGAATTTTAATGGTGATTTTCGTATTCAGCGACCCAAAATCTATATCTATAAGAAATTACTATTTTCATCAAGGAAATTTTTTCATTGTTGAACAGTGTAATTTGTTATCTTTTCCTTAATAAGTGACTTAATGTTCTGGTAAATTTGAATAACATTGAAAATGTATGGAACTAATCCTAATGTTAAGAATGTTGTTGTCGTGTCCTCAGAAGATCAGATGGAGTGGTTCTTTAGAATAAGTTCTGCTATGGCGACTGCTGATTCTGAATATAAGTCTTCTTCGGTTGGATAGTTTAGGCTGTGCAGCGACAGCAGGGAAATCAAAGATATGGTTGTTTTTTTACTATTGAATAAATATGGCTTAAGATAGAAGTTTTTGAATTTTTCAGTAAAAATTTTCATTGCAATGTTTTCAAAAATGACCTTTCAATTCATCTTAAATTATTACATTTAAAAATGATTATTCATCTTTATTCATCTTAAACTTGTAAAAGTTCCCTCAATTATTGATTACATTTAAAAATGATATCATGCCATAAAACCAATTCAAATCTTACTTTGTCTTTAAGACTTGTTCAGTGTTCCTTGATTTCAGAAAAGCTCTAAATTTTTAATTTTCTCTAAAAAGCTATTTTTTGCTTAAGCTTAAAAATCCCTATTTTTAATAGATTCTTATTCTACTCATTTCAATATCTGCCTCTTGAGTTTAGGTAGATTATGATATGCATTACATTGACATTAAAAACACCCCTAGTAAATATAATTAGAATGTGAAATTCAATCTTTTTTAAAAAGTTCCTGAAAGGTTTCCAAAGCATTGTGTTTTTCTAGTGCATGTTATTTTTTCTTTCATCTAATTCATTCACATTCATTTTATCATATGTAGTTGGTTCTAAACATTTTTGTACTATCAAATTTATACAAAACAGTTACAAGTTGTAAACCTATACTGTAGATAAACAGAAGTATTTTTTACTGAACCTAGTTAATATAAACATTACTTAAAACCAATTTTTAATATGGTAGCAAAAGGGTTTGCAACTGGTGAACTGCTGTCCACATCCGGACCGCATTAGGTTATTTTCTGGACCGCCAAAATATTTTGAAAATCAATATGTATTGTTAGAAACAATTATTAGTTAAACCTTTTCCAAAAAAATTCTTTGGAACACCCCATGCCCCCTTATGAAGCTCTTAGTAATTTACAAGTTTTTAAGACAGGTTAATTCAATGGTTTCGAATAATTTAAGAGGAATGCTGAAACGAAAAAAGTTTATTTCTTTGGTAGGAAATAATCAAGATTTTGAAAATTCTTCCGGGAGGAATTACAAATTCACATTGCTTATTTTTTTCTTTCTGAATGTCTTTGTTGGCGCAATATGATCCTACCTGATTCATGCACCATAAAACAGTAACAAAGAAAAACCCAAATTTCCAGGGAACCCCCCTCGACAATATTGTGCCGACAACGCCCATTAGTTCGAGTAATAGCCTTATCAATACTTTTTCTTAATATTTATTAGTTAAATTTTTAATATAGTGTTGCTGTAATGTGAAATGGTTTTAAAGTAATTAACAACATTCTTGTTCAATTTAAAAAGAATGATAGCCTACACAACTCAAATTACATCTAAGTAAAATATACGTGCATCCAAAGATAAGAATTTAAAAGCAATAAGTACTCTTTTTTTACAGGACATCTGTTTTATATTTTTGTAAAAAACGTTATCTTATTATGATGTGTTTGTGTACTGTATTTAAAAATAGAATTAACACTAAAACCATCAGCTCGAAGATTAGATAGCTTAAAATTTTTAATCTAAAGAACCAATATGTGTTCATCTTTAATGGCAACTATGATGTATGTGATTACAATGAGAAATCTTATTATTTCCTAAAATAATAATACAGTTTATAATTGACTTTTGCTGTGATTTTCGAAGCAATAAAGTTATTTTGAGTGTGATTATTAATTTTTTATGCTTTATGGATTGTATCTATGGATTGGTGTTACTTAATCACTGACTTGTTTTTATGTTGGAAATATTCATGAAACTAGAGGTTTGAAATACCAAGTAAACCAAGAGATTGCTACATATATATTTTTTTAATAATTTTTATTGTAAAATTCTGCCTGTCAGCTAGCATTAAGCAATTATCTTGTTATCTGAATCTAATGAAATTTTTGTATAAAGGTTTTGTATTGGGTTCTTATGAAGAAAAATTAAGCTTAACAATGTTAAGTTAACATTTCGAAATTCTAAGAATGAAATGATTTTCTTAACTGTAGGACCATGGTTAATAGAATTAAATTCTAAAATAATAGTTATAAACTTAAGAGTTTTCTCTGGTTAAATTTTCATAACTAAATGAAAATGCAGTGTCAAACCTTTCTGTTTGTCAACGAGCTGTTTTCATCGATCTTGCTCGTTGACATAAAATTTATCATTGATTACTTTTTTGGACATTTCCATTGGGTTGTGACTTTTTACACTAAAAAGATGTTCTTGAAAGTTGAGACTGACATATTTGGTAATTTTTCCCCTTTAACCACAGTATGGAAAGAACTTTGGTGTATTTACATAAAATTTAAGAATATTAAAAGGATTTAACGTGGATAAGGGAACGTACCCATACTACGTGACCCATTTTTGACCCCCCTCCCCCCCTTGGTGACCATCCGTAGTATATGCCAAGACCTCCCCCTCTAGTTTTCACGTAGTAATTCATAAATACGGTTTGCCAGGCAAACCTTAAGTTTTAAAAAATTAATATTGCTTAATTTGTCTAATTTTAATAATTAATTTGGCAAATTTCAATGATTAATTTGGCTTAATTTTGTCGTATTGACTAGAAGAAATTGACTACGTGACAAAACCCTAACCCCCCCCTCCCCTGTGACCAAGCGTGGTATTTTGAAGACCCCCCTCCCTCCCCTGAATGGGTCACGTAGTATGGGTAGGTTCCCTAAGTATTGGATCCTAGAACTTAAATTTGTGCTAAAATTTTAATCAAGGCACATATTTTTTACTGGGAGTTGAAATTCTCGATAATTAAGTCCAAGAATTAATTATTGTTGGTGCTGTACCGAATTTCTACCCTAAAGGATATTTAAAAGGGCTAAAGCTAAATTTGAATCTGAGTTCTGAAAAATCTAGGGGCAAACTATTGATTAAGGATCAAGTGTTATTGCTGGTACCCTTTTTTTTACTATTTTTTGGATAGCAAGGAAAGATCCTGTTCAAATGCTTTCTTTTAAGGGTAAAATTTTTTAATTCTGAAATCAAACTTTCGTTGTTCCTTTCCGTGGTGCCATCTATTTTAGGAAATGAGAAACAATAATTTTGTCTAGTTGTTTCAGTTTGCTCGTTATTGAAGCAATAGAAAATTCTTACTTAATTTCAGCCTGTCTTTTCTTCTGATATTTTTTATAGATTGTAATAAATTGACTGCAATAAAGAGAATAAACACCTAACCTCTTTGTGGATGAACAGCGCAGTGAAGTGAAAAAAATCGGTTTAAAGAAAAACAAAAAAATAGTCGTCTGCTTTTGCATTGTTTTACAAACATCTTCTACAGCTCTTTTTCGCAATAAAACTTAAAATCCAAGTGAAGAATGGCAGAAAATAAAAAATCAGCCCTCTTTGTTTGCTTAGGTAAGATAGATTATTTTTATTATGCGTACATTTGTTCATCCGGTACTTACATTTATCTACTTGAACAATAATTTACAAGCTCTAAATTAGTTCACTAAATTTAAAAATTCATTTTGTATTTATCATGGTTAAGCATTAACAGCCTTTAATCAATGCCTTTTAAAAAATACTTTTTTTCCCACAAGAAGTCCAACTAAGGTTTATACCTCTGTAATAATGCATTAATCTGTAACAACTTTATAAAATATTAGGGCACAGCTTCGATAAGAGTCGACCAGCCGCCATGTTTACCCACAGCTTAAATTTGATCTATATTGTTGGGTGTCATCATTTGAGCTGGTGGTAAGCATGGCGGCTGGTTGACTCTTATCGAAGCTGTGCCAATGTTAGTTATATAACGTTATTTCTATTAACAAGTTTCAATGGACAACCCAGATGTATTTATAGCTTATAGATAAAGTAGGACCACCCTTCACTATAAGCGTTTTAAAGAACTGGTTTTTTATCACAATTATAAAATGTTGCACAATTAACTAAATCCTACCCTTTTCTGAAAATCCCAATACTATTCTCAAATGCAACTTAAGTTGAGCCTGACGTCATGGCCACTCAGAAGCAAATCTAAGTATACAGAAAGCCTTCTGGGTTGCTAGAAGCTCTTATCGGCTGGCGAGTTAGAGAGCTAGTTGTACTACTAGGCGTTACGCCACTTTACAAAATAATAATACTGAACATTTTATGCATATTGGGATGAAAAGATGCTCAACATACGTGGATTTAAAAAACTAATCATTGTTCAAAATTGAAGCTCTAAATTTCACTCAAAATTCAGACACCTCGCAGGGAACTACTTTCTTTGGTTACTCTCAGCATATTTCTACAGGCTCAAGTTAAGTTGCAACTGAGTATAATTTAGTAAAAATGTGGATGTTGACTTTTGTAGTATCTTCCAAACAGCTTTAGAATAAGTCCGCTTTTGGCGACCTTGCCGCCTAATTTAAAACCCGGCTGCCATGTTTACCTACGATTTCACGGCCTGTCAGCCATGAAATACCGACAATTTGGCGACCGTTCGAAGAGCAGACTTATTCTAAAGCTGTACCATATCTTCTAGATAGATTACTCAGCGTATTTTAGACAGGTCTATGGGCAACATTTTAAATTTGAGTTAAAAAGTCATTAAAATAAAAATACATATATATACAGGATAAGATTGTAAAAAAATTAATGTTAAAATAAGTCTCTAAATGATAAAATGATAAGTCTAAATGATTAAATGTCTCTAAGCGATATTGGGAGGCTGCGTTTTTATGCACAGTGGCGTAGCCAGAAATTATTTTTGGGGGTGCATGATGATATCGAAATGAAAGGAAAAAAAATTAAAGTTTTAAAATTACACTAATTTTTTTCTCACTCAATGAATAACTTTAAAAAAATTAATTAATGGTGTATTTGGTACTTTCGTATTATTAGCCCGTCCATCGTTTTCGCCAAAACGCGCCAAAATACGGGATTTCTTCAGAATTGCCGAAAAACACATTTTTTAACATCAGAAACATCTTTATAACATCAGAAAATAAAAAATAAAAGTTTCATGTGGTTGGGGGGGGGCTGCCGCCCCCCCCCCCCCCAAACCCCCTGCCCTAACTATAACCAAACTTGTTGTGGGGGTAATCAGAAGCAGTAAGGATTCAGAAAAAGGGGAATCAGTTTCTTGGATGAACCAAAGCTACAGATATCACTCAGAAAGAGCATAATAATAACTTTTTTAGCACTAACTTACTTGCAAAATGGTCGATCCTACCGCCGGCGATCCTTTGTCGATCCTACCACCAGCATGCATACGCAAAACATTGAAAGACTCTGGGGCTCAGCAAAATGGCGCAACAGTTCACCATGGAACGACACGAAAGCATGTAGACTCCTACCTTTCAGATGCAGTCTTCGTTCTTACCTTGTAAACACTGTTGAATTTACGTTCAAAACATCCTACGCGGTGCGCACACATTATTTCACCCATGGGCTTACCGATTTAAATTGCGCGCGCTTGCGCCAGCGATCAGAACTAGCGGGATTTCGCCACGTTTTCCAGGGTTACCAGAATCAACGGTAGTGTTGCGGGGTTTACCAGACTTGGTGACTTATCGCCCCTGTTGGCGAATGGACGGGTTAATACGAATGTACCGTGTATTTTAATCATGAAACAAAGAAACATTGTTAACAAACTAGAATGAAGTATTTCATCAACACTCATAAATTAAATGTGTCGATAAGAATATTTAATTTACAAACTTAAAATCATAAATATAAGCAGGTGCGGACCCAGGATTTGGTTTTTTATGGGGGCTAAGAATTTTCATAATCCAATTGAATCCTCTTGATCTTAATATGGAAAAGGTAGTGATTTATCCTGCTCCAACTATTTAAAGGGGGTTCTGGGGGACCTCCCCCAGAAATTTTTTAAAAATTTAAGTAAAAAAACCCCATTTTTTCACTCGTTTTTGTACGCTTCATCCAAATTTCAGATACACATTTTATGGTAGAATTTTTACATTTTGACAAACTTAACATAAAGTAGAGTTGTAATAATAAATGTACAAGGTACCGAGGAGGTCTGGGGGTTCTCCCCCATAAAATTATTGAAAATTTGAACCTAAAAAACTGGTTTTTAACTTGTTTTGGTGTACCTAAATCCAAATTTTGGGAACAGGAGAATAAAAGAAATTCTGAAATATTTAATTTCAGGAAGAAAAAAGTTTGGGGCTTGGGGGGTGCAAAAGACCCGTTGCACCCCCTCTGTCTACGCCACTGTCCATTAGGGTGTTCCGAAAGTCGAAAGTTTTTTTTTCGAATTTCCCAGATGCCCCCCCTCAAGTTGTTACAAATACTAAAACATTATTACCTGCAAATTTTCAGGTCTCTAGGACGATTTTTGACCCCCGCGCCCTTCAAAAGTAGGTTTCCCATGTTAAAGTATAGGGAAAATATTGAAAAATCGTCATTTTTGGTTCTTTTCAATTTAACAAGCCTGGACGCAGTCAATATCGAATTAAAACCTATACATCACCTATACATGATCCTATCGGAAAAACCTTCCATGGGACCTACTGGGGGGTAGTTATGCGGGGGTGAAAAGCGCGCTTTCACCGAAAAAAGAGGATGCTCGCCGGCGCTTGCCGCGGGTGCTGCTGCTGATGGATTGGATAATACTCGCCGGCGTTTGCGGGGGGAGCTGGATAAAAGCCACTTAAGTGTTTATTGAACTTTTTTCCTAAAGTGCCTCGTTCTATTCTGTTTCTATTAGTAAAAAATTTATTGTTAATTAAATTTTAGCTAATTTGTTTTTACCCCGCCTACCTCGATTAACTTATTTCCATGGGGTATAATGCTATGATTTGAGCTTAGCTTAGTGAAGGGGGTTTAATGTTTTATGCAGCTATCTCATTTTCCTGTAAACTCAACTCAGTAAAACAAAAATTTTTTGATGTAAATGCAATTTATTACATTAATTATATTACATTTGAGTTATAAAGAAAACACATGATAGCTAATAATATAGCAATAAAGTTCAAATCATGATAACGACGTTCCATACTAGGGTTGTGATATACAATATACAGATAATTAAAAACTAAAAATAGAAATTGCAAGATAATATATAGTTAAATTTTTTCAATGAAATTAAAAAAAAAAGAAGATATTACATGAATTATTTAAGCGATATTTCGTATTAAAAATTATGCAAAACTCAACTTGCCTGCACAGGAAAAATTAATGGGTAATAAAAGAGTTTGAGAAAGTGAGATATCAGATATTCCATTTCCGTGAAAGACCACCCACCCCGCCTCCTGAGCAGAGAAAAACCGCCTAAACCCTGGAGGTGTTTAACAAAAAACAGAAAACGACTGCGACTGTTGCACTTTCAACGCTTTGACTTAATGTTCATAAATAATGATTCGCAAGATAAGCGAACATCGAACAAGCATCGGTTCTGGACCCCCCATGTGATGCCTTCATCCAGCTCTCGCCGCAGGCACCGGCAAGCATCCTCCTTTCCGGTGAAAGCGCGCTTTTCACCCCCGTGTAACTACCCCCCAGTAGGTGCCATGGAATGTTTTTCTGATAGGATCTTGAGGCAATGATGTCCCAAAGATGATGTATAGGTTTTAATTCGATATTGACTGCGTCCAGGCTCGTTAAATTGAAAAGAACCAAAAATGACGATTTTTCCAATATTTTCCCTATTCTTTAACATGGGAAACCTACTTTTGAAGGGCGCGGGGGTCAAAAATCGTCCTAGAGACCTGAAAATTTGCAGGTAATAATGTTTTAGTATTTGTAACAACTTGAGGGGGGGCATCTGGGAAAAAAAATTTTCGGAACACCCTACTGTCCATGCATGCTTTGCCACTGGTACTGAAGTACCTAAAGTTTGAGCATTCAATATATTTTTGTATTTCTAAAAATTTTTACAACCTTACAGGGAATATCTGCCGATCTCCAATAGCTGAAGCAGTATTTGCTCATTTAGTGAATCAACATGGAGTTACTGAGAAGGTAAAGTATGATCCAAGGGGAGGGACTCTGAGGCTGCAATCCCCTAAAACTGAACAAATATCCCTACTTTAGATAAAATTTTGGTTCTTACATATTAGGGAACGTACCCATACTACGTGACCCATTTTTTGCCATTTTTGACCCCCCTCCCCCCCTTGGTGACCATCCGTAGTACATGCGAAGACCCCCTCCCCCTCTAGTTTTCACGTAGTAATTCATAAATATGGTTTGCCATCATTTTTTGAAACAGAAAGTTTTAAAAAATTAATTTCGCTTAATTTGTCTAATTTTAATAATTAATTTGGCTTAATTAGTCTTAATTTGGCAAATTTCAATGATTAATTTGGCTTAATTTTGTCGTATTGACTAGAAGAAATTGACTACGTGACGAAACCCTAAGCCCCCCCCTGAGACCGAGCGTGGTATTTTGAAGACCCCCTCCCTCCCCTGAATGGGTCACGTAGTATGGGTACGTTCCCTTATCCTGTTTACCATCAGTTTCAGTAGCACAGTTAATGAGCTTAAACTTTGCATTTTGGTTTCGAGCGGCAAGATAATACAGTATACTACCAAAATTTATGCTCTTAAGAGAGTTTGGTTTATCCAAAGAATCCGGGCCTGTACCAAAAAATAGCAATGAAATAGCAGATTCTGTCAAATCTGGACTAGATACACCAAAGTAAGTTAAAATCCAGTGTTTTAAGGTCAAATTTTCAAAAATTTTCCCATTTGTATATATGTAAAACTTAATTATTCATTTTCAGTTTTTATATAATAAGTTCATCAAAATCCTACTTAAAAATAAATGTTCAAAATTTGGGCTAATTGCAGGTTTGGCTGGATTGGACCTAATGGGTTTAGAAAAAACTGAAAAAATCCTTTATTGTGGACCCATTTTCAGGTTTTTTCAAGAAAAATCAAGATTTTGGCAGTTTTTATATTGAAGAAAAACATTTAATAGCATACCAAGAACTCTAGTTGAGATGGTTTTTTCAAAATTTAAACCATGTTTCAATAATTAAAGGGTGTTTTACAATTTCAGTGGGTTTTATTTTTACATTCTATCTCTTGCATTGATAAATGGACACTTAAAAATAAAAACAAAAACATTAATTTTTAAGAGAACTGACAAATTTTGAAAAACCTACTTAACTTTGTCCACTTGGGTTTAAAAAAAACCGGGTTTTTGCCAATCCTGGCTACATGTGGAAAACATGTTTTTAGCGTCGGATTTCCTAAAATTTTCTGGGGGAGGACCCCTAAACCCTCTTTCATATACTACTAGGACTTTAATTATAAACAATTTTTCTTACATTCAGTTCCTCTCTAACTAAAAATGTGTTGAAAAGCTACATTTTTTAACTAAGTATGCATGGAAGGGACTGACAAATATTTTTGGGGCCCTCCCAAAATAAATTTCTATATACACCACGATCAAAACCTAAAATCATGTTTTGATTTTAGGATTTAGCAAAGCTCATGATGCTACTACTGCCTACTATCTTTGGGTTTTGGAGGATCAGGATTGTGCCCGATACAAAGCAACTGCTACAACTGTTAATCTTTTTAAAATTTGTTGAGCTATGACATTTGAACAAAAGCATTTGACTCTTAGACAAAAATTCTGTATTTACCACTGGTATAATCATAATAAATCAATTTAGAAGGGGAAAATATGATCAGATCTTGTGTGCAATTTTTATTTTAATTGAATGTGAAATTATTAAAATGAAACATTTTTTTAAATTTACCTGTCTTTAGAAAACTGACTTTGATTAATGCAAAATATTCCCAAATTGGCAAACTATGTTTGCTGCTTTTTATTATTAAAATATTTTTACAAGTAATTAATTGTTTTATTTTACTGGATAATAAAAGTAAAAAAAGTACAGAATGCTATGTGTTTGATTCAAGAATCCTGAAATTGTTTTTTTCAAATTTGTATTGATTTCACTAGTAAAGTAAAATTCAATTTCTGAAGTGACCTTTAAAAACCCTAGAAAATCAAACTTTTTGTGTTCTCTCCATTTTGCTCCTATTTGAAAATTTCTCCCTATTGGTTTCTTATTCAAGCTGTGTTATAGTCTAGTGTAAATAAAATAGGCGACTCGCTACTAGTCATTTCCCATTGCATTTCTATTGCGTTGCCATGGTGACGACGAATTGCCAATTTTAATTACACATACTATAAATGCATCTTAAATTAACGTGGGCCAATCAGGGAAAAGAAAACTTTAGTGTCAGCAAAAGGGGAGTTGATCCAAATTTTTACTTACGTTATCACATAAAACTTTGGGTTTTTTACCAAAAACAGTTTGTGCATATTTAAGCCTTTCAGTTATAGCGACCTCAAATTTTCCAAAAGATTTAATGACAATCTCGGGTGGTCTAGAACTGAAAAGGTTAATTTAAGTGATAAATATGTGCCATCGGTGCAAAAATCACTGGTTGATTTTGGTTTAATTTAGAAATAAAAGATTATTTCATATTACCATCACTTTAATTTCTCTCATTCAAAAGTCAATTTACTAAAATAATACTTTTATTATCAATATCTGTTTTTTCAGTGGATTATCGATAGTGCGGCAACAGCTGATTACCACACTGGAAAAAATCCTGACAGAAGAGCAAGGAAATGTATGGAAGATCATGAGGTACCAATGAATCATAAGGCTAGGCCTGTCATTGCCGAAGACTTTAAAAAATTTGACTTTATCTTTGGGATGGATGAAAATAATATTAGGTAAGTTAGTTTCTCATATTAGGTGTTTTTAATTTGAAATTGAGATCTGAAGAGATTGCATGTTAAAGTAGTTTTGAAACAAGGTTTTTTTAAAGTTTTTTTGGGGAGGACCCTAGGCCCCAAGTGCTGCAGAAACAGGGGACAGTCAGGATCAACTGCTATCATCAGTAGTGATAGCAATTGTTCTATAAATCCTTCATTTTTGAGAAAATCTTTAAAAACATCTTATGTTTTCTCTTTTGTACCTTTGCTTTAACAGATTCTATCAAAAAAATCATTATCTTTTTCTGAAAAAATTTGCTGTTCTGTTTTACTAATGCATGTTACGAATTTTCAAAAAGCGGTCAGCTCTGCCTATATGTTTCTTTGCCTTTATGATTATCACTGTATAGAGCAGAGGTCGGTAACTGGCGGACCACATGAGGTTATTTTGTGGACCGCCAAAACGTTTTATTATCCTTAATATGTATTTTTACAAAAATATTGGTTGGTTTGACCCGTTGTTTAAGTCTCAAATTTCAAAAAATTTCCTGGGGAAACCCCCAAACCCCCCATTTTTAATGGAAAAACTTCTAATAGTATATTAAATCAAGAAGGTAGCACACTCAAATTACATTGTTGTAAAAATACGTGTGTTTTTAAATATAACAATTTAAAGTAGTAATACAGTCGAATCCGCTTAATGTGATCACGGTTAATGTTATCAAAATCGACAGGTCCCGATCATTCTATTAAATTTAATGTAAAATACATCGTTTAATGTGATCAACTATGAATCATCACTCCGCTTAATATTATCAAAATTTGTCCATATCCCTTTGAAAACGACCGCTTTTGAGTTCTAATTTCATTTTTAAGGTCAATTTTTACAAGTAAACATCTGCCTCATGAGATCATCTGGGGCTCCTTTTTTCTGAAACTCAGTATCAGAAAACATTCGGCATATATTGAAAGAAAACGGTTATGGGGGGGTCCAAATCCATGCTTGTGATTGGTTAAAGAAACCACCAAGATCAACACTTTGCAGTTGTCTAAGATAGTTGAATTTTCACTTTTTTACTGGAATTCAGATTCTGTATTAAATAAGTAGTTTATTGGAATTGGAGTGGAAGGATATAATGGAGTTGGAAAAAAGACCTTTCTATACAAATAAAAATACAAAGTAAGCGATTATTTTACTTTCATTAATTGAAATACGTTTATATTTCCCCCTTAATATTTTACCTAGCTTAAAAATAGTGGTTTAATACATTTATTACGATTACATGATTTTGATTTTAATGCAAACAATCTAGTTACACTGTTTGCTGCTTTTGATATGAGATCGTTTATTGTTATCGATCGGATAATGTTATCAGTTTAGTCTCGGACAATTGAGATCACAATAAGCGGACTCGACTGTAGTAGTAACTTGTTTTTTTTCTGTTATGAAATTTTTAAAAATTATTTGGACTCCAAGTAAAATTACTTGCCAACCCCTGGTATAGAGGATGAAATCGGATAAAATCAACGATATTCTGTTCAGAAACTTGTGATAACTGATTTTTCTCGGAATTACATTTATATTTTTACATTGACATTCTACCTTTCTGAGGTTTATGCAGGAAATTTTTGGGTTTTGTGTCTTTATTTATGGCTCAGATTTACCCACACTGCTCTTGATGTTTCAAAACATTTACCAGATTTTTGTAATTTTCTCTAGTATTACCAAATATTTTATGGTTAGTTTAGTTGCAACTTTTAGACTTGAAATCAGATGACAGAGCAACAATGAAAAGTCAAATAAAGCATGACTTAATAAGCTAATTACTCCTTATATTTAAAAAAAACTTATAAAATAACAGTGGCGGCTCGTCCATAGGAGCACAGGAGCACGTGAACACCCAGTGAAAAAGTAGAAATAAACCCAAATATATAGATACACAAATATCAAAAGAAAACAATACATAAATCCTTCTCAATTTCTTTTTCATACTCAGAATCAAGTTTCTACCCCCCTTTCACCTGTCAGCAAAAAAATTATTGCCGGAAACGCGAAAGTTTTGTGTTTATCAAATAAAGAGAATACTACATTCTTATTTTTCTTTCCTTATACGCACGTGTGAGCGAAGAAACTGAATGAGTCGGAAGAAACCTCGACTTCTCGCCGGAGAACATTAGGGCTTGCGGCAACACATTGGAGATCCCCGTGCGCACAGCATTTGTGTGCCGAGGCTTACGGTTTTGAGGTTAAGCTTGCTTTTTTGTGGTCTGGATTTTTTCCCGGATTGGAAAACGAGATAAGAACCTTTTGAAAGTATCATCAAACTTTTCACGTCAGCTAATTTGTAATAATTAATTCTTTTGTTATTGGTTATTTTTTTAAAGTGACGTTGGAGTACACATCACCTGTATTTTTCACAATCAATTGTTCAATTAAGCATATATAACATGCACTATGAGTAGACAGACCCAGTGCTCTTGTCATGCACCTAATTAAAAAAATTATGATTAGGTATTATGCATGATTTTAATGAGAGTGTCAAAAATGTGTTTGCTTTAAAAAAGGTTTGACGAGTGGACATCATGCATAAAAGTTGTTTTTGAGGTATTATGTTATAGGCTAGGGGTATTATAAAAAATAAAGGCCTTCTTTATCATAAGTTTTGCTTATTTCCATTAAACGCATACTTAAAAAATAAAAATGCAGTGAAAAATTTAGGAAACTTAAAATAACTCCCCTGAAATAAATAAATTTGTTCGAAAACAAGTTTTCTTTATGTATTCGTCCAACATCCCTTCTCTTTCTTGCTCTTGTGTAAATTTTAATTCATATTACAAAGGGTGTGAACACCCTGTTAATAAACTCACGAGCCGCCACTGTAAAATAATGATTAAAATAATTGTATTCCATGAGGCTGGGAGCTTTTTTTTGGGACCCAAGAGTTCTAAATTCTCATTTGGCTATTAATTATTCAATAAATCAAATCTTCAAAAAATTAGGCTGGTCCTTGCTCTGGAAGAAATTTCTGGTTTTGCAACTGTCAGTTCTGCTTTTTGGCATGTTACATAGAATTAGTTTATAAATTTATTTTTAAAAAATTATGTAGCTTATCAAAATTTTTTTAGAGGACTAGGTCTAGGAATCAAAATTTTAAAACAAAGCAGATAAGCATAACTTCTTTTTTAATATTAATTATTTTAATTTTTTTTAAATATCTCTGATATTATCTGCTGAGCCAATTTTCCTTTTTTGGCTGGTAGCTCGATAATTTTATACTTCAATCTTGATGGCCTAAAGCTACTCATTTTTTATTTATATTCATTATGGTTTGTCTGTTTTCAGAGATTTGAAGAGAATGGCTCCAAAGAACAGTACAGCCAAGATAGAGCTGCTAGGTGATTATGATCCTGAAGGACCATGCATCATTAGAGATCCTTACTATGTAAGCATGTTTTGGAAAAATATCACTTTCTTATTAGTTATTCAGTCGTTGATTCCAATGTTATGCTCTTAGCCAGAATCACTCAATGTTAATGATATGCCTTTGGGTTTAATTCATTAAGTGATAAATCAGAAGGTAACAGCTTCCTTCCAAAAAGCCAAACTAATTCCAAGCTGCTCTCTGACTGTTACTTAACAGTGAGCAGAAAAGCTAGTGTTGCCAGAACCATTGATAAAAAATTGTGGTCCAAAGCTTCGACTCCACATAGTACAGAATTGAACCCTTTATCTTGATATCTAATACACAGAATCCCCTTCCCAAAATGGCAAAGTTTATTTTTTCATGCCACACACGAGACAGCATCACTGCAAACATTGACTGCTGCTAAGGAAGCAGCTGTTTACTTTTAATTTCTTCAATTCACTCTTGTTTAGCAGAAAAGCATGGCTTAAAATTTAGCTCTGTGTGTTCTTAACATAGAAAAAATAGAAGAAAAATCTGAATATATAAAAACTAAGGTAAGGGTGGGTATAGTGGAAACTTTTAGGAAAATTTTCGCTTAAATTCTCAATAAAAATATTAATCAATCTTTTTTGCTTGGAAACGGTTATCCTATTAGTATTTTTAGGTTAACTGGATCTTCTTCATACAATTTTACCATTTAAAATCCTAATTAGATCGGGTAAAGTATTAGTTGGTTAAATTATTTTAAAAATTTAACTATAAATTATTGGTATGGGAAAATTTGTTCTTGTGACTTATATTCAAATTATTTCCACTCATTGAACATGTTGAGGTATGATTTTCATGGATGAAAAATAATTCTAAGTATTACATTGAAAAAACAGTTCCAGTCTTAATTTTTGTACAGCAGTGTATTAGGTATGGTCAATTAGTTAAATAATCTTCATTCAGACCTGGAAAGTCGAAACCTTCCCCCGAACCTAATAAAATTTGCCCAAACCTTATGTGTTGCTCCTATGGAGCTGGAAGGGGCTTTCCCTGAACCAGGTTCGTATGTTTGGGCACTTTTTCCAGGTCCGCCTTCATTCCTAGCAAAATTTTTTAGATAAACATCAAATTGGTTTTATTTGACTTGGAATAACAGACTTGATAGTTTCTGGGCCATAGCCTATGCTGTAGCTTATTTGAGAGGAATTTTCAATGTTTTAGAAATCTTGGTTCCCAAAGCCAGAAGGAAACCAAATTCATAAAACCTAATGAACAGTTTATGTAGAAAAACTGATTAAAATTCAAAATTATTCATGTTTATATAAGAAACCACTTTTGTGTGGAAAATCTAAGATTATGTGTTGGTAAAAGTGCCCCCCCTTAAATCCTTGTAAAATCAAAATGTTCATTGTATAAACTCTTTATCTTTAAATGAATTTAAAATAATTAAACTGTAATAAATACAAAAAAATCAGCTCCGACATACCCATTGCCTTATGCGATTCAATAAGGAAAATCAAATTTTAGTCAGTCACTCGATGGTATTATTTTCAGACTTAAAATATTCTTCCCATGCTGATCTGTGTTATAGGGTTATTTAACTGCTTGCCCTAAAGCATTATCTAATTAATATGCCTTTTAATTTTAACACTATTTGATGCCTCAAACATGTATTATTTAAAATTAATCAACTAGGTGGCCATTATTGGGACAGTGTTCACTATTCCTTCATTTACCTTACTACCCTATTTTGTTAATTCTACACTATTAAATTCTGTTTTCTTAATTCATAAACTATATTCTTTTAGAAAAAAATTCAGATTGAACTATAAGTGTTTTCCCAATTCTTCCATCTAATAGAACCAAGATATGTATCGGTAAATTTACTTAATCAGTATTAAACCAACATGCAACTTTGCATTTCTCTCTCAGTATGTGGGTGGCAGTAGATAGCAAAGATTTTGCTCAATTTTCCCATCTTTATTTAAAAGGAAATTTCAAGATCTTAGAAAAACTAGATTGATTGCCAAGTAGTCTGTCATCCTAACAAATTTTAGTTGTGAGGAGCCTTCTTAAAGGAGCCCGATTTGGCAACAATGGAACGAGCTGCTAGACTCAAAGTGTCGGTTAATATTTATTAAATTGTTCCAGTTTTAGAGGGAAAACGTTTAGAACCTGTTTTATAGATATTGAATAATATTGTTTTAATACATGGTACAATACTTAGTTTTTAATCAATCATGTGTCCTTTAGACACTTTTAAAGTTAGACTGTCAATAAGGTTTTTGATCTGTGATACTGAATAGGTACTGTGTCATGTGCTTTTTTTATGTTGATAGTCGATCTGGCTTTAAAAATTGTACCTAATTTAACAATCAATTAGATAACAAGCTATTATTTTTTATAACAAGAATATTTAACATTACTTGTTGAAAGATAAAATATGTACTGACAGATGTTAATTATGAGAATAGATCCCTAATAATCTTACAGATTTTGTCCATAAGACCCCACCCCCAATTTGAAATCTAATGTAAATTAAACTAAATTATCTATGGATCAGTGATGCTAGCTATAATGTAACCAGAAATGTTCATTCACACTCAATTCAGAAGAATCGAAAGTAGGGGAGTCATTTAGGAATTAAGAATTTCCTAAGAAATTACAAGAGGTACAATTACCTAATAAAGATATATTCCACTTTAAGAATAAATTTTTTTAACAAAATTAACGTAATTTTTTAATAATTTATACCTATCATACTAATTTATAAGCCATATGCAGAATCGCTTAAGTGGTTTTACCCATATTAAACCAAAGAAATATTGATGGCTATTCTTGATCAATGTTATTCAATGTAATAAAATTTTACATAATAGGATGATGGATCTGAAGGATTTGAAGAAGTTTATCGACAATGCATGAGATGTTGCAAAGCTTTCCTAGATAAGGAGTCGTGAACTGTTTCCTAAGAAGAGAAATTCCATTTAATATTTTTGGTGAGGATAAAAACCATATTTAGCATTTCAGTTTATAGTGACAACTTTTATTATGTCTTATAGAGAAATATTTACATGACAGTTTAAATAGGACACAGCCTGATCCTAGTACTAAAAATATTCACTTCAGAGGTGAACCTTGCATACATCATGTGACCTGAGCCACTCAAGTTATAAACTATATACAATTCTATAATATATCACAAAAAGCTATTGGATAATTTAATTTTAAAAATATGTAGAAAATTTAGAAATAATGTTGTGTAACTGACTGTAAGCAATGTTGAAAATTATATGTATCTTGACAATCTTATTTTTTTAAATAAAAAGGAACCCTGAATCTTGTTTTTATATCAATATCATATTTACACGAGTTTAGAAGAGCTAAGTTTTGTAATTAACAAGACTTTTGAGGGTACATGTTCAAAAGTAAGTGTTACACAATAATTGTAATAATCAAAATTTAAAAAATGCTTATTCTAGTTAAAATTAACTGTCAATAAAAGTAATAAATGAGATGTTACATTTAAAATTATTGAAATGTACAAATGAAAGGACCAAATCAGTTTTCCTGTACATTTATTCAATGATGGATCGACATATACATAGTATAAAGCTCTTGCACTCGTAAATATCAAAGAGCCGACAGAAATCCTGGACTGAAACCTTAATTAACTGTTTCATATGAGGCTGAAAACAATCTAGACGGCCAGTACACATTGGAGAAAAGTTAATTTTCTTTCAACAGCTGTCAATGGAATAAAGTTTGATTTCTAAAGTGCTTTTCCGTAAAGATTTAAGACAAAAACACAGGCTCAGCCATGGATTTACTTTTTAAACTTAGTTTTCTTTGCCAGAGGTTAATACTTGTGCTTTTTTTTTTGCCTAAAGCTGTACAATATCGAGCATGCGAAGCTGGCCACTCACTTCCTACACACAGTCCTTTCAGGTGGAAACGAGGATAACACTTCGCTACTCGTACCTATTTTTAACACAAGTGATGCACCCACCATGAGAAAATGGGGATTAAAATTACAGTGATTTATCTACAAAGTCAGTTCTTGCCATTGCAATGTAAAGTTAACTGTACAATATGATGAAACCTTCACAAACATACATACACATTTCTGCCTGAATTCCCACAGCGACTCTAGGGTCGCTGCTCAGAGTTGCGCCTGACATTGCAGGAATTACAAGTTCAGATGCCGTCTCATCTTGCCATCCAATAAATTATCGACATATTAGCATCCTTGTATGCCTACAACTCCCTCGCAAAATGACAGTAAACTATTCCCAAAAGAAAACCAGTCTACTGGACACTCAATATTACGTTGTAGCATCCTCCTGAGATGACGGTTTGTCCGCTGCAGCACCTTCCTCTCCCTCCTCTTTCCGGGAGCCCTCGTACAGCACGTCTGCGATGATGGAGGCGACGCCCTGGTCCAAGATCTGCGACATGACCAGCGCCAGTAGCCTCTGCTGGTGTTGGAGGAAGAGTGTCCGATTGCTGGGCACTTTGGCCAGGCACCGGAGGGTGCCGGCAGCCCGCCTCACCATGTCCAGGGTGGTACCCATGAGCTCTGGGTTTTCCCGCAGAGCATTGATCCCTTGAGAGTTGGCGACTTGCAGGGCACTTTGCTCAGCCTGCTCCACAAATGTGATGAGGAGAGGGATGCAGGCACCCTGGAGAGCAATGGCACGGGCCATACTGCTGTCAGCTTGGGACAGGTTGGAAAGCAGCACCACCGAAAATTCGCGCAAAACCTGTTGAAGAAATAGGTTCTTTTAATATCTTAAATGAACTCTAAAAGGAACACAAAAAAGTCTATTCATCATGGATTTTCAAAGGTTTTAGCATTAGGGCATTAACCAGTTATAATGCTATATCCAGATTGACAAAACACGTAGAAGAAACAAGAATGGTATAGAAACAATGGATTTGACACAGTAACTCAGACGATCTTGTTCGAAATCTACCTTACCAGTGGAGGATTTCTTTTACACTTTTTTTGGTTCCATTAAATAGTTCCTAACACTAGAACAGCCATTCATTATAAAAAGTCTCCAGTCATTAATATAATATGAAAGTAATAGAAATCTAGTTAATAATACGTAATTATTTGCAAGTGTGGGCTTCCGATGCCATCTGTCGCAAACACAAATAACACTACTCGACAAAAAAATAGGGTCAAAATGTAAATGACACAACAAAAGCAGATTCTTGTGTAAAATGGTCCCCTGAATCCAAATCCGACCCCCGTTTTTCTCCACCACGTCAAAATTTTCGGGGAACAGCCCCTCCCCCTTTTTACGTTTTTCGACGACTTTATACCTTTGAACACGATTTTCAGGGTCAAAAAACATTGCCTTAGTCTTCAAATTGCACCCCAGGGGACAAGAAAGGTTCAAATTAATAAAATATGGATATTCATAACAATTGGATAGGTTTAGGGGGTGATTACCCCATTAAAAACGCAAAAAAAATCGTTAAAAATAAAAGGATTTGTTATACCCTATTTATTTTGCTTATTTTTGAAGCAAATCAATTTTAAAGGGTCTTAACCCTTTTCCAAGGACCCAAATTTAATAATGATATGCAGCAATGATTTTTAGGAAAAGCGGTTAAGGAGTTATCGCCCCCGAAGCATCCGCGGAAGGGTTCAGAAGGCTTTCTGAATCGCGCTGGCGCCCGCGCGCTCAGTGAGTAATATCCATGCTTTGAAAAGTCACAAAATGAGAATTTTCTTATATTTTAAGACTTTAATTAGTGGAAATTCTATATTTTGATAGTAACTGGCCAGTTTTATGGAGGTATTCCATGTTTCAATTTGTTATTAGATGCACGGCTGGAATACCTCCATAAAACTGGCCAGTAACTATCAAAATATAGAATTTCCACTAAGTAAAGTCTTAAATATAAGAAAATTCTCCTTTTGTGACTTTTCAACGCATGGATATTACTCACTGAGCGCGCGGGCGCCAGCGCGATTCAGAAAGCCTTCTGAACCCTTCCGCGGATGCTTCGGGGGCGATAACTCCTTAACCGCTTTTCCTAAAAATCATTGCTGCATATCATTATTAAATTTGGGTCCTTGGGGAAGGGTTGAGACCCTTTAAAATTGATTTGCTTCAAAAATAAGCAAAATAAATAGGGTATAACAAATCCTTCTATTTTTAACGATTTTTTTTGCGTTTTTAGGGGGGTAATCACCCCTTAAACCTATCCAATTGTTACGAATATCCATATTTTATTAATTTGAACCTTTCTTGTCCCCTGGGGTGCAATTTGAAGACTAAGGCAATGTTTTTTGACCCTGAAAATCGAGTTCAAAGTTATAAAGTCGTCGAAAAACGTAAAAAGGGGGAGGGGCTGTTCCCCGAAAATTTTGACGTGGTGGAGAAAAACGGGGGTCGGATTTGGATTCAGGGGACCATTTTACACAAGAATCTGCTTTTGTTGTGTCATTTACATTTTGACCCTATTTTTTTGTCGAGTAGTGTAATTATACATTTGATAATACGAAATGCCGCTACACAAGATGTCCATTACCTTTGTAATATATTAATGAAAACTTTTTTTTATATAATATTGTTAGCTGGTCTTGTGTTTATGGAACTATTTAAAGGACTACAAAAAGTGTAAAAGCATTACACAGATATTCGAAACATGGAACAAGAGTCAACAGTTACCTGTCAAATCCATGTTTCCAAAAAGTTCTTGTTTCATCTACGTGTTTTATCAATCTGAATATGGCCCATATAATCAAGAAACCAAAACCTAACTATAGTCCGTGTAAATAAAATTAGGGAATCATCACCATAGAAACGACATGGCAGTGTAATAGAAATTGTATTGCACTGACACGTCGTCTGCCAATTTTATTTTCACACACTATAGCTCATTATGTACTGGTTTCTTGAGCTAATAACAAGTTTTTTTTTAGAATCTGATAAATTGTGTCAAGTTCAGGGTTGCCAACCTGAGACAACGCTCATCCGTAATCGCCCCTGCGCAAAAATAATCCGGCGTGACGCGTGGCTTGCCGACCGAAGCCACGCTTTCTGTACGTAAAAAATGGCCCAATTTTTGATAAGTTTTAGAAAAGTCCTGAAAATCCAAATATTTGAGAAAAGAAGGCCTTCTTTTCTCCCATGAATCAATCATCCATGCAGATTAGAATATTCTGATTTCCGATTGATTTCCCCTTCTTATTGCCCATCTCATCAGTTACTAGCAACTAGCGTTATCGTTTTTATTTGCAATTCTAAGTAAAAAAAATATGTATTGTGTAAGGATTGAAGCTAAAAACAGAGAATTGAGAAGAAAATTTAATACATGTAGTTTTTCTTCTAATTAATGTAGTTTTTCTAGCTTTATCCGTAATTGCGGAATTCGGGGCCGAAATGCGGAATGATTCCGCAAAATCCGGAATGGTTGGCATCTCTGGTCAAGTTAAAATTTACTAGAACACCTTAAGTCTTACTTAAAGTTAGTGATGAACATTTCAGGGATCAATCTAGGTATTATTTTTTTGGGGGGGCCATTTTTGTACAAAATTGAAGTACAGTCGAGTCCGCTTAATGTGATCACGGTTAATGTAATCAATCGGATAATGTTATCGAAATTGACAGGTCCCGATCATTCCTATGTAATTTAATGTAAAATGTGATCAATTTTGCATCATCACCCTGCTTAATGTTATCTAAATTTGTCCATATCCCCTTTAAAATGATCACTTTTGAGTTCTAATTTCATGTTGAAGGTCAATTTTTAAAAGTAAACATCTGCTCCATGATAACATCTGGCGCTTCTTTTTTTCTGAAACTCAATATGAGTAAGAAAAATAAAATATTCCGCCTGTTATATTGAAAGAAAGCGGTTATGGGAGGGGCCGAATCCATACTTGTGATTGGTTAAAGAAACACCAAGATTCAGGCTTTGCAGATGTTTCTGATAAGAGATTTTGATTTTCCCTCGTTTACTAGAATTCAGATTATGTAATAAATAAGTGGTTTATTGGAGTGGAAGGATATAAAGGGGAGGAAAAAAGAGGAAGGTAATACAAAGTAAGTGATTATATAAATTTTATTAACTGAACTACTCTTATATTTTCCCCTTAAAATTTTACCTAGTTTTAAAATAGAGTTTTGAATACATTTATTACGAGTTTTTAAAGCAAACAATCTAATTACACTGTTTGCTGTTTTTTGAATATGAGATCGCTTATTGTTATCGATCGGATAATGTTATCAGTTTAGTCTTGGACAATTGCAATCACATTAAGCGGACTCGACTGGTAGAAATCCAACTAATAAACCAAGAAAATCATAAAAATTCAAATATTTCGTAAATGTTTTCATGAAAAAATCATTTAAGATAATTTGAATTTTGTGAAAGGATGTGCAGCAAAAAAGGGCCCCATTTTTTGGCTGGATTGACCCCTGCATTAACAAAAAAAATAGTAATCACCTGGTCCTCATTGCGGCTCAGCCACTTGGAGAGCAATGAGAAGAATCGAGTAATCCTCTCCCATGGTGGAGTGGCCATCATAAGATCCACATTGCTTTCCAGAACGGAAAGCTTGCTGAGAGCTTCAAGCGACAGCCGCTGTGGGGACAGGACGGAATTGCACGGCTGGGTCGGGAGGGGGTCCTGGGCGTACGACGAAGGACACGTCACCCAGTGCATCAGGCCGTCCAAGATGGGGAAGCTGACCTCCTCGGGGAAAGGTGCCAGGTCGAGCTGGCCAGCGATGTTTGCCAGGGTGACGAGGGTGTTCTCTCGGATGAGATGCAGCATGTCCCACCACCATTCCTTCTCGCTGTTGAGGCTGGAGCACGAGTCGGCCACGGAGGCGTTCTCACCATCCTCGTCTCGGTCGTAGTGGCGCTGAGGAGGCTTGCGGGTGGAGTGCACGTGGTGTAGAAGCAGCAACCTACCCATCACCAGCAAGAACCCTGAGTGCTTAGACATTTCCGTGTCGTTGCCAGGCACAAAGGATAGGTTACGTAGGATGGAGGAGAGGGAGATACAGCGCCGGGCCAAGGAGTCTTGGGCATCACTTGTTGTGCACAGAGAAGGCTCGTCCCTGGTGTAAGATTCGTCTTCAAGGTCTTCCAGAGCACGGCGTTTGCGATTGGGGGAGACGGGGCGAATTTTGGGGAAATTGCTTTCCGCCTCATCTCCATTTGGCTGATCTTTTTTCTGGGTTTCACATTCATCAGTAGACATGGGTACTGCCCCCTCACCATCAATAGTTCTTTCAGGAGCATCAGATGCTAATTTTGAAACATTATTTACATTTTCGGCTAAAGACGTACATTTTGATTCGGTATCAGAGTCTTTAGATTTCGTCTCTGGCGACTTATTGAGATTAGATGGTTTCACAGAACTCGAACTCTCTTCCTCTTCTTCAGTATCTGACCCACATTCTTTTTTACAATTTGAACTACCCTTTGATCCTGACGCACTTTTAGAAAGAGATTTTTTGGAGTCCTTTAAAACCCTGACAAACCTTACACGCCTCTCTGTACTTTCAAACTGAGTCTGAATGTAGCCAGTAAACTCCCCACCTCCGTGTTGCCAATGGCTACTACCACTAATGAAGCCTTCGTGCACATCCCATTTTTTGTCCGGGTCAAACAGGAAAAGAGCCTGTTCATCCTGAGTCCGCACCACTTTCCGGCACCGCGTTTTGTAAGTATAATTTGTGGAATCCAAAATGTTTGTTTTATCACCATTGAGAGCATCACACTTAGATATTGCAGCTGTCTGCGTATCAGGCACATCTGAGTCCAGTTCGTACCACTTTTGGTTTGGCTTCGTGGAATCACCATCAGGATTGAGCATGAATCCCACCTCCATATCACCTACCAAGTCAAAGACAAGGTTGAGACACCTTCGGTAGTGATCCATGAGAACCTCGAGCAAGCCTTGCAGGTGACTCAGTCCAAAGTACAGGACTGTAGTGTCATCGTGGATCAAGATCGTCAGGACATCAAGGGCCCATGTGCTTTCTCCCAATAGTCCAGATTTAAGAGCCATCATAATGCGCCAAGGATCAATGGGGGTGATATCCTTGGCTACAAGACGCCTGCGCTTTGTGATCAAAGGAGTGACAGCTTCCACAGCATCGGGAGGGAAGATCATTTCTTTTCTCTGAGATTGTTGAGAATACTGAGGAGGAGGCCCTACACCACCATGAGGCTAAGGAAAAAAACAATTACATTAATACATGTTAATATACATGGAGATATAATACATGTTAACTAGCTTTAGAATTTATTTAAAATAACCACTTAAAATAATGAGAGTTCAGAGTTATTGATACTTGATGGTATTGAATATTTGGCGTCATTTCAGCTGATTTCAAGTAACCCTAGCCATGTTATTAAAAGTAACATTCTTCCTTTCATCAATAAGTCTGAACTAGCTTCATAACTTCTCTAGGAACATTTTTTAACATCAATAATCCTTAAGCAAAACTATTCCTTATTTGGATCATAGTCAATTTAAGTTTCTTGGACTTTAAAATTATCTAGCACTTAAAAACACTTACTGCCATCTTATTAGGTCCATAGCCCCTGCTCATCATTTTAGGATTGACATTAGGGCCCATGTGGTGAGGATAAGGTTCTGGTTGAGGTCCCCCATAACGGGACCATGGCTGCCCTCCGGGTTGGGCAGGGTTCTCTCCATGCCTACCCATGTCCCAATTTTCCCTTTGACCTGGAGGATACTGATTCTGGGTTGAAGGATATGGTCTGTTGTCACGAGGCCAGCCTGGAAAACAAAGTACAGGGTTACTATCTAGTTGAGAATTTAAATCTTTTAATAAACCACAATTGAACCCACATACAACAGTAAAAAATTCTATAAATTTGAATTACTAAAACAGTAACAACACTGCCTTAATTTTTTAAAAAATGTTAGTTATCTTTAAGTAGTTTTTTTAAAATAATTTTATTATTGGTGTTTTACAGGAAAGTGCAAAAGCCAACTTTGAAGTGAATAAATGATAAATAGTAGAAACAAAACTGAAGATTTGTATATGGTTTAACCATTCTAGTAGAAAAGTAATCACAGGACATTTTATTACAGATTTCTATATCTATACAAAAGGTTTTAATATATTTACTTAGGTACTATTTGTAGAACTATGTTTTAAAGAGAAAAATATGTACTGAAAGTTTTAATATTACCTTGTTGTGGAGGACCAGGTGTCTGAGGTGGTACACCGTGAGTGGGACGGTACGGGTACTGACTGCGATCTGTAAACATAATTTAATTTTTTTTAGTTCCGGTAATCTTAAGATACATGCATCAAATCTACTTATAATCAAGCAAACACAATTAAATTTATATCATTCACTATTGAAAAGGCCAAAAAATTTTATATTTTAAAAAGTTTACTTTAAAACAATAGTTTCAATTAAATGTTTTAAAGACAAATTTCTAAAAAGATTGGATATAACATCAATTCCTCTGTCTTAAAATATATTGTAACAGGTGTATTTCCTTCCACGAAAATATATTTTATTTACATTGCCTTCATCTAACTTTTTGTTAAATACTTATGTATTATTTTAACAAAAGGACATTATTTTGTGGACCACCTCAAAAGTCCCATATGGACTAGTTGAGAATTACTGATATAAAGGATATATACAGACAGGCATTGATTTTATTATGTAAAACATTGCTTACTACTTTTTGAACTCATATTTAACAATTGCTTGCAACTGCATTCAAAATAAGATGTGCTAAGGGATATTTTTAAAAACATGGCTAATTACTGTAGACTCCCAAGAAATATAAAATGTAGGTTACATTCTATTAATTAAATTAAAGTTATCTTTAAATAAAGATTACCTTTTGTAACCCAGTCATTTAGACTTTGCAACCAGATTCTCAAAAATTAAGTGGAAGCAACATATATTTGTGTTAAAACTTACCAGAAAATGGTGCCTGAGAAGATTGCTGTGGGTATGATCCCATGTGGTACTGATCCTGAACTGGACCATGAGGTTTTGAGTAATCATTATGCCGCTTGGGGCCCATTGAGTACATGTCACGCTGGTACATATTGCCTGGTATATTGCTAGGAGGAGCAACTTTGTTGGGAGGGGGCATGCTTTGGCCATACATTCCTTGCTGGGATGGGGGATAATTCTGGAAGAAAAGTTTCTTAGGTTAGTAAATAATTTCAATTTTTTGAGAAACATGACAACCCTTATTATAGAAGCTAGATTTCTGCAATATGCAAAAGTAAGAATGTTTTCATTGATTATTTGAACCATTTTTAGTGTATAATTATAATGAACCTAAGGACAATTTTACGGTAAATTAAAACCAAATCTCAAAATCAAAAGAACAAAAATTACTAATGTGGTTTTAACCATAAGTAACATCACACAATAAGTAATATTACATAGCTAATATTTATAAGGATTCTTTAAGAGAATTAAAAATCAGATTGGTTTATCTCATTAATTCCAAATCTTTAAATAAAATTGCTTTAGAATGAAAAATTCTTTTCAAGAATCAGAAATGCTGGACAGTTTTAGAGTTAAAAAGTTATTAAATAAAATAAAATTACATCCTATAAAATGCATCATGAAAAACATAAAATCCCAAAAGATTTCACTGTAAATTAAATATAACACACAAAAGCATAAATAAATTCAGCGAGTGTTATTTCAGTAAAGTTTGAGTGAATTGCAAAAGCCAGAGAGGGCAATACCCACATCAATTTTCCTAAAACTTTATGAAAATAACATGGCATGAAGTTATGAAAAAAGGTTAATGGCTGCAGCTAATGAAAACATGGTGGTAAATACAGTGTATTAGTCTGAAGCTGTTGTGGTTAGTGTAGCACTATGAGTACTGTAAACCTACTTGAGCAGTTTGATTCTTAGGAAGAAGCCTCTGTATTAGAGTTGACTGCAAACGAGACATCTGAGGCTGTGAATAATAATGGTTTTAACTAAGAGTTTTTCCTTTTATTACAAACTCATTCAATATATTATCCTGGGAAAGAACCTCACAAAATGTGCTAAAAATGGTTAGAATATGGTGCAATTCTTATAATAAAAGCTTAAGGAGAGCTGTTTTAAATTACCTCGATGCAATAAGTTTCGATAAAAAAAGTTTGAATTTTATTAGAAGTACGAAAGTGGCAATTTTTTAATATTCCTACTTTGATTAGGGCATTTATCTAGGATATAGAAGAAAAAAGTCCTATTGTATGTGAAAAAATATAACAGTTGAAAGCATCGCTGTAGCTATTTCTGCTGATTTTTGTTTATACGGTAAAACTTTTGTAAACAATACTTGTTAAACAAAAGAAACACAGATGGACACACCTCACAGCATACACTGATTTATATAAATCTGGTTTAGGTGGATAGGAATAATATGATGGTTTGAATAATTTTATGTTTAACAAGAAAAAGAATTAATGATCTTCAGAAAAGAAGTATGAAGAAGATCTAATCATTACGAGGAAGAAATTTAAGACCCCAGAATACAAAACCAACTGTCATTACTAACACATTAATTGAAATAACTTAGTACTTAACATCTGAAACTAAAGAATAATTAAGAAAACAAAAATTACACAACACATTTGAATTAAAAAAAAATAAACCAACCTGAAACTCAGACCCTCTGTATGAATCTGATTGTGCAGCAGAGTAGGGGGACTGACCAGAAGATTGACTATTAGGACCTGGATATTGCGAAGGGCCCATTGGGCGGCCCTGGTAAGAGCCCATGGGAGGGGCTTGAGGAGGCATATTGTCTCGGGCTGGCATGGGTTGGCTAGGGTACCGATGAGGTGGGTACGGAGAAGATTCTTGTTGAGGAGGAGTGCCTATCACAGAAGTAGATGGGGCAGGAGGCCTGATCATAGGGCTGGGAGTAGCGTTTTGTGGCTCCACAAACCTATTTTTTAAAACAACATTATGAATATTACAAGATAAATGTAACTTGATATAAAATATACAACAAAAAGATTGACTTTTTATAAAATTTAAATTTACAAAACTGCATTAACTCATGTTTCTCTTATTTATTTGCAGTTAAAATTATAATAATGTTGTTTCAATTGATTTAGATTTCATTGGAATAACCTCAACCTAAATACATACTTTCAAAGATTAAAAACGTAAGAGACAGGGTTTGATAAGATGATTCTAAAGTAAAATTATGTACTTCAACGAGTTTCAAAAAATATTTGAATACATTTTCTTTACAAATAGGAATAACATACTAACATTGTAATCAGAGATAATTTTAACGCCTTTGGTAGCGTATTTCACGCATTGAAAATCAATAATACGCTTTTAAAAGCTAGCCATGCATATTCTCACGCTTTGAACTTTCAACAAAGGTATTGCTTAAAATGCATGGCCCCACCGAAATCTAAAATATTTTTTTCTACTGAAACTACTACTTTTTTTTCTACTATTTAAGAAGTTTTCTATTTAGAATGTTTAATGTAAAATATAGTTTTATTTAGAATGTTTACATGGTTCCCACTCTTTGAAAACATTGAAAATCAAGGACTTTCAAGAATTTTTCAAGGACCTTGACATATTTTTCAAGGACCTTTTTCGCACACTTTTAAAATTTAGTCGTATTTCAAGACAAGTTATTTTTCCCGCATACAATCGGAACGAGAGGAGAAGTCACTCTTCACTGTCAGTTTGTAAAACTGGCCGCAAGTTATGTTCATTAGAGTAGTTTTAAAGAAAATTTCAAGAAAAAAACAAAGAAAGATCTGAAAAAATTAAGCTCAATTAGAGGCTGAGTGAAAATTCAAGGACCTAAGTCATTTTTCCAGGACCTAGAACGTTTTTCAAGGACTTTCAAGTACCTAAATTTAGCCTTAAAAAATTCAAGGACCGTGGGAACCCTGTGTTTAATATTTTCTACTAATACTTAACAGATGCTATTATTGACAACCAAAATAGCATCATCATTTTTTTTCATTTTGTCCATTAAAAAAGAAAACGTTTTGGTAAAAAAAATGTCTGTATATGCAGTTAGTTTATGCTATTTCCATACTTAACTCTGCATAAATGAATTTCATGCCTCTAGTGCTATCTTCTTTCTATCTATCTTTTAAACTAGTGATAAAACCAAAACCTTTCTGCGCACAAAATTTCCTTCAAATTAATTTAGTGCCACAGGTCTTTAAATTTTCACTCAAGACATAATCACAGTATTTAGGTGAATGGTGTGACTGTCATAATGTTCCTTGAGCAACAACATTATCGGACAAAACAATACATTTAACAAAACATAAATATTTTCAAAATTCTTTCGGTTATATCTTTAAGCTTTCCACCCTTAGTGTATAAGCATATTATCCAAGTATGGCTGTCATTACTATAAAACCAAAAGCTGATACTCCAGAGAAGCTCAACTTACCTTTCCTGATCCCCACAAGGAGTTTGGTAAGGAGGGTACTGGGATGAACTTGTAGGCCCCACAGTCCTGTTAGGGGGATAGCCCCCAGGGGGAGGAGCGTACGGATCTGCCACCATACTCCTTCCACTGTATCCACCAGCTGCTTCCGAAGAAGGAGGAGGCACCATGGTGTTCGAGTACTGCTCATTGTACGAATCCTGCTGGCCAGAGGTATTGGCGTTGTAGCCACCGAACGAAGACGAAGGTGGCACGCTAGGCGGTGGGTTGCCCGGCGGGTAGCCGCTGTTGGTATTGGGCTGCCCACTGTACCCACCTGCGCCATAGCCGCCTGGCTCGCTGGCATTGTGCCTCGAGGGATACTGAGAGCCAGGCTGCATCTCATCATTGAATGGGTCCATAGCACCTTCAGAGCCTGAGTGGTTCACCATTGAAGAGCCTGGGTGGTGCATGCTGTCTGGGTAGGATGGGTGGTGTCCGGGGCCTGGGTACTCGGAACCCGGCATCATGCCAGGGTGAGGGCCAGTGTTTGGTGGGTATCCACCAGGGTAGGGACCTGGATAACCATCCATCATGGGACCTCCTGGAAAACAAAGGTCTTAATTGCTGTGATTTTTAAGTACAACATGGTAAGGAGTGACCAAAATAAGAATTTTTATTTAATTATCAAGAAGTAAACTTGGAGCATTATGTTATCGATAGCATTCCTCTAAGTAAATGAAAGGATAAACATTATGACTAAGCAATGAATTTATATTTTAATCATAACATTAATTTCTAGTTATTAGATTTAAGTCACATGATGGATAAAAACAACATCAATTGAATGTGATATTTAAATACTACTCCTGATTGGCCCTATATATAATAGGCTGCAGTATTTCAAATAAACACCTTATCGTTAAAGTAAGGCAACTACCCAATTGAATTAACTTTCCATAAATATTAAATAACAATCATTAAGACCTACAACAAAATGTACTTTTTGAAAACTTTTTTCATGAAAATCTATTCAAGACACATACCAGCATTTTTTGCATTCTTTTTCCTTGAATTTGATTCCAAACTACTGATCAAGGGGGCTGGATCAATACCTCCTCTGTCAAATTTACACTCAAATGGTAATAAATGCTTGATGTACTGCTTCCTCAGAGTATACGCCGCACTTGAAGAAGCACCAATTCCTATTAATCCTGCTATCTCTTTCCACATCTTGCCTTTCATCACCTGTGACACAAAAAGAAAAACTATTTAACAAAGAACAATATTATGAGAGGATGATGTAATTAGAATATCTCACAACTAAACGACTATTCTAAAAACTTAAGATAGCTAAATAAGGAGTCAGTTTTTTAAATCACAGGATGACAGCCATTACAGAAATAAATTTGAAAAACTTAAAACAATCCTATCAGTCACTGTTCCATCAATTTTTATTGACAAATCCTGAATCAAGAATCCACAAATTAAAATATAAAAATCGAGTCAATTAAATATTTTGTTACCAGGTTGATGAGAAGGAGATAAAACTTACCTCAACAAAACCACCCCTTTCTTTTGCAGCCAAGTACAACCTGTATAGATCGAGAGGTTGCTTGCTGATAGTGGGGCACTGAGAGAGGGGCGTACCCCTTTCCTCCTGATACATGATTAATTTGTCCAAAAATAATCTTCTATCAGGATCTTCAGACATTTCATACAATTTTAGCATTCCGTCTGGACGCTGAAACATACAAAGCTTAGTGAGGACACTTGTAACAATTTCGCCGTTAATCATTAATTTACTTAAAACATCAACTTAAAAGAAAAATAATTAATTAATCTTACCTTTATTGGGTGATGATCATAAGGCTGGTTGTTAATAACCTATAAAAGTAAAACAATGTCAAAAAACTGTACAATACTGATACAAATTATACCTTTATCAAAAGCTAATTGTGTGTGAACTAACAAAATAACATTTGCCCAGAAAATTTAATCTTGTTGGATAGCACAGAAGGTACAAGTTAATCAGGAAAAGAACAGTCGTCACATAGCTTAATTTAATTAAACCTTTTCTAACCTCCAATTCCAAAAATTTCAGGTGATACTCACTGGACTTGCAGGGGTTCTAGGCCAACTGGGACTAGAGACGCTTTCGAACTCGTCGTGGAAAGAGGACATAGATGCTGCTCCAGGTGACGGCAATGTATTAGGAGTCGGAGGATGAGACATCACAGGCTTGTTGTTGGGTTTGGGTGTTTCGACCCGCTCTTCGGGAAGAGAGGAGGAGGCGGAGGCATTGGAGGCTTGACTGCCCTCGTCCATAACCGGAGGAGGGGGAGGTCCCCCCATGGAGTTTCTGGCTTGCATCATTTCTGGCACAGAGGGGCTGGAGACGGTCACTGCACTTGGTACAGGACTGCTGATGCTTTGGGTGACAGTGGTGGGAGGCATGCCTGGAAGCAGATTCCATACAATTTACAATCTATATACAATTTTTGAGAATGTAAGTTTATTACAGTGAAATCCCGTTATTACGAAAGTCCCCTACCGATTTATTTGAATTAGTGATAGTAAGGTAACAATGAAATTCCCGTTACAACGAAGAAATTTTACGGTAGTGAATTCGTTATAACAGGATTTTACTGTATATGGAGAGAAAGCTTTGTTTTTCCTGATTTTAAGCAAACCCTGTCATTAGCTGCAATGCGCTTGTACATTAGACAGAGCTAGGCTTACCATACGCCCGGGGTTTCATACATTTAGGATTTCACAGACATTTTTAAGGAATAAATTCTGACCAAGCTGCATAAAATTGCGCTTCACATTTCCTAACGTCTGTGTTACTTCAGAAAACTTACTTTTAGTAAATTCTGCGATAAAAAGTTAAGTAAATCAAACAATTTTTGAAAAAGTAATGTTAAATTAAAATATAAATTTGATATTTCTATTTAAGGTTTATTAGTGCGAATAGTTTTTTTCTTAATTTTTGACAGGGTTGTTATGTTTAAAACAAAGCAAAAAAAACATTGTTTAAAACACATGTAGTTTTTAGCAAGTTGCTCCTTTTATTTAGGTAACAAACTCATTATTTTCATGTATGGATCACCCAGATCCTAAAAAGATGGTGCCAAGTATAAGGTTTGAGTACAAACCGCCATGATATAGGCAGTACATTGCTTGATAAAGAGCATGATGCTATGAAGAAAACTTACAAAAATCATTCAAAAGAACGAACTGTTTGTGGTGTATTTAAAAGTACATAGCTTTATTAATCTAATTTAAATTTGAAAAGTCAAATTTAAATATTTAAAAATTATGGATTTTTTATCATTTCTATGTCGAGGGTAAAAAAAACAAATAAAACGTTTTACACAAAAAAAAACACGTTTAAAACAAATAAAACATGTTTTTTGTATTTTATTTAAAAAAACATGTTTTTTTCCAACCCTGATTTTTGATCTTTGGTAGTTTTAATAGCACCACTTATTAAGAAATTTCAAAAATATGTCCTGGGTTGGACCCGAGAAAATATGGTAAGCCAAGAGCTGCAAAACTCTTTCATCCAGGAAGACAGGAGCTTCCTCTGATTTAACCAATGCAATAAACTATTACCCCAGACACAGAACTCGAAACGTGGATTATGAATAATACAATACTCTCAACTCAACTAACCTGAAGGTGCAGAGGTCTGGGTGAACCCCGCTGGCACCATGGATGCCGGCATGGGCCCATCACAGCTAGACTGTGCAGACGCCGCCGCAGGCGTGCTGGCGGGCGGGGGCATGTCCGGTCCGCCCCCGTTAGCACCTCCACCATAACTGTTGTACATCTTTTGCTGCAGATGCTGCCGCAGATACAAGGGCGACTGCCTCGGGCCTCCTGAGGACTGTGCCGCAGCAATGACGGCTGCCTGAGCTGCAGCTTGGGCTCCTGCGGCTGGAGGGGGCATGCTGCTTGCTTTGGGGTACTGGTTGGGAGGTGGCATCATGCTGTTTCCGCCACTGCTTCCGTAGCCAGATGGAGGAGCGCCTGAGCTGGGGTACTGAGAACTGTTGTACCCACCAGGGTAGTTTGAGGGTGGTTGTCCGGAGCCAGGGAGTCGATGCTGGGGCATTGGAGACTGGTTGGGATAGTTAGGGCCTGGGTAGTTGTTCTGTGATTGACCACCATAGTTGTGCATGCCGCTAGGAGGTCTATGATATCCACCTGAAAAAGTGGGTTCAATTTTAGGCACAGGAATTTCAGATTATTTTAAAAGCAACTTCCTACTAAGCAGTGGTGTAGCCATAAAAAATGTTCGGAGGGTATATTGGAATTACAGGAGGGTATGAGGTAAATTTAATCCTTTTCTATGATCAAAAAGTAATTTTCTGATATTGTGGGGAGGATATATCCACAAATCCCTCTCTGACTAACTACATCCCTGCACAAATTTTTCATTAACTAAGCATAAGCCCCAAGAGTGTTGATGTTAGTCAAAAACTAAATTTGGATTACGCCTGTATCTTAACGAACAGACTTGCTTTGTCTTTTTTTAATAGATTTTGTTCTATTTAAGAGATACTATTACCAACTAAACAAGTAAGAATTGAGCCAGGCCAAATGAAATGTACCAACTTTTATTTTACCTACTATAAATTGGTTTAGCTTAATCAGGTTCATATTTAAGTGTTAATGTGGTTCAAGTATTGCATAAAATGTAGAAGCTTGATAATTTAATCCACAGAATAAGAAACCACAATGGATTAAATTCAAAGAAGGTGAAGATAAGATTAAACTCAAAATGAGGTGAATTAAAATGGAATAAAGATCTTTCTGTGTTTAGGTTTTTTTCTTTTTAAAGATTTGTAATCCATACAGTTCTTAAAAACACCCAGCAGAAACTTAAATAGTGGTGGTCTCATTAAAAACAAAGTGAATCTTACTCTGTGGGTAATGTGCAGATGACTGTGGGGAATATGGAGCCATATGAGGGGTTCCACTTCCCATCATGTTTTGATGCATTTTATTGCCATACATAGCAGGAGGAGCCATTTGCTGGTTGTAACCTAAAATTAAAATAAGATTTAAGCATGTTTCTAAAAATTTTCCCTTTAACTTTTTTTAAATCAATTGTATTCAGGTAACCCACAAATTATCCCTGGTATTGTTCTCAGTTCTATATACCAAAAAAAGTTAAAACACTGCTTTACAAAATGAAAATGGCAACCCAAAATTGGGTAAAGGAAAATAAACCATTTACCCTCCTATTTAAGCAAGGATTAATTAATCCACACAAACCTAGAATCCTTTACCACCAACTAGGTCACACCCTTCAAAGAGTTAATAAGGGAATAATGGTTCAATTCCCACCCAAAAAAATCAGTAAAAATAACAAAACTTGAAAATCTTATATATCCTGAGCACTATTATCACACTTTATCCCTCAGCAGACTTGTATAAAACCAAAATATCTCTGCCCACAAAAACAGGACCAAATCCAACATTCCTTTAAATTTTAACAAAATGCCTGTCACAATGTTCTGTTCACCTAATACCTGCTTCTTTATTTACAAAATACATAGTGGTCTGATTCTAAATCAGACTGTCTCTAAAATAAGACCAACTTTCAAAAGATGTTCTGCATAATTCAAACATTTTACAAACCTTGTGCAGCTGCAGGTGACTGGGGAATCTGAGACTGCCCACCATTCTCAGACTGAGTGGAAGAAGGCCGAGGAGGCATAGGAATGTTTGGTTGCTGACCTGTAAGTTTTAAATAAACCCATTGTACAACAAAAAAATAATAGGTACACTAGCATGAGAGAATTTTTAAATTTGTGATTGGGTATTCTATACAATATTTCATAATTAAAAAACAGTATTCTATCATAATCCATATTTAAAACATTGGTAAACTATTTTGAACCAATTACTAAAAGTTCAAAATTCAAATATCTGAACATGGAAATCAGCAATTGGTTACCTACGAAAGTTGTCCCAGAAGTACCTGACCGAACTAAGAAACACTAAAATTTTTTGGTACTACTCCAGAATCCCGGCGCAAGCGATAGTCGCCAATAATGATGCAACCAGTGCCAAACGGAATAGCACCGCTTGTAACCCTTTGCTTGTAAAAAATAACAATGCCATTCCATGGAACTTTTTATTTAAAAACTCAAATAAAAATATTTTAAACTATACTTTAATTGATTTTAAATTGACCAGTTATAAAATTTTAAATTTCGTTGAAATATATTTTACGATTATTAACATGATTTTTAAACAGACATGTGTATAGTTTTTCTTTTAATAACTTATTTACATTATGTTTTTGTGTAACAATGGGGCAAGCTGATCTCCTTTTGAGCAGAAATAAAGCTATTTTATCAAAATGACAAGAACGCGAGCATTTCTTATCTGTTCTTTATGAGTTTGGTGTGTTTGTTTCTGTTTCGGAAGGCTGTTGCCAAAAAATCTGCTTGGCGAGATTTGCGCCGGCTTTCTAGAGAAGTACCATTTTTTTTGAAAAATTATCCTTATTTCTCTGGTAGTTTTCTTTTAGCCCCAACACCTATTCCAGCTTCCATGGGTTCTATGACCAATTTTTAGAAGCCCTTAAAATGACTGTTAACAGCATATTTACTTGATTATTTTTGCAAATCTTTTCCCAAAAAAATATTTGTTAAGGTTTAGATGCAAGAAATAACCTGTGAGGACAAAAGGGAATACAACATGTTTGAGCAATTTAAACATTGTTTAAATTGATTTTCACCATCACGACAATGGACGCTAGTTTTGGTAAATTGTCATCAATTGCAGCAGCCATCTTGCACTAAACTTTTTCATGTCCAAATTTTCGTTTAAAATTTTTTGTGAATTTTTTCATTATTTCCCGAGGTTTCCTGCTCATTTATTGCCCTCTGTGATGTTTACCTTTAAACTCATTCTCCCCTCTTTAATATCTGCCGCACAGTATTTCACGGTAGTAAACGAAAGGGCAGTTTCCCAGACCCAAATCAAGTTTTGCTTTAATATTGGAAGAAGTTTAGCCCTTCAAATGGAAGAACTGAATGAATCAAGCTATGATGACCCATTTTACCCATCTTCAAAATTTCACTGAGATTGTTTCCTAAAAAAGTCACCAAAAACGAAACTAAACAGCTTTATCCCCACTGACTCAAAATTTGGACTTCCTAAGGGCTCTTTTATAGTGGATCTGGATTTTGGCTGATCTGACAGGCTATCAATCACTTGACCCAGCACCTGCTTGGCACGCGTTCCCCCTCCTGGCCTCGTCCATGCAAGACAGGGGGATGAGATAGTTAAGTATCATGTTTCACCCCCTTGTCAATCGAGTAAACAACCCTGGTATCTTCTATTGGGAACGCTAGAGAAGGAAGCGTGTCGGGTTCAGTGATTTATAGTTTTCCAGTTCCAGCGGAATTCAGCTGGGAGTATGTAGAGGCCCTAAGGATTGAACTTTCAACCCCAGTCATTTTTTCTGTTTTATTGACGCCATCTATAGATTACGTCGGATACTTTTGGGACCACCCTCGTATATTAGGAAATATTTTGGAGTCAAAAACAGTTAGAGGATTTTAAAACAAGATAGATAGCGTTTAATTACCTAACTGATTTGCCGAAAAAAGAACAAAACTATCACCTAATTCAGATTCAATATAATTCCCCAATTTAAAACGAACCCCACAAAATAAATTCACACATTTCATTCCCACTTGCCAAACAAATTACAAAGACCGTAAAACACAAGCGCGGAACAAAAGCTCAAGAAATGCGAAAAGCGCGGGTGATTCCCCAAGGCCTAATGCCAGAGAAAATGGGATGAATCCTTTAACAGTAGAAAAGAAATCAATAACGGATGATCTGGCCGCACAGACGGAAGGAGGGGGGATCATTCAAGGTCAATGCCACGGAATCAGCTGACAAGAGCAGAAAAGGAGGTCATGTAGAAGGGAAAGTGGGAAAAGCTGAATAGATAAGACTGATGGGGGGAGGGAGGTGGACATTTAATGACAGCAGGAGGGGATCATTGTGGTCACGTGACCTAGGAAACGGAGTAGCATGGCAGACGAAATCAACACGAAGATAGAATTCATTAATAACCCAATCTGCTTTCACTGGCATATTCTTTCCTGATTTCTCAAATCCATTGCAGGAATAAGGCGTAAGAATAGTTATTTTAAGTCATATAAATATTACACGCAAGGATTATGAGTCGGGAATTGGTTTTACATTGGAAATAAAATAAAAAGCTAATCAATCTTCAGGCGAAATTAAAGTATTTCGTTCGGTTCAATTTAACAGGGAAAAAACTTAACCAGAATCCGTAGATCAACTTCAATCACGACAATTTTGGTAAACCCGAAGCTTTGCTCAACATTCCATAAAAACAAAGCCAGAAAATATTCAACGTAGGAAAAAAGTAAACAAGTAGAAAAAATGGCTAAAACAAAACTTACATTTGGCCTTATGGCTACGCGTTCGCATCATTATTCAATTTTATACATACAAAGTGAATTATTAACAAAATATTAACAATTATATAAATATTCCGTATTCCCAGCAGAAATGCAGCGTTTCCGCGCCGACGATATCATTGAATGAGGCGTTGCCAAATATTCTTTCAGAACTTAAGTTCGCCATTTCACCCGCCCGCGAGCAAGTAATCCGCGAGTAGGGTAGAAGTTGGATTTTTTCACAGGCGCCAAGGCGCCCGTTTAAACCATTCGTTTATTTAAGTTTTAATATTTCCAGTGAATATTTCAAGAATTTTGACTGGTTTAGGCTTCATTAGCTTTCAAAATACAATAACAAAATCCAGCTAATATATAAAAAAAGATCGTTCAGAGAAACAGTGTAAAAATAACAGAGTTAACAGTGTAATGTAAGAGGCAGGTGCGAAAAAGTTTTGGAGACTTGTTGACTGCTCTTAAGAAACCCGAGAAATTTTCAAAATTATGTTGGAAAATAAATAATGGAAAACTTCTAACCCAGGGAGAATTTATTCTTTCCATTCCAATTTCCAGAATTTTATTACAAATAGAGGTACTTTTCCATTATATCGGCGCAGGCGATAAAGTCGCCAATAATGATGCAACCAACGGCAAACGGAATAACGTCTGCTTCGTCTGCTGTTTAACCCTCTGATGCATTTTTTTCCTTTACAAAATTTTTTTAAATGTCGAAATTTTTTTATTTTTATTCTTCTGTTCAGAACGATTTATTTCATGTGTACAAGTAAAAATCAGAGCAAATAAGACTTTACTAACCGAGTGCAGGAGACATGGAAGGGGAACCGCCAGCGGAGGATCCCGACGGGGAAGGTGCCGGCCGGTGGGGTGACACTCCAGGGTGAGGGGGCGTCGTCAGATTTCGGAGTCCCGGGGTCGTGCTGCCCGTTCCTCCAGACGAAGACTCAGGTGGACACTCTTCGGAAACACCCGCATCCTGCAAAAGCAACAATTCCAAATTTAAATTACGAACACAACAGGAACACGCTTCAAAGGACAAACTTTTGTTTGTTCTATGAAGAACAGAAAAAAATGTTCCTATTTGGTCATTTTACACATTGTAGCGAATATTTTGATAAAAAAAATAGAATGTGCTGGTCCGATATTTATCGAGAAAAGTGCTTTTTAAAATATAATTAACTTGATACCAAAGTGCAACAAATGGGCTAAAACTGTAGCCAACTTTCTTTTTTGAGGCACATACTACAGACATACAATACGTGATCGAATATCAGCACTACTACGGGGGTCAAGTTCAAGTACTTATTCTAAATTTCATACTGCTGCAGCAGCATTGTATTGCAATCTCATACAGATTGATCAGTAATGAGTTGTATTTATTATTTATATCAAAGATCATAGAGATACCGGAAAAAATAAATCATTCATCTCTGGGAGAATATTATATTGATTGTTAAATAATCTATTAGTAATAATAACCATGAATAAAACATTAGATGAGGTTCACTTTAAGTTAATATAACCAAATAAAAAAACTACTTGGAAAAATATTTAAGCAATTTAAAAAAATTATAATTGGTTGCAGCCCTATTGGAAAAATTTTTAGTACCAGTATAAATGATACTGGATCCAGTGTAATTTGATACTGGTTTATGAAATACCAGAAAAATTTTTCCAATAGGGAGGGAAGCTTCTAACATTTTGTTAGGTGGAAGATAAGCTGAAACATCTTTCTTGGTGAAATACTAACTAACCACTTGAATTACCACGGGTATCATAACTAATTTTTGTGGATGATATGAAGTTGTTCAAAATACGCAAGCTCGCAAGCATACAAATGAAGGCTTTCAGAAAAAGCGACTCCACATCCAAATTGACCACCACAGAGTACTCCCGGCAGTCAGTCCTTTAATTTAATTATCTTTCCCACGACACCACAACCCATCCCAGTTCTATCCCCCCTTCATTCGTACATCAAAATCTCCCCTGGTTCCACGGGCAGCAGAAATCCGTGATGCAAGACGAATTCCATAATAAACCTGGGCGGACCGGGCTTTGATTTGTCCCGCATGCTTCCACGGCGAGAGTGGGCCGGCGTAATGACCCAATCATCATGGAGGAAAGAAACGTTCCAGAATTTCATTGCAGAAGAGGGAGAAAAAAAACCTGTGTCGTCATCGGTGGTCACGAGATGCATGCGTGTTCGGAGCTCCTTTCCCAAGGCACCAGGTGTGCGCGGATAAGGGAGAAAAAAATTCGCGCGCTTTTACAACCTGGTCAATTAAGTGATTGACTCTATCTCCGAACAATCGCACAAGTCAAAAAATAAATCTTGCTCGTTTTTTTTTGTATAATAGAAATTAGGAATGGGGTTGCTTTTATCTGTTCGTCGCTGGAGGGGCCTAATTACGGAATGTCGCAGAAGAAAAGCTTTTTATTTCTTTTCTTTCATTTATTTTTAATTGCGCTATAGTTTTTATCTTTACCGGTTTTATGCTTAGAGTTTTATGGCCGGGAAACAAATTCCGGCCATCTAGGAAAAAACTTTCATACTCAATTAACTAATTTTTTTTCATTAAATGATGATTTATCAATGACAATAATATCGAAATATCGTTCAATTTTTTTTGTACATGATTATTTCAACGTTTATGAATTTTCTATTTTTTACACCAAATACAATATTTTATGTTTTAAAACTTCATTAACCCTACAGTGCATACTGATGCCATTTGGCAACACGACATTTTTCCCAATTTCCTACTCAAACTTTCATTTCCAAACGGCAACACCATGCAATAAGTACAATAGATATAACATTTCATTGTATTAGCACTTTAGATTGCCAGTAGATCACAGCAGGGGTACTATTTTGAGACATTTGTTAGTAGCTAATAAAACGAAAGTCAAGACACAGAAAACGCCAAAATAAAAGGACCATATAAATTAAAATAAAAAAATTTTTCAGCTTGAACAAAAATGTTTTGAAAAGATAAGTTGTTTTTTTATATTTTTAGAGCATTTGGTTTTATTTCACTTCACAATTAATTTCACAAGAGACAAATTAATTTCACAAGGACAAAGTTTTTTGCCAATAAAAAGTAGAAAAAAATTATATTAAATTTTTTTAATATTTTTGTACTAATGTACACCATAATAGAAGTCAATTAAATGATTTTCAAGTGAATTTAAAAAATCATGCATTGTAGGGTTAAGATGTTCAATCCTCTCGTTCAATGTATCATCAATCAAGCAAGGGGATTGGATTATTTTCTGACAATACAAGGTTTTCCTCACTCAATAATATAAACAAATCCCCTATTTTCCAGTTTATTTCAAATTAACTCCACTTCTACACTTGCACCAACAGCAGAATATTTTTTTTAATAATAATAATTTTATTAACATAACAGAAAAACTATTTTACGCCAAGGGTAAATAAAAAATCCCGTCCATGCGTTCTTGCTCAAAAATTTCTTCTTTTTTCCTTTTCAGGATACATGTTTTAAACGACAGTCTGGCAGCACAAACGGTTGTTTCAAAATTCCCCGAACGATTTTACCAAAAACAAGCAATTTCCCGACATTTTTCTAATCCGATTCGAAATTCTGCCAAATTCCCCCATGACCCGTGGGAACTCTCGAACGAAGCAAGCCGGTTTCCAACAGAACGAGCGCAGCCACAATAATAAAAGCGGTTCTCCAAAACAAGGCCCCCAAGACAACGCATACAGAGAGAACAATCGCGAGTGGCCGGCGAAAACAAAGGCCGCCAGGTTCGTTCACCGGGAAAAGATAACACGGAGGAGGAGGGCTTTTTTCCCCCGCCAAGACAGGGGATTCGTTCGGCGGCGGCATCACCCGAGGCGGACGGCTAGAAATGGTCCACTGCATCCGGCCGCAGACACAACACCTGGGACAGGAAACGTCCCTCTTCCAGAGCCATCTCCACAGGGAAATGGGCTTGCTTCAATTCAAGCCCATTCCAAGCGGAGGTAGTATGTGATTTGGAATGGTCGCGCCACATATCGAGCTTGAATTTTGCTGTGAGTAAAAATATGTTAGGGGATATTCACAAATTACGCGACACGTTTCGGGGTAGACATCAATATTCTTTCTCTACTATTCCAAAACTAGGCAACAGAAAGTGTTATAATCTGCATTTTAAATGTATATTAAAATTACTAATTCATTGTGCCCAGTTAAAAAAAAGGAAGGAAATTAAGAAAACTGGGGTGAAGTTAAAACATCCATAATGGACATTAGATATGATGTATATAATTAATAAAAACAGTATTATTTGTGAATTCCCCCATAAAATTTTTAGAAAGTCTGTTTTAATTTTAAAATAACAGGGTTATGGATTTCAGATCTTAAAATAAAAAAACTTCTTAAATACTTAAAAATGAACGACCAGTCTAATAAACCAGTCAGTCTAATAAATGTTGCTATTATCCACCTATATTCTTAAGATAATAGAAACAAAAGAAACTCCATATTTCATTCAAATATAAAAGAAACTTATTTTCGAAAAAGTAAAGTTACTTGCTCAATAAATTCAACACTTAAAAAACATCTTTATCAAGTAAAGTTAGCAACTACAATTCCATCACAGATGACCACCTAATATCACAACAGCAGTCTCACCAATTATTAACTACACAAATCGCTCTCAAAAAACCTAAAGTAAAAAAAACCTACACCCAGACTTTTTCAATACAAAAAAAGCTAATCCGAAGAAAAAATAAACGCTGGCAATCCCACGAGCCGTCTGAGAAACAGAACAATCTCGCGAGAAAAGCGCATCACGCGGAATTCCATCCAACACGAGGGGGAGGGGAGGGGTGGCGGTCGTCATGCCGAACAGCTGACAGATAAAGGCGCCAAACAAGAGCACGTGATGGCTCAAGGATGCACCTATGAATGAATGTGTTCCCAAGTCACCACGCTGTCTGGTCGCAATCAGAGCACCTCGCCTGCTGATAATAGCTGCACCCCCCCACTACACACGCCACCACTGGGAGGGGGGAAAGCAGAGAGGGGAGGAAGGCGGAAATCATTTACTAACACAAACGGAGAGAAGCCGACCACGCTTTTAAAATTCCAGATCGATACTACACAAACTCCGCTCTCTCTCGCTTCAAGATTCTTTTGTTGACGGATCACCGGGGCAGTTGGTTTCCCGAGCTGACAGGAGGGAAGTCCACGTGAGTTTAGGAATGATGCAAATGATGACATGGGTGCCACCGGAAGAAAAAGGACAAGATTCATTGGGAGCAAAACAGACAACATGCAACTTCTAATACTTTTTTTTGCAACACAGAGAAAGAAATCAGTTCATGACTCTCAAGAGAGGATTCTACATTCTAACAAGAGCTCCAGTGATATTTACACAGCCTGAGCTAGAAATTCAATAATGACTGAAAAGGCATCCCGTTAATCGGTTTCTAGAGCTAAAAAGGACAATTATGAGGGATACGAAAAAAAAGCTCTATTGATAAGCATTAAGCCTTACCACACAATTATTTCTGCGATTTCTCTGCCACTGGTTGCACCACTTCTGAAAGACAAGCTGAAATTCTCTCGAATGCAAAAGGCATTGGAAAACAGATTATTTACTGAAAAAATAAAATACTACTGACTAGAAAGTTTTTTCCTCACTTGTTTTTAGTGAAAGATACAAAGATTACACGCAATATCCGGCTCAGGTAAAAGGGAACACGACGAATTTACTTCCAAAGTTAAAAATGGAAGGAGGCCTTACATTTTATAGCATATTATGAAAGATAGATCAAAAATTGAATCTCGGTCAAATCTAGGGTCACTGGATTTCCGAACATTTTTATTCATCCTTCAAAAGAGGAGTCACACAACAGTTAACAAAATAAGACGCGATATATCGACCCCAAGGTACAATAATATAATTACTCAAAAGTAATATAAAACAATTTCGCTGCTTAACAATTGAAGAAGAGGGCAGAGACAGACTAAATCAAACCTTCTTACTATTTCTTAAAAGCATGAAAATTTCTAACATTTAGTCCAAGTATAGAAAACTTAAATGGTTTTTACTCAGAAGTCTGAAAGCTAGTGATAAAATGTACAACTACCTACGTAACTTAACAAAAGCATCCAATTAACGCTACTGAGTGATCAACAAAACACGCATTTGTTCTAACCATCAGATCAGTTATTCGTAATAATCAGGAGGATATTCATCGAAAACCTTCCGCTAAAATTCCATCTCTTTCAATTCACAAACTTATTTGCACCAATATTTTAATGATAAAAAATCACATTAAAAATAATCTAAAAATCCTAACACCATCATCAAATACCAAACCTTCAATAAACCTCCACAGGATCGCACGTCACCTTTTTCGAATGAGAAATATCGACCATCTAAAAATCGTTTTTCGTTCGCCCCCCTTTGCAATAACAAAATAAACCTTCTCTAGAAAAATTCTGAAAAGGGCGCGAACGAAATGTGTCAGCAGGCTTATCGCTAAACCTTAAACAAGCTGTATACCAACAAAAGGCATTTTTTATGAGCGACTACTCCAGCTACTCTTGGCAGCCGCTCAATTTGTCTCGGCCGTCCTATTTAAAAAAAAAATAATCAAAATATATCTCGCCCATTGACGCCATCCATCCCCTTTTACGATTTGGTGCTAAACTATTTTCATTCATGCCTTCTTTCCAATGCCAAGGCCAAAGGGTGGTGGGAGAAGGGGAGGGGGAATCTCCGAAAACCTCAACTCACTCCCATTTCCATTATTTATCGATATGGAAACAGAGGCAGCCGATTCTTGCGTCACTCTCTTCACGCGCCTGACGTCATCAGGTGGAGAGAAGAGATTTATGGCAAAGGAGATAATTGTGGAAGGAAATGCACGAGAAAGGGCGTTACCCTGCAGTCACATTCCAAAACAAAGGGAGCCAAGAGACAAAGAGCACTTGGACATACCTAATGAGTAAATTGAGTCTTTTCTACAAGCGTTACACGTTTTGCCCTTCATAACTTGAGCGTTTTAAATCGATGCTATTAATTTTCGTATCGTTAGTTTTCAATTAAAACAAACCAATTACATATTGTTTGCAATGATAATCTAAACCTAACGTTTGACTTTCTAAAGTAATCTAGTTAAGAGACTGACTGACCTGCATAGAAAATATTAATTTTCTCGTTTGAAACAACGAAAAGGGATGCTCAAACATATATTTTACTTTTACAAAAACAGTGATAAAACACGTATATTTAATTATTTAGGAAGTAATAATTGAAAATTAACAAATACTTCAATATAAATTTTAATACTAACAATAGCAAAATGAATATTGCTCATAGTAATTAATAACGAATGATCGTAGAGCTTAATATGGGGGGTGTAAGTGTAGCATTTTTTTTAAACTTAGAAACCAGAAAATTGTCCAATAATTGGAAGTGATTTTTATCCATATATAAGTTAATTTTTCTGGTTTCTGAGTAGTTTAAAAAATAAAAGTTCAGGAGTCTTTAAGGAATTAAATTACAGAAAATAGGAGGTAACGTGAATGTTAATGCTAATGTTAAATACTAATTTAAATGTCACGAGAAAAATGAGGGGGGAATGAATTATTTTTTAAAGCGCAAAAAGAGTTAGTTTTCACTTTTTAATATAATTTTATTGATTTAAAAAAGACCATTACAAAGACAAAACTTCCTTTTGCTTTTAGATAAATGTTTTTCAGGAGTTTAAGAGAAAATTAAGGAGAAAAAACAAAAACAATTCAGGAGGGCTGGCGAATCCTGGATAAATTACACCGTAACAACGAAATTCACTTTCACAGCCTAAATTTAGTCCCATTATTAATAGCTGAAGTTCGCAGATTCAAATACAATCTCAAATAATTGATGAAACTCAACCTAATAATTTGTCTTCCAACCACTCGAGCTCTTGCGAGACGACACGAAACAGACTCGACGCTATTTCAGCTGAGGTTTCCGAGTCAAAAATAGTCGAGAACGGCTTCCTAAGCAACACCTACAATATCCCGACAGAACGGGAAATCCGCGCAAAAAAACCCGACAGGGTTCGATTAAAAAAGTCCAAACAATAGTAAACTCACCACAATTATCAACCTCGTAAGTCGTGAGATTGGTACGGTACACTCCAAAATTCCTAACACAGCTCCGAATTCCTTCTCATATTCCCGTCGAATTCTGAAAGAGATATTCAGAGGCCGCCATTTTGTGTCCGCGAGAGGGCGCTGGCGACTGAGCCGGAGAGCGGTTCTCGAGTCAAAGATGGCGGCGGTCGGGAAGGTACAAGCAGAAAAGAGTTGGATAGAGGATGGGGGGAGGGGGTGGCGAACACATACGTTCATTCATGCCGACCTTTCCATTCCACGCATGCATGCATCCATAAATTCACAAACGAGAGGACACATCCATCCACACATCGCAAAACAGCTGATCGACGGAACACGTTTCGGGACCCAAACACAAGAGAGATCGATCTTTTTTTATTTATTCTTCTTTCCCCTGGGCTGCATTTCGGAATGAGGGGCGGGGGGATTTCACGAATAAAAAAGAGATGAAAACACAGTTTGGACTACTGCTGGGCTAAACAAGCATGGTAACTTAAAGGCGCTCAACACTGCTTAAAACTAGGCATATACAAATACAGCTAAACCCTGCTGAAGTTGAAATCCTGGGCATGACTAATTTTTTCGCAACTGAACTCTCTACCCTACAGAACTCCTTTTAAATATCGTTACTACAGTGCATCTTGGATAATTATAAGATGAAAGATCCACTAAAAATGTTCACATCATCCATAACTTTGATCATATTAGCCTAATAATGCCAAATTACAGTAGAGTCCGCTTAATGTGATCGCAATTGTCCGAGACTAAACTGATAACATTATCCGATCGATAACAATAAGCGATCTCATATCAAAAAGCAGCAAACAGTGTAACTAGATTGTTTCCTTGAAATCAAAATCATGTAATCGTAATAAATATATTCAAAACACTATTTTTAACCTTGGTAAAATTTTTAAGGGGTAAATATTAGAGTAGTTCAATTAATAAAAGTAAAATAATAGCTTACTTTGTATATTTATTTGTATAGAAAAGTCTCTCGTTTTTCCACTCCATTATATCCTTCCACTCTAATAACCACTTATTTATAACATAATCTGAATTCCAGTGAACAAGGGCAAGTTCAAATCTCTTATCAGACATCTGCAAAGCTTCGATCTTGGTGGTTTCTTTAACCAATCACAAGTATGAATTTGAACCCCCCCCTAAAACTGTTTTCTTTAAATATATGCGGAATGTTTTCTTTTTCTTACTGCTGAGTTTCAGAAAAAAGAAGCGCCAGATGCTCTCATGGGGCAGATGTTTGCTTGTAAAAATTGACCTTCAATATGAAATTTGAACTCAAAAGCGGTCGTTTTAAAGGGGATATGGACAAATTTTGATAATATTAAGCGGAGTGATGATTCATAGTTGATCACATTAAACGAAGTATTTTACATTAAATTAAATAGGAATGATCGGGACCTGTCGATTTCGATAACATTATCCGATTGATAACATTAACCGTGATCACATTAAGCGGATTCGACTGTATTTGAATAAGAAGTTCAGGGCACCAAGAGAAATTTCCAAATAATCCTATGAATTCTATTTTAAGATATTCGAGATAATTACAGTAGAACTTAAAAATTCCTAAGAAGAGGGATAATATATAGCCTCGAATTGAAATTCGAAATAAGTTGATCAAACTCTTTAATTTTAAGGGCCAAAAAGGAGATAAATTCCTTGTACTTAAAGATCATATTACCAAAAATTTTCTGAAGATACCCCCAAACCCTTTTTTTTAGCATGGAGCAAATAATAATTCACCATAAATGTTTATAAACTATTATTTTTAGGTGGTTGGTTTGTTCATAACTCCTTTAAAAATTTCACACTAATATGTACAAGAATAAAACCATTTCACTCTTTTATTAAAACTCATTTCTAAAAGTCATACTTCTATAAATTTTTTGTAGCAATACCCTCCAGACCAGTCATTTATGCTTGGAAGTTATCATATTCTCAAAATATTTTAATTAGGTACATAAAATTCAAATCCTACCATTAATGTTCTTAAAAACTATATTTAACTAATAATGTTAACACGGGGATGCCTTAGAACAGGGATTTCCAACCTTTCAGAGAGTGGCCCTCTTTTTAAGTTGGGATTTTTCTCAACTATCTCTGAATTATAGTTCACATCATTTCATATCACTTTAAGATAGACTACACCAGTGATCGGACACCACTGTCTAATCACAATGAACTAAAATTTTGAATCTCAAATATTTACCAAGAATTTTAAAGAATAATACCACGCTTGAATTTCAAAGGAAATTCATGAGTTCGAGAAAATGAGTGAAATAGAGAAAGTACAACAAAAAACAAACCCCCTACTTATGAGTTTGCCTTTGTTAAAGAAAATTGGTTGTTCAATATTTGTTGTTTAAGGCAGAAAGAGATTCGATATGATAACAATGTTACAAGATAAGGGGACATCCATAATTTACGTGAGGTGTTTTTTCCAAAATCTGGACCCCCCTCCCCCCTTGGTGAGATTTAGTGAGATTTTTCTTGACACCCCCTCCCCCCCACGTGAGATTTACCTACAACTTTAAAAAATTATTTTCTAAAAATTATTTGCATTTTGTGCTTCATAGCACTTAATTAAGTTAAAAAAAGTTGACGCGAGATTTTAATCGACCCCCCCTCCCCCCCTGGGTGAGATTTTTCCAAACCCCTCCCCCCTTTTTGACCTCACGTAATTTATGGATGACCCCTAAATAAACAATTTCTTTCCCCCTTTATGAGTTTAAAATAACATCCTTTTGACTTTAAATACCAAGACAGCAATGCAATGCCATACCTTTCCATCAAGTTATTTTTTTCTTTCCTCCAGGCCATTAATAGTTTGCGCTATAAAATAACTGATCCATTATTATATTTTTAGAAATCCAAACGATAGATTAAAATTACCCATAAGAACAAACAGCAGACACGGCCATGAAAAGAGTGAATTTTTCAATACTCGTAGACAAATAGAAAAATGTTCATAGCGGGGGAAAATTTAAATTTTCAGTCAATATTGCTCATTCATTTTCCTTAAGAGAAATACCACAGCGAGTGAGATAAGGATAAGTGTTAAGATAAGATATTAATCAAAATAGTTCCCTAACTTAAAACACTTACATTTTATTTCTTTTAAAAATTAAATACACCTGTGGAAAGGTAGAGAGTGGAATGATAAAAAGTAAATAAAATTCAAAAGGACCCAGAGAAAAAGAAACGATAGGAACGCGAGAGAATATTATTTTGAAAAGCAGGATAGATTAGAGTTGCATCGAAAAACCAACATAGCAGTTTCCAAACCAACCATCCGAAACGAGATAGCATCCCCAAAGCGCTCATCGTAGATTCTGGGAGTTTACTTTTCGCCTGCAAGATAGCACGGCCGCGGATTTCCAAACACGCTGCAACGCATGTATGTTATGAAAACAGCTGTGAACCTCTCTTTTCCCCGTTCCTCGTAAGCTCTGTGCTGGCAGAAAACAAAGAGTGTTGTTGGAACTCCGTTTCCATAGAAACTGATCGCCGGGTTTCGCGAATTTCCAACCGCAACGGCTGAGCGTAACTATTCCAAACACTCAAATTACTCCTGACGAGTTGACGAAGGTTCATACTTTATTAACCAAATTGGTCGAAGAAACGGTAGAAGTATAGTGATCATATAAACTTATATGCGCCCGGTTAAAAATCTAGTTTAAATGAGAAACTAAGCAAAAAATGTTGTTCAGAAAAGTAGAAGGAATCTGAAGTTAAAAAAAGAAATACCTATCAAATATGGTAACTAAATTTTCAGAGTAAAAAACCCAGTTTATCTAGTTTTTTTAATGCTTGGTATAAAGAGGGATATACGAAAAATCCGGTCAGTGCAAAAATCGGTCAGCAAAAACCGTTCAATAAAAACAAATTTATTACATGTGTAAAGAGGAGTTTTTTGTTTTTTGAACGGTTTTTGCATTGACCGGATTTTTAATTATCCAAACACTATTTTGATCAATAACATTTTTAAACGCCCTTAATGTTGTTACCTAAATAATCACAACCAATAATTTTAAAATATGATAGTTATATGCAGGGCTCGATTTGGGCCGGAACGGCGTTCCGGAACCTCTTTTTCGGAAAAAAATTAATATTCTATTTCAGGGGTCTCCTAACACCGCTCGCGGGACCCTTTCATCAGGCCTACAGATACCTTTCTATGTACGAAAAGAAAAGTTATAAAATGAATTAAAACCTTGTTTTTACTGTCAAATTTCCAAAATTTTTCTGGGGGAGGATCCCCCAGATCCCCCTATTTTTACTTACAACTCAACTCAACACATTTCATTTGTTTTCAGATTAAGTTCATAAAAGTGAGAATACTATCAAAAATATATCAAAGAAGGCTTAATTCAAATTTTAAAAAAAATGTTTAAATGAATTTTTATCTGTTTTGCAAGTAGTACCAATAATTCTGATTTTATTGTAAGGTTGTTACTTAATTGTTCTTTTAAATCATAATTGTGAATCCCCATTTGAACTACCCGTGATCCACTCCTGGTTTGATTCTTTTTTATTTGAACCAGATTTGCCAGATTGCTATGCAAATTTGCAAAGAAAATTTGCGACATCTTAAATTCTACCATTTAAGAACTTAAACTACGCATTCTATTCGTTAAATTGGCAAAATATACAACACTAATGGTTCATTGATGATAAACCCCGTCTTCTACATAAGGCACCCTGTTGGAAAAAAGTATATAACCCACTGTAAAAAAGGGTGTTTTACAAAAACATTATATAAAAAGTTCATCATTTTATATTACAATAATTAAGCTACAACACTCTTCCTAATCTAGTACAACACATTTGAATTTATTTTTTTAATTTAAATTTGAAAATAAATGCTTAAGTTTTTGTACTAGTATAAAGTATTCATTCTTTCAGTTTTGAGACCAATGATTTTACCGTTCCGGTACCTCTTTTTTTAGAAATCGAGCCCTGGTTATATGGAAAAATTCATTAGAAAGGTAACACAGGATCCACAGCTAAAAGTTCAATTCAATTCAATAATATAAATATTTAATTGAGTTGTATCAGAAAACTTTCCAAATCATAAAACAACAGCCAAATACCCACAATCCAAGTGTCACGGCTACTGATAGATTAATGAGCATGAAATTATTTATCCCCAATAAATTGCCTCATATACCCCCTCTAACTAAAGAAAATACCGAACAAAGCTTCTAAAATAAACTGCACTTCCTCAAACAATGACGCATAAAAACCTATTATAGCAAGGCGAAGAAATGACACGCGCTTCGGAATATAATAGCAATTAAACTCGCAACTCAGCTTTACTCAAAAAAAAAAGTACACGACGTAGAATTAAACACTCACAAAAAAAAGATATCACCTAAAATGCGAATTAAAAAATGCAAACAAGGGCCCCCCTCTAATCATCCAGCTAAAATAACACAAGCCGTCCTTTATATAAAAAATTAAAGAACAAACAGAAGCCACTTCAATAACCATACGTCGTGGCATTCTCCCCGCTCCCGAAACACAAACCAAAATAATACTACACCCTCCCCCCTCCACAGATAAAAATATTAATCACGCCAAAGTGTAATGACTCCTAAAAAAGAAAGAAAGAGGCAAGGTAGGTAATGAGAAATCGCATTTTGTCCCTTCTCTCTCCGCGCAGTTATTATTATCATCATTTTTTGTTATTATTATTTATTACTACACGACCACGTTCGACTTTTTGAATTAACTCGTAATCTGGAAAAGCGGGAAGAAGAAGCACGTGCTCTCCTTCCGTGGGGGTAGAGGGAAGGGGCATCATTTTTACAATTATCGATCCCTTTTTTACTATGCGCTTCGGCTCTCTCCCCCCCCCACGGCTCGGCTTTTTAGTTTGGGTTTCTTTTTTTTATTATTATTATCGTGCAGGTGGGGCGGGATAACGGTCAGGGTTGGAAAGGGAAATAAAAAAAGGGAATAAAATAAAAAAAAGACGCGTCTGGACTGCGGGGAGGGTGGGGTAGATCGACAGACGGAGGGCCTGATGGATTGGATTTAGCGACAGGTAACACCACTTAATTTTTGCTTTTCCTTATCAAAAAGGGTTTCCCATTACTTCCGTGCAAGGCTAAAGTTAGCGGGAAAGAGCTCCACACTTTATGTCAGTCAGGTGCATTGATTCAGGCGTCGGCAATAAATGAAATCTTACTGAGGGGGTCCTTTATTGATAAAAAAAAATTTATATTTAATTTGAATTCGGCAAATCCTTTCTTTTATTTACTTTACACTGTTCAAGTTTTTACGGCTCTCAAAAGATCGCATTTCAACTTCGAATACCGGGGCAATACATTGGTAAATTACGCACATCTTATGGAACAAATAACACGCCCAGTTTATAAGTTCAGGGTACTTCACCTTTAGTATGATCAACATTTTTTGTAAGTGTTTCGCGAAACAGTGATAATGATCCCATTGCCCTTCCGATTGAAAAATAAATACAAAGCTCTTTAAAAAAAGTGGATTTACATAGTACTACTAAATTTAAAAATGAAAAATTAAAATATACTCGACGTAATACAAGATAACCAGTGCTTAGATTTAAAAAAATCTTAAAATAAAAACACCAACCGACACAAAAGGCATCCTAACACACAAACAAATAACTTTTTAAGTAAAATTCATCCACCATCATTCCCACACACTCCGTCCAGTTGTCAGGTGATAAAATCACGCATCGCCAAGTCTTCATCATCGGGGGCTACTCCGGAATGCCCGCTGTTGGAGGGGGTCTGATTAATCAGGGGGAGGGAGAGCGGCGTTTATTGAAAAGGACCGGCGATCCATTTGTTGAGCCTATTACCATTGTGAGAGTCTCCCGTTAAATGTAGCAATTATTACGAGTAACACATTCCGAAAGTGCGGTGTGGGGGACCCAGGGGTGGACACCCCCAGATGATGAAATGTCACAGCCGCGGGAGGATGGCCCACGCTCGTGGAGGAAGGTGTGACATTTGGGTTGTGTGCACACAATGACATGAATTTCGCCATTGTTTCTGATTATTATTCGTCCTGAGGGAGTTGGGATAAATGGATTGTTTTTATTGAATGATGTTAAATATTAAATGCTATATAAAAGCAGTTTAATATACAGGGATGATATTGCTAAAAGAAGCAAAAAGTCTGAAAACATCTGCGTGAACGACATTTTCAATATTGTTTTCCAATATATTTATAGGTAGAAATTGCATGAACCTAATACAAAAAAGATTTGAAAAATAGAGTTCGAAGTACTAAAAGGGGGGTTTGTGGGTTCCCCAGAAAATTTTGAGAAATTCGATCCTTAATTCAAGGTTTTTGCTTATTTCTAACACCTTGTCCGAATTTTTTTTGCAGTGGGAGGTTTCAGGAAAAAATCTGAAAATTATCAGAAAAATCGGATTGAGTCGGAAAATCCGACAAAAATCGGAAGAAGTCATGGCTGAATATAAGAAAATGGCAATCATTAGTCCCTTAATGGTTAAATTGATAGTGACTAATTGAAACAATTCCTTTTTTCTTGATTTATAGTAGCAGAGGAATGTTTTATTTTTATTTTTCAGAAACTTTTACCCTTTTAGATTTGACACAGTTAACACAGAAACTTATTGAACTGAATTTGAATTAGAGCTCACTTGTTCCTTAAATCGTTTTTGCAGGGAGGTTTTCAATTCTTAGCATTCGAGTTAAAAAACCTATTAACTAGTAGTAGTTATTTTTGATTTTTTTGAACATCTTTAATTTTAAAGAAACTCTTCCCACACAAACAAAAATAACATAATAAAAGCTTTTATAAATACTTAAAATAATACTTTAAATATTATAATGAAGCCTTCAATAAGTTATCACACTGAAACCTTACAGGCATAGTTGTAAAAAAAACTGATAACATGATACCTAATTTTTACTTAAAAGTGCCGGGATTCTGGAATAGTACCAAAATTAGTTTTGGAAACATAAGCTTTAGGTAGGTCATTAGAATTTCTTCTCAAACTCCCAATAGAAAATTTAACTAACAAAACTAAACAGCAAATTCTAAATATGTATGAAAAATTTAGAACTGTCATGTTAATTACCAAAATGTTAAACGAAAATATTTTTTCATACAAAAACAGACCAAAGCCCCAGGATCCAATAGTTAAAGAAAGAAAAAATAAGCCCTTGAATGAATCTAAAGAAAGCCAGCATTCGCATAATAAAAATAAAGAGTGAATAAAATAAACAAGTCTCATGTGGAGGTAGACGGCATCGGAAAGGGGGGACGAAATCCTGCCCCTTCTACTCAGTCAACACAATCGAATGGGAAGTCGGCGCCCTCTACACTAGGAAAACTTATTGAAATAATACCATCGACGAATAATACCAACGGGGGAAGGGCATTCCAAAACAAATGCCGGCCAATCACGGGTGGGAGCGCCAATTCCGAACTAAACATTGTTTTTTCCCTGAATAACCCGAAGCATATTTCGGCATTTTAATTGCCTCGGGATACAAATTAAGGTGAGTTGGCAAACATTATTTGTTTCACTTGAGTCAAAGCAAATTTGCTTAGTATCTTTTCTTTCTTTTTCACATATGGTAAGATTGACTACAGAATAAATGGAAAGATTTCATGGAATATAATATTTTCTAACACATTTTTTAAGAGAAAGAAATTGAAATTCGCTTTGACCACATAAAAAATATATGTGAAATGGTTAATCCAATTTTTACAAGGTTCATTATTAACGGTACAAAAGTAATAATTACATTAAATTGGAAAAAATGTAGCTTAAACATTTAATTATTATTTATTAAATTTTTTGAAGATAATTATGAGATTTTTACAATTCCACTAGTGTAATTTTTATAAAATATATTGCAGTGACTAGTCTCAAAACTGTCTTTTAACAGATTGTGTGAATCAAATTTTAGGATCTGATAAAGGAAATTAAGCATAGGTACAAGAACTCTTTGAGATCCTGTTGATAAGGCAATAACTAAAGAGGAAAATGTAACCTAATAGCCAATTAAATGCAATAATGGGAAGACTTAAAATCGAAGAGATATATTGTATTCATATTGTCATTTAGGGAACTTGAAAAGTTTAAAAACTAAGATAGGTAAATTTAGTTTATATCTTGAAGTCCTTAGGTAACAAAATTTATAATTGCTATAAATACATTTAATTGATAAAAAAGGCCATTACATAGAAATCATTTTGAAGGAAACCACTAAAAAATTCTGAAAATTAAATAACAAAAAAGAGCATATATGATGATAGATAAACTAAACAGCTGTTCACAAAATAAACATTTCCTTAGACATAAGAAAAATTACAGTAAATTAAAGCTTCAATTTTTACTAACACGTAAAAATATCAATACATATACGTGATTCAGTAATTACATCACGAATAGTTAACTAACGAGTCCACAGAAAAACCACCTTCCAAAGTAAGCCACGAGGCCACAAAACTTGAAACCAGACCCCAATATCCGTGTACAACAAATCTAATACTAAATATTTAACAAACATAAAAATTAAAGAAACGAAAAAAAAAATAGACAAGAACACCGCGTACCTGTACGAAGAGACGACATCCTGGTTTGCAATAATAACTAATATATAAGAGAGAGAAACCTAGAACGAAGCAGCAGCAGCGAGGAACGAAATCCCATCTATCCGACCGTTACACATGGCGAATGGAGCAGACGGGCGACACACAACACGGGCTGCCGGGTTCGAGCGAATGGGAAGGCAGAGATAGAAGAGGAAAAAGCGGCTGACTCAGTCAGAAAGAGGGTCGGAGAGCTTCGATCCAAAGCGAGCTTTTCTGGAAAACCCCGGTCGATGAGGGCCAGGCGCGCTACTCCCAACGGCGGCTGGCAGCGGAGAATGCGAGGGGTCGTTCGCAAATTGCGGAACGGGAGAGAGAGAGAGGAAGCAAAATGGAATCTCCCGTCGTCGGTGTTGTTTGATCAGATGGAGCGCGGTTGAAAAGGTATAGGTTTTTCCTCGAAGCGGAATGGGAGGAGGGCCGATTTTGTTCCGGGGGTATGAAATTGTGGGATAGCGGTGAGAAGAAATATTTGGATGTTCGGGTTTCATCATTCATTAAATCGTGAATCTACAATCGACATGTAAACGACAAGCCAGAGTCATAAAAAGGAAGGTGTTTTTAAAATCTGCCTTAAAGTAGTCTTACTACAACTAGAAGTTGCTGTTATGAACAATCACAGAGTCATACACCCATTTACTATTTTTTTCCATTCCCCTCTGCGGAATGAAAAATCCTTAATAAAGAGACATCGATTCCCGTGACATAACGCCGCATTCTAGCAAATATAATAAAAAGAAAAGAGAACTAATGCCGCAAAAATGAAGTTGCCCCACTTCATAAAAAAATCACGAACGACCCGGGATTGTCAGAACGAGAGCCACAATACCCCTCTCTCCCTCCCCCCTCAAAGTAATCAATCGCGATCCTACCACGATGCAGTGATACATCTTCTCAACTTCCAAGTTCCACTGATCCCCCACCACACACCGCCCCGTTTTCCATTTGTTCTCAAAGCTCTCCTTCTCCGAAAAGAACAAAAGAGAAGAGGAGGAAGACCGCTCGGTGGTATTTAGTCTGGAGAAAATCGTCAACTCTTTCTCCATCCTCTCATCCAAACACCCCGCCCGAAAAAGGAACGTTCTTTTTCTTCTTTTTTTTTAATTCGGTAATATGAATATCCCCCTCTCCATTTCCTCCCCTCCCGGCAACGCGAAACTCGCAGAGCCTCATCATTATCTCTCCCTTCCCCCCGGGTCGGTCGAAATCCCCCCCTCTTCTCCTGCCAGCGAAGGGAGAGGGGGGGATGAAAAGCGCGCGCACACACATCCTTTCTCTCGTTTTCTCTTCTCTCCCTTCGCAAAAGCCTTCCAAAAGAGAATCTCAATAAAAAGGACCGGATTTGCCACCAGAGAGAAACGAACAGGGCCCAGAGCCAGCTTAGATAACAGCGTCGCATTAAGGCAGCCGAAAACTCGTCTGTACAGGAGAGAGCGGACCGTTCCACTGCTCTCTAAAAAGGGGTGTTCGGCTCGGCAAAGGAAAAAACGAACCGGCGGCGAACACCCCTCCGCCAGGCGAAGTGGCATCGACCGAACCTCGATAATCTCCTTATCAGTTTACCCGGGCTCTTCCCATCCCAATAAAGTCGCTCTCATCATAACACTAAAAAATGCGGGCGGGTACAAACACAGCGCGCGCATGGAAAGAGAGAGAGAGAAGAAGAAAAAAATAATTTCGGGTCCCGAAGAGAAAATTTCTCCTCGCGGAAAAATCGCCCCTAATTTTTTCCTCCCTCCTTTATCGCTATTTTTCTATTCGCGCCGAGCCGAAAGAGAAAAAGTCGAAACCCCGAAAACTCGTCCGGGATGTTTTCGGAAAAAGAAAAGTTTTTGCGCGCCGGTTGGAAGTCTATCCCCAAAAGTGGCGCTCTGCCCCGAACACACACACGCAGCAATTCCACCCTCCCTCCGCGAGAGCAAACGAACGAGGATATGGGAAGGAAAGGGGGGCAGGCAGTGTAGCGGAGCGGCTGCGTACTTGTCCGTTCCTCCTTGATGGCAGGCAGGGGGGAGCGGCTTACGAGAGAGCTGAGGCAAAGGCCCATTTATCAAGGCTCGCTGTCAATAGAAGCGCATGTTAGAGCCGGAGGTCGGCCGCCCGCCATAGCCTCGACGCGAGGTCCCAATCTAGGCAGTTCTTTGTCTCTTTCGTAGCCTCGACGCGAGGTCCAATTCTAGTAGCCATCAAGCCGCCAGCCTTTCTCTCTTCTCCGCCCTAAAACGCAGGGTTGCCACGGAATGCGGAATGGAGGGCGCCGCTTGGCGAGAAACACGTGCCGCTTTTGGCCGCCAGCGCCATTAAAAAACGACGGACGCCGCCAACTCGAAAACGCCTATGATGAAAGAATCATGGAAAATGGTAGTTCTATCGAAAATACGATTAGTTGGCTACCAAGGCGGTAAGTTTGAAAGAGCGACGGAAAATCACTTTCTTTTCAAAATTCCGCGTTCGGGATCTAAAAAGAGTAATGTTCGGCACTAGTTAACTAAAAGTAGTTGAAAAGTAGTTAACTACTAGTTGCAACTACTAGTTAACTAGTAGTTCAACTACTTTTGGTTTAGAGTAGTTGAACTAGTAGTTTAACTACTTTTTTCACCAACTACTAGTTCTAACTACTTTCAAAAAGTTCAACTACTTCAAAAAATTCTGAAAGATCAAAATTTTAAAAAATATGTTAAATCTACTAACAATGCCATTTTTCGTGATACATTTTCATATTTAACAACCTTGAAATATATTTCATCCCAGAAATTGACATATAAATGCAACCCTTTTTTGAAATCCTCTCTAGAAATTAGGGAGTTCAGGGTTTTCTCTCCTGGAAATTCCAGCACTTTGAAAAGCGATTTTAGGATAGGTTTACGAGGATTACACTGGGGAACAATTTTTAACATAATTTCTGTTGACTTCGATTTTTTGGCTGTTTTAGAGTTCAATGGGCACACTGATTAGAAAACTGTTGTTAGTTTTCTTCTATCACGTCAACTTTTTTAGCAAACAGCCCCGTCCCCTTTTTACGTTTTTCAATGACTTTGAATTGAATTTTCAAGGTCAAAAATCATTACTTTAGTCTTTATATTACACCCGAGAAGACAAGAATGGTAAAGTTTCTAAAATATGAAAATTTTTAGCGAATGGATAGGTTTAAGGGGTTATTACCCCCCTAAAAACGCAAAAAAATCGTTAAAAATGATAGAGTTTATTTTACGCTATTTTTTACACTAATCTTTTACGCAAGGTTTTAACTCATCCCCAAAGACCCAAATTTAATGAAAATAAGCAGCAAAGCAGCAATGATTTTTACAAAAAGCGGTTGAGGCATTAGCGCCCCCGAAGCACCCGCGGAAGGGTTCGGAAGACTCTTTCGCTTCGGGGACGATAACACCTCAACCGCTTTTATTAAAAATCATTCTGCCTATTTTCATTAAATTTGAGTCCTTTGGGAAAGGTTAAGACCTTTTAAAGAGGAATTGCACAAAAAATACGAGTAAGAAAAGCTTAAAATAACCTCTATCCTTTATAACGTTCCTCTTTTGCATTTCAGGGTTTTTTCTCTTTATTTTTTTACGCAATTCCTCTTTAAAAGGTCTTAACCCTTCCCCAATGACCCAAATTTAATGAAAATAGGCAGCAATGATTTGTACTAAAAGCGGTTGAGGTGTTATCGTCCTTTTAGCGAAAGAGAGTATTCCGAACCCCTTTAGCGGGTGCTTCGGGGGCGCTAATGCCTCAACCGCTTTTTGTAAAAATCATTGCGGCCAATTTTCATTAAATTTGGGTCCTTGGTGATGGGTTAGGACCTTTTGAAAAGGAATTGCGTAAAAAATAAGTGTAAAAAATAGCGTAAAATAAACTATCACTTTTAAAAACTTTTTGCGTTTTTAGAGGGGTAATAACCCCTTAAACCTATCCATTGGCCCAAATCCATCCAAATTTTCATATCTTAGAAACATTAACCATTCTTGTCCTCTCGGGTGTAATTTAAAGACTAAAGTAATGATTTTTGACCCTAAAAATCGAATTCAAAGTCATTAAGTCATTGAAAAACGTAAAAAGGGGCGGGGCTTTTTGCCAATAAAGTGGACGTGACAGACAAAAACTACAGTTACTTTTGGATTCAGGGGCCAAAAGTGATTCAAAAACAAGTTACAGTTGTAAGACAACGAAATGGCTGTTCCCCAGTGTTATAGATGTTTTTCCTGCATTAAAAATTAGTAAGGCAATACTTTAAGTTAACGGCCCAATTTTGTGCTTAAAATATTGTTGTTCAAGCTAAGGGGGTTTAGAACCCTTAACCCCCCTTACAGGCCCGTGCTGGCCAGGGGGGACGAGTCCCTCTGCGCCCTTTTCTTAGTGAAGCGCGAAGGCATCTAAAAGTTTTTTTATAAACCTCCCTATTTTTACCTTACCATAAAATTTCGTTAGGAATTTTTATTTTTAGGGCGCCTTTATTTAAAGATTAACCGTGAAATAAAAGGTAAGGTGGTTTATATTCAAGGCGCTGAATCCCTCAGTTAAACACGTTGAAATTGTTAGGGCGCTCTTATTTAAACTGTCAACTTGAGACCCTCTTACTTCAAAAAGCATTAGTTTTCCATAAGGGCACACAAAGTGAAAAAAATAGGGGAAGGCGGGGTGTTTGTAGGGCGCCCTTTTTTATGCAAGCAAACTATTTTAAAAGTTTCGCCCAAATTTTGACGACTGGCCACACACCAAGGGCTTCTTGACCAAGGGCTGTCCTTAGTCAAAATAATAATTACCTTTAAAAATGTAAATTCAGGGAGATTTCTTTAGCAGTCCCTGAAATGCTAACATTTTTCATGCTGTATTTTCTTTCCAATTTTTGTCCTCCGGGTGTAACTCAAAGGGTCTCGAAAAGAGTCTAAACACTACTCTTAAGAATAAAAATTCTAAATTTTTTATGGGGAGGACCCCCAGACCCCCCTTTCAAATTTCTTAATTCATTACGTACTGTTTCTCTTAAATATTTTGACTTACAAGGAATTATCCTCTTTTGGTGTAATCATCCAAAGGGGCTCAAAATGAATTAAAATACTCGTTTTTAAACAAAAGTTAAATATTGAAACAAAATTAATAAAAAAAATACACAAGTAGCAGTATTGCTTTGTAATTTTTAAAATGCCACCAATCTAAAAAAATGTTTAAAAAATGTTTTTTGTTAAATAATCATTATATGGTTTTGCGCCCTTACTCATACTGTCCACCACCCTCTGAAGGTACCCAGCACGGGCCTGTCCCCTTATATACGACACTGTACTGACTAATATAAATACAACTTAGAAAACTTTAAGACACCAAAAACCTGTAACCTATCAAATATTGGTGAATCTTTAGCCATGATATTTTTGCTATAGGTAAGAAAAAGTAATCGAAAATTTGGGGAAAAATATCTTATGAAATTAAATAGACTAGTTAACTAGTAGTTAACTACTTTGGGAAATAATCAACTACTAGTTACAACTACTTCCAAGAAAAAGTAGTTAACTAGTAGTTACAACTACTTTTGCCCAGACTAGTTGGTAGTTGGTAGTTAACTACTTTTTGACCAGTAGTTGCCGAACACTAAAAAAGAGGCAATTAATAAACCGTTCTTTTGAAAAACACAATTGACTAATCGGTTTCATTGGTTTTGATCATTTATTCAGAATCGATATTTATTTTCACATCGAATTAATTACCAGCGAAAAGCTAAATAACCTCTAATTATACCCACGTGTATGAATAAGAACCTAATACTACTACTTCCAAAATTTACAAAAAATATGTAATATACGATTTTTTTAAATAATAATATCAATTAAATATGTTAAATTAATATTTTATATAAATTTTATAACCTTAACAATTTTTTAAGAAATAAATAAGCATAGAATTTTCTTTTATTTTAGAATTTTCAATGGGCATATAATTTTAGTTTTTACTTTAATAAACATAATTTCTACACAATAGAAGCACTACTTTTTGCTAACAAAGCCTCGCATCTTTTTCTATTTGTTTTAATAAGATTCATTCATTCATTTTACTTATTCAATAAAAGTACAATTAATTAAATATTTATGCTTATAAAAATTGAGAGTATACTTAGTTCTTTTCAGACACGTTTTAAGTTTTACAAACTTAAGATTTTAAAAAGACTTTGCAAACCTTTTCATGATTCTATTGTTTGAAATGTTCATCCGACATAAGTGTCATGAAATACATGTTATTTATACCCATAACACCACCTTTAAAAATTATTTAACCCTTTAGTTGAGAGAAAAAACAATTAATTAACAATAACTCAGTCATGAAAGACAACCAATACATATCGTCTTCCTATAGCAACATTAATCAAAGCGAAGTCTCTTTGCCCACGAAAAGGGATTGACTGCAATAAATGACTTTAACGTCACCTCATTCACACAGAACCTAATCAAATTAGAAAGCACGCACAAGAATACATACGCGCCAACACAATAGATAATGTGCCTTAACGATTAAATTTACACTGTTCTGGGTCTTTTGGAGAAATGATGAGATAAGCAGGAAAAGGAGGGGGAGGGAACACACGAAGTAAATCACAACTCTTTGCGCACTTCAAAACCGAAAACCCCTTTAAATCCCGCCCCCCACGCACATGCATTAAAAGATAAACAAGAAATCGGGGCGACGTTGGCGAGCTAACTTGGCGCTGGTAACCCCCGCCTGCATGCCACGGCTGTATGCTCGACGGATAACAGATAGGGAGAGAACCCCGGGAAACTAAACTAAAAGGGAAGAATAGTTCTCTCTGCTACCCGGCAACCATCACATTCTTCCGATGGGGATAAAAAAAAGAGCGAGAGGGGGGTTATTTCTAAGGTGAGGGGGTTATGTAAAGCAGAGGGGCGGAAAGCGCTCTTTTTTCCTCCGCTCGCAGTCCTAGGAAACTCGAAGCGGGAGAGAGCCTCAAATCTATGGGGACTGCAAGAAGAATAACATTAACCTGTTTCGCTGATTTTTAACAAAGTCGGGGGAGGAGGAGGAGAACCTCTCTTCCCCCCCTTTACTCACCGCTTTTTTTATATTTATCATTTATTTATCCATCTCTCCTCATTTCCCAGCGATAGTAGTAAGCAAAAAGAACAAAAGAGAGCGATGAAAAGACGAAGGAACCATTTCGCAAGGCGAAAACACCGATGTGTTTCTTAATCGATCCCCGGAATGCTTAAATAGAGGGGGAAGAAGGCGCGCAATTAGTAAAAGAGTTTTCCATTCATATGAAAAATGTTTCCGCCGTCCCCCCCCCCTGGTGCGCGGCGGGGCGGAATGGTCGGGGGGAGAGGGAGAAACAGAGAAGAACAGAGAGCGCGCGCAGTTCGATTGGTATCGACTGAGATCTTTTGCTCTGCTCGTGTTTAAAATCAAATTAGGCAATAAAAGTTGGAGTGCGTGTGTGGGAGGGGGGATGCGTGTTTTCGCCCAGGACATCCTCTCTCCTTGCGGCGGTGGTTTGCGGGGAAGATTCGAAACCCGAGATTCCCTCTTCGCTTGAGATGCGGAAAACAAAGGGTCGATGTGGCTGGGATTAAAATTTTAAAGTCCAACGATTTCCGAGGTGTGCGAGTGTTTGATATTTTTCTTCCTTCTCTTTCGAACCTCACCCATTAAGGGTCGGATTCGGGGAGGTGCATTCTTCGATTGAGCTAGGTGCATTTTTGAGATTAGATGGAAATGGGAGATGACGCGAAATTTTTAAGTTAAACTTTTGGGCGCATTTGTATTAATTAATCTATACTCGGAGGTATTCAAATGACCCTTTTGCTAAGAGGACGCTGAAATTCTTAACGAAGTTATTTTAGTCTTGAATCGAAAGATTGTAGATTAATTAATAAAATACCTATTAGCTCAGATGCTTATAATGCTGAATTACTGACGTATTATACCTATTATAGTAAACTGATACTTAATATAGTATCAGTTTACTAATAAGAATGAAAGTATCAGATGTACTGATACTTATGATAGTAAAACTGACTAACTTACCTACTAGAAAAGAAATACAGCTGAACAGGTAAAAATCTTATTTTTAGCAATCAGAAAATTTTTTGGTACACTTGGAAGTCCTACTCTTCATTAGTAAGCATAACTGACTCCCACCAGGAACAAACAACCATTAATATGGCTTCCTTTGGGAGAAAAAAATCGGAAGAATGACGGAGTCCTATTAAAAGTTTCGCATTTCCTGTAAACACTTCCCTCAATAATCACACCTTTAAAATATCCATACTCTAACTGTAACCAGGATCAATTACTCTAAATATTAACTAAAAAACCTCACAAACAAATTAGGTTAAAACTACCTTATTTTCAAGGATATACGAAAAAACCGTTCAATGCAAAAACCGTTCAATAAAAAACAAATAAATTTATTACATGTGTAAAGCTAAGAGTTTTTTTGTTTTTTGAACGGTTTTTTCGCGACACCATTTTCAAAACACAGTGAAGATAAAACAAAACATAGAAAAACAAAACTAGAACTTCACAGTAATAAATCTTCAAAGTGAACTGCATTAAAACGGTTATCAAAATGCAATAAGGTGTCTAAATAACAAACGTCATTAAGCAAATGCTCCAAAAACATCGAACAACCAAGCACTTCCATTAATTCCCCTAATAACCAGCATCAACATCAAACATGAACTGAATATTCGGAGCATTAATTTCATTAAAGCAGCCAACCATACATTTCCAACTCTGGCACTTAATTCAATTCCTATTAAAACTCCAACAGAGGAGTTCGGGCACTTTTGACATCTTCGGGAGACTCACGCCGGCAACAAAAACAAGCCGTTGATTGTGTTACCGGGGAAGAGGGGCATATTTCATAATCAAATTAGACGTGGCGGGGTGAAAAAGTAAAAAAGAGCGCCTCGCTAAAAAGCATCCCCAGACAGGGAAAGGGTGAAAGGACGAAAAAAAATACACCCGACCGACGATAAAAAAGAACGCAGCGAAAAACACACTTCTGCCACGGAGTACAAACATTTTGAATGAAAACTGGAGAACGAAAATACGAAAAAAAAATCCCATCGTATAAAATAGCGGAAGAAAAATAAGCCGCTTACACTGAAGGTAAAAATTCTCGTCTTCCTGAGAAGTTGGGGTGTGGGGGAGGGGAGCGCGTTGTCATGACGACGGCACAGCGTCGATCAGAGTTCGAAATTTCGCTCCCTTCTCCAAAAAGATTGAAGAGCCAATCCGAAAGCGGGTTTTTCGTCACTTCCCCCTCATGTCATTTTCTTTAATTAAATCAGAGTCAACAGAAACCTAATTACGGAACAGGGGGAAGGGAAGGGGGAAAAGGGTAAGGAAGAAAAGGGGAGGTGCGCGCCCGAATGGAATATTTATGACACGGGGCGGAATCGGCAACATCGATTGTCGGGTGCGCGTCAGAATCATTTTTGTTGTGATAGTAATTGTGCGTCTTCCGATAGAACTAACCGCGGGGCGCATCCGGACAATTACAAGGGGAAATGGAACGAGCGCGTAGTAAAACAACAGACGGAACACACACACATTCGGGATCTCCGATTGTTTCCCCCCCCCTTCCCGAAAAGGAAGGAGAATCCTCATTGTGAAGTCCAAAAACAAAGCACAGTCGTTTCTTCAGAAAAGATCGGGATTCAGCGGGGTGAAAGTTAGAAGGAAATTAATGTTTGCACACCCTAACGACTTCCGAGGCATCCACATGGAAAATACACAAAGCGAAGGACAATCGAATGAAATTATGAATAAGTTTTTCGCTCGAATGTTAATATCAACAATCTTCTAAAGTTTTCAGCCTTCTCACTAACTTGTTATATTAAACAATACCTCCATGGAATCCAGTCCAAGACAAAAATTAGAGGCTACGTTCCCAGCTATCACATTTGTTTTTATTAGAGCGAGAATCTATGAACAACTTTCTCTTCCTCTCACCAAATAAATTACATTCGGATCAAATTTCTGAAAATCTTACCTTTCCTCTCACCTGAAAACCTCACAAGGAAAGCATCCTTATTGGATCAAAATTTCACAAATAAATCAAATTCTTAACTTATTTACGTACCAAGTCACAAGAAAAGTCCAAAAGCGTGTAGAAAAAAATGAAGATCAAACCTTAAGAACAGCAAAACTACCTTCTTAACCTAGAAGGAACGTGTGATACACAATGAAGAAAAGATACACGATGAGAGTTCGTTGAAGATAAAGACTTTTCCAGTTTCCTTGAATGATACGCTATTGGCTCTTTTCCCCTTTTATCAGCCATCTCGTCTGACAACTGTAAAATCAGCTGGACATGATAATCGGAAGTATCTTGTGTGTATCTTCTTGCTTGATAGTAACTTGGAGACAAATATAGATAGCTAACTTGAAACCAAGAAGGAAACAAATTTATATTAACTCTGTCAGACTTCCAACAAGCAATAAATACTAAATAATGAGAAAACTAAAATCATCACGCTTTTTCTCCTGATACTCCACGCAACAAACGTTGTCTAATCCAACATACGAATACTTTTTGACGTAAGTTTTAAGGTGGTATAGGGTTTAAAAATAGTAGTCAACTTAATATCTTACTTTAGATTTAAAAAAAACATAATAGGACTTAAAGAGTGGTTTTATTAGGTGGTCCAATCTTAGAGAAATATAATTAATTCCATTCCTCTATCACAGTGGTTCCCAAACTATTTTGGACGTGGAACCCCCAAATTTGTTACCAATGATTGCGGAACCCTGAATATTTTTTAATCAACGACTTTTCAAAATTTAATATAATATATAAAATGACGGATCCAGCACGGGTCCAGGGGGGCACTTTTCCAGACAATCACCTTTACCTCTTGGCAAAAATGTCAAATTCTTGGGGATTTTCTAAAAGTATCACGAAAGATCCCCATTCTGGTACCGCTGGGGGTATGGGGTCCCCCAGAAAAATTTTGAAATTTGACTCGTAAAAGTAGAGTTTTAACTCATTTTAAGAAGATTTTTGGGGTCAAGAAGGGAATTTTCCAGACCATAACCTTTATCTTTTGACAAAAAATGTCAAAATATTGGGGATTTTCCCAAAAGTATCGCGCAAGATCCCCTTGGGATACCGTGGGGGGGTCTGGGGCCCTCCTCCAGAAAAAATTTTGAAATTCGACTGCTAAAAGTAAGGTTTTAACTCATTTTGAGAACATTTTTGGGTCCAAGGGGGGCGTCGCTGTCCATTCTTACTTTTTTACACCATTCTAATTTTTTAATGAAATAAATTTTGTCCCATGGAACCCCTAAATTTTTTCGTGGAACCCCAGGGTTCCGCGGAACCCACTTTGGGAACCACTGCTCTATCACATAGCTGAGACTCGCTTGCTCAATTTAGAGGCACGTCTCAGGAAGTAAGCAAATATCTTTAAACAATAATATATTTGCACCCAATGCAACTTAAAACACATCCAGAACTGGCTTATAAACACCAGTATAGAAAGGGAGAAAAAAGTAACAAACTAAACCCGTCGCGGGGATTCGACGAACACTTCGCAAAAAAGCAAACCGACTCTTCCTAAAAAACACCGACTACAACAACAGGAGATTACGGACATCAGCCCAACACCCTGATTCTGCGAGAGCGCAATCGCCTCATCAAAAACACACTGCCATATATCTTCCCGCCCCTACAGCCCAAAAAAAAGGGTTATTCAGCGGAGCAGGGGGAGACACTGAAAAGAGCGCAAACGATAATTCGGATGGGGGAGAGAGAAAAGAGAGAGAAAGCCAGGCAGAGCAAGACACTGCGTCAATTCCTTCTTCTCCGCCGAGTCTCCTTTTTTTCCCTCCAAGTCCCTCCCATCGCCAAAGCCCTTCCAATTTTTTTTCTCCTCCGCTCCAGGCCAATAACTGGATGAAGGGAGAAAATTGGTAAGAGCGTTTGAAGGGTAAAGAAAGGGAAATACAAACAGTAATAAAGGGGAAGGCACTGATGGGGGGTCGGTATGAATCCTAGAGGGGAGAGAACTAAAGCCCTAAACTCGCTGGGGGAGGGAAGAGAGAGATACGTAAGACAATTGGACTTCATTTTTATAGAGCTGCGGCATTCCAATAAAAAGTATTGATGGGTGTAAAGGACGTTTCCTCTGGGTGGAAATCGTCGCTTTTTGAATAAGTGAAACGAGCACTCACCGCAAGGCAGGTGTTTACAAACACTCGATGGACGGCTTGCTGTTGCTTTTCGAAAATTGTGGGTTTTATAAAGGAAATATATTTCTGCAGCGCTTTCAATATTGTACCAGATGGGGGAGAGCGGCTTGATTTTGTGTCCCTGCTGAGGAATACCCAAGTTGGGTTTTTTACCCTATTAGGCAAGACATGAATGGGGTAACTTTAAAAGTCCATTCTCTTCAATCGTACGTGGTGTTGTTGGTTAAAAGAAGTGTGAGGAATTAGTAAAATAAATACCTACTTTTCAGTCCAAAATGTGGGTTCTAATTATATAATTAATTTGGGTGTGTCAAACCAATGGTGCTAAGTGTGGTTGGTCATAAATAATGCAACTAACATTTCGAGGATTGTCTGAGCCTCTGCACTATTAAAAACTTGAAGCTAAACACCAAAAACACATAACAGAGCATTGACTGATGTAATTAGAAATAAAATTACCCGAGAGACATGAAGATGCCAAAAAGAAGAATCTAACTCTAAAAACTATTCTCACGATAAATTTCAAAAATTTTCACAAACCCCAAGTAAATAACCTAACTCCTCGGTAGGAGAAAAAAGAATCTTCCACAAAACACCACATAAATTATTCCATCAAATCCGTGAAAATCACGAATTTTTAAACAACTCCAAGTCCATTGAACCAAAACCCAACTGTCCACACGAGCACACCAAAAACAACTAACAGCACGCCGACTCATCCAGTCACTCATCCCAACCGGCACCCGAGCCAAGTCGACTAATCAAGTGTGTTCATTTATTCAACTAACTCCAGACAGCTTTTCGCCCCAACCTAAACCACGTGCTCCCTCCGGAATTTTAAAAGCAGCTCGGATAGGTAGACAGCTGATCGCCACCCCCTCTCCCCTTCCCTGCCGCGCGCTCTGATTTACAAAGACGGTGATTAGCCCGCCGCCCATGACGTCACGCCTGACATCAGACAACAATCACCAACAAAAGATAGTGCTCTTTAACTACTTGACTCTTGCCAAAAGACGGGCGCATCGAGACGGTGATAAAAGGAATATGCGGGATCGTTAAGTGGTATGCTTACATCTCCCATGTCACGTCTTGAAATATTACGCGAGGTATGGATTTAGGATTATTAAACGGTACTATAACAAAAACTAATTAGAAAATGCAGCTTAACTAAGAAATATAACATTCTATAACAAATAAAACACTTCCTTGTCAGAGTAATTATAAATTTTATTTCAAATTTTTTGAAGAAAGTTTATAAACGACAGTAACATTACCATCCACTATTTTGTAATTAGTTTTTTTCTTTGTAATAATAGAACAATATAATTCAAAGTTTTTTATAAATGAGACACTACCATTAAAATGTGTAGTTTTTTTTTCAAATAGTTTTTTACACTTTAGTCAGACAATGCTCACTAACTTTTTATTGCATAAAAAATTCTCCGACACTCCCAGGTTTGCCCCGACCCCTACAGTACGAGTCATCGCAATATTATTTGTCAGTCAAAATAACCACAAGCCTTCTTTGAATTTGAACTAGCAACTTATTAGTTAAAATAATCACAAGTAAGGTAAAACAACTGAAGGAAATTAAGATAACTCAGAAAATAAAACAGTTTTTATTATCTTTATTTTGTTGATGGTACTAATTCTCGAGGGCTGCACAAAATATCTTAAATTGTTAACAAAATGTACAAGGGTAATAATTATTTATTAGTGTACAAAAAAACATCCTTTGAAAAACTTTTCTAACCCATTTCTTACCAATAAAAATGGTATAAATTAAGCATAATCTGAAAACGATTTTCATAAAATCTAAATATCATAAGCGAAAGGAACAGTAATTTGCAATGCCCCATACATAGTATCCAAAATAACTCCATTTTGATCAGTCGTTCGAGAGCTTTTTTAATAAATCCTCTTTTCCCCCAATCGCTTTTTCAGAGATCATCTGACAGGAAATATTACATTGACGTCACTTACTTATCAGTAACTCTATGAATCGTATATATTTAACAACGAGGAAGTCGCACCTACACAGGATAGTCTAATCGAGACGAAAAATGTCTTGCAGACGATTGAGTTATCTAATTGACACCATAATTAATAGAAAATATCAGGAACTCAAGAAGCGGGGAAATACTTACAGAGTTGATTACTGGGATATTAAGTTTATAAAAATAACGTAATGGTAAAAGAAAGGAAAACAAGTGATTTTCAACAAACCAGAACTGGCACCCGGAAATCGAATTAATGTCCTTTTAAGCATTAATTTGAAACAAATTGAGTCCTGATCTGCTTATTACACAATAATATTAAATAAATAATGTTTAAAAAATGGCAACTAAGCCAACAAAACGAATAAAAAATAACAACGTGGGTATTTTCTTATTGACTTTGATATTTACACACGTCCAGATTTCACATTCCACTAAAACCAATACTTTTCATAGATACTTGCAACACTAAATAACTTTGAAATATGACCCTTCAAAACAGCGTGTGGCACTGGATCATGGCACTGGATCAACCTCAAAGTCCCTTCTTGACCTTTGACTCTTTTGAACGCACATCATCCAGTGTAATCCCCAGTAAAGAATGAATGGAATACCAGAAACACCCTTCAGACGTTGTATTTTTTATGGTGCCCAGACAGGTAGGGCACTGTCCAACTGAGGAATGACCTTACCTGTCGGGAGCACCACACAATCAACCCCTTTGTGGGACTGAAGGGCCTGGGGGCTATCCCACAACGAGGAAATTCGATGGGGGATTTCCAAGGCCATCTGGTAAATGAGTCAATGTAGGGTTTCAGGAGACGTATTGTGAAATGAAAAATCTTTATGAGTTAACATGCATTGTAGGCTGTTTCAAATAAATTTTCAACTATTATGCACTTGAAAACACATTTTTAAGTTAAAAGACTTTGAAAAGGCTTTCAAATTTCCAAACTTAACCCATTAATGCCCAACTTTTTATTTTTCTTAAATATTTGGTAAAAACATAGTAAATAGCCCCAAAACAACTGGAAAAATAGTGAAAAAAATTCCAGGTTAAAATTTTAATTTCTACACCAAAATTAAAAAACGTCCCTAAAAAGGGACGTCAGGCACGAATGCCCCCGTTGTTTTTCCCTATTGTAAACGCATGGTAGAAAACTTTTTTAAAGCTTCAATAACATCTTCTACCTTTTTAAAGTGCAGCAAAAGTGATCGGAACCATACTGCAACATGAATATGAACAAAAAATATTAATTATTTATCCAATTAACTGTAAAATTAACCCTAATTAACGTAATTTGAGCATTTGTTATGCTTTAAAACACTTTTTTCCCCCCAAATCTATGTTAATTGCAAATTAATTAAGGTTTTTAATTGAAAAAGGCATTCTTTGTTTATATGTTACCTAATATTAAGTATTAATTACTTTTACACACCTCAAATCTATGAGAATATCTCAATTTGTGAAGTTTAAGTCTTTCAAATGCCCATACTTTTTTCATTTTATTTAATTTAATTGTGCGGAACACGAATTTCTCCCCAAAAATCAAGCATTAGTGGGATGTGCATTAGCAAGCTAGATGATATAGATTGATCTGCAGTATAGAAAACAATGATTAGCGACATCTAAATAGAAAAAAAGCCGAAAATTTATCACAAAAGCGACTTTTTTGGCAATTTTAATGACAAAAAGTCATTATAACTAATAATTATTAAACTTTTAATTAAAATATAACCGGAATATATTTGCATAAGTAATAAATATAGTAAAATAATTAACTTATTCCTTTTAATTAATACAAATTAATTAATTCCTCATAATTTAAGACTTTTTATTCCATTAATTTAGCAGAAATAACAGCATTTTCAAAAAAAATAAACAAAAATAATAAATTTATTACCTAAAATTAAAGTAATTTTATAAATATCAGTTATTTAATTCATTTCATAAGAATCGAACGCGTTTTTATGAAAAAATAAAGGAAACACTAGCATTTCACTATGGGGAAAACTACGGGGGCATTCGTGCCTGACGTCCCTTTTTAGGGACGCTTTTCGAGGGTCCAAAATAAGGTCAAGATAAAATATTTTTGAAAAATAAAAAAACACCCCAACTGATTTAATGTATAAACAGTAATATATATCGGAATTGGAATTTTTTTAAAATAACAATTAGGATTTTTAAGCTTTTTCTTTTAAAATTTTTAAAAAAGCACTTTTTTGAAAAATTCTATCTTCCAACTTTAAAAAAAGTGAAAATTTTTTAAAATTCTGCTTTCTTCTTGTGTTTTTTATGTTCTATGAAGATCAGAGATACATCAGTGCATATTTTGATTCAAAGGAACAATTTTTGTAGAAATAGGAGGATTTTTAAAAAACGTCCCTAAAAAGGGACGTCAGGCAGTAATGGGTTAAGGGAGGTAACCCAAGCTTACAGTTGAATATTCTGAGCTTAAAGACATAAAAATTAGTTTAAGTAAAACAAAGTGTGCTAGCTACACATTGAATTGGAAAGAAACGATTGAACTGGAAAAATAAACAGGTTACTTAAAAACAACTTTAATGGCTAATATTGTGTATCAAAGACTGTCCAATTCAAATACCCCCGAAACAATTATATGCTCTTTAAATTGTATTGCGTAGTAAAAAAAACGTTGAAACTCGCTACTGATTAATACTGTGTGACTCCCAGAGTGGACAAATTTTATGAACCATGATAAAATAAAAAACAGATTTCATTGATTGGAACCCCGCCCCCTAAAAAGTTTCTTACAAGATACAAAATCCCTCAAAAGGTAAATAACATACATCACAACTACAGTGTTTCTCTATTTGTTTCAATAAGACAACCAAAAATCGGCCGATCTGTGAATCCGTCAGCATCCTTTAGCTAGCATCCAAACCAATTTCCACACTATCTTTCCATAAGCAAGCCCCCACTCACTATCATTTACAACCCATCAAATACTAATTCGAACGACACCTCATAACGCAAAACCGGAATTCGTTTATTACAACCCCCATCATACCACCAACATCCCAGCATTCCTAAACAAAAACCAGCTCTTTTACCCCGCCACACAATAAATACGAAAACGCCGCACGCATTAAAAACCGTCGCCGGCTATTAAAGCCAATTAAGAAGAGAGCACCGGCAACAGCAGCTCACAAACGAAATCTCAAGCACCTTTTTTATCGCCTTTTCTCGCGCTTCCCTTCATTATTTTCTTAATTTTTACGCGTTTCGCTTTGGCAAAAGGATGAAAGAGGCGGGGAAAAGGACGACGTCCGAGTAATTAATGGGTCCGAATATAAACAAGTCAGCTGATTCGAGAGGAAGGGTTGTCTGACGGCAGGCGGGGGAGAAAAAACCTCACGTGTGGCGGAGTTTTTTGATCGTTCGAGCGACTTTCTTTCTGGTCATTTCTCATTACTTCCCCCGCGCTTGACGTCAGAGGACGAATTGTAATGACCGGGTTATGTAAAGGAGAATTGCTACTTCTGCTGTTAAATAATTGAGATGTACTTTTAATCTACAATAAATGTTAAATCTGGGGTATGTGATTGTCACAGACCATCGATACAAGCATATTTAATTCCATATTTTAGCTTAGAGACAAACAGACAACAAGACAGAATAAAAATATGCTAATGGGTGCTGGTGAAACTTTTTTGGAATATCTGTAATCCTATTTTCCCAATGGACAACCAATTTCCAGGCATAGAACCAATTTTATAGGCATCCACAATCTCAAAAACAAATTCTGATATTTTTTCAAATCACTGTATACAGGGTGTTTCAAAATTGCGTTGCACGGCTTTTATTCGGAACCAACGCCTCCTAGGGTCATGGAAGTAACGTCTACCCCTAGGTAAGTGAGCCTGGAGAACCCATTGAGTCATTGAGATGACTTACAGCGCCCCTAGCGGCGAAATTAAAAAGTTAAAAAATTAATTTAGAAACTAAAGGAGATAGAGCAAAAATCTCAATGAGAGTATTGTTTCCAACGTCATGAAAAACTCACTGAAAAAAATTTGATCAAAATATCTTGAATATTCGCGGAGATATTAGCATGTGAAAATAGCACTTTTTCAGGGGTCAAAAAAGAAAAAATTCACATATTTACAAAATTTTCAGTGTTATTGTGTAGTTTTGTGTTTTTTTAGTTGAATGAACAAAAAATTTAATCAAAAAATCAAAAAAATGTGCAAATATGCGAACTTTTTCTCTTTTGACCCCTGAAAAAGTGCAATTTTCACATGCTAATATCTCGGCGAATATTCAAGATATTTTCATGAATTTTTTTTCAGTGAGTTCTTCATGACGTTGACAACAATACTCTCACTGAGGTTTTTGCTCTATCTCCTTTGGTTTTTAAATTAATTTCTTTTTCTTTTTAATTTCACCGCTAGGGGCGCTGTAAGTCATCTCAATGGGTTCTCCAGGCTCACTTACCTGGGGGTAGGCTAGGGGTAACCTCACTTTCCAGGCTCACTTACCTTACTTCCATGACCCTAGGAGGCGTTGGTTTCGAATAAAAGCCGTGCAACGCAATTTTGAAACACCCTGTATAACTCAGTCAAGGCTTCACATTGATTTTATGTTCACTACCGAAAATAATCAACCTCAGTCCAAAAGACGATATTAAAATGGGACAATCTACGACGCAATATCCCTAAAAATAACGCATTTAAAAAAACCTAGACAATTTTTAAGTCTAAAAACCTGTAAAGATAGTCTTGAAAAGGGCAAAAATCTAAGGCGAGAGACAGAATGTTCCATAAAAGAATTACAATAACCCCCAGACACAAGAACTGAGTTTACGATCCTTCTCAATCAGTTCAGCATACCTACCCCCTCTCGGAATTTTATTTACGACTACAAGGGATCTACATAACTGCCCTAAAAAATACGAAGCCGAAAGAAACTCCCAGTCCCAATTAAGACTGAAAAACGACTAGGGTGACAGGTTGCAAGCTCCAGCCTCTTTTAACCAGACCTGAGGCATGGGAGTTGGTAACGAGCAAAACCTCAGAACCCTTCCTCTTCCTCGTTGCTTTAAATGGGATTGCACGAAAATTTCTGTGGCGGAGAGTGTGTGAGGTTCATTGAAGAAGACACAAAGGGCCTTTATTACCCTCCCATCCTTACATTTAAAATAAGGGTATTCAGACATATTTTTTTCACATAACAAATTTTCTGAAACAAAACAAGACATAAAGCACCTAAAATAATAATAATAATGTAGGAATGGAATGGCATACTAATAAACACTTAACAAGCACAAGCATACGAGAACGAATAGAATCACTGAAGGTTTCAGAGATCTGCCCACAGAACTTTCATACTGTCGTCATACATGGATGTGAGTGTGAGCTAAACCTCTTTAGTAACATCATGCGTCACCAGAAACCTGACCAGCCGGCTCGCACTTTTATGAGGCACTTTCAGAGTTGCGTCGCACAGTGAGGTGAAGGTCTAAACTCGAATCACCAGTGTGATATTTCGAGGCTGCCTACTGCTCTCATCCGAGCTTGAATCACAAACATTTAATTGCTCCAAGTACACAATAAATCGATTACTCAAAGATAAATCTTTAATTAAAATTTTAAATGCTAGGAAACAAGATTTCCTTATGCTTATGGAATGCATGTAGAGACATTAAACGCGAACCTAGTTTCAATACAGAAGCAGGGGTTCATCCAAGTTTTTCTGCTAGGGTCCTGTTTGTTTTTGGAATTTTGTGAAAACGAAGGGTTTGTGTGCAGTACAAAAACAGCATTCATAACTCTTAAAATGGCCCCAAAATTGGAAGATTCCATTCTAAAATGATTGAAACACAATCTGAAAACAATTTTCAAACCACTTTTGGTATTTGGACTTCTGTTAAGAGTCCCTTTTTGGGAACTGGAATTTTGTGAAGGGTCCTTTTTTGTTGATTAGAATTTTGTGAAGGGTCTCAAAACGGACCCAATTTCTCTCTAGATGAACCCCTACGAAGCTATGGTTCTAAGCTTACATCAGTGTTGTCCAACCTTTAGCCACGCGAGTTCCAAATAAAATTTTTATAGGTAGGCGACTGCCAGAGACAAAAATTGCATTTTACTACTTTATCCTATGACGTGTACAAGGGGGTGAAAAAATACATTTTCCTTAGGGTGTCCATATTAGGTACCGGTACCTTAGAGAAAAATGAAAATGAACCAGTTAATGAACTTAAATAGGCCATTTTTCAAATTAGATAAAAAAAATTGCTGTCCTACAATTTAATCTGCAAATTACTCCAGGAAAAATATTTCACTAAGTATCACGCAAGTACTACAATGGTTAGGTTAAAGACTAATTTTTTTAATTTTAAGGCCTTCATGAAACTGACATTTCGCTGCTCACTCCTTTCAAGAACGTCATATCTCAAAAATCAACGATATTTAGTTATGACTGTTTTCGGAAAGCTCTGAAGGAGTACTACAACCCTGCGAAACCCTCATATTTAAAAACTGAATAGTAAAGAAATTAACCAGATTCTTATTATTTATTTTCAATGCATTTTAATGGAATTCTAAACTTTCAAATGCCTCTCCTGAAAATTTAGGCTTTTTGAGATATGACGTTCTTGAAAGGAGTGAGCGATTTGTAATAATTTAAAGGAAAAAACGAAGAAAAAGTTATCACTCGAACATTGGTAGGCACGGAGACTCTTCAGTTGGGGACACCTACTCCTACTAGCATTATAAAAACTTGCACAATTTGCTCAAGGGCTAAAAATTTTCCTAACTACATGAGTTCTAGTACTTAAACAATCCAAGCCCACTTCAAAGAAATTAAGAAATGCTTATTTCAGCAACAAAACCACAAAAAACATCGTAGAAAACGCTAAATTTCCGCAAAAGTTCACACAATTAAAATCATCACCAGTGGACTTTCCCTTTAAAATGAAACGCTTGTCACGTAACCGAGATTCGTGGCGTGACATTCCGAAACACGTACGTTTCAGGAGCGTAACGAGCCGTGCTAAATGCGCATGCGTTTGGACTTTATGTGTACTGTATTTCACAATCCCTGCAATATTTTTATACTTTATTAGCAATGCGCATCCATGTGGACTTGATTCTTGCTGTTTCTATAAAATATTTTAGCGAAATAATTTTATTTTCAATAAATTAATAATTTAAAATTTTTAAAAAAAAATTAGACAAAGTAAAACATTTAAAAAACCACAATGAATTTAATTAAACAAGGAATTACTGTTAAACAAGAGCAATTAATTCTTGCAATTTTTAATGGAATAATAAAAATTAAAATTAAATTTACTGAAAAATAATAACCGGGCTCGAACCTACGACCTTCCGCACGCTAGGCAGACACTCTACCTCCATCCCATCCGGGCCACACTAACCATAATCCTAAATACTTTAAAACCACGCCTTTAACCCGAGCATGCGCATTTAGCAGGCTCGTTACGATCGTGAAACGCTTCTTTCCGAAACCATGAACAATCATCAGTCGAGTCTTTTGCGGTTAATTCGAAGAACTGTTCTCCGATTGTTTTGACGCGCCAAATCTCAACCCTGACAGCTGAATTGAATGGGGATCGAAAAACAAAACTTTCATTCATACATTCGGTGATGTAATAGGCACAGAGGGAAAAGCATCCAAATGAAACACCACTTCCTTCGGTATTTTTCCCTCCTCCTCGCAAATTAATGATTCGAGAGGACAAGACGCAGACAATCAAAACAAATAAAAGTTAGAAGTTGGCAAGAAAGCAACTGATGAGAGGCTAAAAACAATTTAAATATCAATACTTCAACTACTCGTTCATCCGAATTATTTCTTCACTACTTAAACCAGCGGTTCTTAAACCGTGGTCCTCGGACCCCCGGGGGTTCGCAGCACCATCCTAGGGGGTCCGCGAGTAACCTTGGGGATCACACAAGTTACCTTTAAATTTTCTCAAACATTTTTAAAATAAATAAAACCCTAGTTGAAAGGAACAAATTTTTAAAAAAATTCTGGGGGAGGACCCCCGGGGGTCCGCAGCACCATCCTAGGGGGTCCGCGAGTAACCTTGGGGATCACACAAGTTACCTTTAAATTTTCTCAAACATTTTTAAAATAAATAAAACCCTAGTTGAAAGGAACAAATTTTTAAAAAAATTCTGGGGGAGGACCCCCAGCCCCCATTAAATTTTGACTTCTATTTACAATATTTTCCTCTGAAAATTATGTGGTTCACAAGGAGCTGTTCTCTTTGGGTAACACCAAAAAATGTCTCAAAATGAACTAAAACACTACTTTTTGAGGCAAATTTTTAAAAAATTTCTGGGGGAGATCCCCAGACCCCCCATTATTTCTTGAAGTCATTGTAAAATTTAGCATAATCTGGAACTTTAGGGTGTACCTTAGGAATAACGTTTAGTCAACATTCCCCCTGTAACAAGTCTGGTTACTGCTCTGGGCTTTCGAAATCTTAGGGGGCTGCGATGCCTGACTTTTATATAAAGGGGGGCCGCGGAGATCAAAAGTTTAAGAACCACTGACTTAAACTATCCTTCTTTAAAGGAACATTATCATAAATTGACTATTTAAATTTTAAAGCCACTAAAATTATTGGGAATGTAAAAATTCCGTTATACATTGGACCTTGGATAGACCTTTCTGGGACCAACATTATGCGGTCGTTTTAACGAAAAGACGATATAAAGAATTAAATTATTATTAATGTTTAAACCATCTGTGCTTCTACTACCAGTCGTTTTAACGCAGGGGTCGTTATATCGGGGGTTTGTTGAAAGGAAAAGGGAGGTTCTATTATAAGGACACAAGAATAAAATATACTTTTCGATTATATGCTATATAGAAATACTCATTCAAAAACTTGGTTTAAATGAAAATGAAAATTTTCAGGTAGTTAGTTGTTCAGATCGGATTCTAAGGAGATTTGTACAACTAAGGTATACATGCTATTCAAAAACTGATGATGTGCATCAATTCTCGTTTGTATGACTCAAACATACAGCGACAACTGCAAGGCACAGAGGTGGAAAATTCTTTAAGAGCAAGGAAAGGAGTAAATCCGCCCATGATTAACTACGACGTACGCAACGTCGGAATGCCCGCTCTCCGATGGGGGGTATCTATGAACGCTTAATTCCTACCAAACGCCACTAAAAGCGGCTCAACTCCACAATTCGAATCTAAGGGACTTAGCTTCGAAATCGGCTTTCATAAAATGATTACTACATAGACGGGGAAAAAGCCCAAAACGCAAAATCCAATGATGGGCGCGCGCCGCTACAGCGATCCTCCAATTTCGCACGGACAATGAATACGCGCCCCGCAACATCGACATAAATTATGATCAATTACGAAAAGAGAAGGAGGGATCCGAAAAGAGCAGAGGGGGAGGGCAGAAAAAAAAAAGGAAAAGACGTTCAAAAGCCCGAACAAGTTTTGATTAACTTTGCAATTTTAAAGAAGCGTTTTATTTTTATTAAAGAGAGGGGGAGGGAAAGAGAGGGAGGCGGTCGATTTTTATGTATCACGTCGGGGTGACAGCTCAGAAATTTCGGCATTCGGAACGCCCGAGATAAGCGCACGCGTGCGCGCGGGACCCCCTCGACGCTCGTCAGCCCTCCCCCCCAACAGCGAGATGCTTTTCCTTTCGGCAAGTAAAAAAAACTCGAAGGGGGGGGGCGACCAACACTAAACTTTCTTTTAGCGTCCTCTTATTTGCATGAGCCATAAGCTGCATTTAAAGTCTATTTGTATCGAACAAATGGCTTTTTATGCTGCGCCGTTCGAAACGCTAACGGGATAAAACAAACGACGAAACACGCGGAGGGGGTCGGAAAAAAGAGGGGGGAGGAGCGCATACATAATAATAATACCCCTCAAGAAGAAGGAGGAGAAAAAAAAAAGAGGAGGCGAAAGAAAGAGAAAGACAACAAATAATACATGCGCCGTCCGCATCTACTACAAGAGGGGAGAAGGAAAAGAGATACGGGGCTTCGGCGAGAGAAATTTTTAAAAAGGGGGGTAAAAGGATGATACGCAAAAAAATGGAGGGTAAAAAACCCTCTCGAAATAAATAAATAAGTAAAAAAGAAAGAGAGAGAAAGGGGGTGGTAAACAAGAGTGGGGGAGCGCAATGTATTCGGCATCAAAGCGATATTAAAATTATGAAGAAGCACCTAAACAGGATTCTGTTACATGTGAAGGAGGTTGACGAGGGGGAGCTGCAAGGGGGGGGCGGCAGAAATGGGAGAAAATCGTCAATTTCTTTTCCTTCTTTTATTTTCCCCCAGCATCTCTCCCCCCCCCCTTTCCTTTACGAGCGCCGCGCTTCTATTTATTTATTTTTTTACCCGGAGTTTTATCATTTTTCTGTTTTAGGAGGGGGCGGCGGCACAGCCATCGACTCCCGCTCGAATTTATTCTCCCCCCCCCCCTCAAACGGAGCCATTATTGCCGCTAGATTGCGAGCGGGGGCGTGGCGATGCGGAGAGGCGGGGCCTCCGCTCTCCGGTCGCCATGGCAACCGAGCCGCCGCCGCCGCCGCTCCATGCAAATCAATTCCGGGGCGGCCGGATCTCTCTCTGGGCGCGGGCGGCATTTGTTAAATTGGGAGCGGCGGGCGCAAACGCCCCGGCCGGGGCTCCCTTCCCCCCTTCGCGCGAGAGGGGAAGAATTACGCCGCGCCGCCGCCAAAGTGCTAAACGCCCGGAGGGGAAAGGAGAAGAGAGAGAATCCCCTTTCCGAAGTGATCGGTTGCACCAACCGACTCCATTAACTAAAACTTCCCCCTCTAGGATTGGTGAGAAATTGCAGGGGCTCAAAAAATACTTCATTAGGGGACTGAAACAAAAGAGAAGGATCCGTAAAGGGATGAGGATGGAGAGAGAGAGAGAGGGAGGGAAAAAGCGACCCGATAGCGTCGCCCAATCCCGCTCTTGCAAACGATCGAACGCGGCCGCCGGGGCGAAGGGAATCCTGCGCCGAATTAACACTCTCAGAGTTTCGAAGCTATTTCTTTAATCGAAAGGGTTCAAAAAAGGGAGCGCAGCAGCGTTCTTTCCAAAAGATTTTACGAAGGGCACTCGAGAACAAACGGCTGTAAGAGATGATCGTTTCACAAACTGTAACCTAATCTGTTCCCCATATGTTCGATAACATCCTTCTATTTTAGACACAAAATCAGAAATCGAACATTTTACAAACCATCCACACTTTCCAAACAACTGTGTGTTCCAACACTTCCTCAAGCTGTTTCCAAGTGAAAAATATAGCCACTAACTATTTATATAAAATCTCCCTAAATTAGCTACAAGCTTGAGTTGAGCTATCCAACTTAATCTTTCTCATTTTAAAGGAACTTTTACATTTAGGACAACCAAAAATTTAGCAAGTAACTCTTAAAAGATTAACTAATTAGCTCTACGAGTAACCACCACTAAATTTCTTTCTTCTTAACTTTAAGTATTCAAATAATACTGAAATTCATGTCTGAAGCTCCTATGGTTAAAACAGACACTCTATAGTACGCATTCTATTTCACTTGAACCTTTATCCAACCCAGTACATTAGCCAGAAAAATGATAAACATCAACATTTTCGAGAATTCATACATTTCCCATGCCAAACGACGCATCCAGCTTGTTTTCTAGTTATTCTAATCCTTCATGAGCCAATGAGTTAACATCAAGCAAGAGTCAAATACAGTAAAATAGAAGGTTGATGATATCCAACATGGTCATGATTTCCAGTAGCTGAAAAATATTTCTTAAGACATGTGATAATTTCCTACGGCTATCCCAAAGCTATGATTACGCCATTAACACACCACCAACCAGGCAGATCTTTAGGAGGACCAAGTAGACATGATCAACAATGATCTTCCAGACTGGATTCCTCATTTCATGCCATCGATCGCAGGTGCAATCCTTTAACTGTTCTGTTAAATACCGACCGCCCCATTTTCATTGTGCTCATTGAATTTTGTGAAAATGAAAGCCCCGTAGTACACCTACAGCGTACATTACTCCTGGATGGCCCCGACACTGGAAATTTTTCCCCAATAGGATTGAAACACATTCAGAAAACGTTTTCAAACCACTTTGGATCTTCAGATTTTTGTGAGGAGTCCGTATTCAGGAATTGGAATTTCGTGAAGGTTCTTTTTTGAAGATAATTTTGTGAAACATCCCTTTTCTTTCACTAGAGTCTAGACCAGTGGTGCCCAACCTTTTTTTCCCCGAGGGCCAATTTGCTTTTGGAGATTTATCTCGCGGGCCACATAAAAAAACACTTTTAAGGATTTTTCTAAACACGGAGAAACATAACATACCCATTGTTATTGTCAATGAGAAGTTTGCATCATCTGTTTCGAGGATACTAGTTCTTGTAAATTCGGCTCCAAATTTGTAACACTTATCCTTAAAACTGAATTAAGATGATTATCTGTTTCGTCACTTGATATTGTGTTCTTTCAACCCTGCCACAGTCTCCTTACATCAGCGGTTTATTTTCACGCTAAATGAAGAAATATGAATTTGTCCACTTTTGTTGAAAGTTTCGTCATTTCGAGTGAATCTTCAACTTTTTACGATCGGACATCTTTTCGAAGTTTGGTTCTAAAAAGATCCGTATAAACGGAATTCAAATGGCTAATTGATACTGATAAATATTTATCCAATGGCAAATTCCCCGTAGCTATAGAAAAAAACAAAACAGAGAAGTAAAAATTACCGGATGTTGAAGAATTCCTTTTTTATCATCTTTTTTTAGAAGGAAGTGCCATATTGTCTCACATTATGTCCTGGTTTTCTTGGAAGATTTCTGAAAGTGGTTTTTGTTTTTAAGATTTAACGAGTCCGCGGGCCACAGGGAATAGCCTGGCGGGCCACATTTGGCCCGCGGGCCGTAGGTTGGGCACCACTGGTCTAGACTATATTCTCAGGCTCAGGCTGTCACTTTTCGCATTTCACAACACTACATCCGCAACCCAATAAGGAGAAGATGTATTAAGTTTTAAAGTTACCGAATCTCCACAAGACCACCACAGGAGCAGTGGTGGGGATACTTGCTAGCATGCGGCAGTTCTTAGGTTCTATCCTATGGTTCCATCCCCCTATTATTCAATTTCATAAAAAAACATATTTTCAAGATAAATTTAATTTAGTTAATCAGAATAGACACGGCAAAAGTGACAGATTTTCTTCCGAGATCGACCTCTGCTGATTTCCGAATTTTAGTGTTCAAAACAGCTCGGCGATATTAAACGGATAACGGAACTGAGCGTAAATCGAACCTTCAGCAACTCAAAAAATCGACCTACCTGGTGTTGCTGCTGCTGTTGCTGAGAATGCTGCTGCTGCTGGGCAGCCCCGTTATTCCCCTGCGGCTGCTGCGGCGTCGCAGGCGGCTGACTCGCCGGCGGCGGCTGCTGCTGGCCCTGCGGTTGCGGCTGTTGCTGCTGGGAGTGTTGCTGCTGTTGATTCGGTTGCTGCTGCTGCTGCTGAGGCGTCGAGGGAGGCGGCGGTTGCTGCTGGGAAGGCGGCGTCTGCTGCTGCTGCGGCTGGGGATGCTGCGGTGGGGGCGGCTGCGAGGGCTGCGTTGGGGGCTGCCCGCCGCCCCCGTACGGCCCCATCTGCGGCGGAGGGCGCTGGTGGTCGTAGCCGCCGCCGCCGCTCCCCGGCGTCGACATCGGGGAGGGTTGCTGCTGCTGCTGCTGCCCCGGTGGTCCGTGTTGTTGTTGTTGTTGGGGTACGTTGGGATATTGTTGGACACCCTGCTGGAGAGAGGAATAATCGGTAAGAAGCGCTAAAGAAGGAAACTAATTTTAAAAACCTGCTACCTATGTAGGTGGGACAAAATTGTTGTTACATAAAGCAAACACCATAATAATACTTAAAGTTTTATTTAGCTCAAAATTAGCTCTAGTAGTTAATTAGTTCTAAAATATGTACTTTCTTTTATTATTTTCTACTTTTATTTATGTTTTCCCCTTCCCTCTTTTCTCCCCGTAATCCCCTTTTTAACCCTGGAGATGTTTTTTCCTCATATTGTTTAAAAACTATAAAACGTATTTTCAAACTATACTTTCTTTCTCTTTTTCTTCCCGTCTCTTTTTTTTCTTTCCTTCCTTCCAACATTTACAGGTTAGGAGGGGTCAATTTTCCAGGTTACTCAAACTATCGCGGCCTTAAATTGACAAAAATCTTTTCTCCAGTTTTCGCCTGTTTATTTTATAAGTTGTTGTTGTTGTCGTGTCCCTGGAGATCGATCAGATAGAGTGGTGCTTTTGGATAAGTTCTGCTATGGCGACTGCTGAATCTAAATATAAGTCCTCTTCGGTGGGATGGTATATAAGTGGTATTTTATAAGTATTTTATTTTTTTAAATGATTTAATAAACGTTAAAAATGCGTGTATTTTCTTCTCATTGTTTACTTTTGTAGCGTTCAATATTTCTGAACTAGTTCGGCAGTATGTCAGTTTCAGCCCCCAGTAAGTTACTTTGCCATTGTTAGCACATCACAGGTAAGTTATGCAGGCCTGCTCTGCTTATCCACTCCGTGGTTTTCCTTCGATCCTTTTCACAAGAACAAAAATTCAGTGCCACGAAAAGATGGATTCAAAATTAAATACGATAGATGCAGAGTAGGGTTAAACGCAGATCAATATTTTCTTTAGACCAGTGTTTCCCAACGTGGGGCGCACGCCCCACCGGGGGGGCAATTTGACTTTCTCGGGGGGCGATTTGAAAATTTTCAACCAAATTGCCCCTCCAGATTGGAAAAATTCCAAAAGTTTTCTGGGGGAGGACCCCCAGACCCCCCTAATAACTTTGTCGTTTATGTTTGTCACCATTTACTGTCCCTGTTATTATGATAGTGTTTTTCCTTGAGATTTCTGCAGCTTACAATAAGCGGGGATCTTTGGGTGTAATAATCTTAATGCTCTCAAAATGAACTAAAACGCTATTTTAAAGGGGGAAATTTCTAAAATTTTCTGGGGGAGGATCCCCCAGACCCCTCCACGTTATTTATAACTTAATGTAGAGAAGAACTCGTAAGGCTGTACCTCAAAATTTTGAGTCACCCCCTACCGAAACTAAAGCCTGGTTACACGACTCTGCAAGGATCTCATTACTGTTATGAATTTAAATTATATGAAAAGTTATTGCATTAAAATGATTTTTTTCATTTAAAATTTAGTTTTGCATTTTGGGTTTTGAAAATTAACTCACTAGTTTTCCGAATAAAAATCAACTAATTCAGTTTTTTTAAATTGGATATTACATTTTGAGTGTAAACAAATATGTGTAATCTTACATGAGGGGGCATAGAAAATTTAGAAAGGCTTTGGTGGGGCGTGGACTGAAAAAGGTTGGGAAACACTGCTTTAGACAGTTCTAAAACACGGAAGAAAACGTCAAGAACTCGACCACACCGGAAGCAAGGGACAAACATCATCGGTCAACTTCCTCTCCTGTCCTGTTAGTTTCCCATGCTCTCAAAGCTTATCTTATTTCAAGTCTAGTAGAATTTAGATATATTTAGGAACATGGCATGTAGCGGGATTCCTACGGAACGGTTTTATTTTTTTATTTTGGAAAATTTTAAGAAAAAAACCTTATGTCAAAATTAGAAGGGGAGATCGGAATGAATGGGACAAATTTCACATTTTTGCTAATCTCTCTATTCTAAAAAAAAGTTTTTGGTGAACGGTTTCCAGAGAAAGGCTTTTTAATTACTGAACCAAATGACACATATATGGTATCAAAATGTCCGAATTCTTTCCGGATTTCCGAGTAAGCCCTTCGATTTTTCAAAAAAATTCTTAATTTTAAAATATTTCCATTTTTTTAGATTTCGGATAAGGTCGCAGTTACAAAGCAAGAAACTATGAATTTTAAAACAATTGAAAATATATTTCACTGGTTTTTTAACATTCAAATACATTAAAGAATCATCTTTCTATTTATCACACTAATTTAAAAAATATATATTGGATTCTTTTTAACAATATTTATATTTTTGCTGTTCAAACGATTTTAATTATATTTAAAACTAATGTATAATTAATTTATCTTTTATTTTTAAATAATTAATTCATATTTATATATTTATCTTTGTCGTTGTGGCAACCTAATCATTACTATATTTACAATAAAATATAAACTCGCTTTCAGAAATTTTGAACTTTTGCATTTATTTATTACAATAATAATTATTTTTATATCCTTTTGCAAGTTATATTATTTAAGGTAGTAAAAGGTAACTTTGTTTCATAATGCCAAAACGCAAAACTAGATATGGCGGGGGAATGTTTTAGAAATAAAGATAAAAATCGAAAGTCAGAACATTCGTGTCATTGCTATGAAACTGACACAATTTCGATGTTTATTTGTTCTCATGAAGCAAAATTCTAAATGTTCGTGATGTTTACGATAATTACTACATTTTTCACAGACAATCAATGAAAATCATTACAAATTTTAAGAAAGTAAAATTTATTCCGGAGATGTTTCAGTGCTTCTGAATGGATCTGTGTGAGAAAAACATTACCTTGGGGAAATGGTAAAAAAGTTTACACTGCTTTGTTACTAATTTTCTTGGAATTAAATGGCGATCCGCCAATTCATATTGCCATAAAGGAACTGTTAAAATTTCGCCGCTGAATGAATATTCCCCTTTTTTGAAAGAATACCCCAGAGAAGTAGTTCCCCTGTTTTAAGAATGTTTTATAAAATGAGTAAGTGCTGTGAGCTGTGTTTTGTGAGGATGGCAAAGAGATCCTTAAGTATCAGCGTCAGCAGTTAACGGGGGTTGGCGAGCGATAGCGAGCAGGGGGCGGTAGCTCCCTAGTATTGAAAAAAATTACATTTTTAAATCCTGTAACAAGCTTAAAACCAATAATTGAACTCTTGGTTACATTATAAATGCATGTATTCAATCAATTAGCCATGTTTTAAACATTGCAACGTTTAGCTTTTTAAAGGAACAATACACTTCCATTTTCCAAAGAAAAAATTAAAAAGCATTTAGTTAAGGGAAAAAACACCGTACTTAATTCGACTACATAAAAAGCAAAATTCATTAACTGTGCAAGTCCTTTTGTTCTTTCAGCTCGGTGGTCGAGGCTTGGTATTACTATTTCTATTAATGCTACTTGCTTTTTATAGGTTTGTACTTTAAAGAGTGTAAATAGAAAATTTTTGAAGCCTGGACCAAACCCCCAAAGCCGTTCCTTTCCTGCAGTTACAATTTCCTGCCATTCTGAAGGAACTTTTCATAAAAATTGAGCATAAAAACCAAACTATTTGAATAATGGGTTAATCAAAACATATTTGATATCAAAGTTGCAAGTATTTTTTGCTCATTAAAACTTTGCATATTCACACATTAGTTTGGAACATAAAACAAAAGTTTAAAAATAGATTTTTGCACCGTATTTTAGTTCCTTTATCAGAAATTACTTAAATGAGTTGAATATAGCAATTGATGGAAAAATTTTGAAACCAGGAAATGAAGTGATAATGGAACTGTCCTATTCGTCCCCCATACCCACTTATTTTTAAAAAACTAAAATTATACTAGGAAAATATCCATGGATTTTCTCCATTTAAATTGTAAACTATACTAATATAAGTACTCTTTAGACACAGTCAAATTTCTAGCTTTAGTTAAATTATTTTTTTATAAATAATCATATAAGTAAAACAATAAAAGTTACTTTTGGTATGGGAAAACATTTTCAGTAAATTCATACAAAAATGGAAGCTGGTGTTAATAAACACATTTGTTGAATAGGCTGGGTAGTACTATCTTATGGTTGAAATAACAAAAATTTGAAGTGAAGTTAAGACATTAAAAATTGAACTGTTCCTTTCATCCCCTGTCCCATCATCCCCACTCTCCCCTACCATTAAAAGGGCAAAAGGGGTGAATCAGATCAATTTAAAACTGCTGCAAAAATTTACTATTAAGATTTGTGAATACTTTTAAAAGAATATTTTGAGTCTCACTCAATACTTTTAGAACCTGTTGAAAAAGTTCAATTTTCTTGAACCGGTTGACTTTATACATATTTTTAAGTGTCGTGATGCGATTGACTCTCAGTGCAGGGTGAATCGGATCACTGCCTTTTATTGTCGAAAAAATGCTATTTTGATTACTTTAGGTCAGGTATATGGGCAACCTTTTCGAATCCGCGGGCCGGATTCAATGATTATAATGACGTGGAGGGCCATAGAGTAGATAATAGGTAATATTTTTAAAAGTAAAAAATTAGTTTTATTATATATATTTACGAAGTTTAATACTAAAGTTAAAATTTAATCTGGACTTATACAATATATTGATTACATACAATAATTATAATGAAGTTACATTAATCTGGACTAAAATAACATCTTGATTACACAGTAATTATAATGTTTAAGTTACATTAATATGAGCTAAAATAATATTCAGAGCTCATAGTAATGAAAAAAATATTTCAGGACAGACTTTTAATAATTGTCATTACATGATACAGGAGAATTAATGAAAGAGGAATTAATGTTCAGGAGGACAAATTAACTTTAGCAGCATTGGGAAAGGCAGATAATGAATATAGTCCGTATGGTAGATCCGGCAACAGCTGGATTTTTTTGGGTGAGAACCGCTTATAGACGCCTCCCAAGAACGAAATATAGTTGTACAGCACGTTTTAACTGCTTAAATTAAGTTTTTTCGGGGAATAGTTCTGTATCCCCTCTTTCGCTCTTGTTGACGAAAACCAGAGTGAATTTTTTGGTATAATTTTTAAAATGTTCCGCGGGCCGGGCCAAATGACGAGGCGGGCCAGATCCGGCCCGCGGGCCGGAGGTTGCCCATTAGGGTGTATCGAAAAAAATTTTTTTCGATTTTGATGACGTAATAGTGCGGAAAAGTTGTCTAAGGTGCCAGAGAGTACCTGTGAATTTTTTCAGAATTTTTGGATAATTTCTTAAGGTGCCACATTGGCCCTGAAGTTCCCCATGTTAATCCAATGGGGCGCGCCGCCAAAAAGGCCGAAAATCGGTTTTTCGCCCCTCATTTCTACCCTAATCACACGACGAATGTCTCGTCTCTAGTTATGGACTCTATATGATGTATGCTACCCGAAAAAACTTGAATAATAACTTAAATCTCTATATTGTTACGACTTTCAAAAATGTGGGTACTTTTAATAAAGGCAAGAATTTAATTATCAGAATTTAGATATTTACATAAAAGTTATTTACATGAAATGGATGAAAACAGTTCAGGGCCAGATCTATAGCTACTCACAATTATTCTCCTAAATCAATCTCCTAACACACAATTCACGGGCAAGCCATTTTCTCTCTCTCCTTGTTCTCTCAATTCCTTTTTAGAAACAAATTGCAACAATTAAGTGCAGTCTCTACGAAGCCCGGCTTTACCAGTCCAGTCTAGTAATCTAGTCTACTAGTGATCTGTAACACTGCCCCCTTCCTAGGAACTGCCGTCCCGGCAGTTAACTCCAATTCCCCAAGTTCTATCACCCCCAATCACTCTGTTTGGTCCAGTTCTCCAAGAGACGTAGGCCCCCATGTTGGTAATTCTGCATCTTTGCCCCTTGTTCTGATGACACTGGACTCTAGGGTATTCGGGCAGGCTTGATCATACATCGGGATCGCTTCATCTTCCAAATGCAGCACATTCCTCTGCAGATTCAGATTCATTCCATTCTTTTGAAGAAAGTCAAGTCCGAGAATACAGTCTTCCTCCATTTCTGCCACGTAGGCGGAATGAGCAACCACTTTGTCCCCTAACTTGATCTTTACATTCGCTCTTCCTCGGACAGCTACTTCCTCTCCAGTCACTGTCTCTACGTATATTCTTGGGGACCAATGTAGAAGCTTCCTTTCAATCTTTGCCGCAAGCTTGGAGCTTATTAGTGTAACATTGGCCCCAGTATCGATGGTCAGGTCAGATGGCACTTTCTCAACGAATCCTTTAATGTAGAGTCCCGCAGGACTCTCACTCTGAGATGATCTTGGATTTCTCCTTCGGGTGACAAGAGTCCGTCTCATGAATCTTTTAGATAGGTTTGGCTCCCCCTGATTGTCACAATGGTTGTGAAGGTGACCAGTCTCACCACAGTTCCAACAGGAAATCTTTCTTTTCTTTTCCACTCGATCATTTCGTTCCTCGTTTTTCTCCTTCATGAATCCAGTCAGCATATCTTTTATTCTATTCATGGAAGCCTTTAAAACCTCATTCTTACTTTTGCTCTCGGCACTAGAATCCTCCTTGATTGTCTGCTCCGGTCTTCTACAGCTCAAGGACACTTCCCGTATGGCCTGAAATTTCACTGCGTAGGAAACAGCAGCTTTCAGATCTTTGCATTCCGCCAAGAGTGTCCTTTGCCGTGTATCAAGGTCTTCGATGGCGTCTATGAAGAACCCTTTAGCCAGATCATCCCTTACATTCAAAGGGCATCCTTCAAAAGCCAACAACGAAAGTCTCCGTATGTCAGTCGCCAGATCCTGCAGAGACTCGCCAGCCATTTGCCTTCTTGCATTCAACTGCTCCAAACGAATAGTCTTCAGGTGTGCTTCGCCATACCGCAGCTCAATGGCTTCCAAAAGGGGTCCAAAATCACACAGGTTTTCTCTCGGAACAGTCAGGAGAGTCTCCGCTGCAGCTCCTCGCAGTGACGTAGCAAGTTGACTGGCCCGTATCTTGTCACTCCATCCTTTGGCGTCGGCTATGATGTCAAACTGCAACTTGTAAACCGCCCACTTCGTTTGACCATCATAAGTTGGGAGCTCCATCTTCGGACTGGGAACAGGATCCGCACAATTTGGCAATTGTGGTCGGTGCTCTTCTGCCAGCATTCTTTCCTCCAACTTCCTGAGTTTCTCTTCAAACTCTTTCCTTAGCTCCACAATCTTTTGCTCCAATTCTGCAAGTTGCGTTCTCAGTTCAACCTCCTTTTTTCTAGTCGGCGCCATGACTCAAAATCCTTGCCTATATCACTTCTGAACACCAGTTGTTACGACTTTCAAAAATGTGGGTACTTTTAATAAAGGCAAGAATTTAATTATCAGAATTTAGATATTTACATAAAAGTTATTTACATGAAATGGATGAAAACAGTTCAGGGCCAGATCTATAGCTACTCACAATTATTCTCCTAAATCAATCTCCTAACACACAATTCACGGGCAAGCCATTTTCTCTCTCTCCTTGTTCTCTCAATTCCTATATAACGCTTTGCTTTTTAGAAACAAATTGCAACAATTAAGTGCAGTCTCTACGAAGCCCGGCTTTACCAGTCCAGTCTAGTAATCTAGTGTACTAGTGATCTGTAACAATATTATGTTTTTTTGTATGCTCAAATTTCGTCGAAAATCGCGTATTTCCTCGTTCAAATCGGAGCCCACAATCAACATAATATAGAGATTTAAGTTATTATTCAAGTTTTTTCGGGTAGCATACATCATATAGAGTCCATAACTAGAGACGAGACATTCGTCGTGTGATTAGGGTAGAAATGAGGGGCGAAAAACCGATTTTCGGCCTTTTTGGCGGCGCGCCCCATTGGATTAATATGGGGAACTTCAGGGCCAATGTGGCACCTTAAGAAATTATCCAAAAATTCTGAAAAAATTCACAGGTACTCTCTGGCACCTTAGACAACTTTTCCGCACTATTACGTCATCAAAATCGAAAAAAAGTTTTTTTCGATACACCCTATTGCCCATCGTTGCTTTAGGTGAAAGAGGATCCTAAATTTAGGCTTTGCTTTAAATAAGTCCAATATCGCAAAATAAAAAAATTTATCTAAAATTAATAAATTTTTTTTCATAAAATACATGCATCATGAGAATGATATTTCTCCTATACAAAATACGAAATAAATTACAGAAAGATATTAATGAGGGGAATTACGTTCCCTCATGGCCCCTATTATATTATATCGACTCATGGACTTAGGTGTTGAAACAAGAAAAATGACTAAAGGTAGAAAACCAAGCATTTTTAAAACAGATCCGATTCACCAGTAGTTGGAATGAACTTGTTTTACTAAAAAGTTCAGCAAAAATCAAAATTACCTTCTATTTAAAAATTTGAGGTAAAAAAGTTATTTTTTTGGTAAAAATGACAAAATTTTGAGAGCCAAATTTTTGTGACCTTTTTTGCATTGAACTTCAGAGCCTTGGTGGACCCAAATTATGATCGTAAAATATTTTTTGATTGCTGGAACAGCTTCTAAACAATAGTTAGAATCGGTCAGAGTTTATCCTGATTCTATAACTCTAACAGAAGGGGAGCTATGGTGTTTTGAAAAACTCTTTCCCCAGCAGTGATCCGATTCACCTCGTTTTACGGTACTTTTAATGTTCTTCTATCCAAACTTAATATTTAATAAAGAACAAGCATTTAAAATTTCAAATACATACAGGGTTGGGTTTTTCCCGTCCAAAACCAGTTTTTCCCATACCACTGGGAAAAACTGGTAAAAACCGGGAAAAACTGGTAAATACCGGGAAAAAGTGGGAAAAACTGGTAAATACTGGGAAAAAGTGGGAAAAACTTCCAATTGACAAAATTAATTTTAATAATTTTTTAAGCATATTATAAAAACTTTTAGTTAAAAATGACATTTTTTGCGAGGGGGGTTAAAATTAGGTGGGAAAAATATAAGTGAGCAAGAGAATTATGACATTTAACATAAAATTTGCATATATTTTTTAATATTAATGAATTTCTCAAATAAAAATAGAGAATATTTTAAAACAAATTTACTTATAATCAGGGTTGCTGGATTTAAATCATGATTTAAATCACTTGATTTTTTAAAAAAAATCATTGATTTAAATCAAAAATGTCAAACTGCCACAATTTAAGTAAAAAAATTATCTGCTAGATATGTAACTGGGAGAGATAGGTTAAAGCTATTCTACATAAAATTGCCTCCAATTTCAAGATCAAATTTTTGCCACCAATAACAAAAATGTTTATGACAAAAAGGGGTAAAGAGCAGAGTTTGGAATTAATAATTGTGATAAACTAAACAAGAATTAAAATCTTATTTTTTTACCTGGTATCAAATCTTAAAATACAAGTATGTGGATGATTTTTATTGAAAGCTCTTTTTTTAATTTTAGTCATGTTTTCCCAACTAATTTTTTCATATATAAAACTACAGATAATAGGGCTTTATTATCTGTGTGCATGGCTATCAGTTATAAATTACTGAATTTTCATTTTTATCACTAATTAATTATTATTTTAAAGAAATAAACACAATTCTTTGAGTAAAATTAGTTTACCTGAATCAATATAATTTAAAGGTTAATTATAATTTTTACACAAAAGTGAGGCATGATGTTTTTAGTAATCATTGTCACAATTTATTTTCAAACCTATTATCAAAATTTGGCAAAAATAGTTATAGAAAGAAGGATAAAAATTTTAGTTATTGAGTACAATTCACCCTTTTCGAATGGGCTTCTCATCGGTGAGATACCAGTGAACTGCTTCTCTTAATTAATTCAATTAATGTATAAAATAGACTAAAATTGGGTAATTAAGTAATGCTAAAGTATTAAATTACATTGAAATTACAATATCAGAATATTATTAACCAGTTTCATGGAGTTCAGAACTAGTAATTCATTTAAATCAAAAAAATCTGATTTAAATCAAAAAAGTCCGATTTAAATCAAATAAATCCGATTTTTTTTATTTTTTTAAAAAAATCAAAAAAATCAGCAACCCTGCTTATAATATCTGTCTTTAAGAGAAGCATTATAATATATAGTTTTTTTTAAATGTAAATAAAAACGTAATTTAAATAAAATAAAACGTAAGTGTTAAACTGTTAATCTTGATTGCAAGATAACTTTTTTGAAGTAACAAGGTATGATAATCCGATGAAAAGGGCATAACCATCAAAAGATGACATTCCTCCCCAGACACATATGATAAAACCCATATTCATAACATAGGATAAAGCTTATTTAAGGTCATTTTTCTAAAAAAAAGGATGTAAAAACTTTTAAAACATTCATCTGTGAACAGAATAAATTCAATAAATAATCAGTTTTTCCCACTTTTTCCCATGTGGGAAAAACCTAGTTTTTCCCAGGACGGTAAATACCGGTTTTTACCATGGTATTTACCGGGGGTGGGAAAAACCTTGCCAACCCTGAATACATATGGAATACTGATGCCAATATTTGCAGTTTTCCCAAGTCTATTTGGTCTATCAAATCTATAAAGTTCTATGCCGGTATAGCAAAAATTAAGCAAAACTTTTTAATGACTATTTTTAACCCTACAGTGCATACTGATGCCATTTGGCAACACGACATTTTTCCCCATTTTCTACTCGATCTTCCATTTCCAAACGGCAACACCATGCAATAAGTACAATAGATATAACATTTCATCGTATTAGCACTTTAGACTGCCAGTAGATTGCAGCAGGGGTACTATTTTGAGACATTTGTTAGTAGCTAGTGAGACGAAAGTCAAGAGACAGAAAACGCCAAAATAAAAGGACCTTATAAATTAAAATAAAAAAAATTTTCAGCTTGAAACAAAATTGTTTTGAAAAGATAAGTTGTTTTTTTATATTTTTAGATCATTTGGTTTTATTTCACTTCACAATTAATTTCACAAGAGACACAAATTAATTTCTCAAGGACAAAGTTTTTTGCCAATAAAAAGTAGAAAAAAATTAAATTAATTTTTTTTAGTATTTTTTTACTAATTTACACCATAGTAGAAGTCACATAAATGATTTTCAAGTGAATTTAAAAAATCATTCATTGTAGGGTTAAGCAGACTATTTTTTAATGATTTCAATATTTTTTAGATTCTCCATGTTTTCGACTAGGGAAAATAGAACTGGGGGTTTGGAAGAAATGACATACGCAAGCCTTTTATTAAAATCGTGAATTAATATTTCTATAGTCGTACAAATACTTATTAAATACTTGCATACCGCTCACTGGTAACTGGTTGATACCAAGGCATATCATGGATGTGTATGCATAATAATTTTACTTTCTTTAATTACTAAAATGTTAATTTTATCATAAAATATGCTCCAACTGAAAAAAGTACAACTTACAACTTAAGTTCGTAAATGGCTTTTGAAATACAGCCTATAAAGGTTAATTGCTAGTCTGGATTAAGCTACCAATGGAAATTTTCTTCCAATCTGCACAATAGAGATCATTAGTACTAATAAACAAGGTGATTTCATGTGTTTTATGTTTTTTCTGTGTTGTAATCACTCAAACCGCAAGGGAAAAAACATTACTGACGGGGCTCTAAAAAAAGGACACTCGCGGCCAAAGCTCCGGGAATTCATATATCTCAGCAAATGCGGGTGAACAAATAAAAATGGGGTCAAATGGTAGCTTTATTCCTTTCATTTTTGAGTCAAGGTACTGTATGTGAATAAAAACTAAAAATAATAAATTTCTAGAATGCGAGATAATAAGGAACTTAAATAATTATTGAAAATTTCTTATTCAATTCATTACGCAAAATTAGACCATAATTCATAATTTCAGGTTGCTCAAGTGATCTTTTCAATCAAAAATTAATTTTAAAATATGTTTATGTGATGCCACGATGCATGATATTATTTTAAATAGAATTCAAATTTTTCTATTCATTTTGGGATGATTAAGTCTTAGGGAACGTACCCATACTACGTGACCCATTCAGGGGAGGGAGGGGGGTCTTCAAAATACCACGCTCGGTCACAGGGGGGAGGGGGGGCTTAGGGTTTCGTCACGTAGTCAATTTCTTCTAATCAATACGACAAAATTAAGCCAAATTAATTATTAAAATTTGCCAAATTGAGACTAATTAAGCCAAATTAATTATTAAAATTAGACAAATTAAGCAAAATTAATTTGTTTGCAAAAAATGATGGCAAACCGTATTTATGAATTACCACGTGAAAACTAGAGGGGGAGGGGGGGGTCTTGGCATATACTACGGATGGTCACCAAGGGGGGGAGGAGGGGGGTCAAAAATGGTAAAAAATGGGTCACGTAGTATGGGTACGTTCCCTTAGGTTGATAATTTATCATGGAAAATTTGAAGTTATAAGAACTTAACTCAATGAGAACTTAATGAACTTAACTCAATTATACAATGAGTATAAAAACATACGAAATTATGAGTTGATAAATCGCGTCACTAGTTTTATGGGATACTTGTTTCAAATTTTGACAATATTTTCGGCATTAGCAAGGAAAAGTATTTAGAAATCTAAATAGAGGTTTTGATGCGACAGGTAATTTTTTTAAAAATGGGAATCGAGAAAAATCCGAGTTTCGTTTTTTAAATAGGTCTGGTTGGCAACACAGGCACTACAAGCCTTTAGTTTTTGCCTCAAAAACAATTAACTTCGAAAGGAGAACCATATAATTCTCTACTAGTACGCCGCCGTCATTGTACTTACCTGCGTGACCAATTGATTAGCCCCGTAGAAGTGCCCCTATTGACTAAAAATTTATTCAAGTTAGCCTCTTAAAGAAAGGTTCATGCAAAAAAATGTAAATATTTCAATGTTGAACAGCGTTATTCAAAGATTTTTCAATTACATCGGTTATCATTAAATGATACTACAGTCGAGTCCGCTTAATGTGATCGCAATTGTCCGAGATGAAATTGATAACATTATCCGATTGATAACAATAAGCGATTCCATATAAAAAAGCAACAAACGGTGTAAGTATATTGTTTGGTTTAAAATCAAAAATATGTAATCGTAGTTTATGTATTTCAAACAATTTTTCACTATGAATTTTACAACTTATAATTTTTAGGGTAAAATATAAGAGTAATCCAATAAATAAAAATAAAATAATCACTTACGTACTTTGTAATTTCATTTGTTAGTACATATGTGACTCCGTTCATATATTCGTTTTCATTTGACATCCAGACAAGATCAACTCGAACTTTCAAAAATTTACATGGAAAAGGCTAATCAGCTAATTAACAAGGAAAAAATCAAAATCTTTTATCAGAAACATCTGCAAGGCGGCAAGGCGCCAATGGGGATAACCAATCACAAGCATTGCTTTGCCCCCCCCCTTTAACAGTTTTCTTTCAATGTATGCGGAGAGCATCGAATATTTTCTTTTTCTTACAAACAAACCAAAGAAATATAACAGTGCAGCTGTAAACTCATACTGAGTTTCAGAAAAAAAGCAATTGACCTTCAAAAATAAACTTGAAAACGTACGTGTTTTAGGGGATATTATACAAATTTTGATAACATTAAGCGGCGGGTAGATACTTAATTGATCACATTAAACGATGCGTTTTACATTAAATTAAATAAGAATGATCGGGACCTGTTGATTTCGATAACATTATCCGATTGATAACATTAACCGTGATCACATTAAGCGGATTCGACGTAAATGAAACGTGTAAACTTTAAAATAATTAATACTGCCTGTTTTTCCCATAAGTTTTAATCAACACATTTTTGATTTTGAATTCACAATAATTTGATTTTACAAATATTCAAACTCTCTAAATCATTATTGCATTAATTCCGCATTTTATGATAAAACCTTCAGAACCCTATTGATTAATCAAAAATCAATCTTTCCTCGTCATACTTGAAAATTTTATTTTATGTTGTGGTCATATCGAAGAAAACACCAGACACAAATTTAAGCATATAATAAATAATAAAGTGTTCAGGGTCGTATTTAGGCATATACAAAATGTGTCTTGGCTTAGGGGGCTGCGGCAAGTAAGGGAACGTACCCATACTACGTGACCCATTTAGGGGAGGGAGGGGGGTCTTCAAAATACCACGCTCGGTCACAGGTCACAGGGGGGAGGGGGTGGGTTAGGGTTTCGTCACGTAGTCAATTTCTTCTAGTCAATACGACAAAATTAAGCCAAATTAATTATCGAAATTTGCCAAATTAAGACTAATTAAGCCAAATTAATTATTAAAATTAGACAGATTAAGCAAAATTAATTTTTTAAAACTTTCTGTTTGCAAAAAATGATGGCAAACCGTATTTATGAATTACTACGTGACAACTAGAGGGGGAGGGGGGGGGTCTTGGCATATACTACGGATGGTCACCAAGGGGGGGGAGGGGGGTCAAAAATGGCAAAAAACGGGTCACGTAGTATGGGTACGTTCCCTAAGCACAAACTGAGCCAATCGATATTGCGCATTAACAATAAATTATTTTTACAATTTTCAATCAAGTTTTTTATAGTAATCATAAGGAAAGACTGCTTTTTTCCCAGGCGGACAGGCAAGTAATATGCGTTTTTTCTTACCATCTTATTAATTTCTTTCAATTTGCTAATGATACGAAATCTTATTTTTAAAACCGGAGGTGAATCAAATGAATATTTTGACTTCTAGATTGGTCCTAAATTTTATTATTTTCAGGCCTACAATCAGTATAATAAAGAAGGTTGACTTCTGGTAAGAATAAACACGAAAATCAAAGTTGTCAAATATGAAATAATGGGGTGGCAATTAAGGAGAAAGATTAAAAAATTCTTGCGATTTATTTCAGATCTTAAGTTAAAGCTAAACTTTGATATTTTGAAGCGAATGGAAAATTGAATGTATTGAAATCAATGATGGTTTCTATCAAACCTAATTAACAAAGCCCAGTAGCTTCCCAAACACTGTTAACTCATGATGTAAAAAATTAAGTGTAAAAAAGAAAATGATAAGGCCCTCTCTAAATTCCATCTTTTCTTTGAACTTGTCAGGATAACAGAGGCCCAAATCCACTGAACGTTGTATCGATTTACTTGGAGTTTTCTGTAACACAGCGCCTGTATTGTATCTGCGGAGACGGCATTTTATTTTAGGAGTGGCTCTTGCAGCTTACTTATTATTGAACTCATCATGAGTAATAAAACTTCGCATGAGATAAAAAAAGCATCTGAAATCTCCTTGTGGGAATTTTCCCCACAATCTTTTTTATTTTTAAACCTAAGCCACAGAGCTATTCTGAACAAATACACGGAAAGAATCCGTCAGTGTTAAAATGGAACAAAAAAAGTTATGGCTTAAATCTCTTAACATGAAAGGTGGTATCTTCCATCAAAATTAGTGATGGGCAGGTATCGATACCAAATACTTAAGTACTCGATACCTATAGGTATCGAGTGTATTCGATACCCACAAAAGTATCGATACTTTATTGACATATTTCGTTTTAAATTTTTCAATGAAGTAATCTTTATACCTACTGTAGATCAAACGCAGCCTGTTTCCGTTTTCATTTTGCAACGCTCAAACCCAAGTCGTTATCATCCGCGAGAGAAATTTGACGCGGCTAGGTTTTTCCCCCGCCAAATCCTTCGCCTCTATCCACCTCCAGGCCCGTAGCTACGGGGCTTTTTGATGGATCGCTTTCTGATTTTTGAATATTAGTCTGATTATGGATAGGCCCTAAAAAAATTGTCCCTTCAGGTTCATTTCCCGATATTGAAAAAAAGTACTCGATACCTAAAAGTACTCGATACCTATAAGTATTCGATACCTATAAGCAGAGTTATTCTTAGGATATTTTTGGAGGAGTAAAAATACTCCTTGACTTTTTTAGGAGGCGTGAAATTCATTTATGAGGAGTGAAATACGGAAATAGCATAAACTATACATAAAGAGACACATTTCTTATAAAACCTTTTTTTAATGGACAAACTGAAATAGAAAAAAATGAGAATGCTATTTTGGTTTTTAACAATTATAGCATCTGTTAATAAAAGTAGAAAATATTAAAAATTATAAATAAAATAATTTATTTTACATTAAACATTCTAAATGAAATATTTATTTATTATTACAAATTTGGGTAGAAATTTTTTTTGATTTCGATGGGGTGCCATGCATTTTTTAAGCAAAACCAAAATTCAAAGTGTGAAAATACGCCTGGCTAGTTTTTAAAAGCGTATTTCCTATTTTCAATGCGTGAAATACGCTCTCAGAGGCGTTAAAATTATCACTGCCTATAAGTATTCGATACCAAAGTATTCGATACCTAAAATTATCGATTTTGCCCATCACTAATCAAAATGCGTTGAAAAAATAATATTAAACCATATTTTTTTTGACAAAAATAACCCTTTTTCAAAAAATATATAAAAGTTAGCACGACATAATTTGAGCACTAAAAAGTAGATTGCTCACTCAGCAAAGTATGTAAGTGGGTAACAGCGCCTAACTATGCCTGATTCTACAAAGATCATTGAAATTTAAACTTATGGATCATGTGAAAATTCAGGAATCTGAAAGAAGTTTAATAAAATTGAAAAAACTTCATTTTTTTAATAAAAATCTCAGTTTGGGGGAAATTTAGGAAAAATTGTGTTCAGGTCAGGGGAAATTTTGGGCCCTGAAACATTTTCTGCACCCCTGTGCATATCTAGTACCAAACCCAATTTGATACAAACAATACTACATTATAAGGGTAAAATTCCTAATATTTCATTTTGACAAATCAAACCTTTTAAATGGTTTAGGAATTAAGTGCAGCAGTATAATAAAGAACCACTGATTTAGCAAATTATTAAATTGATACTTAAACTATAAAAAAATTAATAACGTGTTTCTTGATCAAGAATTTTAATTTAGACATTTTTTACTCATATATATAATCACCCGATTATACTAATAATAACCCCTTTTAAGCAAGTTTTTAAAACGATTCAGGAGTCAAAATTGACATTCGGCGCTCGGCAAGTGCAGAAAATAGCATAAAGAAACAAATCCGAATGCTTACCTGCTGAGGATAGTTGTGTCCCATTGGCGGTCGGTGAGAGCTGCCCTGAGATGGATTCTGACTGTACGGGTGGTACTGTTGAGGGTACTGCTGCGAAGGGACAGCTGCCGGACTAGACAACTGGTTTGGGGACATGTATGGCCGTTTCATGGAGGGATCGGGCATACCACCACCCTGCAACAAAAAATAATTCATCAGGAAAGCCCTATCACAAAATACGAATAAAAGTAATGACAACAGACAACTTTTCTCAGTCACAGCACCTAGATTATGCGGTTATTTAGAGATATCTCCAACCACCCTGTTTATCTCATGTCACCTCATTTGAAATTTTCATCCTTGTTCATATTATGAAGTCACTGTTAAACATAAGATCTCTCATAGCATTTGCACCTGGGTCATTCCCAAAAAACCGTACAAACTGCGTCCGAGAAGTTAATATTTTTTAAATTGATAAAAATATAATTTGGGAAAATTAGTTTTCATTGTTTCAGAATCTTCATTTTATTATGTCTAGTTGGGTAAATTTTTTAAATATAAAAATAAAATATTATTTCTTTAAAATGCTATTGTTCGTAACTGGAGCACAGAAAACAGCGTGTCCCACACTAAAATTTATCACATTTAAAATTGTTTTTAATGACCAGGTTGCAAGTTATGATATAATAAGTTTTATAACAATTAATTAAATGCAACATTTCAAATAATTTTGACAAAACACATATTTAATTTTATTATTAATTTCGGAGTTGCTTATTTTTTTCTTCGTGTCCCAGTTTTTTTGTCCTTTCATTTTTCCAGTCTGTTACGCTGATATCTTAAAATAAAAATTAAATTTTACTGAAGTTGTCAACTGTATTTAACTCTAAGAAGGAATAAATAATAAATGCCCGAGAGCCATAATGGATTGGAATTTCGAAAAGAAGGTTAGATTTAATTTCTTTCTACGATTGCTTTAACCACTTCCACTCTGTTACACCTTTTTATAAAAATCTATTAGGTACTTTTTATAAAACAAATTAGAGTTAGGATTAACATTACTAATAAATTTTAACTAATGCTTTATTTTTTTCATTCAGTTGAAATTAAAAGCCACAATTCTAATTTTAGGATGAATTTTCCACTCTGTTACATAAACAATATAATAGGGATGCACAACCTTTTTGGGAGGGGGGCCACTCACATAGTTGATTGAGACACGGAGGGCCGCAAACAGTAACAGTAAAAATAAGGTAGAATTTGCATCTCAAGGAACTTAATATAAGATGTGAATAATTGAGTTTGTACCATTAAAGGGTTCTAGGGGTCCTCCCAAGAAAATTTTTGAAATTTAACCCCAAAAAAACAAAGCATTGACTAGTTTTTGCACATTTAGCCCAAATATTGCACATATATAAGAACAAAGGCTTTCACGACCGGATGGGTTAGGATAAAAGTTTTCTTCCGGGCAATTAGGCCGTGGTCGAGAGGTAGATGTTAAAAGTCCAAACGTTTCGTCTGCAACTTCGGCAGACATTATCAATGGGAATAAAAGGCTAAAAAATCTTTAGAAAGTCAAAATCAATATCAAGATTACTGCCGTCTGCGTGGTCGAAGGTTATATACAGTTGGAACATCAACAACTGGATGCGATGCCACACCAGACTCAAAAGCGATAACTGCAGCAGGCGAGTCCATCCTAACATCGATAGACGACTTCGGAAACGAACCACCAATCACAGCTGGCAAAGGTGCAGAGGTCGACTCCACCAATGATGTTCCAACTGTATATAACCTTCGACCACGCAGACGGCAGTAATCTTGATATTGATTTTGACTTTCTAAAGATTTTTTAGCCTTTTATTCCCATTGATAATGTCTGCTGAAGTTGCAGACGAAACGTTTGGACTTTTAACATCTACCTTTCGACCACGGCCTAATTGCCCGGAAGAAAACTTTTATCCTAATTGCACATATATTTTAAGATGGGATTTGCATTTTGATTAACTTAATATTTATTTAAAAAAATGATAATTATAGAATTCCAAATGTAAAGGGGGGTCTGGGGGTCCTACCCCAGAAAAATTTTGGAAATTTGACCCTAAAAAACAGGGTTTTAACTTATTTTAGAAATCAAGTTCGATTTTTTTGGGGGGGACAGGCCCCCAGCCTTCTGCTATCCCCCTTGATAGCATATCTGAAACAGGTTATGATCTAATAAGAATTAAAAAAATACACTGCATTATTATCTAATCTTGTTTCAAAGTGATCTTTTTGCAAAAATTTAGAACTTCGGAAATCCTTAAGAAAAATTTGTTGAAAATACTAAAATTGATAAAAAAAAAAGCTATGTCAGAGGTATCACTAGACTTATTAGACTCCTCTGACCACGCTTAAATTTTTCTGCATTGCAATTACAATGTGAAAAGAAGCCAGCTTCAACTAGGCGCCGTAAAAACGGCACTTTCGCGAAAAATCGCTATTTTTCGACTTTTCCGCGGCGCGTGATCCTAGACACCGGACTTCTGGCTTCAAAACTTCAAACCATTGTTAAGTTGTTTTTTCCACATCGCACAAACAATACAAGAAGAAGCCAACTTCAATTTGGCGCCCGCCCAAAAATCGCGGCAGGAACGGAACACTTCGCGAGCAAAACGAAACTCAAAAAATCGCGATTTTCCTGACTTTTTTCCGCTATAAATCGTCACTTTTTCTCGGTTAAAATAAGGAAAGTAACAAAAGTTAGGAATTATCTGAAATATCCAAATTCGTTCGCGGGCCGCATGTTGATGGTTCGCGGGCCGCAGGTTGTGCATCACTACAATATAACAAGAGTGGACAAAGAACAAGTGATGATATTTCTCTTGAAATTTATGACCTTACGTCTACATATTTCTTAGCTTTGATTCTAATACATATTCGGATACATTTGGTAATTATAAAATTCAAATATGATATTTCTTAAAAAAGAAAATGAGGATAGAAACTAACGCTTAGCGGCAGGTCGTTATTGAGAACGTTGAAGATTAAATGTTAACATAGATGAAGCGAATAAGCAGAAAGTTTTTATGTACAGCTCTAATCCAAGACCCTCTATACCAGCATTTCTCAAACTGTGGGTCGCCAGTCAGTTTTTGGTGGGTCGCAACATTATTTTTAATTTTTCTGAATATGAAGTATCTTTTCATAATTTTTACAAACGTGTTATTGGCTTTTGAATTATCAAACTACTATTATTTGAACTTTTGAAAATTATCAAATTATCATGTAGTAAAAAAGAATAAAAATTTGAGGAAAAACTAACGGAAAACTTGTAGTCGAACGGAAAAGGCAATTAATGTAAATACGTACTATGGTGTCATTTTAATGTGCCCATAATGCAAATCTAGTCGGCTGTTCAAGTAATATTTTTTAAAAATATTCAGTGTTTCTATCCCCATCCACGCCGAGTGGGAGCAATGCAAATTTTAAGAATTTTCTTAGGAAATGATGCAACTGCAATTTATCCCATATTGCTAAAAAACAAGTTAAAACTAGTGATGGGCAAAATCGATAATTTTAGGTATCGAATACTTTGGTATCGAATACTTATAGGTATCGAATACTTTGGTAACGAATACTTATAGGTATCGAGTACTTTTTTTCAATGTCGGGAAATGAACCTGAAGGGACAATTTTTTTAGGGCCTATCCATAATCAGACTAATATTCAAAAAAACTGAAAGCGATCCATCAAAAAGCCCCGTAGCTACGGGCCTGGAGGTGGATAGAGGCGAAGGATTTGGCGGGGGAAAAACCTAGCCGCGTCAAATTTCTCTCGCGGATGATAACGACTTGGGTTTGAGCGTTGCAAAATGAAAACAGGCTGCGTTTGATCTACAGTAGGTATTATAAAGATTACTTCATTGAAAAATTTAAAACGAAATATGTCAATAAAGTATCGATACTTTTGTGGGTATCGATACCTATAGGTATCGAGTACTTAAGTATTTGGTATCGATACCTGCCCATCACTAGTTAAAACCATGTTTTTAAGGGTCAAATTTTAAAATTTTCTCTGGGGATATTGGAGTGCAAGAGCCTTGCTGATGAGACATTGACTTTTCTTTATCTTACTTTTGTATTCTTAATTGTTTTGTGAGATATTGTAGTCTTTTTCTCTGCCATTGGAAATAAAAAAAAATATCTTCTGGTGTTACAAATAAAATGCAGATTGCAAGTAAAACGGATGAATTTATTTTTACTAAAAAATCATGGTATTTTTCACCCAAGAATGTAAGATTTTCCACTCTGTTACAAAAATTTCCACTCTGTTACATCACACTTTTTTTGCATTCTAGTGTAAAATAATTCTAATAATTTTATTAAAACTGTTCCCTACTATTTGGAACAACACTAGCTATTACAGAAATAATAACAATATTTTTTTCAAAATAAGAATATAAGCCATAGAATAAACTTTTATCCAGGTATATTTCACATTTTTAAAAAATTTTGCACTAATCTTTCATAAAACAGTTTCAAAATTAAAAAAATAAATTAAAGTGCAAGAGTACTAACTAAGCACAGCATATTCAAAGATATTAAGGTAATTTCAATCTTTATTACTTTTATTATCATTAAAAAAATCGAATTCTATTCATGTAACAGAGTGGAAAAAATATTTCTCTTCTCTGATCAAAACCTTTCAAAATAAATAAAATTATTATTTTAACCAACTTTAATTTTTTATCACTGAAAAGATTAAAATCTTAGCTGATATTAGGGCAAAAATTTTTTGAAATAATTCGAAACTTATTTTTTAAAGTTTTAACCCTACAGTGCATACTGATGCCATTTGGCAACACGACATTTTTCCCCATTTCCTACTCGAACTTTCATTTCCAAACGGCAACAACATGCAATAAGTACAATACATATAACATTTCATCATATTAGCATTTTAGACTGCCAGTAGATCACACCAGGGGTACTATTTTGAGACATTTGTTAGTAGCTAGTGAGACAAAAGTCAAGACACAGAAAACGCCAAGATAAAAAGACCATATAAATTAAAATAAAAAAAATTTCAGCTTGAAATTTTTTTTTTGAAAAGATAAGTTTTTTATATTTTTAGAGCATTTGGTTTTATTTCACTTCACAATTAATTTCACAAGAGACACAAATTAATTTCTCAAGGACAAAGTTTTTTGCCAAAAAAAGTAGAAAAAAAAATTAATTAATTTTTTTAGTATTTTTTTACTAATTTACACCATAATAGAAGTCACATAAATGATTTTCAAGTGAATTTAAAAAATCATGCATTGTAGGGTTAAACATCAAATCTACTGTTTTTTTGGGAATGACCCACCTACAAATGGGACTATCTTCTCTTGACCGAAAAATTCTTTAAATCTTATCATAAGACCTTCACGGTACCCCAACTTACCATGGGTTGATGTTAAAAAACTATTAGGTTCATTTTATCATAAAAATGTTTTTTTCCTAACACCTTTTCCCTATTTAAAAAGGACTAATCAAAATATATTTTCCATTGAAAATAAGTATGCTGCATGCAATATATTTATACAATGCTAGTTTCAATAAAGAGTCATTTCTACTTATTAACCACTGCAGTTGACAATACTACTTGTTAAGTTAAATTTGAATGCATAAGAGAAAAATTTTATTTTGCTTCGATACTCTTAAAAAGCGAGTCAGAATTGTGGTTGAGGTAATTTCCTCTCGCCTGTTTCTAATATTCATATTGAATATCTTACTCTAAATTAAGAATAAAATTAAGAATTCCATTTTTAAATATTTATTAGCGGATGATTCTGAAAAAATGGAATGGGTATGTAATTTAATCTTTATAATTTTATTACTTGAAAAGCACAAAGAGAGCAGCTCTCTTTAGGCTATACCTCACATGCTACACGGAGATTTTGAGGCAACCGAAACGCGAACAAACTTATCTTTTCATAAATAACATGACAAATTTTTTTCCTAATAACCACACATTGTTCTTCAAAATATGTACAATTTATCACTGCTTGACAACTGGGTATATTTTCAGCTATTGGTAGCCGTTTGCCGACAAGACCCTCGCCTTGCCTACAAGGAAGACTGCATTACCCAAGGGACCATTCCCTTCATTGGCAAAGTGCAAAGGGAAAAAAGAGGAAAGACAAAAACGGAAAAACTGACCACGAAAAGCGATTGCCGGGAAAGCCGCGGTAATCCCCTGGCCAGAGTCCGTACACAAACCCACGTGCATAATTAACATAGAAGTGCAAACACGTGACCCCGGCGGAAATCGACAACAAATCTCCAGGAAAAGCACGTGGCTATTCTAAGAACGCCCCTCCCCCACACCCCGCATCCACGGAGAGAGAACGGATGTGTGCATGTGTAGTTTGAATGGATGCATGGATGGATGCGCTCCACTCCAATAGAGGTCAATGGCTCACACACACACAGCAGCAGCGTGTTTACATTGCCAGCTGAGAGAGAGACTCTGGGCAAGAAAGGGAGAATAATCACAAAATAAAAAAAGTAATAAAAAGGAAAGGAGAGAGGGGGGAGAGAAAAAAAACGGAGGGGGTGCTGCTGCTGCTACTGGAGAAATTTCACCGTGTCCTTCAAAAAAGTGGATGCAAGGTCGATCGATTTTTTTCAAGCAGCGGCGGCAGGTAGGGAAGTGTAAAAAACGCCTTACCTGTCGCTTTTATAATTTCACGGTCACAACGGAATCATTAAACGCGGAAATAGCTTTGACCCCGTTTCTCTTCCCGTGAGCAAGGAATTTAAATTCTGATGGAACTACTTTCTCCGTTCACTTTTTTTCTTCTTAATTTTCGGTTTTTATTATCATGACCAAGACCGAGTCAGAAGAGTTCATTTGACAGTTAATTCGGTTTTGATAGTTTTATTATTGAAATTAAGATAACGCGGATCGAACTTTATAAAAAAACCTGGGAACTCGTAGGAACTACACTGTTGGCAATATACAGAAATTCAATCCCGTTTTACAGTCGACTTCATAAGAGCAATATATTCAACTTCCAAATAATTACTTTCATTTTATACAAAATTTCCGACAAAATCATTTATAAAAGTATAAGCCTAATCGATAAAAAAGTTTTATTGAACTAATTTTGGCCTACATTTTATAAGTTTCAACCTATTAAATAAAGCAATCATTTGCAAACAAACTTACGACACGTACCAATATAAGGATAATCATCCAACACTTAAACACATTTTTTATAAAATTGAATATTTTTGCCGAATTATTAGCTTTAACCCGCTTTTAATCTGCGAGTCGCCCAAACCACTGCAAGCCAAAACGGTTCAAAACTTCCACTGCAATACCAAGTCAAATGGCAGAGAAGCCCTAATTCTGCCTGTAAAACCCTTTTTGCTGCAAGAATACATTTACTGCAAGGAAAACAAAATAAACCGGTCTTCTATCCTGTAAATGGCGTTTCACTGAGAGAATGCATTTGTTGCAGGGAAACAAAAAAAATCTCCGGTTTCCAACCTTTATTTTCTATTTTAATAGAAACTGAAAAGTAAATTAAATAAACTTTTGATTCCTCTCAAATCATAAAATTAACATATTCATGTGACATAACCTGAAATCCTTACTTTTAGGGGTGAAAAATCATTGGCGAAAAATATTTTTTTATCGATTAAATTTGTGTACGGATAAATGTTTTTTTTAAATTACATATATGTATGAGATAAATAAAATTTTTAAATACATTGATAATTACAAAAAAAAGGATATTTATCATACCCTGTATTTGGCCCTTTTTTATTTTCATTTTACAAAAATTAGTCCGATACTTTTAATTAATGATTTCACTTTACAACAAATATGTTCTATTTAAAACCTAGACGAGTCAGAATCACATAAGATTTGGGGATCCCAGACCAAATCCAAGGAAATTATAAAATGGAGCGACACCCCAAAATAATTATTGAAAAATTCGATTTGTAGAAGAATTACTTAGTTAAGAATTTAATTATGGTCTCAAATTTTCTGGTTTAATATGATCTTTAAAACTATGTTGTAAGTTTTCACTTTAAATTTTTTTACGAAAAAAAGTAAAAAACAAAAAAAAATGTGGAAAAATCTGCCAAAATTTAATTTAGTATTTATTTATCCTTTTTTTATTTCATATTCTGAAAGAGCATAGTTGAAGACCTGTAAATCCAAAGTTTCACGAAAATACCATCAATATCGCTTGAGATCCTGTTAAAGTTTGTTTTTTGCGTGCAAAAACAGCTCCAGAAAACGAACGTTCATGGAAAATCTACGAGTTAATAAAATTTTTTTTGGATAAAAACGTTTTTGCAGCTTTTAGGGGAATATTCTCGAAAATTCTCCTCTTGTGGAGAATATTCTCCAAAAAATTATTACCGAGAATTTTACAACTCTACAAGATATATTAGCTAATTTTAAGCATAAAATTGGCCAACTCTGTAATGCATCAAAAACTTACAGAAAGAAGCACACCAAACGTTTAAACCCGTAAAAGACCATAAAACTGAAGTCATAAGACAAGGCATCCGACTATTTTCTCATTACCATTCTTTAGAAAACATGGGCGCTGAGGAGGTAAATTGAATTTTTGGTAATAAGACTACCATTAAATAGTTTGAGAGGGGAAATTCATAATCCAGAATAGAGTTGCCCAAAAATTATCCGTCATTAGAAAAAAAATCACCCTTTCTTTCATACATCCAATTCGGACTTAACTCCCGCGCCTGCGATGCTGCTGATAGACCGGTAGTCTGACCGAGACGAAAACCAAGAGATCACCCTTTTATAATTTTTCTTTTTTTACAATCAGATTATTTCCAGCGCTCGCAAACAAGCCACAGCGTCATCGTCTGCTTCGGATTACGAAAGGAAGAGACTGATGGATAGGGGAGCACAGACGGTGTGTTGACACTCCGCCGCCCAGCGGGAGCAAAGTACACAACAGCTGATTCGTGGGTTGCAGGTTTTGGACCCAGGGGCCCTACTACCAGTCAACTGGAAGCGCTTCACTCCCTAAAATATTTCCGGGTCACGTGGTCATTTTCGCTTTGGACCGCTTTGGACTACTACCATGCACAAAAAATACTGGAACGCTTCCGTGGCTACCGAATCGACCGCCAGGTTTCGGCGAGTTTTCTTCACTAGACGTTAATACAGAAGGAAGGGAGAAGAATCCTAACCAATCGCAGAGCGTTATTCCGATTACGTAGCGCATGACGCAGTTTAGGTTTACTATAGCTTTCCAATAGTTATAAGGAATCGCTAACTTGGCGACGTTCTCTTAGGTATCAAACTGTGCTGTATACTTTGGTTGACTTGGTTAGTTGTTTTTCAAAAAACAGTTCTGGACCCGATGGAAATAGTATACAATAGTTTACAATAGTTTCACAGGAAACTATTGTAAAACGATCCCTAATATATTAAAATATTTAAAATTATGAACATCAGGACATCAAAATTTATTCACTAACATTATAACTACACAAAACTCTCAAAATTTTTAAATATAATAAAAAATTCTAACAAATTTTCATTTAATTTATTAATACTAAATTCTTTAATTAAATTAAATAATGTTATCAAATTTTAAAATATTCACATTATAACTACAAAACTTTTCTCAAAATCTTCAAATCTAATGGAAATAATTAATTAAATAAAATCTAAATTCTTTAAATCAAGTACAAAAATTATAATAATTAATTAAACAAAATCTAAAATCTTTAAATCAAGTATCAATTTGGTAAAATAAAACAAGCGTCTACTAGGATTCGAACCCACGACTACTGGTACAGCAACCGTGCGTCCTGCCCACTGAGCCATGGCTGCACATCATTTCGGTTGAAATTACGTTTTTTAAACTCAGTACCTCCAAAGAAGCCAAATTCTCGCCAAATCTCTGCCGCCAACTCGAGCATGCGCACAAACCAATTTATCGGCGAAAAGAATAGCGCGATCTGATTGGTTAGGATTTCTCACCCTTCCTTCCGAAATACCGGCAACATTTTCTTCCGGCACCTCATTTCCGTGTGAAAGTGTAGTTCCGCTACCGAAAGACCCACGGCAAACCAAAACAATTCAAAGTAAAATAAAGGTAAGAGTTTTTCCATCCCATAAAACTATATGAAATTACCTTTATTGAACAAAATCTATCTTGAAACTTGAAAGTTACTAAGAAATACGCTATTATTACAACCCTAGAGAATTAAAACAATCTAATGAATTTCGAACTTCTGGTTTACTTTATCGTTAATTACTAACTTGACATTAGTTTATTCCTTTTGAAAGCTATTACTTTTTGTATATTACTAAAAGGATTTGAAAAGAATTAGTTAAATTTTTGTTTTGAAAACCTATCAAAGGTACGTGTAGAATACGACATAATGTAAACAATGATTCAGTCGAAACGAATGTAAACAGTAAGTGCTAAAACGTTTAAAAATTTAATTATCGATTAAGAATTCTGTAAGCGCTTTTAAATATTGCTTTTGTTCATTGCTAATGTGCCATTTCATTTCTTACTTAGATTATTCTCGATATTCTTAAGTTAATGGGACAGGACAAATATGATTTAACAAACACAAAATCTTCAAAAACCCACTGATTTTAAGAACATTTAAAACCATTTATGGTTCTTGTAATCTAAAAATTAAAAGATTGAAATATAGCTGTGATCATACTTGTATTGCACAAACTAATCACGAGGAAAAAAAATTAGCCGATTGAAAAGTTTCCCATAGGACAAAATGTGTGATGCTTGGTTGATAATTTGTACACATATGTTGCGTGTTGGTTTTGAACTGAATCGCTACTTGATATAAATGGCAATTTAGCTGCGCAAAATTAAACTTATGATTTTATAAAAGGGTACAAACGCATACTCTCGACTCTTCGGCTGCTGAATTATAGAAGAGGAAATCATCTTTGATTCTGATTTAGCAGAATAGTCAACCTGATGATTTGCAAAAACCCAAGATAGTGTTGATTTTATTTGAAAAATGTTAAAGTTTCTTCCTTATAGTTATGAACTAAAAAATTAATATGTACATATTGTATTTTAGCGCTTCTACAAAGAAGGGAATGAGGCAAAGATGGATATGCCCTGTTGAATGATTCATTTAGGGCAATTTTCTGAACTACTCAATTTTAAAAGAAGGTAAAGTGCCATTAGAACATTTGTGTCCTTATCTATAAGTATTGTTTGTGTTTTCTTACTATACTTGACAGCAACTTAAGTTGAACCTACTACGTCACTAACAAAGTAGTTCCCATCGCGGTGTCTGAATTTCGAGTGAAAGGAAGAACGTCAATTTTAAAATATGATTATTTCATTAGACCTACGTGTATATAGTGTCTTTTTATCAGGATTCAGGTATCAAATCACCTCCTATCAACCCAACAGGCTTTGTGTTTACTCACTTTCTCCTTCCGCGTAGTGACGAACTTGGTTGAGGAAACGTTGCTGGTGAAGTATAGGCAATTAGTGTAACCCTAAATGAGCTAGGCCCCAAACGGGGTTCTTCTTGCCAATAACACTATCCCACATCTCTTCCCTCTCATTTGAAGAAGGTGCTTTAAAAGCCAAGCTAGCTACCTTGATTTCCTGCCCCACTACTCAAACTTGGATTTCCTTCGTTCAAAAGTGCCCAGCGTAGAAAAACAGACACAACTTAAAAATTATGTAAAAAGTTTGAAGCAAATATTAAAATTTGACTTTACAAATGATATGGCGAGCCAATGACGGCATATTATTTTCACGTCATTGTCTCTGGGTCTTTTTCAAAGTAAAACAAGAATTGGAAATACTGCCATCCAGTTTAATTCGGTTAACGTTCTACTTAATACATATCAACAAGCTGTTTTAAATGCCATAAATTCAAATGTTGACATTTTTATGGTTAATATTGATAAACTGAACAGTTATTGACATATAGCTGAACATTTTACTTTGAGTTAGAAATTATCTAGCAATGTTTCAAATTTTTGGTGTCTAAAAGAGCTTAACGGGACCATTAGCGGAATTGAACCGAAGCAAAAGTACACAAACACTAGTTTTTTTTTTAAATTATACTCTTTCTCCCTTGGCGCATGTATTAATTGGCGAGAATATGTTTCGCTACTTGAATGAATAGTTATCAAAATCATGAACTAACCCCTTAACTATCAGAAACATAGCTGCCAATTCTTCTGGTTTAGCCGGGATATTTTTTAATGAGTTTTCCAATTAGTGAGCGTGTTAAAATGTCTTGAACTTGATAAGACGGAATCTGACAATAACGGATGTCTTGAATAAAAAACAAAAAAGCTATACGGTTTGTTAATAATAACCTTAAATTTCCCGGCTAAATCGGAAGAATTGGCAGCTATGCAGATATAATGGCAAAGTAAAATTATTTTGTAAAATTGAAATTAATACAAATTTAAATTGATGATCATTTAGCTTTGATAAAAGCATAATGTAATGAAACAGAAAGATTGTTTTAATGTATTTGAGATTTGAGCCAGGAGGTCTCAGGGTTACATTTTTAAAAACATGTTTGTTTCTGATTCGGTAAAACAAATCTTGATTCTTATGTACACTCCTGTAAACCATGTAGCTGAATCCTAAATAATATCAAAGCTCATTGACTGTTCTGTAGCTGTGCAGCTATAATTGACAATTAATCGAACAATACATAATACCCAAATCTTATGCCACCGCTGGCAGTAGGCATTAGCTTTCACTTTTCTTTGTTCCGCAAAATAGTTCAACAAACACTAAAACAGCTACTTATCAAAAAAGTTGCTCACTGGTCACACAAGATTTCTCTCCATCTAATCATAACCAAATGGTTTTTTAGCAACACAGAAACCTTGATACTTCATGTATCAAAATTTTTCTGTTTTGTTTACATTTTTATCAAAGCTGAATGTGGCCTCTATTGTACGATTCTGATTAGGTTAGCCGACATGATGCTAACCGTTGGTTAGATTTTGTTAAATCTCGATATCTTGAAATTTGAATTGTGTGTTTATTTTGCGCTTCCCCTGTTGCTACTGAGGCTTCGCCACTGAGTTAATTGTAATTTGTTTAAAGTGTTCAATATACGCTGGTTATTCAAATTTAAATATTAATGTACACTATATACATTTTAGGCTTCTTCACTCCAAAATGTGGAAAACTGCTGGTCTTTCCCGACTCCCTGTACTTTTGGTCTTTTCCTCAACAAAGGAGGTAAGTACTTATAAAATTTGCATGTTTATCATCAATGAATGAAATTCTCAAAATTATAACTTAAAATCTATAATAGTTGTTTCACAACAACCTTTGCGAAGAATTGTTTTCTTCTATACCATAAGTCCAAAAAGATGTTACATAGCCATTTAAATTATCAGTTATTTAATATTTTTTCATTTACAATGAGGACTTAATTATTTTGAGCAAGAGTTGATAGTCTCGCAGCTTGTTATAAGCTGGTTAAAAACAATATGTAGGATTATTTCCTCAACAAATTATAAGGTCTTATGATTAACATCATCTAGAGATGTTTTTTATCTGTGCCCTTTCTCATCCCTTCTGTGTTACTTAAATGCCTGACTCATTTAGGAGGGAATTTGAGATTGACATAGGTTCTTAGTAAATTTTTATGTTTTAAGCATTTGCAGGGGGGAAATTATGAAACTTTGGAATGTCCCTTGAATTATATTTATTTATATTTATAACTTATAATACCTTATTCTATTTTACAGGCAACATCTGCTTTCCTAGCACTGTCAGCTGTGCCTAACAACTACTGTTTATTTATCATCTAGGACCCAAGAATAAATTTTATAATTTTATCAGAAAAATTTCTGCAAAATATCATGAATTATTAAATACCATATATATGAATCCTGCATTTTCTGCTGTTGTAAGCAACATGCTTTTTAAATGTACATAACTGCATTGTAACTATTTAATAACATGGATAGGAGAAAATTGTATAAAAAACAGTTTGATAAAAATTATAAAAAAAATATTTTGTGTTAATTAAAAATATTTGAATAATGTGTGTATATTACCTTGCTAATAAAGCTGTAGTAGATTAAAATTAGTTTTATTAATATTGCTTCTTTTATTATCAAGTTTTTAATTCTTTAATTAAATTATAAATGCATTTCTTTAGTAATGGGAATGATAGTAAATATATTCCTAATACTTGATTTGTCTAAATATAATTGATCCCTATGGGCCTTAGATTTTATTTAATTAATGCTTAAATGTGACAAGTTAATTAGAGGAATACCTAACATCAGGATGAAAAATGAGGTTTTCGATGTTAAAGAGTTTGTCTTATTGAGAGTACACTGTACCACTTTTCTGTAAACTCAAAATACCCTGTTTAACAATAGAGTTAATAATTAAAAAAGTGGAAATCAAAAGGTAAGAGGTTGTAAGGCCATATATATAGAGTCTTGGTGTTACACCATTGTGCAGATTGGGGGTAGATGTGGGGACGCTGTCCCCTAAAGTTATTTGGACCGTTCTCCGAATAATGTGGAGCATTCCCCTCGAAATATGGTGATTTAATTTCAAATTAAGTATTAAACTGTGAAAAATATGCAAGTCTCCTCAAGTATTCATGGTTAACTCTGTCCCTCAATATACACAAAAGTGTTTCAAATAAATTTCAGGGTGCTGCAATGTGTTTGATAAGACTTAAATCACAAGGAATTTTGTTGTAATGTTTTTAATATGCTTACAACTATCACATTAAAGCAGAAAATTGCATTTAATTTTTTTTTAAATTCATTTCTCTAACTCAAAGATAAGGTATAGTTAAGTTATACATTTAAGGGTTTATTTGAATAATGTACCTAATAATACAAGAATCTTATTTTCTGAGCTTCAGTTGAACCAAAATTACATAAGTATAGCATAGATTTTAAATGCTTTATTAGCTTCAGGCTTCATAACTTAAAATTCCTGAAGGTAAGTTATGCAGAAAATGTAATGAATAAATAATAAAAGAATTGAGATTTTCAAAATATTTTTTAACCGAGTGATGGGCATTTTCTATTGAGAATTACACTACAGCACTCTTTAAGTTATTGAAATCACTATTGACTTACTGAGGAACAAAACACTTGTTTATCCATATTATTTTATTAGACTATCTTGCAGCCTGATAAAACAAGGTTTTCGTTAACCGTTTCTTCATTTACTAGCAAAGAAAAACTAATTTATATAATATTTTGATTCCCAGTATTTAAGTACGTCCTTGTTTACATCACCACAACGCGAAAAATGACAACAATCGTTGTGATTGGTCGATGAGTCGGGTAAAATAGCCTCGAACTCATAGATCTACCTAATCGGTTCCAGCTGGGTTCCGGCAGCATTCGCTAGCGGAAAGTGGCGAGTCGGTAGTAGTCCTTTTCTTCTCTAGCGAAAGATGTGAACTTTTCACTCTCGAACTGGAACGGAAAACGGAAGGCACTTCCAGTTTGTTGGTAGTAGGGCCCCACGTGTTCAGCTCAGGAAGAGAGAACGCACAACTGAATCTGTTCTGGACTAAACATGAAGCAAAACCTAGCTAGTGCAAAATTCATTATTAACTTGCAATAAGAAGGGAGTTCACAGAATGATTTATATCAAATTTTTGAATCGTGATCAAATCTACATGGGCTGTAAGCACTTTTACATAAGTCTTCTACTACAATTAACAATAACATAAGGAGTCGTGCAATGCTTATTGGGCAAACATCAACTGTATCGAAAAAAAAAGTGCGGAGATATTGATTTTAGCCAAGAATTTCTCTAAAAAAATAACAAGAGAAAAATACTATGGAAAGGGAAGTTCAGCAATATCAAGCTGATTAATAGCAGTTTAGTAAGGTAGAGTAATGAATAATATTTTCAACTCATACAAAATATAGGGGAGACCGGGGAGGGATCGGACATTGTTTAGAAGAATATTTTTTAAAACTTAATTTTCCTTGTACAAATTTGAAACTTTCAAAATAACATCTTGAAACCTTTCATCATGTTTAAAAAATATAACCAATGTGACAGCAAACAAAACTTAAGATTTATAAACGAATTAAAGTACCTAACTCTAAAAATGTCCCATCCCACCTCGGTGCCGGGGTGGGATCACTAAAAATCACTAACGGCCGTATTCACCGGTAAACTGACCGGAAGGAAAATATTGAATCATTTTTCCACCAATCAGAGGCTGTAACCATGGTTTCCTGACCTGACCGCCGGTCAGGTTACCGGTGAATACGGCCGTAAGACAGAAGTATTTTACACATTCTTAACATTTATTGCAAAAAACAACAGTTATTTTATCTTATATTTACTTTGAAAAATCTAACTTAAGTGAAAAATACAAAATAGTTAAAAAAATCCTCTTTAATCTTAAAGTACAAGTTTTCAACTGTAAATACCAAACAGTTCCCAAACAGTATCTACAGAATTGTATGCAATTAAATGCAATAGCTTGCATTTAGGTATTGAGAGGAATTGGGCATGTCCAATTGTCCATCCCACCCCGATAGCAACAGTTTTAAAAACTTACTATAGGTTATTACAAAAGAACTGTGGCTTTTAGGCTTAACTCATTAATTTATTAATAAAGAATACATTATTCCGTTTAGAAAACAATATAAACCATTAAACCCAGAATGAGATTGAAAATTCACTTTAAAAAGTGTAATACTTGGTTACTTTTGCTAAAGGGAAACCATCTTTTTCATTCAGAAACTTGTAGGAGCTTGCAACTAACAAGTAGTAAACAGCAACAAATATAAAGCCATGGTGGCTTTTCATGGTGGAACACTTAAAAACTAATTTTGTTAATTATAATATTTATTGAAGGTGTTCCATCTCACCAAGTGTCCCCTATGTTTCAAGTAGGTAAATGCGATCAAATATATATGGATAGAATTCTTCATTATCGGTTAGATAGCATATTAACTAACAAATAGGAGATCCTTTTAAAATAATAGCGATTTACCAATGACATGCCTGATATCACCATCATATATCTAAGAAAATATCGCCAGATACATAAAATACACTTCTGATACACATCAGAGATAGCCTATACAGTAGATACACGAGTTACTATCATTTTACAATTCTTGATTAATATAAATTAATGTGTTGAGTTGATATGATGTCTGTTCTATTTAAAGATCTAGTTACTAAACACAGTTTAAAAAGTCCTTCATTTGATCGCATTATCAACATTTATTTCGTTAAAAAAAGATATCCCCCTTTTTAACCAAGCAGTTGAGACTACAACTAGTAATTAAAAAGTGAATATTTAAAGATAGTACCATTGCTTTTTTATTAAATTACTTTTTAAAAATCAAGATAAATAGAATAAGGAATTTGAAACGAATAGAAAATAAAAATAGTACAAGTTTTTTCCACCACGGTTAAGTGAAGCAGGAAAAAATCATTTTTAAGTATAGACTGAAGATATTTAATTTTTAGAAGAATATTTCAAAATTAAATTGCTTCAATTATAATTTCAATAAAGAAACAACAAAGAAAACGTTAGTTGAAAACAAGTGGAGTGTTTTAAACAAGTTTAGAACTGCTCTTTTAAACGCTGTTTTAAACATCAGGATTTATTAAACATAACAACCATGATAACTTTCAAACAAAAATTTGACATCCTTATAATGATTACTCTTTCCATGTTCCAATTTACTTCTACACTCAGGAGATGGAAAGCTAAAAAGAATAATGCAGTGTAGACTAAATAACCATCACTATATAAATCGCCCTCTACTTTTTTTCCCTCTTTAACTTTAATATTTTCTTCTGAAAAGCACACAATTTAAACAAAATTTGCAGATTATGACAAAGATTCAAATTATAAAATAAACAAGACAAGAAAACAACTCGATTGAAAATTTTCAATTAACCAATTTTAAGAATTGCCTGAAAGAAATTTAACTTCACCAGTCTCTTTAATGTAAGTGAGGAGCTTTACATTATTATTATTTTATGATTATTTTGTATTTCTCTATACCTAAAACCAATTTTGTTGAATAGCACAGCTAAAGAAAACATACACGATGCAAAGTCAAACAATCATTACTATTTTTAAATATATCTAAAAATAGTAATGATTGGCTGAGAAATGAAGCTCAACTTATGATAGCTACCATGGGCCCAATGGGCAGTAGAGAGAGAGAGAGAGAGAGACGATTGGGGTTTACGTGCCCCGCCTACGTACTAAGGGGACATCCATAAATTACGTGAGGTCAAAAAGGGGGGGAGGGGTTTGGAAAAATCTCACCAAGGGGGGAGGGGGGTCGATTAAAATCTCACGTCAACTTTTTAAGTTAGAAATTATACGATTTTCTTTTTTTAAGTATGAAAAAGGAATACATACAGATAAGATACTGCAAATTATTTTTAAAAATTTGTAGGTAAATCTCACTCGGGGGGGAGGGGGGTCCAGCAAAATCTCACTAAATCTCACCAAGGGGGGGAAGGGGGTCCAGATTTTGGAAAAAACGCCTCACGTAATTTATGGATGACCTCTAAGCGCATCGCGGTATACGGCACGCTCCACCATGGGCAGTAGAGGGAGCTAATGTTGAAAAACAATAAACGAAATAGATGGGGGACATGGGTGCAGGGAGTAGAAGATAATGCACGGCCCCTCAATATCCACGTCCCTCACGTTTACTCTAACTACTAAATACGTCAGTTCACACCTCTGTGGCTGTGGGGCAACGACCCAATAAATCCACCCACCCACACAGACACAAGTGATAAACTGGACACCTGTTGACGCCCTCGGACCATTCACAGCTCCGACACGCGACGCCCAACAATAGACCCCCGACACAAAAGAACGGGGTCAGGGGACAAACCACCACCCACAACCCCTTTGAGCACCCGCGACAGAGACGCACCCCCCTCAAGGTCACCGGGGAATACGGAAGAGGAAAACGAACACCCCCAGACGCATACCTCTTCCCGCCCGGCCACGAAAAAAAAAATGGAAAAGAAAGTAAGAATAAAGGGGAAGAAAAGAGAAGGGGGGCTGGAAATCCATCTGTTATCAGAAGGCGAGCCGCGCGGGCTTTATGAAGATGCATCAGCCTCCGGAAAGGGGGGGGGGACAGAGAGCAATTAGGTCACGTGCTCCAATCGCCATGAATGAACAGGAGTGTCTGGATAAAAACAATTGGGTACGAGTAAGTCATTTCTAGTTTTTTTACGGCGGACAATTAGTCATTATTTTACCAGGCATGTCAACATTCGAACTTCGGGAAATGTAATATGCACTGTATTGTTGGAGGACGTTCGTGCCAGTGGCGGATCCAGGGAGGGGGCCATGCCCCCCCCCGAGAAAATTTCAAAAATAGTTAAAAACCCCTTTTTCAGAGCTTAAATTCAAAAAAAATTTCATTGTAATTCATGCGATGTCTGACAAGAATAAAAACATCGATTCAAAACATCCATTCAAACTGACGATTCAATTATTTTTAAAGGTTTTAGGGAAATCTCACGTGGGAGGAGGGGGGGTCCGGCAAAATCTCACTAAATCTCACCAAGGGGGGAGGGGGGGTCCAGATTTTGGAAAAAACACCTCACGTAATTTATGGATGTCCCCTTATGTGGATACTTCTTGCATTTTTGATTACATAATTTTCAATAAATTGACTATTTTTTCACTTACTAGATCCAAATTGATAGGCAAACATTAGAAATTTTCATTCTCCAGGTATTTTTTATGATTTTCCCAAGTTTTTGGCCAAAATTAGTAATTTTCCCTGACTATTCCCTGACTTTTTAAGTGAAATTTAAATTCCGTGATTTTTCAAGGTTTTCCCTGACCCGTGGGAACCCTGTATTAATTATGAAATTTTATGGACCTGAAAGCATAGAGGTACTCTTCGACAATAATTATACCCTTCCCTTGGGTGATGCTGGTTTATTCGTATAAAAGGTTGGGAGCCAATGCTGTAATACAATTTTTATCAAGCTTCGCAGAAAAAGTGAAGTATGGGTTTTGCTGGAAAAGTAACGCCATGCTGAAAAGACACGGCGCGAGTATTGCGGGAAAAAAGCACAGGTACAAAAGTGATCCAAACGTAGTATCGTGGGCTTTGTTGGAATAGACATGGAGGAAAATTAAAAGGGATTTTTAGTCGAATTGCGTTCGATATAACAGAATGAGAAAAGGCAGAGAGTGGGCGTATTAGCGATACATAGGGATGTTAGTGCTGCAATAAATTAATCTTTTAGAGTATTGTGATACGGGGATTTCAGGATACTATGTTTCACCGAAATTCGCAATTTTGTTTTAAATTTGGATCACCTAACCCTAACTTAACCATACTTAGCACATAAAATCCGAATTCAAATACCCTCCTCCGAAACTCTTCAGGTTAGGCTTAGACTGATATATTGAATACTTATCGTGATTTCAAAGCTTAATTAATAAAATATTAACACCTCTTAAACCCATCCTTTTAATAACATTTTACTTCGATTCTATGGAGGGAATAAAATAAAATCTAAGAACCAAAATACAAAATAATTATGAACGCAATGCAGATTAAATTTAGGTTTTCACATCAACAAATGATTGAATAGACATAAATAGTTAAGATAAGGTTATTCTTTATTTTAGTAATAAAAAAATATTCCACTCACGGTCCAATAACTGGCGATAAAGGGAGCAAGCTCAAGCTAAACGCGGCTTTCGAAGAACCAGATAGCTTATCGTTTCAGCTCGAAGCTACTTCGATAAGCTATCGCTAGTGGTGAGTTATTTCCAACATTCAACTTTCACTACGGAAAGCCAAGAAATCAAAGTCTGCCAAGAGTTAAAGAATGTTCGTGGATTTTTTTTTGAATATGACGTTCATAAGAAAATTTTTCGGAGCTGTCCGTGCCCATGTAAAATGAAATTTTTAGTAAAAATATTATGGAATGTATTGGTTAAAGGTAAATATATGGGCTTCCGCACAGTCAAACTGAAATCTAGAAGCTGGAGAAATTCGATCCCCGGCACGCGGTCCCCTCACAACCTTGGCAATACAAAAAGGGGGTAGGGAGCGTTAATGATCTTCCCTGTCAGAAACGTAAGGGCCTCCACATACTCCCAGCTGAATTTGGCTGAAACTGGAAAAATATAAATCACTGAACCCCGGCACGCTTTCCCCCGCTAGCCTTTCCAATGCAAGGATTGGGGGTGAGATAGTGCTTAAAATTAGAAAAAAATTAAACTAATTTTTTTAGTATTTTTTTACTAATTTACACCATAATAGAAGTCAAATGAATTATTTTCATGTGAATTTAAAAAATCATGCATTGTAGGGTTTAACTAAAATTTATAATCAAGTCTTTTTAGTATAAGTAGGAAAGTAAAAAGAACAAAAAAGTCTGTTTTGAGTGTTACGATTTTATGTAACACTAAATACAAAAAAAAAACAAGTAAACTTACAAACAATTCTCACCATTCCCGAAAACGACTCCACTTATAACCAAATAAATCCCTACTAAAACACACAACAATCTTAAGTTCTCGTCCCATAATTGAAACGAATCAATTTGATTTTTATTCAAGTTTTTCTAACTGAAACTTTTCTAAAACACGAGGGCCATCAAAAACACTCGCCAAAAACTCAAATCCAAACCGCAAACGAAAAAAAATAATACCCGTTTTGCCAAACCGGCAGCTCTAAAAATCCGCCTCGCGCCACCCATTCACCACGTGGCCGCCGCAGCCACACGGTCAAGGAAACTCCAACCGGAAAAGTTAAGTCACGTCTCTCGCAAAACAGCGAAAATAAAACAAAAAAGCAAACTGAACGAAGCAACAGGAGAGAACAACGTCACCCGGCGAAATTCCTGCGGCGAATAAACAATCGGGATCTCCTAATTGTCGAGAGCGGGAGGCGTGATTACGGGGTCTCTTTACGCTTGTCAACACCCCGCGGAATTAATGAAGCCCTAATGGTCAGGGGGAGGAGTCCGACGGTAGGTCACTGGGCACAAAAGGCAACGTGACGAATGAGAAAGGAATGGAACATCTGTCGGATCGGAATACTTCCGCGGAATCCCTCCCCTTTTTAATCCGCCGGTTTTGGGCGCCCAGTTCAAATCCGCTGGATTTCAAGCGTGACACGAACGCGCTCAGAATTCGCGTTTTTCTTCGCCTGGGAAGACTTTTCTTATGATGACACATTCGCGATCGCGTATACAGCTCTATAATAGTAAACAGCCGCTGGTTAAAAAAAACCATCAACTTGTAGTTCGACTGACTTGGGACACTTTCATAAATTCCACAGAATTCTAGGGCACTCTGGTTTCCAACTATTGGAAAAGAACGTTAAATTTAATATAGGGTGAACTTCCCAGTGAATGAACATTCCAAGTAAATGAACAGTCGACAACAAACTCGAATAATAAGGAACCTAATTGTGTTCAGGAGACTCCCAATAAAATTTAGTAGTTGCAGGAAGATCTCATCATGTGGAACAATCGTTTGTTCAAATAAAATCTAGGTATATATTATATCAGTGAAATTCTTTTCAATTTGAACCCAGCTTCGAGCGAAAGAAAAAGAGACAGCTGTAGGTTAAGAATTGGCATTATTAAAGATAAGAGAAAAACTTCATTTTAAAAAAAAATTCTACTGAAATTAGTCACCAGTCTTATTTTTTTGGAAATGTTTATGGCTTGTTTGGTTTCAACCATGTAAAAATAAACTTATAGACTTTTTCAAAACACTAAACTGGTGACTACTTTCAGTGTTCATTCACTGGGAAAACTGTGTTCATTTTTAGGGCGAACTTTGTTCATTTACTGTGGGTAAACCGCAGTGTTTTCCCTACCCTACAACCAAAATATTTTAAAAGTATCAATTTCTGTGATCTGAAAGTACTTAAACCAGATTGCCGAGAAAAAGCCTGTAAGGAAACATACCTTATTTTTAAAAATTGACTGAGAAAAAGCTCTGAAAATGATACTTATATTGGGGAAAATCGCAAATTCGAATGCCAAGTGTTCATTCACTGGGCATGCGCAACCCACCCTGTATATTGGTAAATATCGGTTTCTTAAAAACCTACCCCCAATATATCTCCCAAGAAAACTCAATTTACAAGGCAGATGCAGGAATGAGCAGAGAGCTAAATAAGTTGCCTGCAGAAAATTCAAGGAGAAATTTGCGAAGCAAAATTACAGTGAGGTATCCTCTATTTTTCTAAATTTTACTACATTAATTCTAAATTTTAAAAAATGGTCCTTTTCAGGGTTGGCAGGTTTTTGACATGCGACGGTTTTAACCGGTTTAAACCATGGTTAAAACCGTCATGTCAAAAACCTCCCTGTCAAAAACGTCAAAAAGTGTCAAAAACCTAATTTGTAAAAAATATTATGAAAGAAATGATTTAGCAGAATTAGATAGACTTCAATCAATAAAATTTCATAAAAATTCATCAAATTTATTAAGTTTTAGTTCAAATTTTAACTAATTACCTTGCTTAATTGGATGTATTTTTAATGTATTTTTTATTTCTTAGCGAAATGCTTTAATATTTGGAGTCTATTTATGAATTTTGCTGCAAGGATTTCAAATCTGTTTTTATTTTTACAATCTGGATATTAGATCAAAAGTTATTTCATTTTAAAGTTTTTTGTGTCACAATATTTCCTTTCCACTCCAATCTTCCATTTCTCTCACCTACTTAGTGATTGGTTGTTTTACAACACCTGTTTTAAATAGATTGGTCCATTCAGTATTCCTTGTAATATTTGTTTCCCCACAGATATGAGTGATTTTTGGACAGTAGAAAATAACTGCTGCTAGAACAGTGGTTCTAGCTGTTGAAAGTCTGCTGTGTGTTTTAGAAGCCCTGATTTCCAAATTTAAAAATGAATCGAAATTAATATTTAATTATAATTCATATTCAATGTATACTAAGGAGGAACATTATAATTAAAAACAATGCTGTATCTTGCTATTATTAACAGCCTTCTTTTTTATTTTTAGCATATTTAAATTGTTTTGGGGTTTTTGACGGTTTTAACCGGTTAAAACCTGGTTTAAACCTCTGTCATGTCAAAAACTAGTTTTTGACGGCTAAAACCCAACCCTGGTCCTTTTCCATCTCCGATACTAATTAATTTATATATAACACACAATTAAAAACCCAATAACAAAACTGTTAAAATCTATAACACACAAATAAAAAAGTAAAACGTAAATTTTGAGTAAATTACCTCAAGTATTTAGTATTTACCGATACCCAATTTAACGCTGATAAATGACCCCCAGAAAATGTTTGGAAATTTATTAAATAAAAACCCCACTTTTCTCAACTCCTTTTGGTACGCTTCATCCGAATTTCGGATATAGATTTTTTGTGTTTTGACACAAACTTAGTAAAATGTAGTTGTAATAACAGAGTTACAAGTGCCAAGGGGGTCTGGGGGTCTTCCCCCCAGAAAATTTTTAAAAATTTGACCTTAAAATAACAGGGTTTTAACTCATTTTGGTGCAGAAAATGTCATATTATTTAGTAAAACTTTTCATTTTTGTGGGGGGGGGCTTGAGCCCCCTAGCCCCCCTGGATCCGCTAGTGACCCAGTACTTACCTAAGTATTTTACCTCACTCCATGGCCCATTAGGTAGGGCACACCCGCCCAAAAACCCCACTCAATAATAGACTTGACAGCCTCCGGATCACTGTCGTATGGGGGGTATCCTTTTGATTCATACAATAGAAACCTATTTCATGCTTGTCAGGGTCTTCAGTGCTAGTGAAGTGATTTCAAACAACCACAACAAAGAGAAACATTACCCCCGTCGTTTAACTTAACTGTGCACTGAATTTCTCCCAGAAAGGACCAAACTGATGGGCCCGACAAGTGGTTCCTATACAATGAATGACACGCAGTACGACAAGCACATAAAATGGGCGTACAACTAGAGGAGGTGAAAAACCAAATGTACTCAGTGGTCGGGATATATATCCGAACCAAGGTTTGTGCCACCTTGTACATGTACTAGTGTCGCGAAAATTCTGGTCAATGCAAAAACCGGTAAAAAAACAACTCATAGTTATACACATGTAATAATTTTTTTATTATGAACTGTTTTTTCTGACCGCCTTTTGCATTGACCGGATTTTTCGTATATATCACCTGTACTTAGGGGCCATTCATTAATTACGTAAGGGTCCCGAGGGGGAGGGGGGGTTGGAAAAATCTCTACATACCCTTACTTGGGGGGTGGGGGGTCAAACCAAATCTTACGTAATATTTTCCAAGTTAATGTACACAAATTCCAATCAAATAACTATTGAATAACCCCAGAAAAACTTTAAAATGCTGATGATCTCGATAAATTATCGAAGCTTTAATTTAAAAAATGAAGGTAAATCAGATGTATCTTTGTTATTGGAGTTTAAACTAATTAAACGAAATAGAATCTTACGTAAGAATATGGGGGGAGGGTTTGAAAAATCTTACGTACCCTTACATGGGGGTAGGGGGGGTCAAAAATTGCCAAAATCATCCTTACGTAATTAATGAATGGCCCCTTATACATTTTTGACCCTCATACTCATTTTTCACTTTGATCCAAGATTAATTTGAACACTGAAAATTGATAGCGTAGGGATTCATTGTTTATTTAATTACGAATCAAACAAGAAGAGGGCGTTATAACTTTTTAAATAGAATTTAAAATATTTATAAAATTAAAATTAATTGCTTTAACAGGTATTTCTCAATGAATTAAGAGTTATAACTAACGGATATGTATTCGTTCAGAAAACGTTAGTAAAATTTGCAGACTTGCCAACCTCTGAAAGTAAAAAATCAGGAGATTTTCCCAAGAAATCAGGAGAAATTTTTATCGACGTACAGCCCTTTGCAAACCAATTATAAAAAGGTAATACATTCCCAAGGACTCCAAATAAAAATTTAACTATTTTAAATTTTTTTATTTAGCTATTAAAAATATAAAGGTGTAAAAATAATAAGAAATAGTACAAAACTTTAGAAAAGGAATTATCCCCATGTAAAAAGTTGAAAAAGTTAATTTTATGTTGAGTTTTAATGCTAACATACCTTTTCCTTTTCACATAACTTGAAAGACAATTTTTTAACACAGCTTCCAACACACACTATGCCAATCGCATTCCTGGATCAGGTTTTAAAACCACTTTAAAAGTCAAAATTCAAATAATTAAAATAAATTAGTTATTAATTAATAATAAATTAGTTATTAATTAATAATAAATTAGTTATTAATTAATAATAAATTAAAATAAATTAGTTAATAAAATAATTATTTATGTAACTAGGGAGCTACCGCCCCCTGCTCGCTATCGCTCGCCAACCCCCGTAAACTGCTGACGCAGGACCTTTTGGAATTGCTTCGCAATTCCCACAAATTCCAACTCGTTGAACTTAACACACTTTATAAAACAATTAAACAATTTACAGAAAAAACGTCAACCAACTTATTAAAAATACTTCAAATCCCCTCCATGAATAAATCGCCCTTAAAAGTTTGAGTATATATTAACTCGAACTTATCAAAAATTTAAACGAAATGTTTTTAAAAATATTCATCTTAATTATTTTTAATCTATGATTATAAAAATAACTATTTTAATTGTTTATCAATATTCGGACCAAACAAAAAATATTATTTTAAAGTAACTCGATAGTATAATATGCCTAGTGTTTATCATTCATATTTTTTTAAACCCAGACTTGTTAAACAATACCGTTTAAGCAATTGAAAACAATAAGAGACAAAACATCACTATGTCTACAATTAATTTCGATAAAATCAGAATAAAAATTATAAATATTGGACAAAAAGTGTGAAATTTTAGTATAAAATGGCGTTCATGTAAGTTTTTAGAATATGTTTTTATCAGTCTTTGAGTGATATTTCATCAAGAAAGTACTTTTTTTAAAAGGTGAAAAAACTTGTTTCATCTTAAAATAAAGCGTCAATCGGACGTTGTGATTGGATGCATAATAGTTTGATTGACAGTACTTGCTTTATAACTGCGACCTTATCCATTATCTAAAAAAATGGAAATATTTTAAAATTGAGAATTTTTTTGAAAAATCGAAGGGCTTACTCGGAAATCCGGAAAGAATCCGGACATTTTGATACCATATATGTGTCATTCGGTTCAGTAATTAAAAAGCCTTTCTCTGGAAACCGTTCATCAAAAACTTTTTTTTAGAATAGAGAGATAATTAAATTTCAAAAACGATATTGTCAAAAACTTTAAGCAGAGAAAAAGGAAGAAATTAGTATTTTTGAAGTTATATTTTTCCCGATTTCCAGGACCCTGGTTCCTGCTCTTCCTGAAGCATCTTACTTTCTTCCATTGCACTAATCTTAATAGGAATATATATTGAAGTCCTTGTCCTTTCATTTCATTTAAAAAAAACTTCTTAAGACTTGGAATGCTCTCTGCTTAACTGGTTTAACTTTCGATCCCTTGCCTTTGCAGGTTGGTTGGTTGGGGCAGAATTCCGAAGAAAGGCGGGAGAAAACCGAGAAAGCGGGAGATTTTTGGAGAAAATCTGGAGGGTGGGAGAAAGAGCAAAAATCCGGAGTCTTCCGCCAAAATCAGGAGAGTTGTCAAGTCTGAATTTGCTTTATCTTAACCAACTTTTATAAAAATAAGACGAGAACACAGCCAAATAAATTTACAATCCTTTACCCTACATAGTAGTAGGCCCAACTCGTGCTCAATTGTATGCACAGGACCTAGTTTTGCAGTCACACCCCATAAAATTTAAATACACATTTTACCTAAGCCTTAATGTTCCCACCTTCTCACTTCTGAGAAAGAATTCGGTCCCATCGGGTTTTCAAATAGCTACGACACGGGCTGGCAATGGAGTATAACGAAGTCGAGATCCTCTCAAATCCTTGAAGATAGCCGAGCCGAAAGGCAAGGAAAGACTTCGAAACGCAAACGGTATTCCAGTTCCATGCACTGTGGACCCCCATTTTATAAAAAAAATTTGTTATGGGCAAGAATATTTAAATGAGACTAGCTGCTGTGTCTGTAAAACGACCCATTGAAAAAAAAAGAACTGCAGGTGAAATTGGTTGGTTTAAAGTTTAAAGCGAGTTAGGCTAAGCGCGCACTGGAGAATCTGTCTCGGCGACTTAAAACACTAGTCACTCGAGAGCAATGCATTTCTATGAGGAAATTCTTGGCCTAGTGATCTTGGTCTCGTCGCCATGTGCGCGCACTCTAGCTTCTTGCAATAGCCAGGGAAGCAATTTTGTCTTTGTCTCCGAGACAAAAGTCTCTAGTGCGCGCTCAGCCTTAAATAAATGGTCTTAGATTCAAGTTAAAAGCTCGTGCAGATCTAACAGGATTTAGGACGACTTATAAAGGCCTTTTCGGGAGTTAACTAACTTTAAATAGTTGTCTTTTTTACATAAGAAAAAATTACTACATATTCAGATCCTAATTTAAATGTGTCAGTCTTGTTTTGGACACCCTTTAAAACAGTAAAGTGCTGAGTTGTAGTATAGAAACCTTTATGAACCAGTTTTCAAATAGGGGAATTTAATTTTAATACGATAGCATGGTATACATTACATACTGCTAAACATGGTGTACATTACATACTGCTAAACATTTAAATTAAATGTTTAGCAGTATACTATGCTTTCCTTCGTCCACCTTAAATTAATCGTTAATTTTCTAAATCGATTTAACATTTCTTAGCCTACGGACCACTAACTATGAAGCAGAGTTAATTTATATAATATCATGTGTTAGTTGTTTATCAGGGCAGGAGAAAAGATCATTTCACTGAAGGTGTGCTCACTATATGGTGGGTTCACTTATAGCACGTTTCGACTATACACTTCCAAAGAAAACTAAGAAAAAACCGCTCACTCCTTAAATTCTCATTTTTAGTATTCATGACTCAAATTATAATTATACCATTCCTACTAGTTACCTATACTTCTATTGCGTCCTAGTAGACATCACCGAATTAAAACATTCGCTATCACACTTCCCATTTCCATCTATATGTTAAGGACAAAGTGATTAATTGGGCATTATTAATAATGCCCTGAGTGGAAGCGGGAAAAGTGATACATTTCATTCATAAATTTCGTTAAATTTATCACATAGCTCGGGCATTATTAATAATGCCCAATTAATCACTTTGCCCGTAACATATACTATACACAAAGACAGTCAAGGAATAGACAGTTAAAAAGACGCAAGAGGAAGGGAAGTTAAAAAGCTCAGCGTTTCGAATGGCTCATTGCTCCAGAATAGAGCGCGCTCCATCAACAGTTGGTCGAATGCTTATGCCGTTATTCATCACGAATTCCTTCACGCGCAATTACCCCTAGGAGTGAAGAAACTGCTGCCATCATCACCCAAGTCATACATATTATGGTTATTAGCTGTACTGGAGAATATGCAATTTAACTGGAGTGAACTACTGCTCCCCACAGGCTCTTTTTCTAGTGATGGGCAAAATCGATAATTTTAGGTATCGAATACTTTGGTATCGAATACTTATAGGTATCGAGTACTTTTTTTCAATGTCGGGAAATGAACCTGAAGGGACAATTTTTTTGGGCCTATCCATAATCAGACTAATATTCAAAAAACTGAAAGCGATCCATCAAAAAGCCCCGTAGCTACGGGCCTGGAGGTGGATAGAGGCGAAGGATTTGGCGGGGGAAAAACCTAGCCGCGTCAAATTTCTCTCGCGGATGATAACGACTTGGGTTTGAGCGTTGCAAAATGAAAACGGAAACAGGCTGCGTTTGATCTACAGTAGGTATTATAAAGATTACTTCATTGAAAAATTTAAAACGAAATATGTCAATAAAGTATCGGTACTTTTGTGGGTATCGAATACACTCGATACCTATAGGTATCGAGTACTTAAGTATTTGGTATCGATACCTGCCCATCACTATTTTTTTCCTTAAAAACGGGGGTGGGGAAAAACAAGGGTCTACAGGGTACATTTTTTAAGAAAAGAAATGATCTTAAAAAGAATGAATAAAATATTAACTCTTAATCAATACTACTTGAAATTTTATTTTTACTGTTCCACATTTATTTTTTTTTAAATTCCATCATTTATGTAACTGAAGATATTTTTATACATATAAATATTATAATAATAATTTTATTTACTGCACAAATAGTATTTACAAAACACAAGGAAAAATTCATTCGCCACCAAGGGTAAAATAGACAAGTCCCGTTCTGGTGACAGAAATAAATTATACATGAAATACAAAATAAATGAAAAGAAATTAAAACTAAAGAAATGTGTAAATAAATAATGGCAATAAGCTGGAAAAAATATTATCAGAAAATGATTTGCTTCAATTGAGAGAAAAATAGGAATCCGGGTCGTCGATATCCTCTCTCTACTATGTACTACCATAGAGGAGATATAACAATCTCCTCTAATAATAATAATAATAATAACAATAACTGTTATATCTCCTCTATGTGTACTACTATTATAATTGTGAATGTTTGTATGTTTGGAATACTCTTTGTTATACTCTTTCACGGAAAAACTACTGAATGGATTTTAATGAAATTTTACAATAATGTAGCTTATACATCAGAATAACACATAGGCTATAATTTATAAAGAGAAAATCGGTCCTTCATTCTTTTTTACCATTTTTCCAAGGTATATAAACTAACAAGGTATGCTCTTCCGGCGAAAAAGGCGTGGCTTTTGAAAATGACGTCACCCAGGATATATTCCCTATTCACAGCATGGGAAAATGCTTATTTTTGGCGATTTTTCTTAAAATAAGGACCAAAGAAACTTTTATAACAGTTTACACTGGACACAATTACGAACATGTTTATAGGTTATCAAGTGTTTTGAATTAGAACAATAATTTTAACTCAATAATAGCCGATCAAAAATATGAACCTTGAGCTCTACAACGATGTGCTTCAATCTCTCTGCTTATTGATTTTAATTACTAACTTGTATAAATGAAATTAAAACAGCTGCTGATACAAAGAAAACAAAATATTAAGCAAATATTCAATCATGAAAACTTTTCAGAACATTCTTGTTATGATAAAATTAATATCGCTGTTCTGCTATGTCAAACTTGAATATCCATTGCATCGAAGCAGTTTAGATTTTTAAAACAAAAAATATTCAGTATCTAAATAAATCAAGTACTTGAAAATATGGAAAACAATGAGCTAAAATATAAGCATACTTGTATAAAATAAAAACCTTTCTGCGAACTTAAATTTTTCCAAAAAATTTTCTGCAAGAATTTACACATTTTTAAATCTCTCTAAAAAAAACCATTATTACTGAAATACCCAAATTGCAGGGGAGTTTATCTGAAGATGAAAAAATAGGAAAAAGCATGTGAGCTTAGTTATGTATAATTTTGTTTAATGTGTAAAACAAATAATTTTAACAAGAAAAATTTTAATTTAACTGGGTTATACTTGGGAGGATTTTAAGAACTTTAAACTGGCATTTAACTAGTCATTAATATTGATAGTCTAGACTAGATAAAAATATTTTTAAACAAAGAAAGGTACATATTTCACGTTATCTTCATTTGCAGGAAAATAACCAAAATGCAACTAAAATCAGATGTAAATTTAGGAAATCAGTTAAATACAAGGATAATTTATTGATTACCTTAAAATTAATTAAATAAAATTTTTGCTAAGTGAAGAAAAAAGTCAAATGAATTTTTAAAAGTATTATTAGAATCTCAAATCATATCAGATAAGTAATACAGGTTATAATCTAACACGATTAAAAAAACTGAATTCTTTTCTTAAGTTGCTTCTCAAAGTAGCCTTTCAAAATTTTTGCAACTTAGAAAACCTCATAAGCCAGAAAAACGGAACTTTTCGCGAAAAATCGCTATTTTTTACTTCCGGACTTGTTGGCTTCTAACTACGGAAAAGTTGTTTTTTCTACATCGCAACAACAACGCGATACGAAGCCGACTTCACCTTAACGTCCGCGGCCATCTTAGAAAGCATCGCGGATGAAACGGTAAACTCCGCGAGCAAAAACGGAACTTACGGGAAAAGTTGCGATTTCCCGATTCCGATTCTTTCTAAAATCGCGATTCCGCGGATGGAAGCATTTGGCGAAAAACATAAGAAAAATTTATCAAAAATAAATTCTGCAGAAAAATTTCCGAAAAAAAACTTTTTTTTTGTAGTTTTCCTGCAGAAAATTTTCTGCAGAGGGCGAAATTTTCTGCGAACGCCGTTCGCGCGTTCGTGTACATTATACAAGTATGAATATAAGAACTAATTAATTTAATTTAATAATGGATTTATTCAAAATTTTAGTGCATTTACCTTTAATGATCATTTTACAGTCCAGTCAGCTTGTTTATTTTTATTTGAGATTCAGAAATAGTATTCTTAAAATCGTCTGTCACTTTAATTATCTTTTTTAATATTTTTATACTAATTTTTTTAAATAAGTGGGTGATTGTATTCATGTTTTAAAACAAACTAAATAATGAATTTCAATAATATTGACCCAATTAATCCTGATGTATCTACGATCTGTTGCATTGCAATAGCGTTGTATTGGCTGATATGCTCATCATTGATTGGTCCGTTATTTTATATCCTGGGTGACGTCACTTATGAGCCTACCTGGTTAGTTTATATACCTTGCCATTTTTCCTTCTTTCTTCACTTATTTTTCCGTGTTTGAAAACCTGTTTTACCAGTCATGCAAACCAATAATAGGAAACTTTAGTAGTACCAGTGTTGTAGTTACTAGGCAATTTTATTAATATCTTTTCTATGAAATTTTGAAATTAAAGCAAAAAATGGATAGAAAACCAATTTCGAAGCATAAAAAAATAAAAAATAATTATATAAATTCAAAATAATAATATTGGAACAAAATCTACTTATTTTGTGTTTTACTTAATTTTTGGTATTAATACCAAAAACAAAGAGTCACTTTGTTTTCGCACTCTTTTGGCATCATAATTATTGATTTCAATATTTCAATATCAGTTACTAGCGACTAGCGTTATCGTTTTTATTCGCAATGAGGAAGTTGCAAGATTTTTTTAAATTTTTTAATCGATTTCTCTTGCAAAAATAAGCAACTACCCAAAATTTGAGGCCGATCGAGAAATTTTTTGATTGTCAAAAAAATTAACAAAAATCCCCTTTTTAAAAGCGCGCGAAAACGCCAAGAGTTTGGATGTGACGTAATCTTATACTAAACATTGTTGTAAAGCAATGGAGTTGATGGTATTATTGTTGACGTCATCTTATAGTTTAAACAATAAACGTTTTCAGTCACGTGTTTTTTTCTCGACTTTTAAATTAAAATATTTAATTACCTGTATATTTTTTTGAAAAACTGACTAGATATTTCATTTTATCATACAAAAAACCATACGGAACACTTGTTTGTTTTTGAAAATCTGACACATGCAACTTCCTTATTCTAAGTAAAAAAATATGCATTATATGGATTGAAGGCTAAAAACAGAGAATTAAGAAGCAAAATTTAATACATTGTCTTCAAAATATAAGCAGCGTGGTTTCCGTAGTTTTTCTAGCTTTATCCGTAATTGCGGAATTCGGGGCCAAAATGCGGAATGATTCCGCAAAATCCGGAATGGTTGTCATCTCTGTTTAATGCTTTATTTAAGAAACCCTTGATTAAAAACTTAAGTAAATTTATTTAAAATCATAAATTTATTAAATGTCGTATTTTAAAGGCAAAATAGAGGATAAGGAAATATAACACTTGTGAAAGATAAAGAACTCTAAGTAGAAATGAATCCCTAATTGAGCCTATTTGAGATACAGCAAAAAAGCTTGATTTGAGATACAGTCAAAAAATAACGCAATCAATTACGTTTAAATGAAGACAGTGAAATTAACTTTCTAATTAACACCAAACAATTACCGAACTAACACCCGCTCTCTTCAGACATTCTAATTAATTACCAATAAAAGATCGCTCGCCACATAATAAACCCAAGCCCTGGATAGCTTCCTGTCAGCGGCATCAGACTAAAGGCTTTAAATGATCCATTCCGCGCTAATTGAGATGAATCGTCATAATTTAATTCTCCACCACCATGTGCTGAATCGATCTCCATTCATTTAGCCACTTCACCAGCCCGGTCACCCAACCACGAAGGAAAGGGGTTCACGCCAGAGGTCAAGGTCGTTCGAAAAGGGGGTGGGGTGTCGGGGTGGAATGTCCCCGCCCCTCTTGATGGACTTCCGGGGACAACCCTAGGATTCGCAATGATGACCATTGGCACTGAAAGGACGGATGGGATTGTATTTTTATTAGGAAAAGGAATTGAGTTGGGCTTCTGAGCTTATTTAACAATGCGCAAATTGGGTTGATATTATGAACAGTAACTCAGCCAGGGCTTTAAAAAATTTAACTTATTTGCAATAAGCCCTATATATTTACAATGAGATTTGCTATGTTCATTTTCTACAGCACCAAAAAAGACTCCCTATCTTTTATTAAAGTATCCATTGTATCTATTTTTTCAGACGTAACGTCAAGTTACGTCTGCAAAATCAACCAAGTAGACGGATATACGAAAAAACCGTTCAATGCAAAAACCGTTCAATAAAAAACAAATAAATTTATTACATGTGTAAAGCTATGAGTTTTTTTGTTTTTTGAACGGTTTTTGTCTGAACGGTTTTTGTTTTGAACGGTTTTTGTTTTGAACGGTTTTTTCGCGACACCAAGTAGGATACCAAAATCTTTGTCCAAGAAAGGGATTTACACGTACAGTAAAAAGGTTAGAAAAGAAAACCAACAAAAAAAGATGAACATATTTTTTTAAACATCTAACACATAAAACTATTTAGTCTGGAATCGCTAATAATATAAACAAGAAAGAAAATATAACTAATAAGTAATAAGCTATGCTTAAAAGAGAAAACTTGCTTTTAAAATTTTACTTTGTAGATACCTTTTTCCCAAAAAAATTGAATTATGAAAGGACTTTTTCTCAAACGAATTAGCCAAAGTACCACAAAAAAAAGTAGTAAAATTGGTTAGTTTTTCATATAACTAACTAGAAACGTAATTTGAGAATCCAAGATTCGTTTTCACAACAAACTTACAGAACATTTGGAATAAATTGGTAATGATTTCCTTCAGATAAATAAATGCTTAATTTTGCGTGAAACAAAGGATACGTTTCCTGCAAAAAAGGAGTATCGTCTTTTTTTTGGCTATAGGAAGACGAAGACAGATCGCAAAATGATTTTATAGGTGGTGAAATGTCAATAATGGAGAGTTGTTGAACGAGATGGATCTTTGATGTTTAAGAAAAATCTTACAGGTTTTCCACTCAATGTATAAAAAAAAGATTCCACGACTTTTCCAGGTCAGTATATCTTTGATTTTTTTCATCGAAAAAACTAGCAAATCACGCCACGGCCTTTTTTCTGATATCTCATGCTTTCTTGGAACATATTGAATATATTTTCAATCTAGTCTGTATTTATTTTTGAGCCAAAATTAAATATAGACTAGAAAAACACAAAACATTAAAAGTTGATAACTTTCCAGTTTCCAGGTATATTCTGATGAATTTCCCAGGTTTTTGGGGAAAATGAGAAATTGTCCCCAACTATTACCTGACTTTTATGGTAAAATTAAAATTCCCTGACCCATGGGAACCCTAGGAATGATTATTAGAATTATTTCCCAGTCTTGATTTTCATTAGTACAGTACTATAAGATCCCTGAGTTTCAGGAATTTAGATCAATCTAACTAGATTAATAGATTAACTAAGCAGTACATTCAATAAATTATTAAAGATTACTGATGGATGAGAATATTTGAGCTATTGACAATGGCTCAAGCCTGATGTCATCGAACTTAGTTTTGCAATTGACCCTTACATTAATAAATATTTTAGGGTTGATATATTACAGGCCAGTCATTGAATTTTTGAACTTGGCAAATAACACAATAAATAAGGGATCTAAAAACAAACCAATGCTACCATCTGTAATTGGTAGTTTTTGGACTTGCAGGGGTCTGTTTGTAAGGAATTTGGGTACACTTTCGGACTCTTCACAAATACATCATCGTGAAAACGGACCCCAAATTTGAGTAAATTTTCACAAATTTTTACACAAACCATACCCTTCCAGGCATGAGATTCATCTAATTTTTGTCTGATTTTCAGATTTTTTCCAGCAGCCCCCACCCTACAAAACCTTGATTTTTGGAATCAAATTTCCAAAAAATTCTCTGGGGAGGAACCCCCAGAAATGAACCTATGTGAAACTAAAAGGAGTTTTTTTCCCACAAAATGTCATTCGCGCAGTGTTTCAGACTTTTTGCTTTTTTGTCAATCTCATCCCTGCTTTTACAAAGAGACTGGACAGAATTGTCTACCACCACCAAATTTTATATTAAGACCCCCTTAATATAAAATTTGGTAGTGGTAGACAATTTTATATCTATTTTTTTCAAGAACTCCACTTTATTTTTGCGAAACTGTTAGGCCTAACATTCTCGAGGGTTCCATGAGGCAGGTTTTGTCGTGCTTTCCGGAGACGATAACGGGGCCAAATGCAGCAACCTCGCAGCAAACGCAAAGAGAGAAAAGGCGCAAGGGAATGAGGTCACCACCGTCTGCCCGAGCCAAGAAACGAACAACAGCAACCTGCTGCTCTGCCGTAATGACGACGGCGTAGAAAGCAGCGGCCAAAAAACAAGAAGAGAGGGAAAAAACCGCAGCGGCGAGACTGGCTCTACCAGTTTGGCCGGTGCCTTGCTCAGCCGCTGTTCGAGGAACTGCACCAGCCGATTGCACAAGGTTCTGGAAGCCTGGAAACGAGTTGCCTTGCCTTTGTGGTTGGTTGGCGCACCTTGGCTCAAAATGGCCTTTCAGTATGAGTAAGCGATGCGGGCAGCCCAGAACGACCTCAACATCGAATTCACTTCCCTCTGAAAGTATACCGACGTCCTCATACCGTGGACAGGGTGGCTACAGAACCTGGAAATCAGGGATTTCAGGGAAAAGTCAGGGAATTTTACTAAACTGGAAAAATCAGGGAAAAGTCATGGAAATTTTTAAAAATATGTTAAAATCAGGGAAATTTCCTCATGAGCTCATTTTGTGCTACAATTTTTCTTCCTCCGAAACCTTGTGAATATGTTTTACTTTTCTTAGCTCAATGGGAAACATATTCTGCATCTCATACTATGCTTGGACTCGAGCATCACTCAAAGTCAAAATTAAGTTTTAATATTTTATTTGTATTTTTTTTTTCATTTTAAATAACAAGTAGCAATTTTTTTAATTATCTTGTACGCACATAATGCTTCTAAGTACAGAGAAATCCAGAAAATTACTAAAATTAGTTCCTGTAAATCAGGGGAAAGCTGTAAGTTTAGTCCTGGAAATCAGGGAAAAGTCAGGGAATTTGTTTTCTCAGTTTCTGTAGCCACCCTGGTGGAATTGATAGATAACAAATTACTTCCACAGAAAAACGAAGTCTCCCAGGGTGTTACACTTGAAAATTCGAAAGTATTCGTTATTATCTGGAGGTTAAAGGTATAAACTCTAAATGTATAAATGAATAGGGGAGATAATAATCATCACTAAAATCAGTTAAGAAGTGTAAACAAAAAATTCTAAAATCAAATTAGAAAGTATTAAAGATTAGTATTAAATACGAAATTAAGTATTATTAGATTAGTATTTAAATACGAAAGAAAAAAGAAACAATTAGTTTTCGAATTCAATAAAAACGTTTGTTTGGTTCACTTGCAAATAGGGTCAAAACTTTGAGTGGTCAAAATGATAAAAAAATAATAAGGAAAATAATCTCCCGGAGAGCACAGAAAATGCTGATTCAAAGCAAACAATGAAGACAAGGCGCCTAACCTATTAAAATAATCAAACAAAATTATGATGTAACACAAAATTCTGAAAGCGCTAATGAAACAAAAAGAAAACGCCGCTATTTGATAAAAAGTTCCATAAAAAATTCGAGACGGTGCGGTGGTCACTAAAATCCAATAAATATTTCAGGTGATTGATGAAAAACATGATCAATCTTTTGAGAATCTTATAAGAATATTCGAACTAAGAGGCATTTAAGAGAGAAAAAAGGAACCGAGCGCATGCACAGCAGGTGCCATCCGTCAAAAAGAAAAGTCACCGCCATTCCGTGGTGTGCTACCAAAACATCGCCATTAAGAAATCAACAAAAATAAAAACCCAATTTAACCGAGAAGCGTCTCACCCCCCCATTTCGGGATTAAATAATTCTTTCATGAGAGAGAAAATAGGAGAGTCGTTTGACAGTGAGTAAATAAAGAAGAGATACAGAAAAATAAAGGCAAAAGAAAGAAAAAAGAACCAACTCAACAAAGAAAAAAGATCGCGAAAACAATTTATGTCTTCACACACACACTCCCCCAAAACCTTCCAGTAACGGCCGGCAGCATAAATAGACTTGTAATCGTTTTGCCAACAGACGGCTTTTACGATGAAAAAGCTATTTATAAAAGAATTTCCAACATAATGCGAATGCAACAGTTCATTCCATTTTTTTTCTTTGTCGCGCGACAGACAATAAAAAAGTCAAATCAAAACATAAACACGAGTAACCTTGAAGATACAAAGGTTATTTATTAGATTAAAGGTCGGATGCACCACCAGCTGTTTCGAACTGTCAATTAGCAGATTCGAAAGACGGATAACGCTCACGTGCTGATTTTATTAAGGAGCACGCACGATTCCTTTTAGAAGCACATTTTAAATTGCTCTCCTTCTTAATTTTTCCTACTTTTACTACACTATCTAATCTTCTAAGAGACGATTGAAGAATTAATAGAGTAAGATACTTTCAACTACTATTAGCCCAAGACTCTTTATTTTTTCGAATAAAACATAAAAACTTATTATGGTAGGTATATAAAAATTGGTCAGCCCCAACTATGAAGGCTCATTGACATTTTTCAAATCGCATTCATTCAAACCTAGCCGATGGAAACCTTTAGTAAAGACAGAACCTTAACTGTGAAAGGCTGGGTATGATTCGCGGGTGCTGGGTATGATTGCTTTAGGGCTATTTTTTTGGGTGGGGATGATTTGCTTTTATTTGCTGGGTATGATTTGCATTTAAAATAACGAGAAGCAGATAGCTAAGGTACCTCAACCACCAAAACACCATAGTGCCATAATTTTGCCTTTTAATAAAATTATTTTAAACTTAACATTTTAAGAACTTTGAGCTTAAATTAAAATCTAACTTAAGCATTAACCCTCTGACTGCTTAATTCGTAAACCGAAATCGCTCCAAAATTTGTGCAATTTTTTTATTGCATATTTTAAATCTATATAAATTGGGGAATTAAAAAGGAATTTTTTCTTTCTGTAAAAGATTATCACATAGATTTTTATCATATTAATTTTATTTGCCAGAAAAACCTATTTTAGATGTTATCACCAAGAAATATTTTGTTAAATAAATTTCAATTGAATTACTCAATTTCTATTTAGTTTATTGGGCAAGTGATTGATTCCAATTTCAGCTATATTTTAGTACTGTTTACGAATATCACGCCAACTTTTCAATAAAATTTAGAATAAGTGTGGAAAAATTGAAGCATTTTCTCAATAATTTTGTTTTTTATGCTTCAATTTTTCCACAGTTAATTTAAATTTTATTGAAAAATTGGCTTGATATTCGTAAACAGCACTAAAATATAGCCTAGAGACATGTATCCCATGCATACACTACAAAATTTAAAAAATTTTAAATTTTTTGAAAGATAGGTATTTTGTCTTTTTTAAATTTAATTATTTTTTAAATGATTTATTACCAAATATTGTCAAAATATATTCTGTACTAGGGAGCTACCGCCCCCTGCTCGCTATTGCTCACCAACCCCGTAAACTGCTGAAGCAGGAACTTTTGGAATTGCTTCGCAATTCCCATAAATTCCAACTCGCTAAACTTAATACACTTTATCAAACAGTTAAACAATTTACAGAAAAAACGTCAACCCACTTTCCAAAAATACGTCACCGTGTATAATCTTTAATAAGGGACGGTTCAAATATTACGCAAGCACTTTTTTGGTCATTTTTAACCCCCCTCCCCCCTTGTCAGCAAAGATAAGCAAACCTCAAACCCCCTCCCACCATTATTACGTAAGAAACTGCCGAACCCCCCCCCGAAATTTTGACATCCCTATTAGTAAGTACTGTTTTTTTCCCTTGAAAATTAGGTGACTCATACAAGGAGCTGTTCTTTTTGGGTGTAACCCTAAGGACTCAAAAATGAGTCGAAACACTACTTTTCGGGGTTACAATTTCAAAATGTTAGGGTGGTCCATCTCAAGAAAAAAGTGCTTACGTCAGATTTCCTAATTCCATTTTTTGTTACATTTATTTTGGTTGAATTTTGAAATTATTTATGCAAGAAACAAGAGATTTTCGAAAATGCACCATCTTAAGTAAGCATCACTCAAATCCCCTTCCCCCCTTGGGTGCTTACGTAATATTTGAACGCCCTTAATCTTCTGATTTGAAGTTAATATTATACCTGCTAATAAATTTTTCAAAAAAAACTATTTTAGTAGTTTCTAGGAGAATATTCTCAAGAATATATTAGTGATTTTAAAAACATTTTAAATTTTATGATGGCTTCTAATTGTATAATCTTTAAATATTCTCCTGATTTGAAGTTAATATAAACCTTCTAAAATCCCCCCCCAAAAAACTTATTTTAGTAGCTTCTAGGAGAATATTCTCGAAAATTCTCGGTAATAATCTTCTCAAGAATATTCTCCAAAAGATTATTACCGAGAATTTTACATCACTATATGTGTCATTCGGTTCAGTAAAAAGCCGTTCTCTGGAAACCGTTCACCAAAAACTTTTTTTAGAATAGAGAGATTACTTGATTGAAAGATTTTACCTGTATTTTCAATGTTTATTTTTATAAATTAATTAACTAATGATTTAATCACCAATTGTGTTTTTTTAGGTTATAGAGGTATATACCTACAACATCCATCATGGAAAAATGACCTTGGTTCCTAAAATGACCTATGCCTCAAACGTTTTTAACAAGAATTTTTAAAAAGGTTGATTTTTGAGGCCAAAAAAATTTAAAATTTGAAAAAAATTAAACTTTTTACTGTCCGATTTTCTTCCATTTTTAGTATGTTATTATTTAAGTCATTTCTAATTGAAAACCGTTAAAATTATTAGTTAATTTATTAAGTGCAATTCTTAAATTTAGCAAAAAATGTGAATTTGGTTTGATTGCAATTCTCAAAAGTTCCAATTTTATTTTGGCTCCCAAAAGTGTAGAGTTGGTGACCAAAATTTAGGGTCCCAGGAGCCACTGGCTACCAAACCAAATATAGAATCTAGAGCATGGTGGTCTTGCCCATCTTGCTCCCCAAATATATTTAGGAATTACCTTATAGTAATATTTTAACTCTTCAGTTTTCATTCTTCCATAACTTAAAAATAAACTGTCAACAAAAAATACTTAACTACTTTTATGAGCTTGGAAGATCCAAATATAAGCTTATCCAAAGATCCATTATCAACTTAGACTTTAACACAACTTAAACCAGTCTTACTTTTTGGTTAAACCCAAGGAGGACATCATAATCTCAATACTACTATCATTTGGTTGGTTGGTTGTTTGGAGTTTTATGGCGCATGATCCACATCAGGATATTACAATACTATCAGTTGAGGTTAGACAGAAATCACCCCTAGTCATATACAGGGGTGCAGAATATGTCTGAGCCAACGTACTGGCCTAGTGGTTAGAGCAGTGGTTGCAAACCTGTGGCACATGACCGGTATTTTGGTGGTGCGCAACATTCACTAAAAATGACACAAATAAAACTTAAGTTCCAAACCAAAACCAGAGATTTCCCTACTACCTTAAAACTCCCCAAAACCAGCTCCAGAACACTTTTTAGCTTGCTGAAATTCAAAAACTTTTTGGAGGAGGACCATCGAACCCCCACTCATCTCTTAGGTGTTGTTGGGCTGTTCAAATATTACTTAACCTCATTTAGGACCCCCTCCTCCCCTTTTGTCAGCAAAGGAAAGCAAATCACAATAGCCCTTAGAATTACGTAAGGAAAATGACATTAAGCTAGGGCTGCCCAACCTCTGGCCCCCGAGCCCTCTGAATCCTGCCCGCGAGCTAAATTAGAGCACCTTTTATTACTTTATTTCCCTGTTTTTTTTGCTGAAAAAAATTCTTTAAAAAAATTTACCACACTCACAAAAGTATTGCAACATTTTTCCGGACCTGCCTTCAAACCTATTCTCCTATTCTTTGAACTTATTTTATGCAATTATTTTTCATTTAAAAATGCCCAGTTGCAAAAATACTGTAAACGAAAAGTTATAAAATGTAGTTGTTGTAATTAAGCATCAGTTAGCGCAGTGGTTCCCAAAGTGGGTACCACGAAAAAATTTAGGGGTTCCGCGTGGCAAATTTTATTTCATTAAAAAATAAGAATGGTGTTTAATATACAGTATCGGATCCCGTATCCGGCGTCCCGATAACCGGAGTGTTCCGAAAACCGGCGGTTTTTCCAAAATTAAAATTTTTTTATTTAAGTTCCAAATCCGTGCTCCAAAAGGATCCAGTGAGTTCCGACCGATGTACTCCGATTTTCGGCGCCGAAAATCGGCACGCGGATGACGTAGTCCCTTTTTTCAATCAAAAAGGGATAAACTTTGGCAACCAAAGTCGCGCGGAAAAAACGCGCTTCGGTACCGAAAAAACGCAGCGTACTCATAACCGTGCCGAAAATCGGCATCGTATCAAAACCGGAACAAACAAGTCCGATCAGGTGAGTTCAGCTTTTAATTTCTTTAGTCTTAAGTTTATTTTTATGGATACTTAAGAACTATTTTATTACAAAATCTTTAAAGTAATTGATTTTAATCACGTGACGCTTACGTTTTTCCAGCGCCGAGAAAAAGTCCATCTATGCCGGGCCGAAAACCGGCTTCGGCATGCCGGTTGAATACGCCTAGCCATTGGTCCGCAGGACTCACGTGACCTCCAAAAACGCACGTCGAAAAAACGCATTTCGGCGCCGAAAGGGATGCCAGGGGCCGCGCGAGATTATTTATTTTGCTCTCTCGCGCGACCCTGCCTGCAGATTGCGCGTCATTGCGCGTATTTTCGTTACGATCGCGTGTTACGAACAGACGCGGTCTTTCTGAGCTTTTTTCGGGAATTGTTCCGAAAACCGGATTTTCCCGTAAACCGGACTGATGCCGGTCCCGAGCGAGCCGGATACGGGGTCCTATACTGTATTCACATTTCCCTCAGCAAGTGACTTTCTCAAGGAATCTAAAGAAGAAATCCGTGATGGATTAGGTCCCGAGTAATTTACTTTTAGTTAAGGTAAAAACCAGCTTTTTAGGGTCAAATTTTCAAAATTTTTCTGGGGAAAGCCCCCCTGCCGCCTCTTTAGTATTTAAACATTTATTATTCACTCTTTTTTAAAACAAGTTAATTAAAATCAAAATTCTACCTAAAAATCTATGTCCAAATTTGGGTTTCCGTGTACCAAAAACAGCTAAAAACCCTGTTTCCAAAAATTTTATGGGGGGGACCCCCAGACTCCCCTTTGAAACTTAAACCTTTATTACTAAAAACTCTTCGAATATCATTAATTTTTTATATGTTGAATTGTTATTTTCTTCTTAGTTTTGTTTATTCAATAAAATCAGAAATACCAAAATAATACTTGTTTCATTTAATATCAGATATTAAATTTTGAAAAGTCATAAAAAATATTCAGGGTTCCGCGAGCATCGGCAACAAATTTGGGGGTTCTACGACCAAAATAGTTTGGGAACCACTGAGTTAGCGCTTTTGCTTTTCTACTGTAATTTCATTTCTGGCCCTCCATACCTCATCAAATACCTTGAGTGGCCCTCCCCCAAAAAAGGTTGGGCACCCCTACATTAAGCAATTTGAAAACAAAATCATGGATGCAAAAGGAGCCTGATTACTTTACGCAAGGGCGTAAGGAGCCCTGCCCCCCCTCCGAAATTCGGACAAGGTATACCAAAACAAGTTAAAACCCAGTTTTTAAAGTAGTAATTTAAAGTAGTGATTTTATATCCTAATTGTATAATATTTAAATTAATATTAGCTATTTCAATGCTCTTTTGCAGGAAAACTCAATAAAATAAGCACACAACTAGAAAATAAAATTTCAAATTCCAACATCAAAAGAACTGAAAAAGTTAGTTGGGGGGGGCGCGCATCAACACTCATAAATGAAATTTGTCGATAAGAACATTTTATTTACTTAAAATCATAAATACAAGCAGGGGTGAATCCAGGATTTTTTTTGAGGGGGGAGCTAAGAATTCTTATGATCCAATTGAATCCTCATGATGATCTTAATATGGAAAAGGTAGTGAATTATCCTGCTACAACTATTAAAAGGGGAGTCTGGGGTGCTCTCTCCCCCAGAAAATTTTTGGAATATAAGTCAAAAAACCCCATTTTTTCAAATCGTTTTGGTACGCCTCATCCGAATTTCAGATACAGGTTTTATGGTAGAATTTTTACGTTTTGACAAACTTACTATAAAAATATAAAATAGAGTTGTAATAATAGAGTTACAAGTGCCAAGGGGTCTGAGGGTCCTCCTCCATAAAATTTTTTAAAATTGTAACCTAAAAAACTGGTTTTTAACTAGTTTTGGAATCCGAATTTCGTGGATAGGGGATTAAAAGAAATTCTGAAATATTTAATTTCACCAAGAAAAAAGTTTGTGGCTTGGGGGGTGCAAAAGACCCGTTGCACCCCCTCTGTCTAGGCCACTGCAAATCAGAGCTGTTATTCATAACAAATATTTTAGCTAGGAACTCTCTGAATTTTGTGTAAAATACAGGTTATAGCCGAAAACTACAGATTTACGCCAAAAAAACAAATTTCCATGGAGAATACCTGAAAGTTAACTTTTCCTTGAGTTTTTAATGAATGGTATGCTGATAAAACAACGCATCCATGATAGGGGATTGGCGATTTCCCCTAAAAACTACGTTCTTGTTCAATCACAAACTATTTTTTGACTTTGAATGAACATTTTATAGCAAAGGCATAGGGACCAACATTTTAAAACATAAATTAGGGAGATTTTTTCACAAAACTAGGAAGGTTTTACGGCATCCAATTTTGTTAGAAACATGGTACTTTTCTAAGATAAAAGAGTAAAACACTAATTTAAAAGGGAAGTACGGTCGGATCTGCTTAATGTGATCATGGTTAATGTTATCAATCGGATGATCAAAATACACAGGTCCCAATCATTCCTATTCAATTTAATGTAAAATACATCGTTTAATGTGATCACTTGTGATTCAACAGCCGCTTAATGTTATCAAAATTTGTCCATATCCTCTTAAAAACAACCGCTTTTGAGTTCAAGTTTCTTTTAGAAGGTCAATTTTTACAAATAATCTTTTTACATCTGCCCCTCTTAGCATTTGGCGCTACTTTTTTCTGAAACTCAGTACGAAAAAGAAGACATTCTGTAATATGTATTGAAAGAAAACTGTTAAAAGGGGGGTCCTAATCCCAGGGATGCAGAAAATGCTTTTACTTACAAGATTTCCCCCAATCTATACATAAATTTCCCCAAAATTTAAAAAAAGCGATCTAAAAAAATCTGATTCATGTCGACAATAGTAATGATTGGAAACGCAAAACAAAAGCAAACCTAAGATAGATCTGTGGCACATGTGAAAATCACCACGTAAATTTTGATTACACTAAATTATAATTGAATTCAATATACTTTTCCACAAAATTTCTCCATACGGCTAAAATTTCCCCCGATCCTAGATCCCTGGATCGTACATATTCTGCATCCGTGCCTAATCCATACTTGTGACAGGGGTGCAGAAAATGTTCCAAGATCCAAAATTTCCCCAGAACAGTTTTTTTCTCTAAAATTTCCCCCAAAATGAAATTTCATTAAAAAATAGTTTATTCAGTTCTTAAACTTCTTTCAGATTCAATAATTTTCAAATAATTCATAAATTTAAATTTTAATGATCTTTACACTGTTTTTTAGTCTTTCTTACACACTTAGGGCCTCTACATACTCCCAGCACAAAATCCCGGCTGGAGTAATTCGATCTCCCGCACGTGGTTCCGTCACAACCTTCGCAATACAAAAACGGGGGAGATAGCGTTAATGATCTTCCCTGTCAGAAACGTAAACACATCTCCCCTCGGACACTTCCCCCCCCTTTTTTGTATAACGAAAGCTACAAAGGGAGCGTGTGCCTAACAGGTGCGGTTTCGGGTGATTTATAGTTTTCCAGCCCAGCCGAAATCCAGATCCACTATAAAGGAGCCCTTATAATCTTTGCTAAAAAAAAAGTGCCCCTTTCCCTTCCCAAAAATATGAAAAAGTTTCCAATTATCTCAAATTTTAGCTACCTGTAAATTTCTCCTTAATGAACTCAACATTTAAATAGAACGTCGATGTGATTGACCGAGAACACTATTAATAGTGAAAATCACCCATTTTACAACGGATAGATTGTTTTTCCTGCATACCAATCGAAAAGCAAGGAAAAGCCAACATCCAGGTTAAGAACCTAGAAAATTAAGTTTTTAGCGCAGATCCGTAGTTTTTCCTACTCTACATCCGTAACTCCGCTGTTTTCACGTTGAAATTGGAGGTTATGATGTAGTCACAGCACAAAATATCTTTTTCAGCTAATGATGTTGGATTTTTTAGTTTTTCTTTCTATCTTGTGGAAAAATTTCCCCAGAGCTGCTCGAATTTCCCCCGAACATCGTTCGGGCGTTCGGACATATTCCGCACCTCTGACTTGTGATTGGTTAAAGAAATCATCAGCGGCTTGCAGATGTTTCCGATAAGAGATTTTGATTTTCTTTTGTTTTCTGGAATTCAGATTATAAAATAGTAGTTCATTGGAGTGGAAGGACATACAGTCAAGTCCGCTTATTGTGATCATGGTTAATGTTATCAATCGGATAATGTTATCGAAATCAACAGGTCCCGATGATTCCTATTTAATTTAATGTAAAATACATCGTTGTTATCGAAATTTGTCCATATCCCCTAAAAAACGCCCGCTTTCAAGTTTTGTTTTGAAAAGATCAATTTCTTTTTTTCTGAAACTCAGTTTAAGTTCACAGTTGCACTGATGTTTCTTTGCTTTGATTATAAAAAAAATAAAACATTCTATGCTCTCCGACCTCAAACATTGAAAGAAAACTGTTAAAGGGGGGAGCGAATCCATGCTTGTCATTGGATATCACCATCGCCGGCTTGCAGATGTTTCCGATAAGAGATTTTTGATTATTTTTCTTGTTCAGTGCAATTTAGAAGAATTTCAGTGATTATTTATGTTTTTGAGCCTTTTCTATGAAAAATTTTGAAAAATACAGATGATATCTTGATTGGAAGTCGAAAGAAAACAAATTTATGAATGGAATCACATAGGTGTAGTGCTAACATAACTGAAAGTACAGAGTAAGCGATTTTTTTATTTTTATTAATTGGACTACTCTTATAATTTACCCTTTATAGGAAATCGCTTATTGTTATCAATCGGATAATGTTATCAGTTTATCCGACAAATGCGATCACATTAAGCGGATACGACAGTATTAGAAATAAAACAAGAGAAACCTTTCTATACAATTAAAAATACATAGTGAGCATGTATTAATTCAACTACTCTATTATATTTCTCCGTAAAAACTTTAAGTTGCCAAGTGCCTTGGTTTTTTTGCCACTTGGTTTTTTTGGTTTTTTTAGAAGTTATAAAATATTTTCAGGATTTTTTAAAGAAAGTGTTATTAAGTATAATCTTTTGCGCAAAATTAAAAGGTCAGATTTATAAAAAAATTGACATTTTAAGGTGATTAAAAATCAGAAATCTTTTAATTTAATTGTTTTAATTATTGAATTCTCTCTAAACTTAACCTTAAATGCTTAAGTTTAACTTATTATATTTTGCAAAAGATAGTTCATTTATTAATTTCTTTTAAAATGAAGCATTATTTCAAAGAGTAACTAAACATACACAAAAGTTATCTGTTTTTCACTGATAAAATATGGCTTGGATTTTAATTAATTAATAAAACCAATTTGTCTTATTTGTCAGTCATAAAAACCAGTTTTTTTTTTTTTAGTAAATTAATAAAAACCGTTGATTTCTTTAATGATAAAAACTAAAAACCAGTTGGTTTCTTTATAAACAGATAAAAACCAGTTGGGGTTTTTTACTAAATTAATAAAAACCGTTAATTTCCTTAATCGGATTAATTATCTCAATCATTTATCCAATTTCAATTAACATAAGTTGCTTACATTTCCCTTTTATTTATTAAAAAAGTTAAATTTTATCGTTCTAAAGAAATTTCTTAAGTTCATAAATAATCCATATAATTATCTTTATCAATTATCCAATTTCAATTACCATTAGTTGTTTACATTTCACTTTTACTTCTCATTTAAAAAATAAAATTTTCTCCTTCTAAAGAAATTTCTTAAGTTCATAAATTAATCCATATATAATTAAGATGAATAATTTGATTATTTCAACCATTTATCCAAGATAAATTAACACTGATTTTTATTCACTACAATAAATTAGATATTCAAATTGGAATATTTTAGAAACAAAAATTATTTTTAAAACAAATTAATTTAATTTTAATTAATTAATTGAAATATACAAATCATTTATCAATTATAAACAACCCCTGAAATAAATGTCTCATTTACAACTCAATTTCAAACATCAATGCTAAAATAACTTATTCTGATAAAAAAAAATTCTAAAAAAACTTGGTTTAAACCAAAAAACCCAAATAAACCCGTTTTTTTTTTGGTTTTTTTTAAAAAAACCCGGTTTTTTGCCAACCCTGCTTTCTATACAAATAAAAAAACAAAGTGTAAGCGATTATTTTACTTTTATTAATTGAACTACTCTTATATTTTCCCCTTAAAATTTTACCTAGTTTAAAAATAAGAATTTTGAATACATTTATTACGATTACATGATTTTGATTTTAATGCAAACAATGTAGTTACACTGTTTGCTGCTTTTGATACAAGATCGCTTATTGTTATCGATCGGATGTTATCAGTTCAGTCTCGGACAATTGCGATCACATTAAGCGGACTCGACTGTAACTAAAAAATCAGGAGGTAATGTGGATAGTTATTAACCTTGTGAGTTTAGAATGAAGATGGAGAAAGGAATTACAAAAGTGGTTAGAATTTTACATTTCAACGGAATTTTATAGAATAAAAAAACAATTATTTTTCCCCCCAAATCGATAATAAAACTTTAATTGGCTCTTAGATGTTTTTCAGGAGTCAGGGTAAATTCAGGAGAAAAAACATAATTTTCAGGAATTATTTTTGAGTGTAGGCTAATTTAATATAATTCAATTTATTGACAGAAACCTTAATGTTCTGTCAATTATAAATATAATATAACCCCAAATAAATTTGAAGACAGGTTGGTAACTGCTAACTAGAAGTTGCGAAGTTAGTAACTGGCTCTGGCTGTTCTTCAGAGGAGTAAGTGGCGAATCGGCTGGTCATCCCCTCCCTTTACGTCACTGAGTATGTTTCAAATTTGTTCTCGTAAAAATAGATTAGTCATTATTTATAATTCAACATTAACTCCTTGAAATTCTACCCATAATGATAAAAACCAAAAAGATTATAACTATTTTGTTAAAAAGTATAATTAAGTATAAGCAGGGTTGGCAAAAAACCGGGTTTTTTTAAAAAAACCAAAAAAACCGGGTTTATTTGGTTTTTTTGGTTTAAACCAGTTTTTTTGGTTTAAACCAAGTTTTTTTAGAATTTTTTTATCAGAATAAGTTATTTTAGCATTGATGTTTGAAATTGAGTTGTAAATGAGACATTTATTTCAGGGGTTGTTTATAATTGATAAATGATTTGTATATTTCAATTAATTAATTAAAATTAAATTAATTTGTTTTAAAAATAATTTTTGTTTCTAAAATATTCCAATTCGAATATCTAATATTATTGTAGTGAATAAAAATCAGTGTTAATTTATCTTGGATAAATGGTTGAAATAATCAAATTATTTATCTTAATAATATATGGATTAATTTATGAACTTAAGAAATTTCTTTAGAAAGAGAAAATTTTATTTTTTAAATGAGAAGTAAAAGTGAAATGTAAACAACTAATGTTAATTGAAATTGGATAATTGATAAAGATAATTAATTTGATTAATTATTAAATGGTAAAATAATCAAATTAATTATATGGATTATTTATGAACTTAAGAAATTTCTTTAGAAAGAGAAATTTTAACTTTTTTAATAAATAAAAGGGAAATGTAAGCAACTAATGTTAATTGAAATTGGATAAATGATTGAGATAATTAATCCGATTAAGGAAATTAACGGTTTTTATTAATTTAGTAAAAAAACCCAACTGGTTTTTATCTGTTTATAAACAAACCAACTGGTTTTTAGTTTTTATCATTAAAGAAATCAATGGTTTTTATTAATTTACTAAAAAAACCAACTGGTTTTTATGACTGACAAATAAGACAAATTGGTTTTATTAATTAATTAAAATCCAAGCCATATTTTATCAGTGAAAAACAGATAACTTTTTGTGTATGTTTAGTTACTCTTTGAAATAATGCTTCATTTTAAAGGAAATTAATAAATGAACTATCTCTTGCAAAATATAATAAGTTTAACTTAAGCATTTAAGATTAAGTTTAGAGAGAATTCAATAATTAAAACCATTAAATTAAAAGATTTCTGATTTTTAATCACCTTAAAATGTCAATTTTTTTATAAATCTGACCTTTTAATTTTGTGCAAAAGATTATACTTAATAACACTTTCTTTAAAAAATCCTGAAAATATTTAATAATTTCTAAAAAAACCAAAAAAACCAAGTGGTTTTTTTGGTAAAAAAAACCATGGTAAAAAAACCATGGTTTAAACCAATGGTTTAAACCAAATGGTTTAAACTGGCCAACCCTGAGTATAAGTATGTTAATAAATTTACACTTTAGATAAACTTTGAAACCATGTTTTAAATCCATCATCCATCTAAATTATTGCAAATTAAATTAATTATGTTCAGGGTTGCTGATTTGACAGATTTATTTGATTTAAATTGTATTTTTTTATTAAAATGCAAAGGTAATATTTAACTAATACAACTACTTAGTCTTAAGAAATAAAAAAAATTAAGTGTCATGTAAATTTTAATAAAGTTATAGACTATTATTGTTTTTAAAAATTCTCCTAAACTTCATTAACTCAATATAACAAATTCAAAACGTTTTAATTGCTATGTTATTTTTTTAAGTAATTAAATTCAGTTTAGTTTCAATTATTAATTTTTTAATTTTAAAGTTGAATGTTTTTCAACAAATTTTTTTAATTTTTAAAGTTTCATATATTGTGAAACAATATATTTGTTTAACATTAAATTTTAAAAAATTATAACTCAAAATAAAATTTTACACAATAAATACGCTCCTATTTCTTTTTTAAATTTTAACTGTATTTGGTTCCCTTTATTTATTTTCAACAAAAAATCCAACATAAACAAATAAAAAAATAAGACTCGTAATGTTTACTTTTATTTATTAGAAGTTGTTTATGAAGAGAAAAGACGAGAGCAAAATAAGGATTGGCAACACAAGAGTGACAGATGTGATTAATTCAGATTCTCTCCAAGCTTCGGTCAACCAATCAGATGCCGCCATTCGCCACAACTCCCAGCTGTCAGCAGCGGCTCACTTTTTGCCTCCAAAATTTAAATTTCCTTTGCCGCAGGCCTCACCGACAGCACGTGGAGAGCAAGCACATTCCCAGGAAAAAAACACTTTAGTTCTCCTTTCTCGAATTTCTAAGGGCACCCTGACGACCTTTTCGACCCCTCCTTTAGGAGCCGTTCAAATGACCAGTAAGGACTTGGAAATCGGAGATATTCGGAAATACCAGACTAGTTTGATACGACGACTTTACGCTGCGATCAATTATGAACTAAAATCATCAAAACTAATAATCATTTGAAAGAAACTAAATTTTATAGGCTCGATATGCAAATTTCGAAATATACTACTTTTAACATTTTAAAAGCAACCTAAGACATCTAGTTGATTTATAAAATATCTACATATAGGAGGAGCAACACAGCCAAGTGCAATTTCATCCTCTCATCAAAGCAGTAAAAATCATACCATACAAATCAAATACGATCATTAGGCATTAAAAAGTACTTATGGGTATATTTCTATACATCATAGGAAGGATTTGAGCTACAAAACAATTCTTAACGACGACTGTTGAAATAAAATCTTAGACGTTGGATTGAACTATTTCAGGGGTCAAGTATGATAGATTTATGACAGGTAATAAAAAACACTTCTTTAGCTAATAAGTAAGTTAGAAACAGAATGGCACATAGCTTGTAATTACATTAATTAACCTACACATGGGTTAGTAAGGAAATAAAAGTGAGCCTACCTGATTTCTGTACATTGAGGATGACATTTGCTGGGGATAAGAGGAGGGCCCTCTCATATTGCCCCAGGAGTTGTTGGGTCCCTGATAGTGGGGCGCTGAGGCCTCCCCCATATTTTTCTGACTTGCGTTGTAGTCGTAGTTGTTGTGATATCGCTGCAGTGAATTGGGGGCCTGCAGCAACTGATTGAGCGTTGGCGTGGGTCCCGTCTGCTGAGAAAGACTGGGACCCGACAGAAACCTCTGTTGCTGCGAGTTATTTCCACCGCCCCCCGGGTAACTACCGCCCATCCCTGGCGCCCTCTGCTGCGGGCCCATGCCCCTTGGGTACTGGGGCCTCATCTGAGGCTGGTTGTACTGGGGGTACATTTTATTTGGCTGTGAGTTCGTCGTCATTTCGCTCACATTTCCCGGTCCGCCATGTTGCTGCTGATCGGAGTAGCTTCCTCGTCCGTAGGCAGGCGCGATCTCGCAATTGTAGGCTTCCTGCGAATTGTTTCTGAAGTCGTCCCCGGAGCCCTCCCGAGGCGGCCCCGAACCGAAAGGGGGCTGGCCGTACTCCATCCGCGGTCTCTCCATGGCACCCGGGTAGCCCTCAGCGTTCGTCGCGCTGGCGAGCCTGCTATTCGGCTGCTGACCACCATCTTGGAAACCGTCCATGGCCATGTCGCGATGCGATCCGCCGGGTGATCGGACTCGATTCTTCACGAGCACGGTGCCCGTCGAGTCATCGGAATCTTCCAGGGATGTCGTCCCGTTCTTCAGACCCTCGCCCTCCTGCTTAGCGTCCGGGTTTTTTTGTTCGGGGCAGGCGGCGGCCATTCGAGCGTGCGCTGCTGTTGGCGTTGCCATGCCTCTGTTGTCGTCACTCCGCCAGCGACTTCATCGTCTTCGTCAGCCTAATCACCGGCAACTCGAACCTCAAGAAGGTGTCGATCGAGACACAACCGAAAACACACACATACACTAAAGAAATTATCCGAAAGACACAATCACAAACACCACTCCACCATTATTCCTTAGTACACACTGCTAAAGCGGGAACATCTGCGAAACGAACTCCTGTATTCATACGCGATAATAACACATCGCGACGTTCTCGTATGACTTGAAAGATCATTTATTATTACAAATGTGTTTTCAAAACAGTCTTTTTAAACGTTTTATATAGTATTCGATTCAAAATGTAAAGAATAACTTGGCTTCAAAAGTTCGAACTATTTACTTGGTTAGGGCACAGCGCAGCCGTCGGCGGTGAGCAGGTTCAACCTCATCTCGATTATTTCTGCTTGCATTTTTCTAACAAACATTGGCGTTAGCAATAGGCTTGTTATTGAGTCAGCGCTCGCTGCTTAAAATTAAATGATCAATTATATTGCTTTCAAATTGTTAGATTCTTTGATATATTTAGGAAAGCTTTGAAAAGGGTATTATTTGAACTCATAAAAGCAAAGAAAAGGTTATGGTCCAATTCTTCAGAAAATAAGTTATTTTTCAGAAATTTAGGAATATTAATATTTCTTTTGATTCCTAAACTAAGTTATTAGATACGTGATTCTAATAAAATTTAAAAACAGTTAAAGAAAATCAAATTAAATTTTAATTCGATGCTTTTGTTATAAAAACACTGTAATGTGGCTTACCCTAATCTAATCAGAAATTAACTTCTTTATCTAGGTTTGATGGAATTGATTTATAAGTGCTTAAAATGGGGGGGAGTTGAGATAAAGATAGTTTTTAATGGGACAAAATGGAACGGTTAGTAACGGATGTTTTGAATCGGAAAGTGGAATGAAATGTTTATACTATTCACAACACAAAGTAATCAAGACTTGGTGTTTATCAGTAAAAACCTATTTTTATCTTGTGACCATGCATATTGCGCTTTGTATGACATCTGATAAGAAAATCATTATCACTAAAGTATCCAGAGACAGACTCAACCTCATGTAAAGTTAATTGAAATTTTAATGGACGTGCTGCCATCTGTGTGTATGCCATAAAAGTAAAAAACACCTTAATAACATTTAGTAAGTAATGCTTTGTATCTGACGGGATAAAAAATACATTTTTAGTTTTATTTTAATTAAAAAAAGATTACCTTAGATTAAAAAATTATTTTTTTAAATTAAATTGCTTTTAATCTTTTACTTTACGATTGGAATAAGATATAGATAAAAAAGATATTTTATAATTCTCAGAAATCTGTAAATATTTTAGAATGAGATAAAATCAGTTCAAAATGTGAATTTTATGCGAAACAATTTTTAAATTATATTATAATTTTCTATATAATATAATTATAATTAATATAATATATTATATATAATATAATTATAATTATATTATTAAAATTATAATATAATTTATATATTATTAATTTTCTTAGGGCTTTTTCAGTGGTAAAAGGATAATGTCCTAGTACCCGCCCATTAGAAATAAAAAAAATTTAAATTATTTAATTATTGTCTCCTGCATGTTCGTTATGACAAGTAGTGTGTTACATTTCATACATACAAACAGGGGATGGATAGCATATCTCTCATCACTTACAATGTAAAGGCAGTGGCGGATCCAGCCTGGACCTAAGGGGGGGCAACTACATTTTAAGAAGGTTGGAGGTTCTTCCCCAGAAAAAATTAAAAATTTGAGTCTATTACTGAAAATACTTGAATGGAGTCCCAAGGAAAAAGGGGATCCTCCCCCAGAAATTTTTTTGAAATTTTACCTTAAAAAGTAGTCTTTTGACTCATTTTTGAACATTTAAGATGGGATCGTGGTATAGGATTTTAGCGGTCATCACTGCTCTAGATGGCAGTGGCGTAAATATAAATTTATTTCTGAAGGAACCAAAATATCCTCCAAAAAATAAGTCATTATCAGGCCAAAAGTTAGATTTCTGCAACCAGGAAGAGGCCCTAAAATTATTTCTAAGATTCCTCTCATAGGTTTTCCTTCATAGATTTTATGTACTTTTTTTTAATGCATTTATAGGAAAGATTCGCATTTTGAAGTATAGTATATTTTATAGTATAAACATGTAAAACAAAATAAAGAAAAGTATATTTTGAATATCAAAAAAGGATCTGGGTGTCTCCCCGAGAATTTTTTTTGGAAATTTGACCCTAATAATCAGGGTTTTAACTCGTTTTGGTACCCCAAAGCAAAAGCCCGATTTTCAGTATATATTTGACCTCCTGATTCCGAATATGACATCCGTTTTTGCTCATCAGCTCTAGTTTTTAAGATATTCGAAAATTAAGTTTTTTCACTTTTGACCTACCTTTTATACAATATGGTGCTATAACAATGACTTAAAAATAAAAAACCTAACTACCCAAGGCTTTTCCTATTCCTTAGGCTCCCAATAGATAGTGTATAAAGTTTCAGCCCCCCAAGTTAATTTTAAGGGGTACCTATAGGGCCCTAAAGTTGAAAAAAAGTCGAAAAATTGGTCTTTTTTTCAGAATTTTTAAAAAAATATTTTTGAGTTTAAAAATTTGATAAAACTGGCTAATATATGTTTTTTAGAACTTATTCAGACCGCTAAAAATATTTTTACTTTAAAACTGCACCTCTTTAGAGCGATTTTTTAGTTTTTAGGCGAGAATAAGGGTCATTTCGCTCAAAAACGCTTGGTACCAATAATGGTGGTTGAAACGAATTAATTTCGAATTTTTTAGAAGTAAGTCATCAAAAAAGATGTCCTTTGATATAAAACTGAAATTTCATATGATACAGATCAGTGAAAAAAAGCATTTTTTCCAATTTTTTCAAATTTTAGGGCTTGAAAGCTCGAGAGGAGCTTCTACTGTTTTACTGATCTTTATCATGTGAAATTCAGTTTTACATCAAAGGACATCTTTTTTGATGATTTACTTCTGAAAAATTGGAAATTTATTCGTTTCAACCACCATTATTGGTACCAAGCGTTTTTGAGCGAAATGACCCTAATTCTCGCCTTAAAACTAAAAAATCGCTCTAAAGAGATGCAGTTTTAAAGTAAAAATATTTTTAGCGGTCTAAATAAGTTCTAAAAAACATATATTAGCCAGTTTTATCAAATTAGAAAACTCAAAAGTATTTTTTTTTAATTCTGAAAAAAAGGCCAATTTTTCGACTTTTTTTCAACTTTAGGGCCCTATAGGTACAGTCGGTTGCAAAAAAATCGAAACAGAGACGATTGTGAGCGATTGGTTGGGGTTAGATGGATACTGTAAACGCCAATTTCCATGATTTAATGTCCTCTTTAAAACAAGCTATAATTTAAGTCCTTAAGGGGCCGTCTACACATTAAAAGAAGCACCAACTTTTGTTTTTCCTATGGGTGACACCAAATAGTATTCCTGTTTCTGAAAGAGCACCCCCTAAAATCCCCAAAAACCAAGTTTTGTTGTGTTTGACCCACAAACAAAGCCAGGAGTGGGGGTTGAAGTTCGTCGAATTTACGTTGAAATCTCGTTTTTTACGTTGAATTCTCGATTTTGATCACTCGGGTTTGATGGTTGTAAGGATCAAAAACGAGAAATCAACGTAAAGAACGATATTTTAACGTAAATTCGACGAACTTCAACCCCTACTCCTGGCTTTGTTTGTGGGTCAAACACCACAAAACTTGGTTTTTGGGGGTTTTAGGGGGTGCTCTTTCAGAAACAGGAATAATATTTGGTGTCACCCATAGGAAAAACAAATGTTGGTGCTTTTTTTAATGTGTAGACGGTCCCTTAAGGACTTAAATTATAGCTTGTTTTAAAGAGGACATTAAATCATGGAAATTGGCGTTTACAGTATCCTTCTAATCCTAACCAATCGCTCACAATAGTCTCTGTTTCGATTTTTTTGCAGCCGACTGTACCCCTTAAAATTATATTGGAGGGCTTAAACTTTATACACTACCTATTGGGACCCTAAGGAATAGGAAAAGCCTTGGGTGGTTAGGTTTTTTATTTTTAAGTCATTTTTATAAGCACCATATTGTATAAAAGGTAGGTCAAAAGTGAAAAAACTTAATTTTCGAATATCTTAAAAACTAGAGCTGATGAGCAAAAACGGATGCCATATTCGGAATCAGGTCAAATATATACAAAAACAGCTTTAATATTCCCGCCATCAGAAAAAAAGTTTTTTTTTGTAGACTCTTTTGTAGACTTTTTCTTCCCTCTCTTTTTTCATCACTTCAGAGGCGTATATAGATTTTTATTTGGAAAGAGTCTCCAAATATATCCTCTGAAAAATTAGTCATTATCATGTTTACCAAAAAACAATGGGCAGGGTTAACAAATAATTAACTGGTCTCATGGAAATTCCCTTTCAGTGCCGTATACTATAGAAATTTATTTCAGGAGGGGCCCAAAATTATTCCTCCTATAAGTATTTAATAGGTTTAATGAAACTTTGTAACACATTTTAAGTATAATTTGCGTCTTAAAGAAGTACAGAATAAGAGAAGTTGTGAGTAATTTATTAAGTTTGATGTACCAAAGGGTGTAGGGGCCCTCCTCCAGAAGATTTTTTAGAAATATTGACACTAAAAACAGGTTTTTAACTAAGTTTTGGTACCTAAAGCCCGAATTTCAGGTATACATTTTCGTGTAGGATTTTCATTTTGATCAGCAGAATGTAAAGAAGTTGTGAATAATTGAGTTCCAAATACAAAAGGGGTCTGGGGGTTCTCCCCCAGAAATTTTTCCGAAATTTGACCCAATAAAACAGGGTTTTAACTTGTTTTTGTATACCTTGTCCGATTTTCGTTTTTCCTTTTGTTACCGTAATTTTTAAAAAAAGGTACCTGAACCAAAGGGGGGCGGCAAAAGGCCTGTTGCCCCCCCTGGATCCGCCACTGTGTAAAGGGGAGAGTGTTGTACCTTTGGACAAAAATCACATTTGGATTTTTCCAAGACAGTTAAAATCACATTTTGACCATTTAAAGTGACCAACCTATAGTCCTAACCTTTGTGAGTAGGGGGATTATTGTGATATTGAAAAAATTTGTGTCCATAGGTACAGCTCCCGCAAAAAAAAACGTTACAGTGGGGTTTGCGGGCGAACCACTTGGGTTAGGAAAACAAAAGAGGTGTCATTTTTCATTGTTTAAAGTATTCTTTAATCAAAAAAAATTTTTGAGTCCTTAGGGGGTCGTCTTCATATTAAACGAAACACTAACTTTTTTTTTCAATGGGGACCCCCAATTATTATGAGATTTTCTGAAAGGCCATCCCTCAAAACCCTTAAATACCCAGTTTCATCCAGATTGATTCACAATTAAAAATTTTTTTAAAAAATAAAAAAAATTTGGAATTTTAAAATTGTGAAATATTTTTATGGTAATCGATTCAGGTAGTAATTTTATGAAGAAAGCCAAAATTTCAATCGATTTCACCAAATAGTTTTTGATAAAAACGAACGAGAAAGAACATTCGCGGTATGCATTCGGCAACGGTATACGGCCCCTTAAGATTAAAGTTCGTTTTTATCAAAAACTATTCGGTGAAAAACTATTATCAAAAACTATTCGGTGAGTTCCCTCCCATTAAATTTTCACAAATCAAGTTTATCGGGGGGTCGAATTGTTCTTTTCGATCTTCTCAATTTCGGAGGCTCTGGCGGGACTGGATCTCCCGAAGTCACGGCATCAGCTGTAGTACCACCAGGTTCAGGATTAGCCGGGGTCTCCATAGGCTGAGGTTCCACGCTGGCTCCTGGGGCCCTACTACGAGCGAGGGAGTTTTCCTCGCACTACAAATCATTTCGATGTCACGTGGTCTATCTCGCCTAAGTCGGAATTTTCCTACTACGAGCTACCAACTCGAGCTCGAGGGTGACGAGTTCACCGCCAGTTTCTATCGGAATTTACCCGGCATGTCAATTCGACAGGAGTTGACAATTCGACAGTGAAAAAACATAGTGGATGGTTTATCACTGACGAAAGAAAGTTAGAAAGAATTACTCTTCATTCTATAAATTCTTATGAAATTGATTTACAAAGTCTATTTATTATGCGACTAGTTATATTACAACCATAGAGTTCTTGAAATTTCCCGCTTCTCAATTTTTACACAAAGTAACTACAATCGTGAAAGAATGTTCCTTTTGAAGCAAAATATAAATTTTTTAAATTACTTAACCTTAATAAAGAGATCATTAGATTTGTGATTAATAAATCTACCTTTAGTAGTGATTGAAAATTTCAATTTACAAGACTTTTTTTCAATTGAGAGAGTTTTGGATAGTCGTGGCGCCATCTCCCTCCAGCCTTACTAACAAACAACTATGACAACGTTATAGCTTTCCCATAGAACGTAATACGTAACTAAATTTTTTTAGTATATTCTCAGTAAAGTTTACAATTTTAGAGTTAAGTAAAATAATATTTTCCACTGTGGGTAACTCTTAGGAACTTTCCCTCATTTTTTGTTTGCTTGTAGAGTTGTCATAGTGCAAATTCTTTCTCCCGTAAGGGTCAATCCATATCAAGTGATCAAGAAAAAACAGAAACGGCCGCTCGACCATTTTAAAATCAAATATTTTTTTGAGGGTTGATTCTTACATCATTAGAGAGTCCAAAAACACTATCTTTAATTTTTTATATAAGCCGATCGGTTTGGTGGCTTGCGATTGGTCCAAGAGAACTCGACCATCGAGTGAAATAGCCTCAAACCCAAGTCCAACTCGATACTCACTCGACACCGAAGAGTGAGGGGCTCGTAGTACGCTTTTTCCTCTGTGTCGGGTTCGAGTCGGAATTTCCTCCATCCAAATCGACTCTACACGAGTGAAACTCGATGTGCGCTCGTAGTAGGGCCCCTGGATCTGTAGATTGGGTATCTGCAGTTGCAGACACTTCTCCGTAAGGGTAGGGGTCCGCGTCACAAGTGACTTGATTTCCTGCCCCTCGAATCTGATCAATATGTCAACGAAGAAAGTTTCCCTGCACATTGATAGTGTAGTGGAGGGCTCCATCCTTGCTTAGAACTTCACCGAACTTCCATCTGGCATTTGGAGAACGGTAGTCTCTTACAGCAACTCGGTCACCAACCTCGAAGACTCTCCTTGAATAGGTGTTCACCTTTCCGGATTCTTTCTTCGACTCTTTTCTTTAAGTTTGGAACCACCGGGTCTATCCGCGTTCTTATTTCTCTTTTGAGGAAAAGCATCGCTGGAGTAGCCATGGTAGTCAAGTTGGGTGACTTCCTGTATTGTATCAGGAACGTGCTGACTTTCTGTTGGATACTTCCTGCGTACTCCATAGGCGTAACGAGGGGGGGGTTATTGGGGACGTAACCCCCCCCCATTGCATCGCTCCCTGAAAACCCCCCAAGTTGCTTCAAAACACTTTTTAGCATGCAAAAATTCAAAAAATTTTCGGGGGAGGACCCCCGAACCCCCACTAATTTTACCTCATAGGTTATGTTGTAACTTTGTTTTCTATGGTGAAAAATTAAAAGTTTTTATTTCGAGAGGCAGGTTGAATATAACCTGAAATCTCCCCGGAACGTAGCAAGGGCTTACGTCAATCTTTAGGGGCCATCCATAAATTACGTGAGGTGTTTTTTCCAAAATCTGGACCCCCCCTTTGTGAGATTTAGTGAGATTTTGCTTGACCCCTCTCCCCCCCACGTGAGATTTACCTAAAACCTTTAAAAATAATTTTCTCTCCTATTCGTTTCCATTTTGTGCTTCACAGCACCTAAAACTTTTCCATTATTAATGATGTTGGGGAAAAGGACATTATTCCGCTTAAAAATCACCATCTGTGGGTATTATTCCTTTTTCATACTTAAGAAAATCGTATAATTTCTAATTTAAAAGTTGACGTGAGATTTTAATCGACCCCCCTTCCCCCCTTGGTGAGATTTGGTGAGATTTTTCCAAACCCCTCCCCCCTTTTTGACCTCACGTAATTTATGGATGCCCCCTTATGTCGAGGAGGGACAAAATGGAGTATCCAAAAATTATATGATATTCTTAGGGAAATTTCTTGAGGAAGACCCCCAATTAAAGTAATATTCAGTGTTACAAGTTGTATAGGGTTAAATATATCCTCAGAAAGTTTTGAAAACATACAAAGTAGTAGCTTTACAATGTGTAATAATATGTCCCTCTTCCGCTGGAAAAATTCCATACTATAAGACTCTATACCCCCGAAAAATCTATCATGGATAAAAAGAAGCCAGAGATTTCTTTGGGCCCACCACTTTACTTTTAATTTTGATTGCGGTCCTCAAGGACTTAGAAGTTGGAAAAACCCCTGTTCTAAAACAAGAACTGAAAATTTTTCCTAGAAAATTGTGCGGTTTTCAAGGAACCTTCTTTTCGGATTGAACCCAAAGAGCCTCAAAATAAGCTTAAACACTGTTTTAAAAGAAATTTTTTTTAAAAATTTCTAGGGGAGAACCCCCAACCCCCCCCCTCTGAAATTTTTATGTCTTTTATACTGTGTTTTACTCTTGAAAATTCAGCCTCTTAAATGAATTTTTGACCTTTGCAAATTTATAATTCATATAAATAGTACATTTAAAAGCTATTTCTCGTTTGCTCTTTCAAAAATAAAATTAATGAAAAATTACAACCTATTTATTTAATTTAAAACTATTGATTATAGTATACCTATACAATGAGAAATCATTTTTGAAAGAGAGGGATATGTTGAAGTGGTTCACTGGTGGGATTAACACCCTCCATGAGTCAACTCTAGTTACGCCACTGGCGTACTCCGACATGGCACGGAGGGATTGCTTCAGGGAGAATACGTAGCGTTCTGCCTGTCCATTGCTTGATGGCTTGAATGGAGCGCACGTCTTGTGCTTTATCCCGTAGTTCCGCAGAAACAATTGGAACTCATGAGATGTAAACTGTGCGCCGTTGTCACTAACTAGCACAACGGGAAGACCAAAACGTGCGAAGCAATCTCTAAGACATTCTATGGTTTTCTGAGTAGTGCTGGTTTTTAAGGGGTATACCTCTAACCACTTAGAATGGGTATCAACTATCACCAAAAACATGTGATTGAAGATAGGTCCAGCAAAGTCGATGTGTATCCTTTCCCACGGTGAACTTGGGTATTCCCAGTAATGAGTTTTCGCTTTGGTAGGGTCAATATTGTATTTGGCACAAGCTATGCAGTTCCTTGCTGCATCTTCAATGTCGTTGTCGATCCCTTTCCAGTAGACGTACGACCTTGCTACTGCCTTCATCTTGACTACTCCTAGATGTCCATGATGTAATTCATCTAGCATCCTTTGTTGATACTTCTTCGGGACCAGAACTCTTTGCCCGTACATGATACATCCGTCTTGTAGGCTGTACTGTGCTTCCTTCCCCTCCAGACTTTCCCCGGAACGCAATGCTTGCAGTAGAGGTCCCAATTCTGCATCAGCACTTGTTGCCTTTGCTAAAGCTTCAGCTTCGACAGGAAGGGTTTCGACTTGATTTAGGTGGAAAATATCAACGTCGCTTCCTTGCTGTAGATGCTCAGAATTGACAGGAAGCCGCGACAGGGCATCAACGTTTCCGTGATCCTTGGTGTTTCGATACTTGATCTCAAACTTGTATCCCTGGAGTATCAGCGAATAATGAAGTAGTCTCGTCGCGGAGAGCACTGGTAACCCTTTCTTGCATCCGAAAATGGCCACAAGAGGTTTGTGGTCCGTAATAAGTGTGAAGTTGTTTCCCTTTAGGTAGAGATAAAATTTTTGAACGCCCCACACTATGGCCAAGGCCTCTTTGTCAATTTGGGAGTTACTTTTGCTCCGTAGCGCTTAGAGTCCGTGAAGCAAATGCTATAGGTCTCTCTGAGCCGTGTGGGTACTTATGAGACAAGATTGCTCCTAAGCCAACTGGACTTGCATCAGTGGATATCAGTAATGGAAGCTTGGGGTTATAATGTGCCAGGATTCTATCAGAACAAATTTCATTCTTGATGTTTTCAAATGCCCTTTGACATTTAGTGTCCCAATTACAGGTAACATCCTTCTTCGTTAAGTTGTGAAGAGGATATGCCAGGGTTGCAAGATCGTTTGAAAATCTGGAGTAGAAGTTAACCAGACCCATAAAAGATTGCACCTCCTGCACGTTTTCTGGAATTTTGGCATTCTTGATGGCTGCTAATTTTTCATTGGTTTTCGCCAATCCCTGAGCATTTATCTTGTAGCCCAAGAATTCAATTTCTTCTTGAAAAAACTTGCTCTTTTTCTTGTTAAGCTTCAGGCCATGCTGGCGGCATTTTTCTAAGAACTTCCTTAATCTGTGCAAGTGTGTTTCTTCATCAGGAGCTGCAATGCGGGCATCATCAAAGAAGACTTCCACACCTTCCAAACCCCTGAACACACTGTCAATGTATTTTTGCCATATAGCGGGTGCGGCATTTACACCGTACAATACTGGCAAAAAAAATCGACTCAGACCCTATATCTCCCGAACGGCTTGTGATATAAAGACAAATAAGGTATCATTTTTCATGATTTGAAGAATTCTATATACAGAAAATTTTTCAAGTTCTTAGGGGGTCGTCTTCATATTAAACGAAGCACCAACTTTCGTTTTTCCTATGGAAACCGTCAAAGATTATTCCAGATTCTGAAAGAGCACCCTCTAAAACCCCCCAAAACCAGTTTTCATGCCATTTGGTCCCCAAATGAAGCCAGGAGTGGGGGTTGAAGTTCGTCGAATTTACGTTGAAATCTCGTTTTTTACGTTGAATTCTCGATTTTGATCCTTTCAACCATCAACCCCGCAGGATCAAAATCGAGAATTCAACGTAAAAAACGAGATTTCAACGTAAATTCGACGAACTTCAACCCCCACTCCTGGCTTCATTTGGGGACCAAATGGTATGAAAACTGGTTTTGGGGTGTTTTAGAGGGTGCTCTTTCAGAATCTGGAATAATCTTTGATAGTTTCCATAGGAAAAACGAAAGTTGGTGCTTCGTTTAATATGAAGACGACCCCCTAAGAACTTGAAAAATTTTCTGTATAGAGAATACTTCAAATCATGAAAAATGATACCTTATTTGTCTTTATATCACAAGCCGTTCGGGAGATATAGGGTCTGAGTCGATTTTTTTTGCCAGTATTGTACATTAGTCTTTTGCAGATATAGAGTCCTTTTTGGGCGCAAGTTCAGAGGTGCGGATGCGCCAAGTTTTTAGCGTTAAAGATGACTAATATGGTAACCCTAACTAATGTTAAGTGAATGATTTGGCTTCTAAATGTGCCGCTAAACAGCCAATCCCTCACCTGGTTCACAGGAGTGCTTCGAGGCGAGCACTTAATGAATTTGTTATTTGAAAAAATTGTGAAGAAAAAAAGGTTGAATACAAATCGGGGGGGGGGTATGGGGGCCCTCCCCCAGAAAATTTTTGAAAATTTGACCCTAAAAACTGGGTTTTAACTTGGCTAAAAGTAAATAACTCGTTCTTTAGAAGGGGGCAGCTGCCCCTCCCTGGCTACCCCATGCCCCATGGCTGTGCTTGTGGATACATTTCTAACTGGCAACTTGAATTCAAGTTGCCAGTTAGAAATGTATCCACAAGCAATCGAAAACAACAGTAAAGTTTTATTTCATGGTTAAAACAAAAATATCCTCCTGTCACTTCTTACAAAACGAAACAAGATACAAAATGTAAACAACCTCACGGGTCATGTGACCATAAATATTAACTGTAACCACAGTTTTAGTGCAGATGCCGTGGGCATTTTCACACATCCCAACGGTTTGGTCCTGACGAGCTTAGTGCGCATGCGTGTGGACTTATTTTAGCTGGTTTTTTTTTAGAAATTTTAATAAAACAATAAATCGGGAATAGAACCCACGACCTACCGCATGCTAGGCACGCGCTCTACCACTGCACCAGCGGGGATTCATTAATGATAGAAATTATCCAAAGAAGATCCTTTTTTTCTCCCCGAGCATGCGCACTAAGCTCGTCAGGACCAAACCGTTGGGATGTGCGAATATGCGGTTGGGATCGGCGAAAATGCGTACCGTGGGTCGAGGCAAGACCCTCTATATACATGGCCACCCAACTCCAGACGATGACGTCAAACGTGAGTGAAAATTGCCATGTTAAGTCTATGGAGTGACGTCAAAGATGAGTGAAAGTTATGACGTTGCACGGCCGAGTTGGGAGGCCTTTATATAGAGGGTCTTGGTCGAGGCGTCGAGGGCGTTCGTGTCGTGGGGAGCCCATTGAACGGTCTGTCTCTTATTATCTGTGAGTTATCTCACAGAGTAGAGAGCTTAACAGAGATACCAAACTGTTTCGTGATTATTAATTAATCTAGTTTCAAAAGATCAAGAAAGTACACGAGGAATTCAATGTCAACTCTGTTTATTCATGTTCTAACAATCTTACATTCTTTAGTGTTGCCACTAACTTTCTTCTTTATATATATATATGCATGCAACATCTTTCCCCTTTTACAATCCAAGAAATCAATCCAGTATCTATGCAAATACAACATAAAATTCCATACACATAAATTTAACATATATACATTTTTTTTTTAAACACGTTATATTTCCTTAAGTTATCACACTATTATTTAAGAATTACAACCTTTCTCACTAGCCTATTATCATATTATTATTATTTTTTTATTATTATTTTTTTTAAACAAAAAATGTCAGTTATTCTCTATACCTTTGAGGAAGTTTAATTACTCGCCCTGATCTTGTTACCGTCAGCTCAGTTCCAGTCTCTTTGGTCGATGATGACACATTAGGATTTGGATTGTCCGGTCCATCATGAGCTCTTGTTGGTGAAGGCTCATTTGCTGGCAAGGTCCCATGAGCTCTTGTTGGTGAAGGCTCATTTGCTGGCAAAGTCCCATCAGTTGTTCTAGTTGAGATTGAGACGTTAGGTAGTTGAGGTTTTTGATGAGGTTTACCTCGCAAGAACATTCTGTTTCTTATGTATGTTTGTCCATTATCTGTAGTGATTTCTACTTTTCGAGGCGTTAATGACTTCTTTACTACAGCTTTCTTCCATACTTCATTCTTTTGTTGTGGTTGCATATAAACAACATCTCCAGGGCGTAATTGAGGCAAGGGCTTTCTCTTCTCAGCTTCAGATCTCTTTTGCCTCAAATCCTCTTTTCGATGGGTTATATCTGGGTAGGGATTCGAAACTTGTTTAAAGAGAGATGTTGAGGTGGGCACTAATGTTCTTGTTCTTTTGCCAAGAAGTAGCTGAGCAGGGCTTTTTCCTATGTCTTGAATAGGAGTGTTCCTATAGTTTAGGAGACCTAGATAGGGATCTTCTTTTGCAAACAGGCTCTTTTTCATTATTCTTTTAACAATTTTCACAGCAGACTCTGCTTGCCCATTTGATTTACTGTTGTAAGGACTCGTTTGATGGTGTTTTATGTCCCAATCTTGACAAAAATTTTCAAATTCTTTAGACTTTAATTGTGTGTCACCTCCAGTTATAATTATTTCAGGTATTCCATATCTAGCAAAATGATGTTTTATCTTAGTGATTACAGTTGAGGACGTAGTGTTTGGCAAGAAATCCACTTCAATAAATTGGCTAAAATAATCTACTGTTACTAAGTAATTTCTGTCTTTTAAAACAAATAAATCAATTCCCACTTTCTGCCAAGGTCTTTCTGCTACATCGTGCCATTTGATGTCTTCTTGTGGTCGTCGGTCACTATATGACAAACACGTATGGCATCTTTCTATGAACTGTCTTATTTCGGACGACATGCCAGGCCAAAAAATTAGTTCTCTAGCCCTTCTTAAGCAAGAGTTTATGCCTAGGTGTCCTTTGTGGATCTTTTCTTTCATTTCTTTTCTCAGATTCTTTGGAATAATAATTCTTTCTCCTCTTAGAGCAACGCCGTCTTGAACTCCTAATTCATCTCTGTAGTCAAAGTAACTCCTAATTATGGTAGAGACATCATCCTTCATTTCTGGCCACCCATTGATAATCATAGCTTTCAGGGCAGTAATCTCCTCATCTTTATGAGATTCTTCTTGAATTCTTTTTAAACAATTACCTTTGATAGGCAAGGTAAGGATACTACAAACTATGTCTTTGGTACTGGTCTTTTCAGTTGTTTTCAAAGGAGCTCTTGATAAAGTGTCTGATATAGGAATCTGCTTTCCAGGCTTGTAGATCAAATCAAAATTATACTTTTGTGCTCTAAGTAGCATGTTCTGTAGACGTTTAGGAGCTTTACAAAGGGGTTTCTTCTTAATAGATTCCAGGGGCTTGTGGTCATTGATTACTGTAATTTTTTTTCCATAAACATACTGGTGAAATTTTTCTAAACTCCAGACCACAGCCAACATTTCTTTTTCAATTTGAGCGTAGTTGCGCTCTGCCGAATTTAGAGTTCTACTTGCATAGGCAATTACTTTTGAGTCTTGCATCAGAACAGCTCCCAGCCCAAATCCACTTGAATCACATTCCACTGCTACAGGTTTCATCGAATCAAAAATTTTTAGTGTAGGTGCTTCTGTTAGCAGGGTTTTAAGGTTTTTCATGGCAGTTTCTTGAGTAACCGTCCAATTCCATGGAGCATCATTTTTCAAAAGTGCATATAAAGGTTCACTTACTGTCGCATAATTCTTCAAAAATTTCATCTGATAGTTGCACATACCCAAGAATCTCTTCAATTCTTCTTTATTAGTAGGATCTTCTAAATCTATGATTGCTTGTATCTTCTTGCCATCAGGTTTGATACCTTCATTGGAAATTTTATGTCCCATAAAAGTAATTTCTTTACATTGAAGCTCTACTTTGTCCTTGTTTAGCTTCACTCCTAGGTCTTTACACTTCTCTAAAAATAGCTTGACATTCTTATCATGATCATCTTTGTTTCTCCCATAGATGACTACATCATCCGCAATGTTGATAAGACCTGGAAGATTCTCAAATGATTGCTTCATCTTTAATTGGAAAATCTCGGAAGCAACGTTTAGTCCAAAAGGCAGGCGACGAAAACAGTACCTTCCAAAACTAGTCTGGAATGTTGTAAGCTTGCTTGAGTCTTCATCTAATGAAATATGCCAATATCCATTTTGGAGATCAAACTTGCTAAAAATGGTTGCACCATTTAGCTCATGCAGAACCTCCTCCAAGCTGGGCATAATATATCGCGGTCTCTTTAAGGCCTTATTTAACTCTAGAGGATTCAAGCAAAGTCTTAATTTTCCATTTGGCTTTTCTACACATACAATGTTGCTTGTCCAGGATGTAGGCTCGGTAACCTTTTCAATTATTCCTTTTTCTTCTAGACGATCCAGTTCATCTTTCAGTTTGTTCCTCAAAGCTATGGGAATTCTGTGGACAGGCATTGTAGAGGGCATGATCTCAGGATCAGTTTCAAGATGTACAACACCAGGTAGATTTCCAGTCCCTTCAGAGAAAACTTCACAGTTTTCAATATTTACATTATTTACAGATTGAAATTCTTCTTCTTGTATTGTAATAAGCTTCATGGCTTGTATTGCTTTTAGACCAAGCAGTGGCTGGACATTTTCTTTATCCACTATAACAAATTCCACATTATACTTCTTTTTGTTTTTGGGATTCACTAGATGCTCTCTATGTACACCTAGAGGCTCTATGGTGCTACCATTCCACATTTTAAGCACTTTTTGACAGGGATCAATGGCTGTAGCATAGCTTCTCGGTAAAATGTTGACACTTGCTCCTGTGTCAAGTTGAAAAGTTATTTCTCTTCCATTGATCATCATAAGACATTTACAGCCGTATCGACCAACACAACGCGATCCGAAGGAAATCCGCGGCTAGCCGAATCCGCGAATTAAGAAAATCCTCGGTTTCAGTTTCGGACGTTATCGACCAACAACGGATTTTTCAAGTCCCGGATATTCCCTCGACGGGAGGTTGATGTGAGAGAACCTGGGAGCGAGATTATTTTCGCCCGTCTCTGATTGGGCGATAGTGAATCACATGTTGCAAACAATAAACAACGTGTTCGTATTTACAAATTCGTTTTTGGGAGCGCTGAGCGAGCGAGGTGTAAGCTGGCTTCTCAGGTACTATTAATCAATAATAAAGTGAAAGGTAAGGACCGCTGGTAGTTGTTGAAGACGGCTGTGATTTTGCTTATGAAACTTCAAAGCCCTTCAAGGAAAGAATTTGGGTTCAATTCCGTTTACGTTCCCGCTAAATATCGGCATACTCTTTTAAACTCAATATATTCAAATATCGACTAAATTTTCTGACTTTTGCTGGTGAACTGTACAGTTATTGATCTAACTAAACATTTTAATCTATGAGTTTGAAATTACTAAGCAATTTTTTTCTACTTTGTGGTGTTCGAAGAAGCATGGCGATATTTAGCTAGAACATTAACGGAATTGAACAAGAATTGTCAATTTTCAACGCTTATAGGGGAGAGTAGGGATGAATGGGACTATTCAATTTTTTTATACCCTAAATTGACCTAAGTACCTAACCAATTTAAGGAATTGTGTTCATTATCAGCTTCTTCCATTCTTCAATAAATGTTTTTCCATATCAAAAATAACTTTTATTGTTTTACTTCTATACAAGAATTTATCAAAAAATTACTTAACAAGAGCTAAAAACTTTACTGTGTGTTGAAAGAGTACAAATTAGTATAGTTTACAATTGGAATGGAGAAAATCCATGGTTAATTTCCAAACCCTAATATTAGTTTTTTCTTTAAAATAAGTGGGTATGGGAATGAATAGGGCAGTTGAAACTTTCCCATCATTAACTTGATATATTCAACTAATTTAGGTAAGGGGCCATTCATTAATTACGTAAGGGTCCCAAAGGGGAGGGGGGTTGGAAAAATCTCTACATACCCTTACTTGGGGGTGGGGGGTCAAACCAATTCTTACGTAAGATTTTCCTAGTTAATATAAACAAATTCCAATTATTATAATCAAGAGATAATAATATAATAGTAACATGTAGTTGACAGCAAGAATATTACTTATCTGTTGAAAAATAAAAATCTTTGATTTAAGTCAACCCGAGAGTTTTCTAACATTTTATTATTTTGAAAAACATAATAGAATCTTACGTAAGAATAGGGGGGGAGGGGTTTGAAAAATCTTACGTACCCTTACATGGGGGGGAGGGGGGTCAAAAATTGCCAAAATCATCCTTACGTAATTAATGAATAGCTCCTAATTTCTGACAAGGTATTTAATATGGGGTGCAAACAATTGTTTAAACTTGTGTTTTACAGGGTTCCCACAAGCCTTGAAAAGAACTTAAAATTTCATTTTTGTTTTCAAGGGCCATGGAAAGTACTTGAATTAAATGCTTAAGTCCTAGAATTTTATTTGAAAAATTAAATCTGGAATACTTCATTCTGGTTCATTTTTTATTCAAATAGCTTCTTTTAAACAATTAGTATTTTTAAAATTGTTGATTTAAATTCCAACTCTCCCCTATTTATAAGTATCAATAATAAGTGATATTTTTTGGTTCAATTCTGTTAGAGTTCCCGCTAAATATCACCTACCTCTTTTGAACGCTTATTTTTCAAATATATACAATTCTTGTTCAATTTTTAATGATAAACTGAACAGTTATACATCTAATTAAACATATTAATCCATGAATTTAAAATTATTTAGCAATATTTATACTTTTTGGTGTTCAAAAGAGGTATGCAATATTTAGCGGGAACTCTAACAGAATTGAACCTATTTTTTAACACTGTGTAATTTAATGTGGGTAAAATTTTGAGACAAGCAAATATTGCCATGGTTGAAAACTTACCCTAAAGCTGAAAAATATTAAATAAAATCAATAAAAAAGTGATCTTTCTTCTCATGTGATGGTATTGGAAAATTTATGCCTGGGCAAAATCCTATTTGTAAAAGCTTTGGAACAATGTGGTAATATTTTAAGACAATTCCTACCTCACGCTGGGGTGCTATCATTGCTTTTTAATTGTTAAGGTGATTTAACATTTAGCGGAAACCCATTCATACATCTATTTGTTCCAATGTCTACCAAATTACTCAAAATTTGTGCATAATTTCCAGCTGATGAAACCTTTTGTTGTTTAAGTCGGAACCTCTTGCTGAGAATAATTCTCAAATTGAAGGAGCGAGAATGTAGGATGATGGAGTTTTTGCTGCTTCTCAAGTAATATTAAATTTCTTAATTCGTTAAACGTCTTGGGAGCGAGTACCCTCTATTTCATATTGAGTTTGGTTGCTCAGAAATGTTGAAAATACAACTTTACAGACTCTTTTGCAAACTTAGCAGTAACACAGTATATACCCTGAAAATAATAGGCCCCCAAAAGTCTTTAAAAGCAAGACGTATTTCTGGAATTTCAGTTTGAAAGTATAAACATTTTCCTTAATTTTAAATTTTTTTAACAGCACTGTATTTTTGGTGTTTGCATCTGGCTCACATAAAAAAAGTCCTGGGAAGCGAATCCTGTCCTTTAGTTTCTAGTTGACAAATGTTTCTCTACTATTCATAAGTTGAATGTCAAAGGTAATGTTCCAGCTGGCCGTCTACTAGTAGATTGCCTGCTGGGATGTTACCCTGTTTTAAGTTTAGATTTTTCTCACTTGACTAGGTAGTGCCCCCTTACATTAAATAAATTTTTCTTTTAGATCTCTGAAGCCTCACATTCAATTCATTCCTCCTCTTCAATTCCAATGAGGAGCGAATCCCAAAGGGTGGTGTTAACAATTGGCTATTTGAGCCTTGTATTTTCTTCTGGGGCATGTCAATTTTTGTTTTAAAATAATATTAATATTAAAAATTAAGTAGATGTAATTTGCAGTAATAATTACTGTTCAAGAGAAAATTATTCAAATTTTTAATTAATTTTGAAAAGGATCTAGACTTTGCAATTTGTTAAAGAATTTAATTTGTTATCCGGCTCACCACCAATTTTATTCCAGTGTAAATTTTGTAAAAAAAATTTTCTTCTGTTATTTTTCTTTGAATATTATAAACTTTTTCAAGTAAAATTCTTTTTCCTACACCTGAACGGGACACATAAGTCCGCAGTTGTTCTGTTTCTTTGTAAAAATTATTGTGGTTAATAAATATATGTTATTAAACTGTTCTTTGAGTGCCTAAATAAAATAAATAATTAAAAAGCAGATATTCATAATAAATTTGACTATAAAACTTTAAATGGGAAAAATTATTGAAATCAAAAGGTACTAAAATTTGAGAAAGAATTTTAGGATCAAAGAAAAAAAGGTTAGAAATGATATAGCTTCCAAAACTGCATCAATTGAAATATTTAAGTTACATGGATAAAAGTTTATCCCAACAATCTTGTAATTTTTTACAGAATGGTAAATTTGATGTTTAAAAAGTATTTTCTATAAATCACATATATTTGTAATATTTCTTTCAAAATTGTGTAAGTAATCCCTATAATAAAATTTAAAATATAAAAGTTGTATAAACCAGTACTTTTAAAACTAATGGTGTTAGAATACTATAAAGGTTAGATTTACAGAACTCAAAATGATGAAATAAACCAAAACTCAGCAAAATAAATTAATACTAAAGAAATTAAATAAGAAAAATTACTTTAGGTTAGAGAGAAATTTTTTAGTTTATTTACATTTTTCTTTCTCCTTCCTGGTATACTACCCATAATAGTTCATTTAATTTTCACAAATCAGGATGTTAGCAATATCTAAATAAAGTCATGCAACAAGCAAATTCATATGAAAATTAATAACTTTATTAAAGCAATCAGCATGCTAGAACTGGTAAGAATTAGATCTCATTCAACGAATTGAAACGAGACTGGATATTTTGTCATAGAAAATTATTTGGACAGTAGACTTAAGAAAATTATACAAATTTGACAAAGTTAGAAATTAGAAAGTAATGAAAGAAATTAAAACTTTTGCAAGTATGAAATAAAAACTTAAGTAAGATCTTGAACAATAATTTTCTTTAGGGAAATAGTCAGTGTTTGTTTTGGCAAGCGAGGTGGGATTCAAGTAGTTATCCTCAGGTGAAAAGTATTCCTCAATGCCATCATCTACAGTCATTGCAAGGTTTTGAAGAATCACTCTCTCAAAGAAAGAAGAAGCACTCTCTCAAAGAAATGCAGAGACAGCCAAACCGACGCTTCCACACTGTTGTGCAACAAAACATTCTTGTCTCTGCACTAAGCCAAGTTATACCTGCAAAATATCATCATAAAAAATAATAAAAAATTGCAAGATACATAATAATAAAAATTGCAATACAACCAGCAGTTTCAAATTATAACAACTTACAATCTAAATCTTTATGCTCTTTCAAAAATTAAGTCTAAAAATTTTTGCAAGGTACTTTACATATTTTTGGTGAAATGATAAAATTGCAAATTCATCTTTGGAACTAACGACATATCCAGCATGCCCCACATCCTATATATTAATAAGGTTTTGCAAAAAACTAAGCAAATTAAGAGTTCCAAAAAGATGCCTGAAAAAACACTACCATCCCTTATTTGTACAAATTATAGATTGAATATCCTTATGCATTTTATTAATTTTTAGGAAATGAGAAAAGCACAAGGACCAAGACATAAAAGAAAAATCTGTTTGGGTGATTAATTCATTTAATAATTATGTAAAATTGGTTAAAAAAGAACACACAAGCTAATGTTATTGTTTGTGTAAACATAATAAAAGTTTAATGGAAACAGCCAATATTGTTTTGTTCAACTTAGCTTTTAATCTCCTAATTTAAAATGCTTAAATATGAAAAGGCTTCCACACAAATTTGGAAATAAAATTCAGATTTTGAAGATTTTTCAGTCAAAAAACTAGTAATAAGCAGCATTTTTTGGATATTGCTTGCTTTTGCAAGGATAAATATTACATTTCTTCTTTCCGAAGCCAAAAATGAGACGCTGGTTTTAAAAATTTATCATCCCTTTGATTTTCCAAGGTTTCAGGCAAAGTTAAGCAATTTTCCCCGATTTTTTTTGGTGAAGTTAAAATTTCCAGACTTTTCCAGGGTATTTTCTGAGACCCATGGAAACCCTGCTATGAGCTAAAATGTGTAAACTTCCAAAACAAGAAATTCATATATACCTGATTTGAGTAGCTCCAACTGGATTAAGACAGGGTGTCATCCTGAGAGATATCTACCTCATTTGAGGTTATGATCAATACAATTAAAACTTACAGCTCACCTGAAATGCACAAAATATACTTCAGTGCACAAGTAAATAAAAAAAATAGAACACTCCCATACAACTTAACAATACACCAATAATTATACTGTATTCAAACCATAAAAAATATAGTACACACAATTGAAATTATATTGATTTAGTTTTCTTTTACAAATAGTAAAATATAATGCTATCTTCTTAGTTAAATGTACTTCAGTACTTGTTTATTATTATGACCAGATAGTGGAGCCCCCCTTTAATAGCATTGTTTTGTACACCAAGAATGAGCAATTGAAGTAATAGGTCGCTTGCCCTTGTTCATTGCAGTAAGGTATTGGCAAGAAAAAAATTATCTAAGAAATTGCCATGGACCACTGTTGATATTTACTTTTTCATGAATAAGAATCTTTAGATTATAACGTTTCCTGTCATTGATGTCACATGTTGACACAACACGCCAAACTTTCTAGCTACCTAATTGACGAGTCAGAGATGAATCCTCGCTTGCCGCCAATTAGGTAGCTAGAAAGTGGAACGTCTTCTTACACCGACCAGTGATATAACTAACAGGAAATATATGTTACGTATACTTGTATATGTAATGTATAATTAGCCGAGCAAAAATATCTCCGAACTGATTTACATTGGCATGTAACAAAAACAAATTGTAAAAATGCAACAAAAATTAATAGAAATGTGCTCATGAAACAACTTTAGAAAGTCCTCCAGTCCCCATGTGTAACCACAGGAACCTAAGTGTTTTCAGCATAGAAATATATTAGATCTCTAACAATAATTTATACTAAATATTATATTTTAGGATCTAAAAATAATAATATTAATAAACAATTATATCAATGGTTGTCAGTCATCATATGAGCAATGGGTAAACATAGCAGCTGGAAGAAGACTTCTTCAAAAGCAGTACCTTAATCATTTATCTAATATTTTTTTATATTCCATTACTTTCGGTATGTTACATACTAAAAACTTTACTTTTACAAGAAATACATGTTAAGTAATCTAATGGATGTGATATTTTCATAAAAAGTAGAACAGAATATGGGGCACAGCTTTGATTAAGAGTCAACCAGCTGCCATGTTTACCCACTGCTCATATTAGATTTATATGGTTGTGTGCAATCATTTGAGTTGTGGGTAAACATGGTGGCTTATCGACTCCTATCGAAGCTATGACAAATTTGGAAATTGTTATTATGATTATTTTTAAGACTCACCTCCTGTCTTTTGAACTCCGAAGAAGGCCATTTTCACTTGGCTGCATTTTCATTTCATATAACATTCACTTTCAACAGCGAAGGATGTGAGGAACGGAGCACGGCCAATGTAACAAAAACGAATTGTTAATTTGTAACGATTGTAATAATGCAACATAAATTCATAGAAAACTCCTCATTAATGGAATAGCTTAAGAAAGAATCCTCCAGTCACCGTGTGTAACCACAGCTCCCACAGCAACTTAAATAAGAGTTGTCAGCATCAAGATAGACTTACCATATATCCGGGGTTTTTAGAGCTGTCCGCAGAAATTTCCTGAGACCAAAAATTACGGGGTTTCCAACACTTAAGATAGGCTAGATTAAGTTATTCAAACAAATTTTGAAAAAACAATGTCAAATGAAGAAAAAAAATTTGAAATTTCAGTCCAATATTTATTACCTAGTTTGAATGTTTTTGTTTTTAATCTTTGATGATTTGATATGGTAACTTATAAAGAAGTTTCAAAAATATGTCCTGGGTTGGACCCAAGTAAATAATGGTAAGCTTACATATATTTAATAGTACTATTAGACCTCTTATTATATTTTAGGATCTAACAATATTAATAATATAATATAATTAGATCGATGGTTGTCTATCATTTTAGCGGTGGGTAAACATAGCAACTGGAGGGCAAAGCTGTACCCTGATCATTTATTTATTATATTTCATTACCTTATCTTTGGTACCTAACCTTACATACTAAAAACTTCAATTTTTAAAGAAATATCCATCGCTCCTAAGAACATTCATTGCTTGATAAAACCAAAACAAAAGTCAAATCATACTATATACTACACCAAAGCTAGATCAAGTTAAGTTGTAATTATCTCATAAAAAGTACAAAAAGAGAGCATAAATCTACGCCTACTGAATATAAGTGAATGATTTACCACCAAAATTTGGTTACTATTATTGTAATAAATTTTAAAACTCACCTCTTGTCTTCCGACCGACGACCGAGCTCCGATCAATGGCGGAGCTCAACAAATAAACAATCCCACAATGCACCGAATCCGCGGTTTGAGCGGCGAAAGTTGAGGGGTTGCATTTTCTGCTCTCGACTAGAGATTTCCTTCCGATTCTGGACTGGTCGATAACGTTTTTGGGAAAAACCGAGGATTACCTCTCGCTGCGACTTAAGTCGAAGGAAACTCGTGTTGGTCGATACGGCTGATCTTTCTTGTCATCTCCCACTTTGTTGATGAACTCCTCATCAGAGCTAGTTTCTCTCTCCATTTGGTGCACTCTTTCCTTTTTCTTGTAAGTGTCTTGGAATGGACATTTAGTAGCAAAATGATTTTTCTTCTGGCACTTGGCACAAGTTTTGTCCCATGCCGGACAGAGTTCTTTTTTAAAAATATGCTTTTTGCCACAATAACGACAAGTTCTCATTTCTTGCTTTCTTTCTGTTTCTTCTTTCTTGAAATGCACTTTGTTTATACTAGCTGGTCTAAATTCTTTACCCTTAACTTTGGCATACTCAGAAGCTCGGCAAATATCTATGCATTTTTCAAGAGTTAATGACCTTTCACGCAATAGTTGCTCTTGTAGTTGAGTGTCATAGAGTCCCAAGATTAGTCTGTCACGAAGAAGAGAATTTACACAGTTCACACAATAGTTGCAGGTCTTAATTAACACTCTACACGACGTTAGAAATTCGTCAAAGGTTTCCTCCTGGCTTTGCTTTCTACAGTTAAATTTGAAACGTTCGTAGGTTTCATTCACCTCTCCAACAATATATTCTGTAAATTTTTCAATTATTTCTTTGGTAGTTCTTACCTCATCTGCAGTGTCAAAAGAGAAGCCGTTGTATCTTTGCAACGCGGCATCACCAAGAGTATGTAATAATAAAGCCACCTGATATTCCCTTGATTGTTGCTCCAGATTGGTCAATATAGAGTAGTTTTTCCATTTCTGCACGAAAAGTTTCCAGTTCGAATTGACATCGGCTTCGAAATTCATCGGCTCTGGCGGCCTGACTCCAGAAATCGGCTTTGGTGCTGGTTCAACCATCTTAGATTTGTGGCGCGCTCTGCTGACAGACCCTCGTAATACATAAAATCTCATCTCTGAGGATCTGGCAGCAGAGCAGGTTTACATGAATCTGGCAACAGAACATCACCCCAGTTGGTAAACAATCACTCTCGTACTGCGGCTCATGATTGCCATGCTTGTTTTCACCGCTGGAAATAAAAAAATTGTTAAGTTTTACTACTGATCTTTATTCATCGGCTATAATCATCATCGAATCAACACTAAATTGGTGACCTTGTGTAAAAGAGCACGTTTACATCTTCAAGCAACCATTATTTTCTATATTTTTCGCACTCTTCAAAACTTTTCATAACGATGACTCTGACCGCCGGGGACAATCAGCCTGTTTCGCAACAGCCGCAGGTGCACATCCAGCAACATCCGCAGGTGCACATCCCGCAACAGCCGCAGGTGCACGTCGGCGTAGCGGCGGCAGTCAAAATTCCGCCCTACAATTTTCACGACCCTGCTCTCTGGTTCTTAATGTGCGAGAGCACGTTTGAATTGGGAGTGCCTCGCGCAATAACGGACAGTAAGACTAAATTCAATTATGTAGCTTCAAGTCTTCCTCCGGAAGCTGCTTCACTTGTTCGGGACGTTCTCCTTTCCCCCGACGCACGGGATCCCTACGACCACGTAAAGAATACGCTCATAAAGCGTAGCGGAGAATCTACCCAGCAAGAAATCCGGAAGCTCCTCAACGGTGAGCAGCTAGGGGACCGGAAACCGAGCGAACTCCTCCGTCAGATGAAGCGTCGGGCCGAGAATCACAACGTACCCAACGAGCTCATGTTGGAGCTTTTCCAGCAGCACCTGCCGGCGCACGTTCAATCGGTTCTCGCCGCGGTTCTCCCCGTCTCACTGGAGAAAGCGGCGGATATCGCCGACCGAATGATGGAGGTGTCAACTGTTCCTGCAACCTGCGCAGCTGCTGCAGTCGCCAGCCCCTACGAGGAAAGGCTCCTTGAGGAAATAAGAAAACTCAACCTAAGAATTGACAAACTTTCACGCAGTAAGAGCCCTCGTCGCCGAAGCCGCAGCTCTTCAAGGAATCGTCCGTCTTTTCAACGGGGACCATCAGACACAGGCATGTGCTGGTACCATGAAAACTATGGACAGGATGCCCGGAAATGCAACCCACCTTGCAACTATCCAAAAAATGGGACAGGCGAGGAATAGAGGCGACTAACACCTTGCCTCAAAGTTCCCGTCGCCTTTTCATCAAAGACAAGCATACCAACGTGAACTTTCTTATCGACACGGGCTCGGATGTATCAATCATCCCGGCTTCTCGACTGCAAAGAAGGAACTCTGTACAGATGACCCTCTCCGCAGCCAACACATCCCCAATTCATGTCTACACCACACAAAGTATCACCTTGGACCTGGGCCTGAGGCGGACGTTCCAGTGGACATTCCTCGTCGGAAACGTCTCAACATCCATAATAGGTGCAGATTTCCTTTCACACTACAATTTAATGCCCAATTTATCTTCTAAAAAATTAATAGATTCTACCACTACCCTGTGCTCAACATGCACTGTGAAAAACATCCAAATTCATTCAATTAAAACTGTAACGGGCCATAGCATTTACGATAACCTTCTCAAAGAATTTGCAGATATCACCAAACCTCCTCGCCCAGACCAAGGTGTGAAACATTCCGTGGTGCATCACATTCAAACCACTGGTGTACCTACCACTGCCAAAGCTCGCCGACTAGCCCCCGACCGCTTGAAAATTGCGAGAGCTGAATTTCAGCAAATGATTGATCTCGGTCACATGCGACCATCAAAGAGCAATTTTGCTTCACCCCTCCACATGGTTCCCAAAAAGGACAGTTTAGAGTGGAGGCCCGTCGGGGACTACCGCGCTTTAAACGCACAAACTGTGAAGGACAACTATGGTGTACCCAACATATTGGACTTCACCTCAGAATTATATGGGAGCACGATTTTTTCTCATATTGATTTGATAAAAGCGTACCATCAAATTCCCATACATCCTGAGGACGTCCACAAAAGTGCCATCATCACACCTTTTGGACTGTTCGAGAGCACCAGAATGCAATTTGGTCTCTGTAACGCTGCAGCAACTTTTCAGCGCTTCATCGATGAAGTTACCCGAGGTCTAAACTTTGTCTACGCCTTCGTAGATGACATCTTGGTGGCTTCAAAGTCTCCAGAGGAGCACCTCGACCATCTGAGACTCCTTTTTGAGAGACTGCAGCATTACGGACTTAGTCTCAAGCCATCCAAGTGTGTCTTTGGTGTTCCCACCATAGATTTCTTGGGATTCAAAGTATCGGCATCTGGCATCGAACCTCTTCCAGACCGTGTTTCTGCCATCTTGAACTTCCCCATCCCTACCACTCTTACTCAATTGAGGCGGTTCCTTGGACTTTTCAATTTCTACAGGCGGTTTATTCCTAGAGCTGCCCACATCCTAGGACCGTTGAACCAGTACCTTGAGGGAGTGAGGAACAAGAAAAAGCGGAGCAGAACTGACTCGCAAGAACACATCGAATGGACTGACACCGCCGATCAGGCATTTAAGGCTGCCAAACATGCTTTAGCCAATGCCACCCTCCTCCGCCACCCCATCCCAAATGCTGAGTTAAGCGTTTTTGTGGATGCCAGTGACATCGCCATTGGTGGCACTCTCATGCAGCTCAATGAGGGTTGGGAACCCATTGCCTTTTTCTCGGTGAAGCTATCCAAGAGCCAGCAGAAATGGTCTACATACGACCGGGAACTGTTGGCCATTTACACTGCAGTAAAGAAATTCAGGCATATGCTAGAGGGCAGAAGATTCGTGATCTTTACAGATCAGAAACCCCTAGTATACGCTTTCCGACAAAACCCAGACAAGTGCTCTCCTAGACAGTGGCGCCACCTCGACTACATTTCCCAGTTCAGCACAGACATTCGCCATATTAGTGGATCCGAGAATGTAGTTGCTGACGCCCTATCTAGGATAGAGGTATCTCCTATTTCTCCTTCAACATTCCTGGACTTCAATTCCTTTGCTGAGGAACAGGAAAAGGACTCAGAACTTCATGAACTAGATCTAAAGTGCAACCCAGCTCTCATGCTGGAACGCATACTGTGCCCAGAAGCCAACAGAGAACTGTTATGTGACACATCAACAGGAACCCCACGGCCATTTGTACCTAAAGGATTTCGTAAAATAATTTTTGATCATTTCCATCAGTTAGCACATCCTGGTGTTTTAGCAACTCAAGAATTAATTTCCTCCAGATACTTTTGGCCTCACATGAAAACTACAATCAAAAATTGGGTTAACAGCTGTCACGCCTGTCAACGATCCAAGGTTCACCGGCACACAAAGACACCTCTAGGAACTTTTGCAACTCCAGACGCTAGGTTTCATCACATCCACATCGACCTCATAGGGCCACTTTCACCATCGGAAGGCAAGATGTACTGTCTGACCATCATAGACAGATTTACCCGCTGGCCCGAGGCGGTGCCTATCGCAGACATCACCGCAGAAACAGTCTGCAAAGCCCTGTTCAGTAGTTGGATTTCCCGATTTGGATGTCCAGCCACCATAACCACTGATCAGGGCAGGCAGTTTGAATCCGCTTTATTCAAGGAACTCACCAACCTCTTGGGTACCAGCCGCGTCAGGACAACATCCTTCCATCCACAGGCCAATGGTTTGGTCGAGCGGTTTCATAGAGTCCTGAAGGGAGCCATCAAAGCACATGAAAATGCCCGATGGACTGAAACCCTGCCAGTTGTCTTGTTGGGGATCAGGGCTGCAGTGAAACCTGACATCAAGGCCTCCAGCTTCGACCTAGTATATGGGACATCAATCAGACTACCCGCCGACTGGTGGTCAGCAACCCAACCGTCAGCTCAGCTACCTGACTTCAACTTCGCCCAACAACTTCGTGAAAGGATGGCTAGCATCAAACCCTGCAATACTTCTTCCCACAGTAAAGAGAGGGTGTTTGTCCATCCTGACATACTCAAGTGCACTCACGTATACTTACGAATAGACAGAGTGCAAGCACCTCTCTCTCAACCCTACTCTGGGCCCCATGAGGTTCTAGATAGGACGGACAAGACTGTTTCCATCCTCAGGAATGGGAGGAAAACTTGTGTTTCATTAGACAGGGTGAAGCCAGCCTTTTCTGTGTGCAACGATGACAGGTTAGACCCTCCACCAACTAACTACGTCCACAACAACCCATTGGAAGAAGAACAAATTCCTAAGCGTACGACACGCTCAAAACGAACTGTAACTTTCCCTAAAAGACTCATCACAGAGATGGCTTAACTATCTCCTAATTGTCATAATTATATATTTGATCTCATTTTTATTCTTATATTCAAGTGCTTAATTTTACTCCAATGCCAAATTTTCCTATTATCATTCATTTTCTTTTGTTTTAAGCATAATTTCAGTTCTAAATTACCTTTTTCAATTCACTTCTGTAAGCTAATTTTGTTTTATGTGTGTATTTATCGTTCGCCTTCTCACTGGGGGGATACTCATGTGGCGCGCTCTGCTGACAGACCCTCGTAATACATAAAATCTCATCTCTGAGGATCTGGCAGCAGAGCAGGTTTACATGAATCTGGCAACAGAACATCACCCCAGTTGGTAAACAATCACTCTCGTACTGCGGCTCATGATTGCCATGCTTGTTTTCACCGCTGGAAATAAAAAAATTGTTAAGTTTTACTACTGATCTTTATTCATCGGCTATAATCATCATCGAATCAACACTAAAGATTATTCTTTTAGATACAAGCTTTGTTTGAGGCAATATGAGTTCAGTTTATCTATTTTTTCGCTGTCACCATGTTTCGTGATTATTAATTAATCTAGTTTCAAAAGATCAAGAAAGTACACGAGGAATTCAATGTCAACTCTGTTTATTTCGATTTGGTTGGTTTGGTTGTACTGGTTTTTGCTCCAGATTACTCCTTGCTTTTACCAGTTTTCCTTTTTTTTTTTTTCCTTGCCATATAATCTGTATTTCTTTGATATGTTGAGTCATTTAAATCGGGTTATAGTTTTTGATTTTTGATTAAAATTTGTCTATCTTCTTAAAAAAGTCCAACAGTGCCTTTGCCTTTTCCCTTCCCCCCCTCTCGAAGGATGTTATCCACCTGTACGATATGGGTATTGCTCCACATTTTTTCCGCAGTTCTTCTCTTTGAGTTTCATAAAGTGGGCACATTAGTAATATATGTTCCAGTGTTTCTTTTCCCGTTTTGCAATTACAGTTGGGATCTGTTTCTAGATTACACTTCGTAAGAATATCTTTCGTAGGAATTGTTTTGGTTCTCAGTCTGGTTAAGAAAACATCAGTTTTTCTATTATTCGATATTTTCATTTTCCTTTTCTTATCTAATGCGGGTAGATCCGGGAGTTCCTTGTAGTATTTACTACTTTCCCACTTGTTTCTTTGTCGTTGTTCTAGTTTTCTCTTTTCTTGTTGTATTATATCCTCTGGGGATATCCAGTTTATTATTCTTCCTTTTTCAAGAGCTTCCTTAGCAGCTTTGTCGGCTAGCTCATTTATTGTGTATTTTTCAATGCTTTTAATACTGACATGCTGTCTGTGAATACGTAGTATTCTTTCTTCTCATTCACGTATCTATCTATTGCGATGCATATCGCTAAAGCTTCCGCTGTAAAAATGGAGTTTATTGCTGTTATTGATCCATTAAGTTTCGTGTTTTTTTCAAAGTTTAGTATCGCTATTCCACTTTTATCTTTTGTTTTAGAAGCATCCGTTGATATTTTGACCGCTTCTTTGCTAATGGAGTTTATGTACTCCAGGAAGAGTTGTTGATTTCCTTGCTGTACATTTGCTTTTGAGGATTGGAACTTCAAGTTTCCCGTGACTATCTCCAAGTTTTTTTACCTTTCCCATGTCTGTCAGTTTATTGGCTCTTATGATGTTTTTTATTTCGATTTGATGTTCTTTTAATGATATTTCCAATTCGTATCCAAATGGCAGTCGTTTGTACACACTGTTCGTGCATTTGTTTTTTATTTCATTTACTTCTTGTAAGGTGGGGGAGTTGTTCTTTATCATTTTCATAAAGAAGGAGAGACTCCTTAGTTTGCACCTTAGGTTTATATCCAATTGGTTCGCTTCTGCATGTAAGACCGGGATCGGAGTCCATCTGGGTAGGCCCAGGGCCTGCCGTAACATTGAATTGTATATTCTTTCCAATTTTTTCTTGTTTCCTTCGGAAGTGAAATTCAGGACATGAGCTGCATATTCTAGGTTACTCCTTATGTATGCATTGGCTATGTTGAGTAGATGTCCGCTTCTTACGCCCCAACCTGCTCCTCCAATTGCTCTTAGCATGTTTAATAGTTTCAGAACTTTTTCGCTTGTTTTCTTGATGTGTTGATTAAAGGTTAGATTTGTGTCGTACCATATTCCCAATATTTTCTTGCATTCCGTCCATGGAAGGGGTTTTCCGTCTAGTTTAGCGTTAAAATTTTGTTTTCCTCTTTTTTTGGAGAAGTTCATTATTGTGCTTTTTTCGGGTTGTATTTTTAGCTTCCAGTTTTCGCACCATTTTGCTATGTTTTCCATTGTTTCCTTGCAGTTTCTTTCAACTACCTCTGTGGTTTCTCCCGTTATAATTAGGTTTATGTCATCTGCGTAGATTATTGTTTTTGTGTGTTGCGGTATCACTTCGAAAATATCGCTCATATACAGTGTAAAAAGGATGGGGCTGATGACGCTCCCCTGTGGGACTCCCCTTTTGATTTTCTTCTCCACTGAAAATGTGTTCCTCCATTTTACTTTTATTGTTCTTTCATGGATGAATTCACTTATCCATTTTACTGTTGTTCCGGAGAAACCCAAGCTCAGCAATTTTTTGACTAGACCGGATGGCCAGACTGAGTCATATGCTTGTTGTAGATCCAGCGTTATCAGAACTACGTATTTCCTTTCCATCCTGGCTTTTAGTATTTTTGTGAACAGCGCTAATTGTGCGTCTTCGCAGCTTCGATTTGTTATGAATCCATAGTGATCAGGATTTAGTATTTGCTTCTCCTTTATGTGTTTGTTCATTCTTTTTACAATCAGTTTTTCGAGTATTTTACTTAAAACAGAAGTTAAGGCAATTGGCCTATAGGCGTTTAGTTTCACTGGATCTTTGTTCTGTTTTTTTATTGGAACAATAACTGCTTTTTTGAGTTCTTGTGGGACCTCTCCATCTTTCCATAGTTGGTTATATAGATTTAGGAGTTTTTTCAGGTTCTCTTCTGTTAGGTTTTTGACCATTTTTGCTGTGACTCCGTCTGGTCCCGGGGAGCTGTTTTTTGTAGTCTTTATAATTTCTATAAGCTCTTTCAGCGAAAAGTTTCCTTTTAAGTTGTCTGGTCCGTTTTTGTAGGAAAGTGGTAGTAGGGGGAGGTCTGTATCTCTTGAGTATTCTAGGACAAATGCGTTGGCTTGACTTAGTTTTGAGTATAAGTAGGTATTACCCAACTCCAAGATCACATTTGATGTGGATTCGTCCTTTTTTTTCCCAGTTATACTTTTTAGGATTTTGTAGATGTCTTTTGATTGGCCTGCCTTTTCACAGGTTTTATTCCAATATTCTTGGCTCAGTTTTTTAACTGTTCTTCTTAGTTGTGCAGCTACTTTCTTGTATTGGTTCCAAGCTGGGCTGTTAATCTGTTTTTTTGCTTCTCTTAATAGGTGTTGCTTTTTTTGTTTAAGTGCGCTGCATTTTAGTGTCCAGTATGGGGGAGCTTTATGGTTTACCTTTATTTCTTCTTGGAGGCTTGCCTCTTTTGCATCTTTTATCGCGTCTGTTATTTTCCCGATCGAGTCGATTGGTTCTTTGTTATTTATTTCCTTATTTAGATCTTCTTTAAACTTCCCCCAGTGGATTCTTTTTATTCTTTTTTCTCCCAAGTTGTTCCAAATTTTTGGTTTGATTCTTATTGGATGATGATCGCTGTCATATAGTTCTTCCATCACTGTGGCTTCTGTTATAAGTCCTAGTTTTTTGGTGCATAGTGTCAGATCTATTAATGAGGCTGCTCCAGATGTTATGTGTGTCTTTTGCTTTGTGTTTAATATTATTAGTTCTTTTTCTGTGATCCAGTCCAAAATTTTTTGTCCGTGTTTTGATTTCTTATTGCTTCCTAAGGCTGGATCACAGAGTAAAGATTATTCAGAGAGTCCATTTCCATAGACGCTAATGGCAACTTTTTTAACATGGGTTTTCCCATAGACGGTGGCGTTTCTATGTGATAACGGTGGAACTAACCAGAGAATATGACGTAACGTTATTGACTCTCTACAATCGAGCTACAGCCGCATACACTCTCTCAATTAACCCCGCCCTCTTTCAAATCGCTAAAGAGGGAAAAAAAATTATATAATTTCCCGGTTATTAAAACAGTTGCGTGTATCTTTCTTTCGAGCATGCGCTGGGGATAATTTCTTAGACATTACAAGTCTCTCTGATGTCACGATCTCCAGGGACTCACCCAATGTTCTGGCCAGCTGAGATCTCTCGCTGGCTTATATATACTTGATCTGCCCGTGACGTCACTATCTCGCATCTTCTTTAAAGTGGCGATGGATCGGGAACTACTCTGGAATCGAACTCACAACTCCAAGTCAACATTTAATACAATTTAAACGAATAACTTCACATTTAATGATAATTTCTGCCTCCACAATCACTATAACGAGATATTAAACGACAGAACAAACGATATCAATGTTTATAATAGGGAAAGTTTAGTAACTGTAAGGGAAAGTTTGCAACCATAAGGGAAAAGTTTCATTGATCAGGGGAAAAATAGCAAAGATTGAGAAATTCAAATGCAGCCTCCATACAAAGTTCTAAGTCCAATGAGAATCACTCGTTTCCTTTAGTCCCCGCCCACACCAATGATTGACAGCTGGAGGGTCGAAACGCCACTATGCGATAACTGTAGAACTATTTTAGTAAAATCGCGTTTTGGACTCTCTGAATAATCTTTACTCTGTGGGCTGGATGATGGATGTTAAAATCACCTATTACATAACTGTATTCTTGAAGGTGTTGAGTTACGAATCTAATCCAGTCATCTGTAAAATTTCCGCTTGGGGAATATATGTTGATGAGATGGATCCATTTCTTTTGCATGTATACTTTAATTACTTGAATCTCGTTTTCCGAAGGAGGGGGGTTCAGTGTTATTTTCTGTGAAGGGTATTCTTTATTTACGGCGGTGAGTAGGCCTCCACCACGTGTTGACCTATCATCTCTGTAGGTTACTTTATTTTTGAAGTTGATTACGTCTGGGGAGTTTAGGAAGGTTTCTTGGATTAGAATGATATCTGCGTTGTTGAATATGTTATGTCCAATCCAATGTCTTTTGTTTCTTAAGCTTCTAGCGTTCCATTGTATAAAATATATTGGTTCTTTATTCATGTTTCAGTTATTTTTTGGTTCTATTGCATTTGACCAATCCGTTTCTTGAGGATGCTGCATCCATACGTCTACATGTGATTGGATAAATGTTTCAAATTTTGAGGTTAGGGTTTCTAGGCTTTGAGTTAGTCTTTCTATTTTTGCGTTGATTTCTTTCATCGGGTTTTTTATGTCGTATTCTGTTTGTTCTCCGGCCTGATCTTGCTCCATTTCGTCGTCGCTTGATCTTTCATCTTGGGTTTCTGTGTTTTGTTCTTTTGATTCATCTTGAGTTTCTGTATTTTGTTATTTTAATATTTTCTTTTTCTTTTTTCGAGGTCTTTTCTTTTGTTTTCTCGCCTCTTGTTCTGTTGAATTGCTTAATCTTATGAGCACTTCTTTTAAGTCTATCATCAATTGACCTATGCCTTCAGGTAGGGCTTGTTGATTGGCGCTTTGAGTTACTACTTTGGCATATGAATATTCCGGGTCCAGGATTTTCCTTGCCTCTTGAATTGAAATATTTTCTGTTTTGGATCTATTTATGATTTCCTTTTCCAGTTGTATTTTGGGGCATTTTGGGTCTATTGCGTTGTGGTCTTTTCCTTCGCATCTAAAGCAGGTTGGGTTTTCCTTTTTGCAATCTTCTGGTGAGTGATTGTCCCCGCATAGGTGACATCTTAGCTCTTTCGAAGTGCACGTTGTTTGGAAATGATTCAGTTTGCAGCATTTGTAACAAATCTTGGGTTTTTCTATAAATTTTTTGACTCCGAATTGCATATTATCGAAGCGGATTTTTTTTTCTCTCCACCCTTCCCAGTTCTTTGATCAGTATTGTGTTGGATGGATCGTCTTTTCCTTTTATTTTGAATCTTATGATCTTGTGTACATATATCTCTTTGTCTCTTAGACTTTCTGCTATTTCTTTTACCGGTAGGTCTTTGTCAACATCTCTAACTACATACTGTGATGTGATCGAATCTTCGTATACAGTTGTTTTTATCTTGATGTTGTTTATTTCCTCCAACTGTAGTATCTTGTTAACAGTATCTTGACTTTGGGTGATTATCATCAGCCTTTTTGATCTTGTCACAATTATTTGATCGTCCTTCTTCAGGATATTCTTGAAGGTGTTTCTTATGATCGTGTGTTTCGTCGGGATCTCTTCATCTTGTCCTACTATTCCTAGTTTTACCGAGGGACATCCGTTGTTCAGTGCCTTTTTTATTTGCTCGTTTATTGGTTCCGGATTAATGTATAATCTCTCCGTTTTTTGTATCTTGTTTTGTCCTTGTTGTCCTCTTTGGTCATCTTCTCCGTCTTCAAGCGCGTGTTTCCCCATCCTTCAGTCTGAGTGGTATTCCCACTGAGGGCCGACACATCCGTCTTGGATTGTCGAAAACCTCAGTGCCTCTAATGAAACTAAACAAAGATTTCTTATCAGCTAGCTTGCTGTGTCCTTTACTTAATGAAATTGAACTTAATAATCGCTTCTTGTTTCAAAATATGCTAATTATCCAACCTTTTCAGCTTTCCAACCAAACACAAAACTCGTTTGTTTTTGAAAATCTCTAATGTTTGTTTCTCAACTCTGTTTATTCATGTTCTAACAATCTTACATTCTTTAGTGTTGCCACTAACTTTCTTCTTTATATATATATATGCATGCAACACAAACCGCCGTTTTACTCCTAAAGGCGGCTTTAGACGCATATTCGCACATCCCAACGGTTTGGTCCTGACGAGCTTAGTGCGCATGCTCGGGGAGAAAAAAAGGATCTTCTTTGGATAATTTCAATCATTAGCGAATTCCCGCTGGTGCAGTGGTAGAGCGCGTGCCTAGCATGCGGTAGGTCGTGGGTTCTATTCCCGATCTATTGTTTTATTAAAATTTCTAAAAAAACAGCTAAAATAAGTCCACACGCATGCGCACTAAGCTCGTCAGGACCAAACCGTTGGGATGTGTGAAAATGCGCTTTAGACCACGCGGTTCCCGACAGCGATTCTGCGACATCCGGTTCGCGACAAAAAATTGACCCTCTTCCCTCAATTGAACAGCGCCATCTTTTGAGAGGTCGCCGAGTTACTGCGGCTGTCGAAATTCCCGAAAACCGCGGAATCGCTGTCGCAAACCGGTTGGTCTAAAGTCGCCTTAAGATCTTTAATTTATTCAGCACGCATATTATAATTCAGTTCACTAGTAGCCAATCAGTGAACGCGAAATGTATTTGATTTGAATTTAACACTGATTATAGGTGATTTGGATTTGAGTGACAGCTTCAATGGGCGAATGAATGACAGAATTAGCAGGAATAGCGTGGAGGCGGGACTTGAGGCCAGAGATTTTTCAATGGGAAAAGCCCTGTTAAAAAAGTTGCCATTAGCGTCTACGGAGATGAACACTTTGTTAAGCTCTATACTCTGTGAGTTATCTCACATTGAGACAAGGAATCTGGCAAAGCAAACGCATAGTTGTTTGTTTATTGTTTTATGAATCCGACATTTTTGAACATTGATATTACGAAAAAAGACATTTCTTTGAAGGTAATTTTTTTAAATCTTGTAATTACTTGTGTTCGGCAACTACTGGTCAAAAAGTAGTTAACTACCAACTAGTCTGGGCAAAAGTAGTTGTAACTACTAGTTAACTACTTTTTCTTGGAAGTAGTTGTAACTAGTAGTTGATTATTTCCCAATGTAGTTAACTAGTCTATTTAATTTCATGAGATATTTTTCCCCAAATTTTCGATTACTTTTTCTTACCTACAGCAAAAATATCATGGTTAAAGATTCGCCAATTTTTGATAGGTATACCGGTTTTTGGTGTCAAAGTTTTCTCAGTTGTATTTATATTAGTCAGTACAGTGTCGAAAATAAGAAAGTTAAGGATTCTAAACCCCCTTAGCCTGAAAAACAATATTTTAAGCACAAAATTGGGCCGTTAACTTTAAGTATTGCCTTACTCGTTTTTAATGCAGGAAAAGCATCTAGAATCCTTGTAAACCTAGCCTAAAATCGCTTTTCAAACTGCTGGAATTTCCAGGAGAGAAAACCCTGAACTCCCTAATTTCTAGAGATGATTTCAAAAAAGGGTTGCATTTATATGTCAATTGCTGGGATGAAATATATTTCAAGGTTGCCAAATATGAAAATGTATCATGAAAAATGGCATTGTTAGTAATATTATTTAAAATTTTTATGGTACTTACGTATTACCGCAACCAGGTCGGCTCCAACTTGGCGAAATTTGGCCAACTTGGCGCCTTGGCGCGTTTTTGGCGCCAAGTTTTTTTCTGTCGCCAAGAGCGAAACGCGCCAAATTTAAAGCTGCGGAAAGTTAAAAACGTAGACAAAACTAATTAAAACTTAAATAGGGAAGAAATTAAGGTTGTTATAACATAATTTCAAAGTATTATTTACTCAATTGACCGAATTCTACGACTAATTCCAAGCAGCACAAATTTTTAAGATTCGTCGAATTTTAGTCATATAGGGCGAAATTTTGTTTACTTCTAGTTGCAGTTACGTAAACTTTACATATTTGGTATGAGCTATGCTACTAGGTAATACTATAATAAAAGGATATCCAAAATACACTACCGGCATCTTATAGGTTATGAGATAAATTAAGCAATGATACAATTGTATAAAACAGGATAATTTTACAGCACAATATAAATTAAAATGTATTTACCCTTTAAAATATCCTTGTACCTTTACGAACAATTCGCTTACGCCACGCAAACATTACGATACCGACGATACCAAACATGAACGTTATTACATTAATTCACTTCATTTTAAACACTTCATTGTTTTGAATTACCAGACTATATAACGCATGTTAAGTACATTATAAAATAAAATAAATTACTATCCTCATAAAACACTCTTAAAAACGTCAGAAAATAACTTTTCCACTCACCCAGTGTTTACAATGACTTTCAATCTAATCAGTAAGCATAATATTTTCTTTACGAAGAGCCACGTGTAACACGTAGGGTTGCCGTTACTTGGAGCGCCAAATTTGGCGATTTATGCGAATTTTGGCCACGTCGGGTTGCCGTAAGTAAAGTCGCCAAATTTGGCGATTTATGCGAATTTTGGCCTGGTTGCGTTAATACGTGAGTACCATTTTTATCTTTCAATATTTTTTGAAGTACGGTAAAATCCCATTTCATGGGTACGCCTTGGCGCGTTTTTTGGCGCTAAGTTTTTTTTGGCGCCAAAAGTGAATGCCGCCAAATTCCAAGCTGCGGAAAGCTAAAAACTTAGTCTAAACTACTTAAACTTAATAAGGAAACAATTTAAACATATTATAACATAATTTAAAGTATTTATCACGTGATTGAAGAATTTTTAAGACTTAAATACTATGATGCAATAATAATATAGTTATGACTTCTTCTTTCTCATCCGATAAATTAAGCAATGGCATATAATTTCAAAGATTAATTACCCTGTATAAGATCCACGTAAATACACATGTATTTCAATACGCCATACTGAATATTAAAGTTCCGGCGAATATCCGCTATCGGATTCCGATCCGCCATTTTGTCATTCATCAACATTGAAAAGTACTCTCATCTAAATATAGTAAGATACTTATACAAACATTCTAAATCAACTAAATAACTCTTCATTCATGCATTTTTAGTAATAAAAAACACAAATAACATACCATATTCCCGTACTCAAATCCACACATCATATGCCTTCCAAAACACAAGAACTGTTTTGAAAATGTGCAGAAAGACATAATATTTGAAATCCGCGCATATTCAACAGTCAGTGCGCACAAACACAACTCGGTTCATAATATTTTCTGAAGGAATTGATTCGAATCGAATGCCACGGATTCGATACCAAGGAATCGAACCCTTAAAGGGATCGATTCCAGCAGGAATTGAATCTTAAGAATCGTGCTTAATCTTCTAATTAATACAGATAATTATTAATAAATATGTTATATTATTAGTATACATTTTTATTATTATAAATTATTATCATTATATTTTTTATTATTATTATACATTTTTATAATTTTTTATTATATACTATTATTATAATTATATATTTTAATTATTGAATATTATTATATATTATTATTATAATTATATATTTTAATTATTGAATATTATTATATATTATTATTATTATAATTATATTTTCCAACTCTCCGGCTTTTGGCCGGAGTTTCTGGCTTTTATTTTTAATCGCCAGTCTCTATTTTTACTGGGAGTTTTATCAGGCTGTTTTTTATCCTACACCTGATCAAAACAACAAAAAAAATGAAGTCGGAGATTTGAATGAATTAAAGGCAGAAACAGTGGCGGCTCGTCCATAGGAGCACAGGAGCACGTGAACACCCACCGAAAAAGTAGAACAAAAATCGAATGTAAAGATAAATAAATATCAAAGGAAATTTATTCTCATTTTCTTTTTTATACTTAGAATTATGTTTCTCCCCCCTTCTCTCCTCAATAAAAAAATTTACTACCGGAAGCGCGAAAGAAATCAAAAAAAGACTGAACTCTTATTTTTTCCCCTTTTCGCACGTGTGAGCGGAAAAATATGAGAATCCGAGGAAACCCCGACCGCTCGCCGGAGATCATTTGAGCTTACGGCAACACGCAGGAGATCTCCGCTAGCACAGATTTAGTGTGCCGAGGCTTTCACTTTTGAGGCACAGCTTTCTTTTTTGACGTCTGATAAAAGGGATTTTATCGGCTAATTGGAAAGTACGAGTAAGAGCACTCTTTAAATGCAATTTAAATCTTTTCATCAAAATATTTTAATACTTTTGTTATTAATTAGGATGTTTTTGAAACGATGGCTTTAAGTAAAATTTCCTTGTTTGAATTAAAGCATCTGTATTTTTCTCAATTGCCACTGGGAAAAAAAGTTGAAATAAACCTCATCTGACCATGGTCCAAGTTACAGAAGGAAAAGAAAGGGACTTTAAAAGAGAATTTAAAGATGACATTTATGACATAAATGGATTAAATTAATGGAAATTTTATTTTTTATATAATTGGTGTGAACACCCTATTAAATAACTCACGAGCCGCCACTGGGCAGAAAACTCAAGTCCAGAAGCAGGAGAGTTGGCAGGTCTGCAGAATCAAACGCTTTTGCTGGTTTTAATCCAATCATAAAAGGTTGCGTGTTAATTTTGGCTCAGCTTCGATAAGAGTCGACCAGCCACCATGTTTAATGATTAATGATTAATGATTAATGATTTGTGATGGGGTGGCTGCAAGAGCCTGAGCACCGCGACCATTGGTCTATTGTACTATCCCCCTCGATAAGTCTCAAAGGAGACCGATAGCGGAAACAAATTTCAGCAGTTGTCTTGTGGGAATACTAGGCAGCTCCCATGGTTCGATTAAATGGCGGCCAAGATACTCAAATCTGTTGGCCGAGAAGTAGTCGCATTCGCAGAGTATATGAACAGAGCTCTCCTCTGCCTCTTGACAGCCTCTACAGAGGGGATTATCGATTACACCAATGATATTAAGATGTCTTCTGAGAGAGCAGTGGCCGGTCAGTAATCCAACTGCGACCTTTATCTCTCCTCTGCTCATCTTCAGCAAATCCCTAGCTCTAGTCCATGGACGGCTTTGGTTGAGCTCTTTAGCCTGTCTTTGATCTCCAGACATTAACCATCTACTATGAGAATCCTTCATAAGTAGGTTCTTGACTGTAACTCTTAATGTACAGTAGGGTAGACCCAGAACGGGTTCAGGTCCTATGAAGGGAGTTTGGGCTCCCAGTTTTGCCAGTTGATCAGCCGCTTCATTGCCCTCTATTCCACGGTGACCAGGTACCCAGAGAAGAGATATCTTATTTTTTAGGGCAAGTTCTTTCAGGGCATTGTGGCATTCCCACACGATGGCGGAACAGAAACAGTGACTATCCAATGCTTTCAGAGCCGCTTGGCTGTCTGAGCAGATTTTTATCACTGAATTTGATACGCCTCTTTCAAGGCAGTTCAATGAGCATGCCAGTATTGCTGAGATTTCAGCCTGGTATACGGTTGCCATCTTTCCAACAGAGAAATGAATCTTAATATTGAGATTATGGCAGTAGGCTCCAGAGCCGGTACCTGATGATGTTTTAGAACCATCAGTAAACCAGACCTCGTTGGCTCTCCCAATTAGTTTTGGGACATCCTTCCACTGTTGTCTTGATGGAAAGACTACGTTGTAGGTAGCATTAAAGCTATACCTCCTTAACATCCAATCTGATCTCATTAGCATTGATGGATGATTCATAACCTCTGAATTGAAACTCTTATAAAGAGAGTCATAAGAGGGTTTCCACAGCTTTAGAAGTTTGAGGCGTTGTGAACACAATATAGCCTCCATCTCTACTTGCTTGTGCAGTGGTAAAAGTCCCAACAATAGCTCAAGGCTTTGTGAAGGGGTAGTTCGCATGGCTCCAGTGATTGTTATTGTTGCCATCCTTTGCAAACGTGTGAGGCTATTCTCAGCAGTTGTTTTACAGGTTTTGTCCCACCAAGCAATTGCACCATAGGTTACCATTGGAACAACTACTCTGGTGTAAATCCAATGAATAGCTCTGGGGGATAGCCCCCAGTTGCTACCGATTGCTCGTCTGCAGGCCCAAAACATTCGTTTGGCCTTAGTGACACATTGTTCAAGGTGTGGATTCCAAGTCAGGGTTTTGTCAAAGATCACACCCAGGTATTTGACTTCATTTGAGTATACCAGAGGTGAGTTAAAGAACTTGATCTCAGGTTTCTCTTTCAGTCTCTTGCGTGTGAAGAGGACAAGATGACTTTTGCTCGGATTAACCGAGAGTTCGACCTCCTGACACCATTTTTCTATGGTTCTAAGGGCAGTCCTCATGACATCGGTTACAACCTCATGATACTTACCTCTAACAACCAGAGCAATATCGTCCGCATAGCCTATGCAGCGTAGGCCCAGAGCGCGAATTCTATCTAGTAGTTCGTCAACAACCAGGCTCCAAAGTAAGGGTGAAAGTACCCCCCCCTGAGGACATCCCTTGCAATTATCAACAGCGAGGGTGTCACCAAGTAGTGTCGATTGGACAGTCCTGGTCTTGAGTAGACTGTCAATCCATGAGTAAATCATTGGATTGACTCCTCTTCGTTTAAGTGCATTAATTATGACACTTGTGGGAACTCTGTCAAAGGCTCCCTCAATGTCGAGGAAGACTGCGACAGCAATTTCTTTCCCATTCACTGCTTTTTCCAGGATCGTCACCAGATCGTAGAGTGCAGTTTCTGTGGACTTCCCAGGTTGATAAGCATGTTGGAAGTCCGATAGGGGATGGGTTTTTAGTACATCATCTCTGATATATCTGTCAACCATCTTTTCCAAAGTCTTCAATATGAAGGATGTTAAGCTTATAGGTCTAAATGCCTTAGCTTCATTATAGTCAGGTTTACCTGGTTTTGGTATAAAAATTACCTTACACATTCGCCAGGCCTGAGGTACGTAGCCATATACCAGGCAGGATCTAAAGATCCTGCATAAGTAAGGGGTGATTATGTCTACACTTTCCTGGAGAAGTATGGGTATGATCCCATCAGGGCCAGGAGATTTATATGGCATGAACGAATTAATCGCCCATGCGATTTTGTGAGGGGAGATGATATTGCCAGCTAATTTCCAGTCCTCTTTGTTGCTGCGCAGAGGGAACTGAGGAATGCTGGGGTTAGCTTCAACATCTGTGATGCAGGAGCCCGGCAAATGCACTCTAAACATTTCGGTTAGAGTGCTGCAGCCATCGCTTGAAAAGGAGCCATCAGGTAGTTTAACGGATCCCAATTGACACATTTTGTCCTTAGATAGTATCTTAGTTAGCTTAGCTACACTGGATACGTTTTCCAATTGGCTACAGAAATCCATCCATGATTTCCTTTTCTTTGTTTTAATAGCCATATTGTATTTGGTTAAGGCCTCCTTGTAATTGGACCAACCACCGGTCTTCTTAGCTTTGTTGAAAAGCCTTCGACAATTTTTGCGGAGACCACTTAACTCTTTATCCCACCAAGGAACACGTCTTGGTAGGCTAGAGGTCACCGCTTTACAATTTAGGTGGTAAGACTGGAGAATAGACTGCTGCAACGAATCAACAGCTAGCTCCAAGTCTACGAGTGAGGTAAGTTTAAAAGTATTACCTGATAGGAAGCACTTGACGTCTTCCTTATAGGAATCCCATGATGTTAGTTTGGGATTCCTCTGCTCCCGCTGGGAGATTAATGCTGGACCTGTAAGGGTCATAAAGATTAGTTTATGATCAGACAAGGTGATCTGATCAGATACATACCAATCCCTTATGCAGTTAAGGATTTTATTATTGCAAAAAGTTAGATCAATAACCTCACTGCGGTTAGTGGTAACAAAAGTTGGTTTATTACCTTTATTGAGGATGTTGAGGTTATTGCTTAGAAGATATTCTAAGAGTTCCTCACCTCTTTTGTTGCAATCGCTACTGCCCCATAAAACATGATGTGCATTTGCGTCGCAACCAAAAATGAACTTCAGACCCTTGGTTGAGCAGTGCTCAACAAATTTCCTGGCTGAAGTAGATAGAGGAATTTCTTCCTCAAAAGGTAGATATGCAGACATAAGGCAGGTCATATCACCGTTTGGACTGATAAGCTTAATAGCAACATTGTCACCATCCAGGTAATCAGCCATACATATAGCCTGTAGTTTTTTATTAACAACTATACAGGCTCTGGGTCTGCTACAAGAGCAATCAGAGAAGAGCACACCACAATTGGTTAGCCCCAGGATTTTCCCGCGGTTAACCCACGGTTCCTGAATTAGGGCTATGTCAACTTTTCCTTCAGCCAATTCCCTGCTCAGTAGAGCTGTGGCAGATTGGCAGTGATGAAGATTTAGTTGAGCTATCTTCAAAGGTCGCTCCATATTAGATGTTAATTGGAGGCCATTTATGAAGGAGGAGACTCATTTAAGAGACGATCCTCCGTTATAGTAGAATCAGTTTTCACTGAGTCAGTATCCGATTGACCTAAAAGCAAGGTACTATCAGTAGATACAGAAGAAATAGATGAAGGTGACTGTGCACCAACAGTACTTACATTGGGGGAGGTGGTACCTGTTACAGACGTTTCCGTCTCAGGTATGTCCTCAACCTCCATTCTGGTAGGGGAAGCAGCTCCACTGGATGTCACAGGTGAAGCACCGACTTCAGCTGCGGGCAGTTCCGCCACAGCAGCAGCCAAGGAGCTATCTTCAACCACTGCGGGCATCTCTGCCACAGCAGCAGTTTCAGAACCACTCCCGGCCGCTGCGGGCAGTTCCGCCTCAGCAGTTTTGGTCGGCCGCTTGTTGGGGTCGTGTAAGATCTTGCACAGACCCTTCCCAAATCCTCCTACGAATAGCTCCAGGTTTCGCTTCTTGATCTCCTCCGCAGATGCCGAGTCGATCTCGAAGATCCACCGCATGTAGGCGTAGTCACCTACAACCTGTTTGTCCCGGACTTTCCAGTCGGCCGCACAGATTCCAGGATTGAGCCGGTCCAGCCGTGACAGCAGACGCTCGGTGTCGGTGGTATACACATCCTTGGTCTTAAAGGCTATCTTCACCGGTTTGGGCACTGCAGAGGCTGGGCTTACTTGCATCTTGTGCCCCCTCAGCTCTTTGCCGTTGAAGCTCTTCTCCAACCATTGCACAGAGCTTTCATTCTCACAATGGAGGATCAGAGCCCCATTCATCAGGGTCACCGCCTGGAATCGGGGGACCTCGACTAAGGGAGAGAGGGTGTCAATGTCATCATCAATCTCCCGTTGTAGATGGATGGCGTCCCTTTGGGTGATTTTCTCACGTGGGTAGCCTTCCAGCATTATGGCCATTTTCCTTGAAGAGGTACTCTGGCTTTCAGGGAGGTCCATTCTTGGCCTCTTCTTTTGGGCGGTCGAAGGTGAGGGAGTGGATCCATCAGAAAGATTTCTCTTGCTCGCCTCGATGCCCTGTCCTTGCAGATGGGATCTTCTCAGATTCCTCCTCTGCCTGGCAGTTTGGTTCCTGCGGTTCCCTGTGCCGGGTTCCTTGCAGGGTCCATGTTGTTTAGATGCGTCGTCTCCCATGGTCTCCTTTTCAGGAGGATTCAAGGGTTCCTGAAATACAACGACATCGTTAGGGTCCCTTACCTTCTTTGCAGGAGGTTTACGACCCGTATTACCTGTTACTGGACTGCTGACACCGGGAGCGGGCTTTGAGAGGCCACTGCTTCCCGGGTTGAGTCTAGTCGGGCTTAACCTGAATACAGGGCGGTTTGCACCGCTTTGTAGAGTGTGGTTTCCACCACCTTGGTTTTGGCGGTTTGCACCGCGTGGTTGTGGGCGCTTTCCAGCACCTTGTTTTTTTCCTGACTTACCCATGGTATGGCAGGGGGCTTTTACTGAGGGTAGGTATCCGTCACTGCCTGTATGGACCCTCAGTTGCAGACAGAAGGCTGAATACAACGTGGTTCGCCAGGCCACGAGGTTAACCGTTTACGGCAACCTTTACCCCGGTTGTCATGCATCCCTGGGCACGGTAAACACCACGGATTTGGGTTGCCTTTTCCCGAACTGGCCTATAGTCCAAGGAGCCTTGCGGCTGCACAGTGAACAGACCAGGACGGTTATGCCAAGGACAGTTTAGGCACCCTCCACATTTTCTCATCCGGGCTTGGGACCGGCAATGGCAGTGTTAGCCACCATGTTTACCCACAGCTTAAATGATGACACACAACCATATAGATCTAATTTGAGCTGTGGGTAAACATGGCGGCTGGTCGACTCTTATCGAAGCTGTGCCTTAATTTCCACTGTGGATTATATATACGGCCTTTTAGTACAGCTTTAGAAAGGGTCCCCATCTGCCATGTTTACCCACAGCTCAAATGATGACTGACAACCGTAGAGATCAAATTACTAATTCATTATTATTAGATCCTAAAATAATGATTAGTTTATTATTATTTTAGGATGTAAAACTCATGGTAATAATTAGATATCTATAGTTGTCAGTTATCTATTGAGCTGTGGATAAAAATGGTGGCTGAAGGATTCTTTCTAAAGCTGTTCCTGCAACCTCCCATGCCGCTTATAAAAACCCTTAGCTCGTTAGGGGTGCATTTCCGACCCCCCATTCTTATGTGATTCTGAGTCATCTAGGTGTCCTACCTCTCCTAGAAGTTATGAAACACGCTGTGTATGAAAATTAGGTTTCATACTACAACCGGTCCAGGTACCACTTGTTTTTTTGATGCTGCCAACTAGGACATTAATTCATTTTCTAGCAACCCGGCAGATATACTGTGTAGTGGATTGTGATGCCAAGAGTAGTGCTGTAAAAGTCGCCAAGAAAAGTGGCACCCGGTTGTAATATAGTACTGACAATTGTTCCACAACTTTTGTACTTTAACTCATTAACATAAAAATAGTAAGGTTGAAAATTAAATTTTTTATTGGTTGGCATGGAATGACCTCTCAGTTACACACCAACTGGAGGGCCATCAAGTATGGGTCTCAAAAATTAGTAGGTGAGCCAAGATAATGAACTGGTATATTTTGTTTTTGTAAAAATTGATTGTAATGTATTGTTAATTATCACAAAGCAAATTTTAACACGGAAAATTAGAAATATTGCTAAAATTTCAAACCAACCGATTAAAATAGACAATTATTTTAATGACAGCATATAGAATATTGGGTTCAATTCTGTTAATGTTCCCGCTAAATATCTAAACATCCAAAACAACTTGGTTATAAATAATAGTAGTATGAAATTGGGGTACAATTCTGTTGTTAACTGTCTCCAAAATTGTCATTAAATATCGCCAATCTGTTTTAATGAAAACAAATTAGAAATGTAGCTGAAAATTGAAAATTAACTGATAAAAATATGCAATTATATATCTGACAAACAGTGTTATTCTTAGGATTTTTTTGAAGGAGTAAAAATACTCCTCGACTTTTTTTAGGAGGCGTGAAATACGGAAATAGCATAAACTGCATATACAAAGACAATTTTTTTTATAAAAACTTTCTTTTTTAATGGACAAAATAAAGTAGAAAAAATGAGGATGCTATTTTGGTTTTTAACAATTCTAGCATTTGTTAAGTATATTAGTAGAAAATATTAAGTATAATAAATAAAACAGTTCATTTTACATCAAACATTCTAAATAAAATATCAATTTAATATTACAAATTTGAGTAGAAAAATATTATTTTTCGATTTCGGTGAATGAACACACCTGTGTGATTAATCTTCCGACATTTTCGTTATTTGTTATGTTTTACGTTTGTTTCAGCGAATTACAATAGAAAAAGAAAAATAGAAGATGAGCAAATCTTCAGAAAAAAGTGTGGAGATAAGAAAAAAGTGTAATTATAGAAATAAGAGCCGTAATAAGGGTGGTCACCAAAAGATATTGTGGACTAAAAGGTATCTTCTATGTACTAAAATATCTCTGAAATGTGTTTATTATTTAATAAATGTTTAGTTAATTGTGTGTGTGTGCACTTTTGTCACAATTTTTCTTTTATAATGAAATTTCTAAATTTATTTGAAACAAATATCTCTCGATTTATTTTTAAATGCATATTTAATACCCTATAAAATGATTGTTTTTGACAACTTTTATTACTAAATTATCCTTCTAGTCTATGCCAATTAGAATTAGTGGTAAATAATCCCTACTTTTAACTCAATAAAACCCTAAGTTGTGACATCATCTATTTTTTTGTTATGTTTAAATAAAAGTTGAAAAGGATGTTTGAAAAATTCATTTTAATAGTCAGTGTATTCACAAGTTAGAAATAATTTTTAACAAAAAAAGAATTACTTCTAACTACTAAGAATGCATCTCTGGTGTTGCTTTTCATTTAAATAGTTCGGTAATCTCACAGGAAACAAAACATTGTATCTTATAGGGAGTTGAATGAATTTGCAATAGGATTACAAAAATATGGATTTTCTCAGAAAGAGAAAATTGCAGAACTTCTCAGCACTAGAGACAAACAAGAAGTTATGTAAGTATGATTGTGAGATTGAAGTGTTTTTTATTTTGATGCTTTGTTGTTTATAATTGATAAATTGTATCTCTTTATGCAAAGTATTATTGATCAAAAGATTGCTAAAATTTGTAGTATTTATGTTTTTGTTATGTAATTATTTTATGGATGTTTTTAAATGAACCTAGTAAAAATAAAGGTAATAAAACAATAAGGAAGTTGCATGTGTCAGATTTTCAAAAACAAACAAGTGTTCCGTATGGTTTTTGGTATGGTAAAATGAAATATCTAGTCAGTTTTTCAAAAAAATGTACAGGTAATTAAATATTTTAATTTAAAAGTCGAGAAAAAAAAACACGTGACTGAAAACGTTTATTGTTTAAACTGTAGGATGACGTCAACAATAATACCATCAACTCCATTGCTTTTCAACAATGCCTATTGTAAGATGAGGTCACATCCAAACTCTTGGCGTTTTCGCGCGCTTTTAAAAAGGGATTTTTGTTAATTTTTTTGGCAATCAAAAAATTTCTCGATCGGCCTCAAATTTTGGGTAGTTGCTTATTTTTGTATGAAGAATCTATTAAAAAAATTTTAAAAAATCATGCAACTTCCTCATTGCATAAGGGTGAATAAACTAATAATACTTAACCCCTTAACTGTCGTCGCTGCAATACACGGTTGGGAAATCCCGAGTGTTAAGTGCCAATGGCGTAAGTATCTCTGTGGAAGTACGATCTGTTGCACTATGTTTTGACTAAAAATAATACCAATACTTCACATTAAGTTCGACAAAATGCAAATACTATTCTACTATAAAATGTATATCCGAAATTTGGATGAGGCGTACCAAAACCGAGTTGAAAAACTGGGTTTTTTCCTTAAATTTACAAATATTTTTGGGGTGAGGACTCCGCTTCTATACTTGGAACTCTATTATTTTTTATAAGATCGTCAAAATGTAAAAATCCTTCCAAAAAATCGTTTAAATTCTTGAAGATATATCTCCAAAATTCGGATTAGGTGTACCAAAACAGGTTTAAAACATGCTATATAGACTTAAATTTTCTGGGGGAGGACCCCCAGACCCTCCTTTTTGGTACTTTGAGCATGATTCACAACCTGTTATACATTAAGATGATCTAGAAGATTCAAATGGATTTTGAACATTCCTAGCCTCCCTCCCCCCACAAAAAAAAACATATCCTGGATCGGCCACTGATCAGTTGAAAGCCCAGTATTACTTGAATTTACCAGAATTTACTTGTATTATACCATTTAAATTCATTGAAAAGGGGACTAAGAAGTGAGGGAGTTAATTATATTTGAAATTAAATCTACGGAATTTTGGGGAATCTAGACCACCCCCCCTCTAAAAATTGCTACAATCCGTGCCTGTATTAGACTAATCATTTTCTTCATTTTATTTTAATCATTGTCACATTTAAAATTTTCATTTAATTTTATAGTTGATATTTCTATTAAAAGCAAAAGTGTATCTAAATAAATATTGGGCACTTTCAGGAAAAACCTCACACAAATTTATCCAATCAGACTAACGTAGGCCATGGACTAACTCGTAAATTTCAAAATTTTGAAATTTACATTTAAAGTAATAAAAAGTAAAAAAGCAATAATCGGTTTAAATATTTATTTCTGTAATTAATAGTTTAATTTTACGAGATTTGTGAGTAAAATTGCCATTTTTAATTAATCTTAGTAAAAATTAATTAAGTTATTGATTAAATAAGCTATTAATAATATTATTAATTAAAAAAATGTCAATTATTTTACAATAATTCTGGTATTAGGGCCTCGCAAACCAGTTTCGCCGACACTGCTTGTGGTACTAGGGACGCCACTGCGGATCGATTTGATTTACTTCTTGTTTTTTGCTATTTTTTATTAATCAGCTGATGATTCAGGTTTTAAATGCTGCTCTATACATTGAGAGAGTGAAATTTCTTTTTATGAATGAAATAAACAATTTCTTAAGTATTTTACAAGTATAAAAAGAAATGCAAGCTCTGCATGAGCGTAACTATGCACACCAGGTCGAAACACTGGGGAGCCAGTTGCTGTGGATTTCTGTGGCAGTTAAGAATAAACAAATTCTGATATTAACAGATGACCCTTATCAAAAGTTTGTAGAGGTCAAAGTTGATTTTCTTATGCAGATATTTGGTCATATGTATTGCAGAAAAGATAAGAAGAGCATCAAATTGTTTAAATTGTAGTAATTTTATATAGATAATTGTCTTACAGGGACTAATACAGGCCAATTTTGGTACTGTTTATCGGCACCTTCACAAAAAATGTACAAACAAAAACAGCATCTTCACAAAAATATTTTTAATGATATGTGAGTTGCTTATAGTTAATTAAGTATTTAAATTGCTATAAAACTGAAGAAATCAGTAATTTAATGCTGATTTCATTAATTTTACAGTTTCTTTTAAAAATAGCACTAATAAAAATTTCACATAAATTTTAAAAGATCTTACAATTTTTCACAAACAGTAAAATGCTGTGTCCACAAAAATGGGGGTTAAGTTTCAAATCCTGGATTGGTCCCTGTCATAAACATCTCAGAAAAGTCAAGTAGCATAATTTAATATCAATTAATTATATTTTATTATAAGAAACTCACTTTAATCTGGATGTTAGGAAGGTGTGTTGCAGGAAAACTGGAGATCAGTGAGCAAATTATCAAATGGTCAAACACTTGTAAAATGGTCAAAAATAGCTCTGTATAAAAATAAAACATACTTGAATTTTCAGCAAGGGGGGAAAATGAAATTTCGGGGTCGGAAATGGAAAAAAATGAAAAATTGCTGATAATGGGTTAAATTTTGAAGCACATGCATGGAACAATATGGATATCCCCCAAAATTTAGATACTACCTCTAAAACTGCGTCTGAATGTCCCACCCATTACAATGAAATGGATCATTTCTGTCTGTTAACCCATAAGTGCTGTATTTTGATTTTTAAAATCATTATCTTTCAGACTATACTTGGAGTCAGCAGAGCGCACTTTGCAGCGGAAACATCTCCAAAGAAGGAGAGCAAAATCCAAAGTTTCCCCTTATATTGAATGCAAAAATATCCTCATGGATTCCAAATTGGCTGTGGAAGTGTTGGAAGGGCCACCAATACGAAAGTGGAATTATATGGCTAGAAATCAGCAGACTGGAAATTCAATCGGATACAGAATAGACTATTCCAGGACTGCTATAGGAGACGTAATTTTTTTCCCTTTTCTTTATTTTTCTTCTCTTGTTTTTTTAAATTGAAAATACAAGTTTTGAACTTTGACCGATAGTATGAAAGTAACTACTCAAACTTTTATTTAAAAAAAGTTACCGTCACTGTTTCAGAAATTTTTATTTTTGAACTCTGACCTATCACGATACAAAAGCTACTGCATAGAAACTTATGAAATTTGAAATGTTCTTGTATATATATAACCACACATATAAAACAGTGTCTTTATTTCGGAATAATAGGTAAAAGAAAAGCACATTTTTCAAAACAATAAACAATATTAAAGCTTAGATTATTTAATTCAAAACAAAAACATAATCAAAACTCATGTAAATAATGATTTGAACAATATAATGGTCGCTTTAAATCTTAGCGAAAATGTGGCACTTTTACTAAAAGTTGGTGTTTTCCGAACATTGGGTTCAGCCAAAAAGCCGCTTTCACAGGAAAGGAGGGCAAGGAAAACATTTTATAATGTGAATTACTTACATTTTCCTTTAAAAATACACTTTTGTTTGATTAATTTTAAAACAGGGTGTCAAACACTTTGCAATTTGGACAATAATAGTGCTTTTTTTGGTGTGTTTGAAATAGAGATGGAAAATTTCCGGAAATTTTGGGAAGGCGGAAAAAAACAGGAAAAAAACCGTTTTTTTTTCCGGAAAAATTGGAAAAGTCGGAAAAATTGACCTTTTTTCTTAGAAAAGAGCGGTTTTTGAATGCATATTTTTTTAGAAGCTAAATAATCATTCGTTGTATATAAAATCATTAGTCATTTTATATTATAATTAATAAATCATTAAAAATTAATTAAAAATAGTTATTCCAAAATTAAAATATGCAGCATTTTATGAGTAATTTCAAAACTAAAAAAAACTGCAGTTTTTATAACTATAAAATAATATATGCAATATAAATATAAAGCATGTGATTGTAATAAATAACATTAATGTAATAATTATCTATTAAACATAAAATACTTTTGATGAATTAATTTTGTATACATGATCCAATAACAAATAACAGATGTTTGCTATACTATCTAACATCAATATACATAATTGATTCTAACCTTTTGCACATAATCATTGCAATCATGTTTTCTTAGAAAGGTTGAGAAGTTTTAATTACATTCTTCCAATTTAAAAAATTTTTTAAGTCATTATATAAAAAAATTAAAGGAACAGCTTTCTTCTACCGGTACGGCGATTTTTGAAAATCGCCGACGGCGATAATCCATTAGATACGTGGTATCGATATATGGCCACTTGGCGTCTTCTAAAAGTGCCAAGTGGATTGAAAGTCGCCATACCCGTAGACGAAAGCTGTTCCAAATTAAAAAATCTTTGATTGTTTTGTTTAAATATTTTTGGAACTTATTTTTTTATTTAATTTTCATGATATTAATGTGTTCATTGTTCAATAAATACTCATACACCATAAATATTTTTTTAAGCAACCCCGTAAAAAGCCTCCAATAATCCCAAACTTTGAAATCTGATCTAAATTTTTTTTAAAGTTCAGATAAAGCAGAAAAACTTGGAGAAGTATTAGTAAGTCATTTCATATGCTTATGATTGTTAGACAATCTGATTTAATGGTTAAAATATTTTAATTTTATAATTTATAAAAATAATATACTGCATTTTATAATTAATATATAAGAATACAAATTTAAATTTCTTCTAATCCCAATTGGTATTAATTTGCACTGCATAATTATTTTGTTTTTAGAGAGTAAAATAAATAACACTTGGAGGTGAAAATAATTTATCTTGCAGCTTACTTTTTCCAAATTTGTGTTTTCATGTGAAATATTGAGTATAAAAAATATCAAATGTGAAAAAATTAGAATGTGAATGTAGACAATTTTTTAATGCATACAAACTTAAAAATTTCAATTTTTCCCGAGTGGAATCCAACTTTTTTGGGAAAAAATGCTTCTATTATATGGTTAAAACTTAATTCTTAAGTACTTTATTTTCATCTAAATAATCTTTTAATTGATATTGGTTATAAAATATATAAAAATCGGTTATAAAATATATTATAAATAAAGTATTTTAAATTAACAATTTCAATTTTTCCGGAAAGAAATAAACCCTTCGGAAAAAAACTGGAAAAAAAACGTTTTTTTTCCCAAAGTTTCCGTTTTTTTTCCGGCCATTCCCATCTCTAGTTTGAAAATAAAAGACTATGTTTAACTGGTTTTTGAGCAATAAAAACAGCTGCAGTGGAAATTGCACCTCGTGGTAGCAAGAAACTGGTCTCCCCTGAATTTGTTTTCTTCGAAAAAAGGGGAGAAATCGCCGACGAAAGCAAAAAAGAATGCATGTCCAATTGTGGACTTCATGGTTGAATAACCCAGTTTTATTGGAAGCTGAGATGAGTTCGCTTGTTTAATGATTACCATGTCACATTTCCGACTATATTCATAAGATGGTCTATCGTAGGGATTACCAGAGGGATTTGGGGGATATATCTCCCCCAAACTTCTAAAATAAAGTTGTTTAAGGGTAGGTTTAATTATACACAACACAATATTAAATTTTGGGCATCTTTTTTTCAGTTTGGATCAAATGCTCACGGTTTTCATTGGGCGTTCAGGGTTGCCAACCACTCCGAAACTTCCGGATTTTTTCCGTTAGAGTACTGAAAATCCGCGAATCCGCAATAAGTGTTAAATACTCCGGAAATACCCTTTCCATGTTTAATGCTTTATAATCTGTTACGATGGTAAGCCCTACTGGAACGCTAAATGGCATTGCAATGGTTGAGGCTCAAAATAGTATTGAGTTCTTTCCTTTCTTCAATAAAATTGACTGCAAAAGACATGGCTAGTGTTTCCAAATCGGGTTACAAACCATGGTTGGCTTTAAAACGATTGAAAAAATTTAGCTGTCATGCTTTCTGCAATATTTGTACCGTTTTGGTGGTTCCGGAGATAGTTTGGCACTACTCCTGAAGTAGCATAAGACATCCGGAATTTTTTTTCCTGGGCCCCTGAAGCTTTCTGGAAAAGGTTGGCAACCCTGGGCGTTTATGTAACTTGAGTGTATTGTTCCGAAAATAAAAGATACAGTGATTTAAAAAAATAAAGGGAAAATTATTTATCACCTTCTTTTATCGCACATAATTTTTTCTGATCAATGTCCCATTTCTTGGATGATGCTAGGATGGTCGATTCTGAATAGTAAAATAAATAAATTTATCGTTTATGCCAAATGACTATTTTTGTAAATTTAACATAATGTTATAAACCTACTCTTACACAACTCTATTTTGGAAGTTAGGGGGAGATATATTCCCAAATCCCACCCTTGTGTAGGATTCTTGGTCTATCATGTCAGGGACTAATGCAGGCCAATCTAGGTACCGTTTATCGGCACCTTCACAAAAAATATACTCGCAAAACGGTATCTTCACAAAAAATTACTCGCCAAAACGGCCCCTTCACAAAAATTCTAAAATAATTTTTTAATGACAGACGAATTGTTTATGGTTGAATTAGTCTAAATTGCTATAAAACTGTAGCAATAAGTAATTTAATGCTGTTTTCATTAATTTTATAGTTCCCCTTCAAAAAACTTATAAAAAAATGTCACAATAATGAAAAAGTTTTTTCAATTTTTCACAAAAATTAAAAGGATGTGTAAGTTTTTCACAAAAATGGGGGTTAAGTTTAAAATCCTGGATTAATCCCTGCATGTTGTTATATTTGGGCGCGCTTGCCAAAACACATAACATCCATAAGTTCAGGCAGACGAGATGCAACCCTTTAACTAAGAGGATGGTGGCAGACAGTCTTCCAATCTTGACTTTCCCCCTTTTTTGAGGTAAATTGGATTTCTTAATTGTCTAGATTTGTTGTAATGTTTTGTCTTCGTAATTGTCCCTTCTTGTGTTTTCCCAATAAAAATGCATTTAGTCCAACAATGGTTCTTGAGTATCCATCTTTTATACTTGTTAAATTTACTTTCGAATAATCTTGGCTAAGGCTGTTTTTTTGTAAACTTGCATTCCCCCCCCAAAAAAACAACTACTTAATTTGGTGTTTTTTAAGATATTACTATTTTAAAATTGTAAAATATACCTGGATGAAATGTAAAAGGGAATAAATTTATTTGAAAACTACCCATTCTGTTTTTCCCAAGAATGTGAAGGATTGTCCACTTTGCTAAAAAAAATCCTCTATGTTACATAACACTTTTTCTGCCTTCCAGTGTAAAATAATTATTAAAAATATGTTAAGAGTGACAGTATAATAGAATTTAAGTATATAACTCATATAATGTACTTTTATTAAATGTTAATTTTATGCTTCAAATGAGAAAAAATATTATTCTGATCAATCATGGGAGACAACCTTGTGCTTTTAAACCTCATTCCATTTCAACCAACTTCTTCAATCTAATAAAAATTCGAAATGAATATAAGTTAGGTAAAAGAAAATTTGTGCAATTGAAATGTTATTAAAATACTTTCCACTTAAAAATTTTATTAAAATGCCTTCTAACATGATATCATTTCTTTAATTTATTTTAAAGTATTGTTTACTTTTCTCAAGCAAATAATTTAAAAAATTACCCTTATGAGGGCAGAGATGAAAAAGTTTGCAAAACTTAAATTTTTTAGATTCTTCAAGATTTTTACGACGAAGCTGAAACGCCTGGAAACGCTCAAGTGATTGATGTTAAGTCCATTTACAAGTTTCTAATAGACTGTACAAAAGGACGAAATCCAACTGAATTAATGCCAAAAGAAAGTGGACTAGTTTTGATGCTTCTAAAAAAATTGAAAGAATTCCAAGATTCTATGGATTTAGATGAGGAAAGAAAATATTTTAGAGGTAAGCATAACCAAAGAGCTTTGTGTAGTTTTTTTTGTTGTGTCTATGATGAAATACAAAACAGGATTCAGGGACTCGACAATGTGTGAAATTAAATGTGACCATGAGCATTGACGACGGCCCTATTGATCTGTTCAATGCCATCGTCATACAGATTCACAGCAAATGGTAAGATCTCCATCTTCCTTAAATCCGCACTAATGGCCGGGCAGGCAAAAATGTGAGTCGGGCTTAGCTGTGTGTCTGGGCAGTTTACGCATTTTCTATATACTCTAGTGCCTTCTCTTTCTATCCGGATGCCCTTGTAATGGCCAGTTCTGAGTCTTACAATAGTTTTTGGGATAAGTCGATCGGCATCAATGTAGCAAAGCTGGGGTTTTGGTTGGGATCGATTTCTCTCTGAGTTTAAAATTTGCTATTGCATTTGCATCTAGTATGGTAACATTTTTATTGTTGTCATTGTTGAGACCCCTGGCCTCTTTGGCCTGGTTATCCGCTTTTTCATTGCCTGCTATATTTACGTGGGCTGGTATCCACTGTAGAGTGCAGGATTTGTTCAGCTTTTGAATTTTATGAAGATGAGAGTGGACTTTGCGGGTGATGAATGAGTTACCCTTCAAAATAGCTTGAAGAGCAGCCCTTGAGTCATAGAAGACGAGACCTGTAGCCTGCTCAGAGGGAGGAAGGGCTAAATACATATCAAGAACCTCAGTAATTGCTCGAATTTCACATGTGAAATTTGAGGAGATGATTCCAGCTCCGTATTTGGCCTGGTAAGTTGTATCTATTGGAGTAGTTAAAAACACTCCTGATCCACCATTGGTGATAGTCTTGGTCTTTTGTTTTAATAAGTAAATATTAAAACAAAACAACCCTTATTAATTATAACATTTAATCAGGGGTTTGTGTTTTGTTTTAATAAGTATTTATTAAAACAAAACACAAACCCCTTATTAAATGTTATAATTGTTAGCACAATCAAGGAGAGTTCAAGAAAAATAACACATTCATTTTTCAAAAAATTTTTTCTTTACCCTCAACACAGAAATGCTAAGAAAACCCCCAGATTTTGAAAAAATTGATTTTGTAATATTTAAAATTAAAATCAGATTAGAAAAAATTAACTTTCTAAATACAGTGCGAAGAATTTGTCCTTTCTAATGATTTTTGTAAGTTTTCATCACAGAATCATGCTCTTTATCAAGCAGTGTTCCACCTATGTCATGGCAATTTGTACCCAGACCCAGAGATAATTTTAACGCCTTTAAGAGCGTATTTCACGCATTGAAAATCGGTAATACGCTTTAAAAACTTGCCAGGAGTATTTTCACGCTTTGAATTTTCAACAAAAGTTTAGCTTAAAAAATGGAGCCCTACCGAAAACAACTAATATTTTTTATCTACTCAAAACACCAACTTTTATATTTTCTACTAATTATTTGTTTGGATTGTTTTGTTTTTTATTTGTTTTAATTTTTTCTAATTTGTTTAACATTTTCTACAAATACTTAACATATTCTTTAATTGTTAAAAACTAAATAGCACACTCATTTTTTTCTATTTCATTTTTTTTTGTCCATTAAAGAAGTATTTTTATAGAAAATTTGCATCTGTATTTGTAGTTTGTTATTTCTGTATTTCACTCCTAAAAAAGACAAGGAGTATTTTTACTCCTCCAAAAAAATCCTAGGAATAACACTGCCCAGACCTTATACTTGATAAGCGGGGGCACCATAAGCGGATAGTTTTTAATGATAAAAGGCCTAATATTGGTACCAGAGAAAAATGTCGTAATATGCGGGACGTCGCACTAAGCTGGGGCGTACTAACGAGAGTTTACTGCAGGCCCGTATTTAGGGTTTTTGCCGCCTGGTGCATATAGATTTATTGCCGCCCCCCTTTTTCATTTTCTGTTTCAAGAAAATCCCCCTTTATTTCTTTTAAAAGTCTACTGCTTAATGGTAGGGTGAAATTAGCATTTAATTCTATTTAACATTAATCAGGGTTTATATTTTCTACAGATAACTAATTGATGGGGAGTTTCAAAATATCATCTCTTTAAATTTTAAATGCAAATTATAAGATAATTTTTTGATTAAGAAAAGAAAATATCCTTGTTTCTCTATTCTTTTGTCCTTGATACTGTGTCGTGTATATAAATTTATTTTGGGAGGGCCCTAAAATTATTTTACACCTCCAAAGCAAATTTATCGCGTCCAATCTAGCTTTTTACGCATGTGTTTGTTTGAATTTACATCTAAAAGACCTTTTTATAAAAAAGTTGTGGTGAGTAATTTAGTTCCAAGTACGAAAGGGGGGTCTGGGGGTCCTCCCCCAGAAAAGTTTTGGAAATTAGACTCTAAAAAACAGGTTTTTAGCTTGTTTTGGCCCATTATAGCCAGTCTTGATGCACTTGTAGTAATCTGCCGCCCTGTGCTATAGCACATGTTGCACGTGCCTAAATACGGCCCTGGTTTACTGTATATGTCACTGTTAAGGGGTTTAACTGAGTGACCCATACATGGAAATGGCGAGATTAAATAAAGCAATCTAATTACTAAAAAAGTACATGTGTTTTAAACAAAAAAACTTTAATAGCAGACTGAATTTTACAGTAGGTTTTAGTTTCTAATTTATTTTATTTGTTTAAAGATTATAAGGGTGCTGTGAAATTTGCTCCATTCAAAGTAAAAGGTGAAGGTAAAGAAAAAAGTGCAGAAGAGGGTGGAAAAAACGAAGACAGTCAAGAAAAAAGTGCAGAAGAGGGTGGAAAAAACAAAGACAGCCAAGAAAAAAGTGAAGATGATGAAGAAATGGATGAGGATGGTAAGACTGAACAAATATTTCTTACTTAGTTTATACCTTTATTTTAAAGTCGATCTCCATGTATTATTATTGCCAATGAAAAAACCATCAAAATAATACTCGTTGGTGTTCCAAATCACCTGATATAAAGATATTGGCATTGGGGAGGGGGGCTTCAGCTTCCCAAAATGAAATAATCTTACACCAGATTTTGACTCCAATTTGTTGTTTTTCCCTTTTTCATACAAGTTTATCAATGATTAAGCCGCAAGTTTTTTTCAAAATGGAAAGAAAACCTTAAAATTTCCAACTTATTACCATGCAGCCTGCACTTCAAACTGCCTGCTGGCCTAATTCAGCTCTTTTTCTGGTCCAATAAGTCTTTAATGTTTCTACCAGTTAAAGTAATTGAGAATATTATTTAAAAATATGCATTTTGTAAATCTTTAAAAGATTTGCAGAAGGATTCACCTGTGCAAAAATGTTTATTTAGTTCCCCCAATTACAAATACAAACAAATGAGAAAAAGTTGCAGAAATTTCTAAAGCATACAAATTTTATTGAAAGCTAAATGTACAAACTTGCATTATCTTTTGAGTACTGAAAAACTGATTCCTTTATCATCAAATTATGTTTTTAAATAATCTAATATACTTTAATTAAATAGTCATGAGCATACAATAGTAAATTTTCATCAATTATGTTGTGTGATGCAGGTTACCTCTATATAAATACTTGTATGGATTTCTTTTTTGTTAATGAAAAGAATTTTCCCCGTTATTACACTATTCCAAGAGGTATTCAAGTAACCTATGATTGTTTTTCCCCCCTTGAGTACATATATACCAAACTAAGTCACTTTTTTTGCACTCATTTGCAGTTTATAATCCTGATGCAGTGAAGATACCAGAAGAACTATATAATACCTTTAAGACTCACTACAAACTGGTTGAAGGCTTCAACCCTCTATTGGTTCCTTTATGGCATCTAAATAAACAACAAGTTGCTCTGGAACCTTTAATGAAAGATTTTCTAGGAAGAGGTGATACATAAATGTACAGAAATCCCCCCCACCTGAATTTTGTAAAATTATCAGTTATGTAAAATGATTCAAAAGTAATGCAGGATAAAATATAGATATTGTTTATTGTAACCATTTTATATATAAAGCATTTTGTGAATAGTTTCTAATTCTCTGATTCTGAAGTAGATGTCTTTTTATACATAACGGCAGTTTCTTTAATTTTTGGCATTATTTCTGTCAGTAAAGATTGAGATGCTTGTTTTTCTTCCTCAGGTTCACTAGGGGTAAGTTTCTTGATCACCGATTCTGAAAGAAAAATAAATTTATAATGCTGTTATTTATTATAACTTTTATACTAAATATAATTGGGGGTATGTATAAGCAGCGTTCTGTCCAGAACTGTCTAGCATAACCAAAACATTTCAGACGTAGATTTGAGTGAAGTAGATTTCGAGGGAAGAATAACTTTAAAACAAAAAAAGTTAAAAATCTGAAAAAGTTGGGATTTTTAAATAAAATGGTTTGTTACTATACTAAGTGTAGGAGTGTTTAAAAAACTAAAAACCTCAAATTTAAACACAATAGTTTTGAAGAGGGTAAGGTAAGGTAAAACGTGAAACAATTCAGCTATTTAATTCACAACTTATGCTACCCTGAGCTTATGGGTGACCTTTGCACGGATGTAGCTATAACTTTTCCATGGGGGTGTCGAGAATTCACTTTATGCAATATATGTGCTTTTTATAAAATTTTGTAAAGTAATGTTAGAATCCCTTTGACACTTGAGCAAAGCTGCTGGTAAAGTTAGTTAACTTTTAAGTAACTTTCGATAAAACACATAATGTAGGTTTGTAAAATATTTATTTATGATAAAGCTATAACAGTAAAATTAAAATAATTTCTTTAAAGTACTGAATTTAGCCTTTTTCGCCTTGTTGCCAACTTATGAATAATTTCTTCGGAATAGTATTGCCACGGCAAATCACGAATAATGATTAGTTCAGTTTTTGTTTCGGGGCAAGGATTTTTAAGTGGATCTGGGACCTGCAGTAACCAGACTTTTAGGGGGGAGGATTAACTGAACATCATTTTTAAGGTACCCCCTAATGAATGCCTTTATACATTAAGTGTTAGCTCACTTTAAATAGTATTTTGACAGGGGTTCATCTAGAAAAAAATTGGGTCCGAAAACGGACCCTTCACAAAATTCCGACCCCCCAAAACGGACCCTTCACAAAATTCCGACCCCCCAAAACGGACCCTTCACAAAATTCCGATCCTCAAAAACGGTCTTTCATAAAATTCAGATTATCAAAAATCGACCTTTCAATGTCTTCGAAAAAAATGAAACACGTAATTTTCAAGGTTGTTGTATTTCCCCTCGCGCGTTGACTTATCAATTTTCTCCGCGACGTCATGTCTCTTCCTAAATTCGGGGGGTCACAACCGAACTTTTCCCCTCACTTCGCACGCACATTTTGGTTTGTTTAGTCCTAAACAGGGGGGGTGGAAGTCTGGAATTTCTAGTAGACTCCTATCTTTACCGGATGTTTGGCGCCAAAGAGATTTTTGGATTCTCGGCAGTTGGTTTCACAGCAACTATACACAATTATTGGGACATTCGCGAGCGCTCAATGACCCTGCGAGTCCCAACGGGTTAAATCTGTCTAGATTTTGTTAAAATTATTTCGAAATGAAGCGTGGTCGTCCACAGTCGTCTAGTGATTCCAGACATTCAGATTACTACGTTAAGAAAATCAAAAAGTCCGATTTCACATGGATGTAAGTCCATAACTAATTTTTTCCAAGTGGATGTAAGGAATTATTCGGCTACAGTCAGTAACAAAGATCTTGCAGGCCAAATAGAGGTTCTTGAAGATTTAGAGCTCCATGACAATACTGCAAAAAGTTTGAACCTCCATGACGATGATGCAATTTCGAAGCTCCATGATAATGATTCGGAAATTTCGAAGCTCCATGACAATGTAGCGGAAAGTTCGGATCACCATCAGAACAACGTTGCGATGTTGAAAAGTTTGAGAACCCCTGCTTTAATACATTTTACTGGGTATTTTTTCTATGCTTTTCAAAAATTTGAGGTTATATAAAATTGTTTAAGTTCAAATTTATTAGTATTTCCAAAAGCTCTTTAATATTAGAAGTTAATAATAGAATGTGATTGAATAATGTAAATTAATAATTTTATAAAATTATAAAAGCAAAAAAAATTCTGTATTGGCAAAAACTACTTGAAGTATAGTTCCAATGAATCCAAAAATTGAGGTTTTATGTTAACCCTTTAGTGCGCAGCTTATCATATATGCAAAGCGATGTATCCAAGCTAATTCTCCCCCTCCTTTTAAACTTAGATGCTCAAATGTGCGGTTTACCACATCTGTAAAGCAGTGTTTTCAAATGTATGGCATGAGTTTGCTAATTTATGGCTTTACACTCAAGTAATAAGGCCAACAGTATTGAAGATCGCAGAAATCACAGATTACCAATTTCGGGCTAATTTGATTGCAATTAAAAGTTAGTAAAAAAGTTCAGATAGATGTGATAATTTTTTATATCAAAATTTGGACCTTTCTTGTCATATATTTGGCTTTGAATCTTCAAAGTGAGTATTTCTTGATTCTCTAGGGCCGAATTTAACCACTTATCATACCTGCAAAGTTGCGCATTTAGGTTGCTTTTCACATTTCATTTTTAGATATTTGTCTCAATGTTTCTATGGATCTATTTTATTATTTTAGGCAAATTTTACATGGTTTATGGGTTGTATCGTTGGTATATATTTTTTAATACCGATATTAGTTTTCTTGAGGGTGGATAAGATTTTTTTGTGAGAACTTTTAATTTTGTTTCCCTTTATAAAAAATTTAGTTAATTAAAAATTGTTATTTTTTACCAACATTTGTTAACAAGTTCCAGAGGGGATAAATATAAGCGTCAGCCCCTCTGGATCCACCAGTGTAAGAATTATATAGTTATTAACTCATTATCGCCCAGCCGGGGACATATTTCTAGAACACTAGACATAGTGTGAAAGATGCACTTTTAAATGACCTTGGATTTATCCCATGAGAATGAAACTTCACACGTGGCAAGACAAAACATCATTCCTTCAGAGGTTATGAGGTTTCTTTTCAAGTTGTTATGATTTTTTTATATTTTTTCTGTTTTTTTATTCTGCTATAGTGATGATAGCAGTGCGTTTGTCTGAGGATGATGGTTTCGTTTTGATGTGTTTTTGTGTGTGTAAAAAAGAGCAAATTGACTCTTGGTGGTTTATTGGGTTTTATTTTTTATCAATGTAGCTATAATACTGTTATAACGTAGTTATTCTGAAAAAATTAATATTTTTAGTAAAATTACAGGTAGAAATGTAGATAAATGCTGGGCGTTGGATCCACGTTTTTTCTGTACTGCTAACTGTTAGTGAACAGAATATTAGGAAAAATACAGGATTTAATATCCCTAAGTTCGCATTAAACACATTACAGTCTAGTTTTCTCAAAAAAAATCCGATAGACTTGTTTCAAAATCCCTCAAAAATGGACCCTGACAACCGAAAAAAAGCCAGACCTCGATGTACAGACAGGTCTTAAGTCTAAAATTAAGTATAAATAAAGATAAGTGATTAAAGCTTTAAACAAGTTGAAATAAGTATTTTTGTGCTTAAATAAAAAAGTTTCATTCTGACTGCATTGTTTTTAATAGTATGTTCAAAATAGACCTAAATGCGCAGCTTTGCATATATGCAAAGACCAAATAATTGCCGATAATTAAAAAAATAATTAAGAGGGAATTTTTTTAGTATTTTTCCTAGTGTTTGGGGCTCATAAGTAATCAACAAAAAAATATTGACATTAATTGGAAAATGTGCGCACTAAAGGGTTAAGCACATCAGTAGCACTTTAATATTTGAAGTTAAATTCAATTTATTCTTTATTAGAAGGTTGAAAGTAAATTAATTTTGCAAAAGCAAAAAATTTAGCTTTGGCACAAACTAATTTAAGTATAATTCTAATGAATCCAAGAATTTGAGGTTATATAAAATTGTTTACAAAGAGTTAATTTTAGTAGTTCCTAAATATCTATTAAAAGGTTGAAAGTAAATTAATAATTTTATAGTAAATAAAGCAATAAATTCAGTTTAGGCAAAAATTATGTAAAGTATAAATTTGCACGAAAATGTTTCCATTTTAATAACCCTATTTTGGGATGCAAATATTTTTCACAAAATTAGTCTCCAATTTTTCACAAAATTATTTTTCATTTTTCACAAAATTCAAAAACAGGACCCTGGCAAAAAAAACCTGGATGAACCCCTGTTTGATGACATGTTGCTCATAATGTAAAAATTTTACAATGAGAGCTTCTAGTAAAAATGGAGGTCTGGGGTCACCCCAGAAAAGTTGCCTCTGAAATAAGTGTTCTAGCTCATTTTCAGACCATTTGAGCAAAGAGAACAGTTCTTTGTAAACAGAATTTTCTAGAGAAAAAAGTCTTAAGGGGGCCAATGGTTCTCCTCCAGAAAATTTTTTGAAAATTCCCCTTTAAACTTGTGTATATCTCCTTTTCAAACTCTGGAGAGAACCAAATAGAAAAATTTTCAAGGGAAAACACCCACAACAGATGTCAAACTTTTAGAGGGGGTTTGAGGGTTCTCTCCCTGAAATTTGCCCCTCAAAAGTATTTTAACTCATTTTGAGACTTTATGGTTCCCAAGCTACTTATGGAAATTGCAGAATTTTCAAGTGACTCCGATATTTTTCAAATTACTGTGGAAACCTAGGGGGTTGCCCCCCCAAATGATGCCCGTGAAGTCAAGTAAGTCTGTTATCTCCCATTTTATTGAGATTCGAAAATATGGATATTTGGCTTTAAAAAATTGTTGCTTAGGCTGGGGGGTCTAGACACCCTAAACCCCCCTACACACGGCACTGTATATTTGGACGGCTATTTTTCAACTAAACTCTACTCTAATTTCCACGGCTAGGCGTTCCATTGGTTCCATCACTAAGCGCCGAGACTGCTACGTAATCACGAGACCTACAGCGCATGCGCCACTGGCCGTTTTGGCCGTCCAAATATACACTTCGCCTACACACATTCGTGGACCTTTGCTTTCTTTGATCAACTCTATTCCCAACATAGAATTTCGAAAGGGTCCTTGAGCAAGTTACCAACCTTGATAAGTAGCTAGAAGCTGATAAACATCAGTAGGCACTTGTCGCTGAAGATAGCCAATGATGTGGGGGACAAATTTTCCAGAGGCATGGAGCATATTGTGTGTGTGAGTTTGAAATATCACTAGAACTGCTAAATGCAGACAGAGTGCCGGATCTGATGTGTCACTCAGCTGAGCCAACAAAGATTGCCGATGGTTGGATAAGATCAACCTAGAAAAGAAATTATTACTTTAAATTAAAACACAAATTTACAAATACTAACACTTAACCTATCATTAATCTTAGTGGTTTAAATACAGTAATTTTATATTACACCTGAGGGCGGAAAAGGGGTTTTAATGATTTTTCTCACTTAGTTTTCACACCAGTTTTTTTAAGACAAAAAGAGTTTAACACTGACCAAAAACATGCATGACCAACATTATGGAAAACCCCTAATTCAAACTGTTTTTCAAGTGATTTTAGGTCACATTCAAAAACAAGCAATTGCAACCAAATACTCAAGATAATTAAGATATTTTAAGACAACACAGTTTCTTGTAAACAGGGATTAACCTCAGGTGGTTCTTCTACTTTGCACGGAACCAGTTTTTGATTTATATCTATTATAAATAAAGTGTTTAAAAAGCCTTGTTTATTCGGTTGCCTTGTATTTGGAAAGCTCCATTTACTCTTAAAAAATTTGTAAAGAAAAGAAAGCTAATTTAACAAGAAAATATTACAAAAGCAACAAGTAGATCAAAGTTATAATTTTTTTGTAGACCAGTGCAATTAGAACAGTATTTTTATACTTATCAATGTAAATCGAAATGAAGATGTAGCTGATAATATATAAACCTTTCTTTCTTTTTGTCTGGTTTACGAATGATCATATCACATATTCCTACTCCAAGAACAACTTCTATAGTAGCTTGGAAGTCTTCTAAAGTCTAAAAAATAACCAAAACATCAGGAAAAAGCTTAAGGTACTAAAACTGAATAAAAAAATGGATGAAGAAAGTGGAACCTTCGCATTAAGAGAAGCATGGAGTTTTGTAAGTGATTGCCGAATCTCTTCTGGGAACTTAGCAATCAGCTTTTGCCGCACCTGAAACAGAAATCTTCCGTAGTCAATTCCTAGAATTGAAAAATAACTGAAAAGTTGTTGGTAGTATTTTGAATATGGCGTTCAATGCATTCTTTAATAAAATGAGACGGATCAAAATATTGGGTTGTCCCATAAGTTCTGTTACTTTTTACAAAGTTTCGTGTTTGAAAATTTTTTATGAAAAACTGGTAACAGGTGGCAGGGGCGTAACTAGGGGTGGGCAAACGGGGCAAGGCCCCGGGGCCCCCAGCTTCAGAGGGGCCCCCAGATCCGATCGTCCTCATTTCTTTTGGAGACGATCCCCTGATTAGACCAACCAAAAACAGCTTCGTGGGAGAGGGCTTCAGTTTTCTCAAGGGGCCCCCCTCTCTCTTGAGATGCCCCATGTCCATTAACTGATAAGTATTGTCGCCGGACTTTGTCTGGACAACACCGACGCGTGTGAAAACGGACACGGGCCATAAAGAGCATGGGAGGTCTCATTCTATTGATACATTTTCGGGGGAAAAACCTTGGTAATAGATCCCTCTAGTGGCCTTGTTGAGAAATAAGTAATGAGTTTGTTTTGTTGCGAAAGAGAACAAAAGTAGTTTATAATAAGCGACGCGTGCGATTGAAGATGAAGCGCACATACAAAAGTGGAGCTGAAAAAAGAAAGGAGAAGGAATTCAGGGTTAGGAACCATCTGTTCGGGATAAAAATCCTTATCATCTTGGATAATCCCAATCGAAAGTCCGCATCAAGAACAAGAAATACAAAATGCTGAGGAGAATACAGGAAAAGACTCGTTTTGTTGGAGAATGTGGTAAAAAGAAATTGTTCTTCTTAATTTTTGGTAGAATAAAAAAGGGGAAAAATTACCCAAGTCAACATTTAAATGCATTTTTTTCTATCACATAAAAATTTAATTTTTTAAATATTTTAGAATAACTAATATTTTAAACGAGTTTATTTAAAGTTGATAACATAACTTATTTACCAACATAAAAAAATGTCTCTTCAATTATGTCAATTTAAGTTTTACAATTTTTAAAGTTTTAAATGCAATCGACTCGTTTATTGTGATCACGGTTGATGATCAGATAATTTTATCAAAATTGGCCGCTCTCGATCACTCCTATTTAATATACCGCAAAATGTCCTTCCTAAAAACCCTCTTTATTTCCCGTTTAAGGGCCAATTTTTAATACATAAACGTACAAAATGAGTTATTAATTTATTAATGTTATATTTACCCCTCATATTTTTCTTTAAGAATTTAAAAATTGTAAAATACATACCAGGTTATCGTTTTAAGTACTTAATTTAGAACTACATAAGTTGTGATTTTAAAGCTAACACTCGAGTTACGCTGTTGTTTGAAACTTTCTAGAATCTATCAAATCGCTTATCATTCTACTCTTGGACAAAAGTGATCACATTAAGCGGAGTCGACGACCGTATTATTAAAAAAAATGAGTTGCGTAATTTTCGGTTTGTTGCTTTTTCCAAATTATCACCTGTTTTTTTAGTTGAATAAAGGCAAAATTAAATAAAAAAAATTTTGAAACTTTCAAATTTGCGAACTTTTTCTTTTTTGATGCCTGAAAAAGGGCAATTTTCACACGCTAATTTCTCCGCGAATATTCCAGTTATATTTTCATGAAACATTTTTCTGCGAGTTCTTCATAACGATGGCAACAATACTCTCCATAAGGTTTTTGCTCTATCTCCTATAGTTTTAAAACTAATTTTTTTAACCTTTTTTATTTCGCCGCTAGGGGCGCTGTAAGTTATCTCAATGGATTCACCAGGGTCACTTACTTAAGGGCAGACCTTACTTCCATGACCCTAGGACCAGTGGCGGATCCAGGGGGGTGGCACTCTGGAAAGTGCCCCCCCCTTGGAGACCCACAAAGGTTCTCAAAATGACTAAAAACCCAACTTTTACAGGTCTAATTTCAAAATTTTTTCTGGGGGAGGACCCCCATACCCCCCATTAGTATCAAAATGGGATCTTTAGTGTCTATTTTTAGGAAATGACGCAAAAAGTTATATAATATAACTATAACTATATTACTATATTACTAACTATATTACTTTTACACGTCAAATTTAAATTTTTTCTGGGGTAGGATCCCCATACCCCTAATGGTACCACAATGGGATCTTGTCTGGAAAAGTGCCCCCCCCTTGGAGCCGTGTTGGATCCGCGCCTGCCTAGGACACGTTGGTTTGGTTCCAAATAAAAGCCGCGAAACGGACTTTTTGAAACACCCTGTAGTATATTATATATAAAGGGGGCCCCTTCCAACGACCTGCCCCGGGGCCCCCGAGGGCCTAGTTACGCCCCTGACAGGTGGAGATTTTAAACAAAAGGGATTTTGATATATGTATATTTATGAACATAATGTGTGATTTTGGTAGTTCTCGTGATATTATTTCTATTCAAAATGGCGGTTTAAAAAAAAGACCAAAAATTCCGATTTTCGCGTAATTTTCTTCTTTTGTTTAAAAAACTCGGAAGAACGCCTAATTCATGGCTAAAAAAAGTTTTACTATATTTTTGAAATGTTTAGTTTAAGATGTCATAGTTTCAAGATAATTCGATAAGTTTAATTTAGGAAATTTTGGTCTCAAACATAACATCTTTGCAAGAAACTTACCTCAGTAATGTTAGTCATTTCGAAGAAATTTTCACGAAAAAAAGCATCAAAATCTATAAAAAAAGCTTACTAAATACCCAAGTATTTAAAATATGCAATACAGTAACGGACCCTTTATCCGGCAAGCTCGGGGCCGACATCATCCCGGACTTCGGAATTTTCCGGATTTCGGGTCCGTTCCGGAAAAAACGCCGTTAAAGACGCAGCTGCTTTAGTGAAACGAAAATACCCGCTGAAACGACATAGTCCGTTCCAATCGTAACGGATCCAGCAAAAAAAACTTCCGGCAAAGCAAGTGGGCAAGAACCGATAGCGAGGCAGCAGCCGATTTTGGAACAGTCGTTTAAGCGCGAGGACGATACGATTCGGCCGTGTCGGCCCGCGCCGAATCGTCCCATTCCGCACCGAGACGATGTCACAAAAGGTGCGGCGCATCCAATCGTAACGGATCCAGCAAAAAACCTTCCGGCAAAGCACGTGGGTCGTCGCGGCAAGAACCGATTGCGAGGCAGCAGCCGATTTTGGAACGGCCGTTTAAGCGCGGGGACGATACGATTCGGCCGCGTCGGCCCGCGCCGAATCGTCCCATTCCGCACCGAGACGATGTCGCAAAAGGCGCGCTCAACCATTGCGCGTCGTAACAGCATTTACTCACTAAAAATTCTTCAAAATATAAAAAAAACAAATTCTAAACGCGAGCCGGATTTCGGGTCCGGCCGGATTTCGGGTCCGTCCGGATTTCGGGTTCCCGGATAAAGGGTTCGTTACTGTATATATTAAATTACGAGGGTAGTTTTTTAATTAACTTCCGTTTTGCTCCTGAAAAAAAAGTAATTGGAATTTCGAAATAATTTTGCTACTGGTAGATAGGTACATCCTTAAGGATCAATTTCCCTCATTACTGGAAAAAATCAGACATTTTTTCTATTATTTATCGAATTTACAAGCGCGCTCCTCGAACTTATTTCCCGCCAACCCATAGAGAATTTCTCTTCCTTTAAACTCTGTTCGCATTAACAATAGACAATCGGCAGGCAGGTGATTTTTGCAGCATGCTATTGTGGATGTTTAAAACCATATGTTTTGCATCTGCCAAGTTCCAGGCATTGGGGATTCTGGATTTACAGCCATAATAAACAAGGCAATATCGATAGATTCGCAATCAAAGTGTGCGCTGAGGGGGAAAACTGCTCTCCGAACCGATGCGAAGCTCAACGAAAAATCAAACTTTTCATGAAGCGGAATCGAAAAACTTGTGAAATGGTACGGTAAATGGTCTATTTAAAGGTGATTACGATGAAAAGTAATTAAAGATGTCTGTAACCTTCCGTAATAACCTTATTTTTAAATATTCATTTGTTTTTTTATTTTTAAACTATCAAAAAGGGGAAAATTTCGAAAAAGGGGATTTCTCTATGGGTTGGCGGGAAATAAGTTCGTGGAGCGTGCTTGTAAATTCGATAAATAATAGAAAAAATGTCCCATTTTTTCCAGTAATGAGGAAAATTGATCCTCAAGGATGTACCTGTCTACCAGTAGCAAAATTATTTCGAAATTCCTACTACTTTTTTTTCAGGAGCAAAACGGAAGTTAATTAAAAAACAACCCTCGTATATCTGAAATTAAGTTCAGAAAGTAGTGCGCAATATTCAAGCGTGCAACATTTTAGCTTATCAGAATTACACTCGCTGAACTTATGCTAAGCAAACAAAGCAATTATTTGCTTCATACGAAAACACTAGAATAAAAACAACTCGTTGGAATTTAGAAATAAATCAATTCAACGACATTATGAAAAGTGGCTTTCAATGTTTAAACCGTTGAAAAAAGCATTATGATTCAAAAAACATCTGCCTTTAATTTGATTCATACCAGCTGCTTAGAAAAACAATAGGTGTGCTTTAAAAAACACGTGAAATTACCAATATATGAAGTTTTAAAGACAAAATTTCCTACTTTAAACTTATCGAATCATCTTGAAACTATGACATCTTAATCTTAACATTTCAAATATGCAGTAATACTTTTTTTAGCCATGAAATATGCGTTCTTCCTAGTTTTTTAAACAAAAGAAAAAAAAATACGCTAAAATCGTCATTTTTGGTCTTTTTTTCAAACCGCCATTTTGAAAAGAAATAATATCACGAGAACTACCAAAATCACACGTTATGTTCATAAATACACATATATCAAAATCCCCTTGTTTGAAATATCCACGTGTAACCAGTTTTTCATAAAAAATTTTCAAAGACAAAACTTCGTAAAAAGTAACAGAACTTATGGGACAACCCAATACATAACTGTTGTAAAATAACTTAATTTCATTTATGCAACTATGCAGCAGATCCAAGTTAATATTTTGAAATAGCTTTACAAGGGTTTAAATAAATGGGGTTGAAAGAAAACAAAATGATGGTTTCAGAATTTTCAGGTTTACTTTAAAATTCTCTTCTTAAATTCATTGGCCCAGTTTATATTTTAAAAAACTTAATTGGGGTCGATTTTCTTATCATTGAAAATAATTTTTAAAACAAAGTGCTATTCTGAAAATAAAACCAGTTTTTTACCTCAGGTGACATAGACTCAGAATCTGTAGGGCTAGAGACTCCTTGCTCTTGTGCAAGGTAGAGTACAATAGAATTTGTAAGATCGGTGCATAAGGTCTTCAATAAATGCTTGATCAGCTGGGATGAAACATCATCTAGAAAAATAATATTTGTAAAAAAACAATAAGATAAAGATGGTATATACCCAATAAAAGATAAAATAATTCTACAAGTAGTTGCAGTAATATGTTTAAGAGGAATATAATACTTGATATCTGATTGCTGAAATAATTTACTCATCTAGCACTCTAAATGATATGACCAATAAATGAAAGCTAGAAATTTTTTTCACGAGGAGGAAACTACATTACTCTGTTTTATTTGTAAACAAAATTTTTATTTTCTTTAATACCTGTGTATAATAAAGGGGGGTCATTTCAGTTATTTTCCTAGGTCAAAAACTACGAATTTTGGAGAAGAGGAGTAATGTATTCCCGTTCCAGGCTACATCTCTGGACTCCACTTTATCATTTGCTGAACTTATTTTAACTGCTTTATGCAAGATCTGAATCATTATGAAGAAAATCATTATTTCAAACCCTAGCGCAACAATGAAAAAGAAACTCTTGTATACCAGAAAATAATTTCGTAGCTCTTTCAACCAAGTTAATATGATTCAGAAGCGTGGAGAACTTTTCTTGACATTCAGCATGTTGTTTACGACGTGAGGACCCAGAGGATGCTGCAGTAGATTCATACAAAGTTTTAGCAACTTCATTATATTTCCTTGAAAGAGGCCTAAAACAAACAGATTACTAGTATAGTAAACTAGATGCGTAAAAGTATCTGAGGAGCTGTTTATATTCCAACCATTAATGGCTCCATCAAGATTAGTATCGCCTTTTTTAGCCAGTCATAGTTTAAGATACACTTACACAGGATAGCGATATAATACAATTACACGAAATTGATATCATTGAAACTACATATATCAATATCATACGAACAGGGGCGGATCCAGGATTTTCTTTTGGGGGGGGCACCACTAAAATTTTAGTCCTACCTGGGACACGGCATGTAACAAGAATTTTATTCGGGGGGGTTGACTCAACGTTAATTCTAAGGTACCCCAAACGAGTACATATATGCAGGGCTCGATTTCTAAAAAAAGAGGTACCGGAACAGTAAAATTATTGATATCAAAACTGAAAAAGCGAATACTTTTTAATACCAAAATTTAAGCATTTATTTTCAAATTTAAATTTATAAAATAAATTCAAATGTGTTGTACTAGATTAGGAATAGTTTTCTAACTTAATTATTAATTGTATAAGATGATGAACTCTTTATACAACTTTTTTTACAGTGGGCTATACTTTTTTTCCCAACAGGGTGCCTCTTGTAGGAGATGAGACGGCTTATCATCAATGAACCATTATTGTTGTATATTTTGCCAATTTAAAGAATATAATGCGTAGTTAAAGCCCTTAAATGGTTGAATTTAATTTCTTTGCAAATTTGCCCAGCGATCTGGCAAATCTGGTTCAAATAAAAAAGAATCAACACCAGGAGCGGATTGTGTGTAGTTCAAATGGGGGTTCACAATCATGTTTTAAAAGAACAATTAAGTAAAAACCTTACAATTAAATCACAAATATTGTTATTTGCAAAAAAGATAAAAATGCATTAAAAATATTATTTAAAATGGGGAATTGCAGCATCTCTTAAGATTCTAAATATTCAATATTAATTTACAGTCGAATCCGCTTAATGTGATCACGGTTAATGTTATCAATCGGATAATGTTATCGAAATCAACAGGTCCCGATCATTCCTATTTAATTTAATGTAAAATACATCGTTTAATGTGATCAACTATGGATCATCACTCCGCTTAATGTTATCAAAATTTGTCCATATTCCCTTTAGAACGACTGCTTTTGAGTTCGAGTTTCATTTTGAAGGTCAATTTTTACAAGTAAACATCTTCCCCTGCCCCATGAGAGCATCTGGCGCTTTTTTTCTGAAACTCAGTATGAGTAAGATCAAAAGCTTTGTCAAAAGTAAGAGAGATAAAGAAAACATTCAGCTTATATTGAAAGAAAACGGCTTTGAGGGGAGTCCGTGGTCCGAATCCATGCTTGTGATTGGTTAAAGAAACCACCCAGATCGACGCTTTGCAGATGACTGATAAGAGATTTGAATTTTACCTTGTGTTTAATAAACAAGCGGTTAATTGGAGTGGAAGGATATAATGGAGTGGAAGAAAGAGAGACCTTTCTATACAAATAAAAATACAAAGTAAGCGATTATTTTACTTTAATCAATTAAACTACTCTTATATTTCCCACTTAAAATATTGCCTAGTTTTAAAATGGTTTTTTAATATATTTATTACGATTACATGATTTTGATTTTAATGCAAACAATCTATTTACACTGTTTGCTGCTTTTGATATGAGATCGCTTATTGTTATCGATCGGATAATGTTATCAGTTTAGTCTCGGACAATTGCGATCACATTAAGCGGACTCGACTGTATTAAAAAATTCTCCCCTGATTCCGAAAATACGCTTGTCTTTTCCCACAAACTTTTTTAAAGGAAATTATGACATATTTTAATACAGAAAGCTACTAACAATGTGACGTCACATGTGTCTCTTGGAAATGTGGGAAACACCGTTTTCATCGAAACACTAGGCTGTAAAAAAACTAGAGCTCAGTCTTTCAAAGCGGTATAATAACAAGCGGGAGCAAAAGGCACATTTAACGTCAGAAGCTGTTTCAGCTCAGACAGAAAATAAGCTATTTTTAATTGAAATGACTTAAAATTGAGGGCTTTGAAAGGTGAATTAAAATGTTTTTTGGAGGTTTTAAGCCATTCTGAACACATTAAGATTTAAAAAAATTTGACTGCAATTATCCATTTGAAATATGCCTTTTTTATATTTTTTGGTAGGATTCTTACTGTTATGAACTTAATCTGAAAACAAATCTGATAATTTAAGTTCTAAGTAAGGGGGTCTGGGGGTTCTCCCCCCGAAATTTTTTGAAATTTGACTTTAAAAAAACAGGGTTTTAATTCATTTTAGGACTTTTTTTCGTACATAGAAAGGTATCCGCTGGACTGATGAATGGGTCTCTAGCGGGCCGTAGTTAGGAGACCTCTGAAATAGAATATGATTTTTTTTTCCGAAAAAGAGGTTCCGGAACGGCGTTCCGGCCGAAATCGAGCCCTGCATATATGCATTAACTTTTTTAATCACTTAAAAGTAACACTGGTTTGGGATTTGAAAATTTGTGTCTAATAGTAGTGTTTCAGCTCAATATTTTGAGAACATTGGGTTACATCGAAAGAGAACAGCTCCTTTTAATCCACAAAATTTTGAAGGATCTAAATTATAAATAGACGTCAAAATTGCTAGGAGGGTTGGGGGTCTTCCCCCAGAATTTTTAAAAAATTTTTTATATTAATTTGAAATTATTTGGAAAACACCCAAAGAGGACCGCTTCTAGAAAGTGGCAGAATTTTCAAAGGGAAAAACAATGTTAAAAGACGTCAAGGTTTTGGAGGGGGGTTTGGGGGTTCTCTCCCGAGAAAATTTTTGAAATTTGACTCTAAAAAGTGCTCTTAACTCATTTTGAGACTTTTCTGGTTGCACCTGAAAAGGACTTCTCCTTGTAAGTTGTAGAATTTTTAAGAGATAAAACAATCTGATGTCAAAATTACGGACTTGGAGATTGAACTCCTAAAAACTTTCGGATACGGCCCTGACCTATAGAAAGCTGATACCCTCAAAAACTGTTATGTATTCTTATTTTTGACAATAAATGTTTTAAATTTTATTTTGAAAAATAATATTTACTAATAATAAATATACAACATTATTTTCACAGTATTTAAAAGACCCTGGTAGAAACAAGAAAATTGGTTAATATTTTCGCACAGGACATTTTGTAGGATTTTGAATAACTTAAAATAAGGTAAAAACATTTAAAAACACAGTATAGTATTTTAATGAAATAAACCTGAAAAGTTAAACTTATGTGTCGATTTTTGAATCTAAAACCATTTTTTTCTTAGAAATTTTTTTTCTGTTTTAAAACAATGAGGTAATGGCCATATACTGACAGACCTATGGTGCAAGAGATGGTGCCATTAAAATATACATACACAATTTCAATGAAGTTAAAGAGAAGGTAACAATGTCATGGAAAACAAAGATACTTTTTTAAATGTGCTACTGTGGGAGAAAGAGAATGGTTATGCTTACTTTTTAATCTATAAATTAAATTTATAAAATCCATCAAATGCTGTATTTAATTTAATAGTTTGGACCGGAGAACTCTCAACTGCGAAAAAGCCGGATATAATATGCTTATTTATTTTCTAGATATAATCAACTGACATCTCAAAAGAACAAAACTAAACCCTACAGTAGTGCAAATTTTACAGAAATACTTAAAATCGTACTTGTGCATTTGGGATGCCAACTGAGATACTAGGTCTTCAGGACAATCTCTAAAAGACTCTAAATTTTTAAGGTGTCCCTCTATAGCATTAACATCCATGAATGGCAGGCTCAGTTCTTTGGGAGTAGAAATATCTTCATCTTCATCAGAATCATCTCCATCCCTTCCAGCCAAATATTTCTTCTTCACATTTTTTGTTTTGGTTTCTCTGCCTTGAGTGCCACCGCCTGCTTTTCCAGCTGTAAAGACCGATGAGGGTGTTATAGAAATTATAAAAATAACATTTCCGTAGTTACGTATTATCCCATGGACTATGCCGCTCTATATGATGAGCATTACCAAATCTGTGCCGCTGAACGGTCAGCAGGATTATGCGCAAGAACCAAAATTTCGCATAAAATAACTTAAATTTTGAAACTAGTCAGTTATTAAAAAGGCTGGAGCAAAAAGAGCAACCAGCAACATATGCCTAACAATAAAATTTGCTATTTAAACACTGACAATTAACAAAATGCTCGCACCAAGTTTTATACGATAGAAGTATAAATAATTAAAACATTTAGGTTCACTGAGAAGGATCTGAACTTTATGAACTAATTAATAAGTCAGCATTGAAATAAAAAATTTTACCCGAGGCTTTCTTTTTCCTTTCATCCTTGCGGTCTTGTTTTCCTTTTGAGGCAGGCGCCTCTTTTTCCTTTTTTGAAGAAACTGCTGCTCTGGTTGTTTGTGGAACAAACAAGTGAGGAGACTTGGTAATGTCCTGTGGAAAGTATCAGCAACAATCAATTAATCAACACAAAGAGAAAAAATTTATTAACATCAATAGTAAACTGGGATCCCTATTGGGGATGAAGGAGGTTTAAGTTGAAAAATACTTTTGATGATTCAATGCTTATTGAAAAACAAAAATCTTTGTTTCTTGATTGTACCTACTAATACATTCTATTAAAAATTCACCAAATTATTAAGGTAATCGAGTCTGAAAGAAATGGTGCAACATTTAAAAAAAACAAGAATTTAAGTCACTAGGATGAAAGAAGGGACAGATCTCAAATACATTATGCAATTAATAATGGATCCTTTTTGAAGTGCTAAGAATTGATTATAAACTATGCTTCTTGTATAGAAATTATTATAATAGAAATTTTATTAATAAAACACTTACTTCTTTTGCCTTAGCTTGCATCAAGGATTCAAAACTGTTTTGACAAGTTTTTAAAAATTCATCACTCACAACAATTGTATCACAGTACACATGTATGATCGATCCTTGCTTGGCAATAGATTTTGTCACTGTAGTTATGATCCCTTGACAATCTTCAGGGGAAAATACAGATGGCAAAACAGGCTAAATAAAATCAAACAAGTAAATTATCCTTCAAAAAGCATTTGTTTCTTTAGTCTGTAATACATTAATGATATATTGATATGAAGAAACCATTAATGTAATAACCACTTCTGATTTTATAAATTGATGAAAACTTCCACGACCTGAAGATACATTTATTTGATTTTCCGGGATAGATGGCCGTGTTTGAATGGAATTTCCAAACGTTTCGCTCTCAGCTTCGTGGCAGAGCATGCTTTAACAAATGGACCATAGAGTACTGTTTAATAACACCGAAATCCTGGCAACAACCAACCATCAATCCATCCGATTAATAAGAGAAGCAATAGAAATTTTCAAACACAAGAATAATTTCAATAGAAAAGAGGAGGGTGTTTCCATTCTGAGCGTCTGGCACCCGGCACTTAAGAAATGCGGGATAAAGCCAGCACAACAATAGTATTAGTATCTGATCTCATTTTCATTCCACGTTAGCATTCACGCTGTAATTGTTTGGTATTTGTTTTTTATTTTCAATTTTTATCAGTTGATTTTTTGCCACTGAGGATGCTCTCCGAAGCTGAGAGCGAAACGTTTGGAAATTCCATTCAAACACGGCCATCTATCCCGGAAAATCAAATAAATGTAACTTCTGATTTTGTTTTAATGTTCATTTCTAGTTGCATTGTTTTGTAAGTGTCTGTTTAGTCTTGTCTTTAAAGTGGTTGAGTAAGACATATTTTGACTCCCAAAATAACAAAAGCTTAGTACTTTGATTTTAAGACTATTAAAGACATAAAAAAGACTAATTTACAAATTTGTAAAACAGCAACTATTTAATGCAAAAAGTACAAGAAACTATTGTGATAACAGCAAAAATTTTGTTTCCCCATATTTTGATTTGATTGAAACAATATATACAAAACAAATATAGTTAATAGTTTAGAATAACAATTCAAATATTATAATTCCGCACTTAAAACGTTTCTTGTAATCTAAGAAACTAACTCAAATATAAACTAATACTTACTAAAACATCAACCCAAGTTTTGCAATTGAGAGCTTCTTCTATAGTAGCTTCTATTTGATTGATGATATTCTTTCCAACACAGCATGTAGTAAGGTATGTCATGGGTTCATCTTTAAACTTTTTTTTCAAATATGCTTTAGAATCCAAAATACCAAGTCTAGCCACAGCATCATATTCTACAAAGTTTTAAAAATACTTACAATTCAGATGAAATTTAATTAGTATATTGCGTAAAACATTGCATGATATATCTTGGTATCAAAATGTAAATTATTGCGTAAGGTAAGAAATAAACCAATTGCATTATATTAAAACAATTTATAATATGGATTTAGATATCGCTAAAATCTTGTTCGTTGTACTTAGCTCTTTTAAAGTTAATAAATTCATACGAAGAAAGTTAAATTTTAAAGGTTTGATTACCAATTCATTCTAAAACTTACTTTTTCATACCTTATGTTTATTTTAGGTTGTATGAATTGTCTTCAACTAAAAGTTCTTTTAAATCCAAAAGTGAGTTAAATAAAATATCAATTTAAATACTTTAAATAAAGCTTTTCAAGCATACAAGCAAAATGCAAGTATTATATACCCTACTAGAGCACTTTTATAAAACACTCATATTTCAAAATCAACTGGTATAAGTCTATTCAGTATTTAAGAACTTTTAGTACCCATATTTAGGTACTACCTAGATATCCATTTTGTGCATAGAAAGATGAAATCCATTCATTTTGAGACTTAGCATAGATATCAGGAATAAAGATGGCCCTTTCTGAGCGGCCACCAGATATTGAGCCTGCCAATTGCTTCTCCTTTACTAAGCCTTCTGCAACACCTACCGGAATAAAAACCATTAATGTGCTATAATAACCTAGAGTTTTCTGAGCAATAATAACAGAGATGAAAGCTGTGAAAGTCCTTAATATAATTATTTCTCTAATGTGTTTAAAATGATTTAAGAGTTAAATATTAAGATTATGTGTGTGTGTTTGTTTGATTTCAAACTTTACATACAATAAATCCCCTAGTAAAAATAATAATTACATATAGGTTTGATTATTGTTTTATGGCCCATGAATCAATTTTGATCATAATGCACCTAATTACATATAGGATATCACCTTTAAAATTCCATTATTTTAGATAAATCCCTCTTGATTAAAATAATTACAAAATTAGAGAAACAGAATCATGGCTATAAGTATGAATTAATAAGTTGAATTTTTAAAATAAAAATATGAAATGCAAATTAAAATTTAAAAACCTAATTGATCTTAAAATCTTCAACTTATCAAATAACTGGTCAGATTATCAATAGATATTTGAAAAAAATTGTTGATAGTTGAATTTATGGCATTTAAAAAAGTTTGATGATATTTATCGGGAATGTTAACGTAATAGAACCAAATAACAATATAAAAATAAATAATTTTAGGTACAGTAATACCTCGACTTACGCTACCCCGAATTCGGAGTTATGCGGTTTTAAAAATTTTCAAATTATTTTCCAAACGGCCTTCAAAGATATAGTGCAACTTTCTACTTTTATTCATCTGCTCAAAGCTCAAATATTCTTCTAGAAATTTCTTCATTTTTTGTTAACTAAGTTTCTTAATACTTACGAAATGCAAACACTGGTTTTTAGAAAAGGTGAAAAAAAAGAACACTCGATAAAATAAAATCAGTTTGAGTCCAGTTCTGTTCTAAAACACTTCTCCCGCTGTTAACTCATGATGCCCTTAAAAAAGAGAATCAAATGACAATTTTTTGGAAAGGAGAGATCCAAACAAAGAACAGATTTTTATGACAAAACAACCTGTTATGTAGAAATTTTAAGGGAGAAGAAACAATTTTTAACAAACAATATCAAACTTCTATGTGTGTGTTAATTTTTTTAATCTTCTTCATCACAAAATAACTTGATAATGGTATTAAAAGAGAATAACACAATAATACTGTATCTTTTTGTATTTTCCGAGATTAATAATAACATAATCATCTTCAAAATTATATTTCTTTTTATCTCTGGTCCCAATTGAATATAGTTTGTATATATTTCTATGGAAAAATGTACCCTGACTTACACGAATTCAATTTACGCGGCTATCGCTCGGTCCTACCTATCACGTAAGTCCGGGGTATTACGGTACTATATTTTAAATTTAACTGAAATAGCCACTTACGGTAGAAAAGTTTCTCAGGAAACTTAAAATGGTTGATAACACTTGAAAGTGGAATTGGTCTATGGAGAGAAAAGATTTTACTAAAATGTTTCCAAAATTTTGAATACAAATGCAAAAGTGGTATATTAAAACCACCAACTGAAAAATGTGTACAAATTTTTTACATATTACTTTTTATGGTATTTTTATTTCCTCATTAGGTACTTAGTATATGGAATTTGACCATTAACAGATCCTTAAGTCATAGAAAGAAAAAAATTCTGTTTAAAAGTAAGATTGAATAAAATAGGAATAGCATCTATTGCAAACCTGGTAAGTGCAGATAATGCACCTCTGATCTTAGCAGTATGTTGAGCAAGATAGGCTTCAGTAAAAAATGTCCTAGAGTCATCAGTATCAACATGGGCCATTAAAATTGTACCTAGTCTTTCATGAAGAGTCTGAAATTAAAAAAATAATATGTTAACCACCGGATCTCTAATATATTCCTTTGAATACATGCAGTTTTGTAAATTCAGGAACACCTAATACTAGAATCTGTATGACTTTTAACTGTTTTATAAAAAATAAGTAATTAAAATTTTTAAAAATTGGGTTTTTACAAATTATCCTGTCGACCATGCCGCTGAATACAAAAACATTTTCAAAGTCCATTGACTGTTCTATAGCTGCGCTGCTGAATGGCAGACAAGATAATAAGTACCAAAAATTGTGTACCTTTCTTTTGAATGTATTTGTGTTTTTAACTAGTTTTATCCCACACAAAAATTATTCAAGAGATACAATTTAATTTACTTCATAAATAGCATAACATTTACAAGAGATTATTACCTGTTCTAAAAAGTCTCCAGGTAAGTCGTACATTTTCGTTATTTCTGCAATGTTTATTTCTCCTACTTGATGTAATTTTTCATTTACATCTTCAGCAAGCCGATCTAAGTAATCACTACGAAAAAAATGAATGCTCATCAAACAAAACAAAGGCACAAATTATGAATCTATCTCTCTTCCAGGAGGATCACAGTAAACAGGGGTTAAGCTTAACAATATCAAAAAGTAAAATGCAATTGAAGAGAAATCATACAAATACAAAATTAAATAACATGCACTATCCCAGTAGCCTAAGGCGAAGTCCAGATCAAAGGGATCTTGTGAGTTAAATTGCTTTAGTGGAACAGTCCAATGAGAATAATTGGTTCTTACGTATTATGCCGTCAACTGTGCCGCTGAATACAAAAACGCTTAAAATCACATTGACTTTTCTATAGTGATACCACTAAATTTAACGGCTGCTGAACAGTCGACGGTATAATACGTAAGTACCTAATAATTTTTGAGAAAACACTAAAAAAAGTAAGTTTTTCTCAGTTTAAACTCACATTAAATTTTGGGATGAAAATCCCATGGAAAAGGTAACTTCATGTAACAAAAACAGGCCACAAATAATAAGTTTAGAAACAAAGACATATTCCTGTACATCTCCTACTGCAATAAAGGATGTGGGTTTGGGTTGGCCCCTTTTGGCGAATTTTTGTTGTCAACTTTGATACTGAGGCACACTTTGGTGCTACTGCTTTGCTTGGCGACTGAACCCACTTCTAGACTTGAGCAGCAATGAAGTGTTAATTATATAAATTTATGCTAGTATGCTTCTGTCTCCATTCCTTAAAATTCAACTACTCCACGGTATGGTAACTTCTATTTCAATTAGAGTAAGTGAATTGAGTTAATTTAAGTTAGAAGGTTTAAATTTTCAGATTTATCCTTTTATGATTGAGTTAGTATTCACTAAGTATTATTTTCCATACATTTACTTACTTAGTAATGAGCTGTCCCAATACCATACATGTATTAGGTTCACTATTGAGAAATTCTGCTGCTTTAGATTCCACATGATTATAATCAACTCCAATGATTTGAGCAAGATCTACTACATTTATTCGACCTAGAATAATATATAAAAACTCTAAAATCTACTTAAATTTCGAAGTCCCTATTGTTAGAAAGAGTTTAATGAGATTATTTAACACACAATATAGATTCAATAGAGCCACGGGCGTTGCCGCCGGGGGGACGGGTCCCCCCCCCAATAATTAGGAACATTGTTTAGAAAAACTTTATTTTTAAATTTTGAGGAAAAAAAGAAAATTTTCTGAATGTGTTTTTCCAACCTTTAATCATAAAGGATGACCCCTAACATAAGAGACACATATAAGAGGGGGATGGACTCCTCATGATTTAGAACACTTTTCATTTTAAAATAGGTAGAAACCAGTGCTGAGTTTCGGGAACATTTTTTCAACAAAAAAATTTTGCTTCGAGCAAAAGAGTAATAATAAGGTGAGCCCTTCTCCCAGAAAAAAATCCAGCTACTGCACTGATTGAAGCATAGAAATTTGATTTTGAAATTATCTACATATAACACTAAAAATGAGTTTGACCCTGTTTTAAAAGGTCAAATTTCAAAAATTTGTCTGGGGGAGGACCCCCCCTCTTCTTGGTTAAAAGTTAAAAACAGTTACAAAAAATTTAAAGTGAAAGTTTATTAATTGATATACAAAGCCACCTTAAAATCACTAGGGGGGCCGAAATAAAATATTTTTTAAGGGTGGATATCAGGGTTTTGTAAAATCCTTCTGTGGAGGATCCCAAATCCTTGGGTCGTCCCCCCAAATTCAGGGGCCTGCGCTGCCAATGAATAGAGCTATCAATATGAGACTCAAAAAATTTGAAAATGTGTAAGGATTTAGTGTGTAAGATAAGAACCTATATGAATGTAAAAACCATTCATAATAAATTCCCTAAATTAGCCAAAACTTGCTTGTTTAATAAAATAGAGAAAATTTATGGGATAAATTAGAATCAAGTTCATATAAAATCAGCTACACTTATGCATTACATTAATTGAGTGACTAATTGAGAGGTAGAATTCTTTGGATTACAAGTTACTATGCATTCAAAAATAAAAATGTTCATGACATGATTTTAGGAACTTCCTAATCTCAAAGTAATTATAATCTATTTAGGGAGAAATTAAGATCACACATTGTCTTAAAGTTGTTTAAATAGAGGGGTCTATTTTAGAAAAAGTAAATTTTAAGCTTTAAATTGCTTTTGTTGTCATAACTTGTGCTTTAAAAACATTCCAAGTATAATGTCTTAAGAAAAACTGAATTACCCTCATGAACTACGAGTTCATCTCTTATTTCTTTCAAAAGACGATTAGGAGTAAGGTATTCTTTTCCATCATTTGTAAAAATGACATCAATCAATTTAATTTCTATTAGTTTCTTGACAATTTCAATGCAATTTCGATCTGATAACCTGAAATAAAAAATATTTTTGCATATCGATTAAAGGTATTTATTACAATAACAATTTTTAGTTACTTATGTATTTGTGGTACAGCTTTAGAATAAGTCCATTTTTACGCTGTCGCCAAGTTGGCGGTATTTCATTGCTGATCGGTTGCTCCTGCTGTGTCATCGGTTGCTTACGTCAGCGAGTCAGCTCATCGGTTGCTCATGTCAAGTAGATTGCTCAATCCGGCAGCCATGTTTATGCAAATTTATTATTAGTTGGAAAATAATATACGCTAGTTAGAGAGATCGTAACGGCAGAAAAATAAAAATTAAATGAATTCTCACTTTTATTTTATAATTTCGAGGTGAAATAATTCATTACTTTTTATTAGTTGTTCCATCAGCTTTGAGTTCAATCTGCGGTCTTGTCATCATTTGCCATTTGCGGCGGCCATACAAGACAGTATACGACGTAATCCGCAGCGTGTTATTTTCGTAGGATCACGTTAGATTTGATTAATTTAATTTAAATTTCTATTAAATAATAAGGTAAGATTGTTCATTCTAGCTATTAGTGCTTGTAATTTATAGTCAATGTCTTTATTTTGGTAGTTATCAAACTCCATGTTATCGGTTGTTGACCGGGTTTTTTTTGGTGATGTTAATCAAGTCTAAGTCAATTTTCAAATTCATGTTTAAGATGCTATTTGATTCAGGTCGTACTATTGTTTGCTCTTTACGTGCTTTGCTAAAATCATGCTTGTATTTATTGTTTCTTTGATTTATTTGGGCTTTGAGCCAGGGTAAACAAGATGGCGGCCGGTTTGCAAGGTTGCTGGATTTCTGGAAGTTCGGGTTGCAATGTTTCTAGTGACTGTTTCCAGCCAGCGCCAACTTGGGGCCGGCTGGAAACAGTCGCCAAAAGTGGACTTATTCTAAAGCTGTTCCGTATTTTTCCATTGACTGTGTTACTAAATCTGAATGCAATTCCTTAGTTGTAAAGCTGTGAGTTCATTCGATTCTAATCTATTCTAGGTTGGATCTTTGCATAACCAAGAAGGTTGCTATTAGACTCAATTTACCAACAGGCTGGACAAGATTTAGGTACCAGAGGCCTCAGGTTGTAGCAGTATAACAAGTTATCACCCAAATAAAAAAGTCCGTTCTCTAGGGTATGACCAAAACTTTTGTGATGGGGGAAATTTTAAGATTTTAATGAATGTTTGGAATTTAGGGTACCTACTTGAGGATTCGCTGGGCAAAAATATCATTTATGACTTTAATGGTGACAGTTGTTTCGCAAATTACAGAAAATATAAAAACAACCAAAAGCAGATCTGTTATTTAAGATCTTTAAATATTTGATTTTTAGGAGATTATTACGACACTTGGTTTATTAATAAAATAACACGCATTTATTGTTTCAATGTAAACAAAGTGTCAATTGCTTGAACATAAGTTAGTTCTTATAGCATGTTCTTAGAAATTAATCAGTCCTTTTATTTTCCTAAACAATAAAGCATTAGTAAATTGTTAAGATACCTGGAAGCAGTAGATGTTAATTGAGCACGCTGAAAATCAGCTGCAAGACGTTTTACTTCTTCCCAATCAGCAGACATGCTCGTTTGCTTTCAGTTTCACAGTAAACAGCATAACAGAAACAGACGTCACCCACGTCACCATGAGTTTAGTTGTTAGTGTTTACGTAGCATGTTTTAATTTTTAACTAACAGAAAAAGTGCCTAAAGATGACGGCGCTTTGCACGTAAGAACATAAAAGTACGTAGGTAGGGTATGCTTTGTTATATAGGGAAGTCTTTTTAGCGGTGGGATCCAAGGTTAGTAGAGAGAGAAGGTTGGCTCATCCGATGTAAACAAAGAATGCCCGTGACGTCGATAGGTGGCAGTGAAAGGCGCGCGAAATCATTTCCATAGCGACATTGTGCAGGTTTTGTAAGAGTGTTGTTTATCTGGTTATTTCTCTCATAATCCGTTGTTATCATTATACATTTTTGTATTTTGCTTGATTTAAGCATATCGATTAAGTTTCTTCAAATGTTCTTTAACTGAACATAATTCAATTCTGAATATTTTGTTAACTTTTGGATTCAATGTTGATCAATGATTTGTTGTGATATTGTGTGTGAGTGTGTTTACTCCTGAAGTCAAACATTTATAAATTCTGCTTATTGAATGAACATTAACTTGGTCAACTTTAATATATCTATTCCCCTATTAATTTTGATCATTGGTTTAAACTGAAATACTTAGCTATGTATTTTTTTTTAAACTTTTACTTTTGTTTTCAAAAAACTTGCTGAATGTTGCTAAATCACTTGAACAAAATAGCATTGCCAATGGGCTGTATGTAGAGCTAATTTTAATTATTTCTTTTATATTATTTAAATATTCATTTGTTATTAATTCTTACTATGGAGTAACTCTCGATAAAATTATTTGTGTTGTGTGAAAGATATGACAATTGACCATTCAAATGAATTTTATTTTTAAAATTATTTATTAAATGTTATGATTGCGATAGTATGAGGAAAGCTAGATTTGATGCACCTTGAATTATTTTATTAAAAAAAGATTCCTTATAGGACTTAAATTTTGTAATCAAACCGGACACTAATTTAAAAAGAAAATATTCCCTTATAGCCAAACAAAATAAACTAAGAAAATGCATTTTATAAGAACTAATAAATATTTTTTGTGTACTTATGTTTGTTTTACTAGCTGAAAATTACCTTCAATCGGGTAAGTTTGGTGCAAAATGCCCTAGAGTGGGCCATGCGCCATAAAAAGTCAATTAACCAACCAATCAATTGGGTAAGTAAATTTATCACTAGTCAGGGAAGTGTAATATTTTCACGTCAACTAAATTCTAATGTTCTAAAAGATATTGCCTTCTTGAATCGGGTAACTTCATAGTTTTGCTGAACTGTAGATTTTAATCGTTAAGGATTTTCAGCAAAATGTACATGGCAGTGTACTGATGCCTCTTCCAAGGTAAATTGATCAATAGTCTGTATCGTGCAATATAATTTCATGTCTATTATTAAATTCTGTCTTAATCTGTTTTTTGAATATTAGATTTTTTTGTTAAGTTTTCAAATTTTATTAAGGAATATTGTTGATGTTGTTTTAATTTTTAATAAAAAATATATTCACAAAATGCTTCTTTCATTATTTCTCAAAGTAAATTTTTCCACTTTTTACACCAGGTTTTTTTGTTCAGTATAAATAACAGTTGTATATCCAGTTTTAATAATTAAACAGTGAGTGGAAAACCAAAAATAGCAAAATAATATGAACTTCAATTCTAAAATGTTATATTGATTGTATTGGAAGTTAGAGGGACCCAGAAAAATCTTAAACATGTCCAAATAATAAAAACAAAAGTTTTAATGTTTTACTATAAAACCCAACCAAAGGGTTACTAATTATTATGCATAAAGGAATTCAAAAATACTATAGTGATTTGTTGCATAACATTATTTAAAACTTTTAAGAATGATTATTGGAATATATGTAACATTCCTCAGTTCTATTAATTTTTTATTGATTGGCATGGCATGTGGATAATGTATAGGGTTTTTTCACATCTTGATAGAAACTAGTATATCAAATTTATTTAAGTCAGCAGAGGACAGGGAAGTTGTAGTGGTAATTAGGGATAATTAAAAAATGTAAATAAAAAGGTTTAATCCAAATTTGTTTGAAAAGTCATTCATGGGGAAAAAAGTGCAAATGATTTGTGTTTTTTGCCTCATTTTTTGAATAAACTGATTTTAATTTTACTTTAATATTTTTCTTAGTATTTCCTCAATATGTAATAAAATTAAATAATCATACAACATTTTTGTACTTAGAAGTATAGTGACTAGAATAAGTCACTATACTGTATACTTAGAAGCTGTACAATTTCAAAAGGAGTGATTTAAGTATGAGAACTAATGCATAAACAAAGCGAGATTAATAATATCCAAAAACGTTTAAATTGCTAAAAAAACAGTTATAACGGAAGAAAAATGTGTGGTATATTATAACCGGGTATTTTAACTCAGTTAGCAGAAGCAATATAACCGGAAAAATAAGCAAAAAAAGAAACTAAATCGATCGGATTTGCCCATTGAAAGTCATGGGTATTGAGCAGTAGAAAAGCGAGCCGCGCCTGGTCGCGCCACCTTCCTACGTCATAGATCACGTGGTTAAAGCGAATGAGCCAACCTTCTTTCTCTATAAACCTTGGGTGGGATCACATTACTTATCCTCTGAACGTCTGGAGTTGGGTGGCCATGTATATAGAGGGTCTTGTCTGAACCGACCGCAACCAACTGAAAAACCCAAAAGTTGGATGGATGTGAGGGCGCCACGAGGAACTAAATGATTGACAGAGAGATCAAATGTGTGTTTGGCCTTGGCGATATTTCCGAAGGAGAAAAAGTTTTTCTCGTCCAATCAGGCTCTTTTCCCCGCCTCTCGTGACGTAGATGCGATCCCAGCTCCAAACGAGCCCCACATCCATCCAACTTTTCGATTTCCATTTGTGCCTATTGCCACGGACTCTCTGTTGGCACCACGAGAAAGGATTGACAGAGAGATAAGCTGGGTTTCCATGCATACGTTTTTTCAAGTTTAAGTTACAAGTTCGCGTGTTGGCGCGACGGTTGGCGCGATAAAAATTCCCTTTCGCCACTCCTGAAAAAGTACCAACCAAACTTGAAAAGTCGACTTGTTCACGTGAGCGCTATGGACCAATGGGCTGGCGTATCTCGTCCTTGCTCCTTGAACTTGCTTTCGGTCCCAAGGTCTATGTTCGGTCCAGACAGCATGGACTTTTTTGCACGTACCTGAAAAAAAGTTGGTCACGTGATAGAAATGCACCAATAGAACCGAGCGAACATCGTGTTGTTGTATTTCTATTTCATCATATCTCTGAACTCTCGTCTTAGTGCATTTGCGATTTTAAAATTTCAAAATGAATTTAAGTTTACCTTCCAGCGTAATCAAATTTATTCAGGAAGTAGAGAAGAGGAAGATCCTTTACGATGCATCCTACAAAGGATACAAGAACGCCGAAATTAAGGACAATGCTTGGAAGGAGGTAGGCCGAGAACTCGGCAGTACAGATCGTAAGTAGATTTTATAAATTATGTATTTATAAATTTGTATAATCTGTATGGTAACCTGCATATTAGTTTTTTCCTTTTCCCTTTATTACTTCCCAAATATCAGGGATGCACTGTAAAGATCCAAATTGTTCTCTGAAAACGGGACACGTAGTCTTATCATCAAGCTCCTTCATTATAATGATTTTGTTTAGTGCGTTTAATATCATATAAAAGTGTAGAACTTCTCAGAGAGTAATAAATTGTTGGAATTACCAATAAATAATCATTAAGCTAACCGGCTAACTATACTGCAAACTGTCATAGTTACCTTAAAGTTTTAACATTGTATAATCATAATTTGTCTACATTCTCTTAATGTTGATTTCTATTCTTACATCATTTATACCTGCATAGCTATTTGTGTTTTCTTATCCACATGCCTTGTCTTCAACTGATTGAAAGTTCCTTTGTGGAAAAAAATAAAGCAGAATGCTAACTAGCCCTGCTGTGTTAAAAATATTTATCCAATAGATAGTGAAAAATCGAAATTTATGTTGTGTTAGTTTTGTAAGACTTATGCTCTTTTTGTTACAATTATTATTAGCCCAGCAGCATGAGCAGGGACTAATACACGTCAATTTTGGTACCGTTTATTGGCACCTTCAAAAAATTCTTCAAAATTATCAACATATTCACAACAAATTGTGCCAAAAATGGCAGCTTCACAGTAATATCTTCTATAAAAATCTATGTGCTAAAATTTATTTGCTGAGACTTATATTGTTATTTATCTATTTTTTTATTGATATGCTTATTTATTATTTGGTACAAAGGACAATTCCTGCGTACTTATTTTACTTTTTATTCAAAGAGAGGAATATATGCAAAAAAAATTTAAATTCATTTTTAAAATTTATCTACCACCGATACACCAGTGCTGTGGTTCCTTTGTGGAAAAAAATAAAGGCAGAATGCTAACCATTCCGGAATCCCACCTACAAATTAAACTTTTGACTGCAATAGAAATTTTTCCATATTTTAAATAACTTTGAGTTTATAATATTTTGTTGATATATAACAGAACTAAAATTGTTATTGGTTCTTACGTATTATGCCATCAACTGTGCCGCTGAATCTGAAAAGGTTTACTGCTGAATTTAATGGCTGCTGAACAGTCGACGGTATAATACGTAAGTACCCTATTATTCTGTGGATACTCTCGCTTATGGGCTTTAAGGGAACGAGTAGCCGCCACCACTCGGTGGTATATTTTAAAAATATTTTGGCTAATGAGTAGTCAAAAATCCAAATTTATGTTGTATTATTTTTGTTAGACTGCTCTTTTTGTTACCATTGTTATATGCTGATATTTCTTATAAGTAATGGATGAGCCAGCATGATTACTATCACAATAAAAGAAAGAAGCCTCTCCCGAGTGGATCAGTAGCCACAGAAACTTGGCCCCATTTTATATATAAAGAATGTCTTTTTTCATTTTCCTAACAGGATTCCTCTGAAAGTCTAGAATTACTAAATATCTCTTTTGTGTGATGACCACTTACTTAATGTGGCACCATTTAAAAGAGTTTTTTAGTTCAGAATTCAGCTCAACTTAAGTGGAGAAAAATACCCAGATGAATTTTTTGGAGGGGTTACCAGATACATTTTAAACTCATTGTAGCCTTGAGTTATAAGTAGTTGGTGAAATTATCTTTCTCAATACATAAGATTTGATATCAACGTAATTTTTTGTTACTAACAATTTTTACTCTAAAAGGTCAAATTAATTTAAATGAAAATGTTTTCTTCTTGGTGTTTGTTTAGAATTTTAATAGTAATTGGTATAATTTTCATATTCTCAGATTTAATGCTTCTGAAATTTCACTGTTGAAATAATCTTATATATACTACTTTAAACTATTGGAGAAACATCCCATGAAAATTTATTTAAGTATACAATTATCAAGAAATGAACCATACATGTGAAGATAAGTTTACCTGGAAAACCTAACAGTTCTTTTTAGTATTTTTGTTAAAACATTCAGCTGTCTTACTTAAATTTTTGTTGCAGGATTCTTCTGAAGTTCTAGAATTACTAAATAATTCTTTTGAGTGGTGACCACTTACATTACGTGGCATCATTTAAAAGAGTTATTTAGTTAGCTGTCTTAAAGTGGAGCAATAAACCTAGATGATTTTTTCCTGGAGTGTTTACCAGCTACATCAAATCCATTGTAGCCCTGAGTTATACATCAACTTAACTTAGTTGTGAATAATATTTAACTCTTAATAGTGTGGAACAGCTATGATAAGAGTCGACCAGCCGTCACGTTTACCCACTGTTCAAATGATTACTCACAACCACATAGATCTATTTGAGCTGTGAGTAAACATGGCAGCTAGTTGACTCTTATCGAAGCTGTGCCAAAAGTGTAAATGTACTCAGGTAGATCCAGGTTTTTTTATTTTGGAGCCCAGTTCATTACTTTTTGTGACAAATTGAAGCAGTGATAGTTAGATGAGTGCATAAAAGTAAAATTGACTCACAAACTGAGGAAAAATTCAAATATTTTGTGAATGTTTTCTTGCAAATTATCACTAAACCTAATTGGAATTTCATGAAAGGGGCAGATTTAAAGAGGAAATTTTTGTGAAGGGGCAGAAAAAGGGCCCCAAGTTTTGTCTGGATCAACCCCTGGTATTTAAATGAAGATGCTTTATTTTGCTTTGAATTTTTAAGTAGGTTTTCAGTAGTAAGTAGGTTTTTAAGTAGGTAGGTCATTTTCAGCCCAGATTTATGCTTCTTAAAATGACCTCTAACTCTTAACTGTGTGAAACATCCGATGAAAAATTTATCAAAATAGTATAAAAGTAATGAAAAATTCATGTTTTAGAGAATATTTTAAAAGAAATGGACATTAAACACTGCTATACAGATAAATTACCTAACCATAATTATTTTTAATAAAAAAATATACCTCCTTACATAAATTAACCCTTATTATAAACCCCTACTTATTAAAAATATTGAAAGTAATTTTTTTTGTAACTAATAATGTTTTTAAAAAATAATTTTGCAATAAATTAATTTTTTAATATTTAAGGTTTAAATAAAAATTCCACTTATCCATTTACATTTTCTTTAAAAATTTCAGCACAGCAAAAGTACTTGGACAACTTTTTTAGGTTTAAGAAAACAAGTAGCAAAGTCATTCCCTACGTTTTCAGATTTGCAGTTTAATCTCTAAACACAGTATGAATTGAGCAATGAACTCCTAGTAAAAACCCTCCACTGAACAATTAGAGAAAACAACAGCTAAAATGACAATGTTGTAAAAAAATTTTAAAGCACACCATACTTTTGTGAACCCTTCAGCCTTTTTAAAGTCACAATCCCATTCTTACTAACAATAGGAATGGTGGAAAAGTTCATATTTTAAAATTTTGAATAAAAATTTACAAGTACATATTTTGAGTTTTAAATTACATGTAATTCACAGATATTTTAAAATAAAAAAGAAAAAATACACACACTTGTTTGAATATGTAAGGTATTTTTATTTCACACATCAAAATATTTGTTTATTAACAGAACATCATTTGCGTGGCCTTTTCCTTGTCCTCAAATGACTAATTCTTGACCTGTTGAGTAGAAATATTATGTATACAGGAATTGAACAATGCGTACCGGTGGCATAACCAACGGAGGTGGAAAAATGGATTGCCAATTGAAACTGTAGTAAACGTGTAATAGCCAATAGCTCAAGTTTAGTTAATTTTTTATATCAGTTTCGTCCTGATTGAGGCAAGGAAATGAGGGAGTACAAGCAAGCTATTTAACCTTTTTTAAAGATAATGCTTACTATATTGTTTTATTTAAGTTTTACTTTTTAGTATGAATCTAAAATTGTATGCTAATATCACCTAAAAGTAAATGTTTAATTAGTCGTTAGGGATATACCGAGGCTATAAACGTATTATTTAAGTAAGGTAAAAATGCTTTTAAAACAGTGTTCGAATTTTTAAAACATGCATATGCTGGGTTAGGTAGAAGTGATTCCTAAAAAGATTAAAACAAATAAGGGTCAGTGGTAGACCAACGCCCCTTCTAAAATATGTAAGGGTAGTAGAAGCAGAAACACATAATTTATTTCAATACCAAGCTCGGTTTGTAAATCCTGAAAACCCACACTGGAAATATACAGTTTAGCTTATTTATAGCAGGATTTAAAATGTCCCGCAGGCTGGATCCAAAATCAGGACGAGCCAAAACCAGCCCATATATAATTAACTACTATAAGGACCCAAATTGGAAATTTAAGAGGGTCACCCGGTGGTACATAAAAAATTGTGGAGGGGGATAAAAAACTTAAGTTTCGTACTTTCAGGAGGGGAATCAGTTTCGTAATTTCTTTTTTAGCATGAACATTAAACTGTACATGAGACTTGTAATGCAAATTTAATACAGAAAAACGCCAATTTTTCGAATGAAATCAATCGCGAGATCAAGTGCTTTCTTTGTTTTAAATACGTAAACATTTTACAATCATTATCAATAGAAATACACTTCAAACGTTCAAACTAAGAGAAACGAAAATTTAACTCACCCTTGCATAGCCGCCATGTTTGTTTTGAAGTTGAAGTTTTCAGTACGAGATTTGGTTGCTAACTTTTTTTTCGGTCGACCGCAGCGCCACCTCTTCCTTGTTTTCGATGCCAACCAAAAAGAGATATTTTATGGCAACCAATTTCTGGAGCAACCAAACTTGTAACTTGAACTTGAAAAAACGTATGCATGGAAACCCACCTATAGGCAGTGGCAGTACATTTTGGTGACCAAACCTGTGATTGCCTGTGACGTGTTTACTCAATCTGCTATTTTTGAAGGAGAAGGAAAAAAAAAGTTTTTCTCGCCCTATCAGGCTTTTTCTCCGCCTCTCGTGACGTAGATGCGATTCCAGAGCCAAAAGAGCCCCCAACCCATCCATATTTTCGATTTCCGTAAGCTCATATGGCCATGGACTCTCTGTTCTAGTACTCTGTGGAAAAACCCTAAACCAAATAATCAATATAATAAACAAGATATGGGATGAATTTTTCACAAACTATCTGCTTTTGGCCTTTGTTGTCCATTACTCTGCTACATTGTGTGTAGTATTACCCATAAGCGCTCAAATACATATAAGGAAAACCTTTTAATTGTTAGCACTTGATGTTGTGTGTGAAATATTACTTATTTTTTATAAACAAGCATTACGCGCTCCTGCAATTGTAATTATCTTACCTGACTGACGAATGATTCACTGTTTTCATTTATGTTCACATGTCCCCTAAACTAGTGAGGAGAGGATCAAAGGGAAATGTATTTATTCTCTAAATTAAAAGTAAAAATGATATTTTGATTACTTCCCCCTTCCACAGTTTCTTCTTGCAAGTAAAATTTAGTGTGCACAACCTAAATAAAATAAATAACCAAACAATTTACTAGAAAAATTTTCCTGCATAAATTTTATTTCGTTTTACACCATTAGTGTGAGTTGCATGATTTATGGAAATGACATTGAGTTGGAATTCAGAAAGCTTTGGTATAAAGCAACTACATTTCAAGATGTGAAATATTTTTTATTATAAGGCAACACTCTATACAGGGTTAGTTTATAATGAAACTGCACTTAGTTGGTCGGTCTAGCTTTTGGCTTTGCTTTCTGTAAAGTTCTCTTCCACAGCTGCTTCTTGACTGGGCTAGCTTTTTTATGCACATCAACATCTTGCCAAATTTCAACTTGATCTTCCTCAGGTATGGAGCGGCGGTACTCTTTCATGAGGTCATATTTCTCCCATGGCTTTTGGAATTCCTTAGCTTTAAACAGTCTCTTTTTGTACACGCCTTCCCAATTCTCCACCATTCCTTTCATGTTCAATCGTTCCCACTTCTGATGCCATGGTGGTGGATGCAGTTTCACCTATAAATACACATGAAATGAACATTAAACATATCTACTTGTGATGTTCATTGTTTTCAGGCAGGAAACAAATATTGAGAAATTTGGGGTCCCTCCCCCCACTTTGTTTGGACTAAATAATTCAACATGGAGAGTGAGAAGCAAAAGGATTCACGAGACAATGATTGTAAGGTATCCTGCATACAAAGAAGTTATCCATAGTCACTTGGACCCCATTTGTTCTAATACATAACAAAATTATTTATCAATGAATTTATAGTTAAAGAGAACAATTTTCAACTTGGGTCCCAGAGCACATAGATGAAGTGACCATTGACCAGTTTAGCCATGGAGGTACGAGTGAGACAAGGAGGGGAAATGTTAAAAGTCTGAGTGAAGCTTTCACTGTAACCAGTCCGCCATGTTACTGCTACCAAGAACGCTCCTCGTGCGTAGATTCCAATGTAAATTCTTCATGTAATCTTAAGTCTGTATATTTTAAATTATTTTTCACTATTTTTTGTGTACAGACATTTATAAAAATCATATACAGGGTGATTCAGAAATAATCATCAATAATTGAGGGGGAGGTAGAGGGGCCCTAGACAAGCATATTTCGAATAGGGATGGTGGGGCGCAGCATTACGGTTAAAGAGCTAGGACCTAATGTAGTGCGAGCGTGTTTCAAAAGGCCGTTTTTAGAAGGCCCGTGTGATGATACAAAACATAATAAAATGAAAAACATTATTGCATGAGGTACAAGAGTATCCGTACAACATAAATCCTCAATGTGATATAAATTGGACCATTTGCTAAACCGTGGGGTGAGTTTTAAAACGTACAATATTAATCTCTTAGTCAAACAATGGAGTTTCCTTAATGGTATTTCGAAAAATGATGATCGGGGAAGGAATTTTCAATGATCAAACAGTTTCAATGATCGATGTTACGATCATTGAAAATTCGTTCCCCAATCATCATTTTTCTAAATACCATTAAGGGAACTCCATTCTTTGACTAAAATATTAATATTGCACTTTGAAACTCACTCCACAGTTTAGAAAGTGGTTCAAATTCTATCGAATTCATGGTGTAAGTAGTAGGGATACTTCCTTACCTCATGCAATAGATTTTTTCATTTTATTATGTTTTGTTTCGTCACACGTGCCTTCTAAAAATGGCCTTTTGAAATGCGCTTGCACTACATTAGGTCCTAGCTCTTTAATGGTAAGGCTGCGCCCCACCATCCCTATTCGAAATATGATTGTCTAGGGCCCCTCTACCTCCCTCCCAATTATTGATGATTATTTCTGAATCACCCTGTATAAAGCTAATAATAGAGTTTCTGAACTTTTTAAAACATTTTGCGTGAATATTTTTGAATATCCCTTTAATTTAATTTTTGGACTCTTTTAAAGGAACTATGGTCACAAAAACTTATATGAGAGTGTACTAGACAAAGAAATACTAAATTATTAAAGTAAATCCATCAGTTATAAAGAAATTATGATAATAAATGAAAACTTTTTCCAACTTACTTATGTATTTTACACTTATGTAATGCACTTATTTTGTATTTTAGAACATAACATTTTAGAAATTTTCTAAATGAGATAGAACTATAAAACTTAGCATTGGTGGTAAAATTTCCATGGCTATGGCAATATCCAAATAATTTTAAATTACCCGTTTACAACAAATTTAAGATTTATGGATCTAAAACAGGGGTGGCCAACCCGCGGCACGCGTGCCACAAAGTGTCACGGCTGAGTAAAACCAGTGGCACTCGAAGATATTGAAAAAAAATTGGGAAAATAACAATGTGACAACATCAATGAGGTTTCAATGCTCCCACAATCTCCTCTTTACTTAGTTTTCTGGGAACATAATTATATTTTTACGGTTTTACAATAACTTTGAATAAAATCTTAAACTGTAAAATTTCAAGTGGGCTAAATCTTTTTTTCAGTGCTTAAAAATTAAGTGGCCTATTTACCCCAATTATTCTAATTTTCTAATTAATTTTCGAACCAGCTTTATATCAGACAGCTTAAAAACGTGTATGGTTCTCTTTTCATTGACGCTCTACTAAACTTTTTCTAAAATTAATGATTTTAGTTATTTTCAAAGCGCATTAAAAGTCCGTTTTCAATAAATTTCTAAAAATTCACCCCTTTATATTACTTTAAAATATACACAACACAGATTTGCTTAAAATTCCCACAATCACTCTATAAACGAATATTTCTTTATTTTTCGGTACATTGAAAGTGGCACGCATAATTTTTGCTTCCTAAATAGTGGCACGCTTCCGAAAAAGGTTGGCCACCCCTGATCTAAAAAGTTATATTATAGTGGATGTTGCATTAATTCTGAAATTTATTTCGAATTATAGAAACTTAGTAGCTTATATAAAAATTAAATTTTAAAATTTATTAGCTATAAATTCAAATATACTTAAAAATAAGGAAAAAATGAAATTAATTTCCAAGTTTTTTTATTGTTCTAAACACTAAGTTGTAGATAAAGTGATCATTTTCAGTTGAGATAAAAATAGGAAAGGCTTAACTGTTAATACTTAAAAAAATTTCAAAATTTTTCAGGAAGAAGTTAGTTACTTAGGTTTGTTTTTAAATTTTTCTAGCAAAACATTTAAAAATAACATAATTTTTTGGGGTTCTAAATTTGAAAAATATAAAATTAAAATCCATTATATAATTCATTTTCATGCAATATTATGTGCATTACGCGCACCTCTGATTCCATGCCTTTTTTAAAATTAGGATTTTATATTCTATGTAGTATGCACTAAAATTAATTTAGGTTATTTTAGGCTTTAAAATGCATGTGCACCGCTAGGATTTTGAAAAAAAAAAGCATTAGATATTAGTGGGCAATGCTTTGTGATTTGTATTTTAAACCTTTCTATACCATTTATTGAGTGAAATAATAAAATAACTATATCACTAGAAACACTTTCATATCTGGAGCTTTAAAAATTTTAAAGTGACGAAGCAATATTTTTATTTCTTCAATGGGAAAAAAATAGAAATTTGTATACTCCCCATAAGCCTCAATGTTAAAACTATCTCTTTTGGTAGCACACACAAGGGGACAGCTGGCTTTCAGTTACTTCATTCCTCCGCGTGAGTGAGATACGGAAGCTTCCTCTCCATCTACCGCTCATACCTCCATGAGTTTAGCTTTTCCCTATCTACTTACTTTGATAGTATTGATGGGGACTGGTTGGCCTTCCACGAGGAATTCTGGTTCCATGTCAAAGGGTACATAACTGTATTCTAATGGTGCATCTCTCAGGTATAGCAATGAGTCATCTAACCTTTTTTCCAGTTTCAAGACCTCAATAGAGAGGAGAGCTGGGTTATACAGCTGGTAATTGATTTCTACCCCTACAATAAGAAAGTTTTACAATTACATGTTAGTGAGGACAATATTTTATGGTTAGTGTATTTCCAATTATGTAGGGCAGCAACTCCTTAAGTAAAAGTTACTAACAAATTTTGTACTTTGGTTTTGCCTAACAAATTGTCATTTAAATAATAATTTAAATAATAATTGGTAAATAAATAATTGGTTTCACCTGGAAGGGCCAAGGTTCCTTAGTTTAAAATACTGGATTCTTTATTTTTTAAATAAATTATTAATTACTTACTATGTTGTAGTTAGTTGGCTTTATAACAAGTAGTAAAAATAGCGATTATTTTACAGCTATTTTTTAATTTTGTAATAGTGACCCCCAAACCATACATGTGTTTACACAGACAAAAAATTGGCGGAAAATGTAAAAAAAAATTTGGTACCTAAATTTTTCTTAATTTTAAGTAGAGGGGGCCCATCGGCTTCTACTTCCCGAGATCTAGGTTGGTTGGGTTTTTATGGCGCATGACCTAAGATAGGGTATAGTCCGAGATCTAAGATTGGATATGCCAGATTCATAGTGTTTTAGCTTAAATCTTAACTAATTTTCATATTACTTCGATATTTTTTTATTTCCGATTTTTCTTAAAATTTAGTACTAGGCCACACTAGCGGTTAGAGTTTTCAGTATAAAACTATTGGAAAATAGGAGTGTGGGATTTCAGTTTTGCAAATCGAATTCTCGGATTTTAATTTTGCTAAGCAAATTGGCGGATTTTCGCCAATCGGCGGAAGAATCACATGCATGCCAAACCCATGATTTTTTGTTATAGTGACCACCATTTAACCCTTTCAGTCTTAAGTCACCTGAGATTACCATTGAATCCTATGGAAAATTTGGAGTGGACTGAAAGGATTAGGCCAGAATTTGTAAAAATTGTCTGATAAAATGGTTAAAAGAAATAAAAAGGGCTTTTTAAAGCTACTGCCCCCCTGATATGAGTAAAATTTTTCAATGCCCCCCACTTAGAAAATTCAAAGGAAGGGCAATTACTTAGCATTTAAAGTATTTTTAAGTATATTATTAGTAAACTAAGGCACCAAATTTGTTAAACTCGGGACTTGGCGATCCCCTGATATCCTTCTAAATAAAAAAATATTACTACACATTAACATGCCAACTAAATGCATGTGATTTTTTTATTCTTTTTATGTGTGCGTTTTCATTCCCTACGATAAAAACTGATAACGGGCTGCATAAAAAGTAGCCCTAAGTAGTGGTTAAAACGTGGTGGTGATCGTGTCCCTCAGATAACTTCTTTTTAAGTCTTTTGCAGCCCACTTTCGGAGCTCTCAGGGATAACCTGATATCTGAACAAGACCATTAGTTTGAAACCCCTCAAGTAAGGGGAGTCTGGGGGTTCTCCCTAGGGATTGTTTCCCGGGATCCCGTAGAATTTTAAGGCCGGGACACGTCCCGGGATTTCTCAGTCCGTCCCGGGATCCTCTCAAAATTTTAAATTTCTTTACCGCTGCTACAAATGCTTAAAAATCGTTCCTGATAGCATGAGTAAATATTTCCTTTCTTTGGAAAACTTATAAATTAGTGGAAGTGAGGTGGTTTAAGTCAATCATCTGCTGAATTAAATTATCTCCCACTCCTAGAACTTTACAACTAAAAGCAATAAACAAGGAACTTGCTGATTTGTATAATATTGGGTTGTCCCATAAGTTCTGTTACTTTTTACGAAGTTTTGTCTTTGAAAATTTTTCATGAAAAACTGGTAATAGGTGGAGATTTCAAACAAAAGGGATTTTGATATATGTATATTTATGAACATAATGTGTGATTTTGGTAGTTCTCGGGATATTATCTCTTTTCAAAATGGCGGTTTGAAAAAAAGACCAAAAACGACGATTTTCGCGTAATTTTTTTCTTTTGTTTAAAAAACTAGGAAGAACGCATAATTCATGGCTAAAAAAAGTTTTACTGTATATTTGAAATGTTTAGATTACGATGTCATAGTTTCAAGATGATTCGATAAGTTTAAGGTTGGAAATTTTGGCTTTAAAATTTCATATATTGGCAATTTCACGTGTTTTTTAAAGCACGCCTATTGTTTTTCTAAGCAGCTGGTATGAAGTAATTAAAGGCAGGTGTTTTTTGAACCATAATGCTTGTTAATGCACTGAATTGATGCCATTAATGCATTGAAAGTATCTTTTCATACATTCAATTGATTTATTTCTAATTGCCAAGGAGTTGTTTTTATTGTAATGTTTTCGTATGAATCGAAGAAAATTGCTTTGTTCGCTGAGCGTAAGTTCAGAGAGTGTAATTGTGAAAAGCTAAAAGGTTGCGCGCTTGCATTGTGCGCACTATTTTCTGAACTTAAGTTCAGTTATAATTTAATATACTGCATATTTTGAATACTTGGGTCTTTCCTAAGCTTTTTTATTGATTTTGATGCTTTTTTTCGTAAAAATATGTTTGAAATGACTAACATTATTGAGGTAATTTTTTTGCAATAGATGTTATGTTTGGGACCGAAATTTCCTAAGTTAAACTTATCGAATTATCTTGAAACTATGACATCTTAAACTAAACATTTCAAATATATAGTAAAACTTTTTTTAGCCCTGAATTATGCGTTCTTCCTAGTTTTTTAAACAAAAGAAAAAAATTACGCGAAAATCGTCGTTTGTGGTCTTTTTTTCAAACTACCATTTTGAAAAGAAATAATATCACGAGAACTACCAAAATCACACATTATGTTCATAAATATACATATATCAAAATCCCTTTTGTTTGAAATCTCAACCTATTACCAGTTTTTCATCAAAAATTTTCAAACACGAAACTTTGTAAAAAGTAACAGAACTTATGGGACAACCCAATACATACAATGCTCGCATGTTTTCATAAATGGTGAAACTTGGTTACTCATCAATGATTTTTATTCTTTAGTATGTTAGTGATAAGAGATACGAATCGTAATAACTCCCGGCACGAGGCCATTTTCAGACACATAGCATTGGTCTTAATTCTAATCAAACAGATATGTTAGAAACTTATAATCTTTATTCATTAATTAATGATTATTTAGGAGGATAGTTTGAACCTTATTTCTGAATGAATACAGTCGTCTCAATAGTAAGTCGTCCGCTTTTAAAGAGATTATACGTTTTGAAGATCGGGCTGAGAATATTCTGGTTTTGTATGATGGGGCAGAAAAAGCTATTATACTTGCATTGGAGCACTTCATAAAGAAGCAAAATGCAAAAAGTGTTCTTTGATAATTAATTGTAAAGGAGGCTTACACCAGTGGTTTGCTCTGACATTTAAAAAACATACATTCTATTGAGAAGCCGATCTTTACAATACATATCTATAAGGGAATTTAAAGGCATTTTTAGGGTAAGTACACTTTTAACTTCAGTATTAAAAAAAATTAAAATATTAAGTTCGTGTCATTTCATAAGGTTTTGTTATTTATGCGTGTACACTTATAATGAGTTCGAACATAAAATTGCCAAAAAATATTTAGAAATTTTAAAGCCTAGAACTGAAAAATTGTAGCATTAAATATTAATAAATTCTCCCATAATTTTTTTCTAATTTAATCTTTATGCAAGCTTTGATTTTACAGACTATATATTGTTTTGTTGAAATTCTGGCATTAATTAAATTTTTGGGATTTCCCTGGATCCCGGGATGATGTCGAATTTTATCCCAAAATCCCGGGATGACCAAAATGCCCAAAAACGACAATCCCTAGTTCTCCCTCAGAAAATTTGTGGTTTTTATCATGACAAAAGTGAATTTAAGCGCTTCCTATAGTTCAACCCTCTGGATCCGCTACGAAGTTCAAATGCCAAAATAAGCTCAATGTTAATCGCCCCCTTACCGCCCAAAAAAGCCCCCCTACTGCCCAAAACAGGTCTACCGCCCCTAAGCCACCCCCAGGAGGCGATAGCACCCCCGTTGAGAATAACTTCTCTAAATGATCACTTTCTGAATGTCCCAATCCAAGTACAGACTTGCCAACCTCTGAAAGTCAAAAATCAGGAGATTTTCCTAAGAAATCAGGAGAAAATTTTATCGACGTACAGCCTTTTGCAAACCAATTAGAAAGAGATAATGCATTCCCATGGGCTCCAAATAAAAATTTAACTATTTTAAATTTTTTTATTTAGTTATTAAAAATATAAAGGCGTAAAAATAATAAAAGTAACAATACAAAACTTTAGAAAAGAAATTATCTCCCTGTAAAAAAGTTGAATTAAAATTAATTTTATGTTGAGTTTTAACGCTAACATACCTTTTACAGGGTTCATACAAGTTTTCAGATATCAAAATCAAGGAGTTTTTAAGGAGTGTTTTTAAAAAATTCAAGGAGTACCTTTTCACATAACTTAAGAAAGACAAATTTTTTACACAGATTCAAACACACACTATACCAATCTCATTCCTGAATCAGGTATTAAAACCACTTTAAAAGTCAAAATTCAAATAAAAATAAAAGGAAATTAGTTAATAGAATAATTATTTATGTAAAAATTAAATTTCAAAAACAATATTGTCAAAAACTTAAGTAGAGAAAAAAGGAAGAAATTAGCATTTTTGAAGTTATATTTAGAATCTTAAATCAGATAAGGTAACTAAAACAGGTCATAATCTAACAAGATTTTAAAAACCTCACTGTATTATCATCTTATTTTAAGTTGCTATAAAGCAGCCTTTCAGTAAAAATTTACAACTTAGAAAATCCTCTTAAGTTCAAAATACTAACTAAAATAGAAAAAAAACACATCTTATTAGGCTTATCAGGCTGCTCTGACCAAAGTAAAGTTGTTTTTTCTGCACTGCCGTTGAAGCTAACCTCAACAGACGTTCATAGGAAAGCAGTCGCGGGAAAAACGGAACTACCGCGAAAAATCGCAATTTTCCCGACTTCCGGTCTTGTGGGCTTCTGACCATGGTTAAGTTGTTTTTTTAACATCGCAATAATGACTCAAGAAGAAGCCAACTTGAATCGGCATCCGCGGCCGTCCAAGAAAGTCGCGGGAAGAACGGAACACTCCGAAAAAACCCGAAACTTTCGGGAAAATTAGCTATTTTCCCCGATTTCCAGGACGCTGGTTCCAGCTTTTACTGAAGCACCTTACTTTCTTCCAGTGCACTAATCAGAATTTCAGGGGCAGAATTTCGATAAACGAAGAATTCCGAAGAAAAGCGGGAGAAACCGAGAAAGTGGGAGATTTTTAGAGAAAATCTGGAGGGTGGGAGAAAGAGCGAAAATCCGGAGTCTCCCGCCAAAATCCGGAAAGTTGGCAAGTCTGCAAGTACTACTATATCCTTATTTCTATTCTAGTATTTCTTTCTTGGTTGTTCTCATAATTTTTTTCCAAGTTTGTTATAACATCTCTTTGTTATTGTCCCTTCTTTAATTTATAAAATCAAAACTTATTTTATAAAATACTTAAAATTTCCTTTAGATTTCACACAAATAATAGTTATTCAAGCAACATGCAGTTATACCTATAAGAAATCAATAAAAAAGTATTATTAAATATGAAATTAGTTACCTTCAAAATTAAGAAACTTTTTAAAAGATTAAAACAAGTATAAAAAGAGCAATAGGTATGCAATTGAAAAAAAATATTACCTTGATTATCAACAGCATTTCTCAGTGTAAAAGTAGATCTTAAACCATCATATGATCTGCAGATACAAATGCCTACAAATTTATTTTCTTTACCAGGAGCATAAGGATCAGAAGTGGTAGCAGCAAGAATAGAGCCTGAAAATGGAAAGACACAAATTTTAGTATTGTTAAAATTCATGCAGTTGCAAGATATTTGAACAGTTTATTTCAGAAACATCAAATTTCTTGTTTAGAGAAAAACTGTTTAGCAGAACACTACAAATTTATGAAAGTAATTTTTTCTTAAAAAATGACCTTATTTGGATATTTTACATACAAAAAACATTGTTCGTCTTTGTAAAAAATTTAATTTAATGAAACTTTTGTACTTGATAGGTTTTTGCAGTAAACAGGGTTCGTACACACTTTGAGGAAAAAAATTCAAGGATTTTCAAGGACTTTTCCAGGCTACCAGATTAAAAATTCAAGGCTGACCTATATGGTTTGCAACAATTTAAGTAGTACTTCTGTTTCATTTTGTACAATTTTATCTTTTAGTGTTTAATAAAAGCAAATTTTATACAAGTTCCTAGTTACAAAAAAGGGTTTGAATAAAAACTTAATTAAGATATAGAATATAAGAAAAATATTTTCAAGTAATTTTTAAATACATGAACCTATTATGACAGATTTAATATCAAAGATAAGACACTACCATATATGTTCAATAAAACTTTGAATAATTATCAATAGTCATTCTAATGTATGAATTGCAGATAATGAAAAATTTAAACTATCTGACATAAAAAATTTTTTAACTCAAGAAGTTTTATTTCAACCCCCTGAAAATTATTTTTATGTAAGATTTTGTTAAGACTTTCTTTCTGAAAAAATTTAATAATGCCTAAATAATATAATTTGCTTTACAATTTTCATATACTCTTATCTACACACACCTTGTAATTCTTTGATATTAAAACTCAAAAGTTCAAACTATAATTTTCTATTTTGCCTTCTTTCAAAAACAATAAATTCCTTTCATTATCCTTTTAATTTGCCAGTTAAATATTGGTTTAACATTTGAATTATAATAAATGAACACTTTCTCCAAAAACAAGCATTTAAAACCAAGGATTTTGACGCGATGTAAGAAAAACGCAATACCGAACCGACTGTGAAGTTGTTTTTCTTGCCCTAGTCCAAGCCGTCAACATGCCAACTTTACAGGCAAACGTCTGGAAACATGAAAATTTGAGGTTTTTCATTGAAATTCCGGACCGTCATAGGATTTTCGGACTTTAACTTAATAAGTTGATACCCTGAAATCTTTTCAGCCTTTAAGAAATTAAAATTCAAGGATTTTCCAGGACTTAAGTACAAAAATTTGCTTTTTCCAGGACATTCCAGGCCTTGAAAATTAAATTTGAAATTCCAGGACTTTCAAGGTTTTCAAGGCCCCGTACGAACCCTGAGTAAACACTGCTCAAGCCTAATGGCGGATTTACAGTGCCGAGTCAAGAGCGACATCTTCGATTTGCTGCACCAGTGCTGAAATTTTTTCAAAAGAACCAATAGAAGGCATCGAAAACGATCGCTGTGATCGCTAGCGACAACTGCGACCATTTTCCTGAGCCGGCAGGAGATCAGATGAAGTTTCAGGGTGTTTTGGATTTCTCTAATACAAATGCAAAAATTATCTTCAACTTTCAATTTCGTGCTTCCTCGAAATTCAAGAGCTGTTGTATAACCAGAGTGTTCCGATTAATTGAGTAGAATAAGTAATGAAATCCTAATCACTAGATGCCTGCATTTTGACTTAGCATATGTGCTGCCATCTAGTTAAAATGAAAAAATTCATCAGTACTCTAACAGCAAAAAAATATTTCAGGGTGGCTACAGAAACTGAGAAAACAAATTCCCTGACTTTTCCCTGATTTCCAAGACTTAACTTACAGCTTTTCCCTGACTTACAGGATCTAATTTCATTAATTTTCTGGCTTTCTCTGTACTTAGAACCATTAAGAGCGTACCAAGATAATTAAAAAAAATCGCTACTTGTTATTTAAAATGAAAAAAAAAAATACATATAAAATATAAAACGTAATTTCGACGTTGAGTTATGCTTTAGTCTAAGCATAGTATGAAATGCATAATATGTTTCTCTTTAAGCTAAGAAAAGTAAAAAATATTCACAAGATTTCAGAGGAAGAAAAATTGTAGCTCAAAAGGATCTCATCAGGAAATTTCCCTGATTTTAACATATTTTTAACAATTTCCCTGATTTTTCCAGATTAATAAAATTCCCTGACTTTTCCCTGAAATCCCTGATTTCCAGGTTCTGTAGCCACCCTGTATTTTTATCAGCCTCAGTTAATTTTATTTAGGTTACTTGTGAATATATAGGCTTGATTTTTTGTTTTCAAATGAAAATTTTAATATTCTGTTTGACATAAAGTCACTTAGAAAGGGACTGGGAAAAGCAAGCAATGGGAAGGAAGAACCTGGCTGCCATTCCTAAGGCAGAAGGCGATTCGGAAGGTATCCTCCTGCTGCCGAGCGATCAGAAAAATTGTCGTTTTTGCAGCTCTCGCTTGCAACGCCATTTTTTGGGAGAAATGTCGTTCACCGAAAATGTCGCTTTTGCCTGATTTGCAGCAGCGCTTTAAATCCCCCATAATGCATACCAGGTTACAATAAGTTAGCTTTGAGTTTCAATATTTTAGGAAAAGGGGATTTTTTTAGGATTCTCTTTTTGAATTTTGGATCAAGAGAACTAATTTTTCTCACCTTTTCTTTTAAAATAGTTGTAGAAGTTTTCAATTCTGCCGCCTGTCTAATATATATGTTACTGGCAAAGTGATTAATTGGGCTTTATTAACAATGCCCAGAGTGGAGGCAGGCAAAGTGATAAATTTCATTGATAGATGCCATTGAATTTATCACACTGCCCTCCTCCACTTCGGGCATTATTAATAATGCCCGATTTATCACATAGCCCGTAACATTTACAACACCAACATCTCATATAGTGGTAGCAAAAAGTTTTGTAAAAGGTGGTGACCTACTTGCAAATAGGTCTAATAATAATAGAATAATTATGATCTCATAAATTAAAAAGCCTAATGTTGACTTAGGATCTAATTTTTAAATATTAGCTGTGTCAATTTATTTTAAATGTAACTATAATATAACTTTTTTAAACTCAATTAACTTACCAACATAAAATTCTGGAATTTCAATAACAGATCTCCTTTTCAACATATCTTGTCTCTCGATTTTTTCCCTTATCTTGTTTCGAAATTCAAATGAAGGATTTGGAAGAAATTCAGGATACACAAATCTGAAATAAATTAAATTCTTTATAATTTATAAGTACAATATACCATACCATATGATTTCGGGTTTCACCCTGTATTACCAAAGTTCATATTCTGCACCAAGTACTTACCTTACACACAGTGGCGTCAGACCGCCACGAGAAAAGCAGCTATAGCTAAGATTAAAATCTAAATATTAATAGCCATCACCAGGGGCGTCATTTAAGTTTTTGGTTGGGGAGGTGAGCCTATTAATATGATAAGTGTTAAAATTCTTAAAACTAGTATTTATTTGAATCATATTAAAAACAATGTTAAAATATTACAACATGAACTCCAAGAAAGGAGCAGAAGTTGAGGCAGAAGTCGGACTCCTGCCATTTATGGGCCTCACTTTCTCAGGAGCCGCACCCCCTTTGCCTTGAATCCTTGTGGAGCTTGGTAATTCCAAGTGGCACACGACAACAACAACTCCAAGAAAAGTGAGGGGCCTGAGGTCACCCCCAGGAAACTTTTGAAAATTTGCCTCTTAAAGTAGCGTTTCAGATCATTTTGAGATCTTTTGGGTTACATCCAAAGAAAACAGTGTCTTGTAAATCACAGAATTTTCTAGGGAAAAAGTTATAAGTAAACGTCTAAGGGGGCTGGGGGTCTTTTCTCAGAAAATTTTTGAAAATCCCCCTTTAAACTAGTGTTTTATCTCTTTTTCTATTAACTTTTCTATTTCTCTTTTAACTTTTTGAGGTGCCCCAAAAGGGAAAAGCTTCTTGGAAGCAGCTGAATTTTCAAAGAGAAAACCACTGTTTTACAGAGATCATAAGTATAGAGGGTGGCTGGGGGTACTTAGGGGTGCATCCAGGTGGCCGGCTGTTTCCAAAGATAACGTTCTACTAAAAAGGATTACTGACCGAATTTGGGACCTTGACTCTTGGGGGCCCCCATCCCCTTTGGGGCACTCCCCTGGCTGCCCACGGCCTATTTACGCCTGTGCTTACACAACACCTTACCTTGGCGATTGTTTGGCATACAATTTTCTAGGAAAATCACACTACGCGATTCGTAGAGGAGTCTAACGTAACTGAAGACAGCATGTGACCGGTTTGACTTTTCACAAAGATCTAGAGGAACCCTGTGGGAGTTGTTACCTGATATGTAGATATGGCGGCATCATACCACTCTTGCCAAAGTGTATAATAAGTCTTTATCACGCATGCTTGAGGATAGAGTACTACAACTTACAAACCAAATTTACCGGCTGTCAATTCGCATTTCTTGGCGATATTTTAAATTTTTGGTGTCTAAAATAAATTTTTGATACTTGAAGGAACAGTTTATGCAATTGATTTTGGGAAAAGAGATTTTGAGATTTTGGTAAATTTTAAGAATCCAGGATTTGGCGACTTTTTGGCAAATTCTTTCTCGCCAATGCTCGCCAAACACTTCACGGAACGAACATCGTAATAGAATTTAGGGTTGCATTGTGAAGTTAGAAGAACCATTTATTGTCAAACTTTCGCCAAGTCCCGGATTGTTAAAATTAACCAAGATTTTTCTGTATTATGATTACCTGTATTCACATAAATTTTTAGAGGAGTTTTCATCTTGGGAAGCTTGAGGTTCTTTATCCACTGTTTCAATAAGTTTGCTAGAGGCCAGTTGTGATGAATAGTACCTCCGAGCTACACCTAAAATATTTGAAAATCACGAAAGGATATAATATAAAATTGGGCTTAAATCTAGAAGTGGGTTCAAACGCCAAGCGAAGTAGTAGCGCCGAAGTGCGCCTAAGTATCAAAGTGAAGTTGGCGACTAAAAATTCGCCAACCCGAACCCACTCCTAGATTTTTACCTAAAATTGATATTAATTAACAATTTAATAACAAAATAAAAACAATTGCAGAGGTTATTTACTACAAAATGGAGAATGTGTTAGTACTACATTGATAAATATAATTTAAGCCCTAGACATTCTCTGCGTTTGAAAACACATTTCTATATTAAAATTGACAAAACTTTGCTTACTTTTTCCCACTTTTACTGATATTTCATTCGAAAATACAAACAATCGTCGGAGAGCCGACATTTTTATTAAATATTTGTGTTTATTTATACTTTTTCTATTCTTTTCACTACATTTCACTGCCAAATTGATTGATTTTGGTCATTTTGGTTGTTTTAATTTGGTTGAATTAAAAAAAATCGATTTAAAATTATATTTGATGGTTTCAAGTACACTTTGGAATGAAAAAATATTATCACTTGTGTAATGAGTCTGGAAAAATTATGGGAAAAATACTATTTAAAAATTTCCCCTTTTGAAATTTTGTTTCTATTGTTGCTGCTGTATTTGTAACTGAGACTCAAATTAGGTTTTGTTTTTGTTTTTCAAGTTCAAGCGCTAATCTCATCTGTTGACATATCTGTGATCATATCTAACATAAACTTATGGAAGAAGAAGACAAAGCGACTCCTCATAGTCAGCACACGTCTCTATTTTAGAACTTGAACTTGAACTTAATCTCATCTGTTGACATCATGAATTTATGGACTTCAATTTATTCTTTAGGTTCCCTATTATTATGAGGATTTTTTTATTTGCGTACAGGTATTATCCTTTTTCAAAAGCTTTATTTTAAAGGAAATACTCCTAACCCTTCGCTTACTCTTTTTATGTTTATGTATTAGTTAGGTGGAGCTGATTAAAATGACTTCTAAGAAATCGAAGGTATCAGCTAATGCTGTGGGCTTAAGCAGCAAAGAAGCTATTCTGAAATTGAAATCTGCTATAGAAGAGGAACTGCATCTTTTTCAGGTATCTAAATATAAAGCTGAACCTAGTATAGGATAATGTAAACAGGTCGAAATCCTGACAATCGCACCAAGTTCGCGCAGCTTTATAAATCACTTAATGTGTATCTCATAAAAGATTGCAGGGCTTGTTTTGGTTAATATTCGATGTTATGTTGTAGTAGAATACCACTCTTCATGACAACCTTAGGATGGCACTTTTCTTTGTATCCTAATACAGTAGAACTCCAATTGAGGGCTTCGGGGCAAGAACCGGGTATCTCCACATTGAAATCAAGTTTATTTTAAGTTAGATTCGCCAATTCAGCAATACACTGCCAATTAACCCCTTAACTGCCACGGAAATCCGCAGCAAGTGGCTCCCCAGTGCCAGCGTTTTCTCCCGCGCCCGTGTACTTACACTTTTGCAGAGCGCGCGTTTCTTTTTCAACTCGTTAACTACTCAAAAGACGGTTTATTTCGTTCATATAAAAAAATTGCACCCTCTCAATGTATGGAGTACCAGTTAAAACCAGAATCATGACCTAATAAAGAAAAAATAGTAAAAAGTAAATCGAATCGATCCGTTATAAGCATTTTTCTTATTTCCTTGTAGAGAACAAATTTAAAAAAAATAAAAATCCATTTTCTATGCAAAGGGAACTAAAACGGAAGTGTTAGACTCAAACTATAGCATAAAAAAAATAAAAAACTCAAAAAGAAACACAGGCCATAACTTAACCGCTTTTATTTTTATCGCTAAAGAAAAAAACACAGTTCAAAATTCATCCCCTCTACTTCAGAGAAATAAGAAATTCCTTTGGAAACACTGTCAAAGTTATTCCTGGTATTATTTTTGGTAAAAACACAATGCAACACATCGTTCTTTTACAAAGCGTAAATATACGCCATTGGCACTTAACACTCGGGATTTCCAAACCGTACATTTACGTCGACGGCAGTTAAGGGGTTAATGCAACCCTAAAATATACTACTTTCTTGCTTGGTCTTTTTATGGCTAACAATAATTTGGCTCAACTCTGATTAATCGCCAATTCTAGCTAGCTGATTACTACAGATTCAGCCCAGTGAAATGTTTACCCAAGTAGAACAAACGTTCAAGATTCGTCCAATTTTCATTATGTATAGCCAAATTTCGTTTACATCTATAGTAGCAATTACGTAAACTTGACATACTTGGTATGAGCTGTGCTAAATACTAGCGTACTAGGGATCGACAAAAATCATGCGCGCATATTAGCTACCGTCGAGACTCACTTAGAACTAACGCCGCATTCAGTTTCAGTTTTTGTAGAAACAACTGAATTTGAACAACTCTAATAAGGAGATGGGGGGTTTAGGTCCTTATCTCAAAAAGATTTAAATAATTTAGAAATTTTCGAAAGGAAAATTCTCAGAAAAATGTACGGCCCGATTATGAATGATAATGGATTCCAAATTAGAACAAACAGAGAATTGGAGATCCTAGTAAAAAATGAAACTATAACCCGTTTTATTAAAGGACAGAGACTGGCTTGGTTGGGTCACATTGAAAGATCGGATGACAAAAATAGAGTTAAAAGGACATTAAATTGGAAGCCAATGAGCAATAGACCTAGAGGGAGACCCAAAATGAGATGGTTGGATGATGTTCTTAAAGATCTTAGAACAATGAAAATAACCAACTGGAAAAAAAAGGTGTGCAATAGAGTTGCCTGGAATAAAGTAGTACAGCTGGCCAAGGCCCATCAAGGGCTGTAGGGCGACCAAAGAAGAAGAAGGGGGGTTTAGGTTGATGGTTTAGGGTAATCAATAAGAGGGGGTTCTTTTAGAACTGTTGCACCGAGTATCTAATCTTCAATGAATTACAGGGAAAACCTTTTACGTTTTTACAACTTTGGGATGGTAGACCTGTCATGCGTTCTAAATTCCTTCCATTTTATAATATTTACTTGAATAAATTAAAAATTGTGTAAAATACTCAATAAAAAATTTATCCAATATTATGAAATGATTTATTATGATTTTTTACATTATCTTTGATTGTCATGTGTTGTCTTCCTTTTTTCAAGTGATTCTTTTAGATTAGAGCTATCCAAATTGGGAAAATATTCGCAGATTAGTGCTAAATTGTTTAATATCGTGTGCTTTTAGGGTATAAAATATCATGCTATGTTCTAATTAACTTTAAAATTTTAGGTATTTTAAATCAAATTTCAAGTTACATGGTGCGAAACATTGATAAAAATATTTTAAAACCATGAAAAAATTCAAAGTGGATTTGAATAAAATTATAAAAAATTAAAATTCAAGGAAGTTCCATTTTTGTAAAAAGATCGAAGGTTTCGAAAATATTAGTAGACAAAAAATAAAGATAATAAACTTTATAAGAAAATTAATTCCTGTTTTTAAATGGAAGAGTTCACAGAAAGGTTTTGGTTCTGACTTCACTCATTGAGGCCATTTAATAAGCTCCGCCCATTGACTGGACTGATTTGTCTGAATCAAACCCTGGACTAACGGGAAAATTCAATTTCAAAAGCACAGATGGTTCATTTTAAGAGTACAAGAGTTACTATAACTCTTGGCAAGTAATTGAAAGTTTCTAATCCCGTACTTACGCCAATCATTATACAGAAACCCTAAACAAACACCAACGTTGAAGACGTCGCCAAATATTTTCCGAAAGTGAGTTTGAGTCGAAAGTGGAGATACCCGGTTCTTGCACCGAAGCCCTCAATTATCTGAATCAATTGGGACCGGAGCCCATTCGGATAATTGGATTTTTCCCCAAATAAGAGTCAATAGGGTTTTTTAAGCCAGCAGTTGCTTGAAAGTATGGACAACCAAGCATCTAAGCTAAGATCTTGCATTTACAAATAGAATTGGACCGGGAATAGGGTGTTCCACATCTTTTCTGTCAAAATAATTTAAAATGGCATCTTCTAATTTAAATCTGGTACAGCTTTAGAATAAGTCCACATTTGAACGGTCGCCAAGTTGGCGGTATTTCATGGCTGACAGGCCATGAAAATGTAGGTAAACATGGCGGACGGGTTCCAAATACGGCGCCAAGGTCGCCAAAAGTGGACTTATTCTAAAGCTGTTCCCTAAATCTTTGTTTCTGGCTGGGCTTCATTAATTTTCTTGAAGAACTTCTATCTTTGTTTTTCAAGCACTGACATGAAGTTCAAAAGTGTAGGCTTGAATTTGATAGTCGGAGTTGGAGTTCGGATAATGAGGAAGTTGCATGATTTTTTAAATTTTTTTAATCGATTCCTCTTGCAAAAATAAGCAACTACCCAAAATTTGAGGCCAATCGAGAAATTTTTTGATTGCCAAAAAAATTAACAAAAATCCCCTTTTTAAAAGCGCGCGAAAACGCCAAGAGTTTGGATGTGACGTCATCTTATACTAAACATTGTTGTAAAGCAATGGAGTTGATGGTATTATTGTTGACGTCATCTTATAGTTTAAGCAATAAACGTTTTCAGTCAAGTGTTTTTTTCTCGACTTTTAAATTAAAATATTTAAGAACCTGTACAATTTTTTTGAAAAACTGACTAGATATTTCATTTTACAATACAAAAAACCATACGGAACACTTGTTTGCTTTTGAAAATCTGACACATGCAACTTCCTTATTGGAGTTACTTCGTTGCTCGAAAATAAATTATCACCCTTGTTGGCTATGCCAATTAAATAACTAGAACCCAGTTGGTTTCATCAAACCAACTAATGTAAGAATATCATAGTAAATGTTTAAACTTTTTTAAGTTGTTAGTAAATATTAGTGGCACAGCATGATTGAAAGGTATATATACACAGTAAGCAAGATTGTTATCAGGGACGTCATTTCAGTTTTTGGTTGGCGGATTCTACTGGATTCACGACCCTGATTTTGAAGTAAAGTAATAAAACAAATTATCAGCTTGGAAATGGTGTTGGTTGAGTGGTAAGAGGATTTTTAAAAATAGAGCCAGCAATCTCCTTAGTCTTACCAAGCCATAGGATGTCAAACACCACTCAAAATTCATGTTTTACATCAACGTTTGAATTTTTTTCTGGAAAATCTCACTGTATTTAATGATTAACAAGGGTAAAGATTCCCTTGGGACATAAATTCGATACACAGGTACTAATTGAGAAATAGCAACTTTGGGTGACAGCTTTTGTTCATTAAAACAGAAGATTTGACGCCCCTTAAGAGAAAAAGTGATAAAATTGCATCGTATTTAAGGAATGTTTAGTGGTTTTAGTTTTATATTGTCTGATAATATGTATATAATCTCAATTAGCATCGTATTTAATGCTAAAATAATGAGATTAACGGTTAAGAAATTGGTGTTTTCAATGCTTTTTCCGTTTCTTACAGTACTGGTGCCTTATTAGTAACAAAAAAAACTGTATGTGCTGCGGTATTTTTACAACTGTTTCTGAATTCCACACCCTAAAGTTAGTCAGAAACACCTAATTTCATTTTTGTTAAGGAAAATAGTTTAAATTTGTCAGCTAGTGTCATAAGACTTTTTCGTGGGAGCAAGATTCAAAGATGATCCGGGTAGGGCTGTACCCAGACTTTTATTTCAGGGAGTAGTGGGGGTTAACTTAATATAATTTTCCAGGTATCCCCTGATGATGACAAGTACTTTTACTTGTTAAGTTTTAGAGTACTTATACAAAGGATTTGAAACTTTGTGCTTAATTTCAAAATTTGTAATTGGCTGCTTAAAGATTGTTGGAAAATAATTATTTATTTTTCATTAACTCTCTTTCATTAAGTTTCTTATGTCTTATTATAATCTAAGAATTTAAGTGTTATTTTTAGCAATCATCATTAACTTCTCGTCTTCCAAAGTGGGTGAATGATGCCTTTAATCATGAAAGTAACCACACCACATTTGCTTGGACCAGTGCTCTCATATTAATTATTGAAATTTTCATGCTAGCATTATATCAAATTTATGGAATCTATAAGTGAGTAATGATACAATATTTTGACTGTTTAGTTTTAAATATTTATTTAACTTTTGATTTTTCTATTATTTATTTATTGATTTTTTTTCTATATAATTTGTGTTTTTATTTTTTTCTTTCATTATTTATTTTTGGTGGCACATTTTTTATTATTATCCAATACTATAAATCAGGCCTGGGCAATTGTTTTCTCTGGAGGGCCACATAGTTGAAACAGAAGTTCATGGCGGGCTGCACTTTATATAAAAGGATTGCATTACGAAGTTAACTTAGCGCCTTTAAAAGTATGTTTGTAATTAAAGAATAATAAAATGATGCATAGAGTATGCCATGTAACTATTGGGTACATATAATTTTTTGAAATAAAATATTTTTGTTTATTAATTTGAATTTATTCAGGGGTCGATCCAGGCAAAAATTGGGGCCGTTTTGCGGCCCCTTCACAAAAATTAGCTTCGATAAAACGGCCCCTTCACAAAAATAAACTTCGTAAAATCGGCCCTTTCACAAAATTTCTAGTGACAAAAAATTACCACTCCCAAATTTCAAACGGTATTTTCTGGTAACAAATTTTCTGGTATTATATCAAATGGATTTAAAGAATGTAAAGATAAAATAGTGAATCAAAAATTCTAGGTTTCACGTAAAAAAAATATTTTTCACAAAAAAAATTCCATTTTCACAAAAATAATTTCTCTCATTTTCACAAAAAATAATTTCATTTTCACAAAAATTAAAAAAACAGGCCCCAGAAATTAAAACCTGGATCGACCCCTGTTATTTAAGAATTTTAATGGTTTTTGAAATAAAACAATATTTTATTACGACCTCTAGTTTTATCGCTCGGGGAGCAGTCAATATCAACAGGGAAAGGAAAGAGAGAATAGAAATGAGGTCTATTTGAATGTAGTAAAATATTAAACAGAATTTTACATATTACGGAAGGGGGGTCTGGGGGTTCTCCCCCAGAAAGTTTTTGAAATTTAACTAAAAAAGCAGTGTTTTAGCTCATATTCTCAGAAATTCGGTGATCCATGCCTGATACAGAATATAAAATGTACGTTGGGGGAACTCAAAATTCAAAATTTTCCTAATCTTTTCTTCGTCTTGGTAGGCCACCAAAACACCCTTCGTGGGTCACTATTTGCCCAGGCCTGCTATAAATGCCTTCAAAAAGTATGCTGTTAGGGCCTATTTTTGTAGGTTCTACACACTTGAATTAATGATTAATAAGTAGAATAAGGGTATCAAAATGTAAAATACTACCGATCAATTAATTTAAGAAGAGTCAATGTATTAATAATAGACCTACTATAATGAAAATTATACGTTAAAAGATATTTCAGACTAATATTTAAATTTGTTTTAATATTTACTAAATATTATTTTTAATAACTGTCTAATATTTAATTGCATTTTTCAGATTCCGAGCTACAATAATAGCAGTTGAAACCTTTTTTGTGGTTATGTTCCTATTTGTAAATTTGTTTATTGTGGCTTGGGATAGCCGGCTAAGACACAATGAAATGGCAACACGAGTGAAATTTATTCTAAAGCAGTTAGAGTGTAAGAAATATTTTCTTATTATGTACTATCAAAATTTTAATTTTTGATACCTTTTTCCCTAATGAAGAACCTTTAATAGATTACTGTAAAATTGTGTAGTTTAATACTTATTACATTAAAATCAGTATTGTAAATATTTTTTTTGTATTTTATTTCATTTAAGGTTAAAGTTTATTAAAAGTATACCTTAAAGTGATGAAAATGCAGCTAGGGCATAGTCACACTTGATGGTTGTGTTTAATCATATTTTGAAACTCTCAGAAATAAAACTAAGCAATGGTGCTTTAGTGCACAAATTTCTAAAAACCTTACAAATAAGAGTTTAAATTATTGCTAATTGTTATCTCAATTTACTTCATCTTGAAAAGAAAATTCCCCTTCATTATATAGATAACTTGAGCTTTGAAATGCGAAGTGACCAATCCTATAATCTGCATACTCCGCCTTCCCCTTGCATCTCCAACCAGTGGACTTACAGAGATGGTCATCTAATCAACCTCCCCTGCTCACTTCTCGTGGAAGGAGATGTCATTGTCATGAGGCCAGGGCATTCTGCACCTGGCCGTTGCATTGCTGTTAAGAAGGTAAACTTCAACTTTTTTGTACCAACTTACACATATTTTCATTCTTTATGCCTTTCAATATGGCAGGACATATGATGTCTCATTAGTAAAGCTTGTAACATAATTTTTGTTGCTAAAATGTCATTATGGGATCATTTATGCGAATGTCTGAAGGTCTAACACCAGTATCGACCATCGCAAGCAATCCATTTTTTTACTGTAGGATAAAATTAATATCTCCAATATTTATAAGTTGGGAATTACTTTATATTCAGACTTAACATAAACTCTGACAAGCTGAAAAAAATTAGCCAACTACGGCTGGTTAGATTTTAGGAGTTGTTGTCTCTTATTTTATTCTAATTTTGGCCATGGCTATATCAAAGATAAAATATTTGGTGATGTACCCCAGTAATATTTTAAATAGATTTCATAGTTTTAAGTTTTTACTGAATGAATTTTAAATCTTTTTCAGAGGAATAGTTTTATTGAATTATTATGAGGTTTTCTTTTTAATTGTAGGATGGGTGCTCAACGAAACAACTTAAGAGGGGACAAGTTTTTTCTGCTCTAGAGGAAAATGTATCTGAAAACATGAACAGTCCTCGACTTCGCAGTCCTGCCCAGTCCTATAATTTCTCTCTGCTGGAAACACCCTTTACTACTGGGGTTAGGTAAACTGCACAATTGAGATTTAGTGAAACTTTTTAAACGCATTTCTTATTTGATAGTTTTTAATTTGCTTTTCTTCATTTATTTTTCTTTCTTAATTATTTTTATTTACAAATTCAGTAAATTATTGTAAATAGCTACATAAAAAACTTCATATTTACTTCATTATTTACTTTCCCATACCTCATTATTTTATTTTAACCTATTTATTAAATTGACTTCTTTATATTGAAAGAAAAAATGTTTTGTAGTACAATAAGATCTTTTCTGTTTAAACTTATTGTAGAGTTATTTTAGCAATGGATTTATTTAAACTGGAAAAAATGTTGCAAAGCAATCATCTTTTTTTGTGATTATGCTTAACTTCATTAGTAAATAAAGAGTGATTATTGGCCAAGGATAAAATAACAGATGAGATCATTTGTAATAATTAAAGTATTAAATTATTATGTAAGTAAATAAAGGATTAAGCAACAAAGGATGCGTCAATGCAGATTTTTTTTGGTTCTAATAAGTTTCTACATACTTCTCATGTTACATTTTCAGGTATGCTTTAGAAAATGCTTTGAAAAGACCAGTAACCATTTTCAGTAAAGAGTACTATGCTATAGTCTTTTACTACATGGAACGGATTCTGGTACCTTCTGTTTTGGTAATATTGCGTTAATTATTTTTTTACATCTTGTAAACTATTTTCTTTAGTAAACTTTTTATTAATACACAAAAACTGTTTTTATGCAAAAATTAGCCATTTTTAAGCTCTGTTTGAACTAAAAGTGATTACTGTTGAAAACAAATTAAAGAAACTAAGCTTGCATGAGTTATTTAACACTATCGATAGTGTAAGAATCTGTTCAAAACATAGTGGGTATTTTGCCAGTTTTCACCCTCTAAGGGTGATGTAGTACACAATTAAAATTAATTCTCACGAATTGTGTAATTACATTATATTGAAAAACTAAGTGTTGTGTACCTAAAAGATGTTTGATGGGATCCTGTTCTTATTTATTGTTCATTGAAATATAAACTTTTATTTCCCTTACCCTTAAGAACAGTATTTTTCTTAGGTTGTTACTCTGTGCATTGGAAGCATCCGAGCAGTTTACTTTGAGTCGAAAGGTGATGAGTGGACAGAGCATTTGTTTCTTCGTCCTGTGCTCTCTTCATTGCCTCTTCTACCCATTGCATTACCAATTACTTGGATACTCCTGAATGCATTTGGAAACTCTTACCTAATGGCGATTGTAAACTCCAAGCAATGCTTGGTTAGTGCATAATCTTTCTTACTTGTATTGTATTGACATTGGTAAAATTTGTTTTTAATCTGGGATGTTTTAATGAGCATCAAGAATTAATTGCTGTGTGTAATTCCTGGAAACTATTTAATTTGGTTGATTTCATGCAATGAGGACAGTAGAAGTTAAGCCTATTTTAGTGACCCCTCATGCATAGACTTTTCAAAACTTGTTTTTAATCTTTGTATCAAATTTAAGGACTAGGAAGTACTTATTCAAAATTGAATTTAAAATAGAGTTACGTGTTTTAACTTATAGTTTTGTGGCTACTTATTTTTGTTTTTTACTCTAGTATGTGGTTTCAATGTGAAATGATTGCATACTTTCGCCAATTTCCAACTTTTAATGTTTCATGTAGTTAGTAAAACGCTGTTTTATTGCAACTGAATTTTTTCTTTCTAGAAGCCAATAGATCCTTTTGAAGAAGATGAGATCACACCCTCAACCTTAGAAAATTATGCTAAGTGGAGTGATTTAAAATTCTTTTTTTGTTCCTTCTTGTTTGGAAGTGAAGGGTACTTGTGGCGGTCAGCCAACTTACTGCAAGTTTTGGGAAGCATAACGGTAATCACTTTTACAGTGTCTCAAGGGTGGAATATTATGATTTTTTAAATGCTGTAGCTTAGCGCAAAGTTTTATCTATTGGAATTGTACATGAAAAACATTGGACGTTTTATTCAGGCTCTTTGCTGCATTGACAAGAAAGGGATCCTATCTTGGCCTAATCCCACTGCCGAGAAAGTTTTCTTTCTGAAGTCTTCAAAAAGCAAATCCAATTCTGAGGCCAGTACCCACACGTTTGGTGATTCAGAAGAGGGTATTCAAGAGTCCACTGATCCCAGCTGTTCTGGAGACGATGTCATAGAAATGAAAAGGATCACAAAGCTGCACAAAAGATTGGATGTGAAAGATCATAGTGAGTGTTGTTATAAATGATGTTGCGGGTTACTCTTATGACTGTATTCACCACTAACCTGACCTAAGGTTAACCTGGAATCAAGTTTTTCGACAACTCTGATTGGCTTAAAACTTATTTCCCTTTTTCATCTACCAATCAGAAGTTTAATTCCAGGTTAACCTTAGGTTAAGTTAGTGATGAATATGGTCGTTAGAGGTTTTGATTCCTGGTTAAACTTAGTTTAGGTTAGTGGTGAATTTGGCCGTTGATTAAAATATATTGTAGCCTTTTTTCCAACTAAGCATATGAAAGTCTGATTCAAAGAATGCATGTTATAGAGTATCTTTTTATCAGCTAAGTGTGCTGAAAATTATTGCGGTTAAATTTTAATGTTTTAGTTTATTTTAAAGTTTGTTCTGTTAAAACTCTATAATTTCTTCATAACATTGCTTAGAATGACTTAACACTACTTGAAAAGGTAAATAAATAAATCACTCTATTTGCATTGAAAATTACTAAAGACAAAATTCAAACTCAATAAAATGTCTCTTTAAAAGAGATATTTTTATTCCTATTATCTCATTTAGAAAATTTTATGAAACTATACACATTGTACATTTTTATAAAACAATGCTATACTTTTTTTAGTTTATCATCCTGGGAGTCAAGTGGAAGTATTGGATCTCACTCATAATTTGCACAGTCCTTTTGGAATTCAGTTTGATGATCCGAACTGGAAATTTTATGTGGATAATCTGAAACCATTGGTTTGTGCTTGTATTTTCATTTCTTGATAATTTGCTAATATTTTTGTAGAAGAATTGCAAAACTTAAGAAAATATTTTAAAAAGCATTCTTTTCAATGTAAAAATATGTATCCAAATTAATATTTGATTTTAAATAATATCTCTGTCTTATTTTTAGTTACTATTCTCCTTTCTTTCCTGCATGACTCTTTCTGTATTTTCGTCTTACTGAAGGAATTTTACTTGTTGGAAAATGGCATAAGTAAAATATATCATTCACTTGTTTTTGTGCTGATAGTAATAGTTCAAGTCTTGGAATGCATGATCTTGATATTGGGATATATTTAAAGCTGTTAGGAGTTAATCACAAGTATAAAATAATATTATACACATATTGGTTTGTTTAAATTTTCTTTCCATCTTGTTAGGGTCTTGGAATTTTGCTCAACACTTGTAACCCAGCTGCTCAAGAGCACTTTTCAAAGTTTTCTGATCATATTGCTTGTGAATCCTTATACAATGAATCGGCAGTTCCTGTTGTCAATAAAAGGTCAGTGTATTGCTTAGTATAGAAATCGAAACAATACTACCTCTACTATCATTTTTGGCCTTTTGAAAAATGAATAATTGACTTTAAATGTTTTAGATGCCTTTGTGAATTGGCAAAGCAGATTGGGTTTGCCGAATCAGTGGTAGACTTTTATTTCCTTGAGCAACAGCTTGGTATATTCAGGCATGTAGTAAGTTAATGCTTCATTTATTTTGTAGAACCAGTTATCATTGAATTAAAATGTATTTCTGGTCATGATGCATTCGGTTATTAAAAAATTTCAGGTTTGAGTTTAATAAAACCATATTTATCTTTAGATTTGATATTGCCATTGTTTAAAGCAAAATTTTTATTTTTGTGCTACTAGGATTATTTGAAGGTAAAATACTACTAAAAAACTTCTAGCTGTTGTAATTAAATTAGTGGTAGATAATAAGTTACTAAAAGAAATTAATATTGAAAATTATATTTACTTTACTTGCATGACAATCGGACCTGGAAAAAGTGCCTGAACCTACAAACCTGGTTCGGGGGAAGCCCCCGCAAGCTCCATAAGAGCAATACATAAGGTTTGGGCAAATTTTATTAAGTTCAGGGGAAGGTTACAACTTTTCCCAGGTCCGACGACAATTGAGTTTTATTTTATGAATACATATATTTAACTACTTTTCTGAATTCATCCTTCCCTGCCTGATGTTTTATTAACTTTGAAATATAATGCATTTTGTGCTTGAATGCATTTGTTTGGTTGTACTTTGAAAACTATATTTTTACCGTTGAAGTAGTGATTTGTTTAAATTTGCACCAGTTTTTCTTTAGGTACATGCTTTTAAATTCTCTTTAAAATAGCATCCAGATATTGTGCAAAAAGGGAAACTTGCCAGAACTTTGAATTTTCCTCGCCTCAAAATGCCCTTTCCCAACATGTCTTGTGCCATTGTAAAAGACCTTCATAGAGGTACCCTGCTGTTTTCAAAGTTATTTATCCTTTAGAATTAATTTTTTAGTTATCGAATTCTTAATTTAGTTTTCAATTCCATATTCTTTTGGTTTAGGAAGCAATCAGTTATTCTCCCAGGGAACTGCTGACCTGATTTTGGATGCCTGTAATGAATATTGGGATGGGAATGATATAAGATTGCTTACAGAATCAGACAGGTTTGATATTTACACAGATTTTTTAGAAGACATTTCATTCTGCAAGGAAATGCTTTTGTCATAAGGACAAGCGTGCCTTTAGATGGTTAAATTAAGCTGGATCAATTAGATGGAAAAATATAGTACTCTCCCCCCAAAAATAATTAGGAATAAATTCATTGATTCATAATAATAAACTTATTTATTTTACTGATAACTTAGAAAAATCCATTCTAACTATTGAAGTAAATCCCTACAATGTGTCTTATCACTATAAAATAAAAGTCCATCATGTTATCAATATATGATCATAGTATAGATAGATAATTATATTCAGAAAATATGAACTGCAAAATATAGTGCTTTGTTTGTAATGATTTAATTTTGATTTCCAGAAAAAGAATTTTAGACTTCTACCACAGATCAAGTCTTACAGCCCACTGCATGGGCTATGCCTACAGTCCCTTGAACAATAACACGCTTGGCAAAGACTTTAATAACTTGTACATAGAGCTTCCTGCTGAAGGGTATAATTTGTTTTCATCTTTGGAAATAGCCACCTCCTCTCCTCGGTAATACCATTAATATACCATAGATTTAGTATTAATATGCATGAATATTAATATTCTTCCAAACTGTTAATGATAAAAATGCTTAAGATGGTTACTGGTTAGTTTATCTGTGAAGAGTACTAAATAGAAGTATATCATCTCCTTCCTTTTATACTTTTGAAGTATTATTTTCATAACTTGATGAAATATGTATTTAGTGTGGTGCTTTTTTATGTTATGGTTATATTTATTGACATGATGCTTTTATCCTGTGTCAGGTCGTGGGATCCCCCCTGCGCAGAAGGCTGCACCCATCAGCACTCCCTGAACCGATACTTGAGCAGTGACTCCCTCATTCTCCCAGAGCCAGAACGAAGGCCGGAGGAAGGGACCAACAGCTGCCTGCGCCAACTTGGGAGTGAGATCTTTATTGGAATGGTCACCATGCAGTACCAAGCTTGCCCTGTATGTCTGAATTTTGGAGGCTTTAAATTTTCTTGGATTGGATGTTTGATGATGAAAAAGTTTAGCTTGAGGCTTGTTTGCATCAAAATGTTGGATTCATTGTTATGCGTTAGTTGGGAGATATGTTGCAGGGATGAGATTTTTCAGTCTTTTGAAGGATTTTCAGACTTTTTAAACTTTTTAACGAAAATTTCAGACTCTTAATGGGAAAAAACCAGCTTTCAAACGAATTTTTAGCTAAAAACTACATCTCTTTCATTTTGTGTAAATGTTCCCGACTTATGAAGCTCTTTCCTATGGTAAATATTCATATCTGACGCAGCTAAATTATTTTATCTAGTTTGGTTTATGATATTCTTATCATTTTATGGAGTGTTCAGACTTTTTGCTTTTTTGTCAATCTCATCCCTGATATTGATTTGATTCTGAATTTCATGCTGAATCCTGATAAGTAGTTTATGTAAGAATACTGTTTCTTGTATGGTTAGCTGCATATTTATGTTTTGGTTACAATTTCCTAAATTCTTTGCTGGTTAAGAAAGGTAGAGATGATCTGTATTTGGTTTGTTGAAATAGTAGAAATGCTTTTCCGAATGAGATTTCTTTTGTTTAGGATTTTGTTCAACTAATTGAGCAGCTTGACAAAGCCTGTATTCGCTTTGTGCATTTTTCAAAGGAAAATGAATTGAGGAGCAGGGTTAGTATTTATTTTTGAAACTATACTTTTTGATGTTTTGATAATTTTTCAACAGTATGTGTAAATTGAGTTTTCATAAGTTTTTCATTTCCTTTTTTTAACTAAATAACTGAATGATAATTAGTAAAATAACTATGATAAATGGTTTTTACGTTTTATGTTAAACTGAAAATATTTTAATACATAAATGCTATGTAATGTTCTTTGGAACTTTGAATGTCTTTTTTTGGCAAAGTATTTATATGCGTGTCTTAGGTGTTTTCAGAAAAAATGGGGTTAGAATCTGGGTGGAATTGCCATATCTCTCTCCTTAGTGATGATCCAAGGTATTTAAAGTGTTATGTAGGTTTTAAAGTATTATTTTAAGATATAGGTTATTAAGCATTTAAAAATTGGCTTGCACTTCTCTTCTAGTCCTAAAAGTGACCCAGATGTCATTTCTCCCATGAAGTTTTCCCGGCATTATGCTTTTCCCGGGAATATAGAAGATCCTGCACCCACAGAAAACAAAAGTGAAGTGGTGAGAATTCTATTTAATATCTTTTACTTCTTAACATATAATTATATGTTTATCATATGATAAACTTGGTGCTATTTTTCAAGGTGAAACAATTATAACCAAATTATATTGCTTCAGAGTTTTCACTTATATCTATATTTATTAGAATATATTTTTGTCAACCAAAACTTAGGTTAGATAAGGAACAGGACCCCAAAAATCAATTGGGACAAATTTGCAAAGATTTAAGATTTTCTCATCTTTCCTTTTATTATCCTAAATGAATGATGAGAATTTTTTTAGGCAGCAACCGGTACCAATGTGAAGTTTTAACAAAGATAGTCATACATGTTCATTATGTTTATTAAACCATTGTACTTAATGATAAACATAAACTTTATCAACATAACACAATGTATGCAGAAATTAAGGGGGAAATATTGTATTCATCACCAAGTATAAGGTTACTCAATTAAGGTGTCAGGTGAAATTCTTAAAATATAGTAACTAATATGATTTAAATTACAAAAAAACCCTATTTAATCTGGAACATAATATAATCATTTACACAATCCTTTAAAGGTGCTTTGGTTTCCAAGTCTAAATTATATCAATTGATCATAAGTTCAAATTATATCATATTGAAAGGCATATAATGGAAAACTTTTTGTAAACTAAATTTATATTACAGTACACCCTGTTTAGAATGACCCACCCTGATACAGTAACCCCCTATTTTACAGTGACTGATAATAAAAGTACGGATTGTTTTTTGACCTTTAATTAAAACTTAAAACAACTGTATACTGTTGATCCCAGAAGAGGTTTAACTGAACAACTGGTCTTAAGTTATGATTTTATACTTTTAGATTCCTATTCGTCATGCCAGTGCTCCAAGCTTTATCAATGTAGATTCAAACAACGCTAGATATGAAGTTAATAGCCATTTACAAAGAGAAGATTCTGCTTCTGTTTGTAATTTAATGTCTAGCAGGTAAATTTTCTTTATAGTGTACGTACATGAAAAATTTCAAACCCTGTATATTAAATCAGTAAATCCAAATTGTTCAGTTTATTGTTGCTCTCATACTAAGAATTATGGAAATCATGAGAAAAACGAAACCCTAGCAATTGTCTGGCTGTGTCGCTAGTCAATTTAGGAAAAAATTTTGATAATTAATGCAGCCAAAGGTGGTAGTGGCACATGATTTGTATTTCGGTGACACGCGACATCCACTAAAAATAACGTAAAAAAACTTAAGTTCTATACTGGTTTAGATTTTTTACTGGCTGCCTGCAAAGTCCCCTGACAACTCCCTAAAAGCAGCTTCAAAACACTTTTTAGCTTGCTGAAATTCACAAAATTTTCGGGGGAGAACTCCCGAACCCCACAATACATCTTTTAGGTTATAGAGTAGTTTTATTCGTTTTCTATGGTAAAAATTGAAAGTTTGAAGACAAAAAGAGATTATGAGGCTGAGATCAACAGTTTAGAATGCTCTCAAAAACAGAGGACTGAAAAGTCAGGGAGCTTCATATAAATGTAATGAAAACCAGGAAATTTTTGAATAAATTGTTTTTCGGAAAATCAAACTTATGGTTAAATGGGGTGTTTTTTAAAAAAGTAAAATGTAGATTGGTGCAGTTAAGTATTTTCCTAAAACTTTTTTCCTTTCAGATCTCAAAGCTTGGATGAAGATCATCATTTGTGCATTCATAAAAAATCTGTTTCATCCATCCAAGACATAGTGTTTGGTTTGGATGATAGTAATGTTTCTCATTCACCCAGTCATATTACGGAGAGTACTGAACAAAGCGCTCCTGTGACATTTGACATGTCTAACAGAGTATGTGGTTCAACTCTCAATATTTCTTTCTTTAAATTAAACTTATGTAGTGGTTATTTCCACGACAGTTGAAGCATGCACAGTAACCAGCTAGATAACATTAAAATTATATTATTGAGCAGTTCTGGCATCAGCCTCGATGGCTGAGTGGTTACAGTATATGTCTACTAACCCAGTGGTCCCTGGTTCAAATCCTGGGTTCCGCTTTTGTTAATTATGCTTTTATTAGCGAAATTCGTTAGAGTTTAGCTGTTACCTTCATGGAAAAAAACAGTGCCTTATACTTATTTCTGTAATCAGTTTTAAAAGGTTATACTTTTTTATTGTTGATTTATTATGCACAAAAACATGCATTTATTGGAAGTTGTTTGTTTTCCATAATTTTATTTTTACAAATAAGTAATTCTTAAAGCACAAAATCAATGTACAAATAATTTATACTGAATTTGATTCATTAAATGAGATCTATTATGCTGAGCGCTTTAAGATGTATGGAATGTTAAATATTAGCACACAAAATAACATTACTAATCTAACTTAAATATTTTTAAATTGTTAACACATTCACTGTTGGTAGGAACCTTTCATTATAAGTTACTCAATTTAGTATAAAAATTAACCAATTATGTTAAAAGACTGCCTTTGAGTTTTGAATTTCCTCCTATTTGATCACACCAGACTTGGATAAAACCAAAAACTTTTCAAGCTCAAAATTTTCTGCAAATGAATTAAGCACCCCAGTCCTTTATAATTCGACATAAGACATTATGAAAGTCAAATTGTTCACTTATAATAATATAGAAGGAGGGGCAAAGCCAGGCACGTCGACCAAAGGTCCATTGTGCCAACAATTGTTCACCTAAATATTGTGCTTATAGTTCTTGAGCAGCAACAGTAGGAAGAAATCAATTTATTTATCAAAAATATAAGCTATTTCAATAGATTTTCTGCAAAATCCCTAAGTTTTCCAGCGCCTTGCATGCATGTGTACATCTATATTATTTAAGTATGGATCACACCCATAAATTCAATGGATTATTACAGGCAAAGCTACCAAAAGGCACAGAAAACATCCGACCACACATAGAGAATGTGGACAATGTCCCCTTACAAGTGTCCCTGTTCACTGACTGCACTGCTGCGGCTACCAGAGAGATGATCTGTATCATGCAAGAGTATGGGGAGGTGGTCTGCTGTTTGGGCAGTTCCTCTAACACAGATAACATGCCAGTGTTCCTGCAGGCAGATGCTAGGTGAGAGCTTATAACATACCTAATGTAAATATGGGCGGTAATATTCTTGTTATGTCTGAATAGGCGGTAATGGGGATACCTGCATTTTTTGAAAACGGGGGAAAATGCATTTTTTCTGTACAAGAAATAGATCAAAAATCAAAATGAAAAGTTTAAAAAAAATTTAGTTATTTCAATATTTTAAAATAAAAATCGACATACTCTTTGCATTTGTTTGAGAGGAATTCTGAGTGTAAACAAAAACATTCCCAAGCCACCCAGGTGGAAATCTGGTTTAAGCTATCGTCCAATGGGAACCCTCCCTCTTTCAGGTTAAAACCAATCACACAACAGAATGAGATGTACCTGAAAAGTGATCGATAATTCCTAATGTTAATGTGTTTTTACAACACATTGAGGCTTCTAGAAAAGCTTACTAATCTTTATAGCTGTAAGCAGTTTGGTTCAAATCACATGATTAATATTTTAAATTCACATTTTTCTTAGCACATGTCGACCATGTTTATGAGCTAATTCCCTTTACGAAAGATGAGTGGCTGGGTAAAAATTGGTAGCGCCATCTAGATGAATTTGTTGAAAATTTGTTCCATTGGATTGAATGACATCAGATCTGTTTCGGCCTTACTTTAAAGTGATAATCAACAATTTGAATTTTTGCACGTATATTCCTCTATTAGATACCTCTATCAAATAAAAAAATTAAATAAAAATATTGGAATTAAAAATTTAAATTTTGGTAATAATTTTAAGCCTGGATTAAGATTGAAAAAAAAATCGGTACATACGTATTATCCCATCGACTGTTCAGTGGCCGTCTAATTCAGCGGTACATCAATAGAAAAGTAAAAGGGATTTGATAACGTTTTTGAATAAGCGGCACATTTAACGGTATAATACGGAAGAAATAAAAAATCTTGTCATATATTCACCTTTTAAATTGGAGGGGAACTGAAATAGTTCCTTCCAGTGATGGTTATGTGATTTAAAATCTAATTTTTATATTCTTTGTATAGCATTGCCATTGAGCCACTGCTACCTCAGTTGTGTATTCAGCATACCCCCTCAGATGCACCTGATCAAAAGATTTTAGAAAACTTGAGCTCAATGTTGAACAGCATTGCCTGTGGAATCTTCTTTCATAGAGATGATCCCATCAGCCTTTATCATCTTATCATGGAGGTAAAATTTGAATTCTTTATTATATTCTTCTACTTAGTTATGTTTTTTTTAAAATACTGCTTTTATTGATATTTACTCTTCAAAAAAGTTTAATGTAGTTTAAAATGGGGGAATTTTTTAAACAGGATGTAAAAAAATTTTAACTGTTCAAAATTCCCTTAGTCTATTTGAAAATTTCCCAAAAGTTTTACACATTATGGGCTTACATAAATTCGTAGATGTTAAATATTTTGCAATTTGCAAACCACATTTTTAAAAACCTGTAGACTGAACTTATAGGATGCCAAGCGTTTTTTTAAAAGGTAAACTAAGTTACAAATATATACATATTACTCTGAAATAAATTTTGTGCAGTTTGCTATTGCTAGTAAAACAATAGGATCTCAAGAGTTTGGCTATTGATTAGTAAAACAGGGTGTCCACCTAATTCTAAGCTAAGAATTCCCTGAGTTTTCCAGGTTTTCCAGGACAACTTTTTTGATTTTCCAGGTTCGTTCAAACTAAAGCTTCAAAGCGTTTCTTTGTTTTTTAAATTTTTGGTGATAAGATGGAAAGATTACATATGCTAGTAATGTATAATTACTAATAAAAATTGTCATTTCAAAGCATAAAAGAAAGACTAAATTTGAGAAAGCAGGGATATTGCTATATATTTCAAGTATATTGTAGCAGCTAGTACCTTGAAACAAAATACTTAAGTCACTTAAAATTTGTAGCAAGTTAAAGCATTTTTGTAACTGTCAAATTTAAAATTTGGAGCAGGGTTATGTATTTTTTAGCAACTACACCCAGTAAAATAAGACTTTATAAGCACGTCTTTGACTAAAGAATATATCTCCATGAAAAAGTTCAAGTCCGTTTTCCACAATACACCAAATGCGAGAAGCCGACTTTACCGACGATTACGCCCCGTAAAATACGCTTCTCCTCATCTTTAGGCTGCATGGTAGGAACAGCATAAACACGGCTTTCTTCCAATAAAAGTCGTTTTTCCGTAATACATTAAACGAACGAGGAGAAGGCGCCTTTACAGGGCGAGTCGCGTGAACATATTGCAGCGCCGATGCGCGTGCAAGCTAGGATGCCGTTGATTTGACTAAATACCGGAGGTGGTAACTCCACAACTTAAAAAAAGGCTGGAAAACGCTACGCATCGTACAAAATCGCATTTTTCCAGAATATTTTTGGAATTCCCTGAGTATTCCAGGTTTTCCAGGGCATTTTCGAATTCCCTGAGTATTCCAGGTTTTCCCGGTTTCCAGGGTTAGCGGACACCCTGTAAAATCAATATCAATTATAAAAATTTTACTTAAAATTTCCCAAAATGGTTAAATTTTTCCTAAACTAGATCTCTGGATCGTATATATACAGCTCTCCTACAGGCTTCAATATCAATTATAAAAATTTTACTTAAAATTTCCCAAAATGGTTAAATTTTTCCTAAACTAGATCTCTGGATCGTATATATACAGCTCTCCTTCTTTTCAAAAACTATAAACTGTTTTCAATCCATGTACTGATACTTTTTTGCCTTCTTCTCCACTGTTACTTTTCTTCCAGGCTCGCCATTACATGTTTAGTGTGAGGAATGGGCTAGAATTCCTGTTGTGCTGTTACCTCACCATAAGCCTGGTGCAGTTGCTATCAGTAGCCTTCTTCCTGCCCATAGCTCTGCCTCTGGGACACTTGCTATGGTTGTGCTGCCTGGAATTACCACTGCTCGCTCTTTCTTTGCTGGGGAATCCAGTCGATGCTCGTGTAGCTCAGCTTGCTCGAGGGAAAAACCTCAGTGCTCATAACAAGCAGGTAGGGTAGGGATACCACATTAAGGAACTATTACGGGCCACTTTGGTACTGTTTATTGGCACCTTCGCAAAAATTATTTTTAATTATAAGTAAATTTCCCAGTAGCGGATTTCTAAATAGGCTAGCTAGGCTATAGCCTATGGCAGCAAATTTTAGTAGGCGGCAAATTTTTGACGGCAGAATTTTTTTCTGAATAAAAAAGAAAATCAGAAAAGCAATTCTGTGGTTTATAAGGAACTGTTTTCTTTGTTACCAAAAGGGTCTTAAAATGAGCTAAAATAAAACACTACTTTAATGGGGAGTTTTTAAAAAAATTTCTGGAGGAGAATCCCCCTCTCAGATTTTGGCATCTTCTGTTATAAATTGTTTTCCCTTGAAAATTATGCCGCCTACAAGAAGCTTTTCCCATTTGGTGCTCTCTCCATAGAGTTTGAAAAGTAGATAAACACAAGTTTGGGGGGAATTTTCAAAAACATTTTCTAGGGATCCTGGGGAGGACCTCCGGCCTCCGTTTGACGTTTTTTAAAAATTCCCCCCCCAGAAAATTCTGTGGTTTTAAAGGAATTGTAAGGGTCTCAAAATGAGCTGAAACACTGCTTTAAGAGGCAAGTTTTCAAAAATTTTCAGGGGGTGACCCCCAGACCCCCAATTTTTACACTATATGATATGACATTTTATGCACCAAAATGAGTTAAAACCCTGTTATTTTAAGGTCAAATTTTCAAACTTGGTAACTCTATTACTACAACTTTATTTCATATTAAGTTCTTCAAAACGCAAAAATTCTACCATAAAATCTATATCCGAAATTTGGATGAGGCGTTACGAAACGAGTTGAAAAAGTGTTTTTTTACTTAAATTTCCAAACAAATTTCTGGGGGAGGACCCCCAGACCCCCTTTTAGTAGTCTTTCCCATATTAAGATAATCAAGAAGATTGAATTGAATTATGAAAATTATTAGCCCCTCCATAACCAAATCCTGGATCCGCCCTCCCAAAAAACAGGAAACCAAAAGGCAAGTCACGGCGTGTACCAAACCCACTTAAAATCTTTGCCCCACCCCACCAAAAACTGAAATGACGCCCCTGTTTAGTTTTGTAAGATATTAGCATATAGGCGGCAAATTTTGTTTCATCCTATAGGCGGCACATTTGTAAATCCGCCACTGTGAATTCCTTGTAGTTAATTGAGTATTTAAGTATCGAGTAGTAGCTGAGTATTGAGTGCTGCTTTCATCCATTTTATAATTCCCATTAAAGCAGTTGTAAATAGTTTCACATAAATTAAAAAACTTGTAATTTTTTCACAAAAATGTGGGTTAAGTTTAAAATTCTTAGTCCCTAACATAGGTCTTTGATGTACTGGAAAAAGGTTTCTGGAAGTTGGGTGGTATTTTGACTGTTTTAGTGTTTAGGAAATAATATTTTATTTAAGGATTTTTAGGTTTTAATGGCATTTCTTCTAATTTATGTTCAAGTTGTAGAGTGGGTTTTGAAAAAAAGTTCCACTTATATTTGTAGGATGTATTTTGCTGTTGTTAAGCACTGTATCTTTATTAACTTTTTATGGCTAATTAATTTTTTTGATAAATAGTAGATTTTCATCTTAAATTCTGTTTACACCCATAAGTGTTAAAAGTTGGTCATTGAAAAAATCAGTCTAGTGTTTTCAACATTTATTGAGCACAATTAGGATATTTTTTTCTTGAATCACAAGTTTGATATCCAATACTGTTAATCTATTGAATATTTGAGGGTTATCTAATGAAAGTATTTTTCTTATGTGGGCATCAACCCTATCCTTTGTGAGTACTTCCTTTGTTTTAATATTAAACTCTTAATTTCAGGCAATTCTGTTTTTCATATCTTGCTACTGTGCCAAATTTTGCCCAACTGTGTTGGTCATCATTTTTAGTTTTTCGTGCATTATGTTCAGTGCCTGTAAAGTTTACTTAGACACTGGATCTTACATTTGTTGGGTGTCTCTAGATTTTAGGTAAGAATGCATACTAAAATTACCATGTCTAAATCCTTTGATATTAGTTCAGAGTAAAATATTTTTCTTTACACATTTTGAATTACTTTCAGCAAAAGTGAGAAAAAGGTTTCAGCTGAATCTTTATTTGCTGTTCTAACTGTTACCCAGAATGTGATGTCCTTATTTCTCATTGTGTATTTTGGTCAGTAAGTTATTTTTAAATAATTTTTCCCGTTGTCTCATTTGTTTCATGATATTATTCCCATATATGTTACTTCTCTTGCATATGGAAAATATGGTTTTAAGGAAAATAAACATAAGTATTAAATTGTATTAAAATGACTCACTGAAATTTCAACCAATCAGAATATTCAGTACATTATATTAGTTAAAATAGGATTAACTTTTCTTTTTTTATTAAATATTTTTCAGAAATCTTGATTAATTTCCAAAACACCCAATTATTATTTCAAAACTTGAAAGTGTTCAAAACTTTAGTCTGAATTAGAACTGAATGCTAGTTAATCTAAATTCTGGTTAAAATGAAGTTTGTAAAATTCTATTTTTTTGCAGGAAGTACACTATTTTATAGCTAAACAAATAAAAGCATTGGTTTATTACAAAAATTTTACATACAGCTTTTGAAATTTACCAGATTTTTTGTGTTGAAGGTGCAAAACTCAATGACTGATCTATGGGACAAAAATCTAGTTAAACAGGGTTGGGTTACATAAAAAACCTACGGTGAGAAAATGTTTAAAGAAATATTTGTAGTTTGTTAAATAAATGTACCTTGGGGAAAGATTTCAGGATATATGTTTTTTTACCATGAAAAATAAAACTTTTCTGGTGTATTTCCTAAGATTTACCTCAATCTTTAAATTGTATATTATCAATAGCATTTCCAACTTTGTTTTTCCTTTTATGTTTTTTCTTTAAAAGCTAAGAAAGGTTAAATACAATAAACCCCCCTTTAGTGTAAAAAATTAATTATTATAAGTATGAATTATTAATTAATTATTATAGTTTAGTATAAACAAGTAAAATTCAAGTAAATTTTTGTTTTTTAGTGTTCATATCCATTACGTTCATCCATCGTTCTCATCTTTTGTGGAAAAGCAATCCATTTGCAAATAAATATTGGATCATTGCTTCCATTTCTGTGTAAGATGTTTTGTAAAAAATCTTTTCTTTTCATCATCTACCTTTTTAAAAGCCTAGTTTAAGTTTGAATGCTTTATCATTAATACCTGATTTTCAGTTAGATTAGTATTGTAAAAGTTTCGCACAGCAACATTGTGTAAAACAAGGGGTGTTTAGTACAAGAAATAAATGATTACTGTATTGACACAGTACAGTGCACCTTGAATTGATCGTTAAAAATTAAAACTCTAGTTGGTAGTCTTTTTAGCTTTGAATTTTCAACTGTTCACTATAATTTAAAGCAGCATTTCTTAAACTGTGGTCCGCGGACCCCAGGGAGTTCGCAGTAACCTTGGGGAACACACAAGTTATCTTTGAGTGTTTCCCAAGATTTTCAAAATGAGATAAAACCCCAGTTTAAAAGGACAAACTTCAAAATTTTTTCGGGTGAAGGACCCCAGCCCCCCTCTAAATTTTTATTTCTATTGACAATATTTTCCCTTCAAAATTATGTGGTTCACAAGAAGCTGTTCTCTTGGGTGAAACAAAAAATGTCTCAAAACTAACTAAAACACTACTTTTTGAGGCAAATTTTCAAAATTTTTCTGGGGGAGACCCCCCATTATTACCAGGGTTGGCTGGATTGGACCCAATGGGGTTTTGCAAAAAAAAACCCATGTGAAAAAACATATTTTAGACCCATTTTTGGGTTTTTTCAAGAAAAATTAAGATTTGAAAGTTTTAATATTGAAGAAAAAGAAAAAACATTTAACGAAATAACATACCAAGAACTGCAGTTGAGTGTGTTTTTTCAAAATTTAGGACGTTTAAAGTTCAAAGTTAAAACTTTATAAAAAATTAAAGATGATTTTTTAAAATTTCAGTTTTTTTTATTCTAAGTTCAATAGATTTATTTCGATATTGTGAATGGGTTTTTTCAAAGCTTAGGATATTTTTAAAATTTAAGTTGGCTTTTTAAATTTGGGTTTTTTCATTATTGAATGGGTTTTTTTCAAAAATTAAGACGTTTAAAGTTCAAACTGCTAGTTATAAAAATTAAGGAGGATTTTTTAGATTTCAGTATTTGTTTTCAAAGTTAAATATGTTTCTTTGAAAATTAATGGGTTTTTTCAAAGTTTATGATATTTTTTAAATTTTAGTGGGTTTTTTCAAAATTTAAATGGTGTTTTTTTTTCAATTTCAGTCAGTTTTTAAAAAAAGTTAAATAGGTTCTTTCATTATTCAGTGGGTTTTTTCATTATTGAGTGTGGTTTTTTCAAAATTCCAGACGTTTAAAGTTCAAATTAGATATAAAAAAGGAGGATTTTTTAAAATTTCAGTGGTTTTTTTCAAAGTTAAATTAATTTCTTTCAATATTGAATGGGTTTTTTCAAAGTTTAGGATGTTTTTTAAATTTATTGGGTTTTTCAAAATTTAAACCAGGTTTCAATAAATAAGGGAATTAAAATTATTATTGAATTACAATTTCAGTGGGTTTTTTCAAAGTATAAAAAGTTTCAACTTTGAAAAAACCCACTTAACTATGGAAAAACTGATATTATTTTGACAGAACACATTTAACATTAAAGAACTCACCAAAATTTGAAAAAAAAACCACTTACTATATATAAGAAACCACTTAATTTTGAAAAAAACCCTGTTTTAAATGGGTGTTTTCAGGGTTTTATTTATTGAAAAACCCAACCCACTTGGGTTTAAAAAAACCTGGGTTTATTACTTGAAGTATATAAAATTTTAACATAATAACATAACCCCCCTGAAACAAGTCCGGTACTGCTGTTAGTGTTCAAATCTTGGTGGGCCGCGATGCCTGGCTGTTATATGAAGGGGATCAGCGGCAAAGAAAGTTTAAGAACTGCTGATTTAAAGGATTATTCTTGTTTGGTTTTTGTAATCACAATTTATCTTATAGTATTTCTGGCTGTCAATTTGTACTATAAATCAATTAAGCTATCATGCATTTCAAAATCCTGAGTATTTAGATTCTTATTCTATTAGGTTTAACTCATAAGAATATTAAATATTGTATAAAGTGATAAATGCTCCTCTCCTTACTTTAAGAACTGTTAATTGATTTTCAACTGTTTTTAGAATTTGCCTGCACCTTTTATTCAGTGTCATAGATATTGCTCTGCATGTTGGTAAAAAGTTCCAGCCTGTAACTATTCTCAACCACATTCCCTACTACATATGGTTACTGTGTGGACTATGGCCTATAGCTGTCCTTTTCATAAATGAACTTGTCAAGAGGCATGAGATCAAGTAAGAACTTTTTCTATTTTAACTTCTAGTTCTTTTTTTAAAATAAAATTAATGGGTTGACATATCCAGTAAAATCCCGTTATAACGAACTTCACGAGACCGTAAAATTTCTTTGTTGCAACGGAAATTTCGTACGAACCGTACTATTGCCAATTCAAATAAAAACAGTTGGGGACTTTCTGAACTTTTGTAATAATGGGATTTTTTGTTGTATCGGTATTCGTTGTAACGGGATTTCGCTGTAGTTAATATTTAAGTAACCTTGAACCAAAATGTGTCCAATATAATGGGTATAAATGTGATTATTTCTATAATATAAGGATTTTTGTGTTGTCGATAACTTAATTATTTCTACATTAAATCGACATTGCCGATTCCTACCAAAGTGTTTACATTAAATAAATGTAATCTATTTTATGCCTTTTGTATTGCATATAAAACTGTTTAATGATTCATTACATACAAATTTAGGCATTGGTAGTTTTTTTAATAAAGAAATCTAATGTGGATTTTTCAGAGTCAATGTGAGACAGCAAAAGAGGGCAAGACTTGAATTTTGTACAAAGTTAGGAATGAACTCCCCATTTTGAATATGATTTGGAGGGTATAACTAAATGTTTTGTAAGTCATTTTAGTAGTTTTTAACTTATAAAAATTATATAATCAAGCTGAACTTTCATGTAAACTTTGTATACAAGATTTTATTTGTATATTTGAGAAAAAATGGAACTGTTTTTGATAAATGTTATTGAAAAAGATTTTATTTTTAAACATCATTTACTACAAAAATAAAATGATTATCATGTAAGTTTTATTTATATAAATAAGTGAACTTTACATTTGTCATGGAAAACAAAAAAGGCCTTAGTAAAGAATATGGGCCAAATAATCATTGTATATAAAATATTCATAAATTAAACAATTGAGACCAACTGATATCATTTTGAAAATGAATATATTATTGTATTTGTATATAAATCTTTTGATTGTATTAATACCAATAATAAAGTGACTAGTCGCCAAATGGAGTGAATTTTGTAGAGAATTTCACAAGCCTAAAAGGTGTGATTGGCTCTGCCAAATATGGTACGTTAAAAGTGGGTAGATAAAAATGACAATAAATAACATGAAACTTGAGTATTACTTTACACTCGTGTTAAAGTAGATGTCTTAGTTTATCACCTAAAAAATTACTGGATTTACTGCAATATAAATTAGTCGGTTGTTTAATTCTCAAATGTTTAGTTATTTCACAAAGCCGTGCATTCAAATCATCAGCCCATTTGTACTTAACCCAAATTAAGGTCGGGTCCAAAATAAAAAAAATAACAACCCAGACATTGAGCGCACCACAACCAAGCCAATGTGGCCCCTACTTCCACATGAACAATCCGTCCTTGACGTCGACGCGAGACACCGTCCCCTGGGCTGGCTTGGAGCACATCTGCTGCACGAAAGCGTCCGGCATCCCGCAGTCGGCAATGTTGTTCTTGGCGAATATCGTCGGCACCAGGGGGGACTGGGGGCACACCATGGAGAAGGGTGCTGTGGGACTGTGGGTGGTGAGCGCTGAGGACACTTCCCCTTTTTGGGTGTGGTTGAAAAGGGTGCAGAGGGAATGCACCATGTTGGGCAGGAGAGGTCCGTTGATTTCTATTGAATCCAGCTCTTGATCTCCATGCTTAACCTTGCCGTGCCTTATCTGGAAAATCATGGATTGATTTGGGAGAGGTACCAAGCAGGGGTGATACAGATCTTGAATTTGTTAATTGATTCTTATATTCAGATAAGGGGCCATTCATAAATGATGTCACACTTTTTCGGACCTGGGAAAAGTGCCCGAACCTGGTTCGGGGGAAGCCACTGCTAGCTTCCATAAGTGCAATACATAAGGTTCAGGTAAATTTCAGTTAGGTTTGGGGAAAGGTTTCAACTTTTTCCAAGTCCGCACTTTTTGTTCCGACATTTTTGACCTCCTCCCTCACCTTTGTCATGCTGTTACCAATAATAAATTTAGGATAAAGTTGGTAAGAATCTGGGCCCAATTTTTTTATTCAAATGCTCCTCACGTTATAATTTTGGTGAACTTTCATTTTGTTAGCATGAATTTTATGACATTTAAACTACCTTTACCATAAAAATATTTTATTTTGTTTATTTTCAGTGTCACAGATTAATGAACCCCCTCTAAGCATGACATAATTTATTGATGGCCCTTAATAAGTTCTTAACTCAGGCTCCGTGTGTGTTTCTAATTTAAAAAAAAACTTACCTGTAAGCGTTTTAGTGTTCCTCCCACAAAGGCAGTTGGGGCTAGGAAAGTTGGTGGTATGCCAGCCATAGGTCCAGTTTTAGCAGTACAAAACTGAGAATTCAGGAGGAAGTTAACTAAACCTTGTGTTTCAGAGTCTTCAACATACACCAAGGATTCTGGCTTGTGGTCAATTATGTACGAAGGATCATTTCGTCTGAAGGTTAAGTTAAGGAAGCACTTTTTACTATTTGAAAGGTGAAATGGTACACATTCTGAGATTTTCAAAACATTTTTTAAACTAAGAGATGACATATATTAAATAAATTTAAAGTACTTTTTTGAAATGAGTGCAATAGGAAAAACATCTATTCTTGAAGCAAAATATTTAAAAACTGCCAAACTACTGCTCAGCCAACAAGTAAAAAGGTCACATAATTTTTAGACTTTGCACAACTGATAGTTGGGTAACTGGTGATAGTTGGCGTCTTGCTTCTATATAAAAGCAAATGTCTCTTCCTCTTTCGATCAACTGCCCCTCAACGTCCACCTGTCTCTCTCCAAAATACTAGTTCCAGCGTCATCAAAATCACGTGACCCTTTTACTATTGTTGGTTTAGCAGTAGTTGTAGCCTTATACAGGGATGCCAACCTGAGAAAACCCTTATCCGTAATCGCCCCCCCCTGCCTCCCCCCCAAAAAAATCCGGCATGACGCGTGGCTTGCCGACCGACGCCACATCTGCACGTAGAAATATAACCCAATATTTTGATAAGTTTTAGAAAAGTCCTGAAAACTCAAATATTTGAGAAAAGAAGGCCTTTTTTCTCCCTTGAATCAATCATCCATGCAGATTAGAGTATTCCGAATGATTCACCCTTCTTATTGCCCATCTCATCAGTTACTAGCGACTAGCGTTATCGTTTTTATTCCCAATTCTAAGTAAAAAAATATGTATTGAAAGGATTGATGCTAAAAACAGAGAATTGAGAAGAAAAATTTAATACATTGTCTTTTAAATATAATTAGCGTAGTTTCCGTAGTTTTTCTAGCTTTATCCGTAATTGCGGAATTTGGGGCTGAAATGCGTAATGATTACGCAAAATTCGGAATGGTTGGCATCCCTGCCTTATATAATATGTATATTTCATAACAAATAATGACTACTATTCTTAAATTGGTACTAAATTTTACATGTTCGTGTAACATGGGAAAATATTAGTCTACATTTTCCTACTCAAAAGGGAATTACAAGATATTTCACAAGATACTCTTTGAGCTTATAAAGATATAGCACTAATAAAAAGAAAGGATTAAAGTGGCCTTAAGTTAATTAAAACTAAGATGCACAGGAAAGTTATTTAAATATTACTGTTAAAGAACAGGAATAATACCCAATGTTTGAGCTCTTTGAGAACTACTTTAAACATTAATATAAAAGGATACCGTTTTTGTTTTTTATTGATTGAATCTTGGCTTAGACCCAAGTTTTCCAGCCAGATCTCTGGGTCATCTTCTTCACCAGAATCTGGATCTTCTGACCTGTTGATAAAAAGTGAGTGTTAAATGAATTTCAATAGCATTTTTGATTGAAAGTGGGAGTTAAGGAACATAAAACCTTTTAAGGTGCCTGCCTACCTATAGAGGCTTTTTTTATAATAATTAAAATTTTGACCTAATTTGTGGTTAATACAATTAAAAGCATCTAAAAACTATGAATAACATAAAAAAATTAAAATATTGATTAAAATTTTCATATTATTGAAGAATTTATGCATGAAAATCACAAAAAAACGTCTTTCCGCAAATCAACATAACTCAAATTCATATGAAGATATTTTTGTTTTGTAAACTTTGTTATCCTCGTGGACTTATATTTTAGGAGGCCTACTACTTTTATGCCTAAATTTATTTAATATCAAAAGTTACAGAACCAAACGTGAAAAATGAAAAAAAAAACCACCAAAATTCAGTAAAGTTTTAAGTTATACTATTCATAAAATAAAAAATATTACACCCACAACCAAAAAAATAGTAGGGCTCCTAAATCATATTATGTCAAGTATTTTCCCCAATTTTTACAGAAATTCATCCATAATATTTTGAGTTATGCAGTTTTGCGGAGAAGGGAAAAAGCAAAAATGTGATTCTGAGAAAAACGCGAATTTCTTTATTTTTTCCTTAATAAAATGCCTATTTATCTGTAAGTAAAAGTTCTGTAACTTTGGTTCTAGGAAAGATAAAGACAAAATTCAAACTGATTTGGAAAGCTAAAGATGTGCTTTTTGAAATAAGATAATAAAATTATTTTTGAATTTTGGGTCCAAAACGGCGTTTTTTAGGTAGGCAGGCACCTTAAAGCACAGTGAAACCTGTGTATAACTTACTTCCCTATGGTCCTTGGGAAGTAAAATTTAGCAAGGAGACAAATTCTGTAAGGATATCCTGTCTATTTCAGTATTTTTGCTAGGTTGCCACAGTATATTTTTAGACAGGTTTCACTTTATACTTAGTAATACACTTTTAATTCATTAAAAAAATAATTCAAATTTAAAAATGAAAAACCCAATTCCAAGATACATTTAAACTGAAAAAGACTATGGACTGAAAGTTAAGAATAATTAAAACTGTATAAAAAGTAACACTTACAGCTCTTTATCTGTACTGAGAGTTGCTGTAAGTTCCATATCAACAGTATCATCAGATAACGATTCAGAGTCCTTGTTGTCACAAAGAGGCATTGTATAGGTTATCCCTTCAAGGAAGAAATTGACATTAAAAAAACAAACTTACACAATGTTATTTTCATTAATTTCTAGAGGTAAAGTACAAATGAGAGATACGAAAAATGCAGGTCAGGCCAACTTACCCTCCTCTTTCAGAGCTTTTCGAAAGCCCTTGGTGGTGGGGCTGATAAACGCATGCAAGACTGGGATGGAGGCAGCTCCTGCACATCGGAAGAGGAGTGTGAAGGTGGGGGCACACATGTAGAAGTAAGGGCACTGGTATAACCTCACAAGCTTGTACAGGGAGAGGAAGCTGTCACACCTGAACAGAGATGGTAATGTTAACATAAACATTCAGAAAGAACTGGCAAGGTCAGGTGCATAGTTTTTAAATTAAGTTAATTTGTGATTAGATTCTATGTTAATTTAACATAGAATCTTTAAAATTAACAAATCATTGCAGAGAAAGGTAATTTTTAAACAAGTTATTTCAAAAAAGTAGAGATTAGGAAGGAGTTCATTCAGAAGCTTGCCACATATTAGAAACAATTTATTTCTTACTTATCAACCAAGATCAATAAAAGCTTAAACCTGTAATTTGAAATATGGAGATTTATTTAGTTGTAAGTGATAAAATATTTTCTTACCATTCTGAATGTAAATCTTTTAAGGCTGTAGGGTCTAAAGCAAAGGAGCTGAAAAATAAAATATTTAGAAATGACGCGGGACTTAATTTATTTTCTTACTTAAATGCATACAAAAATTACTTACCTGTTTTGCTTTGCTAAACTAGAGTTCATACGAGGGAAAAGTTTAAGCCAAGGTAAATTCGGATGCATATACAAGAGGCTATGTTGAAATATTTTGGATCCATGACTTGAATCAACATCTGATGTCTATAAAGAATAGTTCATATTATCCATTTCATAACATACAAGCAATTAATAACGTTAAAACAATGTGTACTAGCAATATGAAACAGACAATAGTAATCTCAGAATTTTCAAAAACTACTGGAGGGAATTGCATTTTAACTGCTAAAGTGGTGGTATTGATAAAAAAAGCACTTTAAAAAATTCTCTGTTCATAAATTCCATAAACACACCTATTTGAAATTTAGCATGTCTTAAAATTGCATAAAAAGTTATCAATACTTCACATAAAAATAGCGAAAAAGATTAATTAAGGGGTCATCCATAAATTACGTGAGGTGTTTTTTCCAAAATCTGGACCCCCCCTCCCCCCTTGGTGAGATTTTGCTGGACCCCCCTCCCCCCCACGTGAGATTTACCTACAACCTTTAAAAATAATTTTCTATCCTATTCCTTTGCATTTTACTTAAAAAAGAAAGAAAATCGTATAATTTCTAACTTTAAAAGTTGACGTGAGATTTTAATCGACCCCCCCCCCTTGGTGAGATTTGGTGACCCCTTTTTGACCTCACGTAATTTATGGATGACCCCTTAAATTGTTCCGTCTATAAAAGCAATATACTCACCTTATCAGTTTCATTGGAATGCAAACACCTAACGAAACCGATGGTCCCGTTTACTTCTTCAAAAGTGCGAAAATTTCCCCTATTTGGAAAGGGTACTGAAGAGGTAAACCTGATTTTCGATTTTAAGCTCCAGTCTACCGGAAGATCTGTGTGAGCATTTACTGATACCTACAAAATTAAAGTTGAAAAATAAAATTTTCAATTTCAAGACAATTAATTACTAACAAAATGATAACCAATAATAATGATAAGTTCTGCCGGCATCTTATATAAAATCTACCTCTTAAATTTAAATAACTTAAAGAGACGCAATGTAATAAATCTACGATAAAAAATCTATCTAATGCAGAAAACAATACATTTACCTTTTCTTTCATTATGGGTGCAGTGGTAGAAAAAGTATCACCAAAGGAAGACAATGCACATTCATCTAGCATGTGAGGTACAACTGGACTGGGCATTACTTTTTCCTGCTAAAAAATTGTAGGTATGAGCTTTAAATAGGGCAAGAAATTGATATTTAAAAAACAAAGTATGAACTTACAAGAATAATTTAATAGAAAATGAAATAAGGCACAATTTTTGGTGCAGCTTTTGGAAATTTTAAAAAACTATTTAAAACATAAAATGTAAGTTCTAGAACAAATAACAAATAGTTTATAACCCCCTAAAGTCATAGAAGTAAGTAATTTTAGGTTGGATCTGAATAGTTTTGAAAATTTTCATCAATATAGCCTTATTCATCAATATAGCCTTAGAACCTTATTACTTTTAATTTTTATTTATAAACAAACATGCAACAGATTATATAAAATAGGAAAGGCAGGTATACTTTGTAAAATTAATGCCAAAAACTAGATTTGTGATCCTGAAATTTGGCATAACATATTTTTGTACAACCTATTAATGTAATATCTTGCTAAGCAATTTGAGTTGCTACCATTTAATTAAGTTGTGTTAAGTGCAAACTTCTCCATTAAAATGGTTTTTCTTCATAGCAACACATAACATTACTATATTAAAATAAAATAAAACTTATTGAGCTATCACACATAAATAAGGCTATACCTTTGCATAATCTTAAGAAAATATGTTGTTTTAAAAATTCCCTTGTATTTAATTGTCAAAATTTGAAACAACAGTGCAAGTTTTAAAATCAGTAAAAAACGTTGGATTCATTTTTTCTTATGTTATGAAGAAATTTAAACCAAAGTTTAAGTTGGAGTTGTTTTGCCACAAGTTCAAATATCACTATTTACATCAGAGGTTGCCCTGACGTTAAATTAACTTGCTAATTCAATGAGATGTTTGGTGCTATGCTTGCATTATACATTATCAATGTTTTGAAAAAAGGTTAACTTTGCATTTTTTGTACTTGAAAATTATGTTGAGAAATGAAGCTAATTTTTGAATGCATGTTATATGCTAAGCCATAAATAATAACCTCTTCCGGACTTTCATTAACTCTCTTCCAAAGTAATGAGTTGGAATCGTCATCAATTTCTGCTTCTCTTTTACGTTTGACTTCATTTCGTCTAAAATATAAAACATTTTCTTAATATATAACAAGAGACAAAAATAGATGATATAAAATTGTGATAGCTACTATCTTATTTTACTGTGATAGCTACTATCTTATTTTACACTATCAAACCTGTTTTTGTGCTATTTTTTGTGTGGTATATAAAAATTGCAGTAAAAGAACCCATACAAATGAAACATTGCACAAAAATAGTTGCACAGACGAAAAAATCGCACAAAACCAGGTTCGAGTGTACATGAATTTTCATCCTATTTAGGAGCCAGTTCCTTTCAAGAGCACTTGTTTTCTTGTAAACAGGTGTCAACCTAGGTTTTTTTTATTTATTTCACCAGTTTTTAATTTACAGCCATTGTATACAAAATAAAAAAAAACTTATTCATTTGGTAAATTCATTAGGTTGTAAAATAAATATAAAAATCATAGCTGCATCTGACCCTAAATTTTAAGTTATTATTATTTTTAAATAAATAAAGTTATTCTTATTATCATTACTACATATTTACATAAACTTTACCTATTACTAAACATGATTTTATTTATTCGGTTGTAACAAACACTCTATAGGTAAAACAAAAAATTTTGTTTAAATAATTTTCTATAAAAATACTTAGCTAAATTTTAATAAAATTACTCTATAATGATTTTTCACATTCTGGAAACTACAACTGGAAAAAAAACCCACACTTATTTGTTCACAAAAATATGGTCTATTTATACTTTCTAAGTAAAAGTAAAAATTTTTTTAACACACCTGAAAGGATTGCGAGTCCTAAAAGGAGATTTGATCAGGTAAGGAGCCCCACTCCTTTTATTAACATCAACTTCATTCAAAGGCAAAGAAGGCTTGGGTTGAGTTGATTTCTTTCTTAACAAAATTGGTTTGGGCTTAAGGAAGCTAGGAGAAGTTGGAACTTGCATCACATGCTGCATGTTTTCCTTTCCTATACAAATAAAATAAAAATTAAGACATTTTGGTAGAGTATATAGTAATAGCATATATAGAGAGCAGTCCTACAAAATTAGAAAAACCTTGCTCTATGTATCACCCCAGGGTGTTCGTGGTTAACATGGTAAAAAAATTTTCTAATTTTTCAGGGCACTCCCTAAAAAGGTGCCATTTGGTGTAAAACCAGAGGTGCATCCAGGATTTTTTGCCAGGGGCCATTTTTGAGAATTTTGTGAAAATAATTTTTCATTCTAGAATAAGGTACTATTTCTGTAAATATATTATTTTTTTAAATAAAATTACACTTAGCAAGTGCATATAGCTTAATTAAAGTCCTTGATATATATAGCTTGATTAAAGTTTTTGGAAACCGGAATTTTGTGAAGGGGGGCTGTTTTTGAGGATCGGAGTTTTGTGAGGGGCCGTTTTTGAGGGTCGGAATTTTGTGAAGGGGCTGTTTTCGGCCCTAATTTCTTTCTGGATGCACCCCTGAAAACTAATATTTATACCGGCTCCCAAGCATCAAATTAAAAAACTCTAAATAAATTTTTAAAGTTATAAAATGGTGGTAAAAAACAGATAGACTTATTTTTTAGATTATTTATTTAGTTTTAACTTTTATAGTTAGAACTCGTTTCAAAACTTACAGATCAAACGATATTAGGGTCAAACCTGAGATCAAACGATATACACCAACTCCCCTTGCAATATCAATTTTTCAAGGGAGTGTCGAGAAATTTCTTTATTTCTGTTTGTTTCGGTAAAATGGTTCCATAATATGTAAATAATGGTTTTTGACTGCATGGGCATAAAATTTAAGAAATTTTTAAAGTAAAAAAAAATTCTGCACATAGCTTATCTGTTAATTTTTTAGGTATTGTAAAATAATTCCAATAAAATAAACTAATTATTTTTTTCAGTACTACTTGATAAATCAGAGACGATCGTACTGGTCCTCTCCTTACCTTGTAAGACACATTATGCAATGCAAAATGATATTGGTTGGGTTTTACTAAATTTTTTTAAGGTAACTTCCTATATTTGTCACAATTAAAACATTATTTCAATTGATACTCATAAGTAAAGATTTAAAATTTTGCCAGATTTTGCAATCAATCATGTTCACCATGTAATAGGAACTTTCTCAAAAAGAGCAGTTTTTTCAAAGGCATTCCTTCAGGTGAATTTAAGCTTGTTTACTTTGGAATAGATTTAATCTAGGCCCTTCACAGAGACTGCTCTATAGTAGTGGCCATTCTGCCGGTCTCCAGTTCTTAGCAACTGTTTTTCTTTTCGCAATAGAGGACCTACACCAAATCTACCTTTACTTTTAAAATGGTTGAAAATAATCAAAACTTATTCATATAACAGAGTGGACAAAATCTTTTACTTTTCATAACAAAACATTAAAAAAAATGCCTAAAATTATTTTAAAACTTTTAATCATTGAAAAGCTCAGTTTTAGTTGGGATTGTGGCATCAATTTTTGTGATTTAAAACTCTTTTTAAAAGTTTCAAACATCAAATGTATGATGTTTGGGGGAATGGCCCAAAAATTTAGATTAAAAACTGAAAATCAATAAAAATCTACTATCATACCTTATATACTAAATCTTACTTGAACAAAGCTGCTAAAACTAAGTATACCTCAATATGTAGTATACTATCAATGAAATATTAAATCAAACTACAATCCAATAATTTCCTGTAATGCAAAACATATTAGTTCACATAGGATTTTTTAAATTTTAAGTTCTGAATCAGTGGTCTGTCCAAGGCAATTTTACTACCATTTTTCAGTACCTTCACATTTTATAAATGTGACCCATGGTACTTTCACCATTTTATAAATGGGCACTTTCACAAATTCAGTTTTAGTAAAAACGGTACCGGTTCAATTCCGTTTTAGTTCCCGCTAAAAATCGCCATGCTCTTTCCGACACCACAAAGTAGAAATATTGCTAAATATTTCCAAACTCAATAGATCAAAATATATAATTAGATCAATAACTATACAGTTTATCAATAAAAATCAGAAATATTTGTCGATAAATTAAATATATGGAGTTTAAAAAAACATAGCGATATTTAGCAGGAACTATAACGGAATTGAACGACGGTACCTTCACAAAATACATCTTTGAAAAAAACGTTCTCTTAATAGTTAAATTTTTAGCCATTATAGACTAAATTTTCTTTTGTTTTTAATGTTTAAAACTTATTTACTTGTTATTTTGACTTAAATGTTCACAAATTCTCAGAAATTTTTTCACAAATTAGCAATGAATTTTCACAAAATAGGTATACCTCTTAAAAAAAACCTCTCTGGACAGACCCCTGTGAATGCCTACATAAACATATTGAGCAGTAGTGAATCAAATTTGATAATATAGCTTTAGAAAGAGACCACACCTATATTTTTTTGCTAACAGAGATAGGTGGATTGAAAATAAAGAGCTGTGTTTTAAATTCTTGATAAATTTTTAAATTTAATGTGTTTAGTACTAAAAAAACTAAAATTTACACAGTTGCTAAAATGGGTCTAAATTCAAAATATAATATTGAGCCTATTTTGAATCTTGTGATATAGGGTATGCTAACAGCCTACATTATAATAAATAATACAGAGGATCAAAATTTCTCTTTTTCATTCTATTTTTAGCGTTCTATAACGTTCTTCTAGTGGCGAAGAAAAAAACACAACAAATATTTTGAAAAAAATTACATTTACACAAGCATACCTTGATTGTTGAGATCCATGATAAATTAAACATACAAGAAAATTGAATTCAACTATCCATAAATAAATAAAATAGAAATTCGTATCTGTATTGTGACGATTTAGTTGATAGGCCCAAGACTTTTTTTTACAAATTTTTAGCAGAACTAAAACCTTGGAGAAGAGAAATTAAGAAGTCAATCAGGAAATTTCAGTTAGCCATAAATATTTAAATTTAATATTAACTTAATTAAAATAAATTGAAATGTTTTAGACAATCTCAATTCCCCACCAAAACAGTTATTGTTGTTTTCTTAGTGTTGCCACTAGCCAAACGCTGTGCACTATAATTATTGAAACACTTTCTCCATTTTTTGAATTTAAAATGAAATGAAATAATTTTAACAAAAGTAAAATTATAGAAATTTAGATGGATTGTAAATAGTTTACTTAAATAAATTTGCACTGAGTAATTAAGCATCAGATATAGTCTTTAGGTCATTAAAACTAATTAGTTACCTGAATTCCTGAATAAAAACTAAACAAGACATTCATACATATCGTACTGAATGGTGAATAGCGTACGATTTATCACAGCATTATCTTTCAACCACGTAGATTGTATTTATTTCATTTTCGAACAGTTTTATTAGCATTTGATTAAAAATTTCTAAGCATTGCGATTGTATTTCGTTATATTTTATATATTGCGCATCTCTCATTGTGGTTCCGCACTGCAGTGCAAAGGCAATCCAATCTTCCGCTAATAAAAATAGGTCCATTTTCCCTCAAGCAGAACAATTTTGAAATAAATAAAATGGTTATAAAAAAGAATTTTATTAAAATATTCTCCTTAATTTCACTTAAGCAGACACATGAGAACTTTGGCCGAAATTTGTTTTGACGTCAGAGTTAAAGTCGAGTGCTTTTTATCATATGTTGGTGTGTTATTCCGCTTTCTTCGCCTTCATCTGTATTTAATGCACATCATTAGCAATAATAAAAAATTATTATACCTTGCGATTAGTTTGCTCTTTGTTTTTGAACTTGAAAATTTCTTTCAAAATAAGGATTTGGTGAAGAAAACGAAGGAGAGACTGAAGGACTAATCTGGAGTCAAGTGAGAAAGGGCGGCGACCTGACTCTTGGTTGGATTGATCTATTTTTGCATCAGCGGCTATCCTTTCAGCTCTTGATTCACCCATTCTGTGTAATATTGAAACCATACAAGATTGAAGAGGAGGATCTATTTATGTTATGAATATGATGCGATATTTTGATTCCCAGGTAATATTTGTGCAAATACTTGAACAGTGATCTCTGCCGTGATACAGATATTGGTATCTGTATGAACTGGAAACTTTCGAAAGACTTGAGATAGTGCTATATTGAATTGTTGACATCCATAACCTACAGTTGGGTTGTATTCCACCTGTGAGTTTTAAGATATAGAACTAGGAAAATGGAAGCAATTGCTAAACACGACTTTAATGCTACTGCTGATGATGAACTAAGTTTTAGAAAAGGACAGGTGTTGAAAGTAAGTTATAGTAATCCAATTTCCCCAATGAATATTAAGTTTATTACGATTTTTACTTGTGTTGTTTTTATTGTGAAAAATTAACATTCTCTCGATAGTCATTTCTTTGTATTTTGTGAATCATTGTTTTGGGTAAAATTGTTTTCAGTTTGAAGCTACATTGAATTGTGATGCCTTTTTTGAAAAATTAACATGGTAAATCTACGAGAATATATATTTTTATAAATTTGTAAGATGCTAAAACTGAAGATCTGTGTATCACATTTCCTTTTGTTATCTTATTCTTTTTTTGCTACCTAATTTTCTTGTTGAACTATTTAGTTTATCCTAAGTTTACACAAGTTCTATTTTTATCTTAAATGGTTAGCTTCTACTCATCAGTTTTGATGAAGCTGAAAGGTTGTTTATTTTGGCATGTAGTCAGTATAAATTCATTAATTTCATGCAATTATATTTGGAACGTAGTCTAGTTTTTAAGATTAAACTTAGTTAGCTTTGAAAGCCTAAAAAGTCACTTGGTTCTATTACTTTTAAAATGTAAATATAAGTATTATCAAAATACCAATTGCTTGTTCATTTGTTATATTTCTACAAAGTACCATTTTACTAGTGTAAAGGTTAATTTGAAGGATATTCTTGGGAATCTGTTAGTGTGGCATTATCAGTGATGGATATTTCTTACTCTAGGGTCCCAAATGTTCTTTAAAAATATTAAGTCTTTAACATGCGCCAAGCTGGATTTTTGCAATGGAGAAGACTTAAAATTATTCCTAAGCCCCTTCCCATGCACCATGCATATTTAAGTTTAATGTAGCTTTAAACACAAATTTGCATCTTTATGAACTCAACCACAAAAAATAGTTCAAAATACAAAAAGGGGGTTCTGGGGTCCTCCCCCAGAAAATTTTATCCGAAAAATCAGGGTTTCTGCTTGTTTTGCTACACCAAGTGCAAATTTCTGGGGGGGGGCAAGGCTCCCTCTCCTCCCCTTATTATACAACCTTGGGCTTAATCAATACATCAAAATATGCAATTCGTTGTTTATGTAAAGCTATATGCTCAGGAAATAACTGAAAATTTCAGTTATATTTTTAAAATTTTATCATAATTATAAAAGAAAGGCTTTCACGGCCGGATCTATGTAGATAAAATGAAGGTTCCGGGTTATTATGCCGTGGTCTAATATTATTAAAAGTGACTCCCAACGTTTCGCCGGCATCTTCGGCTGGCATTTTCAAGGGCAATAATACCGCTTAGGTCTGGGTCGTAAGTTATATGGCGCTGCAGAGCCACGTGGTTCATCGTCATCAACCGGTGCCACAGGAAGAGATGAGCTGGCGACGCTTGATTGGTCTGCGGGTTGATGTTCTGCCGCTGCGTCACCAAGTTGCTCCACTGGCTCACAACAACTAAGCACTACTACACCCGCCTTCAAAGGGAAGCCATCGAAATATTCAAGCACCCTAATAATTTTAATAAAAAGGAAGAAAGTCTCCGTGTCAGCAGAGCCTGGTTTCCGGTGTTGACAAAAAACATCATCAACACACAGCCAGTGGAGCAACTTGATGACGCAGCGGCAGAACATCAACCCGCAGACCAATCAAGCGTCGCCAGCTCATCTCTTCCTGTGGCACTGGTTGATGACGATGAACCACGTGGCTCTGCAGCGCCATATAACTTACGACCCAGACCTAAGCGGTATTATTGCCCTTGAAAATGCCAGCCGAAGATGCCGGCGAAACGTTGGGAGTCACTTTTAATAATATTAGACCACGGCATAATAACCCGGAACCTTCATTTTATCTACATTTATCATAATTGTCATGAAAAATTAATTATATTGCTAAAATGTGATAAATTAGTTGTGAAACCTTGTAATAAATTATCAATGTGGGACAAAAGATACAATGGGAGATTGTCTCTAGGAACGATTAAGGTAAATTTCAAACTAAAGGAGACAAATATCCTAGGTTTGTGTTAAAAGTTTTTTTTATGAAAATATTTTGACAGCTGTAAAAAAAGTAAATCTTAGTGGACTTGGTGGGCAAAATTGTTGGTGTCAGCATTAATGGTTAAGTGTATGCTTGAAAACTAATGGAATAATTTTGGGTTCTTAAGTATTATGCGTAAGTCGTTGATTGTGCAGCTGAATCCGAAAAGTTATCAAATCTTATCGACTTTTCTATAGCTGTACTACTGAATTTAATGGCTGCTAAACGGTCGACGGTATAATACGGAAGTAACCTATTTTTCTCTCGGAGGTCGAGGGTAGTATTCATGCCCAACCCAATAAATGTAACTTTTTTCATGGCGGCTCCCAATTTTTGTTCACTTTATTGAAAGAGCATTCTAAAAAACCTTATAACTCAGTTTAACTTTAAAGGTTTTATGGTAGCATATATTTGCTACCATGGGCAGTAGAGGGTTTTGGGTAAAACTCTGATTTTTTGTTTTGCTGATTAAATTTTACACAACATGCTTGAATTAAAATTTTGGTCGTTTTTCTCATTTCAAAGATAGTATATTTTTTCTCTTAAGACAAATTGGAAATATGCTGGGAGCCCTGAATTTAATTTTAAGCCCCAAAAATTAACCCAAAGATTTTGAAAGACTATTCCTGAATTTTTTCAACAAGTAAATCTTGACTTGATTTTTGCTGTTTTTGGAAAATACCTTAAAATAATAACTGGGGATAGAACCTAGGAACTGCTGCATGCTATACAAGCCCCTTACCACTGCTCCAGCGGGCCTTCAATAACATTAAAACTTATTAAAATAGCTTTCTCTGTGACGCATGCGCATTAGGTAAGGATTCTTACACCGGCCATACTTATTAAGCCTGGGGACCTACAGTATATGGGGCTCATGTGTCAGAGCGTCACCTCACGGGCACTTCGTACTAGGAGCTGTTGGAGTATTGCATCAAGGTTACGTGATAATGAAGTGTTCTCAAAACTGTCATGGCAGTAGATGCTTACTCTTTTTTTGTATTTCACCTTTACTCAAATATTTTCTCCTTTCGACTACTCCTTTCCCAGACTTTACCCCAAAATATGTGAAATTTGCCCAAGCCATATGTATTTCACCTGTAGAACTGGCGGTGGCTGCCCCGCGCGTGCACTAACCAGGTTCGGGGGCAACTAAGCAAGAAAAAGTTAATGTATTTTAAAAATTTGTATACTTTTAAGATTTTTATTATTTAATGAAATAAATTTTTACAGGTGTTAAACATGGAAGATGATATGAATTGGTATAGAGCAGAATTGGAAGCAAAAGAAGGCCTTATACCTAGCAATTATATTGAAATGAAAAAACACGAGTAAGTAATTGAAAATTATTTCAATTAAAAAATAATTTTATATATTTGCTCAACAGTGGAATTGCCAGACTTGCTCCGGGCTTGAAAAATTAAAGTAACAAAGGTGTTTTTTATTTAACTTCGGTTTTGTATCTTAAAAAATAGTAGGAATTTCAAGATAATTTTCTCTACTTCTTTTAAGTTTGAGACTATTTGATATCACCTGATTTAATACCTTTTTAGTGATTGAATTGATTGACTCGATTGAATATTCAGAAGGTTGATTTAAAAGATATAATTTGCTATTTATTTAACCATACAATTGCCTTATTATTGAAGTGCTTACAATTTTATGAATCACTGAATTGAATTGAAACAATAATTATAAAAATTACATTGGACGCTAAATAATACGCGAGCTAGAGACATACGAAATGTCTTTACCTGTTTTGTTTAAATTAAACTTTGCTGTTGAATTGTTGGTGGTCGCCACACCTTGTACCAGAATTTTTATTTTTTTACTGTTAAAAATTTAAAAAGTCTTCTTCGTTAATTGAAGTTTTTTGGAAAATTTCTTTACAGAATAAAGAAATAAGTGGTCTTTTAAGATATGAAAATATACAGTATTTCTTACTTCCTTCTGGTTTGTTTTTATTTGTGGTGTTTTGTTACACAGTTTATTTGACTTTTTTACTGTTGCAAAATAGTTGGTTTGGTAATCAAACCTCACACACACAAATTTGATGTCTTCGTCTTGTAGGGGGTAATGGGAAAATTAACTGAAGATAAGGTGGGTCATGATAGATTTTGATTAAGTAGTGGGTTGTGATGCTTAAAAGTTTGAGAACCCCTGCTCTAGGCATTGGACGATCATCAAAGCAATGAGCCCATTAACTTTCTGGTAGAAAATAATGACATAGTGTTAAGTCTCTGTGATTAGAGACTTGCTTTGCCTCTAGTCTGAACAGTGGGTTGCACAGCAGACCACTTCTATACTCTGTTCATTTTGAACTGGCGCTTGAAAATATTTCCTTTCCCCACCACCAATCGGTAACCATAGCAACTGTCCTCGTCAAAGTGACGAAGAAGGCTTACTATTGGCTGCTCGATGAGCGTAACTATGGTTATGCTTCTAGCGTGGGGGAAAGCACTATTTCTCAAGCGCCAATTCTAAATGAATAGAGTATAGTCCTGGGGCACACTAAAAACTTCTCCGGAATGGACTTTCAATTCATTCCCATTCTCTCTTGTTTCAAGAAAAAAAAATTCCACCACCAAGACAACACACATACAACAGAACCAGAGTTTTTTTTCATTCTGTAGGGACAGAGTAAAATTATTGTTTTCTTTTCTCAACCTAACAATTATTGGGGGCCTAATTTCCCTTAGATCACTATTCTTGGCTTTTTACCCACTCTTATGCATTTCTTGTTAAAAAGATGTTATTGGATGCATCCCATGTTACAATTTTTTGTCCTTGCAGTTGGTATTATGGCAGAATAACTAGAGCTGATGCTGAAAAACTTCTATTGAACAAACATGAAGGTGCATTTTTAATTAGAGTTAGTGAAAGTTCACCTGGAGATTTTTCTCTTTCTGTCAAGTAAGTATTCTTATTTCTGTTACTTATACCTTCTGTCAAAAGTGTTATATTTTAAAACCTTGTGAATTCTCATTTGATGTTCAAGACTAAGTTTTGGTTTTTCAGCTAGATCTAGAGTAGTTTGATCAAAGAAAAAAATCATGGAAAAAAAATGGAAGCAAATACATTTTTAAAGCCCAAAAATTTTCAGGACTTCAAAAATCCGTAATTTTTAATCGCTGTCCGATGCAAATCATTGGGTCAAATCGTAATACTTGGCACCTCTGCCTAAGGTATAAAGAAAAGAAAAAAATACAGATTCAAGTTGCTATTAGAAACAGATATTTAAGCTGGCGATACCATTCCAATTCTAAGGAAATTAGGTGAAAACTACGGAATTATGAATGTTTTATAACAAAAAACTACGAATCTATGCAGAAAAAAAATTTATTTCTTTAGTGAATACCTGAAAGTTGTCTTTTCCTTGCATTTTGATTAATGTGCTGGAGAAAACAATGTATCTATGATGCGATTGGCGATTTTCACTAAAAATCATGTTGGTGTTTAATTGCAATGATGTTTTTGACCTAAAAAGAACACTTTTGAGCTGTGGTGAACTGTGGCATGCATATAAGAAAGAATAAAAGAAGCCATTATGTCCATAAAAATTAAAATTTATGATTTATTTGGTAATTATAATGAATCTTGCAAAAGACATTTTTTGGGGAATTTGAGTTCTGGGGAAGTATTGGGCCCTGAAACATTTTCAGCACTCCTGAGAAAAACTATCGCTGGATCAGGGATGTATATTCATTACATTAGACTTTTTTAATTTGCCTAACCTAACGATTTGTGAGATTGTTTTATGGTTACATCCAAAAGAATTAGTTTGACTCTTACTGTTTCTTCTCTTAGTCTGATTTTTATTTAAAGCTTTATTATTTATCTGTCTCATGTTTTTGGCCTATTAAGTTCTTAAAAAGCAACTAAATTATACGCTTAGAAGTGAAAATGGCTTTTTTTGTAACACCATTCATTTTTTTAATGAAACTAATTTTACTTTCTAGATGTGGAGATGCTGTTCAACATTTCAAAGTACTGCGAGATACACAAGGAAAATTCTTCCTATGGGTAGTCAAATTTAATTCTTTGAATGAATTAGTTGAATATCATAGGTCAGCTTCTGTGAGCCGTTCTCAGGACATCAAATTGAAAGATATGCACCCTGAAGAGGTAAATAAAATTTTTTTTCCCAATCATTAGTTATAATAATTCATTAATTTTGGGAGATTTTAAGGTGGCAAAATTCCAGAATAAAGTAATTTCAACTTATATTTATGTGTTATGAACTATAATGTTCTAAATATTTTGATGGCATTCTAAATATTATGTGGCACATATTATTCAAGGCATAGAAAATATTTAGTACCATAAAATGGTGATGCTTTAGGCCTTAAGGGAACCTATGGACCAACCATTGGAAAGAGATTCTAAGTGCTGTATCTATTTAAAATAATTTTATTTGTACCTATTTAATGCTAGAGTGAACAGATGCATAGCTGCCAAACCTCCTGGTTTACCTGGGAGTTTTCCGGTTTTTAGATCATATTCTGATTTACGGACGGAAACAAGTTATGAGAAACTTTGATTATTTATGATAGAATACTTTATTTACGAAGAATACTTTGTCATTTACCTTAATTATAAAAAGGAAAATTTTAACAGCCTCAACTGCCCATAATCGCTCTCTCCCTTTTTCTAAGCCTTAAAACAAATTTCGAGGCTTAGTTTCAGGGCTTTGAAAATAAGTGCCTATAATTCTTAGCCACAGATCTCCTCTATGATGTTAGTTATGTTAGGTCAAAATTAAATTTATTGTTTGAGAAGCAAATTTTTTGCCTTAATTTAAAAGCAATCAATTAATCAAATTCCTATTTGTAACTAACTCTAAAATAATATCAGTTTTTGAAAAGAAAGCATGTTGAATTATTGAATTCTTTACTAATTATGCTTAACCCTACAATGCATGATTTTTTAAATTCACTTGAAAATCATTTATGTGTCTTCTATTATGGTGTAAATTAGTAAAAAAATACTAAAAAAAATTAATTTAATTTTTTTCTACTTTTAATTGACAAAAAACTTTGTCCTTGTGAAATTAACTTGTGTCCCTTGTGAAATTAATAGTGAAGTGAAATAAAACCAAATGCTCTAAAAATATAAAAAACAACTTATCTTTTCAAAACAATTTCTTTTCAAGCTGGAAAATTTTTTTATTTTAATTTATATGGTCCTTTTATTTTGGTGTTTTCTGTGTAAAATAGTACCCCTGCTGCCATTTACTGGCAATCTAAAGTGCTAATACAATGAAATGTTATATTTATTGTACTTATTGAATAGTGTTGTCGTTTGGAAATGGAAGTTCGAGTAGAAAATGGGGTAAAATGTCGTGTTGCCAAATGGCAACAGTATGCACTGTAGGGTTAAAATGAACTGTAATAGATTATTTATTGATAGGTAATTTATCAACACATGAACATTAGGGTGTATCGAAAAAAACTTTTTTTCGATTTTGATGACGTAATAGTGCGGAAAAGTTATCTAAGGTGCCAGAGAGTACCTGTGAATTTTTTCAGAATTTTTGGATTATTTCTTAAGGTGCCACATTGGCCCTGAAGTTCCCCATGTTAATCCAATGGGGCGCGCCCCCAAAAAGGCCGAAAATCGGTTTTTCGCCACTCATTTCTACCCTAATCACACGACTAATGTCTCGTCTCAAGTTATGGACTCTATATGATGTACTATGCTGCCCGAAAAAACTTGAATAATAACTTAAATCTCTATATTATGTTGATTGTGGGCTCTGATTTGAACGAGGAAATACGCGATTTTCGACAAATTTGAGCATACAAAAAAAGTAATATAGATAATTAGGCTATTATTCAAGTTTTGTCGGATAGCCTAGATCATATAGAGTCCATAACTCGAGACGAGACATTCGTCGTGTGATTAGGGTAGAAATGAGGGGCGAAAAACCGATTTTCGGCCTTTTTGGCGGCGCGCCCCATTGGATTAACATGGGGAACTTCAGGACCAATGTGGCACCTTAAGAAATTATCCAAAAATTCTGAAAAAATTCACAGGTACTCTCTGGCACCTTAGACAACTTTTCCGCACTATTACGTCATCAAAATCGAAAAAAAGTTTTTTTCGATACACCCTAATGAACATAGTACACAGAGATAATTGGTAAAGCTAACTCACACATTCCCTTAATTTTTTTAGGTCTGGGAAGAAACTTATTATTCTACTTACTTACAAAGTACTTAACAAAGTATTTATGAAAACTTTGTCCTATAATTAAAAAAAAAAAATTTAAATTTAACTCCAATCTTTGATAATAGTTTAAATTACAGTTAAACATGCTAAAAAATAATATGAACCACTGACCATGTAATTTTTTTGTTAAACAACTTTTTTTGCTTTTAATCTGGAAAATGCACTTGATTTGACCATTTTGATTTGTTAAGGTCCATTACTTAAGCTCCCAATTAACAGATCCCAAACATTCAGCTAAGTGGTTTGAAGTAAATAATTTAAATATGAGTGATGGATTTTTTGTTTTGTGTTGACTTTCGATTTATTCTGCCTGTAAATACTTGCATTTTTTTTTCAAATCAAAAATGCAAATATGTTTAAGTTGCTAATTCTCTGTCCTTTCCCATAGTTTCTGGTGCAGGCAATGTACGATTTCCACCCACAAGAAGCTGGTGAGCTGGAATTCCGTCGCGGTGACATCATCACTGTCATGGATCGGTCGGACCAAAATTGGTGGGAAGGGGAAATTGGCTCTCGAAGGGGCTACTTCCCGGCCACCTATGTTGTTCCCTACCATTCTTAAGCTTCCTTCCCCTAATCTCTTGTACATAACCGAGTGGTAATCTCAAAACAAACCTAAGAATTGTTTGTCCTAGTGGTTAACTAATCCTGGTTGCAAAAAAGGAGGATTTTCTTTGTAGTTCTGCCGCAGCATTTTGAAGAGGAGTTGTTTTTGGGCTTGTTTATTGACTGTCTGCTGAAACCTTATTATTAACCCCTTTAAGGCTGTGTTCAAGTGCTGGAAAATAGTAGGAAGTTATGTTCTTATGTAACGTTTTATGTTTTCAGTGGCAAAAGTGGATCTGTAATGCCTTTTCAAAACATTTCAAAATCAGTTGTCAGATTTTATTTACTGATTATCAACTATTTTTCAGTGACCGTGTTTTGTGAGTGTATGGCAGCCACTGTTTTGTGTTTGTGGAATTTCTCCACTTTACCATTTTATGAGATGTCACTTTTAAATATTTATTTTCCATCTAAAAGCATTATTAAATGCTTGTATTAGTACTTCAGTATGTAAAGCATCACCACTTAGCAACGATCTCTTGCCTTGGAGAATCCAGTTAATTATTCAATCAGCTATAGGTATATTCTAGCTGTAATTGAGAATTTTGTATTTAGGTGTAAATGGTTTTTGTAATTGATCAAATTTTGCTTGAAAATTTTAGAATTTTTCCTACTTATAAAAATACAAGTGATATATGTACTTTTGATTCCTACAATTAGGTATTTTTAGTCTTTTAGTTGAGCTGCAGGTGTTTAAAGCAATCGAAATAAATATGCCCTTGGGTATAAGCAAGAAATTAAATTTTGTGTTCATTTTCATTTGAAACAATGTTTGCATGCTTGTGAATTAGTATATTCTAATTTCAGATCACTTTACTGAATTAATATAATGTTATTAATGAGATATTATTGGTAACCAAAAGGTAAATTTCGATCTTTAGATTCAGCAGTCTTATGTTAAATACTTTATGAAGGTGAAATGGTTTTATATTTCAACAAATGATATTTACCATGAATGAATAGAAAATTGATTGGAATGAATAATAAATGGATAAGAAAAAAGATTTTTTAGTTTTAAAAGCAGTTTCCTGAAAATAAAGCTCTTGTATTTCTACAAGCTTGCAAATATCTTTTAACTCCTTATACTGACATAAAATTATTGTAGTTATAGTTTGATAGTCCCGTGATTTAATCATTTTTTAAATTTATTGTTAAGGATTGTTTGAGTTGAACTTTCTAAACCAAGTTCAATTAAATGACTGAATGGTGGTGATGTGTGTGTGTGTTAAAATGCAGGTTCCTGTACAATTTTGTTGCAACATGTTTTCAATGTCTCTTGGATTAACCCTTTTTGTTTAGCTTATAAGAAAACCATAAGTATTAAGTGAACAAAATGTGATATGATTTATCAATCTAAATATTGGAAAATGAATATATTTTACCCTGTGACAAAAAAAATCCTGGAATAAAATGTTGATGATATTTTTCACTTATAATTTTAAATATTATGTTAGTATTAATAAAAAAAGTTGCAGTGTTTCTTAATGTTGGCAGTAGGATCATGGGTGAAAGTTACAAGTCCAGATACAGATATCCGTCCTAACGATTTTCTTTTAGACGGAAAAGAGAGAGACAAAAACTCAGATAATAATTAAGCGGTAATAAAAACGTTATTTGTAAAGGAAGTTAATCCTGTGCTCTGGAATATTTTCTTAACTTTCACCCATGTGTAGGATTAAGAAAATGTAAAAATAACGATTTTTCATCTTACAAATTAGGTTCTTTTCTTCATCTAAAAGACGTTTAATGAATTTTTGGTTTTTTACATAGAGGTATTAAATGATTGCTCGCCATAATTATTTTGCTTGAATCCAAGTATCATTACTCAAGTTGTAGTATTTGAGGAGTAATTTAAAATGTAGATTCGTTTTTCCTGGTAATTAATAGGAGAAAACCATTATGTTTGAAAGTGGTTCAATTTTAAAGAGAACCTAATAGTAGAATTTCTCAAGAAGAAATTAATTAAAAATTTCATTTAAAAATAATCCATTTAGCTTGATACTAAAAGCATATTATTTACTTTGAAGTATGAAAGCACAAAGTGTTTAACTGATACTTATCAATTTCAAATATGGTGTAAAAATGAAGTATTTGATGCTCAATTTAAAAAGAATAAATCAAATGTTTTTATAAGTAATCTTTGAATTATTTTATTATTATTTATAATGTAAAAAGTTCTGAATTTACTTTAATAACATTTGTAAATGCATTTAATTTAATTTTGTATGCATGCATCATTATTATTGTGAGATAGGTTTTCCAATCAAGTCTGCATTGTATGTTTTTTAATACTATACTAATGTAAATATATTTGAGCTGTTTAAAAGCTCTGTGGAAGCAGTTATATTTTCAAAAAGTTCATTGAGATTTGTACTCTAGTTTACAATTTTGCTTTGGGATTTATCCAGTGTAGAAAATTCTCTTAAATCATGTGTCAAGTTGCTCAAAATGGGTATGTTTGCTCTAATTTTATTTCTAAATTGTCTTAACTATTGTGAATGTTGATTACCATTGTTACTAATGTTGTCGTATGAGATTAGTTAAATTTTGTTTAGTAAAGCTCCTTTAAAGAGCAATGCAATGAATGTTTTTTGTAGAATCTTAAAGAATGTTATTACTGTTCTATGTTTTGGGTCTTATTTACCTGTTTACTATTTATTTAAAATCACTATTGGTTTCACTATTTAAGGTTAATCTTTTAATCAAAGTGGTTAATTACAATCAATGTTTTCAAACATGCTAAATCAGCTCACAGATTTACTACTGTTTACTTATGGCATTGTTTCCCATATTTTCCTGCATTGCGAAATGTGTATGGGACTTGCTTCTAGGTAGGCTTTTTGTAGGACTTTGCATTTATTATAAGGAAAAGGGCTTATGTCTAACCAATAAAATTGTAATTTAGTATAGTTGTTTTGAAATTCAGTTTATCTTCTATAGACTAAAGCAGAATTTTCCCTTTAAAATTGGTTGTATTTGAAGCTTGTATGACCCTATTTAAAATTTTTTTCATTTTATATCTCCTGATTCCTTTGGATATTTTAAAAAGTAAATACCCTATTCATTTTCCTATGTTTTTTTGTTTGGGTTGCCTGAGAACACAAAAATCAATTTTAAGCAAGCAAGTTAAATTTTGATTTGACAGTGATATATCAAGTGAATGCATAGTTAATTCAGCATGGGTTTGTTTCCTTATGACATGCAAAGTTTTTAATCCTACTGTTTTGTGCCGGACGTTTCTCGTCTCGTGAATTGATGCGAAACAAGTATTGCAATTTAGTGTGATTAATGCTTACATGTTAGGAAGCGAGAAGGACTCATTTCAGAGCATAAATATATTTTACATAAAACTTGTAAAGTATCGTCTGCCAAAAATGCACATTTTTTATTATACTAAACTTCATTAAGAAGTGCTTTATTTGTATGATAGTAACCAAAAGTATTTCAATATTTGTGATTTGAAAAGCATAATAAAATTTAATGTTTCATGAAAAATTTGTCCTGTCTAATTCCTACATGGGGTTTTTTCTTATATCAGGGGTTTCCAACTAGCGGCCCGCCGGGTTATTTTGTGTAACCTACGAAGCTTTCTGAAAATCTCCCCAAAAGCAGCTTCAGAACACTTTTCAGCATACAAAAACTTTTAAGGGGAGGACCCCAGAACACCCCTATTTTTACCTCTTAGATTATGGAGTAGCTTTGGTCGTTTTATGGTGAAAAATTTTAAGTTAAAGGTTTTGTGAGGGGGGTTATACATATACCCTGAACTTCCCCCTGAACATAGCAAGGGTTATGAAGGCTTAGATAACTTTTCTCACGATGAGGGTCAAAATGGAATATCCAAAAATTTGGTGAAAAACTTTTAAGGAAATTTACAAACGTTTTCTTGCGGAAGACCTTCCCCTTAAGTAATATTCAGTGTTAAAAGTTTTATAGGGTACATGGTTCTCTAAAATTTTTAAAAATAACAATATGTAAATAACCTTTGTTCCTCTTAAGCTGGAAAAGTTCGATTGCTTTGCGGCCCGCCACTTGACTTGTGATTTCGATTGCGGCCCTCGAGTACTGAGAAATTGGAAACCCCTCCATTATATTTTTAAAAATATGTTTTCTATCGGATGTACGAAAAAACCGTTCAATGCAAAAATCGGCCAGCGAAAACCATTCAATAAAAAACTAATTTATTACATGTGTAAAGATATTAGTTTTTTGAACGGTTTTTGTCTGACCGGTTTTTGCATTGAACGGATTTTTCGCGACACCTTTCTACCATATAAGGAGCTACATCAAGGTAAAATAAGCTTTTTAAACATTTTTAACTCAGGCAGAAATTTTTAAGTTTTCCATTTCACAATAGCAATTTTATGAATTTTCTTTACTTTAAGAGCTTAAGTTTGAATTATTTTAAAATATATTTTTTTTCATTATTTTCCTTACAATGCGCGAAAACCCCCATCCAATTCTAGGGGGTTCGTGAACCATTTCAAACTTCTATTTGGCACTCTGGCATCAAGAATTAAACGAGGTAGAATTAAATCGATTAAAAATATAGGTAGAATTGAATAGTATTATTTTGAGTAATTTTTTTATGAAAAAGTTGATGAATTTCGAAGTCCCTGCAGTAGTTGTTGACTCCCTAGAGCAGGTATGAACAACCTTTTGAAAGTGACCAAATATAAGAATATTTTGATGAAGTCAAGATGATAGGCATACTTCACAGCATCGTTTCCTGAATCCTGAACCCAGTACGTCACTACGGGGAAAGGAGAAAGAGAGTAAACACAAAGTCTGTTGGGTTGATAGGAGGAATTTCGATACGCGAATTGTGATAAAAGACACTATTTATACATGGGTTTTACCAAATATTCATATTTTAAAATTGACGTTCTCTGTTTCACTCGAAATTCAGACACCGCGATGGGAACTACTTTGTTATTGACAGTCGTGTAGATGTATGATGGCAGAAAATTGAACTAATTATCTGAAGGGGTTATTCCGGAGGCAGAGTCGTAACTTTAATGGAGCGGACAGATTTATTCAAAAAAACTTTAACATTTTTATGCGTACGTGAGGTTAAAAAGAATATTAAAAGGAAGAATTTAACCTTGTCTTTCTTAAATTTCATGGGTATGTCAAGTTTTACGTAGAAAAAAGGGTTCCTCCTCCAGAAAAGTGTTTAGAAATTTCCCTTAAAGATAGTTGTATTCTCATTTCCTTTTCAAGGAAACATGAAAGGAACTCATTTCCTTTTCATGAGGAATCTGCTTTAAAATGGCCTTTAGAACTCATCCACAAACTAACCCATTTTACAAAAATAACCACCGACTTGGCACGCGACGAAACCATGTGTTCTCTTCTAAATATTCCAATGTCTGGGGCTGAAACGAAATACCCGCTTATTTTGAATTATTACTGAAGAAGGTGGGAACTTTTCTTTTTAGGGGAAGGTTTATGTCTTAGAGTCAGCTTTTGCAACAGAAATGATTTGGGGTTGAGCCACATTTGAGCTAGAGCTATTTCCCCGACAATTTGTAACACAGAAAGTTTTCCCCGCATCATGGCCCACTCACTGACAGGCTCAACATCAACATTGCCTAGCTTCTAGACAGCCTATAATAGCTCGACCTCACTCCTGCTACGTCACTGCCACTCTCTTTCGTCACTCAAATCGGCAGTGGAGGGAAAAGAGCAGTGCCGCACCAATGAAATTAAAATGCCGCCTGATAGAAGTTCCATATCTAATCAGGAATCACCTTCTCTATTTCGCCTTCTTCTGATTGGCGGCTGCGTCCCGCTCCCGAGAGAGGAAAACTGCCACTTGCACTCTCTGTTAGGCGCTTTACTCTGTGATCATGATCATGATATGATGTTATATCTGTTCATTTAGAATGTAAACAGGGGAAAATATTTTCATTCCTTGTTTTTCATTTTGGCAACATTAGATCCGAGTAAATTATAATCGTTTGCCCTTTCTTTTTTTAAATTGAAATTATTATTGTATCCGGAAGTATAAGTTGATAAAATCGACAATTAATTATTTCTAAGGTAAACACCTATTATGTTCATTTTATTTTTTCTTATATTTAAATTTGTAGATGTTTACAATGGAGGGAGATAAATTTCATCGAGCTCGTTAAAATTAAATTAATTATTAATTTGATTATTATAAACCCGATAATACAAGGCCTGCAAAAGTACCTATTGAAAATTGTTTTAATTTTGATGAGACTGTTGTTTGTTGTTTTTAGTACTGATTCTAAAAATGAAGTTGGTCTTTGGTCTCTATTCAACATTATTTATATGCATTTAAATTTTTTATGGTAAGCTTTATGTATGGGTTATTGTACTAAAAAAATCATAAAAATGACGGGAGAACTGGAAAGACCATATTTGTCACAAAATTATAATTGTTCTAAAAACCATGAAACTAAAAAGACCCAATATTGACTGAAATTGTCTTCCTGATCTTTTCCTGCCTGAGGAATTGAATTTAAAATTACAGTTACATGCTAATTATCTCATGTCAGTTAAGAAAAAAAATCTGTGTCAAAACCTTCGGTGAAAGGAATCCGAACAAAAAGTAAGCTAAACAGATCAAGAACTGTAAAAATTTGTTTTATTCTCTTTTCAACTCATAATTCCTGGGCCTGATTTTCATCTCGGTGAAGAGCAAGCCCCTGTAGCCGGTCCAACCCCACCACCACGCGCTGTTCCTGTTGTCCACGCCGGGCATGTACAGACCGTTAATGTTGACCAGTCCGCAGTAGTTGGTGGGAGGGTACCACCAGGCCCCGTGCATCACGTGGGCGCACTGGTCTTTGACGTCGCGGCCGTCGTTTTGGCGGTCCTTGGTGGAGAACTTGTTCTTGTGCTGAGTGCGCATTTCGTCACCTATCGAGTAGGAAAATGTTAGAAACTAATGCAGGATGATAATGAAAAGGAATAAAAAATACGGGAAAATTAATTATTTATTTTTCTGATTTTTATTGATAAACTGAACTGTTATTGATCTAACTAAAAACTTTAAGCAATGAGTTTGAAATTATTTAGAGATATTTCTACTTTTTGGTGTCTAAAAGAGCTTGGCGATATTTAGCGGGACCTATTTTTTAACCTATTTATTTATTTATTAAAAAAATTTGGGTTAAAGATTACAGAGGATTTGAAATCCCTATGCTTTTGTTCTTAGTCATGTAATGGTTAATACTCAGGCTCGGATCCAGCATAGCACCAAGGGGGGACACTTTTCCAGACCATCACCTTTACCATTTGACGCAAAATGTTGGGAATTTTTCCAATTTCCAATTCAGGGCCAATGTGGCACCTAAAATAAACTATCCGAAAATTCTGAAAAAATCACACTGCCCCCTTAGACAACTTTTCCGCACTAATGCATCATCAAAATAAAAAAAAAAGTTTTTTTCGATACACCCTAATGGGGGTCCTTTCCAGGGTTGGCTGGATTGGACCCAATGGGTTTTTCAAAAAACCCCATGTGAAAAAACCCTTACTTTGGACCCATTTTTGTTTTTTTTTCAAGAAAAATCAAGATTTTGGCAGTTTTAATATTGAAGAAGTCAGAATTTTCATAAATGAATCAGGATTTAGATAGATGCTAAAATTTAGAAACATGGGATCAGGGGACCTCACCCAAAATTTTTTTTGAAATTTGACCCCTGTTATTGTGTTTGTTGTCGTGTGCCACTTGGAATACCCAAGCTCCATAGGGATTTTAGGCAAAGGGGGTGCGGTTCCTGAGAAAGTGAATCAAGGGGTGTAAATAATCACCGACATACTCCATAAATAATAAGCAAACTTACGTTATCAGATATGTTGATTACAGTTTATCTATTGATTCCTGTAAAACTCTTTCTGTAAAAAATTTTCTTGATAAGATACAGTATACAGGAAAACAACTTAACACCATACAGAAAAAAACAACTTATCTATGGTGTTAAGTTGTTTTTTCTGTATACTGTATCATATCAAGGAAAAACTAGTTTTACAGGAATACTGTACACTATCCTATCAAGGAAAAACTAGTTTTACAGGAATACTGTATCCTATCAAGGAAAAACTAGTTTTACAAGAATCAATGGATAAACTGTTATCAACATTATAACGTAACTTTGCTTATTATTTACGTTTTTATCAAACTTTTTAAAAATAAAAATGAAATATAATATCTTTTTGATTAAAAATTTATTATCTAAATATAGGTCCTATTTCTCCATAAGACCGATCCTAATTTCTTATATCTTTAAGTAGGTAAAAACTTAGTTCTCATAAATCTACTCACTGACGTTTCCAACAAAATCTTGAATGTACAGCACATATTCTGACTTTTCATCAGTGATGAAAAAGACACCATGTTGGGAGTAACGATACTCTTTGTCGACATTCTTCATGTCGATTCTTAAGGTATACGTTGCTTGGTTGGTGAGAGTGAAAATGTTATCGTTTCCTGTAAAAAAGTTTTTGTAACTTAAAATTAATTCATATAAGAATGAAGGTCATAATTAAAGAAAAGTTTTGAATTTCGTAGGTTAAACAACCTGTCGAACAATAAACACCTTGTAATGAGGACAAACCTTACAAGTGACTTGGCGAGACTCGCATATCCGACATATCTATATCTTACAACCCCTTTTTACTCACAGGTTCTAAAACCGAGCTGACAAAACTGAGGGCAGACTTAACTTTTCCAGCCAAACGCAACTTTTGAAACACACGTTTGAAAGCGTTTTCAGGTTTGCCACTCTAATACTTAAATAACAGGCAGAAAACACAAAACTAATCCCGTTTTTTTTTTAAATAACTCTTCTTTTTTTAATTGAGCAGATTTTACGATTTGGTAATTTGTAGGGGAGAGGAGGGAGGAATGGGACAGTGGGAGGAGTGGGACAGCTGAAATTATGGAAAAATAAATCAATTTATTTTATTTCCAATTTGGTCATTAGATGGCCTTCTTATAGCTTCTTGTTATTTCCTTCATTTAGTTAATCCAGCAGCAAGTTTCTGTTTATAGTTGTAAAAATTTGATTTTCCCACCTCCAAAGTAAATTTCCAGTCTATCTTAAGTTTTATTTCACTTCTCATGTAATTTGTAGAACAAACATTATATAATGCCATTGTAATCTAATAGATATAATGTATGCTAATCTGCAATTTCATAAAGCCTAATACCAGCATAGTTTATGTGACAAGTTATATTTTAAAAGCAATGTGTGGAGGGAGGAATGGGACACTCTGAAAAATGTAAACAAAATCTGCAAAAATGTAAACAAAATTTGAAAATATTAATTTCTGATAGCTTTCTATTGCTTCAATTGAAATGCTTTTCTTTTCTTGAATAAACAATTCCAAGTATTACATTGTATTTCAATTATTGATTCTTAACACCATGGGAAAGAGTTCAAGTGTACTAAATATTTTTTTAAAATTATTCTATAATAGATATAAGATTGAAAGTTGTTTAAAAATGTGGGCAAAGGTTAAAAGAATAGTAGGTAAAATACTAGGCCCTTTCTCATTATTACATTTTACTAATTTTCTTTACTTTTCAAAAGTGTCCCACTCCTCCCATACTCATGTCCCACTCCTCCCACCCATGAGGGAGGAATGGGACAAAATTCTTGTTAATTTGAATGATCAAAAGTGATAAAATTAAACAACTTTTAAGAACTGTACATTTAAAAAAAATTAAGTTAAAACATGTAAGTTTATTATCCAACCATTTGCATCTATGAATAAGCAGGGGATAATGAATAAAAAATATTTAGTGAAAATTGTCCCATTCCTCCCTCCTCTCCCCTACTATTTCTGTTTTCAAAAACATAGTTGTGATCCTTGAACTGTGATATCTTTTTTTTAACATGTTTTGTATTGAAATTTTCAATAGTTTTGCAAATTTTACCAACAATACTTAAATACCTTTTTATTTTAATTTTAAAAGATAATTTTAACCCTGTTCATGTTGATAGGTTCAAATAATAAGAAACCGGTGAGAATGAAACTGACCTAACCAAAATTCCCTCTCTAGAGATCCAAATCCTTTCTTGTATGTGTCCCAATTTTGATGAAAGTCAGTCTGAACCGAATAGTTTCCTCTTCTTTGTATCACCTGTTAAAAAATTGAAGAAAAAGATGATTAAAAATTAATTTGTAATAAATAATATGTGATGTTTTGGAAAATAGGGAGGGTGCAGTAATTACTAAAATATTGTTGTAGTATTTCAAAAAGGAATAGTTTTATAAAAAAGTAGAGATTGAAAATAGTTGTTCACATTACATATATTTGAAATTTAGGAGTATTGATAAATGGGTTTTCTTTTCAATAACTACAACGGTTTTTTTAACGTTGCATTTTTATTTTAAGACTCACATAGGCATTGATACACAAGGCATTAAATTTAATCCATTTGACTTTTTCCTCCATAAAAATATCTGATGACAATAAACCAGAAACCACAGAAAATACCAGTAAATAGTTTTTATAAAGATTCAACGTAAGTAATGTGTGGCTGGAGTAATTCAAAGTAAAATAAAAAAAGATATGAAAAATTTCAATTATCAAACCAAAATTATATCATATTAGGGTATCTTATTATCAATTTCACCTTAATAGTATTTTACCATCGCAGTAATATTGTAACAACCTTTTTAATTACAAAAACCCTTCCACACCCATTATATTGCAATACCCAAGAAAAAGATGAGACTTTAAGTTATAATGATTTAAATAAAGACATAAAAAAGTATCTTACTGTCCATCCACCACCCTCAGTGTCCATGTCGCAGTAGACTTTGAGACCCCTGCTGCCCTTTAGTCTATCCCTTGGATAAATGGTGTAGATTCCACTCTTTTTGTTACCCATGTTCAAGATTTCTTGGCAGTCCACCGGCCCACTCGATCCTCCCACAATGGGGTCGGGGCCTATAACATAAAGGAGGAAAACATTAATGAAAGCAACTTGTATTCTTAATTAAACTGAGCTATCGTTACTTTTTTGTACTTTTCCATTTCTTTCGACTAAAATAATTCTGTCAGTTCTGTCTGGCTAGATAGTTCGTGGGGAGAAGCAGCAACGAGATTCCAGCTCTTTCTTATGGTTTCCATGTTTTTCTGGTACCTAATTTCCTTTTTTAGTATTTATGGATGAAAAAAAAATGCCTCTGTTTTTGCCAGTGGATCTTTGGTCATAACAGGGGTGTTAGGTGTAAATTTTTTTATCTCCCATCAGATAGAGTAATTTTATTATTTCACTCTAATAACATGTTCTCATGTGGGTTACTTTTTACCATAAAATAAGATAATATGGTTTTGACTATACAGGGTGTTTCAAAATTGCGTTGCACGGCTTTTATTCGGAACCAACGCCTCCTAGGGTCATGGAAGTAAGGTCTATCCCGAGGTAAGTGAGCCTGGAGAACCCATTGAGATGATTTACAGCGCCCCTAGCGGCGAAAATAAAAAGTTAAAAAAATAATTTTAAAACTAAAGGAGATCTCAGTGAGAGTATTGTTGCCAACGTCATGAAGAACTCACTGAAAAAAATTTGATCGAAATATCTTGAATATTCGCGGAGATATTAGCATGTGAAAATAGCACTTTTTCAGGGGTCAAAAAAGAAAAAGTTCACATATTTGCAAAATTTTCAGTGTTATTGTGTAGTTTTGTGTTTTTTTAGTTGAATGAACACAAAATTTAATCAAAAAATCAAAAAAATTTGCAAATATGCGAACTTTTTCTTTTTTGACCCTTGAAAAAGTGCACTTTTCACATGCTAATATCTCGGCGAATATTCAAGATATTTTCATGAATTTTTTTCAGTGAGTTCTTCATGACGTTGGCAACAATACTCTAACTGAGATTTTTGCTCTATCTCTTTTAGTTTTTAAATTAATTTTTTTAACTTTTTAATATCACCGCTAGGGACGCTGTAAGTTTCGCTAGAACGCTGTTTCAGTGCATTCTCCAGGCTCACTTACCTAGGGCGTTACCTAGGGCTCACTTACCTTACTTCCATGACCCTAGGTGGCGTTGGTTCCGAATAAAAGCCGTGCAACGCAATTTTGAAACACCCTGTATATTAGAGTGGTCCTTATTTGTATAGTAAATTTTTTTAGGAATTCAAATAATGACGCCTTCTAGTTTTGTGTAACTATAGAAAATAATAATGTATGCAAAATTTTAGCACATTTGAACGATAATAACACCACAACGGCCTTCCAAAAAATGCTATTAAAAATAACTAAATAAACAAAGATTAAATACTCACATATTGTTGAAGATTTTTTATGAGGAGTTAATATAGTTATAGATGTAATGGTCCAGGTTCCATTCTTCTATCACCCCTCTTTCGGTAGTAATAATTTTTTAATGTCAAAAGAACTTTTGTAAAGTTGTTTTTCTTGCAAAAATTGTTCTTAAAACAATTATAACTTCTAGAATAACTCTGAACCACTTAAAATACTGAAATCAGTCCAATTTTGTTGGTAATTTTATTCTCTTCCATTTGGTGTGCATCATAACCACCATTTAAAAAATAAATAAAAAATTTCAAAAAAGTGGAAAAAATTTAAAGAAAAAATGTTTTTTGGAAAAAAAATTAAAGAAACATTTTTTTGGAAAAAAAATTAAATTAAAGAAAATTTAAAGCTTTCTAACTCTTAAAATAAACATTTCTACCAAATTTCAAGTTATAAATAAAATTTAATCATGTAGAAAAAATAAAATGTAAAAAATGTCACATAAATTTCAGAAAAAACGACCATTTAGAGATTTGATACAAAATCAAAGAGCTAGTTCCCAACTTAAATTTAATTCAATGTGTAATGTGTATGCATTTCACCTGAATATTCCTTAGAAATATGATTTTATCTAATTTGTTTATGTTCTAAAACTTTTAACTTACTTTGACTTGTTAAAAAGTATAAACTAAAAACAATTAGATATAAACATAATTCTAAGGAATATTCATGTGAAATTGATGCACATTGAATTAACTTAAGCTCTGTAAGATTTTGTACCGAATATGTTAATGGTCGTATTTTCTGAAATTTATGTGGCATGTTTTGCATTTTTTATTTAAGTCATATGAACACATTCAAGCAATTTTATGAATTTTCCCATGAGTGAATCGCAGGAAAAACAACTATACAAGAGTTCTTTGGACATTAAAAATTATTACTACCGAAAGAGGAGTTATAGAAGAATGGAACCTGGAACACACATTATATCTATAACACTATAACTATATTAGTTCTCATAAAAAATCTTGAACAAAATGTGAGGGTTTAATATTTGTTTTTTTAGTTTTTTTTTTTTAAATTAGCATTTTTTTGAAACTTTAAGGATTTTGCGGCACGGGTTAATATTTTTTGAAAAAATAATTTACTTGTATGATGGAACAAATCGAGGGGGCATCGCATAAAATTACTCTAGCTTAAAAAAATAATTACCACCCCCTAATATATACTTATTTTTAAATAAAGAAACTTGCATTTTGGGCAAACTTTGGTTTTTCCACTTCCAATCAAATTAAGACCCTCCAGCGTGTCAATAGCCAAATTCATGTGTCCGAGGGCAACACTTCGTTTGCTGCACTTGGTAGGATCCTCATCAGCATCGCCTGTAAAACGATTAGTTAACATTGCAGGCAGCAAACAAACAGAGATATTTTCTCCATTGTAACTAAGAAAACATGCTCACTGCATCTTGGGTAGAGAACTTTGACTTGATTTAGAGAATCCCTCACCAGCTTCATCTTCATTTCAGAAGTAACAAGTTCTTCGCAAGTTTTGTCATCCGACAACGCCACTGCGCAGAAAGCAAATAGCACGACACAAGTTTTGAACCTGGGGTTAAAAACAATTTATGCATACCGATTATTACAAGGAAATGGGTGCTATTTTAACTTTGGTCTCCAAATTTCTATTTATCCCCTTGAAGATCAAAATAATACAAGTTTTAATGTACCATCTTAAAAGCAAAATTAAATTACTACTCCGAGTTTTAATTATTAAGGGTTGCTTTTAATGTTATGTTTTTTCATTTGCTTCTTTAAGTCTAACTAAGTACAAAATTCTGGTACCTTCTGTTCATACCATAGGTAGATACAATTATTGAAGGGAAGGTATTTTGTTTCTAAATAGTCTGAATGACTTTCAGTTTTTAATAAAAAATAGACGATTACTACAGTTATTAGCTTAATATATATCTCTTTCATATGATATCTTTCATATGAAACGGCTGTCATGTGTGTTTTATGATTTCTTGAAAATACTAATGAAAAATATTTTGTTTTGTAATAGCTAAATGTGATCTTTAGAAAAGTCATTAAAGGAGCATTTACTTTAATGGTAGCATTGCGAAACTAAAAAATTTATACACTCGCTTCCAAAAGTTAAGCACGGAACTGTTTATTCAACCTAATACCCAGTAGAATTATTTTTTATACATGAAAATCATACCACAAGATGTTCAACTAGTGGGAATACAGGACCCGAGAACAAATTTTCCCTACCAATAATTTAAGGGGGAAATAGGCCCTCCATTGATAATGGAGTTTCATTTCACATTTGGAGCAGTGACTGAAACGACAATGTAAGAGGTATTTAACGGAAAATTTTATGTTTTTTCTAAAGAATATAGTTATTCCTAAACTCAACGCATGTTGTCAAACGTGTGAGCTAAATTTATATTATGAAACGACCGTTAATTGTATACATGTGTTCTCATGTCCCATTTGCTCCTTTTAGAAGGCATTTTGGGTCAAGGATTTATCTTTAAGAGTGATAAAGCTGCAAAAAATCACAATTTGGCTATCTTTAAGTTTTTGATAAGTAAAGATATTGAAAGAATATGTGTACTTTCTGGGTCCCCAGACCTAAACGCCTTCAAGCACATGTAAGAGCTACTAAATAACATATAGTTGACGGTCTGATACCACTTACCAAAAATGACCCAGAGGCTAAAACTTGCCAAAAATGATGATCAGACCGATATCTCTCAATAAAACATTAAAATGCCATTTAAAGGTAGCACACACGTTTGAAAACATGCGTTGAGTTTAGGAATAACAATATTCTTTAGAAAAACATAAAATTTTCCATTAAATATCTCTCACATAGACGTTTCTGTCACTGTTCCAAATGTGTAATGGAACACCATTATCAATGGAGGACCCATTTACCCCCTTAAGTTATTGGTAGGGAAAATTTGTTCTCGGGCACTGTATTCCCACTAGTTGAACATCTTGTGGTATGATTTTCATGTATGAAAAATAATTCTACTAGGTGTTAGGTAAAACAATTCCGTGCTTAACTTTTGGAAGTGAGTGTATTATAACTAAATAATGTTTTAGAACCTTTGAGAGTAGTAATTTGAATCGCTCGTTCTGCCTCGTAAGTTTGGGGCACTCGGGTAAAGAATTTTTGATAAAAAGTCAAAGGATACATGTTTAAGTTAACTGAGAAAAACTAACTGGAAAATAATTATCCTAATTTAAATATAGAATATGCAATAGAACGGAGAATGAGTCTTAAATTAATTCGTAGCAGCTAAAATAGTTTAAATTCAAGAGGAAAAAAATAATATGGAGCAGGGATCAAACGAGCTTTCTCAAAAGATTTAAAAACTCAATATTCATTCACATTTACCGCGATGTTGACTATAAAAAGACATCTATATCAGAGATACCAGAATAAAAGGGCGTATTTAAGGGACAGAGATTTAAAGAATCCTCTTTGAAAATTAGCTTTATATATTTATAAGAGTCATAAATTTTTAAAATCTCCCCTTGAAATGTGCCCCCTCCAAAATTAATTCTTATAATATATGCTGTCGCCAAGCTACTTAATTATATTATGCTACTCAATTATACCAAGCTAATTTTATTAAGTCCTAATTTTATTAAGTCCTTAAGTTGCGTCCATGCTTACTAGGTTTTGTTATCTCCCGACTGATGTATTGATTTTGTCGGATTAAAGAACGTTATGCAGGTATTTTCGACGGGGAGAGATATCAACGTCACCTAACCAATACTTATAGTTAATTTGCCCTACCAATTTATTAAAACACTTCCCTTTTATGGTGATTATCAGGTCCTTATTTGATTCAAAACCCTTCAAGATGCTATAATAAGGTTTACTCACATTTTCTCTACAACCAGGACTTTCTTTACGTAAAAATCCTTATCCATATAAACTGAGATCCCAAACTTTGAAAACACGATTTATATAGATACTTATATCTTTCTAAATAACAAAAATCACCCTCTAAAATTGAAATATCATGTATCAGGTTATCGTCTTTGAAAGTCCCAGGTGGTATCATAGTACTTAAAAAAATCTTGAATTTTTTACTGTTTGGGTTGGTTAACGAAAGGGTGTTCCAGGTGATTTTTCACTAGAACTGGTATCAATTTCTCACAAGATAAGGAGTGACACTGGTCTTTACAATCTTAGGAATGGAAGTTTTATTTTAATACTTAAATTACATCACCGATTTCATATTTTATTTTATCTTTGATCATAGATTTCAAAGCAATGAGATAAAATGTACCGATTTCCCTAAATAAAGGAAAGAAACTATTACTTTCACTTTCTTAGAGTTAGTACAAATTTGTACTCATATTAGTTCATTGACTCGTTAATTTTACTATAGCACAATTTTTCCTTTAAATTTATTTTGTTAAGTCCATAGATACAGAGAGTTTCCGTTTAAAATAATTCTACCTTTAATCAATTTAAATGTACAAAAATAAGGTTGACTGCCAAATTTTTCAAAAAATGAATTTTAGATTACCTTCTATCCACTTATCCTTCTCATGAACACATATTCCCTCCAGAAACTCGTTAACACTGTTTTAGTATCATTGAGACAAGCCAGGTTAATCTAAGCAGCCTTTATTCCATGCTCTTTACTGTACATATATACATAGTTCGTGATGACGTAACAACAGTTATAGTTACAGCTATACAACATCTTCCCTTTTAAGTTTTGAACACTGACAAGAAATATTCACAAAACATATGACACATAAAATAAAAACATATAGTCACATCAAAGTTTAATTACATAATAAAATCACAAATTATTTACACAATAAAACCACAAAGTTTACTAATCCCGAATCTTATTGGAGGCCTTGAGACTCGCCCAGACTTCGTCACATAACCCAGACCTGACTCATTACCATTTTGAGGACTGATTGTTCTATCACTCACATTTTCATTACCAACTCGAGGAATGATTGCTCCATCATTCACAGGTGACCGCAGAGATATATCATACGGACTCTTTAAGTCTGGTTTGTTATAAGAGGGCCTTAAGTGAACCCGATTTCTCCTGTATACTCTATTATATTCGTCTTTTACTAAATAAGACCTTGGAGTGTTAGCCTGTCCAACCACCTCTGCAGGTCTCCACCGTTTGTTATCTTCGATTAACACTCCCTGCCCCGTCTCTAACTGCACTAGAGGTTTTGAGTTTTTATTGTAATACCTTCTCATCTGATCCTGTTTTAATTTTATTCTTTTCTGAACATTCAACTCTACACTGGGACTTAACATGCATTTATTAACAGGGATCCTAGTTCTAACCCGTCGGCTCATTAGCATCTGGGCTGGGGAAACATCTAACCCCTTGATTGGAGTGTTTCTATACTCAAGTAGAGCCAAATAGACACTCTGAAACGAGTCAGCAAAGCATTTTCTTAAGATATTTTTGGCAATTTTGACCCCACTTTCTGCTTGACCATTAGATCGGGGATATCTAGGACTACTAAAAACACACTCAAAGTCCCATTCACAGGCAAACCTCTTAAATTCCCTTGAATTAAATGGAACATTATCGGACACAATAATTTTGGGTATTCCATGGGTACTAAAAATCCTCTGAAGCTTATTTATTATTTCTATAAAATTTTTTGATTTTATTGGAACAATCTCAACCCACTTAGACAAATAATCCATCAATACCAAATAATCCCTTTTACCATGTTCACATAGGTCTATGGCAACCCTTTCGAAAGGCAATTCTGGAATTTCATGACTAATTAGAGGTTCCCTTTGATTTTTTGCCCTGTACCTTTCGCAGACGGAACACCTAGAAACAAGATCCTCAATTTGACTATTCATTTCGGGCCAATACAAGAGTTGTTTGGCCCGAGACCTTGACTTTTCTACCCCAAAATGACCCTGATGAATTAAGCTTAACATTTCTTTGCGCATTTCCATGGGGACTACAATTCTATCATTAAAAAATAAGATACCATCTTCACTAAACAAATCACTTTGAAGAGAATAGAAGAACTTTAATTGACCCTGTAACTTACACCTTGCTGGCCAACCAGACATACAAAACTTCACCACCTCACTCAACACCGGATCTTTACTGGTTGCAGTACGGAACTCAGACAGTTTTTTAGAACTTACTTGCAACCTCTTAGTCACCGAAACACAATGAACTATTTCAGACAGGAAAGGGTCATTATCCACAGCGTCCTTATCAAAAGATCTAGAAAGCAGATCAGCAACATACATTAGTTTACCTGGAAGATATTGTACATTTAGTTCATATTTTAACAATTTCAACTTCATTCTTTGTAACCGATTTGACATGACATTTACAACATTTTTAGACATAATTGGAACCAAAGGTTTGTGATCAGTGTGAACTAAAACCGGTCTTCCATACACATAATTATGAAACTTTTTTGTTGCAAATATTATGCTCAAAAATTCTTTTTCTATCTGAGCGTAATTCTTTTCCGCATCAGATAGACCCCTAGGCGCGAAAGCAACTGGCTGCCCCTCCTGAAGCAATACGCAACCCAAGCCGTCTTTGGAGCTATCACACTGAAGCATAATGTCCTTAGTTGGATCAAATACCCTCAATACTGGAAAATTACTTATCCTATTTTTTAAATCATTCAGAGATTTTTGGTGTACAGGTAACCAATTAAACACTACATCAGATTTTAACAATTCTCTTAGGGGAGCAGAAATGGTAGACATATCAGGTACAAACTTACGCAAATAATTAAACATTCCCAACAACTTTTGTAACTCTTTTTTATTAGCAGGAGCCTCTAGAACCTCTATAGCTCTTACTTGTTCTGGATCAGGTTTAACCCCATCTTTACTAAAGACATGTCCCAAGTACTTAACCTCAGAAGTTCTGTATTGCAATTTTTTAGCATTAAACTTTATAGATAATTGCCTTGCTCGTTCGATTACTTTTCTCAAAATGTTATCATGTTCCTTTTCATCTTTAGCTGCGATTAGTAAGTCGTCAAAATAAATCATAACTCCCTCTATATCCCCAAAATTTTGTTCATTGAATTTCTGAAATACCTCGGGTGCATTTTTTACTCCAAATGGTAAACGGTTAAACCTGTAACACCCAAACGGTGTATTAAACTGGCAAAGAGCACTCGATTTTTCATCTAACTCAATTTGATAAAACCCATCTTTAAGATCCAGAACCGAGTAAACAGATGTATTACATAATTTAGGCATTATTTCGTCAATCGTTGGGATCAAAACATATTCCCTTTTTATTACCTTATTTAAATCTTGTGGGTCCAAACACAATCTCAGTGACCCATCGGGTTTTTCAACAATTACGAGATTGCTTATCCACCCATCAGGGTTGGGAACCTTAGAAATTATTTCCTGATCTTCAAGAATGTCCAATTTTTCCCTTAAGCCTGCTTTTAATGATTCAGGCACCCTTCTAGGGGGTCTAGATACAGGTTCTGCACTTTCCTCAATTTTAATAGTACACTTATGTTGAAATTTACCCACTCCCTCAAAGACATCTTTATAGTTAGAAATAAAAGCATCTCTAGTACTCAGATCCAGAGAATCAACGTTACATCTTTTAATCAATCCTAAATCTACACAACTTTTTAAACCCAACAAAGGCTTCATTTCCTTACAATCTACTACAACAAATTCTACATAAGATTCTTTACTTTTTTCAGTTTTACATAATAAACTAATCTTACCAGCTGGTCTTAATTTTGACCCACCAAAAGCTTGCAATAAAACACTTGTTGGTTTCAATACAACACAGGAATTAAATTTTTTTAACAAAATCAAAGGCATAGTATTTACTTCCGCGCCAGTATCTAATTTAAAAGAAATCTTTTGACCACATACCTGAAGAACTTCCTCCCAACTATTCTTATGGTCAGATGACAAACTTCCAATTTTAAAAACCTCGGTCTCGGGATCCGCGTTAGCCTCTATCTCCGAGACACGCTGAGGACGGCGGGATCCTCTCCACCGGCACCCCACTGAAAAATGATTCAACTTGCCACAAGTTGAACAGGTTTTCCCGAACGCTGGACAGTTCCTTTTTCCGTGTCTTGAATTGCACCTCCTACATAAAAAAGTCTCAACCTGAGGAGATGCAAGATCATCAATCCCTCTAGAGTTTAACTTCAAAACAGTCATGTCCCTTTGCCCTTGAATAGTCTCAAAATGTTGCTTGCTAATTTCTGAAGCCCGACAGATTTCCACGGCCTTCTCCAAATCTAGATTTGTTTCACGCAAAAGACGCTCCTGAAGATTTCGATCTCGCACACCCAAAACGATACGATCTCGAATAACACTTTCCTTCTGTGAATCAAAAGCACAATCCCTAACAAGCTTCTTCAGATCAGTTATAAAAGAGTCTAGAGATTCTCCTTCCTCCTGTACTCTACAGTTAAAAATATATCTCTCCACAACAACGTTTTTCCTTGGTTCCGCATAACTTTTGAAGGCACCAAAAACTTTATCGTAATTCTTACGATCTGCCTCTGAGAGGGAAAACGTATTAAACAGTTCTATGGCATCCTCTCCTACACAACTAAGCAGAATCGCAGCCTTTCTCTGAGTTGCCTCTTCAACCAAGCTGGTTGCCACCAAGTACAGCTCAAAAGTTTGCGAGAATCGCTTCCACTCCTCTGAGAAATTACTCGCATTTAAGTCCAAGCATCTCGGCGGCTTTAGACCCTCCATGTTACAGGCTCATACTCCACTTCCAGCAGGATTTTTAGTTACGTTTTTTGCGACTGCGCCATGTTTTAGTATCATTGAGACAAGCCAGGTTAATCTAAGCAGCCTTTATTCCATGCTCTTTACTGTACATATATACATAGTTCGTGATGACGTAACAACAGTTATAGTTACAGCTATACAACAAACACAAATTAAATTGCAGATTGAAGTATCAAAAAATGTAACTTAAGTTTCATAGGTACAGTCGTAGAAAAAAAAAAGTGAGACAGTTCGCATTGTAAGCGAACTACTGGGGTTAGAAAGATACTGTAAACGCCAATTTTCATTATTTAACGTCTACTTTAAAAAAAGCTATAGTTTATGTCATTAGGGGGCCGTCTACATATTAAACGAAGCACAAACTTTCGTTTTTCCTATGGGCGACATCAAAGATTATTCCCGATTCTGAAAGAGCACTCTCTAAAACCCCCCAAAACCAATTTTCATGTCATTTGGTCCCCAAATAAAGCCAGGAGTGGGGGTTGAAGTTCGTCGAATTTACGTTGAAATCTCGTTCTTTACGTTGAATTCTCGATTTTGATCCTTTTAACCATCAACCCCGCACGAGAATTCAACGTAAAAAACGAGATTTCAACGTATATTCGACGAACTTCAATCCCCACTCCTGGCTTTATTTGGGGACCAAATGACATGAAAATTGGTTTTGGGGGGTTTTAGAGGGTGCTCTTTCAGAATCCGGAATAATCTTTGATGTCGCCCATAGGAAAAACGAAAGTGTGTGCTTCGTTTAATATGTAGACGGCCCCCTAAGGACCTAAACTATTGCTCTTTTTAAAGTAGACGTTAAATACTGAAAATTGGCGTTTACAGTATCTTTCTAACCCCAGTAGCTCGCTTACAATGCGAACTGTCTCACTTTTTTTTCTACGACTGTACCTTTTACATTTGTTTGTCGAATATTGGTTTATATTTTACCTTCATAAAAGAGATCTCAGGGTTATACATCTCCTGAAAAAATTATTTCATAGTTCTGTGAAAAATTTGCTATGCAAATAGTATATTTATGAATTTTCATCATTTAAAATTTACATTTATTTTTTTACAAATATATTAAATATTTTCTTAAATAAATTGAAAATTATGAATAAGAACACAACTATATTTTCTATGGTAGTATTGTTTATTTAAAAAATCAAAGCTACCATGTGTACAATACACACACAGATTTCCAAACTGAAGAATTCCAAAAAGACATGGCATATGGAACTCTTCTTGTCATGATGTTATAATTTTTAAAAGAAACTTTCCCAAAATCCGGTAAAATGTGAATGTATATGTTACAGTTAAAGTGCGGAAATCAGTTAATTTACAGATAACCTAGGTAATTTGCAGATTAACGAGGGTGATCCGTTAAAGAGCGAATTTTTTTTCAATTTCTAAGATTACCTAGGTAATCTTGAAATTACCTAGGTATTCTGCACCCTACCGACTAGACACTCGTTAATCTGCATACTACCTGTAATCAGTTATTTACATATTAACGAGGGTGATCCGTTAAAGTACAAAATTTTATTTTATTTTATAAAAAGTTTAAGGAGGTTGGGGGGGCTGCCGCCCCCCCAAACCCCCCTGCCCTAACTATAACCAAACTCGTTTGGGGGGTAAACAGTAACAATGACGAATCAAAAAAGGGGGATCGGTACTTTTTTCATATTACACAAAACACGCAAATCCCACAAAAATAGTAACGAAATAGCAATTTTAAAACTAGAATATAAAAACAATAATAATAGAATATTAAAGTACCAACTGAGATTTGTATCAATTGTGGTTTTCGATCTCGATTTGACAGCGTATTTCAATGAGCACTTAAACTAGCAAATCTTAATGAAAGCGCGGTGTAATCGGCTGGCAGCCTGCCCTGAACTATTGCTAGGATTCGCGATCGATTACATATGTTAAACCCTTGCCCAGGTTCCAGCGATTGTTGAATTAACGTTTGTTGAAAAGATATTTCAACAGCTGGGACATTTGCTTTCGTCTCTGTCAAAGAAATCTCTGTCACTCTGAAGTCGGAGCTTCAACACAATTGTTTCAAAATACCCGTTTTAGTAGTAATATACTGTACTTAATCATGTAAATTTACAGTACTTACTTGCTTGTATTATTTTGTTTTAACATTCAACATGACAACTACCAGTGCTACGCACTAAATTTGAAATCAAAACACCAAATATGACAACAAACTACGTATTGAAACCCAACTGCACAGGGGTAAGCGCATGTCGCAGTGAGCACCTCAACATTTTAACAGAAAGTATTGAACGAAACAAACTATTTTGAACTTTAACTATCAAGAGGCCGTTATAGTGTAGATTCCCTAGGTAAAATGCGAAAAACTCAAAAATCCGCACATTAACGACAGAAATCAGTTAATCTTAAGTTTACCTAGGTATTCTTCAGATTAACTAATTATCAACTTTAGCGGTAACATATATATACTCAATGAATCATATAACACATATCCTAAGTACTTTATTAATATCTTTGGAGTTGTCCTTCTCTAAGGCACGAAATTCTTGGGTCGAACCTTCATCTCTGTGGAATGCAGGCCCTTGTATCCTGTCCAGTTCCACCACCAGTTGCTGCTGCGGTCTCCATTGTTGTCGTACAAGTACATGCCGTTGAGGTTGACATAGCCGCAGTTATACGACAAATACCACCAAGCCCCGTGGTACATGATGGGGCACTGGTCCACGGTAGAGTCTCGCTGGTTGTCCTTGCGGTCCTTGGTCCAGAACATCTGGTTGTTGTGACTTGACAAATCGTCGGCTAGAGAGAGAAAAACAGTGTAAATTATTGGTATTCTACACACAGGGTTGAGAGATAGTATAACATGTTGCTTATTTTTGAGTTCTATTTAATCGAGTTCCCATATAATTTTAAATTATTTTAACACACGAAAAAAAAAACTTTTAGCCAATTTCCGAAAACATCCGAAAGATCAAGTGGTGCTATGTTACGATTTTTTTTTGAAAAATTTCACTTTTTAAAGATGATTTTTACAATTAATTTTAACGACCATTCAGGAATGAAAAATGAAAATATTTATAATTGAAAATTCAACTCTAAAGAGGTATACAAAAATTTATTTATTTATTTTCTCAATTCAGCCAATAAAGTCTTTTATGAAGTTGCAACAAATTTCAATTTTATTTCAAAAGCATTGTTTTTGGAAAAGTGCCTTAAAGAAAACTATTTATGGAAAAAGCATATTTTGGCAAGTCTTTTATAATCACCCTTCTGTGTTTTGGCACAAACTTACGGGGATATCCAATCAATTCGACGATATACTTACGGGCAGTCCCTCGGTAACCTTCTAGGTACAGAACGTATTGGGAAGTTTCGTCACCGATTCTGAAAACATCGTGAAGAGAATATTTGTAGACTCCGGTGTGATTTGTCATATCTATTCTCAAAGAATATTCGTCTTGGTTGGTGATAGTATAAATGTTGTCGTTACCTAAAAATTTACGATTATTGTAAAATATTGGCAATAGACATATTGCTACATCAGTTTTCTTTTAATTTTTAAATAATTGAAAACTCTGCTATTACTCCTATGAAGATCAGTACCCTTAAAAATGTAATGAAAAACAATAAATATGAATTTTTTACCTAACCAGAAATCCCTTTCTATGCTTCCAAATCCTCTTTTATATGGTTCCCAATCTTGGAAAAAGTTGGTTTGAGTAGAAAAATTCCCTCTTCTCTGTATGATCTGGAACGAAGTTTTTGTAAGAAACTTAATCTTCATTATATTAGCGTCCATAATTTTTATTAAAGGAACGTATAAAAACCATTTTAAAAAGAACAGTACTTAAAATTCATGCTTTTATAAAAGTATTAATTTCTCTAGTTCTTTTGAAATGAAATGTTCGACATACTGTATTATTACTTGATACCTATTTTTTGTATTACTAAATTTTATAGGTAGAGTCATACCGTCCAACCTCCCCCATCAGTAGTCATATCACAGTACACTCTGAGGGACCCCAAAGTGTTTTGGGGGTAGATGGTGTAAACTCCGTTCCTGCGGTACCCCAATTTATACACTGCGGCACAGTCTACTGGACTTGCTCCACCTTCAATGTCAGGGCCTTGACAGAAGAAAAAAATATTTATTAGGAACGTAAGTTAAATTTAAATACTATACTCCATCATTCTTATTTCATTCCGAAACATTCAACAGAAGCGCAAGTTTGCCATGCATGTATTTAAATACTAGGTCCTCCCCCCTAAATTTATGAATTTTTCTGTGCTAAAACTTTTTTGTTTAAACGTAGACTATTTGTCGGTTCATTATTAAACATAAAGGTTATTTTTAAAAAATCTCAATCGCCTACATTTTAATACTAAATGTTTTCTGCCTTTTTTAAATTTAAAAATTCTCCTAGCTAATTTTCCACCACGTAAAGCTACGCTTTCGTTTTTTTAAGGGGACGCGGTACAATTTTTTTTAATAAAATTAATTAAAAAAACATTTTTCTTCTAAACTAATCTATATGCATTTGTCTATCATCCTACGAATTTTCAAAACTTTTTACTGAAAAATATCCAAGTTGTAGTTGATTTCATATGTGAAAGTGTTAAGGTCTCTATTGGCCAATGGAAACTTCAAAGTCTTTTTACTCAGAATCACTGTTTTATTGTTTAAAATGCCAAGGCTTTTTATCTATTAGACTAATTGAAATTTTTTCTGACTGTAGTTGGAAGTGTGTATAACTACAGTCCTGGTTGAAGAGGGCTTTATGTATAACAAAAGTTGGCGTTTGGTTTTTCGATAAACATTGTAGATAATAAACATTGTTTTTAAAAGAATTACTGAATTAAGAATTTCATCATTTTAATACTTTTTTAGCTACTGATTCAAGATAAACCATTATTTTTAGAATTCAAAACACTAGAAACCTTAAGTCGATGCTAACTTTGGTTACACATAGTTTGATGTAATTTAAAACCAAATTTCAAGAATGTATGCATATCCTATTTTTGTAGGAGGAGTAGCATTTTAAAACACCTCTTTAACTTTAAGCTTTTTTAAGATAGTCATAGAGTTTAAATTTGAAGATATTTTGAGTTTGGAATCTGTTTTACGTAAAGCAAATACATATAATAATTGAAAGAAGTATTAAATATTGATGATTTTAAAGATTTTGGTAAAAAGGGTATTACCGATTCCCCTTAAATGCTGAATCAAATATTCTTTGTTGCTACTTACATGTTGGGCAATCTTTTAAAAGAAGATCATCTAAGGTGTCCAAGGCCAAGTTCAAATGAGTTAAAGCGGAATCTCTTTTGCTACATTTCGAAAAATCTTCGTCACCATCTCCTGCAAAATGTAAGCCAAAACATTTTTAGATAATTAAAAAAAGAATATAAAATTAGGGAAAACAAATTAGAACAATTTGTTTTGCATTTTGTTCATTATACTTATTCATAAGAGTTTTACTTTATTCATTACTTATGTTATTAAAATATCATGGAATGCAACAAAATTGGATAATGGTAATAAAATCAAGTAAACAAATACTCTTAAAGTAACTAGGTATGTATAAAATCGACCAGATAATGATTACACAATATAAAAATAAAACATCCATAAATTTAATTTGTAGTATTTTAACGTATAGGACTTGGAAGAGTCTATTCCGTGCCTGATAGGTAGAGAAACATATAGTTGAAGTTAATTAGAAAGTATAACCTTAAACGTAATTTTAACTCTCAGAAACTTGTACTATTGCATTATATTTGAATGCCTCATGGTGTTTTTTTCAATTCCTGTTTTTTAACACTCAAAAATAACTTAATTCTCAAAAACTTTCGAGTAAGTCTAATTTATCAAATTACTCACTGCATTTGGGAAAGATAGTCTTGACGTGGTTTATGCAATCTTTTACCAGTTGTGCCTTTGTACTGGATACGACTTTAATATCGCACGGAGCCTTCTGTGGTTGACATAGCACAGGAGAAAAGAACAGAAGAGCAAAGAGTAACCTCAACCTGTCGATCAAAATTTAAGATGTTCCAAATTAACAAAGGGAGAAAAGTACCCCATTCTAAATGTGTGGGTGTGAAAATTATGCTAATAAATGCACTGCTAAAACCATGCACTGCTTGCACATTTATACAAGAAATAATCTAATTGCGCGATAACTTCTTTTTTGTTGAAGTATGCTCTTTTTCATGGTTGATTAATGCTATTAATTTATTTTGTGATAATGCTTAAAGAATGTTTACTAGAAATGTAATAAGCGACTAGGGTTTTAATGCTTCCTTTTCCTATGTTTCAACAATCTGTTCCCTATTAAGTTATTTTTTATGCAAATATTATATTATTTAAAACTGGAAATTAACGTCATAAAAATAGCTGTATTACTTCCACTAGGACTAGATGGTACTAAAATTTAATGAAAATTTTTAAATGTGTTAGAAAAGGCATGCAAATATTATACGATTTACTTACATTTCAAATTATTTTGCACCCGTTGATAACCTAGAAAACAACTGTGACACAAGAACACTGTGAGTGGATACCCGTCTAATATTATTATTCGATACAAAGTTGAACTTTACCCTCAAGAATTATTGTACCTACTTCAGGACAATTCCCTCCATCAAGCTATCTTTTAAGATTTAAGAACATGCGTGAAATGGAGTATGGACCTTCACAACTGATAGAGATATCACAATACAAAGTAAACCACGATATATTTAATATGCATTGACACATGAAGTAATTTAGAGTGATAGGGCATTGTCAAAAAATCAAGTAGCTCCCGAGTACGAAAAAAAAACCTTTCGTATCAGCTTTTCCTTATGCATTATTCTTCATTTTTTCTATCACTAAGATAGTTGAAGTACTGTTTGGAAATTTAATTGATATGTTCTCAGATTTATTTCAAGATCTTAACTTCCTTTTTTCAGGTGAAGTTAACATGAGTTTTAAATAAAACTTTAAAGTAATAGAAATTCTTGAAATAAACTAATTTGTATTTAAAATACGCTAAATATTACTCTTCTCTATAAAGAAAATCAGTTTTTTTTTTGAATATTTGTGAAATCTATCCTTTTAATCATGGAAACCGAGAATGTCACAACAAATTTTGAAGATCATGGACGGACTTGGGGAGATGCCTGAGACTTTGGTGGGGCATATATTGTACCTGATGACTGTAAAAAACCCCCTTAGTTATAGAAAAATGGAATATAACTAAAAATCTGGGGAGGGGATTGATCCCCTCCCTATCTTAGTTTGAAGAAGAATTCCTAAGGCTAGGTTGTTCTTACTTCCATTTCAACGAATTCGGAAAACAGGGATTTATGATCTGTATTATTCGTTTCCTCGAGGAAAGGGGGTTGTAATAGAATTATCATATTACTCTTTAAGTAGTAGGGGAAAGTCACTCATAGCGGGTATGTCGCCCAAAGCGGGTAGGGGCTCGTATACTCCCGGATGGAACCCGAATGTCAAAGTATGTGGTATGCCATAATTAACCGAACACTCCCAAGTTTCCATCAGCACCGATAGAAAATCAGCTTTGTAATATGAGGTAACTAGGCACAATATAAAAAATGACGATTCTGTTCAAAAAATTTTAAGATATGTCTCTTTTTAATCGTCAAAAATTAGTACATTTAGCGTGATGTTGATAATTTTATATTACTTTGACACAATCTAACTTTAAAATACGGTGAAAGAACCGGTGACTTTTTTATATTTTTGAGGTTTTAACCCCAACTTAAAGTAAGAAAGGAGCTTTAGGGCAAAGCGGGGTAGCTATACTCAATGGGATATAACATGAAAAGAATTTTTTATGATAGGTACTTAACTAAGGTCTCAAAAATTGTTGGATTTACAGGGCATCATGGGGGTCAATGAATCCCCCTAAATTTTTCAGGAAATTGCATTCTTTCATTGCAAGTAATGTTTTCAGTTCAATGCCCCCCTAAAGTAAATAGCTTGACTCTCAGGGTCTTCCTCCTATATCCATCCATGTTCTCAACATCAGTTCTAAAAAAGATAAATTTTTATTACGATTTGTCTCGCTTTGGGACACCAATTGGGCAAAGCGTTTTTTGACGAATATTTCTTTTCAACAATATATTATTCTTTGGCTTAATCCGACAATATCGGATATTTTTTTTTTATAGTTTGATAACTCACCTATCATTCAAAATCAAATTTGTAATTTTAACCTAACAATAAACATGATACTTGAGCTTTCAAAGTTAGTATACCTGCTTTGAGCTACTCTCCCCTATAAGTTTTATAACTTTCTATAGCTTAGGTTTTTAGATTTAATAAACAACTTTCCTGATATACTTGCTGTATTTTACCAGACGTTTTTCATCTGTTTCAGACGTTTCATCAGTTTATTATCTTCGGATTTTAAAATATATAATTATTTTTAATTTGAAAATTGTGTAATATGTTGTGTAGTGTGTGAGTTGAAAGGCTGTTTTTGATGTTTTAATTGTAAATAGAAGACTATTTTGCTTGTTTAAGACCAGAAGTACGAAATTTTCCCATTGCGTTGTGAAAAATACCCCAAGTAAACAAAATTTCATGCACACACTGTTAACTATATTTTATTTGGCAATATTCGTCTTCTCTTACAACATGAGATCTTTGGATTTCGCTTAAACTTGGAGCACCTGTAAAAATAAAAAATCCATTAGAACTTTTATACCATAATATATCTTTAAAATTGCGAAATAAAAAATCACACTACACAATGTGGCACTTGTTTTTATTTTTCTCTTGATTTTTTAGTTCAAAACTCAATTAAGAGAGAAAAATAAAATATCTAGATGCTGCATTGTAAAAAATAATAGAGATTTAATAATGGAGTATTATGATAATTTAAAAAAGCAATTTTCATTTCAAAATGTGTCCAGCCTAAAAAAGGCTATCTATAGAAAAAGTGTATGACTTACCAGATAAAGCCATCGTAGTATCCAGCTGTCCTTTCATTAGTCGGAATATATTTTCGACGCCTTCTTGTCCCTACAAATAATTTAAAATTTTTAGAGAATATGAAATTACGAGTTATGTTTATGAGAATTTTAACCTATGGTTAACTCGTAAGAGTTGGTTCATAGCCTTTCCTTTCTTTATGATTGTTTTCTCAAGTTGAACTCAACTTTTTAAATGTTCTAATGTCTTTAGAAGTTGACTTGTCCCCAAACTTCAAAAACCATCGGGAAGTATTACGAATAACTTGCTGCAGTAAGTTCTTTAAATATCAATTAAACTATTAATGGAATAGAATTTCTTAAGTTTAAACTTCGGTTTCTACAGAGATTACTTACGCTGTGTACCAATCCCCAGATGGCGGGTCTTCCGAAGAATACTGCCCTGGCTCCCAGCGCCAAAGCCTTAAAAACGTCACTGCCACATCGAACTCCACCGTCCAGGTATACTTCCGAGCGACCTTTCACTGCAGCCACTATTTCAGGAAGAGCGTCCAACTAAGGGAAATAACTCATTAAATTCTTGTGAACTTTAAAAAAAACTACTGAATGACACTAAAAATTTTAATTGGTAGTAAAGTAATGCCCAGTATGTTTGATAGTAGTACTATGGTCAAGAATCTTTGCAGAAGAGTTAGGCTAAGCACGCTCTAGAGACTTTTGTCACTGTGACAGAGACAAAATTATCACCCTGGCTATTACAAGAAGCTAGAACGCGCGCATAGGCGACGAGACACTTGGTCGATTGCCAAGAATCTCACTATAGAAATACATTGCTCTCGAGTGACCTAGTGTTATTAACAGAAGTCTCTAGTGCGCGCTTAGCCTTATTGTGAAACAATATGATATAACTATCTGTATAGCGAATATTTTTAATTTTTCTTTCTAATCTTTTAAGTTTCAGCTTGGTATAGAACTTATGATACCCTGTTCAACAAAATGGTTACATTGATACCACTTCTTAAGTTACTAAGTTATTTAAAATAGTTTTATTACCTATTTTTAAATGAGAAAGGGAGAGAGATGGATAAAAAGATGAATCTGGAATAGAAGGATAGAGGGAAAGAGATAAAGGTTAGAGAGAAGGAAAGGGAAGAAGAGGAAAATGTCAAACTGTTTTCCAGATAGTCGCTTATACGCATTCCTGTCCTGATAAATCGCTGTTGACCACTAGATTCATTAAAAAAGGAGCCAAAACCAACTAAAAAATATTACCCTCACTCAAAAACATAACCGGCAGGGAAATTGCTACTCTACTCATTTCCTCTTCAAAAATTAATTGCTTTTAACGGAAAAAAATCATCTAGATATCCACTTATAGTGATGAAAGGGCTCACCGTGGCCGGAACTCCATCCAGTTGTCTTCCGCCGTGATTGGACACGAGGATGCCGGAAGCTCCGTGCTCCACCGCCAGAACCGCGTCTTCCGCTGCAACACGAAAAGGAAGCTGGTGTCAAAAGGAGTTAAAATATTCATAGATGGAAGTTGTTTAACTTTAAGTTAAAAACGAAAATTTCTTTGTTAATAAATTTCCTTCTTTTCGCCCTATGCCATTTTAAAAACAGAGTTGCGAAGGCGGTATGGAGCTTAAACCGCCTCATTCCAATCAAGCCACATATTATGTTTGTAATATATGGTAGATTTTCCTTAAAAAATTACTCTTTCATCAATCATAATTGATCTCTTTTAAAAAACGTTGTAACTTAAAATTCATGATAATAGATGTTACCAGGGACGTCTCCAAAGGAAAGGATTAGGATATTCCCCCTAAAGTATTTATATTTTGTCATTAGAAAAGGATTAAATTTACCTTATGTCCCTCTGAATTTTTTCTCACTACGCCATTATATGAAAAAAATGTATAATTTGTAAATAAACTTAAATCTTGCAAATGAAATGTAAAGATTTTTTTCTAGAGTTGGTATTAATGAATGTTGCAGCCTAATTTTGAGAGGTCTATCTGTTAATTGCATTCTTTTATACATTTTTAGGGGTTGTTTAAAATTTAGAAAACCAAAAAGGTAATCGAAAAAGGAAATCTTTACTAGTGATGGGCAAGATCGATAATTTTAGGTATCGAATACTTTGGTATCGAATACTTATAGGTATCGAATACTTTGGTATCGAATACTTATAGGTATCGAGTACTTTTAGGTATCGAGTACTTTTTTTCAATGTCGGGAAATGAACCTGAAGGGACAATGTTTTTAAGGCCTATCCATAATCAGACTAATATTCAAAAAACTGAAAGCGATCCATCATAAAGCCCCGTAGTTACGGGCCTGGAGGTGGATAGAGGCGAAGGATTTGGCGGGGGAAAAACCTAGCCGCGTAAAATTTCTCTTGCGGATGATAACGACTTGGGTTTGAGCGTTGCAAAATGAAAACGGAAACAGGCTGCGTTTTATCTACAGTAGGTATTATAAAGATTACTTCATTGAAAAATTTAAAACGAAATATGTCAATAAAGTATCGATACTTTTGTGGGTATCGAATACACTCGATACCTATAGGTATCGAGTACTTAAGTATTTGGTATCGATACCTGCCCATCACTAATCTTTACTGTCGAAAAGGGGGATGAGTTATTAACACTATATAAGCGTTCGTTTTTTAGAGGAAGAAAAAAATTATCGAGATACTTTGTGTTTTATATGCGTGGCTTTATATTCATCTCCTTCCCTATACGTGAAGACCAATTATTTAATACGGAATGCGTTTCAAATATTATCTGTGTTTTGATAATATTTTTTTATGTTTTTTGTTATCTGTGCTTTATCTGTGACTTGGGTTTACCTTCATATAAAAATGATTCAAGTGAATATCTCGTATTTCTCGTTCCTGTAAGGGAAAACCACATATCCTTACCACAGAGGTGGTAAGAGGAATCACATTAAATTCAGCAGTTACCTGTAAGAACTCCCTTGACAACAATGGGCAGCGACGTGAAAGTCCTGATCCACTGAATGTCTTTCCAAGTGAGAGTGGGGTCTAGCAAGGAGAACCCCACCTTCCCCCGAAGATTCGATCCTGCGCCCGACACTTCGCTCTGCGGCTGCAGATTTGGAAGCCTGTGTAAAGAAAACAGTTCATTTAATATACTCAATGAACAGGAATAAGGGAACCAAATGTAAGAACCGTACCCACTTGGTTATGATTCTGAGATTTTTTTAAATATTCAAAATCCTTATGTTTCATTCGATGCACTTTTGCCCATATGTTAATTTTATTATGTTATTTGCTTTGTATTGAGAAAAAACCCTGCGCACCCAACATTATTTCACTTTCTCATATAGCAATCACACACCATCTACTCAATCATACATCACCTAACTGAAGTGCCCCTAGGCCTTAACATGCCTTTGCAAAAACTGGATACAGGAACCATCAAAGCTTGATGTACCCCGATCCAGTATGGTGGCTGAGCGGGCTGCTAAACTGATGAAGAACTTAGAAACATTTGTAAAAGCGACGAATTCCTAAACAGCTAGTAATTCCCAATTTACATATTTAAACCCTTTTTATGATTTAATTTGTGTTATATTCCTTTTCAAATAAAATTTTACTAACTGCCTTACAGTGCTTCAGCCGTATACAAAATCTTATTAGGTGCGCAAGAGCTTTTCCACAGTTTACAAAAATAAAAGTTATTTTCAAGAGTTCTTATCAAGAGTTATCAAGGTTACTCATCATTTACTATACTTCACAGCAACGTTTCCGGAACCCAGTACGTCACTACGTGGAAGGAAAAAGTGAGTAAACACAAATCCTGTTGTGTTGATAGGAGGAATTTCGGTACGCAAATCGTGATAAAAAGACACTATTTATACATGGGTTTAACGAAATAATCATATTTTAAAATTGACATTCTTTGTTTCACTCGAAATTCAGACACCGCGATGGGAACTACTTTGTTAGTGACGTAGTAGGTTCAACTTAAGTTGCTGTCTAGTATACCACAGGCTTTTAAATCTGAAAAAAATCGTAACCCTATAACGAACAGGAATAAAAGATCCGAATCAAAGAACCGTACCCACCTGAGGTGCTTGGGAAGGGTGAGGTTGTGCACCATGTTGACCCCCCACATTCCGTTGACGGGGGAGTCGACGGTGACGACAATGGCCTTGAAGCCCGCGACGTCCGCGCGTTGGATGAGGGCCCGGGTGAAATCCCGGTCCCTGGCGATGTAGATTTGCAGCCACAGGATGCCGTCCGGGCCCACCGCTGCCGCCGCATCCTCCATACTTGTTGTGGCCAGCATGCTGAGGATCATGACACCACCGGCTCGCGTTACGGCTGGAAAATTTTTTGTGACGAGTTGGTTAAAAACATACAACTTTTATTTCTATTTAATCCATTTATTTATAATCATTAGTAATGATAAGCTTCAGGAATTGAGTTAAAATTTACAAAAATAATCGAGTTTGTTTTGTAATACACATTATGGTATTACACAACCAATTACATCGAACTAAACATAAAAGAAAACGAGTCATTGCGAAAAGTTTAACATTTAAAGAATTTGGAGATTCAACCAACCAACCAACCCTTAGCTGTGGCAATCTCTCCGTCAGGATGGGCCATTCTCTGGAAGGCGATCGGGCTGACACCTAACGGCATTCCCACCCTCTGCCCCAACAAAGTGAGGCTAGTGTCCCGAACGGACACGTTTCGCAACACTCGTGGTCGGAGGCGGTACCTATAAATGAAAAAGAAATAAATGTTACAATATAAAAGAAACCTAAAACACAGAAACTCCTTTAAAAACCAATCCACATAAGATTAGGAAAGTTGCCTGTAAAACCTGTTTCCTTGCAAGGGTTCATTTGTTGCAGGAAAGCAATGAAGTTTCTTTCCGTAAACACTCCATATTTTTGAAAGTTCTCAATATAGAGGAGGACTTTTTAGGAATTTGTGTACAGTTAAAATGAAAAAAATATAAAAAGAATTAAGAATTTAAAGGTGAGGGTGCCTCATTTCATTTTATATACTCTAAAAGGTCAAGGATAATTTTGATTTAATCATTATTTTTCACGATCTTAAGAGCTTGAATTTGCTTTAAATTAATCCTTTGAAAATAAGTTACTTAAATTCAGCTTAGATAATTCTAGGGTCTTATTATATAAAAGCACTTTTACTTTAAATGAAATTTGTACCTCTGAAATATTCTATAGGCTTTTTGTTACATCAACTAGCTAATGATTTGAGCCCCAAAATCTGAACTAGTCTCTTGGTTATCTCCTAAATAAATGGAAATTACATTAATCACTAAAAAGTTGCTTCATTACTTTTTGAAGGCATTCTCGTTGTCTCTGAGCGTCTGTTCTTCCGACGCACCACTGCTGTAGTAGTCCCGGGAATGACGGTCCATATATACGGTGGCAAACTCCTCATAGTCCCGAAGACTGCGTAATTCGTTCGTACTAGGCCTAGTTGCGAGATTCATATTCAGTTTCAAAAATTCCATAAAAATACACAAATTCTTATTTTTTAAAATAAGAGAATCAGGACTCTTTTTTTTTAAATTTAATAAGCTCCTCAAATTTCTATTCGTTCCAGAAATTGTTATAAAACACCACATGACGATTTACTAATTAGTTTTATACTGTCAAAAGCAGATTATTAACGATCCTAAAGATATGATAAAACTATAAATTTGTACCCAAAGTACGAGTTAGCTGTAGAAACTATGATAATAGAGTTTGATGGAAACTAAACTAGAAGTACAACAGCTTGGATGAATGGATGAAAGGATTAACCTAGGAAATCCGAACTACTCATAACATTTGAAATGGGTCCAAACTTCTTGATCTTATGGTTCCTTATTTACATACCCTTTATGTTTTCATAAATACAATTAAGTTACACTAGTAATTGTTAAGAATGGCTAATCACTCATCAATATAAGTACTAGGCACTGCAATAGATTTATAGGGAGTTGCTCTCCTTAAAATGATTTTGATTTTTAAATATTATCCTTATGATACAAAAATACTACTAATTCTGGTCAGACGTTAATCGGATACAATGACGTTTGAAAAAAGAAACCTGATCTCATATCTGGGGGTTTGGAATATAATTAACAACATTTAAAATAAAATAATTTATCATCATAAAATAATAAAGATATTTTTTCATTATTTTAGTAAAAGTATTTTTCAAAATAAACAGCCTTATATTAAAACAATAATTACTTGTGATAAAATCTTAATCTTCTCTCCAACATGCTTCCCTGGAAAAGAAAAATTTCTCATTATTCATTTACTTTATTCTGTTTACCTTCATTTATTAAATTATGAATGTTGCTTTTCTAAAGATAGTAATGTTTCTCAGTACTTTTTCAAAACTACAAATCAAGCTAAAGAGAATAAGATTAAACAAAAAGTTTATATGATAAATTTAAAAAAAAATTTTTTTGCTTTGTGGAATTTAAATTGCCAACTGTACAAGTAAGTACTTATTTTCATTTTTAAAAAGGAAGGAGTACACCAAAAAATTTTAGAATTCTAACTTGGTAGAATAAAAAATTATTATTATTATTACTATTACTATTGTTATTATATACTTGTTTCAAAGTGTTTATGATTGTTGTAAGCATTCTACTAACACTTGCTACTATACTACTTCTAATCTCGACATATTTTTCATTTTAAAAAAGCCACCGTTAGAAGATAATGCTTTATGAGAAGCATAAAAATGGGGTACCGTACATTGATAACAACCAAAGTCAATAATGATGAAAATTATTGATGGTACTACACAACTGTTTTATGATACAACAAAGTACTACATGGTGCTGTGTACTTACTCTTGGAATGTATCCATAGGTCACTTGTAAGATGACACAGCATGAGAGAAGGAAGACCATCATACCCATCTTGACAGCAGTGACCTGGCTGAAATGAATTCCATTGTTGTCTAAAGAATAAGTTATGCATGCGGTAATTAAATCTGATCATGCTGATTAATTTCAAAGTATACCCTGAATAGTAATGAAGCGAAAATGTGTAAGTAATTTTTTAGAAGAAGTATCTTTTTTATTTTAATTTGTTACAATAGGGAGTATGAGAAGCTCTGCAATGTAGAATAATAGTGCCTGTTAGTTGTTATAAAAGATAAGGGATAAAAAAAAGATAAAAATTATTTTTAAAATGTTTAAAAAGGGTATTTTTATCTTTATAACTTAACTTAATTGAAAATAAATTAAATTATTGAAATCAATGATTATTCAAAATCAATCACTTTGGTATTGAGGAGCATTATTATCAAATGAAAGATAAGGATCCAATGATTATAAAATAATTAATCTTGCAAACTACATCTTGAACAGCAAGTATATCAATGGTAGGTTATTGGCAAATCGTAGATACAATTATTATCGATTTTAGAAACTAAATGTGCGTATCATGAGTGTAGAATTGCACAAATTCAAACAGTATGGAATGTCATCTTCATTAGCTTCAAATAATATAAGACTAACTAATCGTGCCATTCGAGAAAAACCTTCAATTAAATCGTCACCAAAAATCAAAATATTCTCTTGTAACAAGTAAACCACATCATTGTAACAAGTAAACCACATCACAAGATACAAAAAATGACGCATTCATAGTTCCCTTAGCACAGATTTCATAGTATGAATTGAGTTAAAAACATTCAGTCTAAAAAACATCAATCAAATTTCTTATCTTCAAGATCATTCATGCTCATCTAAATTCAATGAATTTGCTCATAAAAAATATCCCGTATCATGTCCATCACATGAAACAACCGATTCAGCACCCATGGAAAATCGTTATACACGTTGGGAAAAATGACATAAAAGCACTCTTAACTCCATAATTATCATCAATTCCCCTATCTTGAAAACATAGAGCATTATTAAGAGCCCACATGGACATTAAGACGTCATAAAAATCACCTACCTGTCACCCAACCTGCTGGAGCTGCAAAATCAAGTCCAAGCGCCATCTCTCTCTTATATATACGAAGAAGCCCCTCCTCATCAATTAATTAATTCCGCATCCGGATAATCGGATGCTGATGCCCGGATGGTGCGTTTCCCAATGATGACCCGGTTCCCTGCTTTGCTCTCTTTCCATAAACAAAGCATCGGAATTAATGAGATGGATTTCCATGATGGTGACCTTATCATATCAATCTGGGAGTGACAGGGCTCGTCAATGTACAATGGGAGGACTAGGTTGACCATTAGTTAGTACCTGATTAGGCTTGGGATGAGAGGGATGAGACAGGAAATAATTTAGCGGCTGTGTAGATGGAATATTAAGTGCTCAAAGAAGACGTTCTCATCCTCTTTATCATATTGAAATTTTTTGAAGCATTGTTGTCTTCCGGTTAAGCAGAGATTTTACACCATATTTCATTTATGGTAAGATTTAGGGAAGTATCCTTAGATGGCTTCGTTGTTTCTAAAGGGTCAATGGTAGATACGACTTTTTATTAATGTAAGCTATTCCAGTTGTTGTAGTAACGCTCTTAGTTTCTAGACTTAGTTTGTAACTTATCGTTGTTTTGTTTGATGATATTAAATCTTGAGTCTTTTTCCTAAGGTAACCCTTCATATAAATTAAATGTATCTAAATTCTGATAGTTGTACAATATTTTGATAACAACTAAGGTTCATTAAGGTTGTGGACTTTACTGATGATGAGCCCTTTCTATGATGAACCTCTTCGAAACAAAAGTCTAGATTAATTTTTTGAGAGGTCCTTCAGTTGCTTTGTCGCGTTTTCCATCACCTAGTCCCAGGCACGGATTAAGGAACTTTTCAAGGGGGGGGCGGTCTGATTTTTTAGGGTCAATTTTTAATGTTTGTGGAGACCAGTTTTGAAGCCCCGTGAAAGAGGGCCGTAGCCACAGTAATGTTTCGAGAAGGGTTTTTGACCTTAAGGGAAATTAATTTAAAAGTTTTATGGGTAGCATGGAAGCATTGAGGGTTTTTGTGTTTGAAATAAAAGTTTGTGTAATTTGACACTGAAAAGAAGTTTTGTGACAACTTTTTGGAAATTGGGGACCATTTAGGTTGCACTCGAGGTGGATTACTCCTTGTATAACCTTCAGAATTTTCAAGGCAAGAAGCAACATTATAGACATAATAATTTTGAAATGGGAGTCCCCTACCCCCCTTTGATTCAGCCACGTGTGGAAGCTCTTATTTTTTTTTTCAAATCAGTGGAAATTTATTTTGGCAAGGGCCTAAAAATATTTTTCAGCCCGATTCATTCGTATTAATAGGATTAATGTAGCCTTTTAACACTTTATTAGGTAGAATTTGCGTCCAAGAAAAATTTATAAAAGAAAAGTTTTTATTAATTAAGGTTCAAGTTTCAAAGGGGGGTATGGGGTACCTCCCCCAGAAAATTTTTGGAACTTTGACTCTAACATGATTATAAACGTTTTTTTGTACACGTAAACCCCAAATCTGGACATACATTTTTAAGTAGAATTTAGATTTTATTGGAAAAATAAGTGCAAATAATAATGGTGTAAATCAGGGGTGGCCAGCCCAAATGTTGTAAAGGGCCACTTTGGAAAACCACAATACTCTCGCGGGCCGCATATAAAATTTTAGGATATTAAGGTGCACAGAATGACAGTGAAGTTATTTGAATAAATTAGGAATATAAATTAGGGTGTTTCTTAGATCCTTTGTTTAGTTTGACAGATTCCTAAATAAAATGTTCAATTAAATTTACCTTAAGGAGCAACCCCAAGAATACCTTCTGTAGTATATCCATAGGAACTAAACCGGTGCCGTTAAAAAACACTTGGAATCACTCAAAACTATGAAGATCCTGTGGCGCTTATAGAAATTTATTTCGGGAGGACTCAAATTTTCTCTAAAAATTGCAGCTAGGTTTTTGCATCGGGGAAAAGTACACCCAAATCGTCCTCTCATACCCCTTGCATATTTAATTGGTTCAATGCATAAATTAAAATATATTTTTAGTTAGGATTTGCACCTGACTGAACTAATATCCTAAAAAAGTTGTGAACAATAGAGTTCCTAGTTCTAAAGGGGGATCTGGGGGTCCTCCTCCAGAAAAATTTTTGGAAATACGACTCTAATTAACAGACTTTAACGTGTTTTTGTACACTTTGTCCGAATTTGGGGGCCTTATAACTTACCCTAAAACTTTAACTTTTGACTAAAAAAATTCTTGCAGACCACAAAATTATTTCAAAACGGGCCGCATGCGGGCCGTGGGTTGGAAAAGCCTGATCTAAGAGGTATATGGGGGTCGGGGGTTCTCCCCCGAAAAAATTTTGAATTTTAGTGTGCTTAAAAGTGTTTTGAAGCTACTTTTTGGAGAGTTTTCAGAGAGCTTCGCGGGCCGCACAAAATGACCCGGAGGGCCGCGGGTTGGCCATGCCAGGTGTAAATACTAAAGGGGGGCCTGGGGCCCCTCCCCCAGAAAATTTTTTAAAATTTGCCCCTAAAAAACTAGGTTTTAACTAAAAGTAAAGTAAAAATTATTCGAGACTTAGAGGGGGCAGCTGACCCCTGGCTGTGCCCAATAATTTTTTTTGGTTCCAGACCAAGGGGGGGGCGATCGCCCCCACCGCCCCTCCCCTTAATCCGTCCTTGCCTAGTCCCTCCCTAGTTTAATGGCGCCCAGTCCGAAGAGGGTCATGGATGTTCGTACGGTTTTCACGAAAACATTTATACCGCTCGTATTTTTCATGCCATCGTTTGCATATGCTTTCTTCAGCATCTCGAGCGTCTCAGAAAGTGATTTCTCAAACAAAGCGCAGAATTTTATGTTTTCACGCTGCTTTAAAAGAGAAATTTCAAAATCCTGCTAATCATTGCATGTCAGTTGTATATAAATAATTTTTCTTGTTTAGCGAGATTGCCAAAGAAAAACCTTCATCAATTCCTTGCATATAAAATGTATGAATGTAATACCTTCCTATGGACTTCAATAGTTCTTGTTGATTCGAATTACTTATCTTGGTGAAGGATGGTAGTTTAAAATCCTTTTATCGTTTTTTTCTTCTTTTTTTCATATAAATATGTTAGACAGTTCCTAAACAAACTACAGACAAAAATTTTATAGCTATTTAAAAAGTAACAAGATAGCTACTGAAATTATGAAGAGAAGCCGTATTTTATATATTAGAAGTCTTTGACAAGTAGTTTGCAAAAAACAATTTGGATAGAGAGTGTTAAATTTTCAAGTGTGAGTTAAAGTTTCTGACGCGTCATATTTAAAACGCTTTTTGAGCGAAATATTACATCATTAACATGCTTATTACATAGATTAGAGCAATCTGGTCTGACTTTCAGTATATTGGTGGATTTTATACATATTGGCAAGCAAATGAAAAAATTGCAGTGGTTGAAGCATTTTTCATAAGTTTAGGTAAGTTTAGAAGCTAAATTCAAAAATAAGTTTTTAATTATTTGATCAAATTGAAAAATACACATTTTATGTGTTTGAAAAAAAATAGTGAAAATGTTATTTATCCATACCTAATTGAAAATCTGATCTATTGGGAGTATGGTTTCTTGGTTTCCCCGGACTGTTAACAGCGTCGTTCACTTGTTGGTGTTGGGTATCAAGTATGTTAGGTTATTAAGAAGGGGATGGGATATTTTCTCCAACTCCCTTTTTAGATAAGTTTAGAGCACTTGAACTGTTTGGGTGGTATTGGACGAGCAACAATTCATCTCCCGATGTACCATACGTGTTCTTTTGGATGCCGAGAGAACGTCCTGGTCATATAATTCTTTCGATTTCTTCATCCTGAAGGAAATCATTCACTTAGGTAGCCCAATGTTGTCTACAATTATCATCCCTTAAAATAAAATATCATCACTGATTTCTCTTGCGAAGGGACTACCAGAGGAATATTTCAACAGTGGACCATTTAAATCAGCTATGGAAATTCAAATAAAGCGTATATTACATTTTTTAAAATTTAAATTTAGGCACTTGACAAAATTTAAGATATAGGAAGAGGGAATTTTCTAAGACCAATACGATTTTAGTGTTTACCTGGGTATAAGTATTGTTACTGCTAAATTAGTTCATATCAAAAGAGGTAAGGGCAGAAACCCAAAAGCCATAAATAGGGAGTATAATTTGAAATGCATAAACTATACCCACTTGAAAAAGAAATAAAACTTATCAAATGTGGTTTTTACTGATTCCCCCTTGTAGTATTAAAATTAAGAGGAAATTACTTAAAGAGGGTTCTGGGAATTATCTCCGGAAAATTTTCAAAAAGTGAAGCTGTAAAAAAAGTTCTTAACATATTTCTGGATTTTCCGATGCTCCTCGTAGAAGTTACAGAAATTTTAAGGAACTTGCAGCTATTTTTACATAATACTGGAGACCTTGGGGGTCAATTGCCCCTCCTACCCCCTTAAATGACGCCCGTGACTAAAAAATTGAAAATAGTTTTAGGGGGCCGATACCGTGATACCTCTTTCTCTTTTCCTCTTTTTGCAACACCCCTGACGAATTTATATTAGAAGTTGTGCAGATGTCATTTCAGATTTTCTTTGTTCTGCACTACGCTTTCCCTCATCCTCCTTTCTAAAATATAAAAACCATTATTATTTAAAAAAAACAGAAAACGTGTGTACTAAATTTTAAGAGGCATTATTGTTTTCCAACCTATAATTTAAACGGCCAATAAAGAAGAAAGATTACGAAACAAATTCAAACCGTAAAACGGAACCGCTGGATGTAAAAGTAGTGCTGCCACCTAATGATGTATTGAATAACTAATTAAAGAAGAATATGCTGCCATCTTTTGCTATTTATTAAAACTATAACTAAAGTTTTTTTTAATATTGAAGGACTTTTACATTACACTGGGGAACAATTTTTAACATAATTTCTGTTGACTTCTATTTTTTGGCTGTTTTAGAGTTCAATGGGCACACTGATTAGAAAACTGTTGTTAGTTTTCTTCTATCACGTCAACTTTTTTGGCAAACAGCCCCGCCCCCTTTTTACGTTTTTCAATGACTTAATGACTTTGAATTCGATTTTCAAGGTCAAAAATCATTACTATTTACTCTTTAAATTACACCCGAGAGGACAAGAATGGTTAAAGTTTCTAAAATATGAAAATTTTTAGCGAATGGGTAAGTTTAAGGGGTTATTACACCCTAAAAACGCAAAAAAAATCGTTAAAAATGATAGAGTTTATTTTACGCTATTTTTTACACTTATTTTTTACGCAATTTCTTTTCAAAAGGTTCTAACCCATCCCCAAAGACTCAAATTTAATGAGAATAAGCAGCAATGATTTTTACAAAAAGCGGTTGAGGCATTAGCGCCCCCGAAGCCCCCGCGGAAGGGTTCGGAAGACTCTCTTTCGCTTCGGGGACGATAACACCTCAACCGCTTTTAGTAAAAATAATTGCTGCCTATTTTCATTAAATTTGGGTCCTTGGAGAAAGGTTAAGACCTTTTAAAGAGGAATTGCATAAAAAATAAGAGTAAGAAAAGCTTAAAATAACCTCTATTCTCTTTATAACGTTCCTTTTTTGCATTTCAGGGTTTTCTCTTTATTTTTTTACGCAATTCCCCTTTAAAAGGTCTTAACCCTTTCCCAAGGACCCAAATTTAATGAAAATAGGCAGCAATGATTTTTACTAAAAGCGGTTGAGGTGTTCGCGTTCTCTAAGCGAAAGAGGGTATTCCGACCCCTTCCGCAGGTGCTTCGGGGGCGCTAATGCCTCAACCGCTTTTTGTAAAAATCATTGCGGCCAATTTTCATTAAATTCGGGTCCTTGGTGATGGGTTAGGACCTTTTGAAAAGGAATTGCGTAAAAAATAAGTGTAAAAAATAGCGTAAAATAAACTCTATCATTTTTAACGATTTTTTTTGCGTTTTTAGGGGGGTACAAACCCCTTAAACCTATCCATTGGCCACAAATTTTCATATTTTAGAAAATTTACCCATTCTTGTCCTCTCGGGTGTAATTTAAAGACAAAAGTAATGATTTTTGACCTTGAAAATCGAATTCAAAGTCATTAAGTCATTGAAAAACGTAAAAAGGGGGCGGGGCTGTTTGCCAAAAAAGTGGACGTGACAGACAAAAACTACAGTTACTTTTGGATTCAGGGGCCAAAAGTGATTCAAAAACAAGTCACAGTTCTAAGACAACGAAATGGCTGTTCCCCAGTGTTATTTATTTCTCTTGTCATCATTATATCGTTATTATGTGTTTCCAAACCATCGGATTCCATTTAACTATTTGAAAGTATTTAAATATTATAGAAGCCAAAGCCACCTAAATACCCAAACTTTAAAATTTAAAATAAATAAAAAAAAATTTTTTTCACCAGAGAACAATTGTCTGTGATCATTTGTAAACTAATAAAATTTCCTAAGACTATTAATTATCAAATGATACGAAAGGCTATGATTGCATTTTACAATTTTCAGATTGAACTGATTTAAAATTGATTCTTCTAGAGTAATTCTCCTCACTGCTCACTTGGTTTCAGACTTGATTCACTTGATGACAACTTGTTATTAGACTTGAGCTATACCAATGAATTTTTAAGCCTTTTTGAAAATTTTAGAAAAGTAGCTTTTCCAAGTTCAAACGCAATTTTCATTTTACCTGATCTTTCCTTTTTTTTCTGCAACCTTTGCAGCTGCAATCTTTTGGTGTAATGTATTTTAAAGAGAATCAAAGCTTACAATACCAATACAGGGTGTATCTGAAATGGTGCAACAAACTTTCAGGGATGATAGTACTCATCAAGACGAACAAGAATCGGTATAAAAAAGGGGGCCCCAGATCAAATCCCAGGGAGTTAAAAATGGAGCGACACCCCAAAATATCATTGAAAAATTCAATTTGTAGAAGAACTACTATTAGTAAAAACTTAATTATGGTCTCAAAAACTGTGGTTTAATATGATCTTTAAAATTATCTCAAAAGTCTTCACTTTAAAATTTGTTTTATTATGAAAAAAGTTAAAAAACATAAAAAATGTGAAAACTCTGCCAAAACCTTATTTTGTATTTCGAAATCCTTTCTTTTGATTTCATAATCTGAAAGATCATAGTTGAAAACCCTCATGTCCAAAGTTTCACGTAAATACAATCAATATTGAACGCTTGAGATCCTGTTAAAGTTTGTTTTTTGCGTGCGAAAACAGCTCTTCTGGAAACAACTCTGGAAAACTGCTAGCGCACGCAAAAAACAAACTTTAACATGATCTCAAGCGTTCAATATTGATTGTATTTACGTGAAACTTTGGACCTAAAGGTTTTCAACTATGATCTTTCAGATTATGAAATCAAAAGAAAGGATTTCCAAATACAAAATAAGGTTTTGGCAGAGTTTTCACATTTTTTGTGTTTTTTAACTTTTTTCATAATAAAACAAATTTTAAAGTGAAGACTTTTGAGATAATTTTAAAGATCATATTAAACCACAATTTTTGAGACCATAATTAAGTTTTTACTAATAGTAGTTCTTCTACAAATTGAATTTTTCAATAATTTTTTGGGGTGTCGCTCCATTTTTAACTCCCTGGGATTTGGTCTGGGACCCCCTTTTTATACCGATTCTTGTTCGTCTTGATGAGTACTATCATCCCTGAAAGTTTGTTGCACCATTTCAGATACACCCTGTATATCAAATCCAACAAAAAAATATAATTTTGATATTAGGCTACGAAGCTGGAACTTACTCATCAAATAATGGAATTCAATTTTATGTAAATTACCCAACAGCAGAACTTTCCTTGACTCCGTAGCATTTAAATACGATCATGACCCAATGACTCTTCACTTTCCCTTACTCCGACAAAGACATTCTCAAAGTCCTCGAAAGAAACAAGCGTAATCCTTTCTACAAGAGCGAAGACGAGTAACTCCGTCCTAATCTGCATGTCCAGATGTTTTTTGTTTGTTATCTCGTCTGCTTTTATTTTGAAACGCTATTGATAGCTTCTTTGAGAAATGCAGTAAATTGGCTTGAGAATCTCTATTTAGAGGTAGGTGAAGGCAATGTGCGAGCATAGGAAAAACACGGTCGTATCGCAATGATGTGAAATTGGGTAATGTTGTGTGCTGAGATTTGGGTTATTTATTGCATTGGAAATGAAATCTTGAGTTTTGGGCACTCTTTTTTAGTTTTCCATAAATTTCTATTAAAATACAAAGCAACAAAAAATAATCAACACAACAAAATAATGAAATTAAACACACAAATCCTACTACTATTATAATTGTGAAAGTTTGTCTGTATATTTGTTACTCTTTCACGCAAAAACTACTGAATGGATTTTAATGAAATTTTACAATATCATGTAGCTTATACATCAGAATAACACATAGGCTATAATTTATAAAGAGAAAATCAGTCCTTCTTTCTTTTTTCCCATTTTTCCTGCTTTTTTCACTTATTTTTCCGTGTTTGAAAACCTGTTTTACCAGTCATGCAACGAGTTAAAAATAAAACATTGTTTCAAATGAGACAGATCACTAGACTTTTTCATTTACTAGATCTTTTATTTTAGTTTTAAATTTGTTAATTTGTTCACTAGACTTATTAATTTACTAGACTTTTTATTATAGTTTCAAATTTGTTATTTTATAAAGGCACCAAGATATTAAACATTATCAGGAACATCGGGATTAAAAAGTGACAAGAACACCGGGATTGGAAAATTACCGAGAACACCGGGATAGGAAAATTACCGGGAACGCCGGGATTAGAAAAATTACCGTGACCACCGGGATAGGAAAAATTACCGAGAACACTAGGATTAGAAAATTATCGAGAACACCGGGATTAGAAAATTACCGGGAACACCGGGATAGGAAAGAGGCGCCTGGGATACCGGGATGATTTGTAATTTTGCTAATTTAAAAAATTATAAATGTATTTTAAGAAAACTTTAAAAAAATAAATTCATACACCCCACCTGTGCAAGGCCGGGATAACAGCTAGTAAATTTATAAAAATATAAAGCAAAATAAATATTTTAAGGGTTATGCATTGACTTTTTTAATGGAAAGGACTGTAAGTTAGCCTGGTCATTAACGAATGGAAAAAGCTTGCTTGTTAAAAATAAGAATGATAGTTTTTACGGCCGAATTCACCGGTAACCTGACCGGCGCGGCGGTCAGGTCAGGAAACCATGGTTACAGCCTCTGATTGGTGGAAAAATAATTCAATATTTTCCTTCCACCAATCAGAGGCTGTAACCATGGTTTCCTGACCTGACCGCCGGTCAGGTTACCGGTGAATACGGCCGTTAAAAATGAACCTTTTAATGCTTCCCCTGATTTATGTTACGTTTTATGTCACTTTCTAATTAACACTTGGAGTTTTTCTTAGGTTTCTTGAGAAGATATTGAAAAAAAATTTGTAATTCTTAAAAGATATTTTCAATATATGTAGGATAAGAGAAAATTTAAAAATAAGAAAGTTATGTAGCTATAAACTGTTTTTTCAATACTATACCATAACTTGATTTGAAATGGGTAAAATATAAATGCGTTATTTTGATATTTTGTTTTTCTCTTTTAAAGTTTAAAAATTTTATACCTTTAGTATCACTGTAAACACAAAAAATAACAGCTTTATATCGAAATGTTTATATTGTTATCGGGGATCTAGAAAAACTTACGAATGAGAGTGGTTAAAATAGAAAATATTTTAGAAATATGTAAAAAATGTTTCCCACCTGTATAGGGAGACACAGATGTTGTTAATTCAGACATTATAAAGACATAGGTTAATTAAATGACATACTAGGGTACTACTCAAGAATCCCGGCGCAAGCGATAAAGTCGCCAGTTATGCAACAAGCGCCAAACGGAATATCACTTTATCGCTTAACAAATCTAAACTTTTAATATCATTACATTTCAAGGCACAAAAACTTTTAGCCTTAACAATAAAAATTTTGGTCGCAAACTTGTCGAAGTAAATGGTTTATGAGCGAGTTATTCATTCACCCAATCATAAAATTTCAGAAATAATCACAATTGATATATAGCATGTTAACAAACAATATTTAATTTAAGTTCAACTATGAAAAGAAGTCAAATTATATATTATGGAAATTGAGTTATAATTTATGAAATTGAATTATTCGCGGCTGGTCGGGGGCTCTTCATCGCGATAAGAAAGAAATGATTCCATCGCCCCCAGCTAGCATTGCGAGGACTCGGTGATAAACAACTTTTCATATTATACTAAAATTTGATTATAAAATAAAATATTTGAAACTTATGAAAGTTTTCTATTTTAACCCTACAGTGCATACTGTTGCCATTTGGCAACACGACATTTTCCCCCATTTCCTACTCGAACTTTCATTTCCAAACGGCAACACCATGCAATAAGTACAATAGATATAACATTTCATTGTATTAGCACTTTAGACTGCCAGTAGATCACAGCAGGGGTACTATTTTGAGACATTTGTTAGTAGCTAGTGAGACGAAAGTCAAGACACAGAAAACGCCAAAATAAAAGGACCCTATAAATTAAAATAAAAAAAAATTTAAGCTTGAACAAAAAATTTTCTGAAAAGATAAGTTGTTTTTTATATTTTTAGAGCATTTGGTTTTATTTAACTTCACAATTAATTTCACACGAGACACAAATTAATTTGACAAGGACAACGTTTTTTGCCAATAAAAAGTAGAAAAAAATTAAATTAATTTTTTTAGTATTTTTTTACTAATTTACACTATAATAGAAGTCACATATTTGATTTTCAAGTGAATTTAAAAAATCATGCATTGTAGGGTTAATGAAATTTTCCCCGTGAACCTCTGAAAGTCGCTGTGGACCCCCTTGAAGTTTCTGTGGACCCCCAATTTTCATTTTCATGCCCGTGGACCCCCTGGAAGTCGCTGTGGACCACTGGGGGTCCATATGGACCACTTTGGGAACCGCTGTACTAGAATGAAGAAATATTTTCCTCAATAAGTAGCATAAGCTGTGGAAATAAATTTATCTGTCTATAAGAAAACATGTCTCCCTTTTTAGTATTGTGGGAATAATTTGCATTCAACCGTGACGTTATTAAAACCCAAGAACCGTCTTTACTCAGAAACCACAGAAAAGGCGAATTTCTTGGCGTCACGCACTACTTTCAAATATAAGTCAAGTGCAACACAATCAGATTACTTTAACACGCAGGTAACATTGATAAAATTATTCTTTTCATGATTTTTATTCTTAGAAAGTTTTTTTATTGATACGGAAACATGCACTTTTTATATTTTAAAATTCAATTCTTGCAGCTATGCAACTAAATAACAGGGTATTATTTGCATTTGAGAGATCTGAATCTAGTAAGAATGTTAAACATGAAAAAAAAATCCGATAAACATCGATTCATATCGACTATCATCTTTCAATATATAAAAATGAATGTTTGTCTGTCTGTCTGTCTGTATGTGTGTATATCCTTAATAGTTTTGCCCTCTTTATATACAATACAGAAACAAATACTTTACCGGTTTAACTCAAAGCCAATACGAAAGAGTTTTTATTTTACAATTTATATTTTAAAAGTCCGTAAAAATCTATTAGAAGAATCGAGTTAGCCTAATGTTCCAACAACACTTTTTACATGTCTCTTTCGTTGTTTCAATGTTCAATAATTATGTGTTAATTTATTTCGTTTTTGCTCCTTTTTTGCCACTTTGTAAACGGGCACGAGCCCTTTTCAATGAAGTTTTGTCTGTCTATGAGTGTGACCCACTATGATAATGCTAAGTTTTTGTAACAACAAAAATTAAATTTTTCATAATTTATCATTTTTTAAACCTTAATCAAAAATTCAATACATTTCTATGTGCAGGAAAACTATTTACGTTAAGTTTTTAGCTAATGTAGTAACTTTTGATTACTAACTGGCCAAATTTTCTATTTTAATTGAATTGATATAGGTATTTTTTACTTAGAAAAGTCTTATTTCATCAGTGGGATTGATAAATTTCAAATATCTAATCAGCAACTTCTCTAAACTAGCATTCCTCAGACTGTCTTAAAACTAAAATTTTCACCGAAATGAGTTTGATGATGTTATTTATGATACAGTCTGGACCTGTTTCCGAATTTTCATACAAATTTTCCTAATTATAAGGATTTAGTATAAAATTTTTTTTTCTGTGTCAAATATTTTTATCAAAAATTTCGTAATGCTTTTAAAGAGTTATCATCTTCTGGAAATTCTATTATGATACTATGCTTTGCTGACTTTCTTTAACCCCCTAGTTTTAATCACTTTTTATTTAGTCTCTTTTGGTGTATCAAAGCACAAAAATGCAGTCAAAAAATAATTCATTAACTACAGTTGGTAACTCGAACGTCTTTTATTCGAAGCTTTGGTTAATACAAGGATTTCTCTTAGTCCCTTGAACATCCTACTAGAGGAATTTCACTTTTTTTAATGCAAAGATTTGTATTATAACTTGAACTTTACTGTGGTCTCTTAAGCTTCGAATTATAAAAATTTCTTTGTATTTTATCCAAAGGTGTATTGATACTTATCCTTACCTGCTACCTGCTTATCATTAACCTGCGACCCATACCACACACAGAACCTATTTTCCTACCAACAGATCAACAACCGGCATGGTTCCACTGCCCCCCAAACGGAAGTCAAAAGCCCCTAAATCCGGATGAAAGAAAGACAACACCCAAATCGGATTAGTGGCTCTACTCAAGCACTCGTCATTTCCCCTAATGGCTGTGAAATGACCCGTGACCTAACCAAAAGAGAGTGAAAACCGAGAGTGCATTACATACTTGTCCGATAAACGCAACAGGTAGTGGGCGATAAAGGGCTTCGGACGGTGGGAGAGAGAGTCCGAAAGCATTGTCTCTGCTCGCGTCGGGAATGTTGGTCAGGCGATGTGGCAAGTCGCCTTTGTGTGCTCTCGCTTTCTTTTTCTCGAATGGAATGGGATCGCTTATTTGGAAACAAAACGGAGCTGTGAGAAAGTGGTGGAGAGGAGGTTTCGGAGTAAGGCTGTTTTTTGGTTTGTTATCCTCAGCTATAGGAAATTGATGCCTGAAAACGACAGCTCTGTTTGGGATATATGCAGAGCTTTGTGGAACAGTTTCAAACAGTGAAAACGCGGCATTCCCTTTTAATATCACGTGATTCTTTCAATAACATGACTTCTACATACTAACATTATGTAAAGGATTATCCAGTCACAGGGGGAAGTTGCGACGGAGGACCAGGTAATCTCTGGTACATCTGACAGCTTAGTTTAGCCTGAAATACAGAATGGTTTGTAACATATAAAGGTATAACTGAAATATAAGAGGGGAATGATCAAACGGTATTAACTCTACCTTGCGTTTATGGAGGCATAAAGGACTGGTAAGTCCACCTAGCAGTAGATTAAAAGGATTATCCTCTTTAGCTCAAATTTGTAGAAAGAATGAAAATTTAGATGTCTTCAGAATTTTTTTTAATGAGACCACCTCACAATCTATTAAATAACTATACACACAATAGTGCATCAGGGGAATGAAAGGGCTACTTAATATTCTGTATTTTATGTAATTTTAACATTTGTTTCAAACTCTACCATATGCAAAATTAGTACGCGACCTGAAACATTAGGTAAAAAAATTATGGATTGATTTTAGATGAACCAGTTTACAGGAAAGAAATTAAATTCGGTTTAGAATAATTAGCTTTACCACAGGCAGAAGTCCTAAGAGAATTTCGGTCATCGAACTTTTCCGGACCACTTCCGACTTCCTTTAAATTGAAAATAGTTTGAACGAAGAGTAAATTTTTTTACTTGTTGCCAAAATTTAATCTATTCTAGAAGTGTAACGGTCTCCAGGTGCTCTATCTGTACAAACTGAAGCTTGACAAACTGGAACGCAGCACCGAAATTCCCTTGCTGAGAAGATCGAAGATGACAAGTTTATTTCTTCATTATTTATTAGTGTTTTTTTCGTAACCACATTCCTTCTCGAAATCGAAAAATAGGACGTGTGGACGCGTTAAGTTGATGGGGCACCTGAGATAAGTTTTCTCCTATGCTATCATCCTTATGCTAAGAACTTTTTTCCGATGGAACAAGGAAAATTGGCGTGAAGTGGAACAACGATCCTAAACCTCTTGGACGTCTAACATACATTTGAGTTTCTCCTTTCTAGGGAAAGTGTTACTCGTTTTTTCTCTCCCTGGTTTCTTTTTCTTTATTCCATTGGTTAGAAGGATATTAGAGAAGGTAGGGTAAGGAAATGGAAGAAGACAGCAGTGAAATTGCCTGTTAATGTCCTAAAAGAAAAACTATCCGATTTTGAAACGGTTGTTGTGAAATTCCTGAGGGACACATTTTAGGTTTGAATCGTGACTAAAGTTGAGTTGAACGACTCGGTATGATTTACGATGCGGGAAACGGACACTATTATAGAAAAGAATGGAAAATTTTTTTGAAACTCGGATGGATTAAGTTTTGTAAGAGAGAAGATAAAATAATTTATGATGACTGAAATAGCTGAGTAATAGATATTTTATCTCAGTTTACTTAAATTTAAGGCAACTTTATCACTTTATGAAATTAAAGAAATAGTAATACAATAAATCACTGATTTCATTGATTAGGCTTTCACAACTACAAAAATGCGCAAGAGCTTTACAAAAACGGGCACAATTTTTTGTAAAAAGAAATGACGATACAAAAATTTTGTTACTTACGTTGCGTCATATAAAAAATTCAGAGAGGGCATTTTTAATGCCAATCAAATATGAATACATACACTTGAATATAATGCAATGTTCTGTTTCATGTTAATTGTTTTTCATTGGGTACTCAAGTTACAGTAGTTTTTTTTAAACTATTGCTTACAGCATTAGATTTTATCTACTTTACCCCGCAAGGAGGATTACTCTATTTACGAATAAAATAATCCTTGGAATTTATGGCTTGAGAAGGAAAATGCTTTAATAAAAAATTAATTTGAAAGAATTTATTTCTTAGTAAAATCCATCTATTGGATATAATTTATCCACTAATATATATAAATTTAGAACTCACATATTATCTGCAACATGTGCTAGATTGTATACGGACTGCAGTGTGGACACTTACACAATTTTTTTTGACGAATACCCTTCTTGGATTATCACAGTAGCTATTTGCAGAATTGTGTTCCAGTGTTATTAAGCACTTAGGGGCCATTCATTAATTACGTAAGGGTCCCGAGGGGGAGGGGGGGTTGGAAAAATCTCTACATACCCTTACTTGATGGGTGGGGGGGTCAAACCAATTCTTACGTAAGATTTTCCTATTTAATATAAACAAATTCCAATTATTCTAATCAAGAGATAATAATATAATAGTAATATGGTAGTTGACAGCAAGAATATTACTTATCTGTTGAAAAATAAAAATCTTTGATTTACGTTAAACGGACATTTTATTGTTTTGAAAAACATAATGGAATCTTACGTAAGAATAGGGGGGGAGGGGTTTGAAAAATCTTACGCACCCTTACATGGGGGGAGGGGGGGTCAAAAATTGCCAAAATCATCCTTACGTAATTAATGAATGGCCCCTTAGCTGGGAAGCCGAATAAGTGCCTCCATAACAACGGTAAGAAAATTTTCCTGTTAGACGGAATAAAAAAAAATATGATTTATATGCTTATCAGACGCTTCATAATTACACAAGTGTTATTTAAAAAGACAGGGATTACCATACTACGCCAGAAAACAACACCCTAATTTATAGTATCGTACAATTAAGTGGTATAGGGTGTCCAATTGATCGGTTTCGTTTCTACACTGACTTTGCTTCTAAAACAAATTGGCGCATTTTTTCCAACTACCTTAGTTACGCCTCCATTGAAGAGGAATCTTCTTGGTTGTGTAGCCTCGGGCGGAGTGCGGCCTTGATCGTTTAATTTCGTCCCACTTTTCTTCAAGCTGCGAAAATTGTTTTTGCAGACGATCCACAAGGCTGGGGAATCTTTCTTCTAATCGGGCATTTTGTCCCCACAATGGTAAAGCATGGGAAAAAAGGGAATCCTGTAATGGGAATGAGTATAATGGAAAAATAACTTCGGGGAGACATGTTTATATGTTGCTAGAAGGAAAAGGATTAAGTTTCTTTGTTTATATATAGTTTACAGAGAAGGAGTTGGGTAACATGGGAAAAAAGTTAAGTGGGAGGTTATTTTGGGTAAATAATGGACTGAATTAAGTCCATCAAGTAATCAACGGTTATATATTTAAGTTTGTCTTCTTTTTCTTGGGTTATAGAAGAGTTAGGAAAGTTAGCTGGGTAAAAATATTTTTATATGAGAATAAGAATTTAAGTGGAAGTTCAATATTTTCATACACTTCTAGAAGTTAATCTAAGGATTTACATTTACACTATATAAGTCGTTAGTTGATATAATAAGATAGTTGAAAATGCTGCGTTAAGAGGTGAGGTGTGCTTTAAAATTAAGTTATCCGTGTTAGCCATACGTATGAATAAATATCAATTAAGAGGTATCAAAGTGAAAAGAAAGAAAGAAAGAAAGAAAGAAAGAAAGAAAGAAAGAAAGAGAGAGATGGCTAAATTAAATATGTAATTAAATACAGTTAATTAAAAAGATGCTCAAAAGCAGAGAGAGGCTAAAGAGCAAAGAGAATGCTTAAAGAAGAAAGGGAGAGGACAAGAGGATGCTAAAGAAGCGAAGAGATCTTAAAGAGAAAAGATAAACTTAAAATTACAGAGATTCTGAAGAGTAAAGGTGTGCTAAAGAGTAGAGAGAGGCACAAGAGAAAAAGGTTGCTGAGTAATAAATGTATTTTAGTTGAAAAATAAATGAACTTTAAAGCAAAGGCAGAGACCACGTGGAGGGTTGTGCCTATTAACAAGGTAACTCAAAATTTTACACTTCATTGTTGCATTTAGCATTCATCATGAATCGAGTAACTCGCTTCATGCATTGTGTAAAGTCATTGTAGAGCACTAACGACCGATGAAAGTAAACATGCCTTTGTCTCCACTTAAAGGAGTTCATTTAAAAACGATCCGTTAAAGCGTTCAACAGAGCGTTTTAACCGGTATCCAATGGAGTTCCCAATCCACGCCAGAAATTGATTCAGACTTTTCCGGTTCCGTTTTTTCTCTGTTTTTAATTTTTGACGAGAAAATGGTTCCATAATCGGAGCAAGACTGAAACGTCTATCCAAAACCGGAACTCTTGCCAACGGCAAAAATTTTGATTGAAATTAAAATTGAAATGTTGTTTTTTTATTAAGGAGAAGTAAGTTTTCGAATGTAGTATTTTACAAAACTCCATTAACTACAAAAATTATTAAATAGGATACTGCTTCTAAGGTTCTCTTGCGTTTTTCAAACTTTCGAATATTATTGCTCCATTTTTAATATTCAAAAGCAAATGATATTGCTCTTATTTTGTTACTCTTCCTTGGAAATACTTATATAACCTAATTAAAAATTATTTTTATTACATTCAATATGTTTATGTAAAGGATGCCACAATGTCACATTGCCACATGGGGTTTTACTTTCCAATTCGTATTAAGTAAATAAGTATCGAATTCACTTAATTACTATAATATAAGTATCGCGAATATTACTATAATATAAATGTAATTCAATCCAGCTCATTTCCTTACACATCTTTTTAAATTATTTTCAAGGAATTAAAAAACATTTTATGCACATATTTGAAATTTATTTACATATTATATTTATATACCGACACAACTTTTAAATTATTTATAGACAGATAATAGTTCAGTTACCTTTTTTTAAAGCAATTGGGTAGTCACTTACTAGATGAAAGAAGAAACCTACTGTTTTAGTTTATATATTTCACCGTTGTTTTATAATATAGTGGAATAAAGAAGGGAAAATATTGGAAGAAAAGAAATTATTTTTTCTTAATAATGAAAATGATGCGGAAGAATGGGGAAGAGAAAGAAAAAGGGAGATGAAAGAGACAAAATAAAAAAACATGAGAGAGGAGATAGAGCATCGAAATATTTGAATGTGAGAGAGCAGAGTAAGAATAAGTAGAGAGGAATGAAGGTGACGGGGATAGAGAAGTAAGACATAAATCCCAATATTTTTCGAAACGTCGTTATAATTCGTTCTAGTTTTAAAAATCACTCTAAGAAAGTAGAGTTATAGAGTTCAAAGTTTTTGGGATGCAAAGCAATTTTAAAGACTAATTTAAAGAAATTTAAGGATGTATTAATTTCATCATCATCATCATGTCTTAGTGCCTTGTGGCACAAAAGGCCCTGAGTCTTGCTTTCCACCCTGCCCTGTCCGCTGCAGCCACCCTTGCCTCCTGCCAGCTGGTCCATCCCGCTTCCTCTCTCTCTCTTTCCATTTGCCTTCTCCATGTTAGTCTTGGGCGACCTCTTCTTCGTCTTCCCTCTGGTGCCCACTCCATAGCAACACTTGGAATTTTATTTATTTCCATTCTTAACACATGGCCAGTAAAGCGCCATCTCCTCATTTTAATTTCTTGTTCTATTGATTTCATTTTCGCTTCTTTTAATAATTTATCATTAGTAATTGTATTGGGCCAAAAAATCTTCATAATTATTCTTAAGCAGTTGTTTTGAAATGCATTTAGCCTATTTGTTTGGACTGCAGTCAACTTCCATGTTTCGGAGTTATATAAAAGGACTGATCTGACCAAAGATTTATATAAGTTTAATTTCACTCTTAAAGTTATATTTGAATTCCTCCATAGTTTATTCAAACCTCTAAAACAGTTGCGGGCTTTGGTAATTCTATGTATAAATTTGAGACAGAGATAATATCTATAAGAAGGGAAAAACGTTTAAGGATGTACTGAGTCCCCTTATATATCGATTCGAAGTTATCTGACGAGACAAATGATCAAGGTAGACGAGATTAGCTGTTAGCTTAGAATTTGATTAGAATTTCTTAGAATTTCTCCTTCAAACTTTTCTTAAACACCCAACCAAATGTAACATTGACTGAATCCAGTTTCTCCATTACATGCATAAATTCCGCCAGCCAGAAAACTTCCGACCTTGCATCCAGAAAATCCATTAACGTAACAAAAAACAGGTTCCATTCCAGTAATAGATCCACTTCTCTGATACCTAAAAAAACGATCCGGATCTCCCTTTTGTCCGAAACATTCTCACTTCCCACTCGGTTCCGGACTCTCTCCTGAGGAATCGGATTCGGCCCCCCGGGGGTTCCGAAGATTAAGCAAGAGCAAGCGACAGCGACCTTAAAGATGCTGTGGATCTGAATTGAGGCCGTCCCACTAGCCTACTGATGGCACGTTCGCTGAAGTGCCCCCTGGCGGTGATGGAGAGAAGTAGGTCGGAGCTCCTCGCTTTCCCTTCAGTTGGTTCTTTGCTATAAGGTCCGAGCGCGCTTAGTTTTCGGTTTGACGGAATTATTCAAATTCAGGACTTATTTTTAGTGTGTGTTGTGTTTACTTGGAAATTCGGTGCTTTGGATATACCGGTAAGGGAAAATCAATATATTTTTGCATTGCATTAGATTTTGTTTGTTGTCGTCTATTGATTGACGGAGTGTACTATAATTTAGGCAGAAAAAAGATCATTTGTGAAAACGAATTAAAATAAACCTAATTTTGTTCATAAAAATACCGATAGCATGTTGGAGTGTTTTTAGATTTTTTTATTTGTTATTTTTAAGGTTGAGTTTCGAGTTTTTAAATTTTTTTATTGCTTTTTAATAATTAGGATAGAAAGGTTATCTTGGTTTTTGTAGGTGTCTTTCATAACTTAGAAATGATATTTTAGTGAAAAGTTGGGATAAAACCTCAATTTAGTTATTGAATAAGTTTTTTCAATTTAGATATGAGAGAAAAAAAATGATGATTTTCAAAATAATTTTTAATTTAACTAAATTTTAAAATAAACTTTTGTTAAATTATAAATCTGGCCCCACTTGACTTGATTTTAAAAAATGCCCGTAAATTATTTTTAAATTACAAATTTATTTTATATTGAAACATTTATTTACATGAAAAAAAAATAATTAATATTTTTCTGTACATAAATTATTTTTTACGAACTTACAATTTTTAATAAATGTTCCAAGAATTATAAAAAATGAAGAAAATGTGCCTATCTTTGAATTGCTTAATGTATCCCCAATTATCTAAATGTATTTAACATTGTGTTTTTGACCAGTGCACCATTTAGCTTAGCTTATATGCACCATTCCTTTAAAAATTTCCCACGTGTATTTTTAATTACATTTGCATTATATATACACTTCCATTTAAAAGAGTCGATTATATTTTTTAAACAAGTGAAGAGAAATTTTGAGCATTTTCCTCCCGTTTGTAACCAAATACTTGCAGGGCCTGACTTACAAGTTTGGGGCTCAGGGCAAAAGACTCGCTTGGGGCCCTCGACGTGTCTTAAAGTAAAATTTAAATTTATTTGACTTAAAATGGCAAAATCAATCATCTTTAACCCTTGTGTAAACACTTCGTAAAACATCTTTATTTGAAAACTTCAAAAGCTTAATTGATTTTAAATTCATAAGTTAATAAATTTATTTTAAACTCTCCCATTTTCTTAGCTATTTTTCACATTTTTGGGGGCCCCTTGAAATGGGGGACCTGGCTAAGTTCCCCGAATCCCCTCCCAGAAATCAGGCTCTGAATACTTGTATTTAGGAGAGTAATTTTAGTAATTTTTTTAATTTTAGTAATTTTTAATTTTTAGTATTTTTAACATTGTGGTCGAAAGGGGGTAGATAATCCCGAAATTTCAATTGGAGGTGTTAGATTGAGACTAAACTAATCCAAGTTTAAACTCTTATCGATGGTATTTTAAGTGAAATTTACAATTTAGTAGGAAAGAAAACTGCGGGGCTTTGCCTCGCAAAATGGAGCAAAGACCCGCACTTGCGAATCTTTGTGTCCAAGTGAAATAAACATGGATAAACCGAAATTTTTATTTAAAAACACTAGAAATAATCCTCTTAATATTGTTTTAATATATCTAAGTCAACCAACAATATTAAACATAAATATAATGAGTTTTAATGAAAATTGTCAACCTGTTGTAGCAACTCATTTCAAATTGCCCAATATATTTCAAAAGGGAGAAATGATGGTTTCAGGTCGAAGTTTGACATCTCGGAAAACTTTATTCAACTTTTTAGGGATCCTGTAGGTTCTAATTTCCTTTTGCGGCGAATTCCCAAAGTTTTAAGCTGCGTGTATTTGCCCCGTTTCACTTTATTTTGAAACACAAGCCTATTTATTTTTTAGAGACATGTTGAGGCAATTCTTTCAAAACGAAACGGAAGTTTAATTGCTGTAATACATTGAGCTATTTGTTGGTATTTCTCCTCAAGCCCTATTTTATGTAGTGTTAAAGTAAAAGTTAAAAAAAATTACATCTAAATGATGAAAAACAAACAGCATTTTTTGATCTCATGAGTGCCTTAGGGGTACGAACTTTCATTGAACAATGGATCACAATGAGACAAACCAACCACCTGGGAATCAACTTTTGAATCGATTATTAACAACGATGGTGCGTGGTTTTGCCTCGTTCGGGTTTTTACCCCCACCTACCCTACTTTTTGTAGAAAAATATTTTTATTCTTTTTTTTTCATGATGAATCAACCAAGAATGTTGAAAATACTATTAAACCATTTTTAAAACAATGTGTGTCCTTTTTTAATAATTTTCACGTTTATACGAATTGCTAACTGTATGAACTTCATTTAAATAAATGAGTGTTTTACGGTTTCACTCATAAAAATCAAATATACACAAGAATAAGCAGAGTAGAGATATAAATTATTGTTAGGCTAAGCGCGCACTAGAGACTTCTGTCTCGGCGACTTAAAACACTAGTCACTCGAGAGCAATGCATTTCTATGAAGAAATTCTTGGTCTAGTGATCTTGGTCTCGTCGCTAGATCACTAGGCCAAGAATTTCCTCATAGAAATGCATTGCTCTCGAGTGACTAGTGTTTTAAGTCTCCGAGACAAAAGTTTCCAGTGCGCGCTCAGCCTAAGGGATAATTCACTTAATCAAATATATTTAAAAAATTATTTATGATAGGGGCGAAATTTTTCTGAGGATTTTTTTAAATGAGTTAAAAATTTATAAGTTTTCAGCCTTATTTTTTTTTCGTTTTTTTAATGTTGTTACATATGCTAGATGAAGTATGAACTTGTTTCTAATATTATTTGCGCATTATGATAAACCCAATTACTTCTTTACAAAATAATTACTGCAGAAATAAGGCAAAGAAAGTGCATGCCTACTTTTAAATTTTTTGTATCCACCATTTTTTCTTGGAAGGCCTCTTTACTTTTTACAAAATAAATAAATAGATTTAAATATTTTTAAAACTTTGTTTTAGATGGACTGACACAATGGATAGACAGACATGGACAGGTGGTTTCAGACACAAATGGATAAAAAAACAACTAATTTTAAGATGAGAGAGAAAACTGATTGAAGGAAGTTAATTCACTCTTATTAGAAAAAGAAATTCCTAACTCAATTGAATTTTTCCCTCCAGTTAAAAGTCCGTCATCATCCAACTCCAAAAGTAATTTCCATCTTTAATTACGACATCTTTCCTCGTAAGAAACACAACATCCACAACGCAAACTATCTCAAAATAAATAATCGTTTTCCCCAACAGGGAAAGTGGTTGATAACTCCAAGAGATAGATGAGCGAGCAGTGTCAATGCTAATGTCCACATTTTGTCCAAGAGCGATCCGAATCACGGCAATCGTCTGGCCTTAGATCAATAGCGCACTTTCATTCGATGCGATTCTGACCTTGATTGCATTCCTGACATCGTTCTGAACAATCCTCACACGTGATTTCAATTATTAATGAACCCCTGAGAGAAGGAAGCGAAGTGATTTCGTGTCGGTCGTGACATTGCGTCCGCACTTTTCTGTCAGTACATTGTTCCACTTCTCTTTCCGACGCGAGGTCCTTTTTTCTTATTCATCTTATTATTATCATTGTTATCGTAATCATCATTACGCTTCCATCGAGTGGCAACGGCGATTCGTATTCCTTTGTTTTGGCGCGAAAAGTGGGCGTGGCTCGCGCGAAAATGGATTTTAAGAGAGTGCCGGTTTTCGTTGTTTTTATCGCGTTTAAAATAAAAATTTGAGTTATCTGATGGGAAAGGAATGTTATACTATTGTTAAATCGAGCGTTTCGGATCAATTTGAATGTTTAGCCTATTGTTAAATCCAGTTTACCTTCGATTTGATTAAAATCTAATACTAAAAAAGAAAGTTTAGGAAACAGGATAACCATTGAGCAATAATTTCAAACTGATACTTTTACTGGCAAAACTCACGAGACTGAAAGCAATTAAAAGTAATTGGTGACCAATGCGACAAAAAGCATCAATGCTTTGTAACTTTATGGGAATCTTCCGCGCACGAAAAGTGAGGTTTTAAAATAGGTGGAGCTACTTGGATAACTCAAAAAACTTCGTCATAAGTTTTAGTTATTCAAAGATTTTTGTAGGTATTTTGAATTTTTCATTAAATGAATTTTACTTCTTAGTTCGATGCTTTGGATAGTTTGAACGTTAGAATCTTCAGATTTTCTATCTAACAGTCAGTGAAACGCTAATTTTTCTTTCTTTAGGGTTAACACCTACGCTAATGGCTATGAATATAGCTGAAGTAGCACTGTTAACATCAAAGGAATGGTAGTTACTCTAATAGGGGGAAAGGAGCCTAAAATTGTTTCTAGTAAAGTTTTTTACATAAATATATGGAGAAATTTGTAAAGTTTTTTCATTTTAATTAATTTTTCCAAATCACGTATTGAATATGGAATAATGATTTGGGGTGGGGATTATTTGAACAATGTAAAACCATTAATTAATCTACAAATTTTTTTTACTATTTTTTCCTGACAAAGTTCTTTTAAATGTGAGTCAGTTGTTTATATTTAATACCCTGGTCTTCATAAAGAAGTTCCCGCCTCGAGACACAGTCAGTACTACTGATTAATATGATTTCCGAACGCATAAGTTTTACTGTGTACTTGCCCCTCATAAAGAAATATTTAAGAAACATTTCAAATACCTCTCTACAATTTTATTCAATAAACTATCAAATGAAATCCAATCGGAATCTAATATCCGTTATTTTAAAAAACTCTGCATTTCCTTTATTATTTAAAATATTAATACAGAAGAAATATTTTAAATCTGTCAGGTTAATATCAAACTCGAAACATTTCAAATACCTCTCTACAATTTTATTCAATAAACTATCAAATGAAATCCAATCGGAATCTAATATCCGTTATTTTAAAAAACTCTGCATTTCCTTTATTATTTAAAATATTAATACAGAAGAAATATTTTAAATCTGTCAGGTTAATATCAAACTCGAATTAATATATACTTTTACTAAATAAACTCCTTAGCTAGTCAAGCTCCCCTTTCATTTTTTAACAACTCACTAAAATTGGAAATCTGTGAACTCATGGACGATCTGTGGCTCCCTTGGGATGTATTTGCAATTTTATTTTCTTTTAATTCTGTGTAAACTTTTGTGAATCTATGTTTTAAATTTTGTAAATTTTTGTTTTCTTTTTGTTAATAAATAGATTATGGATTTCTCTTAGGTAGGACATTTTTTCTAAATCAGGCAGGTGTTAAAATAACAGAAAATGTAAACAAGTACCCTTGGTTAAAAATTTATGCTCAGCTGATTAAAAGTATTTATGTGGTAAAAAATAAATAAACCATATTCAAAACAAAAACCATCTAAAGCTGCCATTTAATAAATTAAAACGAAACATAAAATATTAAGCCAGCAGAGAATATTTAGAAGGAAGTTTCCCACCGTCAAAACATTCCATAAAGCTCAAAAAATGTCAAAAATAGCGCGAAACATTCAATATGAAGTGAAGCAAACCCAAAGGAATACCCCTAACCTTCCCACGAAAACAAAAGGATCAACAGACTGCTTTGTGTTTGTTTCTCGTGTCATTTAAATCCAGTTTTTGATACGATTTGCTTCGTCAGGTACGGCGTTGCTTCTGACCTCCTTTTTAAGCTTGATCTACGAGTCCACATGGCATGCGACGGTGATTACCCTCCCTTTATATGTCCGGTAATGTTCATTATTGTTCATAATTACAATCATTTGGAAGTTTTATTGTTATTGTATTTGTGGGTGATTGTGCTGTACGCCAATTAAGTCTTTTGTTATTTTTAGAACCCTACCGGCTTTGCATATTCTGTTCTGTTCGATTCCTAAGATTATATTCGTCTCGGACATGATGAATCTCCACCCAATACTCAAAAATAGATGGTACATTCTCCAAAAATCGAGTTAATATAGATTTTAATCCCTAACAGTCAGCTAATGAAAATTATCTTTCTATTACTGTGTTTCCCCGAAAAAGCAGGAATCTTAATTTTTCATGCTCACTAATTTATTAATGTCGTGATACACTTTTTTTTAAAGAAACATTGAAATACGCAAAAAAATTATTTGTTCTAACAAGCCATGTTCTCTTTTTCTGTAACTTTATATCTGTTAAGACCCTTGACCCTTTCTCTTGATCAATCGTCAATATAATGTACCCGTCAGATTGACTGTCTACTTACCTTAGGGTACATCGTATTGTGCGAGTACCCTTAAAATCACACTAGATCTTTTTATTTGACAATGTATTATTTTTGGGGATACTTGATATGTTAATAAAAAGTTATCATTTAGGGTTCTAAAATAATATTCAGAAATATATCATAGTAAAGTTGAAAAAAATTATTAAAATTACTTAAACAAATAATGTTATTTGAAAAGTCGAAATTATTAATCTTTTTAAAACCATAATTGAGATCCCTCATTTGTCATTTAATAACCATCGAAGGATAAAGATTTGTGTGTGTGTCTTTTACTACTACTTGTGTTTACTACTATTGTGTGTGTCTACTACTACTATACTTTTACAAAAAATACCTTGTTTGTAACAAAATCATTTATTTTTATGTAAAAAAGGAGATATTTTAGTGTTTATATAGCATATAAATGTTCCTTAAAATTTGAATGAAATATTTAGTACAAATTTAGGTATGCTTAGTACCAAATACATAACGCTATTTTTAAATAAAATAACTACCATGATTATTCCGGGTTTCTTATTAGAATTTAGTTAGATTAGATGTATGAAAATATTTTTTCCAAGTTCTTCCTTAGTAAATAATCTTAAGGATTCTTAAATACCTATTATAGTACATGCGAACGTATTTTATTATTATTATCAAAACAACATTATTCATTGTATTGATGTAGGCTAAGTTTGAGAAACCCTCTTGAGACATTGTAGTCACATTCCACTCAAAAGACACAACTACTTTTTATGCTTAAAAATTGAGTCTTGAAAAGTCCATATAACTGATAGAATATGATATAATTTCTACTCTATATTTTGCAACTTTGACTACTAATTGATACCTGTGTTTCCGAACATAGCTGTCAAAGATTACAAGAGGGTTCAAAATAACATTAAACTTCTATAATAACTTTAAACTACCCAAAATTTATTGAAATTATCCCTTTTATCTTCTTAGTAAAAAAAACTCTTGTTATTGCTCGCATAGTTTTCACTTCTTAAAATTACACTGCACCAGATTCCACTCTTACTCAGTCCCAATTTGTCCATGCCCGCCTCTCCGCAACAAGTTCATTTTCTTCTGCCAGCCTAATGACCATCTCCACGTAATATAGTGTATTTTTACTCCGCAATCAAAGGATGTAATGAATACATTCATTTACATCGAAATCCATTACAAGCTGCGTGACCCTAATGTAGTGCAGGTTTTTGCGGCATCCGACGTGCTTCGCCTCGTGCCTCTAGTTTGACCGATCGCAGACGAGGAAACCTGATTAAGTAATCCGCCTCACTTAGAACTTTTATGGATTTATGTCTAATAGAAAATGCTAATTTTTGAAAGTTTTAAAATATCTCATTTGAAAGCATTGCCGTTTTTTTCCAAAATAGCTCGGTGTATATGGCACTGAGCTATAGAACAAACTGGAGTGACAACCTCCGATACTATAACAAGCGACCAAACGTGCCGGCGCGGAAGGTTAAATTGCCCCGATTGCTCGCAATCCCCGCATGACCATCTTTTAATCCACCCATGCCTGTTTTTTAAAATATTATGAGCAAAATTTAGAATGGTCGTTTCATTATGTGTATACAACTGGTTTAACAGATGGGGAAAATTAAAAGAAGATGGAAATCCTTTCCGTGGTGTGATGCGGTTTCAGCACGCTAACTAGTCACTCCAGTTTGTTTTATAGCTCAGTGGTATATGGTGGGACCCTAGTACGTTTTATCAGCTAGTGTACTTTTTTATACATGGAGGATGCTTAACTGTTCGGCTAAAATAAAAAAATGTAATCAATTCTACTAACTTGCAGTTTTTCCAACTTTAGTTCTGTAAAACGGTCTTTTCCTTGATAGTACACATTATGCAGCAAAACAAACTTTTCCGCTCATGACTAGCGTAGCGGGATCTTTTCATCATTAGGTCGGTGATTCCGATGGACTGTAATTTCAATCGAGAAAAAATTGGTATTTTTGCCATGACTTTAAAGTTGGGTTTAGTTTTAAAAGGTATTAAGGTGGATGTTATATGGGATTTATTTTTAAACTATTTTTAATTGAATAATTTTAATTTATTTAATTGAATGCATGTTTTTTTTAAAATTAAATTTATAATTATGTGTGTTGAAATATGTAAATATATTGAAAGTTGAATTTTATCATAATAATCCATTTTATGGGGTAGTAGTTATTCGCATTTTTGAAAAACAATTAACTTTGATGAAAAAAAACTGAAACGCCAATGAAAATATGATAAAACAAATTTCAGTAGTAGTTAATCTTATAATTTAACAATTGAATCACTTATTTCAGAAACATGTCAAACCCCACTTTTTTCAAAATTGAGTTATTGGTGTCATAAGATTATGTGGGGGTAAACGCACATTTTAGAGTAAGAATAATAAAAATAACGTTATTTTAAAATAGTTGTCCAGCATGTTAAATTTTAGCTTTAGTGCAGAAACAAGTCAAACGACGTCACTTGACTGGTTTCTGCACTTAAACTGCGAGTAATTTCGTTCATGCCATCTCATCTGCAGCTTGTTTGGGACTGCAATTTTTATCTAACTGTATACAAATAGTAGATACGATTGGAAAATTCATTCTTTGGAGGTTAGATCCATCAAGCCATAGTAAAAACCATATTTTTAAAGATTTTTTTCTAATCTCTAGACGAAGGACGTTTTGGGAGCTATATATTTAAAATTCCCAAGATTGTGGCCATTTATTGCATCCATGTGATCGTTATTTTCTATCTATGAATCCGTTGTATTTGAAAAACCGTTGTGTTTTAATATTTATATGAATCACTTTATTAAAAGGGAACATAAAATCTATGCCCCAGATTATAATATTGAACTAATTAACTTATTTTGTAGGCTTTTAAAGCAAAATCGTTTTACTGTCCACAAATTACATCTAAACAACTATCTAATTAATTGACTTCGAAGATTTCTATATTAACACTTTGAATTGGCTGATCACTATTTTTGAGTCTAGAGTTGAAATCATTTATAAAAAAAGTATTTATACATCTACTAACCAAAAGAGAAAAAAAAGAACTCTATAATAATTTTATGGATTAGTATTTTAATAAGGACGTTATTTTCAACTAATATTCGCACTTTTATTACCATATCCTTAAAAAAATTTGAGTTAAGCCAAATAAGCTATGAAAATAGGCTTGAATACTGTTATTACACTGTTACTGTTTATTATAGAAACCTGTCAAATACAAAAATTTCAATAATTTTTTGTGCAAAGAATAAAAATAAATCATAAAAATGTAGTGAGCTTCTATACAGTTTTTCTCGTTAATCTCAAAACAAGATAAGAGGCGTTTGACGTGTTAATGAAATAAGTAATTAAATTAAGGTGTTTGTGGCAACAATGAGCTCACTCCATTAGTTTTGCATTGGAGCTAGCTCATTGTTGCAGCAAACACTACAATTAAGTTCTTTCTAATTTAATGCTATAGAAATTCTAAAAATACGCTCCCTGATTCTTTAACTTAAAGTAAGTTAAACTATCTCAGTACTACTAAATTTTTAAATGTTTACAATGAATGCAAATAGTAACACAATGTTTGCATGTATAAAAATAATCTACTAAGGGCAATCAATTTCAAAGTCATTGTGTTTCTCTATACTGCATTCATTTATTAAAACCTTTTGTCATGAAAACAGCTCCTTATCTTATCTTATGCTGTTATTGATTCGAATATTGAGTCCTGTGGGCATCGAACTCTCTACCTTGTGAAAAGAACTCTTTACCTTGTGAAACGAACTTTTAACCTTTTTACAATAGAACTTTTAAACCTTTATCACATGCAGATTTTAACTTGTATATTTTAATCTTAATCGTTAGAATTATCATCATTATAAATAGCAGCAATATTGTATACCAGCACTACCGCACACACGCACCTTTAAATTTTGTATTTTACTAACCTTTTAAAATGTTGTGTTGAGTTTTAATAAACGTTAAGTTTTTGTTAAACCAAGCATGGCTTTTTATTAGTCTTCTGTGCCCACAAACGACTCGACAACAACTTGGAGTGATGGCATTTCCGCCACATTGGTGACAGCCACAGTGATACGTCAGCAACTATAAATGTCCACTCAAAATGACGACGTAAACCAAGGTCTAAAGAGATGGCTTTAATACCGTAGGTTCTAATTGGTGAACCGTTTGCTGCGTACAAGGTCAGACCTCCTGAGGAGTTTTTTGAACCGGCATGGATTTTACCCAAACAACTGACTTCTGCGCCACTATCAATGAGAAATTTAAATCCGTTAATTTTATCCCAGATAAACAAGCGGCGGTTTCGAGGGCTACCATCTGCTGCCGCGATGACAGTGGAGCCTACTTGTTTTCCCGAAAGTTACAGGGAGATTTACACTTGAGAGCCTTTTCAGCATACTTAGCATGGTACCAACAAAGGTCTCCATTACCTTGATCTCGTGAACGAGATCGCCTACGAGAACGGGAAGGCTGTCTTTTAGGACTGCGTTGTCTAAAAAGTTTGCCAACCTGATCCTTCAAAGCTGAAAAGTTAAAAAGCCATGCTTGGTTTAACAAAAACTTAACGTTTATTAAAACTCAACACAACATTTTAAAAGGTTAGTAAAATACAAAATTTAAAGGTGCGTGTGTGCGGTAGTGCTGGTATACAATATTGCTGCTATTTATAATGATGATAATTCTAACGATTAAGATTAAAATATACAAGTTAAAATCTGCATGTGATAAAGGTTTAAAAGTTCTATTGTAAAAAGGTTAAAAGTTCGTTTCACAAGGTAAAGAGTTCTTTTCACAAGGTAGAGAGTTCGATGCCCACAGGACTCCCCCGCAAGTTCCTTTCGGACGAAACACTACACTAGATCTTCCAATGGACGCGGCGTCCTGAGCGGGTTGTAGAAACTCTCTGGGGCGGAACATCGGAGTTAGTAGGCTGTAGGTCTGCAGATAAGGAGTATGCTGGTTGGAGACGGTCTATGGACACTGTCTTAGCACAACCATTCACGTCGCACTCGAAGAACTTACGATGCCGCTTTATCACCTTAAAGGGGCCAGTATATGGTGGAGTCAAAGGTTTCCTCACGGCGTCGTTTCTGATGAATACATGCGAGGTAGACTCCAGATCTCTATTCACGTAGACATCTCTAGTTGTATGATGGGAAGCAGGCACTGGACGAAGGCTCCGCATGGTCGCTCTCAGGTGGTCGATGAAGTCGGGAACCGGAACAGGAGCTGAGTCGCAACCTCGTAGGATTTCTCCTGGCAAACGAAGTGTTGAACCGTAGACGAGTTCAGCTGGGGATGCCCCGATATCCTCTTTCAGCGCACATCTGATCCCGAGAAGGACTGTGGGCAGGACCTCCATCCACTTCTCCGTGTTGTGACACATGATGGCGGCTTTTAATTGACGGTGGAGACGTTCCACGGCTCCGTTGGCAATGGGATGGTATGCAGTCGTACGGGTTCGATGAGATCCTAGGAATTTGGTGAGGCTGTTGAAGAGGGAGCTCTCGAAATTCGATCCTCGATCCGTTGTTACTACTTCAGGCACTCCATATCTTGAAATCCAACCGTCGTAGAACGCTCTCGCTGTCGTCTCCGCTGTCTGGTCTCGCAGGGGAAAAGCTTCTGGCCATCGGGTGTAGCGGTCAACGCATGTTAAAAGGTAGCGGAAGTCCCTAGATGATGGCAGGGGTCCAACTACATCAAGATGCACGTGTGAGAACCTGGCGGAAGGCAAGTCAAACTTCGTCAGTGGAGCTTTAGTGTGACGCTTGACCTTTGAACGTTGACAGGAAAGACAGGCTCTGCACCAGGACTTGACATCCTTATTCATGCTGCTCCATTCAAATCTCTCCTTTATCAGCTTCAAACAAGGCCTATAAGCTGGGTGAGAAAGACTATGAATACTGTCAAAGACTATTTTCCTGAAAGATTCAGGGACATAGGGTCTAGCAACACCAGTAGAAACATCGCAGAATAAAGGTTTAGAGGACATAAATTTAGTGGGAATAAGTTTCAGACACGTATCCGAATCCACCAAGGAACGCATCTCCGGGTCGGATTCCTGAGCGGAGGCCATCTCATCGTAATCTATACTAGAGGGCAAAGTAATCTCAGAAATCCTGGATAGTGCGTCAGCAACACTATTTGCTTCCCCGGAAACATACCTCAGGTCAGTTGAGAATTGACCTATAAATTCCAGATGTCTAGTTTGACGTGGAGAGCACCTATCAGGTCTCTGACCAAACGCATAAATGAGAGGACGATGGTCCGTATAGATAGAAAACTTTCTACCCTCTAAAAGATATCTAAAGTGTTTTACAGCAGAATATATTCCAAGCAGTTCTCGGTCATAAACACTGTATTTAATTTCAGCTTTGTTTAACTTACGTGAGAAAAAACCGAGAGGTTCAACTCGTTTGTTTACCTTCTGCTGCAATACAGCGCCGAGAGCAATGTCAGAAGCATCTGTAAATAAAAAAAGCTCTGCGTTAGGTACAGGAAAAGCTAGCAACGTGGCTTTTGCCAACATCTCCTTACAGTCGGAAAAAGCTTTCTCGGCTTCCTCGGTCCAGGTGATGAGAGTCTTGTCGTTCTTCTTCTTACCCGCAGTTAGAGCATGTAGAGAAGACTGCGTACCAGAGGCGTTCTTCAGGAACTTGTGATAGAAGTTCGTCATGGCCAGGAATCGCCGCAAATCTGAAACGGTTTTAGGCAAAGGAAATTCGGTTAAAGCTTTGATTTTATCAGGCAGAGGAGAAAGTCCGTTCTCTGAAACTCTAAAACCCAGGAAATCTAGCTCTTTTTGCCCAAATACACATTTTTTAAGATTTATTACAATGCCATATTCCTGTAACCGAGTGAAAACTCTGGCAAGATCTTCTTTGTGGGTAGCCTCGTTGTTCGAAGCGATGAGAAGATCATCTATGTAGGCAAAGACGCAATCAATGCCTCGCAAGACTTGATCGATGAACCTTTGAAAGCTCTGGGCTGCGTTGCACAAGCCGAAGGTCATTTGGCAGTATTCGAAAAGACCAATCGGGGTTATAACTGCTGTTTTGGGAATATCCCGCGATTCAATAGGGATTTGATGGAAGGCTTTCACCAGATCTACTTTGGAAAAGACAGTTTTACCTGCCAAGCCTAAGGCGAAATCATGAATGTGGGGAAGGGGATATCTATCAGGGACCGTTACGGCATTAAGTCGCCGAAAATCTCCACAAATTCTCCATTCATCGTTTGATTTCCTGACCATATGAATCGGGCTTGCCCATGCACTTTTAGATGGTCTTATGATTCCTTGTTTTAAGAGGTTTTCAAACTCTTTTTTCAAAAAATCTAACTTTTCTGGCGATAGCCGCCTAACTCTTGAAAAGACAGGTGGGCCACGAGTCTCAATACAGTGTGTGACTGTATGCAGTTTAGCGTTAGTGTTAGACAAGGGCTGCAAGAGTAAAGGGAACTTATGCAAGATTTTTTGGAAGGGACAATCGTTACCAATCAAGGTAAGACCCAGGGAAGGACCTGACTGAACAGTACCTTTCCTAGAGAGAGAAGTAACGCTATCCACTAAACGGCGGTTCTTAATGTCTACCAGTAAGCCGTACTTCTCTAAGAAGTCTGCGCCTAGAATGGGATGGGATACGTCAGCAACTATAAATGTCCACTCAAAATGACGACGTAAACCAAGGTCTAAAGAGATGGCTTTAATACCGTAGGTTCTAATTGGTGAACCGTTTGCTGCGTACAAGGTCAGACCTCCTGAGGAGTTTTTTGAACCGGCATGGATTTTACCCAAACAACTGACTTCTGCGCCACTATCAATGAGAAATTTAAATCCGTTAATTTTATCCCAGATAAACAAGCGGCGGTTTCGAGGGCTACCATCTGCTGCCGCGATGACAGTGGAGCCTACTTGTTTTCCCGAAAGTTACAGGGAGATTTACACTTGAGAGCCTTTTCAGCATACTTAGCATGGTACCAACAAAGGTCTCCATTACCTTGATCTCGTGAACGAGATCGCCTACGAGAACGGGAAGGCTGTCTTTTAGGACTGCGTTGTCTAAAAAGTTTGCCAACCTGATCCTTCAAAGCTGAAATTTCAGCTCGTAAAGCCTGTATTTCGGATACCGCTGAACCAGAAGCTTGGTTTCCTGAAGGGGCAGGTACCTCTGAACAAGAAGCAACATTCCTTGATGGGGCAGATACCTCATGTATTTTATCGGCAAAGTTTGCCAAGGCATTTAAGTCACCCGGGGCTGCCGAGAGGATCTGCTGGGTGTTAATGGGGAGGCGTTGTCGCCACAAAGTACCCAGAGTACCATCATCAAATTTGTTATCAGCCAAATTCCTCATCTCTCTGAGCAATTGGGAAGGCTTCTTATCCCCTAGGTCAAGATCCTGTACCAGTAACTTAAGCTTTTCTGATTCAGATTGGGAGTGGACCTCAATTAATCGTGACTTTAGGGTCTGATATTTATCAGAATCGGGTGGATTACGTAAAATATCTCTGACTGACGCAAGGATTTTGTAATCCAGGGCGGCAACCACATAGCTGTATTTCGTCAAATCGAGTGAAATACCAGAGACGTAAAACTGTCTTTCTAGCTGAAAGAACCAAGTCTCAGGATCATAATCCCAAAAGGGCGGTGCCTTGAATGATACCCTAGCCAATTCAGGCTCCTTTGAGTCAGGGTCAGTATCAGGCTGTTTAGATGCCTGTTCGTTTGGATCCTCGTTAACCATATTGAAACACAGAGATCACTAAAATGGCCAACGCTCAGAAAACCAACCGCGAACCTGATGGAAACAGAGACATGTCTAAAACTTACCCGATCCTAAAAAGCTGCAGGACGTCAGCATCTGAAGGTCGATGAGGGAACTCAAGAACATCAGCTCTTCAAAGTCGACGCAGAAACTCCGTATAGGCTGAAGATACACCATCATTTCAGAAATCAAAGAACGGGTGAGCTCAGAGCTCCGAATAATTCACAGTCCGGTGTCAACCACTGTGGCTGTCACCATATACTGGCCCCTTTAAGGTGATAAAGCGGCATCGTAAGTTCTTCGAGTGCGACGTGAATGGTTGTGCTAAGACAGTGTCCATAGACCGTCTCCAACCAGCATACTCCTTATCTGCAGACCTACAGCCTACTAACTCCGATGTTCCGCCCCAGAGAGTTTCTACAACCCGCTCAGGACGCCGCGTCCATTGGAAGATCTAGTGTAGTGTTTCGTCCGAAAGGAACTTGCGGGGGAGTCCTGTGGGCATCGAACTCTCTACCTTGTGAAAAGAACTCTTTACCTTGTGAAACGAACTTTTAACCTTTTTACAATAGAACTTTTAAACCTTTATCACATGCAGATTTTAACTTGTATATTTTAATCTTAATCGTTAGAATTATCATCATTATAAATAGCAGCAATATTGTATACCAGCACTACCGCACACACGCACCTTTAAATTTTGTATTTTACTAACCTTTTAAAATGTTGTGTTGAGTTTTAATAAACGTTAAGTTTTTGTTAAACCAAGCATGGCTTTTTATTAGTCTTCTGTGCCCACAAACGACTCGACAACAACTTGGAGTGATGGCATTTCCGCCACATTGGTGACAGCCACAGTCCTGTATTTAACATAATCAAACCAAGTGACCAATTTAATTCCTGCGAGCAGAAAATATGTGCTCTCCATTCAATAAGCAGCAATTTAACAACTATAACCCTAAGTTTTACACACCCCAATGAATTTTTAACTAGTTAATTGTCAAATAGCAAATAAAACTTGCCCCTCCCCACCCATTTAATTCCAATTTCATACTGGGTCTGGACTGACGCGACGGTGCGTCAAATCACGTTTGCCTTTGTGTGTGTTAGCCCATTTTACATGCAGATCACGTATCAACCTGCCGTACTTCGTAGTATTCGACAACTATTGTTCTAAACGAGATTCCAATAGATACAATTGAAGAGTGGGTGGTACTTTTGATGCCGCCTTAAGGGACAAGGAAAGGAGTTTTCTAGTAACGAAAGGAAAACGAATGAAACGCGTTTATTCATTAGGGTATTAATTACGATTTGATAATAAAACCATTGATTTACGAACTGATCTTGAGAATGACAGACTTTTTTGTTTTTGTTTTTCTCGGTCTTATTGGGTTTGTCGCTTATTTCGACCGATTATTCCGGTTCGTTCAGAGTTTGGTGCCATGTCTCGAAAGAGCTTTATCGTATTTTTGCTGTCCTGCTCGTGACATAATTTTACTATGGTTTGTGGTAACGTGCTTTGTAGCGTGAGGTGCCAAGGGATAATTGCAAACGCACGTTTTGTAACGCGTGTTATGGGTTAGTTAGCATTGGGAAAAATGTCAATTCCTCGGGGGTTGAGACGGTTGGAAATATTTTAAGGAATTAAATTTGTCTAGTAATTAAGGGTTTTGAAGATTTAAATAAATTGAAAAGAAACAATTTTGCGCAATTATCTGAGAAATGATGTTAAATGTCTGGCTTGTATACTCCGAAACTATTTGCATTTAACAAATTAATGGAAATGATTTTGGTTCAAATACATTGAAACCTTTATTATTCGTTTCAATTATATAACTTTTATATTTGGTACTACATCAACTATTATTCTTCAAAAAGGATACGTATTCTAGTTTGTTAGATTATATCATAAATGAAAATTTCATTTTACCATCAAAGCAAATGTAAACGATAGTTCACCTAATGGTTTAAAAGACATTTAGGGGGCTTTTAATAAGGATTTTGACTAGATTGTCTACGAAGAAGATTAATTTTAAAATACAAAAAAAAAACCGGGATCATAAAAAAACTTTATCATCAAATAATATCTTTAAAAACACACTTCGGGGTTTAACATACATTGAACTATAAAAAACAAAAGAAATATTTATGATCACCAACTTACAAGAATTGACAACTTTAAGTGTTGACCGGCGAAAGTTTTAAAATGACATGAAAAGGAAAAGTTCGAATTAAAGTTCTAAATGATAAATTATTTCGAAATAAGTGAAAGAAATAGGTTCTTGATATAGTGCTATTAAAAAGTATTAATTAAAAGTTCTATGTTTTACTATTTTAAAGAATTAACCCCTTTTTTTAAATTAAACAGTTACATCGTTTTTTAAAAATGACACTAATTCCCCTATCAATTCGAGTAATGTGAACTGCGCCTCAAAGCTTTGTGATTTTTGCTTGAATTTCATTTATTTCTTCGCGCAGAACACGAACGTGTTTTGTTCATTTTCTAAAGGAGGTCGGTTCCAGTTTCCTAAGCCGGTTTCCAGTTTCGGAGAGAGAAGTGTTTCTTAACAGAACTAATCCGCATTTCGTTCCAAGTGCGAGAAAGGAAAACCGATCCATGACCCGTACGGTACAGCTTAAAAAGTAATAAAAAGTAAATGATTTCTCGGTCTGTTTATGTATCCTGGGGCATCAAAACTAAAATTTCGAGCACCCATTTACAATTAATAATTCCTCAGGCTTTTAAATTTTTGCGTATTGCTTAAACATTTTCATAGACTTCTTAAAGCTATTTTGACACTTTATTCAATTCAAAAAAATTAAGTGCAATGATGCAGTGTGCTTCGTCATTGTTTGCATATTATTACAAAACTCCTTTCAAATAAAAGCTGTTTTGACTTCATATTTATTTCTGAATAAATATAACAGGGAGTAAAAATAGATAACTTCTTTTAAAATACACGAATTCTTTTTTTAGTTTTATATTTTTTTTCATCGCTTTTTAGGAGTTTTACTTGTAAAGTAAAATTTTAAAAGCGCTTTATGTTTCTTTTAAATTGAATTCATATTATGTCACTATTCCAGAATAACTTTTGTTTCCTACATTAAACACCTATTTCTTGTAAATTGGATATAGGGTTTTTATGTTTAGTGTCACCTTTATTAAAAACATTTTTTTACACGTTCAATTTTTTAATGTGGGCAACTCGGGATTGAATTTCGAATGTGTTTCAATGCGTAGTAGGTTTATGAATTTTATTAAATACTTAGTTTTTAAACATAAACATCATATCCATATCCCGCGTCGTAAAACAAACACAAAAGAAAAGAAACACAATCAAACACATAATAATAATTAACACCCACTAACAAGGTGTCAAAAAAACCTAAACACGAGACTCTTATAAAACTAACATTCATCCTACGCAAGTAAAAAAAAGTTGGTAATCAGAAAACAAATCTTTCAATTGCCTTAATAATCTAATAATAAAAGAGACGACAGAGATCCACCCTGTTCTCGATGAACCGGTTTACTTTTTTTCTCTTCTAAACACACACTTTTCTCACATGCTCGCATAATTCCCTTTACTGCTAAGTGGGCCAGTCTCTTCTTCTCCATCTAATTCGAGGCTTTCGGAAAAGTGAAAATGTGTCAGGCGCGTCCGCTGGTAATTAAGACCAGAATGAGGATGCTAAAAAGCGAGCAAATCGGCTGTGACATCCCAATCGTACCGCCTCAATGGGAATATTCGGAAGCAGATTATGGAAGCTCTTTTGGGCTAATGGAATGGCCTCGAAAGTGTACCTTTCTTTCGTTGAATCATTTGCGTAGTGCTATTATTATTATTATTAAACTCAATCATCTTGTTAGTCTATTTTAATTTGATTCTTTGTGATGGTTCTCTCTTTGCTTTCCCCGATCTGACAATGAGAGTAGAGGACATTACCCGGTTGTTTGATCCAGCACTGACATGGTTTGGCACGTTACTTGAACTCAAGTGACGTGTTTATATTCTTGAATACAAAGATGGGATTTTTTGTATAACTAGTTACGGTAGGGTTAGGGGTTGTGTTCTATACTACTGTTAAACCAAATCTTAAGCTTAAAACAATCCACATATAAGTAGAAATAGTATTTCAGAGTAAAATCATGCATGCTATCGTTCACTCTTAAAACGACAGTCTCAAAACTGAGTAAAAATTACTCTAACTGGCTCCGAATCAAATTTACTCAAATTTGAAAACATGAATATATCATTTCTGAAAATGTGCATACTCAAAAATGAAACATCTTGAGCTTGATTCATGAGAATGTCATGCACTAACTCAAGAATAAGCTCATGGTGTTTCATTTTTGAGTATGCACATTTTCAAAAAGGGGACATCCATAAATTACGTGAGGTGTTTTTTCCAAAATCTGGACCCCCCTCCCCCCAAGTGAGATTTACCTACATCCTTTAAAAATAATTTTCTATCCTATTCGTTTGTATTTTACTTAAAAAAAAGGAAAATCGTATAATTTCTAACTTAAAAAGTTGACGTGAGATTTTAATCTACCCCCCTCCCCCCGTGGTGAGATTTGGTGAGATTTTTCCAAACCCCCCCTTTTTGACCTCACGTAATTTATGGATGTCCCCAAATGAGATTCATGTTTCTAAATTTGAGAAAATTTGATTCGGAGCCAGTTTGAGTAATTTTTACTCAGTTTTGAGACTGTTGTTTTAAAGTGTTATAAAGTAAAATTCGGTACCTTGCCAATTGGATTTTAATGGCGAAAATGTAATCAAAATTAAAAGCGACCGTGATAGTTGATATTTTAATTTGATATTTCATAATTTTGGCATAATACTTGGAGCTTGAACCTGGCTAATTTTAAGTACCAAAGTTCCTTAGAAAACTATTTTATGTGGGAGGTTTCTAGCTCATTTTCTGTTTATATCTTTCATTCATTTTTTGAGTACATTTGAGGGAAAAAACCGGTGGGAAGTTGAAATGTTGGAGGTTTTTTCAGCACATATCATGTTTCTAGAAATAAGTTGATTTCAAAATATGTAATTTTTAGAACGTTGAAAATATGCCATTTCTTTTCATAATTTCTTTGTATTACCTACTTGTAAGTCTTAAATCATGTATGGTTTGTGAAAACCGTTCAAGTAGTGTAAAACCATAGGAAATGTATATTTTACAATGGAATTGGTTATGACAGTGTAAAATTTCTAAATTAAATTCGCAACAAGTTGACAGAAAATGACGCACCGTAAAAAGTATGCGATCAGGATGTATTTTAAGTGCAAATCTTGTTTACAAAACTATTAACCGTGGAAATAAACGCGATGATTAATTAGTATGAATAAACTATTTTCCCACGGATCATTACTATGAACAGTGTTTCAGATGATATTGGTAAATGAGGTTGTTAAAGAGATAATTCTGTAGAAAATGTACTTACCTTGATTTGATTTATTTTAATCCTGGCCCATGCTTCTTGAATAAAATTAACTATGATATTATGACTAGTGATGGGCAAAATCGATAATTTTAGGTATCGAATACTTTGGTATCGAATACTTATAGGTATCGAATACTTTGGTATCGAATACTTATAGGTATCGAGTACTTTTAGGTATCGAGTACTTTTTTACAATGTCGGGAAATGAACCTGAAGAGACAATTTTTTTTAGGGCCTATCCATAATCAGACTAATATTCAAAAAACTGAAAGCGATCCATCAAAAAGCCCCGTAGATACGGGCCTGGAGGTGGATAGAGGCGAAGGATTTGGCGGGGGAAAAACCTAGCCGCGTCAAATTTCTCTCGCGGATGATAACGACTTGGGTTTGAGCGTTGCAAAATGAAAACGGAAACAGGCTGCGTTTGATCTACATTAGGTATTATAAAGATTACTTCATTGAAAAATTTAAAACGAAATATGTCAATACAGTATCGATACTTTTGTGGGTATCGAATACACTCGATACCTATAGGTATCGAGTACTTAAGTATTTGGTATCGATACCTGCCCATCACTAATTATGACATGTACCCTTCGAGACATGTCAATCATGTTTTGTTAATCAACTATTTAAGGTTGAACTAACATAAGATTCATTATATTTTGAAGGTAAAATATTTCAATTCACCCTACTTGTGAATTCTGCAATTTTAACAAATTTGAAACATGGGAAATAGTGCTTTTTAAATGTTTAATGCTTGATTTCTATCACGATAAATACCTTTTATCTTTAGCTCTTTTCCATCATAACTTTTGTAATTTTGTTTTCTACATACACTCTATATTTTTTTTGTAATATCATGTTTTAACAATAAAGGTCTTCTAATCACTTTTTTGTTAACCTGACTTATTAAAGTATTGCACACAAAACAGCATTACTCTTAAAAAAATATTTTGGAAATTCTTTTTTATCTCGTTTTTTCAATGAGATTGTTTACAATACTAATTTCTCTTTCCGAAGTACTTCTATTACATACAGAAAAAAGGGCAAGTTCAGGTAGCTGACCATAACTTAAAAAATCACTACTGAGTAAGTGGAGAATTTTGAAAACCATAAATTGCCGCATTCACATGACCAACGAGTAAAAAGCCAGCGTAACCTCTTAACATTCTTCGTCGGAAAATATTTTCAGAAAATTCGTGAATGAAAATAACCTATGATCACACACGTGGGAGAGTGTCCATTTGACCCTGGAGGGTTGAGGTCAGTTATGTGCGGCACACCCGGTATTTTGGAGAGTCATTCAACCCTTTTTATTCACTGAAATACATGTGAGCTTTCTCACCTGTGGTGGGATCTTAGGTGAGAGTTCACAGACATCGAATGAGCTAGGTGTTAGTTGAATATTAACTTTCTTATTTTTATGATTGATGATGATTTAAGTGATGGCATTAATCATTGAAATGAATAACGCTAATGAATATTTACATTTTTTAGAAATATTTTTCTAGCAAAAATGTCCCAGGTTAAACCATGTTTCACCTTTTTTAGTAAACAATGATTCATGTTTATTTCAGTGATGGTGCTTGGTGTTTAGATGGATTATTACCTCTTAACTTATAGCCCAATTCAGTATGTTGCTAAAAAGATAACAATTTGCAAAATAAGTTTAAAGATTTTATACATATGGAAAAGCTTAAGATTATCCTGAATACCGACGTTTAAAAGAAGATAACTTTGAAAATTTATTGTTAGTGTTCCCGCGTGATAGGGTTTCAGAGAAAAGAAGTGAAAAGAGAAAGAGTGAATTAATGTTATGGGTTTTTTGAATAAAAAACCAATAAAGGTTTATTATAGACAGAATATAATTTTAATCTAAATTTTCAAGTTAACTCCTCTCTTAAAATTGGTTTCATATCGCTTTACAATTTTAACACAAAGCCTGTTCTTTAAACTCACATTTTAATTATAAGTATACTTCTTTTAAGGAAATCTACAGGTTAAATTATATTATATTGACGGAGTTTTTGTATAAATTTATACATTACTTTTTAAAATCTTCATTCAAAATTTCCTCATGTTAAATATTTTAGCAGTGATCACTGAGTAGACTTCGAAGTCACTGAAAAATCCTATTAGTGCAGTTAACCCTTTTTATCCTGACGGTACTTATAAGTACCTCTTTGTTCAAACACCTATAGATTCGTAATCTGACCGCTTTTCCTGTTTGTTTATATGATGATGCAAAAATTCAATTAAAAATTTGATGGTAAAATAATTCAGGATATAAAGGGTTAATGACTTACTAAATATAATAAATGTTGTTGTTTTGACCTATGATACCATCAAACTCCTCCATCTCGCATTTCACAACTATGTTCATTTTTATTTCTTTAAATAAATATGACCATCAAGAAGGTCTTTTATAGTGATTTAAAATCGTGAGTGGTCCCTATTATTCAATCAATGATCGACATACAGTTTCGAAGCTTAAAAAATCTATGTATTGACAAAGTCCTTTCAAGTTTTCAATAGATACAATAAGGACACAAAGAAACTAATAAAAACACACATACGACATTCAACACACGAATCTCTCCTGAAATTGATTACATACTACTCGTAAAACAATAGTGAAAAACTGTATCATTTCGAATCCATACGGACTTGCAAAGGCTGGAATGACCTCCTTGTTGAAAGAATAAGCAGATCACGATTCTGGAGAATTAATACGAGTCTGTGTTTCGGCAGTTCAACAGCACGATTGAGGAATTCGAAAATAATGGAGTAAAGATTTGATTTACATTTAGTCGTGAATAGTTACTAACACTCAAATGGTAATTTTGGATCAATTCGTGTGGTAGTACATTTCGGATTATAAAAGGAATTATAATTGGATAATGGAGGATAGAGGAAAAAAGTATTTCTTTTGTGGTAAGGTTTAGAAAGATTTTACTTTTAAATTGAAAAAGACAATTGAGTAAAAAATTTAAAAATATATAAAACATGATATTATTTAAGACATCTTTTCTCAAGAGTTAGGAATAAGTTCAGGAGTTAGGAATAACAATGTGCATATTCATAAATGAAAATGCACATTGATAAAAAAATGTGTATTTAGACATGTTTTTAAAACACATGGAAAGCCAAGCACTCATATATTCCTTATTTATTATTGAAAAACAACAGTTAAAAGCCATAAACTAAATGAACTAGGCTTCATTTTCATAAATGCTTCGTAAAATAATAAATTCTGATTGTAAAAGAAAATATTTTTAGATGTTGTAAATTTAACAAAACATAATGTAAATGGATCTCTGACCGTGTTCATTATAAATTTTTAAGTCAGTCCCAATAGCAAGGATATAAAAGGTGTGTAGCTATTTGTTATCAAGGCATGACTGAAGTACATTTTAACTTTTTTGAATAGTAAAAAAGTTGACCCATTTATAAATCTATATTTGATGAAATGTTTTTGTATTTACCCATATTTTATATTAATTCTTTTGATCTATACGAAAAACTTTTAAAAATTTGTGCGGTGTTAGTCACATTTTAAGTTTTTCAGAAAATAATTTTTTTCAACGGATTTTAGATAATCTTCGCTAATTTTTCAGACATCTGTGGAAAATTTAGTTATTATTTAGCTGATTGAATAATTGTCTAGCAGTTATACAAAAAAAATCATTGAGTAATTATCCATTCAAATTACACAGAGAATTACACGTGTTATTTACTAAAATGAAAAACTAGTTTTAAGGGAGGGAGCAGCCTGAACTCAAGGATAAAAATAAAATGACAAATATTTCGAGAGTGTCGAGAGAGGTAATTCTTGTTAATCTAGTCAGCTCATAGAAAACCGTTCTTCAGCCTAATTACAGATTAACTTCTTTATTAATGAGAGAAAAATCCAGACAGTTATTTTGATAGTACATTATGCAAATGGCTGGAATCTGATTCGGTCATTTGTCAATTGATAGGAAAAATCTGAATAAGTTGGCTCTGATCCATAGAAGTCTTACTCTAAATTAGGTTTTAATTAGTACTTATATGGTATCGTAAGATTGATAATCTAATACCTACTGATCAGTATTTGGTGAATGGGGATATTATATATCCATAGTTTTGTGTGAAGGTAAATTTTACATAAAGTACTGCTTAGGTGTGTTTAAACTAAGTAAAACCAATAGATGTAATCTCACAACTATCAAGCGTCATCTCCAACCGTGGACCGGTTTCGTCCTTGTTAAGACTCATCAGCTCGGAAGCACAGTATAGGATGGTAACGCAAGAGAGCGGAGGGAAAGTACTAGTCTAGCCGACTATAACTGAAAAAGTGGTGACCATTGATTAGTCCTCCACTCATCTGCTGGAAAGACAATGGCATTCCTAGGACATTTAATTCCAGAAAGGTAAGGTAAATGAAGGCTGGATAAGCGGACAATCACGTGGACGAAACCGGTCCACTGTTGGAGGTGACGCTTGAGAGTTGTGAGATTACACCTATTATCCGCTTAACCAGCAAAAAATGGTGAAATTCTCCTTTCTTTTAAGTAAAACCAAGTAAAAACTTTAATTGAATCGCCAGTTTAAAAAAAGGAATGAGTCCAAAAAATGACAAATTGACTTTTTGTGTTCAAAAATATTTCCAAGATTTGGGGATATTGGGAGCATACGTGAGTGGAAAGAGGGGAAAATAATTTTTCCCTATAGGCAGATAGGGAAAAGGCAGATGGGGATTTCCCTATAGGCCCCTTGAATTTGCGAAATCGATGCCCATTCAATGTATTTTTAATAATTTACAGCGGAATTAAGATACTTCGTATTTCTTTTCTTAATCTTCGTGCCGTAAACTAGGCCAAAATTAATTTTTCTTAAAATTTAGAAGTGTTTTTAACTTTTTTATTCGAAGGAATGTTTGACTCTCGTTTATATTCACTTCCATTCACTTCCATTGATACTGTCAATGACCAAGACCCTCTATATAAAGGCCTCCCAACTCGGCCGTGCAACGTCATAACTTTCACTCATCTTTGACGTCACTCCATAGACTTAACATGGCAATTTTCACTCACGTTTGACGTCATCGTCCGGAGTTGGGTGGCCATGTATACAGGGTGTCCCATAAATAATGGGTCACACTTCTAGGGGGGATAGTAGACACCTAGACGAGTCAGAATCACATAGGATTTGGGGGTCCCAGATCAAATCCCAGGGAGTTAAAAATGGAGCGACACCCCAAAAAAATTATTGAAAAATTCAATTTGTAGAAGAACTACTATTGGTAAAAATTTAATAATGGTCTCAAAAATTGTGCTTTAATATGATCTTTAAAATTATCTCAAAAGTCTTCACTTTAAAATTTGTTTTATTATGAAAAAAGGTAAAAAACCACAAAAAAATGTGAAAATTCTACCAAAACCTCATTTTGTATTTCGAAATCCTTTCTTTTGATTTCACAATCTGAAAGATCATAGTTGAAAACCCTTAAGTCCAAAGTTTCACGTAAAAATCATCAATATTAAATGCTTGAGAGCCTGTTAGAGCATGGTTTAAGTCCGTTTTTTGCGTCCGCAAAGTGCCGTTTTGGAAACGGCTATAGGAAACCAGTTTGCGCACGTAAAAAACGAACTTTAAAAGGATCTCAAGCGTTTAATATTGATGATTTTTACGTGAAACTTTGGACTTAAGGGTTTACAACTATGATCTTTCAGATTATAAAATCGAAAGAAAGGATTTCGAAATACAAAATAGGTTTTGGCAGAATTTTCACATTTTTTTGTGGTTTTTTAACTTTTTTCATAATAAAAAAAATTTTAAAGTGAAGACTTTTGAGATAATTTTAAAGATCATATTAAAGCACAATTTTTGAGACCATAATTATATTTTTACTATTAGTAGTTCTTCTACAAATTGAATTTTTCTATAATTTTTTTGGGGTGTCGCTCCATTTTTAACTGCCTGGGATTTGATCTGGGACCCCCAAATCCTATGTGATTCTGACTCGTCTAGGTGTCTACTATCCCCCCTAGAAGTGTGACCCATTATTTATGGGACACCCTGTATAGAGGGTCTTGCAATGACTCAGTTTCATTAAACTTTTGAATTTTCTTTGTCTTAATCATTTTATTTCTCCCTTTTGTGCTGAGAAATGGTCAATTTAAGTGGTTTTTAAGATTTTTCTTCCGTTGAAGTTTCATAAGGTTTAAAATGGGAAATAAGTCCATCAACCTTTTCTGTAAAATATTTTTGTAGGTACTTATATTTGTTTCTATGATTGATCTGTTTTCTATATAGGGTCCTAAATTTCCTGTAAAAATTTGGCGGTTTTACATCAAAAATTCCCTTATTAATACAGTTTTTTTTTATTTTTCAAAACTTGGTTTTTGGACTGATTCCCTTTTTTAAACTGACTATGACAATTCAATTTGTATTGTATATTTTCAGTGATATTTTTAAAGCGTATCTGTATTTCGTATAAAGTTTGCTTCTTTATTTTTAGTATTTCCTTTAATGTTTCATGGTTATAAAAAGTAGCTTCGGGTATAGTGACTAGAATAAGGTCTAGAGAATAAGGCCTAGAATAAGGCCTTATTCTAGTCACTATACTTCGGGCAAGACCCTCTATATACATATAGAGGTTATATAGAGGGTCTTGCTTCGGGCCAACTACTTCTTGACAAACTTGTTATTTTCTTATTGACTCAAATGACGCACTTTTTAATAAAAATATATCCAGATTCTCTTTGGGGTTTACTATAAAAGCTCTTAAAAATTGCAATACTATTTCTTAATTTTAAAATATTTGTATTTTTTTAAATTATAAATTCAGCGACATTTTAATAAAAAGTTTTAAAGTTACTGTTTAATGTATATCTTTATAATTTAAAAATTATGACAAAAATAAATTTCAATATTTTTAATTCTAGTGTATTTTATTGGTTTTATCATATTTATTTATTTAAAATTAATATAATCAATGTTGTATGGCAACGTTAATCATTCGGTGACAAAAAAAAGGTCACGGTGATTATTCGATGTTTAAATATTGCAATCAGAATTAAATTCAGTATACGGAACATTAAAAAATTATTTTACTACACCACAACACAAAAGTGAAAAATTATTTTTATCGAGATTTGTTATTTAAATCTGTTTTTAACTTTTAAAAACTGCTTTTGGTAAATTTTACTTTTGAATATTCTGTTATTAGTTTTAAACCAATCGCTAATGTTGAATGTCTTTAAAAGTTTTGAATTGTGATGACAGAAAAAAATATAAGGGATGTAAAGATGTAAAAATTTAGTTTATTTAACAAGTTTAGCAAAATATTATTAGGATCTAATTTTTCATATCATAATATTGGTTTGTTTTGTAATTTATTTAATTTGTATTTCTTGAATTGTATATTTTTCTTTTGAAGTCATAATGCTTATAACAGATTTTAAAAGGAAGATGTTCTAAACGAACATGCGACTAGAAAGATTTTAAACTTTGATTTTATCGCTTAACTTTCCCCAGATGGATTTTAAAGTACTACCATGAAAGGTAACCTCCCATCTCCCAAAACCATACTTATCACTTCCTGTATGGCATCATTCTATTAGCAAACGATATTTTCATGATGGAAAATGATATAACACGAGAAAGGCATCTCTTTTTAAACGCTTTTATTCTACTTGCTTTTGGCGGCGTTTTACGGGTGGAATTTTAAAACTCGATTTTCGGGCACTTCCCGATATGTCAGGGCCCCGAAACTTTACACATCGGTGTAACCCTCATGACACTCCAATATCCAACCATTATCTAGTCAAACAACCAAAGGATTAAGTTAATTAACGAGTATTTTTAATTAACAGAAAAACCAGAATTTGAGACCTTTCCCAAGGGGCTATTCTCCCTAAACCGTGCACAATTGTTTATAAGGCATAAATTCATCATATTCAAAAGTCAAAACGAGATTTGCCCAGTAATTACGATAATTATAGACGATTAATCATTTTTTTTCTTTCCGGATTCTTGTACATAATATTTCAGGCACTTCCAAACGATATAAAGTTCTGAAACTTTGCACCGTGGTGGAAACTCGATGACAATGCAATATTCAATCATCAACTAGTCAAAACCTCCGTAATTTAGGTAATTAACGAGTGTTTTTAGTTATCATTTTAATTCATATTTGAGACACTTCCGTGAAGCCAATGGCTCCCAAAACCTGTAAGATAATATACTAGGTATATAACTACAATATTTAATCTTCAAAACGTGATTTTTTACCTTCCAATTAACAATTAAGATAATTAGCGATTTAAGATAATAACCGCGAGAAAGAAATCGCCAGAAGAGCGAGAAATCGCCGAAAATAGGTGTCCCATCCGGATAAATGGCGAGAGAAGAAAAATATGTTCTTTTGTAATTTATTGACTACTGAAAAGACTGGATGGTACTGTTTGCTCCTTGATACACACACACTAGTTCTGAGTTTTTTACGATTGTTTTTTTTATTTTATTGAATGCTTTCTTTTCTTTTTATTGTGAATCTTTTTGATATCGATGGATTTCATCAGCGATTGAGCGGATGCTAGGTTATATTCTTTGTTCGAGGTATTTTTCCCGCTCAGCTCTGTTATTATAACGTACCCAGCAAAATTAAATAGATTTTAATTAACTTTGGAGTTGATTGTCCTGCTGAGTCGTCAGAGTATTGTTCTACTTTGTCAGATATGTGAAAAATTTTTGTTATACATGAAACTAAAATTCCATCCTAACATAACATTAAATATGGTTGAAATAAATACGTTTTTTCTTGTGAGTTTTTGTTAAAAAATACCATGACTAAAAAGTAGAAAATAAAATAAGTAAAAAAAAGATTTTTTAAAAAACGCTTTTATTGAAGTGTTCTAAAAGGTCAAAAATAATTTTTTCGATTTGACAAATAATTTATTGGGAAGTAGAAAATAACTTTTTGGTAAGTAAAAAAACTGATTTTCTAATCACTAAAAATAAAAGCGTGGGCGCTAGTAATTCTTAATTCACTATTTATTCTAACTTCTTTATTCTATGTTCTATGAGGTTAAATTTACAAATTTCTCATTCATGAGTTTTGAGTGGGATGGATTCACTTTAAATTCTCTATTAGGTATTTTTATTGATATAAAGTTATACATAAATGCCGACGTAATGGCCTAGTGGTAAGAGCATCTAACTGCAAAGCCGTACGTCTGGGGTTCGAATCCCCGTTTGTCAGGGATGTTACTGTTACTGTCCTGTAAAAAAATTTAAATTTAAAAAATTACTAGCGCCCACGCTTTTATTTTTAGTGATTAGAAAATCAGTTTTTTTACTTACCAAAAAGTTATTTTCTACTTCCCAATAAATTATTTGTCAAATCGAAAAAATTATTTTTGACCTTTTAGAACACTTCAATAAAAGCGTTTTTTAAAAAATCTTTTTTTTACTTATTTTATTTCACTTGCTTTTTCAATTCTCTGGGAGAGAAATGAAGATGGCAGAACATAATCTGATTTCATCTGGCTTGATTACTTTTGTCCATAGTGTTGTCAAATTAGTGACGCGTCATCAAGTGGACGTTGACTCAAAAAAAAATTTTTTTTAGGGGAAATGGAAGAATGCGCAACTGAGGTTCATTTGTTTGGTACGTTTCCGTGTATTCAAATTGGTTTAGGAAAGAAATAAAATGAAAATAAATGAGGTGTTAAAAGGATGTTATTGTCGTTACAGTGTTTAACATGCAATATCCATTACACTGCAAAAAATTTCACAGTAATTTTACAGCAAAAATTGCTGGCAATATGGGAGCCAGCCATTTTTGCAGTGATTAAACAGCAATTTTGTAATTTTTGACTTTAACAGCAATTTTGTGAATTTACAGCAAGTTTGTAAATTTAACAGCAATTCTGTATTTTTACAGCAATTTTGTAATTTTACAGATTTTTGTGTTAACATTACAGCGATACTGTAATTATTCCGCAGAAAAACTAGAAAGCTATGTACATCTCAGATAATGTGTTGTTCTTTCATGTTTCTACAAGTATTCAAAATGTGGCATATTATGAACCACGGGAGGTACCGGATCTACGAAGGTTATACTTCCTAGTTTTAGAATCATCAGTCGGTTCTTACACCTCATCTAAATAATTTGACTCTTTTAGTGGTGAGCGTGAAAACAAAAACAAACATTGGTTTCCTGTCCGCAAGGATTCAGAAACGTTTCAGAAATGAAAATCAGAATTTTTCAGGAAAGTGTTAAACTGCTGTAAAAACTCATAAAAAGCAGGAACGTTACTGGAATTAATGCAGAACTACACATAATTTGGGCTGTTAATTTATAACTATTTTGTTTATATGTATTAAGAAACATTTTCGTTGCTAATTTGACATTTCTTTAAGAAACTATATCTCCAGCTTTCTGTTCCATAACGTAAAAATTACTCCAAATGTTGCTATAGAGGTGCTGAATGATTTAGGTCTTAAAATTGGTATTATTGAGGAATTTGAATTCAATTCATTTTAATTTCATTTAATTTTGGTGATGATATAAAATTCTTACCAAATTAATAACTTCAGACATAGGTTAATGTTATACAGATTATAGTGCTATTATCCTGTAAAGGTAATGTCACATTTAAAAGCATTCAATAAACAAGAATTTCATTTTCTTTTAATATTTATTTTGATGAATGATGACCAATTAAAAAGTTACAGATATTACAAGGAAAACTACCAGGTAAGTTACTATGTATATTTAATTTAAAATGATGCAGGTGGCGCTTCAAATTTACAGCTAAAAAGGCAGTTTTTTTGAGATTACAGCAAATGCGTAAAATATTAACAGCAGTTTTTGCTGTTAAATTTTTCGTTTTTTTTTGCAGTGTAGGATGAAGTCATAAAAATTTTCAAAACCTATAGTTTCTCTTTTTAAATTTAAGTGAAAAAAATGTAGTGGGTTAGAATAAAAAACTTTCTTATTAAATATCCCTTATTTAATATCCCTTTCTTTTTTCTTTCAGTCTTTTTTTTCTCAAAGACGATGTTCTAAAATGCATCTGAATATCATCATATGCAGCTCTTTTTTAAGAATAAATTTAGCTTTAATACAACCGTCACAGAAATGCTGTCCGTTAAATTTAATTTTGTTCAAGAGTTTTTTAATTTTATTGATGCAACTATTATACATTATTTAAAGCTCTAATATTACCTGAATTATATTGCCTTAGCTCAGGGTTCGGCAACCTATTGAAACGGAAGAGCCAAAAGTAACAGTTTACGAAATTTCCCAGTTTTTAAAGAGCCACTAATTTTTTTGCTTCAATGTTATAGTATGTGCTTAGTATAAATTTGATTTTACATTGGAGGGTCATTTTAGTTGGGTACCGTTTTTACCCAAAATTTTTCCTTTTGGGTAAAAATGCTCCCCAACTAAAATCACTATTTCCTACTTTCGGGTAGGGTACTTTTTTACATCAAGTTTTAGATGACTTACGTACACATTCTAAATTAATTTTAGTGAACTTAATTTAAAAATTTTGTATAAGCGATGTGAATTCCTGGAAAAAAAAGAGAGTCTGGGAGTCCTCCCCCAGAAAAAACTTTGGAAATTTCCCCTTCAAAATCGCGTTTTAGCTCATTTTTGCCTTTTTCGATTGCACCCTAAGAGCACCTCTCATTATTTAAGTGGCAGAATTTTCAAGGAAAATTAGTATAGTTATAATAAATAACAAAATTTCAAGAGGGTGTGGATCCCACTTCAGAAAAATTTTGGAAATTTGCCCCTAAAAGTAGTGTTTTATTTAGTTTTTAGAACTTCTGTAACGACCAAATAAGGATCACTCCTCATCAGTCACAGAATTTTCAAGGAAAATCAGCACGTATTCCAAAATTTTTAGGAGTGTTAAGGAGTTCTCTCCCAGAAATTAGATGGAATAAGGAAGTTGCATGTGTCAGATTTTCAAAAACAAACAAGTGTTCGGTATGGTTTTTTGTATGGTAAAATGAAATATCTAGTCAGTTTTTCAAAAAAATGTACAGGTAATTAAATATTTTAATTTAAAAGTCGAGAAAAAAACACGTGACTGAAAACGTTTATTGTTTAAACTATAAGATGACGTCAACAATAATACCATCAACTCCATTGCTTTACAACAATGTTTATTATAAGATGACGTCACATCCGAACTCTTGGCGTTTTCGCGCGCTTTTAAAAAGGGGATTTTTGTTAATTTTTTTGACAATCAAAAAAGTTCTCGATCGGCCTCAAATTTTGGGTAGTTGCTTATTTTTGCAAGAGGAATCGATTAAAAAAATATAAAAAATCATGCAACTTCCTCATTCTTATCCTTAAAAGTAGAGTTTTGATTATGACTCTTCTTGAGAACTTAAAAATATATTTTCTGATTTTTTAAAAGTTTTGATTAATAAATTATTAATATTTTCGTATGGAACTTGAGAGCCGCAACTTTACATCGAAAGAGCCGCTGGTTGCCGACCCCTGCCTTAGCTGGTTCTTTTATATATAACATCCACTCCCACATAAAATTTATTGGATGACGAAATCTTTATAATGGGATGCATTTTTATATTATTTTCAGAAGTCCAAAAATAAAAATCCGAGTGTAATGCCAACATTGTTAATTTTTATGATTTAAATTATTAAATTAAATAGGTTGCTGTAATTTTAAAATATATTAAACCAGGGGTTCTCAAACTTTTTAACATCGCGACCCACTTTTGAGAAACAAAATCTAACGCGACCCACCAACTACAGTTATTTATAATTAACTGAACTGAGATAATTATCTCATGCTCCCTCCCCACATAATTTTAATTTCTCTGACTGGGGGTATTCAACTATTTAGTTACAAGGGTATGAAATAGTTTAATTGTGGTCTAACAATGATCCCTACAGTAAAAAGGGGGGTCTGGGGGTACTCCCCCAGAGAAAATTTTAAAATTTGACACTTAAAAACATGGTTTTAACTTGTTTTTTTAGCAATATGGGATAAATTACATCAGTTGCATCCTTTCCCAAGAAAATTCTTAAAATTTGCATTGATCCCTCGGTGTGGATTCGGGAGAAACACTAAATTTTTTTTTTCAAATCTTATTTGAATAACCGACTAGTTTGGCATTATCGGCACATTAAAGTGACACACATAGTATGTATTTACATTAATTGCCTTTTACGTTCCTCTCCAAGTAATTTAGTTTTTCCTCAAATTTTTATTCTTTTTACTATAGTATGGTAATTTGATAAATTTCAAAAGTTCAACTAATAGTTGGATAATTCAGAAGTCAATAACACAGTTTGTGAAAAATTAAAAATCTTCTCGTGACCCACCAAAAACTGACAGGCGACCCACCAGTGGGTCGCGACCCACAGTTTGAGAAACCCTGTATTAAACCATTATAGTAAAAGCAGGTTGCCTATGAATGTGGGCACACTGGCCGTGGGTCAAGATGCCAAATTAATTAGCCAATTAGCCAATTTAAGGGAGCTTTACTTAGACATGTGGAATTATGCATAAAATTTATATTATTCAACAAAAAGAGAAAGAAAAACTTTGGGAATTTAAGATGCATCAAAAGTGACAAGACATTCACCTTTAAGATGAAGCTTAAAAATCTCAAAATACATCCAAGCATAATACATTCTATGAATAGAAATCAACCAGAACTCTCGTTTTTCTCAAACTGCTAAGCTTCAGCTTCAATCTTCATGCAGTATGTGAACGAACTCGCTAGAGTACCAACACCAGTCAAAAAAATCTCCTGGAAACAATTGTTCTTTCAAAATGATTCGGAAAGAATGAATGGAGTGACAGCTTCCACGTGTCTTCACATGCACACAAGGAAAGAACACCTAGTGTCCATTATTTTGGGGTGTTTTCGGAAACTCATCGCCTTCGCTGACCCACATTCTCTATTCATGCGATCACCAGAAAGATGGTAATGGTGATTGTTGTCTTTCGGCCTTGTTGCGGTCTCTCTTCCTATTGTTCCTAAATATTTACTATCGTTTGCATTTCCTGAATTGGATGGAGCGTTTGCGGGGCGGTTTTTGAGATTTTCGCTCTTTATTTTGGATTATTATAGAAATGGGATTGTTCTTTTTTTATGTAATGAAAAATTCATTTAAATTACTTTTTCTTTAAAAATAACGAGGTAAAATATTTAGGAGTAATCTTGATAGAATTAAAGACAATGATTTTTTTTAAAAATTACTTTAAAAATTTAGTAACTTTATTTAGAAAAACTGTAATTTCATTAAAATTGAAAAAAAATTCCATTAGTAACCATTAAATTAAAAATTATTTTGATATATTGGAAAGTGTATAATTTTGAAATAGTAATCAGGTTGTAATTATGGGAAAAGCGTTCATTTGCTTATCTTCGCTTAGAATAGTTCATAACTTTTTCAATATAGACAAGATAAATGTTACCAATATAACTTTTACCTCTTTTTTCATTATATTATTTCATTATTTTCCAGTTATGGTAGATATTTTTAAATAATATAATTAGTTAATTAATAGAACCTATTTATCGTCAGTGAAACATAAAACTTATATCTTTAGTTTGGCCAGATTGATGTAAAGACGAATTTTGTCTCTGTGGTTGAAATATTTAAAACCATATCACCATAGAAGCAAACAAAACCCGAAGTGTATTAAAACTAGTGATGGGCAAAATCTATAATTTTAGGTATCGAATACTTTGGTATCGAATACGTATAGGTATCGAATACTTTGGTATCGAATACTTATAGGTATCGAGTACTTTTAGGTATCGAGTACTTTTTTTCAATGTCGGGAAATGAACCTGAAGGGACAATTTTTTTAGGGCCTATCCATAATCAGACTAATATTCAAAAAACTGAAAGCGATCCATCAAAAAGCCCCGTAGCTACGGGCCTGGAGGTGGATAGAGGCGAAGGATTTGGCGGGGGAAAAACCTAGCCGCGTCAAATTTCTCTCGCGGATGATTAACGACTTGGGTTTGAGCTTTGCAAAATGAAAACGGAAACAGGCTGCGTTTGATCTACAGTAGGTATTATAAAGATTACTTCATTGAAAAATTTAAAATGAAATATGTCAATAAAGTATCGATACTTTTGTGGGTATCGAATACACTCGATACCTATAGGTATCGAGTACTTAAGTATTTGGTATCGATACCTGCCCATCACTAATTAAAACACAAAAATATTTCCTAAAAATCAATAACAATTTAAATCTTTTACGAATCTTAAAAAGAAATATACTTCCCATAGAATAACACTGTAAAAAAGGAACTAACTAAAACCTCTCTAACATATACCTCTCAACACATTCCTCAAGAAACAATAGCAAATCTCAACAACTAATTGTTTTCTAAGCAGATTCCCGTCTCGCCCCTCCTAAACATAAGGAAAAACCCCACAAGGCCGTAACTGCAAGGTTCCGAACCGCGCATCTTTTCCAAAACCGGTGAAAAATCATCCCTTTTAGTAGTTTTTCCTCACTCGGGTAATCAGCTTTACCGCCAAGCACACGTTTTCCTCCTCTTGACCTGAGAGTGTCGTAGCGCGTTTTCTCTCTGCTCCCAGATGCTGGGGAGTCGGAGTTGAGACGAGTGGGTGGACTCGGGTGGACTGCAGCTGAGGTGAGTGGATATACTGTGCCTTGTGTTTTTTTCGGAGGTTAGTTCGTTTGATATGTTTGTTTTGGATGCGGTTTGGGGATACAATGGAGGGTAGTAGAGGTGACGATATGGACAAAAGGAGGACGCTCTCATGCTTTGAATCTGAATGTATTGTGAAAGTTCTTTGTGAAAAAAGGTTAATAAGTTGATAAAACATATTTATTAAATTATGGTATGAAAACAACCAATGTTGTACGAAAATTCAACTATAGACTTTGTTGATTACATTTTATGTATGTTTTAGGACTACTTCTGTTGTTTATTGAGAAATATTTAAAGGAAGTCGAACTAAGTTTTTTATACTAGAGAGAACATTACAACGTTGCAAAATTTAGCGATGACTCATGGAAAAAAATTCAGTGTTTAAAATTTATTTTCTACATTGATTTTTCTACATTGATTTTCTACAACGGGATTATTGAAAACACTAGTTATTAGTGGTTGGGAAAGTAATATATGACTGATATAGTAATTGATTAAATGTAAAATATCGTATTTTTCTGTGTTGTTCATAGAGTAAATTCATTATCAATACTGAAGCATTATTTCATATTATACAGTAGAGTCAGTCCAGCTTTTGTTGCAATTTTTTTTTATTAATTTCTATAGGTATCAAGGACGAGCCTTAGGCTCATATGATACCACAGATTTATTTTCTCTCTTTGTTGTTTCGTTGTGCGTTTATTATTTTTGTATATTTTAATACTCTTTGTATGTTTTGTTTTTCTGTCTTTGTCGTTTTTCTGTCCTTGTCTTTGTCCAATAAAAAAAATTTGATTTGATTTGATTATGTTAGTCATTCTTATCTTGAATACCGTATTTATTAATCGAAATACTGATGCGAACTGAAAACTTTTTGGGGGATTTATAAGAATTAGGATTGTATTTTGATACGTTTAGGTTTATGTCATCTTGAAATAAAACAAAATTAATAAATAATTTATGATGAACTAGTTTCAGAACTATGTTAAGGTTGTATAGTCTTTTCAAACATTATACTATAAAACTAGCTGATATGCCCGGCCTTGCACGGGTAGAGTTATAGCTTTAGGATTTCTTTTTTTAAAATTTTCAATATATTTTATACCTTATTTTACCAGGTGAAAGGTATTAAAATCCATCCAGTTGTCAAGCATTTTAATATCTGAACAATTTCTACATTGAACCTCATGATACCCATAAAAATCAGAAACAAATCTCTCAAAATTACTTTAAATATGCCCATTTAGAACCCTTGATTAATCATACAGGATTTTAATTAACTTTTTCTGTGAAATTATTCAATAACTAAAAGCGTATTCCATTTTTAAATTTATGAAAAAATCTATCTCTTGTTAAAAGGGCTTTTACATTTTCAATGGGCAATACCACTATTTATTTTTTATTTTTTTATTCGATAGAGGTACCCTATAGCGGAATATACGTGCAAAAATTTTTTAATTACGATGATTATTTATTTTTTTTATGTAATTTCAAAGTTTGACTTTAAAAAAGGGCGTTAAATCGTCCAATTTCCCAATGTGACGTACTTTTACCCAATGCATTGATTTTAAACAATGCTTTAATTGTTTAAACAAATCATTGTTGGGTTTCTCGTTAAAGTCTGTATGAGTCAGTTGTGACGTACTTCTACCCTAAACAAAGACAAAGGGCTTGGCGATTTTAATTTTAAATATTTAATTAGCTAAATTTTTTTGAAACTTTTCATGTGGATTTTTGGATTTAGATCTATTTCCTTTACTGGAAAAATGCATTTTTTCTGTTTTCAAAAAATGATGGTATTGCCCATTGTTTTTGTATTGTAAATCAACTTTCTTGAAGCTGCAATAAATGATCGTTTTTTATTTACATAAGTAATCTGTGGATTTGTATAGAAGACAAATACACACACATTGACTTTTATTATATTAGATTAGATACTGTATTTAAATTAATTTAAATATTTAATTCATTTATTTTGTATTTAAATTAATTTAATAATATGTATGTTAAGTATTGCAATACCTGTAAAAAATTATAAATGTTTAATATAAAAACTACCCCTTGTGTTTTCAGAAATTTACATACTAATTTTAATTTATTTGTTTCAGGAGTATGTCATTGAGTAAAAGAAGAATTAAGTAATGAATTTCTTACAAGTGTCCTAGTCTTTCTTTGGATCTTCAATGAAAGAAAGTAAGTTATCTTCACTTTTTTGGATTATTTGTAACCTTCCTACAATTATATAAAATTTAACATTATATACTGATGTGCAATCACATTTGACACAATTGAAGTGTTACTTTAATGGAAAGCTGGTGGAGTTAACGCATTGTTGCTACAGCACCTCAATTATTAAAGTACAAACAGCGCAACATCTCTATCCTAATATAAAAGACCAATGTCATTTTTGAGATTTTTGTCAAAAATGGTAGGTAAGGTTTATAAAAAAGTATGATTTGTTACTTTTTCACATTTAATGCATATTCATGAAAAGAGTTTTTAAATACTTACATAATATTAGTTTCAGTAATTTACAAATTATGAAAAACATCCCTTTTCCTTTTTACTACCCTTTATAATTTAGGCATTTTAACTTGTAATTTCCTCAATTTTCTGCTTTCTGAAGAAAATATTGTTTTAATAATATATTTTATACACACTTCCTTCTTTACAATTTAATTGGATCTTACCTAATCACTAATGTTTTTGATGGTATTTAAGACATTAATGACATTTTTAGATATTTTTACTAACCAGATATTTTTTCAACTACATTAACATTTAAAAACTAAAAATGGAATTATTAGTATGAATATTTTCCCATTAATGATGCATGCATGCATTGAATAAAACAGATGCGTGATAAACTTAAATTAAGTGTCCCCAAGGGAAAATACCCATTCTCTGGGTTCGCATCACCCCGGAACATCCGAACTTCAAAACTCGCGAACACCATCGGACCCACACGAGCATTTCCGATTTTCACACTTTCCTCTGCTCAACCGAAACTTTCCGACTCAAAATTTTGAACTTTCAAAAATCAGTCGTTGAAACCTCGGATCGTTTCTCATGGAAAGCTGGCGTGCGCAAAGTCAAATTCTTTCCATTTCTTGGGCCGAATAGGTGCGAAAAAACATTTCTTTCCAGTAAATGTATGTGGGGGATTTACTCAGTTTATCAATAAAGAACACACTTTACTAGTTAAAAATTTATTTTGCCTCTAATATTTTTGTATCCATGTTTTCCTTAAATGTTCGTTCATCGTAACACATAAAATTTAGAACATTTCATATGCAATTGACTTAGATTACTTTTGATATAAATAAAATATGTAGAATATTCATAATAAAACATCAGATGCATCTGAAAATATTTATTAAAAAGAAAATATGTGTATTAGAAAGTTTTTCTGTTAAATGGGCAGTGCTTAAGAAAAATTGGGGATAATTTATGCATCAAATTCTAAGATGGTGGATCTGAGAGCTCTTTTATGACTGTTTTTTTTGTTTGAAGTCTAGAAAAATTAACTCTACAAATTAGTTAAATTTAAAAATTAACAAGAAAAAGATCTAAAACAGATATGAAAATAAATATTATTGTTTTGCTCATTGAAACCGATAAAAGCGCTGAACCCGGAATAACCGTGCTTACTTCCTCTCCCAAAACAAGTTAACGGGATTTACGTTGACGCAAAAAAAACCGACGGATTTATTTCTCAAGATTGAGGGTTAATTATCCTATTTGAAGCCTGGGAGTCAGTCGTTTGAGCGCAAGGAATGCTGTTTTTATATTTTATTGAGTTCACATAATTTTCTTTTAAAGTTTTTTAAAATGCATAAAGCATTTTACCCCTCAGCTAGTTTTCTCTGAAAATACTTAAGTATAAAAATGGAGTATTTAGAGATATGCTTTTATGTTAGAATAGTTTCCCACGGATAAATAAAAAATGCATTTATAGTAATTTATAATTTGTTCTTTTCTCAAGATAAACTATAGCTAAGTTTGAATAGCCGTACGATACATAAAGATGTAAACGTAGTTTAGTTTTTATTACCTACACATCTTTCCCCAGTTCAATTAAGTAAGAGGGTTTTTTCAAATTATTGTTACGGTAGGAATTTTAATTTTTCTCTAATCAATTTAGACTGAATATTTAACTAAAGGCTCCACCTTCAGTGAAAAAAATGAGACTGTGAAATTTTGTATAATTGCTACAGATATTATTTCGTGCGGAAGAATTACGCATGTAACTGTTTGGATCAGTGACCAAAGTAATGAAAATTTCTTAAGCCAAAAATCGGATTGAATAGCATTCTTTTACTTACCGGTCGAGCGATAATAAGTTCAATACGTTCTTCGAATACTCAGCATTTTTACAGATAACATAATTATAACTTTCCGAATCCTCAAACAAGATACCAAAAAGGGCTGCAACCAATAATCATCCCAAGCGAAACAGTTAACAAGATAAGTAACGTTTACATCGCGAGCCGTCCATTCTTCCCATGATCGGTCAAACATCTTAATCGGCGTTCCATAGCCTCATCCGTCAACCTTTTCGATATCAACAAGTGTTCGTCGTGCGTAAAGTGAGATGTGACGGAACAGGCCTTTGCCGGTGTAGTGTGACCACGATGGTTAATTCGGGGGTTTGAGAGAGAGAAAAAAAAATCACGCGATTCCGATAGAAAAAGTGGAAGGCGATTACCAGACCGTGTGCTGTGGTGTCGGTCAGTGATTCAAACTTTTTTTTGAGTGTTTTGTGGATATTTCTGTTGTTGGTGTTCTCGTTAGGATTCTTTTGGTTTCAATGAAGTCAGTGTCATTCGTTTGATTATTTCTGGTTTTTATATTCATGCGTGAAAGATTGATGGTCATCAGATGACGAATCAATTTCAAATACGCGCGAGTAATTGAAATAAAATATTAATACAAATATACTATGACTTTCAATTCAAAGAGCCCTTCAAATAAATATCTTTGCGAGAACTTAAATGTTTCTAGGTAATCAAAACCCCATTACCCATTGCTGAAAAACAATGCCTCTTGAAATTACTTTCGCACCCGTTAGATAGTAGTATCGCTTATTACTTTCTCGACGCCCAACGGGTTCTTCGGCCGGCGCCCAACTCAAGGTGAGCCGCATTCACATTGCCAACAGCTGGAGGCTACGAAGTCACCCACAACAACTACTTGCTGGGACAACAATATAACTCATCAAGGCCGGAGTCTGTTTGATAATAAAACTAAAAACTCTTTTGGTGTTAACGAAGGGTCACTTATCTTTTAGAAATTATTTGAAGATTCATTCAAAGTATTTCATACTTTTTTAACGCGTATATAAAACATCAGAACTGTTTAAAGGGCCCACCCATCAGGTACGGTCCTAGTGGAAGAGGGATGTAAGATGTAAGGCTTTGGAAGCTCCTTATAGCCTGAGGATTTACGACTTTCGAGTTATTATAGGGTGAAATCAACTGTTTTACGATACTGAATTGCTAGGGGATGCTAGGCGGTCTCATAAAATAAGCCATAGTCACTTTACTGTACCTAGACACATAATTTCTGACTAAACTTGAAGGCGTTCCAAAGTTAAAGGGGTACGCTAGGATTTATGGGGCTCCTTGTATAGGGAAGGGTTTGTTAACCATCAGGATTGTCCCTCAAAGTATCCAGCAAGCCCCCCCCCTCCGAAGTATTTCTTCCAAATCCCCCCAAGCTCAAAATTCACGGTCTCCCAACACGAAGTCAATTCCTCTGCTCCTGTCGACCATTCCACTCTCCCCATCCACTTATTTAGATGAGTAAACACCATCCTAAGCTTCTGATCTTGCTCCGTCGAAGGTGTTTTAGAAAGTGAAGAAAACATAATAAAAATGCAAACACAATCGATTGGCAAAAAAAAGAAAGATGGTTGTTAGAGAGTAACCCGTGATGGACACCACACCACACCATGACAAAGAGAAGGGCAAATGGAAGAGAGATGTTTTCATCTCTCTTCAAGCTGGTGCGTAGCGCTCCCAGGTAGGTCTGAAATTTCAGTGGTGCCCCCCCAAAAAAAGAAAATCCTGGATCCGCCCCTGGTAGCGCTAGTGTTGTACTATTCATATTTAAAATCAATGTCTCAAAATGCATCCCAACCATAGATTCTCCTCCACCAATCACTAATGACTCCTTCCAGATCCCGCCCCCACCATGGACTCCAAGTCCTCCCCCGACAACCTCCTGGCCTACCACGGGCGTCCGTCGCTGCTGTATCCCGCCCTGCGCGCCGACGTGGACGACCCGCCCGGCTTCCCTCGACGGCTGGCCAGTGGGCTGGGCACGGCCAAGTTCCTGTGCGGCGCCTGCCTGGCCCTGCTAGGGGGCATGGCGGCCTACGTGCGGGCGCGCTCCGCCGGCACCTACGGCGGCATCTGGAGCGGCCTCTTCGCCATCTTCTCGGGGCTGTGCGTCATCCTGGCGGCCAGGAAGCACGACGCCGCCAAGCCCAACGGATCTCTGCTCGTCGCCCTGCTAGTGCTTTCCATTCTAGGGTAAGTTGTGGTGGGTCATCGATAGGGAGATAGCTCCCGGGCAAGTATGATATGATGCATCGTGTCCTGATGTGCACCATGTGCCATAAAACACCAATCGACCCTGACACAAATATTCCCCCATTAAGCCATAAAATACGGCACTTTACACAAAAAATGGTGGAAAGAAATTGCCTTCATACATTGAGATGTTACACCGCGATACGGAGGTACCTTCCACCTAGACTCGGAAGGAAGTCCCACACGTAGTGTGACATCTCTCACTCGACTAGCATCATGCGCCATAAATTAACAATCAACCAAACAATCCACTCGGATAGACCTTCCTCAAGTCTAGGAAGGAGATCCCTCCGTATCGCGATGTAACATCATGTATGAAGGCAACTTCTATCCACCACTTTTGTGTAAAGAGCAGTATTTTTTTTTAAAAAAGTGATCTACCAGTCAAAAAAGGGATCAGCAGCTCTAAGGGCCAGGTTAGATTTTGACAACCATCGAGTTAACAAGCGTCAGTTCAATAACCTGTGGGCAAGAACAACACAGAAGGAAAAGTGGTTTAGGAATTCGACTTTAATAGCCCGTTCCTCGCAGTCTAACTTGGCCTTAATTGGATAAACCATTCTGTGACTGCTGGTCAGGTAACTGAGAATCCGGCGGTTAGTGGTAATGCAGTAATTCCCAGTTGGAATCTAAAGTGGGAGGGTGCTAGATTATTCCTTCTAAATCTATCCCTACCCTTCTCAGTAATGTTCACAAGACATACTGAAAAGTACTGGCATAAAATCTCGATTCTTCACATGGGTATTTTGCTTACCGCATTCCCTTATAGTACATACTTTATAGGGTCATTGCCCTTTTAAAACCTTCCTGAGCTTTTACATTTTCGAGAGATACTTACACAGACTTGTTCTACAACCACAATCTTAAGACATCTGCTCTAGGTTTATTCTTTATCACCAACTTGTAAGTTTCTACTCAGTCAGCTTCTGGGATGTCTAGGATTGTCTGTAGGATATAACAGACAATACCTTACTGAAATTTTCGACAGCTTTGAAATCCAAACACATACAACTCTAAAAATGCAGTGCCTATTATAATAAACTCCTTGTCTCACAACAAACCATTTCTGCGCAGGTTCTTCAACACAGGCCTGCTGGCAGCCTTCACCGCCATGGACCTGGTGGCCGAAGTGTACATGGAGGATCTCTCGGGAGGGCTGGTCTGGCGAGGGGTGGAGAACGCCTCCCCCTTCGCCGTGCAGGTGCTCCTGCTGACCACGGCCACGGCGGACTGCCTGCTCTCTCTCGCCTGCTGCGTCATCAGCGGCCGCGAGGTCTGCTGCTGCGGTCGCCCCACCCCAGCCGCGGCGGCGGCAGCCGCCGTGGGCCGCCGCGATCGCCTCATCCGCTGGCTCGGGTCCCAGCAGCCGCCACCGCCCCTGGGGCTCCTTCCGCCAGTCAAGCTGGTGCCCTCCTCCAACAGGTCCGCCCCGAGCGGCAGGGCCAAGACGCCGTCGACGCTGCGCGTATTCCCGCCTGGGCCACCGCTCGACCCCAGCGAGTCGCTGCCGTCGTCCAGCGGGGGCAGCGGCGGGTCCGCCGACTTGCCCCTCGTCAAGGCGGACGAGCTGGGCAAGGAGTCGCGCAGGAGGGAGCGAAAGGGCCGGGGGGAGCACCGCCCCCCGAGGAGGGACGAGAAGGCGGCGGCGGAGCAGGCAAACGAAGCCAGGATCGCCGTGCCCGTGGTCGTCGACGAGAAGTACTTCGCTCTGGACAGGAAGTTGTCGGAGGACTTCATTGATAGAACGTCGTGGAACTACAGATAGACCACCAGCAGTGGATCTTTGACTAGATATTACGACCCTAGTGATTTTTTTCAATTATGAGAACTTCCAGGCACTTCATTTTGCCCAGGACAAAGATCTATTGAGTCAATTGTGAGGATCTTTAGATAATTCCTTTCTAAAAGGCTCATTCAGACTTATCACTTTTTGTGTTTAGTTTGGAAGAATTGTCCGAAGTGTGCGAATTGGTGTTTCCCTATTTACTCCATCCCTTTTCTAAGGAAACTAAGCGATTCACAGGAGTGAATAACTAAGGATGAACAGTGAGAGTTAAAAGTATGAATGAGTTTTTAGAGCTTTTCGCACTTAAAAAAGGAATGTACACGTAAAGCTAAAAGATCCATAGAAATGCATTTTTTGCTTTGTTTGAGGGTGATCTGAGGTCGCTAAGGTCTGGCAATTTGTGTCCAAGTTAAACCAAATAACATGGGCAATGATAACTTTCCCAATGACAAATTAAGAATATCATGAGAGTGAACTGATGTTGAGTACAACAAAAGAGGATTGGCTCCCATCGCATTGATAAATAAGCTATCTGAAAAGGAGGATCTTGTGAAAGATAGGATATTCTAGGAAAATATTCTCCCAGTCATAGAAGATGTGTGATCATTAGCCCTTAAAAGAGTGATGTTTTTTAAACCTCCCGAGCAAGGACTTAATTGACAGTTCAGGGAACTCTTGATCAGGTCCTCGCTTAAATGAAACAACCCGTTTCGAGGTGTTAGGTTATTTCAGACAGCTCGTGGAAACTTTTTTTATTGCTAAAACCTACATTTGAGATAGGAAAAAAAATTATTTTTGTATTTGGAAGTTGAATGAGAAATAAACAGTATTTATATCCTTAACCCACAAAATTAGATTTACCTCCTATGGAGAGATTCAAGAGTTGTGGAAGCTGAATGTGTGTTACGAAAGTTTCTCAAATTTTAAATAACTATACAGAGGTTTTATGAGAATTTGCATTTACATTCTCAGTGCTATGTACAGGACTGCTTGACCAGTTAAAAGATATTATTTCAGTGGAGATACTTTTAAGACTCCCTACTTGTCAACAATATTTTACTGGTGTTGAAATCACAAACATGAAGGGAACTTAATATTACAATAGATATATGAATAAATACCACAGTAAAGATTTAATGAAATGTCTACACTTGAGATGTCGCTACACATTTTATTACGATATTTTGTACGACATTGAACAATTTCAATAAATAACTTGATGAATTATTTAAGAAAATTATGAGGAACTTTTTAGTATTTCTTGGTACACAATTAAAGGCATTTTTATAAGAGCAAAGAATACTTTATGTAATAAAAATGTACTGTTATTACAGTATGTCAGAATTTTATAGGTCTTACACTATTTTGTGATTAAACATTTGAATGAAAACCTTGAATGAGGAAGTTGCATGATTTTTTAATATTTTTTAATCGATTCTTCATGCACAAATAAGCAACTACCCAAAATTTGAGGCCGATCGAGACATTTTTTGATTGCAAAAAAATAACAAAAATCCCCTTTTTCAAAGCCTGCGAAAACACTAAGAGTTTGGGATGTGACGTCATCGTACGATGACCATTGCAACCAAAGCAACGGACCAAATTGACCAAAAGCAATTGACCAAAGCAACGGAGTTGATGGTATGATTGTTGATGTCATCGTACGATTTAAACCATAAACGTTTTCAGTCGCGTGTTTTTTCTCGACTTTTAAATTAAAATATATTTAATTACCTGTACATTTTTTGAAAAATTGACTAGATATTTAATTTTACCATACAAAAACCCATACGGAACACTTGAATGTTTATGAAAATCTGACACATGCAACTTCCTTATTGCCTAAAGTTTATTCATCAAATATACATTGTATCACATGAAGTGTAGGTTTTACTGACAAGATTTAACTCTTGGTATAGGAATGTTAAAATTGTCAGTCCCTACCAAGGTTGGCAGAACTGCTTGGGGTATTTGTTATGAGCTAATCAGTAAGTAAAGTGAACATAAAAAAATTTACTCATTTCAGCAATATAGTACTTTATTTTTCAAGGTGATTTTTACAGCTAGTTATACTTTGAGAACTATTGTCAAATTTTACATAAATAGCCAAGATTATAAATTTTTACATGCCAAGTGCAAACAATGCACACACAACAGATAAAGGCAAGTAATGTCTATTCTCCAACAAGAAATGGCTGATCAGGAAAGGAACTTACAAAACATACTATTTAGCTCTCATCAGTGTCCTTTAAATTTGACTTATTTTTTAAAAATAGTGCTATATTTGTAACATTAAGTGGAATATAGATCATTTTAGTGTTTATTCAAGTTTACAAAAAGTAAATTATTTAATAGACATTTTTATTTTAAAACTACTTGATTTTTCCATACACAACTATGATTTTATTTGGTTAAAGAACAATATTGAAATTTGGAAAGTAGCAAAAATCAATAATTAACTATGCTTTAATTTGATTACTTACAGTATCTTTTAATGGTAAAAGAAAAATTTATTCTTTAATGTGGAAAATTAAATACATTTTTTTATCTAGCCTAATGACTTCAGGTAGGATTACATGAAATTAAGAATAAAAAAATTAACACAATAAAAGTATTATGACTTCAATCAATAGCAGTTGTGAGAAGAAAAATTTAAATAATTTCACTAGTTCCTTTTTTAATGCACACAGATGATAAGAACACATTTAAATTTAAAAGAAAACAAAAACCAATTTAAGATCTTGAATATGCATTTCTTAAACATGGAACCAGTCCTTATTCACAATTAAACTAAAAAAAACTTACAACTGATATGGATCAACATCAATTTCATGAGATATATTCACAACACTTCCAATATGATAAATACACAATGCATTCATTAAAATTATGAATCACAGTCGTATTTACACAGCATTTTTAAATTCATGAGTCTTCAGTCACAACCAAAGTATACTTGGAGGAAAACTTTAGGAATTTTTTAATCTTAAACTAATTTTTAACCTATAAGCTAAATATATAAAATAACTAACATATTGAAATACTTTTTATGAATGAATGTTTGGTACTTTTCCATTATACAGGGGAAAATCTCGCCAAGTAGACTTTTTGGCGACAGCACACATTCGCCAGAAGAAATCACAAGAAGCAACTTCCGTTGGCGCTGCATCATTATTGGCAACTTTATTGCCTGCCCCAGAATAATGGAAAAGTACCGAATATTTTTTATTTACTCCCTCTTTACGATTGAATTTTTTTGTAAGAATGTTATAAACAGTTTTTTATATTTTAGCCACTGCCATAAATATTTTAAAACTGAGCAATTCTTAAGTATAGCAAATTTTTTCATGAACCCATTTTGAAGAAATAGTGGAACAAATAAAAAAATTAATAGCTAGAAGTAACAAAGAACTGATAACACTTTAGACTCAAAAACCTTTAAGGCAGGGAGAATATAACTATAGGAATTATGTAATGTCTAATCTACAACAAAATAGTTTTGTTGAACAAAAAATCGGTCTGATTAGCCTTAAAACAAGTAACATTTACTCAAATCGGCTGATAAATACTCGATCAATTACAAGGAACAGAAATTCTGCAGCATAAAATTAGAAGACTAAATTCAAATATATTTTTTTAAAAAATTACAACTCCATATTATAAATTTGACTTCCATTTCCAGTTTTAATACCTTATAATAGGCGAAAAATAAGGTCAATAGAATAAAAGAAATTTAATTTAAATACAATTAATTCCTTCAGCTATTGTACTGCAAATTCCTACATTTAAAATTATCAGAGGGAGTATTTTTGAGTGGGTTATAGTTATTTATTGAGCAGTACAAATTGTAGAACTTAGTAAACATAATATATCCCTTGAATTAGGCTAGTCATTATAAGCCAAATCATCACTGCAGTAGTATTAAACAGCACCCTTCGGTTCTCAATTCTGCCAAACCTTAAGAAAAACACATTACCGCCAAGGCTCATTAGATTGGTTCCTATTCTTCAAACTGTATTTTATTCTCTTGTCGCTCCCTTAGTTCAAATTGCAGATAGAGAGCAAGTAGAGAATCCAGCCTTTTATCGGTGCTAGAACGTAAGCCCAGAAGCCATCATTGATATTCTGCACTAAAGAGTTGAGCGAACTTAATGATGCTGTTTGATACTAAAGTGATGAAGTGTGAGTAAACAAAAATTTGATAAACAAACAGCAGCATGCACGTGTCATTCGTATAAGCTCTTACAAATGCTGCAACCTTAAAAACAATCCAGAGATGAGAAGGAAAACAATAAACCTACTATAAATTAATTACAAAACAATGTTAAATTAGACTTCTTGAAGACCAGCTTCAACTCTACTCAGTAATAATTACACACACAAACATATGTACAATTTAGTAGAATACAATTTTAACTAATACCTACTCACAAGACATGCTTTACTATCACCCAGAAATGACTTTAAAACTTGGTTTTCTAGGTAAATAAATTTTAAAAACTAGATCAAAGTAATAAAAAGAAGATGGTGATAAACTATAAAAGAAAACAAATGCAAAATGTATAAACGTAAAAAAACAATGTATTGCAACCTGAAAAATGTAATAATACAGAGAGAAATAAATTTTACCTGATTCAACTTTGTTTCAAAGCAGCAATATAAAAACTACCACTAATGCACTTAATTATACACAAGTTATATAATAACACATTTAGAAAACACAACCACAGGACATACATTTAAGATCTACTCAAATGAAGATGAACAATAATGATGCATAAGAGATTACAATTTAGTATTGGTACATAAAAATGGAAAATATGTGTTAGAGGCTACAACTTTTTATACATAATTTCAACATTATTGTCAATAATTATCCTTGTACTTCACACAGAGAATATTGCAAATTATTTGACAGTCCAATATTTGTACCATTGATTTTTGAAAGTGGTATTAGTTCACTTTCTACAGTTGCCAGGTGTTTAAGAATTTTGTTTTTATAACATTGCTAACCTAAAATACAGATTTAAATTTTTAAGGAAATAATCAGTTTCCTTCTAAAATTTTCACCCTATTATAGTTCAAGTCAATATTAGTAAAAAAATAACTTGGTACAAGTATACTACTTTCAAAATAAATAGCACATTTAATCAAAACCAATTTAGTAATAGCATTACAAGATATTATCAGCTTAACAGAAAAACCATACTGCCTCTATAATATACCCAGTAAAAATACTAATGAACACATAACTGTTACAGTTTCAATACAATGAACACATCAAGTAAATATGAAAATTTGATTAAAAGGTGAAACTTTGAGTTCAAGATATCAATAAGCACTTATTGATTCAGCTTATAACAAAATATTTAAAATGGACTAATTTATTGTCATTGTTTTTATGACAAAAGTAATGAGTTAAATTAAAAAATATATGAAACATAATTTTCACAAAAGAAATGAATTAAACCCAAGTTTAAATTTTAACCATATTCAGCCTCACAGCAATAAAACGACATTCTACAAGGCCAGACTGTTACCTGAATACTAAAATTCATGCAAAATAAATTCAGATAACTCAGTTACAGTACCACAAAAATGCATATCTCAAAAGAGTTCAACAACTATGGTCCCAAAGTAAATGCTAGGTAAACAGCTATTAAAATAAAATCTTCTATAAAAACACTATTTTTCACCAATAAAGAAATATATACTTTAAATTATTGCTAGCAAATTAATAACATATTGCTCAAGTTCACAGCCTACTCAAACATGCAAAGAAACCCATCATATTTCTACAAAATTATAATAAATAGCACTAAAAAACAAATAATCTATAGATTACAGCACACATTTAATGGTAAATTGGCTATCCTCAATTTTAAAAGGGGCAGTCATTATCCCAGTGAAATTAAGATTTTAAATCAACATTTTAATAAACTATTAGAAATAAGTTTGAAATTTCTAACTGAAAAAATCTTTGAAAGAGTTATACACTAATAAAAACAAAAAATTTCTAATAAACCTATAGGAAAAAAGCCTGGATATTGCACACCAATGAAAAAAAATTCAACAAAGAACTTAAACTCACTTGTAATTAATTTCTAACATTTCATAAATAATATTATCATTAATTTACAAGCCTTTTCAACTTTATTACATATTTTGGACTTAATACCAGCTTTTAGAGTGAAGTAATACATAGACGACCCTTTATAACATTTGTAGCACAGGAAAGAAAAGCGTAAAATCGCATTTTTTTGGCAGTAGAAATGAAGGCAATATCTCACTTGTGCCAGGGGATTCCTCCCAGAAATGCCTCATTCTCTAAGCAAATCGCATGATAAAACAGACTGAATGACATGAAAACTTCTCTCGATGATGGCTAGGGCATTTTTCATGTGCATTCGTAAACAAGTTCAATTTGCTTCAAGTCCTTTCTTGCATAATGTGCATTGAAATGTTATGATAGTTGATTAACACATAAATGTCATCCACTAATTATAATGTGAGCTGGAAAACAATGTATTTACAACAAATTGCTCTGTTAACTGGTACTGGTTAAATAAATATGCATTTGAAGAATGACTACTTTAACATTTTAAAGGAAACGTTATATTAACATGCATTAACCTTTCAAGACACGAAAACCTGTTACACTGGAAAGCAACATTACTGTTTTTTACTATGCTGTCAACTGCTTTGCAGATACATAATTGTTTAAAATAAAATAGGCACATTCACTAAAGCACTAAAACAGTGCATTGTCTAATGAACAATTATCAAATATAATAAATTATCCAAACACTACCTTATCAGTTTGTTTTTCATCTCAATTTATTTGATCAAAGGCCCAAAAATAACTAACAATCCTTTGTTTCTATACAGATAACCCATTAACTTCCCAACACTCTCAAAACTCTAACCTCCGTACCAGTCAACAGAGAACATATCACACCAGTCTCACACACACGCTACTGATTAGTTTTGACCAGAAAAAGAAATCATTTAGAGTTCACTGCGTCACACAGTAGTGCTGTACGAGCTGTGGCTGTAAGTGACTTTCTGGTCCTCTGGCTCCAACGTGACGTCCTCCGTGGAGGCAAGGTTAACTGCAATGCTGTCCCCAGCACTCAGCTGCTGACTGGAAGTCTCTAGATCTTCAGAGGTTCCTACTGCTCGATAATCGTCAGCAGTGGTGGCTACGCTCTGCCCATCTAATGGGCTATCTTCTGAGTCATACATCAAGATGGAAGTGCTTTTGGAGCCATCTGCTATGACCTAATGAGAGTAATAATTATAATTGTTGTACTACAGAAGCCTAATTTGGGAAAGTAAATCTACATATTTAAGTGTTTATATGTTAACAATAAAAAAATTTATTGAAAGTTTTTTTTTAAAGAATTCAATAACAATTTTCAAACATACTAAAAACTTGTTTATTTATGCACAGATTATCCCATCGACCATGCTGCTGAATCAGAAAACGTTATCAAAGCCCACTGACTGTTGTATAGCTATGCTGCTGAATTTGATAACACCTGAACAGTTGATGGGATAATAAGTCAGTATCAAAATTCCTTTTGCGGGGAATACGTAAAAAATGCTCAAGAACTGCACCTCTATGACGATTTTTATTTTTTGAGAAATGTGACATCAATCCCATAAGATACTTCATTTCAAGGTGTTGATACCTTGAAATGCATGTTTCCATAAGCCTTTAATAGCGTAATCTGGATGTGACGTCATATTTTTTCCATCACAATTTTCTCAAAAATAATATCACGAGCTGCAAAGGTATGGTTTGGGCATTATTTATATACATACTCCATGCAAGGAATCTGGTTGTGCAGAGTTTGGGTGCACTTGTTGAAATTGAAATACCTTATATACATCTAACAAACACAATAGATAAGGTATAAATTAAAAGTCAACATAATGGTTTAAGCAGGGGACACTATTATCATGCCTACAAGTTGCTTAAATTTTTTTCATTTGTTATTTTTTCAGGGTAGAATGTGGTTCTTTGCAACTCACCTTCAGAATCTCTAGACACATATCAGTTTCGATGGGAATAGGGTCTTCATTCTCTCGATTGAAGATGATGACAGCTATCTGAACTGGATGGGGAATAGGCAGAGGGATGAGAATTTTCTCCGGATGGCTTTGTTGGGACTTCCTTCTCCAAGGGAACAGCTGTAGCCTATGAAAAGATCTAAAAAGTAATTAATGTTTTTATGGGTTATTAAAGAAAGAGAAAAGAATGGCCCTGTTTGTTAACAAGCTCACAAAAAACAAAATGACAGCATTATGACAATAACCATTAAAGTTAAAAATGAGAATAGAGCAGTTTTGCTCAGGGCTCACACTCACTTAAAAATATTTGTATCAATTTTTGTATCAGGTAAAACCAAGTTTTGTATCACAAAAAATGTCTTTTGTATCAGGTAAAACCAAGTTTTGTATCACAAAAAACGCCTTTTGTAGAAATTTGATTGCTTTTGTAATTTTAAATTACAAAAGCTTCCCCTTCATTATTTTTTAACTTGCATCAGTAAAACTTTTCGTACGACATGAAAACTATAATTTTTATTACGACAAATAATGTGCGTATAGATTTAATTCATATACTTAACTTAAACCTCTATAAATTTATCAGCTCTTATCCAAATTTTACATCTTATCAATTTTTATTTACTTGAGGTTATTAGGTCTAGTGATAATTCACCTCCTAAGTAATTAGTTCTGACTAGAGATGGAAAATTTCCGGAAATTTTGGGCAGGCGGAAAAAAACAGGAAAAAAACCGGTTTTTTTCCGGAAAAATTGGAAAAGTCGGAAAAATTGACCTTTTTTGCAGAGAAAAGAGTGGTTTTTGAATACATATTTTTTTAGAAGCTAAATAATCATTAGTTGTATAAAAATCATTTAGTCATTATAAATTATAAGTTATTAAATCATTAAAAATTAATTAAAAATAATTCTTCCAAAATAAAAATATGCAGCGTTTTACGAGTAATTTTAAAACAAAAAAAACCTACAGGTTTTATAACTATAAAATAATATTATGCAGTATAAATATAAAGCATGTGATTGTAATAAATAACATTAATTTAATATTTATTTATCAAACATAAAGTACTTTTGATGAATTAATTTTGTATACAACATGATCCAATAACAAATAACAGATGTTTGCTATAATATTTAACATCAATATACATATAATTGATCCTAACCTTTTTCACATAATCATTGCAATCATGTTTTCTTAGAAAGGTTGAGAAGTTTTAATTAAATTCTGCCAATTTAAAAAAAATTTTGAAGTCATTAAGTAAAAAAAATTTAAAAAATCGTTCATTGTTTTGTTTAAATATTTTTGGAACTTATTTTTTTATTATTTAATTTTCATGACATTAATGTTCATACACCATAAATATTTTTTTAAGCAACCCCGTAAAAAGCCTCCACAATAATCCCAAACTTTGAAATCTGATCAAAATTTTTTTTAAATTCAGATAAAGCAGAGAAATTTGAAGTAGTAAGTCATTTCATATGCTTATGATTGTTAGACAATCTGATTTAATGGTTAAAATATTTTTAAAGTGCTGCATTATATAATTAATATATATAAGAATACCAAATTTATATACATAATATTCTTCTAATCCTAATTGGTATTATTGATATTAATTTGCACTGCATAATAATTTTTGTTTTTAGAGAGTAAAATAAATAACACTTGGATGTTAAAATAATTTACCTTGCAGTTTACTTTTTCCAAATTTTTGTTTTCATGTGAAATATTGAGTATAAAAAATATCAAATGAGAAAACATTAGAATGTGAAGTAGAAAATTTTTAAATGCATACAAACTTAAAAATTTTTAACTTTTCCCGAGTGGAATCCAACTTTTTTGGGAAAAAATGCTTATTATATGGTTAAAACTTCATTTTTAACTACTTTATTGTATAAGAATATCATCTAAATAATATTTTAATTGATATCGGTTAATACATAAATTCTAAATAAAGTATTTTAAATTAACATTTTCAATTTTTCCGGAAAGAAATAAACCCTTCGGAAAAAAACTGGAAAAAAACCGGTTTTTTTCCCAAAGTTTCCGGTTTTTTTCCGGCCATTCCCATCTCTAGTTCTGACCATAGTAAAGTTGTTTTTTCTACAATGTAAATATAATAGTGAAAGGAAGCCAACTACAATTAGGCGCCAGTAGGAAGCAATCGCGGATAAAATGGAACTTTCACGAAAAATCGCTATTTTTCGGCTTTTCAAGATCGTGATTCTAACCATCGGAAATGCTGACTTTGACCACGTTAAAGTAGTTTTTCCTGCATTCTAATACTGACACGAGATGAAGCCGACTTCAACGGGCCGTATTCACGAACGGCGTCCGCGGCCGTCGAAAACATTCGCGGAAGGAACGGAACACGCGGCGCACAAAACGAAACCTTCGCGAAAAACTTCTTTAACTTATTGCTGGAAAAACGGTACTTGCGCGAAAAATCGCTATTTTTCTACAGGGTGTCCACTTAATTCTAAGCTAAGAATTCCCTGAGTTTTCCAGGTTTTCCAGGACAATTTTTTTGATTTTCCAGGTTCGGTCAAACTAAAGCTTTAAGGCGTTTCTTTCTTTTTTTGATTTTTTGATGATACTATGGAACTTTTACTTTCCTTTTATTCACATACCATGTATTAACTTGATGAAAAATAACTGAAAAAATATCTTCTAGAGATTAGTATTAATTGGTTGAATGATACATTTATTTTACAGATGTTTTACTCATTGAGAAAACTAAACCATTTTCTTTTCCTCTAGAAAAGCTTTGAACAATTCTGAGACTGAGTAAAAACTACAGGTAAAAGGAATACAAGATTTGAGAAATGATTATACAATACAACTGACTAGAATGGGTGTTGATCCAGGTTTAATTTTGGGGGGGGGCATTTTTGCAAAATGAAATTATTTTAATAAAAACTGAAGTCAGATTATATTTGATCTTCAAATTATTCTGAAAAACTAAAATTTAGAAATGTTTAATTGATAATCAGAGCCTTCAGTAAAAATTAACTTTAAAAGGCAAATGCTCAAAAAGTATCAAATTATTCAGAAATTTAACTGAGAAAAATTAAACCTTCAATTTTAAGTAAAATATCCTATGTGTGGATAAAGACTACCTTGTAAAGAAATTTAATTTATTTATTTTCATAAATGAGCTGAAATTCTTATCAGGTTACATTTTTGGAGGAAAAAAATTATACCTATCACTCTTAACCATACTATAACTATAAAATTATTAAATTTAAATTAAGACTTAAGCAGAGTAATTCAAGTTTTCCAATAGTTTCTTTCAATTTTTCTACTTAAAATAATTTTAATTTGAGCACCAATAAAATAAGACCTCATAAGCAAATCTTCGACTTAAGAATATTCTCACCAAGTCCGTTTTCCACAATACACTAAACGCGAGAAGCCGACTTTACCGACGATTACGCCTCATAAAATAGGCTTCTCCTCATCTTTAGGCTGCATGGTAGGAACACCATGAACAAGGATTTCTTCCAATAAAAGTCGTTTTTCCGTAATACAGTAAACGAACGAGGAGAAGGCGCCTTTATAGGCCGAGTCGTGTGAAGTCGCGTTTGTTTAGGATCGCATTCTGCGGAAAAGTAGAATCTACTTTTCCGCAGAATGCGATCCTGAACACAGAACGACGGCTTCTAACCACTATAAAGTTGTTTTTTCCACATCGCACTAACAACACAAGAAGCCAACTTCAACTTGGCACCCGCTGGCCGTTCAAGAAAAAATATCCTAAAAATAGAGCATAATTGGGAAAAAAAACTTGCGCTTCTAAGTGCTTTTTATGATAGATTTCCGATTTTCCGTAGCTTTTTCGATGTTATCCGTAGTCCGTAGTTTAACGAAGGCATCCGTAGAAACTACGGAGAATCCGTAGTAGTAGTAGTCTCTGAAAATGGCGCAGTTTTGGCGCAGGAGCTGGTAAAATAGGCAATTTGTATCAGTATGTATCAAAATTTGGTTTTGGCGCAAATGGCGCAGGCGTGTGAGCCCTGTTTACTACTAAATGTTTATTTTACTGTGTTAGAAATGAAAAAAAAAGTAATCCAAAATCTTTGTAATAAACTAAACTAACTTTTTCAGTTCTTTTTTATGTGCAGTATTGACAGCATTATTAACTGGATTGAATGTACTCAGATCCAAATATGGAGAATGAACATGGATTTTCCCTGAAAAATATAATAAATCTTAACTGTTTACTGTTAACATAAGTAAATATAATGTTAAAAAATAGTAAATGGTATACCTTTAGGTATATGTATAACATTGCTGAAATCTACATTGGGCTGCTGAGCTACAGACTGCAACATTTCTGTATACCTAGAAAGATTCACTCCATGGGCCTAGAAAAAGCAATACATAATTATGAGAAAATCACTAATACCAAAGATGATTATATAGTACAGTGGATTTGGAAAGATAACTCTTAAATTTAAAAATATCTTCCAGTATTTCCTACAAGCATTTGACTTGAAACATATAAAACAATGTAATTAAACTTTGCTGGTCTGATGAAATCATTCACTTACCATGCTGTACAAAACAGTATGAAAAGAAGTAGGATATTTGTGACAAAACAAATTTAAAATTTCCAATGTATCTAGTTATTTTACTAAAAAGTAAATGAAAACAAATGAGCAATTTTAAGTTTAGCTCATATGTTCAGTATAGGCTCATTTCAAAGCATTCAAAAATTTTTAGAAATTCACCCCTTTAAAATAGTATTTCAGTTCATTTTGAGACCATTTACCACTTACATTACACCCAAAGATCCCCTCTTATTGTAAGCGACAGAAATTTCAAGAAAAACAGTATATAGTAAATAGATGACTAAATTATGAGGGGGTTTGAGGGTCCTCCCCCAGAAAACTCTTGGAATTTCACCCACCCGAAGGGGCAATTAGGTTGAAAATTTTCGAATTGCCCCCCCGTGTGTCTAACATTGGGAAACACTGGTCTACACTCACCAAAATGTGAATACTTGTTAAATTAGTGGTGGTAAAATTTTTTTACTAACCAGATTACAATTTAATTTGATTTATAATTACCTCAAGACGATATTTTGTGTCATTTTCTTCAAGAGGTGTCAATATATCAATGGAAAAGACTTCAGTAATGAGTTGAGCAGCGAAGCCTATACAGCAGAAAAACACAATTAAATGGTTTTGCTTTTATGATTAGAAACAGTTCTATACTGATTAAGTTCTTAACTTACCAGGCCAGTCTCTAAAAGAAAGTCCTTTCTTATCCCAAAAGTCTTCTTCCTTGATTTGTAGTCTCTTGAGAACATGGATGGGAAAAAATCTTTGCAGAACTACAGTGGCAACATGAAGAGTTGGCTAAAAAGGAACAATTTTAAATTGCTAGGAAGAGAAGTTTTTTAAAGATAAAATTGTAGACACTGAATGCATGAATATAATTTATTATTAAAGAACTGTTGAAATTAGAACTAACCTGTAAATCAGCTGCTGTTAATTTAACTTTTGATCTTACATTTACACTTAGGCCAGTCTGAAGCTCTTTCTTTCGTCTGAAAGTTATTAGGAAGAAAAAAAATTAATCAAATAATTTATTTCTAAACTTAGGACTGAAAATATTTTTTAGTTCCAAGCAATTAGTAAGAGGACTGAAAAAGTACACAAGTAGTAAATATTTTATAAATACTTGGAAAACATATTTAACATGACAAACTCAGAATATGAAACATAATTTTGGATGAAAACATAAGATGGTTAATGCATCAAGTTATATTTCAATGTATACCTTTCCACTTGGTCTCTAAGAGCTGACAGAAGTTCTTGGGCTTCTTTTTCTACTTCTCTATAAACCCCTTCTTTGTAAAGGGTAGCTGAGAAGGGATGGAAGCACTGAGCAACAAATTCCCTACAAAAAAATAAAAGGAAATAAGTTTAATTCAAGTATAAAAAACATCACTATGCATTAAAACTTATACTGAAAAAAAAAAACAGCCAATAAAAAAAGTTGTAAACTGTTTTCAATAGCATTGGATGGTATTTTCTCAATAAATTTCAAATCACTTAATCACTTCACATAATCACTTCAAATTTGCTTAAAAATGAAACAATTGATATTAGAATAAGAAAATAAAAAATGTCTATTCTTAATAGCCCTTATTACCTATAAATTTGTTGTGGAAGCAAAATGATCCGTTCAACTTCTTCTCTGAATGCATTCAGTTCTTCGGTTTCAAGCTTAGCTTCAAAAGCAGCTAGAGCTTGTTCAGGAGAAATCTAATTAACACAAAAAGTACATCAATACCGATCAATGTCATGGCTACATAATTTTCCAGGATTAAACTACATTAAATCTTTTAGTTTAACAAATGGTGTTTTCATTACATTCCCTTTAATTTAGTTTTTCCATCCTTTTCTGCCTTCAAAAACCCTACGAAAACTGAGAAGCTTTCACCACTCATGGTGGAAGTTCAATCTATTGTTGAGTAAAAATAGCACTTGAGTAAACCACACAATGAATAAAATATAAGCTATATATTACATATATGTGACCATAACTCAGTAAAAAAGTAAGAATATCTTGAATACCTCTGTATCAAACCCAAAGTACTTTTCACCATTTCATCCATGCCATTGCTAAAACTAGTTTCTACTTATAAGGATTTAGTCGACACTGTGAAGAACAATTTGGGAATAGTACAATGGATGGTTTAAATGCTCAGGCTTTTGCCAAATTTTAGCCCTTTTAAAAAGCTTTTTCAGAAATTTGAGTGTGGATGGAATTTTTTAAAAACTTGGTCTAAATTACACTGAAGACACAAATACTATATTTTTACATTAAAATCTAGATCTTTGTAAAAATTGATTTTGAGTTAGAGAAAAGGAGACACACCTGAAAGAAGTGCTCATTTGAAAGACCAGGGCCAGCAATGCGCTTGACCAGCCAACTGTCACTGGAAGGCACACGACCCCGCCTCTTGATAAGGAAATGGAACATGGCAACGTCCCAGACCAATCTCAAGCAGCAACGCACAACAGAAGCTAGAATTTCCACAGGCGTTAAGATTTCAAAAAAATCCAATACAGATTTGATTGATCAATGCATCTATTAAGATCACAACGACTTACAAAGTAGTTATATTATTTTAAATCAAAGAACTTAGGATAAGTACTTTTAAACAAGCCTATGCTAATAAATACAAATTTTCACCTTATTTTAAGCTTCAATATTTTACAGGATACTCTACACATGAAATGTGTCCTTACAGAAGTGATAAAAAATATTAACTCATTATACTGAACTACTTTTTGAAGGAAATTCCAATAATTAATATTTTTATCAACTTCCAGTACAACAGTTTTAAGATATATTTACATCCAAACTTAAGAGATAGTTTAAGAAAAAATACTTCAATTTTAGGTATTTTTGTACTATCCCGCCATCTGAGTCACTCAATCCGATGAGTGTCATCAAATCTCATAGACATGCCACAGAATCTGACAATCAACAGGACAATACAGAAGAACCAAATTTTATTTAGGTGAAAACTCTACCCAAAACTTACCTAAAAATACAATCAAGGATGCAATAGGGCAAATAACAAGGGCAACGATCAAAGCTACTGATGGTTGAATTATACCAGCAATTAAGATATGCCAAATTAATGCTTCTAGAACCATGCAGAACTTATTTCGTGGAAGACCTAAAAAATAAATTACATTGTTATTGGAAGAGATCATTCTTGATAAATATTTTCAACTTTTTTACTGTAAATAGTGCAATTAGAATAAAAAATGTAAACATTTAATAATAAAAAAGTAAAAGTAATGATAAGGAAACCTCATACATAATAACTTCAAATATTCTTACCTGGACTGTCAAAATCATAAACTAAAACCATAGCCAAATGGAAAATAAATGTGACTGCTGGCACCCTAGAATAAATGCAAAGCATGTAAAAATAACAATGAAGTACAATGGCATACCAATTAAACTAAATAAGGGAAATAAATATATGATGGGAAAAAATTTCAACATTATTCTATTAAAAAATTTCAATACTTATGATCCCAAAACATTGTAGAGAAAACACCAAAAAATGCAATATGCTTACCATAGAGGTGCAGAAACAGCAACACATAGTGAGAGGAATGATACAAAGAGACAGACTAATGGAAAGAGGAACACTACCAGCAGAGTACCCAGAGCACCTTTGACAAAGTAGTTCCACAATCTGTTGAGATGACGACTGAAGCCTTTTCCTATGAAACCTGACAAGACCAAACACTTTTGTAACACAGCATAACAAAGCTAAGTCTCGTTGGGGAAATGGAAACGAATGACAAATCATAAATACCAGACTCTGGAATTATTTTCGCAACTTTTTAAGGAAAAAAAGCAGGTTTTTATTGTATTCTATTTTTGACTGAGTGATTCTGCATGAATAGTATTTTTGAATGTATTTTATAGAAAAACAAGCAATCAATTTCAAATATATGAAGAATGACTTATTTTCAACAAATCGGGAGGTTTTTCTTGAAACTAAGAACCATGGACTAAGTAAGAAACCTTTTATGCATATTAATAAATAAAAAACTATTTATGTTACATACAAGCAAAAGAATTAGTTGGAGGACAACACATATAAGTAAATCTAAAAGATATAGATTTTTTTACAACTTAAGATTTCCGATTGCTTGGCAAGAATTTAATTTATGAAACTTACCAGTATCAGGTCTAGACTCAAATTCAGTTCTAGATTTTGATATATGCCTCCACAGCAAAAGAAGTCTTGAGCATAGAGTATGAGTTAATGATGATTTCCTTGGGTATAATGTTCCCTACATAAGAAATAAGGGTCATAACGCTTTTAACTAACAAATTATTTCATTTTTTAGGGGGAATCAAAGATAATTAAATACATCAAGAAATCATTAATTATATTTTAGGAAAAGTATATCCAGTATATTTAAGAGTTGGAAAAGTCTAAGCAGAAACTAAGACCATAGAAAAGAAGAGGTAAATTCATTCACAACATATTATCATTATTTCTTAATTACAATATAGAATAAAATACTGTACTCTACTGAAATAATATACCACTGTTTTAAACTCTACTGCAATAAAATGTATTATTTGACACTGGGGTGTGTTTTTACCTTTAATGTAAGTTAAAAAACGTTTCAATACTTACATCAATTTGATTAATTTCTAGGTCAGGTATAAAAGGACGAATGCAGAATAGTGCTCTCAAACTAACAGGGCTACACCATGGAATTAAAACCTAATTGAAAAATCATAATCACTTATTTTATTTTTTAATGACTTCAAAAATAAGGATGAAAAATTCAACCAATTAAGTAGGAAAGGATATCAGAGTCTTCACACTTAAATAACATTTTGAACAAGAGCTGATTTTATAAGTCAGAAAAATCAGGAGATAAATCATTCACTACAGCAGTAAATTGAATTTACAAACTCATTTAATAATATGTAAAAAAATTGGTTTACCCCAAAAATAAACATGGCATTCCACATCCAGGAGTAAGTGCGATAACAATAGTTAATCCACCGCCAAAAAGGCGATCTAGTAGTAGTTGTATGCATTCTTTGTTTTTCTACCAAATATACTGGCTGTAAGAAAAGCAATACAACTATGAAACATACAGGCTTATAATGATTCAAAATACGCAATGAGTATCACAGTATAGTGTGAATGTAGACACAAAGGGCTATAAAACATGCAGGAAATATCAATACAAACAAATACTGTAATTTTTATCAGAGAAAAATGAAACACTACCAGGAGATGAAATACAGTAGAGCCCCGATTATCCGCGGAATTGGGTGGCAAGGGTACCGCGGATAGTGAAAATCGCGGATAATCCGAAAAAAGACTAAAAATGAGGTGGAAACACGAAAAAAAATATTTCAGCATGAAAACTATGTTCTATTGTACAAAAAACATGATATGTAAAACTTTTAAAATAGTACAGTACATCAGAAACCTTTGCTCTACATCTAAAATCTCTCTTATCTCATCTAAAATTTGTTCTCATCATTAAAAAAAGTTTTTCTTGGCCCTCGCGGATAATCCGCACCGCGGATCATCCGCTCGCGGATAATCGGGGTTCTACTGTATAAATTCTTAAGGAATAACAGCACTAACGTGTTTAAAAATAAATAAATATGAAAATATATTTCTGTAAGAAGCAAGGTTAAGTCGCTTCCAGAGAGCAAGCACATACCTCAATCAACTAAAGTTTTTAAAGGATTTTCAAAGTCAGCTTTGGAGTTGAAAACAAAAAATGAAGTTTTCAAGAAAAATGTTAACCCCGATAACCCACATATTAAAGCAACACAACATGTGTTCTAAAGGTAAACTGTAGACTATTACTTAACATTTGTAATTAACATAACACAAAAAAGCATAATTCAAATAAGATTAAATATAATATTAATAAAAAACTTTCGAGCTTTTAAGCTATGGTCAAATATTAAAAATTTATTTAAAATCAGTATTATTAAAACTCTAAACGTTTCGTCCGAAAACTTCGCCGGACATCTTCAGTAGAAAGGCGTTTAAAAATATACAAATAAAATTCTTTGAATAAAATAAAATCGTGGAATAAATAAAATCCTTAATATATTTTTAAACGCCTTTCTACTGAAGATGTCCGGCGAAGTTTTCGGACGAAACGTTTAGAGTTTTAATAATATACTGATTTTAAATAATTTTTAATATTTGACCACAGCTTAAAAGCTCGAAAGTTTTTTTATTAATATTATGGAAACCGGGTGTGAAAACTTCTCATCGTTAAGATTAAATATAGTTGATCTGTAATTTCATCTAACCCTTTCAGTCCTCATAGGATCCAATGGTAATCTATGGCACCTTAGGATAGTTTCCTTCTCTAAAGATCCTACCTGGTTAGGGTCTGAGCGAGGCTGTGCGAGTGAAGAGGAAGTGCGGCTAATGACAGTTGGCACAACTTCCGCCTCTCCTTGAAACACTCTCCGAACGTTCCAGTGGTGAGGGGACCAGATCTGTGTGCGCCAGTGGAAGGACCGGTTTGGATTGCGCACCCGGCTCAGTTCCTGTTTCAGCACTGGTTCACGCTGAAACATTGGTGTCACTGAGTTCAAATACAAAAATGGATATAACCCTTTCAGGCCTAGCTGCCCCAAATTTTCCATGTGAAATCTTGGGCAGTTAAGGATTGAAAAGGATAACAGTGGTTTCATAGTTCCTTTCTCCCATGCATCCCTTTCTCAGGTTTGAAAGCTACTTAAGCATTTTGAGACATTAAGATAGATAAGTATTATAAATAAAAAGGGCTGTTCAAAAAAGAATTAGTTGTGACTAAATATTGGCTGAAAATTTTTTAACTAGTTGCAAATAATTTTATCAAAGGAATTAAACTATACTTATCCTAAAAAATAACATGCACTTACACTGCATAATTCATATTAATTTGTCCAGTCAAAAACATTTATTTTATTTTTAATGTTTATTTTAGGCAGTTTTTAAAAGGTAGAATCTTAGTAATAGGTTTTTGCAGGTTGAAGTCATTGAGGTAACAAGAATTACTAGAAGGAAATCACAATTTGAAAACTATTAATGCACAGGGGTTTTCCATCACCAATTTTGTTAGATAGGTTCCTTTGTTTTCAAATGAAAGACTAGCAAGGGAGCTTCATGGGAAAAGGTATACTAACTTCTCTCATGAAAGATAAATCCCTCTGCAGGAAGTAAGACGTTTGTTCTAGGCGACTTTGGCGGCAGAGGGCCAAAGCTTCCTCATGTGCATCCCATCGATGATCCAAAATGAAATCCTCCTGTCGAAAATTTATGTCGATTAAGTTAAAACTATATTTTACCGGTTTATATAAGTTTCAAAATTAAAGATAATTATATTTAGAGATTTATCACCCTTTTTTTGTGAGTAATACTAATGATCAATAATGGACAAACTAAAACTATAGCAATTTTAACCTCATTAATTTTGTGTTGGGACAGTTATAATACTCTTTTTGTAGAATAATCCAGATAAATTATTGAAAACTTTATTAATATTTTTTTCATTATTGTTTATAGTAGATATGTATTCTTATGTACATTTTTAGTTTCGGTATTTTGTTCGTTCCTTTTTATGTTCCTAGTAAAATTGCAATATATAATAATAAACGTTATGTTATGCTATGTTAAACACAACACAGGTAAGACTTTATAATGATTCTTAATTGTAATAAGAACTTCAAGCATAATATATCTTAAAAACATTTTAAACAAAGGCTGATGATTTTTAATGAATTAATACTAAAAATACTTTTAAGATATTTCTTACAGTAACACTTCTCATTAAAAACAATGGTATAATAATATTATCATCAATTACTTGAGCAATATTCAGTTTATCTTGAACCCATGGTTGAACACGAGAAAGCACAGGATACATTTCTTCAAGGCAATGCTTAAGCTTAAAAATATAAAAGTTATAATTATAAAATTTTCTCAAATAGTTTAAACAATCAGTCCAACTTTTATACATGGAAATAATATAGTCAACAAAAAGAACACTTATTAAAAATGTTGGAAAAGTACAACAAATCACAAATAGAGGGGAAATAAAAAAAAGGTTTTTGGTTTCCACCCTTTCAATTGAAGAAATAAAATTCTTATCCCTAATTTGACTGACAACTTAATGTTTTCCCTAAACTGTGGATTCTGTTGGTTTTGAGTACTCTAAAGATTAATTGGGATAAAAGATATCAATTTAAAAATATATATTATTTAATGTGAAAATTAATTGCAACATTGAACACAAAATGTATTCATTGTTTGTGTATGTCACAGTATATTTCCAATAGTTGGTTTAACAACATGCAAAAAATAAATGATAATCAATTTCAGGGTCAAAATTTTTATAAAATGAAAATATAATAGCTTTATGCATAAAATTACCTGAGAAAGAGTTTCTTTCAAGCGGCGGTGCATATTCTCTACAGCTCTATGCATTAAAATGACTGCTTGTGCTTGTTCAACTAATAACATTCCTACCAATACAGACACACATTAGCCCAAAATAAAAAAAAATTATAAAATAAATGAAGATATTTTCATCTTACCTATTCCTGGACCTAGATCTTGTATTTGAGGATGAGACAAAATAGCTGCAAATACTCTTCTTAAATATTCATCCAAAATTAAGATATTAGCTAACTGGAATGAAAATTTAAAAAAATATGAAAAGAAATGTGGAGATGAATGTTATATACTAATTAATAATTAGCTTTCTTTTTTAACTTTTTTAAAAGTAAAAATTAAGTTTTAACACATACCCTTTCTACTTCTTCTTCAGATATTTTCTTATCTATAAGAACAAAAATTAATATAGGCTTTTTGTCAGGGCCATCAAACATTCTTTTGCAAGAAAGGCAACCTTCCTAGTTTTAATGAGATTTTACAGATATACAGTCGAATCCGCTTAATGTGATCACGGTTAATGTTATCAATCGGATAATGTTATCGAAATCGACAGGTCCCGATCATTCCTATTTAATTTAATGTAAAATACATCGTTTAATGTGATCAACTATGAATAATCACTCCGCTAGGGGGCTCAGTACCAAAAATTTTTTTTTCTCTAATAACAGGATTTTATTATCTTTTAAGATGTTAAATTATGTATTTACTTCATACTAATTCATATTTATCCCAAAAAGCGAGTTCAAAAATTTATTTTTTAAAAAAATTACAAAAAACCTCACAACAATGCCCAAAATTACCCTAAATTTAAATTGATACTCCTCCCTGAATATATGTTCTTTTGATTTGATTTTTTGTCTTAACATAGATCAAACATATATAGTCACTTGTAGGCATGGAAATTTGATTATCTATAAAAGTTTCTGAAAAATTAAAAAAACTCTGAAATTAGGAATTTTTTTTCGAAAAATATCCTAAGTTTCCACTTTACTGCTCCGTAAAAAAAATTCTAATAAAAATATTATAAAATCCATGCCTGAAGATGTTAAACAGGTGTTACTAATAATGACTACAAATTTTGAAGTGGTTTGGATGATTAGAAAAAAAGCCTTGTGATTTTAAACATTAAAAACCTTGTTTTGAGAAAAAGCCGTTTAAAGATAGAAAACTAGGCTTCTTAACACTATCTAGGCTTCATAAATCTAAAAATTTTCACACTTAGAATCCCTGTATCATTATGAAACTTGGTAGGAATAATTCTAAGGGTATTATCTTTATTTTTATTGCAAAATCTCAAATTCGATACTTTGACAAAATTTTGGTACTGAGCCCCCTTAATATTATCAAAATTTATCCATATCCCCTTTAAAACGACCGCTTTAGAGTTCAAGTTTCATTTCGAAGGTCCATTTTTACAAGTAAACATCTGCCCATGAGAGCATCTGGCGTTTCTTTTTTATGAAACTCAGTATCATCAGTAAGAAAAAGAAAACATTCCGCATGTATTGAAAGAAAACGGTTATGGGAGGGCGGGTCCGAATCCATGCTTATGATAAATTAAAGAAACCACCAACATCGACGCTTTGCAAATGTTTGATAAGAGATTTGAATTTTCACTTTTTTTACTGGAATTCAGATTCCGTATTAAATAGGTAGTTTATTGGAGTGGAAGGATATAATGGAGTGGTAATAAGAGAGACCTTTCTATACAAATAAAAATACAAAGTAAGCGATTATTTTACTTTTATTAATTGAACGTCTCTTATATTTTCCCCTTAAAATTTTACCTAGTTTAAAAAATTAAAAATAGTGTTTTGAATACATTTAATACGATTACATGATTTTGATTTTAAAGCAAACAATCTAGTTTCACTGTTTGCTGCTTTTGATATGAGATTCGCTTATTGTTATCGATCGGATAATGTTATCAGTTTAGTCTCGGACAATTGCGATCACATTAAGCAGACTCGACTGTACTTTTTTACCTTAACAAAAAAGAGCATTAACTTACTTTTCAGGTCTGAAATTACTTTTTCCCGAAAAGGTAAAAACCAACCTCTAGATTCTTTTTCTAAAACAGTAGCTATGATTGGGAGAGCTTTGCGAATAATCTCTAAAAACAAACAAAAAACATCACTCGTATCTTAATTACATTAATTAATCTTATTATTAATTCAATTAAGAAAACAATAAATCTTATAACCTAAATATTCTTTTATTCAACTATTACAATGCCAAAACACTATTTAATTTTTAAGTGTCTAGAGATTTTATTACCTTTATTGAATAACCTTAAATCTATTTCATTGCCTTTTGGAGTTTGAAACAAGTATGGCAGTGGTGGAGATTTTTCATTTTCCTACACCCCAAAAAATAATTGGAAACAATTACATCAAGATGAAATATTGCATTTATACATAAATATTCAACTTATGTACAAAACTAAAGCTTTTAATGAAGTTTTAATACTAAAATCTTAGAACATTGAGCAATTTATTCCAGATAAGTTTAATGAATAAACAAAAGTAATTTTATACTTACAAATAAATATTTTTCCATAGTTTGTTTTCTAATTTGGTGCTTTACAAATTGGCACAGATTATCTATATCATCTTCAAAATTTGGCTTCAAATAAATGAAAATAATTATCATTTGAAAAAAAAAGTGTATTAAAAATGTGATCAAATTGGTACTTACTCGAACAGTAAGTTCAGCTACTAAATACTTGCTTCGTTCTTCTTGAATACGAACATCTAAATTTTTGGCAGAGAGTGATGGTATACCAATAAATGCATCTATGGGGGAAAAAAGATTAAAACGTAAGTTGCCCAGTTGCAAAACCAGCAGATGCAGAATCAATGCAGTAAATCAGCAAAAAAAAATCTAGGGAATATTATACATCAAAATGAGAGGAATTTTGAATAAGTAGGTACTTTAATTTTAGTAGAGGAGCTTTATATTTAAGAGACAAAACAATATATTGCAACTCATAAAGTATATTAAGGGTTCAGAAATAGAAGAATTTTTTTAAATGATCCATACCTAACAGAATAGCTAACCCATGAATAAAGGCACGTATAGACTGAGACACACTGAAGAAGTCTGAAACCAAACGATTCCGAGCAGTAACCACTATAATATGAACTGAAAGGGCTATATCCTACAATAAAAATGTGCAATTATATAACAAAAACCCTACAGCAAATTAATTAAACCAGATTAATACATTTTGATTTAGAAGATAAAATTGCAATTACATAATATGCTATTATACTATCTCAAAAGGGGTTGTAAACTTAACCTTCTTATTATGGATTTGAAGTATTTTAGGAGTGATGTGTGACTGATGCCATGAATTGATAATCGATAATTGCTACTTTATTATGTTAACTAAAGCTATCACTTGGAGAGGCATTGTAAAGAGATAATTTTTATTTTACTTGGAGAATGTTCATTTTTATTCTGTTATTAAATGTCTACAATCAATCATCTTTCAGTGCAAGTATTCTTAAAGTACCTCCTTTAATAATTTTGATCTCATACAAAAGCTTGAAATTTTTTCAAACTTAAAAAAAAAGCTTGTGCTCTTACTCGAAGAAGAGTGTCATGGATGTTGCATACGCCTTTCTGTAACAGCTGACTTAGATGCCATTTGTGAACTTGTCCAGGAAAATTCAAGCTTTCCACTTCAAAATTTCTATAAAAAGGAATAAGTAATTCAAATTTCTTTCTCCAAGGCTATAAGGTTCTGAATTTTTTTTTATTGCTCTACAATTTTTATGGAGCAATATAAATAATTACTTTTAAATTATTTTTATTCTCTATTGATAATTGAACATATATGCATCATTTTTTAAACAAAGAGGGAAAATCAAATTTGAGGATCATGGAAACTCTGCTTTTATTAAGTATCATATTTCACCAAAATTATGACTAAAAACTTACCCACTTTCTTTAATGCTTTCCTGCTGTTTTTGAGAGAGTGGCTGAGGATCTCCTTTAGCATCCAATGATACAATGTTCAGTTCTTCAAAGGTGGGAGCCACAAACAGATCTCGCACAACCAAAGGTTTTGACTGTAGGAATATTTACAAATAAAACCAAATTTACTAACATAAAAAAATAAAAGGAACTTCACACACATGTATACTTATTTCTTAACTGTTTCCAAATTAAATTAAAGGGCGAAATCGTACCACAATTAAGAAAACAAGCCTTACATTGTGGTTGGTCTTGTATATGTATATGCAGGGGTCTGTTTAGAAGAAATTTGGGTCCAATTTCGGACCATTCACAAAATGTTCTATTGGGAAAACGGACCTTTCAAAACATATTTTACCTTAAAAACGGACCCTTCACTAAGCATTTTGACCCTTAAATAGACACTATTTTTCACAATACTGAAAATTCGTGAGCTTATTTTCACAAAAACAGGCTCCTGGCTGAAAAGAACTATTTAAACACGAACTAAAATTCACAAAATTATGAATAGATTTTCACAATTTTTACAAAACCGGACCCTTCACAAAAAGTCTGGAATGACCCCTGATATGCCCTGTGATATTACTATATAGGGGAGAGGAGGGAGGAATGGGACAATTTTCACTAAATATTTTTTTATTCATTATCCCCTGCTTATTCATAGATGCAAATGGTTGGATAATAAACTTACATGTTTTAACTTAATTTTTTAAAAATGTACAGTTCTTAAATGTTGTTTAATTTTATCACTTTTGATCATTCAAATTAACAAGAATTTTGTCCCATTCCTCCCTCATGGGTGGGAGGAGTGGGACATGAGTATGGGAGGAATGGGACACTTTTGAAAAGTAAAGAAAATTAGTAAAATGTAATAATGAGAAAGGGCCTAGTATTTTACCTACTATTCTTTTAACCTTTGCCCACATTTTTAAACAGCTTTCAATTTTATATCTATAATAGAATAATTTTTAAAAAATATTTAGTACACTTGAACTCTTTCCCATGGTGTTAAGAATCAAAAATTGAAATACAATGTAATACTTGGAATTGTTTATTCAAGAAAAAAAAAGCATTTCAATTGAAGCGATAGAAAGCTATCAGAAATTAATATTTTCAAATTTTGTTTACATTTTTGCAGATTTTGTTTACATTTTTCAGAGTGTCCCATTCCTCCCTCCACACATTGCTTTTAAAATATAACTTGTCACATAAACTATGCTGGTGTTAGGCTTTATGAAATTGCAGATTAGCATAAATTATATCTTTTAGATTACAATGGCATTATATAATGTTTGTTCTACAAATTACATGAGAAATGAAATAAAACTCAAGATAGACTGGATATTAACTTTGGAAGTGGGAAAATCAAATTTTTACAACTATAAACAGAAACTTGCTGCTGAATAAACTAAATGAAGGAAATAACAAGAAGCTATAAGAAGGCCATCTAATGACCAAATTGGAAATAAAATAAACTGATTTATTTTTCCAGAATTTCAGCTGTCCCACTCCTCCCACTGTCCCATTCCTCCCTCCTCTCCCCTACTAAAAATATTATAATTAATGATTCCCCTTTGCTTTAATCCTAATGTTTCTCCAGTTTCTATTTTGGCTGTAAGATTGTGGCATAGCTAGAGATAGTTCTCCAGTTGAATATAAAATGTTGGTCACAAAGGAACATGAATTACTTTTTTATTTCCATCATTTTCTGTAGTGATGACAGTAAGTGGAGGAGGCAACACTATAGGAAACTCATCCCAATGGTACAAGACCCTCTCAGCAACCTATTTAAGAAAAAACAAAGATTAATTTAGAAAACAAAATAAGCAACATTATAAGATTGGTAAGGTTACTTGTTGATCCAGACAAGTAGCAGAATAGTGAAATAGTTACCTTTTTGATGGCCTGTACAACTTCAGCAACTTCTGGTGGTGCTCCATTCAACTCCACAGGAAAGTTGAGAGGAGCTCTCTGCAAAGACAGATCATAGGGTTACAGACTAGTGAGAATTCGGTTTGGCTCTTGAAATGCTTGTTTATGGGGAGAATTAAATTTAGTTAGAATTAAAAAAAAAGGGAGAGTTGGAGTTTGGAAATAAGCAATTGGAGTAACAAGTTTATATTGAATGAGGTATTCTCACGTTTTGAGATTAAATTTTATTAAAATAGTAGATAAAAAACCATGAAGAATGACGTTTACACCAAGTATTTTCGTAGCCTAGTTTTTGAAATATAAATTTTTGAAATTTCGTTTTTTGTTTTAGCGCAAAAACACTTTCGAATCACAAATCATGCGCTGTGAGGTCACATCCAATAGAAGCCCGTTTTCTGATCATGTGAAAACAGAAAACACAATGGTTTTCATGCGCTGTGACGTCACATCCAATAGAACCCCGTTATCTGATAACGTGACTTTTCTGACGTTTTGGCAAAAATAAAATTGAATTTTTAATTATTTAAAACACATTTTTGAACTTAAAAATCAGAAATTTGGGAGTTTTAGACCATATTGTATCGAAAAAGTATAAAATCAAGCTAATCCCTCAGTCATGCAAATACCTCATTAAGTAGCGTAAGAAATTGGGAAAAAAATCCACTGGTCCTGCGGACTAGTGCTTTACCAATCTTACTGGTCCAGAACAAAAATTACTGGTCCGACAAATTAAAAAGGACCAGTTTAAGTATTATTAAGTAACTATTGCTGGAGCCAGTTGTGAATAAAGAATTTTCAGAAAGATTTGATTTTTGCAAATGGAACCACATCTTTTCAGAAGCATCATATTCTAACCATTTATAGGCCGCTTTTTGCTTCATCAAATATAGTACAACTTGCTTCACCAATTGCAATCATCAAACCCGCTTAAAATACAGCTATCGCTGAACAACACGCCTAAATGTTTTTATGTGCTCAAGAAACTTCCCGAGCGCAGGTGTCCCAAATCATTCTAGAACTGGAGGGTGGTATATGTTTTCACCACTGGTCCAGCGGACCAGTGATTTTCTGATTCCACTGGTCCGAACTGTTTTTAGTTGTCCCGGACCAGCAATCCAGTACAATTTCAAACGCTGGAATTAAGAGAAGAACTGTATCTCTGATCATAGCACTTGTGTTTTCTTATCTTTTACAGAAAATATCTAAATTCAATAAATCCTAACCTTTCAAAATTACCCATAAAAAACAGAGTCTGGTGTTAAGTTATAAAATTTTCAATGCTAATAAATAGTCAAGAATTATGTTAATTTGCCAACTGGTTAACGAATAACAGCTTTTATTCTTCAAAAAGATTTATTTTTATCAGGGGTGCAGAATGTGTCCAGACGAGGTTTTGGGGAAATTATGGTAGCAGTGGGAAAATTTTGACCAAGTTTAGGAAAAAAACTCTAAAATCTTATATCCTTCTTTCAAATTTCTACAAAAATCAGGTGAAAACTTCAGTTTCAGATGTAGAGAGGAAAAACTATTGGGGAATATCTGAAAGATGTTTTATCCATGCATTTTGTTTAAAATGAAGGGAAAATAATTTATCTAGGACAGGGAATAATTTATCTAGGACATTTATCTTTTTGTCATCATCAATTATCTCCTAATTGATGATGACAGGGACTACTAATGCCTGGGTGGGTAAACAATATCTGAGGGTATTGAATATATTTTTACTTACAAATTAATAATTTGGGAACGAGTGTAAACTACAAATACCACAAACTCAACCACAAGCTTATTAAAATGCAGTTATATTGGTCATTCACAGGGTTGGCAGGTTTTTGACATGCGACGGTTTTAACCGGTTTAAACCATGGTTAAAACCGTCATGTCAAAAACCTCCCTGTCAAAAACGTCAAAAAGTGTCAAAAACCTAATTTGTAAAAAAATTATGAAAGAAATAATTTAGCAGAATTGGATAGACTTTAATCAATAAATTTTAAATAAAATTTCATAAAAATTCATCTAATTTATTAAGTTTTAGTTCAAATTTTAACTAATTACCTTGCTTAATTGGATGTATTTTTAATATCTTTTTTATTTCTTAGTAAAATGCTTTAGTATTTGGTGTCTATTTATACATTTTGCTGCAAGGATTTCAAATCTGTTTTTATTTTTACTATCTGGATATTAGATCAAAAGTTATTGCATTTTTAAGTTTTTGTGTCACAATATTTCCTTTCCACTCTAATCTTCCATTTCTCCAACCTACTTAGTGATTGGTTGTTTTGTTACATTTGTTTTAAATAGATTGGTACATTCAGAATTCCTTGTAGGATTTGTTTCCCCACAGATATGAGTGATTTTTGGACAGTAGAAAATAACTGCTGCTAGAACAGCTGTTGAAATTCTGCTGAGTGTGTTTTAGAAGCCCTGATTTCCAAATTTAAAAAAGAATTGTGGTAGAAGGCCAATTGATCCCATTTGGCAGCATTTATTTTTTATTATTAATTTGATTATTAAATTTATTGAAAACAAGTGTAATAAAATGTATGATGTAATTATAAAAAGTATAAATTTCAAAATTTTTACACAATAATTTTGTAATAATATGTATAAAAAATTTAAAATTAAGTCTTAAACCAAAGAAAAGTATGTAAATTAATATTTAATTATAATTCATATTCAATGTATACTAAAACTAAGGAGGAACATTATAATTAAACAAAAACAATGCTGTATCTTGCTATTATTAACAGCCTTCTTTTTCATTTTTAACGTATTTAAATTTTTTTGGGGTTTTTGACGGTTTTAACCGGTTAAAACCTGGTTTAAACCTCTGTCATGTCAAAAACTAGTTTTTGACGGCTAAAACCCAACCCTGGTCATTCATGAAAATCTGTGGTGAGGAAACGAGTACCATAGTCTTACTGTATACCACACTACATAAATTAAACAGATGCTATTCAATGACACCAGCAATATGATAAAGTAATAATAAATTAATATCAGCCTTAGGGATTAGTCAAAAGCGAACATTGCCAATTAGACTTTAATTCAGATGTTTCACTATAACAGTTTTTAGATACTATCCTGTTGACCATGCCTCTAAATTTGAAAACATTATCAAAACCAATTGACTGTTCTATAGTGGTGCCGCTGAACGATCAATGAGATAGTACATAAGTACCCGAATAACATATTAAACAGAAAAGGTTGTTGCGCATTATGCCACCGTCGTGAAGCTGAATTCAAAAACGTTAAAAAAGTCCATTGACAGTTCTATAGCTGTGCCGCTGAATTAGACGGCCTTGCAACAGTTGACAAAATAATACACAAGTATACCAGAAAAAACATTGTTAGCTGAGATATTTTGGTTGTCTTTACTTTGATATTTTTGTGATTAATCAGATCACTTGTTTCTTGCTGTGTGCCTCATCCTAATGTATCTTAATATCAGTAGTAAATCAGTCAGTTAGATCAATAACAACCGTTTGTTTTTTATTATAAAAGTCAGAAAAAAATTGTCAATATTGGATTAGAATGTAAGGTGTTCAAAAAAGCTTGGCCATATTTAGCAGGAACGTTAACGGAATTGAACTTCGAAGTCTATTGACTGCTGTATAGCTGTGACGCTGAATTTAACGGATGCTAAATGGTTGACTGTATAATACGTAAGTACCTAAATAACTTTAAGCATTACTGATTTTGGTTCTTGCGTATCAACCCGTCGACTGTGCCGCTGAATTCAAAAACTTCATTGAAGTCTATTGACTGTTGTATAGCTGTGACGCTGAATAATAAGAATTGAACAGCTGCTGAACGGTCAACTTTTACAGAAGTACTGATTTGTTATAATATTTTTACATGCTATATATTCATTGTAAGTCTAATAAGTGAATATTTAAAAATGTATATGCTATGATTAGTCCTCCCCTTTAATTGCATCTGATCTTTCTTTTGATATAGAAGCTTCAATACCTGTAAATGATTTAGAACCCACAATAAATGCTGTTTGCGAAATAATGTGCGATACGTCAGTCAGGCTAACTTTTCAAACAGCCTGTTAGAAGCACTCAAATAAAACATCAACTGGCATATTTCAAATATTTAAGACCTAACAAAAATACTTGAATTCTGAAAACTAAATTACTGAAATTGAAAATAAATATTTAAAATTACATACAACTTAATATTAAGTATTAATTCTTAATCAAGTCTAATAAATGCATAAGGTTTATACAAACAAATATTTTACTTAATGGTTTTTATCCATATCTACTCATTAAGGTCCGTTTCTGATGTGACTTTTAAACTAAGTCACTATTTGGAAAAAAAAATGGAAATCTGATCAGGGATTGATCCAGAAAAAAATTAGGGCCCTTTTGCTGCCCTTTCACAAAAATTCCCCATCTTTAAATCTGCCCCTTCACAAAAATAAATTCATAAAAACGCCCCTTTCACGAAATTCAAACTAGCTTTATAATGATCATTTGTAAGAAATTATTCACAAAATATTTTAATTTTTCATAATTTTCTTGGTTTGTGAGTCAATTTTACTTTTACACGCTCATTTGCTAACAATCACTGGTTCAATTTTTTGCATAAACAATTTCTTTTTCACAAAAAATAATGAAAAGGGCCCCAAAATGTAAAACCTGGATCTACCCACTGCTGATAGCTAAAACAGAGGAGTTGACAGCTAGATAAATGTAACCAATCTAATTTAAAAAACCTAACATAATAAGATGTATATACTATATGGTTAGCCAGGAGCAAATTTCTCTAATCGCACTTTTAGCAATGTTTTTTTTTATATTATAAAATAACGAAAATATCAACATGGATACTTTGTGATAAAATACAACACTCTTTAAACATAAAAATTTAATTACCTGAGGTTCTATTACTTCAATTTCCATTGTGAACGATATCACAGCATTTGTCTATCCAATGGAAGTAGTACAGATACAACCATTCAATGATTGTACCGTGAAATCCCTGAAAATTGTATAGTAGTTTTCAACACCCCAATAATAGCATCAAAAGATTTTAAATGCATTTTTTTTAAAGAAAATATTAATGTTTCAGTTAAGATGATCTTGTCATAACAGATGTTTATTCCAGATAGAGGCAACACTCAGTTTCGAAATTGCGAATAAAATGCACGGACATTATCAATGCTTCATAATCAATTTTTGGCTTTTGATAATTAATCTATTGTGCTATTAAGGCCTAAAATAAATAGCTCAGATCCTTTTAAAGTTCAGTTTTATATGGCAGAAATAATCTAAACACACTAGCATTACAAAACTGAGTATACAAGATTAAACCTCATATTACCATATTTTTTTCGATGCATGAGTAAAAGTTAGAGACTAATCAAAATTTGAAAAAATTCTCAATCATATGAATGTAATATAATTTCGTCTGTACGTAAAATTTAGTTTTAAAAGTTCCTGAACCATCATCAAAACAGACAGAAAATTTTTTCCCAAGGTAATTTCAAGAAGAGTTGAGAAGGTTTCTCAGCTTCTCCATTGAAAACCCTGTTTTGTAAATGATATGGTGTAAACTACTCTGTGGTGTAAACGGTGTAATTTAAATGATTAAGATAATAGCTAGTTTGAATATACCATTTCATAAGTCCAAAGAAATTTTGAATTTATTTATTCGGGCATTGAACCAGCGTACACTAACCAGTCCAAGAAGAAGAGGATAACTCAATCCTACAGTTACCTACCTGACCTGCTGGACCTAAAAAAACACAGCAAGATCATCAGAAAATTAAAATTTCTGTTTAGGTATTTTCCTGTGGTAAAGTTATTGTTATTTGAGAATTGTACACAATTTTCTTAGAAGTTTAAATCGTAGAAGTTTTTTTTATTGTGTGGGGGAATTCGCCCGTGGTTTTTACCCTTTTGCGTAAGTGGTGCTTTCTTTCACGATCGTGTATTTTGTGACGTCGCCATCTTATATAGATTTAACTATCTCCCTGAAAGACATAAACTATTAGTATTTAGAATTATTTTGATTCCATTGTTTGTATGATAATTGAGTTGTGGAGTGAAACTCCTATGCCCTTCAAAGTTGTTGCTTTTTATATTCCTTAAATCAAGTTTTACTGGGTGTGAATAGAACTTGAGCTTAAATAGGTAGGAATAATTAATTTCTTTGGTTATTAGGATTATTAATTTTGAATTATGCATTTTCTTAGTATTAATTTATTTTAAAGAACAATTAATATCATCTCTGCTAATTATTATTACCTTATGATTTTGAGCATACTTTTTTTATTAAGGTTCTATTGTAAAGGTTCAGTGATAACTTAAAATTTACATTTAATAGAAAATAAAGTTTTGGTAAAAATTTCAAGACCAAAACCATAGACACTCTCATCAACACAATATACGGCAAACCCGCCATGGAAACAGGAGGATCGCTTGTTTCCGTTGCAACCCTAGTCTTTTATGCCTTGGCAAGTTTGGACTTACTGCGTTTTTCGTGTTGAATAGATTGGCACCAGTCTCGAAATATTGACCATTGAAGTTGTCAATATTGGATTTCTGGCCGAAAAAAATTAATCCTTGTCCAGCGCCAAAAAGGGTGATAAAATAGTGGATTCTGTCAACCCAGTTCTATTTCTCCTCGCTCCATGCACCTTAATTAATATTACTTAAACCTTCCAGCAGGCATGCTTTTATAGAGAAAGAAAAGAACACTTTTATCTCCTATATATAGGGGAGACCGGGGATGGATGGGAAACCTTCAATAAATCTTAAAATTATAAATAAAATTAGTTTTTGAGTGTTCCACCAGGTAAAGCCACCATGGCTTCATACTTGTTGCTGTTTACCATTTTAGTTGCAAGCTTCTACAAGTTTCGGATTCTGAATGAAAAAGATGGGTTTCACTATATAGCAAAAGTATCCAAGTATTACACTTTTCAAAGTGAATTTTCAATCTGATTCTTGGTTGCTTTCTTAATGGGTTATATTGTTTTCTAAACAGAATAATGTATTCTTTATCAATATATAGTTGAGTTAAGCCTAAAAGCTACAGTTCTTTTGAAAGAACCTATTTTTTAAAACTGTTGCTACTGGGGTGGGATGGGACATACCCAATTCCTCTCAATACATAAATACAAGCTATTGCATACAATTCTTTAGATACCATTGTTTTGAAACTGATTAGTATTGCAGTTGAAAACATTTTTTTAGATTAAAGAAGAATTTTAACTATTTTGTATTTTTCACTTAGATTTTTCAAAGTAAATAGGGTAAAATAACTGATTTTTTTTGTAATAAATCTTAAAAATGTGTAAAATACTTCCATCTTTGTGGTTTTTAATCATATATTTAAAAAGTAATAAATTTTAATTTTAAAAAATATGTCCCACCCCGGCCTGGGGTGCAATGGGACACTTTTAGAGGTTGCTTTAATTCGTTCAGAAATCCCAAGTTTTGTTTGCTATCACTTTGGTTATACAGTGAAATCCCGTTACAAAGAATACCGATAGAACGAAAAATCCCATTATTATGAAAGTCCAGAAAGTTCTCAACCTGTTTTATTTGAATTTGAAATAGCGATAGTACGGTTACAACGAAGAAATTTTACGGTCCCGTGAAGTTCGTTATAACTGGATTTTACTGAATTTTTTAAACATGTTAAAATGTTCCAAGATGTTAGTTTGAAAGTTTCAAATATATACAATGAAAACTAATTTTTTAAAAAATATTCTTGGAAAAAGTGTCCCATCCCTCCCCTGTCTCCCCAACGCTATCAGAAATAGATATTTTCAACCACTACTAGTTTTGAAACAGCTGTGATATGGTTAAAACGAGTACATTTCATTTAAATATATTTGAAATATTAGATGATCAAATCCAACCCCAGTATCTCACATACTGGTATCAGCTAGAAGGTCAATAAAGTATAAAAAACATAAACATTTTCATTGTTTTATGTGGCAATGATCACCCCAACACATTAACAGGTCATATACCCCGACGTGTCGCGATTAGTCCATTCTCCCCCTTTCTTGACCTCTTGACCCGGCCATCGCGGGAAAGTAACGGTTCCCACGGAATCCGTAAACTCGAAACCCGAAAATTCCGTGCCACACTCTCTCGGTTTAACATATTTACAGTTATTACAAAAAGCACATAATTAATACACTATTTGTACAACATTACTATAATAATATAATTTCTTCTTTAGGTTGAAAAGTAGGAGAAATGGCTCAATGGTGAGTTTTAATCTTCAATATATGACCTTTTTTCTCTCTGCATTAAATTCTTTATACATAAATTGAGGTGTTTGCTGCAACAATAAGTTATCTCCACATTCAGAAACACATCAGAGAAGTTTGTTTTGGGGTAAAAAATGGCAACATTTAGTCACAAACCCTGTTATACAAGGCCCTAGCAGTACCACTTTGGTGACCACTGCTGGATGCTAAGTTTATGCTTTTTGATGTGAATTCTGATTTTGGAGATAACTCCTTGTTGCAGCAAACACGTCAATTGTTTCCACAGTAAAACTTGTGGTCAGATGCTGCTTTCCAAAAATGGAAATGGTTTTAATTCTATTGGCATATGTAGCAGTTGCTCTTTGTGAGCATGATTCCAAACCTTAAACAATAAAGAGAGCAGAGCAGCATTTCCGAGCCCCCACTAAATCTGTTAACATCTCGACCTTGCAGCCAATCAAGACCCAATTTCAAGTTTCGGTTTGCTGTGATGCTCTCTTTTTTTTTAGGGATAAACATACTCGCTACGGATTCTCCCTCCAGTGAACGATATGTCTCCTGCCTAGAATTAACTCCTTTGATAAGTTTCCTAAATTTATCCATCTGATTTTGGGCATGCATTCTCCAAAGGCAGTTTCTTGGTCAATTCTTTATCCATGAGATGCTAAGATCAGTTATTCCTAGATATGTTTCAACATTAGGTGGAACTCGAACAAAGAAAATTTTGAGCTTCTAAAGCAGGTTGTGTTTGGAGGTGGTTACTCAAAAAAATTTTACTGTAATCACACCATCACTGTTTAGCTATCCCAATCTTATCATCCTAATTTATTTACATCTTTTAAAATGTTTGGTATTTGTGTAATAAAAAATATATTTACAGGCCTCCATTCCCTCCACTTCCACCCATGGCAGCTAAACCACAGCCTCAGATTCCTGAAGAATGGGAGAAGGCAAATGCTGCTTTGCAAGCTGTTATTCCTCACAACAAAGAAAATAAGTCTGATCCACCTGTGTCTACCCAAGACTCAAATGGCAATACTGGAGAGTTAAACTTCCCTTGGCAAAATCAGCAAATGTATCCTTCATATCCTGGGCCTGGGTATGCATTTAACTTTCTGTCTATTTATCAAGTTATTATTTTTTGCATTATTTAGAAATGGAGTTCTTTCCATTGCTTTATATATTTGCTAGTGTTTTTTAAAGTTTTTGTCAAGGTTGGAAAGTGGTACAGTTTGAAACAGGGGTAGAAGTCATCTTATATTTCCTATAAATCCTATATTTTCAAATAACATTAAAAAAGCATCCTATAAATCCTTTATATCCTATATTTCAAATAATAATCCTATATTCCATCAAACCACCCTACTTACGAGTTCAACATTCAAAATTTAAATTTGATGTCTTTAATATCCTTGAAAAATATTTTTGATACTTACTAATTGCCTAAAATTTGAAATTTTAGATGGATTTATAATTATTACAGGATGTTTACTGAATATTCAGAAGTCCCAAAATTGTATCATGGTCTGGATTTCTTCTGAAAGTTAATGAATATTCAATTATTCTTTAGGCTTTTGCCTATAAGTTGGTTTTTCAGATTCGATGAGGGCAGAAAAAACACTTTATTCTTTCATGTTCGCGATTTTCGTATCTCATGTCGATATTCTCGACTTAAAAAAACTTGGTTTTAAAAGAAGTGACATGTGTCCCAAACAGGCCCATATTTTGGGTTTTTGCCGCCCTGTGCATATCGATTTATTGCCGCCCCCTATTTAATTTTCTGTTTCAAGTAAATGCCCCCTCCTATTTGACTCTCTTTTCACTCCCTTTGACTGTCGTCACCACATAACTCACCTTTCTCGGAAATGGTAGAATTTTCCTGTTACCCCTCTCATATGAATTATTTTTGGGGTTTAGGGTACCCCCCAGAAAGTTTTTAAAAATAGGCCCCTAGAAAACTGAGAATTTTTTCATTTTTGGTTCTTCATGTGAAAACTGTGTGGTACATTTTTTCCAAAACTGTATAGTGTGTAGCATTTTGAATTGATGTAATCTGCCGCCCCCCAAAATTTTGCCGCCCTGTGCCTAAATACGGCCCTGGTCCCAAATATGGACAGTTTTTCCAGGCATATATAAAGATCCTACCACTTAAATTGCTTGCTATTATGTAAGCAAGTACTTTGATACTATTATAAAGTATTATTCAACAGTTTTGTTTATCAGGAGAACAATTTTAAAATATCTTTATTTACTGGGAATTTTTTTAGATTTTAAAATTACTGGGATTTGTTTTCTTAAACAAAATTTTCTTTAATTTTTCCATTTATGCATTTTTACTTTTTGCTATAGATTAAATTAACTATGGTTTTACTAAAAGTATCTTTTAGTTAAATACCTTAATATTGTTTTCAAAGTTCATTTGCTTGAAAATTCATGAAAGTAATTAGTTGCAATATAGTTTGACTCTTATTCTTGCCATTTTTTGTAGCCAAGTACAAGTAAATTTGTGGTTGTAAATCCTAAATACCAAACACTTAAAACTGATACAAAAGTGTTATTAGTCCTGTTACCAAACTATTAAAAATTTATTTTTGTCCTATATATTTTTTTGAAAAATCCTATATACTTTTACTTGGTCACTTCTACCCCTGTTGTAATGAATCCAATTTATCCTGATAATTTTAATTGAAATTTTTATGTGGAGCAGTTTCCCTTTCTTTATTTTTGTCTTTGATTTTCATTTCCATAGAACAAAAAGGGAATGTTTTTATAGAAGGCTTTTAATTACTGTTATAAAAATACCCTAAAACGAGATTTGCTCTTTTTGTTTAGCCTGCTTTTCTATACCTTTTTGTAGTCTTGTTCTTTTGTCTTGGAGTAATTAAATATATTAATGTTACATCAAATTATTGTTTTAGTTACCCTGGTTATCCGGTTGGATATGGCTACTATACTAACTATGTAAGTAATTAATTACTATTTATACTTTGTTTCATTATTAATATAAGATTTGTATTGCAAGTATAAAATGCAAAATTTTCTATCCACAAATGTTTATTTTAAGTGAAAGTATTGCTATTCCCCTTATGTGCAATGTGCATTAATAAACTTGTTAAGGTAACTGAGTTGAAATCGTTGTTTTTGTCTAAACAATCGAATTGCAATTAGAATTTTATTTTATATTAAATTTGAGGTCAAAGAAGTTGCACATAAAAAGGAGAATTTTAGAGTACCTATATTTTTGTCATATGAAAAACACTTTTAGACAATTTCAAATTTTAATGCCTTTAAAATTTTTTTTGAAGAATGATTTTTTTATACTTTGGATCACAAACATATATTTTTCTTAAAGTAGGGGAGAACAGGGTACAATGGACCACCCCTGTTTAAGTGTTTTCTTTTCTTTCATTTCTTTTATGTTTTAAGTGTTTCAAATTTAGTGATTACAGAAGTTAGAACAAATCAAATTTAATAATTTTAATTCAAGTTGTAAACTAGAACATAATAAATAATTATCTTATAAAGATCAGTAGAGTATTCAGGGGTGCATCCAGGATTTTTTGCCAGGGGCCGTTTTTGGGAATTTTGTGAAAATAATTTTTCATTCTTAAATAAGGTCCTATTTCTGTAAACATCTTATTTTTTTAATAAAATTACCCTTGGCGAGTGCGTATAATTCTGAAACGGCGGCTCGGAATTTCGTGAAAAGTCCGTTGTTGGGACCCGTAATTTTGTGAAGGGTCCGTTTTCGGCCCCAATTTCTTTCTAGATGCATCCCTGGTATTAATAAAGTAGTGGAGGGGTGGGGACGATTGTAAAATTTTTTTTATTTGATCTCAAACTAAGCCATTTTTTATGTTAGAGTTATGAAAATAGGTTGATACATCCCAATGACAATTTTGTAATGAAAGCGTATATAGTAATATAGTAATACTTTCATATTTATTTATATATAATTTCATTCATATATAATGAAAGCAATATAGTAATACTTTCATTGTGTGGTGGACATGCATTACAATATAGTAAATAATTATCCAAGTTATGTGGACTAAGACTGACTCAGAGTGTTTTTTTACAGCATTTTTTGGTATTTTTTACAGGATAATAAGATTTTTGGAGATATTTTTATAGGTTGGGTAAAGTGGAAACTTGAATGATCTCAAATAATTAAAGATTTACTAATTACTATGTATTGGTGTTCTCATAGTTTTATATCTTAAATAGCAAAATTTAGTGTGTACATTATTGTTTCAGAACTTCCATTGCATGATGAATAACAACAACGGCTACTTCCCAATGCCTCCCCAAATGCGTCCGCCGGCACCTCCAAGCTCAGCTGGTGGAAGTGACTCTAAAATGCCACCAGGGGCGGTACTTTCGCAGCCTCCGCCTCCCCCTCCACCATCACCACCTTCCTCGACCTTCTTCACTAACATTACATCCCGTAAGTGTTGATGTGCATCTTTTATAAATTAAATTCCAGGTCTACTGAATGTTTAAAAATATGCTTCGATTCCGTTAACAGCCCTGTTAAATGCTGCCATGATCTTTTTGACACCAAAAAGTAGAAATTTATTGCTAAATAATTTTAACATACATTAAAATATTTAGTTTTATCAATACCTGTTCAGTAGGGTGGAGTGAAAAACAAAAACTTCGAAATTGAAAAGAGCTGTAGTGGGAATAGTTGTCCACTATCATGCCTATTATAGTCAGAGTGCCGAATGGCAAAAAAGGGGTCAACCTCGAACTCGCGTATGGCTTAGATGTTTTGATGGTTTCTGATAGAGTTAATAGTGTAGATTTGAAAACCGGTTGATGCCACTCTGCAAATGTTGAGGATTTTTTTAAAATTCAAATTTTTAAAAAATGGTCCAAAAAATTTTTCAAAAAATCAAATAATAGTAATCGAGACTTATGATACATGTTTATAGGCTATCTTTCAGTGCTGAATACGAATATTCCATTTAAATTTAAAAAAAAATTTAAAATATCTATTTTTAAAGATTAATTGAAAAATTGGAAAGTCGAAAAAATTTAACAATCGCTCAAAACCACAAAATAATTGCGAAAGAAGTAATTTAAACGGTTTTCTATTAGAAATGACTTAAACAATAACATACTAAAAATGGAAGAAAATCGGACGATAATAAGTTTGATTTTTTTCAAATTTTCAAATTTTTTGGCCTCAAAAATCGACTTTTTTTTAAAACTCTTGTAAAAAAGTTTGAGGATGATGCCAAAGTAATGCTTTCATGGATATTGTAGTTAGATAGCTATATAACATAAAAAAACCACAATTGTTGATTAAATCATTAATTAATTTATTTATTAAGTTGAACTTTGAAAATATAGGTAAAATCCATCAATCGTGTGAAACATAAAATATTTTGACAATTTTTGGTACTGAATCATGTAAAAATTAATTAAATTTAAAAAAGACAAAAAATATTTCAAAAAATTTAAATTTTAAAAAAAATTTTAAATTTTAAATTTTTTAAAAATTTTAAATTTTGTATTATAGGCATGTGATACATCTCTATGGGCTATAATTAAGTGCTGGTTAAGAATATCAAGCTACTTTTCAATAAAATTTAAATTAAATGTGGAAAAATTGAAGCATTTATCTTAATACTTTTGTTTTAAATGCTGGGTGCCGAATGACACAAGAGGGGTCAGCCTTGAAATCGCGTATGGTTGATGCCACTCTGCAAATGTTGAGGATTTTTTTAAAATTCAAATTTTTAAAAAAGGGTAAAAAAATTCAAAATATCAAGTTATAGTAATCGAGACTTATGATACATGTTTATAGGCTATCTTTCAATGCTGAATACGAATATTGAATGGTCCGATTTTCGTCCAATTTTCGTATGTTATTATTTAGGATATTTGAAATTGAAAATCGTTTGTGAATTACTTCTTTTGCAGTTATTTTGTGGTTTTGAGCTATATTTTAATTTTTTCAAATATTAAATTTTTAAAATTATTGTTTTAAATTGATATTTTAACTTTTCAAAAATTTAAATGGAATATTCGTATTCAGCACTGAAAGATAGCCTATAAACATGTATCATAAGTCTCGATTACTATAACTTGATATTTTGAATTTTTTTACCCTTTTTTAAAAATTTGAATTTTAAAAAAATCCTCAACATTTGCAGAGTGACATCAACCGGTTTTCAAATCTACACTATTAACTCTATCAGAAACCATCAAAACATCTAAGCCATACGCGATTTCAAGGCTGACCCCTCTTGTGTCATTCGGCACCCAGCATTTAAAACAAAAGTATTAAGATAAATGCTTCAATTTTTCCACATTTAATTTAAATTTTATTGAAAAGTAGCTTGATATTCTTAACCAGCACTTAATTATAGCCCATAGAGATGTATCACATGCCTATAATACAAAATTTAAAATTTTTAAAAAATTTAAAATTTAAAATTTTTTTTAAAATTAAAATTTTTTTAAAAATATTTTTTGTCTTTTTTAGATTTAATTAATTTTTACATGATTCAGTACCAAAAATTGTCAAAATATTTTATGTTTCACACGATTGATGGATTTTACCTATATTTTCAAAGTTCAACTTAATAAATAAATTAATTAATTAATGATTTAATCAACAATTGTGGTTTTTTTATGTTATATAGCTATCTAACTACAATATCCATAAAAGCATTACTTTGGCATCAGCCTCAAACTTTTTTTACAAGAGTTTTAAAAAAAGTCGATTTTTGAGGCCAAAAAATTTGAAAATTTGAAAAAAATCAAACTTATTATCGTCCGATTTTCTTTCATTTTTAGTATGATATTGTTTAAGTCATTTCTAATAGAAAACCGTTTAAATGACTTATTTCGCAATTATTTTGTGGTTTTGAGCGATGTTTAAATTTTTTCTACTTTCCAATTTTTCAATTAATTTTTAAAAATAGATATTTTAAATTTTTTTAAATTTAAATGGAATATTCGTATTCAGCACTGAAAGATAGCCTGTTGTTGTTGTTGTTGCCAATCTCCGGTGTTTAGCAACGCTAAACCAAGTCTATGAAGCCCATCACTCTCAAAAAATCCAAAACCATAATAGGGTCCGTCGAAAGATCAAGTCTGGAAAGTCCCAGACAGTCCAGAATATGGTCGGGAGTGGCCTGATGCCCGGCACACTTCACACAGGCAGGAAAAGTCTTTTTTCCATTGGAATAGGACAAAGATTTCAAGTGTCCACTGACAAGCCTGGTTATGATTAGATAGCCTATAAACATGTATCATAAGTCTCGATTACTCTTACTTGATTTTTTGAAAATTTTTTTGGACCATATTTTAAAAATTTGAATTTTAAAAAAATCCTCAACATTTGCAGAGTGGCATCAACCGGTTTTCAAATCTACACTATTAACTCTATCAGAAACCATCAAAACATCTAAGCCATACGCGAGTTCGCACTTTTCGACTTGGCACCCTGACTATTAATATCCTAAAATCTGTGCTAAATCCATTGATATCTTCAGTTGCCTAAATCACTTTGAAATTTCATTACATTTTTCATAATAAGGACTTTAAAATAATTCTACTCCACTCTCCACTTTACCTTTATTTTAAAACCATAACTGGGTGAATTCTTACTTATAGAAGGCAGGGCCGGATTACCAATTAGGCAATGTAGGCAACTGCCTAGGGGCCCGAGCCTTGATAATTTTTGCTTGAAATGTTTCTTTAAGTTAAAATTAAATATGAATATTTTTATGTTGGTCTGGTCTTTAACAGGGGTCCGTGAAGAAATCTTCTAGTGGTTCCAGAGATGGCTCAAAATGAGTTAAAATTTACTGCTCAAATTTCAAAATTTTTTCTGGGGGAGTTCCCTCTACGATTTTTGACCTTATCAAAATTTTGGCGTTTTTCTAAATCCTGTTTTAGTCTGGCAAATTCTGCGGTTTACAAAGAGATATCCTTTTCGGGCGTATCCCAAAGGGCCTCTAATGGAATTAAAACGTTACTTTTATTCTTTTATCAGAGTTAAATTTCAATAATTATTTAAAGTGAGTATAATACCCACAACTCTGAAACAGAAGTCTGTTAATGGCCCTGGTCTGAAAGAGCTGCAAGAACCAGGGACACATATGGGGGGGCCGGAGGGGTCCTGGGGGAGGGTCCCCAGGACCACCCTTTTCTGCTTTATTATTCACAACTTTTTTATAATATGTTCATCAAAATCCTACTTAAAAATGTCTTAAATTCCTAAAAATGTATGTCAAAAATTAGGACCAGTTGTAACAAAACAAATTGAAATCCCTGCTTTTAGGGTGAGGGTTCAATTTCAAAAAAATTCTGGGGGAGGACCCCCAGCCCCCTCTTAAACTTCCACGTCTCTTATTTAGTGTTTTCCCACTTGAAAACTATTCCTCTTACTAGAAGCTTTTCTCTTTAGAAGCTCCCCAAAGAGTTTGTAAAAGAGATAAAACACTAGTTTAAAGGGGAATTAAAATTCCTGTGGGAGGACCCCTAGCCCCCCTTAAAACTTTGATGTTTATTTACAACTCTTTTCCCTAGAAAATTATGTGGTTTACAAGAAACTTTTCTCTTTGGATACAGCCCAAAGGTTCTCAAAACGAGCTAAAACACTATTTTAAGAGCCAAATTTTCAAAATTTTCCTGGGGGTAAACCCCCCAGATCCCCCATTTTCCCTTGGAGTTCACGTTGTCAAATTTTGACATGATATTACCTTAAAAATGAAGTTGAGGCAATCCCCGCTAAAAAAAACCTAGTTACAGCAAGGTCCGGACCCAATTAAAAAAAATTCTTTGCCCCCCAACGAAAAACTGAAATGACGCCCCTGTGCAAAATCAATAAAAAATGTATTAAAAAGATGCATTAAACCTATTGGAGCTGAATGGGAGGGACAGAAGAATAATTGTTGGCTCCACTGCGAAATAAATTTATATACAGTACTGGAAGAACCATCAATTCAGCACCGAATTTTTTACTGGGGAGAATCCAGTGCCCCTCTTAAAAGCCCAAAATTCTGAGGGAGAATCAGAAATCTTCCAAGTTTCACCCATAATGGGCCTTAAATATCCAGAAAATGAGTCAAAATACAACTATTCTGGGGAAAATTTCACAAAATTTTCTAGGGGAGAACCCCCAGCCCCCTGTTTATTTGAGGGTTTGTGCCCGCGACATTTGAATCTATGTTCACTAAGATTTACATTTGCTTCTGCAATATACTCAGAAAGAGAGAACTCTGAACATTTAGGAGTCAAGAACCCTTGTACTTGAATTCCAAGAGGATCCCCACAATCAATATGGGGATAGACAGTAAAAATAACTTATCTATCATAAATATTTTTTCGAGCAGGATTTTCCCCTCCTTAAAAGTTGCACTAGTCCGTGCCTGAGTAAGAGTGAAATTACGAATAAAATTGCGATTCTGTGGGAAAAAACATTTTAGGAAGGAAAAGGTAAGAAAAGGGCCCCTGAGATGTGCAGTGCCTAGGGGCCCCGACATGGTAAATCTGGCCCTGATAGAAGGCCAAATAGAAGTTTGAAATCTTTCATAGTTCTAGAATGGGTGAAATTTTCAATTTATAACGCTCATTGTAAGAGCGTGTATCACTGAATTAGGATCTATGACGGAGAAACTAACATTTTCCCTTGTCTGGAAAAATGTTTTATTTTCAATGTAAAAGGTATGTTTTAATTAAACATAGAATTTTTATTTTAATTTATCATCTGTTGACCTATTTGAGAGTAGTATATGATGTAATTTAAATAGAAAAAAGAGGCAGTAGTAATTATAATTTAAAATAAATAAGTAAATGGTCTGGTAATGCTGTTTAATTTCTTTTCTTTTTAATAAAGGTTGGTACTATTGGCGATGAAGTAAAAATGTATAAATTTTTATATGGAATTGGTTAGTTATGGGGATAGAGTTAAAAACTGAATTTGAGTTTGAAAATTTTTGGTAAGCATTCCGTTTATGATTTGAATATCCATCCTACCCATAAGTTTTATAACTATAAGGGATATTTTATGTTAATAAAGTGCATCATCATAAATTAATCTGTAGTCATTTTATAACTGCTTCTTTTTCCTTAATTTTGATTTTGAACTCATTGTAATTTGATTTTCTAAATTGTATAGTCTTTTAAGCACTGCTTTGAAAACTGAAATCTTGTACCTGGTTTGTATACCTTTTAACTGTTAGGTTTTGTGTTTTAGAAGCCCCTGGTAGTGGTGGTATAAAATTCAATCTTCCTAAGAAGAAAAACAACAACAAGAAAAATGGATTCATAGCTGCCCGAGAAGCTATGCAAGAAAGGCTTAATAGTTTTAGAGCTGCTAGCGGGAACCAGCAGAATCATAATGAAGATAACCAGAAAAATTTATCGCCTCAAAAGTAAGGATACTGTTAAATAATTCTGTTCAGTTTGGTTATTTCTCTTGCTAAATATCGCTAAGCTATTTTCTCTGTCATTGCCAAATTTTTTTAGTTGTCATTGATATAACTTATTTAGTTTATTTGTCATTATAGACAACATTTTAAATCTTAAGTGCCCTAAACAGCTTGGCATTATTTAATGGGACAGATACAAATACAAATACAAATTAAGTCGACCAACTACAGGCGTAAGCCCAGCAAGGTTGTTCCAGTCCTTTTAACCCAAACTACCGAAATCCCAGTATCTGTCAATTTTCCTCTTGAACTCGTTTACCCCACTTGAATTTACAATTGTTTCAGGCAACACATTCCATCTATCCACTACCCTATTAAAAAAATAATGCTTCCTACAATCCGTCTTAAATTTTCCTTTATTCAATTTGAAATTGTGATCCCTTGTTCTATTACCCGTATTGAAATCTAGTCCCTCTGTGTCCCCTTGCTTTACCATTTTAAAAAGTTGAATCAAATCCCCTCTAATCCTTCTTTTCTCTAGAGTGAACATATTTAGCTTCTTTAATCTTCCCTCATAACTTAAACTGGATATACCCTTGACCATTTTAGTAGCCCTATGCTGAATCCTTTCAATTGAATCAATATCTTTTTTTAAGTATGGAGACCAAAACTGAACAGCATACTCTAGATGAGGTCTCACCAAGCCTCTGTATAGTGGCAAAATAATATCCTCGGACCTTGAAGAAACAGTTTTTTTAATGTATCCCAATATCCTATTAGCCTTTTTACTAGCAGATGAACACTGATGAACCCATTTAAAGTCTTCATTTAATATCACCCCTAAATCCTTGATCATATTATCTTCTTTAACTTTGTTCCCTTGCAGATAAAATTCTGCCCTACCATTCCCCCGACCCATATGAAGAACCTGACATTTACTTATGTTAAAGGACATACCCCATTTTTCAGCCCATTGTGATATCACATCTAGATCCCTTTGTAAATTTTGTACCTGCTACTGAGTATCTACCCTCCCCCAAATTTTTAAGTCATCAGCAAAGATGCTGATTTTGTTCCTAATGTCCTGACTAATATCATTAATGAAAATTATAAAGAGAATTGGCCCCAATACTGACCCCTGTGGCACCCCACTCATGACCTCTGCCCACTGAGAATAATTACCCTTGACTTGCACCCTCTGTTTCCTACCTATCAACCAATTCCTAATCCACAGTAGTGTTTTACCTCTGATACCCAATTTGAGTAGCAATGCCTCGTGTGGAACCTTATCAAATGCCTTTTGAAAATCTATGTAAAATATGTCTACACTATGTTTTTGATCCAACTCCTTTGTTACTTCGTCATAGAACTTTAAGAGATTAGTTTGACAGGATCTACCCTTCCTGAATCCAAACTGATTGTCTGAAAGTAAGTTACCCTCCTCCAAGTATGACATTATATGCTTTTTAAGTCTGGTTTCGAAAATCTTACAAATGACTGATGTTAAGCTTACTGGTCTATAATTGCCTGGATCCCATTTTGGTCCCTTCTTATATATTGGAGTTACATTAGCTAATTTCCAATCTATTGGCACCAAACCCGATTTGTATGTTGATTTAAAAATTGTCAATATCATGTCCCCTAATTCCTCTGCTTATCCACAAGCACTTTTGGATAAACATCATCTGGTCCTGGAGCTTTAGTTGGCTTTATGCTTCTTAAAAGATGTATTATTTCCTCCCTATTAAAACAACAGTCCGGAATTTCCACCCTTCCATTATACTCTAATGCATAGTCACCCATTAATTTAAAATTCTTATTTAAAACCTCCATGAAAAAATCATTTAACACCTTTGCCATACCTATATCATCCTGAATAAATGTGTCCTCTCCTAATTTTAATGGCCCCAAGGTAGAGCTTAACTTATTGTTCTCCCCTCCATAAGCATAAAATTCTTTTGGGTTTTTAATGATATTCCCAGCCAGTTTTTCCTCTAAAGCCCTCTTCTGCCTCCTACTGATATTTTCGAAGTCTTTCCTAGCCTTTAAATAAGCCCCCTATCACTATCCTTCCCAGTATGTTTGTACAATTTAAAGGTTTTTTTTCAACTTCAATGCCTTTCTCGTTTTCCATGAAAACCACGTGGGTGTCAATTTATGCGCTATTCCTTTTTGCCTAAGTGTAACATTATTTTCAATCACCTTATTTAAAACACCCTTAAATTCTTCCCATTGTTGGCAGGATTGTACTTCTTTTTCTTTACTAAATGCCCCCTTTAATTCATCCCTTATAATTTGAAAATTAGCCCTCTTAAAGTTTGGAATAATCCTTGTATTACAAACTGCTGTATGCTGGAAATTTATTCTAAACCTAATATTTCTATGATCACTTTCTCCTAAGCAAGATAGCAAATTGAACCATAAATTCATATAAGTTTTTATTCACTTTCTTTTTTAAGTTTTTATGTTTGTGCTTCAGTATCAAAGTTGCTCTGAAATTACATTCAAAGTTCTTAAGCATAAGCATTTCTCATTTTTATATCTGTGACTTGCCTGAGAAATTTTTGTTTGTCATTAAGTTTTTATTTTTATTGCATTTTAGAGTTTCAAGCATGTCGGATGATTCTTGGCCCCCATCTCTGAAGTAAGACCCATTTTTTAGTTTCCATTTCCATCAAAAGTTGTGATTATAAAACAATCCTAATTTACTTAAATTAATCAATGCCTTTTGGCTTCAATACCTTTTCCCAGCCCTTTCTGTAGTAAATTTGCCTTTTCAGAATTGAAAATTTTTCCACAGGACTTATGTTGCCAAATGCTTTGACAAATGTAAAACTGCTTTGGATAAAGATCAAGTTGAAATATTATTAAAAGGGAAGCTTATAAAGGCTAAATGTGATGGTTCTTTGATGACTAAAGATTGGGCTAATGAACCTTTACCCAGGTATGTGTTCAGAAACTGATTAAGTTTTTCAGAATAGTGTATGCTATATAACATAGAGCACTAGAAAATCCTAATAATGGAGGTCTGGTAGATTTTTGCCATTTTGGTTCTACTGGCAAAAATTACATTAGATATAACTTATTTAAAGCTTAAAGGTTTATCTATATACTTTATGGTTTATGGAAATGAATTGCAATGTTTACAGTTATGATTATTTTGTGCGGTTTGTTGAAGATGCCTTTGTTTTTTTATATAGCACTCATAGTGATAGGTTAGAGACTGAGCAGAAACAGCAAACTGAGCAGACCCAGTCTTTAATGAAGAAGTTGCCAGATATTTTAAAAATGCAAGGGAGAAGCCCTAACAGTTTGAAGAATGCTAAAAGTGTTTTTCAAAACAACAGGGTACCTAGTCATCATTCAAGATCAAGGTAATGATTGCTGATTATATTTGTAAATGTACATGGACTGTCTAAGTTTTCCATGGCCAAAACTTAAAGTAAAAGATGTCATACAATGCAGCAACATTAATTACAAAATTTGTCATGTTAAATTCAGCAAAACCTACTTGATTCACTCCCTAGCGCCACTGTTTATAGTTTCTCTACTAGTATCAATTTTATTTGTTAACCCTTTGCGGCGCAGTGGTTGCGTTTTGAAACCGCAACTTTGCGATTTTTTATCTCCTGTTTAAATTATTGCAAAGTTCCAATTTTTTTACCATATCGAAGTTTTACTTCTCTTGAACCTTCATAGATGTCATCACGAATCAAGCAAAAGTTCTTATATTTAATACGAATTTTCAAACGAAGGCTGTTTTTAGTAACTGAAAATAAACCCAATTTTTAGCATAAAAGATACTCAAAACTTTTAATTTAACTATCAAATTCTGTTATTTGGAGCAGAAAGAATCATAATATAATTTTTTTCTAAGTGAAACACATTTTTAACACCCCTTTTGAGCCCCTTGAAGTTGCCGGCTCCGTAACGAAACCACTGCCCCGGATGGGTCCAAGAAATCTTTCTCCACTGATAAGCGAGAGCGGCGAAATTCGAAACTCATCTCTGTTCCAACACCCTTTCGAAATTATGTTCTCTCTCACTCCTCTTTTTTTATGGGGGTTAAATGAAGGTGGGGGGGGTTAAATGAATATTAGGATTGTTTACATTGAGACTATCCGCACTCTTTCTGTTTTTTTATTTGATTCATCTGGAAGTGTTTGAGAAATCCGATGGTTTATGAGATTCAAGTTCTCTTTCATTCATTGAGATGAAAGTTGGTGGGTTATTTATTTCTTATGATTCTGCTGTTATGTCTACGAAAGGGGGATATGATTTAGGAGTTTCCTGCATTGATTGAAGATTTATTCATTGACTTTATTCAGTGTTAAGAGAATTATTATATCGATGTTTCTCAAATAAATATACATCATGGAGAAGGAAATTATATATTTTTTGCCAAAATATGGCGAAATATCGGTAATAATTCATTAGCAAGTGCATTAAAATGTATCATCAAGTAGTTTCATGAAGAAAAAGGCGGAAGAAAGCTCATTTTATGCTTTTCTGTTAGAGCGCAACTCCGCGTTTTCCTCTACCCATCCGGGGCAGTGGTTGCGCTATGGAGCCGGCTCCCCTGGAAAAACGGAAAGGGCTAAATTTTTTTAAATTACCATTTCGTGATCCTAGAAGCCTTAGTAGTTGACTCCAAGCATTGTTAACCCGAAAAAATAGTGTTTATGTAGCGCCCCTGAAAGGGTTAAAAGACTTGTTGATCCTCTGAGGGGTTGCTTTAACAAGGTTCTATTAGATAAGAACTATCTAAGGAATCTTGCTTTGAAATATTGTAAGACAAACCAATGGTTTAGAATTTTAATTTAATTAAGAATTAATACTCTGTCTGAGCCTGTAATTTGTATCTATTGGATTTAAGTCTATATATTTTTTATTTAATTATATTTTTTATCTGCACTAGATCCCGATCAAGGTCATATTCAAGATCTAGGTCTAGATCAAGATCTAGATCACCACCACCATCATCATCGTCCAGAAAAGTGATTCGTAGAAGACGGTATTCCAGGTACTGCCTTTTTTGCTTATTTTAAATAATTTTTATTTTATGCTTGTGATTTAATATTTCAATTATTGTGTACATGAAAATAAATTGTAAAGGTGTCAAAAATGAATGGAGTTTTGACTAGCTCTTTTTTTAAATTTTAGTAGCTCCTCTGAATCCAGTGAAGATAGCAGGGGTTCTAGAAAAGCTTCTCTGAGTTCCAGTATTATCAGTCCTTCTGATATGCGTTTTAAAATTACTCAAAATAATAAAAATAAAAAGAAGAAAAGGAAGCCAATTAAAACGTGAGTATTTTCAAAAAATTTTTATGACTATCATTAGCATACTTGCCAGTTTTTACGGATTGTCCGTAATATTTACGGATGTTCTTTAGTTTTATGGATTGATTGAAAAATATTACGAATTTTGGGTTTTCGTCCATTTAACTATCCGTGAAAACGCAAAACACTCGTGACGTGAACAATTTCTCCAAGTGTGTCTTTTTACTTCAAATCAGATTCCTCTACTAATACCTTTCCTTACAATTTTCTCAATTTTGGTCCTTTTATTGAGTGAAATTTGACGTTTGCAATGTGGAAAAAACAACTTTATCGAGATTGGAATTCACATTCATGTTTTTCAGGCTTTTTAACACGAAAAGCTTCAAGTTGTAGTTTTGTAATGTTACGCAAAAAGTTTTACAGATGTAAGTTTTCAAAAGTTGGCAAGTATGCATTAGTGTGTTTTACTTCAAATATTGTATTTACATTTTGTAATTTTTTAGTAGCCCTTTCACAATTGATGCATCCTTCAGTACTGATGAAAGGCTTATGAAAAGAGCTGCTCGGTTTGAAAACAAAAGCTCTAAAAGTCCTAAAGCTAGCAACATCTTCAACCTCTCAAATTCATTTGTAAGTGAAAAACTTGCCAAAATATTTGCTGATTGTCTGACGATTTTGGTCTCTGTTCTGATTTCTAATGTGTGCTGTTTTTCAGGTTATTGATGAAACTGGTGATGATATTGAATGGAATTCAGATGCTGTGATGGGTACATGTATAGATTTAGAAAAACCTTTCCTTCGTTTGACAGGTGTAAGTCTAAGTATTCGTGTTTTTTTACCGATTTTAACTTTGGACATCCTCAGTATGACAGTGTTAGTTCTTTTGAATTGAACTATCAAGGGATTAAATAAAGTTTCTTGCAGGCGGTTGATCCATCAACGGTTCGTCCTGAGGAAGTGCTGATGCAGTCATTGAATATGGTGAAGAAACACTGGAGTGAAAAGCAAGATTACCATTTTGCCTGTGAACAGCTAAAGTCTATTCGGCAGGATCTTGTGGTAAGTCAAACTCAAATTAGCTTTTAGTTCGTTGCTTTGAAATCATACGTATTGGGTGTTGTGTCAAAAAAATTTCTTTTCTTCCATTCTATTTTTATGTCAAACCAGCACATTGTTTAGTTGCATTAAACTCCATCAGATCGCGTTGGACCGGTATGCATGTAATCAGGAATGGCCATTTTGTTTAACTGAAGACGGATCTATTGCGCGATATACCAGTCACCTTCAAGGTGGAAAGATGTCCATCATCTAAGTAAAACTGAATCATCACAATAGTACATTTTGAAAATATTATATGATATAATGAAAGTATCGCATGCGAAAACTTTAAAGCGCTCTAGTGAAAAATATGCATTTTGCAATTAAGCCGGTTTGATTTCAGTGACGAGTTATTGTCACCTTGATTTTTTTTGTATACTATAAATTCATGTACTTTGGTTTAAAAAACATAACCATAAATAGTTTCATCATACATATTCAAAATCACAGTAATTAAGATTAGAATTAAGTGATTTTCATTCTTGATTGGCTACCTGCATAATCAACCTTTTCACCATGGATTTATTTAACTTTCATTGTGTTATTACAAGGTACTACTATTTGCTTACAAAATTACATGGATTGTCAAACTAGGTTGAGCGCAAATTTTAAAATTTTCTATTTATTTTTTTATTAGGTGCAGTGCATCAGGAACAAGTTTACAGTGGAAGTTTATGAAACACATGCTCGAATAGCTCTGGAAAAGGTAAAGGATCTAGAGTTCTCTTTGTATTAATTACTGTATTTAATTTACTATTTTTAACAACTTATTTCTTTTGCAGGGAGATCATACAGAATTCAACCAATGCCAATCCCAACTAAAGGTTTTATTCCAAGAAGTAAATGAGGGAAACAGGTTAGAATTCACTGGGTACCACATCCTCTATGCCATGTACACTGAGAATGATATAGGTATGTTTAACTTCTTTAAAATTTTATTTGCTTTGTTTTCAAAAATATGAACTTAGTTACATTTTCTTTTTTTTAGAACTTAAAAACATTCTCACAGACTTAACTGCCGAAGAAAAACGAGATGATGTGGTGCATCATGCTTTGAGCATAGCAAATGCATGCTCTAGTAATAATTTTTGTAGGTTTTTTAAGCTTTATTTGCAGTCCCCTAAGATGAGTGGTTTTATTATTGACTGGTTTATTGACAGAATTAGGAAAGCAGCTCTTAAGACCATGATCAAGTCGTACGTATACCTTCTCTATTTTTTATATTTAAGTTTTTATGGTAAGTATGCATTAAGATAGCGTTTCTGAATGACTCAAGGTTTAAGTATATTATTTGAAATTCTTATGAATTTTTGTTTGTCATCTGTGTTTCTAAGGTGTTTTATTATTTTACTGGTTTCATTATGTTTTAGTTTCATAGGTAAACAGTATTCTTATAGTTAGGTTACACATCTCTTAAACCTCAACTTAATTACTTATGTTCACTTATTCTTACTTGTCATACTAATAAATGTGACTCCCCTGTTAGCAAGGTTTATTTCTTTATTAAAAATAGCTAATATGTATAGATTATTTCCTCATAAGGTAAGTATTTGTTGCACCATTTGTTAAGTTTATTAATCTATATATATATATTAATTTAATAAAGTTAAAGATAAAAACGAATGGATTTTATTATTTCTAGTTCAGGAGTTTGAGTTAAAAACTGATTTGTCTGAGGTTTACTGTCAATTATTGCTTTGCATTAATATATATTGTGTCCTGTTTTTCTTAGATTTCGGCCAAACTTACCGGTTTCTCATATAGAAAGTGCCTTAGCTTTTCCTTCCTCCGAGGGGTGTTTGGCTTATTTAGCAAAGGCCAACCTAGTTTATGTGGACGCTGCCGTTATCAACTGCAAGGAGTCAATGGGGGCTTTGGCAAACTTCTAGATTCATCTTTTACCCAAAACCAGTTATCCAGGTGGTGCAATGATTGTGTAGTCCCTAGTAGATGGCCTTTCAATAATCCTCTCCAAGATCAAAAGGTCGTGGAGCATGCTATTTCACATATTAAAAAGTTTGCTCCTTAATTATCTTCAAACAAGCCTGATGAAGTTCCCCATCTGGTGTAAAAGGCTATCAAAATGAAGTAATTAAAGAAATGGTCTTAAAATCAGCATTTCTGCATTAGAAAACGGCGTTTTCATACGTCACCCCACTGGTCACCCGTTATAGGAGAGCATTTGCTGCTGCAGTCCCAATTCCAATGAAGTTGTTTTGTTATTAAGTATTTAGAAGTTCAACTGGTTTCCTCTTCTTACAGAGTTCTCAATGGCAGAAAAGGTAAAGCATTTTATAAATAGAAGGTTTCCAGCTATCTAAGAAGTTGAATGGCAGATTTGATGAAGAGCAAGCTCCAAGGCATTGAAGATCTAGCCGAAGATAAACAGAAGAGGTTATTTTTCTGAAGCTTTAGATTTCCAGAAAGTGTGTGAAGAAAGATTGAGATATTCCAGAGTTTTGAAGATTAGGAGTAAAGATCATTGAAGGTTTTTGAAAATCCACATGGTGGAATGGTTTTTGGTCAACAGGGTTCGGGTATGTTCAACTAAGAATACAAGCTTTCAGAAGAGGCTTCTTCCTATGAAGAGTTGGGTATTTGATGCCTGAAGATCAAAGTTAATTGTGCATTCCAGGTGATGGGTTTATATGGTTTTAAATTTTCTAAAAAAACCTCCTGGTTCTCAATTCAGTATTGGTGATCTACCTTAGAAGATAATAAGAAAACTACTGGCTCTGTTATAATATGCTGAACTTATAAGGCTATTACTTGACTTTTTCCGATATCAGTTTTCTATTTATCATTATATCGTGAAAGCTCTTCTTTCCCTCACTTGTACCACGTAACTTGTTGGTACATGGTTTAATTATCGGCCTGTATGAAGAGTTGCAAGTTTTTCTCTTTTTATTTGCTGGTCAGCTGAACTCAATTCATTTCAAACTTTTGCGTGTGGTGTCAAGTTGAAAAAACTTTTTCAAAGATATTTGATTGGAAATCTGCTATGGGTACTGCATTATTTAGCCACTCAAATCATGCATCACCTGGAGAATGGTTTATTTTTTTTCCTGATTCTTCAAAAAGTCGTTACGCGGAAACTTAAACAATTTTTTTCTTTTGTTTACACCTTTATTAACTACCCTAGGCAAATAAAAAAGAAACATTGGAAATAGGTCAACATCCTAAAATACTAACCTATTAATTTTCCATTGCTTTATCAAGTTTGTTGGTATTGAGCTGCTGATCCCTTTTGAAACAATTTTTAAGGGACGTAGTTCTTACGTTTATCAAATTTTAGTTACAAAATTTTGTTAGATGTTATGAATTAAGGATTTGATTCTTCTGTTTCATGAGGAAACACATACTTAACATTTTTTATTTTTGCCAAAGAAATCTAACTCAATTTGTTAATATTTATTTAATTGGATATTTATTATTTGTGTTTTTAGGAATGAAGTATTTAAATTTTTAGCCTAGTATTGGATCAAGATTTTATTTTTGAGTTTTAAGCCAATTTAAGGGCTCTAAAGGGCTGTAACGTAAGTTTTAATATTCTAAATTTTTTGGACAGTTTGACTTCAACATCTCATTTGTCATTTCAAGTTTATTTTTGTACATATTGTAGCATTCTTAACGCATCCTTATTGTTGTATATTGTGTTATGAATTATTTAAATCAATTTCATGAACTTCACTGCATAATTCATTCCATACAAAGCTGTACATAAAATGGTTTATAAAGATTCATGTTGAATTAAATTGGTTCCTTGCATTATTTATTCTAAAAGCTTTCTACATTTTGACGTCTTGCTCCTGATTATGTGTTACTTTGCGCAGCGGTTCTTAAACTTTTCTATCGTCACGGACCCCTTTATGTAGCAGCCAGACATCGCGGACCCCCAACATTTAAACACCAAAAGCCGTAACCAGACTTTTTATTTGAGTTAAAGATCAACTAAAATTAGTATATAAATTTTACAATTACTCCAGAGAAGTATATGGAAATTTATTTCGTTATTTCGGAAGTGAACACAAATTATCCCTCAGACCCCCCTGTATATTTCATAGGTCCAAGTAGCTTTTTAGTAGAATTTGCGTCTTTGGGAACTTAATATAAAAAGGTTGAGTAATTGAGTTCTACCTACCAAAGGGGAGTGTCCTCCTCCAGAGAGTTTTTGGAAATTCAACTAGAAAAACAGGTTTTTAATTAGTTTTGATACCCCAAGTTAGAATGTTTTTAATATGAATTTTTACGTAAGATTTGCATTTTGATTAACTTAATGTAAAAAATAGTTTATAATAATAGAGTTTTAAGAATAAAAAGGTATATGGGGGGTCATCCTCAAAAAAGTTTAACATAAATTTGTCCCTAAAACACACAGGATTTTAACTTGGTTTTGATACACTTCGTCCAAATTTCAGACTATATATCAAGTACTAATGGGGGTTCTGGGGTCCTACCCCAGAAAATTTTCATAGATTTGTTCCAAAAAACAGGGTTTTAACTTGATTTGATATACTAAGTCCAAATTTCAGGAGGGGGGCAGTGCTCCTTCACCCACCCTTATACATGCCCCTGAATTACTCCAAGTCTCTGAGGTGAGATTTCAAGGAAAAAGTGATGCATTGAAGTCAAAATTTTGAGGGTGCTGGGGATTCTCCCCCAGAAAATGTTTGAAATTTGCCTCTTAAAACTAGTGTTTCATCTAATTTTGAAACTTTTAAGTCAATTCTTAAAGTAACTTGAGGAATTCCTCAAGGTAACTCGTGGACAACCTAGGAACTACTTAGGACCGTTGTATTTACCAAAGCTTATAATGTCTACCGGTGCATGAAATGAATTAAATCCAAATTTCTTAAAAGGAAATCCCTCAAATAATGCCATTTGGTGCTAATTTGATATTATCTAATATAATAAAATTAAGTGTGGGTATATATATATATACTAGCTGTTATACCCGGCCTTGCACGGGTGGGGTGAATAAATTAATTTTTTAAAATATTTCTTAAAATACATTTATAATTTTGTAAATTAGCAATATTACAAATCATCCCGGTATCCCAGGCGCCTCTTTCCTATCCCAGTGTGTTCCCGGTAATCTTATCCCGGTGGTCACGGTAATTTTTCTAATCCCGGCGTTCCCGGTAATTTTTCTATCTCAGTGTTTACGGTAATTTTTATATTCCGGTATTCTGGGTGTCTTTATGGTAAATTTCCTATCCCAGTGTTCTCGGTAATTTTTATAACCCGGTAATTTTTCCATCCCGATATGTTCTCGCTAATTTTCCAATCCCGGTGTTCTTGTCACTTTTTACAATCCCGATGTTCCTGATAATGTTTAATATCTTGGTGCCTTTATAAAATAACCAATTTGTAACCACAGTAAAAAGTCTGGTAAATTAGTAAGTCTAGTGAACAAATTAACAAATTTAAAACCAGTGTTTAAAACTAAACTAAAAGATCTATAGTAAATGAAAAAGTCTAGTGATCTGTCTCATTTGAAACAATGTTTTATTTTTAACTCGTTGTATGACTGGTAAAACAGGTTTTCAAACACGGAAAAATAAGTGAAAAAAAGCAGGAAAAACGGGAAAAAAAGAATGAAGGACTGATTTTCTCTTTATAAATTATAGCCCATGTCCTATTCTGATGTATCAGCTACATTATGGTAGAATTTCATTAAAATCCATTCAGTAGTTTTTGCGTGAAAGAGTAACAAACATCCAGACAAACATTCACAATTATAATAGTAGTAGGATGTGTGTTTGTCTTTTATACAGATCCACAGTTTTCTTCCGATATGCACCAAACTTGGTATATATACGTAAAAAACTCCAGAAAAAACATAGGCTATGTTTCGAAAACTTTAATTGACCCCTTTTTTGTTCTTTTTATGGTCATTTTGCTGAAATAGCTTTATTTCTCCTCCAAAAGAGATCTGTTCACCCCATTGTTACAAAAAAACATAATGCAAAATAACAAGTTTTTAAAAGAAAAACTAGATACGAGTCTAATTAAAAATCATAACAAAATCTAATAACAAAGTATAATTAAATTAAATTTAAAATTTTAAAACTTATAAGTATAGCACAAAATATTTTTATTTGAGGGTTTGATTTTCAAATAAAAAATTTCATAGAATAGCATTGTTGTTAAAATAGTCTCCTTGGAGACGAGGATGAAAAATCAAATGATGATCATATTATAGTGTTTAAGAAAGTTGGTTAACAGACCAAACACTAGAGTTAATATTTAAAACCCTTTTAAGTGGAAATATTGTATTTTTTCTTAAATTGCAGGAATATATTTTATTTATTAAATTTTATACCAAACATTTTACAAAATCATGAAAATACAATGAATTAAGGGCTCTAATTGAGCATTTTAAGTGATTTTGGGAAGAATATTTTTCTAATATTTTGTTGTTTTTTATGGGAATCATGTGGTAAATGCAGAAATCGTTCAGAATTTAAAATGCTTGATTCGACACCTTTCACTTATCAAAATATAGGCACGAATCCAGCACGCCTCCAAGAGGGGGGCACTTTTCCAGACAAGATCCCCATTGGGGTATGGGGGTCCTTCCCCAGAAAAAATTTGAAATTTGATGTGATAAAGTAGGGTTTAAACTCATTTTTAGAAAAGTTTTTAGTCTAAGGGGGGCACTTTTCAACACTGTTACCTTTACTTTTTCACCCAAAATGTCAAAATATTGGGGATTTCCTAAAAATTATCACTGAAGATCCCCTGGTGGTACGAATGAGAGGTATGGGGGTCCTTCCCAAAAAAAAAATTGGAAATTAGACCGGTAAAAGTAGGTTTTTACTCATTTTGACAACCTTTTTGGGTTCCGAAGGGGGGGGCGCTGTCCAGAGTGCTACCCACTGGATCCGCACCTGGAAGGTAGAAAAAGTTCTTATATCTCGGGCTTTCTTATATCTTTAAGTTAGGAAAATGACTTGCTTTAAACGTACTAGGTTAGTAAATTTTGATTAAAAACTTCTTAAATATTTCATCTAGGATTCACAAGTATTGCATTACTTTCCTAACTTTGAAAAAAGAAAATCGATTTTCACTTCTGGTATAGGAAATATCCACATCCTTTCAGATCTGTACGGTACACCCTAGTGGTCACACACTGTTTGTAGCTTAACTGTTTGTAATATGGCTACACTACCCCTGTGGACACTAACCAGACATCCTTACAATTGGAGCTCCGTCTAGCTAAATTACTTTTTAAAGAGTCAACATTTTGAGATAAAATAGGTTAAACCCCAGGGGTTCCCAAACTTTTTATGACAGGGAGCACATTTCAAGAGATTCTTCGCGGAGCACTTTTCCAGAAGGTTAAACTTTCCAAGGAAAAGCAAATTATTTTGTGAAACCTATTGCTACAAGAAATAAATGCAGAGGCGTATATAGAAATTTATTTCGGAAGGGGCCCAAAATTGTTCCTCGGCACCTACCATACATATTATAACAGGTTTAACATAGCTTTTTGATACATTTCTAGGTAGAATCTGCATATGAGATATTTTAAAATAATTTTTTTTCAAGTACTAAAAGGGGTCTGGGGTTCCTCCAGAAATTTAAAAATATATGATCCTAACCACAGAGAACAGAGGTTTCATAAGGCACTTTTCGTCAATCCGCGGACACTAATTTAATTCTCACTAGCAGCCAATCAGAAGAAGCGAAATCAATTTGAAGACAGCTTCCCCGGTGGAGGGACGCGGCGGTAGGAGGCGGAGCTATGTCCGCAAATTGTTTGATTGGTTTTAAAAATTACCATTAGCGTCTATGGCGATGAAACCTCTGTAAGCTCTGTTCTCTGTGATCCTAACTTTAACATGTTTTGGGGACAAAAATATCTCAAAAGTCTTCACCTTAAAATTTTTTTTATTATAAAAAGTTCAAAAACCACAAAAAAATGTGAAAATTCTACCCAAACCTCATTTTGTACGAGGGTTGTTTTTTAATTAACTTCCGTTTTGCTCCTGAAAAAAAAAGTAGTAGGAGTAGGAATTTCGAAAACATTTTGCTACTGGTAGATAGATACATCCTTCAGGATCAATTTCCCTCATAACTGGAAAAAATCTGACATTTTTTCTATTATTTTTATTTATCGAATTTACAAGCGCTCTCCTCGAACTTATTTCCCGCCACGCCAACCCATAGAGAAATCCTCTTTTTCGAAATTTTCCCGTTTTTGATAGTTTAATAATAAAAAAACAAATGAATATTTAAAAATAAGGTTATTACGGAAGGTTACAAACATCTTAAAAACTTTTCATCGTAATCTACTTTAAATACACCATTTACCGTACCATTTCACAAGTTTTTCGATTCTGCTTCATGAAAAGTTTGATTTTTCGTTGAGCTTCGCATCGGTTCGTACAGCCGTTTTCCCCCTCAGCGCACACTTTGCCTGCGAATCTATCGATATTGCCTTGTTTATTATGGCTGTAAATCCAGAATCCCCAATGCCTGGAACTTGGCAGATGCAAAACATATGGTTTTAAACATCCACAATAGCATGCTGCAAAAATCACCTGCCTGCCGATTGTCTATTGTTAATGCGAACAGAGTTTAAAGGAAGAGAAATTCTCTATGGGCCGGCGGGAAATAAGTTCGAGGAGCACGCTTGTAAATTCGATAAATAATAGAAAAAATGTCCGATTTTTTCCTGTAATGAGGGAAATTGATCCTCAAGGATGTACCTATCTACCAGTAGCAAAATTATTTCGAAATTCCTACTACTTTTTTTCAGGAGCGAAACGGAAGTTAATTAAAAAACAACCCTCGTATTTCGAAATCATCTCTTTTGATTTTATACTCTGAAAGATCATAGTTGTAAACCCTTAAGTCCAAAGTTTCACGTAAATACCATCAATATTAAACGCTTGAGATCCTGTTAAAGTTCGTTTTTAGCGTGCTCAAACTGGTTTCCTATAGCCGTTTCCAAAACGACAGTCTGCGGACGAAAAAAACGGACTTATACCGTGCTTTAACAGGATCTCAAGCATTGAATATTGATGGTTTTTACGTGACACTTTGGACTTAAGGGTTTACAACTATGATCTTTCAGATTATAAAATCAAAAGAAAGGGTTTCGAAATACAAAATGAGGTTTGGGCAGAATTTTCACATTTTTTTGTGGTTTTTTAACTTTTTCATAATAAAAAAAATTTTAAAGATCATATTAAATCACAATTTTTGAGACCATAATTAAATTTTTACCAATAGCAGTTCTTCTACAAATTGAATTTTTCAATAATTTTTTTGGGGTGTCGCTCCATTTTTAACTCCCTGGGATTTGGTCTGGGGCCCCCGAATCCTATGTGATTCTGACTCGTCTAGGTGTCTACTATCCCCCTTAGAAGTGTGACCCACTATTTATGGGACACCCTATATAATAAGGGAAAAATAGCATCTAAAAGCAATGGGGGGGTTATGTCCCCAATAACCCCCCTCGTTACGCCTATGGTCACTCGAGAGCAATGCATTTCTATGGAGATATTCTAGGCAATCGGCCAAGAGTCTCGTCACCTATGCGCGCGCTCTAGCTTCTTGCAATAGTCAGGGTGATAATTAGTGTGTGCTTAGCCTTATTGTCCGCTTAACCAGCAATAATGGTGAAATACTCCTTTCATTTGATCACCATTGACCTGGTATGAAACAGTTTTACCCACATGTAACCAAAACTGTCCCTAATTCTGATAACTCCTTTTATGCTTTGAAAGGAACATCATCCTGCAATGTATATTACTCCTTTCCAAAAGCCCCGTGGGCGATAACACAGAACACCTAATCAATTAGGGTGTGACTACCATGTATATTTAGAAACGAAATCACAAGCCCGAAGCGACCAATAAACGTCGCATTCCAATTGTTCACCTGCACCAAACGCGGCGACACTTCGTAATCAAAAGTCTTGTTTGAGCGGCCCTAATGCTGTCATAATGGGACACTCGTTTGCTCCCCATTGAGTCAACACAGACTCTCCTCTCCCGCAGAAGAGCTGAATTAATATAGCTTTCGGGGGAGGCATCTTAATGAAGGGCGGTTAAACAAGTTTCTGGACACGTGGTTTGCTTTCGCCGCCATTGAATGCTAATTCGGAAATAGATTCTAAATCATGCCGGGGGAGTCCGTGCGCGAGTCGGGATGGAGCGGTTATGCACTGGGATTAAATAGGTGGTTTAGTAGTAGTAGTATGAAATTAGTGGGGAAATGATTGCTGGAAATTAGTTATGGAGAGCTTGTTAGTGTAGTGCTGGCCGGTGTATTGTGTGTTGGAAGTTGTGTTTATTAAAAGACGCGATGATGTTTGGTGAATTACGACAGTTAGAGTGGTGGGTTTGCATGGAATGTTCAGTTAATTATGGGACGAGGATAAATGGGGTTATGTGAGCATGGGAGGATTCAAGGAGGTCTAGCCCCCTCAACTAATTCAGAATATTTGGTCACCCATTACAATTTTAAAGGATTTTTAAAGAAGATTTGGAGAAACATGCCCTTCTAAAGGATCATTCACACTGTTTCACTTCCCCTGTTCATCCTGAGTGATTACTCCTTTGAGTAGCTAATTTTCATAGAAAGGTGAATGAGGAAATACGTCAATCACACTTTTCTTTTTGAATGATTCCTCCAAAATCAACAGAAAAAGTGATGTCTAAATGCATTTTAAAAGATTCCCTCCAAAATCCGCCCGTATTCATAAAAATGTCAATGGACAGAAATGGTAGAATGGCGTCTTCTGAGTCTAATTTTGAAGTATATATTAACAAAATTGAGGTATTACATTCAGTTTTTAATAATCAATCGAAATTTAATATAAAGCCAATTTGACTGCTGTTATTTTGTTCTAAAGGCTCATTCACACTGCCTCACTTTCGCTATGTATCATATGTGATACTACGCGCCTGCGAATCGCTAGTTGGTTTATAGAAAAGTTAAGGAGTAAAGAGTAAACCAATTCGCTCTTTTCACTTTGGAGGATTTCTCAGAAAAGGAATATCAAAAGGGATGTCAGAATGAACCTTTAACTTCCTATTCTGAACTCACTATTCATTCATAATTTGTTTGGATATAAGGGATTGGCATACAACAAGCTTTTTTTCGGAGTGGTTAGGGGATGTGTAAATAATCCTCATTCTTGTCAGAACTATAACAACCTAGCGGAAGTAACCCATGTTATCGATCTCAAAAGGCACTCTAGCATGAGTCTCTCTCAAGAACTTAACGTCATTTAACTCCCATCAATCAATCATTCTTTTTAAGTTGGTCCATGCGCCGTTACTTGGAAGTTTATACCCTTCAGGTCATCGGTAGTGCTTTTACTCCATCGCCCTCTTTCTTCTTCAGGTTTCTTTTGTTTTGCCTTGAAGGGTTGGTAAAACTTCTTGTTTAAAGATCAAGAAGTTGTCGATTGTACATACCTAGTAGTTTACTTTTAACCCTGTCAAAATTTAAGGAAAATTTATTCTATTATAATTATGTTTGTACTAGGTGTCCCAAAAAAGACTGCTGTTTTCATCTTGCTCAGGTGTAAGGTGCAACAAACCGCGTATTTTTATCTTATTTAGTTTTCGACTTATTCGTTGTTGATTTTTAAAATGTGTCATTCTTTTTTGGACACCCTGTAGTTAGTAATTTTAGTAAATAGAACCATTACGAAAGGGCACAATCAATACAAGAGTTTACTTAAGTGTTACTGACTTATAGTGGATAAAATGATAGCGTAGTTAAAAAAACGAAAAAGAAAAGGATTTTCTATTTCCATCGTGTTTTTAAAGACATTTCAAAATTGTTGTTTAGAAAATATTATTTTCACAGATTGGGAGGTTTAGAACTAAGAACTATTTAGGTGTTTAGTTTTAAAAACATGAAATATCATTACTTAAAGATAATGTTTTAACAATTTTCTCTTTCTATCCAAGTCCATGAAAAAAAATTTCTATCACTACTTACTCTCTCAGCCTGGGACGTTCTATATAAGCTTTTCTTAAACAATTTTTATTTACCCGTTTGAAAAACTAAATTCAGTTGTTTGACACGTATATCTTCTGCATAGAAAATTTAATAAACCGAGTTAAAATATTTGATTTTTTTTTCAAAAGAAAGCAGTTTTTAACGAATAATTCTGTTAAAACTAATCGACCAGACAGTTAATACTAAAAAAGAAAAGCAACTTGGCAGCAAGCCCCCTTGCTAAAGCATATTCGCCATTTTCTCCGAGTCAAGACTTATTCTAGTTTTTATTTCCTGCATAATTGTAAATCATAGGTCGAGAAGTGTAGAGCCTCCTGCTATTATTAAATTCGAACATTCTTAGCTCCGATCTTGCGTGGTCTCAGAGACAACTTTATTACCGCCATTAGCTTCACAAAACAATCTGTTTACCATGTCCTGCTGCTTTATGACGACACACAAAGGAGTTTGGAACAAACCCCTGGGAACTTAGTGGAAATCGATTTGAGGAAGTTAACCCTCACAAAAGGATACAGAGTGACGCATTAAGGAATAAATTCAAGTAAGAAGCTAACGAACGATGCCCAAGAATGCGTTATTGTATGGGAAATGCAAATCCCTCCATAATATATTTTTTATTTTTTCTAATTATGGGTAGGGACGGTTTGTAATAACTATATCAAACGAATTGGAGTAAATTTCATGGATCTGTTAAGTTGACTTACCACTAAGAAGCTTGTTATGTAAACACGCATTTTAATGTGTGGTTTTAATTCTTATGAAAAAGTGTAAAAATATCTCATTCTTAAGTAGTTTTCTCCTTTATTATAAGTTCTGAAGCATGAAAAAAAAATTCTGCACAAAAGTTTTAAGTCAGAAAGAACGAACAATGTTCATGGGTTTGCGAAACTGAAGGATCAATCACATTGTTTCAGTTTCGCTGTTCATCCTTAATGATTCATTCCTGTGAATAGCTAGTTTGTATAGAAAAATTAAGGAGTAGAGAGTGAAACGCAAATAAAAAAAAGTTTAAATAAACAAACTATGGTTTCAGTGCCAGTAAGCGAATGCTATAATTCCTCTGCTAACGCTGTTGCTTTCTGCACTGTATCTATCACTCTCATACAATGTTCAACCACGATCAACGAGATGTTGTGAGGCTCGGGGAAAACTCTTTTCAAAGATAGTGAGAAGCGTATTTACATGAAAACATAGTCCCAAACGTTTGTGAGCGAGATCTCCAAATCCAACTGAAAAAAAGATGAATAGTTCAAGTTTGGAATTGGTCTGTTTCGGGGAACTTGATTTTCGATTAAAAGTTTGTTAAAACAACCTTCTTCTTCATTACCTAACAAATATAATCCTTTGAAGGATTTGAAGAAAGAATTGTTTGAAGGATACGAGAAATAAAATTTTTTTAAACAAACGATGAACATAGTTTTGCTAAAAAATATTATTTCTCGAATATTGAAATGATTTTCAATTATATTGTTTAAAGTATCTAATTTTTTTTTATCAAAGCATAACTTTTAAACAACTACTTTTTTGTGATTAAATAATCATTAATGTTATTTAACTTTTTATTATGTGTTCTAATTCTAAACTGATTATTTTCTTCTGTCATTTTAAGGTTTTATGATAATTCTGATAAAAAATGATTGCATTGGTTGACTGTCATTTAAATCGTTTTATTAAAGCTGGTAAGTTGGAGAGGGGGTCCAGGTTATAAAATTTACTATTTGATTCAGTTAATATCCTCAAAGTAAATAAATTACGCCGTGAATAAAACCTAAATGAAGAGAATAAAATCTAAATGTCAGTCTTAAATAGTCTCTGTTTCCGAAACCATAACTGGCATTGAACCTAAGCCTTTCTTCTTCTTGCAAATTGCTAATTAGGCCAATTGGGAATACGTAAAACCACGAGGACCCCTCTTAACTGCTAATGTGCGTCGGATTCTTCATCCTGTAAGAGGCGTCTTACGTATTGCTAATCGATGGAATTCGACTCCGGTTGGTAATGAAGACTGGTCCTCTGAGAAGCTGGATCGAGCGTTATTTGGCACCCGACCAAATCGTCTGGGAGGAAGGACCCCTTTTTCTTGAAGAAGGTGGAAAGTTTTTGTAGCGGAAACGATCAGTTATGGAAGCGTTCAGGAACTTTGAGGTGATCCGTGTCGAAAAGCTCAATCATTCACGGTATTATACGGGTGGGGTTGCGTCATTGTTACATAACCTGAAAATTGGCTGCGTTGAGATCTAAAAATTTATAAATGATCCCCAGTAAGAGATCCTTCAGGTTCAGGGTTTTTACTTATAACCAATCGGAAAAGTAAAATTTAGGAAATAAATTATAGTTTACATTTAAGCAAAATACCATCTAGTTATATTGAAACCATAGGGGAGAGATGAAAAGAGAGCAAAGGTAACCCTAATTACACCACTGTCACGTGAAGACGGTCTTACTGGAAATAGTCTTCACTGCCAAACGTTTATGCCGTGCAGTGCTGCTAATGCATTCTTGGTGTCGCGTTTTGTCTCTAAATGTTTAGCACAAGCCTGTAATAGTTTTGAAACTACCAAGTAAGCGATAACGCGGCCAAACCCATCGCCTTAAGTCCTATTAATGTCGGGCTCACTTTTTCGGAGTCGATTCAATGAGAAAACACTCTACTTCTCCTCTATGATTGAAACTAATGATATGAGAGTCTGTGAGTAATAATAGTACTTTTATTTTTGCCCTAAATTTTTGGTGTACCATGAGTATGAAAAGTTGAAAAACTTGAAAATTATATAGCGCATGAGTAAGTAAAAAGAATTTTCTTAGGATTTTGATAGAAGCGGGGATAAAGAAGCTAATAAATGTAGGCCTTTAACGTGGCTATAGTCAGTTCATTTAGAATAGGCGCCTGAAAGAGGATCAAAAACGCCTTACGCTCATCACGCAACTTCAGTGACCGATTCTTTTACAGTATTTTAACTACCTACTTCTGTTTAGGCTGCCTTGTCATCGCACAAAAAAATTTTCAATGATAATTACAATAGTAACTATTTCTAATACATTACGCCTCAGGCACCTATTCTAAATGAACAGAGTATAAATATAAACATCCAGCATTATGATAAGTAGAAAAAGCATTGACGTCAGAGTGTAGTGTTAGGGTTGTAGAGTTCCAAACAGACTAAAGTTTGTAAGTTACGTTTGTTATACGAGTTTTTTCTTACCATCTTAGTGTTCATGGTGTCTGTACTAAATTAATGGATGGATGGATGATTGGGTTTTTATGGCGCATGACCTGTACTAAATTGATGTTGTTTTACAACTTTAGTACTAAAACTTTGAAATTCAAATTTTTTTTGAACTTGGAATGATTCCTATACTTTGTCACTATGGTGTGTTGAAAGTGGGATTATTAAAAAGCTCATAGCCTCACTTATATGCTAACGACACAATTAAATCTATAATTGTTCCATTGTTATTACACTGTAAAATCAAGGTACTTAAAAATGAGACAAATTGACTCAATTTTGAGTACATGATATACTTGATATAGCTCCGAGTCAAAACTACTCAAATATGAGAAACGGATGTTCTCAGTTTTGAGATATAGCTGGTACTTATTATTAAGACATTTTTACTTAACATTGAGGATTTTTTACTCAAAATTGAATACTTGTGTACTCAAAATGAAACTTGCCACCTACTCAAAAAAAACGAGTAGGTGGATATGGTCTTATTTTTGAGTATATATTGTGCTTAAAGCTACCTTCCAAGTACTCATTTTAATACCTTTCCCTACTCAAAATTGAGAGCTTTTTTTAACCTAAAATAGAGAACTTATTTACTCAATTAAATTCACCACCTACTCAAAATTTGAGTAGGTGGATGGTCTTATTTTGGAGTATATATTGTGCTATTTAGAAAGGACTCCTCACATGCTCATTTTTTAATACCTTTTTATTAGGTCTCTTAGTTGTCTGTCTGTCCAGGTTGAATTTAGCAATCGATTTTGAGCTAACTTCCCGAGGTAGACTTGAAATTTTGAACACAGATGAGATCTGGGTGACAATGCAAAATTACCTCGTTGTTTTGGTTAAATTTGCTTCCCCTGAACCCCCAGGGGGGGTTTCGGGTGAAACTAACTTCCCGAAGAGGTAGAGACTTGAAATTTTGAACACAGATCAGATCTGGATGACAATGCAAAATTACCTCGTTGTTTTGGTTAAATTTGCTTCCCCTGAACCCCCAGGGGGGTTTCGGGTGAAACTAACTTCCTGAAGAGGTAGAGACATGAAATTTTGAACACAGATCAGATCTGGATGACAATGCAAAATTACCTCGTTGTTTTGGTTAAATTTGCTTCCCCTGAACCCCCTGGGGGGGTTTCGGGTGAAACTAACTTCCCGAACAGGTAGAGACTTGAAATTTTGAACACAGATCAGATATGGATGACAATGCAAAATTACCTCGTTGTTTTGGTTAAATTTGCTTCCCCTGAACCCCCAGGGGGGTTTCGGGTGAAACTAACTTCCCGAAGAGGTAGAGACATGAAATTTTGAACACAGATCAGATCTGGATGACAATGCAAAATTACCTCGTTGTTTTGGTTAAATTTGCTTCCCCGAACCCCCAGGGGGGTTTCGGGTGAAACTAACTTCCCGAAGAGGTAGAGACATGAAATTTTGAACACAGATCAGATCTGGATGACAATGCAAAATTACCTCGTTGTTTTGGTTAAATTTGCTTCCCCTGAACCCCCAGGGGGGTTTCGGGTGAAACTAACTTCCCGAAAAGGTAGAGACATGAAATTTTGAACACAGATCAGATCTGGATGACAATGCAAAATTACCTCGTTGTTTTGGTTAAATTTGCTTCCCCTGAACCCCCAGGGGGGGTTTCGGGTGAAACTAACTTCCCGAACAGGTAGACACTTGAAATTTTGAACACAGATCAGATATGGATGACAATGCAATATTATCTCGATATTTTGATTAAATTTGCTTCCCCTGAACCCCCAGGGGGGTTTTCGGGTGGAACTAACTTCCCGAAGAGGTAGGGACTTAAAATTTTGAACACGGTTCAGATCTGGATGACAATGCATAATTCTCTAGTTGTTTCAATTAAATTTGCTTCCCCTGAACCCCCAGGGGTTTTTTAGTTTTAATAGGTTATATAATCTACAAAACAAAACCAAATAGCAGAAAATAACTTATTAAAAAATTTAAAAAAAAAACAGTTTTTATAAAATGCATTAAAAAGTATAAATATTTTTTTTCATTAAAATGCACTAAAAGTATAAAATAATTTCTTCTAACTTCTTGTAAAATGAAAAACGTGGGGCTCATGGATTAGAAAGGTACATACTTATTATTATACGCAAGAAGCTGATACCTATCTGAATTTAACACAATTTCTTTCATAATCATAATATATATGCTTTTTACACCCTATTTACTCAGATTATATAAAATATGTCAAGTTTACGTAATTGCTACTATAAGTTAACATTAAGTTAAACAAGATGAAAATAATGGACGAATTGTGAATGTTTGGTTATAATCTAATGCATGAGCCCCACATATTTAGTTTTACAAGAAGTTAGAAAAAATTATTTATTCTTTTTAGTACATTTTAATGAAAAAATTATTTTATACCTTTTAGTGCATTTTATAAAAACATGGCTTTTAAAAAGTTTTCGTTATTTAATTGAGACTTCAATCTTCTTAAAATAGTCTTGAATGTGTTTATTTCTAAAACCCCCTATTGTTCAGAAAATACAATAGGGCTCAATTTTTAGACCTTTTTTACTCAATACAAAGGTTTTTGAAATATATAACACCTGTTATTTGTTAATTAACTTGAAAAAGCAATGCTTTCTTTCGTAGAAGAACATTTAAAAAAAGAAATATTATCGAAGAGTTGAGAGCAATTTTTTTTAACAATCTAACAATATTGAGAGATCTGAGAGATAATATTTGAGAAGCTATCATTTGAAATAAATGTGAAATGAACAGTTTGATCAAAGTTATTCATAAAACAGATGCAACTTATAAATTTATTTAAAACACAATAAAATGACACTTCACTTTGAATTATTTTCATAATTAAAATAAACAGAAATATATTACATATATGAGAATTATTCTGGAAATAAGTATTTAAACACAGAGAAACAATATAAAGTTTATAAGGAATGTAGGACCAATAGAAAGGTAGAATGAGATAATAGCTCCAAAAGAATATAAATAAGTTAATAAGACTAAGTTAAGTTAAATAAGAATAGGTTGATATCAAAACAAACATAGGTAACAAAACAAATTTAAAATTTTTTACTTGAAATGATTAATAAAACACACTTATACAGGGTGTCCCATAAATGTTGGGGATAGTATACACCTAGTCGAGTCAGAATCACATAGGATTTGGGGTATCCCAGACCAAGGGAGTTAAAAATGGAACAACACCAAAAAAATTTTATTTGTAGAAGAACTACTATTAGTAAAAATTTAATTATGGTCTCAAATCTTGTGGTTCAATATGATCTTAAAAGTTTTCACTTTAAAATTTGTTTTATTATGAAAAAAGTTAAAAAAACACAAAACAAATGTGAAAATTCCACCAAAACCTTATTTTGTTTTTCGAAATCCTTTCTTTTGATTTTATAATCTGAAAGATCACAGTTATAGACACTTTAGTCCAAAGCCTGCTCCTGTCGCCTAGCAAGTTGCTGTGGTCAAAGGCACTAGAGCGTCCCTGTGGTGCTCTCCTCTGGGAGAGTGAGTATTTGGGAGCAGAGTCTCGTGGGGGAGCTCAGTAGAACTTCAGCACTGGGTCGTCATTTATTGACACTGATGAAAAAAGGTGATGAAGAAGCGAAGGTGGACGACAGAAGATCCGAGCGAGAAGGAGGAGTCTCTGGAGCCTTCCCCTGTTGGGACTGCTCCTGTGGTCAAAGGCGCTAGCGTCCCTGTGGTGCTCTCCTCTGGGAGAGTGAGTATTTGGGAGCAGAGTCTCGTGGGGGAGCTCAGTAGAACTTCAGCACTGGGTCGTCATTTATTGACACTGATGAAAAAAGGTGATGAAGAAGCGAAGGTGGACGACAGAAGATCCGAGCGAGAAGGAGGAGTCTCTGGAGCCTTCCCCTGTTGGGACTGCTCCTGTGGTCAAAGGCGCTAGCGTCCCTGTGGTGCTCTCCTCTGGGAGAGTGAGTATTTGGGAGCAGAGTCTCGTGGGGGAGCTCAGTAGAACTTCAGCACTGGGTCGTCATTTATTGACACTGATGAAAAAAGGTGATGAAGAAGCGAAGGTGGACGACAGAAGTTGGTTGGTTGGTTGGGTGTTTAGAGGCTTCTGCTTGCTCCTTAAGAGCCGCTTATGCCTTCTTTTTCCAGAGTGCTAATAGAGATTCCTAGAGATCTGATTCTAGTCTTTTATTGGTTGATATAGTCCGCCAGCAGAAGGAATTTTTCTAATGCCTTCATTGCCTTGATGTTTGGTGGATGGAGTTCTAAAAAGATGTTTTCGGAAAGTGGCGTTGGGAAAATTGACTTTATCAAGTCCAGTCTAGCTACGTAGTAGATTGGGCAGAGGCATAGGACATGTTTCCTGTCCTCCACTTCTCCGCAAATACAGTTGGGGGATGAAATTATGTTATTTCGAAACAAGAGACTTTTTGTTATTAGGGTGTCAGTTCTGAACCGAGCCAGTAAAACGTCCCCGCGTCACGACAGAAGTTTCGAGCGAGAAGGAGGAGTCTCTGGAGCCTTCCCCTGTTGCGACTGCTCCTGTGGTCAAAGGCGCTAGCGTCCCTGTGGTGCTCTCCTCTGGGAGAGCGAGCCCGACGACATCCAGGCACATTTAAAAAAACGATGGTTCCAGATTTCAAGCTGCATCTAAAATACAAATTTAGAATACTAAATACTCTAAGAAAATTTTCATGATAAATTATTTAACTAAATTTTAATATTTTCTCAACAGATAATTCTAATGTGATACACCTTTCTGAGATTTTTAACACTATAATACATGACCAATTCATATCAAACATGGTACAGCTTTAGATTAAGTCGCCTTTTTTAAACGGTCACCAAATTGGCAGTATTTCATGGCGAGAGACCGTGAAATCGTAGGTAAACATGGTGGCCGGGTTTTAAATACTGCGGTAGGCGCCAAGGTTGCCAAAAGCGGACTTCTCTATTTTTCACTAAATTTCTCACCCCTGGAGAATGCAGAATATTCTCGTTCATGAGAATTTTCTCGCTTTACAACTCTGAAGCATGTTCATTAACATATATTCATAGGACGTCGAAGTTATTCAAAGGAGGGCACCATGAGGGTAGGGGGTGTTAGAACATTTGTTCCCTTCAAAATTAATTCACAAATTGTTGAACGAGTTAAGATACTCAATATTTTAACACATTAGAGCGACACTATTATTTTTAATCTTCAAAATTATAACTCTATTCTAAATTACATTTATTGATATTAAAAGAGAAGAAATAAACTGATTTTTAATGATACAGATATATTTTTTAAAGAAATTGGTCATGTGACAATTGGTCATACTTGTCATTTATATGAGCAAAATATATAAAAAATATTTTATTCGCCCAATTCTATATTACTTATGGCTTACCAATTGATTATAAACTTGTGACATAACATTTAAAATACTGAATTCAACCTCCATGATTACCTCGGGAATCAGGGGCATACAGAAGGGCTGAAGTAGCCCGCCCCTTCCCTGAAATTTGAACTTCTTGTACCAAATCGAGTTAAAACCCTGTTAATAGGGCCAAATTTCCAAAACTTTTCTGGGGAAGAACCCCAGATCTGTTTTGAAATAACTTAAACATGATACCGAGTTCACAATATCAAATGCTCGATTGAAACGGGTATCGTTTTGGTGATAATTTTCTTTAAAATGCAATAATTTTTTTACTCAATATGAGACACATTTCTGTTTTTAAGAATAACAGGTACTATTCCAAAATCCTGGCGCAAGTGATGAAGTCGAAAATAATGATGCAACCGCTGGTAACCCTTGTTTCTGTTACGAAGGTCATGTGTGAGCTGTCGCTAAAAAATCTGCTTGGCGAGATTTGCGCCAGTATTCTAGAAGAGTACCGAATAACATTCTCAATTATTGTGGCAATTACTAAATTTGATATGAAAAAGGCAATAAAGGAAGACAAACCTGAACAGAAAAGGCTGGTTAAAAGTGACTGCTTAAAAGACTAGCATGACCATATAGTTTCAAAACTTAGTTTTAACTAATCCATAGGTTCCTGATGATAAAGTGGAAAGGCAGGGGTGTAGCCAGAGGGGAGATTTGGGGAAATATCCCCCGAATTTCAGAAAATTTCCTTTAAGACCATAGAAAACCATTAAAAATTCCCCATATATCCCCTCCCGAAATATAAACATCCCCCAATGAAATTTTTTTCTGGCTACGCCTACTGCGGAAGAGAATGGATAGTGCCCCAACAACAGACTTTAAAAACCCCAGCACGAAGAAAATAAGTGTAACACTTAAACTAGGAAGTAAACAAAACAAGATCGATGTTAGAACTTGGGTAAATAAATATTCTTAAACATCGACGATAATAACGCAATAGAGGAAATTCTCTTAACCTCAAAAGCAAACGTAAATTGTTCGTTTTAATGCTTTTGCCATTAATTTGTGGGTGATAAATGGCGAGCACATCGATCGTGCAACGTTTTCGACTACTAACAAAAACAGTAGTTGTTTACGATTATTCCAAAAGCCAAATGGGCTTGATTTCATGAACTAAATTAAATACATCTATATATAACAAATAAATATACAAACGTTTAATATTCTTAGATGATGGGGTATCAGAAGGTATGAATGGATTGGGTATTAAAATGTTTTTAAGATAAAATATACAATACTTTCAAATATCACTATTCTTAAACACAATTTGAATTAAAAATGAACGTTACTTACTTTCAAAATTAATATTACAGCTTGGTTTTCCTGGGATATTTTCCGTCCGTACTTTCGTTTCTGAATGCCGTTGCCGACGCTTTGGTTTGGCCGGGGCCGAGGAAACAAAACATTGTGTTCTTCCGCCGCTATGCTTTGTTCGTTCGTTTCGATGTAAATAAAATACAAATTATTTTTCTTTTCACATCGTAAAATTAACCTATGTTTGTTATGATAAAGAAGTTTTTCTTTGTCAGTGGGTCTTCGTATGAACCAAAAATTCTCATACCAAAATGAGAACATCGATTTACTCAAATTTGAAACTATCATTTCGCTCAGTGTTTTATTGCGCGTATGGTAAATAGTTCTTTGGTTTTGTTTAACATATACTATTATTTTTTCAACAATCGCATTTAAAAACCAATTTCTTTGGATAATGTTATTATTTTAAAACTATAAGATTCAAATAATGCAATAATTTCTTTTTTTGTAACTTTTCTGCAATTGTTCTCATTTTTAAGTACGTTAGAGTACTAAATATTGAAAAAAACGTATGCTTGTTTTTGAGTCATAACATCTCAAAAAAAGTGAGTCGGTAAATGTTCTCACTTTTAAGTCAGTACTTTTTAACAGTGTATACTCTATTCATTTAGAATTGGCGCTTGAGAAATAGTGCTTTCCCCCACGCTGGAAGCGTAACCATAGTTACGCTCTTCGAGCAGCCAATTGTAAGCCTTCTTCGTCACTTTGACGTGGATAGTTGCTATGGTTACCGATCGGTGGTGGGGGAAGAAAATATTTTCAAGCGCCAGTTCAAAATGAACAGAGTATAAGGGTAGGGGTAAGTGCTGAACACCCTGTATCTAAAACCATTGTATTGAGAAGGTAAAACCCTATTTTTGCGTCAGTTACCGAAAGGGAACCTTTGATAGCTCTCACTCACTGGGAAAGTGGATGAACATGTCCTCTGATCAACATTGAGTCAACACTCCTGGTAGGCGTAATTCGTGCCTGGCAAGCACTTGCGCCGGGTTCAGATATTATAATTTGCTCCGCGGCAAGTGCGGACGGAATTCGAACAGCAAACTGCAGTTAGGGAAGCTGATGGATTGGAACATTCGGGATTGTTTGGTAGGTGGAATTGGAGTAATTTCGGAGGGAGTTAGGGGGTTTTGAGTCATTGGGGGTGAGTTAAACGGTATTCGGGTAGTTTTATTCGCCCTGTTGGTTTGATAGGGTTGTGTCTTCGATTCGTCAGTCAGCATAAGAGATGAAACCTTGTCAAAACAAGGGGTTGAAGTGTAAGGATAGAAGTTGTTTGATTAGTGAAACTGGCAAAAATTGTAACAGATGATATCTGTTACAATTAATCTCTAATCTGTTAATATCTGTTACAATCAAACAAAGAGAAACAAATCTTAAACCTACCTGTTTTATCATTATAATATTATATTAATGGTAAAACAGGTAGGTTTAAGATTTATGTTTCTCTTTGTTTGATTCGAATTGAATTTCAAATTAAAAGGAGTTTAATAGATCACATGTGTGTTGGAGACTAGAATTTTTTGTAGAACAGTAGGGTCAATCATTAAGAGATTTTTGAGTGTTTCTTTGGTATCTTATTTTGAGAGCATTCGAACGTAACTAAACCGTTTTTATTCTCTTGGATAAAGAACATAAAATTCTAAGGAGGGAAATCAATTCTTGATAAATGGACGAAAATCATTAAAAAGTAAGGAATTAAGTAAGTAATTTCATAAAAAAATTTTTGTTAAGTCATATTGTATCTTTTGATAAAATAATATTTAAGGGGCACTGGCACTTTTTTGTTCTACAATGCATTTAGAAAGATTATTAAAGGTTACCTTTAGAAAAAAGTTAAAAATTGTTCTTCACGTGTTCACTCTTTTCCAAATGACCCGGTTTCTGATAGATTAACTGACAAAGCAACTTTTCCTATTCTCAGTTATACCTTTAAATCGAAGTAAGTTTCCCCCCCTCTCATGTCTCCTTTTTTTTCTGGGGGACAGAGGGTGGGGTTTCACGGAAAAGAAACTTATGAAATGCAGACGACAGCACCAGCGCCATCTGTCGCTCATGATTCAAAACGAGAGCGTGATAAAACAGTATCCAGTGACATCACCAGATGCTTCGCGTTATTCCAGTGCGTCGAGTTTAGTGACAGCCTTGTGTACTTTTCATAACTTCCATGCATCGCGATTTATTTATTTCGAAATGCCTTCTTTTGAGACGGGGATCTGGCAGTAAGATGACAAACCCAGGAGAAGGGGGTTGTGTGTGTCTGATGACATGTACCCTATAGCAGCCATGAATGGACATTGCTTAGAAATTGCTTTTTTTTCGGAGCTTGAACCCACATCTGTTATAGTCCGTTTGAATTTTGAAAGCTTTTGAAATATGGAAGAGGTTGTATGTCAAAAGTTGTAACAGTCTGATAAATGTAGTCTTTGTCAAATGGTAAACCAATGAGAAATCATTATGTTAAAAAATAGCATTATACTAAATATACAGGGGGTTTAAGAAATCCATTTCGCGGCTTTTATTTGGAACCAACGTATCCTAACGTCAAGGAAGTAAAGTGTACCCCTAGGTAAGTGACCCTGGAAAACCCATTGAGATGACCTACAGAGCCCCTAGTGGCGAAAAAAAAGTCAAAAACTAAAGGAGATAGAGCAAAAACTTCATGAAGAGTATTGTGGCCAACATTATGAAGAACTCACTGAAAAAATTTCATGAAAATATCGTGAATATTCGCGGAGATATTAGTATGTGAAAATTGCACTTTTTCAGGCCTTAAAAAAAGTTCGTAAATTTGAAAATTTTTCGGTGTTATTGTGTACTTTTGTGTTTTTTTAGTTGAATAAAGACAAAATTCAATAAAAAAAACTTGCAAATTTGAGAACTTTTTCTTTTTTGAGGCCTGGAAAGTTGTTATTTCACATGCTAATATTTCCGCGAATATTCACGATATTTTCCGCGTCACGATATTTTCACGATATATCCGCGAATATTCACGATATATGAAATTTTTTTCAGTGAGTTCTTCTTAACGTTGGGAACAATAATCTTACTGAGGTTTATGCTCTATTTGTACAAACCTTAAAAATGTTTTTGAAATATTTCTATTAGATTTTAACGAAAATACTTGCTTCTTAAAAAAATGTTTACTCTTTGAAAATTGAATGAGCTTTACTCCTCTTCTAAAATAATATACACCTTTCTTGATAAACTACGCTCTGGATATGTCAGGAGTTGTAGCATTATCATAACTTTCATACACACATCTTGGTAGGAATGCAACATTTCCCGATGAGTTGAATCTTCTAGGGGAGATATTCTGACATACCCGAACTCTTGGGTAATATCCCGATTGGGACTAAGTGCAATATGCTTAATTGAATCGTCAGTTTGAAGAAGGGAATAAGTCCAAAAATCAAGTTTTGAGAAAATCGAAAAAAAAGTAATGGAATTTTCATTGTATGGATATCGATTTCACAACTTCAAGGGGCGATATCTCCCTATAGGGGTTAGTTATTTTCCCCCTCTTTTCACCCATGTGCAGGGCAAAGCTTGGAGATTGTTTTGTGCACAAAAAGTCAATTTGTCATTTTTTGGACTTATTCCCTTCTTCAACATACTCGAGTGCCCAGCCCTTACCCCACATGTATTACAACTGGGCATGGTGCCACTGGCTTCAGAGCTTCGTGGGGCCCTCTACAGCCCGTATGCATTAGAGCTTGCAGCTGCTGTTTTGAGGGTTCACGAGACAATTTAACTGTCCATGGACACGATAAAAAAATCCCTTCTTCAAACTGACGATTCAATTATTGTAACGCTTTTCCACTGTTAAATAAACTAAATGGATGCATGTGTATGTGTATTCTAAAAAATGACATGTTGAGCTGCGTGATATTTGTACATCACCTCTACAGATGAATTAACTGACCTAAGATATATGTAATCTGCCACAAAAATGCACAAAATAGCAGGAAAAATCCCTTCAAAACAATTACTCTAATGAGAACCACCACGCCCAAGGTAAAATAAACCCAAACTGTTGCACTCCGTGGAAAGATAGTTTATTTTTCTGGGTTTATCGATACTTTATCAAAATCTTTCCCCCTTCCCTTTGGAGCGTGTAATCGCATTAAACTTTTCCTTCATTTGCAAATCTCTTTCTCTTGAAACTATCGAAGAAAAGTTGGAAGGGAAATAATTTTGAGTGGAGCGTTCGATATTTCAGCAGGTGGGAGGGGTATTGGCGTCGCTCTGTGTGGATGATTTCTCTTTTCGTTCGGATGATGAAGAGGTTTATCCAGCTAGTTTTATAGTCTTATTTGGGTTTTCGAAGCGTAGATGATCGGAGACGAAATAGTTTTACTACCAAGGTTATGGAGTTTTTAAAGGACATATAGGGTTCTTTTTAGTACATTATTTTTATTGTTTGATAAACATTTTATGCCTAACCATGTCTAAATATTTTTAGAATTAGGTGGTAAATGTTAACTGTTATAGAAAGTTTGCTTTCTGTACCTCGTAAATTAAATCTTTACTGAAAAAAGTCTAAATGATGGGTTTTTAGGAAAAAATATATTATGTGCTCTAGGGTGGTTACAAAAACACCGACTTCCGAATTTCTTCAGGGGGACCCCCCTAAAATGTGACAATGGGCTAGAAAATAAGATTGGAAAAGTTTAAGCTCAATCGGATAATATTAAGACCCGCCTCATTGAGGTCAAAGTTCAGAAAAAAAGCGAAAAAACGTAGTTTTTTGCCCATAAAATCGGAACTATGCGTTCTAAAAATACAGTTCGCATCTCATTTCATAGTAAATTTTATTGGCTTGAAGATAGATCTCCTAAACTTTTTTTATTAAAATTTCTAGAGCAAAATATCAACATTTTGTTCAGGTAAGGTTGAGGAACTCCCTGTAAAGTTAGCTTTCTAGCAAACTCGTAAAATCTTCTAATTATTCAATTAAAAAGGTTTTTTGAACTTTTTTTGGTGTTTTTTCACTTTGTGCATCAATAAGTGTTCTTCAGTTAGAAGCATGGACGGATTTAAGGGGGCTCATGGGGGACAGTGCCCCCCCTAATTTTTTCAGGAAATTCCGTTTCCGAAATATCATGTTTCCAAAGCCATCGGGGACATATTGCCCCCCTCAAGGTTTCCAGTGTGCCCCCCAGGGTCCACCACCTAAATCCGCCCATGGTTAGAAGTATTTTCAAAAGAATATAGAACAAATAATTAATTCAAAGTAGTAAAATTAGCAGTAAAAAAGAGGAAACGTAAATGTGGGAAATAACTTCAGGTAATCAAATATATTGAAGGAGAAACATTTATTTAATTAGAAAAACAATTTGATCAGTAGGATAAGTTGAAAAAAATTCAAACTAAAATAAAACATTAGTAATTTATTTCTAGAATAGGGAAAAGGACCAACCCGAACAAATTCAAAAATGAAAACATCTGGAATAAATAATACCAATTTACAACAAGTGGCTGAACTGCAAATGAAACTTAAAATTCAAAATATTCGTCAATGTTTTCTATAGAGTAATGAGATATTTTCTGCAATTCTCTAAAATTTTACAAATCTTATATATAATTTAAGTAAATATAATTACATCTGTATTATTTTAAACAAAAATTAAGGTGGTAATATTTTAGATATGGTAGCTTTTGATGAGTCCGAAAAAATATGCCTACATTCAGATACAACTTGTAAAACAAACTGTCGCTGTTCTTCGTCTTTTGTCAAAGAAGAGTTGAAATCTTGGATTAGTTTTACTCCTCTCTCTGCAGTGTCAATAACAATCCTTAAACCTTACCTTTCACTATTTTTTGAGCGTTTAAATAATTTTCATTTTCACACCATACATGAGGTTCAGTATTTAAAAAATCAGTATTAATTTTAAACCACTTAAAAAAATTTAGAGTTATAGAAGAAACAAAACAATCGATTTCTTTATCCATTAATTCATCAATTTCTTGGAGGTTGAGTTTTACTTTCATTGTGTCTCTTTCATCAAGCTCCTCTTTTTCATTTTATACCTGGGACCTTAATTTTACTACCATCCTTTCTTTTACTTCTTTATCCAAAGTATCATCAAAAAATGAAAAGGCAACTTGCTCCGAGCTGAGGTACCATAGATGGTTTATTAGTTTAGACTAGACAATGCCTCGTTTGCTACCTCTTTATCTACTTTCTTGTATTCAACCAAAGATTTTATTAATTGAAGGTCTTGGTTGGGGGCCAAAGTGGGTTTGTTGGTACCATGGCATTATGTAAATATTAATGAGAAATAAGCAGTTATCTATAAGACCTTTCTTTTCCAAATTCGTCCAAGGAAATTGTTCTCTAAAGAGATATAATTTTAGAGAATAAATAGCCTTTGCCATCCATCTGGCATGATGAATGGCGCCAGGTTTTCTAAAAGTAATCTCTTTGGGAGAAAGACACCCTAAATGGACTAGACAAAATTGGATTAACTCTTTATAGTCATCTCTGGGATGCTGTTTCTTTAGTTCTTCTAGTAGAAAACTTGTAACTTTATCCAGATTTTCAATTTTGATAGAAGTGTCTTCACCTTCCATAATTGTTTTAAAACTGTTTTTGTCCTGAGAAGCCCATTCTGTCTGGAATTTTCTAAAAATATCCGTCTGAGGACCAGTGGACTCTTAAAACAATTTCTAAAATATGGTGGCGACAGGCTAAATACAGAAGATTTTTTTCTAAAAGAAGAAAAATTTTTTCTTATCCTACTGATCAAAATGTTTTTCTAACTAAATATATGTTAATCTCCTCAATATATTTGATTACCTGAAGTTATTTCCCACATTTACGTTTCCTCTTTTTTACTGCTAATTTTACTACTTTGAATTAATTATTTGTTCCTTATTCTTTTGAAAATACCTCTAACCATGGGTGGATTTAGGTGGTGGACCCTGGGGGGCACACTGGAAACCTTGGGGGGCAAGATGTCCCCGATGACTTTGGGAACATGATATATATAACGGAATTACTTGAACAAATTTGGAAGGGGGCCTTGCTCCCCCCATGAGTCCCCTTAAATCCCCCCATGCTTCTTGAAGAATCCTTTTTGATACAAAAAATTAAAAACACTAAAAAAATTTCAAAAAAACCCTTTTTAATTGAATAATTAGAAGATTTTACGAGTTTGCTGAAAAGCCAGCTTTACAGGGAGTTCCTCAATCTTACCTGACCAAAATGTTGATATTTTGCTCTAGAAATTTTAATAAAAAAAGTTTAGGAGATCTATCTTCAAGCCAATAAAATTAACTATGAAATGAGATGCGAACTATATTTTTAGAATGCATAGTTCCGATTTTATGGGCAAAAAACTACGTTTTTTCGCTTTTTTTCTGAACTTTGACCTCAATGAGGCGGGTCTTAATATTATCCGATTGAGCTTAAGCTTTGCCAATCTTATTTTCTAGCCCATTGTCACATTTTAGGGGGGTCCCCCTGAAGAAATTCGGAAGTCGGTGTTTTTGTAACCACCCTAATGTGCACTGAGGAGTGACACAATTTTTTTGAACAAATGAAAGGAAACGTGAAGTTCAAGTCCTCCCAAAAAATTAAATAAGCATACTTTCCCCCCACTTCTTATATTAGTACAAAAATCATTGGCTTTAACCATGTTCTTGAACTTTAAGGACTGAAATATCGAATCCGGTTTGCTTACCTTAACCATATCCTACTTGAAGGCTTTTCCGCATATAAACAACTCTAAAGGAAAAATCGTTTTACAGGTGTATTGTCCTGGCAACTGGCTTTCTTGCATACATCCACAATGCCGAGGTTGTGAGATTTACATATTTAACACAAATGTCATGCACTTTACATTAAAAAAAATGTGTTAATCTGATGTAACCAGAAAATACCATTTCGGTTTTTGGTGTGGTTTTTGTTCCCTGTTTAATTGTTTATCAATAGTATGAAGCTTAAAAAGATGTTTTTGTACCTAATATTGTAAAAAGGTTGGTGCGAATAAACATTTCTTTGAACAAATAACTCACATTCTGATATACTTTTATTCAGACATTTAAAAAATTTATATTTGTGAACCTCATTGTTTATTAAATTATTTTTAACCATATAAAATATCCCCATGTAATTTATGGCAGAGGATTTTTTTGAGAATTTAACTTTATAAAGAAACACGAAGCTAGAATGAATTATAACTTTGAAAGTCTATGGTCAAATTGATAAATGAGGGTCTCCTGTACTGGAAAAGAATATGATAAAACATGAAATAGCTAATAAATCACTGCCTCTAATAATCTTTTGTTGTATTATATTGTGAATAATTCATTTTGTGGGATAAATTTTTATTTTATAAAAAATAACAATATTTCAATATTATACATAATAGTACGGGAGCTGGCGTTAAAATGAAAAATTCATCTGCTCGTACAAGATTTTAATATGACTGGATAGTGTGAGTGGTGCTGATCACGGAATCAAGCGTCAGCTGGTCAGGTAGCGATGGGTTGATCGTGGGGAGGGGGTCAAAGTTGCAAAAAAAAGTGAAAAATAAATTCATCTGCTCGTGTATGAAACTTGGTGGAGATGGTAGTTTAGGCCTTCCTGATTACAAAAAGGACAGTCAGCTGGCTGGATGGCGGTGGAATGACCGTCAGCTGGTCACGTGAACTTGCAAACAAAAAAATTACCTGACAATGCATGGAACTTGATAGGGTTGTCAATCTCTGTTACATGAAGTAATAACGAGTTACTAGTCTTCAACTTACACTAGTAACTCATGAATTAATATCTGTTGTACTAGTAACTCGTTATTATTTCTTCAACAGTGATTGACTTCCTACCAAGCTTCTTGATTTGTCAGATAATTTTTTTGTTTGCAAGTTCACGTAACCAGCTGACGGTCATTCCACCGCCACCCACCCAGCTGACGGTCATTTTTGTAATCAGGAAGGTCTAAACTACCATCTCCATCAAGCTTCATACACGAGCAGATGAATTAATTTTTTCTATTTTTGTACCTTTGACCCCCTACCCACGCTCAACCCACCGCTACCTGACCAGCTGACGCTCGATTCCATGATCAACACCACTAACACTATCCTGTAAAATTAAAATCGTCTACGAGCAGATGAATTCTTGAAATTTAACGCCAGCTCCCGTACTATAACTTATTATTAAAATTATAACAATCGTTTAACGAGGACAGTAAGGTATAAAAAAGCTTTGTATTACTTTCCAAGACAGATATATCTTACTTTGACTTGACTTAAGTAAAAAATCCTTAATAAATTCAACAATCAATTTTAATTAACACTCCAACCTCGGTTGCATCTTAAACGTATCACATCACCCCCTCTGTTACGCGAAATTTAACAAACATCGCCTCAAATTTGCCTCTCCCACCATCTCTAAGAAACAAGCTTTTATCATCTTTCCCCCTCAGAGCTCCATCATAAGCCCATAAGCCGAAGCCCGATAACGCAGTAACAGCGTGTTCCGAAGCGCGCACCGCGCTGACAGGATTACAAAATGCACCCAAAGTGATCCATCACTGCCTTCCATACCACTCGGGAATAAACAACAACAAGATCAATTCCGAAAGAGAATTCTCCGTTCTTCGGTCAGCTGTTGGAACGTTTTGTTGTTGTTGTTATTATTGTTCTTCGGGCAGAGTGATGGATGTTCATAGGAAGGGTGATTTGTTCCCTGTTTACTAGTCCAGTTGCTGGCCATCTTGCGGGTTAACTGGTGGTGTTTGTTATTTGGGTCGATGAAACTTTGGGGAGTTGGTTAAGTGTTGAGGGTCTTCGGGAAGTGAAATTAGTCAATAGGATCGCTAGAAGTGTTGTAATCTTTAAACTTTGAAAGTAATAGCCTATACTGCCGTCCTAAGCGAAAGTGTACACTAACGCAATTTCTCACAGATTTACTTTGAGAAAAATCTCGCCAAAAGAGCATTTGGCGGATTTACAATTCTATGCGGCAACCTGCTTACGATATCAGACCGCCAAGATTAGCATTGAAGCTAGCTCGTTTCACAGCAGCCAATGAAAAATTAGAGCACTTTTTTCGTTATAAAAGAAAAACTAATCATGGTAGAAGTACAGTATTTTAAACACATATAGAATTATTTTTTACAAAAATATTGTCGTTTCGTTTTTAAAAAAAATCGAATTAGTTTTAGAATTATTAAGATTTAAAGTTTTAATTTTTCCCTTTTTAAGTTTAACAATGGATAGCAGCAACCCTTTAACAACGCCAAAACCACCAACAAAACGAGCAGAATGAACGACTAAGCTGCGTGAATTTCCCAACCATTCTAATAGAAGTAGCGAGATACATTCTCGCCAATTTAAAAACGCGCCAAGGGAGAAAGGAAATGAAGTTTTAAGAAAACTCGTTAACGTACATTTCGCTTAGGACGGCAGTATAGTAGAAAGAAGAGAAGTACACTTATGCTTTCCGAAACAAATCTTTGCAGTGCTAGGCAATATAATACTGAATCATCCGAAACTTTTGAAGTTCCAATCTTTTTTAAGGACATATTTCATTAACACTTCTTCTACCTACCACCCGAATTGTAAAATAGTTTACGTATTAATTTAATTTATACCAATAGTTACACTGTCTTCGAAAAAATATTTTTAAATTTTTAAATGAATATTGTATTTTTCACCCCATTGAGGCATGTTTTTCTGAATAATGTTATCCAACTTTTTGACTGTCTATTTTTGTGTGTTTTATACGTAGTTTTTCTTTCATTTTACTTTATTTCTATTTTCCCTGGACGGAATATTTTTAATTTCCCCTTGGCGTATCAAGTTTTTCTGTATTCATTTTAATTTTTTACATTTTTGTTAGTAATGAAATATTTTTATTGTTAAATTGGTTTCAGAAATGATTTTAACAGCTATGTGAATTGAAAATATTTTGCATTCTCCAAGAAGTTTCTAGAATTTATTCATCATTGCTATGCTAGTTACCTGGAATATGTTAATTATAATTTTTTGTAGCATATATTTTTAGCTTCGTTACAATATTACTTAAATTATTTTTAAGGAACATTAAATTTTAGAAAATATAGTTTTTATAGAGGTATAAGAAGGGACAGAAATGTTTTAAGTGCCTTTTGGAATTTCCTAAATTTTATCGATGATTGCGTGTTGTATGGAATCTGTATTTTATAAAAGTTGTTAGAAATATATTTATAGCTGCATTTTTTTTAGTTTTCACTTATATAAATTATACTTTTGATTGAAATCAGTAGTATGCATACATTGATATAATTTAAATTAAAAATAATATGATGTGGATTGAACATTTCATTCGCTTAAAACCAATCATAAGAGTTTCTTTTATGAATGAATAAATTGAAAATAATGCGTAAGAAATTCCGAAATTAAATGTTCACCTTATACACTGTTATAAGTTTAAATATTAATTTCTGAAACTTCATCCGAGTGTATAAAAGTTTTTCTTTGTTAATCCAAACTTATAAAACACCAGCGGTTATGAATAAATGTAAATATCTTATTTTTAAAGTACGTTATGAAAAACAACACACCCACACACTGTTAGTTCCAACTCGGTTATAAACACAATTTATTTTATGAAGACTGGGTAAATATTTCACTCTAATGAACACCATTAAATTTTATTTCTGTTAGTGAACGGATTCACGAAATTGGTTTCAAACATTGACCAAAAAAGAAAACCACAAAATCTCCCACTCTTCTCCACCCATAACAAAACACAGCCACCCTAGTACTCCATTTCTTCTTATATACACCATCGGAACTCCTAACCAGCAATTCAGTTAACCACATTACCGTCTCGATGCCTTACATCTCTTCATCAGATCATACGAAAACAAAAAAGAACCCTCGGCCAGTGCACCGCCGAACCTTTTTTCTTCTTGTTCGGTGATGGATGCCCTGGACCCCGATTTGTGCTTTTGTTTCTGATGAGTGGTAGTACGGTTTCCCGCGCTTTCAGTTCGCTGGTTCCGTCTCGTGATCGAGGTGGCTCTTCATTACTCCTTTATCAGGAGTAAATGATTTGTCTGTCTGGCACTTGTTACTTATTACCGACATGTTTTATTCAGTCGGTGGTGTTGGTCCCCAAAGGAGGTTGTGGTTTATTGGGGGGAAGTATTTTTCAAGTCGGGTCGAAGACGTTATAAGTGACTAGTGATAACTTTCTTTTCTTGTTTGATGCGTAGTTATTTAGTTAATTTATTTATTTTTTTGCCTAAATTTCTTTGAGTTTAGCGTTAAAAGGGACATAAATATATTTTTGTAGATTTTAATGCAGTTTTATAACCGATTTCTTACTGAAAATTCCTTGTCGAATAAATGTAATTCAAATGAAAAGATTTAAATCGTTCTTGGAATTTCTTTTAGGGCCGGATGCAGCTACGTTCTGCGGCGATTTTGGGACCGGTCAAATCCTACTTCCCAAACAACTCAACTATCGTTGTCCTGAGTCATTTTTCCAGCATGCCGCTGATTGGTTTTCAAGAACGTCACGAACTACGTCATTGAACCACGTGCATTTGATTGTACCCTGCCTTTCCCGCGCTCTGCGCGTTCAACCAATCAGGAGGATAACGATACCCCGATCGTCGTAGAACGCCACCTCGGGAGCAGGCGTTCTTGGGCGATCATTATTAGGTGAAATACGGTTCTTTAGCACGTCGTAGAAAGTTGCTGCATTCGGCCCTTATGGAGGATTTACACCACTGCTGTAAAAGAGACATCAGCGATATTTTCGGCATATTTTAGTACCCGCTACTCACAAAAGATGGCGCTCGTCAATTGGTTTATTGGAATAACAATTCCCGTTTCTTCCGAAAATATCGCTGATGTCTCTTTTACAGCAGTGGTGTAAATCCTCCATTAGTCTTTATATAAATACAGGGTGTCCCACGAGAAGTGGCCCAACCCCTTTAACTTTTGAACCCCTAAAGATATAGTCATGAAAGTGGGGTCTAGGTATAGTAAAGTGACCATGCTCCATCCGATGATATAAGTTCCAACGCCCTCTAGCGGAAACTTTAGGAGTTATAATTTTTATTTTGAAAACTATGTGAGGTATTTGAAAAAAGTCAAGACTAAGTTGTAGAGCAGCATCGATTCAGTAGGAAAATCCACCTTAAGCAGAAAAATATCTTGAATAAAACCCCTAAAACGCACGCTCAATTAGCTTGAATTTACGTAGATTTTACGTTTTAAAACGCTCCTCACGAGGCAAAAATGAGAAATTTTCAATTTAATAAATTAATAATACTTTTACGGCCATATTCACCGGAGACCTGACCGGCGCACAGTGTAACGAGTCTATGGGGGAAGAGGACAAAATTCCTCTACGACGTAATTTTTAAAAATAAACCATTTTAATTATGTTATGCCATCAATATAGCCTTAACAATCAATTCCGAGGAAAAATCTGATTGGAAATTTTTTTTTTTTTAAAATAGACCATTTTTATATCTTAGCTCCATATTATTTCAAAGGGGGTCATTCTTTCGTAACTTCTGTTAAGGAAAAACTACTAAAAATTGAAAATAAATAATAATTTTAACCATTAAATATTAATTTTAACCCTTTAATACTCCTTTTGGGTTAGACTTTAGTCATATTACGCGTTGCATAAATATTCTGTCTTGAAATCAATGCTGAATGTTATCTCAATAGGGACCATTCTTTTGTTATTTTCTACTACCAATATTTGAAAACTAATAAAATTTACACCTGGATCTCAATCTTTCCTCTTGTAATTACTAGAAACAAAAGAAAAACAGCTGTTAAATAGCAGGTGTTTTGCTAACAGCATATTTTCTCTTTTGATTTCCAAAAAGCACTATAAGCTTATTCAACGACTTTCAGGTCCATCATGGTTTTCCGTTTCAATTTCTTTATAATCAATTAGAAAAAAAATCAATCACAAAAACCACACTTAAAATATAAATGCAAAAAACCAGGACACCATTTACAGTAAATTTCACTGTGTAATTAAAGTGCAACATGATTCGATATCAAATAAAAAAAGTTTTATACTTTCAAAAGCTGAAATCAATGTCTTTCGTATGGAGCGGTCGAAATGGTGCTTCATTTTTCGCGAGTTTCGTTAAGAGATTGCGCGCTTCAAAATAAGATTATCGCTAAATCGGCAAGCTTCGGCAAGCCAAAATACAATAAATATAAAGTTTGAAACATAACAATAAGTGTATCAAAAAATTGCGGAGGTACCTTTCGATACTTTTTTTAAAAGTCTAATTAAACATGAGCAAGTTACAAAATTGGTTTACATTTAAGAATGCGGTTAAAAAAGTAATAAAAATGTAATTACCAATATTTCTTTCTAACAATTCTATTAAACAAGAATGAAGTGTGAAATATTCACCTTCATTTCAAAAATCAAACGATTTTAATTGCCCGAAATACAAACTCCGTTGTTGATGATCTGAAACTGTTTTTTTCAGCGCAGCTGGCTTCTCCCGTTTCAATTATCGTTTGCGAACATCAAAATGAATATTTTTCTTTTTCATTATTGATTTCATATGGTCTGAACACTTCTTAATCCAGCTAGCACACTAAAAATTAAAATTTTGAATGTCAAAATTTTGACTTTTGTCCATTGCTCGTTACACTGTGCGGCGGTCAGGTCTGGTAACCATGGTTACAGCCTCTTCGCAGGGGCGGATCCAGACCAAATTTTCGGGGGGGGCCATTTGGAAAAATACGATTCATCTCTATAAAAACATTAATTTGTATGCAAAATGAATATTTTTAATTAGATCATTAGAAGAACTATGTTTTTGAAGTGAAAAACAGTTAAAATATGAAATCAAATTTTTCCCGCACAAGAAAAAACAATTTCAAAAACTTTTTTGCAAATTAATTGAGGAAGGAAATTTTTCATACAAAAGCATAGACTTAAGATTTATTACTTTTGAAGTCATTTACGACTCAATATTGAATACAATAGTTAATTTGTATAACTATTAATTAAAGGGCCGTAACTATAGACTTTTTTTGGGGAAGGGGTGCGAAGAATTTTCAATATCTAAATCGTCTCTTAATGTCCTGAAGGGAGGGTCTGGGGGTCCTCCCCCAGAAAATTTTTGGAAATTTAAGTCTAAAAAGCAGATTTTCAACTCGTTTTGGTACACTTAATCAGGATTTTGGACATACATTTTCAAGAATTTAATATCCATTTTAGTTGGATTTTTACAAAAACGTTGCAAATAATAGAGTTCCAAGTTCCAAAGGCGGGTCTGGGGGTCCTCCCCCGGAAAATTTCTGGAAATTAGACCCTAAAAGCAGGATTTTAACTAGTTTTGGAGTCACTTTTCCCTTTTTTTTTCTCCCCGAGTTCCCACTTTCTCTCTTTCTATTATAAGTCTAAAAATGTTCAAGGAACGTCTGTTATCTGTCATAATGTATTTCAAAATTTCAAGGGGGGTTGGGGTTCTCCCCAAGAAAAATTTTGAATTTTGAACCTTAAAAGTAGGGGTTTTATGCATTTTAAGACGAATTTTTAAGGAAAAACAGTAAGTAAAAAATTGACGATGAAATTTCGGGGGAGGGGTGAACCCCCAACCCCCCCCTTGGATACGGCCCTGATTAATTGCTAAAACAACTTACCATTACTGAAGCCTGGGACTGAAAAAATATTTTTTTCCTCTAATCCAGCAGCACTGAGATAACAACTTCTCAAAAACAAAATTACAAATTATGAACTGACCCACCTTTTCAAGTAGAAAATGTCCCCCCAGTCGTCCCCTGGTCAAGTCACGTGACTCACGTGGAAAGCGAAAACAGGAAAGAGGCAATACAATAATTTGAAACTGCACCTGAACGAAATTCGACACTATTTTTTAGCATTCCACACCGAACCAAGCCCCAAGCATCTCCCCCGTCCGAAGATATGGTGACAAAACAGAAGGGGTTTTTAACTATTTTATAATTTTTCTCGGGATGAGCATGGCCCCCCTTGCGATTGTTTTTATTCTTGTCAGACATCGCATGAATTAAAATGAAAATTTTTTTGAATTTTAGCTCTGAAAAAAGGGTTTTTAACTATTTTTGAAATTTTCTCGGGGGGGGGGCCATGGCCCCCATAGCCCCCTCCCTGGATCCGCCACTGCCTCTTCGGTTAGTCATTTACTTAAGTCATAAAAATAAAAATTTCTTATTTTCGCCTTGTGAGGAGCGTTTTAAGAAGTAAAATCTACGTAATTTCAACCTAATTGAGCCTGTGTTTAAGGGGTTTTATTCAAGATATTTTTCTACTTAAGGTGTCTTTTCCTACTAAATGGATGCTGCTCTACAACTTAGTCATTGACTTTTTTCACATACCTCAAATAGTTTTTAAAATAAAAAAATTAATTCCGAAATTCTCCGCTAGAGGGCATTGAAAGTAATCTCATCGGATAGAGCATGGTCACTTTACTATACCTAGACCCCACTTTCATGACTATATCTGTAGGGGTTCAAAAGTTAAAGGAGTTGGGCCACTTCTCGTGTATAACTGTAATGTTAAAAACCAGTAGAGCACTGACTACTTTTCCGTTTAGAACCTTAAGAAGAAATTGCGTAAATATAGGCTGTTTAAGTACATACGCTGGAAAATATATGAGACCTAATTCCACTCTGTCCCAATCCACAGAGTATAGAGCTTAACAGAAGATTCATTTCCATAGACGCTAATGGCAACTTTTTTAACAGGGCTTTTACCATAGACAAACTTCATGTACATCGGACCCCGGACCGCCTCCTTCAATACCACGTCATTCCTGCTAATTCTCTGTCATTCGCCCACTGAAGCTGTCACTCAAATCCAAATCGGAACTGGAGGGAAAAAAGCAGCACCAATGAAATTAAAATGCCGCTTGATAGAAGTTCCATATCCAATCAGGAATCACTTTCGCATTTCACCTTCTCTGATAGGCTGCTAGTGAAATTACTTATAATCTGGGAGGAGGAATTAAATTAAGTACCTAAAGAGGAAAACTGCCGTTTGGAATCTCTGTAAGCTCTATACTCTGTGTCCCAATCCAAACAAAACAAATTCAGAAATTTTAAAGTAGAATTCAATTAAATCTTTGTAAGCTGATTGGAATCGAAAGTTATAATAACTTATAAAATAATTTATTCTAATTGACATCTTTACTCCTACCGATTTTCTAAATACTATATATTTAATTGTAACGAAGTGTATATTTGGACGGCCAAAACGGCCAGTGGCGCATGCGCTGTAGGTCTCGTGATTACGTAGCAGTCTCGGCGCTTAGTGATGGAACCAATGGAACGCCGAGCCGTGGAAATTAGAGTAGAGTTTAGTTGAAAAATGGCCGTCCAAATATACAGTGCCTAATTGTAAATTGATATAAAAACTGTTTTAATTTATTAATAACATAAAATTTCAATTATAATGACAAAGAAAATAATCTCTCCTTGTGGAGTGGGTATTCCTAGTGGCAACGACACACACACAACAACAACAACAAGAAAATAATCTCTTTTAAACTTTTTCTACACTCCAAGTAAAAGCTCTGGATTTCGATGGCGATTTTGGACCAATCAGCATAAATCATAGGAATGGAGGTAATCTTGTATTACAGTAATTAGTTTCATAAAAGAAATAATCTGATCTCTTTGATGCATTATTGATCTTTTTCTACATTTTTTGATTAGAGGTATAGCTGTATTATTTCTTGTGTGTGGTTATTTAAAAATTTTATTTGAATTCGAATAAATGACAGTTCCGTAAATTTTAGTTGAGTTATATTTTTATCTTAGGATCTTAAGTGCAAACGATATTTGTGTTATTATTTTGAAATTTAAGATGATTAAATGCTGTCATAAGGTGGTATAACATCAATAAATTTTCTGGCATTTAGAATATTTCCTGTCATATGTAGCTCTTGAAACTTATTTTAATTTTGTGTAAATTGCTAATGAACATAAATAGAAAATGGATAAAAATTATTGATTTAGATATTTAAGATAGGGAGAGAGAATTTCTATTTCTACTATCTCTACTATTTCTATTTCTTTTTTTCCACTGAGAGAGAATTTCTACTTCTAATGACGTTATTTAGTCCCAATTCACACGATGCCAACGGGTAGTATGCAAATAGTGGTGTGCCAACGAATAAAACTTTGTAAGGGCTACATAGAGATAGAAATAATACACACACTAATAGAATAATAAAATGCATTAATATGCATATTATTATGTAATAAGGTGGAAAGTTCGACTATAAAGCCAACTAGCATTTCGTAAATTAGTTTAAGTAATAGGTGGGAGTTATATGATCGATTTAATGAATTCTCGGGATTCTGTTATGAAAATTGAATAAAAAATTAAAAATATTATGTATACTTAACATTAAAAAATTCCTCTAACAAAATTTTACCGCATCTTAACAGGTTTCTCTTGTTGTACTTTTTGCTTGTTAATTCAAGTGTTTATGAGGGAGCCGTATTTGTGAAACGTGTCAGTTTAATAAATTCAATTAAATTATACAAACCTGAGGACTTTTAAGGAAAAATACATGAAAAAATGACCATTAACTTAAATTAAAGTAATTTTAAGGAAAATTTGTCCCTATCTTTGATTAAACTTTGAACTTAATTTCGAAAACGGGTTATTACGTATTATCCCACAGCAAAAAAAAAAGAAAAAAATCAGCAAAACTTCTTCAAAAAAGTGAAGGGAATTCGGACACTTTGTCTGCAGTTTTCTTTATGGAATCTGCAGTTTTCCTTAGAAACTCTGTAGTTTTTTATAAGACCGCTGAAATGCCTTTTAGAATGTATTCAAATTTGCTGTAAAAACTGCAGACTTAAGTACTGAAGTCCTATTGCTACAAAATAACTACAGACTTCTTAGAGAAAACTGCAGGAATTTTGAAGGAATATTGGACATGGTTTTTTGCTGGGCCCGTAGACTGTGCCGATGAATTCGAAAACGTTATCCTAGCCCATTGACTGCTTATAGATGTGCCGCTGAACTTGACAGTCGCTGAACGGTTGACTAGATAATACGTAGGTACCTGAAAAAGTTTTCGTATAAGTTTAATTGAATCGTCCGTTTGAAGAAGGGAATAAGTCCAAAAACCAAGTTTTGAGAAAATAAAAAAAACAATAAATAAGTAATAGAATTTTCATTGTATAATCACCAAATTTTTACTGGAAGTTCACAACCCTATTTAGAAAACAGAGCAACCATCAAAACAATTATAAGTATATTCAAAAATATTTTACAGTCAAAATCAGTTGATGGACTTATTCCCTTCTTCAACCTTATGAAATTTTTCTGATGAAAAAATCTTAAAAAACCCTTAAATTCACATTTAAATTATATTTCTCCTTAGTTTACACCACAAAAGGGTGAAATAAAAGGAATAAGACAAATAAAATTCAAAATTATAGTGAAACTTAGTTATTAGAGCAGTATCAATGGAGTGAGTGAATATGAATGGAGTTAAACATTCCCTGCATAAAAAAAGTTTGAAAAAATTTTAAATTAAAAGAAAAATTTCATTTTAACTTAGTTTACAGCTCAAAGAATGGGAAAAGAAAGACAAATTAACTTTAACTCCAAATTAACTTGAAAAATACAATGAATGGACATTAATTTCACAACTTCAAGGGCTTTTCCCCCTCTTTTCACCCATGTGTAGAGCAAAGCTTGGAGAATTTTTTGAGCACAAAAAGTCAATTTGTCATTTTTTGGACTTATTCCCTTCTTCAAACTGACGATTCAATTCACTAGTCGACAGTGGTTTCCTAACAACAACCAAATTACTATTTTTGTTACTAATTCATATAGTTATTTAAATATCTGCAAGTAAAAAAGTTCCACCACATCCCATTTTTGTGTAACAAAAATTTTCGATTTTTAGCTTTTTTCCCTAATTTTTGCGTTTCAAGCGTCATTTTTGTCCAATAGCAACCCTGCAATCCCATCCAATTAATTTATTTCTAGTATCCCAGTATGTAGACATTCTTTTAAAAGTGTGGTTATGTTTTTTTATTACCGTTCATTTGGAAAATTAACGAGTTTACAGTGTAGATTTTGCACATTTATGCACAATACGTTTTGCTTAATTTGGGTATGGTTTAAATTACAATTCAACGGTAATATTTAACAGAAAAGTGGGAAAAGCTTTTTTCCCCACTGATTTGGGTCCAAATAGGTGACTAAAATGAAATCTAGGCTCCTCACGTTTGTTGCAGGAGTTAGAATGTGGATCTTTTTGAGTGCGTAAGAGTCAACAGTAGTTCTATGCAAATTACTATCCTTATAGTATGAGGAGGACATTCAAATTATCTTGGTTATTTAATATCAATGACTAATACAGAAAAAAACATTTCGAAAAGTATTTAAAACGTCTTTTTTAGTCATTAAATGAAGGCAAACTCAAAGTCAGTATGAACCTCTGTTTTAAAAAAGTTCACGACCCTGCTTATGAAGGAAAATTCAATAAAAACTCATTATCAGCTTGGAAAGGGTTTTTAGGAGAGTGGTAAGATGATTTTTAGATAAAAAAGAACCGATAAAATGTTTTAATCCCAATAGAAGGTACTCTTTAGTTTTACCAAGCCATAGAATGTTAAGCATACACAAAGTTAATATTTTACATCCACGTTTGAACTTATTTCCGGAAAATATCACTGTAGTCAATCATAAACAAGGGTAAATATTCCCTTAAGACATTGACTTGATACATAGGTCACTGAGAAGTAGAAATTTCGGGCTACAGCTTGTGGTTCCTTGAAAGAGGAGATTTAACGCCCCTTAAGAGACAAAAAGTGATAAAATTGTACCGTATTTAATGATTTTCAGTTTTATATTGTCTGAAACATGCATATAATCTTAATTATAATTGTATCTGATGCTTAAATAATGAGATTAACTGTTAAAAATGAGTGTTTTCAACGCTTTTGTCCGTTTCTGACAGTACTGGTGCCATATTTGTAACAAAAAATCTGTACGTGCTGCAGCTTTTTCACTACTATTTCTGAATTCTACACCCTGAAATTAGTCAGAAATACCTTATCTAATTTTTTTTTAGCGAAAAAGAGTTTAATTTTGTCGACTAGTGTTATAAACGGGGAATATAACTTGTTAATCCTTATATTTTGGACCAAGCACCGTTTGGTAATCAATTTTTGAAAAAAAAAGTTAAGGCAATATGGTTAAAACTGTTGCCTGTTGTTTTTTTCAGATATTTTGAGAGAAAGGAAACATTTTATGTGATTATTTTTTGCATCCCAGTTAAAAACTGTAAGAGAAAGTTTAATCAGAGGAAAATTACTTTTCAAAAGTTATCTTTATCATACTCACTAAAAGTTATCTTCTATAAAAACACTGAGCTTTAGGTTTGATTTCCTAGATCCCTTTTAATTCCAAAACGCATTCCATCGTACAACTTTAGATCTATACATCGGAACATTAAGTGTCCGAAAGGCATCCCACTCGGCATATAAGCCGAAAGGACTAATCTCGTCTGAAAGGCGAGGGAAGGAAAAGAAGGTTCCATTCCGCCATAGACTCCGTTGGGAGCAGAAAAATGTTCGGATGCGAATGGACTTGTTGAGAAATCCCACCCCCTGGGTCGGTCCACGCAATCTACATTTCGGAGATGAATGGAAGCCGGACGGATGTGGACATTGGATGAATGAGATTCTTTTTTTTGCTCTCGCCGCGCGAGGGTGGTCCTTTCTAGAGGTTCCGCAGCGGCCTTTGAAATCAAAGGGGTGAAGGAAGTTGCTATTTAAAAGTATTATAAGCGGGATTCAGTTATAAATAATTTGGAGTTTTTTTTCAATTTTTATCTACCTTTTTCATTTATTGGAAAGATGTGCTATGTTCCTTGTTTTGCTTTATTTGAAAAGAATCAAGGAGTTATATCCATTTTCCATACAAAAAGTCTTAGAAGATTCGATTCTTTGAGGCACAATGAACAGTTTGTTTATCTTACTGAAATAGGCAATCTAATTTGCATGCTCTTTATACGATCTTATTTTATAATTTATATGATATTTAACTATTAAGGTTAAGAAGTCGAAAGGATAACTTTTTTACCGTATTATAAATGTAAGGGAAAGCCGTATAAAACCGGGACCCAAATAGTTTTTTTTTTTAAAAAATTGGTGCTGAAAGGATAAACTGGTTCCTTATGAAGAAAAATAAATAAATAAATTATAAATAATAGCAATATAGGTCATAAAAGCACATATTTTAGATCATTGGTTCACAACCTTTTGTGGCCCATCACCCCCTTTCTAGAGGTTGACTAACACCCTTTCGCCCCCTTTTTATTCTCATTGTTTATCTAATTTTAATTTGAAGTAAAGGGTTAATAATAAAGCAATTTTAGGTCCGGGCGTCCTCCCCCAGAAAACTTTTGGAAATAATACTCCAAAAAACAAGTTTTTAACTAGTTATGGTACACCTCTCCTTTATAACACCTCCCTTTCCTCTTCCTTTATAACACCTCTTCCGAATTTCGGCCATATATTTTTAGGTAGGATTTTGATTTCGATGAACTAAATTTAAAAAAGTTTTGAAAAATTAAGTTCCAAGTTTATGAACTTAATTTTTTTTCTCTTTTTTTCTTTAAATATATGTGTTTCAAAGTAAATTTTTGTTTCACTTGGAAGGGCCAATTCGGCCCCTTACTGAGCAATATGTTGTTGTTTTTTTCTTTTGATCCTTTCCTTTTAATGTTTATGTATTTTGTTAAGGTATCAGAATAAAATTATTATTATTATTATTATTATTATTATTATTATTATTATTATTATTATTATTATTATTATTATTATTATTATTATTATAAGTACAAAAGGGGTGTTTGAGGGTCCTCCCCCAGAAATTTTTTGGAAATTTGACCCTAAGAAACAGGGTTTTAATTGGTTTTGGTACATTAAGTCTGAATAAAGTCAGTCAGGACAGTACTATTTTATTTTCCCCCTTTGAATACTCATCTCCCCCCAATCGCCTGCAACTTTTTTATCGCTCCTTTGATAACACAAATCGCACACTAGGGGGCGATCACCCCCAGGTTGGGAACCACTGTTTTAGATGAATCCCGGTTTTGTTCAAACCTGGTTGGACCAAACCGGGAACTGTATGTATAGAGAATAATCAAAATCAAACAGTAACTTCGAAAAAAATTACATGGCATGAAATATAAACTTCTAGAATTTATATTAGTACAAAATGTTAGTTGAAACTTAAAGTGAATTTCCTTTGCAAAATGGGTTGGTTTATATAACTTCTGCTCACTGGAAGTTGTCATGGTACATGCCTGGAAGTAGTTCTAGAAGTTTTTGCTAGATATCACTCCATATCAATGAATAAAGCCCAAATCCTGGTTTTGTCTACCTACCCGGTTTTGTCTGACTCCCTTTATTATTGAAGAAAAATATCTTTCAGATACTAAACTGTTTTAACTATTACCTAAGAAGACCCTAACTTTTTGTACTAGTAATGTGGTGTATTATGAAATGACTCCCAACTTAGTAGTGTACAGTAGGGTGGGTCATTTTCCTATGGCGAAAAAAAATTTTTACAAATTCTATCGGGCACAGCAAGAAAAGGGTGCCAAATGGTCTCAAACTAACATGTGTAAAATATTATTCCATTATAATAACTCTTTTTGCCTCCGGATTGGCCTCAAATAGAACAAAAGTATGTAATTTTTCATATTTTTTTAAAAATTTTATAAATTAAGTTTTTTTGTCGATAACTCTTTAGAGTTCACGAATAAGGGTATTTAAAAGCAATTTTTATCACATTAGTCACCTTCATGCATTTTTAATACAAAAATAACTGCCAAAGTGGCAATATAATATGCTATCATATTAACAAGATCCGTAGAATATGAATATCTTTTTTGCCAACAAACAGTGGATTATCAGTGGTACAAATTTTAAATATTGATAGGTCATATTACATTCTCCCTCAAGTTTGGTCAGTATAAAACGGTGTTTTTGATTTTTCAAAATAGAAACAGTTTTATTTTTCATAAATATGCCGCGCTCTCGAAATTCAGCGTACAGTTATTTCACTGGCTGGTCTTGGGATCCAAATATGATCGCAAAAATATGTTGAAACAATTGTCGAATGGATAGTTCGTTCATAGGCAATATCAGTTATGATTCGCTCAGTCATGATTTACCTAATTTTTTTGCTATAGCAATAGACTGAAACCCAGGCCCATGAAATTACACTTCTTTGAGGATTGACTCAAAATAGCTTCTTAGCATTCCCTTATGCGTTCATAAAAGTTAATATATCGCAAATTTAACTGTTAAGGATAATTGCAAGTAAGTTTTGAAAAGTAATGTAACTTATTTAAAAACTTAGGGGATAATACTGAGCTTTAAGCTGAAAACTGGGATCTACCGCTCTTCTTAAGAAAATATTTCAAAATTTGACTCATAAAATGTGGTTTTAATTTATTTTTGGACATTAGGGAATCATAAGAGGACACTTGGGATGGACTATTCCTAATATGGCAAGAAATTTCAAGGAAATCCCAATTTTTAAACTATTATCCAAATGTTTTCCTTGGGGTTGAAACCTATAACCCAAAAAAGGTACTCACCTTCTGACATATCCATTTTTATTAAAAATTTAATGTTTTTACCATCCTACTCACCGAAACTAAAGGTTTCGCTCATTTTAATGATTCCAGCAAGAAATTTTTGATTGCCAGTTCTAACCATTGAGATATTTCAAAATATGTTGTATTACAACTAAAGTATTTCAACTCTGGTTTCATTTATAATTATTTCATAGTCTTCAATGATGATTTTTATACCATTGTGCACATTTATATTCATGACGGATTTGTGCAATCGAGGTAAAAGCTTGATTTTCGTTCGTCCATTTTTACATGAAATTACTATATTAATCAAAACTTTGAGGCCAATCCGGAGGCAAAAAGAGTTATTATAATCGAATAATATTTTACACATGTTAGTTTGAGACCATTTGGCACCCTTTTGTCGCTGTGCCCCTGGGAAAATGTGAAAAAAATATTTTTGACCCACCCTAGTGTACAGTCAAACCTGTTTTTGTGCGAGAAATAGGGACCGCACAAAAAAATCGCATAAAAAAATTAGCACCAAACATCTCGAGTAGCTATAAAAAATAGTTTTCGCAGCACATTAAAAAAATCCTTTTTTATGCGGTGAATAAGGACCGCATAAAAAAAGTTTCACGTAGAACCGTAGCGAAAATCCTTCAGCATAGCTGAATTGAAAAACTCTTTATATTCGGACCGTAACGCAATCCCCATCCTACAGCTGAATTGAGAAACCGTTTCTATACCTACCGTAGACTTTTTTCAGTTACCATGTAGTTGGAGACGACTGTTGTTTCATGAGACCCATGTATGTCTCGGTAGCTAGATATACAAGATTTTTTTCCAATTTGAAATTCTCAAACACCGCACAAAAAGTCAAAGGGAAAAATCGCACAAAAAAGTCACACAAATAAAAAATCGCACATAAAAGGTTCGCATAAAAACAGGTTTGAGTGTATATTCTCTTATATTCTTGTAAATAAAATACTTTAATATTGAAAGATGAAGCTTTCTCTTTTCCAGAAAAATATTGGTTCTTTTGTTGTACACATAATTTTTTGAGATAAAGGTTCCTTTATTATTTAAAAGATAAAACTTCCGTTGTTTACTAAGAATGTGACATGATACTAGCTATATTATGGCTCGGGAAAAGTATGACTCTTTCAAGGATCTGCCTTATACAACGATGAAGAGATTTATTCAGATCTAATTTAAATTTAATTAAAATCAACCGAAGCTAATGATCACCACTATCATCTTCACCGCGTAATTCCACATTCCCACATTACACCCCAGAGACAAATCGTAAAAACAAAGAGAAGAGGAAATGAGCTCTTATATCCCGACACGTTTTCCTTCGAAATCAGCTCGTTATTAGAGTCGCCGGAAAACGAATGGCCTTCATTCCGAGTTGCTTAAGTTCGATCGGGCTCGATAAATTCATCGGCCCTCTAATGAGGCATCTCGTACCGTGTGCAGAATGCGGCCGGCGTCCTTTGCACCCCCTTCCATTACCACCTGTCTGCTCGGCCATTAGTCAAAGGAATTTCGGGGAAGAGGAGGAGGATGGTGCATCCCCCCTTTTGTGATGACCGGAGTGGACGATGGTTTGGGTGGGAGTATGAGGTTATCGGAGTTTGGGTTGTTTGAAGTTGTGTTCGTGGATTATTTTCTGTGTGTGTATTTGGATAATACTTGTTTTGAACACTGTTGTTAGATATGGTTACATTGTTGTCATAGATTTGAATTTAACTAGTAAATATATTTTTTTTCACTAGTGTTGTTGTTGCTTATCCCCTTGGTTTAGGCACCCCTAAACCATGTTATCATGTTGCATAAGCAGATCATATACAACAGGGTGATTCAGAATTCATCATCAATATTTGGTGGGGTTTTCAATGATCATACAGATACTTTTAATTGTTAAAAAACTGTATGATCATTGAAAACTCCTTCCCCGATCATCATTTCTCTAAATACCCTTACACTTCCATTCTTTGGCTAAAAGATTAATATTGCACGTTTTAAAACTCCCCCATGGTTTAGCAAGTGGTCCAATATCTATCAAATTTACAGTGTAAATAGTACGGATACTTCGATACCTCATGCTAATTTTTTCGTTTCATTATGTTTTGTTTCGTTAAACGGGCCTTGGCAAAACTTCCTTTTTTAACGCTCTCGCACTACATTAGGTCCTAGCTCTTCAACGGTGCAGCTGCGCCCCCCATTCCTATTCGAAATAGGCTTGTCTAGGTCCCCTCTACCTCCCCCCAAAATATTGATGATGAATTCAGAATCACCCTGTATTTTAATAAACCTATTTTTAAATACTTTGCGTCTAGTCTTTTGTATTAACAACTGTATAAAAATACGGCACTTTACACAAAACAGAGGTGGAAAGAAATTACATCTGTATCATTGAGAGATGTAACTCAGCGATTAGGAGAGTCCTCCCCCTAGACTAGGTAGGAGGTCCCTTTCAGGTGGAAAATCCCTCCGTAAACATCCTTCAATGATATTGAGGCAATTTCTTTTTACCAATTTTTTGTGTAAAGTGCCGTATTTTTCTTCATAATGAAGCCTGAGTTGTTTGTGTGCGTGTTTTGAGCTTTGTTGGGGGTTTTAGGTAAACATACGAGTGTCATATTATACAATGAGTTAGCTAAAAACTTAAACTTTTATAAAATTAAAAGTTATACTTACTTGTAATACCTGCTTTTGGAATTCTATAGCAAAAAAAAGATTGATCATTCCGTTAAAGAGTGCATTGTATCAACTTCTAAACAAACTTATTCGGTAAGAACATCCTCCTTCCATGAATCATCAGCCTTTAATTAAGATCAATCTTCCGCACACCACTAGAAAAAACACACTGTAAACTTTCCTACCAAACATCCTCTGCTCCAATTCTCCACCGGGTCAATGCCGAACCACCACTGTCCACCACTCCATCAAGTGGGAAGAATCGAACGTTTCAGGGGGTCGACCATCCGTCTTCTTTCGAACGGTCCCGCTGCTTTATTTATTCCTGTGGCGAGTTCGGAAACGCTCCATAATGACGGAAGAGGTGGTTAGGAGAGCGGTCCATCATTCCAAAATCCGACCAAAGTTCTTTTGAGGCTCCCGCGTTTTCTTTTTCTCCGTCCCCGGCTTCCAGGGGATTTGGGGTGGTGAATGTTCTGTCTGGAGAGCGGTGGAAGTTTATAGAGATGGATTGGAGTACTACCACTTTTTACCCCCAGTTGACATAAAAAGGGTAGAGATTCTTTTAGTCAACTTGGGTAGGGAATTTATGAGGGGAGTTAAATGTTTTGGTGAATCACACAAACAGATGTGTGACCATGTGTGGAGGGATTCTAGTATTGCTGGAAAGGTATGTGTATATTTGTCGTGTTTAAACTTTATATAGACAATTAGAGTATAAAAAATGTAAGAAAAATAAATTCGTATGTTTTTTACAAATCAAATTTATCAATAATATTTTATATTTTGTGTTTGTATAATGGGTTATTAATAAATTTAAATTTATATTGCTTTTGGGCCGTCCATAAATGATGTCACACTTTTTTTGCCCATTTTTGACAACCTCCCCCCCTTTGTCACAAACTGTCACATTTTCCCATACCTCTCCCCCTCCCCTTTGTCACATGTCACACTCTTAAACCAACAATATGTCTAATACACGAATTTGAAAGTGCCCGGGACCAACTTTTTTTATTTGATCTTAATTTTACCTTTTCTGATAGTTTCATTTCTATCAACCTAAGATGCCTTTTGAGCGAACAATATACGGTCGTTTTTAAGAATTTAAGGTTTTTTTCGTTGGGATTTTCAGCTGCAGGATGTGATGTCACAACTTTTAAACCCCCCTCCCTCCCCCTTGTCACAAACTGTCCCAAATTGATTAACACCCTCCCCCTCTGAGCATGACGTCATTTATGGACGGCCCCTTTTAGGCCTGTTGTATTGTATGCACATACTAATCTTCTCCCTTTTTAAAGTTTCTTAATACAAAGTGAGCTAAATAAAAAAAATTGCTTTAAGCAATAAACCGTGTCATAAATATTTTAAAATAGCCCATGGTGCAAAAGAGTATATTTTTCACAAAAAAATAACATTTAGTTACATCCTTTACTAAGCCCCTCCCCAATTTTTATTTGAAAGAAATAGTTTTTAGAAGAATAACATTCCTTTAATTTTTAAAAAGAGACAATAAAAGAGTAGTACAATTTACACTATCTTCCAAGGTAAAGGTAGTCGTGCTTAGATAAGTTTCTTTTAGAGTAATTGAAAATTAGTCGGTTTTAATGCATGAATAGAATGTAGGATGTGTTAAATATTCTCATGAATGAAACACATTTAGTAAGCCCCCTAAAATAACATTTATAGGATCTAAGCAATTTAAAAATTTTATTAAATTATGGCTTAAAATAATAAAATGTAGCTATAGATAGTTTATTTACTCTTCTATTTATTTAAGACTTAAATAAAACACCACCCTTTTAATAGTTCAATGAATTTTAAATTCATGAAAGTTATTCACCCCGATAAAAGAATATCAAGATAAAAAAGTAAAATAAATTCATTGGAGTGCATAGAATTCATACAATGACATTTGATAGAACTCTAGACTGGTTGACAAAAACTAAAGAACAGCTATTAAATAGAAGAAAATGTATTTTTATGAATGGTGCAGGAAGGTAGAATATTTTCTTCATATATTTAATAAAAATGATCCGATAGAACTTTACATAAAAGGTGTCCCCAATAAGAATCAAAAGAGTACATTACTCGATTGGTGGGCTGTTTGAAGGGACGTTTCCTTTTACAGTGGAACTCAAAAGACAAACTGCGATTTCTTTCTTTTCCCCCCGCGTTGTCACAATCCAACTTCTCTGTTTGAAATTCAACCGTCGTCGTCGACGCGAAGTTGTTACAGCATGGAGAAAAAACCCCTCAGCTTTATTTGAAGTGAATCGTCTTCGCAAAAGAGAAGGTCTCTAATGATGGAGGTCAGGACATGGCAAAAAATACACCGCTTTTTTTATCCCATTAAATCTGTTGAGGTAAAAAGTCATTCTGCTGTGATATCGCCGGTAGACGAAGGGTAGAAAAAGAATATCGCAAAGAATATCGGGCAAACTGCCCTCATAAAAACGTTAATGTACTGTTAAGTCACTCATAAAAAACGTCCCGTTAAATTTGAAGGAAACTAGCACAATTTGGTTTAGATATAATGGTTTAGTGAGCGGATATTAGCTAGTTTCAAAGGCGATCGTTTTTTTCCTGTCTGTGACTTTTTTCAAAAAAACCTTATGGGCGGGATTTTATCTGTACATGGGGGTTTTATTGCCTGACCGAGGAAGTTGTAGAATTGAAGTGTAAGAATTATAAAAGAATTTTTGAACTGCGATATGAGTGCAAAATGTGCTGAGGTTGAAATAAAACAGGAATGTATTTTTTGACGTTTAAGGCCTGTGGGTTTTAAATTTTAAGAAGTAGAATTCCCTTATGAGATTGTGGTATTTGATAAGTTTTATTTATTAGAGATTCAGAATATGTATTCAAATTGATGGTGCTAGTTCAGTTTTTTTAAAAGAAGAAACATAACTAATTTTGATACAAAACATTTATGAATTTTGTCAGTTAAAGTGAGCAGATAAAAGTTTAGTTTGATCTTCAGAAATTATTTAATATCATTCAAACATAACTTATATTACTTATGACTAATTTTAAGATTGAAAAGCATTGAGTACGTCAAATTTGCCCGTTTAATAGATCTTGTAAAGATTAAATAAATTTTTGCAATGCGATGATTTCTGAATGATTTGTTAGATAATGACACTATTATTAAAATCCCTGTTTTAAGGTTCTCCTGTAATTGGATAATTTAGGTTTGTGTTTATCTAAGTAAGTAACATATCTATGAGTTAGACAAGGGTGTTTTTCGACTAGATGAAGCTTCAAGTCCTATTAGCCATCACATCAAAAACATTTTACTGTTATTTTAAGGTATAATCTGTTTTTAGCACAACCTTTACCAGACTAACATCACTAAACCTTCAGACGAATCTGTTTTCCACTTTAATGAATTCAGCTCAAAAGAGCAGTAGCTATCGACATATTCATGACAGTAACATATTGCCTTTTATTTGACACTACCAGGAGACTCGAGAACTACGTATCAGTACTTTAAATTTAATTTTTATCAAGTTTGGGCATCCCTAGGATAAAATATATCATGATATATTTGATCCATATAGTGTTTAATTTTCACACTAATTTCTATTTACTAACTTGAATTATTCTTCTTAGAATAATTTTAATCTCCGACTCTTTAAAAAGACAGTTCTTTGCCTGCAAGGTCAATTTTAAAGAAAACTAAAATAAAAACTGCGACTAGTCCCAAATTTTCTCTAAATTCCTGATGGTCGAAATATTTCAAAGCTAAATTTTTTTGCAAAGGAATTTTACCTACCTTTTTTATTGATTAGAAATGTTTTTCTTTTCATTTGAACATTTTTCGGTTAAATTATTATTTAAACATTTCCGTTAAATATCACCAAGCTATTTGGAACAAGTATTCAAATATCTCCAAATTTCATGGTTTTCATTGATACAAACTCTGCATTTTTACGGTTAGTTTGCGATTGATGGCGATATTTATAATTTTCGACATTTAAAAATAGCTTGGTGATATTTAACGAGACAGTCAACAAAATTGAACCCATATTTGTGTAATGTTTAGAAAAGAAAGTTCTGAAATGAAAAATAACTTGCAGTATGTAATTTATTGTCATCCTAATAAATTTTTCCCTCAAAGCATCATACCACTTACACTCTAAGAATTCCTCCTCCCAAAAAATTAATCACCCCTTCTAAATCAGCCACCGCCATGTTTACTTTAAACTATTATTTTCCCTAACTCTTTCTTGGGCATTTTTTTCAATACCCAATCGCTACTCGAAACGTCCGACATAACGCATCGAAAGCGCTTCATCTACGTCACACCCGCACCACTTTACTACGTTAGGACAGAAAAAATTCCGGTAGCGGGCTCACTCCGACACATCTCAGAGTAAAAGAGAAAAGCGATGAGAAAACGTACGCACAAGGAATCAAGAATAAATGCTCTCTTTTCCTAAAACGGTATACTTATTCCCCCTAAGACAAACGATCCCTCCTGTCGCTGGTGAAAACTCGTTATTTTTTCATATTCCTAAACAGAACACGCTTGTCTTGCGAGGAGGTAAATGATACAGGGCAGGCATTTGATTTGTGTGGAGCATTGATTGTTTCGAACAAAACGGTTCCCGCCCTTTCTCTGTAATTATACGTGTTCTTCTCCGGTTATTACAATGTTTTGGGGGTAAAAAGAGCCGTTCTCTCCCCGATCGATGATCCATGAGGTTTATTCTCAATGGAAAAGATAATTAGATCTGTTAATGAAGTACCTGGCAACGCGGGAAAGAAAGTTCTATTAAGTTGTGTGAGTTTTAGTTAGGAAAAGAAGGAAAAAATTGCGTCGGAAAACCCAATATTTCTGGAACGGGTGATATTTTAATTCGAAAGTGGTCACGCTGTATCACTTTGCTTTCAAAAAAAGACGGGTTCTTTCCTGAAGAATGTGACAGTTTGTAAAATGACAAATAGTCTCTCGATAACCCCGCGTGTTTTTTACGTGAATTGTTTAGATTTTTTGGGGGCACACGAGAATGTAATTAGGCAGCGACTCTCTTAATTGGTAGTTATCTATCCGCGCATGATTACTAATTGAAACAAATGATGAAAAAAGATTATTTTTACGGTATATATGCAACGGTTTAATGATGAGCATTTGGAAAGCAAAGTTTAATTCAATTATTTTAATACTATTCTTATTTAAGAATTCATTTAACTTAAAGTAATTTTACCTAGATAAGTTGATAGAGTAGTCTTATTGAAAATAGATACAGCGAACTACCTAAAAACTAAGCAATAAACATTTCTTTCACTATATAATAAATAAGTTCAGGAATGTTCTCTAATGGAGCTTATAGGTTTTCTAAAAAAACACTGTAAAAAGCTTGAATTTGCCGTGTGAAAGTGTATTTATATGTTATTAAACCTTTCGGATGGAAATCACTTTTATTATCAATGCATCAAATCTCATTTACCAAAAAACGGAAAGATGCCATAAAGAACAGGTGTATTTAAATGAAATGCTATTAAGTGAATGGACAACAATACTATAAAACAAAAACTTCATCCATAGTTTAACGCTTTATTACACATTTAAATGAACATTTCAGAATAAAGTTCGAAATACAGTTGAGAGAAATCTCATTGAGAACACTCTTGAGATTTGAATTAAAATTATTGCCATTTTCTCCCATGCGTAGTTAACTTCAGGTGTTAAAGATAGTTGGAATAAAAGAGGTATAAGTCAACCGTAACTTTTGGTACACGAAATTGTTTTTCTAACGACAGTTTAATTTTATTCTATTAATCACATTACATGGATTAAAATGGCTTACAAAAGTTCACAATCCATGCCTGTTTTAAATTTTATATCTTGTACTATATCAATTTCATTTTAACTATAATCTTAAAATAACGAAAAAGTTAAATTTTTTAATAAAAAAATAATGGAAATATTTGAAAATAATAAAAAATAAGGTAATGTTTGTATTTCTTCAGTCAAACGTATTTAATGAAAAGGGGAACGAGTCGAACTTTATTCAGGTTCTCCTAGATTTATCAAGTTTTTCCTAGATATATCAGACGTTTTTATTATGTAATAAAAAAACTTCATGTAATAACATAACTTTTTTCATAACTCCAAGTATGTTTTAGAAAATGTAGAAAGGTTACCTCTTAAAAGCTTACCCCTTTCCAATTCTTCGATATCAAAAAGTTTAAATTAAACATATATTTCTTTGAAGATGTGTTTGTAAGATTTTTTACATTGTACACACATAATTAATCATGGATTTCCTCTTTAAACACAAAAAATTCTTTAAAAGTTTTAAAAAAATATTAGTTTGGTGCCTTTGAACTCCACTCGTGCATTAAAAGAGTAACAGACTATAAAAAAATATTTTATGAGACGCAGTTGCGTTCCCTCATAATTTACCTTACAATTTTATAATCATTGAATATTATATCCACGAAATTTTAAATTTGATTATTTCATGTTTTCTTCAAAAACTGTATTCTAAGTTTTTTTATACACATGATTAATCTGCATCAGGGGTTTCCAACATTTTAGAAAGAGTCATAATTTAGGAAACAAAGCTTTTTTCAATACATGCCAAAACAATATACAGGGTGTCCCATAAATGTTGGGTCACACTTCTAGGGGGCATAGTACAAACCTAGACGAGTCAAAATCACATAGGGTTTGGGGGTACCAGACCAAATCCCAGGGAGCTAAAAATGGAGCGACACCCCAAAAAAATTAATGAAAAATTCAATTTGTAGAAGAACTACCTAGTGGTAAAAACTTAAACATGGTCTCAAATTTTGTGGTTTAATATGAACTTTAAAATTATGCTAAAAGTTTTCACTTTAAAAATTTTTTACTACGAAAAAAACTCAAAAAAAAACCAAAAAAAATGTGAAAAATCTGCCCAAACTTTATTTTGTATTTGGAAATCCTTTCTTTTGATTTGATAATCTGAAAGAGCATAGTTGAAAACCCTAAAATCCAAAGTGTCACGTAAATACCATCAATATTAAACGCTTGAGATCCTGTTAAAGTTTGTTTTTTGCGTGCGAAAACAGATCCAGAAAACAAACGTTCAGGGAAAATCTACGAATTACGGATTGATGCTCGCTAAATTTCTCACCATTCTTTGCGATACGAGATTCCTCGCCAACTTTCACTCGTAGATTCTCCCTGAACGTACATTTTCTTGAGCTGTTTTCATTGAAAGGACTTACAGCACCCCTAGCGGTGAAATTAAAAAGTTAAAAAAATTAATTTAAAGCATGTGAAAAGAAAAAGTTCGCATACTTGCAAATTTTTTTGATATTTTGATTAAATTTTGTGTTCTTTAAACTAAAAAAACTCAAAACTACAAAATAACACTGAAAAATTTGCAAATATGCGAACTTTTTCTTTTTTGACCCCTGAAAAAGTGCCCACGAATATTCAAGATATTTTGATCAAATTTTTTCAGTGAGTTCTTCATGACGTTGGCAACAAGACTCTTCTTGAGATTTATGCTCTATCTCCTTTAGTTTTTAAATTATTTTTTTAACTATTTAATTTCGCCGCTAGGGGCGCTGTAAGTCCTTTCAATGGATTCTCCAGGCTCATTTACCTAGGGGTAGACCTTATTTCCGTGACCCTAGGAGGTGTTGGTTCCAAATAAAATCCGTGCAACGCAATTTTGAAACACCCTGTAAAAGTAAGAAAACCGCGTTTTTTTAAGTTTGAGTCCAAAACCAACATAATACTTAGATTTAATCTCTTTTTGGTTGTTTTTTTGATAATACACACATAGGGTCCATAACTAGGATAAAGACATTCGCCGTGGGGGCTGGTCGACAATATTTGTATTTGTATTTTCGGGCTTACCTGTGTAGCTCGCTCCATAAGAAAACATAGGGCAACCTTCAGAGCCATTTTGGCACCTAAAGACGTCATCCAAAAATTCTAAAAAAAATCACAGGGGCCCCCCTTAGCCACCTTAGACAACTTTTCCACACTAACACATCATCCAAAATAAAAATAAAAGTTTTATCGATACACCCTAATCTACATGCTATACAATATGTAAACAATACATCTTTCTCTTAAACCAATCGATTAACCATCAGGATGACTTTCACGACAACCCATATATTTTTCCGGAAAAATTCCTACCAAAACACCATGGCAGCTGATCCAACACAAAAGCATTCCGAACGGGGTATTAAATTTCAATCACAACCTTCCCAACTTTCTGCCCTGTCAATTACGCTCATCCTCGAGAAACTGAATATTCAACACTTCCTTCCGAAACACTTACCGGGCAGAGACAATAAACCCGAATTATGTACCTTCCAATCACATATCCGTTCGAAAGTGAGAACACCTCCCGCCCTGCGAAAATCCCCGTCCATATCCCCGTAAACATCCTTTCTAATTGTTTAAAAATGCAAGACGGACGTTGACTGCCTCATCAATATTCATGAGGGGATGCTTTCGGGAAAGGTCTGACTTGACTTTCTGATTGGCGGGCTTTTGGCGGTTCTGGTCTCTAAAGGTGCGATATTAATTAACCCACTTTAGGGGGAAGTTGTTTGGATTTTTTTATGTGATTGAGGGGGGTGTTAGGGGGTCTTTGTTATCGTGGAAGTTGGGATTTGCTGCTAGAATTATTGCTTATCCGGTGAATTTTGTTTACCCTTGAAATCTACTAGGAACTACTCGTTAGAAAAGTGTTTGACAAAGTTTTTTGAAGTAAAAATGTAAACATTTTTCTTTTTATAGCTGTAATCTTTTGTAAGGAGTTTGTTTCTGTCAAAATGAAATGTATAGATAATTTCAATTTATCTTTAAGGACTTAAATGTGATGTTTTAAGACATTTTAATGTGGTAAAAACTTTGTTTTTAAATTAATTATTTCTATTTATAATGGGTATGAAATGTAACAGTGTTAGGTGTTTTTATAGTCTATTCTTGCTTGAGTCGAGTGTGTGTGAAAAATGAACTACTAGCCAAATGAAAAATTTATAAAAGTTTCCAAAATTAAGCTATTGAATTCATTTGAATTGAGATTAAATTCTCCAAACCAAAACTATCAGCAGCTATTTGAATGTTATCTTGAATTTCTCTTAATTTGGTAAAAATACCTCTCCTACCAATGTTCTCGTTTTCTGATATGAACAGAGAAAAAAACCCTAACATATCTGTTTAGAGTATGAGATATCTGATTATGTGAGAACGGAATTATTTCTTCGTATCAAGTTTTTATTTAAGATACTGCATGTCCAACTAACTCTGTGTGCTACATTTAGATACAAAAATATCTAACAACATTGGAAAACTTCAAAGTTTATTTTGTGATATCCGCAATATAGGTCATTTTCAAAAGAAAGCAATATTACTCTCCTAAAGAGAATACATACAACTTTTCAAACAACAGTTGTTAGGGATCTCATATCTATAGTACTACCTACAGGCACAACATTGCTTTGATCCAAAATCAGCTTATCTAGTATCTAGACACGAAGACCAAGTACTACTTACGATTTCTCATTACACACATGTGTGGAACTGAATAGATGTCTGAACAGATTTATTTCTAAACTGTTTGGCTGAGAACTAAGCTTTTTCATCACTTTCCCCCCCAAAAAAATCGCAATTTTTTCCGTCCCTCTCGGAAGAACTGCAGTTCCGCGCGGGCATCACGGTGAGGTGATGGCTCATTCGTTTCAGAGCCACCAGTAGGTCTATGAGCAGATTTCGCAGCTGCGTCACATTCTCAGACAAGTGGAGCAGCAGACTGTGAAATTGGGAGAAATATCAAAGGGTGGGAACAGGGGATAAAAAGGTGTTGGGGCGACGTTGCAGGGAGTTCAGGGCCGTTGCAGGGTTCGATGATGAAAGTCACGGCCGTGAAAGGTGGTGGTGTGTTATTTAGCTGGAATGGGAGGGATCTATATCTTTCAAAAAGATGTTTGGGATTCCGGAGTTGACAGGTTGATAGTTTTTATAGCAAAGGTAATAAGATTATCATTGTTTTCATCATTTCGTCTTTCTCTCATCGCATTACAAGTAAATCAAAATAGTTAGAATTAATTTTTCTCTTTTAACCCTTTATTTACCAAGTTATTTACGGCGCAAGTTTAGAACTGCTTATGCGCCACGTTTTTAGCGATGAAAATCACTATATAGTTACCCCAACTAATGTTAAGTGAATTATGTGGCTTCTAAATATGGCACCAAATAGCCAAAACTCGCCAACCATCACCAGTACAAAACTTGCGCTAGTGGTACTTACAAGTACCGAAGGTAAATAAAGGGTTAAAAGCCCAGTTGCGTTAGTCATAAAGCATTTATTTCACTGCCACCTCACAGGACCGAGATCTTTTCCCTGGTTGGGCGAGGCAGACTCAGCTTTTTATACCTCCGGGGTCGATAAAATGAGGGCCTAGGTAACTTTGGGAAACAATTGGCTTTTCTTCAGCTGACTGTGACTCTCAGTCACAGGTTCTGTAACGGCTCATGGGCCTCACCATAGCCATCTTGAACAAGGAGGCCTGGACACTTCGCCTCGATGACTCCTCCGCTCCTCGACCAATCGTTCGAAAGCTTTCAACTGAAAGAATGACTCATCCTCTTAGCTGTCCTGGCCATTTAGCTCTAGATGGCTATGACCTCACCCAGTGAGGCTTGTTATACTGGAGTTTGAAGGTCTGAGTGTAAGTACTTAGGTACTTGGTTAAGTATACACACTTGTTTTTTCTTCTCTTTCACAGACAAAAAAAACTGTTTTCTGTTGAGTACTTTTTATTTAAGATTTGAAGTGTATTACTTGTAGAAGCAACGAGTTAACTCCGCTAAAGTTAGCTTGTTTCGCTGAAAGTGCCTCAATTAAAAAATCGTCGGCTTACAGGAGAAAGGCACTAAGTCACTTTTGGAGAATCTCTTGAAAGTGGTAGAAAACGCCAAAGAACGGAAGATTTCCGAGATCATGCCAAGGTGAAAAACAATCAGTGACACATTGCATGACGCTTAAGAAAGCAATAAGGAAGTTGCATGCGTCAGATTTTCGAAAACAAACAAGTGTTCCGTGCGGTTTTTTGTATAGTAAAATGAAATATCTAGTCAATTTTTCAAAAAAATGTACAGGTAATTAAATATTTTAATTTAAAAGTCGAGAAAAAACACGTGACTGAAAACGTTTATTGTTTAAAGATGTCAACAATCATACCATCAACTCCATTGCTTTCCAACAATGTTTATCGTATGATGACGTCAACATACGATGATCCCAAATTCTTGGCGTTTTCGCGCACTTTTAAAAAGTGGATTTTTGTTAATTTTTTAGCAATCAAAAAATATCTCTATCAGCCTCAAATTTTGGGTAGTTGCTTATTTTTGCAAGAAGAATAGATTAAAAATAAAAATAATCATGCAACTTCCTCATTGGATATCACCAAATTAGGCGTAACTTCGTGCATAGTAGTGGAGCTTTTAATGACTTAGTGCCTTTCTCCTCTAACGATACAAACAATTTTTATTGCATGTTATTTGTTAGATGCTATGATTCTGTGTTTGCGTGGTATTCAAGTAAAAAAAAGAGTTTCCTTCATTAACTCATTAATGCATGAAAGCTGGACACTTCATTCTACAATTTTAACGGCTTATGTAATTAAAAAGGAAATATTTTTTCGGTTAAGCCCTATGTAACAACACACTAGGGACCCAGAAAAAATATTGCTACAAACAAGTTATAGTTAATATATATAGTATAGTTTGTTTTACTCTATGTACCCCAACCTGAATTAATCTAATATAACCTTGCAAAAAAGTGTTTGGACACCTAAATTGAGAAATAGTATGTTGAGGATCCATAGATGAAAAAATAGTTAACGTAAAACTACTAAAATAACTTCTTTCTTTCAAACCAACACCCACCTAATGTGTTTAGGCTTTGTATGTTGGGTCACGTTCTTTTTAAACACACATAAATCACCTATTCTCATGCGGGAGGAGTAAGAATTAAAATTTCCCGTGAATTACGTGCCGAAGTAATAAAAGCTCCTACGGGAATTCGGCTATCAATTCTTCTAATTGAGAAGATGGTACTTTGAAGGAGGATAGATGACCGAATTTATGGGTAAGGGCGCCTAAAATATTCAGCAGAGATCGTGTTTTGCGGAAAATGCGTCTGTTAGAGTAACTTTCGGTGTTTTGAGTTATTATGGGATGATTAGTTAAGTGCGATGAAGAGTTGGATGGATTCAAAGGAGTGGGGTGAAAGATTTGGTGTAAATTTCCGGAGAGGTCAGATTCACGCAAATCGGGATTTATTTTTTTACTACGAAAAGTAGTATTTTTTAACTACTTCTCTGTAGTTTTGATAATAGTATCCTAGAGCAGGGGTCGGCAACCTTTTGAAACGGAAGAGCCGAAAGTAACAGTTTACAAAATTTCCCAGTTTTTAAAGAGCCACTAATTTTTTTTGCTTTAATGTTATAGTATATATTTAATACATATTTGATTTTAGATTGGGAGTGTGATTTTAGTTGGGGAGCATTTTTACTCAACATTTTTTCTATTGTACCTCCTTCGGGTAGGGTACTTTTTTACATCAAGTTTTAGATGATTTACGTACACATTGTAAGATAATTTTAGAGAACTTAATTTCAAAATTTTGTAAACAATGTGAATTCCAGAAAAAATTGGAGGGTCTGGGGGTTTTCCCTTAGATTTTTTTTGGAAATTTCCCCTTCAAAATCGCGTTATAGCTCATTTTTGCCTTTTTCGATTGCACCCTAAGAGCACCTCTCATTATTTTAGTGGCCGAATTTTCAAGGAAAAATAGTATAGTTATAATAAACAGCAAAATTTCGAGGGGGGTGGGGTGTGGATTAGGGTGGGTCAAAATTTTTTTTTTCACATTTTCCCAGGGGCACAGCAACAAAAGGGTGCCAAATGGTCTCAAACTGACGTGTGTAAAATATTATTCGATTATAATAACTCTTTTTGCCTCCGGATTGGCCTCAAAGTTTCGATTAATTATTTCATGTAAAATGAACAAACGAAAATCAAGCTTTTACCTCGATTTCACGAATCACTCATGAATGTAAATGTGCACAATGGCATAAAAATCGTCATTGAAGACTATAAAATAATTATAAATGAGACCAGAGTTGAAATACTTGAGTTGTAATACAACATATATTTTGAAATATCTCAATGGTTAGAACTGGCAATCAAAAATTTCTGGTTGGAATCAAAAAATGTACGAAACTCACATTGCCAGCTGGGTAGGATGTTAAAACATTAAATTTTTAATAAAAATGGATGTCAGAAGGTGGGTACCTTTTTTGGGTTATAGATTTCAACCCCAAAGGAAAACATTTGGATAATAGTTTAGAAGTTAGGGTTTTCCATGAAATTTCTTTGGCATATTAGGGAATATTCCATCCCAAGTGACCCCATATGAGACAATAATGTCCAAAAATAAATTAAAACCACATTTTAAGAGTCAAATTTTGAAATATTTGCTTAAGAAAAGTGGTTGATCCCCGTTTTCAGCATTAAGCTCAGTATTATCCCCAAGTTTTTAAATAAGCTACATTAATTTTTAAAACTTACTTGTAATTATCTTAAACAGTTAAATTTGCTGTTTTTTAACTTTTATGAACGCATAAGGGAATGCTAAGGAGCCATTTAGAGTCAATCCTCCCTCCAAAGAAGTATAATTTCATGAGCCTGTGTTTCAGTCTATTGTTATAGCAAAAAATAGGTAAATCATGACTGAGGCGAATCATAACTGATATATTGCCTAATAAACGAATTATCCATTCGACAATTGTTTCAACAAATTTTTGAGATCATATTTGGATCCCAAGACCAGCCAGTGAAATAACTGTCCGCTGAATTTTGAAAGCGCGCCATAATTATAAAAAATTTAACTCTTTCTACTTTTAAAAATTAAAAATACCGCTTTGTACTGACCAAACTTGAGGGAAAATATATCTGAACTACCAATATTTAAAATATGTACCACTGACAATCCACTGTTTGTTGGCAAAAAAGATCCTCCTATTATAGGGCTATTGTTAATATGATAGCATATTACACTGCCGCTTTGACAGTTGTTTTTGTATTGATAATGCATAAAAGTGACAAATGTGATTAAAATTGCTTTTAAAGACCCTTATTTGTGAGCTTTAAGAAGTTATCGACAAAAAAATTTAATTTATATCATTTTAAAAAAATATAAAAAATTACATATTTTTGTTCTGTTTGAGGCCAATCCGGAGGCAAAAAGAGTTATTATATTGGAATAATATTTTACGCATGTTAGTTTGAGACCATTTGGCACCCTTTTCTTGCTGTGCCCGATAGAATTTGTGAAATTTTTTTTTCGCCATAGGAAAATGACCCACCCTAGTGTGGATCCCACTATAGAAAAATTTTGGAAATTTGCCCCTAAAAATAGTGTTTTAATTAGTTTTTAGTACTTCTATAACGACCAAATAAGGATCACTAAGGATCATAAATCACAGAATTTTCAAGGAAAATCAGCACACACTCCAAAATTTTTAGGAGTGTTTAGGAGTTCTCCTCCAAAAATTGCTTGGAATTCTTATCCTTAAAAGTATAGTTTTGATTTTGATTCATCTTGAGAACTTAAAAATATAAATTTTCTGATTTTTTTTAAAGTTTTGATAGTAAATTACAGTAAAGCACCGTTTATACGTCTTTCAAGGGACCGACGTAAAACGGCGTATAAATGAAAAGACGTATAATTGAAAACAATTCTGATTATTCGAATGAATTGGGACTTAGCGAAAACGACGTATAAATGTAAAAGACGTATAAATGAGGGACGTATAAACGGTGCTTTACTGTAGTAATTTTTTCGTATGGAACTGGAGAGCCGCAACTTTACATCGAAAGAGCCGCATGCGTCTCGCGAGCCGCAGGTTGCCGACCCCTGTCCTAGAGTAATCATCAAAAAATATTGAGAAGGTTTAATTACACTTACTTATTTTTAGTAACATCTCGTAACATTACCATCACTCTAAAATTGATTATTTTGTTTGCAGTAAAATTTATGTAATAACTTTTAAAAATATATATTTATTTCTGGTGTTTTCTTATTTAACTAGGGGGCTATCGCCCCCTGCTCGCTATCGCTCTCCAACCCCCGGGAACTGCTGACGCAGTTCCCATAGGATTGCTTGGCAATCCTGTGCTCGCTACGCTCGCTCGCCATACGCTGGTACAGCCTAGCTGAGATTCATTCCCAACTAAAGGTTCAATTCCGTTAGATTTACCGCTTAATATCGCCAATCTCTTTTGAACACCAAAAAGTATAAATATTACAAAATAATTTCAAATTCATATATTAAAATGGGTTCAATTCCGTTAGAGTCCCCGCTAAATATCATCTATCTCTTTTGAAAACTTAATTTTCAAATATAAACAATTTTTTAGAAATGTTTAATGATAAACTGAACAGTTAGGTAAACATCTAATAAACTATATTAATTTAAAAATTTAAAATTATTTAGCAATATTTTTTTTGGTGTCCAAAAGAGGTAGGCGATTATTTAGCGGGAACTCTAACGGAATTGAACCTTAAAATGTTTAATTAGATCTATAACTGTTCAGTTTATCATTAAAAAATTTTTATATTTGAATATTAATCTTTCAAAAGAGATTGGTGATATTTAGCGGGAAATTTAATGGAATTGAACCCCAACTAAATTTATTGGTGAAAATGTAGTTTTATAAATAGTAATATGCAGCAGGGAAACATTAAATACAGTGTATGGAAAAATATGTATCCAATGTTTATAAAATTCATGGTTACTGTTGCATTAGCCAAGAAAAACCACCATAAGCATTAAATTTTTATCAGATAAGTACTATTAACACGCATATAAAAATAATAATTTAACAGTAAATTAATAAAATGGTAACATTTAATCCCTCTTAACATATTTGAACAGCTAATAATATCATTAGAGACTGAAATCGGAAAAAATCAAATCCAAAACAATGCACTCATTTTGTAAACAAACTTATTGATGCCAACCGAGTAAAAGAAATACAACGAAATCTGGACGTCACGTAAGGGAATTATATATATAGATTTGGAGTGACAAATAATTACACACTTAATAGGATTCAAGGGAATTTTTATGCTACTCAAAATATTTCTATATTACATTTCTTTAATTTACTTATATTTCTTTAAAGCTAAAAGATACCTATTATTTTCTTGCTGTTCATTAAGAAGGAGAAAAAATTTTAAATATGAGATTTTTTAAGTTTTTAAGACATGGTATTAAATTGGAACAATAAATTTTTAATGGTAAAAGTTTATAAAATCTATCATCAACACTTTTTTCTATGTAAAAGAGAGTTAGGTTAAGTAGTTTTTGGTGCAAATTAAAATAAAGAAAACAACGTGATTAATGGGGGATGCACGATTGATGTATGCGCAGTACATCATTTGTGCGTCTCACACGTTGTTTTCTGTAATATGAGAGAGTGTGGTTGCCAATATACTCTCAGAAAATTTCTCTATTAAATATTTAACCATCATAGATGACCCCTTCACCGTTCTTCTACAATATACGATGATGTAACAATCCATTTCTGCAGCACATGCTTCCAACTCGGCATCACATCGAGACGATATCAATATCCTGCCCATGCAGCCTCAGCTGAGAGGTTTCTCTATCACCTTGATATGGCCATAGCCGCGTCTAGACGGAGCAATGCGTAGTATACAGCTGATGATCTCGTAGATTTATAGACGCACTTCGACAGATAGGCTTGGATGTGGAACGCTTTTTTTCTCCGAGAGCTACGATTCTCGTTGATTCACCGCGGTTGAAAGAGAGTTCTATTCTGATGGAAAAAAAGAGCCAATTCGAAGCGAATGGGAACACTGGTGAGCTGTAATGCGAGTGTTTCTTTTTGTGCGATTCGTGTAGCATCTGTTCGAGTTTTTATATTTTTGAAGAGGAATGGAGGAGTTACATTGACGGTGTATCGGAAATCGTCTTTGGTAGTTGTTGTTTGGAGGCATGGAAGTGGTAGAATGGGGGGTGATGAATTATGGAGGAGTTTGTTCATAGTTGTGATGTTAATTTAAATTTAAACTTTTAAGGTGTAAAAGCTGTGGGTAATAAGCTGAATGTGACGTTTGAATTTACAACCAAGTTCTTCAAGAAAATTAATTTAAAATTCCCCTGTCATATTTTAAGTATTATTCTGCAAGTCTTTATAAGTTATATTAGTCGCATAACCTTTGGTTGAAAAGTTATACTGAAAATGATAACTTTTTGGAACTACAGTTTAATCCCTTTATTTTGATTACTTAAATTATTTTTTAAAGCAAAGACGTAGATGAAAAGAAAACCGCATTTAAACATCCTTGGTATATGTTTTGATGAATTGGTTGATTTCATTGTGGAGAAAAATAAATCCACTTTTGGAACAAAAAAACGATATTTCTTCGATAACCATCGTTTTCATAGTAATGATATCATCTTCACAATACATTATTTAAGGTTTGTTCAGTTATAATTTTGATGAATTTAGGGTTTAAAATAATTTTATCATCCATATTTGACCACTGATTCTTCAAACTCAATGAGTATTTCACTTATTTCAGCAGATACCATTGGGCCAAAGTTACCCCAAATCGTGGGCAAAGGAGCTGGTTTAAATCATGTTCTTTATTGCCTTTCCAAAGAAAAGTTGTAAGGTGAACAAAAATCGATATTTTGATACAACTCTAGTTAGAAGACTCCTAGTGATCGTATTTTTGGAACATCAGGACACCAATTAAAGGATATCATGACAACAATTCTACCCGTTCACCCTAGCATTGGATAAGTGATAATTCCATTCTTTCATATAGATACATGTCTTACAATCTCTTTCCGATACTTGGACCAAAGTTTCCCCTAAGGGCAAGTTACTCCGTTTTACGGTTATACAAAAGTATTGGATGTTTTTTTAAAATAAGGAATGTGTTAAGTTATTTTCTTATGACAAGGGTATAACATTTCTTAACCTCTTGTGGGTTATCTGCTTAGCGAATTACGCCACTTCTTTAAAAGAAACTACAACTTCGAAGATTACATTGTCGGATTCTTACTAGAATCTTAGTACATTAGTTGCAAGTGTTATCTCCAATTGTTGAGTGGCTGTATTAATATCGCGCTTTCTTAAATGTCTGTGGCACTTATGCATATTTAAAGGAACCAAGTGCCATACTAAGTGCTGATACCGCTGGTACTTAAGTGTTTTGAGTAATCTTCTTATGCCTGTAAAATTGTCGTTCCTCTCTGTGTGTTTAGTCTGGGACCGTTCCCTTGTATAAGCAACTAACTTCCCATTGGTTTTCCTGAATGACTTCCAGTCAAAAACCGCGACTCAGACGGGACGTCCCAGCAAGATTGACAACTCCGGGGTCGCACCTCCCGTCTGCCGCACGTTCGGACCCTCTCGACCCCAGCTCATTCCATTACTCCGTTCCACACGCAAAAGAACGCATAAATCACCTCCATTCTCGATTCGAATTACGCAAAAAGAACCGGGATGAATGGAGGCCGAGGAAGGGAAATTGAAATGGTTTCTCTCCAAAATGGGTTTTTCCTTGATTATCGCCTCGCGCGCCGGTTTTTTTCTGTCCCTTTGTCTCCTCTCTATTGCTCTGATGGATGGTTGGAAGCGCGAGGAAGGAGGTTGCATTTATGAAGAAAGTTTTCGAAGGATGTCTGGAAATCGGACCTTTGTAGACTGAGAAAGATTGTGAGTTCAAGGAATTTTTGGATTGGATTCATAGTTAATCGTTTTAGTGTTCACTGTACAGGTACATCCAGAAGAACTTGATTTTTAATTATTTGATGTATGAGTTTAATATTTTTATGAGATAAGTGCACCGAGGATTTTAGCACGCATAATTATAAGCTTTTAATAGTTTTACATAAAGTTATAGGACGGGATTTATAATCCTTATCTTACATAGGTTTATTGCTTCTTACGGATTATTAACCTATACAACACCTTTATAAGTTTATGTTGACTAGAAATTTCTTAAGGAAAATGCAAAAAGGCAAATCAAATCCCTATGATCAGGCTTAAATTTAATATTTAGTCTGGCTTTTTAAGTTAGGAACAAGCAAGTTGGCGTAAGAGGTTAAGTTTAAGCATGGAATAATTTACGAATAATCCCTGTCAAAGCATTTTACGCAGTTTAATAAAATACTTATAATTGAAGGTGGGTCTTTCAAAACTCAACATCTCCACTCCTGACCAAAATAGGTTTATTACTGTTTTGGACTGAGGTTCCAGGTTTACATAAGAGGTAAAAATATCTTCTTCCAAAAGTGGGGATTTCCCCTCAAAAAAGCGGTGCGGGAAAGGAGTGATTTCATTGAAGCCAATGGGCTATATATCACGTTTTTGGGATCTCCTGAAAAATTTTTGAAAGTGGAGATGTTGAGTTTTGCCAGACCCACCTTCAATTAATTTGGACAATGAAGAGAAAGCTTATGGTTTATTTAATTATTGATGGTAACTGAATAATCGATAATGGACATCAAACCTCAAAATCCTTAAATAGAACTATCACCTCCTAAATCTTTATTTTCATGATGCCTTTCAAAGCGTATTAGCTGCTTTATGTGGTTTATCGTGATAAATCAGTTAAGCAATGAGACTCAAGCCGTTCATTATCCCTGTAAAGCAATATTTCGTAAACACGTACCTGACAACTTATTTGCTAATCAAATATACTTTTTTATTTACATTACTAAGAGCGAGCAGAAAATTTGTTGTCATCCTGTCAATTAGTTCCCTTTTGTTTAAGTCAAAACATAGGTAAGGATTTATTCCTATTTGGACAGAATTTATATAGAGCCTGCTCCGAAGATGTTCTATTTTATGTCTTTATTTTATGAAATACGACCTTCATGCACAGAAGGTATTATAGATCATTATACTTACTTGTAAAGTGGAAGAAATATATTATACCTTCTACCTAATTTTCAACGATGATTGTGAATTGAATAATGTATAGACAGTATTCATGAATTGAGTAGTATATATTTCTAGTAATTATATTTCCATGTTAATATGGAAATAAAGAATACATTTTTAAAATATGTGCATAAACTAAAGCTATCTGAGAATTATGCTGATTTCACCTCTATCTAGGCATTGTGCCGTCAACTTAAAGTCACTTAAACAATTTTTCTGAAAGAAAGCGAATTTAAAAATAGATAGTTCCCTTTTCTCAGGCCTTTTAAACCTTCTTAAGAATTCCCTCTCATTCTTATCTCCCTCAGCAGTCAAGTTTCTTCTTTAGGCCAGTCTATCTTCGTCTCTTTCTGAGAAGGAGCTTCATTTAGAAATCAACAAAGGCGCTAGCTTCACAGGATTTCGAGGGTTCATTATCTTATTGGGAGGTGAATAAAATAGTGGTAGTACAGAAATCGGCCAACTATTATTTACGCCTTATATTTAGCTTGGAGTGTGTGAAAATATATTTTCGGTGTTTCAAGCAACCATCTATCTGGATATCATCTTAAAGAAGGGATTAAAAATACGCGAAACTTTTGAGCAGCCTTTTATTAGGCTTAGAATATTTCCTTTATAAGGGATATTATGCTTTTAGTTCCTTCGACTGGTCTAGAAGAAGAAAGATTAAAATTTTCATACAACTTTTAGTTGGTTGAATTGGATCTCTTGGTAATATCAAAATGCTTTACTATATCATGCGTACTAAAATTGAAGGAAGAGTTGGTTAGACAATAGTTTAAAATCCGATTTCTTAGTTTGCAATATCATTTTCATTCATTGTGACAAATTAAAGTCTAAATAAAAATGGTAACTAGTGTATTACATAGTTTGTAAATATCTCCAAACAGTTAAGATTGGAGATATTTACAAACTACTAACTAACTTACTAAGAGTTAAGATTGCTTTTTTTTCAAAGGATTATATTTGTTTTCATTTTACGGAGGGAAATTGAATCTGCCTCATATGATACTTTAACCAAAGAAAATAATAAAAAGGTTACAAAGGCATTAGTATTTATTAAGTATACTTGTATACATTTAAAAAGTTTTATTTATGAGGAAAAAGCAATTATTAGCATTATTGAAAATTTTTTATATTTAATACGTTTTTGAATTCTTCTTTAGCATTTTTATCAATTCACAACTTTGTTTCCCTTTCCTTTGCTTGAAAAACATTAACTGTTTTAAATGCGTTCTTTCCGTGTCAGAAAAGTATAACAAATACTAATCCTTGATAAAAGAAGATAATACATGTTCCCAAGAAAAACCACCTGTTTCTTTATTATTAAAATAAAGCTCAGAAACTCTTGGAATATAGAGTGATACTTTAGAAGAGCGCCATTTCTAGGAACACCCAATTTTCTTTTTCCATCTCCTTATTTCACTAGAAAAACTCCTTTAGATTCATTTCTATTTCTTAAGTGTACCGAGAGACCTCAATACTCCTTATTCTTCTTCTACTATCTGTTTATTCTACATTCAAACACGCTTTAGAATTCCTCGACCTGTTTGTTTCAATTTACAAAAATAAATTTAGGAATACTCCATTGCAGCTCGTAATTTGTTTTTTTGTACTAAGGCATTGGGATTGGAAGTAGAACATAATAGAAGTAGTACTACTATGCTGTGGAGTGTGTACTGAAAAGATGAAGAATAGATGTCTTGTTGATTTCAATTAAATGATTTCATTGCCGTTTAACTCAGATTGTATACTATGATTTGATTCACTGCTTATTTACTAAAAAAAAATTAGACTTATAATTATAAAATATAATTGGGATGGGTGCTGTATGTTTTACTTTTATAAACTTGGGAACTAAATATTTGGAATATATATATTTTTTGAGTAAGTTTAAAATTATGCGTGAAAGATGACGTCTCTCTCAATAAAGGAAATCCTCTGACGCAGAAAAGAGTTTCCAAAGAATCTACTGCTATTGCCACAGTAATTTAATCTTTTTATTTCATAAATTGATAGACAGATTTATCTGACAACGAATTTTTTAATCATCTTCCCTACTCCAATAAATAGTATTTAGTATAAGTTTAAAAATTAAAACAGATTATTTACTTCATTAAATATTACTTTTAAAATACATTTTTACATTTGCATACAAATACATTTTACATACAAATTTTTATGATTCAAGATTGCCGAATTTTAATGCTTGGAGTTAATTTAGTTTATTAGCCACTTTAAAATGTTTTTAAAAGAAAAAGTTTCATTTAAATTTCAATTCCACATGTAAGCTGTTTTTTCCTTCATTAGGTCCAACATTCAACTGAGTATATTTGGAAATGCTAGTTAAATACATAAGAATACAATGAGCAGTTCGATAAATAAAATTTTACAGTAGAAGATAATTTTTAAATTTATAAAAAACTTTCTTCTTCTACAGAAAAGGTTTTTTTCGTATATTAGTCTTGAATGGTTATTGAGTTATGTGTAGTGTTTAGTTTTGCATGCAGTGGCACAAAGAGCGTACCTATTTTAAAGGTACACATACCAATTGGTCTAACGCTGTAGCTCCTGTAGCAAAGGATGAAACTTATCACACATATTTGGAAAATACAAACACACTCTTCAATCTCATTAATTCATATTATATTAAAAAGTACAGTCGAATCCGCTTAATGTGATCGCAATAAGGAACTTGCATGATTTTTTTATATTTTTTTTTATCTATTCTTCACGCAAAAATTAGCCACTACACAAAATTTGAGACCGATTCAGAAATTTTTTGATTGCAAAAAAAATTATCAAAAATCGTCTTTTCCGAAGCACCTGAAAACGCTTTATTGCATGCATAGTGACGTCACAATTTATTGACATTGCCTAAAATGTTTGCTTTGGATTTCTGACCGTCACCAGAAGAGTTTAGAAGGTAAATATTTATTAAAACATTCATAAAAAAGAAATCATCAACTAAAACATAGAAATTCAATTTTGATTGCAATTTTGCCCAATGGAATTCTACGTCACTGTGCATGCAAAACTTCTCGTTTTCAGTCACTTGTTTTTTTCTCGACTTTTAAATTAAAATATTTAATTACTTGTACAATTTTTTGAAAAATTGACAAAATATTTCATTCTGTTTTCCAAAAAACTATACGGAACACTTGAAAGATTATGAAAATCTGACACATGCAAGTTCCTTAGTGTCCAAGATGAAACTGATAACATTATCTGATTGATAACAATAAGCGATCACATTAACCATGATCACATTAAGCGAATTCGACTGTAATTAATTTTAAAATCTGAGGCACAGCATGCTCTTTACTCAACTATTAGAGATAAAATTTTTTTAGTTATTTTCAAATAGGTTAAACAAGGCTAAACTTGATCTTACGTAACCGGAAGGTATAACACAGTTATCGATCCAGTCTAGCCTTGGGTAAAACAACTAATTGTAAAGGATGCTAAAAACCTATTGAGTCTAGTTTTGAGGATATTTGGAGACAAACATCATATTACATATGCATGAGTTTTACGTTTCTCCTTTTTAAAGAGCTGTTTTTATTAAAAATGATATGAAAGAAATAAAGGGAATTTTCTAATTAACGCTTTATTTATAAATCAAACTGAAGTATGAATATAGATATATACGTATAAAAAATAATTAATTCCGTAAAAATTTCTAAAGAAAATTATATTTCACCAAAACAATTATGGGGTCTCTTCCAAAATTTAATAATGCATACGAAACTTTCTGGTGCGTGATAACAGACTATTTTTTGAATGTTTAGACATTAATCTGTCTGGATTAGAGTCTGAAATGGAGACAGAGGGGCTGAGACTGAATTCCGAACAAGAGTGGATGGAGGTCAAAAAGCAAAATCTGTCAACATTTTACACTGTACCGGCTTGGAACAAGTAACGCGTATTCATATTTCATTGTATCTATGAAAAACTAAAACAAGTCAACGACTAATTGCATGAATGTATACACTTCCATTCAAATGCATAGTACAGAATCGACGAAAAGTATTACTCACGCATGAGAAAGGCCTTTGCATTAGGAAATGGGATCTTGAATGATAAGTCCATTCCTTATTCGGTAGGAGAGGCAAGAGCCTGACACTTCGAGAAAAGCAATATAGTAGTCCACACTTGAAGGTGGATTCATGAATAATGTATCTCATTGTTAAGCGACTTTTAGGTAACTGTTTAATAGATTCTATGCTAAGGATTTGGTGTTGACTCTGGGAAAACAGTTGGTATTCATTGGCCAAGAATACTAGGTGTTTACACATTTTTTGTGGCTTGGGCTGTTTGAAATTGTTTTGTTACAAAAGTTGGATATTGAGGCAAAACATAGTTTTTTATAACTTAGGTGTAGATTTTTACTTAATATGTGTGTAGCTTAGGGATTAAAGCTTAGTTTTAGAACAAAAAAGCGAATAATCTGTAATAACTAAAAGCGAATTACTCAGAACGGACTGAGTAAGCAAATATCAAGAACTTATGGGTAACTTTAAATGCTTCCTATAAAAACTTCCTATTGTGATATATTATAGATTCTTAGAACTTACATAAGGTTACTAAACACAGTGTTGTAATGCCTGTAAATGTTCACTATTTGTATTCCAAAAATATTTAGTAAGAAAGGAAAATAATACATAATACCTAATCATGCAACTAAACATTTTTAGCTGTAAAATTTACTCCTTAAAATTGTTAAGTTGAAGTGAAAGTTAAGAAAGTTTAGTTGTACAGTTTTTTTTTAAAAGTTTTTTTTAAACTTTTCAAACAATGGTGTGAAACAAATAATTTTTATTGTTTACAGAAATCCCTGAAAGAATGTTTTTTTTCATTTTGCCGACCTAAAACTTTCAAAACTTTATTTGTGTATAAAGGAGTTGACGGATAATAAGTTAAGTGTTAACTTATTCAAATTCTTTATAGTTGAGATTAAAATGAAGCCGATGCAAATCTTGGAACAGCTGAAGAGTATGTTTAAAAAAACTTTAAAAGCCTAACCCTAATTTATTTTTCACTTCTCGCGAAGTCTTTCAAAACTTTCAGAATCCCTTTCCACATGTAATTGGCTCCGGGCACCAAGTTTGAATAAGCCGTCCTCCAAATATTGATAACCTTCGTTTCTCGCAAGACTTCAAAATCAACAGCCCGCGATTTCCTCCAGAAGCAAAATGGCGACACGTCCTATTTGAATTCCGTCTTTTTGCGCCGGGGCTATTTTGGAATGTAAATTGACATCAAAAGACCCTCCGATCGCATTTTGTATTCATTCTAAAACCTCTTTAGAACGTTTTCTGGAGTTGCTTGCCGCTTTATTGCCCCCAGGAATCAAAATTCCGCATTAAACGTCGAAAGCGCGGGAAAACGTTTTCCAATTTCGCAGCCGTGGACCATTTTTTTCCCTCTAGAAGCGTGAAATTTCGCTGCTGCTGAAGATTTGTCGGGTATCAGGGCTATGAAAATGTGCGCGATTTACGATGTGGCTGAAATGGAATTCGTTTGTTTAAAAATCATGGGTTTTTGTGCTGTTGGAGAATATTAGGAGGGAAAGAATGTTTTTTCCCTCGTGGTATGGTTGTTACCAGCTGGTATCGGTTCGAAGCACAATGTAGTGGAGTTCAGTAAAAGCAATGAAACTTCTAACGACGATTCTTTATTTCCCCGTTTGGTGCGTTTGCTTTATGCGTCATAACTTCAAAGGCTTTATTTTTTTATAAGAACATTAATGTTTTAAATTCAAAGAATATATATTGTTAAATTTATAAACTTTTAAAAGTACTTACGCAGTATTTAACATTAAAGTCTTTCACTTCAAACTCTTTATTAAGAACTTAATAAAGTTTTACATTGAGAATTTATCAATCTTTTTATAAGAAGTAAAATTAAAACTATAGTGGAACAATGAAATTTAAATATTTTTTCCTTGTTATAGAGGAAATGAAAATGTTACCTATCTAAAAATAAATTGTTTAACTTCTTAAAACGATAGTTTCAGTGTGTATTTTAAATTTCTGACTGAGACTAAATTTTTTTCTATTAAACACCAATAATTTACAATTTGATAACGTATAGATATAGAGTGGGATCCACTCAAGGGATCCACTACATTTAAAAATAAACTTTTAAAAATGGGTTTCTCTTTATTCTAGAAGTATATATTTAAGAGATTTTGTTTTGCAAATAAATAATGCTTTTCTCCATATGAATAGTGTTATTTTAAATGTTTATGACTCAAATAAGAACAGTTGGTAATTAAAAAGGGAATACAGAACACATATTTTTGAGTAATCTCTCTCTTGCGGTTTTCCTAAATTTCAACTCTGCTGTAAACATCAGAACTACACCCAATAAAAACCATAACATGGCGTTACAAGTAAAATAGTTAGTTAATCTGTATTGTGTCTGAAGCAATTATTTAAATTTTCCCTTCCGTAAACATTTATATTCTGTTTATAACGAAAAAAATCTAAATAAAAACTAAATAGGTTTTAGTCCTTTTTGTGAAGGGGATTACTGAAAGTTTATTAGGTTGCCAATCTAGTTATTATCAACATGCGATGTTTACAACCAAGTTGTCCGTCCGCTGAGACTGAAATTAATAGATTGATCGAGATTCTTGGTGGGTGGAGGTTTATCCAAACATTTTTTAAGAGAGTCAATAATAACTAACAATTAAAAAAATTAAACAAAACAATGTTTCTTGTAAAATGCTTCAAACTATCAAAATATTTTTTTGAATATTTCGTAGTCAGACTTTGTTGTTATAGTACGGGAGCTGGCGTTAAAATGGAAAATTCATCTGCTCGTACATGATTTTAATTTTACAGGATAGTGTTAGTGGTGCTGATCACGGAATCGCGCGTCAGCTGGTCAGGTAGCGGTGGGTTGAGAGTGGGGAGGGTTTCAAAGTGGACAAAAAACGTAAAAAATAAATTCATCTGCTCGTGAATGAAACTTGCTGGGGATGATAGTTTAGACCTTCCTGATTACAAAAATGATCATCAGCTGGCTAGGTGGCTGTGGAATGACCGTCAGCTGGTCACTTGAAATTGCAAACAAGAAATTTATCTGACAATGCATGGAACTTGGTAGGGTTGTCAATCTCTGTTACATGAAGTAATAACGAGTTACTAGTCTTTAACTTACACTAGCAACTCAGGAATTAATATTTGTTGTACTAGTAACTGTTTATTATTTATGTAACAGATATTGATTTCCTACCAAGTTTCTTGCTTTGTCAGATAAATTTTTTGTTTGCAAGTTCAAGTTACCAGCTGACGGTCATTCCACCACCACCCAGCCAGCTGACGGTCATTTTTGTAATCAGGAAGATCTAAACTACCATCTCCACCAAGTTTCATCCACGAGCAGATGAATTTATTTTGTACTTTTGACCCCCTCCCCACGCTCAACCCACCGCTTCCTGACCAGCTGACGCTCGATTCCGTAATCAGCACCACAAACACTATCCTGTAAAATTAAAATCGTGTACGAGCAGATGAATTCTTGAAATTTAACGTCAGCTCCCGTACTATTAGAGATTAGGTTAGCAACCAAGTTGACCGTCAGCAATCTCCTTGAAGTTATGTGACTTGATTTTCTTAACTAAAAATCAGGACATACTATCACTGATTAGGTTTTTGTTCTGGGATAGGAATGTAACTAAACGTTAGAATTACACAGATTTCATTAAAAATATAAATTTGACATAGGCCACTACCTAGACATTTGTTGCGTTCGAGAAGGGAGTTGGGGAAAAATATTTTTCTTAGACGCCTAATCTCACTCCCACGCAATATGGTAAATGCAATACACGCAATATGGTTTTCTAGATCGTAAAATGATATACCTAAATTTTGTTGCTTAGTTTTAAATTTTTAAATTTATCTCAAAATATCGTTGTATAACCCCAGAAAATATTGTAAATTTAACTCTAAAAAATTCTTGGGGACACCCGGGGTTCTTCCTTGCTATGCTACAATTTTTTTCCGAGAATAGTGAGCGCAGAAGTGATCATCAAAACTAATAAATATTATATAATTTGGACAAATAACTCTTGCCCCCCTCAAAAATAGCTATTATTTATATTTTTCTCGTTTGTGTGGGAATTCAATCATAACAGCGAGAAAAAAAAGTTGGACATTTAGGCGGAATATTCAGGCAGCGGGAAAGTAAGAAATAAAAGCGGGACTGTACCTCCTAAATTTTAACATCTGGTAACCGTACCTTAAAGCAATCATCATTATAAACAAAAGTTAAGTTATTTTCTTTAAATATTGAAGAACAAAATATACTTTTTTCATATTCCTCTTGTATCGTCAAAGTTCCTTTACAGTTCAAATAACTCAATAACCCAAACTAATGAAAAAACTTTTTTGGACAGTAGAATTTCTGATGATTTTTTTTCCAAAAACTATATTTTCTCCATCCCTATCTGCTCTCAACGCTATACACCTCCAGAAATCCCCCAAAACTCTCGAACAAACTTATCCGAATCCACATCACACAATGCACCACCCAAAAATATCCCCGCCCGGCTTCCCTCTCGAGACTGACACGTCATCTGGGGTGGAGAATGTTCGAATCTAAAATTTAAGGAAAACGAATTTCGCTACGGCAAAGGATATACGTGACTCCCGGACACTCCGGCTTCTCGGATAACACTGGAGAGAGTGAAAAAAAAAGAGAGTATAGAGTGAGAAGAAGTAACGCGTGTTCTCTTTTGTCTATGGAAGGTATCCTGGAGAGTTCTTTATTCGTTTGTTAGGGGGTAGAAGAGGTTTTTTTCGAATGCGGAAGCTTTTCACGGACGGGGAGTGAGGGTTCCGTGACGATCTCGGGTTTTGTATTTTCGGTGAATGGGGCAGTTAGGTGCTATGTTTTTGACTTTGTTGAGGATGGTCTTGAATTCTGTGAAATTGTATTTGTTCTACTGAGTTGCACTGGCGATGGTGATGTTGGCTGTAACATGAAGTTGGATTGTGAACTTATGGAAATATAAGAAATCGTGCATTGATTGAGGTATTGATGTTCTAAGTAGAGTTTTGCATGCAAATGCCAAAAATCTATCCAGAATTTTTCAAAGAGGATTACTTAGTTAGTTACGGTTACAAAAACGGTTATAAGCATTGTAGCCCTTGGCCCCATGGGCTACCTATAGTTTAAAAAGTGCAAAACATGATTTGATACGGTGGTGAAATCTGACGTTATATTAATCATGGTATTCATTTGTTTTGTTTCGATTACATCTTCATTCGATATCGAGTGTGAATTCATAATTTAAGTTACCTTCGTGATAAACTGTCTATCTGTAAACTTCATCAACCCAAAAAAAATAGAAAAATTAACAACTTAAGTTGAGCCTACTACGTCACTAACAAAGAACCCATCGCGGTGAATGAATTTCGAGTGAAACGAAGAACGTCAATGAGGTATTTGCATGAGTGAGGGATTTGCTTGATTTTATACTTTTTTGATACAATTTGATACTTTTTTGATGAGAAATTTGGGTTTAAAACTCCCAAATTTCTGATTTTTAAGTTCAAAAATGTGTTTTAAATAACTTAAAATTCAATTTTATTTTTGCCAAAACGTCAGAAAAGTCACGTTATTAGAAAACGGGCTTCTATTGGAAGTGACATCACAGTGCATGAAACCCATTGTGTCTACAGTTTTCACGGGATCAGAAAACAGGCTTCTATTGGATGTGACCTCATAGCGCATGATTTGTGATTCGAGAGTGTTTTCGAGCCCAAACAAAAAACGAAATTTCAAAAATTTATTTCTCAGAAAAACTGGGCCACGAAAATGCTTGATGTAAACGTCATTCTTCATGGTTTTTTATCTACTATTTTAATAAAATTTAATCTCAAAACGTGAGAATACCTCATTTTAAAATATGATTATTTCGTTAAACCCATGTTTCGTTAAACTCCTCCTAGCAACCCAACATCCTTTGTGTTTACTCACTTTCTCCTTCCGCGTAGTACGTACTGGGTTCAGGAAACGTTACTGTGAAGTATAGATATGAACTGTGACGTCACAGACGTTTAAGTGCGTTTTTTAAAAGAACATGTTTTTTTAAAAAATTTATTAAAAATAACGAAATCTGTTAACAAACCTGAAATTTCGTATTATGGCCTAATTTTGTTGAATAAAAATAAAAATAATGATTAAAGTTCCTTATTTTAATCAAATAAGCCATACCATCTTAAAACATATTTATCATGTTTGCTTAGTAGTTGAGTATATGGAGTATATAGTAGAGTTGAGTATATAGTATTCCCTAAATAAGTTTAATTTTATAATGCGGATATAGTTTTAAACATTTAAGTAAAGGGTAATGCTAAGGCTAAGCGCGCACTGGAGACTTCCATCCAGTGCTTCCTCACGGTGACTGGAACATAACTGTCACTCGAGAGCAATGGATCTCTATAACAAGATTCTTGGCAATCGGCCAAGAGTCTCATCGCCGAATGCGCGCGCTCTAGTGCGCGCCTTGTTTAAAAGAGGATAATGTTATTCCGATTCTCAGTCATTTTTCTTTGCTCCCCATTTACCGGTATATATTAGTAATCCCCTACCTTTTAAAGTAAAATATAATAAAGAAAACTTAATTAAATTAAAGTAAAATAGTTTATGGTATTTCTTATTAATTGGTTTTTGGAACTGTATAGGGTGGTCCAAAAAAACTTTTTTCAAGCCAGCCCAAACGTCGCCCCCTAATTTTTTTACATTTACCAATAGTATCATCCTCCTTTAATTTTAGCTTTCTACTCCTATTTTTAGGGGGTGCTCAATGGCCCTTCTTTTTGACACTTTAAAAATTTTATTGATTTGCTTTTAGACTTCCCGTGCTTAAAAAACAATTTTTTTTCGCAAAGCCAGATGTTCCTAAGCGTCAATATGTCTTATTATATTGTATTTAGGTTAATTTTTATATTTTTCAAAATTTTTCTCCGGATCCGCAAAAATGCGTTAAAATCATTTGTGTTAAAATCATGTTTTTCAGTGCGTTATAACAGCAAAACTATTCTTTGAAAAATAAAAGTTGAACAGTGCATTTTGTAGGAAATTTTGTTTACTTTAACTTTGTAATTCAAGTAATTTTCGAGAAACTAATATTTTTTGAAATATATACGAAAAAATCCGAAAATAAAGTGAAAATTTTGCAATTTTTTCACATATTTTTGCGTTTTTTGATATGAAACTGACCTTCTACGTGAAAGCGAACTATATATTCGGAATTAGCACCTCAAAAAACATATAAAACCTTCGAAGAAAATAACTTTAAAAAAATTTTTTTTGAAGCAACTGCTTGTCATAGGACTATAATACTATTTTGAGCTTTTATTGAATTTTTGTTACTTTTTAAAACAAATTGCATATTTTTTAACCAGAATCATATTTTTTGACCCTTAAAGCATAATATTTGACCCCCAAAAATGTCTTTCTATTATTAAAATAACCGAAAATAGGCCAGCTGGCGGCCATTTTGTTTTTGACCGGAAGTCCCAAACGGCACTTCCGCCAGAGGGATTCTGGTCGATTTTGGATTCAGCATGTTTTAAACTATATTTCCACCAATTTTGGTGAATCTTGCACAATCTGAACAATTATTCCCTTTAACAGCCCTTCTATTGTTGCTTCCTAGTCAACAAAAACTAATTCGTCAATATTGTTTCTTAACATTCATACTTAAAAAATGATGCTTTTAACTATTTTATTTTCAATTTATTATCATATATTAAGTGTATAAATAAAGTAGGTGTCAAAATAATTTATCTTTTACTTATTTTTTAGCCAATTTAGCCAAAATTTCGAAAAAAACTAAAAAGTGCAGTTTTTTAGGGCCATTGAGCACCCTTCTAAAACTGAAGTAGGAAGTTGAAACTTTGCCAGAATAATACTATAGGTAGATGTAAAAAAAAGAGGGGGCGACGTTGTGTCTTGGACGAAGTTTAGTTTTTCCCATAGGAATGTGGACCACCCTACTGTATAATGTTTTTCATTGAAAAACATATACTACTATTAACACAAGTTATACTTTCATAAAAATATATTTGATTATTTTTAGTGGATAATACTTTAGCTAATACAAAAATTTTTAACGTGTTTTGAATTGTTTTTAGTCTTTTTTTAAGTATAATTTTAAAGTTTAACTTGTCTGTCCAAAACTTAGATTAAGTTTACTCAATGAAAAGAAATATTCCTAGTCTAGACTGGCAGAAAGTCTCTAAAAACTTGACGATCGTCTAGTATAATTTGATTTTGAGTTGTCCGTATAAATATTTCATCACCCATTTATTTCTCTGCTGTCCCCAGACAGAAAGAAAACTTTGAGGAATGTTCTAGAGATCATCCATCATTTAGGGAGGTGGCCACCCTACATAAAAATTGTATCCAATTTCCATAAGATGCTGCTTGCTATGCTACTTTTCTTTCAAGAATTGGGGAAAGAATATCGGTAGAAGACTTGCCTTATGATCTCGTTGCTTACTTGGAATCGGTTTATATGGTGATTATATTAGCTGATATTTGTTTCTTTGAAAACCATGTTACTTTGATTCGGACAAGATTAACAATGAGTCGGATTGTAAATAATGCAGCAACCGAAAATGTATGTGAAGTGATTAATAGTAAATTGCTTTAGTAAAGATCCTGATTTCTTTGGTATCTTCTTAAGAATTCTTTCGTCTAATGAATTAAAGCACTATTTTTCGTTATAGAAGTGACTTATATAAGTGAATTAAATATAAGTGACTTATATAAGTGAAGTCGGTTTAAAAAAGAAAATAAGTCCAAAAAATGGTATCCTTCAAATTTTTCAACTACAATATTTTTGAAAATTATTATATTTTTTCGATGATTGTTCCGAGTTCTGCATAGTTCTGAGTTTTCAGTAATAATTTGGTGGTTAGGCATTAAATAGTATTCCTTTAGTTATAGAGTTATTTTTATTATTTACTCAATACTTGGTTTTTGGACTTGTGCCCTAAACTGACGATTCAATTATCTTATATTAAATGTAGTTACAATGATTCGTATGTTAAGAGCATGAAAGGAATCGTTAATTTCTTAAACTTCACACGTTATCTTTATAAATGGTTAAATTTTTATGCAATGATAATAATTTTAGGATAATTTTTATTATAGAGTTTATTATTTGTATAATTGTTTACCTACCTCTTCCTTTTCTTTATAAAGCTTTAGCTAAAAGTGCTGAGATTACTCCATTTTTAAAAAACTAACTTTGAGAATTTCCGTTTTTCCGTTTTCTTTAGAGAATTCTCATACACAACCTAGTAAACTTTATAAAAAAGACCTTGCTCGCACAAAAGTCGTAAAAAGCACAAAGTGTATTCCTTTACATTAATGTTTTTATGGAATACCTTAGACGTGACATATATCACCAATATGTTGTCTTTCAAATAGATTTTGAAACTTTTGCACAACTTGAGTTAGCCTCGCCTTAAAACAGCACCTTTTCGATTCTGCAATGTTGTCTAGACATGTTTTTGTTATTGTGTAAAAAGGGTAGATTTTATCGTGGCTTATTTCATGGCTAAGGTAGTTTATAACTATTATCTCTCTGTTTTATCTTTAACTGTCGACAAATTTGTGGTTTTTTACCTATTTTTTACAATTAAAATAAATTTGAGTCATTTACGTTTTTTGACGAAATGTGAAACGGAGTAGAGTTATTCAGAAGATATGTGAATTTTTACCCTATACAACTTTTAGCACTGAATATTCGATAAATTGGGAAGTTTCTCAAGAAAATGTTTGCAAGTTTCCCTAAAAATAGTATTTCACCTATTTTTTGGACACTCCAATATGTCCCTCCTCGACCTAAAGGTTGACATAAGCATTCATAAAACCTTACTACGTTCATGGGAAATTTCAGGGTATATACAAACTCCCCCTCGAAACCTCAAACTAAATTTTTTACCATAGAAAAGGACCAAAGCTACTCCATAATCTAAGAAGTAAAAATAGGGGGTTCGGGGGTCCTCCCCTGAATAATTTTAGCTTGCTAAATAGTATTCTAAAGCAACTTTTTGGAAGGTTTTCAAGGAGCTTCGAGGGCCGCACAAAATGACCCGGCGGGCCGCCAGTTGGAAACCCCTGCTCTATATCATAGATTTAACCATGACTATTTTAAGGTAGATATTTTGATTCCAATTATTATTCCTTAGCTATAAAAATTAACCCTCTAACCGAAATAATTATAATACATCTTCCTCATCACACTACTTTTATATTTTCCCCCACTAAATTTAGATACTAAGTCAGACACAACTCATACAAATAACATCCACGAAAGCAATTATTAAGACCGAACATCTTTGATTAAACAGCAAACCATCCATAGCATCTAATGGAAAACTCAACACAACTTTGACATTTATCCGAAACAATGGTATCCCAGACGCGATAACGTCAACAAAAATAATAAAACAGATTCCCCGACTATTAGCGCGTCTCATATCCCCAGATAAATCGGTCCCAAAACCCGATCCTAATGAAATCCTCCACTTCGTAACTCATCCCGCCGCGCTTTTCAAGTAATGAGAAGGATTGAAAGTAACCAGACTCTTCTATCAGTTGCATCTCACGGAAAAATATTAATGGAATGGAGGATAACTGTAGTCGAAATAACATCGCGAATTGGCGTTTTTTTGTGTTGTTTGTTCTTCGGTGAGGTTACTAGTTATGCTGAAAAGGAAAATACTGGGTTCGTAGGAAGTGTAGTTTGAAGGTGTTTTATAAAATTGAGGATGTTTATTTTGAATGTTGTTTGTTGAATACTATCCTATAGGATTAAAAATATGTGAATTGGGGATTAAAATAGGATTTTTTTATCAAAGGGAAACAATTATGAGTATTTATTCAGAGTTTCAGGTTGCGTTAATTGTGTTGACATTTTTTATGGAAGTGTGTTGATTAAGAGTGGGTTTTATTCTGAGTTCCGTATAGAAAGTTTTTTCCAGTGTAGGAACACACACTGAAATGTATTTTAGGTTTATTCAACTACTACTTTAGGTCTGAATATTAATTCATTCTCTGTTTATTAATTGACTCTGTGTAAAAGAAAGCGTGAAGTTATAATATTTTCAACATTATTATAATCCATTTAAAATAAAATGATTTAAAAATAAAAATAGATTTCTAAAGTATACGTTAATGCTACCGTCTACTTAAAGTTGTAAACAGTTAAGAACTTGCATCAAAGAGAAAGGCTCACTTACTACTTAACACTACTTACAAGAGAAGTAGTGAGGTGAGTTTATATTGGAAGTTCAATAAGCTTTCTAAAATAGAGTATGGTCAGTTAAATATAGATTTTATAAAAATAATCATAGCTCGATTTCTACGAATTTAATTTCTCCTAAATAACACCAATGTTTTTCAGGAAGAAGGAGGGATTAAATTATTTTCCTACTGTAAATTAAACTTATCTAGGTTAAAAACAATATCAATACACAGACACTTTAATCCTACGTTTCTAAACTCTTCACTAAAATGCATTCATTCCAATTTTAAGACACTAAAAACAAAAAAAAGCAATTCCTTTAGAAAAATAATTTATACCAACTTTCAAAACGATGAAGCGTAACCTTCCTGACATAAACTATCCAAACAGGAAATTTTCTAAAAAATTGAAATAAGCGAAGGGAAAAAATGACGAGAAAAGAAAACAACAGGAAGAACTTAACAGCACCATCCCAAGTACGTATTAGCAAAACTTCCCAAAACTAACTATCCATCCCCTCGACTCCCCTACCACCCTCAGTCTGGAACATTTTTCTCGGGAGGGTGGGGTGCAATGCGCCGCGTGATTAAACCCGGACGCCATCCGTTCACGGCTCCATTTAGTGGAAATATCAGTTGGACGCAGTTCAAGAGCAATGGAATAAAAAGAATCGGCAACAAATGGCTGCCGATGTGCTTGGCCGGGAGATAGCGCCCGTTTTGTTTTCGAGCAAAAAAAAGTTCATGAAACGACTCCGGGTGGTTTTCTTGGGTTGGGTCGATGCAGTTTTCCATTCCCGCCGCTAATTTGTAGGATGAAGGGGTTTTATGGGGATGTTTTTTTTGGGTGGATTGGGTATTGATTTGGGTTAATTCAAAGTTTTGTGTGGTTTGGGAAGGTGCTATAGTTACGGTTAACAACTATCAAATGTGACCCCTTGCTTTTCTTAATCTGAATATGTGTATGTGTGTGGGGTATTTATAATTGATTTTAGTATTTGTAATTGGGGACTATTTCAAAATAATTTGTATTGAAAGGGTGTTTAACAGGTAAAAATAGGCGAACATATATTTAACCAAGACTTTTTAAGAAATATATTTTGATTCCAATCATTATTTTGTAGCTGTATTGTGATATAAAAAGCATTTTTCACCAACTGAAATTAATAGTTCGAATATGAAAGCAATAATCTAAATATAAATGTATAAAAATATTAGGAGTAAAAATTGAGTCTATATACAGAATAATAGGGATGGTGAGATTTTTCTGGAACAAAAAATAATTCAATTAAATGGGCTTTGTGAAAAACGTCCTCTTGTTTTTTAAGCGAAAAAACTCGAAATTTATGTCATTCTTTGGTAGTTTTGTGGAGAAAAGAAGAGTGACCTCAGCAAGAAAAAAAGTACTTGCAATTGTAAATACGTGATATAAAAGCAATTTTTCTAGTCTATTTTGAGTTTATCTTTTGAATATAAAAGGTCTGGTACAAAAAATATGAATTTGTTAACCCAAGATGAATATTTTTTATACAATTTTTATAGCATAATATAGAATCCTTTTTTTAACTTTATGAAAGAAGACCGTAGTATATAAGCAACTATATTTATTTATTGGCTATGAGACACAAAAACCCGATGTACATTTCATCCCTTTTCTTAAGATAAAGTGATTAACTAATAACTACACCCCACCCACGCCTTTAAGTTATTCAAAAAGTAAGTAATTTCATTTACAAAAATTATTTTTCATATTTTTAAAAAGTGTGTATTTAATAAACGTGTGTATATTTAATTAAGGTGTGTATTTAAAGTTTTTCCCCAACATGACATTATCCTTAAATTGTGGTTTTTATAAAACATTCGTAAACGAAGGCAAAAAATGTGCTCTCTTACCTTGAGATAAAATAAAAAATGAAAGCTTTTACAAACTACATTAAAAAAGAGTCAATCCTTTGAAAATAAATACCTTCATTATTCTTAAGACATGTTTTCAAAAGCTCTGTGAACTATATCCCTTGAAAATATTCACCGCTTTTTTTTTTCGGTATAAGACGAACTTGGATACTTCTACTCGAAAGATATATTGCGTCATCATCAGTATCTATAATTCATTAGTTAATTTTAGCTTAGATATAAATACATTATGTTTCAGCAAACCTTTTTAAAATATCTTATGGCGTAAAATCCCTTATCCTCGTCAATTTTTAATTTAGCTACGGTGAAAATGTCGAAAGATACATTAAAAATATCAACCACTTCTACAGCACTTAGGAGAATAACCAACTGCGAGAGTTTTACAAATGGTATATCGATAAATAATAAATATCTTTAAATTACAATGTTTACTATTTCAGTAATATTTACTTTTTAAGCGACGCAAATGTAATCTGATAATGATGTAAGTAATCTCTCATACTTTGTTTTTGCAAGACTGGAAGTCCTAATGTATCTCCTAATGTATAATCATCTGTAAATAACAGATCTATTTATTATTCAATTCATTTTAAGTCCCAGGAAAACACTAAAACATTCTTGTAGAATCCTAGAGGCATAATTTAACACACGATTAGTTTATCTCAATGGAGCATGGAATTTAAGAACGTTTTTATTTAATACGGAATAAAACGTACGGAATAAAACCATTACGAAGCATTTCAATATGTATATTTTGTAAAATATTATGAAAACAAATATCCAATATTTATATAAATATACCCTATCTATCTAAAGGGGTATTGGGAATATTTACATTTCAATCATTGGGATTTTAGAGGCAATTCCGAGGTAATTTTTGTGACTCTTATAGAAAGGATACACTATTCATTGTTTTTCAAGAAAATTATTTATCTAACTGTTAACCTATTTACAAAATTTTTTATATGAACATTTTTGACGCAAAGGCCATTTTTGCATATATGACCTTTTAACTTATTGGATTGGTTTTTGGTATGCAGGATTTATAACTTTTGATGCGTTAAACAGCATATTTTTTTAAATTTATGATTTATTTAAAGTGACTGTATATCCAACATATACTATAGTATATCCAACATATACTGCATATCCAACATATAAAGAGACTGTATATCAACCATATTTATTTAATTACTATGGGACACAAAAACCAAGTAGTCACTATACAATTCGCAGTAAATGTTGAAAAATTTAATCAAGAGCAGTAAACAACTCTTAAATTGCCTAATTTTATTATTTGGGACCCGAATTTTGAAGTATTGTTTTAACAGGGCTCGATTTCTAAAAAAAGACGTACCGGAACGATAAAATAAATTATTGGTCTCAAAACTGAAAAAGCGAATACTTTATAATATAAAAATTTAAGCATTTATTTCCAAATTTAAATTTCAAAAATAAATTCAAATGTGTTGTACTAAATTAGGATGAGTGTTCTAATTTAATTACACAGGCCTGTGAAATTTAACTTTCTGAAAAATACAAAAGAGGTTTTAAGTGAATTTTTTGTTATTTGGTTTGCTGATTTCGAAAATGACCACCATTTTCCTCAATCACATCAGGATTTTTTGTATTATCGATTTCGATATTTTGCTAAAATCCTAATTTAAAGGTAATTCTCGCGAAAATTTTTGCTTTTTCAATGTCTATAACACCAAATTTCATATGCAGAGGGTGTAAAAATACTTCTTTTGCTTAACTATGCTCTTTCGAATCACATTCCTGGTACCTGGCTCAAGATATGGTCATTTTAGCCTTTATTTTTTGACCCAATGTTAAGTGACCATTTTTGTTGACCAAAAAGCATGGAGATAATTTTTAAATCACAGCAAATGGTCCAATAGTGTTTGGAGTACTTTATATTTTGGAAGAAGAGTGTGAGGTTTTCATAGCTTTCTTTTAAATGCATTGAGAGTCCTAGAGGTGACCGGAAGAGATGATTCGCAATTTAGGTGGAGAAAAAGACACTGTAACGTCAGGTTCATGAGAAACTGGACGTATGGCAGATGGAATGCTATCAGGATGAGATGTTGTCTTTTGATTTCTGCCTTTATACCCACGGACATGGAAGGTATAGAAGCAACAATCATCTACATTTTGAATGTTGTAAATGAATAATGTAAATGGTTTTTTGGCACCCTCTATGCATAGGAGTACCGAATCATAAGCAGTCTTCTTTCCTTTGAGCTAAAGCCATAGATTATTGATACCCTGTACACTAAAAAAAAATCAAAATGTCAAAAATTTGGGTGGGTCAAAATTTTTTTTTTCACATTTTCCCAGGGGCACAGTGTCAAAAGGGTGCCAAATGGTCTCAAACTGACATGTGTAAAATATTATTCAATTATAATAACTCATTGGCCTCAAAGTTTTGATTAATATAGTAATTTCATGTAAAAATGGGCAAACGAAAATCAAGCTTTTACCTCGATTTCACGAATCCGTCATGAATGTAAATGTGCACAATGGTATAAAAATCATCATTGAAGACTATAAAATAATTATAAATGAAACCAGAGTTGAAATACTTGAGTTGTAATACAACGTATTTTCAAATATCTCAATGGTTAGACATGGCAATCAAAAATTTCTTGCTGGAATCATAAAAATGTGCGAAACTATAGGGGCAGTTGAGAACATTAAATTTTTAATAAAAAGGGATATGTCAGTAGGTGGGTACCTTTTTGAGGTTATGGGTTTCAACCCCAGGAAAACATTTGGATAATAGTTTAAAAGTTGGGGTTTTCCTTGAAATTTCATTGGCATATTAGGAATAGTCCATCCCAAGTGTCCCCATATGAGTCCCTAATGTCCAAAAATAAATTAAAATCACATTTTAAGAGTCAAATTTTGAAACATTTTCTTAAGAAGAGCGGTAGATCCCCGTTTTCAGCATAAAGCTCAGTATTATCCCCTAAGTTTTTAAATAAGCTACATTACTTTTCAAAACTTACTTGTAATTATCTTAAACAGTTAAATTTGCTATATTTTAACTTTTATGAAACTTTTATTTTGTTCTCTTTGAGGCCAATCCGGAGGCAAAAAGAGTTATTAAAATGGAATAATATTTTACACATATTAGTTTGAGACCATTTGGCACCCTTTTCTTGCTTTGCCCGATAGAATTTGTAAAATTTTTTTTCGCCATAGGAAAATGACCCACCCTACTGTGCACAAACTTTATGAGAAGCTAATGATTTATCCTAGTCTCCAAGTTTAAGGGCGAAATACTAAAGATAAACTTGCCTTACTTAATGCTACTCATGCGATTTGTAATACTGCTATTTCGATAAATGTGTAACAAAAACAATCTGGCCAAATCGAGCCCTGGTTTAACTAAGTACAAAATGACTAGAATAGTTGATTTTGATAGCTAACGGGCTATATTTTTAAAGTTCAATCGGATTGAAGAATTCCTTTTAAACATATGATTTTTTTCTTCAATTAAGTAGTAAAATAAAAATGTACACGACCTTCTTGTATGCTTTTCAATATTATCTAACCTCATTAATCTTCTTGGTCGGCCAGTACAACCCTGTTAGCTCAGTAGATTCTTTTACCTTCAACATAACACTTTTTCTGGCGGTACGTTAAAAACGAGCCCCGCTTGTTTGAGCTACAGCTCAAGATTTTCGCTTGTTTCTCTCTCCCTGGTCAAAAAAGGTGGAATCGCATAAGTAGTCATGGAAGGAAAACAGTCTGTTTTTTTCTTTTCACATTCTCCCTTTTTTTCGTCGAGATAATCAGGGACTTTTCTTGTCAGGTCCTGCGATGCCTTATCGAGGCTCGAATCTTGCGGAAACTTTGAGGGAGACTGGGGATTTTCGATAGGATTCTTGCGTGGGTGTTTTTTTCGACTTTAATTCTGACAGAAGGTTTTTATGATGCTTTTCTGATGTTTATGCGAATGAAAAGTACTTTTCTTATATACTATAGCTTCAGAAACTATTTTTGTTGGTAATTTTGAGAAAGTTTATCAGAAGACTTAGCAAGAAAATTAATGATCTAACTTTATAAAAGTTAAACTTTCTGTTTCATATCTCTGAGGTTTTAATTAAAAAATTTTTTTGATGAAGCAAAGATCCGTTTTTATGAAGTATTAAATGAAGTTTAAATAAAAGCTGTCTGACTTTTTCTCAAGAATCTCGTTTGTTTAAATAAGTTACACAAAACTTTTATATTAAGTTTTAATTCCATTGTTTGTATATTTCATTTCTAATGTTATGCGATCCCTGAAGGTTTTACCGATAACATAAAAGAAAACAAAAGTTTATTACAGGAATAGAAAGTTTTTACTAAGGCAATAAATTCTGTTCATGTTTCGAATTTTTTTGTTAAGATTTTCATAGATTTTTAAATTCACTTAAAGTATGAATTTTACATTTATGTATTACTAAAAGGAATCATAAAAATAAAAATATATAAACCATACTTTCAATAAAACTTCTATAAAACTTTGTTTCTTTAAAAATGAGAACAATAAGAATATTTTTAAACTTATAGTTTAGAAAAAATACCATTATCTTATAGTTTTTTATATTTACGATTTTCCTCCAATTTGTAATTGTTGCTGGAGGTGGGGTTTGTTTAATGTTGAGAGGCTAAGGTAATTTGATAATAGATTTTTTAATAACTTAATTGTAATGAGTTTTTATAATTTGCTTAATTTCTTTTGAATCTTCTTTCTAATTTTTTTCAGGACGTCTTTATTTTTTTTATATATCTTTTACTATTTAATTGAAGAAATGCCATTAATTAATTATTTTTTCTAGATAACCCAAAAATTAATATAAATATTTCAATATAAAGTTCATATACCAAATTTAAATTGTATATAAATAATACAAAATACAAACCTTGAAACTAATACATTTAGGATTGCTTCAGTTTTAATTTATGTAATAGAAATCGGGTAAGATTTATGAAGGGTGGTTTAATGTAAAAAATATAATGTATTTTTACATATGATATTCTATAATATTTGTCAGGTTTTTATGCAGTTATTTTTCCAAAGCCTTTTGAAAAGTAGTTGTAAAATATTTGATCTAATATTTGTAAAATTTAAAAAAAAGTTTATCTGATGTCAGAAATACATAAGTGGTTCTTTGCTAAGGATTTTTCATATATCATATCCTCTAAAATTTTCTAAGTAGGTTATTTAAACATTTTTAGAAAATATATGAATAAATTTAAAGGTTTGGATTTAAAGTATGATTGGAGTAGAACCCAGAAGAATTTTCCCCAAGAAGACTTAATAGAAAACTATTTCATAAATATTCTTTATATGTTTACCCTCCCATGATATCTTATTAAAAATATCCTAATAATCATCATATTTCATATGACATGCTAACTAGGCCAGTTTCCTTAAAAAGTTTAAAAAACTAATAACTTTTTTCATTGATTTTTATCAATCATTTCAATGATATCAATGAATTTTACTTAACCAAATGAATGTTAATTAGCAATTAATTTTTAGCAATTAATTAATTTTTTGAGCAATTAATTTCTTGATTAAACATTCTCAAATTTCACAAAAAATTTCTCGAATCTAACTTAACACACTTATATTAAGAATATATTTCAGTGACTTGAGGTTACATTGAATTTATGAAAGATAAAACTACTCATGTAAATATTTTTGAAAAAACACTATTCTTCTCGTGTTTCTCGGGTTATCCATTGAAAGGTATGACATGAAAAAAAAGGTTATACCGAAGCAAATCTTCATTTGGTCTTAAATGTATATAACTAATAATTTTTATATCTCGTAGAAAATTTTAAATGTTTTTATGAACCCTATTATTTTAAAAGCATTTTATTGATTTGGGAGTCTGACAGTTTTTTGTAAGGAAAACCAAATTTTACGGACCAATTCTTGATTTGATACTTAAAACGTGATTATAGTTACACACGTACTCACAATTTCTGATGCAAATAAAACCTTTGTGGTCAAGTCGATTTATATGAAACCTAAATATAGATTTTCTTGATAAAATAATAAACCCCGTAGTGAATTTTATAATTGCGTACACTTTTCGTCTATCACTGAAAACAAACTGCAATTAAACATTAGAGGTCCAAATTTCTAAAAAATCCTAATAGTATTTCGATCATTTTCCTTACAGCTCATAAACCCCGAAGAAAGTAACGTTCCAGACATAAACACTCTTCTAGCTGTGTCATAAATGCAGGATTTGACAGAAAAGTAAGTTTCTTTTAGATTAAGGGATAAAGCTTGGTGGTTTTCGGGTTGAATCTATGTCAGTCACTAAATAACAGCGGCAACATATGGCCCCCGTATAAACGCCCTATGCTTCGGGGGTATAAAAACCACCGTTGATAGCTGGGATAGAACACTGCTATTTCTGCGTGGAACAAGGTTTCTGCTGTAACAGCTAAATGACTGAAAATATCGGGGAAACGCGAGTCTAGACGTTAATGTACTTGGAAAAATTGATGAGTTTAAGGTTGAACTTAATTTAAGTCGTGTATTTGTTGGATTGAACTAATGGAATGTAGAGATGTTTGAATAACTGCCAAATTGGTTGCTTTTTTGCGAATGCTTTTAGTAAGCTTTTTGGATAGCACTTATTAAAAATCTACTTTACGGAACGCATTTTGTTTTCTGACGCTTATATTTAAGCATTAGCATTTTCTTTGTTTAACATAGAATATAAAATATGGTAATGTTAATAATGCGTACCTAATAAATTTTCCTCTCTATTACAATGTACAGTTGAGGAAAAAAATGACTCAGTTGTGATTTCTGGCGAACCACTTGGGTTAGGAAGACAAAATTGGGATCGTTTTTCATTAATTAAAGTATTCTTTTACCAAAAAAATTTTCGAGTCCTTAAGGGGTCGTCTTCATATTAAACGAAACACTAACTTTTTTCCAATGGGGACTCCCAATTATTATTAGTTTTTCTGAAAGGCCATCCCCCCAAACCATTAAATACCCAGTTTCATCCAGATTGATTTAAAATTTTTTTAAAAAATAAACTTTAAAATTTTTTTTTAAATCGTGAAATTTTTTTATGGTAATCGATTCTAGTAGTAATTTTATGTAGGAAACCAAAATTTCAATCGATTTTATTCAATAGCTTTTGATAAAAACGAATTAATATCTTAAGGGGCCGCATACCGTTGCCGAATGCATACCGCAAATGCTCTTTCTAGTTCGTTTTATCAAAAACTATTAGATAAAATCGATTGAAAAATTACTACCAGAATCGATTACCATAACAAATTTCACGATTTAAAATTTTTAAAGTTTATTTAAAAAAAAATAAATTTTTTTAATCAATCCGGATGAAACTGGGTATTTAAGGGTATGGGGGGATGGCCTTTCAGAAAAACTAATAATAATTGGGGGTCCCCATTGGAAAAAAAGTTAGTGTTTCGTTTAATATGAAGACGACCCCCTAAGGACTCTAAAATTTTTTTGGTAAAAGAATACTTTAATTAATGAAAAACGACCCCTATTTTGTCTTCCTAGCGCAAGTGGTTCGCCAGAAATCACAACTGAGTCATTTTTTTCCTCAACTGTACGGGTTGTAATAGAGATTACAAAAAAAACAACGATTTTTCTCCAGGTATTAAAAGTTAATCTTTTTTACCAGCTCATGCCTTAGAAAATACTAAAATATTCAAACATAAAAGGGCATCAAGAATCAAGGTGCTTTTTCTCATACGTTTCGAAAAGGTTAGAAAAAGGGAAAATACAGTTCCAGTTACTTGTTTTCTTGCATTAACATCACCAAATCTAATTTGTGCAGAACTGCATTAAAAATAAATATTCTACAGAAACTAATTTCTTCAATTCTTTTTAAGACTTATCGCTAAATCAGTTTTTAAAAAATATCCAAACACCGATAGAGGCAATCAAGACTAAAATAATCAACAGGATTTCAACCAGAATCTTAATGACCCCCAAGGTTTTAAATTGTTGAATTCCCTCATCTAGTTACTTTTCCTTTGAACGTATTTCATGGCCTGGGGTGAATCTCGGATCCAAATCTATCGTAAATAACAATTTCAAAAGTTTTGCTTGATTGCAGGGAACACAGGTTTCTTCAGTGTCGACTTCTTTTAACCCGGGAAATCTCATTAACTTTTATGAACCGGGGATCATATCTTGATTCGGAATTTTAATTAAAAACCGTGTTCTATCGTCGCATTATTTATGGGGGATACTTTACCCAAATGAAGATGACTGCTTTGCACTGAATCGTAATTAATGGGAGGAACAAGTTGCATACGCCGTTACAAACAACGCAAAACTTCCATTTGCAAATGAGCTATCCAGAATAAACAACTCCTGCAGCATGATCACAAACTCGCAGGAATTCGTTGTTTATTGATTCAGGACTTTGTTTTTGAAGATGCACCATGTTATACGAGCTCCGAATCATGCTGAGCTTATGATGATATCCGCATGTAATTAGAATCTCTATGGCACCCCGAAAAATAAATAACAAGAATTGAAAGTTTTTCCGCTTTGCTTCACGGAATATTAGGATTGGATTTTTTATATCACTCGGAGTCGCTCAAGAGACAGTTATGGGAGAATATTTTTATTAGAACGTCATTTAATAAATACTAGAAATCCAATCTAGAAACGAATCTGTTAGTGTTCGTCATCCAATAAATGTATTAATAGTGAAGGATATAATGTTTGTTGTTTTGGAGTAAATAATCCCATGAGGCTGTCGGAAGAGTATATTTACTCGTTCGAAAGTGAAGCAATTAGTTCTCAGGGCAAATATTTGGCCTTTGATAATCTTCAGGATATATCGGCTCTTCCTTAATGACCTCCACAGAGTCAGGAGCAGTAGATAAGCGAGTATGATTGGCAGTTGAGAGTAAAATTGAATTTTGGTACTGGAAAATGTTTTACTTAGGCTTTGATAAACTTTGACCTTTTCTGATTAATGTAAGTTATCTTTAAGGGTTAATGATTATTTAACACTTATATTTCCGTTTACGGTTTGAGTGACTTTTGCTTTGCTAAGTATTTATTAAGTAAGAAAAATATTGAAATAAAAAAAGGAAGAATATTGTTGAAATGTGTCCCTTTTTGATGCGGCAAGCCAGAAATGATAAGCTTCAGTCAGAAATTTTGAAAATTCAGCTGTGTCCTAATTTTTGGCTTTGACAATAATAAAGATACTAATTCCTATAACGAAAAGACGGTAGACTTTTACTCATCAAAAGATATTATATTTTTTATTTATTTTAAAATTTTTCACAATTTTATAATTCAAATACTCTTTTATAAAATAGAATTGAAAACTGGCAGCTAAAATTCAGAAATGTGAGACTCTTGGCGTCATTGGATGAAAACTGGGAATTACAATATTTTTTCTAGATGTTGGAAATATGGATCTCAACACAGAAAAGTCTTCAGGTTTGATGATACACTTACACATGTTAAATTATTATAACTGAAACTAAGAAGTTAAGTGGATTTAACTGCAGTTATGTATACAAGCTCCTTGATCTTTCTGAAATAAAAATCAACACCATAATACCAAAACAAAAATTCACAACGACCTCCATCTTCAAAACGAAACCTGAAATAGAAAATCCACAAGAGACCAAGACCAGAGTGAAGTGTGCAGTTTTATTAAAAATAAATACTCGCATCTTAAAAACAGTTATGTACAGTAAGCAGGTCCAGAGAGTCCGCAGACGCCGCGGGATGATAAAAAAGTTTGCCGATGGCAAGTCGCTCGGTGTGTGTGCGGATAAAAACAGTCACCTTTTGTGTCGGGACATCCAGAAAGAGAGTTCGACAGAGGGAGGCGAGACGCTGGCCTGGAATGTCGCTTTTGGGCTGGAACAGTATCTGGAAGGAACGACAGCGTTTTACTAAACTAAGTATTATGCTTATTAAGCGTCTAATTTTATATTTTAAACAGTTCTTATTAATGCTCGTAATCTCAGCGATTTCCTACATGAATCTTCTTAAATAAGATGCAAGCCTCTATACCTCTTCTTAAATTCCTTAACATTGCAAATCTTCATAGTAAAAATCATAAATAGTCCGGTCGCCAAATGAGAAAATAGGCTTGAACCTGGAAATGGAGTCCAACTAATATTTTATGATTGATTCTAGTACTTTTTGATGTACTGAAACATAATACGGCGGGTTCCAGAGTGGCACCTTTGAGCAATTCCAAATATCGAACGGCAAAGTTCTCGGGGTGAAAAAGTAGAAATCGGGTGTTATTTTCAGGAAAAAAATAAAGTAGTCGTTTTTTCAACGGATTTTTATGTTTTCGAGGGTGCTTAATCCAAATTAGACTTTTTCAGCCAAATATTCGAACGGCTTCTTTGAGAATTTTCGAGATTTTGTCAAAATTTCAACCCTTTCTACGGTTTTATGCTTATAAAACAAAAGTTATGGGTTTTACAAAAAAATTTTCAATTAACAAATTAAAGTTTAATAAACAAGCTACAAAAAAGTCAATTGAAACATTTTTGTCAGACAAATAGTTTTGCCGCTACAGCCCGCCAAAAGAAGATACAATTTTGGACGGATTGGGAAAAATTCAGGATGTAGTACCTGCATATCGTGATCGAATGAAGTTTGGGAACCTACAAATGAGTGTTTTTTTTAATTCGTATGATTGATACTAGTACAATTTTATATACTGAATCATAATATGAAGGGTGCCAGAGTGGCACCTTTTGTCTATCTAAAGATCTAACTATCTAAAGATGAGCTATCTAAAGATGTACAAGATATGATAGATGGCGAAGAATCAAAGAAGGTGCATACGTTTCACAAAGAGGAAGGTGCAGCAAGAATTAAATCTGATGAAAAAGATAGGCAGAAAATAAGAAAAAAACTTAAAACATGTGTAAACCCTTTTGTCATTGAAGAGTACCCTGATGGTATTGTTAATATACATAGTGGCCGTATTGGAAACACGAAAGTAAATGTGGATGATGCCGTATGCCTTGGAGAAAAGCAATGACAAAAATTTGAGGAATCACTGCCAAAAGGATTTTATGTTCCTTTGAAAAAGGAAGTTGTCACTTTGTCAAATGACAAGAAACATATGGCGATACAACATATGAGAGTTTATAACACGGAGACTATCTACGCAAGAGCCCTACAACTGATGACACGTAATGTTGAAATATGCATTCCAAATTTGTTTGGTTATGAATTGCCTCCAGTCCCGTCAGCTTTATTCAATGAATTTGGCGACATGAATCCCTCCTCCCAGAAATCACAATTAATGAGTTTATTAAGAGTTCAGGTGTCACCGAAGGTGGAATTTGTTAATTATAGATGCTAGTGCTCTTTTGTGGCATGCTCATTGGCCAAAGTTTGGTACAGTAGAAACTTACATCCACAATTTAATTGTGGTTATAATGAAGCATGTTGCAGAACAGGACACATACCTTGTATTAGATAGGTATTTCGAATACAGTCCTAAAAGTGCAACACGATCAAAGAGAGGAGTAGACAGTACCTTCATGAAACTAACAGCCGACACACCTCTCCCAAGTCGCAATAGTATATTGACCAATTCATGCAATAAAATACAACTAATAACCCTGATTTGGCATCAACTACTAAAACATAAAAATTTTCTTCCACATAAATTGGTCATTACTGGCACTGCTACAATCCCAACTGAATTACAAACTCCTGGTGTTGTAATTCTTCGCCCAGATTCGGAAACTCACCATGAAGAAGCAGATGTCATAATTGTACAGCAAGCTATTTTTCTGTCAAGGTGTGCAACGAACAGGATCAAAATTTTGTCTGATGACACTGACGTTTTTATTCTTCTTGTACACTTTTACAGAAAGCTCAATTTTAAATGAGCAATGTGGATGGAGTCATTTGACAAGGTCAAGGTCACAGATATAGCAACAAAAGTTTACAACCTAGGAACCCTAGCAAACTCATTGTTAGCAGTGCATTGTCTCACTGGTTGTGATACCACTTCTCAACTTTTTGGAATTGGAAAATCTAAAGCTATACATATTCTGAGATCTGGTATTGAAATTAAGCATTTAGGTTGTGTAGAATCTTCAATGCAACAATGCATAACAGAGTGCACACGCTTCATCGCACATTAATACGGCTACAAGAAGGAGGCTCACGACATGTCAGATGTTCGATACAAAGTCATCAAAGAAAATTCCTCCTAAAATTAAGCACCTCCCTCCGACAACAGAGGCATTTGAACTCCATATAAAACGATGCCATTTGCAAGCTTGCACCTGGAACGCAGCAGCATCTTCGTCCTCATCCCTCCACCCTCCACCTTTGAATCCCACTGCTTTTGGATGGGCAAAGAATGAAGCAACGCACTCTTTGGTACCCGTTAAAATTCCAGATAACAAAGGGTTGGCACCACCAGAATTGCTGAAAAGTTTAAGGTGCAGCTGTTCAAGTGAGAAGCTATGTTCAACAGCAAGGTGCAGTTGTGCACAAGTAGGTCTGCCTTGTACAGAATTTTGCACGTGCGAAGGTGGCCAATTGTGTGGAAATTTGAAAAATAATGAAGCCCAATTTAAAGATAGTGAGAGTGAAATGTCCACTGTGTAAAATATTCTATAATTTTGAATTAAAGTTAAAGTAAACTACACTTCCTATTTACTACCTATTTCTAAACATATTTTATATTGAATTTCTTTTTAATCATGTTGAAAAAGTATAGTTTACCGTTATATCACAAAGTATCCCCATAATAAACATTTACTGATATTTAATTTTGGTCAGCCGACTCCCTTTCACTAGCAATAAAATAGGTGTTTTTTTATCATCCAGTAAATTTTGACCTTCGATACTTAAAGTTGACAAAAAGTGCCACTCTGGCACCCTTCATATTATGATTCAGTATATAAAATTGTACTAGTATCAATCATACGAATTAAAAAAAGACTCATTTGTAGGTTCCCAAACTTCATTCGATCACGATATGCAGGTACTACATCCTGAATTTTTCCCAATCCGTCCAAAATTGTATCTTCTTTTGGCGGGCTGTAGCGGCAAAACTATTTGTCTGACAAAAATGTTTCAATTAACTTTTTTGTAGCTTGTTTATTAAACGTTAATTCGTTAACTGAAATTTTTTTGTAAAACCCATAACTTTTGTTTTATAATCATAAAACCGTAGAAAGGGTTGAAATTTTGACAAAATCTCGAAAATTCTCAAAGAAACCGTTCGAATATTTGGCTGAAAAAGTCTAATTCGGATTAAGCACCCTCAAAAACATAAAAATCCGTTGAAAAAACGACTACTTTATTTTTTTCCTGAAAATAACACCCGATTTCTACTTTTTTCACCCCGAGAACTTTGCCGTTCGATATTTGGAATTGCTCAAAGGTGCCACTCTGGCACCCATTGATTATGTTTCAGTACATCAAAAAGTACTAGAATCAATCATAAAATATTAGTTGGACTCTATTTCCAGCATGGCGACTGGACTAAAAGGAGATATAACAGTTATATCTCCTCTATGGTAACAATCATTATGTGCCTGACAGGTATGATACTAGTGAGTAAAATTACACTAAAAGTTTGTTTTATAGCTCAGTGATGCTGCATGCTGCTTAAAAAATTGTTATGCACAAAACATTTTATTAAATTTTTTTAGGCGCTTCGCTGCTAAAAAATTTCATCAATTTCAAATTATCAATTACATTATACCCAAGAAACACAAACTTTCAAGGTTCGTCCCATAGAGGAGATATAACATTGTTATATATAACATAATATTGTTATATCTCCTCTATGGTTCGTCCTGTTTTTGTCTGGTATGGGGGTATGGTCAAATTCCGTTTACTTCCAGTTGCAGTTACGTAAATTTGACATATTTGGTATCAACTGGGCTACTAGGGTAAATATCTCTCTATTCTAAAAAAAGTTTTTGGTAAACGGTTTCCAGATAAAGGATTTTTAATTACTGAACCGAATGACATATATATGGTATCAAAATGACGAAATTCTTTCCGGATTTCCGAGTAGGCCCTTCGATTTTTCAAAAAATTCTCAATTTTAAATTTCCATTTTTTTAGATAACGGGTAAGGTCGCAGTTAAAAAGCAAGTACTTTCAAAAAAATTATTATGCAACCAATCACAACGACCGATTAACGCCATGTTTTAAGATGAGATATGGTTTTTTTCACCTTTTAAAAAATTACTTTCTAAATAAAATATCATTCAAAGACTGATAAAAGTATTCTAAAAACTTACATATGCGCCATTTAATGCAAAAATTTCACACTCTTTTTCCAATATTTATAATTTTTAGTCTGGTTTATCGAAATTAATTGTAAACATTGAGTGATGTGTAGGTTTTCTCTTATTATTTTCAATCGCTTATACGCTATTGTTTAACAAGTCTGGGTTTCTCTCTATTCTAAAAAAAAGTTTTTGGTAAACGGTTTCCAGAGAAAAACTTTTTAATTACTGAACTGAATGACACATATCTGGTATCAAAATGTTCGGATTCTTTCCGGATTTCCGAGTAGGCTATTGGATTTTTTAAAAAAATTCTCAATTTTAGAATATTTCCATTTTTATAGATTTCAGATAAGGTCGCAGTTACAAAGCAAGAAACTATAAATTTTAAAACAATCGAAAACATATTTCACTGGTGTTTTAATATTCAAATAGATTAAATAATCATCTTTCTATTTATAACACCAATTTAAAAAATATATTTTGTGTTATTTTTAACAATATTTATATTTTTGTTGTTCAAACGGTTTTAAATATATTTAAAACTTATGAATAATTAATTTATCTTTTATTTTTTAAATAACAAATTAATATTTTTATATTTATCTTTGTCGTTGTGGCAACCTAATCATTACTATATTTACAATAAAATATAAACTCGCTTTCGGAACTTTTGAACTTTTGCATTTATTTTTTAAAATAATTATTATTTTTTATATCCTTTTGCAAGTATTTTTAGGGTAGTAAAATGTAACTCTTTATTTCATAATGCCAAAACGCAAATAACTAGATAAGGGTGAATGTTTTAGAAATAAAGATAAAAATCGAAAATGTTGGAAGTCTATTGCTTCGACGTTTGTTTGTTCTCATGAAGATAAAATTCTGAATTTTCGCGATTTTTACAATAATTATTACATTTTTCACATCCAATCATTACAAATATTAAGAAAGTTAAATTTATTCCTGAGATGTTTTAGTGCTTCTTAACGGATCTGTGAAAAAATATTACCTTGGGGAAATGGTAAAAGAATGTTTACATTGCTCTGTTGTTATAAGAATGTTTTATAAAGTGAGTAAGTGCAGTGAGCTGGGTTTTGTGAGGAATTGCGAAGTGGTCCAAAATTTTCTGCGTAAGCAGTTAACGGGGGTTGGCGAGCGATAGCGAGCAGGGGGCGGTAGCCCCCTAGTAAACAAAAAATATGAATGATAAACACTAGGTATACTAACGAGTTACTTTAAAATATTAAGCTTAAATACTCATTAGCGAAATATTTTTATGTTCAGAATATTTATTAACAATTAGAATTAGTTAATTTTATAATAATGAATTAAAAACGTTGAATATTTTAAAAACATTTCGATTAAATTTTTGATAAGTTTGAACTAATATACTATATTCTAACTTTTAAGAAGGGAGATTTATTCATGGAGGGGATTTGGTGACGTGTTTTTGGAAAGTTGGTCGACGTTTTTTCTGCAAATTATTTAATTGCTTTAAAAAGTGAGGTAAGTTGATTGAGTTGGATTTTGTCGGAATTGCGAAGCAATTCAAAAAGGTCCTGCGTAAGCAGTTTACGGGGGTTGATGAGCGATAGCGAGCAGGGGGCGGTAGCTCCCTAGTAGATAAAATATTTGAAGTTTACCTGTTTTTGAAAAAAATTTTCATTAAAAGTTTTCTTCCTCTTTTGTGTGTTTGTTCCCATGTCGTATAGAGCAAGAGCCCGTGAACCCCAGACCTTCGTTATTTTGTAAAAGCTGAAAACTTGTCAGCGCATGCTCCCAACTCAGGTAAGAACGATGGACCATTATGAAGTTTGGGTTACCCTGGCTTTGGCAGGTAAACGGTACTAAAGGTGTGTAAAATACCGATCTACTTTCGTCAAATTGTAAAGTATGATTTTTTGGTATTACCTTCAGAATATTATAAAAAATCACGTCATTCATTCCCAGACACTTTCCATAGTGGCAACCCCTTGCCAGACACCCCTAATGTTCATGAAATTATAATTCTACTTACGTTATATTGTAAAAGCTGATTTTTATATATAATACTTGGGTAATAGTTAGATAATGTTTCCTCATTAGCCAGACATTTTTGATAGTTCCAACCCAACCCCTTGCCAGACAAGCATGTAGGGTAGCTGTAGGAGCGAGCGCGAGAGTGTATACTAGGGTGTATCGCTAGCAAACTTAGAGCAACAATGTGCACCTCAAAAAACTTTTGAATTTAAATATCCGTGCTCGCGACAATCTAGTGAACAGGCAAATATAAAATTTAAAAACATTAAACACGTCTGATTAAGACCTACGAAAACAATGAAAAAAATGAAACTTTGATGCTTAATAATTCCAAAACTAATTAGAATTTTGTAAAGAATTAAACGCCAATCTCTTTCTAAAAAATAAGAATATAAGTGCTTAAAAAATCATATTGATACCGTGATTAGTTTTCATTTTAGGTAGAAAAAAACGAAAAAGTGTCAAAAATTTCGAAAATTAAAAAATCAATTCCTCTAAACCAAATTCGAAATTCGAAAAAAGGGCAACGTAGTGCACATCTACATACTTCAGAGTATTAGGTTGCAAAAAATCATAGTTCTGCTGCTAATAGATTTTGCTGAACTGGATTACCGGCGAAAAAAGAAAAACTTCAACTTTGACCTTAAAAATACCCCAGAACTAATTATCACATCAGTTAGCTTTTTGTTCTAGAATGTGCCCCAAATATTCCACTACAAATATTTCAAATTTCATAAACTTCTATCTAGTAGTTTTTGCGATATGAGAGTTCAAATAGTTGAAAAATTAAATTTTCTGAAACAGCGGCGGCGGCAGCGGCGGCGGTGACAGTAACTTTTTTTTAATATAGAGAGAAAAAAATTAAACTTCCGCCCGGCCGATTTTGGCCGATTTTTAGTATGTTATTATTGAGGTCATTCCTAAGTGAAAACCGTTGAGAAACCTTTTATTGCAATTTGTCCGAGGTTCAACTCTATTTTCAGTGGACTATTATTTTTGCGTGAAAAATAGATTAAAAAAATAAAAAAAACTTATGTAGTTGTAGCATCGAATGTCTTTTCTTGAGATGTTTTTGAGATTTACACAGATTAATAGTTGTATAAATCTGTGCCAAAAAGTTAATTTGCATAAGTCATTGTAATCATGCCATCTCACTCGCACCCATCCATAGGATACTGTCTCGCGCTCGCTCTAAAGCTACCCTACATGCTTGTCTGGCAAGGGGTTGGAACTATCAAAAATGTCTGGCTAATGAGGAAACATTATCTAACTATTACCCAAGTATTATATATAAAAATCAGCTTTTACAATATAACGTAAGTAGAATTATAATTTCATGAACATTAGGGGTGTCTGGCAAGGGGTTGCCACTATGGAAAGTGTCTGGGAATGAATGACGTGATTTTTTATAATATTCTGAAGGTAATACCAAAAAATCATACTTTACAATTTGACGAAAGTAGATCGGTATTTTACACACCTTTAGTACCATTTACCTGCCAAAGCCAGGGTAACCCAAACTTCATAATGGTCCATCGTTCTTACCTGAGTTGGGAGCATGCGCTGACAAGTTTTCAGCTTTTACAAAATAACGAAGGTCTGGGGTTCACGGGCTCTTAGACTAGTACATTTTATTAGTTTAAATATTTTTTTAATTGCAAGGCAACTTGAACAAGTACAATAATATAAATAATATAAATTTTAAATATAGCCTTAGAATAAAGGCATCTAATATATTACTTGGTATCTTTCCTAGAGAAATTTAAGTGTGAAATGAATCACTTTTTAAAACGCTTTAGCCAGATAATCCAAGTTAGTGGAATTTTAAAAATATCGAAGACTTTAATTAATGTCAAATGTATTGATCTATGTTAATTGCGCTTTCATTGATTCAACATTGTATAATTAACTTTTTCAACTAACTTTGCTTAATTATTTAGTATATCCATATGCAAACACTTTTTCTTGTGAACCATATCAAAAGAAATCGCTCTTTAATTGCTGCAAAAACATTTTGAATATGCAGAAATTGGATTCAATACTCAAAAAAGTCAAGCTAAATAATTTCCAGTAAAAATTTCTGAGTTCCAACAACATTTCCAAAACATGTTGCTTCACATGAAGGGATTACGAAACCAGGGTAACAAAAATGGAAAGACAACACGCTCCGTAAATACCCAAGATTCCCCCTCTACCAGTTCCTTAATAGAAAACTAAAGGCAAAACTGGCCGTACTCTAATACCCTCCCTTCATCCGACATTGTATAGGGAATTTTTGAAAGTCTGATGAGGTGACAACTCTACACTAGCGTAATATGGTAAAACCTCTTAAAAGTACCCTTTTGAGACTCTTTACAGCAAGTGTATTCTTTGAGACCGAGCTGAGAGACTGTGAGAGTCTCTCGGGAAATTAAGTAGCCTCTCGAAATGCTGGGATGGGAGGAATTTTCGAAGCTCTTAGGAATGTCTGGGAAACAACGTTTTTGTCATGAGAAGTTAGTGTACGATACGAAGACTGAGAATATTTGGCGCGTGTTAACTTGCCTTTTGACAATATGAAATGACTCTGTCTTTGAGATATGAGGCTTGCAAGTTTCTGAATTCGAGTGTTTTGGTACGAGTTATGTGAATTTTCATGATAGACGTTTGATCCATAGGAAATGCTTATATAGAGTTAAGAACAGTGATATTCTTAGGATATTTTTGGAAGAGTAAAAATACTCCCCGACTTTTTAAGGAGGCGTGAAATTCATTTATGAGGAGTGAAATCGGAAATAGCATAAACTGCATATACGAAGTCAAATTTTATATAAAAAAGCTTTCTTTTTTTAATGAAAAAAATTAAATTGAAAAAAAATATTGATACTATTTTGTTTTTTTTTAAACAATTATAGCATCTGTTAAATATTAGTAGAAAATATTAACCATTATGAATAAAATAGTTTATTTTACATTAAACATTCTAAATGAAATATTTATTTAATATTGCAAATTTGAGTAGAAAAATTATTAATATTCGATTTCAATGAGGCGTCATACATTTTTTAAGCAAAACCTTTGTTAAAAATTCAAAGCGTGAAAATACGCCTGGTTAGAATTAAAAAATGTATTTCCGATTTTCATTGAGTGAAATACGCTCTCAGTGACGTTAAAAATATCTCTGGTTAAGAAGATAGTTTAAAATTGTCCAGCTTGAAAACATTGCTATAAAGCCCATGCTTAGTAAAAATTTACTCATTTAATTGTACACTTCTTATCTGTAAATCTTTTCAATTAAAAGTAATGTATACGTATATGTTGGATATATAAAGAGCGAAATTTAATTAAATGTTTTTCTGAGATCTAGGAACTGTGAGATATTTGAGTCATACGGAACCAGGTTTTATTCTAGAGTCTACAGAAAAAAAACCTTAAATAAAAACCTCAATAAAACCGATGAATCCTGATGAAACAGGGGGATATTATTTAATTATTTTTGATTTGATTTGTTGTTTTAGTTGTCTTACTTAAAGCCCTGGATCTCTACCTTAGGTAGCGACATCACGCTCAATCGGCCGCCATTTTGGGGAGAACTCACTACTTGTCTGGATAGTCTAGAGCTTATCGTCACTAGTAGTGAGTTCTCCCCAAAATGGCGGCCGATTGAGCGTGATGTCGCTACTTAAGGTAGAGGATCTAGGGCTTTAGTCTTACTGTGTTTAGCCACTTAGTCCTATAAAAAGTTACTTATCTTACCAACTAACCGAAACATAAAACTCAAGAAAACTACTCAATCAATGGATAAAATTTTAAATTATAGGTACTCATGAAAGGAGAATTTCACCATTTATTGCTGGTTAAGCAATAAATGGTGAGAGTTGTGAGATTACAACTATAGGTTACAACTATAGGTATCTTATTACAACTATAGGTATCTTATTGTATTTTTGTCCTGTGTAAAAGCAAAACTAACTTATCTCACTTTATGAAAAAATTATTTAAAAAAGAGTAAAAATACCTAATATTTTAGCATCGCTAATAAGATAGAAATGTCTTTAAGTTCATATTCTTACATAACTATCAGTTTTGAAGTATCATATTACTTGATATTTGTCTCGCGCTGTACTACAGGGAATATAACCATCGCTCACAGTAATGAAAAAAGTTCAGAGCTGCGGTGAAAAAACTTTGCCTCAGATCATTTATCTTGATAAAACATAACACCATCAGCCTAAAGCGTTGAGAGCTATTCCCTATCCCCCTAGAAGCTTATCGCATATTCTTATTTATCATTTCATTGACTGGACAAACGCGAAACGTTAGCATGAGCAAAAAAAAGAGCATGTGACTGAGATCAGGAGATCCCAGGGGGTTCTCAATTGAGCGGTCGATACCCAGACAAATTGAATTTCGCATTATAAAACCTGTCTGTAGGAAAATCGGCAAAATGGGCCTACCGGATATCCTCTTCCTTCGCCGACGTCACAGGAAACACACTATTAAAAAGATTCAATTTCTCAATCGATTCCCCAGGTTTTGCGAAACTGTTCTTGTTTTCAGATCCTGAAAGAGATGTATGCAAATTATTACAGTCAGAAACCGTATGCTTTGAACATTTGTTTTATAGATCTATGTTTAAAGTGTCTGAATACAAATTTCGGGATGTTGCTACTTTTTAAAAGTATTGTAAGTCTCTAGTGGAATTGAAATGTTGTTCGAGATGTTTGAATTTTTGAGATTCTACTTTGCATGATCCTTTTAAAGTCGAAATAAGTTTTCTTTCTTTGAGAGTTAAGTTAAGTCAGGCTATCTGAATTCAGTATTCTTTAATCATATTTATGTCATTACTACGGGTGGGAATTATGTTTTTAATTGTATTCGACATCCCTAGAAAGAGGAAGTTTTACCTCATAAAAAGATTGCAATATTCTTATTAAGAAAGGGGCATCATGTTTTATTTAACAAGTTCATTTAATTGGTTAAGCAATGAACTTCAATATCTAAGGGATGTGTGCGCCCCTTTTACACCAATCAGAGAGTTGCTCAGCAAACTCTTGTTCCCTCTTCTTCTGTATCTTTTCTGATATTCTGGTTTGAGATTTGTTTAAGGTGTTGAGGAGAAATTACCAGAAAAAATCGTGAAGTACTTTAAAACTGCGATGCATTTTATTTGATCCTTAACCATTATCAAAAACAATAGTATGAAAAAATATCAATCTATGTATAATGTCAAAACACAGTGTGATGCGACGTTTTTTTCTCATCACCGTCGCAGTGACGTATACGCACCTCTTCCTACACGCACGTCTGGTTCTCGACCGTGTAGTAGGCCTCCACTGACTGCTTGGGCAGAATGGGGGAGGTGGGGCACAATTCAACGGCCACAGTCGTGGCGTACACTGAAACGAAACACGCACTTACTAATGAACTATTTATGGTTCAAGACAGGATTCATTTAACTACAGAATATAAGAATATAATATGAGATATGTAAAAGAACTATATTGTGCTTTCTTTATCTGGTAAATTATTTAAATACAAGACCTTTTGAGTAAAGTTAATTTGTATTTGTTAAAGGTATTTACTGTTGTCGAATAATCTTATTCATGAATTCATTCATACGGTTAGCTATTGCATTTCAAATAATGTTTCCATGCATTTCCATATGATTAAGCTGGGAAAATTTTACACTACGGAAATTTGGAAATAAGTTTTTCATTTATTTAAGAGTTTAAATTAATGCACAATTTAGTGCGTAGTTAGATCACTTTCTTCATTTTGTCCCGGTAACTTATAACGCTAACAACGTTACCGAGACGTGGCTCTGGGTTGGATCCTAACAGAGCCCACACCCTTGGCGAAGTTGGCGATAATTGCGCCATCTTGGTAACCCTACTTTGATACACAAGATATCTCTTGGCGCCATCTCGTTCTGGCTTGGCGCTTTTTTCGGTTTGTTGCTAAGGGTATGGGCTCTCCTAGGATTTTAACATGGATCTCACATCACCCGATACTATATCGGCGACTTATATTAAAAACCCTCGCACTGTCAGACAATAGAACTTCAAGTGAAATACTAACTATTACTAGACAAGAGTTATAATACCTTAACCCTTTCAGTCCTAATCTGTACGAGATTTCAATAATATCCTAACAAAAATTTGGGGTGACTAGGAATGAAAGGGTTAAGATAGGATACATTCAATAAAAAAACTGTAATAAGAAATTTTTACGTTAATGATTCTATCCACAACAATCACATTCGGTAATCACTCCCAACTTCACTCATTCTGTAACTCCCAATAAACCCTCAAAGAACCACCCTAAGCCTAACAACGTTAAAGGAACACACCACTCGATCGCCCTTCCTTCCTTCCATCCATCCACACACACACAAACATCTCACGTTCTCCACTAATGAACAAATAGGCCTGGAATGTGGGAGTCGTGTGGACGAGAACGAATGTCGTCTCCTCACCTTCGATGTCACTCGGAAGTGGGATGATGTCCGGGCTTTTTTCGTTTCCGTCTCCCCCGATGCTGTCGGTGGGTTCCTTCTTGATGGGAGAGGGGTATCTGTGGAGAAAGAGAGACAGACTGTCACATGCGATGGGGACGGTTGTAGTGATGGTGTTGGGTGCGTGTTTTGTGGTGAGATGTGAGTGTACTTTTTTCTTGTTTACCCTTTTACTACCAGAAATAACTGGGTAAAAATTATTTTTTTGCCTTATTCATGTAGTTAGGGGCCAAATAAAAGGAAAATGGAAAAAAATTATATTTTTTAAATTTAAAATTTAAAAAAATTGAAACTGGGGACTGAAACTGAACTTTATGAATTATAGCACCTAAGGTGCAATTATTGCTACCATAATTTAAAAATATGCTGAAAATTAAAGCTTAACATTGGGTATCATATTTGCTACAATGGGCAGTATAGACGGGGTTAAGTTGAAAGAATGTGTGTTGATTGTTTAGCATATGAAGTTTTCCAGCATGAAAGAGATGTGATTTGAAAGATGTGTTTAAGAAGAGATGTGTTTTTGTGATTTGAAAACTCCTTTTTTAAAACGGCCTAATCGGGCTTACCCCTTTGGTGAATCATAATTTTCCTTTTGTTCAAATTTTTCTTTTGACTGATTGATTGATTGAAAAATCATTGAGATCAAATATACAGACGAATATAAATGTAAAATGTAGTTTGTTTGTTAGACCAGATTATAGTAGTCCGTTTACTAAACGTTGGTTTTAACATGTTTCTGTAAAATATTAAGTTTAAAAGAACTATAAAAGAGTTGGAATGGAACCCGAAGAAAATATTAATAGTAATCAAAAATAATGAGGAAAAATCACGCAGGAGATAGATCAATAAAACATGGCTTAGAAAAGTTTTTAAGTGTTTATCTCATGTAATATAACAAGGACTGATGATACAATAGGTTTTTTATGAGACATTTGCTAACCACCAAGTAGTCAAGCTACCGACAATAAATTGCATTCAAACATATGAATATTCCTCACAGAAGGAAGTTTGTTTCTCTGCCATAAAACGCTAGTAGTAAGAAAATCGTTTTACAGGCGTTCTCCCATGTTCTTGTTTTTTCCGTTATACATCACAAACAAATCAAGAGAGGATCTACTTAAATGTCTATTTGGGATGTTATTGGCTTTTTGAAAATTGAACTTACTGTGTCAAGAGCCTGAATCAAAAATATTTTTGAAATATTACGTAAATAAAAACTAAATATCTAATTAACGCCTTACTCTAATTTTTACAACTAAAAAATTAAGCTAATTTTTATAAAAGCGAACTTTTCTAGTCGAACGTTTCTAGTTTATGAAAATCAAATGTTTTATTTCATTTTCATCAAAGTGGAAATTCTTGAAGGAATAAATCATGTCGAACACCACTCCATGTGACACTCGTATGTTAACCGTTGTTGGATGTGCATAATTGGAACTTTTTTTTAACTTTCTTATAACCAAAGCTGATAATTACACGGGTAATGAAACCACATTGAGATAAATTTTCATTTTTTACTTATTATTATAATTCAAAGATGTCTAGTTTTAATAGTGTGAAACATTTCATTTTAAACCGATTAAATTATGATCATTTGAAAATGTTTAATTTATTTAAAAAATTCAGTAATTTAAATATTTAACTTACTCAAAAGTTAAAGGACTGAAAATTAATTTAAGGTAATCCACATAGTTTAAGGTAATTTATTTAATTCGCGGCGAGCGTTAACTTAAATATTTTGATTTCTTATTGAAAAACTACTATTACGAAGACTTTTCTTCCATTTTACTTAAAATATTTAAATTTTAGTGCAATCTTTCGTAAATATGATAGGAGATACGATTTACCAAAAAAAAATTATTCATAACCTACCTTAATTTTTCACTATTTTTTCCGCATTGGCTTGAAACACTTTTACGTAGATAAGTAAAAGTTTTGAGAAAAAAGTAAAATCGTCGATCCATAACGAAAATCCCAGAAAAAATACCCTTTTGAATACCCCAATAAAATTCCATTTAACCAATTCCAAACATCCATTCCCATTTTAACCCAATCAAAAAAATCCTCCATTACCACGAACGGCACTCACCGAATTCCTCACAAAACATCTCTCGACCGACATTACCTGAAAATCACATTTCAATCAAACCTCCATTCCCCATAAAAATCCGTACATTCCAAAACACCTCAACTCGCTTTGTTCCACTGTTCCCCTCTAATCACCGCGGAATCGGTTATTATTTCCAGCGATAGGGGGAGCCCGTTTCGGAAAGTTTTGAAAACTTTAATATCCTTCTACTTCCTGAGAGTAATTGAAAGTTGGTCCGGACGGGTCCATTCTGCCGGTGTGAGTCGTTTCCTTACCGTCCGGGGGAGGGAAGGCGGAAATGGATGGGCGCGTTTTGTAATGGGATATGGGGCGAGGGTTTTTCTTATTTCCGGTCCCGTGAGATTAGGCTGCGTTTTGATGAATGTATTCGACCGTGAAAGCCTTGTTTCGTTCGAATATGAGGTTTGAAACTATCGGGTATTATTGTGTTGTGATAGTTATTGTGTTGCAATAGTCGGCTGTATTGCCGTAGTTAATGGTTAGAGAAATAAATTTCTAGCGTTTCTGATAACATGTTGTCGAATTTCGTGAAAGTGAAGTTCTAAAAGTTCATGAAAGAGGGACTTTATTGAGTCATATAATATTAATTTAATATTAAAAGAACAATTAAATATAAGAGGCAATTATAAAACCTCACAAATTGAGATTTCTACCACAAACATGCAGGAAAATAAGTTCAAAGAATCAAAGTAAGTAATATTACTTTTCAAAATTTAGATTCATAGAATAAATAGAATAACGTTGTGCAAAACGGCTTAAAGTTTTTATAACTTTAAAAATACAGAGTTTTTGTGAATTAAAAAAATGATAATATGGAAAATTTTGATAATTTTAAAAAAATGTGTGTAGATAAGATTTAGGTGGTATTTTGAGATACTTAAGTGGCCAAAAATAGGTGAAAATGCCAGAGTTATATATTATGTTTAGTTTATCTTGAAGTTTCAAATGAAAATTTATTAATAAAGGTTCCATGAATGCATTAATCCTTACAAAACACTAGTAAAGAACACTGAAAACATATCCTTATGAATTACAACTGACGCAATATATCATCCTACTCTATCTAAAAATAAATATGTGCACAGATGCTACTAACAGTTCGTGTAAACAAGTTTATTATAAATGACTCAACAAATACTTATGACTAATTTCTGCTACAACAAAAGAGGTATTAGGAACGCTGAGAAAAAAAAGGACATGCCGAGATAAGCATCATAATTACACATCCTCTCTAAATGACGAAAAATCGCGATTTACAGCTTAGTTATGACCGCAACCAGAAGGGCGTAATGACAAGTTTTTGTAAGGCCACTCTTTTGTAATCATTCCGACAAAAAGGGACCGTTTGTCACTTGTAACGATAGCCATTTGTATAAACATTCCTTTTTTGAGGGCCATGCAAAACAGATGGTGATGGTTTTTTGGAGTGATCCGTTGTTAATTATTTCAGCTGGAAAAAGAAATCTCGTCAGGATGCGAGATGAATGCATGCGGTAGTTAAAAAGAGAATTCAAAATGGCGTTTCTTTTATGACGGGTCAATTAAATAAGCAACATTTATGCTTAATGTCTCGTGTGACTATAATTGCGATTTGCTGATGGATAAAAAGCTTGAATAGTAAGGGTTAATTAGGAGGAATTTATGATTTGTTTTGGCTGTTTGTTCTTTTGTACTAAATATTTCTTTTTTGAAAGTACGCAATGTAATTATAATGGTATTATTATCTACGTTGCGTAACGTTGAAATTTCACAACTAGCTGTTAAAGTTTCCTGTCGTCTCTTAGATAAAAGTAGAATTTTATTGTATGGAACAATGGGAGTAATTGTGTGCAAAACCGGCTTATGGAATTTCTTCATACTTTTTCTTTTGTTGGATTTTGTTTAGTTTCAGAGGATTTAAGATATTTTTTTGCCATCTTACTGTGAAGGTGTTCCCAATTTTAAAAATAAGTCCCTTTTGTTTTTTACCCAATATTTATTTGAATAAACTATTTAAATCTCAATTTAGTATGCTCGGTTTGTCATTACTTTGTAAAATGGAAATTACAATAAATGATGTGTAAATATTACTAAAAAGGTTAAAAACAAAAGTAAGATATGCAAATTACAAAGCCACCGGAGAAATAAATAAATTGAAAGTCATTGAAAACGTCATTGTATTGTTAAATGATAAAGAAGTTTGGTTCTTTCGTTTGATAGTAGAACAGCTAACAATGGTAAAAAGTAAGGAAAGTGTTGAATATTGATACATTTTGACTTGTGTTTTAAAGTAATTCAATTTGCGTGATTAAAAATTCAAGATAAAAGAAGTTTAAAAAAGGACTTACTTTAACTTTTCTTCCTCAAAATAGGTTCCTGTAAAAATAGATAATTAGTTGTAATAAAATCTAGGAAAACGACGTGGATGTAAACAATTTCTAGGAATTAATTAAATCAGTGTCATTTTTCATTAAAAATAAGCTTATTTTTGTTTGTGTTAGATACTTTTAATACGAATAACGAATAACGCATAAAAACAATTTGAGTCATACGAAATTAATATCAATTTTAATTATCTAGAATTATAGTTTAAAAAAAGAGGATATTTGGAAAGTACATATACATGACCTAAAACAGTTGGTGTAATGACTTTTTTAATTCCCTAAAATTTTTACTTCATCACGTATATTGCACTCATGCATCGTTAAATTGATTAATACTTTAAGTTACAACTGTTTTGAATCTCATCTTATGCAAAATATAAAATATATATATATTTATCTACAAAATGTGTTTATGCGAAAGAAAAGAAAAAATTTGTCTGACTCAGTTTCAGTAAAAACTAGCGTTTACGAAACACTATATTATGTATGGTGTCAGAAATTTTGAAAAATCTTTTGAACGTAGAATGCATATTTATTAAACTGATCCTGTCTTGATAGAAAACAACACATCTTATTTCAAAATGTAATTAGTTTTTGTTTCGATATAACATATTTTGGAGTCTTCAGAGTAAAATTAAAAGTAAAAACGTTATCTTGAGAAAATGAGCTTATCATTTTGAATAGCCTAGGAAGATCTGCAAAAAATGTCTCATAGGTTTTTATCCTTACCCAAGATTTTTTATATCTAGAAATATTATTTGATATCTATGTAATTAGCTATTATTTTCTTTGTCAGTTAAAGCAGCTTCGTTTTGAAAAATAGAAAAAAGGATAGCTATTTGATGCTCACATGCGACATGCCTTTATAATGTGTTTTGATGGCTCTTAATTAAACCCTTTTATATAACCTTTAAAAAGGAAAAGAGCTTAGGATTTCTAGGATTAAAAATTAGATATTAAAGTTTTATAAATAATGTCTTACGCAATACCATCTGTTAAAAATACTGTCTTTGTTCATTTCGATTTTTTATACATCGCATTTTAAGTTATGATTAAAAAATTCTTCATTTATTATATTTTTAAAATACACAGTTTCTTACATTATCACCATTTGTTATACCAAAATAACATTTGAGTAAGTTAACATGGGCAAGATCAATGCATTGGCGTAGGCGGCTCTTAAAAATTGGGGGGACGCCTCAAGGATTCGGGATTCCTCACTAAATGGTTTTTAAAAAACTATTGTATAATAACCCCAAAAATAATCGATTTTCTATTTCACCCTCGTTTAAATATTTTAAGGTGGTTTTGAATCAACTAATTAACATATGGCCCAATTTTTTAAAAACCGTTTGTAAGGTTTTACTAAAAAGGGGGTCTGAGCGCTCTCCCCCAGAAAAATTTTAAAAATTAGACCTTTTAGATACAGGTTTAAACTCATTTTAAAGTGTTATAAGATAACAGTTTCAAAATAAAAATTTTTATGCTTTAACTGGTGCTGTAGCTGGATTTTTTTGAGGGGGTCTCATTAAATTATTTTTTTATCTATAAACTGAATTTTTTGTTGGGATAATGTTTTCTCATTCTCACTTGCTTCAATCTACTCTAAATGAAATCGTGTTCTAAAAATGGGGTGTCCGTCCCCCTCTTGTATACGCCCATGTATACGCCTCTTAAATTAGGTGCCATTGGTATAATGACACCATCCTTTAGGATTAAAAGTCGGAGAAACACACATTTAATAAATTTTCGGTCACCCTCAAAAGTTAAAAAAGTTTTTTAAAAAAGTGTTCCCAATTATTGGGGGGGACGCGTCCCCCCCGTCCCCCCGGCGACGACGCCCGTTGATCAATGCATGGTATCATATCCCTATATGATAAAAGCCCTATTATAATTGGAAAAATAATACTATTTTTAAATTATGATATCACGATTAAACTTTATGGGATAAGTATCAATAACAATTAGAATTCATTAACAATAGGGAAAGTATTTGTAAAAAGTAGTTTAAATTCACTATTAACATATATGAACACTAAGATTAAAAAAATACTTAAAATTTAAAATCATAAATAATTTCACCCATCTTTTAAACCTGGTGTTTTCTTTCATTCTTTTCTAACAAGGAGGAAAACCAAACAATGTCCAACCTCTTTTACCTACTGTTTAAACCAGGGAATTAAATATCAGGATATAGATCCCCCAAATTGTGATGTTTTCTTTTAAGTACTAATAGTTACTCTTATTGTATCTGTATGATTTTAACATAATCTTAAATATCTCAGAAAAGCACTTAATATTGTCAGTACAAAAATCGCTTACTTCTCTGGGGCGGATGAGTATGGATCTTGACCACAACAATGACCACGAGCACCAAAACGACGAGTGAGAGGACGACCCCGATGACCACCCCCACAGCAGGGGACAAGATAGACTCTTCCTCCGCCCTCGGCCACACCTCTTCCTCTTCTTCCTCGTCTTCAGGGGAAGGGCCCAGCAAGCCCATGTCTGTAGAGACTTCGCCTGAAAAGAATGAAGCCTTTATTTAAGAAGAGAGATATAACTGATTTACTGTTGCAGTTTTTCTAGAAAGTCTTACAAGAGAAGCACCTTACTATACTCTATTCATTTTGAATAGGCCTCTGAAATGTTGCATTCCCCCCACCACCAGGGCCCGACTTACAAGTTGGGGGGCCCTGGGCAAAGTAACCATTTGGGGGACCCCGGCATGGCTGAAAACTTAAATTTATTTGACTTCAAATAACAAAAACAATCATTTTTGATCCAAGTGTAATTGTTACGGGCAATGTGATAATATATCAGGGGATTATCAATAATACCCGTGTATTTTGAGGAAAGTGGTAAATACTCATTAATAAATGCCATTGGATTTAGTACATTGCCCGCCTCACTTTGGCATTATTAATAATAATGGCGGGTTTATCACTTTGCGCGAAACATAAACACTAAATGAAAAAATTATTTATTTGAACGCTTCAAAAGTTTAATACTATAATGATTTTAAATCCATTAGTTAAAAATTTTGTTTTACACTCTTTCTCATTTTCCTAGCTTTTTAAGTGTTACGGGAGCCCTCTTGAAAAGGGGGCCCTGGACAAGTGCCTTGAATGCCCTCCCAGAAATTAGGATCTGTCCACAGAGTATAGAGCTTAACAGAGGATTCATCTCCATAGACGCTAATGGCAACTTTTTTAACATGGCTTTTCCCATAGACAAACTTCATGTACATCGGACCGCCTTCTTTAATACCACGTCATTCCTGCTAATTCTCTGTCATTCGCCCACAGAAGCTGTCACTCAAATCCAAATCGGAAGTGGAAGGAAAAGAGCAGCACCGATGAAATTAAAATGCCGCTTGATAGAAGTTCCATATCCAATAAGGAATCACTTTCGCATTTCGCCTTCTCTGATGTGAAATTTATTATAAGTGAATTTTAGTGAAATTTATTATAATCTGGGAGCCGAAATTAAATTAAGTAACTAAAGAGGAAAACTGCCGTTTGGAATCTCTGTAAGCTCCATACTCTGGGGATCTGCCACTGAATCAGTAACCTTGGCAACTATCAACGTCAAAGCGACGAAAAAGGATCACTACTTTTTTTCCATCTTATTTCCGTTAACCGTAAAAATATTAAGATCGTACAAAGATGCGCCTTTATTTTCAAAGCCAGCTTCAACTGCAGTAAAAAAATACAACTAATGAACCAGTCTGTGCGAATGTAACTATGGTTACGCTTTTGGCGAAGGGAAGCATTATTTTTAGCTGCCTATTTTGTAAAGGAGTAGAGTATAATAACTCAGCACTTATCTGCAGTGACAATTTTGGTTTGACGCACCCAAAGGTTCATTTAGAATTAGAGAGTTTTTACACAATTTGAATTGAAGCGCTTGGTGGATGAAGGGACTATGTTACAAGGCCTGTCCCAAAAGTAATGAGACTAAATTCCATTCAGAATTAGGGAATTCAGTCTCGTTACTTTTGGGACAGGTCTTGTAACATAGCCCCTTCATCCACCAAGCTCTTCAATTGTGTTAAAAGAAAGGTATCGTCGTGGAGTAGTATGACAAAATCCAATTTTTGGTCATTTAGAGTTGGGCATCAATTCATATTCAACTTTTGACACCGGATCGCCTGAAATAGACGGTTTTGCAAAAAAAGCTCTAGAGCCGTTGCTATCGTTAGTTTGACTATCGTTCAATCCATAGAGATGCGTGTTTGAGTGAGTTGCTTCTTCTTCTGAAAAGTTGGGAAAACAGAGTTGTGTAATTAATGAACATTATGTAATTCTCTCAGCCTTAAAAAACATAAAACTAACATTCCAGTTGTCAGTTTTATTCTGATGAAACATAACTTAAGTTTAACATTTTTCTCTTGAATCAAATCTCACTTTTTGTAAAATATTTTAGAAACTTATAGAAGGGTAATTCAATCTCTAGAACGATTTTATCTGTATTGAAATACATTTTTACACTTAACATTGCTATACACCTATCATTTTATAATTCTTAATATTTTCTAAAACATTACCGGCTAATCTTACCGTTTTTTAACTCGTAGTTCAGTCTCATTCCACTTTATAAATTGAATATTTCAAAGTAGTTTTGTAAGATAACGAAAACTTAAAAAACAAACAAGTAATTTCCAATTCCTAAACATTTGACATAATTATGAAATAATGGTATTTACTTAAAGTGATTGTGTGAATCAATGCACTTGCAACTACTTCCAATATAAACTTTCTTGGCAATGAAATAATAACTTCGTAACTTATAATTTCTTGAAATAACTTTTGAAAATATTGACTCATATTAATAGAGATAATCTAGTTAAGTTACTCTACTAATTTATATTAGCATGCTACACTATCATCTAGTATTATTTTAAAATTACATTTTCTGTTTAGAATATCCAAAAAAGTTTCGTGTCGGCAGCAGTCTATTCAACAAGTTCATGTATATTCAATAAAATTTTTATTTTCCATACAAACTCATCGAAGGGAGAAAAACTACCTAAGTAGCATCGGCTCAATTTTCTTTTAGTCCCACCTGAAAGTCAGCACATGGGTTTTCTATGAATAAATTACTCCCTCTTCTAGGAAACGTATGCAAATACCTGGAATCATTTTTCAGGAAAAGTCCTCGGGTCCTTTTGAATAATTTTTTGTGTCGGCTAAAATGTTGATGTCAGGCTTTTTTTTCTCATTACGTTCGTAGTCTATTTCGGATATTAATAAAAGAAGTGAGATATTTATAGCTGTTTTTTGAACTTGGGTCTTTGATAAAGTGCTGTTGCATTTTACTGAAGATTTTATGGATGTTTATTTTTCAATTGCTTTGGAATTCAGTGGTAGCGTTCCAAAGAAATTTCAGACACTATTTAGTTTAGGGCATTCAAGGTTATACTCAGTCTACGTTAAATTCTAACTCAATTTTTTTGTTTAGGGTTCATCGCCTGTGCCTTTAATGTGATGCGTCTGAGAAGATTGAACTGTTTCTACCTTGTCGTGATTTGTATATTGGTTGCATCACCATAATTTGCAGTCATGTCTTAGAGTAACAAAGTAAGTTGATATGGATGTTTTAAGGTAAATTTTGTATCTAAGTACACGCATTCTTTTACATCTGAATTATATTGTGTTATTTTGTACTTAAAATGACAGGAAGGATGATCCTGTTCTCATGATAACATTTTCATAGATTTGATTTAGTTTAAAAAGCACGTTAGGTTTTGAGAGAGAGAGAGGATTTTATGCTAACTTAAAATGATATACGTAACCTGAAAAGAGAATGAAGAGAACCACATGTAACTTGAAAACCACATGTAAAACACTAACTTTTCACAGGAAAACTAGTTTTTGTGAATAAATTAGAAGAGGTTTAAGTTGTGATGTAAATTTTTCCTTTTTAAAATTCAGGTAAAACCATGTTACTTTAACATTAAAGAGATGCAATGCTACTGGAAATCTGAAGGCTGATCTGGCTTGGGTCTTATAACTATATCAGGACACAGGGAACGTACCCATCCATACTACGTGACCAATTTTTTACTATTTTTGACCCCTTGGTGACCACCCGTAGTATATGCCAAGACCCCTCCTCCCCCTCTAGTTTTCACGTAGTAATTCATAAAAACGGTTTTCAATCATTTTTTGCGAACAGAAAGTTAAAAAAAATAATTTGACTTAACCCTACAGTGCATACTGATGCCATTTGGTAACACGACATTTTTCTCCATTTCCTACTCGAACTTTCATTTCCAAACGGCAACACCATGCAATAAGTACAATAGATATAACATTTCATTGTATTAGCACTTTAGACTGCCAGTAGATCACAGCAGGGGTACTATTTTGAGACATTTGTTAGTAGCTAGTGAAACGAAAGTCAAGACACAGAAAATGCCAAAATAAAAGGACCATATAAATTAAAATAAAAAAAAATTTCAGCTTGAAAAAAAATGTTTTGAAAAGATAAGTTATTTTTTTATATATTTAGAGCATTTGGTTTTATTTCACTTCACAATTAATTTCACAAGAGACACAGATTAATTTCACAAGGACAAAGTTTTTTGCCAATAAAAAGTAGAAAAAAATTAAATTAAAATTTTTTTTAGTATTTTTTTACTAATGTACACCATAATAGAAGTCACATAAATGATTTTCAAGTGAATTGAAAAAATCATGCATTGTAGGGTTAATTTGTCCTTATATTGACTACGTGACGAAAACCTAAGCCCCCAACCCACTCCCTGTGACCAAGCGTGGTATTTCGAAGACCTCCATCCCCCCTGAATGGGTTACGTAGTATAGGTATGTTTCCTAATGTAGATGTGAAATTAGTAAATGTTGGAAGGAACACCAGTGATGAAAGGGTTCGGTTCTTTCTTTTCCTAATGCATTTACTACTTGGAGACACGGAATCGCGTCATTATTGGCTTAAAAACAAATGACTTCATTAAAAAGTAAATAACTTCATTCACAAGCTCTTACTCATTATTTCATGTGTTTTGTTTACCCAAATTTCTATCCTTGCTCAGTTCCCTCTACTCTTTCCTATTGACTCAAACTTTGAATTTGGCATGGGAAAAAACTCGATCCGGAGAGTTTCCAAAGAAAAGAGGTCAGTGGTCTACGAGAAGCACCCGTAAGAATTCGCGCTCGGACTTAAGTTTATCTTCTCGGGTCGTAAAGGAGCTGGGCTTATTGCGCCTGCGATTGGCTCGTAAATTCCCGTACTGACGAGATGGCTTTCAACACCCCCATAAAATGGAACTTTATTCGGAAGCGCGGCCCGCTAAAACGGTTACTGTTTAGCAGGTCCCGAAACGGGCGCGCATATCGATTCATGGGCTTTTGGGAGTTGACATTTAGAAAGGGGATTTGAAATTGGTTAGGACATATTTGAAAGCGATTTGGAGTTTGAATATTTCAGATGCTCGAAATGTATTGAGAGTTTACTTGGAGTTAAATATTTTTCTGCTTTGTAAGGGGAGTTTATCAGTTAATGTCCACGGTCGTTCGAAAATTCAAAGGTGTAGAAATCTGTTTGAAATGTGGACTTTCCTGCTAGGCGTTCAATGTGTTTAGATATTTTTAGTTATTATGGTTGTATTCAAAGGTGCAGATTTTTGAAGTACCTCTATAATCCCGGATTTTTTCACGGTTTCGCGCATTATTGTGTACATTTTATATCTAAATTAAAATTTGTTCATTAAAAAATGTCTTTTTACTATATTTCATTTCTCATTTGCCATTTTTTCTATGTTTTGACTGATAAACGTGTGTAAAGATGTGAAATATATTTGAAAATTTTTCATTGAAAATTATATCCCAAACACGATTTTTGAAATTTCCTTTCATTATAAATTATATTGGTTAAGCTTAATTTTTGTAGAAATTATGAAACAAAACTTCAAAATAACATGAATAAGTCATAAATTTCATATATTTTCATTGAAAGCAATGAGAGAAATTTTATCTTCCTAAGTGCAGTTCTTGTGATAATGCATGAAGAATGCAGTATTTTTACGAAACATAAGCTGTATAATACTTAGGTAAATATTATTTCGTTAATACACAGCAAATTTAATCTTTAACACATTTTTCAAGTAAGTAATTTTATATTCATAACCATGATCCCGCAATGTGATCTCATAAAGCAGGCTACTTTCATCAGAAAGCTTTTCAATACCTTCTTTTATTAAATGGGAATTCTAAATTGAAAGTTTAATATCAAGAGCAATCAATTTCGTAGTTCAATATCGATCTAACTGCTAATGTATTCAAACAATATTAGGATGTTGGGAATATTTAATATGAATAATGTCTCGAGACTAAACTGGACGGACGGGGCAAAAAATTTCATCAAATCATTACCATACCACAAACCATGATTATTGAATTTTTGTACTTAAAAAATTTTTCAGTTATGTTGCGTTATAAAATCGTCTTGTTCAAAGTAATTTTGTACATAAGCATCAAATTTGTCTTGAAATATGCACTGGAGATGGTACAAAATTAAAAGAGATTTTACAGATTTTCAGTTTATTAATGTAAATATATTTTTTTGAACTTTGTGTAACTTCAACAATTTTTAAATATTCATGTTGCACCATTATACTATAAAATGTTATCTATAAAATATGATTAAATCAATTTAAAACTGACAGAAAATAATTTAAAATTATTTAACATTTCCTACTTTGGAATTTTTAATGCGGTTCAGTGTGGCTTATGGAAAAGAAATCAAGCTTAATTTTTATTTTTAATGTATTAAAGATGTTTAAAATTATTATTCTCAAGAGAATTGGTTAAACAGAGTTTTATACAAATACTTAATCAACTACTTAATAGGATTCCGAAAAAAATTACCTTCTCATTTTAAATCCTTTATACACAGAACCTAAACAATGTTTCCCAAAATTTGATGAAACTGAAAACATCCGGCAAACTCTTAACCGTTCAAACGTTACCTTACACAACATCTTAACAATAAATTTTCAAAACGCTGTACTTCGACTACAGTCTGCCACAATCACTCCAAACGGTGGGTATCGACACTAAACAAAAGCCAGGCCGCTTCATAAAATTAATTACTCACTTTGGAGCGAAAATCTTACAAGAAAAGACCCACGCATCCATTAAAAGAGCAAGGTGCACCCCACAAATTTCCTTCGAACCACCTGTCATGGCTCCCACCGCTCCTCGCGCAAAACCCGAGATTCAACATGCGCCCCGATATATTTAGATGAAGAATAAATCGTTTTCTGAAAATGAACGGAAATGACTGTTTTTTTTTCAAAGTGGGTCCTACTTTAGAGCTTGGAGAGCTTGCGTTTCGCTTTTGAGAGCTGTTTTTTTAAGTTGGAGGGGAAGTGTTCTTTTTTGAACGAGAAGTCTGGCATTTGTTGGGAAGTGCAGAGGGTATTGATGAGATAATTGGTTTGAGATTAACTTTTAGTGTTAAGAATGTAATATAATTTGCGGTGAGATGGATATGGGGGCTTTTTTATGCCACAAAAACCGTACATTTCAAATCCGAGCCACCAAACAATGCTTATCATAAGTAAAGCTTGTCTAAAAGATGTGGTAAAAAGGGAGGATCATTAGCTTTTGTGCCTGGTATTGGCGTATTTAACATATTTTTGTTATGGACACTCTTCTTTGTAGTTGTTTGCTTAACAGTGTGTTTCAACAAGTTCGCTCAAACCCTCCACACAGAAAGATTCCTAACAGAAGAACTTACATCTGCTCCTAAGAACTATAACACATTTATTTTTTATTATATCACATCACATCATATCTGATAAAAACGTAAGAACTTATTCCATTAACGCATGAATGCGCAGGTGGTATTTTCAACATCTTAAGTGTACTAAAAAGTCCAAATAACCATGTTAACGTTTTACATAAACCTTTTTAGAGTAAACCGGCTGTAACGCCGTACCTTTTTCTGTCACGATCTTCTCAAGTAGAGGTATAATTCTTTAATGATTTTTTATATATTTCTACACAAAAGAATTTGGCTGTGCATAGAGTTGCCAAACTTAGATGCATAAAATAATGAGTTTAAAAATAGATAGTGCTGGGAAAATGACTCTCAATTGGTGACGAAAAATTTTTTATGGTATCTTAACACTGTAGTTGTCCTATTTTTTGTTTTCTGTAACATCTTTCAATATATATTGCTAAGCTCTTCGATTACTGACTTTCATTTCATTACCATTTATTCCCGTACGTTTTTAAGAAAGTATACAAGTTAAAGATTTATTTCTTACTAAGAAAATAGTTTTTGTAAAAAAAAGTTTTAATATTTTTTCCCCGAAATTTTAATAAATTAAAATAAAAGCTAACGAAACGCATGTACCCAATGAAGAACGGACATTTGGAACTCGTTTAAGTTGGTTATAGCTTTACACCGAACCAATTCTAGGAAGTACGTTTTGGATATGGTGATTCAATAAATAAGAGTTCGAATTTGAACTGAAACGGAGGTTCTTAAACTTTGAAGTGCATATCTACCCTTTCATAGAACCTGAATGACCTCATTCGCTATTGAATGGTTGCCATCTCTCTTAGAGAGCACAAGTAGGTCATAGTCTCTCTGGCCAAATTGGGTTTCGCTTGACTGAATATAACACCTCTCTTCGTATCTTCTAAGAAGGCCTACAGTTGTATTGGTAGTTTTCAGAAGAGCTATAAAAGTACATTGAGTAAGTTTTTCTAGCCTAAAAGGGGGGGGTTATTATGCTCATAAAAATAATGTACTCTACTTTATATTTGCTATCTGAAATTATTGAATGATGAAAGTAAGGAAGGGCAACAAAGTTGCATAATTTAGCACAGATTTTGAGTTTTTTTATACTAAAATAACTAAAAATATTGATTTATCTTTTAATACTGAGAAGAATGAGTAAGAGATTTCATTTTTATGAACATTGTTTTTTTACAAACATTATTTGTAATTTATTTTAATTTCTCAAAAAATATACTACATTTATTTAGAAAAGATTGAGCGAGTGGTGGATTTTTTTTGTTTTATTTTTGTTTTAAAGATTATTATAGCGTTTATATTATTTTTTACATATTTTGTTGCTGTGACGAATGTTGACGAATTCCAACTAAGTTTTGAAGTGTTACCACTATTACAAGTTATGCGTTATTCTTATTTGTTTTTTTAATCTGCCATATTCAATTTTTTTCATACCATATAAAAAGGTTTCTAGATACAATCTAATGAAAAGGAACTTTTAAGTTTTCAATATTTGGTTGAATATTTTTACTATCGTTTCCTTCTATATATTTCTTCGCTAACGAAGATGAAGTATCTAATTTTTTGGTGCGTTTAAAATCTGAAGAAAAAAATGTTTAAAAAATAATTTAATACTTTTTTTCCAAAGTATTAGAAGACATAAAACTAGATCTTATATGTTCTACTTCTGTATATACTTCTATAGTTGCAAGTTTAGATTCTCAGTTTGCTTAACACTGTTTAGGTAAATAAACCTGAAGTAAAGGGGGTGATAATTCAGGAAAATTCATATTGCTTGAATACATTGTTTGAATATCAAATTGGTATAATGTCACCCTTTTCAGGCAGCTGTAGATACCAGTTTTTCGTCTGGAGTCTAGACTCAAAACAATGAACAAAAGATAGACGGTGTTTACTTACTACTTTCATCACTTTTGAACTGTCCCTATTTTGTTCGTTTCTTATCTTACCTTCTATTTCTATTATTGCCCTCCTATTTCCATGTTTGACGGCTTTTGTATAGTATAAATGGCCCCACCACAATATGTCCCAAAAATTATTTACATTTTAAAAATTCAATTAAATGTTATTAGTTATTAAGTATTAAATTAAATTCTTAGCATAAAATATTTATCGAATTGTTGATTTTACCAATTTTACGTTGGTATTTTTTATCGTATCCATTAATACTTCATTTTTATCCTGTTTTGGGAATACGAGCGTTTTAAATGGTTTCATTTTGTGTATAAAAGGCGGAAAATCGTATAGTAATACAATCAACCTGGGTTTGTGGACTTCCTGGATAAGTAAAATGAAAATATTTGACCCAAGCTATAAACCTCATCCTTGTCTCTTAATAAGTGATAGTAAATACTTTTGATATTTTATGTGTTGTATGTTTTTTTTAATTTTAAGGGAACGAAAATGTAAACTTCTGTAACTATGTTAGTATTCATAAAAAGTTTCAGTGTGAAAATATTAATTTCTTTCAAAGTTCCATTCCTGAAGATTTGTTGTCTTTTATAAAAATAATAAAAATAAGAAACTCAATAATGAGTTATCTTGCTTTCATAAACATTTTAAACACGACAAAACCTGTGTGTTTATTGCTCAGAATCCCCTTAAAATATTTATATATTTGAGCTTAGTTTAATAAGTTTGCTGAAGATTAACCCTACAAAAATTTTAACAATCTAAATAAACATGTTAGCACTTGTGCATGTTTGAAAGTAGCTACATTTCTTTAACGTCATTTAATTCAAATATGTTTGAAATAAAACTTTATTATGGACGTTATTTTCTTTCCTCCATAAATTACAACTTTAAGTTTGTTTAATCCGCAAAAATAAAGCTACTCTACCTAAAACTAAAAAAAGAGTGCTAAAGAAGCTATGTAAGTAGTGCTAAAAGCATTCCATTATCAAAGTATCAATTACTACATGTTAAGTGTCTTAAAAAAATTTATCTTTCCCTTTTTGACGTCCAAAAATTATTATTCAAAAGAAACATTTTCTGTACATTAACGCTTACATTTCCCCCTTAAGAGATTTCAAAAACTCAGAAAATTTACACAAAAAAAGTGAAAAACAACTAATTACTCTTGTACGTTGAAAACATCAACCAAAAGTTAATTGACAACCCCGCAAAAAAGGCGACCTAAAAAGATTTCATTTCCTCCACCATCTGCAGATGACATTTTAACCGATATCTGATTCAAAAAATTCCCGCTTTAGTTTGTAAATTATTTTTACCGTAAGACTCCACTTAGAAAAACCACTTCAGCGAATGAAATATAAAAAGTCCCTTTATTAACTAACGCCTTTTGAACGAAGGAAAAATTCGTAAACAATGTTCTTTTATTTCCCCAGTCTCCGCCAGCTTCTTTGAGATTCATCATTGTAGTAAATGATGAATGGAAGGTTCTGGTGAATATTCACAAAATGTCATTTCTTCTTTCTTCCCGTGTTCAACCGATGTTTTTTTTCCTTACAAAGGGGCTTTTAATATATTTTTTTCGATCGAAGAACCAGAATTCATTAATTAATTCACAAGACTCTCTGGAGAATCAGGTAATGAAGAAAAAAATCCTTCGAATATGGCCTAAAGTGGGGCAGAAGCAAACGAGAAACCACTCTGCCATTGTTTTGGAAGGAAGAGACAATTTGACAAATTGACGCTTACTTCATTAAAGTTAATGAGCTATTCTCGTGGGTAAAAACTATATGATTAACTGGTGGAATTTGAGCCAAGACGCAGTAAAACGTGAAGTCTGAAGGGAACTTCCTTCGCTATAACTCTCTCTCGTTTTACGAGTCTGAAATGTTATTTATTGCGTTTTATTTCCTTAACTTTGAATTATTTTGCTTCTCTTGTGCGAATAATCGAGGTCGTTTGTGGAAATACTCGGGGGAGAAGTTGATTTTGGCTCTGATGGACAAACGGAATTCGCTCCAAAGGTTTCACTCGTTTTAATGCGGATCGTTAAGGAGGAAGAGCTATTTATGGCTTAAAAATGGTTTTGAAGCTGTTTAAACTAGTTTTATGTAGTACCGTATTATCTTTTCTCTCCTTGTCTCCGACAATAGAAACTGGTACATTAATAAGGCAAATGTATGAATAATAGACTCGTATTAAAAAGTTTCTAATAAAACCACTAAAATGCATCCATTTAAAACCCATCTTAATTTTATTACTTTCTACGATTCTGTACCAGAAACTTTCTAATATCTTCGTATTTTAGTGAACATGCGTACGTATGTGTGGTGTATCCTAATGTTCATTAGAACCTTAAATATTTTTCATTCAGAACTAACCAAGATATTTTGCTGCAAGTATGAAATTATACTTTAACACAAATATATCACTTGTAGTGGTAGTTTGAATTATATTATAGTTTTAAATTTTTTACTTTTTTCACTAGAATTATTAATTTACTAGAATTTTCATTATAATGTCAAATTTGTTCTTTTATTAAGATGAAAAAAGACACCGGGATAGGAAAAATTACCGAGAGCACCTGGATAGGAAAAATTACCGGGAACACCGGGATAAGAAAAATTACCGGGAATACTGAAATATGAAAAATTACCGAGACCTCCGGGATATGAAAGATGCGCCTGGGATACCGGGATGATTGGTAATTGCTGATTTAAAAAATTAAAAAGTGAGAGAAGTTTTGAGAAAATTTTATTAAAAAAGTTTTACACTCCACCCGTGCAAGGCCGGGCATATAAGCTAGTCAAATATAAAATAGTTTAAATTACATGTAATAAATGAGGTCACATTTTGTTATAACAACATCGTGTAATTTCTTAACTATGTTGAAATTTTATTGTAACTGAAAGATGTAAAAACTTATTGCTTCAGGCAGAGATAGACAATAAGAGAAATTTCAATACATGAGCAAATTATTCTTGGTTTACATTCCTACGCTCGAAGAGGATTTACCATTTTTTTCAACAACCCGTTAAAAGATTCCCAGCCTAGTAAACTTGCTTCTTAAAAGAGTTAAAAAGTTATATAATTGACTTTTTAACATTGAGGCCCTTGTTTTGATGACCTATTGTGGTTATTTTCATAAAAAGGCTAAATTATTTTAAAATTAATATGGGGGATGATTGAGGTTATTATCTGATAACTGATAGTCATTCAAACCATATGGTATAATTTAAAAATTGTGTTGCATTGTTGGTTAATCGAGCATCTCCCCTTGATTTTATCCAAATATTTTTCTTTTAGCTGGACGATAATTGCGTTTTTTCGATACCTCCGGAGGTGATAAATTAAAGCAATAACAATTATATGCGAAGATATTCCAATCAGAAAATAAAATTTAGTTTCACAAAGAACTTTTTACCTTGTATTTCAAATATTAAATTATGTGTATTTAACTACAGAGAAAAATTACGTTCAAGTTTATAGCAAAAGAAATTACTCCAGCTATGGTTTTTTTCATTTTGTTAAAATATTTTTTGTTTGCAACCAGTTTTGCAACTACTTCATTTATACTTTCCACGAATACAATGGTTGTTTGATTCAATATTTTACACGTAAATAAGTTATTTATGTTCATGGTGTCTCTTATATGCTGTGTCAACGAACCATTTAGGGATTTGACTTAAAACGACTTTCATCTTTCAGCATCTCCATAGCTCTCTAGTTTTAGTTAAGTACCCTGAATCACCTTCAAATGGCTCAAATCCTGAAGCCTAACATTTGAAATTTATTCAGTTAGAAAACAGATTTTGGAGAAATTGATTTCGAGGAAAAGAAATACTGAAAAATACGCCACTATTTGCATGATTCCTTTGAATGGTCGCGAAGTTTTGAGAAATAGTCAGAAAATCAGGAAGGTATATCGTCTGCCAAGCGCTTGGCATCGCGCCATTTACTTTTCTGCTATTCCGTTTTTTTTTTCAAACATTTTTGAGTTCTTTAACTTTGTATGAGGTTCGTTTATTCCATAAAAAATCGGAACGTTAACTTTCTAAAGAGTTAAATCTATTACTTAGGTTTTTTTTGGAGAAATAAGATTTGCATGAAATTCTTCATTCCTATTAATTTTTATTAGCTTCACAAAACCCGAAACTTACGGATTTAAATAAATAATTAGGTAGAGCAGTATTAAATAATTTGAATAGTTAGTTTTAGTAAAGTAAATACGGTCCAAAAATAGTAAAATGACATTTTGAGGATCTGAAGAATTATTACTTAAGTGTTTATAAATTTATATACAGGGTGTTTCAACAAGATCTTCCAAACTATGCACAATGCACAGTAGGGAGGGTCATTTTCCTATGGCAAAAAAAAAATTACAAATTCTATCGGGCACAGCAAGAAAAGGGTGCCAAATGGTTTCAAACTAACATGTGTAGAATATTATTCAATTATAATAACTCTTTTTGCCTCCGGATTGGCCTCAAATAGAACAAAAACATGTAATTTTTCATATTTTTTTAACTATATAAATTAAATTTTTTTGTCGATAACTTTTTAAAGCTCACAAATAAGGGTCTTTAAAAGCAATTTTAATCACATTAGTCACATTTATGCAATTTTAATACAAAAACAACTGCCAAAGTGGCAATGTAATCAAATCAAATTTATTGGACAAAGACAAGGACAGAAAAACGACAAAGACAGAAAAACAAAACATACAAAGAGCATTAAAATATATAAAAGTAATAAACACACAACGAAACAACAAAGAGAGAAAATAAATATGTGGTATCACATGAGCCTAAGGCTCGTCCTTGATACCTATAGAAATTAATAAAAAAAAATTGGAACAAAAGCTGGACTGACTCTATTGTAAAATATGAAATAATGCTTCTGTATTTATTTGCTCGCCTAAAAATTTATATATGCCGCATTTAAATTCAAGTTTATTGTTAGTTGTTTTAAGATTTTCTTTTAATTTATTAAATAGATAAGGTCCTAAAAATACATGAGATTTATGTAATATTTCTTTGTTAGTTTTAGGTATAAAATAATTTCCTTTTGTATTCCTTATTTCAAAGTTACTGGTTTTAATTTGATAAAAAGATTTGTTATTAAAAATAAAAAGAAGTAAGCGGAATACGAAGAGTTCACGTACGTTCAAAATGGGCCTAGTTAAATAATTACAATTTATATGAGATAAAATTTTAGTTTGTATTTGGATTAAAGGTCTAATATTACTTAAGTAGTCAGAAGCATAACAAGTTATACCATAGCTAATTATAGATTGGACCCAAGAAAAATATAAAGTGCATAAAAACCTATGGTCGATGATATGCTTAAGTTTAAATAATTTGAAATTAATAAATCGTAATTTATTTAATAAATAGTTAGTGTGAGTCTTCCATTTTAAATTACTATTGAAATGAAGCCCTAAATACTTTATAGAGTCAACCCGCTCAATGCTATTGCAAGGTAAGTCATTACAAAACATATTACATGTAGCTTCATGTAATTATGTAATTATGTAGTGTTAATATGCTATCATATTAACAAATAGCCGTAGAATAGGAGGATCTTTTTTGCCAACGAACAGTGGATTGTCAGTGGTATACATATTTTAAATATTGGTAGTTCACATACATTTTCCCTCAAGTTTGGTCCGTACAAAACGGTATTTTTAATTTTTAAAAGTAGAAATAGTTATATTTTTCATAAATATGCCGCCCTTTCAAAATTCAGCGGACCGTTATTTCACTGGCTGGTCTTGGGATCCAAATATGATCGCAAAAATTTGTTGAAACAATTGTCGAATAGATAGTTCGTTCCTTAGGCAATATATCAGTTATGATTCGCCTCAGTTATGATTTACCTATTTTTTGCTATGGAAATAGACTGAAACCCAGGCCCATGAAGTTATACTTCTTTAGTGGGAGGATTGACTCATAATAGCTCCTTAGCATTCATTAACTCAAGTATTTCAACTTTGGTTTCATTTATAATTATTTTATAGTCTTCGATGATGATTTTTATACCATTGTGCACATTTACATTCATAACGGATTCGTGAAATCGAGGTAAAAGCTTGATTTTCGTTTGTCCATATTTACATGAAATACTATATTAATGGGCTGTGGGGAGCCTAGTGGTTAAGGCATCGGCTTCGGGATCGGAGGGTCCCGGGTTCGATTCTCGACACCGCTGAAGACCCATCGAGTATATGCGGAGTACGTGCTCGTTAAATCTGTGGGTCCGAAAGTCCTGTGGTCCGTCATGGCGCAGTTTACCACGGGTCCAGGTGTCTGGAGACTATTTCCCTCCCCTTCAGATGCATGGCAAAATTGTGGAGGTGGCGATAGATAGTGGCAGCATCTATCATCTCATGAGGCAGAAGTCGGACTCCTGCCATTTATGGGCCTCACTTTCTCAGGAGCCGCACCCCCTTTGCCTTGAATCCTTGTGGAGCTTGGTAATTCCAATTGGCACACGACAACAACAACAACAACTATATTAATCGAAACTTCTAGGCCAATCCGGAGGCAAAAAGAGTTATTATAATCGAATAATATTTCACACATGTCAGTTTGAGACTATTTGGCACCCTTTTGTCGCTGTGCCCTTAGTAAAATGTTTAAAAAAATTTTTTTGACCCACCCTAATTCACAGTCAGGTTCTTTGCATTTAGTAAATATCATAAAAATTGACGAATGAACTATACCTCTACCTCCCATAGTTTTCGAAAAATCTTGACGAAAAATTTTGAAATTACATAAAAAAGGTTTATAGAAAACGGGAACAAGTTATATAGATATGTTAAACATCATAAAGTTTAAAGTTTTCATTGAAAAATAAACCATTGAATAAAAGACAGTGTCAAGGGACTGTTACAACTTGTTCATCGCCGAACAGAACGTTTCCCTATCAATCTTTTTACAAAAGCTGTCGTGTCGTATGACTCTGAAGACTCCTATGAACCTCCGGTCAAAAATTACTGCTTGAAACCTTATGGATACACATGAATGACGTGAATCCTCTCACCTTACTGGTTCTTTTTAACACCATCTCTACCATCAGATATTCTCGCATCCCAATCTCGTTTCGAAAGTTTCCGTCGTTGGGTTACTAATACCACTTTGAAAACCCAAGCTCCCATCCGTGAAGAGTGCAGGAAATAGAGTCAGATAGATCTCAGTTTCTGAAGCGAACATAGCGCATTCCCTTTTCGTTCTCATTTTACAGAGGAAATACAATGGGAAAAGGACTTCTCCATTCGCTCCCGTCTTTCGTTTTATGCATTGCAGATGCTCAGATCCCAATGACACCAGCCTAAGCCTAAGATGATAGATGGCGTCACCATACATTCCGTCTCCACTATTTAGCCACGTGTCTGAAGGAAAGTCAGGAGGGGAAAGAGCTTACCTTCGGGGGAGAGGTGCCACACGCAGGGCCTTCGCTGCACGCCTGCCTCGTTCCTGCCCCAGCAGAGCACGGTGCCGAAGTCGCCCAGGTAGCGGGGCACGTAACTGAGGAGGTCGGCGCCGCCGGCCCTGCGCCGCAGGTCCACCGTGCCACGCAGACTGCTGTTGAGCGTCCACTGGAAGGCGGAGGGCGGCGGGTTGGCATCCACCCCACACGACAGGTTGGCCGCCTCCCCTTGCGCCACGCTCACCACGGTGGCAGACGCACTCACGCACACTGGAGAGTCTGCAAGAAAAGGAGCATTTACAACTTTTTCATGTCGAACGCGGCAGACCAGTCAAAAAAGTTTTGTTTTGTCATATTGCATGTTTGTTTAACCAAGGTGATTTAAACTCGTGGCAAAAATGATGGAGGAGGTCGTAGAGTACCCATACCCCAAAGACAATATTCCATAGATAGTCTGGAAAGGGTGTAAGCGAAGTAATTCCGAGGTGCTGGATTATGGAGGCAAAAGTAATGGAAGATGGGTTTACTGGTTGTGGGCAAGCGGTTGGGAGTAGAGATAAATCAATATCATGTATCAACTATCATGTTTTAACTAGATGATATATTCTGTGTTAAGTTTTTATCCAGTCAAGTCACCCGTGTAATCCATCTTTTACGGTTTTTGGCAAATTTTGTCCGTACTCCAGAGTCTTGACATTACTTGGATTTCGGGGTCTTGTTGGAGTTGTCTTTTTGTTGTTTTTAAAACCTCTTGAAATACCTAAACTCCGTCCGACTTCAGCCTAGGATGATAGATGCTGCCACCCTCTATCGCCATCTTCACAATTTTGCCATGTCTCTGAAGGGGAGGAAAAAAGTATCCAGGCGACCTGGACCCATGGTAAACTGCGCCATGTACGACCACAAGACATTCAAATCCACAGATAATTAATATAACAACCCACAGTTTAAAACCCACATAATATAAATTGACGTCTATTCTACCTCAAGCACTTTCGCCAAAGAGTTTTGAACTATACTGTATGAACATACCTGGAAATATTATGAACAGTTAATGCCCAATACAGTAAGTTGTTTTAGGCTAAACATTTAGTGTGCTTTTAACTCTGGAGTATATATTTCTTCGAGACCAAGTAATATTTTTCTAATTGAAAGATTTCAGTTTTAATCATTACTGGAAAATGCACACTACTGAAAAACCACTACAATACTTTTTGAAAAGTAAATGAAATCCTCCCCATGAGTATTGCTGGAAATGTATTAATAATGCTTTAAGGAACTAAATTACTTTAATTCAACCTATAATTTTTAAAATTTATTGAGAAATTAAACCAAGTCTTCCTTCATAATCCAAGTCTTCTCTGAAATTTATATACCTATAAAAAGTAGGGTAAAGATTTAATGATGCTTCATTAATCCGTTTTAAGAGTTACCATGCCAACCATCCAGATCCTTATCCTCAGAGACACTAATGCACCTTACTAATGGATAAAAACTAACGATAAGTATATTCACTTGGAATAAAACCTTTCTGATTGCATCATTAATAACTTCCCCATATACTTCACAATAAACTCATCGCAAAAAAGCGTCCTCCCCGATACTTTAAAGATACTTTTATTTAATCCAATAGTTCCAAACTGCCAATAAGACATGACAAATACTCGAAACAAATTGCCGAACGCGCTGAACGAACGTCGCACCCCGAGAAAAGACCCCTATGTAACACCCTAATCGTTTGAAGAATGCGTCTTTAAATCTTCCCCTGTCCCCGAGAAATAAAATTCCTGCGCGATTTCCCGGGCAATTTATTTCGATTTTATGATTATGAAATGTGCTTTATCACGAGACGGATATATCTCGTCCCGATAAAGTCCTGGGGAAATATCGTTTGCTGAGTCGGTGTCAGCTTTCGGTCGTGTGTCATTTCTCTTCCTAATTCCTCCCTCGGACTGCTCATTTACGTGGCAGGGTCGCTTTGTCTTTATAAAGATGGGGGAAGGGTAACGCGACACCAGTTCGACATTTGTTCGCTTGTGTGAGGATTCTTTGGGTTTCCGTGGTGTTGGAGATACAATGTATAGGGGAGATATTCTCATTTGTCCATAGTAAAAGCTTTCTGGATTAATTTCAATGTTGTGTATGTATTTGGGAAATTTCTTTGGTTTATTCAATGGTGTCTAATTACTTTTCACTATTGCATGGTGGTTTCTGTAGTTCATGTAGGGTAATAATTTTGCTATACATACATAATGGGCAATACCAGCATATTTTAAATCAGAAAAAATGTATTTTTCCAGTAAAGAAATAGATCTGAATTCAAAAATCAACATGAAAAGTTAAAAAAAAGATTGGTTAAGTCAATATTTGAAACAAAAAAATTCGACAATCCCTTTGCACTTGTTTAGGATTGAATGACGTCATATCTGTTTGGGCCTTACTTTAAGGTTTAGAGTATCCGTGTTTCTGAAGCAAAACATATTTGCTAAGAGTATAGCTTCGTTAAACCCATGATTTAAAAATGATTTAGCCTTAGCTGGGAAGGTTTAGAAAATTTCATTACACACACGCAAACAAGGAAATTAAGAAAGGAACAAATTCGTTTTCCTTTTTCCTTTTTGATTAAAAAAATGAAACTTTAAATTTACGGTACAATATTTTTAAAGTAAGTTGAAAATAATTGTAGTTTATAATATTACCCTCTGGAGAATGTGTGTACAAAACAAACCAAATGAATACTGGAACAAATTTATTTAATTAAATTCTTTCCGTAATGAAATTCCATAAATATTTTCCATCTTCAAGATATTTCATCAGGCACAAAAAAAACTTCATTGTGATTTTTCAATGTATCCTTACTCAGGTTGGTAGTTAGATACTTGCTTTTATGAAACATCCTTTGTACAATTACTAAAAATAGTACAACTCATTTTCTCTAACAAAAAAGCCGTAGACCAGTCTTTCTTATAATCTTGTCACTTATCCCAACTTTAAACTACATAGCTTTTATGAACTTAAACCGCACGAAACCATCCGGTCCTACCATAACTTTAATTATTTATATGTTTGTCTTTTTTTTATCTTTATAAACATGCCTTTACAAATTAATTGCCTTTACAAATGCAAGCCTTTACAAGTATGCCTTGGTCCAAACCATCACCAACATTCCTTTTTTTAGTAACGCATGATGTATACAAATAAACCAATACGGCCAATGTACTCAAACTTCTGATTCGATTCAAAAATTTCTCTTAATAAAAACAGTTTTCTTGCACTTTAATTGGTGTGTAAAAAGAGCAATTTCTCGGTTGACTAATTGGGAACTGAAATGCAAATAGGTTCAATTCTGTCAACTGTCTCACCAAATATCGCCAATCTATTTTGCATACAAAAATTAGAAATAATTAAAAAATTGCAATCAAATCGATTAAAATACATAGATTATCATTACAAATCATGAAAATTTGGCGATACTTCGTGAATATTTCGTGTTAAAAATAGCAAGACGATATTTAGCGGGACAATTAACAAAATTAAATTTGCAAATATAATATTATCATTATGAGGATTAAGCACTGAACGAAAAATTACTCTCCATCCACATTAACTTATCACAAGGCACTCAAATCAGAACTCCCAAACCTAGTTTGCAAAGATCAGCCCTTCCCATCCAATCTTCGCGGCCCCTTCCCCTTAATCCACAGGTGGTGGCAAAGGGTCATCCCAGAAGACCCCTTCCGATTCCCACCACCTTCGAGTTTAATTACGCCCTACCCTCGTCTGCAACTCCAGGGGTGTCTGGCTGTCAGAGGGAGGAGTGCCCCAATCAGGGCATTGGCCATGGAGGATTATGGCCAGAGTCCGCTGGAAGCTACAGATTGCGCCGGCCGGATTCAGTTAATGGGAAACAATGTTGTCTTGAGGGAGATAGCGAGCTTCTGGGATTTCTCTGTTGAGCTATTAGGTTTGTGGTAATTGAAGGGGGATGGATGCCGAGTTTAAGCGGGTCTTGGTGGTAAAAATGATGTGGGGTGGTAGTCGAGATAGGGAGGGAAGCTTGAGTTGAAATATCTATGGTGTCGTTTTGGTGTTGGAGTATTGTCTTTTTTTAACTTTATGAATTAAGTGTCAGAACAGATTGGAATTTTTAACTTAATGCATTAAATGTCATGACAGAGAATGTTGTATTGGCTTTTTCGCATTATAATGAGGGTGATTAAAAATAAGGAGTGTAAGAAAGAATAAAAAGGAGCTTAGAAAATAATCGTTTCTTCAAAGCAGAAATTTTTCGTAATATGTTCCTTTGTAACGAAAGGTTCCACTTTTTAAATATATTACGATAGTGTAGTTCTATAAATGTATTCATGATTTACGCATGAATGTGCGTTGAAAATTTGCAAGAGTGGTATTCTATTTATAGATGAAAATGAGACATTTTCCACTTTGAAGTTAGGGGTCGGTATTTATTTTTCTTGTCAAAATCATTTTCTGTAAACATTTCAAACATTTAAACACATATATGTACAACCTTTGTTTTTTCTTGCTCAAATTGCTATTCATTGCCTTTTCTATAAAATAAACTAGTTAATACTTGTACATCTAAATAATTAATATATCTTGAATAATTTATACCTCAAAATATATTTAATACATGTATTATGTAGTGTGTAGATTCGATAACCTTCATTATTAAATTAATAAAAATAAAAACCCCTACGTCCTCACCTTAGATCAGACTCTCAACCCAAAAGATCAGCTCATTGGAGAAAAGCTACATACCTCGTACCTTGTAAGCTCATAGCAGCAAGAAAACTGAGATTTAACGCCCACCATTTCCCTTCATTGCAATGCTAAGGCAATGAAACAGGATTCACGAGTATGTTATAGCCGTTGCCGTTCCTATACAGAAAATACATGAAGCAAGTAACGTCCGGAGCACTTAACGACGTGCACTATATAACACTATATGACCAGAAGCTAAGGATATTTCCCGAAAGGATCTTTGGTATATAGGGTAATAGTACTTTCGTAGCTGTCATGATTGTCGCAGGTTGCTCTCACGTATAAACTAGGTTCGCTCTATCTCAGGGGTTTCCAACTGGCGGCCCGCGGGCCGCATGCGGCCCGCCGAGTCATCTTGTGCGGCCCGCGAAGCTCCCTGAAAACCCTCCAAAAAGTAGCTTCAAAACACTTTTTAGCACACTAAAATTCAAATTTTTTTCGGGGGAGAACCCCCGACCCCTCTATACACCTCTTACATTATGGACTAGCTTAGATCCTTTTCTAATGGTGCAAGAATTAAAAGTTTGAAGTTTCGAGAGGTCGTTTGTAAAACCTGAAATTCCCCCTGAGCGTAGCAAGGGAGTATGAAGGCTTTTATAACCATTATCATGAGGAGTGACAAAATGGAGTATCCAAAATTTAGGTAAAACAATCCTCTAAAGAAAATTTACAAATATTTTCTTGAGGAAGACTTTTTCATTTAAGTAATATTCAGAATATTAACCCATTAATGCCCAACTTTTTATTTTTCTTAAATATTTGGTAAAAACATAGTAAATAGCCCCAAAACAACTGGAAAAATAGTGAAAAAAATTCCAGGTTAAAATTTTAATTTTTACACCAAAATTAAAAACGTCCCTAAAAAGGGACGTCAGGCACGAATGCCCCCGTTGTTTTTCTCTATAGTAAGCGCATGGTAGAAAACTTTTTTAAAGCCTCAAAAACATTTTCTACCTTATTAAGTGCAGCAAAAGTGATCGGAACGATACTGTAACATCAAAAGGAACAAAAAACATTAATTATTTATCCAATTAACCGTAAAATTAACCTTAATTAACGTAATTTGAGCATTTTTTATACTCTAAAACACGTTTTTTCCTCCCAAATCTATGTTAATTACAAATTAATTAACATTTTTAATTGAAAAAGGCATTCTTTGTTTGTATGTTACCTAATATTAAGTAATAATAACTTTTACACACCTCAAATCCATCAGAATATCTCAATTTGTGAAGTTTAAGTCTTTCAAATGCCCATACTTTTTTCATTTTATTTAATTTTATTGTGCGGAACACAAATTTTCCCCAAAAAACAAGCCTTAGCGGGATGTGCATTAGCAAGCCAGATGATACAGATTGATCTGCAGTATAGAACACAATGATTAGCCACATCTAATTTGAAAAAAAGCCGAAAATTTATCACAAAAGCGACTTTTTTGGCAATTTTAATGACAAAAAGTCATTATAACTAATAATTATTAAACTTTTAATTAAAATATAACAGGAATATATTTGCATAAGTAATAAATATAGTAAAATACTTAATTTATTTCCTTTAATTAATAAAAATTAATTAATTCCTTATAATTTAAGACTTTTTATTCCAATAATTTAGAAGAAATAACAGTATTTTCCAAAAAAAATAAACAAAAATAATAAATTTATTAGCTATAATTAAAGTAATTTTATAAATATCAGTTATTTAATTCATATCATAAGAATCGAACTCGTTTTGATGAAAAAAAAATAAGGAAACACTAGCATTTCACTATGGGGAAAACCACGGGGGCATTCGTGCCTGACGTCCCTTTTTAGGGACGCTTTTCGAGGGTCCAAAATAAGGTCAAGATAAAATATTTTGGAAAAATAAAAAAACACCCCAACTGATTTAATGTATAAACAGTAATATATATCGGCATTGAATTTTTTTTTAAATAACAACTAGGATTTTTAAGCTTTTTCTTTTAAAATTTTTAAAAAAGCACTTTTCTGAAAAATTCTATCTTCCAACCTTAAAAAAAGTGAAAAAATTTTTAAATCTGCTTTCTTCTTGTGTTCTTTATGTTCTATGAAGATCAGAGATACATCAGTGCAAATTTTGATTCAAAGGAATAATTTTTGTAGAAATAGGAGGATTTTTAAAAAACGTCCCTAAAAAGGGACGTCAGGCAGTAATGGGTTAAACATATTCAGTTTTCCTACGAGTTGTATAAGAGTATAAAAATTCATATATCCTCTGGAATCGTCCCTCTTTTGCTGGAAAAGTTTCATATTGAAGACTCTTACCCCAAAAAAATTATCATCGTTAAAAAGGAGCCAGATTACTTTGCGGCCCGCCACTTGACTTATGATTTCGATTGCGGCCCGCGAGTACTTAGAAGTTGGAAACCCCTGCTCTATCTCATGCTGTATAAAAATAATCTATGAATATAAATTGAGGTTCTTTCTCGAAAATATTTCGTCCAAAAGTTTTCAAGAATAGGTTTAAAAAATTTTCAGTTAGATTGTGAGGGTGGACTGATTTGAGTTTAATTGTTTAGCTCCTACAAATCCTCAGGTTCCTTGGGGAAAAATTGAAAATGGTAATGCATGCATGAACTGTAACCTAGATAAAAGGATTTATTCATCTCTCAAGAGTTTATAACGCAACCAATTTAAATATCATTGATAGAAAACTCACACATCTTAAACTGTGAACCGGTTTTTGACTTGAATTCTTTCTCGAATAGTGTACCTAGATAATAACGCAAACCATACCTTCCAAAATAATAATAATAATGATAATGCGGGTAAGGTTTTTCTAATTATTTGCTTTATTCACAATCTCGCATAGTTAATTATGGTATTATAAAGGCTGAAGGAATAAAATTTTAAACGTGTAGTGTTCTTTTAATTTTCTACAATTGTCATCAGTCAGTCTATATACTGAAACATTAATTATTCATAAAAATATTATTGAGTGCATGAATAATTGCTTTAACGTTATTCATGATAGTTAAAGCAATTATATACTTACCTTTCCTTTACTCCCTTTTAGTTTAAACAAGCAAATTTAAACTTAACCATACCATTTAAAATTTAAGGAATTTAGGAAAGAGTTATTCATTATTTTTTCTAGCGGAAAATTATTTACTCTCTCAAATTATTGCTTTTTAACTAGACTTAAACGTGTCTTTACATATCTATCACTGAAATAACTGTTCCCATTTACAGTCGAAATAGTTCCATTTTATAAATTTTTCTTATACCAAACACAAGTACGTTGATAGTTAAAAATTCTTAGATAAATATCTTTACTGAATTTCGAGGGACATGGGAACTTTTAAACCTAAATAAACCTGGAAAGAGCAGTAAATATTTATAATCCTTTCTGATACCTTTAAGTAAACAATTGAATACATTAACGGACTGATACAAAGCAGTGTTCTCGGAATAAATTGGAATTTTTGGTTATTATGAGTAAATATTTCATTATATGTATAAATTTACAAAGAAAATCAAATATTAGCATCTGGAAATTTCACTTAGGGTAAAGGACGAATGGTTTTCAAAGCTAAATTAACAAGACTTTTTCATGCATGCCCACCCCTGCTCAAAATATTTACCCACTTTTATTTGTTTCTATTTAATTTCGAAAGCCACATTGCGCAGATTAGCTTAGAATAGAAACCTTCAGAATTCAGAGATAATTATTTAAACAAACAAATAACATCGGTTGCCTAATTATTTCCAAAATTTAATGTCCTTTTACGGTATCTCTTAAAAGTTATTAATAAATTATTTCGAAACAGTTTGTGCCATAGATGCACGCTTTTTATTTTGTCAATATTGTTTATAATGATATAAAACTATTATAATGAGTTTGGATAAAAATATACATACATAAAAGTAGGAAGGTATTAAATTATTTTACCGTCATAGGGTTTAATAAAATTATCATTAAAACTATTTTATTCTCTAATACTTAAAAACTCAAATGAATCTAATTAATATTTTATGCAAGTATAAACAGACATTAACAAATCTGAATTAAGTTATTTATAAAGGGAGGGGGATCTGAAAAAATCCGGAAAGTTCTGAAATAATTTTAACAGGATTTTAAGAGTACAACCCCTTTATTAGATAGTGATATCTTCCTCCGTTTTTTGAAATTAAATGCTTCTTGAGCTGAAAAGACTGTCCTAACTAGAACATATATCCTCGGCAAAGACTTCGCAATATTTTTGTTAAATATAAAGTTTCCTAATCGATGATATTGACCCATAAATATTGGTGAAAGTCATCGTACTTAATGCACAAATTATATTGAAGAAAAACTAGGCTGTTTCGGGGATTTCTCGATCCCCTTTGCTACACAGCTTCCGAAAACAGCTGTATGAGTAGTTTTTCTTCTACATCATTTGCGCATTAAGTATACTTTCTTCAATATTCAATTTGTATAAACCAACTGCTATTCTTATTGACCCGAAAACCTCTAAAATCTAGGATTGTTTGTACGTATAGTACAGCTATTAAGTCATTCTTAGTAATAAAAAACCCATACAACTTATACAGGGTGTTTCAAAATTGCGTTGCACGGCTTTTATTTGGAACCAACGCCTCCTAGGGTCATTGAAGTAAGGTCTACCCCTAGGTAAGTGAGCCTTGAGAATGCACTGAAATGACTTACAGCACCCGTAGCGGCGAAATTAAAAAGTTAAAAAAATTAATTTCAAACTTAAACTAGATAGAGCAAAAACGTCAGTGAGAGTATTGTTGCCAACGTCATGAAGAACTCACTGAAAAAAATTTTATCAAAATATCTTGAATATTCGCGGAGATATTACCATGTGAAAATAGCACTTTTTCAGGGGTCAAAAAAGAAAAAGTTCGCATATTTGCAAATTTTTCAGTGTTATTTTGTTGTTTTGTGTTTTTTTAGTTTAAAGAACATAGAATTCAATCAAAAAATCAAAAAAATTCGCAAATATGCGAACTTTTTCATTTTTGACCCTTGAAAAAGTGCTATTTCCACATGCTAATATCTCAGCGAATATTCAAGTTATTTTCATGAATTTTTTTCAGTGAGTTCTTCATAACGTTGGCATTAATATTTTATTGAAGTTTTTGCTCTATCTCCTTTAGTTTTTAAATTAATTTTTTTAACCTTCTAATTTCGCCGTTAGGGGCGCTGTAAGCCATCTCAATGGATTCTCTAGGCTCACTTACCTAGGGTAGACCTTACTTCCATGACCCTAGGGGACGATGGTTCCCGTGCAACGCAATTTTGAAACATCCTGTATAGGGTGTTTCAGATAAGTGTTTCATAACTTCTTGGGGGGTAGGGCACACCTAGACGGCTCAGAAACACCTAGGAATGGGGGGGGGGGTGGAAATGCGTCCCTTGTGACCTACGGGTTTTAAATGCCGGCATTAGAGATTGTATAATCCTCAGTGGAAATTGACACTTACTTTTATGCTTGAATGGACGATATTCGTGTCAGGCCCATTTACTCACGTGAAAGGGGAAAACAAACTCACTATCAAATCATATCTCACTACAAGCCATCTCTGTGGTAACCAATTGCAAGCTCAGTAGGTCACATGATGGGGGAAATGTGACGTCAGACGGATATGGTCCATTAAAACCAGTAAAATCGCTTGATTCGGGCATTCATAAAAACCGATTTAACCCTTTATGTCCCAAATTATTTTCCTCATCCTCATCCAAAATATGTCAAGTTTACGTAACTGCAACTATAAGTCAACTAAATTTGGCCTTACATGACGAAAATTGGACGAATTTGGAACATTGGGAAGTGGGACTTACAAGTCCCGTCGGGACATAAAGGGTTAAAAGCTAAATAATGTCATCTCTTTTATTGGTTTTATGAAATAAATACATGAATCGATGATCGATTGTTTTAATTCGATCGGAAATGGTTATGTGTCTATTTCCACAGAAAATTTTACATTTTCCCATACCCGCTTATAAAAACCCCTAGCTCGTTAAGGGTGCGTTTCCAACCTCTATTCCTATGTGATTCTTAGTCGTCCTGGTGTGTCCTACCCCTCCTAAATTTTATGAAACACTCATCTAAAACACCCTATGTATTAAAAACAGCTCATGATTCCCCAGTTTCATTCAAATTTTGACCTTAAAATACACCTTAAATGAAAAAACAGTGAAAATATGGGTCACAGGTCAATACAGAGGATTATCATTGCTGAACTTAATAATTTCAAGATTATCCAATCCCAACTTTGAACTCGAATGTATTGTCCTGATTGTGAGGGCCGAGTGCGATCCCGGACATCATTACCAAGGGCGTTGCGATATACTCTTCCATTGTCCTCAGGAGTCATTAAAAGACCCTCTCGAATCAAATTTTTAGGCTTTCAGCTGGGACTAACTACTTTATTTGATAAGTGCGAAAGATTTGGAAATGGACTTTTAATGGTATTCTGAAAGTATGTATGACTGTAGTTGGCCTCCCTCCAGTTTCGGAATTCGATCGGCCCGATCATTTGTTCGAATATGTCACATTACGCCGCACGTAGCGGTATCTTCCGTTCTTTCGTGTGGGTATTTGTTTGTATCGATCGATTTATCGGAGTTTGGTTAACTGTAGGTGTCAAGGATGGAGATTAGAGTTGTTTGATTTTTGTGTGCTTTCGTCTATAATCGTGAAATTTTTATAGTTTCTTTAAGAATATATAGATTTATGGTAGAGAAACTTAAAAAAATATGCGAGGGCAGCATTCATTAGGAATGAGAAAGAGAAAGAGATAGATCCGAATCTTAATGCAAATTTGTATGTAATTTTTCTATATATTTAATATTTTGGTGGTAACAAGAACCTATGTTTTTGTATGTATTGGCCTCACAATCTTAACCACTCTATCAATCATCTTTTCTTTTTTTAAAGTGATCTATTATTCAGCTTTTAATGCGGGAAAAGTTGAAATGTCCTACATTAAAATATTTATTGAAAGGGTTGCAATCCCGAGACATTGTTTAACAAATAAAAAGCCTTTATTTTTCTTTCTTTCGTTTCCATTCTTTGCAAAAGATTCATGTGTGTCCAGCTTTTCTAATAGATTATATTTTAAATTACTTTTAAGTGCCTCGCCTCTTATTTTTCCCTAATGAAAAAACCCTGAATGTGAAAATGTTTCAGAAAGCTCTTTTCGGCTTACAATTTCCTTTTTTAAACGACAAAAGCAGGATAATTAATATAATTACAGAATGAAGTAAGCATTGTAGATTAAAGCTAAAAGAACTATTGGTTCGTTATTGTATGCAGAGAGGTGTGGTAGGGAAAACAATCTAACTAAAAGGATCCCACTGTGTGAGGAAAAGGTTCTAGTTTTGGAAACGTGACGTGAAGATACAATGTATCATAAGGAATACGTGGATCATTGATTTGATGAATAATCCATACCACAGAAAAAGCTGCTGCTGTGTAAAAAGTATCCTTTCCATTACACATATATTTTTGTCGGACTGAAGCAGTATATCGCAAAAAACCCATCCTGTGAAACAAATAATTTATATTGACTTTATCAAATGATGCTAAGCAGGAAACATCCTCATAAAACCATCCATCCCATAAATCAAACACAACACCCTTTCCATTTCTTCAATGGCGATAGCGCTTATAACCAGCATTTGGGTCTTCCATACATAGTTTAAATGAAATTCAGGGCACGTTCTGCAAACCGAACAAAACAAAAAAAAGCTTTCCCAAACAAAAGAACTAGCACTTTTTTGGTTCCAGGCAGCTTGACATCAGAAACTAAACAATGACATTAGAAGGACGTCAATGATACATTTCTTTGGTAATTTTTTTCTCAAGATTCTCCAAATGACAATTGATTGTGGAAAGCAAGTCGTTCTTTCTAATGAGGGATTTTTCACCATAATCGCCCGTTGCTGGTAAGGAGTTCGTTTTTAAATTTCTGGACAAAACACAATGCTTCGTTTCCATTCGGACTTCTTTTCCGAGTGTGTTTCCCGAAAAAGAATGGAATTATTCCATTCTTCCACTTTAACCCGTAATGTTCTAAGATTTCCCCAAATGGCGCTCGTTTATTTGTTGTGTGAAAAATGTGTCGTATCTTTTATGGGGTTTTAGTACATGCTTCTTATTTTGTTTTTTTAAACGCATTTGTTAAGTATAAGAAGGATGTGTGCTTTTATAGATTGTTTTGTGCGGGGTAGTTTTTAAGGAAGATTAATCGGCGTTTTCAATTTGAAAGGTGAATGTTTTTATGCATATTGTACGCGGAAAAGAAAGGTTGTAATACTTTTCAGTTACTTTTAGATACAGGTAAACTAATTTGCCAGCGGGTTAAGCATTTTAAGCTTAACTATTATTAAGTGTGCATGATCTTCTATATTTCCTACTTTATTATCCATCCTTTTCATAAGGAACTATTTTATTTAAAAATATATATTAATCTTACTTAGTTTCACTTTTATAAAAAAGTTTTTATTTAAATAAGTAGAATATCTTGGAATAGCTTATTCTAAAAAGAATGGTTACCGTATTGCAATTTAATTAATGGTAGCACATAATTGTAAAAATTCTTCAGTTAAAAAAGTTTGTTTAATTTTTAAAAAGATTTCAATTATGAAAAAATAAATATAGTTACTTAAACTAACGAATAAAACAGTTAATAAGAAAAGTAAATAATTTAAGCCCTCTTATAACTAATAAACTGTCGTAGGGCTTGGTTCCATATGGACTGTTGGACTTAAATGTCTGCCGTTGCATGGGTTTGCTCATAACATCCGTTCAATAATTCTTACTTTATCATATTTTCTATTATATTTGTATCAGAGAAGTTTCAAAGTGTCCACACACCCATCCTAATGTCACAAATTTCAATTTTTGTAACTTTAACTGTCAACATGAAATGATCCCCATGAAAGAATTTAAGGCGTACGTATACACTTGAAATCACGAAAATCGGACAAAATATCCAAATATTTTTTGTGGATTAAAAGTATTCTACAATTCTTTAGCTTTAAAATGATACCAAGATCAAGAAAATGTGTTCAATACTTCTTATTTTATGAAGGCTTAAATATCGCGCTTATCATAGAAACTGCATGTTATCAACATCTTTAAACTCAGTTTTTGAAGAATTGTGTTTTTCTCATACTATGGTTCATTCAAAACATGATTGCACATCAGTAAATTGGTATATCGTGATTATTTTTTTATCATCATAATCTGTATAAAATAGCAGATGTTTTGACAGTTTTGTTTTTTCTTTAAAATTAAAATTTATTTTTTTATGTTTTTTTAAAAGTTAAAATTTCAGAAAAAATCACGAATTTTCATGCTTCACTGATACAAAAAATCATAAAAAAAGAACTAATAGGTTTATCAAAAAAATAAAACTAACAAAACATGAAGAATAGTGTAAGGATTGAGTTCCAATAGAAATTATCTGATTTTAATAATTTGAACTTGAGTAATCATGTTTCAAAAATGATGCTAATTAGCTCATTAGATGCTAATTAGCTAATTATATAATGTATAAATATAATTTTTTTGGGAAAAATTGCCTAGTTAAGGTGTCTTGCATATTTTGTGCAAAAATCAGATTTTTAAAATGAAAATTAAAAATTTTTTTGTCAAGTGTATACGTACCCCGGGAAAAAAGCATTATCCTGAAACTAAATCCTTTTTTATCCCTTAATTTATAATACCTTATAAGGTACTGGTTTATTTTTATCACTTTAAATTGTAACACATAAACTTTAAAATTGTATAAAGCTGTGTACCGTTGAGAAAAGGAATAATTAACCCCTGAAGATTACGAATTTTATTATTAATTTAATCATTGATTCCAAATTTCAGCTTATTTTCAAAGGAAAATTGAAGATGAATGCAATCCGATGATTAAAAAGTTTTTATAAGGAATCAGTTTTATGAAGATAATATCAATTCTTATTGCTTCTCCTTGTAAAATAGAACAGGATTAAAAAATATCAATATTAATATTTATATTTAATCAAACATAACATATGTTTACTAGGATCAAAACAGTTTTTCATCTACGGAATAAATTAGTTCGGATCCCCTTCCACATTTATTTGAACAGAACTTATTTGCTTTAGATTAATCCTGAATAGCGTTAATAAAAATCCAAAGGTTGAAAGCATAGCCAATTCTATTAATAACTCTATTCCCATTCAATCCCAACCTTTCTAAAACTCGACTTTGAATTTCATCCAAAGACAAACCCTACGAATAAATATGATTGCTGTTTTTCTCGTTCCTCCTTTTCCGACTTCCAGAGAGAGAAAAACGAAATGGAACCGTCTCAAGAATCATTCTTTTCAATTTAAGTGCGATGTTTCTAATGGTCCTCATTTGTTTTCAGAGAGAAACTCCGATTTTCTTTGGAATCTGTCTTTTTTTTCAAATCCTTACTTTACTTTCCTCACTAATTTGTTTAGTTTCGAAGCAGTTTGTTAAACAGGGATGTTTCTTCAGGTACTAAATTAGGATGTATGTTGTTTTTTGTTTAAAAGTTTTTATCTGTTTTAGAATTATTGTTTGAACAAACAAGATTTCTTCAGAGTTTATTTACTACCTAATTTCGTTTTAAATTCTGTCCGTTTTGTCGTTGCTCATTTCATTCACGAAAAGTATGCAAATTTAAGATTATAATTAGTAGAAATATTTTATAAGCATCTTTTAACACTTGAAGATAGTGAGAGTGAATTCTATTTTAAGCCTGCCTATACGCAGAACACTTATTAGCCATTGAGAAATGGTATCTGATTAACTTGCTATTGAACTTTGTAAGTAAGGAATTAAGTGAGATAGTAAAATTTAATTAAATCCAACGTAATAACACAAAAACTCTGAATGCAAAAAATATGTTAAGTTTTACGTTTATAATTTGAGACATATTAAGGCGTTCTTCCTTCTGTTTAATATTGTTATTAACCACTAAAAACATCAACTTCATCAACTGTAATCTGACATAACCTACACTGTAAAAACAATCTTGTAAAATATACGGTTTTAAACTAGCAGCTAGATTGGTTTTGAAAAACCGTAAAAACTACAGAGTAAATCCATAACCAAATGTTTTTTTTTATAAAAACACGAATAAATGGTAAAAAGTCGTTGTGGTTACTGATTTACTTTGTAGTTTTTACGATTTTTCACAACCAACCCAGCTGTAAGTTTAAAACGGTATATTTTACGGTTTTTTTACAGTGTAGGAAAAGTTGAATGTTGGTATTTTTTGAAATTGTAACAGTACATTTCTCTTGTTTTTAAAAACAGTGACCATCCTCTTTGAACACAAACCATGTCACATATCTCTTTTAAAAAAAGAATATCTTGGGCGTTTTATGAATGCTTTACTTTAGAGTAGTTTTTGTCATCGAATACTTTAAAATTGAGTAGTTTTGTATACCGGATACTACCGAGAATCTATGAACGTTTGTATTAGTATCAATCTAAATTATTCTATAATACCTTAAATAATACATAATTACTTGATACTTAAGTATTAATTATCTTAATTACACTTTAACCTGTTTTTGTGCGGTGGATAGGGACCGCATAAAAAATCGTACAAAACTTCACGAGAAGCGATAAAAAAGGGTTTTTGCAACACAATTGAAACTATTTTTTTATTGCGGTGAATAGGGACAACATAAAAAAGTCTCACCTGGGACCCTAACGAAAATCCCTAAGTTTAGCTGAATTGAAAAACCCTTTACATTCGGACCGTAACGCTATCCTCAACCATATAGCTGAATTTAGAAAACTTTTCTATAGAGCTTTTCGCGCTGACGTCACTACCAGTTATTTTCACGGTTTCCAGTTATTTTCACGATCGTGGAGGGCACCCGGGTAGGGCAAAACAATAGCATGTGCATTAGGGTTATGATTTTTTTCAGATTTAAAAGCCTGTGGTGGCAAATGATGAGTATTGGTCCATAACTCTCGAAAATAACTTTTATTTTTGAAAACTGTGAAAAAAGCTTGCGCGCCTAATAAGATTTTTATATGGCTGAAGCACTAAAAGGCAGTTAATATAATCTTTTTTGAAGCTGATTGTTACATAAATCATAGATTTGTAAAAGAGCTTTTCCTATTCCTTTTGGTCCCAAAAGATAGTGTGTGAAGTTTTATCCCCCTAAGTTGATTCTAGGGTTTGCCTATAGAGCCCCAAATTAAGAAAAAATTGGAAAAATTACCAATTTTCAGAATTTTTAAAAAAGTATATTTTGATATTTAAATTGATATAAAACTGGTTCAAATGTGTTATTTAGGACATTTTAGATGGTTAATATCTATTTAAGGTTATTAACTGTACCTATAGTGTCTATAATTTAAGAGTAAAAGGTATTACTAAGGGACGTTGCGCTCATCAAAGCTTATAATACACTACAGTGGTCGAAAGTAATTAAATTCCAATTTTCTTCAAAAGAACTCCTTCAAATGATGCCATTTGGTGTTACATTGATGTTTTAAAATATAAATGCCAGTAAGTAATAACAGTAATTAGGCCTTCTAGTGAAGTTTAAATGTAAAAAATGCTTTTCTTCGAAAATGCTTGTTTCTAGCTGATCAAATCCAACTTTATTAAAGTAAAGAAAATTGTTTAATAGTTGTAAATTTTTGTTCGTATTTTGATGAAAGAAGATTTCAATTAAACTTTAACCCCCTAATACGTTAAAAAGAGGTAATTTTCATAATTTATTTTTATTTCTGGTATAGGAGAAATTCATGTCGTTTCCAATCTGTATGGTTTAAAGTTAAAATCTACTTTTAAAAATGAAATATATAAGGTTTAAAAGGTATTTTAACGTTTTTGATACTATTAAAAAATACTATAACCCTCTTTTTGAGAAAATTTTGGATTTGATCAGCTAGAAACAAGCATTTTTGCAGAAAAGCACTTTTTGCATTAAAATTTCAGTGGAAGGCCTAATTACTGTTATTTCACTGGTCTTTATAATTTAAAACATCATTTAACAACAAATGTCATCATTTAAGGGAGTTCCTTCGAAGAAATTCGGATTTAATTCATTTCGTCTACCCCGGTAGTGCATTATAAGCTGTGGGGACTGCAACGTCCCTAGCACTTATTAATATTAAATTATAGGGGCTATAGGGTACAGTTAATGCACATAAATATATATATAATTCATTTAAATATGTTCTAAAGAACACATTTAAACCAGTTTTATAACAATATAAATATCAAAATATTTCTTTTTAATTCTGAAAATTGCTAGTTTTTTTCGCTTTTTTTTCAAATTTGGGGCTCTATAGGCACACCCTAGAGTTAACTTATGGGGCTGAAACTTCCCACACTATCTTTTGGGACCAAAAGGTATGGGAAAATCCCTGGGTAGCGAAGTTTTTTGTAAAAAAGTTTTTTCCCCGATAGACACACTATTGATTCCTATATTAAAAAGTGAAATGAGGTTAGGCGCGCAAGGTTTTTTCTCAATATAAAGAAAATAATGCTATAAAATTAACATATGGGCAAAAGTTCATCGAATGCAACATCAGGCTTTTAAATATTTTTAAAAAAGTCTCAGAATCATAACCCTAATGTGCATGTACTAAGCATGCGCCTAGTCCTCCAAACCTGTTGCTAGGCGGTTGTTTAGGTTGCTGCTAGGGCCAAATCACGTGATGTAAAAGCTCTATACGGACCGTACTTTTACTGCAGTTACCATGTAGTCAGTGATCAGTTTTAGTATTTGCTGTTTCACTAGACGCTTGTGTATGTCTCGGTCGCCAAATACCCAAGAGTTCTATGTCTATGTTCCAATTTGATTGGAATTTTCTTATACTCCACAAAAACAGGTTAAGAGTGTACTCGATAATTACACCCAAAATAACTCGATACGTATTCAACCAACTGCTGCGGCTACTCACACTGGACGTCTAGCTTGACGGCGTCGCTGCGCCCTTCGCCCTGGTCGTTCTGGGCGCTGCACTGGTAGCTGCCCCGGTGCCCTCTGCCCACCTTCTCAAGTACAAGGGAGCGGGGCTGGGGGAGGACGCCCCCGCTGGGTCCCAGGGGCCGCCCGTCCACCCACCAGGCCACACTGTCCGGCTGGGGGTTGGCGCGCACGTTGCAGTCGAAGTACACCGACACCCCCTCCTTGATGGCAGAGGCGTGAGGGTCACTCGTGCCCAGGGTCAGGGCCAGCTGTGGGGCGTCTGGAAAAAAAGGTTTGTTGGGTGATGGAGAAGAAAAATGTGTCCAGAAAAATTATCATGGGATTACTGGAGAAAGGCACTCAAATGGTTCAACTTCTCTACGTGGTTACGCAAAATGGGATTTTTTAGGGTTAATCGTTGGTAAGGTTGAACAGAATACGGCCGTTATTCTAGTTAAGCTCCTGACGAGATAAAAAACATATCTTGAGACTGATTAATCAAATTTGACTGAATCGCGATAAGCATCCAGTGCTTCCCCTGCTTTCAACTCACGCTTTTTCGCTTCACGATTTAAGGCTTTTTTACTAAAAGTGATCTAGTGCCTTTTTCTGGAAAGCTGATCAAAAAGCTGATCTGATTCTTGAAACCTGATTAAGATTACAAAAGGGAATAAGTCCAGAAACCAAGTTTTGAGAAAATAGAATTTTTTTTTATAAAATAATGGAATTTTCGTTGTATATAACCACCAAATTTTCACTGGAAATTCAGGACCCTATTTAAAATAAGGGGTAATCATCGATATAAGTACATCTAAAATATTTTACAGTTGAAAAAGTTGATGAACTTGTTCCCTTTTTCCACCTTATGAAATTTCAAGAGAAGAAAATATTAGAAACCACTTAAATTGACGTTTAGCTTGTATTTCTGCTTATTTCACAGCATAAAAGTGAGAAAAAGAAAGACTAGTAAAATTTAAAAATTATTATGAAGCTGAGTTCTTAAAGCAGAATCAATGAGGAAAGGGAATATGAATGGAGTCAAACATTCCCCGGAAAAAAGTTAAAAACACTTTTACATTATAAGTGAATTTTGTTTGGGCCTAGTTTATTCCACAGATAATAAGAACTTTAATTTGTTATTAACTTAAAAATACAATGAATGGACATCGCAACTTCAAGTGGCTATATCTCCCTGTAGGGGTAGTTATTTCTTCCCTCTTTCTACTTATGTGTAGAGCAAAGCTTGGAAATTGTTTTCAGCACAAAAATTAATTCGTCATTTTTAGGATTTATTTCCGTTTTCAAACTAGCGATTCAATTAACTACTCAAATATTAAGCAAACCCAAAATGCAGTAAGAAAACTAACTGAAACAAATATGATTCTACAATCTCGAAAACGATGCTACGGCTTCAATATAGTTTATAGATAGTTTTTACTGAGCCTAACATCAAGAATGGGTAATATTTTTCATTTTACCTGCTAAGGGTAACGATGTACTTATAAGTCGAAAAATATTAAGTGGATTAAAAACACAAAGGTCACACTTATGCAAAGTGTAGATAACCAAAGCCGATTTAGATTCCGTGGGATCGCACACGAATGGATACAAGTTGCCAGAATAGTGGACAAACTTTGTTTTGCTTACATTTTATTCCACACAGTGCCATTCTATCTTAGTTTAGTTGTGACATTTTTAAGATATTATGTAATATTTTCGTCTATGTCTGTGACTGCTATATGTATTGTTATTTTAACCGAGTCATAGTAAACTTACCCAGTAGCACAACATAGGCATATCATATCCATAAAAAAGATTTTAAACAACACATAGGGGATAGTGTTGTACCTATGGACAAAAATCACGTTTGGATTTTTCTAAGACAGGTAAAATCACATTTTGACCATTTAAAGTGCCCTACCTATAGTTCTAACCTTTGTGAGTAGAGAGATATTTTTTATTAGCCAAAATCTTGAAAATTGGATTTTTAATCATTTATAATAACTTGGAAAAATTTGTGTCCAAAGGTACAACAACCTGTTGTACCTATGGAAAGACCCAGTTGTACCTGTGGACACCCTTAAAAAGGGAAGTTTTAGTTGAAAAAAGCTAAAAATGAACATTTTTATTGATGAATTACCTTTTAATAACCTATTTCAAGCCTTTTTAAAATTGAAAATATATTTTTTAAAGTAATGTAGTTTTAGGTCGTAAATGATCATTAAAACGAAGTTGAATGATAAAAGTCTTGATTTTTTACCAAAAACACAAAAATCACATGGTATTTTCAGATCAGAATTTAAGGTAATACTTTCATCAATCATGCTGATTGATCTGACAACTTCACTGATCCAAAAAAACCCAATTCGATCGAAACTTAGTTGTGCAAGCATTTGGTGGTAAAAACAGTAATAATTTGGTGATAAATCTTCTTCAGTGGAAAGTTTAAGTTTTTTTAATCATCATACTTAAATGTGATAGGGTGCTTAGGGTTTTACACCATATTTTACATTAAATTCCAAGTAGAATCATAAATTTAAAAAAGTAATTTAGATCACAAAATATTTGATTTTTCATCTAAAATTCACTTGAAAATAATCGCTGACAAATAGATTAACATTTAGAATTAATTTAACATTTATTAAAATGTATTCAGTTAAATGAAACCTGATTCTAAAACGCTGATTAGGTACAGACACCCACAAGAACGTGTCCGTAGGTACTACACGTATGGTGTCCGAAGGTACAGCATCAGGTGTTTTTGCATTCAAAGTTCTATAAAAGATAAAAGAATTGAGATCTGACTATTTGTAATATCAAAACTAAAAAGTCAAAATCTCGGGGATTCCCCCATATATCCCATTTTATCATATCATAATCATAGAGGAAGAAAATAATTAATGTAGTGATGCACTAAAAAAAACTTTGAGCACCTAAAAACAGTATTTTTATTATAGAAACTTTAAATAATATTTTAAACAGCTGGTTTCACGTTAGCAACTAGATAGCATCTGTTTACATTCAAAATCAACCACAAATTCAAATTTACATTTTTTACCGAATTTTAAAATGAGGTGGCTGAAGGTACAACCGTCCGTAGGTACAACACTCTCCCCTATAGTTTAAAATTCCCGTGAGAAACATTCACAGGAGTAATTCTTGCATCGTAAAAATGTTTCTGTAACTGCTTGGAAAATCGTGAACTAAACTAGTTCAGGTAAAAAGAAATATTTTTAAGCAAATAAAAAGAATTTTAACAATCGAACAATATTTTTAAATTGAACAATTTTCAAATGCAAATATCCCAAACTCAAATTTTCGAAATTGTTCGGAAGTACCTTCTCAAAAGATTTCTCTCAAAAAGATTATTTTGCCTGTAAAGTTTTGTTCATGAAAAAGTTCTTGGTAATATTTTCGTTGGTTCTGTCGTTATATATTTTCATCCCGCTTCCAATTATGATAAGGAAAAATCCAAAACTAATCGTACTTTAAACTCATTTGCAGATTTTAGTTTTTAGCGAGCAAATTATGAATATCTAGCGATTATATTTTATTTTAATGTTATTACATTAATAATTTTTAATTTTCTAATGTAAGAAAATTATTGTATTTGCTTGTTACAATTATTGACAAGTTAGTATAAATGTCGAGAGTATGTTACTTCCATAACCATACGTGTATCAAAATTAAAAAAAAGCGATTTTGCTTTTAGTGGTTCAGACTTGAAACATTTGAGAAGGTTAAAAGTGAAGTACTTCTGAATTCCGTCAGACAGCAAAAAAGTGTACGGATATTCTAATACAGTCCAAACTTTGCTTTATTTCACCATCTACACAACTCTATCTTTAGTCACTCATAAATTATGTATCTTAAAAGAACAACATTCGCCATCACAAGAATAAGTTTAAGTAAGTCGAAAAATAAATGTTTAATGTATTCTAGGAAACTTCGGCAATATCTAGAAATCAGATTAGGCTGTCTTATCAAACCTCAAAAAATTCTCGATATTTTCGGGCCAAAATTTACTTATCGAGACTTTGCATCATTCTCGCTAAGGTTATCAAAGGAAAGGTATGGGCATTTCTTGTCTTTTGAATATTTGATCCATATAGTAAAGGAAGAATGCTAGAAAAAAAGTTATTTTTGAAGAAATGAAAACTACATTTTGAAGAAGTGCTGGTACTAAGGTTGTTGCAACACAAGTCAACGATTTTGAAATAAGACTGAATGTAAAACCATGGCTTACTGCGATATGGTAATTGAAACACGTAGCGGCTGTACCAATCCTGCAAAAACCGCGTACAGAGAAAGTTTCTCATTCTCGCCACTACGAGCGCGCATTACCGACCGTCTCAATAGAAAAGACGCTTATTAACGATGTTTTTCCCGGTTTTTCCAACGTATAAGGATCGGGGGAAAGGAATTATATATATGCTAAATTGGTTCTTTATTTCCCTTACAATATACATCGACTGATTTACTTAATGTTAATACGTTTATGCTCCGAGACCACCGATATCTCCGAAATACGTCTGAATATCTTTTAAGTTTTTTCAAAGCACTTTAAAGTGAAAATCCATTTTAAAATTAGTTTGTTCATGGAAATTTTTAAGAAAGATTATGAAAATAATCGTTACATTAAAGCGAACGCTAATGTTTTTAATTCCCACTCTTTTTCCTATAACTAAAAAGGAAAATTCAAAGTTATATCAGTAGGAAATAGAAATACATGCAATGTTAACTTTCATAATTTCTTGGATTATAAAAACCAGCTCACTATTATGATTCAGAAATAGTGCTAATTCATCTATAATTCAGCCCACTTTTTTGCCATAAGTATTAAATTGCCTACAGCTTAATATTTTATGAAAATGAGTTATTAATGAACAACAGATTCAATTAATGAGGAAATGAACAACAAGATTCAACAGAAAATGAGAAACAATGTTTATTTTTCAAATTTCTATAAACATAAAAACCTTTTTCACTTGAATTCAGATTTGAGAATTTTGATTCAGATTAATCAACTTATCTATCAAGCCCATTTTTTAAATAATAAATTTCACAGTTTTATGTTTTTTAAAGTAAGATTACAACATTATACTCTTTATTAAGCAACATTAGACAAGTCAACAGGGAAATTAATCTCTCTATTCTAAAAAAAAGTTTTTGGTGAACGGTTTCCAGAGAAAGGCTTTTTAATTACTGAACCGAATGACACATATCTGGTATCAAAATGTCCGCATTATTTCCGGATTTCCGAGTAAGCCCTTCGATTTTTCAAAAAAATTCTCAATTTTAAAATATTTCCATTTTTTTAGATAACGGATAAGGTCGCAGTTACAAAGCAAGTACTGTCAATCAAATTATTATGCATCCAATCACAACAACCGATTGACGCTATATTTTAAGATAAAACATGTTTTTTCACCTTTTAAAAAAAGTACTTTCTTGATGAAATATCATTCAAAGACTGATAAAAACATATTCTAAAAACTTACATGTACGCCCTTTTATACTAAAATTTCACACTTTTTGTCCAATATTTATAAGTTTTTGTCTGATTTTATCGAAATTAATTGTAAACATAGAGTGATGTTTTGTCTCTTATTATTTTCAATTGCTTAAACGGTATTGTTTAACAAGTCTGGGTTTAAAAAAATATGAATGATAAACACTAGGCATGTTATACTAACGAGTTACTTTAAAATAATGGTTTTTGTTTGGTCCTAATATTGATAAACAATTAGAATTAGTTATTTTTGTAATCATAGACGAAAATATACGAATACGAACAGTAAATTTATTATATAAAATTTAAATAATATTTTAAAGAGCTGATTTCACGTTAGCAACTAGATAGCATCTGTTTACATTCAAAATCGACCACAAATTCAAATTTACATTTTTTCCCGAATTTTAAAATGAGGTGGCTGAAGGTACAACCGTCCGTAGGTACAACACTCTCCCCTACCATTAGGTTTCATATGGAAGAAAACAACAAAAATTAGTTTTAAATAGTTTTGTATTAATTTCATTTTAATAAGGAATAAAAATAATTTTTTATCTCTCTATTCTAAATAAAAGTTTTTGTAAATGGTTTCCAGAGAAAGGCTTTTTACTTACTGATCCGTATAACATGTTTTTGGTATCAAACTATTCGGATTCTTTTGAGGATGTGCAAAGTGCCTTTAGAATTTCTAAAAAAATTCTCAATTCTAAGATATTTCCATTTTTCTGGATTACGGATAAGGTTGCAATTAACAGCAAGAAACTGTCGTACAATTTATTATACCTCCAATCACAATGACCAACCGACGCTACTCATTAACGATGAAAATAATTCCTTTCACGCTTTGAAAATGCGCTTCAAAATATGTACTTTCTAAATAAAATATTTTTAAAAGACTGATAAGAGTTTTCCAGAAACTCACAGATCTACTATTCAAGTATAGAATTTCACACACCAAAATTAATTGTTTGTAAACATTGAGTGCAATGTAGATTTTGTCTCTTATCATTTTTAATAGCTTAAATAGTATTGTTTAAAAAGTCTGTTTTAAAACTAAAACTTGAATGATAAAACACTAGATATTTTGATGAGTTACTAGGTACTATATTAAATTTAACATATTCATTGCTGAACGTTTTTGTAAATATTGAATAACAATAGCACGAGCAGACTTGATGGATATTTTCAAGGAAAACGTGTTGATTAAATTATTGATAATTTAACCAATAAATATTCTAACTTTTAAGAGAGTGTGCTTCAAGAAAGTTGGTTGAAGTTTTTTCTACTAATTGTTATAACGAATGTTTTATAAATAAATAATTTTAGTGAGCAGGGTTTTGTGGGGATTGCGAAGCGATCCAAAAGGCCCTGCGTCAGCAGTTAACGGGGGTTGGCGAGCGATAGCGAGCAGGGGGCGGTAGCTCCCTAGTAAGTAAAATTTTCAGTTTGACAACCTATGATGCAATTAAATTGATTTAATAATGAATTTTACTAAAAAGCAAAAATACCATTGAAAAAATATTAAAATTGATAGGTATTATTTCAACTGTTTGACAACCAAAACTATATATTTTGAAGTAATAAACAGGTTTCATTGAAATATAAAAATGAATACACAAAAAGAAAAAATTTGGTAACAACAGCTTTTTAGCACAAATGTTTTTGCTTTCAGCCTACTTTATGAATTTTACGAATAGAAGGTTTGTTCTGAATTCTTTTACTGAGATAACTTTCACTGACTTTCTTGGCAAAATTTTTCAAAACTATAGGGATAAATGTTTTACAAATGAAATCTCTCAGCTGTAGATGAATTGTGGTCAGCGTTTGAACACATCATCAGTGTAAACAACACGGTAAACAAACGGTCGGTATTACGCCACCTAGCGGCCTACAGGTGAACTTTTTCTTGTACGCAAAATTCAATAGACTTGAAGGAAACTGGTACAGCCGCTACGTGTTTCAATTACCGTATCGCAGTAAGCCATGGTAAAACAAATAAAAGACGTTTCATAACGGAATCAAAGAATAAGGAGGAAGTGACAATAAAAATCAAATGTTATACTTGAAATATGGATTCAAAGATAGATTGGTATAGATAGGTTAGAGATAGATAGATAGGTTAAGATAGGTTAAGATAGATAGGTTTATCAATTTTTTTGCTGATTTTTTTTTATTTAATTAAGTGTTTTTTTAAGAAGTTTAAATACTTTCAATTTATATGTTTCACTTCATCGATTTTAAAATCGTGAGGATTGAGGATAAATTGAACTGGAAACTCAAAAGAGTTCATTACGAATTTTCGATCAAACTAAACTTCCTTGAAAATTTTCTCATTACAATTTTTGTTTATTAAAAACATCGACTTAAATTGCATATAGAAATTAAATTATTTTTTGTGTATTTATTAGATGCGTTTTATAAAAGCAAATATTTTTAGTTGTATATAGTTTATGTTGTTATGTTTAGTTGTGTATAGTTATTCAACCTTAAAACGATTATCAGCTCAGTGTAAAACTACTTTACGTCAGACAAGGTAAAAATATTTTTAATGGTTTCCCCAAAAGACGTATCATAATTCATATTTCCTTAACGTCAAAAATGTCTTGAAGTTGATAAATCCAGCATAAAATATACTTTTACATATACTACGAAACTCTCCATAAACTTTCTCTTGGAGTATTTCCATTTGGAGAAACCTATTCCATAAAACCTTTTATAAAGCCGTTTCTTAAAGGTAAAATAGCATTTCTCCGTATCTTCCTAAGTTAGATTCTAAGTTCAGAAGGATCTTAAAAATTACTTTTATAAAGAGATTAAGGAGTTGAAATGCAACGTATACCACGTTAATATACAAATTATATTTCCAATAGTATGAATTTGCTCTGTGGTCTGTGCCTTTTCAAAGTTTGTCCTATGAATATAAAATTACGTAATCCATAAAGTATAAATTATCATAGACTGTTTACGTAGCTATAATCTTTATTTATCTTTTATGTATATATAAACTATATGTAATACTTTAAACTGAGAGTTACAATGGATAATGTTTTATTATATATTTTTTAGGACTGAAATACTGCTACCAGAGAAAGTAATTTTAATCTTTTAAAATTATGCATTAATCGAAAATACAATTTGCCAAAGTATTGCATCTAAAGCTCTCTATGAATGTGTTTCTTACAACTAGAATTACTCGCTTACAACTTCCTGTAACACGGTATATTTCGGTTAACTCAGTGTTAAATATCCTAATAGATTAACAAGTAAGGAATATGTTTTTTGAGATGCGAAATAAAACAAAATAAGTCTTGTTAAACAAGTGTTTATACAAGAATGGTTTAAGAACGTCATAATTTAGGAAATATTAGCTTAAATGAAGTTCCAACAGATCCTTCCGTCCCTAAAATACTAAAAAAATGAGTAGCATTTTTCGAAAGATCGTACTTTAATGGATACGATAATTTAATATTGGCTTATAATATGGGTTTTGGGTTGAAAATAGTTTTTTTGGAAGGAAATAGTTCTTTAGGCTTACATACTACAAATTGGTATATATTCAGAAAAAATGGTGCTTGTCCTTCAATAAGGGAAGTCGTTGAAAAAAGTTAAAAGAAACATTTTGATTCTTCCATCTCCTACTACCAGAAGATGTCTTATTAAAATTCGAGGCAGCATTTCAAAGAAATACAATTCAAATGAAGTGTATCAACTCGGGGATATTTTTTAAAACAATGCCATGAAGTGCGTCCGTCGTTGTGTAGACTCATAAAAAATATGTAAAGCTACTTAAAAACACATACTTTGAGTTTCTAGAGAAATCTAGTGCCGCTCAGAAAGCTAATGTCTTGTTCTCAAAGAACGAGAAATAAACATAATGCTTCCCTAGAATTTATATTACCCTTCCGGTTACACGAATATCGAAAATGTAATTTTAATGCAAATTTCCAAATGCAAAAACACCGAATCGACATCGTGAAGCCGGGTATCCAGAAATATAACGGGCCCTCTCCAAAAACGCTTTATTGCGAATTATACGAACTCTCCTAAGTACACTAGACAGCAACATTCTGGGAAAAGGGCAAGTCGGAAGAAAGAAAAAAAATAAAGCCCGATGTGGAACGAAATGAAAACATTTTATGCCCACTCGAATACCCGCGTTTAAATGAGGCTCAAAACGAGCGTAAAAGCGAGTTAAAAAACTCACAGAGTGGTTTGAGGAAGGGAGTCGGGCTACTCAAGCGCCTCGCTCGGGAGTACGGTGAACTAAACACGATTCGAAGGGGTAAGAGGATAAATGTTGAGCAAAGGAAGATCTATTTCGGATGCTATGAATTGCGTTTTACTATCCTTTTTTCAGCTGCTATAAAGGGGCTTTTCTCTCCTGGGATACATACATTTTTTTGGTTGAGAAATAGCAATGTGCAACAAATAAACTTTTATTGAGCTATTATGGAGCTATAACTTTTCCTGTGTTTCCTTTTCTAGCAAGGTAGACGTTGAAAAAGTTAATTTTTTAATACATTTAGATATTAGGATTTTAAAAGTATTCTTTTGATACTTACAATTGTTTTAGTTTCATGAGATAAATATTTATGAATTTGTTAAATCTATCGTGTGATTTAATGCTTGCATTAAAGTTTTTTTAGACGCGCGTAGTATAGTATTTAATATATTTTTAAGATCTCATGAGACTTAACATAAAGTTTTTAATAAGTTATAAATAATATGCAGTTATAATTGCAGTTTTAATTTACCTAAATTATCTTTAAAAAGTTATCCATAATATTGTAATTCCTTCATTTATTTATATCAAAGGACCTGTTCCATCTAGAAGATGCTTTAATATTTGCCTATGACGGTAGAATTAAAATTTTTTGTTCGTGTAATCTTTTGAACTCTAAATATATAAAATGTTGAAGATATTTATATTTGTAAACACATGTTTGTGAAATAACTTTATGTTTTTGAAGAAAATTATCATCTTAAGAATTTTTCGTAAGTACTTAGAAATTGATAGTATCAAATTCAAAAAGTCGTAATTCAAAAATACGCTGAACAAACCATAGATATATTATTTCTCTCGTGGAGAAAACTAATCAGCAAAAGTGGATCTTGTAAATTAATCTACATTTATCCCTGTTTTAAATTAACTGAAGGAATCAAAATAAATGGAGAATCCTTTATTAGTTCTTTCATAAAAATTCTTGATCAATATTTATCGTCAAAAGTCCGTGAATTTATTAATATTTATATCACAAAGATCACCAAGAAAAGTATCAACAGTACAATTTCTTTCTCTTTTGAAATAAATATGAATATTAATGATTTTGATGCTTAAATTTCAAAACATTAAAACGCTGAGTTAATTAATTCATTTTTAAAAAACATTCGTAAAATTTTTCTGCTTCCTCTTGATGGTCGTAAGTAACAAAAGCTTGTTTTAAACATTAGGAAAATTAAATGATTTCTGCGAAGCTTTATCATTAAAAAACATTTTTCAATAAATGTGATAGCCACTTTGATGCTTACATAAATAGAGAAATTACTGTTATTATTTATTTTGTTTCATGGTTTAGAAATGATAGAATATACTTATGGTTATCTTCTTGAAATTTTTACGAAGCAGGTATAGTAATTGACGATAAAGTTTAAAAATTTATATAGTATAATTTAAGATTTTCAGCTATACTAGTAAGCATAAAAAATACCCAAAGCAAATTATTTTGTATCTAAAACAACCGTCTTATATAAAAAGAAATCTAAAAGTTTTAAATTACAAGAGGAAACGGACTAAATACAGCATACTTAAAGTAACAAATTTTTCCTCTTTAAGACTTTAATATTTAACTTTCATTAAATAAAGTAGTATGCTGGGAGATCCAGATAACATAAACATTCTTTGCATAGGTTTAAGGAAAACCAACAATGAATAGTTAAGCAAATTCCTTTTGCTATGTTCAGCTTTTCTCTGAAAGGTATTTTAAAAGCAATCGAAATTAAATAAAGATCAGACACCCCTCTCACAGAAAGTGTTAACTTCGCCTTTCCAAGTCAGCTAATTCTTCTCGAAAGGAAAAAATGATTTGACTTTCCTCCAAACAAAATCCTTCTTTCCGGTGAAATATTCTTCTGCCACTTTGAAAGGGGAATTGCTCACACTTAAGGTAATGGGGTTTAGGAACCGTGCCCTTAACATACGATTAAACGTTCGCATAAAATAAATGGTCTTCAGACCAACATCACAAAGGCTCGTGATCTACTTTCAGGTTGTAAATCACACCATATAGATTCACCAATTTGGGTCAGTCGTTTGTAATTAGACTTGCTGCTTGTGCTTTTATGTACGTGAGACCTTTAATTCATCTTGTAAATCAATAGGGTTAGCTGGAGTACCCTGGCGATGAATCTAATATAGAGCCTCATTGTAATTATAACGCATCTATATATGAGTAATGATGATTATATCTTTTAATGATTGATTCGATTTCATCTACATTCTCCAGAGTACATGTAAACGAACAATACAAGGTATTTTCAGTGATTTTTTTGTTGTTGTTTTGCATTTAATTTGGTTTTTCTTCATTTAATCAGAATATAGTCTGAAATTTTGCAACAAGAATAATAAATTGTAATTGAAAAGAAGTTGTTTTCCTCTTGTAGCTTTTGATTTCTGTAAAACAAGTTTTTCCTTTTAATTACACAGTATGCAGAAAAAACAAGTTACATTTACCTTTTTAAATAGAAATTAAACAATGCAAATAAATACATACATAAAATTTTCTCCATTCATTTCCACTCTTTCTTTGTTAAAAATAGAAAGATAATCGAAACTTTTTTTGTTAGCTTAGAATTAGTGTTGTTGATTATTGTGCTGTTCTGTGATATTTACTGCAATTTTGTTTATTAAAAAAAGCTTTTTCAAAACTTTTGTTTATCTAGCATCTAGCATATAATTTTTATTCTTAATTTATAATAAGAGAATTCATGAGATTGCGATTGCCTTAAACTTCTTGCGTATTTCAAACATTCGCAGACAGTTTTAAGTAGTTCAATTCATTACCATTTGTTGATCTCTAAATGAAAATTCTATACCTTTCCTTTTACAATTCTGTTGGAAGTCACTATGAGTTTATAATAAACTATTTTGATTTATAATTTCTCCTCTGCTAAAATGAAAGCAAAACTAACTTATATTTTTATTAATTTCAGAACAGGGAAATACAAATTATGAATCAAGACTTATCTTTAAAACTAACCAAGGTAGGTATGTAGAGTTTTTAATTAGTTCCACTCTCTTTAGTTTAATCTTTTTATATTTACCTTTATCATACTATTGTTTTAAACAAAATAAAAATATTAATTTAATTAATTCGATATCAATAAAAAATATAGAAGAATGTATTAAGTAAGCGAAAAATATTTGAACAAATAAATATGAAAAATGTGAGCTTATATGAATCTGAAATGGTTTAACATGCCTTTTATGTGACCCATTATTAAACCAGCTGCTCCAGAAAACATTTCTAAAAAAATTTATTTCACATCTTTGTTTTTTTATAGTTCATGTATTCAAGATAAGGTGTTGAAGCGATCTATTATGAGGTCAGAAATCCTACGGTCCACGTATGTGGACGAGACACACTTTAACCCTTTATCTACTGATGGTACTTACAAGTCCTACAAAATTTAAAATTGCATAGAATAATTATCCTTAAGAATATACTGACAGTACTTTGCAGGAACACTCTTTTAGTTTTCCTCTTCCAGGATAAAAGGTTAAGGGTTCTGTGACGAGTATTTTAGCGGGAAATTCGAATAGATCCAAAACTGAAGTTGTGCTTTTAGCTGCCATGTTGATCAAATTCCCATGATAGTCATTTTTGTTCCCTGAAAAGTAGTTACAATCAAAAGGAAAGTTTATTACTTTTTTAAGACTTAAAACTGCGATGGAAATCCCAATGTTTTACTGGTGGTGCTCAGAAGTATCTAGTTAATTAACCCGGGAAGGCTAGTGGGACCGTATGGTACCGGCAAACAGCACTACGAAAAAACGGTTTTTTTCTACCAAAATACTTTTATTTTTTCATTCTGACGGTAGATGTCACTACTACATGGACCAAACTCTAGTAAACAGCAATTTAATAACTAATTATTTAAATAAATTCTTTTTTAATGGCTTAACCTGTTTTTTAAGACAGGCGAAAAAAGGCTTCGTCTCTCTCTCTCTGAAAATGTAAGTGCAATTTATTCATACCTAAAATTAGTGAATGGATACAATAATGGTACCATATGGATAATGGATACCATATGGTACCGCTAGGCTTTTACACTACCAAATAGTACTAATATTTTGAAGTAGTGTATTTTTTTATTTCAAACGTTTTATATGCTGTGAAATCAATTAATTTTTAAGGTAAAACCTATATAATAATTTTTCATGCTAAAAACTTATTGAATTTATAGTGTATTTCCCATAATTTTATTTTTTAAGGCCAATAATTCTAAATTTAATAAGAAAAATTTCATGTTATAAGTGATTGATTGGAATACCATCTATACAATGGTAGTATTTCATGCAAATCATCAATATAATGTTCATAGTCTTCAACTAAACTATAGACGCAATATACAAAATATAGTTTATGAAATTTTTAAAGCCTAAAACTTATGTTTTTTAACAAAATTCCTAATTTTAACACTCATTATGAGGGGGAAATTGGAAAAACTATCAATTCCGTATCAAATCAGCTTACCTCGCGGTATAAAAAGTTTGTTTATCACCTTTGGACTAGTGTGTACGAAATTTTTTTTCCAGAAATAAATTTGATAATAGGATTTAAAGACCAAAATATAACTACTAATTGGTATAATATTATTAATATCAACTATTTAATAATTAATTTGTCAATCATCATTGCCTAAATTGTAATTTTACTTGTTGTTTTAGTTAAAAATGGTAAATAAAGTGATAAAAGTGTGATAAATTTATTATTTTGACTTTGAAATCTCAAACCTATAAGAATATGTACGGTGCACAAAATGGTAGTGTAAGAGCCTAGCGGTACCATTTGGTACCACCCTATTCTGAGTAAAATAATAACATTTTTTTTGAAAAAATGGTTTTAGGCTAATTCAAGACATGTCATAAGCATACAATAAGGAGGAAAATTTAATTTGAGAAAAAAAAATTAATTCAGTCTTTCCCGGGTTAATTAGCTCTAGCGGATTAAATTTTCCAAAGCTGATTATTTTATTTACGTATTTCCCTTCATTTTAAATTTAGTGACCTAAAAAAATATTTGCACGAAACAAATTGCAGAAAATCATAATGCAGAAGATAAAGGGTTAATCTAGACACACTTAAACCAACAAAAACAGAAAAAAACACTCACAATGCACGTCCTCAAATCACAAATCTCAAAATCCACAGACGTGGACCACCAAAACCAAATCATACTCACAATGCACGTCGAGTTCAACGGTATCCTGCACCGGCACTCCCTCCAGTGTGGGGTGGGCGGCCTCGCACATCACCGTCTGTCCGTGGTCCTCCACCTTGGGGACGAAGGAGAGCGTACTGAGGGTGCGGTTGGGGTCGGACAGGGCGGAGGTTTCGGCGGCTGAGAGCGGCAGGCGTCGGCCGCCTCGCCACCAGCTGACGGCGGCCACGGGCCGAGCCCCCGCAGCCTCGCACTGTAGTTGAGATGGTTGGCCGGCGGAGAGAGGTGGTTGAGGGGGAAGCACTTTCACGGACAGTGGGCGTACTGTGGGAGAAGGAGGGAGTCAGTAGAGGTTAGAAGAGAAATAGAAAGTAGAGATTGATGAAAGCTGCGGTTTTGGATATGTAGAGTACATTCATGCTTCTTGTATTTAGAAAAGTGTGGTATGATAGTCAAGCCTCAAACATGCGTGGTGCTTGTCTTGTAAATTAAATAGACGTTTATTAAACTTAACTTTGTCTTTTCTTCACATTTCCAACCGCGCTCTGCTACTTCCCACACTTGTAGCCTTGGCAACAATGCGGGAAATATACAAAACACTCTTATATTTTTCCCACATCAAACAACCCTTTCAATGCAGAGCGCTCCAAATTTCCCATAGGATTCAAGGGCTCAAGAGATCTAGGACCGAAAAGGTTAAGGTTAGGCTCGAGAATTCTGCTTTTTAACTTAACATTACAGAATGAAGTTTGTATATGTTTCTGAAATGGGTAGTCGCTTACCATGGAAACGAATTAAAAATTGCAGCAACCTTGGTAAAAAAAATAGTGGGAAAAGTGGAGATTGGAAAACATAAGTACGTAATAATATTTGGAAATATATTCGATTTCAAATTAAGTACGTAATAATATCGTTGAATAAATGTTGGGCACTTCTACAAGCTGGGATTGCCCCGATGAAATATATCTGAGGACAGAATGTGAATAAAATCTATCGACACAAAGTGGTAATAAAACTTCGAATCCACGAAAAATGCGTCGAGTGGGAGCGGGAGAGAGGAAAGTAAAGTTCTTAAGTGCTGAACGGAGAAAATATTAAAAAACTATATTACTAAATGATTTTTAGTAGACTTTTAATTCATGTTACTTATAAGTTTTTAAAAATCTCCAAATAAACATAACTTTTTGACTAAGCTCCCTTGTTTACTTTAAAAATCAATTACGCAATTCTTAAAGCTAATAAGGTTAGCTAATAGCTTAAATTATCCACAGCCTGTACCAAATTAAAGAGCTCAAAAAGTGCTCTCCCTTAATGACCAACTAATGTTCTCCCGAAAATGCAAATGTTTTGCGACCTATTCATTTTCCTTTAAAAGCGAGGGCGCCGATTAAAAATATATAACACCCCATGAAAAATCGGCCCACTTCCTACCCCGTCCGAATGCAATATTCATGATGTTTAAATAATGGGCCCGGGATCGAGAAAAAGCGCATTTAATGTTGTATTTAATAAGTCTTCAGGGCAATTAGGCGTCCTCACCTGTGAGTTTACGTGTTGAATTCCGATACAAAAACGGATCAGGTGGGACAGCCGATTGAAAAATGGGCCGGAAGGGAGAGGGATAGAAAAATAACCCTTAATTGGAATATGAAAAATAACGGGCTTTTGTTCAACCGATTTTTCTGGAGCGATAGCGCCGCGTAAAAAGAGCCGGACCGGCAATTAACCGTTAAAAAGAGCCCGGGATTTTTCTCCGATTTCTGGCAGCTTTCCCGGAATCAGGGCGAAATTAAACCGGGTAACGATTTTCGCGTTTTATTCTATTAAGACGCGCCCGGGCTAAAGAGATAATGGGTCATTTTTACGGGCCAAAAGTGCCTCATTAAAAATCAGGCCAAAGAGCTCAGATAAGATACCGTTGCGAAAGTGCGATGTATAGTTGCGAAGATAGCGGTTCTTTCAAGAGATGAAAGCCTCTGTTTTGAATCAAGCGCTTTTGCATTCAAAATGGCGGATGTTTTGAAAGCAATTTGGGAAGTGAGGAAAAACGTTCGGCTAATGGGGCATAATCAACCCGGAATGCAGATCTAATGTCTTCTGCTTGTGGGTTTTATTGCCCTATTCCGTTCAATCTGAGATAGATGGGGTGAGGATGTTTCCGTCCCTTTCTCTTTCTCTCTAATGTTTTTGGCTAAGTGCGAGGATGGGATGATGAGATCCGCGGGCAATGGACCCTATCTGATCAACTTTGTGCTGTTAATAAGGTCATCCGCCAAAGTGGGAGTTGGTTTAACATTGCGTGAGCGTGTATAGCTGAGATGAAAGGGGTGTTTTGTTAATGTAGGTGATGTAACGAAAAGGTAGATAAGAGTTTTCCTTCATGTAGGAATAATATGTTCTTTGAAAGAAGCAAATAAAGTATACTGAAAACATTTTTGAGATTTATTGGAGTTAAATGTATGTTTTATAAATTAAGAAGTTGTTTTAACTTTTTTATATCCACATCATCATAATTATTAGACAATTGTAGAGGAGAGGGAGTATTATGGAACACCCTTTATATATTTAAGAATAAATATATTGGTTTTTAAAAAAAACTATAACTAATGACAATGAAGGGACAATGGTCCAATAAATCAGCATTTATTTTTTTAACCTTCCTACCATCTTGAAAAAATAGTCACATATTCCCCCCGTGGGGTCTAATAGTACCCCATGCGTAAAATGTGCCTATGACTAAAATAAAGGGTAAAAATGCCTTAAATCAAAAATAATTAAAATTTTTTCACTTTTAAAAAGATGTTTCAGAGTAATTTTTCTAATTTTTTTTGGTATTTTTCTAATTTGTTGGTCCTATTAAGGCGTTATTTGGTTTCTTTCGATACACGTTTTTTTATAACACCTGAACCTTCAAACAATAATTAAATTACAGAAATAAACTATAATAAAGTTGTTTTACTTTAAGTGTTTATAATCAGTGCTGCTTAAAGTATACTAGCTGATACACCCGGCCTTGAACGGGTAGAATTTATCAGTTAATTTTAGTGATTTATCAGGCTGAAAATCTTTTCTTTTCTGTATTATGAGCTACCTGTCATCCCAGAATAGTTTATTTAGTAAAATGAAACATGTGAAATGTGGTTAGTCCTTTTTAAAATTGAAATAATATTATAAAAAAATGATCGGTTCAGATTTGGTGTAACAGGTTTATTGCTTGTTTATATAAGTTTTCAAAGCGAAATTGGTTATTTTTCTTTCCAATTCTTCGAAATCACATTCTGAATTTCAGTAAATACTCATAAATCTTTGAAAGCATTCTTATTTTTCCAAGAAAACTGATAATAAAAACCTATTTACAAGCCGTGAATTTATAATGTTTTTGTAAAGAATTCGTTCAACAGGAAGTGGTGGCGACAGTTGTCTGAGTTTTTTTGTTGCAACTGTTAGATAATCAAAGGATTTCTATAAATAGCATATTTTTCTTGGAATATGAAGGAAAAATTTAAGAAATAGTGAGTAATAAGGAACTTGCATGTGTCAGATTTTCATAACCTTTCAAGTGTTTCGTATGGTTTTTTGTATAGAAAAATGAAATATTTTGTCAAATTTTCAAAAAAGTGTACAAGTACTTAAATATTTTAATTTAAAAGTCGAGAAAAAAACACGTGACTGAAAACGCGAAGTGTGTTTGCATGCACAGTGACGTAGAATCCATCGAGCCAAATTGCAATCATAATTGAATTTCTATGTTTTAGTTGATGATTTCTTTTTCAGAAGTGTCCGGTATGAGTGTTTTAATAAATATTTACCTTCTAGACACTTCTGGTGGCGGTCAGAAATTCACGGCAAACATGACAATCCGAGGTAAACATTAGTGACGTCACGGTACATGCTGTTAAGCGTTTTCAGTTGCTTCGAAAAACACGATTTTTGATATTTTTTTTTGCAATCGAAAAATTTCTCAATCGGCCTCAAATTTTGTGTAGTGGCTTATTTTTGCGTGAAGAATAGATTAAAAAAATAAAAAAAAATCATGCAAGTTCCTTATTCAATGTACTTTGCTTCAATCTTCTTTTTATAAAAAAATGACAATTTCTAAGAAAACGTCTTTCTAATACATCTCTAAACGGCTTAAAAAACATAAAGAACATGTTTTATCAATAATATAACAAAAAAATAAAATATAAAGCTTTATTTGATATTGTTTTACCGCCATTCATGCCTGGGGTCGCAGAGACCCCAGAGGGGGAATATGTGACTTTTTAATCCAGAACTCTTAAAAATTGTATAAAAATTCCAAAATTTTAACACATTGTACAAATGCACGCAACTGAGGAATACTAGCATCGAAAATCCCCAAAGCTGAAATCCACTGTAGATATCAACCGTCAAAGTGCGCTTGGGGTACTAAAAGACCCCAAAGGGGTAGAAAGGTTAAATCAAAAAATGTACTTTAAGAAAAAGTTACAAATGGAGGGTAATATAGAACAGTCTGGTAATATGGAACAGTTGGATTTACAGCTATTGAAAACTAATTAGACTTTAGAGAACATACTTAATCTTAACTATAAAAACATATTTAACAATTTACGTTCAAATTGTTTTGTTCATGAGTCTATTTACAATAGTCACAAACATAATCGTCTTTTTCTGACCCTTTGCCTATGGAATGTTCCATAATACCCGACAGGTCATTTTGTACTATGAACCCTTTTACTGACCGATAAAACATGGATTGCTAAAAAACGACTGCAGTATAAGAAAATACTGATCTTTTATTGTACATTATGCTTAACAACAAAATCAAAGTCTCATAGTTACTGGTAGGTTAAAAGGTTTGAACATTTACCGTCAAAAACTTTCGAAAATACTAAAACACACTTTGCTTTGCTGCGACTGATCAGACAACAAGAAGCTTTACTCTTTGCGCACTGCATCATGGGAGATTTCTTAAGACTTTCATGGCATTGCCACGTGATAGCAGCACGAGGGGGAGCAGAAACTCAGGTGTTCCATATTATCCGACGATTCCATAATACCCTCCTCTCCTCTAATAATTATTTTCCATAAAAATGTCTTGCTTTTTTAATCTGAAAACGTTGGGAGTGAATTTTCTGTGCATGTCGAATAAGTTTTTTCGTTTGTTTAGATTTATATGAATAACCCAATGATTTTGTACGAATCCTTTCATGGTTTTCTTGTAACCGAATGACTAATATCAAGCGACAGAGGACACAAAAGTTTCTGTGAAAATATATTATTTTTGCACTCCAATAAAAGAGTTCCAGATTGAATTAGACACACACATTTAAAAAGAAGGTAGATAAAAGTAGATGGTTTATTGAACGAAAATTAATAAAAGGTTTGAATTTTGATAAAAGCATTAGACAGTAAATATTTATTTTCAAGAGATAGCAATTTAAAATTTTTCTTTGAAAATAAAGTTTGTTTTGAATCTTCACTGCAAAATATAATCTTCAAAAAACATCAAATCTGGCAGCAAAAGTTGACAGAACTTTCCTTCCTAGGGGATTTCTATGTTGACTTTAATTTTTATGTATGCTACAATCTTTTTCCAACTTTAATTATTTTTTTTCTGTAGAAGTATTTAGGTGACATACCTATGATATAACCCACTAAAATTTCAGAAGCTGCGGGAAAATGAGAGACCATTCAGTAGATAGTTGAGTTAAATAAATATAATATTTCCGATGGATAAATTCCCTTAAGTTGCGAAAATAGCATGCAGAAAAGAAAGTTCAGTCTACAGAGAAATTACGTGGAAAAGAAAGCTCTGTCAACTTTTGCTGCCAGAGATATTATGTTTCATGATGATTATTTTTTGCAATGTTGAAAACCTTTTTTTTATTACAAAGGAATGTTGACCATGACCATGGTATTATTTGTTACATTTTAATATTTAAACCACATTTTTAAAAGATAGAGATTTAAAGTACAGAATAGTCGGTTGACTTACAGTTGAGGTCAAGCGTAATGGCCTGCACCCTCGGCTTGGTGAGATTCGTGTTGGCCGCCTGACACGAGTACTCCACCAGCAAGTCGGATCGCTTCAGTTCGGGCAACAGGAGCTCGTTGCGGACCACCTGCTGTGGGGTGATGTTGAAGGTGTCGTCTATCAGCACGCTCCCTCGCCACCACGTCACCCAGGGGTGGGGCTCACCTGGACGACAAAGAAATTCATTTAAGTTGGGGCTTGGAGAGAAAGAAGATCTGGGTTGTCATGAATTGGTATAAGTACTCATTTTCAAGCTCATCTCTCTAATACTACATTCACGCATGAAAAGTTAATCTAGTTTAAGTGCTAATCTAGCTGAAATATAGCATTATAACAACGCTATATTTAAGCTAGATTAGCACTTAAACTAGATTAACTTTTCATGTGTGAATGTAGTATTACTGCCGTATCGATCATCGCGAGTTAAACCAGAAGCGGGAGTAAAACCTCGCATATTACTCGAGTTGATAAAGTTTACTCTAGTATGCGAGGTTTTACTCCCTCTTCTGGTTTAACTCGCGATGGTCGATACGGCCGTTAGTTCATACCAAATGCGTCGAGTTTACGTAACTGCAACTGGAAGTAAAAATTTCACCAATCTTGAACGTTTGCACCGCGTTGGGTACTGAAGACAGCTTCGAGTCATAATTAGGTTTGAAAAAAAAATGATGTTTTTATTTTTGAAGTACTATTGTGGTGCAATTACTAAGTAACTCCTGAAATTCGAGGGAAGATTCCTTTTTTTAATAATTGTAAAAAACCGTGCATTATTCTGTGTATTATTGAAGACAGTGGAGTATTTGTTACGAGTGCAATTTTTTATGGGTGGAAGTAGTGGAATATTTCAATGGAAATGAAAATAAAAATCGACCACTGAGTGCAGAGAATGTCCTTTTTTAAGTCAAAATAACTTGAACAAAGAAAACAAGTACATGCCTATTTTTTTTGCTCAATATCGTTAACTAATTTTGTAAGTAGTTTTTACTTCAAATCAATAAATTGGTAAATTTCTAAAGTGCAATTTTAAATGATGAAAATTTTAGTTGACTGCAATCTTTAAAAAAAGTAAATATGCTAACGAGTTTTTTTAATACTAGATATCGGGATTAAGAGTTGAAGTTTCTCTGTATGCATTCAAACATTTTTCAGTTTTTACTTAGTTTTAGAAAAACTGTACAGTTCTCTCTGGTTTTTATGAGAAGAAAATACAATTATATAAAATAGAAACGAGGAAAATAAACCTAATGGTAAAAGATAAACACTTTTATTGAAGTACTCATGTGTTTTTATTAATTTGTGTATTAGATGTGATTCGGTGAAGCAAGGGAAGGATAGATTAAAAGTGAAGGAAAAAATGCCTTATAAATCAGTGGGATATGGACTGTTAATTTGATCAAGTATATTGAAATCCCAGTAGTTAATTCTCATAGCATTTCAAAAGTCAGCTTATCGAAAAAAAGCTCACGAAAACCTTTTCAGAAAACATTTTTGAAAGCGTATTATCAGCAGATTTTAATTAAAAAAATTTTATTAATATTTACCCTTACTTAAAAACTAAGGCTCATCAAACCTCAAAAGAGAAAGTCTTAACTAGACAAAAAATAAAGTGTAGTATAGTATTGTTTTTTAGAATCATGGTTGGAATTTTTAAACAGGAATATATAAATCAATCAAATTGTTATCCTTTCATTCAGATGGTAATTTTTCATACCAGGAATAAAAACACACCCTTTACATGCTTGATTCTTAAAAATTCCCTTTATAAACTGCAGATAACAAACGGAAAAAGGAACTATCCCCTTGATCAAAGTATTCCCTACAGGGCCAAAAAATCCACTTTCCTATTCCAAATTTAACATGCGGACATTTTTACATCCTACTACCCGGAATTTTCCGTCAGACCCTGCTAGTAAGGAGTTAAACACAAAGGAAGACGAGAATATCCCGTTCTCTGGAGGATCCATCTTGCGTGTCCCCTCTCTCCCTGTTATTTTGCTTCCATTTTCCCCGATCCCGCGGTCGGGAAAAGTATATTCCGGCCCCGACACAATTGATTGTTTCCTGAGACTTCAGGAGAAAAAAAACTGGATTCTAACAGGAAGTGGATTTGGGAGTAATCCATTCGGTTTCAATAAAACTCGTGGAGAAGTCGCTGTTTTTCCGTGAAGAGGATTTCGGGGGGATTCCGGGCTGTTTTGAGGGACAGCAAAGAACTTGAGAGTTGTTTGGGAAGCGAGAGATGACAGGGGAGAGAATCAGAATCTAAAAACGTAAACAAGTACTCTGGTGTAGCCTTTTTAAGATGGTTTTGTGATGAGAGATGTTTCTTATATCTGCGGCTCTATTTAGGTCGACTCATTTTGGAGGATGCCAATTGCCCACATTTCAGTTGGGGAGGGATGGCATTTCGTTGTTTAAAGCCTTTATTTTAGAATCAAAAACAAACTGTAACTATATCTATGCTCATTATTGCGGAAATTTTAAAGTAGCTTGTTAGTCTTTTGTACGTAGGAAGCGAAATAACTCTGTTAATAATTGTGTTTTTTTGTATTGTTAAGGAAGGAGCTTCACGAACTCTTAAAATTTTTCAGAATATGAAACGCAAAACGTTTTTGGGAAAGTTTGTGGTTGAACTGAAATTCCATGATTCGTTAAGGGCATTAATTAGTTTCACATGACAAAACGTATTCTTTCATTATTGCCTCCTGGGTAAGTCTTCAGATTTTTATTTGAATTCTTCAAAATACTGATGTTACTTTATTGCCTTAGAAAGGTTTCTTAGATTTAAAGTAACTGGAAATACATTTTTAAATGAACGCTGATAACTTTTTTAAATTTTTAGCTCCACATTAAATTATTTTAAATTTGGAACATTTATACTATACAGATAGACAACGCCTATATCTATTTGCTATTTATCTTTTAATCGGTGTTTTTTACATTTAAAGTCTTTTCAAAATTGGGGTGTTTGCAGCAACATGAGCCTACAACAACATATTTTCATTGGTGTTAGCTCCTTGTTACTTCAAGCACCACAATTATACAAATATCTTTGGTTTCGTAGTGGAGGGGAAAATAAAGCGCAGTATATGTAGAAATTAAACGTATTTACAACATGTTGGAACAACCATATAAAACCCATTTTTGTACAGACAAACCAAATATATCCAGAACATTTCTTCATTACCAAAGTATTCCTTTACCTCGTGCCAGTTCATCGTTTCCTTAAAGATTATAATGTGTTACAGAAAATGACCACATAAGTCACGGGGATATTTAATATAACTAATGATGGATTTTTCAATACATCAATCCACATTCCCCCCCCCGACACTATCAACACACTATAAAAAACCATCGATGCAGCCGCTTTATCTCTCAGGTAAAGGTAAAAGATCGGCTGGAAATACAATAGAAAAAGCATAAAATATACGAGTAGGTGATTCTGGTTGCAGATAGTCACGGAAGATGAGCTCCGAAGCAATATTTACTACGGAATTATGGCTTATCGATTGGATTTTTACAGCTATCCTCACTTTATGGCCCAGTTTTTGACACACGCTCTTTTATTATGCCGACAAATGGACAATGAACTGGTAGGTGGGGGAGTTGGTATTCTTGGTAGGCCGTAAATATGTCGAAAGGGAGGCCCCATAGATCATCTTAGTCTACCGTTGGAGTTTGTGCTTATTGTGGTATTATACACTTGTGTAATTAAAAGTGCTGGGTGATGTATGTTTGGAGATTGTAGTAGGAATTTATGTTAATGGCTGCTTTTTAATAATGGGAATTTGGTGGATGATGATGTATGGTGTGGTTTTAAGTAATGATTAGGCAGATGGGTGGATTTTCTAATTTGGGCAATTTGGGAAGTTAAATTATGTGAGTGTTATCGTTTTGTAATTGGATAGACTAATTTAGTTGAGTAGAGTGGTATATACAACTCATTTTACTTCAGTTTGTTGAGTGAATAGTAGGAATTTTAAAATTGTTTTTTGCTTTGAAAAACTTTTTAAATTAATTAAAAGCCACATTATTTTACTGATACAGATATTTTGTTTGAATAAAAAACAGCAGATCGATATTTGAAAGTTACTTTTTCTAATGTTATTTTACTTTATAAAGTTATTTCCTAAAGTTTAAAAAAAAACGAAAAAGTTAACTGTCTTAAAGCTACACGATTTTACCAAGGAATATTAGTCATCACATTATACAGAAAAGATCTTCCCTAATTGTCTGGTTAAACCTTTTACACGCCAAATTCAGATCAAGGTATAGTTTAAATGTATTTTTTTGCATATTTTACTTTCTAATGCTTCAATTAAGCTACGTTATTAATGCTAGGATTATTTATCGACTCACCATCGGAGGCTTCACAAAAGAGCTCAAGGGATGAGCCTTCGTCATACGGGCCAATGACGTCTCGCATCGTCTGTCCGTATTCGTCGGTTATCACGACTTTTGGAGGCACTGAAAGATCAACCACTCGTCACTAATATAAGCACCGGTTAAAGGGGACATTCTGAAATAACATCCGTTAAGATAGGGGTAGGATAAAGCATGTGTAGAATGTGAGAAATGGTACAGGAGTTTTTAAGTTGAGAAATGTAAACTATTATTAATGATTACTCGGGATTTTCTCTTATTAGAAACTAGTAATGCAATGATTATCATACGATTTAAACCCTAGTATTAATCATATAGTATAGAGCTTAACAGTGAGTCCATCTCCATAGACGCTAATGGCTACTTTTTGAAGCATTGATTTTCCCATAGCGGGCGTTGCAAACTTTGCAACGCCTCCTAGCTCCTAGACAGCCTATGATAGCTCAACCTCACTCCTGCTACGTCATTGCCACTCTACGTCACTCAAATAGGCAGTGGAGGAAAAAAAGCAACCCCGATGAAATTAAAATGCCACTTGATAGGGGGTCCATATCCAATCAGGAATCACTTTCGCCATTTTGCCTATTCCACCTTCTTCTGATTGGCGGCTGCGTCTCGAGAGAGGAAAACTGCCACTTGGACTCTCTGAAAGCTTTTTACTCTGGGGTATTTATTCAAATTGGTAGTCATGTTGGCAACAACCAAGTTCCTGTTCATTAAAATAGTATATTATAAGATTCAATCAAATTAAGTTACTGAAACACATTTAATATCAATTACGAAATTTCCTAGGGTTATTAGGAAATTTTTTATATTAATAATTAAAAACTATTGAGTGATTAAACTGTTATTAAAAATTAATTATGGTAGGAAAGTAATTCACTAAGAATGATACTATCGGTAGTCATAATCATTTTAACAAAAATTAAAGACTATTTCACTGCTTATAGTTTTATGATAATGCAGCAATGTCTAATGCAGTTAACTTAAAATAAATTAATTAGAATAAGCATTTAAAGAGCTCTTCTAACCTTTTATTGAAAACTAAATTTCAATTTCTTTGGAATTTATAACGAAGATAAAATCCCTTGAATAAGCAAAAGTTAAAATGAATTTGTCCTTAAAATTTTTTATGAAAAAATTTCAATGAATTATCTGCTCAATAGAAATGATGAAACTTCATAAGTTTTCTTTAAAGGCTTTTAATTGTGTGTGTTTAACTTCCTAGATATATATTTTTTTATCTCGTATTTCAATCTAAACTACCTTGTTTTCTGAGAAAAACTTAATGAGGAGCAAATGATCTAGAATTTTATTGAGGAACTTTGAGAAGAAGATTTCTTTCTCGAAAAGACCTATTGAAAAGGTTTCTTGGAAACAGAAATAGACACAAAAGAGGAAATAAAACAAAACGTGTTCAATAATAAATATAATTTAAAATGTTCTTTATCATTTCAAGTATCTTCTATCTAGAAGGTTTTTTATTTTCAGTTTGAATTCTTGGTTTTTAAAATAAACTAAGTGGGAATACTTATTTTTCTTATTAAGTAAAGTATGCGGTAATTATTATATGGTATTCTAAAGAAAACATGCCATTTTTCATACTCTGCCAATGCAGATTAGCCGCCTTCTCTCTATCAGAGAGAAATTGAACTCTAATATTTTTAACAAACAATTCTCTAAACTGCAATGATTATTTTCAAATTTCAAGTCATAGCTTCTAAATTTATCCAACCAAATTAAATGTATAAAGTTTTCTATCTTTATATCCTTTTCCCCTTCAAGAACATTCAAACGAAACTTATACGAACTTTTAGTAGCTTTTCATTTGGGTTCTATTAAATCATCTGAATTTAAGTACCTGGTTTTGACAGCTTAAAGCTGAAGTGTTTTTAACTTATATGTTATTTAACTAGAAAACTTAAAAAACTTAACTTAAAACTTAAATTAAACTTATTTAATACCAACTTTACTACTAACTAATTTGCATATTTTCTTACTAAAGTAAACATTATTAAATAGCGTACAAAACATTGAAAGAATATTTTATCTCTAATTAAATATTTATTTTTATTTTATTACATAGTATATTATGGGACCTAGATACTTACTTAACACGTCTTTCAATTTTAATAATCTCATATGCTAATCTAATCAAATACAGCCTTGGTAAATTGCCTTTTGAAATAATCGGTTTTTAAATAATGTATGGATTGAATTAAATAAAATTTTTGCAATTTAAAACGCAAATCCGAAATCCCAACTTTTGTTCATGGCTCAAAAATTTGTTGACAGAAAATAAGGTACAAAAAAGTGGATGAAAACGGTAAAAAAACGTTGTCGTCGGTTCGATTCCAGCCTTGCCCTGGGTGTATGTTTTCTCTCTCTCACTGTCAGTAAATATTATCTTTGTGTCTGTCTTACTTGACGAAGGTTTATATAAGCGGATCCTTGAGATCAAGCACAAAGACCTGAAAATGCATATCTCCAAAATCCAATCCATTTCTAACCCTACCTCTCTTAGTACTGACGAGTGATTTACTTAAAAGTTCTATGACTTAAAATTGGGGGTATGCAGGGGAACTTATTCAGAAAGCGGTTAGAAATTTCCTTGTAATTCTGCTTTACCTCGCCTTTTACCATAACTGCCACAGCAACCATTTGTTTCACCTCCAAGTGACGTCATGTGCGGATTCTCTGTACCCCACTCGAATAACCCGACCCTTTCATTGACGAGTAACCTCACACAGCACACTCACCAATCACAACGAGCCTGGTGTAGTGGATGAAAGTCCTGGACCTGCGCAGGTCGACGCGGCACTTGTAGTCGCCTCGGTCGGCCTTCTTGACGGGGAAGATCTTGAGCAGCGGGGGATGGTCGGCGGTGTCGAAGTAGGCCCTCCCTTCCACCTCGGGGCTGGGGAAGTGGCGCGGCTGGCGGCGGATGTCCAGCGTGTAGATGGGGTTGGGCAGGTCCTCGCGGTACCACAGGATGAGCGACGCCGCATCGTCCGCCAGCGGGGTGGAGATGTTGCAAGGGAGGGCGGCTAGTTCCCCTTGGACCGCTTGGAACTCCGGCCGAACACCTGATGGAGGAAGGAGAGGGTGATTTGCAATAAAGGTTATACGGTAACGTCAGCTACGGATTGGGATAAGTTTTTTCCGGCCATTGCCAGTTTCTTGGAATCGGACAGAAGAAGAACAACAAGCTCGGTTCTGTCCGACTTTCTGTTCTGTACGACCACCATCTCCTCCTGGGGTCACACTTTTGTTGGAAGGTTGCTGTTTCTCCTTCGTCCGGTTCCGAGAAACTGGCGATGCCTTGACCCAATATCGATCGATATTGTACCTATCCCATTCAGTAGCTGACGTTACCCATCATAGTATCATAGTAGAGAAATATGACCATTGAATACATAGAAGAAATGGTAGTGAAGTGAGCATTTCCATTGAATCAGCTCCGAAATAGATTACCCGACACTAGAAGGGCTTCTGGCGATGAGTTGGCACGTTATCGGTTGCTTGGCAATTTCAAAGGCACATACTAAAGCTTGGTGGCTAAACCACTACCTTCGAGATATAGTCTGTGTAATTAAAATAGGCGGTTGGACGTCATCAGTTGAAGTTCGTCACCATGGTAACGAAGGAGAAAACGTAAGCGGTTCTGCTTTATTTTTGCACATCAGTTATGGCAGGGCGTGAAATTAAATTGAAACTTTGAATCTTAATAATTATAAAACTAATTTGAATTTAAAAAAAACGAAACGACAATATTTTTGAAAAAATAATTGTATATTTGTTTAAAATTTTGTACTTCTACCATGATTAGTTTTCTTTTATAAGGAAAAAAAGTGTTCCGATTATTTCATTGGCTGCTGCGACACGAGTTAAATTCAATGACAATCTTGGGCGGTTGTGGGCTTGGCGTGATGTGGGAAAAAAATAAGCCTGGTGGAAACCATGGCAACGCACAGGGAAAGGTGGGGGAGACTGGGGAAATCACGTGACTTTTCAACCGCCGATTCTAATCTATAGAGCTTAACAGAGATGCCAAACGGCTGTTTTCCTCTTTGGGTCATTAATTTTATTCAGCTCGCAGATTACAATTCAGTTCACTAGCAGCCAATCAGAGCACGCGAAATGTATTTGATTTGATTTTTACTCTGATTATAGGCGATTTGGATTTGAGTGACAGCTTCAGTGGGCGAATGACAGAATTAGCAGGAATGATATGGTTTTAAAGGAGGCGGATCGTTTGGCTTGAGGTTTGTCTACGTGAAAATCCCTGTTAAAAAGTTGCCATTAGCGTCTATGGAGATGAACACTCTGTTAAGCTCTATACTCTGTGATTCTAATTACACAGACTATAGGATAAGGCCAAAGCACGGGGATGTATCGTCACTGCTATGAGACCGAGGAATGGATTCTCATTGGATAGCTCTAACTACATTAAACCACTATTATTCTGAATTTCAATGCTTATTGGCTTGATCGGTCTCTTACCGATGACTCATGCGCTTCGTGCTCAGGCTTTGTTTTTTCTCGAAAGTAGCGGCTAAACGCAACGTCAAGGATATTGTCAAGACCAATCTCTGCATGGCAAGGAATTTCGGCAGTGGAAACAATTTCTAGCAAGACCGCTGCCTCGTGACGGGGGTCATCACGTGACTGCGGCTTATGGTGGGTCTTTCTGGAAATGATCTCAGTCACTCTTTAGGGTTACATTTCTCACTCCACCCCTATATCTTCTCTATGAATATGACACAGTTATAGAGAACCAATTGTTCATCATAGCCAGGAGGCTGAATATTGAAAAAGGATGTCAAAAATGCATTTAACTGATTTTTTATAAACTCATTGCCATAAAAAATAGCGCACCAAGAAGAAAAAGGGATATCAAAGCCAAATTTATTTCCATGATTACTCATAGTATGAAGGTCAGTTGATAAAAATTTCAGCCTTCCTCGATGTTAGAGGGCGGAGAAAATCAGTAAAAAGTGTTGACTCCATAGGTGTCCATAACCCCCGCCACAGGTCATGATATTGGGTGAAAGGGGCTCTAAATGGGCTTTTGGGGATTGGAGGACCATGCTGCCTTCCCACGTAGTCAAGTTTCATCTAGTGCACCAGCGGACGTTGCATACTGGGCTAGATGCTTTCTCCTCATTGACCGGACTTGTTTTGTGGGCGTTGGTTCTAGACAACGGGAAGGACGGGGTAAAAATGCAACCTAGGGGGTTAAGAAGAAAGCTTTGAAATTGCATACAACATGTGGTTGTGCATTTTTGTCTTGAAATTTGTCCCCAGGACAGGTCTGAAGGTAAAAACGGACTACCGGGAGCAAAACCTCAATGACGCAGCTCTGGTTGGAAAAGTACTGGTTAATCATACTCAGGAGTTGCAGAAATGGAATCCAATGCATCCCCACTCCGTTACCCTGCATCACCACTCCTTGGAACGATTAGAAAATCATCAGCTGAGTGAGCTCTTTCAATTGTGTCTTCAAACTCATATCCGACCGTCGTCGTGGTGCTCCAAACCGAAGCAGGATTCTCTTATAAACACAATGTCATGAAATTGGGATTTTCTTTTCCTTATTTAGTGCACTATTGGAAACAGAAAAGTCTATTTCCAGCCTCTTGTTTATAGACAAAGATGTAAGAAGCTATGCCGACCAAAGGGAAAATCCACAGTACTGCAAACGATATCCACCCCTCTGTCGCTTGCCCTCAGTATGATCTACTGGTACTTTGACCAACAAGAACTGCAACATTGAGGTTTTGCAGCCGGTTGTTTGTCCTTGCCTTAAGACCTATCCTGAGGACAAATTTAAAGATAAAAATGCACAACCATATGTTGTATGCAATGCCCAAGCTTCCTTCTTAAACCCCTAGGTTGCATTTTTACCCCGTCACTCCCGTTCTCTAGAACCAACGCCCACAAAACAAGTCCGGTCAATGAGGAGAAAGCACCTAGCCCGGTATGCAACGTCCGCTGGTGCACCAGATGAAACTTGACTACGTGGGGAGGCAGCATGGTCCTCCGATCCCCAACAGCCCATTTAGATCCCTTTTCATTCAATACCATGGCGTGTGGGGGGCGGTTATGGACACCTATGGAGTCAACACTTTCTACTGATTTTCTCGGCCCCCATTTTTTATCAACTGACCTTCATAATATGGGTAAACATGGAAATAAATTTGGCGTTGATATCCCTTTTTCTTCTTGGTGCGCTATTTTTTATGGCAATGAGTGTATTTTTATTAACCTCATTAGAGTAAGTTTTAAAGCATATTTTTGAAACTGTTATCTTAATTCCTGTTGAACCGGTTCAACGTTCTTGATCAAAAGTTAATGGAAAGAATCATACAAGGAACCTATAAGAAAGCTTCGATTCAAATGAATAATTCATACATGGTTTGTGGAAAAAATCCCACTTGAATTTTTTTAATTCAGGTGAACGAAAGGGGCTAAATCTAAAATGGAAAGAAATGAAGTGCACATCAACTTATAGGTAGTAACCGTAGCTTTAAAACAGACCACAAGATAGAAATTAAGTAGCTGGTAAAAGAAAAGATCTCGAATTAAATACAGTTCCGAACAAATTCAACTTAAACCGAAGTGTAAAACTGTTAACTTCCGTGACGGAAATTCGCAGACGCTTCCCTCTTCGGTCACGATATATAACACCCGGCTCCTCAAACTTTCCTCCTCCTTGACTCCCAAGACACACACGTGAGAGCCCTCCCCCCTCCGAAGCAAAAATTCCGAAACATTTGTTCTTCGCATCCCACTTTTTCAAGCCGAACACCTACAATCGGAGTTGGGGGAAAGAGAAAAAGTTTCAGCAGCTTCCTATAAAAATTCTTCCCCTCCTGCCTTTCGATTACTGGAAAATCCCTCAGATTTCCAGTTTTCAGCCTGATTTTCCCGGTTTTGCTTCACACATATGGATGGGGGTGATCACGGCAGGATGATTCCCGCTCCGGAAAAGATCCATCGTGACCCAAATTCCCTTTTTTTTCTCCCTCTTGGTTCTTTCTGGGATACTCTCGTTTCGGTGTAATCTGGAGTCGGAACTGAATGGGGAATTTCATCTGGGTTCCAGACGGCTTATTTGAAGGCTCGTTTGGATGTAGATCTTTCTTTCCCCGAGAAGTTTCGGATCCCTTTCGGACTTTGTTGAGGATCAGATGGGTTTTGATGTGTGATAGGGAGTTAGAGACGTCTGCCTTGTGTTTCTCGAATGGGGATGTTGGAATCGGGGAGATAGTTGATATTTGAGCGTTGAAATTGTGACTCAAACTCTTACTTGAAAAGAGGGAGCGACTTTATAGGAAGTGAATAGATACCTAACAAATTTTAAAATCTGTAAATCACAGATCTGTTTAATACCTTATATAAACCTTTATCGAACTCAAACTAATAAACAACTACTGCTCAGCCAACGATAGTAAAAGGGTCTCGTGATTTTTACAGACTTTGCACGGCCGATAGTTGGGTAAGCGGTGGTAGTTGGGGTCTTGCTTCTACAGGGTGATTCAGAAATAATCATCAATAATTGGAGGGGAGGTAGAGGGGCCCTAGACAAGCATATTTTGAATAGGGATGGTGGGGCGCAGCCTTACCGTTAAAGAGCTAGGACCTAATGTAGTGCGAGCGCGTTTCAAGAGACCGTTTATAGGAGGCCCGTGTGACTAAACAAAACATAATAAAATGAAAAACATTATTGCATGAGGTAAGAAAGTATCCCTACTACTTACACCATGAATTCTATAGAATTTGAACCACTTTCTAAACCATGGAGTGAGTTTTCAAAAGTGTAATATTAATCATTTAGTCATAGAATGGAGTTCCCTTAATGGTATTTAGAAAAATGATGATTGGGGAAGAAATTTTCAATGATCGTAACATTGATCATTGAAACTGTTTGATCATTGAAAATTCCTTCCCCGATCATCATTTTTCTAAATACCATTAAGGGAACTTCATTGTTTGACTAAGAGATTAATATTGCACATTTTAAAACCCACCCCACGGTTTAGCAAGGGGTTCAATTTCTATCACATTGAGGATTGAAATAGAACGGATACTCCTGTACCTAATACAATAATGTTTTTCATTTTATTATGTTTTGTTGCGTCACACGGGCCTTCTAAAAACGGCCTTTTGAAACGCCCTCGCACTACATTAGGTCCTAGCTATTTAACGGTAAGGCTGCGCCCCACCATCCCTATTCAAAATATGCTTGTCTAGGGCCCCTCTACCTCCCCTCCAATTATTGATGATTATTTCTGAATCACCCTGTATATACAAGCAAATGTCTCTTCCTCTTTCGATCAACTACCCCTTAACTTCCACCCGTCTCCCCTCCGAAATACTAGTTCCAGCGTTGTCAAAATCACGTGACCCTTTTACTATTATTGGTTTAGCAGTATTTCCTTATTTTCCCAGCAAACTCAAACAAATAATATTCATAGTAACACTCCTTCATAATAATACAGTTTTTTTCATCAGGTAAACTTAGGTGGCGAGTGATTAAAAATTTCAGATGACCGTTTCCTCAAAGAAAAAAGAGGGGTGTTTAAAGTGGGTGCGCCTCTTCTAGTTCGTGTTTTTCAAACCCCTGCAAACCTTACGCATACCAACACCAAAATAATCACAAATCCTAAACCCTACAAACACGCATAACACAAGCTCTATATCAGTACAACATAAACCTCACAACATCCCCCATCACCTGAACCCCTCACGCCCCGTTAAACCCGTCCCCATCGGGCCGCTGCAATCCATCATATGGCCCGCGGACATCCATTGCGACATGCGTCCGCGTGTCCCTTGATTGATAGGCCGGCCGCGCGATTAATATTGCCCAACATGCGGCCCGTCAGAGGCTCGGATTGCTGCAGATCGCAATCGGAAGAGTTATTAATGCCTCCGCCTCATTCTTCGCTGATCCTGGTTGTCCTCCTCCATTGATGTGATGTGAATATTATGTGTTGTATAATGCGGGTTTAGAGGTTGAGATTTTGGGGGAGTTCCTTGGATTGAGCTGGGTCTTGATTTGTGAGAGTCTATGCTGTTTCGGTACTGATAGGAGAATGTTGGGACTAATGTTAAGTATAAAGGGCGCCTATATGTTTGAATTCAGGAGGGGGCCCAAGAAAAATGTTTTCAAGGTAGCCAATCAAGCCTGTGACTAGACTTATATTTCTCGTTTTAAGTGGAGTTGATTCATATATATTTCTAAGGGACCCCTAAGAGATATTCATGCAAAACATTTCGTATAAAATACTGGAGTTTTATGAAAAAGGAGGTCTCTAAGAGAGTCAAATTAAGATTTCTAAGAGAGAAAAATTTTGAAATTTAATTCTTAAAAGTAATGTTTTAATTCATTTGGGTGTCTTTTGAAATATCATTGCTCCTACGCCAAGATACTAGTATACACTGTGTATCTGAAATGGTGCAACAAACTTTCAGAGATGATAGCAGACACTAGGGTGGTCCTAAGTATAATGGTAAAAAAATTTTATCGGAATTTTTGAAGTCGCACCCCCTATTTTTTTTACTTATGGGGTAGTAAATAACTGGTAAAAATTTTATCCGAATCGGTAAATATTAACACGTGCCGCAAAAGGGATGAAAATCTGAAAAAACATCAAAATTCTCAAAACTTTGAAAAGTCATAATATTCATTTAAAATATATTATTTGATTTATTTCAATACTTTTTTAACAGAAAATTCTAAAACATGAAGAATATTTGACTTTATAGCCTTTGACAATTTTTTAAAGGTATTGTATTTGCTCCTCATTATGCGTTAAAATATCGTTTTACTCCTCAATGAAGAAGGACAAAGAAATTGAAAATTCTGCACTTAAATAATGAGCAGTGCTCTTAGTGTGCAATCCAAAAAGGCATAAAAATGATCTATAAAACGCAATTTTGGAGGGTTAATTTCAAAAAAAAATTTTCTGAGGGAGGACCTCCAGACCCTACAATTTTTTCTTGGAATTCACAATGTGTAATTTTACGCATACACGAGTATATAAGTCATCTGAAACTTAATAATGGTATCCGAAAGGAGTTACATCAGAAAAAATGTTGTCCAACTAAAATCAATCAGCCAATCTAAAATCAAATATTATATTTAATATAAGCTAATACTACTATAATATTGAAACGAAAAATTTAAGTGAATCTTTAAAAACTGGAATTTTTTGAAAAATGTAACTTCTTGCTCTTCCGTTATAATAGGTTGCCGACCCCTGACTAGCATGATGTAAAGCCTCAAGGTTGTCTAAATTTAATCATTTTTGCTTCTTGATAATCAGAAAGTGCTATTGTCAACTGTAGAAACTCTTTATAGCCATCCCTCGGACCTCGGTTCTGTTCAAGAGCACTTAAAGTTCAAACTTAAGAATTTCTTTGTGTCTTCCGATGTTTTTTTTACAGCTTCATCTTTAATGCCAGATGGATATTTTGATTTATCGATAACATCCCGAGATTTTTGAAAATTTTGAAATAAAAGTACATAAGATCCAAGATATACAGTAACACAAGCTTCAAAAGCCTTTTTTAACACAAATTCATAAATTAACACCAATTTCAGAAAATTAAAATGTATTATTTGAACTTAAGCTTATAACATTCAAAGCAAATTTCTATGTGCAACTTTTAATTATGATGAATTACATTTAAAATATAATTTTCATTGCTTTGAACATAATTAAGTTTTGTTTTTTGTCCCAACCCTCATTGGGAAATCCTCCATTTTACCTAAAATCCTCCATTGGAATTTACATATAATTATGAATTACACCCTAAAATATCTGCAATAACCATAGTGTAGGAGGTTTTCAAGTTTATCATAAAATACATGAAGATACCGCCTTTTGAGAGTGCTCTTTTTGAAAAAGCCCGCCAGCGTCTAGTCTTGCGGCAGAAGATGCGCCGTAGCCGGCTTTCCTCCCCTGGATGTTACGGAGTCTTTCGCTTTTATCGTAGTATAACTTCAATCGCTTTGCGGCACGTGTTAATATTAAAATATTTGAAAAATATTTGGTATACTTTCATTTCATACCAAAAGGAAAAAAGTTGGGTGTTGCGACCGAAGAAATTCCGAGTTTAAAAAATTAGGACCACCCTAAGCAGACACCTAGACGAGTCAGAATCACATAGGATTTGGGGTCCCAGACCAAATTCCAGGGAGTTAAAAATGGAGCAACATTCCAAAAAAATCATTGAAAAATTCAATTTGTAGAAGAACTACTATTGGTAAAAATTTAATTATGGTCTCAAAAATTGTAGTTTAATACGATCTTTAAAATTATCTGAAAAGTCTTCACTTTAAAATTTGTTTTATTATGAAAAAAGTTAAAAAACCACAAAAATTTGAAAACTCTGTCAAAACCTTATTTTGTATTTCGAAATCCTTTCTTTTGATTTGATAATCTGAAAGATCATAGTTGAAAACCGTTAAGTCCAAAGTTTCACGTAAATACCATAAATATTAAACGCTTGAGATCCTTTTAAAGTTTGTTTTTTGCGTGCGCAAACGGCTGTTCTGGAAACATCTCTAGAAAACTGTTATCGTACGCAAAAAACAAACTTTAACAGGATCTCAAGCGCTTAATATTTATTGTATTTAAGTGAAACTTTGGACTTAAGGGTTTTCAACTATGATCTTTCAGATTATCAAATCAAAAGAAATTATTTCGAAATACAAAATAAGGTTTATCAGAGTTTTCACATTTCTTTGTGTTTTTTAGCTTTTTTCATAATAAAAAAATTTTAAAGTGAAGACCTTTGAGATAATTTTAAAGATAATATTAAACCACAATTTTTGAGACCATAATTAAGTTTTTACCAATAGTAGTTCTTCTACAAATTGAATTTTTCAATGATTTTTTTGGGATGTCGCTCCATTTTTAACTCCCTGAGATTTGGTCTGGGACCCCCAAATCCTATGTGATTCTGACTCGTCTAGGTGTCTACTATCCTCCCTTTGCACCATTTCAGATACACCCTGTATATGTTACGGGCAAACTGATTAATAGGGCATTATTAATAATGCCCGATTTATGAAATTGCCTTTAAAATATATAAATAATGGTCAACATAAAGAAATTATTAACATTTTGCTTTTAAATAATCTTACAATCTATATCTATATAATCCAAATACCACTGACTGACTGACTCACTAACACTCATCACGAAATCTCCAAAACTGCCGGACCGATAGGCTTGGATTTTGAAAGAGACCTTCCTCTCAGCCGCTAGACGCGCACTAAGAAACGATTTTAAAATCGAACGAATCCTTCCCTGCTTTTCGGCGCTTTTTCGACTCCGTTTTACCCATTGAAATTACATTATACATTGTTGAAATGCATAAAATCCAGGGTTTACTTCTTATTTGAAGGCGACGTCTTGCCTCACTTGATAAATATTATTTAAAAACATTGTACAATTTACAATGGAGTTCAAGACGAAAAACAGCGTAAATTTCTAATTAAAAGTTAAAACAGTCATTAAAAAACTAAAATAATTTGAAATAATTAATTTTGAAACAGTAATTACGTTATTTTAATATTCTCAAAAATAAATATACCGAGTTGGTTCACTAGACTTATACATTCACTAGATTTTTTATTATTGTTAGCAATTAGGCTAAGCGCGCACTGGAGACTTTTGTCTCGGCGACTTAAAACACTAGTCACTCGAGAGCAATGCATTTCTATGAGGAAATTCTTGGCCTAGTGATCTTGGTCTCGTCGCCATGTGCGCGCACTCTAGCTTCTTGCAATAGCCAGGGAAGCAATTTTGTATTTGTCGCCGAGACAAAAGTCTCTAGTGCGCGCTCAGCCTTAGTTTTTACATTTTCAAAGTAGCTTTTAAAGAAGTTGGTTATCATAATAAATTCCCCCTGAATTACTCATCGGGATTATTTTCGGATGGTTAGAAGATTTTTTAAATAGTAAGAGATGGCTATAAGTAATCATTTCTTTTCTTATAAGTTTTATTTATTATATTGCTGTAATTATTGAATTTATAAGAGTTAAATCTGCAACATCGGAACTGATTGGGTTTGGGTAGATATCAGTTAGAGGGATGAAAAAAAGGCACCGGGAATACCGGGATATGAAAGGTATAGGAAAATTAATGGGAACAACAGGATATGTAAATTATTGGGAACACCGGGATAGGAAAATTACCGGGAACATCGGGTAGGCAAATTATCGGGAACATCGGGCAAGAAAATTATCGGGAACACCGGGACATGGAAATTACCGGGCGCGATATGAAGATTACCGGGAACACCAGTATATGGAAATTACGGGAAACACCTAGTATGAAAATTATTGGGAACACCGGTTATGAAAATTACCGGGAACACCGGGTATGAAAATTATCGGGAACACCGGGATATGAAAATTACCGGGAACATTGCGATATGAAGATTACCGGGAACACCAGGATATGGAAATGACGTTAAACATCAAGTATAAAAATTACGGGGAACACCGGAATAGGAAAATTATTGGGATCATCGGGATATGAAAAAAATACTGAGGACACACTGGAGTGATTGGTGATTGCTGATACGAGAAATCAGATACGTAACTTGATAGAACTTAAAAAAAGGAATTAATACCCTCCACCCGTGCAAGGCCGGGCAAATCAGCTAGTTATTAATAAAAAGATTAATGCGTTTCAAAATTAAAAAAAAACTAAATTTTTTCTTAATTTTCCCAGTGCAAGGACAGGGAAAATGAGTAAGCTCACCGAACTTAGTTCAGAGTTATTAAATTAAGTGTTCAGTAATGGTGCCTGTGTTTTTCCTAACGAAAAGTAATTTTTGGGGCCTACCTTGAAGTGACATTTGTTTTACTACTTTTGACTATGGTAGCAACCACATCAAATAAAGAATCGTTAAGTAACCCCCAAATCCATGTTTATTTCACATTTTGTAATTTTAGATTAAGGTCACTGTCATTCTGACCAGATTTTTTTGTTGAATGCATTTTTTTGCACTGATAATGATTCAATAAAATATTGAGGAACGACAATAAATTCTTATTTCCCTAAGAAGACATTTTTCGAGATAATGTAGGGACTTCAAAAAATACTCATGCAAATGTATTCCTTTCGTTAAAGTTAAGTGAATCGGAAGATTCATCTTGCTTATTTTTAGAATAAGAAATAAAAAAGTTATGAATACTGTATTTTAAAATATTTTACCATTGCTTCGAATTGCATTTTGATGTCTCCACACCGCAACATAAATCCCTTATATAATTTGCCTTGTATGTTCAGGAATTTTAAGAAAAATCCATTCATACAAACGCCTTTCTAAAAGAACTACTAAGATTATTCAATTAAATGCTCAATTAAATGCTAATTGAAACGCATTCACCAAATAAAAGTTACATTTCGTGAATAAAATAAAATAAATATTTAAAATGACTGAAAATTCAACCTCTTGCAACTTTTCTTCATACTCAATTATAGAAATCCGAAAGCTGCAAATGTTAAACCTAATTCAACTTTTCACGCCATAAACCGTGGGTTACACAATTCTCGTTCCGACTTCTAACAACAGATTAAACATCGCATCCAATTATCTTTAACGGTGTCTTTTGATAAAAAAAAGCTGTCATAATTGACTAAAAGTGCATCAGGAACTAGTTTCCAAACACAATAATAAGCTTAAAATAGTAGTACTGCATAGCCTAGTTCTTTAGCTCGTTTTCACTTGATACATTTATCTTTAGCGTATGATACAAAAAAAGCCTAGATCGCTAATCTAGTTACATCCGCTGCATTTTTCAGCTAGCGCAAGATTCTGGTTTTGCTGCTGCTAGTCATCTATTACCAGAAGCTGCAGTAGCCTATTTCTATCTTATTATCGAGCAGACAACGGATTTTCGTTGTCCGGAGCCGAAATATTTGTAGAGGAGTCCCCCTTCGCTAAGGATAAATCTTTTGTTTCCGTTTGCGTAAGGAGCAGATCCCGTTGCCAGCTAGCTGATATTAAATTTGCGTTTTCTTGCGGGAAATGGGAGCTTTGTTGCCAGTTGGCGGGTGGTTTTTTTTATTATTATGAAATGTTTTTTTGAAGCTATGTTTCTGTTTGAATGCCATTTTGTGTTCTGTAACTGTTGCTAGAACTTTGAAGGTTGCGTTTATTTTTTTATGATTTTTTTGTAAGGAAATTGAATTTGAAAAAAATTTATTTGTTTTGTGTGAAATTTTCGTGGCAAAGTTTCTTGAAAAAATGTTTTTGTTACGGTTTATTAGTTTTTTGAATTGTTATTGAATCAAGGTGAAGATGGCTGTGTATTGCTCGTAATTTTTGAAGAGATGAGAGTTCTCAAATTGATATTTCTATCTACACTGTAAAAAAAACTGTATAAAAACAGAAATTTTCAATAACAATGACTTTATGTTTACAGAGATATTCTGTCATGTAACATTCCCACCGCACTTCTATTTATTTTATGTAAAAAACAGCTTTTTTTAAATTTTTTAGCTTATCTGTACTTAAACAGAAACTTACTGCATCGAAAACCAATACAGCTATTGGCAACATTATACTGAATCTTCTTTGGAGAAGTGGTAGCGTGCGCGCTTAGCATGCGGTAGGTCCTGGGTTCTATCCCCGGATATTAATTGATTAAAATTAAAAAAAACTCAACTAAAATAAGTCCACGCGCACAAGCAGAAAATTACTGAGAGGCAACAGAAAAATCTGTAGCTCACGTGACAGAAAGTTCCTTTTTACAGCTTTTTTCTGTTTACAGGATTTTTCGACTTAAAAATTTTTTCTGGCAACTTTGGCTGCCAGAAATTTTCTGTTTTTTTACAGGATTATTTTTTACAGTGTATAAGATGTCTTTAATCTATAGTAAAATTTCTCTTAGAAAGTTAAAAAGTTAAGAAGAAAAAGTTAAAAGAGAAAAATAAAACATTTTGTGTTTTCCGATAATATTCTACCACTGGTACCTCCTCCCCCAAAAAAGAAATAATATCTGGAATTCTCCTTGGCTTATGGCTGGAATTATGGCTTATTAAAATTTTTTGTATTGTTTTAAAGATGAGCATGATAGAATAAACGAAGTAAGTACAGTCGAGTCCGCTTAATGTGATCGCAATTGTCCGAGACTAAACTGATAACATTATCCGATCGATAACAATAAGCGATCTCATATAAAAAAAACGCAAACAGTGTAACTAGATTGTTTGCTTTAAAATCAAAATAATGTAATCGTAATAAATGTATTCAAAACTCTATTTTTACACTAGGTAAAATTTTAAGGGGGAAATATAAGAGTAGTTCAGTAAATAAAATTAATTATAAAATTAAAATAATCGCTTACTTTGTATTTTTATAGAAAGGTCTCTTTTTTCCGCTCCATTATAGCCTTCCACTCCAATAAACCACTTTTTAGCCACATAATCTGAATTCCATTAAACAAGGGAAAATCAAAATATCTTATTAGAAACATCTGCAAAGAAAGGATCGTTTCTTTAACGAATCACAAGTATGGATTCAGACCCCCCCTATAACCGTTTTCTTTCAATATAATATGGGGAAGGTTTTATATTTCTTACTCATACTGAGTTTCAGAAAAAAGAATCGCCAGATGTTCTCATGGAGCACATGTTTACTAGTTAAAATTGACCTTCAAAATGAAACTCGAACTCAAAAGCGGTCGTTTTAAAGGGGATATAGACAAATTTTGATAATATTAAGCGGAGTGATGATTCATAGTTGATCACATTACACGGTGTATTTTACATTAAATTAAATAGGAATGATCGGGACCTGTCGATTTCGATAACATTATCCGATTGATAACATTAACCGTGATCACATTAAGCGGATTCGACTGTACAAAGTTTGATGTTTAGTAAAATAGGTTTTAGGTTAAGATAATCAACTTATGTATCTTAGTTTTGTTGAATTTCTTTTCTGTAACTATTTCATCTTTTTAAAGAAATATTGCACTGTTTAGAGTTCTTTGTTAGAATACGTAGAATACATAAAATTATATTTTTGTAAGTATGCTTAGCTTAGGGTTTACTATTTACTAGTTATCATATTCCCTGTTACTTAAATAATTTTATTCTTTTTTTGCAGATCATCCGAACTACTTGATAATCTCCGTTTTAAGACTAATAACTTTACATTTCAACATAAATCGTGGATTACATGCAAGTAAGTGCGGAATTAATTTTATCATATTTTATCGCCCAACCTACCATTAATATCAATACGTAAGAAGCTAATCCTATTAAGTTTCAAAACTTGCTCAACTCCTCGCATCATCGGCTACTTTGTAAGAAATCCGAAAAACCGAAATTCCCGGAACTCTCCGGGATTTGTAATTAACCGAAATTCACACTAAACTCTCGAATTTGCTAAAGGATTAGTTGGATCAGGTTGATTCCGCTTGAGGTAACTGGGTTTAGAGGAGCGTTTCCCTCTTCATCGTAACTATATCGATGGTTCCGATGAAATCCTCGGCTTCATTTGATTGAGGCAGAGTCAGGGTAAACTCGAGAGTTGCGTAGCTGCAAGCTATGAAGCAATTCATCGAAACTTGACTGCATATTGAGTTGCTGTAATATGCATAGACTCACTAGAGGAGGTAGGGTGAGGGTAATGTTGTGCCACTCTATAAGGAACCAAGTCACAATATATATTTGTATATGACTTGAGAACTCACCATAATTATTTATGATAGATTTTTAGCTGGCGGTCTTGAAAAACTGATACACAGTGGCGGCCTCGTAGATACTTTAAATAAAAATTTTCAATGAGTATATTTTGAAAATACTATTAAGTAAGTTTTACATTTAAATCAAATTTATGAATGATTACTGAAGTAAAATCCAAAAGTAGGAGGTTGCTCATCCAACGGGAAGTACCATTTCATTTTGTTGAATTAAGACAAAAGAAATACTTCTTAGTTTATTCACATACACAATTTAGTTTTTAAATGTCTAGTTTGTAGATCAAATAGAGTGTTTTCAGGTGACGTCACGACCATTTATTTTCTTCCTTGCTGTAGGTCAAAAAGTCTGTTGCTAAGACCGTTGCTAGGTGAGGCGGTATCTGTTGCTGTCATGTGATTGCAAATGCTCAAATACAAGCATTCCATAGCCATTTATTTTCTTTTAACTGTTAACTGCTGTAGATAAAACAAGCCGTTGCTAAGGCCGTTGCTAGGTCCGAGTCATGTGATTGAAAATGCTCTATTTTATTTTGCCCTAAAAGCTTCTTGCCTGCCTGTTTCTCAATCGCTCGTGCTGTTGAAGGTAAAAAAGTTGCAGTAAGTTAAAAAATATCAAACTTTTGTTATAAAATTTTCTTTTTGACCCTTTGAATAGTGTGAGAGGATGGTGTAAACTTGACCTAGATAGGGTACACATTATAGTAGTTTTTATTACTTTTTCATTTAATATTTAATTGATTAGTTTATTTCATTTTGACTGGAGATTAACATGGTTATGTTTTCCTGGACCAGCATCCCTGCTAATACATTTTATAAATCAAAATTAAGTACGAATACAAGGTTTTAAGATAAATTGCATTAAGAAAGAATAACTGTTCACCAAAGTTAATTGCATGAAGATTTACCTTACAATCCATTTAGTTACTTCGTTTATTACATGAAAATTCAATCTCCTTAAGTGATCATAAACTGGGGCCAAATGTATTAAATAACTTTTATGAACTCAGCTAGTTTCTTAATGCCTTTAAGGAAGTTCAAACAAATTAAAATATTTAAACAAGCCAACAATGAACAAATATTTACCAAAGCGCCTTTCAAGTAGGTACATTACTTAGGACAGCAGTTAATGTTGACCGAGCTTTAAAAGGGCTGTAAATGAGTAACTTAATCTAAATCAGTTTAAACAACTTTAAAATTTGTTATTCTTAATGACACTAGTAGCTGTTTAGTAATTAAGCGTTCTTAAATTGCCAAGAAAATCTTAGAAGTAACAGCGGGTCTGTGACTGTGACTATATTTTGGAATTTTACATTCTGTCCTGCTAACATTATTCAATTCAAATAAAGCTACGCATTAAAGGAACACTTACTACCTGATAAAAAAGAACTTTTGCATCAATTTTCCAGCCACTGAATTAGAAAAAATCAAATTTGACCGACTCATGCATAGAAAATAATATTAATCGATGTTTAACCATTGTAATTTGCTTCTTTTAGCGTATTAGGAACATAGACTGTATTAAAACTGTTTTCATTTTAATAAATAGTTTACAAATGTTCACATAGCTCAATTAAAGATTTTATTATGACATTAAAGTTAAAACGAATTCTAAACAATATTTTTTAGGTTTTGTTAAAATATTAGCTAACATCTGAAGACAATACAACGTTCATGACATAAATTTAAAGTAGGCCTAAGCCCTTTGAAACTAGAAATAATCTCTCGTCCCTATGAAAATTTTAAAAGACCTCTCCATAGGCAAGTTTATGTACATTAAACCGACATTTTCAAAGAGAGGTTAATATTTACTATTACCAGATTCGCCACAATCACAGCCACAACTCCTAAACCTCAAAGACCCAACAAATTAAAATCCCCCTTCAAAAGGTCAACACCAACAAACCAACAACATTAACTCTCAATTCTATCAAGAGGCCTCAAACCCTGGCTTCACGGCTGAGCTCCCTCAAAATCTCACAGGTTATTTGTAACCGCTCCTAATTTCCCATAAGGACTCCCTCAACGAAAACTCGGGAAGTGAGGGAAAGAGAGTGAATGACAATTACAGCTGGTCGTAAAATTGTCTCCAAATTTGGTTAAGGCGTTGCTGTCCGTAATTTGCTGCTGCCTTTACGGGATTCTCTCGGCCCATTACGGGCTATTGGGGATAGCTGCAGAGATGCGCATTAGGGGAAGATAGGGTCTTTTCTGGAGTAATGTCCTCGATATTTATCAGTTTGTCGCCTTCTTTTAGGGAGGATGAATGCTCGCAGCATTTATTTAAAGGGGTTTTAGCACTTGGGTTTTTCAAAGTGGTTTTTGGAATGGATGGTGATCTTCTTTTTGTTATTAAATTTGGTGGTGGTGGATTGTGTGGCTTATTGTTGTTTTGATTGTGTTGAGGTTTTTTTCTTTTTTGGTTACAGAGGATGGATTTTATATATTAGCTCGAAATTTTGTAATAAAAGTGTTTTTTATCGAGAACAGTAGTTGCATTAAATGATATTATTGTATAAAAGAAGGCAGTTTAATTCCGTTATCTGTCCCGTTGAATATTGTATACGTATTTCAAACGCTTAAGGTATCCGCCTACCCCTAAAATGGCGATTTTCGACTTTTTCCTCGAAATTTTTTTTCTTACTTTTTCGAGTAGTTTAGACTTTAATCTTTCCAAAACTGTTTTCATTTTACTTATAATAGGTGAATTAGAAAAGAAATTACAGCATTTTTAAAACAGATAGTCGTGTGTGATCGCATACAAATATAAACTTTGAAGCTAATTTTCTCGGAACTAAATTTTGCATAAGAACCCTCCACTATTTACATGATTACTCAAAAACCATCCAAGATATTCACTCCAAATTTTAACAGTATATTAATCATACTGTTATTAACCAGATAGACTTCAGATTTTTATGTAAGTTTATTATTTTTGTTTTTATTGAGGTTTTTTTGTTAAATCGTAGTAGAAATTTTGAAATTTTTCATTTACCTTTACGCTGTAAAACAATTACTTTTCAAAATATGTCTTAGAAAATAGTCTATTCTGAAGATAACTGTTATAGGACACTTGTGTCCAAAGGAAATTTATATAGGGGTAATAGTTTTTGGGCAAGAGTGAGAGGGGTTTTATAAAAATTCACTTAAATTTTACACTAATTACCCCATATTTTAGAAAGTAATATAGTTAATTTTGTTTTTTTAGCATTGATCAAGGTTTTGATGTACACTTAAACTAAAAACTAAAAAATAAAATTTGTAAATCAAGTATTTCAAAAAAATGGTCTCAAAGGTAGGCGGATACCTTAAAATGAGGATTCCTATTGTCAACCAACCAAGAGTGAAATAGACAGTTAATCTATGACAACAATAAAAATTTGTCTATATTTCAATATTTGGGGTCTAAAATATTTTATAGGTTTTTAACGGGTTAGATAACGGAATTGAACCAACAGTGATAAACATATCCAAAAATTGTGTGTATTCTAAATATGTAAAATAATATAGTCACGTTGAAAATTTCACTTTAACATGACTAAAAATGATTACTTTTGTTAATATTATTATTTGTAGAAAATTCACTCATTAATATGAAAAAGGCTACTAGTTTTAATGTGACCTGACAATAGTGTAAGTTAAATAGTGTAAGACCATATTTACAGTTGACTTTTAAATATGTGTGCAATAGGATTAAAAGTTTTTAAGGCAGGGAATCCTGTAAAACCTAATAAAAGAGAAAACACTTGGATATGTGTGTATAAAATAAATGAGATATGATAAGTTATTAATTTAACCCATTACTGCCTGACGTCCCTTTTTAGGGACGTTTTTTTAAAAATCTTACTATTTCTACAAAAATTGTTCCTTTGAATCAAAATTTGCACTGATGTATCTCTGATCTTCATAGAACATAAAGAACACAAGAAGAAAGCAGAATTTTAAAAAATATTGACTTTTTTTAAAGTTAGAAGATAGAATTTTTCAGAAAAGTGCTTTTTTAAAAATTTTAAAACAAAAAGCTGAAAAATCCTAGTTGTTATTTTAAAAAATGTCCAACGCCGATATATATTGCTGTTTATACATTAAATCAGTTGGGATGTTTTTTTATTTTTCCAAAATGTTTTATCTTGACCTTATTTTGGACCCTCAAAAAGCGTCCCTAAAAAGGGACGTCAGGCTCGAATGCCCCCGTGGTTTTCCCCATAGTGAAATGCTAGTGTTCCCTTATTTTTTTCATAAAAACGCGTTCGATTCTTATGAAGTGAATTAAATAACTGATATTTACAAAATTATTTTAATTTTAGTTAGTAAATTTATTATTTTTGTTTATGGTTTTTGGAAAATACTGTTATTTCTGCTAAATTAATGGAATAAAAAGTCTTAATTATAAGAAATTAATTAATTTGTATTAATTAAAAGGAATAAATTAATTATATTACTATATTTATTACTTATGCAAATATATGTCGGTTATATTTTAATTAAAAGTTCAATATTTATTAGTTATAATGACCTTTTTTCATTAAAATTGCCAAAAAAGTCGCTTTTGGGATATATTTTCGGCTTGTTTTCTAATTAAATGTCACTAATCATTGTGTTCTATACTGCAGATCAATCTATATCATCTGGCTTGCTAATGCACATCCCACTAATGCTTTATTTTTGGGGAGAAATTTGTGTCCCCACAATAAAATTAAATAAAATGAAAAAAGTATGGGCATTTGAAAGACAAATTGAGATATTCTGATGGATTTGAGGTGTGTAAAAGTAATTATTACTTAATAATAGGCAACATATAAACAAAGAATGCCTTTTTCAATTAAAAATCTTAATTAATTTGCAATTAACATAGAATTGGGAGGAAAAAACGTGTTTTAGAACATAAAAAAATGCTCAAAATATGTTAATTAAGGTTAACTTTACAGTTAATTGGATAAATAATTAATATTTTTTGTTCATATTCATGTTACAGTATGGTTCCGATCACTTTTGCTGCACTTAAAAAGGTAGAAAATGTTTTTGAGGCTTTAAAACAGTTTTCTACCATGCGTTTACTATAAGGAAAAAACACGGGGGCATTCGTGCCTGACGTCCCTTTTTAGGGACGTTTTTTAATTTTGGTGTAGAAATTAAAATTTTAACCTGGAATTTTTTTCACTATTTTTCCAGTTGTTTTGGGGCTATTTAATATGTTTTTACCAAATATTTAAGAAAAATAAAAAGTTGGGCATTAATGGGTTAAGGTTATTTTTAAACAAAAAGTAATTCAAGAGCAAATTAAAAATAAAATCAATGGAAAAAGTCCTAAATTTTCCGCTATTTAAGGAATATGAAGTTTTATTTTATACCTATTTAGTAAATAGTTTTGGAATGATCTTTAAGAAATGTTAAAATAAACCTGAAAGTGTTTCACTCATCGAAACATGTCCATTTCAAATGTGAATATAACTGAAAGCAATAAGAGAAAATTTATCCGAGGTTTAAATGAAAAGAATAAATCACCTCCCAGAGACCTCTCTCCATTAATCATTTCAGGGTAAAACTTCATCGAAGTGTGACTGAAAGCTTTGCAAACGTGGGAAAATCTTTAAGCCCGTAATCACGATTTTGAACTTATCTTTCATCCATAGATGATAGATGACATTTTCTGGATTCGAAAGTCTTAGTTTTGGGCGTGATTCCCCAGAAACCACGGGGCACATCCGTCCTTCTTTTGATATCCTTTTTGGGGGACCCAATTAAGAAGTCTTTGAGAAAAGGGTAATGGTTTTGGAATTATAATTTTTCGTTCCACAAGATATTTCAAAATTATTTCGAGTACAAGTTACGGAATTTTTAATGAGTTCATTGGCACTTTCGTAGGCTTTTCTAATAAGTGAATAATTATACCGGAATTCGTTCGAGTACCCCAAGAACTAAATTTAATCGAAACTTGGGGAAGTTTGGGTGTCGGAAGGGGGGGATTCAAGAGGTATATATCATCCGCGTGCGTAATCCTTTTCATGTCAAAATTGCTGGGTTTTTGATTCATTCATCTTCCAACTCGTGTTCATGTTGGGATTTGGTACGTCCGTATAAATTACTTGGGTAATTCGAAGTGAATGTGTATTGACCGTAACTCTTTTAATCGTAGAGTCTTATAAAGAGGGTTTATAGTAGCAACTATGTAAACAAAGGATATACTATTTAGAGCCTCTCTTGTCAGAGCAACTAGACTGTATTTTCCATTCGTAATTGATACAGAAATCCGTCTCCATTTATAACTTCTGTGTACTAAAAATTTCACTGTGTGTCCATTCTTTAGTTTCCTTACAGTTGTTCTTATCGTATCAATAACAATAATATCTTCTTTTTCTTCCTTCCTTTATTTCTTTCCTCACTTTCGTCCCTTATTATCTCGGTATGAAGTTTTATAGTTATTATTTCTCTCATAGCCTTATCTTACTTTCCAAATTATATCGCCATCCTTATGGCCATCCTCTTTTCAACATTTTCCCTGTACATCTTTTGTTTATTCTTTTTATTTCTATTTATGTTTCCTTCCCATTAATCCATTCATTTATTTTCCACCTAAATTGTCCCTCTGTTTTCATGTTTATGGGTTAAACTCTTCAATTTCCTTCTGCTCTTCTTTTCATCTAGCTCGGCAGCTTTTCATCTCTCACTCACCTTATTTTTCAAACTCATCACTACCTCCTCATTACTATCTTCCTATATCTATCTATGTGTTTTCTCATTTTTATTATTCTTTGTTACCACCACTCTCTCTTCTTTCTTCCCACTTATTCCCCCCTTACACTTCATCACCATTCATCCTACAACTTATTCATCTCTTTTCTTCATCCCCTCATAACTTTTTTCGCTCATTTTTATACACAACACCTCTCGTTTCGTTTCTATTCACCATCACCTTCATCTATCTACCGTACTTTACATTCCCCATTGATCATTACCTCCCTATCTGTACATATTTCTATCTCCATTCCTTTATCTCTCTTTCTTCCTCCACTCCATTTCTTCCTCCGAAGAGTCTCCCCTTTCATACACTCCCCCAAATACGATCCCCGGATCCAGTCAAGTGGCCACAGCCGGTCTCTTTCGATTGTATCTCCCCGGACCTTGAAACTGGACGTGATCGGGCCCTTCACAACATCCTCCATATCTCATCCATAATACAAAAGATGAAAGATCCCATAAATAAAATCCCCAAACTTTTCCCCCAAAGAGGACTGTTTTCTCGACCGGGCATTCGTGGAGAATTGATATCTGCGCGTCACCCAGAGATATTGGTTTCTATCTGCCGGCAAAATGGCGATTTTTCCATTTGGCTTTAGACAGGAGGGTGGGTAAATACGTCGGAGGACCCCGTTTGTGGTTTCCCTCTGGGGATTTCTGAAGGATACGTATTCTATGTGTCTCTTTTGGATACTTCGTGTCTGGTTTGTAATGAGGCGGGATCTCTAGAAATGTCGTTGTGTTTGAAAGAGAGAGTATACAGTAGTTTTGATATCGATGTATTGGCTTTCAGCTTGATATTTGGTACAGTTGGGTTCATTTTGGTAGGATTTCAAGATGATTTGGATAAGGGAACTTATTGAATGGCGTAGAAAACTAGTCTATCTTGAAAGCTCACAAAAATTTACTTTGATGTCCTTTACAGGCTCCAAATAAAAACAAAACACACATTCAAATACTACTTTAGAATTAAAAGCAATTCATTCAACAGTTAAAATTTCTTTTGTCTATAATGAGGTAAAGATATTGTAAAAAGGGAAAGTAAGTACCTAAATTCATAAAAAAAGTTAAGTATTTTAATACAAACGCTTTGAATGAGACTTTTCAGATATTACAAATTAATTTTTGTTATAAATACTAGTATAATTCTATCTTAAATAATGAGTTTCTCTCTGAAAGTAAAATAAAAAGTAACTGCAATTCCTTAGATTAAGTTGATTAACAAATTTTGAAAACTTTAAAAAGTTCTTTACTAGTTTTTAATTTGGAATGTACAAATTTCAGGTTTAAAATTTAGTATTTTAAATTTTTGTGAAACACAGGTTTCATGATTTACAAGATTTTAACTTTCCCTATTTTATTTCTTTTACTGTAACTATTTTTGGGAAATTTAAAATATTTAAATATGAATATGCATTTGAACTTATATTACAACTAGGGAGCTACCGCCCCCTGCTCGCTATCGCTCGCCAACCCCCGTAAACTGCTTACACAGAAACTTTTGGAATTGCTTCGCAATTCCCACAAATTCCAACTCGCTCAACTTAATACATTTTTAAAACAATTAAACAATATACAGAAGAAAAATCAACCAACTTTCAAAAAATACGTCACCAAATCCCGTCCATGAATAAATCTCCCTTAAAAGTTTGAGTATATACTAACTCTAACTTATCAAAAATTTAAACGTAATGTTTTTTAAAGTATTCAGCTTAATTATTTTTAATATATTATTATAAAAATAACTATTTCTAATTGTTAATCAATATTATGATAAAACAAAAAACATTATATTAAAGTAACTCGTTAGTATAATATGCCTAGTGTTTATCAATCATATTTTTATAAATTGATGAAAACTTCCACGACCTGAAGATACATACGACCGGAAAATCAAATAAATGAATCATATTTTTGTTTAAATCCAGACTTGTTAAACCATACCGTTTAAGTAATTGAAAATAATAAGAGAAAAAACCTACACATCACTCAATGTTTAAAATTAATTTCGTTTAAATCAGACTAAAAATTATTAATATTGGACAAAAAGTGGAAATTTTAGTATGAAATGGCGTAAATTTAAGTTTTTAGAATAGGTTTTTATAAGACTTTGAATGATATTTCATTTAGAAAGTACTATTTTAAAAGGTAAAAAACAGGTTTCATCTTAAAATATGGCGTTAATCGGTCGATGTGATTTGATGCATAATAATTTGATTGACAGTACTTGCATTGTGTTACTGCGACCTTATCCGCTATCTAAAAAAATGGATATATTTTAAAATTGAGATTTTTTTTGAAAAATCCAAGGGCCTACTCGGAAATCCGGAAAGAATCTGGACATTTTGATACCATATATGTGTCATTGGGTTCAGTAGTTAAAAAGCCTTTCTCTGGAAACCGTTCACCAAAAACTTTTTTTTAGAATAGAGAGATACCCTCAAACTTTTTACCTGATAAAAACTTTTTAAAGATCAGTTTTTAAGGTGATATGAAGTAACAAAAAATTTAATTATTAAAAAATATGAATTAAATTTTTTGTTACTTCATTCACATTGTTTGCATACTTTGTTTTTGGAAAGCATCATTCGCTTAATTTATCATCCTAAAAAATTAAATATGTTAGACCTGCAACTCTTCAAAGTACTTTTATACGAAAACTTTTTCCAAGTACTTTTCTTACTAACGAGAAACTTTTAGAAACTTTTTAGATCCACATTCGTCTATCCATAGCTAATAATAGTTTCTGCAACATTCCATTTCTTGTATATAATTCATGAGTGTTTAGAAAATTGAGAAATAATTACAGTACCTAGCCATTCTTTCTAGTCTTTGTTCGAGATATATGGAACTAGGAAAATCTGGGTCGAATATAAATCATATAGACAATGACTTATGAGTCGCAAAAAACTACTTTTCTTGTTATTCTGTAATTATTGAGTTTCTTTGACAAGGCTACAATTGATGAGATCTTGTCTTCATAAATTGCGGTAGAAACAGTTTAATCACATCCCAAAAAATAAATGATCTTCAGATAAAATCTTAGAGTCATCGTAGCAGACGAATGTTATTCACATGATTTCTGAGATAATTATTAATTAGTCCGACATTTTTACATAGTAAATTTGATGTTTAGAATTGTCCTTGAAAAGCATATAATGTACATAAAAACATATTTTATACATATTTAAACAAAAAGGTAAAAATTTAGTTTGTAATTGTAGTAAATTAGTAATTGTTTTTTCAAACATTATAATATTTTTCATTTAATTCTTTGAGGAAGGAATGGTCAGTTAACCGAGTAAAAATCTTTTATGCTATTTTTTTTCAATAATATGACTGATTAAACAAAATTAATTTTTCATCGAATGATTCCAAAAAAATTTGTTAGATTATCTGTTAAATTAGTACTTTTCTTTTCATTTATTTAAAACACTAGGGAGCTACCGCCCCCTGCTCGCTGTCGCTCGCCAACCCCCGTTAACTGCTGACGCAAACACTTGGACCGCTTCGCATTTCCGTAAGGTAATGTTTTTTCACAGATCCATTTAGAAGCACTGAAACATCTCAAGAATAAATTTAACTTTCTTAAAATTTGTAATGATTTTCATCGATTGGCTGTGAAAAATGTAGAAATTACCGTAAGCATCACGAAAAATTAAGTGTCACATTTTACTACCTTACAAAAACATACTTGCAAAAGGATATAAAAAAATTATTATCTCTCTATTCTAAAAAAAGTTTTTTTAAATGGTTTCCAGAGAAAGGCTTTTTAATTACTGATCCGTATAACATGTTTTTGGTATCAAACTGTTCGGATTCTTTTGAGGATGTGCAAAGCGCCTTTAGAATTTCTAAAAAAATTCTCAATTCTAAGATATTTCCATTTTTCTGGATTACGGATAAGGTTGCAGTTAACAGCAAGAAACTGTCGTACAATTTATTATACCTCCAATCACAATGACCAACCGACGCTATTCATTAATGATGAAAATAATTCCTTTCACGCTTTAAAAATGCGCTTCAAAATATGTACTTTCTAAATAAAATATTTTTAAAAGACTGATAAGAGTTTTCCAGAAACTCACAGATCTACTATTCAAGTATAGAATTTCACACACCAAAATTAATTGTTTGTAAACATTGAGTGCAATGTAGGTTTTGTCTCTTAATATTTTTAATAGCTTAAATCGTATTGTTTAAAAAGTCTGTTTCAAAACTAAAACTTGAATGATAAAACACTAGATATTTTGACGAGTTACTAGGTACTATATTAAATTTAACAGATTCATTGCTGAACGTTTTTGTAAATATTGAATAACAATAGCACGAGCAGACTTGATGGATATTTTGAAGGAAAACGTGTTGATTAAATTATTGATAATTTAACCAATAAATATTCTAACTTTTAAGAGAGTGTGCTTCTGGAAAGTTGGTTGACGTTTTTTCTTTTTCGGTGCAAGTTTAGAACTGCTGATGCGCCAAGTTTTTAGCGATAAAAATCAATATATAGTAACCCCAACTAATGTTAAATGAATTAAGTGGCTTCTAAATATGGCGCCAAATAGCCAAAACTCGCCAACCATCAGCAGTTCTAAACTTGCGCCGTTTTTTCTACTAATTGTTATAACGAATGTTTTATAAATAAATAATTTTAGTGAGCAGGGTTTTGTGGGGATTGCGAAGCGATCCGAAAGGCCCTGCGTCAGCAGTTAACGGGGGTTGGCGAGCGATAGCGAGCAGGGGGCGGTAGCTCCCTAGTTGTAAAAAATAAATGCAAAAGTTCAAAATTTCCGAAAGCGAGTTTATATTTTGTTGTAAATTTAGTAATAATTAGGTTGCCACAATGACAAAGGTAAATATAAAATATTAATTTGTTATTTTTAAAAAAGATAAATTAATTATACATAAGTTTTAAATATAATTAAAACCGTTTAAACAACAAAAATATAAATATTGTTAAAAATAACCCAAGATAAATTTTTTAAATTCGTGTTATAAATAGAAAGATGATTATTTTTTTGTTTTTGAATAATTAAAAACCAGTAAAATATGTTTTCAATTGTTTTAAAATTCATAGTTTCTTGTTTTATAACTGCAACCTTATCCGTAATCTAAAAAAATGGAAATATTTTAAAATTGAGATTTTTTTTTAGAAATTCTAAAGGCTTATTTTATTGCACATCCTAAAAAGAATCCGGACAGCTTGATACCAAATATATGTGATACGGATCAGTAATTAAAAAGCCTTTCTCTGGAAACCGTTCACCAAAAACTTTTTTTAGAATAGAGAGATATTTAGGAAATGCAAAAAATACAATGAAAATATGAATCTAAAACCAGTTAAAGAAATCTAGCATAAGATAATTAGCAATTATAATATTATAATTTAAAACGTCTGGGCTTTAAAGAACAATAAAAAACTATCCTTTGGATATTTTTTTGAAATGTCAAAACACACTCTACCACACATGTATTCATTACTCCTCTAAAATCGCAAAACTTAGAACTGAAATGAGACCATTTTATTTTATAAAATAAATTATAAAGATATCTTTTATCCAAAAATCCGTATGGATTATTTATCAGAAATTAAACTGAATGCAAATTTTAGTTAAAAGTCAATGCAACCAACCTCTAAAGCATTTTAATACAATCCACATAACAGTACATTATTCTTAAAAATTTCAAGATTATTTGTACAAATATAATTACATTTTTCTACCATGTTTATAAGCGTTACCACAAACCCATTCATTTTGATTCTCTCCTTAAAACAACAAACCTTAACATTCTAGCAAAATTTCGAGACTTCCTTGTTTACCCAAGAGCGAGAGAGAATCCCCTGGTAAAATGCCAGCCCCAGCGAAATCCTAATTACCCTAGGTAGGTCAACACATCCTCTGGAACTTCACAGCAGCAGAATAATGAACTTCACAACCGCATTAAAAAACCGTTTGTGGAATTAATTCATTCATTCCCACATCCCTCCTTACACAACGGGTTGCTCGACGGCTCCGCTTTGTCACTGTCGCCTGCAGAGCTGGGAACATCGATGTTTTATCACTTATTCATGGAGGGGAGAATTAAGAGGCACCCTGGCGTGATGGCAGCTTCAAGTTCAGTCCTCATTTCCCCCTAGTTTAAACTGGGTGGAAGTAATGACATCAAGCCCCGGATGTGTTAGCGGCCGCTGAGAAGATGTCCTGGTTTTGAGGGTATTTACTGTTGTTGAGAGAGGTTTAACCGAGGATAGGTATTTATCGAGGGGTAGTCACGGGTTTGGGGAATGAGTTTGCAGTTTTGAGAAAGTTGAGAGCTTAAGTTGTCGAATCCTTGGGGTGTCCTTCCGTGGTTTGAAAGGATAAAAGATAGATATTGGTATTTATATATTGGGTAGTAATCGGATTTTATAGAAATAAGTTTTCAGTTTCAAAATTTGAAACTATTCATACTTATTTAAATTTTTCATCTAGCCAGGAAATGGTTGTCAATTTCTATATGTCTTTATTATGAGTTATGTTTTTTATTTTTAGTTTGCGTATTATTTTTTTCCAAATGTGTATTTATAAGCAAGTCTTTTTTTAACAATCAGTTCCAAAGATTTTTTTATTTGTATTATTTTATGATAAAATTATTTATGGTTCGTTCGACTGGCTTTTGTTTCATTATCATATACTGTCATTTATTCCTTGAATTTACTGATACCTCTTTCTAGAGTGCCCTTTGTAAATGTATCCAGAGGAGAGACGTAGAAAATATTTTTATCTAATGATCCCTTTATGTCATTCATCAACAGAATCATAATAATAGATGTTGTTTAATAAAATAGATCTTAGTTAAATTCACCCACATTCAGACGAATCCTTTATAAATATCTAACCTAGAAACATAACTCTTATTTAAATTTTAATGAATTTACAAAATCACTATTTGTTATTCCGTGTCCTTTTAAAACAGGACGGATCAGATATTTAATGAGTATCTGTAATATTCTGGTTGTATGACAGGTTGTTATTCCCTGTCCTCTATAAAACAGGACGGATCAGTTATTTAATTAAACAATTTTAGAGGTTTGCCTGAAACAGCTTTTAAATATAGATGCACATAGTGCTATGAAACATTTACAGTTGTAAGTACAATTCCAAGAATCTAATAAATGTGTTAAATGTATTTTGAGAAGGTTGCATGTGTTAATACTCTCTTTGAAACCCTTTAAATATTTATATTTGACTCAATGTATTATGAAAGATATCATATATTTTGCAATATCTCCGCATGAGAATGCATTCTGCAGATAAATTACGCACATTTCTTACGAATGTTATTAAACTAGTTCCAAGTATTATACCACCTTTGATTAGACGGTTGTTCTGAGATATTTTTCTTTATTTAGGTAACTCCTACTTTCCATCTTAAGCAAATTGAGACCAAAGCCACGGAGTTGAAGTACTTTTGCCCACACCACACACATTCGCACGCACAACCCCTTTTTACAGGGGGAACATTGGTTCATCACATACAGAGACAGAAACTAACATCCATGTCTAATTGGGATTTGAACCCCAGACGTACGGCTTCGCAGTCAGATGCTTTAAAAAACTAGGCCAGTACGTTGGCATATCTTTAACATAAAATTAAGGTAACATCCTCAACTCCACTTTTTTGCTTTACAGGCTGATATAGGATCTCTGAAACATTACGAAATTCAAAAATAACCATTCTTCACCACTCTAACAAACAAAATGCACATTTTAAGCCGTGTTTACCACTATGTCGACCTAACGATAACCAGTAATTAATCACTTTGATTGGCTTAAAACGTGTTTTCCTTATCATGTACAGTGTATTAAAAGTTTTGATTTCAAGTTAACCATAGGTTAGTGGCGAATATGGCCGAATACGGCCCTTGCCTGAGAGAAAAAGCCGAAAACAGGGTAACGCTATTTTCAAATGCCATCGTATGATAAAGGGCAGCACTGCAAATGATTGAGAGATGGGTAGGAAGCAGTATTCACTGATGGAGGATTTACAGCACTGCTGCAAAAGAGACAATTCGGTGAACGGCATTTTCGGTGAACGACATATCTACCGAAAGATGGCGTTGCAAGCGAGAGCTGCTAAAACGACAGTTGTGGCAGTGTTCATTCAAGCTGTCTTTCACAAGAGGTCTCTGCTTCCGTGACGTGACTTGACAAGGCAGGTATGAGTTTGATGTGATCCCAGCGCCAAAGCGTATAGCCATACTGCACTTTGATAGAACGCAAAGAGAAGAAAATATATTTTTTTCTTCTGCCGTAAAAGAGAATGACTGAAAGCTGGTTATCTCGATCAGAACGCTAAAGATTTAACAGGGGCTTTATGGCAGTATGGTGATACGCAGCGCCAACAGAGCCCCTATCGTGCAACATGCTTTTTCGATTTACTATGGCCATGGGATCTCTGTTTTGGTACTTTGCGGCATAAATATTTCCTACCAACCAACCAAAAACGTTCCGATACGGAACACGGTTTACCAATCCTTACTCCTATACAGCCCCGGAACGTAGGAATCACAGCCAAAGCAGTGGCTAATGCCCCACCAATCAACGCAAAGAAGCGCCCTAACGAGAAGGGTGCTGAAAACCCCTAACGGACGACTCGCGTGCGTTTTCTCACCTTCGCACTTTCCCAAAGAATTTGTCTAATTGAATTTCCCGGAATCCCCCGCGTGAATATGAATTTCTTCTCCTCGTCTTCTGCTTCCCAACTTAATTACGGATTCGCGGAATGAAAAGTGGAGGGAGAGCGTTTTCAGCTCCTTTTGGGAGGTATTCACAGGAGTTGAAGAAGGGAAAATTCTTCGTATTATTATTATTATCGGAGTCGCTCGCAAGATAGGGGATTAGATTACGGATCTGAAAAGTGGAAATTAGTTTGGGGGGGGGCTTATGGTTGGGTTGAATGTAGCGTCGAACATGCATTTTTAATTATGTAATGTATAAAAGCTAATCACTCTGTAAATCATGTTGAGCGTTCCGATTAAAGCCCGAGGATTTCATAAAATGTACAAGTATCTTTCATAATGTTTTGATTAGTAAATTATATTTCTTCTAAATTATTACAACTACGTAGCAAATTGGTTTAATGTACTAAAAAGGTTCTGTTAAGTAAAGTATGTTAACATAAAGTGGGTGTAAATTGACAGTAAGTGCCTAGTCAATGGTCCATTGGAATGATGAGAAGTCGCTTAAATGTTTTGTGAGATTTTATTTCCCAAGCAGACACTTTTACTTCGTCATTACATTATTAGTCTTCATAAATTTTGGAAGGGAAATTTCATTTTTGAAGCTGGTAAAAACTTTAAAATTAATAGTATTATGGGTAACTCACAGTAAGTAATTTCAAGAATAAAAAGTAACCCATAGATCTATCTGTGCAAACGTAACTTCTAAGCATTCTATGAAAAATTGAAAATGTTAGAAGAAAAGTTCTTTTTGAAAACTTTTTATTATCTAAAAATATTCGCGACGCTCAAAACATTTTTAAAATTAACTGTTGGATGATTTTTAAGTGGGGTTCAAGAAAAGACATAAATAGTAGAAAAAATATATTTAAGGATAACAAAATGATTAAGGTCTGAAAAACTTGTACTAACAGAGGAAAAAAAATCAAAAGGTATTGATGAAATATATCATTCCATTTTGTCAACTTAATAATCAGTTCAGTTTAAATCTAAGTTCTTAAAGAAATTATCTTTGTGTTTTTTATTAGAAGTCTGACACATTCTAAGATCCTGTGATTTTTCTTATAAACGGTCCCATTACATTGTACGATTTTTAAATAGCTGTTTATTTTGGAAACATTTAGAACAAAATATAGGGTAAACGTTTGACAATAGCATTCGGATCTATTGTTTGTCTGGAAGAGGATTTTGGAATTTCCACTCAAGTATTAATTAGACTCCACCCCTTTTTGGGGGAGAAAACTCAGGTTGCTTGATCCAAATATTAATGGTCTTAGGTTCCCAAATACTTGCTGAAGTTAATATTTACTGACATAGTTTATTTCATTTCTTCTCGTAGGGATACCTGGCTCATTTACCGCTCTCGTAGTTTTGTAATACTAATATTTTTACGCCCGAAGCTTGTTCTGTACGACAAATATCAGAACCTTTTGTTGTTTTTTTAATGCGATACTGTTTATAGTTTTGGAATTACTTGATGGTAGTTTAAAACGTTTAGTCAAATTTATAGTAGGTGTAGAGATTTCTATTAGGAATGGTGTATACTAAAAAGAATGCATAAGGACTCTTCAAATTTATTTTTAATATGATAATTATATTCCTCTTATTTCAGATAATATATCCAATAATTTAGCATCTTAAATTAAAAATAACTTATTTTTAAAATCTCTGTAGGTTTTACAAGGTTTTATCCTCAATACATTAAGTATCAAATAAAATAAACCTTGCGATCGGATAATAATTTAATTAGCATAAGGATAATTTTAGCTTCACTTATTCGGAAAGTTGTTCAAGAAAGTATTTGTTTTATCCAATCAAATTACTATCACCTAGAGAATTTAAGTTAACGTTACAAAACCTAAAGGAATTAAGTTAGGTAATTTGAATGCATAAATCGAATGGTTAATTTGTCCACTACAATTCCCGTTGAAAGAGGGCAATTAAAGCTACTCGAGAACAAAAAAAACAAAGTTTCGCAGTCTCGAGCAATCAGATACAGACAAAGAAATCAAGAAATTCTCCTCCAATAAATTGTGATGAGTCGGCTCAATCGTTTTCGAATAATCCCCTTTCCCCCTTCAATGACTCCTGTTGATCTTCCTCGGATTGCGTAACCTCGGACCAGAGAGGCTCTTCTCGGATTTCACAGCCTCGAACCCGTTGGCCGTCTTTTTGTTGTTTCCGTTCCAAACTAATTTTACTAATGCACATTAAACAAATGCATTCGTCTGGCTTTAAATAGAGCTCTCGTTTCTTTTCAGAAAGCTATCAGAGATGGATTTTGTGTGTATACAATCTCGACTCGAGAGGGAGAAGAGAATGCAGCGTGAAAAGAGAGGCCCGCTTTTTTAATGGAACAATTTAATCCAGGGCAGAAAGGTAAAGGAAATTAATTTAGCCGGATCTTTTATTCATTTCGTACCGGTTGGGAAGTCGGATGCTTTTAATTTTATTTTGCGGGAGGGTCTTTTTTGAAGTTTAGAAAAAGCACTAATTGACACGATTTCGGGATCTGAAATTACAGTTTTTTTAATTTAGATTTTTTAGCTTGAAGTTTTTAAATGGAGAGGATGGAAGTTTTGAGCGGGGACTTTCTTTGTTTTTTTTAGATTTAAATTGTATTTCGACTAATTACTGGAGTAAATGGAGTTAGTGATGGATTGTTCCGTTTTAAAAGAGATAGATATCTGTTGATTTTCTCTACTTTTGATCTTTAGTATCATTTTATCAAAAGGGCCGAAAAGAATGATATGATCTAATCTTCTATCTCTTTTTAAAATCATTGTTTCAGAAAGTACAAACTATTTATTGTTAATTAAGAAGTATTTATTTGTCTACATGATGAAAATAGGTATCTACTTCCCTATTGATATCGGAATAACACTAACTAAAAATGCATTACGTTGATGTAATTAGAAGTATTACATTTTCACATTTTTATTGAAATAATTTCTCTACATTTCTATTAAGAATTAATGGATGACATCATATATTTACTCAGTTCATACATATTTTAGTATTTTTATTCTTACCAAATTAGTTCTTGCTAAAATTTAATTGATGTATGCTTTATGAAATTATATGCTAGAAAAATGTTGCAGTTAATAAAAATTTCTTGCTATCAATTTAAATAATATGTACTGTCCCTTTAATAATTGCTGGACATTTTATTTTATAAGTAAATTGATAATGTTTAAAAATTTTATGACAGTTTTAAGCTGGTAAAATCTTTGTAATTTTATTTTCCTGAAAGTAAAGTCTGTTCTGTTAAAGATACATTAAAAATGAAGTAATCAGTGGCGTATATAGGAATTTATTTCGGGAGGGGCCCAAAATTATTCCTCAACCCCTACCATACCTATTCAATAGGTTTAATAAGTTTTGTAATATATTTTAGGTAAAATTCACGTGTTGAAGAACTTCACATATGAACAGTTGTCAGTTATTATGTTCAAAGTACCACAGGGGGGGGGTCTGAGGGCCCTCCGCCATAAAATTTTAGAAAAACTAGGATAACCCCTAGCCCGAAATTTGGGAATACATTTTAGGTAGGATTTGCATTTTGATGAATTTAATGTAAAACAAGTTGTAAATAACAATGTTCTAAGTACAAAAGAGGGGAATTTGACCCTTAAAAGCAGGAATTTAATTTGTTTTTGTGTACCTATTCCGAATTTCGGGGGCGCCCTTGGAAGTAATTAACAAATTGGAAAACTTTTTTGCAATTTAGATATTCACGTAAATGTTTAATTTTTGCTATTCTAAGAATATTTCATTTAAGCATGTTGGACGATTAATATATAAATACCTAAAAATACTTCATTAATACTAGATATAAAAACATAAAATGAAGTATTACTTTCTTTTGTTAATAAATTTGAAATGGGTTTGTCAATTAAAATGATTGATTTTTGGTTTACTTTTTCAACTTGAGAAAGAATAAAGAAATTATTACTAATTCAAAATAAATAAATATTTAATATTTATTGAAAATAAAGTATGCAACTTTGCTACATTATTAAAGTATCGAAGAGACAAATTTATTTCTCGTGATAATGTTACCAAGAAAATATTCAAAAATGTTCCTACGCGTATCGGAGAAAAAAGCAAAATCGCTTTCAACGTTAAACCTAGAGCTATTTTTCGGAAAATCCTTTTTTCTTCATACTAGAGGAAGAAAAAGACTGGTATTAAATATGAAAAGGTTAAGAGGATATTATCCTTTGATACTTTCTAAAGTGACTGCTCATTAAACGCTCTTCAGACCCCTTTAAAAACTCGTTTATAGGGGCATCAAGAGCTGAAGCTTCTCTAAATCTGTCCCATTACAGAAGCCTCGTGAAGTAATTTTAAAACGTCTTTACTAGTCGTAGACAAAAAAGAACGTACTTAGAAGGTTCTTCCAATTTTTTTTGTTCTCTGACAAATAAAAAGAAATTATTTTGTTTTTATCACATTTCTTTTAATTTTGGTTTATAGCATGATTGTGTCATCCTTCACGGATACATATTTGTTTATTTGATTATCGTGCTTATTTTGAAAAGTAGGATATTATTAGCATAAATCTCCTTAACTAACGTAAGTTACGAGAATTTTATAGACTTATAATAATTTTCTTTTATATTACGACACATCTAGTTTTTATAAATTGTTAACATCATTTTATATTCTTAGTTAAACAGTTAACTTTTCTCTAATGGTATTTCATAATTTTTAATACGATCCTGGTATCATTTGTAATGATAAATTACACTTAAATGTAAAGATTTTCGTATATAGTATAGTTATTAGTATAGTTGTCAAATTACACTATATATAAACTTTCCAGTGGAAATACAAAATTTTTTTTGATAGAATTCCTTATCAATTGAAAAATTGAATAACAATACCGTTAGTTTCTTTATCCCATCACTTAACTCTTTCAGTCTTGGATGCCCCACATTTTCCATAGGATTGAATGGTAATATCGGGAAGCTTAGGATTGAAAGGGTTAAAACAAAATGTTTTATGTATAGGCTACGGGCAATGTGATAAATATTAAATATTATCACATTGTATTATAAAATTATGTATATGTTTGGGCATTATTAATAAGGCTCGAATTGGAGGAGGGATATGTGATAAATTTAATGGAATTTATCACTTTGCCCACCTCCACTCTGGGCAATATTAATAATGCCCAATTAATCACTTTACCCGTGATATATATACTGCTAATCAAATGATTTTACTTTACCCCCATCTTATAATATACTTAACAACATTGTAAAGAGATGTTCTGTCCTTACAATTACTTCAAAAACATCTTAAATTTAAATAAAAGTAATAACAATATAATATCAGCATGCATTTAAATAAAATAATCGAAAAATAAATAAAGTAAAATTATCTTAATACAACACCAACTGCCAGTTTTAATCTGAAATAAAAAAACACCTAACAAAAAAATAGCATCAGTTAAGTTTAGTTTACTATTCGTACATGAATCCAGTACCAAAATCTTTTTTTTGGTATATTATCTACATTCTACATAATTCACTCGAAAAAACTCAACCCCTCCTCTTTACATCGAAATAACTCTGATCAACGCTACAACCACACCATAATACCAACTAACCTTACCAACCCAACCAGAAATCCCACATCCAAGTATCACCTCCCAAAGAAGATTTACTACAACACCAAATCCAGTAACCATCTCCACACCAAACTAAGCCAACCCATCCCGGGCAGCAGCATATTTACGGCGCCCCTGGAAACCGGGGCGTTCGAGATAAAGCCCCGGCACGCCATCAATCGCTAGCTTTTAATTAATGATAGCGGGGCGTACAAAGCGGTCGCCACTTTTGAGAACATAATAGGGCGTCCGAGTGTTTTGCGTTGCTGTTTCCCTCCCGAAATAAAGTGCTAAGCGAGAGGCTCCTTCCATTGTAGGATCTTGTGTTGATCTCATTTTTCTCATAGGAAGTGTGGGGTTATATGGGGTTGTATTGTTGTGGAAAGGAGTGGATAAATTGTTTTTGTGGTGAGAACTTTTGGGTTGAAAGGAGAGTTAGTGTGGCTGTAGTTGGGTGTTTGTATTCGTTTTAAAGCGAATATAAAAATGATGCCTTTGAAAGGATTTTTTTCTCTGTTTCTAGGGTAAATTTTTCCTTTGGAAGTTTGTGGTGAATTTAACGCCGTTATTGTATTGTTTCTTTTAAGTTCGGTTTTATTTTATGTGGTATTTGCTGATAGGTATCATTTTTAATTTATATTTTGTGTTTTTTGTGAGCTTCAATTTAATGTTATTTTCCCCGTTTTCAAAATCTTCACTTTCTTTACTTTTTGCTGCATAAAAGATTTTTTGATTTTACAATATGCTTGATATGTTCCTCATGTTTAAGAAAACCCGACTGAAAAGTAAGGTTCTTTTTGAAAGAGATAATAATTATGAAAAACTTTGTACGTTGTTATGAAAATACGACTTTTCAAAGTTTTAAATATAAAATTTAATGATGTGTTTATAAGAGTAATTATAAGAGTAGTAATATTCATCTCGACAAACTGAAGTAAGCTTCAATCAAAAGCTTTAATTTGATACCCTCATTGAATTTTTTTATTGTTAAATATTACTTTTATTTCCAATACATATATGAATGCTTTTGTTAACACTCGTTAAAAGATTTTTAAATATACGGTAACTTAAAAAAAATTGGATTCTTTTCATAAACTTGTGTTTCAAACCAGACAACAAAAAAATCCAAGAAAAAATGGGAAGAAATCAAGTTTTAGGTGCATATAGTTTTTGCATGACATTTTCAATGCATATTAATATATTTCAAAGCATATTTAAGTAAAGCAAAGCTTCGTTTTAGTTACATCTAGTTAAAATTTAACTACAAAATTTTAACGATTACATTAGCGTTTTATATGTAATGCATCTTAAAAACATTTAAATAATCAAGATCTGATCTCCCAAGCGTTCCTTCTAATCCAAACGAGTTAAATTAACGTTAAGAACATTTTTCTTCCATTTTAAAGAAAATAGATTACGTATGGGAAACCTGATGAGTTTTCCCTCTCAACGAAAGGAATAAATTAAAGAAGAGAAAATGGATTCTGTTTTTCATAGATAGAACAAATTAGTTTAAAGAACGCAATGAATTCGTTTAGTTTTAGAGCAAAACAAATTACAATTTAAGTAAAAGAGATTGAATAAAAAAAGAAAACTGTTTTGTTAAATAAATTTATAAATTAATGAGATGTAATAGTCATTGGAAACATAGTTTGTATTTAACTTGATGATATCTCCTTAACTATTTGAAAGGGTTTTTTGTAAGCTTACTTTATTTTCTTTATACCATTTGAATCTGTAGGTGTTTGGCAAAATTTGGGAGAGTATAAACAAGGTTTTAAACATTGTCCTCGTTGAAAAGTTTTATTTTTCAAAGTAATGTTTCTGATAGATTATGAAGTATTGTTCTTACAGTGGTTGACGAATAACTGGGTGGAAATTTTATTTCTTTCACGGAACATTAAAAGAAAAATGAATGGCGTGTGATTTAAAATAAAATTACATAAATTTAAAACTATTTAATGAATTCTATAAAAAAAGTCATAGTTATGGCTGATTTTGGGCATATGTTTGCAAACTCATGGTAAAACTACGTGTTCTTCAGACACCGTTTGATATTTTGTCTTAGAAGGTCATTTTTTTACTTTTTGTCCTTGTTTTACTAAGCAAATAACGGAAATAGGAGTTTTTTTAGCATGAAATTTAAAGATGATAGTATCAGGAAAGGATGGAATCAATACATCTCGCATACCCTTTTTCAAATAATATCGAGTTAATGTTTTGAAAATATTATATAATATCTTTTATAAAGTTTCTTTCCACATTTTCTCATATGGAAAAAAGATTTAACTCTGAAATTTCATTTTGTAAGTAATCATGATTTTTTCTACCTGCAGAACGAATACAGATCCTTTAAACTTATTACGTATGAGTATGGTATAATGCATCACTAGGCATTTCTCCTATTGCCCCCGTATACCCTACGGCTTAACCCTTAGGTCAGACTGAAGCAGTACAGTAAGGCCCGAGGGATAAGTATGTAACATTTTTTCTGAAATTTTTTGGGACTTTTGTTCTGTAGGAAGAACAATACATCAATTTCAAAAGAAAATATACATCATTTTGACCATTAAAACAAAAAAAGACGTCGTTATTCTATCTACCTAAACTTCATTAAATCCTCATTTTTTACCCGCGTTTAAATTCTTTGAATTCCATCAAAAGCACCATTAAAAGAATCTCAATCACTGGGAAAATACTCTTTGCCATAAGCCCGCCTACTTTCAACCAACTTAATCACCCCAACTTGAAAAAAATACCCAAAACTGTTCTTTCTCCTGTAACCGAGTCCGAAGGTCACGGACGATTAGAACATGTTCTGGCTGCTCGCAGGATGGTCAAGGAGCTCTGTTTTTGGGACTAATCGCTCTGTTTCGGTCTGTGTCGGCAGTCATGTAACGATTCGTGGACCGGAGATGTCAAGAAAAAATGGAACCCGTGGTTTGTGTTCTTTTGTGTGTGGCGGAGAAAACTATTTCCAGGATTGTTCCGAATCAATTTTGTAGTTGGAAGGAGAGTAATGATCCCCAAGCGATGTAGGAGAAGTGATCGGTTGGTTTCGGCTGATTATGTTACGTTGTTGGAAAGAGATGAATTGGGTGTTTTCATCTCATGTTTCAGTACTACTGTGTTTTAATTCGCTGTTTTTAGTTGGATGCTAATGGTGTTTTTTTAAAGTTTGTTAGATTGCTAAAAGATTAGGAAATAGGTTTATGCATTATTTTTAACTAATTAAGTTGTTTAGTTAAACTAAGAAGTTTGAAAATAATTTACCTGAGGGGGTATCAATCTTTTGTGTCAAACGGGATATTTTTCTGACAATTTCTCTTTCTGAAGTATTATTTCCTATGCAAATATTATCCCTTAAATCCTAAATGTCACTGCATACTAAACAATTTAACTGTTTTGAAAAATATATAAAAATTTACTATCCTTTTAAATGTAATTTTTTATTCTTACGTATTTAAACACTAACATACATTTATCTGCATTTGTATCTTGGCTATACAAAGCCACCAAATAACTTCTACATGTATGTAACCAATCGGGAAAAAATTCTTAATGATGCTGAAATATTTATTGCATAAAATAAACTGTTTGAGGTGAAAGAAATAGCTTAGATAAACCACTTTAATAAATCAACAAGTGTGGGGGATTACGTATTCAATTTCTACATCTTTATGTAATTAAAGTATTAACATTTAATTTATCATAAATCAAGTATTCATGTTACAAAGTATCTCGGGATTAACTATAACTTACAAGAAACCATGAACTTTATTCGTATATTTATAGTATTCCGTCATTTAAATGCTTATAAATTAATTGAGCATTGAAAACGAAATTAAAAATCTATTGGGAAATGTTATTAGCGAATTTCTCGTAAAGAAACCTCCAATTTCTATGCACCCCATTACACGAAATCTACTCTTTGAATAAATCTAACACGCTTCGCAGCATATCCAAAGTGATGCCACCAAGTCACCACAAAATCTTACAGATTAATTCAGCAGATAGACGTCATTTGCGGTCGGGGACCCTCCCGTAATGATTTCGTTCGCTAAAATCTCATTTATACATCTTAATTACCATCTACTCAATTAAATCTTTTGATGAAACGGTCTGCTCCATTTACCGTCTCTTCAAGGAGCGTCTCATTTGAATTGGGAAACGAGCGTGTGAATCAATGGGGGTCCGGGCTGTCGGGGAAAAAACCTCCACGACGGCCTTCATCGGAAATCGGTTCTCCGACGGTCGTTTGTCACGGTGCCTCGTTGGAGATGCTGAGTTGAGGTGTATTGCTGCTGGAGCCTTTAAAGACAGTGTTAAGCTGGAATGTTTGGAAGGGAGATGCTCAAACTCCCGGCTTCTGCCACTGATTGATGACGTTAATTTATTTTTTAAGGGGGAGTTTTTTTTTGGGGGGAGAGGGGATGCTAGAGTATCTTTTTGCGTATTGAAGGAATATGAGATTTTAATGCAATATCTTGATTTTTTTACTCTGAGCTTTATTTTAATACGCAAAGACGAACGGATTTATATGTGGGAGTCGAGACATTCACCTTCTTAGACTTATCCTTTTCCATCCATTATTTTATAGAAGTGATATTTAGAAGTGAAGATGCTTTAGATGTTTTAGGTGACGTCCCGCACGCGCCTGACGGCGCATGCGCCTCCCCATGAATAATAAGAGCACATATCAAGCTTTTTGTCGCTTGTCACACAGAGATTACTTTTCGACATGTCATTTTTACGTTATACTTTCAACTAATACGTTTTTTTAATTGTTCTTAATAAAAGTTATATTATATTTACAAGATGGCTTTGACTGGTTTCTATAAAAGTGGGGGCTCGGCCTCCCGGTGAATCCCCTAGCTGCACCATGCCAATCCGAAGGTTGATGCCGCTGAGGGAAGTTTCGCTGATGGAGTTGCAGTAGACGACTTCGTTTCTTAGATGCTCTCGATGTTTCCTTTGACAGTAGATGTCTGCAGTTCCTGAGATAGATGCCTTCAGCGGAGAGCCTCGGTAGACGTATAGGCGGAGAGCCTCGGTAGACGTACGACGAGCCCCATCCGTAGAGTTTCCGGAATCGGAAAAGTGTGACACTCTCTTCTCGATACAGACATCCTTGTGAGTAACATTATTTGCTTTAAAAATGTCTACTTTAGGGGAAATCCCCCATGTTGCTAAAAGCATTAAGTGGGCTTCTGCCGCATCTGTTAAGTTATTTCACAGATTTTTGTTTGGATCGGACTGCGGTAGATCCAACCGGAAAAACATTAGATTGTTCTCGGGATTCCCTAGTGATTTTAAGGTTGAGAATGCCAAAAAGGTAGCTCTGGAATCATTTACTTTAACAGATTTTGTTAGAATGTGTGAGTTCTTGGGATTAGAATGTTTTGATACCCCAGATAAATGTTTTTCCACTATCATCACGGCTCTATCTGATTTTGAAACTTTAAAACCTGTTGTACATTCTGATACAGATCCAGATTCGGACGATGAAGATGAATTTAAGTCTGATCATGTAACTCCTGAAACTGTGAATACCGATCCGGTAGTTCCTAATTCTTTTGGGGGATCCAACTTAACTTTTAATTTTAGGGATCTTTCTGATCTAATTAGACCTTTTAGTGGTTCTAATAACTTTTCTGTTATAGTTTTCTTTGATGAATTGGATGAATTTTTTAGTGTATACAATGTAACCAATAATGTTCAGAAATTAATATTCTTAAAAAAGTGTCTGATAAACCCTGCTAAATTGTATGTTCAATCTCTAAGGGATGTTAAAACCTATGAAAAATTACGCAAGGCTTTATTTAAAGAGTTTGATTCGAGGGTAACCAGTATTGATTTGCATAACCTCTTACAGAATAGAAAGCTTAAAAGCAATGAGAGTTTACAGGACTACTTTTTTAGTGTCAGGGAGTTAGCATCAAGGGGCAATATAGATGAGACTTCCGTTATCGAATACGTAATAAACGGTATCCCAGACCCCATCAACAACAAAATGATTTTATACGGTTGTAAAAGTCTCGGGGAGCTGAAGGAGAAATTAAGGATATACGAGAAGTTAAGAATCTCGCGGGCGGATGGTAACAATGCCACTATTCCGGTGATTCAGCAAAAAAGACCCCCTAGTAATGCACCCGTGATTTGTTATAATTGTGGTGGGAAAAATCACCGAAGCCCCGACTGTCCTTACAGGGATAGAGGCCCTAAATGCTTTAGGTGTAAGGGTTTTGGTCATAAAAGTAAAGACTGTCCTCAAAGTAGCTCTACTACTTATCGTGCCCCAAATGCTCAGGATGCAAATCACGTTACCAAAGTTGAGCAATATGAACCTAATATAATGCAGATGCAGGTTTCCATCTCGGGTGTGCCTTTGAAAGCACTTTTGGACACTGGCTCATCTGCTACGATCGTGAAAGAGAGTGTCCATAGGCGAGTTGGACCACCCGATCTTTCGCCTTCCCCAGTCTCTTTTATTGGGTTCGGTAGTAACCGAGTTTCTTCAGTTGGGTACTTTGTGGGTACAATTCTCATAGAATCTTCTCCCTTTCACACGAACGTCCATGTTGTTCGGGATGATTGCCTGTCTTTTGACGTTATTATTGGTAACGATTGCATCAGGCAAGCTGAGTTTTCTATAGGCAAACAGGGGATCAGACTTGTCAGTGAAGATTCGTATCCTTTGAGCCATCTAGTTAATTTGGTTGACGTGGAGTGTATAGATGTTTCGCATGTCACAAATGCCGAACTTAAATCCTCTTTGCTTGAGCTTCTTCGAGGATATAGCCCAAGGAACCCACCCAAACTAACTAACATTAAACTACGCATTAATTTAATTAATGATACGCCAATTTTTCATTCCCTCAGAAGGCTGCCTTTCACGGAAAGGGAAGTAGTTGATAAACAGGTGGATGAGTGGCTAAGAGATGGAGTAATAGAGCCTTGCGCTTCTGATTACGCAAGCCAAGTGGTGGTCACAAGACGTAAAGACGGAACGCCACGAGTCTGTATAGATTACAGAAGACTGAATAGGGTGATTTCTAAGGACCACTACCCCCTTCCCCTGATTGAGGATATGTTGGACGAGTTGCAGGAAGCTAGAGTATTCAGTACTCTGGATCTGAGAAACGGTTTCCACCACGTCGAGGTGGATCCCCAGAGTAGACCATATACCTCTTTTGTGACCCATAATTCACAATATCAGTTCATCCGGATGCCATTTGGGTTATCAACATGCCCCGCGGTATTCCAAAGGTTTATTAACACTATATTTCATGATCTAATTAAAAGTAAAATTGTGTTGCCCTATTTAGACGACCTGATCATACTGGCCCATGATGACGGGAAAGCAGTCGATAGGCTTAGAGTTGTCCTCGAGAGAGCGAGTGAGTATGGTTTAAACATAAATTTTAAAAAGTGTCAGTTCCTTCAAAGTAGAATTGAATTTTTAGGACACATAGTCGAAAATGGAACTGTTCGACCTTCTCCATCAAAAGTTAAAACCCTTGTTAATTACCCAGAACCTCGTAATCAAAAGGACATTCAAAAGTTTTTGGGGTTAAGTAACTATTTCCGTAAATTTATCCCTTCTTATTCCACGATGGCAAAACCATTGAGCGATCTATTAAGAAAAGATACACCTTTTGTATTTTTAGAGAGGGAGAGATCAGCTTTTTTACAATTAAAGCAACGGTTGTGTGAGGATCCAGTTCTGGCAATATTCCGTCAAGGTGCCGAGACTGAGGTTCATTGCGATGCGTCAATGGAGGGATTTGGTTCGATACTCCTGCAGAAGGGATTAGACGGAAGCTTCCACCCAGTGTTCTATCATAGCCGTAAGACAACGGACGCCCAACGCAAATTAAGTAGTTACGAACTCGAGGTTTTAGCAGTGATAGATGCCCTTCAAAAATTTCGTACCTATATATTGGGCCAGCATTTCAAAATTATCACAGACTGTGACGCATTTACAAAAACAATGGCCAAGAGAGAAGTCAGCTCGAAAATAGCACGGTGGGCTTTGTTGTTGCAGGATTATGATTACGCTATCGAGCATCGCTCGGGCACACGCATGGCTCATGTAGATGCTCTTAGTCGAATATGCCTAGTTGCTTTGCCGGCTGATCCACTAGTCTCGCGTCTAAAAATTGCCCAACAACGCGACCCATTTATTCAGAGGATATGCGAGCAGACTGCTGAGGGGTCCCATGAGGACTATGTAGTTAAAAACGGAATACTTTACAGGTTTGTTGAAGGAGCGGATCTCTTAGTAGTTCCAAACTCAATGGAGTTAAAATGTCGGATAAAGGAGTTGATTGAGGAGGAGATTTTGAAAAATTTTCAAAACAATAGGGACGAGTCAAGAATAAAGGCTAAAGAAGCTATACAGAAAATCCAAACAGAAAATAAGCATTCTTACAATTTAAGGCGTAGAAAACCGAATAAATATAAGGTTGACGATATTGTGTTAGTGAAGAGAACACAAGCTACCCCAGGTGCAAAATTTGGTAGTAAATTTCTGGGTCCTTACAGAATATTAAAAGTAAAGGCAAATGACACGTATGATGTCGAGAGAATTGGTGGTAATGAGGGGCCTTTAAAAACCTCTACATGTGCTGAATATATGAAGCAGTATGTTTGAAACCAGTCAATACAGTTTATTGTTCTCTTTAGATGTTTTCCCTTTTGATGTATTTTAGATGTTTGTTTTGGTTGTGTTATTGTTATTAGTGTTATTGTGTTTTCTAACATTTGTTTTTTTTGTGTTTAGATCCTCATGCGGGGGCGCATGAGCGCAGGACGGCCGTGTGGGAGTCGAGACATTCACCTTCTTAGACTTATCCTTTTCCATCCATTATTTTATAGAAGTGATATTTAGAAGTGAAGATGCTTTAGATGTTTTAGGTGACGTCCCGCACGCGCCTGACGGCGCATGCGCCTCCCCATGAATAATAAGAGCACATATCAAGCTTTTTGTCGCTTGTCACACAGAGATTACTTTTCGACATGTCATTTTTACGTTATACTTTCAACTAATACGTTTTTTTAATTGTTCTTAATAAAAGTTATATTATATTTACAAGATGGCTTTGACTGGTTTCTATATATATATGTATACACTTAAATGCATTTATGGGTTTTTTCCTCTCTTTCGAATTTTCCGTTTTCAAATATGAAAAATTTTATAACAAATATGTTCTGATGGTCCTACACTAAGAAAAATGACTCTTCCATATCTAGGTAAATCGATATTTTCATTTAGGTATGAAACTTTTTGTTTGGAATATGAAGTCTCGTTTATCTTTCAGTTTTGAAATACCACAAATAGACGGTTTCAAAAAATTTAATAGTCACCAGTCAAAAAATAGTTATTTTTATTTATGTTTGTGAAAAAGAAACATCGTTGTAGTCAACAGATACTTTAAAGTATTTTTAAACGCGAGTCACCACGTTGCGATGTCGCGTCGTATAGTCATACTAAGGGCACAAGAAATGAGTTGATACAGGGTGGTCCTAAATTCGTAGTACAAACTGGGTAGGGTAGGTCGAGGGGACCTAGACAAGCATATTTTGAAAAACTAGAGGGGGCGCAGATGCACCGTTTAAGAGCTAGGACCTAATGTAGTGAGAGATAGTTCCAAAAGGACGTTTTGCCAAGGCCCGTTTAACGAAAAAAACATAATGAAATGAAAAAATTTATTGCATGAGGTACAGCAGTATGCGTACTACTTACACCATAAATTTAATAGAAATTGGACCACTTGCTAAACCGTGGGGTGAGTTTTAAAACGCGCAGTATTAATCTGTTAGCCAAAGAATGGAGTTCCCTTAATGGTATTTAGAAAAATGATGATCGGGGAAGGAATTTTCAATGATCATACATTGATCCTTGAAACTGTATGACCTTTAAAAATTCCTTCCCCGATCATCATTTTTCTAAATACCATTACACTAATTTAAAGGAACTCCATTCTTTGGCTAAAAGATTAATATTGCATGTTTTAAAACTCACTCCACGGTTTAGCAAGTGGTCCAATTTCTATCAAATTTATGATGTAAGTAGTAAGGATACTGCTGTATCTCATGCAATAAATTTTTTCATTTCATCATGTTTTTTTTTTCGTTAAACGGGCCTATGCAAAAGGTCCTTTTGTAACGCTCTCGCACTACATCAGGACCTAGCTCTTTAACGATGTAAATGCGACCCCCCTTTCTGTACCAATTCTTGTTCGTCTTGATGTACTCTACCTACCCTACCCAGTTTGTACCACAAATTTAGGTCCACCCTGTATATACAGGGTGTATCTGAAATGGTGCAACAAACTTTCAGGGATGAAAGTACTCATCAAGACGAACAAGAATAGGTATAGAAAGGAGGGTCCCTGACCAAATCCCAGGGAGTTAAAAATGGAGCGACACTCCAAAAAAATCATTGAAAAATTCAATTTGTAGAAGAACTACTATTGGTAAAAACTTAATTATGGTCTCAAAAATTGTGTTTTAATGTGATCTTTAAAATTACCTCAAAAGTCTTCGCTTTAAAATTTGTTTTATTATGAAAAAAGTTAAAAAACACAAAAAAATGTGAAAAATCTGCCAAAACCTTATTTTATACTTCAAAATCCTTTCTTTTGATTTAATAATCTGAGAGATCATAGTTGAAAACCCTTAAGTCCAAAGTTTCACGTAAATACAATCAATATTAAACGCTTGACATCCTGTTAAAGTTCGTTTTTTGCGTGCGCTAACAGCTGTTTTGGAAACAGCTCTAGAAAACAGCTTGCGCACCCAAAAAACAAACTTTAACAGAATCTCAAGCGTTTAATATTGAGTGTATTTACGTGAAACTTTGGACTTAAGGGTTTTCAACTATGATCTTTCAGATTATCAAATCAAAAGAAAGGATTTCGAAATACAAAATAAGGTTTTGGCAGAGTTTTCGCATTTTTTGTGTTTTTTAACTTTTTCATAATGAAACAAATTTTAAAGTGAAGACTTTTGAGGTAATTTTAAAGATCATATTAAACTACAATTTTTGAGACCATAATTAAGTTTTTACCAATAGTAGTTCTTCTACAAATTGAATTTTTCCATGATTTTTTGGGGTGTCGCTCCATTTTTAACTCCCTGGGATTTGGTCTGGGACCCCCTTTCTATACCGATTCTTGTTCGTCTTGATGAGTACTATCATCCCTGAAAGTTTGTTGCACCATTTCAGATACACCCTGTATTTCAAACTAGAATAAATTTGAATCAGAGTCATTTTAAGTATTAGACATACTCCGATTTAAGTATTCTTTACCCAGTTTTGAAAATTTCATTTAAAGAGTTTATATGCTTCGAAATGCACAAAGTTATATTTACACTTTGACAGGTACAATGTACATGATGTGGCACACAGGATGTTTTTTTATTTGGAAAAATACTTGAGAAGTACGCCAGCATGCCATTTTCATAATTAATGCATCAGCTGCTGACCTGCACTGTCACATTGACGGTCACCATTATTTAACTACATTTAATTTATAAAACTTGGATGGAAATTGCAAACTGTATTTTTTAGATGGAAAATATTTCTTTCTCTGTCTTGTTTTTTATTTTTATTGACATTCCAAAGAAGAAAATTTTCTAAGAAGGTTTTTCCTGTTGTGTATTTTAATGTTTTACTTTTAAACTTGCAAAAAAAACTGGTAATAAATATTATTTTTGAATTAACGGTTATAGACTAAAAGGGGTACTGAAACAGAATACAGCTTTCTTATCTTGAAAACATTATAACAGGTACAAAAATGTATTAGCTTTACAGTTAATACCCATACTCTTAAGTCTGTTAAGGATTATCTCTCCCTTTCGCAATTTTTCTCTTCTTAAAGTAAGGAGCTTAGAACTTTAACTGTAGGTGCATATCACCAAGTTGTTTACAATTTTCAATAATCTTAAAATATGCAAAATGAGAAAACAAGGATACATTTTTTCATCATGAAATATTTTGTGTCGAAAAATTTCCGAAACCTACATGATATCTGGTCGATAGATAATGTCAAAAACAAAACACCACGATCAATATGCAACTAATATAATCTTTCTAGTAGAACATAAAAGATAACCTAATGCAAGACACCATTGAAATTTCGATACGTTCTGCTTGGAAGGAATTTTTTGCTCGGGAGGTGATTTAAATGCTAACAATTAATTAATTTCATTATCAAGCAAACGAAAACGCAATCCGGAAGAATATCATACAACTTACATCTAAATTGGATCATCCATCAACATAAACATAGACTCAAATCGAGAATTAAACGTTTGCCCCAGTAGTAATTGAATCCTCTCCGTTGCGAGACACAGAAACTAAGTTTCCAGCAGCTGTCGATAGCTGGATCGAAGTAAAGGGGGCAGTGATCATTCAGGCAGGAACTCCATTTCGCCCTGAATCTGAAACGCCCTATTTGGGACAGGGATTTGTCACCCTGTCCCGTGGCGCTTTTCCGTGTTTCGATCCTACTTCCAAATGATTCAATGGGAGTGTATTGAGAAATAATACATGCTGTTTTCATCGAGTTGGTTAGTGTACAAACTGCAGTGGAGTAGTTTTAAAATGATTTGGAATGATATGGGTTATGGGATTTCTGGAAACTTCGATTTCATACCATTGAACTCGTACAGCTATTATAGTCAAACGGTTGCATATCTTGATAAAAGGTGACATGCCGAGCTTGAAATTTATAAGAATTTTGTTTAATGGGCTGGTACTACCGAACATTATCCTTGACCACTCAACTGCCCTAAGAACTACCTACTTAGCGTTACCCAGCGAGCACCTGTGGACCGGAGCCTCGGAGGTGATGTACTGTTACCCGCGCCACACACACATTCACTCCCACAACCCATTTTTACAGAGGGCCACATTCATTCATCACACAAGGACAGAAACTAACATCCATGCCAAAAGGGGATTCGAACCCCAGACGTTCGGCTTTGCAGTCAGATACTCTAACCATTAGGCCAGTAGGTCAGCAATTTATGAGAATTACTCAAGATGATACAATAAAGTCAGTAAGTATACATACAAAATGTACAGAAAATTTATTAGTTTAACATTAAAAACAGGCCAAAAAGAAATCAGAACAATACAATCGCAGGAACTAATTACATAGTAAATCAATAAATAATGGGTAAGGATGACTGCTTATGTGCGATAACATTGATTAATATAACGAAAGAGGGAAAGGAATGACTGAATCCTAGCCAGTAAATTTATCTTTAAGAGAAAAGCATAAAACAACACATCCTGCATTTACTGGATGAATAAACTGGGCTATTATTGAATTTATTTTTTAGAAAGTTACATTATTCGAGAGAGGCGAATATAACTTAGAAAATTAAATATGAGTGTTTTTATAATAGTAACAATTACTATCAATTCTTTGGGATACAATAAAATGATACGTTGATACAATGAATAAATTGTTCCTATAAATTTAAATTTCTGATAACATTATAATTTTACTTACTTAGTTTGCTGAAACTAACTCAACAATTTGAAACTAACGACTAAAATTCAAAATTGTATTTAAAATCCACTTAAATTTAATGATGAATCGTAATTCGAAAATTAAAAGAAAAAGATTGAAATAGTACTATTTTCTAATACTAAATGCTTTTTAAAGCAACGATAAAAAATTTTGAATAACATCTTCTGCACTGTTTAATTTTTTACGCCCCTTTGAAGTACTGTAATGGTACTTTATACATTCTATTTCAAGATTACATGCTGTGACCTTTTATCTAAGAGCACCTAACCAATAGATACTTCAAAATACACACAGAGTACGAAAAAACGAATTTTTCCATGTTCTTATCGGATAATACCATTTTTATTCAATACACTTTTTTACGCTATAAAAAACAGCTTTTTTGATAAATTATCCTTACACTTGCGTATAACTCCATTTATCTTGATCATTGAGCAATGCAACTGACGTATTCCTCTGAAAAAACTGGACGTCTCGGCCATAAGACCAACTTATGCACAGAGCTGAACTTTCATATTTCTACCATTTTCAGTGGAAATTCTGCCTCCATCACCAAGATAAATAGTTGTGTTGTATATGCCCGAGCGTTATACGACTGTACTACAAGAGTTACCAACTTGAATCCTGTGGTCTGTGTTCAATAAAACTTCCTTCCCGCTGGGACTCATCAAGATCACCCTGATGTTTTGCAAGCAGTCATTTAACTTGTGGAGGTTTTGTTTGTCAGATTGGCTGGTTTTCGGTGGTGGTATTGTTCTGCGGTTTCTCGGCTTTCTCGTTTGATGAATTGTCTTTGAACTTTCGGATCCAACCCATTAATCTTGGGTCTTTGGAAAACGTCTCGGAGGTGCTTCCGGGACCAAAGGCAGTTGATTTAGGGCAAAGTTGTCTGTTTTAAGTGTATTTTTCCTTAGACTGAGAGAATGATGAAGTTGGAATGGGATCATTCACCTGGTTAATGTTGGGTCAAAGTCATTAGTTACAATATATTATTTTCTACGAAGTGATAGAAATGAGGGAATTTTCTCAATTGGAAACAAACTAGATAAATATATAAGCTGTGCTAATTTTTCGAAGTGAAATTTTATTCTAGGAGAATTCAAAGTTTGGGAATATCATTTATCAATTATCTTCATTAAAACAAATTATTTTCAGTTAAGACATGAACGAATTCGGAATACTGATAATGATATTAATATTAATAGATATTTCGTTTATTACCTTAATTTTTTTACATTTCCTTATAGCAGTTAAAACTTATTTAAGCCTGTTAGGTTATGAACATTAATATCGAGAATTTATAAAGACCAATAATAAATTAAAAGGAATTGGATAAATAATGAAAATACGATGACAAATGCTTAAACTATTCTCTTTTCATGGCTCCTACGTTCCTTAACTCTTTAGAACGGTCTTATGAGTTTGTATTTTTTTTCTCCAAATCCTCAAATAAATATATTCAAAAAGGAGCTGTTTTTCCCCATCTCCTGGTCATCTGCTTCCTATCATCCTACGGTAGAATAGCGTTTTACTTGTTATAATTATAAATTTAGTGCAAAAAGTTGTTTACAAAAATGACATGATAATCTACTTTATAATATTTTTAACATGTTCAACTGTATTATAAACCATTATCAAAGTATGGATTTAAGTTTAAGATATTTTAAAATTTTGGTTCAAAATAACCTTAACCCACAAAAGAACTATTCCCATAAAAGCTGTCGCGCATTGCATTTTCCCTGGACCCTAAATCCCTTCCAACATCAACAGAAGCCGTACTCGAAAACACCAAACAAACGCTCAGAAAACGCGAAAACACCCAAATTACACAAATGTGATAACGAAATTTCGACTATTTTCCTTGCCCTCGAGCAAAGACCACTAATATATCCACCAAAGGAGGAAAACACTCATTGTGAGGCCATCGGTTCTTTCATCATCCAACCGAAGAAGCCCCGCTAACAAACAAACGACCACTATACCGTTGCCAAACCCGATTGTAGGAATTCCATGCTCGGTAATGTATGTTTGCATCATAAGATTTGGTTGTTGCACAATGCATAACTGATGGTTGGCTGGCAATCAGGTTCTATAGTTATCTGTTACGATGTGATGAACCTACCCTTGAATAGAGTTGTGTTCTGATGTTTTGAATGCGCTTTGTACCTACATATTGGTTCCATATCATTAGTAGGTCTGGATATGATGTAATCAATTCGTATTCTGTGATTAATTAGGTAAGCGTGTTCATTGGTTTATTGATTTGTTTAATGCCGAGCTCGTTTGTTGTATGGTGGTGGATCCCTTGGTTCGTTTTCTTATTATAATTTGGATGAGGTTAATTCGCGCTTTTTGCTGAATTTTTCTTTTTAACTTTTTTCAAGATAGTAAATCAACAATTTAAAATGTATTATTATTATAAAAATTTAACAATACTCAAAACACAGAGTAGAGAGCTTAACAGAGATGCCAAACCGCCGTTTTACTCTTTAGGTCATTAATTTAATTCAGCACGCATATTATATTTCAGTTCACTAGCAGCCAATCAGAGAACGCGAAATGTATTTGATTTGATTTTAACACACTGATTATAGGTGATTTGGATTTGAGTGACAGCTTCAGTGGGCGAATGACAGAATTAGCAGGAATAGCGTGGTATTAAAGGAGGCGGGTCTTGTGGCCGGAAATTTTTCAATGGGAAAAGCCCTGTTAAAAAAGTTGCCATTAGCGTCTATGGAGATGAACACTCTGTTAAGCTCTATACTCTGTGACTCAAAACAGATCTTATCCTCCTCGTGAAAATGTATATGCCTTAAAATTGTTAAAATTAATGCACTGATTTAAAAAGTTATTATTTAAGTAGTAAATTAAGGATTATATTATAAGCTTTAATTTTAACTAATTGAGAACTATAATTAGTTCATTTAAAATATTGCATAGTAGAACTGCATTCTATTTCCTCTTTTTTGCCGTTAAGAGTTTTTAACTTAATCTTATATTGATAAAACTAATACGTTTCAAATATCCATGTTATGTATTTTCAAAATATCCCTGTCAGTAATACCCTATTTTTCTTTCTTTTTAATTAATTTTATTGCGCCGCAAAAGCCAAAATGTCCAAGGCTTTCAATTCCCTTAAAAATTTGACGATTTAATATTTACTCCAACGTTTTTAAATAAATTTATGTAATCGCATAATCTTTTAAAATAATTTATTAGTGTACTTTCCCCAAAAACTTCAGCGCATTGAACCAAATTTAATTGAAGAGGAATCCAAAGGGAGCACCTGCTTGAATATACGAGAATTCCCTTGGTTCTTTCTATCTTTTCCAAAAGCATATTTTTAAATTTATTTCGCCAGAATTTTCTAATCTTATTGAAGGAGTCACTGCTATTCGAAAAATAACATTTTTCCTCAACAGTGGGAGTTCAATAGATTGAGACTATCAAATATTCTTCTCGTTTGTTAATGGACTTGTCATTACATCCAATGTAATGAATATTTTAATCTGAATATTTAAATATTCATTTTTAACGCTGAATGAGAAAGACTGATCTTGAAAAACAGTTTTGAATATTGAAAAGGAAAAAAACGCGTTCTTTCACTTCAACTTAATGCATTTATTCATGAAAAAGGAATATAGCTCTCTAAATGCCTGATTTAATCCATTGTAAAAGAAACAGGTATAGGTTATTATCAAATATACATTGTTTTGTGAAATGTGGCTTCGAAATTCGAATGAATATTAATTTTGAATAATAATAATACTTGAATTCACCCCAAAGAATTTTTACAGACATCTGTAATTAATACTAACTATTAGAAATGCAGTGATATGAAGTTAAATAGTTATGCATGCACTTAGGGAATTGTTTGCTTCCTAAGCTCTGGACGGTTACCAAGAGGATAGAAACCACTGACTTGGAAAATCCAGAATTAATTTCAGTAATTTGTGATCTCAATGAGCTTGAATGAATATTTTAAAACTTGTTTTAATTACTTAGCAGATTATTAGAGCCTGAGGAATGTCCTTTTTGAATTTCATCCAAATGCGTTTGAGTAGAATGGAGTCTTTCGAATCATTGGTTGAGTGCATTAGTCATGGCAGTATGGGCTTTGTTGTAGAAAATTTGACTTCCCACTTATTTTTTGTCTTTGATATGTTGCAAAAAGAGCAAGATTTAAGAAAACTTATTTTAACAGGCCACATTAATGTTATTATTTATTGAAAAACTGTTTTAATTATTAATAAAAAATAATTTTTCGGTTGAAAACTCAGATGAAATTTATTTTTAAAAATTAAGAATAGACATGAAAGTGGAGATGAGATAGAGCAAAAAAAGATCGGTGACTGGCAGACCGCGGTCCGAAACCGGACAACGGTTACTTCCTTGGCCGAAGATTATTAATATATTATGATATGTAGAAGATTATTAATATGTATTCTAAATGAGACTAAAATTAGTACCCAAAGACCCACCCATTTCAATATAAATCATTGATAATTTTCAAGTACTCAAGACGAAAGTTAATTCAATCGTTTCAAATCTTATGACTTAGGAAGAGTGCTTAAATGCAAAGAGTTTATTTCATTGTTGTAAATAAATAAATCCCAATTCTTAGCGTCACCAATTGTACTCTGAATTGGTGCCCGAAAATATTTCCTTCCCTCACCACCGAATCAGTAACCATGGCAACTATATCAACTTCACAGCGATGAAGAAGGCTTAATATTGGCCACGCGAAGAGCGTAGCAATGGTTACGCTACTAACAAGAGGGAACGCACTATTCTTTAGGCGCCAGTTCAAAATGAATAGAGTAGGGGAGAGTGCTGTACCTAAGGACGGTTGTACCTTCAGCCACCGCATTTTAAAATTCGGGAAAAATGGAAATTTGAATTTGTGGTTGAATTTGTATGTAAACAGATGCTATCTAGTTGCTAATGTGAAATCAGCTCTTTAAAATAATATTTATATTTAATATAATAAATTTACTGTTTTTAGGTGCTCAAAGTTTTTTTAGTGCATCAATTAATATATTTCTTCCCCTTAAATTATAATACGATGTTGTTGTTGTTGTCGTGTGCCACTTGAATTACCCAAGCTCCATAAGGATTGAAGGCAAAGGGGGTGAGGCTCCTGAGAAAGTGAGGCCCATAAATGGCAGGAGTCCGACTTCTGCCTCATGATATATGATAGATGCTGCCACTATCTATCGCCACCTCCACAATTTTGCCAATAATACGATAATATGTAAGATAAGGGGCGAATCTCCGAGATGTTGACTTTTTTTTTTTGATATTAGAAATTGGTAAAACCTGGTGTTCTACCCTTCGGACACCATACGTGTTCGGACACCATACATACACCTACGGACACGTTCTTGTGGGTGTCTGTAGCTAATGGGCTGTTTTGAATCAAGTTTCATTAAAGTGAATGCATTTTAATGCATATTAAATTAATTCTAAATGGTTATCTATTTGTCGACGATTATTTTCAAGTGATTTTTAGATGAAAAATCAAATATTTTGTCATCTAAACTACTTTTTAAAATTTTTTATTTTACTTTGCATTTAATGTAAAATATGGTATAAAATCTTAAGCACCCTATCGTATTTAAGTATGATGATAGCAAAATACTTAAAATTTCCACCGAAGAAGATTTGCGAAAGTTATTACCACCAAATGCTTGCTTGCTCAACTAAGTGTCGATCGAATTGTTTTTATGGATCAGTGAAGTCATCAGATCTATCAGCATGATTGATGAAACTATTACCTCAAACTTCGATGAAATTCCCATGTGATTTATGTATTTTTGGTAAAAAATCAAGACTTGACTTTTATCAATAAACTTTGTTTCAATGATCATTTACGATCTAAAACTACATTACTTTAAACATTTTTTTACCAATTTTAAAAATGCTTGAATTAGTTTATTAAAAGGTAATACACCAATAAAAATGTTTATTTTAAGCTTTTTTCAACTAAAAATATCCTTTTAAGGGTGTCCACAGGACACCTGGGTCTGTCCATAGGGAGAGCACGTTGTTGTACCTATGGACTGGACACAAATTTCGTCAAGTTATTAAAATGAATTAAAAATCCAATTTTGAAGATTTTAGCTAATATAAAATATTTTCCTCTTTGCTAAGGTTAGGACTATAGGTTGTGGGCACTTTAAATGTTGAAAAATATGATTTTACCTGTCTTAGAATCCAAATGTGATTTTTGTCCAAAGGTACAACACTCTCCCCTATAGTTTCAGCAATATCCTTATTAATGTTTATTAAATGTTTTGAAAACAATTTATTTTTGTAAAATTGTGTTGCTGTGATGAGAAATGGTTTTAAACGACAGTAGAAACGTTTTTTCTGATATTTAACAATTTAATTAAGGTAGTGTACTCAAATTACACCTCAATAAAAATTTTCAGAATTATTTAACCACCCGTAAAATTATTTGCCGACGCCTGAGGATTATACTAAAAAACGTTTATCACCCTGTCAATTCCAAATTTTACTGGATCTCTCTTAATCCCTTGTCTTATAGTTTTTATTTTCATATTTTTCTAAAGGTAATATTCATAGAAGAAACATTACAACTGAATAACAAATTATATTTTTAGTTGTGGAGTGAAAGCTTAGCATCCTACTTCAATTACCCCTAAAGTTTAAACATATTAGAATGAGATTATATTGGATTTAACTTGAGAGACATGATAAAAACTTGACACTTCATTAGTATTCAGGCTATAATGTTTAAAAAATAAAATGCATTATCTACGTATTATCGATCAAAATACAAAACTTAAAGTATCTCCCTGCATAGATTAAAAACTCAAACCCCTAAAACACTTTGATCTATAGAACGCTTCAAATTAACTAAAGCACTGAAAAGAAAGAAACCCTTTTGTTCTTTTGAGCTTCAAGTATCGTTTTGAAAATTTCCTTACAGACTTAAGCTCCTTAAGCATTAATGGGGTATCGATAATATCAAACTCGAATCGATATGATTAAATGACACGGTTATTGATTTAATGTTTTCACATTAACAAGTGTTTTTTTTCTCCTTGATATCATCAAGTTTCTATCTGAGAAGCAATTTATCAATGCACTTAACTTTCTTGCTGATCTACTCGTATTTTGCGCATCATCAGATAGTTTTCTTTTACCCTGTCCGTTGTTCTATGATTGATTTACTCTCGCTTATGTTTTTTTAGAAAACTGATTTATCCGAAAATCTTATTCGTCAAATAAAATTGCCGAATTCACGATAAAAATATAAAAAAAATATACGATAAAATATCTTTTTCAATTAAAAAATATGTGAGATTTACTAAAATGTTTTCTGTGTCAAACTATATTAAGAAAAACATACTATTAATTTGAGTTTTTAAGCCTTTTACTACTAGTTTGAGGGTTTCCTCTAATCGGGAAGATAACACCTAATTAATGACTTTGACTATTGCATATCATCCCAAAAACTCCAAATAACCAGTTTTAATTTTTCAGATCTTTAAAACTCTAATTAATTTGCAATCCTCATTTAAAAGTTCCAAAGGAGAAAAATCAGGTGTGATGTCACATCAGTTGCGAAGTACAAAGGAGCCGCCGATCGCTCAAACTGTTCCAACCAATCGACTGCTCAAATTTCCCCCTTCTGCTTCCGAACGATGGACGTGTTCTGCAACCCTGACGCAATGCGTTGAGCTACTGTGCGTGTAGTTTTTATTTATTTAAAAATTAACTAATGATCGTATTTTAAAAATTTCTTCACCGATGATCTCCTTATATGAAAATCTGTCAGGAAAAATTAAATTTGAAAAAGTGCTTACTAGCCAATTCTAGATTTATTCTATAAGTAGGGGAGACTAGGGATACTTGATCCCCAGTACAGTTTTTAATTTTTTTCTCTGCTACAAATCATCAGATTTTAGAAATTATTGACATGATTAATGGTATGCAATTCCTCTCACCAAATAAAATTTTTTATTTGAAATTAATCAAATATAATATTTTAGCGAAATAATTTTTTAATTTTTTTAAGTATATCAAGGGATCATATGTCCCTTGATATAGGGATACTTTATCCCACTCAGAAACTATATTAGATATTCATTATTTCAGCAATCTACCTATAAATACAGTTTACTAAATCATAAAAAATAGCACTAATAATAATACCCCACTGTTTGGTGGTTGTGGTTAGAGAGCCTGTATACGAGAGAGAGGCGACAACTCAGTATAGCGCGCACAGATCGGTAAATCGGTTTTCTGTCCGCCGCAGGCGGTAGTTAGGTTTCCCTCCATTGGATTAGCATGGGACGCGAGACAAGCGGCATGATACAGTTTGGACAGAATTGGATGCGCAGAGACGCTTTTAAACGAGTTTTCGCCTCTCTCTCGTATACAGGCTCTCTAGTTGTGGTTAGAGATATACCCATTTTTATAATTTATGTAACTCATTGGAGTCATATCACTTAATGATTTAGTGGTATGAAGTATTTTAACTATAGCAAATTAAGAACTTTACAAATTAATATATTTTGAGAAAATACAAAGGGGCTTAAGTAATTCATTAAAAGGAAAATGATACTAGCGCAAAACTTTTTTATTTGCTTTTTCCTTATGTTTGCTTTCAATACTTTATTATCTTTGTTGAATAATAGGTTTTTTAACCATGAGCTTTAAACATATTAATTCCCTTCAATATTTTTAAAAGCCTGACTTTAATTCCATGTTAATAGTGTTTTTTCAACGTCAATTCAAATTCATTTGATAATTTCAACGTACAAATATGTATCGATACTTATTAAATTTAGATTGTATGTTTTTGTTTTTGTAACAGTGTATTTTAAAAATATAGGCTTTGATCCAAATTCTATTTTTAAAAATGGATAAATGTTAAAGTAAAGAAATTCACTATTGTATCTAAGTACAAATAATACTGGAAAATACTCTTTTACAAACTTTTTTCTAAATGTATTCTAAGAGTTGCTGGTGTGATTTTTCAAACTAATAAGTGCACTTCTAATGCTTCGTCTCTACATTAAATCTTGTCTTACATTAGTATTTATGTTTAAGCATTTAAAGCTTTGCCTTGAACTTTTTACAACAGTATAAAGCAAATAAAAAGTATAATAATAATATATAATAAATATTATATAATAAAAATGTAACACAGGTTTTCAACTTCATTTATCATCTGAAAAGGAAAATGAAGTTTATGTTTCTGTGTGTATTAAAAAGTAATATCTGCCACCACTATTTCAAAAAATTTCCAGCTTGCACGCTTCGCAAGTTATTAAATGGAAAGCCATGAAAATTTTGTACATTTGTAGATATGTATTTAAGAAATATTATGACATAAAAATTCAACTGATGGGAACATTACTTTAGGATTTTTTATATAAAATTTTAAGTTTATTTGTTTAAATATAAGCCTTGTAATCCAGTTCAGGGGGATAATAGATAATTTTTTTTCAGCTATTTAGGTAAAAAAATGTGAGCTACTTTCATGTTTCTGAATTTCGTATTAGTTTTATAATCATTAAACTTTTTAAGTCTCAAACATAAAAGGTTGTACATTTTTTCAAACTGGAGCATTTTTCTTTCCTACAAGGTGTCTTAATAGACATTTAGTTTTTCTTAAATTTTCTAAGTTGGTAGAAACTTGTTGCTTCATTTCTAATATTAGACATGATGATATATTTTATTTCCCCTTGGACAATATATTCTGATGATATATTTTATTTCCCCTTGACAATATATTCTGATGATTTATTTTATTTCTATAAATAATTCTTTGTTTCCCCCAGAATTACCCAAAATATATCCGTATAAATAATTTCTACATTTTGCATTTAAAATATTTTTTCCCAAATGGACGGTTTTTGGATTTACATCCTTGGCATCCTTGCATTGCACTAATAAGTACCTACTCTGCGTTTCTCAACGGGCGACTGTGGACCGGAGCCACGAGGGTGAGTTACTGAGGTGGTATATTATAAATACTACATAAAGCGTTTCACCAGCATTCATTCATTTCTCTAAATGTTACTTATCACCATTACTCATGTGTAAGTCCTTCAAAAAATGGTATTATAAAAAATAGGTATGGAAATTTCATCAAAAATTGAAAACAAAAATCATTTACTACAGATATTGAAATGAACATGTAGATATAATCTATTCTTTTTAACAAGTTAAGTTTTTCGAACGCCCATCGTGATAAATGATGGTTTTTCTAGTTGATTATAAACGAATAAGATAAATCGTATTTGTAAACATATCTTGACGGGATCAAGAAAGCAATGCGCATAAGTCAAAAATTTCCATAAATGAGAGCTTGATGTACTAAAACGCACAGCATATAGTGCCTCGAAATTAATCGCGTCAAGATTCCCCCTTCCCATACCTGCTTTATCACTTAACCTTCCATTTCAACACAACTAAACACATTTCATGTCCCAAAAACATTTTTCCTATATACAGAATCAGTAATCCTTACCCCATCTCAGTCACTCCATATTGATTCAAAACCATCTTACCCAATCGGTCTCCGCTATTTATAGCCCCCCATTGGGGCATCGCAACCTTACCCAGGCCGGTCACGCACAACAGATTAGGGCACCGGCCTGCAGGACTTTCCACCGCCGCTCTTGCCTGCGTTTTCATATCTTGTTTCTCCCAGGATTTTATTTAGTTCCATCGGCTGGTGCTTGCTTTCTTTCGGTTTTTTTGGCTCAGACGGTCGGGTTTTTTCCCTTCCTTCCCCCGAAGGTTGGTTTTTGAGAAGGATTTGTTGGAGGTTTTTTTGGGGGGGGGATTTCTTTTGGGATGTGCGAGGGAAAGGTGTTTCTGGGGATGTTGGAGGTTTTTTTCTCGAGTGGAGTGTCAGGAGGAAATGTATTTACCTACTTTGATGTGGGAGGTCGGAAGGTAAAAATGGTGAAGTGCAGGTGGTTTTTCTGGTTGGGTATGGAAGCAGTGGGTGTATTTTGTAAAATTGTTGTGTCATGAATTGAATATGGTTTTTGAAAAGTAACATTTAAGTTTACAACGTTGAAAAATTTATCCTTTTATATACTTAAGGTTTTTGAATGACAGAACTAACATTATCTAAATGTATTTTATTTCAATTTTTTCAATTGTAAAATAGAAAGATAATTTTTTTTTCAAAATTTGAAACATGATATGTCTATAGATAAGTTCCACGGTTTGCATTTAAACTTTATACATATCCTTAAAAACCTCAACGCAAGTAATCTGAAACATTTTACAAACGGAAAAAGATTTCACTTGTAATAGGTTCTTAGTTGACTTGCGCACAAAATTTGTACTTAATAGTGAAATTTTATTTTAAACATAATCCAGTTTGAATAAGTTATCTCGATGGATAGCATAATATAGATTTCACTATACACAGAAAATAATTTATTACATCCTATAATCGGATACCTCGTTTCAATACAATCGCATATGTGTAGTAGGTATCGTAAAAATAAAGATATAATGAGTAATTAAACATTCTATACATCAAACCCTCCAATGGTCCCTTTTTGACAGCAAAAAGATTTTCAAAAATATCATATTCACCCATCAATTTATAAATAAAACCTATAAGCCGTATCGTCGCCTTAGAATCAAAAACTACTATCTCTGAAAATTCACGCAGCTTCATTCGCAGTAGTTGTTCATTCTACTCGTTTTGTTGGCGGTTTTGGCGTTGTTAAAGGGTTGCTGCTATCCATTGTTAATTCACTTCAGTCCTAGAAAGGGAAAATATTGAAACTTTGAATCTTAATAATTCTAAAACTAATTCGAATTTTTTAAAAAACGAAACGACAATATTTTTGTAAAAAATAATTGTATATGTGATTAAAATATTGTACTTCTACCATGATTAGTTTTTCTTTTATAACGAAAAAAGAGTTCCAATTATTTCATTGGCTGCTGCGAAACGAGCTAGATTCAATGTTAATCTTGGCGGTCTGATATCGTAAGCAGGTTGCCATATCAGGGGCAATATTTTCTTCATCTTAAAATCAAAATAATACTGCCTTCTGGTCTGATTCGGAAGTATTCGGAATTGCAAGCGAGAAAGCTCATTTCATTGGTTCGTAAGCGTGACATCATCGAGCTGGCAAAGTGCCAAACCAATCAAATGAGCGCCTGCAACGATCTGAAGTAATTATTATTATTTTTTGATTAAGTGGTATTTAATTGGTGGATTTTTTATGGGGAGTGGTTTGAATTGGCGACTGATTATAAGTCGCCAAGGATCGGGGTCCCCGAAGTTTGCCGAACGGAGATAGTAGTTTTTGATTCTAAGGCGACGGTATAACCGTACCCACAAACAATCCATTAAAGCAAAAACTACTACATTATTTAAGATAGAATTTAACCAATCCTCACGTCTTCATTTAATTGCGATTCCATATAGCTTTACAGCACCTACTTCATAATCACCTTTTCCCTAATTTAAGCAAGGGGAAAAACTCTATTTCACCCTCTACACAGCGCGAACCAATGCCGCAAAACCGCGTCGCGATATCAAAATAATTGATCACCGCTCGGTGCAATTACATTCGGGACGACGCATACCCAAATACCCATTACATGCAACCGAGAACTCGGCTTTCGTACTTTATGAACCGGAATTACTCTCTCTGTGTTGTATATAGTTCGAGACTGCTGAATGTGGTTTGCAATTCGACGGTTTACACTTTTGGTTTTGCTGGTACTGAAAAGTGTCTGGATTGAGGTCTTATTTATGTGGGGCCTTTTGGGGATGTTATGCAAATGAGTCGGTCTTGTAAGTGCCAGAAACAGGGTTGTTGGTTTGTTGGTCTGAATAAAGTTGTTAGTTCGAATGAATCTTTTGGATTTGTTCATTTACAGCTTTGAAGGAATGGGGGCATTCGGATAAATTTGGGAGTGTTATGGGGTTGGCTTCATTTCTGGAATAGATGGTGTATATTTGCATGTTTTTACATGCGGGTGATTATTTTAGTTTCATTTATTGAATTTCAATAAACCTAAGATGTGAATTTTGAGGATATAGTTTTAAGTAATGTATTGGTCTCTCGATTTTTAGCACAACTCTATTATGAGATTGATGTTAGTAAAACTGTTGAAATAGACAGAGTTATTATACAATTTATCCTTACTACTTAATGGAGTGCGTAAAACTATACATGAAAACGTATAACTAAATTGTGGAAATTTAGGGGGATTATACTTTTGGCTTTGAATATTTTTATAAACAAAAACAAATTATAAAACGCTCTATCTATCATAGAAATGTACCGGGTGTCCCAAAAAAGACTGACACATTTTAAAAATCAATAACTAATGACTCAAAAACTAAAAAACATAAAAATACGCGGTTTGTTGCTTCCTTAGGAGTAGGATGTTACAAACCGCGTGTTTTTATCTTTGATAATTTTTGAGTTATTAGTTATTGATTTTTAAAATGTGTCAGGCTTTTTTGGGATACCCTGTAGATAGTTATGAGAGTGAAGGAGTCAATAATAACAGAGGTACATTGGAGAACCTGAACTGCCCTTCCAAAGCAAAAAAATATGTTTACAATTTTTGGTAACTATAATCTTAGTTTTTTCTTGAAAAGAGGAAATTACAATAACCCAAGAAGTAGAGTGAAGTGGAAAAACATTTTAAAAGATGAAAAGAAAGTGAATAAAAAATTACGCAAGTGTTTTAAGGTTTATGTTCGCACCGTTAGCTTTGTTTCATTACAGGAAAAAACATTTACTAGAAAAAACCTTTAAGGTAAATTTGTTTAAAGCTTGGTAAATAGCAACCCCCCCTTCTAATGTAAACACCCTTTAATTAAGTTATTGTAGAAAACACATTTTTTTCTACAAGTTTTCATGCAACTGCTTTTTGTCCTGAAGATAATTATTTAGATGATGATAATTTATGGTTTTTTTGTAAAAACATTACCGTAAAACGGGTGAATCGTATCGGAGCGGGGTGAAACTGTTGGAGAAATTTAAAACTAACATAACTCCTCTCAAATTAGAGTTATAGAATTAGGATAAATTCTGACTTATTCTACACATTGTTTAGAAGTTGTTTCAGCGATCAAAAATTATTTTACGATAATATCTTGGGTCCACCACGGCTTTAAGTTGAATACAAAAAAGACAACGAAAACTTGGTTGCCAAAACTTTGCTAATTTCACTAAAAAAATAACTTCTTTTCCTCAATTTTTTGGTGCCTCTCGTATTCTCCCAATTCTTGCAAAAATATTTCTTTTCAATCAAATTTTAAATATGTTTTAATTATGATTTTTGCTAAATTTTTTAGTGAAACAAATCAATTCCGACTACTGATGCGGGGTGAATAGGATCAGTCATAAAAGTGCTTGGTTTCCTACCTATTTAGTCATTTTTCTGATTTCTATTGGTTATTATAAACACCTACAGTCAAGATTCGATATAATAGGGGCAATGAGAGAGCAAAATTACCCCCATTATTATCTCTCTCTATTTTACTTCGTATTTTGTATAGGAAAAACATCGTTCTTATGATTCTATTTTTCAGATAACTCTACGGAATATTTCCTTTTCTATTTCTCAATTTATCTTTTCTCATCCTTGTTCTTTTGGAAATCCACAATACGCCTTTCGAATGCAAATCAATTTCGGAATCCAAAGCTTAAAGGTTTTTCAAAACCCACATCGATTTGAATTTTAATTTAACAGTCTTTCAAACCTTAAAAATGGCAAAGCTATGTTTTCGGTAGATAAGGGATTTGGGCAGAATACATAAGACGAATGAAACTAAACTTCACTAAGATAAATTGTAGCCTTTTCTCGACTTTAAATTACATGTGGAAGGGATCTAGATTGAAATTTATTCTTCTGCAAAACAAGTAGATGTGAGGGAAGAAACTTGTTTCGTTTTGTATTTCATCGGTTTAAATATTCACATATTACATCGTGTTTTTCATCCCGTTGATAAAATTTCTGTATTTTAACAAAATAATTAGGATTTTTCAATTGATTGTATGAAAAAAATAATTATTTACCTTTAAAATGTTATTTCTTTCGAATAATTTGGAAAAAAATCATATAATAAGAATTGTTTGTACGAAGAAAAATTTCTTCGCATGTAAAAATTAAAAAACAATTCCCGAGAGGTTATTTTTCCAGCACTAAAAATTGATATTAGTTTAGGTTACTATCTATAATACCTTAGTGTAAGGTGTAACGTCGCACTCAATTGACGCCACGTCGTAACTACGTTACGTTATTGTCAGTGACACACTTAGCACTCCTACTTATAAGAATGTCATGGATTAACTCAGAAATAGAACTATGAGCACATGATATATCATTTTTGAGTATCTGTACATTTTCAAAAATGAGTTTATGCCTGTTTTCAAATTTGAGTCAAAGTGAATCGGAGGCAGTTTGAATATGTAACATACTCACATTTAAGTAATTTTTACTCAGTTTTGAAACTTTCGTTTTAAAAGTGTATAGGGATGCGGTTAAGAGTAGGGAAACTCCGATGGGAAAACTCTAGATAAAACATATTTTTCCCTGTACGGAAAGTTTCGGAAGTATATTTTTCATGCTTGCATAAATTCTAAAAGTAACAGAATTTGTCGATATTTCAAAATTTTCCTAAAAGAATAAAATTTTCAGACTTCCCAGAAAAAGTTTTTGGAAAGTTTTTACATAAAATCAAAAAGGCCACGTTTGGTGTTCGCGTCTATATTATCTATCCCTTGCTACTTTTAGTGGACTAAACACGTAAGTTTCCCATTCATGAGTGTGCCATCCTTTTTATTAAAGATGAAGTAATATATTTTCTGCTTTTAACGTCTAACTTATAATGGAACCTAATGGAAAGCAAGAAATTTTTGCATCCAAATATAATCAAAATTTACTTCAAAGTGTTACCATGAAGGTGCTTTAAAAATGGAATAAAAAAACATCTATTTTCCCTCTGTGCCCCGCTTTATACTCGCAACCACTTTCAATTCCCGTTCCCGATTCTTTCCGAAAAACTTTTTAATGAAGCTAGTTTCTCATTTCTTAAGCCTTAATGACTTTCCACGTCTCAGTGGTTAACGCAATTTTCATTCCGAAAAATCCGATACGCATAGTCAAAACCTCTCCTCTCATCTGCGGAATCCCACAAGACTTGAGTTTCTTGCTCCTTGTTTTTTCATTTTCGTTACGGGTTGATTTAATATTCTTTTTCCGGAGAAAAGAACGAGACTTTTCCTAACTATTTCTAAATTTACCCTCTTGGATATTTTCTAACAACGGGGTATGTCGTAAGGTAAAATGTAAGTCTATAACTTGATTTGAACCCATTCTATTCATTTAAGATTCTAAGGAAGTTATTTTTAATCTGACGTGTGTGTGTGTAGAGCAGTGGTTCCCAACAGGTGGTCCGCGGACCACGGGTGGTCCGTGAGGCCTTCAGAGGTGGTCCGTGACAAGATTTTTAAGCTTATCCGAAAAAATGTGCGAAAATTAAAAGAAAATAGTTTTCCTAATCACACATTCCAGGAAATAGTAAAATCACCACAGATGCAAAAACATAAGTAAAAAATCATGCGTCTTATAAATTCTTAATTAATAATAAAAAATGTTAAGTTCTCTTTCTCTCCTATGAATTATTTGTTAATTTCTCTTACTTTCCACAATTTTATTCAACAGTAGTTAATTACAGAGTAGAAACGAAATGTGGAAATGTGATGATGTGGAAAAGTATTGCATCAAATTAATTAAAACTTAGAGGCGTCGGGGTGGGGCAAATAAAGAATCGAATGATCGGACTTATACTTGGTTTGATACGAAGCGAAAGAAAAAAATCACTATTTCATACTGTTGTTTTTTAAACCTGTATGTATTAAACCTGTGTAGGCGTGAACCCTTCCAGGGTTAATAGATCCATGAGAGGACACTGGAATTGATTAAAACAAACACCATTTTAACTCATCAGAACAATTTTTGTCATTTGTAAAGTATTATTCTCTTCTATACACATATAAAAGATGAAGAAAATTACATGGTTATAAGCCTCTCCTATGAGATAAATCGAAGTTTTTATTTGTAAGGTATATTGCTGAAAAAAAGAATTTGTTTTATTAAATTTCTTAATTTAGTTTTACGGAATTAAATAAACAATCGTAATTAATAATGGATTCTCTATTTTATTTGTTGAATTTCATGAGAACTTGATAAAAATGGTTAAATATCTATTATAAAAGGTATATTTTTAAATACTTAGATATAAAATTAATGTAATGGTAGTTTTTCTTTTAAGTTTAATAATTTATTTGGTTTTCTATGTTCCATTTAAAAATATTGTAAGACTCGGTTTCCCTTACTTCAGAAAAAAGTTAAAATTTAAGACCCTCTATGAGAAATGAATGCATTGAAAAAAGTTAAAATTTTGAAGATACAGTTAGGGATAGAGACAGGGCCCGATTTAGAAAATTTGTAACACTAGGCCCAACATCCAGGAAGGGGCCCCCACATTACGCGGTACCTACGTGTTATCACAACCACGTGAAAGGAGTTGGTAAATTTGGATTGTATTAATACAAGTAAAAATATAAAAGTTTACGTTATTAAATGTATGTAGTAATATAACCACATTGTTATCATTACATTAGGCTTTATTTGGTCAAAAAGTAATGAAAAAACATTTTTGGAAGTATAAAAAGTTATTTCTACTATAAATTTTAATTTACTTTCCAAAATTAGGGGGCCCCCAAATTGTGGGGCCCCTAGGCCCGGGCCTAGTAGGCCTAATGGTAAATCAGGCCCTGGATAGAGATGGTCCGCAGAGGTTTAAATTTTGGTGAAGTGGTCCGCAGACATGTTTGAGTTGGGAACCACTGGTGTAGAGGAAAATACATATGTGAGGTAAATGCTTTTAAGGGGCATCATCCATACCTTGATATTTTTAATAAGTCCTAAAAATATTAGTGTTGGCCTAATTTATTTAAATTTCTATCTTGCCTAAGAAATTGACTTGAGTTATAGGACACTCCAAAAACACCTGTTGAGAGTTTATTCAACAAAGCAATCCTGTCAACCATACTACCAGATAACCTCTGTAATTTATGCTGAGAATTTCTGGTATATTAATACATACTCCATAGTCAGACTATACAGAGGCAAATTGTATTTGTACATATACCTACTAAGAGAACATCTTTTATACATTGAAAGTCTGTTTTAAGACTTAAGTGTTTCGTGTTCCCAGCACAAGTTATACAATTTTTTTTGTTTTGAACTGTATAATTATATTAGTGTTGGCCTAAGCGTATGTTTTTAACTCCCTTGCATTAGAATTTTTCTTGAGTTATAGCGACTCTAAAAAACACACCTGTTGAGTTGATTTAACAAAAAAATCATGTCAGCCATGCTACCAGATAACCTCTGTTATATCTGTTATATTGATATATTTATATACTTCGTAGTCAGACTACAGAGGCAAACTGTATCTGTTAATACACCTACAAAGAAAACCTCTTTTATATGTGAAGATTTGTGTTCTGCATAAATTTTATACAGGGTTTCTCTGATCGAAAAGTTGATTTGATTTCTTTGCGAAATCAACAGGTTTTTAGAGTGTACCTTATGATGGAAAAGGACGTGGTCCCAATTAAGAATAAATAAAATTATTGTATTAAAGTTAAGTTGTGAGTAATGGAAGCTACACTAATTTTCTTGACAATTTATCCTGGGAATAGTTTTTAATTCCGAAAAGTGACCTTGAGCTCTTTGGCCATTTTATTTGTTTTAAAATGCTGTATCTGTTTCAGAACATTTGCATTGTTTCTCAGCACAAGTAGTTTAAAGTAGTGATGGGCAAAATCAATAATTTTAGGTATCGAATACTTTGGTATCGAATACTTATAGGTATCGAGTACTTTTTTCAATGTCGGGAAATGAACCTGAAGGGACAATTTTTTTAGGGCCTATCCATAATCAGACTAATATTAAAAAAACTGAAAGCGATCCATCAAAAAGCCCAGTAGCTACGGGCCTGGAGGTGGATAGAGGCGAAGGATTTGGCGGGGGGAAAACCTAGCCGCGTCAAATTTCTCTCGCGGATGATAACGACTTGGGTTATAGCGTTGCAAAATGAAAACGGAAACAGGCTGCGTTTGATCTGCAGTAGGTATTATAAAGATTACTTCATTGAAAAATTTAAAACGAAATATGTCAATAAAGTATCGATACTTTTGTGGGTATCGAATACACTCGATACCTATAGGTATCGAGTACTTAAGTATTTGGTATCGATACCTGCCCATCACTAGTTTAAAGTAGGTATAATATATATCTAAAAGTTACATTTTACAAAATCTTCATTGTCAATTAGTAAAGATATTAACATCACAGGTACACCTTGTAAGATCCAACACCACTTTGCTTATTCAATAACTTTATTGTGTGGAGTTTTTTTTCTGAAAAAAAAATCTGCTGAAAATTTTTCATAATATCTGTTCTTTTTTAAATGCAACAAGATTTGGTATTTACAAAATATTATTATACATTTTTAAGGCATTTCCTACATTAAACTCAGTAAAAATTCGACATTCAATGATAATTTGTTTAAAAGTTGAACTTTTGTGAAAAAAAAAATTTCAGTTGGGGTCATACTGTAACAGATAACTAGTCCAGCCCCAACGGGACTGGTGAAGCCTGGACTTTTAGAGATAGCAATTTATTGTTGTGCTTTGATTTTATAAAGGAAATTGGGAGAACAGAAGAGAGTTGGCCTGACAGTGAGGGAAGATTGTAAAATGTTCAAGTTCTTATTGTAAATCATTTATTATATTATATTATTTTATTGTATATATTCTAAATTAAACCTAGTCACAGGAAATTATCCGCGCGCTGTTTATTTAGTTAAAAATTGTAACATTTGGTGTCAGAAGTGGGATGTGATTAGGACTAAACGATCAAATGACTACGAGAAAAATGGAGGCTGAGTTGAGTAAAGTGTTGGAAGCTTTGGGTGAAAGATTGGAGAATTTTCAAAACAGCATAAAGCAAGAGCTACAGATTAGTCAAGACAGTATGAAGGAAAATTTAGAGGCCAGTCAGGTGGCTATTAAAAACGGCATGATGGACGGCCTATCCACAATTAGGACCGAAATTAAAGACACAATTGAAGATATCAAGATAGAGTTCAAGACTGATATAGCTCACATTGATCAGAAAGTTGAAGCAATAGAGAAGAAATATGAGGAACTAGAGAAGATTTTGGGCCAAAGGAATGAAGACTTAGGAAGGAGGATGTTAGAGGTAGAACGTCATACAAAATTGTCAAGTTTCGTCGAATGTGTCTCTCCTATACCCATGGTCAAGCCGCCGACTTTTGACGGCCAAACAGCCTGGTCAGTCCACAGGACTCAATTCGAGATAATCGCGGACTCAAATGGCTGGAATGAAGAAGTAAGGGCAAGTCAATTGGCGGCGTCTCTGAGAGGAACAGCAGCAGAAGTTTTACAAACCTTACCAAGCGACAAGCGCCTGGACTATGAAGATATCGTCAACGCCTTGGAACTACGGTACGGGGAAGAGTATTTAAAAGAGTTCTTCCAGCTACAGATGACCAACAGAACACAAAAGTCTGGAGAATCTCTTCAAGTCCTGGCCTCTGAGATGGAGAAATTGGCACGGAAGGTCTATGCAAACTGGCCGCTCGACGTCAGAGACTGTATGGCGAGGAACGCTTTCGTCAACGCCATTTCAGATCCGGAGACGCAACATTCGACACGCATGGCGGATTGTAAGGATCTCAACGCTGCGGTGGCTCACGCTCTAAAGTTCGAAGCTTGTAGAAGAGCAACCACTGGGAGCCGGAGATCGGTGAGAGCCTGTACCACTAGCGAAGAGGACAGCGCAAGTAATGCAGCAGAGCTTAAGGAGATGATGCGCAACATGATAAGTGAGACATTTGAAGAAGCGAGAAGAAATGATCTTTCCTTTCGTAGAAGAAACCTGAAATGCTGGAACTGTGGAGGAGTTGGTCATCTAAGCAATAGGTGTCCGAAGAAGCAAGATCGCCGACTCCAAGGCCAGGGAAACTAAAGCGAGACTGTCCTGCGGGGCAAGGGCAGTCTGCGACGTTTACAGGCCCTAAGAAAGTCTTTGAAATATCCTTTATCAATGGAAAAGACCTTGGACTCCACATAAGAGGATACGTAAATAATGTTCCCTGTACTATGATAGTTGACACTGGGGCGGATGTCACCCTTATAAATCTAAAATTAGCTGATAAGATAAGTAGGGGCCAACTCGACTATAAGACGCCCAACATCGCGTTGCGGACAGTTACCGGAGAAGAAGCGACCGTGAGAGGAAGAGCAACCGTCAACATCCGTATTGGTGAGTATTCGTTTCAACATTCCATCTACGTAGCAGACATACAAGAAGACTGTTTACTTGGACTTGATTTCCTTCAACCACAAGGGATTAAAATTGATTTAGAGAAGAACGTCCTTCTCTTGAGAAACGAGGAGTTTCCGCTCTTTGGCCAAATTCGTCCGGAGACGTTGGTCTGCAGACTTTTTGCCACAGAAGACATAAGCATACCTCCAAGAACCGAGGTGGTAACAGAGGGAGTTGGAGACCGTGGTACTGGCTATAGGTACGGGGTAACAGACTTTCCCTCATCCACGTCCTCTGAACAAGACCTCTTGGTGGCTGCAACGCTTATCGACCTGAAAAAGTCAAAAGTACCTGTTCGTCTATTAAACCTCAGCAATAAGGTAAAACTACTTCGAAGAGGAGCAGAAATCGCTTCCTGCTCTCCCGTGGTCAGCATCTCCCATTGCGAAAAGATGGAAAATGATCAAGACACTTTACCCGATTACTTGAAGACTATTGACGACGGCTTAGAGAATCTCACTAAAGACCAGACAAGAACCGTTCGAGCCTTGATTTTAGAAAACAAGAAATTATTCTCTAGCTCCTCAAGAGATGTAGGTAAAACAAAGGTGACCCAGCATCGAATCGACACTGGTGATCACCCGCCAGTTAAACAACATCCTCGAAGACTGCCATTCGCTAAAAGGGAGGAGGTCTCTAACTTGATCAAAGAAATGGAAGAAAATGGAGTGATTGAACCCTCCACCAGTCCCTGGGCGTCTCCAATCGTTCTCGTAAAGAAGAAAGACGGATCCACCAGATTCTGTGTAGACTACCGCCGTTTAAATGATGTGACCAAGAAAGATAGCTTCCCCCTCCCTAGGATTGACGATGCGCTGGATACTCTTGCAGGAAACCAATGGTTTTCCACCCTCGATTTAAAGAGTGGTTATTGGCAGGTGGAAGTGTCCCCAGAAGATAAGGAAAAGACAGCGTTCACAACTGGGCAAGGACTGTGGCAGTTTAAAGTGATGCCGTTTGGCTTATGTAATGCTCCTGCTACGTTTGAAAGACTTATGGAAACAGTACTGAGAGGCCTTACCTGTGAAGCATGTCTTGTATACCTGGACGACATCATCGTCATCGGAAAGACCTTTAAAGAGCATCTGGCAAACTTACGAAAAGTGTTTCGAAAGCTAGGGGAAGCAAATCTCAAATTAAATCCGGCGAAGTGCAACCTGTTTCGCAGAGAAGTCGCCTATCTCGGTCACCTCATCTCATCCGAAGGAGTCAGGACGGATCCGACCAAAGTTAGGGCTGTCGAGGACTGGAAAGAGCCAAAAGATGTTCATGAACTTCGCAGCTTTCTGGGGCTATGCTCCTACTATAGGAAGTTTGTGCAAGGATTCTCTTTGATAGCAAGACCCCTGCATCGGTTGACTGAAGCAAAAATTCCCTTCGTTTGGACCTCGGAATGCCAGGAAGCTTTCAAACACCTTAAGAAAGTCCTCACGACATCTCCTATTCTAGCCTATCCTCAGCCCAGTGAGAAATTTATCTTGGACACTGACGCTAGTAACGACGGAGTGGGTGCGGTTCTCTCCCAAGCCATCAATGGGAATGAAAGAGTTATCGCTTACTTTAGCAAAACTCTTGGGAAAGCCGAAAGGAATTACTGTGTGACCAGAAAAGAATTACTTGCTATCGTGAAAGCTGTTCAGCATTTCCACCACTTTCTCTACGGAAGGAAGTTTCTCCTGAGGACAGACCACGCTGCTCTTACCTGGTTGTTGAACTTCAAGAATCCTGAAGGACAGGTAGCCCGGTGGATACAACGGTTGCAGGAGTATGACTTTGAAGTCCAACACAGGAAAGGATCCGCCCATGGGAATGCCGATGCATTATCAAGACGTCCTTGTGCGAATTGCAATTACTGCGAGAAGGCGGAGGTGAAATTTGAACCTGAAAGTAAGCCACCCGAAACGAGAAAAAGAGAATTGAGAATCAGGCAATCCCAAGCTCAACCAGCGACTATGCCTGATCCATGGAGTCCTGCAGAGTTAGCTAAAGCTCAGAGAACCGACGCAGACATTAAGCCAATCCTGGAACTGAAAGAAAATTCGACTTCGAAACCTGAGTGGCAGGACATAGCCATGCAAAGTAAAACGACCAAACGATATTGGGCGTTATGGGACTCTTTACATCTACGCGACGGGGTGCTGTACCGTTTGTGGGAAACGGAGGATGGAAGAAATCACAGGTGGCAACTTTTACTTCCCAAAGTCAGAGTTTCATCAGTACTCCAAGAGATCCACAATAGTCCAACCGGAGGGCATTTCGGAGTGATGAAGACCCTTCACAAGGTGCGAGAGCGGTTTTACTGGGACCAAGTTCGAGGGGACGTAGAACGTTGGTGCAAGGAGTGTACAGTAGGGTGTATCGAAAAAAACTTTTTTTCGATTTTGATGACGTAATAGCGCGGAAAAGTTGTCTAAGGTGCCAGAGAGTACCTGTGAATTTTTTCAGAATTTTTGGATAATTTCTTAATGTGCCACATTGGCCCTGAAGTTCCCCATGTTAATCCAATGGGACGCGCCGCCAAAAAGGCCGAAAATCGGTTTTTCGCCCCTCATTTCTACCCTAATCACACGACGAATGTCTCGTCTCGAGTTATGGACTCTATATGATGTATTCTACCCGAAAAAACTTGAATAACGACCTAAATATCTATATTACTTTAACAGTGGACTCTAATTTGAACGAGGAAATACACGATTTTCGACGAAATTTGAGCATACAAAAAAACGTAATATAGATATTTAGGCTATTATTCAAGTTTTGCCGGATAGCCTAGATCATATAGAGTCCATAACTCGAGACGAGACATTCTTCGTGTGATTAGGGTAGAAATGAGGGGCGAAAAACCGATTTTCGGCCTTTTTGGCGGCGCGCCCCATTGGATTAACATGGGGAACTTCAGGGCCAATGTGGCACATTAAGAAATTATCCAAAAATTCTGAAAAAATTCACAGGTACTCTCTGGCACCTTAGACAACTTTTCCATGCTATTACGTCATCAAAATCGAAAAAAAGTTTTTTTCGATACACCCTAGTGTACAGCCTGCGCTGCTAGGAAAGGTCCGAAAACGAGAACTAGGGGTCGTCTCCAAAGGTATAATGTCGGTGCTCCCTTCGAACGGATCGCCCTGGACGTTTTAGGACCCTTGCCGAGAACAGATGCCGGAAACAAATATATTTTGGTTGTAATGGATTATTTTACGAAATGGCCGGAGGCGTATGCACTGCCTGACCAGGAAGCAGCAACTGTGGCAGAAGCCCTAACCAGAAATTGGATATGTCGGTTTGGGGTGCCACTCATAATCCATTCAGACCAAGGACCGAACTTCAATTCCGGCCTTTTTCAAGGGTTGTGCAAGACCCTTGGAATAAAAAAAACCAGGACTACTCCTCTGCATCCGCAGTCAGATGGAATGGTTGAAAGATTCAATCGAACTATCTTAAACCATCTATCCATCTTCGTTGCAAGAAACCAGCGAGACTGGGACGACCATCTTCCCCTATTCTTGCTCGCTTACCGAAGCGCCGTCCATGAGTCAACTAATTACACTCCGGCCACCTTACTTTTTGGAAGAGAGCTTCGGTTACCTTGCGACTTACTATTCGGACGACCAAGTGATACCCCTTCATCGCCTGATCAATACATCGATGATCTACAGGCTCGTTTGGAGAGAGTTCATCGGTTTGCCCGAGAAAGAATTAACTGGATGGCCGAGCGGATGAAATCACGATATGATGTTCGTTCTACATCCCATAGCTTTAAAGAAGACGATAGAGTTTGGTTGTATAACCCTACGAGAAAACGAGGATTATCACCGAAATTACAAAGTGTGTGGGACGGACCATACATCATTGTGAAAAAACTGAACGATGTCATATACCGGATCACGAAAAGGGGGACTACAAAGTATAAGGTGGTGCACATGGACCGGCTGGCCCCTTTCTTAGGAAATACCTAAAGAAGAAACTGCCGGGACGGCAGTTCCTAGGAAGGGGGCAGTGTAACAGATAACTAGTCCAGCCCCAACGGGACTGGTGAAGCAATTTAGAGATAGCAATTTATTGTTGTGCTTTGATTTTATAAAGGAAATTGGGAGAACAGAAGAGAGTTGGCCTGACAGTGAGGGAAGATTGTAAAATGTTCAAGTTCTTATTGTAAATCATTTATTATATTATATTATTTTATTGTATATATTCTAAATTAAACCTAGTCACAGGAAATTATCCGCGCGCTGTTTATTTAGTTAAAAATTGTAACAATACCATAGAAATATGAGTGCAAAATTATAATTACTATTTAAATATTGTATTCGAAAAATATAAACATTAAAAAATATTATGGACTGTTTAGTTTCATTAACTACTCAGTAGAATAACAAAAAAACGCTAGGATCATCGATTAACACTATTCTAAGCATGCAATAGTATTAACTTGACGATCACTGACTTAGACCATCCGCTTTTACAATCCCTTTTTTTAGATAGGAAAAAAGAAACTTCCCCTTTTGCTTCGTAGACATTTAATTCGAAGACGTGCACAATAGGGTGGTTACAAAAAATCAACTTTGGAAATTCTTAGGTCTTACCCCCCTAAAATGTGCCAATAGGCTAAAAAATGAGATTGGCCAAGTTTTAGCTCAATCAGATAATATTAACCCGTGCCTCATCGAGGTCAAAGTTCAGAAAAACAGCGATTTTTTAACAATTTTCGTAGTTTTCGCCCCATAAAACTGGAACCGTTTGTCCCAAAAATCTGGTTAGGGTGTCATTTGATAGGATATTTCATACACTTTAACTCTGAAGTTACGGAATTTTATTTGCTAGAACGGATGCGGCGCTATTTAGCATTTTCATAGAAAAGGTCCGTGAAAAAGCGACTTCATTGCTAGAAAACTAGAACATTGCAATGTCACAAAAAACTTTATCCTCCAGGCTTTTTCTATTACTTTTGGTCCCAATAGATAGTAAATGAGTTTTTAAACCCCCTAAGGGAATTCTAGGGTATAATTTCAAACCCCCTAGTGTTTGAAAAAAAAGGAAAATATATATAATTTTTTTTAATTTTTAAACACGCATTTTGGGACTGAGAATGTGATAAAGTAGGTCCAAATACATTATTAAGAGCTTAATTAGATAGAATACCAATGGTATAGGGCCTTAACCTTTCCCCATAACCCCTATAATCTAAGCGAAAGAAGCGCGACTGCGAGGTTTTACTAAACAAAGGCTTTAATGCCCATTAAAGTGATAAACAGAGCTAAATTACAAAATTTTCACAAAAACCTCTAGAGATGTCATTTGGTGTCAGAAATGACGTTTGAGATTATATATGTGGGTAAAATTATAATAAAAGCGTCCTTCCGAATCAAAATGTTAAAAAAACCTATTTCTACCAAAGTTACATGTTTTCAGCTAAAAGTGATCTTAGAAAAATGTATAACTTTATTTTAATGTACTTCGAAATTCATTTGCCTATCGTTCAAGGAAAACGATTTTCTTGAAGAGTATAATAATGTTTCATTATATGTTTGATCTATAATCTAATTACTTCATATTTTGTGTTCTTTATTCGTGAATTGTTTTTACAACTGTGTGAAAGGAGACAAAATATCATGTAAGAAAATGAAATATTAAAATATATTTTTAATTTCACAGTAAATGTTTCTATGCTATAATTAATTTTTGTAAAAAAAACCATAAACAAGATTTCTCGGAAAAATATACATAAAGACACTCCAACAGTATATTCTCTGTAGTTTTCACTTGATTTTTTAAGGGCAACCAAGTTACTGTCCTAAACCTAAAGTTGAATGAACCCAATTTATAGAAAATCATTATAATTATCCAAAAACTTTTAAAACTATTTTTTAAAAATTACTTGGTAAAATTTTCTTTCTTCTCACCATGTTAGTACACAGAGAGAAAATATTTGAAATCATTTACTATGGCATACCTTTCAAAAAAATTATTTTCCTTGAATGATAGGCAAAGGAATTTTGTGGTATATTAAAATAAATAAATTTATACATTTTTATAAGATCACTTTTAGCTGAAAACATGTAACTTAAGTAGAAATTGGATTTTTTTAACATTTAGAGTCGGAAGGACGCTATTATTATAATTTTACCCACATATATAATCTCAAACTTCATTTCTGACACCAAATGACATATCTCTAGATGTTTTTGTGAAAATTTTGTAATTTGGATCTGTTTAAAAATTTAATGGCCATTAAAGCCTTTGTTTGGCAAAACCTCGCAGACGCGCTTCTTTCGCTTAGATTATAGGGGATTTAGGGAAAGGTTAAGACCCTATACCATTGGTATTCTATCTAATTAAGCTCTTAATAATGTATTTGGACCTACTTTATCACATTCTCAGTCCCAAAATGCGTGTTTAAAAATTAAAAAAAATTATATATATTTTCCTTTTTTTCAAACACTAGGGGGTTTGAAATTATACCCTAGAATTCCCTTAGGGGGTTTAAAAACTCATTTACTATCTATTGGGACCAAAAGTAATAGAAAAAGCCTGGAGGATAAAGTTTTTTGTGACATTGCAATGTTCTAGTTTTCTAGCAATGAAGTCGCTTTTTCACGGACCTTTACTATGAAAATGCTAAATAGCGCCCCATCTGTTTCAGCAAATAAAATTCCGTAACTTTAGAGTTAAAGTGTATGAAATTTCCTATCAAATGACACCCTAACCAGATTTCTGGGACAAACGGTTCCAGTTTTATGGGGCGAAAACTACGAAAATTGTTAAAAAATCGCTGTTTTTCTGAACTTTGACCTCGATGAGGCACGGGTTAATATTATCGGATTGAGCTGAAACTTGGCCAATCTCATTTTTTAGCCTATTGGCACATTTTAGGGGGGTAAGACCTAAAAAAAGTTGAAAAAAAATTTTCCCCATATAACTTGTGACCACCCTAGTGCACAAGTTTCAATGGCGGGGAATCAGCCCTGATCTGGAAAATGGAAGACCCGGGGTTTCTTAATTCTCACCGGTAAATTTTTTTTTCTGCCGCCCTCGGTGGGAAAATAGTTTGGGGAGTTCTAAGGATTAGGAACTTTTGGGGAAAGTTGGCCATACTTTTTTTTCTTTTGGGGGAAGATATGAACTCCGTGCACTTTAAATAGAGTGTGAGGGTTTGGGGAATTTGCGATAGAAGACCCGATAGAAAAATGATGCGATAGCACTTTGGATAGTCATTTTTTCTGGAATTTTTCGCGATTTGCTTGGTTTTTTTAAGGTTTTGTTTGAAAGGAAATTTTTTGGTGGTGGCTTTTGATGTATTTTGAATTTTATTAAGTCTTGGAAGGCCTTATTTTTAAATACCTAACAGGTTCAGAATTTGAGTAGTAAAAAGCTGTTATGAATGCCCAAGTTCAAGAAAATCAAAACTTCAATGAAAATCTTTAACTATCTGTGTCTTTTTTAAAGGTAAATGATTTGGAATTTAAAAAATACTATATACATTTTTAAAGTCTTTAGTAGGCATATTAAACTTAGTGTGTGTGAAAATTTTACATTAAATAATAGTGTGTTAATAAATTGAACTTTTTTGATAATTTTTATCAATTATTTTTACCATTTGAAATAGTGATAATTTGATTTTTTACCATTTGAGTTTTTTTTACTTATAAAAACCAACATGCACAAATTATAATTTTCTCACTAACATTTAAAATTGCCAAATGAGTCCTTTTATAGTGCTTCAAAAGTTGGATTTCTTAATTTTGTATGTTGTGCATTTGCCTACCATATAAGGAACCCAGCTCGTCTTCTTTAAAGCATAAATTTTATACTTTCCTCTTATTTAAAAGTCGATAATAAAGTTATTTAAAGCTTTAAAATTTCAATTGCTTTTAACTGAAGAAATAGATTTTCCCCTCAGCTCCCAATCTTTAATTTACGTAGATTGCAAAGACCTTAACTTATTTTCAATTCATTTTAAAATAATTTAAAATTAAGTGTATCACTTATGTTTGAAAATGCATTTTCCTGTAATATAAAATCAAAGCTATTACTTAAGTCAACACTTGACAAAAAATTTCGGTTTTAAAGTTCAAGGTTTCTTATTATTTCAGTAAATTATTTTACTGTATCTTGTTTACAAACGATAAGTGAATCTACAGGAGTTCAATTTATTTCAGGCAATTTTAAGGAGGGATCTCGTACACTACAAACGATCTAAGCAAAAATGAACACATTGTAAACACATTCAAGAATACTTTTTTGTACTCAATTTAATAACACTTTAGTTTGTTGTTAGCTATAACACTTGAACACCTTATTGTGTTATGGTAGTATTCTGGTAAAACAATAATGCAAGAATTGTGTTGTAAACATGTTTGAAATCTGAACGTTCTTAAATTTTATCGAAAACACCATAGAACATATTTTCTATCTCTGTAATATTTTGTTGCAACACTATCATTTTCTCACCACGTAACATAATCACAATAAAATCAAAACACTTTCGATTACGATAGAAGTGTTTGTTATCGTGTTAACTTACTAAGCGTTTCAAAAGAGTATCGGTTCGGTTTGGTTATTGTTTTATGGCGCATGAATTTCAAAAGAGTTGCGAAATTAAAATACTGTTAATATTGTGGAGTGCAGATGACAAACTATTTTTTGTCTGTGTTTATAATGTATTTTACGAACACAGGAAAACAATAAAAACTATCATTCATTTATGTGTTAAAATAAAAAGAAATCAAGAAAATATGCGCGTCGCGAAATATTTTTCATCAAAAAGTATGTGGAACTTCCATGCGTAATTTCAAGCTTAATTACGGGAAATTAAATACGTTTCAACTGATATAAATAAAGATAATAAATATGAAGGGGTGAATAGCTGATACAAAGTTTTGTAACAAAGGTTCCTACAACCCACACCATACCGAGTTTGAAGCTTAGGAACTACTGATTTTGACCTATATGACTATTTTGAGTCCGATTGACGGATCTTGTATTGATACACGTAAAACTTTTTTTTGAAAATTTGTGGGAAAAAATCTTTTATGTTTCACTATTTTTTGAGCATGTGGTAAAAACTATATAAAAAGAAATTGGAATTTCTGAACGTTTTTAATTTATTTACGATCTTTAAAATTATCAATTAATTAAAAGTTTTAGTTCCTATATTAATTTTTACACTTCTGAAAAGTGTAATAGTAAGTAAAATTAAAGCAACATAATATAAGATCAATGTGTTGTTATGATGTACTTTTAAGCTCCTTTTTGGGGTTTTCATTTAGCTTAAATATCAATTATATACTTTTTTATGTTGTCCCACCGCCCTTGCTTTAGGAAAAAAAATCTGGACTTTGATAATGAGAATTTCCATTTTCACTCTGTACACAGATGAATATTCTAGCAATGAAAACCTTCAATAGTTTTACTTAAATTTTCTTTATTCCTCCATTAGCATTTATGAAACTTAGTAAATATTTTCAAAATGCGATGAAAGACGAATAACGCAAAAAAAAGTTCAAAACCAGCTATCACTATAAGAGGTTTTAGAAAGGGTGTATAATAACTTCAGAGCAGTATTCCCAATGGAGGGTCTTTGAATAATTAATTCAAACTTCCGTTGATTACAGTACGTGAATTCAATTTCGAGGTACATTAGTTTAATGTAAATAAATGTGCTTTTGTTTAATGAATGGATTGGTTAATGGCTTTGAAAAATTTTTCATCGGGCATCATGCCAAATTTACTCGTTCACGAAAAAAAAGTTTGGAATACCAACAGAAACAAAACACAATAATGCATCGCTCTTTCGTTAATGGAAATTTGAATTTTTTCAGTTTAACTGTAACTGCAACCGGCTCCGTAATTATCTCTAATGGTAATAGATTAAACGTTTCTTATACTCACAGGTGGTTTAGTCTTATTACCGTGAATAAATTTGGAGGAAATCCTTTTAAAATCTACACTATTTTTTCTTATCCTTAGAGGAATAGTTTATAAGTTAATGATATTTTCAAACGTGAATTGATTACATGACTTATGTGTAATGCAACGCAAATGTTATTTTGGCCTGAGATTTTTATCTTTTTAAAGTTCATAGTAACAAAGGGCAATTATTTAACTATCTTAATATTACTACTAGATAATGTTCGGTTCCTACACGAAAAAGATTTTCAACTGATTTAGGACAAACTGAAACTGGGATAGTTTATTAGTAACGTTTACAAACTAAGGAATATTAACACTTTTTACGTATTAGTTTTGAATAAACTGGGATATTTTTTTGAAAGAAAATGAACTTTTTCAGTTAACAACGTATTTGAAAATACTAAACATAGAAAATTTCATTTTTCAATCAGGAAGTTGCATGTGTCAGATTTTCAAAAACAAACAAGTGTTCCGTATGGTTTTTTGTATGTTAAAATAAAATATCTAGTCAATTTTTTAAAAAAATGTACAGGTAATTAAATATTTTAATTTAAAAGTCGAGAAAAAACACGTGACTGAAAACGTTTATTGTTTAAATCGTACTATGACATCAACAATCATAACATGAACTTTATTGCTTTCCAACAATGTTTATCGTACGATGATGTCACATCCCTAACTCTTGGTGTTTTCGCGGGCTTTTAAAAAGGGGATTTTTGTTAATTTTTTGGCAATCAAAAAAATTTCTCGATTGGCCTCAAATTTTGGGTAGTTGCTTATTTTTGCAAGAAGAATCGATTAAAAAAATATAAAAAAATCATGCAACTTCCTCATTAACCCATTACTGCCTGACGTCCCTTTTTAGGGACGTTTTTTAAAAAGCCTCCTATTTCTACAAAAATTGTTCCTTTGAATCGAAATTTGCACGGATGTATCTCTGATCTTCATAGAACATAAAGAACACAAGAAGAGAGCAGAATTTTAAAAATTTTTTACTTTTTTTAAAGTTGGAAGATAGAATTTTTCAGAAAAGTGCTTTTTTAAAAATTTTAAAAGAAAAAGCTTAAAAATCCTAGTTGTTATTTAAAAAAAATTTCAATGCCAATATATATTACTGTTTATACATTAAATCAGTTGGGGTGTTTTTTTTATTTTTCCAAAATATTTTATCTTGACCTTATTTTGGACCCTAGAAAAGCGTCCCTAAAAAGGGACGTCAGGCACGAATGCCCCCGTGGTTTTCCCCATAGTGAAATGCTAGTGTTTCCTTCAATTTTTCATAAAAACGCGTTCGATTCTTATGAAATGAATTAAATAACTGATATTTATAAAATTACTTTAATTTTAGCTAATAAATTTATTATTTTTGTTTATTTTTTTGGAAAATACTGTTATTTCTGCTAAATTAATAGAATAAAAAGTCTTAAATTAAAAAGAATTAATTAATTTGTACTAATTAAAAGGAATAAATTAATTATTTTACTATATTTATTACTTATGCAAATATATTCCGGTTATATTTTAATTAAAAGTTTAATAATTAGTAGTTATAATGACCTTTTGTCATTAAAATTGCTAAAAAAGTTGCTTTTGTGATAAATTTTCGGCTTTTTTTCTAATTAGATGTCGCTAATCATTGTGTTCTATACTGCAGATCAATCTATATCATTTGGCTTGCTAATGCACATCCCACTAATGCTTGACTTTTGGGGAGAAATTCGTGTTCCGCACAATTAAATTAAATAAAATGAAAAAGTATGGGCATTTGAAAGACTTTAACTTCACAAATTGAGATATTCTGATGGATTTGAGGTGTGTAAAAGTAATTAATACTTAATATTAGGTAACATATGAACAAAGAATGCCTTTTTCAATTAAAAACCTTAATTAATTTGCAATTAACATGGATTTGGGAGGAAAAAAACGTGTTTTAGAGCATAAAAAATGCTCAAATTACGTTAATTAGGGTTAATTTTACAGTTAATTGGATAAACAATTAATATTTTTTGTTCATATTCATGTTACAGTATGGTTCCGATCACTTTTGCTGCACTTAAAAAGATAGAAGATGTTTTTGAGGCTTTAAAAAAGTTTTCTACCATGCGTTTACTATAGGGAAAAACAACGGGGGCATTCGTGCCTGACGTCCCTTTTTAGGGACGTTTTTTAATTTTGGTGTAGATATTAAAATTTTAACCTGGAATTTTTTTCACTATTTTTCCAGTTGTTTTGTAGCTATTTACTATGTTTCTACCACATATTTAAGAAAAATAAAAAGTTGGGCATTAATGGGTTAAATTATTTTCACTTCCTTTCAGTTATCTGGAAAAATTGATTTTGAAGTAATTTTTGTTATATAGTTTTACGGTTATCTAAATTTTATACCTTGGTTTATAATCAGCTAATATACAAAATTCAATATGGTCTTGGTACAGATATTAACTATATCATTAGTTCTCAGATAGGTTAATGTCAGTCTCAACTTGTTCAAAAAAATTTTTTAAAAACAAATTTATTTTCACCACGAACAAATATTTTCTCCATGAATATTGTAATATTTCATTAGTCTATAACATGGGTCGGCAACTGGCGGACCGCGGTCTGTATCCGGACCGTGTGAGGTTATTTCCTGGACCGCCATAACGTTTTGAAAATCTTTAATATGTATTTTTACACTACAAAAATAAGTTTGACTCGCTCTTTAAAGGTCAAATTTTGAAAAATTTCCTGGGGAAACCTCCAGACCATCTTTTTTAATGTAAAATCTTCTAATAATATTGAATTTAACAAATAATTAAGCAGGTAGCGTACTCTAATTACATCTTTGTAAACACTTAGGCTAGGTCTTAAAGGGGTTAAAGTAGTACTAATAGTAGTTACTAATTTTTTCTCTGAACCTCGATGGAAATTTTCAAAACTATTTGGACTCCAAGTAAAATTACTTGCCGACCTCTTGTCTATAAGATGTCTCGCAAACATCACTATCTAAATTATTTTCCCAAAGAAGTTAAAAGTTTATTGACAAACAAATATTTTAGAAATTTCAGTAGTTTATAACTAAATTTTTGTAATCCTACATATGTACAGAGTACATGTATTGCTCTTAATAATTAAAATAATTTTATGCTAAAAAGAGGTAGTTCAATCCTGAGATAGTTAAAAGTTACATTGCTGTGAAAAAAAGATGATCGCAAACTAAATGAGAGTTCTGGCATATGAAGGCTGTTTGCCTAATTTGTTTTCTTTTTTTTTTAGAATCGCTTAATATTTTAGAAATTTCAGAGATTTGAACTAATTTCTTCTTGTAGTATGAATTTTTTTTATTCGAAGACCTTCTTTGATCTAAATCAGTTTTGCTTTTAACTCACAAATCCATTAATGCCATTGAGGAATCGACCAACACTTTAAAATAAGTGCCAGCAGCAACAACTATAATAACCGATTTACCGACGAAGACAAATAAAAATAAGCATGCACATTGCACACCACACCGTATGTCCGTTAACACTCAAAAACAGACAGTTTTCTCATGGATTCAATTAAGCTACAAACCACCATAATCTTAACACCATCGACAAAGCCTCCAGCATTGTTTTCATTCAATTCAACGCGATCTATGAGAATGCCCCTTAATCTGATTCATCGCCGAAACGGAATCATACTTCGCAGTAAACAAAAAATTCACTCCCCGACCCCTCTCCGTCCAATCAGAGGCGAGAGGGAATAAAGAAGGCGTCTTTTCTTCTTCTCTCTGGGATCTAATCAAGTCAGCGATTGCATCCCTTGGGAAAGACTAGCTAATGCATGGGCAAGGAAAGTCGTACCTTCCTGTTAGCTGGAGAAAAGGGATTCTAAGTATAGGTGTGTTTGAAATGTGTGGTTCTCAACGTGAATTGGATGGTGAAGAAAAGAGGGGATTCTGGGTGGGGTGATTGTTTAGTGTGATTATGAGAGGTGGAGGATATATATTTCGGTTTTGATGTTTGGGGGTTTATGGGTTGAGCTGGTTAGAATGAAAGTGGTACTATAAGCCCACTGAACGTATGCTAGATTACAGCGTTGCCTGTCAGTGACGTCACGAGTTGACGTAAGAAGACGCCACACTTTCTAGCTACCTAATTGGTGAAGAAGACAAAGTGACAGGGAGTCATCTCATACATTTTTCTGAAAATCTTATTATTTAAATGTTTCTTACCTATTAAAAATGCAGTGTCATCAAAAACTAAAATAACTAAAACTAAACTTATTAGCAGCGAAATAGTTTTTCTCATTGAGGAAATTAAAATATAGAATTAATACTTGGTATTAATGTAATATTTTTTAAGAGTGACTCTCTATAAATGAGTTATTGAATCCAAGTTTAAAGAATCAATTGTTTCATAACTTCAAAAAGAATGAAACTCCTATTTCCAATTGAACTCTTTATTAAAAGAGATGAGTATCAAATCCGCTTTTATAATGAAACATTTCTTTGAAGTCAATGAGAGAAAAGGGTTTTTTTTTCTAGAATGCTTTCTGCGCAAAACTTGAAAGGGATTTTTTGCTGTAATAGGCATTAGTTTTAGCTTACAAATAAAGCAGTTTTGGGAAAATTATTTTTAGATTACGTATTGGTTTGTTTACATGTTTTGAGACGCTCTCATCTAATGAAAGTTTCATTCTTGTGTATCAAATAACCTTTCAGAGTTAAATTATGTGTTAAATTTTTTGCATGCAATACGTATTGTAATTAAGGAAAACAAAATTACTTCTAAGAATTCATTTGAACAGAATTGCAAACCAATGCAATTTTTTTACAAAATAATTTTCGAAAGGTTAATATTTTATGATTTTTCAGGTTAACCTTTAGGTAATCTTTAAACATATTTATTTCCTTATTGGAAAAAAAATTTCTGGTATTCCATAAACCAGTATGAATTATACTGAATCCAGTATAATTCATACTGGTTTATGGAATACCAGAAAAAATTTTTCCACTAGGGTAAACCAGATGTTTCTGAATTTGTCGAGGAAGTGAGAATTAATATCACATATGTTTTAGGAAGTAGAAATTTGAGTCTTTGTATATCATTTTAAGGGATATGTCTAAAGTAATCAGCTAAAATAAAAATTTTCAAGGGAAAATAAATTTAATTTTTTCACAGCAATAAATTTTTTTAATTAAAAACTTTTTTAATTTTTTTAATTCTTCAGAAGCATGGATTTTCTTTTTAAAATGTTTATAAGAAGCTTTTTTTTCGAAAATGTGCTTTGCATTTTTTATAGCGCGCTCGCATGTTGGGAGCGCCTGCTAGCGGTTTAAATTATCTTTTTTTATAATCTTTTATTGTCTATTATTATTAAAATAATGTTTATATAGCTGGAGTACCTTTAACTATATAATATATAATATTCATAAAGAAGGTTTTAAATATGCTTACGGTAATTATAATGAAGATAATTTTTAAAATAATTTTTCAGTAATGAAAATACCCAATATTTTTACTGCCAATTTGGTGCGATTAAATGGGTGAAATCATTCAAATTACGATAAAACTATTTACACACGCTTAAGAGGCAGATTTTATAAGGAGCGGGCAGGTCACTATAGTGACCATTTTTGATTTTGATGAAATTTTTATGATGGATACTTCTAATGATTTTAGAATACCCCTATTTTTTCTTTTTCCCGAAAAAAAATTTTTTCGGCCTACAAAAATTCTCAAAGTTGGTCGCGACCCGGTATTTTTTTCGAATCGACATATCTTTGTACAACATTTTCTCAGTGCATTGAGGGTCAACCAAAGTAATTCTTGCGGTAACAACATGTCCTTAGATATAGCTTAATCAAATTCTTTTGTGAATTTCATGGTTCACCTTCCCTGCAAACTGGAAGGGTTCGCCAAACTTTGTCGAAAAAAATGAAAAAATGCCAAATTCGAGCCTTTATTGACCCAAGCATTGAGGGTCAATCACAGTTTTGAGGGTTAAAGTGTGTAGTACTGCTCAGTATTAACTTAATCAGCCCATTGGTTGTATGGTTAACCCTCATGGCAGCAGAAAAATGGCTACTTTCGTAGCTATCAAAACAAAAAGAGGTCATTTTGGTGACCCCGTATTTCAGAGCATTGAGGGTCAATCAATAATTCGAAATATACGTTTCTTAGTACAATACCTCTACTTTAAGAATCAGTTGACAAACCTATGGCGTCTCGATCTGTGATCACGTGAGATTGATTTTTGTAACTTAAAAAATGGAAAAAAGGTCATTTTGGGGACCCTGTATTTCAGAGCATTGAGGGTCAATGACGAACTGGAAATATGCATTTCGTAGTATGAGACCTACCCTTTAAGAAACAATTGACAGAATTATGGAGTCTTGACCTGCGATCACGTGAGATTTATTTTTGTGACTACATAAACGGAAAAAAGATAATTTTTGGGATCCTGTATTTCAGAGCAATGAGGGTCAATGACGAACTGGAAATATGCATTTCGTAGTATGAGACCTACCCTTTTAAGAGACAATTGACAGAACTTTGGTATTTTGCCCAGCGGGCCCGCCTAAGACTTACTTTGCTACATAGCGAACACATAAAATATGCGATGCTTACAATTAGCTTTGTAGGTTATTTTCAAAAATTATTTTCAAATTACATTTGGTCTTCCAGCGGAAAGACCTCCAAAAAATAAACCATATAATGAGATTAAATTTTTATTTGAGCAGTGATTTAAGACAATTTGAAAAACATTAGCCTTAAACATATAAAACAGTAAAATATTTCAAAGAATAAGTTTTAACAAAAATAAACACAAAAAAGGTTATTTCTCCCAAGTTATTTCATCTTCTTTAATCTTTGAAATTATCTTTTTGATTTCCCCAACAGCTTCAATACCGAAATACTGAAATAAAATAAAAATATAAATGAACCTTAGATTTGCAGATGATAAAAGAAAAAATTACAGTAGAGCAATGGTTCCCTACCTTTTTCCGTCTGTGGCCCAGCTAAGCCTTATTATATTAGCAGTATTTCGGTATTGAAGCTGTTGGGGAAATCAAAAAGATAATTTCAAAGATTAAAGAAGATGAAATAACATGGGAGAAATAACCTTTTTTGTGTTTATATTTGTTAAAACTTATTCTTTGAAATATTTTACTGTTTTATATGTTCAAGGCTAATGTTTTCAAATTGTCTTAAATCACTGCTCAAATAAAAATTTAATCTCATTATATGGTTTATTTTTTGGAGGTCTTTCCGCTGGAAGACCAAATGTAATTTGAAAATAATTTTTGAAAATAACCTACAAAGCTAATTGTAAGCTAAGCATCGCATATTTTATGTGTTCGCTATGTAGCAAAGTAAGTCTTAGGCGGGCCCGCTGGGCAAAATACCAAAGTTCTGTCAATTGTCTCTTAAAAGGGTAGGTCTCATACTACGAAATGCATATTTCCAGTTCGTCATTGACCCTCATTGCTCTGAAATACAGGATCCCAAAAATTATCTTTTTTCCGTTTTTGTAGTCACAAAAATAAATCTCACGTGATCGCAGGTCAAGACTCCATAATTCTGTCAATTGTTTCTTAAAGGGTAGGTCTCATACTACGAAATGCATATTTCCAGTTCGTCATTGACCCTCAATGCTCTGAAATACAGGGTCCCCAAAATGACCTTTTTTCCATTTTTAAGTTACAAAAATCAATCTCACGTGATCACAGATCGAGACGCCATAGGTTTGTCAACTGATTCTTAAAGTAGAGGTATTGTACTAAGAAACGTATATTTCGAATTATTGATTGACCCTCAATGCTCTGAAATACGGGGTCACCAAAATGACCTCTTTTTGTTTTGATAGCTACGAAAGTAGCCATTTTTCTGCTGCCATGAGGGTTAACCATACAACCAATGGGCTGATTAAGTTAATACTGAGCAGTACTACACACTTTAACCCTCAAAACTGTGATTGACCCTCAATGCTGGGGTCAATAAAGGCTCGAATTTGGCATTTTTTCATTTTTTTCGACAAAGTTTGGCGAACCCTTCCAGTTTGCAGGGAAGGTGAACCATGAAATTCACAAAAGAATTTGATTAAGCTATCTAAGGACATGTTGTTACCGCAGGAATTACTTTGGTTGACCCTCAATGCACTGAGAAAATGTTGTACAAAGATATGTCGATTCGAAAAAAATACCGGGTCGCGACCAACTTTGAGAATTTTTGCGGGCCGAAAAATTTTTTTTTCGGGAAAAAGAAAAAATAGGGGTATTCTAAAATCATTAGAAGTATCCATCATAAAAATGTCATCAAAATCAAAAATGGTCACAATAATGACCCCCGCATTTCTGCCCGCTCCTTATAAAATCTGCCTCTTAAATATTTAAAAATTAGAAATCCCCATCAAGTATCTAAATTTAGACAATTAACAGAGGGTTCTGTAATGCAATGATTACAGAAAATGATATTTTTATGCCTTACTTTTTACTCGAACCATTTTATGTTTATTATGGAGGTACTACCCGTCTATTTTATCCCTCTCGCCACCCTGGGCCTCATATGTGGCTCCTAATTATGATCTCAATTTTTGTATGATGTAAAAACTCAAATTTATTTTCTTTTCATCAGTGACTTCACTGATTCATGTAGATCACATATATGAGACTTCTACATGGTTTCTGAATTCGTGCCTAAATGGCAGCAAGATGATTTATACCTCAATGTTTACATTTTAAAATGTGATGCTTGTGAAGAGAAAATACTAGCTGGATACTAGCTTCTGTAGAACATTTCTTATAGGTTGGTAGATATTTTCTTATTTCGTAACCTTCTAATATTATGACCATGTCTTTCAATAAGTTCTAAACCAAGTATTTTCTGTTAAAATGAAAAAAATATGGCCTCATGAGGCTCATAAAAATAACAAGGAAGGAGTAAACACAAGAAAAAAAATTTTTTCCAGACAAATTATTTGGATGTATGGAGAAGAAGAAAAAAATTTTTTTTTTCACTTTTTTGATGTTCTGGTGCCGAGAGGGTTTAATTTCTTAATTTCTACGCATTACCATATCAATTTTGGAAAATTTTGAAACGTTGTGGGTTAAATTTATAAATTATTCAAAATAAAACCAAGCAGTTTTAAAAATAACTAACTTCACCATCATAGGTAGTAATAAGATGCCCTGGCGGTGGCTTCAGCTCCAGAAAATTGGGGGAGTCAAACACAAGGATTCGGGTGATTCCACTCCAGAAGGATTTTATAGAATCTTGATTAACTACCCCCTAAAAAATATCTTCTTTTTTGTTTCAGCCCCCCATGTAATGATTTTCAGATAAATGATCAACTTAAATGTTTTCCCATGTTTCTGTGAACTGAGTAACTTTTCACTAAAAAGGGGAGTCTGGGGGACCTCCTCGAGAACTTTTTTAAAATTTGACCTTTTAAAACACACTCATTTTCAGTGTTATATGATTGCACAATTTTAAAATGAAATTTTCTATGCCTTAACCAGTGCTTTAGTTGGAATAACAATTAACAATTATCGATAAAGATCAAATATTCATCGTTATTCTTGGGGAAAAAGAATTAATTGCAAAACAACTCGTAGATCAGCTTTTAAGTTTTGAACCTATGCCTCCATCAATTTATTTCATAGAATCTAGGCTAAAATACTTATACCCACATGAAAAACCACTCAAAGAATAAATATAAAACCCATTAAATAAGGTTAGTTGAATTTATACGGGTCTGTTTATAAGAACTTCGATAGATTTGAACCGTCAGGCATAACTAATTTAGAAACAGTTTTATAGGAATAGAACCGGCATAAAAGCCTTTAAAATACTATAGAACTGAAGAAAAACAAAATTTAAATAATGGAATTTTAGAGTAGTTTTAGTCTTCTCCCCTATACCTTTACGCTTAACTTTTGTACCGAGATATTTCAAAATCCAATAAGCATTATTTCTAAAAATTTTAACTTTTTCATATTTATACAGAATTTTTCTAAGGCTAAAACCAGTAAACACAACGGTAAATCAATCTTCTGGAGTTGACTTGCCATCTTTAAAGTACTGAATTATATCCAAAAGATAACAACCGCCATACCAAAACTTCATAAAAATTTTCCAAACAACTCTTTTTTTAATTTATAAATTGCCCTCGTACTATAGTGTTAATCTTATAGCCTTCAATTGCGTGTAAAAACAAGTGCATTGTTATTATAGAATTAATCAATCGTTTAACATATATTTTGGTAGTTTTTAATTTAAAATTGAATTGTGTAAAAAATGTTACTAGCAAGTCATTTTAAGGAGGTACCCTTTAAAATTTATTCTTAGAATTGTGTAAATTATCTGTTTTCTATTATTTTACTAGAACATTCATGATAGTGAAACATTCCGAAGGGGTCGTCCTTAAATGTTTGTTTTAACTAGGAGGGAGATTTTCAGCATAAATCTTAACAAGGAAAAGGACCTCGTTAAAATTCTCGTGTCAACTTCAGTTTCAGATATTATACTCATTCGGGATTGGCTAGTTACAAGGATGGTATTTTGGGACTATTGTCTTAACACTATTATGATGACTCACAAGAGACTGAGTAAAGTGAAGAGAGACCTTAGAAGAGAGATTTAAATGAAATAGTTTTTGGATTGATACATTTTTTAAGTAGTTAAATGTAAATTTTGTCCCATTAAATGACAATTTTATACTTATTCCCTCTATTGCTGGACTTCCACATACATTTCTGCATCTTTATATAAATAATAGGCAAATCTGATGTTTTTATTTGGAAAAAAGTAATTTTATCTCAATTTTTAAATTATAATCATTTCAAAAACCTAGTGGAGAATTATTTTTTGGAAGTTATGAGATTTACGCTTAGGTATTTGGTGGCATGAAGCAAAATTCATAAAACCACGCAATTCATTTAATTATGAAAATCTGATAAACACCTTGCGTGATTAAAACTTCTCAAAGGTTTGTATAAATTAGGATATCGCAAAACCCTTAGTAAATTATGAGTGGAAGTAATATATATCCTGTAAGTTATGAAATTAATTATTTAAAATAACAATACACATCTTTTTTTAAGTGTTTTGAAATTTTGAAAAAAAACTCAGGAGAACACGCTCGCTGGGTCTCTTACAAACCAGTTTTCCTCCTGAAAGTATAAAATTTAAAATTTTTATGAGAGCTAGATCTTAAAAATTTATCATACTTGGGAGCTACCGGCCCCTGGTCGCTATCGCTCAACACCTCCTTAATCCTTTTTAATTCTTGCACATTTTCTAAAGAATCTGAACAGTTTGATATCAAACACGTGTCATTCAGTTTATTAATTAAAAAGTGTTTGTGTGGAAACTATCCACCAAAAACTTTTTTTTAGAATAAGGAGATAATAACGCTTTAAAACCATTTTAGAGAAATAATTGTGAAAAGGATTAAATAGTAGATGGCAAGTAAATAATTAAAGTATGAGGCTGCATTTCTGAGGATCAATAAAGATCGTCGAAACATTAAAATTTGAAATTTTTTAAGATATTTTATTAAGTGTTTCATGTAAAAGTTTAAATACTTATATGATGAATTCAAATTAATATTTTTAAATTAATTTTCAGAAGGAAAATATGGAAAAATTCTGAACACATTCCTAAAATTTTACGTGGATGTTATGTGCCAACTAAAAACCAGCTACAAAAATATTCGTCCAGAAACAGAAAAGCTCTGGCAGCAAAAGTTGCCAGAGCTTTCCTTTTCACGAGATTTCTCTGTTTCCTGAAAGTTTTCTATCTGCATCGATCTTTCCGCAACTTTAGGGAACTTTTCCATCGGAAACATTTATTTAACTACATATTGTCTAATTACTGACTGGTGTCTCATTATTTTCCAACTTCAGAAATTTTAGTGGGTTATGTCCCTAAATATTTTTACAGAAAAAGTATCCTTCCTCAGGGTATTTGGGTTCATGGACCTAGTCCAGCCGCGTTGGACTTAAGGGATAGGCAACAACAACAACAACAGAAAAAAGTCGTTATACAACAGTTCGAGAGAAATCCCGTGGAAAGAAAAGCTTTGTCAACTTTTGCTGGTAGAGCTTTTCTGTTTCTGGCGACTGTATTTTGCGGTGCACTGTATTCTTCTATTAAAAAACAAAATATCCTGAAAACACATTTCCTCCCAACTCAAGCAAAATAGAGGAAACCCAATTCCTCCTCCAACAAATCAAAGCACAGCTAACGAAGCCTTCCACTTCGCCTAGTAGTCACATCCGCGCGCGTCCTCCAACGCTTTGTGCCGCGGCGCAATCGAAGAAAGGCCGCTCTGACTGATGACGTCCCGATCGTATAACAAGCGATGGAAATTAATTGAGGCCGACCATTCGTACAAGGCAGATAATTACTCAGTCGACAAGGGGTGCGGACGACACCGTGGGTAATGACGCGCTTTTGTCCCTGTGACCGAGAGGGGGGAGGATGGAAATGTCCGATCCTTTTGCGGGAATGTCTCGTGTTGGGTTGGATGGGGCGATTGTGGTTGTTGTTGTCATCTCGACCTTCATTTTCAATTGTCATATGTTCAAGGGATTTGTATATTTCCACCGTTGTTTTTTTACTTAGTGTACACTGTAAAAAAAAAACTGTAGAAAAACAGAAATTTTCAATAACAACGACTTTATGTTTACAGAGATATTCTGTCATGTATCATTCCAACCGCACTTCTATTTATTTTATGTAAAAAAACAGCTTTTTTTAGTTTTTTAGCTTATCTGTACTTAAACAGAAACTTACTGCATCGAAAACCAATACAGCTATTGGCAACATTATACTGAATCTTCTTTGGAGCAGTGGTAGCGTGCGCGCTTAGCATGCGGTAGGTCCTGGGTTCTATCCCCGGATATTAATTGTCCACACCTGGGTAACTAAAATAAGTCCACGCGCATAAGCAGAAAATTACTGAGAGGCAACAGAAAAATCTGTAGCTCCCTTGACAGAAAGTTCCTTTTTACAGCATTTACCTGTAGGTTACAGCTTTTTTCTGTTTACAGGATTTTTCGACTTAAAAATTTTTTCTGGCAACTTTTGCTGCCAGAAAGTTTCTGTTTTTTTGCAGGATTATTTTTTACAGTGTAGTTATTTTGATATTGTGAGTTTGGTGTGTGTATGATGGCAGTTATCCTCAGTTATCCATATCTGGGGGGAATACTTGGTTACATCATGAAATTACCTGCAGGATCTCTATCTTTCTTGTTCTTTCTCTTCTTCTCTTTGAGTATGTTTCCTTTTTATTACTTCTTAAAGTGATAGTGTCTTCTGATCAACGACTTTCAAACGTTTAATATATTAAGGTGCAGTTTGTATAAAACTTTTGAGCCAACTAGAAATTAGCAAAGAGCCGAGAAAACGTGCGAAGGAAGTTCTTCATTGAAGTCATGAATGAAAATAACACAAAAACAGGATTTAGACCAAAACATTGCATCTTATTTTCAATAGAAGAGTAATGAACATTGTAATGAAAATTAAGATCAAATTTTCACACTGTTAAAAATAATCCTGCAAAAAAACAGAAAATTTCTGGCATCAAAAGTTGCCAGAAAAAATTTGTAAGTCGAAAAATCCTGTAAACAGAAAAAAGCTGTAACCTACAGGTAAATGCTGTAAAAAGGAACTTTCTGTCAAGTGAGCTACAGATTTTTCTGTTGCCTCTCAGTAATTTGTGCGCATGCGTGTGGACTTATTTTAGTTGAGTTTTTTTTAAATTTTAATCAATTAATATCCGGGGATAGAACCCAGGACCTACCGCACGCTACCACTGCTCCAAAGAAGATTCAGTATAATGTTGCCAATAGCTGTATTGGTTTTCGATGCAGTAAGTCTCTGTTTAAGTATAGATAAGCTAAAAAACTAAATAAAAGCTGTTTTTTTACATAAAATAAATAGAAGTGCGGTGGGAATGTTACATGACAGAATATCTCTGTAAACATAAAGTCATTGTTATAGAAAATTTCTGTTTTTCTACAGTTTTTTTACAGTGCAACGCAGGGCTCCGAAATTTTTATTTTACCTCTTTTTCTTTAGTTTCAAACATGAATCCATTTGTTAACACAGTTTGAATCCGGTCTTTATTTCGTTTAACAAATGTTGAAATTACGGCTATCCCTTCAGGACTCCTGAACTATTATTTATTGGTATATAAAATACCATGCTCTCTTCAAACCCTTAACCACATTTTTGATAGTTTATTTGATCCACTTGGTCCAATTTTATTTCTATTGTCGCTGTGCGCAGGGATGCCATTAGGTATACTAAAATAAATCCAACTCTTTTTGTAAAATAAATAACTTTATTAATAGTAAACGTTAAAATCTTAAAACAGCCGCATCTTAACAGCGGAGAGAGAGAGTGAGCGAGCTCTGATGCAGAGTGAAGCGTTGCCTTTATAGCGCCACAGTGACGTAAGCTTTGACGTATCACCAGCGCGTTGCCAAAACTCGACATTCTCCCACCTTTGAGTGGAAGGCCCAAAATTACACTCAAACTAAATTTATACCCACACTCCGCACCAGAAGCCCAAACTATCTCTCCGTAAACAAAACGCACTTAAAACTTACAATAAACAAGAAATAACAAAGCAATTCTCTGGCTTCACTACTCTCCCACCACTGGAGGTGACACAACAGGGTGAGGATCAAGATCATTTAACCCCAGGATTACAATATAAAAAATCTCAAAATACAAATTGAAAATACAGGAATAAAATCTCAAAAATCCAATAAAGGTCTCCCTCAGTTCTGCATCAGATTCAGCAACCCAAGGTCCTCCCACCATCTTACGTGGACCAAATGTTCCAATCCAGGAATTAATCTCATAGGGGACTTAAAGCCGAAGACCCCAAAAACCTGATGATCCACAGACATAATCGTACTTATCTTAATTTTCAGTTTCTCATCCGCAAGATTTTTTCTTAAACAATCATCCAGGGACTGAGAGTCGGTCTCCTTTGCCGAAGCCCTAAATACCGGACTTAAATTTGTACTCTCCTTACTGATTAACTTTTTCGTACTTAATCTACCCTGAGTTTTCCCCTCCAGCGGATCTAACTTAACTTGATCCCTGACAGACTCTGACATTCCCAATAAGTCTAACTTCCGTAAATTAGAAACATCTCTATCATTAACTAGAAGAGAAACCAAAAGGGTTGCTTCACTTTCCCCTACTCTTTTTCCAGGACAACTACTAGTAAATTTGCCCATAACACAAAAACCCAGTCTTGTTTCCACTACCGTAGGACCAGACTTTAAGCCAAACATTTTGCCCGTCAAAAGTTTCCCAGCAATGTCAGCCCCAATCAACAATTTTATTTCTTTATCTACCCTACTATTTTCCTGTTCGAGATCACTTAACCCAATACCCAAACTCTTGAGTTCCTCAATCCACGAACCGTAGGGAACACGATCGATTGCTGAACATATGCGATCTTGACCGATCACTTCAAACTTACAGTGATAGTCCTCATCAACACTACTTACATCAATAGAATACACATTATGCACATTTTCTGAGGTTACAACACCTCCAAATAAAGCTTGCTTAAATTTAACCTCACTTTTAGATTTAAGGTTCAGGTAGTTAGCTACATCATTACACAAGTAACTACGCTGAGATCCTTGATCTACTAAAGCTCTGATTAGTTTATACCTTTTACCATTCGAAATCTTAACTACTAAAGTTTGAAGCAATACATCTGAGATCCGTACATGGTTACTCAAAGTACTAACGTTAACCTCTTGACTATTCTCATTTAAATTCTCACAGACAACTTTACTAGGCAAGTCAGGACAAATAATTACAAAATGCCTTCTGTTGCAAATTATACAGCGATGTTGACTCGTACAATCCTTAGCTCTATGGCGGGGGTAGGTTTTAAGACAAACAAAACAAGCATTTTTTTGCCTGACCAAATCCGTTTTCTTATCAAGGGTCATACTAGAAACATTATTACAACTCTCAGATGAGTGGAACTTAGTATTACAAAATATACACAGATTAAAGTTTTCAGTTCTACCAACAGGATTCAAAGAAAGTTCACTTTTACTGGCAGTTAAGAGTTCATGAGAAGTAGGCAAGTCCTCATTACTTTTACAATAACTAGCAGAATTTTTACTAACATTATTACTAACTGAAAATTCTTTTACCAACTTAAGCTTTGACTGAGAGTCCACCTCAGATTTCAGAAACTCGATTATCAGATCCAAATCAGACTTACCCTCAACGTTCATTTGAAACTTTTGCCTTTCGTAGATTAGCAGCAAACTTGGCGGGATAGCAGACTCTATCAATGGATATAAAAAGTCCGCGAACTTATCTTGAGTGAGTCCCAGGGATTTCAAGGAACGTAGATTGGTCATCAGTTGATCATACAGAGAACTCAGATCAACTTTACTTTTTTCCGAGGTGACTAGTTTCAAAAGTTCTCTAATGTAGATCTGTGTCAGCACACTCTCGTTCCCAAACCTCTCTTTGAGACAGAGGACCGCTGGCTCGTAATTTTCGCTGCTAGCTGGATAGCTCTCCAGCATTTTCCTGGCCTTAGAGTTCACGACCATCGACTGTAGGAGATAAGAGAATTTGTCCCTTCTGTCGATCCGGGGATCTGCATGGATTTTCTCAAATTGGTTCCAGAACGGAAGCCAATTCTTTGGATCTCCGTCAAACTTCATGAGCTCGATCTCCGGCAGTCTGTACAGGTTTCCCCCGGAGGTCGCGGAAACTGCGGTCTCAGATTTCAGCCTCTTGTTTGTTCGTACCCTCAACTCCGAGAATCGGTCATAATACTCCTCTGATGCGGTGAACTCTTCCTCATAGGCGTCTTGGGTACAGCCAGTTCCCTGCAACAATTTCAAGTATTCTTCTTGAGTTGCCCCTAGCTGTTCCCTCTTTTCACTTAGCCGTTCTAGAGCCACTTCCAACTCATCCTCATTAGAAGATCCATCTAACAGAGATCTCAGATTGTTTGCTGATCTTGTGAACCCGCTTCTCAGGGCCGTCCTATGAAGCTTTAATTGACTCATAGCCTTCGTAGTCTCCGTCATTGTATCAGTAGATCTCCGAGGCTCTTTTACTTCACTTTTCAATCCAGCTTCCTCAGTTTTGGACATCAATCATCGATCCGCATCAGAGTTGAGAAATCCGTCAATCCAAAAGCCGATCTGGTCGATCACATCATGAGTTCCAGGCAGCGTGTAGTCCCGGCAGGGATGCCATATGTCGCTGTGCGCAGGGATGCCATTAGGTATACTAAAATAAATCCAACTCTTTTTGTAAAATAAATAACTTTATTAATAGTAAACGTTAAAATCTTAAAACAGCCGCATCTTAACAGCGGAGAGAGAGAGTGAGCGAGCTCTGATGCAGAGTGAAGCGTTGCCTTTATAGCGCCACAGTGACGTAAGCTTTGACGTATCACCAGCGCGTTGCCAAAACTCGACATCTATTATACAAAATGTACTGCTGAACCAACGAAAGTAAAAGGGTCACGTTATTTTGACAACGCGTGAACTAGTATTTCGGAGAGGAGACAGGTGGAAGTTGAAGGACAGTTGATCGAAAGAGGAATGGACATTTTCTTGTATTTAGAAGCAAGACTCCAACTATCACCGGTTAACCAACTATCGGCCGTGCAAAGTCTGTAAAAATCACGTGACCCTTTTACTATCGTTGCATGGTCAGTAACTTGAATACTAACAACAAAACAACCTTAAACATAACCATTTAATCGAACTAAAGGCCATAAGTATGAACCATATCCTAATTCTCAACACATTACTCACATGAACAAATAATATTAAAACATTCTAACGCTAAAACTTGACGTCCTAACAATGAATGATACCCAAATTTCAAACTTAAAGCCTCAACGGCAGTTCTAAAAGGGGGATATCCCCATAATCTTCCCCTCCAAAGGAAGCATTATTATTGATGACAATCAACAAATCCCATTTCAACGTCTGTTGAAATTCATTCATTAAATCCCCACATTACGCGCGCGCAAGAATTTCTACTTGGAAGAGTGAGAGAAAACGGGACTTAGGACAACATGGCGGGCGGATTCGGTAATCCTCTTTGAGAAGTGATGTCCGAGTGATCCTCTGGGCCTGCTTCATAAATTATACATTATCTTGTGCCCACTCTTATTCGCTCCTTCCTTGATAATGCCTCTGCTGCCCGGGCGTTGTTGCAGAAGTGATCTTTATAAACGAATTATGCAAATTGAAGCGGCGAGTTTGGAGGTTCTGTGAGATGCGTTTTGTGGCTGCTTATTGGAGAAGCACGGTAATTGTTTTGTGAAGGACGGGGTTAAAGTGAGAAAATGGTGTGATTGGATTAGTGAGGGGACTTTTAGTGGGTTGTATAGTTTATTATTAATAAGGCACGTTTTATTTTTATTCTTACTGTGGACCTAGTTTAGAGGTTGGTGTACTATCCCTATTCACATGAATAACGCGTTTATATTTTTAAGCAAGGTCTTTTTTATAATAGCTTTTTAAGTTTTTAAAAACTCACTACTTTCCTTAAAAAATACAACTTGAAATATATTTTTAAAGTACTAGGGGGCTCTGCCCCCTGCTCGCTATCTCTCACCAACACCCGGAACTGCTTCGCAGTTCTTGAAAATCGCTTCGCAATCTTAGCGGGCAGAGCTCGCTTGTTACATCTCAACTATCCAGTACAACCTGGAACTTGTCTACTTAGTTAATGATAGTTTATGATCGAAACTTTTTATCTCTCAAACTTTACCGCCCCCTGCTCGCTATTGCTCACCAACCCCCGTAAACTGCTGACGCAGGACCTTTTGGAATTGCTTCGCAATTCCCACAAATTCCAACTCGCTAAACTTTATTCACTTTATAAAACAATGGGCAATACCAATTGAATTCATAAAATCAAACTTATCCGGGATATAAGGCCGTGTTCTATTTTTATTTTTGTCATACGTTTCGTCCCTCTCTGTGGAGGACATCATCAGTGAAAACATTATAAAAATTTTTAAAAACACAATAACAATAATGCAGCGTTCACAGCACAGCAAAGCATGATTTACGATGGCTACTAGAAAGATAAAAGTTGAAGTAGAAGTGGAAATAAAAATTTTATAGTGACCAATAAATTTTCATCTGGGCAAAAATCATGATTTCGGTGAAATTTTCGAAGGGCCGGCTGCCAAGCTCTCGGTAAGAATTGAATTTCCTCTTTTCTATTGAAATTGTTGGGGTATTTGAATATTTCTATTGCTTCTCGATGGAGTCTGGTGTAGAAATGGGTGGTAGTGGCCAAAACTCGCGTATTCCCAAATTGAATATCAACTTTTCACTTTTACTTCAACTTTTATCTTTCTAGTAGCCGTCGTAAATCATGCTTTGCTGTGAACGCTGCATTATGGTTATTGTGTTTTTAAAAATTTTTATAATGTTTTCACTGATGATGTCCTCCACAGAGAGGGACGAAACGTATGACAAAAATAAAAATAGAACACGGCCTTATATCCCGGTTAAGTTTGATTTTATGAATTCAATTGATAATTCCGGCCGTGAAAGCCTGAGAGTTTACGTAATGGGCAATAGCACTATTTATTTTTTATTCGATAGAGGTACCCTAGAGCGGAATATACGCGTAAATTTTTTTTAATGACGATGAACATTTATTTTTTTATCTAATTTCAAAGTTCGACTTTAAAAAAGGGCATTAAATTGTCCAATTTCCCTATGTGACGTACTTTTACCCTATACATTGATTTTAAACAATGCTTTAATAATTTATTTCATTTTCCGGGATTGATGGCCGTGTTTGATGAATAGAATTTCTAAACGTTTCGCTCTCTGCTTCGGAGAGCATCCTCAGTGGCAAAAAATCAACTGATAAAAATTGAAAATAAAAACAAATACTAAACAATTACAGCGTGAATGCTAACGTGGAATGAAAATGAGATCAGATACTAATACTATTGTTGTGCTGGCTTAACACAACAAGCCAGCACAACAATAGTATTAGAAAGTATTAGAAATATTAAATAGTATTATTAGTATAGTATTAGAAATTTTAAAATTCAAATTTTTTTTTAAAAATCGAAGGGCCTACTCGGAAATCCGGAAAGAATACGGACGTTTAGATACCATATATATACGTGTCATTCGGTTCAGTAATTAAAAAGCCTTTCTCTGGAAACCGTTCACCAAAAACTTTTTTTTAGAATAGAGAGATTAAACGCCAATCTCTTTCTAAAAAATAAGAGTATAATTGTTTAAAAAATCATATTGATACCGCGATTAGTTTTCATTTTGGATCGAAAAAACCGAAAAAGTGTCAAAAATTTTGAAAATTCAATAATTAATTACTCTAAACCAAATTCGAAATTCAAAAAAAGGGTGACGTAGTGCACATCTTCATACTTAGTAGGGTAGGGGGGGCAAAGCCCCGCAGTTTTCAGTATTTTTAACATTGTGATCGATAGGGGGTAGATAATCCCGAAATTTCAATTGGAGGTGTTAGATTGAGATGTTACCTACAAAACCAATCCAAATTTATACTCTTATCGATAGTATTTCAAGAGAAATTGACAATTTAGTAGAAAAAAAAATTGCGGGTCTTTGCCTCGCAAAATGGGGCAAAGACACGCACTTTTGAATGTTCGTGTCCAAATGAAATAAACATGGATAAACAAAATGTTTCAAACTAAAAACACTAGAGATAACCATCTTAATACATTAGAGCCCCTATTATCCGCGGAATTGGGTGCCAAGGGTACCGCGGATAGCTAAAATCGAAAAAAGGCCAAAAATGAGGTGAAAACACGAAAAAAAAATATTTCAGCATAAAAACTATGTTTCATTGTACAAAAAACATGATATGTAAAACTTTTAAAATGTGTACAGTACAGCAGAAACCTTTGCTCTACATCTAAAATCTCTCTAATGTCGTCTAAAATTTACCGTCATCATTAAAAATTTTTTCGTAGCAATCGTGGATCATCCGCTCGCGGATAATGGATTTCTAATATATTGTTTTAATATTTTTAAGTTAACCAACAATATTAAACATAGATATAATCCGTTTTAATGAAAATTGTCAATCTGTTGTAGCAATTCATCTTTCAAAAGGGAGAAAAAAGGGTTTCCGTTTGAGGATTGATATCTCGGAAACCTTTATTCAACTTTTTAGGGACCCTGTAGATTAGGGTGTATCGAAAAAAACTTTTTTTCGATTTTGATGATGCCTTAGTGCGGAAAAGTTGTCTAAGGTGACAGAGAGTACCTGTGAATTTTTTCAGAATTTTCGGATAATATCTTTAGGTGCCGCCAAGGCCCTGAAGGTCCCCATGTTAATCCAATGGAGCGCGCAAGCCAAGAAGGCCGAAAATTGGTTTTTCGCCCCTCATTTCTACCCTAATCACACGACGAATGTCTTCACTCGAGTTATGGACCCTATATGATCTAGGCTATCCGACAAAACTTGAATAATAGCCTAAATCTCTATATTACGTTTCTTTGTATGCTCCAATTTCGTCGAAAATCGCTTATTTCCTCGTTCAAATCAGAGCCCACAATCAACATAATATTGAGATTTAGGCTATTATTCAAGTTTTGTCGGATAGCCTAGATCATATAGGGTCCATAACTCGAGTGAAGACATTCATCGTGTGATTAGGGTAGAAATGAGGGGCGAAAAACCAATTTTCGGCCTTCTTGGCTTGCGCGCTCCATTGGATTAACATGGGGACCTTCAGGGCCTTGGCGGCACCTAAAGATATTATCCGAAAATTCTGAAAAAATTCACAGGTACTCTCTGCCACCTTAGACAACTTTTCCGCACTAAGGCATCATCAAAATCGAAAAAAAGTTTTTTTCGATACACCCTACTGTAGATTCTTATTTCCTTTTGGGGTGAATTCCCAAAGTTTTGAAGATGCGGGTATTTGCCCCGTTTCACTTTATTTTGAAAAACAAGCCTTATTATTTTTAGAGACATGTTAAGGAAATTATTTCAACACAAAACTGAAGTTCATATGCTCTCTTATCATTGGCTTATGTGTTTGTATTTCTCCTGAAGCCCTATTTTATGTAATGTTTAAGTAAAAGATCAGAAAAATTACATCAAAATGATGAAAAACAAACTTACAGCATTTTTTCAACTCATGAGTGACTTAGGGGTACGAACTTTCGTAGAATGATAGGTCACAATAAGACAAACCAACCACCTGGTTTTCAACTTTTGAATCGATTATTAACAATTAAAAATCGCGGTGCGTGGTTTTGCCCCGTGCGGGTTTTTACCCCCACCTACCCTATTAGGCTGCTAAAATCTTATTTCTGCTGCTAATATTAGGTCATCCCGAAAGTTTTGTCGCTCTTGGCAGCATCTGTATATAAGATATTTTTGACACTTTTCCATTATGTGATACCAATATAAACTGTAACTTTATCTACCGTCAACTTGGCATCTTGGCTTGATTTTGGGGACTGATCGACAACTGGGCTTTCCTTAAATCTACGTTAATATGTTTCTTCATTTCTTTTCTGCTCCAAATTTTGCATGTTTCCTAAAGTTAATATTTTTAAATAAAAATTAACTGGCTACTTCCCTTAAACAATTAAAGTTTTAAGTATTTTTAACAAGTGTGGAAAATTTAACTTGGATTTAAATTTTTTCTGAGGCATCCGGAGAGTTTGATCACAATCATCCATATTAAATTGCTGGATTGCTACTCCTAACCCTCTATTAGGAAAGATCCGGATGATCATTTACAGGAATCTAGATCGCTGGAAATTCTACCGCCGCTTTACAAAAGTAGTATAAAATGAGTTTCAATTTATTACAATCTTAATATGACTTAAAATTAAAGTTAAATTCCTTTGAATTTTAATTTTGAAAGTTTTCAATTAATGGCAACTTGAAGAAAACAAAATCTTATTAATCGTAGAAACTAGGAAAGCTGGAAAAGTGAGCCAACAAAAAAAGAGCCAAAATTGACAAAATTGGCTTTAGATAGAAGTAGAAGTACTTTACTGGTTTACCGTAATGGAAAAGTACCAAAAAATACATTGTATACAGATGCTCCCAAGAGCGACAAAACTTTCGGGATGACCTAATAGATTTTGCTGAACTGGATTACGCGGCGAAAAAACAAAAACTTCAACTTTAACCTTAAAAATACCCTAGAACTAATTATCACATCAGTTAACTTTTTAAAGAGTTGAAAAATAAAATTTTCTGAAACAGCGGCGGCCGCGGTGGCGGTAGCTTTTTTTAATATAAAGAGATTGTAATGATTTTACCTTTTCGATTATCTTACGCAATTTTTATCGATTTATTAACTGCAGAAAAATTATTTATTGGATCCCCATGTTTTCCAGCTGTATAAAACCATTTTACTCATCCCTCTTTAATTTGCACCTATTTCTGAATATATCTCTCTATTCTAAAAAAAAGTTTTTGGTGAACGGTTTCCAGGGAAAGGCTTTTTAATTACTGATCCGTATAACACATATTTGGTATCAAACTGTCCGGATTCTTTTGAGGATGTGCAAAGTGCCTTTAGAATTTCTAAAAAAAATCTCAATTTTAAAATATTTCCATTTTTTTAGATTACGGGTAAGGTTGTAGTTATAAAGCAAGAAACTATGAATTTCAAAAAAAAATGGAAAACATATTTCACTGGTTTTTAATATTCAAATAAATTAAATAATCATCTTTCTATTTATAACACGAATTTAAAAAATATATTTTGGGTTATTTTTAACAATATTTATATTTCTGTTGTTTAAACGGTTTTAATTATATTTAAAACTTATGTATAAATACTTTATCTTTGATTTTTTAAATAACAAATTAATATTTTTACATTTATCTTTGTCGTTGTGGCAACATAATCATTACCTTGGGTAAACACCTTGGGTATTAAAAAACATTACCTTGGGCAAATGGTAAAGGAATGTTACATTGCTCTGTTGTTAATTTTCTTGGAATTATAAGGCGACCCGCCAATTAATGTTACCATAAAGGAATTGTTAAATTTCCGCTACTGAATGTATATCCACCATTTTCGAAAGAATACCCCGGAGAAGTACTAACCCTGTTTTAAGAATGTCTTATAAAGTGAGTAAGTGCAGTGAGCAGGGTTTTGTGAGGAATTGCGAAGCGGTTCAAACGTGTCTGCGTCAGCAGTTAACGGGGGTTGGCAAGCGATAGCGAGCAGGGGGGCGGTAGCTCCCTAGTAATTAAAAACCAAGCAGTTAAATTTTACTGTGCATGATTTGTTGATCAGTGTTTTCGAGGTTGTAATTTTAATGGTGTCTCTGCGAACTTTTAATTTATTACCTGATTTGCTAAGCATGGCACATGTTTATCAAAACCCACTCAGACAGTTTACTTATTTGTTAGTGTCTATGTTCAATTATGCTTTATTAGAGTAGAAAAATTCTATGTTGTTTTGAAATTGAGTATATTAATTTTGAACTTTTATATTGGTTAAGTTTCAAAACACGCTCTTAATCGTAATAAATATTTATCTAATGAAACTTTTTAAATTTAAATTCTTCTGCTTAAAATCTTACACAATTGTTTACGAAAAGTCTGTATAAATATTTTGAACTAATTAAATAAATATTTTTTATAATTTTACATTAATGCAATAAGTGTCTCCATTTCTTCAAAGTGCAAATATGAAAATTCAAACTCTAAAGAACGTTGTTCTAACACAGTATTCCATTATTTACAGTAACATTTCCAGCACTCACATTTACAAATATAGAACACAATTCCTTACCGTGCATTAAAAATATGAACTTCACAAAATTAATCATTAAAAAAATATTAACTAATATTTAGTTAAACATCTAAAAAACGTCGAAGATCTTGCTCAAAACTGCATAGCTAAATATAAATTTCTTGTACCCTGTGGCTTGTTTAATAAAACATTTACACATAATCTTCCTCAAATTTGAAATAACTATTAATTAACTTGAAGAAGACTATAATAGTTTTAAGAGAGTGCTTTTAAAAAACAAAACTATCTCGATTGCATTAAGATATCAAATAAATATAAACTAAGTCACTAAGAAAGAATAAACTTTAAAGAGGATTTACAATGGACACAACGAAATGTCACTTACAAGTAAAAATAAATCTCCATTTGTTTTCCCAGATATATCCGGGTGGTTTCTGGTTGACTCCAGATTTTCCTGATATTTTGAGGATGGGTAAGTACTTTTCTCTTAATTCAGATGGTGTTTTTTGTCTGGGTGATTTACTGCAATCTGATAAAAACTTCTGCGATGGAGTTTTGAAAAGTATGTAATCTCAATCCATTAGTGTTATCATTAGCTGCTAATGGCTTTGCTCAATCAAATCTCAGCTTATTCCATTTTGAGGGCACTCGAACCCAATTTCGCCAGAGATGGACACAAATTATCAAAGAATAGTATTAAGTGATTATTCTCTACCATTTTCATGTTTTCAACTTTTTATATGAAGTTGACTTTTGTAATGAAATACTTGCCGAATGTTTAAGAAATTTTATAGATTCGCTAAAAATAATAAATTATGGGTATTACTCGAGATTATAAAGGTACTTAAAATAAAAATGTTGATTTTATTGTTAAACTGTTACACTTGGTTAACTTTTATATTAATGCTTTAGAAAGATTTCTTCTTGACAAGATTCTACTCGCCGCCAATCTGTCACTTTTAGCCAAGTCAGCTCTGATTGGTTGGTTGAAATTTCTTTAAGAAAATATAAGTTAGTTTTGTTAAAAATATAAACGAGGATAGAATACAAGAACTGCCGCATGCAAAGCAAACATCCTGCCTTTGCTTCTCCGGGGATTTAATTACCTTAGAACTTAATATAAAATCTTCCTTATTGTGTTAAATTTTGACTCAGGAGAAGTGTTGCGGATTTCTAAAAAATGACACAGCTTAGGACTATGTTCATTACTACACTGTAAAAAATAATCCTGCAAAAAAACAGAAAATTTCTGGCAGCAAAAGTTGCCAGAAAAAATCTGTAGGTTGAAAAATCCTGTAAACAGAAAAAAGCTGTTACCTACAGGTAAATGCTGTAAAAAGAAACTTTCTGTCAAGTGAGCCAAAGATTTTTCTGTTGCCTCTCAGTAATTTTCTGCTTGTGCGCATGCACTATTTTAGTAGAGTTATTTTAATTTTAATTAATTGATATCCGGGGATAGAACCCGCGACCTACCACATGCTAAGCACGCACGCTACCACTGAACCAAAGAAGATTCAGTACAACGTTGCCAATAGCTGTATTGGTTTTCGATGCAGTAAGTTTCTGTTTAAGTACAGATAAGCTAAACAACTAGGTAAAAGCTGTTATTTTACATAAAATAAATAGAAGTGCGGTGGGAATGTTACATGACAGAATATCTCTGTAAACATAAAGTCACTGTTATTGAAAATTTCTGTTTTTCTACAGTTTTTTTTACAGTGTAGTTATGTTCAAGTTTTATTATTTAGGTTCTATTACTAGTTATGTTCAAGTACTATGTTCATTTTGAATAATAGGCACCTGAGAAATAGTGCTTTACCCTCGGTAAATGCGTAACCATGGTTACGCTCTTTGCGCGGCCAATAGTAAGCCTTCTTCGCCACTTTGACGTTGATAGTTGCCATGGTTACCGATTCAGTGGTGGGGGAAGGAAATGTACTCAGACGCAAATTTAAAATGAATAGAGTATAGAGTCTAGTTTCTTCTTGGTTAGAAATGTTATAATTAAACGGGATTTTTTTTCATTTTATCGTTACTCTGAATGAAATACAATCGGTCGAACTAAATTGTGAAGGAATTCAGTATGTTTGAGTATGAAATTAAGTGTAATTGTTCTTCTGTATTATTCCGGTTTATAATTTATTACAAAAAATGCTTAAAATTATAGTTTCATACTGAGGAGATAATTCATCACATTAGTGACAAAATAACTTCTTAATATATTAAAGATTCATAGAACTAATTAGAAGAAATTAATTACTAAGTGCAAATTATCAATATGTACAATTAATTAATATAACTACTTTCGTTCTAAAGAAATTTAACTTCTTGACCTAACCATCATTTTGAATAATTAAAATAGTGCAAATCAGTTTTGGAAAAGCATCTTCTTTAGTAGTAAAGGTATCTTTTCTAGGAAAGGTATTGATGTACTTCTTCCCTAATTAAGTAAAATAATTAAATGTTAACATAGATTTTAGTTAAGCTCTTTCTTTTTTCTGTATGAATAAGAAAAAAATCTAATAAAAAAGTAAGGTATTTCAGTCGTTCATAGCGCCCCATTGACAATATCTACAGAAAACTAACACGCTAACACCAACCATGACTTTCAATTCCTTGAGGTAACATTTTTACTCTTTCTCTAGCTGCTAAAAATCGAACTATTTCTTCCTCAAACCAAAACAAACTAAATTTTTAATTCCATATCACAGTATTTTCGGAACATGAAATTTTAATGCTGCCATCCCCTGAAAAAGAAACTTTTTCTCCTCATACGAAAGAGCAAGATTTCGGGAGAAGGAATTATTCCAAGCATTCGTGTAAGAAAAATACTTCTTGAGAAAGGGGAAAAAATATATTTTCGTCATTACTTCCAATTTTTATCTTCGAAGGGAAAGGTTGCATTTTTCAATTATTCATTACCATCTGGGCATCATTCGATATGTGATGTAGCGTCAGTTTTAATGAAGTTTCAGCAAAAAAATATCACGTGATTCGAATGAGGAAGATTCTAGTGGAGTTTGAGTGTTGTTTTCAAAGGTATTCTTTTTTTAAAAAATGTTTTGTTTTGACGTTGATAAGCTGATATCGTTTGAAATAGAAAACATGGATTGATAAGAATATTTTTAAAAAAGAAAAATTTTTTTCAAATTTTTTTTAAGTGGGATTATTTTGTCTGTAGAGTACTTAATAGACAAAATATTAAGTAAATGCGATTAATTTTAAAGTAACATTACCATAGAGATTAAATTATATTATATGCATAAACTCCACAAATAAATCTATGTGTAATTTCATTTTGATTAATATAATAATTTATTTCTAAGTAGGTAATAAGGAAGTTGCATGTTTAAGATTTTCAAAAACAAACAAGTGTTCCGTATGGTTTTTTGTATGAAATATCTAGTAATTTGCAAAATGAAATATCTAGTCAGTTTTTCAAAAAAATGTACAGGTAATTAAATATTTTAATTTAAAAGTCGAGAAAAAAACACGTGACTGAAAACGTTTATTGTTAAAACTATAATATGACGTCAACAATAATACCATCAACTCCATTGCTTTACAATAATGTTTAGTATAAGATGACGTCACATCCAAACTCTTGGCGTTTTCGAGCGCTTTTAAAAAGGGGATTTTTGTTAATTTTTTTGGCAATCAAAAAATTTCTCGATCGGCCTCAAATTTTGGGTAGGGTAGTTGCTTATTTTTGCAAGAGGAATAGATTAAAAAATTAAAAAAAAAATCATGCAACTTCCTCACTATCTTAACTATTTAAATAGGTAGGTGTTTCATAATTAATCATCAAAAGTAAGTGTGTTTGAATGCTCCATTTCGCAAATTTCATAGAAATTCATGAATGCAAATAAAAAGTATATCAATTTTAAAAAAAATCAAAACAAGTGATTAAGTGTAAATATAAAAGCGAAATCTTTCAAAATTTATATTTACTTAATGAAATAACATAACTTAAATGGCCTTTAAAATATGATTTCAGTTACTAAACTGATTTATTCATTCAGACACCCATAATCAAACTTCGTTTTAAGAAAAAGCCATACCCCAAAGTATGACAAGAATAATGCCATGTAAGATAACCTAAAATTTATAAATACAAAAACTTAACAATTACTAATGATTTTATTCCATAAAGAAACTTCCATATTGAATTGTAGTTTATCAAGGAAGATATTCCTCATTTCTCAGATTGATATACAAATACTAATAAATTTTGCCAATAAAATAAAAAAGTAACTTCAGTTCTTCAGTAGAATTCCCCCAAATCCATTTCTTAAGTGCTTTAAAATAATCAAAATAATTACATAATAATGGAATTACCATATTAAGTCCCAATCAGCCCAAACTTTCAAGATTCTTCGTCCAATTTATGTAATGTACGGCTAAATTTCGTTTAATTCTAGTAGAAGAGGACAGGAGGGTATTATGGAATAGTCGGGTAATATGGAACACTTGAGTTTCTGCTCCCCCTCGTGCTGCTATCACGTGGAAATGCTACGAAAGTCTTAAGAAATCCCCCATGATGCAGTGCGCAAAGAGTTTAGCTTCTTGTTGTTGTCTGATCAGTCGCAGCAAAGCGAAGTGCGTTTTAGGATTTTCGAAAGTTTTTGACGGTAAATGTTCAAACCTTTCAACTTTCCAGTAACTATGAGACTTTGATTTTGTTGTTTAGCATAATGTACACTAAAAGATCAGTAGTTTCTTACACTGCAGTCGTTTTTTAGCAATCCATGTTTTATCGGTCAGTAAAAGGGTTCATAGTACAACATGGCCTTTCGGGTATTATGGAACATTCCATAAGCAAAGGGTAGGAAAAAGACGATTATGTTTGTGACTATTGTAAATAGACTCATGAATATTTTTATAGTTAAGATTAAATATGTTCTCTAAAGTCTAATTAATTTTCAGTAGCTGTAAATCCAACTATTCCATATAACCCGACTGTTCCATATAAACCTTCATTTGTAACTTTTTCTTAAAGTAAATTTTTTGATTTAAAAAAAATTTGATTATTTGATTCTGATTTAATTGACCTTTGGCCCTTCATTGTCATTAATTATAGTATGTACTTAAAATGATTCGGTGGTTTTTTATTAAAAAACAATAGTTTTTCTTAAATATATAAAGGGTGTTCCATAATACCCTCCTCTCCTCTAATTACGTAAACTTGACATATTTTATATGAACTGTTTATGATTAATTTTCCTTAAAGAAAAATACTTAATCAGATAAAACGGTAAAATACTTAATACACTACTTAAATATGGAATGTAAAGTCAAAGGCCACTATTATTTCCCTGGAAATTTTAAGTGGAAATCTATTCAATGTTAACTTTGAAACAAAGCAATCCAATAACGCTTGACAGTATAATCTAATGTCAAATATTTGGTTTTTTCCATATAAATAATATATTTCCCAACCACGTCTTGTTACATTAACGACTTGAAAAATCTGCATCGATCTTACATTTTACCAGGAAAAAAATAACCACAGTCTCGACGTATGTAATGAATTTAATTACCCAGATCAAATATTTTATAGGCTCAATTAAAACAATGCATCGCTTAGACGCGTTGCATGTAGAACTTTTTTTTATTATTTTTTTTTATTTTTCCCAGACTTCAAAAGACGAATACCACAGTTTCTGAACCAAGCTATTTTTTATCACCTAGAACCTACCATTCATTTTTAAGAAGTTCAACAAAAAAAAAATAACAGTTTTAATTAGCATAGATGCTTGGGGTGTTCCAAAGAATATTTTTTATCTTCGGGAATTGAAGGGATGTTATGCAAACAAAAAATAGCTTTCTTTCTTGCGTTAATCACGAAGAAAAATATATTAAAAACAGGAATACGCCATTCTATGTATCAATGAGTAATTAAAAAATTCCCAAGAATTTATCAAATCACAGCAAATAGCAATTTACCTCATTTTTTCTTTAAATTCTTTCTAACTGTTATCAGTAATTGCCTTGCATATTTTGAGAGAATTTAAAATTAATTATCATGACTATGAAAACTTGTGCGTTAATCATTCCTCTAAATTAGTTCCTCCTTTTTAAGTTCCGTGAAAAAGTCACATCGCTATTAGTCACATGCTTAACCACTATGCTAATGTAATCAAGTGAATTAAGTAAATACGTGTTCTCTATTAATTAACTAATTATCTTTGATGAAATACTTAAACAAATAGATGATTTTTTTATTCATTAAAATTTTCTTCAACGTCCATTTTAAATATAATTTTCTTTTTCTTTCACATTAAATATTCAATAGAATTTTTCCTTTTTGAAATAGGTTTTGTAGGTTTGATTTAAATATTTACTTTATGATTAGAGGGCTTTTGAAAATTATCCAACTAAACTAAGCAATATCAATTATTATACGTACTTAGTTAGTGAATATATATAATGTCATTAAAGTTGGATGTATTTCAAAGAGTTATAATGAACAGTTTCCTCAAACAAATATAGTGTAGTACTAATAAGTGAAAGTGAACAATAAGTTAATGAATAGGTATTTTATAATGTAATTAAAGTTGTATGTGTAATCCTAAAGAATTATAATGAACAGTTAAATTATACAAATACATAGCACTTAGTTAATGAATAGGTATGTTATAATGTCATTAAAGTTGGATTTTTTTAAAGAGTTATAATGAACAGTTTTATCTGATGACGTTAAATAATTAAAGATACGTTACTCAAAATCTGGAGATTCCATTGAGATGACTTACAGCGCCCCTAGAGGCGAATTAAATAAGTTAAAAAAATTAATTTAAAAACTAAGGGAGATAGAGCAAAAACCTCAATGAGAGTATTGTTGCCAACGTTATGAAAAACGCCCTGGAAAAAATTTCATACAAATATCGTAAATATTTTATACGATATTAGCATGTGAAAGCAGCACTCTTTTTCATGCCCATTAAAAAGAAAAAGTTCGCAAATTTGCAAGTTTTTTTTATTTTTTTGATTAAATTTTAATTTTGCCTTCATTCAACTAAAAAACCAAAAACTGCACCATAACACTGAAAAATTTGCAAATTTACGAATTTTTTTCAGTTTTGAGGTCTGAAAAAGTACTATTTTTACACGCGAATATTCAAGATATTTTCATAATATTTTTTTCAGTAAGTTCATAACGTTGTCAACAATACTCTCACTGAAGTTTTCACTCTATCTCCTTTAGTTTTTTAATTAATTTTTTTTTGCCTCTAGGAGCACTGTAAGTAATTTCAATGAATTCTCCAGGGTCACTAACGAGTAGACCTTACTTCGGTCACCCTAGGACACGTTGGTTCCGAATAAAAGCCGAGATACGGACTTTTGAAACACTCTGTATGATATAGAATTTTATTATTTCATTTCAAATTAATTTTGTAAAATATTTTTCAGAAAAGCATACTTGTATTTTTGTGTTCTTAAAATTTTGTAAAACTTGGAATTACTTGTGGAACCTGTGATTTATCGTGACTATTGAAAAATTTATTCTAGAACATTTTTTACAATGAGGAAGTTGCATGATTTTTTTTTATTTTTTTAATCGATTCCTCTTGCAAAAATAAGCAACTACCCAAAATTTGAGGCCGATCGAGAAATTTTTTGATTGCCAAAAAAATTAACAAAAATCCCCTTTTTAAAAGCGCGCGAAAACGCCAAGAGTTTGGATGTGACGTCATCTTATACTAAACATTGTTGTAAAGCAATGGAGTTGATGGTATTATTGTTGACGTCATCTTATAGTTTAAACAATAAACGTTTTCAGTCACGTGTTTTTTTCTCGACTTTTAAATTAAAATATTTAATTACCTGTACATTTTTTTAAAAAACTGACTAGATATTTCATTTTACCATACAAAAAACCATACGGAACACTTGTTTGTTTTTGAAAATCTGACACATGCAACTTCCTTATTATCAGTTTCTTTGTTTATGTTCACTAAGCAAGCCTTTACCAATTGGTTGAAAATATGTATAGTTGAGAAGAGGTATATTTGGTTTAAATGTATTTCAATTAGCTATAAACAGTTTCAAAAAGATATTTTTGATATTATAAACAAGGAAATAAAAATTATGATTCTTAAATATTACATTTTAAATAAGTTGTTTCAAAATTTACAAAATTTAAATTAAATTTATTAAAATGTAAATATATTACAGGTATTTCCAAAAACTATATATTATTTACCTGGGAAAATTCAATGGAAATACATTTAATATTAACTTCAAAACGAAGCAACACAACTACGTTTGACAATAATCTAATGTTAAATATTTGACAAGCATATTCATTAGCATTCGACTTATAATTATGTTTTGGGGTATGCATTAATGCACCTATTACTAAATTGTTATGCAAATTTTGCACAGTAGAATATCGCTTCGTGCTACAAGCCATTTTCAAAAGAGTAGATTTCAAAATATATAATTCATAAAAGGTTCCTTGGAATGCAAACTTTTAAAAGGTATAGTACAACTATTTGTAAACCAAAGCCATTAGACTTCACAAGCAACCCAATTCTTTCATTAATCCCTACAACTTCATTCTGTTGACAAGCTATCAACCAAGTTGAACTCAATTCCAACTCACTAACAATAAACCTTCATTAAACAATTATCTCCACGCATTTGTGAGCCCATCGAATTTCTATATGATGTTCATTAATAATTATTAATGAACGAGTGGCAACAGTCGGCGCTTTTATTGTTGCCAAGATGGGTGGCAAAACAATACAGTTAATTATGAACCTAAACAATTCACCGGAAACCGTTTTGTCTCAGTCATACGAAATTAACCTTCATTAACGCAGGACTGGGGCAAACATTATTTGATGGTTGAAGAGAATTTTTGTTGGGTTTTGAATTTGTTTTTACTAAACATTAATCTCTTCAGTGAGGAGGAATATCCCTAAACGTAGATTTAGGCGATGAATCATTTATTAGGTGCTACGCATAATTTCAATTGAGTTCACTCGAAATAATTTTTATTCAAAGTGTTAAACGCTTTATTTAGAAAAGTAAATATCGTTCATCGAAAAAAAACCCAGATATATTCTTTTGTTCCATCTCGGAAATATACAATAGCACAAATGCAGGTAAAAAAATTATAGTTGCACATGTTGTACCTCTAAGCTCTGTTTCTACAATTAAATATCTGGGTTTGCATGTTGATTCTAATTCAAAGTAGAAGACACACATTAGTGAACTAAGTTAAAAATTGCGTTTAGTTTTGGTTAAGTTTCACCACTTAAAAAATAAAATAAATACCATTTTCTTAAAAATTCTGTATTATTCTTGGTTTTAGTCTGTAATAAATTGGTATTATAATGGGGAGTTGAAAACAAATCTAACTTATTACCGTTAATTCCAATTCAAAATACGTGCTTTAAAATTTTTGAACCTAGGTACTCTAACCCTTTAAAATTTAGAACATTGAATATATTACCTATAAGATGTAATTTTTCACTTTTTTCACTTTTTTTTTGCGCCGAGATAAGTCAATATTTAATCTCAAAGAGAACGTTCCCCAAAGAAATCAAAATGAAGTGAACAAAGTTCCTAGATTTTTAAAGAAATTTTCGGTAAGCTTTTTTTTATCTAGCACCCAAATTTTACAACAATTTTACTCGAGATCTACTAAATATTGAGACACATTCGACTTTTAAGCGCAAACTTTTTCTTTTTATAATACATTTAGTAGACTTTTATTTTTGAGATTAATACGAAGCGATAGTGTTTGCAGCTACAAGATTTTGCCAATAATAGTCCAAGAAAGTTAGCTCAAAAAAGGGGTTGAGGTGGAACAAATTGTAAAAGAAAGTTTGATGGGTGATTCTTATAGGAAATTTTCCGTAGAAAACGATGGTGAAACGTGTGAAACGTATACCAAAATTAACCTCGTCCTTTAGCCAATATGGCGGATTTTCCAAAATGGCGGACAATCGTTTTTAACTTATAACTTCCTAAAAAATGGTAATAAAATTATAAATTTTGCAGTAAATGATTAGAATTTAGTAACAAAAACAATGGGACACTGTTTTTTTCTCTTACAATTTGTCATTTATCCAATATGGCGGATTTTCCAAAATGGCGTCCACTAATGTTTATAATAAAAAAAATTATGATGATAAATTCGTAATTTTTTCAGGATATGGTAAGAATTAAGTCATAATAATATTCATATCAATTTCCTTTCCTCAATGTATCAAATATGGCGGATTTTTCAAAATGGCGGACAATCGTGTTTTACTAATATGCTAAAATTCGTTATTAAAATAAAACTTTTGCTGTAAATTATTAGAATTTAGTAGCAAAAATAATGTGGAACTGTTTTTTGTCTCTTGCGATAAGTCATTTATCCAATATGGAGGATTTTCCAAAATGGCGTCCACCTAATATTTAAAATAAATAAATTATGATAATTAATTCGTAATTTTTACAGGATATGGTAAGAATCAAGTCATAATAATATTCATATCAGTTTCCTTCCCCTCAATGTATCAAATATGGCGGATTTTCCAAAATGGTGGCCACATATTTAGATCCTTTATATTTTTAACGTTTTTACATATAAATAAATTTTATTTTGGCATAACATAAGTATTTATATATTAAATTACCTATAAAATAGTATATTAACCAAGATTTTGCGATACATAGAAATAATTTCCAAAAAGACGGCCCCATATTTCAAACTTAGTGGTAAATGGTAATTGTTGAATTTCTACCTACCTTAAACATTATTTACCAGTAAATTTTAGTAAAATATAAGTATTCTGCTTATATTTTACCAAATAACATTTAATATTTCTAATTATTAAGAAAAAAAATTAAAAATTAAAAAGGCTCTAAATAAGTGGCCGCCATTTTGGAAAAATCCGCCATATTTGATACATTGTGGGGGAGGAAACTGATATGAATATTAATATGACTTAATGTTTACCATATCCTGTAAAAATTACGAATTAATTATCATAATTAATTTATTTTAAACATTAGGTGGACGCCATTTTGGAAAATCCGCCATATTGGATAAATGACTTATCGCAAGAGACAAAAAACAGTTCCACATTATTTTTGCTACTAAATTCTAATAATTTACAGCAAAAGTTTTATTTTAATAACGAATTTTAGCATATTAGTAAAACACGATTGTCCGCCATTTTGAAAAATCCGCCATATTTGATACATTGAGGAAAGGAAATTGATATGAATATTATTATGACTTAATTCTTACCATATCCTGAAAAAATTACGAATTTATCATCATAATTTTTTTATTATAAACATTAGTGGACGCCATTTTGGAAAATCCGCCATATTGGATAAATGACAAATCGTAAGAGAAAAAAACAGTGTCCCATTGTTTTTGCTACTAAATTCTAATCATTTACTGCAAAATTTATATTTTTATTACCATTTTTTAGTAAGTTATAAGTTAAAAACGATTGTCCGCCATTTTGGAAAATCCGCCATATTGGCTAAAGGACGAGGTTAATTTTGGTATACGTTTCACCATCGTTTTCTACGGAAAATTTCCTATAAGAATCACCCATCAAACTTTCTTTTACAATTTGTTCCACCTCAACCCTTAACTTTCTTGGACTATAAGTACAAAAATTATTAATTTCAATATTTTTGTTATATTTATTTTTTAATTGAATCACATTGCATTTTTGCTTTACTTGATACTGAATTATGATGTATGTATTTTATTTGATTTATTACTAGCTGATATGCCCAACCTTGTACGGGCGGAGTGTATAAATTTTTTTTTTTTAGTTTTCTTAAAATACATTTATATAATTTATTTAATCAGCAATTACCTATCATCCCGGTATCCCAGGCGGTAATTTCACTATCCCAGCGTTCCCGTTCTCGGTTATTTTCCTATCCGGGTGTTCTCGGTAATTTTTTAACATCCCTGTATTTCCGGTTATTTTTCTTTTCCCGGTTTTCCCGGTTATTTTTCCTACCCCGGTGTCCCCGATAATTTTTCCTTTCCCGGTGTTCCTGCTAATTTTCAAATCCCGGTGTGGTTTTCCTGATAATGTTTAATATCCTGATGCCTTTATAAAGTAAAAAATTTGAAAAACACATTAAAGTTTAAAAAAACTGAATGTAAAAATAACCCATTCTTCAGTTTTTTGAAAAATAAGATTATATTTTAAATACAAATACAAATACAAATTAAGTCGACCAACTACAGGCGTAAGCCCAGCAAGATTGGTCCAATCTTTTTAACTCAAACTACCGGAATCCCAGTATCTGTCAATTTTCCTCTTGAACTGGTTTAAAACCCCACAATTTACAATTGTTTCAGGCAACGCATTCTATCTATCCACTACCCTATTAAAAAATAATGCTTTCTACAATCTATTACCCGTATTGAAATCTAGTCCCTCTGTGTCCCCTTGCTTTACCATTTTAAAAAGTTGAATCAAATCCCCTCTAATCCTTCTTTTCTCTAGAGTGAACAAATTTAGCTTCTTTAATCTTCCCACATAACTTTAACTGGATATACCCTTGACCATTTTAGTAGCCATATGCTGAACCCTTTCAATTGAATCAATATCTTTTTTTAAGTATGGAGACCAAAACTGAACAGCATACTCTAGATGAGGTCTCACCAAGCCTCTGTATAGTGGCAAAATAATATCCTCGGACCTTGAAGAAACAGTTTTTTTAATGCATCCCAATATCCTATTAGCCTTTTTACTAGCAGATGAACACTGATGAACCCATTGAAAGTTCTCATTTACTATCACCCCTAAATCTTTGATCATATTACCTTCTTTAACTTTGTCCCCTTGCAGATAAAATCTGCCCTACCATTCCCCCGACCCATATGAAGTACCTGACATTTACTTATGTTGAAGGACATACCCCATTTTTCAGCCCATTGTGATATAACATCGAGATCCCTTTATAGTATCGAGATAAAATACGAATCTACAAAATAATTTTAAATGTGTAGACGCATTAATTATAACCAAGCTCTTCTAAAAAAACTCTTGAAGTTACTAATTTGGGAACACAATGATAAAACTTTTTATTTCTATAATAAACATATTTCTAAAATTAGATGACGAAACAAAGCACTATTTATGTACATTAAAAATACCAGATCTAGTTTCTAAATTCATAATTTTAATTGCAATACATCATAACTTTCACTGGGAAGTTAAATTACCAAAAAAAGCTTTTATAGTTAAAAACTACTTCAATCAAAGTTAAACTATTATTTCAAAATTTTGCATACACAGAATCAAACAGAGTTTTTTACATACACTTTATATATAAAGTCTGATCGAATAATAAATAAGTGCATAAAATCATTGTTTCTTCTCACAAGAGTATTTTCTATTTTTAGTTTTTACTCCGGGGGGTGTCGGCGTTATATATTTCTCATTTAATCTCCTCTTGGAAATATTCGTTTCCGTCCATTAAATATTTATCACGACTACAGAGAATCCAGCGAAGTTTAATCTCGAAAAAAGGTATTACAGCAGCTCCTCTCTTAACTCCTAAGTTTTAACTCGGAGTTAAAACTATCTTCTTTTTACGTTTAACGACTACTCTGGAATTGAAGGTGAGAAAGTGCATTAGAAAGCATAAGCTGCGTTGAACGCTAGAGCATAATTAAGCCGGTACTGGGGAGTGCATTAATTTTTTCTATTAGGAAAATATGCGGGAACACGATTTGTAAGTTTATCTCTCTGCACTTTCTCACTTGCAGTTTATAGTTTATATAGAGCGACTTGTTTTAAATGATTGTAAGTTTTTCTTTGGGTTATTGCATCTTTTTAGGTTTTTTTCTGACCTTTATACGCATTTAATAAATAGGTTGTAAAAAGTATTTACTGCACGTCTATAAATGTGCACTTAAAGGTTTTAGAAATGATAAACAATTTAATTTTATAGTTTAAGCTATTTGAGTTTAGATTAATTTATTCAGCTTACTAACTGAGGTTGATAAATATATTTTCATTGCAAAATAGGTATGTAACGCAAAAACTTTCAATTTTTTATCAAGTTACTCGGTAAATTTATCTAATACTAGCGCTAAAGCGCTAGACCCGGCTTTGCCCGGGCGCAGTCGGGCTTCGCCCGGGTTTCCGTTTTTTAATAAATATCATCAGGTGTGTTACAGATGGGCTTCGCCAGTCCATTTTTAAAGAAAATTATTCTGGTGTGTTACAGAGGGGCTTCGCCAGTCCATTGAAAAAACTATTCTGGTGTGTTACAGATGGGCTTCGCCAGTCCAAATGGGGAAATAGTTAAATAAAGGATCTATTTTAATGTTTATGTTACAACAATGGATTTTAAACTTCAACAATCGATTTCATATGCAACAATTCGAGAATATGCCTGCAACAATTAAAGTTACATCTTCTTTACAACAATGTGGTTTTGCCCTGAAGTTAGGCATGAAAAATGGGTTTTTGAGCATAAAATTGTCCAAAAAAGTTATTAGGATGCATCGATTTTAAATTATTATTCTTCAGAGACCTTCCTTGGAGGGAGTAGATCAACGTGGTATAGTTTAATAGTTAATGTAGGTTCGAAAAGTTTAAAACTATAAAGGACATACATACATACATACATACAAACATACAAACAGACAGACAGACATTGATTTTTATATATATAGATTTTATGGTATAATACTTTAATTTCTTTTTAATAACGAATTTATTACATCCAGCTATTTAGTTTTGGACTTAACTTTTTTTAAAACTTTAACTACTTTTTACATAAACCTAAGGTCTTCTCTATGTATTTTTAATATTCTTAACTAGAGGAATTGATTTAAAAATGTAAAAGCTTTTGCTTTATTGAAAAAAAATTAGCAAAAAGAATTGTGTTCGATAGAAAACCTCAAGACATAGTTTAGTTAAAAAACTGCATGATTTACTGATTCTAAAATAATAATTCCAAATGTAACATTCAATCATAATTAACTTAATTGTTTTTAATGTCCGTAAACTGATATTAAAAAAGGAATTGAATGGATTACACTATTATCTTCCTTTTAAATGTGATGGATGAAAAAATAATTGGATGCCATATCGGGTTTTAAATTACCTGCTTGTAAATGTAATAAAAGTATCTAAATTAAATTGTGTCATCATCCTTAATGAGAGAGTACATTAGTAGAAAAAACTTCAAAGAAAAACAAAAATTAAACTCTTAAGTAATTCTTGAAAAAAAATAATTACACGGCTTTGTTCTTAAATTTGATAGAAACAAATGAAAACTTTCTCCTCGTTTAAAAACCCAGGAAGAGAACTGATACTAAATCCCTCAAAAACGTAATGAAATATATGACGTCTCATTTTGTAAATAGAAAACTCATCCATCCAGAACACAGTAGAGACGCAGAAATTGAAAGAACGAGCCAACCTCATACAAAAATAAACCAAGAGGAACAAAAAAAAGTATCATCTCTTGCTTCTCCAGTTTCGTTTTTTATCTTTGAAATCCCGCTCTTGGAAATGGAAGATAAGGATTGCTTACTTCTGTTCTCCTGATGTCAATTTATTTCTTTTTGCTCCTCTCATTTCCACGTACCGCATAATGGCGTTCGTTAAAGAAAATTCTCGAGCTTTATTTCACTCGCTTTTTTGTGAGAGTTGTTTTGGCAACGGTTGTCTTTCTCCTCGAGGCTTTCGCTTTTGTCTGTGGTCTTGGGATTGCCTTCCGATGTTGGAACCCGTCGTGTAATTAGAGAAGTTGGCGCGATTGGAGTGTTTTCTTATCGTGCTTTTCGATTGGGTTATTTTGGGCAATATGGGATTTGGGAAAGTTGTGTTTCTTGACTTTCGATGATTCCCGACCAATTTGTACATTAATAGCACCAGAAATTTCTGGAGTAGTTTATTTACCAGTCTTGTTTCACAAGTTGCTTGGTTTTCCTAATTGATTTGATATTTGATGAGAACATATTCCTTATTAAAGGTTCTAAATTTAAAATCAACAGTGCATTTTATTTGATCCAATGTATCCCAGATGCCATATAACCTTACCGTTATTCTTCTCTTTTCATTTTCATTGGATTTACCAAAATAAGGTTTGCCTAAAAAATTTTGGTCAATTATATATTATGGTTTGTGCATGATAAGGTTGTAGAAAAATGATAAATAAAACTCTAGAAAACCTTTATCAAAATCCGTCAACTCAGTTTCTAACCATATTTTTTTGTTAGGTAACTGCTTACCTCTTGCTGGCGTCAACTAGTACGCGCTATTTTTATTTTGTCACAAGGAAAAACCTCTAGTTGAACAAGTTTAAAAAGGCCATCTATATGCTATTTGGTTACAATTAAATTTTCTTCATTGCCCTTGGGGACTGAAGAATAAGAATGGACGAATGAATAAGACTTGGGGAAGGAATAAGAATGTTTTTTCAACCATGATTTATTTGGATTTAAATAAAACTATGTGTGAATACCAAAATTTTAAAATTATAATTAATTATTTTTATTGCTTAAGTGCTGATAGTTTAATTGTATCTCAACACATTATCGCCACAAAGAATTTGGAAAGATGAAAAGTTATTTTTTATGTTAAGGAAGAGAAAATGTCATGATGCTTTTGAGTGCATTTTGCATAACTAAATTTTAAAGATTTTATTTTCGTACCCGTTTATCTTTAAGTACTACAGACTACCAGATTTTTTTACACATCAACATGGCTTATTTTCAATTAGGCACGATATTTTTTACAGTAGTAGATAGTCACTTTTTTGTACGTTAAAAAAACTCTTACAACCCCTCTTGTTTCTTTATCATTAATATGATTGGTTATCTTCAAAGTTTCTAGAATTGAAAAAAAAGTATCCTTTCTAAGTAAATAATATAAGGCATATTTCATATAAGTACGGATAAGCTGTAACAAAATAATAGTTTATTTTTTAGTGATAAACTACATAATGGTATATTTCCAGCTTTTCTCTTTCAAAAAGATATCTCTTAACTTTACAGCAAACTTTGAAACAAGCTTTTTCAAAACAATTTTATCAAAGACTTAAGCCATACAAAAGCTTCAAGCAGGAATTTATTGAACCTATTATTTTCTATTACTACCACCCCTAGGAAACTCTCATACTTTTTACAATCTGTGGTCAACATCAAATCTTTAGTTTTTCTCCAAAAACCAACGCAATAAATTTTCAAATTGTGATTACACCACCCAGAATAAACTCGCTGGTACACGAACCAAACAATAACAATGAACCACAACCGCTTTTTGATAGCATCAACTCCCCGAAAAGAGATGCTATCCTCGGATTAGATTCCCAAACCCCATTCTCATTACAGCTAACTCCCTTTTTGCATCCATTAAATTTTAAACTGCGGTTTCCTCTTAATTTTCTTAATCTCTAAACATTAAACCCTCCCAACCAACCCTTATCCCTAGGGGCTCGAAAGAAGTGCCCTCTTGTAGTAGTAATCAGAACGTTTCTTTGCCCCTAGACCATTAGGGACGAATAAAAATTCCGCATGGGGCAGCTCCTGTAGCAGCCAGTATCACTCATCTATATTTAATTACTCGCCTAATGCGGATCCTGGAGAGTTAGACGGTCGCCTATCTTCGCTTTTAAACCGTCTAATTTCTGATGGGCTCATGCGTATGGAGAGGTGGGATTTCTTTTGGGCTGGTTGGTCCTCCTGATGGGTCGTTAGTGGGTTGTTGTGGAGATGTCTGGTGAAGTCTATTGGGTGAAGAGGTTTTGTTGTTAGTTGTGGTTTGTCGCCTTTCCATATGGATGGGGTTATGTTCTCCTTGACTAATGGTGAGTTTTATTAAGAGTCGGTTGCGTTGATTGTGTGGTTTTGGGTAATTTTATTTTTGTTGTTGCTGGCGATAAAAGAGTTCGGTGCTTTGCTATTAAGAGTTTTGCGGGGTGTAAGAGGTTGATGTTGGTGCTTTAGATTTTGCGCAAAGTTTGTTCTTAAATTTTATCTGTAGGGAGTTGAAATGACTGAGAATAAATTGTACGTTGGAGAAGTGATAATTTCTTTTTTTTTCTTTGATTTTAAATGGAGAAAAAAAGTGTTCAAGTAAAATATAAATTCAAGAGGTAAGCTTTTCCATTACTGGAAACACAGTAGTTTTAGGAGGGCTTTTCAAAAAATTTGAAATGATTTTGCATGTTACTAAAATAATGATGGTCCATTAATTGTTGAAAACTTGGATTTTCTAGAAACATAAATGAAATTACATCGTTATTATTAAGAATAAGTGTTCATAATACTTTAACATAGTGTATGGTAAAATGGCGAATTGATATAACTATAATCTTCAACAAAAGTAACCAAGTTTCAAAATTTATGAAATTAAATTATCAAAATACTTAGTCCTTCAAAGATTCAAATATTCGCTTAGGATCCAAAATGTGTATCCCCACTTTCCCCCATAAACTAAATAAGAAAATGAAATTTAGTAGGGTCGTATTAAAATAAACTATATGGACCCGCAGAAAACGTCCACCTAGTTAGCAATTCCTAACCACCTTCTGCCACAAGTTGAATACGACACCTCTTTCACTCCCTTCTAAGTATTTTTAATAACACCTTTCTCCCACTAGTCCCAAAAAACCATAATTTATAAACACCCTCCAAAAAACTACATTCATGCATAATAAATATTCCGCAAGCTCAGCAGCAAAGAAGCAAGAGTGACGAGCCTGTTGGAGCTTTGTAATGCCAAAACCTGCGGTCCGGAGCAACAGAACCATATTTCCTTACTAATTAAGTAGCGAAACCAAACATTAAATAGCGGCGACTGTGACGCTGCGCCATTAGCCTGCAGCAATGCAGGAGGTTAGCCTTCATCCATTAGCACATAATTTACGCATCTGTGGTGGCAGATTCGCTTTTTCTCATTCTTTTTTTTGTTTCGTTACATCCACCCTTGGAACACTTTTATCTCGAGATTAAAAACAGGGGAAGTCCATCAGGGGCCTTGCTTTTCGAGACTAGCGTTTTTAATGTATGGGTGGGAGATAGAAAAATGGAGGAGGTGTAACGAGCAGAAAAAGGATTGTGAAATAAATTTTAGGGATATCTGTTGAATACTGAGGGGACGGTGTGGTGTAGTAGGTGGTGTTCTTGAGTTGAGACTATTTTGAAAGGAGGTTTTCGTAGAGCATTGGTGGATACTTTCCCTCCAGTTAAAGTTTGAATAGCCATATAACATTTTTCTTTGCCCTATGCTAAGATTGTTTTATTATTTCTGGTTCAAAGATTGTTCCTGATTACAAAGATGTTCTCAAATAAACTAATGATTATCTCACACAATCGCTGCAGTCTCAATAAAAAACTTGAATTATAAATTAACGTTGATACTTAAAACAAGATTTAAATACTTTTTTAAGATGTTTATTTAAAAAAAGAATAGTTCTGTCGCGCATAAGCCCCTCAACGTGCTGATGGGTTAGTGGTTAGGTTAAAGTATCCTTTACTACGAAGCTGTACGTCTGGGATTTGAACCCCCTTTCAGACATAGATGTTCGTCTCGTCTTGGGTTAATCAAGGCCTTTTGGTAGCCCCCCTGTAAACGGGAGTTCGGGTGAATATGTGTGCCACGGGTAGCAGTTCTTTACTTCCGTGACCTTGGTTCACAAGTACCGTCAGGATAACTTTGGTATTACTAACCTTGGCATTCCAAAAGTATCTTTCATTTGTTACTACTACTAATACTGAACTCGGGAGTGTCTGAACTCTTCATCGTTATTCCCTTGCTCTTTTTTTATTTATCCCTTCTAAAGGACATATTCACCACTAACCTAACCTAAGGTTAATCTAGAATTAAACCTCTAATCGGTAGTTACATAAAATAAGATTTAAACCTATCAGAGTTGACAAAAAGATATATCATAGTATTTTCCCCACTTGTTCCATTTATTAGGGAAGTTAAGTTCAGGTTTTAGGGCCTATCCTTTTAGAAAACAAAAATAAAAAGATGGTTTTAAAGTAAGAAACAAAATATATTTTTTAATAAACTTGTATTTAAGTATGATGTGAATTTCTATTACAAAAATGTTCCTACTTCTAGGACGAATCTCATACATCTCTAAATAGTTAAATGTCATTTTGTGCTCACGATCCAATCAATTTTAAACTTGAAAGGTACACAAGTGGTGGTTCGTTCGCTTCAGAGTAATGACCATAAAATGCTCTATTAAAATCTTACACATGCAAGGCACGATCTTTGATAAGTGACTTGTCTAACCCTGGCAGAAAACACGACAAATGGAGCTGGGTGACAGTCGTCAAACGAGACAGAGATCCTCACGAGATAATGTCATCAATCAAGAGTATGAACATTCCAGATTAAGAATTTATGAAGGCTCTAAACTTTCTGTCAAATTTTCCTAAAGGCATTCCATTTTCGTGATGAATGTTTAAATTCTAATGGTAATACCCTCATTAATTTCAACACTAACGTTTTCTTTTCTTCATAACACGCCCAAATCAAACCCTTTTTTTGCAAGAAAGTTGAAAAATGCTACTATTTTTCTGCTAATTTTTGGGTAATTAGTATAACTTTCATTTCAACCAAAGCCAACACGCCTTGCCAAAAAGTTGCTCTGGATCCAAAACATCTCCTTTGTCTGGTTCGTAATCACTCATTTCCTGACAGTTTCCGGGTGCTGACTCATTAACTGCCAACTGTCTTAAGAGCACGAGTTTTTAATTTATGGAAAGTCGGGCCGTTGGGCTATATTTTAAATTAGAAGAGTTGGCAATCTCCGACTTAATTACCCAGATCATTAATCACTTTTCTGGAGGAAATCCACTTTTATTTCAATCCACTCCAGATTAAAAATTAGTGAAGTTAACGTTATTTTGATTGAGTTGCCGAAGTGAAACGTTAATTGGGTTTAAACGTCTTTTCAAATTTTTGAGAGCTGAGAGTGAAAAAATCTTAAAAATGGAGTATTTTAACTTATTCACATTGCCTCAATCTAATTGTATCGAAGATCAAATTAACTCTCTTTTTATAATCATAATTTTAAACCAGTGGATTCTTTTTAGAAAATTTATCTTTATCTTTTGGAGTCTTTTTTAATGGTGTCATCGTAATATTCAAACGACACTTCGAAGTTATTATTTATTTCCTTGCAGCTTTTTTTAGCTGTTTTAAGATTTATATTTAGATCATTTAATTATTTTCCTTTAAGTATACCCCTAATAAAGAAATATTTATTTAATACATAAAAATATAACATTTTATTTGGTAAGTACAACATTAGAAAAATGCATTTCTCTAAAGAAAATAATTTGATTCACAGTACAATACTGTTGAACCAACGATAGTAAAAGGGTCATGTGATTTTTTGCTTCAGTATTTTTTATTTTATTTAAAATATGCTGATTTTTTTATGTATATAGAGGGTATAACTAAGGTTAGAGGGTGTAAATGTATCTTCCTTCCTCTTTCGATCACCTGCCCCTCAGCTTCTTCCTTTCTCTCCTCCGAGTATGTCAAAATCACGTGACTCATTTACTATCGTTGGTTCGACAGTAGATAAATATGTAGATAATATAGAATTTTCATAGCGTATCTGACGTGATTAAAAAAATTCCTTTTAAATCGGTTAATCAAATCTACTGATTATTGTGTCAAGTATTGTCTCCCTAATAAAAAAAATAAATATTACCTCAAAAAATCTTTTCATAATAAGATTCTAACTTTTTTAAACAAGTATTTTGCTTCAAGCATATAAAAAATATAGCCGTGGAAAAAGCAATCGATAATACTGTTATTTCGTTTTTTTAAACAATTTACTGTGATAAAAAGGAAAAGTAATTGAAGATTTTTCTTTTATTTGAAACAAACAAAAAGCTCCCCGTGCACCACAATGTTACAGAGGGCTTACACAATTACATGGGGCTTACAGAATACATTGTAGTGCACAGGGAGCTTTTTGTTTGTTTCAAATAAAATAAAAATTATAACTTGAGATTAGCAGTAGTTTATTTACAAACTTTTTATATTGTATGTATCTTGCATTAATAATATAAAAGTCACATTTATTTTTTGAACCGTCCAACCTAGATTCTTGGAAGAAATAAACTGCAACAATGTAATACTTTCGAAGAATTTTAGCAACAGAGAAACCTTAATTACATCTCCACACTCCTTCCAGACATTTCTAGGAGCAGTGGCTTGAGAAACACTGCTTTTATATTTCCACTTTCCATCGAAAAGCTTCGAAAATTGAAAATGTCTCCTTTGAAAATTTAAAATGTAATGGATTCTATTGGACGGAAATTGCAATTAAAGTGCCTAAGGGGATTTTGCTGTTTCAAAAAAAGTTCGCTTTCCCAATATTCGTCATGTCAAGGTTCCACATGCAAGTAATTAAATTGATTATCACAATGGACGAAAAAAGGCGTTCATTTTGTCAAAAATTAAGCATTGCGCTCGGTTCTACCAGCTCTGTCACATAATTCAAACTCATTTCAAACTTTTTTTCTGATCATGGTCTTGCATAATTACTTACTCCATGTAGATTCATTTACGGTGATAGAAGAGGATGAACGTTAACTGTTTGGAATCGTAAATCATTTCTTCTTTTTGAAGTCGTCCTGGCAAAGTTTTTTTCGATATTGCTATTAATTTTCTTCAAATGGTGGCAGCAATTACATATCGCAGTTTTTATTAATACTTTCTTTTCAAAAAAAAATGGCTGATTCGGAACCGCACGCTAGAGTTAAACGCCTCGTACTTTTCATCTACTAAATTGCTTTTTAGGAAAGATAATGAATTTAGAGGCTTTCGATTTATTTTACATGGTGGTTAAATCGTTTTGGGACAACCTATCATTATAATGGTATTAGTGCTTAATATTCGCGTGTTTTTGCACGTAACTCAAGAAGCAACACTTGATGGCAGCTTTTGAGAAATGATTCAGATTCTGTGGAAGAAGGAGTTCCGCGTTTTTTGTCACGAAAATTGTGCAACGCGTAAATGATGAACAGAATACCTACTTTTTAGAAAGAAGTATCGCAATTACCATTCTCGTTATCTTTAGTGCAACATTCATTAACTTATACTCTATCACAGCATTTATCGCATTATCGGACTATGAGTTTTTGTTTTCTAAATTGATATTTATCACACTAATACTATTAACTTAATTTTTTAATTTCACAAGGATGAAAAAATTTTCGCAGAAAATTAATTACGTTACAATGTTGCTAATTAATATTATCTTGCTAAATTTATTTTATATTTTACTAGCACTGACACTTTAGAACCGGGCTTCACCCCGGGTTTCAGTGTTTTAATAAATATCATCTGGTGTGTTACAGACGGACTTCGCCAGTTAAAATGTGTAGCACTGTATGCTAAGGTCAGGCGTTACCTGGACAATATGCCCGGCAGAGTAAGAAATAATTAAATAATGGATCTATTTTACAACGTTTTTATTAGGTCATTTTCAATCCTGTCTGTCCGTCTGTCTGTCTATCTGTCTGTTCGGAAGGAATTTAGTAATCAATTTTAAGCATACTTCCCCATGAGCTAGAGACTTGAAATTTTGAACATAGTTCAGATCTGGATGACAATACGATATTATCTCGTTAGTTTAGTTCAATTTGCTGTCCCTGAACCCCCAGGGGGACTTAAAGTTTAGAAGTTCAACTATAGGACCTATAGGATAATATGCCTACAACAATTAATGTTACATCTTTTCTTGTTATATTTACAACAATTGATAGTTTTCCTCATTATGTTAGGCATGAAATCTTGATTTTCAAGCGTAAAATGGACCAAAAAAGTTGTTAGGATGCTTCAATTTTAAATTATTTTTATTCAGAAACCTTCCCGGGAGTGAGTAGATCAACGTGGTTAAGTTGAATAGTTAAAGTAGGCTTGAAAAGTTTAAAAACATAAAAGACATACATACATACAGGCAAACATTCATTTTTATGTATAGAAATGTTTTTAAAAGTGGACATCTTACGTAAAAGTAGGTGGGACTTTTTACTTGCAGATCTTCAACCAAGTATAAAAAATAATAATCAAGTCACATCATCAACATTGTAAGATCAAGCTTCATATAATAAAATATGTGTAAATAGAAACACACATATTTTCTTTTTCATACAAGCTATTCTTATGCACACAGGGCGAGGGGTAAAATTCAATACATAATAAATAAAAGAAATATTATCCAAAGAAACTGTCAAGAAATACTTTGTTCAAATATTGTTAATAAAGAGCTCATAATGAAATAAAACTCGAGCAATCTTCTAAAAATATCTCAGTCAAACCAATACGACTCAAATTATGTGCTTAAGTCTTCCATTTTTCACTCTTATCACGTAAACTCGTTGTCAAGGTACAATTTTTGATAATGAATTTCTTTCCCTTGGCGAACTTTACTCCTTAATGATCGCACTTCCTACACCCTGCGTGCACGTCTGTACCTCTCACGTTATTATTGTTCTGCACTTCTTCGTACACGTCATTAACAATACAACTCTCATGACTCCACTCAATAATTCAATTTTTAGGAGATGAATGAGATATAAATAGTCCATCGCCATTTTGTTTTGGAGCCATAACCCTCAACTCATTAAGCACGGAGGAGAAGAAGAGGCATAAATACTAAATCTGCTTCGTGAAACGTGCTGACGGAGCGAATCTGAATAATTCATTCCTCGCCATCGTAATTTGGACACTTCCCTCGTCCGGCTGTGGGCAGTACACGTGTTATTCTGTCCGGAATACTGATTCACCGGGCCGCATCGCTCACAAGGAATGATGGGAGGCGTCAAAGACGGGACGTTTGTTTTCATTAGGGCGGTTCTAAACGGGGGTTCTTGGATTTATGTCTTTGTATAGCAGACGGATTGGGTTAATAACGCATAAATTTTACATATTAACAAAATAAACATTGCCTATACATAACAACTCGTTCATCTCTCAATATTTTACTCTTATTCATTAGACCTACAGTCAAACCTGTTTTTATGCGAGGAAAATTGGCCGCACAAAAAAATCGCATAAAAAATTCGCGAGTAGCTATAAAAATAGTTTTCGCAGCACATTTAAAAAATATTTTTTTCATGCGGTGAATAAGGACCGCATAAAAAAAGTTTGACGTAGGACCGTAGCGAAAATCCCTCAGCTTAGCTGAATTGAAAAACTCTTTATGTTCGGACTGTAACTCAATCCCCATCCTACAGCTGAATTGAGAAACCGTTTCTATACCTACCGTAGACTTTTTTCAGTTACCATGTAGTTGGCGACGACTGTGTTGTTTCATGAGACCCATGTATGTCTCGGTAGCCAGATACACAAGATTTTTTTTCTAATTTGAAATTTTCATACATCGCACAAAAAAGTCGAAGGGGAAAATCGCACAAAAAAGTCGCACAAATAAAAAATCGCACATAAAAGGTTCGCACAAAAACAGGTTTGAGTGTGTAATCTGAAATAACGCCACATAATTTTCGAATTTGTTATTATTTTCCCTTCAGTGTGCCAAAAGTCACTCTTTGATACTTAAGTATTTATTACTCTTTTGTTACTATTAAATTAAAATTATGAGCGGTTTCTGTTATCCTTTTAACATCAGAGAATCAGCGTGCAGTATCACAAATACATGAACTCTTCCATCCCTTTTGTCACTGACTGTGTCACGTATACAGAACCTCCTTAACTCGTAAATTTTGATGATGCACCATGGAAATCACCGTTAATGAGCGGCTTACGATCAGCTACACGGCAAGGTCAGTGACGTCAGTTTGATCTTTCAGCTATTCGTCCATGAATCTTACCATACCTTAACACATTTCGAAAAGTGAAAGAGTTACCTTAGTAAAAAGCCTTTACAAAGTAGACTGTGAGGTCATTGCCACGGAGGGATACACATCTACAACAGGTAACAAGCGCATCAACAAGCCCGCTCATGTAAACGGATGTAAGCAAGCACACTTGTTTATGACTTAGTTTACGGTTTGTAAGTTTCACGATATCGTATACTTTATGAACGGTCTCTTATTGGTTCTGTATCATTTGCAGTTAGATGTGATGGGAGTGAGACTCACACGCACATGCACTCGAAGCCTGTTAAATGACATTAATTAAACTAATAGCGCAACCATTTTAGAGCACTTTCCTATATTCCTACTTCTGTGAGATGCATATACGGTTGCATCTCACAGGGAATTGCAAGGGTAGAAAGGGTATTAATAAGTTATTTAGAAACGCCTGATGAAACGAAAGCTTGAAATAATTTAGAGAGGAGAATATAAAAATAAGGAATGAGTTAGTTATAAGATGAAAACGGATTTCTAGAATACGGTAAATGATAAGGGGTCATTCATCAATCACAGGGAATTAGTTTCAACGGTTTTAAACCAATTCCCTACACTTCCACACAGTAATTACAGAAAAACGGGAAGTTCTAGCTTAAAAATGTTACTTTAGTTTGAACTTCTCTCTCCCCTTCTCACAATTTGTGACAATTCCAGGATCCCCTAAATATGTTACATAATTTGTAAAGGACTCCTAAGAAAAGAACGAAAGAGAAAGTTAAAGGAATAAAAAGGTTTGGAAATGAATAAGGAGAAGAGAGAACTGGTTATATGAAATGAACAACCGTTTAAAAATAGAACATAAAGAGAACGAGTTAATCAAAGAAGAATTAGGGACGTAGTAGTGAGTGAAGTTAAACCAGACGATTAACACATTTCTACGATTTAAAAGTTATTCACTAGATTTTTTGCGAAGGTGATTTATAATTTAGTGCTCAAAAACAACTCATAAAAAAACAATTCTATTCAATTCGTTCATTGTAGATTCAAAAAGTTTTTGAACCCAACTTTTTATAACATTTTCGAAGAGAAATGAATGGTAAATACCAAAGAATTTTTCCTCTGACATAGTTTTGATTGTTTCTTCTGTAAAAGTTGCATGCTTTCAAATAAAATAGTCAGAAAATATCAATAAAATGTATTCAATTTTTAAAAAAATCTAAATGAAAAAAGTGTGTTTTCTCGGGTAACATTTTTCAGCCCTACTGAATAATTGAATTTAGTTTAAAAAGCTGTTTAAAAGCTTAACTGTTTTGTCTTTATTTATATAGATAGATTAACAATAGTATGAGGAAACAAACATTATGTCTAAAACAAACCTAGATGTTTAAATGATGTTCAGATGTTTCTGACTTATTTCTATATTGGAATTTATATTACGGGCATTTCCAATACCACGATGAATTACGTATCTTCTGAAGTTGACATTTGGGATAGAATTTAAATACTCAATCGATTTTATTGGCACATAAATCGAATACCCATGCCTTTAAACGATAAAAATGAAAAGGTTCTGAAATAAGACTACAAATATCCAATATTATGTGAAAAGCATGTAAATATATTACTGAGTTTGAGTTTAATGCAATTTTAAATTGATATAACGAACAAGCTGGCTAGAAAAAGGGTCTACATTATGTAATACTATTCTTCAAAATTTAGAGAAGTAAATTATGCTTTAAATAAGTAGTTTTATCTTTTTCTCTCTGCCTCTCTTTATTTCTAAATACAACGCTGGGATTGTAGGAGGATAAAAGAGCAACTTACTGCCCAATTTACTATTAATACATGAATCTCTCTCGAAATTAAGTGGTGCGGATTTCATAAATCCCTTTAAAATGTAATGAAAAGCTGCTGTAATTTTAAACAAATGTTGCTATTTAAAATCAAATAAATGATGTGGTTTAAAGATTCAAAATAGTAAATATATGAATTTCCCCCTAAAAAGTAAAGTATTTTAGACGAAGACTTTTATAATTTTAAGAAGAACACAAAAATGAATTAGTATATAAAACATTACTAATAGAATAGCATCAACTTACCGAATAAGACTTTTTAAAGAAAATAATATAAAACTCCCGTAAAAGTATTTTATTTTATTTATGATTTATTTAGCTACAAGTTATAGGGATTTCATCTTAAAACATGAATTTATTCTAAATTCTAGTTAACGTTAAGAATGTTGTTTTTAAAAAAATAACTTTAAATTCTAGAATTCATTTTCCAATCTGATACTGCAGATTCTAATTAAATATCATAAGAAATGTAATTATAAAGACGGCTGAATTAAACTAGTATAAAAATGTACCACGTATTTTACCTTATCGAATAAGAACTGACTTTTGCATTGTAACTGTTATTTAATTGGATTTTTTTATGAAAAAGCACATTTAGAAACAAATGAAAATTCTCAAAAAAACTCATTAAGGAAATATATGAAACAGTGCCCTCAATAGTTTTCTCTGGAAATGAAGTTAATTAAGAATTATAAAACTAAACTTATTGATTTTAAAATCAGAGGCATCCAGTTAATATTTATTATTAATTTACACAATGTAAAAAAGAAACAATTGAAAATTTTATTTTCGATCCTTCTTATTTCCTAAGTTGCATTTAGTTTAATTTAAATAAGTATTTTTTCAATCAATGATAAAAATACTATTATCTTAATTACTACCTTAGTTACTATTGTTTTAGATTTGATCGTTCAATTAAAGTTAAATTTTATTACTGTTGATGACCTACCGTTCTAAAAAAATTTTGTTTTCATGTGTAGAAGTTAACTAAATATAAATATGAAGTTGAGTACTTAAGTTTTACTTTTTTTGATAAATCACTATTCAATAAAATCATTTATTTGCCACACCAATTTCTTCACTTCTAGAAAAACACAAAATTACTCCACAAAAATAACAAAGAAAATTAATGAAATTTCTAATATGTTTCTCCCTGCAAAGTTCTTACCAATAATGCACATTGCGTAATATATGCATTTCTAATACTTCCCCCACTGAAACCCACCCCCAATACCAGGTACCGCGTACCTAAATTTCTAAAATATTTCTCCTTTGAAGATTACCACCAATACGAGCTTAACCTCTACTTCGAGAAATACAGCATCGAGACCAACCATTCACTTCAACCACTTAAAATAAAACGATATTTCCAACCATCCAGCTGGAATATTTCGAATAAAAGGTTTTCTCCTTCCAGTTCCACAGATATTCCTAATTCTGATACTCCTCCGAGCCTGCCGGATAGGGACGGAGATCCGGAATTGGGTCCCGGATCCTCTCCCAAAAGGAGTTTAATCTCCCTGCAGACACCCGGCCTTTCCTGTGATGAGCTTTGGTTGCAGTTGCAGATCAATTGCTTCGCTCGCGCTATCGATTGCAACACAAAATATAACTTGGCTCCAATGAGATTTAAGCACTTAACCAATCAGACTGGTTTTAAACTTCAAGGGAAGTCAATTTTTGGGAAATGGGAATATTGCTTATTTAGGTACTGATATATTTCCTGGAGGCAACAAATTGCAACGAGTATGATTACGTTTTATTCATATTATACAATAGAAGCCCTTATACAGGGTGTTTCAGATAGGTATTTCATAACTTCTAGGAGGGGACTAGACGACTCTTAATCACCCAGGAACGGGGGTTCGGAAATGCACCCCTAACGAGCTAGGGGGTTTTATAAGCGGGCATGGAAAGTTGTAAAATTCCCTGTGGAAACTGACTAGTAACCTTTTAAGATCGAATTGAAACCATCGATTCAGGTATTTATTCCATAAAACTAATTAAAGAACTGGGATTTCAGCTCCTAAATCGGTTTTCATATAACAAATGCCAGAATCAAACGATATTTTGCTGGCTTTAATCAAATCATAAAAGCTTGCGTGTCAATTTCCACAGGGGTGCATTTCCAACCCCCATTCCTAGGTGATTCTGAGTTGCCTAGGTGTGTTCTACCCCTCCTAGAAGTTCTGAAACACTCTGTTTAACCATATCTGTCTCAACTTTTGAAAGAGTTCGCTTTGGAGAAAGTTTCTAGAGGTCGCCAAATTGGCACTGTTCTGTTTTATTACCAGTTATGTAGTTTTGATATTTGTTTATTTTTTAAAACACAGATCGGCTCTAAAATAGAACCAACTTGGTTACCGCTAAGGATTGTGCCAAAGTTAACCCTTTCAAAAGGTTATACAGCTGATTGTCATAAGAGCTTCTTTCTCTCTGCTTTAACTAATTAATTTTTTAATTATTCAATATTTCTCCAATTAAAACTGACTTATTTTTAAATAACGCCCCTTTTTAATGTTTTTAGTTAAAATAAGCCTTAAATACATTTAAATTCACTAAAAAATCTCTTTACCTGTGCTCAGCCAAGACCCTCTATATAAAGGCCTCCCAACTCGGCCGTGCAACGTCATAACTTTCACTCATCTTTGACGTCACTCCATAGACTTAACATGGCAATTTTCACTCACGTTTGACGTCATCGTCCGGAGTTGGGTGGCCATGTATATAGAGGGTCTTGGCTCAGCCCCCCTGATGACTATAAACTCTTTTGTTATTTATCTATTTTAACATTTATATTTTTCTATTAAATTTTTTGTTCACTGAGTATATGCCCGTTAAAAGTCGTTTAAAAAGGTAATTGTGTAAAATTTAATAAATAGTGTTACTGTATTGAATTGAAAATAGGTGTATAGCTACACTTATAAACATAAAAATTCGGCTTAAGAAATCTGTCCGTGGCTTAAGACTAATTAACAGTATAGCTACAAAATATTTCATTGCTTAGTGCATTAACGACTTACTTTTTTTACTCTCATGTAAATACAGTATAAACATAACCTAAGAAGCTTTATTATTTTCTTTTAAATCAAAAAGGGGTTCAAAAGCACAGAATATAAAAATAGAAGAGCTACTAAACTAATCCCATTAGGCAGTTTCACCAACATATAATCTTGCATAAAATAAACTCTCGCGTGGGTTTTAGTTAAGAATTTTAATGAGAAATCTACGCTGATTGCGCTTAAGTGCCTAAGAGCACGCATGCAGTGCGTAAAACTAAGAATAGGAAATGACATTTAAAAAATAAACATCATCAATAGTTATAAATATTGATTCGAATTCTGCTTTATCATCTAAAATCAACAACCTTTCGAAGTAAACAAATTTAAACCCTTTTTGCAAAGCTTACCCGTCTACTATTTTCTAATAGAAGAAACATTCAAGTTCTAAAACTTTGAAGCATGCTGAGGGGCAATAAAAAAAGTTTAGTTTTTAAAAGTAGGAGTAATATTAGATTAGCCGTTCATTGTTACTTTCTTTAAACTTAAGAGAAAGGTTAGAAAGTTAAATATTTAGTAACCATAGTTTCACTGTCGGGGTAAATGCACTTAAGAATAGGTTAACCAATGTTGAGTTGATGTAAAATAAATAAAATATTGCGAGGTAGAAGGTTCCGAAGAATACCCACTGCTAAACCTTTTTCCAAGAATACGGAATGTAACTACATTTTGTTAAGTGCATAAGTTCCTTTCTTGTATATTTTATATTCTGTGTTTGAAGGAAGGGTTTTACAAAGGTAAGAAACGTGTTATTTTTTAAAGTATGGCTGTATATGTTGAAGTGTTTTACTTCTTCATACTTTAAAACTAATTTATCAAACGTCCTTTTCATATGAATAATATAAAGCATTATTGTAAACTTAAATTCTTTAAAATTTCTTTTAATGTTCTTAATATTTAAATCATACGATATGGTAAACATTTTTAATTAATTAATTAGTAATTGGGCATTAATTCATCGAAAAAAAAAACAGATTTTAACACATTACATGCAAATATTTTATAAATACTTTATGCTTTCCTCTTAAACAACTGTTTATGTCATGAACCTTTTACATTCCTCGTTACGAAACCTTTACTTTATAGGTACGTATAATACCTTTACTTAACGTACCTTTTCCAACAAGTGAAATGGTTTAAAACTTTTACTTTAATATTGCATTCTTAGATTTAATTTAACATCTATATCTCTGACATTTTTATGAACAAACTTAAATCTCTTCAAGGTATGACTGAAACAAAAGTTACACTTTGGTGATACAATATCGTTTGACTTATACTCAGCCTTAACCTTCTCCTTCTTAAAACCAATGTAAAACTTCAATACTCAACTTTTTCCGCCATAACCAGTTAATAACGGCAAAAAATTTCTCTCCTGGATCTGGCAGCACTCAACTACAAACTACGTCATAGGTATGAAGACGAAGGAGAACAATCTTTTTCATCGCGTAGTACCCAGTTCTTGCGATCCAATCGAATGAAACATTCCATTTGTGTTCGTCGCAGAGCGTCCGCAGGTCCGACTCTCCTCTGCGACCTTTGAGATTAATGGTCAAAGTTGGAAACTTTCCATCGAGGAACAAAGACAAAATGGCGCTGCTCAGAGTAAATATGGTTAGGCTCTTTCTCCATCTTCAAAGGCGCAATTTCTATGGGCGGAAATATTCTTTGGAAATTGTTTCCGCTCTTACTATTTCGGTCGGGCATCGGAATGTATGTAGAAAAATCTATAAAATGGTTTTCCGTTATTGAAAAACAACTGTTCCATAAATTATTCCCCGTAGTCTATTATTCGGGAAGTGTCTACTATGTCTATTCTTCAAGGAAATGTAGAATATTTAAATAGTTTTTGTGAATGAATGTGTTTAGTTGAATCCCTTTGGTGGTGGTTGGTTTGACGGTAAAAATCAATTGTGAAAATTGGTTTTACACTTTGAAAACTCATGAATTCAGATGGAATAAGTAATGGGGCGTTTATTTGCATATACACCCTACCTAGCATGAAAATGTGCTTACATATTTACTGAACATGAAATTCTTATGTTCTTATGAAAATCAATTTAGTGCTTCTCAGACAACACAGGATCGATTAAAAAATATCGATAAATTTCAGATATTATGAGGAATTTTCGATTATGATAAACTAAGTTAAAAATATAAACCCTAAATAGCACTACTTGAGTGAATTAAACCTGTTAAAATAAATGGATTTTCTTTCTTCTTACTTTAATAATGAATGTTGGAGAAACGATAATATTCAGCAATACTAGTAGGTTAGCAAGGGGAAGGTTAGTTGGGCAAAAAAAACTTGTAATTATAACAAATTTAAGATATTTTATTGCTCAAAGAATTAGAATATTATATAGGTTTTTTTGATCAACAAACCTTCCCCTACCTCCTATTACAGACTACTCCTATAAGAATCATATTCCATGAAGTAAAATTGGAAAATCAAATCCTTTTAATGCATTTTTTGCAAGAAATTATCACTTTTTAGTAAAATGTTATACCCCTTAATATTCTATTTTATCCTCCTACCCTCCGAGAAACAATTTTTAACAAAGGTCTTCTTAATGTCTGCTATGAATTTTCTCATTTTAGGGATATTTAATCTTATTTAGACAATTTTACAAATTAAAATTAAATGTATAGAATTTTCCTGCTCCCACCACGTACCCTTGTCTTGGTTCTCAAATTCCATTGTCGGGTGACCTATTCTAGAGAGTTGGAGAGGGAAATTGATTTGTTTATTATTACTCTCTTTCAAGAAATGTCATGCCATTTGTCAAAAAATCGAATTTTTATTCTAGTTCATCCTTTCAACCCCCAAACATGAGTTATGCTTCTCAAAATAGGCCACCTTGAGTAACCCCAATAAAAAATTTCAGTCCTGAAAACCTTTTAAACAGGATAATTACTCTTTTTCTCAGTAAAGTATAATTTTAACTTTTTTCTGCCCCAATCATTATCCCCGGTCGAGAATGAAAGTTACTTATTGTCGCATTTCCAGTTCTACAGAGTACATAGAACCTGTTCAAATAAGATTTCTATATTATTTCACTAAAATAGACACAATTTTGCCATAAAACATCCCAAATAACTCCTAATGACCCAGCAAAAAAAATCAGCCTGAAACCTTCAATAAAAGTACCCCTTTTGAAGGTTTCATGAAGTTACCTGCAGTTTTTTTGAAGGAAGTCAGATCCATGCAGATTTTGTAAAGGTAATGTGCAGTGTTTTTGAAGGCGTTGTGAAGGTTTTATGCAGTGCAATTTTCCACAAAAACTGCAGTTTTGATGCAGAATAATTAATGAAGATATTGAACTTAATGTTTCTTTCAAGAAAACTGCAGGTTTTGTGAAGACATATTGCAGGTTTTATGCAGTGCTATTTTCCCTTCACAAAACCTGAATTTTTCTACAGAGCAAATAATGAAGGTTTAAAACTTTACTTTTCCTTCATAAAAACTTTTTTTATTAATTTTATTTTCAACGAAGATTTGACGCATGCGCATTTCCAAGTGTTTGCTGAATCCGATATCCGAAATAAAGTAAGAACATTTTTATGAATAATATAATTTTATTAATCACATAATTTAATTGATTTAATAATTAAATAAAATTAATCAAATTAGTTTTTGTCTTTATTTAATCATCCCGGAATTCTGAAGATGTTCTGCGCAGTCCCGTTGCTAAAGGATTTTGTTTATTGTGATAATGGCGGTATGAAGTAAGCAGCGTTGAAATCGGCAAGCGGAAAGTTATTTATCTGAATCTTAATGATTCCATACTTATTTCTTGCTATAATATGATTAATATTCTTTTATGTACTCATCAAAATTTGTCCTTTTGTTATAGAATGCTATTTAACTTATACATTGTAAGGTATCGTATTTAAAATGACTGATTTTTTTATTGCATTGGTACCCTGCTTTATACATTTCGTACAAGTATTATTTACAAGCTTATTGTATTTCTTCTCACTTCAATCGGAGTAATCGTAAAGCACCTGAGTATTATCATTTGAGGAGTGGTAAAACATGGCGGCCGGTATATATAGTGGTGTCCTTTAAAAAAAACCCACTTTTTCAGTTTTCCGTCATTAAAAGCTTAAAAAATATGATAATTAAATCGAACAAAATTGTGTTGTAACGGCTCGTCCTCCTCTACATTTTAGTGCTTAGTAATTTTAATTCCGACTCTCCGTTACAAATTGGCAGACAAAAAAGTAAGAATCCAAAAAAAACCCAATTTTCCTAAAAAAAACCCCATGTACCCTAAAAAAAACCCACACTTGAAAATACTCAAAATATTAAGAAAAAATATGATTGAAAGGTTTATTTTGATAGAAAAGAGAATAGTTAAGATAATTAAAACCAAGTTCATCACAAATTATTTCTAAAATTAAAACTGTGAAAAGTTTTTCTACTCAAGAATTTTGCCTTCAAAACACAACGACAATAGCGTTTTTATTGTTGTATTTTGATGAGAACGACCTATTAAATACAAATGCTTAATACAATTTCTATAAAAAAGCTTAAGAACGGTAATTGGAACTGATATTTTATTTTAAACCCGTAACTATTTACTCTCAAAACCCACTTTCGAGTAAAACTCGGTAAAATGCTATATTTTCATGGAAAATGGCTGTTTTTGGTAACATTGAGTTTTTATCAAAAATACTGAAAAAAAATTGAGAATTACCCAAACAACTATTCTATTTGCATAATTAGTTGTATATCATGAATAATATTAAATATTTTGCAAAATGTTTTATTTATTTTATCATTTATTACAAAATGAAAAGTGGGTTTTTTTTAGGCACACTATGGGTTTTTTTCACCCCTCATTTCAAAGACTACCGTAGGGTCCCTAATTGGCCGACTGAGCTGAAATTTCAGTATTTTATTCTCATAATAACGGGATAACACAAAACCACGTGAAGAATGCTTTAAAATGTTTATAACATATATTTTTACAGCATCAAAATCTGCATAACTAAATCATATTTTTAGCCCAAAATCGACATTTTCTATTTATTCAAATAAATAAGTAAATAAACGGTTCTTTGACATGCTTTCAAGTTCCCTGCCACTCTAAATGGCTTAGGAAGACATGGGAAATGAGAATTTAAAATTATTTTAATTATTTATTTAAAATATCTCGATGGGTTTTTTTTAGGGTACAATTTGGAGTGGGTTTTTTTTAAAGGACACCACTATATAGCGTAAAATGATCGGATCTCCCAAAATTTGTACAGAGGAAACGTTTGCAAGCATGAAAATCATGCGTTAATTTTGATGGCGATCGGAGAAATTTGATGACAATGTATATTGGTTGTCTTGATTTCCCCGAACTTATCTTCCGTTTGAAAATGTTACGAAATGGGTATAATGACACTTATTTAATTTTTCGGGATAAAATTAGGCAAAAACACAAATGTTAGCAATGTAAGCGAGGTTTGAGTCAATGATTATGTTTTGGTTCACTGTTCAATGCAATATGAGTGGTAAGTAAAATATATAAATAAATATCTTTATTATTTTTGGAAAAAGTTTGAGAATTAATTTATTTCCGCGTATAAGCTGAAAGCATGAATTTTCTATAAAAACAGAATCAAAATTTCCAAATTTTCTTTCCCGCCATAGAGTAAGCCCATTTCAGCTTGTTATAATTTTATGCTTGGCTCTTTTTGGGATACGAGAATTATGTAACTGTATGAAAATCAAAGTTTTTAAAGATTGTTTGCGTTTTTGGTGCAGTATGTTTGCAGGGTATGACGCAGGGTTTTGTGCCATTTAACTCTTACGAACCAGGATGTTAATAAAAGTCCCAAAACCAGACTAAACTATTATAGTATCTTATTAGCGAGCACAGCGAGCCTGGATCGCGAAGCTATCCACTAATTGCGGATTAGTTAAAGAGAGGGGGGGCAGCCCCTTAGTCACTTTATAATTAAACATAAATTTATATTTAGGTTACAGTTCAGAAATCTTTCAAGTTGATCTAGCTCTGTATATGTGGATGTGATATTCAATACACAAAACTTCCTTTTCCCCTATTTTTCTATGATAATGTTTGCTGATGAAAGTAGAATTTTACTGAGTTGTTGCTAAAAATGTTGAAACGGTATTGATACAAAAAAGTTTTATTATTCAAAAAAATCAACAAAAATTATGTTTTCTATTAATGTGTGTTCGATTTTATTATGTTAATTTTTCATACCAGTTTGCTGATTTCTTTTGATGGATGCTGTTTAACCGTATCCAACATTAAAAATTGGCAAAATCCTTTTAAAAAAACTTGCAGGTTTTTTGCGTGAAATTCGGACAAATTAACTGCAGGAAACCTGCAGTCAAAGAAATCAGCATGAAACCTTTAAAAAAATCAGCATGAAACCTTCAAAAAAAACTTGCAAGTTTTCTGCATGAAATTAACTACAGAATCTAAGGAACAAAATGGCTATTATCGCTTAGCATATTCACGAAAAAGCACACGAAGTCCATTTTTGTGAAGTTAGAAAACTGACTATAGCCATTGTTATCAAAATTTGATATTTCTTAGGGGGGCATTTTTTTTGACAAATGCCAAAATGGACGGCATGATAACTATTGTTTTTTTTGTGTCATCTGGTTAGATAGACAGGTGAAACACTTATAATATGTCCTCGGAGTGTTAAATATTGGTTTCATTTATACCTCACGTTTAACGATTTAAAAAAAATTACTACTCACTGTTTTTTATACAATCTGAGAGACATAGTTATATATCTCAAAATATATCTCTTTAATAGTACTATTAAAAATAAATTCTTACAGTATGTACAAAACGCACAAAAACGTGATTGAAAAACTGATTTTTGTAAACATATAACGTCATTGCCCTTGACTTATATTCCCCTTGAATTGGGCTAGATGTAGTGGGCGGAGTGATTTATTTGATTGGATATATAGAATGAAAGAATCTTTCCGCTCTCCTTTGAAGGTCCCATTTCCTTCTGTTCATTTCTATTTCCGATGAGTATCGACGTATCATGTTCCATCAAGGCTGGCATTATTTCACAAACCGACTTTGTTCTTCAAACTTAACAAGTTGTTTGGATTCCGGCTTTATCGGAGTTTTCAAGATCGCCGTGATTGCCGGAATTCCTGGCTATTCCGGAAATTAACTCTTTTTTGGAATCGGGACATCCCCATTGTTTGCTCCAAGGAAACTTTCGTTTCTTTAACTACGAAAACTGTTTTTTCTTTTTATGAAAACTGCAGCGTTCTGGATCTTTTTTCCCCTTAGTGGTGGTATGGAATTGAAGGGGTAAACAATTGACGGTGAACTGTTTTCAATTAGTGAACAGGGATTCTTTTAAAAGGTGTAGAGAATCCTTGAAATTACATTGTATGCCTTATGAAATACCTTAAGTAATTATTTTAGATCCTTTTAGTAGTTCAATAAGTACATTGTTTATCATGGCCACCTATAAAATTTGCCAACCTAACTAATTTTTGTAGTCATTTTTTAAATAGAAAGGTGAGGTCTCCAAAAATCCTAGAGGGAGCACAGGGACTGTTACAAGTAATTCAGAAAATGATACTTTTTAAAACGAATATTTTATACCTCCTTTTATATTTTCTGCATCACGACGACCTTAAAATAACTTTCTGTAATTAAATCATTAACTTGAAATTAATTTCGTCTCAATAATATTTCAGTTGAATATAATTGCATACTCAATTTATGTATAAAATAAATATACATTAATGACCCTTAAGAAGGGTATATAATGGTCATTAATTCAATTCCTGTTTATGAGAAGTCTGTAAGATGAAGATAGAATCACAATCCTTTTCCCCGCAACTTTTCAACGAAAAATAATTTAAGGCAGTTCATTAAACAATTTATTCGCTGATATTTCATAAACTTCCGACAGTTAATGGTTTTATGCTTACTGACCCTCATAATGGTAATGGATACTACTGAGGTAAATTAATGTGATAGTAATATTTGTAATTAAAGACATGACTGTTAATTTCAATAGCAACATAAATCAAAATTTAGTATACGCGTTGCAGCCAAAGCCTGAAAAGTAGTCAAATCATAACCACTATCACTGAGAAGTCGGAAAAGCCTAGCCTACTAGCCTAACATCAGTAAACAGCATCAATAAAAAATAAGTTACACATAAATTGATTCTGAAAGAAAGTGCCTTTTTAAGTGAATAGTTGCTAAGGGCATATGTAAAGCTTGTGCAAAAAAAGGACTTAAGCGAGGATTTATCAGGCGATATTGGGAGAATCTCACGGTATGTCCTCGCTTTGAGGTTTACCGGTATTAAAATAAACCAAACCAAAGTATAAATTGTTTGTTTTCAATCGAAGAATTATGAAGAATGAGTTTTTTTAATTCTAATTTTATTTCTTCTTTAGTCTAACTAAATCTTACAAGGTAATTAATCACTTGAAATCAAAAGAGAGGTATAGACATTTTTCAGTTGACCGGTTTTTGTTATATATTTATGTGTATATTTTTATGTATTGAAAATTATGTAAACCTATAAGTAGTTTATTTTCAAGAAAAGTTAATGCATCAAAATTTCAACTTTTGTAAAAAATTAAATTAAAAAAAAATTATGAAAATCAAATGAATTTATGATTATTTTTGTTAATTCTATTTTTATTTCATAAAATATTTTTTTTTGTAAAAGATTTTGATTTTTCCACAATTGATTTTATTTCAACGTATTTTATAATGTTTTAAGATAAGTGTGAGATAGTAAGGATGTATAAAACATGATTTATACATACACTGTAACAAAATCCCGTAAAACTTACGGCTTTGAAGTGACAGCTGTGTTGTATGTGCAAAACCGTAAAAATGACATCCGTAACCACATAGGATTTTTATGGAAAAAAGTGGTTGAAAATGGTAAAAAAACCGTTGTTGTTACGGGTTTACATTTTAACGGTTATAGACAACCAACCCAGCTGCCAGTTTAAAACCGTAAATTTCACTGAATTTTTTACAGTGTATAAAATAATTTTATCGTGTTTTTGCTCTTTTCTTGATAAACTTAAATCTATTAGTAATAATCCTGGATTCCTTTTGTTTTAAGTATAAACTTCATTTTTCAAAACTTGCTTATCATACTAGTTCAAAAACGTGATTTCATTAAAGAAGATTTACCTATGAGGGATTTTGTAGAGAACATAAAAATATGCTTCTTTTTAAAGCAGGGATATAAATTTGTGAATAAGGAAGCCTAAGAATATTTAGCTGGTATTTTTTACGAGGAATCAGTTTACTTCCTACTGTTTCAAAAAGTAATTTTTATTGAAAAATTCAAGCATGTACTGAATGGTAAATTTTATTGAGATTTAAGAAAATATGAAAACAATATCTTAAGTTAATTTAAGTCTTTTTCAATGACAAGTAAAGAACAATTCAAATTTCTTTCGAACAATATTGAAATTTGGTAAGGTTTATAATGTAAATATATCCTTATAATTATACGAAACTTCCTTCATTAGAAAACCATATTTATCAGCAACAACAATAACATAATTTTAATTAATTTCTACAATAAATGTCCTGGCTAAAACAAATTTTTTTTTATTTCCGAGTCTCGCATTATCAATATCAGCTAATAAAAAACCGTTATACATGAGATTAATATAAATCCTAAGCAAGTCTTCAACGAAGCTTGAATATTCTATTTGTTACTCTTGTTTGCCAGACGCCTTATTAAAGAATATTTATGACTTTTACACTAACAAATAAGTAAGATAGTACACCATTTTTTAAATTCAATACAATTTATCCCTGCATAGAATATTATTCAACATGAAAAGACTGGGTAAATCCGTTTATACCTCTAGTTAGTAAAAATGATAAACGTCTTTGGGTACATTTTTTAAATGCAAACCAAAACTAACGATCTATAAGACGTCCTCATTACTTACTCTGACTTTTAAAAGATTGTTATTACAAAATATTTGACCTCCTAGACTTGTTATAGATATCTGGAATTTTTTCTAGAATGTCATTTCATTATTTTCAAGAAAGAAATTGAAATGTTTATGTAGTCGTACTTAATGACAATTGAACTCTTAGTTAATAAATCCTGGAAATAATTCATAAATTATTGTTTCATGCAATATGTGTTTGTCTGCCTCAAGTTGAGCTCTGGCAGTTGCTAGTTCACATGAGCGGTCATAAGGTTTTTTTTATTTTAGTTTTTATGATCTAAGAACACTTTTAGTCATACCTAAGTCATAAAAATACAAATTTATGATTTTTCATGATCGTGATTCATGATCTTGATCTCGAGATTTACGATTTATCATTCGAAACCCTACCACCGCTGATATGAACTAGCCACAGCCAGGGCTCAACTTGAGGCAGACAGACAGTAGATGCTTTTAAGTTAGCAATAGTCAGAATAATTCAGTTTAAATTAAAATATGTGATTAAAGTTTTGGATATAAATTTTATGCTTATTGTTACACATGGATATTCTGCGAAACAACTAATCCTTCTTTCTATAAATATTCTCAAATATAACTCGTATAAAAACACGTTGTGCGCTTGTAAAAACAACAAAGAGTAACTCAAATGTAAAACTATTAGAGTTAACTCTTTTTGTTGCTTCTAGCGCCTTCATTAATTTTCAATTTCCCTTTAGAGGTTAGATAATTTCTTTACATAAATTAAATATTCGCAACAAGAGTAATTTTAAAATGTAAACAAGTTTTGTAGGAATTTGATTTAATATTTTAAACCTATCATGGCATTAAACCAACTCTTTAATTATTCAAATAAAAGGGAAAACATATATTAGGAATTAATCTTTTATTTCTCTTCGCCGTCTTCGACAAGTACAAAGGGCAGATAAATTCATATTTTGCTAAAACTTAACTGATATTCTAAAAACATTCTACATTTAATAGAATTTATTTCAAAAGCACACCACACATGTAATTGTCAACCGATAATATACTTAGATTTTAAAAGTAAAATTACGAATTGTAAATTTTATGAGCTATTTACAGGGTTCATAGCTCAGTCAAAATAAAAAAAATAGTGATATTCAGGAGTCTAAGGAGTTTTTCAGGAGTAAATTATCATAAAATTAGGAGGTAACACGAATATTCAACTTTATACTACTTTACATATTATTAAGCAGATGGAGTTCAAAATTAAGTTTAGAAACAAAGAATTGTATAAGAGGTTAGAATTTAAATTTCTGATGGAATTTTATTTAATTATAACACAATTTCTTCCACCAAATAGATGATAAAACTTCTTTTTTCTCTTGTATAAATGTTTTTCAGGAGTTTACGGAAATATTCAGGAGAAAAAAACTTAATTTTCAAGAGTTTTAAAGGCCCTTAGAAAAAGAAAGTATATATTTCAGCAATTTTTCAGGAGGCGTATGAACTCTGCATTTATGTAACAAAAACATCCTCATAATATAAAAATACTAAATAAAAACGATTGAAAATTAATTTAATGATTTAAATCATAGATTTTTTAACAGATCCCCTTTTTTATTTGTTAATTGCTTCAAGCCTCAAAATCATTAAAAGACCACAACTCTAACACAAGTATTTTATCTTTATTTCTCGTCTCCTTATTTTAATAATTTCATTTGTAGAACATATTAAAAGTTTCGTTTACTTCGAATTTTGCACATCATAAACATTTAGTAATAAAACTCAGGCACTCCTTATTTCACAGAACTTAATCGTATTTCTTGCCTAATCACGTTGGAAATGTTAATAAAATTTAACTGAAAACAACTGCGAAGGTATACCTGAAGTAAATGTTCCCCCCATCCATATAATCCAGAAAATAGATAACTCTTTTTACTTAGAACGTAGTAAGGGGTCATCCATTAAATTACGTGAGGTCAAATCAAAAAGGGGGGGTTTGGAAAAATCTCACCAAATCTCACCAAGGGGAGAGGGGGTCGATTAAAATCTTCCGTCAACTTTTAACCTTTTACAGGCCGAATTAAGATCCAGGTATATTTTAATTATTTTTTTTACATAAAATACCTTCTAATGGTTCAATTAAGAGAAATTATTAATTAGAAGGCGATAAAAAAATTTTAAGTGTGATTTTCACCATGTTCCCAATTGGGAACATTGGCCACTTCCGACTATACTTCAACCGGGGAAACAAGCGTAGACTCAAATGATAAACAAATCAAATAAAACCCAAATTTTGGGGAATAACTAACAAAATCAACCTTAATTATAGTTTATCTTTGTGTTTAAGCTGTAATTCTATAGAAATTTCAGAAATTTGAAAATAATTTAATGGCAATTTCATGTGACACATAAGCAAAATACCAAAATTTTATATCTTATGTAAGTAAATTTTATACACTCGCCTTAAAAATACAATGTTAAGTTTCGGATATCTAAAACAACTAAAATATATATGAGGGAGTAATTAATTTTAATTTTCCTATCATTAAAGGCTAAGTTTTTATTTTATTACACACAAGAAAAATATTAAAATTATTGTACTCTTATAAATAGGATTTAAAATGGATTATAATAATTTGTACAAAAATAATGATCAAACATTTGAAAAATGAATGAAATAATTGGTTTTTAATGTAGCATTAATACATTTATAAGAAAATTTCACTGTCAGTACTAAATAAAGGCTGAAACATTGCATCCTTATAATCTTATACAAAACGCATTTTGGATCCCATATTTTCGAAATTTATTTCTTATGGATAATAAATAACACAATACCAGACTGTGAAACTACTAACCTATCTTTTTTACTGGCATAAATTCTCTCCGATAAGTTATTAACTTTAGAAGCCAACTTATTCAATGTTTATACACATTCATCATTTCTCTGAACAAAATATCGTAGATTCAAATGATTCAAACGAAAAAAAAATATACAATCAAAACAAAAAAACAAACCAGCTACTTCCTTTCTGAAAGGGAATTCCCCTTTAAGCAATTATATAACCTTTTTATTATTTACGAAAAAGAAATACTCCCGTTCTACTGAGTTCTATAATACAACGCCATACTACAAACTCGGGTTTCCCGTGTATAGCGGCGACAGGCCAATGTTCCCAATTGGGAACATGCATGTTTCGCAAGCTACTACAAGCGTGTTTTTCATAGTTATAAATTAAACTGAGGATATCTATTTAAGGTAAGTCTTTTCCAATATCCTAACTAAATTTTGGAAACTTAGGACAATATTTCGATTTTTCATGAATTATTTTGTGTACCTCTATCAAAAAGCGTAAAAATGACCTATTTTAAGATTTTTTGTATTTTTTTCTCTTAAAGATAGCAACTTTGTTTAAATTTTAAAAAATCAAGTCATCTTTCAACTTTACATGGTAAAATTTTCAGCAGTATACTGATAGTAGTTATTTTTTTATGAATTTTCAAACACGATGTTCCCAATTGGGAACATTGGCCTGTAAAAGGTTAAAGTTAGAAATTAAACGATTTTTTAAGTATTAGAAAGGAATAATACCCACTGATAAGATACTGTGGTGATTTTTAGGCGGAATAATGTCCTTTTCCCCCAAATCATTAATAATGGAAAAGTTTTAGGTGCTGTGAAGCACAAATGCAAACGAATAGGATAGAAAATTATTTTTAAAGGTTGTAGGTAAATCTCACGTGGGAGGAGGGGGGTTCCAGCAAAATCTCACTAAATCTCACCAAGGGGGGAGGGGGGTCCAGATTTTGGAAAAAACACCTTACGTAATTTATGGATGTCCCCTAAGTACAACTAATTTTTTAACTACAATATATTTATTTGAAATGACTAGGGCATACGTCCTTAATAATAAAATTTCAGATATAAGCATAGATTTGGGCTTCAAAGTTCAATAGCTGACCTGGCAGAGCAGCCTTCAAAATCCCTTCACAATAGGGATAACATAGGTGCCGTAACAGAAAAACCTTCAATTAATTGCTAAAAACTATTTTCGTTGGACATCGGTAAACTGTCATTCTAACAGATCAATTAATGAAATTTACAGTAAAAAATAATTAAATGGAATATGGAAACCAATGTTAGAAAGACTTCCTAGTCTACCAGTCATTTTTATGGTCACTTGATACTTCGTGAATATTTCTGTGTTTAGGGTTCCTAATCCTAAACTAGTTACTTTCTTTTCAATCCAAACGTTCAAAACTACTGTTTTTTTTAAGAACTTCGAATATAAAAATCTCACACCGCTTTTAGATGAGCCCTTTATCCTATTGTATAATGATTTTATGCAGTTTTTTTTTCATGGAAATTTTTTTTGTGTGTCACTAAATTGAAAATTAATGGATATACGTAAAAAATACTCATCTATGGAAAATTTAATCCACTAAAGCTAATTAATTAAATAAATTGATACTTTTTAGTACCGTTAGTACTACACTGAGGGCTAAAATATTCTCACAATACAAAAAAAACATATTATCGCAGTTTTAAGTCGTAAAAAATAATACACTTTCCTTTTGCCCTAACCTACTTTTCAGGGAACAAAAAAGACAATCATTGGAATCCGACCATAATTGGGAATCTTATCAAAATGGCAGATGAAAGCATAACTTAAGCTTTATACCTATTCTCCTTTCCCGTTAAAATACTCATCAAAGGTCAACTGCTGCAACTTATCCTGGAAGAGTAAAACATTAAGAATGTTACCGCAAAGTACCGTAAGGATTGTGTAATTTTCAAGTTTATGGGACTTGTAAGTACCGGCAGTAGATAAAGGGATAAAAAATCCCAATCTCACAAGCTTCAATTATTTTGACTAATTTTGTTTTTCTAAATTTTCTCGTTTCAAAACTTGTAGGTCTGCAATTTTCCCTAAATCCCACAAAATCCTATGAAACCCTAAAACAGCACTTAGAGTGCCGGTGATTTCTTATTATAAGAAACGAAAAATCCACTTCCAGCTGTTGCGATATTTTCAAAATTATGCTTTTAATAAGTAACTTCAGTATGCTGAAAAGAAAACCGATTACACTAAATCAAAATACAAAGAGGAAAAATTATACCTTTGAATTATTTTTCCTTAACCCTCTAATACCCAGTACTAGAAATAAGTATGGAAATACATATGTTTTGCCTTATTCATGTAGTAAGGGGTCAAATAAAAAAAATGTAAAAAAAGAAAAAAAAATTTTTTTAATTTAAAAATATTGCGTAACTGAGGGCTGAACCTAAATTTTATAAATTATACTAACTTAAGATCCAATTATTTCTGCAATAACTTAAAAACCTGCAGTAAGTTGCTGATTTTTGCTAAAAATCGAAGCATAACTTTTGGTATCATATTTGCTACCATAACCATGGGCAGTAGAGGGTTAAGTTATCAACATAAATTGTCACTAAATCAATATTGAAATTTTTCGGTCTCTTCCCACACTTAAAATCAACAGCACACGCATCCACATTAAGTTTTACAATCACACCAACCACAATACAAATAAAACAAGCTCGCCTGCAAGTTGACTTTCCTGCAGCGCCACTGTGTAACGCGAAGCAGGCCCTAAAGGGTATTTTACCTTGAACCAGTAATTAACGTAAATTGACAATAAATCATTGTTGAAAGCTTCAGACTCGTCCAACATTTGTAATTAACTGTACACTTCAAATCAACTTGCCACATTTATTTTTAAAACTACAATACAAACAAATAAAGAGCGCCTGCAAGTTGGCTTACCCGCAGCGCCGGCGTGTACCACGTAGCAGCCCATGAGCAGGACGATCGCCGCCCGCGCCACTGAACCGCCGGCGGGCATGCCGCATCGTCCGGGAAGCGGGAGGTAGTCCGGGAGCACTATCCGTCCGTGTCCGGCACCGAGTGAGCCGGCAATGAGCCTCTCTCTCTGCGGCGGGCGAGAGGGCGCTGCCGGTGGAAAAGTTTGCTGGGGAGGGACTGGGGGAGATGGGGAGACAAGTTCAGTTGGTGTTAGATATCCGATACACAGATGCTTTACGTAAGAATTGTTTGAGAAGATAAATTTTTAAAATTATAAATTTTGCGATTATTTTTTTTATATTTAACACTATTTTTTTATCTTGACTGTTGACATGAGTGTGCACTGTACTTGCGCTGTACTCTGGACTTCTCCACGTAACAGATGTTAATGCTGTTAGAAAGCATTGTAACTTTGTGTGTCTCTTAACTGTATTGGGGCTGCCCGTGATAGACTAATGGCGGAAAAGCCTAGGTATGGCGTAGGTTAATAACATAAAACTTTTTATCTAACTAACTAATACAGGGGTTTTCAATCTTTTTGAAGCTACCGCCCCCATAAAGGTGCGAAAATTTTTTCCAACGCCCTCCACTAAGAAAATTCTGTTATTTAAGCATTTAAGTAAAAAGTTAAGTAATAATTCTGTAATAAGCACCGGCAGGGCGATTATTTAATATTAAAAGTTTTTTCAGTTCTATTAATTTTAAACTTACTCACCAAATTTGTTGAAATTGGAGCTCAGTGACCCGCTGATACCCTTCCAAGTAAAAACATTAATTTTTAGACCTTAATATGCCTACAGAATATACAGGGTGTTTCAAAAGTCCGTTTCGGCTTTTATTTGGAAACAACGTGTCCTAGGGTCAAGGAAGTAAGGTCTACCCCTAGGTAAGTGACCCTGGAGAATCCATTGAGATGATTTACAGCCCCCTTAGCGGGGAAATAAAAAAGTTTTTAAAATGAATTTAAAAACTAAAGGAGATCGAACAAAAATCTCGCTGATAGTATTGTTGCCAACGATATGAAGAACTCAGTGAAAAATACTTCTTGAAAATATCACGAATATTCGCGAAGATATTAGCATGAGAAAATAGCTTTTTTCAGGCCTCAAAAAAGGTAAAATTCGTAAATTTGAAAATTTTTCAGTGTTATTGTGTAGTGATGTGTTTTTTTAGTTGAAGAAATACAAAATTTAATCAAAAAATCATAAAAACTTGTAAATTTGCGAACTTTTTCTTTTTTGAGGCCTGAAAAAGTGCTATTTTCATATGATTCTCCACGAATTTTTACGATATTTTCATAATTTTTTTTCAGTGATTTCTTCATAACGTTGGCAACAATACTCCCACTGAGGGTTTTGCTCTATCTCCTTTAGTTTTTAAATTCATTTTAAAAACTTTTTTATTTCTCCGCTAAGGAGGTTGTAAGTCATCTCAATGGATTCTCCCAGGGTCACTTACCAAATGGTAGACCTTACTTTCCGTGACTCTAGGACACGTTGACTCCCAATAAAAGCCGCGAAACGGACTTTAGAAACACCCTGTATGTGTTTTTGATCTTTTTTTGGTTCTTATTCCTACTCTAGTTGGAAGACTCCTAATGATCGTATTTTTGGAATATCAAGACACCACATTCGTTATATTATGACAACAATTTTACCTATTCGCCTAGCATTGGATTTAAGTGATAATCACATTCTTTCATATAGACATAGCACGTAGAATCTAGAACAGTATTTCTTTCCAATGGTTGTGTGGGCCAAAGTTACCCTATTTTACGGTTCTGAATTCTAACTACAAAATAACCCCAAAAATCTTGCAATTTTGCGAACTTCGTTTTTGAAACTCCCTGCATTAAAATACGGAGTTTGCATAGGTTGTGGAGTAAGTTACACCTAAAATTATCTGAATGGGCAACACCAGCATTTTTTGAAAACAGAAAAAAGTGCATTTTTCCAGTATAGGAAATAGATCTAAATCCAAAAATCCACATGAAAAGTTTCAAAAAAATTGAGTTAATTAAATATTTAAAATTAAAATCGCCAAGCCCTTTGTCTTTGTTTAGGATAGAAGTACGTCACAACAGATTCATACTGACTTTAACGAGAAACCCAACAATGATTCTGATTTGTTTAAACAACTTGGGAGCTACCGCCCCCTGCTCGCTATCGCTCGCCAACTCCCGTTAACTGCTGACGCAGACACTTTTGGACCGCTTCGCAATTCCTCACAAAACCCAGCTCACTGCACTTACTCAATTTATAAAACATTCTTAAAACAGAGGTAGTACTTCTCCTGGGTATTCTTCCGAAAATGGCGGATATTTATTCAGTGGTGGAATTTTAACAGTTACTTTATGGTAACATGAATTGGCGGATCGCCTTGTAATTCCAAGAAAATTAACAACAGAGCAATGTTAACATTCCTTTACCATTTCCCCAAGGTAATGTTTTTTCACAGATCCATTAAGAAGCACTGAAACAACTCAGGAATAAATTTAACTTTCTTAAAATTTGTAATGAATTTCATCGATTGGCTGTGAAAAATGTAGTAATTACCGTAAACATTACGAAAATTTAGAATTTTATCTTCATGAGAACAAACAAACGTCAAAGTTAAGTCAGTTTCATAGCAATGACACGAATGTTTAGACTTCCAACATTTTTTATTTTTATCTTCATTTCTAAACAGTAAAATAAATGCAAAAGTTCAAAATTTCCGAAAGCGAGTTTATATGTTGGTTGGTTGGTTGGGTATTTTGTTTTGGTGCTTTTTGCTACCGCATTCGCAGGCATATAGCACGTGGAGAACAGTTACTGTTGAGATCTGTTTAGGGTCCGTTAAGGAGTATGAGGAAGAGTTCGAAGAGAAATGGAGAATAAACTCGCATGGAGAAGATGGACTCTTTAAGGATTGGTTATATAGTTGAAGACAGCGCGAGATGTAATTTAGAGTTCGTTCTGTTCAGGAAGGGGAATGAAGATATCTGGAATTGAGAACGTGCCGGAGATGGGGGAGTGACCACCAGATCACAGGAATTTGCCTGTGGATTTGATGAATTTGAGGAGAGAGTTTGTTTTGTTCAAACAGTCATCCTCCTCAGGGAGCATGAGCCATGAAAAAGAGAGAGGAGCAGTGCCAATAGATTTTCGGAGGGCTTGGCGTTGAATTTAGTAGTTCGGGCATTTGAGAATGATGTGGTCTATGGTTTCAGCGACTTCGCAGGAACAATCCGGGGAGGGTGTAAGGTGGAATTGGTGTAGTTTAGCAAGAGTTGGGAAGCTGCGGGTACGGATTTGAGTGAGAATGACATCTTCTGATCTGGAGGTGAGGTTCTTGAGTAGATGGGGGAAAGCAGATTTCCTTGAAAATTCCAGATGCTTGAAGCCCTCGGAATATTTTGACTTCTTCCAATCTTGGAGGGATTTGAGGTGGAAAGCTTGGGAGGTCCAGGAGATGATGTCTTCCGGAGAGAGGTTTCGCCAGATTGGTTGTTGAGATGCGGCCGATTTGGCGATTTGGTCAGCTTTTTCGTTGTACTGGAGGCCTACGTGGGCAGGGGACCAGACAATATCGAGCGATTTGAAGGAAGATGCGTTGGAAGTGATGGTAGATGCGATGGAGAGGATGACGGTGGGGGATTGGTCTGTCAGGTTTTCTAGAGCCTTAACGCAGGAAAGGGAATCAGTGAAGATGTATTATTTTTGGCTTTTTGTGCATAGGTGCTTGATAGCGAGGAGAATCGCGGCGCCTTCTGCGGTGAAGCTGGAGTTCATGGGGTCTGCGCTGCCTGATATAATTATCCCTCTTGTTGAATCATAGATGCCTATACCCCACTTGATTGTCTTGCTTTGAGGCGTCGGTGTAGATGTGGATGGTGTCGTGTGGGAGATGGTTGCAATAGGAGATGAACAGGGAGCGGATGATATTTTCAGGGAGATTCTTACTCTGAAAAGGTTGATTCTCTGAATGAAAGGTGACATTCTCTGGGGTCTTGGCGTGGATTCTGGGGGCTTTTAAAAGGAGGTCGAGGTTGATATGTTTTTCTTTGAACCAATCAGAACCGATGGAAGCAAGGGGAGAGCGGTTTGGGTGAGCTGGTGGGTTTGGCTTCCAAGTCGCAATTGCTGAAGAGGAGTAAGGTCGACTTATGGTTTTTATATAGAACCGTAGGGCTAGCATGAGATGTCTGTTTGATGAGGTGTCTTGAAACTGTTTGGGGATATAATGACCTAAATAAATTCTTCCATCTGTGCATTAGAGTTCTCTAACTCTGAATTTATAACAAAAGATTGGATACTTAAATGGATAACCGTATCGCCACTATTTTAGTTCTGTAAATAAAATATTTAAAGCTAAAAAAGATAAGATATTTAAAGCTGAATTACAATATTTTTAAGATTCTTAAAACTTTTATTTAAACTTACTTTGCCATCTGTAAGAAGAATTATTCGTATAGGTTTTTAGTTCTCTCCAGGTTTACTTTCTAAGAATTTACTAAATCGACAACTTTAAAAGTCAACAACTGTCTATTCTAAAATATAAAATATTACATTCTAAAATGCCAGTTCTGGTAAAGTATTCTGTTCTTCTTTCTTCTGTTTTTATGGTTGACTTGACTAAAACGTAGACAGATTCGCATTTTACAGAGCATTTCCTTCAAATAAAGAAAATTTTAGCTGGAGAATGCAAAACATATTGAAATATAAAATTCAATTTCGTTTTAAATAGAGAAATATTTTATCTACAATGCATTATATGATATGGTTTTTAAGTCACTTGCCCGACTGGTACAATTTCCCGATAGGTTCGTTTCTCGACTACTAATTAGTTGGGGAACGAATCTGTGTGTCATACGAATATTTTTCATAATTGAAATAATAATTTTAGGTTTAAATATGAGGCCCTTTCTTTAAAAATGTGGCACGTCATTATAGGCATAGGATCTCATAGGCAAGTATCTTCGTGTATCCTTTGACCTTTCCGTCAATGCTATTCGTGAGGAATCCACAACCTAAAATGACATGCCACATTTTCACTATAGGACCTCAATTTTCGGAGTTATATAAGGAAGTTGCCTGTGTTAGATTTTCATAAACATTCAAGTGTTCCGTATAGTTTTTTATAGTAAAATGAAATATCTAGTCAATTTTTCAAAAAAAATGTAAAAGTAATTAAATATTTTAATTTAAAAGTCGAGAAAAAACACGTGACTGAAAACTCTTTAGTGAAAACACCGTACGATGACGTCAACAATCATATCATCAACTCCACTGCTTTTCAACAATGGTCACCATACGATGACGTCACATCCCAAACTCCTAGCGTTTTCGCAAGCTTTGAAAAGGGAAATTTTTGTTAATTTTTTGTAATCAAAAAATTTCTCGATCGGCCTCAAATTTTGGGTAATTGCTTATTTTTGCATGAAGAATCGATTTAAAAATTTAAAAAATCATGCAACTTCCTCATTCCCTTTTGTCATCAAACCCTGGGATCTTGTGACCCAGCTTCATACAATCTATCACCCAAACCAAACTAGTAAACTCACTCATATTTCAACTAAGTATAAATTCTTTGCTAAGACAGATGAGTGGTCGGGCAAACGGCGTCAGGAATTTGAGCTGTCGGGATTTTGTGTGTGAACGGATTCCATTAAATTTCTTTAACAAGTTTTCTGTATAAAACATTTATCAAAGATATCCGACAGCAATAATATTTTTATTCTGGCAAAAAATTGAATGTAAAATAACTTTGTCAGCTTTTGTAATATTGATACTGTAATAATTTCCACCTCGCGTCAACTTCTCTCCCCTCTACCCCTACATTTACGTTTAGATTGGTACTTTAAAATGTAACAATTCTGAGGAAAAGCACAAAAAGAACGCCATTATTTTGCCCAAAGCTTTCTATAGTGAAGATGACATTTTCAAAAAACAATATTCCTCTAAACGCAACACCGATTAATCACACCGTAAAGACGTCCCAACAAAAAACAAATTAGATGCAAACGAGCAGCAAAAATGCACCGCGGTCCTACAAAGATCCGAAATTCATCATTTTACATAAAAATAGAAAAGGAAGGGAAGGAAGCACTTAAAAGATTCCATTGGAAGTCAAGGGAAAGCGTTTTTATTCGGATTCTTCTTTGTTTTCTCTCCCAAGGGGGCGCTTTTTGGAAACTATGATTTTTCTTTCCCTGTCTGGCGGCGCATAAGTAAGCAAGTCTTTTTGCCTTTTCGAAAAGAACAACAACAAAATTTTAATTTTGTTTAAATAAGTTCTCCGTTGACGAGAGGTTGCTCCTTTTAAATGCGCTGGCATCTATCTGTTCGAAAGGTGCATTAGCGAATGCGATTAAGAAGCTTTTTTGAGTGACAAAGCAAATTAGCTTTAGAGGAACAATGGCGGAATCCTCGTTTCGCACTTTCTTCTCTCTGTTGCCAACTTTGGGAGACAAAGATTCAGGCGAGAGGCATTTGTTATGCCGAAAGTGTTTTCCTCGGACTGTGAAAGCTTTCTGTTTAAACTATATTTTTTCCAAAGAAATTCCCTAGAATTTTGACTGCTATGTAACTTTTTTAGATTTTTGATTAAAAAAAAGGGTAAGAGAATTCTCAATTGGATTCTTAATCTAGCTTTTTCAACAGGGCAAACTCTATAATCGTTTACCAATTTAGAATTAAATTGCTTTGGTTTAATTTAAGAGAACTAGTTTTTGTGAGCTTTGTTTTCAGAACTCTCAACTAAAGGAACGTTTATGATTCTTAAAACCACTTAAAATGGTAAATTTAATGCATTCAATTTCTCATTAATAAAAACGTTCTCTTCTAATATTTGAGATCCAATATTGTTTATTCCTCCTGAGCAAGCAGGATTCATCTATATTAATCATCTCAAATGCTGAAAATAAAACACATCTTAACCATTTTACTCTTATGCATTTAACTAATATGCATGGAAAACCTCTTAAGACTGATTGAATTACACTGTTCAACAAATTTGACCTTCAAAATTTTTTCCTTGATGAAAATAGTCATTTCTTATAGATTTTGGGTCGCTGAATACGAAAATCACCATTAAAATTCTCAATTGACTCAGGATTTTCGGGGAACAGTCCCTCCGCCTTTTTACGTTTTTCGGTGACTTTATAACTTTAAACTCGATTTTCAGGGTCAAAAAGCATTGCTTTAGTCTTCAAATTTCCCCCCAGGTAACAAAAAATGTTCAAATTAATAAAGTATGATAAATTTATAACAAATGAATACGATTAAGGGGTAATTACCCAAAAATACAAAAAATAGCTAAAAAATATAGCGGTTTCTATACGCTATTTTTTCCTCTTATCTTTTACGCAATTCCCGTTTGAAAGGTCCTAACCCTTCCCCAAGGACCCAAATTTGATGACAATATGCAGCAATAATTTTACTAAAAGCGGCTGAGGTGTTAGCCTCCCAGAAGCCCCCGCGGAAGAGTTCGGAAAACTTCCAGAATCGCGAAGGCGCTCGCGAGCTCAGGAATTAATATTGATGATTTTGAAAAGATTACAAATGACGTTTTTCTTATATTTTGGGTCTATCCTAAGTAGAAACTCTTCAGTTCTTTAAAAACTGACCGGTTTTAGGGAGTGAGGATTCCATGTCTCAAGATGTTAATAGATGCACGGCTGTGGATAACAATTAGGGGGCATTCCCTTAAAAACTGAGGGTGATGGAGGAAAATGGGTGTCATATTTGAATTCAACAGATCATTTTACACAAGAATCAGCTGAAATTCAGTTAGTGGCTTCAAAATTTTTTTGTACAGCACTGTTTAACTCTAAGTGCCGCATTGAACCCTTCCGTGGGTGCTTTGGGGGCGCTCTCACCTCAACCGCTTTTAGTAAAAATCATTGCTGCATATTGCCATCAAATTTTGGTTCTTGAGGAAGGGTTAGGACCCTTCAGACGTGAATTACGTAAAAAATAAGGGAAAAAATGGCGAATAAAAACCTTTATAATTTTTAGCTATTTTTTTGCATTTTTAGGGGGATAATTACCCCTTTAAGCTATTCATTTGTTATAAATTTATCATATTTTATTAATTTGAACCTTTCTTGTCCCCTGGGGGGCAATTTGAAGACTAAATCAATGCTTTTTGACCCTGAAAATCGAGTTTAAAGTTATAAAGTCGCCGAAAAACGTAAAAAGGGGGAGGGACTGTTCCCCGAAAATCCTGAGTCAATTGAGAATTTTAATGGTGATTTTCGTTTTCAGCGACCCAAAATCTATAAGAAATGACTATTTTAATCAAGGAAATTTTTTCATTGTTGAACAGTGTTATAAGCGAATGCAATATTGAAACGTAACTCCCCAAACTACCTATGAAAAGGAAGAATAATGAAATTAGAGATGTGAATGTGTAAGGTTAAATAGCAATATGTGAATCTGAAACATTATAATAATCATCGTACTGTTTTGTCTTAACTAATTCGTTCGGTTATACCAATATAATTTCTGCAAATATGTAGATAATAATTCAAAATTCCAATAAATTGATTTTAAGTTGTATGCAACAGTAGACACAAGTAAGTTTCATCTTTAATAATCAAAAATTTTCGTATATTTAAAGAAGTTTTCTTTCATTAATTAGCATTGCCCAGGGACTTCAAAGATTCGTCAGATTTTATTGCATTTTATTAATCAGTATAGATTAAACTTCAAAACGCCGGACTACTTAGTGAAATTGAAGATTAGCTTGAGACTGTCCCATTGATCCTCATATTGACTTTAAAGAAATAATTAATATGGTTGATTTCAATCTAATCAACTAAGAATAGAAAGTTGCTCACATTTTCAATTCAAAAGCTCATTATTCTTAAAAGGAAGCATATGCGAATGCGAATACAAATTAACTCAAACTTTGGAATTTGAATTCAAGTTTAGAAATTGATTCATTCTTAAGAGAGATCAAATTAATTAACTTAACCACTGTTCCCAATGATTCCACCTGTAATTAAATTCCATTTATATTGCAGAAACAGCTTCGAAGGTCTAATTTTGTATGCAGCACAAGGTACTCGAAATTAATACGGTATTCCATGCATGTAACCTTGGCAATTAAGATAACTTAATCAGAATGGGAAGAGGGAATAAAAGTAGAGTGTTGATTGCAAATGCTTGTGTAAAGAAACTATCCAGCTGGTGCTATAATTAATAGGAAAAGCTTGTTGTTCCATTTATCAGCTTTTTTGAAAACAAAAGGAAAGTATTTGCTAATAATGTCTCCCATCAAGTTTTGTTGTACGCATAAGCCTACAAGAAGTTATGTAAAAAACCTAATTTAAAACAGAAAGAAAGATTTATTGCGTTATTTTTCCCTTATTGTTGTTTGAATTGAAAGTTGAGGTATTGCATCGAAGGAAATTAATTATGTCTAGTTTAGTAGTTAACATGCATATTAACATATTAAGTTGAAAGGAAAATGGGATTTTTTTCCGAAAAGGAATGTCAAGGACCAAGGAATGTCGTACAAAAAATATCATGTTATTTTTTTTATTCGTTTGTAATACTATATTTTTAGACATTGTTATTTTTAATGAAAAATTAAATAAAATAAATAATTATTAATCCTTAATTCTTTGTGTAAATGGTTTTTATTGTTATTTTCTTTTGTATTATAATCGTTTATTTCATCATAGGTATTTTAATAAAGTGGTACGAATATTTTTAAGTCACTGGTTATTGGTACTCATCTCTTTCTTAGTAACCTTGTAAAGGAAAGAAGTAATTCAACTTAAAGAAAAACTGTAACCCTTAACAGTTATTGCAGTAATATCGTCTGAAAAAAAGTTCACCAATTCATTCAATGTGCTTCAAAATATTCAACTTTACTCAATAGTCTGCGTCCCCAACTGTAAACTTTTGAAAAAAAAACCAGAACAGCAAAGGAGAGCAATATATAGTTAATCTATACAGAACTCAACTGGAAACCTTTTTTCAGTTAGAGAAAACCCAACTTTGAATACAGTCCTCAAGAAATTGATCGCTCATCTTATTCAGGACCGTAACGCTTCAACCCCAGGTGTTCTGCAACCAATTTCTCACATCCGATTATTCCGGATAATACCCAGGGTTCCATTCGGCAATCCGAGTCCCCCTTCCATTCCAAAGGGCCCCAACTATATAAATCAGCTCTTGGATTTGGTATTTAAATAAGGGCAAGACTTAAAACCCTCGGTAGCTGTGGAGCTGATATTAAACACATAAATCTGTTTGCTCTCGGCCCGAGATATGCGCGTTTCTTTCAGTGGTAGTACAGTGTGGAGGGTTTTTATTAAATTGGGTCTTTGCAGAGTGTGCGGGACCGCCGAAATTTAATCAAAGGAAAAATCTCGTTTTCTGTTTAGAATTCGAGTGAGATGTTTGGCGGGGAGACTTTGAAAAGGGTTTCTCGTTTTTGAATGTGTATTCGTCTTTACCTTGTTTCTGGGATCGTCAGGACAGTGTTCGCTGTCTGGAAATTGGGAGTAGGAAGTTTTGGAGGAGGGGAGATAGATTTCATTTATGTTTCTCGGTCGTGTTTTGGAAATTATGTGAGGGATGAGGATATGGGTGTTTTGTAAATGATTGCTTGTAGAGATTGATATCTATGGATTCATTCGGCTTCTGATACAAAACATAATACCCTCCCTTTGTGTGTGGTTGCATTCGGTATTGTTTAAAGTGAACGTTGTAGAGGTATGTTTATTCAAAAAGGAAAGGGTTCAATTCCGTTAACTTTCCGTTCCCTCTAAATATCCCTATGCTTTTTTGGACTACAGAAAGTATACTATTACTAAATAATATGGATTGAAATGTTTAGATAGATCAATAACTGTTGAGTTTATTAATAAAAGATAGAAAAATTTATCGATAATTGAATATATGGTGTTCAAAAGAGCATGGTGATATTTAGCGCGAACGTTAATGGAATTGGACCAAAGACATATCTTATATCTATATCTAAATTTTACTAATAGTCAAAATATTAGCTACAAACTTTGTCATTGTTAAATGGAATGATAAACAGTAACAAAATGATCAAACTGTTCTACAATGGACACGACATTGTGTTGAAATTTTGACCAACTTGTGGGTTATGAAAAACATTTCCTAAATAAGAATGTTTTTGCCAGATAAAGTTTTGTTTCAAAACTTTTCAGAATGTACCAATTTTGCTAGATTTGAAAGAAACTTTAAAATTATGTCAATCTTATAAGATAGTCAAAGTATGATCCTCTCAAACTTCATTAACAGAATATACTCTTAAAATATATTTTAGAACCATAAATATTCGCATAAAGATATATAAATATTTGAAAATAGGATACATTATTAAAGTATTATTATGGAATATATTCATAAAGTTTTGAGGTAGGACTAATTTATAATTACGCGCTTCTTGGCTGTTTTTTCTGTCCCCCATCAAGTCAGATAATTCCATCTGAATAAAGGTTCTAGGTAAAATGATTAGCGTCTTTAATCATAGAAGAGTAAAGCTCATTATTTAAGTTTGTGATACGGGTGGGAATATTTAATTATATTTATAAGCATAATATTACAATGGAATTGTCACTCATCAGATCAGAGTTTGTTAAAATGCTTATTATGCATTGCAACACATAATTTTAAGTTTCCCATAAATTCACCGAATATTTCAAGCTGAGGTAAAAGTCAATGTTGGTAATTTGCATTTGTGAAAAGACTTTTCCCTTCAAATTGGATGTCATTTGCATAAACCCTGTCGCACTGTGGTAATCCTAAATTGTAAAATCCTCATTATCAGTATACCCGTTTAATTTTCTTGTCATAACTCCATCATCATAATGTTCGAGTTCTTAAATAGTTAGTAGTAACAGTAACTACACCATGTGGCTTAAAATTATCAGGATAAGAAAAGTTTTAATTTAATTATGAACACACTATGGTGAAAGTGGGAAAATTGGTAAGTGAGAGAATTGCTAGTAAAACAGGTGTTTCATTTCGTGGATGGAAATTTTCATTGGAGAAAGAGTTAATATACTAATAAATACATTTCCTTCCAGATTTTTCCTGATACTGATGCCCTCTACAAAATAATAATTTTTAAACGTTATAAACTCTTTATCTATTCTACATTAATTTAATCAATAAAGCCGGAAATTATTGCTTTTTTATTATTACAATTATTAAAATACTATAAAAATTCAGTTCGAATAAGAAACCCGTATAGTTTACGTTATAAAGTTAACATTGAATATAAATTTTTTAGATTAGCATAAGAGAAATGCATCACACATTCCAACTCAAACAAGGGAAAAGGGCCCAATTAGGAAAGCTATGCAATCCTAAATGCGCGCAATAGCTTGATCGGTGTGGAGTAGATTAAACGTGTTTCCTGGCATTCGGTGCTCATATTCTACGGACGGATCTAGAGAAATTTAATGGGATTTCATTGGGTTCTAGTCGACGGACGTTCCAATGAATGCAGACCTACATATGAAAGCCAGGGACTCGAAGAATATTTGTTGATAAAATGGTAGATGCTATGCCAACTCATATCTTAAATTTATTTCGTGTTTTCTAGTCCAGTTAAATCCGCTTTTTTTATTTTTATGTATAAGCTATTTTCAATGTATTTCATAGTAAAAGTGAGAGCTCACACCGTGGCAATTCTGTAAAAAATTTAATCAGTGACCTTCAAGATAAACCAAATATTTTTCTTCTTCGATTTAACACGTGTATTTTTATGTTGAAAGATACGTTTGAGCATAGAAAGGAATAATGTATAAGAATTGTTTAATGAAAAATACTTTACTTAAAATAAAATACTTTGTAGACGCAATCCCATGAGAAAAAACTTTAGTTTTACTTGGATAACACAGAAATACTTAACGTAAAATTTCTATGAAATGCTGCTTTACTTTCTGGTTTGGTAATAACTTTCTACACTAATGAATGCTATCTCTGGGACATAAGATTAAATGAACATTTTTTCTACTTTGATATTATATGCCCTTTCCTCTTTCATAAAATCCCAACATAAAAGTTTTATATTTCCTTCACAAACTCGTATAGTCTCTAGTTCCGATTAAAATTATACTTATATATGAAGTTCTTCTGTATTAAAGTGAATTATGGATTAATATGAAAGTCTTGGTTTAGTTACGTATCTCAAATTTTATATTCTCAAGTAGTTAAATGGATTTTCAAAGGAAGTTAAACACAACCATGAAAGATGACTTCAATTCATGATCCAAGTAAAATTCTTTGATACGAGCTTAAGATATTTTACACTGTTCAACAAATTTGACCTTCAAAATTTTTTCCTTGATGAAAAAAGTCATTTCTTTTAGATTTTGGGTCGCTGAATATGAAAATCACCATTAAAACTTTGAATTGACTCAGGATTTTCGGGGAACAGCCCTTACCCCTTTTTACGTTTTTCGGTGACTTTATAACTTTAAACTTGATTTTCAGGGTCAAAAAGCATTGTTTTACGGCCGTATTCACCGGTAACCTGACCGGCGGTCAGGTCAGGAAACCATGGTTACAGCCTCTGATTGGTGTAAGGAAAATATTGAATTATTTTTCCACCAATCAGAGGCTGTAACCATGGTTTCCTGACCTGACGGCCGGTCAGGTTACCGGTGAATACGCCCCCAGGCAATTGAAGAAATAGATAAAAAAGCGAGTACCACTAGAATGAAAAAGTCTTATTCTTTATCAAAAATGATAAATATGCAAAACAAATTAAAGGATGTAACTTACCATTAATAAGCAAAAATTAATATTTGCCAGTTCTTTATTTTTAACATTATTTCGTTCTCTCTTTATTCGTGATGTTCATGAGGCTATTTTTAATCATGCATTTATTAATATGATATTGTTCTTTTTAGTTGTCAATTTCGACTTAATTGGTTTCCGTGAATCCCCTGTTACTATGAACTTTTTCTTGATCCCGTGATGGTTCACTATAAAAGGACTTTGACTCAAAACTAAAATTTACTAAGGGAAAGTTTCCCTATTAACTTAACTATGGGGGTCTGCTACCCCCTACTTGCAGTGCTCACCAACCCTTTCTATTATTAATAAACTTTTGACAAAAGTAGAATTTAAAAAACTGATTAGAAATTAAAAAGTAATATGTATTTAAAATGTACCTAATTAAATACTATCCTAATTATAAAATCTAAATTCTAAATACCATCTTATTCACAGGAAATCTATTTGTTTTGTTTATATTCACATCTTTTACCTTTTGGTAAGGTTTACTTTAAAAACTATCCAAATAAACAAATAATAAACTTTATTTTATCAATAGGTTTCACTTGTACTTTGAATCCCCATAGTAGGTTCTGTTTCCCTGTATTGTATATATAAATGAAATTCCTCCAGCAAAACTGAAGAAAACACCCTTTTATTACCACTAGGGAGCTACCGCCCCCTGCTCGCTATCGCTCGCCAACCCCCGTTAACTGCTGACGCAGGGCCTTTCGGATCGCTTCGCAATCCCCACAAAACCCTGCTCACTAAAATTATTTATTTATAAAACATTCGTTATAACAATTAGTAGAAAAAACTTCAACCAACTTTCTTGAAGCACACTCTCTTAAAAGTTAGAATATTTATTGGTTAAATTATCAATAATTTAATCAACACGTTTTCCTTGAAAATATCCATCAAGTCTGTTAAAGTATATAATTTTATGTTAAATGAAAAAAAGAAATATTCACTACAACTAGTTTCGCACGTGTATAAATTTGTATGCACGTGAAAGTATTTTGAAAAGAAGTTTGTTTTTATTCAATTTCAGTTTTCATTAAAAACGAGTCGTTCTATTGTTCATCCTTTGCAATGTTTACTTTATAAATTATTATACATAAAAATATTACAGGTTATGGTCCGACACGTCTTCGATGTCAGTGAGAAGGAGAATTAAAAGTTAGTGCGATTTTTGACGTTGGGCTAAGCGCATATATTTTTTTAATATGGAGTCAGGAAACAGAATAGCTATTCCAAAGCTATCGGCGGAGAAGGAATGGACAGTCTGGAAGTATAGGATTAAATTTTTATTAGACATGAATCCTGACGTGCTTGATCTCGTAGAAGGACGATTTCAAAAACCAATACTTTCTGCGACACCCACAGCCGCTGAATTGCAAAAGGATGAAAAGTACAAAAAGGCAAATAACATAGCTATGTTGACTCTTACAAGTTCCATGAGTGAGGAAACTCTTAGGAAGGTGATGCGTTTCACAAATGCCAGAGATGTTTGGGAGGAACTTAAGAATTTATTTGAAGCTTCTTCAGAAAGTCAACTTTACACAGTTTGTATGAAATTTTTTCAAAAGAAGTGGGTGGAAGGAGACATTGCATCACATTTGTCTTCACTCAAAAATCTGTGGAACGAGTTGAACGAAGGTCTGGAGATGAAGAAACAGGCAAAGTTACCAGATTTATTGCTCGCCTGTAAGATTCTTGATACTCTTCCGGCTTCTTTTCGGCATTTTAAATCAAGTTGGTTACTTCTAAGTGAAGAGAAGAGAACCATAGATGAACTGACAGCCCAACTATGTGCATTTGAAAGGGAAATGGGAGACGGCAGCAGTTCCGAAGTTCCCCAAGAAGCCCTCTTTGCAAATTCAAGCTCACTGAGAACAGGAAAAAGAAACACAGCAAAGGACAAGAAAAAGTATGATACCTGTAACTACTGCAAACAGAAAGGTCACTGGGTACGAAAGTGCAGAAAATGGATCGTAGATGGAAAACCTAAGCGAGGAGAGGCTGGTGGAACAGAAAATTCCATGCTGGTCGTTCATGAGGAAGCACTAGTCGGTGAAGCAAATTCAAATGAATGGTACATTGACAACGGTGCATCAAGGCATCTAACCAATGAGAACCAGTGCTTTGTTGAATTTGAGAAGTTTGAAGCTCCTCATGGTGTGAAGGCAGCAAATGGAAAGATCCTGTCAGCTGTAGGAAAAGGTACACTGCAAATCATCACTTTCGTAAAAGGTAAACAGAAGAACAAGACTCTTCGTGACGTGTGGTACGTACCAGAGATCAACAAAAATCTATTTTCAGTTTTGGCGGCACAAGATAGAAATCCAGGCAGCGTCTTTCGATCTACCGCTAAAGAGTGCAGATTGGAGATAGGCGGAGAGGATGTCTTGTGTGGAACTCGAAGTTTAGGTGGAGGCTTGTACAAAGCACATTTGAAAGTTATAGTTCCAAAACAGCCAGTTGAAGTATGTACTGCTACAACGAGCGATACCATTTTGCAGTTATATCATGAACGTTTTGGTCACCAGGACAAGAAGCACATACAATCCCTTTTAGAACAAGAGATGGGTATCAAGACTACGTTAAAAAGAGATATTTGTGAACCATGTATTTATGGAAAAGCTAAGAGGCTACAATTTGGTACAAAACCCAAAACAACAAAAGTAGGCGAGCTTGTATCAACAGACGTTTGTGGTCCCTTTGATGAGTCAAGCCGCAAGTTTCGATACTTTGTCATTTTCAAGGATCATTTTTCAAAGTACAGATTTATTTATTTCTTAAGAAAAAAATCAGAAGTTGTGTCTGCATTGAAGTTGTTTTTGGCAGAAGCAGAAAATTTAGGTCATTCCATCAAAGAAATCTTAAGTGATAATGGTGGGGAATTTGACTGCCAAGCTGTAAAAAGAATATTGGAAGAAAAGGGAATTGTCCAGAGACTCACAGCTCCATATACACCTCAACAGAATGGAACAAGTGAGCGTGATATTAGAACAGTGGTTGAAATGGCTCGTACCTTAAAGTACTCTAAATCAGAAGCTGAATTTCCATCATTTCTTTGGGCAGAGCTGGTCAACACTGCCGCTTACATCTTAAATAGAACTGGAGTTTCCTCAGAAAAAGGTATTAGTCCATATAGATTATGGTTTGAAAGAAACCCCAGGATAAAGCATATGCGTATAATTGGATCGCAATGCTACAGTCATGTTCCATCCCAGAAAAGAAGAAAAATGGACAAGAAAGCCATCAAAGGTGTTCTCTTAGGATACGACAAAGATGAAAGGTACAGAATATGGTTACCAGGAACAAGAAACGTTATTGTTTCCAGAGATGTCATTTTTCAAGAAAGAACAAAAATTTGTGAAGACCAAGTAGATTCAAACAGAGAAAGAGAAAAACCAAACCAGGAAAAAGAATTGGAAAACGAGATACCTATTCCATCTCAAGTCGAAGAAGATTGTGAAGATGAAGAGATGAAGTCGCATCTTTCTCACCAGATGCACTTGAGAGACAGATCACAAATCAAGAAACCAGCAAGATTTGATGATTATGTTTTGGAAGTGGAATCATTTGTTATTGAAGAAAATCCTAAAACCTATCAAGAGGCATTGAAAAGTCAAGAACACAAAAACTGGACAAAGGCCATGGAAGGAGAAATGTCTTCATTAAAAGAAAATCAAACGTGGGAGCTGACCGAACTACCTAAAGGATTCAAGTCCATACCATGCAAATGGGTATACAAAGTTAAAAGGAATCCAGATGGCAGTTTAGACAAGTATAAAGCGAGACTTGTTGTAAAAGGATTTGCTCAACGTAAAGGTATAGACTATAATGAAATTTTTAGTCCAGTTGCAAGAGCAAGCACTATAAGAACCTTGATTAGTATTGCTGCAAGTGAAAAGATGAATTTGATGCAGTTTGATGTATCAACAGCATTTTTATATGGAAATTTGGATGATGAAATTTTCATGGATCAACCCGAAGGTTTCGAAGATGGAACTGATAGGGTATGTCACTTGAAGAGAAGCCTTTATGGATTAAAGCAGGCACCCAGGTGCTGGAACCAGCGTTTTGGAGATTATCTTCTCAACCTAGGCTTCAAAAGAAGTGAAGCAGATCCCTGTTTATTTATAAGAAAGAAAAATTCAGAATTACTCATATTAGTGCTTTATGTCGATGATGGCTTAGTGGCATCTTCAGATAAGGCTCAATTAGAAGACTTTCTTAAAGATCTGAAGAGGGAATTCAAGATTACAACCAAGCAAGCATCATGCTATTTAGGATTAGAGATTCAACATCTAGAGGATGGTTCAATTAAGATATCTCAAGCTTCTTATGCAAAGAAAGTTCTCGAAAGATTTGGGATGAGTAATTGCAAGCCTATACTAACACCAATCATCAAGGAAGATATTCAAGCAGGGAGAGTTTCGGAAACGGAAAGAACATTTCCTTACAGACAAGCCGTCGGAGCACTGATGCACTTGATGACAGGTACCAGACCTGATTTAGCCTATGCTATAGGTGTAGTATCCAGAACCTTAGAAGATCCAAAAGATGAAGATTGGCAAAAGGTCAAGAGAATACTACGCTATCTAAAGGGCACCATTGATAAAGGAATAGTCTACCAGCAAAATTACAATAAAGGAATTCTCGAAAGCTACAGTGATGCTGATCACGGTGGAGACAACATGACTGGTCGCTCTACTACAGGAGTCGTATGCATCTATGGTGGAGGAGCAGTATCATGGCTAAGCCAAAGACAGCCTACTGTTGCTCTGTCTACTACGGAGGCAGAAATAGTTGCAGCCAGTGAAGCAGCGAGGGAGATTATGTGGCTAAAGAGACTTTTTAGTGAGATCATCACATTAAAAGCAATACCTGTACTTCGAATTGACAACGAGGCAGCTATCAGACTTTCTCAGAACCAAGGAGAATGCCACAAGCGCACCAAGCACATTCGGATTAGACACTTCTTCGTTAGGGAGATGGTGCAGAGTGAAGATATTATGGTGGAGCAGGTTTCTACAGAAATGCAACTTGCAGACCTGTTTACTAAACCATTGTTTGGACCAAGACTTTCAGTTTTAAATGAGAACATTGGATTAGTTTGAACTTCACTTGATTTATTTATCTTATTCAGTTAAGTAAAGTTAATAGTAAGAGTAACTCTAACATTTAAATTTTTTTTCTTTTAACAAGGGAGAGTGTTAAAGTATATAATTTTATGTTAAATGAAAAAAAGAAATATTCACTACAACTAGTTTCGCACGTGTATAAATTTGTATGCACGTGAAAGTATTTTGAAAAGAAGTTTGTTTTTATTCAATTTCAGTTTTCATTAAAAACGAGTCGTTCTATTGTTCATCCTTTGCAATGTTTACTTTATAAATTATTATACATAAAAATATTACAGTTAAATATTACAGGTCTCGTGCTATTGTTATTCAATATTTACAAAAACGTTCAGCAATGAATCTGTTAAATTTAATATAGTACCTAGTAACTCGTCAAAATATCTAGTGTTTTATCATTCAAGTTTTAGTTTTAAAACAGACTTTTTAAACAATACTATTTAAGCTATTAAAAATGATAAGAGACAAAATCTACATTGCACTCAATGTTTACAAACAATTAATATTGGTGTGTGAAATTCTATACTTGAATAGTAGATCTGTGAGTTTCTGGAAAACTCTTATCAGTCTTTTAAAAATATTTTATTTAGAAAGTACATATTTTGAAGCGCATTTTCAAAGCGTGAAAGGAATTATTTTCATCGTTAATGAGTAGCGTCGGTTGGTCATTGTGATTGGAGGTATAATAAATTGTACGACAGTTTCTTGCTGTTAACTGCAACCTTATCCGTAATCCAGAAAAATGGAAATATCTTAGAATTGAGAATTTTTTTAGAAATTCTAAAGGCACTTTGCACATCCTCAAAAGAATCCGAACAGTTTGATACCAAAAACATGTTATACGGATCAGTAATTAAAAAGCCTTTCTCTGGAAACCATTTACAAAAACTTTTTTTTAGAATAGAGAGATACTCCTAGAGGAACTAATTTGTTTGAAATCTTCCAAAAATAAATGAATCGCATATTTCCTTTAAGCTTTCCAACTGTGAACAACCACAATGAGGGGTTTTATCAAACATCATGATGTATCCTAATGCAAAACAGATGGGGAAAATATTCAAACTGCACAAAACATCCCTATCCTCTAAAGTTCCATTCTCGCCACGTGCTGTTATATTTGTTTGGGATCATCATACACACAAATAGCTTATTCGTGCCTTAGGATCCGAATCGGATCTTTAAGTCTTTGGATTGATCCTGTATTCTATTCATGGGTATTTTAATCCAAGTGGAAGATTCCGAGAGTTTCGGAGAGCTCTTAAAATTTAAAGCTATATTTGGATTATTGTTTCGCAAAAATCCGGTTTAGCAAGAAGTTCAAGCGAAATTTAAAAAAAAATAAAGTAACTAACAAATTTAATAACGTTTTGACATATAACATTCTAATACTTTCCAAGCTTAAAATTGTATTCCTAGGGTATTGTATTCTAATACTAGGGTATGTATTCTAAATGCTCTTTATGCATAGCTTTAAGGAAATATTTTGTTTACTTATTACAGATTGCGAATACACGAAAAAGCCACATTTTTAGATATCATTAAAAAAGGGGGTTGTGACAGGTAATGGTAACAACAAATAAAAACAGGTTAGTGAAAGGTTTAACATTAAAATTTTATGGTAAGTTCATGTTCAATAAGCTGGACTGAATTCTATACATCATGTGTCACGATAGTTATTCAAAAGGGAACTGATTCATTGAAAATTCTTTATTTGAAACCACGAAAACAACTTTAACTTTCATTAAAAATCTTTATGAGTTCAAAAACAATATTTGACGAGGTTATCAGACTGAATTTGCTGTAAAAAATGCTGCTCTTGTTTGCTGAAAAGTCATTAATTTGAAGAGCATTCTAGTAAGGTTGAACTTCTTTCATTCGATATAAAACCATCAAAATTCCCTTTGAAGTAGTAAATAAGGAAATTCTATTAATGACAGTTCTATCCGATGTAACCGAGATCATTACAAGGTTAGTAGTAATCTAATACAAGGCGCCTAATCAGCAAGTGGTGGGCTAATTGTTTTCCCTTGTCAATAGAATCTACTACCGAAATCAAATCTATTACATTGGGCGTACCACCTTTTTCAGCTTCATACAAGACTATAATGTTATTTTTGTAGAGGAACACAAAAAACTTACCCTTATAGTTTGTCTGTTTGAGGACTGGGCCTCTCCTTATCAAAAGAATCAATGAATAGTGATATTTGATGAAAAGTACTTTCGAAATGTTGCAAGTATTCAATCTAGGTTTTTTTAAAAGAAAGACCATAGTTTAATTCTTTAACAAGAAGCTTTATTGTTATAGATTCATCTAATTTTCTCTTGTATGGCTTAAAAAAATTCGTGCATACTTCTTGTTGAAACTAGGTAAAGTTTAAATATTTGGGTATGGTCTGTGCTACTGAGGTAATCCTATGAATTTTAATTTTGGAATGTTTTCTTCTTTCTAAATACAATCATTTTCATGTTTCCTTCAAAATACATTAAGCGAATCACCGAATAACAGTTCTCTCTTCATAAAATGATGAAAGAAATATATTTGCTTCTATTTAGAGTCCGTAACATTCAATATTTTTTATGAATTTGATAGTATTTTTAATAGTCTCAATTTCCTTATACCAAGTGCACAAATATAGTTCCTTTTTACAAGTAGAAAATAAATAAAAGACATTAACACAGACTTATTTTTAATTTAAGTGTAAAAATACGTGTATTTACGTACTTTCTTTATTCTTAAAAAAATATACCTATTTTCGTTCAAAGCAGGTTTCAACCAATTATTTAAAAACCATATTATTTTTAATCAAAATAGCCCTCATAAATTAATGGTATTAGGTAAACATTGTTTACTTTTGATTTATTAAAAAATATTGTTAACTAAAAATGTATCTTTAATAGTTTTTGTACAGGATACATATATTTATTATATTTCACAATTTTCAACTAACACAGGAACTATTCAATACAGCGTTCTGAGCATAAATATTTTTTTAAATATATCGAGTGTATTTCGTGAGGACGTCTTTTAACTAATGATTTCAATGGTAAAAATACACTATTAGAAGATATTTTAAGCTATTAAATTTTCATGAGGACTATTGTATTGATGGAAATTTTTGTCTTTTATATCAATAATAATAAGACTGTGATTCAATGTTTAAGGAAATAATTTCCAGAAACTTTATAAAACCAATATTTAATTTCATTAATGAACATTATGAACCAAAAGTTATGCAATCAATTTTCAATTCTCAAGTAGGTATTCGATTTTTTTCTCTACGGTTCTTTCTATTCTTTATTAAACAATATTTATTTATATCTTCTTTCAATTACAAAACAATTTCAAATGAACAATGGTTTTGACAGAAATAAACAGATTAGTTTCAAACTTGAGCTAAATTATAGGTAAACCTACTTAATATTTCATATATACTTGAATATAAAAATTTCTCCATTCAAAACTGATATACAACTGATAACTGATATACGTCGGAAAATGTTTACTCTCCTTAAAAAATAATATGAATGAATAAGAACTACAATGATCCAGTACAACTTTTTCTGGCTCAGTACTTTAAGGAATTCTTGAAAATATTTGTTTTGGTACAATCTTTACTTTGACAAATGTTTCGGGCCGTGCAGAATCGGATTTTCCAGAAACATCCTACTTTCTATGGCAGACATGAAATGTGAGTTACAAAATATGGAGTATGAATTTCAATTTTGAAAAAGCAAGGTTTTCTGGGTGAAATATCAAATAGTAGTATGTCCATGCATCTACGAAAGAATTGTGTGCATGCATACTTTTTAAGTAACATATGTTTTATGAAATGTAATGTTATATTTTTATTTGCAACAAACTTTTCTCTTTCCATGAATACAATCTGTTTTTTGTATTTTTTAAACTACCAAAATATAAGATAGTAGTTGCATGATAGTAGGGCAACAAGAGAAGGATGTTTGAATTTTAAATTTTCAAATTTATTTGTAGCTATTAACAGAAGTTTTAAAAAGAAATAAGATTATACATTCAACCTAATTGAGCTGCTTTCAGAAATTTTTAACTGTTGACTAACTATTAACTAACTGTATGCTAACTTTTTTTATGATTTTTTTAATTCTAATATCCATTATAATGGATATTACCAGGTACCTAGCAAGAATTCAGTTATAATTTAAGAGTTCATAAATTTATACTCTTACTTTTTTATTAACATACACAATGTTTTTTATCTTAACCACTTCCCAAACAAAATCTCGTGTTATAATATCGTTACCACCACGCCAGAAACACGAATCTGCATTCGAAAATTGGCTCCAGCCTAGAGATAGTTGTCAGTCGCCAAGTGAGCAGTAATCAGTCCAAAGTGAGCAGCAATCGGCAACCCAATTGACATGGTTGGCGGCCAATTACATCTTGATGCCACCGCGCTTATGATAAGAGTTGCGCGTTTACGATATCAAAAAAAAATCGAAATCATAAAATACTGGTGGTTCAATCCAGAGATTGTCTCATTTACTCATCTTCAATTTGATTGGTGTAAAGAATCACGTCGGCTTTCCAAGAAGAGTTTAATATTTGGTTTGAAGGGTTTGGTTTCGAATCCTTTAGAGAATGATCGCGCTTCAAGTATATTTCTATGAATTTTCAACTTTGTATTTTGTTTGCATTAAGTGAAGGATCGAAAATTTAAGAGTAAGGCGGTATTAACTTTAAAGACCACGTGAGGAAAGCAGCCTATAAAGGAACGAATGAGTAAATGAAACGATTCATTTTGAATCGCCTGCCAATTGAGCAAGCTGAATTGAGGAACCTAGCTCCAAATCGCTTTTTGTCTCATGTTGTTGGAATCGAGAAATTAACTCTATTCATGGACTAGTCGAAAATACATCAGAAACACCGGCAAGAAGAAAACACACCAAAAGGTAAAATTTTTTTGGCGGGAAAGCAGTGTAGCCAAACAGCGCCAACCCAACCAGCTTCTAGGCTTTCGCCTGCATTTCAAAAAAGATTCGTGTTTCTGGCGTGGTGGTAGCGATATGTAGAGAACACTAAAATTTATACCTAAAATTTTGTACATATATAAATATTCTGTCTCCCTAAAATTGCAGAAGATATTCGTTGTTTGACAAATAACTTTTAACACCTACAAATTTTTTGAATTTATTATAATCTTTCTGAACTTCTTCAAAAAATCATTTTTGTTGTTTTCCAATGCGTTCGTAATCCGAAAGCTTCTTTTATGTATATTTTATTACATATGAATAATACCGCGGTGACGGTTTTTAAACACTACACATTTAACTTTTAAAAATACATCAATAGAACTTTCTTTCAACTCAACGCACAACCCAAAAAAGCTATACCCAAAGTCTGACTTCCCTTCATATAAAAATAAAGCCCTTTGACTGAAATACAATTCAAACTATCCCCAGTGCTAAGCCCAATGGAATCAGGCCTTTTAAAAAAATCCTCGAGACAGACTCGTGTGCCATAGCTTTCATCAGACGGGTTTTACCTAAATCAGCTCGGATAAGGCCTCACTCTTTCTTTGCAGAAGGAATAGAGGTTTCCAGCCGTTGGGTTCTGTGGTGTTTGCCCGTAACGTGGATCAAGAGTTAGTAATGCCGAGGACATCAGTTTTCATTTCGTTGTTAAGCAAACGATTCTAATCTTGGCTCTTTTCCTTTTCGGGAAGAACGGGGAATTTTTTGGAGGAAGTAAGATGGAGGGGTAAGATGTTTTTTTTCTCTCTGGTCGTGTTTCGCGTTTGATCCGATGGATTTGTATCTTTTGCGCTTTTAATGGGGTTTGAAGTCTAGGATTGTTATTTTGATCAGAGAATTCATGGCGAAGATTATCGAGCCGAAAACAATATAGGTTTGATTATAAAAATGACCTTTTCTTGTATAAAGTCTTGAATTTATTCTTTTGAGAGATAATACAGCAATGAAAATAAAGAAACTGAATACAATTGAGCAGTTGGTTACTACCCAAAATCTCTATCAAGATCCATTATTTACATATTTCGTCATACAATGTCCCTAGGTATTTTAGCTCTCTGTTTCCATAGTGCGGTTACTCTTTCTAATAGAAAATAAAACTTAAATTGATTCATAACTCTTATTTAAATTTAATTTCTTGAGAAAAAGTAACTTTTGTTACTGTTAAATCAAAACCAAAAATGAAAGAAATATTTTTTAGCATCGTAGCAGCTAAGAAAAATAGTTTTAAAGTGTTATTTCACAACCTTTTAAACACTCTTCCCCTTGTTACATAGTGTAAATCATCTATGTTCCATGTGACTTAATTTGTGTATGAACTCTAACTTTCAAAAATCCTTATTAAAAAATTAGTATTTCAAAATATTTTATTTGTTCTTTTCGGCAACATTTGCGAAGAGAACAATAAAGAAAGAGAGAAATATAAGAGATCATATCATTTCTGTCTTTCTTAGAGAATATGCCGTTTCAGAATCAAACATAGCGCAAGCATGGTTTCTTAAACTATGCTAGTTAATAAAATAAATAGATATAAGAAAGTGTCGCTTAAAAAAAGAAATTTCTTGTGACTTAATTTCTCTGGTATTTTCCTTTGATCAGAGATGTAAAGTTTGTTTCATGGCAGACTGAGTCATAGGAACAAAAAAACAGTTTTACAGGAAAAGGTGTGTAGTGCAAAGAAAATAACAGAACGAAGAACTTGGCGGACCTCGTAACCCAGGGGTTTTCAACCGGTGAGTTGTAACCCCTTGGGAGGTCGCAGAATGCGTATGGGGGTCACGTAATACCAAGAAAACAAAAGACAACATCTTCAAAACCTTGGAACTTAAAAGAATGCGTCAGTTTTTTTCCATATGATGATCAAAATACAAATGTCCTCCAATCACTTCTAATCGATAAAAATTTTTGAAGAATCGAAATCCAAAGAATCGATTCAATAATCGAATCGAAAGAATCACTATATATCCACTCCTTCCCTAAACGGAATTGATGACATTCCGCCTGTTGTCCAACGCCAAACTCAGCAGCCTCACAGACACTTACAGCCCCGACCGAACCGGACATAAATCAGGACAATAATGTCCAGCGTCAAGCCCAGATTTCTCGGGAGTGTTTCACGGCTGTCACTGACGACGCTTTTTACAAACGGCACTCGGTGAGGTTACATTTGTAGCAGTTCCGGGGGGAGCATAAATCATTCGCTTTTTCGAATGGCTGGGGAGATGAATGGTTTGGCTTCTCGGTTCTCGCGTTGGAATCTGCATATGCATACATCTATTTAATATTTACTGGGAAGTGTGGGAAAATACGTGTTTTTCTTCTGCTGCTGGAAGGAATGGGTTGAATGGGATGGTTGATGGATTGACGGAAATGTGTTAGGATCTTTTGAATACTAAGGGAGGATATTTGGATGTTATGATTGATTGAGGCTGAGTTTATATGGAAATTAATGCGTTTACACATTAAACCTCCATCTAGGTAAGAAAATTGTTGCGTTTACAATACATACACTTGTTAATGAAATACACCTAATGCCTTTTGCATTTGTGTGATTATTAACCCTTTTCTACTGATGGTACTTACAAGTGCCACAAAATTTAAAATTACATAAAATAGCCATCTTTACGAATATACTTACGGTACTTTGTAGGAACACTCGTTTAGTTTTACTCTTACAGGAAAAAGGGCAGCAAGGGTTCTATTATGAGTATTTTAGCGGGAAATGCAAGTAGATTTAAAACTGAAGTTGTGGTTTCAGCTGCCATTTTGAACGGATTCCATTTTGTTCCTTCAATCAAAAGTAAAGTGTATTATTTTTTTAAAACTGCGATAAAAGGCCATATGTTTTTTGTGTGTGTGTTTTGAGAAAATAGCCCTTAGTGTGTTGAAGGTACTCAAAAGTATCAATTTAACTAATTAGCAGCTCTAGCGGATTAAATTTTTCAAAGCTGATTATTGTATTCACGTAAATTCCTTATTTTTCAACTCAAAAGTGACTCAAATTTTTCATTTTTTTTTAGATTACAGCAAATACGTAAAATATTAACAGCAGTTTTTGCTGTTAAATTTTTCGTTTTTTCTTGCAGTGTGTATCTGGTCAGCAGTTGCCAGTAAACTATAGCAGGTGGCGCTTCGAATTTACAGCTAAATACAAATACAAATTAAGTCGACCAACTACAGGCGTAAGCCCAGCAAGGTTGGTCCAGTCTTTTTAACTCAAACTACCGGAATCCCAGTATCTGTCAATTTTCCTCTTGAACTCGTTTACCCCTCTTGAATTTACAATTGTTTCAGGCAACGCATTCCATCTATCCACTACCCTATTAAAAAAATAATGCTTTCTACACTCCGTCTTAAATTTTACTTTATTCAATTTGAAATTGTGACCCCTTGTTCTATTACCCGTATTGAAATCTAGTCCCTCTGTGTCCCCTTGCTTTACCATTTTAAAAAGTTGAATCAAATCCCCTCTAATCCTTCTTTTCTCTAGAGTGAACATATTTAGCTTCTTTAATCTTCCCTCATAACTTAAACTGGATATACCCTTGACCATTTTAGTAGCCCTATGCTGAACCCTTTCAATTGAATCAATATCTTTTTTTAAGTATGGAGACCAAAACTGAACAGCATACTCTAGATGAGGTCTCACCAAGCCTCTGTATAGTGGCAAAATAATATCCTCGGACCTTGAAGAAACAGTTTTTTTAATGTATCCCAATATCCTATTCGCCTTTTTACTAGCAGATGAACACTGTTGAACCCATTTAAAGTCCGAATTTACAATCACCCCTAAATCTTTGATCATATTACCTTCTTTAACTTTGTCCCCTTGCAGAGAAAATTCTGCCCTACCATTACCCCGACCCATATGAAGTACCTGACATTTACTTATGTTAAAGGACATACCCCATTTTTCAGCCCATTGCGATGTATTATCAAGATCCCTTTGTAAATTTTGTACCTGCTCCTGAGTATCTACCCTACCCCAAATTTTTAAGTCATCAGCAAAGATGCTGATTTTGTTCCTAATGTCCTGACTAATATCGTTAATGAAGATTATAAAGAGAATTGGCCCCAATACTGACCCCTGTGGCACCCCACTAATGACCTCCGCCCACTGTGAATAATTACCCTTGACTTGCACCCTCTGTTTCCTACCTATCAACCAATTCCTAATCCACAATAATGTTTTACCCCTGATACCCAATTTTTCTAACTTGAGTAGCAATGCCTCGTGTGGAACCTTATCAAATGCTTTTTGAAAATCTATGTAAAATATGTCTACACTATGTTTTTGATCCAACTCCTTTGTTACTCCGTCATAGAACTTTAAAAGATTAGTTTGACAGGATCTACCCTTCCTGAATCCAAAGGCAGTGTTTTGAGATTACAGCAAATGCGTAAAATATTTACAGCAGTTTTTGCTGTTAAATTTCCGTTTTTTTTTGCAGTGTAACTTCCTATTGAACTTTCGTTCTCAAAAGAAATCTCCGAACAAAAATATATTTACTTAATCATCTTTGGAGTTTTTAGATGGTTTATTTCATATAAATATTATTAAAGCAATTTTTATGATAACCTGTTGCAAAAAATGGGGTGTTTTGGAGATACTGGTGACGTTTTTGGATTTCCTACCAATCGAACGAAAACAGCCCTTTTTCGACGTGCTCTATCGACCAAACTATTCGTCAGAGGAAAAAGTTTAATTGATTTTTTTGTAGCTTGTTTTGTGTTCCTTATTTTATAGACTGTTTTGCTCAGAAGCGCAAAAGGTATGTTCTAAGGGCAGAAAACAAAAAATGTGTTAATTATTGCCATTTTCAATGTTCCGTCACGAAATTTTGTTCGCAAACCTCAGATTCGGATTCACCACTCCAAAAAACATTCAGATAGCGAAAAATATCTTCTACCCCAAAACTTTCCCAAAAAGGCCTTATTTGAGCGCAATTTGACTGGACTAGGTAAAGTAAGGATAAGGTCTTTCTTTAGGATTCCTAAAAGCATAATACCTAAACATCTATTTATTCACATTAAAGAAGATTAATCTTCACACAGCCCATTCACCAACACCTAAATGAATCACCAAACATTTCCATCCACTGCGTCCCAACAGAAAGAAACATCCCTAATTCCTTAAATTTCCCTCCGAAACAGCATCCAAATATCTCCACTCACCCGAATCACTTCCGGCACAACTCAACCCACCCATGATGCAAATCCGGTAAACAAGGCGCCTCTGCGGCAACAAACAAGCCATAATGGAATTAACGAGCTCCGGCCCACAAAGCCGACCCCTTTCTTTACGGCCCCCTGGAGAACGCAAAAAGGAGGGTCGCCCCACTCACAGAATATTAAGCAGCCCGTAAACGGGCCCTTTAACGGCCGCGGATCGAACGCTCTGTCGTTGAATTCGATGGACACAAATGGCATTTTTCATGGAGGAACCCCAATGATTGTGTTCGAAAGGACCCGGTCGTTTGGTTAGGCCGGTGGGGGATAGTTAGCGAAGGTGTGAGGGTGAAACCGAAGTGGTCGTAAAGGGAGTGATTGGGGCTGTTGTTAATGGGGATGCGCCAAAACTTTCAATGGTTTCTGCAACTGAATCTCAGATTGAAGTATTAGCACATCCTCTTGTGTGTATGCTTATTGTTTCTTGTGTAAATTCTTTCTTGTAATCAACATTCCCTTTCTCTTCTCCCTCCTTGTCGCTCAAAACTGTATTCACCTTTACTTTATCACCCCTTTCATTCCTACCTTTCTTTTACTTCTACCTTTTTCTACTCCATTTTTTTTCTTGCTTTCTCTCACTACTCCTTTCTCGAATACATTAACCCCCCCAGTTTTCAATTTTTACAATTTTATAAATTGAAAATTTCTCCCCTACAAAGTATTGATAAAAACAACGTTTTAAATCTCAATAAGTTTTTATCATCTAATTTTAAAAACTAAAAATGATAAAAATAGGCTGTTTGTTACATCCTACTCCTGGGATTCTAACGTGTTAAGTGCAACAAACCACGTATTTTTTTCTCTCTCTCTCTCTTCTTTTTTAGTTTTCGAGTTGTTAGTTATGGATTTTTAAAAGATGTCAGTCTTTTTGGGACACCATGTACCTACATAATGCAAATTGTTAATATATACCCTTCAAAAGTGCCATAAAGCCTACATTGTACAGAACTTTCACTTTTCTTTTTACTTTCGTGAGTCTTTTTAACAATTCTAATTATTATTTTTTTCGAATGATTTAGGTTTCTTTTTTAAATTTAAAAGTGAACCCAACTTATTACAAAAAAATAAAACGTTGAAGTTAACAGGTAATTTTAATCAAATTTAGGCTTAATAATAAAATTTAACATTGAAGGCAATATAAAAAGTATGTCAACCAAATTAAAATAATAAATTATTCTATCATTAGAATAATCTCGATGCTCAACGACAATGAGGTATTCTCACAATTTGAGATTAAATTTTATTAAAATAGTATTTAAAAAACCATGAAGAATGACGTTTACATCAAGTATTTTCGTATCCTAGATTCTGAGATATAAATTTTTGAAATTTCGTTTTTTGTTTGAGCGCGAAAACGCCAAATCATGCGCTGTGAGGTCACATCCAATAGAAGCCCGTTTTCTGATAGCGTGACTTTTCTGACGTTTTGGCAAAAATAAAATTGAATTTTAGTTTATTTAAAACACATTTTTGAACTAAAAAATCAGAAATTTGGGAGTTTCAAACCATAATGTAACAAAAAAGTATGAAATCAAGCAAATTCCTCACTCATGCAAATACCTCATTGACCTCAATTTTTCATATTTACTTTTATTCCATAACTTCGTTAGGCTCTGATACTTGATCCTATGAAACCTTTAAAATGAAAATAACATAAAATTAGCATTGGTAAAAATAAAACCTTGAATCATCCTAGGTTAAAAAGAGTCACTGTAACCATTTATAAAAGAAACAATACTCTCTTTAAACAACAAGATTCATTTTTTCTTCCATTAATTGTCTTCCATAAGGAAGTTTTAATGAACTAATTGAATAGGGCACATATCGACTCCAAAAAATATCCGTTAACGTTACATAAAAACACCAGAAAATTTCATTTAAAAGATAGAAGCACTTTAAAAAGAATATCAGACAATCAAACTAAATTTAGGAATAAAATCAAAGATAAATATCATTTGGGCAAAAAGAAACCAAGTAAAGAAACATTCTATTAAGTAAAGATAAAAAGAGTAAATATTTTCGACAATGATCGATTGTGGGAAACATAATTAAAAGATACAAAAGAGAGAAAATCTTAAGACTGCCAAATGAAAAAATATTTTTTAAATTATAAAAGGTTGAGTCCATAAAAAGAGTTTTGATAGTTTTTTTAGGTTTGGTTATATCAGTCAATTGATGCCTGCGGCGTCTCTTTTACTGTAAACCTTTCTAAGAAATTTGATTCAAGGGTCTCTTACATGAAATTGAGGATCTTCTACAACTTTGTTATTGACACTTTTCCAGAATGTCTACACGGAAAGTATGTCCATGTCTACACTATAAAGTTTAACAAACAAATATAAAAGAATGTACAAGAATTCAGGTTCATATACTCCTGATTTAAATAAGTAAATATAGTTCTTATTTTTATAAAAAGTAAAATATACCTTTCGCAGGAAAATTTCTGAAAGTGCGTGTATGATATTAACTCTCAAGCTCTTAATTTATCCTTTAATTACGGATTTCAAATGAAATTCAATTTGTAATTGCATAAAACAATTGTGATAGCATTTAGTAAGTGATTTAAACTGAAATTTGGTTACATTTATTGTTTCGTTACGTTTTACATAGACTTTTGCTAAATTTAAAGCAGCATCAATTTTATAAGTCTTATAACTAGGTTTACCGGGCTGGTTTTACCTTTATTCAGTCTAAAAATTTGTCATCCAGTATTTCTGACAAAGAATTCGTTTTATGCTTGTTTTGTTAAGTAAAATTTTATAAAAGTTTAAAAAGTTTTTTATTTTATTATAGATTATAAACCACTATATTCTGTCAAAGCTCAATCATTCAACATCTTTTGTTACTCTAAAATTATTCTGCTGACTGTGAAGTACTTTCCTTATGAATGGACAAACTTTAAGTTACATGGAATAAATCGAAATAAAATTTGATTTATTATCAAACCCCTATACAACCAGATATATTTTGACAAAACATTTAAAAAAATATCCATAACCTAAAAATATACCTAGCTTGAAAATAACTTCTCTGAATCAGTCTTATCTCACATTCTCTAACAACTTATCTTCTAAGAGGACACTTTTCTAAAAAAAAACCTCAAAAATTCACAAAATTAACCAATCAAATCTCACTCCTCTTCACAGTAACTAATCTTCCCTCACAAAACAAATATTTAATCTTTCATATATCGATCACAACAGGAACACACAGAGAAGTGTAACAGCACCCCCAAAAGGACAGAAATAGATCCATTCGACCCCGCAAGAGGAGAAGGAACAGATCCCGTGGCCATAGAGAGAAACAAAGACAGAAGCCTATCGAGATCTTATTTTCTTCATTTATCACCCACATTATTTTCCGTTTGGAGGATTGCCAGTTTGTTAAGTTGTGATGAGGTCTTGCCATTTGGAGAGACGTTTTGTTTCTTTTACGTGGAGGCTAATAGGAGTTTAGCTGAAGGGAGGGGAGGCTGTGATTTGTTGGGAAGTGTGTGTTGTGTGTCACTGGGAGCGGGGATTTTGGACTGTGAAACCCCGACGGTGGACTTGTTCGATCTTTTTGTGACTTTTATTCGGGTTTTTGGGATTTATTTAGTGTTAGGTTTAGTGATGGGCAAAATCGATAATTTTAGGTATCGAATACTTTGGTATCGAATACTTATAGGTATCGAATACTTTGCTGGTATTGAATACTTATAGGTGTCGCGTACTTTTAGGTATCGAGTACTTTTTTTCAATGTCGGGAAATGAACCTGAAGGGGCAATTTTTTTAGGGCCTATCCATAATCAGACTAATATTCAAAAAACTGAAAGCGATCCATCAAAAAGCCCCGTAGCTACGGGCCTGGAGGTGGATAGAGGCGAAGGATTTGGCGGGGGAAAAACCTAGCCGCGTCAAATTTCTCTCGCGGATGATAACGACTTGGGTTTGAGCGTTGCAAAATGAAAACGGAAACAGGCTGCGTTTGATCTACAGTAGGTATTATAAAGATTACTTCATTGAAAAATTTAAAACGAAATATGTCAATAAAGTATCGATACTTTTGTGGGTATCGAATACACTCGATACCTATAGGTATCGAGTACTTAAGTATTTGGTATCGATACCTGCCCATCACTATTTAGGTTGGAGTAAAAATATTGGGGGGGTTTTGTTGAACAGTTTCAAATTTAGGAATATGTATTTTTACCTACATAGCTTTCGGCCTATTACATTCCAGCCAAAAAAAAATCTGCCAAATAGCTTCGAAAATTTCTAAAGTGAAGTTTCAAAGAAGTTATTTTGTAGCAGTAGGAGTTTGAGGCCTTTCAGCATGTAAATCTGAAGTTTTTCTACAGCAATTTTGTAGTCATTCAAAAGACTTTTCAGAGGTTTAAAAAACTACAGATTTTCTAGAAGCCGCAGTCAAAGTGTCTCAATTATCTTAATGTTTTGAGTCAATATTTCAAATAGTTTTGGATGTGTAGGAAGAATTTCTACTTCGGTTCCTTTTTCTTTTCTTTCTTTCGGTTGGTTATATTGTTAAATTAAAAAAGTTATTAATTATAATACAGATGCTTGAGTAGTTGAAGAACTTGTGATACAACTTACCTATTATAGATCAAAACACACCAACTAACCAACTTACCTACTGTAGGATCCTTAGCAAGGTACAATTTTTTTAATATCAGAGTGAGTGATAACAGGATGTAAATAATAACTCTAATATTTTTATGTTATGATGAGTAATTGGTTTTTCAAATGTTATATGATCATAGGGGTGAATAGGAAGGGGAACTAAAGTTCTTATGCTCCCAGATATGAACTATTTTCTAGATCAGTGGTCGGCAACTGGCGGACCGCGGTCCGCATCCGGACCGCGTGATGTTATTTCATGGACCGCCATAACATTTTGAAAATAATTAATATGCATTTTTACGCATCAAAAAGAGTCAAATTTCGAAAAATTTCCTGGGGGGAAACCCCCAGACACCCATTTTCAATGTAAAAACTTCTAATAATAATTTTAACAATTTAAATAAGGTACTCAAATTACATCTTTGTAAAAATATATATGTGTATCTAAAGATAAAATTTAAAGTAAAAATAGTAACCTATTTTTTCTCCGGACCTCGATGAAAATTTTATAAAGTATTCGGACCCCAAGTAAAATTACTTGCCGACCCCTGTTCTAGATTTTAAGGAAATAGTACAATGTAACAATGTTCTTACTTTCATTTGAAGAAGTCATGAAGAACCTTTGATAGTTACTAACGAAAAAGTTTCATTAAGCCTTAAAAAATTTCTAAATTTACTATGACAAAAACTTTTTAGGATCTCAACTCCGCATCCACCACTGGTGTTCAAACAAGCAATTTCTTAAAAATATTTTATTCAGCCTGGAGAACAACATCACAATCTAACTAAGAAAACCATAAGCATCTTGAAAACTCTAACCATCACTACATTCTTCAAAATTCCATCACATGAAAGGATACTCAAAGAAAAGTTCATCTCGCATCATTAAAAAACCCTCTGACTAACGATTACTTCACCACCAGCATCTTCAACGCAATTTTTAAAAAGAAATCCCCATTCACAAACTACCACGAATCTCCATTAGAAGAGCAGGCTCGGAAAGGCAAGTCTGAGCAAACACGGCCGAGTTTAATTAGAAGGCATTCTTTCCGCGCGAATCCGTGCGCTCTGTTTACCGACGGGAGTGAATGATGAATCGATTTCTTCAGGGAGCACTGGGTGATTAATTGAATCGAAAAGGGAAAGGAGTCGGACTTCAATTACCAGAGATTAGTTATTTGCGTTGGTTGGAAAGTGAAATGGCGTCGGTTGGGTGGAATATTTTATATGGTTTTGTGAGCAGTTATGGGGTGTTGTTATTGTTGAAACAACGACGAAATGGTTTTGCTGGGGGTATTTTGTTGCGGGGGACTTGACTTTGACAATTTGACTAATAGAATAATGAAGTAGGCTTAGAATCTGATGGTATTTTCTGGTATTGACTATCCATATCCATTTGACGAGTTAATTTTTCTTAAACAGAATGCTAACAGAACTAACAGAAATATGTGTCACCAGTATTGACAAAACACAGACAAGTTCTTAATATCAGTGTTGTTTACTGTGTGGTATTCCCGTTAGTCAGTTGTAAGTATCAATTTCTTCTGTTATCCTGAACAGCTTCTCAACTTTAAGTTTGACATTATTTATTATATATTATTTCTCATACACTTTTATCTTGGATTATTTGAATAGGTTTATATAATTAAATTAATTAAGAATATAATTCATTATTAATTTGACTATAATTTAATCCCTTCAGTGAATCGATAAATGATGACCAAGCATGCTTGGGAACTAAACACTAGGTTTAGCGTTAGACTGACCACCTAACTGGCCAGGGCCCCACAAAACGAGATGGGCATCGTAGGTCTTGGCCCAATAGGGTTGTTGCACCAATGTTTAGTATTTAAGAATATAATTTAAAATAATTAGCACAGTTTCTTACCTCCCTTTTATCTAGCTCGTATTCGTTGGATTAACAATGATGTGTTCCAGATTACATTGAAAACACCCCTCTCCATTAAAAATGGAATATACTGATAAAGTTGGGAGCTATTGCATTCCCATGATCCTCCGTAGATCACCTCATGTCCACCAACAAGGATAATTCTATGACTGGAGATTGGAATGATCCAGGAAAATCTAGCTATTTAAAGGTTTATTTCAGATTCTTAAAATACAAAAACTCCCTTCTAAGAACTCTGCACGACTCAACGAAACAAAAAGCTTCACACAATTTTTTTCAAACCACTTCATTGAAACTCTACTACAAAATAGAGCTTTCATTCATCCAAAAAGAGTCATTGACAAACCCAATTAAAACCCAAAAGAAACCCGCATTAAAAATCCCAAAGTGGTTGAAAAGACGTCCCAAATTGCTCCCCCATTTCCTCTCCGCTTTTTTGTTCACAGCAGCACGCCCTCATCTGGGACAGGACCAAAATATGAAAAAGTCCCAAGAAAATGTTACATTTTGGTGCACTGTTATTCGAAGAAGCGAATGCAAGAAAGGAGGGACGTAACTTTCATTCGCTTTATGGGCCATAAAGCTCGCCGGCCGTATTTCTTGTGAGGTAGAGTATTCTCTCTCTCTCTCTCTCTCTCTCTCTCTCTCTCTCTCTCTCTCTCTCTCTCTCTCTCTCTCTCTATGCATGGCCCGCCCGCAGGGGAATATCTTGCTGGAGGTGAGGTGGTATTTTTAGAGGGGGGAATTCGACTGTATTAAAGAGTTTAGAAAGGAGATGACTGTGTTTAGTTTTTTTAATCTTTTTGCGCTCATGTTTTTAGGCTTCGTGGGATGAAATTAAAAGATATTTTTGTAGAGGAAGTGGATAGTATTGTTTGTCTTCCTCAAGTTGAGCTCTGGCCGTCGCTAGTTCATATGAGCGGTCATAAGGATTTTTTTATTTTTTTGTTTTTATGATCTAAGAACACTTTTAGTCATTTACCTAAGTCATAAAAATACGAATTTATGATTTTTCTTGATCTTGATCTCGAAATTTACGATTTTCATTTGAAACCCTACCACCGCTGATGTGAACTAGCCAGAGCTCAACTTGAGGCAGACAGACAGTAAATGGATGTTTAAGTATTATTTTTTCATAAACAAGAAAAACTTCATGCATAGTAACATCAGTCATTTGTAAGATTTTCGAAACCATACTTAAAAAGCATATAATATTATACTTAGAGGAGGGTAACTTACTTTCAGACAATCAGTTTGGATTCAGGAAGGGTAGATCCTGTCAAACTAATCTTTTAAAGTTCAATGACGAAGTAACAAAGGAGTTGGATCAAAAACATAGTGTAGACATATTTTACATAGATTTTCAAAAAGCATTTGATAAGGTTCCACACGAGGCATTGCTACTCAAATTGGAAAAATTGGGTATCAGAGGTAAAACACTACTGTGGATTAGGAATTGGTTGATAGGTAGGAAACAGAGAGTGCAAGTCAAGGGTAATGATTCTCAGTGGGCAGAGGTCATGAGTGGGGTGCCACAGGGGTCAGTATTGGGGCCAATTCTCTTTAAAATATTCATTAACGATATTAGTCAGGACATTAGGAACAAGATCAGCATCTTTGCTGATGACTTAAAAATTTGGGGGAGGGTAGATACTCAGGAGCAGGTACAAAATTTACAAAGGGATCTAGATATGATATCCCAATTGGCTGAAAAATGGGGTATGTCCTTTAACATAAGTAAATGTCAGGTACTTCATATAGGTCGGGGGAATGGTAAGGAAGATTTTTATCTGCAAGGGAACAAAGTTAAAGAAGGTAATATGATCAAGGATTTAGGGGTGATAGTAAATGAAGACTTTAAATGGGTTCATAAGTGTTCATCTGCTACCAAAAAGGCTAATAGGATATTGGGATACATTAAAAAAACGGTTTCTTCAAGGTCCGAGGATATTATTTTGCCACTATACAGAGGATTGGTGAGACCTCATCTAGAGTATGCTGTTCAGTTTTGGTCTCCATACTTAAAAAAAGATATTGATTCAATTGAAAGGGTTCAGCATAGGGCTACTAAAATGGTCAAGGGTATATCCAGTTTAAGTTATGAGGGAAGATTAAAGAAGCTAAATATGTTCACTCTAGAGAAAAGAAGGATTAGAGGGGATTTGATTCAACTTTTTAAAATGGTAAAGCAAGGGGACACAGAGGGACTAGATTTCAATACGGGTAATAGAACAAGGGGTCACAAATTCAAATTGAATAAAGGAAAATTTAAGACGGATTGTAGGAAGCATTATTTTTTAATAGGGTAGTGGATAGATGGAATGCGATGCCTGAAACAATTGTAAATTCAAGTGGGGTAAACGAGTTCAAGAGGAAAATGGACAGATACTGGGATTCCAGTAGTCTGGGTTAAAAAGACTGGAAGAGGCCAACCTTGCTGTGCTTACGCCTGTAGTTGGTCGACTTAATTTGTATTTGTATTTGTAAGTAATTAAATTTGCACGTATCCTAAGCTTAAATTAGGATAAATTTACACATTTACTTTTGCTTGCGCTCTTATTGGAACTTTTCAGTGCAAGAACAAAAGCCTGTAAATTCCAAAAATAGATCCGGAAATAACTAATTATAGAAAATACCATGAATTAGTATGCAAACTTTTAGTAACAATTTAAGAGCTTACTGGAAGCTACGACTGGGACTGATGACTAATATAGTGTAAATAGGGATTTAAAAGTGATTGTAGGGTATTTATGTTTCAGAATTCTTACGATGTCCTTTTACGTTGCCAGTTTACGTTGTCTAAAACAATTTCAGATCTTTTATAACTTAATCCTAAAAAATTACAAAACAGTATCATTACAAAAGTTTTAATAGAATATTTAAATTGTCAATTTTCCTTTTTTCAATTTTCTCATATCTAGGGATTTTCTTAAATACCTTTTTGAAACTGACGCCTCAATTGTAAGTTCTTCTAAAAAATGCGTGTCATTAACTGCCATTCTCTTTTTAAACGAAAAAATAAATAAAGCTGAACGCCAAAAACTGTTTACATCCCTTGCTTTCATACTCCAAACAGCGCATTCACTAATTGAACCATTGCTCCCATCTAGTCATTCCAATTTGAATTATTTCACCTAAAGTAAAGAGTATGGACCTGGGATGACAAACCAGCTTCAGGTACATCCCTAACCATCAGCGAAAGCTCTTTCAGCAATCAAATTTCCTTGCTACCCATTGCTAATTAGGATCAAAATTAATTTCGAATGCAGAACTTCACCATCTAATTGGAACGAGGCTCTGTTAGTCACGGTTGGCACCCTTTACTTACCTGTTGCAATTGTTATAGAGTTAACAAGTTCACTCTTGTTTAAAAGGCTTATTAAATTCTATTGTTTGGAAGTTGTTTTTAAAAACTCGAGTACTGGATCATTTGTCCTTTGGAAAGTGTCAGTTTTGTTTATTCCCTTTATGGGGGGGGGAGATTTCAGAAAGTTTTGTTAATTAGATCTCTTTGTTTTGTGTTTGGTCTTTAACTGAAGCTCAAATTAGTCTCGTTAAGGTATGATTCTAACTAGATTATTGTATGTAAATTGTTATCCAAATAATGGAGGATGCTTAAGTAATGCAAGTTCAGATATTAGATACGGAATTAGTCACGTCTGAGTCTATGATTAATTCAAACAGAATAAATTGAAATGTGATTGTCTTAAGGTGGATTATTACATCTTAGATAATGAATTTCTTTGCAAGTATTGAACCATTTAACTTTTTTTATTTCACGTTAGTTAATGTTGTTTTATTTGGTTTAAGTTTTAAACTAACTATAAAAACGGATATGACAGGGAGGAGATAATTCTTAATTCTTGTAAATTTGTTTTGAGGCTGTGAATTTTACTCGCATTTAAATATAAGTTTGGTTTCTATACATGAGACATAAAAGACCCGATTTCTAAGAGGCAGAAAATGAGGCCGTTTTACTGTGTGCAATTTTTAAATAGACCCCAAAAAATTAATAGCGCGATGAATGAATACTGCAACTAAACCTTCATTAAAACGTAAAAATTGTAAAGAAAACTTATTTTATCAGTATTTCTTCTAGATTAGGATTTTTAATTACTTTTTTTATATTCCGTCATTGTCTAGACTGTCTAGAGGAGGGATGATACAAAAGTTATATACTTTATTTATTTATTGCGAAAAAGTTTTAAGTTTTTTTAATATAATTTTATTTATTTTCACGACTCATTACTTATAGCCAGTTCTTAAAATATTAAAGCTTTTTTATTTAGTTCATTTTAATTTAAAAGCATTTGAATAATTCATTAACCCTTTTACTCGTGTTTTACAAAATATAATTAAAAAAAACTGCAAATAAAACCATGGCCGTGTTGTGGAAAATCCCGCCTGGATCGGATGACTGTTTTGGCGCCCTCCCAAATACAATTGCAAAAAATGTTCGGGCACAAATTTGGCACCCCTTGAACACTTTCATCGTGGTTCCGTTCGAAGGTATTGAAGAATCTACGAAGTCCAATACTAAAATAATTTTAAATTGCAAAGTACTAAAGTAATAATAAATTGTAAAAAAAAGTTCGGGCACAAATTTGGCGCCCCCTCTTGAATACCTGAATACGGCGCCCGGAGCGAGCGTCCCCTTGCCCCCCCCTCTTAACACGGCCCTGAATAAAACACTTATGAAACCAATCTTAGGATCCACCCTCAACCAGTAAAAGCTCTTTCAGCAATCAATTTCCTTGCAGACTACCATTGATAAGTAGGATTAAAATTAGTTTAATTGGAAGAATTTTCACCACAACTGGCACTGAGGTTTATCCAGTCACTCATTTTTTTTCATTTTTTTGACGTATAAAGTCTATTTTACTACTTGATTTCAACATTACTTGTTTACCTTACTCTCGCAACTTTACCATAAAGCGAATTCGTTGATTCTTTATTTTTCAATTAGTGACTAACTAATAATGAAGTAATAGAAAAGTAATTGAATTGAACCAAACAAGCTACCTCGTTTTCCATTCTACTCCTACTCAGACAGTTTTCTATTACACTACTCAATTCCTAAGATGAAATCTTAGAGAGCCCATAAACCAGAAATAAAGAAAGTGGAAACACAGAGAAATGAGCCTCTCCAACAAATCTTGAATTCCCAGCTTGGCCTTAACTAAAACTCAGTTTTTCAAAAGAATCTCGCCTCGAGCATATCTCGGTTTCTTTTTTTTTCAGTTCATTGGCGGGATTGACAAACACTTCATTGGTTTCTGAAAGTCATTGAGAGTAATATATAACTAATGAACACAAGTGCAAACACTTCATTTCCATCGGATTAATTAAAAGCTATATAAGGAAAAGGAAAAATAGAAACCCAAATCAATAAAAGTTTACCTCTTGGATTTTATTTGAGGCATCTGGAAGATGTTCAAGATGGCCGCATGAAACAAATACGAAGCCAGCTTTTAATTTAATTTTCTGTTTTAAGATGTGTTAGTGCATGAAATGCACCAATACTACGTTTTTGTTTAGGAAGATCAGATTAGTTTTTACACATTATTTTCAAATAAACATGAATACTTAATGTTTTGTACTATCCCCCAGGTTCGTTGGGATTCATTATTTATTCATTTTCCTTTTATTAACTTTTCCCAATAAAGTTTCAGATAAGCACAACGATGATTCTTTTAAAAAATAATCAGACGAATTGGAAAAATTCAGACTGTGTAATTCTACGTTGATAGCCATCCTTGACAATCAATTAACTAAGAACTGATTAAAATTTATTATTTCAGGAAAAAATAGCTTCTTATTTAGAGTTTCATAAGGAAGGATAAATCAGACTGCAGTATTACATACAGTGAATATTTCCTTGATTGGGCTTCTGCAATGACGTTTTAAAATGATGTAGTACAATGGTGGATTTGGTGTGTTGAATACAACCCAAGCTTTCCTCTCATATCAATATATACTTTTCTATTCCTTCTGTAACTATTTCACACAAACACAAGAAGTGTAAACTTAATGAATATTTTAAACGTTTGCAATGGTGTTTTAACATGAAGTGCAGTGCTTTTCATACCAACGCTTTTCTATTCATTCTGTAATAGCTATTTCACATAAACACAGGTGTAACCCTACGATTGCATGCATAATAACTACAAGATCATTAAAGTGTTGCAATATAGATGCATTATTATCCGGTCGGTTACATTATTTCAAAGTGTATGAGAGAAAATAACACAAAGGTTATATGAATACCAGACTCTCCTTGATCAAAGTATTGTCTAATTCTCTACGGATTTTGGATTACCTGAACAAAAAACACCAGGGAAAGAAATAGAATGAATCCTAAACAACAGTTGTTTACCACATATATTCTCAAACCTCATTTTACGCTCCATAATCTATCAATTTGTTGGTACCATCAAGCACACAAGCGTTCTCCAGCTCACGGAATCAGAACAAACAGAACCTTATGACGCGAGTGTGTAAACCATTAAACGTTCCCCGTTTTGTTTAAACGTTTGGATGGGGATTATTCCCCCAACTGATGCTTCGCTGCCAAAGCGCTTTATAGTAAAAGGCATTTATTGCTTTGCCCTTTTACGACTAACAAATGCTACTTTGCATTAGCCTTTCACCTGTACTGCGGGAAACGATTACGAGTTGTTTGAAAAGGAAATTCTTTTTAACATCGCTTTCGAATTCTAAATAATACTATCTTAAATTCGTGTGATGGAATGAGCGTTTGAACTTAATGGAAGTAAGCTTTGGAAGGCCATAGTTGTGATATCCCACCTTTTCTGTCTCAAGCGACACACAATTAATTGATTGATATTTTTATGCTTTATTTTCTAAAAGAGATATAGCGGATTTCTTTTCTGACTTCAAGCATGAAATTATTGGCGAATGGTTTACTTAATGCATGAATCTTTCGTCGATTGTCAGAGAGCTGTTTTTTATTTTTTCGTTAAAAGCTGGAGAATAAATATTAACTCTTTGAAGTCTTACTTCTAATCTAAGTTATTGTAATGATAGTTCATTAAATTTCTAATCGTAGTAAGTCTCCTTTCTCTTTCAAAGTTTCCCCCACTTTCTTATAACGCCATCGATCTGTTCATTCCTTTCAAAGAGAATACTTAGAGTTGAGAATGATTTAAAAATAAAAAGTAAAAATTACTAGCAATTCGTATATTTTATTAACGTAGTTTAAGAGAAATCTAACGCGTTGCCAAAATATGATAATTATTATGTATTAAATCTGAATAATGAAATAACAGATTACAATTCCTTTAAATCTTCATTTTTTTCTGTCTTAAACTTAAACTATATTAAAGAGGCTTTCTCAATTATTATTTAAAAATTTCCCAACTATCTTAATTAATTCTTTCTTAGAACTGGATGTTTTACACCTCAGGTTAAATGGTGAATCTTAAAAAACTGTCTTTCTTTTTAAGAAGATCTAAAATTTCCAGATCAAGAAACTACCAATAAAAACCAATCCCTACACATTAAAACCCTCGATATCTTCCGCTAAGCGCTTTTCAATAGCCCAGAAGAAGAAAAATACAAATTAACAAACTTTTTATCACGCTTAAACCCTCCGAAAAAGAAACCTGTAGAAACCAATCTCTGGAACTAAAAACAGTCTGCCTGGAAAAAATTCCAACGACCCGATATTTTCAATTAAATCTTTTAACCCGTCAACTCCCAATTCCATTCGGAATTCGAAAAGGCTTTTTAGAACGCCGAACACGCGTTCTTTGTCACATTCTTTTTCTCCCTTTCATGTTCTTAGGGGACGTCCATAAATTAAGTGTGTATTTTATAAAAGGGGGAGGGGGCTAGAAAAATCTCACCAAATCTCATTAAGAGGGAGGGGGAGTCATTCAAAATCTCACGTCAACTTTTAGTTCAACATGCATTTATGTAAAAACTTTTGCAATGTGTATGTTAAGTGTAATCCCGAAGAGACGAGAATAGAGCATTTTCAATCACATGACTCGGACCTATGAACGGCCTTAAAAGCAGATTGTTTGACCTATGGCAGTTAACAGTTAAAAGAAAATAACTGGTCATGGAATGCTTCTAATGGAATATTTTCAATCACATGACATCAACAGATACCACCGCACCTAGCAACGGCCTTAGCAACAGACATTTTGACCTACTGCAAGGAAGAAAATAAATGGCCGTGACATCACCTGAAAATACTCTACAGAACATATCAAAGAAATCAATTTGTTTAAATGTGATTAAGAAAATCTCACGTGAGAATTTGATGGAGAGGAGGGGAGTTCAGCAAAATCTCATTAAATCTCATCAAGGGGGAGGGAGATGTCCAAAATTTGGGAAAAAAAAACATGCCGTAATTTATGGACGTCCCCTTATTCGGTCACCACCATTTTGATTTTTTCGGTTGTATGTATCCCTCCGCGTTTATTTCTTTTCCACTCACTGCAGCGTAAACTATTCCCATTCAAATGATTCCATGAAAAGAGTCCTGAAGTGGGGGGAAAGACCTTCGGTAATTACCTTCATCCGGTATTATTAAGAGGAAAACCGGATTTTCCAGAGACGAGACAGTAATTGAATCGATCTCGAATGGGCCGGATTGTTGAATCCAAAGGGCCGGATAATGGGCCACAAACACTCGGTCCGGGAACACTCGATTGCCGCCAAGGATTTCCTACGATTACCTCCAAGAATAAATTAGGTCCTAATAGAAAAGGAAGGAAGGGGAGATTCAATTAACGGTCGAAGATACGCCCTGAGATGTTCAACTAGACGACAGCCATCTTTGAAGAAGGTATACCACGACATTAAGTTTGGCAAAACCGTAGCTCAAGAACAGTGATTCATCACGAGCTGAGGTTCTAAATCGTGTTACTTAGTATTTTTTACCCAATTTAAAAATATCTTGTGAAAAGTGATAACCCTGTCGGGAGGGCGAATTTGTTTCTCTTACTCAACCTTTGAATCTTTTGGCTGATTTTGCCGTGAATATCAACAAATGTTTGCGACCTAATTTATATGATTTAACCATTTAATTAGGAATCACTAATAAATATTTTAGAAAGCGCTTAAAGCTTTATATCATCATTAATGCGATTATGTTATATATGTATATTATGTATATTATTAATTCTTTGAAAATTAATGATTTTAATCAGGTTTTTCTAGTTTTGTACAAATTTGGACACTTATTTCAGGAATTTTACCTCTTCTGTTAACCTTTGACTGATAATTCCTAATGAAAAATTTCATTTTAAGCAACGAATGGTGAAAAAAAATTGTGTTATCGTTAATTAACTATACTAAGAGCTTTGAACACATCAATTCTACCTTTTATTCAAGAAGTCTTGATTCTCGTGAAAAAAAATCCTGTTATCAGTATTACAGTCTGCTTTCCTAAAAATCACACTTTGACATTTATAACTAATTTTGAAAATTTATTCCATAAAAATTTTAAACTAGTCTTCTTACATCATGCTCTTTGAAACGTTCATCTATCATTTCTGGTCACCCAGATAAAAAATACTCTATATACTGTGAATGCCAAATTATTCCTAACCATTCTGGGTAAAAACATTATTTAAAGTTGGTTAGTAAAAACAAAAAAGTAAAAGTTTGAAATAAAAACTATACGTATCAAACAGAAGACATAAAAATCAATTATGCGGTAATAAATTTTTCAATGGACCTTATATCAATTTTCATTTTAACAACTAAAATCAATCATTTTAAAAATTTGGGTTTTTTTACTTTTTAATCCTAGTATAGTTTTTAAAAAATATAACTCAAATATATCGCTATTCAACAGACTTCAGAGTGTTTAACAAAATTAAATTAATAACTTAGGGAAACCTTATATTCACAAGGATATACAATACATACAAGGATACGTAAGGCTCACATACTATATTGCTCTACTGAAACGTGTTTAATCGACAACAGCATCTACTGCCATCCGCTATATCCTATTGGGAAACCTTGCGAAGCCACGTTCTATTAAAGCTCTTGAATATTAGCTGAAATAAATGGCACGGTAGATCTGGATTTAGAGAGAGGGAGAGATCTCACGAGCTAAAATGTCGAGATCTAAAGTGTGAGGGGGCTTTAGGCTCATACTGGACTCGAATGAATGAAAGGATGCTTCATCGGCAGCCATCTCTTTACGGCTCTTATGCTATTAAATATAATATCTCTCAGTGTTCACAATCTAAATCTACTCAGGTCTACAAAATCTAGCTCTCTCTGTAAGGGTAGTTAAACTATGATATTTCTAAAGAGAGCTCAATTGTTATTATGCGTTAGGGGTATTAAAGAAGCGCGTGTTTCCAGATTTTGTAATTCCTTTTTACCCTTTGTCAGCAAAAATATTCAAATCGTTAACTTCCTCTAATTCGTTAAATATTCAAATCGTTAACTAATGGACTATAACCGTCCTGAAGTCACATTTTTCCCATCATGTGACCTACTGAGCTTGCAATTGGTTACCACAGAGATAGTTTGTAGTGAGATATAATTTTTTGATTTGATAGTGAGTTTGTTTTTCCCGATCACGTGATTAATATGGGCGTTGCCGAATATAGTCCATTACACAAGAAACTGTCCAATTTCCTAAGGTGCTTATTTTTTACAAATCTTTCAGTAGTGATCTAATTTTTAAAGTTCATAAAATAAAATAATTAAAATGCATTGTATATTTGCAAGTTACACAAGATTATAAAAAATGCAGTATTTTCAATATCTTACGTAAAAGCATTCCTCATTTCCTCTCCCCTTCTCAGCAATAGAAAACAAACCCCCGTTAGATGCTTACGTAATATTTTAAAGTCCCCTGAAAATTCTTTAAGATATTTAAAGATACATCTTTTTTATCAGAGCTCGAATCACTTTCAATATATCATACCAAAAAAATATCTTTTCAAAATCAATCTTTTCTTCTTTCAATATTTCTTATTTGCGATATAAAATATAACGATATTTCATATGTTGTTCAAGATATGTTAGCGTCAGATAAACCACGGAAATTATTTCAAAAGATAAACTTAGAGATAGAGAAAAGAGACAGATGCCACTACCCGCCCTGGAAACAAATGAATTTAGACTGGAACACATTCCCTAGTCAAGGGAGATCAGAAGTAAGCATTTTCACAGATGGCTCACGGATGAGCGGGAAAACTGGGTACGGCATAGTGGTCGGGCAAAGAGAACAACCAGACAAAATAAAGATCCAAGTGAGGTTGTCTGACCACTGCACCGTATACGAAGCGGAATTCCAGGCAATCTCGGGAGCCCTAAAGGAAATTGAGAGCCGTTCTGAAAGAACTTTCAGCATTATATCAGACTCGCTTGCTGCAATCAAGAGCATCACGGGACCAATAAGAAACAAGAAAATACAAAAAATAAGAAATCAAATAAGAAAATTAGAAGATGGAGGGAAAACCGTTGCCCTTATGTGGGTAAAAGCCCATGTGGGACATGAGGGTAACGAAGCAGCCGACCGAGCTGCTAAACAAGCCACCGCTCTCCATCAAGTGACCCACGAAGTTGCGCTTCCACTCAGCGCAGTGCGCAGGGCACTTATGGCCGATGCCATTGATAAATGGAAGCAAAAATGGCTTCATTCCGAGAAGGGAAGGAGGACATTCGACATCCTAAGCGTCCCCAATCTACACAGAGTCTGCGGTGATTTTCATATCAACCAAGTCCTTACTGGTCATGGATCCTTCGGAACATACCAGCATAAGTTCCACCAGAGGGAAGGTCACTGCAGAACGTGTCTAGTAGAGGATACCGTGGAACACGCCATTTGGGAATGTGCGGACGACGACCACCACCGCATCGGATTCCAAGGAAAGAACTTAAAAGCTCTTCTCTCGGAGCAAAGGACCCGTGATGCTCTTCGAGAAATAATGAAAAGAAGGACGGCAAGAATGTTGGAAGAGACTGCCCAATAGCCCAATATTAATTTCAAAATAACAACAATATTAATATGATAAAAACTCGAAGAAGATTTCAACCTTAAGAAAAAGAAAACCTCGCTCGGAATCCTACGAGAACGGGCGAGATCGCTATACAAGCGAAGTAGCGTTTGCCCGAGTGCCCCGAACATACGGGGCGGAACGGGATATCCAAACTACTACTATCAAGATAGATAGATTTTTCAAATCAATATTTCGTAAACTGGAATAAAAATTATTAAGTTTAAAGGAATATTTTTTGGAACCAGCTCACTTTTCTTAAAATTTCGTGGGCCTTAAATAAACGGTTGTCGACTTCATTTCAGGGAACTTATAGGTTGTATGATTAATGGAATCACACACATTCGAATGTAAAAATAATAGTAATAATAATGATAAACGCGTTTTATACAGCTTTTATAGTTCAACTTTTTACTAACTTTATAACCAACCTATTTGTTTACTTTCAACCATTACTAATAACGTTTGTGATTTTTCTCTCTCTATAAGTAGGGGAGGGTGGGGACAATTGTAACGCGGGGCAATTGTAACACTTTGATTTCCTCAAAATGAGAGGCTGCCTGGGCGAAAAGGAGATGACAGTACGTACAAGGCAGGTGAATGAAAGAATATCAGAGATTGCCAAGGCTGACATTTGAGTTGTGGCTGTGTAATTAAGAAAAGAGTGTTTTTCGAGCATCGAAGTAAATTTCTACTTTTGAGTAACTTTCCTTCTCCTGCACTGCAGGTATGAAGCACAACAACACTGATTTTATGTATTGTATGAGCATGTATCCTACTTTTATTCTGCTTAGTTTCAAGATTATACTGTTGTTAGTTTCGTGGAAAACGAGGGTTGAACTAAAAATGGCAACGCGGGGTCGATTGTAACACTTCAGCCGGGGACGGTTGTAACATGTTACAACTGACCCCAATGTAGAAAATAACATGTTTCAAAAGTAATTTCGATTTATAATTCATACTTACCCTTAATATTGGCATAAAATCATGAATTTTTACGGCTTTAGGAAGCCTAGATCACGTAAAAGGAAAAATGAAAGGGGGCTGATTAGTCTAGAAAAAATGGAGGGAGAGGCTGTTGAGGTTTCTGTGTCTAAAAAGTCTAATTGAAGTGTTGCTCGTGAGCACGATATTTTTTATGTAACATTATACAGAATTGTCAGAAGAAAATAAAAAATAAAATCCTAAAATGGGTTATAATCAATACAATAAAGTTTTCGATCAAGGGCAGTAAGAGGAACCATTTTTCTAGCAAAAAATGGTCCTACGTTCTTTGTTTTACAGGGGAATTAAGTTATGAATACCCTAATTGCCCTTGTGAATAATTAGTTACTATTATTTACTCATCAACATTCGTTATTATTTAAAACTCATTATTTGAGTGAAAAGTTCATTATTTCCATTCTAGTCTATGTTTTATAATTATTATTTAACAAGTAAATATAAATTGTTAATAAATTTGAATGATTGTCTATTTTTATGAATTTGTGTTGTGTTACAATTGACCCTTATATTATGTGTTACAATTGACCCTTCAAGTGGGGACGATTGTAACGTTTTTTGATTTTCGATGTTTTATTTACTTAATTGCAATGCCTGTCTAGCGAACGGTTTTCATAACAAAATTGTAATTGGGATACATCAACCTATTTTCATACCAATTTTCATAACTCTAACATAAAAAAATGGCTTAGTTTGAGATCAAATAAACAATTTTGTTACAATCGTCCCCACCCTCCCCTACTCAGTTTGGGTACGAAACAAAACTGTAATTGTTGAATTTCTTAACTATAAATTCGTGTTAAATCACCCAACTGTACCTAGAATGACATCAAACCAATCAAAAAGTTTTCTAAGGCACTACTTCCCGGGTAAAAAACAAATATATTTTTTATTAAGTTCAAAGTTAAGGATATGTTATTTCTCACAAAATATAGATTCCCTTAAGCCTAAAGAGTAGAACTCCTTAGAGATATGAAGGAATACTTTTTATATAGATTAGAGTGAGTAAGCTTTAACCATTGTTTTCTATGATAAGAGAAATATGTTGGGAAACTTTATGTGAGGTATGGTACTAAGTATAGTTCCAGACAAACTCATTTAAAAAAAGCATTTGAATTACACCCATACTTTATTTTCTGGTTGCAGTTAATACCACTACCCAATTCATTTGCTATTGTGGCCCTAAATCTCAGCTAGTCTTTTTCTAAATGAATTGCATTTCCAATTACTTTACAAACCTCTCGATCCGTTTCCAACCGTTATTCCTCAAACTGTTCCGAAACGCCACAGGAAAAAGACCTCTTCTGTTCAAAAATAAATTCACGAAGGCCATCATTCCGTTTTATTATTTTCCATTTTGAAAAGCGGCACATTTATATGCACTATTGTTATAAAGGTAAAAAATAAGGAAGCATAACAGAAGGAGACTCTCAAAAGAAGTTTTCACATTGAGAAAGAAACACGGGGAACACATTTCTTGTTTCTGCAGGGGAAAAAATCCCTCCACCGTTTTTTTACAGATGAAAGTTAAGGGAAAAAAGAGGGAAAGAAAAATCCCATTGATTTTTCTCGGTAAGAAAGTACTATTTGGAAAGATGGGCTTACTCTATCTTCGTTTTTGAAAAAAAAAAAGAAAATTAAATTATTTACTTTATTACTGATATTTTTCTCTTGCCCCCTCTAGTGTTTTAACTCATTTTTTACCGTTTCCCGTTCGAACTAAATCGGTCGTGAATCTGTTTCGACAATCTCGGGGTTTTATTGAATCACCGGAAAAACGATCTTGACTTAGGCGGTTTTTTGGAGGGTCTTCCTTTTCGGAGAGGTTTACTTAAAATGTACAAAAACCAATTACCAGAAATTAATATATTTGCTCACTTGAGAAGGGAAGTACCGTGATGAAATTGGTGCATAGAAAATGAAAGATTTTTTTTGAAAAAATCTGTGCTCTGGAGTTTTCGCTTGAGTGGAATTTTGAATTATGCGGAACACTTAATAATCTCAAAAGCGTGCAAAATAAGTGGAATTGCGGAATTCTTTTTTTAATATTCTTAAGCAAAATATAATAAATATTCATAAATAAATAAATTAAGGAAATATTTGTAATGGATGTATGTAGGACTATTTAGGTGGAGATAAAGTGTAAAAATTTTGGTGTAAATTATGAAAACATAATAATATATATAATTTTAAATATTTTGTTTTGAAAAGTACAATGCATGTCCGAAACTTGTATAACATTTTTATCTGTAAATCACGCAATAAGAAGGGGGGAAATTAATGGATAGTGAGTTTTTTTTAGTTTTCCATCTAACTTTTCATCTATCAATTATTTTAGAATGTTTATTTATACAGGGTTATTCAAAACTATACTAGATAACAGTTTTTCTTGTCAGTGACGTCACCGATTGACGTAAGATCACGCCACACTTTCTAGCTACCTTATTGGCGATTCATAGATGACTCTCGCTCGCTCTGTCTTTTTCACCAATTAGATAGCTAGAAAGTGCGGTGTGATCTTACGCTAATCAGTAACGGCACTGACAAGAAAAGTTGTAATTTAGTAAAAGGGGGGGGGGGGGTAATGCTAAAATAGGGTACACCTAGACGTCTAGGAATGACATAGAAAAGGGGGGGGGTGTTGGAAATGCAACGGCCATGGGGTATGGGAGGCTGAGCAATCCTGAATGGTAACTCTTTATGATCGGATTTAAGTCAGCATAATCGTTCGATTCTGGCATTTATTACAATAAACCAAAAGAAGAGTTGAAACTTCAGTTAGTTTCTAGCTTGTCCAATCGTAATTTTTCAGTCTTAAGCCATAAAATAAGCTTAAAACATGTCAATGCTTTTTATAAGCCTTTAAGATTGGGAAAATACGATTGTTCGTGCATTGTGTTAAAAAGAAACTTAACCCGTAACCTCCCTGAGAATAAAGACAGAGCACTCAAATTTTCGACATTGTGGATGTCTGAACACAGAGTAAAGATACTTCAGAGAGTCCATTTCCATAGACGCTAATGGTAACTTTTTTAACATGGGTTTTCCCATAGACGGTGGCGTTTCTATGTGATAACGGTGGAACTAACCAGAGAATATGACGTAACGTTGTTGACTCTCTACAATCGAGCTACAGCCCATACACTCTCTCAATTAACCCCGCCCACTTTCAAATCGCTAAAAGAGGGAAAAAAATTTATATATTTTCCCTGTTATTAAAACAGTTGCGTGTATCTTTCTTTTGAGCATGCGCTGTGGATAATTTCTTAGACATTACAAGTCTCTGATGTCACGCTCTCCAGGGACTCACCCAATGTTCTGGCCAGCGGAGATTTCTCGCTGGCTTATATAACGCCTCTCCCGTGCAAGACTCACACAATTGCAAAAGTTGAAATATTTACTCTACGGGAGCTTGGCGCGGAAGGACTTCTAGATAGGTTGCCAAGTCGATAAAGTCGAAGCTAGAGTTTAATCTTTGATGATTATTTCGATTGGCGCTAAGATAAATCGCCAAACAAGGCTTTTTATGTTTTAACGCGTGAATCATGGCTCATTCTTAACTCAAGTTAAGCACCTTCAGCCACAGTCAGTACTTTGGAGGGTGACCACCAAGTATTGGCACGTTCTTTTCCCCTTTCTCGATCTCATATTTGCCTACGTTTCTGGAAAGGACCTATACTTGTCATTGAAATTATTCTGCCCGTAATAATGAATGTGTATAATAAAATGCACAATTTAATTTTTAAAATACTTGGATTTTATCAGAAATATTTAATTTTTCTTGAGATTCTTAAACAGAATAGGAAAAGTGTTATATTTCTTTTTTTTTTCAATTATTAAACCTCATTTAAAGCTAAAATTATTTCCAACTTAAAAATAATCTATAAATTTTAAATAAGTTGGTTGACTTTCTGTATTTTATAAAATATGTAACTTTATTACTATTTTTAAGAAATTAGAAACATTTCTCTTAGTACGTGAGATCTTTAAACATCTGATCAAGACTTGATCAAAACTGATCAAGACTTGATTACTTGAAGTAAATAGCTATTGACGGTGCAACAACGTAATGTTACATTTGAAGAGTGTACGCTATAACCAGTCAACAGTGATTATTTAAATCGGGTCCAAAATAAGTCGCTGAAAATGGCTCTGCAGGATTTTAAATCATGACTACTTCTGGCTAAATTAAAAGTAAATATTTTCGATCCAGTTAGTTGATAACGAGAAAATCTTATTTTGATGGATTGTGTGACCCATGCCTCCTAACATTCTCAGCATTACCACCATCGGTTTGTTCTTTCTTCCTCTGCTCATACCTAACTTTTGCCTACTTTTCAGGAGAGTATCGATACCTATTATATGCCCCGTGTAAAGTAAAATACACGTAATTTTGTAATCAGCTTTTTTAATGAATTAAAAATTTTCTCTGATCGCCAGAGTTTAATTTCAAAGACTGGTTATTGTTTCAGTGCAACCAAAAGGTATTTCATGATCATGTAGCATAATTATCACGAAGAATGCACAGATAGTCGATTAAAAAAAGGTTTTTCATGATAATTTGCTCAGGAAATAAAGTCTACCTATGAAATCGGCTATAAAAGAAACGTAATTTAATTAAAAATGTAAATATATTTCTATGATCATTTATTATTTAGGGCACAATATTCTGATAACAGGTAGATCCTTTCCTGAAAAATAAAAGCAAATGTGCGCAAGGAAAGAGAGAAACGCAGCTATGCTTGATTTGGTCAGTGGTCACCCACCCAAATACTGACTGCACCCGAAGGTGCTTAAATTCAGTGAAGAAATTTCGATGTTCGATATGCCAGCTAAACCACGATTTTAGATTCAAGCACATAAAGCCGTTTTTGGCGATTTTTTTAGCGCCAATGGAAATAATCCCCAAAGATCACACTTTTGACTCTATTTTTTCGACTTGGCGACCAATAAAGAAGTCCTTCCACGCCAAGCTCCCGTAAAGTAGACATTTCAACTTTTGCAATTGTGTGAGTCTTGCACGGAAGAGGCGATAAGGTCATCCCGAAAGTTTTGTCGCTCTTGGGAACATCTGTATACAATGTATTTTTTGGCACTTTTCCATTACGGTAAACCAGTAAAGTACTTCTACTTCTATCTAAAGCCAATTTGCCGAATTTTGGCTCTTTTTTTGTTGGCTCACTTTTCCAGCTTTCCTAGTTTCTACGATTAATAAGATTTTGATTACTTCAAGTTGCCATTTATTGAAAACTTTCAAAATTAAAATTTTAAGATTGTACGGAAGATCTTATTTATTTCATAAATTGAAACTCATTTTATGCTACTTTTGTAGAGCGGCGGTAGAATTTCCAGCAATCTAGCTAGATGCCTGCAAATGATCATCCGGATCTTTCCTAATAGAGAGTTAGGAGTAGCAATCCAGCAATTTAATATGGATGATTGCGATCAAACTCTCCGGATGCCTCAAAAAATTTAAATCTAAGTTAAATTTTCCACACTTGTTAAAAATACTTAAAACTTTTAATTTTTTAGGGGAGTAGCCAGTATATTTTAATTTAAAAATCTTAACTTTAGGACACAGAGAAAAATCTTAACAGAGGGTCCAAAATGATATATTCAAAAGTTGGATGGTTATGAGGGCGCCACGATGAACTAAATGATTGACAGAGAGATCAAACCTGTGATTGGCTGTCACTCAATCTTCTATTTTCGAAGGAGAAGGAAAAAGTTTTTCTCAACCAATCAGGCTTTTCCCTCCCGCCTCTCGTGACGTTGATGCGATCGCAGCGCCAAAATAGCCCCACAACCATTCAACTTTTCGATTTCCATTAGCGCCTATGGCGACGGACTCTCTGTTCTAGTACTCTGTGCTTTAGGAAAAATGCAAAATCTTGAGCAGAAAAGAAATGAAGTAACATGTTATCATAGATTTAAGGAAAGCCCAGTTGTCGATCAGTCCCCAAAATCAAGCCAAGATGCCAAGTTGACGGTATATAAAGTTACAGTTTATAAAGCTATCACATAATGGAAAAGTGTCAAAAATATGTTATATACAGATGCTCCCAAGAGCGACAAAACTTTTGGGATGACCTAATACATACTTGATCTGCCCGTGACGTCACTATCTCGCATCTTCTTTAAAGTGGTGATGGATCGGGAGCTCCTCTGGAATTGAACTCACAACTCCAAGTGAGTCGTCTAGTTTCAAAACCAGGTAGATCCATTTTGACACAGCTTCGATAAAAGGGTTGACCATTTGGAAACCGCGAATCGGTCGCCAAATGGAAGACTAGTTGGCGCTATATCACGGCCGGTCACCGTTCCGGACGCCATGTTTTACCACGACTCAAATTAAGATTAACCCAAGGAAAAGGACGTTATAACAAGTTATTACGATTTCAGTATATTCCGCTGGCTATGCGGTATGGTGCATGCTCTGCATGCGGGAGATACATATTTCGATCCCAGGTAACTATCTAATTTAAAAATAAGAACAAAATTATACAGGGTGAACCAAAAGTCCTGCCCTGTTTTTAAAAATTAATAACAAAAAAACGAAAAAAGATAAAAATACGCCGTCTGCTGCATCCCATTTTAAATAATCGGGAGTTCTTGTACACAAAATTTTGAAAAATTGTAGTTCTCGATTTTCTTATAGATGGCAGCACTAAAATTTAATTATTTAAGGATAAAGTAATCGTTTTTTCCCTATGCTTTACTTCGAAGGGGAAACTAATATTATAAAGAGAATCGATTCAAAAATCGAATGAGTAATCGAACTTAGCATCCTAATTCATAGGATCGGCTTTAAACAATTAAGCGTTTTAAACTTTGAAGTAGGATATTAAAATAGAGAAAATTTTCTCTTTTTGGGGAGGAGGGCTATTGATTAGTAGATTTAGAGTGCATTTTCCCTAAAACTTATATGATAGAATTGTGATCATTTTGTATCATTGATTTTAATTACACATATTCTCCGGCTTGTTATCATTTTGAACGATCGCATTTGAGTCACAGGTGTGGTGTCGAATGTCCGGGATTTGTGATAAATTTTCAGTGATAACTTATGGCATCGTTGTGAAATCATAGTGACCAGTTTGTGACAAATTAATGTATACATGGAAGATATTGTCATCTCTGTGACAGATCATATCGTAGGGTACCTTTTTATCGTCGGGTGCCTTTTTAGATTAGTTTTGCTTGGTCTCGCTATTTTACAAAGTGACGCTATCTAGCTAATCTAGCTGATCACAATCTAGCTAATTTGTATTTTATCGTAAGATTAGCTAGCATTTCTTGGTTTGAAACCTTCGCTTCACAACTGACTCGATCACGCCCACCTCGTCCAAAAAAATGTCAATTCACTATAAGTGTTGGATTGGGGACGTGTTACGTGTTATGGAGAAATGACATGTTACGTTTTCGTGCTATGCGATTGAAGCGTTTGGTCCCGAAAACAATTCACCCTTAGGATCCGTAGACAGTCACTGAAAATGGTCGCTCGAAGTCGTTAAGACCCTTCTCAAGAAAGGGATGAAAGAAGAAGATTAAAAGCGAAGGTTTCAAACCGAGAAACGCTAGCTAATCTTACGATCAAATAAAATTTAGCAGGATTGCGATCAGCTAGATTGCGTCACTTTGTAAAATAGCGAGACCGAGCAAAAATAATCTAAAAAGGCACCCGACGATAAAAAGGTACCCTACGATATGATCTGTCACAGAGTTGACAAAATCTCTCATGTATACATTAATTTGTCACAAACTGGTCACTCTATGACTTCACAGCGATCCCATAAATTATCACTGAAAATTTATCACAAATCCCGGACAATCAATTCCACACCTGTGACTCCAATGTGATTGTTCAAAATGATAACAAGCCGGAGAATATGTGTAATTAAAATCAATGATGCAAAATGATCACAATTCTATCATATGAGTTTTAGGGGAAATGCACTCTAAATCTACTAATCAACAGCCCTCCTCCCCAAAAAGAGAAAATTTTCATTATTTTAATATCCCATTTTGAAGTTTAAACGCTTAAAATTGTTTAAAGCCGATCCTAAGTATTAGGATTAGGATGCTAAGTTCGATTACACATTCGATTTTTGAATCGATTCTATTTATAATATTCGTTTCCCCTTCGAAGTTAAGCATAGGGAAAAAACGATTATTTTATCCTTAAATAATTAAATTTTAGTGCTGCCATCTATAATAAAAGTCAAGAACTACACTTTTTCAAAATTTTGTGTACAAAAACTCCCGATTATTTGAAGTAGGATGCAGCAGACGGCGTATTTTTATCTTTTTTTGTTTTTTTGTTATTAATTTTTAAAAACAGGGCAGGACTTTTGGTTCACCCTGTATTTCGTAACTTTATTAAGTGCATTTGAGTCGTGGTAAAACATGACGGCCAGAACGGGTGACCGGCTGTGATATAGCGCCAACTTGTCTTCCATTTGGCGACCGCGTCGACTCTTACTAAAGCTGTGCCAAAATGGATCTACCTGGTTTTGAAACTAGACGATTCAAGTCCACATTTAATGGGCTCGTTCGTAAAAGCTAACTCGAGCGCACGCGTTAAACGAGTTCTCCAATTGTGCGTTCGTTTATTAAACTGGTTTTTCCCGTGCGGATAACTACCCGTTCCAAAATTCGCTCCCGTTCGAACTAGTTCGAACGAGACCCGCACGGAGAAAATTCTTCGTTGGCTTCAGTTATTCGTCTGCTGCAGCTGTGCTCAGTTTGGGATTTCTATGTTTGTGTCTTGGCTGTGTGAGCGCGTTTGTTTATAATTAAGTAAAAAACGTATAATTATAAGTTATTGCACCCTATGGTAATTTTAGATGTACGTAATCAATGGGCTCATTCGGAAAAGCTAACTCGTGCGCATGCGTTACTAGTTCTCCAACTGTGCGTTCCTTTATCGAATTGGTTTTTTTCGGTGCGTTTAACTACTCGTTCCAAAATTATCTGTAACCGAAAAAAATTCGCATGAAACCGCACGGAGAAATTTCTTCGTTAGATCCAGTTATTTTACGTCTCCGCTGCTCGACTAGAGGTTGTGTCTTCCATCTATATAGTAGTTTTTGATACTAATAGTATCAAAAACTACTATCTTCATTCGGCAAACTTCGGGAATCCCTAGATCCCGTTTAGATCGTTGTAGAAAATAGTTTCATTGGTTTTGATCTTTTCTACTCGATCATGTCAGCTCTTCCAAACAAAAAACGAGCTTCTCCACCGATCTGATCGCCAAGGATTGCCGAATGGAGATAGTAGTTTTTGATACTAAGGTGACGACTGTCCATAAAATGGCTGATTATCTGCGAATTTGTAGCGTATGTAAAATTGTGCAGCTCCCGTAAAATAAAAAAACGTTACAGTGGGTTTTGCGGGCACACCACTTGGGTTAGGAAGACAAAAGAGGGGTCGTTTTTCATTAATTAAAGTATTCTTTGACCAAAAAAATTTTTTGAACCCTTAGGGGGTCGACTTCATATTAAACGAAACACTAACTTTCTTTTTTTCCAATGGGGACCCCCAATTATTATTAGTTTTTCTGAAAGGCCATCCCCCCAAACCCTTAAATACCCAGCTTCATCCAGATTGATTAAAAAAAAATTATTTTTCAAAAATAAACTTAAAAAAAATTTTTTAAATCGTGAATTTTTTAATGGAAATCGATTCTGGTAGTAATTTTATGAAGGAAACCGAAATTTCAATTGATTTTATCTATTAGTTCTTGATAAATGGAACGAGAAAGAGCATTTGCGGTATGCATTCGGCAACGATATACGGCCCCTTAAGATATTAATTCGTTTTTATCAAAAACTATTGGATAAAATCGATTGAAATTTTGGTTTCCTACATAAAATTACTACAAGAATCGATTACCATAAAAAAATTCACGATTTAAAGTTTATTTTTGAAAAATAAAATTTTTTTTAATCAATCTGGATGAAACTGGGTATTTAAGGGTTTGGAGGGATGGCCTTTCAGAAAAACTAATAATAATTGGGGGTCCCCATTGGGAAAAAGAAAGTTAGTGCTTCGTTTAATATGAAGACGACCCCCTATGGACTCGAAAATTTTTTTGGTCAAGGAATACTATAATTAATGAAAAACAACCCCTCTTTTGTCTTCCTCACCCAAGTGGTTCGCCCGCAAACCCCACTGTAACGTTTTTTTTTTGCGGGAGCTGTACCATAACAAGTTAAAACACTTTTATATAGGGTCAAATTTCAAACAAAAATTTCTGGGAGAGGGCCCCAGACCCCTCATTTATAATTCGATTCTATTATTACAATTCTTTTTGGATTTTACCGGGGCCACCAGCCCTTTTCTTGCTTTCCTCATGGATCATAATATGATTCATCAAAACTTCAAAGGTTCTTCTGTTAATTCTGAAATTACTTTTAAAATCTTTATACGAATATCGAAGAATCACCTCTTCCACATAATTTTTTATTTATACTCTAGGTTCCGTTTCTCGATTATTATGATTTAATAAAAAGTTTTGTAATGATTTCTTCTTCTTCTTCGTCTTCTGTAGATTCGTCGAAAAATACCGATTCAGATGCATTTTAACAACTTATCCATGTTCATACTTAACTGAACGCAATCAAATTTCGAATAGGATGCGACTCTCATAAATGAATGTTGTGTAAAAAAAGATAAGTAGCGCAAAAAAGCGCAAGTGCACCGAAAATAGCTCTATAGTCGTTCGTTTAACCACACTTTAACTCGTGAAACTGAGATCACGTGACCCGAATTATTTTTCGTTCGAACTTAAACTCGTGAGGTTTTACGAACACGCCCAATACAATTTAAACATAAAACTTCACATTTAATGATAATTTCTGCGATCACAATCACTATAACGAGATATTAAACGACAGAACAAACGATGTCAATGTTTATAATAGGGAAAGTTTAGTTACTGTCAGGGAAAGTTTGCAACCATAAGGGAAAAATTTCATTTATCAGGGGAAAAATAGCAGAGATTGAGAAATTTAAATGCAGCCTCCATACAATGTTCTAAGTCCAATGAGAATCACTCGTTTCCTTTACGCCCACACTAATGATTGACAGCTGGAGGGTCGCAACGCCACTATGCGATAACTGTAGAACTATTTTAGTAAAATCGCGTTTTGGACTCTCTGAATTATCTTTACTCTGTGTGTCTGAAGAGCAAATTATAATTAGAGATCCTCTAAATTCTTGGGGGAAAGTTTTTAAGCACGCTTAGAATTTTTTTATTGGATTAACCAATATGGATTTGTGGACTGGGGGCCAGCCTTGTCATTTCAGTACTTTAACCAGAACCATCTCTAGATCTAATTTGCCGGATTACCAAAGTTACTCGAATACGCAGAGAGAGCTGATTTGATAGTTCCATCACCCAAGTTATCTTGGTTTTGTTGTCTTTAAATTCTTTGCCGATAAAAAAATGAGGCGGATTTCGCCTTTATAAAAAATCTGGAATCGAATAGACCTTTAAGGTACATTTATATTACGTTTCATAAGGCCTCAAAACTTCAAAAATCCTTTTTGGAACCAAGAAACTGTTGCAGCATGGAAATTTTTGGCAGATATTTTTATCATTGCCTAAAAGAGAAAAACACGAAGCATACTGCAAATACTGTGGATCGAGTAGCTAACATGCTGTAATGTCTGGATTTTTTGAAAATATCATACTTATAAAATGGCATCAAATAATTTCGAGTCGTTTGCCTTGTTATTTTGGCAGCAGTTCGTTTTGAATACAACTTAATCAGATTGCCATCCAAAAATATTTTGAGGAGTTACCTTATTACGCAGCTAAGTTTATTAGTGTTTAACTTTATTTTTTCTTGTTTTTCCTATTGGTATACTTTTCGAATGCTTTAAAAAGGTTGTTATTTCAGATCTTTTGAAATTAGTTTTTACTAAATTTAGACAGTGTTATTTTTTTTAAGCATAGAGCAAGGATCAACCAATTCTAGTTGCTTCTCCGAGTACTTGGATATTCTTACATTGCCATTAAACACTTTATTTAAACAGGATATTTGCTTAATGGGTGTTTAACTTGAGTCGTGGGATAAATTTGGTCTCTTTGTAAAGTATTTGAAAAAATTAATTGAACTTTATAAAAATCCTTTCGGCAATTTGATGAAAATTTGAATAAATGTGACACATTTTTCTTCTTGTGGTGCATTTTCTTTGATAATTTGCCAAACATGAATGTACCACAGTATAGACTATTATACTCTATTCATTTTGAACTGGCGCCTGAAGAAAAGTGCTTTCCCCCTCGCTAGAAGCGTAACCATGGCTACGCTCTTTGCGCGGCTAATAGTAAGCCTTCTTCGTCGCTGTGAAGTCGAAAGTTGCCATGGTTACTGATTCGGTGGTGGGGGAAGGAAATATTTTCGGGCGCACGCCAGTTCAAAATGAACATAGTGCAAGATTATTAAATCATTAATAAATCATTGTTATGGGTCAGTCAGAAAATATTCCAAGAAGTTTTCGTACCAGAGGACGTAGGGGAGACTGGGGATGGATGGGACACCGGGTAGGATGGGACACCTTCATTAAATCTTAAAATTATAAATAAAATTAGTTTTTGAGTGTTCCACCAGGTAAAGCCACCATGGCTTTATACCTGTTGCTGTTTACTATTTTAGTTGCAAGCTCCTACAAGTTTCTGAATGAAAAAGATAGTTTCACTATAGCAAAAGTAACTAAGTATTACTTTTTTCAAAGTGAATTTTCAATCTGATTCTTGATTGCTTTCTTAATGGTTTATATTGTTTTCTAAACAAAATAATGTATTTTTTATGAATATATAGTTGAGTTAAGCCTAAAAGCCACAGTTCTCTAGTAAGAACCTATTTTTTAAAACTGTTGCTACCGGCGAGGGATGGGACACCATGCCCAATTCCTCTCAATACCTAAATACAAGATATTGCATACAATTCTTTAGATACCTTTGTTTTGGAACTGTTTAGTATTGCAGTTGAAAACATATTTTTTTTAGATTACAGAAGAATTTTAACTATTTTGCATTTTTCACTTAAGTTAGATTTTTCGAAGTAAATATGGGGTAAAATAACTGATGTTTTTGTAATTAATCTTTATAATGTGTAAAATACTTCCATCTTTGTGGTTTTTAATCATATATTTAAAAAGTAATCATAAATTTTAATTTTAAAATATGTGTCCCATCCCATCCCACCCCGGCCCGGGGTGGGATGGGACACTTTTAGAGGTTACTTTAATTTGTTCATAAATCCTAAGTTTTGTTTGCTATCACTTCGGTCATATTTTTTAAACATGTTAAAATGTTCCAAGATGTTAGTTTGAAAGTTTCAAATTTATACAATGAAAACTAAATTTTAAAAAATATTCTTGGAAAAAGTGTCCCATCCCTCCCCGGTCTCCCCTAAATTTTATATACAAGTCTAGGGTATTTTATAATTAAGTATTAAACTTTTCCCCTCATACAATAAACTTTTTCTTTCTTTTAACTGTGCTGCCACTAATCTAAATTCTCTAAAAAAATCAATATGATTAACGAGTCTAATGTGCGAACAATACTCTTTTTACAACAAGTTTTCAAAACTCTTAAATGCATTTCTTGTACTGATTTTTAAACTAAACAGAAGTCTTTTAGTGTTTTAGATTTTAAATCGGTTTGAGGGTGAGGTATTACTTAAAGATTATATTTACAATGAAAAAGTTAGAATGCAGTGATAAATTCAAATTAATAAAGATCCCCAGCCAGTTGTAAGTTCAGAACTTACAACTATGTACTACAAGGAAATTTAAGGTCTTTTTGGATTAGTTTTCTATACTGCCTTCCTAAGCGAAAGTCACATAAAGTCAATTTCACTCAGATTTACTTTGAGACTAATCTCAACAAAGTTGTTTAGCAGAATTTTTCATTCTGTGTGGTAGACCTTCCTTGTAAGATCAAATATTGGCTACATAAAAAAAGCTCCATTATCGGCTACAGCTTCGGGCTGCATTAATCTGGAATGAGTATAATCTTTAGGCAAACATCAGGGTTTTTTAAATACATTAGACTCTAATGTACTTAAAACAAAACAACAATGTATCCCATTAAAGTTAAATATTTTTTTCTATTTAAATAGACGTAAATTTTAATTTTGCAAGATAATTTTAGTTTGCTTTCAATTCTGATAGCTATGAAGTTTGTCCATGATTGTAACAACCATTTGAGTGGATTGTAAGTAGATACATTCTCGTGATTTCAAAAACGCCCTAAGACAGTGGTTCCCAAACTATTTTGGTCGTGAAACCCCCAAATTTGTTGCCAATGATCGTGGCACCCTGATTATTTTTTAATCAACGACTTTTCAAAATTTTATAATTGATATTAAATGAAACCAGGCGTGGATCCAAGGGGGGAGCTTTTCCAGACAATCACCTTTACCTTTTAGAAAAAATATCAAATTCTTGGGGATTTTCTAAAAGTATCACGCAAGATCACCTTGTGGTACCACTGGGGGTATGGGGGTCCACCCTCTGAAAAATTTTGACATTTGACTTGTAGAAGTAGAGTTTTAACTTATTTCGAGAAGCTGTTTGGGTTCAAGGGGAGACTTTTCTGGACCATTACCTTTATCTTAATTTTGACAAAAAAATTTCCAAATGGTGGGGATTTTCCAAAAAGTATCACGCAAGATCCCCTTGTGATACCGTGAGGGGGTCTGGGGGTTCTCCCCCAGAAAAGATTTTGAAATTCGCCTGGTAAAAGTAGGATTTTAACTCATTTTTTAGACCTTTGGGTCCAGAGGACAGTGGACGGCACTGTCTTAATTTGTCTTAATTTTTTACACCGTTCTTATTTTTTAATGAAATAAAGTTTGTCACATGGGGAACCCCTAAATTTTTTTCGTGGAACCCACTTTGCGAACCACTGCCCTAAGGGAAAAGGATAGTGAAATTTCAAGAAAACTAGTTTATGCGCTCTTTCGCTTAGGATGGCAGTATATTGAACAAGGCTTAACCTAGCTTGCTGAGGTTTACTGGTTATAAGTCCTGCAATTACTACTGCTTGGAGATCTTTAATAATTTGAAACATGAAACACGTAACCATGTACTAAGGTTTCTCAAGAACCAACCACTACGAATGGTTGATATTTGTGAGAAGTGTGTGAAGAAAACTTTCTAAAATATTGGGATTAGAATTGGATTAGATTGGCTGATCTTTATTTTCAAAATTTATAATTTAAGGTGCATTAGTAAATGTGATCAGTTGGATTAGTTATTTGATTTTTAACTAGTCATATTGAATCACACACACAGAAAGTTTCATAAACCAGTTCAAAATGCTGGTTTCCCATACTTTAACTTCTGAGTAACGTATATGCTTTTTTTATGTTGAGAATTGTCTTTCTTACAGCCTCGCTTGAAAGGATGTTTTAGAATTTGGAGTACGATTTGCTTTTTAAGTCTGGTAGTCTTAAGTCTTGCTGTAGAGAACTGAAAATGTTTTTTGGGGGTGAGTATCTTTTTGATAATCTAATTTCAATCTCAAAGCGTGTATAATTTGAAATGTTAAACACCCTTCTTTGTACATGCTCTAGTTAAGGTATAATTGTCTCAGATGAACGAGTAAAATCTTCGTGGACAATTCATAAATATTTAAAGGAAATTTCCAACTTTCCACTGCCAACTTGTCAGTGGAAGCCAATTACCATAACTTGATGTGTCTGGTAATCATCAACTTGTTAACATTTAACAGAGTATTTGAAATTCACTACGTACCTATTGTTAGGAAATAATTTTATGCAGCGACATACTATATAAACTATTATAATCAGATTTATTAGAAAATGCATTTTATGTGTACGTTATACAGAGTAAACTGAGGTAGAGCATAGTAGGGCTTTAACTTATGAACTCTTTTCAAATATTAAATTTCTAGATAATGCAGTTGATGATATTTAGCAACTTTGTTAATTTATTTTTTATATTTTCAAATTAAAATTAACTGGCTACTTCCTTAAAACAATTAAAGATTTAAGTATTTTTAACAAGTGTGGGAAATTCAGCTTAGATTTTTTAAATTTTTTCTGTGGAATCCGGATAGTTTTATGGCAACCATCTACATTAAATTTCTCGATTACTAACCCTAATCCTCTATTAGGAAAGATCCGGATAATCATTTGTCGGAATCTAGATCGCTGGAAATTCTACCGCCGCTCTTCAAAAGTAGTATAAAATGAGTTTCAATTTATGAAATAAATAAGATCTTTTTCATACAATGTTAATATGACTTAAACTTAAAGGTTAAATCTTTGAATTTTAATTTTGAAAGTCTTCAATTCATGACAGCTTGTAGTAAACAAAATCTTATTAATCGTAGAAACTAGGAAAGCTCGAAAAGTGAGCCAACAATAAAAGAGCCAAAATTCGCCAAATTGGATTTAGATAGAAGTAGAAGTACTTTAACGAAAAAGTACCAAACAAATACATTGTATACAGACTGTCCCTTATGCGACAAATCTTTCGGGAAGACCTAATAGTATTCACTTTGTGAGTTAAAGGGTTAGGAGTTTATAAAGATATAAAAACCTCTGGTGCCAAATTAAAATACTATCATCCAAAATTTTGCGATAGAGTTGCACGTTTTCAGCATTTAATGAATCTCTTTATTTCCCTCTTGGACTTTTTCCGGTCCCATTAATGTTGGACCTTCGATATTGTGTACTTTTGACATTGTCATGCCCGAAAATTCAAATTTTTCCTCTTTATAGGAAAGGCTATTTCCCATCTCGTGCATCCCATCACCCCTAAAGATTTGTATCTCTGAGCATTTACTATCGTAATTATCATAGAAACATTTTTCTTCTGCGATGACAAGGCAGCCTAAACAGAAGTAGCAAAAATAATCTAAAAAAATCGGTCACTGAAATTGTGTGATGAGCGTTATTATTAATGAGCGTTTTTTATCCTGTTTCAGGCGCCAATTCTAAATGAACAGACTATAGTCCAGTCAATACCATATCGTTTTATGGCTCTTTTCGTGCTCACAAGGACCCTCCCTACCCATTTTCAGACACGTGTGCCAGGTGTTTTTCTTTTCAGTGAATAATATTACTTTTAATTAAAATTATATTTTTAGAAACTGGTACTACCCCATTCCAACCTCGTATCTCCTATCTTTCGGTCTATGGCCCACCATAGTTTTTCAAAATTTTCCATGCCACCCCTTCTTTTTTTCTGAAAAATCCTTCTTGGAAAGTCAATAGATACTGGTTATCCATGCTCCATCTAGGGGGAAATTTGGTTGAGAATTTTCAAATTACCCCCCTAGAAAATCAATTGCCCCCCGGTGGGGCGTGCGCCCCACGTTGGGAAACACTGCTTTAGATGCTATCGCAAAAAAATATCGCAGAAAAATTCTAGTTGTTTTTGTTAATTAAGTTTATTCTGAAGTCTTAGTTGAGCCGTTCCTCATCTCAACTGTAATTGGTTCCACAGACAAACTTTAGGCCAAACAGACCCGCCTCCTTTAATACCCCGTCATTCCTGCTAATTCTGTCCACTCAAATCCAAATCGGAACTGGAGGGGGAAAACAACACCGATGAAATTAAAATACCGCTTGATAGAAATTACATATCCAATTATGAATAACTTTCGCATTTATCTTTTTCTGATTAGCTGCTAGTGAACTGAATTATAATATGCGAGCTGAATTAAATTAATTACCTAAAGAGGAAAACGGCCGTTTGTCATCTCTGTTAAGCTCTATACTATTAGGTCATCCCAAAAGCTTTGTCGCTCTTGGGAGCATCTGTATGCAATGTATTTTTTGGTACATTTCCATTAAGGTAAACCAGTAAAGTACTTCTACTTCTATCTAAAGCCAATTTGGCGAATTTTGGCTCTTTTTTTGTTGGCTCGCTTTCCTAGTTTCTACGATTAATAAGATTTTGTTTACTTCAAGTTGCCATTAATTGAAAACTTTCAAAATTAAAATTTAAAGTAATTTAATTTTAATTTTAAGTCATATTAAGATTGTAATAAATTGAAACTCATTTCATACTATTTTGTAGAGCGGCGGTAGAATTTCCAGCGATCTAGATTCCTGTAAATGATCATTCGTATCTTTCCTAATAGAGGGTTAGGAGTAGCAATCCAGCAATTTAACATGGATGATTGTGATCAAACCCTCCGGATGCCTCAAAAAAAATTTAAATCTAAGTTAAACTTTCTACACTTGTAAAAAATACTAAAAACTTTAATTGTTTTAGGGAAGTAGCCAGTTAATTTTAGTTTAAAAATCTTAACTTTAGGAAATATGCAAAATTTTGAGCAGAAAAGAAATGAAGTAACATGGTTATCATAGATTTAAGGAAAGCCCAGTTGTCGATCAGTCCCCAAAATCAAGCCAAGATGCCAAGTTGACGGTAGATAAAGTTACAGTTTATATTGGTATCACATATTGGAAAAGTGTCAAATATCTTATATACAGATACTCCCAAGAGCGACAAAACTTTCGGGATGACTTAATATGTGGTTCTACCCAGGAGAAAAGAAATGAACTCTAGCTTGACGAGGACAAAAGATTCTTGTCTACATTAACAGCCAGGGTGGTTTTGATGCAAAAAGCATGAACTCCAGCAGTGCTCAACATTACCCGTGTTTAAAAATATAGTAAGTCACTATCGTTAGACAGTTAAGCTTTCTTTTTGTCTGTGTCACTTAACAGCTGTGAAGGCTAGAAAAACACCTGAGGTCCAGAAGAGATCCTTTTTTAAGAGTGCAAAAGAAAAAACACGCTCTTCTAAGACTTTCGACTAGTTCTTTCACTTTGCGTGTCGTAACCAACCTGAAATTTTTCGAACTAATATAACTAGATTTCCCACTTTAAGAGTTTTTCTGCCTAAGCTTTGTGTTTTTTGTAAATAAATATACTTGCGATACTTTTTAGTTTAATAATTTCAGTGATTACCACTTTTTAATCTTTTTTACAGGTATTCTTGGTTTAAAAGTCCACACACAATAAAATTTAAGATACCTGTTCTAACCTTTCATTAAGTTAACAACATGTTATTGTTTTGTATCCTTTTTAACAGGTTCTTTACAAAATTATGTATTTAAATTAATATAGTCTTCCCAACAAGGCCTACTCGCTACACGAAAGCACTTAAACATTGTATGCAAATATTCATTTTAGAATTTGAAAATTGAGAATAAAACCAAAGGCATATAGAAATATGACGGTCTTTTTACAAATTATTCACTCTTATTCTTGATCACTAACATTTATGATAATTTAAATAACTCGAGTAATTTTAGTTAATATTATTCTATAACTTAATTTCAGTATTTTACAAACATTGAAAAATTACTGAACGAACTTTCCTCAATGATTGATTACCTAGAATTTCGTTATTTTCAATGGCAAAAATACTTTCTACACCAGACATCATTGGGATTTTGTAAAAGTCGGGTACAAAAGAAAAATTGCACAAAAAGCCTGGGTAACCTGGTCTTTCTTTAAAATAAAGACTTTTAGATTAAATTTTGTTACCTTTTGTAATTTTAAATTAGTTTAAAATGTTTCATATATTGCTAGATTTTATATGTTAACATTGCTTAAAATATGTTTTTCGAGTCGAATGAACCTTAAACTCTGTACTGCCTATGATAGCAAATATTCATCTAAGAGTTTAGCTTCAATTTAAACATAAAGCAGCAGTTTTCAGCACGTTTTTAAGTTATTGCAACAATAATTGCATCTTTAAGTGATAGGGGAGAGTGGATAGGACCTTTGGACGAAAATCACTTGGTTTGGATTTTTATAAGACAGGTAAAATCGCCTTTTGATTATTTAAAGTGCCCAACCTATAGCCCTAACCTTTGTGAGTAGGGAGATAATTTTATTAGCTAAAATCTTGAAAATTGGATTTAATCGTTTGTAATAACTTGAAAAAACCTGTTGTATGTACCTATGAACAGACCCAGTTGTACCTGTGGACACCCTTAAAAAGGGAAGTTTTAGTTGCAAAAAGCTAAAAATGAACAATGTTATTGATGCATTATCTTTTAATAACCTATTTCAAGCCTTTTTAATATCTGAAAAATACTTTTTTAAAGTAATGTAGTTTTAGATTGAAAATTAGTCTTGATTTTTTACCTAAAATACATAAATCACATGGGATTTTCAGATCAAAAATTAAGGTAACATTTTTATCAATCAAGCTGATTGATCTGATCACTTCACTGATCTAAAAACAACAATTCGATCGACACTTAGTTGTGCAAGCATTTGGTGGTAATAACTACCGCAAATCTTCTTCACTGGAAATTTTAAGTTTTTTGTATTCATCATACTTGAATACGATAGGGTGCTTAAGATTTTACCACATATTTTGTACTAAATGCCAAGTAGACTCAAAAATTTTAAAAGGTAGTTTTAGATGAAGAAATATTTTAATTTTCATCTAAAAATCACTTGAAAATAATCGCCGACAAATGGATAACCATTTAGAATTAATTTAGCATGCATTGAAATGTATTCACTTAAATGAAACCTGATTCTAAAACGCCGATTAGCTCCAGAAATCCACAAGAACGTGTCCATAGGGTACAAAATCAGGTGTTTTTTCATTCAAAATTCTATAAAAAATAAAAGAATTGAGTTCCGACGACTTCTAATATCAAAACTAAAAAGTCAAAAATTTCGGAGATTCACCCCATATATCCCATATTCACATATCATAATTATAGGGAAGAAAAGAATTAATGTAGTGATGCACTAAAAACAGTAAATTTATTATATAAAATGTAAATAATATTTTAAAGAGCTGGTTTCACGTCAGAAACAATATAGCATCTGTTTACATTCAAAATCGACCCCAAGCCCAAATTCAAATTTACATTTTTTCCCGAATTTTAAAATAATGAGGCTGAAGGTACAACCGTCCGTAGGTACAACACTCTCCCCTATAATTTATAAAGTTTAGGTCAGTTCCCCCATTTCAAATTTTTATTATATTTTTAATGTTTACTTTTTGGGCCTTAAAATTTGTTTGCAGTTATTTCTGGTAGGGGGCATTAGAGGGTTCACTTCTTTTATTCTGAGTATAGTGCTAGAGCAGCGGTTCCCAAACTGTTAGGCAAAGCCTTTCAAAGTTCTCCTTAATGAAAGTTCAGGCATGAGATTCTTCCTATTTTTGTCAGATTTTCCGACTTGTTAGGATTTTTCTAAGAATTTTTCAGATTTTTTCCTCAAACCTCCACCGTTAAAAAAAATTCGGACAAGGTGTTAAAAATAGGCTTAAACTTTCAGAAACAAATTTCCAAAAGATTTCTGGGGGAGGACCTCTAAACCCCCCTTTTAGTACATGTCATTAATTTGCAAATTCTACCTAGATAATATATTGGAAAACAATGTTGAAAATATCGTTCACACAAATTTTCAGACTATTTGCTGTTTTGTCAATCTCATCCCTGAAATTTGAAATTAATACATTTTTTGAAATTTCTAAATTTTGGATTGCTCTGAAATTAGTAAAAACAACATTCTGCAAAATTTTTCTTTTTGAGAACCCATGTTAGCTCCTTTCTATCCTTCAAAATCACCTTGAAATCGAAGTGGATTTGATTTGAATGAACAGTCTTCAACCCTTCAATAAAAAAGCTGTTTATAGTTTTGTTAAAAACAACATAATTTTAACCTAATAATGAGAACATGGAGAGGTCTGATAGGACTTATGAATGGTCCTAGTCATCCCCCTCGGGAGCAAAAATCTACCTGTGAACCTGAAAAATAGGGGAATGTTATTTGGGCTCTCCCTGAAAATAATTTCTATATACACTACTGAATCGTGTGCACAAGTTATGCGCCAGTTGGCACTGCTAATTGCTATTTTTTTCAATTCTGCTAGCTTTCAAAATTTTTATAAAATCCGTATATCCAAACTATTTTTTATCTAGTCTTTAACTTCCCCGGTTGATATTCAGCAGATATTGCTTTTAAAAGTGCGTGAATGAATATTAAAGGTTTTTATAATATCACGGCAATTATGATCATTTTCTGGGTACAGTATGAACAAGTGGCTTAAAAAAGTGGATCCTTTAAAAAGGATGCCTTGTAGAGTCCGTAGCACACCTACAACAGTTGGCATGTAGGGGATTTTTTATTGAACTGAATGTTTTTACACATAAATGTGTGCAAGTGGATCTTTTGTGGTGTAATAATGCTTTTTCGACAACAGTTATGTTTTTTAACAGATAATTTATACTTCCAGTGGTAAAGGCTTTATAGGCCACGTACGGTCTGGTAGCCCCTCCAATAAAACATTCAATTTTAAAAGAAAAAGTAACAAATCTCGTGCAAAAACAAAAAAAAATAATAGTTATAAACGATTTTATACTTTTATTTAATACTAGCTGATATGCCCGGCCTTGCACGGGTGAAGAGTATAAATTTATTATTTGAGGCCTTTGCTATCAAAACCAGCTTTTTCTGAAATCCACTTTTTTGCATATTTTGAAAGTTTAGAGGGTCCTTCATAACCTGGCTAAGGGATATAGCTCAAGCCCAGCTCATTCCAACCCAAAATTAGATTAAAAGTGAAAATTGTGATCTCAACTGTGAAATTTCAGATCATTTGAAAAAGTTAAGTGAACGTCATTTACTTAAAACTCGTAAAGACATAAATATTAACTGGTGAACTGGAAAAAACCAATTCACAACTTAATTGAACAAAAAAAACTGAAAAAAGTATGAAAAATCGTGTTTTTGCATCAAAATCAGCTCATTCACCTAATTAGTGCAATTACGCCCAAGGTAATGCAACTGGAATGAAAATAAAAACTAATCAAATTCTAAGTGGTTGTACCTACAATTAAAAATTTAAAAAACAAATTCAGCTTTAGAACTGTGGACGTGAGAAGTTTTTTGTCTCTCCTGTAAAATTTCCAAAAATGGAATAAGCTGGTTTTGATAGCAAACGCCTCATTTTTAAGTTTTCCCAAATACATTTATAATTTTATATAATCAACATTTACCAATCATCCCGGTATCCCAGGCGTCTTTTTCATATTCCGGTGTTCCCGGTAACTTTTCCTATCCCGGTGTTCCTAGTAATTTTTCTTATCCGGATGGACTAAAACTCCTTCAGTACTCAAGCACAATATAACTTTTGAATGATTTCCACATTTACAACATGGAAAAAATATTCTAAAAATTATTTAAAATTTCTCAGATTCCTTAATTAATCATTTCTTTAAGAATAAACGTTTTCGGTGAAATTATTCAATAATTAAAGCTTATTCCGTTTTGAAATTTAAGAAAAAAAAATCAATATTTTCTAGTTGAAAGTGAGTTTTAATGGTTTTTGGTTTGTTAACCAACTTTCTTAAAAGTAAAAATATTATCACTTTTTGATTTTACATCCTCGTTTCCATGGACACTATTTTAACAACAATGATGTTCTATAAAGCTTTTAAAATATAAAAATTAGATAATCTGTCAAATAAAAATATGGTTAACTATATTTAACTTTTAAATTTCATTGAAATAGATTTTTAAATTAGTAATATAATTTTTAAATAGACTTGTACCTAGTGTTTCTATTAAAAACTTGTTGTTTAGCATTAAGTTTTCTTTGTAACAATGGAGTAAACAGATCTTTTCTTGTGGAGAAATAAAGCTATTTCAGCAAAATGACCATAAAAAGGGTCGAAAGAGGGTCAAGGGGTCATTAAAAGTTTTCGAAACATAGCCTATGTTTTTTTCCGAGTTTTTTTATGTAGGTATACCAAGTTTGGTGCAGATCGGAAGTAAACTGTGGATTTGTATAAAAGACAAACATACATATATATATAGCCACACTTAGTTTTATTATATTAGATATTTTAACATTTGTCTTTTTCTCCAGGAACTGCATATTTCGTGACAGGATCTGAAGATATTTTTGAAATGAAAAATTTTATCAGAAGAGATCATTTATAGGAAATTACTCCAGGCATACTTGTAGATTACCTCATTCCTTGTAGAAATTTGCCGCTATATTGTATGTTAGACACAGACTTTGTAAAAATACCCTTGGATTGCTTAACGGAATCTTCGTAAAGGATTGATGCGGTAACTCTTAGCTTGTTTTTTGCCTTGCGGAATCGTTGTGAAAGTTTGACACGGATAAAAGTGCAGCATTGTAATACCCTTAGTTTCCCCAATAAATGTTTATTTTACTATCTGATCTGGTCTTGAGTTTCAATGCATGAGTTGTTGCTACTTGGGTCACGTCGCGCATAACCAGGATGCGCGTGGACTTAGTATATTTAGGGCGCGCAGGATTCCTAAAGCGCATGCGCAAGCCAGCCTAAGGAGCAAAGGTTACTGTAGGAAATATTAAGTTCAGCCATCAAGCAATGTTGGAAAAGAGTAAGTCAAAAGCTTAGAGTTGGTTGACAAAAAAATTCAACTTTGAAAATTTAATATTGAACTTTTTTTTATCTATTTAACTTATAAGAAATAGAAGTTATAATTTAAATAGATAAATTTATTTTCTAACTTCCATTTCTTATAAGTTAAATGGATAAAAAAAGTTCAATATTAAATTTTCAAAGTTGAATTTTTTTGTCAACCAACTCTAAGCTTTTGACTTACTCTTTTCCAACATTGCTTGGTTGAACTTAATATTTCCTATAGTAACCATGGCTGGCTTGCGCATGAGCTTTAGGAATCCTGCGCGGCCTAAATATACTAAGTCCACGCGCATCCTGGTTATGCGCGACGTGACTCGAGTAGCATCAAATAGAAAAATCAAACCTAGTTACGCAATAAATACTCCATATTGGTAAACAGCAAAACTTTAATCCAGCTCTTAATGTTACAAATATTATCAGCATACATATTTACTTCTAATCTTAACAGCACTTTGTGAAAGATTCTTCCACTTTAATTACGTTGGTAGGTTCAGGTTGGTATTTTTTTCCTCTAAACGGTAGCTTTTATTTCATCAACTTTTTGAAATCTGTAACAGAATAAGCAACAAGTTAACAAACAAGAGGAGTTCTAAATCTTTTTAGACATTTGAAGAATTAAGAATTAATACCGATATGAATTATTCGGTGAAACATGAAAGATTTTCTATTAAAGTTTATTAGATGATCATGTCGTAATGAGATGGTAGGGTCACAAACCACGTGAACTTTGAGAGCCTTAACTTTTAAAAGATTTTTTTCCACAAATGAAATTTTCAAAAACTTGATATTAAGAAAAACTTTGCAAAAAATTTTTAGCACAAAATAGGGACTATTCCAATTTATTGATAAGAACTTATTTAAGATAGTTTTTGTTTTACTTAAATTTTCCAAGCACCAACAGAACTAAATTATTTTATGAATCAATCTCAGGCTGAAGACACCCAGTTTTCAGACTAGAAAACAAAAAAAACTAACTATACTCGAATGCAACTTAAGTTGAACCTGACGTCATGGCCACGCTGAAGAAAATCTGAGCAAACAAAGCCTGCTGGGTTGCTTACGCCACTTAAAAAAATAATACTGAACATTTTATGCATATCGGGATGAAAAGATGCTTAATATACGTGGATTAAAAAACTAATCATTATTCAAAATTGAAGCTCTAAGTTTCTCTCAAAATTCAGACACCTCGCGAGGAACTACTTTCTTTGTACCATATGACTTTGCTGTACCATATGAAAACTTGAAAATTATACTAAAAATTAATTTAAGAACTGCATTAAGTAAAGGCTAAATTAAAGTTGTCCTTTTATAAATAAAAAAGCATTAAAATGTTACCAAGGACCTTTAAAAAAAACAATGGGGGAAAAGCTTAGTACTGTCCCCCTTTTCTAAAAATAAATGTTTTTTTTTATTTTTCATTCAAATTATATACTTTTTAAATGAAGGTTGAATAATGAATATTAATAAAAAATAAGCTTTAAATGTGGATATTGTGAGCATAACTGTATGTACGTAATAAAACAAAGGTTTTTTTTGCATGAACTACTGTTTCTTATGCGTGTATTGGTTGAGATAACTTCAGGTGTTTCCTATTTTATAAATTAAAATAGTTTACCGTCACTTTGTATTTATATTAAATCCATAAAAGTAACAAAAAATTCACCCTTGGAGTATTTTTAAAATGTATCAACTTAATGTAAAACGTTCTTTCTAAAAAAATAATGAGCTGTTAATTACCTTATAATTATGAGTAGGTTAAAGTACTCAAAATCAGGCAGCAGCGATCTTCATGAAAAGTACTAGTTGTTCTTAGTTGTGAGGGCCAAAGAAAAGGCCTTCTCTATTTAAAACCACTAATCAGTCCACGATCCTAAAATAAAGTAATAGAATCTATATAATTATAAAAACTTTTCCAACTCAAAGGATAGTAAAATCAACGAATTCATTCGCACAGTCAAAACGTAAAAAAATATTCCCAAAACTTCAAAGTAGTAAAAACAAGCAACATATTTCAAAATTTTCTTTCGAAAAATCAGTTTTGAAAGTAATGAAGTTTTTTAAATCCAGAGTAAATTTATTTGTAGATAGGTCAACTTATTTTATCCAGTATATTACAATATCCCGACGGGTTAACTAGTGGAGCGATTAATCTAATCCGGGTAACTTGGGCACGTCGCGAAGCTTCTTAGGGATTTGCTTCTGTTGAAAGCACTGGTAGAAAGTGAGTAAAATAACACACGATGAAAATAGACCTAAAAAGCAGCTTCTTAAGGCAACAATTCATAAATTTAAAGATCAATGCTTGTGTATTAGGGTGGAGCGAAAAAGATGAAATTTTGAATTTCGATTTTGGGTACCTTCAGAAAGTTTCCTTTTAGTGCCAAAAGTACACATCTGTAAAATTTTATGAATTTTGAATAACTCCTTTAGGGCTCTAACAGGGCTCATGTTTTTAAGAAATAAGTTTTTACAGTAAATTTCCCATTTACATTGTCTATCGGCGAACTTTTTTTTGGCCAATTTCGTTTTTTTTATATAAAATGCAACTTCCCAGGCCTGTCAATAGGTTTTTAGGTGAAAAATTTAATGAAAAGGCAGCAATTAATGTAAATACAGATTTAATGGGCTACAATACTTAGGGAAAGCAAAAAAACATTTTCTACAAAATCAGTCTGCGACTAGTGATCAAAGTTTGTGGTTGGTGATCCTTAGTAATCCAAAAAAGTTTAAACTTGATTGGATAATATCTTCAGGTTCCACGAGTTAAAATATGAAAATTTTAAGAAAGTTTTAAATGTTTCCCTCTAGTTTCTATATGATCCCGATATTATTTTATGGCGAATAATTACAGGTATTGGTCGTATGTGTCTTAACATTAGTAAATTAGAATTTTTGAATAACGCAAAAAGGGATTAATAGTTCTGCAAAATTCGTCAACGGACTACGTAATGCAGTTATGTTAAAGATGTTAGTTAACCCATTAATGCCCGACTTTATATTTTTCTTAAATATTTGGCTAAAGCATAGTAAGTATCCCTAAAACAACCGGAAAAGAACAGGAAAATAAATCCCAGGTTAAAATTTTAATTTTTACACCAGAATTAAAAGACGTCCCTAAAAAGGGACGCTATGCACGAATGCCCCCGTGTTTTTTCCTATAGTAAATGATTGTTAGAAAACTGTTTTAAAGCCTCAAAAAAATTTCTACCTAATTAAGTGCAGCAAAAGTGATCGGAACGATACTGTAACACGAAAATGAATAAACTGGAAAAAAACAATTTTACACAACTTAATTGAACAAAAAACTGAAAAAAGCATGAAAAATCGTGTTTTTGCATCAAAATCAGCTCATTCCAACCAAATTCGTGTAATTACGCCCAAGGTAATGCACCTGGAATGAAAATGAAAAACTAATCATATTCTAGGCGGTTATATATACAATTAAAAATTTTAAAAAGATATTTAGCTTTAGAACTGCGGACGTGAAAAGCTTTTTGTCTCTCCTGTAAAATTTCCAAAAATGGAATGAGCTGATTTTGATAGCCTGTGCATTAGCAAGCCAGATGATAAAGATTGATCAGTATTATAGAACACAATGATTAGCGACATCTAATTAGAAAAATGCCGACAATGTATCACAAAAGTGGCTTTTTTGGCAATTTTAATGACAAAAAGTCATTATAACTAATAATTATTTAACTTTTAATAAAAATATAACCTGAATATATTTACATAAGTTATAAATACAGTTAAATAATTAATTTATTCCTTTTAATTAATACAAATTAGTTAATTCCTTATAATTTAGGACTTTTTATTCCATAATTTAGCAAAAATAACAGCATTTTCCAAAAAAAAGTTTAACAAAAATAAGGAATTGATTACTAAAATGAAAGTAATTTTATAAATATCAGTTATTTAATTAATTTCATAAGAATCTAATGCGTTGGTATTAAAATAAATAAGGAAACACTAGCATTTCACTATGAGGAAAACCACGGGGGCATTAGCACCCCTTTTTAGGGACGCTTTTCAAGGGTCCAAAACGAGGTCAAGGTAAAATATTTGGAAAAATAAAAAAACGCCCAACTGATTTAATGTATAAGAAGTAATATATATCGGCATTGAATTTTTTTTAAATAACAAGGATTTTAAGCTTTTTCTTTTAAAATTTTTTAAAAAGCACTTTTCTGAATAATTCTATCTTCCAACTTTAAAAAAAGGTGAAATATTTTTAAAATTCTGCTTTCTTCTTGTGTTCTCTATGTTCTATGAAGATCAGAGATACATCAGTGCAAATTTTGATTCAAATGAAAAATTTTTGTAGAAATAGGAGGATTTTTAGAAATGCCCCTAAAAAGGGGCGCCAGGCAGTAATGAGTTAATTAATTGCACTGGGGCCGTTAGAAACAATGTTTACGGAACGAATCCGGTTGATTCTTTGTTAAATGACCCCCTGTGTCCGAATGACCTCTGTTTCTCCCACCAACCTTAGTTTTTTAGGGAAACGTCCCCCAATTTACTTTAATCTCTTTTCGGTAAATTTATGCCTATAAATTCAGTTTTTAAAAGTATGAAGAGATTACTTTACCCTTTAAATTTCTCGTCAGGGGCAAAAAGTTTGGATTTACTAAAAAATAAAACATTTTTGGCTAAGTGATATATTTAACAGGTGATTTTTCTTTATTAATTGTAAAAGATCATTAAAAGGTTTTATCTGTTCTTTTTTTATTTTTCAAAAAATGCAACGATATGTTTTTTCCCATTTCTTTTATTTTGGGATGTTAAGAGGAGGATGAGAAATTGTTTAAATTCGGTTAGCCGAAAAATACAAGTAAAACATTAAAAGCAAAACCCCTCGTAATCAATTAAAAAGATTTTTAATAAGGAAAATCACCATTTAAATTTTATTATTCACAGTCACTTAACCAGTGGTTAACCATCGGTTAAAGAAGGATTCCACCAATAAGAGTCAGCCAAAACCACCTTTTCTCTCTTTAGCTGCTCGTTTAACCACTGTTTAAGTGGCTTTGAATAATCCAATTGGAGAAACTAACATTTTCTTGAGGAAGACCTCCCCCTTAAAGTAATATTTAGAATTTAAAGTCGTACCGGTAAAATTAATACATCCTCGAAAATTTTTGAAAATACAGTAGTACCTTCACAATATGTAAATAACATTTGTCCCCAATTCGCTGAAAAAGTTTCATAATTAAATACTTTACCCCCGAGAAATTTATCACGGATAAAAAGAAGCCAGATTACTTGCCGCACGCCACCTCACTTGTGATTTCAATGGCGGTTCTCCAGTACTTAGAAGGTGAAAAGGTCGTGGCTAGTTCACATGGTCCGTCTTAAGGCTTTAAGGTTTTAAATTTTGTTTTTATGATCTAAGAATACTTTTACGTGATCTTGAAATTTATTATTCGTCACCATACTGCCAACCCTATGAACTAGCCACTACCAGTTGGAAACCCTGTTATAAAATATTATTGGGCTAACTATTGACGCAGGTGCAGTGTTGCGGATTGCAAAAAGTTCCTCCCTAGGCCTCTTATCAGATTCTACTTCAGAAGTCATTGTGCTTGTTTGGCGACATATGCGTTATTGCCAAACAAGTGTTTTCCAAGTGGAACTTTTTTAGTTGATATTAAAAATCTCAAATAACCATGGTTTTGGTCTATTTATATAATAGTCACATTGAGTTTGGTTCAATGATGTCCCCATGCCACAGAATGATGGAATACTTCAAAGAAAGTATTTCCAAGAAAAATTCTCACATTTTTTATTAAATTAAATTAAATACATCTCAAATTAGTTATGATGGCTTATGGATATGTATGTTTGATTGAGTTTATATGCTATATTTTACAACATTTTAAACTAATCTTAACTCTTGATTAAAAGTTTATCAGAAAAATTTAATAGTAAACTTATTTGGATTGGAAATCTCAAATAAGCTACGTCGTTAGGCTGGATTATTCTGTTTCTTAAACAGCTTTATGTGATTTTTAGGGTTGGCCGCATTTCTCGCTATTCTTGGCTCTTACTTCAATTTTAACAAGTATTTTAGCCTGTTGCTACCTAAGCGGCGATATACTGAGATAAACCCACATTGTGGTACAAATTAAAATGCTTCAAAGTCATTTTGACCTCACACTCAACGTAATCATAAAACAGGAATACGATACCTTTTCCACCTTGATAGCAGTAATATCCATCTCATGGAAAGCAGTCAGAATTTTGCCCAAAAAACAAAGATGGCCTTCCATGAAGATCCAAGATTGGTTATATGGTGCCTGGTTTCAAGTTGGAGAGCTCTGTAGCTGGTTGTAGTGGACATCAAGTGACACTTCAGGAGCTTTCTTCAGCTTAGTCCAAAAGATGACCATGCTTGAATAGGTATTCATGGAAAGAGAATAAATCAAAAATTTTTACATCAATTTTGCCAGTAATTTTTTTTCATCTCGTTTTTATTGCCTTGATTTAAAGTTTCTTGGAGCATCGAGTAAACGTGAAGTTTAAAAATGTTACGCTAATTATCACTTAAAATTAATCAACTCAATATATATTTTACTCAAATAATTACCGAAGAACAAATTAATAATTTACAAAAACTTAATAATTTTAATTTGCAAGGAAGTAAACACTTCAAAATATGCTGCATTGAATTGTAAAAGGTATCTAGATAAAACTTATTTCATTCTAAATAAGTATACTTAAAAGGGGAGTTTCAAATCTTACAGATAATTTAAATGTCTGTGTGTAAATAGCTACCACCAATATAATCGTAATGTAACTCTGAAGAACTTCTAATAATTTTGATACTGAATTCAGATTAATCGGGGTTTTTTTGTACTAGGTTTCAGGCAAAAGAATTTGTCCAACTCTTATAAATTCAAATTTGGAATTACAAGTTAAGTAAATTTTCTTTAAAACAACACATAAACAAACTACATATAAAATCTTATTTTAGATCCCTACAGGCAAGCGACTAAAATCCCTACATTGGAAGATATTTATCTTGTTTTTAAATCTTATATTAGACCTTCACATCTGGTAAAGAGGTTCGTTTCGTGGCAAGTTTAAAAAATATAATTTGAACTCCCTCGCTAAATTTTACTATACTAGGCAGCAACGTTAGTTGATCCTACAGCGTCACAAACAAAGTAGTTCCCATCGCGGTGTTTGAATTTTGAGTGAAACGAAGAACTTCGATTTAAAAATACAATTATTTCGTTAATATACAGTGTCTTTTTATCCCGATTTTCGTATCGAAACTCCTCCTAGCAACCCAACAGGCTTTGTGTTTACCCACTTTCTCCTTCCACGCCAGGAAACGTTGCTGTGAAGTATAATAAAAACATAGTTAAGTTCTGTAACTATCATGAAAACAAATACCTTTTACGTGCCCTCTATTCCGAAATCTACCCGAGATTCAGAAAAAGTCGAAAAAGTTTCATTACAATGCTGTACTCATCAACCGTTGCCACTAAAACATAGATCACAATCCTTTTTTTTTTGGTTGCTTTATTGAATTGGAGTATAATAAAATAATCTAAGAATAAATGTTGCAAGTTAGTTACATTAAGAGCACGGTGAGAAAAGATGTGTTCACAGTCAAGGTTTGTTCTCAGTATACAGGGTGGTCATAAATAACGTCCCTACTTTAAAATCATCTTCAGACAAAACCATTGGTAAACAAATCTAAAATTTTGAAAAGGACAATTTGAAGGAATGGAAATTTTTGTGAACAAAAAAAACTAATTTGCTGTTACTCCTTCATAGATTACGCATTACCTTAATTTTTGCCTAAGTATTTTGATCGTCATCAGAAGTTTAAAAGGTAAATGTGTATTTAAACTATCAAATCAGACACTTAAGAAAAAATTGTAACTCTCCCTAAGAAAGTACGCAATTTCGTTGAGCAAAAGGATACTTATAATTTATTTTTTCTTAAGTGTCTGATTTGATAGTTTGAATAAATGTTTTACCTTTTACACTTCTGATGGCGGTCCGAAATCCAAGCCAAAAATTCAACTGAATTAAATAATTTACTAGCTTTTTTGTTTCAAAAATATTTATCATCCTTCAAAACATGATGGAGTGGAGGAAAGCTTCAGAATGCCTTCTTTTAAATTTCAGATTTTTCTGTGACCAATACGTAGTTTCATCTGTAGATAATTTTAATTTAATAATAGATATCGTTAATTTATGGCCTCCCTGTATACAGGGTGTCTCAAATGTTTGTAATACCAAGCTTCGCCTGCTCGTCTGTCATTCCATGAAAAACAAGATTTTCATAGGAACTCATGTCCGCAAATGTAAATTGTGTCCTCTAGACCTAGAGGACAATGTTCGCCGGCGTATGGACAACATTTAAATCCCTTATTCGTCGGAAAACTTCAATTATTATTACATATTCGGAGAGTAGACCCTCAAAAACCTCCTATAAACCAAATTTCATCAAGTTCTGTCAGTAATTAGCAGAGAAAATCACAAGACGGTCCGGAAACATTTGAAATTGAAATGGACTTTATCCGTCTGACGTCACATTTTACCCATCATGTGACCTACTGAGCTTGCAATTGGTTACCACAGAGATACTGCTGAACCAACGATAGTAAAAGGGTCACGTGATTTTGACAACGCTGGAACTAGTATTTCAGAGGGGAGACAGGTAGAAATTAAGGGGCATTTGATCGAAAGAGGAAGAGACATCTGCTTGTATGTAGAAGCAAGACCCCAACTATCCCAGGTTACCAAATTATAATTTGGTAACCTGGTAGCCAATTATAATTTGGTAACTAGTCGACAAATTTAAACTTTTTTTCCCTAACAAAAATGAGATGAGGTATTTCCTACTAATTTCAGGGTGTAGAATTCAGAAATAGTTGTGAAAAAGCTGCAGCACGTACAGTTTTTTTGTTACAAATATGGCACTAGTACTGTAAGAAACGGACAAAAGCGTTGAAAACACTCATCTTTAACAATTAATCTCACAATTTTAGCATAAAATACTATCATAATTAAGATTATATAAATGTTTCAGACATTATAAAACTAAAAATTATTGAACATTCATTAAATACGATGCAATTTTATCACTTTTTGTCTCTTAAGTGGCGTTAAATCTCCTCTTTCAATGAACCAAGAGCTGTAGCCCAAAATTGTATTTCTCAGTGACCTATGTATCGAGTAAAAATCCCATGGGAATCTGTATCCTTGTTTATGATTGACTACAGTGATATTTTCTGGAAATAAGTTCAAACGTGGATGTAAAATATGAATTTTGGGTGATGCTCAACATTCTATGGCTTGGTAAGACTAAAGAGAACCTTCATTGGGTTTAAAACATTTTTATCGGTCCTATTTTCTAAAAATCATCTAACCACTCTCCTAAAAACTGTTTTCAAGCTGATAATTAGCTTTTATTAAATTTTCCTTCATAAGCAGGGTCGTGAATTCTTTTTTGATCAGAGGTTCTTACTGACGTTGAGTTTGCCTTCACTTAATAGCGAAAAAAGTCCTTTTAAATACTTTTTGAAATTATTTTTCTGTATTTGTCATTGATGTTAAATAACTAAGGTAATTTGAATGTCCTCCCCATACTATAGGGATAGTAATTTGCATAAAACTACTGTTGACTCTTACGCACTTAAAAAGAGCCACATTCTAACTTCTGCAACACACGTGAGGAGCCCAGATTTCATTTTAGTCACCAATTTGGACCCAAATCAGTGGGGAAAACTTTTTCCCACTCTTTCTGCAAAATATTACCATTGAATTGTAATTTAAACCATACCCAAATTGAGCAAAACCTATTGTACATAAATGTGCAAAATTTACACTGAAAACTAGTCAATTTTCAAAATGAACTGCAGTACAAAAACATAACCACACTTTTAAAAGAATGTCTACGTACTGGGATACTAGAAATAAATTAATTGGATGGGATTGCAAGGTTGCTATTGGACAAAAATGACGCTTAAAACGCAAAAATTAGGAAACATAGCAGAAAATCGAAACTTTTTGTTACGCAAAAAGGGGACGTGGGGAAACTTTTTTACTTGTAGATATTTAAATAACTACATGAGTTAGTAACAAAAATAGTAATTTGGTTTTTGTTAGGAAACCACTGTCGACTAGTGTTATCGGCCGTGCAAAGTCTGTAAAAATCACGTGACCCTTTTACTATCGTTGGCTGATCAGTAGCTTGTAATGAGATATGATGATAGTGAGATATGATTTGATAGTGAGTTTGTTTTTCCCTATCACGGAATTAAAGGGGCGTGGCATGAATATGGTCCATTGCTAGTGGAAAATGGTGTGATTTTCTCTGATAAATACTGGTAGAATTTAACAAAATTATTAGTCTTCCTTCAAATAAAATTTAAACATCGGCCTCCGTCCGCCGGCGAACAGTTTCCTCTCTAGTGGACACAGTTTACATTTGCGAACATCGGTTCTTATGAAAATGTTGGTGGTCATGGCACAAGAAAAACCTGGTTAACTTCAGCACCAACCTTTCGAGGCACCATGTATATTTTTCATTCCATTTGTTGAACCCCGGTAAATTGAAAATATAAAAACATTATATCACTCTGATTTTTTTAATGGAAGACTCTGCCTGCACATTGGCCAAAGGCTTTATATGAACGCTGGAAATGTCAACTCACATTTTTTCAACGTCCCCACAAAATACATCCTACTGCTCCAGAGAAACAGTCCTCCGCTCTCTAAAACTGAGAATATTCACAAAACTCTGACAACAAGAACAGTCTGATCCTCTCCCCCTACCTAACGCTCACTTTCTCCGAATAAATCAGCTTGGAATAATGGACTCAATCACGAAAAGTCTCAGCAAACTCAAAAAAGAACCCCCAAGACACCCTACCAAAGTACGCCTATGATTTTTTTACGTATAATGCCTGCCTCGCAATAAAGAATGGTTTTTATACTTTTAACGCCCTGTGCGTAGGGGAAAAATGCAAGGGATTCGGAATAAAATATGTGTTTTTGTTTCCTCCCAGCACAAGAAGTAGTCAGCTGGGATAACGGGGTGAAAAACAACGCATATTTCAAAAGTTGCAGCCGATTTTTCTCTCGGGCAAGGAGGGAGAGAGCTATTGGGGTTTTTAAAGATCACTTTTATTTCGATTTGTAGAATTCTTTTGTGTGCATTTTATCGAATGAAACAGAAATTATTTGGGGGAAGTTTTGTTACAATGCCGCTGACGTGGTAACGTTTTCCTGAAATGGATTTGAAAATAAAACTGCTGCAATGTTATTTATTTTAAGTTTGCTCTATTGACGTTGCACTGAAATAAATGAGGACATGTTGAAATTTGAACTAAGTTTCGGAAGCTATGGGTCAAATATGACTTATTAGGGAAATGAGGAATTTGCCCGATTTTTTATTATTCTTTTAATCCATACTCCATTCAAAAATAGGCCTATGTGCGAAATTCCAGCTTGATTTGACAATTTTTTTCAATTAGAAAAAGTGGATTAAAAATTGTATTTTTTAATGGCGCGAAAACGAGTTGTGACGTCACAGGTTATGATCATCATTTACCGCATGGAATTATTATTATGCCCTATTTTCAAAATGATTGATTAAATAAGGGGCTAAGATTAGGAAAAAACCGAAAAAAGTAAAAGCTGTGACACGCACGCGATGAAATAAGCAGGAGTCTTTCACTCGTTATTTAAAAAAAACTCAACTTCATAACCTGTGACGTAAGATCGAGTTTTAAGTCACCTGTATTTTTATCAGTTTTTAAATCAAAATATTTAATTTTCTGTAAGCTATTTCAAAATTTCGACCACATTTTCGAATTTAGCCCTTAAAAATCCTTTAAAAAATTCACAATTTATATAAAAACCTCGCACAGGCAAATTCCTTATTCAGTCCTCGGTCATTTCATCCAAGAATAAGACAGCTGTTCAGAGCGTCACAAACTGGATGACATTAAACAAAGGGGAAATGTAGAGCTGACAAAATGCTATTATACCATCCGTTACTACAATATGATCTAACTAAACTAAGTAGGGAAATCTGTGACACAAGCTCCTTTGAGAAAGAAAACATCGGATCCCCTTATTATAGTTATCATAGGGAAAATATAGTTATTAGTTTATATCCCAAACCGATATTTATTTTGTCTTTGGCTAACAAAAACTACTATCAGTATAACAAGAAGAAGGTAAAAGCAAATGGTACATAGATGAAAATGTGTGATCCAATGATCCAAGTGAACAAACTCTTAATATGACTGAAATGATCAAAAGGAACCTGAAAGGAAGAAAAGGGGGAAATCTAATAAAATAGAAATTCTGACTGAAATATTAATATCACTTTATTTGAAAAATTATTTCCCTAACATTTACTTACACGGAGACTTTTACTTCTTAAATACTTAAGTGAAAAGTTGAAGAGTGGGGTTTTGAAACTTCATTTCCATCTCGTGATTCCTCACTAATGCAAATATCAATTCAATCGCTTTAAAACTCCCATAAAACGACACAGAAACAAATCGCATTACCGACACCGGGCTCAAACAACGATACATTTAAATGTCATTACAGGCATTTCCCAGGAAATATTTGAATAGCGGATACACTAATGCAATAACGAGCGGCCCAAATTAATATTCCGCTCCCCCAAAAGCGGATTATATCCCCATAAACGGAAGCAAAAACACTCCATCCCACAAAGGGAAAGAACATCATTAATTTCTTCGAATTATGGGAGTTTTTTCCTCTTCTCTTCGCAAAAATAACGCGATCGTTTTCTCCAGTTGTGAATCGTTCCATTTTTTTTTCAAGAATGAGCGTGATTAATGAATATTATTCTTCCGGAATCCTCCCTTCTCGGGGATTTGTTTTCCCTTTTGACCCTTATTTGTTCGCTGCTGGGAATTCCGGAGGAATAAATTGGAGGCCATCCTTCACGGAATAGTTGGAGTTCCCCCCTAATGCGCTTCAAAACTGGTGACGTGGACGTTTCTCATTCGCCTAGCAGCAGAATGCGTTTCACTGTGAGTTGGACCACCGCTTGAACTCGCGGAGGGTCTCACATTAATAGAAACATTTGATAGGTTTATCATGGCACGGGAGTGTTGGGAAAGACTTCCTTGGGCAGAATCTCGAGTAACTGTACTGCGTATCAATCATATTCACAGCAACTTCCTTTAACATTTGAAGAGATGGTTTATTCACATTGAAGACAGAAATATATGCACATGTGGCATACGTACAGGTGCCCTCTAGGCAGTTTATGAAAGATATGAAAGAAACATAAACTTTTATGTGTAAGTTAATGATAAATAAATTTTTGAGACTCCCCTAGGCTCAATGGCGTTCAAGTTAGTTTGAAATATTCATTGAAGTTTAATATTCTTTAAATAATTGAAATACTGATTCATCTAACTGTTCAGTTCAGAATCACCCTGAAATACAAGTCAGTAAAAATATCTTGGATGGAAAATTACTTTTAGATTGCACTAATCGTTATCAGTAACATTTTAATATTACTCTTTCTACACGATTCATTAATCAGAAAATATTTTTAATGACAGTTTTAAACGACATTTTGTGAATGAAGAATTGTTTCGAAATGCAATTTGTCTACGATGCAAAAATACTCTTGTTTTTTGTTATGACAACAAAACATTATTGCGCAGGAAATATTTATTTTGTTGATTTTCAAACAGTTAGTTAATTACTGGTTCTACCAGTCTTTTGGACCATAAATACGACGAGACATATTACATTATCTTAGAATACGAAAAATAAAATCTTTATGATACACACTATTATACCATATGATTTGTAGACGTGTCAAACTTTTTTGCTATTTCATCCTTGTAAGTAATGGTTGATGGTTATTAAAAAAACTACACTTGTCCATATGTCTTCAGTAAAAAACATCTCAAAAATATACAGTAATACGCACTACTAAAACGATGGGACATAAAATTATGGCATAGAAATGGTAAAACGAAAAAAATTAAATGTTTCTTTTGCTGTCTGAATAATGTAGCAATATTTCTTTCCCGTTATTTGCCATTGTGTTTTACATTATCTTTTCCCCAGCTAACTATCCTAATTATACCAAAGTAAAAAAATTGTTCTTAATTTATTACCAGCATAAAATAAGTGTAGGGTTGAGCTAATTAAGCTAGTGTTTAAAATAAAGTACGGAGTTCCAAAAGCGAATGCAAATTTTGCATATACGGAAATAATCACAGAGTAAAAAAATCACGAAACAAGATTTTGAACCACACACGTTTTGAACATTATGCTAGCCTATTTTAACCATTTAACTGCTTTTAGCTTGTTCGAGTAGCAGAAAAAAATGATACAGGGTGTATCTGAAATGGTACAACAAACTTTCAGGGATGATAGTACTCATCAAGACGAACAAGAATCGGTATTCAAAGGGGGGTCCCAGACCAAATCCCAGGGAGTTAAAAATGGAGCGACACCACCAAAAAAATCATTGAAAAATTCAATTTGTAGAAGAACTACTATTGGTAAAAACTTAATTATGGTCTCAAAAATTTTGGTTTAATATGATCTTTAAAATTACCTCAAAAGTCTTTAAATAAAATTACCTCAAAGTTCATTAGCCTCAAAAATTTGTTTCATTATGAAAAAAGTTAAAAAACACAAAAAATGTGAAAACTCTGCCAAAACCTTATTATATATTTCGAAATCCTTTCTTTTGATTTGATAATCTGAAAGATCATAGTTGAAAACCCTTAAGTCCAAAGTTTCACGTAAATACAATCAATATCAAACGCTTGAGATCCTGTTAAAGTTTGTTTTTTGAGTGCGCTAACAGCTGTTCTGGAAACAGCTCTAAAAAACTGCTTGCGCACCTAAAAAACAAACTTTAAAAGTATCTCAAGCGTTTAATATTGATTGTATTTACGTGAAACTTTGGACTTAAGGGTTTTCAACTATGATCTTTCAGATTATCAAATCAAAAGAAAGAATTTCGAAATACAAAATAAGGTTTTGGCATAGTTTTCACATTTTTGTGTTTTTTAACTTTTTTCATAATAAAACAAATTTTAAAGTGAAGACTTTTGAGGTAATTTTAAAGATCATATTTAACCACAATTTTTGAGACCATAATTAAGTTTTTACCAATAGTAGTTCTTCTACAAATTGAATTTTTCAATGATTTTTTGGGGTGTCGCTCCATTTTTAACTCCCAGGGATTTGGTCTGGGACCCCCTTTCTATACCGATTCTTGTTCGTGTTGATGAGTACTATCATCCCTGAAAGTTTGTTGCACCATTTCAGATACACCCTGTATATTTTTAAATACCTCATAATCTTCCACTTCATTCCAGAAGAAATAACCTTAAATTGAATTCATATTCTTCACATCAACTACGAAGCACAGAAAAACATCTTTCAACAGACACCGCATTTCTTATCACACCCTCTTCTTCGACTCAAGCGCGGTTTTCCCGCCAAAAAAATAGTTTTTCATTCCAAAACTTCGTTTTCCAATCAATTACACGCCTTTTTATCACTCCAAGTGTTGCTTCCTCAAAAACGTATTATGATAAATGTTAATCCCCGAGCGAGCCCCAATGCCTTTTTCTTTCTCGCCAAGAAAAACAAGACGCATTATGTTCCACGGTGCCGCCATTTCTGCTATCAACTTTTTTTAAAAAGTTGGTTCCCGAATTAATCACTGCTGCAGCTCAGGGCGCTTCATCATTTCCCGCAGCATTAGCTTTGCAAAAAGATAAGGCCATTTGTCCACTGTGATAAGGAGACTTCATCTCGCGAGGCATTCTGATGTGTTTCGCCATTTTTTTTAAGTTTTCCATTCTTTTCATATTTGGAGTTTGATTAAAGTGAGGTATTTGCATCGGTGATTAATATGGCTGTCAAGAGGGTAGTTTGTGCGGGGTTTTTTTTTCTTGCCTGAGGGAGTTCAAGAGGTGGGATAAACGTGTTTGCTGCTGATTATATGTGTTTGAAATATTCGTTGGCATGAATCAAATTTAGCCTTCTGAATTACACGAAATAAAATGAACTTACTGGAATGAAACCTCAAATATCATATATTTAATGGAGTAACACCATCGGAATTTATTGAATCAGGAATATCGTAAGTTGCATCCCAAAGAACTCATCTTATAGCCCGATTCAGAGGTGATTGTGTTTCTTCGGATTCGTAAACTTTTCCATGTTATGATTATATTTAGAAAATAATTTGAGGGTTTATCACTCGTGGAACCGATATTTAGACATTTGTTGCGATGTTTGCAAATCCTTACAGGATTATACGAAAGAAAAAGTTAAAGAAAATAAGAGATATGAAGAGGATTTTGGATACAGAAATAAGAGTAAAGAAAGAATCAAAAATATGACAGATGATCAAGAGAATTACATGGTTTTGAAGGAAGTGAGAGATGAAGAGGATGAGGGATAAAAAGAATAAGAACGACGAAAGATTTAAGAGAATGGGTAGAGGATAAAGGGAGTATGAAAGGGTTAAAGAGGATTGGAGGTATGAAGCTGATGAGAGTGATGGAAGGATTACGAACGTGTAAACACAAAAAGGATGAATGATAATCGTATTAGAGATTGATAGAATAAGAGAGATAAAGAGGCAATTCGAGGGATTAAGAGGCGATACTTTTGAAAATTCCTTTCGCTTTCTTTTAATTCAGGTCATTTCGGTTGTACCTATAAACACGGAAACTAAAGAGGAGGTTTTGAGAGTAAATTAAATCTACAATTTAAGTGAAATTTATTCAGATTAATTTATTCCAAATACATTTTATGGCATGAAAAGTAAAACTACCCCAGTGATGAGAAACAATTTGCCTGAGTAACTTTTTTAAAGATATAAAGGGTGTATCTGAAATGGTGCAACAAACTTTCAGGGATGATAGTACTCATCAAGACGAACAAGAATCGGTATAGAAAGGGGGGTCCCAGACCAAATCCCAGGGAGTTAAAAATGGAGCGACACCCCAAAAAAATCATTGCAAAATTCAATTTGTAGAAGAACTACTATTGGTAAAAACTTAATTATGGTCTCAAAAATTGTGGTTTAATATGATCTTTAAAATTACCTCAAAATTCTTCACTTTAAAATTTGTTTTAATATGAAAAAAGTTAAAAAACACAAAAAATGTGAAAACTCTGCCAAAACCTTATTTTGTATTTCGAAATCATTTCTTTTGATTTGATAATCTGAAAGATCATAGTTGAAAACCCTTAAGTCCAAAGTTTCACGTAAATACTTACAATCAATATTAAACGCTTGAGATCCTGTTAAAGTTTGTTTTTTGCGTGCGCTAACACAGCTGTTCTGGAAACAGCTCTAAAAAACTGCTTGCGCACCCAAAAAACAGACTTTAAAAGGATCTCAAGCGTTTAATATTGATTGTATTTACGTGAAACTTTGGACTTAAGGGTTTTCAACAATGATCTTTCAGATTATCAAATCAAAAGAAATGATTTCGAAATACAAAATAAGGTTTTGGCAGATTTTTCACATTTTTTGTGTTTTTTAACTTTTTTCATATTAAAACAAATTTTAAAGTGAAGAATTATGAGGTAATTTTAAAGATCATATTAAACCACAATTTTTGAGACCATAATTAAGTTTTTACCAATAGTAGTTCTTCTACAAATTGAATTTTTCAATGATTTTTTGGGGTGTCGCTCCATTTTTAACTCCCTGGGATTTGGTCTGGGACCCCCCTTTCTATACCGATTCTTGTTCGTCTTGATGAGTACTATCATCCCTGAAAGTTTGTTGCACCATTTCAGATACACCCTGTATAGCTTGGCTTATAAATATGTTATTACATTAAATTTTGATTCACATCTATAAAAATCATATAGTAATTCAAATCACAAGGAAGACAGCCCATCCCAACATTTCAAAACTCCTCTTTACAATCAAACACCAACTATATCCAACAGTCCAGACAACACTCCAACAACCCAGTATGCATTACCAAGTCCGATCCTGAAAAGCCGACGGGGAACATCTCAGATCATCGCCGGGCATCTTTTCATTAAAGCGGCCAAAAAAGGGGCTCGTTTGCGGCTGCCGTCCTCCATCATCGCTGATAGGGGGCCATTCAACGGAAAGGGTGCGCTTAGACGCGGATAAATCAAAAGGGAGCGTCGGCGAAAAATCATCGGCAGATGGATCTGTGCCGCTCGCATTCAGAGGGCTAATGGCGGGGATTTTTCTCTCGGGAATCGAAAACGACTTCGCATTGTGAGGGAGATGGAGATGTTGGCGAAGAATTAATCAGAGTGGCCCATTTGTGGATGGTTTTTTTGAATTGTTGATGGGGGTGTTCGATGTTAGAATTTTGTCTTACCCACACGTATGGTTCGTTTGGGGAGATGTCTGGGATGGGGTTGTGTTTATCGATGGGTGAACTGGAATTGATATTTGAAGATAACGATATTGTTTTGTGTTGGAATTTCATAGCTATGCTTCACAGCAACGTTTTCTGAACCCAGTACGTCACTACGCGGAAAGAGAAAGTGAGTAAACACAAAGCCTGTTGGGTTGATAGGAGGAAATTCGATACGCGAATTGTGATAAAAAGACACTATTTATACATGGTTTTAACGAAATAATCATATTCTAAAATTGACGTTCTTTGTTTCACTTGAAATTCAGACACAACGATGGGAACTACCTTGTTTGTTAGTGACGTAGTAGGATCAACTTAAGTTGCTGTCTAGTATAGTGAACCATGAACTCGTAAACAAAGTTTCTGGTTGAGTTTATAGAGCCTTTTTGGGAAACCCTTGTATAAAAGTCAGCGTCGGGATAGCCGCTTGGCATGGACACAAGCTAAGAAGTTTGAAGGGTTAATGAAATGTATATGGCCACCGCCTCATAGACCTTTAGGCCTGGACAGATTTATAAAAAACTGTGTAGTAGTATTCAAAAATAAGAGTTTTAACTTAAAATTCTTCTTTAAAAAACTCATTCGAAGTGGTTTCATTAACTCCGTGGATAATGCTCGGTCGTAAAGAAAAACCTCAATGCGCTTACTAGAAATTAATAATTTCTTTTGCTATTTGAATGTTAAATAAGTGTTTTATATCCTCGAAAAAACATTTTTTTAATATGTGTTGATCATGTTAGCAGATTCATAATGCTGGACTAAACTAGACGTAAATTAAAAAAAGGGCGTAATAATTACCTATATCTCTTCAAGTATAAAATTGGCCCTAAGTTGAACGCATAAAACATTTTATTATGCTAATATAATACCAGGTATTATGAATAAAATGTTCAAAAAAATAAGAATATAAATCCTTTTTTCTTATAATTTTTATTTCTTGTAGAAGCAGTTCTTAATTTCCGTCAAAACGACTAAAATATTTTTGTGTCGATCTTATTTTTTATCTTTTTTAGTCTGCCTAGAGAACTAAGTCTGATTTAAGTTTTTAGTCTGGAGTCTGGGAGATAATATTCTGTGCTTTTACATAGGATTAAGGGTGATTTAAACTAGTGTGATACCAAAAAAATTCTCAACGAAAAGAATGAACTCTTAAATAAAAATAGAAATAAACAGCCTTAAATAATTTAATACCCTTCCCTAAAGAAACCACGCGTGTTAAAAAGAATTATCAGAGAATAAAATTAAAAATTAGAGACTAATCCCAGAGTGCTTTAAATAAATGTTTAGGATTCCGGAGGTAAAAAGATTAAAAGGAAATTCTCAACTACATTACAATTTAAAAAAGAATCTGGATGAAATGGAAGTGTTTTAGAGTCTTAAAAAAGTGGAACCAATCAATAAAGAGGGCATGTTGAAGTACTTAGTTGCAATGGATTGTTTCATTGATATTCAAGAAAGAATCTCCGATTTATACGTTAAGAAAGAGACAGTGCTACTGAAAAATGAAAAGAAAGTTTGGGGGATGCTTCATACATCAAATGATGCAAAAACTTGTACTTATTCGGGGTGAAAAATTGGTCATTTGGGTTGCATAATAAAGCCATTAGCGGATGCTATGCAAATGATATTTAGTAAATTTGTCTTTGGTTCAGCTCCTATTAGGAATATTCATACTGAATTTGTTATAATTAAGAATTGAGTAATTATGGTGATATCTCTTAATATTTTATTTATGGTTCAACATAAACCAAACTAAGCATTACATCGATTTTAATTTTAGTAGTTAAGATTTTCAATAAAAGTGTGAAATGTTGAAAAAAAATAACTTGCAATTGTTTGTAATTTTTTTGTTTAAAAATATCCTATAATTTTCTATCTTTTAACCAATTTGTTTTTCTAATATTTGTGTGTTTTGATTTATTGGGATCTTTAAAGAGCTGAAAACTTTTTGAAGTCTTTTTAGATTTTGTTTATTCATATAAAAATACTTACCCATCAACAAATTTCAGAAAGCACAAAAGACGCTTAAAGGAAAAACCTATAACTTTTATAAGAAACTCAAATAATCGATTTACCGGACTTTTCGCCCCAACTGATTGATGGGTATCCTGACATGTGGTCAGCTTCCCCCTGGACCCCCTGTGGTTTATGGTTCACTCCCCTCTCTTTCCAGAAGAGGGTTGCAAGACTCACAAAAAGGTTGCCCTATTTGGCGAGATATCGGAGACTGAACTATTACAATGTTTCTATCTATACGGCCCCTTTAGACGGAAAAAGGTCTTGGTTCCTCTAATTCGATTCGGTTGTATACCTGTAGGGCCTGCAATAGCCTTTGAAATCGACATCCTGTTGAAAAGGGGGTCAAGCCTAATTACCATCTCATTTCTTGCAGTAACATATCGGCCATCGATTTTTAACCACGTGTGTAAGGACTCCCATAACCACGTGTTTATATTAAAATTTAAAAATCGAATAGAAGCTAAACTATAATTACAGTACTATGGAAATATAGCTTATAAATAAACATGGTAAAATATTAAGTCATTTTAGAATAGGCAAATACTTACAAAAACTTACATAAATAAACAAAAAATAGTGTAAAATTAAATTAAATTTGAATTAAACTGTGGCAAGCTTCTCTAAATTAAAGAAAATTTCTAAATCATGAATATTATAAGCATGAATCGTATAAGAAACGTTTAATATTGTAAATTAATAAAAACCTTTTACTCAAAACTTCTTTATAAAAGTGCTGAATCTCATTTTTACCTTCCCTCAGAAACTATATTAATTTTACGATATTAAATATTTATATTCGTATTTTTAATTCTACTTGAAAGTTGTCCCAATGCAAGCATTTATTAATTTTATAAAATTTAAAGTATTTTACGGATCAAAATGATTGGCAGCAGACCAAATTTGTTTGAAATAACAAAAAGACACATAAATAATTGCATATAGATTTTACAGTAATAACTTAACATAAAAACCAAAATCAATTTAAACCGGCCCAACTTTGTTTAGTTAAAACAAGGAAATTCATATACATGTAACTTATCAATTTAATTAATTTATCTAGTACCGTTTAAAAGAATGATTCATTTTCTTGTAAAAACAAAGAGAATTTTTATTGATAGATTTTTTTTTAGCTTTTATGAGACTATTAAACACAGGCTTAACAGTTTTGACTGGTCGGTCATGGAAAAATGTTTTTATTTTAAAATAATCTACTTACATAAATAAACTTTATATTAATTTTTTGTATCATAAGATAAGATGCATTTGATGATACAAATCAAAAATTATTTTGGGTAATTCAATCACTTATTTCTGAAACATGTCAAATGCCAATTTTCTTGTTTTGAGAAAAAGCATAAAAACTGTAGGGGAGAGTGTTGTACCTACGGACGGTTGTACCTTCAGCCACCTAATTTTAAAATTCGGGAAAAAATGTAAATTTGAATTTGTGGTCGATTTTGAATGTAAACAGATGCTATCTAGTTGCTAACGTGAAATCAGCTCTTTAAAATATTATTTAAATTTTATATAATAAGTTTACTGTTTTTAGGTGCTCAAAGTTTTTTTTAGTGCATCACTACATTAACTCTTTTCTTCCCCTTTAATTATGACATGATAAAATGGGATACATGGGGGGAGTCCCCGAGATTTTAACTTTTATTTTTGATATTAGAGATCGTCAGATCTCAATTCTTTTATCTTTTATAGAACTTTGAATGCAAAAACACCTCATGTTGTACCTTCGGACACCATAAGTGTTGTACCTACGGACACGTTCTTGTGGGTGTCTGTAGCTAATCGGCGTTTTAGAATCAGGTTTCATTTAACTGAATACATTTAAATAAATATTCAATTAATTCTAAATGGTAATCTATTCGTCAGCGATTATTTTCAAGTGAATTTTAGATGAAAAATCAAATATTTTGTGATCTTAACTACTTTTTTAAATTGATGATTCTACTTGGAATTTAATGTAAAATATGGTGTAAAATCCTAAGAACCCTATCGCATTTAAGTATGATGATTAAAAAAACTTGAAATTTCCACTGAAGAAGATTTACCACCAAATTATTATTGTCATTACCACCAAATGCTTGCACAACTAAGTGTTGATCGAATTGTTTTTTTGGGGGGGATCAGTGAAGTTGTCAGATCAATCAGCATGATTGATGAAACTATTTATCTTAAATTCTGATCTGAAAATACCATGTGATTTTTGTGTTTTTGGTAAAAAATCAAGACTTTTATCATTCAACTTCGTTTTAATGATCATTTACGATCTAAAACTACATTACTTTAAAAAATCTATTTTCAATTTTAAAAATACTTGAAATAGGTTATTAAAAGGTAATGCATCAATAAAAATATTAATTCTTAGCTTTTTTCAACTAAAATTTCCCTTTTTAAGGGTGTCCACAGGTACAACTGGGTCTGTCCATAGGTACAACAGGTTGTTGTACCTTTGGACACAAATTTTTTCATGTTATTATAAATGATTAAAAATCCAATTTTCAAGATTTTGGCTAGTAAAAAATATCTCTGTACTCACAAAGGTTAGGACTATAGGTTGGGCACTTTAAATGGTCAAAATGTGATTTTACCTGTCTTAGAAAAATCCAAACGTGATTTTTGTCCAGAGGTACAACACTCTCCCCTATAGTTAGAGGCTCACTACATTTTAATGAAAATGTTAGTAATTTTTTTCTTATAGAATACCTCATGTGGAAAAGAGGAATTTAATGGCAAAAAAATTTCTTTAAAAAATTTATCCTTACAAAATTTTTTTTGAAAATTTGGCATTTTTTGACAGGTTTCCGAAATTAATAGTGTGATCAAGCCTATTTTCATGACTTAACTCTAATTTTTTGAGGATTCGGTTATAAAAATGGGTATTTTTTTAGTTGAAACCTTTTTAGACACTAACCCTTAAAATTATTATAGAATTCTTATTTTTCTCTTTTGGTTAGTAGATGTATAAATACTTATTTTTTAAATGGTTTAAAAATTCATTTAAACTCTAGATTCAAAATTACTGGTCAGCCAATTCAAAATGTTTATATAGAAATCTTCAAAGTCAATTAGATGGTGTTTAGATGTAACTTTGTTCTATGTGATTAAATTCTATGTGCTTTGTATATTTTTAGTGAGAAATCAAGACATGTATTTCCTTTAAATGAGTATTTATGGTCCAGAAATAATTTCTTTACTTTAAACAATTGATTTCCAATTTATTATATGCGAGGAATTGATCATTATAAGGGTGATGTCCTGTTTCATCGCTTCCTGTTTCATCTCCTTGTCAAATATTCTCCTGTTTCATCCCCTCGATAATTTACGACTGTTTCTTAGTGCTGTTTCGTCTCTTCCTTCAAATTTGGCGCAATAAATACAGTTTGGCTTCAAAAAAATGTTCCGCTCCTAAAAAGCTGCATTCGGTTCTTTTTTAAATATCAAACGTAACATTTAAAAATTTAAAGAGTCTCGTTTGTCCTTCCCTGCATTCATTTGCCCTAACATGTATTTTCCAAGTGACCAGTAGGGTGGGTCATTTTCATATGGCGAAAAAAAATTTTTACAAATTCTATCGGGCACAGCAAGAATATGGTGCCAAATGGTTTCAAACTAACATGTGTAAAATATTATACCATTATAATAATAACTCTTTTTGCCTCCGGATTGGCCTCAAATAGAACAAAAATATGTAATTTTTCAAATTTTTTAAAAATTATATTAATTAAATTTTTGGTCGATAACATGTAAAAGCTCACAAATAAGGGTCTTTAAAAGCAATTTTAATCACATTAGTCACCTTAATGCATTACCAATACAAAAACAACTGCCAAAGTGGCAATGTAATATGCTATCATATTAACAATAGCCATAGAATAGGAGGCTCTTTTTTGCCAACAAACAGTGGATTGTCAGTGGTACATATTTTAAATATTGGTAGTTCAGATACATTTTCCCTCAAGTTTGGTCAGTACAAAGCGGTATTTTTAATTTTTAGAAGTAGAAATAGCTATATTTTTCATAAAAATGCCGCGCTTTCAAAATTCACCGGACAGTTATTTCACTGGCTGGTCTTGGGATCCAAACATGATCGCAAAAATATGTTGAAACAATTGTCGAATGGATAGTTCGTTCATAGGCAGTATCAGTTATGATTCGCTCAGTCATGATTTACCTAATTTTTTGCTATAGCAGTAGACTGGAATTCAGGCCCATGAAATTATACTTCTTTGAGGATTGACTCAAAATAGCGTATTATCATTCCCTTATCCGTGCATAAAAGTTAAAATATAGCAAATTTAACTGTTTAACCCCTTAACTGCCGTCGACGTAAATGTACGGTTTGGAAATCCCGAGTGTTAAGTGCCAATGGCGTATATTTACGCTTTGTAAAAGTACGATGTGTTGCATTGTGTTTTTACCAAAAATAATACCAGGAATAACCTTGACAGTGTTTCCAAAAGAATTTCTTATTTCTCTGAAGTAGGGGGATGAATTTGAACTGTGTTTTTTCTTTAGCGATAAAAATAAAAGCTGTTAAGTTATGGCCTGTGTTTCTTTTTGAGTTTTTTAATCTTTTTTATGCTATATTTTGTGTCGAACACTTCCGTTTTAGTTCCCTTTGCATAGAAAATGGATTTTTATTTTTTTAAATTTGTTTGTCTGCAAGGAAATAAGAAAAATGCTTATAACGGATCGATTTGATTTACTTCTTATTTTCTACTATTTTATCTCTATTAGGTCATGATTCTGGTTTTAACTGGTACTCCATACATTGAGAGGGTGCAATTTCTTTATATGAACGAAATAAACAGTCTTTTGAGTAGTTAACGAGTTGAAAAAGAAACGCGCGCTCTGCAAAAGTGTAAGTACGCGCGCGCGGGAGAAAAACGCTGGCACTGGGGAGCCACTTGCTGCTGATTTCCGTGGCAGTTAAGGGGTTAAGATAGTTACAAGTAAGTTTTGAAAAGTAATGTAGCTTATTGAAAAACTTAGGGGATAATACTGCGCTTTATGCTGAAAACGGGGAACTACCGCTCTTCTTAAGAAAATGTTTCAAAATTTGACTCTTAAAATGTGGTTTTAATTTATTTTTGGACATTATACTCATATATGGGGGCACTTGGGATGGAATATTCCTAATATGCCCAAGAAATTTCAAGGAAAACCGCAACTTTTAAACTATTATCCAAATGTTTTCCTTCGGGTTGAAATCTACACTGTAAAAAATAATCCAGTAAAAAAAACAGAAATTTTTTGGCAGCAAAAGTTGCCAGAAAAGTTTTGTAAGCAGAAAAAACCTGTAAACAGAAAAAAACTGTAACCTACAGGTAAATGCTGTAAAAAGAAACTTTCTGTCAAGTGAGCTACATATTTTTTCTGTTGCCTCACAGTAATTTTCTGCTTGTGCGCATGCGTGTCGACTTATTTTAGCTGGTTTTTTTAATTTTAATAAATCAATAACCGGGGATAGAACCCACGACCTACCGCATGCTAAGCACGCACGCTACCGCTGCTCCAACGAGGATTCAGTAAAAGTAGAAATTATCCGAAGATGTTCTTTCTTTCTCCACGAACTGAAACTTTCTGTTTAAGTACAGATAAGCTAAAAAACTAGAAAAAAGCTGTTTTTTTTTACATAAAATAAATAGAAGTGCGGTGGGAATGTTACATGACAGAATATACCTGTAAACATGAAGTCATTTTTATTGAAACTTTCTGTTTTTCTACAGTTTTTTTTTACAGTGTATAACACTAAAAAGGTACCCATCTTCTGACATATCCATTTTTATTAAAAATTTGATGCTTTTAACATCCTACTCAACCGGCAATAAGAGTTTTGCACAGTTTTACGATTCCAGCAAGAAATTTTTGATTGACAGTTCTAACCATTGAGATATTTCAAAATATGTTGTATTACAACTCAAGTATTTCAACTCTGGTTTCATTTATAATTATTTTATAGTCTTCAATGATGATTTTTATACCATAGTGGACATTTACATTCCTGACGGATTCGTAAAATCGAGGTAAAAGCTTGATTTTCGTTTGTCCATTTTTACATGAAATTACTATATTAATCGAAACTTTGAGGCCAATCTGGAGGCAAAATTAGTTATTATAATTGAATAATATTTTACACACGTCAGTTTGAGACCATTTGGCACCATATTCTTGCTGTGCCCCTGGGAACATTTTTTTGACCCACCCTAGTGACCGGTGGTCGCGGAAAGCATAATATTAAGGATAATTGCAACAATTCCATTGTATCAGATAATGATAATATACCAAATCTAACTCTATCTATTCTAAATTTATGAAATACAAAAATATTTTTAAAAATATGTTTTTATAATGTACTCTACTAAAAAGTACAAACTAATTTTTATAAATCCTTGTAAGACGAAAAACGTGGATATCATACTTTAAGTATTTGATTCTCTCAGCACTCCCCATGCTGCTATTTTTTTATCGTGTACAGATAATACATAATGCATGATTTCCACGTTTTTCGTTTTTAGTCCAGGCAACCTATAACTTAACTCAGGGGTCGGCAACCTGCGGCTTGCGATCCGCATGCGGCTCTTTCGATGGTAAGATGCGGCTCTCCAGTTCCAATGAAAAAAATTTATAATATATTTTCAAAACCCTTAATTATCTAATCAAATCAATATGACTCACAATTAGCGGTGTAACCCAAAGTTTTAAAGATGACTCACCTTAAAAACTTTGGGTTACACTGCTAATTTGATTTATCTTGATGTAAAAAAGCACCCGAAGGGAGGTACCTCAAAAAAAATGTTGGGTCAACCTCTCCGAAATTTGTTCCTCAGATTCTGTAGCCACCTTGTACTTTTTAAGGTCAAATTTTAAAAATTTCTGGTGGAGGACCCCAGACCCCTTTATTCTTGGGGCTAGATATTAATGCCTAAACATTGAAATTAAACACAGTAAAAGTTTTTAGTACTAAAGGTTTAAGTTTCAAAGGGGGTCTGGCGGTCAGAAAATTTATGGAAATTTTCTCTCCGAAATTTGTTCCTCAGATTCTGTAGCCACCTTGTACTTTTTAAGGTCAAATTTTAAAAATTTCTGGTGGAGGACCCCAGACCCCTTTATTCTTGGGGCTAGATATTAACCCATTACTGCCTGACGTCCCTTTTTAGGGACGTTTTTTAAAAAGCCTCCTATTTCTACAAAAATTGTTTCTTTGAATCAAAATTTGCACGGATGCATCTCTGATCTTCATAGAACATAAAGAACACAAGAAGAAAGCAGAATTTTAAAAAATTTTGACTTTTTTTAAAGTTGGAAGATAGAATTTTTCAGAAAAGTGCTTTTTTAAAAATTTTAAAAGAAAAGGCTTAAAAATCCTAGTTGTTATTTAAATAAAATTTCAATGCCGATATATATTACTGTTTATACATTAAATCAGTTGGGGTGTTTTTTTATTTTTCCAAAATATTTTATCTTGACCTTATTTTGGACCCTCGAAAAGCGTCCCTAAAAAGGGACGTCAGGCACGAATGCCCCCGTGGTTTTCCCCATAGTGAAATGCTAGTGTTTCCTTCAATTTTTCAGAAAAAACGCGTTCGTTTCTTTTGAAATGAATTAAATAACTGATATTTATAAAATTACTTTAATTTTAGCTAATAAATGTATTATTTTTGTTTATTTTTTTGGAATAATACTGTTATTTCTGCTAAATTAATGGAATAAAAAGTCTTAAATTATCAGGAATTAATTAATTTGTATTAATTAAAAGGAATTAATTAATTATTTTACTATATTTACTACTTATGCAAATATATTCCGGTTATATTTTAATTAAAAGTTTAATATGTATTAGTTATAATGACCTTTTGTCTTTAAAATTGCCAAAAAAGTCGCTTTTGTGATAAATTTTCGGCTTTTTTTTTCTAATTAGATGTCGCTATCATTGTGTTCTATACCGCAGATCAATCTATATCATCTGGCTTGCTAATGCACATCCCAATAATGCTTGATTTTTGGGGAGAAATTCGTGTTCCGCACCATTAAATTAACTAAAATGAAAAAAGTATGGGCATTTGAAAGACTTAAACTTCACAAATTGAGATATTCTGATGGATTTGAGGTGTGTAAAAGTAATTAATACTTAATATTAGGTAACATATCAACAAAGAATGCCTTTTTCAATTAAAAACCTTAATTTATTTGCAATTAACATAGATTTGGGAGGAAAAAACGTGTTTTAGAGAATAAAAAATGCTCAAATTACGTTAATTTGGGTTAATTTTACAGTTAATTGGATGTATAATTAATATTTTTTGTTCATATTCATGTTACAGTATGGTTCCGACCACTTTTGCTGCACTTAAAAAGGTAGAAGATGTTTTTGAGGCTTTAAAAAAGTTTTCTACCATGCGTTTACTATAGGGAAAAACAACGGGGGCATTCGTGCCTGACGTCCCTTTTTAGGGACGTTTTTTAATTTTGGTGTAGAAATTAAAATTTTAATCTGGAATTTTTTTCACTATTTTTCCAGTTGTTTTGGGGCTATTTACTATGTTTTTACCAAATATTTAAGAAAAATAAAAAGTTGGGCATTAATGGGTTAATGCCTAAACATTGAAATTAAACACAGTAAAAGTTTTTAGTACTAAAGGTTTAAGTTTCAAAGGGGGTCTGGCGGTCAGAAAATTTATGGAAATTTGACCCTAAGAACAGGGTTTTAAACTGTTGTTTAGTACATGTAAACCCAATTTTGGGCATACATTTATAAGTAGAATTTTGATTTTAATCAACTTATTATAAAAGAAGTCAATAATAAAGGTTGAAATACTAAAGGGGGTCTGGGGGTCCACCCCAGAAAAATTTTGAAAATTTGACCCTATCAAACTGGGTTTTAACTTACTAAAAGTAAAGTAAAAGTTAATTACTCGGGACTTAGGGGGGCTACGCCCATGTCTGTAATGTAATTAAAGATGGTTTGGAATAATATATGGGGCAAAACCTCTCCGGAACAAAAATCGCGTCAGCCCATTCAAAGGCTTAGTAGTAATCTCTTTTCCACCTTTCAATTAAGAGGGAATGAATAAAGGCACTGTAAAAAAACTAATTATTTTTTACGATCTGGCTCAAATCATCGTAAAACTTTTGGTTGACACACCATCAATATTAATTTTGATACAAGTTTAATAATTCATTGATTTCATTACTAATAAATTAATTAGTTATATTGGAAAAAACTAGTTAATATTCATAGATTGTTACCCCCCCCCCACTTGCTCAGGTTCTAGATCCGCCTCTGAGTAAAATAATCCATTCACTATGTATTTAGGAACAAATCCAGTTTTGCATTTAAATTCATTCATTAATCAGTAAACACTTTAAAAAGAAAAACTGATGGAAGATAATTTTAGTAGGATATCCAAGAAAAAAACTGAAGCTTAACTAGCAATATTTCACCTTTTTAGCGGTTTTATGCCAATTATGGTAAACTAAACACCCAGGGGATCAAACAGGAATAACCAAAAATGCTTTTAACCCTAAAGCGATGAAACAGACCAATTTTTGACAAGGAGACGAAACAGGAAGCGATGAAACAGGACTAAACCATTATAAGTAATCCATCAAAAAAGTGCTATGTTTTAACTTTCTTTTAAACTGAAACTTTTATTTTTATGAGTTAATGATAAGTACAATCGTTTCAGTTTATAGGGAGAACAGCTTGTTGTAACAAATTTTATCAATGGTCGAAATGTGATTTTATCTGCTTTATAAAAATTAAAACATTAATATTTCCCGTAGTCACAGCAGTTTCACCTTTGGGTTTTATTTATTTAGTCCATTTAGTTCATATACTGTATGGTTTTATAAAGGATTTTTCCAGCTAGTGAACTAAACCAGAAAAAAGTGTTTTTTAGCCTATTTCTGAAATAAAAACCGAGATTGGATTATATTCTATGTACTTTTAATAAGCTTTTAATTTTGTGGGGCCGAGTGCCATGAAAATTAAAGTCAGTTGACTTAAAAAAAAAGGTTTTTTTTAGAAATTCAATTTTACAAAGCAATAGTGGAGTCGCTTTTATGTCATGTTTTAAAAATGTTTTGCTGGAGCTTAGTGAGTGGTAACATTTGATTCGTAATGACGTCTGCATTAACGTGGTACCAGGTGTTTTTTTTTCAATTTCGTGCAGGGGGCGGGTATGACGTCATGAATGCAAGATGGCTACCGCAAGAAAAATGCTGTAAATGGCGAAATAAGAGATAATATCGGAATTATTTTGGACGAAAATATCAGAAATAGATAGATTTATCGAATAGCTACCGAAAAAAGAATCTAAATTTATAGAAAAGGGAGTTTATGAAGACATAACAAAAAATGGATATTTTTATTAAAAACACAGTATTTTGTTATGAAATACTTTAAATAGATGCTATTTTCAAAGTGAATGTGAATGTAATGAAAATATGTTACTAATTATAAACACAACAATGAAACAAAAGGCGGATATGACGTCATAAATCCAGGATGGCTGCAACATACAGTCAAAATTTCTAATTTTTTATTCGAAATTTTTTTAATTGCAAATTATTGCACTCTAATGAACGTAATGAAGTTACTTGTAAGACTAAAAGTCGAAAGTGTTACTGACTAAAGTCGAAAAGTTAATATGTAAAGGAGAATTAAATGACAGGTGTTCAGAAATAATTCCCGAAATAATAGTGTTTAGCCAAGTTGTTTCTAAGACCGTTTACATTAACTATGAGAAAACATAAGATGTTTTTATAAATAATCATTTTTGTTTAATTTAATAACATTTGATAACTTCTTTAATTCAACTAATTTGGAACGAAAATATAGATTGAAATATATAGGCGTTTTCTTCATCGTCCGTTTAGTTTACTGTAATTAAAAATAACAACATTTACAGTAAATAAGAAGTATCAAGTAATTTTTAAAATGGAAAATATTTAATTCATTAACAAATTAAACTGTTGTTAAATTATAAACCATAACTTCATAGCTGTGAAATCACGCAGTAAAATTTATTTTCTGCTCCCATCGATTTTTAGTTCTTATATGATTATCTAACATCCCTGAAAGTTTCATTAAATTATCACATTTTGCAGTTTTCGGTCACCCAACTATTTGATAGTTAACTAGGAAATTGATTGCTGAAATTTATCAAGTCTTTTGTATATGGTTTATATTTTCCTAACAGTTTAATTTGTTAATGAATTAATATTTTCCATTTATTATCATTATAATCCATAATATTATCGTCATAATTACTGATTTGGATGATAAAAATGGGGGAGGGAGATAGAAAAGTTTCGTTGATTCTTTCCTAACCGTAGTGTAATACCTGCCAATCACTCATTCTAAAGCAGCTTTTTTTTAACTTTTATTCTTATAAATAACTTTATTACGTTCATTAGAGTGCAATAATTTGCAATTAAAAAAATTTCGAACAAAAAATTAGAAATTTTGACTGTATGGCAGCCATCCTGGATTTATGACGTCATATCCGCCTTTTGTGATCAACAATGAAATTTTCATTGTTGTGTTTTTAATTAGGAACATATTTTCATTGCATTCACTTTGAAAATAGCATCTATTGAAAGTATTTGATGACCAAATACTGTGTTTTTGGTAAAATAGTCATTTTTTGGTTATGTCGTCTTATACTCCTTTTTCTATGGATTTATATTCGTTTTTTTTGGTAGCTATTCGATAAATCTATCTATTTCTGAGATTTTCGTCCAAAAATAATTCCGATATTATCTCTATTTCTCCATTTACAGAATTTTCCTGCTGTTGCCATCTTCATTCATGACGTCATACCCACCCCTGCACAAAATTCGGAAAAAACACCCGGTACCACGTTAATGTAGACGTCATTACGAATCAAATGATACCACTCACAAAGCTCCAGCAAAACATTTTTTGGACACCATTGTTTTTTGACACAAGCGACTCCACTACAATGAGAATAACTTTAAATGAAGTGGTAATAATCATGTGATATGGGGATGGGCTCAATTTGATAAAAGTCAAATGGATTATCTTAATTAATATTTATTTGCATAATTAACTTGTAAATAATTTATATTAGGGGTTGACCTTTTTTAGACTTTCTTTAATAAGTCATTTTAATCTTTAATTAGCAGTAACTTTAAATGATCTTCTCATATTAATTATAATCAATTTCTTAAACTAAATTAAAAATTACTCATAGCCAATTAGTTTTTTCAGTCTATAAAAACAACCTTTCTTTAATAAACTAATAAAAACCAGAGTTTTTAATTAAAAACTTACAAAAACCACTCTGTTTTTAAATAATCAAAAAAAAATTTCTACAATTTTTTATTTAGCAGATTGTTCTTAAAGTGGCCATAACTGGTACATTTACCCTACTTTTTTTTAACAAAAGCTTCCTTCCCTTAAAATATTTTTACCGCGTCCTGTATGGTATTTTATATATGTTTAGAGAATAATTATAATTAAATTTCAATTTTTACCTATTATACATTTAAAAGTTATGTATCATGCAAAATTCTTTATAAAATTGTATATGTATCAAAAATTATTTATCAAACCCAAACATGGTTGGGCATAAACTCTAAAAGTTTCCCAGCAAAAAAAATCAGCAAAATTTCTTCAAAGAAGTGAAGGTAATTTGGACACTTTGTCTGCAGTTTTCTTTATGAAAACTGCAGTTTTCTTCAAGAATTCTGCAGTTTTTTATAAGACCGTTGAAATGCCTTTAGAATGTATTCAAAATTGCTGTAAAAAAAGTGAAGACTTACGTGTTGAAGTCCTATTGCTACAAAATAACTACAGACTTTAAGAAAACTGCACTTATGACGTTTTTTTGAAGAAATTTTGGACATGTTTTTTGCTGGGTTGTAAACTTATTGTTTGTTGTTAGATCTAAAACTAAAATGCTACAAAAATACAGCACTCTATAAGTACATCTATACTTATTTCGTTTTTTTAATAAAGTATTTAAAATCGATTTTATTTTTAAAATTATTTCTTCTGTATTTCATTTTTACCAGTTTATCAAAGTCAATTTCTTTACTAAAAAGTTCATCGCTCTTCATTCCCACGCCACCTAAATGTTTATGTGCAACGGATTCTTGCTTGGACATGGTCTAACTTCGTCAGATCATGTGGGAGATAAGAAACAACAACACCCCTTTTCCGTAAGGGGACCATCTCCATAGTTACGCTTTTTGCAATCAAATTTAAAATTGGCGAACCTGGCGCAACATCCATTTCGCCAAACGGGGACGGAGAAAGACTCGCCACCAAACCCTTCGTTAATTGACAGGTGTGATGGATAAGAAAGGGAGGGTCGCCGGGGTCGAATACAATGGCTGGGGCGAAATGTCCTGGACACCAAATAATCTTATCTATAGCACGTCGCTTAAGGCGCAACACATGACATAACTGCATTTTCTCAACTTTACAAGAGACGAAAAAACTGTTTGCATCTTAATAAAAAGCACTTGTGCAAAATAGTTTTTAAATCTTTATTTTAAGACTTTTTGACCGGTGTTTAAGAGGAAATACTTCATCGTTCTTCAATAATGTCATTTTTCCTTACGATTGCTGTTATGCTGAAATCGCAGAGTATAGAGCTTAACAGAGAATTCATCTCCATAGACGCTAATGACAACTTTTTAACATGGGATTTTCCATAGACAACTTCAAGTATATCGGACCGCCTCCTATAGTTCCACCTCACTCCTGTCTCTGTCATTCGCCCACTGAAGCTGTCACTCAAATCCAAATCGAAAGAGGAGGGAAAAGAGCAAACCCGATTAAATTAAAATGCCGCTTGATAGAAGTTCCATATCCATTCAGGAATCGCTTTCACATTTCGCCTTTTCTCTGATTGGCTGCTAGTGACATTAATTAATATGAGCTGAATTAAATTAAGTACCTAAAGAGAAAAACGGCCGTTTTGAATCTCTGTTAGCTCGTTACTCTGTCGCTAAAATGACAAAAGTGACGATTGCAGCGATTTAAGTAGGGTTTTTTTTTTTGTTTTTTTTTTTTTGCAAAACCGTTTTTCCCAGGTGATCCAAGGTCGAAATTTACATAAAGATTGATTTATAACTCAAAATATCAGTTATGTCATGTTGCTTCAACGGCCGTATTCACCGGTAACCTGACCGGCGGTCAGGTCAGGAAACCATGGTTACAGCCTCTGATTGGTGGAAAAATAATTCAATATTTTCCTTCCACCAATCAGAGGCTGTAACCATGGTTTCCTGACCTGACCGCCGGTCTGGTTACCGGTGAATACGGCCGTAAAACGACGGCATCTTTTCAACTAGACAAAATGTAAAATTCAACAAGCAAAACGTGCATGAGCCTTCTACTTTGCACGCATGAATTTTGTAAACAACATCTTCTTCTAAAACAAGTTCAACTATCAAACTCAACCCAACAAATTTAAATTCCATCCTATAAAGCTTAAAAATTGATAATCCCCTCTTTCAACCATGGCCCCAACAAAGAAAAACGAAGAAAAGGACAAAACCCAAGCACTGACAGTGGACCTTCAAGCAGTGCACGACACGTTGATCCAAAACCACGGTGATTCTGTTAATCCCGATGCAAGTGTTTATTTGGCAGGAATACTGCTCAGTATGTGCGCCGAAGTGATCGAAAAGTGCGTCCGTGCGAAAGCTCGAGGTCGTGGTACGGTGACCGCGGTTGACGTCCAAGATGCGATTCGAAATGACCAGGAACTTGAAAGAGTATTCGGAAAATCGTAGAAGTTGCGACCTGTTGCTGAGATTTCCTGCATTTAAAATTACTCGTGAGGAATTGCGACGATAATAATCTGGTTATTGGAAATGAGATGTTGTAAAGGTAAATGGGGGTTCATATTTGGATGGATTTGGGTAATCATTGATAAATTAAGCATTGGGTAAAGAGTTTTTTGTAAGTTTTGCATTCATATAAAATCAATGTAGGTAAACGATGGAGTAAAATTATTGGTATATAAAATGGTTCAATTCCGTTAGAGTTCCCGCTGAAAATCACCAATCTCTTTTGAAAGCTTAATATTCAAATATAAACAATTTTTAAAAAAATTTTAATGATAAACTGAACAATTATAGATCTAATTAAACATTTTTATCTATTAGTTTGAAATTATTTAGCAATATTTATACTTTTTGGTGTCCAAAAGAGATTGGCGATATTTAGCGGGAACTCAAACGGAATTGAACCATAAAAGTTAATTTTTAACGATAAAAATCGTTACAGAATGCCTTATTTCAATAGGGCAATGTGCTCATATGTTCACATTTAAAAATAATAGTAAACCAGATATTTGCATTTAAAAATGTCAACATGCGGACAACAAGTGGTAAACATTTCAATTAACGGTCCTCTGGAAAATATCCGTAAGATCAAGGTTTAGCATTTTTTCCGAAAATTTAATCCTAAAATCAAAAAAGGGAATAAATCCAAAAATTTGTTTTATAGTCACCAAATGTTTACTGAAAATTCGGTTCAATTCCGTTAATGTTCCCGCTAAATACCTCCATGCTGTTTTGGACACGAAAATTAGAAATATCACTAAATTATTTCAAACTCATAGATTAAAATGTGTAATTAGATCAATAACAGTTCAGTTTATCATTAAAAATCAGAAAAATTCGTCTATTCTTGAATATATGGAATTCAAAAAAATTGGTGATATATTTAGAGGGAACGCTAACGGAATTGAACCGAAAATTCAAAAGTACTACAGAGCATCCATTGAAAAACTAGAAGTCTTTTCAAAAAAATTGTTGAGTTGAAAAGTTGTTTGATTTATTTCCTTTTCCAAACTTAAAGTTTCAACTAAACAAAATAGTAAAAGAAACCCTTATACTTTGAAATTTTAAATTAGTTTTTTGCATGATTTAAGTTATAAATGACAAAATCGAAAACTTTAGGGAGTTTAATTAATGTTAATGAAGTCTATCACACCCCACAATCCTGTATGAAAGAGAAAATTCAGATCCCCCATTCTGAGAAGATATTGCCAACCTAGGTGTTGATATAAAAATAAACAAGAAAACTTGTTTCAAAATAAATATTTCTTTAATTCAAATATCGTTAAATTTATTTTCGATTGGATACGTTGTGATTGTTATCAAGAGACAATGCCTCAATGGAAAGTCTCAAAACTAGCTATCGAAGAGTTAGTGGTAAGTTAATGCCCACACTTCAAGAAATAACTATGGTAAACAATTATTTTTGCCCTATTAATGTAGTTTGGAGCCAAATATGAAAATGCAAAATTTTAGTTATTTTCCTTTTTTTTTCAATTTCATTTCAAAATTTTGAAAACAATTTTAGAACTTGGGACTGGACCTAGACTAACCTTTTAAAAGCCGCAATTCAAATTTTGAATTAATGGTTCTGATTTTTGGCTTAAATGGCTAGTTTCATCATTACTAAAACCATTCTAGTCATTTTTTGGCGGAAAAAAAATCCTAAGTATGATTTTGAGGATGTTCCCATTTGGGAACATTGGCGTTTGGGGTGAAGTTTTTAGGGGGATTTCCAAAAGGGACATGTTTTACAATTAATTCAAATAAAATGATTGAAATAGGTTTCTACTCAATAATTATGAACATTTTTATGATTGTGGACGGTTTTATCAATTTTATTATCCATACTTGAACGATTGAGTAACATTTTATAAATTTTCATAAGAAAAAATTGACATGTTTATTACGTACGCGAAGCTTTTCCATAAATTTTTCTTGCACTATGGGTAATATTTTGGTGTAAAAAATACAAAAGAGTGTTCCCATGCTCGTCAAAGCTAAACAATTACGTTTCTGTGAGAAAAATTAGTTTTAATTACGGTCCTATACGGATATCTAGCATAAAATCCACTAATTGCATTAAAATCTAATTAGCTTTCAAAATTAATAATTATAATTATCTCCATTGATTTATTAAAGCTGTGTTTTTCATGGAAGATTCCGAAGTGAACCACATATATCTTACATCCAACTTACGTTAGAAGAGTGTTTTTAGATGTACGCACTTTTCCTTATTTTCAAAATTCTTCAATTTTATTTCTAAAATTTTTATTAAAAAAAGTATTTGAACAAAAATATGTACGCAAATCATCAGAAGCACTCCAAATATGCTCTTTGTATAACCCCCATTGATAATTACTGAATATTAATCGATCGGGGAGTTAGAAAAATATACAAGTGTAAGAATTTACTATAAAGCATTAGAATTTATTTCTCCATGAATCAGGTGAAAAATTAAAAATTACATATTTTTGAATTTAAAACATAATTCTTAACCTGTTTAGATCCTTTGAGACAAGAAATGTTCAAAAAATTAAAGAAAATTGGAAATAACTTGAATTTTTGCATGTTATAAAAATCCCCTCAAATACTATACCCCAAACGCCGATGTTCCCATTTGGGAACATATACGTTGTATTGGTAATTACTCTCCAAAATTAAAATATGAAGCTATTCTGTCAAGCCAAATGGGAAGATTTGTACTTAAGCTACCTAAATACAGCAAAATTATTTAACACTAAATTTATTTAAATTTTTCACAAGTTGAAACTTTTGCAACTTTTGGAAGAGCCAAAAATCTCTAATTTTGATGTAAATTCTATAAAAAGGATTAAATTCCACGTGAAAAACTTTTGCATGTAAAATAAATTCATATCTTTGAGTTACTTTCTACCAAGTATCAAATTCCTGCATAAAAAAATTAAGTGGTGTAAAAATTCCTTAAAATGATGTTCCCATTTGGGAACATCGGCAGGTAAAAGGTTAATTATAGAACCTAAAGGTGCAATTGTTGCTGCAATAACTTACTAACATGCTGAAAATTGCGGCTTCATGCCAAAAATTAAACCTAAACTTATGGTGGTATATTTGCTAACATGGGCAGTAGAGGGGTTAACAATAATTTTTTAACGGGTTAAAGATGAACTGCAATATTTACCATGACACATCCAGAGAGATACATATCATCCAATCTGAATAAAACCCTGTAATAAAAAAAGAAGTTAAACGAGAGAAAGAAATGGCCCGCTCTGTTTAAGAACCCGAAAACCGCGTAATTCAAATAACCACCCCGTAAAACAAACACTTCTCCTCGCCCCTATTTGTTTAAAAGATTGTCCCGGAATAACTTTTGATAAGAACTACTCATTACGGCCGATTCCGGCTTATTAACCATTTACAAGCTATTAACGCCGCATGAAAAAAATCCCTAATCTTAGCGAGCTCAACTTTTAAACTTAATTAAACGTTTCCTGCAGCCCGTGAAAAGCCCTCTCGGGGTATATAATAAAAATATCCTTTTAATAAGAAGGGCGCGATACCGTTAATTAAATTAGCTCAGGCCGATTCCTATTTAAAATCTTTCGGCCTGAAAGGTATAATTAGCTTCTAAATTATGTTTCCTAAGCCCGAAATGTCGTTATTTAAATTAAGTTCATTATGGGAGTGTTTAAGTGCTCGTGAAGAAAAGGGGAGTTTTAACTTTTCGATTTATTGTTATGCGTGGGGTGCGATTAGGGCGAGCAATAGGGGCTCTGGTTATTTATGTGAGGCAGAGGAATTTGATATTGGTTGTGTGTAGACTGTAGACACTCAGGAACTATCAAGCTGGGTGAAAAGTGGGAGTGTTTAAACCGGGTCTAATGCCGAAGTGATCCTTCTTGGATTTTGTTTTCGTTTAGGCTGCTGTTTCTGTAAAGAGAAAGTTTTAAGTGATTGCGCGGAAGCTCTCTTTAGAATTAAGGGTTTTCTGTTGTTTTCTATGTGTTGCGAAAACGCCTTACCTTGTGCGTTTAGTTACAATGCACCTTTTCGTAATTTGAAATCAAGCTAATAAGAGTTGGTAAAATTGTCGGTTTGAGTCCATTGTTAAAAGGTTTATAACTATTTGATAGCTGTTGAAGAATTCTGAAGCAATATTCAAACTTAATCAGTTAGCAGAACTAATATCCCAACTGTGCTTTAAAGTAGTATTTTTCTTGGAATTTTGAAAACAAACTCTGTTTATTATTATTGCCATAATCGTATTCTTAAAATATTCGTAATTTGTTTCATTGCTAAAGAAAAAGTTCAATCACTTGGAAAATCATGGGTCTTTTTGTGTTTAAAGATTCCATAACAAATCTTTAGGAATTTTAAACTATTAAAATTATCGGAGTAATTTTTTAATATGTGATGTATAAAATGAGTGTTACGAGTTAATTTGAGAAGTAAAAATGCACTCTGGCGCTCTCAGTGAATAAGTATAGAAAGATGAAATGAAAAATGTGAAGTATAACTTCTAGTAACTTACACTAGAATAAAATAATCACTCAAGTCATGGCTTACTGCGATATGGTAATTGAAACACGTAGAAAATTGTTTCAATTACCATATCGCAGTAAGCCATGCTCAAGTCATCTAACAGAAGGTAAAGCAACTTCAATATACTAAAATTTCACTTTTAATGCAAATGTTTAAAAGAATGCCATTCTGAAAATGAAATAAAATCAAGAAGTACATAAAAGTAATATCTGTTAAAACACACCAAGGTACACCAGAAATCTATTTAATATCAAAATCCACTTACATTTACAACCAACATTAGCATCTAAGTTTTCACGAAACTTGTATCTCTTTCACTATCACTCACCCACAGAAACGCATTTCTCTAGAGACGTTTCATTCCAACCCCATAATGCGTTCAAGAAATCTCCAAAACCCCACGAACCAAGAACACAAGCTCAAAACATAAATAAATACCAAGAAAATTCAAATTACGTTCCAAAACTTAACCACCACTTCAACCCACCCTGCTGAACCATTTCTTCCACCGACTATACTTTTTCCAGCATTTCTTCCAGACAAATTATCCCTCTCCTCAGAAAAAAACAAAGCTGGCCCTCCCCTCAAAATTATAATCGAAACTCCGAGACATGGGGAAGCGCAAGGGCTAAGTACCCGGGCTTAAGACCTCTGTTTGCCCGGGTCCCCAATTTTCATGGGCCGATGATTGCAGCATGCTGCCTCCATTTGTTTCCAAAGGGGTTTCGCTTTATTACTCGAAGATGGTTGGGTGGAGCGTGAAGGCAAGGGTTCCTCCGATTGTCGTGGATTTGGCGTGTTTGTTTGTTCTTTGTTTCGTTTCTTGTGTACGGTGCAAGCTCCTTGGATGGGGACTGTGTGTGTCTGTATATCGATAGATAAAAAGGCGGGAAGTTGCTGATGTTTGTTTTTATGATGAAAAGGAAGAGGGTGGAAAAGGAGATGGTTTTTTATTGCTTAAACTGCGTAAATGTAGGATTATTTTTATTGTAGTATTCAAATTTATTTCACTTTCAGTACGTACTGGTATGTATTTGTCATTTAAAAACTAATATGACCTTATGATGTAATAAATATATTTCTTCGTCAATTTTAATGCGTATGAAGAAACAAAAATAAATTAATTGCTGAAAACCATGTCCTAGTCAAAATATAGTGAAAACATACTATACTCTACTCATTTTGCATACTACTCTCTGTAATATCCATCTCAAAAATCAGCTCATATTCCATGTTAAAAGGAGTTTTGTATCTTTCACAGAAGCTAGAAATGCTAAAATGAGGCAAAATGAAACTAGAAATTTGAAGATGATTCTAATTTACCGTACCAATAATTAAAAAACCTTATCCCATATAGTCCTGGATACCACAAACCCCGATAATCAAAGGTTATGTACGATACATATACATTAGGGTGTATCGAAAAAAACTTTTTTTCGATTTTGATGACGTAATAGTGCAGAAAAGTTGTCTAAGGTGCCAGAGAGTACCTGTGAATTTTTTCAGAATTTTTGGATAATTTCTTAATGTGCCACATTGGCCCTGAAGTTCCCCATGTTAATCCAATGGGGCGCGCCGCCAAAAAGGCCGAAAATCGGTTTTTCGCCCCTCATTTCTACCCTAATCACACGACGAATGTCTCGTCTCGAGTTATGGACTCTATATGATCTAGGCTATCCGACAAAACTTTAATAATAGCCTAAATATCTATATTACGTTTTTTTGTATGCTCAAATTTCGTCGAAAATCGCGTATTTCCTCGTTCAAATCAGAGCCCACAATCAACATAATATAGAGATTTAAGTTATTATTCAAATTTTTTCGGGTAGCATACATCATATCGTCGCCTTAGAATCAAAAACTACTATCTCTGAAAATTCACGCAGCTTCATTCACAGTAGTTGTTCATTCTACTCGTTTTGTTGGCGGTTTTGGCGTTGTTAAAGGGTTGCTGCTATCCATTGTTAATTCACTTCAGTCCTAGAAAGGGAAAATATTGAAACTTTGAATCTTAATAATTCTAAAACTAATTCGAATTTTTTAAAAAACGAAACGACAATATTTTTGTAAAAAATAATTGTATATGTGTTTAAAATATTGTACTTCTACCATGATTAGTTTTTCTTTTATAACGAAAAAAGTGCTCTAATTTTTCATTGGCTGCTGTGAAACGAGCTAGATTCAATTTTAATCTTGACGGTCTGATATCGTAAGCAGGTTGCCATATCAGGGGCAATATTTTCTTCATCTTAAAATCAAAATAATACTGCCTTCTGGTCTGATTCGGAAATATTCGGAATTGCAAGCGAGAAAGCTCATTTCATTGGTTCGTAAGCGTGACATCATCGAGCTGGCAAAGTGCCAAACCAATCAAATGAGCGCCTGCAACGATCTGAAGTAATTATTATTATTTTTTGATTTAGTGGTATTTATTGGTGGATTTTTTTATGGGGAGTGGTTTGAATTGGCGTCTGATTATAAGTCGCCAAGGATCGGGGTCCCCGAAGTTTGCCGAACGGAGATAGTAGTTTTTGATTCTAAGGCGACGATATAGAGTCCATAACTCGAGACGAGACATTCGTCGTGTGATTAGGGTAGAAATGAGGGGCGAAAAACCGATTTTCGGCCTTTTTGGCGGCGCGCCCCATTGGATTAACATGGGGAACTTCAGGGCCAATGTGGCACATTAAGAAATTATCCAAAAATTCTGAAAAAATTCACAGGTACTCTCTGGCACCTTAGACAACTTTTCCGCACTATTACGTCATCAAAATCGAAAAAAAGTTTTTTTCGATACACCCTAATATACATATACATACGTTTAAAGAGATGAAGAAAAGAAAACATCCAATTTTCTGAGATAATGATTCATATATCAAAACCTTATCATCTTTAAAATAATGACACATTATAGAGAGTAATATCATCTGGCCGTATCAGGCGTAGAAGTCATATTTTGGGGACAACGTGACTTAGAATCGTATTAACCCTGCATTTTAGCAATGCAAACCAGAAAAAATAAACAATGTCCTCCAGATCTATCAAAATCAAATCAACAGTGCAAAGATTCTACTTTGAACACTTCCCTAGAAATAAAGAAATGCACAAATGCGACATAGTTTTCCGTACAACTGCTGGTTTCTCTTGCCTCTCCCCAATCTTTTTTTCCCGTAAATATTCCCCTACCTCCATCCAGGTCTCCAGAGAAAGTTCAGAGCAAAAGTCCTCTCGGGTAAACAAAAGCATGCACGGTTAATTTAACCCCATACGGGAACGGCTTCCCGAGAGCCCCCATCACCGCGTGTTAATTAAGCACCGCCATATTGAATTCCGGAATTCCACGGCCACCCAATCCGAGAAGAACCGGAGCCATATGTTGGTCCGAGAAGGAGGAAAAGTAAAAATAAATTGTATCGCCGCGTCGCTTTTGAGACAAACAATGGCCATTAAATCGTTTTGTTTCGAGCGAATTCGTGTCTAGCAATTAGAAACGGAGAGTTGAATCTGGGGCTCGTTTGAGAAGAAGCGGCTTATCGGGAATAAATTAATTAGGAACGGGACAAAAAACGGAGTTCGGAATTAATTCTCGTGCGTCGGTTTTGTTTTGAAATAATTGTTTGTTCTTTGATTCCTGATTTAAGTCTGCTTAATTGAAAAGTGAGAATTAAATATGCAGATGTCCATGCGCGTATTACTTTGAGAAGAAAGGGAAATTATTCACATCTACATATGAAATAACAGAGAATGTATGTTGTGACGAAATTCCGAGTAAATTCCCGTTTTTATGTATGAAATATATTATCAGGGATATAAAGAAGGCATTGTTAAAGGCATAATCTTTAAAATGAGAATTTAAAAAAAGGCTAAAAAATTTTGTGATAGTTTTGGTAGAGTTACTTTTTGTGCCAGTACATTTTTTGAGTATATTGATAATTGTGATCCCCCTTTTATTTATCTGGCCAGCAATGAGGAGGAAAAACTCGAATCCCAAAGATCCTGTACTTCTTCCATTTTTCTTTTGCTGTGAGTTTTGTTCCTTATCCATCGATCGGATCTAGTCAAACTTGTCTATTTAGATATCCCGGATCTTTGGCTGCCAAGATCACTTACTCTCCACTTGTTTGGTTAAACATTTCTAGCTAAACCTTTCCAATAGAAGGTTACTATGGAGCGCACAAAATTATAGAATTTCTTTTACCCTATTTTTGCATTGATGGTGTCTTAAAATTATGTATAAAAATTCATATTAAAATTTCCCCAAATTTTAACAGAAAGAGAAAATAAAGTGTTTTTAACCTGTTTAATGAATTTTTTTAGAGTATCCTTTTTTAGATCCTTCTCTGAAACTCTTATTCCTAAAACTGTGCACTCGGGTCTGTCTTTTTATCAAAACCCGTTCAATAAAAATAATGACAAGGGATACCATGTTCTATAATAAAATATTTCTTCGTCTTGATGTTTCCTATAATCCTTCAAAGTTTTTTACACGATTTCAGATACACCCTGTAACCCTTTCTTATATTTTAATAGAATTAAAACAAAATTAAAACTTTCAAGTCATTCATTTGTGGCACTAAATCACACAGAATATGATTGTGTTTGTACTTAGATCCGGCCCTAGGTACAAGGAACACATGTGGCCCTAGGGGCACAATGTATGCAGTTTTGTACAAATCCTGTTATTTAAAAAACACGTGGAGTTGTAACTTCTTCAATATCTCATTTTGTTTCTAACTTGAAAAAATTAATTATGTCCAAAATAAGAAGAAAATTATTTTATTTACCCTTGAAAAATTAATATAAGAGCTAAGATTCAAAAGTAACTTAACAGCTATGAAAACTATTTTTACCAAAAACTAGCCACAGCATTCTCCTGAAAGATTTAAAAATGGCTCATAACAGGACAATTGGAGTTTCCATTTACCCATCTGAGAAAAAATACTTAAAATTAAATATTACTTTTAAAAAAGTGGGGTGGCCCTAGATACACGGATATCTCCTAAGCCTTAAAATTCACGGATCCATAAAACTCACGCCTCCTTTGCTACGTCACTAGAGACAGAAAAAAAGAATCTGTTAGGGCGAGGTTGGAGTATTATATTTGAAAGTGAAATATATACCACCAAATCTTACTGCATACCGTCTGCCAATTGTCAATCACATCCATGATTGACATTAGCAGTGATGCCTTTTATAATAAAATGGCATTTGAAAATACAGTTTGGACCCCTATTACATTTTTTCTCTGTTCTGTTTCTAAGACAGAATTATCTAATATAAAATTTTATTAGAATTTTAAAATTATCCAAGTCCCCCATTTCTGGGTGATTTTCAGTCGTCTAGGTGTAACCTACCCCTCCTAGAAATTCTGAAACATTTATCTGAAAGACACTGTGTATTAGCACAAAGTCACTGTAGGACACCATTCTTGACCTTTTCCGGATGTCTTGTTGCTTCTAAGATAGAAACCCAATAGAATTTACGGATATCTCACCACAAAGCGCCATAGACTTATTATACCTAAACACCAAGTTGCAAAGTCTACTTAAGGAAAGGAGCTGACATTTTGTTGCAACCAACAAGACTCTTTTAATCAGTCCAACCATTCCAACTCCTTAAGAGGTATTTGACAAAGACACACGACAACTCCAAAAACAAAATCTGCACCAGCCAAGCGTTCAGCTACAAAGCTGCTCATCTCGATCTCCAGGGAACTTCCGAAGCCAAGCGAGAAAGGCCGAAACAGAAATTCCGACATCCCTTTAGTCAAAACCTGCCGCAAACCAGGGTTTCAATCCTGAAGGAAGTCCTCCTCCCACGGGACGGCTTTGTGCTCAAGCTATTCCATACCTCCCGGCAATTAAATCTCGTATTCAACAGTTTAAAGAGTCGTTTGCAGCCGCTCTCCCCCTGGGGTTTTAAAGTTCCATTTAATTAAACGAAGGAGAGTCTTTGATCCCTGTCGCTCTCGGAAGACGGCGTTTGATTATTCTTTTTCTAGCGAATCGAAGAATGGATGCTCTCTCTCTCTGGGCTGGAAATTGCGGAATCGCTGTTGTGTGAAAGGCGAGATGTTAAATGTCGAAGCTCGTTTTTTGTGAAAGATTTGATTTAGGTTAAGACAAATTTGTATGCATCTTTTTTCAAGAATTAGATTTAATTGTAAATACTTCTCATCTTCTCCATTGTGTTATCATTTTATCCAGGAGTATTCAAAGGACCATGAATCTATCTATGTTCAACTGACTCTATTAAATGCATTAGACATGTCTCCACAATTATAACTCTGGGCCAAAATTATGTCATCCGAACTCTCCGTGGTACGAAAAAAATCTACTTAGTGTTTATATGGAGGGTCAAAAGATTTTAGTGCTAGTTCATGACAATGAGAAATATTGTAACTAAACAATGGAGAAAAGTAACGGCGTGCATCAACAAACAAAAAACTTTTTTTTTATTTTGAACAATTTTTACACGTAAATTAGTTTAATTTTCAATCCCCATTTACAATGTAACGTAACACAGTGATTAAAACATCAAATTGACCAATATGCATAAAAGAAAGTTCAGCTTGCAAACTTTTTTCCACTCTTTTAAACAAATAATGAACTTAAATTATTCTCTGGAAATTAGCTAAATCGTAAAATCAGAAACTTGTTAAGTAAAGTGAATATGCTGTTAAACTTAGGCTAGTTTCCAAACTATTCCATATTGACCACCTGGGTTCACACAGGCTTTCAACATAAAGTTCCATGAGAATGAGAATGAAATTTAAAGGACCACGAGGGGCGAAAAGGATTCGACGAGACTCGGTCCCATTTAATGGGTCACTCCAAAGTTAAAGGATTCCAACACCCATATTTTTTTTCTAGAAAAAGTTACCACTTCCGTTTGCATACAAAGCGTTTACTGACTTTTTCCTTGAAAATTCTGTATATTGGCTTGGAACTTGTATGGGATATATACTATAAATTGAAATGAGAAGATGGCAACTTGGAGAAAGTAAGGCAAGATTGATATAATTTGGTACTTTAGGATTAGATTATTATTTATTACAATATTTTTTTGTGATATTAAATGCCCAAAACAAAATTACATATTAAAATATGAACTAGAATTTTTGCTTTTAGCCTTTCCCGTGATACTACACTGTAAAAAAAGAACGTCTTTTAACGTATTATTTTCCGTGAATTTTTCATGGATTAATTCCGTAAACTACAAAACGGAATTTTCATCGTGAAGTTTCCATTTTTTAATTTTCCTCTCCTCACGCATGCGTATTGTACTATTTCTCCACTCGTCTTGGTGAGACTCAAATATAGTTGTAAATAAGTAATGGAAATTTGTGCAAGCGTCTTCAGACGAAACGAACCTTCAGCAAATTTATTATGGGAAGGTAGTTATTAATCCTCTAGAATCCTAAGTTCGTTTATGGCGTACCTTCACAGTCACAAACAAAGAATATGTTATAATAAGTTTTCCCATTACTTAATCCCCGCTGTAGCAGTGGTAGCGTGTCTGATTAGCATGCAGCTGTTCGCGGGTTCGAACCCCAGCAAATATTATTTTATTAAAAATAGCAAAAATATATTGTTTTTATTTTTTGTATTATTGGTAGTAAACGTTACCATGCTTTAAAATAGAAATACTCTGATATACTATTTTTAAACAGATATTTAAACATCGTACGATCGCTTTCTTCACTACGTAGCTGAAGTCTTAAAATATTGCATACCTAACTAGTCTTATTAGATCGCAAAAATGTGATCTAAATAGTTGTGATAACTTGTTACTTTTGATTAGACTTGTATTACTGTGATCGGTAGTGTAAATTATTTAAAAGAATCGTCTATTTGGATTTTACGGATTGTTTGTCATTTTTTTTTCAAAATTATAATCAGGAAAATCATATATCAGAAATATAAAACGAACAATCCCTAAAATAACGGAAAGTTCCACTCCAATGACGAAAAGATATTAAACGAACGTTCTCTAAAATAACGGAAGGTTTCCCTCCTTTGACAGAAAAATACAAAACGGACATTCCCTCAAATGACGGAAAAAGAAAATACGGATACTTTTTCAAATGATGAAAATAATCCGGCAGCTCTGCTGCCGGGAAATTTCCGTTTATTGAAGAAAGATTTTTTTACAGTGTATAACAACAGAACATGCAACGTCGAAATCTTGTTAAATCTATTTTTCTACACAAAAACAGCTTCGTAAGTTAAAATAGAGAAACTTTTAATTTCATTTCCTAACTGCACTACTCACTTCCTACTTACTAATTTCAAGCAACAAAATAAATTATATAGTATTTAAACTTCCTTTATTTTTAAAAATTTAGAAAATATTATTCTTCAATATTACTAGCACTTTCAAAAATATATTATTTGATTCTCATAAACACCCCCAATGGAAAGTTAATATATATGTACTCTAATTGAAGAACCGTAGGGTAAGTAATGAAATAGGGATTTATCATGATTTAAATAATCAAATCTGAAAAGGGTGGAGTACTAAAATAAAGATGTAAAACAAAATAAACTTTTGGTACTTACACATTTATAATTTAACTTTAAAAAATTTTCTGAGTGATTAAGTGTGAATTTTACAAAAAGTTCACTAAAGAAAATATTCTAACCTTTAATATTTAAAACTTTGATATTCGTAGAAATTGTCTTTACTTTCTCAAATACTTAAAATAAGATTTCTTTAAGTATATATGGCTGAAAACTTTAATTAAATGCAATGCTTCAGACATTTTTCTAGAAGGTTAAATATTTCTAAATTATTATAATCATCTTCAAAAAATGTTTTGTCTCTATGAGCAAAGTATTTTGCTTATTTCAAAATATTTATTAAGAAGTGGTTACTCGTGAAATTTTAAAAGTGTGTTCAAATATGAATGCATGCAACAAAAAAAACTCATGGATTACTAAATCAAAAACACATATTTCCACAGCAATAAAAAACTGTAGAACAAAATCTATTAAAATGCAAGTTTTAATTAGCAATGAATATCAGGAGTGTTGTAAGAAAGGGGGGATAGAATTTATGACAAGAAAATTGTCAATAAAACGAATTAATCACCACCAAAAAAACACTCTCGTTCCAATATGACATTACATGTAATGCAATTATATAGACACTGTAACTTTACGAGTCCTATTAGCGGACATAAGGGTCTTCCCTCTGGTCTTTTTGAGGGGACTCACCATTTTGCAGAGAAGTTCGCGCTGGGGTGAGGACTCGCCGAGGTATCTAGTTGGAGATCACATATCACTCGAGCACATTTGGCTCTAGGGTAGAGTTCTCTTTGGAATAGTCCGAGCGGTCACCAGGATCCTTTGGGTAGGAAAACTCTCCTATCGACGGGGAGAGGAATGCCGCGAAAAACAGTTCGTCGCAACAAACGAGACTCACCTCCTAGATGGCGTAGCGGCCGGGAACCCGTTCAGGTGCCTGCATGGCTAGGCTTAGCCGGGATTCGCAGGGGGCAGGCTGTTCGACTGAATTCGCCGCAAGAAGGAAACTATCTTTCATATTCTAAAAATAAGTTGGAAATATGGGAAACATACGCTCAAATGATGGTCGGAGACAAGCAGTTTTGCTTTTAATCGTTTATTATCGCCGATGGAGTTGGATGGTTGAGCGATCTCGAAGCCGGAGTCCCCATAGAAAAGATGATAACACACACAATCCAAACTGAGCGATGTACCCAACGAAGATGAAATCCCTAGATGAAGCAGGGTTGCCAGGTGAAAATGCTGACTTGAGGCCAAATCGAGTTCGAAAAAAAGCCAAAAAAGGCCAAATATTTTTTAAAGGTAAAAAAGGGACCCTAAATTAAACAAATTTATTTTTTGACTAGTATTGGTTTAAAATAACATTCCTAAAATGCTAAATTCCATTTAGTGTATTTAAAAAAATTTATATACTAAATTATAAATTGTAAAAATTTAGAAATTTGATAAAGAATCACGGAAAAGTACCGGTTTCCAAAGTGCAATTCGGTAGTGCATTAGATAATCGCTCAAAAATCAATTAAATTAATTTTCATGGGGTGGTAACTTTTGAACTTTTTAACATTCTTATAAGCACTCAGAATCTGGAATTTCGTGAATTTAGGACAAAAATTAGGGTCCCTGGAAGTCGCACTAAAATTGCGATTTTTACCATAATCTAAAAGCGATATCGAGTTTTCGATTTCAAAGTCTTAAAATATACCCTGCCATCTACATCCTATTCGATTTTGGTAAAAATCGGTTGGTAATTAAGGCAGTAATTGGACTTTAAAAATGGTCCCGATTTCGACGAAAAAAAACAAGTCAAAAGAAAGCTCATAAATCCGAAAATATTAATATAAATTTTTTTATAGTAACTAATTGTTATGGCAAAGTTTTTCCAGAATTAAGGGTTTCCATGGGGATTTTTACGTCATCCAGGATTTTTAGAACAACACAAGAAATTTCGTTAACTCTAAGCTCTACCTTGCTCAACTCAATTCCAGAGAAATTTACGAAAACCAATCGCTTTTTGACCATTTTTAGCCATTTTTTTTTCAATATTGTGAACTTTATAGGATCCCTTAGTGTCAAATAATAATTAAGTAGTAAAAAAACAAAAAAAATTTATGAATCCTTAAAAAGTGTTAAAAATCCTCAAAAAAGCCAAAAAAAGGCCAAAAAGCCAAACACATTTTTCCAAGCCAAACGGTTCTAAAAAAAGCCAAATTTCTCGAATTTGGCCTTAAAAAAGCCAACCTGGCAACCCTGAGATGAAGTCCCGCTCGAAACATGTCTCCCGCCTTTTATAGTCCAACAAGCTCGGTGTTACAAACACAGTTAAGTTTTGGGTAAAAGGTGGCGCTGCGGTTTTTCTTAAAATTAATTCAGAGTGTAGAGAGAGAACGACTCCGTCTTGGCGGAGTAACTGCACGCCAAAGCAGGGAGGAAATTAAGCCAAGACCGAAAACAAGCCAAAACCGGTTCATTCAAGAAAGAGCGCGTTAGGAATGTTTCCCCGCTGACTCATAGGTCAAAGGTGGTTTTTTTTATCGGAGAAAGAATAGCTCGCGCGGTGAAAGCAGGAACGAAAAAGGGTGATCGACCTTTTACAGAAAATATGTGAGTGAGGAATGCCTTCAAATGGCGTTTCCTCACCACATATTCTCCCAACAGCCGAAGATTTTGAAAAAAAAATATCGAAATTTGGGAAGTAACAAAAAAAAATTTTGAAAGTCTTATAGACAGAGTACCAAAAAACAAATTTTGCCTAACGCGATATCAGGGGTTTAAATTAGAAATTAACTGACCACTCAGTATGCAAAGAATCAGAGACATATCTCGAAACGCAACTTAGGAGAATACAATTGATGTTACATTTCGGAATACACTTAAAAAAATGATGAGATCGCTCTAACCATAAAAGAGTACATACTGCGATGACGTAGCATCGGAAAATCTTGATAAGAGGGAACATCAACCTCAGAAGTGTTGTCGACAACATATGAAAAATGCAAATTGGGGCATGCCAAAAAAATACAATAGACGTCATACAGATTGCTAAGATCAAATAGCAAAAAATAATGGTTACGAATGATTATTAAATTTGAAAGATGGAACCATTATACATAAGTAGTTTAAGAACTACAATTTAGCTAAGCACAAAAAATAAGAAAGCTACCTTAAGGATATAGGTATCAATTTAAGAGGTTAAGCAATGAGGAATTGAAGATACCAATACACAAATATAAGTTATTGTAAGACCATGTGAAAACAAAAATGAGTACTTAGTTCATTTAGGCAGACTCGTGAAACATTATTAGTACAATACATGTGGATATGACCTATGAGCTCGGTTAGGATATCCAACAGTAGGGCAAAAAAAAAAAAGGGGTGTCTGTCACTATACCATACTAATAACAAGTGTGAATTATAATTAAGGGTCAAAAGACCAGGCAAGTTACTCAGATAGCGATTATCATTAGAGATTTAAGTTTTATATAGGGGAATAAAGATTAAAGGGGTAGTCTAGATAGATTACAGAGTTGTGCCAAGTCCAATTTGAACATTAGGCGAAATAGACAAATATATGTATTTCAAAAACACAATTTAGAATTATGTGTAGCCAAAAAAAACATTTACGGAGAAACTAAAGGAACATGTAGATCATGTGAACTAAAAACACAAAGTAAGAAATTATAATTTGAGGGTCATATGTGGGGAGTGTCAACATCACAGAATGCAGGGGCACATAAGGGAATCATGGGGAGACCAGCTCAAACCAAGACGCCAATCTTGTGATCATCAAGGGCAAATGCACCCAAACATTCCTAATGACAACACATAACCATACATGATGTCAAATACAGCATGACGAATTTGATTCATCAGATACAATATTATAATAACAGGTATGAGTGACGACAAGCAAAAAATTATAAAACACCCATTTGAAACAATTCATCGAACTTATAGAACCAAAAATATAAACTTAAGTGTAGATAGAGTAGCTAAATTGTGCTAGCTAGTTTTCTGGGATATATACGCACATAAAATAAAGAAAACACAAAACATATAGTAGTACCATTCAGTATTGGTACAAGAATAAACGTCAAAAACGAGGTGTGTCCTACATAGGTAATGAGAGCATTAAAAAAACGAAATCAAACAAGATATCAACTGAATCTATTTTGTAAAGATTCGTTACTCAGGAACAGGGTTCCTTATAGAATGTTCATATGCATATTAATGCTCATACGATCATGGTAGTGCGTACCAAAAAAGACAACACATCACATACATTTACCATTGGTTTTTGTTTATGTAACCAAGAAAGATGTGAAAACAAAAGTATAGGTTCTGGGACCTAAGGTTGTGTTGTTGAAAAATAATATAGGACACATAAAATAAGTCATCTAGATAGATGAGATTAAAAGGACTGATAAGGGTTCAAGTCAGGTAAGTTCAAATAAAATGGGAACTGACAGAATGGGATCTGACAGAAAAGGTTTGAACAGAATGGGTTCAGGAACAACTCACAAACTGACGGGTCACCGTCAAAAGGAGTGATAGACAGTATGAAAGTACTTTGTGGGTTGACGCTAGTTTTTCCCATGTTTGATAGCAAAAAGGGTTAAAGAGGAAACGAGAGAAAAAAATTCTTAAAAAATGAATCACGAAAAATGATACACTTATATAGGGATAACAAAACTGGCATCAAATGGCGATGGTAGCAACATGGCCAAGGGACTTCAACTTAGGGAGGGTGTGTGTGTTAGGCTTAGGGATTACAATGGCCAGATTGCTCCATGCCATTCTGACGCAGAAATTTAGATGGTACCAACACGTCATCAAAATAAGATATCATGAACATACACCACTGAATTTTGTGAAAATTTAAAAAAAATTATATATTCAATGGTACCAACACACAAATAATCAATACAGGTGGTGAAAAAAAACAAAAAAACTCAGGTAATGAAGAATTCCTTAAAATATTCAGTCAAAATACATAATGTATATACTGACAATATTAATGACTAAATAGGAAGGATTGGTTCAGATGCCATAAAGACAAAATATCAATAAAAAAATATTTATTTTTTTGAGTTACTGAGACAGGTATTAGTTCCAAAAAATGCCTTTGATGACCAGAAATTTAGACTGAACATTAAAAGGACTGGTCACTGCACCAATTTTTTGTTGTAAGAAAGGGGGGATAGAATTTATGACAAGAAAATTGTCAATAAAACGAATTAATCACCACCAAAAAAACACTCTCGTTCCAATATGACATTACATGTAATGCAATTATATAGACACTGTAACTTTACGAGTCCTATTAGCGGACATAAGGGTCTTCCCTCTGGTCTTTTTGAGGGGACTCACCATTTTGCAGAGAAGTTCGCGCTGGGGTGAGGACTCGCCGAGGTATCTAGTTGGAGATCACATATCACTCGAGCACATTTGGCTCTAGGGTAGAGTTCTCTTTGGAATAGTCCGAGCGGTCACCAGGATCCTTTGGGTAGGAAAACTCTCCTATCGACGGGGAGAGGAATGCCGCGAAAAACAGTTCGTCGCAACAAACGAGACTCACCTCCTAGATGGCGTAGCGGCCGGGAACCCGTTCAGGTGCCTGCATGGCTAGGCTTAGCCGGGATTCGCAGGGGGCAGGCTGTTCGACTGAATTCGCCGCAAGAAGGAAACTATCTTTCATATTCTAAAAATAAGTTGGAAATATGGGAAACATACGCTCAAATGATGGTCGGAGACAAGCAGTTTTGCTTTTAATCGTTTATTATCGCCGATGGAGTTGGATGGTTGAGCGATCTCGAAGCCGGAGTCCCCATAGAAAAGATGATAACACACACAATCCAAACTGAGCGATGTACCCAACGAAGATGAAATCCCTAGATGAAGTCCCGCTCGAAACATGTCTCCCGCCTTTTATAGTCCAACAAGCTCGGTGTTACAAACACAGTTAAGTTTTGGGTAAAAGGTGGCGCTGCGGTTTTTCTTAAAATTAATTCAGAGTGTAGAGAGAGAACGACTCCGTCTTGGCGGAGTAACTGCACGCCAAAGCAGGGAGGAAATTAAGCCAAGACCGAAAACAAGCCAAAACCGGTTCATTCAAGAAAGAGCGCGTTAGGAATGTTTCCCCGCTGACTCATAGGTCAAAGGTGGTTTTTTTTATCGGAGAAAGAATAGCTCGCGCGGTGAAAGCAGGAACGAAAAAGGGTGATCGACCTTTTACAGAAAATATGTGAGTGAGGAATGCCTTCAAATGGCGTTTCCTCACCACATATTCTCCCAACAGCCGAAGATTTTGAAAAAAAAATATCGAAATTTGGGAAGTAACAAAAAAAAATTTTGAAAGTCTTATAGACAGAGTACCAAAAAACAAATTTTGCCTAACGCGATATCAGGGGTTTAAATTAGAAATTAACTGACCACTCAGTATGCAAAGAATCAGAGACATATCTCGAAACGCAACTTAGGAGAATACAATTGATGTTACATTTCGGAATACACTTAAAAAAATGATGAGATCGCTCTAACCATAAAAGAGTACATACTGCGATGACGTAGCATCGGAAAATCTTGATAAGAGGGAACATCAACCTCAGAAGTGTTGTCGACAACATATGAAAAATGCAAATTGGGGCATGCCAAAAAAATACAATAGACGTCATACAGATTGCTAAGATCAAATAGCAAAAAATAATGGTTACGAATGATTATTAAATTTGAAAGATGGAACCATTATACATAAGTAGTTTAAGAACTACAATTTAGCTAAGCACAAAAAATAAGAAAGCTACCTTAAGGATATAGGTATCAATTTAAGAGGTTAAGCAATGAGGAATTGAAGATACCAATACACAAATATAAGTTATTGTAAGACCATGTGAAAACAAAAATGAGTACTTAGTTCATTTAGGCAGACTCGTGAAACATTATTAGTACAATACATGTGGATATGACCTATGAGCTCGGTTAGGATATCCAACAGTAGGGCAAAAAAAAAAAAAGGGGTGTCTGTCACTATACCATACTAATAACAAGTGTGAATTATAATTAAGGGTCAAAAGACCAGGCAAGTTACTCAGATAGCGATTATCATTAGAGATTTAAGTTTTATATAGGGGAATAAAGATTAAAGGGGTAGTCTAGATAGATTACAGAGTTGTGCCAAGTCCAATTTGAACATTAGGCGAAATAGACAAATATATGTATTTCAAAAACACAATTTAGAATTATGTGTAGCCAAAAAAAACATTTACGGAGAAACTAAAGGAACATGTAGATCATGTGAACTAAAAACACAAAGTAAGAAATTATAATTTGAGGGTCATATGTGGGGAGTGTCAACATCACAGAATGCAGGGGCACATAAGGGAATCATGGGGAGACCAGCTCAAACCAAGACGCCAATCTTGTGATCATCAAGGGCAAATGCACCCAAACATTCCTAATGACAACACATAACCATACATGATGTCAAATACAGCATGACGAATTTGATTCATCAGATACAATATTATAATAACAGGTATGAGTGACGACAAGCAAAAAATTATAAAACACCCATTTGAAACAATTCATCGAACTTATAGAACCAAAAATATAAACTTAAGTGTAGATAGAGTAGCTAAATTGTGCTAGCTAGTTTTCTGGGATATATACGCACATAAAATAAAGAAAACACAAAACATATAGTAGTACCATTCAGTATTGGTACAAGAATAAACGTCAAAAACGAGGTGTGTCCTACATAGGTAATGAGAGCATTAAAAAAACGAAATCAAACAAGATATCAACTGAATCTATTTTGTAAAGATTCGTTACTCAGGAACAGGGTTCCTTATAGAATGTTCATATGCATATTAATGCTCATACGATCATGGTAGTGCGTACCAAAAAAGACAACACATCACATACATTTACCATTGGTTTTTGTTTATGTAACCAAGAAAGATGTGAAAACAAAAGTATAGGTTCTGGGACCTAAGGTTGTGTTGTTGAAAAATAATATAGGACACATAAAATAAGTCATCTAGATAGATGAGATTAAAAGGACTGATAAGGGTTCAAGTCAGGTAAGTTCAAATAAAATGGGAACTGACAGAATGGGATCTGACAGAAAAGGTTTGAACAGAATGGGTTCAGGAACAACTCACAAACTCAATCATGAGGGGGAGAACACATGATTGAAGTGTCTAGCCCTCTCCGGGCTTCTAACTTCCGTGGAGCTGTCCCCGCTGGGCGGAGCCTGTGCGTTGCTGCTCTGAGGGGTGTGGCCTAAGCCACAGTCGACTTTCTGCCTGCGGCAGAATCAGGTTCGGGATCCCTAAGCAACTCTACCCGAGGGCGAAAAGGCCGAAGCCACCGAGTGCTCAGGGAGGGAGGTAGGCGGTCAAGGAAGGGAAAGGTGGCCGGGAGACCTAAAACGGAAAGTCAGTCCCCAGTTTCCTGGGTGCTGAGTTAGACAAAATATTTACAGTATATACACTATTTACAATATTTACAAGAAAAAGTCAATTTCAGGGGTCCGCTGCATATAGGAGTTCTGCCAAAATGGCCCTAGGCCGCTTAGAGTTTTGGTCTAGTAGTGGGTCGTAGGTACTAATACTACCAACGCACCTATTAGCGTGATTGTCCACTCCCTGGAAAAACTTCACGGCGAGTTTTGAAAAATAATCCTTCATTTTTGGGAGTTTTAATTCCCTTCTAATGTCTCTGTTTCTGTAGTACCACTGAGTTGGTATAATAAGGCGCATGACCTTATTTTGGCCGATCTCTATCAGCTCCATGGATGACTTGCAAGCTTGACCCCAGACACAGCAGGCATAACTAAGGATTGGCCTCAAAACCATCTTCCAAATCAACATTTTGTTCTCAGGTGAGAGGTGCGAGGTTTCCGCAAGTAGAGGATAAAGTAGCACAAATCTTCCAGTAAATTTAGCTCTCGTCGTAATAATGTGTTTGGACCAAGTGAGTCGCTGATCAAGGGTTACCCCAAGATACAGGACATCCTTGGCCCAAGTCAAAGTAGCACCGAGGAGAGTTAGTGGAGGTGGAAAGATGATTTTTCTTGTAAAAATGATTGCCTGCGACTTGTCGGCATTCACTGCAATTTTCCACTCAGCGAGCCAAATTTCAAGTTCAGCAAGGTATCTGGCCAGTCTACTTCGTATGATGTTGAGGTTTTTATCCCTAGTCAGCACTGCTGTGTCATCTGCAAAGAGGGCGATTTCAATATTTGGCGCCCTGGGTAGATCGTTCACATATATGTTAAACAGGTGCGGACCCAGGACGGATCCCTGCGGGGTGCCTGCTTTGATGTTTCTTGGTTCGGAGAAAACGTCTCTGAGTCGAACACGGAAAGTTCTGCCGGTGAGGTACGAGTTGATCAGTTTAATGAAAGAGCCTGGTATTCCAGCATCCGCCAGTTTGGCGACCAGTCCCTGGATCCAGACTCTATCAAATGCTTTCGCTACATCCAAGAGCACTGCTCCCGTCGACGTCCCTTCCTTGAATCCATCGTGTATGAATTCCACCACTCGCAGGAGCTGAAGCTGAGTGGAGAGCTTCTCCCGAAAGCCGAACTGCTCCGGTATGATATGGTTGGCCAGGAACGGCTTGAGTCTCTCGACCAATAAGGACTCCGTTAACTTGGCCAGGACGGAGAGAAGGCTGATTGGCCGGTAGCTGGCAGGCTCCGCTGGATTTTTTCCAGGCTTGTGAATAGGCACAATGATGGCTTTTTTCCACTGGGAGGGGAAAATCCGGAGTTTGAAGATGGCATTGATGATCAGGGTGATCCAGAAAATGGTCTTGATAGGGAATCGCTTCAGTATTTCGTTCGAGATTCCATCGTCTCCCGGGCTTTTCTTGGCTTTAGCCTTTGCGATGTAGGTGACGACCTCGCTGGGAAGGGCCGGTGGGATGTCGTTTCCATCATCCGCGCTGAGGATTCTTTCGACTTTTTCCGCGATTTGATGTTCAATTTCGAAAATTCCGTTGTCATTCTCCTGAAATTGATTTTCTAGGCTGTCGGCGAGCGCCTCCGTTTTCGCACTGGTGGTGAAAGCCAGCCCAGAATCCGTCCGTAGAGGTGGAATATTGCTGGCTGTAGCGGCTCTTTTTCTTCTTCGAATCTCTTTCCAAAGCGTCCCATCAATTGGATTCATGGCCTGGTATTTTTCCCTCCATTGATCTTGCTCATATTTCCTCACCGCCTTGCGAAATATTGCCTGACGCCTGTTCATTATGGTTCTGTCAGCCGGGTCTCCGGACCTCTGATATTCCTTCCTAGCCTGGTTTTTTGCTCGGAGAAGGGCTCTTAATGTCATGGGGGTTGTGCTGGTATGGGTTGGTTTGACAGTCCTCCCCGTGGCTTCATAGGTCCTGGTGACGGTTGATGTAAACTTCGTGATTTCGGCCTCTAGCTCCTCCTGGTTTGCAGGGGTGGGTCTTTCAAAAGGTATTTGTCCAAGTTCATATGAAAACTTCTCCCAGTTTGGCCTGAAAAAACCCTGTTTTTCCGGCATTTGGAAGGCGGTTTGGAGCAGTACCGGACAGTGGTCGCTCGATAGGTCCATTAAAGTTTTTACACTACACAGGTAGTTGAATCCCCTGGACAGTACGAGATCGATGATCGATCCTCCTGCCGCTGTGAGGTGGGTAGGTTCCTCCGGAGCTCTAATTTGTAGTCCAACTAGATTGGCGAAATTAAGCAATTCCTTGCCCTGCCGGTTATCACCTCTACAATTCCACTGCCTGTGATGGGCGTTAAAATCGCCCGCCAACAGAATAGGGTTCCCCAGGGCCAGGATATTTTCCAAATCCAGGGTGAAGAAAGGGTCATGCTTTGGCCGAACATATATCGAGACTAGGGTGAGAGGCCCCTGTTCCCCGTACACAGTCACAGCCGTGGCTTCCACAGTTCTAAGCAGAGGCAGTGAGAGTTTTTGATGCTGGATCGAGTTTTTCACGAAAATCCCGGTGCCACCGGCCACCTTTCTTCCGGGCCTGCTGCGCGCCTGTCCGTAGAAAATATAGCTGGGAATTGTCACTCTTTCACTCGACCGCATAAGGGTCTCTTGAACCATTATAACATCAGGTGAATATTGCTCCGCAAAGAGTCTCAATTCAGTTATTCTGCGTTTGATGCCGTTCGCATTCCAGTAAACAAGTGAGAATCCCGTTACTGATGTGGCACTATCCATGATTAAGTGGATTTGGAAAGGAGGTCCGCCAGTGCGAACAGTCTATCTTCATTGGTGGTCATTTTTTCAACCGCATCCAGCCTGCGCTTGAGCTGAGCCGCGCTGCCAAACACCGAATTGATGACTCTGGACAGGCGTGAGAGGAGAAGAATGGGCTCCAACGGGTCCGTTTCGAGCTCTCGGTCAGCTGGGGGGTCTCTCCTCTCTTGATCAGAGACTCTTCCTTTGGGTGGGGCACTAGGGTTCCCGGTTCTCAGCATGTCTGCGTAGGATGCAGATCCATCAACTTTCCTGGATGTGAAGGTCTTTTTATGGCCTTTTCCGGGGTTTTTCTTGTTTCCAGGCTTGTTGTTCCCAGGGAACTTTTGGCATCCGCGCCAGTTGGCAGTGTGAGCACCGCCGCAGTTGGCACATTTAGGGACTGCTCCTTCAATACTTTTAGCAGTACAGTCAGTGACATTGTGATTCCCAGCACAGAATACACAAACTGTGCTCATTCTGCAAAGATGAGATGAGTGGGAGAAGTCCTGGCAGTTATAGCACTGCGCGAAACCCTTCCTCGCGACGTATTTTTCTATGGTCACACGGAGATAGTTGACTTCCTGGAGGTCGTATATATCCCGTACTCCGTCCCTGTTTATCAGGTGCACTTGGTAAATCGGCATTTTTGCCTTGGTTTTGGGCCTTTTCAGCATGTTGATTGTGATCACTCCAAAACCCTTGCTCTCCAGGTCCTCCTTAATGTCCTCTATTGGGGTGCATATGGGTAACCCTTTGATTACAATTTTGAGGGGCTTTTTGTCCCTCGGTTCGCGGTAGTAAAATTGCATGTTCTGTTTTTCTAGCTCTCGAGTGAGCACCCTGTGCTCGTCAGAGCTGGTCACATAAAGGTATAAGTTCTGTCCCATAACTTTGCTTTCCAGCGACGGCGCTATTTTCCGCAGCGCAGGAATGATGGCAGCGTAATTGTGAACCAATTTCGCGATGATTGGAGGTATTTTGACCGCCTTCACTTGGACGGAGCGGACCGATTCAACGTCATCCATGTCGACTATGAGTTCGTCCTCATAGATAGGCCTCGGGAACGGCGTTTCGTCGCCTTCGTGCTGGCTAGCTACAGGCATCCGCTCCTCGTTGCAGCGCTCCTCGTTACGGGGCGGTTTAGTCTTTTTCTCCTTTTGTGGGCTCGCACCTGCTTCGCCGGCGCGCCTCCTCTTATTGGATTTGCTAGGTTGATCACTGGGTTCCGGGACCTTTTTCATATGATGGTCCAGAATATATCCTAAGATTTTGAGTTCTCCTTCAGCATTGAGAATTTCAAGCTTTCGGCGGTCGACCGCTCCTTTAAGGAATGTCTGCTCCTCCTGGCTCTGGCTAGAGCAGCGGAGCAGTTTTTCCCATTCTGCGCATTCATTACGAATTGAAGTTAGGAAGAGCCCTCTGTTGGCTGAGAGATCCTTGAGACTTTCGTAGTCTCTCGAGCAAAGTTCCACAAATTGTTCGCGGGTGCAGCCGTATGTCTCCGGGGAGAACTCGGCGATCCAAGAATCAATTAATGCCTGCTGGTCATCCATCCAGCCGTTAATTTCGCTGAGCGAAAAAGTTCATTCGTAACTGTAATTTGCAGCGCAATAGCTATACACAAATTCAATTCGTAAAAGGAAGCGAAAATCAATACGTAAAATTAATCTTATACGTAGAATATACGTAAAATCATTCGTAAAATGACCAATTCGTAAAATGATAACGCAAAATGAAACAAATTCGTAAAATCAATACGTAAAATGCTTAAAATCAACGTAAAATCATTTGTAAAATGATTCGTAAAATGACGATCGCTTCACAATTGCTCCTCACAAACTGACGGGTCACCGTCAAAAGGAGTGATAGACAGTATGAAAGTACTTTGTGGGTTGACGCTAGTTTTTCCCATGTTTGATAGCAAAAAGGGTTAAAGAGGAAACGAGAGAAAAAAATTCTTAAAAAATGAATCACGAAAAATGATACACTTATATAGGGATAACAAAACTGGCATCAAATGGCGATGGTAGCAACATGGCCAAGGGACTTCAACTTAGGGAGGGTGTGTGTGTTAGGCTTAGGGATTACAATGGCCAGATTGCTCCATGCCATTCTGACGCAGAAATTTAGATGGTACCAACACGTCATCAAAATAAGATATCATGAACATACACCACTGAATTTTGTGAAAATTTAAAAAAAATTATATATTCAATGGTACCAACACACAAATAATCAATACAGGTGGTGAAAAAAAACAAAAAAACTCAGGTAATGAAGAATTCCTTAAAATATTCAGTCAAAATACATAATGTATATACTGACAATATTAATGACTAAATAGGAAGGATTGGTTCAGATGCCATAAAGACAAAATATCAATAAAAAAATATTTATTTTTTTGAGTTACTAAGACAGGTATTAGTTCCAAAAAATGCCTTTGATGACCAGAAATTTAGACTGAACATTAAAAGGACTGGTCACTGCACCAATTTTTTGTTGTAAGAAAGGGGGGATAGAATTTATGACAAGAAAATTGTCAATAAAACGAATTAATCACCACCAAAAAAACACTCTCGTTCCAATATGACATTACATGTAATGCAATTATATAGACACTGTAACTTTACGAGTCCTATTAGCGGACATAAGGGTCTTCCCTCTGGTCTTTTTGAGGGGACTCACCATTTTGCAGAGAAGTTCGCGCTGGGGTGAGGACTCGCCGAGGTATCTAGTTGGAGATCACATATCACTCGAGCACATTTGGCTCTAGGGTAGAGTTCTCTTTGGAATAGTCCGAGCGGTCACCAGGATCCTTTGGGTAGGAAAACTCTCCTATCGACGGGGAGAGGAATGCCGCGAAAAACAGTTCGTCGCAACAAACGAGACTCACCTCCTAGATGGCGTAGCGGCCGGGAACCCGTTCAGGTGCCTGCATGGCTAGGCTTAGCCGGGATTCGCAGGGGGCAGGCTGTTCGACTGAATTCGCCGCAAGAAGGAAACTATCTTTCATATTCTAAAAATAAGTTGGAAATATGGGAAACATACGCTCAAATGATGGTCGGAGACAAGCAGTTTTGCTTTTAATCGTTTATTATCGCCGATGGAGTTGGATGGTTGAGCGATCTCGAAGCCGGAGTCCCCATAGAAAAGATGATAACACACACAATCCAAACTGAGCGATGTACCCAACGAAGATGAAATCCCTAGATGAAGTCCCGCTCGAAACATGTCTCCCGCCTTTTATAGTCCAACAAGCTCGGTGTTACAAACACAGTTAAGTTTTGGGTAAAAGGTGGCGCTGCGGTTTTTCTTAAAATTAATTCAGAGTGTAGAGAGAGAACGACTCCGTCTTGGCGGAGTAACTGCACGCCAAAGCAGGGAGGAAATTAAGCCAAGACCGAAAACAAGCCAAAACCGGTTCATTCAAGAAAGAGCGCGTTAGGAATGTTTCCCCGCTGACTCATAGGTCAAAGGTGGTTTTTTTTATCGGAGAAAGAATAGCTCGCGCGGTGAAAGCAGGAACGAAAAAGGGTGATCGACCTTTTACAGAAAATATGTGAGTGAGGAATGCCTTCAAATGGCGTTTCCTCACCACAAGGAGTTTCCGAAGTAAATTAAAATTATTTACAACCCCCCATAGGATTTTCTTGAACCTTGGTGATTATGGAAAATAAAGTTTTACTAACAAACTTTATATTGATCTTAAAAATTTTATTTTATATTTTAAAAACATGATAGAGTTATGCTAATACTCTTTCAGATAATTTAAGTAGAAATATATTGGTAGTAAATAAAAACTTTTTGTTTTAAAATATTTTAAAGGAAAAGTAAGGATAATCTTAGGTTTACATTTCGTAGAAAATCAGCTAGATACTTTTAAGATTAACTTCAACATAAAAATGATTGCATACTCCTTCAAATATAAATTCTTTATTGAAGGTACTTAATCCCCCTAGGGGAAATGTATTATTATTATAAGCAACAATATTAAATATTAAGGTAAAAAATATTCTGGTATTTGAAATCTAAGAAGATCATAAACATGGCACATATAAATATTTTCGTTTAAAAGAATTTTCAAAGTATTTCCTATAGTCTATGAAAAACCTAAAGAAAGTTATCTGAGACATCTAAATACCCCCTTAAAAGAATTAAAATACCGTAAAAAATTAGATAAGCTTCCAGTCTTTGGTTTAAAATAGTTACAAATATTTTTATGCTCGTGACATAGCTGCCACAGCTGTATATTTCCTTTTTTATACGTAGCATTGAAATTGAATATACCTTCCTTGTTTGATTTCCCATGATGCGTTTCTCTTCCATAGAATTTAGCTATCAATTTCCAATGCTCAATGACAGAAGACAAAAATAATCATGGAATAGATTAATAAAAGATTTATAACGATGAAACTTTAAAAGGCTTAGTAATGCTATTACACTTTTACAAATTACACTTTTTTCTCTCAAAAAAGTATAAAAACCAGATTGGGTATTATTTCTCCTGTTGTTACTTAATTAAAAAATATGTAATTAATTTTCTTTAAAATTTTTTGTTTATAAACCTACATTTTTCCTATATTTGAGCAGCATATTTAAAATGAAAATTATTGTGAAACACAAAAAAAGTTGTTTGATTAATTTAATTCCTTAATCTGCTAGCTGGCTTAACCCTCAAATTCACGGTCATTCATTGATACACATAGATTGTAGTTTTATCGGTGCTGTTACAGCACTTAATAATTCCTCTTAAACGTAACTTTTCTTCATAATTCCACTTTATCATCGATATAAGCCTACTCTATTTCTAGTTTTCCACCTCATCTGACCAACCGCTCACAGAAGCCTGTCACTACATCAAAAAAGTCATCCTTCCCTAATAATTAACTTTCCTAACCGACCACCCAGAAGGAAGATGAAGCTTTCCCACCACACAACCACCAGAAACCGCTTCCAAGAGTCTCCGCGCGTAAAAATCCGTCTTCCCATTATTATACCGCTAACGAAATCACTCGAGTGCAAGTCGCGCGAAAGCCATTACCGCCTCATTGGCGGAGTGAGTGGGCCTAACGAGATGCCGGGCCTAATTGCCACGAAAAAGGTAGCCGTACCTTTATTGTTATGAGTGAATGTGCGTTGGTGGTGGTGCCGTGAATAACCCATTGGGAAGCTCATTTGAAGAGTGTTTGGAGATTTGGATGTGGGTTACGACGATCAAAAGCCGCGTTAGGTTATGATGATGGTGATGAAAATGTTTTTTCTTTGTTCACTGTAAAAAAATTCTGAAACCGTTACTTAAAAAAACTGGGCAGCTGAGTTGCCCATTTTTTTTAAGTTTTGTTTCTGGAAAATACCAGGAATGTTTCTGTAAAATACTGAAACGTTCCGGAGAAAATAAAATTCCGCATAAAATAAAATAGTCGCTACCGGGATTCGATCCGAGGAACTAACGCTTGCAAAGCAAACGATTTCCCACTGAGCCAACTGCGACTCAATGATGTACATTCCATATAAAATATAACTTAGGATTAAGATTCAAGTCTGGAATTTTGATCGGTTGATAGTTTGGGAAAATTTTAAAAATTAGATGCAAAAAGACGTTTTTAGGCCCAATTACGGTAGCAAAAAATTTTTGTAAAAAGGTTTGGATGTATAGGCATGACAGGTGCACCGCACTAACTATCCGCTTCTGGCAGGATTCAGTGAGATTCAGAAAAGTTTCAGAAAGAAAACCAGAATTTTTAAGTAAAAATTCTGCTGCTAAACTGCTGTAAAAATTCATAAAAAGAAGGAACGTTTATGGAAATTATGTGGAACGTTACTATTATTTTTACAGTGTTTATAAGAATATAGGGGTTGATAAATGTTTCCTTATTTACTTTTCTTTCATGAGGGAAGGTTGTGAGATTTTCTTGGTGTTTCACAGAAGAATGTGTAATGTATATGAAATCAAATGAGACCGATAACTTCACTGACAATGAGATGTTTCACGTAAAAAGAGCAAACTGAGAGGGCAATTACAGGACGGAACATACAAAATACAGTGTGTTTTAAAAGTCCTTTTCATGGCTTTTATTTGGAAACTACGTCTCCTAGGGTCATGAAAGTACGGCATATTCCTTGTTAAGTGACTATGGAGGGTCCATTGAGATGACTTATAACGCCCCTAGTGGTGAAACAAAAAGTCAAAAACTATTAAAAAAACTAAAGGAGATAGAGCAAAACTTCAGTATGAATATTGTTGCCAATGTTATAAAAAACTCAGTGGAAAAACTTAACAAAACAAAATATCGTGGATATTCGCGGAGATTAGCATGTGAAAAAACACCTTTTAAGCCTCAAAAAAAGTTTAAAAATTCGCAATTTTTTTTAAATTTTATTATTAAATTTTTTCTTAATCTAACTAAAATACCACAAACTACATAATAACACTGAGAAATTTGCAAATTTGCGAATTTTTTTCTTTTTTGAGGCCTGGAAAAGGCTAATATATCCAGGAATATTTCCATGTTATTTTTCAGTGAGTTTTCCATAACACTAGCAAGAATACTCTAATTGAGTTTTTTTGCTCTACTTCATTTAGTTTTTTAATTTTTTATAGGCGTTGTGAATCATTTCTATTGTTTCACCAGTGTCCCTTTCCTAGGGTATATCTTACTTTTATGACCCCAAGAGACGTTGTTCTCAAATAAAAGCCGTGAAAGATACTTTTGAACACTCTGTTTTATAAATGTTAGGAAATAGCCTTACTAAACTTTGATATTAATTTGACTGAACTAGTCAAAGAGGAACTAATCTCCTTTAGAATTTTTATTACTCTATTTCAATGTAAAATAATGATTTTACTTAAATTTGTGTGAGTCCTTCAAGCCATGCAAATTACCATTATATATTTATATAGTTCTTAAATTATTTTCAATGTTATATTATTTTAAATAACATTCTTATCAAAAGGGAAAATACAGTTTAATTTAATTAATAAATAAAAACAACCACTTCAAGTAATATTTAAAGCACTGTTATTAATAACTATGGTCTAACACTTAAAAGACTCCTGTAGGATCTAATTACTTTTGTCCTTCGGTAAATAGAATCAATTTGCATTTTTAATTTTTACAGAGCGGCAGTACTCCTTAAGCATTAAAAATTGTTATTTCATCCGTTTTTGTTAGGTAAATGTTATCTCTTTTTACAATAAAGTATTTTCATCAAGAAGTTAAAACGTAGATGGAACATAAAGCTTACTGTAATCTAAGCTACCTCTTTCTAACATTTTTACCCATTATGTTTCACCTTTTATCTTCTTACTGACACATAGTCGTAATTTTTACACCACCCCTCGAAGTAATTACACATTTCAGTCTAGTGTTTGTCTTTGTGATATAAATTGCGTATTCTCTGGGGAGAGAAAGTTCAAAGTTCCACGTTCAACAAGATGGCTGTTTGCGTTTGGAAACCTTCAGCTTAATATTCTTTTTACGAACTAAGTATCATATCCCCTTTCGTACGTAGTATACTTCAATCTTTTAATCTTCCAGATTATTCAAACGTAGTATATCCCCCATAATAAGCAGAATTATCTCAGATTTATAACTTCATTGTAAACCGTTTTTAAGACCATCTTTTTACTAACTCAGATTAAAATCCCCCTAGAGGAACATCTTAGGAGATACTTCAGTTGATACACTGAAACTCCACCTTGAATATATTTTATCGGAACAAATTTCTCATACTATATAATTTAACGTAAAAGAAACTAGAAAATCAATAAAACGTTAACTACTAAGGCAGAGCGAGCGCACTATGACGTGCAAAAGGTATCTCCACTTTCCCCATCTGTTCTTTCTGAAACGGTTTCGAGTGGTCCCCCCATTTGCATTTTAAACACAGCCAGATATTCCAATTTTAGTTTCGATTCTTTCGAAAAGTTTCCCCCCTAGAACAAATACTTTTCAAGAAATGGTTTTCATCCAATCACTAAAAAGAAATGGCTTCTGTCATTCAGGATTTCGATGAAAAAATATCAGCTTCTTTTGGTTCATCAGGACTCATTCTAACTGGATTTGAATTTTTGAAAAATGGTTTCAGAAATATGTTAGAAACCTATTTTATTACCTCTATCTTTTACCTTGTTCGCTACACGGTAAGATATTTTTTAAGAAGTACTAGTGCATTGAATCCGAAATGTTTATAACATGAAATCTAATTGTCTTACAGGTAGGAGAATTCAAAGTAGAACTGCTTTACTTTACGAAAATATGAAATCATCAATTTTTTCTATAGTTAAAATATTTTTCTGACATTAGATTTCTTTCATATTTCATTGAAAAGCAAATAAATCATATCACAAAGGTTTTTTGCTTCATTTCCCGGTTTTGGCATCCTTAGGCTAAGCGCGCACCAGATACTTTTTTCACGGCGACAGAGACAAAATTATCACCCTGGCTATTGCAAGAAGCTAGAGCGCGCGCATAGGAGACCAGACACTTGGTCGATTGCAAAGCTATCAACGCTTTGGTCGATTGCCAAGAATCTCTCCATAGAAATGCATTGCTAACGAGTGACTAGTGTTATAAGTCGCCGCGACAGAAGTCTCTAGTGTGCGCTTAGCCTTACTTTTTAGAGTTTTTAGACTTCAAACCAAAGATTAATTAAAAATTAAACTATTTTTACTAACTAAATTACAAAGTAAAAATAAAAAAAACTATAAAATACAGAGAATAATGACCATATTGGACTAGTAGACAAGCTGAAATTTCTTATCAACACCCCCTTTACCTCATATACTAAAATTTAAAATACTAGGGGGCTACCACCCCCTGCTCGCTATCGCTCGCCAACCCCCGTTAACTGCTTGCGCAGAAATTTTCGCAATCCTCACAAAACCCAGCTCACTGCACTTAGGGGTCATTCATTAATTACGTAAGGATGATTTTGGCAATTTTTGACCCCCCTACCCCCATGTAAGGGTTCGTAAATTTTTCAAACACCTCCCCCCTATTCTTACGTAAGATTTCAAAGTTAAAAAGTTGAATCTAAAACTAATAAAGATTTCTCTCTCTTTTTGCTTTTGCTTTGTTTCGACTTTTGACAACTGGAAGATGGATTCAACAGTTTTATTTTTCATCTTAACTTAAGGCTACCCTAACTCTATGAATGCTACTCCAATAAAAAAGATAAACCATCATTTTTTTAAATTAAAGTTTCGATAATATACCGAGATCGTCGGCATTTTAAAGTTTTTTGGGGGTTATTCAATCGTAATTTGATTAGAATAATTGGAATTTGTTTACATTAACTTGAAAAATCTTACGTAAGAATGGGTTTGACCCCCCCACCCCCCCAGGTAAGAGTATGTAGAGATTTTTCTAACCCCCCTCCCCCTCGGGACCCTTACGTAATTAATGAATGGCCCCTTACTCACTTTATAAGACATTCTTAAAGCAGGGGTTGTACTTCTCCGGGGTATTCTTTCAAAAATGACGGATATTTATTCAGTGGCGGAATTTTAACAGTTCATTTATGGTAACATGAATTGGCGAATCTCCATATAATTTCAATAAAATTAACAGCAGAGCAATGTAAACATCCTTTTACTATTTCCCCAAGGTAATGTTTTTTCACAGATTCATTAAGAAGCACTGAGACATCTCAGGAATAAATTTATCTTTCTTAAAATTTGTAACGATTTTTATCGATTGGCTGTGAAAAATGTAGTTATTATCGTAAACATCGCAAAAATTTAGAATTTTATCTTCATTAGAACAAACAAACGTCGAAGTTTCATCAGTGTCATAGCAATGACACGAATGTCTAGACTCTAGATTTTTAACATTTTCGATTTTTATCTTTATTTCTAAAATATTCACCCGTGTTATCTAGTTTTTTTGCGTTTTGGCTTTATGAAATAAAAAGTTACATTTTACTACCTTAAAAAACATACCTGCGAAAAGATATAAAAAATAATTATTATTTTAAAAAATAAATGCAAAAGTTCAAAATTTCCGAAAGCGAGTTTATATTTTATTGCAAATCAAGGTACATAAACTAACAAGGTATGCTCATTAGTGACGTCACCCAGGATATAAAATAACGGACCAATCAATGACGAGCATATCAGCCAATACAACTCCATTGCAATGCAACAGATCGTAGATATATCAGGATTAATTGGGTCGATATTATTGAAATTCATTATTTAGTTTGTTTTAAAACTTATGAATACAATCACCCACTTATTTAAAAAAATTAGTATAAAAATATTAAAAAAGATAATTAAAGTGACAGACGATTTTAAGAATTCTATTTCTGAATCTCAAATAAAAAATAAACAAGCTGACTGGACTGTAAAAGGATCATTAAAGGTAAATGCACTAAAAATTTTAATAAATCCATTATTAAATTAAATTAATTAGTGTTAGATTTTAGCTCATTGTTTTCCATATTTTCAAGTACTTGATTTATTTAGATACTGAATATTTTTTGTTTTAAAAATCTAAACTGCTTCGATACAATGGATATTCAAGTTTGACATAGCAGAACAGCGATATTAATTTTATCATAACAAGAATGTTCTGAAAAGTTTTAATGATTGAATATTTGCTTAATATTTTGTTTTCTTTGTATCAGCAGCTGTTTTAATTTCATTTATACAAGTTAGTTATTAAAATCAATAAGCAGAGAGATTGAAGCACATCGTTGTAGAGCTAAAGGTTCATATTTTGATCGGCTATTATTGAGTTAAAATTATTGTTGTAATTCAAAACACTGATAACCTATAAACATGTTCGTAATTGTGTCCAGTGTAAACTGTTATAAAAGTTTCTTTGGTCCTTATTTTAATAAAAATCCCCCAAAATAAGCATTTTCCCATGCTGTGAATAGGGAATATATCCTGGGTGACGTCATTTTCAAAAGCCACGCCTTTTTCGCCGGAAGAGCATAATTGCAAATATAGTAATGATTAGGTTGTCACGTTGCCACTATGACAAATATAAATATAAAAATATCAATTTATTATTTAAAAATAAGATGTAAATTAATTATACATTATTTTTAAACATAATTAAAACCGTTTGAACAACAACAAAAATATAAATATTGTTAAAAATAACTCAAAATATATTTTTTAAATTCGTGTTATAAATAGAAAGATGATTATTTAATCTATTTGAATAATAAAAAACCAGTGAAATATGTTTTCAATTGTTTTAAAATTCATAGTTTCTTGCTTTGTAACTACGACCTTATCCGAAATCTAAAAAAATGGAAATATTTTAAAATTGAGAATTTTATTTGAAAAATCGAAGGGCCTACTCGGAAATCCGGAAAGAATCTGGACATTTTGATACCTTAAACGTGTCATTCGGTTCAGTAATTAAAAAGCCTTTCTCTGGAAACCGTTCACCAAAAACATTTTTTTAGAATAGATTCCTGTATAAGTTTTAAATGATTCATTTCTTATTTTTAGGGTTATATTGCATCTCTCACCTTTGTTTCAAGAAAAAACTTGTAAAGAAAATAACCAATATGAGAGAGAGATAGTTCTCTACCAAACTCTGCAGTGATGGATGAGGCTACAACTCAGAAATCTTATCATTTTCAATCCGAAGTCTTAGTAGAAAATATTTGTATTTCATTCCTGGAATGTTTACTTTTAAATAATATTTTAATAGAGTTTCCCCAACCCGGCTGAGTTATCAGCAATCTTTTAAGCCATAAACCACTTCCCTGCATCTTAAGATACCATGACCCAACTGATCCATAATAAAAATGAAACATCCAGCATCATCACACGCACCACCCTTCTCATCAAGCCCCCATCCATAATCCCCAGAAGAAAATCTCTCCCCGATACCACTTCATTTCTTCCCCACTAGTTTTCTCGGGTCCTAATCTGGTCTTTAAACGGGCCATTTGGCCGGAATCCAGCCCAAAAGCGCACAGAAAGGCGAATGCCTCTTCTTTGAGCAATTACGATATCAATAAAGATGGGAACCGGCATAAGGTATTGCCAACAAAAAAATAAAATAAAGGCCATTTGAAAAGACAAGGCTATCGCAGATGCTCCCTGGAAATTTTTTAATGGGGTTTGGGATTATTTGCCCGTTTGTTTCTTGACTTTAACCATCCGCTTTATGAGGAGAGTATTTTTTATACCCAGGCAACTACGTTTTATTGCTATTGGTTTTTATTATGAAAAGGATCTGTTTTATCCGAGAGCTTTTGCTCTTTAGAGTTCAAAATCCGGAAAGATATTCTTGATAAAGTAATTATACACTCATTGCCATAAAAAATAGCGCACCAAGAAGAAAAAGGGATATCAAACCCAAATTTATGTCCCTGAATACCCATAGTATGAAGGTCAGTTGATAAAAAATTCAGCCTTCCTCTATGTTACGGGGCCGAGAAAATCGGTAAAAAGTGTTGACTCCATAGGTGTCCATAACCGCCACCACAGGCCATGATATTGGGTGAGAGGGGATCTAAATGGGTTTTTGGGGATTGGAGGACCATGCTGCCTCCCGACGTGGTCAAATTTCATTTGGTGCACCAGCGGACGTTGCATACCGGACCTTGCATGCTTTTCCTGAGGAACGGACTTGCTTTGTGAGCATTGGTTCTAGAGAACGGGAAGGCTGGGGTAAAAATGTAGTATAGGGGGGTAAGAAGAAAGCTTGGACATAGCATGCAACATGTGTTTGTGAATTTTTCTCTTTAAACTTGTCCTCAGGCCAGGCCTGTAGGTAATGACGGACAACCAGCTGCATAACCTCAACCGTTTAGCTCAGGATGGTCAATGTACCGGTAAATCATACTGAGGAGATGCAGCAGGGGAATGGATGTTGTTGGCAGTAGTGTGGATTGTGCGTTTGGTCCGCATAGCTTCGTACATCTTTGTCTATAAACACGGAAATGACCATGGGCCTTTCTGTTTCCAATTATGCTCCAAATAAGGAAATAGTCATCTCAATTTCACGAAATTGTGTTTATGAGAGAATCCCGCTTCGTTCTGAAGCACCAAGATTGTTGGGTATGAGTTCGAAAACTACATGGAGAGAGTGCTCTCAGCTGTGGATTTTCTTATCATCACACGGAGTGATAATTCAAGGTAATGGAGTGGTAGTGCATTGGATTCCAATTCTGCAACTCCTGGGTACAGTACCAGTACATTTACCAACCAGACGTGCCCCATTGAGATTACCCCATTGTTGTCCGGTTTTACCTTCAGGCTTGGCCTGCGGACAAGTTTTAAGAGAAAAATACACAAACACATGTTGCACGCTATGTCCAAGCTTTCTTCTTACCCCCCTATGTTGCATTTTTACCCCAGCCTTCCCGTTCTCTAGAACCAATGCTCACAAAACAAGTCCGTTCCTCAGGAAAAGCATGCAAGGTCCGGTATGCAACGTCCGCTGGTGCACCAAATGAAATTTGACCACGTCGAGAGGCAGCATGGTCTTCCTATCCCCAAAAACCCATTTAGATCCCCTCTCACCCAATATCACGGCCTGTGGTGGCGGTTATGGACACCTATGGAGTCAACACTTTTTACCGATTTTCTCGGCCCCCTAACATAGAGGAAGGCTGAATTTTTTATTAACTGACCTTCATACTAAGGGTAGTCATGGAAATAAATTTGGCTTTGATATCCATTTTTCTTCTTGGTGCGCTATTTTTTATGGCAATGAGTGTACGTACAAAATGTTTATTCTTTTTTTAAGTACTGTTATTGATTATATCGATATTTTTCCAGTATTGTTTAAAGTCAAGATATAAAAAGGCGTATCTACAGTTGAATACTTTTTTTGAGCATAACTAGGTTCCATATCAGAGTTATTATAGTTCTGTAACCCTTTTTTAAATAAATTCACGCAGTCAGTACGAAAAATAACTTTTAAGCATTTATCAAAAAAGTAAGAAAAAAAGGGTTAAAATTAGGTCAGTTAAAGGATGTTTACACCTGCTATATTTCATTTGGTAAAATGATTTTGAATTTAAGTATTTAATTCAATTCAAATCATCCAGATGTAAGCCAACTAGATTTACGGATTTTGAAAATTCAAATTTTGTTTTCAACAAAATGCAATCACAAAGCATGAAATAAAAAGAAAATGGATCAACAACTAAACTGAAATGTAACCTCCAAAGAATTGAACCAGGTTGACATAGATGTCAAAAGGTGTTAAGGAATTAAAGACAGTACAAAAGTATCTTTAGATGCAAGAAAAGATGGAATACTAGCTTCCAAAAAATGGAGAAGATTTCTAGTTCGACCATCCTTAATTGACTTTCACCTGTTTTCGAATCTGAAGAATTTCTGTTAAATCATTATTTCCTTGAGACTTTCTGAGAACTGTGACAGATGGCTCAATTTATCAGGCAGCACTCTTTTACTACCCTGATGGACTTCAAAACCTCATTCTATGATATTAAAAAAGTACATTGGTTATTTGTTAAAAGTAGCTGACATCTGGTATTATATATCATGCAATGAATCTTTAAGTAGGTAAAATTACACTGCTGGCCATCCAAAATGGTACACCAAGAAGGAAAAGAGATATCAAAGCCAAATTTACTTCTATGATTGCACATAGTATTAATGTGAATTGATTAAAAATTCAGCCTCCCTGGATGTTAGGGAGCCAAGAAAACCAGGGAAGAGTGTTGTCTCCATAGGTGTCCATTACCGCCTCCCCAGGCCATGTTATTGAGTGAAAGGGGGTCTAAATGGGTTTTGAGGGATTGGAGGACCATGTTGCCTCCTCAGGTAGTCGAATTTCATAAGGTGCACCAGCGGAAGTTGCCTACCGGGCTAGGTGATTTTTCCTCTTTCACCGGACGTGTTTTGTAGGCGTTGGTTCTTAAGAACGGATAGGTCAGGGTAAAAATGCATCATAGGGGGATAAGATGAAAGCCTGGACATTGCGTTCATCATGTGGTTGTGCATTTTACTCTTGAGAATTGTCCGCAGGAGAGGGCTGAAGGTAAGGATAGACAACAGGTGCCTAACTTCAATGATGCAGCTCTGGTTGGTCAATGTGCGGGTAAATCATAGTGAGGAGATGTAAAAGTGCAATGCATGTCATTTACAGTGCAGGGGACTACCCATTTGTCACACAAAGCTTCAGAAAAATTTCACTCTTTAATACAGGATTTGGCGTTGGAAAAAGTGCACTAAATAATGAAATGAGCATCTCAATGTCATGGTACAGAGTTTATGAGAGAATACCAATTCTGTCTGAAGCACCACGATAATTAGAGATGACTCTAAGACAGCGAGAAAAGAGATCACTCAACTGTTGATTTTGTAACCGTCAGATTTTTTCTGTAAGCAGGATAAAGCAGTAGATAAGCATTGGAATCCACTCCCACACCTCCTCAGTAAGATTTACCGGCACATTGACCAACCTGAGCTGCATCATTGAAGTTAGGCAACCTGTTGTCTATCCTTACCTTCAGCCCTCCCCTGCGGACAAGTCTCAAGAGTAAAATGCACAACCACATGATGAACGCAATGTCCAGGCTTTCATCTTATCCCCCTATGATGCATTTTTACCCAGACCTATCCGTTCTTAAGAACCAACGCCCACAAAACATGTCCGGTGAAAGAGGAGAAATCACCTAGCCCGGTAGGCAATTTCCGCTGGTGCACCATATGAAATTCGACTACCTGAGGAGGCAACATGGTCCTCCAATCCCTCAAAACCCATTTAGACCCCTTTCACTCAATAACATGGCCTGTGGAGGCGGTAATTGACACCTATGGAGACAACACTCCTCCCTGGTTTTCTCGGCCCCCTAACATCCAGGGAGGCTGAATTTTTAATCAATTCACATTAATACTATATGCAATCATAGAAATAAATTTGGCTTTGATATCTCTTTTGCTCCTTGGTGTACCATTTTTGATGGCCAGCAGTGTATATTTACTAGTTTTTGAAAGTTCGCATTCTTGATGGTCTTCGTAGATTCAGAAGTGTTTCTTAATAAACTACAAAAAATAGGTATTGATACTTAACTTCAGTAGTTTAACCACCTTAGTACAGATAAAAAAAAACAACTGTAACAGAGTATGTGAATCATTTGGCATCTTCCCAACACAAAATAACCTATGATGCAGCAGATAGATGACACAAATTAAATCTTCGCTGCTGCTGCATTAAAACGTACCCAATAGTCCATCAAAAGGAAATTGAAAATAACTCTCTATCTCTCTAGTTTTCCTCATTGTTGAGAGCAAAGAGTCATCCTCTGCTCCTCACAGTACGTAAATTAGATGTTCAATCAAATTAAAAGAACTAGAAAGCAAAGCGTGGAGGGAGATATCTTAGTTTCCCTAATAAGCGTATAGTTGACAACGTACTTAGCCAATTGATTCGTTTACCCTTAATTGAATCTAAATCGGAGCATTTTCAAAGGGAGAGTAATTCTGCTTTTATAATGAAATTATTGATTTTGTGGGTTAATTTTAGTTTCTAGGTTTGTTTATTAGAAGTCTAGTGATGCTGGGATTATTTCGAAAGCTGAATGAGTTGCACTTTTGATTTTAAGAATCTTACCGCCATACTCACATCCGTTATATTACACCTATATTATAAATTAAAATTTAAAGTAAGTAAATAAGGGGTTAGACTTTTTAAAGTTAAATAGCTGTGTACCTATGTATAAATAAGGAACTAATGTGAAAGATTAATTAGAGGAAGTATAAAAACGACATAGTAAAAATTATAAAAATAAATTAATTAATCTGATAAATTATCGAGAAAATTGTACAATTTGTAAAATAAATTATTGTCTTATTAATTATTAATTATTGTCTTAAACTGTCTTATTTCGACATAAAACCTGAAGATTGTTGATTCAAGAGACGAAAAATAATTTAAATTAAATAAAAGGAAATAAAAAAACAAAATAATAAATTCGTATGAAGTCTTTCACTATATCAGTTTCTTATTCTATTTAAACATTCAGTAGTATTAAAATTCTCATTAAAGGAACTTTAAAAAACTGCTATTTGATCAAGTTTATTAAAGATCCCCGACCATTAGACTGCTTTTTAAACGATGTAATCTTTTGTAATCATTTATTCCTTATCACATGCTTTATGTCCCTAAAATCAAATAAAAAAGTTTTTTCACCATCAAAAAATGTATTAACACTTTTTCTGGCTACTCTAGACCAAAACTAAATCAAGATACGCTTCCCCCACTTAGAAGTAACCACTCCATTCTTTTAGCACACAAAAGACCTTCGAGTGAACGTTTTTATCTCTGTGACTACATCACTCCCACCCTTCGATTCACTTAAAACATTCTTCCCGGATCATTTACCCTCTCACAAAAACCCTTTTTCCCTTCTTGCGGGCGATCGTTTATTCAAGGAATTGGAAACTTTGCGTTAAAACTTTGTTCCATGGAGCGAACCCTCGGGCGTAAGACAGGGGCATTAGGTGGTCCAGAAAGGTTCGCAAACGACACGGCACTTGAGCAAACGATCCTGGGGTCTTCGAGGGACAATTTCCTGGCACCTCGAAGATAACGACTGTTGTTTTTACTTGTGGATAGCTTCTTTTCTCAAATATGGCGTCGTTCGAATTCATAAGTCGTCCCGTGGTATAGGCCTTATTTCCTGTGGTTAACGTTCGTTGTTGTTTAGAAAACTTTTTGTAAAGACGGAACGTTTTTTTGTTCCAGGGGTATTCTGTGGGAACTGATGGGACTTCAAATGAAGTTTTCTTTGTTGCTAGATGATAATTATGATGAGAAGAATGGGAAGTAGAAAGAATTTATGGGAAAATGTCTCAACTCTAACTACATAGCTTTTGCCACACTTTTATTTTTACTGGAATCTTTAACCTTTGTCTAAAAAGAGATAAGGGCAAAAAATCTTGGTAAAACTATTCAGCTTTCAAAAAATCTCACGCTGATGTCACAATAGTTCTTTTCTCAAAAAACATTAAAACAGACATAAAAATTTTAAGTATCTGTGTTTCTAGTTTTTTAATGTATCCTACCTACTCCACCGTTTCATAAAAAGAGTTCTCTTTGTTATTTTTATTTTTTAAGTTTGCCCGAGACAATTCATTCAAAACGTTTTCTTTCACTTTTAGAGCTTAGTTTTAAGTAATAACTTTATGTGACTTCTAAAATCAAAATTATATGTTTAATTAATTCTTCCCCTAATTAATCTATTTAAAAATTTTAAAAAAAGGTTAAAAGATTATTTCAATCTAGGTAAAAAGGTACATTGTTTTAAAATTTAAACTAAAAATACTCGAATAGATTTATGAGTAATATTAATTTAATGTTATTTTTAAATTTGTTCTTAAGTGAAAAAGTAGCAAAGTACTGTCAAGTAGGAAAAAAACTTGAAATTGTAACGTATGTCAAGCAGGATAAACCAACAAGAAACCAATTTGTTACACTAACCTAAACTAAATTGAAAAGCTGACCACTTACCCTCTCTGTTAGACTGATGGAACAATGTTTTGAAAAACCATTTTTATAAAAGAGAAAAGGTGCATCTTGTTCCTAAAAATAAAAGTTCACACCATTCCAATTATTCCTTCAATCAACAACTGAGCCACATAATTAAATCTATACAAATTACGGTACTTTAAAGGACAACTTAACAAAAAACTTGCTATTGCCATCAACGACCTGTGATTGACAATTCGCTCAATGAAACGTCACGTGATTCAAGCAAGCGTGATGAATGGCTGTGGAAGAAAATCCCCGAAACTCCGGTTTTCATCGCAATATCGATGCAGTAATCGATATCGTGTAATAAACCTGACTGGAGCTTGTTTGCGAAGGGCTCAAGTGACAGGACCCAACAACTCTCGTGGAATATTTTTGGAAAAGATGTTCTGGAAAGTTAATTAATTTATGTAAAATAGAATTTTGGTAGAGAGCTTATCTCTTTCTCCTTGCGAAAGTGATAAATTTATCGAAGGAAATTCTCTTGGTTTTTTGTTTAGGGTTCTTTTTTTACAAAAAGCTAGTTTGGAGTTTGACTTTAAATAATCTTATCTGTATTTTCATCGGCATGTCTTGATACAGAAATAGTTTATCATGATAAACACGATTAAGTAGATGAGATCGTATGATAACATTTTAATTACTTTTAGTTTTATAAATTATGTTTCTTTTTAGGGAAAAATATATGATGTTATAAAATTCTTTCTCATTGTTATTCATATTCACTAAAAGTAGCTAAACCTTGGAAATTTCTTGAAAACAATTGAATTTTAGTAAAAACCTTTTTTTTGTTAAACTAGGGAGCTACCGCCCCCTGCTCGCTATCGCTCGCCAACCCCCGTTAACTGCTGACGCAGACACGTTTGAACCGCTTCGCAATTCCTCACAAAACCCTGCTCACTGCACTTACTCACTTTATAAAACATTCTTAAAACAGTGTTAGTACTTCTCCGGGGTATTCTTTCTAAAATGGTGGATATACATTCAGTAGCGGAAATTTAACAGTTCCTTTATGGTAACATTAATTGGCGGGTCGCCTTATAATTCCAAGAAAATTAACAACAGAGCAATGTAACATTCCTTTACCATTTCCCCAAGGTAATGTTTTCTTCACTGATCCATTAAGAAGCACAGAAACATCTCAGGAATAAGTTTAACGTTCTTAAAATTTGTAACTATTTTCATCGATTGGCTGTGAAAAATGTAGTAATTACCGTAAACATCACGAAAATTTAGAATGTTATCTTCATGAGAACAAACAAACGTCGAAGTTGTTTCAGTTTCATAGCAATGACACGAATGTTTAGACTTCAAACATTTTCGATTTTTATCTTAATTTCTAAAAGAGTCCCCCGTGTTATCTAGTTGTTTGCGTTTTGGCATTATGAAATAAGGTGTCACATTTTACTACCTTAAAAAACATACTTGCAGAAGAATATAAAGATATTAATAATTGTAAAAAATAAATGCAAAAGTTCAAAATTTCCAAAAGCGAGTTTATATTTTGTTGTAAATATGGTAATGATTAGGTTGCCACAACAACAAAGATAAATGTAAAAATATTAATTTGTTATTTAAAAAATAAAAGATAAATTATTTATACAAAAGTTTTAAATATAATTAAAACCGTTTAAACAACAGATATACAGGGTGTATCTGAAATGGTGCAACAAACTTTCAGGGATAATAGTACTCATCAAGACGAACAAGAATCGGTATAGAAAGGGGGTCCCAGACCAAATCCCAGGGAGTTAAAAATGGAGCGACACCCCAAAAAATCATTGAAAAATTCAATTTGTAGAAGAACTACTATTGGTAAAAACTTAATTTTGGTCTCAAAAATTGTGGTTTAATATGATCTTTAAAATTACCTCAAAAGTCTTCACTTTAAAATTTTTTATTTTGTAAAAAGTTAAAAAAACACAAAAAATGTGACAACTCTGCCAAAACATTATTTTGTATTTGGAAATCCTTTCTTTTGATTTGATAATCTGAAAGATCATAGTTGAAAACCCTTAAGTCCAAAGTTTCACGAAAATACAATCAATATTAAACGCTTTAGATCCTTTTAAAGTTTGTTTTTTGCGTGCGCTAACAGTTTTCTTGAGCGGTTTCCAGAACAGCTGTTTGCGCACCCAAGAAACAAACTTGAACAGGATCTCAAGCGTTTAATATTGATTGTATTTTCGTGAAACTTTGGACTTAAGGGTTTTCAACTATGATCTTTCAGATTATCAAATCAAAAGAAAGGATTTCGAAATACAAAATAAGGATTTGGCAGAGTTGTCACATTTTTTTGTGTTTTTTAACTTTTTTCATAATAAAAAATTTTAAAGTGAAGACTTTTGAGGTAATTTTAAAGATCATAATAAACCACAATTTTTGAGACCAAAATTAAGTTTTTACCAATAGTAGTTTTTCTACAAATTGAATTTTTCAATGATTTTTTGGGGTGTCGCTCCATTTTTAACTCCCTGGGATTTGGTCTGGGACCCCCCTTTCTATACCGATTCTTGTTCGTCTTGATGAGTACTATCATCCCTGAAAGTTTGTTGCACCATTTCAGATACACCCTGTATAAATATTGTTAAAAATAACCCTAAATATATTTTTTAAATTCTTGTTATAAATAGAAAGATGATTATTTAATTTATTTGAATATTAAAAACCATTGAAATATGTTTTCAATTTTTTTTGAAATTCATAGTTTCTTGCTTTATAACTGCAACCTTATCCGTAATCTAAAAAAATGGAAATATTTTAAAATTGACATTTTTTTTTAGAAATTTTAAAGACACTTTGCACATCCTCAAAAGAATCCGGACAGTTTGATACCAAATATGTGTTATACGGATCAGTAATTAAAAGGCCTTTCCCTGGAAACCGTTCACCAAAAACTTTTTTTTAGAATAGAGAGATTTATTTAAAAGGTTTTAAGATTGAAAGTTATGGTGAAATAATTTTGACCATACACTTATTATTTACTATAAAATTTACAATATAAAATAATATTATTCAGTAATAGTTCTAAAGAATACCTTTAAACTTAAGAGGTCCAATCATTTCAAGTGATCCAGATGTGTCAGTATAAACCCTTAAAAACGTAAAAATCAGCATAGATTAAAACTTCCATGGATGCTATCAAAATTCAGAAATAAATCGTATCTACCAAACAAATTTTTTTAGTGAGATAACCATGGACTATTCTTATCATGAAAAAGCGAAATGGGAGATGATTTCTCTTTATTAAAAACCCACAATTTTGATAAGAACTTATTCAGTTACATCTTTTTAATAAACCTTCCAGAAAATATTTTAGAAATCTTGGTACGTGAGAAGTTTAAGTAAGTGAGTTACTCAAAGTATTTCTATAAAAAATCAATAGAGTATTAGAGCCAAGTTTATAAGGTTTCGAGTAAAGTTTTAAAAATTTTTTGCACGTCAGAAAAGGAGGTTGTTGTTAAGTAAAGTAATCAGAAAAAAATGTTTTTTTTTGAAAAAAAAGTTGTTTGAACAAATGAAATTATTGTGAAAACTTCTCTTTTTAAGTGATCTATCGTTTTTACTTGTTTGACAGCTCTAGTACCTACTTTATCAGTAGAACATTTTTCAAGAACTTGAAATTTTAATAAACTTTCATTAGTGTTTAGTATTCTACAGGCATTGTGTACATGAATGCTCCTTTTAAGAGAGATTTCTTCTTATTAAAGCGACATCTTTGGTTGAGTAGATAAAATTATTCTGATGCTATTCATTATTTGCAGTAAAAAAACTTAGTTTGAATCTTCTCAAATCATAAATGCTAACGTTAATCCTTATTGACTGCCAGACTTTTAAAGTAGCTGAAATAAAAATCTCAATGACTTTAATGGTTTCTATAAAAAAAACTTTAATTTGCTTATTACTGGTATTCCATGCATGATATATCCCACTATTTCAATTATAAAAATTCTTCCATTCTTTACCTTGAAGTCTTCATGAAGTTCATGTTATGCTTATTAGTAATACTGCATTGTTAACAATCGATCCATGTATAGTTTTAGAATAGAAGATTTAACGTAATAGAAGATTTAAATTTCTAAAATGCCTCAAGTATGCAATTTTAACAAAATGTTGTTCCCAAATAATAACATACTAAACGTCCGTTAAGTAGTCAAATTATGCCTTTTCACACCTAGTAATAAAAATATAGTTTTAATTTAATCAAATATTCAAGATGTTGAAAAATTATGATAATATTTTTCCAAATTAAGATAATATACACTCTAATCTAATCTCTCTATTCTAAAAAAAAGTTTTTGGTGAACGGTTTCCAGAGAAAGGCTTTTTAATTACTGAACCGAATGACACATATATGGTATCAAAATGTCCGGATTCTTTCCGGATTTCCGAGTAGGCCCTTCAATTTTTCAAAACAATTCTCAATTTTAAAATATTTCCATTTTTTTAGATAACGGATAAGGTCGCAGTTATAAAGCAAGTACTGTCATTCAAATTATTATGCATCCAATCACAACGACCGATTGACGCTATATTTTAAGATGAAACATGTTTTTTCACCATTTAAAAAAGTACTTTCTTGATGAAATATCACTCTAAGACTGATAAAAACATATTCTAAAAACTTACATGTACGCCATTTCATACTAAATTTTCACCCTTTTTTGTCCAATATTTATAATTTTTAGTAAACATAGAGTGATAATTTGTCTCTTTTTATTTTCAATTGCTTAAACGGTATTGTTTAACAAGTCTGGGTTTAAACAAAAATATGAATGATAAACACTAGGCATATTATACTAACGAGTTACTTAAAATAATGGTTTGTGTTTGGTCCGAATATTGATAAACAATTAGAATTAGTTATTTTTATAATCATAGATTAAAAATAATTAAGATGAATATTTTTAAAAACATTTCGTTTATATTTTTGATAAGTTCGAGTTAATATATATTTAAACTTTTAAGGGAGATTTATTTATGGAGGGATTTGGTGAAGTATTTTTGGAAAGTTGGTTGACGTTTTTTCGGTAAATTGTTTAATTGTTTTATAAAGTGTATTAAGTTCAGCGAGTTTGAATTTGTAGGGATCGCAAAGCAATTCCAAAAGGTCCTGCGTCACCAGTTAACGGGGGTTGGCGAGCGATAGCGAGCAGTGGGCGGTAGCTCCCTAGTATAATAAAATTAAGTGTGGCTATATATGTTTGTCTTTTATACAAATCCACAGTTTACTTCCGATCTGCACCAAACTTGGCACAAACGTAAAAAACTCAGAAAAAAACATAGGCTATGTTTCGAAAACTTTTAATGACCCCTTGACCCTCTTTCGACCCTTTTTATGGTCATTTTGCTGAAATAGCTTTATTTCTCCACAAGAAGAGATCTGCTTACTCCATTGTTACAAAGAAAACTTAATGCTTAACAACAAGTTTTTAATAGAAACACTAGGTACAAGTCTATTTAAAAATTATATTACTAATTTAAAAATCTATTTCCATGAAATTTAAAAGTTTAAGTATAGTTTAACATATTTTTATTTGAGAGTTTATCTAATTTTTAAATTTTAAAAGCTTTATGGAATATCATTGTTGTTAAAATGTCTCCATGGAAACGAGTAAGCAAAATCAAAAAGTGATAATATATTAGCTTTTAAGAAAGTTGGTTAACAAACCAAACTATTAAAACTCCCTTTCAACTAGAAAAGATTGATTTTTTTCTTAAATTTGAAAGTGGAATAAGCTTTAATTATTGAATAATTTCACTGAAAACATTAATTACTTAAGATATGATTAATCAAGGGTTCTAAGCAATTTTAAATAATTCTTAGAATACTTTTTCCATGTAAATGTGGAAAAAATTCAAAAATTATATTGCTTTAGAACTGAAGGAATTTTAATCCACTTGGGAACACCGGAATATGAAAAAGACGCCTGGGATACCGGGATGATTGGCAATTGAAAATTATACAAAATTAGAAATGTCATATTGTAGCTTTTAAGAAAGTTGGTTAACAGACCAAAAACTAGAGATAATATTCAAAACCCTTTTAAGTGGAAATATTGTATTTTTTCTTAAATTGCAGGAATATGTTTTATTTATTAAATTCTATACCTAAGATATAAAAAATCATGAAAATACGATTAATTAAGGGCTCTAATTGAGCATTTTAAGGGATTTTTGGAAGAATATTTTTCTAATATTTTTTTGTTTTTATGGGAATCATGTGGTAAATGCAGAAATCGTTCAGAATTTAAAATGCTTGATTCGACACCTTTCACTTATCAAATATAGGTGTTGATCCAGCACGGCTCCAAGAGGGGGGGACACTTTTCCAGACAAGATCCCCATTGGTACCATTGGGGGGTATGGGGGTCCTCCCCCAGAAAAAATTTGAAATTTGACGTGTAAAAGTAGGGTTTAAACTCAAATTTTTAGAAACGTTTTGAGTCTAAGGGGGTCACTTTTCAACACTATCACCTTTACTTTTTCACCCAAAATGTCAAAATATTAGGGATTTCCTAAAAATTATCACTGAAGATCCTCTGGTGGTACTAATGGGAGGTATGGGGGTCCTCCTCCAGAAAAAAAATTGGAAATTAGAACGGTAAAAGTAGGGCTTTGCTCCTATTGACAACCTTTTTGGGTTCCCAAGGGGGGCGCTGTCCACAGTGCTCCCTCCTGGATCCTCGCCTGGAAGGTAGAAGATGAATTAAAAGTTTTAAAGAAAAAAATCTCCATCTCCACCCGTGCAAGGCCGGGCATATCAGCTAGTACTACATAAAATCACTTTTTATAGCATTGAAGTTAAATTTAATCTGTATTCGTAGAGCTACTGGGTACTTTTATAGGAGTACTCTCTCAATATGATGATCTTAAATTTCTTTCATGATCAAACACGGCTTATATTTGTATAAATAAATTTAATAATTAAATAATAGGTAGTTTAGAAGGTAAATAGAATCTAGCTTACCTACTGGCATACCACCATGAGACGACCTTTGAACAGGGTTGCTGTGAGTAGACGAATTTAAAAGAAGAGGGAAGCTGGATTGAATTGAATTGCAATATTTGGCATTCTAAGCGTATATTTGGCGAATAAGAAAATGCGTTTCATAAATAAGAAAAAGGTACTAAACTTTTATTAAACTATACATTAAATTATAGATTATCTTTGAAATCTCTCGTCAATAAAAATCGGAAAAACTTTTTCGCATGAAAAGTTTTTTTTAACGTTTAATACGCTTTTATACTATAATCATTGTACTTAAAATTTAAATAAGGCGTTAAAAACTTGTGAAGTGACAACATATAAAAAATATTTATTCATTATTTTTATATTTATAAACGCTAGGCAGCTACCGCTCCCTAATCGCTATCGCTCACCAACCCCCGTAAGCTGCTTACGCTGGACCTTTCGGATCGCTTTGAAATAATCACACAACCTTGCTCACTGAATTTATTCACTGTTAAGTTGATGTAGATAAGATAAAATTAAAGGTTACTAATATAAGATATATTATAATCAACTAGAGACTTTAAAGGAAATATTAATCAAAGCGATAACTAAATAAAAAAATACAATTATCCAAAATCAAATCAGGCAATTTGATGTAAATCAGATAATATAATATCAAATTAAACAGATCAGATCAGTTAAAATAGATATTATCAGAAATAATAAATAAGATTAGAAGTATTTAATTGGATCGTATTTAGTTTTGTAAAGTATTAGTATTAGTTACTTAGTTTAGAATGATTCAAATTACAACCAAAAATTTAAAAAAACATCAAAACAATAAAAAAAGTTAAGTATCGGTAGTATCGCTGTAATGGTTTTTCGCATCTAATACATTTTATCAGTTGTTTCAAACATGAGTTTGTTTTAAAAAGCAACCCCCCAGTTTGGATCCTTTTAATTTCCAGTTTATTACTATTTCCTTCTTTTAAAATTCTTGTTCGGAGATAAAAAGTTCATGATAGATATTAGCTCACAACCCTATTTATGAAGTCTTATTTCCGCCGTTTTTCTTTAGTGTCTTATGTCTGATAAAGATAGAAAAGAGAAGAAATAAACCCAAAGTAGTAAATATCTTATATGCTAAAAGTAAAATTCAAACTTTGCAAAATACTAATACTTAGTAAAAAAGACAACGTAGATTTATATGCACATAGTTAGATTTATATGCACGTATATAACGTATATTTATATGCACATAACTATGTGGATATAAATCAACGCTGTCTTTTTACTATTATCTTTTATGCATTCCTTCTATTTCAAATTTTTCTCCATCATCGGGAAAAAAAATTTTTTAAATAAAAAATGATGGTATATGTAACTTATTTTGTCTTTAAATCAAACAGTAAATCAGTTTAAAATGCAAAATATAAACTTAATTCAGGCAGTTGCATCATAGAAGAAATCTTATAGTTCTTTATATCTCAGTTTTATAGTAATACATACTTTCATACATTAAAATATAATTATTAACATTCAATTTATTGCGGTTCATGTAGTTTGCAAAAAATAAGTGTGGCATCTATTATAAGAATAAAAAATACAGAAACGAGGTAAAAATATCCCACCCACCGACTAAAAAGCTAACTTTTAAACCTTTCGGTCAACTCATAAAAATAATAAAAAGTACAATGCGTGTCTCGTTCCAAAGTAAAAATTCTTTTTAAAATCTCTACTTAACATCCCCATCTTCCTGTTTGAATAAAACATTAAAAGAAAATTCCTTCCTTTTCCCATTTGTTATGCATCCCTACAGGGATTTTTACAACCTTCGAAAAACATTTTTGCGATACGATACATCAAGTATCACCTTCACATGCACTTGAGAAAAGACGGTTAAATATTACCCTTCATTTTCTATCAAAATAAGCACTAAAGAACACACAACTGAATTATTGAATATATGGATTAACGCTGCATGTTGTCCAGAGTTGAAGGGCTGGTAAATATTTTGTGAAAGTACGGTAAAGAAAAACACTTTTAAGGTTTGGAGAGGTGTTGATATTTTCTTAGTCACGTCTTTGTTTGTTGTGAGTGAATAACCATTATAGCGTAAGAGCAGGTTCTTATAAAATAAAACATGTCATTTCGTTTTTAAAATATATTCTGAGCTTTTGAAGTATTTTTCTTTTTCAAAGTATAAAAATCAATCTTTTAGAAAAAATCAAAATCAAAACTTTAGAAAAAGCTCCTAAAAAGAATCGGTACGAAATATTGAAATTTAGAACCTAAAAATGCAAAATTAGAAAATTCACAGATATTAGTTAAACAAAGTTATGTATTGATTTATGTATTAATATTACTGCAGTGAAATATTTTGTATCTCTTTTATAAAATCTCTTGGTTTTCCTAAAGGAAAAGAGACAAGCTTTTAAGAAGTTTAACTTAGAATATAATACTTCAAAATGAAAAAAAATGATTACCAAATTAAATTGTTGCATTTTCTTATAATAAAAATACATTTGAATTACCTACTAATCAGTACTTTTTATACATATAGTAGTATACCTCTTTAATGGATACATATATAAGATGTAACAGCAAAATGTGTTTTGGCTGACTGAAAATACATTATACTTCCATGACCTAAGAAATTAATAATACAATACAAGTTAGTAATTTTTCCTTTAATAATGATTTTCAAATTATTTTTGATCGTAAATTTCCCTTCTGTTTTTGTAAGACTGTTCAAATAATAAATTAATTTTAAAGAAGTAAGTTATAAAGACTTACTCGGTGATTTAAGAGTTCTAAAACTCCATAACTTCATCGATTTTTCTCAGAAAATAGGTGGATAATCCTCTTACTTTTGATTTGTGTCAAATAACACAAGAATGGGTAACCATAATTCATGAAAACTTCTTTCAACTACTGCAATTAGTAAACCTGAAAATTCCTATTGCTAAGCTACTTTAAACTAGTTTTCAGTTCCAGAAATTAATGACAGTGTAAAGGGAAACTTAATTAAGGAACGAGTTTTCTTCGCTTATTATGTCAACTAAAATATCTGGCATTATGTTTTAAGTACGGTTACGTGAAAACTACTTATTATTTTTATGTTCTCAGAGGTTTCTCAAATAACTATCTCACTTTTGGTCAATATATTCAAATAGTTTTTACAAGAAAAAATTGTTTTTAATTTCTTGACAATTTAGGTTTTTGGAAAAAAAAGTATTTTATTAAGTTCCCATTTGGTCTGAAATAGGATGTTACTTCGTACTTCTAATTCCACTTAAGAATGTATTGAAGAAAGGAGAAAAGCTTTTTCAAAATTGTTTGTGACATTTTTTTTCACTAAACTAAAAAAAATATCAAAAAGTTTGCTGCTTGCTTGAAACGTAAATTTCAAAGTATTCTATCAAAATGATTGCCTTTCTTGGCACTATGATATTCTGGTTGTTATAGTGAAAGAAAATCTGGATTTATGCCATCCATAAACATACTTTACATCTACATTGTAACATTTTATTGCAATGAACACCTCGATCGTTGTAATTTTGTTCTTTCGGTGTATATAAATGGAGAGTAATAAACGTATGAACTCATCCAATTGCAGTTAATGAATGTGAACTTCAGTTGTCCCCAATTTCTTAACCATCAAATGTTCAAACAATCTAAATGTAAAGAGTACACAAATAATGACTCTTTATTAATGTAATTCTGCTTGTATTTTTTCATACCATTGAAAAATAAAAGATATTATCTATTTACATGTAGCTTATATAGACATCAACAATAGAAGGAGAAGTACCTTTCCACAAACTTCAGACGCAATTGGTTGGCGCAATATGACCTAACTAGATTCTTGCGCCATAAGACAACAACCAAACATTGTATCCAAACTAAACTATATGTATCCAAATAAGTGACTGTAGATCTTCGTTAAGCGAAAATAAATAAATTCACATGTCTTTGTTTTTCTTGAGTTCAGCTCAAAAAATTAAAAAAATATATCGAGTCAATTTCCATGTCCTCCTTTTTCATATAAATAATGCAAAGATTGTAAGAAAACTTAACAAATCGCTCAATGGTTTGACATACACTGCTGGCCATCCAAAATGGTACACCAAGAAGGAAAAGATATATCAAAGCGAAATTTATTTCTATGATTGCACATAGTATTAATGTGAATTGATTAAAAATTCAGCCCTCCTGGATGTAAGGGGGTCGAGAAAACTAGGGAGGAGTGTTGTCTCCATAGGTGTCCATTACCTCCTCCACAGACTATGGTATTGAGTGAAAGAGGCGCTAAATGGGTTTTAAGGGATTGGAAGACCATGTAGCCTCCCCAGGTAGTCGAAGTTCCTATGGTGCACCAGCGGAAGTTACCTACCAGGCTAGGAGATTTCTCTTCTTTCACCGGACATGTTTTGGGGGCGTTGGTTCTTAAGAACGGATAGGTCAGGGTAAAATGCATCATAGGGGGATAAGAAGAAAGCTTGGACATTGCGTTCATGATGTGGTTGTGCATTTTTCTCTTGAGACTTGTCCGCAGGGGAGGACTGAAGGTTAAGATAGAAAACAGGTTGCCAAACTTCAATGATGCGCCTTTGGTTGGTCAATGTGCCGGTAAATCATACTGAGGAAGTGTGAGAGAGGAATGCATGTCATTTACAGTGCAGGGGACTGCCCATTTGTCACGCATAGCTTCAGAAAAATTTCTCTCTTCAACACAGGATTTGGCATTGGCAATAGAGCCCTAAATAATGAAATGAGCATCTCAATGTCATCGTACTGAGTTTATGAGAGAATTCTAATCCTGTCTGAAGCACAGCGATAATTAGAGATGTCTTTAAGGCAGCGCGAAAAGAGAGCACTCAGCTGTTGATTTTGTAATCGTTAGATTTTTTCTGTAAGCAGAATAAAGCAGAAATGAAGAATTGGATTCCACTCCCACACTTCCACAGTATGATTTACCAGCACATTGACCAACCAGAGGTGCATCATTGAAGTTTGGCAACCTGTTTTCTATCCTAACCTTCAGTCCTCCCCTGCGGACAAGTCTCAAGAGAAAAATGCACAAACACATCATGAAAGCAATGTCCAAGCTTTCTTCTTATCCCCCTATGATGCATTTTACCCTGACCTATCCGTTCTTAAGAACCAACGCCCCCAAAACATGTCCGGTGAAAGAAGAAAAATCTCCTAGCCTGGTAGGTAACTTCCGCTGGTGCACCATATGAACTTCGACTACCTGGGGAGGCTACATGGTCTTCCAATCCCTTAAAACCCATTTAGCGCCTCTTTCACTCAATACCATAGTCTGTGGAGGAGGTAATGGACACCTATGGAGACAACACTCCTCCCTAGTTTTCTCGACCCCCTTACATCCAGGAGGGCTGAATTTTTAATCAATTCACATTAATACTATGTGCAATCATAGAAATAAATTTCGCTTTGATATCTCTTTTCCTTCTTGGTGTACCATTTTGGATGGCCAGCAGTGTAGTTCTATCCCAAATGGCAAGAAGAAAAATGTGGAGCATTCTCAAACTAATCGGCCTCCAAAAAACCTTCATTAAAGAGGAGGACTTCGTAAATGAGAAAACTAATTAATGAAATGTTTTTAAAAACAATATCCCTCTCACTGCCTTCTGCCAGTTCTACGTCATATCATAGAAAAGAAATCCCAGAATCCGGTACAAATTCAAAGGAGGCCTTATTTACTTTTGTTGGAACACGAAAGAACTATTATGCGATAGCTCACCCCTCAAACACTGAACTTACCTATAGGCAAAGAGGACCTAATGTTTTACAAACATTTCTATTTTTCAACCGAACAGTCCCTGTTCCAAATAGACACAAATAACACTCAGCTGATGCAAGGCGTTCACGCTAACACCTACCTCCCAGCTATCAATTAAAACCCAGACATTTGCGCAATAAATCTCAAAACAGTGAAGCTCGAATCTCTCTGCTGGAACTCGGCCAGAACAGGGGAGGGGGCGCTTCCGTTTGAACCCGAAAATATGAGTAATGCGCGCAATTCTAGAACACGTCTTGCTGTGCCCTCCGCCCCATTCTTCCCGGGGGTATCGAATCAAACATAAATTTTTGTCCCATTTGTTCTGCATTCGCTGATCAACAGAGCGTGTCGTGACAAGGGGCGATATTTTCAGAACAAACGCGTCTGGACGACGGAATTCGTTATTTGGGCCGGAAGGGGTAATGAAAATTGAAGGGGATAAAGGGCGGTGTGGGCGTTTTGGGTATTGAAAGAGCTATGATTTTTTAGTTGGGGATGTATTTTTGTGAGGCTCTTGGATGAGGGGATTTCTCGAGGATTACCCATCAGTCAGTTCTAGGTAGGCAGTTTCATTGGTCCTTTCTTGTGCCTTATTCAGAATAAGATAGGTATATAAAAAGAAAAGGATAGAAAAAAGTAAAGAATGAGAACGAATTGGACATTGGGAAGAGCGTGGGGGGAAAGAGAGTTGGACTAAGAAATAAGAGAGGAGAAATAAGAGTTGATTCAGTGAAGATTAGAGATAGTATGGGATAAAAAAAATAGAAATACAAAGGGCAGTGGGAGACGACAGAAAGAAAACTTCTAAGAAATAAGATAGAATGGGGTAGAGAGAATTTTGGGAGTAAAGAATGAGTAATAATTAGAGATCGGAGATGGTATAGGACAAAAGAGGGAGGGTACTGAGCATTTTTTCATCATGTCCATGGACAATTAAAGGGCCTCGTGTGTCTTCAAAACTGCATCTGCTAGCTCCAATGCATCTGTGGGTACTGAATTGAATGAACGTGAGAGAAAGAGTAAAACAGAATAGGATAAACAGAAAAGAGAGAGAAAGCACAAAAAATATAAGAATTGAAATACAGTGATAGAAGGTAAAATAAGCATAAAGTAGAAAAGAGGAAGGATAAGAGATTGACGAGGATAAATTAAAGGAGGTAAGAGGGAAAAGGGAACAGAAAGAAGATATCTGAAGTTTTTTTCTGTTTGTGGTAGGAATGAAATGCCATCTTCCAGTGTGTTTTGACTGATTTTATAGAAACACTTCCCCCAACACTTTTCCCACCTAAATGGACGACGTCTGACACTTTGTAGCTATTGCAGAAGAATATTACTTTGTTTGCGAGGACGTTTATGTTTTAAGACAACACAACAACAAATCCCAAGTCCATACCAGCTTCTTAAAAGTTATCGTGAGAAACAATATCACCTCGAGATTTCAGAATATCCTTGAAAAGTCTTCTCCAACCATCCTGAATGACTCAGTGGGGCGTGTATTCTCACCAAAGACCCTTAGATCCTCCCCTGAACCCCTTCCTCTTTAGGGCTCAGCCTCCTTCCCCAGTACCACCTGCTCGAAAGAGTTGGAAATTGCAAATGAGGACGAGGAAAATCAATGCCTTTTGGGAACATCCCACGAGAAGGGCCCGGCCAGTGTCTCCGAAGCTCACTTATTCATGAAATCCCGTCCGCGCGCGGTTTGTTCACGAAAAAAGAGCTACTCGCTAAAAGAAAAGAAAATTTCTTTTCTTGACTCCACGAGTTCCATTTTTTATTCAATAAGTGCCCGGATGCGCGGACTTTTCAGGAGAGATTCTCGTTGAGGTGGGGGATCAAAGATGCCATGTTGGTCGGTTGTGAGGCCGAATAGGAAAAAATGGAGGGTTTTTTTTATTTTTAGGTTTTTGGGGGAATAAAGAGGGTCGATGGAAGTTTTTGAAGTCCATCAAAGTCCGTTTTTATCTTCGACGGGTTTTACTGTGTGATGTATGAGTCTTTTCTTTTCAGGGCGTTTATATAAGGCATTGTCTTCTAAATCTGTCGTGCTTTAAAGCAGCGTTCGAAATTGCGGTCATCCGCTGGTCCGAGACCACTTAAAAACTGCTCGAACCCCATTGGTCAGAAAATCACTGGTCTGCCAGACTAGGGGCAAAAAATATCCTACTCTCCAGTTCTAACCGAGTTTTTCTTTTTTGCTGCAAAACTAATTAGAAATTTTATGACGGTTAGTGCAGTATTAACATTTAATTAGGAAAAGTACTTAATAAATTGGATATTTTCTAATTTATTTATTTAGTATAAGTTTGTTGTTCAGCTTACTTTTTTTAATTATTTATTTGTAGTCACTTTTAAATGCAATAGTAGTTACTTTAAAAAATTAAAACCTGTCCTTTTTAATTTAGCGGACCAGTCATTTTGGTAGAGAAATTTGTAACGCTGCTTTAAAGGGTAAAAAATAATCCCAAATCCCTAGGTTTCTCTAGGACTAATTCAAAAAGCTCGGTTTTTTTCATTTCTTCAAACCAATCACATAAGTTACATTTTATGTCATAATTTCAATAAAAAAATGATAAACTTTTCTATATTTAATACTTTTAGTTCTACTTTATTTTAGGTGCCTTCATTTTATTAGTCCAAATTTTGTTTAGGTTAAATTTTACTTCCTCTCATTTGTCACTTTTGCATGAAAAGTGTTCTTTCTTGTCCTTAATAAACCTTAAAATTCTATCGCTTACCTTTGGAGTATAAAAGATAGAAGCATATAAATAAATTAAAAAAAGCTAATATTTTCAACATCACGTTGTGTCCCTACTAAATCAAATACTACAGCTACTTAACCACTTACGAAACTAATTTCAGTGTAAGCTTAAATTCGTATTCAAGAGGGGATTTTTTTATGAAAGATTTATAAAATAGTCCTTAAGACCCAAGTACTCTATTTCTATTACCTATGACGATTCTAATTCAAACTCAAACCTTCTACCAAAATTTTCCAATCTTAAGACAGCATTGCATCCTAAATTACTGCCAATTAATTAGGTTATAAGTGTATTTTATAACGCGTTGCTCACATCAGGACATAGAGATCCAAACAAAGCTAAACTGACCAATCATAATTACGAGTCTTCTCTTTGAGGTTTAAGGGTAACCCCAACCAGGGGCGCAGCGACGGGGGGACCAAGGGGACCAAACACCCCCCAGAGACTGAGAGGTCACTTGATATTGTAGAGAATTTCCAATACTCGTAAAAAAATTCAAAACAAGTTCGAATCTCTTTCTGCTGAGCGACCCCACCGCACCGATCAAGGAACTCCTACCCGATGTCCAATTGAGGGCTTCGGTGCAAGAACCGGGTATCTCCACTTTCGACTCAAACTCACTTTCGGAAAAGATTTGGAGACGTCTTCAACGTTGGTGTTCGTTTAGGGTTTCTGTATAATGATTGGCGTAAGTGCGAGATTAGAAACTGTTCAATTACTAGCCATACTGACCCCTTGCCATACTGAGCCATAGTAACCCTTGTACTCGTAAAATGAACCATCTGTGCTTTTGAAATTGAATTTTCCCGTTAGTCCACGGTTTGTTTCACAGAGAAAAATCCTAACAGAGGGTCCAAAACGATATATTCAAAAGTTGGATGGGTTGGAGGGCGCCACGATCAACTAAATGATTGACAGAGTGATCAAACCTGTGATTGGCTGTCACTCAATCTTCTATTTTCGAAGGAGAAGGAAAAAGTTTTTCTCAACCAATCAGGCTTTTCCGTCCCGCCTCTCGTGACGTTGTTGCGATCGCAGCGCCAAAATAGCCCCAAACTCATCCAACTTTTCGATTTCCAATAGCGCCTATGGCGACGGACTCTCTGTTCTAGTACTCTGTGGTTTGTTTCACAGACAAATCAGTTCAGTCAATGGGCGGGGCTTATTAAATGGCCTCATCGAGTGAAGTCAGAACCAAAACCTTTCTGTGAAATCTTCCATTTAAAAACAGGAATTAATTTTCTTATAAAGTTTATTATCTTTATTTTTTGTCTACTAACATTTTCGAAACCTTCGATCTTTTTACAAAAATGGAACTTCCTTGAATTTTAATATTTTAACTTTTTTTCCCTTTATCCTGCTGTATGTCATTGCCTTCTAAATTTTCATCACAATCCTCCATTTTACAACAAAATAAATTTGCTTCCAAATTAATCAGCTTTTAAGCCCTTAAATCGTAGTTTCTATCCTATACTCTATTCATTTTGAACTGACGCTTGAAAATATTTCCTTCCCCCACCACCGATCGGTAACCATAGCAACTATACTGGTCAAAGTGACGAAGAAGGCTTACTATTGGCTGTGCGAAGAACGTAACTATGGTTACGCTTCTAACGTGGGGGAAAGCACTATTTCTCAAGCGCCAATTCTAAATGAATATAGTATAGTTAAGTATCCTCTTATTCAATAATAATTCAAGTAAATATTATAAAATAGAAGGAATTTAGAACGCATAACAGGTCTACCATCCCATAGTTGTAAAAACGTAAAAGGTTTTCCCTGTAATTCAATGAAGATTAGATACTCGGTGCAACAGTTATAAAAGAACGCCCTCTTATTGATTACCCTACTAAACCATCAACCTAAAACCCCCATCCCCTTATTAAAGTTGTTCAAATTCAGTTGTTCCTACAAAGACTGAAATTGAATGCGGCGTTAGTTCTAAGTGAATCTCGAAGATAGCTAATATGTGTGCAGGATTTTTGTCGATCCCTAGTAGGCTAGTAGCACAGCTCATACCAAATATGTCAAGTTTACGTAATTTCTACTAAATGTAAACGAAATTTGGCTATATTTGACGAAAATTGGACGAATCTTGAATGCTTTTTATGCTTGGGTAAACAATTCACTTGTCTGAATCTGTGAAATTAGTAATCAGCTAGCTAGAATTGGCGATTAATCAGAGTTACGCCAAATTATTGTTAGCCATAAAAAAGCGAAGCAAGAAAGTAGTATATTTTAGGGTTGCATTAATTGGCAGTGTATTGCTGAATTGGCGAATCTAACTTATAATAAACTTGATTTCAATGTGGAGATACCCGGTTCTTGCCCCGAAGCCCTCAGAGGGCTTCGGTGCAAGAACCGGGTATCTCCACTTTCGACTCAAACTCACTTTCGGAAAAGATTTGGAGACGTCTTCAACGTTGGTGTTCGTTTAGGGTTTCTGTATAATGATTGGCGTAAGTGCGAGATTAGAAACTGTTCAATTACTAGCCATACTGACCCCTTGCCATACTGAGCCATAGTAACCCTTGTACTCGTAAAATGAACCATCTGTGCTTTTGAAATTGAATTTTCCCGTTAGTCCACGGTTTGTTTCACAGAGAAAAATCCTAACAGAGGGTCCAAAACGATATATTCAAAAGTTGGATGGGTTGGAGGGCGCCACGATCAACTAAATGATTGACAGAGTGATCAAACCTGTGATTGGCTGTCACTCAATCTTCTATTTTCGAAGGAGAAGGAAAAAGTTTTTCTCAACCAATCAGGCTTTTCCGTCCCGCCTCTCGTGACGTTGTTGCGATCGCAGCGCCAAAATAGCCCCAAACTCATCCAACTTTTCGATTTCCAATAGCGCCTATGGCGACGGACTCTCTGTTCTAGTACTCTGTGGTTTGTTTCACAGACAAATCAGTTCAGTCAATGGGCGGGGCTTATTAAATGGCCTCATCGAGTGAAGTCAGAACCAAAACCTTTCTGTGAAATCTTCCATTTAAAAACAGGAATTAATTTTCTTATAAAGTTTATTATCTTTATTTTTTGTCTACTAACATTTTCGAAACCTTCGATCTTTTTACAAAAATGGAACTTCCTTGAATTTTAATATTTTAACTTTTTTTCCCTTTATCCTGCTGTATGTCATTGCCTTCTAAATTTTCATCACAATCCTCCATTTTACAACAAAATAAATTTGCTTCCAAATTAATCAGCTTTTAAGCCCTTAAATCGTAGTTTCTATCTTATACTCTATTCATTTTGAACTGACGCTTGAAAATATTTCCTTCCCCCACCACCGATCGGTAACCATAGCAACTATACTGGTCAAAGTGACGAAGAAGGCTTACTATTGGCTGTGCGAAGAACGTAACTATGGTTACGCTTCTAACGTGGGGGAAAGCACTATTTCTCAAGCGCCAATTCTAAATGAATATAGTATAGTTAAGTATCCTCTTATTCAATAATAATTCAAGTAAATATTATAAAATAGAAGGAATTTAGAACGCATAACAGGTCTACCATCCCATAGTTGTAAAAACGTAAAAGGTTTTCCCTGTAATTCAATGAAGATTAGATACTCGGTGCAACAGTTATAAAAGAACGCCCTCTTATTGATTACCCTACTAAACCATCAACCTAAAACCCCCATCCCCTTATTAAAGTTGTTCAAATTCAGTTGTTCCTACAAAGACTGAAATTGAATGCGGCGTTAGTTCTAAGTGAATCTCGAAGATAGCTAATATGTGTGCAGGATTTTTGTCGATCCCTAGTAGGCTAGTAGCACAGCTCATACCAAATATGTCAAGTTTACGTAATTTCTACTAAATGTAAACGAAATTTGGCTATATTTGACGAAAATTGGACGAATCTTGAATGCTTTTTATGCTTGGGTAAACAATTCACTGGGCTGAATCTGTGAAATTAGTAATCAGCTAGCTAGAATTGGCGATTAATCAGAGTTACGCCAAATTATTGTTAGCCATAAAAAAGCGAAGCAAGAAAGTAGTATATTTTAGGGTTGCATTAATTGGCAGTGTATTGCTGAATTGGCGAATCTAACTTATAATAAACTTGATTTCAATGTGGAGATACCCGGTTCTTGCCCCGAAGCCCTCAATTCTCCGAAGTGTCCTCTGTCCATTTGGAGTTGGGCCGTCAAAGCTGAAGGGTCAAAGAAGGGGGATTTTCGCCGATAACGACCCCTGGTCGCAAATTTTAGGAAATGCCCGATGACACTTCACCCCTTTAATTGTTTTTTTTGCGTTCCTTTCCAAACAACACCCCACGTGACTTCTTGGGAGAAGGGGGCAAGATTTTGGTCTATTCGTGTTTCGTGTCGTGTCTGCTGCTTTTTCTGTGCTGATGACCACATTGCTGGATTTCTAATTTTTAGTCTCCTCAAAAGGTAAAATGTTTTTATGTTTATTTGGAAAAGTGAAGGGAAGAATTAAATTGTACTTCATTCTGGTTTTTGATAAATAATTACTTTGATGTTAATTTGGTATGACTTGTGTTTGTGTCGTTGGCTTATAAACGCTCCTATTTCAAACCAGAAGTGTTGAATGTTTTTCATTAAAAATGCTTCCAACTTACCAGCCAGTAGGTTTATGTTATGTTTTTAGAATTACAGGTACAGGCAAAAAGTACTATTATTTATAGTTTACATTTTCTTTCTTCCTTCCCTTTTTAAATTTAATTTGTAGTTCTTATATTAGAATATTTCTATTTTCAGACTTTTTTGTTTAGTTAGTTTTAATTTGATTCACTTTTACGGTGGATATTTTCCCTCCTGTTTCGTTTTTTAGTCATTTTAGTTGAGAAACAGTTAAATTGAAAAAGAACAAATCCGCGTTCATTAACTTTTTAGAATAGGTATCTCATTCGATAAATGGCGAATTTTTTTCTTCTTTTTAGCTTCATTAATTAAGCATAAAATAGATTAAAGTGAAAATTAGAGAAACTGCTTAATTTTAATATATAGTAAAATATTTTGAAATTAGCGTTTCCTTGTCAGCACTCAACCAATTAATTAATTGTTAGTATGATATTAAATAAAATAGTTGTCATTAATTGTTTTATGATTATTGTAAATGAAGGAGTATATCAAACATAAACCATTCAACGTTGCTTTCTGAAAATCTGAAATTACGCCCATGTGAATGAACTTGTGTGTTCTATTATAGTGATTATAAAGGGTTATTTTAGAAAAAAATATTAAAAAACTTATGCAACTTGTCTTTTTATTTTACGTATGGGGCCATCCATAAATGATGTCACACTTTTTTTGCCCATTTTTGACCCCCTCCCCCCCCCTTTGTCACAAACTGTCACACTTCCCCATACCCCCCCCTCTGTCACATGTCACGCTCTTAAACCAACAATATGTCTGATATATTTGAAAGTGCCCAGAACCAAGTTTTTTTTGTTGATTTTCAGCTGCCGGATGTGATGTCACAACTTTCAAACCCCCCTCCCTCCCCCTTGTCACAAACTGTCCCAAATTGATTAACCCCCTCTGAGCGTTACGTCATTTATGGACGGCCCCTATACGAAATCGCAAATGCAGCTGTAAGCATCCTTTTATGTTTTTTTATCCCAAAATAGCTAGTGCCATAATTAAAAATCCAATTTTTTTAGTATGTAAGAAAAGAACTCTATAGTTATATAGATAGTTTTAATTATTTGTTATAATTCTTAATAACTTGAACTAATAATTTAGAATATCTTCTTTTTTCAAAGCACGTAACCGAGTATAACGGAAGCCTTGGAAAAGGCAACATCCAGCACTGAATTTGTTAAATTTTCTTTTACGTAGGGTTTTTTTAATTCTTTGAAATTAACTACTGATTTGATTGACGAGTTTTTGGTATTAAAAAGTTTAGAGAAAAAATTACGTACTATAGTATAATTTTTTTCTCAATTTTATATATCTTCAATATTTAAAAAATAGAAATGGGCTTAAATGCTATACCAAAACAATTGTTCAATGGCAATCGAAATGTTATTTTATGATTTTTACTTTTCATTGTTTAAAATTTATTGAAAAAACTTAATTTTTTTAAAATTTTTCCTTTTTATTATCTGGTATTGAAACTTTGTAAAAACATATACTTATTTAATTTAGTTTGTTTAATGTTTATAATCTTTTTGTTAAAATTTCTTTCTTTTCTAAAAAATTTGTCTTACCAGTTTTCACATCAAAGAAGCCCCGCCCTTTAAGTAAAAGTTCCAAGATCCACCCTTTCTAGCATTTCTATTTTCTTCAAGGGCGCGACTGGACAGCCCCGGGTGGGCTTGGGCTTCTCCAAAAAATTATCTTATAGTCATAGATAAACAATATTGTAACAGTAGAACTGAAAGAGGTTCTAATAAAAAAAATCTTTACTATTTACTTAAATTTGGTACTAATTAGTTTATTAATTTATAGCAGTTCAGCAACAAAGAAATTTTTCACGTTCATCTTTATAAATTCTACATAAAGCTTCTCGTGTTTTTGAAAAACTAAGAAACCCAAATAATTTTTGACTGGTCCCCCCCAGAAGGAATTTCTGGCTGCGCCCCTGACCCCAACCATCTCTTATTAAAAAGAATCGACTATTTTCTTCATGATACTGGAAAAGATGCCATCGCTTTGTGTTCCCCTCCAGCCCAAACCAAAGACCTTTTGCAAAGGAATAGGTCAGCTCTTATAGCCATTTAGGCCTCTTCACAGCATTTCGATTTCTTCCCACTGAAAACAAAACAAACTTCAAAACACGAACTTCTTCCCACTAACACAATCAATACCCCCCAAGACAAAGAAAGCCTCGACCCCAGGAACCATTCGGGTACTCTGGAACCCAGTCGACCCCAACTGTGGCCCCCCGGCATCCCTGAGGGAAGAGGGAAATCCCTTTTAGGAAACCACTTTACACTCGTTCCCCAATGGATACATTTCTCTCGGCCAGAAAGTCGAGCAAACAAGACAGAGAAAAGGCAACTTCGATTTTCAGATTTTTTTTCGCTTCTCTCGCGCGCCTTTCTTTCTTTATCGGAGTTTTTCAGTTTGAAGATTCACGAGAGGGTGCCATTTCGTTTGGAAGTTGTAAAAAAAAGGTGAAGAGGAGCCCTTTAAAAGTTTGTTCTTTGGAAACAATTGTTATGTAGTGCTGTTCCGGGGTTTTTTTTCGGGCCACGGGCCAATGAGCCACGTCGACTTAGTTCCATCCCTGTGCTTTGTTATGGCGTTTATTTTGCGTTGAATACTGCGAGGTGTTTTGAAAGTACTGAAGGCTAAGCCTGTTTCGAAAATACCTTTTTTAAATGAATTCTTTAGAATTGAAACCATATTTTTTAAAATTTCTTTTACTCATCTCATATTTTGAACAAAATACCTTTATTGAGAGAACCCGAATTTAAGTTAGCTATTGAATATTGATAGTATACCACCTTCTTATTTTCTATTGGTTTTGATATATTTATATTTCTTTGAGAAATTCAAAAAATAAAACTTTTTTGAAGGCTTATTCTTTATAGTTTCATCTGAAATGAAAACAAATATTTGAAATGCTAGAAATGAAAATGAAATGCTTTTATACTTATGCTAGACGCGTACGTATAAAACTTGTGTTTGTAAATAATATAAAAAATGGTTTTCCTAACACACTTTTACTATCAATACACAGAAAATAAATAATTTCATACACAAAAGGGCAGGAAAATGTATGTCAAAAACTAATCGGCTTCTGGAAGATTATCGTGAAGAAATTTCACTGAATTACTGTCAATACTACTGAGAAATATCATTAAGTAAGATTTAACTCCTGTTAATAAATCTCAATAATAAGGATATTTTTAATGTACTTCTGGTGTAAATTTCCTCGGATCCTGGTGAAAGAACGCAAAAAACTTGAATACTTCCTTAAATAAAAACCAATGTAATTATTAACCTAGATTATGAACCCAGGGTATTTATTTGTTAGACCAGGGAAATAACCAAAGGGACTTTCTCACTAAAACCACCCATATCTCTCTAAATTTTAATACCACCGTCAAAAATATTCTCTATTCAGAGGTCCGCGTTGTAAATAAAATTATATTTTTAAATTTTAACCTCAGATTTCTGATTTGCTTGTATGAAAAGAATTCTCGGCTTAAAAAATAGTTTTAACGCTGACTCCATTTAATTTTTAAGAGTACATCTACAATTGAATATTATTTTCAATTTTGATAATTTTTCTATGCAAGGAAAAACATCAACTAAATGTTGATTGAAAAGAAAAATAATCCCAATTTTACTATCAAAGTTTTAGCCACGTCTTTTATAAAGTTATACCTGAATCTTCAAGCTCCTTACTCTTGATCAAATTTCTCTAGCTCATAGCGGATTAGATGCTAATAATACACCTGATATGCAACTCAAACCCGCCTTACAAAGAGATAAACCACAATCTTCAAAATGAATGCGTTATTGAAACAGACCATTAATCCCCGTCCCAAAACGATTGGAGGTTTAATCATACACCTCGCTATCTCCCGAAATTTCATACCAAATGGCCATTACGGTATCACTCCCTGCAACTCATTACGTGGTGGCTGCAGACCCGAATAATTCTATGGGAAGATCTAGCGAGGATTATCGTGGAAGTTTGGAGTTGGTGAGCGGTGCAAATTGTCTTTTAAAGGGCTCCTTGGATTTGCATATGATGTTGTTTGGAGTGTTGCTTCCTTCGAATTGAGATGGTTAGAATGAAAGTGGCCCAAGTCCACTGAAGGTAGTTTTGAGTAGTCGAAGGTAACGGCGTCTGTGTTGCTCCTATGGAGAAGGCTTTTTTAAGCAAATCTTACAGGCCAATAATCATTGAGCTTTTGACTTGGCGATTATCATACTAGGTAAAGAGAGACGTAAAAAATCCAAATCCATGCTTTTCTTAAATTTTGTATTATTGGACTTACACCACTATCATCCTGAGCATCTCAATTGTTGAGGAAGAGTCCGAGATAGTGTTAGCGTGAGCGTGAGGAGTGGTATTCATGAGTGAGTTAGGTGCACCCTGCGGGAAATATATGATGACGCGATGTCTTTTAATACAAAGGATTTACATACTAGTTTTTGACTCTTTAGCATACTATAATTTGTTGCAGTTGCATGCTCTATCAATTATGATGAAAAAAAGGCATAATTTAAAATTATTACAACTTAGGAACTCCATAGGGGTTCATGATGTTGTAGATTGACTATCACAGTTTTAAAAGGATACAATTCCGTCATTTATCTCGTGAAAAATTGTCAAGTTGTTTTGGAGACAAAATATTTTAATAACTACCCATCTCCATAACTTTATTTTTTGAATCAATGTAACAACAACGTAAGAGAGGCATTTCCAACCCCCCTTTTCTAGGTGATTCTGAATCGTCTATAGGTGTACCCTACCCCTCCTAGAAGTAATGAAACCCTTATCTAAAACACCCTGTATACAGGGTGTTTCAAAAGTCCGTTTCCCGGCTTTTATTTGGAACCAACGTGTCCTAGGGTCACGGAAGTAAGGTCTTCCCCTAGGTAAATGACCCTGGAGAATCCATTGAGATAACTTACAGCGCCCCTAGCGGCGAAATAAAAAAGTTTAAAAAATTAATTTAAAACTAAAGGAGATAGAGCAAAAACCTCAGTGAGGGTATTGTTGCCAACGGCATGAAGAACTCACTGAAAAAAATTTCATGAAAATATCTTGAATATTCGCGGAGATATTATAGCATGTGAAAAGCACTTTTTCAGGGGTCAAAAAATAAAAAGTTCGCATATTTGCAAATTTTTCAGTGTTATTGTGTAGTTTTGTGTTTTTTAGTTGAAAATCAATTAATAAAAATTTAATCAAAATATCAAAAGAATTTGCAAGTATGGGAACTTTTTATTTTTTGACCCCTGAAATATTCCCATACTTGCAAATTCTTTTGATATTTTGATTAAATTTTTATTAATTGATTTTCAACTAAAAAACACAAAACTACACAATAACACTGAAAAATTTGCAAATATGCGAACTTTTTATTTTTTGACCCCTGAAAAAGTGCTTTTCACATGCTATAATATCTCCGCGAATATTCAAGATATTTCATGAAATTTGTTTCAGTGAGTTCTTCATGACGTTGGCAACATTAACCTCACTCAGGTTTTTGCTCTATCTCCTTTAGTTTTAAACTAATTTTTTAAACTTTTTTATTTCGCCGCTAGGGGCGCTGTAAGTTATCTCAATGGATTCTCCAGGGTCACTTACCTAGGGGTAGACCTTACTTCCGTGACCCTAGGACACGTTGGTTCCGAATAAAAGCCAGGAAACGGACTTTTGAAACACCCTGTATATTCACCCTTTTAAGAGTCAAGGAAATGCAATGCAGTGAATTTTGTAGTATCTTTAAAGTGAATCATTTGCTTACACTTCACTGTGTTTCTGATTTGTTAGAAGAAGGCTGGCTGTGAGCTTGCAGTAGGTGAACCAAAAGAACAGGGTATGAACAGGGGCCAGTTTACTCGGATTCAAGTCAAAACACTTCCTATATAGAATCCATTTAACCTAAGATGAAAGTCGTTCGACAATCATATACATTATTCATGATGAAGACAGAGAAGAGTCGTATATTGCCTTATTTAAAGCTGGAGGATCTTGCCTCTCTTAAGAAGACTGGAATCCTGTTTCACAATGCAACGACTGCCCTCATGCCTTAATAATTCTTTTCGCCTACTTTAAACAATGCATTGCGAAGAAAATTTCACTTCATGTAATTAAATTTTTTCTAGCGTATTTTTACGATAAGTTGAATTATATGGTTATAAAACATACTACAAACACTATCCCAAAATAACGACAAATATTTTCGTGAGACCCAATTCATTCATAATTTGAGTCTAAGCCTCTTTATTACATATACAATTTTAGACCCTAAACCAGACAGATTAATGCATGAAAATTCCCAAAAAGTTCCGGTTTTCACGCACAGGAAAGTTTTGTATGCATTATGAAATTTTCGTTGCAGTTCAGACATGTTCAAACATAGAATAATTTCCCCCCTGAAAATGTCTAGAATTAATTAGTTTTCTTTATATTATTGTCCTTCCCCTCACATTCTGTACATGCGTGTTAATCCATAAAAAAGGAGTTAATTAGGTATTATTGTATTATTTCCATAGAGAAAGAAATCTTGGGTATTATAAAATATTAGATTATGCCCTGTTTATAACAAGCTTCAACTTCTCTAATACACCCGTGTTAAACCAATACAAAATAAACAACAAAATGTTTACTTTTAAAGTTACATAATTAGGATATTTACGGATTTTATATTTTGAAAAAGTACTTTCAAACGTAATTAGAGATAAGCATCTCAAAGGCATTAAATATAAGCCGATTGTTCTTAGCTTTCCATTTGGGCTTAAATATTCTTCAGAGTATCTAAGTATGAAGAATTAATTACCAAAACTCAAGAAGTTTAAAGGTTCAAGAAAAAATTTAGGATAATTGAGTATAGATGAAACTCATATTCAAAATTCGTTATGCTTAAATAGAAGGAATTAACACTCCCCCTCCCCCTCTCCTCTCCTCCCCTTGAGCTTCAATGTTTTTATTGTAGTATTATTGAGGTTATAAAAGCAGATAGAATAGGATTGGAAGAAAGTTTATACGGTTAACTAATACTACAATAGATTATGTTAATTTTAAGCACAACAGTGCACGTGATTTTGGAACTTATGAACTAATTCCATAAAAAATTATAGTTAAAAATATTTATTAAAATAAAACAATTAAATTCACCAGAGAATGACTTGTTTACCAAGTAAGGCCCACTTAAGTTTTGCTTGCTTTCCAGGGGTTCTCAAACTTTTTTGGCCCGTGGACCCCCTGACGACATTTTTTGTACCCCGTGGACCCCCTGTTATAGGGACCGTTCAAAAAGTAGCTAAAAATGTTATGTTTAGAATATATTTCTAAACCACACATAAATTTTGTAATTTTTTAAGTGTTCATAAAAAGTTGTTTCAAGTTTTTCAAGTGAAATTTTTAATGAAACTAATCAAAACATTAAAAATGTTACAAATCAAACATTTAAAATGTTTGAAACTAAAAACAAATAGAAACTTTTAATATCTTTACATTTCAAGGCACAAAAACTCTTAGCTTTAATAAATTTTTGGTCGCAAACTTGTCAAAGTTAATTGCTTTTGAGTGAGTTATTCATTCACCAAATCATAAAAAGAAATAATTAAAATTATTATAGGGCATGTTCACAAACAACAGTTAATTAAGTTCAACTATGAAAATAAATCAAATTACACTTATATGGAAAATGAAATTGAAAAAAAAAGTTTTTGCAATAAAGAAATATGGGTTGCTTTTTATACATACATTAAAAATTTAATCATTTACTTACGATTGAACAGCATTAATACATTTTGAAAACAATTTCATGAGTTTTCCATTGAAGAAAGAAATACTGATAGTCAAGTTTCACCAAAAGGAGAACCAAAATGAAAATATTCAATTATAAAAAGCGATTATAACATTAAAATATAACAAACTGATATTTGAATTTAAAAAATTAGGTACTTTAGGATTAGCTGGGTTCAAATCTTGAAAACACGCCTTTATTATTGACGTTTAACAAGTTACACATGAGAAAATGACCACCAATGGCTAAGGCTAAATGTAACAGAAGTCAAATGACAGTGTTGGTTTTCATGTTTAAATTTTTTTAAATTGACATTGATTAATTGACATTTAATTTTTGACAATTTATCATAGAACTTTCCGCTAGCTCCAGGTTAATCATAAAATATACAAAAAATTTCAAAATTTTTGAATTTGAATGGACCCCCTAGAAGTCACTGTGGACCCCCAATTTTCATTTTCATGCCTGTGGACCCCCTGTAAGTCGCTGTGGACCTTTGGGGGTCCATATGGACCACTTTGGGAACCACTGATCTAAATAAAGAGTGGGTCATTGAATCAATCATTAAATCATTAATTTTAATCATTAAAGAGTGGGTAGTTGAACCACTTACCCCTTCTTAATTAGAACACACATCTAATTTTAAAAAAGACCAGCTAAGAAATATGTAAAGACTTATTTTAGAAACTAATAATAAATTTTTGTGTGTTAATATAGCCTTAAATAAAATAAGTCATAAGTTCAAATTTAACCATTTCAGAGATTTTCTTCTAAGCTTCAGAAATGTATTGTTCCAAAAAAAGGGTTTCACTTAACCATCCCGAATAGTAAAAATGTATTTTAGCTTTGAACAACCAACTCAACTGAAATATTTAGCAATAACTTTTTAAGGTGTTATGCTTTTAGTAAGGTTAATACTACTTACAAAATCCCTAACGCAATTCATCAACGGTCCCAAACACAAAAAGTAATAAAACGCAACCTGAACTCCCGTGAAAAGCATACAAAACTTTCAGCCAGCAAACCAATCAGCACGAGACAGTGAAACATACAAACCCTTTCTTCCTAATCAGCACTTCGCTATTACTGCTACTCAACAATTGTGTTCGGGGCCTCCATACATATACAACCCACCCCTACATCCACACGCTACTACAGCCACTACTAAAGCACTAATTACTGGAAACCCCCTATCAGATAGCTTGTCAGCCGAGCCGCTGCAGTCCTAATCACATACAGGGCGTTGAGAAGTCCGCGGGGAATTATAAAATACGGATCTCATTTGATGCGAGGGAAATAAGTTCCCTTAATAAAGAACCTGTCAGTGGCCTCGGTGAAATGAATGCCGAGCTAATGCCTGGAGATGTGGAGGCTGAAGAATCGGATACTTTGTGTCTAGGAGAGGGACGCGTCGCGATTTGTCAGCTAAGTTGACTGTCGTTGTTATTCAGACTGGAATACTGCAGTTGGTATGGGATTATATGCGTAATCTTAGGAGTTGGGAGGGAATGTTGGGTTTTATTAGGGTGGGAAAGAGAGGTAATAAAATCACGACTAAGGATAGGTTTTTACTGGAACATTGTTTAGTGCCCTTACATTTTGTAAGCCTGTAGCATTAGTCATAAATGTGGTGTAAAGATTTAAAGGGGCTAAGCGCTATTGATAAAAAAAAGAATGAAAGTACGCAGTTAATTTATTATACTCTGTTCATTTAGAGTAGGCACCTGAGGCGTAATGTAGTATTAGAAGCAGTTACTATTGTAATTATCGAAAAATTTTCTTGTGCCTAACAAGGCAGCCTAAACAGAAGTATTTAAAATACTGTAAAAGAATCGGTCTCTGAAGTTGCGTGATGAGCTTTATTAGGCGTTATTGGTCCTGTTTCAGGCGCCTATTCTAAATGAACATACTATAAAGTACTACATATTTTGAGCCACTTACTACCACCTGTAAAAATTTTCTGCGAGTTATAAGCTTGGATTGGTTTAGAGTTTTATAGCACCAAGTCCCTATTAAAACATTCTGTGCCAAACCAGATAAAGCTAGTTGAGCTTGGGATGAAGATATATTATTTGTTCTACAAATTGTATTTTGCATACTTTTCTTTCTGTAGACTGTGATTCAAAAAAGACTTTAAAAAGCAAATTTGAAATTTCAATTAAAGTTTTCAGCGTTAGTAGAAAATATAAGTTTGCGTAGGTATTATAAGTATCAATGTTACAAATAAAATGCATACAGGGATTTTACTTGTTTGAACACCTTATAGAACATGTTATGAAGTTTAACAACTTTTAAAATAGAACATTTGAAAAACATTTTTTACCTGAAGCCTTGTACCATCACATATAATTTAGATTAAAAGTTTCACTTCCGGGAAGATTGCGCTACCTTAAAAGCGACACTTTAAGAAAATCAAACATTCAAAATATTGACTAGAGACTCTTCAATCTGTGGTAATAAGTGAATGTCGATAGAAGTATATGTGTGGATTATCATCATTTGAGGTGAGATGCTTTAATCCAATTTGTGGTGCTTTGACAGTTTTCACACTTAAGTTATTTATTAGCTTTGTCTGATACTGATTTTCTAATTAACATTTCATTGGTGTCTTTCTCTAACTTAATTTTTTCTTTTAGCTTCTAATAAGAACGTCTAAAATGTGTAGATAAACTTAAAATAATCAAACTTTAATAGATAATTTCCAACCGCATAAGTCTTTATAAACCTGAAAAATAATAAAGAACTTAAATGTCTGATTTGAAGTTTAAAGGTTTTTTTAATTTAAATTATTAAAATGACACGTGATAATGTCCCTAAAAAGCTTTGAATTAATGTTAAGTTTAAACAATTTTGAGACATGACTTTTTTTTAAAAAATCTGTCTCTTTTATTACATTGAAATGAAAGAAAACTTGTCGGTATATAGAGTACAACCCTCAAAGGAGCCATTAGAGAAGAACGTGATTTCACTCAAAACACTCAAAAGATACTAAGGTAAATGTGGGTATAGTGGACACTTTAAGGAAAATTTTCGCTTAAATTCTTAATAAATACCAATCAATTTGCTTCAAAACGGTTATCATCCTATTTTTAGGTTAATTGGATCTACTTCTTTTGATTTTACTATTAAAAACTTTAATTAGATTGGGCAAAGTATTTTTAATTAATTTTTTAAAAGTACTCCAAATTGCATCTATAGTGGCCACATAGATGAAGCTGTTGCTTCTATGGTGGACACCTCTTGCATCAATAGTGGACACCTGTCTTTTTCTGCCTATATGAGGGGTTTATGCATGAAATTGGGGGGTTTTTCTTGGTATAGTCGTTTATTTCTAATTAAATCTTCCTTCCCAACGAAATGTATTTTAGATTCAATCAAATTAGCTTTATTTAAAAAAAATTGATAGTTTTTGGCCCAAAGTCTACGCTGTAGCTGATTTGAGAGGAATTTAGCATGTAATTCAATGTTTTAGAAACATTGGTTCCCGAAGCCAGAATGAAACCAAATTTATTTAACACTCATTTTAAAGCACAGTCAACAGTTTATGAAGAAAAACTGATTCAAATTAAGTATTATTTATGTTTCTATTAGACGCCATTGCGGTGGCCACTATTGGAAAATCTAAGATTATGCGTTGGTAAAGTGGACACCCCCATAAATCCTCGTTAAGTCAGCATTTTCAAATAAATTTTATTCAGTATTATTTTATACACTCTTATTTATCTTGATATAAATTTAAAAGTCAATCAAGCGGTAATAAATACGAAAAAATCAGTTCCGACTTACTCGTTTCCTTACGCGATTCAATAAGCAAAATCAAATTTCAGTCACTCGGCCGATGTTGTTATTTTCAAATATTTAAATATCCTTCCCATGCTGATCTGTGGTATCGGTGGTAATTTATCAGCTTACCTGATTGCACAATCTACTATGCCTATGAATTTTGACGCTGTTCGATGCCTCTAACTCGTTTTATTTAAAATTAATCAGCTATGTGGCCACTATTGGTACAGTGTCCACTATACCCACATTTACCTTATGTTATTAACAACTAAGTGATTCCTGTTAAAGTTTAAAGTTAGACCATAAAGTAAATGTAACGTATGCAAACATTTTTTAACTGTTTGAAAACTTAATTATTTATCAACCACTAAATTTGCAAAAAAGGCAGACACAGTTTAATTTTACTTTTTTAAAATTTATATCATTGCATCTTTATGCCGATCATGTACGGCGTCAAAAGATATCAAATTTTACTACTAAAATAGTTTTTCTTATTTCTCATTACATGCATTTTAAACTTACAATTTAATCCAGTGCTTGTGTCACTTTGTGTTAGCACAGATTGCTAAGTTTGCATTTCCTTATTTGATTACCATTTTATTAATTTTTAGAATAGTTATGCCTAAAAAGTTAATTATTTTCTTATAATTCTTTAACATTTTATTTTAAAAGATAAAATTATAAAAATGAATCTGCAGCAGCTGTTATTCTGAATTCACCCTTGATCAATAGCATCTAAATAACGATGTTTTTTTCACTTAGATATCAAACGTAAGAATCGCCAGGAATTGTATTCTTCTTGTATTTAACGTAATATATTTACCTAATATCTACGTCAGTTTAACTATTTCTAAATGAAACGAATTCACCCAGATGTTTTAAATTTCATTTATACATCACATCACACCTCAACTATACTCTATTCATTTAGAATTGGCGCTTGAGAAATATTGCTTTCCCCCACGCTAGAAGCGTAACCATAGTTACGCTCTTCGAGCAGCCAATAGTAAGCCTTCTTCGTCACTTTGACGAGGATAGTTGCTATGGTTACCGATCGGTGGTGGGGAAGGAAATATTTTCAAGCGCCAGTTCAAAATGAACAGAGTATAATTTTTAATCTGTCCATATTGTCTCTCAAAGCTATGCCATAAGGTTCTCTCAGATCATTATATTTACACTTATAGGTTGCTTTTTCCTGCGTAAATGTGTTTGAAAGGGAAAAACTAGTTTTACAGATAAAGTTTCTTGAAAGAACCTGCACCTTAATGTTAGCTTTACCTGGGTAAACCTTCCCTAGAGGAAAAACTAGTTTTACAGGTATTAGATGAGGACACGGAAAAACAAGTTTTACCAGTAACATGTTAACTTAGGTTTGACTGTAAATATGAAATTGGTAAAATTTGTTTTTATGCTTAGTTTTTAAGCACTTGCTCTAATCTTCTTATCATTGTAAAGCTCACCTTCTTAGACTCATACACTTAGATCCATACACATAACTTATCTCCATAGCAATCTATCAGTACCAAAATTTAGTCAAAATCTTGAATTTGAGATTTTGCAATAAAAATGAAGATAATACCATTAGAATTATTCCTACCAAGTTTCATAATGATACGTGGATTCTAAGTGTGAAAATTTTGAGACTTCTGAAGCCTAGATAGTAAGAAGCCTATTTTTCTATCTTTAAACTGCTTTTTCTAAAAAAACAAGGTTTTTAATGTTTAAAATCTAAAGGCTTTTTTTTCTAATCATCCAAACCACTTCAAACTTCGTAGTCATTATCAGTAACACCTGTTTAACATCTTCAGGCATGGATTTTATAATATATTTCTTAGATTTTTTTACGGAGCAGTAAAGTGGAAACTTAGGATATTTTTCGAAAAAAATGCCAAATTTCTGAGTTTTTTTTATTTTTCAGAAACTTTTATAGATAATCGAATTTCCATGCCTACAAGTGTTTATATATGTTAAGACAAAAATAAAATCAAAAGAACATATATTAATTGAGGAGTATCAATTTAAATTTAGGGTAATTTTGGGCATTGTTTTGAAGTTTTTTGTAATTTTTTTAAATAAATTTCTGAACTAGCTTTTTGGGTTAAATATGAATTAGTATGAAGTAAATACATAATTTAACACCTTAAAAGATAATAAAATCCTGTTATTAGAGAACAATATTTTTTGGTAACGAGTCCCCTTAATTCCAAGAAACTACAGGTTAAGAAAAAAATTTAATTTTCACCAATCACAGGCATCAATAAAATGTTTAATGAATGCAAAAATGAAATTTTCCAAGCAATCGATATAAAAATTCAAACATACTGCTCAGCCAACGATAGTAAAAGGGTCACGTCATTTTTACAGACTTTGCACGGCCGATAGTTGGGTAACCAATGATAGTTGGGGTCTTGCTTCTATCATTATGTACAAGAAATGTATCTTCCTCTTTCGATCAACTGACCCTCAACGTCCACCTGTCTCCCCTCCGAAATACTAAATCCAGCGTTGTCAATATCACGTGACCCTTTTACTATCGTTGGTTTAGCAGTATATGCATTAATAAATTTAATAATTGTAATTTATTTTAATAAATTCGTAACAAAGATACAGAGGATAATACCTGACAACTTTTTAATATTCCTAAAACACTAATGTTTCCTTTTTTTACTTTTCGATGGTATCTTTCACAACCCATATTAATAAAATGGGTCAACAAACAAATTTTTCTTTTCACTTTTTACAAGCTAATTTCACGTTTCAAACACTTCCTTCAGTACATTTTCCAAAAGAAAAAAAACGGTTAGCAAAATGTCTACGAAAATCCCACGCGGACACTTCATCATTTTCAATTTCGCTCTTTGAATCTCATTGAATAAAACATGCCATTTCATTATTGTGTAACGCTCCCCATAATAAATTTACGTCACAAATTCAAGCTCGCTTTACACGGCTTCGTAATTTATTTATCCACCAGGCTTTTTGTACGCAACGATCGAGCAGAAAAAAATCGGGAAGTAGTGTCAGTTTCCTCCAGCGCATTCCAAATGCATTAATCTGTCACAGCATTATCGAAAAGAAGGATGCTCGACTATTTTTCACAACAGGAACTTTAAAGTCTCGCCTCTGGGCCCGAATATAAAGTAGAACATCCATCCATCTGGACTGGTATTAAAATGTGTCAGTCCCACTACCGTCAGTTTTTTCCCTTAATTTCAGGAGTATTCGACATGGTAGTATTCGACAGACAAGGTCGATGTGGACAAACCGTATGAGAAATGTTCAAAAGAAATAGCAAGTATCAGATTGGATCAGAAAGTACAAATCCTGTCTTTGTTTTTTTTCAATGTTTGGGGGGAGAAATAATTAGTGAGTACGTAATGTATAGCTTCAATCCAACTTCTCCCCATTCCAAAAAAAATCTGTTTTTGTTTGGCGAGTTTTTAGTTAATGCGAAATTTCCCGCACTTAGTCCTTGCATTTTGTATAATTCTGTTCATAAAATTAATGTTTCTAAAATTCCAAAGCTGGTTAAGAGATAAAATCATAAAATTTAATGTGCTGTATTTTTGTAACCTAAGAATTCAGGATAATTATGTAAATCTTTTAGCCATATACAATAGATGTGGCTAATACTAATGCAGATGTGCTAATGGATAATACTAATGCATAGCTTCTACAAGGAACGAAAAATCATAATTCAATTCTTTCTAAAATTCAAATTACAAGGCATGAAAAGAACACTAAGCAATGAAAACTCTCTCCATTTAAAACACATTAAAATTTAATTTCACTTATTTACATACATGATATTTTTTAAAAGTTGTACAATTTTTACAAATGGATATAAAAATATATAGATGAAAGACAAACAACTTGATATTTTGACAGAAATCATTTTGATTATGAAATAGTAGAACTTCATAAAACTTGACCTTCTAAAGGAAAAATGCTTGTGATAAATAGAAGGTGGTCATGCAATCAAACACAAAATGATCCTTAAATTATCAACAAAAATCTACAAATTAAAACTTACTCAATGAAAGCAATTACAAACACGAGACTAGAATTTCTAAAAACTATCAATATTGATCAAAATTAAATTAAAATGAATTTAAATAGCATTATACAAGAATTCTTGAACATATGAAATTTCTTGACACTGAAAGAAATCTAGATAAAATTAAAAAACTACAATGAATAAATTTTATAGTATAGTGATTATATTTTCTTGTTGAAGTGATATACTAACATCTAAAAAATGTCATTGTTAATGTTCCATCAAATTACAGGTACTTTTTACATAAATACAAATGAACCAAGTTTCATTCGAATGTAAAGAAAATAGTTCGAAGTAAGGAACTTTCAGGAATCTATGTTCTAAAAATTAATAAATATACAACAAACTTCAAATTTCTAAATAAAGAAAATGCATAAGGTTCAGAGACAAATACGAGGGTACCATGGGGCATCAGTCTCCTTCCTAGAGTAAAGCTATTTTCAATTTGCTGAACAAAATTATTTTGCCACTTTGAACTTAAATTGTTTTTTTTTTCATAAAAAAGTAATTATAAAGAATTTATGATGATAATTGGAGATATATTTTTTAATCCTTTTAAAATTAGAAAACAACATCGATAGAACCTCATCCTCTCCCACAAAAATCTTAGATTTGCAACATATAAAGCATGTAGTATTATAATTTCAAATTAACCTTAATAATATACAATTAACCTTAAAATAAACATATCAAACTCCAACTAGGGAAAGAGCTGTTTTGGAGTTTGAAACTTAGCAATTTTTAAGTGTGTGGGGCTTAAGCAGATAGATCATTAGTACCAATACCGAAATGTATTTTAAGCTATTTAAAAGGCTACACTATCTTTTTTTAACAAATAGCGTAATTATTTACTATTATACCCCAAATTTCATTAAACATTTTTCTAAGACAAAAATAAATTAAAACTCACAAAAAATACCTTTTAAAAAATAAAACCTGTTTTACACTTAAAACACCACAGTAAATTCCTACTTTTATGAAACTCACAAAAATATTTTTTTTTGGAAAACAACCATCGTCATTTTAAAATGTCACACTTTAGAGAATGGACATGATTCACTACAATATTTTATCACAATACTTTATCACAGCACTACTAAGAATATAAATCTCAGTTCATCTTTTTCTAGAGATAGAGAAATCTACTGAGAAATGTAAGAATCTAATATACACATTTATATATTCATGATCATAAAATGTTCAACATCTTAACAAGTTATAGTATAAGAAAACCATATACCTACTGAAACAGTAGATAAAAAAGTGGAAAAAATACTAATTTCAGTATTTCTTACTATTGAAATCCCCAAATAAAGAAATAGTTATAATTAATATTGAAAAGATATTTGCAAAGCATTTTTCTTAGAGAAAATTCATAGATTCACATTTCATTAAAAAAATTTAAGAAACAAAAATCTTCACAGCTTGGAGGTGATGATCCACAGAGCTTAGTTTGGAAACCCCTACTCAATACAGTCTTCCTCATTTTTTCCTAATCCATCTTCATCTTCATTCTCTTCTTCCTGTAATTCGTAAACAGATTCATCATCAGATTCTCCTTCAATCTTATCAGATTCTCCTTCAATCTTATCAGATTCACCAACTAGGCTGAAGGTTTCTATGTGACTTTTAGCATCTTGAGAAGATTCCTCTTTCGTACTTCCAAGTTCATCCTTTGGCAATTCTTCATTCAAATCAGTTTTGCCATCCCGGGTCCTTTCTTCTTCCTCCATAAGTTCATATATTTCATCTTCACTTGATTCTGCTCCATTTACATTGTCCTCAACACACAGCACCTTACTTTTTAAATCGCTAGGCTTTTCAAAATCACTATTTTCATCATTTTCGCCACCACAAATTTTTGGTATTTTCTTTTCAAGATCTAAATCTATTTCAGTTACTTTAATCAAGCTTATATTATCTTTTGCCTTTGCATTATTGACTAGTTTACTGAAAAGCACTTTGGTAGTTTGAATACTAGGACATGTTTCTACTTTGCCCTCAGCTATTAAATCCATTTCATTACAAGTTTTTTTAACAGCTTTAGTTACTTCACTAGAATCTTTGTTTGGCAGAGATAAAATTTTTTGTACACTTGGATCACCTAAAAACAGTTTTTGACATAAATGTTTTAAGGAAGGTATTTTATCACCAATAGATTTGCTTGATTCCAATACTAACAATATTCGGTCAGCTTTGGACTGACCAAAAATTTTATTTGATTCTCTATCAAATTCTTCATTTTCCTCACATATCTTTTTACTAAGCTTCTCAAGTTGTATGCTATCATTTTTGGACTCGATAGTTTTTATCCTCTCTATTGGATAAAGTCCATTTTTTGGTCTGAATTCAAGATTTTCCTCCAAACCTTCACTACTTTCATCCTGGGAATCTGAATCAACTTTGGAATCACCAACTTCCCTCCCACCATTTGAACATCTTGTTTCTCCTTCAGACCCTTGACTGTCATCACTTTGGTTGTTGCACTCACTTTCTGATTCTGATTCTCTCTCAGTTTTTTCATTTTCTGACCTCCTTTCATCTTCATCTGACTCTTGATTGCAAGGTTCTTTGTGACAATCACTACTGAATTGATCTGATTCTGCATTTGAATCCTCATCTGATGTTTCATCAGATTTTTCACTTGCTTCTCTCATTTGTTCTGACTCCTCTCTATCTGATCCAGCTAAAGAAACTTTTTCTGAGTCACAGTCCTCTTCACTGGATTCCTTTTCAGATTCCTTCTCACATTTATCCTCATCTGAATCCTCTTTCCCTGAGCCATTTTTACAACTCTCTTCATCTGAATCTTCTTTACATGATATTTCACACTTTTCTTCATTTGAACCATCTGAATCACAACTTTCCTCATCTGTAGCTGCCTTTTTTAAATCTTGTCCATGTAGTCGATGTTCATCACTGGAATCATGTTCATTTTCATCACTGGAATCGTGTTCATTTTCATCTCTGGAATCATGTTCATTTTCATCACTGGAATTATGTTCATTTTCATCACAAGAATCATGTTCATTAGTTTCTTCATTTGCGGAATCCTGATTTCTTGGTTCTGCATCACTGGATTCATTTTCTGATTCAGCAGTTTTGAAAACCTGCTCTGAGTCTGAATCATCAGAATGTTCATCTAAAGCAACATCACCTAACTCTTCTTTTGCTGAATGAGCATGAATGTTTTCTTCTCCATCACTAGATCCTTGATTATGATCACCATCACTAGATTCTCTTCCCTTATTTTCATCACTAGATTCTTCTTCCTTATTTTCATCACTAGATTCTTCTTCCTTATTTTCATCACTAGATTCTTCTTGCTCTACATCACTGTCTTTTTTCTCTGCATCACTCTCATCTTCTGAGGAACCTTTCCTTTGTTCTTGACCAGATTCTACCTCACTCTCTTCTTCAGAAACAATTGGCAGGTGGCAGTGATCACATAATTTCTTTACGGACTTTTCCGATTCTGCATCACTTAAAACCTGCTTTTCAGATTCTGCATCACTTAAAACCTGCTTTTCAGATTCTGCATCACTTAAAACCTGCTTTTCAGATTCTGCATCACTTAAAACCTGCTTTTCCGATTCTGCATCACTTAAAATCTGCTTTTCCAGTTCTGCATCACTTAAAACCTGCTTTTCCAGTTCTGCATCACTTAAAACCTGCTTTTCAGATGCTGCATCACTTAACTCTTCTTTTTCTGAATGTGCATGAGTACCATTTTCCTGATCGCTAGATTTTTCTTCTTGTTCTGCACTTTTCAAACCATGCCCTACATCTATCTCATCTTCTGAAGAACCTTGCCTTTGTACATCTTCATCCGATTCTACCTCAGTCTCTTTTCTAGAAGTTTTCTGACAGGAACAGCGTTTGCATGCCCCCTTCCTGGATTTTTCTGATTCCGCGTCACTAACAACTTTATCTCCAGATGCTGCATCACTGGACTCATTTTCAGAAGGTGCTGAATCATTAGATTCCGCCTCTGATCGACCTTCACTACCAGAGTCTCTTCCTGAAGCGGCAGCATTATGATCATGCGCTGAAGCTGAATCACTAGACTCCTGTTCCGATGCATCAACAGATTTTTTATCTGAATCTTGACTTTCTGAGGATTCTTCCCCAGATTCTTGTGTACCCTCTTTTGCTGATTTGCAACACACCTCTTCATTGGATTTGTTGGATCCCTCATCATCCGACTCCCTACACTCTTCTTGATCCGATTCTAGAGTAGATTCTCTCTTACAAGAGCAAACTCTTGGCCTAATTTTCTCATCATCACTCATTCCCTCTTCGTCTTCACTCGTGTCTGTTGACTCGTCCCCAATATAACCATCTTGACTGCTCCCATCTTCATCTTCTTCAGATTCAGATTCATTTCCCACATCTCCGGGAGTTTGCAGAAATTCCCCATCATTTGGAGTTTTTAGAAGAGCGGAACAACTTTCTTTCGGTCGTTTTTTGGGGACAGTGGAATAGTCCGAGCTAGGAGAATTGATATCTTCAGATTTTCGTTTCTTGCATTTCAAATCAGGGGGATCATCTACCTCTGATTGTGGTGAGGACATAAGGTGTGGTTTTTCTTCAGAATTTGGAACACCATCCGCAATAAAATTGTTTTCTGTAGACATAGAAAAAAATTCAATTCAATTAGAACACTGTAGAGTAAAAAATCTTTTTAATGATAAAAAAATATTATTAATCTTACTTAAATGTTAAATTCATATGTTAACATGTACGAATTCACTTCTTTTACAATCAAAATAGGAAGATACAGCAAGCTTTACTGATATTAATCTCAAAAATAAATTTAAAACAAGATAAAAAGTAAGGGTGTTAAAACTACAAAGTAAAATGTTCATCTGGTGATTGTCCAAATGAAGAAATTAACACTTAGCTTAAGACAACAAACTAAAAATATACAGACCAAGGTCTTTAAGATGAATCTGTAATTATTGTTGTCATAAAATAAAAATTAGAAAGTTTTTTTCATTAATGCTCATATTTGCTCTGAAGTTCTGTTATGAACCTTTACACAAATACCAATCAAACATGAAATAAGTGGAGCTTTTAAAGACAGAAGAGTGAGAAGAAAAGATAGGGGACATAATAAAACTAAACAAAACTCATTGTTGCATAGCCCATCACACCATATTTTTACCAAGGCCTATGATGGAAGAGAGGATATGTAACACTGGATATCAATAATATCCAGCATTACTTAGATATGATGACATTTTTCCATAGAAATGTTTGGACAAAAAGAATTAAAAGTTAATGCAGATTGTATTGATAGTTTGATTATACAAAGAGTAATAAACAAGGCATATAAATGAAATAAACAAACAATATAAGCAATAAAATACTTCTATACACAATAATTTCTTACCAGCCTTTAGGTGTGTCCCTTCACAACAAATATGTATGAATTTTGGATTATCAAGATCTAAAATACAAGATATTATTAGTACTAATAGTAATTTACAGAACAAAAATTCTGGATAAACATATTTTGTTTGTTTCTTTTATGAAGAACCAAAAATCTGTGTCTAAATTTTTTTTAAATTATATTATTTAAAAACTATAATCAGGGTGCTTCCGATGCTCCCCAGCAGCTAAGTAAGGAGTTAGAATGGGAATCTTTGAAAACTATTTGATATTACAGAAAATAATCAATTGAAAAGTTGTTTAAAACATCAGATGAGTAAGAAAAAACAACTTTTGGGCGCATGAATGTTTATGGTAAGAACACAAATGAACAAAATTGTTGCTTTTTCATTCACAATTTCCAATACTTAAATTCAAAGAATAAGTCTGATTAAGACAACTAAACATATTATTTTTAATTGAATTTATCATCAGTGATCAAAGGTGTTAAATCTATGCTTGTTTGCATAACACAAGCTGTATGTACTGGTATGTTAACTCTATGACATTTTATTTTGTAACATAAAGTAGAATTCCTAATAAGAAATGAGCCTTTTAAATTTTATTTGCACAAGGTGTTTTTTCTTGCTAAATCATTGCCTTGTAACTGATTACAGCAATCTAGATCAGTACTAATTCCTAACTTAGTACCAGGGTTAACGGTGGCATCTTTGAGCAAAGCACCATCGCCACTTTTTTTAACCTAACTACCACACTTTCATAGTATATAGCTAAGCTGAAAACATTTCTAAGTTAAAGGCATGAGACAGAACTGAACTAGACACATTGTATGCTACAAAGAATGAGAATAATTGATAAAAACAATTACCATCATCTTGTTCTTCTAAAGTAATCTCATTATCTTCTTCACAGGAACTGTAGGAAGATATCTTGTCGCGCCATTTCGTTTTATTTACAATTGCATAAATATCTTCTTTAACAGAACTTTTTTCAAAGATTTCACCATTTGTGAAACATTCCTGAGATATATTCATGAGTTTGGGATTTGAACTATTAAAATATTCTTTTGTAGTCAACCCAAAAAAACTATGTTCCAAGTCATGTCTTTTGTCAAAAAAGAAAAGAGTTTTCTCATGGGCTTTTGTTCTATCACTTTTAACACAAGGGGTTAAAAGCCCTGAAGATTTGGTAAAATTTAATTGAGCTGTTGATAAATCATTATCACTAATAAAATTATCTGAGCTTTGATCTGAAGGTTTTTGTTCTGAATCATTCCTCATATTACTAATACCTTCCTTGTCCACATCTCTATCACGGTTTGGTTTAGTTGAATTTTCAGATTGCAAAGAGCCAGCATTGGTAACATCAAGAGTGTTCTGTTCCATCAAGTTTACTTTCAAACTAGGATTTTTGTCCAGAACAGATGTTTTTTCAGAAGAATCTTTAACACTATCAATTTTATCACAGCTATGCTCATCACCAATAACAGAACTCTGGGAAAGTTTCAAAGGTTGCAAATCTTTTGAACAGTCAGTTCTTTGCTCTACATACCCCTGATGCAAAACATCCTTACAAATAGGATCAGACAAAGTTGTAGAAGAATTCACAGCAGTATCATCATTCCAAGTTTCATGGTGTTTGGGAGAACCATTATTATTTAACAGCTCTGTCTCCTTATTGATCGGCACATCTATTGGCACTGACATATCTTCCTTTTTTGAAACAGGTGAATTTTCTCTTGAGGGACTTCTTTTGCTTTCAATGTATGGCAGATTCACAGAAATAGATTCACTACCATTGTTTAATGATATAAATTCACTTGAATTTTTGGGTGAATTTGCAGGAATAGATCCACAATTCGATGATGAATGTGAGTCTGGTGGATGATTCTTGTCATCAAGAGATTCCTCGACTAGCGGTTTTGAACACACATCAGCAGTAGTGTTTTCCTGTTTTAAATCTGTAGGTACAGATTTGACTTCAAGAGATTGTTTCAAATCAACACTAGAATCACTGTTTAAATTTGATTCACTTTCACAGTGAGAAGCTTTATCGACATTATTTTGTTTCAAAAGAGTCTCTGGATTTTCAGTCATTTCTTTTTTGTTCTTTCTTTTTGATCCAGATGATTGGGATGATTTTCTTCCCTTTTTCCCACCACTGAATCTCGAGTTTGAGTTTCCTTTGCTGTTTCGGTTAGAGGATCCCACGTTGCCAGGATCAGCAGCGGATTCAGGACAACCTCTTGAAGAATAAAGAAGATAAAATTTAGCAACCAAGTTTTTTAATGGTGATCATATTTTCAAACTTAAATGGATTTTTCTTAAAATTTTTTAAATAATCATCAATGATTAGCATATTTACTAATCTGTAAAAATTACCAAAGCCATTAATGCATGGTGTTAATGCACAATAAAGGTTGTCTAAATATAAAGTGTACAAACAAAAAATTTTAATGCAAAAGGTTTCTCATTATTGTAGTAAATTATAAAAATATATTTAATGTTTAACATAAATTTCATAAAATAAATATAGAAGAAAATTATGAAAGAAAATTACTGTCTCTACAAAAAATTATTAATCCTTTACAAAATTAACAAATAAAATATAAAAAATAGGGTTTTCTAGTTTTAACAGAAGCATTGTGAGGAAATGCAATATACATTAGTAAGTACATTAGTAATGAATGCAAATACTAGTTTCTCCCAAACAATGGGTTAAAAGAATCAACAAAACAGAAAAGAACAAAAACATTTTTTAATTTTTCTAGTTAATGTTGGTAAATGAATTTTAAATCCATACTTTTACAGTTAAAAATCACTAACTTACAACTGACTATTAGCTAAAAATATAATTGAATTTTTAAATTAAAAAAATATAAAATACCTTTGAACTACTATTTAATCTAAAATAGTAATCAGGGGATCCACATTTTACCACCAATTAAATTAAAATTATAACCGTGATTGAAATTAGTCCTATAATAGATCAAACAGTTAATCTTTATCTTTTTTAAATTTACTAAAACTTATCAAATGCAAGTAAATATATAAAACTCTTCCAATATGAACTATGATATTGAAACATCGGGTTTATGAAAGAAGTGAAGAAAGTATAAAAGAAAGTAGAGCATTTACTTTTTGAGGAATGCATGATGAAAGCGCAAATTGTGGAAGTACTTTAAAAATTAATCTTAAGCAAAACCTTAGAACCATGACAGATTAACCCTTCCACTCATATCGACTAAAAATTTTCCATTGAATTCAATGGTAATCCGTGTGCTATAGAACTGAAAGGGTTAACACAAGCAACCTCACAATATTTAAAAATAAACATATCTACTTACTCTGAACCAGATGATGATTCTGTGCCATCCTAACAAGGAAAAATGCTTTGTTGAATGAATAATAAATTAAGATAAGCATACAGAAAATAAGCACTAAAGAGTTCCCACCACCAGGGTAACATTCACAGGAGTCTCAAGTTAAACAATCCATTGGCAGTTAGACTGATGGCTAGGGTGGTCCAAAAAAACTTTTTTCAAGCCAGCACAAACGTCGCCCCCTAATTTTTTTACATTTACCAATAGTATCATCCTCCTTTAATTTTAGCTTTCTACTCCTATTTTTAGGGGGTGCTCAATGACCCTTCTTTTTGACACTTTAAAAATTTTATGGATTTGCTTTTGGACTTCCCGTGCTTAAAAAACAATTTTTTTTTCGTAAAGCCTGATGTTTCTAAGCGTCAATATGTCTTATTATATTTATTTAGTTTAATTTTTATATTTTTCAAAATTTTTCTCTGGATCCGCAAAAATGCGTTAAAATCCTGTTTTTCAGTGCGTTATAACAGCAAAACTATTCTTTGAAAAATAAAAGTTGACTGGTGCATTTTGTAGGAAATTTTGTTTACTTTAACTTTGTAATTCAAGTAATTTTCGAGAAACTAATATTTTTTGAAATATACGAAAAAATCCGAAGATAAAGTGAAAATTTTGCAATTTTTTCACATATTTTTGCGTTTTTTGATATGAAGCTGACCTTCCACGTGAAAGTGAACTAAATATTCGGAATCAGCACCTCAAAACACATATAAAATCGTCGAAGAAAATAACTTAAAAAAAAATTTTTTTTAAGCAACTGCTTGTCATAGAACTATATTACTATTTTGAGCTTTTATTGAATTTTTGTTACTTTTTAAAACAAATTGCATATTTTTTAACCAGAATCATATTTTTTGACCCTTAAAGGATAATATTTGACCGCCAAAAATGTCTTTCTATTATTAAAAGAACCGAAAATAGGCCCGCTGGCGGCCATTTTGTTTTTGACCGGAAGTCCCAAACGGCACTTCCGCCAGAGTGATTCTGGTCGATTTTGGATTCAGCATGTTTTAAACTATATTTCCATCAATTTTGGTGCCTCTTGTACAATCTGAACAATTATTCCCTTTAACAGCCCTGCTATTGTTGCTTCCTAGTCAACAAAAAACTAACTCGTCAATATTGTTTCTTAACATTCATACTTAAAAAATGATGCTTTTAACTATTTTATTTTTAATTCATTATCATATATTAAGTGTATAAATAAAGTAGGTGTCAAAATAATTTATCTTTTACTTATTTTTTAGCCAATTTAGCCAACATTTCGAAAAAAAACTAAAAAGTGCAGTTTTGTAGGGCCATTGAGCACCCTCCTAAAACTGAAGTAGGAAGTTGAAACTTTGCCAGAATAATACTATAGGTAGATGTAAAAAAAAGAGGGGGCGACGTTGTGTCTAGGACGAAGTTTAGTTTTTCCCATAGGAATGTGGACCACCCTACTGATGGCTGTCATGTCTCAGGACTAGCATAAGATAAAAAAGAGGATTTGTGTTCCATACAAATATGTATGGCACAGTTCAGAACAGTGTTGTATTTTCCGGTCCTTTTTTGCTACCGCAAACCTCAAATGTTTTTGAATCCCATTTTTATTCTTTTTGACTATGTTTTTTTCTTAGGGTATTTTTGATGATGTATCAAAGGCATTTTTTGAATGTATCTTTGTAGGTGCTTGAGAATCATTTGTATTTTTAGGGAATATTTTTCCCCACCACTCTGACATTGGTTCTTTTCTTTTCTTTCATTCATTTTATTCCACCTTTACCTAGGTAATATTCTGCATTTTCTGCAGAATTGAGGCCTTCTGAATTTTTCTCATCAATTTTATCTTATTCTTGATCGACTTCAATTGTTTCCTGATCAAATTGTCCATCATAAACTCCAATATCTTCTTAATCTTCACTAAAAGAATAATAAATATCCTTAGAAACTGTCTCAAGCAAAGAACAAAGCCGTTTCATTTCATCCTCCTTACTCAGGTACCGCTCCATACCACCCGAATGAACGAAATCCATAGCCAAAACTGACACGTCTACGGGCACGCGCGCGGGTATACCATACCCAAAAGCCTCGATTCCCAGAAACCGCCCATTCCTAAATTTTTATCTAACCTTGAAACTTGAAGAATGTGACCTTGAACTCAGCTACACGAGGGCACACACATTTTGGAAGAAAGGGGGGAGCGCTATGCAACTTAGAAAGCGCGCCTGGGTATGAGATACCCAGTGCGACTGCTCCCGGGTTAAAAAGACATTTTACTTTTTTTTACTTGTATTGTTATAAAACAAAGATTTATAAAATTCTATCACCTTAAAGCAACATAGTACATCCAAAGCTAACAAAAGAAAAGTATAAAGCAGCATGCTCTAACATAAGGTTATAAGTCTGAAAGTATGCAAGCAAAGCAATTAAAAGAATTACTAGCAGAAGAAGTGTTAAAAGTGAGCAAAGTTAGATTAATTCTTATGTTACCTGCAAAGTTGTCCATAAGCTGCAATCAGACCATGCTATAACTATGAATGATATGAAGGCTTTTACACTTACTTTTCTAAAAACGTAATAAATATATACTAGATTTATTCAAAGAATTTCATCAAATTCAAATATTTTTGCCTTGGAGGTAACTGACAAATTAATGTCATCTATCTGATTGATATCCCTTTTAATCCATCCCTTTTAATATTACACTTAAATTTCAGTAAAACATTACATTACTATTTTATTGTAAATGAGTAGTCTTTGTTAGAAGATCATTGGAAATTCAAAAAGGTGTTTGAAAAGCATACTTTTTTCACCACATATGCCTACAAGACAACATTCAGTTCACTGATAGAAAAGCTTATTTCATTTTAAAAGCAAGAAAAAATAGATCATATAAAGTAAAAGGATCAGAAATCTTTGAAGGGTTTGTAAACTTACTTTATTGTCCTTATCGGAGTCCTTACCTGAAAATTAAAAAAGTCAGTTACAGTTAACAATCAATAATATCAAAGAGGGGTTGGGATTAAACACCCCTTTCAGATCCGAGATCTAATATTATGAACAATATAGACAAAAGTCATTTTTTGTGACTGAAAAAGTTTGATGATCTTAAAAATTTAATTTTACTCTTTGAACTACTAACTTAATCAGTTGTGTGATTGTCATCACTATCATTTTTTTTAATTTTTAAGTTAAATGCCGGGAGGAAAGGTAATGAATGGTTTGAAAAACTATTTTGTCAGTGACTTAGCAGGGGTTTTTCAAGGCTGTAGATATGTGGTATCATATGATCCTAAGGCTAATCCTTGATACCTATAGAAATACACAAAAAAAATTTCAACAGAAGCTGGACTGACTCTAGTGTAAAATGTGAAATAATGCTCCAGTATTAATTTGCTTGCCTAATAATTTATATATGCCGGATTTAAATTCAAGTTGTTAGTTGTCTTAAGATTTTCATTTAATTTATTAAATAGAGAAGGTCCTAAAAATACAATGGATTTATGTAATATTTCTTTGTTAGTTTTAGGTATAAAATAATTCCTTTTGTATTCCTACTTTCAAAGTTACTGGTTTTAATTTGATAAAAAGATTTGTTATTAAAATAAAATGTAAGCGGAAAACGAGGAGTTAACGTACATTCAAAATGGGCCTAGTTAAATATTTACTATTCATTATGAGATAAAATTTTATTTTGTATTTGGATTAAAGGTCTAATATTACTCAAGTAGTCAAAAGCATAACAAGTAATACCATAGCTAATTATAGATTGGACCCAAGAAAAATATAAAGTGCATAAATCGTAATTTATTTAATAAATAGCTGTTGTGAGTCTTCCACTTTATTGAAATGAAGCCTTAAATACTTTATAGAGTCAACCAGCTCAATGAAAGGTAAGTCATTACACAACATATAAATAAAAAAATCTTATCAAAAATATTTTTTCGGGCAGGGTTGCCCCCTCATTAAAAGTTTAACTAATATGTGCCTGCTGATAGATAAAGTAAGCAAATATGATTTTATAAAATATAGTAGTTAGTGAAGCAAACGACTAACTTGAAAAATGATACACAGCATAATTTGAGTTTTCCAACTGCTTTCTTAAATCATCAATTTGTTCTTTCAACTTAATTTCTTCCATAAAATCCTTCATTTTTTCATCAATTTCTTCAGTTTTCAGGAAACGTCCAAACGTCTTTAGGACTCCATAAATCCAATCTGGATCTCTATAAAATGATTTTAAATATAAACGTTTATCTTCTCATTATTAAATAACAACACAAAGATTCCACAAGGGTGTAATCAAAGGATATTTAGGATATACCTACAATAGCATATCATAAGTAACACATGAATTTATACAACAAATTTCATAGGCTAATTTAAAAATTAGGATGGTATGGTTTTGAATGAACGTCATCTAATTTATTGTTATTTCAATTTGATTTTAGCCAACATTGCATATTTGTTTACAACATGCTCAAGTAAAGAAAAAGTTATCAAGCATTTAACTTTTTTCTGTTTTATCCCGATTTTTTTCCAACTTTAAGCCAATTATCTAAACATTACAGTTTTAATGTATAAAAAAATGCTAGCATTCAATCTAAAAACCAAATGTATTATGTTTTAAAAGCTACATAAATCATTTACCTTCGGTTCACACTCTTTTTGTCCTTAGAATTTTGTAGAGGTTTTTGCTTCATCAATGAGTCACCATGCTTGAAGTAGTATTCAGCCAGCCGATGTGAAGATATTAGTTTCATGGCCAGTGCTTTGTTCCGCAGGTCTCTACAGAACATATCTACAGCTGCAAGTAATATATCTGGAAAAGATGAAAATAATTTGGGTACTCTATCAAGAATGATAGGGAAATTAGTGCATGAAAAAGGGGAAAATTAATAGATTTAACAGAAAAGTACTTAGTTTTTCAAACAATTTTAAAGAAAAACATTTTAAAAGTTTCTGGGATTAGTTTCCTGATAAAGAGATGGCAATTTTTGGTGATTAAATGAGATATCTCCTCCCCTACTCAGTAAATGATCAAAATGAGAGAAAAATCAATAACACAATAACATTAAAATATTTTCTGTAAACTTTTAGTTCGTAGTTCATCTGCTTAAACCTCTCAAAGCTTTTTCTTCTAAAAAATTAAGCTTTTAAAGCTTTCCAAAAAGAAATGTAAATAGAAGAGAACTATTATCTTCCCAGTAATCCACTGCACATTTGTCTCCCAACATTATACTGTAGGAAAAAAATAAGTTTTGGGGACAACCAAGGAATTAATCTATGAGTTAAAGGGAACTACTGAATTACTTCAGATAAGTTACTTGCCATACAATAAAGGAACTATAATATTTTTTTGTAAAATCACAATAAGATTGTATTGTGCAGTGGCTTTTTAAAATTGATAAGGGTATAACTGTTTTTTTCTCTTTAAATAACACAAGTTCCTAGTTATTGCCATTATTTTCACTAAATAAGGCAATGGAATTCAATTTTAGGAAGGAATTTTTACTACACAACAAAAAAATTTCTCAAAGAGGCTACAACCCCCATAGCCCCTCTTCCTGGATTTGCTTTGGGAGTTGTTTTTTAAGTACAATTAATAAAGGGTATTAATATAGTTATCAAAATACCTGTTATCAATACATTTTCATCCATAGATAACTCATCTTCCAACTTCCATTTTTCTTCTTCATCCTCTTCATCAGTAATCCATTCATTGCTATCTTCATTATTTATATCTATTTTTTCATCATCTTTTGATTCTTCATTCTGTTGAACTTCTTCTATGAACTCTTTGCTTTCCAAATCACTTTCTTCTTCAAAACTAACATTTTTAGCTTTAAAGTCTGTTTTTGATACAGCCAAGCCATCATTACTTCTAACATACTTTTCTTGAACCACTTGATCATCAAAGGAAGCCTCAGTCTTTCTCTTTCTAAGGATAATACTTGGTTCTTTGACTTTTTCAGATCCTTGAGAAACTCCTTTCATTACACCCTTTTTGCCCCTCGATTTCGCCTTTTCTATTTTTTCTCCAGTGTCATCAGGAACTAGTTCTAGGCTCTGTTTCTTTGCTTCGCTTTTTAACGGTTTCTGATAAGTCAACTGCTTTCTACTCCTTAGAGTCATTTCTTTGAAATCTCCATCGTCTTCACTCGTCTTCTCATACACTTTCTCATCAGCAACCACTTCTGTAACACTTTCCTTTTTTGACTTTGCACCCTTCAAAGTTACTTTATCTTCTGGGCTCTTATCTGGTGTTTTCTGAGGGGAGTCTTTCTCACTGACTTCAGCCATTGATATCTGGGAGTCATCTGAGATACTAGCCATTCCATCACTTTCATAGGCTTCCACACATTCAGAATCCCATTCATCTTCATCTACATATTGCTCTCTTGCATGTTCCTCTTCAGCCGAGGATGCATCTGAGCTATTGATTAATCTTTGGTTAATGTAGTTATCTCTAAAATGGATTTCGGGTATCAATTCAGCAATTTCATGATTTCCAATCTACAAAAAGGAATAAAACTATAAAATTAATACAAAAAAGTACTTTTGAAACCAAAGTACTTAGTAAACAAATAACCAGAGATAATAATCATGCAAAATCTAATTTAAGATTTCCTACGCTAGAAATAGTTATACACATTGTGAATAAGTTAGTGCCATAATAAAAAACAGGATAATTAGTTATTTACAGTAAACTCATTTGAGTGATAAGAATTAAAAAATTAAATTTTTAATTAATTTACTTAAGACATTGTCAATTTAGGAATTCAGCAGTATAACATCATAAAACCCTAGAATATAGCTCAAACCAGAAAAATTCTATTCATCTTCAAAGTTATAGAATACACCAGAAGTACTCTAGGGCATACTCCTAAAAGTAACATGTTGCTGAAATTTTATAGTTTTATGTTTGGGTATATATTATGCTTTTTTAAACTATATGTTACTTTTTGCTTATATTAACCCCTTTCCTCCCCAGCATGGCTCTCATAAAGGCTGAACGTTTGCTACTACTCGCATTTATGCTCACATGTGAGAGCGAGGAAATCTTAGAAAATCATTTTTCCACACATTGGGAAACATGATTAAAAATGTTAGTGTAAAATAAGTTATTCTACTAATACTTAATGGATACTATAATTGGTAAAAACAAAAATAGAATCCTCAGTTTTTGTCTATTTTATTTTATCCATTAAAAAAAGAAAGCATTTTTTTTAAATTTGTCTCTGTATATGCAGTTTATGCTATTTCTGTATTTCACTCCTCATAAATGAATTTCACGCCTCCTTAAAAAGTCAAGGAGTATTTTTACTCTACCAAAAAAATCCTAAGAATAACACTGTTTGTTCCCTTGTGATTCCATTAAAATTAATAACAAATTAAGATGCTTTTTTGTATTAGCAACATACTGATTGAAAGTCTTCTCTTAATGGCATATATCCAATGGAATCCAGTTGAGACTGTGTCAGGTTTTTAGCAGCATTGAGATCAGATGAATCAATAAAGTCAACTTAAAGGAAAAGAAACAAAATAAGGAGCAATCCAATTACTTTAGTACACATCATGTACAGGGTGTCTCAAAAGAGACTGACAAACTTTAAAAATCTATAACTTATAACTCAAAAAGATACAAATATGCGGTTTGTTGCATCCTACACCTAAGACTCCCAGGAGTAGGATGTAACAAACCGCATAATATTATCTTTTTTAGTGTTCGAGTTATTAGTTATTGATTTTTAAAATGTGTCAGTCTTTTTTGGGACTCCCTGTAAGTAAAATCTAGCTATTATAATGCATGAAAATAAATGTCTGTAAAGTATATTTACAATTAAGAATAATACAGAAAATGCATTACTAATTTTTGGTTTAATTCTATCTGGTACCCTAATGAAAAAAAAACACCTAAACTAAGTGTACAACTTTAGATCTTTACATTTAAAAATTCATAACTCTCAATCCTTACAACAGCATGTATTCTTTTTAATTTTGTCACATACGTTACAAACAGATCAGAAGAAAAGTTATCTTTTGTGTCAAATAGTTGAAGAGAAGGAAAGGAAAACATTGCTTACCATCATCTGTTCCTGTGTGATCACACAGAAAAGTTCTTCTTTCTAAAATATATTGACTGTCCCATACAGCTAAGTAAAAGAAAATGATTAACGAGTTAAAAAATACTAGAATGTATAAACACAAGTTAATAATTTTGAAGTAAAACATCATGAATTTCTAAAATATTTTACAGGTGAAAATTTAAGCTTTTATTAGTTAAGTAATTTTACGATGATCTCAATATAGCAACACCTATAATACAACAACCAGTAATAAAAGTATGTATTGTTTTATCTCAGTGACACAATTTTATTCATTATTATATCCTTCAATTAAAGTGACCATATATTGTTGGTCCCATAAGGGGTCCCTCTATCAAGGTCCTTAGGTCAAGGTCATTATGTAGAAATACTTAAAATAAAAATATGAGAAGAAAACATCCTACCTCCAAGAGCATCCCTCCCAAAGATGAGATTGCAGTGGTCAATTATATCTAAAAAACAAAAAGGTTTGTAAATATTAAGTAAACATATTCTCTAAGTTTAAAATTTAAAAGATTATAAAGGTTTTTTTAAATAAAACACTGTTGGTAGAAAAATAAATAATAGTTATCAGGGATGCCAACCTGTGAGGGCGCTTATCCGTAATCAAGCCCCCTCCGCGCGCTAAAATTTTTTTCCATTTGAAGCTGGCGTGACGTGCCGCTTGTCGGCGCCATGCCTCATGCACATGAAAAAATAACCCCCCTCTTTTGATAAAATTTTAAAAAGTTCTGAAAACGCAAATATTTCGGGAAAGTATTCCTTAGGTGAAAGTCCAGGAGCTCTCCCAACGAACTACGTGTACCGTAAAGTTGCACATGCACACATAACAGGGTCCGTGGTTTTTCGCTATAATTAAGAATTTTTTCTCAACAGTACATCCTTTTTTCTCTTATTTCAGTTGTTGCGGTTTCCCAAATAAAAATGTACTATCAGGGAACCACTGTATCACTTTAAATAAGAACGGAAGTAAGTCTACTATGAAGTACGCTACTACGCGAGAAAATAAAGAAGAAAAATATCGGACGGATAGATAGAAAAACAAAAACGGCAAGAAAAGCATAAGGCATTAGGATTGAGGCTAAAAATATAATTACGAAGAAAATTTGAATTTCTTTTTTAAATTTGATTAGTGTAGTTTCCGTAGTTTTTCTAGCCATGTCCGTAATTGCGGAATTCAGGGTGGAAATGCGGAATGATTCTGCAAAATTCGGAATGGTTGGCATCCCTGAGTTATCAATCACAGTCTGCCTAGGCCTAGTGGCCTATCAGGAGGTGCCCATCTCAGTTTCTAATAATAGTTATACTTAATCAATATTATTAAACACATTATTTACAATACATTCACAGTGAATATAAATAGTTCTGATGTAACTAATGGTTAAAAAAAGTTCTAACAAGTTTTGCTGCCATTTGTCAAATACACATGATTAGTGTTTCAAAGTGTAGTTCACTTCAAATTCAGTTTCTTACTAGTCAACTGTAATCAATTAAGTTTCAATACTTTGCATTGATAATTTTTAGTATTGAAAGAAATAAATCTAAACCTAGAAGAGGTAAGCATTCGAAAAAAGCAATGAAGGATAAATTAAATATATAATAATACAAAACATTTTTAAATAAACTGAAATTAATTATTCATAAAAATGTTGGTTTATATTACCTTGAACAGCGAAGTTTTTATCAGCACATTCAAATGCAAAGAGATCAGCAATCAAATCCCTGAAAATTTAGCAGCATTTTAAAGATTTATAACAATCCAATTAAAAAAATGTATGAAAACTGCTTTCATAAAAAAAACTTTTTCTGCATTATATGGAATTACATCAACATCCTTACAACACTAAATAAAAAGGTCTCTAAATCATAATTCTGATTATCTATAACAAAGATTACAATCAACTGTTTAGAGATATACTAGTTTTATTGGGTGTAAAATAAAATTAAGGAAAAATTCAATAAAAACCAAACCTTAGCTATATCTGAAAAACTACTCACCAATTTCCATATCCAAATGCATCAATTGCATCTAACAGAATGGATTCTTCTTTACTACACCATCTGGGATCAGTGTTTTTGAATATTGGAGAATCTTCCTCCTTAGATCAATTCCAAAATTAAACACATATTCATTTTTTATAAACTTTATGCCCTCTTTTTTAATAATTAGTAACCTTTCAAGTTATTTTTAAACAAGTTTCACACTTACAAAAACACAAACAGGAAGAATGGATTTCATTTTGAAATGAGTAAATTATGATTGGACTGTAACATCAGGGTATAAATTGAGAATGTTAAACTAGAATATATTTATTTTTGTACATGTTTCTTTACTAAAAAACAATTTAAAACAAAGATAAAAAAATCTCTACACCTTAATTCTTGCTGCCACTGCCAACCAATCATTTAATTAATAATAAAAAATATTAATACCATCATAGCAGATTTCTAAAATTATTTTACATGCCAAGGATATCATAAAATCAAATGCTGACAAATTATTGTAAGTTTTATGAAATTGATTTAATAGGAAATTTGTTAGAGGGACCAGGGTGTAACTCTGGGTTGAGTTATTGAAGTTGCACTGTAATAGAGTTACAAGAAACATTTTAACAATGCAAACTAAACATCACACTTGAATACTTACCCCATCTGATTTCTTACTTTTACCAGAAGCTGCCATGTTTATTAACACATGTCACCTATAAAATTCATACAATAAAACATACAAAAAGAATCAAAATAAACTAAACAGAAAATCATTTCAATGGGCATTTAAACAAATCACAAATACAGCTTCTTTTCAAGAATGTTAGTCAATGGTCTTAAAATCATTATAAAGTAAATCCAACCAACCCGCGCCTAGGTGACATTTTTTGAGAAATTTGGTGATGCCAAAGCCATTTATTGGCAAGTAAACCATTCAAATTTTTCAGAAATGGAGCTGCCAGAATCATCTATTTTATTAGCATTAATTGCACAAGGCCTGTATTCTTTAGATTACCACCAATAAAGTAGCAAAACAGTCAGTCAAGAAAAAGGATTAGGAACAGCTTTGGAAAAGGTCTGCTTTTGGCCACCGTTTTCAGACATTGCTAAGTTGTCGTCGGCTGAAAGCCCGGCCGCCATGTTTACCTACAAATTCACATCCGATCGGCCATGAAATACCGACACCTTGACCTCCTCTACGCTACCGCCAAAAGCGGACCTTTTCTAAAGCTGTACTAAGGATTAACTATCAATACTAAAATATACTGTTGGATCAATTCCGTTAAAATTCCGCTAAATACCACCATGCACTTTTGAACACCAAAAAGTAGAAATATTGCTAAGTAATTTCAAACTCACTGATTAAAATGTTAAGTTAGATCAATAACTGTTCAGTTTATCAATAAAAATCAGAAAAATTTGTCTACATTTATATACATTGTGTCAAAAGAGTATGGCAGTATTTAGTGGTAAAGGTAACAGAATTGAACCATATGTTCTCCTTATATGATGGTTAAAACACTTCCCAAAATTTAGCTCAACATTACTTAATTTATATAAGTACACATCAAAATATGACACAAATTAAAATAAACAATGCTATTTAGGATATTTTAATGATGTTGTTTTAAATGTTTGATTATTTCAGTAAAGGAAATTCAGCATAAAACATGACATTTTCACCTGCCTAATCCTTAAGTACCTTCAGATAAAGTTCAACAGAATTAGATGAACTTATGAACAACAAATTAGACTTATAATTTGAGTCTCTCTCTGTAGTCTACAGACTCTAAACTGAAGATGAACAACAGATTGGAGTTCAAAAATATCAACATGTATACATTTTTTAAGTAATTTCAAAATCATCAAACTCTGAAAATAAAGAGTAGTTAATAAAAACACCAATAGTTTACCCATCAGTACAACTAAGTTCTCGAAGCACATAAGTTTAGTCAGTTTCAAACATAGTAGTCATAGGTGACATTGAACAAAAATAAACAGTAGGTAGTCCTAAAGACAAAGCCATATCACACAAAAGTGTTACATCTGGAGAGTTTTAATTATTAGAGACAGAAAAATTTCTGGGAACGCGCTTCCCTTGTCAATTTTTTGTTATTGTTTTGCTCTTGCAACAACAGTAATGTAGTTTTTTGCTGCCATTCAGACTTTCACTCTCTCACTTGCTGAGTGTTTCGGTTTTTGTGGGTTTTTGGTTACGGAAACTAATCTATTCGCATTAGCATATTGCACTAGAGGTTCTAAGGGGGATTCTTCCCTTGACTTGACACGTGTTATATATTAACTAGTAAAGTGAATAAAGTAGACTCGTACCCTCTGACCCCAAGGACGGATTAAGGGGAGGGGCGGTGGGGGCGATCGCCCCCCCCTTGGTCTGGAACCAAAAAAATTTATTGGGCATAGCCAGGTGGGCAGCTGCCCCCTCTAAGTCTCGAGTAAAGTTTAAACCCAGTTTTTTAGGGCCAAACTTTAAAAAATTTTCTGGGGGAGGGGCACCAGGCCCCCCTTTAGTATTTACACCAGGCATGGCCCGGGGGCCACATGCGGCCCTCCGGGTCATTTTGTGCGGTCCGCGAAGCTCTGAAAACTCTCCAAAAAGTAGCTTCAAAACACTTTTTAGCACGCTAAAATTCAAAATTTTTTTGGAGGAGAACCCCCGACCCCCCATATACCTCTTAGATCAGGCTTTGCCAACTCACGGCCCGCATGCGGCTCGTTTTGAAATAATTTTGTGGTCTGCAAGAATTTTTTTAGTCAAAAGTTAGAGTTTTAGGGTAAGTTAAGGCCCCCAAATTCGGACAAAGTCTACCAATACACGTTAAAGTCTGTTATTAGAGTCGTATTTCCAAAAATTTTTCTGGGGGAGGACCCCCAGATCCCCCTTTAGAACTAGGAACTCTATGGTTCACAACTTTTTTAGGATATTAGTTCAGTCAGGTGCAAATCCTAACTAAAAATATATTTTAATTTATGCATTGAACCAATTAAATATGCATGGGGGTATGAGAGAAAGATTTGGGTGTACTTTATCCCGATGCAAAAACCTAGCTGCAATTTTTAGAGAAAATTTGGGTCCTCCCGAAATAAATTTCTATAAGCGCCACAGGCTCCTCATAGTTTTGAGTGATTCCAAGTGTTTTTTAACGGCACCTGTTCAGGTGTTCAGTTCCTATGGATATACTACAGAAGGTATTCTTGGGGTTGCTCCTTAAGGTAAATTTAAATGAATATTTTATTCAGGAATCTGTCAAACTAAGCAAAGGATCTAAGAAACACCCTAATTTATTTTCCTAATTTATTCAGTAAACTTTACAGTTGTGGCGCTGCTGCGTTTAGTGCTGCGGTGCCTAAGTGAGGTGGCGCTGTGTGTTTGAGTGCTGTGGCGTCGGTGCTGAACTGCGCATGCCCTATAGGTATGTTTTTCTATAAAGCTAAGCGTTTCGGTGGCAATCGTAGCTTCTTTCTCCCTCTTTCGGCCGAGACTTTGTCTCACTATCAAAATTCCCCTTTTTACTAAGCACTCAGCACCCGCGCCGCATCACGTAACTTTCTTTGATAATGTTTTTTATTGATGTTCTTTATTGTGAACTTTTTTCACCTTTCAAGGGATTTAATATTTAAATTGATAGTTCCTAATATGTAAAGTTTTTCTGGATATTAAAATTGTTGTGTTTTCTACTACCTTGTATTTATTTATAGTACGACGTTATGGCTAGGCTATGTAACCTTCTGATCCTAAAAATTAGTCTTAAATGAGATTTAACTAGCCCCACGTGCTATACAGTCATTCTGTGCACCTAATATCCTAAAGCTTTATATGCGAGAGTATTGTGCTTTTCCAAAGTGGCCCTTTACAACATTTTGTTTGGCCACCCCTGATTTACACCATTATTATTTGCACTTTTTTCCAATAAAATATAAATTCTCCCTTAAAATGTATGTCCAGATTTGGGTTCACGTGCAGTGGCGTAGCTACGGGGGGCGGGGGGGCGGTCCGCCCCGGGTGTCACCCCGAAGGGGGTGACACCCAAACTAGTGAACTTGGCGCTTTTTTAAGTTGTATGCTTTCCTTGAAAAAAAATTTTTGAATTCACTCTACCAATGAAATAAATTTGGGTTTAGCAAATCGGTTGTCACCCTCAAACTATCTGGGAGAGTGATACCGAAGTCTTCGAATTTTGCCCTAAGTTGATAAAGATGCCTTCCTTGAACAAAAAAAATTATCATCCTGGAAAATACTCATTTGGCTGGCTACCTAATAGGGGTGACACCCACCCAAGCTTAAAAATTTCGAACGTACTTTTAAATGTAAACGTATGAAATATAAGTGTAAGAATTGATTTAAATAATTAACAGTTTTTAGGGGTATGAACTGGGGTGTCACCCATCGAGCTTTATTTAGATGATACAAATTTTCTCCATCACACATAAAAATTTTTATTGAGCGAAAAAAAAACATTAAATAAATAAATAATTATTAAATGAGTTATCAACCCATTTTGAGAGGAGTGTCACCCCTTTGGCTAGGGGGTCCATGTAGTTCAACAAAACAAATTCAACTGAAAACTACTATGAGATATAAATCCTTCAACCCGGGTGTCACCCATTCAGCTAGCTGGGAGGTTTCATTCAAATTCAAACTCTAGTTTAAATAGTTTTAAAAACCAAGGCAAAGGGTTGGCAGAGAAAAAAGTCCATCAGATATTTATTTAAATCTTAAATGAGTAAATTTTAAATCCACATTTTACCTCAGGAAAAATCTGAATACACCAACTGTTTCATCTTCTGGTTTCGCTAGTCATCGTTTGAAAATTTTTCACACAAGAAGGGTTTTATTAGGGGTGTCACCCAGTGTCACAAATATCCAAACTTAAGTTTGTACACTATATTTAAAGATCACATTTCAAAAAATTTTCTAGGGGAAGGCCCCTAGACCTCCTCCTTTGATTACTTGGAACTCTATTAAATGCAATGTTTTATATTAAATTCCGCAAAATGCCAATTAGGAATAATATTTTAGGCCCCTCTCGAAAGAAATTTCCCAATACGCCAATGGATTGAATTATCCGAATATGTTTGCCAAGGGCGTATAAAAGGGGGGAGTCCGAAATTCGGACTACTTTGTATACAAAAGCAAATTAAAATCATGTTTTTAGGGTCAAATTTCCAAAAATTTCCTGGGAGAGGACCCCACACCCTCTTTTGTACTTGGAACTTCGGTTAAAGTGCAAATCCCACCTAAAAAATGTGTGTCTGAAATTCGAGCTAAAGGCCTCAAAACTAGTTTAAAATTTGATTTTTGAGTCCATTTTTCTAAAATTTTCTGGGGGAGAACTCCCAGACCCCCCTTCGATAGTTCGAACTTTATTATACACAGCTTTTTCTATAATTAGAACTTCTTCATGACGAAAATTCCGCCTAAAATGTATTAAGAAGCTAATTAAACCTATTAAATATGTATGAGAGATGCTGAGGAATAATTTTGGGCCCTTCCTGAAATATATTTCTATATACGGTTTGGACTGATGAATAACTTACATCATAACTCGTTTTGCAAAGTTTGGCAATTAAAGGCAATGGTAAATTAAAACATTCAATTTTGAAATTTTTATATGATAAATTAAATGCCATTAGAACACAAATAAAAAATGTGGTTCCACCTGAGACCCACAGTTCTAGACTGGTGTCGCCAATTTTATTATTTTTTGTAACCGAATTCCAAAAGGGGGTGACACCGAGAGCTTCCGCCCCGGGTGACACCCAGGCTAGCTACGCCACTGTTTACGTGTACAAAAAAAAACGTTTAAAATCATGTTCTTAGAGTCAAAGTTCCAAAAATTTTCTGGGGGAGGTCCCCCATACCCCCCTTTGAAACTAGAACCTTAATTAATAAAAACTTTTCTTATATAAACTTTTCTTGAACGCAAATTCTACCTAACAAAGTGTTAAAAGGCTACATTAATCCTATTAATACGAATGAATCGGGCTGAAAAATATTTTTAGGCCCCTGCCAAAATAAATTTCCACTGATTTAAAATAAAAAATAAGAGCTTCCACCCGAAGCTGTATCAAAGGGGGGGGGGAGTTGACTCCCATTTCAAAATTATTATGCCTATAATGTTGCTTCCTGCCTTGAAAATTCTGAAGGTTATACAAGGAGTGATCCACCTCGAGTGCAACCTAAATGGTCCCCAATTTCCAAAAAGTTGTCACAAAACTTCTTTTCAGTGGCACAAATTACACAAACTTTTATTTCAAACACAAAAACCCTCACTGCTTCCATGCTACCCATTAAAATTTTAAATTAATTTCCCTTAAGGTCAAAAACCCTTCTCGAAACATTACTGTGGCTACGGCCCACTTTCACGGAGCTTCAAAATTGGTCTCCACAAACATAAAAAACTGACCCTAAAAAAATCAGACCGCCCCCTCCTTGAAAAGTTACTTAATCCGTGCCTGTCTGACCCCTCTGTGCTCGTACCACCACGTCCACGGCGCAAGTTCAGATTTGCGTATGCTTGGCAAAATTTGGCTGTTTAGCGGCACATTTAGAAGTCAACTAATTTAACATTTTAACATGAGTTAGGGTTACCATATTAGTCATCTTTAACGCTAAAAACTTGGCGCATACGCAAGTCTGAACTTGCTCCGGATTTTTTTTTATTTTCTCAGTTTTAAATATGGAACTTAAAAAAACACAAAGTTAATCAGATTAATTTTTTTCATTACTTTATTTTTTTATTCCTAAATAATATATTTTTCCTTTTTAAAATAAGGAATAGCATCACATAATCACATTTTGTCTATTTAAATTTAAGCTTGCTTAATTAAGTGATTTAAAAACTAAAAATTGCATTGTTAATACCGAATAATACAATTTGCTTGACTAATACGAAAGAGAGATTAGTTATTCTTATAGAAACAAAGATTAATTACACTGGAAAATAATTTTAGTTTAATTGCAAATAACATCTCAATTTGCCTAGGTTATTAAAACTTTTTTGGTCTTCCAAAACATCATTTTTTACCCCCTTTCTCTCACTTGTCCCTAGTTTCCCCCATTTTTCTCTCCTTTCCCTTTCTTTCTTTCCCCTATTCTTAATTTTAGGTTCAAGTATCAAAGTGGGGGATCTGGTGGCAATTCCACTTGAAAATTTTTGGAAATTTGACCCTAAGATCATGGTTTCAAGAATTGTGGTTTAGTATGATCTTTAAAATTATCTCAAAAGTCTTAATTTAAAAATTTGTTTTATTATTCAAAAAATTAAAAACCACTAAAAATGTGAAAACTCTGCCAAAACCTTATTTTGTATTTCGAAATCCTTTTTTTGATTTGAGAATCTGAAAAATCATAGTTGAAAGCCTTTAAGTTCAATGTTTCACGTAAATACAATCAATATTAAACGCTTGAGATCCTGTTAAAGTTTGGTTTTTTTTGCGTGCGCAAACAGCTGTTCAGGAAACAGCTCTAAAAAACTTAAAAAAAAAACTTTATTTAAAACTATTTACTATCGTTTTTTTTAAATTTCAAACATTTAATTAAAAACATCTTACAACATCAAATATTAAATTGTTATTGTTATTATTATTATTATTTTCATAGAAATAAACAGGATCTTGATGTAAGCAAGAAAATGCTGTTATATTTTAGAGAGAGAAGAATCTAAAAAAAGGTTCAGAACTCTCCTCAAAAAATATTAATTAGTCAGAATGTAGTAGGGATGTTACGGTTCCACTGGAACAGTTCCATGGAACCTAATCCCAGCATGGAACCGTTAGAACCGGTTCCACGAAGAACCGCTTAACGGTTCCATCCTGGAACCGATAAAAATCAATGAAAAATCCGAATTTCTCCGCAATCCAATCTAACATTGAACGAGGACGCACTCAAATAAAAAGACCATCTCCAAGCTGAAAGAGAACCGGAGCCCCGCTAATCGCAGCCGCGGTGATATTCTAATAGCAAAAAACCGCTTCTATCTATTTATTCCCCCATTCAGCACAGCCGCAGAGCTATGATTCGTACATTGAAAAAATTGAATCTAAATCAATCCCTTTTCAAAACAAATAATGCACGTGTCTCACTGAAAAACCGCAACGAGGGGAAGTAAATAAAAAAGAAAGACATCTGCCGCTTTGGTGAAAAAGCAGCAGAAGAAAAAAAGAATGACTGACAGCCGCCTGGCCAATTAGCACGCTCCAAAGCAGTTGATAGCTTTTATCCCTGCCGCCCGAAATTCTTATAGATTTTCGGTTGGAACGGGGCCGGCTTCGTTAACACCCTAACAGTTCCACGAGTTATGGGCTTTCATTACTGCCGCCCGAAATTTCTATGGATTTGCCGTCGGAACGGGCCGGGTCCGCCTGGAACTGTTAGCGATCGCTAATAGTTCCACGATGTCTTAACGGTTCCGAGAGAAATAAGTTCCAGCGATAGAACTCTTTACGGAAACTAATACGTTCCCGTGGAACTGTTTCGAGTGGATTAGTTATGCTGGGAGGAATTCGCGTAACTGGAATGGAACTGGAACCTTTAACTTGATTAGAACTCTTTTGGAACTTATTACCGGTTAGAACTTGGGAACTATTTTGGAACTTATGACTAGGTTTAGAACTTGGGAACTCTTTGGAACTGGTAAGGGAACTGGAACGTATAAGGTTTGTTTCTGTTAGGGCTTCGTTGGGAAGGGTATAACTGTCTGTTTGTGAGAATGAGAATTAAATCTGGAAATTCTTTTTAAGTTTCCTGTAGCTTGACCGCTGGTCAAGATGACTAAAATTCACTATAAAATAAATTTTGGAGTTGCCAATTTATCTTTTGTAATCCTTATTGTTATAACATGTGTCTTTGGTTACTGTTGACCATTGGTCAGTCCGGTCAACTTTTTGCAACTTCTGTGCTTTGGCACTGAAGTAGGTCATGTAAGGGCTCGAACCAAAAGCCTTAAGGCGGGTAACATTTTGGTGTTGACCACTGGTCAAGATCTCTTGACCAGTGGTCATTCCACTTTTTCTTACTAAATGTGACTTTTCTGACTTTCTCTTTTTGTCTCTTGGTTGTTTTGGGGGTCCTGGCCTTTGGTCAACCTCATTTGACCACTGGCCAAAATGACTAATATTCATCAAAAGAAAATTTTGGAGTTGCTAATTGATATTTTGTAATCCTTATTGTTATAACATGTGTTTTTGGTTACGGTTGACCTTTGGTCAGTCCGGTCAACTTTTTGTAACTTCTTTGCTTTGGCACTGAAGTAGGTCATGTGGGGTATCAAACCAAACGCCTTGAGACGGGTAACATTTTGGTGTTGACCAATTGTCAATATCTCTTGACCAGTGGTCAATCCATTTTTTCTCGCTATATGTAACTTTTCTGACCTTATATTTTTGTCTCATGGTTGGTTTGGGGGTCCCTGACCTTTGGTTAACCCTTTGACCACTGGTCAAGTTTTGAATTTTTTTACTTTATTGCTCCTTTTTGTCTCTGGGACCGTTGCGTTTTTATATGAACGGTTTTAAATTTGGAACCGTTTGGAACTGGAACTGTTAAGGGAACCTAATCCCACCTTGGAACTGGAACTATGGAACCGGTTCCACACTTTAACTAATACGTAACATCCCTAGAATGTAGAGAAATCATATATCATCACGTACAGAGGCATTATGTATCCGTTTCAATACAGGATGTCTTTCAAAAAAAAATTTTAAATTGTAGTGCATAAAACAATATTTGTTAAGGCCAGATTTGGGTTTAATATTAAAAATTTTAGTTAGACAACACAATGGGGGTCGTTGAAATTAGACAACTTAAAACATTAGATAGGGGTATAAAACTTCAGAAAAGTCTGTACGTAATAAGGACTTTTATAATTCTGGGGTTTCTGCATCTTCATTAGATTCCTTAATGGTGGAAAACCTGGTCAAATGTATTTAATGCTAAATAATGAGCAATATAAATCATACGGCTCAAACATTTCATAAAATGTTTTTGTCCAGTCCATACTTCCCCCTTTTAAGTCGACAAAACTTAAAGTACACAGAACCTCATGGGGTTATTATAATCCGTCCCCCTGGAATGCATGCAGGGATTTCTACTCATAAAAAACAGGTATAAAAAAGTCCCAAGTTCCCAAACAATCCCCCAGTTTGTTTGCGCGTCAACACCCCCTGGGTTCACCACCCCTTCCCCGCAACATCGGACCCATCGTCTGCGGCGCTCCCATTGGAGGAGATAAGGCGCGCGGGGTGGAAAAGCTCGCGGAGCACCGAGAGAACAGTAGTTGAAGTTGATCCTAGATCCGGCTGGGAGGGATTCGGAGTCGGTACAGTTTTTATTTGTTTTTCGCCGCGGTTCCTTCAAAAGACTGAGGGACCATTGGAGGCAGACATGAAGATCGCGGGGACTTGCGGGTGAGTTAATTAGTTTTAGTATTCCCCCATTAGAGAATGCACTTGTGGGGACTTGTGGAAGGTTTTATAGTACACCCTGTAATTTTGAAATTTTCCTTTTTTTCACCTGAAAAACAACTAAAGTGAGTCTTGAAAATACATTAGACCCAGAATGACATTTTGCCATTCTGTTCATTGACTGTTCAAAAGTTTAAAAAAATATTTATGGGTGTAAATGACGTTTCCATATATCAATTCTACATCCTTTATAGATTCTTATTTTTTATAAGCATTCTTAAACCATCCTACTCTATTTATCCCCATCCCCATGGTCAAGTTTGGTATAAGACGTATTGGAGAGAATTGTGTCTTGGTTAAAGTTGAGATTTTATCTCATTTCTACATTAAGTATTTTATTCAATTTTTAAGTTCCATCTCGTTCATTAAAGATATTAATAATAAGTTTCATTTCATTACTAAACTTAAAATTTAGAACCTTTAAGGAGTGATTTTGAGTTTTTTAAGATAGCTTATTATAGTGTTTAAAAGTTTTTCTTGAGCATATAAAAGCGCATTTTGAAGTAATAACTATTTATACTTCTGATATTTTTTAAGTGGTTACTTTTATTATACGCAAGAAAATAGAGAAAAAAATGAATGCGACGAATTTTTCCTAAATACAAACTAGATATTTACATTTGATCATTGAAATTCGTATTATTAAAGAAATGTTTTGAATAGGTATTGTGGTTAAAAGAAAGTTATTTTTCAAAAATTCAATAAAAAATTTCATCACATATCGTATGTACTGAAACAATATTGATAAAAAATATATTTGAAATCAACTATCTAATTATTCTTCCATGTCTTACTAAAAGTTATAAAAATATGTGGTTGATTATTATTATAAATTAAAATTAAATTAAAAACAAACTGATATTTTATATCTGAACCCTATGTTCAGTTGTTATTTGTCACATTATTTTTCTCCTTGGAAAACGTAGGAATAAATTGGATTACATAATTATGTTTAAACCCTTGTTCATAAGTCTATTCATTCTCCTTACTCTTTCTACTATATCCACCCTTATTGTAAATATTCAACCAAATACATATTAATATATAGCTAAGCAAGTGGTTAAATATAGGAGTTGTACCATATTTTCTCTTCAGCAATATCCTTGTCGTTTTCTTTGTTACACAGGAAGTAGAAAAATGGAAAAATAGTGTATGGTTTAAAACTATTCCATAAATAGTGTATGACAGAGAAAATCAAATTTAATGCTTTTTTTACAAAAATTTCTGATTTTAAAAAAAGAAATCCATATTACTTAAATTCGCCATCTTTGCCAAATAAGTTCTTATTTTAAATATAAATTCTAAATGGGTTATTTATTTAAGTTTTCAAAGAAGTATACTACCATAGAGTTTGTGAATGAAAGAACTTGTAAAAATTTGCCGCAAAGAAACACGAAAGATATTTTCCGTTCTTAAAGTTTGTTTTCCTACTATTGAAATACCCAAGCAGTAAAAGGACTTTTACAGAGCGGGTTTTTATGTTTTCGCATCTATTAGCGTAACAAATCCGGAAATCTTTTTTGTTCATGAATGTATGAAAAAAAGAATAATCTGGATCACAATTTGATGATAAAATGTGATTCTGTTTTAGCTATTATTTCTAGTAGCTTGAGAAGCTAATTGAGATTTTTCCCCTACATCTTATTTAAATAGGTACATTCTTTTAGTACGTGGAAAAAGAGTTTTTTGATTATTCCTAATTGAAAATGAAGAGTTAAGAGTCATATTTTTAAATTTTTCATTTTTTAACTTTAACTTTTATTTATAGTAAAATCCCGTTATAACGAACTTCACGGGAGTAAAATTTCTTCGTTGCAACAGAAATTTCGTTGCAACCGTACTATCGTTAATTCAAATAAAAACGGTTGGGGACTTTCTGGACTTTCAGAATAACGGGATTTTTCGTTGTATCGGTATTCGTTGTAACGAGATTTCACTGTATTTATTAAACTTTTCAGTTTGTTCCCAAAACTTTTAAGTAAAATACACTACACTACCCATCTGTTTAAAAAGAACCAAATTCAACACATAACAGAATATAAAATTTACATATCCCCCCAGTAGCGGCATTTCTCTGTGAAGTGTGGTCAATGCAGCAGGTGACAATCCTCCCTTCCACCCCCGCAAAAATGACTCACCCCCTCCCCCGAATAATTTCCAGGGCTCAAAACAGAGAGGCATGAGTCTGTGCGATATCCGATGCTGTGGGAACCCTGAAGAGAGGGACTGCGGAACATCAAACAAGTGGGAGTCCCCTCTGCTGTGACGAAGACCCTCCTTAATTTTTCTCGTCTGCGCTTCCTTGAGGGACTTTTTTTCTCTCAAAAGCCTGGATTGTTTATGAGTGGACGGGGTTAAGAGATAATATTACGATGCTGTGGCAGTTTGTCAAAATGATAGTTATCTATGGGGTGAAGGAACTTTAGAGGAATTTATAAGCAGTCAGACGTAATTGATTGTGTTTTATGGTTAAAAGTTTTAACTCAAAATTTATTTACGGGTGTTCTTCTTGCATGTATCGTAGTACTTAGTAAGGGAAAAGTATACCGTTATCTCATAACAAATATATATTCTGATTTCTTTTGGATGGATACCTTACTTACTTTTAAATGGACTTGAAATAAATAAAGTGTGTATGAAGGCACTTGTTTTATTCGACCCCACTATGGCATCGTAAACTTCATAATTTTTAACCTTTGTTACAAATACTTAGGAACTTAAGTTGTATGAATGATTAAACATTTCTTACAGTTTGTCACGGTAAAGGAGATTTATTATGAAATTCAAATTTAAATTTTGCTTAAAAAACACCTTTGCTTTATCATCATAAAGTATGTGAAGACATAATGTTTCAACCTTTGATTCGCTTTACTTTACCTCTTAACAGTACTATCTTTTAAATTATAATTTTAGTTTCAATTTTTAATTTCTAATTAAATGTTATAATGGTAGTATACATTTGCCAATTTTTGCTAAAGAGGTAAGTTTGCCTAATCCTGTTAAATTATAAATACGACTCTACGCTTTGGCTGTCCTCTACTGCCCATGGTAGCAAATATCTTCCATAAATTTAGCTCCAATTTTCATCATAAAGTAGAAATTTTCAGCATGTTTTTAAGGTATTGTATTGCAGCAAAATTGCACCTTCAGGTGCTACAATTATAAAGTTTATTTTCAGTCCCCAGTTTAAATTTCTTTTAAGATTTTTGAATTAAAAATAATCGCGTTTTATTTTATCTTATTTGGAATATATACTACAGGAATATGGAAAACAAAATTTACATTGTTATTTCTGGTAGTAGGCATAAGATGGTTAAATAAGAAATCAACAGAAACTCACAAGGAGGTCTTCTAGTTCCTAAAAATCTGACCACAACCTCAAAAACTACTCTAAGGCCTTTTAGGACCCCTTCATCGTCATTCCCAATCATTCTCCTTTGCAATATTGGCAACCTAACGACTCTTCCACACCAATGTACCCATCAGAGTACCTAAGCTCATTACCACCATGAAACCGTCCCTAGGTAGCCATCCAGCTCCGTTTCATTTCCTGATATTTTCCGTCCTATGCGTCACGACCATCTGCGTATTGATTAGCAAGGGGCGCTTACGAAAAGAATGAAATGTTTTTGCCCCCTTGGGGACAGGGGTGCAGCTAAGCTCGGCCACGAGGGCTCGGGAAAGCTGACCACTCATCGTGCCGCGTAGGAGTGGCTCAAACTTGATGAATGACTGGGCTTTTGCTTAATAAATAGGATATAACGACTGGTGGTTATATATTGGCTAGATGCTGCTGCATTATATAAAGTACGATTTTTGAGTATCCCGTTTTCGTGGAAGGATGAACTTGATCCTAAAGATGCACTTTGATTGAAAAAAACCTTTTATAGCCTTTATTTTTAGTGTGGACGACATTATTTTAAAATAACTAATAGAAAGAACTAGATATTATATTCATTAAACATAATTAATTATTATATTAATAGTTTTATTTTAATAACGTTATATAATGAACAAATTGTCACTACTTCTCTTCTATGATGTTTCTTAATATTCAAGTTTAAAGCCGCAAAAGAAAAAATCTTCCAGTACCTTAAAATCCTTAGAGTGCATACATGTCCAAACTTTTTTATAGTGAGGTATAACAACATTTATTTGTGTTGTCGAGGTAGCCAACAGTTTCATATGTGTATCAGAACTACCTTTACAGCGAATGGATTTTCACTAGTTGGACAAAAAAATTAATAAAATGTATCATTAATTATACTTTCTCCTACAATTCACTCAGATTGATACAACATTTTTTGGAGTAAAAGAACGATTTGCAATGAACATTTGAACAATAAACAATAACCTATCTTAAAAATTTTAAAAATTTTATGCTTTGAATCATCAAAGTGTCTGTCTTTAAGAAACTAAACAAAAGCTAGTAGAATCTAACAGTCTTTCCCCTTTTTTTGACTGCCTGTGTAATCTGCCTTGAACTACTCAACGGGGTTTTACCACATTATCCCTATCTGCAGTCATAAAGGTTGGAATGTGTCCGTCCCTTGAATTCCTTTATCAAGATGACACGTTCCAGAAGGAACACTTTCAAATAATGCATCTCGCTCATAACGAACTAAGGTTCGGGTCAAATCATTATAATCTGCAGAGCATGGTATGTAGTCAAGAAAAAGAAAAATTTTCTCTATCGTTCATCAAAGAAGTAACAGGTGTCAACTCAGGAGGGGTGTGTTGGCACACGAGGGTTTCGGATTGCAGAGGGGATGCAGAAATGCTTCATTTTTTTCTGAAGCTGAAAGATTTATGGGGGAAATTTCGGAGAACTTTATAGTCGTATAGTTCCCCATGAGTGAGGTGTATGGCTTGGGTCTGTTGAAAGTTTTGGAGGCCATTTCTTCGAGTTTCAATTTATGTGGAGTACGTTTGTACAACGATATCCTTTTGCAACCGTCAAAATAGCCCCAAAGCAAATTTTGCATTTTTGTGTATTAAAATTCCTGCGATTTAGAAAAATTCAAGTTTAATACCAGTTAATTTTTTTATATTGATGTAATATGCGGCATACAACTTTTTAGCTGGATTTTGGTTGAATGGGGACGCCGAAATACAGACCTGAAAAAAATGCCCGAACCTACGAACCTGGTCCTGGGGAAGCCCCTGCCAGCTCCATAGGAGCAATACATAAGGTTTGGGGAAATTATATTAGGTTCGGGGGAAGGTTACAACTTTTTCCAGGTCCGCCGAAATATAACAACGATTATCTAGCAACCAACCAACACTGTATCAAGCAATTTCATAACTAAAATGCTACATCTAAAAGTGACTCTACATTGTGGCCCACTTTTCTATGGGAAAAAACAAAGTGTTCTGAAATTGCCACGGCACCTCCTCAATTTTTTAGACCTACAGAGAAAACTATTCAGGCAAAGTTTGGGCTCTGTACCTTAATAAGAAAGCGATTACCAAGAGGAGTGAAAAAGTCCAAATTCGAAGATTTTTATACAAAACAACTAAAAAAACCCAAGATAAAACCCTCTCATTTTGTTCATGATTTCTTATAGGAAACTACTAACGTTATAGATAAAATGTTCCAGGTTTTGTTTTTTTATCACCTTTATTTTGGTTGTAGTAACTGTCTAATGTCCAAAGAACTTCTATAAAGTTGTTTTTCCCGCATTCTTAAACAGCTAATAACTCTAGAACTATACAACTTAAAAACCTGAAATTAGTTCCATTCTGTTTGTAAATTTTTTGTCTTTGATTTAAATGCATCATGACCATCATTTTCAAAAACGTTTTTTTCAAAATTTAAAAAAGTGAAAAAAAACTTAATGAAAAAAAATTTTTGAAATTTTTTTTGAAAACATATTAAAATCCTTTTAACTCTTAAAATGAACATTACTACCAAATTTCAAGTTGAAAATAAAATTTAATCATGTAAAAAAAATAAAAATACTTGAAATTTAGGTTAAAGTCCCTAAACTATTCCTAAAATTATACAGCAAGAGCGATTCACTCATAGAAAATTAATAAATTCGCTTGAGGGTGTCCATATGACTTAAAACATGCAAAAAATATCAAATCAAAAAATTTTCAATTTTTTTTTTATTTTTTTTTATTTTGAAAAATTTTTTTGATCATGATTAAACTTTTTGGTCATGATTCACATTAAAACAAAGACAAAAAATTAACAAACTAAATGGGACTAATTTCATGTTTTTAAGTTGTATAGTTCTAGAGTTATTAGCTTTTTAAAAATGCAGGAAAAGCAACTTTACAAAAGTTCTTTGGACATTAGAAAATTACTACAACAAAAATAAAGGTGATAAAAAACAAAACCTGGAACATTATATCTATAACGTTAGTAGTTCTTTAAAAAAAATCATGAACAAAATGAGAGGGTTTGATCTTTGGTTTTTTTAGTTGTTTTGTATAAAAATTTTCGAATTTCGATTTTTTCACTCCTCTTGGTCATCGACTTCTAATTCGAATACAGAATTGAAATTTTGGCTGTGAGCTTCTATTAGCTGTTCAAAAAAAAGTAGAGGGTGCCCAGAACGCTACCTGAAAAAAAAAGTTTTTGGGCCACCCTACTCTACATCAATACCAAATTTTAAAAAAAATATCAAATAGAGCGTCGTAAAAATGTGGAGTTTCAGTAATTTTTCAATAAAAAAATTAAAACTCGACAACTTAAAATAAGTAAATTATAAAGTAATATGAACGAAATAATAACAAATGCTAAAATTTACAATTCCATGTAATTTTCTTTTTTGAAGTGTTTTAAGTTCTCATGTATATTAATTACAAAAGGATTTTTGAATGTTCTTAAAGAAGGGCGATAAAGATTATATCAATGAAGAAACTGTGTCATATTTTTTAAGCGCCCTTGAGAGTGACCTAATTATGTTTATCATTAGAATTGTATTTAAAGTGACTTGATAAGAGAACATTCAGAGTACTTTGAATGAACACGAGCGGTCAATACCACTTCCTGAAGAGGCTCACCATGACCTTCAGTAAATGAAATTCATAGAATAACTAATGTCCGATTTGTGGCTTATCAGGAAAATATTCGTTGTTCTAATTATATCCATTCATCAAAAAATGTTGATATAGTCTTCCAAATACATACAAAAGAATAAGTCTCTGTTAGGCATTTTAAGTTAAGTATAAGCAATTTAAACCTCAGACCACACGCTTTTCTTTGAAAGTAAAATAGGAGAATTTGTTCGTCTTTGAAAACAATTGTTTTTATTGGTAAGCATGAATAATACTTTCTGGTTTATACTCACTTAAGAATGTAAATCATCTAGAATGTGATACTGTAGAACAGGAGCATAAATAAAACCGTATAACCTTAAAAAAACATCTGTCCAGAAAAGTTTTCTAATTTTTAATGGATATTTAAAAAAAATTAAAGGTAATAAAGAGGGCTAATTAGTTTATTTCTTTGTTGAACTAAAACAGGAAATAGGACACAAAAAGGTAAAATGCATTTGTTTTAACAGACCTGCTTATTTTAACGATTTTCAATTTCCGAACCTGATCTCCTAAAAACTATCTTAGTGAAGAAGGTGATGTCCCTTATTAAATATGCTCCAAACGTCATTGAACTTATAAAGAATTCCCTCCTCAAATACTTAATCTTGAAGGTCAACAAACTATACATTTTATCGAAATTCTTCAGCTCTCTATAATACGAATACCATCTCCTATATACCAAGGATTTCCATAGAGATTAACATATAACCCATTGACCTTGAGTTCGAAGAAGTCTTCAAAGGGGGCAGTAAAGATTAATGGATAACTGGACATTTTGTAACTGATTAACACCTATATTCACAGCTCACCGCCATCTCAGCATCGGTGTTAAATCCTTGTTCTAAGAAGGATTCCGCCAATCAAAATCAGTTAAAATCTAATCTTTAGCTGCTGGTTGGCTGTGTGTGAATATGGCTTGTAAAATCTTTATAGCCTTATTCACTGCTACCTGACCAGCGGTTAATCATCGGTTTAAAAAAAGATTCCGCCAGTCAGAATCAGCGAAAACTCAATTTCCTTCTTTAGCTGTTGGGTGTACAAGGGGCAGTGAATAAAGCCATTAATCAATTTAATTTTTCAATTTTCCTTTCACCATCCAAGCTTGATAACCACATGTTATGAACAAGCTTCCATCATACTGTTCGTTCGAAAATTGTTGATTTTCCTTAAAATGTTAGATTACTGTGCTAAGTGGGGGGTCCATGACAAGGATGAAATTCCTCCAGGAGACGATACTTGGAGTCTTGAAGAAGTATGGGAGAAACTCTATCGTTTTGATAATGAATACCTACTATTCTGTGATGAATACAAGAGCGGTGACAGAAACCAACCAAATAGGACCTCATCTTCGATTACGTCCCATGCAGCAGAGAATTATTGTTGATCGCCCTGACCCACGGGCAAAGCGGAAGCAGAGGAAGCACTCTAGGATCGTTTCCGGTTGGTCGGCGGCCCACGTCCGGCCGGTCCATCTTGATTGCTGTAGTACGGAGCGCGTGTGTTCGGAATAAGTGGGGCACCAAGACAGTTACATCACACTTCCCTTTTCCCCACTCTTTTATACTGACACACACATATCAAGGAAGCAGCACACTTTAATAATGGAATTGCTCTGATATTTTTATTTCTGTTGGTTGTATCCAGTTTGTAATGGACTTATTCATGACTGAACACTCGTGAATCTGAACAACTGTCGTTTCAACTTTCTTGTTTCCTCTTTTCTTTCTTTTGCCTCCCGAAATTTGAATGTTTCTTGTTGTTTTAGTGTCCATCACGAACAAAACAGAAGGTATAAAGATATTTCAGATACGTAAGGAAAACACAATAAAAAAACACAATTTAACACCACCTTCAGGGTTTAAGGTTTAATAACCGCTAGCTCAATTCCTTCAGATCCATACGTCTCCCACATTGGTTCAATAACTGGCACCCTACCAAGCCTGAATACACTTTGGAAATATGTTTTCTTTTATATGAATGCATTTCACCATCTATTAGAGATTCGATAATTAGATTTCATCTTGATTTGTTGTCACCAAACGATTGGCCCAGTTGGGTTTGGTATCCTCATGCAAAAGTTTAAAAAGTAAAATTTTATCCTCAAAAAATAAAGAAATTTGACAAAAAACCTTTATCCTGTCCGAGCAATCTAACATCGAAATGTTGTCGAATTCTTTAGATACAGAAAGCACGGTAGCATCAATGAGAAATGAATAACGATAAAAAATATCATTTTAATTGTTTTTATTATTTAGGATTCAGGCTGATTTACAGACAGGTACAGAGTATTTCCTTATAAAGGGTTATTTAATACAGTAAAACCTCGTTTTCTCGAAATCCTTTGTATCTCAAAAAACAATTTCCCCCTCGAAATTAAGTATTTCTCTATTTTTCCTTCTTATCACGAATTTTTTTCGGGTACCTTCGATTTTTGTACATTGCGAACATCGTCCAAAAACGTTAGGGTGGGTGGGGGTAAAAACCCGCATGAGGCAAAACCACGCACCGCGATTTTTATTCGTTAATGATCGATTAAAAGGTTGAAAACCAGGTGGTTGGTTTGTCTTATTGTGACCTATTGTTCTACGAAAGTTCGTACCCCTAAATCCCTCATGAGTTTAAAAAATGCTGTAAGTTTGTTTTTCGTCATTTAGATGTAATTTTTCTGATCTTTTACTTAAATATTTCATAAAATAAGGAAGGAGGAGAAATACAAACAAATAGCCCAATGATAAGGTAGCAATTCAACTTCAGCTTCATTTTGAAAGATTTGCCTCAGCATGTCTCTAAAAATAATAAGGCTTGTTTTTCAAAATAGAGTAAAACGGGGCAAATACACGCAGGTGTTTTGGGGCAAATACACGCAGCTTAAAAAGCTCAGGAATTCGTCCCAAAAGAAAAATGGGACTACTTGATCTCTAAAGAGGTTAATAAAGGTGTCCCTCATGCCAACCCTCTACCTGAAACCATCCTTTCTCCCTTTTGAAAGATATCTGGGCAATCTGAAATGAATTGCTTCAACAGGTTGACAATTTTCATTAAAACTGATCGAACACCCTCAAGCGAGTAAATGAATTTTCCATGAGTGAATTGCTCTTGCTGTATAATTTTGGGTATTGTTTAGGGACTTGCCTAAATTTCGAATTTTTTAATTTTTTTATACATGATTAAATTTTATTTTCAACTTGAAATTTGGTAGTACTGTTCATTTATGAATCAAAAGGCTTTTAAATTTTTTTCCAAAAAATGTTCCCAAAAAAATTTTTTTTTCATTAATTTTTTCACTTTTTTTAAATTTTGAAAAACATTTTTTAAAAAATTATGGTCATGATGCACATCAAATCAAAGACAAAAAAATTACGAACTGAATGGGACTAATATCAGGTTTTTAATTTGTATAGTTCTAGAGTTATTAGCTTTTAAAAAATGCAGAAAAAACAACTTTACAAGATTTCTTTGAACATTAAAAAATTATATCTAACGAAAAAAGAGTGATAGAAGAATGGAACCTGAAAGGTTATGTCTATAACTATATTAGTAAACTATATTATAACTATATTATAAAAAAAAATCATGAACAATATTTGAGAGTTTAATCCTTGGGTTTTTAGTTGTTTTGTAAAAAGACAACCACTTTTTTGAAACTTCAAGGCCATTTTAAAGACGGAAGATATTTTTTGTTTTCCCCGAAATTTTGCACACGTGTTTAACTCACCAGTACACAACTTTTCCGCACTAGGCAATAATCAAAATAAAAAATATCGTTTTTTCGCTCCGCCCTACTGATCATATTTATATTTAATATTGTTGGTTGGCTTAGAAATATTAAAACATTAAGATGGTTATAACTAGTGTTTTTATAATGAAATATTCTGTTTATCCATGCTTATTTCACTTGGGCACCAAGATTTGCAAGTGCGGGTCTTTGCCCCATTTTACGAGGCAAAGCCCCGCGATTTTATTTTCTACTAAATTGTAAATTTCTCCTAAAATACCATCGATAAGAGTTTAAACTTGGATTGGTTTTGAAGGTAGGATCTCAATCTAACATCTCCAATTGAAATTTCGGGATTATCTACCCCCTATCGACGACAATGTTAAAAATACTGAAAATTGCGTGGCTTTGCCCCCACCTACCCTACTTTGCTGCGTTTGAATTGCAAATCCAAGTGATTCATCTCCTCAAGGATTCGCATCACAAAAATTTCCCTATGCAACTTCAAATGACCTTACATTAAAATTCTCTGTCTGTCTGCCACACACACACACACACACAAAAAACTCTTCCGCGTGCATCAGTATATACCTCGTTAGCATCGTCAAGCTTTCTCCGACACTTCCCGAAATACTGCGATTAAAAAAAGCAGTCGGAAGAAATCGGTGGCAGATGAAGCTGGCCGCAAAGGATTGTCTATTCTGGTCCCCCCTGGGAATGCGGTGGCGTGGTCGTCGTATGTTAATGACCCAGAATACGATCGGCACATTAGGTATAATTAGAAGGTGGTGAGAGTGGTGGTTGCCAGCCTTGACAGAGACGCTTCCTTTTTTAATAGGGAGAGGTCAGGTGCACCCCTTATCTGGGAGGAGATCTTGATGGTGGAATTATCTCTGTTATCTTGGGTGGAGGGGGATATTGGGGATCCCCTGAAGTCCATTCTACAGATTGCTCATCAAGTGCAGGCTCGGACTGGCCATGCTGGCATTTGGGCATATGCCCGGTGGGCCGCTTCTTATTGAGGGCCGTTTGTGGGCCGTTTACAACCAAAATATTTTACAGTGGTATGAATGAAAAATATCCTGTAAAAATTAATCCGCATCCCCCTTCGCAGGAATTTCCAACTAGCGGCCCACGAATTCTTTTTGTGCAGCTACCAAAACAATAATTAACCAGCAATTAAATTCATTAATTATGGCATAAATTACTGAATTCAAAAAATATATTTTACTATTTAAAATATTTTTATGAACGAATTTTCCTGGTTTCATCTTTAAAAATTCTACGGCATAAAAGGAGCGAACCTTTTCGGATGTCACCCAAAAGGGTCCCAAATGAGTTAAAACAGTACTTTTAATAGTAAAATTTCCAAAAATTTTCTGGAGGAGGACCCCCATGACCCCCCTTTCTATTTTGAGCTACATTATTTACAATTTCTTTTAATATTAAGTTCGTCAAGATGGAAATTCTTTCTACCCACTGAATTTACCAACAAAGAATTAAAAGTCTATTGAGTTTATTACGTATCCAATTAGAGTTTCAAGGTGGATTTTAGACTGTTTCTTAGGGGTCAATTTTCAAAAGAATTTCTTGGGGACGTACCACGATCGCCCCCCCCCAGAAATTTTTAATTCTAGGAAGTGATATTTTCCATAAAAATTATGCGGTGGGCCGATTCAGACTTAAAATTCCCGGGCCGAAATTTCTACCCAGTCCGGCCCTGATCAAGTGGATAGTGGTTCATGTTTTGACTATGTGGACTCCCAGGGTGTATTGACCCGGGGGAGATTTACTTGGGTAATAATTATGGAAATCTACGTATTGTGAAATTATCATGCTTATACAACTACTGTCTATTTTATGTATCTACTTTTATTATCTTAAAATAACTGTCCTAGGTTGTATCCTAACAATGGATGACCAAAACAGGTAATTTCGATTCCAAGTAATTTAAACGGCCTTTTGAAGGAAAAATTACAACATGACGTAATAATGGCCTAAATTCATTGAAATTGTAGCAACTTATATAAACCCTTTCCAATTGAATCATCATCTTGGTCGAAGCAATCTAAATACAATAAAACACTAAATTATGAATGCATAGTAATAAAAACTTAAGGACAAAATTTATATTGGTTTTAACAGTTTTGTGTAACCTTTAAAGAGTATAAACTATAAACTAACTCATGTATAAGCGTTTCTACAATTGGGGATTGGACTTCAAAAACTATCTAAGTTCCAAAAAGTAAATTTTCTGCAATTGATCATTTTACCTTGAATAAAAGAAATGATATTTCTTTTAGCTTTCGACTTTGAGGGATAACAGCAAACTTTGTTTATCTATTTACTTTTCAGTATAATTAAATAATTATCTTTTTTTATGAGTATATTTTAGTTACTGGTGACTTTGAACCAATGTTTTTATGTAAAAAACTGATAAGTCGAAAATTTCGTTTGAATTTAGTCTAATTTGTATTTCATTTATTTGGTTTAATTTGGTAATAGTAGGGTTAATTTATTATCTGAATTAGTATTTGAATATTTATGTAATTTATGGAGGCTTTAGGTTTTAATTTAAAAGAATAGTTAATTTCTATTTATTCTTAAATTGAAGACTGGACTTCAAAAAGAAGCTAAGTTCCAAAAATAAAAACAAATATGAGTTAAACAAAAAACTATTTAAGTACCATCTCCAACAGCTTATAAAGTCGGCTTAACGCCACAACAATTGTAGTTTAAAATTAGCCCGAAAGATGGCTTTTTATGTGTGGAGAATCATATTGGTTTTTTGTGAGGGGAGGAGGGGCTTCAAACCTTTTTATGACATAGGGGAAAGTGGGGCACATTCACACAAAAAGTACATTTCGGCATATTTCTTGGATCTAGATGAGATATTGAAACAAACTCGGATTCAAATGAAAGTTAAGACCTTTCCCGTTATTTTAGAACGATAATTGGTCGCATTCATTTAGAATTTCTAACCTAATTCATCAATCTAAAAAACGAGAAATTTCGAGCGAATGTGCCCCATGGGTGGGGCAGTTTCGCACACGTGTGGGGCACATTCGTACACATGCAAAAAATATACTATAATTATTTTTACGAACTAAAAAGTTTATGGTACTTTAGCGTAAGGATTATTAAACGAAATATTTGGCACTTTTACATATTTTTCCTCTAAATTGAAGATTTTTTTCAAAAAGAAAACAGCTTCAGAAAATATAGAACATCTAAGTTTTTGATGAGGAAAGCAATTTTAGTAATGAAGAGTATAATGCACATTGACATACTTCACATAATATAATTAGTTTAAAAAGTTTAACCAATATTTTAACTGTTAGGTTTTATTCGAAAAGAAAAGTAAACCAAAAGCTCGCTTATTAACATCTGAAACTGACGGTTGGGGAACTTGTAATACTATATTATCTTTTTGTATGAATGTTGAATCATTACTTACTGGGAAAAAAAAGTTTCGTCATTAATTTTAAAGTTTTTAAAGTTTTTCATCATTAATTTTTAATAAACCCCATTCAATTCCAAATTTTCTTTTTGACCAACATAACAAAATTTTCGTTTTAGTAGCAAATTCTACTAGAATAAAATCACCTAAGTCCAAGTCAATTGGTATTAAACAATTATCAGGGACATTTATTTCTTCAATGTTTAAATATGGGTCTAAATTCCTTAAAACTGAAGCTTTCTTTAAGATGTTATTTTCTATTATCACCAAATTTTGAAACAATTACAATAAAAACAATTAAACTTCAAGTTATTAAATATACTTCACTTATAAACATAAATCACTTTCATAATCAATAATGGGAAAGATGTGGCACATTCGCACATTCGCACTGTCCGCATCTGCCCCATCTTTTGGTGCACGAATGTGTCCCATCTACCAGTTCAAGCTTACCACGTCCCAACAAGATATTTATAATTAAAGCAGGGAAATAAAACCTTTCTAGAAACTTACTTTAGTAGTGCCTCAACTGAATAAAATGCTGAATGTCCACTTGAGAGTTATTTTTGATTGATATTTTACGCCGACAAAATGACAAGAAAATTTACTTTGCTGCTTCTAACGCTAGCAAATGTCTAGTACGTATGCAACAAAATGGCTCAGGGCTTTGAAAATTCATGCAGGAGGTGGTAGTCATGCTTCCATCGACTGGTATTTTTTCAGATTTTTAAATTAATAATTACTAGGGGAAATGCCGTCTGTCCGAATTATGCCATATGTGCGAAATAGCCCCACTCTCCCCTATATATATCAAATACAAATACAAATCAGGTCGACCAACTACAGGCGTAAGCCCAGCAAGGTTGGTCCAGTCTTTTTAACCCAAACTACCGGAATCCCAGTATGTCAATTTTCCTCTTGAACTCGTTTACCCCACTTGAATTTACAATTGTTTCAGGCAACGCATTCCATCTATCCACTACCCTATTAAAAAATAATGCTTTCAGCAATCTGTCTTAAATTTTTCTTTATTCAATTTGAAATTGTGACCCCTTGTTCTATTACCCGTAATGAAATCTAATCTGTCTGTGTTCCCTTGCTTTACCACTATAAAAAGCTGAATCAAATCCCCTCTAATCCTTCTTTTCTCTAGAGTGAACATATTTAGCTTCTTTAATCTTCCCTCATAACTTAAACTGGATATACTTTTGCCCATTTTAGTAGCCCTATGCTGAACCCTTTCAATTGAATCAATATCTTTTTTAAGTATGGAGACCAAAACTGAACAGCATACTCTAAATAAGGTCTCACCAAGCCTCTGTATAGTGACAAAATAATATCCTTGGATCTTGAAGAAGCAGTTTTTTTAATGTATTCCAATATCCTATTAGCCTTTTTACTAGTAGCTGAACTCTGATGAACCCATTTAAAGTCCTCAATAACTATCACCCCTAAATCTCTGATCATGAGATTGTATCATAAAAGGTTTGAAATGTCATATGAAAAGTTGGTCATGAAGTCACATATTTTTCCTCTTAACTGGAATTCTTAAGTCACACAATACTTGAATATTTAAATTTCTATAACAACCAAACAGTCTTCACATTCATAAAAGTAATAAATCTTGCATATTATGCAATTAAAATATTTAAATTGCGGAATACAGAAGATAAATAAACGATTTTCTGTTTTAAATGAGACTATTTAGCCCCTCGTGCATCAAAAGTGCATTGAACGAAGAATTTTCAAGAATGAATGGGTTAGTGTTTCTCTGTGCTGTTGTTGGCAAGCTGAACAATGAGTCGCGATGCTAGAGTGCCTCAGACCGAAGGGCGCGTAAATAGCTTAGTGGCATAGAAGAGTCAGCGGGGAAGTACTGTTTGACTATGGTTTGGCTAACTCGCAGAAAAGCTGTGAAAACATTCACATTAAGAGAACCCGAATGCAAATGCAACCATTAAGCATTCAGAAAAAGGTGTATTCAGAGTGTTAACGAAAATTCCGTTGCATAATTCACTGATGCTCGATTAATTTCCATCTTGTGAAACGTCTATGTTGAAATAACGTCGTATGAAAATACCAGATTGTATGTTACACGGAAATAAGACAAAACTATTTTTATTGTAAGTACTACCATAAAGTCCTTTAACTCACACAGTTTATATAATTTACCGAGAATTTACCTCAGCCTTTTTAATTAACCCTTTTTTATTAATTATTTGTGATATGTTTTATTCTATTTAGATATTTTTTGAGGGATTAATATAATATATTTAATAGATTTTTCATTTTTGTTGAAGCGTTAAAATTAAATGTAGTTATGCACTGCTAAAAGAAAAAAGGGAAGTAAAAAATTATCAGCAATTTACCTGATTAACAAGATTTTTTAATGTATTCGAATCCGAACTGAAGTAAATAATATCGTTTTTAAATCATGAGAAGTAATTAACTTTTTTAAAAAATCCCCTTGCACTCTTTTTAAAATTTATCCATGCCATTTTTACGAATTTTAAAAATTTTCCGTGACCCCCTACACATACTTTTCCTGTGAGGTTTAAAATATATCAAGTATTAGTTGAGAGAAACGCTAAAAGATGGCAGCATCACAAATTTTGAGCGGGTCCAATTTCTGAAGGACCGAAAACAAAAAATCGTCGCTTAACGCGGAACATGTGACATTAACTGCATTTTCCCAACTTTTCAGGAGACAAAAAAAACTCTTTCACTCTTAATAAAAGTAATATCAGTATAAATAGTTTGTAAACCTTTATTTTTAGCCTTTTTGACCGTTGTTAGGATCTCTTATAAATCATCATATTATGAGCCATTTATGGAACGTTCTTCTTTTATATTTTTTATTAAATTGATCACATTACTAATAGTTTTTATCACTGATTTATTAGTGTTGAATAGTTTAGGTGATAAACTAACTAATCTGATCTTACCAGGGCTGGCTGGATTGGACCCAATTGGGTTGGACCCAATGGGTTTTTTCAAAAAACCCATGTGAAAAAACCCACATTTTGGACCCATTTTTGGGTTTTTTCAATAAAAATCAAGATTTTGACAGTTTTAATATTGAAGAAAAACATTTAACGAAATAACATACCAAGAACTGCAGTTGAGTGGGTTTTTTCAAAATTTTAACCAGGTTTCAATAATTAAGGTTTTTTTCCATATTGAATGGGTTTTTCAAAACTTAGAACGTTTAAAGTTCAAAGTTTAAACTTCATAAAAAAATTTGAGGATTTTTTTAAAATTTCAGATATTTCAGTATTTTTTTTCAAATTACAAATTTCAAATTACATTTATGCTCTAAAATCCTACCGTTTGGTTTAAATTGAACCAAGAAAATTGAATAAATGCCGAAATTGAGCAAACATACGTTGCTCCAAACAATTTAGTAAGCAAAACGTAAAATATTCAATCATTCATTGATTTGCATGTTTTTATTGAATAGATGACCTACAATGGAAGTCCAACTTTACTTAGATCGGTTGAGTAGTTTTTGGAATATTCGACTTTAAAATTCCAGTTTTTTCAGTTACAACAATGCGTTTTGAGGAAATTTCATTGTTGGACAGAGAGAAAAAGTTGAAAAAGTCAAGAACTTTGAAGTTAAATATCTTAGCAACTAATTGAGCTACAAAAATAAACTTTGGCTTAAAATGTAGGCAAATTATTCAGTAACAAAACATTTAAATAAATGTTTATTCTAAAATCTCATCGTTGGTTGTTATTTCACAATTTATGAGAAAAGGCCGAAAATTCGATTTTCGATTAACTGCCATTCGATAACGCAACCGCTTTGCACCGGCTGACCAACAGAATTTTACTTCCCTAGAAGGGTGTTTCAAAATATATAATTTTCAGAAATACGTTTTTCCGGTTGAACTTTCATGTAGAACTCTTGGACTATTAGTAATTTTCCTCAACCTTATAATACACCTTTTTTTCCAACAGAGTCCTCTCCATATTTTGCATTTTCCTCACATTCCTACAGAGCTTCACCACAGTCAATGCCTTCAAACAGGTAAATATCACAACTGCATTGGCCATATTTCTCTATTGTTACGTATCCTATTTCTCCAACTTCATTTCTTTCTCAGCGGCTACTCAGCGCGAGGTCACCCCTTAGACAGAAGAGGCAAATTTACGTTCCGGATTTCCAAACCGGCCTGGCATTTCTGAACCGGACCAGGCCAAACCCAAACCCGCAGTTACCCGAATCAGGACCATGGGGACCCTGGACGCAAAGCAGTCAATGTTCTAGAACCTGTGGCGGGGGCGTAGCATATCAGGAGCGGGTTTGCCTCGATACAAGGTAGGTATCTGATGATGGTTTATATCAGGTATGGGCAACCTTTTGGAATCTGTGGGCCGGACTCAAAGATAAAAATGACTTGGAGGGCCATAGAGTAGATAATAGGTAATTTAAAAAAAAGGCGTTTTTTTATTTAAAAACAGTTATAATAAGTTAAACATTAATCTGGACTAGAATTATGCTATATATTGATTAAGCTTTATTATAAGTATTATGCTTGAGTAACATTAATATCAGGGGTGTAAATAAAAATTAATTTCGTGAAGGGCCCCAGATTATTCCTCAGCTCCTCCCATCTATATTTAATAGGTCTAATGTAGCACTACAGTAAATTTTTAGGTAGAATTTGCGTCTTAAAGGGGTGCACGTACCAACACGTACTACCAATTTTCATACCATTTTGCACGTTTACATTCATGACAGATTCGTCCAATCGAGGTAAAAACCCGATTTTCATTTGTCCATTTTTACACGAAATAACTATATTAATCGAAACTTTAACGTCAATCCGGAGGCAAAAAGAGTTATTGCAATGGAATAATATTTCACACATGTTAGTTTGAGACCATTTGGCACCTTTTTGTCGCTTTGCCCCTGGGAAAATGTGAAAAAAATATTTTTGACCCACCCTACTGTATACCTCCGAATAAATTATTCATTAGTGATAAAAATGAAATAATTCTTATTTATTATGCAATTTTACTTAACTCTTTTTCAAGTTCTTTCTTTAAAATGTATTAGGAGGGTACTTTTGTGTACCTTATCAAAACTTCCCCGATCATAAATTTTTTTCACTGTAGTTAATATGGTCCTCCACCAAAAGATGCTTTTTTCTAAAGGAAAAAAATCTAGTTAGATATTATTACACAAAACGATTAACTACTCAAACATAAATTTCTTACAGAGCTGATGGAAGTCATTCCTGTATCGGTGGATCACGAAGATACTTCACTTGTAACACAGTGGTAAGTTTTTCATAATAAACTAGATATAAGATTTAATGAAATTTATGCTAAAATGTAGCTTTTTATTATGATCTTACAGTTGGTTTTTGCATAAATATTACGTAGATACAAGAACCAAAATACTAATTTGTCCTATCAAACTTTTTTTTGCATTGACCTCTATAAAAAGTTAAGTGTAGGATAGAGCGTGCAAATAAATATAGCATAAAATTTTTAGAGGGAAAAAATTCAGTAATAAAATGCGATTTGCTGTATATATAAAAACCTGTTTCGGGACATACACAAGTAGGTAGATTACCCTGATCTTTAAAGAGTACTGGCACAGCTTAAGAATAAGTCTGAATTCAAGAGAGATTTTTGAATAAAATTTTGCTGATTTGCCTGTTAGGACTGTCCTCCTTCTACTAAAGACTTCAGAACTGAACAATGTGCTCGCTTCAACGCAGTGCCTTACAAAAGAGCATACTACAGCTGGGTGCCTTATCATTACGGTAAGATTTTAACTCCCCTTCGATTCTCTAATAAAGTAGTCACAAATTTGAACCCTCAATTTATAATTTTATAAATTTTCAAATTGCTTACATGATTTCAGCTCAAAGTCCGTGCGAACTGTACTGCATGCCCCAAGGGGGGAACTTCTACGCCAGACTGGACAGGAAAGTAACGGACGGCACGCGCTGCAGAGACGACGGGTCCCTGGATATCTGCGTGGAAGCTCAGTGCATGGTCAGACACTTATTCAGAATTTTAGAATTTTTAGTAAATATATATCTAATGTAAACAACAATTACTTTTATATGATTGTTAATTAACTAATTTTGATTGAGTAAAGGAATCCGAATGAATTGAAAGTCACAATGAATAATTACAGTTAAATTTTTTTTAATCTCAATGTGTTCAGAATGGCTTAAAACCTCCAAAAAAACATTTAAATTTACCTTTCAAAGCCCTAAATTTTAAGTTATTTTCAATTAAAATTAGCTTATTTTCTGTCTGAGCTGAAGCAGCTTCTGACGTTAAATGTGCCTTTTCCTCCCGCTTGTTGTTATTATACCGCTTTAAAAGACTGAGATCTAGTTTTTTACAACCTAGTGTTTTGATAAAAATGGTGTTTCCTACATTTTCAAGAGACACATATGACGTCACATTTTTAGGAGATTTCTGTTTTTGTCATAGTTACCTTAAAAAAAGTTTGTGGGAAAAGACAAGCGTATTTTTGGAATCAGGAGAGAATTTTTAGCAAATTTAAGAGAGACTGCAATTCTCTCCATTGATTGTAAACGAATTGTTCTTGGGTTGGTAATGAATGGAAAGTTTGAAAGAATGAATATCTGAATGTGAAAGTAAATTAATATTTTAAGATTGTAAAGAGTTGATGATTGTAAAGGAAATGTTTGTAATTATAAATGAATCGTTTGCTAGCCTGTGGGATGCGATCGAGTGCTGGGGTCGACGGCAGAAGAGGACGAATGTGGGGTGTGCGGTGGAGATGGAAGTTCGTGCAGGTTCATCAACGGGATATTCGACGAGACCAATTTGGATGTGGGTGAGTCATACAGTTGTAACAAGTCTTTTAAATAAAATATTGTTATAGTGCTACAGAGATAATGTATTTGTTGGAAAAATAATTTTAATAATTCAGTTTATAAGAGAATTTTCATGAGTTGGGTGAGATCACATAAATTTTTTCTGTTATTGATTGGCAATATCACTCATCTATCCTTTTTTATTCCTAAAGGTTACAACGACTTTCTCTTGATTCCGGTTGGATCCACTTCAATTTTGATTGAAGAAGTATCTCTTAGCAACAATTTTCTAGGTAAGAGTTTTTTTTTAAATCTAGGAATTTCTATAGATATTTTATGTTAAACAGTTAGACAGGAAAGTACATATTTTATAAACTGTTCGTCCCTCGTTCTTAGCTGTTCGAAATGCTGCTGGGGAATTCTTTCTGAACGGAAGATTCCAAATTGAGCGTTCCAAAGACTTCTGGCTGGCCGGAACTCTTTTCCATTACGCCCGAAAACCAAATGAACCCGAAGTTCTAAAAGCAAGAGGACCTACAAACGAACCTCTCTACATTGTGGTAAGAGTTACATAACAAATAAAACAACGGAGTTCCTTATTAGTAACAACAAAATAAGTAGAGTAGTATGTTTATAGGATAAACTAAACTGGGGTCTGTTAAGGAGAAATTTGGGTCCGTTTTCTGACCCTCCACTAAATATTTCATTTTGAAAACGGACCCTTCCCAAAATATTTTACCTTAAAAATGACCCCTTCAAAAATTGATTTAGCCTTTAAACGGACACTATTTTTCACAATATTACAAATATGGGACGCTATTGCAAATTAACTAAAAAAATTATATTTTCTAAAAAAAATACTAATTTAACACTAACTTCAAATTTACAAAATTACGATTACGAGTAGATTTTCGCAATTTTTACAGAAACCCACACACACAAAAGGTCTGGACCCTGATAAAGATTGTCATTTTGATTTTCAGATGCTGTTTCAAGTAGATAATCCTGGCATCAAATACAGGTATTCTGTTCCAGTAACCACACGAACATCAGACTCGGACTCCTACTCCTGGACAACAGGAGATTTCGAAGAATGCTCTCAGACTTGTGGTGGTGGTAAGTCAAAACATCAAATCCTTCTTTCAAACTCAAGCTATGAACAACTCCAAAACCGATGGAAAGAGTACTATTTCACAATTCCGATACTTTTATAGGTGTCCAATACCGTCCCGTTCGCTGCGTCCGCACCAGTGACAAGGACATAGTGGACGAAAATCTCTGCGACCCTGTGGGCAAACCGTCCATTAATCAGACATGCAATCAACAACCTTGTCCTTCTGGGTAAGTAATTCAGAAAATATAAATATAAATAAGACAGTTGGGTTTTTTTGTTGTGCTTACAACTGACACATAAAATACTATTCGTAAACTATGATCACCGATTTGAAAGAGACTGAACCCTCATGTACGCTTAAAAAATGCGTCATAACCTTATTTGTTTATGTCAATTCGGAATCTAAGTATAATTAAACAAAGGAAACTAAATTTATTTTTTACATACCATGAAAAATTTCTACAATATATCTGCATTTATCTACAACTTACATGCTTTAAAATTATTACATTTGCTTTTATTCGTCGTGATTCTTCATTTCTACTCAGCTATAACACGCTCTTTACATTAGTTATGTTGTGTCTATCTTTATCTACTTCATGGTTCATATTTTTAAATTTTTAGGTGTATTGATATTTTAGACAATTTTAACTCTATGATTTAATGGTATATCAGTGTGATAATCGTAGCATATTCTGCGATAAAAGTGCTGTTTTTCAATTTGGAATTTTAATCCACCACCCACTAAGTATTTCGTATTATTAAAAGGTTTGAAAACTAATCTTGGCAGTTTCCAAGTTTGAAATCATTAACACTATACTGCTTAACCAACGATAGTAAAAGGGTCACGTGATTTTTACAGACGTTGCACGGCCGATAGTACTCGACTTGTAGGTGAAATAAAATCTCCATATTGATATTAAACGGTTCCGCTCCTTGGTTAATATCAATATGGAGATTTTATTTCATACGAGTCAAGTACCATCGGCCGTGCAACGTCTGTAAAAATCACGTAACCCTTTTACTATCGCTGGTTAAGCAGTACTAAGACTGCAATGTTTCATGTCTCCATGACGCCACTATGCGAAAGGAAAAACTCAGTAAACAGAAAGCCTGTTGGCTAGCTAAGAGGAGTTTCGGTAGGCAAATCGTGATAAAAACACGCTACATATTTGTAGGTTTAACAAACTAATCATATTTCTAAATTGAAGTTCTTAATTTCACTCAAATTCAGACACCGTGCTATCAGCTAGGGTCAAGTATATCGTTGCAATAAAATAATTATTGTGTAGCTGCAATTATTTTCTTCAATTTATGTCTTCCAGGTGGCACATCGGCGATTGGAACGATTGCAGTGCCTCTTGCGGGGGCGGTTCGCAGTTCCGGCTGGTGTTCTGCCGCCAGGGGGCGGACGCGTCGGGGGTGCTGCCCGACGACCGCTGCGAGGAGGAGAAGCCCCTGTTCATGAGGGCCTGCAACACGGAAGTTGAGTGCCCCAAGTGGAACATCGGGGAATGGGGAGAGGTAGGCTCAATTAGAAAGGAGTTGTATTCGTCACCTTAGAATCAAAAACTACTATCTCCGTTCGGCAAACTTCGGGGATCCCGATCCTTGGCTACTTAAAATCAGACGCCAATTCAAACCACTACCCATAAAAAATTCACCAATTAAATACCACTAAATCAAAAAATAATAATTTCTTCAGATCGTTGCAGGCGCTCATTTGATTGGTTTGGCACTTTGCCAGCTCTATGATATCGCGCTTACGAACCAATGAAATGAGCTTTCTCGCTTGCAATTCCGAATATTTCCGAGTCAGACCAGAAGGCACTATTATTTGATTTTAAGATGAAGAAAATATTGCCCCTGATATGGCAACCTGCTTACGATATCAGACCGCCAAGATTAACATTGAATCTAGCTCGTTTCGCAGCAGCCAATGAAATAATTCGAACACTATTTTCGTTATAAAAGAAAAACTAATCATGGTAGACGTACAATATTTTAAACACATATACAATTATTTTTTACAAAAATATTGTCTCTTCGCTTTTTACAAAATTCAAATTAGTTTTAGATTTATTAAGATTCAAAGTTTTAATTTTTTCCCTCTTTAAGTTTAACAATGGATAGCAACAACCCTTTAACAACGCCAAAACCGCCAACAAACGAGCAGAATGAACGACTAAGCTGCGTGAATTTTCAGAGATGGTAGTTTTTGATTCTAAGGCGACGTATTAGCATACAAAAGATAGTTGTGTCCATAATAGGCACTGTTAAAAAATACAGCACTTAAACAAGAAGTGTTGGAATGAAAGTCCCTCCGTAGTGGGACTTCAATCCAAGTCTAGGTGGGGGTCCCTCCGTATCGCGGTGTAACATCTCTCAATTGATCGCGGTGTAACATCTCTCAATTGATCGCGGTGTAACATCTCTCAATTGATCGCGGTGTAACATCTCTCAATTGATCGCGGTGTAACATCTCTCAAAGTCCAGGTGCAGTTTTTAAACTGTTGACAAATTTCGGCTTCATGGACTTGGTATGATGTTACTGTCGACCAAGTGGGATAATGTAAGGAGGCACTACTCAATGTAAGGAGGCAATACTAATTTCCACCACTTGTTGTGGTAATGGTATCTTATTTTGTACAGGAGGAAAATTTTATCCTCAATAAAGAATAACTAAGATAATTTAAAAATAAATCGTATCCCATCAAAAAAATTTTTAAATGCTCGATTATTTTTCATGACTAATAACTATCTTATGGTAGCTTTACAACAATAGTCCTGTATAGTCCTCGGGACTTTATGTGATTTTGGGGGAAAAAACTTTGGAAACACTTTGTGTTTACAAAATTCACTTGAATCTGTACCAACTCAGTTCCAAATAGGATAGGGGCGTTCTCACAGAATTAGAACAACTTTAAATTAACTCATGATGATAGTTATAGTGATTTGAATCTGTAATTGAATTTTGTTACGTACCCATAGAATTTTTATTTTAAGTTAACTGACACAATGTATAAATGATCACTCTGTGCCAATTTAAAAAGTATTTTTTCTCAATCTTCTACATTTTTTTGTTAGAGCTAATTTGATACCTCTCAGACAGGATAAAAAATATGCATTGATAAATCCTTTCGCATCATCTTTTTGAACCTTGGGACATCCATTTTCAATAAGATGCCCCTCAATTTAGCATCAATCCCATTTTCAATAGACAAGCCTGAGATTTTTTATGAAAAATCTTTTGAGTAGCAAGTATTTTTTAAAACGGGTAAAAAACATGCTTGAATTTTTCCCCCATAAACTACATTTCTCCAATTTCTATCCTTAGTGTGACCGAACCTGTGGCCCTGGCAACCAAACGAGGAGCGTGGAGTGTTCCGAGGCGGAGGGAGATCCCGTGGACGCTGCCCAGTGCGACGCCGACGAAAAGCCCCCCGAGACGCAGGACTGCAACCTCGGCCCTTGCGAAGGGGTCGAGTGGATAGCATCGGACTGGAGTGGCGTAAGTCGACTTGGCAATAGATAGTTGTAATTTTTTAAGCGGGTTTCCTTCATTGAACTATAAATTATCTTAACATTATGAAATGAATTGATAATAGAGTAGGCGAGTATGAATGGGATGAGATCTTCTAACGGTTCAAAAAAGCCAATGTTGTCTAGAAGGCTGTGGAAATTGGAGAAGGTGTCACGCTGCTCGTTAGTTTACTGAGAACGTTTTTTCACTCTGCATTTTCTGTTCTATATAACCATTTAAAATGAAAAAAATCTGAAACATACATTTAACCTACATTACATTCTAAAAATGTCTCAACAAGTTAATACTCAATTTAAGTAATCAAATATCTTCTCATAGATTTCAAATTTTCGCATTCGATCTCTCATTTCTTTAATGATAAGAAGCTGATTCCACTTATCCTCTACTCTACAAGTATGTATTAAAATGTGAAAAGAACCGTTCCCTCGTTAATGGCAAGAGAAAAATCGAATGAAGAAAAATATCTCGTAGAACTATCCTGCTCTAAAAAGCATATCCCTATACTCTGTTCATTTTGAACTGGCGCTTGAAAATATTTCCTTCCCCCACCACCGATCGGTAACCATAGCAACTATCCTCGTCAAAGTGACGAAGAAGGATTTCTATTGGCTGCTCGAAGAGCGTAACTATGGTAACGCTTCTAGCGTGGGGGAAAGCACTATTTCTCAAGCGCAAATTCTAAATGAATAGGGTATAGTTAGTTCACACAGGGTAATGATTCTCAATTTTATTTAGTGACATTTTTCATTATTACCTATCATTTTATCACTTTAAAACCTTTTAGACTTGATCAACTTGAATTCCCATGAATTTAAAAGCAATCTCGACTTGCAAAGCGTCAACTTTAACCAAACATATCAACACCACAAAGAACGCTCCTCTAGTTTTCGGGGAGGTTATAACAATTTCTGCAACATATCGGTATTGTCGTGCTTAACTATATTTCTTTTTCAGTGCGAGGGCACGTGCAGCCCCCATATGCAGAGTCGCTCCGTGCACTGCGCCAACGAGGACGGGGTGCTGTTCCCCGACGACGCATGCGAGGCCGCCAGAAAGCCAGCCCTCACGCAGCCCTGCCCAAAGTCCAGTATGTGCGAGCCCATGTGGCACGTGTCACAGTGGACAGAGGTGAGAAACACTATGATTGGTAACAGTACTGACTTGAAATTTTCCGTGATTGGTTATACTGCCGTTCTAAGTGAAAGTGCACTTGAACAAGTTTTCTTATAAATTCAGCTCTTTCCCCTTGGCGAATTATGCATCTCGCTACTTCCCAGCCTCTCAAATGGTTGTCAAAATTATCGAACTAACTCTTTAACTATCAGAAATGAGAGCAAACTAAAATTATTTTGTAAAATTGAAATTCAAACTAATTTAATTAGAAAATAATATTTTAACTAAAATAGAATAGATTTAAACGCATTGCGCTGTACAGTTTTAAATATACTATGTAACGTTATCTGGAATATTAGAGTCGCTAGAACACTGCGCCTGAAGTGCTGTGTATTTTTCTTCGCTGAAAGCTGAAACTAATTTTCCTTGTCTTGTTTTTAAAGGCGTTATTGTAGTTCTGTCTCAGAAATACATCCCTTTAAACATCAAAGGCAACATTTATTTTTTTAAATGTTAACACATAAGTAATAAATAAGATCATTTCGAATGAAAAAATTTCTGGGTGTCTCCAGAAATTTGTAATTGAACCATGTTTGTCTTAAAGATACACAGATTCCGGACTCTAACGCAGTCCAACGCCGCAGCCGATTGCACAGATTTTTTTTGCAATATTTGATCTTAGAAGGAGGGTTCAACACACAGAATATAAAATCCGCTAAATACTCTTTTGGCGAGATTTTTCTCAAAGGTAATCTAACTGAAATTGCCTTTATGTGCACTTTTGCTTAGGACAGCAGTATAAGTAACTAAGGATTTTGGTTGTCCGATGTCTGTCAAGACTAGAGATGGGCGATTTTTTGAGGAGTTAACTCAGTGAACTAACTCCTTAAACTGAGGGAAGGATCAAGGAGTGGGGAAAAAAGAGTGGTAGCTCAGTTGTACTTTTTAAAATGCACCTTTTTAAGATTTAATTTGCGATATTAACTTGAAATCCTTGTGATGTTACCTCCAAAAAACACTAGATGGCAGCACATCATCATGTATGAGCGAGCCCTTTACGTAATCCGTTGCCATAACAACCCACTTTGATCCGAAAAACTACACGAGGAGTTACGTCTTCCTTAAAGGAGTTGAAAGGAGCTGACAGAGTTATCAGAGTTTCTTGCTTCTGGTCTCCCCTCTTTGGGAGTTATCTGCTGTGTGCTCTCAACTCCTTCGATCCCGGGGAGTTGGGATGGGGAGCAAGTGACTTCAGATCGGTCTTCCCGCTCCCACGATCCCACTCCCGGGGATCAGAGAGTTTATAGAGTTATTCCTTACTCCCACTATCCCACTCCCAGGGATCAGAGACTTAACGAGTTAGTTCCTCCCTCCCAACGGTTTCTTAAGTTCGATGGAGGCCATGATTGTTTATTATACACATCTTCTGTACGGCACTGAACGAGATTCTACATTGTCTTAATCACTATGTTTAGGATGATTATTAACAACATTTACTGCGCGCAATTAAAAAAATAATTATGGTTTTATGTTTTCCCTATTCTCAGTTTCTAATAATCATTTAATATTAAGATACTTCATTAAAAATGTCTACGATTAAAAAAGATTGCGAGAAGAAGAATTTCGTGAAACGAAAGCTGCCATTATGGAAAAGCATGCATTTATTTCTGACGGAGCATTATCATTATTTGAATACTTGTTGATAATAAAAAATACTTGATCTTGAGCAAAAGGCTTGCTGTATAGATTAATATTTTAATGGTTGAGCAATGTTTTAGTTGATTAATGAGGCGATTGATTTGGATTTAAAAATTAAATTTTCAACTGATTTTTGAGAATTGAAACACGAGCTATGCTTGTCTACCTCTACCAGCTATGATGGTGGCTCCAAAGGGCGGGAAGCGAGATCGTTGGCGTCTTGCCAAAACCTTTTGCTCTTATGTTAGTAGCGTGTTTTTTGTTTCAAACCCGCCATTTTTTAGATGAATGAGTGATTAAAACTAGATTACTTATTAGAAAAATTGTATTGATTTTTCATTCTGGTGACCATTACTTTCCAGTAAATTTAGAATACTTAAAGTTTGCAGTAGAATGGTCGCGGATTAAATTGGATTGGATGCCTGAATTGTAAGATATGTGGTTATTTTTGAAGTGAGTATTTTTTCTTTTGAAATATACCTAGTACTGCTGATTAATATATTAAAAAAATACTGAAATATGCCCCAATGTGCAGAGATTAATATTTTAATGGCTGTTTTGTTATTGCTTGATGTGTTAGTGTCTGAATATTTGGTTCTACGGTCGTTCCCCTACTGGGGATTTTCCTTTCCCCCTTTCTTCTTTTTTGTAGGTAGGCGGTAAGGTAAAATTTTCCAGTAGGCGAAATATTGAAGGTTTATTTCAGTTTTCGTTTACAGTTCAATATAAAAACTTTTTATCGTTTGAATGACTTTTCCGGCATACTTTTTAGTTGATGTATGTAGGTAAAGATTAAGAAGTTATATAATACTAGCGCTGACGCGCTAGACACCGGCTTCGCCAGTCCAAATGTAAAAAAGAGCATTTTTTATGTTTATACTACAACAATCGATGTTATACCTTCAACAATTAATATTATATATTACCTTTAATTACAACAATTGGTGGTTTTGCCATGATGTCATGGTTTTAGGAATGAAATACGGGTTTTTTTAGCCGAAAATAGACCAAAAAAGTTATTGGGATGCTTCAATTTTAAATTATTATTCTTCAGGAGCCTTTCTGAGAGCGAGTAGGGCAACTTGGTATAGTTTAAAAGTGAATGTAGGTTCGAAAAGTTTAAAACTATAACGGACATACATTCAGACGAACATTCATTTATGTATATAGATTTTGGGAGTTACTGAGTTACATTAAAGAGTTAACTCCTTAAGGTGAGTGAGTTACTCAGATCTGATCTTGTAAAAGAGTTGAATCGCCCATCACTAGTCAAGACCCATTTTGAAGAGTACCAATAAATTTAAATCAAAATAACAACTCGTTGATTGGAAACATAGGGCCACATGCAGCTGCCATCGAATCGAATCGAATATCGAAAATTCGTAATGGCATCGTAAATCGAAAAAAGCGATTCAGCAGTGTCACAATCGTTTTTCTCCATGACGTCAGTGCTCACAGGTCGACCCCTATTGGACTCGCTTCACCTGACGTAAGGATCACGTGCTAACTATACCATCCAATCAGAATTCAATTCGATTCACGTGACCAATATTCGAGACCCTCCGGAGGTCTCGAGCCGCGCCTGATCGTTTTTTATCACGTGACTCGATACGAGTAGCAGAAGTAACAGGTTGATAACCTGTTATTTCGATATACGATGGCAGCTGCATATGGCCAATAAAGTATTAGCTCAAATATAACATGATCTTATCGTTTGCACATTTAGTGCTCAGTGGAATGCGGCGAAGGGGTGCAGAGCAGGGTAGTGTTCTGCGGCGTCTGGGAAGAAGACTCGGTCATCAAGATCGACGATGACAAGTGTGACATGGACAAGAAGTTTGAGGATGTCCAGAACTGCAGCTCTGCACCTTGTCAGGGAACCTGGTTCACTGGACCATGGAACAGAGTAAGTGCCACTTCTGTTTCTCTCTAGGGTTACTTATTCAGAAAATCTCTCTGACAAGTTCAACGTTCACAGAACTACTTCAAATTTCTAGATGCTTTTTCCTCCTTTTTTTACTTCTCTATATTAATTCTCTCGAACTATCCTTGAAAATGAATAGCATATCTTGGAGAGCTCCACCTAGTCATCCTTATTGGATTGCCGGTAATAGCCCAGGCAGTCTCTCAAAAAGCTAAGATATAAAAGTATCTGCAGAGCAAGAGATCCAAACAGTCATTGGACAGACTCAGAGGCCGAACCCTCAGAACCTCCGACAGTTGAGATTTATTGAGTGGGTGAAGAAGTTCTTTCCTTTTTCCTGCATTTTTCCTATTCATCTTAAAATGTATTGTCGCCTCTTGGACACAATTAATGACAGAAAAGGATGATGTCAGTAGTGACTCTTTTACGGCATGGTTTCTTGGAAGTCCATATGTGTATCTCTCATTTTTATTTTTTTTCATTAGTTTTTTAATCTTTCTTTCTTTTCAATCTAACCTCTATCTCTTATTTTTTAACCTAATCTACATTTTTTTATCTCTTTGATTCCCCAAAGTTTATGTATAGTTCCCCTATACACAATCAAATTCAAAGTGTTTTAGCATATTTTCCACCAAATCCTCCGAACCAAATGATACTCATGCTGCATTTCATAGCAAAATGTTTCATTGATCTAACATTTTTTCAGTGCTCGGTGCCCTGTGGAGGAGGAGAACGGAGCCGAAAGATCCTCTGCTTCCACCAAGAGGAGAAGGTAGAGGAAGAGATGTGCGTCCCGGAAGAAAGACCCTTCTCCACTGAGCCTTGCAACACCAGCCCCTGCGATGCCGGTAAGACACCTGGTTTCGTCTACCCTTCACTAGTATTATCACTGAACTAACAACGAAGATTTGATTTAGTTTTATTGAAAGAAGGCTGTGTGGTTGGTTTTTTTATGGCGCATGACCAGCATCAGGACATTATGCGCCAGACAAGACAAATTAAACAATTTTAAGAAGGCTTAAGACCTTTTTTGGATGTACTCTGAACATCTCTTATTTAAAATCAAGAACAGGGTGTCCCAAAAAAAGACTGACACATTTTAAAAATCAATAAATCGAAAAAATAAAAAAGGTACAAACACGCGGTTTTTTGCATGCTACTCCCGAGAGTCTTAGGAGTAGTATGCAACAAACCGCGTATTTTTATCTTTTTTAGTTTTCGAGTTATTAGTTATTGATTTTTAAAATGTGTCAGTCTTTTCTGGGACACCCTGCATGTGTGATAAAAGGTCGTGAAACAATCATAATGATAAAAAAAGGGATAGAGTAAAACTTGATGAGTTGCCTTTTCTTACCGTTTGAAAATTTCAACTTTCTATGGAAATGAAATCAATGAAATGGGATGTAAGGGTTCAATAAGTTAGAAAAAGGGCTTTGTTCCTGCACAAACCAAAATGATTATCCTTTATTTGATGTCTTCCAGACGAAATGATGGTCCAAGGTGGCTGTAAGGATTCTAAATTCGGCTGCTGCCCAGATGGAGTAACACCTGCCGGCTTTAATGATGAGGACTGTCCTAAGCTAAACATCTCAGGTACCAACAGCACATGCGAAGAAGCAGAATTTGGATGCTGTGCAGACAACTTCACGCTTGCTCTCGGACCATTCAGGTAAGTTAGACCAACAGAGTACTAGAACAGAGAGTCCATAACCATTAGGCAATAATGGAAATTGAAAAAGTATACGGTTGAGTACTGTACGGTATTATTTGTGATTGGGGCTCTGTTGGCACTGGAATCGCATATGACTCACGCCTCCCTTGTTACGTCACAAGAGGCGGAGAAATAGAATACCAATCGTCAGAATCCTGTGACGTGTTTATTCTATCTGCGACTCACAGCCAATGGCAGCTGTGATCTCCAAATTGTACTACCCTTCTTTCAATCATAAACATTTACAACGCTGCATTCTATCATACGATAGCATTTGAAAATAGCGTTTTGGACCCTTTGTTTGACCCTTTGTAGACTTTTTCTCTGTGGAAAATGTAAGTGTGAAACAATCTGTTTAATATTTCAATAACAATACGTACCATATCTGTTTTTCAGAAAAGGCTGCCCAACTCTAACTTCTTGCAACACTACCCAACATGGTTGTTGTCCTGACGGGGACACTCCAGCTTCTGGACCGGATTTCGAGGGCTGTGACAACACCACATGCGACAACACGACCTTCGGTTGCTGTCCTGACATGCTCACTCCAGCCACGGGTCCCGACATGGAGGGATGTGGGAATGACACCAACTGCGACAACACGACCTTCGGTTGCTGTCCGGACATGCTCACTACAGCCACGGGTCCCGACATGGAGGGATGCGGGAATGACACCAACTGCGACAACACGACCTTCGGTTGCTGTCCGGACATGCTCACTCCAGCCACGGGTCCTGACATGGAGGGATGCGGGAACGACACCAACTGTGACAACTCGACTTACGGCTGTTGTCCAGACATGGCCACTTCGGCCAAGGGCCCGGACATGGAGGGATGTGACAACGACACGCTGGTACCCTTCCCGGACATAGAATCCTCAGGAGACGGGGAGACAAATATAACGGATTGCAACAACAGCACTTTCGGTTGTTGTGACGATGGTGTCACTTTTGCTAGAGGTTAGAGGATCTTTCTACTCTAGATACTTCGGAAAACTAAAACTTTCTTTTTAAGGTTTTTTCTAATGGTTATACTGTATCCATAAAGAGATAGTAATACTATGTAAATTGCACAGGATGCTCGTCAGATTTAAATTTCATCTAGTCCTACTTTTCTTTAAAGCGGTTTTCTTGAAATGGACTATGTCGATACCATTTCATGAGTGTTATACAGGTTTTCAATGAAAATAAAGAAATAGACTACCATTTTATACACTGGATAACTTAGATATGAACGTTAAATTTACCCTTAAAATTGATGTTTTTCTAATATCAATGCAATATTACAATCCTTTCTCATGTAATCTATATCACATTCATATCTATTTTTAGATGCTGTGAAGAGTGGTTGCATGGATGATGGAGGCAGTGGAGACGGAGAGTTTGACATGCCTTGTGACCAAAGTACTTTCGGTTGTTGCCCTGACAACGTTACCCTCGCTAAAAGTTTTGAAGGTGAAGGTTGCGAACCAGAAAACTGCTCGAACTCAACTTTTGGATGCTGTCCAGACAATACCACATCAGCTTCTGGTCCAGACTATCAAGGTTGTGGACCCGAAGACTGCTCTAACTCAACTTTCGGTTGCTGTCCAGACAACACCACAACAGCATCTGGTCCAGACTATGAAGGTTGCGGACCCGAAGACTGCTCTAATTCAACTTTTGGCTGCTGTCCAGACAACACCACATCAGCATCTGGTATAGACTATGAAGGTTGCGGACCTGAAGACTGCTCCAACTCAACTTTCGGCTGTTGTCCAGACAATGCAACATCAGCTACTGGCCCAGACAATGAAGGTTGTGGATCCGAAGACTGCTCCAACTCAACTTTTGGCTGCTGTCCAGACAATACCACATCAGCATCTGGTATAGACTATGAAGGTTGCGGACCTGAAGACTGCTCCAACTCAACTTTCGGCTGTTGTCCAGACAATGCAACATCAGCTACTGGCCCAGACTATGAAGGTTGTGGACCCGAAGACTGCTCGAATTCAACTTTTGGCTGCTGTCCAGACAACACCACATCAGCATCTGGTATAGACTATGAAGGTTGTGGACCTGAAGACTGCTCCAACTCAACTTTCGGCTGTTGTCCAGACAATACTACATCAGCTACTGGCCCAGACTATGAAGGATGCGGACCTGAAGACTGCTCCAACTCAACTTTCGGCTGTTGTCCAGACAATGCAACATCAGCTACTGGCCCAGACAATGAAGGTTGTGGATCCGAAGACTGCTCCAACTCAACTTTTGGTTGCTGTCCAGACAATGCAACATCAGCTACTGGCCCAGACTATGAAGGTTGTGGACCCGAAGACTGCTCCAACTCAACTTTTGGCTGTTGTCCAGACAACACCACATCAGCGACTGGTCCAGACTATCAAGGTTGCGAACCCGAAGACTGTTCCAACACCACATTCGGCTGCTGTCCTGACAATGTAACAACATCCACCGGTCCTGAATTTGAAGGATGTGACAACGCAACCATTCCTTGCTCCGAGTCAGAGTTCGGCTGCTGCGAGGACAACGTGACAGCTGCGATCGGAGATAATTTCGAAGGGTGCAACGACACTGTTGTAACATCGATCTCCCCAGAATCGACCACTGCCCCACCCAAATGTGCTAGTAGCACATTTGGATGCTGCCCAGATGAGATCACGACGGCCTTGGGACCTAATTTGGAAGGGTGTTGCTTCGGTATGCGTTTCGGATGTTGCCCGGACAACAAGACTGCAGCTCTGGGACCCACGTTCCTTGGTTGCGGTTGCCAGACTTATCCTTACAAGTGTTGTCCAGATGAGATTACTCCTGCTCAAGGATTCAAGTAAGTGCAAAGTTAAATCATTTTGTACTATATGGGTTTGTTTAAAATAGTAGTGGTATTAGGGAATAGGGCCGTGATACTCAACCTTCTGACGTCGGCCTCAAGTGGTCCAGCAACCTTTTGAGTGATCTATTCATAGTATCATTAAAATAGACTTGCTCAGGGTTCCCATTTTCAAAAAGCCTCCAAAAAAGCTTAAAAAGCTAAGAAAAGGTGAAAGAGTGTAAAATAAATTGATCAATTAAAATGTATTTAAAATCTTCTTATTTTAAGCTTTCAAATAAATAATTTTTACGCAACACTTGATTACAAACACTTAATTTTTAAAGATGTTAGATTTTAATATTTTAACCTTCCTACCCTCTTGAAAAAATAGTCACATATTCCCCCTCGTGGGGTCTCATAGTACCCCATGCGTTAAATGTGCCTATGACTCAAATAAAGGGTAAAAACGCCTTAAATAGAAAATAATTAAAAATTTTTACTTTTAAAAAGATGTTTCAGATTAATTTTTTAAAATTTTTTTGGTATTTTTCTCATTTTTTGGTCCTATTACTGCGTTATTTGGTTTCTTTCGATACACGTTTTTTATAACACCTGAACCTTCAAACAAAAATAAACTGTAATAAAGTTGTTTTACTTTAAATGTTTATAATAACACTGCTTAAAGTGTACTAGCTGATACACCCGGCCTTGAACGGGTAGAATTTATCAGTTAATTGTAGTGATTTATCAGGCTGAAAATCTTTTCTTTTCTGTATTATGAGCTACCTGTCATCCCAGAATAGTTTATTTAGTATTATGAAACGTGAAATGTCGTTACTCCTTTTTAAAATTGAAATAATGTTATAAAAATGATCGCTTCAGATTTGGTGTATCAAGTTTCTCGCTTGTTTTATATAAGTTTTCGAAGCGAAATTGGTTATTTTTCTTACTAATTCTTCGAAATCACATTCTGAATTTCAGTAAATACTCATAAATCTTTGAAAGCAATCTTATTTTTCCAAGAAAACTGAAAATAAAAAACCTATTTACAAGCTATGAATTTATATTGTTTTTGTACAGAATTTGTTCAACAGGAAGTGATGGCGACAGTTGTCTGAGTTTTTTTTGTTGCAACTGTTAGATAATCAAAAGATTTCTATAAATAGCATATTTTTCTTAGAATTTGAATGAAAATTTTAATAAATAGTGAGTATTTCAATTTCCTTTGCCGCAAATTTCTTTTTATAAAAAAATGACAATTTCTAAGAAAATGTCTTTCTAATACATCTCTAAACGGCTTAAACAAACATAAAACCATGTTTTATCAATAATATAACAAAAAAATAAAATATAAAGCTCTATTTGATATTGTTTTACCGCCATTCATACCTGGGGTCGCAGGAGACCCCAGAGGGGGAATATGTGACTATTTCTCCCACGACACTTTAAAATTGAATAATAACTCTAAAATTTTAACCCATTGTAAAACTTTGCGTTATTGAGGAATACTAGCATTGGAAATTGTCAAAACAAAAATACATGGGAGATATCAAGCGTCAAAGTGCGTTTGGAGTCGAAATAGACCCCATGCGGGGTAGGAAGGTTAAGTCGAATAAATTGGAGTTTTATTTTAAAACATGTTGGGGTCCCCAAAATGGGTCTTTTGCCCTGGGATCCCAAACTTGTAAGACAGTCCCTGTCGAGTACCACTGCGATAAGAGCCTTGAAAATATCCCGTCAAAGGGTCCTCTAACATACATAGGAAAAGTTTTTAATAAAATATTAGTTCTGCCACCAGTATGCAATGAACGAGATATTGAAGTATACTAACCATAAGTGTTAAAGTGTTAACTCACAACTCTCAACAGTCCCTAACAAATTGTTGGAAATACTTTCAGTCTGAAAGTTCAGTTGGAAATAATTTTGTCCATCAAAGTGAATTAAAATTTTTGAAACAAATTTTTTTGGAAAGATCTCAATTATGCATTAATTTTTTTTACAAATTAATGGTACTAAAATTAAATTATAGTAGTAGATATAATTAGATTGCTATCGCATAATTTTATTGTGGCAAATGAAGTCCCAAAGGGGTAAATGATGGTCCGAAAATGATTGAATTTAATGTTAAAAAGGGATCCACATACTTAACCTAGTTTAGAACTTAGTATAACAAAATTATTATTATCTTTTAAATATTATAAAATCATGTGTTATTTTACGGAGTTTTTCCACTGCAGTATTCTAACATGAGTTTATTATTAAAAATGCATTTCTATGGATGAGACGGAATATTTAAAGAACTAAAAGACGGTCTATAACAGTGTTTCCCAACCTTTTTCGGTCCATGCCCCACCGAAGCCTTTAAAATTTTTCTTTGTCCCCCATGTCATTTTTTCTCAAAAATCCTTCTTAGAAAGTAAATAAAACCTGGTGGTTGATGCCCCAACTGGAGCAATTTTCAGCCCCCCCTAGAAAATCATATTGCCCCCCCCGGTGGGGCGTGCACCCCACGTTCGGAAACACTGGTCTATAACGCCGTGTCATTATCCTTTAAAAAGAAATGTCAAAAACATTAATCTTATAATCATCACCCTATATTAATTCTATAAATTACGCAACAAGTCCTTCTTCCTCAAAAAAGCACACGAAAACAACACAAACCACACCTTCAATCGCACAATTCCCACCCAAAAATCCTCGCGTCACTCGCGTGGGGTCAACTACACCCCGACCATTGACTCTCGGTCCTCTTCATCGGCCCTGGCATCGGGGCCAGTGCCCCTCTTGCGAAGGCCGCTCGTTGTGTCCTTGCGTCGACCGCTGCGGCCGGGATCAGTGACTCGGGATCAAGGCCGGACGCCCGAGCGATCTTGAAACGCGGATCCGACCCGAGTTCGACCTCCGCCCGACCTCCCCTGGCCCAGAAAGGAGCGTTTCAAGGCGACGGAAGGGTTTTCTGGGTCTCTATCGGGAGGGAAAGCGAGGTGAAAGTGGGGATCATTGGCTCGTCTTCGCTGGTGGAGTCATTTCCGTGTGTTGTTTTTGGCTTGGAGACATTTTTTATCGGTTTTGGATGAGAGGGAAATCGTTAGTGTATCATTAGTCTGAAATAATTTTTGTGAACGGTTTCTAGAAAAATAACTTTTTAATTTTAAATTAATAATTAATTAAATGTAAATTAATGTAATTTCAATTCATTAAATTTTTTATTTAAACTTTTTTATTAATCCGTATAACACATTTATGGTACCAAAATGTTCGCATTCTTTTGAGCATTTTGAGTAAGCTTTTGGATTTCCTTTAAAAAAATCTAAATATTAAAACCTTGTTTTTATGAATGTTCTATTCTATAGAGTAAGTGCAGTGAGCTGGGTTTTATAAGGATTGCGAAGCGGTTTTAAATGTCCTACGTAAGCAATTTACGGGGGTTGGAGAGTAGTAGCAAGCAGGGTGTGGTAGCTCCCTATTAGTTAAAATATTAAAGGAGTAATAGTAAGTGTAAAATTGCGAGTAAATTTAATTACTTATATATTATATTACATATGGGGAACAAGTATATTTTTCATCTTTTGCCACCGGTTCTAAACCATTTATGAAATTTGCAGGTATATTTTATTTTTCATCTTGTTGTTTCACTTTTTTTATTTCTAAATACACAGAGAATAACGAACTTGAACTATCTTGAATAGTTCCTTGATTAACAGGATGAGAAAGTGCAATTCGAGGGGAACGTTATTAGTTTTTTTTCAATTACTAATCAATATGAGATCTTAATTTCGAGAAAAGAAATCTTGGTGGTGCCACAATCCTAAAATATTTTTTTCGAACATCACTGCGTCAAATACAGGGTGTATCTGAAATGGTGCAACAAACTTTCAGGGATGACAGTACTCATCAAGACGAACAAGAATCGGTATAGAAAGGGGGATCCCAGACCAAATCCCAGGGAGTTAAAAATAGAGCGACACCCAAAAAAATCATTGAAAAATTCAATTTGTAGAAGAACTACTATTGGTAAAAGCTTAATTATGGTCTCAAAAATTGTGGTTTAATATGATCTTTAAAATTACCTCAAAAGTCTTCACTTTAAAATTTTTTTTATTATGAAAAAAGTTAAAAAACACAAAAAAATGTGAAAACTCTGCCAAAACCTTATTTTGTATTTCGAAATCCTTTCTTTTGATTTGATAATCTGAAAGATCATAGTTGAAAACCCTTAATTCCAAAGTTTCACGTAAATACAATCAATATTAAACCCTTGAGATCCTTTTAAAGTTTGTTTTTTGGGTGCGCAAGCAGTTTTTTAGAGCTGTTTCCAGAACAGCTGTTAGCGCACGCAAAAAACAACCTTTAACAGGATCTCAAGCGTTTAATATTGATTGTATTTACGTGAAACTTTGGACTTAAGGGTTTTCAACTATAATCTTTTAGATTATCAAATCAAAAGAAAGGATTTCGAAATACAAAATAAGGTTTTGGCAGAGTTTTCACATTTTTTTGTTTTTTTTAACTTTTTTCATAATAAAAAAATTTTAAAGTGAAGACTTTTGAGGTAATTTTAAAGATCATATTAAACCACAATTTTTGAGACCGTAATTAAGTTTTTACCAATAGTAGTTCTTCTACAAATTGAATTTTTCAATGATTTTTTTGGGGTGTCGCTCCATTTTTAACTCCCTGGGATTTGGTCTGGGACCCCCTTTCTATACCGATTCTTGTTCGTCTTGATCAGTACTATCATCCCTGAAAGTTTGTTGCACCATTTCAGATACACCCTATAATGAAAATTATTGATTTATTGATACTTAAAATAATAACTTTGATTATTAATATAGAGGAGTAGTAGTCTAAAAAATTGGAATTATGGAGAATTATTAATATTAGGAAAATGTCCCTAAATATCTCCTTGGTTTCACCCACCTCTGTGTTGATGTGGAAATCCAATAGCTTTAAGCCTTGATATTATAATACCAAATAGTTTTATAGGCAAAATTTTTTTGTTTGAAGTTTCAAACAAGAACTTCAACATATAAACATGAAATGACCTCCAAAATTCAGCTCACTGATTTTCAAGAAACTAGTAGCAATAATCTAGCACTTAACCTAACCTGCCTAACTTAAACTAACCTTACCTAAGCCTGCGATATCTCCTAAAAAAATTTAAACCTTTTATTTTATGTATGTAGGGTTTTTCTCGTCATATTTTAGTAACTTCTGTAAGCCCCGTGTGATACATTGTAGTACACGAGGAGCTTTTTGTTTGTTTTAATAAAAAATAGTTTTATAGTAAATAAATAAATACTTTATATTTTATAAAATATTATTTTTATAATCGCCCTCTATTACTTCTATAGATTACTAACCAAGTTCTATACAAAACAAAATCTCGTTTCAAGTAATAATTGTTAAAGTATTCGGAAAGTTTTCTTATTCTAAAAATAATGCCAGTGTTTCATTACTTTATGCCCTTTCATTAATTTGCTCAAAAAGTGAAATTGCCAATTTTTTTGCTCTGTAAACACAAATATAACTTGAACTCATACTGATCATGCTTTTATACATTCCTAATCCTAAAACTATACTCCTGTTCATAAAAAATGCAACACCAAGAAGGAATTGTCTGATCGACTTGAATTTTTCAGGGTTTGTTCATTATGGTTTGATTATCAAATGATATCAAATTCAGAGCTATAGCGCATGCGCGAGCTGAGCAGTGTCTTCTCAACCACTGATATATTCGGATATTTGGGGGGCTGTAACGGGACGTTAAGGGCTTGTAAGAAGGTTTTCTACCGTTGATTATCTTATCATTCGATGTTATTATACCCCTTAGACCTTAACGGATGTCATATTAATATTTAACAGAGCTTGAAAGAGGATTAATGTTAGGCCTCCCGGAGGGGTGTTTTTACACTGTTTTAACGCTGGTCAGACGAAGGGAAACCGGACAATATTGATATGGGTTTGAAAGCAGAGGTCCAAAAAGGGTAATGCGAGTTGAAAATTGGGGTCTGGACCCCTTATAGTCACGTCAGCACGGGATGAAAGAGTCTTCATTCGCATGGCAGTGCCGAATCATTGAGTGACTTTTCGACATGTTTCAAATTGTTAGAATATTGCTACAGGTCTATCATTGTCTGCTCCATCAGTTAATCGGTCGTCATTGCACCAAAATTCACCAAGTATCGTTTTTTTACAGCGCTCCATCGATGGAATTCCGTCGGTGCATAAAGCTACCATGGGATCCACAAAAAAATATTTTCGCAAGATTACTCATAACAAATTGTCCTTTTAAAGAAATCTCCCTTCAATTTTGGTTAACATGACACCTAAATTGGTTTTGGACGCTATGCCGAAAATCGCAACTTTTGGAGTGTTTTATCTTGAGTCTGTGGTGAAGGAGAAGTGTTTTGACCTGGAGCACTATTGGGTACCATGGGCAACCTCATTAGATAAAAAATGAGGGCAATCTCATTTCTTAAAAAAATTTCTAAAATTTTTTGGAGCCAAAAGTTATACCCTACCTTTGAAGCGATCCTGAAGGTGTAATTAATCAGAACAAATCCCGTTCATATGTTTTTTGGAATGTTCCAAACTTACATTACATCCAATAAAGACAGTTTCTTTCTCGACAAATTTCTTCATCCAAAATTTCACCTATGGAGCTCGACTACAATTTCGTTGGTTTGTCCTCATGCTTAAAATGCTTGTTATGTTGCCAATATTGGCAAACTTTGGATTTAGGATGAATCTTGGATGAAAATCACCTCCTCAGTCAAAATTTCAATATATGTTTGATTCGATGACCTGTCGTATAGAGGCTCTCATTGCAGCGCGTATGGAAGACATTAAACACCGATTTTTGATATTAAATTTTATTCCTTTGTTCTGAAAATTATATCACTTATTTGCATCCACAAAGATCACTTGCTGTGTAAATTTAATCAAAATCTAACAAGTCCTTCCTGGTGTTGCATTTTTTATGAACAGGAGTATACATAAAACCTATCCTTGATATCCCATCCCATCAAAACCTTACTCACAACTCAAATTAGTTTATAAACCCTTCTATAAAAAGCAGACTTTTAAGATCTTATAGTAGATATCACGGAAACTAGCTTCCGATGAAGAAAAAAAATTTTTTTATCTTGATCAAATTTTTGAGATGATATGCGTTAATTAGTGTATTGTAAACACGTTATTGCAAAAGTAGATTCATTAAATTAGACGAAAATAGGGGGAAGTTATTGAATGACTGGCAAATAATGATTATGTCCCTCCAATAAAGCAATATCGACAACTTACCTCGAGTAAAGCGTTAAGATGATCATATAGATGAATTCTTTTCAATTCAAATAGGCTTACTGTGGTATGAGCTTCTTTTTCTTCGTATTAAAAATGGCCTTAACAAGCATCCAAACGGTTCATGCTCGTTGGCTAAAAAAAAGACAGCCAAAGATAAAGTCTCCTGACAACCTGTTGGCGAATGGATAAGTAATTTGCTCGATACTCTCTTACTTTTATATAGATTGATTCCCATCAATTGCACAATCTATTATACCATGATGTCATTTTGCTTCAAAAGTAAGCCATGAAAAAAACATTGACCAAACCAAGGATGCTTTTCCGCATAAATGTGGAACGAGTATGTGCGTTAATTTTTTTAGTCTGAGGCTAGGTAATTCGATTGAAGCGTATTGCGAAAACTAAATTCCAGTGCGATTAGTTCCTTCTCCTTACGCAATAAAATAACATTATGAAATCGTTGCGAAATCAAAGATCGCGAAATTTCAAGCAAAAATATCCTTGTAGAATGATGACGTGGAATTTTTTAAAAATCAGAAAAAGTATTGGTAGAATACCCTAAAGATCAGATTTATTCGTTAGTTTTGCTCTGATTTAAATCATTAATTTTAAGATTTTTAATAATGCAGTATCGTTAGCAAGAAAATTTTTCTTTGAAAACTGAAGAACCCCTATAACATGGTACAATGGCCATCGACACATCTCCTTTGGTTGACAGGGTGCCGTACACATATATTAGGGATCAATTGGTAGGTAAAAATTTTCTAATGAAATGATGTGTCTCTTAATGGAATCTATTGAACTGTTGCATATTATTTTGTGTTATAAACGTTTAGTATCTGCTTGTCTATAGTGTTAAGTATTCGTTTCAGTTGTGGTGATAATGTGTGGATTAACCGGGACTGCTCTAAACAGCTTTGCTATTATAGTTATCATTATACAGAGTATTTTAACAACTCCGTCCAAACTCTGCACATAGATTCCTTGCGTGGAAATAGCTTCATAAAAATGCCTCCTAGATCTATTCCTCTATGACCCATATACTTTAAGAGAAAATTGCGATTTGAAAAGGGGAGTGATGACTTAGGATATAAAAAAAGGTACGTCGAAAAAAATGTATAAATAATGGAATTTTCGTGGTATAACCACCAAAATTTTACTGGAAATCCAGGACCCCTTTTAGAAAAAAGGGGTAATCATCTAAACAAGTATAAGTATACATTCTAATATATTTTACAGTTGAAAAAAGTTTAAGGACTCGTTCCCTTTTTCAACCTTATGAAATATCAAGAAAAGAATTCTTAAAAACCACTTAAATTGACGTTTAAATTATATTTCTGCTTATTTAACAGCACAAAAGTGTGAAATAAAAAGACTAAGACAAATAAAATTTAAAAATTATTATGAAACTGAGTCAAGTAAACTTAATGATTCTTACTTAAAATTGGGTGTAAGCAGGGTATACTCTTTCAGAAAGCGTTTAGAAATCTTATTGAAAAATCGTGCTTTACCCCGTATTTTACCATAATTGCCATCAGCAACCATTTGTTTGACATACAAGTGACGACATGTGCGAATGCTCTATTCCCCCTTTTTTATTACATAAAGGTAGTTCCCTTCAAATTACCCAACTAACTTACAGGTAAAATGTCGACGCTCCACACGCAAAAAAATGGTGGTCGTCTATCAACCAAACCAAGTTCGGTTGATAGGTGTTTATTTGTCAAAACCGGGCCTACCGTTTCCCGAAACCCCGCCGGTCCGTTTCTTTCAACCCAAGGCATTCGGTTACTAAGTTCGATCCTGAGAACCGCTCTGATTCGTTTGCTACACCATTTGCGCGGCGCCACCTATCGATCCCGCCCGAAATCTGCCAACGATGGGACCCATCCCATTAGGCTTAAGAGCTTAAGACTTATGGAGATGAAGGTACGTAAAAGATTTCTTTCCTAGTATTTATGTAATTTTTCAACAAAAAATATGTGCTTGTAGTCTTGAGTTAATACTATTATGATCGTAATAGTTTGGATGTTTACCATCCGTTAGTTGAACTGAAATGAACTACGTATCGTGTTATGTGAATCACATATATCGGTTAATGTTGTCGAAATTTGCCCCCATTCTCTTAAATATACTGGGTTTTTTTTTAAATTTAAATTGCCATAAGTACACAGGCAATCATCTCTGCTTTCCTTGCTAGTGAGTTAGATGTATAATTTATAGGTATTGCATTTTTTTTATTAGTTATACTTTTTGTAGTGTCTAGAATGTTCTGGAATGCTCTAAAACTCTATTTTTAAGACAGTCATGGCAATTAAAGTTTTCTCTCGCACATTTATTTGGCAATCACTTACCTGAATCTTTTAAACTAGGCAATATATGATTATAAGAGTCATTTCTGCTTCTTATGATCATGGTTGATATCGAAATTGAGACAGCTCCCGATCTCTTCTCAATTATTTATAACGTATATTTATCATGTGATAAACACATTGCTTATGTTATTAAAACTACTAGGATTTTCTGTGGCTTAGAATACTGAGCCACAGAAAATCCTAATTATAGTAGGTGTAATTTTGAATTTCAAGTATTTAATCAAAATGTTTTGGGAGTACAGCTTTAGAAAGAGTCCTCCAACTGCCATGTATTACCAACAACTCAAATGATGACTGACAACCCTAGAGGTCTTAATCATTAACATAATATTAGGAACTGCTTTAGAATAGGTCAGCTGTTGGCGCCGGCTGAAAACCCTGCCGCAGATTTTTCACGCAGATTTTTATTTTTCAGAAATCATGCCGAGCAGATTTTTTGGCGACAGCTGCTCACTCAAATGACCTTCGGAAACAAACATGGGTTACCAGCTGTTGCATCATTATTCGTGACTTTATTCTGACGGGATTCTGGAGTAAGTAGTACTGAACAAACCAATGTGCAACTTAAAACAAATAGTATCTTTAATATGAATAAATTGAAAATTAGGTACATTCGGACTTAAAAAAGTTTTAACCTTCCCCGAACCTAATAAAATTTTCCCAAACCTTACGTATTACTCCTATGAAGCTGGAAGGGGCTTCCCCCGAATCAGATTTGTAGGTTCAGGCACTTTTTCCAGGTCCGGGTACATACGTACTAAGCGGTTGACCATGCCGCTTAATTTGAAAACATCGCCAAAGAGAACACTAGACTTTAACAACATCGGAATACAAAATTTACTCTATTGATTAAACAATCAAATTCAAAAATTAAACTTTACAAAGCCACAGGGAAATGCTATAATTAAATATTATAATAATTATGGGTGACTTCACTATTTTTGTTATTAAAATTGAAATAAAAATATAGTTTCTCTATCTTATTTTCTATTCATCCTGTTTTCAAGTTTTATATTTAGCTATTTTAAGTAAAAAAACATTGTTTATTTAGTTGCTTTGTTTTTGGGAACTAGATCTGGCAATAACTTAAAACTCTTCATAAACAAATACTCTCTTGATATACCGCCAACTTGGCGACAGCAAAAAAGCGGACTTATTCTAAAGTTGTATCATAGGAACAGCTTTAGAAAAGGTCCGCTTTTGGCAACTGCTTCGCCATCTTGGCGCCGGCTGAAAACCCGGCCGCTATGTTTAAAGTTAGTCTGCTCGTTTGGCGGTAATGGTAAACTAAACAGGGGAAGGCCTTATCTCCCTGGGGTTGGAGAGCTGTGGGTAAACATGGCGGCTGGTAGACTCTTATCGAAGCTGTGCCAAATTTTATTATATGGGGCCGTTCAAATATTACGTAAGCACTTTTTTGGGTCATTTTTAACCCCCCCTCCCCCCTTGTCAGCAAAGATAAGCAAACCTCAACCCCCCCCCCCCCTGAAATTTTGACATCCCTATAAGTAAGAACTGTTTTTTTTATTTTTTCCTTGAAAATTAGGTGACTCGTACAAGGAGTGTCCTTTTTGGGTGTAACCCTAAGGGTTCAAAAATGAGTCGAAACACTATTTTTCGGGGTTACAATTTCAAAATGTTAGGGTGCTCCATCTCCAGAAAAAAGTGCTTACGTCAGAATTCCGAATTCAATTTTTTGTTACATTTATTTTTGGTTGAATTTTGAAATTATTTTTGCAAGATACAAGATATTTTCGAAAATGCACCATCTTACGTAAGCATCACTCATATCCCCCCTTCCCCCTTGTCAGCAAAAATAAGCAAAGAGCAAACCCCCCCTCCCCCCTTAGCTGCTTACGTAATATTTGAACGGCCCCTATATTGTCACTGGCATCATCGAAAAACCTTGTATCTCAGATTTGGGGAATATACAGTACGAGACAGATTTTCACAAACATTCAAGGTACAGTTGGGATAAGCGTCGACCAGCCGCCATGTTTACCCACAGCTCAAATGATGACACACAACAATATAGATCTAATTTGAGCTGTGAGTAAACATGGCGGCTGGTCGACTTCTAGTCACACCAGTGTAGGTGTTATAATACGATATTTTTACTCAGGCAATGAAAATGGATTTTGATATTCTGAAAAGTAGAACAAAAACTAAGTAATTCCATGCAGTATTACTTGTATTTGTATTTCTAGGATTATTACAACAATTCCCTCTTTGGTGTCAATATGGGTCAAGTTTTATTACTATTCACACAATGATTAATGCATTATACCAAGGATTCCGACCTTTCATTGTCACATTCATTAGTGTGAATAATTTAACAATTATCTTATACTCTGTTGACTCCCTAAATTTGAGATACAAGTTTTTTGGATGCCAGCAGTGTTTTAATTATTATTTCAGTATGTGATATTATATGATAATTTTTTTTATTGTAGCTGCTCTAGGGGGGGCCGTCTTCTTGCCAACTGCTGGATCTGCTTCTCAGTCCCGATTGACATCTGTCTGGGGCAGAGCTTCTGGTTGATCCTCTGGGTTGACCGCTTCAGCTCGTTCTCCATGAGGCGAGGTGCCCCTCACAGCTGCAATGGATGCAGGAAACCGCATCAGAATATGGAGTCGCAAAGCGCGTGTTCACCACTGCAACTTATGGAGCACTGCTTCTCCGAGCTCTTGCGAGGTGCCCCAGAAACCGCCATTCTCGGCCTCTTCTTATCCAGCTTGACATTCACACCGAGGATCCTGGCAGGGCTGGAAAACCTCTCGGGACTCCCTGGAAAACGACGGCAAGGAGCTTCTGTGTCCTCTTGCTTCTCATCTGACAGCTTGAAACCTGGTACTCTTGTTTCATCAAGTCTGCGTGATTGTCGTTGGTAGATGCTGTTGACTCGTCAAAAAGTTCTCCAGGTTCACTGGTATTCACAGTCGGGCGCCACATTTTTTTAGACGACTGAAAATCCTTCGCCGAAGCTGTTAGTGTGCGCCGCTCAGGTGACAGTGTTCTAGAGGTGTATCCATCACGACCAGAGTCGGCACCATCAACACTTGTGTTGCAGGACGAGTGTTTCTAGTTCAGGGTAACAATGCAGTAATAGTGCCCTCGTATCGGAAGTTACACCCATAAATATTGCTATAAATCTGACCAAAGGTACTTTTTCCTATTACTTTTATTGTTATTAATGCTTATAATATTTTAAACTAAAATATGCATTTATGTGATCTTTCTCTCTGGTGTTAATAAAATAAGTTTATTTGAATTTGAATTTTTTGTTTAAATATGATTCATTCACATTAAAAAAAATTAATTAATAAAATTATTTATTATTCAATAATTTACCTGTTTTTGCTAAGCCATAACTGCCTTAATATGTTTAAAAGATATTTTGATACAGTAAAGCACCGTTTATACGTCTTTCAAGGGACCCGCGTATAAATGAAAAGACGTATAATTAAAAACAATTTTGATTATTTGAATGAATTGGGACTTGGCAAAAACGACGTATAAATGAGAGACGTATAAATGGTGCTTTACTGTACTATTTTTTACTTCTATTAGAAATCATTCAAATATTTTTTAAAAAGTTAAGGGTTTATAAGGTAAACAAAGTCAAAAATAGTGATATTCTGCATATTTAATGAAAATACCCTATTTTACATACTTGAAAAGTTTTCAAATTTTTTCTAACTTTGAGTCCTCAAAAAGTACACAAGAAAATTTTTTAAAGCTTAGCTCCAATTTCATCTGGTTCAATCATATCTTTACCTTTAATTATCTGAATTATTCTCTTTTCTTGTTCATCAGTGTTCTGCATTTCTTGTTAAATGATTTTATTGTGTTAAATTTGATCTTGAATTTAGTATTTTACAGAATTGATATGTTGTGTTCTTTAAAAGTATCACAATTTGTGACAAAGATATTTGCATTTTCTGAATATTTCAAAAAGAAATTATAAAAATAAAATTAATTTTTTATACTGAAAAACTGTTTGGTTTATTTATTTTTAAAATAAACTTGAAGGTTGATATTGAGGTAATATATCCAATCATAATTCCATTCTGTCCTGTTAAATGTCCACAATCTGTTTTTAATTCTTTACAAAAATTTTACCAAAACTGCTAATTTAACCAATTGAAATGTAGTTATATCAATGACAGCAATAAAAATTAGGTAATACTTGGCATCCAAAATATTTGGGTAGTATTTAATTGGACTTGATATCTTAATTGAACTGATTTTCCCAAAGTTGAAAACTATCAAAACATTCTTAAATTCTTCAGGATTAGCTAGACTCAGGAATTATGAAAGTTATCAGAACAAAAAGAAAGCAAAATGTACCAATTTGTAGAATTGCTGGTAAATTCAGATAATTTATTATAAATTTATGTGTGTAAATAAAAACATGCCAACATTGTTGGATTGAAGAGACTTTTGCATCGGCTAATCTTTAAGTAGGTATCCTCAAATCTGAAATAGTATCTTGAAGTTTTATATGCTTTGAATCTAGTATTTATTGGTTGAATTTGAAGATGATGGATAGAAGCGACTGATCCATATGTGACAATTTCAACTTTTAAAATTCACTCTTTAGCTATTTCAAAATTTGGATGAAAGATGTAAGTAAAGACACAAAATAAAGTTTTAAATGCAAGGTAAGTACCTACGAGCTTCTATTTTTAAACTCGATTGCAATTTTTGAAAAGAAATTCTTAAAAGTTTGTAACATATAGTAAACAAAACATGTAAACAGAAACCTCCATCGGATATTTTTGTAATTTAATATAAGTATGGTTAAAAAAAGTATCAAATATGTTTCTAGAAATATAAAAGCATGGGTAATTTAAATTTAAAAATACTATCCTGTATAAAGAAAATCCGTATATATCAGTATTCAGGTTATATCAACCGTATTATTTCCGTTTGCGCCAATCGTATTGACAACGTTTGCTCCAACCGCTCTGTATGTTTCCCCCAAACGAATTCGAGGTTCGCAAGCCGTTAGTCACAACCGCTCTTTTCGACTCTCGCAATCCCACCACTCCCATTCGAACCGGTGCGGTCACTGCATACGCGCTGTTCGTTCAGTCCTATAGCGACAGAACGGTGCGGTTGGGAGATACGCACTTTCCGTTATGAGAGCAGAACTGTTTTTTGCGTGCATTAAATAACCATCAGCACAACTCTCTTCCAGTTACTTCGGCTGCAGATGCGAGCACTTCCGATTCGGATGCTGCCAAGACGGAGTCACCCCAGCGACGGGTCCCCACAGCGAAGGCTGCGTGTGCCAGCTGATGCAGTTCGGGTGCTGCCCGGACGGCGTGACGCCGCGCCGCAGCGCCCGGGGCGACGGCTGCGGCTGCGACAGCACCCGGTTCGGATGCTGCCCCGACGGCCGCACGGCGGCGACCAGCGCCGACCTGGCCGGCTGCCCCTGCGACACCCTGCGCTACGGCTGCTGCCCCGACGGCCACACCCCGGCCAGGACGCCGGACCTGCGCGACTGTCCCTGCGACGCGCAGCGCTACGGTTGCTGTCTGGACGGCTCGACCCCGGCCCGCGGCCCCAACTACGAGGGCTGCCCCTGCGAGACCACCCGCTTCGGCTGCTGCCCCGATGGCTTCACGACGGCGCAGGGCCCGGACAGGATGGGCTGCCCCTGCGATACAACTATCTACGGATGCTGCGCGGATGGCTACACGGCGGCCAAGGGACCCAAGTACGAAGGATGTCCCGAGGTTCTCAAGCCCAAGGTCAAGATTCCCACTGGTAAGGAAATTCATCTTTCCGAGATTCTTTTAACCCTTCTCCATATCATGAAAGTTGCTCTTAATGCGGATAATGGAAATATTAGTGTCAATATTGTGTAACAATTTCTCTATGCGGTACTACTTTCAAGTCTAGCTCTGCCGTCCTAATGAGGCTTCGGGGTGTTTCTGGGGCAAATGGGAAAAGTAATTTGGAAGAATATATAATCCTGGTGGGGTAGGGTCATCCAAGGACATCCCACTAGGGTCAAGCTCATGTGGAGGCACTTGAAGCTAATACGCCATCCTTCTCCCTCTTGTCCCTTTGGCTTTCGGAGTAGTTGAATGTACTTTTAGCATCAAGAAAGACAATATCCAATGGATTGTTTTCAGCTTTTTTTTTTTCAAAATCTTTGATTTTATTGTAGTTTATTTATTTTCATGATGGACAAAGGGGCCGTTCAAATATTACGTAAGCACCTAAGGGGGGAGGGGGGGTTTGCTCTTTGCTTATTTTTGCTGACAAGGGGGGAGGGGGGGGATATGAGTGATGCTTACGTAAGATGGTGCATTTTTGAAAATCTCTTGTTTCTTACAAAAATAATTTCAAAATTCAACCAAAAATAAATGTAACAAAAAATTGAATTGGGAAATCTGACGTAAGCGTTTTTTTCTGGAGATGGACCACCCTAACATTTTGAAATTGTAACCCCGAAAAGTAGTGTTTCGACTCATTTTTGAACCCTTAGGGTTACACCCAATAAGTACGGCTCCTTGTACTAGTCACCTAATTTTCAAGGAAAAAACAGTACTCACTACAAGGGATGTCAAAATTTCGGGGGGGGGGGTCCGGCAGTGTCTTACGTAATCATGGTGGGGGGGTTGAGGTATGCTTATCTTTGCTGACAAGGGGGGAGGGGGGGTTAAAAATGACCAAAAAAGTGCTTACGTAATATTTGAACGGCCCCAAAGTCCAAGGTCTTGTAGGACTCCAATTGTTTTTTTATCTTGGGAGCTTTGTTTTGATTGAGAGGACCTGGGATCTAGTGCTAGAAAATCTGGAGTTAGGAACAACTTCTCTATAACATTCATTGCAAATACTTTTGATTTAGAAAAATGGGGAAGTCAAATATCAACCACTTTAATAAATTATTCAAGAGTCTCGGTCTTATTAGCTATTACTGACATTCTGTCCTTGTTTGCAGAGGTGTGCAGCCTGCCGAAAGAGTCTGGACCTTGCAGGAACTTCACCGTGCTGTGGCACTTCGACATTCTGTATGGAAGCTGCTCGAGGTTCTGGTACGGCGGCTGCGACGGCAACGGCAACAAGTTCGCCACCCTCGAAGAATGCGAGAACACCTGTGTCAACCCCGAAGGACCAGGTCAGTCAGTCCATTCCAATATGAAACTTCAACAAACATAACAGTTTTCAAATGAAGAGACCTTTAACGTAAAAAACTACATGTTTCAGATGCGTGCCTGCTTCCCAGAACTGTTGGATCCTGTACAGAAAAGATTCCATCCTGGTACTACGATGTTGGTTCCAAGGTGTGTGAAACTTTCACCTATGGTGGTTGTCTTGGTAACAACAACCGTTTCGTCACCAAGGAAGCTTGTGAACAGATGTGTATCAATCTCCAACCTCCAAGTTAGTGTCCGTTTGTTTCTTGTAAATGTAAAACTTCTAAACAAAACAAATTGATACACTACCCTAGTAGCACAGCTCATACTAAATAAGTAAAGTTTACGTAACGGCTACTAGAAGTAAACAAAATTTATCCATATGACAAAAAGTGGACTAATCTTGAATATTTGTGCTGCTTGGATAGGACATTGTATGTATCGTAAATGATAAAGACCTCAGTTATATAGTAGAAAATAAGCATCACTTTTTCTTTCAGCTCCTGTAAACGTTTGTGCCTTGGTGAAGGACGAAGGGTCTTGCAATGCTCCGGTCATCCAGTGGTACTACAACACGGACCATTCCAGGTGTGAACAGTTCTACTACATGGGGTGCAAGGGCAACGCAAACCGCTTCGCCAGCAGGATCGAATGTGAAAAATCGTGTCTCTCTAACTTCATTGAAGGTGAGTAGTTTGAATATTTCTTGTTATAGGCGGAAACAAATTGGAGCCGCGAACAGCCACGAACACGCTCTGCGCAAGATCCACTCTTAGCGCCTCCGAGTTGCGCGTGCGCAGAGCGTGTTCGTGGCTGTTCGCTTACGCCGCTCGGCTCCAATTTGTTTTCGCCTTATAAAACAACTACTTTGCTAACACTTTTAATACTTACTTTACTGGTGCAGATTCTCTATTGACTTTTGGACGCTTAAAATACCTTTTCCACTTATCTGATATGTTGCGCTGCTGAAATCCAACAAGATCAATAGGATGAATCCCTATCTCAATTGGGGTTAATCCCAATCGTAAGAAAGCTCATTATGATGTCCCTTTTGTATCTTTATGATTCATCTATTTGACTCACAACACAATTTTCGTACCACAACAGATGGAATAAGGGCAGTCTGTACTTCATAATGCATGATGCAAATATAGCTAAGAGTAGTGAATTCTTCTACCCTCGGTTCCATAACTACCTTATAAAATAGGAAAAAGTGAAGAGAGGGTCTAAATGGTATCACATATGACCAATTGACCATCTCATCATATTAACAGTCTTTCAAATTTTCCGACCATAAAGATTTTAAGACTCTTTTAATGGGATCTAACCTATTTGCTCAGTTTAACATCAGTCACACTGCATAAGTATCTGTGGACAGGTGCAAGGTTAAAATTTCCAATAAATACTTAAAATCGCAAAATAAAACAAATATTGTATACCACAAAGTAATGATTTTGTATTATCCAGTGTCCGAAGAAAAGGAGGTGTGTCGCCAGCCCCAGAAGGAGGGCAACTGCGCCGAGTTCCGCGAGCGCTGGTTCTACGACTACGAGATGGGTCGCTGCCACCGCTTTTTGTACAGCGGCTGCGGAGGCAACGACAACAACTTCGGCTCCTTCGCCGAGTGCGAGAAGAGGTGCTCCAAGCAGACGCAACCGCCCGCTGAACTAGAGTTCAGGACTGGTGAGTTTCTAATGCTGTAGAGGACGTTGTTTTGGCAGGGGAAAATCCTGGGGGAGGATAAATTCAAGAGTGCAGTTCTTGCAGGAAGCAATTCTTTTTCAACGAGCTAATATGCTGTTGGTTCCGGTTGAAGTATTTTCTTTTAAGTTTGAACTAGTATGTAGGCACACGAAACACCCATTCAGGATTGTTCTTTTAGTGGTCTGTAGAAAGCAACATAAACACAGGCAGAGAGGTGTTTTTCAAAATTTCACTCCCTTATCTGGCCTTAACATAGCTAAAATAGTGGGAAAACTATTCCTTTCCCTCATTCATTTCGAAAACATCCCTCGTTTTTATTTTCTAGTTCTTTCTCTTTTATTTTTTATTTTTCTCTAACTCCATGTCTTCTCTATCTGTTATTCTCTCTCATTCTCTTCCCGTATTTAATTTCCTTTCATATAATGTTCTCTCTTCCACTTTTTTCGATTGTCTCTCTGTATCATTCAAATTTTACATTATGACATTATATGGACCCGAAAATGGACTTGGACGTCCAGAAAATTCCTTTCCATCTTAATCGCAGATTTAGAGAATGATCGTTATTCACCGTATTTCCAACCTACCACTCAAACAATAATTTCTCCCATCAGAGTACTGCTTCCAGAGCTCCGACCCAGGCCCATGTAACCAGGCTGAAGTGAAATGGTACTACGACTCAAGCAACGGCGTCTGCAAGGAGTTCTACTACGGAGGCTGTCTAGGCAACGAGAACAGGTTTAAGACCAGGAAAGATTGCGAGAAGGCCTGTTTCGAAGCTCAAGGTAAAGCACTTTCTTTTCCTAATAGCTTTCAAATCTCTTCGGACTCAGTAAACATTCTGTCCTCTTTTCAGATGTATGCAGCTTACCAATGGTGAAAGGCCCATGCAGCGGCAACTTTATCCAGTGGTACTTCGATAGAGATCAGGAGGATTGCCTGGAGTTCCAATTCACTGGTTGTCAAGGCAACGGAAATCGTTTCAACTCGAAGGAGTCTTGCTACCATAAGTGCAAGAAAGACAAACTGACGACCACACCACCCCCAGTGACAGATGGTGAGAATTAAAGTTTCAATTATGTAATGCTTTTAAATTAAGTGAGTTATAACTCATATAATATAGCAGAAGTTTCCTTCTAGAATCTTGCGGTTTTCTGAAGGGCACTCTATGCAAAATACCAACAAACACCATGTCAAATAAATTTATAATCTGGATAAATCATCCATTCGATATTAACAAGTATTATTTTGGTTTCAGACGTTTGCTCTCTACCTCAGCAACCGGGCCCGTGTCTCGGGTACTACCGCATGTGGTACTATGACACATCGGACAATGTCTGCAAGTCTTTCGTGTACGGAGGCTGCGAAGGCAACGACAACAGGTTCGAGCAAAGGGTCGACTGTGAGACGCGCTGTGTGAAGAAGACCGTCAAAGGTAAAACCACATGGATGAAATCATTTAAGAAAATTATTTAGATCTTAATATAAGAATTTTTTAAATTCCTAAAATGCATGGCTTTTATGGTAAGAAATCAATTTTTGATAAATGGTGCTTTCATTCGTTCATGGCATTTTCATTCACTTCGTTCTGGGGGCACGTTCTTAACTATTCTTAAGTTAGTTTATACAGAATGTTTCAGATAAGTGTTTCATAACTTCTATAAGGGGTAAGGCACTCCTAAACGACTTAGGAATGGGGGGTCGGAAACGCACCCCTAATGTACTTGGGGGTTTTATAAGCGGGCATGGGGAGTTGTATAATTCCCAGTGGAAATTGACACCGAGCCTTTTAAGATCGAAATAAAACTATCGATTCAGACATTTATTCCATGAAACCAAATGAAAAGCTAAAATTTCAGCTCGTAAATGATTTTTTATAATACCGGAATCGAATGATTTTGCTGATTTTATCCAATTTTAATAGGTTACGTGTCGATTTCCACTTAAAACCCCCTAAGTCATGAGGGGTGCATTTTCGACGCCCCATTCATATGTGATTCTGAGTCGTCTAGTAGTGCCCTACCCCTTCTAGAAGTAATGAGACACTTATCTGAAACACCCTGTATAAAATAGTCAATTTTATTGTTGATGACGGCAAGAAAAATTATTCCCAATATTAACAAAGCACATTCATCATATAATTTTGTCATCATAATTAATTCCTTTTTGTGTCCATCTAACTCACCTGCATGCATAATCAGAAATATAGTTTTGTAAAAATTGAAACCTTCAGTAAAATTATATACATTAATCACATGTATACTACCCTGCAAATAACAAATGAATCTTTTGTCCTTTTTTAACTAAAACTTGCTAATCCTTCTGCATGCTGAATTCCCCATTCCAGTTACAGAATCCCCTCTTCCTACGTCTCCCCCTGCAAAGGAAATTCCAGTCTTACGAGAATCCAATGAAGGTAAGATCAAAATATTGTACGCATTGTTTAAAATATTTTGTAAATAAAAAGCTCTAAAGATCACAAAGTTTGTAAATAATCCATAGGGCTCACTTAATCTATTGGAAAGCCCGTTTGAGTATGCCTGAAACATTTTAAAAGTAAATTTAAGCGATCATTTTAATGACGTAAAACTTAGTCCAATTAAATTTCTTATAAGGCCATAAATACTCTGCTTCCTCACCAGGGATCAACCTTGTCAAAGAAGGATTACACCAATCAGGCTCGGTGATTCTTTCTTTGACTGCTGGTTAACCTCTGGTAAGGTAGCAAAAAATATAAATGGAAGAAAAGTCTTGACTTCCGTATGCTTGTGTGATGGATTAGCTGGGATTTGACTCATTGTTCTTGAGGGAGTAAAGCAGCGTAGGGCTTTGGGTCTAAGGATAAGAAAGTATGAATTCGGCCTAAGGACTAAAAACTTCGGTCGGATACATACCAGACTTTTGGAATGAACGTTTCCTTGATATGAAACATTTTTAGATGTGTGTCGACTGCCCGTGGACCCCGGTCCGTGCAACTCGGCCCTGCAGCGGTGGTTCTACGATGCGCAGACGCAGAGTTGTCTTCCGTTCGTCTTCAGCGGTTGCGGAGGCAACAAGAACAGATTCAAGACCTCGGAGATGTGTCTCCGCTTCTGCACGGGAATCAAACGTGAGTTCCCTATCTCCTTATAATCATGCTTAACAAGTAAAAATATTTTTTCATCTTCTTCTTGTGATAATTTTAGACATAAGGCAGCTCAAAAAATTTATATTACTTCTTTGCATTAGAACCTCACAATGACTTTTTGTAATTTTTGTCCTCCACAGCAACCTCTACTCAAGAATCCAGCTTCGTACTGACAACTGTTCCTACAGAAGAGACAACAGAATGCCCAGCGTCCAACTGTGCTGACATCCAGTGTTCTTACGGCATTGAACAGTCCTTCGACCCTAGCGGATGCACTACGTGCAGATGTTCGAACCCGTGCGAGGTAAGATCATTCGCATCGTAGAGTTAAAGAAATGAAATTTACATTGTTCTAATAAAAATTTAACAGTATTCCATTTTAAGCATACACTAGTATTGATATTTTCTGAAGCAAATTTTACTAGGAAATATAAAGTAAAGATATGCTTATTTAAAACTAGAACCATTAAGAAAACGGGCAATAAATTTTTCTTAATGAAGAATGCAAAGGTAAACTTTCTATTGGATAAATAATTAATTTATTTGCATTGAAATGGGAAAATAGGTCCGTCAATTCTTGGTATGAAGAATTGCCAGACTAGTTTTACCTGAAGATCCACTATATCGTAAATGGAAATCATCAAAATCACTGAGCTATAAAACAAGAGTGACAACCTCCGATACTATAACAAGCTACCGATTGTGCCGACGCGGAAGGTGCCACGATTACTCGCAGCAATCGGGGCATTTGGGGCTAGAAGCAATCGGGGCAATCCCCGCATGACCATCTTTTAATCCGCCCATGCCTGTTTTTTTAAATATTATGAGCAAAATTTAGAATGGTCGTTTCATTCTGTGTATACAACTGGTTTAACAGATGGGGAAAATTAAAAGAAGATGGAAATCCTTTCCGTGGTGTGATGCGGTTTCGGCACGCTAACTAGTCACTCCAGTTTGTTTTATAGCTCAGTGATCAAAATACAAACTTTACTGGTAAGGCTAATTATCCTATTCAATTGCACCTCATATTTCTATACGGCTTGGTTTCCTGATTCTAATGGTACAAAAATTTTAATATCTAGAATCTAGATGATTTAAAACAATACGAGACTTAATAGGTCAAGGTCAAATGATAATTTTTGTTGTTTTCTATACAGGATCTAGATTGCCCTGAGGGAAGCCGTTGTGCTATCGACGTTGTAAGAACCTCGAGAGAAGGCATCCGTACAGAGCCACTATGCAGAAGAGGTGCGTAAAAGATAAAACTTTGAAATTGAAAAAAAATCTTCCTCTCTGCTACTTTATATGAGGAGCCTAGAAGCCAAGGGGTACAAGTGCAGTGGTTGGAGTTCTTCAGTGTACGGGGCTGTCCGTTTTTGGTGCCAAAAATATCTCGCCAAAATGATGCTAACATGGAGGAAAGAGTAAAGAGGAGGCGAAATATGCATGCGCAGAAGCGCACATATGAAGCCAGCGGTCTCCGACGGCTTTCCTTTGAGGGCATCTTCCCATGATGCCTTGTGCGACCGAATAGGAGAGGAAAGAGTTGACGAAATATACGTCACTTTGCCACGGAGCGAATGACGTTCCTTCTTCGCCTCGCGGAATCCACTTCTCCTCGCGCAGTGCATCATGGGAGGATGCCCTAGCTATGCTGCGCAGAACGGTGTCACCAGTACTTCATTCGCTCAGCGGTATATTTCGCCTCCTGATTACTCTCTCCTCCCTGGTTTTCTCAAACCCGTGGTTTGGCGAAATTTTGTTGGCGCCAAAAACGAACAGCCCGGTACACTGGAAAACTTCAAGCACTGCACTTGTACCCCTTGGCTTCTAGGCTCCTCATATGTGATTTTGGCCTTACTAACACCATCTCATACCCACAACTTAATATTTCTTTTCAATTTAATTTTGTTGCTCATAAATTTAGGCTATCTGAAAAAACGAGTGCGATTCTTAATATTCACCTAAAACATGATAAATAAGAATAAAAAAGAAATCAACACCTATTTTTCTGAATAATCCTTACAGTTGTTTAGTTAACTATTTTTTTTTCTCCCAGAAATCAATTCAAAATCGGCAGAACTCAGTCCCAGCGGTGCCGTTTTTAAAAGTGGTGCTGACCTCTAGCGAAGGAAGCGAAAAGCTTTATTTTAAACGCAATAAAAAGGTTTTGCCACTTATAGTAGTTCGGGTTACGGGTTTCGTTGAAGTTTTGAATTTGATGTTTTTTGTACCCGTTACATAGAAATTTAAAAAATCGTTCGATTCGATTCCGGAATCGATTCCTGAAGTTCGATTCCAACCTGGAATCGATTTCTTGTGACCAGTATCGAAAAAGTAGAATCAAACTTATCTATTTCAATCACAAATCAAGGATATTAGCAATGATTATTAATTTAATTAACAACCAGAAAATAATTAATTTTCAAAATACTAATTAATTACAAAATGGTTATTATATGTATTACTTAGAAAATTAAGTACCGTTCCTTAGATACGATTCCTGGTGCAGAATATTAATTATCAAAACACTAATTAATTAGAGAACAAAATAGTCCGGGCTGTGGGGAGCCTAGTGGTTAAGGCATCGGCCTTGGGATCGAAGGGTCCCGGGTTCGATTCCCGACACCGCTGAAGACCCATCGAGTATATGCGGAGTACGTGCTCGTTAAATCTGTGGGTCCGAAAGTCCTGAGGTCGGTCATGGCGCAGTTTACCTTGGGTCCAGGTGTCTGGAGACTATTTCCCTCCCCTTCAGATGCATGGCAAAATTGTGGAGGTGGCGATAGATAGTGGCAGCATCTATCATCTCATGAGGCAGAAGTCGGACTCCTGCCATTTATGGGCCTCACTTTCTCAGGAGCCGCACCCCCTTTGCCTTGAATCCTTGTGGAGCTTGGGTATTCCAAGTGGCACACGACAACAACAACAACAAAATAGTCCAATTCCTAAGATTCAATTCCTGCTGGAATCGATTCCTTGGTATCGAATCCAAGGCATTCGATTCCGGAATCGATTCCTTCAGAAATATTTTGAACCACCCGTTACATACTTTGCCCAGCGGATATTAGCAATAGAATGGCTATCGGGTATTTTCAGGGTGTTCACCACCGTCTCCCTCTAAATGTAAAATTTTTCCCTACACTGTTAAAAAAACAGTTCAACCTTTCACCAGTTTGTGGTGAAAGGTTGTAGTGTTTCACCACAAACTGGTTCAAATTTAGCTGCAACCTAGGTTTGGTAACAGGTTTCACCAAGTTTTCGGAACTTTAACTAGTGAAATCCGGTACTTTCACTAGAGAAAGCACGAAAACTTGGTGAAACCTTTTACCAAACTTAGGTTGCAGCTAAATTTGAACCAGTTTGTGGTGAAAGGTTGAGCTATTTTTTTAACAGTGTAAAATGCCACTCTTTCAGTGAACAAGCCCGGACAGTGTCCATCAGAGAACCCGTACGGCGCCACCGACTGCGAGACCCGCTGCAGAGACGATGCCGACTGCAGAGGGGAGCACAAGTGCTGCAGCAACGGATGCGCATTCCAATGCGTTCCCCCAGCAGGTCAGTCTTTCTCTCAATATATATCAGAGTGCAATTTGATACTTATTGCATTCATTCAAATTATGTGATTGTATTAAACGTATTTCTGTCTTGCAGAAGATCCTTTGATTACTCCAACTAAGCCAGGTAAGTTGTTTTATTACGTAAATTTAAGATTTGGTGTTGCTAATTGAAGTTATTGCTAGTTTAGTATATTCTCGAAACATGTAACGAAAACTATGGTATGTAATTACCCCATTAAAAGTATGGGAAAATGTTGGTAACTGAATCGTATATACTGTACGTAGAAAACTAACTTACTGCTTAACCAACGATAGTAAAAGGGTCACGTGATTTTGACAGACTCGGAGGGGAGAAAGGAAGAAGCTGAGGGGTAGTTGATCGAAAGAGGAAGAGACATTTACTCCCTCTAACCTTAGTTAGACCGTTAGACCCTCTATACACATAAAAAATCAGTATATTTTAAATACAATGAAAAATACTGAAGCAAAAAAATCAAGTTACCCTTATGCTATCGTTGGCTAAGCAGTACATGATAAGAGGAAAGTACACTAAAATTCATAAAGGACCGCACAGATGACAGAGTAAACTTATAAAATCCGAAGTAACATGGCTCCAAAGCAGAAACCCAACCATTCTTCCTCATAACTATGTTTGACTTCTCAATGACCACAGAAAAGCCCAACAGAGGGTCCAAAACGCTATTTTCAGATCTCCTCGAAACGTAAAGGACACTACTGGAAATTTAATGATTGACAGAGAAATCGGGCAGTAGTACATTTTGGGTGTTCACCAAATGTGATTAGAAGTGACGTGTTCATTCAATGTGTCCTTTTGGAGAGTTATTGGTGGATCAAGCTTTTTTTCTCCGCCTCTAGTGACGTAACGAAAAAGGTGCGATCCCAGCGCCCCTATGACCAGGCATACCCCACGTTATTTCGATGTCCAATATCGCCTATGGTTTTGGATCCTCTGTTCTGGTACTCTGTGACAACGACTAACATCTCCCAACATGCATGCACTTACTAACCTGTCCCCCCTAACTCCCCGACAGAGCCGGCGCTCATCCGCCCGGGGCTCAACCGCACCCAGGGCCGCGTGGGCGAGCCCGCGGAGCTGCCGTGCGACGCGACGGGATGGCCGCGGCCCACCGTCACGTGGTGGCGCGAGACCACCATGCTGCCGCTCTCCAGCAGCCGCTACGAGACGCTCGCCTCGCACGCGCTGCTCATACGCTCCGTGGTGAGGGCGGATGCAGGCGACTACCAGTGCCACGCCCACAACGGGGTGGGGACCGGAGCCGTCTACGTAGTCTCGCTCGTCATTGATTTGACGCCCGGCGGCAGGCCGGAGGAGGAGCCTGACAGGGAGGCGGAGCCGGATTTCGGTAATCCTTTCTCTTTTTTCTAACATCTAACTGTGTGTGTGTGTACCACAAGTCCTTGTTATAGCCAGATGGATGAAATAGCACAAGTCCATGAACCCATGGAAAATCCATGTCCTTGTACATTATCAAGGGCAAATTCTATCCATGTCTTGCAAAATCCATGTCCTTGTACTCGCCCTCTAACACTTACACCCACTGCCAGAAATAACCTTGGAATTTTTTTTGCCACATTCATGTAGTTAGGGCAAAATAAAATAACAAAGCTAAAAAAAAATTTCTTGTTAATGTATTCAAAAATTTTTTTAAACAAATTGAAGCTGTGGACTGAACCAAAACTTGCACTTGAAGGTGCAATTATTGCTGCTATAACTTAAAAATATGTAGAAAATTGCTGCTTCATGCGGAAAATTGAAGCTAAACTTATGATAGCATATTTGCTACCACGGCAGTAGAGGGGTTAAAATGTTCATGATTCAACCACTTATGGATCGCTCTCGTTCATTCACTTGAGAAATAATTTGAGATCCCAGATATTCTCATAAGTAAGTTACGCTTTCCAGAGTTATATCTTTTAGATGGAGTATGCTAGAGACTAGAGGAGCTAACTGGGGTTCTTAAGAAACATAAATCCATCCTCAATATACGGTGAGAATATTCCCAAGTAGTTCGTTTTGCCTCTCCCGAGCTAAACAGAACTCCAGGGCCATATTCAGATTGACATAACAGGTAGAAGAAACGAGAACGGTACAGAAACGGTGGATATGAAACGGCAACTCGAGAGCTCTCGTTCCCATATCTCCAACATCCAAACCTTTTCTCCCTTTCAGGTCCGGCACTGCGGACGCAGGTCTCGCTGGTGACGCAGACGCCTCGCGTGGGCGCGCCAGTGCAGGTAGACTGCGTGGTGGAGGGCGGGGCCGCGTCGGTGCGGATCTCGTGGAGCCGCTCCGGAGAGCCACTGAGAGAAGACGACCGCATCCGGGTCCTCTCAAACCACACCCTCCTCATCGCCAAGGCGGTCAGAGAGGACCAGGGCGAGTACAGATGCACGGCGGAGCAGGCGGGAGCCATCTCGCAGGCGGCGCTCTTCGTGGAGCTGCAAGGTAACGCCCTGTTTCTCTTATTGGTCGATAAACAATCATATGCAGGCTTGCCTTGATCCTAAGAGAGTGTGCTGAAGACTTTAAGGAACCATTTTCCTGATGGAATATTTGTGATAAATCTCCCAATATAAATTGATAAATCTAATAAATTCCCGCACAAAGAAGTCTAGAAGCCTTTTTCATATACAAGGGTTATAGCCATGCCATCATGCCCAGCCTATTACCCAACTATTTATAACACATTGGAAGATGGATACAAAATTTGCTCTGGTTAAAAAGATCATTTATAGTTTAATTCTAAAATTTTTAGTTTCTCTGGCCAGCCCAGCTTAAAACTAATATTTTTTTAAACTGTAAGCATTAAGTATCAGTTACCTTTATTTTAAAGTAGACAGCCTGCGTGTTTCTCCTTAGAGATTCACAAGGGGTTTTCAGGTGTTCTGTCTGTAGCCTAGCCATGCTTTATTTTCTAAAAGAAAAGTGTACTTTTTATGGTTTGATAATCTGATATTTTATTCTAAGAGATCTCTGAAAAAAGTTTAAGAATGACTACTCTTTTAAGTTATCTAAACATATTATATTCACTTCATAAGTATAATTTTTTTTCAGATTCTGAAGATTCAGATTGTGAGGACAATCCTCAATTCAACAGCTGTGGTTTGGTAGTCAAAGCAAACTATTGCAGCAATGCCAGTTACAGAAAGTTCTGTTGCAGATCTTGTTCAGAAGCAGAAGCCAGATCAGCAGAGCAGAATAAGTGAAACAAAAATATCTTAGAGCAGATCTAAAGATAAAACTTTTCCTGATAGTGTTGGTGCATAAGGGTTTCTTTTGATACCCTTTGAATAAACACAAGATCTTTTCCTTGAAAATAGGAAGGATCAAGTACAATTTTTGTTTCATATTAGTTCAAAATATGTTTTTGTTTCTTTTGAAAAGCATCATGTGTTAAAGGCAGTTTCATTATTTTCAACTTACAATTTTGCAAGGACAACACTGTACATTGAACTTCACCATGCTTCATAAAGTGCACTATGTTTTTATGTTAATTGTTTTTTTATTCAGAAAATATTTAATTTTCATAAAATCATTGGTAGCTTTAAGATAAGTGTCCTTGATCATATTTCTAAAAACTGTGTTTTGTATATTTGTACCATTTAAGTAAATTTTAAACAATGTTAATTTTCTTTAACCTGAAAGAAGGCAAATAACTAAAATTGAGAGTTTTGTAGTAGAATATTCAAAAGTGACATTTTAGATTTGAATTAAATCCCTTTGTGTTAAGTTTGTATTTTTACAATTATGATATTTAAAAGTTATTAAATTCCTGAGTATAAAAGTTTTATAGATTTTTATAATACTTGGTAATACTCGGTATACACTTATTTTGGTAAGTGAATAAAAAAATAGTTTATAATTTTATGAAATAAATTTTAGTAAGTTATAACTTTGATTATTTTATTGTATATTTTAACATTTATTAATGTTTCAATTCAACTTTTAATTAATAAGTATAAAAAAAACTGAAACCCTTACGTTTTACTAGATCATAGATACATTTGTCAAATTTTTACCTAGTCTGAATGTATTATTGTATTAGTATGCATTCATATTTTTATTTTGGGTTTAAAATTGCAATTTTTACTATTTATATTCCTAAATGACTTCTATTTATATATATGGAAAACACTGTATATTTTAAATTGTCTATACTATTTTAAAAATAAAGGTTTTTATATAATGTTGCATCCTTTTTAATAAGTAAAAACACTCAATATAAAAGTAAAATTAAGTGAAATATTCTGAAAAAAAGTAAATTTCATAAGTAAAAACATTCTAACTGTTAAAATGAAATTAGTGAAATAGAATAGTTTTTGAAAATACTTGGAGCACTTTTAGATGTTTTTCATCAGTCTTTAACACAAATCCTGCTGTTATTAGCACTTCTGTATGCAATAGGCCGGGTCGAAAAAGACGAAATTCAAAGAATCGAAATGTAATATTAGGTCATCCCGAAAGTTTTGTCGCTCTTGGGAGCATCTGTATGCAATGTATTTTTTGGTACTTTCCCATTAAGGTAAACCAGTAAAGTACTTCTACTTCTATCTAAAGCCAATTTGGCGAATTTCGGCTCTTTTTTTTGTTGGCTCACTTTTCCAGCTTTCCTAGTTTCTACGATTCATAAGATTTTGTTTACTTCAAGTTGCCATTAATTGAAAACTTTCAAAATTAAAATTCAAAGTAATTTAATTTTAATTTTAAGTCATATTAAGATTGTAATAAATTGAAACTCATTTCATACTACTTTTGTAGAGCGGCGGTAGAATTTCCAGCGATCTAGATTCCTGTAAATGATCATTCGTATCTTTCCTAATAGAGGGTTAGGAGTAGCAATCCAGAAATTTAACATGGATGATTGAGATCAAACCCTCCGGATGCCTCAGAAAAACGAAGTGTATATTTGGACGGCCCAAACGGCCCGTGGCGCATGCGCTGTAGGTCTCGTGGTTACGTAGCAGTCTCGGCGCTTAGTGATGGAACCAATGGAACGCCGGGCCGTGGAAATTAGAGTAGAGTTTAGTTGAAAAAAGGCCGTCCAAATATACAGTGCCTCAGAAAAAATTTAAATCTAAGTTAAACTTTCCACACTTGTTAAAAATACTTAAAACTTTAATTTTTTAGGGAAGTAGCCAGTTAATTTTAGTTTAAAAATCTTAACTTTAGGAAATATGCAAAATTTTGAGCAGAAAAGAAAAGTAACATGTTATCATAGATTTAAGGAAAGCCCAGTTGTCGATCAGTCCCCAAAATCAAGCCAAGATGCCAAGTTGACGGAAAATAAAGTTACAGTTTATATTGGTATCACATAATGGAAAAGTGTCAAAAATATCTTATATACAGATACTCCCAAGAGCGACAAAACTTTCGGGATGACCTAATAGTGCGGAAAAGTTGTAACACACTAATACAAGCATAACGCAAAAAAAATTTTTGAAATCGGTCAACGTTTGACCCTCGCGCAACGCGGTCAAAGTTTTGATGTTTTGGTCATTTTTAGAGAAATTGACCGAAAATCCCAAGATCACGTGATCAAATGATGTCCTTAATTTTTTCATAGTTGTGTACCTTCATTTTTAATAGTATGTGCCTAGTTTCATTAGTTTACATCCCCATATTTTAAAGCAATAAATTTTTAAAGTTTTAAAACTCCTTAAAGTTGTTTTTTCCGCTTTCATGAAATAGCCATAACTCAAGAACAGCTGTAGTTAGAAACTTGCAACTGGTGTCATTCAATGCACACTATTTTTCTGGTTAAAATGGTGGGTATCACGACTATCTTCCATTACAACAAATATTCAAAATACTTAAAATTTAAAATAAAATTTAAAAATTTAACAAAAAAACAAAATTCTGAAAACTGGTAAAAATGAGGTTTTATTGCAATTGAACATCTACTATAAACTTGTTTTCAAAATTTTAAGTTGAAATTTTAATGTTATCTCACTGAAAAATACATTGTCTTCGTCTTTTGTATAGTCTCATAGAACCTTCTTTATAAACGGTTAAGTACCAATAAGGTAAAATAAAAAGTAACAAAACTAATTATTCTATTAAATAAGAAGGACATGTTAGTTTTTAACTTATATTTAGAAATTAATTAACCTCCATTTTCTTATTTAAAAGTGCGCACCGCAAGTTCAAAGTCACCATTGATTTCAAATGTAAGGCATTTCTTCCCGCGACTTGAATGTGGTTCTCTTATAAAAATTCTTTACGCTTTTGGTGGCCAGCTTTGGTTTTGGTCATCCGAAAAAACGTCTTTATACGGGTGTGGGGGGTTCTTCACTTGATTATAACTTGGCAGAGAATCTTATTCGAGAGATCTGTTTAAGAAGTTTTCTACTTTGTTTGCGACACATATCCTCCCTATTCGTTTGTTTCGTTGTTCATATAGAAACCTAACTTCAAGTTTTGGTATTCTTTTCAACTTTTAACAATTGCAGTCAATCAACATGCAATTCAAAAATGCAATGTCAAATGAATGTGTATACAAATTCATTTGACATTGCATTTTGTAAATATCCTATAAATATTAAATGCACTTGAAGAAAAAGGGTCAACGCATGTGTCCAGTCCACCATTGATTGACTGCAGTTGTTAAAAGTTGAAAAAAATACCAAAACTTGAAGTTAGGTTTCTATATGAACAACGAAACAAATGAATAGGGAGGATTTGTGTCGCAAACAAAGTAGAAAACTTCTTAAACAGATCTCTCGAATAAGATTCTCTGCCAAGTTATAATCAAGTGAAGAACCCCCCACACCCGTATAAAGACGTTTTTTCGGATGACCAAAACCAAAGCTGGCCACCAAAAGCGTAAAGAATTTTTATAAGAGAACCATTCAAGTCGCGGGAAGAAATGCCTTACATTTGAAATCAATGGTGACTTTGAACTTGCGGTGCGCACTTTTAAATAAGAAAATGGAGGTTAATTAATTTCTAAATATAAGTTAAAAACTAACATGTCCTTCTTATTTAATAGAATAATTAGTTTTGTTACTTTTTATTTTACCTTATTGGTACTTAACCGTTTATAAAGAAGGTTCTATGAGACTATACAAAAGACGAAGACAATGTATTTTTCAGTGAGATAACATTAAAATTTCAACTTAAAATTTTGAAAACAAGTTTATAGTAGATGTTCAATTGCAATAAAACCTCATTTTTACCAGTTTTCAGAATTTTGTTTTTTTGTTAAATTTTTAAATTTTATTTTAAATTTTAAATATTTTGAATATTTGTTGTAATGGAAGATAGTCGTGATACCCACCATTTTAACCAGAAAAATAGTGTGCATTGAATGACACCAGTTGCAAGTTTCTAACTGCAGCTGTTCTTGAGTTATGGCTAATTTATGAAAGCGGAAAAAACAACTTCACAGAAGTTTTAAAACTTTAAAAATTTTATTGCTTTAAAATATGGGGATGTAAACTAATGAAACTAGGCACATACTATTAACAATAAAGGTACACAACTATGAAAAAATTAAGGACATCATTTGATCACGTGATCTTGGGATTTTCGGTCAATTTCTCTAAAAATGACCAAAACATCAAAACTTTGACCGCGTTGCGCTAGGGTCAAACGTTGACCGATTTCAAAAATTTTTTTTGCGTTATGCTTGTATTAGTGTGTTACAACTTTTCCGCACTACTACATTTCGATTCTTTGAATTTCGTCTTTTTCGACCCGGCCTAGTATGCAAGCATACATATGTTTCATATGACCCTTCATTTGACTGCATAAGCATATGTCACACCATATGTAGCCGCCGATATGGGGATGTTATAGATTTTTATTCAGTCCCTTTAAAAGTCCTTTAATATTATACGCCAATGTAAAAATTTTTGATTACGGGCACTTAAAGGTCGATAGGGGATGAATGGGAAAAATTTCAGATTTTTGCTAATATCGGGAAAAAAATTACATTTATCAACCCTGTAACAAGTTTAAAACCAATAATTGAACTCTGTTACATTAATAATGCATGTATTCAATCAATTAGCCATAATTTAAACTCCAAGAAAAGTTTTTAGGAGTGCACGTATTTGTCCTATTCATCCCTGTAGCGGGGATGAATGGGACAGTTCAAAAAAGTTCAGAAATTTATAAAATAAAATAGTTTAAATATTGTGTAATGTTTAGATTTTTAAAAGGAACAATACATTTCTACTTTCCAAAGAAAAGAATTAAAAAGGCATTTAAAGGGCAAAAAAACAGCCTACATTGTTCGACTTCATGATGAGTAAAATTAACAAAAAACTGAAGCAAGTCCTTTTGTTCTTTCAGCTCAGAGGTTGAGGCTGGTGTTATTTCTATGAATGCTACTTGCTTTTTATGGATTTTTACTTTTAGTATTGCAAATAGTGTATTTTTGGTGTGCCTGGACCAAACCTCCAAAACCTTTCCTTCCCATCTGTTACATTTTCCTACCATTTTTGAAGGAACTTTTCATAAAACTTCAGCATATGAACCTAACTTGTTTGAATAATGGGTTAATCATAACATATTTGAGATGAAAGTTACAAGTATTTGCTCATTAAGACTTTGCATATTCACAACATTAGTTTGGAACATAAAACACAAATTTAAACATAAATTTTTGCACCCTATTTTAGTTACTTTATCAGAAATTACTTATATGAGTTGAATATAACAAGCTATTGAAACAGGAAAGGAAGTGATGATGGTACTGTCCCATTCATCCCCACAACTCTTATCCCATATTCATCCCCGTACCCACTTATTTTTGAAAAACTAAAATTTGACTAGGAAAAAATCCATGGATGGTCTCCATTTAAATTGGAAACTATTCTAATATAAGTACTCTTTCAACACACAGTAAAATTTATAGCTTTAATTAAATTATTTTTAATAAATAATTAAAACTTCTAGTTTAGTTACTTCAAGTTACTAGTTTATTAATTTTTTAATAAACTAGCTTGGGGCATGATAATGACTTAATTTTCCAAGAGGACATTTGGACCCCACCCGAAATAGAGTTCTAGTTAAAACTGATTTTTTTTAACAATACACCTGTGCATATTTTAAATTTAAAAGTTTCTTAAATGCATTTTTTCCTCTTTTGTAAATAATAATGTAAAATAATAAAATAAATAAATAAATGTGATTTAATTATAAGGTTGTTACTTAATTGTTCTTTCAAAACATAATTGTGAACCCCCATTGAACTAACCATGACCCACCAATGGTTTTGATTTTCTTTAATTTGATGACCTTTCATAAAATAAAAATGACCCTAAAAAATTCAGAATTCCAAAAAAATCAGACCGCCCCCCCCAAAAAAAAAAGTTCCTGAACTGTATGGTACAAATTATACACATATGTAGGAAAGGTTTTTATTAATACAAACAGCACAAAATAACACCTTTGGAAGAGTAAAGGCCCCATTTCAAAGCCCAAAAGTTTCAGTAAAGTTTTTATCTTGACTAGTGATGGGCAGGTATCGATACCAAATACTTAAGTACTCGATACCTATAGGTATCGAGTGTATTCGATACCCACAAAAGTATCGATACTTTATTGACATATTTCGTTTTAAATTTTTCAATGAAGTAATCTTTATATTACCTACTGTAGATCAAACGCAGCCTGTTTCCGTTTTCATTTTGCAACGCTCAAACCCAAGTCGTTATCATCCGCGAGAAAAATTTGACGCTGCTAGGTTTTTCCCCCGCCAAATCCTTCACCTCTATCCACCTCCAGGCCCGTAGCTACGGGGCTTTTTGATGGATCGCTTTCAGTTTTTTGAATATTAGTCTGATTAAAGAGAGAGCCTGATATGATTAAAGAGCCTGAGATAGGCCCTAAAAAATTGTCCCTTCAGGTTCATTTCCCGACATTGAAAAAAAGTACTCGATACCTAAAAGTACTCGATACCTATAAGTATTTGATACCAAAGTATTCGATACCTATAAGTATTCGATACCAAAGTATTCGATACCTAAAATTATCGATTTTGCCCATCACTAATCTTGACGAACTTTTAAGCCCAATCAAGCTTGCCCTTATTTGCCATGTTTAACTAAAACTCATTCAAAATCCTCAGATAATTTATTATCAATATCAGATTATTTGTATCTCTATTAATTTATTTCATCACATAATTACCGATAGAACAGATAGTATGGATTTGATCAGTAATACACTGCTCACAACAATTAAAGGATATTGGTGGTTTTGGTTCATATTGGCAAGCAAATAAAAAATTTGCAGTGGTTCAAGCATTTTCATAAACTTAGGGCCATTTCAAAGCTAAATCGATGCAGTTATCAAAATAAAAATTTTATTTTTACTTTTTTTTTTATCAAAATTGGAAAATGCACATTTTGCAATCTTAATGCACGTTAAGCAAAAAAACTGAAAAATCTATCAATACTTAATTGAAACCCCATTTCGCTTGGGGTGTGCTTTCTCCTGACTTAAAACAACGTTGTGGGACTGTTTGCCACCAGGTTTGTTTGTTTATTTTTGAGGGGCTGGGGTGTTTTCTCCATTTTCCCCTTTTAGAGCATTTTTCAGCACCTGAGCTGTTTGGGAGATATTGGATGGTCAGAAATAGGTTTCTCAAGCATGTCCTAGACTTGTTCTATTGGATTCATGTCGAGAGAACGTGCTGGTCGATCCCTTTCTAGCAATTTCTTCATCCTGAAGAAAATCATTAACTAAGGTAGCACAATGTTTTCTGCAATTACCATCCCTGAAAGTTAAATTATCACCGATTTCTCCTGCATGAGGGGCAACCAGATGTGTAAGGATATTGCCCTTATTATCCTGAACCACCAGAAACGGCGCCTTTACCGGTGGGGGGTCTTTATTCCATAGATAGAGATGGTGCTCTATTTCATCACTCCGCATCTTCAAATCTGACTTCTTCATGTACAAAAAAGGGGTTATTTTGTGTTCCTTGTACCCACCAGACAAAAATCGGAAGTTTTCAGGATGAACTGAGGGTCAGATTTGAAGATGTGGAGTGATGAAATAGAGCACCATCTCTATCTATGGAATAAAGACCCCCACCGGTAAAGGGGCCGTTTCTGGTGGTTCAGGATAATAAGGTCAATATCCTTACACATCTGGTTGCCCCTCATGCAGGAGAAATCGGTGATAATTTAACTTTCAGGGAGGGTAATTGCAGAAAACATTGTGCTACCTTAGTTAATGATTTTCTTCAGGATGAAGAAATCGCTAGAAAGGGATAGACCAGCCCGTTCTTTCGACATGAATCCAATAGAACAAGTCTAGGACATGCTTGAGAAACCTATTTTTGACCATCCAATATCTCCCAAACAGCTCAGGTGCTGAAAAATGCTCTAAAAGGGGAAAATGGAGAAAACACCCCAGCCCCTCAAAAATAAACAAACAAACCTGGTGGCAAACAGTCCCCCAACGTTGTTTTAAGTCAGGAGAAAGCATACCCCAAGCGAAATGGGGTTTCAATTAAGTATTGATAGATTTTTCAGTTTTTTTGCTTAACGTGCATTAAGATTGCAAAATGTGCATTTTCCAATTTTGATAAAAAAAAAGTAAAAATAAAATTTTTATTTTGATAACTGCATCGATTTAGCTTTGAAATGGCCCTAAGTTTATGAAAAATGCTTGAACCACTGCAAATTTTTTATTTGCTTGTCAATATGTACCAAAACCACCAATATCCTTTAATTGTTGTGAGCAGTGTAGTATGTAGAAAAGTTACATCTGTATGATAGATTCAGTTGGATAATATGAATTAGTCTCTACCAGATTAAATAGAACTCAACTGAAATTGTAGGGTTAGACATTAAAGTTGGATCTGTCTTCCTCCTAAGATATGATATAGTTAAGAATGTTTACAAGAATTCTCATTTTATTATGTTTTTATTTTCAATAATTTATCATGAATTTCAACTGATACTTACAGTTTTAAAACAATCAGTTGAGCAAAATTTTCCAAATGTGACAGTTGAAAAATTTTTTTTACAAAAAGACCAGTATCTTACTACAGTAACAGAAACTTAGGAAAATCTTGAATAACAGAGATATTCATTTATTTTAATAAAAACCTTAAAGAATTAGTCACTGTTTAACCAAAATAGGGTAATGTAACTTCGTTATTAATTCTAAAAACACAACTACCTTCACTCATTTATTTACATTTCTTACATAACTCAGTATGCGTTTCTAAGTCAAAATGAGAAATACAGAGATTTAGATGTGCCAAAATAATCTTACGGAAATACAGTGATGCTTGTTTCTTTAAACTTGTGCAAAACACTCAAATAGTTCATAAAATTGAAAAAAAAAATACCTGATTTCATAATTGGTAGGATTGTTAACTAACTTAAAGATCTGGGACTGGCTTACTAAAGGCCTTCTTTGACTTCTGTTGGCTACTAAAGAATTTATTAAAATATAATTTAGAGAAGTATTTTACTCATTATTTAATATCAGATGAAGTTGAGAAATACATTAGTAGATATGTTTTAATCTTATGAATGGGAATTAAAATTATCTTTATAATGTTCAGTAGACTTGAGAGCAATTCAAGCATGAAAATCCATGAAATTTTGCAAAAGTAATTTTTATTTTAAATTTTTAATATATAAATGAGATTTCTTATCACGGTGGTTATTAAAAATGTATTTTTACGATCAAGTTACTATTAAAATTTATTTGCAGAAAATATTAATAGGAAAATTTTGAAGGCAGAAAATATTTTGTTTTGAGTCTAACAGACACAACATAATGTTTGTAAGATTGTGAGTATTTGCAAAAAGAGGTTAGTAAGAACAAACATCAACTGTAATTAGCTGTTTTTCTCTTATATTTGTACTTCAGCAGCAACTATCATTTCTACATCAAACAATCCTAGGTTCTTGTTCACAAGCACCAAACAAAGTAGTTGTTCCCCATGAAAAATTTAGTAATTAACAGCCTCTTGAGTACTTGACAACAAAAAAAAGGTGCTATCTAAGAGAAAGTTTCTAGGATTTCCACAGAATATACAATGTAGATAGGATAGTTGATCAATCAAGAAAAGATGTATTACCTCTTCAAATGATCTAGTCTTCAAATCCATAACCCTCCATCAGACACAGCTTGGGTGTTTAGATTTGTAACATAGCGAAAAAAAATTATAAGTTGTTATCTTCACCTTTTTGTTAATAGCTTTTCAAGACATTACATATTAGTTTTTTGTAAAACATTTATTAGACAGGGAGTGAGTGATAGATTTGGGCTGCAAAGTACATGATGAGTTATTTTGTAACTATATCACAGTTAGTATTAAGAAGTTAAGCAAATGGTAGTGGACACTATGTAACATGAACTGATGACTTTAAAAAAAGGAGAGGGTTAAAATACATACATTTGTGGCTTTATCACTTAAATTTTGCAGTTTTGACTGGAAAACACAATACAACAAACATTTTGATTGACAATGCTGATTGAAAGAAATAAAATATACGGTAATATTCCAGAATCCCGGCGCAAGTGATAAAGTCGCCAATAATGATGCAACTGCTGGTAACCCTTGTTTCTGTTTCGGAAGGTCATGTGTGAGCTGTCGCCAAAAAAATCTGCTCGGCGTGATTTGCGCCGGTATTTTACAAGAGTACCAAATCTACTTTTTACTTATATGAACTAAATTTTTTACAGGATCATTCAGGCAAATTACTCCTGAACTATTTTCTCCCCATGTTGTGCCCTATGGAGGGTTATAGGAAAGTCACACACTAAACAGTTGCATTCAGAAAAATATTTCTTTACTAATAAACAACCAACAAAACCTTCCTGGTTTTGATTTGGTTCGAACCCATCGCCTCTTGGGTCTCCAACACTGCTGGCTCCTCCGGCATCCCGTCAGAGAAGACGCGCACAATGACCAGAGAGAGACTAGCTACGGCAAATTTTGACCAGGATGTGGTCGAGCCTTGTTAACTGACATCAGAGCCAGGAAAGCGAAAGGGGTAGGCGTCATAGTGGGACTGAAGGGGGACCTGGGGAGGCACAGGGGGCTCAATCATGGGGGGTGGCTTGGGAGTCCTGTTGATCACCTGTTGCTTCTTGGGGTCTAAAGGGGGGTACTTGTGCATGGCTGTTTCGGAAGAGGAACACTTTGCAGAGTTTTCACGCTTGGACTTCAAAACCAGCATATCCACCAAGTGGGCCAGGTTTTTGACAATGGTGTCAGGTTTGATGACTTCACTCTTGGCATCATCAGACCTGATGAAACAAAAGATTTGATAATACTCAATTGACTTTACTTCAGGTTGAACAGAACTAAATTTTTATTACTGAATGTTAGTGATTTAATAAAATCAAACCTTGATAATTTTGTTGACAAAATTAAAAAAACACTATTCTTTACAATCAGCAATAGTGTGTCTACTGTCTACTATAATTGCAATGACCCAAAGTGGTTGCAAAAACACCTATTAATAACTAACTATTAACCCTTTCAAGATCATCCAATGTCATAGAAAACTCCCTACTTCTTTTCTACCCCAGACCTTTTTCACATTGTTTCTTAGCTTGTTGTCTGAGCAGTAAGTGGGTGACACTTTCTTGCTAATTTTAAATTTATCAAGAGACCAAAAATTCTTTACCACTCATCTCTGCAAGGCCCAACTTCCCCACATGTGCATTTTCTATTGATTAGACGATTTTTATTTGCTTATAATAGTTGCATCTGAGAACTGGTCTTATAATAAACCCTATAGCCTCAATAACGAGTTGATGATGAGGAGTTTATAAGAAGTCTATGTTGTGTCAAAGCCACACAAGTCCTCGTTATCTCTTTGTAAGCTGACAAGCTAGTTGACACACAGAATGCTTCAATTTGTTGATATTTATAATACTCTGAGTAATATTTAGGAACTAAACTCACCTGAACTTCCCAGTCCTAACTAAAATGGCTCGCATTCCACACCTTTGGGCAGATTGAATGTCGTTTTCAATGTCATCTCCAACCATTAGAATCTGAGAAAAAAAAGGATCAGTATGGCTAGTGGAAGTGGCCATTTTTTATTTCTGTAAAGTATTGATTTGTGTTCATGCTTTAACTAGTATGTCTTGACCCCATCTCTTGTTTAATAAAAAGGGCAAATAATACCAAAAATCTAGAAAGTAAAATTTTTCAGAAAGAAAAGAAAAAATACAGATCCAACCAAAGGAGTCTTAGCAACTTACTTCTTGAGGGCAGATGCCCATTCCGTTGACAGCGTTCATGATGAAATCATAACAAGGCTTCCCCACAACCATGGCTTCTGTGCTGCATGCATACTGAAAGATTAGCACATTTATTTTATTTATTTATTAAATTTGAATAGTTATAGTCACTTTTAGTACTTCAAAATATTCTTAAAACCATTATATTTTCAATTAATTAGGGTTGAATATTGATCCAGTCTGATAATTTTTTGTAAGGTGGCAATTACGTAAAGGTAAAGGATGTTTATCCAAGTAAAAGTGGAAAAAAATCCATTAACAGTCTTACCTCTAAAGCTGCTGCATAGGCAGCTGCTCCAAGAACCAATTCATTCTTTTCCTTGTAATATTTTCTAAAAGATATTCAACCAATAAAGGCACAGATTTATTTCAGTCGATTAATATGTGTAACGGAAACTTTTCACAGGTTAGTTTTAAGAGAGTCATTAATTTATTAGTGTTAAATATTACTATTAAATTTTTGGGTTCAATTCCGTTATAGTTCCCACTAAATATTGCCAATCTCTTTTGGACACCAAAAAGTATTAATATTGCTAAATAATTTCAAACTTATAGATTAAAATGTTTAATTATATCTATAACTGTTCAGTATATCATTACAAATTTGAAAAAACTGTTTATATTTGAATATTAAGCGTTCAAAAGAGATTGGCGATATTTAGCGGGCACATTAACAGAATTGAACCAATTTTTTAAGTTACAAGATAGTTATAAAATCACTCTAAATAATTCATTAGGAATACATATAGTAACTATGAAGTTAATGCAAACACTAATTATCAGGGTTGGCAAAAAACCGGGTTTTTTTAAAAAAACCAAAAAAACCGGGTTTATTTGGTTTTTTTGGTTTAAACCAGGTTTTTTTGGTTTAAACCAAGTTTTTTTAGAATTTTTTTTATCAGAATAAGTTATTTTAGCATTGATGTTTGAAATTGAGTTGTAAATGAGACATTTATTTCAGGGGTTGTTTATAATTGATAAATGATTTGTATATTTCAATTAATTAATTAAAATTAAATTAATTTGTTTTAAAAATAATTTTTGTTTCTAAAATATTCCAATTTGAATATCTAATATTATTGTAGTGAATAAAAATCAGTGTTAATTTATCTTGGATAAATGGTTTAAGTAATCAAATTATTTATCTTAATTATATATGGATTAATTTATGAACTTAAGAAATTTCTTTAGAAAGAGAAAATTTTATTTTTTAAATGAGAAGTAAAAGTGAAATGTAAACAACTAATGTTAATTGAAATTGGATAATTGATAAAGATAATTAATTTGATTAATTATTAAATGGTAAAATAATCAAATTAATTATATGGATTACTTATGAACTTAAGAAATTTCTTTAGAAAGAGAAAATTTAACTTTTTTAATAAATAAAAGTAATGTAATAATTTAATAAATAAAATTAACGTAAGCAACTAATGTTAATTGAAATTGGATAAATGATTGAGATAATTAATCCGATTAAGGAAATTAACGGTTTTTATTAATTTAGTAAAAAAACCCAACTGGTTTTTATCTGTTTATAAACAAACCAACTGGTTTTTAGTTTTTATCATTAAAGAAATCAACGGTTTTTATTAATTTACAAAAAAACCAACTAGTTTTTATGACTGACAAATAAGACAAATTGGTTTTATTAATTAATTAAAATCCAAGCCATATTTTATCAGTGAAAAACAGATAACTTTTGTATATGTTTAGTTACTCTTTGAAATAATGCTTCATTTTAAAGGAAATTAATAAATGAACATTTAAGGTTAAGTTTAGAGAGAATTCAATAATTAAAACCATTAAATTAAAAGATTTCTGATTTTTAATCACCTTAAAATGTCAATTTTTTTATAAATCTGACCTTTTAATTTTGTGCAAAAGATTATACTTAATAACACTTTCTTTAAAAAAATCCTGAAAATATTTTATAATTTCTAAAAAAACCAAAAAAACCAAGTGGTTTTTTTGGTAAAAAAACCATGGTAAAAAAACCATGGTTTAAACCAATGGTTTAAACCAAATGGTTTAAACCGGCCAACCCTGCTAATTATACTGTAAGCTACTTCTTATTATTGAATCAATCATCAAAAATACATTGTTATCAGATTAATCTTGGGCCAAGGTAATCACATAAAGCAGTTACTGTATTTAAATTCGATTGATTGAAACTTAATAATCATCAAATAAAACATTTTTCTGGAACTATAAATATTCAGAAGAAATTTTTGAAAACAAAAACAGTTCCTTCTAAACAGTAACTACACAAAATCATATATCTATAAAAATACCAAGAAAAAAATTCATGTGATTTAAAATTATTTGAAAAGCAGAACCTACAAAAGTGAAATTATTGAAAAAATAAGAGGTAAGTACAAAAATATCAAAAACTAAAAAAATTTTATAAAATTTGTTAAGGAGTGTATCAATCTATAAGTCTTTACAACCACTGTTAAGAAACAACAAGAAATGCATACTCGTTCCCCAACTTGACAAGTACTGGACTTGGTGAGGAGGTGAGCACTTGGTAAGCCTTGTTGAACATATCTGCTGACACGTTTCCTCCCAAGTCACCAATGACCACACAGTTGGGTGAGGACTGGTCTATCTTCTCAAAAGCAGGGCGAATGTCTGCAGCAGAATAGTCATTTAAGAAAGTAAAAATGAATAACTGTAATAACAGTTGAAATTTTAAAATGTAGATAGTAGATAGATTTGGTACATTTCACACAGGTACATTTATAAACTAAAGAAGTGCTATACTTAAAAGACAAACATAGGCACAGACAGAGCTAATACAATGTGTATCTTACTTTCATCTCACTCTAAATCTTTTAGTTACATGAATCATCATATTAAAAGTAAATTATGCATGCTGAGCATGAATTTCTTATTTTTTGCGTCAATACCATGCATAGCTAAATAACAGAAAAATATTCCAAGGCTTTCATAACTTGAGACCAATTTATTGCCACCCTAATATCAAACACTGCAATCTCCGTTCAGCAAACTTCATAAATTCTGATCCTTAGCGACTTACTACCAGACACAATTGAAACCACTATCTATAACCAATCTACCAATCAAATTACAGTAAATCAAATAATAATTGCTTCAGATCGTAGGAGAATCTTATTTGATTGGTTTGAATCTTTCAAAAAAAAACCTCGAAATGACAAAAGATACTGCACCTGATGTGGTAACCTGCTTCTTGCCACATCAGACCACCCAGGCGCGGATCCACGGGGGGGGGCGATTGAGGCGATCGCCCCCCCCCAACGAAGTCACCTCACTCAAAAAGCTCCCTCCCACCCTCAATCAAATTTCACTTTCCCAGTGAAATCGGGAGAAAACGATCTGAAGTCATTTTGGGAGCGGGTATTTTTGCAAGTCACAACTCGTTAACTGATTGCTGGCATACTGAAAATGTTTTCTCTTTGTCTGATAAGTCCGACAGGAGCTCCATCTTATAGCTCCGATAAGAGCTGCCATGACTGAGGTGACAGCGGGTCCGCACAATAATGTCCATTAGCTGCCATCCTGAGGGGCGCAACACTTTGGACACAGGAAACTCCGACTGGAGTACCAAGCAGGCGGCTTCCTTGTAAATTTTCTAATCTCACTGATTCCTTACTTCTTTTTTGAGGGCCAATGCTTCGCACTTTTGTAGGGGGAACAGGGGCGCTGGGAGGGGGAGCAGTCGTATGGATTGCCGTCTCTCATTTTCGTTTCCCCTTAAAACTTTTGATCAATGCGATAGCAGTGTCTATCCAATCCAATGCTTAGCTTCCTTCACCAACTGCTGATATCACTACAAAGGTTAGTGATGATGGCAGCTTTACCAGGCGGAATGGAGAAGGATTAGGTTTTACTAAGAAAAAGAATCAGAAGCTGCAAATTAGAGGATAAAGGTAAATTTTCATTTTTGCTGCAACTTTTCCGTTTCCCCCTTACTTTCCGACACATCATCAAATTTTCCGAATATTTATAAATACTAAAAATTGGTTTTAACAGAAAAAGAACGAGTACAGCATATTTTCTACAATACAGTGTTTTTTTAAAGGAGCTAGTTTCTTTTCTTGCTTAGGGGACATCCATAAATTACGTGAGGTGTTTTTTCCAAAATCTGGACCCCCCCTCCCCCCTTGGTGAGATTTAGTGAGATTTTTCTTGACCCCCCTCCCCCAAGTGAGATTTACTTACAACTTTGAAAAAAAAATTTCCAAAAATTATTTGCATTTTGTGCTTTATAGCACCTAATTAAGTTATAATTAAGTTAAAAAAAGTTGACGTGAGATTTTAATCGCCCCCCCCTCCCCCCTTGGTGAGATTTTTCCAAACCCCTCCCCCCCTTTTTGACCACACGTAATTTATGGATGACCCCTTATTAAACTTTTAATATTTGTATTCATCAATTTTTAAATAGCTTTTTCCTTAAAAATTCTACGACTTGCAAAAACCAGCCCTCATTGTATGCAACCAAAAGGCTCCAAAATGAGATTAAACACTACTTCTGAAGGGTAATTTTAAAAAAAATTTCTGGGGGAGGACCCCCAGACCCCCCATTTTTACTTTAGGGTTTGCTTTGTTTAAAAAACTTTGACAGAAATTGTACAAGGATTTAAGTTCTACATGAAAGCAATTGATTTAGAACTTAATGTATTCTTGAGGGGGTACCTTATAAATAATGTTAAGTCTACTCCCCCGTCCGCAAAGGAAGTCTAGTAACGGCCTTGGTCAATATAGCACTATTTTTAGGTAAAAAATTACAGGTTTCACTGTATTTCGAATGCTCATGAAGTAGGATCGCCCCCCCCAAACCGAGTCTCTGGATCCGCCACTGAGACCACCCGAGATTGTTATTGAATCGAATCCTATGGAAAAGTAGCGGCTAGGACCGACAGGGTTCACAATGCCCTGCAAACAACCCTTTAATAATGCCAGTACCGCCATAACACAATCGAACCTCAATGACTAAGCTGCGTTTTTCGGAGATAGTAGATTTTGATTCTAAGCCGACGTCATGTTACAAGAGTATGGAACTTCAATGGAAGGAATTTACCTGGATGCACCATCAGGTATGGCCTGAGACCAAGTGTGAGAAGAGTGTTGATGACAACAGGGATGGGAGAGAATATCTCGTCCTCGATGACCGAGAACCCCAAGCCCTGGAGCTTTCGGACCAACTCAGCCGGCGTACGACGCGAGTCATTGGTGATGAAGCGGATTGTCAGCCCCAGCTGTCGTAACCTGAAGGAGAAACCAATGAAATCTTAAGTGCACATTATAAGCATTCATGCTTTACCATATATTACATAATATATTTGAGGGGGAGAAGGGAGCCCCCAAGTGTTCACTGATTACTAGATTATGTTGTTGACCATTAAATAAAAGTTATTATTATGAAAAAATATTTCTTAAAGACAGTACATTAATTGACAATTTGAGAGTAATGATGGAAAGTAAAATTAAACATATTGTGATTTCGATAATTACAATAACTTGAAACACAATCTGCATTATCAGTACTTAGTGAGTTGTATGAGAAGCACACACTAAAACATACTATTATTACAGATATTTAACTTTACTTCTTAATAAGTTATTTTCTTTCTATTAAAATAAATAATCATCAATTGCATAAAAAAGCCTGTGATAGTAGCAGTTTTTACCTTTCAATGGCTATGACAGAACCTTTGATAGCCTCATACTTTCCATTTTCAAACAGGACTCCAGTAGTACTGATTAGAAGACCCCTGACAGGGTTATTCAAACATTTGGCAACCTTTGTACACAAAAGATAAACAATCATAAGGTTATGATTACAACATATTATCTAAGATGGTAACATTGGTGTAAAATTGGGGGGGACCCAAGGATTTGGGATTCCTCCACAGAGGGATTTTAAAAAACTGTGAATTTAACCTTAAAACCTTAAAAAAATGTGAACCTTAAAAAAATCTTTTATTTCGCTTAAGCCCCGCCTAGTGATTTTAAGGTGGCTTTGTGAATCAACTAGTAAACTTTTACTCCAAGTTTTTGGGAATTGCTTTTAACTAAAAAGGGAGTATGGGGGGTCCTCTCTCAGAAAATGTTTTGAAATTTGATCTTTTAAAACAGAGTCCAACTCCTCTTAAGTGCTATATCAGCGTTTCTCAAACTGTGGGTCGCGACCCACTGGTGGGTCGCCAGTTAGTTTTTGGTGGGCCGCGAGAAGATTTTGAATTTTCTGAATATGAAGCATCTTTTTATAATTTTTATTACACATGTGTTATTGACTTTTGAAATTTATCAAATTACCATATAGTAAAAAGAATGAAAATAAGGAAAAAAAACTTCCTTAGAACTTTATGTCGAACGCAAAAGACAATGTAAATACATACTATGTGTTGATAATGCAAAAGTAGTCGGTTATTCAAATAAGATTTGATTCTAAACGTAGCACTCTCCATCCCATCCACACCAATGTAGGGAGCAATGCAAATTTTAAGATTTTTTTAGGAAATGATGCAACTGAAATTTATCCCAGATAACTAAAAAAACAAGTTAAAACCCTTTTTACGAGGCTCAAGTTTCAATGTTTTCTCTGAGGGAGGACCCCCAGACCCCCTTTTTATTGTGGGGCTTATTGTTAACCCATAATTAAACGATTTAATATGCTCAAATTCAATTAGTTACTTTTTTTCTATAAAGTTAATTTTTCTTATAATATGTCCATGTAATTTAATATTATAACAGAAAAGTTGTTGACCAAAAGTTAAAATTCTCCTGTTGTGGGGCATGAAATAATTAACTGCAGATGAGGTGGGTCACGTGAGATTTTGTTTCTAAAAAGTGGGTCGCGATGCTCAAAAGTTTGAGAACCCCTGTGCTATATTATTAGATAATTTCAAAATCAAATTTCTATGCTTCAACCAGTGCTGTTAGCTGGATTTTTTTCTGGAAGAAGGGCTCGCCTTATTATTGTGTACTTTTATTGCTCGCATTTTTTTGTTGAAATAATGTCCCAAAACTCAGCACTGGCTTTAATCTGTTCTAACAGAAAAAGTGTTCTAAATCATGGGGAGTCCATCCCCCTCGTGTGCCTTTTATGTTAGGTGCCATTGGTAAATTAGCGCCATACTTTATGATTGAAGGTTGGAAAAACATATTCAGAAAATTTTAGGTCTTTCCTCAAAAGTTTAAAATAAAGTTTTTCTAAACAATGTTCCTAATTATTGGGAGACGCGTTCCCCCCCGGGAAGACCCCCATGGTAGATTGAATAATATTTAAAACAATATTTAAAAATAATATTTTAAACTCTTTATACAACACTAATTTTGCAGAAATAATATAAATTGTATTGTAAAATAAAGACTAAATTGGAATGAGAAAAACTTTTTCATTTTAAAAAAGGTTTTTAATTTTAATTTATGAATCTAACTGATCTAAACTTTTTTATGACAAGAAAAACAAAACAAACATGCCCCTTATGTAACAGTGACAAACATAACCATGCTGTATTTCTTCCTGCTTTCAACATAAAAAAACAAAGACTATAGGGGAGAGTGTTGTACCTACGGACGGTTGTACCTTCAGCCACCTCATTTTAAAATTCGGAAAAAAATGTTAATTTGAATTTGTCATCGATTTTGAATGTAAACAGATGCTATCTAGTTGCTAACGTGAAATCAGCTGTTTAAAATATTATTTAAATTTTTTATAATAAAAATACTGTTTTTAGGTGCTCAAAGTTTTTTTTAGTGCATCACTACATTAATTATTTTCTTCCTCTATGATTATGATATGATTAAATGGGATATATGGGGGAATCTCCGAGATTTTGACTTTTTAGTTTTGATATTAGAAATCGTTAGATCTCAATTCTTTTATCTTTTATAGAACTTTGAATGCAAAAACACCTGATGCTGTACCTTCGGACACCATAAGTGTTGTACCTACGGACACGTTCTTGTGGGTGTCTGTAGCTAATCGGCGTTTTAGAATCAGGTTTCATTTAACTGAATACATTTTTATAAATGTTAAATTAATTCTAAATGGTAATCTATTTGTCAGTGATTGTTTTCAAATGAATTTTAAATGAAAATTCAAATATTTTGTGATCTAAACTACTTTTTTAAATTTATGATTCTACTTGGAATTTAATGTAAAATATGGTGTAAAACCCTAAGCACCCTATCACATTTAAGTATGATGATTAAAAGAACTTAAACTTTCCACTGAAGAAGATTTATCACCAAATTATTACTGTTATTACCACCAAATGCTTGCACAACTAAGTGTCGATCGAATTGGGTGTTTTTGGATCAGTGAAGTTGTCGGATCAACCAGCATGATTGATGAAACTATTACCTTAAATTCTGATCTGAAAATACCTTGTGATTTTTGTGTTTTTGGTAAAAAATCAAGACTTTTATCATTCAACTTCGTTTTAATGATCATTTACGATCTAAAACTACATTACTTTAAAAAATCTATTTTCAATTTTAAAAAGGCTTGGAATAGGTTATTAAAATGTAATTCCACAATAAAAATGTTCATTCTTAGCTTTTTCAACTAAAATTTCCTTTTTAAAGGGTGTCCACAGGTACAACTGGGTCTGTCCATAGGTACAACAGGTTGTTGTACCTTTGGACACAAATTTTTCCAAGTTATTATAAATGATTAAAAATCCAATTTTCAAGATTTTGACTAATAAAAAATATCTCTCTACTCACAAAGGTTAGGACTATAGGTTGAGCACTTTAAATGGTCAAAATGTGATTTTACCTGTCTTAGAAAAATCCAAACGTGATTTTTGTCCATAGGTACAACACTCTCCCCTATTGTATCCCAAAGTTGTTGGTTGTTTTAGACAAGTTTAAAACTTTGTTTAAGAAGCATGTATTTTTTTAGCAATGCTTGCTTTATTTATGCAATGTTCATGTGGGGAAAACCCAGAAGGTCAAGCCCTTTTAAAAAGTTGGTGTCAAGTATAAATTCTGGGTACAAATTTCAATATAAAACTCAAATTAAATTTTTTTAAATCGTGTTTTTCTTAAGCATTTCTGTGTCGAGGGTAAAAAACCCATGTTTTAAACAAACAAAAAAACACTTAAAAAACATGATTTTTGATGATTTGATTAAAGAAACATGTTTTTTCCACTTTGTTAGCATAGAAAAAAAAGAGTTCTTAATCTACTTTTAAAAGGTTCCTTGCATAGCTGATGTTGGAGGTGGACGCGGGTGACGCCATCCCCAAAAATATTTTAGCTATCCCCAAAAAAAGTAAAAAAATAAAAGGCGAGTCCCCTAAAATATTTTGTTCCAATTACAGCACTGGTTCCTGGGAGGGAGGCATAGGCGGACCTGGAGAAATTGCCCGAACCTACGAACCTGGTTCAGGGGAAGCCCCTGCCAGCTCCATAGGAGCAATACATAAGGTTTGGGCAAATTTTATTAGGTTCTGGGGAAGGTAACAACTTTTTCAGGTCCGGGCATAGGCCTCTCTTTGGAACAGCCATGCTTGCAAGTCCTCTGACATTTTTTGGAATCGTCCTTCCTTAAATTGCCCAAGTACTCACTTGAACCTTGACCTTCTTCTCCTCTGAAGACGAGACATCGTGGCCATAGTGATCAGGATAGAGCTCCACCTGGTATCCCTTGCCTTCTTCCAGCACCACCACTTTGAGATAAGCGGTGCAGAAGTGGCCAATCTTGCAGGACTTGAGGGCACGGCGTCGGGCACCGCTGGAGCGAAAGCGGCCGCTGCGGTGGCAAACGTACGTCACCACAGTGCAGCCGGATGCCTTCTTCTTGGCCGCCTGTTTCACCCACTTGATGTCGCATGCTTCCTCCACGTTTTTCTTCCAACGCACAAATTCTTGCTCTGTCTCCAGAACGTTTTTTATCACCTGTAGGGGGAGTTGGATTTGTTTATTTGCAAATAGTAGGCAAGTTTGAGGTCAGTTCAAGAATTTTAGTTTGTTTCAAAAGTGATGCAGATGATTTTTCGTCTTACATTGAATGGGGAACAGTAACAGGGGTGAAAGCTACTCAATTTTCCAGGATGGAACACAACTTCATTTACATTAAAACTAATGTGTATTTATGCTGCCAAGGTTTATTTTCTGAGTAAGAAATTTTTAAAATTATAATATCTCATTGCTTTGAATTGAAGTTAAAACGAATAAAGTAGTACAGTCTACTCCGCTTATTGTGATCACGGTTAATGTTATCAAATTTGACCAGTCCTGATCACTACTATTAGACGCAAAATGTATAGATTTATCTGATCAATATTTCGCTTTATGTTATCAAAATCTGGTGAAATCTCCTGAAAACCTCCTTTATTCCCTGTTCTTATCCAAATTTTAACTCATAATCATACAAAATGAGTCATTAATTTATTAGAGTTATATGTTCCACTTTAATATTTTCTTTAAGAATATAAAAGTTTCAAAATACATACTAGGTAATCATTTTAAATACTTTAATTAGAATACGTAGTCGTGATTTTTAAGCAAACACTCCAAGCTACACTGTTTGAAACTAGTATAGAACTAGTATAGAACCGCTTATTGTTATTTTACTCATGGACTAAAGTGATCACATTAAGCGAAGTCGACTGTAATAGCAGGGGTGCTACTGACGTAAACTGAAAATCCCAGAAAACAATTAAAGTAACAAACCAATGCAATAAAGTAAATTCTAAAGCTTATGGCGCGCTCAATGAAATGCGAGTAACATATGTAAATGTCACTTGATCATAGCTACGGCAGTGAATTTTTTTCCAGAATAACGTAGCCACTACATAATTGTGCTTGTCAGTGGCGTATATAAGGGGGGGCCGAAGGGGCCCTGGCCCCCCCCCCGAAATCCGGACTTGGTGTACCAAAACAAACTAAAACCCTGTTTTTTAGGCACAAATTTCCAAAAAATTTTCTGGGGGAGGACCCCCAAACCCCCCTTTCTGATTGGCATTTTGTTATTCCAAATCTTTTTACAATAAGTTCATCAAAATCCCAATCCTACTTAAAAATATATGTCCAAAATTAGGACTAGGTGTACCAAAACCGAGTAGAAAAAAATACTGTTTTCAGGGTCAAATTTCCAAAAACTTTCTGTGAGAGGACCCCCAGATACCCTTTCCTACTTAGCACTCTATTATTTTCAAATTTTTTTATATTAAGTTCATCCAAATGAAATTTCTATCTATAAACAGGGCTCGATTTCAGCCGGAACGGTCCGGAACGGCGTTCCGGAACCTCTTTTTCGGAAAAAAGATTATATTCTATTTTAGGGGTCTCCTAACTACGGCCCGCGAGACCAATTCATCAGGCCAGCGGATACCTTTCTATATGTACGAAAAAAGTCCTAAAATGAATTTAAACCCTGTTTTTACTGTCAAATTTCCAAAATTTTTCTGGGGGAGAACCCCCAGGCCCCCCTTTTTGTACTTAGAGCTCAATTTATCACATTTTTTTTCCAGATTAAGTTCATAACAGTAAGAATCCTACCAAAAAAATATAAAAATGGCATATATTTCAAATTAAAAAAAAACATTTTAATGCGTTGTTTTGCAAATAACAATATTTGTGATTTAATTGTAAGGTTGTTACTTAATTCATCTTTTAAAGCATGATTGTGAACCCCCATTTAAACTACCCACAATCCGCTCCTGGTGTTGATTCTTTTTTATTTGAACCAGATTTGCCAGATAGCTGGGCAAATTTGCGACATCTTAAATTCTACCATTTAAGGACTTAAACTACGCATTATAACCTTTAAATTGGCAAAATATACAACACTAATGGTTCATTGATAATCAACACTAATGGTTCATTCACCGTCCCGCCTTCTACAAGAGGTATCCTGTTCGAAAAAAAAAGTATATCCCACTGTAAAAAAAGGTGTATAAAGAATTCATCGTCTTACACAATAATTAAGTTAGAACACTCTTCCTAATCTAGTAAAACACATTTGAATCTATATATATAAAAATCAATGTCTGTCTGTATGTATGTATGTATGTCTGTCTGTTTGTATGTATGTATGTCCTTTATAGTTTTAAACTTTTCGAACCTACATTAACTATTAAACTATACCACGTTGATCTACTCGCTCCAAGGAAGGTTTCTGAAGAATAATAATTTAAAATCGATGCATTCTTATAACTTTTTTGGTCAATTTTATGCTCAAAAACCCATATTTCGTGCCTAACTTCATGGAAAACCCCCATTGTTGTAAATATCATAAGAGAAGATGTAACTTTAATTGTTGTAGGCATATTCTCGATTGTTGCAGTTTAAAATCCATTGTTGTAACATAAACATTTAACTACTTCCACATTTGGACTGGCGAAGCCCATCTCTAACACAACAGAAGAATTTTTTTAAATGGACTGGCGAAGCCTATCTGTAACACACCAGAATAATCTTCTTTAAAAATGGACTGGCGAAGCCCATCTGTAACGCACCAGATGATATTTATAAAAAGAATAATAATTTAAAATCGATGCATATTGTTGTAACATAAACATAAAAGTGGCTCCTTTATTTAACTACTTCCACATTTGGACTGGCGAAGCCCATCTCTAACACAACAGAAGAATTTTTTTAAATGGACTGGCGAAGCCCATCTGTAACGCACCAGATGATATTTATAAAAAGAATAATAATTTAAAATCGATGCATCCTAATAACTTTTTTGGTCAATTTTATGCTCAAAAACCCATATTTCGTGCCTAACTTCATGGAAAACCCCCATTGTTGTAAATATCATAAGAGAAGATGTAACTTTAATTGTTGTAGGCATATTATCGATTGTTGCAGTTAAAAATCCATTGTTGTAACATAAACATAAAAGTGACTCCTTTATTTAACTACTTCCACATTTGGACTGGCGAAGCCCATCTCTAACACAACAGAAGAATTTTTTTAAATGGACTGGCGAAGCCCATCTGTAACACACCAGAATAATCTTCTTTAAAAATGGACTGGCGAAGCCCATCTGTAACGCACCAGATGATATTTATTAAAAAAAATAATAAAACCCGGGCGAAGCCCGGGCCTAGCGCGTCAGCGCTACTGCGCCCGGGCAAAGCCAGGTCTAGCCAGGTTATTTTATAAATTCAAAGTCAAAGATTCGTTCATTTTATAAAATAAGTCAAAGCCAGGTTATTTTATAAATTTAAATTTGAAAATAAATGCTTAAGTTTAGGTATTAAAAAGTATTCGCTTTTTCAGTTTTAATACCAGTAATTTTACCGTTCCAGTACCTCTTTTTTTAGAAATCGAGCCCTGTCTATAAATATAAATAAAAAATTCGGACTAGGTGTACCAAAACTGGTTAAAAACCAGTTTTTAAAAGTCAAATATCAAAACTTTTTTGGGGGTGGACCCCCAGACCCCCCTTTGGTATTTGGTACAAAATTATTCAGAACTTTTTTTATAATAAGTTCTTTTAGATTAAAATTATAACAAAAAATATATAGAAAGTTACATTGAACGTAATAAATTTGCTTGGGAGGGGGTGAAAAATAGTTTTGGGCCCCTCCCGAAATAAATTTCTATATACGCCACTGGTGCTTGTAACTGAAGGTGTTTAGGGGATATTCAGAAAATACATCAGGTATTAAGGGAAAGGAGGGGGAAATTAGATGCGACACACAAGGGGTTAAAATTTTGCCCCTATTATATTCCTGAAAGTTGTGTGCCCATAGATAGAAGTTGTGTCTGATATAGAAATGGATGTGAACATGGAATTATTTGTATGTGAAGGATAATCACCTGAAAGATGAAGTTATGTTTGTTAACCAGATGGTTGCGCAGCTCTGTTGTGCTCTTGAACTTTTCGTTGTTGCAGCCTTCCTCATAGCAGATGGCACCCTTAGATTCGTTGGCTGGCAAATGTGCGCAAAGTCAAGTTTATATTTTATAATCAACAAAGTAAAGAAAATATCATATCACCTGGGATTGTAGAATGATCCATGTAGGTGGACAAACAGTTACAATTAGTTTATATAAAAACAAACAGTTAATTTAATTAAAAACAATTAATTAGGTCTTTAAAAATTTTGGTACTTAAGTATAACCCTGTTGACCGTTCAGTGACCATCAAATTCAGAAGGCACAGCTAGCTGTAGAATAGTTAATGAGCTTTGATGACGTTTTTGAATTCAGCGACATGGTTAACAGGATAACACATAAGAACCAAATGTCTTAAACTGAGTACAATTTTAAAAGCTGCAAATAGAGTGATTTCTGATGTTTTTTCTTCTAAAAACAGGGAGCACACACAGTAGGCCCCTTTCTTAAATAATACTTAAGAGTTAATTTTTAAAAATTAATAGGTTAGAAAAAATAAGTTAATGGTATTACAGGTAATGTATAACACTTATTAAAAAAACCTTAACTTGAAAGTATAAGTATCTGTCATATTCAGTACAGTTCAGTCAAATATTGGCTCAATAAAGAATGCTGCCACAACTAACCCACATTGTCCTCAGGCTTGTTCTTCTTAGAAGGAATCCTGTGCACTCTGAAAATGTGCCTAGAGAGATTTGTGCGTGAAGGGTATACTTTATCACAGTAGGAGCACAGGTGCTGCTCTTCAGAGTTGCTTCTGAAAGGAAAAGAAATGGTGTGAGCATGAATTTTAAATTGCTCTCTCTTTCTTAGAGAGAGACTAGTACAGGGGAGACTAGTACAGGGGTGGCCAACCCAAATGATGTTGAGGGCCACTTTGGAAAACCTCAAGACTCTCGCGGGCCGCATATAAAATTTTAGGATATTAGGTGCACAGAATGACAGTGAAGTAAATTGAATAAACTAGGTACATAAATTAGGGAGTTTCTTTTTTTAGATCCTTTGCTTAGTTTGACAGATTCCTAAACAAAATATTCGTTTAAACTTACCTTTAGGAGCAACACCACAAATACCTACTGTAGTATATCCATAGGAACTAAGCAGGTGCCGCTAAAAAACACTTGGAATCACTGGAAACTAAGGAGTCTGTGGCACAAATTTATTTCAGGAGGACCCAAATTTTTAAAAAATTGCAGCTAGATTTTTGCACCGTGAAAGAGTACACCCAAATCTTTCTCTGAGTAGCCGCGGTAGAGTGGTCAGCTTGCCTGGCTCTGAGCATTACTGACCCAGGTTCGATGACTTGCAGCTTCCCCTTGGGTAGCTGGTCATGGGTCAACTCAGCCCTTCATCCTTCCGGGGTCGATAAATGAGGACCAAGCTTGCTTGAGGAATCGACTGGGGGTCCAGCGTCGGGCTAGCCACTCGGCCTGGACACAAGCTAGTAATTAGCACCCCAAAGGCTACAGAAACGGAGATGGGCACCGCCTGATGGGCCACTAGGCCCGGGCAGACTTTGATTTGAAATCTTTCTCTGATGCCCCCATGCATATTTAATAGGTTCAATGCATAAATTAAAATATATTTTTAGGTAGGATTTACACCTGGCTAAACTTAATATCCTAAAAAAGTTGTGAGCAATAGAGTTCCTAGTACTAAAGGGGGGTCTGGGGGTCCTACCTAGAAATTTTTTTTGAAAATTCGACTCTAATTAATTAACAGGTTTTGATGCGTTTTGGTACACTTTGTCTGAATTTTGGGGGGCCTTAACTTACCCTAAAACTTTTGACTAAAAAAATTCTCACGGGCCGCAAAATTATTTCAAATTGGGCAGCATGCTGCCTGCAGGTTGGCCGTACCTGGACTAGTACTTTGAATGATAATTAAAAATGTTACATCCCTGAACACATTTTTAAAGCTTCTCAAGAGTGTAATATGACCAAAATAAGTGATGTCGTCAAAGATATATTCTTTTACACACTTGTCACATGTCCAAGCTTTAACACTCAATTTTACTGAATAACAACAATTGAGGAGTTTGCAGCAACGAGTTATCTTGACTTTTTGAAAATTGAATGAATCTCGATAAGATCATCACCAAAGTGGCGCCTAGTTGCCCGTGTGGTGCTGCTTAACGCTTTATAGAGATGTATATCCAAGTCATAGAGTTTCAGCCATGTTTAACCACGGCTCAGATGCTGATGGTGGTACAATTTCCTACCATAACAGGAAATAGACAGGAAAAAAAGTTATTTTTTGGATTTGTTAAGACTTAGGGAAATAGTCTATATTTGGCATTTTTTGGTTTTTAATTACCTTCTTAGGTCGATCATAAGTTATTTCATAATTTTATTCATTCATTTAGTTGTGATGGCAAACTTTTTATAAAGTATATTTGATTTCTTTAAGTTAGATTCAATATCATAATGAACTTATTTAAGATGATCTTAAGGTAATCTTTGGTATTTTCGAATAGGAACGAACGATCGGACTAAAACTCAAAATTGAAAACTTTTTATACAAGTTAATTTGATTTCGTCAAGCTAGATTCAATATCCTAAAAATATTTGAAACGTAATAATCTTCAATATTTTCTGATCAGACGAAAGACCGGATTGAGATCAAACTAAACTGGAAAGCTTTTTATACAAGTAAATTTAATTTCTTAAAGCTAGTTACAATACCTTAATAAACTTATTTAAGATGATTGTAACACAATAATCTTTTCAGTATTTTCTTATTTTTAGTGTTACTTAAGTAGGGGAGACCGGGGATGGATGGGACACTGGGTAGGATGGGACACCTTCAATAAATCTTAAAATTATAAATAAAATTAGTTTTTGAGTGTTCCAGCAGGTAAAGCCACCATGGCTTTGTACTTGTTGCTGTTTACTATTTTAGTTGCAAGCTCCTACAAGTTTTTGAATGAAAAAGACGGTTTCACTATAGCAAAAGTAACTAAGTATTACTTTTTTCAAAGTGAATTTTCTTGGTGCTTTCTTTTGATTTTCTGCTGTTTCTTGGTTGCTTTCTTAATGGTTTATATTGTTTTCTAAACAGAATAATGTATTCTTTATGAATATATAGTTTTTCGAGTTAAGTATAAAAGCCACAGTTCTTTAGTAAGAACCTATATTTTAAAACTGTTGCTACTGGGGTGGGATGGGACACCATGCCCAATTCCTCTCAATACCTAAATACAAGCTATTGCATACAATTCTTAAGATACCTTTGTTTTGGAACTGTTTAGTATTGCAGTTGTAAACATATTGTTTTAGATAAAAGAAGAATTTTAACTATTTTGTATTTTTCACTTAAGTTAGATTTTTCGAAGTAAATATAGGGTTAAAATAACTGATGTGCAATAAATCTTTAAAATGTGTAAAATACTTCCATCGTTGTGGTTTTTAATCATATATTTAAAAAGTAATCATAAATTTTAATTTAAAAAGATGTGTCCCATCCCAACCCGGGCCGGGGCAGGATGGGACACTTTTAGAGGTTACTTTAATTCGTTCATAAATCCTAAGTTTTGTTTGCTATCACTTTGGTTATATTTTTTAAACATGTTAAAATGTTCCAAGATGTTAGTTTGAAAGTTTCAAATTTATACAATGAAAACTAAATTTTTAAAAAATATTCTTGGAAAAAGTGTCCCATCCCTCCCCGGTCTCCACTAAATAAAACAAAATTTGGATTACCTTGTTATTCACTTTAAGTATTTCGATTCAAAAACCTTCCTTTGAAGTAAAAAATGGCTACCACATTCACCAACTCAGCAGTGGTTAACCTATATATGGCCCTAAAACTTCACCACCTTGGCGACTATCGCTAGCTTCCGCCAAGGTGGCGACTTCTGAGATGAATTTGGATTTTCGAGATAACTAATTGTTGCTGCAAACACCTCAATTTATACTTTATGCAATTAATTTTTTAAGGGCTGTAGAATACATAAAGTAAGGGTGTGAGTAAGGGTGCCCCAAATTTGGGAAGCTAGCTTGGCTTCTTAAGCACCTTTTTTATGAAGAGGGATAGCCATTGGTGAGAAATAACCCGTTTGTCTCTCTCTTTCTATACCTCTCCAACCCTAGAAAGTTGACACTAACCCCCTAGCAAAGAAAGACCAAATTATGACTATAAAATTCTATAAAGTGAGTAGGGGAGAACGGGGATGAATGGGACAGGGGATGAACGGGACAGCTCAATTTTTATACCTTAACTTCACTTTAAATTTTTGTTATTTCAGCCATAAGATAGTAGTACCTAGCCGATTCAAAAAATTGTGTTCATTGACATCAGCTTCCATTTTTGTACAAATAGAACTACTAAATGTGTTTTCCCATACCTAAAGTAACTTTTATCGTTTTACTTCTATAATTATTTATTAAAAAATAATTTATCTATAAAGCTATAAATTTTACAGTGATTTGAAAGAGTACTTATGTTAGTATTAATCCAATTTAAATGAAGAAAATCCATGGATCTTTTCCTAGTCTAATTTTAGTTTTTCAAAAATAAGTGGGTTCGGGGATGAATGGGACAAGATTTGCGGGGATGAATGGGACAGTTCCATCATCATTTCCTGTTTCCAAAACTTTCCATCAATAGCTTGCTATATTCAACTCATTTAAGTAATTTCTGATAAAGTTTACTAAAATAGGGTGCAAAAATTTATGTTTAAACTTGTGTTTTATGTTCCAAACTAATGTGTGAATATTCATAGTCTTAATGAGCAAATAGTTGAAACTGTCATCTCAACTATGTTTGGTTAAACAATTAGGTTTTTAGGCTCTATTTTTATGAAAAGTTCCTTCAAAATGGCAGGGAAAATGTTACTGCAAGAGAGGAATGGCTTAGGGGTTAGGTCCTGGCATCAAAAATTATCTATTTGCACTCCAAAAAGTACAAACCCATAAAAAGCGAGTAGCATTAATAGAAATAACACCAGCTTCAACCACTGAGCTGAAAGAACAAAAGGATTTGCTTCAGTTCATGTGTTAATTTTACTCGTAATAAAGTCGAATAAATGTAGGCTGTTTTTTGCCCTTTAACTGCCTTTTTAATTTTTTTGGTACTGCTGGGATAAGCGTCGACCATTTGGCGACCGTTTCGCGGTCGCCAACTAGTTGGCGCTTATCACGCCCTAGGAGCCAATCGCTCGTTCCGCCCGCTGTTTTACCACGACTCAAATGATAACACTTCAATGCATTACGATGGCTCTGATTAAAATGAGAAGAAATATACTAAGCTTGTAAATAAGACTTTCGCAAAATGTATAAAGCATAGTACTAAAACAATAAATATGCAACTTAACATTGTACCATGCATTGTGATGTATCATTATTAAAATAACTCTCAAGTAAAATAGCATGCGATAACAAAAGCACAATTTGCATGCAACTACAAAAGCACATTACAAATGATTCTTAATCATATATAGCTAAAAATAAGTAGTTAATAATAAAATTCAGAAAAATATTGCTTCGCTTACCGATTTCTACGCTGCTTACTTCATAGCGTTACGACAATAAACAAGATCTATTAACGAGACTGCGCAGAACGTCGTCACTATTCCGGGATGATTAAAATAATTAATCAATCCAGGTTTTGTCTTTTTAATTTTATTTAATTATTAAATCAATTAAATTATGTGATTAATAATTATATTATTTATGATATTGTTCTTCCTTTATTTTGGATATTGGATCCTGAAAACCCTCGGAATGCGCATGCGTTAAATCTTCACATTCAAAAGATATAATTCTGTTCTTATTTTATTATCTTAATAATCATAATAATCATCAAGAAATAAGAAGCGATTCATAAAACTTAAAGAATTCAAAGAAATATTGTTACGCTCACCGATTTCTATGCTGCTTACTTCGTACCTCATTATCACAACAAACAAGATCTTTTAAAAACGTGACTACTCAGAACGTTGTCATCGTCATTATTCCTGGATGATTAAAATAAAGACAAAAACTGGTTTGATTAATTGTTTTAAATCAATTAAATTTGATTAATAATGATATTAGGTAAAATCCTATTTCATGGGTACGCCTTGGCGCGTTTTTTGGCGCTAAGTTTTTTTTGTCGCCAAAATCGAAAGGCGCCAAATTCCAAGCTGCAGACAGCTAAAAACATAGTCTAAACTGCTTAAACGTAATAAGGAAACAATTTATACATATTATAACATAATTTAAAGTATTTATCACTTGATTGACGAATTTTCAAGACTTAAATATACTATGATGCAATATTAATCTAACTATGACGTCTTGTTTCTCGTCCGATAAATTAAGAAATGACATACAATTTGAAAGATTAATTACCCTTATAAGATACGCATAATTACGGTACGCATGTATTTCAATACGCTTTACTGAATATTAAGGTTCCGACGAATATTCTTAATATAGTAAAATACTTATACAAATATCCTAATTCAACTTAATAACTCTTCATTAATGCATTTTAAGTAATAAAAAACACAAATAACATACCATATTCCCGTACTGAAAACTTACACATCTCTGCCTTTCAAAACAAAAGAACTGTTTTGAAATGCGCAGAGACATCGTAATATTTGAAATCCGCGCATATTCAACGCGATTGCCACAACTAAGTTCTTAATATTTTCTGAAGGGATTCCGGAATCGAACCCTTGAAGGAATCGATTCCAGCAGAAATTGAATCTTAGGAATCGTACTTAACAAATTTGCTAATAATTATCTGTATTAATTTAGAAATAATAATATATTTTTCTATTATTATATATTTTTATCATTACTATTTTATATTTATATTGTTATTATTATTATTATTATTATTATTATTATTATTATTATTATTATTATTATTATTATTACTATTTTATATTATTATTATATTACTATTTTATATTATTATTACTACTATTTTATATTTATATTATTATTACTATTTTATATTTATATTATTATATTACTATTTATATTTATATTATTATTATTATATTACTATTATATATTTGTATTATTATATATTATTTTTATCTCTTATAATATCCGTATTTTTTAGTATAATATCCGTATTAACTAATTATCCATGATTTTACTAATTATCCTTCTTACTTTTTCGATACTGGCCCTAAGGAATCGATTCTAGGTTGGAATAAAGCCTCAGGAATCAATTCCGGAATCAAATGAAACGATTTTTTAGATCCCTAAGCACAACATGACAGCTGATTGGTTTCCCGAGTCATTTGCGTCATCACTTCTCAAATGGCCATTTCGGAATGTTACAATACAACGCAGAACACAAGAGCGCATTCTTACGTCAATTTGGATGAATCGCGCACAGCATTCGTCATTCAACTCGCGATTGACAGACTTGGCAATCTATCTCTGACTACGTCATCTATCGCCAACCCGTACCCATCAACTAGGCTCGATCCATGATATTATTTATAATATTGTTCTTCCTTTATTTCAGATCTTGTAAACCCTCGGAAATAAGCATGCGTCAAATCTTCAGTTCCAAAATATAATTTTGTTCTTATTTTTAAATTAAATAATTACCGGGGATCAAAATATGTATCTCCTGACTACAGAGCATGCATCATAATACTGAAATTGTATTAACTTTTTATAACATCCTTTTTCTTTGGTTAATCTTCATTTGAGTGAGTTGTGGGGAAACATGGTGGCCGGAACGGGCGACCTTTCGCTCGGCCGTGATACGGCGCCAAGTAGTCTTCCATTTGACATGGTCAACTCTTATCTCAGCTGTCCCATTTTTTTCTTTGGAAAATAGAAGTGTGTTGTTCCTTTAAACCAGTGGTCTCCAACCCCCGGTCCGGTGCCGGTCCGTGGATCAAATGGTACCGGACCGCGGGCCGACCATTTCATTGAAAATGAATTGAAATTCCTAGTTTTATACTCCAAATTAATAAATGAATAATGAATTATAAATAACTTTACATTTATTTTTTGGTATAACTGTAATTTATTTTGAAAGCATGTTTAAATGCAATTAAAGTAAAATTAATAAATCAAAATAATCTAGAATGTAAACAATCAATGCTCCCCCAGCGGGCCGCGGTAAAGTTATCAAACGTTACCGGTCTGCGGTGGTAAAAAGGTTGGGGACCACTGCTTTAAACAGCTAAACGTTGTGCAATATTTAAAAAAACTTTGTTATTTTGTAAATTTGTGAACTTTTTTTAACTGTCCTATTCATCCCCACTCGGCCTCCCATCCATCCCCACCACGGGGATGAATGAGACAACATACATGCGTTCATAAAAACTTTTCTTGGAAATTAAATAATGAGTAATTGATTGAATACATGCATTTATAATGTAACCAAGAGTTCAATTATTGGTTTTAAACTTGTTACAGGATTGAAAAATGTATATTTTTTCAATTTTAGCAAAAATGTGAAATTTGTCCTATTCATCCCCACTCTCCTCTATGTAAGTTATGGTAAAAATCATGAAGAAAGGACTCACTTGTTCCCTTCAACAGGGAGAGGGCTGTCCGGATTTTCATGCATGCCATGGTTCTCGTGAATCTGAAGGGTATGGAGATTGTTGCTCTTATCCGGAATGGATTGGTAGGACATAAGATTTAGGTTTTCTGTCTGAGGAATAGGGTTCAGGGACTGCACAGCTTGGCTGCAGTCACTAAGCTTGGTAAGGGAATAGCTACCAAAATCCATTTCCACAGGCTAACTCAGCTCTGCATTCCTTTTCCTACAAAGTTGGAAGCATTATGCATCATTCAGTAAAATTCAGCTGATATTCTGAGTAAAACGTATCATAGTATAACACGGTACAGAGGTAAATTAAAAAAGCTAGAAAAATATTTGAAATAAATTTTAAGGAGATAAATTTTAACTTAATAATATCTTAACAGACATTTAATACGGTGAGTAAAAGGAAAAAATGAGATAAATTCTGAATTACAATTTTATAGTTTGGCTACTGTTTATATTAACCAATTGATTCAAACCAATTGAATGGAATGCAGCAAACTATTAAACTTTATAGTCATGATGAAAAAAATATAATTTTCTTTTAAAACGCAGACTATTCTATATTTTTGCAGTATTTACAAATCCAAACACCGAATCCCCCAGACGTAAACAAAACTCAAACTCAGTTTGACTGTTAAGTTTAGTTGTACTTACTGAGACCTGGATTTTTTTTAAGTATTGAACTTGCCACAAAAAGTCTCGGTGCAAAAAGTACACTTAAAAACTTATAAATTACATAATACGATACATTGATGAAATTTTTTACTATTTAAGAAAAATTTTTCGACATTCAATGAAAATTCAGGTAGCACACTAGAATTTATTCCTTTAACAATCATGAAATCAAACTGTAACTTAATCCACTTTGTTGTTTGTTTATAACTCTATGATTTCGAGCGAGGTTTGTGAAAATTTCACATTTTAAACGCCAATAACTTGACATATTAACTGATTAAAAAGTAAACTGAGATTTTACAATCCTTCTTATCTTGATTTAAAAAATATAGACAAAGTGGATTCCGTGCGTATGACAGCTTTTATACAGAAGATAACATTTCGTTGCTTCATCCCAGCTTGGAAGTCTTGTGGAAAACGCTTTTACTCGGAGAATAGATTGGGTGTTTCTAGAAAAGTAAAGAATATTTTTTTTATTTTGAAAATTTAATATTTGATTAGTGACCTTGAACACAAAGTAATGAAAAGTTATTTAAATATTACCAATGAAACTGTTCTATGGTAAAGTTATGCTAAGGAAGCTAAGACATGTGTTAAGGGCAATTTTTTGACTGACCTTGAAAAGTTAATAGTGTTCTACGTACAAACAAAAAAATAAATAACTTTTCCTTTTTTTTGTAGTTAAGTTGCATATTCAACTATAATTTTATGATCTAAGTTGCTTCTCCCAGCCATTGAAAAATCCAAGGCAAAAGAAAAACATTAAAAAGCGTTTTACAACAGATTATTTCAGCTACCTCTTGATTGATAGCCTTTAACCGTTATTTATAATGCCTTACGAAAAGCAAGTGCAATTCAATACAATCAGGTTTTTAAAAGAATATGAGAAACATCCCTGTTTGTGGAAGAAGAAACACCCTGATTTCCGAAACCGAGAGGAAAGGGAACTGGCTGAGAAAATTCTTCTCCCTGGTTCTGAACTCAAATCAATCCTTGAACTAAAGAAGAAAATTAGAAGTTTGCGTGGTACATACAACTTTGAAAGGTCTAAAGTCTTAAAATCGAGAACTCCTGAGGCACCAGAAGGAACTTACAAGCCTAAACTAGCTTGGTATGATATCGCAGACAGCTTCCTTCGTGACAATGAGGATGCAAACGAATCCGAGTCAAGTTCGGTTAGTATAATTTTTTCTTAATTTTGCACTTATTTTCCATCTATTATTTGCAGAGTTGCAAAAGACTATGACTTTTAAAATGAAAATACCTGAAACTGTGTTTCATTGTGTTATTTGTAAGATGATACTTAAAAGTGCTTCTAGCAAGGTTTGCAGGGTTCCCATGAAAAATACCTGGAAAAGTCAGTGACTTTTAATTTACCCAAAAAAGTCAATGAAAATGCTTATTTTTGCCTAAAACCTGAAAAATTATCCCTTTTCAATATCTGCCTCCTTTTGGGCCTGAAGAGGACAAAAATATATAATTAATTAAAATGTATGTTTGAAAAAGCAATGAATATCCAAAAAAATGCTGTGGACTGCTAGTTTTTTACAGAAAAATCTTAAAAAAGAACCTGGAAAAGTCGGACTTTATTTCCGAAATTGAGTAGGAACCCTGGATTTGTGCTTACTATTAACAAACTCATTGAATTCACCCTTCAATTTTTGTTTTTCAGGGTGTTACATCTGAAAGCATCCAAGAACCTAGTGACAAGACAGCTCCCACTCCTCTCAGAGAAGCCCACCCCTCTCCCAGTGAAATGCCCCACCACCCAGAGAAACCGACGCCCCCTCCCGTATCCACCAATCGCAAGAGGCAACGCAGGTGCGACGAGGACAAACACGAGAACGGGGGAGAGTCACCTCCACCGAAGAATGAGTTCACAACGTTCGGGCACCACATTGCTTCTCAGCTGCAGGCCCTCCCCCTTGCAGAAGCTGTGTCATTACAGGCAGAAATCCAGTGTCTCATCACATCTACTCGGCTGCGCCTGCTTTCCAAGGCTTCTCTCCCCCAGCCGGCTGAGTACCCCCGAGCTCCCCCGTCCAATAACCCCCCTGTGGACATGAACGGGTTCATGCTACCGGGAAATGTTCCAGAGAGCATGCATGCCAACCAGTGCTTCAACTACAACGCCAACTACTGATCTCCTGGGTGACAAGCATCCATACTATGCATCCCATATTTCTGTTGAATCCATACTCATCACTAAAAAGTTCAGCAAGTTCAAGTGCTCTATAAAGGCTGACTGAAATTAATGGGATTCTGGGTTTCAATCCTATGACTTTCAGTTTAACCTAACTGATCATCTGTCACTCACATTTATTTTAAAGAAGTTCAGAGCAAACGATATTGTCATTTATGAGATTGCTTGAAATCAACATTCAAGGCAGTTAATTGTTCAGTGATCTAAGCAATCATTGCTCTTATTAAAACTATAATGTTTAAGCTCCTGAGTGAAGAGCATCCATAATGCCAAACAAAAATCCCATATTTTTTTATTGATAAAGGTCTATACCTATACATTTCATCAAAGTAAAAAGTCGATTTGTGTCATTTTATCTGTGTTTGCTTCTTATCAAAATCGAAAATAACTGTTAAAGACAATTATTTCTACAGTGATGCTCATAATCATTGCTCCAATTGCAGTACCAATGTTTGAGTAAATGAGTAAAAAGTTGTAATCAAAGGGGAAAATCGCCATTCGAGAAGATTATTTCTTCAGTGATCCAAGTTATCCCATCTATCTTTTATGATGATTGTGTCCATTGGGGTTGATTTTTAATAATATATTGATACCACCACGCTAAAAACGAATCTTTTATTAATCACTGGCTCTAGAAGAGGGTTCAGTCGCCAAACAAAGTAGTAGCTACACTGTACGCCTAAGTATCAAAGTGAAGTTGGCTACAAAAAATTCACTAAGAGGCGCCAACCCGAACCCACTTCTACATGGGTGCAACTCTTTAGTCCCCAAAACGGAATTCCGTCTTTTTAAAATTTCAATGAACGGAATTCCGTCACAGATATAAAACACAAAATTAGTACTAAATTCCAATACCCACATTGCACATTTGGTTCAATTCTGTTAACGTTCCTGGTTCCTGCTAAATATTGCCATGCTTTTGAGAACACCATACATTCAAATATCAACATTTTTTACTGAAAATCTGAATAGTTTTTTATCTAACTAACATTTTTAATCTGAGTCTAAAATTTTTTTAGTAATATAATACTACTTTTTTGGAATCCGAAAGAACGTTAACGGAATTGAACCGCACATTTTGCCCACAAGTAACATGGTTTTACTCACATACAGCTTTATCTTGATTTAGAATTTAAGGAACTATGATTGTTCATGATATTTTATATTTTCATGCAATTAAAAAAAATTGCTAGCTTGGATGAAAATGATTAATACAATACCTTAAAGTTCCGTCTTGCAAATTTTGAAAAGTGGCACCCATGCACTTCTAGGAATTTACCTAATTACGAATGCAGATTCGTGTTTTTGGCTTGGTTGTAACGATATATACAGTGGGGTGGGTCAGTTTCCTATGGCAAAAAAAAATTACAAATTATATCGGGAACAGCAAGAAAAAGGTGCCGAATGGTCTCAAACTAACATGTGTAAAATATTATTCCATTATGCTGAAAACGGGGATCTACTGCTCTTCTTAAGAAAATGTTTCAAAATATGACTCTTAAAATGTGCTTTTAATTTATTTTTGGACATTAGTGACTCATATGGGGTCACTTGGGATGGAATATGCCAAAGAAATTTCAAGGAAACCCCCAACTTATTATCCAAACCAACAATTATCCAAATGTTTTCCTTGGGGTTGAAATATAACCCAAAAAAGGTACCCACCTTCTGACATATCCATTTTTATTAAAAAGTAGCGCTAAAGCGCTAGACCCGGCTTTGCCCGGGCGCAGTAGCGCTGACGCGCTAGACCCGGGCTTCGCCCGGGTTCCAGTTTGTTTAATAAATATCACTTGGTGCGTTACAGATGGGCTTCGCCAGTCCAATTTTAAAAAAAATATTTGGTGCGTTACAGATGGGCTTTGCCAGTCCAAATGGGGAAATAGTTAAATATATGAGCCATTTTTATGTTTATGCTACAACAAAGGATTTCAAACTACAACAATCGATAACATGCCTACAACAATCAATTTTACATCTTCTATTGTTATGATATTTACAACAATGGTTTTGCCCTGAAGTTAGGGTGCCGTGTTGTGAGCGGACGTGTTGTGAGCGGACATATAGAAATCGTGTTGTGAGCGGACATTGATAAAAAATCGAGATCGAATCGGTCAGCGATTTTATATGCTATTTTCAAATCATGAATGCTATTTTCAACTCAACTATGCAAAACTATACTATTTTAAATCAAAAGAACTGTAAAATGTTTATTAAAGTTGGGGGGGCTGCCGCCCCCCCAAACCCCCCTGCCCTAACTATAACCAAACTCGTTTTGGGTTTAGTCAGTAATAGTGACGATTAAAAAAGGGGGCGCGGTACTCTTAATGTTACACAAAACACGCAAATCACACAAAAAGAGCATTAAAATAGCCAATATGAACACAAATAGCATAACTTGCCTTCTCTTTCGACTTTGAGAAAAGCAAAAATTTGGAAACAATTCAAGCATTTTCATTCGGCACCTTAAAAAAACTCAATAAAATAAGCACTAAACTAGATATTAAATTTTCGAATTTCAACATCAAAAGAACTGTAAAAAGTTTATGGTGGTTGGGGGGGCTGCCGCCCCCCCAAACCCCCCTGCCCTAATTATAACCAAACTCGTTTTGGGTGTAATCAGAGACAGTGACGATTCAGTAAAAAGGGGGCTCGGTACTATTTAATGTCACACAAAACACGCAAATCTCACAAAGAGAGCATTAAAATAGCCAATATGAACACAAATAGCATAACTTATCGATTCGATCTCGATTTTCGATCTCGATTTTTTATCAATGTCCGCTCACAACACGATTTTTAAGTGTCCGCTCACAACACGTCCGCTCACAACACGACACCGAAGTTAGGCATGAAATATGGGTTTTTAAGCATAAAATTGACCAAAAAAGCTGTTGGGATGCATCTATTTTAAATTATTTTTATTCAGAAACCTTCCCTGGAGCAAGTAGATCAACGTGGTATAGTTTAATAGTTAATGTAGGTTCGAAAAGTTAAAAACTATAAAGGACATACATACAGACAAACATTCATTTTTATATATATAGATTTAATGTTTTTAAAATCCTACTCAACCGGCAATAAGAGTTATGCACATTTTTATGATTCCAGCAAGAAATTTTTGATTGCCAGTTCTAACCATTGAGATACTTTAAAATATGTTGTGTTACAACTCAAGTATTTCAACTCTGGTTTCATTTGTAATTATTTATAGTATTCAATGATGATTTTTATACCATTTTTCATGAAATCGAGGTAAAAACTTGATTTTCGTTTGTCCATTTTTACATGAAATTACTATATTAATCAAAACTTTGAGGCCAATCCAGAGGCAAAAAGAGTTATTATAATCGAATAATCTTTTACACACGTCAGTTTGAGACTATTTGGCACCCTCTTGTCTAGTGATGCACAACCTGCGGCCCGCGGGCCACATGCGGCCCGCGAACGAATTTGGATATTTCAGATAATTCCTAACTTTTGTTACTTTCCTTATTTTAACCGAGAAAAAGTGACGATTTATAGCGGAAAAAAGTCGGGAAAATCGCGATTTTTCGAGTTTCGTTTTGCTCGCGAAGTGTTCCGTTCCTGCCGTGATTTTTGGGCGGGCGCCAAATTGAAGTTGGCTTCTTCTTGTATTGTTTGTGCGACGGTGCGATGTGGAAAAAACAACTTAACAATGGTTTGAAGTTTTGAAGCCAGAAGTCCGGTGTTTAGGATCACGCGCCGCGGAAAAGTCGAAAAATAGCGATTTTTCGCGAAAGTGCCGTTTTTACGTCGCCTAGTTGAAGCTGGCTTCTTTTCACATTGTAATTGCAATGCAGAAAAATTTAAGCGTGGTCAGAGGAGTCTAATAAGTCTAGTGATACCTCTGACATAGCTTTTTTTTAATCAATTTTAGTATTTTCAACAAATTTTTCTTAAGGATTTCCGAAGTTCTAAATTTTTGCAAAAAGATCACTTTGAAACAAGATTAGATAATAATGCAGTGTATTTTTTTAATTCTTATTAGATCATAACCTGTTTCAGATATGCTATCAAGGGGGATAGCAGAAGGCTGGGGGCCTGTCCCCCCCAAAAAAATCGAACTTGATTTCTAAAATAAGTTAAAACCCTGTTTTTTAGGATCAAACTTCCAAAATTTTATTATCAATCATTTTTTATCAATCATTATTATCATTTTTTAAATAAATATTAAGTTAATCAAAATGCAAATCCCATCTTAAAATATATGTGCAATATTTGGGCTAAATGTGCAAAAACTAGTCAATGCTTTGTTTTTTTGGGGTTAAATTTCAAAAATTTTCTTGGGAGGACCCCTAGAACCCTTTAATGGTACAAACTCAATTATTCACATCTTATATTAAGTTCCTTGAGATGCAAATTCTACCTTATTTTTACTGTTACTCTGTTTGCGGCCCTCCGTGTCTCAATCAACTATGTGAGTGGCCCCCCTCCCAAAAAGGTTGTGCATCCCTACTCTTGTCGCTGTGCCCCTGGGAAAATGTGAAAAAAAAATTTTTGACTAACCCTAATATACAGTATAGAAATCCCAAATTTTTTCATTTTAAAGAACTGTTTTGTTTTGTGCACACCATTAATTGCACAATACAATTCTAAATCCCATATTTTATTTTATTTAAAAAGGTTTATGTTTGTTTAAGAGTGAAAATTGTATAAGTGTGTCATTTGATATATGTTTGCTTGTTATCAAAGTAGAAAATCACTATTCAAAACGATTATTTCTTTAATGATCCTCCAAGTTATCCAGTGCCACACTTTAAGCTCTTGTCGTAGCATTCAGTGCAGAGTGACAAGCACATTTTTAAAACATACATAGAACAAAAATTCTCATATTCCTTATGTGATGATGTGTCCATTAGGGAGTAGAAAGTTTTTATTTGGTATAATATATATAGCATACAAATCCCATAGTTTTAAAACTTAAAATAAGTGCTTTGTTTTGTGCACGCACCATTAATTGTTTTTTAAAATCAAATACGGAGACTCCAAGTACTGCAGATTCTTCGTAGTTTCTTTGGTTGTTATTTTCATATAATTAATTAAGAATGAATTAAGCTTGAATGAATTAAGAAAATCACCGGAAAAACTACAGAAATCTTCCGGCTGGAAAAAATGCAGATTTAAAGTGGCCCAGTATAAAAAAATAAGCAGATTGAGGCTTATGACTGGGTCTGTTTCAAATTGTGTAAAATAAAGAGATTTTTCTCCCTATAATTTACTCCTCCCGTTCTCAAAAGTTGTATATATCCCTTTTTCAGATCTTATTATGTGGTAATCAAAATTCACGGAGTTTCAAACTCATCAGGAGTGGCATCCACCACCGACGAAAAAAATTTTAATGTTTTGGACTAGATTTCCAGATAAAGGGTTTCATTACGGTACTACGGAAAATTTTCATTGGAGGTTGGAGTCTGCAAATACCAAATTTAAAAGCAATCAGTTTTTGAGTCATTTATGTGGTAAGTTAAAGGAAGATAAGGCTATTTGCAAGCATTAAAAATACTTTATTCAATAGCAGATACTTGGAATTATTGATCTATGATAGGGGAGCCAAAAGATACTTAATGCTATTCTGCAGGCACCTGTGGAATAAAACCAGTGGTGACATACTGACATCATCAATATTAACTATGTATATTTTTGCATAGAAATCCCATATTTCTTATGTGTTTGACAAAATGGTTGGTCATTGATTTTTTCATTAAAAATACTGATTAAAAATTTTTTTTTCTGTAAGTAAGCTGAAATTCACTGCAGTAAAAAAACTTATGAATTAAAGGTATCGTATTCAATAAACATGTAAATATCTGACTACCTACAACACCAGTAATTTAAACCTGAGTGTTTTAGAGTAGAGTCAAGTTTACAGGGTGGCCACAGACCTGGAAAACCTTAAAAACCTGGAATTGTCAGGGAAAATTAAAAAACCTGGAATTATCAGGGAAAAATCAGGGAATTTTAGAAAATTTGATAATTATCAGGGACATTTTGTAAATCTGCCTAATTTCAAAAATGAATACAATAATTTTCTAAACTTCAAGTCTTTAAATATGTGCATTTTCATTCTCCTCCCTACAAAATAAAATAATTGAATCTATATAAATTAGTATAGTTGCAAATGTGTTCAAAAAAAGTCTGGGAATAATCTTATTTATATTTGTTTTTCCCACTGTCCCGATTTTTACAGTCATTCTCCCGTTTTCTAGATTATTAAAATTTCCTACATTTATAAAATATCAGGGAAAATCATACCAGATGATCAGGGAAAACCTGGAATTATCAGGGAATTTTGAAATATATTTTCTGTGGCCACCCTGGTTTAGTTGGCAAGCATGAATTAAACTTAATAGGAATTCCATATTGTCTTGCAAAATTTTCCAAAAATCTTGATCCTACCAATTCCCTTGATCCACCCATGATTCCAAGTAAGTGAGGAAGGTGTGAACTATTCTTGTAATCATCCTAAGTAGCAGTGAAGCATTTCTTTTAAAAAACAGCTGAGAAAAATATTCATGTGCTAATTTTCATTTGCTTTTGGTAAAAGTAATTATATGTCATACTATTACATAAATCATTTGAATCTGATATAGATTTTTATACTTACATGATGAAATCAAGGTCATTTGTCTCAGAGCCATAGATATGTGTTTTTTAAAATATGACATGATGTTAAGTTTGATATTTAGTCTCAAAATAAAAATGTTCACCCAAAGCATGTTTGGATGTGAATTTATTTCATTACAGTGTTTATATTTGCAGAGAAAATTCCTAGTCTTAAAAAAACCTTTCAAGCTATAAGTCTTTTAACCTCTGGATGCTGACATTTACTTCAGAGGCACAGAGCACAATTGTGAGATCTGCTAAATTCCCTCTATGTTGTCTGATAACACCTATGGAAATATAATCAAGTTTGAGGGGATACTGTACTCTATTAGAAATGGAGGGGGAACTGGTTCCTCCAGCACACAATGGACATCCTCCTTAAACTTGCTTCATTGCTATTGGCTTTTCTCGGTGGCATGAGCCGAATTCAGGGATCTCTAAGTGTGTTCTGTGCCTTAATCTCTTGCATGATAACTGAAATATGGTTTCAAATATTTTCTATCATTTTTTGATTTCTTCATTATTAAATCACATTAAAAGAGAAATTCTTCCATTTGTACAAATTAATCAAATTATTTGCCTAATCGTTTATTATCTTCTGGTTATGATAGATGTGGCATTTCTAGATTAAATAAGGACATCAACTTACTAGCCCTGTTTTACATTAATTATATAAAAAAACTTGAATGAGAGATAATATATTCCTCTACCAAAATAAAACTTTCAACTAAACTGGTATTTTTCAAAACTTATATGCAGATAAAATCATGTTGGGATAATTTTCAAGATTTTTGAGTTTTTTATAATATCCCCTAATAAACATACAGTATTGTTAAACATTTCATTAAACTTAAAATAATATATTCTATGTAATGGAGTTTTAGAATTTACCATACATCTAACTAATATAACTAGTTTTACAATATAAAACACAATATTTATTTTAATTTTTTTCAATATCTATGATTTATGTAGGCAAATTAAGAATTTATTTTTGTAGCTTTTCTCGGGTAATAAAATGCATGGGATTGTTTGCTTTTGCTATTTACATTACTTGATATGAGTTAGAGAAAATATACCTTTTTTATATTATTATTGCAAAATCATATTTTTCTTTATTCATTACTTAGAAAGTATAAATTGCAATGCACCACAACTTATTCCATTTCAATGCTTTTTTGTGTGTATCCATAGAGATACTGAGAAAATAAATGCAAAAAACTTAACCCTCTTAAAAAAAAAGAATTTCAGGCATTTTTTTCTAAAGAGAAGAGTCTCGTCAAGTGAGATAATAAGGAAGTATTTCAGCCTTTGCAAAAGTAAGAAGCTTGAGTTATTAATAGAAGGCAATCAATGGCAGTTCCAATACATATTTTTGGAGAGGTCCATCCCCTGCATATTCTATATCCCCAAGAAAGTCAACAACCTTATCTGTCAGAAGAGCACAAGACAATTTTTAAAACTGTTCAAACACTCGTAAATTTATTTGCATGTACGTGTGCCATTTTAAGCTACTTTTTATGAGCCTTAACTTCGATAGCTTTCTCTCTGGATCCAAGGCTGCACTGAGGTAATCTCTTAATTCCCATTTTAGATCTCTAAAGAACTGTACAACTCAGTACTTTATTTTAATTTTAAAAGTTTAGTTATAAATTTATCTAGGGAACCCTGTTTTAATGTAAACTTTTGTCTTTTCATAAAATTTTGCAATTGCACTAATATTAATATCATTTCTTTGGTTTCATGATTGATTATCAAAATTTAATTATGCATTTTGTTAATATTTAGGTACTATTAAAGGTTTTAAGAAGGCGATGAAGAAATAAAATGCTTTTCTTTACCTCTTCATGATCACAGTAAGCGGTATTTAATTACAATTTATTAGGTAGCATTCAGATAGTTGAAACAAGAAACTACCTCATTTTTACATTTTGCTAAGGCTGAAACATCCTAATTTCTTACTTAACCGGGCTGCTTGATATAGAAATGGCTGTGATAATATTACTTGGATAAATCAATCAATATCAAATTCCTATACTAATTTGAATAAGTTGTAAATGGACATAAAATAAAAAAATTTTGACATGATTATACACAGGGTTTGTACACATTAGAAGTCCTTGATTTTAGGTGCTACTCTTTGACTTTATTTTTATATTTGAAATTTGTTCTATTGAATTTTCTTCAAAATTCAGACTTACTTTTCAATCTTTTTACATATTGAACGTGTTCCACATTAATAACTAGTTGCAGTAGTATTATATATTTATTGCAGCTTTTTTGGGGGATTTCCAATATTCTGCATGATTTTCAACATTATTTTATTAATATTAGTAATATATAGAATAATAAAATGGGTAAATTTTATAGATGTCAACTACTGTGGACTGGAAACCTAAAGGTCTTCTGTTGGACATCACTGGGGTTCTGTATGAGAGTGGTCATAAAGAAGCAATCAAAGGATCTGTGGAAGCAATAAACAAGTAATAAACCTGCGTTTTCTTGTAGGAAAAGCTATTTTTATTATTTGATTAATTTTTTTGTTTGGAAATAATTTTAAAACATTAGATGGTTGAATGTTTGGAGCTGTTGTTTGAAACAATTATTTAAGGTAAGTGATGTCGAAAAAAATTTTGAGACAGTTTTAATAAATGGAGTTTTAAAAATGTTTTTAACCAAATGAAGCTAGAAACAAAAAATGAATTAAATTTTTGTGTGAATGGAAAAAGCTGATGCAGGTATAAACTAGTTTTTTCAGAAATAATATTAACATTTTGAGATGTAAAACATGTGTTACTGACACTAAGGAGCTGGAAGATTATAAATTGTAAAAGCATAAAGAGAAAACTAAAGAAAAAATATAATAATATATAATCATATGAAATTAATTCCTTCCCCTAATTATATGAAGTTAAAATTAGGAAGAGTGTCGTCAATTCCCACTGCCTATAAACTAACTGCATCTACTTTCAAATATTAAATTCATATTCATCTTATTTTCTAAACCAAAAATATTCTTATTTAAACATTTAAGAAAGAATCTAACCTGTATATTTTGTAAATATTTTAAAGACATTTGTAAGTCTGAAATCCGAAAATGACTTTAAAGTACCAGTCAAAAAGACTTCACCATTTCATTGTTTTCTTCCAGACTCCGAATTTCTGGAGTCCCCTTCCGCTTTGTCACCAATGAGTCCCAGAGCACTAGGGCTACCTTGGTAGCTAAGTTGAGGTCCTTCGGCTTCTCTCTCTCAGAGTCGGACATCATGTCTCCTGCAGTCGCAGCTAGTGCCTATATTCAGAAGGCCAATCTTAGGCCACATTTGTTGACTCACCCTGGTATGTAATCTGACTCAGTATTTTGACTCCATGCATCTCTGTGATTCCCATGTTTATGCTACTTGAATTCTTGACATTAAAATTAAAAGGTAACTGAGACAAAAGTTGTTGATTGTATTACCATTTTTGGGCTCTCCACCGTTTAGTTATCAATTAAATGCTATGTTGGTAGAACCAATTAGCGGTGTATGGAGGCGACCATGACCATCCTAGTGTCTCATCCACTTAATTTACCAAAACATGAAAACTCTAAGACATGAAGTCCAAAAATTTTCATTATTGATAGATACTTTCTTTTGTAGATTTGCTGCCAGAATTTGATGAATGTGATCAATCCTCACCTAACTGTGTGGTTGTTGCTGACAGTGCTGAACATTTCTCTTTCCAGAATATGAACAGAGCCTTTCAACTGCTCATGACAACTGCACCCAAGCTCATATCCTTGGGAAAAGGGTGAGATGTAATTTTAACTCTTGTTAAATCAAATCAGAAAAATGCATTAATTGAAGAGGTTTTTAGATTTATTCAAATTTACTCCTCTAGTACCTTGTGTAGAGGCAATTGAATTTACAGATCAAAAGAATGTGAAATTGAATGAAGAAAATTGGATGTTTTGTGTGATGCCAATAAGTACATTTATAGAATGCTCAAATCAAGCAGGTTGAGTTTTAATTGAAGAAAGCGAGTTCCATCAGGGATTTTATATACCATAAGTTTATCAATATTGGCTATTGAACAAACATTAGGAGTAAGGCACTGAACTCACAAAATCCTAGGCATGTTCTGTAGATGGCCTTATTCGGTGAATGCTAAAGGAAGAAGCTGCATTTGAAGGTTTGGAGGAAGTCTGAAACATGCCATCTATCATGTGGGCAAGCTTTATCTAGTAAAATATTTACCTTAGAAATTAGCCAAAGGTAGGGTAAGGTTTCTGGCTCAAGAACTTATCTGATTTTTGGCTTTTGACTTAGACTTTAAATACTGATCAATTTTGATAGCCTAACGCTTGGTATTTGTCTGTTATGATTTTGGTAATGTACCAAAAGAAGTCAGAAGGTTATGTTCCTCAAATGCTAATGTGGCTGCCATAATAACCCAAATTGAAATGCAATTCATCTGAAGAAATTCTTGTTGCCAATCGGCATGCTAAATTCTATGCTATATTTTGAGCCTATTTTACTCTGAGATACTGATTTTGTTACATCAGTGGAATCATCCTGTATATCCTGGACCTCACTGGAAATGTGTTGACAATAATTGGCATGTAGCAATGTTCCAATATTCTATTGTGCTGCTGCTCTACATTTTGCCAATGGTGCTCATTTTTACACCTGATACCAGGTTTTCATCAGTAAAATCAAAGTGCAACAAGTGTTATTTATTTCAGAAATTAGGTATTCATTATCTTATTTATTTTAAATAGGAATTATTTTAAAAAGCTCATTTTGCGGTAGATATGGGTAAAATACTCATTTATACCACACACCTCTCTTACTGGACATTTGCCCAACTAATATAATAACTACTCTTGTTCTTTTAGGAGATATTTCAAAGACAAAGGCGAACTGGTGATGGACTTAGGTGGATTCACATGTGCTCTGGAAGCATGTATATTTTTGTTCTTCTGTCCTGGGGGGGAATATTTTAACTTGCACCTATGATCACTCACACCCTATTGCAATTGCATTTTGTTTTTTAGATAGTTTTTTAGTAATTTTTTTAAATAAAAGATATTATTGTGTGTGTGATTTTTTTTAGTTTTGCCATTGGTTTTCTTTAGTTTAATTAGTTAATTTTTTAATTCAGTTTTAATTACTAAAAGTTTCAATGTTTCAAAACTTAAAAACATGTTTTTTTTCAACATGAAGTTATGAAAAGGATACATACTAAAAAATACTTCAGATTATGTGTTAAGTACTGGTGTAAATCCCAATGCCATGGAAGTTTAGTTAAAAAACTTTTTATTTTTTGAGTACAACTGAGGAATATTTAAGAAAAGTTTATCTCATTGAATTTATTTCCACAGTATGCTTCAGGAGTAGAAGCAATAGTCATTGGAAAACCAACTCCTGGCTATTTTTTAGAAGCATTGAAGGAGATTGGTGTCAGCCCAGAACAGGTAAAACTATCAATAAAATGAAACAAAAATTAAACCTTAGGTGCAGTGATAATTTTAACGCCTTTAAGAGCGTATTTCACGCATTGAAAATCGGAAATACGCTTTAAAAAACTTGCCAGGAGTATTTTCACGCTTTGAATTTAAAACAAAAGTTTAGCTTAAAAAATTCATGGGACCTACAAAAAACAACTAATATTTTTTGTCTTTTCAAACACCAACTTTTATATATTCTACTAATTGTTTGTTTGGATTGTTTTGTTTTTTATTTGTTTTAATTTTTTCTAATTTGTTTAATATTTTCTACAAATACGTAACATGTTCTTTAATTGTTAAAAACTAAATAGCATACTTACATTTTTTCTATTTCATTTTTTGTCCATTAAAAAAGTAAATATTTTTATAGAAAATTTGTATCTGTATTTGTAGTTTATGTTATTTCCGTATTTCACTCCTCCAAAAAAAGACAAGGAGTATTTTTACTCCTCCAAAAAAATCCTAGGAATAACACTGCTTAGGTGTCTGCCACTGTTCTCCCCTTTTTTTTACATACTTTGCATCTATCAAACACACGAAATTCCAGTTTCTTGTTAAAAATGAAATGAAAACGGTAGAAACGAGTCATTCTGGGATATTTTCTATGAAGAACATGAAATATAATTCCACCAAATGATGAGATTATTTAATAAAGAAGCAATTGGTTTAATTTGTATGATTTTCATGTTACAATTATGAGTGATCGGTTTTTTAGATAATAGATCCAGTATTTGCTCTGAAAGGTCACCAAGGTATTAAAATTCAAATAAGAGACTTATTGTGTTGACCTGCACCCCAAAATGGAAAATCGGAGAACCTGACAAAAGCAGAGAAAAAATAGTTGCAACTAATATTTTTCATAGGTTTTATTGAAGCCATTTGGCCAGAAATTAACACTTGCAAGCATTTTTAATTCAGATTTTTTTTCATTTTCTATTTTTAGGATGCCTGTCAGTAGAAAAAGGAATTGATCAAATTGATCAACAATATTATACACTTTTTATTAAAGCCATTTGACCAAAAATCCACACTATCTATCAGATTTAAAAAAGTTTTTTTTTCAATTTATCCTACTCTTAAGTCTTTACATAATTCCAGTGAAAATATAGTTTTAATTTTCTTAATACTACACCTTGCTAAGACACTTAACTGCTGAAGAAGCTAAAATATAATGTAGCAAATTTAACCCAGCAATTTTTTTAAAAAATGTACAAAATAGAGTTGATCAAATTTCACAAAAAATGCATTTTTATATTTGTAATTTTTTTATTCCAGTTGTAAGTTATCTTTGCCATGAATAATTTTAACTTCTTTCATAACTTATGTCATGCTTTAAAATCTATATATTGGAATTTCAATTTTTTTAAACTCAATAAAACTTTAAGAAAAATGTGTCAGAGGGGGTTATTTTATTGTTTATTTGCAAGTAATTATAGGTAATTATAGTTAATAAGCTCAAAAAAGTTTCGGATTTTCCGTGATAAATAGGATATAAAATAATGAATGAGCCTTACCTCTTTGGCATCTTTTAATGTCTTTAAATATAATGCATTGGCTGTGCCTGAAAACTGCATAAATGATTCCCTGAAAATGTCAAAATTAGCTTTCTTAATTTTAAGCCGAATTCTCTGTGCCAAATCCTGTAGAAATTCCTTTTTTGTGATTTCTTCTTTTTCTTAGGCTGCCATGGTGGGGGATGACATAAACAGTGATGTACATGCTGCACAGAAGTGTGGCTTAAAAGGAGTTTTAGTGAGAACTGGAAAATTTAGGTAAGCTCAAATCCCTCCCATTTATCCTCAAATAAATATGGGATTATTTGGATCACACAGTTTTTTAAAGTTTCCTTCTTTAATGGCTTGATTTACTAAACATTTTTTACTAATTCCCATCATTATTATTATGTCACATATAATTAAAAAAATGGTTTAGGCTCAATATCTCGAATTATATCATATCAATGTTCAAAACTTTTGAAGTTTAATTAAACATTCTGTTCCTTAACTTTTTGTGACCAGTGTAGGCATCCATCTGGCATTCAAATTTCTAAAAGTTTAAAAATTAACTACATTTTAATACACTTTTAAGAATTAATCAGTCATCAATAACTTTTATTTTCTCTAAATTTAAATTGTTTTTTGTTCGCAGGGAGGAGGATCTAAAAACATCTGAAATAAAGCCAGACGCTGTTGTAAATAACCTTGCTCATTTTGTTGATATGATCTTGTGACTTTTTTTCAAATTTAAAATCGATTGAGTATGTATCCATGTTTATTTTAGCTTTATTGATACATTTGTTTGTCTGTTGAATACAATATTATTATAAACCTGGTAAAACTGTTTTAATCATGTAAATCAATGGTTATATTTTATTTGTTTGTGTGGATAGTTTTTTGTGAAACTACATCGTGCTTCATGTATTTCATTTAATGAATTAATTATTTTTAGGAAGATTGCTTTTGTATATAATGTTTAGATACTTCATACTATGTATTCAATGCTTGTTTTGTTGCTTAAATTTTTGTTTTTGTTTCTAATCCCCTAATATCTAGCAGGGTTCCATTAAGTTTAAATATTTAAATGTTTATTTATCATTGTATTGAAATGCTTGAACCTCTTATAAGGGTCTAGAGCTATAAAAAACGGAATTAATTTTTATTAATGAAATATAAACCTAATAAAATTAGTTTATCTTGCTTTTTTTGTTTGTTTTTTAAGTTTTTTGTAAAACAACTATTAAATGAATAAAAATATTATTGACATGTACACTAGGGTGTCCCTTAAAAATCGAAAGTCGGGGAAACTTTTGAGACACCCCCTAATTTTTTTCCTTTTGGTATCCTAAGAAAGTGTGCAAAATCTTAAATCGATCAGAAAATATTAACACGTGCCTCAAACGACCTAAAGTTGGGAAATTTTGACATTTTTCTCATTTTTTCGAAAAAATTTTTAAAATGCCTTAAAATATTATTTTGTCGAATAATAGGGCTTTAACACATCTAAATATTCGTATTTGACCGTTTTTCATTCCTAGTTAGGCGAAATTACCCAGTTTTTAGCCTGGTCATCAATCAGAAAATCATCAAATTTGCCCATTTTATACTGAGAATAGAGGACACAAAAGTCAGTGGGGAATGACTTGTAATTCCACGTAATTCTACAACTAGGTACCATTTGTAGACGATATTGATGTGTAGATAAACTATCTAGAGCATTAATTAATTTCTAACATTTTAATTACAGGCGCCATATTGGATTGCATTACCCCTAAAAAAAATCTGCGATAAACGGCATGGGTTTGTTTGGTATTGGGAAATGCGTATTTGAGGTTACTTATCTCAATTAATACTAATAAAATCCTTATATCACATTTTAAAACTCTTTACTCAATTCGAATGACCAGTATATCTCGTATTACAAGCGTAAACCACGATTTCATAACTATAATTATTCTTAACGCATAAAAGAATCAATCAAAATTCTAGAAAAATATTGAACAACTAGACTTCAGCGTATTCAGAAGTATGGTATTGTATTGTTAAAAAATTGAGGTTGTTAGAAAATTATCCGCTCTTCATCATAATGATTGAGCCTACTACACCCAGATTATCCATGTTTTTAATCATGTCATTAAATATGTTTATAGATACTGTTATTTGATACATAAAACTACCGGCAATTCAGCAAATTAGTAACATGAAAGCATATTAAACATTGATATTTGGTTCTTAGCTATATTAATTACAGTTTCTGTAACTCTTCAACTAGTCTTAACATTTTTTCGCACTTTACGATTTTCATCAGTTTCATCATCACGTTCTTGAAGAGAAATTAGGTTTCGAATTGATTTTTGAGAAGTTTCCTTATAAAATTAAATTATTTTAAACCCTTAGTGTATTATGAATGAGTCTAAGCTGTATAAATTTTATAGAGTGAAGTGTAGCTCTGACTTAAAAACTGATTTTAAAAAAGGACAGGTTTCAGCAATCATTGTTAATATTTAACATATTCTCAAACACAATATCAGTATCTAATAGGTTTTTCATGCTGCAGGAATATTTTATGCTCTTTATGCATTCAAATTAAGATAAAATACTAGAACAGTCTTTAAGCATAGTTAAATGCTTTTATTCTGAGTGCAGTAGGCTCACTCATCTTAAAGAGCGGGTTAATTTTGTATCAACTTCAATTTTTCAACTGAGTTACAGAATACAATACCTTCTGTATGTACTAACGGACATTAGTTTTTCAATATTTTTTAGAATTTCTCTTTTCCCTATTATGCATTTAGAATTTTATCATCTATAGTTATGTAATAAGAATAAGAGATATTACTGGTCATTCAAATTGAGTAAAGAGTTTTAAAATGTGATAAAAGCATTTTATTAGTATTAATTGAGATAAGTAACCTCAAATACGCATTGCCCAATACCAAACATACCCATACCGTTTATCGCAGAATTTTTTTAGGGGTAATGCAATCCAATATGGTGCCTGTAATTAAAATGTTAGAAATGCTCTAGATAGTTTATATGCACATCAATATCGTCTACAAATGGTACCTGGTTATGGAATTACGTGGTTATAAGTCATTCCCCACTGACTGTATCCTCTATTCTCAGTATAAAATGGGCAAATTTGATGATTTTCCGATTGATGACCAGGCTAAAAACTGGGTAATTTCGCCTAGCTAGGAATGAAAAACGGTCAAATACGAATATTTAGATGTGTTAAAGCCCTATTATTCGACAAAATAATATTTTAAGGCATTTTAAAAAAAATTTCGAAAAAATGAGAAAAATGTCAAAATTTCCCAACTTTAGGCCGTTTGAGGCACGTGTTAATATTTTCTGATCGATTTAAGATTTTGCACACTTTCTTAGGATACCAAAAGGAAAAAAATTAGGGGGTGTCTCAAAAGTTTCCCCAACTTTCGATTTTTAAGGGACACCCTAATGTACACTCAAACCTGTTTTTGTGATTTTTCATATTTGTGCTGCCTTTTTTGCTGCGTTATATAAAAACTGAAGAAAAAACCACACAAATGAAAAATTGCACAAAAATAGTCGCACTAGTAAAAAATCGCATTAAAAAGGACCGCACAAAAACAGATTCAAGTTAATGTATCAGCTTTCTGTTTAAGATATGAACAGGTAAGGGATCTTTTTAGAAAAGGAGAAATTTGTTCAAATGAATATATCCTATTGTCACAAAAATATTTTAAATCAAATGAAAAATTTCATACAAGCAAGACTACAAAACAGAATTAATGAAACAATTTTTTATATACAAGATAATAATTTCTCCTTCCCTAATCAGAATTGCTATCCTACCTACAGATTGCCCTGAAAATTAGTGATATAGCTATAAAAATAAATAGCTATAAAAATATTATTAAGGTTTTAAACTAATCATGGCTTCATGTAATAGTTATTGTACTAAGTGAAAGGAATCAGTAAATGAAACACCTCCTTTTATTTTATTTTGAAGTGCTATAAAATTGTTGAAATTTGCTGAATCTATTTTGTATATAATCATGTTTAAATTATTGATTGCGTGTAAAAGTTTTTAGTGCTTCATTAAATTAATTTTTAAAATTTCATCTTTTAAAGATATTGTGATTTATCATTCAAATATTATGAAATTTACCCATAGAAATCAATTAAGTAGAAATTTTCCTTTTTTACGATCTAAGAAACTTTAAATGGGTTCATCAGTGTTCATCTGCTAGTAAAAAGGCTAATAGGATATTGGGATACATTAAAAAAACTGTTTCTTCAAGGTCCGAGGATATTATTTTGCCACTATACAGAGGCTTGGTGAGACCTCATCTAGAGTATGCTGTTCAGTTTTGGTCTCCATACTTAAAAAAAGATATTGATTCAATTGAAAGGGTTCAGCATAGGGCTACTAAAATGGTCAAGGGTATATCCAGATTAAGTTATGAGGGAAGATTAAAGAAGCTAAATATGTTCACTCTAGAGAAAAGAAAGATTAGAGGGGATTTGATTCAACTTTTTAAAATGGTAAAGCAAGGGGACACAGAGGGACTAGATTTCAATACGGGTAATAGAACAAGGGGTCACAATTTCAAATTGAATAAAGGAAAATTTAAGACCGATTGTAGAAAGGCATTATTTTTAATAGGGTAGTGGATAGATGGAATGCGTTGCCTGAAACATTTGTAAATTCAAGTGGGGTAAACGAGTTCAAGAGGAAAATTGACAGATACTGGGATTCCGGTTGTTTGGGTTAAAAAGACTGGACCAACCTTGCTGGGCTTACGCCTGTAGTTGGTCGACTTAATTTGTATTTGTATTAAGAATACTTTTATTTATTTACCCGAGTCATAAAATGAAAATTTTTAATTATCGCGTTATGAGGAGCGTTTTAGGAGGTATAAATTATTCTACCTTTATGAGCGTGCGTCTTAGGGGTTCTGTTAAAATCATTACTATGCACAAGGTGTATTTTCCTTCTAAATCGATGCGGCTCTACAAATTTGTAATTGACTAATTTAGCAAATATCTAAAAGTTTTTAAAATAAAAATTATAACTTCTAACATTCCCACTAGGGGGTGTTGAAGGTTGTCTCCTCGGATAGGGTAGCGGTAGGGTAACCTAAACACCACTTTTATTACTATCTGTAGGGGTTCGGTTTAAAAGATAAAGGGGTTGGATATTTATAGTTAGATACCCTGTGTAAAAGAAAACTAAAATCCGCAAACTAGCATAGCCATCAAATCAAATCAAAATTTTATTTTTTACAAATATAAGTTACGGTGAAAGACCGAAATTTGGTGATTGTCGACATTCACCGGTGAATGTCGACAATCACATGTTCGCTTATCTGTGAATGTCGACAATCACCACCGGTGTATGTCGACAATCACCGGTGAATGTCGACATTCTCCAATTTCGAACATTCACCGTAACATATGTTCATACATAGTTAAGGTCAAAACAAAAAAAATATAAGGGAAAATGAAAAATATACACGTATGAGACACCAAGGAGTCAAATTGACTCTTACAGGTGACCGAAAATTATACATCAATGGGTTTTCAAGAAAAAGAAAAGATAGAAAGAAAGGAAGTTTAGATGAATAATTAATAAAATACGGGTAATCTCAAGGCATAAATCTTATAGTGATTATAAATGATGGTGAGGTGCTGTAGGGTGAGTTTCAGATTATCTTATTTAGTGAGCATTTGTTTTAAAAATATTGTTCTATGTCAACTATTGAGGATACAAATAATTTTAAAAGCTTTTTAAATTTCAGAGGAGATTTTTCTGATTTAATGTGATTAGGCAAGCTATTGAATAGTTTTGGGGATAAATAGGTGAAGTGTTTTCTAAAGATTTCTTTTCTAGCTTTAGGAATTAAATAAGGGCTATTAGAACGTAAGCTATAGTTTAAATTTTTGATTTCGGCAGTGTTATGAGAGAAAAAATACAGGGTGGTCCTAAATTCGTGTTACAAACTGAGTAGGATAGGTAGAGGGGACCTAGACAAGCATATTTTGAAAAACTAGAGGGGGCGCAGATGCACCGTCAAAAAGCTAGGACCTAATGTAGTGCGAGGGCGTTACAAAAGGACGTTTTGCCAAGGCCCGTTTTACGAAAAAAAACATAATGAAATGAAAAAATTTATTGCGTGAGGTACAGCAGTATCCGTACTACTTACATCATAAATTTGATAGAAATTGGACCACTTGCTAAACTGTGGGGTGAGTTTTACAACGCGCAGTATTAATCTTTTAGCCAAAGAATGGAGTTCCCTTAATAGTATTTAGAAAAAGGATGATCGGGGAAGGAATTTTCAATGATCATACATTGATCATTGAAAATTCCCTCCCCGATCATCATTTTTCTAAAAACCATTACACTAATTACATTTAAAGGAACATCCATTTAAAGGAACTCCATTCTTTGGCTAAAATATTAATATTGCATGTTTTAAAACTAACTCCACGGTTTAGCAAGTGGTCCAATTTCTATCAAATTTATGGTGTAAGTAGTACGGATACTGCTGTACCTCACGCAATAAATTTTTTCATTTCATTATGTTTTTTTTTTGTTAAACGGGCCTTGGCAAAACGTCCTTTTGTAACACTCTCGCACTACATTAGGTCCTAGCTCTTTCACGGTGTAACCGAGACCCCCCTTTCTATTCCAATTCTTGTTCGTCTTGATGTACTCTACCTACCCTACCCAGTTTGTACCACGAATTTAGGACCACCCTGTATACTATAATTTTGAAGAAAAACAGGTATCTGATGGGAAAAATATTAAGATAATTCAAAAATATTAAATAATATTCATACTTTATTGAATATAATAAAAGCCATGAATGAGTAGGTGTTATTGTTATGTTTAAAATTACGTAAATTGTATGCAGGAAATCCATCAAACAGGTTAACACTGTAGAACTATATTTTCCTTTAATGTTGTTTGTATGCAGGAAAGCTTTCACACGTAAGACAGACCCAATGCAAAAATTTTAGGCCTGTAGAACTATCTTTTCCTTCAATGTTGTTTGTATGCGAGAAAGCCCTCATTATGTAAAACTTAAGGACAGCGGTTTTATAAATATTTTACTTCTCATCTCCTTTACTTTGGCTAAATAAAACCTTTTTTCGAATAAAGATTTTTCGGGATAAATTGCCGAGGTCTAGCTGGTAAAAACTCAGACGTTTCGCCTGAAACTATGTCAGGCATCCTCAGTGAAAATTATTTCTCTCAATTAAACGTTGAGATTGTCGGCAACGTGGTGACTTAAACTTGTGATAAGGATGCAGGGAACTCCACTGATGGGGGGATATCAATAATTTAATCATAATGTTTTCCTTTAAATATCCAGCAATTTTCCAAATAACTCTTGTTAATCAACATTTTCAAAAAAACTTTCACCAATGAATCATTTAAATTCAATATTGTACCTAGTAACTCGTTAGTATACCTAGTGTTTATCTCGCTAAACATCTGTTTATCATTCATATTTTTGTTTCAACCCAGAATTATATATGCGTCATCTCCGCGCACTGCTATTGGTACTCGTGGGCACGACACCAACCAACCAACCCAGACTTGTTGAACAGTACCTTTGCCTTTGAAAATAATTGAAGACAAAATCTACATGACACTACTATTGATTTCGATTATCAGACTGAAAATTATAAATTTTAGACAAAATGTGTTCAATATTAGTATGAAATATCAAATCTGTAAGTTTTTAAAACACCTTTATCAATTTTTGAATGACATTAAATTTGGCCGGATTTTGGCCGGATTTGGACGGCGGTCGGCGCCAAGGTCGCCAAAAGCGGACTTATTCTAAAGATGTGCCAAATTATTTCGTCATAATATATGTCGTCAATTAGTCATTGCGATTGGATCATATAACAGTTATATGTCCTCTATGGATTGGATGCATAATAGGTTGTTTGGCAGTACTACCTTTGTAACTGCGACCTTAATCTAAAAAAATTGAAATATTTTAAAATTGAGAATTTTTTTAGAAATTCTAATGGCATTTTTCAAATCCTCAAAAGAATCCGAACAGTTTGATACCGAAAATGTGTTACACAGATCAGTAATTAAAAATCCTTTCTCTTGAAACCGTTCACCAAAAACTTTTTTTAGAATAGTATAGAAATTTTTTAAAGTTAACAGGCTAAGGTTTAATATCCTGACTGAGGGATCATTTCAAGGTGTTAAAATGGTAAAAGAAATGCATAATTTTTGCTTTATGGGTCCAGTACACTATTTTTCGTCGTTTCTTCTTTCCTCTTTTCGAGTTTCCGAACGCAGACAGGAGTATATTTTATCGAATACGGCCCCTCGAAGAGATAGAGAGGTGCTCCAATCCTACAGGGTGTTCAGTATTCCGAAAATATTTTCTCCTCCGCTTTTCCTATCATCATACCTATTTCATATTTCCCCCTCTTCCAGTTATTGCATTATTCGGAAGGTAAAAGGCGAAATAAATAAAATAATGGAACGTTCCGAGAGCAAACGATCACGGTTTTCGGTCTTCGCTTCCTTTTTTTTATGTTCGCTATCACCGGGAGGTTGTTTTTTTTCTTCTCTTCAGTAATTCCATTCCATTGAATACTATTCGGAGCTGAGCGCCATCTATTGGTAGCAGCGGCGGAAACAGTAGAATTTATACCCCAGTGTTCTTTAACTTCCGGATGAAATGTTGAGTAGAGGTTGTATTTCAGGCTTCTTTTTTTTTTTAGTTACTAGGGAGCTCCGCCTCCTACTCGCTATTGCTCACCAACCCCCGTAAAGTGCTTACGCAGGACCTGTTGGATTGCTTCACAATACTTACAAAACCCAGCCTACTGAGCTTAACTTACATTATGGAACATTAATAAAAACAATTAGCCGAAGAAACGTCAACCAACTTTCTAAAAATACCAAATCCAAAATACCTTTCTAAATTCCAAGTGTTCTCTCGAGAACACCTGGAATTTCAGGAGAAAACTTTCAAGACGTTTCTACTACTTTGTAAATTGAGAGACGAACTGACAGAAACTAAAGCCCTGGATAGCAAAGTAACGTAGCTTCATCCACCTCTGTTGCAAAGTCCATGTCCAACTTCGAATTGTTGTACACCTTTAGGGGACATCCATAAATTACGTGAGGTGTTTTTTCCAAAATCTGGACCCCCCTCCCCCCTTGGTGAGATTTAGTGAGATTTTGCTGGACCCCCCTCCCCCACGTGAGATTTACCTACAACCTTTAAAAATAATTTTCTATCCTATTCTTTTGCATTTTACTTAAAAAAGAAAGAAAATCGTATAATTTCTAACTTAAAAAGTTGACGTGAGATTTCAATCGACCCCCTCCCCCCTTGGTGAGATTTGGTGAGATTTTTCCAAACCCCTCCCCCCCTTTTTGACCTCACGTAATTTATGGATGACCCCTTATTTCGTTTGTTGCCTTATCGTTTAGAAAGATCATTGTTACATCTTTTGAAATAATCTGACATGGTACACTAGGGTGTCTCAAAAAAAACTTTTTTTCGAAAAACCTCGCTCCCCAGGGCTTTTCCCATTCCTTTTGGTCCCAAAAGATAGTGTGTGAAGTTTCAGCCACTTAAGTTAACTCTAGGGTTTGCCTGTAGAGCCCCAAAGTTTGAAAAAAGTGGAAAAAATGACTAAATTTCAGAATTTTCAAAAAATTTATTTTATGAGTGAAACTGGATAAAAATGGTTCAAATGTGTTACTTAGGACTTATTTAGATGGGTTATATTTATTTATGTGTAATAATTTTACCCTATAGCCCCTGCAATTTAAGATTAAAACGTACTACTTAGGGACGTCGCGCTTACCAAACCTTATAATGCACTACCGGTGGACGAATTGAATTGAATCCGAATTTATTTGAAGGAACTCCCTCAAATGATGCCATTTGGTGCTAAATTGATATTATAAACTGCAAAAGCTAGTGAAATAACAATAATGAGGCCCTCCACTGAGCTTATAATGTAAAAAGGGATTTTCTTTAAAATTTCTCGTTTCCAGCTGATCAAACCCAAAATATATACTAAAAAAGGGGGTTGTTGTTGTTGTTGTACTTTTTTAGATACCAAACTTTGAAAGCTTTATAGGGGCTTCATTTTTTATTAGTAGAAGTTAATTTTAAACCCTACAGATCGAAAATAATACGGATATCTCTAATACCAGAAGTTAAAATAGATTTTCTTTTTTTAAAGTTAGGAAAATAGCACTGGGGAACAATTTTTAACATAATTTCTGTTGACTTCGATTTTTTGGCTGTTTTAGAGTTCAATGGGCACACTGATTAGAAAACTGTTGTTAGTTTTTTTCTATCACGTCAACTTTTTTGGCAAACAGCCCCTCCCCTTTTCACGTTTTTCAATGACTTAATGACTTTGAATTCGTTTTTCAAGGTCAAAAATCATTACTTTAATCTTTAAATTACACCTGAGAAGACAAGAATGGTTAAAGTTTCTAAAATATGAAAATGTTTAGCGAATGGATAGGTTTAAGGGGTTATTACCCCCCCAAAACGCAAAAAAATCGTTAAAAATGATAGAGATTATTTTACGCTATTTTTTGACTTATCTTTTACGAAATTCCTTTTCAAAAGGTTCTAACTCATCCCAAAAGACACAAATTTAATGAAAATAAGCAGCAATGATTTTTAAAAAAAGCGGTTGAGGCATTAGCTCCCCCCGAATCACCTGCGGAAGGGTCGGAAGACTCTCTTTCGCTTCGGGGACGATAACACCTCAACCGCTTTTAGTAACAATCATTGCTGCCTATTTTCATTAAATTTGGGTCCTTGGGGAAAGGTTAAGACCTTTTAAAGAGGAATTGCATAAAAAATAAGAGTAAGAAAAGCTTAAATTAACCTCTATATCCTTTATAACGTTCCTTTTTTGCATTTCAGGGTTTTTCTCTTCATTTTTTTTACGCAATTCCTCTTTAAAAGGTCTTAACCCTTCCCCAAGGACCCAAATTTAATGAAAATAGGCAGCAATGATTTTTACTAAAAGCGGTTGAGGTGTTCGCGTCCTCTAAGCGAAAGAGATTATTCCGAACCCTTCCGCGGGTGCTTCGGGGGCGCTAATGCCTCAACTGCTTTTTGTAAAAATCATTGCGGCCCATTTTCATTAAAGTTGGGTCCTTGGTGATGGGTTAGGACCTTTTGAAAAGGAATTGCATAAAAAATAAGTGTAAAAAATAGCGTAAAATAAACTCTATCATTTTTAACGATATTTTTGCGTTTTTAGGGGGGTAATAACCCTTTAAACCTATCCATTGCCCACAAATTTTCATATTTTAGAAACTTTAACCATTTTTGTCCTCTCGGGTGTAATTTAAAGACTAAAGTCTTGATTTTTGACCCTGAAAATCGAATTCAAAGTCTTTAAGTCATTGAAAAACGTAAAAAGGGGGCGGGGCCGTTTGCCATAAAAGTGGACGTGACAGACAAAAACTACAGTTGCTTTTGGATTCAGGGGCCAAAAGTGATTCAAAAACAAGTCACAGTTCTAAGACAACGAAATGGCTGTTCCCCAGTGTAGTTTAATACGTGTGAATCTTGGTTGAAATGTTAAGAAAGAAGTTTTATAATAAAACTTACCACTAATATGTTAAAAGGGAGTAATTTTCCTAACTTAAAAAAAGAAAACCGATTTTCACTTCTGGTATAGGAAATATCCATGCCATTTCCGATCTGTGCTGTTAAAACATAGTTCCACTTATTAAAAATGAAACCCCTATAAAGGTTTTAAAGTTTGGTATCTAAAAAAGTACAACAACCCCCTATTTAGTACAAATTTTGGGTTTGATCAGCTGGAAACAAACAATCTTGAAGAAAAACACTTTTTACATTTTAAGCTCAGTGGAGGGCCTCATTATTGTTATTTCACTAGCTTTTACAGTTTATAATATCAATTTAGCACCAAATGGCATCATTTGAGGGAGTTCCTTCAAATAAATTCGGATTCAATTCAATTCGTCCACCGGTAGTGCATTATAAGGTTTGGTGAGCGCGACGTCCCTAAGTAGTGAGTTTTAATCTTAAATTGCAGGGGCTATAGGGTAAAATTATTACACATAAATAAATATAACCATCTAAATAAGTCCTAAGTAACACATCTGAACCATTTTTATCCAGTTTCACTCATAAAATAAATTTTTTGAAAATTCTGAAATTTAGTCATTTTTTCCACTTTTTTCAAACTTTGGGGCTCTACAGGCAAACCTTAGAGTTAACTTAGGGGGCTGAAACTTCACACACTATCTTTTGGGATCAAAAGGAATGGGAAAAGCCCTGGGGAGCGAGGTTTTTCAAAAAAAAGTTTTTTTTGAGACACCCTAATGGTACACATTGTTGCAAATTGTGATTGTTCAAGAAAATATCGACTGTTTTTTTTAATTTATGCTTCGTTTTCGCTTACTTTGATTTTTAATTTGTATATTTTTAGTTATTTATGGGGCTAGTTCTTAAGTAATCAGTTTTAAAAAATGACAATTCACTTTAAATGTTACTGGCCACCAGAAATGTTATTACTTATTATTTATTCACCAGAAAAACGAAAAATTTAAATATTATACTTTAAAATGAACTATATGCATGCCACGCCCATATTAATCATGTGATCGGGAAAAACAAACTCACTATCAAATCATACCTCACTATCATCATATTTCACTACAAACTATCTCTGTTGTAACCAATTGCAAGCTCAGTAAGTCACATGATGGGGAAAATGTGAAGTCAGACGGATATAGTCCATTCAGTGCGGCTCATCTTAGAGTAAGCAAATGTCTCCTAAACTCTACAACTAAAACTTTGCAATTAAATTTCGTGTCATACTTTTATTTTCATTTAACCTAATTCGTTTTAGTGCTTATATCCTGAATATGACTTCATTGCTGTGAAGAAACATTTATGCTTTTCCTTGAGACAATTATCAATGGAGTTAAACTATAGAATTTCGTATCCCATTTAATCATTTGAAATAAGATAAAAGTTCAAAAAGGATCAAGAATCATATTGGGTTGTCCCATAAGTTCTGTTACTTTTTTCGAAATTTCGTGTTTGAAATTTTTTTATGAAAAACTGGTAATAGGTGGAGATTTCAAACAAAGAGGATTTTGATCTATGTATATTTATGAACATAACGTGTGAATTTGGTAGTTCTCATGATATTATTTCTTTTCAAAATGGCGGTTTGAAAAAAAGACAAAAAACGACGATTTTCAGGTAATTTTTGTCTTTTGTTTAAAAAACTGGGAAGAACGCATAATTCATGGCTAAAAAAAGTTTTACAGTATATTTGAAATGTTTCGATTAAGGTGTCATAATTTCAAGATGATTCAATAAGTTTAAGGTAGGAAATTTCGGCGTTAAAACTTCATATATTGCTAATTTCACGTGTTTTTCAAAGCACGCCCATTGTTTTTCTAAGCAGCTGGTATGAAGCAAATAAGAGGCAGATGTTTTTTGAACCATAACGCTTTTTTACACAGTTTAAACATTGAAAGAACCTTTTCATATTATAGGTGAATAGATATATTTCTAAATTCCAACGAGTTGTTTTTATTGTACCTTTTTCGTATGAAGCAAATAATTGCTTCGTTCGCATAGCGTATAAGTTCAGCGAGTGTAATTCGGATAAGCTAAAATGTTGCGCGCTTTTATTGTGCGCACTACTTTATAAACTTAATTACAGAGATAATTTAATATACTGCATATTTTGAATACTGGGGTCTATCTGTAAGCTTTTTTGTTGTTTTTGATGATTTTTTGTGAGAATTTCTTTGAAATGACTAACATTACTGAGGAAAGTTTTTTGCAATTGATGTTATGTTTGAGACCGAAATTTCCTAAGTTAAACTTATCGAATTTTCTTGGAACTATGACATTTTAATCTAAATATTTCAAACATACAGCAAAAAATTTTTTAGCCATGAATTATGGGTTCTTCCTAGTTTTTTAATCAAAAGAAAAAAATTACGCAAAAATCGCCGTTTGCGGTCTTTTTTTCAAACCGCCATTTTGAAAAGAAATAATATCATGAGAACTACCAAAATCACACATTACGTTCATAAATGTACATAGATCAAAATCCCCTTTGTTTGAAATCTCCACCTATTACCAGTTTTTCATAAAAAATTTTCAAACACGAAACTTCGTAAAAAGTAACAGAACTTATGGGACAACCCAATAAAAACACAATATTTCAAATAATTTCTACGCATCAGCTCTCAATGATTATTAATATGAGTTAGGAACATTTGGAGAGAAAAGTAAATGATTAAAAGAGATTCGTCTCCGAGAAAGACGCCGCCCGGCAGGAGTTTTTTCCGGTGCAAACGATCCTCAGAATAAATGACTGTTCCAAATGCGCAATTAGCCCCGGGGGTGACCCCTCGCCGGACCGGAGTTGAGTTGCTCTCCATTAGCTTGGGAAATGGCGCGTGAGGGGGGTGAGCTGAGCATCCCCTCCCCTCTCGCTCGGCCGAATATCTTTGTCTTTTTGGGATGTTTTTCCCAATAACACCAAGACCGTATTACCAAATCGAAGTTCCTTTGCTGAAAATGTTTTCCTCGACAAATCTGTATACCCTCGTCTTTGAAAATAAAGCTTGGTAAATATTTAAGTAAAAAATACAGGAAAAGGTGGTATTGAATCTCAAGGAAATAAGACTGCATTTACGTATGTGTATCTGTAGTGGTGAAAGCAATCCAACGATACCAAATTGACTCAACGTCAACGAGGTTCCTTTCTATGACCTGACCACCTATAAATCCACCCATGGAGGGGGGTCCTTGAACAATATTAATTTTATAATGCAGCGCTTTTAATATAAAGACGACTCTCACATCCTCATTTAGTAAAAATCAATTTTGGATAATTCCATGCGTGAGTCTCCTCTACAAATGAGCTAAATTTGAATCTAATAATTACAACTGAAGGATTATTATTCGAGTAAATTATATTTACCTTTGGTTTTATTTTTCTTATGGTTGGATTATACAATATACATACATACAATGTACTAAATTCCCTATATTTTTATCATGGATTTTCTGTTTTTGGCAAAATATGAGTTGTGACTGACAATACCCTTCCCTGCAGTGTGAGTCACGACTGAGATTTTGCCGAAAACAGAAAATCTATCATAGTATAAATGAAATTTAGTAGCTTGTATAGTATATATAAACTAACCATTAATAAAAGGAAAAGCAATGATAGATCTAATTAACCATTTATCTACTGACGGTACTTACAAGTCCCCTAACTTTAAAATTACATTGAATAATCATCCCATACGAATATACTGATGATACTTTGCAGGAAAGCTCTTTCAGTTTTACTCTTCCAGGATAAAATACTGCTCGGGTTCAATGATGAGTATTTTAGCTGGAAATGCGAATAGATTGAATTAAAGTTGTGCTTTCAGATGCCATTTTGATCGGATTCCCAGGATTGTCATTTTTGTTCCCTCAAAAGCAGTAAGTCAGTCAAAAGGAATTTTTTCTTTTTTAAGACTTAAAACTGCGATAAAAAATCCATGTTTTTTTGTATTGTGAGAATATTTTAGCACTCCTTGAACTGACAGTACTCACAAGTATAAATTTAATTGATAAAATTGTTAAGACTTCTACGGCCGATGTTCTACGGCAAGCGGATTGAATTTTCCAAAGAGGATTTTTTCACTTATGTATATCCCTTAATTTTCTATTTAGTAACTAAAAAAATATTTGCACGAAAACAAAATTGCAGAAAATCATAAGGCAATAGATAAAGGGTTAAATCAAATAATAATCCTTCAGTTCAGATTTTGAATTGGGAGTTCCAAATTTAACTCATTTGTAGTGTGAGTCACGCATGGAATTATACTTTTATGATAGTTGTGGTGGAAACAGTCTGCTTTAACTTGCAAATGAACCAACGACGCCATATAACCGGGGACACAATACCAAAATATCATAGCGCATTCTAAATCGATCATCAGCGTAATAGAACTCTTCCATCTGCGTTGCCATTCCTGGAAACGTAGTTCGAATGTAATTGGAGACTGTCTCCATTATACGGGGAAAATATTTCTTGGTTAAATTCCTGATTTCCACAGCCCTATATCAATCCATCGAAATTCTTCTTTATGGAATTATATGAACGCAGCTGTATCATATTTTAATGATCGCTTCGGACATTTGATCCCGAATCGACTGATGTGGATCGAGCAATTTTAAATGGTCTAATGTCGAAATAGAGAAAAGTTTAAACTAGAAACTCTATCTCTGGTTATTTCAGACTTTTCAAGAATTATTTCCGGGTTGGGATGAGTTCCGATATCTTCTCTTGACATGTTTCGAATGTTAAAGTTACTTTCTGGACTGATAACCTAATTCCAAGTTATATTTGATTAAATTCATTTCTTTTTGTTTAAAAATAATATATAATTTGTTCAATTTTTAAATCACAAGTCAGTAACTTTTAAAATTCTCAGTGTTGTCTAAATAGTATAGGATTAAAAATGTTTTGGTGCAGGAGATATACAAATACAAAATATCGCTGAAAAGATTGTTGAAAAATTTGATTTTATAGATATTAAATTTTATTTTAAAACGTTTGAATCTCAAAATAATTTTCTTTTTAACTTTAAATTTAAAAATAGAATAGGGGGAACGAGGCAATTTTACACAAGGCACGCTTTGATACACTTTCAATACATCAAAAACTTTCAAGGTTATTTAGGTCGTGTTTTTACGAAAAGTTGCCTTTATATGCCCAAGCATTACATATGAAACTGTTAAGCTCTGTAATAAGTCCATAAATTTTAGTGAAGGAAAGTATTTTTTTTTCGTCAAAATTTTCCAAACGTAAATTTCTAAGTAAAATGCTAAATCTTCCTGGAGCAGTTCTACGTGGAATACAGAGATCTGTAAATTCAAAAAGCAAGTTTATCCTTGTTACCAATAGGGGGTACCCTTAAATTTTAAATAACTTTCGCCAAGTAATAACATTCGCCAATTTTTTTAAATAAATGTTTTTTTTCAAAAGCAACAAATGTGGCAAATTGATACACTTGACTCGTTTTGACTTTTGAACTTTCAGGAGCAACAATTCCCATGAAATTTAACATTTTATTTCCTCAATTCCATGTTTGTTAAGAATGACCATTTGTTAAATTCTTAGATTTTTTTATCCTTGAATGTTGAAAGAGAAATTTGTGATTTACATTAAAAAACGATAATGTTATAGGGCCTAAGTCTCTATTTTTGAGCAAATAAATCACTGTATCAAAATACCCCAAGCAATGTATCCAGTGGGGCATATTAATACAAAGTTCATTTAAAAAAAGTTAGTTATATTTTTATTTTAATCAAACTTATATTATTTTTTTAATTAGTCTCATTAAATTGAATCATTTTTAGATATTATTAGAAAAAAAGTATTTGAATAAGTCATTTTTTACTCAAAAAATGTATTTGAATTTTGATGTATCAAACTGCCCCACTGTACTCTATCCTAAAGCCCTGGCTCCATCCAGGGCTTTACTCTATCCATGCATGTACGGTCTTAAAATTTAAAAAACTCTTAATATTTGAGAGAGTGTTGTTTTTGTTGTTGTATCTAATCCTTCAAAGAGTCTGGCCTATTTAGAGAGTACAATTGATTAATAGTACTTACTTTTTGCTCCATTTAATTAAGTGAAAATGACAATTAAGTTTTTAAATGAAATAATTATTTGAATCAGGTAATGTGATGTAACAAAAAAAGCTCCAAAATAAATTAAAGTTTAAAAATTAAATATTTTATTTTGTAATTTATCATATAAAAATAAGGATATCTATAATCATAAAATCTTTTTTTTTGTACATTTTACAGAAAATTGAAAAAAAAAGTGTCAAGATGAAAACTTAGAAATAAATAAATCTATATCTGAATGCTTGGTTCTTTTACTACTATGTTCCCGTATCGTAAAGAAATATTTTTAGTTTTACTTCTCTTTGTCTCAACTTGCATCCAATAAATATATGGCAAGAACTGGACTGAGTTCCATATCTGACACTTTACTAGAAAATAAGAAAAGTTCCAAAAATCCAATAAAACTTTTCCTGACTCTCCCAAGGAGCTGATGTAAAGGATCGTTTTCGAAAACTCGGCACATTCCCCCTATGCAACAAAACTTTCCCTTCGGAACATAAATTAACGCGGAAAACAAGACAGTGACGTGCCTTCCGTTATCGGCTCAAAAACCTCTATCACAGCCCATCTGCGAGGAATTTATAGACACCGTGTGGCAGCTAGATAAAGCGCAGGCAGATAAGAGCGGGAAATAATAATCCGGAGAATTTCTATGTTCCCTTCCATCTCAAACTCTGGCTAAAATCACCCCCCCCCTATAAACATAGAAAAAAAGTTTCCACTTCTGCCCCATTTTCTCCGATGCTGTTGTTTTTTCTTCTTCTTCTTGAGAGCTTCCATTCCTTGGAATGGTCTGGAAGCGGCGTTCCTACACCTAAACTCTTAATCGATACCATTTCGATGTAATCGAAGATCATTGTGCGTTTCGAGGGGGGTTGAGTTGCTGGAGAGCTGATTCCCCCCCCATCCGCTTCTGAAAGTTGTTCAATGGTTCGGTATCGTAATCGGAATCTTCATCGATATCTTTCTTCCGCCGTTCTGTTCGCTTTTTCGTTCTTCATGCCGCTTCGATTCGATTTTTTTTTGCCGTTCGCTTCTAGGATATTTATTTATTTATTTTTTGGTCCACTTTTCTTCTGGTAGTGGCATCTTTTTATCTGCTAAGTGAGGGGCCGTCTGTACAGATTCGGACGGAGTCAGGGGAGTAGATTTCAGAAATGCTTTTTAGTGCTTTTTTTGGAAGTTATCTATTGAAATTCGAACGTTCTTCAGAGAGGACGGTAAAGTAGTTTTACTCAGGAATCAAGTCTGATCTTGAGTGCAAGTTAGTTTTTCCGTTAGTCAATAAGCGTCGTTTTCCTCTTATGGGAATTTTTTTTACAACTTTGGGACTCCAGTGCAAATACTGTGAACTACCTAAACAGCTCAGTAGATTTACAAGATTTTGATGTAAGACAGGAAAAAAAAAAGCATTAAAAAGTTCTAAAACCATTTCAGTGGCAATAAAAATAGGAGGTAATACACTGTATCTGTTCCTATATTTTAGGTTTTTAAAAACTTCCACTCAGGACTTAAACTTTATAACGCCTGCACAAAATGTCTTCAATTTTTAAACATTAACCTTTATTTCATGAGAGGGGAACACATGACTGAAGCGCCTAGCCCTCTCCGGGCTTCTGACTTCTGTAGAGCTGTCCCCGCTGGGCGGAGCCTGTGCGTAGCTGGTCAGAGGGGTGTGGCCTAAGCCACAATCGACTTGAAAATATTTTCAATAAACTATACAAAAAAGACATAGCTATGGGGAAAAGCCTTTAAAATACAGTCTACTCCATTAACCTTTATTTAACTTTTACAAGAATGCGGTACATTTTAATATTATTTGAAATAAGTATACTTTCAAAGCTGACGGCTTTAAAATGTTTGTGATTGTGAAATTAAGCGGGAAAAAAGCAATCTTAGGCGGGTAAGCAAACAAAGAGGGAAGCCCGCAAATATTTAAATCAAATTTCACTTAGTTTAAAATCTCAAGTTATTATCTTGTTTAAAATCACAGTCCCGTTTGTGTGTGTAGTAGGGATGTCAAAAAATAACCGGTTTTTAAAAAAACCGGTTATTTTTGTTTCGGTTTTCGGTTTTAACCGGTTATTTTTTTCTTCGGTTTAACCGGTTCGGTTTTTTTCAAATTCAACAACCGGAAAAAACCGGATAAAAACCGTTTTTTTAATAAGATTTTTCAGGGTTTTTTTCCGAATTAACCCATTAAAAGACACTATTTGAACAGAAGAAATGAATATTTTGTGCTCTTTCCGAGATGTTAATGTATAAATAACAATTTACAAACAAAATAGGTTAAAAATTAACCGATAACCCCCGTTTTTTTCACAACAAGAAAAAACCGTTTTTTATATAAATTTCTCAGGTTATTTTTCGAATTACCCCTTACCAAACACTATTTAAACAGAAAAATTAATATTCTGTGCTCTTTCTGAGATACTAGAGTCAATAACAATTTATAAACAAAATAGGTTTTAAAAATAACCGAAAACACCGGTTTTTTTCATAACCGGAGAAAAAAAGATTTTTTAATTATATTTTCAGGGTTTTTTTTCGGTTTAACCCATAAAGGACACTATTAGAACCAAACCAAAAAATATGCGTTTTGAGATGCCAATATATACGCAATTTTTAAACAAAATAAGTTAAAAAATAACCCATAACACCGGTTTTATTCACAACCGGAGAAAAGAACGGTTTTATGATTAAATTTCTCAGGTTATTTTTCGAATTAACCCATTAAAAGACACTATTTGAACAGAAAAAATTAAAATTTTGTGCTCTTTCTAAGATGCTAATGTATCAATAAAAAAATAAACAAAATAGGTTTAAAAATAACCGATAAAACCGGTTTTTTTCACAACCGGAGAAAAAAAACGGTTTTTTGATTATCCGGTCCAACGGTAGTGTATCGGTCCGGTTTTCTTTAAAATTCAACAACAGGGCTAAAAAAAAACCGGCTGAAAGTCAAGCTAAAACACCTAAATTTTAATACCTTAAAAAGATGAGGGTTTACTGGTCCGTTTTTTTTAATTCGTCAACCAGTGTAAAAAACCGGCTAAAATTCTGATTCAAATCTAAAACTTAAAATGCTTGAGTATATGAGAGTGTATCGGTCTGTTTTTTTCAAATGTAACAACCTGTGAAAAAAACGGCTATTATTCTGCCTCAGCTAAAAGCTTAAATTTAATTACTTGAAAAGGTAAGATTGTATCGGCCTGGTTTTTTTACATTCAACAAACGCCGAAAAAAACGGCTGAAATTCAAACTCAAAAACAATTTAACTTATAAAACTGTATTAAAATGTTCTCCCGGTTGATCAAGAATTCAAATTTTTCCCCATTACAGGTTTTAAAAGCAATTTAAAGTGTGAAACCGAATAAAAACCGATGGTTTATGACCAAATCTTTGAAAATCGATGTTGTTTCTATTGTATGATTCTTAGTAACCATCCATAAACATCAACAGATCGGTTTTTATTCAGACGAAACCGTTTTTGTAATGCATTTCAAGTGTAGGAAAAACCGGGTTTTCGGTTTTTTAAATAACCGGTTATTTTGGTCGGTTTAAACCGAGCGGTTTAACCGAGAGGAAAAATAAACCGGTTAACCGAAAACCGGTTATTTTGAAAATTTTGACATCCCTAGTGTGTAGTTTAAGCAAATAATAACGTGTGTACAGAAGAATATCCCACGAACCTAATGCTGTTTTCGCCGCATAGTGACAACCGTCGCAGGGAAATGGGTTCTACAGGAAAAGCGGGCTATACAGAGAAACATGCAATTTTAAAGGAAGAAAGGAACTTTTTTTTTCATACTTTTAAAAAATGTTTTCAAATGGATTTTATGTTATGTGAGAGGTTCCGTACTAGAAATAATTCACCCAAGTCATTATGATTCACATTCACTTAAAAATTATAGAAATTCTATTTTATTTCAAGAAATAAGTTTATATAAGGTTTTTCTGAGCATAAAAGAGTATATTCTTTTATTTATAAACTTTATTGCGAAACTCAAGGGCAAAAAGCGAGAAATTATAAAAAGCCCTATGTTGAATACCATACATGCCCACCTCTGAATAGGCATTATTGGGTTTTTCCAAAAATAAGATATAATCAAAAACTGATCTAGATATAATTTCTCAGGATACCCTAATATAAATCCTAGGCAGACGTTATAAAAAATTTAGCTTTAAATTTTTTAATTATGTTAATGGATAGAAAGAACTAATTTTGATACCATGCGTATATTCTTAATAAGTGTAGTTTCATCCAGTTTTGACTTTCTAACACAGTTTATAAATCAAGATATGGAATATCAAAACTATTAAAATTATTAAATCAAATATTTTAGAATTTATAATTAATTTTTCATATCCACCACCAGAGATAGCAAAACCCGGGTTTTTTTTACAAGTGGGTTGGGTTTTTGAATTTAAACGTCTAAAAGTTTGAAAAACCCATTCAATAATGAAAAAGACCCCACTGAAATTGGAAAAACACTCCCTTAATTATCGAAACCTGGTTTAAATTTTTAAAAAACCCACTTAAATTTTAAATAAATCCTAAGCTTTGAAAAAACCCATTCAATATTGAAAGAAATCTATTTAACTTTGATAAAAAAACACTGAAAGTTTAAAAAAAATCCTCCTTAATTTTTTATAAAGTTTAAACTTTGAACTTCAAACTTCCTAAATTTTGAAAAAGCCCATTCAAAAATGAGAAAACCCCTTAATTATTGAACTCAGGTTAAAATTATGAAAAAACCACCCACTCAACTGCAGTTCTTGGTATGTTATTTCGTTAAATGTTTTTCTTCAATATTAAAACTGCAAAAATCTTGATTTTTCTTGAAAAAAAACAAAATTGGGTCCAAAATGAGGGGTTTTTCATATGTTTTTTTTAAACCCATTGGGTCCAACCCAGCCAACCTTGTCCACCACATACAGGGTGTCTCAAAAGGTCTAGTACAAACTTGGAGGGATGATAGGACTCATCAAAAGGAGCAAGAATTGGTATAGAAAGGGGGTTCGCAAATGAGTTTTAAGGGGTGAATCCCCTGGGTGAAAATCAGCAAAAAAAACTTGCAGATTTGTGCAGAAACAGATACAATTGTTCGATTCCGGCATTTATTACATTAAACCAATTCCAATACTTTTGTATAAAAGTATTATGAAAATGTTAATTTCATTAAAAAACAGACCAATAAATGCAACAGGCATGCGTTGTAGGTAGATAGACTGCAAAAGAAAATGTCAAGACGAATACATTTTAAAACTAGAGTCTAGTTGGTTGGTTGTTGTTTTTAGTTTTATGGCACAAGAAACAAGAGTCTGACCAAGGAACTATTTTAACTGTAATCTACCTATAACGCATGCCTGTTGCATTTATTGGTCTGTTTTTAAATGAAATTAACATTTTCATAATACTTTTATACAAAAGTATTGGAATTGGTTGAATGTAATAAATGCCCGAATCGAACAATTGTATCTGTTTCTGCACAAATATGCAAGTTTTTTTGCTGATTTTCACCCCGGGGTTTCACCCCTTAAAACTCATTTGCGACCCCCCTTTCTATACCAATTCTTGTTCGTCTTGATGAGTACTATCATCCCTCCAAGTTTGTACTAGACCTTTTGAGACACCCTGTATACAGGGGCGTATTGGAGTTATATTCCCACGAAATTCAAAATTTTTTTGACCGCATAGGAAAGTATTAAATTTTTCACAAATCCTCCCCCAAAAATCCCAATACCCCTCTTTAAAAATTTTGATTACATTTTCACGGTATTTTTTTAATGTTTTTCAGTTTTTCGAACTTCTCCCTTTTGAAAACTGCTTAAGAGTCCCTCACATGTTATTAAAACCGTAGGAGTGTCGACTGAATAAAAACAATGAACACATAACGTTAAATATTAACGAGTAATGTTAACTCTAATACAAAATTTTCATTCTTCCCCTCTCCCAGAAATGGACTCCTCCTCTGGGCCCAACAGGAGCTTCAAAATGTGGGGGGGGGGTGAATAACTGAATGCGGGAGGGGAAGAGATCCCCCGAACATCCAATTAATTAAGGCCTAATGCCTTCATTAAGGCTGTGTCGAAGATCCCCAAGATTGGAACAATCTGGCCGAAGGGAGGGGGAAGGGAGGGGGGAAAGGAATGGTCAGTTGTGGGTGGGGGAGAGGAGATGGTTTGAATGAAGTTTCATTAAAATTAAAGTTGAATACCTTAAAGAGGGGTGTTTGACGACCATTTTGTTGAAGCAGTTATAATGAAAGGTATTTGTGTGATTTTAGAAAGGAAATTGAAATGATGGCTAAGGGATAGGAATGCCTAGTTAAATTTTTAATTACTGTGTTTTATGTAAAATGTTATTGAAGAAATGGAAAAATACTAAATGTAGCTGTATTTTTAAATGTACAGTAGAACCCCGATTATTCGTGAGCGGATTATCCGCGAATGCCACGAAAAATTTTTTTAACGATGAGAGCAAATTTTAGATGAGATTACAGACATTTTAGATGCAGAGAAAAGGTTTCTGGTGTACAGTACATATTTTAAAAGTTTTACACATCATGGTTTTTGTGCAATAAAACATAGTTTTTATGCTGAAATATTTTTTCGTGCTTTCACCTCAGTTTTAGTCTTTTTCGGGTTATCCGCGATTTTCGCTATCTGCGGTACCCTTGCCACCAAATTCCGCGGATAATCGAGGCTCTACTGTATGTAAACCTTTTATATGTGATCTGTTGAAATAAAAATAAACTTTATTACCCTTAAACACAGAAACAAACATAAATTATGGAAAATTATGTTCAGCAATAGGGGAATAACCTCATGCGGCTGACTATTTTAGGTAAAGTTGACACTTGGTTGAAAAAATGTGAATAACAGGCATCAAAACATGTTTAAATTTTTAGAAAGCAATGTTTAATGGATTGGGAAAAGTTTGAAATTTTAGTCCTGTTAAATGAGAACTACCTTAAATTTTCAGGAAACTTTTATATGAAATTTGTTGGTTCAGTAGTAATCAATAGTAATGTGAAACATATTTTCATCACTCCTATTTAAACAAGTATCGTTTCAAATTTTAGCTTATCAGAAGAATCTAGCAGCTGGGAACGCAATTTAAAATCCATCGGCATGACTTAACAACGAATATAATCTTTTTCGGCAGCCTTATCATTTCGCCGACATCAAAAATCGTTTCAAACTGCACGCTTCGTAAACACAACACACACACACATAAAACATCTAAACTCCTCTCATTCGAGTAATTGCAGACTGTCGCGTGTTGGCTACCGAATGTCGTGATTAGGACCATTAGGGCCAAGGATGTGTATTGTTCGGAAACGGAATATTTTATACAAAACAGAAGCCCTCTCTCACTAACCCTTTGGTCGATGGTCCACAGTAATGGAAAATTGATGCCTTTCGCATTGTGCTTAGCTCGACAACCATTTTAGGGGAGGGGGGCATGCAAATGTGGAACATTCGATTGATTTTTGAGGGGGGGTGACGGTTACCCCCCATAATGGAGGTTGGTAACGAGGTAGACGCAAAAGACCGTTATTATGAAAAGTTACTAATTAATATGATGATCCTTGAGGGGAGTTACCAACCATTGAGTTTGCGCAATGTAGCATTATTTGTTTTCCCGTAGTTATATTCAAATGTACGCTTTTAACGAAATGTGTTTAAATTTGGAAAGGGAAATAATGAACAGATGAAGAAAATTATACGAAGTACCTACTTTTGCAGAAGAGAGTAGACGATTTAATGTAATGGGGATCTTTTTTATGGAGTTAACGAGTACATTAGCTAAAAAATAAAACGAAACTGTGGGTATGTTTTAGACACGATTTAAATATCGGGTTGTTTAAGTCCACAAACCCTTAGCTGAATTAATCTAACGCTGTATTTTAAGAATAACATTTACTTTCAATCCAAAAACCAAATACACTTTTGACTGATTTTTCTCTTTTAATTTTTGACATTTTTATAAACTCAAAAAGTTTCTAAAAACCGACAGAGGGTGATGTAACCTAATAGGGATTTGACTTCTGATGAGGGACCAGGATTTTAAAAACCTAAATTACCATAAACCGGATAGTTTTTTAAATATTAAAAAGGTATGAACTTTTTCTCTACTATATTGATACACATTGATGCCTAACTCATCATATTTATAATTTTTAATTCAGATGCTATCAAATTCAGTGCTGTTTAGTGCATGTTCACCTTCTGTATGGAAATTTTCCCCACCTTGCCAATCTTTTTGATTCATCCATGTTACTAAATCATCTTCTCCATACATAATAAATCAACCATCCGAATGGGTTTATGGGAACTCCCCTAAAAGGGGGATAGGATCTAACATTCAACCGCGTAGAAATGAAAACCTATTCAACAATGAAGTCGATGTGCGTAAAAAGGCCCTTCAGTTTTTTTTTGAAGGAGTGTGAAAGCTCCCAGCTGAGCGTGGCAAAGAAGCCTCTTGTAAGCAAAATGCTCTTCCTTTTTTGATGAAGTAACGACCCCCCTCCACCAGATGGCGCCTTCCCCAGCGCTTATTAATTCGGCACGCTAAGAGGGAGATAAAATGCTTAATTATTCTCGGCCGAAACTTTCAAATACAAACATTATAATTAACGGGCCAACCTCCCGAAAGCGGCGGGCTTAATTTGGCTCGGAGAAAATCCCCTTGTTTATACCCCCTAGTCCGGGTTAAGTTGAGTTGCGCAGCAGCAGCTCGTTTTTATTGCCGTTATTATTCATTTTTCTCTCCGCGCGCCTTTTTTTTCTCTTCATTCGAATCAAAAATATTGTTATTGTTCTTTTTCTTGACAGAACTTATCGTTCGGAGGGGAGGCACGGAAATAAATTCCCGAAAGAAATAGGCGAACGCTGGAAGTTATTGTATCTTAATGAAAGGATTTGTTTTCTCCTCGAACGCAGCTACTAGGAAAGAGGAGAAGAAGAGATCTAGTTATGCTCCGTTCTAAATAAATATTAAAAACGTTTTTAGGAGCTCATGTTGCTCCGTTTTTTACCTATCTCTGGCGTAGAATAACGGAGGAGGAGCTATGTTGGTGGATTTAATTTTAATTAACATTACGCGCGTTAAGGAAGTTTTTTCAGCTGTGCTGTTTTTTGTCTCACAACAGCGGAATAAAGGGAAATAAGGTACAGCCGCTTTGTTTACTCAGGGCTCAGCTGGGAATCGTCGCTTCCTTCTTTCATCGTTCGTTCTTTTTTTTTGTTTCTCTAATATTTTCTTTCATTTAGGGCTGTATCTACCTACTCGTCCCCTTTGGCGAACACACGGGGTGAAAACCCTTAAGTGTATTCTACTATACTTCACAACAACGTTTCCTGAACCCAGTACGTCACTACGCGGAAGGTGAAAGTGAGTAAACATAGAGCCTGTTGGGTTGATAGGAGGATGAAATAATTTTTTGAGGGCTGATTCTTAGATCATTAGAGAGTCCAAAAACATTATATACTCAGTTGCAACTTGAGCCTGTAGAAATATGCCGAGAGCAACCAAAGAAAGTAGTTCCCCGAGAGGAGTCTGAATTTTGAGTGAAATTTAGAGCTTCAATTTTGAATAATGATTAGTTTTTTAAATCCACGTATATTAAGCATCTTTTCATCCTGATATGCATGAAATGTTCAGCATTATTATTTTTTAAAGTGGCGTAACCAGGGCCCGACTTACAAGTTTGGGGGCCCAGGGCAAAAGACTCGCTTGGGGCCCTCGACATGTTTTAAAGTAAAATTTAAATTTATTTGACTTAAAATGGCAAAATTAATGACCTTTAATTCTTATGTAAACTCTTCGTAAAAATTCGGGGCCCCTTTAAAAGGGGGGCCCAGGGCAAGTACCCCGAATGCCCTCCCAGAAATCAGGCTCTGGGCGTAACGCGTCACTCGAGAGCAATGCATTTCAATGCGAGATTCTTGGCAATCGGCCAAGAGTCTCGTCCCCTAATGCGCGAGCTCTAGCTTCTTGCCTGGGTGATAATTTTGTCTCAGTCACCGTGAAAAAAGTCTCAAGGGCGCGATTAGCCTAAGTTCTCTAAAAAAAACTTAAAAGTTTAAACCTTAGTGTTTGAAAAGCATTTTACATAAACAAAATGTGTATTACAGTCCAAATAAAAGAATTTAGATTTTAAAGTTTTTTCATCCAAAGGGTATAGCCGGGTTAGTATGGGAAATTTGCATCAGCGGCCTTTTTGACTGGCACTTGGGGGATCGATTTGATGTTGAATAAAAATAATTCACTTAAATTTTTAGCTCAGCTCAAACGGTTTTCGAGATTTTCAAAAAAAAACCCCTCTTTTTTTATTTTGTTATTTAGCCTCATATACTCCTCTATACTCAGGATTTTTTCCAAATTTTTTGAAGGGTTGGAACAATATAAAAAAATTTAAAACTAATTTTTTTTCCGGAAGTTTTGCGATTTTTAATATGGCGCCGATCTTCCGCGTGGAAGGGAACTAGATATTCGTAATAAGGACCCCAAAAAACATATAAAACCGTCGAAAAAAATCGTATGTACAAATTTTTTTCGGAATAAATGCCGATTGACAATATTGCTATTTTTGAGCTTTTTTGAATTTTTGGTACTTTTCCATTTTGTCATTAGAATCATGTTTTTTGAACCCTGAAACATAATATTACACCAAAAATGTCTTCCTATCATTAAAAGAACCAAAAATAAGGCCTCGGGAGACCATTTTGTTTCTAACAGGAAGTCCCGAACGGGACTTCCGCCAGAGTTCTTCTGATCAATTTTGGATTCAGCAGGTTTCAAACTATAATTTCACCAAAACGCCTCTTTCACAATCTGAATAATTATTCCCTTTAACAACTACTAAGTAAGCTTATATAAACGCAATATTTCAGGAAAAAATTAGTTTTAAATTTTTTCATATTGTTCCACCACTTCAAAAAATTCGAAAAAAATTCCTTGATTGTAAAAGAGAAGATTGTAACTCTAAGTGCGGCATTGGAACCCTTCCGTGGGTGCTTTGGGGATGTTAATACCTCAACCGCTTTTAGTAAAAATCATTGCTGCATATTGCCATCAAATTTGGGTCCTTGCTAAAGGGTTAGGACCCTTCAAACTTGATTTGTGTGAAAAATAAGAGGAAAAAATAGCGTATAAAAACCTCTACAATTTTAAGCAATTTTTTGGCATTTTAAGGGGGGTAATAACCCCTTAAACCTATCCATTTGCTACAAAATTTCATATTTCACAAATTTCAACCTTCCTTGTCCCTTTGGATGTAATTTAAAGACTAAAGTAATGCTTTTTGACCCTGATAATCGAATCCAAAGTCATTAAGTCATTGAAAAACGTAAAAAGGGAGAGGGGCTGTTCCCCGAAAATCCTGAGTCAATTGAGAATTTTAATGGTGATTTTCGTATTCAGCGACCCAAACTCTATAAGAAATGACTATTTTCATTGTTGAACAGTGTAATCATTCATAGTATAATAAATAAATCATTAGTAAAATAAAGTATAATATTATAAATTAAAATATAAATTAATCATTAAAAACTATTTTATAATACTAGCCCAGGGTCGATAATTTTTGAAACCAAAAAAAGTAAAAGTAGGATGAAACCTATTGGAAAAGGAAGATAATATAAAAAAAGAAAGGAAAAATAAATTACGGGCGATCTGAGGTCGGGAAGGGGAAGGGGAAGGGGGGTAAAAAGGGTTTTTTCGAATAAAAAATGGTTTATCTCGATTTCCGGCAAAACTATAAGTTCTATGGAAAAAAGTTAAATGGCAGAGTTGTAGGTAATAAAAAGATCTACAACTTTCGTATTCACACTTTTTTCACATAACCTCAAAACTTATGTGAAAAATTCAAATAATCAAGTTTATGGTTTTTGATTTTTATGTTTTACAAAAAAAATTTTTCACGAAATTCGGTAAAAACCTACCTTTTGATGTCCCAAACACACTTTAATTTTTTTATTTAAAATATTTATTTTTTCACCTTATTTTGACTTGATATCGAAAAAGCACCTTAATTTTCAATCGAAAATTCTCACGTCAAAATATCTGCTTTTTTAAAAAAGTCGGTGGGCTTTTTGTTCGTTGAAATATCTACTTTCTGATGGCGTAAAAAATATATACATCACTATGGTAAATGTTCTCAGAAAATGCAAAGAAACGAAAAAAGCTCGAAAAGTGTTCAATAATAAAAACCATACAAAAATGCCATTTTTGAAAGAAAATACCAGAAGAACAATGCAGAAATAGTACGATATTTTTGAAGGATTCATATTTGAAACTATTAGACTTGAAAATAGATCTTTTACATTTCTATAACCTGGCTTGAGAAAAAAAATGTCATGATTATTTGAATTTAATTGATTCAAAAGGACCAAATGATCAATATCTTGACCCACAACAATGACAGTTTTATCAGTATACCTGGCAATTTCTATCGAGGTCTTAATTATGTTAGCTTGTCTGCATTTTCTTCTGCTTGTTAACAGGAAAATCCTTGTGACTGTAATATTTTCATTAACGTTTTATTATTTTTTCCTTGTTTTTCTCGTTAGATAAAAATTTTTCTTGCAAAAATGGTATTTTTTTGTATGGTTTTTATAATTGAACTATCTTCGAGCTTTTTTCGTTTCTTTGCATTTTTTGAGAACATTTACCATAGTGATGTATATACTTTTTACGCAATCAGAAAGTAGAGATTTCAACGAACAAAAAGCCCACCGACTTTTTTAAAAAAGCAGACATTTGACGTGAGAATTTTCGATTGAAAATTAGGGTGCTTTTTCGATAACAAGTCAAAATAAGGTGAAAAAATAAATATTTTAAATAAAAAAATTAAGTGTGTTTGGGACATCAAAAGGTAAGTTTTCACCATATAATCACGGATATTTTTTTTGTAAAAGATAAAAATAAAAAACCAAAAACTTGATTATTTGAATTTTTCACATAAATTTTGAGGTTATGTGATAAAAAAGTGGATACAAAAATTGTAGATCTTTTTATTACCTACAACTTTGCTATTTAAATTTTTTCCATAGGACTTGTAGTTTTGCCGGAAATCGAGATAAACCGTTTTTTATTCGAAAACCCCCCTTTTTACCCCCTTCCCCTTCCCGACCTCAGATCGCCCGTAATTTATTTTTCCTTTCTTTTTTGTTATATTCTCTTCCTTTTCTAATGTGTTTCATCCTACTTTTATTTTTTTTTTCACTTTTTACCATTTTCAAAGGCTTCAGCACTAGTCTATACTAGAGAGCCTATACAGGGTGTATCTGAAATGGTGCAACAAACTTTCAGGGATGATAGTGCTCATCAAGACCAACAAGAATCGGTATAGAAAGGGGGTCCCAGACCAAATCCCAGGGAGTTAAAAATGGAGCGACACCCCAAAAAATCATTGAAAAATTCAATTTGTAGAAGAACTACTATTGGTAAAAACTTAATTATGGTCTCAAAAACTGTGGTTTAATATGATCTTTAAAATTACTTCAAAAGCCTTCACTTTAAAATTTGTTTTATTATGAAAAAGTTAAAAAACACAAAAAATGTGAAAAATCTGCCAAAACCTTATTTTGTATTTCGAAATCCTACCTTTTGATTTGATAATCTGAAAGATCATAGTTGAAAACCCTTAAGTACAAAGTTTCACGTAAATACAATCAATATTAAACGCTTGAGATGCTGTTAAAGTTTGTTTTTTAGGTGCGCAAGCAGTTTTCTAGAGCTGTTTCCAGAACAGCTGTGTGCGCACCCAAAAAAAAACTTTAACAGGATCTCGAGCGTTTAATATTGATTGTATTTACGTGAAACTTTGGAATTAAGGGTTTTCAACTATGATCTTTCAGATTATCAAATCAAAAGAAAGGATTTCGAAATACAAAATAAGGTTTTGGCAGATTTTTCACATTTTTTGTGTTTTTTAACTTTTTTCATAATAAAACAAATTTTAAAGTGAAGACTTTTGAGGTAATTTTAAAGATCATATTAAACCTTAATTTTTGAGACCATAATTAAGTTTTTACCAATAGTAGTTCTTCTACAAATTGAATTTTTCAATCATTTTTTGGGGTGTCGCTCCATTTTTAACTCCCTGGGATTTGGTCTGGGACCCCCCTTTCTATACTGATTCTTGTTCGTCTTGATGAGTACTATCATCCCTGAAAGTTTGTTGCACCATTTCAGATACACCCTGTATAAGAGAGAGAGACAACTCGCTTTAAATTAAAGCGTCTCTGCGCATCCAATTCTGTCCAAATTCTGTCCAAACTGTATCATGCCGCCCCACGCTTATCCTATGTAATCCAATGGAGGGAAACCTGTGGCGAACAGAAAAGTTGTTTACCGATCTGCGCGCGCTATACTGAGTTGTCGCCTCTCTTTCGCATACAGGCTCTCTAGTCTATACTTCCAAAATAAAATTTCAATTTTTCAAGTAAAAATAAACCCATTTCATAAAAACGTTGGTTTTTATTATATGGTTCAAATTTTATTTTTAAAGTACTGGATTTAATAATTGTTTATAAAATTATCATAATTGTGCAACTGTTCTGAGTTCATTAATATAATTTTGAATGCACATTTTTGTTTATATATTGAAAAAAGCAAGTAATACTTAGTAGATGTATACATGAAAATTAGTTTAGCATATGCAGCTTACATTTTTTAAGTTAAATGTTTTCATGTGTGATATTAAATATCAAAGAAAAAGCATTGCAAAGTAACTGTAATATGTTTCTGAAAACATTTTTTTATAACAAACTTAAAAATTTTCAGTTTTTCCCGAGTGGAATCCAACGTTTTTTGGGGAAAAAATGCTTAATATAGCGTTGAAACTTCATTTTTAAGTATTGTATAATAATAGGGGAGAGTGCTGTACCTAAGGACGGTTGTACCTTCAGCCACCGCATTTTAAAATTCGGGAAAAAATGGAAATTTGAATTTGTGGTTGAATTTTAATGTAAACAGGTGCTATCTAGTTGCTAACGTGAAATCAGCTCTTTAAAATAATATTTATATTTAATATAATAAATTTACTGTTTTTATATGCTCAAAGTTTTTTTTAGTGCATCACTACATTAATATTTTTCTTCCCCTTAAATTATAATACGACATCTTTGGTTGAGTAGATAAAATTATTCTGATGCCATTCATTATTTGCTGTAAAAAAACTTAGTTTGAATCTTCTCAAATCATAAATGCTAACGTTAATCCTTATTGACTGCCAGACTTTTATAGTAGCTTTAATAAAAATCTTAATGACTTCAATGGTTTCTATAAAAAAACTTTAACTTGTTTATTACTGGTATTCCATGCATGATAACACACTATTTCAATTATAAAAATTCTTCCATTCTTTATCTTGAAGTCGTCTTCATGAAGTTCATTTTATGCTTATTAGCAATACTGCATTGTTAACAATCGATCCATGTATAGTTTTTTCTAACGTAATAGAAGATTTAAAGTTCCAAAAAATCTCAAGTATGCAATTTTAACGAAATGTTGTTCCCAAATAATGAGATACTAAACGTCCGTTAAGTAGTCAAATTATGCCTTTTCTCACCTTGTAATAAAAATAGGGGAGAGTGCTGTACCTAAGGACGTTTGTACCTTCAGGCTCCGCCTTTTAAAATTCGGAAAAAATGGAAACTTGAATTTGTGGTTGAATTTGAATGTAAACAGATGCTATCTTGTTGCTAACGTGAAATCAGCTCTTTAAAATAATATTTATATTTAATATAATAAATTTACTGTATTTATATGCTCAAAGTTTTTTTTAGTGCATCACTACATTAATATTTTTCTTCCCCTTAAATTATAATACGACATCTTTGGTTGAGTAGATAAAATTATTCTGATGCCATTCATTATTTGCTGTAAAAAAACTTAGTTTGAATCTTCTCAAATCATAAATGCTAACGTTAATCCTTATTGACTGCCAGACTTTTATAGTAGCTTTAATAAAAATCTTAATGACTTCAATGGTTTCTATAAAAAAACTTTAACTTGTTTATTACTGGTATTCCATGCATGATAACACACTATTTCAATTATAAAAATTCTTCCATTCTTTATCTTGAAGTCGTCTTCATGAAGTTCATTTTATGCTTATTAGCAATACTGCATTGTTAACAATCGATCCATGTATAGTTTTTTCTAACGTAATAGAAGATTTAAAGTTCCAAAAAATCTCAAGTATGCAATTTTAACGAAATGTTGTTCCCAAATAATGAGATACTAAACGTCCGTTAAGTAGTCAAATTATGCCTTTTCACACCTTGTAATAAAAATAGGGGAGAGTGCTGTACCTAAGGACGTTTGTACCTTCAGGCTCCGCCTTTTAAAATTCGGAAAAAATGGAAACTTGAATTTGTGGTTGAATTTGAATGTAAACAGATGCTATCTAGTTGCTAACGTGAAATCAGCTCTTTAAAATAATATTTATATTTAATATAATAAATTTACTGTATTTATATGCTCAAAGTTTTTTTTAGTGCATCACTACATTAATATTTTTCTTCCCCTTAAATTATAATACGACATCTTTGGTTGAGTAGATAAAATTATTCTGATGCCATTCATTATTTGCTGTAAAAAAACTTAGTTTGAATCTTCTCAAATCATAAATGCTAACGTTAATCCTTATTGACTGCCAGACTTTTAAAGTAGCTTTAATAAAAATCTTAATGACTTCAATGGTTTCTATAAAAAAAACTTTAACTTGTTTATTACTGGTATTCCATGCATGATAACACACTATTTCAATTATAAAAATTCTTCCATTCTTTATCTTGAAGTCTTCTTCATGAAGTTCATTTTATGCTTATTAGCAATACTGCATTGTTAACAATCGATCCATGTATAGTTTTTTCTAACGTAATAGAAGATTTAAAGTTCCAAAAAATCTCAAGTATGCAATTTTAACGAAATGTTGTTCCCAAATAATGAGATACTAAACGTCCGTTAAGTAGTCAAATTATGCCTTTTCACACCTTGTAATAAAAATAGGGGAGAGTGCTGTACCTAAGGACGTTTGTACCTTCAGGCTCCGCCTTTTAAAATTCGGAAAAAATGGAAACTTGAATTTGTGGTTGAATTTGAATGTAAACAGATGCTATCTAGTTGCTAACGTGAAATCAACTCTTTAAAATAATATTTATATTTAATATAATAAATTTACTGTTTTATTAATTAAATAAAATAATATTATTAAATTTTATTAATTAATTTTTATACATTAAAATTTTTCTTCCCTTTAAATTACAATACGATAAAATGTGATATAAGGGGCGAATCTCCAAGATTTTGAGTTTTTATTTTTGATATTAGAAATTGTCAGACCTCAATTCTTTTATTTTTTATAGAACTTTTAATGCAAAAACACCTGGTGTTGTACCTTCGGACACCATACATGTTGTACCTACGGACACGTTCTTGTGGGTGTCTATAGCTAATCGGCGTTTTTGAATCAGGTTTTATTAAAGTGAATGCATTTTAATGTATATTAAGTTAATTTTAAATGGTTATCTATATGTCGGCAATTATTTTCAAGTGATTATTAGATGAAAAATCAAATATATTGTGATTTAAACTACTTTTTAAAATTTTTGATTTTACTTTGCATTTAATGTAAAATATGGTATAAAATCTTAAGCACCCTATCGCATTTAAGTATGATGATTATAAAAAACTTGAAATTTCCCGCGAAGAAGATTTGCGAAAGTTATTACCACCAAATGCTTGCACAACTAAGTGCAAATCGAATTGTTTTTATGGATCAGTGAAGTGATCAGATCTATCAGCATGATTGATTAAGCTATGGCGCAAGTTCAGACTTGCGTATGCGCCAAGTTTTTAGCGTTAAAGATGACTAATATGGTAACCCTAACTCATGTTAAAAGAGTCATTTGGCTTCTAAATGTGTCGCTAAACAGCCAAAAATCGCCAAGCTTACGCAACTCTGAACTTGCGCCGAAACTATTACCTCAAACTTCGATCTGAAAATCCCATGTGATTTATGTATTTTTGGTAAAAAATCAAGACTTTTATCATTCATCTTCGTTTTAATATTCTAAATCTACATTACTTTAAAAAATCTATTCTCAATTTTAAAAATGCTTTAAATAGTATATTAAAAGGTAATACACCAATTAAAATGTTCATTTTAAGCAAGCTTTTTTCGACTAAAAATTTCCTTTTTAAGGGTTGTTCACAGGTACAACTGGGTCTGTCCATAGGGAGAGCACGTTGTTGTACCTATGGACACAAATTTTGTCAAGTTATTAAATTGAATTAAAAATCCAATTTTGAAGATTTTAGCTAATAAAAAATATTACCCTCTTTGCTAAGGTTAGGACTATAGGTTGGGCACTTTAAATGTTAAAAATGTGATTTTACCTCTCTTAGAAAAATCCAAACGTGATTTTTGTCCAGAGGTACAACACTCTCCCCTATCATCTAAAACCTTTTTGATTGATATCGGTAAAATAATTCTGTAAAAAGTATTTGAAATTAACATTTCAATTTTTTCGAAAAGAAATAAACCCTTCGGAAAAAAACAGAAAAAAAAACGTTTTTTTTTTTCCAAAGTTTCCGGTTTTTCCCGGCCATTCCCATCTCTAATCGCACCAAAAAACTTAAGTTTCTTAATTTCCCACGAAACAAGCGAGCGACAAAACTTCGTGGTTGATTTGTAGGGTTTTATGAGACTTTTTGAGTTGCACCCAAAGCTCCTTGTGGAGGTTACAGAATTTTCACGGGACTTGCAGCTCAGCCACTACACAAAATTTGAGGCCGATTGAGAAATTTTTTGATTTAAAAAAAATTATCAAAAATCGTCTTTTCCGAAGCACCTGAAAGGCACTGTATATTTGGACGGCTTTTTTTCAACTAAACTCTACTCTAACTTCCACGGCTAGGCGTTTCATTGGTTCCATCACTAAGCGCCGAGACTGCTACGTCATCACGAGACCTACAGCGCATGCGCCACTGGCCGTTTTAGCCGTCCAAATATACACTTCGCACCTGAAAACGCTTAATTGCATGCATAGTGACGTCACAGTTTATTGACATTGCCTAAAATGTTTGCTTTGGATTTCTGACCGTCACCAGAAGTGTCTAGAAGGTAAATATTTATTAAAACATTCATACCGGACACTTCAGAAAAAGAAATCATCAACTAAAACATAGAAATTCAATTTTGAGTGCAATTTTGCCAAGACCCTCTATATCAGTGGTTCCCAACAGGTGGTCCGCGGACCACTGGTGGTCCTTCAGGTGAGGCCTTCAGAGGTGGTCCGTGAGAAGATTTTTAAATAACTTATCCAAAACATGTGTGGAAATTTAAAAAAAATAGTTTTCCTAATCACAGATTCCAGGAAATAGTAAAAACACAACAGATACAAAAACATAAGTAAAAAATCGTGTCTCATAAATAAAAAAGGTTAGGTTCTCTTTCTCTCCCATGAATTATTTGTTCATTTCTATTATTTTTTACAGTTTTATTCAACAGTAGTTTATTACAGACAGAGAGTAGAAACGAAATGGGATGATGTGGAAAAGTATTTTGCATCAGATTAATTAAAACTGAGAGGCGTCGGGGTGGGGCTAATAAAGAATCGAATGATCGGACTTATACTATGTTTGATATGAAGTGAAGCGTGGAAGTGTTAAAAGATAATTCAAACTGGGATGCTATGGTCTGACAGAGGGTCTTCGAGAAATAGTGGTATGAAAAGAGGAAATTTCTGAGATACACGCGAAATAGGTTTGTTCGAAGATATGAGAAACATTTATTGCCAAAAATGCGAAAGTTTTCTATTTTAATCGCTCCTTTGAAATAATTATTGACTTTTGACGCGGTTTCTTTCGGGAGAACATCAGCCTTGCCTACCTCGCCTATAGATTTTCTTCTGCCACAACTCATAGTCAGTGCATGTCCAGTTTGTTTTTTTGTGATCAACAGAATTCCTGGTTATCTCATTCGTCCTGCAGTTTAAGTTTAAATTTATAAGTACTTTCTTTCAAATTTAAATCTACTAATAATATATTACCTTATTTGTTGGTTATGAAAAAGAAGAAAAATAACTATTTTATACTGTTTTTTTAAACCTGTAACTTTTGTGTAGCTGTGAACCCTTCCAGGGTTAATAGATAAAAAGGCTTGAAAAAAATGGTTAAATGGTCCTATATAAAAGGTATATTTTTAAATAATTAGATATAAAATTAATGTAATATATATATATTTTTCTTTTAAGTTCAATAGATTATTTAATTTTCTGTGATCTATTTAGAAACATTGTAAGACTCGGTTTCCCTTACTTCAGAAAAAAAGTCAAAATTTTAGACCCTCCATGATGAATGAATGCACTGGAAAAAAGTTAAAATTTTGAAGATACAGTTAGGGATAGGGATGGTCCGCGGAGGTTCTAATTTATGTGAAGTGGTCCGCAGACATATTTGAGTTGGGAACCACTGCTCTATATAAAGGCCTCCCAACTCGGCCGTGCAACGTCATAACTTTCACTCATCTTTGACGTCACTCGGTCACTCCATAGACTTAACATGGCAATTTTCACTCACGTTTGACGTCATTGTCTGGAGTTGGGTGGCCATGTATATAGAGGGTCTTGATTTTGCCCGATGGAATTCTACGTCACTATGCATGCAAACACACTTCGCGTTTTCAGTCACGTGTTTTTTTCTTGACTTTTAAATTAAAATATTTAATTACTTGTAAACTTTTATGAAAAATTGACAAAATATTTCATTTTGTTTTCCAAAAAACTATACGGAACACTTGAAAGTTTATGAAAATCTGACACATGCAAGTTCCTTATACTTCTCCACTCAGATATTGTGGGTGATGTATTCTGCCAGACACGACTTCGTAAAATATACAGGGAATCTAATTATCTGACAATTATTTTAGTAAATTAAAGTGAGAGTAGGCCAATAGTGTATTTATTTTGTGTATATTTATATTAATATTTCATTTGGTACTGTTTTTTTGTAATTTACTGATGATAAGAAATTGAACACGAACGACTCAGTCAGAATAACTCACAGAGCCACATCTCCAAAAATTTTCTTTCAGCTGCAAAAGAACAACTTAACTTGTCTACCATTTCAAATAAGAAAAAACTACGAAGCCTATTTGGGTGATTCTGTTCTATGATCATTGTTTACAATTTATTCGAATTTTATATTGTTTTAAACTTGCCTTTAAAAGGATAATTTTAAAATAATTGATTGTGATTTAATAATTCTTTTGAAAAATTATTTAAGTGTTCAAACTGGCGGGTGCTGATTATTCCTCCAATATTTACTACGCGCATGCGTCGGCAGGAACAACTGACGATTCCGCCATGTCGAACAAGGTATAAATTTATTTATAAAATTTTTTACTCTAATTTTATATTATTATAATGTATTAAATATTTGGTTTCTCTTTAGGAAGCATCCAGCGATAACTTACCCAAAACCCTGTAAGTATTAATTTAATCTTTTCTAAACGTGTTCGTTTATGTTACCGGTATCCATATGCGTTCGTTGAACAAATGAATTATTATTAATCTATTTTATTATATTTTTCCAGATATGTAGGAAATCTTGATCCCTCAGTTACTGATGAGCTAGTTATGGCACTCTTTGGCCAGATAGGAGAAGTGAGAGGGTGCAAAATAATATACGAGGTGAGATTTATTTAATTTGTTTGTATTGTTTCCCACCCCTTGTGAAATCAAAATAATGCTCACCAAAGTAACTGATATTTTTATCTTTCATACTCCAGATATCGCTTAATTGTAACATGTTACCTGCTAATGTTACGATTTTAATTTGGCTTCTAATGTAACATTAGTCTGAAATAGTCAGGGATCTGTCTAGGATTTTTTGGGAACTAACTATTTTGTGAAAATTTTAAAATAATCTGTGAAACAAATTTTTAATTTGTGAAAATAAAATACCTGTAATAAAATGAATTGAAAAATGTTTTTAAAAATCACTTTACATATACATTTTCAGGGGAGTTAAAGTTTTCAAATATTAGTATTATTAGTTTAGTAATAATTTGTGAAAATTCAGTTATAAATTGAGAAAATTTAGCAATAAATTGTGAAAAGAAATTTAAAATTTATGAAGCTACCGTTTTAACGATTGTTGAATTTGCGAAGCTACCGTTTTAACGATCGGCGAATTTGTGAAGCTACCTTAAAACGGTAGTAAATTTGTCCTGGACAGATCCCTGATAGTTAATTATATATAGTACAAACAAAAGTTGTTTATATTGACACATCCAGTAATTGTTTGCTTGCAATGTAGTTTTGTGTGAACACTGTTTTGATTAATGAAATTCATTTCTTTCGGGCTTGTAGGCCGTGGTCTATAAATAAATAAAAGGTCCAGACGTTCCGACGAAACGTCTGGACCTGGAAAGAAATGAATTTCATTAATCAAACCGGCTGTGAAAGTCTTCATGCTTACATTACTGTTTTGATTGTTATGGAGATATTTATTGAAGGGTGCTATTTTGATAAATCCCAAGAATCTGGGCCTAGGCAACATTTTTAGCACAAATTGGTGTTGTCAATGCCGTTTGCTGGCGAGTAATGGATTCAAGTTCTATTGAACTGAGCTGCCAGAATCCACCTTTTTATTGCTATTTTTTGGCGCATGCCTTGATTCTCTGGATGAACTGCTATTGTTTAAAGTTATGTGAAATATTTGGTTCTTTAGGATATGTATCGTACAAGTAAATAATTTTTCCCAGTACCTCAGAGCCAATGAGAAGTTTAAATGTCAGATCTCATTTTAAATTCCCATCCTCTTATTGGATCTGAGGTACTGGTAAAAAGACTATTTACATGCGTACATCATTAGGATTAGCTGGGCATAATCAGAGAATGTTTGTTTCACAAATTACTCAATTGAAATTGAATGGTTCAATTCTGTTAAGAGTCCCTACTAAATATCGCCCATCTCTTTTGAACGCTTAATTTCAAATATAAACAATTTTTTAAAATTTTTAATGATAAACTGAACAGTTATATATCTAATTAAATATATTATTCCATGAATTTAAAATTATTTAGCAATATTGTTTATACTTTTTGGTGTCCAAAAGAGAATGTCGATATTTAGAGGGGACTCTAACGGAATAGAACCATTAAAATTAACATACAGTGCAACACATAATTATAGGTCCACCTAAAAATTTCTTTAAATGTGAACAAAAACAATTTTTTATAGTGTGTGCTAAAATGATTTTTTAACATTCAGTAGAGAAAAACCAAAGCATTTTGGGGTCATCCATAAATTACGTGAGGTCAAAAAGGTGGGGGAAGGGTTTGGAAAAATATCACCAAGGGGGGAGGGGGGTCGATTAAAATCTCGCGTCTACATTTTAAGTTATAAATTATACGATTTTCTTTTTTTAAGTATGAGAAAGGACAAGAAACTGAAAATTATTTTTAAAAAGTTGTAGGTAAATCTCACTTGGGGGAGGCGGGGGGTCCAGCAAAATATCACTAAATCTCACACAGGGGGGAGGGGGGATCAAGATTTTGGAAAAAAACGCCTCACATAATTTATGGATGTCCCCTTTTATAATGTTTTTATTTATTTAATTTAACAAATTTCATTAAATTGAGAAAAATCACTTATTACACTGACACATATTTATAGGACTGACATTAATAATTTCATAGCTGCCAACTCTTCTGTTTTAGCTGAAAGATTTCTGTTTTTTAAGAGAATCTTCCGTCATCTGTTATTCAATCAAATACTTCAGTTTTTTCCAAATAATTTAAGCAGCCTATTTTTGCAAAGTTCAGAAAGGTTTTGAAATGGTGTTTGATAACAATGTCCTAAAAAAAGGATGAATCTTGTGCTTGTGCATATCAGGCCTCAAAAAATTAACATTAAGCAGGGACTAATGCAGGCCAATCTAGGTACCGTTTATCGGCACCTTCACAAAAATTCTAAAATTATTTTTAATGATAGACGAATTGTTTATGGTTGAATTAGTCTTTTAATTGCTATAAAACTGTAGCAATAAGTAATGTAATCTGTTTTCATTAATTTTATAGTTCCCCTTCAGAAAACTTGTAAAAAAATTCACAATAATGAAAAAGCTTTTATAATTTTTCACAAAAATTAAAAGGATGTGTAAGTTTTTCATAAAAATGGTGATTAAGTTTAAAATCCTGGATAGTCCCTGTTAAGAATAATATATTTAAAAAGTAATTAATTTCTATTGATCTGAAATTAGTTTTTTGATGTGTGTAAAGTTAGGTTAGAATGTGCTCATCTGATATTAAATTTGTTTTTCTTTGATTTTTGAACTGAAAGATATTTATTGATGCTACCTATTAACTTAGGTGTAGTAACTATGGTAGATAGTCTTGACTCTTGACTTTGATTAAGAAAAATGCCATGGGTTGGATACCTTGATTTTTAAAATATTCCTTTTTATTATAATCCCAATGTTGGCATGTATGTTATTTGACGTCCATTTCTGCATTATGTACAGCAGCATTGTCCTGTTGGAAAATTCGTTTACAACGACGAAATCTTCTCATGTATGGCAGAAGGTTGCTCTTAAGTACAGTTTGATATGTTACACTATCCATTTTACATGACACAAATGCCAGGGAGACAGTTTTATCACCACAAAATGCCCCCACACCATGCAACTAACCCCTCCAAAATTTCCTTTAGAGAAGTATATTTTATCTTTCCTTAAGTCATGCTAGTAAGAGTTAAACCGGTCAGGCCCATCCAATATCAATTTTTTTCATCACTGAACACTATCTGCAACCAGTGTTTTTCTTAGGATTTTTTGGAGGAGTAAAAATACTCCTCGACTTTTTTAGGAGGCGTGAAATTCATTTGTGAGGAGGGAAATACCGGAAATAGCATAAACTATATATAAAGAGACAAATTTTTTATAAAAATGCTTTTTTAATGAACAAACCGAAATATGAAAAAGGAGGATGCTATTTTGGTTTTTAACAATTATAGTGCATCTGTTAATTTTTTGTAGAAAATATTAAGCATTATAAATAAAATTAAAAGCCCCAGTGGCTCAGTGGTATAGTGCTTCGCGCTTCCACACCACAGGCCCGGGGTTCAATTCCCGGGCTGGGCAAGGTCCACTCAGCCTTTCATCCCTTCAGTGGGTCGATAAAATGAGGACCAAGCGTGCTTGGGAACTAAACACTGGGGGTCTCGCGTTAGAAGGACCACCTAACCGGGACACATGCCTAACACCTTGCACCCCAGGGCCCCACGGTCACGAAAACGAAGATGGGCATCGTAGGCCTTGGCCCACTAGGGCTGTTGCGCCAATGAGTTTAGTTTAGAGTTTATAAATAAAATTAATTTATTTTACATTAAGCATTGTAAATAAAATATTTATTTATTACAAATTTGAGTATAAAAATTTTTTGATTTCGGTGGGGTGCCCATTTTTTAAGCAGAACGTTTATTAAAAATTCAAAGCGTGAAAATACGCCTGGCTAGTTTTTAAAAGCGTATTTCCTATTTTCAATGCGTGAAATACGCTCTCAGAGGCATTAAAATTATCACTGTCTGCAACCAAAAAAATTACTGTAGTACAGAGAAGTGATGAAAAGCATAATTACATGGATAAAAACAAAATTCTTACTTTACTCCAGTCAGTTTGCATGTTTTTCCAGGCAAATTGTAGTCTTGCACTCAAGTAGGCAGGTTTTGAATATGGGAAGGTTTCAATTTTGCTTTCACAATGTCAGGACTTGATTTAATTACTCTTCTGATTGTTTCTCTGCTCACTTTTAGGCCATTTTCCCTCTTAATCTCCTTCAGAGTTATAGAAGAATTGGCTGCTGCTCTAATAATTGGCCGCTTATCTTGGGAAGATAACTAAACTTGGAGGGGCATCCAGGATGTTTTTTGTTCCTAACTGGTCTTATTTCGTAGAAAACTTCAACTAAACTCCTACTACATTATGAGACCGGCCTATTTTATGGGCAATTTCTCTTACTCCTTATGCACGGTCACCGTATCCCTCAATCAGGGGTCGCAGACCTCCTATAAATCCTATATTTTTGAAAAATTAGTAAAAACCTCCTATATTTTTGCTTGGGGTGCTAAAATTCGCACTGAAAACGTTATTGTATCTTTTTAATATAAAACCAGGTTCTTCTACTAATCCCTTTCCTTGCGATTTTTCCAATTTTGGTCCTTTTATTAAGTGAAATTTGGGCTTTTTTGCATGTTTTTTCGGATTTGCCTGCCGCAGGCGGGGTATGACACGCACTCACCCATAAAGTTTGCTTCTTCTCATGTTTTGTTCGCAATGCGGAAAAAACAACTTTACAGAGATTCAAATTCTCGTTGATGTTTTTCAGACTTGTTAACGCTAAAAGCTTCAAGTTGTAGTTTTGTAATATTACGCAAACATTTTTACAGATAAGTATGCTATTATAACCCAGGGGTCTGCCCAGACTTTTTGTAAAGGGTCCAGGTTTTGTAAAAATTGTGAAAATCATCATAATTTTGTGAATTTGAAATTAGCATTAAATTCGTTTTTTCAGCCAGGATCCTGTTATTTGTGAATTTGAAAATGATTTGTTGTATTTTTGAAAAATAGTGTCCATTTAAAGGATAAAATACTTGTGAAGGGTTCATTTTTAAGAAATATTTTGTGTTGGGTCTGCTTTTACACAATGAAATATTGTACGCCACTAATCTATTCCTCTTGTTGAGCAGAAATTCTGGGTTAAATTTTCCCCTCTTAAAAGTTTTATTATTTTTTTGCTGTAAAAAAACTTAAAACCTTTTTCTCCCTTTAGCCTGGGAACCACCCGTATTGCTTCGTGGACTTCTCAGATCACCTGTCTGCTGCTGCTGCCCTCTTAGCCATGAACAGACGGAAGTGTATGGGAAAAGTAAGTAATCTACTTATATTATTGTATTTTTGTTTCTTTCCTTGCTTTTTAGCTTTTTTATTTTGTGTGGGAGGTCTCAAGGAATCTTAAGTTATTCTGATTGGTTTTGAAACGTTTCTTTTTTAAATGGAGGTGCACAACCTGTGGTCCTTGAACCATCAATTTGCGGTCCACCAACTTATTTTGCCAGAATGAATACTTCCTGAAAGGATTTAATCTGCTCTTCCAGACAACCTATGTCTTTCATTTATTATGTTGCTCTTTCAAAAATATCATTATTCTTCTCTGTCTTGAGTATGCACATCTTTCAGGAAAATAACCTAACCTTTTCTGTCACAAACATTTATTAGGTTTAGAAGCATATGCCCGATAAGCATTCAGAACCAGTTTTATTTAACCTTATTGAATTTAAAATACTGTTGAATTATAGTGTACTAGCGGATATGCCCGGCCTTCCACGGGTGGAGTGTATAATTTTTTTAATTAAATTTTCTCAAGATACATTTATAATTTTTAAATCAGCAACTACCAATCATCCCGGTATCCCAGGTGCGTCTTTCATATCCCGGTGGTCCCGGTAATTTTTTTATTTCCCGGTATATTCGGTAATTTTTCTAATCCTGGTAATTTTTCCTATCCCGGTTTTCTCTGTAATTTTTCCTATCCCAGTGGTGTCTTTTTTACTCTTAATAAAGTGACATATTTGAAACTATAATAAAAAGTCTAGTGAACACAGTGTAACAAATTCAAAACCACTGAGCTATAAAACAAACTGGAGTGACTAGTTAGCGTGCCGAAACCGCATCACACCACGGAAAGGATTTCCATCTTTTAATTTTCCCCATCTGTTAAACCAGTTGTATACACAGAATGAAACGACCATTCTAAATTTTGCTCATAATATTTTAAAAAACAGGCATGGGCGGATTAAAAGATGGTCATGCGGGGATTGCTCCGATTGCTTCCAGCCCCAAATGCCCCGATTGTTGCGAGCAATCGTGGCAATTTAACCTTCCGCGTCGGCACAATCAGTCGCTTGTTATAGTATCGGAGGTTGTCACTCCAGTTTGTTTTATAGCTCTGTGTTTAAAACTGTAATAAAAGATCTAGTAAATTGAAAAGTCTAGTGAACCGTCTCATTTGAAACAATGCTTTATTTTTAATCGTTTTCCATGAAAAAAATTTACACTTTTCCATAAATATTTTATTTTAAAGGAAAAAATCTTAAAATAAAGGAAAATAACGTTTGAAAATAAATTATTTAAATTTATTTTTATGTTTTCATAGCTGATAAAGCTTTTAAATGGGCTATTATAGGGTTTTTCCTGTTAAAAGATCCACTCTGGTAGAGAAATGGAGAAATAAGCGTTTTTGGCTATAAATGCGCTAAGTACTCGTAAATATTCGATTTTCGAGCTTGGAAAACTTGACAGTGATCGTTCTCGCCTCGATATACGTCTATGTACCGAGTTTTGGCCACGCCTGTGGCGTGGCTTAGGAGGAGATGCGTCCTCCACCCACATACCCACAAACATTTTTATACATTTATAGGTTCGACTCAATATGACAAACTAGAACAGGGGTTTCCATCTTTTAAGTACTCGAAGGCCGCAATCAAATTTATAAATCAAGTGGCAGGCCACAAATTAAATCTCTTTAATGATACATTTTTGGAGATTCTTTAATATGGAACTCTTTTCCAGTGAAAAAGGGACTAAGGTTATTTACAAATTATAATGGTAGTTGTATTTTCACAAATTTTAGAGGATGAGATGATATATAAATTTTCCCACTGTGCAACTTTTTATACTTAATATTACTTAAAGGAGACGTCTTCCTTAAGAAAATGCATGTAAATTCCCCTAAAAATAGTGTTTCATATAGTTTTTGGATGTACTCCATTTTGTCTCTTGTTTTGCCTTAAGCCTTCATTACCCCTTGCTATGATCAGGGTGAATTTCAATGTATAAAACCTCCCTCTCGGAATATCACAAACTAGTTTTTTCAGGGTTGCTGATTTTTTTATTTAAATGAATTACTAGTTCTGAACTTCCTAAAACTGTTTAATAATATACTGATATTGCAATTTCAATTCAAGCGCACGACGTTTTAGCTTATCAGAATTACAATCGCTGAACTTATGCTAAGCGAACAAAGCAATTATTTGATTCATATACGAAAACACTACAATAAAAACAACTCGTTGGAATTTAAAAATAAATCAATTCAACTATATTATGAAAAGAGGCTTTCAATGTTTAAACCGTTGAAACAAGCATTATGGTTCAAAAAACATCTGCTTTTAATTTGCTTCATACCAGCTGCTTAGAAAAACAATAGGTGTGCTTTAAAAAACACGTGAAATTGCCAATATATGAAGTTTTAAAGTCAAAATTTCCTACCTTAAACTTATCGAATCATCTTGAAACTATGACATCTTAATCTTAACATTTCAAATATACAGTAAAACTTTTTTCAGCCATGAATTATGCGTTCTTCCTAGTTTTTTAAACAAAAGAAAAAAATTACCCGAAAATCGTCGTTTTTGGTCTTTTTTTCAAATCGCCATTTTGAAAAGAAATAATATCACGAGAACTACCAAAATTGCACATTATGTTCATAAATATACATATATCAAAATCCTCTTTGTTTGAAATCTCCACCTATTACCAGTTTTTCATAAAAAATTTTCAAAGACAAAACTTCGTAAAAAGTAACAGAACTTATGGGACTACCCAATAATCTTATTTTATTTTTATTTAAATCTTGTTTATATTATTTCTCCTGCTTTTTCCGCGATTTTTACAGTCATTCTCCGGTTTTCTAGAAGTAGATCTCTATTTATAATATATCAGGGAAAACATGGAATTATCAGGGAATTTTGAAATAAATTTTCTGTGGCCACCCTGAATAAGCCACTTATTGACAGTCATGCACAATTGCGCACAGATAATAGAGCTATATTATCTGGTTTTGTATAAGAAAACATTAGTTTGGAAAACATGACTTAAATTATAAAACCTCCAGAACCCCCTGCGAGAGCGATAAAGTCGCCAATAATGATGCAACCGCTGGTAACCATTGTTTCTGTTTCGGAAGGTCATGTGTGTGAGTAGCTGTTGCCAAAAAATCTGCTCGGCGTGATTTGCCCCGGTATACTAAAGGAGTACCCCAAACTTTCAATAAAAATCATCCACATACTTGTATTTTAAAAAGTTGAAACCAGCTAAGAAAAAAGATTTTAATTCTTGTTTAGTTTATTACAATTATTGATTCCAAACCCTGATATTTACACCTTTTTGTCATAAACATTTTTCTTATTGTTCTACATGTTTACATTTTTGTTATTAGTAAAAATTTGTTTATATATAATCCAATTTTATGTGGAGTAACTTATATTGATATCTTCCACTTACATATCTGGCAGCTTAAAAAAAATGTATGCAAATAATCTAATCTTGCAAACAATTATTAAAGCATACAATTAATTTATTATTTAAATCGTGGTAGTTTAAAATTTTTTACTTAAATCAATGATTTTTTTTGAATAAATCAAGTAGTTTAAATCATGATTTAAATCAAGCAACCCTGAGGTTTTCACTTTTGAAAATGACCAAAGCTACTCCGTAATCTAGGAGGTTTAGGGGTCCCCTTCTGAAAAGTTTTGAATTTTAGTATGCTAAAAAGTGCTATCAAGCTACTTTTTAGGGGGTTTTCAGGGAACTTAGCAGGCCACACTACGGGAACAGGGGGCCACCAGTTGGAAATACCTGAACTTGAACATGCATGCAGAAATCCTCCATTTCTTGAAAAAATCCTTGGCAGGTCAAAAATTTTCTGAACTAAAAAGGAATATTTTTTACTTGTGTTCACTGTTTGATCAGGTCAATTCTGTTGATCTTGATTTTTAAGAAGATCAAGGCAGACAAAAACATGGGTGTAGAATCAAAAACCTGTCTTACCATTTAGGGCAGTGTTTCCCAACCTTTTTCGGTCCATGCCCCACCAAAGCCTTTCTAAATTTTCCATGCCCCCCGGTCTCAGTGGCATATACATAGAAATATATTTTGAAAGGGAGCCAAAATTATCTCTTAGCCCCTCCCTCCTATATGTATTTAATAAATCTAATGAAGCTTTTCCGAACATTTTTAGGTAGAATTTGCATGCTAAAGAACTAAATAAAGTTATGTGTAATTAAGTTCTAACTACCCGAGGGGGGTCCTCCCCCAGTTAATTTTTTGAAATTTGACTCTAGGAAACAGGTTTTTAACTAGTTTGGTACCCCTAGTTGGAATTTTTGATATAAATTTTTAGGTAACATTTGCATTTTGATGAACCTATGTAAAAAATTTGCAAATATAAGCGTTCTAAAAACAAGAGGGGATCTTGGCTCATCTCCCGGAAAAGGTTTGGAAATTAGACTAAAACATGGTTTCAATTTGGTTTCGATACGCTTGTCCAAATTTCAGACATACATTCTCAGTAAGGATATCAGATTTTGATAAACTTCTTTTTAAAAAGTTTTGAATAATAAATTTCGATGTTCTAAAGAGGGGTTTGAAGGTCCTGACCCAGATAATTTTTAGATATTTGACGCTAAAAACAGGCTTTACCTTGTTTTGGTACACCAAGTCCTCATTTCAAAGGGGGACAGGACCCCTTCGGAACCCCTCTTATATACGCCCCTGCCAAGTCTTTTTTTTCGAAAATCTTTCTTGGAAAGTAAATAAAACTTGGTAGTCCATGTCCCACCTGGGGGGGGCAATTTGGTTGAAAATTTTCAAATTGCCCCCCAAGAAAATCATATTGCCCACCGGTGGGGCATGCGCCCCACGTTGGGAAACACTGATTTAGGGTGTTTTTAACTGGACCTGGAAAAAGTTGTAACCTTCCCCCGAACCTAATACAATTTGCCCAAACCTTTTTTTTGCTCCTATGGAGCTGGCTTCCCCCGAACCAGGTTCGTAGGTTCGGGCACTTTTTCCAGGTCTGACATTAATCCTTGACAGGGGTGCAGAAAATGTTCCAGATCCCAATATTTCCCCAGAACACAATTAATTTTGTCCAATTTTCCCCATAAAATGCTTCCTTATTTTAATCAAAATGCTCCCTTGAAGACAAAAACATCGTTGTGATTAACAAGAACGCGGTTTTTTAATGAAATTCGCCACTCCCATCATAGATATGTTGTTTTTCCTGCATAATATTCAGAACGAAGGAAAAGCCAACTCCACCAAGGAAACTTGTTTTTTTTCTTTTACCTAATTTCTGCAGAATTTGGAGGACATGGTTTTCAGAAGCAAAAAAATTTATTTTACTAATAATAACTTGAACTTGTAGAGTTTGTTTCTTAATAAATTTAGGCAAAACTTTCCCCACCACTGCTTGAATTTCCCCTGAACATTGTTCGGGCGTTCGGACATATTCCCGCACCCCTGCCCCTTGATTGCAATAGCAGAAATCTGGCAAGGCTCTCTTGGGAGGGGGGCAGAAAAAAATACGAAAATCAGCAATATGTACTCAAAAACAATTTCTTTTTTCAACTGTGGTTGAGTGTTTATTAAAAGCAAAGATGGGGAAAGTGCAGAAAACTGATTTTTGAATGGTTCTCCTCCTTCAAGTAAATGTTCCTACTACCAAAATGGTGTAAAAAATATATATACAGGGTGTCCATAAAATAAGTAACCCGATTTAAGGGCCTTTGGAAGCCAAACCGTTCATCGGAATTAAATGAAATTTTGGTGGAAGACGTTTTGAGGGATGAGGACGAGAATGTTATAGGGTGGGGCAGCTAAAATTTATCAGTTACGGTTAAAGTGAACAAAATTTTGAAAATTCCCAATGTAACCCCCCTTTTTTATTCACACTATGTGATCCCAGATGTGAAAAAACACAAATAGCGTTGAAACGGTACCTCTAAGTTGAAAAATCGCTCCTAGAGAAACAAATGAAAACAGCTATGAAGCTATTTTTGTAGAACTAGTGAATGCGATGCAATCTTACAGCCGTATTCTACTCAAATTGAGTTAATTGCGTGGTAAGTGAAACCCTATGAGATTGTGTTTCAGAGTGTGTTGAAAACAGGGTTGGATTTTTCCCGTCCAAAACTAGTTTTTCCCATACCACTGGGAAAAACTGGTAAATACCGGGAAAAAGTGGGAAAAACTTCCAATTGACAAAATATTGGAAGTATTAGGTTATGGCCTTTTTAAACATATAATACATAAAAATGACTTTTTAGGGAGGGGGGTTAAAATTATTAGATGGGAAAAATATAAGTGAGCAAGAGAATTATGACATTTAACATAAAATTTGCATATATTTTTTAATATTAATGAATTTCTCAAATAAAAATAGAGAATCTCTCTATTCTAAAAAAAAGTTTTTGGTGAACGGTTTCCAGAGAAAGGCTTTTTAATTACTGAACCAAATGACACATATATGGTATCAAAATGTCTGAATTCTTTCCGGATTTCCGAGTAAGCCCTTCGATTCTTCAAAAAAAATTCTTAATTTTAAAATATTTCCATTTTTTTAGATTTCGGATAAGGTCGCAGTTACAAAGCAAGAAACTATGAATTTTAAAACAATTGAAAATATATTTCACTGGTTTTTTAACATTCAAATACATTAAATAATCATCTTTCTATTTATCACACTAATTTAAAAAATATATATTGGATTCTTTTTAACAATATTTATATTTTTGCTGTTCAAACGATTTTAATTATATTTAAAACTAATGTATAATTAATTTATCTTTTATTTTTAAATAATTAATTCATATTTATATATTTATCTTTGTCGTTGTGGCAACCTAATCATTACTATATTTACAATAAAATATAAACTCGCTTTCAGAAATTTTGAACTTTTGCATTTATTTATTACAATAATAATTATTTTTATATCCTTTTGCAAGTTATATTATTTAAGGTAGTAAAAGGTAACTTTTTTTTATTATGCCAAAACGCAAAACTAGATATGGCGGGGGAATGTTTTAGAATTTAGAAATAAAGATAAAAATTGAAAGTCAGAACATTCGTCATTGCTATGAAACTGACACAATTTCGATGTTTATTTGTTCTCATGAAGCAAAATTCTAAATTTTCGTGATGTTTACGATAATTACTACATTTTTCACAGACAATCAATGAAAATCATTACAAATTTTAAGAAAGTAAAATTTATTCCGGAGATGTTTCAGTGCTTCTGAATGGATCTGTGTGAGAAAAACATTATCTTGGGGAAATGGTAAAAGAAAGTTTACACTGCTTTGTTACTAATTTTCTTGGAATTAAATGGCGTTCCTCCAATTCATATTGCCATAAAGGAACTGTTAAAATTTCGCCGCTGAATGAATATTCCCCTTTTTTGAAAGAATACCCCAGAGAAGTAGTTCCCCTGTTTTAAGAATGTTTTATAAAATGAGTAAGTGCTGTGAGCTGTGTTTTGTGAGGATGGCAAAGAGATCCTTAAGTATCAGCGTTAGCAGTTAACGGGGGTTGGCGAGCGATAGCGAGCAGGGGGCGGTAGCTCCCTAGTATATTTTAAAACAAATTTACTTATAATATCTGTGTCTTTAAGAGAAGCATTATATATAGTTTTTTTAAATGTAAATAAAACGTAAATGTAAATCTTGATTGGAAGATAACTTTTTTAAAGTAACAAGGTATGATAATCCGATGAAAAGGGCATAACCATCAAAAGATGACATTCCTCAGACACATGATAAAACCCATATTCATAACATAGGATAAAGCTTATTTAAGGTCATTTTTCTAAAAAAAGGCTGTAAAAACTTTTGAAACATTCATTTTGAACAGAATAAATTCAATTAATAATCAGTTTTTCCCACTTTTTCACATGTGGGAAAAACCTAGTTTTTCCCAGGGCGGTAAATAGGGGAAACTAGGGAGGTTTGACCATAGGGGAGGTTTGACCCACCCTATGTTTTTCATTAATACTCATGGTTTTAACTGATAACCACTAGATAGCAGCTTGGTTTTGAGTGAAAACAGAAGTAGTTCTTATTGGTTTGCCATTTTCTTGCATATTATTTAAGGGGCATTCCTCTGTGATCACTTTTTCAGTCAAGAAAGTAAAATATTTTGTTGCAAGTTCTTCTCTCCTGTACTATTTATCTTTAACATACAAAGAATTAAGTTGTTTGTTAATATTTTTTAGTTTATATTCTCATAGACAGTGTTCTTATTTATAACTTTTGTTTTGAAATTGATTTTTGAAAAATTATTTTAAAAAAGTTACTAGTAGGGGAGGTTTGACCCACAGAGAAAAATCCTAACAGAGGGTCCAACACGATATATTCAAAAGTTGTATGGGTTTGAGGGCGCCACGAGGAACTATAAATGATTGACAGAGAGATCAAACCTGTGATTGGCTGTCACGCTATCTTCTATTTCCAAGGAGAAGGAAAAAGTTTTTCTCAACCAATCAGGCTTTTCCGTCCCGCCTCTCGTGACGTTTTGCGATTGCAGCGCCACCCAACCCATCCAACGTTTCGATTTCCATTAGCGCCTATGGCGACGGACTCTCTGTTCTAGTACTCTGTGGTTTGACCCACATCATTCTGGGGAGGTGTGACCCGGGTCAAATCTCCCTATTAATTTTATTTTATGGTAGAAAATTTTCTTGTATTAACCTCCGTCGGTCGCAACTGTACTTTTTTGCACACCTCATACATTTTTGTTCTCCTTTCCGTTATTTTGGGGGTTATAAGTCTGAAATTTTTGCTAGTCTCCTATCTTTACCCGATGTATGGCGCCAACCAATTCATTAAATTTGCGCGCTTTGTTTAGTTTGGTTTTCATCATAATATTACTATTTGACACATTGCACTCTGTCGTGTAACTTGTCTTTAATAGTTAACTCGTCTTAAAAGTTAATGAAGAAGATTTAACAGTTAACTCTCTTACACAATCGGATCCATTCAGCTCAAATTTTATTTATCCTGAGAAAGCAGACATTGCTACAGTTAGCAGAGATGATGTGATCTAAGTCCCTCATCCAATGATTAGTGGCGGCACTGAAAGAGTTGCCTTAAAGGTGAAATTTAACTTTAACATTTCCGACTATCAGAACCTGTATTGATAGAATTAAGTTTATTTGTTTATTTCAGCATTCTTTTCAATAGTTATTTCTTTTCTCATTGTTTATCAATGTTTTTACTTCTTTACATGCTTATAACATCAATTGTAAGGAAATAAAATTAATGCTGCTTAATTTTTGCACTTCTAAATTCTATGGGTCAAACCTCCCCTGTAGTGGGTCAAACCTCCCTTGAATAGGGAGGTTTGACCCAGTTGAGACAGTCTACAAAAATATCCAATGGAGCAAGTAGTACTAAATTTAAATTGAAAATAATAATGTAAAGTGATGCAAAACTGATTAAGCTACCAACTGACACAAAATTGGACTTTTAATTATGCTTTAAATAAAAATACAGCCATTTTAGCAAAAAGCGGGTCAAACCTCCCTAGTTTCCCCTACCGGTTTTTACCGTGGTATTTACCGGGGGTGGGAAAAACCTTGCCAACCCTGGTTGAAAATCGGTATTCTACTGCCTAAGATGAACTTACTTCGGTGGTAACTGGCTTTCCAAAACTCAATCTTGGTCGCCATTTTGTCCGTCCTAACAGAAATAACTAATCTGACTATTATAAGGTAGTTTCAATAATTAATATATATTTCATGGACCTAAAAACTCTTCTAACAATACAAAAAACTGATTTATATAACTACCTTCAATATTGGTTTAAAATGAAAATATCATTTACTTCAATCAAGCTTGTGCTGCCATAAAGCTAAATGAAACTACTTCAGGTTATTGTAACTCCAGCAGACTATTTTAAGTACATTAATATAACCTTTAATCTTGTAAAAACACTTTTTCTACAATGAAAGAAAAATATTCCATCATAACATGAACCCAATGACAAATATTTTAATGAATAAAATATTAATCCATAATATCGTAGTTAATAGATTTAAGATGGCGGCGAATTGCCTGTTGGCAGTGCAGTTTAAGGTGACTACGCACAGAAAACAGTTCCTTTGCAAAGTAAAGATGTTGTTTCATCTAGATGTTGAATATTAATTTCAAAGAGCGATTTTTGATGTACAAGAGCTATTAATCTAAAAATAATGTAATTATTTCATGAAAAGACATTGTAAACTTTGTCGATACTAGTGATGGGCAAAATCGATAATTTTAGGTATCAAATACTTTGGTATCGAATACTTATAGGTATCGAATACTTTGGTATCGAATACTTATAGGTATCGAGTACTTTTAAGTATCGAGTACTTTTTTTCAATGTCGGGAAATGAACCTGAAGGGACAATTTTTTTAGGGCCTATCCATAATCAGACTGATATTCAAAAAACTGAAAGCGATCCATCAAAAAGCCCCGTAGCTACGGGCCTGGAGGTGGTTAGATGCGAAGGATTTGGCGGGGGAAAAACCTAGCCGCGTCAAATTTCTCTCGCGGATGATAACGACTTGGGTTTGAGCGTTGCAAAATGAAAACGGAAACAGGCTGCGTTTGATCTACAGTAGGTATTATAAAGATTACTTCATTGAAAAATTTAAAACGAAATATGTCAATAAAGTATCGATACTTTTGTGGGTATCGAATACACTCGATACCTATAGGTATCGAGTACTTAAGTATTTGGTATCGATACCTGCCCATCACTAGTCGATACTAGCCCTATAACACGGTAATTCAACTTACCGCCCAAATTTACCGGATTACAATTAACCACGAATAAACATGGTTTTAAGAGGAGTAGAATGCGAAAAAGTCCAAAAAACAGGGTAAATCACATGATAATGAGTTACGACGTTTGAGTAGAATACAGCCGTTAGGGTAACTGCATCAGCAGTTCATGGAGGTTGGTGAGCGATAGCGAGCAGGGGGTGGTAGCCCCTTAGTCAAAGGGAAATTATTAAGTTGTTTATAAACTTAATTTTCCTCATGTAGGAGCTAGAGATGAGAATGGCTGGAAACTTGGGGCAAAGAAACTTGTTTCTTTAGTAAGGGGTTTAATATTTTCTGGAAGAATTGAACATTTATTTAAAAATACTGTAGTAATAATTTCATCACTAAACTGAAAAATGTTTAAGTTGATCTTATTTATATAATTTAGTACAACCACATAATAAACATTCCCCCATAGATTATTCCTCGATTTGATTGACTTGTGAAAAAAATGGAAATTTTGAAGTTTTGAATTAAAAAAATATTTTCTGAAATGTACTACGTTATAGCTACATTACAATGCTTTTCCTATAGATACTTTGTTACACATGAAAATATTTAAATTGGAAAATGTTAGCTGCTAGTAAAAAGCTAATTTCACTGTACATCAAAATATTATTTACTATCTTAACATGTTTTCCTGCTTAAGACAATAATTTGCATGCTAAATTATATTAGAAAATAACAATAAAGGGTTATTTAGTTTCTAAAAAATATGTTAAAAATGATCTTTGACTTGCAAAAAAGTCAGTTTTTCCATTTTTTCCTTTAAAAACTCGTTTTTTTCCACTTTCTCAAAATTTCTGGAGTTTTCCATCTGTAGTTGGAGTACACATTTCAGGTTAATTTTACCCTTTATACACTTATCAATACCAAATACCATGGTAGGTATCTGGGACCTGCGATTAGGGAGAGTGATAGGTGTAGAAAAATATATTTGTGTTGATACTGTTTGTGGAAGTAAAAATTCTAAATTTTCTGGGTGCTGAAATAATTATATTGACTGATACACTTAAAAAATTTCCAATACTCTTATCTTTATTTGTTTTTTTTGAATTGTTACCTAACTATTAAAATTATTTAAGTAATTATTTGCTTAATAGCAACATTTTAAAGATGACCTCTAAAATGTACTTCTTTTAAATATTTGTTAATTGCAATATATGTTCTAAGTAATTGTTAATTTTTATTTTGAAACTATTCACATTAACTACATCATTCATTTAAAAATAAACTTCACATGATACGATTAATAGCAGCTGTACCTACATTATTATATTCATTGCGCTATTGTATCTTCATTGGTGGCGACCCCGATAAATGGATGTTAAAGTTTTACAACGAGCCTGGACTGCAACCTCAGAGCATTTAGTAGCAATCAGCACACTAAAGGAATTGTAGGGAGCTCTTTATGTTGTAGTACTGTAGAGAGGGTTGCCCCCCTTTAAATGGCCCATTCTTTACTGGTTGTAAAACTGTTAACATCACTCTAAATATATTCTGCATTGCATTGCCCATAGGTCTTTTTAATGGGCTAGCTAAAAGGTTTAAAGATTTTTTTAAAAGTTTAATTTATTTCAAAGTTTAGAAAACATTTTAGTTCTCACTGAGAATGGTAATCTAAATTCAAGGGTCTGCTCTAGCTAAGACTCGAGCTTTTTTATGCAGTAAATATTCAGACTTCTTGAAATTTTAAAAGTTCTCCTTGATGACTTATTTTCAAAAATTATTATTTTTGAAAATATCCCTTGAAAACTGTACATAGCATATTTTTCCATAGCATGTTACTTAAATGCTGAATGTTTTGATTATAAATATATCTCTATTTCGTCAAGCCAAGCTTCATCTTAACGAAATAAAAAAGTTATTTTCTATTTAAGAAAGTTTTTTTGATTAGTTTCAATTGATTCTGATGTAGTGAGATTGATCTCAAGTAAAATTACAGTCATTACAACTTCTGTTTTTGAGAACTCATTATTAGTTTTGTGGATTTTACTATCAGAATCAGCAGGGTTCTCATTAGCCAGTGGAACTGGGAAAACCTGGATTAAAAAAAGCAAATGGATTATTTTTGCTTTAAACTTGGAAAATATTATTTAGGAGAACCTGAAAAAGACAGCAACATTTTCTTGTACGTTATGCTTATTGTAAAAAAAATTTTCATGTTCATGATGGACTGTGATTTCCATGTAATTAAAAACTCAAAATATCTACACATATTGTGAACAAAATGTTCAAAATATGTATTTAAAAATAAGGAAAATAGGAAGAAATTTTGTAATTTTAAAGATTTATGAAATATTTAAAAAACTCGGATTTTCAAATATATAGTTAAAATTTGGTAAAAAAAAATTCTAAAAACTATGGAATATAGTTCTTTTATTTTTATTACTTTTATTCACATGGAATAAAAGACAAGTTCTCGAAAAATACAAAACACCACTTGATATTAGACTCTGCTCCATTAAAACTATCATATTGTTTATTTAGTGGTTCAAAATTCAATATAATATCAACATAATGGTAATGAATGGTTTGGAAAAATTTTACTGGCCAGTATAGTATGTGTAGGAATGTTGAACTTATTAATGAGAATTACCTCTTGAATATTTTTTATACTATAAATTCGTATTCACATTTTTTAATGTTGGATAATATATCTACATAAAGGATTTTGGAAAATATATTGTTCATTTATCTATTGAAAATTGGGTATTATCCCTGTGAAGGTGCAGGCAAGTTTTTATTGAGAACACCCGCCAAGAAAAGAACTCCTGCACTGACTCAATGACCTATGACTTGTAGAATTTTCCTTATTTCGAAGAACTGCGGTCCTCGGTAACCTCTTGCATTTAAAAGATATCCCCTTTGATCCTTCCAAGAAAAGCAAAAAAAAGTTCAGCAGGAGGAGAGAATGCGAGACCCGTCATAAATCATGTTAAAGAAAAGGTGCGAATCGCAGGTGCGAGTTTGCTATTGGCTGCTCTGCCGAGACTCATCAATTTGCGGCTCGAGTACATTAGGAGGAAAGTTTCTCTCATCCCCCGCCCCCATAGAGGGATGGAGATGAAAACTATCGAACTGCGGCCATCGATTTCCGATCAGCCTGCCTTTTATCGACTCCGCTGTGTGCGCTTTTTCTGTTTCTGGCTGTTGGCTACCTTCCGATGCTGTTTTTTTTTTATCTTGCGGACTTTTCCGTTTTGATCTCTTCTCGAGAAAAGTTTGTTTTAATGCTGCTCGCATTCCTGAACGTCTTTTTTTCTGGGATTTCTTGGTTCGTTTGGGTTTGCAAATCGCGAGCGGTTTAGTGAGTATTGCCGATTTTCCATTTCTGTACTGCCACTACTGGCTCTCAAATAAGTGTAAATCAAATCAAATGTTATATTAAGTCTCTATATATACAACAGCTGTAAAAATAGCTGGTTGAATTGGAACTAATTTGAGTGATTTCTTTCAAAAAATAAATTTAAGATTTTCTTTTTACCAAAAATCAATATCTTTGTCCGAATGTGAAGGTATTAAGCAAGCTTGCTGTTATGCTTATTACTGAAAGGAACTTGACTTTTATAACTTCGGAAAAATTTTATATAGAAATAGTAGTCTCTTCCCCCCCCAAACAAAAAAAACACTATTCGTGAGAAGTTTTCATTCTCTGTCAGGAAATAGTTGGTTTTCTTCGCCTCGTAGTTCACTGCGCTTTTCTGCTTCGAATGCAAAGAAAGCTATGTATCAGCACGCCCCTCTACGTGCCTGAAAGAGAATAAAGGGGAAAAAGTTTGGACCCTTTCATTTCCGGACCTTTCCGGCGCTCCGGAAATTCGCCGCATGAAATTATTCTTCTGCGTACATGCACATCTGGGCAATTACCATTTCCATAGGGTCAAGGCTTTATCCTGATCCGATCCCTGTTTGTTTTTGTGTAAAATAACTTAACCTAAAATGTTGTTTTGTTACTCTTATCTCGTCACGCATTTTGTCGCTTGAAAATATTTTTTTGGCAATCGCTAGGAACTTATTTACCTCAGGTTAGTGTCAGTTTCTACAAGCGCTTTGTAGTTTCCTCTAAGCATAGCATCTGAAGAATAAGGCAAGAACGTGTAAAAAGTTTTTTTTTCTTTTTTTTTTTGCTATTTATAAACCTATCCCAATGAACATTTCGTCAAATATTATTGGGCCAATTTATCAGTAAGGAGTTTTATCGCTTTTGTGAATAAAGGTGTCAATTACGAAGTTTTTTCCCTGGCTTTTCCTACCAAGTTCCGATACCGCTATGTATTCAGACCTTCATATTTTGCTTGCGATCTCAAGATTATATGTATCACATTTTTTCAACCCCTGATAGCCATAGTTCAGCCTCGGGCTAGCCACTCGGCCAGGACTCAAGCAAAGTAATTAGCACCCCAGGCACGAAGGCTAATGAAACGAAGAGGGGCACCGCCTAATGGGCCACTAGGTCTGAGCAGAATTTGATTTGATAACCTTAGTTGCAAGATCAATTTAGGTTAAGAAAGGTTTAGAAAAGTTTCAAAAGGTTAAGAAAAGAAAGGATGATACGCTTTTCTTAGATTTCTAGTACTAAGACGATCGATGTAAGTGTTAAGCTTCATTGATGGTTTTATATCCAGAAAGTTTAAAACCTTCTCAAAGTATACAGATCTTCACCTTTAAAACACTCCTTTCCTTTCCATAATACAGTGTACAAAAAGCATCTTCATTGATCCGTTGGAGCAAAGGATACGATGCCCCATTCGGCCATTTCCACCTCCCCCCGAAAAAGGCAATTCCTTGCCGCCACCGTTTCAAGAAAAAGACTTTCCGGAGAGAAATATTACGTTAATCAGAGCCCGAAAGGGTTTTTTATCCCTTGAACGCAGGAAAAATGTTATTAAATATTGGAGAGAGGGAGTGAAATAATAGTATTCGGCTGTGGCCTACTTCTCTCGGCGAAGACGCTGCGCAGTTCACTCCATTTCATATCGATTTGCGGCTTTCAGTGTGGTGGTATTTTTTCTTCCTGTCCTCCTTGATTTTTTTTCGTTTGCATCCTCAACCTTGCCTTTCGTTCCCGGGAAGGTGGACCACAATAGACTACAACGGTGTCGCCTTTCTTTGTTGTGTGTGGAGGTTCCCCCGACTGTCCAGTCGAATTCGTCCCCTCTAGACCGCGTTTTCTCTTGGGATCTCCCGAACTTTGTTTCGTGGACGAGTTTCTTGTTCTTTTTGTGTCGATCTGGACCGAAACGTGATCGGAAGTGGTTGGTTTTCTCTTTCCTGTGACATTTGATGGGAAAGTACAGTACCGCAGTGGAAATATTTTCAGAAGTTGTGGGAAATATTTTCAGAAGTTGTGGGAAATGTGATCCGTTTCAGAATAACATAGATTGACAACGGGACTAAATTATTAGACTATGACCATTGTCATAGTCAGTCCATTTAATTATTAATAGTACATTCGTTATGGGCAATGGCCAATGTGATAAATCTGGGCCTTGGATAATAATGCCCGCGAATTTCGGGCAAAGGGATAAATACTTCATTAAAATATCTTCCTGGTATAAGGTGGTCTATCGATAAAAGTGGACGTTTTGTCTGCAACTACGGCAGACATCCTCAGCAAGACTGCAGAGCCGAATGAAGGATAACGTTGAAGAAAGCTAATAAAGATGACAGTGTCAGACTGGATAAATACTTACTGATAAATGTCATTGAATTTATCACATTCCACGTCTCACTCCGGCCTTATTAATAATGCTCGGTTAACCACTTCGCCCGTAACATATATCTTAGTCAAGAAAAAAAATTGTGTGTGTAGTAAAATTTAAAAAGGTACTAAAAAATTATGTTTTGAAATTTTTGAGGAGCATATCAACCCTAATCAAGTCCATAAGTACCACCAACAAAAATGGAGTACAGGTAATGGAACAAAAATGGTAACCAAATGCAAACCAAATGGAACAAAAATGGTAACAGAAGACTCATCCTTAGTAGGCGCTTTGGCGCTATATGTTCTTGTGAGGACCTAGTGCCATTAAAAACTAAACCAACCTTAGTAGGCGCAAAAGAAATCGGAAATGGATGACATCGAGTCTGATGACACACTTGAAGGACCTACATCTTCTACTTCCCACTACTATCACCGTCACTCTGGCAAGAAGAATTTTTTGTATTTATTAAGATAATGTATAATGTTAAGAAATTTTTGAGGAGCATATCAACCCTAATCAAGTACAACATAAACACCAACAAAAATGGAATGCTATATATATAGGAGACTCATCCATAGCAGGCGCAGAAAGAGTGGGAATGGGTGACACCGAGCTTGATGATACACTTGAAAGGCCTTCATCCTCTACATTCCCACTATCACCGTCACTCCGGTGAGGTAGGCTGACCTCCAGGGAAGTGTCGAAGTTTTAAGGTGTAGAGGCACTTTCCAATGATCTGTACCTGATGCACTTCCTCCTACACCTGCATGGCTTACACCATGGCTTTTCAAAGCTGAATCTTGCATGCCACTTCTTGAGATTATTCCCATCTGCATCCACGGACTTTTCTCTCTGCCTCGTTCTTTTCTTCGCATTAGCAGCATAATTTTCTCGAGCTGACTAATGTGGGTTGGGTACTTTGGTTGGTGCTGATGATGTTTCTCGTCACTTGCACTTTCATAGCACTTGGCGTGCTCTTTGGGCAGCGGGCGCCATCTTTTTCCAAGAACTAATGTTGACTTGAGCTCTTTCAGCCCAAACGCCTCCATTACCTCGTCCATTTTGTCTTTCACATAAGATATAAAGGCGTTTTTTTTGTCAGCACAAATCCGTCATGGATCTCTGACTGTTCTGTGGGTCCTGGACAAAGCGTGGACTGACAAAGATAAAAGTTCAAAACAAAACATTTGTTATTTAAAAAAACATTAAGGTAATTCAATTCAAGAAAAAACGCACTGGCAAGAAAATTTTTAGAGTTCAAAAGAAAAGAAATAAAAAGTGCACCGCTTCGGAAAAAAGGCAACATACCTACCTACGCCACACATCTGTAGTTCGTCCCCTCCTCCTCGGCTCCCGTCACAGCAATAAAATGAAAGAATATAGTAGTAGTAGTAATAGTAGTAGTGTGCTTCGAACAAGTAGGTACTCTGCATTTTATACTAAAGATAACTATGAATGCTGTTGCCAAAAAAATAGAAATAAAAAAGTTTTACAAAAATTGCTTCCTTATCTCAGTCATAGTCTCAGCCTGCATATACAGTACATACGTTACAAATTTCAAAAATGTTGGAACTGCAAAACATTTAGAGGTTTCTTGAAGTGAGGCTTTGACTCCGAGTTTGTTTCTGATTGCTCATCCTCAGACAGTGGGTCCATTTGCTGATTATTCTCAAAGGTATGCCCGCAAGGTAGTAGTGTCGAGTAGAATGGGGGGGTAGTTGAGTAAGTGGTCTGTACATTTCAAGTACATTCAATGGATGCTGCCCACGAAGCTTTGGGCCAAAAGGTCCAAATTGCCCAGCAGAAGGCAGAGGTGAATTTTCACCACTTTTATCCACCTGAGTAGAACCAGGTAGCCTGGTGAGAGTATTACTGATTCACTTTATAGTTTATCGGATTATCCAAGAATTTTTATCTGTTTTAAAGTGTGCCAGCATAGTTAAATAAAATAAGAAGGTATCGGCAGGAATAAAGAAGGAATCATACTTACTAAAGTAAAACAGTCAATATATTCATGGAATGATTAAAAAAACACACTTGGTAGTTTTGAAAAGAGTCTAGTAACCGTACCACTCCCGTATGGCCCACGAAAGAACATTGGGCTCGATCCCCAACAAAGTGTTATTTCAACTTTTCATCCAACTTTTTAGACTGTTTTGAAAAAAACCTAAGAAAGTACATTAATTTCATTTTAAACATTTTGAAATTTCCTGGACCTTAAAAACACTTCGTAATTTTTCTGACGTTTCTTCAATTTTGGTATACGAGAACATTCTTTTAATCGATCCTAACAAAGAATACTTGGGATAAATGAATGCCAGGATCTGCTCTTCTGATTGGACATCCATAAAATAGGATAATCTTATCAGTCTTACTTAATCCTTCTCCGTAAGGATAGACCCTTTTTTATCTCTGCCTGATTCGCGTCTATTATTGTCCCTGATGAATCGTAATCGGGTATATACGATTCCTTTGTGGAAGACTGATCCATCCTTGCGTTTGATCTTCATTCCTACTTATTTGCCCCCTCTGTATCGTTCGGTGGGCGGCGAAAAATCAATAGCACCATTTTAAGCTTTGTTTTCCTTACCTGCAGGCAATAGCTTCGTGTCAGCTGCCGACATTGATTTATTTGATAGCATAAAAAGGATGACTGGGTTTATTTAGTTTCCTCTCTCGCTTCTCTTATCTCACACAAAAAAGTTCTTTATTCTTCTTTTTCCCCGCGTAAATAATAACATACTCCGAGATTTTAGAATGAAAAAATTTGGTTTTCCTTCCACCCCCGAGTTAAGAACATCACACGAACAAAACGAATGAATAAAGTTTGCTAAAAGGAAAGAGGAAGAAGGGGGCTTACCAAAGATTTGTCTTCTGAGGTAAGATCCTTTTCTCTTTAATTTTCAAAAGTGAGCACCTTCAAATAATTATCGGAAATATTGAGAGCGGGTGTCAATGAACGGATGTTGGTGTTTTTTCAAAACACCTTTATTCAGCTTCTTATGCATGCATTGCAGCGTTTAATCTTAACTTCGAAGGAAAGATGATTTGTTTGTCTTTTGTCAAGGATTTGTTATATTTGTTGTATTTACTAAGGAGGGATTTTTTTTTAAAACTTCGTTGAAAACCTGAAGAAAACTATTGTATTATAATGTGGCATAGAATGGCCTAACCTGGCCCTTATGCTAAATATATCTAACCAACCTATAATAAAGGTATAGAAAATAGTCATGTAGGAAACGCTTGCTTTTTATTGAATAATTCTACTTTGAAAAACCATTCCAATTCAAACAAGTTTTTTTCTGAAATGGTACAATTTTAGCCATATAAGAACCATAGCACATTAAATCGCTTTCAGTTTTAAGATGGTGTCGCGAAAAAACCGTTCAATGCAAAAACCGTTCAGACGAAAACCGTTCAAAAAACAAAAAAACTCATAGCTTTACACATGTAATAAATTTGTTTGTTTTTTATTGAACGGTTTTTTCGTATATCCCATAAGCCCATCATTGGCCAATGATGGGCTTATGTAAGAACTTTAACGTGTAAAAGAATCTTTGTTTAATTTCTTTTCTTTTTATCTGAATACATGAACTTTTTATGCACCAATGGTTATCTGATACTTATTCATAAAAATTTTTTATGGCGTTTAAAAAATTTTCTTTGCTCTTGAAAATAATAATCTGTGGAAAAGGCGGGAGTTCGTAAAGAAGAAATTTCACTCCATGCAAAGATTTTGAGGGAGGAATAAATTTCGGAAGTCACCCTCCCTTATTATTATTATTGGTTCGTTCGTCAGTAGAGTTGTCACTTCTCAATACAGGACTGTTGTCTTTTAGGCTAGGTCTTCGCATGGCTTGCACCCAGTGTTATTCCTAGGATTTTTTTGGAGGAGTAAAATACTCCTTAACTTTTTTTAGGAGGCGTGAAATTCATTTATGAATTGGGAAATACGAAAATAGCATAAAATAGACATTTCTTATAAAAACGCTTTTTAATGGACAAACTGAAATAGAAAAAAATGAGAATGCTAATATGGTTTTAACAATTATAGAATCTGTTAATATAAGTAGAAAATATTAAAAATTATAAATAAAATAATTTATTTTACATTAAACATTCTAAATGAAATATTTATTTAATCTTACGAATTTGAGTTGAAATTTTATTTTGATTTCGATGGGGTGCCATGCATTTTTTAAGCAAAACCAAAATTCATAGCGTGAAAATACGCCTGGCTAGTTTTTAAAAGCGTATTTCCTATTTTCAATGCGTGAAATACGCTCTCAGAGGCGTTAAAATTATCACTGCTTGCACCACTTCTCCTGTAGGGACCCTTGACAAGCATATTTCGAATAGGGATGGTGGGGCGCAGCCTTACCGTTAAAGAGCTAGGACCTAATGTAGTGCGAGCGCGTTTCAAAAGGCCGTTTTTAGAAGGACCGTGTGACGAAACAAAATATAATAAAATAAAAATGAAAAACATTATTGCATGAGGTAAAGGAGTATCCGTACTACTTAAATCCTCAATGTGATAGAAATTGGACCACTTGCTAAACCTTGGGGTGAGTTTTAAAACGTGCAAAATTAATCTCTTAGTCAAATAATGGAGTTCCCTTAATGGTATTTAGAAAAATGATGATCGGGGATGGAATTATCAATGATCAAACAGTTTCAATGATCAATGTTACGATCATTAAAAATTCCTTCCCCAATCATCATTTTTCTAAATACCATTAAGGGAACTCTAATATTTGACTAAAATATTAATATTGCATAGTGATGTAAAATTCTCGGTAATAATCTTTTGGAGAATATTCTCAAGAATATTCTCGAGAATATTCTCCAAGAGGAGAATTTTCGAGAATTTTCTCCTAGAAGCTATTAAAATAAAAAAAATTTGGAAAATTTTTTTATAAGGTATATGTTAACTTTAAATTATAAGAATATTAAATATTATACTTTGAGAAGTCAACATAATTAGAAGAAAGTCAAATTAAATGTTTAAAAATACTATTAAACAGAATTCATTAACATATTTAAAAGGTAAATGCAGAGTAAGCGAGCTGTATTCTATTTTTAAAACTTTTCCAACTTTTAAATAGTGTTTTAAGGTAAATTATGTGTATCAGGCATGAGATTCTTCCAGTTTTTGTCGGATTTTCCGACTTTTTCCCGAGAATTTTCACATTTTTTCCACAAATTTTTCACCGCAAAAAATTGGACAAGGTGTTAAAAATAAGCTAAAACCTTGAATTTTAGGATCAAATTTCCAAAAATTTTCTGGGGGAATACCCCCAAACCCCCCTTTTAATACTTGGAACTCTATTTTTAAAATATTTTTTATTAAGTTCATTAAAATGCATTCTACCTAAAATATATTGGAAAATACTATTAAAAATGTTGTTCACGCAATTTTTCCGACTTTTTGCTTTCTTGTCAATCTCATCTCTCTTAATGAGAATATTCTCATTAAGAAAAAAGGATGAGATGCAAGTGAGTGAAAATTTTAAGGTTTAATTATTTCAGGACCACACAAGTCTAAATAAGTAAGAAATAAATTGAATTGTGACTTAGAGAATATTTTCACGATAAATTATCTGTAAAATAAATAGTACTGTTAAAACATTATTTCAAATATTTTTCTTAACGGATAATTCTAATGCGATATTGTATTTTCTTTTCTCTTAAGAATATTCTAATCTTACAAAATTCTATCTTAAAATTAGCTTTAAGTTAGGTTTAAAAGGTCCTTCTCAGTTTGAAAACTATTGGTACCTTTGCTTTCAACAAATATATATGAAAAGAATTTATACTCCCCTTTCAATTGTATGAGTATTTTCTCCTGCTAAAACTTGTTTTTAATACTTTAAAAAATATATTTTATTCAATGAGAGAGAGAGAGAAAAAAAAATTTACTTATTTAAAAAAAAATCTTGCGAAATAATGAAATTAGTTCAGAGAATATTCTCTGAACAAAACATGACTTTTTAAAGGTAAGTTTCATAAAGTAATTAATATTTTTAGGTTTTTAGCACTAATACTACATGACCATTTCATATTATCAAACATATCTACATTTATTACCATTTATCAGTGAAAAAATAGAATATTCTCGATTATTCTCAAAATTCTCGTCCCTGGAGAATATTCTCAGAATATTCTCGTTCTCCGAGAATATTCTCCGGAGAATATTCTCGCTTCACATCACTAATATTGCACTTCTGAAACTCCCTCCACGATTTAGAAAAAGGTTGAAATTCTATCGAATTCATGGTGTAAGTAGTAGGGATACTTCCTTACCTCATGCAATAGATTTTTCATTTTATTATGTTTTGTTTCGTCACACGGGCCTTCTAAAAACCGCCTTTTGAAACGCGCTCGCACTACATTAGGTCCTAGCTCTTTAACGGTAAGGCTGCGCCCCACCATCCCTATTCGAAATATGCTTGTCTAGGGCCCCTTTACCTCCCCTCAAAATATTGATGATTATTTCTGAATCACCCTGTATATGTTCTTTGCAACTTCATCGAGCGAGAATATGATTTATTATGGTGGACCAATTCGGGCATCTGTTATTATTTGTCTCTGAATTAGATTACTCGTTTATCAACGACTAATCCATTACTTTTAATAAGTACTTTTGATAAAAATCGACTTTTCGGGCTGGTTTCGACCTCCTCCCCGAATGTTCGTCCCCTTTTCTCTCATTACGAGGTCAGTATGTCCTCTGTGCGCGTGGGAGTATCGAACCATCTATTTGCGCATTCCGGATTAGAGGGGGGACCTATTGATTACATTCCCTCACACGAGACGAATCGTCTGCCTCTTGTTTTATTCCCTTTTGTGTCCCCTTGGACCTTGCGGCCGGTTCGATTGTTTGTAATCGAGAGGAGTCCCGATAATTGTTCTTTGTCGGGATTTACCGTATTTGCACTCTAGCTCTTAGTTTCATTTCATTGGGTTTTCCTCAAATGGCACAGTTTGCTTGTGTAAGACGGCATTTCCTAATTTTTTTGGAATGCTCAAGTGAACTAGAATAATTTTTGCTCTTAAGTTTGGCGAAGGTAAAGAAATTATTTTCCCTTGGAATTATTTTTTAGTCTTGCTTGGCATAGTGACCTTGTGCCATAAAAATCTAACCAACCAAAAAATTCTTCCAAATTCTTGTCCGTCAGTTACTCTATCTCTTAAGTGGAGTAAAAATTAAAACAAGGCTTACTCAACCCAACATACGGAATTTAACTTCCCAAATATGTGCCAATTCTTTAGGGAAAGCTAAATTTTGGGCAATGTTGAGTCAGTGAAATTGATATTTTTATATGGTCAATTGAGCCCTATTAAAAATAGTCATGATAATTAAAAACATCTCCAATAGTTCTTCTGATGAAGTACTAGGATTTTTTTCACACAAATTTCAGTGTATTAATTTAAAAGCTTATTCGACCTATTTTAGCTCTTGGAAACCATCTAATTTTTTATAGGATGGAATAACTTCAGGGGTTTTGAAATATGCTTTTAAAAACATACTGCCTTCTTTTGGCCACTGATTACAAGGAGGAGGGTTGGTGAGTCGCACCTATATCATTCATGACTAATTGTCAGGCATTCGCCATATCAATGGGGATAATCTAAGCCGGTTAATTGCACTCAACGAGCATAGACTGGTGTCGGGCCGGACTGTCCGGCAATATCGATAATGGGGCTCTCTTATTCATGGAACGAGAGAGATTTTCCCCCATTAATCCTCGAACAATTCCCTTTTTGCCCTCCCCCTTTCATGCAAATTGCCGTCTCATTTCACCCTCTTGCATATTCAAGCGGGGCAATTTTATTGATTGCTTTCTTGCCTGCCTGTTTGGAGAGGGTTGCCTTGACAACGTCGCGCGTATACACAAAAATGATGGGATCTCTTTTCTCCCGATCCTTTTTACTCCCTTGTTGTTTTTTGATCGGCGCCAGATGCGTGCTGTTTTATAAATATTGTTTTCGCTTAATAATAAGAGGGGCGGCCCTTGTCGTTAGCCGGGCGCGTGCAAAAATCGAGATTTTCTCCTCCCGGTGTTATTACTGCGAGAGGGTTAAAAACAGCTCTCTCTTCCCCCCTCTCTCGTGTCCGTAATGTCTTAACACGGTTTTCCGTTTACTCTCATTACACCGGAATGTCACACTACTCTGTTTCGTAGCAACTCCCCCTTTTATCACTGCATCGATCTGGCAAAAAGAAGAAAGTGCGAAAATGCTGGTAATATATCGCAATTTAGAAATGAATTGGTTGGTTGTAGTTCACGCCAGTGGCGTTTTCTGAGATTGCTAGTATGGCATTCTTTGCGGTGTTCGTGGGGAAAAACATCATCGAGTGATGAGATAAATGAATAAATAAAATATTTCATTGATTGACACAATGTCTGTCAGCGAAGCGTGCCCGTTGATGTCTGCTCCATTAGGCTGTAAAATGCTTTTTTAACCAATATATCTCGTTAAATGTAGATGTAAATTATATGAGGGGGATCACCTTTGTTATTTCTTTTACTTGTTTTGGACAAAAACCTCATTTTTCGTGGGGGCACCCGAGATATTTCGAGGAAGATGTCTCTCCGTGTCCCCTTCTATTCTCCGCACTGGTTGTGGTGTGATGCTCGTCCCGTCTTGTAATCAATTTTAAAATGTAGCGCCATATGACCTAATTTGGTTCTTGCGCCATAAAACCACAACCAAACCAATTAATCTTGGATGTCGTACGACCATAGATTTTAAAGAAGGGACGCAACTCGAATTTTACGTTCGTCTATTAGCCGATGAGAGCAATTGTTAAAAAGAGGAAACCTTATCTTCCCTCCAGAGGAAACTGTTTAATTCCAGCCCTCATGTCAACGATAGAGCATCCGCAATTTGCATTTTTCCCTAATTACTCCAGATAAAAGCGCTCCATAATTACATTTCCATCAGCTCGAATCCCACTATCGTTCTGCCTGTTTGAGGGGAGGATAGGATGTCTGATGATGAATTTATGTTTTACCCCTCACCACTCTAAAAGCCGTTTTTCATCTCATCTCCGTGTATGTTTTTAAAAGCGATTCAAGGGATGCTGAACCGCAAAATTTGCATGCCTATAAAAAAGCGTTCTCTTAATAAATTATCTTATTAATTAAAATTTCCCTTTTCCTTGAACTGTTTAAAACACTTCTTTTCCCCTTAGTAATTAATGAATTTATTTATTTCACCACTCCTTTAATAAGCTTTTTTGGCCCAGCAGCTCAATTCTTATCTATCCCATTTCTTTGGCACTTGGCATATGTTACCTACAAGCCTACCCCTAATTGATAATTCTCTCCCAAGTGGTTTTTCCCTCGATTTACGGTCCACATTCCGCGCTGGAACATCCTCTCTGCCATTCTTTCCGCGCATTCCATCTCTCCTTCTGTATCTTCATTACTCTTTAATTAAGACGAATGCGCGACTGGTCACTTTTTCCCCACCGACCGCCACTCCCTCCCCCCACCCCTGGGAGGTGCTACGGTCGATTCGCCGACACGGGATTTCCTACCCCCACTAGTTGAAAAATTCCTTCTACTATCACCCCTGTTCGCCGACATTTCCCACACGTTCCCTTATCTTTCGGGTTTTTTTTCGAATCGGTGTAAGAAATCGATTCCGGAGAAGAATCGAATGCAATATCGCAATGAAGGCAAAGCACTCGCTAGACAAACTGCAAACGTATCCGCTAGATGGCGTATCAAAGTGGTGCTAAAACAATGAAGTTCAAGTTCAGACACAGCCTAACAATACAAACACGTGTTTCAAGTATTTAGTCTTTTTTTGGTGCAGAATTGGAATATGACCGACACAATATTCATAAAATACAAACGTGGCGGTAATCTTGTGGATTATAAAGATTTTTTATTCCGCCTTGATAGAAGAAGGGATGATTTATCATATTGGAAATGTGCGGCCACTTCGAAATGCAAAGCACGTACTGTCTTATGTAATGAACAAGTGAAAAGTTCATCGGGTTAATTTATTAATTATGAGAATTTACTTTCCGTGAATTTTATAATAAAATTCAGTCAATCAAACAATTTTTGAAAAAATAATGTCGAAAAAAGAAATAAAATTTTATATTTCTGTTCAATGTATTAATTTGAATGTTTTTTCTTATTTTTTAATCGTTGATGATTTGATAAGGTACTTATTAAGAAATTTCAAAAATATATCCTGGGTTGGACCCAAGAAAATATGGTAAGCCTAACACGTGTCAATATTCAAAAACGGTTGTTTCTTCCTTTCTAATTGAAGTACATACTTTAAATTTTAATAAGTTGTAATAACAGTGAATCTATTTAATCATAGTACCCGGGGACAATTAGGAGGTCGTATACGAGTTAAAAACCGTTCAATATAGAAATAGGAATAGGGGCAGAAAACTTCACACGTTACATCAGTGCAATACGCCGTTCGAAGCATCTATTTGAGTTGCATAACATACTAAAATTTCATCGAAATCGATAAGCAGGTTTTTGAAATGGAATTTTTTCAAGTATTAAAATACACTAGATGTGCATGTTTAGGCTAATTAAGGGATTTCCCATAGATCTAGGACCATGAAATTAATTGTTAATGGTGTGAATCCACACAATCTATTAAATTTTCAGGGTCCAATATCAATAGGGGGCAGTATACATAATAAATACATTAATAAACTTAAATAATTTATAAATCTAGAACTAATTCTTCAACCCCTTAATGCGATGCAAATTTTTTTTGCCTAAAGATCTGCTACATCTACAACATATTAAAATCTTAAGTACGTATTAACGTATTTATCTTAATACTAGCGCTGACGCGCTAAACCCGGGCTTCACCTTTTTTAATAAATATCATCTGGTGCGTTAAAGATGGGCTTCGCCAGTCCATTTTGTCTTTAAATTTATTCTGGTGTGTTACAGATGGGCTTCGCCAGTCCAAATGTGGAAATAGTTAAATAAAGGAGCCACTTTTTATGTTTATGCTACAACAATAGATTTTAAACTCCAACAATCGATTTCATGCCTACAACAATTAAAGTTACATCTTCTCTTAATATATTTAAAACAATGTGGTTTTGCCATGAAGTTAGGCATGAAATATGGGTTTTCAAGCATAAAATTGACCAAAAAAAGTTGCTGGAACGCTTCGATTTTAAATTATTTTTATTCAGAAACTTTCCCTAGAGCGAGTAGATCAACGTTGTATAGTTAAATAGTTAATGTAGTTCGAATAGTTTAAAACTATAAAGGACATACATACAGGCATACATACAAACATTGATTTTTATATACTACTAGCGCTGACGCGCTAGACCCGGGCTTCGCCCGGGTTTCAGTTTTTTAAAAAATATCACCTGGTGGGTTACAGATGGGCTTCGCCAGTCCATTTTTAAAGAAAACTATTTGGTGTGTTACAGATGGGCTTCGCCAGTCCAAATGTGGAAATAGTTAAATAAAGGAGCCAATTTTATGTGCATGCTACAACAATGGATTTTAAACTGCAACAATCGAGAATATGCCTACAACAATTAAAATTACATCTTCTATTGTTATATTTACAACAATGTGGTTTTGCCCTGAAGTTAGGCATGAAATATGGGTTTCAAGCATAAAATGGGCCAAAAAAGTTGTTAGGATGCTTCGATTTTAAATTATTATTCTTCAGAAACCTTCCTTGGAGCGAGTAGATCAACGTGGTATAGTTTAATAGTTAATGTAGGTTCGAAAAGTTTAAAACTATAAAGGACATACATACATACATACAAACATACAGACAGACAGACAGACAGACAGACAGACAGACAGACAGACAGACATTGATTTTTATATATATAGATAGATTTGGGAAAAATTTCAAGTAAAACGAAAATTCTTTGAACCTAAATTACAAACGCAATATGTATTGATTCCCCTTAAATTTTCCAATTTTTTATAAGCTTTCTAAATATGTAAACCATTAAAATGTAACTTTAAAAGTACACAAACCGAGAACTCAAATCTGGTAAGTATTCCACAGTCATTCGCGTTGAGGATTATAGTAGGCTCTAATCTGCTTTAGAATATTCTCAAGTACGTCATAATCACCATGGAAACTCGTAATTCTGGAAAAACTGTACTACAACGGTCCTTTACTCAGAACTAAAATAAAAAAAACCACCCCTTAGTGTCATAATTCTTTCAAAATAGAATTTGAAAGAGGTAAACATACTAAAATTTCAGACCCCAAGCTCTTCCCGGATAACGTTAGAATCTACATAGCAACCCGAATTTCTAGAAAAAGCTTTCCAAATAAATTTCTTTACAATAATAAAAATTCAGATTTATCATTGTAGAGGAAAGCGAATTAGGGTGGAAGTTTTTACAAAAATAAATTTCAATACAGGCAAGTTAAGCTTATTTCAACCCTGGAACATTTATATTTCAATTACGATTAGATGAATTTCACTTAAGGATTTCCTCACTTTGAAATGCAAGCAAAAATATTGGCCCACATTTTTAATACCGTAATTTCGCGCGTTTAGTCCGCGGACTATCTGTGTTTAAAATGCGAATTTTTGAAGCTGCTGACTATCCACCTGTGCGGATAATACGCTGGTTTTTCACGGTTAAAATCGTTGAAATTTAAAAAACACGCTGTCGTGAACTGCCGATGATCAAATATAATGATTAAAAATACATAATAGTAAATAAATAATATGATTAATTAGTAAGCACTGTTTTTTATTTGTATTTAGCGTTTTATTTCTGAAGGTATATTAGTAAGTACTTTTTTCTATTTATACTTAGTTCTTTGTTTCTAAAATACATTACATCATCTACTAAATACTAAAATCATTAAATACATCTGACGATTTTAGAAAAAATTTTACATAAAATCGTGTCTGCGGACTATATGTGCGAAATTAAGGTACTATTTTCCTTAATGTTCATAACGAAACTGAAGATATGTTGTCAAAAGAATAGTTAATATAAAGTAAAAAAATTTCTTAGAAATTCGGCAATTCACAATGTTTTGGAAATTTAAGAAGTGTTTTTAAATTTACCAGTAAAAGTGCTAGAAGGGGGTGGGGTTTCCTCTCTTATTAATTAACCAATTATTTACTATACACATATGTAACTGTGAGTGTGTTTGATTTTTTTTTATAATTTTAGTGGGACATTATTTATGTAATTTCTAAGGCTAACCCGTTTGAATGACTTCTTTTACAGATATTTTGTGGGTTTGAGCGATGTTTTTATTGTCTCACTTTATTAATTTTTGAAAAAAAAAGCAGTTATTTTTATTTTCATTTAAAATCAAATGCATTATTGGTATTTAGCCAGTTATCCGCACCGAAAAAAACTGTTTAGTAGGATTCCATTTCAGGATTCTTGGGAATCGATTCTTCCTTCACGTTTAATTCCTTGGCATCGATTCCAATGCATTCGATTTGGTGATTTAGTATCGATTCCACAGCATTCGATTAGGATGTTTCGCCGACAAATTCCCTACACGGGAGAGTAAACAGGAAACCAGCAGGAGATCAGGGGGGTAGGAAATCTCCGTGTCGGCGAAACGACCGAGACACCCCCTGGGAGAGGAGAATTTCCGTAGTAATACCGGAAAAGATCCCGAAACACTGATCACTGGATGTCGCCCTGTCCACCTTTTTCCTCTTCTCCCTTTCGTGACATTACTCTCCGTTACGGCCGTTTAGGTTTTCGCTCTCTTTTTACGAGGTCGAGTGTTGTCTTGTTTCGTAGGTGCGCTCCTGATTTAGTGGGTCCCTTTTATTGGAGCGCCGCGGGTTTTAAGTATTCCAAATGAGGCTGTCTTTTATTCCTCCGGAACGGTCCTTTTGGGAGTGATTCCGCTGCCCCTGATGAGATCTTATGTTCCGCCGAATCGGTTGGGAAACCTGCCATGCGTCTTTTTAAGCCCACGGAATCGACGTTTTATGTTGGGGAATCGTCTCGTATAAAATTTTATCTCGACAGCACAGCAGTGTCCGTAAATATTCGTGAGAGTTTCAGTAAACTGTCTTAACATCTGAGCTAAAATCTAAAATTTTATTAAGAAAAAGGGTGAATAGGGCTCTAAAAACGAAATATATTCTCTCGTATACTAAAACTTAATATTTATGTAGTTAGGTTAATTAATGGAAGTTTTTTTTCTTTGTAGTAATTTCTTTACTGTATCCTTAAAAGTCAAATGAAATTCCAAATTTGACTTGAAAAAAACTGAACACCATTTTAAAAGTTAACAAGATAATTTGAATTTTAGTCTAACAAGAAAATAGAACATTTTGTAGTATTTTAAGTCTTTGGGTTGTATTCTCGAATAAACATGGTTGTACCCTTCTAAATTCATGATTAACTGAATGAAAGATAACATTTTAGGATTATGGGGGCTTCCAAAAATGTGACTTGACAGAGGCAGTTGTTTATCCTGCTCCCGCGGACGTGTCGCATCTCCGAAATTGGGAGGCTCGCTCTGCCCCTGTCTAATTGGCTTCGTTTGGACGGGCGGAGGACGAGTGTTTACCACCACGCGGCGGCGGCGCGCGCCTGGCAATCAATGCGAGGGCGCATCGATCGGCGCTTGCGCCCCTGCCGCCCCGGCGGGCCGTCAGTCGTTGCTCCGCCGCCGCAGCCCTGGCCGCCGTCGTGAGCCCTCCCATGCTGATCGAGCCGTACGCTGCTGCCGCCGCCCGTCCCCCGGCGGCCGCGGCGCAGCTGACGCTCTGCCCCACCGACGACACGCTCGCGCTCTTCACACCCTGGGCGCCGGTCGCGCCCTACGCGCTGCCCGTGGCCGCGGCCGTCCCGCAGCAGCAGCAGGCGCAGCCCCAGCAGGCCGTCTTCCGCCCCCTGCACCAGCTGCGGACCGCCGCCCTCCTGCAGCAGCAGCTTCTCATGAAGATGGACCTCTCTGCACAGACGCCCATTGTAAGTCCACTACCAACCTCTTATGTTTACACCACGGGCCTTGATCTGGGATTACCTTGCTCCGTTGTTGTATCTTCTGGATCGTCCTCTCGAGGTTTTCTGTTACTTGAACAGAAAGTTACCTCACACTTTAATTCATTATGTGCAGTGGTCATCTTATCTGGAAGTCTCGAATGGAGTCTCTCTTCCGCATCTTGGATTACCTTGGTTTCAGGACCATCGCTTACCGTCCTTGTTCGTTGCATCCCACGTTTCTCTGATTGTGCGCCCCTTTTGAAGAATGTCAGGTTAATCGATTAGATCCTCTCCTTCTCTGTGTTTTTTGTGATTACAACTTTCTTAAAGGAAAATTGGAAGAAACATGGTTTTTCATACGTTACCGTCCCGATGATTCTGTATACTCGGTAAGTGTTTGTATTTTACTCCCCCCGTATACTCGTAAACAAGTTCGGAGTGAAGCGAATCTTGGTTTTCGAGTCTGGGATAAAGATTGGTTCGAAGAATATCTATCCACCTCTAAGTTTTTTTGAATTGTTTGAGTCTCCTTTATGAGAATATTGTATGTATTAAGTCCTTGATGCGCCTAACATCCTTAGAAGGCATTTCGTCCTTTTCCGTTTGTTTTCTGTTACAATTCATATCCAAGTGTCTCCTAGGCTTCCATCGTATGTGCTTCTCCATTTGCTCTGTGAGGAAAGGATGTCTTATATGTGTACTTTTAAGTTTAGCTGATTTCGATACTGGGATTAATTTATGCTCGCATTGCTTTACCGAAAACCTTATACTTCCATATCGTCCAGTTTCTTCTCTTGCATTGATATCTATCGATATTTTAGTGTCTTCTTTATTGGAGAACTAGATTCCGAATTCCCCAACAATGTTTTTGATTTGATAGTGCCTCTTCACAACACTCATCTTGGACGTTAAATTTTAGTAGGAGATACCCCGTATTCCAGAACATATTGGTTGAAAGTTTAGAAGTCTACTCCAATTTCTAAGCTTAAGAGAAACAAATAACATTATTCTTCATGATTTAATATCTTCCTCCCATCCTGTATATTGAGGATGACCTGGTAAAAACACAGACATATTTTAAGACGATTCTTTGGATTATCTTTCATTTGTAATAGAAATGTTATGATCTTCCGACTCCTTAAAAAGGATAAACTAGTTATAAAATTATGAACACTTATTTTTTAACATAATCCATCTTTAAAATGAAGGTTTTTTAGCTTTTTCCCAAACACCCCCAAATAATAAAAATTTAGAGCTGTAATATTTGCTGAATGTAGGTGGGATGTTAAGAGTTTCTGAAGCCTCCCTATGTTAGCTCTAGCTCGAACAAATTGTTTCTTTCAATTTTTTGGGGAGTTTAAATCATGTTTGTTTAAGTTTGTGAGCTCTTTTTGTCAAAGTTTATAATCGAGTAGAGCGCCCGCGTCCTTTCGTATAAAATTTCCCGAAAGGTTTTAGTTTTATTTTATCTCTTATTCTTAACTTTTTCTAGACTAGATTCATTTCACTGCGAAACGGAGTTGCTGAACTGCACTCGTCATTTTTGTGTTCTTGATTTTCAGCTTCTAAGAAAAAGTCAATGATTTAGGTTTAAAAAAAAGATGAAACCCCCACCTTTTTATTAACATGATCATCATTAACATGATTACAATTTTAAACATGATCAAACACTAGTAATTGATTGTTTGTATAAACTATTTAGATTATTTCAGGAGGTTTATAATATTATATCGCTTACTTCTGTTTTTAGCTTAAACCGAAATCCAAGTCTTGGAATTAAAATTGACCTTAAAATTATACAAATTATAGTATTATGACGTATGAAAAATACTTGAAAACATTTACCTTTTACAAAAAGCTAAAGAATCAAAACTCCCAAAATTTCACTCTAAAATCTCAAAACGGGAATATTCAAAATTCCCATCCCAAAAAACCGGGTTTATTCCCGGGAATAAACCCGGTTTTTTCCAGCCTTTACATCTCTACTTTTTATTATTAAGGGAGTGGATTTCAGATTCTGTCTAGTGAAGAGTAATCTCTTTGCTTTTCCTTGTTCCGATACATAGAGGTATTCCGATATCGTTTTAATTTTGGGGTAAAAACTAAATTTTGCGATAATGTATCCTGTGCGACGCATCCATTCACTGAAATTCCCCGACTATCTGTTGTAGACATTCGGGAGACGGGGATCTGTCACAAAACTCGAGAATACCGCTACCGAATATCGATCAAAGAGCAATTAGTTGTGGAAAATATCTTGGTTTGGGGATATCACTGAAACATGAAAATGTCCCAAAAATATCATTTGTTTATACGTTTTTGATGACCCGATGAAAATTTTGTGTTTTGTAGACTAATATAAGAGAAGTTTGTATCGCGTACTGATATTATCTTAAAAATAGAATAAAAGCTACTTATGTTTGTCTGAAGGCAAAGTTAATAGAAAAAAATACCTGAACTATCTTACTTATTGCGGGATTAGTATTCCCTTTTTACATGTAATACCAAACCCTAAGCTCTCGAAATTCATTAGTTCGTAAGTATAGCTTAGAGCGCTTTCTTTTAATTTTAAGGCTATAATAAACCTACTATTGTTTTTGCGGAGCTATTTATTATTACAGATGCTAAAGCTTTGGGTTTTCCGAGAACTAAATTAGTCTTTCGTTGCTGGTAAATGATAAACCAGTATCACTTATTTTATATTTTATTACTGTCCCGAGGCCTTGTTAGAATCCTTCACTATCCGTTTCATTTCTCAGACTTGAAAGTCTGATCTGAAGAAAGTTCATATCTCAGTAATTTCCCTCCTTTAGGTTTTTACCACCCTATCTGTAAAAGCGAAGCAAATGAGTGACGTGACGTGAATGCTAAAAAATTAATTTGATTAATGGCCTTATTCACTGCTATTTGACCTGCGGTTAACAATGAATCGGTTAAAGGAGGATTCCACCAATTGGATTAAGCGAAAAGCTCGTCTTTTCTTTTTTAGCTGCTAGTTAACAGATGGTTAAGTGGCAGTGAATAAGGCCGTTGGTCTTGTTTGAATTTGATTTGGTATCGATCTGAAAATTAATGCCAAGAACAGTGATTACACAGTTCTACATAAATTTTCTGTTCCCATCTGATGCACGTGTACTTATTGCTCACATTTGTCTATTACGGATACAAAGTAATATAAATAAAGTGATAGTAAAGACTTCATTTTAAATCTATTAATTTTTAAATAATTAAGACGCTTATAACAACTACGAGCTAATTTCGTTGCGACAAGCGCCTCCAATACCCTTTTTCTTGCAACAAACTACTGAACTGTATAACATAACTTGATCTAAAATGCAAACTTAGGACCCCTAAATGAGCACATTCATAGATCGTTTTTACCCTTAAGCCACATTTTTTAATTTTACCCCCATGGCAATTTTACGGGATGTTTTTTCAAATTACTTATTTTGGTGTATCGCCGGGCGAATCCTAACTACTGAATCTAATTGGACCAACTTTATTTTATTTAAAAGATTAGGATTCATACATGAGCCATTTAAGATCTTAATCTTCCCGAAGCTTCTAACTTTTGAATAAAAGAGTCAATTTTACATAGCATCCGTGTTAAATATTGATACTTTTATTGCCCGAGGCCAGAGGACTTTTAATCTGTTTTAACTAATCTATCATTGAAGATATTGAAATTGAGTTTACGAGCTACATTTGGATAATCAAGTAATTTGTAAAATTGTGTCATTTTTGCAATAAACATCCTACTCGTCGTGTTTTGTTAAACTTGAGGTGTTTTTCCTAACATGCATTCTTTTATGACTTTATTATTCAGGCATGTTAAGTTCAATGCATATTCTACCTAAAAATATATTGAAAAACAATATTGAAATTGTCGTTCACGCAGTTTTTCAGACTTTTTGCTTTTTTGTCAATCTCATCCCTGCTTTCCCGCCATAAAAATTAACCAATTTATTGTTTATTTGTTTTCTGGCTAAGCTGGTTTGTCATTTATTCAGATCGTTGCTTAAATTAGTTTTTAACTCGTCTTCTTCCTCGTTCCTGTTGAAAAAAAAATATTAAAATTTGTTTCGTTTAGATTCTAAGATTCGTTCGTTAAGTTAAGATTCGACCGAGTTTGTCCACCGAGGATTTTAACTTTTTTTGCAGTGTTTTAGTCGCCGAAAGATCGAAACTTAAATTAAGTAGGACTGTACTTATCATGAGTTAGTTACAGCGCTATTGAAATTATCATCGATGGCTGATATTCCTACTGACCTTTGCTGCATTTTTTATTTCTCAAAGGTTATATCGCATAAATTCCTGCTTTACTCATTAGTGTAGCTCCTCTCTGTTCAATTTCTTCAAGAAGCCAGAAGAGCACTGATGATGCGAGGGTTTCCATGGAGAAAGGCCGTTAAAAAACTCCTGATGTAGTTAACGTTGAGCGCTTTATTGCGTTAAACGCTCTTTATGTGCAGTGGGCGTTGATTGGAATCGTTGCCCGTCTTGAAGAAGTTTTCCCTCTTATCTCTCGTCGAGCCCTTTTAGTGGTCAATTGATGGTCAATAAAAAGGGGCGCTGCTGAAAGATAATGCCCTCTTTTATTGCCCGGATGGGGGTTGCTTTGTTGCGCCCTAAACGTCGCGATAATGCTAAGTTATCGCCCCTTTTTAAAGAGAGGGGCGCCCCAAATCTGCATCTTTCTTCCCGGGTGTCGAGTTTTATTGGTAGCCCCCCTTTTATCTGTTGAATACGCTTCCATAAAAAATGATTGGGGTGTTTACGGTTTTTCGAAATTTCAAAGATTTGTATATAAGGTGGTTGAGAAAATGGCATAAGAGCTCAAGTAAATTCAAATGATAAATTAAAATAATCGAGAATTGATGTACCAATTGGGGCTACAAAATATCTGATTTAGGCATCAAGACCTTAACTATTCCATGAAATTTATTAAACATTCGATTTTTGCTGTGAACTGTTAACTAATGAAATGTGATTCAGTAAAGGTGAACGTATGAACCCCCTTCCAGTGTACGGGGCGCTCACTTTATGTGGTCCTTTCGATTTTCGGGCGCCCCCTCCCGCCCATCGATCCCGGGGGCGTTTGGGACACGTGACGCCGCCCCCTCCTTTGTTGTGGGTCTTCCCTTTGTGTTATTAAGTTTTGATTCCTCCGCCTTGTTTACTCTTTTTTCCCTCCCGTTTTCCCAAAGAGAGGGAAATTTGCATTTAGAATGTTTCCTTGCTGTTTGTCCATCAGAGGAACCGTTTTTGTGGTGGGTTGCCCATTATGGCGAATTAGGGGGCGTAATGAAGGGTGGTTGCGATTGTATCGGGATGGAGTTGAAGCCGCGCTTTCATATTGTTAATATCAGAAAGTCTGCTTATTATGTTAGTAGATTTCGTTACAAAAAGAAAACTTTTAAAATAATTGCTTTTGTATTAGGGTAGATGATTTAGGGGTAGTATTTAATTAAGCTTTTCAATATTAGAAGAACGGTTTACTTCCTTAACTTAGAAACAAGAGTCGGCTACTTTTAAATGATTAATAAAACGAGAAAAACTGTATAGAAGCTCACTACTTTTTTATGAAGGTGTTTTGTAATTGTTTTCTTAAAGTAGACCTTATTTGGATATTTTACAGACGAAAAGAATTTTTTAAATGTTTTATTCTCTTCATAAAAAAATTATTTAATAAATATTTGAATTTGACAACTTTCTGCAAAAAACAGAGTATTCAGGCCTATTTTCATAGCCAAATTTATTTAAGGACTAGCTGTTATACCCGGCCTTGCACGGGTGGGGTGCATAAATTTATTTTTCAAAAGTTTTCTTAAAATACATTTATAATTTTGTAAATTAGCAATACAGTGAAATCCCGAAACAACGAATACCGATACAACGAAAAATCCCGTTATTACGAAAGTGCTGAAAGTCCCCAACCGTTTTTATTTGCATTAACAATAGTACGGTTACAACGAAATTTCCGTTACAACGCAGAAATTTTACGGTCCCGTGAAGTTCGTTATATGGTGCCTTTATAAAATAACAAATTTGAAACTATAATAAAAAGTCTTGTAAATGAAAAGTCTAGTGATCTGTCTCATTTGAAACAATGTTTTATTTTTAACTCGTTTTCCATGAAAAAAAATTGTATTTTTCAGTAAATATATTTATTTCAAAGGAAAAAAATCTTGAAATGGAGGAAATGTCTACGCCTTCGGTGTGGTCTAAAAGAAGATGCGGAACACACATGCATACACACACAGCCACAAACGTTTTTATTTATATAGAGATTAATAAAATTGCCTAGTAACTACAACACTGGTACTAAAGTTTCCTATTATTGGCTTGCATGACTGGTAAAACAGGTTTTTAAATACGGAAAAATAAGTGGAAAAAAAAGCAGGAAAATGGGAAAAAAAGAATGAAGGACGGATTTTCTCTTTATAAATTATAGCCTATGTCCTATTCTGATGTATAAGCTACATTATTGTAAAATTTCATTAAAATCCATTCAGTAGATTTTGCGTGATAGAGTAACAAACATACAGACAAACATTCACAATTATAATAGTAGTAGGATATGGTAATAAAAGTGAGAATATTAGTTGAAAATGATATTTCCTTATGAAATACTAACCCATAAAATTATTATAGAATTCTATTTTTTTCTCTTTTGGTTAGTTGATGTATAAATACCTTTTGGGGCCATCCATAAATTACGTGAGGTCAAAAAAGGGGGGGTTTGGAAAAATCTCACCAAATCTCACCAAGGGGGGAGGGGGGTCGATTAAAATCTCACGTCAACTTTTTAAGTTAGAATTCATACGATTTTCTTTTTTTAAGTATGAAAAAGGAATACACACAGATAAGATACTGCAAATTATTTTTAAAAATTTGTAGGGAAATCTCACTTGGGGGGAGGGGGGGTCCAGCAAAATCTCACTAAATCTCACCAAGGGGGGAGGGGGGTCCAGATTTTGGAAAAAACGCCTCACGTAATTTATGGATGACCCCTTTCTTATAAATGATTTCAACTCTAGACTCAAAAAATAGTGGTCAGCCAATTCAAAATGTTAATATAGTCACCTTCGAAGTCAATTAGATAGTTGTTTAGATGTAACTTTGTGAACAGTAAAACTATTTTTCTTTTAAAAGCTTACAAAATCAGTTCGTTCAATATTATGATCTGAGGTACAGATTTGATGTCCCCTTTTAATAAAGTGATTTATAGATCCAAAATCTCAATCACATGGATGTAATAAAAGGCCACAAGCAAGAAAATTTTAAATATAGTCTTGAGATTCGTACAAAAACTTTAAAAATATGGTTTTTACTATGGCTTGATGGACCTAACCTCTAAAGAATGGATTTTCCAATCGCACTTAGTGTTTGTATGGGATTAAATAAAAAACGCCGTCAAACAAGCTGCAGATGAGACGGCATGAACAAAATTCCCCGCAGTTGAAGTGCAGAAACCAGTCAAGCGACTGCGTTTGACATGTTTCTGCACTAAAGCTGAAATTTAACATGCTGGAAAACTATTTTAAAATCACGTTATTTTTATAATTCTTACTTTAAAATGTGCGCTTTACCCCTATAGAATCCATGAAACCAATAACTCACTTTTGAAAAAATTGATGTTTGACACGTTTCAGAATTAAGTGATACAATTATGGCAGTTACGAATGCCCCGAAATCCATCTAAGGAAGCGTTCTTTTAAAATATTTCAAGTGTACATCTTGTGTCTCATGTGACCAAACCTTAAAAAGCGATTAAGTGTTCAACTGAGCTAAAGAAATTTCCTAGCTGTGTACTTGCTTGAAAATTTTGCAGTTTTTTTCTCTTTTCTAGAGAGATTATTTCGATTCTTTTCGAAGTTCAGAAAAGTAAGCTTCTCTCGAACTGACCACTCAGCTACAACTTCATTCAGGGCGTTCCCTGAGGGGCAGTAATGGCCATTGCATTAGCTCGTCAATTTTCGATACGGTCAAGTGGGGATTCTGATGGAACCCACTTATGCTCCGAGGAGCGTAATCATCTGTAAATAGAGTCGGTTCTTTGCAATAGCAATATTTCCCTTCGATTGGGTAGCTTCATCCTCATATTGCTTTCCACCTGTATGGAAGGCAAAGGATGCTTCTTTTATTATTCCGGCCGGGATTGAATTATTTATCGTGGTGTTTGGCACGTTTACCCGGATTGTGGTGGTAATTCTACTGTACCATGTTCTCAAACTTGTTGAGCCCTTGTCCTAGAGCATTTCTCGCAATAAAAAACTAGAGAAAGAACCACATTACTGGACCTTAACTTTCTTAAATAATAGGAATGTTAAGTACCTTCACTCTAAGTCTTTATTTTTACAACCTTTTTAAATTTTTTTAACTTTTCGCTTTGGACATTTTATCGTTTGATCGCTTTCCCAAGCAGCCCAAACAATCGAATTACGTCTGCAGTTTTTTGTCATGTATGGCCAAATTTCGTTTACTTTTAGTTGGGGTTACGTAAACTTGGCATTTGGTATGAGCTGTGCTACTTGGGTTTAATATAAGATTCGCACGCTTGCTAAAAATTTGTTACATAAAAAACGATGACAAGACAGACACAGACAGCAAATTTTAAACAATTAGAAATACAAGTTTGAATGAATTCCCGAATTAAATATAACTTGTGAAGAAAAACTAATAATCATTTTAAATAAAGTAATGGGGGTCTGGGGTAGATTTCTTCACGGCCATGAAATTGGAAGGAAAGAAAATCCTCAAAATGAATATTTTAATATTTTAGTGCAATAATGTGGAACTCTGTTACCAGAGCTAATCAAGAATGTATACTAACTTGGCTATTGTCGGAAAGGTCTGAAATCGATTGTCGAAATCCCGCGGGGTTGGGGACACCGCGATGATGATGGATTAAGACAGTAAATCATTGGATGGTTAAACGCCTATCAAACAAATAACGTTCCATTCATTTAATGACAGGTAGACAGAACAGCCCCTAAGGGAGTTTACCTAGCTGGGTTATATTTTTTGGATGTCATATCTCAGCTGCTCCCGAAGACTTCCGTTTTTCTCTGTGGTGACCAGTGACTTGTAAAAGAACCCAGTACAACCTCTTCATTTATCAAATGAAATGATCTTGGATCTTACATACTAGTATTATCTTCCAGAAGCTCGTAGAATTTCAATCAAAGCAGATAAGAGTATACTTGCTAAGTAGTCAAAGTGCTTAGTTGTCCTTTATTTGTTGTTATTTTCTCCTGTTAATTAAAAGGTTGACTTTTTATCTCCCAATAAAAATATTATATACATACTTTTTTTGTTCTTTTGCAGCAATTAAGATTAAAATGGCTTAGTTGCTATTTCTGCCAGCCATTGCTGTTTTGCATTTGTAGTGATTATTAGGAAGGCGCGTAAATATTTTATGGAAAGCTGATCGCTATTTAAAAAGACGCGTAGGATCTATCCTAGTCAGTGTATTTATATGCAAGAGTAGCGTTTCTCTACTGCACAATGCAGTTTTTTTCCTCGAATATCTTAAATATCCTTTTGATTTTTATTCACCCTCATCATACACTGTATTTTTATACCCCTTAGAGGGGTAAATGAATGCGTTGCCTCATTCAATCAACGCGCGACGCCCGACATTAAAAACAAAGGAGAAGGAGCTTTTGAAATGCTTCCTTCCTAATCATTGCTATTCGCATCCGCTAAAATTTTCTCTTAATTGCCACCCCTACATTCTTTGTAAGACTTATTCTTTTTTCTATCCTTTTTTTTGAAAAAGGAAAAAAAAATTGCTTGCGTCGAAAAAGGTCTCTAATGACCATCGCAGTGATAAGGGGGCAGTGTAATTACTTATCGTTTGTTTCTCCGGTCCGTCTAATGGCCTGTAAATGGAATTATGAAAACTTTTCATGGGTCGTTAATGATAAAGAGCAGACGGCTAATGGCCGCCATCTTATTTGCCCGGTAATTGTTGTGCGTAATCGGATAAGGACACGCCGACACAAGAAAATTGATCTGTCACCGCCAACTATACCAATTAGCCAAGTCGAGGGTGGAATGGAGCTTGTATTTCCGGATCACTTCCACAAATTGAATTCCCTCTCCGGAAGGGTCCGAGTGCAATTGAAATAGCGGTCCGTGAGGAATCAATCGCCATGGAGAAGGATGCTCTTGCTAGCTTATCTTTTTATTAAGGAAATATTATTTTGTAGGTTTGATTTGTGTAGTGGTGTGGTAGGATTAATCGATATTAATGTCAGGGAGCATACTTGAGGGAAAAATGCTGATTGATACATACACCTAGATGTCTCGTAATCAAATGGAGGGCATGGGAAAGGCACTCGTAATGACTTTAGGGCGTTAAGGGGGATGAATCATCCTTATCGAAAATTGGCATTTAACCCTTTAAAAACTAAAACGGACTTAAAACCAGCAAAATCGTACAATTTCGGCATTTATTAAATAACACCAATTGAAGATCTGGAATTTAAGGTTTTGCTTGCCCAATCATAATTTCTTAATCTTGAAGGCTTAAAATAAGTCACGATTTATTTTAGCCTTAAAACTGAGAAATAACGATTAGGAAGCCCCTTTCAGCCCTCATTTCATGATATCTGAAAGTCACTAGTTCTGTGAAGATCTTAAGTACATTTTGGGGTGGACCTGTGACATTAAGTCCCTCTATCTCAAATTACAACGTACAAACAATATAAAAGAAAAATAACATTAATATAGAGCAAAATAAAATAAAATTATGTATTAAGTACACATAAATGAAGGACTTGGATGAAATATGTGATCCATCTGTAACATAGAGCACCCGCAATTGTATGGGCTCTAAAATATTCATGAAATGAAAGAACTGCCATTTCTTTTTAAAGAATCTTATTATACTAAGCTAAAATTGTGTGATGAATATACATTTACTTGATGATATTTGCCCAATGACTTTTCCTATAATTGAGTTGGTACTATAGTTGACTCTTTTAACTGAATGAATTGCAGATTTTTAAAATTTTTTCATTTCAATCTCGAGTCAAATTTGAAAGTTAAATTTTTGTACTTTAATTTTTGCTATAATACTCGTGTTGCATTTGTTTCTCTTGTTAACCAGTTGTTTCGGGGAATAAGCTGAGATATTTTTTAACTACCAATTTCCTTATGAAATATTCTTTAGATTTTGACTTTTTGTAATCACATTTTTCTTGTGGGTTGCATTACTAACATTTCTGTAAATTTGTGGTTAAGTTAAACATGAATCAGTTGGCTTTTTTGTTTGATTGCAGAGTTGGAACTCCCATTTCCCCCCTGCTTGCCTTGTTTTCTTTGCTTTTCTTTAACTTTATCATTATCCTCTTTAGTTTTGAAAACTGTTCAATGCTTCTTCTGCTGTTAAATTGTACTTATTATGCTTTATCAAGTTTAGTCTTTTCATTAATGAAATGTTAAGTTATGAATGCACTTAATATAGAACTTGACTTTAGAGATTAGTATGTGAAATGGACCATGTCTTAGGGTAAATTTCTCTGCATTAATTTATAAGGATCAACATGTTTAGTGAGTGAACTGCAAAATTCTCACACCACTTTAGGAGGGGTATTGAGGTTTAGAACTGTTAGTGAGTTGGGTAATAAACTGCACCAAACAGGTTAGGAGTTTTTCCTGGAGTTAGGCTAAATTGTGAGAAGTATATGGTAAGTAAATGGGGTTCTCCGTATCTTCTCTTTCTTCATTTGTTTTGGACTAGTTATGAGTAGAATTGAGAATTAAGCTCACTAATGGCAACCTCTTCCTTTCAGGAAGAAATACGATGGACTCAGCCATTTATTGGGATTAACAAGTTTGTAGATAACAAAACGTAAGGTTTAAATGCATCCTTTCTCCAAACTTTTTTACTACTACTTCATTCTTTTTTATTTCCTACTGCAACTATCTTTAAAAAAATTTATAAAGCAATGCTATTTTGCTTCCCATTTTAAAAGAAAAAAAATTAAGTAGCTTTTGCTGTCTAGAATTAATAGAAAAGAAATTTGTGTCTTTTTAAACCGGTTTTTATAAACTCTGTTGTGGTCCATGTTTTTAAAAAGTTTTTTTTTCCTATAAGACACTCATTAAAAATTGTTTGGGAGTGCTTCAGTTACTTTGTCAGTATGTTTCAGCACTGCTATTTGCAGCTGTCGATTCCTGCCTGAATGCTACTCTGGTACAGGTTTGATTTCTTTTTAAAATTTTTCTTTGGCGCTCTTTTTTACAAAGTAAAAGAAAAAATACTGTTGCTTCTATGAGAGGATAGTTGGTATTGTGGAAAGGATAACTCTAGGGTTTGGGGGATCACTTTTATTAACCATTTTTCTTTCCCAGTATTAACTGTTAATTTGAGGAGGACTAAAAAATTGCTGTTAATTTGCAGCAACTAAATTTTGTAAGGGAGTAGGTAAGTATGTAGTGGTGTATTGAGTGTGTGATGTATAAGCTAATTATAGATGCAGTTCCATGCTGACAATTTCTGAACTCTAAATTAACCTAATCTCTGATTGACCTTCTACCTCCAAATTATGCAAAGTATTGACGGTGCAGCGTATGATAAGTATGACATTATAGAATGGCATACTAGACTGCATTGTAGATTAACTTTGGATTGAAATTATTTGATTTGTTTCGTTCATTAAAATTGCTTTTGCAACTTACATATCACAATTTAAGGGGACTCTTCATCCTCATTGTTATGATGCACTGAAGGAAATCAAAATATATATAAGATTTCAATGGTTCTAATTAACATAGCATCACAACTTGTTTCCCTTTATTAGGTTTCTGCTCAGTGTCTGTTAAATCAAGACAAGCAGTGTAAGAAATGTTTTCCCTCTTTAGCATTTAAAACTTCATTTTAAAAATATCTCAAGTTAGAGGAGACATCTCCTGAATTTGTGATAAATTTTTAAAGGATCTGAAAAATATGACAGCCTCATATTAATACCTCAATTATAAGGTATTTTTTAAGTATGGTATCCAAAATCAAATTGTTTTGATCTCTGTAATTGGTTCCTGTAGTTAGTTTATAGATTTTGTTGGCCTGTGAACTGCATTACCTTGAATTTCAAGTGTAAACCTCTGGTATTGTTCCATTGTGATATGTGAACCCCAGTGTTGCCTGTTTCTTTAATCTAGCTTTATTTACAGGAAATGAAAGTCAATTGGGCGACTTCACCCAGTAACACTCCAAAACAAGACACAAGTAGTAAGTATTCTTTTATTTCAAGTGCACTTCACTAGTCAAAAATCACTCTTTCTCATTTATTAATCAAGCTAGATAGGTGTTTTTTTCTTCTTTTTTTATTAATTTTTTGTAATATACACAGGACCCAGACTAATTTTAACTATCTTATAAACTTGTGAAACATCAATTGATTTATCTAAAAGGAATAAAAGTTTTCTTTAAAAAAAACACTACTGACTACTCCCTTATTCACTTTATTATTCATAGTTATTATTACAACCCTACTTCCTCCACTAAACCTACATATGTACCATTTGTTTACCATTGATATTTTTTTATTTTTTTGTACCCCTAATATGGTGAGTGAAATTTGCCCTTTTCAGAACATCACCACATATTTGTTGGAGATCTTAGTCCCGAAATCGAAACTGCACAACTTCGAGAAGCCTTCACACCATTTGGTGACATATCGTAAGTACTATAATTCTATGATAAAATCTTTTTGTAATTTATACATTATTTAAAATATTTAGGTCACAGTTAAAATTGTTTAAAATGGCATGTCTGTCATTATTATAAGTATCTCCTAAGAATAAATTTTTCAAATGTTCTTCAAAAGATAATCTCTCAGAATTTTAAATTTTTCTAAATGTTTAACCTTTTAAATATACTACCAATTTGGAAAAAAGCAGAATTCATGCAGCAGCCATTTTCAAACATATATTAGGTGGTTATAATGTTGTTGAAAAAGCTCGTGATTTCTAAGAAACATTACTTTTAAAAATGCTAAAAAAAGGTAATTTTGAATCTGCATTTTTAAGAATTTCGATTCATTTAGTAACTAGTTATCGTTTTCATTTCCAGGGACTGCAGAGTCGTTAGGGACCCCCAGACTCTAAAATCTAAAGGCTACGGCTTTGTTTCATTTGTCAAAAAGAATGTAAGTATTTTGATAGGGATGAAAATGTCCCATTATGAGTAAATATTATATCCCTTTTTTGTTACTCTTTATTTCATTTTAGTTTTATATTCAATTTATTCGCTGTATAATAATTGTTAAATTAATGATTTGCCAATTCTGCCTGACAGGATGCTGAAAATGCCATTACAACCATGAATGGACAGTGGCTAGGGAGTAGGGCTATTCGAACAAATTGGGCAACAAGAAAACCGCCTGCCAACAGATCTCAAAATGAATGTGAGTATAATTTTAAGATTAATTTTGTTTAGAAATTAGTACATGTTTTAATTGTGGGTTGGTCTCTTTACAGCATCTGGGCAGAAGCTAGAGTTCAGCGATGTATTTGTACAGTCCAGTGATACAAATTCCACGGTATACTGTGGGGGAATAGCTCAAGGTCTAACAGGTAAGTTTTACTTCAAAATAAAAGTTTCCTTGTTTTTTAGCAGAATTTCCCAGAATAATCTAAGTTTTCTAAAAAAACAACTTGCGGAAAAAGGACTGAGGGCTGAATTACTATAGCACTTTTTGTGAATCAATTACAATTAGAAATAAAAGTTAACGTTTTCAAAACCAATATTCCTTTTTCTAAAATGGCCACCTTACAAAAAGCTAATTTGGGTGTATAATACGTATCTCATCTTATGTTATTGTAGTAAATAAAATCAATGTAATAAATGATAATCAACACTTAAACCTTAATTTACTCTCAAGTCATTAGTAAAGTTATTTTTCAATTCATTTGAGAATCTTTGCTTTAGAGTTTTTATGTTAAGTTTTGAAATATTTGTTTTTTAAATTTTATTTCAGAGGAACTAATGCACAAGACCTTTGGTTCATATGGTCTGATAGATGAAGTTAGAGTTTTTAAAGATAAAGGATACGCTTTTATACGGTGAGTAGAATATTGCATCTGTTTGCTTATTAAATTAACTGGCATTTATGAATAAGAAAAACTTTAATACAGGAGTTGGCAATTGTTTTGGCTCAGCTAATTCTGGGAAATATCCCAGAATTAGCCGAATCCTTCATGGATGTTGAGGGTAATAGAGGGCTGAACCTAGTGATTGCCAAATTATTGCTAAATAACCTTGGAATTAAGATAAAGCATCTAGTAAATAAGACTTCTTTTAGGGGTTCTGCTCAAATTTAAATAAAAAAATCCTTACACATAACTTTTAAAAACGCTAACTAGTAGGATTCAAAATTTGATAAACTGTTAAAATTTCTTGGGTAATATTGGTCCCCAGCTTAAATGGAATTTCTGGGGTTCTCCCGATTTTTTTTTCAAAACTTGTCTTTTAAACCTAGTGTTAAACTCTTTACTGGACAAGTGCAATCCTTTAAATGAAACGTAAGTGTTGCTTCATGAATGCTGTAGCTTTAATTGGGTGTAAAAACTCACTTGGAGGCATTCTAGTTTTATTTATTTTAGTGGGATGGTTTAAAGGAGAAAAATCTTCTCCTTCTCTAGTGAGAAGAACTTCTCACTAGGGAGAACTAAGACAAGGAACTGGTATTTTTAATGGGGCCAGAGTGAATGAGCCAGAATGAGCCAGAGAACCAGAGAGAATGTGCCAGAGTGAAAAAAAATATACTGTGGAACTTTTAACCACAAGTGGAGTTTTTCTGTCAGTCTTGGAAAGCCACCAAAAATCTCGAGAGGGTTGGGTATTTGCTCACCCCTGCTTTAATACATCTGCAAAGAGCAATCTTTAAAGATAATAGGTTTCTGGACCTTTACTTTCCCTTCCATTGAATCTGTTTTGTAAATAATTGGCAAATGCTGTAATAATAAATGAGATTTGTTTATGAGGTTATGTCTTGCTGTGCTAGTTTTAATAGTGTAATGAGATAGATGTTAGGTAGGAATATTGCCAAGAACAGGAGATTTCCTGTTCCTCAGGAAACATTTTGTCAGAACAAGGATACTGTTCTTAGAGATCCCATCCATATTTATTATTATTAAAATCAAAAGGTTAACACATATTAAATTACAGCTTTACAAGAGTAATCTCAAAATATTCTTTTAAATTTTCTATATCTAAAATTTGTTTAAATTCAAAGATGGAGTTCTCATCCGTCAGGGAAAACCTAGAATTGTGAAAGAACTTTTGCTACTCTAGGATTAGCCAGGCGCAAGTTACAGGTTATATGATATTTGGCCATAAATCAGGGTGTCCGCTAACCCTGGAAACAGGGAAAACCTGGAATACTCAGGGAATTCGAAAATGCCCTGGAAAACCTGGAATACTCAGGGAATTCCAAAAATATTCTGGAAAAATGTGATTTTGTACGATGCGTAGCGTTTTCCAGCGTTTTTTACGTTGTAGAGTTACCATCTCCTGTATTTAGTCAAATCAACGGCATCCTAGCTCGCACGAGCTTAATTTTTAAAAATTTGCAACGCAATGAGAAAGTTAGATGTTATGTTAAGTTAGTGTTAGTTCATTTTTAGTGTTATGAAAGTGATAATTCCTGTCACATTTAAGTGTAGTTGCTAAAAATACATATCCCTGCTCCAAATTTTACATTTACAAAAAATGCCTTAAGGAGCCATCCATAAATTACGTGAGGTCAAAAAGGGGGGGGGTTTGGAAAAATCTCAACAAGGGGGGAGGGGGGTCGATTAAAATCTCACGTCAACTTTTTAAGTTAGAAATTATACGATTTTCTTTTTTTAAGTATGAAAAAGGAATACACTCAGATAAGATACTGCAAATTATTTTTAAAAAGTTGTAGGTAAATCTCACTTGGGGGAGGGGGGTCCAGATTTTGGAAAAAACGCCTCACGTAATTTATGGATGCCCCCTGACTTGCTACAAATTTTAAGTGACTTAAGTATTTTGTTGCAAGTACTAGCTGCTAAAAAATACTTGAAATATAGCAACATCCCTGGTTTCTCAAATTTAGTCTGTTTTATGCTTTGAAATTACAATTTTTATTAGTAATTATACATTGCTAGCATATGTAAGCTTTCCATCTTATCACCAAATATTTAAAAAAAACGCCTTAAAGCTTTAGTTTGACCGAACCTGGAAAATAAAAAAAATTGTCCTGGAAAACTCAGGGATTTCATTTCAATTTTCATTTTTTATTGTCTAAAATAAAAATATATTGTATTTTGACTCTAGAAAGTGCAAGAATTTTTATCCCCAGGCCCCTTTTGCCCATTTTACAAGTGTTAAAATATTTGATAATTCGCTTACTGAACTGCAGTTTTTCCCGCAATACACCTTCTTAACCATTGCATTTTCCACAGTTTTTGGTATTAAAATTTTATGAATTTATATAAAACAAAATTTTTGACTCTTTGAGGTGTTTGAGATAATTATCTGTCTTAAAAAAGATTTAAATATAATTTATGTAGCTCTTTCCGTTGTCATGTTTTTCCTGCAATGCATTAGAAAATCCCCCTCGACCTTAACGCTTCGTTGATCTTTACTCAGACCATTGATAGGGGTCCAGAACATCTGTACAAAATTTCCAGGAACTCCAAGGGGGGCTATTGAGTTTCAGGGGGTCAGCAGAAGAAGAAACAGACGTGGGAACTTTCAATAGAAGGACCGTGATGGTTTTATGGCTTGTAAATCTCCAGACCAGTCTGGAACGCCCCTTGAATTCTTTGCATTCGTTACTGAATGGGAAAGTGCATTGGGACAACCACAACAAAAAAAAACCACAGTGTGACGAATTATATATGCGTCGCACGACATGCGACCGTTACAAAAATGGGCCTTTTTTGCGTTGAAAGTATGATGTGCGACAGCGACAGAGAAGGGGTTAAAAAACAACCAGAAGTTCTAGCCCCTGAAAAACTATACTTCACGGGTTTGTTGAAAATTGGAAGACCTTGGGTGCAAAAAATAATCCACAGTTAAAAATTAAGTTACTTATTCTGAATAAAGAATAAATGAATGATTTTTGGTAGGGTCTATAAGAGCCCTAGTGCTGTGACCAAGGGATTTTTTTCTGATTAAAAATAATTGTGTTGAACAAAAGTATAACACATCCTATGTGAATGTCCCTCCTTTAACTCACCTCGAATGTTTATTTTCAAAAAAACAAATTTTACGTTGCCTGAAATGTTAAACCCATCTTCCAATTTATTAAACTTATTGGATTCATGCATCATATTTAATCTTTTACTCTTGCATTCTAATTAAAAAATTACACTTTAATGTATTTTAAATGAGAGATGTATGGAGTACATCTGACAAAGGCTTTTAGCCTTCTAAAGTTTTACAAAAATTTAACTTTTATCTCAAAACCACATAATTATGTAGTAGGTTATCTCTGTTTACCCCCAAAGTCTTCAATTGCAAGTTGCTCACTGTTGTTTTCTTGCAGCTTCAAGAGCAAAATTCATGCAACACAGGCGATAGTGGGCGTGCACAACACAGAAGTGATGGGCCAGAGGGTTAAATGCTCGTGGGGGAAGGAGGCAGGAGACCCCAACAACCAGCAGCCGCAGCAGGTGAGCTCAGAGGTACAAACACATTCATTTTCTCTCTTTGCATGAGTACTCAATACCCAATAATCGTTTCTTCCCATTGCTTGCTTGTTTTGATGAAGCTTATTCCCACTTGTCAGTTGTGCTTCCCCCTCTTTTATAGGACAATCATGAAACTTTCCAAAACATAGCCCAGTATGCTTACCCTTACCAACAAATGGGATACTGGTATCCTCAAGGGTATCCCCAGATGCAGGCTGGACAGTTCATGCAAGGGATGCAGTACCCATACGGACAGTTTTATGGGCAAGGGTTCGGGTGAGTTGAAACCTAGGTTTTTTTTCAAGTTGTGTCTCAGGCATGTCTAATCTATATAGCATGCGGTATTCCCCAATATTTATTATTATTATGCTTTAGACTGTTAGTTGTGTAATTGTCTTGCTGTTTCCCCTAATCCTCTTTATTTTATCCCAATATTGATTTTAAGTTTTTGTGAGGAGGGAAATTTTTCAGGTTATTCAGTTGGTGACTCCTTTTTTTATTTTGAACTTAAGTGCAAGTTGCTGTAAGGATTCTAAGCTACTGTAGTGAGGGAAATTATTTCTATCTGAAATTGTTAACACCACTACTGTAAAACCTTGCAACTCTTTCATGCTTTTGATAAATGCTTATTTTGAAAGTCAGAACAGTTCAACCTTGATTATTCTCGTGCAATTTTTGGTGAATTAAGTTGATTAGTGCTTTTTTTGCTAATGATAGCATTATAATGGTTGTGTGTTGCCATCAGTCAAAACCCACATTATGTGGTGCCTTGTCAGAGACTTTTACGTCTTTGGTCAACTGCTTTAATTAATCTTCATGAATAAAAACAAATTTCAATGATTACATTAAGTTTCATAGCAAATAAAGTAAACAGATAGTAATACATGGCTGTTTGATATCCCCCTACTTTATTGTTGTGATAGCAAGGTTTGTACTACTAGCTTATACTAACAACAAAAATTGTGTTTTTGAATGATGCTGATGGTTGAGTTGTGTCTTCCAATACTAGGGCAGGTATTGGGCTTACAGAACTTTGTTACTGTAACATTTAGGAGCTTTGAGTTAACAAGTGACATTTGAAAGTATTGAGATAACAATAAGGCTTATAACACCCTTAATCAAATTGTTTTTTTGTGCTTGAATATTATTTGGGGCTTAAAGTAAAAGACAATAGAGACTAGGGGGAATAATCAAGGTTTACTGTTTGTTGTAGTTTTGTTTTTGTCATTTTTTGGGCCTAAAAAATCTTGGACCTGTTTTTAAAAAAATTCTGACTGGAAACTTTCTTGCCACGTAGCCCCGTGAGAAGACGCGATGAGCAACCTAAACAGGCTGCCGCACCCTATGTGCGGGGAGATACCAAATCAAACAGGTAAATTCGGACTTCAAGCGCACGATATCAAGGTTTTACTGTAGTAAAAATGGGCTCTTTGTCAGGCATTGTCATGAATAATCAAAAAATTTTAGAATCGTTCTCCCTTTATTTTTAAGTTAAATTTGACGGTATCAACTGTTCGGGTGGCTTCTTAGTACTAGCCAAGTTTTGTTTTGGCTATTGGATCATTCATCTAGTGATTCCCCATTGCCTTCGTTATTTAGATCTGTTGGCTCTGTACCAAAGTAAGAGTGGTCTAGTATTATGTGATAGAAAATTTTTTTTTGTTTTGCTTCATGTTGTTTTGGGTGTATTGATCCCAAGTATTAACCACTGTGGGATTCATCAAAAAGCCTTGCATTCTGCCTGTTCTGCTCTTGATAAAGTTCTTTGTGCTCCTTATGAATGCATATCATAGTTGACAAAAAACATGGAAAATTAGCTTAAAGCCCCCCGCCATAGTTTGTCAGAAAAGGTTTTAGTTTGCATATTAATATTTGTTAGCTAAAAGTGTCACTTTAATGTTTTATAAAAATGAGTATAAATCTTTCAGTCAGAAAATCTTTCATGAAGTATTTTGTTTTATTGATACATTGCTTCCAAACTTACCATTAACTGCAATGTTTTTCCCTTATATGCCCTTTCTTAAGAAGTTTCAATGCCTAATGTCTAATTAAATTCCATTCGTGCCTTATGAAAGTAATTATGTGGGTAGGGGGTGGAATCAACAAACCTTGGCAAAGAGTCCTAGCTCCTCCTGCCTGATGGGGTGCAGGCAGGGAGTTTTGTGAAAGTGAAAGTAACCATTGCCAGTCAATAGGCTGCAGCATCGCTTCTTCCTGCCGAGGGGTTTATTGTCACGACCTGCAATGGCTTCTTGCACTTATTTGATCCTCACCTCTTTTAATTCAGAAAACTCTCTGCCTGCCATATATTTTTAAAAAACAAATGATTTTAAATATCCTGTGCTTGAAGTTTTCTTTTCTTTTTATTAGTGTTGTTTTTTATTTATGATTTTTTTTGTTGTCTATGCGTGTTTGTTGATGTATGTGTTTTGCTGTCTCTTACTTAGTGCTCTTTTTATCTCTTGGCTGTGTACTATCTGGCCATAGCTTATTTCATGCTAGCAGCCAAATAAAACCTGTTATAGTTTTATGTGGTCCTTCTCAACCTTTTTGCAATGTACTTGAAAAGCAGTGAATTGCCTTAAGAGAAGAAACCTAAAAAAAAGTACTTGTATTTTACCAAAGTTGATATGATAGTGATTGGTTAGGTTCACAATTCAGGAAAAGTGTTCTGGCTGTATATTCTAAACAACTTCAGCCTTCAGGTATAATAAGCGTTTCTGACTTGCTTTTGTGGTCCCTTTTCCACCACCAATTTTCATGGGTTTTAATTATTAGAGTTGTAGATAGTTAGGTTAAAAAATTGGTTGCTTCATCAAGGAATCATAACAGGAAATCAGTTACCAATTCCATTGAACCTATTGCCTGTGTCCAACTTAAAAAATTACTAAAGTAAATATAACATTTTGGTATTTTAGAGTGGAAGAGTTTTTTAATTCAAAGCTCTTTATTTCTCATCTTAAAACTTTTTCTGACTTAAAAGTTTATTTTTTAAAAAGTAAACCCTATACAAAAACAAATGTCTTAATAATACTACGATGTAGTTCTCAAAAAGGTTGAGGAGCGATATCTGAATCAGTAGTCAGTTGTTTCCAGCTTTTTTTCACCAAAATGTAGCTTAGATTAGTGTATGTTCTGTTACAAGATTCGATTTGTGTCCTTAAATTTGGGTATTAGAGTCTTGCAAATGTACTGCAAATAGATGAAGTTAAATTATTTCATGAAAGCATGTGCTTCTGCTTAGAATGAATAAGTAAGACCTTGTATAAGGAAATATTTTTTAAAGTTACAAAATTTAGATTTTTAAAAAGATCTAGAACTACCAAATTTTATGGAATTTGATAATCCTATTAAGAGTACAGAACAATAAAATGAGTAATTTAAAGTTTAAAAATTGTTTGATCTATTTTGTTTCTTCCTAAAATATAAGTAGTTTTAGCTGAGTTAAATAATAAAGCACTTATAAATAAGAAATAAAGCATTATGGTTAGTTAAAGCATAAATGTAAAACAGATGGACAAATTTAGTGAAATAATTAATAAAAACCTAGTTTGTGCAAAGTCAGTTGAATGAGTTGTTGAAGCTGCATAGTTTAAGGGTTAACAGCCCTTGGGCAAGGACATCAATTGTAGGACGGCAAAGGAATTTTCTCTGCTTCCCTCAGCAGCTGAATTGACAAAAAAGGACTAATGGGAAGCCTTGAAAACCAACACAGATGACTGAAGCCGGTCTTGAATGCAGTTAAGAACTACTGTTTGAATTTAGTCCGTTGCAATGAGGAAGCCAGAGGTCCTGTCTGAATTTCTCCAAAATTCCAAAAGACAAGACATGCAAAAATGAGCTTCCTCTTTCCATTTCATGTTTCCTTGACATCTACGGGCTGTTTTATTACAGAAGTGTTTCAATCAAATAAGTAAAATAAATTCAACTCTTTTCAGCCAAGAAGTCTTAACACTTTTCACCGATTTGACTAAATATAGTGCCGACATCTTTAAATAAAATTATTCAAATGTATTTTGTAAAACATCTATTAGGTTCAGTTAATTATTTACGGATTTTACGGTATTAGTGAATACACCCGATTGATTTTCTCTGATAAAGTCACAAGGCAACTAAAACGTAAGCGCGCAAACCAGAAGCCAAGACCAAGTTGAGAAATCTTACTGTTACTGACAACATTGACCACTACTAGGAGGAATTTCTTCATTTCTATGAACAACTCTTTTTTAAGGGCTAATTTAAAATTTGATTGCTGATATTTGTTTGAAGGTTGGAATAAAAAAGCAATAAGAGTATCAAATCTGTAGTCACAATTGGCCCTGCCTCTGCAAACTATTAACAGATTCTTAACTTTTAAAGCATTTATTAATTAGTTCCTTTCTCCTTCTAGGTGATTCACAGCCGCTCCTCTATTATATGATGTAGATTGACTTTTTGAAATAGCATTTAATCTCGCAAAGCCACGTCAGATAATGATGTTTTTCTCTTTGGTTTGTACCGAGACATGTATAAGCGTTCATCAACTATTAATGTGTATATTTGTAAACCTTCTCTTCCTGTGTGAAGAAGCAAGCTACATCATATAATAAACAAAAGCAAGGATATATATAAAGCTCCATATCGCTGAAGAGGAAAAAAACATGAAAAAAGGAAGATACTATTTTAATTTTAATGCATGAAAAAAATTTTTTCATTGATGTAGAATGTAAAGCAATGTAGTATCTCGATTTCGGCTCATAGTGAAAATAAATTTAATGTATCTGATAACTGCATCTGTTTATTTGTGTTCAAATAACTAACATTCTTCACGAAAGTTGGGTAATGAGTACAATGCAACTTAGACAGAGACTCAAAGTAGTTCGGAAATCATTGGAAAAACTCAGGAAACCATCCCAACACCGGTGCGGCGGCGGCGGGGAGAAAAGCCAACATAAGTGCAACGCAGCGTATTGTAAAAGCATTTCGAGGCTAATGAAATGGTCTGCTGATGATCCTGAAAAATTAAAAGCAGGGATACACTACTTCTCCAGGGTGGGGTAACCCAGGACATATCCTGGAATTCCTGGGGGGGTTTTTCTCAAAAAGTGGAGCTCAACAAGAAAGCGCAAAATTAGGTCCAATTAAAAAATAGTTAGGTCCAATTAAAAAATAGTGCAAGGCATCCATATGAAAAATCCGATCCCACCATCGATTCTAAGCACGATTTAAATCTATAAATGTTCCGGATTTTGGAGAATTCCATTTGGAATTCCGGATAAAAAGTTTGTTTACCTAATAGTTTTCGGGGATTTTGAAAGTCAGTAGTGTACCCCAACTTGAAAGCTTTCTTTCTCAATCATTAACTCCCATTTTCGAAAATTGCATGAAATAAATAATCCCTTTTAAAATTGTATGCTCGGGACCGGAACGGTAATCGAAGCTCCCGGCGTGACGTTGCGAACTCATCGGGCGCGGGGGTTACAGCTTGTGGAAAAAAATTTCAAGACAAAAATTGGGCTGCCTAAAAAAGATAGAAAACCTGCCGAATGTGGGGTGTGTGGTTTCAATCAATTTTCTGGTTGGTTAATTTAAAGCTGAAGGAGGAAAAACTGAATCGTCCCAAGATTTTTTAATTTATGTACTAATTGCAGAGAGGGATGGGATTTTGCTAACCAAGAAAAACTTGGTTTTGTTAGAGAATTTGGGGAAGAATTTATGCCAAGAAATATTGTCTCTTGATTTAAACAGTGGATAACTTATTTTTTGAAGAATATAAAAAATAACTGAATTAGCATCTAAGTCTCAAGTATCATTATTAATTTTTTTATTAAGGTCCGTATATTAAATTTATTAAAAAATTTTGTTGCTGAATATAAGCATTTAAGTTGAAACTAAGTGGTGGCGGAAAAGTTTCTGATTCTGTTAGTAGAGGAGTTCGTTTTTGTTATAATAACTAGTGGTTTTTATAAAAATGCACAACATTATAATCTGGGAGATAGCTGTATAAAATTAGGAGCTTACAGCCAAAAACACCTTTGACTATACTTCCCGAGGGGAAACTAGTGTAGACTGATAAGTCTATCAAATTATGTGGAAAAATGACAAATTTAACCTTAAATTAAAATTTAATTCATGTTATATGGTTTAAGAAGTAATTTTATATAAATTTCATAATTATCAATTTTAATGGGAATTTCACGTTACACAACAGCAAAATAATCATTATGCTAGACAATTTTATATGCTGGCTTAAAAAATACCATGTAGGAATGAAGATATTAATACACAATAAAAATACAAGAAATTAATTTAAAACTTTTTTATTAAAAAGCAAATTCTTTTTCTACACTAACACAAGATGCTAGATATTGAAATTATCATTCATTTACAAGTTTTCGAAAATAGATTACAGTAATTAAAACTAAATTGATAATTAAAAATTTGACTAATGAATGAAATAAATGAATTTGAATTGAACATTATAAATTTAGATGAAAATGTTACTCCCATTACTGAAAAAAATCTAAAACGTATTGCACTTTTATTCCCTGATGTATCAGGAAGCATTTCGGACTCAATAGTATTTTCTAAATTTATTTGTAAAGCATAATAAATAATACATTGCGAGATGTGTGTGTTTTATAGTTAAATTATACTAAGGTTTTATAGTTAGTGCAAAAATAAATTATCTGTGATAAGTCATTAACTTTCGAACTTGGTTTAACGTATTCATAATTTCTTAGTGCAAAATCTTAGATTCAAATAAAAAATAATGATCTGTAGGGTGTCCCTTAAAAAAAATTGAAAGTCGGGGAAACTTTTGCGACACCCCCTAATTTTTTTCGTTTTGGTATCCTAAGAAAGTTGCAAAATCTTAAATCGATCAGAAAATATTAACACGTGCCTCAAACGGTCTAAAGTTGGGAAATTTTGACATTTTTCTCATTTTTAAACGCTTTTATTCTACTTGCTTTTGGCGGCGTTTTACGGGAGGAATTTTAAAACTCGATTTAGGGCACTTCCCGATATGTCAGGGCCCCGAAACTTTGCACATAGGAGTAACCCTCATGACACTTCAATATCCAACCATTCTCTAGTCAAACAACCAAAGGATTAAGTTAATTAACGAGTATTTTTAATTAACAGAAAAACCAGATTTTGAGACCTTTCCCAAGGGGCTATTCTCCCTAAACCGTGTACAATGTTGTATAAGGCATAACTTCATCATATTCAAAAGTCAGTGCGAGAATTGCCCAGTAATTACAATATTTATGGACGATTAATCACTTTTTCTTTTACAAGATCTTGTACATAAAATTTCAGGCACTTCCAAACGATATAAAGTTCTGAAACTTTGCACCATGGTGTAAACTCGATGACAATGCAATATTCATTAATGAACTAGTCAAAACCTCCGTAATTAAGGTAATTAACGAGTGTTTTTAGTTATCCTTTTAATTCAAATTTGAGACACTTCCGTGAAGCCAATGGCTCCCAAAACCTGTAAGATAATATATTAGGTATATCACTACAATATTTAATCTTCAAAACGTGATTTCTTACCTTCCAATTAACAATTAAGATAATTAGCGATTTAAGATAATTAGCGATTTAAGATAATAACCGCGAGAAAGAAATCGCCTAAAATTGGTGCCCATCCCGAGGAATCGCGATAGAAGAAAATATGCTACTTTTATAATTTATGGACTACTGAAAAGCCTGAATGGGATGCTTTTTCTTTTTCTTGTGAATCTTTTTGATATGGACGGATTTTATCGGCGATTGAGCCGATGCGTGTTATATTTCTATATTTCACCATCATATTGTAGAAAACTAAAATTCCATTCTAACATCAGATTAAATATGGTTGAAATAAATACATTTTTTCTTGTGAGTTTTTGTTAAAAAAAATACCATGACTAAAAAGTAGAAAATAAAAAAAGTAAAAAAAAGATTTTTTAAAAAACGCTTTTATTGAAGTGTTCTAAAAGGTCAAAAATAATTAATTCGGTTTGACAAATAATTTATTGGGAAGTAGAAAATAACTTTTTGGTAAGTAAATAATAACTGATTTTCTAATCACTAAAAATAAAAGCGTGGGCGCTAGTAATGTTCTATGTAAAATTATACATAAATCATAAATACCGACGTAATGGCCTAGTGGTTAGAGCATCTGACTGCAAAGCCGTACGTCTGGGGTTCGAACCCTCGTTCGGCATAGATGTTAGTGTTACTAAACTTGAATTACATAACGGGTCCATACCTTCAGGTGAATTTGTACAAATTAAAAAAAATGAAAAAATTTAAATTAAAAAATATATAAATTACTAGCTCCCACGCTTTTTTTTAGTGATTAGAAAATCAGTTATTATTTACTTACCAAACAGTTATTTTCTACTTCCCAATAAATTATTTGTCAAACCGAATTAATTATTTTTGACCTTTTAGAACACTTCAATAAAAGCGTTTTTTAAAAAATCTTTTTTTTACTTTTTTTATTTCGAAAATTTTTTAAAATGCCTTAAAATATTATTTTGTCGAATAATAGGGCTTTAACACATCTAAATATTCATATTTGACCGTTTTTCATTCCTAGCTAGGCGAAATTATCCAGTTTTTAGCCTGGTTCTCAATCGGAAAATCCTTAATTTCCTTGAAAATTCTGCCGCTTAAATGAACGGGTCTTTTTGGGTGTGTAATCTAAATGGTCTCAAAATGAACAAAAACACTTTTTAAGGGGTTTGATAACTAACTATTGATTTCTAAATATTTGAATTAAATGAACACAGTTATTTCATTAAAATTATTTCGTATTTTAAATTTAGGTCTCCATTTTGTGTTTTGAAAATTAACTCGCTAGTTTTCTAAGTATGTCTGTTTTCAAAAATCATCCAATTAAGTTTAATGGTATTGAATATTACTTATTAACCTATTAAACTGAATTACATTTAAATTTTAAAATTTTATGTATAATCTTACGTGGGGGCAAGGAAAGTTTATAGAGGCGAGATGCTTTGGTGGGCATGGACCGAAAAAGGTAAAACACTGATTTAGCTAAACTAATTTGCATATAGCAAAATTTAATTAAAGCGCAAATTTTTTTTGTTGTACTTAGTTTTTATGAAAGTGTATATTAATATATGTAAAACATTGGTATACTTATTCATAAGTATTAGCTGGGCGCGCAAGATTTTCACCTAAGCGGCATTGATTGGCCAACATTTTCATAAGTATCGAACGCTTCGCGGTTCGTAGCAGTCTGATGGCGATTCTTGGAACAAGGTTCATTTCAGAATCTACTGGCGTTTCGTTAACAACGACCTTCATTGGCTCCCCTAAATAAAAATCGAGGTGATAAAACTGGCAATCTTGGCCCCACGTACTGACCTTAGAGGGACTTGCTTGAAGTGCCGCTCTTATCCTTTTACTTTCCCCAGTTGATTCTGACATTATTTTATAATTACACTTTAAAACACCCATAATTTTTTTCATTCTAAAAATAATTAAAAATACCACACGGGACATCCCTGATCCTTATAAAATAGTGCTTGACCAAATAAGTAATTCTCTTACGGCCGTATTCTGACTACTTGATCAGCGGTTAACCACCAATCAAAGAAGGTATCCCCGACTCTGATTGGTGAAATGCTACTTTGATTGCTGTTTAACCGCTGATCAGAAAGCAAGGAATATGGTTATATATATATATATATATATATATATTAGGGTGGGCCGAAAAAACCTTTTATTTTTTTTCGAAGTTTTAATAGCGCGGAAAAGTTGCGAATTATATAGACAAAGAAAAGTAAAAAAAAATTTTCAAAATCGGTTAATATCTTCCGATCGCGCAAAGGCCCCAAAGTTTGAAAAAATATGAAAAAACTTGATTTTTGCGATTATTTTTTTAAAAAATCAAAGATTAAACTATCAAATATTGTTCATGATTTTTTTATGTGAAACTAATATAGTTATAGACATAATCGTTCAGATTCCATTCTTCTATCACTTTTTTTTCGTTAGATATAATTTTTTTAATGTTCATACAAATTTTGTAAAGTTGTTTTTCCTGCATTTTTAAACAGCTAATAACTCTAGAACTATACAACTTAAAAACTTGAAATCAGTCCCATTTTGTTCGTAATTTTTTTGTCTTTGATTTGGTGTGCATCATGATCATCATTTTCAAAAAGTTTTTTTTTTTAATTTGAAAAAAGTGAAAAAAAATTTAATTTAATTTAAAATATATATATATATATATATATATAGATATATCTATCTCTTTGGTTAGAGTTATAGCCCCGCAGCAGCGGTTGCTTGTCGCGATAATCTCGGGACAGACATTTTACAGTCAAGTCCGCTTAATGTGTTCGCAATTGTCCGAGACTAAACAAACTGATAACATTATCCGATCGATAACAATAAGCGATCTCATATAAAAAAACAGCAAACAGTGTTACTAGATTGTTTGCTTTAAAATCAAAATCATGCACTCGTTGATGCACTTAATTGGTAAACAAATTAAGCCTAGTACCTTACCCGATTGTTTCAATAACCCTTGCTCGGTTATACAATTTAATAATTTCTTTAATAGTGTAAACCAAAATTACTTAAATCAGGACATAACTAGACTTGAACCTTATATGTTTCCAAACATTAACTCTTTTGTTTATTTTGAATACAGTAACTCTGAAATGTTAAATTTGATTAATGCCTTCACTAAGTTAGACAGCTATGATTATGAAGGGATAAATGTAAAACTAATAAAAATATTGGTAAATCATAATATTTCTTTTATCACTAGTTTTGTAAATACCTCAATCATCAAAGCTGAATTTCCCCAATCACTGAAAAAAGCTACCATAACCCCTATCTTCAAGTCTGGTGATAAATCCTCCTTTTCAAATTATAGACCTATTTCAATTCTTCCCACCTTTGGTAAAATTATTGAAAAATCCCTTTCAAACAGAATGTACGATTATTTACATAAAATTAAATTTTTTGCGGACAATCAATATGGCTTCATTAAAGGGCGAAATACAGAAAGTGCACTTTTGCAATTTTCAAAATTCATCTACAAGAGTATAGACAGTAATAAAAAAACAGTAGCGATCTTCCTGGATATATCAAAGGCATTTGATAATGTCAATCATAATTTATTAATAAAAAAATTAGATTTTGCTGGTTTTCGTGGAAATATTCTTAATTGGTTCAAAGAATATTTATCAAATAGGGAACAGCGTGTTAAAATTCAAAACAATTTCAGTAATTTTATTATTTCAAACCGTGGCGTTCCTCAAGGCTCAATTTTAGGTCCTTTGTTATTTCTTATTTTTATAAATGATTTGTGTAAACTACAGTTATATGGTAAAATGATAACATATGCCGATGATTCTGTCTTGTTATATTCATGCTCTGATATTAATACACTTCTGCTACAAATAGAATCTGATCTGACTGTAATAAGAAAATGGTTTACTGCAAATGATTTATGCCTAAATTTAAATAAAACAAAATATATTTATTTCAACTTAATACAGTCTGAAACAAATCTTAATATTAAATTTCATTCTTCTAATTGCAATAAAAATAATTCTAACTGTCAGTGCCTCGTTCTGAAATCCGTCTCTACAATTAAATACTTAGGTTTACATATTGACTCTAACTTAAAGTGGAAAACTCATGTAAATGAACTAAGTAAAAAATTACGTTTTATGTTAGTTAAATTTCACCACTTAAAAAATAAAATCGATGCAAATTTTTTAAAAACACTTTATTATTCTTGGTTCTACTCATTGTTAAATTATGGCATTGTTATTTGGGGAGGTGATTATAAATATAATTTACTACCACTAATTTCGATCCAGAACAAGTGTTTCAAAATTTTAAACCCCTATCATTCACATGCTTATAGTTTTAGAAATTTGAACTTACTACCTTTTAAGCATGACTTCTTATTCCGTGTAGTTCTTTTTTTGTACCGAAACAAATCAATGTGTGAATTAAAATTAAATGTATCTCAAAGAAGACCTAATGAAATTTATAAAATTCCTCATTTTTCTAAAGAAATATTTCGGAAGCATTTCTTCTTTTTAGGACCTAAAATCTATAACCATGTGCCTTCTCATCTTCAAAATATAAAGACATATTCAACATTTAAACGTGAACTTTTTAATTTCATCATAAATTTGGACGACATAGATCGTTATTTTCAGATTTAAAACGAAGCAACTAAAACTAAAATAACCAGACTTTTGCCAACTCTGTCTATTATTAAATCTATGTTATTTGCTTTTCATTTTTTATTCAATTTTCTAATTTAAAATTATGCCTTCAATTATTTAATTTTTAATTTAATTTAATTTTTTTTATGTACGACTGTAATTTTGTAACCTTGTTTTCAATTTTTAATATTTTTTGTTTGTTTTTAGTTCCTATTGCTTTTCAGTGTGTGTATGTTTTTATATATATTTATCTTAAACTTTAACTTAATGAAAATAAATTTATGTATTACATTATATTCAAGTTTATCTGTCACCTGAACGGGACAAAGTCCCCTTGGTGACAAATATGTTACCTTTTTCTGTACATATGTTAAGTGGTAATAAAGCTTATGTTATTATTATTAATTAATGGTTGATGTTTTCTTGAGTTCGGTATCAATCCTTATTCGATTAGTGGGGGAAAGTCGGCCAAAATCGGGACCCATCATTTATTTGTTGAATATTCACTGTATGTGCGATCAAAACAGTCAAAATTGGTGCTAAAACGATAAATTGGCTCCTTATGAATAAAAAAATACCAAATACATCATAACCAATGGCAAATATACTAGATCAGAAAACCACATTTTTCAGATGAGTAAAAAGTCCCAGTTTTGTCCGACCATCGGACAAAACCGGGAAAAGGGTAGAATTATCAAAATCAAATAGGGGGACATCCATAAATTACGTGAGGTCAAAAAGGGGAGGGAGGGAGGGGTTTGGAAAAATCTCACCAAGGGGGGAGGGGGGGTCGATTAAAATCTCATGTCAACTTTTTAAGTTAGAAATTAAACGATTTTTTTAAGTATGAGAAAGAAATAATACCCACAGATAAGATACTGTGGTGATTTTTAGGCTTATTAATGTCCTTTTCCCCCACATCATTAATATTGGAAAAGTTTTAGGTGCTGTGAAGCACAAAATGCAAACGAATAGGATAGAAAATTATTTTAAAGGTTGTAAGTAAATCTCACTTGGGGGAGGGGGTCCAGATTTTGGAAAAAAACACCTCACGTAATTTATGGATGTCCCCTAGTAACTTAGCAAAAACATTATTTATTGAAAGAAAATTTGCTGGGTATTACATTCTAGACTTATAGAATTTGAATCTACATAAAATTTTCATAAAAAATAATAATTTTAGTTACACCCTTAGGGGAGAGAGGGGTAATAAGAGATTCAAATGGGGTAATAAGAACCATTCAAAATTCCATAGGATTCTCCTTTAAGTTTATGAAGCTATTTTTTTTACAGAATGTTTGCATCATTAACAGCTTTCTTTGAAAAAATAATGCACTAAAAATAATTCACACGAAAAAATAATAGTTTTTTAAGGTTGGTTCCACTTCCTCTTCATAAACTCAGCGCTACCCCATTTCTTCAAGTTGGAATGGTTCAGGAAGTTTATGAAGACAACCTCGAACCTATTCCACACCCCCTGTGTTTCAATATTGTTTTAATTAATTTCACGGAAAAAAAATATAAAAAACGACTTCATATTTTAATTTTCTCACCATAACTTAAATTAAAACGTACAATTGACATAAACTGTCGATCGAATTACTTATAAATTTTTCAATAAACTTTGAAGTGGTGAGTAAATTTTTCAATCAACTTTGAGTGGTAACCGGGAACTTCCCGGTTTTATCCGACTTCTCACATCCCGGTTTTGTCCGACCACGCCATTTTGAAGAAATTTTATTCTAGCTTTGATCAAACAACTCCAAGGCACCAACTAAAACTTTAAAATAATAAGTTAATAATGAGGTATTTATACGCTGTTTTGTGGTGAAATTTCTTAATTCTTCCCTCAGCGAGACCGAGTTCGTAAATAGACTTTCTTTGCACTTGACATTGTTAAGGCGCATGCCTGGAAGTAGTTCTTGAAGTTTCATCCAAATATCACCAATAATCAAGTAATAAAGCTCGATTCCCTGTTTTGTCCACCTTCCCGGTTTTGGCCGACTTTCCCCTACCATATTTTGTAATTCTACAGTACTGACATCAGGTTAACTTTTGTGCTTTAGGCAAAGTACAGCCTTAAATTTCATCTTCAATCAGTTCATAAAGGAAAGGCTTTTCTATGCTAATTAAACAAAATTGTAGGAAAGAAAAAAGCAATTTTTCTAAGCAACTCAGTCTACTAAATTGGAATAAATTTAAAACGTGGGAATACAGTACAGGGTGGGTGAAGTCTTTTACGGGTATTCTATTAAAAAAACTATAATATTACAGAAGAAAAAGATAACACTGTTCAACAAATTTGACCTTCAAAATTTTTTCTTTGACAAAAATAGTCATTTCTTATAGATTTTGGGTTGCTGAATACGAAAATCACCATTAAAATTCTCAATTGACTCGGGATTTTCTGGGAACAGCCCCTCCCCCTTTTTACGTTTTTCGACGACTTACGGCCGTATTCACCGGTAACCTGACCGGCGCGGCGGTCAGGTCAGGAAACCATGGTTACAGCCTCTGATTGGTGGAAGGAAAATATTGAATTATTTTTCCACCAATCAGAGGCTGTAACCATGGTTTCCTGACCTGACCGCCGGTCAGGTTACCGGTGAATACGGCCGTTAATAACTTTAAACTCGATTTATTACTGTTTTGGACTGAGGTTCCAGGTTTACACAAGAGGTAAAAATATCTTCTTCCAAAAGTGATTTATTCCCCCAAAAAAAGCGGGGAGAGGAAATGAGCTTTTTCATTTTTTCATTAAAGCCAATGGGCTATGTATCACGCTTTTGGGCTCTCCTGAAAAATTTCTAAAAGTGGAGATGTTGAGTTTTGGGCCAGACCCACCTTCAATTCTAATTCACATGTATATTTCAATATACTTGTAATTAATTAAATTCTAAAAAACTTTTTGAATTATACTTATTTGAAAGCATCATGTTCCTCGAATCCTCTGTGTGGCCTCGGTCCAAAGTGCCTCCCATTAAGATTGGTATGTCATGGATGAAGGAGATGCCGAAAATTCCCGTTATGAAAATAGTAATTTTTAGAATTTCTTTGTACCTGCAAACTTCCTGAATAGTCGATCTAGTTAATTTAACTGCGTAACCAAATATGTTATTGTTTTTAAGGGATTTGACCATGTAAACGTTTTTATCTTAAGAAAAATTATTTACTTTAAAAAAAGTAATGAAATTAAAATTTAGAGTTATAAGTTTTTTCTTTGGGTTTTGGTAGTAAAAATTTTTATTTAATGTGACCAATGTTTTTATAAAATACACTTCACAGTCAGAAGATATTTCAACGATTTGGTTACTTAAACTTTAAGTCCATCGTGTTCCACAAAGATGGCTTTACTACCTGCTAATTAAAATGTTCTACAAAAAGTATTTAAAGATGTATTTTTTATGTGTAGAAATAAGTGTGATATTTCCTCCAAAAGGTTAAAATTCCTCAAAGCTTAACTTGACCCCCAACAAAAATGGGTGATAATTAATCCTGAAATACTTGAATCGGAAAAATAAGTAACCTAAGTTCAGTCTCGTTTATACTTATACTGTACTTTTCTTGCTCCTGATCGGGGGAGCACACTATTGATTTCAGAATGGAAATATCTGTACAGGGAACATTAACGGGAGCTAAATAGTTAATAGATTTCAGATTAGGTGAAATAGTTACGAAAAGAACTGATTACTTTTTTCTAGATATCGATTACGAAACTTTTTCTTCTCACTAGATAGGATATCTCTTAATTTTTTTGTGGTTGCATATTAGACGATGATTTTATCTCGTTAAGAACAATGCTATCCATCATGCCTTTGATTCCTTAATTTTTAATACCAGCACAAATTCCAAAATAAAGTGATCAAAATTTTGGCATTTTAAAACTTGCGACGGATGCGAAACGTTAAATCTGTCTGGCCCAATATCACAGGCTCAGCGATCGTCATGTTTTTTTTCTTATTCTGTGGCGGGAACTCTGTTTCAGTTCATATCCATATAGTAGATGAAATAGCTGATTTAAGTAAGGGTTATATAACTATTAATATATACTACCAGAGCCGTATCCAAGATAGGTTAATAAGGTTAAAATCTCCTCCAAAATAGCACCAAGATTTATTACCTTTAAATGTTTTTAAAATAGCTATATTTCACATATTATGTGTGTGTGGTGGCGGGGTGCCTAATAATACCAGGAGTGCTACTTATCCGGGGTCGCCCTAAAATCAGTTTTTTTCTTACGTATTATCCCGTCGCCTTTGGAACAAGAAATTTTTTAAAACCTATAAACGATCCGGATAATGGAACATTCCGGATAAATGGTTAGTTAATATAATAGTTTTCCTTGATTTTGAGTTGAAGTCCGTATCACCCCTATACTTTTGGGCCATCCCAAAGAAACAAATTCTGGTTACAAATTAACTCTTGTATAGTCTTATTACAGTCTAGTTATAGAGCTGCCAATATACTGGGTGTTCGGAAACACCGTGGACAAACTTTGAGGTGTGGTAGAGGGGACCTAGACAAGCATATTTCGAATAGGAATTGGGGGTCGCAGATGTACCGTTTAAAGAGCTAGAGCCCCTTAATGTAGTGCGAGGGCGTTACAAAAGGTGGTTTTCCTAAGGCCCGTTTTACGAAACAAAACATAATAGAATGAAAAAAATTATTGCATGAGGTAAAGCAGTATCCATACTACTTCCAGCATAAATTTGAACAAAATTGGACCACTTGTTAACCCCTTGGGGTGAGTTATTAAACGCGCAATGTTTTTTCCCTTACCGAATGGTATTTTTTGAACCAACTTCCAGAACAAATATTGCACGTTTTATAACTCACCCCAAGGGGTTAACAAGTGGTCCAATTTTGTTCAAATTTATGCTGGAAATAGTATGCTTTACCTCATGCAATATTTTTTTTCATTCTATTATGTTTTGTTTCGTAAAACGGGCCTTAGAAAAACCGCCTTTTGTAACGCCCTCGCACTACATTAGGGGCTCTAGCTCTTTAACGGTGCATCTGCGACCCCCAATTCCTATTCGAAATATGCTTGTCTAGGTCCCCTCTACCACCCCTCAAAGTTTGTCCACGGTGTTTCCGAACACCCTGTATAGTTATTGAATAACGCATCATGTGACATTCTTTCTCGCTCTCATTATTATCCCGTTTGCTACGTTAAAAAACACCTCATAAAAGCAACGTAAAATGTAAGTTGTTTGTGCTTTATTTACGTTCCTTTCCCTTAATAATCTATTTACGTAAAGTACCTGTCTATCTTTAAAAGAAATCCACCGCATTTCAAACGCTTTTCCCCTGCTCTTCGCGAAAACAATATGGCCGTTAATATTTTAAACGGTGGCGCCACACTTCCTTTTAATGCGACGGATAATGAGATTTAGGCGATTGTTAGAATGGGGCAGAAAAAGGAGGATGATGATCTGATTAGTGGAAGAGGTTTCTTGGTTAATTATTTCACCCCTCACTACAATCGAACGATTTTTCGACGGGGCTCGTCAGGAAAAGGAGAGAAATAGTCCGTTTTGATTGTTATGAACAAGGGAAGGATATTTTTAAAGCTATCATAAAGCAGGAGAGAGAGGTAATGATTGACCATTTTCTTCAATGATATTTGTTATTCAAGATTCATCATTCCAACCCCCCTCCCCCTCGAGACCCTTACGTAATTAATGAATGGCCCCTAAGGTAAAATATCATAAATATTCCAGGAGATAATAATAACTGAAAAAATGTTTAGGCCTTAAAAATTATCTTTACAATGATTTTTGTCCTTCTTCTTCTTCCTCAGTGGCACGGCAGCTCTGGATGGGCCCTTTCATAAGAATATTCTACCACACAAGCCTCTCTTTTTTTTTTAAATAATCAGGTTTTGGTCAAGCAGTTTTAGTTTTTTCTTATTAAATGACACGATACATTCAAATTCATCTTAAAATTTTTTCGCTATTCTGAAACACTATACAAAAGATATTTTCGTAAAACTTTTTTCAGTTCTTTTGTTATGATATTTCGCTGTAAGCCACTTTAATGTACTTAGCTTGGGCACTTAACTAAAACACGTATACTTTAAAAGCGTTGTTTTAAAATTAAAGCCGTAAAACGGACTTTCGAAATTCCCTGTAGACCTACAAACGGACGAAAGATTAAAATATTTAGAGAATGCTAATAGAAAATTTTTTTATCCTTATTATTAAAACACTTTTTATAAGGAGATAAAAGTTAGTGGCCTCTGATCAAATAAGTTAGGAAAAATGTTAAAGATGCTTCAGAAAATTTGATTCAACCCAACTACTATCATATCTCTTAATAAGAAACCTTTTTTTACTCAAAAATGGTAATTCCACTCGAATACCCCTTTTCTTCGCTGTAACCGAAGATGAATCCGAGCGCTCTTCTTCCATAAAAGGAAAAATAAACAGCCATAAACTCCAGAAAAAAATCATTCCTACTTTAAAAAAGCGCGGGAAAACACAACACAAAAAAAGCGTCCTCCATATTCTTCGGAACCTGCCAAACGCATTCTATCTGGTATCTCCATCCCCATAAAAAAAGCTCTCGCAAAAAACTCCTCGCCGGACGATTTTTAACGGCCATTCGGGGCTCTGAAAGCCTTCAGGCCGTTTCCATGCATAAAATGAATGACGGACATTTTTCTTCGGCCCTCTCTTTGTGTTGCCAACGCGCCGCAACAAATATTCGCGCGCGTCCGTCTGCAGCGGAAGAGAAAATAAAAATCGATTCTGTTGCGAGTATTTTTAGGCCCCTCGAGGGGGGGGGCGACGGAATAACTATGAGAACGAAAAAAAATAAAGCTGTTGTGTCCTAGAAGAGAGAGGGGGGAAGAGTTATAGAGAGAGGACCATGTTTTCGCCCAGATCTGAAAAAGTCCTCGAACGTTGTCAATTACGCGGCATAAATTTCGATCGTTTTTTCGAATGTTTTTTTTTGGGGGGGGTGTTTGTTCATCCATCTGGCTTTGTTCTAGGGAGGCAGCCCACTTTGGGAAGGAATCATCGCAAAGAGAAGGGATACGGTTTCGGAAATTCGACTGGTACGATGATTGAATTGCTTTTTTTTCTCAGTGAGGCTCAGCGGGAGAGTAAAGGCCAGATGACGATGGGCTTTAGTTCTAAATGGGAATTCCGGATGAGGGCCCGGGACCATATCTCGGGAGAAAAGTACCAAACCTCTGTTCCATAAAAATAGGGAAGGATCCAGGGGGAGCAGCAGCGAATCTAGAATATTTGTCTAGGGGCTGAATGTTTGTATTACCACTACTTTTCAAGCATAAAAAAGAAATGGTTTCCTTAATGTTGTTTTCTTTAATTAGTACCACAGATTCCCTTTTCTTGCTCTTTTATCCCTTTAAGACCTAGTCGCCCAAAATTCCCATTGGATTCAATGGTATTCTCGGGCGACTAGGTCTTAAAGGGTTGTAACAGGAGATTAAGTTCAAATTGATCTAGGAATTGGTGTTGAAAAATATAGAAACAGGCTCAATTTGGGAGGGACTGCAGTTCCATAGCATCTTCCTCAGGATTTTTCCCTATGGGGCTTCAGCACTCTCTCCCCAAAGTTTCATGAATTTAATTACGATTCCTTCACCGATTTGAACTTAAACTACATTCCCCCTTTTAAAATTAATAAAATCCCTTTCATATATATATATATATATATATAAGTAAAAAATTCATCGATTACTAATCAAAATTGGCATAATTACCCTGAGAAGCAGACCCAGACAACAAAAATTAAAAAAACAAAGATTAAGGGAACTGATTTGCATGGCTGCATGGCGCCGGCATGTTGTGTTCTTTTTCTAATTCTTTAAAAATAATTTAGAATGTAATATTATATATATATATATATATATATATATATATATATATATATATATATATATATATATATATATATATATATATATATATATATATATATATATATATATATATATATATATATAATATATATATATATATATATATATATATATTTTGATTTAAGACCCCTTTAGAAAAAGATTACTATGTGGTACCGGAGAACTGGAAAGCTTGTTGTGTGGAGAGATATATCAATCATGAGGCTCAGTCAAGAGAAGTGGAAGTTTTGTAATTTCTGAAAAGGAGCCCTACTTAGATGCATCCGTAATTTTTATCTATGAAACTTTCCCTACAACCGAAATCTGAAAATTCTTAAGGCAAGTTTTCGTTGGCAGGGGAAATAATAACAACCACACGGAAATACCATTTCATCTTAAAGCAGGAGTTCCATCAGTTTTTATAATATGTTATTTTTAATCCCTTGGGGGGGCAATGAGATCTTTAGAGGGGGTATGGGATCGATGGTCCACTGATAAGGACATTCTACAACAAATTAAATTTTAAGTGAATTCTTAATATTAATTTCTTGTGACAGCTTGCAGTTTTTATAAACTATTAGATTAGTGATTACCACAATTAAACCCGTGGTGCTAGATTTTGTGACGTTCCCGATTAGGAAGGATTAAGCGGTTATGGAGTTTGACGTTCAAGCAAAAATCCGGCGGTATGTATTCGTCAGAGAAAGGAGATGGTTGGGAAAGGGGCATAAAAAACTCCGAGTCGAAAGTTTCCCAAGAAAGCACAAGCGATCAATGTTGCCCCATCGATTCGTCCGCGTTTTTCCAGTGCGAATCCGAGGAGAGAGGAGGCCATTCCTGAAGCCAGCATTTCTTGGCGATGTTTAGTATTTTGTCGGTACCCTAATCATGTTATAATCTAATGAAGGTCACAGAGTACCAGAACTGAGGGTCCGAGGTCATAGGCGATGATAGAAATAGGAAAAAAGAACACGGTGTATGCCTTTTGTGACTTGTGATAGGGGTTCCGGTGGATCTGGGATCGCATGCAACTCAAGATTATTTCCTCTAGTATCTAGAGGCGGAGAAAAGGAAGCTTTATCGATCCCCTAATAGCCTAAAACTTGATACCAAACCTCTGTTCCATAAAAATAGGGGAGGATCCAGGGGGAGCAGTAGCGAAACTAGAATATTTGTCTAGGGGCTAAATGTTTGTATTACCACGTCTTTTCAAGCATAAAAAATGGTTTCCTTACTGTTGGTTTCTTTAATTAGTAGGGTGGGTTGGGGTAAAATGGGTCACTTTAAGGTACTTTCACATTCTAAGTTTAATTTCATCAAAACTATTACTTTTTAAGGATTTTTTTCAATTGGATCTTGACATTACAATCCTTCAAAACATTTTCATGTAATTTTATCAAATATTTTTTAGTTATAAGTTGTTTAAACTTAGCATCAAAATAATGACCCATTTTACCCCAACTTGGGGTAAAATGGGTCTCATTGCAAAAAGATGTCAAAAATATATTTAGTATTACTAAATATACATGAAAATCAGAAAAAAGGCAATCGGCTAAGCCGTTTTTATCTGAAAAAATTTGTTTTAAGTTGTACTTTAATGTAATTGTAAAAGTTAATGAACATTGTTCAAATGTAGCAATTAAAATACTTCATTTGGAGCAAAAAATTAACTTATTTGACAGTTCAATGTATATTTGAAGGAAATAAGTTAAAAACATTGTTTTTACTTAATACAGAAGGCCTCCTAACTATGACCCATTTTACCCCAAGTACAAAATATTCTTATAAAAGGTAAAATATTTCATATTTTTTTAAGCTGATTGGCTTGAAATGTCTCTCAGACTTTCTTTTATGGAAAAATATTACAAAAGTCTGCTGTAATTTATTACAATATATTTGGAAGTTGGTAAACCCTTCTTTTCCGACAACACCATTTACCGTTCAAATAAAATATTTTTTCAGTTCTTAAATTCATGAATCTAAATTTTTGACAGTCGGAAAATGTTTCCAACAGATAAAAGATTATAATACAAAAATATGAGCGAAAATAATTCAATTTAAATTTGATTTATATAGAGTTAATTAAAACTGGCCCCTTTTACCCCAAGACCCACTTTACCCCAACCCACCCTACCACAGATTCCCTTTTCTTGCGCTTTTATAACAGGAGGGGCATAAAGTAATAAAGGGACAGGATTCCATAGCACGAGGGACATAAAATAATAAAGGGGCAGGATTCCATAGCACGAGGGACAGGCTGAATGAATTCGTTACATCCAATCACAGGTGGTGAATACCAATATGATCTGCTGAACCATCTATCAATTACAGCTATGATAGTCATTTGCAGTGCTTTCTTTCTACCATAAGATGGGATTTTTCTCTGTGTGATTAGGGTTGAATCTAATGGGTTAAGAACACGTTTTGAAAACACTTACGCTAGATCATTGTTTTTTTACCAATAATTACAGTTGAAATTAATTTGTTAAATTATGCCATACATAAATACACATCTTTATTGTAGTCACTGAAATTCAGTGGTCCGAATGCTACAAGCTATGTGAACATTGCGTAGTCGGGACTGTCATAAGGAATGTGTTCTGTTGGTTTTTGGTGACGGATGCTGAGGTCAGAGATATTTAGATTAGTAATGCAGACGTTTTGAATTTACTTTTGACGAATGCACTAAATTTACATAATAGGTTTTGTTCTTTCGTCAATGCAGACTGTTCGAAAATTTAATTTGTGCAGATTTACCTCTTCTTGATTTTAAGGGAAAGCTGTAAAAAATCAAATGAAATTAAGGCATATTTTCTAATTCCACCTATGCGAAATTTCCACCTTTACTTAATAGTCCAAGAAAGATAAGGTTTGAAGTGGAACAAATTGTAAAAGAAAGTTTGATGGGTGATTCTTATAGGAAATTTTCCGTTGAAAACGATGGTGAAACGTATACCAAAATTAACCGTGTCCTTTAGCCAATATGGCGGATTTTCCAAAATGGCGGTCAATCGTTTTTAACTTATTACTTCCTAAAAATCGTTAGTAAAATTATAAATTTTGCAGTAAATGATTAAAATTTAGTAGCAAAAGCAATGGGGAACTGTTTTTTTCTCTTACGATAAGTCATTTATCCAATATGTCGAATTTTCCAAAATGGCGTCCACTAATGTTTATAATAAGTAAAATTCTGATGATAAATTGTTATTTTTTTCAGGATATGGTAAGAATTAAGTCATAATAATATTCATATCAGTTTCCTCTCCTCAATGTATCAAATATGGCCGATTTTTCAAAATGGTGGACCATCGTGTTTTACTTATTTGCTAAAAATCGTTAATAAAATAAAACTTTTGCAGTAAATTATTAGAATTTAGTTGCAAAAATAATGTGGAACTGTTTTTTTTCTCTTACGATAAGTCATTTATCCAATATGGTGGATTTTCCAAAATGGCGTCCACCTAATGTTTAAAATACATAAATTATGATAATAAATTCGTAATTTTTACAGGATATGGTAAGAATTAAGTCATAATAATATTCATATCAGTTTCCTCTCCTCAATGTATCAAATATGGCGGATTTTTCAAAATGGCGGCTACTTATTTAGATCCTTTTTATTTTAAATTTTTATTTTCATAATAATTAGAAATATTAAATGTTATTAGGTGAAATATAAGCAGAATACTTATAATTTACTAAAATTTACGGGTAAATAATGTTAAAGGTAGGTAGAAATTCAAAAATTACCATTTACCTCTAAGTTTGAAATATGCGACCGCCTTTTTGTGAATTTTTTCTATATATCCCAAAATCTTGGTTAATATACCATTTTAAAGGTAATTTAATATATAATTATTTTTGTTATGCCAAAATAAAATTTATTTATTTGTAAAAACGTTAAAAATAAAAAGGCTCTAAATAAGTGGCCGCCATTTTGGAAAATCCACCATATTTGATACATTGAGGAGAGGAAACTGATATGAATATTATTATGACTTAATTCTTACCATGTCCTGAAAAAATTACCAATTTATCATCAGAATTTTACTTATTATAAATATTAGTGGACGCCATTTTGGAAAATCCGCCATATTGGATAAATGACTTATCGTAAGAGAAAAAAACAGTTCCCCATTGTTTTGGCTACTAAATTTTAATCATTTGCTGCAAAATTTATAATTTTATTAACGATTTTTAGGAAGTAATAAGTTAAAAACGATTGACCGCCATTTTGGAAAATCCGCCATATTGGCTAAAGGACACGGTTAATTTTGGTATACGTTTCACCATCGTTTTCAACGGAAAATTTCCTATAAGAATCACCCATCAAACTTTCTTTTACAATTTGTTCCACTTGAACCCCTTTTTTGAGCTAACTTTCTTGGACTATAAGGACCATTCAGAGCGATTGACAATAACCACGTTAGGAATGAAAACTATCTGACAAACCAATCAAAGCTCTCGCTCACGTTTTACGAAGTAGGATTGGGAAATATGCAAATCTTCCCGCGTGCGAACTCAGACCCCTCCCTCCGGTTAATCGGGAAGGTTTTCGTAACAGCCAACTTAGCACGGCAGTGATTACTCCGGGGAAATAAAATAATTGGGAAGCAGAAAAAAACTTCCCTTCAACAGTAATGTCGCGGATTTGAAACAAAAACAGACGATAAACATGGGAAAAAATGGTTTGCGATCATTGATTCCAAAGCAGTGCATATCCGGCCTAACCCCCCAGAGATCGTTACTGTGTGAAATGACGTTGGGACTTATCTGCGCTTTTTTTATCGTCTGTCGGGACTTTTTTGTGCTTTTCTCTCTAATTTGTTATTTCGCTGATGAAAAGCAGTGTTGCCATCGAATAAAGGAAGAATATTAAACTCAGCGCTGACGATAAATCGCGTTAGAAAGAGAGAGCAGCGACAAATGAGAGGAGCTCGTTATTTTCAAATCCTCATTTCTCCGCCTGCGAGTGGCAACACACGTCGACATTCATCAAAAAGCTCTGTGGAATGTTTGTCTCGGTTAATATCCGAGAGCAATTTGGACGCGGAAAAGGTTTTTTCCCTTCTCTCTCTCCGCATTTTAGGGGGTCTGTTAAAAGTTCGTTTGCGCACTTGCAGGGGGGAGATTGTTAATAACGGAGGTGGCAGATGGTGGTTCCATAGCACGAGTTTTGACTAAGAAGGTAAATGATGTTTTTTTGAGTTATCAACTGAGAGAAGTTTGTTTGAGTTCGTACAACCTTTTTAAAAAGACAATATTTTTGAAGTTCTCCGTGTGTTCATAATTGTATCACTCTATTATGATCTAATTGTTAATTAGAAAAAAAATGGGAGTATTGGGGATTGCTTTAAGGTATCCATTGAAATAAAATAAACAACGACTTAAAAGTTCAACGATCTACAAATTTTCCCCCATTTGGTCACGTGGTCTTCATAGATTTGGTTTAGTAACTTTGGTTACCAGTTTCTCTTCTGTAAGTTACCCATAACCTGACCTAAAGTTAACCTGCAATCAAGCTTTTTCGACAACTCTGACGACCATATTCACAGCCACCAGGATCAGAGTTAACACCTTGGCGACGAAGTGTCAAGTCCAAAAACCGTATTCATTGTACCCGGATCACACCCTAAAACTGTGCTAACGATATCACCTCGGGAGTCCGAGGTGTCAACACTCGGATCGAGAATCGACGCATGCGCTGTCGCTACTTCTCCCTTGAGACAGGAGAGCTTTAACCCTTCACTGCACGGTGTGCCAAATTTGGCACATACCAATAAAACTCCTCAATTTTCCCATATGTGTTAAATGTAAATGATCTGAGTTTTGTGCCACATCTTGAACATACATATCTATAATATAAACTACTCAGTGTGGATCTAGAAGGCATAACCTCACCGAATATTAGGTTTTTATGTCTCCAAAATAGTTACAGCCATTTTGTATGCAATCAAAGATTTTGATTGATCTTTTTTACCAGTAAATCTTGAAAATATCGCTTGGTAAATAAAGTGAAATTTATACACAACATATACTTCTTATTTAAATTGATTTTTCGTAAAAAAAATTATTACACCAGTTTAAAATCGTGTTTTTAGGTTTGTGCCAAATTCGGCACAAAGCGCAGTAAGGCTTAATTGTATTGGAGGCGCAAGTTCAGAGGTGCGGATGCGCCAAGTTTTTAGCGGTAAAGATGACTAATATGGTAACCCTAACTAATGTTAAGTGAATGATTTGGCTTCTAAATGTGCCGCTAAACAGCCAAAATTCGCCAAGCATCCGCACGTCTGAACTTGCGCCGTATTGGAACGAGCATGGCATGCAAGAGGGCCACAGAGGAACAAATCAATGCAATATTATTTGCATTTGTTAGTGATGAAGGATCCATTGGACTTTCTGATGATAGTTGGGGGATTCATCATTTAATCCAACTAAAAAGAGACTTGAAGATGATGTTTCTTCATCTGAATCGGACGTTGACAACACAAATGTGGCTGTGACAAGCTTCCTTTGGAATCAGAAATAAAGAAGGAAAACAGGGGATATAGTTTGGAGCAAGTTGCAAACGTCAACAGCTTGGAAATATCCTGTGTTACATGGTTAGACAATTAACAAGTACACTTCTGATCAACATTGGTAGGGAGTCTACCTGTAGAAAATATTTTTAGATTTGATAAAAAACAAAATCTGAAAACTGATATATCTTGTCCTTTTGTAGTAAAACAATACAACAAACATATGGGTAGAGTAGACCTACTAGAACTAGATAGTCATCTAGGGAGGTATAGAAATAAAATGAGGAGAAAAAAAAGTACTACTTCCGAGTTTTCTACTATCTACTAGATGTTGTTATGGAAAATTCCTGGATTTTGTATAAAAAAGTTAAATCAAATGATCCCTCATAAAAAATTCCGTTAGCTAAATTCAGGGAAGAGGTTGCAATTTGCCTTTGTAAAATTGGAGCTAAGCCCGAACTCCCAAAAGAGGACGTCCATTAGGGTGGGTCATTTTCCTATGGCGAAAAAAAAATTTTACAAAATCTATCGGGCACAGCAAGAAAAGGGTGCCAAATGGTCTCAAACTAACATGTGTAAAATATTATTCCATTATAATAACTCTTTTTGCCTCCGGATTGGCCTCAAATAGAACAAAAATGTGTAATTTTTCATATTTTTTAAAAATTTTATAAACAAAATTTTTTTGTCGATAACAATTTTAAGTTCAAAAATAAGGGTATTTAAAAGCAATTTTAATCACATTAGTCACCTTCACGCATTATTAATACAAAAACAACTGCCTAAGTGGCAATATAATATGCTATCATATTAACAAGAGCCGTAGAACAGGGGTTCTCAAACTTTTTAAGTCGCGGAGCCCTTTTCAAGAGACAAATTATTCGCGGAGCCCTTTTTCGAAATAAATTTTTCAAGGTATAAAAACAAATTACATAAAACCCATTGCTTCTAGAAATAAAAGCATAATAGAAATTTATTTCGGGAGGGGTCCAAAATTATTCCTCAGCCCCTCCCATGCATATTTAACAGTTTAACGTAGCTTTTAAAAACATTTTTAGGTATAATTTGCATCTAAGATAATTTATTTGTATGAAAAATTGTGACGAATTAAGATCCAAGTACAATAGAAGGGTCTGGGGGTCCTTCCTCCCCAGAAGATTTTGTGAAATGTGATCCTTAAAAACAGTTTTTTTAACACCTTTTAGGTACATCATTGTCCAAATTTTGGACATTCATTTTTAGGTAGGATTTTAATTTTAACGAACTTACTATAAAAATTGACAATAATAAAGCTTCAAGTACAATAGGGGGTTTTGGGGGTCCTCCCCCAAAAGAATTTCGGAAATTTGACCTTAAATAACATGGTTTTAACTTGTTTTGTTATACGTAGTCCGATTTTCCGGGGGAGAGGCAGGGCCCCTTCGCCCCTTTGATATACACCCCGGGATATATGGAATATTTTGTTTACCGATTATATTTTATCATTGGATACAATGTAAATCTTTATTTTAAATTTCTGAATATTAAAGCTATCACTTTTTAATCATTATGGCGGAGATGCATGAACAAAGGGTTCATACGGAAATCTATACATCTGTAAATTTTGTTTTCCTAAAAGTTACTTATCGAGAGCTGTTTTGGGGGGCTGTTAGACCATACGTCAGAGGTACATATCGAAATTTATTTACACATGGGCCCAAAATCATTCCTTATCCCCTCCCATGCCATAGGATTAATGTTAGCTCTTTTTATACATTTTTGGTAGAATTTGCATCTTAAAGAACTTAATATAAGAAGCGTTTTGTGTAATTAAGTTCCAAATGCTATAAAGGGGGTGTTGGAAATTTGATTCTACTAAAAACAGGTTTTCCCTTGGTTTTGGTGAACTTTATAAAAAAAAGGTGCTGAGTAATCAATTTGAAAGGTGGGGGAAGGGGGTTCCTTGGTGTGCTACTATTCGGCGCGGCCGTTTCAGCGGCAGAAATAAAATGAAAGTAAATAAAACTCTCATAATTCTTCTAAAAATTAGAAGAATAAAAATTTGGTGCCGAAATGGGAACGGCGCCCAAACGGCCAGCGCCAAACCGTCCCATCCTGGGGGTGACTCCCCCAGAAAAGTTTTGGAAATTTGACCCTAAAAACAGGGTTGTAACTTGTTTTGGTAAACCAAAAAAGACCTGAAAAAGGCAAAAACCAGCAGACCTTACCAACACCTTACAGAAAGTTATTTATAACATTTCAAAGAAAAGCAAATTAGAAATTATCAAAAAATGTATTTATTTCAAATCTCTTCGCGGAGCCCCTGGAAATGCTTGGCGGAGCCCTAAGGGCTCCGCGGAGCACAGTTTGAGAACCGCTGCCGTAGAATATGAATCTCTTTTTTGCCAACGAACAGTGGATTGTCAGTGGAACAGATTTTAAATATTGGTAGTTCATATACATTCTCCCTCAAGTTTGGTCAGTATAAAACGGTATTTTTAATTTTTCAAAACAGAAAAAGTTGTATTTTTCATAAATATGCCGCGCTTTCGAAATTCAGCGGACAGTTATTTCACTGGCTGGTCTTGGGATCCAAATATGATCGCAAAAATATGTTGAAACAACTGTCGAATGGATAGTTCGTTCATAGGCAATATCAGTTATGATTTACCTAATTTTTTGCTATAGCAATTGACTGAAACCCAGGCCCATGAAATTATACTTCTTTGAGGATTGACTCAAAATAGCTTCTTAGCCTTCCCTTATGCGTTCATCAAAGTTAAAATATAGCAAATTTAACTGTTAAAGATAATTAAAAGTAAGTTTTGAAAAGTAATGTAGCTTATTTAAAAACTTAGGGGATAATACTGAGCTTTATGCTGAAAACGGAGATCTACCGCTCTTCTTAAGAAAATATTTCAAAATTTGACTCTTAAAATGTAGTTTTAATTTATTTTTGGACATTAGGGAATCATATGTGGACACTTGGGATGGACTATTCCTAATATGCCAAGAAATTTCAAGGAAACCCCAACTTTTTAGCTATTATCCAAATGTTTTCCTTGGGGTTGAAACTTATAACCCAAAAAAGGTACCCACCTTCTGACATATCCATTTTTATTAAAAATTTTATGTTTTTACCATCCTACTCAACCGACAATAAAGGTTTCGCACATTTTTATGATCCCAGCAAGACATTTTTGATTGCGAGTTCTAACCATTGAGATATTTCAAAATATGTCGTATTATAACTCAAGTATTTCAATTCTGGTTTCATTTATAATTATTTTATGGTCTTCAATGATGATTTTTATATCATTGTGCACATTTATATTCATGACGGATTTGTGCAATCGAGGTAAAAGCTTGATTTTCGCTCTTCCATTTTTACATGAAATTACTATATCAATCGAAACTTTGAGGCCAATCCGGAGGCAAAAAGAGTTATTATAATCGAATAATATTTTACACATATTAGTTTGAGACCATTTGGCACCCTTTTGTTGCTGTGCCCCTGGGAAAATGTGAAAAAAATATTTTTGACCCACCCTAACGTCCATGTACAGTTGGGGAAATAAAAAACGACTCAGTTGCGATTTCTGGCGAACCAATTGGGTTAGGAAGACGAATGAGGTGTCATTTTTCATTGTTTAAAGTATTCTTTAACCTAAAAAATTTTCGGGTCCGTAGGGGGTCGTCTTCATATTAAACGAAACACTAACTTTTTTTTCCAATGGGGACCCCCAATTATTATTAGTTTTTCTTAAAGGCCACCCCCCAAACCCTTAAATACCAAGTTTCATCCAGATTGATTAAAAAAAATTTATTTTTCAAAAATAAAAAATTTTTTAAATCGTGAAATTTTTTTATGGTAATCGGTTCTTTAAGTAATTTTATGTAGGAAACCAAAATTTCAATCGATTTTATCAAATAGTTTTTGATAAAAACGACCTAATATCTTAAGGGGCCGTATACCGTTGCCGAATGCATACCGCAAATGCTCTTTCTATAGTTCGTTTTATCAAAAACTATTGGATAAAATCGATTGAAATTTTGGTTTCCTACATAAAATTACTTAAAGAATCGATTATCATAAAAAAATTTCACGATTTAAAAAATTTTTTATTTTTGAAAAATAAATTTTTTTTTATCAATCTGGATGAAACTTGGTATTTAAGGGTTTGGGGGGGTGGCCTTTCAGAAAAACTAATAATAATTGGGGGTCCCCATTGGAAAAAAAAAGTTAGTGTTTCGTTTAATATGAAGACGACCCCCTAAGGACCCGAAAATTTTTTTGGTTAAAGAATACTTTAAACAATGAAAAATGACACCTCATTCGTCTTCCTAACCCAATTGGTTCGCCAGAAATCGCAACTGAGTCGTTTTTTATTTCCCCAACTGTACATCTGAAATAGATACAGAAATTTAAATTGATGAAAACTTCCACGACCTGAAGAGTAATTTATTTCATTTTCCGGGATGGATATCCGTGTTTGATGAAAAAAAGATACAGAAATTGTTGCTAAGAAACGTAAAGGTCCGACATCAGTGATGCCAGTTAAAGATGTTAGATTAGATGGGTTATGCCAGAGGTTCTCAAACTGTGCTCCGCGGAGCCCTTAGGGCTCCGCCAAGCATTTCCAGGGGCTCCCCGAAGAAATTTGAAATAAATACATTTTTTGATATTTTCTAATTTGCTTTTCTCTGAAATGTTATATGAATAATTTTCTGTAAGGTTTTGTATAAGGTCTGCTGGTTTTTGCCTTTTTCAGGTCTTTTTTGGTTTACCAAAACAAGTTAAAACCCTGTTTTTAGGGTCAAATTTCTCAATTTTCTGGGGGAGGAACCCCCAGGATGGGACGATTTGGCGCTGGCCGTTTAGGCGCCAGCCCGTTACGGCACCAAATTTTTCTTCTAATTTTTAGAAGAATTAAGAGAGTTTTTTAATTTTTACATTTAATTTCATTTTATTTCTGCCACTGAAACGGCCGGTATGTATGTCCAAAATTCGGCGTAGACGTGATTAAACCAAGGAAAAACCTGTATTTAGTAGATTCAAATTCCCCCCTTATATAGCATTTGGAACTTAATTACACGAAACTTTTCTTATATTAAGTTCTTTAAGATGCAAATTCTGCCAAAAAATGTAGAAAAAGCTACATTGATCCTATGGCATTGGAGGGGATAAGGAATAATTTTGGGCCCATGTGTAAATGAATTTCGATATGTACTACCTCTGACGTACGGTCTAGCAGCCCCCAAAACAGCTCTCGATTTCAAAAGAAGTAACTTTTAGGAAAACAAAATTTACAAATGTACCAACAGATTTCTGTATGAATCCTATGATCATGCATCTCGAGCATAATGATTAAAAAGTGATAGCTTTAGTATTCAGAAATTTAAAACAAAGATTTACATTGTATCCAATGATAAAATATAATTGGTTAACAAAATATTTCATATATCCCGGGGTGTATATCATAGGGGTGAGGGGGCCCTGCCTCCCCCCCGGAAAATTGGACTACGTATAACAAAACAAGTTAAAACCATGTTCTTTAGGGTCAAATTTCTGAAATTCTTTAGGGGGAAGACCCCCAAAATTGTACTTGAAACTTTATTATTGTCAATTTTTATAGTAAGTTCGTTAAAATTAAAATCCTACCTAAAAATGAATCTCCAAAATTTGGACAATGATGTACCTAAAACGAGTTAAAAAAACTGTTTTTAAGGATCCCATTTCACAAAATCTTCTGGGGAGGAAGGACCCCCAGACCCTTATTGTAATTGGATCTTAATTCGTCACAATTTTTCTTACAAATAAATTATCTTAGATGCAAATTATACATAAAATGTTTTTAAAAGCTACGCTAAACTGTTAAATATGCATGGGAGGGGCCAGTGGCGGATCTACGGGGGGGGCTTTCGGGCTGAAGCCCCCCCCAAAACGTCTAATATTTTACTAAGTTTGTCAAAACGCAAAAATCTATATCCTAAATTTGGATGAGGCGTATCAAAACGAGTTGAAAAAGTGGGGTTTTTTACTTAAATTTCCAAAAATTTTCTGGGGGAGGACCCCCAGCCCCCCTTTTAGTGGTTAGAGTAGGATAATTTACTACCTTTTCCGTATTTACCATTAACAAGAAGATTCAATGTTATTATGAAAATTCTTAGCCCCCCAAAACCAAATCCTGGATCCGCCACTGGGAGGGGCTGAGGAATAATTTTGGACCCCTCCCGAAATAAATTTCTATTATGCTTTTATTTCTAGAAGCGATGGGTTTTATGTAATTTGCTTTTAATACCTTGAAAAATTTATTTTGGAAAAGGGCTCCGCGAAGAATTTGTCTCTTGAAAAGGGCTCCACGACATAAAAAGTTTGAGAACCCCTGGGTTATGCCATTGGCCGGAACATATAGAAAACAGGCAGAGATGCAAACTTCCTAACTGTACGAGTAAAAGTTCCATAAATTGTTCAAAGTGTGGAGTAGCTTTATGTATAAATAAAGAGAGAAATTGTTTCGCTGAATTTCATCAAAAATGAACATATGGAACTTTGTTTTGCCATTTAATACACTTTTTGTAATATAAATGATTTTCTAATTATTTTCTTTCACATCATTTAAGAATTTCTATTTTAAAATTTGTAAATTTAATTTTATACACATATTTGTAAATCTCATATTCTAGTATTGTGGGAAATGTGCCCAAAATGGCACAAACTGATAATTACCCAAAATGCGCTTTGTGCCATATTTGGCACAAACCATAAAAAACCATATATCTTATTGAAAAATGAAGTCTGGAATTTTTTAAATATTTTTCCTGTATTCGTGGCTGTGGCTGTTAGAAGATATTAAATTATTTTTTTCAAAAGAAACAAAAAAATTGTGCAGTGAAGGGTTAAATTAAATTGATATTTTTCAAAAGAGGGTGATTGTGTTAATGAGAATAATTGTTATTTCACCATAAACTGGCACACATGTCAGTTACTGGGGAAATTGAATTTTTCGGATTCAGTAACTGACACCCCATTTTAAATAAATAAATAAATAAAACTATTTTTCAAAAATAACTATTCAGCATGATTTTATGTACTGTTATTAACTTAGTGTTAGTATTTAAATAGGTTTCAAAAGGAAAATTTGATTCAATTAAATTAAACACAGAACAAAAATGTATTTTCTTAATTTCAGCACTAAGCCGACCTCTGAAAATCAGAATTTTTTTACTCTAAATTGGGATTCTCAATTTAATAAACTTAGAACCCCTAGGTAGAAAATAAATACTGCATAAAGTTCAAGATAAATGTCTAAAATATTAAGAGAGACCACCATTTACTTCAAGTTCACAATAATAATCTTATTAGAATTAAATCTCAAAGTGTCAGTTACTGGTACCACTACCCTCTTATAAACAGGATATTTCATCATTTTGGTCTTGTACAAATGTTGTCAGATTAATAATCGGAGTAGATTTCTTTAACTAATTTTAATTTCTAATAGAAAATATTCTGTAGAGAACTACAACCACCATCCTTCTGTTCACTTGCACGTTCCCTTAGAAAGAGAAAAACAAAGACACCCTTTAATGAACTATTTTTCGGATTCCAAAAGTACCACGAAACATTTCCCCATCGTCATAAAAAGTTTCAACTCGCCAGATTTCAGTCCATTAAAATTTCACACAAATCTTGGCTGGCCTGGCCACAAAAAAGGCGCACCTAATTACTTTTGAGCTAAACTACCGAAAAGAATTCGAGGTTTTTCAGGTTCTTTGTTTGCGAGGAACTTTTACGCGAGTTGGGACAACACTCTACTGGGAGTTCGCGGCTGAGAAAACTAATTATGAAATTAAACGTCACACGCCAGAGAAGAAAGCTCTAAAAATTAATTTTTGTGGCGAGTTGAGTTGTTTGAAGAATGTAACAACTGAGAAATCATGTGAGAAATACTGCATAGTTCGCTGTGATCAGTATTTTGTATAGTTGGTATTTTTTTTTGATTTTGTGTATTTATAGATTCTATAGTTTTGTATTAATTTTTAGCTATTATTCTTATATGAGCAGTGAGTAGAGTAGTCTTATTTAATTTAAAACCTAACCTGTAAGTTAACAAATAGGGGAGAGTGGGGTTTGGAGCAAGACCTTTTCATAATTAATATCCAGTTGGAAAGTATTGGAAATCGTATACTGTTCTGAAATTTAAGTCTATTTCAAAAGAGCAATTTAATTTTACCGCACTACTAGGGAAAGTTATAATTTTTGTTGTGTTGTAAATAAATCTTTACAACATTAGCTATTTTCCCTCGTAGTCGTAAAAACACAAAACGCAAACTCATATTGAAAAAACTCAAACAAAACGCGACGCCAAGATGCATACAATAGCAACACTGCACGTCATACCTAAAACTCTCGGCAGTGAAAACAATTTCCAGTAAAAATGCGTCTAGTGACGGTCAGTTGCGGTCATCGCGTGTTTGCGGAGTTTGGCGGTCTTTCTGGAAATTATCTTATTAGTCACTCTTTAGGGTTGCCATAGCTCACTCGAGCACTATATGGTCTGAACGTTAACATAAAATTTCAAAGTAGAAAATACTTTTTTACGAACCATCAAGGTTTACGGAAAACATTATTGGCATTCGAGTTATGGAGAGTGCATACCACATGATCATACATACAATCCTCTGTCCAGTCGTTCGAACGTATCTGAATCACTGACGTCTTTAATTTCGAACTTCCACATTAGCATTTTCTTTTCGTGAATCTAACATGCAGAAGTCTTTTTTTACCTTGGGAAGTGTAGTAGAAAATTTCAAGGGAGAGGGTGAATTTTTTTTATACCCTTTGAGTTCCTTTCTGGTTCTGCTGACGAGGCTGGTGCAGAAACAAAACCCAGTGATTAATCGAATTGGTTAAGTTTTTGTCGGGGAGAGCGTTTTTTATGTGCCTTCTTTTTTTTAACAATCGTCTGAATCGATGAAGCCGAAATACTTTCTTGTCTTGTGGTGAAAGGTTTTTTCTGTTGGAGAAAAACCGGAACAGAGAGTTTTTGGAGCATAGTATTTAAAGCGCTTGAGTCTTTAATTCCCTTAAAGGACTTGCTGGTTGATTGGGCTTTCTTTTCAAGCTTCGCTTGAAAAGTATGTGGTCGGAAATATACAGTGTTAGCGAAAGTTAGTGGTGAGTAACTTAATAAAATAACACTTGTTATTTTATTTCTCCATAGTACAGGAGAGCTAGAATAAAACTGATTATTGTACTTATCGTCACATTTAAGTAGGTTTTTAAAAAATTTTGATGGTAAAAATCTAATTTTTCTAATAACTGAATTATTTAAATTAGAAAATAACTTTGGATAAGGAAATATTTTATTAGCTTTAACTTTTGCTTAATAATGTGATTTAACAAGTTAGCCCATTATGTTTTTTTAAAAACGCTTATCTTTACTTAAAAATTTAAATTGGTATACAAAGAATTCTAGTTAGTAATATGAACAATAGGGTGTATCGAAAAAAACTTTTCTTAATTTTTATGATGCATTAGTGCGGAAAAGTTGTCTAAGGTGGCAGAGAGTACCTGTGAATTTTTCAGAATTTTCGGATAATATCTTGAGGTGCCGCAAAGACCCTGAAGGTTCCCCATGTTAATCCTATGGAAACACTTGACTACAAAACTTGAATAATTGCCTAAATCTCTACGTTTTTTGTATGCTCAAATTTCGTCGAAAATCCCGTATTTCTTCGTTCAAATCAGAGCCCACAATCAAGTTAATATAGAGATTTAGGGTAATATTCAAGTTTTATCGGATAGCATACATAATATAGGGTCCATAACTCGAGGGAAGACATTCGTCGTGTGATTAGGGTAGAAATGAGAAGCGAAAAACCAATTTTCGGCCTCTTGGCTTGGGGAACATGGAGAACCTTCAGGGCCTTTGCGGCACCTCAAGATATTATCCGAAAATTCTGGAAAAATTCACAGGTACTCTCTGCCACCTTAGACAACTTTTCCGCACTAATGCATCATCAAAATAAAAATAAAGTTTTTTCGATACACCCTAATGAACAATGCTAAACTCTTTATGCATTGACTTCGGTCATTCATACTATTACATACTATATGTTTAATAACTATCTAAACTATACCTCTAATAGCTAGCAAAAATATCCAAATAACTTAGAAGACTTTCTTCAATAAAAAACGGGTCATTTATTAACAATCTAGTCATTTTTAAATTAGAACTACTAAATTATCTTTTTCTTGTATTTACATTAATCAGAATTCTAAAAATTTGGTTTTCATATTCATTCGGCTTCATTAAAGTATTTATCTAAAATTACTGGAAATTATACTTGTTATCATCAACATAAAAAAGTATAAACTGTTAACTAAAGGATCATTCAGATTTATATCCCTTTTTGCGTTAATTTTGAAGGAAACGTCCAAACTAGAAATTCACAGAAGTGAATCACAGGGTCTTAGGATGAACAGTGAAAGTGAAATAGTGTGTATGAGACTTAAGTTAAAACCATTATCCAACTTTTGTCTTACTGTTCTCCATACACACGCTGATCCAAGTTCGTAGTGAGCTCAAACTGGTCTGCCGGAAATGGACAGCCATGCTCCACAACTTCCCTTTCTCTCAAAAGAAAGTCTCTCCGAAACTTCCGACAACAAGGGTAATGAAACTCGGAAGTGCGTTTTCCACCCCCACTCGTCCCGTCCATTACATCCAATTAACCCTCCCCTCCAAGTGGTGTGTGTTCGGTCGGGACATGCTTTCGATTTGTTCGAATCCCCCTTTATTCGAAAAGGGTGACAGAGCTGATTTAACGAGGAAGAGGAATAGACTCTTGGTGTATCAGTTATAAAAATTGAGGTAATGCGTTTAATTTGGTTTTCATGAGGGGGAAAATGACTAAATACAGCATCTGGAAAACGAGTCTGTCAAGGATAAAAAGATCTCAAGCATAAATAAACGCAAAGTAACATATATATTAAAACATTAATTGGGCATTATTAATAATGCCCAGAGAGCATTAGTTGCAAAGAGATAAATTTCATTGATGAATGCCATTAAATTAATCACATTGCCCTCCTCCTCCACTTCGGGCATTATTAATAATGCCCGATTTATCACATTGCCCATAACATATACAGGGTGATTCAGAAATAATCATCAATAATTGGGGGGAAGGTAGAGGGGCCCTAGACAAACATATTTCGAATAGGGATGCTGGGGCGCAGCCTTAGCGTTAAAGAGCTAGGACCTAATGTAGTGCGAGCGCGTTTCAAAAGGCCGTTTTTAGAACGCCCGTGTGACGAAACAAAACATAATAAAAGGAAAAAAATCTATTGTATGAAGTAAGGAAGTATCCCTACTACCTACACCATGAATTCGATAGACTTTGAACCACTTTCTAAACCGTGGAATGAGTTTCAAAAGTGCAATATTAATCTTTTAGTCAAAGAATGGAGTTCTCTTAATGGTATTTAGAAAAATGATGATCGGGGAAGGAATTTTCAATGATCGTAACAGTGATCATTGAAACTGTTTGATCATTGAAAATTCATTCCCCGATCATTATTTTTCCAAATACCATTAAGGGAACTTCATTGTTTGACTAAGATATTAATATTGCACGTTTTAAAACTCACCCCACGGTTTAGCAAGTGGTCCAATTTCTATCACATTGAGGATTTAAGTAGTACGGATACTCCTGTACCTCATGCAATAATGTTTTTCATTTTATCATGTTTTGTTTCGTCAAACGGGCCCTCTAAAAACGGCCTTTTGAAACGCGATCGCACTACATTAGGTCCTAGCTCTTTAACGGTAAGGCTGCGCCCCACCATCCCTAATCGAAAAATGCTTGTCTAGGGCCCCTCTACCTACCCCCTAATTATTGATGATTATTTCTGAATCACCCTGTATACAGAGAAGTCAAATTCGAGTGGTTTATATTTTGGTACAATTGTTTTCAAAATCAGTTTTTGGTTTAGAGATATATTAACTATTTTTTTTAACTTAAAACCACATTTGTGTTTAGTTGATGCACGTGTTTGACTCGATTATCCTGAAGCTGTATTGGTCTCTATCTCGTTTTCTAAAATTTTACTTGATCCTTAGTTTGATGTCTAGTATTAGCACCTTTGATTCGTTCGTTTTTAGTTGTAGTATGTAGCTGTACTCACACATTATTCTTAGTTAGGCATTTAAATCAAATGATTTTTATACATAGTTGGTGCAACAGTTCAAAATAAAATGTAATTTTATTTTAAATAATTAATTTTAAGTTGATTTTAGAATCACCGAACCGACCAGGGGAGGGAATCATTGAGCAAATGCTCAACTCTCTATCTTTTGAGGGAGATCCTTTGGTGTCGGCATGAGAGAAAGAGGAGGGAATGATTATAATTAGAGGGAATAAAATAACACATGCGAAGAATACAAGCCGACGATATTTAAGTAAAATAAGAGAATGAAGGAGAAAAAGCAAGAGAGAGGTTAAATCAGGGCGAGATAATGAGTTACAAGGAATAAAAAAAATGTTAAAAACCATTATTTTTAATAATTTCACAGATAATGAAATTGCAAACCAAACTGAACTACTGGTTTACGGTGAATTCAAACCTATTAGCCCAGTGCTCACTTTGTCGGATATCTCGACGAAGCGGTTCAAATAGTTCGTTCAGTGATAATCAGTATTACTAAACTCATAGAGAACCCTTGCTGTATCATTTTACTCCTGCTCGAAAAGAACGCTAACGGTGCGCCTGAAAGTGATTTTCTCTGTAAGGCTCCTGAGGGTGCCGATGCTCAGAAACAACAAGTGTTGAGAGATCCATTTGCGGTGTGAGGGAGGCTGTACACGGCTCCCTTTTTTATAACTCGGTTGATGGGGGCTTTTATGGCTCCATCGGAGGTCATTAAATTGCGCTAGAAGGTCATCGGTTGAACAGCATTTCGAAAATGGGGAAATCTAGGATCTGTTGATCCAGGGCTTAAGGAAAGGGTGGATGCAGAGTCAAAATGAGGAAGTGTTGAGCATGTTGTCTTAAGAGCGGACGTGTTGTGAACGGACAAGTAAAAATCGAGATGGAATTGGTAAGTTATGCTGTTTGTATTGGCTATTTTAATGCTCTTTTTGTGTGATTTGCCTGTTTTGTGTAACATTAAAGAGTACCGAGCCCCCTTTTCCCTTTTTTTTGAATCGTTACTGATACTAATTACACCCGAAACTAGTTTGTTAATACAAAACACACTCTACCCTACAGTAATGGACCGGACACAATTTGCATAAAATCCAACTGTTTCTCAATTTTTGTTTACATTTCAATGCTTACACATGACCTGGTAAGGTTCCTTCTTTAGTTCTGCTTGGTGAAATTGTGTTGATATTTCGAAAAGAAATAAACTTGGGGACTTAGAAAGAAGGGACGAAGCTAGTAGTTGCTTTATTCGTTCAATTTCGGGAGAGTTATTAAAGCCACGGCCGATTTTCGGTGTTTCGGCAGCCCCCTTCCTAAACTACCATAAATTTTTTACAATTCCTCTGATGTTGAAATTCAAAATTTTATTTTCTGTTTGAGTACTTATTATATTGAGTTTTCCTGCAAAAGAGCATTGAAATAGATAATATTAATACAAATGTTATACAAACAGCTTACAAAATCACAAACTTACCGATTTGTTCTCCATTTTTACTTGTCCGCTCACAACACGCAACTTTACAATCAATTAATTTTTTGGTCTGTCGGTCCAACAATGGGCAATACCAGCATTTTTTGAAAACAGAAAAATTTGCGTTTTTTTTTTCAACTAGGGGGCTCTGCCCCCTGCTCGCTATCGCTCACCAACCCACGGAACTGCTTCGCAGTTCTTTGAAGATCGCTTCGCGATCTTAGCGAGCAGAGCTCGCTTGTTTCATCTCAACAATCCAGGCTGGTCGGCTTAGTTAATGCTCCTTTGATACCGAAGCTACTCATCTCTCTAGTTTATCAATGATTTAATTCGAATCATTCATTCCCTCGAAGATATCAAAATAAAACTGTTTCTAAAATATTCATCTCTTAACTTCAATTCTCCTTTCTTCAATTATTGAATAGAAATGTTTTAAAAAATATCAAGCAAGTCTACCAATCATCATCAACCAACTTAGAGTAAAAACAAGCCTTTAAGAAACTTTAAATTTTTAATATGCACGTAAACATCTAGTGAATCGTCGGAAATTAAAGAAATAAGACTCATAAAAATAAGCTGTTTCCCTAGTGAAAGACCAGAAAGAGAAGAAAAAATTGAAACTTTGAATCTCAATAATTCTAAAACTGATTCGAATTTTTTAAAAAACGAAACGCCAATATTTTTATAAAAAATAACTGTATATGTGTCTAAAATATTGTACCTCTATCATGATTAGTTTTTATTTTATAACGAAAAAATCGAAAAATTGTCAAAAATTTCGAAACTTTAAAATTAAATTACTCAAAAACTAATTCGAAATTCGAAAAAAGAGCGATGAGGTGCAAAAATTCATGCCTAAGAGTATGTGTATGCAAAAAATCACGTTTCTGCTGTAAATAGATTTTGCTGGAGGTGAACTCGCAGCAGAAAAAAATAATTTTCGACTTTGACATTAAATAACTCCAGAACTAATTATCTAATTAATTAGGTTTTGGAACGAAAATGATTATCATGCATTTGTCTACCAATGGTCAAAATTTCATAAAATTCCTTTGAATAATTTTTGCGTAGTTAGAGTTCAAAATGTTCAAAAATAAAATTTTCAAAATCAGCGGCGGCGGCGGTCACTGTTACTTTTTTTTAATATAGAGAGATAAGGAAAATAGTTCTAAATTCAAAAATCGACAGGAAAAGTTTCAGAAAAATTTAGTTAATTAAATATTTTAAAATATATATCGTCTCTCACTTTGTCTTAGTTAATTAAATATTTTAAAATATATATCGTCTCTCACTTTGTCTTTGTTTAGGATTGAAGTATGTCACATTTTTACATTTGACGTTTTCGCGCCCCTTTTTTATAAAGTCAAACTTTGAAATTAAATCAGAAAATAAATTATTTTATCGCAATTGAAAAATTTTTGCGCTTACATTCCACTCTTGGGTACCTCTATAAAATAAAAAGATAATAAAAATACTGAAATTGCCCATTACTTCAGGGAAAACCAATTGAAAATGATTGTTTAATTGCTATCGTATCATTATTATTAATTTTTTAAAACATATTTTCTCAATCATTCACTAGTCCTGCTTCTACGGAAACAACGATTCCATAGCTGTTTTCATTTGTATCTCTAGGGGCGGGTTTACAAATTAGAGGTTTCAACGCCATTTGTGTTTTTTTTACATTTTTTACTTTTGTTTTTCTTCGAGGTATTGGGTTTGTTATAATTAAAATTTTTTTTAGCTGTGATCTAATGACTAAAAATAGTTTCACTTTCTTCGTGTTTGGGGGACTACCACCCCTCATCCCACCACGGAACCGCGGCTGACGTTCACGAGGCTTTAGGATACAACTCTCTGAAGCGTCTTACAGAGGAAATAACACTGTTCAACAAATTTGACCTTCAAAATTTTTTCCTTGATGAAAATAGTCATCTCTTAAAGAGATTTTGGGTCGCTGTATACGAAAATCACCATTAAAATTTTCAATTGACTCAGGATTTTCGGGGAACAGCTCCTCCCCCTTTTTACGTTTTCGACGACTTTAAACTCGATTTTCAGGGTCAAAAAGCATTGTTTTAGTCTTTAAATTACCTCCCAGGTAACAAGAAATGTTCAAATTAATAAAATATGATAAATTTATGACAAATGATTAGGTTTAAGGGGTAATTACCCCCTAAAAATACAAAAAAATAGATAAATTATAAAGTTTTCTATACGCTATTTTTTCCTCTTATTTTTTACGCAATTCCCGTTTAAAGGGTCCTAACCCTTCCCCAAGGACCCAAATTTGATGACAATATGTAGCAATAATTTTAACGAAAAGCGGCTGAGGTGTTAGCCTCCCAGAAGCCCCCGCGGAAGAGTTTGGAAGATTTCCAGAATCGCGAAGGCGCTCGCGAGCTCAGGAATTAATATTGATGATTTTGAAAAAATTACAAATGACGTTTTTCTTATATTTTGGGTCTATCCCAAGTAGAAACTCTTCAGTTCTTTAAAAACATACCGGTTTTAGGGAGTGAGGATTCCATGTTTCAAGATGTTAATGGATGCACGGCTGTGGATAACAATTAGGGGGCATCCTCTTAAAAATTGAGGGTGATGGAGGAAAATGGGTGTCATATTTGAATTCAGCAGATCATTTTACACAAGAATCAGCTAAAATTCAGGTAGTGGCCTCAAATTTTTTTTGTACAGCACAGTTCAACTCTAAGTGCGATATTGAACCCTTCCGTGGGTGCTTTGGGGGCGCTCTCACCTCAACCGCTTTTAGTAAAAACCATTGCTGCATATTGCCATCAAATTTGTGTCCTTGAGGAAGGGTAAGGACCCTTCAAACGTGAATTGAGTAAAAAATAAGAGGAAAAAATAGCGTATTAAAACCTCTATAATTTTTAGCTAATTTTTTGCATTTTTAGGGGGGTAATTACCCCTTAAACTTATCCATTTGTTATAAATTTATCATATTTTATTAATTTGAACCTTTCTTGTCCCCTGGGAAGCAATTTGAAGATTAAAGCAATGCTTTTTGACCCTGAAAATCGAGTTTAAAATTATAAAGTCGTTGAAAAACCTAAAAAGGGGGAGGGGCTGTTCCCCGAAAATCCTGAGTCAATTGAGAATTTTAATGGTGATTTTCGTATTCAGCGACCCAAAATCTCTAAGAAATTACTATTTTTATTAAGGAAACTTTTCATTGTTGAACAGTGTAATTGATGAAATTTGTACCTGGCTCCTAAGACTATAAGCAACACAGGGCAGTTTCTTTTTATGATTGTTCAATTTAGCGTGAAATGCTAAATCAATGGTGATGAATGTATGGTTTTATGAGCTACTTTTCCCGCAGGATAAAATCTTACTATGTTTGGTAATATCTATACTCTATTCATTCATTTAGAATTGGCGCTTGAGAAATAGTGCTTTCCCCCACGCTATAGAAGCGTAACCATAGTTACGCTCTTCGGGCAGCCATTAGTAAGCCTTCTTCGTCCCTTTGACGAGGATAGTTGCTATGTTTACCGATCGGTGGTGGGGGAAGGAAATATTTTCAAGCGCCAGTTCAAAATGAACAGAGTATAATACTGAGAATTTCTTTTTATAACCATTTTCAAAGTAGAACCTTAACCAAACCCTGCTCTGAAAAATTACAGGTTCTATTGTACTTGAGTTGTTCCGATAAAAAAGCCTTTTTTGCGTATTCTTATTTGCCAATTACATTGAACTTTTGGATTCCAGTCGAATTACAGGACAAAAAAGTAACTCCAATCGATCCTTATCTCAAATTTTGGACATAGGTCAGTGTCATTCTAAACTACTCAACTGCGTCATCCATTCAGATTTTTCATCTCAACTTTAAAACCCTTGAAATAAACTCCCCCATTAAAGTTAAGCACACTAGAAACGCAAATCCTCCACTTGACCCTTAAAAAAACCCCTCTTTTCTCGTACCTTAATCTTGTTTAAACGATATTTCCCTCGAACACAATTAAAGCGATTACACTAACAGCATAACTGGCGGTGTTCGCATTGTTCCAAACGCGAGTCGTGGCCGATACACACAAACGCCCCCTTGTGAAGCGGGGGACAAAAGGGGGCGTTTTTTCGCTTCCGGAAGCATCACGAAAGTGAATTCTCTCCTTTTCAAAGGATGGAGAGGAAAAGAAGCCGTAGCTAATTGTTCTTCGAAAAGAGGGGGCTTTAGAATTCCAATTCCTTGTGTTCGAAAAGAACTACTCCCCATTGTTCCGAGAGTCGTCTTCGAATCCCGAATGATTCTGTTTCTGGGGGGGGAGTGGAAGTGGCTTTGTTTCAAAGAGCGATCTCTAGCGCTTCTCCGTGTAATTCACTTCAATTCGGTTCTGAGTGGAAGACAATGCGTTGGTTTTGGTTCGAATAAAGGGTTTATTTTTCCGGAGTTTTGAAAAGGTTTTTTTACTTGCGCTCTGTGAGGAGAGAAAGAGATGAACTGAGGACAAATTGAAATCCTTGCGTTTAGTGAATGTATTCATGGCTTTTTTTGTCGACTTTTGAAAAGGAGGATTTTATTACATCAGCCATCATGATTTTTTATAAATGCAATTTCGTAATCTTTCATGTTGAAAATATATCAGTATCTCTAAAATGAAATATCAAGTCTTGAGACGTTCAAAACAGGTAATTTTCAACGGTAGAGAAAGATTGGGTACATTTAAGATATGGGGGTAAGATTGGGAGAAACGTTGGGTATATACCTGAATGTAATATTAATATCTTTGCTCCCTCAAATTTACTTAACTTATTCAAGATAGAGAGCCTGTATACGAGAGAGAGGCGACAACTCAGTAAAACGCTCGCAGATCGGTAAATCGGTTTATTAGCATGGGACGCGAGACAAGCGGCATGATACAGTTTGGACAGAATTGGATGCGCTGAGACGGTTTTAAGTGAGTTGTCGCCTCTCTCTCGTATACAGGCTCTCTAATTCAAGAATGTTTTGATAGTTATTGGTTTTCAAATTTTCAAATATTGCGAAGACAATATACAAATATCTTCAAATTAATTTCAACGACCCACTTCATGGAGCATGTTGTTTTTTCAAAGAAAACCACTGCTGCAGAAACTAGGGCCCGATCATAACAAGTTGGGGGCCAAGACCCCGATAATTTAGAGAGGCCCCTTTCAGGCAAATATAAACGAACAAAATATAAAGAGTAAAGAATTGTAATTAAGAATTGTCACTTTGAGATGCCATCACATATTTTTAAACTTTTCATGAATGTACGCATAAATGAAGGTTTAACTACTACCATCCAACTACAATACTAAAATATATTCCACACAATTTTTTTCTTTTTATGTACGAATAATTTTATACAAAAATATTTACCTCTGTTTCGTGAACCAAAATTTATAGTTTCAGATAATTTGGGGCCCCTCAAAGCTCATGGACTCAAGGCTCAGGCCTTGTGAGCCTATACTCTATTCATTTTGAACTGGCGCCTAAAGAATAGTGGTTTCCCCCTCACTAGAAGCGTAACCATGGCTACGCTCTTCGCACGGCCAATAGTAAGCCTTCTTCGTCACTGTGAAGTTGATAGTTGTCATGGTTACTGATTCGGTGGTGGGGGAAGAAATATTTTCGAGTGCCTGTTTAAAATGAACATGGTAATGATTAAGGCCTGGCAGAAACAGGGTGGTTTTACGTGGTTGTGGATCAAATAAACACTTTGGTGTGGAAATGAAGCGTTAAGAATATGTAATTTTTGTAATGTAAAAACAATTTTATATCTTGGTCTTTCATTGGCATCTTTTGTGAACCCCCTCCCTCTCCCAGTTTGGGAAAACTTAGTAGCATCAAAAATAGGTACCATTTCGATTCAAAGCAACAGTATTTTATCACTGATAGCGGAATGGAGGCTTGATCTATAAGTCAGCCACGGTAACTACTTCCCTGTGGTGAGATTATTTCACAAAACTAAAGGATAACAAGAGTCTTCTTTAGAAGCCATCTTTTAGCCGACCGCAATAGCCGCCCAGTTTGTGTTCGGGAAGGGGATTACAAGGGACTTAGCCGCCCCGCTTCGGATTAGAGAAACTGGAGAAGAAAGTGGGGAAATAAAAGCTACCGCCGATAAGAGAGGCAAACTCTAACAATCGGAAATGAAATTTGAGACCCTACAGGATGGGTTTCCAAATTCTTTCACGTCCCCTCCCCCCGTACTTTTCGAAGTGAAGAGGAAGTTTTATCCAGATGTGGAAAGGGAAGGACTAGACGTAGCATGTGGACCTTATTATGAAACCGACTCTCTCAGAAAAGTAAAGAAAATTCTAAGATTTGGGTAGTGCAAAATCACCAATGGACTACACCTCAAGGAATTTGTTACCTAATACTTGCTTGCTAGCCTTACAAGCTACTCCTAATAAAACAATTACTACATGTAATTATATATTCAATTGAATGCAAATATTAGTTATCTTTTTTCCCTAAAAGGTTAAGTTGATTCAGTAGATACCCAGATAAAGCAAAGAGAAGCTGTATAAACCTGACACTCCTTTGTCTCAGTAGTTAACATAAGGGAAAATAACTACAAATGAACTAATTTTGGATTTTTTTAATACATGGATGATTATAGGACGTACTTTATGGGATATTTAGGGAGGTTGCCAAATATATGTATTTTTCTTCTTGCTAAGCCTGTTACTCCAGTTATCTTATTTTTTCTCATTTCTCTCTTTCCAATGTCTGTTTCTCATTTTTTATATTTTTCGTCTAATTTTTTATATAATCTGTATTTGCAATTTTCTTTTTTTTCTTTTAATTCTGTGTAAACTTTTGTGAATCTATGTTTTAAATTTTGTAAATTTTTGCTTTTTTTTGTGAATAAATTGATTGATTGAATCTTTCCTTCATTCAATTTTTCTCTCTTCCTTTGGGGAGATGAAGGAAGAAAAAGATAAAAATAGAAATAAGAAGTGTTAAGGAGATAGGTAAAGAGAATAAGACAGAAAAATTAGATTTGAATAAGAAAGCGAGGGATAATATACGAAAGAAATAAAAAAGAGAGATCTTATAATGCTGCAAGAAAGATAAAAAAATGATTGCTGTTCATTATTCCAATATTGATTTTGTTATCAAATGGTGTGATTCACCCCTTTTCTCTCTTTCTCACTCTTTAATCTTGATGACATTTTCTATGTCAACTAGGTACTCAATCTTCGTCTATATTATTGGTATTAGTAGTTAACAATGTGTCTGTCAGTGACGCTTAGATTTTTTCCCGATTCAATTTATACATTAATATACCCCTTAATTCATTTTCCGTGGTTTTATTACACGGAAATCACTACCCCATTCATAACATTTGAGACCCAGTTGAACGTGTTTTAAAGTCCTCTTAAAAAAGTGTTTTGAAGTCCTTTTGGTTTCGCCTGCTCTCGCTTGGTTCGAAGACGATGTCCCCTCTACGTCTTTCCATCCACACCGCCCCCCGTCCGTCTCTTATCCCTTTCGAAGTATTCGCTTCGAACGCAATTCCTGGAATGTTTTTCCCGTTCTCTATTCTCGAGGCTGAAAGAAGAAGAAGAAGTGTTGGGGAAACTTTGTTCTGTTCTTCGTTCGATATTCTCTGGTGTGATCGGGCGGGGGGGGGTCGAGTGCGGTGAATGTTGCGAACTCTGTTCTCTTTCTGCCGACTTTCTCGGACGAAGAATGTTATGGGGGTGGTTGCTGAATTAAAAGGAATGTAAGGAGCACTTTACAGGGTAATGCGAAAAATTGAGGGGGATCTGGGTTGCATCAAAACTGAAGATAGTGGGATATTGGGTTTATTGGTGGGAAAAATCTGGGATTATTGTGGAAAACTTAAGAGATATTTATTTTTTGTAGAACTACAATTATCCGAATGTTGCATTCTCATTTAATTAATTTAAGCTCTCTTTCTAGTAGTTTTTTCTCTCATTTTCAACTCACATACAGCCAGTGATATTTTTAACGCCTCTGAGAGCGTATTTCTCGCATTGAAAATAGGAAATATGCCTTTAAAAACTAGCCAGGTGTATTTTTACGCTTTGAATTTTTAATAAACACTTGCTTAAAAAATGCATGGCACCCCACCGAAATCAAAAAATTTTTCTACTCAAATTTGTAATAAATAAATATTTCATTTATAATGTTTAATGTAAAATAAATTATTTTATTTATAATGTTTAATATCTTCTATGTATATTAACAGATGCTATAATTGTTAAAAACCAAAATAGCACCCTCATTTTTTCTATTTCAGTTTGTCCATTAAAAAAGCGTTTTTATAAAAAAAATTGTCTCTTTATATATAGTTTAATTTAATGCTATTTCCGGTATTTCACTCCTCATAAATGAATTTCACGCCTCCTAAAAAAGTCAAGGAGTATTTTTACTCCTCCAAAAAAATCCTAAGAATAACACTGCATACAGCAGTTAATTAAAACAGACCTTTTTCGGAAAATATCCAGTTATCCGAATAGGGTCCAATCTCGATTGATTCGAATGATAGAAGTTCTACTTAAAATATTGTGATTTTTTTTATACCTGTCCTTTTACAGTTCAGCAACTCAATATAGAAGAGTTCAACTGCAAAAAGAACACATAAAACATTTAAGCACTAACGGCGTATTTCGTAACATCGAAGATAAATCGTACTATACATTTGGAAGTCTTCGATAGTTTCTTGACGACAAAGTTGAACTCGTCTATAAAATATACTTTGATTCAGAGCTTTAAAAAATAAAATGATTACTCTTGATAGAAGTGAATTAATTCCTTAATCACAGCTGAGTAAATTAATTTATTTTGAAATCTTATAAGACAATTTTTAGACAACCTACGTTCAAAGGGAGTTCATAATTTTTTATAAAGCAGTACATATTTAATAATTGTAATGCTAATTTAATTAGTGCCGCAGTTTTAAATTTCTGGACGGTTTTTGACAAATATACTTTTGAATTTTATTCAACGAATTCAGGAGAAATCAAACTAATTCAGGAGAAATCAACTAATTCAGGAACGATCAAAATTGCATCTTATTTCCTTATTTAAAAATTTGTTAAAAATGACCATTCGGTTAAATTCTTTGATTTTTTTATCCTTGCGTATTGAACTGAAAGTTTGTAATTTATATTTAAAAAGGCAATGTAAAAGGGCTCAGATCTCTCTTAATAAAAGAAAGTTTATTATTATTATTCTGAATTTCTGTTATTAAATGCTATTTTTGAGCAAATTAACCACTGTATAAATTTGTCCCAAGTATTGTATCTATGTTTGTGGGACACCAGTGGTACAAAATTGATTCTTTTCAAAAGTTGTTACACCTTAAAATATTCATAAAACTTATATTTCTTTTCCAATATATATTTATAAAAGTAAGTCATTCTTAGATATTTTTAGATAATTATAATCTAGCACTCTGATGATCTCTCTAACCTAAGCCTGATATATCCTAAAAATTGTATTGTTTTATTGTGTTTTTTTCCAAGTTTGAGTTACTTACTTCTGTAAGCACCGTGTGATACAATGGGGTACACGAGGAGTTTTTATTTGTTTTAATAATAAAAAATAGCCCCCTTTACCCTACATAGTTTCACATCAAAACTTGGAATCTGGTATCTGGTGTGGTACTCTCCCGCAATAAGGAAGTTGCATGTGTCAGATTTTCAAAAACAAATAAGTATTCCGTGTGGTTTTTTGTATGATAAAATGAAATATCTAGTCAATTTTTCAAAAAAAATGTACAGGTAATTAAATATTTTAATTTAAAAGTCGGGAAAAAACACGTGACTGAAAACGTTTATTGTTTAAATCGTACGATGACATCAACAATCATACCATCAACTCCATTGCTTTCCAACAATGTTTATCGTACGATGACCTCACATCCCAAACTCTTGGCGTTTTCGCGTACTTTTAAAAAAGGGATTTTTGTTAATTTTTTGGCAATCAAAAAATTTCTCGATCGGCCTCAAATTTTGGGTAGTTGCTTATTTTTGCAAGAAGAATCGAGTAAAAAAATATAAAAAAAATCATGCAACTTCCTCATTGCTTGACATTTGACTCTTGAAATTAGAATTTCAACTCATTTTAAACCAGAATATTAGTAAAGAAATCATTCAAATTTCATAGAGAAACGCTAAACCTAATACCCCGAATACGGCCCGGCCTCAATTTCATTCCTTCCGATTATTTTCTATAAATATCCATATTTCCTAAAGGTTTCACCATTCGTGCATACTCAGTTATCTCTTAGTACTAAAGCAAGAGCTTCTCATGAAATGTTGCACCTACACTTCCCCGAATTCCACAATCCCCCCTTCCCTTCAGTGAAACCTTTCTCTCTCTCCCCATTCGTGGAGTGGGAAGGACCACCTACCCCAAAACCAACACATTCCTCCCCAACCGATAAATTCCACTTTCCCCCGCCGGCGAGTGCGCGAGTAATTAAATCTTTATGGGAAGTTAATGAAGGAGGCCGCTTTAATTGGCCGATGGAATGTCGTCGAGCGCCATCTTGAGAGCAAAAATGCCCGCGAGAGAAGTAGCGGATTTCTCACGACGAGGATTACGGGCGAATTCACATGGGTCGATGAACGACGCGATCATCGCTACTCGTAGATTGAATTAATAGCGTATAATTACGCGTATAAAACCGAGAGTTTTTGGAAAAAGTCCGTTTCAAAAGTGGGGAGGTTGGCTTATACACGGATCTGAAGAGCTTGAAAATGTTATTAATGTAATTTAACTTCGTGAACACATTAAAATAACACATCGGTTGGTGTGATTACGTCACTACATGAAATAGAAACAAATGAAAAGAAAACACAAAAAACGAAAGTAGGAAGGAAATTTATTTAAACGAAACTTGATGTTATGGTTTGAATTCCTTTTGGGATGCAATGCAAGTTTTGTTGCTGCTGGTGTTTTTTCTGGCTTTGATTTTGGTGATTCAGGGAAGCGAAGATGGAAAATTTTAGCTCGGCTTATACGTGGGTTTTGAATTTTTGGGTCAATTTTTCGAAATAAAGCGTACAACCCGGCTTATACGTGGAAATATACAGTAAACGATGTGAAAGAATGTAGAATCTTGCCCTTTCATTGGTTCTCGGTGCTACTACGTAGTAGATACGTACGTCATCATGAAGGGAAATTTTTGCCCGGGTTCCTACGATCGTGTCGTGAGCCATGTAAACCGAACTTAATTGATTCCCAGAATGAGCAAACTGGAGAAGTGCTGCCTCTTTTCGGTTCATTCTTTTGCTCATCAGATTGTTTGACAAAAAACGTGATTGTTATTCTGATTTTCTTACTTACTTCTAATGCTGTAAAAATATAAATAATTATTTAATAATTTTTTAGTATTCTATTGTTTGCTGATAAAGTATTGTATTTTTATACCTGCTGATCAAAATTTCGGAAATGCTCAAGAAACAAAGTAGGAGTGTCTTAACCAAAACTAATATGATCTAGTATGATTCCTGCGCCATAAAACTCCAACAAAACAACACTTAACCAACACTTAGATAAATACTTCGTATATAATAAAATTATTTTGCAAGTAGATGCATTTAGTAGAACTATTAAATAATTGAAAAAGTACAAAGCATTGCATATTGCTTCTAAGTTTAAGGGCGCAATCTCACAAAGAGTTGTTAAAAATTAAAATTTTTTAACTTCCTAATGAATTATTTATACTCATAAATATTTATCATTTAATTGAAAGATTCTTCCTGTAAAGGCTCTCCTAATGATCCTTAGCTTTCCTAAAAGACCAAGTTTGTGGAAATCTGTCCAATAGTTGGTGGATCACGTTCATTTGCAAGGAAATAAAATGATTCTCCCATAGCTTTAACAAGGAGGCAAAGTGAAAAGAACTTATAAAAGCGTTCAAAATAAAATTTCCGATTAGAAGTGAGCAATTTATAATACTTGCGAAACTACACTTTCCTTCAGATTAAATTTTTTTTCATGGCTAGCCTTGCTTTCTTTCAAATTATATCTGTAAAACTCATTTTGTTAGTGAGTAAAAAAGCAAACTTAACCATAAACGAGATTCATCGTTTGTACGCCTGAAAAACCAGTTTTTTCCTTTAGATGAGTTTATATGAAAAAAGCAAACTTTACTGCCAAAGCAGCCTTTATACGCCTGTACAACCAGTTTTTCCTTTAGATGACTTTATGTACAAAAAGCAAACTTTATGGGCGTAAGGAATTCAGACATAGCATACCTGTAAAACCAGTTTTTCCTTCAGCTGAGTTTGAGTACAGAAAAGCAAACAGAATATCCATGCTCGAGCACTCTCTATATTTAGCTTTTGGTTGACCGTTTTCTAGATAATGGTATTTTTTCATCGCTTTCTAATGCCCATTCTACGCGCATTAAATCTTGATATGTTTTCAAAATAAAAACAAAAAAACGAAATGTCCCAACTCTCTCCCCACCCATTCCATTTGTGTCACACCCGTCAGATGGCAGTGGCGGTACAAGGGGACAAGACATAGTAAGGGGGCTTGTCCCAATTTGCCCTGACGCCGCGTTGGGATGACGGGACGTTCTTCGTCTTCGCAGCTGGCCACACCCCCTTCGGAAGGAGGATGACATCTCCCCTCGATTTGACGGAACAACCCGGTTATGGATAGGACAGATTGGTTTTCCTGAACCTCCCTCCTCCGACTTGTATCGGACAGTCGAGTTTTTTTGGGGGCTTGTCTGTGCATATTATGACGTCGTGTATGGAAAGTTGTTACACGATTTTATTGAATCGCTTAGTGTATTTGAGAAGGTATTTGCACTTTAATAATTCACTAACTCTTATTTCACGCTAAAAAGAACTTGCCTTGTTTATTAAGTATTTTAAATAAATTGTTTAATTGATGATGCATTTCTTCGATACATGTTAATTTATTTATATTCTTATTAAACTGGAAATATATATTTTCTGTTAAAGCTTTTTTTAGCTATTTAATTGCCCAAAAAAATATCAAATCAAGGGTCGATAGAGTAACAAGGTCTGCTCTTTACCCTTTTTACCTTGATTTGTGAAATTTTCAGGAACACTCGCACAGAGTTTTTTAATCTCATTTAGAAATTGTATATAAAATAATCATATTCAACCTTTAAAGCATAAAATTCTTATTAATGTAACCAAATACACAATAAAAACTTATTACATCATGAAAATTATTTAGTCTAAATCATTTTTCCCGTCGTAATATATATGTTACGGGAAAAGTGATTAATTGGGCATTATTAATAATGTCCAGAGTGGAGGCGGGTAAAGCGATAAATTTCATTGATAAATGCCATTGAACTTATCACTTTGCCCCCTTCCACTTCGGGCATTATTAATAATATCCGATTTATCACATTGCCCGTAACATATACTATACTTCAACAATATACACTAATTTATAAATAAGAACGTAATAAATAAGTTATAAACTAACTGAAATTAGTTGACTATTTATCAAAATATTTCATCGTTCTTCTTGATTACAGATAATTTTAAATTCAATTTTAATTGTTTAACTCATTTGAGCAATGAAATATTTTATGCACATTTTAATTTTAGAACAACAAAAAAACTTAACTCGCGCTTCTTGTTTTTAAATTATTTATGGATGCAAATAATTCTTTAGGAGAAAATAAAAGAAACAATAATATATTTATGCTTGTTATATTCAAACGTAAAATTTTCTACGGCCTTTAAAGCAAATGCAATTATAGATTTATTCTCTTTCATAGCATTTAATTATTTTACTTCACAAAAGCATTCTTTAATTAAAGCCAAAGTAAAAATAATCTACTTCCTTAATCGAAAACAGACGATTTTAAATACTTCGGCGGAAAACAAAAAATCATTTTATCGAGATTATCTAAATTTTTTCCAGCACTTCGAAAGCTTTCTATTACATTCTATTTTTACTCTTAAGAAATTCGCTTACATGGGTTTAAAATCATTATCTCATTTTCTCTGAAATCAGCTTATTAAGAAATAATCAAAAGCTCTCTAAAATTAGACTCATTAGGCTAGGTAATTTTTCGAACACTATTTGCCGCTCTTGAAAATGATGTCCATTAAAAAGTATCTACTTTTTAGTGGTTACATTTTTTTACCTTCACAATATGAACTTCCGCTTAAAAAATAAGTGCGGTAACTTTAACATTAATTTAGAGTTTCGGTTTATCAGGTAATCTAGGGTTACAAGAGTAACTTTTTTAATGATTTCTGATAACCGAAGTAATTGATAATTACTGTTAAGTGGTGTGGAGCGGGATTAAAAAATTGTTTTTAAGATGTTTTTTTATCTTCCGATGCAGAAAAGATCTTAATGAAGATGTTGAGTTTTCTTGGTAAATAATTATTAGGTAAGTAAAAAAGTTTTAGACTGTTTGAAAAACTTATGATGGTGTAATGTTTTTCAATTGCTTGAATATAAGAATTAAATATTAGATTTAATTAATGGAGTGTTGGTTGTGGTTGAAAAGGAAAGCAGACACATTCTTCATCCCCAAACGGGATTTTCTTACTTTTAAAGCTTAAATGTAAGATTTAATATTAAGGTTGTAGTACCAAACACAAAAGTTAATATACGTATAATTTAATTGAAATTATATGAAAAATAACGGGTGGATACATTTAGAAATCTGGGGAAGCTATTTTAGAAAAGAGAGTATATTTGCAAGAAACTGTTTGGAATAATTATTTATTTACTTTTTTGTTAGTTTTAGAATATTTTCAAACGAACTTAGTTGATGGAATTTTTTTAAAAGACTAGGCCAGCGTTTTTCAACCTGGGATCCGTGGAACCCCGGGGGGCTCCGTGAAGCATTCTCAAGGGTTCCACAATCAATATGAACACTAAATGACGGTTTCAGAACGGTGATGCCGTTAAACGCCTCAAAAAGTACCATACCCTCAAAAAAGAACCGTAATTAAAATCCCCCAATATTTCCTTGGGAGAGTATCCCTTGGTAAAACTGAGTATTTCCCCACAAAATTGAAAAATTCTAAGCAAAATCCTTTTTTTAATGTTCAACAGTTTAAAAATTCATTCAGTCATGACATTTTCTTAAATAATTTGTTTCATTTTTTAGGTAGTAGTTAAATAATAATTTAATTTTCTTTTTTTATCAAGCATGTATATTTTATTTTATATACCGCTTGCATTTGTTTTACAACAAGAACATTGTCACAAGGGTTCCTTGACGGTATAAAGGTTGGGAAGTTAAACACTGGACTAGGCTATTGTAAAAAAGTTTAATTTTTTACATGAATGTTCCTCAGCATAATAATGGAGAATTGCAGCATGTCTTAAAATTATGATATTCAATTTTAAATTATTAAAAATTATCTTCTGATTCCAGAAATATGCTTATATTTTCCCACAATTTTTTTCCAGTTAATTATGAGATATTTTATTACAGAAAGTGCCTAATGGTGTGACGTCACATGTACCTCTTAAGCATGTTATAAATAAACAAATATCTAACCATTAAATATGAAGTTTTCTCAGGACTTTAATTCAAAAAGCCTTTGAACACTTTTAGAAGGGTAAATATTATACGTTTATTAAAATATTTCGGTCTGGTGGTAAGCTAAAATTTCTCAAAAAGTCAAGTGGTACGCAGGTGCAAAAAGGTTGGGAACCCCTACGCTATTAAAAAGTAGAGCTTAGTATTTCAAAGCGGAATGATAACAAGGCACATTTGACGTCACAAGCTGTTTCAGCTCAGACAGAAAAGAAGCTATTTTTAATTGAAAATAACTTAAAATTTAGGGCTTTGAAAGGTAAATTAAAATGTTTTTTTGGAGGTTTTAAGCCTATCTGAATACATTAAGATTAAAAAAAATTTACTGCAGTTATCCATTTAAATGATTGATCACATTTCATAGAGTTAGATAACGAAATTAAATATTTAAATTAAAACGTTAATCAAAACTAGTGTTTTTTAAAGTTGCCCTTGATCTTTATGACATCAGTATACTTTCAATGAGTAATCAATAATTTTCTTCAAACCTTTTTTGTTATGAAGTTAGACTGAAAAAAACCTTTTGTTGAAATGCTTCGGAAAATTTTGATGATAGTGAGTATTTCTCAGTCTTTCAGATAACTATCAGTAATTATTTTTTAAGAAAAAGTTGGAGTTAGAAAACATACTGTAAGTCATAAAATTTATCTTATCATCCGAAATGTTGTTCAATTCATGAAGTCGAAATATCCCGAAAAAAAATAGAAACGCTCCAAAAAAATTTCCATTGAATATTCCACGCAATCCAATTTTGCCATCTCTTTTCCTTGATTGGGGTAATTGCACAGTAATTACATCCCAAGATTACTTTGCCAAAAGGAGATGAGAGAAATACGAAACTTCATTTTCTTTTTGGAAAAATATAATGAGATTTCAATCCGAAAAGACGTGCGAATTCTTTCCAAATTCAGGTTCTTACACTTCTTTCTGAAACCTCGTTTCTCTAGTTTTGGAGTTGACCTTCTCCCTTTCTTTGATATCATATCGAAAACAGATTAAAATCTAATTGGAAATGCATTTCGGGCTTTTTATCTTTTTCTTAGGGTTTGGATTCGATTATGAAGTTGACATAAAAAAATCATGTTAATAAGTATATTTGATGAATAACTTTGAACAAAAATCAGGTTTAATTTAAGTATAAAAATAAATAGATATTTGAGTTTTGTTGATTTGATTAAATTAAAGTACTATTTCATTAAGCTGTACAGTTTTCCCAAATATTAATGATTAATTCACAATAACAAACTTTAATTAAAAAACAGATAGTCTAACTATCGATTTATTAGTAGATAAAGTTATAAGTTTATAACCATTAATAGGGAAAATCCGAAAAACTCTTTATCATTTTAAGTTGTTTGGAATAAATGGTTTCCGGACTTTATTTTAGTTGCCCATTTCTCATCACTGAGCTATATAACAAACTGGAGTGACTAGTTAGCGTGCCGAAACCGCATCACACCGCGGAAAGGATTTCCATCTTCTTTTAAATTTCTCCATCTGGTAGCACAGTTGTATGCACAGATTGAAACGACCATTCTAAATTTTGCTCATAATATTTTGAAAAACAGGCACGGGCGGATTAAAGGGGGAAATGCTCTTCCAACTTTGCTTCAAGCTTGCCCGGATTGCTGAGAGCAATCCGGGCATTGTGACCTTCCGCGCTGGCATGATCAATCGCTTATTAGAGTATCGGAGGTTGACACTCCAGTTTGTTTTATAGCTTTCTAGGTATACTTATTAGGATTTAATTGTAAAACTCTGCAATGGGAACAGTTGAAATATTACATTATATAGAGCGGAATATTAATAAGGAATGAACTCTGCTATAGGGAGTTTTTATTCCTTCTAAAAGAATACAGCTTGCCCAGGTGAAGATTTTGGATGAGTGTTCGTATGTGTTTCTTTAACTCGTCCCTCCAATGAGTCAGCTTTGCACATTTATTACCAATAATCCGTAGGTCAGAAGACAACCAAACGAATTCAAAACGAGACCTGGTCTAAGGTCCACAATCCCTCCAGCTGTCATCACCGGAAAAGAGTTTTCTTTCATCCTCTTCACAACTCCCAAAAACTTCCAGTCATCCTCTGCCTTGACAGATAACTCGTCATGCATGGATTGCAGTAGAATCAACGTCTTTCCATGCTGTTTGGCAATTCTCGAAGCCGAATAGACGGTGCACACCATACTCAGAGGCACCACAGTCACGGACGGGATGGTTTCCCATATCAGAGAGGTGAACATGTTCTGGATTTTCACGACAACCAAAGACGCCAGGGTTATGAACATGGACAGCATTTGAGTGCTGATTAAGAAAAAGGACAGTGAGGACAATGCTTGCTCTAACTGGTACGCCGTGTCGCACAGCGTTTGGTGCGTCTTCATATAGCTCACGAAATTCTCCCTTCTGATTTTACAAACGTCCACAAGGCGAAGTTTTTCGTTGAAATCACTCACAAGGTCGCTGAACCTATAGTACAGAGTGCACAGCACGACTGTGATTAGACTGGGAACCGTGTATCGGACTGTCGCACTGAATATGGCCATGATGAAACGCATCGCTATCAAACCGTAGTCTCCCTCTTCGAATTTGACCAAAAAATTAAGAGTATCTTTTAATACTTGAGGAGCTGAGTTCATGTTGAGAGCGCTCATTATGAAGCAAGCTTCGGGAAACAGCATTCCTACAGCCATGACGATGTTGATGGCATATCCCCGATTCTGAAGGCGGATTTTGTGTTGGACGGTTATGGTGTGAAACCGCTCCATGCAGGTTTTCAAAGATCTCTTTTTGAAGTAAATCATGCACCAAAAGAGAAGGGAGGTTACGCTGACAAGGCAAATGGCTAAAAGGATCTTTAGATCGATTTTTCCGTAAGAGTTCCATGCCATCCAGATCATATGGACTACCATTAAGTGCATACAAAATGGGCAGAGAAATAGTATTGCTTTGTGCCACACAGTTTCCTGGGTATTGGAAAAACTAGTATTAATGCCATACATGAATAAAATTCTTATTAATTGGCCGTATCCTTTTTTCCAACTGGACTGGCTTCCGATCCTTGGTCTTATGAATATTGCTTCCTTCTTAAGGAAATGGGTAGACATTTTCATTTTTTGTACATCTACTGATGTGGAATCATTTGCATTAAAACTGGCCCTTAGGTAATTCTTTGATGTATGAACCGTTGCCATTTTTTGTAAGCAAAATTAAGACTACCTCAGGTGAAATGAAACGAAACTGTCTTCTTCAAAATTCATAATTTATGTACTAACGTCACGACTTATTTCTTCAAAGACTCTTTGAAATCATTGGTTTCAAAGGACCAAATCGTCACAAATTAGTTGATAAATGTTGTATTGAAAACCCATCTTGCTAATAGAAAATATAAAGTATAATATAACCATTTGCATGTAATCACTTAACAAGGGTTTACTATCGATCTTAGTGATTAAGTATCACTAAACGGAGAAGATGAAGTTCGTGACACTGTTGAATAATATATTTTCTATGGCATTTAGACATTTCATATAAACGAAAAACACAAAATCGTACGTGCAGTATACAATTTCTGGTTTAATTTAGTCGATAATGTAACATACAATATGTAGTCTATATGCCGTGAATAATTGTCCCGTACCATTCAAGATAAGAAAAAAAGCAATAAATTTTGCTGTTTAGAGAAGGCTGAATATTAAAAGATAAGTGAATTCTTTGTACGTAGATTCTTTGTAAAAACGTTTGTTAATGGTCAATTGGGTTATAAACTATTACATGGAAACCGTATATTTTCCTTCTAAAACTATAATAGATATATTAGAATTGAAGATATCTATATCTTTTACATATGAATCCAATATCAGAATTATTTTATTTTCCTTCGTATATTAAATTTATAGATTATGTAGTATATTTTTTGGAGTAATAATCCAGGAGCAAGAATACTAACATAAACGACAGGGAATTACAGTTCTTTAACATAATATAGTACAATACTGGCAAAAAAAATCGACTCAGACCCTATATCTCCGGAACGGCTTGTGATATAAAGACAAATAAGGTATCATTTTTCATGATTTGAAGTATTCTATATACAGAAAATTTTTTAAGTTCTTAGGGGGTCCTCTTCATATTAAACGAAGCACCAACTTTCGTTTTTCCTATGGAAACCATCAAAGATTATTCCAGATTCTGAAAGAGCACCCTCTAAAACCCCCCAAAACCAGTTTTCATGTCATTTGGTCCCCAAATGAAGCCAGGAGTGGGAGTTGAAGTTCGTTGAATTTACGTTGAAATCTCGTTTTTTACGTTGAATTCTCGATTTTGATCCTTTCAACCATCAACTCCGCAGGATCAAAATCGAGAATTCAACGTAAAAAACGAGATTTCAACGTAAATTCGACGAATTTCAACCCCCACTCCTGGCTTCATTTGGGGACCAAATGGCATGAAAACTGGTTTTGGGGGGTTTTAGAGGGTGCTCTTTCAGAATCTGGAATAATCTTTGATGGTTTCCATAGGAAAAACGAAAGTTGGTGCTTCGTTTTATATGAAGACGACCCCCTAAGAACTTGAAAAATTTTCTGTATATAGAATACTTCAAATCATGAAAAATGATACCTTATTTGTCTTTATATCACAAGCCGTTCCGGAGATATAGGGTCTGAGTCGATTTTTTTGCCAGTATTGTACCTTATCAAACTATATTAATTTCTGGATTTAAGTATGTTAATACTATCGTGCACAATAATTCACTTGATTTTAGGTCGAACACTGATCAGTGTTTCTCATAACAATCAATTTTTCACTAGGATTAAAATTATTTATTCTCCCGATTTTTTTAAAAAAAGTATTTGAGATGGCCATCACAACAAGAGTGCAATTTGTATCTGATTTTATACCTCTTTTTTACTTGGATCATTCACGCAGTAATTGTTTGTTGTTTATTTTTCAATTTTTGATTTTTAGTAGTTGATCTTTTTGCCACTGAGGACACCCTCCGAAGAAGGGTGTAAAACGTTTGGAGATAAAATCCAATCAACACGGCCATCTATCCCGGAAATTGGAATAAATAGTTTCTTTAGATAATTCATGAAAAAGTTGTATTGTTTTTTCTTTAACCATACCCTGATTCAGGGTAGTTAGTTAAACTCATTTTTTCTCCTTTGAGATTCCATTGGAATGAAAGGATAGAAATTTTCTCTCATATTTTAATTAAGTCAATGTGAGGAGACAAAGAGAGGGTAAATAATAAAGTAAGAAAATAACATACACTGGTGTTCAAAATTAGGAGAATTTGCACATTTTTTCGATTTCTCCAGATCTACTGGATAGATTTTGATGAAATTTGGTATGAACATAGGTTGATATAATACCCAATAAATAATCATTAAAAAATTATAATACACATGCATGCGCAGAAGTAAAAGTTGAAGGTATGAAAGAGCGGTTCCAGAATAGAGCAAAATAGTGGGTTTATCAGGGGTATGCCACCCTCCCACTATCTGGCATGCCTCCTTGAGTGATTTTATAGCGTGAATAAGGCAGATAATAAAATTTCCTGTTCATTAAGCCTACTTTCTCAGAAACCCTGTTTTGGGGCTCTGAAGGGTATGTGGAGGGGGGTAGCAAGATGCAATTGCCTTATATATAGAGTCCCTCATACCTCCTCTAAAGGGGCGAAGTCTGCCCCCTCCATATGGCAAATATCTTCCGTTTTAATGAAAATTGCTAACCTGATGAGCTCCATTAAGTGAAGGATTTCTATGGATTGAAAAGAAATTAAGACTGATAGAACCCCCAAAAGGTGAATAAAGGTCTCCAAGATATCAACACAATACCTTCAACCATGATTTTCTCCTTTTGAAAGATGTAGGGGTTTGGCATAGACTTAACAGCATTCCTAGAAAGAGCTACAAATCTCCGATTCCAAAATGGTAAGTTTCTCCTACATTAAAGGGACTGACAGATCATTCTGGTTCTTTCCACATGATATTGCATCGAGAATCAATGGTTTACTTGATTTGAGACCTAACAGAGAGGAAAAAAAATCACCCTTTGAATATTAACTTATAAAAGACAATTTTTGCATATTTTTGACAAGTTGCAGATCCCTCCCTGCCTTTGAAAGAGGAACCCTGACAGTTTCAGGTAATATGTTGATAGCTTGGAGACCTTTATTCACCTTTTTGGGGTTCTATCAGTCTTAATTTCTTTTCAATCCATAGAAATCCTTCCCTTAATGGAGCTCATCAGGTTAGCAATTTTCATTAAAACGGAAGATATTTGCCATATGGAAGGGGCAGACTTCGCCCCTTTAGAGGAGGTATGAGGGACTCTATATAAGGCAATTTCATCTTGCTACCCCCCTCCACATACCCTTCAGAGCCCCAAAACAGGGTTTCTAAGAAAGTAGGCTTAATGAACAGGAAATTTTATTATCTGCCTTATTCACGCTATAAAATCACTCAAGGAGGCATGCATGATTGTGGGAGGGTGGCATACCCCTGATAAACCCACTATTTTGCTCTATTCTGGAACCGCTCTTTCATACCTTTCAACTCTGGCGGTTATTACTTCTGCGCATGCATGTGTATTAAAATTTTAGAATGATTATTTATTTGGTATTATATCAACCTATGTTCATACCAAATTTCATCAAAATCTATCCAGTAGATCTGGAGAAATCGAAAAAATGTGCAATTTCTCTTAATTTTTAACACCAGTGTATTAACCTAACATATGTACATATTGAATACAAGTGTGTCACGAACTTATTTTAACACTGTAAAAAATTAGAATATTCACGTATTAAACTTCATTTACAAATTTTCTTAAAGTGTATTCTTCAATAAGTGTGCTTTTCCCATGATAAAATTGTATGATTTACAATTGAATCGTCAGTTTGAAGAAGGGAATAAGTCCAAAAATCAAGTTTTGAGAAAATCGAAAAAAACTGTATAAGTAATGGAATTTTCATTGCATAACCGCCCAATTTTTACTGAAAGTTCAGAACCCTATTTAGAAAACAGAGCAATCATCAAAACAAATATAAGTGTATTCAAAAATATTTACAGCCAAAATAAGTTGATGGACTTATTCCCTTCTCCCACCTTATGAAATTTTTCTGATGAAAAAATCTTTAAAAACCCTTAAAATCACATTTAAATTATATTTCTCCTTAGTTTACACCACAAAAGGGTGAAATAAAAAGAATAAGACAAATGAAATTCATAATTATAGTGAAACTGGGTTATTAAAGCAGTATCAATGGAGTGAGTGAATATGAATGGAGTCAAACATTCCCTACATAAAAAAAAGTTTGAAAAACATTGAAATTAAGAGAAAATTTTATTTTAACTTAGTTTATAGCACAAAGAATATGAGGAGAAAGAAAAATTAACTTTAATTCCAAATTAGCTTAAAAAATACAATGAATGGACATCGATTTCACAACTTCAAGGGGCGATATCTCCCTATAGGGGTTAGTTATTGTTCCCCTCTTTTCACCCATTTGTAGATCAAAGCTTAGAGATTGTTTTGAGCACAAAAAGTCAGTTTGTCATTTTTTGGACTTATTCCCTTCTTCAAACTGACGATTCAATTATCTGTGTTTTTAAATTCTATGCCAGTAAAGATCAAAAATGCATTTTATTCACTGATTGCAACACATCTACCTTTTTAAAAAAATAGTATAAGAGAACCCAGTAAACATTTTCAATATCAGAAATAAAATCCCAAAACATAAGAGAACACCCAAAACCTCACTCATTAATTAACAGAAATTTTCCCTAAATTGAGGTTTTCGATTTTCCAATAACGCGTGGTTGTAATAAAAAAACTCATAATATCACCGTCAAAATAAATATTATAACAGCCATAGAATATATCTCAAAAGAATGGAATTCTATTAAGAAATATATTTCTTAAGTATTGAGAAAGATGATTTTTTGAGCCACCATAATCGATCAACGGACAGGGTTCTTTTAAATATAGAACGGAGAAAACTAAATGTTGAGTAAAAATATTTTTAGTCTGGTGACGAAGAAATTAATCTTGATCGGATTTCTTGCCCCATTTTTTTATTTATCGTCTGCCAGTTTCTTCAGTTATTTTTAATATTCCATTTCAGAACCGTGGGACGATTTCAGGATTTTTAATGATCAAAACCAGATTCGGAAAATGGACTGAAAAGAATATGCTTCGCACAGAGTCAGTCGGTCTTAGAACAAAGAACGGGTGAAAAAAATTCCGCGAAGAATATTATATAAAAAATGAATCTGTTAATAGAATTCTCTGTTCTATCCACGTGAAAAAGATTGAGTCGGGGGCGGAAAGAAAACCAGGAACACACCACTGCGAGGGAAAAAAATTCAATCGTTGATAACTCGCTTTGATAAAAAAAAACTGAATTCAATTTCTTTTTGCGTGGGAAAACTACTTTTCAAAAAAAAAGTAAAGAAAGGAAGAAAGGATCTGCTGGAAAAAAGACTAAAAAATTACTGGCTATCGGTTTTACGCTTTCCAGGAGAAAAACAACTAAACTCGCTGGTATTCTGCTATGTGGAAGTGAGATTAAATATAATCTGTTACATGAAATGGCGGGATTAATTTTTTGTGCTCTTTTTTATTTTCGGGAAGGATTAGGCACTCACTCTGTAAAGAAAAAAATATCGATTTGAAATAGGTTTTTTAAAGAGTGTAAGGATATTTTTTTCAGCTGTTGTTTCAGTATTTTTTTCGAACGAATTTCTTTCGTCTAGTAAATTTGAATGCATTTAGCTTGTTTCTTGAAACAATAGCTTTTTGTGTGTAACCAATGCTAATTAGGATCTTTCTAAAGGAAATTACTCCCAATTTTTGTTGTTTTTTCTTCGAGTAAATAAAAGGTATCCTAATTTTCTCCATCATAATATTCCAGCTAGGAAAAGGATTGAGAAATATCTGAAAAAGTCTATTGCTTTTGCCTCATCTTGATGAAACCTATTGCTCTACCATGAGTTAAGATTGACGAGAAAATTTATGGAAAATACATTGAATGGTCAGTTCAAAAAGGGAAAGTTCCAAAAACAAAGTTATGAGAAAATCGAAAAAAAAAACTGTGTAGGTAAAGGAATTTTCATTTTACTATACCACTAAATTTGTATAGAAAGATCAGGACCCTATTAAGAATACAGAATAATCATCAAAAATATAAGTACATAAAAAAACATTTTATAGTTGAAAAAAGTTGATGGACTTATGACCCCATTTTTCAACCTTATAAAATTTTTCAGATGAAAATTCTTAAATAGCACTTTAATCGACAACTGCTTAGTTAACTGCACAAAAGTGAAAAATAAAAAGACTAAGCCAAATAAAATTAAAAATTATTATCAAACTGAGTCCTTAACGCACTATCAATGGAGTTAAATATTCATGGGGTAAAAAAAAGAAGAAAACTTTTAAATTAAAGTCAAATTTTATTTTGGGTAAGGTTACAGTACGAATAATCAGAAAAGAAAGACAAATTAACTTTCAAATTTAATCAAAAAGTACAATGAATGGACATTGATTTCACCTAATTCAAGGGGCTATATCTGCCGATAGGGGGTAGTTATTTTCTTCCTCTTTTTACACTCATGTGTAGAGCGAAGCTTAGAGAATTTTCACGCACGAAAAATCAAATTTCACTTTATTTGGACTTTTTCCATTTTTCAAACTGAAGATATAATATTATACTGATATTTTCCAACTATATCAGGCAGATCATACCAACTGGCCTATACTACGCAGTCCACACATGATAATTTTTTATGAAAATTAAACCTTTTTTTCTAGTTACCATAAAATAACCATATGCGATATATATACTCCTGTTCATAAAAAATGCAACACCATGAAGGACTTGTTAGATTTTGATGAAATTTACACAACAAGTGATCTTTGTGGATACAAATAAATGATATAATTTTCAGAACAAAGGAATAAAATTTAATATCGAAAATCGGTGTTTAATGTCATCCATACGCGCGCCAATGAGAGCCTCTATACGACAGGTCATCGAATCAAACAGATTGAAATTTTGACTGAGGAGGTGATTTTCATCTAAGATTCATCCCAAACCCAAAATTTGCCAATATTGGCAACATAACAAGCATTTTAAGCATGAGGACAAACCAACGAAATTTTAGTCGAGCTCCATAGGTGAAATTTTGGATGAAGAAATTTGTCGAGAAAGAAACTGTCTTTATGGGATGTAAAGTAAGTTTGAAACATTCCAAAAAACATGTGTACGGGATTTGTTCTGATGAATTACAGCTTCAGGATTGCTTCAAAGGTAGGGCATAACTTTTGGCTCCAAAAATTTTTAGAAATTATTTTATGAAATGAGAGTGCCTTCATTTTTTATCTAATGAGGTTGCCCATGGTACCCATTAGTGTTCCAGGTCAAAACACTTCTCTTCTTCACCACAGACTCAAGATAAAACACTCCAAAAATTGCGATTTTCGGCATAGCGTCCAAACCCAATTTAGGTGTCATGTTAACTAAAATTGAAGGGGAATTTCTTTAAAAGGGGACCATTTGTTATTAGTAACCATGCGAAAAAAAAAATTTTGTGGATCCCATAGTAGCTTTATGCACCGATGGAATTCCATCGATGGTGCGCTGTAAAAAGAAACGATACTTGGTGAATTTTAGTGCAATGACGACCGATTAACTGATGGAGCAGACAATGATAGACCTGTAGTAGTATTCTAACAATTTGAAACATGTCGAAAAGTCACTCAATGATCCGGCACTGCCATGCGAATGAAGCCTCTTTCATCCCATGATGACGTGACTATAAGGGGTCCAGACCCCAATTTTAAACTCGCCTTACCCTTTTTGGACCTCTGCTTTCAAACCCATATCAATATTGTCCAGTTTCCCTTCATGTGACCAGCGGTAAAACAGTGTGAAAAACACCCCTCCGGGAGGCCTAACATTAATCCTCTTTAAAACTATGTAAATGTTCATATGACATCCGTTAAGGTCTAAGGGGTATAATAACATCTAATTACAAGATAATCAACGGTAGACAATCTTCTTACAAGCCCTTAAAGTTCCGTTACAGGCCCCCAAATATACGAATAAATCAGTGGTTGAGAAGACACTGCTCAACTCGCGCATGCGCTATAGCTCTGAATTTTATATCATTTGATAATCAAACCATCATGAACATACCCTGAAAATTTCAAGTTGATTGGACAATTCCTTCTTGGTGTTGCATTTTTTATGAACAGGAGTATATGTTACTGTGAATGTCCAAAATTTGGAGAATGTCGACATTCACCTTTGAATGTCGACAATCATAGTCGCTTATCTGTGAATGACGACAATCAACACCGGTGACTGTCGACATTCTCCAATTTTGGACATTCACAGTAACATATACATCTCAACAGAAATTTCAAAACTCAAATTTATTTTTTTCGTTCAGAAAAAAAGAACTAGTCACTTTAATGTATCAGACGCTCTATTCTATTTTATCTTTCAATATACCATTCTCCCGACTTTTTCGGATATAAGAGTATCATTTTATTCACCAATAAATATAGGAAAGTTACGAAATTGAATACGCTTCAATAAATGAGATTTATTCCTAAAAATGTATGATTGTAAAGATAGGATCATACATTATTCAATATAAAATTTGTCCTGAAGTTTCTGAACATGACTGGTATTTATCGTGAAAAAAAAGAACTATGTAGTTTTGTACATGGTGTTGATAGAAAGGGTTCTTAACCAAGAAAATATACCCTGACTCACACAGAAACCTTGTGTTTTCTGTTGTTTGTTCTTCGTTTATAAAAGGACATACGCAAAAAACTTTTCAGCTCCATGTGAGGATGGATTTATTAACAATCAGCATCTCCACTTTTAGAAATGTTTTAGGAAAACAGAGTAAGTGATATAAAGCCGCGAGATCACACGTTCTTGCTATGCTTTTCTAGGGGAAATATCTACTTTTGGAAGACGTGGTTTTGACCATAAGCTTAAACCTGAGAAAAAAACGATTTAAACCCATTTTGAGTCAGGGAAGGGAATGTTTCGTTTTGATAAACTCCTCTTTACGTGTAAAATATTTCATTCAGAAATATTTAAAGGAAAAAGGCGGTAAAAAGAGAGAGAAAGAATGAAGACCAACAAAGGCGAAGCGAACATGAAAAAAAATACCTGTAGTGACACCTACACTGGAAAAAACTTCGTCTTTTAAAACTAAATTTCCTATTGTTTCCGACGAAAATTTTTAACAGGCCTATAAAAAGTGGATTTTTCATGATTTTTTTCCTCAAAGAAAATTTAGATTTCATAAAATAAATTATAAAAGAGAATAATTTTTAAAAACAAGTGTATTGTACAAGTTCAAACTTATCTTAATCATTTAGTTAAAACTAGGCTAATTTTTTGTTACGTAGGTGTGTAATACGTTTTCTACTGACCTCAAAATGTCATTCAGATTATTGTAATAGTTATAAATATATTGATAATTATAAAGGCCGCCTACTGTAACTAATCCAAAACTAATAAGCTTCTTAAAATAACGGAAAGTTTTTCTCTTTTTACTGAAAAGGAAATACAGATATTTTCTCGAAGTGCAGAAATTAACTGTTCATTTATTCATTTCATTTCACCTTACAGCTCTACGCACCAAACCACAGAGTACTAGAACAGAGAGTCCGTCGCCATAGGCGCTAATGGAAATCGAAAAGTTGGATGGATGTGGGGCTATTTTGGCGCTGCGATCGCCTCTACGTCACAAGAGGCGGGAGGAAAAAGCCTGATTGTTTGAGAAAAACTTTTTCCATCTCCTTCGAAAATAGAAGATTGAGTGGCAACCAATCACAGGTTTGGTCACCAAAATGTACTGCTGATCCATCTGTCAATCATTTATAGTTCCTCGTGGCGCCCTCATATCCATCCAACTTTTGAATAAATCGTTTTGGACCCTCTGTTAGGATTTTTCTCTGTGGCACCAAACACAGAGGCCACAAAGTTTCACGGACACAAAATTTAATTTTTAAATTTATTCATACTAACATTCGTTTAACTGAATTTATTATTTAATTTTTTTCGGTTTGACTCTTGTCTAGATTTTTCTATGAACTAGGTAGTCCTCTAATAAGACCAATAATAATAATGTGACCAATTAGGTTCTAAAGTAAAATATCTGAGCTTTTCTTTGCGCGTGAGTGGTAAAAAGAAAAAAAATATCCTTTGTAGGGCAGATATAATCCCCTGAATTTAGCGCTTTAGAAAATTTTTTCCTCAAAATTTATTTAAACAAAATTGTAAAAAGCTGTTAGTTGTAGGATAACAAAGTAATAAACACCAGTTTAAAATTTGAATTTGTTAAAAATTTTAAAAACAAGTTAATAACAATTTGGAATAAAAACAGCAAAGTTTAGAAACTGTACTTTGGATTAACCTTTGTCTATATTAGGGGTTCCCAAACGTTTTTGGCCCGTGGACCCCCTGACGACATTTTTCGCACCCCGTAGACCCCCTGTCTTAGGGACCGTTCAAAAAGCAGCTTAAAAGCTTATGTTTTTGATATAAACTTCTAAAGCACGCATAAATTTTGTAATTTTTTCAAGTTTTTTTCTTCCATCGATAAGCATTTGATTTCACACTTTTACACATTTTTAAAAAACCCTTTTTTTATGTTTGCCTTCATATGGTTACATGATATTTTTAAGTAAATTGTAACAAGCAAACATTCAAAAAGTTTGAAATAAAAACAAATCTAAACTTTTAATATCTCTACATTTCAAGACACAAAACCTTCTAATTTTAATAAGTTTTGATCGCAAGCTTGTCGAAGTTAATGGCTTACTTATGAGGGAGTTATTCATTCACCATATCATAACAGTTCAGAAACAACTACAATTTATAGTATATGGCATGTTAACAAACAATATTTAATTGAGTTCAACTATGAAAAGAAATCAAATCGCCATTGATATTGTGGCACAAATTTTTTAGTGAAATTATAAAAATCAAACATTTAAAAAGTGTTTGAAACAATAAACAAATCTAAACTATTAATATCATTACATTTAAAGGCACAAAAAATGTTAGCTTTAACAATAAAAGTTTTGGTCCCAAACTTATCAAAGTTAATGGCTTTTCAGTGATTTATTCATTTACCAAATCATAAAATTTCAGAAATAATTACAATTAATACATGGCATGTTAACAAACAATATTTAATTAAGTTCAACTATGAAAAGAAGTATAATTATACATTACGGAAATTTAGTTTTAATTTATGAAATTGAATTATATGAGGCTGGTCAGGGGATCTCCACCGCGATAAGAGAAATGATTCCATCGCCCCTGCTCGCGTTGCGAGGATTCGGTGATAACCAACTTTTCACATTACTAAAATTTGATTATAAAAAAGACAAAATTTTTGAAACTTATCAAAGTTTTCCATTTTAATGAACATTTTTCCCATGAACCTCTGAAAGTCGCTGTGGACCCCCTAGAAGTTGCTGTGGACCCCCAATTTTCATTTTCATGCCCGTGGACCCCCTGGAAGTCGCTGTGGACCACAGGGAGTCCATATGGACCACTTTGGGAACCGCTGGTCTATATTATTACATTTTTCACATTTATGCTATTAAGTAAGTCAAAATATAACTTCACCTTTAACTTCAAAGTTGTTTTTCCTTTTTTTTTTATCCAGATGAAACCACAGAGTATAGAGCTTAACAGAGGATTCATCTCCATAGACGCTAATGGCAACTTTTTAACATGGGATTTCCCATAGACAATTTCAAGTACATCGAACCGCATCCTATATATAGTTTCACGTCACTCCTGCTGTCACTCAAATCCAAATTGGAAGTGGAGGGAAAAGAGCAGCACCGATGAAGTTAAAATACCGCTTGATAGAAGTTCCATATCCAATCAGGAATCACTTTCGCATTTCGCCTTCTCTGATTGGCTGCTAGTGAAATCAATTGTAATCTGCGAGCTGAATTAAGTTAAGTACCGAAAGAGGAAAACAGTCGTTTGGAATCTTTTAGCTCTTCACTCTGTGGATGAAACTTCATATAGGTTTTAAGAAAAAATAAGTCCCTAATAGTACCTTAAAAAACTGAATGACAAAGTAAACAATTCACCTATATCTAGAAATAATGAAGATTGTTCACAACTTCCCTTTCGAATCGAGAGCTCCTAATAACGCAGAATGGATGGCACAATTCATTTTAAAGAAACCTGGCCTTAATGGCGGAAGTGAAAGTTAATGAGGGAAAACAGGGAAGTTTTAATTAGGCGATTCAATTAACCGCAAAGTTTTCAGAAACCTCCTAAATGGAATGGCAACACCGCTCTATCTTAAGTGGACTTCATTTTTTTCGCCGGTTTTGAAGTAAAGCGAAAATGGCTCCTGTAAAGTTGCTTACATCTACTGGGTAGACGCGCGTTTTTCTTTTAACTATCAAACATTTCTTCTTAACTAAGTTGCGTTTCTAATTTTGTACGTGGTTGAATGAAATTGCTCTAAACCCTTCGGGAGGCTGTTTTCTTTTTGGCAGTAGATACGTGTTACAGGTTTTAATCAGAATCTAATTAACTCAAAATGAAGTAAAAAAAAGTAAATATAAAAGATAAAAACCTAAAAATCTCTACTTGTAAAACTCGTATGTGAACTAGTCTATAGAATGTTAGAAAGAATGTACTAGTGTGAAGGGGTTCTCAAACTTTTGAACATCGTGACCCACTTTTTATAAACAAAATCTAACGGTACCCACCGCATCTTCATCATAATTTTTTCAGACACTATTTTCTTTTGAGAAAAACATTTAAGTTATAGCTCCTGAATTTTTTTTAAAATTCCATTTACCCCGTTTCATCATTTCAACTCAAGGTTATAAACACAGCTGCAAACTGCGTGAACGAGGGGGATCCTTTTACTAATAATTGGTATATGTTCATTAGAGAGACAGGCTTTTTTCTAAACTTTAATTGCATATTTTTGTATGACCCCTTTTTGTAAGAATTTATCCGAAAATAAATCCGCGCGTTATTAAATTAGGCGGGAAAGCTATAATCCCTTAATCGCCATGTCTAATACAGAGGATATAAACATCAAATCTCACCCATTACAGTCATTAACATGTAGTATGTATTTTAACATCGATTCTAATAACCTGCAGGATTCTAGTAACAAGTAACTTTAGGTATTGGTATTGATTTTATAATAGAAATATTAATTTTTAAAAGGTTTAAGTGAAGTTTATAGAGCTAAATTTTCATTTTACCTATAACCTGAGAAAAGGTACCTTTTCGATAACATAATGCTTAATTTTATAAGAATAATTTTCGAGATTCTGATAAATTTAAGTTTCTATTGACTAGCCAATTTTTAAGTGAATTTAAATTATTACTTTTATTTGTAAACTAGCTGATATGCCCGGCCTTGCACGGGTGGAGTGTATAAATTTTTTTAAATTAAGTTTTCTCAAAATATATTTATAATTTTTAAAGCAGCAATTACCAATCATCCCGGTATCCCAGATGCCTTTTTCTATCCCGGTGTTCCCGGTAATTTTTCCTATCACGGTGTTCGAGGTAATTTTTCCTATCCCGGTGTTCCCGGTAATTTTTCATATCCCGGTGTTCCCGGTAATTTTGCCTATCACGGTGTTCCCGGTAATTTTTTCTATCACGGTGTTCCCGGTAATTTTTCCTATCCCGGTGTTCCCGGTAATTTTTCATATCACGGTGTTCCCGGTAATTTTCCATATCCCGGTGTTCCCGGTAATTTTTCTTTTCCCGGTATTATCGGCAATGTTTTCTAGTGAGTCTGGTGAACGAAAATAACAAATTTGAAACAATAATAAAAGATCTAGTAAATTTTAAAGTCTAGTGAACCGCTTCATTTGAAACAATGTTTTATTTTTAAGTCGTTTTCCATGAAAAAAAATTACTCTTTTCCATAAATATTTAAATTTTAAAGGAAAACATCTTGAAATAAAGGAAAATAACGTTTGAAAATAAATTATTTGATTTAATTTTTGTGTTTTTACAACTGATATAGTTTTTAAATGGACAATTATCGAGTTTTTCCTGTTAAAATATTTGATTTTTGGAGGTTTTCATCTCGTTTACAATAGTGAGTCGGGCAGATCTACTCTAGTAGAGAAATGGAGAAATAAGCGTTTTCGGCTATAAATTCGCTAATTACTCGTAATTATTCGATTTTAAAGCTTTGAAAACTATCTTAAGTTACTCCCCGACTCGGAATACGTCTATACGTCGAGTTTGGTTTCGGTCCGTGGCCTATTTCAAGAGATTACCCCGGACATACCCACACACACACATCGCCCGTTAGCCTTTTATTTATACAGAGACTAGCTGATATGCCCGGCCTTTCACGGGTGGAGTGTATAAATTTTTTAAATTAAATCTTCTCAAAATATATATTTATAATTTTTAAATCAGCAATTACCAATCATCCCGGTATCCCAGACGCCTTTTTCCTATCCCGGTGTTCCCGGTAATTTTTCATATCCCGATGTTCCCGGTTATTTTCCTTATCCCGATGTTCCCGATAATTTTCCTATCCCGATGTTCCCGATAATTTTCCTATCCCGATGTTCCCGGTAATTTTTCATATCCCGATGTTCCCGGTTATTTTCCTTATCCCGATGTTCCCGATCATTTTCCTTATCCCGATGTTCCCGATAATTTTCCTATCCCGATGTTCCCGATAATCTTCCTATCCCGATGTTCCCGATAATTTTCCTATCCCGCTGATCGAGGTAATTTTTATGTCCCGGTAATCCCGGTACTTTTTTTTTCCTATCCCGATGTTCCCGGTAATTTTCCTTTTCCCGGTGTTCTCGGCAATGTTTCCTAGTAAATTAATGAGTCTAGTGAACAAAAATAACAAATTTGAAACTATAATATAAGATCTAGTAAATTGAAAAGTCTAGTGAACCGCTTCATTTGAAACAATGTTTTATTGTCGTTTTCCATGAAGAAAATTTACACTTTTCCATAAATATTTAAGTTTTAAAGAAAATAACTTAAAATAAAGGAAAGTAACGTTTGAAAATAAATTATTTGAATTTATTTTGGTGTTTTTACAACTGATATCCTTTTTAAATGGACAATTATAGAGTTTTTCCTGTTAAAATATTTATTTTTCAAGGTTTTTATAATCTCCTTAACAATAGTGAGTCGAGCAGATCTACTCTAGTAGAGAAATGGAGAAATAAGCGTTTCGGGCTATAAATTCGCTAATTACTCGTAATTATTCGATTTTAAAGCTTTGAAAACTATCCCAAGTTACTCCCCGACTCGGAATACGTCTATACGTCGAGTTTGGTTTCGGTCCGTGGCCTATTTCAAGAGATTACCCCGGACATACCCACATACACACACACATACCCACATACATACATCGCCCGTTAGCCTTTTATTTATACAGAGACTAGCGGATATGCCCGGCCTTGCACGGGTGGAGTGTATAATTTTTTTAAATTAAATTTTCTCAAAATATATTTATAATTTTTAAATCAGCAATTACCAATCATTCCGGTATCCCAGACGTCTTTTTCCTATCCGTGTTCCCGGTAATTTTCCTATCCCGATGTTCCCGGTACTTTTCCTATCCCGATGTTCCCGGTAATTTTTCATATCCCGGTGTTCCCGGTAATTTTCATATCCCGGTGTTCCCGGTACTTTTCCTATTCCGATGTTCCCGGTACTTTTCCTATCCCGATGTTCCCGATAATTTTCCTATCCCGCTGATCGAGGTAATTTTCATGTCCCGGTAATCCCGGTACTTTTTTTCCTATCCCGATGTTCCCGGTACTTTTCCTATCCCGATGTTCCCGATAATTTTCCTATCCCGCTGATCGAGGTAATTTTCATGTCCCGGTAATCCCGGTACTTTTTTTTCCTATCCCAATGTTCCCGGTATTTTCCTTTTCCCGGTGTTCTCGGCAATGTTTCCTAGTAAATTAATGAGTCTAGTGAACAAAAATAACTAATTTGAAACAATAATAAAAATTTAAAAGTCTAGTGAACCGCTTCATTGGAAACAATGTTTTATTTTCAAGTCGTTTTCCATGAAGAAAATTTACACTTTTCCATAAATATTTAAATTTTAAAGGAAAATATCTTAAAATAGGGGAAACTAACGTTTCAAAATTAATTATTTGAATTTATTTTGATGTTTTCATAGCTGATATTAGTTTTAAATGGACAATTATCGAGTTTTTCCTGTTAAAATATTAAATGTTTGAAGGTTTTAATCTAGTTAACAATAGTGAGTCGAGCAGTCTACTCTAGTAGAGAAATGGAGAAATAAGCGTTTTCGGCTATAAATTCGCTAATTACTCGTAATTATTCGATTTTAAAGCTTTGAAAACTATCCCAAGTTACTCCCCGACTCGGAATACGTCTATACGTCGAGTTTGGTTTCGGTCCGTGGCCTATTTCAAGAGATTACCCCGGACATACATACACACATACCCACATACATACATCGCCCGTTAGCCTTTTATTTATACAGAGACTAGCGGATATACCCGGCCTTGCACGGGTGGAGTGTATAAGTATTTTTATTTTGAGTTTTCTTAAAATACATTTATTATTATGTAAATCAGCAATAACCAATCTTCCCGGTATCCCAGGCGCCTCTCTCCTATCCCAGTGTTCCCGGTAATTTTAAAATCCCGGTGTTCACGGTAATTTTTTCTGTCCCGGTGTTCCCGGTAAATTTTCTTATCCCGATGTTCCGATAATTTTCCTATCCCGGTTTTCCCGGTAAATTTTCTTATCTCGATGATGTTCCCGGTAATTTTTCCTCTCCCGATGTTCCCAGTAATTTTTCCTCTCCCGATGTTCCCGGTAATTTTTCCTCTAACGATGTTCCTGGTAATTTTTTCCTTTCCCTGGGTTCCCAGTAATTTTTCCTCTCCCGATGTTCCCGGTAATTTTTCATATCCGGGTGTTCCCGGTAATTTTTCCTATCCCGATGTTCCCGGTAATTTTCCTATCCCGATGTTCCCGATAATTTTCCTATCCCGATGTTCCCGGTAATTTTCCTTTTCCCGGTGTTCTCGGTAATGTTTCCTAGTAAATTAATGAGTCTAGTGAACAAAAATAACAAATTTGAAACAATAATAAAAGATCTAGTAAATTTAAAAGTCTAGTGAACCGCTTCATTTGAAACAATGTTTTATTTTTAAGTCCTCTTCCATGAAAATAAAATTTACAAATTCCATAAATATTTAAATTTTAAAGGAAAATATCTTAAAATAGGGGAAACTAACGTTTCAAAATTAATTATTTGATTTAATTTTTGTGTTTTTACAACTGATATAGTTTTTAAATGGACAATTATCGAGTTTTTCCTGTTAAAATATTTGATTTTTGGAGGTTTTCATCTCGTTAACAATAGTGAGTCGAGCAGATCTACTATGGTAGAGAAATGGAGAAATAAGCGTTTCGGGCTATAAATTTGTTAATTACTCGTAATTATTCGATTTTAAAGCTTGGAAAACTATCCCAAGTTACTCCCCGACTCGGAATACGTCTATACGTCGAGTTTGGTTTCGGTCCGTGGCCTATTTCAAGAGATTACCCCGGACATACATACACACATACATCGCCCGTTAGCCTTTTATTTATACAGAGATATATTTTCATAAGCAATGATGTTAAACATGCTATTGTCTTAAATTTACCCCTATAGGTTTAAAAACCGTTTAATGACTAGAAAATTTTTTAATTTTAAAATTGAAAATTAATGGTTGAAAAAATAATTTATTGTTGTAAAAAATAAATTTAATTTCGTTTAAATTTATATTTCCTAACTCAAAATCAATCAATTAGATACTATATTGCTCCACATCTGTCATAAAATCCGCAACAGTTTATAAACGGCGGCTATCTTGGACGCCATTTTGAAAGTTACCCTAATACAAAGTTATAATGAAATTGATAATGCCTAATAACTCAAAGCGAAGTGTTGTAATTTTTATCAAATGTCATAAATGAAAATTCATAAAATGTATTTTTATTTTGGTTTAATTTAAAATTATTAAAATTAAAAATAAATGGTTGAAACAATTATTTATTTTTGTAAAAAATCAAATTATTTTAATTTAAGTTTCCATTTCCTCTCTCAAAATAAAAAAAAATTGATATATTACTCAACCATCTGTCAAAAAATCCGCAACAGTTTATAAACGGCGGCCATCTTGGACGCCATTTTGAAAGTTACCCTAATACAAAGTTATAATGAAATTGATAATGCCTAATAACTCAAAGCGAAGTGTTGTAATTTTTATCAAATGTCATAAATGAAAATTGGTAAAATGTTTTTTTATTTTGGTTTAATTTAAAAAATAATTTAAATTAAAAATAAATGGTTGAAACAATTATTTATTGTTGTAAAAAATCAATTTATTTTAATTTAAATTTCCATTCCCTCACTCAAAATAAAAAAAAAATTGATATATTACTCAACCATCTGTCATAAAAACTGCTACAGTTTATAAACGGCGGCCATCTTGGACGCCATCTTGAAAACCCCATCGGCAACAAGTTTTAAAAAAATGAAAACCTATTTTAAATTAAACCTTATCTTTAGTTTAACCAATCCGAAAAAATTAAATAGAAAGACATATCGAGCGAAGAACCTTTCACGGTCGCCATTTTGAATATGACCCCCCCCCAAAATGGGCCATAAAAAATTTTCCATTAAAATATTCGTTATCTACGCATCAAAATCTATAGAAAGAAACAATAACATCAAACTTTGTGCCAGTCGCTCGCGAAGTCATATTTACTACATCTCAATAACAATCTTCCTTTCCGAAACCCATCAAACTGTTGGGATGAAAGTGATATAAGTCCATTAAAGTCAATTTAAAGCACTTTCAGTTTAAATTTGATAAAAGTTGATCCGCAGCAAAAATTGTGCCCATGACTTAAGACAAATCCACTCCAAAAAGTAAAAATGCAAGTAATCCTGATTTTTTTGGAGAAGTTTTTAGAAAACCTTCAATAACACAAAACGGAGTTCAGTGGACTTATACCACTTTCATCCCAAGCAGCTCAATTATTGAAAAATTCAATCTGTAGAAGAACTACTATTGTTAAAAACTTAATCATGGTCTCAAATTTTGTGGTTTAACATGATCTTTAAAATCATTTTAAAAGTTTTCATTTAAAAATTTTTTTACTACGAAAAAAAGTCAAAAAACCTCAAAAAAATGTGAAAAATCTCCCAAAACTTTATTTTGTATTTAGAAATCCTTTCTTTTGACTTGATAATCTGAAAGATCATAGTTGAAAACCCTTTAGTCCAAAGTTTCTTGTAAATACCATCAATATTAAACGCTTGAGATCCAATTAAAGTTTGATTTTTGCTTGCGAAAACAGATCCAGAAAACAAACGTTGAGGGAAAATCTACGAATTACGGATTGATGCTCGCTAAATTTCTCGCCATTATTTGCGATACGAGATTCCTCGCCAACATTCGCCAGCAACAGATCGCCCAAGCTGTCTTGGCGATCTGTAGAGCTTGGTAATGTTTCGCCAAACTGGGAGAGAAAAGAAAGTTAGCGATTATCTATCCGTAATCGTAGATTCTCCCTGAACGGTCGTTTTCTGGAGCTGTTTTCGCACTCAAAAAACAAATTTTAACAGGATATCAAGCGTTTAATATTGATAGTATTTATGTGAAACTTTGGACTTAAGGGTTTTAAAATATGATCTTTCAGATTATCAAATCAAAAGAAAGGATTTCCAAATACAATAGAAAGTTTTGGCAGATTTTTCACATTTTTTTGTGGTTTTTTCCTTTTTTTCGTAGTAAAAAAATTTAATACGAAAACTTTCAGCATAATTTTAAAGATCATATTAAACCACAAAATTTGAGACCTTGATTAAATTTTTACCAATAGTAGTTCTTCTACAAATTGAATTTTTCAATAATTGTTTTGGGGTGTCGCTCCATTTTTAACTCCCTGGGATTTGATCTGGGACCCCCAAATCCTATGTGATTCTGACTCGTCTAGGTGTCTACTATCCACCCTAGAAGTGTGACCCATTATTTATGGGACACCCCGTATAAATTAAATATTTCTAATTATAAAACAAAAAATAAATCGAGCGTGCATGTGCCTCTATGATTCGGATAATATAGTCAAAGAAGCAGATCCATCCAAAAAAATGCATTCTTTTGGTTCTTTTTCCAGATTTTAAAGTAAAAATCCTAATTTCCTCGAACAGGTTCGAATTATTATTTTAAATAAAATATTCTATATTCTTCCATAGAGTATGAAAATGGAACAGGGATGAGTGGGCCCTGTTGGCTCAGTTGGTAGTGTACTAGCTTTCTTATCCGAAGCTGGTAGTTCCAGGTTCGATACCAGCATTTTACTTTTGATCAAAATTAGAAGAATTAATATACAAATTATTATATAATTAATAAATTAAATACATATAACTATAAAACAACAAATAAATCAATTCCATTCGTTCCCCGATGGCTCAGTTGGTAGAGTCGTGGCCTGTTTGCTGAAGATACTCAGTTCAAAACTCTCTAACCTAACATCTCATATCGATCACTACTCTAATAAAAATTGTGTTTGTAGCATAGATAGTTAGTTATGTGTGTATTGTTGAGAATGTGTAATTTATTCTAGTAGTTGGTGAATTAACATTTAAATACTTTAATTTCTATCATTCCTGAGTATCCGAAGTGCACATGCCTAAGGGAGAAACCCGGTGACTAGTTGAGGTCGCCTTGACGGACCTTATCTGCTCCCCCTGGTCGAATTGGTGGCCTGGGGGTTTGGGATGGACGCTAGGGTGGGTCAAAAATATTTGTTTCACATTTTCCCAGGGGCACAGCGACAAAAGGGTGCCAAATGGTCTCAAACTAACATGTGTAAAACATTATTCGATTATAATAACTCTTTTTGCCTCCGGATTGGCCTTAAAGTTTAAATTAATATAGTAATTTCATGTAAAAATGGACGAACGAAAATCAAGCTTTTACCTCGATTGCACAAATCCGTTATGAATATAAATGTGCATAATGGTATAAAGACTATCAAACTATTGAAGACTATAAAATAATTATAAATGAAACCAGAGTTGAAATACTTGAGTTGTGATACAACATATTTTGAAATATCTCAATGGTTAGAACTGGCAATCAAAAATTTCTTGCTGGAATCATAAAAATGTGTGAAACCTTTGCTGTCGGTTGAGTAGGATGGTAAAAACATTAAATTTTTAATAAAAATGGGTATATCAGAAGGTGGATACCTTTTTTGGGTTATAGGTTTCAACCCCAAGGAAAACACTTGGATAATAGTTTAAAAGTTGGGGTTTTCTTTGAAATCTCATTGCCATATTAGGAATAGTCCATCCCAAGTGTCCCCATATGATTCCCTAATGTCCAAAATTAATTAAACCACATTTTAAGAGTCAAATTTTGAAACATTTTCTTAAGAAGAGCGGTAGATCCCCGTTTTCAGCATAAAGCTCAGACTTATCCCCTATGTTTTTAAATGAGCTACATTACTTTTCAAAACTAAATTGTAATTATCCTTAACAGTTAAATTTGCTATATTTTAACTTTTATGAACGCATAAGGGAATGCTAAGAAGCTATTTTGAGCCAATCCTCAAAGAAGTATAATTTCATGGGCCTGGGTTTCAGGCTATTGCTATAGCAAAAAATTAGGTAAATCATGACTGAGTGAATCATAACTGATATTGCCTATGAACGAACTATCCATTCGACGATTGTTTCAACATATTTTTGCTATCATATTTGGATCCCAAGACCAGCCAGTGAAATAACTGTCGGCTGAATTTAGAAAGAGGGGCATATTTATAAAAAATACAACTATTTCTATTTTTAAAAATTAAAAATACCATTTTATACTGACCAAACTTGAGGGAGAATGTGTATGAACAACCAATATTTAAAATCTGTACCACTGACAATCCACTGTTTGTTGGCAAAAAAGAGATTCATATTCTACGGCTCTTTTTGTTAATATGATAACATATTATATTGTCACTTTGGCAGTTGTTTTTGTATTAATAATGCATGAAGGTGACTAATGTGATTAAAATTACTTTAAAATACCCTTATTTGTGAACTTTAAAGAGTTATCGACAAAAAAATGTAATTTATAAATTTTTTAAAAAATATGAAAAATTACATATTTCTGTTCTATTTGAGGCCAATCCGGAGGCAAAAAGAGTTATTATAATGGATTAATATTTTACACATGTTAGTTTGAGACCATTTGGCACCCTTTTCTTGCTGTGCCCGATAGAATTTGTAAAATTTTTTTTTCGCCATAGGAAAATGACCCACCCTAATGGACGCCCCCAGTGTTGCCAAGGGTTCCAGGGGCATAGCGGAGAAAGGTCCGTTGGGGATCCGGTTTTGCTAATTTAAATTTTGAAAACAAAAGTCTTAACTGTGACCGTAATGGTCAGTTTTATCAGGTTGCGTTTTTTCGCTAAGCCTAACCCTTTTTTAGCCTTCGGAGAGGCATTTTCACACATCCCAACGGTTTGGTCTTGACGAGCATAGTGCGCATGCGTGTGGACTTATTTTACCTGGTTTTTTAAGAAATTTTAATAAAACAATAAATCGGGGACAGAACCCGCGACCTACCGCATGCTGAACACGCGCTCTACCACTGCACCAGCGGGGATTCATTAATGATAGAAATTATCTAAAGAAGATCCATTTTTTCTCCCCGAGCATGCGCAATAAGCTCTTCAGGACCCAACCGTTGGGATGTGTGAATATGCTTCGGGCAGGCACAAAAAAATTTTCAGGTCAGTTAACTGCAACCGTAACTACCAGCATTATATTGATAAAATTAACTATCCAGCTCAACCTGTTCCAACCCAGGACAGAAGCACACTATCAACGCATGCATCCACTGAGCCATCGAATCGCACAACTATGGGAACAATTAATCACTCCGTATTTAAATTTTTTAACGTTAAACAGTAAAAGACTGGAACCGAACTCACGACCGCAGTACTCGAGCAGCGCATGCATCCACTGAGCCATCGAGTCGCTCAACTAAGGGAATAATTAATCACTCCGTATTTAAATTTTTTAAAGTTAAGCAGTAAAAGACTGGTACCGAACGCAGGACTGTAACACTCAATCCACGCATGCATCAACTGAGTATGACTGTAAAAAGCTCTACATATATAAATCTACTAGCACGTATGCCATTCGACAGTTATATTTGCTACCAAGCAAAAAGGCTTCTAATTATTATTTAAATTATTCGATGAAAAATGAAAAAAACATATGTATTGCAAACGAGCACTGTAGACGTAATTTAAGGTAAAAAAATCTCCCCCAGAACCCAACACGAATTCTGTGCCTCATTTCATAAATCCCTACAACCTACCTTCACCTTCAAAGGTAAAGTGAACTTGCCAAACTCGTTTCTACAAAGTATGGTACCAGAGGAACCACGATGATTAAAAATAAAGACAGGACACAATTAATGGGGTGCGAGCTGTACGTGCACTTCACCCTGACTGGAGCCAATTAATTATTCTCATCCGCTCGTAAATCGAAACTTTCGCTGCTTCAAAGAACGCTCCAGAGAACACGGCCATGTTCCAACCGTTTATTAGACGTGCGGCTGGGACGCGCTGACTAATACACTAATACATACCTGTCTGGAAGAGCACTCGCGTTTGATGTGATAAGTAATCGAATCTTTAAATTATCTGCAAGAATCGATTGTGAAAACACTAAAGGGACTTATCAAACGTGAGGTGCTTTCTTCAAAAATCTGGATTAAAAAAATTCATTATGTTACATAAGAAATTCTTTGGATGGATTTCATAGTTAAAAAGGAACCCATATCCCCCTCAAAGAAAAATACTGGATGTTAAGTGGATGATTTCTTACTTAAAATATAGAAATGAAAAATCACACAGTACAAAAATAGCATCCATTCAGTTGTGTTTCTTACTTGAGATGATTTCAAACATCAAACCATTTCAAACGGAAAATTTTCAACGAACATGCTTCCCAATGTGTAAAATGAGCTATTGTCTATCTTTCTTTGCGGTTCGGAGCGGGAAAATCCAAGTTCGAGTAGGGGTGCGGGAAATTTGGGTAGCTAGCTTGGATCTTTCTTCTTCGAAGAAGGAAGGGAGGTGGAGTAGTTATTGGCGAGAAGTAACCAGCATGGCTTTCCCTCTCTCTTAATACCTCCTTAACCGTAGGGAGTGAATGGCCTCGTTCGTTAAGCGTTGCACTAACCGCCTATACTGCCGTCCTAAGCGAAAGTGTACACTAACGCCATTTCTCACAGATTTATTTTGAGAAAAATCTCGCCAAAAGAGTATTTGGCGGATTTTTAATTCTATGCGGTAAACCCTCCTTTTAAGATCAAATATTAGCGAATCCCAAAAAAAACCTCTGTTATCAGTTACAGTGTTGGGTTGCGTTAGGGTCCGGAATGCATATATATTTATGGCAAGCAGGGTTCAATTACAAATTATTAGCATTTCAGCTGCAAATTCGAGCGAGTCGCATATTCCAGATGTAATAATAACATTGATATATTGTATGTTTTTAAAACAATATGTTTAAAAATATTCCGTTTTAGTTTAAATATTATTTTCAATTTAAATTGATTTTAATTTCAATCTTACAAAAATATTAGTTTGCTTTCAATTCTGATATTTAAGGAGTTTTTCCATGATCTTGCCAACAATTCTAGTGGCTTGAAAGAAGCGAGATATATTCTCGCCAATTTAAAAAAGCGCTAAGGGAGGAAGAAAATGAAGTTTTAAGAAAACTCGTTTACGTACATTTCGCTTAGGACGGCAGTATAGTGAGGAAAGACGCACAATAACTATCTTTTTCAGTTTTAATTATTTTCAACTCGTGTAATAGATGTATCAAAAAAGAAATCGTTGTTAAAGTGATTGAAGAGAAGAAAAAAGAGAAGTTTGAAATGTGCTTGGAAAAATAGTAAGAGAATTGGGTTGTGGAGAAATAGGAAGGCACCTCAACTGTCACAAAAGGCGTCGAATCAAATAGGTTCTTTGAAACAGGTCTTATGTGGGGATCCATTGATTATCGAGAACTTTTTATACTCGTATTCCAAGTAGAGTACTTTTACAGTGAACTGTTCTTACAATAAACTGAAAAACCTGAATATATCTGAATGTTTTGTAACCTAAAAAACTGGAATATTTTGGAGCATGTTTCCTCCAGAGTTCCCTATGTCTATAATATAATTTTTATTTATTAATTATGGCTCTAAAATTGAGCCAGCTACTCTCAGAAAATCATCATTTTAAGAGAATATTCTTTTCATTTCCCCTTTTGGTCTTGTGTTTATTTCCATATATCTCATTCAGCTAGGTTTTAAATTAGGAAATTTTTTTCTTTCCGGTTTTTTGTTGACGATAACTGTTAATACTGTGATCAACTTTACTGCTGGCTAATTCCATGCTTGAGTGAAATTAATCTTAATGAACTGAAATTAATCTTAAATTGATAATTATTCGATTAAATGTTGATAATTATTCGTTGTTGATATTTATTCGATTAATTATTCGATTCGATATTTTTTGTTTTCTTTTCGTTGATGGTTCATTTAAGTTTACGACAGATTTTCTGTTCTTGGCACAATTTGAGTTGTGATTCCACACTACAGGATCTGGTAGTGTGAGTCACAACTTCGATTTTGCTTAAAAGAGAAATCTATTATAATATAAAAGAAGTTTACTAGCTTGTACATGTAAAAAACCCATCAACAAGAAAAAACAAGAGGTATATCTGATTTAATTGAATAATAATCCTTAAGTTATGATTTTAAGATTCGAATTGATCGATTATTATTATTGAGATAATTAAGACTCAGTGGGATCTTTTGTTTCCCCTGGGCGTATCATATGTTTTTTATTTGTATTTATTTTACGTGTTTATTCCCATTTTTTGTAAATAAAGATTATTATTAGAATTTACCTCTTTTTTAGTGTAAGTCACTCATGGAATGACCCTGTTTTATTCCTTGTCCATTGTAAATAAATACGCTGTTTTGTAAACAGATCATATCACAATTTAAGCAAAGAAATAATAAATTGGTGAAAACTTCCACGACATCGACATGAAGAGTAACTATTTATTTCATTTTCCGGGATGGATGGCCGTGTTTGTTGGGATTTAACTCCAGACATTTCACTCCCTTCTTCGGTGGGCATCTTCAATGGCGAAGAGATCAACTACTAAACTTTGAAAAATAAATAACAAACAATTACAACGTGAATACTCCAAGTAAAAACGTGGTATGAATATGAACCGAGCGTCTGGCACCCGGCTCTTAAAAAATGCCGGATAAAGCCATCACAACTGCAATTAGTGTCTGTTCTCCTATTCATACCACGTTTTTACTTGGAGCATTCGCGCTGTAATTTTTGTAATTTGTTATTTACTTTTCAAATTTTAGTAGTTGATTCATTCGCCACTGAAGATGCCCTCCGAAGAAGAGGGTGAAACGTCTGGAGTTAAATTCCAACCAACACGGCCATCCACCTCAGAAAATTGAATTAATAAAAAAATAGATCTCTTATATATACCTAAAAGTATTCGATGCTCAAGGATCGATCTATGCATTGCTAGAGAATGTTAGCTCACACGAAGAGGGAGAAAAGGTTCTCTACGCACGCTCTATTCCAATAACATCCCTACGCTGCCGCACCCAAATCCTCCCTTCCCCATAACTCTAACGAGCGGGGCAGATTAAATATGTATAAAAATCCCCTCCTCTCGCTGCGTAATGAAACTGCCACGGCATCGGGTGTAATTGAATATTGGAGTAGTAGAGAGTTTTTTCCTTCTTTGCCTTACCTGTTGCTCTCTGAGATATATCGGCGAGGAGAGTGTTAGGATTAAATATTCTTGTATTTGTGGGTTCTCAGCTTGAAAAATAACGGTAGGCGGGCTTAGTATCGCTTTCAGGTGGTTCTTTTAATGGGGAGGGATCGTGCAGAAATGGCTTCTTGAGAAATTGAGGGGTACGATGAGAGGGGGTATTCGTGTGTGCTGCTAATCCGATCGGGAATATGTTTGGAGAATATGGTTTGGAATTAAATATCTTTTTAGGGAGTGAGGGAGCGTTATTTTATTAGGATGAAAGGAGGATTGAGCCTGCTTTGTGCTTATTAAGAATTTTTGTACGTTTCACTGGAAGAAATGTAAGAGTGTAAGGAGTAAGGTGTATAATAACTTTGTAAGGCAAGTAACATAGGAAATTTTATTTGCTTGCGTAAACAAGGTCGGCAAAATATATTTACATAAATCTTACAGCCTGATAAACTATAATTAGTTAATCAAATATTAATTAGTCATATATTAATCAAATAATTAGTTTATCAAAAGGGTATCACAAGTTTGAAAAAAGCATCTTGTAAAGAAGAACTACACATAAACGAGTCTTGCTGTTTTCAAATTTGGCTTGAGAAAAATAAATTAATTTTCAAATTGTTAACGAGGAATTGATTTTTATTTAAAGCTCTCCTTTTTCTCACCTTCAACGATTTGCTCATTAGTACTAAATACACTGAAATCGTATTTAAGTGTGAATAAAATTCGAAACTTTAGATACATCGAATAATTTTTCTTAGAAACACACCAGAAGCTTTTTATGCCTAATTTAGTTACTAAAGTAAGCCAAAGTCTATTTTTATCCTTCTTTCCTATTAATTTTGTGGAAAAAACTTCACTTTTAAGGGTAATTTCCTTTAGGAAAAACCTAATTGAATGGGGACTCCTCTATATGCTTAATCGGCCAGCCCACTCAATAAAAACACTTCTCACACCTCCATATTTAAAACGTCGGGTTTACAAAGGTTTCGAAAAATATTAGCTGGGAAAATCCGGTTGTAAAAGGATAAAACCCGACCAGACACACTACTGATCCAATTTTCTGTTTCGATTCATATTTAAAGAAGAGCAACACAGAAAAAATGGAATAAGCGCTTAAGCCGCTTACACCATTTCTTAAAAATCGGCTGTAATAAGAGCTCCCTCGAATAAGATGCGAGCAGATGGGGAGGTTTAGTTGCCTAACCTTCGACACGAGTTTCTGTAACTCCCCTTTCTTTGCAAAATGAGTAATTCGTTGGATTCGATGTCATATTATGCGATGAAATGAATTCTTTATTGTGGAATCTTCTTGGGGTTGGTGTATTTCGTCAGGATAATCGTTTTGAGCAAACTGTAGTGAACAATTTTGATAAAAGGTGGATGGAAAGTTTTAAGTTATTCTCGTTCATTAGAATGACTTTAATTTAATACGCGGAATTATTATGATTAGTTTTTGAAGTATATTTTTTATATTTTCAGTTAGTGTGTACCAGAGTGCCTTTTCAGGCATGTGTATTGTGCATTACCGTAAAAGAAGTTCTTTTTTTACTCTAAAAAACTTGGTGGCATGAAATGACAATTTAAATTTGAAAATAGAGTTTCAGGGTTTTGGACTTCTCAAAAATATTTCTAATTTACTTGCGGTGGTTCCAATCACTACTAAATTTATTTAACAATTATGCAGTTTATAATTTATTGTAGTTGTAAGATTCATTTTCAGGATCAGGTTGCTTATCTCAAGTTATAAGCAGATAGTAATTGTAGAGTTGTGGTTTTTTACTAATCTTGAATCTTAAAAATTTTGAAGAATTTATATCTGAACTGCCTCTAAAAAAAGTGTTTTAAAAAGAACAAAGGCCTAGTTAAAAAACTTTTTTATCGCCTTTCCACTTTCTTCTCAAGAGGACTCGGTACCAAAATTTATCTCTTCATTAATTTACATATTTTTTGAAGTTCTTTAGTGTCAAAACACTTGTAATGACCATTTAAACCAAGCAAAATATTTATTTTTAAAAAGCAGTTTTTAAGAAATTTCGCATTTCTCAAAAACTTAAACCGTTTTAAAACACTACTTCTTATCTGATATTGATAATTTTGGTATGTTTTTTACCCAATGTAAAATAAGTTATTGTCTATTGAACAGTATGCATTCACATCATTGGTACTCGTAACACTTTTGAATGAATTTTTTTTCTCATACCCATCCAAAATAAACACATTTTTGCACTTATAAACCTTATTTTTTTCTGTTCTCTAAATCCCTAAATTGAATCCATACTTAAATGGGATACTTTCATCTGGCGTGAGGGGCCACATGCGGTATGGTAAACACCATTGCATGGACCTATCAGAACGTTTGCAGAGCGACCGGATATCCCAAATTAGGAAATACGTCCTATCCAAAAACCAATCAACGCTCTCTTATAATAAATCTCGTACCACAGTTGCCGTCTTCTTCTCTGTGTGAAAGTATCCCATTAAAATTACTATATCTGATATAGTGAAAAGTTTCCAGTGAAATAGCCCAGAAGAACCCTAGAATTTTAAACTCCAGAAAAGTAGCTAAATATTTTTATACTTCAAATTCGTGCTTCTCTAGATGAATATTTGCGGAATCAATTTAAGAGTACAAACATCACTTTCAGGGCATATCTCTAAATCAATATTTTGACTGATTTTGGAGTTTTGAGTCCCCTTGAGCATAACCATAACATCCTCTTTGGGAGTGAAAGCCAAAGGCATTTCCTCACAGTTCAACCCTCAGAATCACTTAGAAACAAACCTTCGATGCAAATAGGGCATTTCCCGAGCACTATTACGGATTCATATATGAACACAATGCGAAACCTTATACGCCCAACCCTTCCCTAATGAAATGCACGCGCTCACACAAAAGAGGAAATACCAAAAGTTCACGCTTGTTGTTCCACCAGAACGCTCATCACCCCCCTAGAAAAGAACAAAAACCCGCGTTCCATTTGCATTCGAAACATCCCCGTCGCGCGCTCGTAAACAAATCGATGGCGAGAGAGCCAATCAAAAGCCTGCAAGCGATATACTCCCACGTTCCTTTTCCTAATGAAGGAACGAGAAGAGAGAGAGAGAGAAAAAAAAAGAAGCGTTCCAACAGGTAGCATGCTCCCTCCTCTCTCGGAGGGATTACTGTTTATGAAGGGAAGGCTCGCAGAGAAGGATTAAGGGGAGAGTCGGATGGAACGAGAATTAGATCAGTTTTGGAAGCTGTTCTTTCAACGCGATCCTTCCCTCCCCCTTGTGAGAAGAGAAGAAGGGGGCGGCTACAAAATGCGCTCGCTCGTCATCACGAGCGATCCTGTTCAGTGGTGAAACGTGAGTGTTCACAAATTGAGTGTTTAGACATGAGGAGTGTGTTAAGAGGACACGATGTGTAAGTGTTCACCCTATTTAACTTTTGAACGACGATGTATAGTCATAAAAGTGGTGTCTGGTACAGTAAAAAGTCTATGTGCTATCCGATGCGACCACTTTCAATGCTACCTAGCGGAAATGTTAGGATTTATATTTTTTATTTTTAAAACTTTTATAGAGATTTGCCAAATTAGTCAATTGAAAAATTTAAGAGCAGCCTCGATTTAGTACAAGAAGACACTTTAGGCAGAGAAATGCTTTGAATGGAATCCTTAAAACACATACTCAATTAGGTTTGAAAAAACTTTTTAGTTTCACCTCCTTTTTAGTTTTTACCTCCTAAAACGCTTCTCGTAACACACGAATGAGAAATTTTTCCTTATTTATGATCGAAGAATACTTTTACCCAATTCATTAACATAAAAAATTCTCAAAAAAGGATAATAGTTAATCCAAAAGTAGTTAGGTCCTTAGCCCTGTTCAATAGTTAATTACAGAAAAAAAGATCCGATTTAGCTGATCTGTATACTGCTGATTTATTGAACATTAAAGAGGGGATTAATGTGATAACGATCCTTTTACCCCATATGAAAGACACCATGACCTATTACAAAAAAATAAAAATTTAAATTAATTTTAAATATTTTCTTTTCTTAATTTTAACCATTTCTTAACCATTTTGCTCTCAACTACATAAAACGAAAAAAATAGAATATCAATAGACATACAGGTAGCTTCGTATTATTATTCCAAGAAAGAAACAGCTTTATTTTCCACATCACTCTCCAAAACCATTCATGGTGAACTGACCAAATTGCAATCGTCGGATAAACTTCTTGGTGGGAGTGGGGACATTCTCTGACACATCGGACACTTGACGGAACACTTGCCTGGATTATCCTGGGATGTCAGGCCCTGATGAGAATGATCACAGCTCGAGGAGAAGACAGACCACCCTTTTATACATGACTCGTGGTACTCGTGTCCGCATGCCAAGGTCTGGTTCTTTTCCTTAACTCCTACTGAGTCGAGGCAAATTGCACATCGGGGGTCTTCGCTGCTAAGCACAAAATCCTTGACATCTTCTTCCTCCTCGACGTTCCCGCCCAGTGCTCTCAGTGCATGAAAGAAGAAACTCAGTATGAAGAGAAATATTTCAAGTAACATCCTCGCCATAGCGGACATAAAGCTGGATAAGAAGAAGATGTTTTGGTTTCACACTACAACCGGGTAAACGGAACGGTATAATTTCGTTAAATACAAACACAAGTAATTTAATTTTATTTTGATAACTATATTTTTTACAGGAATACACACTCAAAAAACGAGGGTCTAGGAAATAATACCGTGCTAAGATGTTAAAATTTCTGAAATGGGTTGTTAACCCCTCTCCCCCCGAAATCCAGATTACGTCTAACACATTTCATTTTTTATCGTCTAAGAACATGTACGTACGTAATTCCTTAAAAACAGACAGAAACCTTTTTTTAATTTTGATGACCATATTTTTAATTTTTTTAAACGAAAAATACACAAAAAAAGGGGTTTTGGAAATGATACTGTGTTAAGTAGGCAAAATTTCTGAAGAGGGTTGCTAACCTTCTCCCCCAATATCCAGATGATGTCCTTGTCCATGTCAAGCACCAACATATTTAATCTAAAATCGTCTTAAAAACCTAAACGATTTAACGACAATCTTTTGAATCTCGGTACTTGTTAGGTATTACCCCTAGGAAGTAAGGAAAGCAAAAATACACGTGCTAAATTCCTTTTTGATATTGTAAAATTTTGTGTACAATAGATTTTCTGATTAACATCTCTATTAGAATGTGAGTATCTGTTAGCATCTATCAGCGGGAACCCTCTTAACCAGTAAAATTCAAGATTTTACTAATTTTTCTACCGTGGCATGAAACTACTATGCTTTAAAATAAGAAGAATAATTGATGATAATTTGAATTTAAATGGAGTTTTCACACTTGAAGCTTGTGTTTACATTAAAAAACTATTTTGAATGAAAACGTGGTTCAATTCCGTTAGAGTTCCCGCTAAATATCGCCAATCTCTTTTGGACACCAAAAAGTATAAATATTGCTAAATAATTTCAAACTAATAGATTAAAATGTTTAATTAGATCTATAACTGTTCAGTTTATCATTAAAAATTTTTAAAAAATTGTTTATATTTGAATATTAAGCGTTCAAAAGATATTGGCGATTTTTAGCGGGAACTCTAACGGAATTGAACCGAAAAGGTGATATAAATACCTTATTATCTCTTGAGAATTATTTTCAATATCCATTTTATCTTATAGAATTATTCTGAATTGAAATCTACCAAGAATTTTTAGGGGACAATTTTTTAACTATAAACTGAAGAAATTGTTTGAAAATAAAATGTAGGTGTGAAATGTTTACCTACAATAACTAACGCGAGTTTTACTTTAAAAACGTTAACTTCACGTTACTAGACTATTTTAGAATTACTAGTAACCCTTTATAGGGGGTCTCTAGTGATAAACGATAAAAAATTATGGACTAATTATGCGTAACTCATATACCTGAAATTAATATTGATAAAATATGCTCTGAAATTTAAGTATAAAAATAATTAATGAAAAAGACCTTTTTAAAGAACAACGTTTTTAAAATGCACTAAAAAGTATAAAATAATTTTTTGCAACTCCTTGTAAAACGAAAAACGTGGGGATCATGCAATAATATTTACAGCCACTACTCTTGTCACTCTATTTACCATTATATCCTGGCGCATTATGATCAAAATTGATTCATGCGCCATAAAACAATAATCAAACTAAACCATTATATCCACAGTTAAAAATTATTCAAATGAATGATGAAATTAAGTTGGATTAAATACCTAATGCATGATCCCCACGTTTTTCGTTTTACAAGGAGTTGCAAAAAATTATTTTATACTTTTTAGTGCATTTTAAAAACGTTGTTCTTTAAAAAGGTCTTTTTCATTAATTATTTTTTCTGGTTTTTAGTTTTGTTGTGTAAAGTTTAGAATTCGTGACCTGAACCCCTGAGCGCCTTCCAAGAATTTGATTCCTTTCTCTTTTTAATAAAACTAAAAAGTTTTTTTTCTGAACTTTAACTATAACACATGGCTTTACTCTGTTTTGTTAAAATCATTGCACATTTTTTGCCTCTAGCTATTATTCAGATGACGTTGGAAATTTTTGAAACACTAGTAATATAAAAAGTGTTTTAAAAAGTATATTGGTGACAAACTTTTCAGTAACTAATTAATAAAGTCAGTCCCTTAGATGTATTACAAATGCAAAACTTGCATGAAGTACTGCATGTACTGTGTATTACTTTTATTCTTACAAATTTTCATTTTACTAATATTTTATACAACACTTCTAAAGCCATCTTGATAACGAGAGGAGGCAAACTGCACAACAATGATTTTTTAACAATAAGGTCCTATAGTTGAACTTCTAAACTTTAAGTCCCCCTGGGGGTTCAGGGACAGCAATTGAACCGAACTAACGAGATAATATCGTATTGTCATCCAGATCTGAACTATGTTCAAAATTTCAAGTCTCTAGCTCATGGGGAAGTATGTTTAAAATTGATTACTAAATTCCTCCCGAACAGACAGATAGACGGACGGACAGACAAGATTGAAAGCGACCTAATAAAAACGTTGTAACAACTTGTAACGCTGGTAAAATCCTTCTTACATGGAAAAAGCACTTTCTACCGTTCAAAAATTGAACAAACGTTTTATTGCAGATTTAAATTTCTCGTGGACTAAAACCATATTTTATAGACATCCGTCAACTAGAATCAATTGTACGAGGCTTATTTTATAATCATCTTGTAGACTCTATCTGATAATTATTAGTTTTATGTTTAACGGGTAAGACCTATGCTTCAACGTTAACTGAAAGACAGTTCTTTAAACGATAATTGTCTAAAGAGATGAAAAATAAAAGGATTTTTGGGTACACTTTTTTGTTAAATGATTTTACCTATAAACCACTCTAGATAGAAATATTTCCACTTTACTTGGTCAGGGTTCAACCATAGCTGTACTCACCCAATAACATTTACCAAATATGCCATACTGCAGAACTGTTTTAAAAGAAAAAGGTGTTTTTAAAAAGAATTGCAAATGGTGAAGACATTATGCTCTTCTCTAATTGGTAGGAACACTATAAAATAAATGACAGGGTTAAAGTGACATTTCATGTACAAAAGGGAAATAATATCATCTTTTACCGTTTCATTACTAAAAAAATAAAGATATTTAAATACCATTTATGAAATGTGATTACAAGCTCCCAAAAAGCATTCCAAGAGAGAAATCGCTTTATTTTCTACATCACTGGCTAAGATCATTCAGGATCAATTATCAAATCACAGGGACGAGGGGACATCTGCTGACAGACCGGGCAGTTGACAGAACACTTGGCCAAGGTTGTCAGATCATAATGAGAATGATTGCTGTTCGAGGTGATGACAACCCACCTTATTATACAGGAGTCGTGGAACTCGTGTCCGCATTCTAAGGCCAACTTCTTTGCGAAGTCTACCTTGTTGAGGCAAATAGCACACTGAGACATCTCAATCCTTCTGGGTTCTTCCTCCTCCTGATCAGTCAAGATACCATCCCTGGCTTCTTTTCCCACTTGATTGGCCGTATAAACGTCAGTGGCTTTTTCTTCTTCATTCTGTTCAATTGTTAAACTGTTCCTAGCTTCTTTTTCCTTCGGTTTCGTCGGGATACCGTCCTTGGCTTCTTTTTCCGCTTGTTTGACCATGTCCGTGGCTTCTTCTTTAGTCTTTTCAGTCGGGATATCGTCCCCAGTTTCCCTTTCCTTTGGTTTCGTCATGATACAGTCCCCGGATTCTTCATCCTGTTCGATCGTGATACTGTCCCTAACTACTTCTTCCTTCTTTTTGGTTAGGATACCGTCTCTGACTTCTTTTTCCGCCTGCTTGGTCATATAATTATTCATGACTTCTGCTACATTCTGTTCGGTCGGGCTACTGTCCTTAGCTTCTTTTTCCACCTGCTTGGCCGTATAACGGTCTGTGGCTTCTTTTTCTTCATTCTGTTTGATCGGTATATTGTCCCTAGTTTCTTTTTCCTTCGTATTCGTCATGATACCATCCCCGGCTTCTTCTTCGATCTGTTCGGTTGTGATACTGTCCTTGCATACATCTTCCTTCTGTTTGGTGAGGTTACTGTATCTGGCTTCCTTTTCCTCTTTCTTGGCAGTAAAACTGTTCACGGCTGTTACTTCTTTCTGTTTTGTCGGGGTATCGTTCCTGGCGGCCTTTTCCTCTTTCTTGGCAGTAAAACTGTTCACGGCTGTTACTTCTTTCTGTTTTGTCGGGGTATCGTTCCTGACGGCTTTTTCCTCTTTTTCGGTCGCGATAATGTCCCTGGGTAATTCTTCCTTCTTTTTGGTCAGGTTGCTGTCTCTGGCTTCCTTTTCCTTCTTGGCAGTGAAATTGTCCGTGGCAACTTCTTTCTCTTGTTTTTTCGGGAAATCGTTCCTGGTGGCTTCTTCCTCTTTTTCGGTCAGGATAGTGTCTCTGAGTAATTCTTCCTTCTGTTTGTTTGGCATACCATCCTCGACTTTTACGTCATGTTCAGTTGGGATACTGTCCCTGGTTTCTTCTTCCTTGGCAGTTCCGCTCAGTGATCTTATTAGATCAAGGGATGGACTCAACATGTAGAGAAACATTGAAATGATCCTCCTTGCCATAACGAACAAAAGGCTAAATAAAAAGAACAATTTATTCAGAAAAAACATTTAGTTCTATTCCGTTATTGGTCTTGCTTATTAACGCTAAGCTTTTTTTGACTGCAAATAATATAGAAATGTTACCAAAAATGTTAAAACTTGTGCATTAAATTATACAGTTATATCAATGATAACCAAAACAAATATTTGTGATAATAATTGGAATTTGATATTTAACGGGACGGTTCAATTTCGTTATAGTTCCCGCTAAATATCGCCAATCTCTTTCGAGCTCTCAATATTCAAAACAAAGTTTTATAATTTTTAATGATAAACTGAACAGTTATAGATCTAATTAAACATTTTAATCTATGAGTTTGAAATTATTTAGCAATATTTATACTTTATAGTGTTCAAAAGAGATTGGTGATATTTAGAGGGAACTATAACGGAATTGAACCAACGGGACAATAACGAAAAATATTGGGTACTTTAGGATTAGCCGAGAGCACGGGCCAAGTTATCTTTAAAAAGGGCTGAAATTCTCAAACATTGAAATAAAAGCAATTTAAATATATCGACTGGGAGATATGCGTTTAATTTTAAAAATGTTTTGATGTGAAATTAATAAAATGTGGCCAATAAAATCCAATTAACGAGATTTGTATCCGACTACCTCAAAGTTTCAGATACTTTATCTATATATATATATATCTTATCTATCTTTTATCTATATAAGTAGTTTTGGGAAATCCCCGTGAAACAGGGTTTACGAAATTCAATCGTACGTAACTGACAAACTCTTTATAATTTGTAGCTTTTGTTAAGAATAAATGACCAAGTTTTAAATACCTTTTAGTCTCAAGGTAATAATATAACAGGATATCCATTATTTCTTTAACAGCTGATCTTATTTTTAAATTTTATGAACAATTTTGGTGTTTTCACTCTCAACTTACTAATCTGAATTTAAAACTGAATTTGTACTGTTTAAAAACAACCAGGTATGTAAATAATGTCAAAATGAAGTTGAGAAAATGATAACCTGAAGAAATGCGTTGATTTATTTAAACAGTACAACATGGTAGAGTATTTTAGATGCTATGCGATAAATAATTTTGCACTAGTTCTTAAATCAAATAAATAGACTAGTTTTTATGATTGACGTCATTTAAGTGTAATGTTATGGAATACACAGGAAGTAGGTACCCCCGAGATTTGAATGCATAATTACTTTGTAAGTTAAAATTCCGTTCTATTAAACCGCTTGAATTGTATACGAAAATTTAAAATTTATTCAAATGAAATCAATTTTGAAGTAATAATAAAAAGTTATTTAGAAGCATTACCATATTTTCACATTAATAATGTTTTCTCTGAATAGAAAATGTTTGAAATACTCCCTTAATAAATATATTGAACAAAAGAGAATAAACTATGTTGTTGCGTTCGTCAGTTCCGATGTTCGAGCGGAAAGCATTGAAATTTGATGACGAAAGGACTGAAATTCCCAAACCAATTATTCTAATATCTTAGCCAGCAGAATTTACTAGAAATCTTTCTTCCCCATTGTAGTTCTTTGTGTCGGGTCTTTTGCGGTTTACCTTAATGAAACCTTCCTCCCTAAATCTAATAAGTTTCGGAATTATTTTCCTGTAAACAATTTTTCATATAATAACCCGAATAGCAATTTAAGAGTTCCAGACAGAGCTATGGTGTTTTGGAAAGTAACTTAGCATTCTTATAATAAAACCAACAGTATTATTTCCTAATGGAGGGAGAATCTGCGGTCTGAAAAGTTTGCAAGAATTACTTTAATAACGTTGTTTATGGGAGAAACAATTTTGAAATATTTCGGTCAGTTATTGAATACAATTTATGATATTTCCTTTTGTTGACGGATATAAATTTTCGTTTAAAATATTAAGTTATCTAATAAAATCTAATCCGAAGGTTTGGAGTTTATTAACCTTAATGTCAGTTTAGTCTGCCTTGAGTGAGGTCCCGAAATAAAGAAATTATTTCAAAAAATGTTAATGAACGTATTCTCCATCTCGATCAGCAGTCAAAGAAAGATATATTTGTCAATGGTTTCTAATTGTGTGCTGGTTAATCCATGGTCATTTTCAAATTTGACTACAAGGAGTCATTAAAATTGCAATATTTTTTACAAAATCAAAAAATTAAGTTTCCTAACAATTTATAAAATAAGGTTTGAATTTAAAAAATAATTAAATAAAATTTTGATTCTAAAGAAAAATAAGTTAATCGAATATAACTTGAGTAAAAAATTGACTCTTTCAATAAATGTTAAAAAATGCACTTCTATCAATGGAATAAATTATTTATATTCCCATTTTTAACCGAAACTTTGCTTAACCGGCTTATTCCCTTTGTCCTGGTTAAGAGGAAGTCAACTGAACCTCCATCTTCTATTTTTATAAAAAACGTCCATTTTAAGGTATCCGCCTACCCCTAAAAAGACGAGTTTCGACTTTTTCGTCGAAAATTTGGTTCTTACATTTTCAAGTTGTTTAGACTTTCATCTTTCCAAAACTGTTTTCATTTTACTTGTAGGTGAATTAGAAAAGAAATTACAGCATTATTAAAACAGATAATCGTGTGCGATAGTACAAATATAAACTTTAAAGCTGATTTTATCAGAACTACGTTTTGCATAAAAACCCTCCACTATTTACATGATTACTCAAAAACTATCCAAGATATTCACTCCAAATTTTAACAGTATATTAATCATACTGTTATTAACCAGATGGACCACAGATTTTTATGTAAGTTTATTATTTTTGTTTTTATTGATGTTTTTTTGTTAAAGGCTTGTAGAAATTTTGAAATTTTTATAGGGGTAATAATAGTTTTTGGGCAAGAGTGAGAGGGGTTTTATAAAAATTCACTTAGATTTTACGCTAATCACCCCATATTTTAGAAAATAATATAATTAATTTTGTTTTTTTAGCATCGATCAATGTTTTAATGTACACTTAAACTAAAAATTAAAAAAAAATAATTTTTGTAAATCAAGTATTTAAAAAAAATGGTCTCAAAGGTAGGCGGATACCTTAAAAAACACTAAACCACTTTATTAAATTTTGAATCTTAATTATTATTTACATCCCTTAATCTCGTTTCTCATGTTTTATTTATCGAGTGTTGCCAACATTCATTGTTATAATACTGGAACTAACAGTTCCCTGAGGTAAAAAATATTATATTAAAAAATACTCGATAGCCCAATAATACTTTCGCTTATCTCTATCACTCTCAATCCCTTCAAAAACGAAACCCAATAACGCCTTCAACAACGGCAAAGGGCGCTCTAATTTGCCGCGTATACCCAGTCACGGAAATGATTCCGAAGTTAATTTGGAAAAATTCCGATGGAGAGAAAGATCAGCTCTGGTCAGCGTCGCAATTTCCTCTCTTCGCGCCGTCACGAGGGAGGAGGGCAAATATTTAAGGTATGCTCTTCCCTGTAAATCCGGAGGAGAAGGAGAAATAACGGAGGGGAGAGAAATAAATATCTCCCGCCATCTTCTTCCGGGAATGGAAGCCATCTTGGGGAGAAGTAAGCGGGATTTATTTCGATGGCCGGCTTTAGATTTGAGTTAATCAAGGAAGGGTGTCAGTCGGATCACAGTGATTCGGATGATGAAAAATATTTTACCGATAGAAACTATATTTATACAGTTAATAAGCTTTCTTATTGATGTTTACGAAGTGTATTTAACGTAATGTTTTCATCGATGTGGTTTTTCATTATTCGAATATAAGCGTATTAGTCGAGAGTATAGTTTTCCTTTCAAAATTTATTGTAAACACCCTCCTTTAAAAGGAGATAGAGTGTAGGAAAAATAAAAAATGAGGTTGTTTTATAATTTATTTATTATCACTAACAGAGCATCTCAATCTTAAAAAAGTTTCTCTCTTTTGACTAAATTATTTATTGTTTTTAAGACAAATTTCCGTGTGCCTAGAAATCGCGCCTTTTCTGTGAATTTTTCCATAAAGAGAATTAAGATTTAATAAAATCACCACCAAAACAATAAGTTTTAAAAACAAGTTTGTACAAGTCAGTATATCTTCTGTTCACTTAGTTAAAAGAACAACTATCTTTTAGCTCGGTGTCGCGTGTATTGAATTGTGTGTTGTGCCGTGTCGTGATATGTTCACGGGTGTCGTTACAGTGTCATTTGAGATTATGAAATTTGTTAATGTCATAAAGGCCGCCTCTTGTAATTAATCTTAAATAACTTTCAAGCTTCTTGAAATATCAGAAAGTTTTTTCTCATTTGACAGACAAAAAAAAGGTTTCCTCAAAGTACAAAAACAATCGACAAGTCTTGTTGATAAATTTCCGTTATGTGAAGAAATAATTTTTTACAATGCAGTCTCTGATAGCAGGTACATTCCTTTTTCCTCAAACCTCTATATAAAATTTTAATAAATATTCAAGTAACTTTACATTAACAAGATTCGGAATGGGCCGATTCGGCGCCGGCCCGTTTCGGCTCGAAGCAAAAAAAATAACGAAACGAAAAACGAAACAAATAAGCCTAAACGGCCGGGCCGAATAGTAGTAGACCGAACAAGATTAAACCTCTGCTAGATATCATAATTTCTTCTTAAATATAAATACGAAGGGATATATTTCATAAACAAATAATTTTAAAATCCCACATCTTTCATCACTTACAAGTTGTAAATCAAACAGTCTTTTTGAACAGAAAGTTGAATAATTGTCTAGATGTAGAAGTGAGAAATCTTAAGTAATATTTAAGCAAAGAAAATGAGGTAAAGGAGATTCCAGTCAAACCTTTCCATACTCTTCTACGACCCGCCCCAAAATCCTAATTAAATTTATTATCCCATTTTTAATCTACAAGCCAAAACGAAACTACAATATAACTAATTAGTTGGGCAAACTTCCAACACAACAGTCTAATTACAGTGTTTATACAAATCCCAAATCAACATTTCCCAAACAACTAACAACACCCATTCCCTTTCTACTCGTAAAGGAATTTTTTTCACCCAACTGCGGACAAAAACAGTTTTTCTCCCTCCCTCCAGACTCACTATTGTCCATGTCACGCACCGGATTCCAGGCACCCCCAGAGTCACGTGCGACAAATATAGATATTCGTCTCAAGGTCCAACACGCAACGGGACGAACTCGCATGGGACTGAGCAGTGTGGTCCGCATTTTTAATACCTTCCCCTAGACAGACTGAGGACGAAATAATGAACCTTCTTTAGTGTTACCACGCTCATGGATTAATATTTAATACCGAAAGTATAGTAATTGATAAGGAGACTAATATGCCTGTCATTTTGAAAATGGTGTAAGTCATGGCCTGGCGGATAAGGCCAGAGAAGCTCGAATAAAGTGTGATGTTACACTGCAAAAGCGTGAAACACTTCTGCTATGCTAGGATAACACCATCCATAGAGTATAAAGCTTTACAGAGAGTCCATCTCCATAGACGCTAATGACAACTTTTAAAGATAGTTCCACGTCACTCCTGTTACGTCTCTGTCATTCGCCCCGTGAAGTTGTCACTCATATTCAAATCGGAAGTGGAGGGAAATGAGCAGCGCCGATGAAATTAAAATGCCGCTCGATAGAAGTTCCATAACCAATCAGGAATCACATTCGCATTTCGCCTTCTCTGATTGGCTGCTAGTGAAATGAGTTATAATATGCGAGCTTGAATTAAATTAAGTACCTATAAAGAGGAAAACTGCCGTTTGGACCCTCTGTTAGCTCTTTACTCTGTGGTTAACACAATGATGAACACTTACAACCAAAATAGTTTTGATTTTACAGTTGCGATTGAGTGATTTGTATTTAGGCACATTACATGTTCGTCCGATTTACACAGGGTTGGAGAATTTCAGATGAGCGAGAATTTTTAAAATTGTACGTTGACTTTTCCTGAAACGTCTTTTCCCAATGCCAGAATTTCATGTTGGAATTAAAACAATAGACACTTCGGTAAATCATCAAAACATTAAACGTACGTCTTGAGTAAGATCTCAAAAATATGTAAGGCTTACATTCCCATTGTTGTTGTTGTAGTGTTCCACTTGAAATTCCCATAATACCATAAATGGTAGGATACATTCTCATGGATAAGAATAATCAATAAAACCATAAGAATAATCCTTTGATTTCCGTGCACTCTTACTTCTGCTACATGAATCACAGAAAATCATTATAATTTAATCGTATAAAACCAGTTGAATATGTATTTACGACCCTAGAAACGAGGCATTACAACCAATCTATCGTTTTTTTCGTCTCCTCTTCAGAACACCCTAAAAAAACTCCCTCAACCCCTCTGTGTTTTTCCTAACAACAATCCGCGGAGGAAGAAGCTCCTTTCAAGAAAAGGAAACAGAGGCAAACTCCTCGAGACGCCTTCTCCTCCTCAGAAGAAAATCAATGCCAATCGCCCCGCCTCGGCAGCAGCAAAAATCGATGCCAATTTTCCGTCGGCACGTCAAAAGTACTTCCGACCGATCTGAATTAATTATAAAGAATGTTTTTAAAACAAGCTCTCTCTGGTGATTGAGCTCCTTCCCTCCCGAAGAAGATTCGGAATGGGGTGGAGAGGAAAGAGAAGAACGATTCTCTTTTGAAGTTTTATAGAATGATTTCCATTTTTGTGGAATCACTTTTTCGAGTGTTATGTTTGGATTCGGTTTCGTGTATAAGCTTGTGGTTCCCTATCAAGGGCTGGATGCAGCTATGAAATAAAATGTATCAACCGAATAAAAGTGGTGTAATAAACGTACAGAGGTTTTTTCAAACATAAAGGTATAAATCTTGGGTAATTTGTTTACGTTTGGTTCACGTGTTTTCGTAGAGTATGATATTGCTTATGTTATTTATGTTATTTATTTATTTATTTCCACCATACAGACAGAGTCCATTTACATGGAAGGAAAGGAAACACGCCGAAATACAAAACACATACACCAAATAAACAACAACAAAACAATACAAACACAGACACTGAAATTTATAGATTATTCATAAAATCAAACTTCAATTTTCTAAAATTGTCAAAGAAGATGTCACTGTGATCGGGTAGACTATTAATGATTTTTATAAATTGAATAATAGTTTGCCTTTTTAAATAATTTTTTGAATAAAAAGGTTCAATTAAGGTTGTTTTATTTCTAGTTTTATAAATAGGAACATGTAATTTAAATAGATTTAGTATAGTAGGACAATCAACATTATTGTGGAGAACATTATAAAAAAACTTAAGTATTACTATGGATCTATGACGTTCAAGTGAGATAAGGATTTCAAAATTAGATCTATTGAACTTAAAGAGGAAGTAACGGAGGAAATTCATTTGAATTTTTTCGATTAAATTAATAAGGGATGTGTTTGTAGGGTTCCAGACCACAGCGCCATACGCCATACTCCAAGACTGGACGAACCAACAGATTAAAAAGATTTAAAACAACATACTCATTGCAAAAATTGCTGGTTGTTCTATTTGTTCTGATATGGGTTCTCTGGTTATGATAATTAATCTCTGGTTATGATAATTATTATGTTTTTTTATAATATGATAATTTTTATGCATTTTTACAACGTTTTTATTAGGTCGCTTTCAATCTTGTCTGTCCGTCCGTCCGTCCGTCCGTCCGTCTATCTGTCTGTTCGGGAGGAATTTAGTAATCAATTTTAAGCATACTTCCCCATGAGCTAGAGACTTGAAATTTTGAACGTAGTTCAGATCTGGATGGCAATACGATATTATCTCGTTAGTTAGGTTCAATTTGCTGTCCCTGAACCCCCAGGGGGACTTAAAGTTTAGAAGTTCAACTATAGGACCTTATTGTTAAAAAATCATTGTTGTGCAGTTTGCCTCCTCTCGTTATCAAGATGGCTTTAGAAGTGTTGTATAAAATATTAGTAAAATGAAAATTTGTAAGAATAAAAGTAATACACAGTACATGCAGTACTTCATGCAAGTTTTGTATTTGTAATACATCTAAGGGACTGACTTTATTAATTAGTTACTGAAAAGTTTCTCACCAATATATTTTTAAAACACTTTTTTTATATTACTAGTGTTTCAAAAATTTCCAACGTCATCTGAATAATAGCTAGAGGCAAAAACTGTGCAATGATTCTAACAAAACAGAGTAAAGCCATGTGTTATAGTTAAATTTCAGGAAAAAAACACTTTTTAGTTTTATTAAAAAGAGAAAAGAATAAAATTCTTGGAAGGGCGTTCAGGTCGCGAATTCTAAACTTTACACAACAAAACTAAAAACCAGAAAATAATTAATGAAAAAAAACCTTTTTAAACAACAACGTTTTTAAAATGCACTAAAAAGTATAAAATAATTTTTTGCAACTCCTTGTAAAACGAAAAACGTGGGGATCATGCATTAGGTATTTGATCCAACTTAATTTCATCATTCATTTAAATAATTTTTAACTGAGGATATAATGGTAAATAGAGTGACAAGAGTAGTGGCTGTAAATATTATTGCATGATCCCCACGTTTTTCGTTTTACAAGGAGTTGCAAAAAATTATTTTATACTTTTTAGTGCATTTTAAAAACGTTGTTGTTTAAAAAGGTTTTTTTTCATTAATTATTTTGTTTATCTTTTATGCAACCCACAGAGTATAGAGCTTAACAGAGTGTTCATCTCCGTAGACGCTAATGGCAACTTTTTTAACAGGGCTTTTCCCATTGAAAAATCTCTGGCCTCAAGTCCCGCCTCCACGCTATTCCTGCTAATTCTGTCATTCGCCCATTGAAGCTGTCACTCAAATCCAAATCGCCTATAATCAGTGTTAAATTCAAATCAAATACATTTCGCGTTCACTGATTGGCTACTAGTGAACTGAATTATAATATGCGTGCTGAATAAATTAAAGATCTTAGGAGTAAAACGGCGGTTTGGTATCTCTGTTAAGCTCTCTACTCTGTGATGCAACCTCACAATGCATAGGACAATTTTTTCAATACCTTATTCTTACTTTAAAATGTTTGAAAATACCTGCGTACTTTTTATTATTAATGGACCAAGCACTTATTTACATGAGCGAATTTAGGGTTCTAAATTGTTAGACATACTGGCCTAGTGCATCTGACAGTGGAGCCATACGTCTGGAATGACATTCCCGTTTGACACGTCATCTATGTGAATATGTCAAATGGGGTTACATCTCCATACTCGTCAAATCCCCGTTTGGCCTGGACGTTCTGTCCTTCTGCGTCTGAATGTATGTTTTTAAAGTCTCATACTATGTGGAGCGTGAGGAGTGTAAAGTTAAAAAAGTTTTATAAAATGGTAGAAGGTGTGTGTTTAAAATATTAGAAACAATCTACAACTGGATGCTTCAAGGAGACCGGAGCAACAAAAAAAACCCTTTTATTACATCCAATAATTTTTACTAGTGAACGAAGAAAGAAATGTTTTAAAACTTACCGCAACATCGCAGAATTAAAAGAAAATATCTCCCCACGCACCGAAACGAAATATCTACCCACTGCAACATGACTTATTCATTTCAAAGAACACAGAGCGCGGTGATAGACGGGACGCCAAAGATATTCTAATGAGTGAATCCGAGACATTCTAGTCACAGAACGAGCATGTGAGGGGCTTCGTTAAAGGGATTCCATATTCCCTCCCACGCTCTCAGCAACTCTTCCTGCAAGTTTCATGAAGCATTGTCACCCCCCCCTCTCCTCCCTTTGAAAAGTACGTGATGAACGACAAAAGATTGAACTCTGAATAAACTACTAGAGCTATTTGTTAATGATTTAATAGTGTATTTGTATATTATTTATTTATAGATCTAATTGTTAATGTATTTGTATAAAAAAATAAGAAATCTAAGATTTATTACACGAATGTGTATGAATATTAAAGTATTTTACTTTAATATTCATACGGATTCGTATTAAGGATTTAATTTTAAGAATAATGACTCAAATCTTCTTTCTATATCAATGACAGTCAGGTCATAGAATCTTCCAGGCGAGGAAATATATTCCCCGATATCAAATTACCCTTAGCTTAGGGGGTACAAAGGCCTTCGACATAATGGAGTTGCATACACTTTCAGAAAAGTCACATCCACAGGTATTACAAGCACTTAAAATCATGCATGGGTATCGGGAATGCCATATTTCTTACAAATAAGTGGGAAACTTTTGCTTAATGGCATCTGACATGGATGTTTCTGTTAGTGTTTCAAATGTGTCTGGAACTCCATTATAGATGGAGGGCCACCGTACCCCTTTAAATTATTGTAAGAGTAACTTGATCCCGGGGCATATATTTTCACTCCAGAAGATTCTATGACACGGATTTCATTGCTATAGAACTGATATTTGTATCATTATTCTTAAAATTACAAACTATCCTTAATTTTTGGACACGAGTGTATAAGAATAACAACATAACAAAAATTAGCACTCAGCATTTAATTTCTAGTATCTGGATACTTTCCTGTAAAAAAATAAAATTCTTAACTTAAAAGGTTTAGAAAAATCAGTAAGTAATGCTTGGACCCTCCCAGTTATAAACATTTTGGCATAATAAACTTATAGATTTGAAATGTGTGACGAGTATAATGACTGTACACAAGGCCTTACCAAGGTCCTGTCTCACACCCTTAACTCGAGAAAGTCTACCCTACTGTGTGATAGTAATTTACATTACAGTACAGTATACAGCAAAATATAATTTGTATTTTTAACTATAGTTAGAAACAAAACTTGAAACAATTGATGGGTGAAATCAGTTTTTAACCCGTATTATCTCAAATAACTTGAGAGGTGTTATTATCTCAACACCACCGGTTTGATCGCACCAAAAATTTTAAAAGTCAAAATTTTGATTTTTGTCCATTGCTCGTAACACTGTGCACCGGTTTGTTAGCAACAATTTGTTGACATTTTAAAAAGTAATTTAGCTAGACTGAGAGATGCTAAGAGATTTGTTTGTAAAGATGCCAATTTTATACATGCCCTGGTTAGCAAAGCTTAACGTAATAGAAGTAACGTATCTTCATCCAGGGCTTTAGTGTTGCCAAACCATACTTCAAAAAGTTAAGCTAAAAACAGTGTAACACTGAGGTTCAGTTAAGTATGAGGCACAAGAGTTTCCCCTATCCTTAAATAAATGCAATAAATCAATCAAAAAATTATAAGAAAAACTCATTTCATATGCATGACGAGATATTTAAAAAAGTAAAAATAAGACAAATTGGTACTTTAGAATTATCCGAGTGCAAATATCTCCAATCAAAGTTTTATTATTCACTTAATTATCTCCTTGCCAACGTTTTATTATTTACGCATAAAAATATAATAAAAATTAAAAGAAACAAGATACAGCTGTTTTATACCAAAGTACCAAAAAATCCTACATTGGTATATTTAACGATAGTTTTTATAGGAAATACACCTAAAATCAGTAGTATTGTAAATTCTTATTGAACTCAAAAACTTACCGTTCGTATAAAAAAACCTAGCAAGAAATAAAGCGTCGGTAAAGCTAGCAGCCAAACATTTTCAAACTCAGTTTCTGGAACTTTCTTTCCACAATAAGAGGACGGAAGGAAAAACCCCGACAGGAGCGATCAAGCAAAAGCCACTATTTCGGCTTCAGCGGCGCCAGACCTAAAATAAGAAAAGTTGTTAGAGTTTGAATGAAATCCCTTTCTTAAAAAAAATAAAGATTTATTTTAAAAGTTAACACATCCATTTAGTTCACTTTCGAATAAAACAGTTTTTCTTTTAAAGTACAATTTTTTAAACCATAAGTGAATTTTTCGTAGTTTAAATGGAATGAATGATTTTTCAATGATTCTTACTTTTAGATAAAAACTGACTTGAACTTATTTCACACACAATTCCCTTTACTCAAATTCAGATTCTTTTCAGATTATAAAAAACATAACATTGGACTTTTTGTGTACTTTTATGTTTTTTTATTATAACGATTATAAATAAATTTAATATTGATTTTCCTATAAATACAACGGAACCGGTTTAAATTATACCATATGAATGATTGCATAAGAGATTAAACACGTATATATGTTATGGGCAAAGTGACAAATTTAATGACGTTTATCAATTAGTTTTTATCATTCTTTTCGAAATAATCTTGCATTATAAATAAAACCAGGATTTATCACATTGACCATATTTCATGCATAATTTTTATATCATATTATTCATCATATACATATTTCATGTTACTTACACTCATTTCTAACCAAAAGGCAACCATATTAATTTTAAAGGTTATAAAAGTTGGACGAAAAATAGTACCTATGGATGTAATTAAGACTAAAAATGGTACGTAAATATCAGAAACTTCAAGCATCAAATAGTATTTTTAAGAAAAGTTGTCACATGGATGACAAAATATGAAGAATGAATTAATATAATGTTATTCATGTGTGAACTATCCTTTTTTCATTAATCTAGAATAGAATTTCGGAATTTAATTACGAAGCAAAAAATAAGTTATAAAATTTTGAAATTCAAAGCTTTATTTTAGTATGGGTATTCGAGAACTCATAGCTCGGTATTTAAAGCACACTATCAAAAAATAAATTTAAAAATAATGCGTCTATAAATAAATATTAGCACATTACAGATTAATAAACTATAAATATATTAAACACTAGCGCTAAAGCGCTAGACCCGGCTTTGCCCGGGCGCAGTAGCACTGACATGCTAGACCCGGGCTTCGCCCGGGTTCCCGTTTTTGAATAAATATCATCTAGTGTGTGCTATTCGGTGGAAAAAGATAAATAGGATTCAAATAAATACCTTAAAATTTGTGTGGGTGAAATATTTTTATTGAAGTGCTTTTTGATATACAATGTTTTTTGTTTTATTATTTGGTGCATATATAAATAATTTGGAAGGGTTTCCAACACGTGAAGTTGCAACATATAATTGGCCGTGTGAGAAGCAGGGATTTTCTAAATTAACACCACATACTTGTAATGATTGGCCCTGAGCCTTATTTATAGTCATGGAATAAGCAAGTCGCACTGGAAACTGCAAACGCTTAACATACAAGTAATATAAAGTACATGTATAAAGTTTTCTACAACAATCGATTTCACCAGCTCAAATGTAAAAAGGAGCAAATTTTTTTATTTAAGCTACAACAATAAATTTTAATCTGCAACAATTAAAACAATTGGTGCTTTGGCATGAAATTGGGTAAGGCACGAAATATGGGCATTTTTAAGCATAAAATTGACCAAAAAGGTTATTAGGATGCATCGATTTCAAATTATTTTTATTCAGAAACCTTCCTTGGAGCAAGTAGATCAACGTGGTATAGTTTAATAGTTAATGTAGGTTCGAAAAGTTTAAAACTATAAAGGACATACATACATACATACATACATACAAACATACAAACAGACATTCATTTTTATATATATAGATTAAAAATAATGAGTAATTTATAGTTATGTGAACATGTTTAAGAAAAATCCCGAAGATTTTAGAAAAACTTCATTCAAACCGCTATTTGGTGCAAAAAAATCAATTTATTTACTCGCAAGGGCTGCTCGTGCAATCTCGCACACGCATTCCAAACAAAATGGGGACGAGGGCAAACGATGACTAGAAACGAACATTTGCGTGAGAATTAAAAATCAAAGTTCTCTCAATGAGCTCTTAAATAGTTTAGTTAAGAGCGGGATTCATGGTTAACTAGTTAGTTTAAAAACGTGCGACGGGAGGGATTTATGGAAAGTTGGCACGGACGGGGAAAGATAAATAAGGGAGCATGCGAAATTGTACTTCAGATAAAGGTATGTAGATTGAATTTATATAAGAGAGGTCATGGTTAAGGTTAATTGATTACTTATTGTAATAAATTTTTTTGGAAAATATTGATTTAATCATCGCCAGTTTGAAAAGGGAATAAGTCCAAAAACCAAGTTTTGAGAAAAATGAAAAAAAATTGTATAAGTAATGAAATCTTCAGTGTATAACCACAAAATTTTTACTGGAATTTCAGGACCCTAATCTTTTTCAATTCAATACTTTTTGCAGATGCTTTGAGAAATAGTAGATATTTACCTAGAATAAGGTTTTGAAGGAAAATATTTTCCTTAACATAGGAATAAAACTAAAAATCCATAAACTTAGATAATTTTTTTATTTTAAAACAAAATGAATATTGTATTGGGTTGTCCCATAAGTTCTGTTACTTTTTACAAAGTTTCGTGTTTGAAAATTTTTTATGAAAAACTGGTAACAGGTGGATATTTCAAACAAAAAGGATTTTGATATATGTATATTTATGAACAAAATGTGTGATTTTGGTAGTTCTCTTGATATTATTTCTTTTCAAAATGGCGGTTTGAAAAAAAGACCAAAAACGACGATTTTCACGTAATTTTTTTCTTTTGTTTAAAAACTAGGAAGAACGCATAATTCATAGCTAAAAAAAGTGTTACTACTTTTTTGAAATGTTTAGTTTAAGATGTCATAGTTTCAAGATAATTCGATTAGTTTAACTTAGGAAATTTTGGTCTCAAACATAACATCTATTGCAACAAACTTACCTCAGTAATGTTAGTCATTTCAAAGAAATTTTCACGAAAAAAGCTTCAAAATCATTGAAAAAGCTTACGAAAGACCCAATTATTCAAAATATGCAGTATATTAAATTATATCTCAACTTAACCTTTTAAACGCCGCAATTCAAATTTCGAATTAAAGGTTCTGATTTTTGGCTTAAATGGCTTGTTTTATCATTAATAAAACCATTCTAGTCATTTTTTGTCGGAAAAAAAATCCTAAGTACGATTTTGAGGATGTTCCCATTTGGGAACATCGGCGTTTGGGGTGAAGTTTTTAGGGGATTTCCAAAAGGCACATATTTTACAATTAATTCAAATAAAGTGCTTGAAATAGGTTTCTACTCAATAATTATGAACATTTTTATGATTGTAGACTGATTTTTCATTTTATTATCCATTCTTGGACGATTAAGTAACATTTTTATAGATTTTCATAAGAAAAAATTGACATGTTTATTACGTTCGCGAAGCTTTTCCGTAAATTTTTCTTGCACTATGGGTAATATTTTGGTGTAAAAAATACATAAGAGTGTTCCCATGCTCTTCAAAGCTAAACAGTTACGTTTCTGTGAGAAAAATTAGTTTTAAATACGGTTCTATAGGGATATCTAGCATAAAATTCACTAATTGCATTCAAATCTAATTGGCTTTCAAAAGTGATAATCATAATTATCTCCATTGATTCATTAAACCCGCGTTTCTCATGGAAGATTCCAAACTGAACCATATATATCTTACATCCAACTTACGTTAGAAGAGTATTTTTAGGTGTACGCAATTTTCCTTATTTTCAAAATTCTTCGATTTTATTCCTAAAATTTTTTTGTAAAAAAGTACTTGCACAAAAATATATACGCAAATCATCAGAAGCACTCAAAATATGCTCTTTGCATAACCCCTATTGATAATTACTGAAAATTATTCGATTGGGGAGTTAGAAAAATATATAAGTGTAAGAATCTGCTATATAGATTTGGAATTTTTTTCTCCATAAATCAGGAGAAAAAATAAAAATCACATATTTTTGAATTTAAAACATCATTCTTAACCTGTTTTAATCCTTTGAGGTAAAAAAGTTCTAAAAATTAAAGAAAATAGGAAATAACTTGAATTTTTGCATGTTATGAAAATCCCCTCAAATACTATACCCCAAACGCCGATGTTCCCATTTGGGAACATATACGTTGTTTTGGTAATTACTCCCCAAAATTAGAATGTAAAGCTATTCTGTCAAGCCAAATGGGAAGATGTGCTTAAGCTACCAAAACACAGCAAAATTATTTAAAACTAAATTTATTTAAAATTTTCACAAGTTGAAACTTGTGCAACTTTTGGAAGAGCCAAAAATCTCTAATTTTGATGTAAATTCTACAAAAAGGATTAAATTCCTTGTGAAAAACTTTCACATGTAAAATAACTTCATATCTTTGAGTTGCTTTCTACCAAGTATCGAATTCCTGCATGAAAAATTAAGTGGTGAAAAAATTCCTTAAAATTATGTTCCCATTTGGGAACATCGGCAGGTAAAAGGTTAAGTTCAGAAAGTAGTGCGCACAATTCAAGCGCGCAACGTTTTGGCTTATCAGAATTACACTCGCTCTAAACTTATGCTAAGCGAACACAGCAAATATTTGCTTCATACGAAAACACTACAATAAAAACCACTCCTTGGAATTTAGAAATAAATCAATTCAACTATATTATGAAAAGAGACTTTCAATGTTTAAACCGTTGAAACAAGCATTATGGTTCAAAAAACATCTGCCTTTAATTTGCTTCATACCAGCTGCTTAGAAAAACAATAGATGTGCTTTAAAAAACACGTGAAATTACCAATATATGAAATTTTAAAACCAAAATTTCCTACCTTAAACTTATCGAATCATCTTGAAACTATGAAATCTTAATCTAAACATTTGAAATTTACAGTAAAACTTTTTTTAGCCATGAATTATGCGTTCTTCCTAGTTTTTTAAACAAAAGAAAAAAATTACGCGAAAATCGTCGTTTTTTGTCTTTTTTTCAAACCGCCATTTTGAAAGGACATAACATCACGAGAACTACCAAAATCACACATTATGTTCATAAATATACATATATCAAAATCCCCTTTGTTTGAAATCTCCATCTATTACCAGTTTTTCATAAAAAAAATTCAAAGACAAAACTTCGTAAAAAGTAACAGAACTTATGAGACAACCCAATACTTTTTTACACACATTAAGTTTTCGGTAAATTTGATTGTTTTTACAGTCAAAAACACGGTTTAAATTTCGAAACAGCATATATTTATTAGATTTTTGATGACTTTGAAAATGGTTAATAGTTTTATGGAAAGCCTAGGCATGAGAAAAACGACTAAACACATCTTTTACTCTGGTGTAATTTAGTATGAAAACTATTTTCATTGACTTGCAATCTTTCTAATCCATCTAAAAATATGTTTTAAATGGATCTTAACTAAATATAAATGTATCATTTAAAGAAGAATATTACATAATAGGAATCTTATAATTAACATCTATCACTCTAGCATTAATTAAAAAATTTTTCAAAAAGATATTAATTCAATTATAATCCCGTAAAATAATTTTCAAACATTAAATCTAATTTTCAGAAAAGTATAAAAAATAATTTTGAAATCACTGTTTAAAGATTATATTGATTAGACTAGACACACCACCCCACCATTAGTATTCGAAAAGGGAGAATAGAGGGCATCGGAAAAAAATATTTGAAACCCTTCATTGGCCATTAGCTATCTTCCTGCCCTCACAATCTGCCCTTGGCAATTAATCATCGCTACTTCGGTCAGATAAACATGGACAACTCAACTCAACCACCCCCCTCTCAAAACGACCCCCATCCCTATGATCTAATTATTATTTACGACCCTTCGAATTATTCGACTTTGAGGGAGAATTTCCAATTTTCTCTTCCATAACGGCGAGGGGAAAAAACTTCTTCGGGCAAGAAAAAAGAAGCGGAGCTTTATAAAAAACATCAACCAATCCCGGAGAGCAATTCATCTTATTGGGCAATTTAATAATCGCGAAATAACGGCATCTTTGTTTTTCCTCTATTTACGCAAAGTTTATGGCATCAATTAGCGAGATTTATGTCGTCTGTGTTTTATAAACAAGGCGCAAAATTCATCTTCGGGTGTTCTGCCCGCTTTTTTTTTGCTGTTGGGTTTTGCCCGAACCCATCTTTTTCCATTAAGTTTAATTTCATCCAGCAGAGACTCGTTCATCATCTGAAGGGGAAGGAGGGTTAGCGTTTGGGGCAAAACGAATGAAGGGATTTCGCCCAGAGCCTTTCATAAATTACGTCGAAAAAATTCCTTGGCTCTCCCTTTTCCTTCTTTTTTTTTGGTTCCGCTAATCTCGCTTTAGTAACCTCTTTCCTTGTTATGATGTCACCTTGTTAAAATTAAAATTGGATATATTGGACTTTTTTGCACTTTTTAAAAATTGAAGTTCTTTTTATTAGGTATTCATTCAAAATGTAGTACGCACTAAGTCATGGAACTATCAATAAATGAATTCTAGTATGTATAAAGAAGAAAAAAATTTCTTGATAAGGAGTAGGAGTATGGGAGTCTAAAGGAGATGGGAGTCTAAAGGAGATGGGAGTCTAAACTTATAAAAACATTTTCAGTTCTAAGCCGCCCGAGAATTCCATTGAATCCTATGGAGAATTTGGGTGGTCAGGATTGAAAGGGCTAACATAACGCATGTTTATATTATGGGAAAAGCTATAAACCGGGTATTATTAATAATGCCCGGATTTTTTAAATCATATTACCCGTAAAATTTATAGCATCATTTTGAAATACTCATGGGCCAGTGATAAGGGAAAAAACCTTAAAAAAACAGACTGGGTTCTTTCAGGATTCCCTTAACGTTCCTCAAATAAGCATTTGAGAAATGGAATTAACTGCCTTATAAATTCGTAACTGTTGAAAAGTTGCTTTTGCCGCATACTAAGAACCCTCGCGGAGAAACGAGTTTTACAGGCAAGCCTTCCTTACAATACACGTATTTGTGATTCTGGTTCAAACATTTGATTTTTTACTTGTAAAACCAATATTTTCCTGATTAAGATATTTTGAATAAATATTTTTATGTATTGATTTTTTAATATTAATTTTCTTCTTAATGGAAATTTTTTATAACAGGTTTAAGTGAAATAGTTAGGTTTGCGTGTTTCATTTTTGTCATGGTTCCGAAGATTTCCGCATCTTTTCGATCCTATGCTTTTTTTCTTGGTTCACTTCTGACAGCCCAAATTTTTAGTAAAACAGAAACAAACTATTAAAAATGAAAATTCTATACCTAAGCCTGTTAAATATATCTTATTCTTGATTATTTATAACATCTGCATGTTATTTTACTTTTACCAATATTCTTATAATCAACACAACACAGAAATATTTGATAAAATAAATTACAGTGTTTATTTAAAATTTCCACAGATAGTATGCCCATCCGGTTCAATTCTGTTACCTCTCCCCTTAAAAATATATAAATATTTTGAGCACCAGTTGTTTATACATTGCCAAATTTTTCTGATCATTTATAAAATAATAGGAAAGTTTTAGTAAGATGGTTTTCAATTTTTGTGGTTAGCTCTATTACTTGACGTCCAAAACATCTTTTCCATTTTTAACGTGACGTAAATGTTTCTATTTTGAATTTTCTTTTTTAAATTTATTTACTTTACAATTATAATAATTTATTTACAAGAAAAGAAGAAACAAATACAAATACTAATGTTGTTCACTAAGGGGCCCAAGCCCTTCCAGGTGAAGCACTAAATTAATAATTATTAAATGTTAATTATTAAAATGTTTGACTTAACAGAATTGTAATGTCTTATACTTTTAATTTTTTAATTAACTAATTATTACTTTAATTATAAACCTTTCCATTACTATCATCAATTCGTAACTAAAAATTTAATCCATCCCCTCCAAAAAAATTTTATTCTTCCTTTAAAATTAAAATTGAAAAAAATCTTAGCACAATATAAATCATAAATGGGGTGCAAGAAAGTCCAAGATGTCCAGTTTTTCTAAAAATGAGTTTAAAACTTTATAAATACCTTCTAACAGCCGTATTTACCTGATTGGTTCTTCTTCAACTGCTAATCAGAAGTTTGACTACCAGTTAAACACCGGTCAAGTCACCAATAAATCTGGAAATAATTGCGTACTATGACCAAATGGTTTCCATAGAATTAAAAATCAAACGTTAATACCCAAACTAAAATCAATTGATATTAAAACTCTAAATTTTATTTTCTCATTCAAAAAATATTAATGTTAACCTCCAAACTAAATACAATTTGAATAAATTTTCGAAAACCAGTATCATTAACTTTATCGGTGAAAAAAACGCTAAACCTTTGATGTTAAACTTCGGGTGATGACTCCATCTCGGCGTGGATGTCACCATTTTCGCGTTGTCTCTCTCAATCCCCAAGGAGTAATCGTTTGTAATCCTCGAAGCAATCGCACAATCAATCGTGCGAAGCATGTAATTCGACAGATGGGACCAGTTCTCAAACACTAGTGTGTTTGCTCTCGACTTTAATTAAGTTGCGTTAACCAAAGCGCTACCACGATAGCGCTTTAATTCAATGCATAATAATAACTATTGTACAGTAGGCGGGTGCAAATATACACCCTGCATTCATTGAGTTTTTATGCAGAAAGGAAGAATAATCTTTCAAGTACTACTGTATTGTGTTTCAAATAAAATATTCGGCCTAAATCGCAAGATGACTTTATAATGTGTTTATTTCCAATTTTGTTAATTGTTTTGAAAAATCCTATAGTATTTACCAAATGAATGGAGAATTGCAGCATCTCTTAAAATTTTAAATATTCAATTTTTATTTTTTTAACGCTTGTCTTTTCCAACAAACTTTTTTAAGGTAATTATGACATCTTTTAATGCAAAAAGCTCCTAACAATGTGACGTCACATGTGCTAGTGGAAATGTGGGAAACACTGTTTTCATCGAAACACTAGGCTGTAAAAAAACTAGAACTCAGTCTTTCCAGTCTTTCAAAGCGGGATGATAACAACAAGCGGGAGCCACTGAGCTATAAAACAAACTGGAGTGACTAGTTAGCGTGCCGAAACCGCATCACACCGCGGAGAGGATTTCCATCTTCTTTTAAATTTCTCCATCTGTTAGCACAGTTGTATGCACAGAATGAAACGACTATTCTAAATTTTGCTCATAATATTTTGAAAAAGAGGCATAGGCGGATTAAAGGGGGAATGCTCTTCAAACTTTGCTTCCAGCTTGCCCCGATTGCTTAAGCAATCCTGGCAATTTAACCTTCCGCGCTGGAACGATCAATCGCTTGTTATAGTATCGGAGGTTGTCACTCCAGTTTGTTTTATAGCTCAGTGGCGGGAGCATGGCACAATTAACGTCACAAGCTGTTTCAGCTCAGACGGAAAATAAGCTATTTTTAATTGAAAATAACTTAAAATTTAGGGCTTTGAAAGCTAAATTAAAATGTTTTTTTTGGAGGTTTAAAGCCATTCTGAACACATTAAGATTTTTGAAAAAATTCACTGCAATTATCCAGTGTGTAACGATTTCAATGAACAAATTGCAACACATTTAGTTTTATTATTAACGTTATTTTTCTTTTTATGCGTTTATTTTTTGCCATAAAAATCCTTAGCAAATATTGGTTATAAAAACCATGCATTGTAAAAGAATATGTCTTACTAGAGGGAGCTACCACCCTCCGCTCGCTATCGCTCACCAACCCCCGTAATATGCTCACACAGGACCTTTAGGATTGTTCTTCGCTCACTCAGATCACTGAACTTAACTCACTTTATGAAACATTAGAAACAATGAGTAAAATAAACATCAAAAAAACTTTTCAAAAACACGTCACAGGTCCTCTCCATGTTCTTTTAAAAGTGTGCATATTTATTTTCTCTGACTTATGAATAATTACAGATGGGATTCGCCAGTCCATTTTTAAAGAAGATTATTCTGGTGTGTTACAGATGGGCTTTGCCAGTCCATTTAAAAAAAATTCATCTGGTGTGTTACAGATGGGCTCCGCCAGTCCAAATGTGGAAATAGTGTAATAAAGGAGCCACTTTTAAGTTTATGCTACAACAATAGATTTTAAACTGCAACAATTGAGAATATTCCTACAACAATTAATGTTACATCTTCTCTTGTTATATTTACAACAATGTGGTTTTTCCCTGAAGTTAGGCATGCAATATGGGTTTTTAAGCATAAAATTGACGAAAAAAGTTGTTGGAACGCTTCAATTTAAAATTTTTTTTTCAGAAACCTTCCCTGGAGCGAGTAGATCAACGTGGTATAGTTTAATAGTTAATGTAGGTTCGAAAAGTTTAAAACTATAAAGGACATACATACATACATACAGACAGACATTCATTTTTATATATATAGATTTAATCAAAATGTTTTCCTTGAAAATATTCAGCACGTCTATTAATGAGAATTGTTTTAATGATCATTCTGGGAAAAAATGTGCACCAATGAATCCTTAATTCAATTTTTTTATTTAAACAAACAAAAAGCTCCCCGTGCTCCCCCGAGGGGCAAAAATTGTCCTAGAGACATGAAAATTTGCAAGTATTAATGTTTTAGTATTTGTAACAACTTGAGAAAAAATATATTTCCCATAAACTTTTGCAACACCCTACAGAACAAAAACAACATAACACTCAATGTTTACAATCAGTTTCGAATTATCAGACTTAAACTTGTAAGTTTCACACAAAATGTGTGAAAGTTGAGTGCGAAATAGCATAACTGTAAGTTTTGGAATACTTTTTATCAGTCTTTAAATGATATTTAATTTGGAAGGTATTTTAAAGTAAATTTCAAAAACGTGAAATAAAAAAACTTCCTTCATCATCAAATATGGTGGTCAAACAAAGTTCTGGAGAGACTGTTTTGAGTTGTATCCCTCCTACTCATCTCCTTCTCAGACAATTTTTTCCGGTGATTTCATTGGATGCTCACGGCATTTGATTTTTAGGTATAGTACAGAAAAAAAAGACAGTCAACCAGGACTCTAGTTTATATCCATTTATTTCACAGATAGTATCTTACTGTGATTATTTTACAAACTTTCTATTTTTAATGGTGTATTTCTGTCAGTATAACAGTAGGGGAGAGTGGGACACATTGGGACATGACCCAATGTTTTAGAAGTTGTTTTAGACAATCAACTTTTAAAACGCAATTTTATAGTTATGAACTCGTGCTTTTAGGTAGGTACTTATGAATAACCTTAAAATCTACTCTTCAACGGGATTTGGAATCTTTGGTGCTTCTTGGTAACTATTTACATAACTTTTCTTGTTTTGCGTGGTGCAAAGTTACAATCACTTGTAGTTTCAAAAGTATTTTTTTATTAAAAGAAGAGTAATTATGTTATTACAATTATGTTGAGATTAAAATTCGTGTATCCACTAATATTTTAGAAAAGAAATAGAAAAATTTTTCCAAACTGAAAAGAGTAATTAAGCTTAACATCCAAAGCGTCAAGTGGGGCACCTTGGGGCATGTTAAAAGATACCTAAAACCTTTCACGAGTAAAAAAGAATGTTTTATTAAAAAAGTTAAATTATTTAAGAATTTAAATGTTTGCAATTTAGAAATTGTTGCAAAGTGTTAACAAAAAATCAGTGTTTCATGCCATAACACAAATAAGTAAATCGGAGAAAAATTTATATGTAAAAATATGTTGGATGTCTAAAATTTATAATTATTAAACATAGCTTTTTCCTTATTTGTGCAATTTTTGTATTTTTCAAAATAAAAATTATAATTTTTGTACTATTATTGAAAGTGTCCCAAGGTGCGCCACTGTTGGGTCACCTTGGGAGATAAAAAGATGTTTTTTTAAATTTGTTATTATGAACTCCCTAAAAGAGATATTTGGTTGGGTATTGTTTTATTAGATGCTCAAAGGACTATATGTAACATATTAGCTGTGTTTGAATAAATATTATTGCATAAAAAACTAGAAAAATTAATCAATAAAAAGTGTATCCAGGTACCCTACTCTCCCCTACTTTAAAAATAAACAGATAAAACCTGTTAATTTAACCCAGTATTTATTCGAGATTTTTTTGTAATTACTAATCTTACAGTTCTTACAATCCAGAGTTATGACCAAAGTAAAGGAGTATGCTGTTCGGTATATGTAGGAAAATGCTTATTGCTTTATTATGCAGACGTTAATAAATCTTTTGCTGATGAGTTTGGGCACAAAAACCAGTTTGGGAACTTCATCAAAAATAAAATAAAATAGAAAAACTGTTTTCTTTTTTTAGCAATAGATTTTTCCTACTAAAATATATGGGTAATTTCTGAAAGATTTACAGATATTTTTCGTTTGAGTATATACAGGGTGTTTCAAAATTGCGTTGCACGGCTTTTATTTGGAACCAACACCTCCTAGGGTCACGGAAGTAAGTTCTACCCCTAGGTAAGTGAGCCTGGAGAATCCATTGAGATGACTTACAGCGCCCCTAGAAGCAAAATTAAAAAGTTAAAAAAATTAATTTAAAAACTAAAGGAGATAGAGCAAATCCCTTAGTAAGAGTATTTTTGACAACGTCATGAAGAACTCAGTGAAAAAAATTTGATCAAAATATTTTGAATATTCGCGGAGATATTAGCATGTTAAAATAGCACTTTTTCAGGGGTGAAAAAATAAAAAGTTTGCATATTTCCAAATTTTTTAGTGTTATTTTGTAGTTTTGTGTTTCTTTAGTTTAAAGAACACAAAATTTAATCAAAAAAAATTTGCAAATATGCGGACGTTTTCTTTTTTGACCCCTGAAAAAGTGCTTTTTTCACATGCTAATTTCTCGGTAAATATTCAAGATATTTTTATGAATTTTTTTTCACTGAGTTCTTCATGACGTTGGAAACAATACTCTGATTGAAGTTTTTGCTCTCTATCTCTTTTAGTTTTTAAACTAATATTTAAAACTTTTTAATTTCGCCGCTAGGGGAGCTGTAAGTCATTTCAGTGCCTTCTCCAGGCTCACTTTTCTAGGGGTAGACCTTACTTCCATGACCCTAGGAGGCGTAGGTTCTGAATAAAAGGAGTGCAACGCAATTTTGAAACACCCTGTATATTAATAACTAAATCTATGTTGAAATCCGTAAAAATACTATGTTTGAAGAATCGAACATAAAATTCCATACATGTTTGTAAAGATTATTTGTATTATACTTTATGTAACATGACAACATACTTTGAAATATATATTAAATATATTTCTTTCTGAAAAAAAATACAAGGTAAAAGTCGTTAAATCTTCTTGCGAACTCTAAATTACGCACTATAAAGTTATGCACAAATATCTTCCTCACCCATCGAAAGATACTTCAAGATATACGGGGATTTCTAAAACGAAACGGGAGAGCGACTAAAATTTTGCGTCAATTTTAATGAGGAAATCCTATTCGGCTCGAAAAGATTATTCTAAAGAAAGTTCTTCAAATCCCAAACGTCACATCGATGCAGGCGTTTGTTCAATTCCCTTCATTTCTGCTCTAACACAATATTCCTGCTCACACCTCACTTTACACGAGTCTAATTTCTTTCAGAGGAAAAAAAGAGAAAGAGAGAGAGAAAGAGAGCTAAATGATATTGCACTCTCTCGACACATTCTGCCAGCAAAAAGCCACGCAGTAGAAATAAAAATTAAACCGGTATTTATTCTATTTCTTTCCCTTAAAAAACTCATTCGGGGGACATCTGCAAACTTTGTCTCGCTTTTTTCAGAGACGGTGTACCGTGTGAAATAAATATAAAGTAGCCTATACCTACATTTTAAAACCACATGGACATTCATAATTATCATAATTATTAATGGGTTTAGTCACTAATACAAATGAGCTAATTTTGAATGTTAAAATAACAACTGAAGAATTATGTTTCGAATAAATTAGATCTACCTTTGGGTTTCCTAACGTCGACATTTGGTTTAAACACACGTTACTAAATTTCATTTATTTTATGATAGATTTTCTGTTTTAGGCAAAATCTGAGTAGTGACACATTAATTCAGGGAAAACTGAACTTAGCGCAAACTTCTTAATTAAAACTTTCTTAATTAAAAAATTGCCGAAAAAATTCCAAAAAATAAAACAATAGTAATTTAGACTTATTTTTCATGTTTATAAGTTATTTTTCAGTGCTGTACGAATAGGGGAGAGTGGGGCTGTTTCGCATGGGGCACATTCAGACAGACGGCATTTCCCCTAGTAATTATTAATTTAAAAATCTGAAAAAAAATACCAGTTGATGGAAGCATGACTACCACCTCCTGCATGATTTTTCAAAGCTCTGAGTCATTTTGTTGTATACGTACTAGAAATTTGCTAGCATTAGAAGCAGCAAAGTAAATTTTCTTGTCATTGGGTTGGCGTAAAATATCAATCAAAAATAACTCTCATGTGGACATTCAACATTTTATCGCTTATTTCAGAAACGTGTTAAACCCCATAGGATTAACATTTCGTTTAACACGTTTCTGAAATAAGCTATTCAATTAAAGAAATACTTTTTTATGCGGTGAATAAGGACCGCATAAAAAAGTCTCACGTAAGACCGTATCGAAAATATCTCAGTATAGCTGAATTGGGGAAAACTCTTTATATTCGGACAGTAACGCAATCCCCACCCTACAGCTGAATTGAATCGCTTATTTCAGAAACAAGTTCAACCCCATTGGATTAACACAGCGTTTAACTTGTTTCTGAAATAAACGATTCAATTGAGAAACTGTTTCTATACTTGCTGTAGACTTTTTCAACTACCAAATTACCAAAAGCATATATGAAGTATAACATTAACTGAAAAAAGTAATTTCACAGTTTTAATTAAAAAAACAGTTACCAACACTGTAGAAACAGCCATCAACCCAAGCAACCCGAATATTCTCAACTCGCAATTTCCGTCCGCCCCCTTTCGTTTCCCTCCCCCCTCCTGAAGAAACTTGCCAAGTATACATCTCTCTGGAAAATAAATGCGACGGAAAAAATTCAATTTCTCCCCCTGGCGGCAGGGAAATATAGCCGGAATATTAACAGGGCGGAATGGAAATGCATTCCGCTCGCAGATATTAGAAAGTGTCAGCCCCAGGGAAATGAGCCAAGTGGGGCGCAAGGGCGCTCGCAGGGGCTTTAAAAAACTGCTGAGTAAATAATTCTTGGATATACATGTTGAGGCAGGGGAGGAGATGAGGGTAAATAATTGTCGGAGTTGTTTCTCTTTGAGGCATTCTTCAACTTTATGAAACAGTAAATTATGGAAGCATGGATCTTTCGGATTGGGGATGTATTTTAAGCGTATGTAGGTAAATATTTATTTTTAATAAGATGATTTTGATATTTAACAATTTACCAAATTATATTTTTACGAGATTTTTTAATTTTTTAGTAAAAGTTAGGTTTTTTTGCACGAGATATTAGACACTAACATTATTACAGTAACAAAATTTTTAAAAAGTTTCCGGAACGCTGGGTCATGTTCCATTTGTGTAAAAATCAAAGTATCGTCGTTCTCTGTGAAAGACTTCATCAGTGTGATACAAAAGTTAAAACGTGAATGAACATCGCTTAGAAGATTGAAACAGAACATGAATTCCAACGGCTTCTTATAGAAAGTAGAAAGGCGGAAGGCAAAAGTTGAAGTAGAAGTAGACTTAATTCTGGAACGAAGATTTAATTCTTTGATGAATTCTTGATTTCGGCGTAGTTTACGTAGTGCTGTTTGCAAAATTCTCTAAAGGAATCGTACTTCTTCTTTTCCACTAAAACTATTTAGATGTTAAATCTTTAATGCTAGAATGCGGACTAAAATTGTAAGCAAGGAAAGATGGGTTTATGAAGGAAAACGGCTCTGATAAATCAAATTCCACCGATCTACCTTGTTTTTAAACTAGTTTAAGATAGTTTTGTCCTCAAAAGATTTCTTCCAAAGAAATTAGATACTTGGCTTAAGAAGAAAACCTGTCCCAAAACTATACCAGATCTATCCTCCGTTGTCATTGTTTTTCTCTCCGTTAATTCCCGAGACAATCCCTATGCGATGTCCCGATATCCGGCATCCGTCCGGAAAGATATGGAAGGTAATCCGGCGCAAGGTGCCTCTTTTGTCCGGGGGTCTTGGGGCGTGAGCACACACTCTGGTCCCAAAGGGGGACCTTATCATTGTTCCGCAAGTAGAGTCACGGTCTATTCACCTTTCTGGGACAGTTGATTATAAGCGATAGATATTATATTGGTGTTAATCTAGTGTAAAAATGAGCGATTACAATGGAGAATTAAGGGAAATGTTAGCAATTAAAAAAAGAGTTGATTACTATTTAGCTAACTTTTAAAGTACTGAACTTACAATACACGAAAAATTTGTTAAGTTTACAGAAAAAATTGTCATCCAGGACCCCAGTTTATCCATTTATTTCCAGGCGCGGATCCAGCACGACTCCAAGGAGAGTGGGCACTTTTCTAGACAAGAACCTCTTGTGGTACCAATGGGGGTATGGGGGTCCTCCCCCAGAAAAAATTTGAAATTTGACGTGTATACACGTCAAATTTCAAATTTTTTTCCGCACGAAAAAACGAGTTAAAACCCTACTTTTATAAAAGTAGGGTTTTAACTCGTTTTTAGAAAAGTTTTGAGCCTAAGGGGGGCACTTTTCAACACTCTTATCTTATATTTACTTTTCCACCCAACATTTCAAAATATTGGGGATTTCCTAAAAATTATCAGTGAAGATCCTCTTGTGGTACTAATGGGGGTATGGGGGTCCTCCCCCTGAAAAAGTTTGGAAATTAGACCTGTAAACGTATGATTTTTACGGAGGTTCTTATTGGGTTCCCAAGGGGGAGGCACTGTCCAAAGTGCCACCCCCTGGATCCGAGCCTGTTTATTTCACAGATATCTTCTGTGATTTTTACAGACTTTCCATTTTCAATGATGTATTTCTGTCAATGTTACTGAAAATTACATTTTTACCTTTTTAATAATTAAAAAGCTTTACATTTACTTCCAGCGATATGATTGAAAGGTAGGAACATTACTATTATGCTGATCGGTCTACCGATCGATCTACCTACGTAGGAAATGAAAACAGAGAAGTATTATCAGTTACTTTATTACGCAGATGTTAGTTATTTGACTTGTGAGTTCGGGCCTTAAAACCAGTTTTTAATCTACCAACTACATCAGAAGTAAAATAAAACAGGAAAAACTGTTTTTTTAGAAACGCTGTTTCTTACAAAAAATATGAGTAAATTTAGAGAGATTTAAGGCCGTTTGCATGCTCTGAAAAGTGGTAAACCATCGTTCAAAGAACGAATCACACTCTGATTGGCTGAATCCTTCATTGACTGTTGTTTAACCACTGCTCATGTAGCACAGAATACGGCCGTTAGAGATATTTATTACAGTTTAGGGGAGAACGGGGCACATTCGAACAAAAAGTGCATTTCGGCATATTTCTCTGGATCTAGATGAGATATTGAAACAAACTCGGATTCAAATGAAAGTTAAGACCGTTCCCAATATTTTAGAACCAGAATTGGTCGCATTCATCAAGAATTTCTAACCTATATCATCAATCTGGAAAACGAGAAATTTTGTGCGAATGTGCCCATGGGTTGGGCAGTTTCGCACACGTGTGGGGCACATTCGTACACATGCAAAAACATTATACAATAATTATTTTTACAAACTAAAAAGTTTATGAAACTTTAAAGTAAGATAATAAAACGGAATATTTGGCACTTTTACATATTTTTCAAAAGGGCCGTATTCTACTTTTTCGTGAACTCACCTCACTAGCGAACTCCCCTCGCCTCGGTGAATTCGCTGGTGATTTAATTTCTTGTATTCTAACGTGGCAGGTGAAATGGGCGGAGATTTTAAATCTCCGCTTTATTAGCTGTTCTGGCTGACGTCAAGACTCTGCGTAACAATGCTTTTAAGCCAATCAGAACAAACCGGAAATCTAGACCCATGTGCTACTACCATCAACAATCAACAGCAATAATCCCGATCAGCGCGGTTTTTTAAAACGAAAGTAAGATAAATTATTGTAATTGCGTAATTAAGCAATGTTTTGGGAAAAGGAGACAGATTTTCTCATAAATTTCTTGGAGAGCAACCCGGACCTCGTTTGCATGGGCGTAGCCAGGGGGGTAGGGAGGGCAGCTGCCCCCCCCCTTAAGTCCTAAGTAATTTACTTTTACTTTGCTTTTAGTTAAGTTAAAAGCCAGTTTTTTAGGGTCAAATTTTCAACATTTTTCTGGAGGAGGGCCCCCAGACCCCCTTTAGTATTTACACCTTTATAATTAACACTTTTTCTATAAAAAGTTCATTAAAATAGAAATTCTAACAAAAATGTATGTCTAAATTTGGGTTTACATGTACCAAAATACAGTTTGAAACCCTGTTCTTAGCATCAAATTTTGCAAATATTTTCTGGGGGAGGGAAGCCATGGTCACCATTTGTATTTAAACCCTTATTATTCACGTTTTTTTATAATAAGTTCATTAAATCAAAATTATACCTAAAAGTGTTTGTTCAAATTTAGGTTTACTTGTACTAAAAAACTGTTTAAAACAGGGATGGCAAAAACCCGGGTTTTTTTGAAAAAACCCAAGTGGGTTGGGTTTTTTCAATAAAACCCTGAAAAAACCCACATAAAACTGGGTTTTTTCAAAATTAAGTGGTTTTCTCCTACATAGTAAGTGGGTTTTTTCAAATTTTAGTGAGTTCTTTATGTTAAATGTGTTCTATCAAAATAATGTTAGTTTTTCCATAGTTAAGTGGGTTTTTTCAAAGTTAAAACTTTTAATACTTTGAAAAAAACCACTGAAATTGTAAAAACACCCCTTATTTATTAAAACCTGGTTTAAATTTTGAAAAACCCACTAAAATTTAAAAAAATATCCCAAACTTTGAAAAAACCCATTCAATATTGAAAGAAATCTATTTAACTTTGAAAAAGCCACTGAAATTTAAAAAATCCTCCTTAATTTTTTATATCTAGTTTGAACTTTAAACGTTGTAAATTTTGAAAAAAAAAACACTAATTAATGAAAGAACCTATTTAACTTTTAAAAAACATCCTGAAATTGAAAAAAACACCATTTAATTTTTTAAACCTAGTTTAAATTTTGAAAAACCCATTAAAATATAAAAAATATCCTTAGACTTTGAAAAAAAACTTAAATCTAAAAAATCCTCTTTAATTTATAACTAGTTTGAACTTTAAACCTCTTAAATTTTGAAAAACCCATTTAATAATAAAAATCCCCCCAAACTTAAAAAAACAACTTAAATTTTAACAATATCCTAAGCTTTGAAAAAACCCATTCCAATTATATTGAAAAAATCTATTTAACTTTGAAAAAACACTGAAATTAAAAAAAATCCTCCTTAACTTTTATATAGTTTAAACTTTGAACTTTAAAGTTCCTAAATTTTAAAAAAACCCATCAATAATGAAAAAAAACCCTTATTGAAACCCGATTAAAATTTTGAAAAACCCACTCAACTGCAGTTTTTGGTATGTTATTTCGTCATATGTTTTCCTTCAATATCTTGGCAAAACTGCCAAAATCTTGATTTTTCTTTAAAAAACCCAAATATGGGTCCAAAAAGTGGGTTTTTTCACATGTTTTTTTTTGAAAAAACCCATTGGGTCCAACCCAATTGGGTCCAATCCAGCCAACCCTGGTTTAAAACCCTGTTCTTTGAGTCAAATTTCCAAAAATTTTCTGGGGGAGGACCCCCAAACTCCCCTTCGAAACTTGGACCTTTTTTACTAAAAAAATTTTTTTAAATAAATTATTCTTACACGCAAATTCTACCCAAAAAGTGTGGAAAAACTACATTAAACCTATTGATATATTATAGATGAAAGGGGCTGAATAACATTTTTAGGCGCCTCACGAAATAAATTTCCTTATTTACCAGCACTGATTCAAAATTAAAAGTTAGAGCTCCCACCCGTGGCCATACCCATGGGAAGGTAAGGAGTTGACCCCCATTCCAAAATTATTATGTCTATTATGTTGCTTTTTTACTTGAAAATTATGAAGATATACAAAGAATAATCCACCTCGATTGCATCCTAAATGGCCCCCTATGTCCAAAAAAGTCACAAACTACTTTTTAGTGACAGATTACAAAAATGTTCACCTAAAAATAACCATCATTGTTTCCACGCTACCCGAAAAAACTTTACATTAATTTCATTAAGGTCATAAACCCCTCTCGAAACAATACTGTGGCTACGGCCCTCTCTCACGGGGCTTTAAAATTGTTCTCCAGAAACATAAAAGTCGACCCTGCTTGCCCCCCTAAGTGGAACCCTGGCTACCCCCATGCTCGTGAGTGGGGCTTTTTCAAATAAGTTTCCTGACCAGACTGCTCAGCGCACAAAAAGGCCTGGGATAAAATTGCCCTCCAAATAAATTATCTGGGCCTTTCGAAATACACACGATTAGGCAAAGACATACGTAGAAAATGGACTTATCTTAGAAGGAGAGTTAGGAAGAAGTATGCCATAATAAACCACAAGAGGAATGCTACTGGGGAGGAGAGGGGTCAAAAGACGTTTTTTTTTTAATTTCAAATATATGCACCAGTGAATCCTTGAAAATAAGTTTAAAATAGTAACAACAGAAAATTGTTTTTTAACATATCTAGGATCATAGTGGCGTATATAGAAATTTATTTTGGGAGAGGCCCAAATATCCTTTAAGAAAATAAAATCACTATCAGGCCCCAAGTTAAATTTTTGCACAGGGGGGGAATAAACTCGAAATTCCCTCTAAACCCCTTTTACGCATGTTTACAGGTTTAATGCTATTTTTTAGTAAGATTCTCCATTTTATGAACTTGATCTGAAAATAAATGTGATTAGTTGAGTTCTAAATACCAAAAGGGGGGTTTGGGGGTCGTCCCCCAAAAAATTAAAACATGGTTTTAATTCATTTTAAGACTTTTTTTCGTACATATAGAAAGGTTTTCACGGGCTTGAAGGGTTTCGCGGGCTGCAGTTATAGGAGACCCCTGAAATAAAATATTAAAATTTTTTAATATTAAAATATAAAAAAATTAGAAGCCACTTTGACAAGAGCAAATAAATAAAAATTATTTTTAATTTTACATGATTACAATTCAGTTGTAGACATAAGTTTACATGATAATGTAAAACCTCTTTTGCATTGGTTTTCATGGGCCAGGACACATTGTGAAAATTGTGTCAAAAGTTCTGATGTACATAGCAGATTTGACTGATTTTAAATGCAAATTAAAATTTAATCTTTATCTACTTATTTGGTAATTGCTAGAAGTTTCCTTTAACAAAAAGTTTTGATGTTAATTTCAATGAAACTGACTTGACGCGAACAGAAAAAAATTGGCGCGGCGAGATTGTAAACAGAACAACAAACCAGAACAACCTCTCAGCCAATCAGAGACTACTTCACTCGAAACTCCGCCGAACTCCCCGAGCCAAGAGGTGGTGAACTCACTGCCGGTGAATTCACCAGAAAGAGGCGAGAAGAAGGTCTAGGGCTGTATTCTACTCGTCCACTTTGGTGAACTCACCGGGTGAAAACGCTAAAAGTGTATTCTACTCGATTTTACTAGACCTTCTTCTCGCCTCTTTCGGGTGAATTCACCGGCAGTGAGTTCACCACCTCTTGGCTCGGGGAGTTCGGCGGAGTTTCGAGTGAAGTAGTCTCTGATTGGCTGAGAGGTTGTTCTGGTTTGTTGTTCTGTTTACAATCTCGCCGCGCCAATTTTTTTCTGTTCGCGTCAAGTCAGTTTCATTGAAATTAACATCAAAACTTTTTGTTAAAGGAAACTTCTAGCAATTACCAAATAAGTAGATAAAGATTAAATTTTAATTTGCATTTAAAATCAGTCAAATCTGCTATGTACATCAGAACTTTTGACACAATTTTCACAATGTGTCCTGGCCCATGAAAACCAATGCAAAAGAGGTTTTACATTATCATGTAAACTTATGTCTACAACTGAATTGTAATCATGTAAAATTAAAAATAATTTTTATTTATTTGCTCTTGTCAAAGTGGCTTCTAATTTTTTTATATTTTAATATTTTATTTCAGGGGTCTCCTATAACTGCAGCCCGCGAAACCCTTCAAGCCCGTGAAAACCTTTCTATATGTACGAAAAAAAGTCTTAAAATGAATTAAAACCATGTTTTAATTTTTTGGGGGACGACCCCCAAACCCCCCTTTTGGTATTTAGAACTCAACTAATCACATTTATTTTCAGATCAAGTTCATAAAATGGAGAATCTTACTAAAAAATAGCATTAAACCTGTAAACATGCGTAAAAGGGGTTTAGAGGGAATTTCGAGTTTCTTCCCCCCCTGTGCAAAAATTTAACTTGGGGCCTGATAGTGATTTTATTTTCTTAAAGGATATTTGGGCCTCTCCCAAAATAAACTTCTATGTACGCCACTATGATCCTAGATATGTTAAAAAACAATTTTCTGTTGTTACTATTTTAAACTTATTTTCAAAGATTCACTGGTGCATATATTTGAAATTTAAAAAAAAACTTTAAAAAAAACGTCTTTTGACCCCTCTCCTCCCCAGTAGCATTCCTCTTGTGGTTTATTATGGCATACTTCTTCCTAACTCTCCTTCTAAGATAAGTCCATTTTCTACGTATGTCTTTGCCTAATCGTGTGTATTTCGAAAGGCCCAGATAATTTATTTGGAGGGCAATTTTATCCCAGGCCTTTTTGTGCGCTGAGCAGTCTGGTCAGGAAACTTATTTGAAAAAGCCCCACTCACGAGCATGGGGGTAGCCAGGGTTCCACTTAGGGGGGCAAGCAGGGTCGACTTTTATGTTTCTGGAGAACAATTTTAAAGCCCCGTGAGAGAGGGCCGTAGCCACAGTATTGTTTCGAGAGGGGTTTATGACCTTAATGAAATTAATGTAAAATTTTTTCGGGTAGCGTGGAAACAATGATGGTTATTTTTAGGTGAACATTTTTGTAATCTGTCACTAAAAAGTAGTTTGTGACTTTTTTGGACATAGGGGGCCATTTAGGATGCAATCGAGGTGGATTATTCTTTGTATATCTTCATAATTTTCAAGTAAAAAAGCAACATAATAGACATAATAATTTTGGAATGGGGGTCAACTCCTTACCTTCCCATGGGTATGGCCACGGGTGGGAGCTCTAACTTTTAATTTTGAATCAGTGCTGGTAAATAAGGAAATTTATTTCGTGAGGCGCCTAAAAATGTTATTCAGCCCCTTTCATCTATAATATATCAATAGGTTTAATGTAGTTTTTCCACACTTTTTGGGTAGAATTTGCGTGTAAGAATAATTTATTTAAAAAAATTTTTTTAGTAAAAAAGGTCCAAGTTTCGAAGGGGAGTTTGGGGGTCCTCCCCCAGAAAATTTTTGGAAATTTGACTCAAAGAACAGGGTTTTAAACCAGGGTTGGCTGGATTGGACCCAATTGGGTTGGACCCAATGGGTTTTTTAAAAAAAAAACATGTGAAAAAACCCACTTTTTGGACCCATATTTGGGTTTTTTAAAGAAAAATCAAGATTTTGGCAGTTTTGCCAAGATATTGAAGGAAAACATATGACGAAATAACATACCAAAAACTGCAGTTAAGTGGGTTTTTCAAAATTTTAATCGGGTTTCAATAAGGGTTTTTTTCATTATTGATGGGTTTTTTTTAAATTTAGGAACTTTAAAGTTTAAAGTTTAAACTATATAAAAGTTAAGGAGGATTTTTTTAATTTCAGTGTTTTTTCAAAGTTAAATAGATTTTTTCAATATAATTGGAATGGGTTTTTTCAAAGCTTAGGATATTGTTAAAATTTAAGTTGTTTTTTTAAGTTTGGGGGGATTTTTATTATTAAATGGGTTTTTCAAAATTTAAGAGGTTTAAAGTTCAAACTAGTTATAAATAAATTAAAGAGGATTTTTTAGATTTAAGTTTTTTTTCAAAGTCTAAGGATATTTTTTATATTTTAATGGGTTTTTCAAAATTTAAACTAGGTTTAAAAAATTAAATGGTGTTTTTTTCAATTTCAGGATGTTTTTTAAAAGTTAAATAGGTTCTTTCATTAATTAGTGTTTTTTTTTCAAAATTTACAACGTTTAAAGTTCAAACTAGATATAAAAAATTAAGGAGGATTTTTTAAATTTCAGTGGTTTTTTCAAAGTTAAATAGATTTCTTTCAATATTGAATGGGTTTTTTCAAAGTTTGGGATATTTTTTTAAATTTTAGTGGGTTTTTTCAAAATTTAAACCAGGTTTTAATAAATAAGGGGTGTTTTTACAATTTCAGTGGTTTTTTTCAAAGTATTAAAAGTTTTAACTTTGAAAAAACCCACTTAACTATGGAAAAACTAACATTATTTTGATAGAACACATTTAACATAAAGAACTCACTAAAATTTGAAAAAACCCACTTACTATGTAGGAGAAAACCACTTAATTTTGAAAAAACTCAGTTTTATGTGGGTTTTTTCAGGGTTTTATTGAAAAAACCCAACCCACTTGGGTTTTTGCCCAACCCCCCGGGTTTTTGCCATCCCTGTTTTAAACAGTTTTTTAGTACAAGTAAACCTAAATTTGAACAAACACTTTTAGGTATAAATTTGATTTAATGAACTTATTATAAAAAAACGTGAATAATAAGGGTTTAAATACAAAAGGTGACCATGGCTTCCCTCCCCCAGAAAATATTTGCAAAATTTGATGCTAAGAACAGGGTTTCAAACTGTATTTTGGTACATGTAAACCCAAATTTAGACATACATTTTTGTTAGAATTTCTATTTTAATGAACTTTTTATAGAAAAAGTGTTAATTATAAAGGTGTAAATACTAAAGGGGGTCTGGGGGCCCTCCTCCAGAAAAATGTTGAAAATTTGACCCTAAAAAACTGGCTTTTAACTTAACTAAAAGCAAAGTAAAAGTAAATTACTTAGGACTTAAGGGGGGGGGTAGCTGCCCTCCCTACCCCCCTGGCTACGCCCATGCAAACGAGGTCCGGGTTGCTCTCCAAGAAATCTATGAGAAAATCTGTCTCCTTTTCCCAAAACATTGCTTAATTACGCAATTACAATAATTTATCTTACTTTCGTTTTAAAAAACCGCGCTGATCGGGATTATTGCTGTTGATTGTTGATGGTAGTAGCACATGGGTCTAGATTTCCGGTTTGTTCTGATTGTCTTAAAAGCATTGTTACGCAGAGTCTTGACGTCAGCCAGAACAGCTAATAAAGCGGAGATTTAAAATCTCCGCCTATTTCACCTGCCACGTTAGAATACAAGAAATTAAATCACCAGCGAATTCACCGAGGCGAGGGGAGTTCGCTAGTGTGGTGAGTTCACGAAAAAGTAGAATACGGCCCTGTAAAATCGAGTAGAATACACTTTTAGCGTTTTCACCCGGTGAGTTCACCAAAGTGGACGAGTAGAATACAGCCCTAAATTGAAGATTTTTTTACAATAAGAAAACAGCTTCAGAAAATATTGAACATCTAATTTTTTATGAGGAAAAAATTGTAGTAATGAAGAGTATATTGCATATTGACATACTTCACATAAAATAATTAGTTAGAAAAAGTCCAACCAATATTTTAACTGTCAGGTTTTATTCGAAAAGAAAAGTGAACCAACAGCTCGCATATTAACACTTGAAACTGACGGTTGCGGAACTTTTAATACGATATTATCTTTTTGTATAAATGTTGAATCATTACTTACTGGGAAAATAAGTTTTGTCATTAATTTTAAAGTTTTTCATCATTAACTTTAAAAAGCATCGCTTAATTCAAAAATTTTCTACTTGACCAACATAACAAAATTTTCTTTTTAGTAGCAAATTCTACTAGAATAAAATCACTTAAGTCCAAGTCAATTGGTATTAAATAATTATCAGGGACATTTATTTCTTCAATATTTAAATCTGGGTCTAAATTCCTTAAAACTGAAGCTTTCTTTAAGATGTTATTATAATCATCAAACTTTGAAACAATTAGAATAAAAAACAATTAAACTTCAAGTTATTAAATATACTGCACTTATAAATATATAAATCACTTTCATAATCAAAAATGGGAAAGATGCGGTATATTTGCACTGTCCGAATCTGCCCCATCTTTTGGTGTACGAATGTGCCCCATCTACCAGTTCAAGCTTACCACGTCCCAACAAGATATTTATAATTAAAGCAGGGAAATAAAACCTTTCTAGAAACCTACTTTAGTAGAGCCTTTACTGAATAAAATTCTGAATGTCCACTTGAGAGTTATTTTTGATTGATATTTTACGCCAACAAAATGACAAGAAAATTTACTTTGCTGCTTCTTACGCTAGCGAATTTCTAGTACGTATACAGCAAAATGACTCAGGGCTTTGAAAATTCATGCAGGAGTTGGAAGTCATGCTTCCATCTACTGGTAATTTTTTCAGATTTTTGAATTATTAATTACTAGGGGAAATGCCGTCTGTCCGAATGTGCCCCACTCCGAATGTGCGAATGTCTGTCCGAATGTGCGAATGTCTGTCCGAATGTGCGAAATAGCCTCACTCTCCCCTATAGTTGTTACACTGTTTATCCATTACTCAATGCAGACATATAGACCATAAATTCTTGTGGAGATATTTAAACTGGAAAATAAAACCCACCTTTTCCCCAACCAAACCATCCGATTATCCCCGACGATATCGCTACTGTAGATAAAAAAATGTACAAACGAGTATAAGGGTAAACAGGTACATTCTCTCACAATAACCAGGGCTATGAAATTACAAAACTTGAATCCTCATTTCACAAACTTTAACTTGAAATTTCTCATTGCAGTCCCATATTTATCTGGTTGTAATAGGCACATATAATGTGAAACCTCCTTGGCATGCTTTTAAAATACGAAGTGTCTAAATCCATGAAAGTTGTCCCAAACTAAAGTATAAGCGAAATTTGTTAGAGTTGAGTTGTTACTTTAGTGGATTTAGACAGTGCCTTTAAAATAAAGCACGAGTCTAATTAAAAAAAATAACTGAAAACTATTCGAATGAAATTACTTTTTAAAATATAGCTTGTTGGAAAAAAAAAGAATTTTCTTCTTTTGAGGAGGAAGGTGAGATCACAGTGAAAAATCTAAGAATCAATACTCGTTATTTTTAATTAATTCCTTCAATGGACTATTTCCATTCATTTGAAAATAATCCAGGTAAAGGTACTAAAGCTTTTTTTGGGCAAAGAAAAATCCCTTTCACAAGCTAATATTTATTCTGACTTTACTTTCAGAAAGAAGGTTTTATTTTAAGCCTTTTATAAATTTCTCAAAGATATAGTATGGAAATTTTAATGTGATGCAGTTTATTAATTTTATAGGTACATAAAGTTTAAAATACCTTAACTGCTCATTTATAAACTTTTTTCCAATTGATATTTCCTTCACTTAAACAAGTATTTTACAACATCAATTGAACCTCATTGCGTTTTTTTTAATTTTAAGAATAACTTTAAAAGTTTTACTTTTTATTTTGTTCCAAAATTTAAGTTGATAATGTAATTCTAAAATTAAAATCAGGATGCTATAAGTTATAAAACTGTGTTTGATTAAAATAGTCGCAGTCGCTTGCTCTCACTGCAACCGTATCAATAACTTAAAAATGCAAACATTTCAAATAAAATTTTTTTTAAGGTTTGAAATAATCGAACTCTTTAAAAGAATTTCATACCAAAAAATAACTTTTACAGTAATTAACAATTTGATAACTGGAAGACGTCGACTTATTTTCAAGTCACCTTCAAAATCGCTAAAAATTTCTATCGCACTATATTTATTCCATAAAATTTATTAGATTTTACTTTTTAATCAAGTAGAAACAATTTCACAACAGCCGAAATAACGAGCTCTCTTTTCAACCCCTTTCCTATTTCCTATATAACAACTCTCTTGGTCAGAGTTACCGATGCAAAAGGAACCCCATAAACATTCCCCTTCCCACAACAACCGATTTTCCTAATGCCGGCATTCCATCGAACATACCCCTCTCATTAAAAGCGGTTTGTTTTTCCGAAAATGCCCCATAAAACTGTCACACAATCCCACTCTCGACCGCAATAGAATTTTCAACTTAAAAAATGAGGTTCTTAACGATTAGATTTAGGAAAAAGGGTTTAAACCTTCACTTTAACAAACATAAAGGGGAAGCTCTAAATGCTCGGGTTGCGTGAGGGTTGATTAATTTAAGGGGGGGCAGAGGAGGAGGGGTTGATTCCTCGATTCTTTCCGGGTGGATCGATGCAGGATAACGAAGGAGAGGTTTACATTCAAAAATTTAATAGGTGTTTAAAATAAGCAGGTTATAAGTTACAGAAATGAGGTATTCTCACGTTTTGAGATTAAATTTTATTAAAATAGTAGATAAAAAACCATGAAGAATGACGTTTACATCAAGTATTTTCGTAGCCTAGTTTCTGAGATATAAATTTTTGAAATTTCGTTTTTTGTTTGGGCGCGAAAATACTTTCGAATCCCAAATCATGCGCTGTGAGGTCACATCCAATAGAAGCCCGTTTTCTGATCACGTGAAAACAGAAAACACAATGATTTTCATGCGCTGTTAGGTCACATACAAAAGAAGCCCGTTTTCTGATAACGTGACTTTTCTGACGTTTTGGCAAAAATAAAATTGAATTTTAAATAATTTAAAACACATTTTTGAACTTAAAAATCAGAAATTTGGGAGTTTTAGACCATAATGTATCGAAAAAGTATAAAATCAAGCAAATCCCTCACTCATGCAAATACCTCATTGTTGAGCCACAGTTGTGTTAGAGTTAGGGTGGGAAGAGCAAACTTTTTATTTTAGAAAATCATTTTTTTGGTATAGTTGGCACACTCTTAAAACGACAGTCTCAAAAATGAGTGAAAATTACTCACATCTGAGTATGCCACGCACTCCGTCACAGGCTCTCATCCAAATCTACTCAAATTTGAAAACATGCATGTACTCATTTATGAAAATGTACAAAATAAAGCAAAAATAAAGCATCATGTACTCATTTTTTAATTTGTCCATGACATTCTTATATAAAGAGGGTGCAATGTGTTACAGTTACGCTGGCCATATGGCCACGTTACTATGACGTGGGAAGTAGACCCGTAAGTAGAGTTGCACGTCACAACGTCGTGTTACACGTTACGTTATCACACCAATTAATATTACTTTCGATGTATTGCAAATATTTAAATTTTCAAATATAAACCAAAAATAAACATAATTTGAGTGGTGACTATTAAATTGTTTGAAACTGAGTATGTCTGGTGTCTCAAAATTGAAAGCATTGGGTCGTCATATTTAAACCAAAAGGTTTCATACCAAAATGAGAACATCCATTTACTCAAATTTGAAACTGTCATTTCTCTCAGTGTACACTTGGGAAGTTAGAGATCATGTTTTTTTTATCCATATTGCTGCGTAATTTAGCCACAAGAACAGAGTTATTTGCATTTCCTCAGAGACTAAAATGTTAAGAATATTGACTGGGCCTATCGATGCATGCATGCGTGCGCAATGGAATGGGTAATAGAGGGTTCTTTTCGTTCCTTTCATGACCAAATGAATGGACGATATTCGTGTCACGCCCATCTAATCACGTGAAAGGGGAAAACAAACTCACTATCGAATCATATCTCACTACAAGCCATCTCTGTGGTAACTACTTGCAAGCTCAGTAGGTCACATGATGGGGAAAATGTGACGTCAGACGGATATGGTTCATAGCTCCAAGCAATGAATCTAGGTGTGCATGTGCAGAGTCCAAGTTGTTCAACTGAAATAGTACCATGTCTCCTACAAACACAGTGTACTTAATTATTGTAAATTATTGTTATTATAATTATTAATTATTAGTGTAATTGTTGAAAAGATAAAACGAACGTTAGTCATCACTGATTCGTCAATTAGGGAGCTAGAAAGTAGGGTGTCTTCTTACGTCTACCCGTGACGTCACTGACGGGACACTTGGTGACATACAAGACTGCAACGTTATTTGACCCCGGCTGAGAGAAAACGAAAAAAGTAGTTCCCAGCGTGGTGTTTAAATTTTGAGTGAAATTAAAAACTCTGACTTAGAAATATTGATGAGTTTGTTAAACCCATGTGTGATAACACCTTTTATCACGATTTACGGTCTGAAACTCCTCCCAGCAACACCACAGGATTTTGTTTACTCAGTTTTTCCTTCCGCGTAGTGACATCATAGGATCAAGAAACATTGCTGTCTATACTACACCACAGCAACGTTAGTTGACCCTACGACGTCACTAACAAACAAAGAAGTTCCCATCGCGGTGTCTGAGTTTCGAGTGAAACAAAGAACGTCAATTTTAAAATACGATTATTTCGCTTAACCCATGTATATATCGTGTCTTTTTATCACGATTTGTGTACCGAAACTCCTCCTAGCTACCCAACAGACTTTGTGTTTACCTACTTTCTCCTTTCGCGTAGTGACGAACTGGGTTCAAGAAACGTTGCTGCCGAGTATAGTATAGTATAGAAGTCATGTTCATCTCATTCTCACCAGAGGAATAGAATTTACTACAATATTAAGTACTGATACCGTATTAGTTCTAAAGAAATTATTTATTACGATATAATTCCCAACCAGCGTCTAGTAAAAGCATTGGAGGCCATTTCCAGTAGAGTTACCGAACGCAATTCCCGGATAAATAACAGATTTCCACTCAACCCACCGAAAATCGAACGGTGCATAAAACATCCCTCAGTACACTCCATATCCTCCCAATCACGAACGAAGCTTATTAAAAGCGCAGCCAATCAGGCGAGCGCAAACAATCCGAACGAAATCCGGGGCTAATGATCCTCCGGCCATTGATTTAATTGATCCCCCTGCCTGACACCTGCTGTGTCCGGCGTCTCCCTCCTAATTATGTGCCGCTCAGGTGCGATCGAATCCAATTTTCCGCAACCCTGACAGATGGCGTCCTTTTTGAAAACAACCCTCGCTAATAATGTGCGTTCGATGTTCTTGGAGAGTGTACTGTCGCTTTGCTGTCTTGTGAAGTTTAAAGGCACGTTCCTTTGCGTTTTAGTTTTTTTTCTTCTGCTGGCGTTGTTTTAACGTTTCCATTTCCTCTTGTAGAGATCTTCGTAATTAATTTAGCACGTTGGATTTTGGTGGAAGTGAAATTTGGATCTCACATAACGATACTGCGGATATCTGGAAAAATATTTTTATAGACAGCTTATGGTTATGGAAAAGTTTGACTTTGATATCGCTGGGACTGTAGAGGCATATCCTTTATCCAAGAATAATCCAATGATAATTCTATTTTATTGTATTGTAACAGGGTAAGAAGGTGCGACGGGTTCTTACTCAGGGAAAAAGCCAGAAGAAAAATAAAAGTAACACTTAATTAAAATAACAGTATTAATAATAACAAGAATAACACCTCATTTACAAAGCTCATTAGGAGCTGTAGGGAGCATGGGGCCGCAGGTAGAGAAATACCTTTAGTTAGTTAAATCATAATAACTAAAAAAGTACACAGTAAAGTAGCAAAAAGGTAAGTTGAGAGAAAGGTTAGCAAAAGGGAAGTGTAAAGAAGTATCAGCAAACCAGTAAATACAATGCTAAATACCTCAAAGAGAAACAAAATGGAAAATAGCTTATGGTGCCTATTATATTTACAGTGCGGTACCACAGTATTATGAAAGAAATATTTTTTCTACATTTATCCTGGGAGATATTTATTTAGAGGAATACCTAATAGCTAGATAGATATCAGGATACAGCTATTTATATACAGGGTGTCCATTTCAAGACTTTAGATCTTTAACAATGTTTCATAGAGTCGTGGAAGTATGGTTGTACTTATTAAAAAGAGTATGCTGAATCCATTGAGATGATGTTTGCCTAAAAGTGGTGGTCAAGTAGGGAAGTTAAAAAAATTTAATTGAAAAAAAAACTAAATATGAAACAAAAAGTTCAGTTAGATAAATGAGTACATTAAAATAATTACAGCACAAAAGTGCAATTATCTGTTTTGAAATGTTCTTTACTAGAAAAGGGGTTTCTAGAAAAAAGGGAAAAATGATTTTACAAGTTTAAAAAGTTTTTGGTAATATAAAGAAGTTTATTTGGAATTTAATTTCAAATTTGTCGTCATTTAACTAAAAAAAACTGCATCATTACATCGAGGAAATTTTTATATGTTGAAGAATTTTTGTTTCCTCTTTTTGTTTCCGACACATAGTAGAGTAGTTCAAGTTTTAACAGTAATCTCTAAGCGAATAATAGTACATACAATGCAATCCATTTCGAGATATTCCGATGTCTAAGAAAAAATAATGGCCGAAAATGAATGTTTAATATCCCTCTTTATAAAAAAAGGAGAAACATAAAGGGAAAAAAACCCGGTTAACCACTAAACCTCTGCATATTCTGTTCTGGGTGAAGTAGACAAATTCAGTATCATCCATTCACCGTGGCATTGATGTCCCCCTGTAGCCTCCTTACATAGTTAATAGTAGTTAAGGGTAATTAGTTAGCTGCGTATTGTGCACAGGGTGAATAAGTCCGCTATGGAGCTGTGATTAATTGGGGGAAAGGGCCCACATGAGATACATGCAAAATGTTTTTGGACAGCTTCCCAGGGATAATGCAAGCGTTGTTTGCTTTAAAAAGTTGAAAAATCGTTTCAGTTTGGAACCATATAAATAGAGTGTATGCAATGCTGATTCGATTAAATACATTGTTATTTGAATATATTGCAATTACCTCTCTCTGAATAACCTTCATAAAATAAAACATTAATAAACAGTTTCTAGATAAAATAGTAACCAAAATAGGAAAAAATATTTAACGTAGAAAATGGAGACCTATAAAAGTACTTCAGATTTTGCTATCATAATAGCAAATGACTACGGAAATAATAAATTTTATAGGGGAAAATAACCGCTTTGTATTGAAAGGAATAACGTTGCAAACTGCTTACTTTACTGGCATTTAATTATTCTTTCAAGTAATTGATGGATAGATTAGATATCAATGTAAAGCGAAAGTTGAATTTTCTTGATTATAAATTTGCATGACGCTCCCATAAAAAAGAAAATTCTATCTCGACTCAATGCATAAAATTAGAGTGGGTATGTTTAATGTATATAGAATGAGAAAACGTTTTTTTAGAAAACACAAATGAAAAACTCACTTCTGAAAATACAACTCGTTCGCTTTTTCAAAGCGAATAAACATCAGAAACCGTCCTTTCACCGACCCAGCAGAAAAATTTACGATCAGAAAGACTGAACCGCGATTACACCCGCCAACCATCCAACTTAAATTGAACCCTCCCCTCTTTCGAACAAATCACAAACATCGTCAGAAAACGAATGTTGTGGAATACATCGTCAAACAAACTGCACTTCCCCTAAAACAATCCTGTCATGTTATTTCGAAGAAAGACCACCCTCATAATGGAAGCGTCGTCACTCAGTGGCAGCCCTCAGGAATTCAATTAACGGCGATTGGAACGTTTATTAATTAGTCTCCTCCACCCCTCTTTTGGAACATTTTTGTTCTCGCAGAGGCCCCCGGGACAGTTAGTTCTCTGGAAAGTTTGAGGCGGCACTTAGTGTGGAATAATTACTGTTCGATTTTATTAACGCCCTTCTCGGGAAAGATTCGAAGTGAGAGTTGCAACAAAGTGTGACTCCTTTTCAGAAATCGGAATAATTCTGGGGGGAGTTAATCGAATGTACGGAACGTTTCCAATCAGGGATGGAATTGCTGTCACAAAATTGCTACTTTGTGTCATTTGGGAATCAAATGTACAGTTTCTTCTGTTTTGTGAATGCCTCAAACAAAAGGGTGACTAGGGAAATAAACTTCGTGAATAAATTTTTGGCAAGAAAGGTTCTATTCTACTGTTTTCACTTATCTTACCAGTTCCAGTATGGATACAGCAAGACTAACTGGGCAATGGATAAGTCACAGTGGGGGAGCACAAAATAACGTGACTTTCTTACTACAGATTGGATAAAATTGCGTTCTCACTTATACGGTTTGGCGCTTTACAGAAATTCAATTGGAAGAATAAACAAAGTAACTGCATTCTAACTTTTCTGACTGTTGATCGTCTAATTAATTATACTCTATTCATTTAGAATTGGCGCTTGAGAAATAGTGCTTTCCCCTACGCTAGAAGCGTACCCATAGTTATGCTCTTCGAGCAGCCAATAGTAAGCCTTCTTCGTCACTTTGACGAGGATAGATGCTATGGTTACCGATCGGTGGTGGGGGAAGGAAATATTTTCAAGCGCCAGTTCAAAATGAACAGAGTATAGTCATGCTGAAATATCTTACAGTATCAAACCAGATAGAAAGGCATCTTTAGAGGAAACGGTTCCTAAGAGTTTCCCAGGGTTTCTTTTTCCTGGACGCATAAGCTAGTTGATCTTACAAAGTCTCGAAACCTAACCTTTAGTTTATGTAGTATTCAATTTTATAGCAACATGGCAGCGGGTTCCAACAAAACTTTAGTGATAAAAAATGTAAGTACTATACTAGACTGCAATGTGCCTTGACCCTTTGACGTCACTACTCACTACGCGGAAGGAAAAACTAAGTAAACAGAAAGTCTGCTGGATTGCTAGGAGAAGTTTTGATACGCACAAATCGTGTTAAAAAAAAGACGCCGTAATACATGGTTTTAACAAACTAATCATCTTTCTAAATTGAAGTTCTCTTAATTTCATTCAAAATTCACTACATTCTTCGTTTGCTCTCTGCCAGGGCCAAGTAACTTTTTGACCAGTATAGGTCAAAAAGTTTTGAAATGTTAAATCATAAATATAAAATGTATAATTGATCTAAATAATTTAAAGGTTTTTTATGTAAGTACTTGAATGTTTGTCAATTTTGAAACATAAGAAATCGGAAAACCACAATTTCGAACACACTATTTTAGGGAAAACACAAACAAGAGATACCATTATTTAATTAAAGTTCAGTCTTAGACTGTACCCTCTGGATTCGCCACTGCCAATACTACAGTTATATTAACACAAGAAACATCAATACGAAATAGAAAGAAATTATCCCTCTAACAAAAAAACATCAGTTCTACGCGAATTTAATGAATAAAAAATTATAATTCATCCATCACATCGCGAACGGAGACGTCTCTGATGACGTCTGCATAAGCGATGACGCGATTTTCCATTCCAGTTCCATTTTTTCGCTGTTATTAACAATTCCACATTTCCAACTACCGGTTTATGAAATATTCAGCAGAGGATTATTGATTCTTCCCCAACTTTTAAACTCCACTTTATTATTCTTCGGCACGCACCTCGAGGGGGGGGGAGAGCGAAAAATATTTTATTAACGAAGTTCGCATTTCGCTAATTGCATTGATTGCACGGACCCTCATTTATTTATTATTCCATATCCAGTTCTTTTTCCTCTCTCCCGTTTTGGTCGTTTGCGACGCGAACAAGAAAATTGGGGGAGAACTTTCGTTCGATGTTCTTTTTTGGGGATTCTCTCTTCTCCAGACGATAAGTTTGTCAGGTTCCTTTTTTTTAAATATATTATTCCGATTTCCTTGGGGAGTTCGAAATGGAATATTTAAGGGGATTTAGAAGGGAGAAGATGTTTTTCCAAAAAAGAAAAACTTTCTTGATTTTGGAGGAAATTAAAATTATTCTTCAGATGCTTGGATCTTAATGGAGCTCATTTTTGAAGACAAATATTAAATACTTTTTTCTTCGCACACCAATCACTTTAAAAAGCTTAAAGTTGTGAGAAATCTAAGAAATTAATGGAAAAGGATGCTAATTGCTTTGTTGTTCTACTATAATTGAATTTTTTTATTGGACCATTTCGTTGAAAAGAAAACTCCACCCTGCTTAGAGAAATAGCACTTTCCAATCTGAGTAAATCTATGTTTTCATTTTGGTATGAAACTTTTTATTTTAAACGTCAATGCTTTCATTTTTGAAATACCAGAAATATTCAGTGAAAAACAATTTAATCATTGTACCACTCAAAATATACTTAATATAAATTTATGCTTGAAAATTGAAAGTTTTAGGGAGCTAGTGTAAAGGCCTAAATTTACGTTGTGGTGCGTGAGTCACGAACTTGACCCAATTTACAAATCGCCTTGTCACGTTTAGAGACGCAACATTATGGTCACTGCATGTGTCGTCTGTCGATCTACACTGCTGGCCATCCAAAATGGTACACCCAGAAGGAAAAAGATATCCAACCCAAATTTATTTCTATGATTGCACATAGTATCAATAGGAATTGCTTAAAAATGCAGCCTTCCTAGATGTTAGGGGGCCGAGAAATTCAGTGAGGAGTGTTGTCTCCATAGATGTCCATTACCGCCGCCCCACGCCATGGTATTGAGTGAAGGATGCTCTAAATGGGCTTTGAGGGATTGGAGGACCATGTTGGTCCACAGGTAGTCTAAGTTCATGTGGTGCACCAGCGGACGTTGCATACCGGGCTAGGTGATTTCTCCTCTTTCATCGGACATGTTTTGTGGCGTTGGTTCTTAAGAACGGAAAGGTCAGGGAAAATGCAACATAGGGGGGATAAGAAGAATGCTTGGACATTGAGTTTATCACGTGGTTCTGCAGTTTTCTCTTGAGACTTGTCCGCAGGCGAGGGTTGAGGGTAAGGGCAGACAACAGGTTGTCAAACCTCAATTCTGCAGCTATGGTTGGTCAATGTGCCATTAAATCATACTGAGGAGGTATGGGAGTTGAATCCAATGCTTCCCTACCTCGTTACTCTGCGTAAAGAAGAACTCTGACGATTACAAAATCAACAGATGAGTGCTCTCTTTTCTCGCAGTCGTAAAGTCATCTCCAATTATCGTGTTGATCCTGACCGCATTGGGATACTCTCATTAACTCTGCCCCATCTCATTGAGATGTCCATTTCATTATTTAGAGCACTGTTGCCAACGCCAAATCATGTGTTGAAGAATGGAATTTTTCTGAAGCAATGCTTGCCAAACGGGCTGTCCCCTGCACTGTAAACGACATGCATTCCACTCCCACACTTACTCAGTATGATTTACCGGTACATTTGCCAACCAGAGCTGCAGCATTGAGGTTTGACAACCTTTTATCTACCCTTACCTTCAACCCTCGTCTACGGACAAGTCTCAAGAGAAAAATGCACAACCGCGTAATGAACTCAATGTCCAAGCATTCTTCTTATCGCCCCATGTTGCATTTTTACCCTGACCTATCTGTTCTTAAGAACCAACTCCACAAAACATGTCCGATGAAAGAGGAGAAATCACCTAGCCTGGTATGCAACGTCCGCTGGTACACCACATAAACTTTGACTATACCTTTGGACACAACATGGTCCTCCAATCCCTCAAAGCCCATTTAGAGCCTCCTTCATTCAGTACCATGGCATGGGGCGGCGGCAATGAACACCTATGGAGACAACACTCCTCACTGATTTTCTCAGCCCCCTAACGTCCAGGAAGTCTGAATTTTTAATCAATTCACATTGATACTATGTGCAATCATAGAAATAAATTTGGGTTGGATATGTGCAATCATAGAAATAGATTTGGGTTTGATATCTCTGTTCCTTCTTGGTGTACCATCTTGGATGGCCAGCAGTGTATGTGAATAATATACACTTACTTAAAAAAGCACATGATAAATCACGTGAGGCATTTTTGTGATAATGGTACGTTAAAGCAGTGCCTCTCAATTAGTTTAGATTCACAACCATGTTTCCTTTAAAATATCCATGGAAAGACATCACCCACATCTGAAAAATTGATTTCTAAATAAGAAAAGTAGCTGAAAAAAAGTTCGAACAGTTTTGTTGTTCTAGGAAGTGTTTGGAAGTTTGCCCACATTAGTTTCTAATTTTCTTAGAAGACATCTATGTTTACCGACTTCTTTCTATTGTATTTATATTTAATTTAAAGTAAAATTAATCGATGTAAAAATTAAAACAAATGTGAAATGAAACTCCAGGGGTACAGAGTAACACTGCTTTAAAAAGTATGATTGATATATCGTCGTTAAAGACGGGTATTGTTCCAAGACTCAATTTCTGTCCATTTTGAGTTATGCATGATTGTTACTAATTTGAAATTTGACTTTGTATAGCATAAAACAAACATATTTATTTCGAACCCCTTCATTCGGATTGGTTTAATCACCAGTTTAATCCTCCTTCCAGCCATAGATGTGTCCGTTAAAAGAAGCTAATTTCAATCGCCTCCTGAAAAGTTAGATAGCACTCCCAAAAGCATCCATTTCGCTCGCCACTACATTGAACCATTCTCTTTATTTGCTTCTTAGTATCATTTAGATAAAAATAACCTCATGGCAAAAAGAACAAGTCAATTCACAAATGACTCTACTCCAAATATCGATAATTTTCTCCCCGAAATAAATCCTCCTCTTCCATTCGGTGCCTATTACCCCCGACCACCTTCACCGATGCATCTGCGCCTCCAAATATTCCCTCTGAGGATTTGGCAACAGCTCGGATTCGGGGCTTAGAGAGCTAAGTGTGGGGATGAGCGTAATTTATTAACGCGATTAGCAGACTCGATAGAGTGACAACTGTAACCGCATCAGCGACTCGTATAAACTAAGGCACGGTGGTTTGGTTTGGAGGAATCTATTGAATATGTTTACTATTATATTCCAAAAAATATTAAAAAGAAACTTTCTGTCAAGTGAGCTACAGATTTTTCTGTTGCCTCTCAATAATTTTCTGCTTGTGCGCATGCACTTATTTTAGTAGAGTTTTTTCTAATTTTAATTAATTAATATCCGGGGATAGAACCCACGACCTACCGCATGCTAAGCACGCACGCTACCACTGAACCAACGAAGATTCAGTATAATGTTGCCAATAGCTGTATTCGTTTTTGATGCAGTAAGTTTCTGTTTAAGTACAGATAAGCTAAAAAACTAGATAAAAGCTGTTATTTTACATAAAATAAGTAGAAGTGCGGTGGGAATGTTACATGACAGAATATCTCTGTAAACATAAAGTCATTGTTTTTGAAAATTTCTGTTTTTCTACAGTTTTTTTTACAGTGTAGTAGAAATGTATATTAAATCACTTATATATTTTAATGACCCTTTCTATTTTAACAAACTAGTGGAATTAATGTTTTCGTACGTTGGAATTAACGTTCCGCCCTTTCATTGGTTCTTCCCGATATTACGTAAGAGTGTCAAATGCGAAAAACCAATGGCAGGGGGCGGAGCACGATTGCATATCATGAAATGCATAGAAAGGTTGCTTGTCATACAGCCTTAGATATAAAATTTAATTGGACAGATTGGGATTTAATTTAATTGGGACACAGAGGGACTAGATTTCAATACGGGTAATAGAACAAGGGGTCATAATTTCAAATTGAATAAAGGAAAATTTAAGACGGATTGTAGAAAGGCATTTTTTAATAGGGTAGTGGATAGATGGAATGCGTTGCCTGAAACAATTGTAAATTCAAGTGGGGTAAACGAGTTCAAGAGGAAAATTGACAGATACTGGGATTCCGGTAGTTTGGGTTAAAAAGACTGGACCAACCTTGCTGGGCTTACGCCTGTAGTTGGTCGACTTAATTTGTATTTGTATTTGTATTTGTTAGACAATAATATGATTAAAATTTAATTGATAAAATGCAATTTAAAATTCAGAAAATAAAATTTAAGCATAGCTGTAGCCAAGAACAAGCGGATTAATTATTTCGCTCAAAAGTTACTACGGATGAGCCCTTATGCCCATTCGATGCTCCAAAACAAATATATCTCGGTACATTTTACGGTTGTCCCACTTCCGTTGTTTAGCGTTTTTATCTTTTAATGTAGCTACTTTTCAAATATCTCATAAAAAACATCATCTTAGCAAAACATGCCTGTACTTTCTTCTACTAAAAAAAAAACTTGGCACCAAAATCCCTCCTTCTGAAACTAAAGCCTAGTTACGGCCGGATACTCATCAAAAATTCCCTTTTTCTTAAAAACACATTTAACTTCCCTAACTCGTGTTCAAACAATCCATCCTTTAATGGCATTTAATTGGATCACTAATCCATCACAGCCAGGCCCCCTCAAACCCTCCATCACTGATCCGGGACATTATCGACCCCCCTCGAAAAGAACTTCTCTTTACCCAAATGAGTTTTCTTCATCGGATCAATAGAATAATTCCACGGATCAATCCCTCCTTTAAAAGAGAAAACTCTTCCTCCTCCGTTTGTTATTGTTATTATTATTCTCATTATCATTCTCATTATGACTGCCTCTTTCGTGTCAACACGGGCCCCTATTTTCTTAAGCCCTTAATGGCACGATGGAGGTTTTTTCTCTCGCTCTTATCTCCCTCCTTCGTCTTTTCTAGAGCGTCTTTTGTTACCTGAGGGGGGAGGAGAGAATCGAGGAACTGTCACCTTTTTGTTTTGACGGTCGCTGTTCTTTTTTCCCCTCCCGTCCAAGAAAGTTCGGGGATAAAAATTAGAATATTGTCGTTTGCTCCTGCGTTAATGAGACTTCGTTAAAAGTTTCGCGGGGTTAAGTAGTAAGACTTATTGAAGTTTTTTTCTTTATTTGTTTGATCACACTTTTATGGACGGGTATTGTCTATCCAATTAATAAGTTCTCTAGATTCTTTAGCAAAACAGCAAGTTTCAGAACTTATCACTTATGATTCGACCCTTGGAATTAATTTAACTCCGTTTAACCCTTTACATTTCGGCTGCGGTGAAATTTTGGAGTTTTGGTGTATCGATCCACTAACTTCGGATTACACTTGTCGGAAAGTTTCTCTGATTCTTCCAAGAACTTTCTATGTAAAGTTCTGTGAAAGGAATAAAATTGAAGCAGCACGTTGCATATGAGAAAAGTTAAAGCGATAGTTTGAGAAAAGCGGACAGTTGAAATAAATTTTGATTACCTACCTTCTTCTATGAAAAGGTTAAATCAAATATTGAAATTAATATAAAAATCATATTTAATAGTTTCATAAATTTAATTATTCTTTTTTCTGTAACCGGAATTTTCTACAACTGGCTTTTTCTGGATTTAACAATTGAAACAATTTTTAGTAGATTGAATTTTTTGAAAATTTTTAAATAAAGCATTTTGAACAATTTAATTTTTTGCGATAATAAGGAAGTTGCATGTGTCAGATTTTCATAAACATTCAAGTGTTACGTATGGTTTTTTATGGTAAAAGGAAATATCTAGTCAATTTTTCAAAAAAAAGAACAAGTAATTAAATATTTTTATTTAAAAGTCGAAAAAAACACGTGACTGAAAACGCTAGGTGAAAAATGGTCACCTTACGATGACGTCACATCCCAAACTCTTACCGTTTTCGCGCGCTTTGAAAAAGGAGATTTTTGTTAATTTTTTTGCAATCAAAAATTTTTTCGATTGGCCTCAAATTTTGGGTAGTTGCTTATTTTTGCATGAAGAATCGATTAAAAAATAATAAAAAAAATCATGCAACTTCCTCATTGATGAAAATATAATTTAAAAAATTCAAAAAGGAACTTGTGTTTAGTAAGTGAGGTAAATGCAGCAGCATTAAGAGTAGATTGAAATAAAAGTTAACATGAACAAATTACTTGGTTGGATATTATTTTACCTCCATATGCTCAACTTAAAGAAAAAATTCAACTTAAAGTGTAATCCTTATCATAACAACCCACGGGAAATTGCATTCAAGATATAAGGCTTTAATCTCATTAATTTCCCTATAATAAAGAACTATCGTTTACTACCTACAAACAAAACTGGGGAACTTTTTTATGAGGGTTCCTTTGACATTTAGCTGTAAAAAATTTACATCGCCAACTTTCCACTAACTACTTTTTCATCATCAGGGCATCTTAAAGAGTTTCGAATTTTTTTGCCAGAGGTTCCTAGTACTTAAAAATTCTTTTAACCTCTAATTAGTTTCAAAATCCAATTTTTTCTTCTGAGTATAGTGCAAGCCTTAATTATTCCGTTTCACAAAAAAAAGCTCTTTTTTCTTAATTGGGTTAAACTGAGGACTTTTAAAATGTGTTCACTAATTTATAAACGAAGCTACTAAGATAATTTATAAATGTTATTATAGGTACGTCATGTGGTAGTTTAAAAGAAAATTAATTATGCATAGAAATCGCAGTTTATAATTAATAATTCTCCATTAAAATCCAGGAATTTATAACGGAGGCTATTCACTGCATTTTCAAGACGAATTTATAGATAAAAATGAATAAAAGAATAGTATAACTATTTGTGTTGTTGTTGTTATTATTATTATTATTATTATTATTATTATTATTATTATTATTATTATTATTATTATTATTATTATTATTATTATTATTATTATTATTATTATTATTATTATTATTTATTATTATTATTATTATTTATTATTTTTATTATTTTTATTTTTATTTTTATTATTATTATTATCTATATATATAAAAATCAATGTCTGTCTGTCTGTCTGTCTGTATGTATGTATGTATGTATGTATGTATGTATGTATGTATGTATGTATGTATGTATGTATGTATGTATGTATGTATGTATGTATGTATGTATGTATGTATGTATGTATGTATGTATGTATGTATGTATGTATGTATGTATGTTCTTTATAGTTTTAAACTTTTCGAACCTACATTAACTATTAAACTATACCACGTTGATCTACTCGCTCCAAGGAAGGTTTCTGAAGAATAATAATTTAAAATCGATGCGTCTTAATAACTTATTTGGTCAATTTTATGCTCAAAAACCCATATTTCATGCCTAACTTCAGGGCAAAACCACATTGTTGTAAAGAAGATGTAACTTTAATTGTTGCAGCCATATTCTCCATTGTTGCAGATTGAAATCGATTGTTGAAGTTTAAAATCTATTGTTGTAACATAAACATTAAAATAGATCCTTTATTTAACTATTTCCCCATTTGGACTGGCGAAGCCCTTCTGTAACACACCAGAATAGTTTTTTTAAAAATGGACTGGCGAAGACCATCTGTAACGCACCAGCTGATATTTATAAACAAACTGAAACCCGGGCGAAGCCCGGGTCTAGCGCGTCAGCGCTACTGCGCCCGGGCAAAGCCGGGTCTAGCGCGTCAGCGCTAGTATATTTATAAAAATAAGGAATACTAAAGATTATGTTAATTTTGAAATGTCGCCTTCATTTTTCTGTACGTTAATAGTGTAACATAATTTTTATAGATGCGTATATGGACCAATATTTTAGAAGAGGTAAGATTGGATTTGAATTAAGATTTCAAGGGTTCGTAGTCGGTGGTAGTTGTAGAGTTTAGGAGACATTTGCTTACTCTAGGGTTCCTTTTTACTTATTAAGAAGAAACAAAAAAGATAAGTAAAGAAGAGTTAAAGCTCTTCGACATTAGTAGGTATCTCAACTTAACATATTTTTTCAACTCTACATTATTTGAAGCGATGAAAAGTCAGTTCATATGTTTATTATTGCTGGTAATTAGTTTTTCTTCCCTTCTAAGCGCCCCAATTAATAATAAACATATCATCGAAGGTAGAAAAAAGAAGGTAGAAAAAAATTTCAAGTTCTGTTGGGTTCGTGATGGGAAAATATTTCTAAGAAAAGACGAATCATCTAGAGTATTACGTGTCAAGCATCACGACGATCTACTAAACATTCAATCCTCCACTTGATAGCTGTGACTTTCCTGTTGTAGATTGTGCTATACTTGAAAATCTAGATGATTTTGAAAACTTTCTGTCTTCGAACCCGTCAAACTGTAAGCCTGATTTTTTTGCCTTACATTTAAACATTAGAAGTTTACGCTCAAATTTCAATAGCTTTATTTCTGTTGTATCTAAATACCTAGATCATATCTCTGTAATAATATTATCTGAAATATGGATATTTGATTATGAAACTTCTTTATATTCTATTGATGGTTTTGACTCGTTTTTTTGTTGTCGCGATATTAACCGCTCAGGTGGAATTGCTGTGTTTTGTAAAAGATATCTTAAATTTAATCAATTAGATGTCAATATTGTATCTGCTGAAATTATTTTATTGCATAGCAAACTGTTAAATTTAACAATATTATCTATTTATCGATCCCTTGCCTTTACAATAGATTATTTCACTTATGAGCTAAATTCAGTTTTATCAACTCTAAGTGATCCTAACGTAATGATCTTGGGTGATATTAATTTAGACATTCTGAAAAATGACTTTGATACTAATGAATACCTAAATTGTTTATCGGAATATGGATATATTAGTTACATTAATAAACCCACTCGAGTTAATACATCTTCTTCCTGCATTGATCACATTTTTGTTAAATCAAATATTTTTACAACAACATCGGGTATTTATATAAGTGATTTAAGCGATCATTACATTACTCTCTGTAAATTGATTGGTCCTGAGTTACCTAAAATAGATATATATACTAAAAAGCAAATTGATTATAATGGATTTTATGACTTCTTAACTAGATATAATTTTAGATACGATCATATACAGTGCTTAGATCAGCAGTACAAATATTTAAATCTTTCGCTTACTAATATCAGAAATAATTTTAAATTCACTAACAGGACCAGAAAGAAGCATAAAAATCCTTGGATAAATAATGATATATTAATTCTTATTCGCAGGAAAGAAAAACTGTTTCGAAAAGTTCGTAAATATCCTTGGGATGTTGTTTACAAAATGGCATATCGTACCCATGTCTCGGAACTAAAAAGAATTATCGAGGTAACAAAATCAAATTACTATAAGAATAAATTCGAAAAATGTAGCACAACCAAGCAAAAATGGAATTTTGTTAATAATATATGTGGCATAAAAAATAAATCTTCTGTTCTACCTCAACTTAATAGTGATCATGATTCTGCTTTACAATTCAACGTTCAATTTAATAATTGTACTGCATCCTCAATTGACAATAGTAATGAATGCATTTTATATATTTCTCCATGTTTAAATTCTTTTGTTTTTCTCTCTTTATATGATTATGAAGTAATCAATATTTTCAATACATTTACAAAAAATATTGATTCACTGGATTCTGATGGCATTAGCCTGAAACTTCTTAGGGTGTTTGCAATTAATAACTCGAATTTTATTTCAGATTTTATAAATAATTCAATTACTACTTGTGAGTTTCCTGACTCACTTAAAAAGGCTACCATAACTCCAATATTTAAATCTGGTAATAAAAATATACTGTCAAATTACCGTCCTATATCTATTCTACCCTCTTTCTCTAAATTAATTGAAAAAACTTTATCAATTAAAATGTATAACTTTTTAAACCATACGAAGTTTTTCGCAACTAATCAATATGGTTTTTTAAAGGGCAAAAATACTGAATCCGCACTTTTAGAATTTGATAAATTTGTTTTTAACAGTATCGATAAAAATAAGAAAACAGCTGCAGTTTTTCTAGATATCTCTAAGGCTTTCGATAGTGTAAACCATTCCTTGCTAACTTTAAAATTAGAACACGCTGGATTCAGAGGCAATATATTAAAATGGTTTATATCGTATCTATCTAATAGAAAACAACGAGTAAAAATAGGGAATAGTTTTAGTGATTATATTATAGTTAATCGTGGAGTGCCTCAGGGATCTATTTTAGGCCCTTTATTGTTTTTAATTTTTATAAATGATTTTTGCAAACTGAAACTATCTGGTAAAATGATAACTTATGCAGATGACTCGGCATTACTATATTCTTGTGATAATCTCCTAGAACTCAAATCACAGATTGAAAATGACTTAATCGAAATCAGAAAATGGTTTACCATTAATGACTTATCTCTAAATTTAAATAAAACTAAATATATTTATTTCTATCTTAAACAACCATTTATTCAACTAGATATTACATTTCATTTAAAGTCTTGCGATGGCTCTTTTAATTGTAACTGTCCAAAGCTAGAACAAGTTAATAGTATTAAATATTTGGGTTTATTTATCGACTCAAATTTAAAATGGAAAACTCATGTTGGTGAGTTATGTAAAAGGCTTCGTTTCGCATTGGTTAAATTTCATCACCTAAAAAATAAAGTTACACAATCTTTTTTAAAAACCTTGTATTTTTCTTGGTTTTTCTCTTTAATCAATTATGGAATAATAATTTGGGGTGGAGATTATAAAACCAATTTATTGCCTTTAATTTCTATTCAGAATAAGTGTTTCAAAATCTTATGTTTAAATAATTCCGACTCAATTGACTTTAAAAGTTTAGGTTTACTCCCCGTGCGACATCTCGTTTTTTATAGAATTACACTTTACTTATTTAGCAATAGAAATATTTGTAATCTAAAAAATACGATTAACCAAAGGAGAATAAATGAAATTTATCAGATTCCTCGCTTTTACAAGGAGATATATCGTAAACATTTCTTTTATCTTGCACCAAAGTTATTTAATAGTCTACCTGCTGAGTTACAAAATATTTCTTCCTATCCCTCATTCAAACGTTGTTTACATAATTTTGTAATTTTTTTAAATAATGTTGAAGACTTTTTCTAAAGGAAGCATAATGTATTTTTTTTTGCCTTAGCTGTTTGCCAACTTGTAAAACTTTAATTTAAATAATTCTGTCTTTTGTAAATTAAATTAATCATTTATTATTGTTATTTGTACTATGTTTTTTTTCTGCATTTTTGAATCTTATTATTGCTATGTAATTCAACCCACCTATTTATTTATTTTATTTTAAATATCACTCAATGTTCGCACTTTTTTTGGTTACCTGAACGGGATTGTTTCCCCTTGGTAACTCATATTATTTTATATATTCATTTGTAATTTCCATAGTGTAAAATAAAGATTATTATTATTATTATTATTATTATCGTAACAAGCTTAAGAAATCGAATCAGCTTAAAGAAATGGTGTTTAGATGTAAAAATTTGTAAGAAATAGGTTTAACTCCACTGATAAAAGAACCATAAAATACCACATTTTAAGTGAATAACTTATGGTTATGCAAAAGCCTCTAGTTTCCAATTAAAAACATCGAAGAATATGGATTAACATTATTTTTAATAATAAGTCATCGCGCATCGGCTCTACATCAAGCTCGGAACATGAATTTTACCTAAAAATATTGTGTTCAAGTTGTGTTGTTAATCTTTATACGAGATTTCTTTAAATACGCTCAGTCCAAGTCACAAAGCATTTTCTCTGTTTCCCCTATTTCTTGACTTATTTCCTTATTCTCCTCAACAAACGCATTTTATCCAAAACTCTCCTCCTCTTCAAAAAAGAACAATTTCTATTTAAATATTTACAGATGACACACTTAGATCCACCCCATATTACCCTCACGATCTCCCTAACAGTAATAATATACCAAATATCTACCCTGCTTATCAGATTGAAAAAAAACTCAGCATAAAAAACCCTCGAACCCAGACGGAGTTTCATAGCAATCCAATTCCCACACCGAGAAGGTGTAAATTCGAGCCGAAAAACTCCCTGGTGTCCGGATTTAGGAAGCGAAAAAAATTTTCTCTTCGAGAGTGAGAAGTTGTCTTCTTCTCGCTCGAAATATCGCCCTTAATCTCGTTACCAGAGACACCTCCGGAAAATATTAATATTGAAAATTTATAGCCTCGGTCCGGATGCGCTTATTTATTTATTTGGTTGGTTGGCGACGAGAGCAGTCTGTCACAATCTCTCTCTCGTGAGAAGACTATCGCGCGCGTCTAAATAATAAATCCGGTCGCCATGGAAACAGCGGAACAGAGGCACCCACCTACCTGGCAAAATATGGGATTCAGCGCTGTTCGTTTGACGGCTTAGTATGTGACTGGGTTTTATGAAAAGGGTTATTTAAGGTAATTAGTGGGGAAATATTTCTGTAGAAGGAAAATTGAAAATAAAATACTGGATAGTTGTTGGTAAAAGCTTCAATTAATGGAAAACTACAGCTTCAAAGGTAATTCAAGTCTGAAAGTAGGAAGGGTTTTTAATGATTTTAAATGGAACCAAATTTTGGTACCAAACCACCATCAGAGATAGTAGCCGTAGAACTTAAATTTTAAAATATCTTGAAATAAAAAATGTGTGTGAACAAAGTCACATTTTTTTACCAATTTTTAACATGGCTGCAACGTCTAAGGAATGTTTTAAAATATTTTATTTAAACTTATAACATTGTCTTGTTTTGGTTAACATTATTGTGTACAACGCCCTTCCCTCCCCCAGCGTTGATTTTTTAAACTAATTATTTGGCTGGAAATAAAATAGTACCAAGTTTATAGCACTTGATCGAGTAGTGTTATTTATGGTCCCTTCAAAGTGAAACTTTAAAAACAACCATCTCCACAATCTGTTTTGCTGTATGCTGTTTCAAACAATATTTAAGATTAGAAGTCTAAAAGAAATATTCTAGTATCAAATCAAATCTTTTGATACTTTACTTTAAGCTTGTGAATATAAACGATAAGTATGATATAGTAGTTTTCAATACAGTTCTTGTAATAACTTTAAAACTTGATAGAGGAATTTGGAGAATTTTTTTATGAAATTAAAAAAGTTTTCTAAGATTTGTTCGGCAGAAAATGAATCAAATTCGAGCTTAGTAGGGTAAGGAGGCACGGAACATTCCAGAAAATCAACAACAATATCAGATCCAAATTCTTCTAAACATGAAGAACTTGAATTCAAGCTAAACAGCACTTTCCAATTTCGCCTATTGCACATCAACTCCCAGCCCCCGACATTTTCATACAAAACCTACTACGAATCTAACTCAAATACCTTCAAAGAAAATATCCCTCCCGAAAACTTCAGTTACATAACCGAGAACTTTTGCGAGCCAACCCATTTCTAAGCAGTTCCCTTATAAAAAAAACGAGAGAAACATTCGGATCGAAGAAAAAAGAAGCGCAACAAAAAAAAATTCTCTTCCGCCCCCGGGCTATCGAAAACTTTTAAATCTTTGAGTTGAGTTGTGTGTACAGAGGTAGAGGGAGATCAACAGATAGAGAGGAGCAGCGTTTTCGCACGAAGAGGAGAAGTTTTATGTCCGTCTCGGCCCGAGAGTGGTCATAAAGAATGCAGAGCTGATTGCTCAGGTGGAAGACATCGCATTTGGCCTCGGAAAATGACATTGTTTTCGGAGGGGGTGTTGGTTATTTGCTGTGTGGAAGAATTCTCTGGGGTTCCCCTCGTCAAATTGCTTCTTTACGTTACACATTATTGTATGTGATGAAAGAGGGAAAAGCGAGGGCATGCAAGGCCACCTAGACTCATCATAAGGCTAGAGAAGCTTGAAATTGTGACGCGCGATAGATGTCCTGATGTCGCTTTTGATCGCTATTTGACAACAACTCAACTTCACTCTGAATTACATTTAAATTAGTTCGAATGAAACAGTGAAGGAATGGATAATTGCAATCAAATTTTTTTAAATCTTAATGTATTCAGCTTAAAATCTACAAAAAACATTTAAATTTACCTTTCAAAGCCCTAAATTTTAAGCTATGTATTAAAAATAGTTTCTTTTTTGTCTGACCTGAAACAGCTTGTGACGTCAAATGTGTTTTGTTTATACTATCATTCCGCTTTGAAACACTGAGCTCTAGTTTTTTATAGCCTAGTGTTCTTACGTCAGTTTTTAGGAGCTTTCTGTAATAAAATATCTCATAATTAACTGAAAAAAATTGTGGGAAAAGACAAGCATATTTTTGGATTAATAATTTAAAATTGAATATTCAAAATTTTAAGAGATGCTACAATTCTCCATTTCAAATATAATTAGCCGGGGGATGATAATCTTATTTAAAATCCCTTAAAAATTTTACCTCAAAAGCAAAAGGTCCTATCGCATAAATATTTTGGTTTTAACTTGAATTTTTGGAGTAATTAATTAATAAAAATTTTAAAAATTAATTATTTATTATGAGTAATTTCCAACTTTTTCAACTTCAAAAATTTGAATAAAAGTCTAAGAATGTAGTTATTTTTTCTCTCCTGGATAAACCTTTGGTTACGGTCACGAGGCAGAATATTTAAACCGGGCAGGAGTTGAGTTGTGGTCAAAAAAGGATCAAAAGAGACGTTAGGACACTACCACACGTCACAATTTCAAGCTTATCTCACCTTATGAATGAGTTCAAGTGGCTATGGTGTATGTGTGTGGAGAGTTAGAAGGAAGAGAGAACATATACTGGAGTGAAGGAGATGAAATATAGGGAAAGCAAGAGAAAGTGAGGATAGTTATACGGAGATAAATTGGAGAAGTACAAAAGAGATCTTAAAAACCGAGGAAGAGAGAGGAAAGAGAAGGAAATGTAAGTAGATAATTTTTGTTCTCTAGAAGGAATACTTCAAGTAAAACGATTCTTATTCACGATAAAATCAAAAATCAAAATTAAGCTGAATATTACTCAGTCAAAAAGAAAGTGTTAAAGTTGTTATGAAGAAATTACATCTTAAAAACAAATGTAGAGATGCTTAAGTCCCTGACACTTTGCTTTCTCGACTACTTAACAAAGTATCTTATCCAAAGACACGTCGGAATTTCTTTTTCGAAAAACCCCTTAAAATCAACCGCTTTGAAGTGCAATTAAAAGTTTTAATCCAAAGGCACTATATAACCACCTTTTTCTTATTTAAAAAACTTTTTGTTACTTTTTGACTCTTCTCTTTTGATGTATGCCTTCTCAGAAAAAAACACTCACCAAAAATTTATCAAGTTAGCAAAAATACTCCTCCTCTATTTATGTTCCGATTCCTTTTTGCCTTTCGATTTTCTACGGCATCGGCAGGATAAAAAAGCCAGCAGTCGCTGCCGTCTTTAATTTAATACAATCTTTTAATATGACAACGCTAGAAAAATCAAGCCAAAAGTTAACACTTCGATGGTTTTTCCTTTAGCAAAAACTTTTCAATTTAATTCTTTAAACGCCTGGAGCCACTTGCGTAAGAAAAGCCCACAAACTTCTTACGCGCCTCTGACTTGTTGACGCAAGTTATATTAATTACTCAAAGTAAGACCAACGCATTTTTTGTGGGAGTTACTTTCCTCGATGGCTGTCAATACTGAAATCTCACTTTTAATATTGCCGTTCGTAGAAAAACCCTAGATTTTTTTTTCTATTATTAAAAAGCGAATAAAGGATCTTGATATTCGTTTTTACACATGAAAGATAATAGTGTTGACAGAAGTTAATATCCAAATTGGTGTACATTTCGTAACCTACTTTTCTTTGAAATTTTCGGAAAAAGGGGAAGTTATTAATTTCTCTTTTGTTCTGTGTTGAAAAACATCTGTGAAACAGAAAAAATTTATATGATAGCTTTTCTATTGTCAGATAAAATATTCTTTCTTTGAAACTCCGGGCAAAGCTATACTATTCGAAAGTATTTTTCTTTGTGGCAAATTTATCACTACAAGCAATTTAAAAAGCAAGAGTTTCAAGAACTTAGAAAAAAGCATTTGAAAGAAACTCGGTTAGGACTTTTATTACTTTGATATTTACGTATCAAATTGCATTAAAATTAGTATTTTTTTAAACTAATACAATTTTTTGAAATTTATTCTTTACTAACTTTCCTAAATCCTTTTACTCTAATAAATGTTAATCTAAGAAAAACTTTGCTAAAATGACATTTTGCTGTTACGCAATAAACCACTATATGTGACTTCACATTTCATCATAAAATATGCCCAAATAAATTTTTCACTTCTAAAAATAAAAATTTTTTCCTGCAGTAATTCTTCTGAGTTACCTAGTTACCTGACATTATTTCTTAGCAAGAAGTCCATGCCTTATTTATAAGCAAGAGAAAATAATCAAAGAATTAGTTTTTATCTTAAATTAATGAATCTCTAAGGATATTAGTAGAACCTCATATTTTTTGCCAAGTTTCAGTGTTTTAAAATAATCTTCTTATTCCTACAGAATCTTAACTTTCTTAACAATTTCCTTTTGTTTCAATTAACTAGGAAAATTTTAACAAAAAAAATAAATTGGGTGCTAAATCTAGCCTTTCCAGTTTGCCATCTGCACTCCAATCGGCTTTTTCTCTTCTCCTTCCAGAAAAAAAGTTAAAATTTAAGATAAAAAGATACGCTTCTTTCTCTTTCTTCTCTTTAGAGAGTGTGATTTTCAATACTACCAGTCATAAACTTTATACGGTTTTGTTGTTTCACCTATTGGAAAAACACAACTATATTTTTTTAAATGACGAAAAATATTTTAGTAATCACTATTATCCAAGTAAAAGCATATAGCTTAAAGCAACATCAGTGCCTGACTTTTCTCTCTAACCCTTTTATTGAAAGCCCCCTTTCACCGTGAGGCAAACCTCAATTAAATGGAAAGAAACATCGTGCAATCACCCTTTCCAATTTTCCGCGCCTTCCCCGAAAATTGAGATCAAATCACCCCCAATGAAATTAATATGGGCGAGCGGAGAATATCTGTGTTTACAAAGGGCAGTGGTGCAATGAATTCCTGAGCTCGGGAAGCTTGATTGGGTAGTGGCTGATTTCGGTTCCGATGACAATTGAAGGGATGAGTGGATGTAGAGAAGGTATGTTAGAGTGCAAAATGGATTATTTTGTCGAATTTAACTCATTTTTCCTTCAAAAAGAAGAAATATGCGTTTGTTTATTTTATAGTTCAGTCAATATTAGGGAGTATAGAATTTTAATTAGCAGAGATAGCTGTAGTAGTAGGATTGTAATTCAAATTAAATCTCAAGAAGATAATCTGAAAAAAATCTGTTATTTTCTGATGGAATGTAAGTAAGTTCATGGCAACATGATGTTCTCTTTCAGAACTATCAATATTCAAGACTCATTTGTAATTTAAAAATACTGGCTATTTTAATTTTTATTACAAAAAAAAAGCATGTAATGTAATAAAACATTCTAATTATCATTGAAGTATTGGAAGATTTCTATTCCTAGAAAATTCCAATACTTTTATTTCGCCTTACAGTTTTTTTTAAATTTTCCTAGACATCTTAAATAAGAAGTGAAAAAACACCCGGCACGGTATTCATTGCTTACGAACAACTCCTGTTTTCGTAAGGCTTAGGGATTTATGAACTAAAGAAAAAGCAAGAAAACTGCAAAAATAAAATTTTGATAGATCGTGATTAAATACACCAAAATTTTTTCTGACACGTTTACCAGCCATGAAAAGTAACTTAGTTTCGAAAATACATTGTTGTGTAGGTAAAGTGACCCAACCATACAAACGGCACAACGATTATGACGTCAAACCCTAACTGTACGGCCTCGGTGTAGAGGATCTTGGTCGCAGCCCCCTTTATTTATGGTCCACCCATAAAACGACACGCGAATAAATTCGAAAGGGCTGTCCTTAAAGGAAACACGCGCTGCCCAGACAACCGTTTCATTTCAATAAGTGCCGCGGAAAGAATGGGCAATAAATATCACCGCCGACACAGTAGATGCCTCCGATCGCTCCAATTTAACAGGGGAGGCGACTTAAAATGACACTCGAGTGCTTTGGGAATGGATGGGTTTGGGTATTCAATAAGTTTATTTTCCAATTTGGATGATCAGGCAAACAATTTTTAAATCTGCAACGCATTCCAACAATTTTAAAATGGTTTTTATTTTATAAAACTGCATAGTTAGCATACATTTTTAAAGGAATAAATGTCAGTTCTTTTGTTCCCAAAATTTTGGGGATTAATTCATTTATAAAGGGTGTCTCAAAATTAACGCAAGATTTTAATTTTGAAAACTTTTGACAAAAGAGTGCGTATGTGCCAGCAAAGCTGTGGAGGCTATTTGCCGGATGTGTTATTCCATGAATAACCCTATCCTATGTTATGGCTCAATAAAAAATAACAATCTAAAGACAAAAAACTGTGTTTTCTATTTAATTCAAATCCTGCGGTCAAATTTTGGGACACCCTTTATTAGTTCTGAATGCATCTAAAGCCAATTGAACATTTTCAAGAGTTAAATTCTTGAACCGAACATTCAATTTCAAATGTTTGCCTAAAGGTTCATTCACTGTTTTACTTTCACTGTTCATCCTGAGTGATTCGTTCCTGTGAATCTCTAAAGTTTGCATAAAAACATGATGGAGTAAAGAGTGAAACGAAAATTCACGCTTTTCACTTTGGGTGATTCCTCCAATGTGACAACCAAAAAAGATTATGTTTGAATGAACAATCAGCACGTCCTTTTATTGAATCAATACTACAAACTTTCTTTGAACTGACCAAGACCATCCTCCTCCTAGGAAGCTTAAGTGCCTTAATGGGGGTCAACATAACCCACAATGAGGTATTTGCATGAGTGAGGGATTTGCTTGATTTTATACTTTTTCTATACATTATGGTCTAAAACTCCCAAATTTCTGATTTTTAAGTTCAAAAATGCGTTTTAAGTAATTTAAAATTCAATTTTATTTTTGCCAAAACGTCAGAAAAGTCACGTGATCAGAAAACGGGCTTCTATTGGATGTGACGTCACAGCGCATGAAAACCATTGTGTTTTCTGTTATCACGTGATCAGAAAACGGGCTCCTATTGGATGTGACCTCACAGCGCATGATTTGGGATTCGGAAGCGTTTTCGCGCCAAAACAAAAAACGAAATTTCAAAAATTTATATCTCAGAAACTAGGCTACGGAAATACTTGCTGTAAACGTCATTCTTCATGGTTTTTTATCTACTATTTTAATAAAATTTAATCCCAAAACGTGAGAATACCTCATTGGATATTCTGATCTAGCCTCTAATGTAGGCTCATCAGTTCTCATTGAGGACAGGAAGTATTTATTTATCAAATTACACTCCATTTGTCATCATTAAGGTGCCTGCCTACCTAAAAATGCCGTTTCGGACCAAAAATTCAAGAAAAATTTTATTATCTTATTTCAAAAAGCACATCTTAAGCTTTCCAAATAAGTTTAAATTTTGTCTTTATCTTTCCTAGAACCAAAGTTACAGAAATTTTACTTGAAACTAAAAAGACATTTTATTAAGGAAAAGGTAAAGAAATTCGCGTTTTTCTCAGAATCACATTTTTGCTATTTTCCTTCTCCGCAAAACTACACAACTCAAAATATTATAAGTGAATTTCTATGAAACTTGGGCAAAATACTTGACATGATATGGTTTAGGAGCCCTACTATATTTTTGGCTGTGGGAGTAATATTTTTTATTTTATGAATAGTATAACTTCAAACTTTACTGAAATTTGGTGGGTCTTTTTTTATTTTTCAAGTTTAGTGCTATAACTATTGATATTAAAATAATTTAGACATAAAAATAGTAGGCCTACTAAAATATGTTTTTACGAGGATGTATAATAAAGTTTACAAAACAAAAATATCTTCATATTAATTTGAGTTATGATGTTTTGCGGAAAGGCTGTTTGTTGTGATTTTTATGCATAAATTCTTCAATAATATAAAAATTTTAATTAATATTTAATTTATTTTTTATATTATTCATAGTTTTTAGACGCATTTAATTGTATACATCACAAATTAGTGCAACATTTTAATTATTAAAAAAGGCAACCTTAAAGGCAACGATATCTCCAGTATGTTTAATATCACGGTTCTTAACCATAATTTAAAGCTAGAAAATTCACCAGGAGGTAAAATAATATCGGCCAATATCGTTCTGTCAATATTAAGATCCGTCATTTTATCAAATTTATTTCTTTCGAATATAGTGTTGATTAGAATAATTATACTTAACTTTGTTATTAAATTTTAATTTGAAATATCTCGGAAAGTTATCAATTTTCACGTTTCCAGTTTGTTACAACACTGATAGAGTTTCTGTACAACCCTGGGTCGTCAAATGAGCGCATAGCGAAAGGAAGTTTAATAAGCGCTCTTTAACCCCTTAAATGGCTAAACGTGGCCTCCTCTCGACTCAACATTCCTCTTGAAAACCCCGATGACGATGAATTAAGCCCTCACCCTCCCACTTTTCCCGAAGATCTCCTCCAACCGAAGTGTGCTTCTTCAAAGGTTGTGCTGACGCGGAAAGGGTTTTCAAACGATATCTTGTTGAGAGGTATCGCTATACATTCTTTTCACGGGCTGTGGGACACACCAGTGTTGATAAAATAAAGAATAAGAAGTGTCAGTAAATTATAAAATTGAGGTTTTGGGAATGGGGAATTTATTTCATGTAAAAAGATAATTATTTCTTACATAAAATAACTGTTATGTTTGTCTTAAGCAACCATTAAAATTATCAGTGACAGATAAATAGTGTGCGCCTTCTTGTAATGCAAAGTCCCGAATGTCTTCGAATTTACCACCACTCTGTGTGATTGACTGTATATCTTCTTTCAAATTATGGGCGTTCAAAGGAAAATCTATTAAGTTCGAATTTTCTCATGATCAGTTTATAAGTTATTACTAGTATGTTCTAGCTAGATGATCTCTAGTAGTACTCTGGTCTATTTCTGGCCCTTAAAATCAGTAGAGTGTTTGTAAAGTAGAACACATGTGTTTCACTAACTTCATCCATAAAGACAACTTTAATCAGTTAAACATAAGTGAAAGATAATTCAATTATTATTTTATTTTTAAGTGTAAGAATAAGTAGTGTATACTCGTCTAGCATTACATATTTTCCGTTTTGATCATATTTTACCCCTTACATATTTAAAAACTTTTTAAACTTACAAAATCTTACTGTGAATAAAAGTCAAGAACTCTTTAAGGGTCATATTCACAGCCATCAGAGTCGGTATTAAATCCTATGTCAAAGAAGAAACCAATCAGAATAAGCGAAAAGCTAATTTTCCTTTCTTTGGCTGCTGATTAACACCGATACTGATTACTATGAATATGGATCCTAATGTAGGAAAACAACAATAAATTATATAATTCAGTAACATATCTTTCGCTTTTCACTTTTTTTTAAGAAATATCAGATCTTGTGTGTTACTAATTACCAAACACTCTAGAAAAAAAATTCCTCTGGTTTCTAGTACATTGATTTTTCAAGAACTGGTGGTAGTTTAAGGTAGAATACAATCATGATCTAAAAATTGCTTTTCAGTTCAAATATTCTTTAAACTCGTTTATCTAAACAAAGCAGGTGTCGGAAGGACACCTCTTTCCGCAAGGGAAGGAGATGCCATCTCCTCGTACGTTACGTCCACTTTCACTGTTATGATAAACGATGGTTTTCCTCGGTTTACGAACCTAATCGATGCTCCTCTGGAGGCTTGATTACCGAACTACTTTATGCGCGTTTACATGAACTTTCCTCGAGATCCATTAGGAGAAATAAAGAAAAGTGAAAAGCTAAATGTAAGGTCAGATGTATTAGTGTTTTAGCCGATATATCCGGATTATAAAATTTACTTCCTATAACTCATTCCGGACCTGTAAATGGACTTTTGCTTCGGGTTTATGTTCCGCACAAATGTTTTAAACATTAATTCAAAGCAGACAAGAAGCTTTCCTGAACGCTTGAATGCATGGTTTAAATCGTGTCATCGTTTTTGATATTTAAATGTTGATTAATACTAAGTTATACGTTAAGAAAGAGGGGACTGGGGCCATCCACTTTAATTGTTTTTGAAGTTGATTCTTAAAAGTAGTCCCAACTCATTTGTGGATGGATATCTGTGACTCTTGGATTACACCTGCTTGTTTTACATATTTTTTAGAAACGATCCGGCACATAAATCCGCGTCCAAATTTCAGAGTGCGGTTAAACCTTTTAAAAATATCCCCCTTCTTGGATTTGACCCTGACTCATTCCCTTTAGTTCATTACCGAGTGAAAGGTAATGAGTGTTAAAGGGATGAAGAAATAAAGGGAATTAGCATAATAAGCTTTAAATTTTATAGGATTATACTTTTATCATATTACAGGAAAAACGGACCATGCAATTTCACAAATACTGATCGCTTTTCAGTTTGGCGAGATTTCGAAGTTTGCTCGCTCGTTGGCGTCGTTCTGCCTCTTTCAAAAGATTCTCCAAAAGTGACATAGTGCCTTTCTCTTGCTAGATGTAACTAATCAACAGCTATCTAATGGTCTAGCTATATTAAAATAAGTACTCTTCTAGAATATCGTCTACTAGAAATCTCGCCAAGCAGATTTTTTGGCGACAGCTCACACATGACCTTCCGAAACAGAAAAATGGTTACCAGCGGCTGCATCAGTATCGGCGACTTTATCGCTTGCGCCGGGATTCTGGAATAGTACCTTAAAATAGAACAATTATTCCTATATTAGAACTTCAATTGAAATGTAGATTGTAAGTCATATAAACCATTTACATTACATTCCCTTACTTATGTGATATCTAAAGAGAAATTTATGGTATATGGTATAATTTTTCATACGCGATTAAGCCCAACGTTGATATTTTGCAGAAAAGGAGATCCTGACACAACCACATCACATAATCGAGCTTTTCAACCCTACGAGGGAGTGCATCAAAACAAATCGATCAACCAAAAGAAAAAGAATCGATTCAATGATTCATCCCATGCCCGTCAAATCCTTTCAAAATCGATTCTCCGCAAAAAAGAAAAAGAATCGAGCCCATTGTTTCTTTCGGGATGAGAGGAAGACGCATTGCTCGAGGTGCGGATTCGAAAGGTAGAAAGTCGGGACCGCCATCCATCAGGGAGGGTGATGGATGTCCGCCATTCATCCCTACCGACCGCATATGCAGATGGATTCAGCACGGCCGGAACAAACCAATCCGGCGGGTTCCGGATGTTTGATGGATTTGCGGCCAGGAAGAAAAGTTTTTCTGTGGAAGCTTTATGGAGAGTTTTTGTCCACGTATCATTTATAAAGTGCTCACTGTGGAGAAAAATTCGTGGAACTGGCTGGGAAAGGACAGATGGAGAAACAATTTGTGTCATTTAATGGACTGTGTGGAGTTTTATGACAGCATTTCTAGGCTAAGTTAGGTTACGATGCTTTTTGTTAGATTTGGTGATGACATAGGTAGCAGTGGATCGAAGCATTTAAATTTTAAAACAAAGGTAATAAGATAAAGGCTTTAATTTCATTTTGGTGGATGCGTACTTCTCTAAATTAATTTATATTTCTACCTATTTTTTTTAATTTATGGAAAGGATTTTAATTTTCACATGCGAACTAAAAACCCATCGTAGCCAAATTGGTTTCTTTATTCGATTTCATAAATTTTAAAATGTAATATAAGTTCCTCTTTTTATGAGAAGAGGTAGCAAGCAACTGAAGCCTATAAGTCTAATCTTCTTTATAATCATGACATTCTTAAAAGTATTAAGGAAAATTTCTGCTCTTGGAAAAAAAACATATTCGAATTTAATCAAATGTGTAACTAAAGAGAACTCCTATCCACTTTTACATTGTCCATAAAAGTATCAAAACAGGCATTTTCGAAACAATGTAAAACCAGTTTAAAACTCCCTTTCTTATTACGAACATCTTAAGTAGCTTTAAAGTAAAATAGTCGGTTTTATTTCCAAAACGAGATAAAAACTAGAGTTTACAGTTATTTCAGATCATTTTTTTTGTCGCAAGTGCAGGCGAATACACAAAGAATTTCCAAAGTAATTCTAGAACAAAAGAGCATGAAATATTCCAGGTTCGAATTGCGTTTACTGCAAAAGGGGAACTCCATTTCAACCCGTTAATCAAATCCACACCAACATAACGAGGTCCGCTGGATTCCCTAATTCTATTTATCCCCCCAAAAAAAAGTTTCTCCTCCACAGCTATTTCTTCATCCTAGAATAAGATGAAAGGAAAAAACAGGCAAGATCCAAATTAACAGAGAATGGACCGAAAAAAAAATCATTCGGGAACGGAATTTTCACAAATCAATTACCGTCCTTGCCAGGGGTCGAGTCCCCTTTTTATGGTTCGATAACCCATCAATTCGAAAGAGAGCGTTTTCGTTATTTGTTCCTTGTTTTCTTCAGAGATAGAAAAAAAATTTCGGACGGGCGTTCTTTTTTGTTCAGTTTCACGGTTCCGTTGTTATTTCGTCACTCGTTCTATTGTTCCAGCAGGGTACTAATGAGGCCGACTGTGCGCCGGGTCGTGTCAAATGGAACAATAAATTAATCGCTGCGACGTTCTTTAATTTCTCCGCCCCCTGCAGACGAGATATGAGCTAATGATCCGAATACAGCCCCATACGGCGATCTTCGAATGAATCGATTTTTTCCAGACGCCATTTTAGCGCTCTAGCGCTATTAACAGCAGTTTTCCATTAATACTGGAACAGAAAAGAATGAGAAAACTTCTTCCTTTTTTTCTTTCGCTCGCTTTTTTTTCTCGGAAGTTTTTGCTTCCAGTTCTTTTTTTTTATCAATTCCGGTTGTAGAGCGGTGGGAAACTTAAGGAATTACTTCCTCTTTTCCCGTACCCTCATCGTTCTTTTTTTCTTCTTCTTCATCATATTTTTGTTCCAAAACGGGTTGAGGGTGGAGTGAAACGTGTTTTTAATCGTGGCTCCGACGCGATATGCCTTCTTAATTTGATTAAGTTCCAACTTTATGGTGTTGGAATTTTTTTCAACATCTTTTTCGAAACCGCTAAGGATAAGAACTAACTCGAAAACTGCCGAAATTAAAATTCTCAGTTTGTTTCTCCAGAAGAATTTAAGAAAGCTGCAGTTCCAGTTTACTTTTTAAATAAGAGATAATATTTTGCATTTTCTTTTCAACGTCATAAAATCTTTTTATTTACTGATCCTGATACTGATTACAAGAAATCGGTATGGTTGCCTGGAGACAATCCAGTTCTCGGTATAAAAATCACGAATTGCTTTTAAGCAGCATTTTTTATGCTTCAATATATATACTTCCTGAAAGTAAAATATCCCAAAACAAAATCATGCTGCATTTTCTCTATTAGTGTTTGCGACAAGATATGAACTGTGGATATGATTAGCTTACAAAGAGGTCGTTGAGAGTGTATTGGTAACGGTTTTTCTTCCATAAAAGCAAATTTAAAACATGTTTCATTAATTTCTTAATGCAAAAGCAGTTTGTTTTTATCATGATAAATTCTGTCTGTAAGATACACTGAACAGATGGAAGTTATAAAGGTAAGCTTATAATTGCCATCAATATGGGTTATTAACAATTAATATGATCATCTTCTTTAGTTCAAAACACACTCTTTTCGGTTCTTTAATTACCTTATTAATGGTTGATAACATTGGTAATCTCATCTAATTACCATTTATATTTTATGATAATAACAGTTTACGAAAAGAATTTTCTTTTAATAAACTAATTATTCCATTATTATCTGGAACTAAATACATTAAGCATCACTTGAAATATATTCAATAGCTTTATTAGATTTTTCTCATTTGTTTAACCTCTCTAAATAAACTATATTATTTTACTAATTATATGGTATTAACCAGAAAAGTCTTATCTTCGTAGTTTAGGAACTAATTCGAATGTTAAAGGATTTTCACAAAAAGCCATCATTAAAATATTTCTTGAAATATTTAACAAGAAAAACTTAAATTTTATAATACTTCTTCATGTAGTGATTAAAAATCCTACTTAATAACAAAATTAAATAATCAGATTCCAAGAAGGTCAAGGAGTCTATTAAAGTTTTCGAAACATACCCTACGTTTTTTTCTCGAATTTTTTTACGTATGTATACCAAGTTTGGTGCAGATCGGAAAAAACTGTGGATTTGTATAAAAGACAAACATATATACACACATTGACTTTTATTCTGCCGTCCTAAGCTAGAACGTATTAAGTCCATTTTTCAAATTTTGAGATAATCGAGTTTTTATACCAAGTACTCTGCCGTCCATCTCGCTGAAGGTAGCGGAATGCTTCTTTCACCATCTTCTTCCGAATCTATAACCATTATACCTTTCCATTGCGTCCCCAATCGTTTAAAACCTCATGTGTGGGTGATACTTAGTTGTTATTGCCTAATGGATGTACATAGGACGTTCTAGCTTAGTAACATGCAGATAGGACAGCGTGATTCTATTTGAAGCTTGGCTAAAATGTCCTATGTCCATATAGCACTTCTCAGTGAGTCAGCTTCAGAGGATTCGCTGTGAATACAATGAAATGTCACAAGTTTAGTAACAATATTCTTTATTAAACACTAGCTGATATGCCCGGCCTTGCACGGGTGAAGAGTATAAATTTATTATTTGAGGCGTTTGCTATCAAAACCAGCTCATTCCATATTTTTCTGAAATCCACTTTTTAGCATATTTTGAAAGTGTAGAGGGTCCTTCATAACCTGGCGAAGGGATATAGCTCAAATCCAGCTCATTCCAACCGAAAATTAGATTAAAGGGTGAAAACTGAGATCTCAACTGTGAAATTTCAGATCATTTGAAAAAGTTAAGTGAATGTCATTTATTTAAAACTCGTAAAGATACAAATATTAACTGTTAAGGGGGTCCGGGACACGAAAATCGTCAGATTTTCAAAAAAAATTTTTGCTTTTAAAATGTAAACTAGTTTTTTCCTGCTTAAAATGATGCTTTTATTATGTTTCTATAATAAATAGAACCAGAGATACAATCCTTTGTTGCCGGCTGCTTTGGTAGTCTAGCATTATATGTTCTGCATTCAAATCCGTTTTTCTCTATGATGCGTTTTTTCACTGTTTCTCATCTTTAAATTGATATAAGTCAAGAACAGTTGAAGATAGATAGTTGAAATTTGAAACACATGCTATTCATACATTTTACTTTAATTGTGATTCAGCAAATTAAAAAAATTTGTTTAGTTTTTAAAATATGAATTTTTTAAAAAAGGTAACTTAAAAATTTCAAGAATTTTTTACATAATTGTTTATATTTTTCCAAATTATCAATATTTCTTAAAATGCTGAATCATAAATAAAGATAATATGTTTCTGTTTGATTTAGTGAAAAAATTTTGAAAATTGATTAATAATATTTTGACTTATATCAATTTTAAGCTACCCCTCTTTTTTTGACAAAAATGGAATTTAAAATTTTTCAAAATTTTTCTGAAAAGTTTTGAGGAGTGAATTTTACAATGAAACCGATGTTTTATCTTCACAAAAAATTTCAAAATTTTAAACTTATTGTAGCATATTTGACCACACGTTATACTTTAAAATATTAGTTTTATTTAAGTTAATTATATTTACAAGATAAATTTACAAACTCCATGTTTTGAGTTCTAGCCTGTTCTCTTTTACATTTGTTAGTTTTTTCTATTATGCACGTGCTTCGTGATGCCAGTCTCTTTTAAGAAAGTTTTCAGTTACTAGTACAATTAAAATGAATAAATTAGTTTACTAGTACCTTACATTAATTCCCCCCTTTGAAAAGACAGTCCATACCGATCTGGCTTTCTGGTGATGCGGCCAGATCGTCTCGGCGTAAACTCGTTGCTTCCATCAGCTGGCTCGTCTGGTTGTTCTCGAGTTTCTTCAGGGAATCTTCTTCTCAAGTGATCTGCATGAGCTCTAATGTTTCCTTCAGTTCTGTACGATAAAGGACCAGTTCTTTCAATAATTTTTGTTGGTTTCCACGATTGATCTGTTTTTCTTTTAATCCAAACTTTGTCCCCTTCGTTAAATTCTCTGGCTTGCGATGTTCTGTCGTGATACATTTTAGACTTCAAGCTTTCAGTATCATTAATGTGGTCTGGTTTTAGGCGATCAAATAGAGTACAAAGTTCTCTTTTTAAAAACAATTTTGCAGGAGTGGAACCTGTTGCTCGATGTACTGTAGTGCGATAGTTGAATAGAAAAACTTGTAACTGGTGTCGTCTATCGTTGAACCGATTGCATGCTTTCTTGAAACGAGTCTTGAATGTACGAATGACCCTTTCAGCTAAGCCATTACTTCTCGAATGATATGGTGTTGTTTTGATGTGTTTCACACCTTGACTTGCACAAAAGTCACGAAACTCAGATGATGTGTATGGTGTTCCATTGTCAGATACAATGATCCTACATATTCCATAAGAGCAAAATAACTCTCTTAAGCATCTTATCACTTCATTAGATGTTGTGTTCTTTAGATTGAAAATTTCTAACCAACGGGAATGAGAGTCAATGATGAAGAGCCAATTTTCACCATGCAACTGGGCGAAATCTAGGTGAATTCTGTCCCAAGGTTTTCCCGTGTTGTTCCATAAAAGCAATGGAGAGTCTGGGATATTAGGTTGATGTTCGTTACAGTCTAGGCAAGACTTTGCTGTTCTTTCTATCTCTAAGTCAATCGAAGGCCACCATACCGAAACTCTTGCTACTGATTTCATAGCTACTATTCCAGTATGAGATTCATGTAACTTTTCCATGACTGCCCGTTTTAGCTTTTCTGGAATGACCAGTCGATTGTTCCACATTAAAATTCCTTGTTCGTATGAGAGTTCTTCTCTTTTCTCAAAGTATGGGAAAAACTGTTCTTGAAGATCTTTCTTCATCGGCCAACCTTTATCTAAGTATAGAATTACTTTCGACAAAATTGGGTCTTTTTCAGTGAGTCTTCTCAGAGTTTGCTTTGTTAAAATCAACTCATTGAGTGTGTGATTTATGATACGGTATACAAATGACGTATCTTCAAACTCGCTCACTTCGTTCTGTGGTAAAGGTAAGCGTGAAAGAGCGTCAGGTACAACCATTTGTTTTCCAGGTTGGTGTTCTATCTCGTAGTCAAAAGCACTCAAGGTAACTGCCCATCTTGTAAGTCTTGAAGCAGCTAACTTTGGAATTTCACTGTTCTGGTTTAGAATGCGTTCCAGAGGTTTGTGATCACTTTGTATTGTGAAATGTATGCCGATCAAGTATTTATAAAACTTCTGCAAACCAAACATGATTGCAAGAGCCTCTCTATCTATACTTGAATAGTTGCGTTCAGCTTTTGTTAATGTTCTTGAAGCAGCAGCTATCAACTTCAGTTCTCCATTAATACGGTGTTGAATTACCGCACCAAGTCCTCTAATTGAAGAATCACACGCTAATACTATAGGCAACTTGGGATCAAAATGTACCAGTACAGCAGGTGAGGATATGTGTTCTCGTATTTGTTCAAAAATGTTCTGATGGTGCTTAGTCCATTTCCAAGGAGTGTTCTTTGTTAGGAGATCATGCAATGGTGAACATATTGATTGCAAATTCTTCACAAAACGACAGTAAAAATTTACTGATCCAAGAAATGATCTCAATTCAGATATGTTCGTTGGAGAAGGTTGTTCTTTTAGAGCTTTAATACGATCATAATCAGGTTCTGTGCCATGCTCGCTTATGACATGTCCTAAAAATTTGATTTCGTTCTTGAAAAGTTGCAGCTTATTCATCTGTGTTTTCAAACCAACTTTTCTGAATATCTCGAAAACTTTTCTTAATCGTTCTGAGTGTTCTTTAAGATCTTTTCCTCCTACCGCAATGTCATCTTGAAACCATGCAACACCTTCAACTCCAGTCAAAAACTGATCCATCAGTCTTTGGAAAATGATAGGCGCAGCAGAAATTCCAAATGGCATCCGGCAAAAGCGATAATAACCTCGGTGTGTGGCTATTACTAAGAATTTTCGAGACTGTTCACTAACTTTAACTTGCAAGAATGCATCTTTTAAGTCAATTACGCTGAAGATTTTACAGCCGTTCAACTTGGACAAAATGTCATCTAACGTTGGATAGGGATATTGATCTTTTATCATATACTTGTTTATGGTACTTTTAAAATCACCACATAGCCTTATTTGCCCGTTTTTCTTTGCTGCGTACACTACAGGAGAAGCCCATTCAATAATTTGTTCGTTGACGTCTACTGGTTCTAATGTACCGTTGCTGACCATGCGATCAATTTCAGCGTCTGCTGCCGATTTTAATGCATAGGGTACTGGTCTTGCTTTGCAAATAACGGGTTTGGCATCTTCTGTCAGCTTGATGTTAACTTCAAAGCTTTGGACTGTTCCCAATTTAGATTGGTCGAATACATCAGCATAATTCTTTATGATTTCTGCCTTTAATGGTTCATGTGTTTCATTAATGCTTTTTACCGAAAATTTGGGTTCAATGTTGAAAATTTTCATAAGATCTTGTCCTAATATCGGAATACTGTCACCGGGTACTACTGTTAATGAGCAGGAATCCTTTGTTTGTGTCCCAATCTTCACAGATGCTTTAACCTCTCCTAAAGTCTCGATTGGCTTGTCGGGATACGCAATAAGAACTTTAGATTTTGTTAAACGAGGCTTCCCTATCTTTTTGTAAAAACTTTCAGGAATAATTGATATGCTAGATCCCGTGTCATATTGAAAAACAAGTGATTTTCCATTTACTTCAACCGTCACCTCGTATATGCTCTTGTTTTCTCTACCTTTGAAAATCTGATGGACAAACTCTGCTCTCCCAGATTTTACACACACTTTCTCGAAATGCCCTTTTGTATTGCAAGCTTTACAAATAGCTGTTTCAGCTCTACAGCTCTCCCCCTTCTGATGTTTCTTGTTCCCACATCTTAAGCACATTGTTCCCTTATTTATTTGAAATTTGCTCCTCTTAAAATCCTTTGAGGTGGTGTTTGTGGTGTTCTGTTTATTCGGTTTTCCCTTAATTTTGTTCACTCTGGAGTTAGAAGTGGACTGTTCTGATTTATAAACCGATTCTATCACTGCAGCGTTTAATACAGCTGACTCAAAATTAAGAGCTGTTTTCTCAACATCTAGTAAAGTCGAATTTCCATCTGGATGCTCCCTAAATATGTGTTCCTGTATACGCGGGTCGTTAATGCCAACTACAAATTGATCTCTCAAACGTTCATCAAGAGTGTTTCCGAACTTGCAATTCACCGCTAGTGTTCTAAGTGCAGATATAAAATCCGTAATGCTTTCATCGCTTGCTCTAAAACGTTGTGTGAATCTTGTTCTTTCAGCGTGAATATTAAAATTCGGTTTGAAATGTTGTTCTAATAATTCTTTAATGTCATCATAAGATTTATCATCAGGAGAAACAGGTTCAAAATGGTCATTTACTAGCCTATATAATTCCTTTCCAATACTTCTTAACAGTAAATCACGTTTATGTTCTGGGTTTTCAATGTCAAAAACCTTAAGTTCTAGTTCAAATCTACGCAAATAGAGTCTGATATTGTCCTTTTGAGGTAAAAACTCTTCAAAATTGAACTTACTCAGATTTACTCTTTGTTGTAGAGGCTGAGGATCATCTACCTGAGGCTGTTGATTAGCTGTAGCCATTTCAGATGTCTTTCGTGTGCTTCTATTTCTCTTTCTGACCATCTTATTTAGACTTCTTCCAGTTTTCCTTCGTCGCCATAATGTAGCATATTTGACCACACGTTATACTTTAAAATATTAGTTTTATTTAAGTTAATTATATTTACAAGATAAATTTACAAACTCCATGTTTTGAGTTCTAGCCTGTTCTCTTTTACATTTGTTAGTTTTTTCTATTATGCACGTGCTTCGTGATGCCAGTCTCTTTTAAGAAAGTTTTCAGTTACTAGTACAATTAAAATGAATAAATTAGTTTACTAGTACCTTACACTTATAAATAAAAATTTTTTTCTGACGTGTCCCGGACCCCCTTAAACTGGAAAAATCAATTTCACACAGCTTAATGGAACAAAAAAACTGAAAAAAAAGCATGAAAAATCGTGTTTTTGCATAAAAATCAGCTCATTCCAACCTAATTAATGTAATTACGCCCAAGGTAAAGCAACTGGAATGAAAATGAAAAACTAATCAAATTCTAGGTGGTTATAACTTCAATTAAAAATTTAAAAAACAAATTTAGCTTCAGAACTGTGGACGTGAGAAGTTTTTGTCCATCCTGTTAAATTTCCAAAAATGGAATAAGCTGGATTTGATAGGAAACGCCTCATTTTTAAGTTTTCCCAAATACATTTCTAATTTTGTATAATCAGCATTTACCAATCATACCGGTATCCCAAGCGTCTTTTTCATATTCCGGTGTTCCCGGTAACTTTTCCTATCCCGGTGTTCCTATAGTAATTTTTCTTTTCCCGGTGTTTCCGGGTTGATTAAAATTCCTTCAGTTCTCAAGCAATATAATTTTTGAATGATTTCCACTTTTACAACATGGAAAAAATATTATAAAAATTATTTAAGATTGCTTAGATCCCTTGATTAATCATATCTTTAAGAATTAACGTTTTTGGGGAAATTATTCAATAATTAAAGCTTATTCAATTTTGCAAATTACGAAAAAAATCAATCTTTTTTAGTTGAAAATGAGTTTTAATAGTTTTTTGTTTGTTAACCAACTTTCTTAAAAGCTAAAATATTATCACCTTTTAATTTTACATCCTCGTTTCCATGGAGACTTTTTTAACAACATCATAATCCATAAAGCTTTTTAAAATATAAAAATTAGATAACCTCTCAAATAAAATGTGTTAAACTTATACTTAAAACTTTTAAATTTCATTGAAATAGATTTTTAAATTAGTAATATAATTTTTAAATAGACTTGTACCTAGTGTTTCTATTAAAAACTTGTAGTTTAGCATTAAGTTTTCTTTGTAACAATGGAGTAAACAGATCTCTTCTTAAAGAGAAATAAAGCTATTTCAGCAAAATGACCATAAAAAGGGTCAAAAGAGGGTGAAGGGGTCATTAAAAGTTTTCGAAACATAGCCTATGTTTTTTCTGGAGTTTTTTTACGTAGGTATACCAAGTTTGGTGCAGATCAAAAGAAAACTGTGGATTTGTATAAAAGACAAACATATATATATACACACATTCAATTTTATTATATTAGACTAGCTGGTATGCCCGGCCTTGCACGGGTGGAGATGGAGATTTCTTTCCTTAAAATTTTAAATTCATTTCCAACCTTCCAGGCGCGGACCCAAGGGGTAGCACTCTGGTCAGCACCCCTCCCTTCGGAACCCAAAAAGGTTGTCAAAATGAGTAAAACCCTACTTTTACCAGTCTACTTTCCAATTTTTTTTTCTAGGGGAGGACCCCCATACCTCCCATTAGTACCACCAGGGGATCTTCAGATATAATTTTTAGGAAATCCCCAATATTTTGACATTTTGGGTGAAAAAGTAAAGGTAATAGTGTTGAAAAGTGCCCCCCTTAGACTCAAAACGTTTCTAAAAATATGTTTAAACCCTACTTTTACACGTCAAATTAAAAAATTGTTATGGGGGAGGACCCCCATACCCAATGGTACCAACGGGGATTTTGTGTGGGAAAAGTGCCCCCCTCCTCTTGGAGTCGTGCTGGATCCGCGCCTATATTTTAATGAGTGAAAGGTGTTGAATCAAGCATTTTAAATTCTGAACGATTTCTGCATTTACCACATGATTCCCATAAAAAACAACAAAATATTAGAAAAGTATTCTTCCAAAAATCCTTTAAAATGCTCAATTAGAGCCCTTAATTAATCGTATTTTCATGATTTTATTATATCTTTGGTATAAAATTTAATTAAACATTCCTGTAATTTAAGAAAAAAATACAATATTTCCATTTAAAAGGTTTTGAATATTACTCTAGTTTTTTGGTCTGTTAACCAACTTAATAAAAAGCAACAATATTATCTTCATTTGATTTTTCATCCTCGTTTCCATGGAGACTATTTTAACAACAGTGCTATTCCATGAAATTTTTATTTAAAAATTAAACGATCAAATAAAAATATTCTGCACTATACCCAGTTTTAAAATTTAAAATTTTATTGAAATATATTTTTAGATTAATAATATAATTTTATACAGCTTTAGATATAGCATTTCTTTTGAAAACTTGTTATTTTGCAATATGTTTTTTTTGTAACAATGGGGTGAACAGATCTCTTCTTGAGGAGAAATAAAGCTATTTCAGCAAAATGACCATAAAAAGAACAAAAAAGGGGTCAAGGGGTCAATTAAAGTTTTCGAAACATAGCCTATGTTTTTTTGGGGATTCTTTTACGTAGGTATACCAAGTTTGGTCCCGATCGGAAGAAAACTGTGGATTTGTATAGAAGACAAACAGACAAACAAACAAACACACACTTTACTTTATTATATTAGACTAGCTGATTTGCCCGGCCTTGCACGGGTTGAGAGTATAAATTTATTATTTTTAAGTTTTCCCAAATACATTTCTAATTTTGTATAATCAGCATTTACCAATCATCCCGGTATCTCAGGCGTCTTTTTCATATTCCGGTGTTCCCGGTAACTTTTCTTATCCCGATGTTCCTAGTCATTTTTCTTATCCCGTTGTTCCCGGATGGACTAAAGTTCCTTCAGTTCTCAAGCAATATGATTTTTAAATAATTTTATTCACATTTAAGACATGGAAAAAATATCCTAAAAATTTTTTAAATTGCTTAGATCCCTTGATTAATCATATCTTTAGGAAGGGATTAACGTTTTCCGTGATATTATTCAATAAGTAAAGCTTATTCCATTTTGAAATCTCTCTATATTAAAAAAAAGTTACTGTCACCGCCGCCGCTGCCGCCGCTGCCGCCGCCGCCGCTGTTTCAGAAAATTTAATTTTTCAACTCTTTGAACTATCATATCGCAAAAACTACTTGATAGAAATTTATGAAATTTGAAATGTTTGTAAAGGAATATTTGGGGCACATTTTCGAACAAAAAGCTAAGTGATGTGATAATTAGTACTGGGGTATTTTTAAGGTCAAAGTTGAAGTTTTTCTTTTTTCGCCGCGTAATCCAGTTCAGCGAAATCTATTAGCAGCAGAACTATGATTTTTTGCAGCCTAATACTCTGAAGTATGAAGATGTGCACTACGTCGCCCCTTTTTCGAATTTCGAATTTGGTTTAGAGTAATTAATTTTTTAATTTTCGAAATTTTTGACACTTTTTCGTTTTTTTCTATCTAAAATGAAAACTAATCACGGTATCAATATGATTTTTTAAACACTTATATTCTTATTTTTTAGAAAGAGATTGGCGTTTAGTTCTTTAAAAAATTCTAATTAGTTTTGGAGTAATTAAGCATCAAATTTTCATTTTTTTCATAGTTTTAGTAGGTCTTTATCAGACGTGTTTAATGTTTTTAAATTTTATATTTGCCTGTTCACTAGATTGTCGCGAGCACGGATATTTAATTTTAAAGTTTTGAGGTGCACATTTTTGCTCTAAGTTTGCTAGCGATATAGTATAGACTTGTTTAATAATTTTTTAAAGATACTTCGATATTTTTTGAAATACTAGAGAAATAAATAATTTAGCTTTTTTTAGTGTTATTTGTGCCGATAAAAGGAAGAGGATTTTCCACAACTTGTCTCTGCTAAACTTTTGACAACTTTTTCTCTGCTAAAGATCGATTGCAGATATTACAGATCGCGAAGCGATCTGTAAAGAGCTGCATAGCAGTTACGGGGGTTGGTGAGCGTAAGCGAGCAGGGGGCGGTAGCCCCCTATCCATTAAATTATTGATAACTTAAAAAGGAATATTTCAGTAATAGTTTTATTTTGATATTTTCGTGGTAATGATCCGAATTAAGTTATAGAAAAGTTTGAGAGATAAGAAGTTTCGATATTAAATGATCATCAACTACACTCTGTTCATTTAGAATTAGCGCCTGAGACGTAATGTATTAGAAGCATTTATAATTCTAATTATCGTCGAAAAAATTTTCTTCTGCAATGACAAGTCAACCTAAGCAGAAGTAGTTAAAATACTGTAGAAACAATCGGTCACTGAAGTTGTCTGATGAGCGTTATTAAGCATTGTTGAGCGTTTTTGATCCTGTTTCAGGCGCCTATTCTAAATAAACAGACTATAAGCAGACAAGTTCCAGGTTGTACTGGATAGTTGAGATGAAACAAGCGAGCTCTGCTCGCTAAGATCGCGAAGCGATCTTCAAAGAACTGCGAAGCAGTTCCGGGGGTTGGTGAGCGATAGCTAGCAGGGGGCAGAGCCCCCTAGTTTAAGAAAAAAAAGTCAGTCTTTTCTAGTTGAAAGGGAGTTTTAATAGTTTTTGGTTTGTTAACCAACTTTCTTAAAATCTTAACAACAATGAAATTCCATAAAGCTTTTTAAAATATAAAAATTAGATAAACTCTCAAATAAAAATATGTTAAACTATACTTAAAACTTTTAAATTTCATTGAAATAGATTTTTAAATTATTAATATAATTTTTAAATAGACTTGTACCTAGTGTTATTTGTAATTGTAATATTTCTTCCTTCAAGCCTTACAACAGCATTTCAGTTGCTACAAATTGTAGGTATCACAAACAAGTAAATTAGAAAATAGGTCACTTGAGATCCTTAGTTAGCCTGAGGGGTGTTTTTGAATTTTTTAAATTCACAACTTTATCAACATGAAATATATAACAATGAATGAATAAGTTATTTATGCAATTTAAGTTAACAAGTTGCAATTAAGTTAAGTTTGGATAATATTATAATTTAAATTTAGACTAGACTTGGCTGATTTATTTGTGGCCTAAGTAGCCAAAAGGTTAGCAATTTGTCGCTAATTAAATTTAGAGGTAGGTAGGTAGGTACCTGCCCAGTTAGTAAGTCTATAAGGTAATGTAACTAAACGACTGGTAACCCGAATATTCACGGCCTAAGGTTGAGAACGAATTATATAAATATAGGTAACAAACACACTCAGGTACACTCACTCGTCATCCAATGAAACGTCTTTAGTGTTTACTGGCAGTTTTTCATAGAACTTCAGGCGGTTTTTGGGGATTATCGGTCTCAATCGGGTGATTAAATTTTCTTTTCTTTGCGCCGCAACGCCGAGGAGCCCAACTCTGTTTTGAGGTTTAGGCACCCCTTTTTTGTACGCAGAAGCGGTCAGATGGTTGAGCTCCCGGTATTCCTCACTGTAGTTCGTTTTGAACTGTAATTTTTTTTTTTTATTTCCAATGGCAGATTATGAACAATTACAGCGAACAACAAAAGAACAAAAAGATCGCAGGCTGCAACGGAGTTCATTAATCCAAAAGGTCTCGAGCTTCCCAGTAGCGTTCGAAAAGAGTGGCCTTGCGCAGGGCAGGACACTGATGGAGATGCGCAGCATCCATCACCTCACCAGAGGCGCAAAGAGTGCAGGAAAGAGAGGAAACTAAATTGAAACGAAAAAGATGGTTCCGGAGGCAGTCGTGGCCAATGGTTAGGCGGAATTCGGCCACTGCTCTTCTCCTTGGAGCTCTACACAGTTTTCCCATGGCGTTCTTCCAGGGTTTTTGGAGGGTTCGGTTAGTCAGGTCCTCCTTGACATGCGCTTTAAATGCGGCTTTAACTATAATTTTGATGTAGAAGAAGGGCACAGGGCGGGAGATACGCGTGTTGATTAATGCACCCTTTTTAGCGAGATGGTCCGCTTTCTCATTGCCTGGAACCCCACAGTGGGCAGGGACCCACTGGAGGACAATATTCTTCTCGAAAGAAGCCAAGCTTTCAAGGAGATGTCGACATGTCAGTACATCCTGCGTTAAGGGATTATTATAAGAAGCTATAGCCAGTAGAGCAGCTCTAGAATCACTGAGGATGACTGCTTTTGTAAAGTTTTCTAGATGGCAGAGCAGCTGAGACAAGGCTATTCGTATAGCTAATGTGACCATTTATTTTTTGATTCAAAACGGGACATTGGTTTATTTAGGTTAATTAACAGGTAGTCAATAAAAAAACTTCTTAAAAGTTATTTATTCAGAAAAAGTCTGTTAGCTTAAAAGTTACAAATAAAAAAATATATATCCGAAACGTTTAGTTATATTGATATTTATCAGAGGAACAAATTTGCTTTAAGCTGGTGATGATTTTAATAAGTAAGAATGAAACTCTTTTTCTCTCGCACGTTTTTTTATAATCACCTTAATTTTCAACATCGCCTTTAGAACTGAAATTTGTAACTGGGTCTTCTCAAATGTCCACAATTTGTTCATCATAGAAAATACTCTTTCTACTGGAGCATTTGTAGCAGGCAAACATAAAATATATTAAATTAAAATAGAAAAGTTTTCATGCTGAAGTGAAGATTGTTGGCTTAAAAGTGTTTGAATACTTCCACCCAACGAGTTTCCGTGGAAACATTTAGAATATTCCATTCGGTTACTTTCTGCGATGGCGATGTAATGTAGTTACAAATTAACGAAAATTCGCCAAAAACACTCAAATTTTCACGCGGTTTCAGAAAACGGGACAATTTTGCGTCCCAGAGTTCATTTCGGGGACACCGGGACTCGTAACTCTAAAAAGGGACAGTCCCGTTCAAAACGGGACGTCTGGTCACGTTACGTATAGCAGCAATCTCTCCATCGAAGGCTGTACCGTGTCCCACGGAATGGTAAAAAGAAAAGATTTCGGAGAATACTCCGGCACCTGCGTTTGAACTATCAGACAGGAGAGATCCATCTGTGAAGATCCTCAACCACTGTGGTTCGGGGTAAAAGATGTTTTAACCCCTCTCGAAGAGAACACTCACAAAGTCAGGAATGAGAGGTCTCGGCCCGAGTTTTTTCAGTTTAGTTTCGGATTTGTAATATTTTAGTTAAAGGAAATAAATTCCACTCATTTCATAGACATCAGTTTTGGATGAATTTGCCGCTTGGACGGCGCAAGAGAAATTATGAAAGTAATAGATATTTTGCTTTCTTGTCATTGAAAGCTTTACTTGGTGGTGGAACGAGTCCGCAGACATAAATGTATGCCCTGTCTCCAAGTACTTCACTTCTACTCTCTCAGCGCTAACTTCAGACGAATTCACGATGTACACGGAGAAAGATAATAGGGCCCAATTCTTCCCAACACCTCACTTAGGACGTTCTAGCTTAGAATGACCAGCAAATCTAGTGAAATGGACATAGGACAAAGTAAATTTTTATGGCTTCCTCATGGACATAGGACTTTCTAGACTAGCTCAAAAGATGCGCGTGACCGAGATCCACAAGACCACGTCCATGGACTTAGGACGTTCTAGCTCAGGACGGCAGTATTATATTAGATTTTTAGCTGTTGTGAAAGGTGAAAAAAAATAATTGAACGCAATAAAGATAACACAGTTACATTTATACAATAGTTATAGTATACATACTTAATATCTTCCGAGGTGTCGAGAATACTGTATATAATTCGTTTTTAAAAGAGTAATACTAAAAGGAACACTTACAATGTTGGAGACAATGTTCTCACTTGTTGAAACGTTGTCAATGTTGTCAAGGAGTCAATGAATGAATCACTTAAAATTTTAGAGAAAGTTAATAATTCACTGATTAAAAAATTTGTTTATAATACCGATGTGCATTATACAATATATATAGATCTATTTAAAATAAGTTTAAGTAAAATTAGATTAAGTAACATTACTATTTTAACGAGTTAAAGTTAACAAAAAAATATATAGAATTTAACATGTTATTTGAATTCTAAATGCATTATTTGAAATTTTGTGATATGAATGATTTACTACATCAGAAGTACGAATTAATTAATGAAATTAATGCAAAACAGAAAATATGTTTTTTATTTAATTTGAAATAATATTACAAATTAAGCAATTATTATAAACAAATCGTATTTAGATGGAATAAAGCCAAGACCCTCTATATAAAGGCCTCCCAACTCGTCCGTGCAACGTCATCAATTTCACCAAGACCCTCTATATAAAGGCCTCCCAACTCGGCCGTGCAACGTCATAACTTTCACTCATTTTTGACGTCACTCCATAGACTTAACATGGCAATTTTCACTCACGTTTGACGTCACTATCATCACGACGCCATGTTTTAAACTTTCTGAATTGTTAACAGTGAACAAGGAATATCCGTGTTTTTGTTATTTAACATTAATTTAACAATGTTAAAATTAACGCTGTAATAATTTTTAATGGCTATCGCTATTAAAATCAAAGTCTAATAAGTAGAAATTTGAAATAAACATAAAAAAAACAAAAATATCTTTTAATTCAAAAAAATTGATGGAACAACAAACACAATCGTGATGCCATCTGCATAAAATGCAATAATGCACATACCAAACTAATTAAATAAAACTTAGTTCATTGTTCATTAGTTCATTTTCCTTACTATAAATAGAAGGTTTAATTATCGCCAGTTTCAATTCTTATTATAAATTAAAGAATCTAATGGGTCAAATAAATTATTTACTGTTGCTACAGTTCAAAATTCAATGATTTTTTGTTTTAAAAATATTTTCACATTTTTATTTTACTAGTGATTTTTTTATTTTCTAAATAAAATTAATAGTATTGTGAGAAAAAAAACCTACATTACATTCATTATTTGCAAACTAAACAAATATCCATGTTAGTCTTAAGCCAAAAAAACTGAATGAAAATACAAGAAATCTGGACAAAAGGGACAAAATTTTGAATCTAAACAAAAGATTTTTGAGTTTCAAGAACAGTGATATCAGCCTTGAAGAGATACATAGCGGGAGAAGTCAAGAAAGTAAGTTTTTATGCCCCATAGACTTAACATGGTAAATTCGCCGATTTTCACTCACGTTTGACGTCATCGCACGGAGTTGGATGGCCTGTTATATAGAAGGTCTTGATAAAGACCTAGTTTCACCCTCAAAACCATTATAAAACGAAAAAATATAAAAATCAAAAATTAATTTAATTTTCTATCCTCACTCAGTAAAGATTAAAGATTTGGCACAGAGAGGTAAGACAAGACCCTCTATATAAACGCCTCCCAACTCGGCCGTGCAACGTCATAACTTTCACTCATCTTTGACGTCACTCCATAGACTTAACATGGCAATTTTCACCCACGTCTGACGTCATCACCCGGAGTTGGATGGCCATGTATATAGAGGGTCTTGGGTAAGAAGCGTGTTGTGAATACAAGTGAGACTCTGAACTATTGTTTCAAATTAATATTTATTTTATTACTAAGTGAAGAACTGCGTGGCAACATTGTTTAATATTTTTTAGAATTCTGATAAATGTAAATAGAAGAAAAGATAATTTAATAGCTCTAATTTAAATTGACTAGATTGTAAATAAATGACCTGTTTTTATTAAGGAAAGGCTTCGTCATTATTTGGATATTCTTGCTAGCGATTAGAGATAGTTAAGATAGTTATTAAAGAGCGTTTTACACTTTCAATTTTAAAAACTGTCACGACTTTTAAAATTGTTTTCTCCGCATTGTGACACCTCTAGCAGTGAAGAAGGTTCTACAGTGAAGCAGGTTCTACAGAGAAACTCTCCTTACAATACAGGTTGTTACCCTTCCGTTACCACTTCGTTACTGTAATTTATTAATACTATACAATGGGATAACACCTACGTTAACTTAAAATAGTCTACAGATTTAAAATGCAAATAACTGAAAAGAAAAGAGCTCACATGAGCTTCGTAAAAACCCATAACCTTCAAAAATAGAAATTGAAGTTATATTGAAATTATATACGAACTTGGGCAGTATATGCTTAGAACACACATAATTATAAGACTCCCTTTATGATTTCTATAAATTTTATGTGTAAAAAGCATTTAATTATTTATGTTTTATCCAGCTAAATCCTTGGACATCAATATTATTGTTAGCGGTAAAGGAAAAGTTGAAACAATTTGGCCCGAATCATTACTAAAGTAGTTCAGTTATAAGAAATTTAGTATCACTCAAACTATTTCATAAGAATTAGAAAAAGCATCAAATAAATTTCGAAATTAATATTTTAGATTTAAGTTAGTTGGCAACATTAGGGTTCTGAAGATTTTTTGCTTAAAACAGCAGCTAATGCAAACGATAAGTCAGGGCACTAATTAAAAAGGTGTTCAATATTGGTGGCTTTACTCCACTGTCTTCTAATGGAAGACAGCTTTAAAAAATCTTTCAGTTGTTCGAAAACAATTTATCTCTCGAAATCCGGGACAGAATATTTTGGCAAGCACTGTCAATAGCACTCTCCGTTCTTTTGGCATCCCTGTGTTCGTCGTTCTGGAACGAAAATAGTTCCAAAGGGGAGGACGGAAAAGAAAGAGCAGTGATATTATCGATTCGACCACTGACCCGAAAGAAACTTCTTATGGGGACGATCGAAGAACAAGTACCAAACGATAAATTTCCTTTCTCCGTCTGCAGAGAGAATTTTAAACACAGTGGCATCTATGGTAGGTGTCGGAAACCAATGACATGTAAAGGATCTCCACTGACAGAGATAAGCGTTATTTTCGGACAGTTTTTTTATTAGTTGTTGAAAATAAAACGTGTTTTATTATTAGTTTAATTATTTAAAAAGTGTTTTTAAATTAATCACTTTATTTTTTGCCTTGATTTCGTTAAAGAAAACTAAAATTGTTGTCTGACTTTCATTATATTTTTATTTTTTAATAGGGATTAAATACAGGGTGTTTCAAAAGTCCGTTTCACGGTTTTTGTTTGGAAACAACTTCTCCTAGGGTCATGGAAGTAAGGTCTAAGCCTAGTTAAGTGGCCATGGAGAATCCATTGGGATGATTTACAGCGCCCCTATCGGCGAAATAAAAAGGTTAAACAACTAATTAATAAACTAAAGTAGATGGAGTGAAAACTTCAGTATGAATATTGTGGCAATATTATGAGAACTCACAGAAAAAATTTCATGAAAATGTTGTTAATATTTGTGGAAATATTAGACAAAACATCTCTAATCTAATAAAAGGTTTTTGATGAACGGTTTCCAGAGAAAAACTTTTTAATTACTGATTCGTATAACACATTCTTGGTATCAAACTGTTCGGATTCTTTTGAGGATGTGCAAAATGCCCTTAAAATTTCTAAAAAAAAATCTTCAATTTAAATATATATTCCATTTTTTATTACGGAATAAGGTTGCAGTTGTTCTTGTCGTTGCTGCTGTAGTCCATGAAAAGTGTTATCAGATGTTGCAATGTGTGTATGAACCGCCATTGCAGAGACAATTTTTGCAGATGGTGTGTATTGTTTTTTCTGGTTTTATCTCCATACCCGTGTAGGTGGCCAACCTATCCGAGGCAATGGCAATCCCTTTTCCATGAAAAAAAACGTTGCAGTTATGAAGCAAATACTGTCAAACAATTTTATTATACATCCGATCACAACGACCAACTGACGCCATATTTTATTAAATGAACCAAATTTTCTTCACGATAAGAAAAGTACTATCCAAGTTATGTATCATTCAAACACTAATAAAATTATTCTTAAAACTTACAGACATGATTTTCAAATCAGAATTTCATACATTTTGTCTGAAATTTATAAATTTTAGTCTGATAATCGAAATTATATTGTAAACATTAAACATTGAGTGTCAACATGTTTTGTCTCTTACTATTTCTATTTTCAATGGAGGGAAAGGTATTGTTTAACAAGTCTGGGTTTAAACTAAAACAAAAATATATGAATAACTAGTTATTCCATTTTCCTGGATGGATGGTAGTGTTGATTGGAATATATCTCCAATCGTTTTGCCCTTTTCTTCGGAGGGCATCCTCAGTGGCGAAAAGATCAACTACAAAAAATCCAAAATTTAAAACTAAGTAACAAACAATTACTGCGTGAATGCTCCAAGTAAAAACGAAGTATGAATAGGAAATCAGCTATCATGGAGATGACCTGTGACGTACTTTTAGAAAGTTGGTTGACGTTTCTTCTGCTAATTGTTTTTATTAATGTTTTAAAATGTGAGTTGATTAAGCTTTGTGGGCTGGGTTTGTGAGGATTGCGAAGTAATCTAAAAAGTCCTGCTTATAAGCAGTTTACGGGGGTTGGTGAGCGATAGCGTCGTAGTTTAATAAAAAAATTAAAGAAACTCACGATGTTTCCAAATAAAAGCCTTGAAAGGGAATTACCAAACACCCTGTATATACTTTTTTTTAAAAGAAATTATAATTTTTTAAAGGTAAATATTTGCAGAAGAGGAATATTCAAGTTATGTTTTAATAACTAATGAATTGGCTTAGATGGGGAACAAATTTCCGATCGGTGTTATTTATTGAGTAAATAAATTTTTAAATTTTTAGTTTGGTATACTTCTCCGCCAAAATATGCTATTTCGAGAAGATGAACGTTCGCCGATCTTACGAAGATCAGACGCTGGATGGAAATTCTCAGAAACTTGTTTTTTCCATCGTTAATACTCTTTGTTTTTAGAATAAGTGTTTTGAGGCCACGGTTTTTGTATCACGGAAATATAGATGTATTAAAGAACATTTTATGTCTCCTAATAAGAAACGTGAGACGAGAATATATCCTCCTTTTTATTAATAGTTTCTGAGAACGAGGAGAATATTCTAGGAAATATATTTATAAACATTCTAAAGTATGCATGGAAAAGTTTGGATTCAAATTTTTTGCTTTACAGGAAAAAATCCTCTGGATATATATTCTCCATGCTTTCAGAAAACATTCTTAATTAAAAATTAAGGAGTCTATGGAACTTCTAATAGGTTTATGAGAAAATTACTTTTTTAGAAAAACATAATATTCTACTGAGAATTCCAAGCATTACTTTTTATAAACATCCTCACCTCATTTTTTACTTATAATTTTAACGATTAACCCTTTCAATCCAAAGCCGCCCGCGATAACCATTGAATCCTATGGAAAATTCGGGGCGCTTGGGATTGAAATTTTAGTCATTTTCCCTATTGGAGCTTCAAAGAATTACAGACTTGCTTGTGAAACCACTATCGGTCTCAAAACCTGGGACGGGAGGGAATCCATAACAAATTTCTCCCCGCCATAAAAGAACGATATCTGTTCCGAACGTTTACCACGCCCACACGTCAACCCCAACAAAACGAAGGGGGAGAAAGAAACGCGCCATCAAACGAAAGCCGAAACATATAAAAGGAGCAGAAACGAACTCGTGCGCCGAACATTTGAAATTCAGATTATCTTCCCCTCCGTGAAAAAATGAATCCCGAGGAACACGTATCTTCTCTCTATATATAAAGGGATGTCTGTGTGAAAGCTGATGTCTTCGTGGTGATAAGAAAAACATTGAGGAAGCATGCAGAGAAAGGATGATTTTTGTGTGATTAATTTTAAAATAATTTTATTAAAACAGCAGGCAACATTTTTATAGTCATCTGAGACTTGCAGGCCCATACATGTCCATCCGTATGATTAAAATAAGTTCGAAAACTATTTTACCAATTCATTTTTGACGTAGAAACTTCATAATTAATTGAAGGTTGATTGGAAGAAGGAGATAAGTGATATTATAAAAAGCAGTTAGATAAAAATATTAAAATAAAATGCAGTAGATGAGAAAAATGGTATGTTATTGACTTACATTCAAGTATAGGTACCATTTCTCAGGGCCTTTTTTATTAAATCACAATAACGAATACTTCCTACCTTCTTCGTGCTTTTGACAGATTGCGAAGAAATCTTGAAATATATGTCGGTGCGTTAAAGTTTTGAAGTTATTGCAAAACATTTGTATACCTCTTATTTCCATCACTCATCCCTTCGATTGAAAAATTTTAAACGTAAAAAGGATATTCGCTTTTGTCCTGACTTGAAAATAGAAAAGTGACTCATATAAAACAACAGGGGTTCGTAACGAAAATTTAGGTAATTTGCGAAATTAGAAAAATTTCAAAAAGGTCAGATTTTTCTCGTTTATAAACAATACTAGACGAATTAAGAAATAGAAAAAATATAGAACAGGGGTCAAAAATATAGAAATATAGAACAACTAGGAATCTTGAAACAAGCCCGTAACATGAAAGAACCCAGCAACAAAAATCAGCAAAATTTCTTCAAAAAAGTGAAGGGAATTTGAACACTTGGTCTGTAGTTTTCTTTAGGAAATCTGCAGTTATCTGTAGAAACTCTGCAGTTTTTTATTAGACCGCTGAAATGCCTTTAGAATGTATTCAAAACTGTTGTAAAAAACTGCAGACTTACGTGCTGAAGTCCTATTACAAATACAAATACAAATTAAGTCGACCATCTACAGGCAAGCGCCCAACAAGGTTGGTCAGGTACATTTAACTCAAACCACCCGATTCCCAGTATCTGTCAATTTTATTCTTGAATTTGTTTACCCCACTTGAGTTGATAATCGTTTCAGGTAACCCATTCCATCTGTCCACTACCCTGTTAAAAAAATAATACTTCCTACAATCCCGATTAAAATTTGCCTTGTTCAGTTTAAATCTGTGACCCCTCGTTCTATTACCCGTATTGATATCTAGTCCCTCTGTGTCCCCTTGTTTTATCATTTTGAATAGTTGAATTAAATCCCCTTTAATCCTTCTTTCCTCTTTAGAGTGAACATATTTAACTCACTTAATCGCTCCTCATAACTTAAACTGGATATACCCTTGACCATTTTGGTCGCTACCCTTCCAATTGAATCAATACTACAAAATAACTACAGATTTCTTTGAGAAAGCTGCACTTTTGACGCTTTTTTGAAGGAATTTTGGCCATGTTTTTTTACTGAGAAAATCTAGTTAATTTAACCTTGCGACATTGTTCTATCAACCAAAAGAAGGATGTATTATAACGATGCTCTAAAAATTCTGGGAAAATTCAGCATAATCAAGACGGGCCCACCGTATAAGTTCATTTATTACACAAAGCGTATTTAATAATAATTAACTTCCTGCCACAAGTTCTTGGTCATCCCAAGGGCTCCCGGCATGCTCCTCCTCTCCGCCTCTTAACTCCACGGATGTCTTCACCCGCAGCGGCGCGAATAAATCTCCCGCCATGTATAATAATAAGGAGAGGGGTATTTTCCACCCGGGTGCACATGTCCGCGTGTGATTGATCCGGGTAATCGGGCGTCTTTTCCCATTCTGCGCCGCGGTTAAGAGAGGCTTGGCTTTATTTCCGCATGTTTGAGACACGCTGTTGGGAATCAATACAATCGAATGTCAAAGGGTTTTTTTTTTCTCTGCACCGGATTCTGAGTCCTTTGTGTGTGTTTTAATAATGCGAGGGCCGGTGGTGTGGAAGAATTCGGTTTGCGGTGTCACGTTGCATTGATTTTTTTTCTGTAGATATATTTGGAAGTGGAGATGAGAAATAATGGAGTTAGGGACGTTTTTATCGAATGCCTTTTCAGTTTGAATTGAGAGGGAATCTGGAAGAGTGTCCGGAGCAGATGTTTAGAACCGGGTAGAACTAGCAAAAAATGAAAAAAATAAATGCTTGAGTGTTTTCGTTTACATGGAAGACGAAAGGATGATACAGTGTAAAAAAGAGTTCGTCTTTTTACTCTAAATTTTCTTTTGTTTTTGACAGAAATTTTCCGTAGGCCTAAAAAACGTACCTTTTCCGTTAATTTTTTCACATAGATAATTTAGATTTAATAAAATCGCCACTATAAAAGAATAACTTTAAAACGAAATATGTACACGTCAAAATTTCTTGTGATCTTGTAGTTAAAACGAGGGCAATCTTCTTTTAGTTAGGCGTATAATATGTAAGTCGGGTGGTGTTACATTATCATTGGAGGTTGTGAAACTTGTTATTATTTTCATTGTTATAAGTAAAGACCGCTTTTTATGCAACTAATTTATAAAAGAACTCTCATGCTTCTTCAAATTTAGGAAATTTCTCTCATTTGACGTTACAGGAAAATAGATATTTACTCAAAGTACATAAATTAACCGGCAACAGTGCTGCAGGTTGATTTCCGTCATTTAAGAAAGAATTTTTTACAGAGTAGAACAGCTGCTTCAAAATTTGTGAAGTATTCCATTTTTTTTACGTTCAGTGTCACAAATGACTGCAGGTTCTTAACTGAGTGAAATCGGAGCGGTTTACTCGATGTTTTTTGAAGGGAAAAATTTTTAATATGAGAAAAGTGAGATTTTATATTGAGTTAAATAAATCTATCCCCTGTTTCTCATTAAACAAACCACCTAATCAATAATTATAATTTAAATCCTGAATGTCAACAAAGCGTTTAGTTAATTTTTAACTCTTTTACAGTACAGTCAATAACATTGATAGCTCCTAAACTATAGTCAAGGGTTTTAAAGCGATCCGGTCAAGTTTCTAAAACCATGCCATTTCCTAATTTTAAGAGTATTGTTTATAGTGAAAACAAGAATATTCAAAAGTATTAAATCAAAGTGTGATTTTTTTACCGCTCGTGATTAAACTTAACTGTCTCTTAATAAAAAGTACTCAAATAAAAAGCTTTGATTATATTTTAATGCTTCCTTTATTTTCATAATCACGGATTACAAACCTCGGTTTTTTTTCTGCGCATTCTTTTTAAGTTTAAAAATATGTCACATAAAGTAAACCAAAACGAACATTTTCCAAAAATCTGTATCTAAAAAAGTCCAACACACAATCTACGACACAAGCCTTCAAAAAACAGACGCGATGTACAAAACAAACGAAACCAAAAAGATCATCGACACATTCGTTCAAAAACCTTGAAGGACGTTTCATATCTCACCGAATATCCCTTTTTCTCCTGAAGCACTCGGGAAGCTCCCCACTCACTCTCCCTGGAATGGAATCCGTGAAAAGCCTTCACTGCCCCCACAAATCGTCCCGGAAGCCACTGACCTCTTCTTTATTGCTCTCCGGTCGCATTCCCTCCTTCAGAATGACCGCATTCCGACCCCTCTTTGCGACACTGTCTGCGACAGTCGCTTTTGGAATGGGACGAAATTTCCACTCGTCCTTCTTCGTGTCAAGATTGTTTTCTCCCGTCTAGGGTTTGGGTTTATAGGGGGTATTCTTGTGATGGAGTGGGCAGGAAAAAAGGTTTCGAAATAGAATTGTTTAAGCTTCAAAATGTTCCGTGAAATATGTCCGGAATGATTCAATTTTCTGCGGGGTCACACAGTCTAATTCTAACTTGGTATGAATGTAAACGTGTAAAGGTCTTATGTTGCTCAACCCTATACCCATGGTTATGCTACAAGTTTAGCTTCCATATTCAGTATGTTTTTAAGTTATTGCAGCAATAATTGCACCTTAGACTAAGCGTGCACTAGATACTTCTTTCGCGGCGACTATAACTCAGGTCACTCGAGAGTAATGCATTTCTATGGCGAGATTCTTGGCAATTGGCCTAGTCTCGTCGCCTATGCGCGCGCTCTAGCTTCTTGCAATAGCCAGGGTGATAATTTTGTCTCTGTCGCCGTGACAAAAGTATCTAGTGCGCGCTTGGCCTTATAGAGTGGTAATAAAGTTTAGGTCCAGTCCCCAGTTTTATTTTTAAAAATTTTGAATTTGAAAATTTTAATAAGAAATAAAAATTATGTTTGGGATTTTTATATTTTATTTGGCCTCAAACTACACGAATAAGGCAAAAGGTAATTATTTCCATCGTTATTTTTGGTAGTGGCCATAAGAGGATTAAATTGTAAAAGGGATTAGTATCCTTCAGATCCTTTTAGTGTCGGTGTCATATGTCATGTGCGTAGTCGCAGTGGATCATTAAGTGAATAGTTATGTTTAGAAGGATGTGATAACGTGTGTAATTTAAAATAAATTAATTAAGTAATTCCTTTACTACAAAATGGTTTTTAAAATAGATCATTCAATAACAATGCAATTAATTTATGCTTATTTTGTATATTTTCAAACTATTTTGATATTTTTAATTGAAAAACAGTTTAAACAGACGTATAATCGTAATCAATAGAATATTTTTAAGTGTAATTTTACAATTCCAGGATCAATAAGTAGTGAATAACTAAATATTTTTAAGTACCCAGTTTGTGTTGTTCACTCTCAGTCTGTGATTCTTAAAGAAATGTTTTAAAGTTATTACCATAATGTTTTTAAGAAGTTGTAGAAACGTTTACTGAAAAATTTGAATATTCTTTTTTTAAGAAATCCATCATTCCATCAAAATAAATATATCTACTTTTAAATAATCTCTGTTTGAAGGATTGAAATTTAATCAATTTGTTACACATTCTACATTTATGCTGTAACCTATTTCAACATTTCATTGAATTAGGTTACAGTAGGTGCCCTGTTATCCAATTCCCGTTTAATTGGATCTCTCCGCTATAACCGTCCTCTAGTAATTCTTTAAGTCCTAGCCTCCCCAAATTTCCCCATAGATTTCAACGGCAGTTTAAGGCCGTCTAGGTCTGAAAGGGTTAACTTACCAACAAAAATAATAGAAGAATTATACACAGAAAGTTGATGTAGCCTCAAGCATACAAAACACGTAATACTTTTGTCATAAATTACCGCTTTAACAAATGTATCAGTAAAGTATACAGAAAGAGCATTTTCCGACTAATTAATATGTATTTTTCTCCATTACTTGTGCAAGAGTAAACCTGGTCCCAATAAGACAATTACCTTCAAAACGTAACAAATTACTAATAAATTATAACTCAATGCGTAAAATACTACTTAACTCCTGGTAAGTAAGGAGTACAAAATTGGAAGTAATTAAACAGTAACTAAGCACACACAGAACTCTTAACGTGTACTAATTAAATAGTAATGTCTTCAAGATTAATGGCCTTAATTAAGGTACCGAACATCTGTATCGAGGGAAGTTCATTGTGATTGATCACTCAAATAGTCGTTTATCAGATTCTTAAAGGGTAAGTAAGTTCGGTAGAACTAGTTGTATCTTTAAATGTATATGTTTCTAGGTAATTGTGTTCAAAAATTGGGATCTCTCATTTGAACTGACTGTAGTTCAAATGTACACAGAGCTCAGTCAGTATCAGTGTCTCACTCAGAGGGAAGTACTAAAGAAAACACAAAATGAATTTAAGAATTGTGCAGATTTAGAAATTAATGATAGGGAAAATGTAGGAATACTGTTGTAGCTTAGCAGCTTTTAAATAGTATTGAACTTTTTAATGTAGATAACTGAAATATTTAGAGATATTAAAGTAGTATCTGTGGATAATCTAATATGTATAATTCTCTTACGTGTCACATTGCTAATGATATTTTCTGTTCAACTGTGTTAAGTTAAGAGGAATTAAATGTTACTATTTTAGTGTATTTTGATGGTAAAATTAGTGCGAATGAAACTTTTTTAGGCGTGAAAATAGAGCGTTAATTTTTAAAGGGATTGGTAAAGTTTGTTTAGCAACACATATTGCTGTTTTGATATAATGCTTCACCAGGCAAACTTAACCGAGGGTTGGATCTTAATGACTCTATTATATATGTTACGGGCAATGTGATAAATTCAATGGAATTTATGAATGAAATTTATCACTTTGCCCGCCTCCCCTCTGGGCATTATTAATAATCACTTTGCTCGTAACATATATACCGATGATATAAGTGTACATAAAAAACACATGGTGAAATAAGAATAAAAAAAAACCACTGTTCATAAAAACAACAATCCCAAAATATCAACTGCTAGTCCATGGATTAAAGGATTATCTAAAATTAATATACGATCAGGAACAGTATAAACAGTAGAATAATAAGAGAATATTTATATTATTCTTATTCACAGAAGAAAAAAGAAAAAAAAACTAGTTTTATAGCTTTTATATTATTTTACACAGTTAAAACCCATTGATAAACAAAATAAAATTTCATTAGTTATTTCTTGAATTACACTGTTCTACAAATTTGACCTTCAAAATTTTTTCCTTGATGAAAATAGTCAATTCTTATAGATTTTGGGTCGCTGAATACGAAAATCACCATTAAAATTCTCAATTGACTCAGGATTTTCGGGGAACAGCCCCTCCCCCTTTTTACGTTTTTCGACGACCTTATAACTTTTAACTCGATTTTCAGGGTCAAAAAGCATTATTTTAGTCTTCAAATTGCTCCCCAGTTAACAAGAAATGTTCAAATTAATAAAATATGATAAATTTATAACAAATGGATAGGGTTAAGGGGTAATTACCCCCTAAAAATACAAAAAAATAGCTAAAAATTATAGAGGTTTCTATACGCTATTTTTTCCTCTTATTTTTTACGCAAATCCCGTTTGAAGGGTCCTAACCCTTCCCCAAGGACCCAAATTTGATGACAATATGCAGCAATAATTTTTACTAAAAGCGGTTGAGGTGTTAGCCTCCCAGAAGTCCCCGCGGAAGAGTTCGGAAGACTTCCAGAATCGCGAAGGCGCTAGCGAGTTCCGGAATTAATATCGATGATTTTGAAAAGATTACAAATGATGTTTTTCTTATATTTTGGGTGTATCCTAAGTAGAAACTCTTCAGTTCTTTAAAAACTGACCGGTTTTCGGGAGTGAGGATTCCATGTTTCAAGATGTTAACAGATGCACGGCTGTGGATAACAATTAGGGGGCATCCCCTTAAAAACTGAGGGTGATGGAGGAAAATGGGTGTCATATTTGAATTCAGCAGATCATTTTACACCAGAATCAGCTGAAATTCAGTAAGTGGCTTCAAATTTTTTTTTGTACAGCACAGTTAAACTCTAAGTGCGGCATTGAACCCTTCCGTGGGTGCTCTGGGGGCGCTCTCACCTCAACCGCTTTTAGCAAAAATCATTGCTGCATATTGCCATCAAATTTGGGTCCTTGGGGAAGGGTTAGGACCCTTCAAACGGGAATTGCGTAAAAAATAGGAGGAAAAATAGCGTATAAAAACATCTATAATTTTTAGCTAATTTTTTGCATTCTTAGGGGGTTAACTACCCCTTAAACCTATCCATTTGTTATAAATTTATCATATTTTATTAATTTGAACATTTCTTGTCCCCTGGGGGGCAATTTGAAGATTAAAGCAATGCTTTTTGACCCTGAAAATTGGGTTCAAAGTTATAAAGTCGTTAAAAAACGTGAAAAGGGGGAGGGGCTGTTCCCCGAAAATCCTGAGTCAATTGAGAATTTTAATGGTGATTTTCGTATTCAGCGACCCAAAATCTATAAGAAATGACTATTTTCATCAAGGAAATTTTTTCAGTGTAGAACAGTGTTATTTAAAAGAAAATTAATTCTCTCTTTTTACTCTTCTTTACTTAACTCTTAATAACCGTAACCAAATGAAAACTACTAAAAATCCATCTAAACAATGATAAGTGGACTAACGCCACTTTTAAAATCTAGTTCCCCTTCCTCAAAAAATGGACTGACTAAGAACAGAAAAGGGCAAGCTTCCAATACGGAGACAGCCATACATTTTCCCTCCTGCGCAATTTTTGCAAGAGACTGTGTCAGCTTTATTTATATTCCTTTATTGAAATTAATACCGTCTTGTGCAAGCCACCATTCGTTTCAATGTATCAACGTCACCGTCCAGAAACTAATCTTTTAATATTCGGGTCCGCGATGCAAATTTAATTTGGAGAGCGAACCCTAAATGAGTTTTCATGTTTTCAAAAACACTCTCCTCCTTCTCTTTCATTTTTCTTTGTTTAATTTTCGCCCCTCTGTTCTTATCTCTTTCTTTCTCCGTCACTTTTGTTCTTTCTTGTTATTCTTCGGAAGGTTAATTTCATAAATGTTTCTTGGACCTGGCGAGCTGTAATTGCCTTTATTTCGAACAGTTTTTTTTCTCTTTCTCGCCTCCCTCCCCTTCTCCTTAACGATTCGGAGGGAAATTTTTCCCCCTTTTGGGACATTGTTTTCCTCTTTTTTTATCCTTCGTTAAGTTCGAAATCGAAATTTAATAAGATTCTAATCTAACTGAGAATAATCTCGGTCCAAGAATAATCGAGATCATGTAGATAGAGTGAACATGAGATGCAATCCTGCATGTACAATAAGGTCAGGGCAATCAGAAATCCACAATATGGGAAATATATAAAAATGTGTATTGGTTTTTTTTTCAGAGAAATGCATCTTTCTTTGTTTTCCCTTATTTAACGGCAGTATATACCGCTGACCTGACCAGTAAACCAAGAATCAAACCTCTGGCTGAAAACTAGTTTCCATTTAAAAATTTAACTTCCAGTTAACCACTAGCGGATCCAGGGGGGGCTAGGGGGCTCAAGCCCCCCCCCAAAAATGAAAAGTTTTACTCTATAATATGACATTTTATGCACCAAAATGAGTTAAAACCCTGTAATTTTAAGGTGAAATTTTAAAAAATTTTCTGGGGGATGACCCCAAAACCCCCTTGGCAGTTGTAACTCTGTTATTACAACTACATTTTACTAAGTTTGTGTCAAAACGCAAAAAATCTATATCTGAAATTCGGACAAAGCGTACCAAAAGGAGTTCAAAAGTGGGGTTTTTGACTTAAATTTCCAAAATGTTTCTGGGGGAGGACCCCCAGACCCCCCTTTAGTAAGTTGAAGCAGGATATTTAACTACCTTTTCCATATTAACATTAACAAGAAGATTCAATTGGATAAGGAAAATTTTTAGCCCCCCCCAAAACCAAATCCTGGATCCGCCACTGCAGTTAACCACTGATAAGGGTCTTATAATCATCACTACGTCAAAATCGCCTACTGCGTTTTTGGAAAACATTTTCACCTAGTGAATTTTTTAAGTTACTGAGTGTGGCGTTCTATTCCAGAGCGGACAGTCGTACTGGTATAAGATTCTAGGCTATACTTTCATACGTGAGAATTATAACCACGCTCATCTGTAGAATTATCACCAACTTTGTTGCGATAGTTCTTAAATGGATTTTTTTTAAATTAAGGGAGAGGGATATCAATAGTTTTTGTAACATCATTTTCCTTCAAGGTTGTCAAAGTTCCTACATTTGTGTAGGTCATCACAGGAAAACCTAAAAGAATTTTTTAACAGGAAAGTGGTCAAGTTGGTTTTTACTTTGCGAGTATTTAAACAGAAAGGTGAGCAAAATAAAGGATATTTTTTCGTTATTAGGGGGAAGTAATGTTTAGAGAAATTGCTTCCTATTTTGTAAAATAAACCCTTCTAATTGGTTTTAAGATATACTTTTGATTTACTTATACTGGTGTTTGCGGAAGAAAGTTGTGTGTTATTCCAAAGAAATAAATTGAAATTGACGAGACAAACTTGTAATAACACAAAGGACCTTTGGTAGGACCTTAACCAATGTACAAAAAAAAGAAAACCCATTGGAATTCACAAACGCCAAAAAAAATGATTATTCGCCAATTCTAGTATTATTTTGAATTCTTGTGATTATTTTGAAAATTGATAGTATGTAATCCTAGCCCTCCAAAAATGAGTTCAATCATGTGTTCGGGTAAAATTTTAAAAAATTATCTTTCAAACACAGACCTAATGATTATTCTCAAAAAAAATTTGGATCAAATATAACTAAATGCATCCAAACCTAAACCATATGTTTGAGAGTTAAGAGAAGCTCCCCAAATATTCTGTTGATGACCACGCATATGGTTAACATAACTAAAACTGGATGCGTGTTCTATTTAGCACTATCTCTACAATTCAAGAGAGATTCACAATCGAAGTATCGAAATCTGCGCCTTCGTCCGCCCACCACGATACGATAATTCCGATAAAAAATCGATCCCCAAGAATCGATCCGCGATTTTTCCCTTTTCTCCCTCCGGTTTCCCCTATCGCTAATGATGAAGAAGCGCCTCATCGCGGCAGATATGCTAATCACCAAAAAAACCTTACTCTCATAAATTCAATCTTGTTTTTTTTCTTCTCCTCCCGTTGCCATCCCCATTACTATTATTATTGTTGTTATTCTTTCCCGGAGTAATCGCCCTCACAAAGGAATGCCACATTGCGCAATTCCGTTTGACCCAGATGCGGCAACAACAAAAGCTCTCTTTTCCAGTTTTTTTCTCCTCCCCTCTCGGGCAACATTAAAACCGGAGTGGAAAGGAGCAGTGAACCGCGAAGCTCATTGTTTTTCCCGAGAATGATGCATCTCCGGGGGAAGGGGTGCTCAGCCCTAAGTGCCCGGATGGACAAATGGCTCTCTCTCTGGTCTTCTTTTTTCTCTCTCAAGGAATAATGGAGGTCGGTTATTTCGATTGCGTCAATCTCCTGTGCTCTGCGCTGCAAAGGGCACCAGTCAATATTATTAGGGCATAAATTCATTTTTATAACGATTCTTTGAAAAAATAACGCTGAAGACATCATTGGTTTCGTATATTTAACATTGCCTCTTTCACTTTTTCCACAGTAATTCTTGTAGAATTATAAAAAGGGGGTATTTGAGGGAGTACCTAGGTCAGACCTTCAAACTCCAAACAACCAGCCTCACTGGGTGAGACCATATACACAGAGCTGTTACGTGCAACCGAAAGTCACAGTCAGCTGAGGTTAAGCTTCTTGTTTTCCCAGTAAATTTTGTCCTTCTTCTTCCTTATCCCTCTGGTCTGGACCAGACCAGATCCATGAGATAGTTCTTTTTTAAACACTTCAAAACCAAGTTGGGATTCCTATAGAGTTCCTCCTTCGCCAGTCCCATACAATCCAAAAGGTGTTTGGCAGTTACCTCCCCCGAATTGCATATAGTGCAAGCAGGAAAGGTCCCAGTGCCTTTTACAAACCTTAGGGTTTTCAGATGTCCAGTGCGCAGTCGAACCAGAACAGTCTGATCTCCAACAAAGCTAATCGATGCACCAGGACCTAATGTACCATGGGTGTGTTGGTGGACTCTTCCAAGAGGTGTTTATAGAGGCCTTGCTTCTTGAGTATAGTTCAAGATACGTTAAGGGATCCCTCTCGGTATGAGAATTGGCAGAGCCCTCTTTAGAGTATCCATCAGCCATATCACTATACTTTAAAACCACATGGGATGGGATCCACTTTTATAATAATTAGATAAATTTTGTCCTAATTTTATCTACCCCGGAGGGATGATAGGTTGAGTCTAGGGAGGAGAGAATAATCGGGAGGCGAAATATACCACTGAGCGAATGAAGTACTGGCGACACCGTTCGGCCAGTTCTGCGCATTATAGCTTGGGCTCTTCGTTCCCATGATGCACTGCGCGAGGCGCGAGAGGAGTAATGGACTTCACGAGGAGATGCAAGGAAGGAACGTCAATCGCTCCGTGGCTAAGCGACGCGACGTATATTTCGTCACCTCCCTCTCGATTGCGGAATTTGAACCATTCATTGGACCGGTCACGCAAGGAGTTCTGGGATTGTGAAGCCTACAAAGGAAAACCGCCTGTTTCAAATGGGTGCTACTGCGCATGCATATTTCGCCTCCTCTTTACTCTCTCCCCCCTGCTTGAGTCTGTCTTTCCCAACCAGTGAACTAAACTACTGTGGGGTGGAAGCGAGATGCACTACCACTACGCCCCTGCTCTGTTATACTGACCTGATTACCTGATTAAAAATTAATGGAGTTTTTAGAATTTCAAAATGGATCGCAATTTTTGTGGATTTTTTAATTTATAACTAGGGCCTTGTTTACTGGATACCTGTCAACCTTCTAGACGAGATTTCCAGCCACTACAGGCAAGCGCGTAGCATTGTGTAAATATGGATATGAAATGAGAATCCTCAAGCTATTGGATGTTCCAGCAAATAAAAAATTTTCATTCATCAAAACGATTTTAATAGATAGAGAATATACAAAAACTATAATTATCACTCCAAATATAGGTTCTGATATAAATTATAATTAAGGCGTATATAAGGGAGAAATAAGGTGATATAAGGCGATAAAAGACGAAATTCGGACAATGTGTACCAAAACGGGTTAAAACAATATTTTTAGGGTCAAACTTCCAAAACTTTTATGGGGGGAGGACCTCCCATGGGTATTTGGAACCATATTATATATAGGTAAATAATCATATTATATAACGTTTTTTGCACTATTTAGATTACCAATGCAAATCCTACAAAAATATATAATTAACTTTTTTTAAATGTTTGTCCAAAATTTGAACTAGATGTACCAAAACGAGTTAAAACCGTAAAACTAAACTTACAAAAGTTTTCTAGGGGAGGATCCCCATTCCCCTTTCTTATTTGGAACTCGATTATTCACAATTATTCTTGCATTAAGCTCATGAAAACGCGAATCCTATCTAAAAAAAGGTTACATTGAACGTATTTAAAATGCATGAGGGGTGAGGATAATTTGGGCCCCTTCCAAAATAAATTTCAATGTACTCCACTGTTATATGCGTTTTATTAAGTAATTAATTAATTCTTTCCATTACAGTTTTCTTGCATTTAAAAATATTTTAGCAAAAATTTAGAAGGTACAGAACCAGTTGTTTACTGACAAGTAATGGGTAATATCAATCCGGTAAGGCTTAGAAATGGAAGTTTGTGATTCATCATCCACATATTTCTTCAATACATTACTGAAATTGTAAAAAAAATTAATAATTAATCGAAAGGTTAAAGTCGTCATGTTTTGGAGGAAAACTTTTCTCGCTCTTTTTTTAACCCAATATCGAAAGACTATCTTAACTAAATAGGACTTGGTTTCACACAAATTAAAACTAAACTTTTTAAGAAAAGGAAGAAATATCTTAAATTACTTGTAAAAATTCCCTTATTAGGTATGGTAAAATAATTAGTTAAATTTTATTTCAGTGAATAAAGTGAAGTTAAAAAGTAAGTGAATCTTTATAAAATTCCGCAAACAAATCCAGGTGACCTAATATGGTAAATTTAATGAAAATTTACAAATTCTAAATCACAAAATTTGATAGGGGCTGTCCATAAATTATGAAACTCTTGAAGGGGAGGGAGATAGTTTATCAATCCGTGACACTGACTGAGACAAAGGTTGAGAGGGGGATTTGTGGCGGCTAAAGTTCGACTACGGTTCGAGTCCCACTGCTATTGTTCTATAATCTCCAGTGCGGTTCGAGTCCCACTTCTAATGTTCTGTAAATTCCAGTGTAATTTATGCAAATGAACTGTTATGAAATTTAGTACATGGGTGTGGCAACACATCCCCTATCTTATAAAAAGCGATCACTGTTTGTTAATCGTTCTTCTGCTTCTCTTCTCGTTGCCGTGCCGGCACAGCCTTTACCCTTATTTTTAATGTTCAAATAAACTTGTTAAGTTTTATCCAATCTGCCTTCTTATTTAAGCCACCTTGAACATGAGCAAGTGAACCTGATGAACTGCTTAAGCGGTTGGCACAATGGTGACCCGGACGTGAGTTGAACTGGAAATGAATTTGTTTTAAACCAGGTAACCCTTCTGATCTTCGCACCGCGTGACACCTCTGGTTCTTATAGGGTTTATTAGTATTAATATTTATTTAATATGAAATATTGTGCCTTTTTTGAATTTTTTTGGAGCCGTCGTCTGTGAGGTGGTATGTCTCAATCTCCCGAAAAAACCAATGCCCCCGTTCCCAACCCCAATGTCCCGATTGATCAAAATGAAGTCCACGCAGTCGGCTTTAAGCCACCCCAATTTTGGAAATCAAATGTGGTACCATATTTCCACTTTATTGAAGCACAGTTTGCCACCTCCGGCATTAGTGCTGATCAGACGAAGTACTTTTGTTTGGTAGCTGCTTTGGATGAGAGCATTCTTTCTCACGTCAGTGATCTAATTTGCTCTCCTCCTGCTTCGGGGAAGTATGCCGCGTTAAAGAAACGTTTGGTCGATCAGTTCTCCGAGTCTGAGACGTCGAGACTGCGGTTGTTATTGCACGATCTGGAATTGGGGGATAAAAAACCTAGTACCTTATTAAGGGAAATGATTGAATTGGGAAAGGGATTTTCGGATGAGTCTGTGAAAACGCTTTGGTTACAGCGCTTACCGGTGTCAGCACAGCAAATCCTCAGCGCTTCAAGGGAAGACGTGTTAGCGCAGGCTGACATAGCGGACAAAATTTTGGAGGTTTCTAGAGGTGCAGGGGCTTTTGCGATAGATAGAAAGCCTGATAGTGAGGTTTCCGAGCTAGCTCTATTGCGGAAGGAAATTTCGGCGCTGCGCGAGCAGGTCTCGAGAATAGGTAGATCTCGCAATCGCTCGAAATCACGCGGTAGATTTCGCTCGAAGAGCCCGAGGCCAAAGGATGAAGGGGATAGTGAGTTGTGCTGGTATCATGCTCGATACGGCGAGAGGGCTCGTAAATGCAACCCGCCATGTACCTGGAGGGGTTCGGAAAACTAGCCAACCCGACCCTCGCGACGACGGAGGAGGTCGAGTTTAGCGGCAGTCGTCTCTTTGTTTTTGATAAAGTCACCAAGTTACGCTATCTTGTCGACACTGGGGCGGGTGTTTCCGTAATTCCGAGGGATAAATCAAAAAATTTGAAGCCAAATCAAAACGTTAACCTGTATGCTGCAAATGGCTCGCGCATACGAACTTTCGGCATGCAATTCGTAGACGTTGACATTGGATTGCGGCGTAAGTTTCCTTTTAACTTTCTGATTGCGGAAGTCACCCGGCCCATTCTCGGCGCGGATTTCTTACATAAGTTTGGTCTTATTGTAGATGTTAAAAACAAAAGATTAATCGATAAGGAGACAACTCTCAGCATTAAATCTAAAGTTTTCCAGGGTCCTTCTCTTGGGTTGAGTTTGGTGTCTAACGATTCCCCTTTCCATGACCTGTTGCAAGAATTTCCCGAGATTCTAAACGCAAACCTATCAACTACCAACGTATTACATACCACTACCCACTGTATCCAGACGACGGGCCCACCCGTTTTTTCTAAGCCTCGTAGATTGTCGCCAGAAAAACTGAAGATCGTTCGACAGGAGTTTGAAAGGTTGCTCGCGGAAGGCATTGTTGTTCCGGCCAACAGCCCTTGGGCCAGCCCAATACATTTGGTTCCCAAAAAAGATAAGTCTTGGCGCGTTTGTGGGGATTTCAGGCGGGTAAACTCTGTCACCGTTCCTGACCGTTACCCGATCCCCCACATCCACGATTTTTCCCACTGCCTTTCGGGGAAAACAGTCTTTTCAAAAATTGACTTAGTTAGGGCGTATTACCAGATTCCTGTCGAGCCATCCGATGTTTCAAAAACAACAGTAACAACCCCTTTCGGTTCTTTTTCGTTCGTTAAAATGCCTTTTGGATTAAGAAATGCAGGGAATACCTTCCAAAGGTTTATGCACGAAGTGCTTAGAGGGCTGGATTTCTGCTTTTCCTACTTGGATGACATATTGATAGTCTCAGAGGACAAGGGATCTCATAAAGATCACTTAAAGCAAATATTTAGCAGGCTGAAGCAGTACGGGTTGGTTATTAACCCTGATAAATGCATCTTTGGTGCTAGTGAGTTAGTGTTCTTGGGTTATCTCATTTCCCCTGCTGGTATAGCACCCGTACCCGAAAAGGTATCAGCCATAGCTAATTTTCCTCGTCCTGAGATTGTGAAGGATCTGAGACGTTTCCTTGCGATGCTTAACTATTACCATCGTTTCATCCCAAGGGCAGCAGAGATCCAGTCCACATTATACGCGTTCATTAACAGCAAAAAAAAGAACGATCAGTCAAAAATTCAATGGCACGAAGAAGCCATTAATGCTTTTGAGGCATGTAGGGAATGTCTGGCGACATCTACTTTGTTAGCTCATCCAGTAATGGATGGAGAAATTTCTCTCATGGTTGACGCTTCTTCGGTCTCTGTCGGAGCTGTGTTGAACCAAGTGGTCGGTGGGAAAGTCCAACCTCTTCAGTATTTCTCCCGGAAACTAAATTCTGCTGAAATGAAATACAGCGCTTATGACCGAGAGTTATTGGCTGCATACTCGGCAGTCAAGCATTTTCGGCATTTTTTAGAAGGTAGAGAATTTGTAATTTTTTCCGACCACAAACCACTTTCGTTCGCATTCCGGCAGAGATCGGACAAGTGCTCACCAAGACAACAGAGACATTTAGAGTATATAGGTCAGTTTACCACCAATATCCAGTATCTACCTGGTGATAAAAATGTGGTTGCTGATGCTCTGTCACGAATTTTCAGTTTAGATTTTCCCAATCAAATAGATTATAAATTATTAGCTAATAGTCAACTTAATGACCCAGAATTAGAGGTGTTGCGTGGTCCGGGATCAAACCTGGTCATGAAAGATGTTTCGATTCCCGGAACAAATTTAAAAGTTTTTTGTGACGTTTCAACTGGTGTAGATCGGCCGTATATACCAAGAGAGTTTCGTCGTCAAGTATTTGACAGTGTGCACAATCTGGCTCACCCAGGTGTTCGCTCGTCCATCAGAATGGTGAGGTCAAGATTCGTCTGGAAAAATTTACGAGCAGACTGCGCCAAGTGGGCCCGGTCATGTGTGCCGTGCCAAAAGTCAAAAGTTACTAGACATACTAGGTCACCTCTTGGAACTTTCCCCGAGCCGGACGATCGTTTTCGAGTTATTCATATGGACATTGTGGGTCCTCTTCCTCCATCGCGTGGCAATCGTTATTGTCTCACGTGTGTGGACAGATGGACTCGTTGGCCCGAGGCGATCCCAATACCGGATCAGACGGCTGAGACAGTTGCCGAAGCTTTCCTTTCAGTTTGGATCGCCAGGTTTGGATGTCCGCAGATCATCATCACAGACCAGGGAGCACAATTCGAGTCTCAACTTCTCAAGCAGTTTTCGAACCTTTTGGGAGCTGAAAAGTCTCGGACTACCGCTTACCACCCCGCAGCTAACGGCATGGTTGAGCGGTTTCACAGAGGTCTTAAGGCTGCGATTCGCTGTCAAGCCTCCGAGGACTGGGTTGCGAAACTCCCCTTGATCTTGCTTGGTCTGCGCTCCGCCATCCGCGAAGACTTGGACGCCTCGATTACTCAGTTCGTATTCGGCTCGACACCACGCCTGCCCGGTGAGTTCTTCGCAGAAGCTACGGTCACGCCAACCCCTCGCCAGCTTCATGACTGCGTCAAGCGGTTCCGGACAGGCATGAACCTCTTGAAGCCTGTTCCTGTGGCACGTCACTCCAGACCAGATGTATTCGTCCACAAGGAACTCGGTACATGCTCTCACGTGTTTGTTCGGGTCGACTCAGTGCGCCGCCCTCTTCAGCCTCCTTACGAGGGTCCATTCAAGATTCTCCGTAGGAATAGGAAGAACCTTCAAATACAGCGTGGTAACCACAAGGTAACAGTTTCGATTGATCGTGTTAAGCCAGCATTCCTCCTTCAGCCACAGCTTGAGACGGGAAGCTCTCAACATCCCCGGACTGTTCCTGTTCAACCCGCAGAGACTGTTAGTCGTTCCGGAAGGCGAATCCGTTTCAGGATACCCCTTGATCACTGAGGGGGGGTACTGTGGCGGCTAAAGTTCGACTACGGTTCGAGTCCCACTGCTATTGTTCTATAATCTCCAGTGCGGTTCGAGTCCCACTTCTAATGTTCTGTAAATTCCAGTGTAATTTATGCAAATGAACTGTTATGAAATTTAGTACATGGGTGTGGCAACACATCCCCTATCTTATAAAAAGCGATCACTGTTTGTTAATCGTTCTTCTGCTTCTCTTCTCGTTGCCGTGCCGGCACAGCCTTTACCCTTATTTTTAATGTTCAAATAAACTTGTTAAGTTTTATCCAATCTGCCTTCTTATTTAAGCCACCTTGAACATGAGCAAGTGAACCTGATGAACTGCTTAAGCGGTTGGCACAGATTATAGGATTTGTGACATCACACACAAAAAATCAACAAAAAATCCTTATTACTTGGGGAAAATTTAAAAAGTAAATAACAACGACAACAGGAAAATTCAAACCAACCAGTCATCTAATAGTATAACCAAAACATCATTTATCAATAATACACCTGTTGAAATACACCCGGGTTAAGCAAATGCAATCAAACTTTGAACCAATAAGTAAAGAGGCAAATTTTCCTAGGCAAATCAGTTGATGGTTTCAATTAGTTTCCCATCATCACTTCTTTGCTCTAAGTACATTTAAAAGAGCCACGCGCACCGAACGATTAGCCGAGCAATCTCGCCCCAATAAGATTCCATCTCCATGATTGCGTCTGTCCCTTAAATGCCCGGAGCCCGATTCCCACAAATAAGAGCACTTTACCCGGAATAGTGAGTGCCCCGAAACAAACGGAATTACCCTACAACGCTTCTAATGCACCCCGGGCACGTACGGGGAGTAATTCTAAATACGGACTGGGCTATCATCGCCGCACCGAACGAGGCAAATAGGAGAAAAAAGCGCATTCTAGACGCTCGTTCCAAGAGACATTTATACAAAATCGTTTGCAAAAAAGAAAGGAACGAATCGTATTATGCACCCTCCCCCTCCTCCGTTCGAAGAGTCTTGGAACTATTTTTTTCCGAGCACACTATCTTAAACGAGGTTAGAATAAAATAGGGACGTTTTTTATGTTTGTTTTTTTATCATTATTCCGTCGTTGTTCTTCTGAAAATATCGTCAGTAGTTTTGGAGGCGGTCCAAACAAACAGGGGGGAGGGGTGGACGGAATGGAAGGAACGTTCTCTTATTAAGTGGCGCACGCGAATGAGATCCTGGTCACGTGATGGGGGAAGAGAGGGTCGGGTCACGAGAACGGGAAGTTTTTCGGATTATCATTTGAGAGTTTTTTTTTTCTCGAGAAACTTTTTAATAGGGGGTTTAAGAAGTTTTGTTGAGTTAAAGTGCCCCCGTGGGAATTCGATGCTGATAGATTCCCATTGCCAGGTTTGCGAAATGGCTTCACTCGATATTCTAGTTGAATTTTTATCACTCGGGATTCAGTGGTCCCAAGACACATTCGGCCCACATTAAATGGGGAATCGACTTTTTTCTGTGCTTGCATAGGTCGAAATCATATTAACGAAAGGAGTTGTGTACTTTGGGAATTAAACGTAAAGGAAAGCTTATGACTGTTTTAAGATGTCTTATTGTGTTTAAATATCACTGATATGTAGTTAGTTTAAAATCCTTTATACTTAGTATGCTAAAATATTTAATTAAAATATTAATACGCAATTACTCGTAATTTAAAACAGGATAATTACGACTTCAAAGTTTTCATTAAATTTTATACAGACACACATTTCATAAAAAAGGGACATTCAATTTATATTCATCATATTTTATTAACCAAAAAGCTAATTAATGTAAATGAGGAATCTGCCTTAAAATTGACTTAAAACACTGAAAGATTATTTTCCCAAATGCTGAACTTCGTATCCAAAATAATTTTTTAAAGCCTGCTTAAATCTTTAACAATGTTTTGGCGATTTTTGTCCGATTTTTTGGACCTTGCGCCATTAAACCCCAACTAACTAACCAACCAACCAAAATAATTTTTTGTACCTCACAAGTATTAAATTACATTTCTGATATCAAATATTGCACACACTTACTAAAGTGTATTGCAAAACAGCCACTTGAAAAATCTTCGTTTATGACTTACCTCTCAGACTTACGATAGGCGAATCAACCAGTTTTTATTACTTTCCAGCAATTTCAATCTTTCCCTGATAGTATTATTATATATTTTTAAAAAGCTAAATCATCACAGAAATCGTCTTTTTCTCTCAGTAGCAAACTCCATTTACTCTAAATTACCTCATAAAAGGATAGATGAAGAGCAATCTATCAAAAAACTATCGATTTCAACTCGTTCCGTTTAATGTTCATTCTCCCATTAAGTGGGATACTTCGATATTTTTGTTCCATCTATCGCACTTTCAACTTTAAAACATTTTGTTCCCCACTTATTTCATGATTGAGAGGCATAAAAGAGGTACAGAATGATAAGTTATTGGCGGCCGCGATTGTTGCCACCTTCGGTGGTGTCTAGTTTTACCGTGCACGTATCCATGGACACGAGAAGAAGAAGAATGATAAGTTGAGATGTAAAAAATTGTCCATGTCCAAAAGTACTTGTAAAGAACCTCAAAAGTCACAAATTAAAATTAGAACTCGTGAAATAGAAAATTTTAATATTGGGTGATGCTCTTGTACAGATAATGCAAAGTAGAATTGAATTTTTTCTTCTTTTTTGCACACAATGAGTTTAAAAATATTGAAACATATATTTTTTCCAGATTTTAGGATTTTTTAGTAAGGGCGTCCAAAGATCCCAGAAACAATTGTATGTTTTAACATTTTGAAACTCATTTGTGCAGTAAAAAAGCGTTTTTTCCTATCTACATATTACATTTTTATTTAAATCTATAAAACTTACTTGATAATAGCGAAATTCTTCATCTCTTTTTTTATCCATTCAAAAGGGTAGAATACGCTGTTGTATTAGAAAGTAACTGAGCGCACATCTAAAATAAGAGGGAGGAATATGAGCATATCGAAATTGAAACTCGTACATAAAAACATGTAAGACGAAACACTAATATAAAGCTTCATTTCTTATACTTGGGAGTTTTAAAATAAGATTACTCTAGATATATCTATGAAAAATACAGTATATATTTTACTCTCATTTCTTGTATTTTCTTACAATGTTACAAGTTGGCATTTGAAAACATTAGTTGTATTCCTTAACATAAGGAAATGTACTTTCTTAGATTTTTAGGGATCTAGCTCTTATGTTTTTATTCTTCAAACAGGCTAATTTTAAAGCATTAAAATATATACGTATATTTAGGAAAAGGTTAAATATTTTCTATTTACAATCTCAGATATTGAAAAATATCTGTGTTGCTCATGGTCTTTTACTTTGAAACTATGATTTTAATTACCAGAGGTTAGCCTAAGTTTGTTTCTATTTTATTTTATCCTAAAATTAATTTCCAGTCAATTATTATCATCCAACCAAACTACTGTTTCTTAACCTTTTTGGTGGAATTTCGGCCTTTTGCTCATAGTCGGATATAGATGGTGAACCTTGGTTGAACAAGCTGTCGCTGATGGTTTTGGAAACATCATTTTCCCTTATAAAAAATGGAATCTTCTCAAAAATCTGTGGACGCATTGCCTCCTATGATCCCCATGTCCTTACCCTTTAACTCACTCCGTTAAAAAACTCAATCCCCCTAAATGTGAAAAATAACATATTCAACATTAAATATCGAATTAACATATGAACATATTAACTTAATATTTAAAATTAAGAAGATGCACTGTTAAAATGCATGTGCTTAAAAATGAGTACTTTTATGTACTTAGATTTTTCAAGTATATTTGAATTAAAAATGAGTAAGCGGCGTTCTCAGTTTTGAGAACGTTTACACGCTTAAAATCCCACAATTACAGAAAGGGCGAATATTTTATCATTTTGAGTGCAATGAATTGAACATTTGTAAAAAAAACCTCTTTATCATAATAAACATAAGTTATTTTACGATAAGAAAAGAAAAGGAATTTGTATTTACATCGAAACGAACGAACTATTTACTATCGCGGCGAAATCAAAGCAAGCTCTACTGCGGATGAATACAAAGTTTTGGTTCCTGGTTCCTCGGCGTCGCCATTTTTTCGAACGAACAATTTTTCGCTTTCGCTGGAACACTGATAGCTGAATGGAATATAATAAGTCGAAGTTTGAAAGTAAGTAACGTTTATTTTCAATTCAAATTGTGTATAAGAATGGTTTTATTTGAAAGTATTGTATATTTTTGATCTTAAAAACATCTTTACACTGTTAATCCGAGGTATTCAGATTTAAATCAAAATGATTCATTTTTGAATACATCATGTGAGCGAAATGGCTCCGAATCAAAACTACTTAGATTTGAAAATTCGATGTGCTTATATTTGAACTAGAGCATGTTCTTGTTTTCAAGACCCTTATGTGTTCAAAATCGATTATGCGCCTGCTCAAATTTAAGATCTTTATTTGTTTAAATTCAACACTCCAGGTACTCATTTTTAAAACCATCCTCTATTTAGAAACGACTCATCACATGCTCATTTTTAAAACCATCCACTATTTAGAAACGACTCATCACATGCTCATTTTTAAAACCATCCTCTATTTAGAAACGACTCATCACATGCTCATTTTTGAGACTTCAATCTTCTTAAAATCGACTAAAATGTGTTTATTTCTAAAACTCCCTATTGTTTAGAAAAGACTTTAGGGCTCATTTTTTAGACCTTTTTTACTCAATACAAAGCTTTTTGAAATATAAACATCTTTTTTAATTAACTGCAAATATTAATGCTTTCTTTCTTAGAAGAATATTAAAAGACCTCTCATTAAAGTCGAGAGCATTTTTTTAACAATCTAACAATATTGAGACCTGAGTTCTTATAATATTTGAGAAGCTATTATTTGAAATAAATGTGAAATGAACAGTTTAATCAGTTATTCATAAAACAGATACTTATAAAATTTATTTAAAACACAATCTTCAGTAATGGTAATTTGATTTAGTAATTAATCGGGGCGTTATCAAAGGCCCCCCCCCGAAATTTTAATGTAAATATTTTACTGTTTTTACTTAAAAATTAGTCTTAAAATGCATAAAACCCCTACTTTTAAGGCTCAAAATTCAAAAATTTTTTTGGGGAGAACCCCCAACTATTATTACAGATTACAGTCGTTCCTTGAAAATTTTGGGACTTACAAGAGAAAGAGTGGGAACTCGGTGAGGGAAAAAAGGGAAGAGGGACTCCAAAACGAGTTAAAATCCTGCTTTTAGGGTCATGTTCCAAAGTCGGTCAGACCCGACTTTGGAACATGGAACTCTATCATTTACAACGTTTTTGTAAAAAGTTAGTCGAAATGCAAACATCCAACCGAATTGGAAATAAATTCTTGTAAATGTATGTCCGAAATCCAGATTAGGTGTACCAAAACGATTTGAAAATCTGCTTTTTAGACATATTTCCACAAATTTTATGGGGGAGAACCCCCAAACCCCCTTTAGCATATTAGAAGACGATTTTAATAATGAAAATTCTTTTCCCCCTCCAAAAAAACAAATACTGGATCCACTGCTGTCACTTACCTTGGTCAACACCAAAATCGAACTAAAGTTCAAGAAATTTTTGGCCAAACCCCCCCTCCGAAAAAAAAAGTCTAGCTACGGCCCTGTAATTAACAGTTATACAAATTAACTATTGTATGCAATATTGAGTCGTAAATGACTTTAAAATTAATAAATCTTAAGTCCATGCTTTCGAATAACAAATTTCCTTCCTCCATTAATTTTCAATAGCTTTTTGAAATTGTTTTTTCTTGTACGGGATAAATTGGATTTCATATTTTAACTGTTTTTCACCTCAAAAATATAATTCTTCTAATGATATAATTAAAAATATTCATTTTGCATACAAATTAATGTTTTTATAGAGAAGTATCGTATTTTTCCAAATGGCCCCCCCCGAAAATTTGGTCTGGAACCGCCCCTGGGTCCTCCCCAGAAAAGATTTGGAAATTTGGCCTTATTAACAGGTTTTTAACTTGATTGGTACATTAAGTTCAAATTTCGGGGAAGGGGCAGGCTACTTCAGCCCTGGTTCCCGAGGTTCCCTGGTTTGATATCCCTGGTTCCAGACCAATGGTCACATGAAAAATTTATTAAAAAATATATGTGAATTATTAAAAATAAGTTTATTTCTCCTCTTTTAATATCTATGAATGTAATTTAGAATGGAGTTATAATTTTGAAGAGAAAAATAATACTGTCTCTAATGTGTTAAAATATTGAGTGTCTTATAACTCGTCCAAAAATTTGCAAATTAATTTTGATGGGAACAAATGTTCTAACACCCCAACCCTCATGGTGCCCTTCTGAGAAATAACTTTGACATCCTATGAATATATGTTTGTGAACATGCTTCTTAGAGTTGTAAAACGAGAAAGTTCTCGGAGGAATTTTTGAGAATATTCTATTTTTCGCCGGATAAATGGAAATAAATGTAAATATGTTTGATAATATGAATTGGTCAGGTATTATTAATGTTAAAAACCTGAGAATTATCTGTTGAGAAAATATTTAAAAGCATTTTTAAAAATTTAGTTTACAGAGAATAATTTATCATGAGAATATTCTTAGAGTAATTAGTATTCTAAATTTGTATTTTAGATGCAGCTTGAAATCCGGAACCATTGTTTCTTCAAATCTGCCTGCCGGCTCCAAAAACCACCTCCATTGGGATATCGGTAGTACACTGACGCCAACTGGAATTGCGTCGTACCGGTTCACCAGATTCACCGGCTTGTACTCCATACAGGCAGTCAGGCGGCAGGTCCTCAGCCGAAACCTCAGAACCAACAGCATCGCTTCTTCCTCTTGGTGTCGGGACACGATGACCAGGTGATGGATTCTACTGAGCCCCCCCCACAGCACTCCGCTCCCAAGTTCTCGCTCTCCTGGGTAAGAGCACCACAGGAACGCTTGCGCTGTTGACCGCAGCAACTTGCTGGGGGACAGGTTGAAAAATCCACAGTAATCCAACTATGCCGTCTTCATAGCATACACGATGAAAATGCATACTACATATATAACGTGTTTGAATCAAGTGAATTCGATGAACAATTGAACATGTGCACAGTTTATAATAAAAAATAAAAATTTAGTTGATTGTGTATAAAGATATCAAATATTTGTACTGATATGAGACTTCATATGAGAAAGTCATAAGTTGGATTCAAATATATAGGTACCGTAATTTCGAGCATATAGTCCGCACCATCGTATAGTCCGCAGACACGATTTTATGTAAAAATTTTTTCAAAAATAGTCAGATAGTCCGCACCACCGGATAGTCCGCGGGCTATACGTCCGAAATTACGTTATTTTATAATACGGCAATATTAATGGAAAAGAAAAAAGAACAAAGTATAAATAGAAAAAAGTACTTATACTTACTAATGTACCTTCAGAAATAAAACGCTTAATACAAATAAAAAACAGTGCTTACTAATTAATCATATTTTAATTAATCACAAATTCTACTACATTAACGAAAACCATTACATTAACATTATATTTGATCCATCGGCAGTTCAGGACAGCGTGTTTTTTAAATTTCAAAGATTTTAACCGTGAAAAACCAGCGTATTATCCGCACTGGTGGATAGTCCGCAGCTTCAAAAATTTGACTTTCAAACACCAGATAGTCCGCGGACTATATGCTCGAAATTACGGTAAGTTACTTTAAAACAAACTTTGTTGTACCCAGTGAAGTTATGGTACAATTTAACTGTTGATATATATGCTTCGTGTTTAGAACAATTGTTTATATTGAATTTACTAAGCTGGATACAGCTTGTAGTTTTCTTAAAAATCACAAAATTATTCATTAATATTTGTTTATAGTTGAACTTGTTTTGCTTACTATTAGTTAATATATAGTTGAACTTGTTTTGCTCACTATTAGTTAATATTTGTTTATAGTTGAACTTGTTTTGCTTACTATTAGTTAATATTTATTTATAGTTAAACATTTTCGACTTTTATTCTGATTGGCCACATTTGTGCCTGGCTAACAGAAAAGTACCCTCTTTATTTGTTATATTCCTTGCATTTTAGTTGCATTTGTGTTTTTGGTAGGGGAGAATGGGGTAGGATGGGACATCTTAATATCTTAATAAATCTTAATAAAATTAAGAGTTTTTGAGTGTCCCACCAGGTGAAATAGCTCCATATTTGTTGCTGTTACGGTAGAAGTTAAAAATATAAATTTGCAGGTCGTTCAGATGACAGTGTGCTACTTTGTTGACAAATATAAAAATTTAAATACTTCAAGTTGTATAAAATTTTAGGGGGCATTTTCTTTGGAGTTTATGGCTAGTGCGTCGTATCCTACGAAGTTTGGACCCAGTATCAGCTTCCGAGGTCATGCTGTCTCCTTGTCAGTTTCATCGAGTTCATGCCCTTTGAACAATTTGGGGTTATTGTCTGACAACTAACTGTTGATATATGTGATTTATTTGAGGGTTGTGTGCCTTTGATCTTGCAAAATAAGTTTATTTTAAATATTAAAATGCCCAAGACTTAACCCCCTTGAAAAATCATGATTGATGTATCAGTAAAGTTTTTGCATAATTTAACATTAGGATTTAATATTCTATGGCCCATAAATGTGTGTTTTATTAATCCTTTCAAGTAAAAAATTTTGAAATTGTTTCTTTACCTATGTATGTCTTGATATCAACTTATTCTTTTGGAGCTATTCTCTCATTCTACCTAAACCTATCTATTAGCTGAATTTTCAGCTGATTTACAAAATTTTTGGTCCTACATTCCTTATAAACTTTGTATTTTTTCTCTGTGGTTAAAAACTTATTTCCAGAATAATTCTCATGTATGTAATATTTTTCTGTTTATTTTATTTTAATAAAATAATTTCAAGTGAAGTGTCATTTTATTGTGTTTTAAATAAATTTTATAAGTATCTGTTTTATGAATAAATGATCAAACTGTTCATTTCACATTTATTTCAAATTATAGCTTCTCAAATATTATAAGAACTCGGGTCTCAATATTGTTAGATTGTTAAAAAATGCTCTCGACTTTAATGAGAGGTCTTTTAATATTCTTCTAAGAAAGAAAGCATTAATATTTGCAGTTAATTAAAAAAGATGTTTATATTTCAAAAAGCTTTGTATTGAGTAAAAAAGGTCTAAAAAATGAGCCCTAAAGTCTTTTCTAAACAATAGGGAGTTTTAGAAATAAACACATTTTAGTCGATTTTAAGAAGATTGAAGTCTCAAAAATGAGCATGTGATGAGTCGTTTCTAAATAGAGGATGGTTTTAAAAATGAGCATGTGATGAGTCGTTTCTAAGTAGAGGATGGTTTTAAAAATGAGCATGTGATGAGTCGTTTCTAAATAGAGGATGGTTTTAAAAATGAGCATGTGATGAGTCGTTTCTAAATAGAGGATGGTTTTAAAAATGAGCATGTGATGAGTCGTTTCTAAACAGAGGATGGTTTTAAAAATGAGTACATGGAGTGTTGAATTTAAACAAATAAAGATCTTAAATTTGAGCAGGCGCATAATCGATTTTGAACACATAAGGGTCTTGAAAACAAGAACATGCTCTAGTTAAAATATAAGCACATCGAATTTTCAAATCTAAGTAGTTTTGATTCGGAGCCATTTCGCTCACATGATGTATTCAAAAATGAATCATTTTGATTTAAATCTGAATACCTCGGATTAACAGTGTGTGTTTTAAATTATTGGTTCCAGTAAAAATACCTTAATACATAGCAATAAATTTCAAAACATAAAATGGGAAAAAGCCCTCCTGCCTTATGCGATTGGGCCAGCATTAGTCTCAAGTCTCTCCTCGTTTTGTTTCATCCAGCTTATCGTTTTAGCAGCATATAATTTTTTGGACCAAATCGACATTTTTATCTATATAACAATTAACAAGATGAAACGATGACATACAAAAGTTTTCAACTACATTTAATTAGATTGTATATTTCATAACTTATAATTGCAGTCAAATTGTTTTTTCAATATCTTGGGGAATTCAATATCAAGGGGACTAGTACCCTTTCGATGAGGAAAAAACTGTCGAAAATTGCTCTTTTTCGAAGAGACCACACTCCAAAACTTAAAGATATATTTGAATGAAAATTTGCATGTGCATTTAACAATCTTAAGTCATTAATTTAACACCAAAATCTAAGTTGTGAATAGCATAGTTTTTATGTAAATTTTTAAATGCGTACCCTTAATTTTGTCGTACGTATTCTATAGTTTACGGCGCACAGCATAACTCTTCAGAAAAGCTCAGAAATAGCTTCAATTTTTTTCTGATAGCAAATTATTAATCAATCTCAAAATTTATGAAGCAATATACAATTTGGAGCCATAAATAAAAAATAACAGCCTTAAAAAGGGAAAAGTGGTATTCTCAAAATTTTTTGGGTATATTTTGGTCAAAATTTAGAAAAGTTCTCAAGTATTTAAAACTTCGCTTCGTTAAATTAAGTATTGGCATCATATAAACATCTGTACAAAATTTGAAGCATTTGTGATCAACGGTTTCCAAGAAAAACTGTGCGCCTTAAACTGTACAGTAGGGTGTCCCTTAAAAATCGAAAGTCGGGGAAACTTTTGAGACACTCCCCAATTTTTTTCCTTTTGGTATTCTAAGAAAGTGTGCAAAATCTTAAATCGATCAGAAAATATTAACACGTGCCTCAAACGGCCTAAAGTTGGGAAATTTTGACAATTTTCTCATTTTTTCGAAAATTTTTAAAAATGCCTTAAAATATTATTTTGTCGAATAATAGGGCTTTAACACATCTAAATATTCATATTTGACCGTATTTCATTCTTAGCTAGGCGAAATTACCCAGTTTTTAGCCTGGTCATCAATCGGAAAATCATCAAATTTGCCCATTTTATACTGAGAATAGAGGATACAAAAGTCAGTGGGGAATGACTTATAACCACGAAATTCCATAACAAGGTACCACTTTTAAACGATATTGATGTGTAGATAAATTATCTGGAGCTAAAATTAATGAATTAATTAATGAATTAATTAATTAATGAAGTTGATAGAAAATTAACCCGCTCTTCATATTGATTGAGCCTATTACATCCAGATTATAAGTCATTAACCATGTTTATAGATCTTGTATTTCATAATTTTATACATAAACATAAAAACTTTCTGCAATTCAGCAAATTAGTAACATGAAAAGCCGATTACAAACTGTTATTTGGTTCTTAGCTAGGAGAATTTTAAATACTAACTACAGTTTCTGTAACTCTTCAACTTCTCTTAGTATTTTTTCGCTCTATGTAATTTTCATTTGGGATAGAATGGCCTAATCTAGCCCTTGTCCCATAAAACCCCTCAATTTTCATTGGTGAACGTTCTTGAAGAAGAAATTAGGTTTCAAGTTGATTTTTTGATAAATTTATTTATAAAATTAAAATATCTTAAACTCTCAGTATTTTTAAGAGTCTATAATGTCTAAAATTTTTCAGAGTGAAGTGTAGCTCTAACTTAAAAACTGACTTTAAAAAGGACTGGTTTCAGCAACCATTGTCAATATTTAACATTCTCATCACAATATCAGTATCTAATATCGGTTTTTCATGTTACAGGAATATTTTATGCTCTTATGTACTATAAAATCACGATAAAGCATAAAAAAGGCTTTAAACATAGTAAATGGCCTATAATCTGGGTGTAGTAGGCTCAATCATTATGAAGAGCGGGTCAATTTTCTATCAACTTCAACTTTTCAACAATACACTACTTCTGTATATACTGAAGTATAGTATTTCAATATTTTTTTTAATTTCTCTTGCCCTTACTGTGCATTTAGAATTTTATCATCTATGGTTATGGTAATAAAAAAGATATGCTGGCAATTCGAATTGAGTAAAGAGCTTTAAAAAGTGGTTAAATGATTTTATTGGTATTAACTGAGATTAGAAAACTCAAATACGCATTGCCCAATACCAAACATGCCCATATACAATTTATCCCAGAACTTTTTTAGGGGTAATGCAATCCAATACGGCGCCTGTAATTATAATGCTAGTAATTAATTTTAGCTCCAGATAATTTATCTACACATCAATATCGTTTAAAAGTGGTACCTTGTTATGGAATTTCGTGGTTATAAGTCATTCCCCACTGACTTTTGTATCCTCTATTCTCAGTATAAAATGGGCAAATTTGATGATTTTCCGATTGATTACCAGGCTAAAAACTGGGTAATTTCGCCTAGCTAAGAATGAAAAACGGTCAAATATGAATATTTAGATGTGTTAAAGCCCTATTATTCGACAAAATAATATTTTAAGGCATTTTTAAAAATTTTCGAAAAAATGAGAAAATTGTCAAAATTTTCCAAATTTAGGCCGTTTGAGGCACGTGTTAATATTTTCTGATCGATTTAAGATTTTGCACACATTCTTAGAATACCGAAAGGAAAAAAATTGGGGGGTGTCTCAAAAGTTTCCCCGACTTTCGATTTTTAAGGGACACCCTACTGTACAGAGTGTCCCATAAATAATGGGTCACACTTCCAGGGGAGATAGTAGATACCTAGACGAGTCAGAATCACATAGGATTTGGGGGTCCCAGACCAAATCCCAGGGAGTTAAAAATGGAGTGACACCCCAAAAAACTATTGAAAAATTTAATTTGTAGAAGAAGTACTATTGGTAAAAATTTAATGGTCTCAAAAATTGTGAATTAATATGATCTTTAAAATTATTACAAAAGTCTTCGCCTTAAAATTTTTTTATTATGAAAAAAGTTAAAAAACCACAAAAAAATGTGAAAATTCTGCCAAAACCTCATTTTGTATTTCGAAATCATTTCTTTTGATTTTATAATCTGAAAGATCATTGTTGTAAACCCTTAAGTCCAAAATTTCACGTAAAAACCATCAATATTAAACGCTTGAGTTCTTGTTAAAGTTCGGTTTTTGGGTGCGCAAACTGGTTTCCTATAGCCGTTTCCAAAACGGCAGTTTGCGGAGGCAAAAAAACGACCATGCTTTAACAGGATCTCAAGCATTTAATATTGATGGTTTTTACGGGACACTTTGGACTCAAAACACACACAATAAAACACACAAAATAAAGTTTTGGCAGAGTTTTCACATTTTAAGTTTTTACCAATAGTAGTTCTTCTACAAATTGAATTTTTCAATAATTTTTTTGGGGTGTCGCTCCATTTTTAACTCCCTGGGGTCTGGGACTCGTCTAGGTGTCTACTGTCCCCCCTAGAAGTGTGACCCAACATTTATGGGATACCCTGTAGAGTACGCACGACAAAATTAAGGGTACGCATTCAAAAATGTACATAAAAAACTTATGCCATTCAGAACTTAAATTTGGTGTTAAATTAATGACTAAAGATTGTTCAATGCACATGCAAGTTTTCATTCAAATATATCTTTAAGTGTTGGAGAATGGTCTTTTCGAAAAAGATCAATTTTCGACATTTTTTTCTCAACGAAAGGGTACTAGACCCCTTTGAAGAATGGCTTAAAACCTCCAAAAAACCTTTTAATTTACCTTTCAAAGCCCTAAATTTTAAGTTATTTTCAATCAAAAATAGCTTCTTTTCTGTCTGAGCTGAAACAGCTTGTGACGTCAAATCTGCCTTGTTTACTATCATTCCGCTTTGAAATACTAAGCTCTAGTTTTTTACAGCCTAGTGTTTCGATCAAAACGGTGTTTCCCACATTTCCAAGAGACACATGTGGCGTCACACTGTTCGGCGCTTTCTGTAATAAAATATCTCATAATTAACTGAAAAAAAAATTGTGAGAGAAAAGCATATTTTTGGAATCAGGAGAAAATTTTTAATAATATAAAATTGAATATTTATAATTTTAAGAGATGCTGCAATTCTCCATTGTTGCGATGCCTCGCCTCCAAATAGTAACGTTTCCATTATTTCTTAAAGCTTAAAATAACTCAAAAGCTTTTACTGACCCACCATTTCACTTTAAAATCAAAATATTTAAAATAGTTTAGTATCACCCTCTGGCTATCTGCTTTTAAAACTGATTTACAATGGATTATACCCCCAAACCCTTTACATCCACCACAAACGCCGTAGATTTGGGCTGAGATTCCTTTGTTAACCCAACCAGTCTAAACCCCAATATTCATGGGGTACATGTATTTAACCTAGTTCGGGGCGTTCTCTTGGAACTTTTTTTTTCTTCGCTCCAACCCCCTTCCCCTCTGGCATTCCAGAGGCAGGCCCTAGCCGGCAGCGCTATCTGGTGGAGTGTTTATCTAAAAATCGATGCATAACCAACACTTAATATACATGCTATTAACATAATTTCTGTTTGCTCTCGTTCGGAGGAGAAGGGAGGGGTGGACGTGCCTCGGGAGCAGCAGTAATCGAACGCCTGGAAGAATACTTTTTTCCCGGCTTCCCGTTTGCTCGGGATGGAGGAAGAGGTTTTTGCGAACGTTCTCGGAGTGATGCGGATCTGTTAAAGCTCTTGCATTAGATTACCGCTGAAGATCGATACTCAAAATACCGATAAATCGATTTACTGTGATTCAAAATGGGGTGTTGAGAGTAAACATCGGGGATTGACTTCTCTCAGTGTTGTTACTCGTATGTCTTTGATTCTTTAGGTAAACATCTATTGAAGGGAAATTGTTGTAAGCTTTTAATAAGGGAAAAAAGATAATTTGATGTTATTGGAATGAGGAAATTACAAACAATCGCATATTATTCTAAAATTTGGAATTTTGTCTAAAAGTTATGAAAAGTACGAGTACACTAACTATATACAATTGGTTATAATATATACAGTCGAATGAAAAGTGAAAGATTGATAAATTAATTTACATTAGTAAAATGTTTTTAAATACTGCTTAACCAACGATAGTAAAAGGGTCAAGTGTTTTTTATTTTAGTATTTTTTATTGTATTTAAAATATACTGATTTTTATGTATATACAGGGTGTATCTGAAATGGTGCAACAAACTTTCAGGGATGATAGTACTCATCAAGACGAACAAGAATCGGTATGGAAAGGGGGTCCCAGAAAAAATATACGCTATACGAATATATATAAAAATATATATACTCTTGAGATCCTTTTAAAGTTTGTTTTTTGGGTGCGCAAGCAGTTTTTTAGAGCTGTTTCCAGAACAGCTGTCAGCGCACGCAAAAAACAAACTTTAAAAGGATCTCAAGCGTTTAACATTGATTGTGTTTACGTGAAACTTTGGACTTAAGGGTTTTCAACTATGATCTTTCAGATTATCAAATCAAAAGAAAGGATTTCGAAATACAAAATAAGGTTTTGTCAGAGTTTCACATTTTTTGTGTTTTAACTTTTTTCATAATAAAAAAATTTAAAGTGAAGACTTTTGAGGTAATTTTATAGATCATAATAAACCACAATTTTTGAGACCATAATTAAGTTTTTACCAATAGTAGTTCTTCTACAAATTGAATTTTTCAATGATTTTTTGGGGTGTCGCTCCATTTTTAACTCCCTGGGAATTTGTCTGGGACCCCCCTTTCTATAGCGATTCTTGTTCGTCTTGATGAGTACTATCATCCCTGAAAGTTTGTTGCACCATTTCAGATACACCCTGTAGAGGGTCTTGCTTCTAGGGAGCAAGCAAATGTCTCTTCTCTTCCTCTTTCGATCAACTGCCCCTCCACTTCTTCCTTTCTACCCTCCGAGTATGTCAAAATCACGTGACCCTTTTACTATCGTTGGTTTTAAGCAGTATTTACCCGATTTCCGTATTCGGTTATGAAAAAGTATTTCAGAAAGGGATTCATTGAGGAAAACTATGCAAGCCATACAACAATTAATACGCTAAGAAGTATGTGTGTACAATAAATATAGAGAAGGTGGGACTTCATTCACGCAACGCTAGTATAAAAGAGGATAAATCACAATATATTTGATATTTTAGTATTATTTGGATTACATGAGGTAAATTTATCTAAGGCGAAATTTGACAAAGGTCACAAAAATGTCGAAACTATGTAAAAAGATATACATTCGATATTTGTCATCTAGACTCCAAACTTAAACCTCTTTCCCTTTCCTAATAAAACATTTTTACAGCTCCTCTCGAAAACTCACATCACGCCTAAAAAACTTGTTTTAGTTCAACCTTTTTACTAGAAAACAATTAAAGATTCCTTTTGAAGTTGACTCGATATTGGAGGCGAGAGCAGAGATCCAATCAAATTACCGGAAGGGTGAACGCGATAGTATTTAAAGAGGTCCCTAGTGGCTGGAGAAGTTTAAAGACAACCCTCTTTGAACTGTCAATTGAAGTCATTTGAAGGGGTACAATTAAACTTAATCTTAGTAGAAAGATCCTATAGGACAATTACTCTACTAAAGGTATGTCTGGCACCTAACTGTATGACAGTCCGGTAAAACAAATTGAACGAATCACAAAAAGACTGCTCTAAATGACGTCAATTTTTTCCTTTTTTTTGATTCGTCGATTTGTTTTGTAAGGTTTGCTGTAATTCAACAGATGGACCTCTTTTTTTATTTTTCACTAAAAAAAATAAATTTCTACGAACCGAAAATTCATAAACCGAATATTTAAGGTTTATACCTCTATACTTTAGTTAAACTAAGCATTTTGGGGTCTTTCAAGAGTTTATAAAAGTGTTATTGCTGAGAAAAAAAGATTTTTTAACTTATGTTTGAGAACTAAATGACGTATTTTTAATCTATTTCTTATTTATACATTCAAAACCATCTTAATACCCCTTAGGATCCAGTAAGTTATAGTAATCATCCATTTTGTGGGTAACACCAAACTCTATAAATTAAAAACTCGTTAAGAGGGAGATATATTCCATAGACTCAGGTGATGAAGTGTTGAACAAGAGAAGAAATGTGACAATAGTTACAAAATCAAATTTGAGGTGTAATCCAGAAAGTAATGTTGAATTTAATTGAATCGTTTATTTCAGAAACAAGATAAACCCCATTGGAATAATGCAGGGTATAACTTGTTTCTGAAATAAATTATTCAATTTTGAATCAAAGTAAAAGTAAGAAAAATAATAGCAGGATACAATGACATTGAAATATTATTTAAGCTAACTAAATTGAGTCTGCACAGCTTTGTTGCCTAGGGAGAGTTTTTGGTACTGGGTACCATGGACGAGCTACGAGCTCTTTTGGTACTTCAAAACTGCGATTTTCTTTATGTATGTGTGTGTTCGTCTTCTTTTTTTGTGGTCTCTTCAATGTTGTGCGCGTATTAGTCTATTGTTTTTTTTCTTTCGTGTAATTTTTAATTATGTTTTGTTGAAATAAAATCCTTTATCCTTTTTTTTGTTGAAATAATAAGTAATAGATAATTCTAAATTTAATAAACACTAAATTTTACTAAACAGTGGATTCTTGGGGAGAGGGATATTTGAATCATCTACTGACAAACCTCGTTTTAAACTTAAAGTAATATGAATCCTCTTTGAAATGTCGAAAAACATGTAAAAATGTAAAAATAATTTTTCAACTTACTTCAATAAAAGAAAAAATTCTGGAAAGAAAAAAATATTCTAGGATGAAAAGATCTCTATCTTCTCCTGTTCTCAATCCCTTCAACAACCCAAAACATGTAAATCCCTTAAAAGACTACGCACTCGAGCTGATACGGTTAATACTTAAGATCCCGAACGCATTATTATCACAGAAATAAACGCACAAAAGACGGAGCTAATTCCAGAATTTAAAAAATCCCGTTATTCCATCGTCTGCATAAATGTTTCAGTTTTCAATTCCGTATCCAATAAGCCGGAGGACGGAGCAACCCCGCTTAAAATATTTAATCCGCTATACAGACGGCTCATATCCTCGAGGCGTCTTTTTGTCAAGTTAATGAGTTGAAACCATTAAAAGAACTCGAGTGGATCTGGTTTTTCTCTATTCATTCAAACTCAGAATTAATCCATCCAGGTCTTATTTAATGGAACCGGATCGTTTAAACGGATCCTTTCCGGGGTCTTAAAATCTGCTTGAGTGATAGCCAACTGCGATTAAATTCTTAATTTCGAGGTTTTTTCTTCCTTTTGTTGAGTGCAAGTTTTAATTTCAGAGTTGGAGTGCATGTCGTTTGGTCTCGTGCGTGGATTTTCTTTCCTACCGATGGCAGCAAAGTGGATATCGCATTAAGATATTCGGAAGACCTTCTTTTTGTTAACTGATGGCAGTAAGGGAAAAAAGTTCATTGATAAATGCGAGGCCAAGGGCGGTTAATGAGCAATATTAGAGATTGGAACGGAAGGTGGGTGAAGTTTTATTTGACTTTGGATTCAATTTCTTCTGACTAATGATTTAACTCTGGGGTAGCGCAACTCGAATTAAATATTTTAGTGGAATTTCATTTGGAATGATTGAATTAAAAGAACTGGAGAAGAGTTGATGGTCTTTTTTTAAGGTTTCTGCAGCTGTGTGTGTTCAACTGAGCTTTAGTGGATGAACTTTCATGATAGATTACCTTAGTCATGCAAGAAAAAGACAAATAAGTTTAAAAGGCAGGATGCTTCGTTTTTATTTCTTTAAAATTACTTATTTTCTAAAAGGAACATGCATGATTGAATAATGGGAGATTTCTGGCGTTTATCCAGAAAAAGAAACTTTTGCAACTAACACAAAAACATTAAAGTTGTTAAGTATTATTTTGAAAAGGAGTTACAAAATAAAACGATCATTTTCTACAATGTTGCAGTAGGAAAGATTAAATTGACTAGTGAATTGTTGGTTATTTGTTATGATTTCCTCTGTGAATCAGATCTTCTGCAGGAAACTTTGTTTTTTGTTAGAAATAAGGATTTTGCAACAATAATTTAATAGGTGTAAGTTAAAGCCCTAGATCCTCTACCTAAGGTAGAGTATCCAGGGCTTTAGTGTAAGTGACTTAAAGTTAGCATCAAATAATTGAAGAATTTTATTATAAAGAGATCTGCGGATATTTCTACGGAAGATACATTTTTGAGGCAAATTTTACAGGTCAAATATTGAACTGTTGTCTAACGAAAAACCTCCTTAAGGAAAAATAATAAAACGTTCTAATCCATACTCGATTCTCAAATATTTTATCTGTTACTTTTGCCCCTTTCCTTCAAACCAGCTCAATAGGGTGTATCGAAAAAAACTTTTTTTCGATTTTGATGACGTAATAGTGCGGAAAAGTTGTCTAAGGTGCCAGAGAGTACCTGTGAATTTTTTCAGAATTTTTGGATAATTTCTTAATGTGCCACATTGGCCCGGAAGTTCCCCATGTTAATCCAATGGGGCGCGCCACCAAAAAGGCCGAAAATCGGGTTTTCGCCCCTCATTTCTACCCTAATCACACGACGAATGTCTCGTCTCGAGTTATGGACTCTATATGATCTAGGCTATCCGACAAAACTTGAATAATAGCCTAAATATCTATATTACGTTTTTTTGTATGCTCAAATTTCGTCGAAAATCGCGTATTTCCTCGTTCAAATCAGAGCCCACAATCAACATAATATAGAGATTTAAGTTATTATTCAAGTTTTTTCGGGTAGCATACATCATATAGAGTCCATAACTCGAGACGAGACATTCGTCGTGTGATTAGGGTAGAAATGAGGGGCGAAAAACCGATTTTCGGCATTTTTGGCGGCGCGCCCCATTGGATTAACATGGGGAACTTCAGGGCCAATGTGGCACATTAAGAAATTATCCAAAAATTCTGAAAAAATTCACAGGTACTCTCTGGCACCTTAGACAACTTTTCCGCACTATTACGTCATCAAAATCGAAAAAAGTTTTTTCGATACACCCTACAGCTCAACTATAGTCATCATATTTGAGGTTATATTTGGTAGAATGAAACCACAAACGAATGAAAAGTTCCTGTTTATGACATATGATATAAAATGCAACTTCAGCTCTATACTTGTCACAAACGTCCATCATTCTATTCTTACTTACAGCGAGTGAAACTCAAAACCCCACTGTAACGTCACTCACCCAGAAGATCACGAGAGAATTTTTCACCCAACCGAAACACCACTTCAGAGGTAGTACTGTCGATGAAATTGTCAGGATATATATTTTTCCCCAAAGCACTTTCGCCAACCAGCACGTTCTTATAAATAAACATTTACCTAAGATAAGCGTTCCAAAAAATCCAAAATTGACTTTTTTGTGCTCAAAAAAATGTTTTCTCTCTCTAAAAAGCTCTACACATGAGTGGAAAGCAATAACTACTCCCTATTAGCAGATATAGCCCCTTAAATTAGGAAAAACTGATGTCCATTCACAGTATTTTTTTTATTTAATTGGAAATTTAAGTTGATTTGTTTTTTCGTACTTATTTTTTTCTGTAAACTAAGCCGAGATAAAATTTGTTTTCAATGTTAAAGTTCTTTTACTTTTTGTTACCAAATGAATGTTTGACTCCATTGATACCTACCTCTGCCTTAATGACACACTTTCATTACATTTTTAAATTTTTGCTTCGTTCTAATCTTTCTATTTTCCTTGTTTTGCTCTGAAATAAGCAGAAATATAGTTTAACTGCAGATTAAAGTGGGTTTTTTTTTTAGATTTTCTTTGGCCGAAATTTCTTAAGTTTGAAAAAGGGAATAAATCCATGAACTTTTTTTAACTGTTTAATATTGTTGTGTGTGAACGTGAACATGCTTATATTTTTTATGATTGTTGTGTATTCTAAATAGGGTCCTGAATTTTGGTGGTTATTTAATAAAAATTCCATTACTTACACAATTATTTTGTTTAGATTTTCTCTAAACTTGGTGTTTTGGCTTATTCTCTTTTTTCAAACTGGCGATTCAATTGCAAAATTTAATTCCTTTTGTGAAACTATCGTCATACTTATGGCAAAAAATCCTCTTTCTTCGTTTCATAGATTTCTCAAAAAAACCAAAAGCTGAATTTTTCAGAAATACTTCTTTCCGCTTGAATTTATGTTATACATGGGCTGTCCGGAAAGTAAGTTTCCTTATGAGCTGCAGACGCTAAAAACGCTGTTACGTGGAATTTGACCATACTGGAGTGTACCTTGGCTTCTTTTCTACAAATCCCAGCAATGGCCAGCTGCCTGCGATGATTATTATAGATTTGGGAGCTGTTAGAGATGGAGCTTCCACTCGCTTCTCCCGCCAACCGCGTTGTCTTTCCCCCATAGGCGTTCGTCGTCTTGGGCGTCTTTTCGCCCGTTTTTGAATTCTCTGTACCATTTCCGCCCATTTTTTTCGCTCATACACTTTTTTTCGTAGACTTCACACATATTGGAATGAATGTCCACTGCCGCCATATTTTTCGCTCACAAAAAACCAATCTCAGAACGTGGCGGGAGAAGCGAGTGAAAGCTCCATCTCTAACAGCTGCAAAACCTGTAATAATCATCACAGAGATGGTCGGGTCGGGGATTTGCAGAAAAGGAGCCAAGGTACACGACAGTAAGGTCAAATGCCGCTTAACAGCGTTCCTAGCGTCTGCAGCTCATAGGGAAACTTACTTTACGGACAGCTGTGGCTCAGCAGTTACATTATTACATTAAGACGACCTTAAATTAAGTACTTAGGAAAGAGTAAATAAAAGTCAAATATTTAAGGTTACAGTTGTTCAGAGCAATATTATTTTATTCGTCCAGAACAGGAAATAGACGCCAACTCTAATGTTCTGAAGATCAAAGAGCTCTGTGGAAGGCGCGCCTCCCCTAACATAAACAAATTATTTTATCACCCACGAGCTGTTAATGGTAGAACCCCCTTAATTCAATTTCCCCGCCAAGCGATACAGCAGAGACCCCGTTTCTCAGAACAACAACCAAGTCCTCGACCGGATTTGTCCCGAATCCTTTCCAAGACGAGCTGAAGGAAAACGACGTTAGGGATAATGGAACGGGACGACAACGTTAAACGCTTCTCCTCTCCCCCCCACAAATCGGATTGGCTCTAAATTGGAAGAAAGGAGAAAAACAACTGAACCCAAGAACAACTGTCACACCCCCTCCTCTATATCGATTAATTGGATGGAATCGGAAGTAATTATTCTCAGCGGGACGGGAAGAGAGAAAAAAACGACATCAAACCGGATCTGGAAAAAGGAGAGAGCAAAAACAAGAGGGGAGAAATCAGGAGCGTGTAAAAATATCCGTAAAAGCGGGACGGGGCGGTCATAAAAAGCCTCGAACCCTGCTGATGACAAACAATAAAACCTTTCGTCGAGATTATTGCTTCGGTAGGAAAAGCGATCATGTGACATCCCCGCGGCCCTCTGATTGGCTGACATGTAGATTGCCCTCTTTGTGATGGCGAGAGAAAGCTTTTAACCGAGATTTTTTTTAGTGTTGCGTTTATTATTCTCTTCGAAATAAAACGTGAGGTTAATTTATTTTGGGGTAATTTCCCTGCTCCGACCTTTTACTATTCGCGTAAATCGAAAAGTGGAGGGTGGAGAACGCAGTAAGCGCCCTGAGATGTCGTTTTTTTTGTTCGGTCTCATTAAAACGTGTAAAATGAATGTGATCACAAGCACAGTTTTTATTGTCGCATTTAAGGACTCAGAAGAACAAAAGCTGAGGATTGTCACATGAATTGTATTTCTATCCTCAACCGTCTGCAGACAATAATAATCCATTTTTCATTGCTTTGGCCATCTTCGGTTCACGCTGAGAATCCACTTTAATGGTTGATAATAGGGTATACCTTTCGGTAGTTTATACCCCCTTTCATTTTGGCCAATGAGTTGTGAATCATCCTGCAGAAACCAATGCAACCACAAGATATTCTACTCATTGCTCAAGTGACCTGGTTGGGATAATGCAGTATATCGTCATTTGTTTCCACCTTTGTTTCATTTCGTGCAATGGATCCTTGAACGATAAAACTTTATTGATGTTCTAATCCTTCATGTTTTTTTCTATTTGTCAATGGAATTAGATACAAATAAATCATACTTTTCTGCAAAATATACACACCCTGAATGCAATTCTAGCTACAGAAAAACTCATAGGTATGAGGAGGAATTAGTTTCAACTGGCTCGAAAGTCTAAAGTCAAGAGAGAGGTAGCTGACTTGTCCTGGATTGCCTGCTTGTTAGCTGAAACAAACAGGCACTACAAACAGCCTATTGAAATGACCTAGGGTTAAATTACCAAGCATATACATATATTTTCGTTGATTTCACCCATTCTGCCCAAGAACTTCCCTTTTTTACAAAAGACGAGGTTCTGAAGAACCCCAGTGGATAGATCTTTAGTTTTGTGGAAATAATCTAGTTCTAAGATGGATGAATATTTGCTGCAGGACCTTATTAATTTGTGTTTAATATATTTTTTTAATTGATGACGTAGACTTAGTTTAGTAGAGCTAGACCAGGGGTTCCCAAACTTTTTTGGCCCGTGGACCCCCTGATGACATTTTTCGTACCCCGTGGACCCCCTGTCTTAGGGACCGTTCAAAAAGTAGCTAAAAATCTTATGTTTGATATTTCTAAACCACTCATAAATTTTTTCATTTTTTCAAGTGTTTTTTCGTGCATTGATAAGCATTTGATTTCACACTTTTCATGTTTTTTAAAAAATCTATTTTTTTTATTTTTGTCATTGAAATGGTTACACAACAATATTAAAGAAATTATAAAAATCAAACATTTAAAAAGTTTGAAACTAAAAACAAATCTAAACTTTTAATATAATTACATTTCACGGCACAAAAAATTTTATTATCAATAAAGTTTTGATCGCAAACTTGTCACGGTTAATGAATTATGCGTGAGTTTATTCATTCCCCAAATCCTAAAATTTTAGAAATAATTAAATCAATACTATATGGCATGTTAACAAAAAAAATTTAATGAAGTTCAACTATGAAAAGAAATAAAATTACACATTACGGAAATTGAGTTTTAATTTATGAAATGGAAAAAAAAGGGTTCTCTCCACCGCAATACGAGAGATAGATCCATCGCCCCTGCTCGCGTTGCGAGGACTCGATGATAACCAACTTTTCATATTACTATAATTAGATTATAAAAAAGAAAAAAATTTTGAAGTGCATAAAAATTTTTCATTTTAATGAAATTTTCCTATGGACCTCTGAAAGTCGCTGTGGACCCCCTTGAAGTCTCTGTGGACCCCCAAATTTCCTTTTCATGCCCGTGGACCCCCTGGAAGTTGCTGTGGACCCTTGGGGGTCCATATGGACCACTTTGGGAACCGCTGAGCTGGACCATCTCGAACTTATTAGCAACAACAGCTGTAGCAAAATAATTAGGTTCAAAAAGTATTCAACAGGAGTAACTCCAAGAAGACATCAGTAGTAGGTTCCCAATGCATTCGACAAATTGACATGGTGCGTCATTTGGCACCGTATCTGTTTCGTTGGAATCAAAGGACTTGCCCAGAGGTTGTACTGCTTTCTTCTATATCATTCTGTATGTAATGTGAATCTCGTTGAGAAAAAAGCATGCAGAAACATCTTCTCCAAGACAAAGTGAGAGCAAGCCCCAAAATGCCCACGAAACCAGGAATTTGCTGTTCAGTTAATTTTCAATTCGGCACTTGATTCGTTTTCTGCCTCCACTCTTCCCAAGGTCCCTCTTTATCGGCGCGCTAAGTTCAACCAGGATGATCTGCTTTTCAGTTTGTTTTTTGGGAAGAGAAAAAAAACGCACGCTTAAAACAAAAAAGTGGCGTGCGTTGCATTTAATGGCTCATTAAGGCGCAGTGGAATTTTATGGTTGGAAGCTCATTACCTAATGAGTTCAAGCCCCTTAAAAACTCTGATTCGACCCCCATCCTCTCTTTTGGACGGTTTATAGGACCTCGTTCTGAACTTAAGAGATTCGGAGAAAAAATAGCAGTTTGTGTAGAAATCAATTGCTCTTTTTCCTTAAATAGCGAGATTAAAAATTCGGTCGTTTAATTGTGAACTGCATTGATTGTCGAGCGTTTCGGAATAAAATGGCTGAAAGAAGGGGAGAGGTCAAGGGCAGTTAAATCAGAAGTGTGTAAACGAGGCATTAGATGGGGTTTTCTTAAGTAGCGGCTATTATAGGAAGTTCTTTAAGAGAGTTGTTTAAAAAACGTAATGGACTTTCCAGAAGTTTATTGATTGAACGAATTTCTAAGCTGCTCTAAAAATGTTTCAGTCCCAGATTGCTTTATTGATTAACTGATTTTCTTTTATGCTATCAGATTTTATAAGATTACTTAGCAAAAGTAAAAGCTCTAAAAATTTCATCAAATATTAGAATTTTGCAGTAAACTATTTCAATATAACACCGAAATAATGGCTATTTTGAGAGTGTGATACTTTCTGAAAACTGATTTCGTGCTTTGAAATTTACGATTCATGTCCATTGTCCAAGTCTGTATATTAACTAAAGTCATTTACATTAAAAATGTTACATTTCTCAATCTCAAGGAATGTCAGTTGTTGTTATCACAAGCTAGTAAATAAGCTAAAAGAATCTATTATTTTTACGTAGTTATTTAGTTTTTTTTCATTATATGTTTTTATGAAGAGTATGAAGGGGAATTCACAATTATTAAGCCCAATGAGGAAGTTGCATGATTTTTTTAATTTTTTTAATCGATTCTTCTTGCAAAAATAAGCAACTACCCAAAATTTGAGGCCGATCGAGAAATTTTTTGATTGCCAAAAAAATTAACAAAAATCCCCTTTTTAAAAGTGCTCGAAAACGCCAAGAGTTTGGATGTGACGTCATCTTACAATAGGCATTGTTGAAAAGCAATGGAGTTGATGGTATTATTGTTGACGTCATCCTACAGTTTAAACAATAAACATTTTCAGTCACGTGTTTTTTTCTCGACTTTTAAATTCAAATATTTAATTACCTGTACATTTTTTTGAAAAACTGACTAGATATTTCATTTTACCATACAAAAAACCATACGGAACACTTGTTTGTTTTTGAAAATCATGACACATGCAACTTCCTTATTTTCAATATGCCAGACCCAGCAAATGTCAACAAATAAAAAAGAAAGATAAAACAAACATATCCTATTGACTGATGTAGTTTAAAGTGAGCATAATATTTTTCTGAATTACTTAACAATAAAATGCTTTAGGATCTGTACAAGAAAACAATCTGTTAAATTATGTACATTTTTTTGTTTGAAATAACATGTGACTTTAATGAATGCTGGTAGGGAACCATAACATGCGCAGCTCTGATCCAGCAACCATGATTCCAGAGGCTTTGCCAACCATAGTCTAATCTCCATAGCAGCGCTTGGATTTGATTAACATTGAGCATGATTCATAAAGGTGTCACAATGGGGGCATTAACAAGGACTCTTGTGTGATATTTAGCATAAGCGGGGTACAGCGCATCAATCTTGTTTGACTGTGAGAGATGGCAGATACAATTAACCAGAAGCGGCTGAAACTGGCACTCACCCAATAGGATCTTTGTAGGGCTACTGTTAATGTTATAATAGTCGCTTATTTTTTTAAATTTCTTTTATAGAAATTTCCCAAAGGTTCTATTGGATATTGTTTATTCTACTTCTATTTGACCTTGATTTCGAAAGAAAAGGAATAACTTTAGTGTGGAATAAGACTAAAAATTTTTCTCGGTAATTCATGAAACTTTTTCAATAATTTTAAGCTAAAGACAGATGAACCGCCAGATGATTTTACGTCCCAGACATAGCAATATCAAAAATAGGGAAGCATACTTAAGCATCATGATGTTAGAACGATATAGAAGATATCGAAAATTTAAATAAGAAAGATAGCATACAGCTGGTTCAACAATAAAGAGTCTGAAGGAATTTAGATCCCTTGTAAAAATAGAATGTAATGCGATATTATATTCGGCATTTCATATCAATGATTCTATCGATATAATAGATGGAAAAAACATTAAAGAACCTGGAAAGATGTGAATGCGAAAATGGAAGAAATAGAAACCTTTTTCAAAAGCATGAAACAAAGTTACCATATGATGTGTGTGGGCTCATTTTCATATTTTAAAGGGTTACTTATATGCTATATAGCTTGTTCGTTCTATCAAATATCTTAGAAATATAAGTATTAACTCTTATAAAACTGAAATTTTATTTGGATTGTAATATTGATTTTTCAAGGTAGTAAAGCTCAGATCAAAACCAACAAGCTCCTGACTTTACTTCAGAAAATCTGCATAAACAGCTCCAAAATAATCCTTTTCTGACTCAACACTCTTAATATTCCTAACACTCAGAAAAGGAACACGGGAGAGAGGGCAAAAGGTAATCGCGGAATATTTAATATTCCCCTCCCGAATCCGGGACTCGGAAGCGGTCTATCATTAAATCCGCTCTCGGAATAGTTATAAACACGCATCCATAACCCTGAAAAACTCTTCGTAGAGATATGACACGCATAGAAGGATCACTCCAGCAACCCTGAAGCGACCAACCCGAATGTGTGATCAGAAGAAGTAGGAGAAAGTTGGACAAAACCGGGACCCAAACTATTTTTTAATATTCACTTTATGAGTGATGAGAACAGTCAAAACTCTTTTAAGAACAAAATTTAAAATGAAAGTTAGGTTTTGTTCGTCATTTCACAATGTTCCCACCCAAGCACTGTATCCAAATCTCCTTAGATTTAGAATTTTCATAAAAGCAAAAAGTGCTAGCTTCATCTCCGTTTACCCGCATCCCGGTTTTGACCGACCGGGCCCTTTTGAAGAAACTTTACTTTAGCGTTAAGAAAACAACTCTTAGGCACGAAAATAAACTTTTAAAATAACAAATAAATGATCAGACATCATAATCTGTACTTACCGAGAATAAATCCTTTGGTATTTAATATTGGTGGCGTAATATTGCAGACTCTAAAATGGTAAGCTTTTCAAAGGATTATAAAAATGATCCTCTCTCCAAAATGGGTTGGTTTATATTACTTCTGCTCACTGGAAGTTGTCATTGGTGAATGTCTGGAAATAGTTATAGAAGTTTTCACTTGATATCACTCCAAATTAATGAATAAAACCAAAATCCCTGTTTTGTTCACCTACCCCGTTTTGTCCGACTCTCCCCTACATACTTTGTATGGTAGGTGGATAAATAAATACATTAAAGCTGGTTTAACTGAATTTTTACATAACATTTTGCGACGTTTTTAAAACATCTCAGACTTTGGTTGTTAATTGAATTACTCAACTTTGAGAGAGCTATCCAGGAATACGCTATCCGAAAGAAAAACTTTGAAAAGTGCTGACTTTTAGGAATAAAAACTTAAAACTGGATTCATGGAAAACTGAAATCGATAAGTTAAATTTTTGGGAAAATAAGGGTGATCTTTTTCATAATACTCTCTTGATAAGAACGGAGTTGAAACTGGGGTTTTGTGAAAGACATGAATGGGTTGATTTCGAGTTCCGGAATAGTTCCGGACCGCTGAGTGTGATGAAAAGGGACAAAGAAGTACAGATTCCAAACCAACAGAAAAGAAAATTTCGTGTATAAATTTGAAACTTTAAAATCGCCTTGAATGTTAACTGCTCAAAAGTATGGCATCAGAACTGGATGTGGGGAGCTGAAATCCTGCAATGTGTTACGTATATAGAGCAGGTGCTGATCCAGCACGGCTCCAAGGGGGGGCACTTTTACACCCAAGAAATTGGCAGAAAAAAAATTGAAATTTGAAGTGTAAAAGTAGGGTTTTTAACTCATTTTTAGAAACGTTTTGAGTTTAAGGGGGCACTTTTCAACACTATTACCTTTACTTTCTGACCCAAAATGTCAAAATTTTGGGTATTTACTAAAAATAAACTCTGAATACCCCATTTTGATACTAATGGGGGTCCTCCCCCAGAAAAAATTTTGAAATTAGACCTGTAAAAGTTGGGTTTTTACACATTTTGAGAACCTTTTTGGGTCTCCAAGGGGGGCACTTTCCAGAGTGCCCCCCCTAGATCCACCACTGATATAGAGTGTAGGAAAGGCCAAATTCCTTGAAAATTGCAACGTGTAATAATTAGAAAAGTCCCAATCGCTGTAAAAGTGATTCCAGGTGCAATGCTCCGATTATTTCATGCCAAAAAAATCGTAAATTGTAGTATTATGCTGGACAAGGTGTTGGTTTCAATAATGCTAGAAGTTTATGCTGCCTAGCTCATTTTGACTCCATGGAAACCCCTTCTCTCTTTTCCATTAGGATTAGCTCCATTAGGCGCCGTCGTTAGCGGAGCGATTCATAAATAATGGATTCTGCACCCTCTTTTTGCGCCTCGCTGAAAAGCTGATTTTTAATGGGATTAAAGGGATGCTCGTAAGAACTTACTTTAGTAGCGAGAAAACTGTAGCCGATTCATTTCAATCTGGAGAGAGTCAAACAGAAAAGTCTAAGAATATAGCATTATAGTGTTGCGATGTCTTGAATCAAATTTTACGTCGACTCCATTGACCCCCTTAACAAAATTCCCGATACGTTATTTCTTTCACCTGACCTAGCAAAATCCCATTCGCATTTAAGAGCATTACTTCCAAAAATATTCGATTAGTTTAAGAATGATTAAATATTCCAGAATAAGTATGCTTCTAGCAATGAATTTGTTGATTAGTCAGTACAAAGTTGAATTCCCCCAATTTAACCCCCACTCCTCACTCTAACATTAACAGAATGCTAATAGTTCAGTCTACGTTTTAACAGTCTAGAACCAAACCTACTAGATGATTCAATAAAAATTCTAAAGAATAAGTGATCTTGCTCTCATCACGTTGGAATTATGATATAAGCAATATCACAAATATTCTGTATCGGACCAAGACCTTTACCATAACATGATTTGAAAAGCTACTGAACTTGGATTAGCTTAAAATTTCGAAGGATTCATTAATATAAGTGTAATTCATTTGAAACTGTTAGGAAAATGTTTGTAAAACATGAACAGTTTTACATAAACTGTTTTAAATCATTGAATCATTTAAAAGGTTAATAAAAGATTGTGTTTAGCAAAACATAAAAATTGGTACTATAGATAAAAAGAAAGCGTCAATCAGTCATTAACCTTATGTATCTAAATAAGTATAGAACATTCCTAAGAATTGAAAAAGAAGAAAGAAATATTCTTTACCTAGAATACCGTATTCTTTTTATTTCTAGCGTAAATTTCTGTTTGCTTAACTGCTTAACATCAACTTCCTTACAAACATTTTTAAATGTGGTTCACTGATTTATATGCAAACAGACCTCTATCTGAATAGGTTTATTTCACAACAACAAATTCTCCTTATGAAACATTCCTTATTGATTATTTTCTTAAATGATACAATTTCTCAGGGTTTCTTCGTGAAAATTCCCATTCACACATTTTTCATAACTGGCGAAAGAAAAACGAAAGTTTGTACAGAAAAAAGTCAGTTTCCTTCGACTCGTGTGTTTGCAAAACTCTCGATTTAGCTTTTCTCTCTTCAGATTCAGAGGCAACCCTGACTGGGAAAATATTTATTCGTGCAATACATTTCCAGCAAAGATGGAGAAACAGAGAAATAACGACTACGAATGAAAAATTGAACCCTTGAAAAATGCGTGGGCTTCTTGCTCATGGAATGATTAATAACTAGATAGAGCATTGAAATACTACTATTTGTTATTAGAATTACGAGCCAAAATCCCTTGCCATTCAACGTAATGCCCAGCCCGTTTCTACCTAATGGATAACCGTTTTCTCGTTTGGTGTTTAAAATTTTCATGCTTCCCTAAAAATTTCCATAAAACCAGGTGCCTTCCCAGGCTTCTTAACTTTATTCCATTTGCTTAGCAATTATTTTATTGCTCAAGTACGTGTATAAAGGAATCGAAACTAGTTCAAATCAAAACGCGAGAATTCATTTTACACTGTAGGTTTTAATAAACGCTTGTTTTTTATAAGAAGTTGTCCATAATTTTCCTTTTCTTATTTTCTAGAACCAATTTTCTTCTCTGAAACACTATTGTACTTTCTGGGTTACAGATTTCTGTCATATGTTGGTCACGTAAGGTTGGCAGCTCATACGCACTCTATCAAATCCCTATACACGCTTTCGCTCTTCTTTAAAAAGAACTTCGCTCTCTAGAATAATATTCGTGACAAGCACAGTTCATTTTTGAAATTCATTCATCGATTCTTTTGTTGCCAGATCCCCACTCATCGTAGTTGGAAAGCAATCGGATAGGGAGGGAGGGGGTCTCTCAGCAGGAATGTTTCGAAAACAACAACTAAACTCGTCTCGAAGCAGTCGCCATGCCGAGAGTTTGAATGAGCAGCGAATACGGATGAAATTGACTGAAAAATTATTTATCTTCAAAAGGGGGGATTTGAGGGAAACCATGCATTTAGGATGATGTTCTAACGGTTTCTTAAGATTTTACTTGATATCAAACATTTGTGTAAAAAATAAACTTCTTTACTGTTTGAAACAAGAGCTTGCAGTTTTTTGTATTTCCGTAATAGGGTTTCGGAATAAAATTGGTATTCTAAGTTTATTTATGCCTGTTTAGAAAAAAATTATACCAGTTGTTCTACACTGGTGTTCAAAATTAAGAGAAATTGCACGTGTTCTTAAAGATACGGTCGATTATAATGGAGGAAAAACCATAATCGACCGTATCTTTAAGAAATTTTCAAATCCAAAGAAACACAAATCTAAATCTGAACATTCAACATACCCTGTTACAATCCCGTTTTTTCCAAAAATAAGCCAACAGATTGCTAACATACTTAATAAATTTGGCTTTAAAACTGTGTTCATTCCTTTTAACAAGTTGAAATTTACAAGGGTCAAGGATAAGATTTCTGATTTGAATAACTGGGGTATATATGAAATACAGTGTCAGTGTGGTTTAGCTTACATAGGCCAGACAAGAAGGGCTTTTAGATTTCGAATAAAAGAACATCAGAACTGTGTGAAAAAGCAGGAAATCCGGGGTTCATCCATTGCTGATCACTCATGGGCTAGTGGACATATATTTAACTTTGATACAGCCAGAATCATACAGAGATGCACATCTGTGCATGAATTAGACTTTCTTGAAACCTTATACATCAGAAAAAATATAAATAACCTAGTTAACGACATTTCCGTGGTGCCAGCTTTACCATCTGCTTGGAATGCTCTCTTGCTTTGTGAGTAGCTGGCTTGCGCTCGTTGGCCTTTTTTATGCGCTGTTTGAATCTTGGTTTTAGTTTTTCGACTTGTGGCATCAGTTTGTTGCCCTATATTAACAGTTTCTGTTCACTTCGTCTGTGTTTTTGTTTTCCTCTGATGAGGGAAGCCTTTTTAGGCTTCCGAAACAGCTGTAAGGGTTTTTTATCCTTTTTTCGTTTGTGTCTTTTAAACGTCGTCTCTTTCTCTTTTAAAAGTTTTACTCTTGACACAAAGGATTTTGTCTTCATTCTTAGGATTTCTTTGGAAGAGTAAAAATACTCCTTGACTTTTTTTAGGAGGAGTGAAATTCATTTATGAGGAGTGAAATACGTAAATAGCATAAACTATTGTAAATATGAAGAGAAATTTTTTATAAAAACGCTTTTTTAATGGACAAACTGAAATAGAAAAAAATGAGGATGCTATTTTGGTTTTAAAAAATTATAGCATCTGTTAAATAAGTAAAAAATATTAAACACTATAAATAAAATAATTTATTTTACATAAACATTCTTCATGAAATATTTATTTAATATTACAAATTTAAGTAAAAGAATTTTTTGATTTCGGTGGGGTACCATGCATTTTTTAAGCAACATGTTAAAAATTCAAAGCGTGAAAATACGCTTGGCTAGTTTTTAAAAGCGTATTTACTATTTTCAATGCGTGAAATACGCTCTCAGAGGCGTTAAAATTATCACTGCTTATAACCATATCTAATGATATTAATACGAGGGTAGTTAAAAAGATTTTCGGCCTGACCATGAAAATGATAACTTATGGTTTAAAGAACTGTTTATTTTTCAACATTGCTTCCTTTTAAGCTACCTCACATCTTATTCGGACAGTCCGGTCATATTTTACACTCTTTTGGGGGTGCTTCTGGAATTTCGTCAAAAAACCTATTCAACTCACAATTAGTACTTCTTAATTTGAAGAAAAACGGTGTCCAGAGAGAAAAATTGTCACTTTGGGGGAGAGATATAAGTTTGAAGATTCCAAATCTGCGTGACGGGATGGGTGTTTTTAAAATTTTTAATCCAAATCCTTGAATTGCTAAATAGGTATTTTTTTCTCGGAAAATCTCAGCAACCGTTTGGTTAAGTATTATCCAATTATATTCATAGCCTTCCCCCTATAATTCATAGGCAGAATTCTCCTGAAATCATAGAATTCTTACGCCATGACTTTGCCAGCCGATAGGACCTTTTTGTGCTGAAAAACTGACTTTTATCCATTGCATTGATTATTATTTTACTTAAAAGTTCTGAGTTATGTCCATGTTTGCCTACAGACGTATAAAATAGCTATTATTTTATGAAAATCGCGTTAAAAATCGCATTTAAGTCGTCATGTCAATGCACTTTTGTGCCGCAGTTTGGATTCGCGGCACCCATCTTGAGCAGAGTTTTCAAGTGCAATTGTGCAAAAAATTATTTGCGTGTTCCTTTGATACCCCTAGATTAGACTATTAGAAATGTTCTCCACCTTTCATCAATCTTCTAGGGGGGACTTTTCGATGATTTCCGGCATGGTCGCTCTTTTTGAACTTTTTCCACTATGGTTCTTAATGAACGCTCTCACACCCAAGTTAAATCTTCGACGCTAATTTTTTCATTGGCAAAACTAAGCTAAAGAGTCCCTTCTGAACTTAGAATTACTTTAATTTGGTGACATCGCTTCTTTTAAAAAGAATTTTATCACAGCTCGATACTTGCTTTTTCTCATTTTTGAGAATAGGCTCACCTAACTCTTTAAAATAAATTGCCGACAGCAGTATTCTGATCAGAACAATCCAAAAAGAAAATCTGCTTCCAGCAGATGAGTGGGGGACTAATCAAATGGTCACCACTTTTTCAGTTATAGTCGGCTAGACTAGTACTTGCACTCCGCTCTCTTGCGTTACCTTCCTATACCGTGCTGATGAGTCCTAACAAAGACGAAACCGGTCCACGGTTGGAGGTGACGCTTGAGAGTAATGAGTTTACACTTATTGTCCACTTAACCAGCAATAATTGGTTAAATACTCCTTTCATTAAAACAACTAGTACTTGGCACGTGTTACGTCACAACCATTCAAATCACATGTCTGCCTTTTCAAAGTGATTCCGAAACTAGATTATTTTTAATTGCAAATAATTAATTATTAGGCGCGTAAATCTAAGAAATAAAATGTTTTCTAGAAGTTTTAAGATATTCGGAACACATTAAAAGCAAAATTGAAAATTGTTGCAGTTATCCATTACTAAAAGAAAAACTATCATCAGTATTTTGTTTCTATACACAGTGTAAACCAAGTCGTAATGATGTCATTCTGGTAAAACCACGCCCCTATTACCCATGGAGTGATTAAATATGAGAAGGAATATAAATGTTTGGATATTTTTATGGATAATTAGAGCTTAACTCGTAAATAGTTTTTAAAAATTAAGCAAGGCATTGTTTTGAGACCGATGGGGAGCCATTTTGTTTTTGACGCCATAACGGTCAAACCACGCCCTAAAATTTTGGGGTCCCATCTATTTGTTAGTTCTTATAGGATTATCTAACATCCCAGAAAATTTCATGAAGGTATCACATTTTTCAGTTTTTGGTCAATTTTTTCGCCTAAGCCACCAACCCAACTATAATCTGTGTAATTTGAATCGGCGGTTGAAAAGTCACGTGATTTCCCCAGTCTCCCCACCTTTCCCCTGTGCGTAGTCATGGTTTCCACCTGTCTTATTTTTTCCCACAACTCGCCAAGCTGGCAGGTTTACATGCTGCCGGCGAATCCAGGAAGTCCTGCAAAAAACAGATTGCGATTTCAAATTTTTCCTACTTTTCAAACTGGCGAGGAGCAAATCCATCAATCAAATACTACTAAATAAAATAATAATTGCTTCAGATCTTTGGAAAAGCTCATTTGATAGGTTTGGATCTTTGTCAACTCAATGATGTCACGCTTACGAACTAATCAAATGAGCTTATCCGCTTGCAATTAAAAATATTCCCGAAACACACCGGAAGATCTTTGAATCAAAAGTATCGAAAATGTTGCGCCTGATGTGGCAACCTGCTTTCCACCTGACGAAATGCATATGTTAATTTACCCACCAACTTCGAGTTGCCAACCTTAAATTTCACGCCCTGCCTTAACTGATGGGCAAAAATGAAGCAGAACTGCTCACATTTCCTCCTTCGTTACCAAGGCGACGAACTTCAATGAATGGCGTCCAACTGCCTATATTTTATTGACAGACTATAAATAGTTCTTTTAAGCTTAAATAAAAACCTTCATGATCCTTTCAAGACGTTTAATATGTTGATACACAACACTATAATTATTTTTAAACTAGCTTTTATACAACAAATGACCTCCATCCAACTCCAGAATTATCTAATTCAAAACAATGAAACGATGCTATTTCTCAACGGAGGTTAAAGGCTGACGAAAATAAAAAGCTTTCCGTAAAACACCCACATCAGTTTCCGGTTCCTTTGTTTCCCTTCACAATCTGGACGCCGGAAAAGAACTGGAAAATCCGGGATCAGGCAAAGCAGCACTTCCTGCTTTTCCAGGAAAGAAGGGAAAGGAAGGATTTCAAATGACCTTCCTTTTCAAAGTTTCTCGCTTTCCGCGCGATCCCCTTCTCCTTTGCTTTTCCGTCGCCGGCTTAGTACTTTTTATTTTGTCCTTCTCTCGAACCGATGTTTTTTACTCATTTTTTCCTTATCTGTTATCGCTAACCAGAAACAAGGTATTGTGTGTTTGGTTTATAACCAAACTAAAGGGTTTTTTCAGTCGCTGCTGTAATACAGAAAAAGTAGCAAGAACTTTTTTTAATAAAAAAACATTATCGACTTCAAAGAGAATTCTTATAGAATTTAAAAAGTGCTGTTATAGAAACTGGTTACCTTAAGGGAGATTTGAGGATTTACAGCTTCCAGATATTTTTCTTTACTAAATTGTAGATTGTTTAAGTCGGGATTCAAATTGACATTTTTTACTATAGTAGGGGGAGGGGACCTATTTATAATTTTTACCCTATAATAAGCCAATGAACAAAAGTCTAGATTCCTGCCTTTATTGCATAAAAACAAATTTACGAGTTACATTTCGTTTTTAGGAAACAAAGGACAGAAACGAACGATTTTGCTGGTTTTAATCCAGTTGCGTGCCAATTTCCACTGATTGGATTTTGGTTACATACATTTTCCAGTTTGTGTGCTTGATCTCAAGGATCCGCTTATAAACCTTCGTCAAGTAAGACATACACAAAAAGAATTTTTTACTGACACAGTAAGAGAAAATACACCCAAGGCAATACCGGTATCGGACCGACGACGGGTACAGCGCGCAAGCAAGTGGTGACAGAGCTCTAGCGTTGCCACAGCTGCTAGCGTGATGGGTCTATCCCGCCCCCATTTCCACTGGTAATTCTACAACCTGCCATACCCGCCAATAAAAACTCCTAGTTCATTAGGGGTGCTTTTCCGACCCCTCATTTCTATGTTATTCTGAGTTATTAGGCGTGCAATACCCCTCCTAGAAGTTCTGAAACACCATATGTAGATTGAGAAGGAGCTATTTTCAGCATAAATAAACGTTTTAGTGCCTTATTTTTTGTTATAATGTAATCACTTCATGGGATTGCATCAGCCGGTTCATCGGTTCCTTGTCCGCACGTAGAGAGACGAAAAGTTTCAGTTCTCTTTCTTGAAGGTCATTCCCGCTTCTCCATGTGTGGGATTGGTTGATCGGTTGTCAATCATACGAAAGTTTCACTTCGGGATCCTAGGTTATACAAGCTTATGTGAAAGTCTTTGTGTACCTATAGCTTTTTCATTAGATATTTTGCCTTGGTTGCGTGTACGTGTTATATGTCGCCTTGTACCTTCGTTAGTGATGTCTTCTTCATTAAAAGCATATTTAATCGATCCACTGGACTCGTACTCATCTATTTAAATAACATTTTTCACTATAACAAAATTAATAATTTAACCTAAAAATATGGTTGTAGTCATGAAACTAAATATTACCCTGCTTAGTGCTTACTAATGAAATAAAGTAGAAAGCAAGGTGATTGTGTAGTAAGTGTGTGTGATTGTTAGAAAACAAGACTTACTCTACTAAGGTATACTGGGTAAGGTTACTCTACTAAGGTCTACTCAGGTATACTAAGAGTACCTAGGACCTATAAAATCAGGGATAGCAATAATTGCTTCAAAATAAAATAGCTTATAAATCTATAATTGAGATTCTTTGCAACAGGGAAGATTTTTAAAATTACGGCTCCAATACAGAAATTTATTAAGGAACCCCAGGAAATTAATGGGTGGCCCTGGTAACACCCAGATAGTGATAAAATGTATTATTAGTTCGAAAACTACAAAAAAAGAATCCCTGAATATGTTTTTGAAACATATATCTAAATGAGAGGGGACAAAAGGTTTCTGCTCATAAAGATCGTATTTCTTCCTACTTTTTAAAATCCGTAAAACCAGCACTTTTTGAACGTAAAGTTAGCTTTACTGCCATTAATGAATTCTAAAGGAGAAATCGTTTTACAGGAAGTTTTTGAGTTGATGCATTGCAGCGAAAACAAGGCTTACAGCGGATACCTTGATGGTAAATGTGAACTGCGGAGAAAACAGTGTATAGGAAGAAGGAAGACGTAGTAGAATGGGATACCGGGTTACAATAAGTTTCATTTTTTACGGTTGCTGCTGGCCCTAATGGTGATCTATAAAAACCCATATTTTTTTTATTATATTAGGATGCTTGGTTTAGAGGTTCTGCTCGGATAAATATGTTGACAGATCTGCTTTCTTTTTTTGTCAAACAAATAAATAACTTAAAAATCCTAGAATTAAATACAAATATGATAATTATCCACAAATGGAGTATTCAATAATTGTTTTTCAATTATTGAATTGTAATGGAATTTTCAAAAGTGTGCTGACTTTTGGCCCACCCTGTAGTTACAGTAGCTTCTTATTTCGAATGTTTACCTACATTTTAACTCAGCAAAGCAGTAATTAAATAAAAATTAATTATAATTAAATTAAGTTTTTCATTTAGAATTTTCTCACGTTGTATCTTTAAATATGCAATATTAAACAATTTGGGACAAAAACGAACGAACTCAATCGGACCCTTGGTTCAGTCGTTATGCTTAAAAATGCAATCGAAGATGGCGGCTGTTTTTTAAAAATGGCGGTTTCCCTTGGAGGGATTTTTTTGGGGAATTTCGGGATATCAATTAGAACACTACTGCTGAACCAACGATAGGAAAAGGGTCACGTGATTTTGACAACGCTGGAACTAGTATTTCGGAGGGGAGAGAGGTGGAAGTTGAGGGGCAGTTGATCGAAAGAGGAAGAGACATTTGCTTGTATATAGAAGCAAGACCCCAACTATCACCAGTTACCCAACTATCGGCCCTGCAAAGTCTGTAAAAATCACGTGACCCTTTTACTATCGTTGGCTGGGCAGTACCTTCTATCTTTTTAACAATTTTCAGCTAGTTATCTCGAATGTTTACCTACATTTTAACTCAGCAAAGCAGTAATTAAATAAAAATTAATTATAATTAAATTAAGTTTTTCATTTACAATTTTCTCAAGTTTTATCTCTAAATACGCAATATTAAACAATTTGGGACAAAAACGAACTCAATCGGACCTTTGGTTCAGTCGCTATGCTTAAAAAAGGAATCCAAAATGGCGGTTTCCCTTGGAGAGATTTTTTTAGGAATTTCGGAATATCAATTAGAACACTGCCTTCTATCTTTTCACCAATTTTCAGGAATTATATATTATTAAATTAAGTTTTTCATTTCGAATTTTTTGACGTTGACTCTTAAAATAAAAAAATATTAAACAATTTGGGAAAAAAATTCAATCGGACCCTTGGTTCAGTCGCTATGTTTTAAAAAGGAATTCAAGATGGCGGTGGTTTATCCAAAATGGCGGATTTTCCCAACACAGAATTTTTGGAAATTTCAGGATATCAATAAGGATGTTTGATGCTATCACACAGTGCCAAAAGGGACCCTATCACAAGACATATGTGGTGCCGAAGAAGAAGACGCCGAGAAGACGAATTCAAGAAGAACACAATCTCTCTGACGTCAGAACTGATGTTTTATAAGCTTAATTCTATTCTAGTTTACACACTTCTGATATATTTTGGAGTCTTAATAAATGAGTATTTTTCTTTCTTATCTTGTATTGATTACCACCTCACATACTCCATGCTTTTTGTATTTCCATTATCGCCTATGTTCATGGTACTCTGTGGGAAGAACATTGCTTCAGCGGTGCAATTTGTGAAAGTCCCCTTTCAACCCCTTAAACTCTTGGAAGACTTGGTGAGAGTCTGTCAAGCCCCAGAACACGAAAGTTTTCTCCCGATTCAGAGGAGCTTATGGTAATTCCCACCCCTGCATTAATCAAAAGGCACGCGTGTTGCTCTGGCTCCATATTTCACAAGCGAGTTAAAACCGGAACCCGGTCGATGTGTGGTGTAATCCAATTGCGCCCGAGTAATGGGTTGACAAACGCTCCCGCGACGGCCAATTAAACGATGGTGACACCAGAGGGGGCTGCGCTCAGGATTTTATTGGGGTGTTCTCTATGACGAACAGTGATTCTTTTATAAGGTGACGTCTTGTATTAATGAATTAATTTAGTGAGATATTTTAGTGAGGCTGTTCCACCCAAAGAGTACCAACCATACCAGAGTATACTCTAACCACTAGGCCAGTATGTCGGCGATAAGTCAAAGATTTTTAAAAAATGTCCTGGATAAATAATAAAAATTTTCCCAGCCTAAAATTGAAAATTTAATTATTCTGAAATTTATGCTATAACAATCATTGAGTATTATATTCTACTACTTAATTATCTTAAAAATACATTTTAGAAAAATGTGTATAGGAAGTATACATGTCACAAAGTTTTATCCTCACTGATAAACTATTGCCTTAAAATTGCCTTAAAATAGAATATGAAAATAAGCCTTGTTAAAAACGACAATATTATAATTAGACATTCAATTCTAAAATGTGGGTATAAAACTCAGCTGAAAATAGTTTCTTTTGTTTCATGGCGTCCAACGTAATGCAGATATAAAATAAAAGCCTATTTTTTTTCTGGAAAAGTTTGGAATTTGAATCGACTTTCAAAAGGAGTTTAACGGAATCAGTGGAAGCGGCAATAAATGAATCTGTGGCCGAAAATTCGATTGTTCGAAACCTCCCCTTCCACCAAATCGCATTATGGCCGAGAAAAAGGAAGTTGAGGATGGTGAAAATTTCCTCTTCCTTCCTTCTAATCTTTCTTTCTCCTTTAAGTACTTATACCCTCGTGAACAAAAAGATGAAAGTAAAATTTACCGTCTCATTTTTCGCTTTAAGTCTTTTCAGAAATCGTGCCTTTAATCTGCAATCAATCAGGGTATTTCATGGAAGATGTTGCTGCCGATTTTGTAACAGAAATATTTTGTAAAGATTTTTTTAAATCAAAAAACTGAAAGGGATGGTTACAAGACCGAAAGACGTGCTTTTAAAAACTTTCCTTGTATCAATAAAATTTTTAGTGTCATAAACAAATCTAGCCATTTTATCTAAAGGTTGGTGTATTTAAATTTTGGTGGAAAAAATTACTTAATTCAGCTTTAGCTACTTGAACAGCTATTAAACTTCTTTATTACGGAAAGTGATTCTCCACAATATCTGAAACATTTCGTAATATACGTAAAGAAAAATATTACTCGGTAAAGTTCCAGTTTGAATCCCCTGGCATAGTAGACTTCCTCCCCTACTCGGATGAATCTCTTTCTAATATCATTTTTAGTCCTTGTACCATTTTTTTAGTTGAGTTCATGCTGACAAAAAACAGAAAAGAGATCTAGTAGCGTCAGTAAAAAAAATCCCTCTGGTTTTCAATGAACGAACTGATTTATTGATTAATAACGCGGAATCGAAATTTAATTTAAAGAGATATCTATAACTTAGAAAAACGACGCTCCAAAGAGCAAGGGTGGTTTTACATGCAGACAATTGATCGACGCGACTGTACAAGACTCTGTACCCGAGATGTCAGTTTTAGCCGAGTGTGCTCCGATTGGTCAGTTGAAATTTCTCTAGGAAAATATAAGTTTTTTTAATAAAATAAAAACCAGGGATATAGAACCCAGGAACTGCAAGCCTTCTACCACTGATACAGGGGAGATTCAGTATTCTTAAATTTTATTAATTACTAGCGCTGATGCTTCGCCCGGCTTTCAATTTTTTTAATAAATATCATCTGGTGCTTTACAGATGGGCTTCGCCAGTCCAAATGGGGAAATAGTTAAATAATGGATCCATTTTTATCTTTATGCTACAACAATGGATTTTAAACTACAACAATCGATGTTATACCTACAGCAATTATTAGTATATCTTTCTCTTATTATGCTTACAACAATGTGGTTTTGCCCTGAAGTTAGGCATGAAATATGGGTTTTTAAGCATAAAATTGACCAAAAAAGTTGTTGGAACGCTTCGATTTTAAATTATTTTTATTCAGAAACCTTCCCTGGAGAGAGTAGATCAACGTTGTATAGTTTAATAGTTAATGTAGGTTCAAAAAGTTTAAAACTATAAAGGACATACATACAGACAAACATTGATTTTTATATAGATAGACTAGCGCTAAAGCGCTAGACGCGGGCTTCGCCCGGGTTTTATTTTTTTTATAAATATCATCTGGTGCGTTACAGATGGGCTTCGCCAGTCCATTTTTAAAGAAGATTATTCTGGTGAGTTACAGATGGGCTTCGCCAGTCCATTTAAAAAAATTCTTCTGGTGTGTTAGAGATGGGCTTCGCCAGTCCAAATGTGGAAGTAGTTAAATAAAGGAGCCACTTTCATGTTTATGTTACAACAATGGATTTTAAGCTGCAACAATCGAGAATATGCCGACAACAATTAAAGTTACATCTTCTCTTATGATATTTACAACAATGGGGGTTTTCCATGAAGTTAGGCACGAAATATGGGTTTTTGAGCATAAAATGGGCCAAAAGAGTTGTTAGGATGCATCGATTTCAAATTATTTTTATTCAGAAACCTTCCCTGGAGCGAGTAGATCAACGTGGTATAGTTTAATAGTTAATGTAGGTTCGAAAAGTTTAAAACTATAAAGGACATACATACATACATACAGACAGACAGACATACATACATACATACATACAGACAGACATTGATTTTTATATATATAATAGATAGCATCTTCCTTTTTGACGCAGGCCCAGAGTTGCGGATTTCTAAAACTGACAGCTTGAGAATATTATCTGGACGCTACCGTGCCAGCTTTTCTACTGATGATGACGTAGCTACTACGTCGTAGCACCAAGAACTAACGAAAGAACCAGATTCGCCCTCCATGAGGAAAATTCTCGACCGGCTCCCATTTGGTGTGCCGGTCGCGTCGCTTAGCTCGCTACATGTGAACCAGCCCTAACCCCGCACAAACCAGAAAAGACGCATTATCCTAATTTAAACGGGATTTTCAATCTCCTTTCACGGGCGTTCATTTCGAAAACGCCTTTTAAAATTAACGCCGTGACCGAGGGAGGAAGAAAGCCTGCAGCCAGAGGAAAAGCAATAAATCGCGAAAAGGAAGAACGTGCGCATTACCGTGAAATATGTTTCCCAAAATGCACGCGCTGGGCGGAAGGTATTTGCATACACACGAGAGGGAGATAATAATCAGAATAATTGGATGGAATAAAAGTCCTTTTGAAAAATCGAACGCCGTGCTGCTCATTTTCGCTCCTTTTCCAAATGAATTTTCCTAATGACTGGCGAGTTGCCAATGGATATTTCTTTAATTTTTTACTCTGCGTTTGCCTCAACATGAAAGGGTTATTACAAAATTAGACCCGTATAACAATCTATCTTCCAAGATAATGATAATTATAGAAATATGATATTGAATTATTTAACATTGTGTTTTGAAGAAGTTTTATTATTTTTATAGTGAAAATCATTATCAGAATGTGCGAGGAAAGTATTTATAGTGTTAAATCAAAGTTTATGTTTAAAAAATATTTTGGTGAACATTGAGGGGTAATAGCATGTAAAAAACTATTTTTCCCCACTTCTCAGTATTTTATGGTGTCAAATACGACCTGTAACTGTAAAAATGGGTGGTCTACTCACATTGAGAGGAATGTGACGTTTTGCAAAAGAATTTTCATTGGATCTCCTTAAAATAAAAATATAAATTTAAAAATTAAGTGAAAATTGCGTTATTCTCTAAACATAATCATCACTTTTTAAGTGTAGTTTGCGGTCCATATTTTATTAATTAATTATGTTAACCATTGGACTTTAAAAATCAATGGCTTACAAACTATTGGGATTTTGAAATTAAAATGGTCATATATTGTCCATAATGGTCAGCATTTTTTTGTCCAAAATTGTACTTTTAAGGGTTAGATATCTCTGATGGGGCTCGACTGAAAAAAATCGAAATTTCAGCAACTTAGAGTAATTTATTGGTGTTATGCTTAAAACGTTTCAAGATGGAGATTTGATTATAGAAAGAAATGTCTAAGGCACAAAATGACACCAATGCTATAAACTTTCGAGTTAAGGTTCATTTCTAGAATTTAATAAGACTACTGATTTTTTTTTTAATTTTTATGTAATATTTATTTTTTGTCATGCGACAATTTATTGTCGCATTTTATGCGACGTTTAACTTTTTCACTAAAAAAGTTAAACAATGCCCCTTCGCCGGCGAATATTTGCGGACACAGTTAACATTTGCGGACATGGATTCTCATTAAAAAACTTGTTTGTCATGGCATAAATGGCCTGCATGTAAAGTATGGCACCTACCCTTTGAGACACCCTGTAGATTTCTATAATGAGGTAATTTAATAATACTTTAATATAATGTTTATGTGTTAATATTTTGAGTGAGTCATACCTTAAACTTAATTACTACCCACCAAAGTTTTATTACCATAATTATCTTAACAAATTTATTGGACGTTGTGTATGATAAGCCATTGTCATAGCTGGAAATATCAGACAGAGAGGTACCAAATGGCACAGAAAGGATACTGTGGGATGACACTATGGTTGTTAATAGTATCCCAAAATGTGTAAACCTAAGTATTTAATCTAGTTTGACAGACCACAGCGAAGCAGTGCGACAGAGAAGAGAGATAAACCAGAGTAAAAGACATTATGGTGACACTTTAATACAAATTAATAAATTTGTTCATAGTCGTCGGTATATTATAGTATGTCAGTGTATTGATTCTAGTTATAAGTTTTTAAATTAGTTTTTTCTTTTAGATGTAGAAGGAAATAAAATATATAAATAGGGAAACAGAAATAGGAGAAAAGAGAAGAGGTGTGAAATATGTATGAAAGGATGGTTTAATTCCGTTATCCGATAAATAACGGAATTGAACCAAAAGGAGAAATGACGAACGGAGCAGTTGAAGAAGACTGTCCAATTCTCAAAATAAAAATTAGAGGAGTTTGGCGGCTAGCAGGGGCAGCTGGAAACGTCTAGATCAGTAGGCCTTGGCCCACCGAAGGCTGGCGCTCTACGGATGGTGATAACGATAGGCGGAAAAATAGATGTAAACGGAATATGGATAAAATAAAATAAGAAAAAGAGGAGGAAGAGGGGGAAAAAGTTTTAAAAGAGGAAGAAATAAAATCTTAAAATTAATTTGAATTAAAAAAATATGTTATTAAAAAGAGTAAATTATAGAAAATGAAAAAATACAAGGGAGAAGACAAAGAACAAAAGAAGAAAATTATCAAATCTTCTTTGTAAGCAAAACTAACGTTCCTTTTTTTTAAAAACTCTTCAAAAAAGTTCATATATTTTAACCTAATTTTTTTCAACTGTTTTCTACTGTAGTAGTAGAGATGGACAAATTTATCAAACTCATAAATTTAAACCGAATGAACTCATTAAGCTGGTAGAAAAAAAAATGAAAATCCGCCTCAGGATCTCGGTTTTGGCCGACTTTCCATTATAACACCAGCTACAAAGGATACCAGAGTTCTAAAAGGATATAAACCACTGTCCTAGATGTGAAACTTTGGATCTGTAAGGAAAAAAGCGTTCCCAAATAAATTCTTCGTCCAGGGTTGGCAACGCTTCAGCCACCCCCTTCCCTTCGGAACCGCGATCTTCATTCCAGCCCATCTTTCATCAGTCCGTGGCCTAGTTTTCTCCTCGCTCCTCCCCCATCCAATCGACCCACGCGGCCCAGACACAACACAAAGCGGGGGGGTCGGCACTCAAAAATGTAAAATTACTGACCTGGAGGAACAACTGGAAATTGGATGTTTTCCATTCTGCAGCAAAATTATTCATGGCTTCTTCTCATGCTGATTTGTTTGTTTATTTGCGTGTTTCCGATATTTTTACGCCCCCTTTGTTCTTTCACGCTAAGGGGGGGGGTGGATATTCCCTCGCTTATTCTTTTTTTTTCCTCGTGGAAAGATATATTATTTTGGAGGGAGAAAGAGGAAAAACAAAAAATAATCGATGTTCGCGTGCTCCGGAACTTGGAATGGAAAGAATAAGATATTTTTTTCCCTTGCACTCCCCCCTTCGTGGTTCCATAAGGGAAATAGAAATAAAACCGCGGCCTTTGTTCTGTTATTCTTTTCAATGAGGGAGGGGGGATTTTTCTGAATCGAATTCAAGAAAGATCGTGGATTTGATATTCATATCAGATCACATTAAGCGTTTTTATCATGCTTAAGTTTTCGGAAAGGCTGCTGTTTCGATTTCTTTTATTTTCTTCATAGTAATCGAAAGAAATCTTGCATATGATTTACCAGCGAAAATTGTGTCCTTCCCTATGCTATTGCTTAGACGAATGATTTTTAAAATCATTGTTAAACCTGATGCCAGTCTCAATTTAAAAAAATGAAATTATTGTTTTGTATCCACGAGATATTATTAAATTTATTTAGTGCCCTTTCTTACAATGGAAATTCTTAAATATATTTTAGTATCAAATTTATTCCTAACTATAGTAACATTAAATGCAGATATGACAGAAGGTTGAAACCTCAAATATATGTTACACAACTACTATATGTTCCAGTTACTGATAAAATTTGGATAATTTCACTCTTCTACAACATGAGCTAAAGAAAATTATTGGATTTTCAACATTGAAAGTAAGTATATGTAATTTTTAACCCTATTTTTAAGCATGCTTTTAGATAGAAAAATAGAGTTTTAAAAAACGTTGTTGTAACTTTACTTGGTTAACCTTTTAAGGTTTTTTGTACGGTTGTCATTGACAACCTGAAAAGTAACTTGAGACGAAGCAAAAAGCAACCTGCGCTAGTTTATGACAATAATGTTAGCGGTAACGTTACAGAAAATCCTAACAAGGTTAAAAACTGAGGAAAGATTGGTTTTGAGAAAGTTTTTCTAGCATTTTTTTGCAAACTTGTCATGCAATCCTTAATATAGTATTGAATAATAATTTTTTGGCAAACCTTGTTTTGGAAAACCCAATTGCATTATTTAGAAGAGAGAAGATTAACCGTGAGCTTACATGTATCTGGGGCATAGTAATAGTTTCCATAAGTTGTAATTTTTCAGTTTTCTCCATAATTCCAAAAGAAAAATTTTAATGAATAACGGTATAAATTAATGATACGAGACCTCAGGACGTGCCACAATGAAACACTTGAAGACTGGGTACAATGAAACATTTTATTATTTTACTGTGTATGAATTCATTTGTATTCATAGTTTACCTAAAGAGGAATCTGTGATGTTATGTTACGCCATGTCAGGTTGAATAAAAATTAAAAATTTGCCTTTTTAATGATATACTTTAGCGCGGACTGATTAATATGAAGAAAATTAAAAAAAAACTAATATTTATGTTATTTAATGTATTGATTTTGAAGGTATGATGACAAAGCAAATCAAATAATATATGAATCAGCAAGATAAAAAAACACTAACATCAGTAAAAAAAACTTGCCATTAATGGTAAATGTTTCATAAACTTCTGCTAGTGTTGTATAAGTGTGAATGTACTAAAATCCCAATTAGTACTGGAATTTATTGTTTGTGTTACATAGATAACTTGTGAACATTTTTGGAAAACTTAAATTTACACTTAAACAACCATCCCCCCATTCCCCTTTCGGTGCAACTAAAAGCGAAGATATTGGTACTCAAACTTGAGGCATGCTAATTTAATTATACTACAAACCTAAAGTATGCTTCTTAATCTAAAAACGTCTTAATTGTACATCGTCTTAGTTTATCAATATGTTTATATTTTATATTTGGATTTAGATCACTAAAGTGCTCACTATTGTGACTAAAAGTGCTGGTGTTATGGGGCTCATAATACCCCCTTCATTGTACCCAGTCTTTCCCTTATAAGATGAAAAAGAGCTAAAATTTATGAAAATACCAAAACTAGACTTGGAATAGTAGCCTACGACCTTTTCTTTAAAAGTTTTTTGAAGAAACAGTCGCATGTTCAAAAATAACTTCAAATTCTACTTTATCTATTGAGTAAATATTTGCTTAAGGTAGAGCAAAATCTGACTCAAAAACAATATCGCGGTTTCAAGAAAAAGCTTTTTGAAATATTTTTGGGGTTAGAGAATTTAGTTTGAATTCAATTTCTATCTATTCCATAAAGGCCACTTCGTTCTTGTATTGTGTGAGCCAGACTGTTTTTATGTAAAAGGAAAACCTGTAAAACTTCAATAGCTTTATACGGTTCTTAAAAATTTCAACGAAAACTTTAAGAACATTTGTAAATGAAACAGAATTTGTGTTATAGTTTTTTACTCACTGTCACTACAGTTGATAAAGTTAAAGAAATTTCAGTAGATACAATAAATATTAATTACGCACAGGGGGCGTTAGCCAGTTAGCATTAATTATTTCTTTCAAAATATAGATTCTAAATTTTAAAATCCCTTTAAACAAAATCTGCGTTTTAATTCCATGCGAAAAATAGCAAACCACCTTTTAGGAAGATAATTAAATAATTATATAGGCTATAAAGAACAGTTTAATTATGATGATATCCAGAAGTGTCAGCCTGTTATTTAATGTTTATGGATTCCCTGATTAAATTACCTGTAGTATATTACTTTATAAAAATAGTAGTTATTATATTCTAAATAAATCCCGCCTCCATTTTAATCTTTAAACACCAACATTTGCATCGGAATTTCCCTTATCTAAATATCGCATCGAACGAAAAAATTCTTGTCGATAAAAGAGAAGAAAATCCTTCACTGAGTCAAGTCACAAAACAACACGGCGGAAAGCATTCCAAACAATCAGGCCGAAAGTTTGTCAAACTCTTCAACACCCGAGATGGCGACGAAAAAAGGTTGTTCCAAACCGAATTACGCCCGACTTACGCCGCACCCACCTCCGGAAAATTACCCTCCCCTCCGAGTGAAACCTCAATTAGCTCGTGCGTACCGCAGAGCGAATCGATACGAATAAATCCCCTTTCCGTTTCATTTTCCCTTCTCCCCTCTAAAAAAATTCCTTTCACTTGTGAAATGAAACTGGTACCAAGGGGACATCCGTAAATCACATTAAAGAAATGGCTATGTTTTACTCCTTTCTTACCCTTTGTCAAACAGTGTCAAATAAATATGACAATATTCAAGTTATCAACGGTATCTGCTTCTAAGTTAGCAGTACAGAAATAAACTTTAAAATTTGGTATAGTTTTCTTTAATTGAAAAAATGTGACTGAATCATGAATTTAACTTTCTTGCCATAAAGTCTCATTAAAATCTTATGTTGTACACTTTTACAACTCTTAAAAGCAGCCACCAGCACATCCATGATACATTAGTGATGGTACTGGTGCTTTAGTTGGTTTTGTTGGTAAGAGGAGGAGACCAAACTGTGAGCTTTGACACGACTGTTCACTGGACATTTAAAAGCCCTCAGGTTTTTCTATGGTACTAAGACCTTTCTTGTTTACAATTAGTGGAGGTCAGTAATCTTGTACAATTTGAGGAGGCCACTTTACAACGTCTAATTAAATCTTAACTTGGTGCTAAAGGACCCTATAAGGCAGGGATGGCGAACCTATGGCACGCGTGCCACTGGGTGGCACGCGAAAGGTATTTCGGTGGCACGCGATATTCACTTAAAATAAGTCCCCTAAAAACTCCCCAAAAGCAACTTCAGAACACTATTTTGCTTGCTGAAATTAAAAAAATTTTCGGGGGAGGACCCCCGAACCCCCATTCATCTCTTAGGTTTGGGAGTAGTTTTGGTCAGTTTCATGGTAAAAAAAGTAAGTTTGAAATTCATGTAAAGTCAAAAGTAAGTTTGAATTCATTCAAATTTTCATGTCACAAAAAATTATGCAAAATTTAAGCTCATTCGAACAATAACACTTGCTGGCCCCATAAAGTTTCAAAAAAATATTTTTTCACAAAGCAACTAAAAAACAAAGATTTTGCTCATGAATTTTTCTGAGGAAATAATATTATTTTAGATATATTGTTCCAGGTTTCATTATTCTATCACCCTTCTTTCAGCAGATAGTTTTTTAATGTCAAAAGAACTTTTGTAAAGTGGTTTTCCTGCATATTTGAACAGCTAATAACTTTTGGACTATAAACCTGAAACCAGTCTCATTTTGTTCGTTAATTCATACTCTTTAATTTGGTGTTCATCATAACCACCTTTTTCCAAAAATGTTTTTTCAAAAAATTTTTATTAAGAAAATTTAAAGCATTTTAACTTTTAAAATAAACATTTCTACCTAATTTCAAGTTGAAAATCAAATTTAATCATGTAGAAAAAATAGAAATCTAGGAAATTTTGGAAAATTTGGAGAAATCCCTGTTCTACACTATCAGCCATATCAGAGGTGGATTTCATTTTCCAAGGGTTCAAAGATGATTTATGAAAAATATTTTAACAAGTGGCACACTTGACACATTAAAATTATAAACCGTAATATAATTGGCACACTAATCGAAAAAGGTTCGCCATCCCTGCTATAAGGTGACCAGCTTTTGTCCTGATTCAGATCAGGGAGATAAGAAAGAAGAAGAAGAAAACTATTTTTATCTTTTTGTTTAAATCTTTTGGACCTGGTGTAGGCTTTCCTACACCAGGAGGATGACTAACAACAACAACAGAATAAAATGAAGAAAGGTGGAAACTTATCCTCCAAAATCTGTACGAGTATTAAATTAGTGGTTCATGGAAAATCAAAATAAATCCTAAAAATGTGGGGGCGCCTTTGGAAAATAAAAGAGAGATACAAATCGGACCTCATCATTTTGAAGTCCTGCTTTCCTAATATAAGTAATTTAAATAAACAGAAATAAAATTTTCATTTGAAAGATAAAAAACTTAACAAAGTTATTTCAACTTTTCTAAGCCAAGCTCAGTCGTTCGGACATACACACCTCGAAAATCCAGACACGTCCCACTAAACACGGACGTCTGGTAACCCTAATCCCGCTTTCGTTTCATTTTCCCTTTATTCCCTCCCTCCCACACGAAAAAAAATCCCCCTTTCACTTTAAGAGCGCGAAATGAAATTCTGGCTATTGACTTTCGGAATTTATCATTTTCGTTCGATCGAAAACATTCCCCGGGTCGAACATCGATCGGATGGTAAAAGTTTTCTTCTCTCGGAATTGGCCGGGACGGGTGCATCACGCCGAAGATGATGAACCCTCTCCTCCATCGATTATGAATATTTTATTATTGTTATCGTAATATTTTATCCATATTCACCAGGCTGACTTTTGCCGCGAACACAAAAAGACGAGGAAGAAGAAGCCACTGTGGCGAGAGAAGCTGATGATAATATAATAAAAAACCTTCTTTGCTAGGGAGGGAAGTGACAATGGAAGAAAGGTGGGACAAAAAAGGGTTTTTTCGGGGGAAACTTTCTCTCTGATGATAAGGATTTCGATAAAATAATCGATTCTATCTATTTTTGGATGAGCAAATAAATAACGGACTTTCTAATCGATGCCCTAACGTTCATTCTTTTTTTTGCATTCTTGTTGTGTTCCTAAACGTTCCCTAAGTAGTATGTTCTGATCGTGTGATCAATGCGCGATATCGCTCGGTGTCAGCCTCGGGGAGCCCCTCTCTCCTTTTAAATAACAGACATGAATAACGAATTCGCTTTTTGCTTGCCAGAAAACTCGTTATTTGACTTTTTACGGCTTATAACCAGGATCTAGTTTTTTTTAGAAAAGAAAGTTTCATGCGCAAGAACGGATTTGAGATCTGAAATGAGAGGGAATACAGTGTTCACTTTTTTCACTCATTTACCTAAATAACGTTCTTTGCATGAGAGAGTTACCAAAACAGTTTATGGGTAATTTATTTTTTTAATTTGCTGAGAGCTATTTTATGTGCCGATGTATGTAAACGTAATGTGAATAATTTTGACCGACAGTGGAGGTAAGCATTCATTTTTGGTTTGAAAAATGGGATAAATTATTCACATGTATCATTTACCAATACTAAAGTATTTGAGGAAAAAATAATACCGGACACATTTGTCCCTGATTACGTAAAAATTTTTTACTAAATTTTAACAGCAATTAAGTCGAATGGTAGCATTTTAACTATCCTGATTATTTTACTATTAGAGGGGATTACTTAACTCTGCTAAATTCTTAAGGTCACGCGATCCCTAGTAGCACAGCTCATACCATGTGTCAAGCTAACGTAACTGCAATTAAAAGCAAAGGAAATTTGGTTATTATATGAAAAAAATTGGACGAAATTCGAACGGTTTTGCTGTTTGGGATCCCACTCTCGCTCTATTTTTTGATTTTGATACCCTATTGTTAGGACAACAAAGTTAGAAATGCGACCTCAATACGTCTGTTTTAATTGCAAGGAGTATATGCATGCAGATACTGGTAATAATTTAAATTGAACTGGCTGGAGGTCCTATTTCTTCTCAGGGTTCCTCTACCACTACCTGGAGAAATTTAAGAACACATCTGTGTCAATAAACAAGTTACTCATAACTTTAAAATTTTTTAGTTTTCTTTCAAAAAAATAATCACCTTAAATTTGTAAAATACATAAATTTGCATGTTACATTCAAAGTCATCATAAAACTAGAAATTTAAAAATATATAAAATCGAGTTGCAAGTTTGTGAAAATTACAGATATACTAGAGGGGTATATTTTACTTCATGGGTTTATTTACCGAAAGTAATCCCATGAAACAAACCGTCTCTTTTAAAGAGTGAATTAGTTGTGTTAGCAAAATACACTCAGACACAAACATGGCAAGCAGCTAATTTTAAACAGTTCGTCCTTCACTGTTGACCCACCCGTTCAGATTTTACCCAAAACACACTCGTTAAGGAACTCTACACTTAATATCCAGAATAATAACAGAGTTGTAAAGAGTCGTTATAGAGCAACTATGCGTAAATGTTGTGCGGCACGCAGAGGAAGAATAAAGGCACGAGAGAGAGACTGCTAATGGAGTTTAACTATGAAGAGCGTGTCAACCGCTTCTGGATTTTAATGATTTGGTCGACACTCTTCGTTTTCATGGAAGGACTGATGGTGAAATAAATATATATCTTTTAAAATAATTGTATTTCATACAGAGAAGCGTATTTGAATAAAAAAGGAGAATTTTATTCTTCAACATTTAAACCATTATTGTTGTTATTGAAAGGTTCGTACATTGATTACCATATTTTTAAAAGAATCACATCATTATCTACTACTTTGTAACTTCCCAAAAAGATTTTTCACTCCGAGATACTTACATTATCCGCTCATCATTATTCCCATTGGTAACCGGGACTATTGTAGCTAAACAAAAAGTTCAGTGGTCAACAAACAATGCCATTACTTTATAAGAATATAAGTCACGAAAATTCTGTATTTAAATGGTCGGAAAATATTTAGATTAGTTATTTCTATTGAAGCTTTTGCTGTGTGTGAAATCAAATAAAGGGCGATTTTACTTCATCATGAATTTATTGTAGGACAAAGTTAATAGACAACCATTAGTTGCAGAATTATTTTTTAGATGAAAATATTTTTCACGAAAATAACTCACTTTCCTTAGGATAGCAGGCTATCTAAAATTAGTTGTTGGTATAACAAGCGAATTTAAAAATATGTACATAAATATCATCTTTTTTCAATTTATGAAAATTTTGTTAGTGTATAATTGCTCAAAAATGGAACTTTGATTGGTAAAGGATTTTCATATCCATATAATAGTGCCCCACATATATCAGTAGGCACTTTTAAAGAAATAATACAGGGGGAAGGTAGATATATATGGAATTATATAATGAAAGTAGTTCAGATCATAAACTGAAAAATTCTATCTAGTTTAATCAAAAACAAACAGTTTTTATTACTATTTTGCTATTAGAAAGATGATGACAAGAAAGAAATTAGAACATATTAGAAGGATGATGAAATCAAAGTTCCCATCAGTAGGATTTTTCAATACATAATCTTAATGGGCATATATATATTTTTTTTAAATCTCGATAATAACACATCTAGATAACAATGTATCCAGAACTGTATCGTTAAATCAAATTCCTCCGTACTTTTCGATAAAAGTATACTTAACGCTTAAAAAAGAAACAACGGGATCGGATATTTCTTACGTTACTAAACCGATTAATCAATGAAATGGAATCTTGCTGCCAATATAGCCAGGCACAAAGAAAACCAGGTCCAATATATCGGATGAAATATATTCTCTTCAGTGTGATTATATCTTTCGAGGTGCTCCAGATTTTTCCTGTTTGTGAGTAGAGTATCATAATGTGTGATACTGTGTAAACCAGGATAACTTACAGCCTAGCAATGGAGTGTAAAGTGTACGGCAACATTTCTTTAGGTTTCAAAGATTTAATCATAATTTTCTATATCAAAACAATAACTACTCTCCTTTTGAGATAAAATTGAATTGTAATTAAAATGTAGTTACATTTCAGATCCTTTTTTATGAATTTTCACGCTTAATTGGAGAAAACGGACTTACATCTTGCAATTTTGTGAGGGTGACGGATTTTTAAGTTACAAAGGGTTGTCCGCCTGTATAGTTCAAACAAGAAATACGATTTATCTTCAATGTTATGGAACACAGAGTGAGCGAGCGCACAATGGCCTTGTTCCAGTTGAACTCGTATTCCAATTATTCTTTATATCTACATTAACTGCCTAAAAAGTATTCTGATTGATATGTATTTTCTTGTCAAGGCATAAAGAATATTTTAAACACTAATCAAAAAACGGAATCTTCTCAACTAAATCATGAGTTTCTTACCAGTGGAGTATAGTAATTATTTTCGGAGAGTGCCCAAATATTCATCCTCCATATATCAGACCCGTAGCTAGATTTTTGCTCCAGAGAAGATGACTAGAACCACCCAAAAGCCCCTTCAAAACCCTCCATGCTTTCATATTTAGGTTAAAAAACTTTTTCGCTATAATTAGTGTTTTGATAATGATATATTCCTATTAGTAAGTTTAATGCAAAAAATGTAATACAGAATTTTTCAAGTACAAAAGAGGGGCCTTGAGACAAAGGGTACTGCTTGAGACCCTCCCTCAGAAAAATTTTGTAAATAGGACCAGTAAAAGCTGTTTTTAATCTCGGTTTTATCCAAAATTTGGGTTCAAATTTCCAAATTTAGGAGGGGGGATTCATCCCTTTTTATATATCTGTTTCGTTCTGATTAACCTTCCTATTAAATCGTATTGTTCATATTTAGAAAATCTACCCTTAGAGTTTACGCACTAACGTACTTATAAAATACATGTAAGGAATAATATCGACTAATAATAATATCGATCATGCATTTTCCTGCACTTAACAATAAAGTTTAAATATTTTTCTTTCAAATTTTTAACCTTAGCTCTCAACACATTGTGTTAAAACAGGTTCAATGTTTTATGCGCGAATGCAATTGATCGAATAAGGGATTACTCCTCAAGCTCTAAAAAGAAACTGGTCATAAAGCACACCATGCCACCTATCGGATATTATCAAAACTACCTATACTACGAACATTTAGAACAGTGGTTCCCCAACTATTTTGTTCGTGGAACTCCCAAATTATGGCCATATTCACCACTAACCTAACCTAATATTAACCTGGAATCAAAACTTCTCATTGGTAGTTGGAAAAGGGAAAAAAGTTTTAAGCCAATCAGAGTGCTTAATTCCAGTTAACCTTAGGTCAAGTTAGTGGTGAATACAGGCGTTAGTTGCCAATGATCGCGGAACCCTGAATATTTATTAATCAACGACTTTTCAAAATTTAATAACTGATATTAAATGAAACAGGTATTATTTTGGTATTTCAGATTTTATTGAACAATTCATCATAGAAATAATTAATAAAAATACAAAACATAAACTAAAATAAATGAAAAATCTTTTATGTGAAGAAAGCACCTGATTCTTTGATTCCATGATTTCTTATAATTGGGCTTATTTCAATTTTTGGTAGGGGGTCAAGGATTTTGGGGGGGAGTTGCCTAAACTTCATTTTTATCGTATCCCCTAACGAGCACATTTATATTCACGAAATTCCTAAATAAACAAACAACCAACGGAAGTGACGTCACCAGGTAACTCAATCTTCCGGTTTGTCTGATATTTACATTGAACAACATTACACTACGGCGCGTTTGCTTTTTTATAATTTTTCTTTTCTTATTTTAAAGCGTAATTTAAGGGAGAAACTCAAAATATGAGTTCTCCATACTTCCGATCATTATCTGAAAATTGTAAAAATAGATATCTTGATAAGTTATCTGTGAATGGGATTGATTTACCACACATTTCCTATTCTTATTCACAGCATGGGAAAATGCTTATTTTTGGTGATTTTTATTAAAATAAGAGCCAAAGAAACTTTTAAAACAGTTTATACTGGACACAATTACGAACATGTTTATAGGTTATCAAGTGTTTTGAATTAGAAAAATAATTTTAACTCAATAATAACCGATCAAAAATATGAACCTTGAGGTCTACAACGATGTGCTTCAATCTCTCCTCTTATTGATTTTAATTACTAACTTGTGTAGTAATTAAAACAGCTGCTGATACAAAGAAAACAAAATATTGAGCAAATATTCAATCATGAAAACTTTTCAGAACATTCTTGTTGTGATAAAATTAATATCGCTGTTCTGTTATGTCAAACTTGAATAACCATTGTATCAAAGCAGTTTATTTATTTAGAAACTGAATTTTTATTGTCTTAAAAATATAAAGTACATAAAAATATGGAAAACAACTACATTCCAGTCAGCTTGTTTATTTTTATTTGAGATTCAGAAATAGTATTCTTAAAATCGTCTGTCACTTTAATAATCTTTTTAAATATTTTTATGCGTAATTTTTTTAAATAAGTGGGTGATTGTATTCATAAGTTTTAAAACAAACTAAATAATGAATTTCAATAATATCGGATAAGCTGAGATTTTCGTCCAATGGATCGGGTAAATCAATCGTCCCATTCACAGATAACTTATCAAGATATCTCTTTTTACAATTTTCAGATGATGATCGGAAGTATGGAGAACTCATATTTTGAGTTTCTCCTTTAAATTACGCTTTAAAATAAGAAAAGAAAAATTATTAGAAACCAAACGCGCCGTAGTGTAATGTTGTTCAATGTAAATATCAGACAGACCGGAAGATTGAGTTACCTGGTGACGTCACTTCCTTTGGTTGTTTGTTTATTTAGGAATTTCGTGAATATGAGCACTGAAAAGTAGCATTTGAATGATATTAATTATAATGTCAAAATTTGACAGCGTGAACTTTCTGAGACCCTTTGGGCTACATCCAAAGAGAACAGCTTCTTGTAAACCACATAATTTTCTTGGGGAAAAAAGTTGTAAATAAACGTGTAAGTTTCAAGGGGACTAGGGGTTCTCCCAAAAAATTTTTTTGAAATTTCCCCTTTAAACTAGTGTTTTATCTCTTTTTCAAACTCTTTGGGGAGCTCCTAAAGGGAAAAGGTTAGCTTCTTGTAAGTCGAATAATTCTAATGGGAAAACACTGTAAAACAGACATAAAAATTTTAGAGGGGGGCTGGGGGTCCTCCCCCGAATAATTTTTTGAAATTTTCTGTCTAAACTAGCGTTTTATCTCTTTTTCAAACTCTTTGGGGAGCACTAAAAAGGAAAAGCTTCTTGCAAGCAGCAGAATTTTCAAGGGAAGAACACTGAAAAACAGACATTAAAATTTTAGAAGGGGCTGGGGGTCCTCCCCCACAAAGGTTTTTGAAATTTGACCCTCAAAGGAAGTGTTTTAACTCCTTTTCAGACTTTTTGGGTTACATCCAAAAAGCTCCCACCAGCTTTTTGTGGAAATTACAGAATTTTTGAAGGACTTGCAGCTATTTTCCACTCAGTGGAAACCTTGGGGGTCCCCCTTCCTAAATTACAGCCATGAGCGTTTTGTTTGATAACTAAACTCGCATATCTGGTGCAGCATCAAGTTTGTTACGATATTTGGTTTTTGTCGCAAAATATTTTGAAAACCCAGCTTCTCACAAATAAGTGGTTGCAAACGGCAATAGAATTCAAATAGCCTGTTTTGCTAACTTTGGATAGTCGATTTTTGTAGTCGATTGTAAACTTTCCGAGGAAAATGTGAATATATTGAAACACAATTCTTATTTTTTTAATAAAATAAATTTTTCCCGCGGAACCCCTAAATTTTTTCGTGGAGCCCCAGGGTTCCACGGAACCCACTTTGGGAACCACTGATTTAGAACAATAAATCACAGAAATAAACTTAATAATATAAACTTTGCAAGATTCTGAAATCATTATCATAAGTGACTTGCTTACCTTTTTGAAGTAATCTTCGTAATTTGAAGTAATATTCGTGTTGAATTTCAAAATTAATTAACCAACATCTGCAAAACTGGGAAATGAAGCAACTCTAAGATTAACAGACAGAACTCAAGCTAGTCAGTCACACGTCACACTGCCTAGTGAAGAAACGTTCTTTTATTAAAAGAAAGCGCTTATTTCTTTCTTGTTGCCAATAATTGAAATTTAAAAAACTAGGGAGCTACCGCCCCCTGCTCGCTATCGCTCGCCAACCCCCGTTAACTGCTGACGCAGATACTTTAGGATCGCTTTGCCATCCTCACAAAACACAGCTCACAGCACTTATACTCACTTTATAAAACATTCTTAAAACAGGGGAACTACTTCTCTAGGGTATTCTTTCAAAATTGGGGAATATTCATTCAGCGGCGAAATTTTAACAGTTCCTTTATGGCAATATGAATTGGCGGATCGCCATTTAATTCCAAGAAAATTAGCAACAAAGCAGTGTAAACTTTCTTTTACCATTTCCCCAAGGTAATGTTTTTCTCACACAGATCCATTCAGAAGCACTGAAACATCTCCGGAATAAATTTTACTTTCTTAAAATTTGTAATGATTTTCATCGATTGCCTGTGAAAAATGTAGTAATTATCGTAAACATCACGAAAATTTAGAATTTTGCTTCATGAGAACAAATAAACATCGAAATTGTGTCAATTTCATAGCAATGACACGGATTTTCTGATTTTATCTTTATTTCTAAAACATTCCCCCGCCATATCTAGTTTTGCGTTTTGGCATTATAAAAAAAAGTTACATTTTACTACCTTAAATAACATAACTTGCAAAAGGATATAAAAATAATTATTATTGTAATAAATAAATGCAAAAGTTCAAAATTTCTGAAAGCGAGTTTATATTTTAGTGTAAATATAGTAATGATTAGGTTGCCACAACGATAAAGATAAATATAAAAATATGAATTAATTATTTAAAAATAAAAGATAAATTAATTATACATTAGTTTTAAATATAATTAAAATCGTTTGAACAGCAAAAATATAAATATTGTTAAAAAGAATCCAATATATATTTTTTAAATTAGTGTGATAAATAGAAATATGATTATTCAATGTATTTGAATGTTAAAAAAACAGTGAAATATATTTTCAATTGTTTTAAAATTCATAGTTTCTTGCTTTGTAACTGCGACCTTATCCGAAATCTAAAAAAATGGAAATATTTTAAAATTGAGAATTTTTTTGAAAAATCGAAGGGCTTACTCGGAAATCCGGAAAGAATTCGGACATTTTGATACCATATATGTGTCATTTGGTTCAGTAATTAAAAAGCCTTTCTCTGGAAACCGTTCACCAAAAACTTTTTTTTAGAATAGAGAGATAAACATTTTCACCCTTTTTTTAAATAAATACTTGAAGATTTCTTTAATCCAAAATGTTTTTAGCTTATTTAATTAATTATTTTTCATAACTTAATATACTTAATTTGTCTACGATTTCATAGTTAAATTTTTTATGGAATAAAATTATCTTTTTCCGTGAAAACGATAACGATTTTTATAAACTTAATATTGATACTCAAATTAAGATTATCTTTACTGTTTACTATCTGTTAAATAACTCAAACTAATTTGAATTCGTGGATATCTTGTGCGCCCCACATTGGGATACAGGGTGATTCAAAAGTCCATTTGATGGCTTTAATTTGAAACCAACATAGCCTAGGGTCAGGGAAGTAAGGTGTGACCCTCTAGCTGACGATGGAAAATCTATTGAGATGACTTACAGCGCCCCTAGTGGAGAACTAGAAAGGTTTAAATGTAGTTAATTAAAAATCTAAAAGATAAACTTTAAAGATACTATTGTCGTCGCCTATATTTGAAAATCTCATTGAAAAAACTTTCATGAAAATGTCGTGAATAGTTGAGGAGATATTAGCATGTAAAAATAGCACTTTATCAGCTCTCAAAAAAGGAAAAAGTAGTTCGGAAATCGTAAGTTTTTCCGTATTAATTTGTAGTTTGTGTTTTCTTAGTTAAAAAAAAGGAAAAATTTAATAAAAAAATATAAAAAATTGCACATTTGCGAACTTTTTTGAGGGCTGAAAAGGATCTATTTGCACATGCTAACAGCATGACACTTTTAAACACCCTTTATATTAAACCGCATGGGGTAAAATGGGGTTAAAGATTTTTTCTGGCATCAATAAGCAAAAATACTGTAGTCATGTAAAATTTGTTGCAGTGCCTTTATGGCTTCTAGATTAGGAAATGATTTTCGAAAATGTATATTTTCGAATTCTCATGAAGGAACCGGATTCTAGAAAAGACCTACAGTTAAAAAAAGAAGTCGACAATTTTCATTCGCTTCAGGGATATTTTTTAGCTTTATCTTTAGCATGGTTTAGATTTAGAGAAAGCAGTTAAACATGGCATCTACACGTCTTATTCGAATTTAGTTAGTCAATGTTCCGGACGATCGATGTTTTTCACTCAATGGAAACTACAAATCCTTAAGGAAATATCAGAAATGAATGGGTGCATTCAGAAATATATTTTCCCCGATTAAACCCGTTTTCCTCTGCGCTCTTACTTTCCAAGAAACTTTTCCTCGAAAAACCAGGACATCTCCCTTTAAAGAAAAGGGCCCTCCATTGAAGAGGGCAAGACAAATAGCTCTCGTCCGTCCGTGGTCCGGATGACAGTTTAAGTAAAAATCAATCATCTTTCAAATCGGGATCTCGAATACTCGAGATACAAAGGGATATAAACGACCTTGGGCGCTATCTGCGGGGATGGGCTGTGGAATGTCGTTTGCGGGAAGAGAATCCGTAGAGATAAAATCAACCAGAGGGAGGCACGAACAGTATTAAAGTAAAACCTATATAAAAGATCGCAAAGGTAACGTTCCCAGGAGAACTCAATTCTCAATATTAAACTACTCATCTCCTAATGAAAATCTGCAGCTAATTTTTTCACAGTAAGAGTTTTGAATCATTTCCTTATGCCTGTAAAATTTTCCTCCGTTTTAGTGAGTTTAGCCTTGGAACGTTTCCTTGTCAGATTTGCAAGGCCTTTTTTTGGCATACAGTGGAAGTACTTTAAACCTTTACACAACTTTGATAGCTTAGAAAGCTAACTTTAAGGTAATCGTTGAAAAAGGTATGTTAAAAATTATTAAATTTGTTATATTAAGATCATCTTTACCGATGGTTAAGTGTATGAAATTTACACTATACTAGACAGCAACGTTAGTTGACCCTACGACGTCACTAAAAAACCAAAGTAGTTCCCATCGCGGTGTCTGAGTTTCGAGTGAAACGAAGAACGTCAAATTTAAAATACGATTATTCCGTTAATCCCATGTATAAATAATGTCTTTTTATCACGATTCGCGTAACGAAACTCCTCCTATCAACCCAACAGGATTTGTGTTTACTCACTTTCTCCTTCCGCGTAGTGACATACTGGGTTCAGGAAACGTTGCTGTGAAGTATAATCAATTATACAAACACGCGTAGTAAATATTTATTCCATTTTCCGGGATGTATATCCATGTTGATTGGAATTTATCTCCAAACGTTTTTCCCTTTTCTTCGGAGGGCATTCTCAGTGGCAAAAAAGTGCCACTTTTTTCCAATCAACGGCCATCCATCCCGGAAAATGGAATAAATAGTTACTCTTCAAGTCTTGGAAGTTTTCATCATTTTCTAAGCGTAATAAACTTCATCATCTCACAGGTTATATCTCTCTAGTACGTACACACCTCCAAATACCAAATTGCTCTCCAAAAATACCAAATATGAGAAGCTTGCAAGACAGAATTCACGATTATACTACTGATGAGTCAATTTTATAAAAATTAAGAGGACGTCTGCCCAGAACCTGGACCAAAAACGTTTTCAATCCCCTCCCTCCCAGCTATCACACGGGGTTTATCAGCTTCTTAGCAAGCATCGGTAGCAGTGAGTCGGTAACTTGGGAAACATGCTAAGGAAACTTCTAAAATCAAAGAAACTGAATAGCTTATAGAATTCGAAAGTTCGCAAAGTGATTAATAAAGCTTAAAATATAGCACAGAATGATAAAATTGTAAAAAAAAATCGATCATATTTCGATCCAAATCCTTTTGTCACCAGATATTGGCAGTGATGGTCTTACTTAGAATGCTCCCTCTGTGCGTTTTTAAGTCTACGTTGCAAACGCGCGGGGAGAATATTAGGGCTGGAACAATTTGGGTTCACTGCATATCTCTCGCCATCACCATTCGTTTCAATTTGTTTTGTCCTCCATTTGTTTTACAGGGATGGAGATATCTAGACCCCTACACTGTTTTTTTTATCGGAAATGCGGTACACTTTCGCATAACGCGATTTCATATAACTTTACTCCTGTATAAAGCAGATAAATTTAAAATGCATGAACTCTGTTAAAACACGGGATCTTTTTACCTTTTTAACGATTCCGTTTTATACTAATTCTAAACTGACAAGTCCTTTAAGTAGGGAGAAAATTTGGTTTAAAGGATAAAAGTGCTCATGTAAAATAAATTTTCTTCTTAAAAAGTAGTTTAAGCTTCTACCAGTAGAGCAGTGGTGCCCAACCTACGCTAAGCTGACTCGCTTGATCCGTACTTGAAAATTTTTCATATCTTAAGGAATAAAATCTGTTTGAAAACCTATTTTTAGCTGATTTTTTCGATAAGTCTTACAAATTTAGATCCTATAGTACGTTTTATTTTCGCTAGGCGGTTAGTACAACCCTGAAACGTGCCTTCTACAATACAAAATTTCGCAATACTCAGCCGCCTTCCGAAGAAAGACAAGCTTATAATGTGCAAAAATTAGCATCTAAAAACAGCTTCAACATTCATATTAATTAAAGGGAATCATATAGTAAGAACTACACATTTTCCAATACTATGGTAAGTAAAAAAAATTAAATATTGTTCGTATTATTTTTTATATAAAAAAGTTATTTTAATGTAAATGCGTATCTCTCTATATATTAAAAAAAGTAACAGTGACCGCCGCCGCTGATTTTGGACAATATTTGGTAATAAATCATTTTAAAAATAATTAAATTGAAAAAAGACAAAATATCTTTCAAAAAATTAAAATTTTGAATTAATTTTAAAAATTTAAATTTTTTTTTAATTTTAAATTTTGTAGTATATGCATATGGTATCTAGGATATATTTTAGTGCTGTTTACGAATATCAAGCCAACTTTTCAATAAAATTTCAATTTACTGTGGAAAAATTGAAGCATAAAAAACAAAAGTATTGAGAAAAATGCTTCAATTTTTCCACACTTATTCTAAATTTTATTGAAAAGTTGGCGTGATATTCGTAAACAGCACTAAAATATAGCCTAGAGATATGTATCACATGCATATACTACAAAATTTAAAATTTTTAAATTAATTTAAAATTTAATTTTTTTGCAAGATAGTTTGTCTTTTTTCAATTTAATTATTTTTAAAATGATTTATCGTCAAATATTGTCTAAATATTTTCTGTATTACTTGATTGAAAGATTTTACCTGTATTTTCAACGTTAATTTTTTTAAAATTAATTAACTAATGATTTAATCACCAATTGTGGGTTTTTTAGGTTATAAAGGTGTATACCTACAACATCCATGGAAAAATGACCTTGGTAAATGCCTCAAACGTTTTTAACAAGAATCTTTAAAAAGGTCGATTTTTGAGGTCAAAAAAATTTAAAATTTGAAAAAAATCAAACTTTTTATTGTGCGATTTTCTTCCATTTTTAGTATGTTGTTATTTTAGTCATTTCTAATTGAAAACCGTTTAATTTATTTCTTTTGAAATTATTTTGTGGTTTTGAGCTATGTTTTAATTTTTTCAACTTTCCAAATTTTGAAACTGAAATTTAAAAATCGAAATTTTAAATTTTTAAAAATTTAAATGGTATATTCGTATTCAGCATTGAAAAATAGCCTATAAACATGTTTCATAAGTCTCGATTTTTATAATTTGATTTTTTGAAATTTTTTTTCGGCCATTTTTAAAAATTTAAAAAAATTAAACTTCCGGCGAGCCGATTTTGTCCGATTTTTAGTATGCTATTAATTAGATCATTCCCAGGTGAAAACCGTTGAAAAACTAAAGGTATCAATTTTTTAACGGTTAAGTTACAGATTGCCTGTACTAAATTAATACTATCAAGACCCTCTATAAAAGGCCTCCCAACTCGGCCGTGCAACGTCATAACTTTCACTCATCTTTGACGTCACTCCATAGACTTAACATTGCAATTTTCACTCACGTTTGACGTCATCGTCTGGAGTTGGGTGGCCATGTATATAGAGGGTCTTGATACTATGCGGTGAGTACACCTTTTTACTGACAAAACTTGTGCACAGTGCAGTGCAGTGAAAGTAAGGTTCCCTGTAGAACCAGTTTCTCTGCGACGGTTAACACTATGTGGTGAATAAAACTTTTCACTAACAAAACTTGAGCGTAGTGCAGTGAAAGTAAAGTTCCCTGTAGAACCAGTTTCTCTGCGACGGTTAATACCATATGGTGGATAAAACTTTTCACTGACAAAACTTGTGCGCAATGCACTGAAGGTAAGGTTTTCCTGTAGAACACATTTCCCCGCGAGGTTTGATACCTGATACTATGCCGTGAATATACATTTTTACCACCGAAACAATGTAATCTAACTATACTTAAAAATCAATTAACGTGTCGGCGCCAGCCAATGAATTAATCGGAACACTTTTTGGTCATAAAATAAAAACTAATCATGGTAGAAGTACGATATTTTAAACACATGTACAATTAGTTTTAATAAAAAGAAAGGTGTTTCGTTTTTTTTTAAATTCGAATTAGTTTTAGAATTATTAAGATTCAAAATTTCAATTTCTTCTTTCATTCATTAGGGAAACAAACGAGTTTTATGAGTCTGATTTCTTTTATTTCCAATGATTCACTAAAGAGACACGTTCACATTAATACACTGAGCTATAAAACAAATGTTTGTTTTATAGCTCAGTGCATTAATATTAATAAGTTTCATGTATTAGGAACATTGTCTTCACAGAAGTTCTGTATGGTAAGTGACATTTTGTGCTGGGGGTTGTCGAGCGAAAGCGACCAGGTGGCGGCGGCTTCCTAGTATTAATAATTGTTATAACCAAAGTTTGATTAGATGATTATCTAGTTTTATTTAGTGGTAACTTATTCACGAAATCGCTAAAAAACACAAACATTTCACCCGGTGTAATCAACTTCCGGAATGTCTGCTCTCCAATTACTAATTGACACAGCTAATTTAAAATCTTAAATAAAAGTAAATAATATTTCGAATTAGTAATTTGAATTTTCTGATAACTTTTATATTTTAATAAATATAAATTTATGTTTTTTGTCTTAAATTTCGTTGTAAATTTAAGATGTTTTGAAATAAAATTTATCAATGAGGCAAAACGTCCTTTTAAGATGGAGAAATGAATGGGAAAAGCAGACATTCCGGAAGTTAAATTAACCTTGTAACCTGGTGAAATGGTTTGTTTGTTATTTTAGGAATTTCGTGAATAGACTCAATAACTATCGTAAAAAACATAGGAAAATATTTCAACAGATTAAACAACCAGTAATGAGGTTTTTTTTCTATTTTATTGCATAAATAAACACAAAATACTTTTTACATTCCGAATAATAAATAATATAGTATGTACAAAAACCGTGTAATTAAATAAATATACTGCACATCATAACAGATAATTTTGATTCGGTAACAACAATAAAATTGGAACAAAGAAAACAAGCGAGATTCTAGATGTTACACAAAAATGCAGGACATATGCTTACAAAATGAGATTAGGCGCTTTTCCCTTTGCTAGAAATTAAATCTGACTCCTTAATAAGAAAGCACAGTGAGGGCCTATAGCTTTTATTAATATTTATAAGTTATTGTTATTTTTGTACACCACATTTTCAATGAACAAAGATATACTACTTTAATATTGTTGATTACTAAGTAGAAACATTGTTTAGTAACTATTAATTTTATATTATTTGATTATCAAGATTTGGTATAATTTAGTGGCAGTTTAATTTCATGTTTATAAATTGTTTAGTTTACAAAATAAAGTATATGATTTTGTTACTATAGGTACAGAACAGAGATACGATGAATTACTTATATTTCTTGGGTAATTTTATTTCAATAAAATCTTTCAACAGATAATGAAATATGTTGTATGATTCTTGATATTTATTCATTACATTTGGATTGAAACAAGTATCATACTTCTCCTTGCTGAGACATAAAATAAGCTTCTTTATTACTGCATTTACATAATTAACCTAATAATGATAAACTTAAAGACAGATATTTGGGACTGACTAAGGGAAAAACACCTTAACTTTCTTAAGCCAAAGAAATGCATTATAGTTCCTAAAGATTAAAAGCAGAAACTTCATTAAGTAGAAACATGCTTTCAAAAAATAAGAAATCTCGTTCGGCAGTTCAAGTTTTGAGTATCAACAGGTATTCATAAGCAATAATAGCAGTCAATGGCTGTGAAGAATTCTATTAGTAAACTAAAGAATACCAAGTACATTATCCTTATCATAACATAGTTATGTTTCCAGTACAATTTAACTTACCAAAGCAACAATGGAGTATATCATACAGTATTAATTTTGATTTTTTATGCCCTAACATTTCAAATGAAAACATCTAGAAACAACATCTAGATCAAATTTCCAGCTTTTCAGAAAAAATAAAAGTTGCACTCGATTTTTGAGATCTTTTATAGGCATAATTCATTTTAAGATTAATTTAAGACACCCTCAACCCTATTGGTTCAATACAGGGTCATGAGATTTTTATGGGGAAAAGACATTTGAAAAGGTTTTCAGAAAGTAAATAAAAATTCAGATAAAAAAAGAATTGCATAATAAAAGAATTCATTAGTGTTTTACATCCCCCACTATGTATGTTGTACCATAATTACTCAGAAAAACTAAACAATGATTTGCTTTGGTAAGATTTTGGCATGGAATTAAAACCCATAACTTTTTGAATGTTCAGAAAAAATAACCAACAACAAAGCTATTTTGTACAGTTGAGGGCCATGAACCAATATCTTGTACTTTCAGTTAGCAATTCTTTCAACAAACATTTGGAGTGACATACAATGCATCCTTAACACCTTTTTCTATATTCAAACTCTCACAATCATTCAAAATTGTACACTCCAAAATATATTCTATAAAGTTCAACATTACTTTTCAAACACAATAAAACAAAGGGAACAGCTTATTTTACAGTATCATATCAACAGCATTCATTCATTTAAAAAATAAACACATTAAATTATGGGGAGCTATGGAAGTTGCTTTTGATTTGTGTCAATCAATTTCAAAAATATTCTCATGAACCCTACTATTTCAACAACAAATTAATATACAGGCTTGTTTACTGATTTGTACCATTATACTAACCTGAGAAGACAGGACTGAATTCAATCTGCTAGTAAAATAATTTGAAAACTAGGATAAACTTCAAAGATCATTCTTGTAACTAGATTTGATATTGATTAAAAGGCTCGGTTTATGAAACTATAGTACTTTCGTGCATTCTGAAATACAGCAGATTGAAAACAAGAAAATGCAGATAAAAACACTAAAGTACAAAATTCCGAAGACAATAATTCTCATGACTTTCCCCCATTGAGTCTATTGTTCAGAGTTAACAAAGCAGTACTAGATTTTATAGTTGCTAAACAAACTATTATATAATCAAATGAAAAAACCCTTTCCTTTAGATAATCTCAAGTAAAGAATACCTCAATACAAGTAAAAACACATGATACAGACATTTAAGTCATATTAAAAACAAAAATAGGCCCCAAAATTGGAAATATTAGATATATGCTCTTTGCATTGAGATATATCCTTAATGTGCCCTTCCAAATTAAAGTTTGTATAGAAATAAAAAAAATATATTACTAAAAATGCACACAATAAACCACATCACTATAAAGAATTTAGACATGGTAGCAAAAATGTATCACATCAAAAAAGATGAGTATCACATTTGTTTGGAAGCAAAGGTTAACCATGTTCCTCATGCAATGCTGCCTCTAGTATGTTGTGTTGTGCATGCTTGAGACTAAAGCTTAATCAAGACTTTAAAAAAGGCATATTTTCCCCTATAACAGAGCGCTTATTTTTCAAATTAAAATTTCTTATGCATCATTAAAAGAAAATATATTTTTTTAAGAAGAAAAACTAGTTACAAAAAGTAACATACATATTAGGGTGGTCCATTTGTCTATGGAGAAAATTTTTTTTTTGAAAAGTTGAACTCTCACCCTCCAGTTTGGTGACATTATGTGAGTTAATGCCCCTGTTAAAATATTAGATCATTTAAAGGTTATTTAGAGGTAGCTCAAAGGCTTTGAAGTTTTAGCCATTAGCGTCTATGGAAAAACGCATGTTTTCGGTAAAGGAATTTACATTTCAATTGATATAGCAGTAATATGTGTTTATAAAATGTATATTTGTTTTAGCCATAACAAGGTAATTATAATTTAAGTTTTTGACAAAGATTATTCCTTGTCTGGAACTCGCATAACAACTTCTCGAACTCTAAATAACAACTTTTCATCCAACTCCAAATTAAACATCTACTTCCACTCAAAAACATTAACACCAACTAGCTAAACTGCTAGAGCTGGTAAAAAATGCTATTTACCTTGCCTTCTTAAACTGAGACAAGATAATTTCTCGAATAAGCATTGATCTTTTGTGCAAAATTCCTTCTAACTAAAGGTGTTTACTTCAGAGCTCTAGGTGCCTTCCATCATGTAAGTTGATAATGAAGATTATTTACTGTTTAAAGATATGGCTGTTTCATCAACAGTTTAAACTATAACTATCAAGGTTTAAAAAAGGAACGATACAAAAGCTATTAAAACGACTTGGTGTCAAAACAAAAGATATCTGCCTGTAACGGTGAAGTCTCTGTCACTCCTCAATGCAATTTATAATTAATTAAATTAATGCAATTTTATATGAGCATGAACAGGAGCTTCTGTTGAGATAGTAGCAATGAACCAGTGCTTCATTTGTATAAAAGTGCTACAAACAGGTTAAACTCTTTTAAAGCCTTCTTCTCTCTTGGTTTTAGTTTAACCTTTAAACTGTTGATGAAACAGCCGTATCTTTAAACAGTAAATAATCTTTATCATCCACTGTATATGATGGAAGGCACCTGGAGCTCTGAAGTAAATACCTCAGAAGGAGTTTCACACCAAATAGATCAATGCTTATTCGAGAAATTATCTTGAGTTTTTGTGTGATTGCTCCTTAAATCACAAAGTCAAGTAGGCAAAGTAAATATAGCATTTTTTACATGCTCTAGCAGTTTAGCTAGCTGATGTTAATGTCTTTGAGTGGAAGTAGATGTTAGTATTTAGAGTTGGATGAAAAGTTGTTATTTAGAGTTTGAGAAGTTGTTATGCGTGTTCCAGACAAGGAATAATCTTTGTTAAAAACTTAAATTATACATACCTTGTTAGGACTAAAACAAATATACATTTTATAAACACATATTATTGCTATATCAGTTGAAATGTAAGTTCCTTTACCGAAAACATGCGTTTTTCCATAGACGCTAATGGCTAAAACTTCAAAGCGTTTGAGCTACCTCTAAATAACCTTTAAATGATCTAATATTTTAACAGGGGCATTAACTAACATAATGTCACCAAACTGGAGGGTGAGAGTTCAACTTTTCAAAAAAAATTTTTTTTGGACCACCCTAATACATATATAGAAGTTTTAGATTATTTTGATGAAATTTTATACATGCCTTATTCATTGAAAAAGAAAGCATTCTTGGTGAATGAAAAGATTACCCTCTTTTGGGGATTGAATGCTTTTAACCCTTTCAATCCTAAGACGCCCAAGATTACCATTGAATCTTTTGGGAAGTTTGGGACATCTAAGACTAAAGGGTTAAATGATAGCGGGATATTTCATAAGCCATGATAATAGCTGCTACATATTATATGTTTAAATTGTGTCTATACTAAATCAAAAGTTTCCTTTTGAATCTATTATAAGCTGTGAAATCTGCTTCAGAAGAATTTGAGTATTAGTTCTGATATTTGATAGATAAGTACAAATACCTATTGGGTTGTTTGGAAATAGACAAGATTTATAAAATGTGAAGCATTTACATATATGATGTTTTTTAAATGAGGCATAAAAATTTATAAACAAAACAGATCCATGAAACAGATGATATTTGGCGCCTATGATTAGATGCATGATCAAATGTTCCTGCCAGTTTGATCATATTTTAACTATTTGATGATTTATCTAATTTCAGCATTACAGATTTTAGACTACAGCTTTCTTACTTTTCAAAATGATAATTTAGGCATGAAAAACTATAAGCAACTTAACAGTAAGAAAATTTTGAAACACAAACCAACAAAGTTTAAATTAAATGTTAATATTAACCATATAAAAAAGAAAACTTACCCATTAAGTAACATCTAAAATTCTTAAAGTGTAGCAAATAGTAACTAATTATCTTAATTGGTCATTAAAAAATTAAAAACGTTTATTATAGAATAACATGTTTAACCCACTGCTGACCAAATCATCCACACAATTTAAATCATGGATAATATATTAACTAAATAATGATTTAAAGGTAAATAAATATTGAAAGGATTTTGAAAATTAGAATCCAGAGTGGTTTGATCAAGTTGTTTCAGATTTCGAAACATATCTTGTGGAAATTTAAAAAGTTAATGCAATAATAACATACAGGGTGTCCCAAAAAAGACTGACGCATTTTAAAAATCAATAACTAATAACTCGAAAACTAAACAAGATAAAAATACGCGGTTTGTTGCATGTTACTCGTGGGAGTCTTAGGAGTAGGATGCAACAAACCACATATTTTTATCATTTTTAGTTTTCAAGTTATTAGTTATTGAGTTTTAAAATGTTCAGTCTTTTTAAGAACACCCTGTATATATTAAATATTGTATAATATGCCAATGTTGGAAGCAAATGCATGATGATTCAAATATAAAAGAAGCAAATGTATGACAGAACAGTTACCTTCTCAGGGACGTTTGTAATGTTTTTGTCACAGAACTCACAAACGAGGTACTTGGCAAACTTGTGCTTTTTTGGCTGTGAAGAAAACAAAACAGTGGCTTGGAAGCAGTCTCCACTTTGACATGTTCAAAGCTACTCAAAGATGCCACCCTCCGTAAAAAGCAGAGTGCCTAACAAAAGACGAAGCAAACAAACCACCTTCCTATTCTCAAAATTGTAATCATAAGCTCTGTAAATAGTCTTCTTTTGGATCACACCAGTCTTCTGGGACAAAAAAGGGACCCGACAGAGGGGGTGCCAGTCACGCGGATGAGTGGGTATGTACATCAGGTATACAAAAATAATGCATCTGCTGCAAGTCAGTCTATGGAGGAGGTCATGAAGATGATGATGATGATGAGGGTGAGTTCTCTCCATCTGGCTTGGCTATTTGGTAGGTGATGAGGTACTCAGGATATGCCTAAAAACAGATATATATGTAAGTGAATAGATTCAGGGATTTCTCATTGCTATATTTGTATCACATTATAAATTGCTAATTTTTGAAGTAGGTATCACAATATTACAAAATTAATTTTAATATAAAAAGGCTATATTTATACTTTTAAATTAACTTGAGTTTAAGTATATTTAATTTTTTAAATGATTTAATAACTAACTGCATTTAAATCCCAAATAAAAAATTACATTGCTAATATTTATATCACAATATTAATCGCTAATATTTAGGTATATCTCATTACTAATAGCTAACTAATATTACCCTCACTACAATTATTCGACAAACAAAATGTGCCATTGACATAAAATATTTATGAATAAAATTAATAGCATTTTTAATATTAAAAGCCTATTTTATATTCTTAAAGGAACTTGAGTTATATTTTTTTAAAATGATTTAACCACAAAGTGTATATAAATCCCATAGTAAAAAAATCACCGCAGTAATATGCATATACAATTTTAATGAGATGGATGAACTTGGTGGTATTTATTAGCCTGACAATATCTGGAGTAAGCTTCGTTAAGAATAGCCTTAAGTCCCCCCTTTCAGTTATCTCCAATCGGTTCCTTTTTTTAGATAACAAATTGGAAACTGCACTGAAACCTCTCTCTACCAAATAAGAAGAGGGAAATGCAACAAGAAGTTTTTGATTTATGTTCCACAATGCTGGATATTGTGTTGGGATTGAGCTCTGAAGCCAAAATTCTGCATTCCCTTTTTTGAATCTTGGCTTAAGTTCTTCATTGGTGTTGATTTCGATCAGTTCCTCTTCTAAATGTGGCTCTCCAGAACGTTCTTGAAAAAAACAAAAAAGGATCCACCAAGACCCAACTTGGTATATCCAAAGAGAGGATGTCTGTTGTAGTGGTCTTGGAAATCCTCATGAAGAACCTCCAAATGTTTGCAATAAATATTTAAATCTTGGTTGGCAACAGGAACTTCTGATAATTTAGAAAAGTTGTAATATTTTCTTCCCAAATTCTGCTTAAATAGCAAGAGTTTCCCCATAAAACTGACTATGATATTTTCTTTTTAATAAGATTTAATTCATCGCCTTGCAATTGCAAGTTCACTTCGTTAAAAATGGTGTAAATATCTCTTAAATACGCAATATCATTTTTAAAAGTCAATAACTTCTTTTGAAATTCAACATCTCTGTTTTCTAAAAATTTTATCACTGTTTCAAAAAGATTGTAAAATCTAACTAAGAAGCTTCCCTTTGATAGCCAACGAAATTCAGTGTGAAGCAGCAACTGATTAAAATCCTCATCATTTCCCACACAAAGCTGTCTGTCTTTCAAAGAATTACTTCTAATTTTGTTAATAGCCTTTATAATGTAATGAAGGCTATTAATGGAGGCGCTTGCTCAAGTTCTTTGCAACTGAATGCTGTCTGTAAATGACGAACACAATATATTTTTTTCGAAGCCGGGAAGGAAAATGTATCATTCCTAAGGAAAATTTAGCAGCGCCCCCCAAAAATTCTCCAGCGCCCCCCAATTTTCTCTGAGCTTCCCAACGCCCCCCTAGAAATCTCCAGCGCCCCCAGGGGGCACTGGCGCCCACTTTGGGAACCACTGATCTAATACTATGGAAAAAATTATGTACCATGTTGAGGAAAAGAGTAAGCTTTCTATGTTTTGAAGTTAACAATTCATCTTTATATCTTAGCAATTTCATTCAAGCCTTTACAATTTTAATAAGAGGGGTATACTATGACGACAATTAACTGTTGGGTTCATTTGGAGAATCCTGCTTGAAAATTAAGAGTTGAAACAACTTTGTAAATTTAAATCACTAGTCATTACAAGTTTTAACCCTTTCAGGACGGGCGCATCAGCCACCGAACTGCTCTCACCGGACGGCGCTTGAGTAGAAAGAAAAGAACTTCTCCTGGGGACGGGCACTTTGCGCGTCTAAGTCGAACTTCGGAAAAAAATCGTAGAAATTAAAATTGTGAACCAAAGAATCTAATTTTTGGCATACGATGAAAGGAACACCTTTGAAGTCCATTCTAAACAATTTTAAAACATTATATCTTTATTTTCTTTGAAAAATTTTATAAAACAAGTAACTTAAAAATAATTAGCATTTATTCATTCCGAGATAAATTTCACTTAGGAAAATAGCCCAAAATGAAAAGATTTTATCTCTAGAAACTTATTCATAAAGATTTATTAAACATTTCTTGAACAAAAACCACTTTTATTTGTTTTTAATGAAGACGCCCAACGCGCGCAGCTACCTTAATCGCTCGGAAATTGTTGAAACATAGTTATCTCCGAAAACAATACAAATAACTTATCTCTTCTAAAATCCCAATTTCCACTTGCCATTCAAACATATGGATTATTTCTGTTTAAGCAATAAATATTTCTTTTCGAGAGCAAGCGAAATCTAAAGCAATATTTCATAGTAAAACCATCACAACACATCCATTTTTCTATCAAGAACTAATAAAAAAAGTATATTTAGGCTTGTAGAACAGTTGCATAAGTTAATATTAGCTAAGAGTTTGAAAGAAAGTGCTCTAAATTCGCATTACTCATGTTCTCAATGCATCATAAATAAATCTCGCTATTTCTCCGAAACAAATTATCAAAAATACAAAATAATTTATGGGCATGAAGGTCAAGATGTTCACTTTCGAATAAAATCTATGTAGCAGACATACAGCGGCATCTAACGAGAATTAAAAATATTAATTTGAAGATTTACACCGCCACCCGGCCCCTGGGACTGTTTAAGTGGTGGCGCACCGGTGCGACACCCGGCTCGTAGGAGCATTTCGCTGCCGGCACACATATGCGCCACCCGTCCCGAAAGGGTTAAAAGTCGTAGGTGTGATCATATTGTTCATTGGAATTTTTCAGGTGATCCAATACCTCTATCATATATGGAGAGGAAATAAAAATGCTGAGCTACAACACCACAAATTAAAACAGCAATAACTTCTATTTTTGAAACAGAATATAATAATTATGGATCATGAAAGGTAAATCAATATTTAATATTATCAAGAATCAATACTTACAATTAGAAAATTTAGGTACTTGCATTAAAGTAAGCATTAATTTACTGGTATAAAAAAAACTGGAGAGATTTTTACCTGTTCTCCTCTGTACACAACTAAGACTAAAGAGAGACTAAACATACCTGTTCTCCTCTGTACACAACATACTCTGGGTACGAGAGACCGCCAACACTAGGTCGACCAATCACAGAATGGTGTCCAGGAGGGGCGTGAGCCATTTTCATGGCACTAAACTGCAGGAACGACTTCCCCAGGGTTACTCGGCAGAACACCAATTGCCTGTGGAACACAATTTTTAGTTTTTTAAAATGATTTTTACATAAACACTCAAATCCTATAGAGCAGCGGTTCTTAAACTGTGGTCCGCGGACCCCTGGGGGTCCGCGGCACCTTCCTAGGGGGCCCGCGAGATACCTTAAGGAATTCCTGAAGTTACTTTTAGAATTCCAAAAAGAGTTTCAAAATTAGATGAAACATTAGTTTTAGGTGACAAATTTCAAAAATTTTCTGGGGGAGATCCCCCAGCCCCCTCGATTTTTCATGACAACCTTGGACTTCAATACATAATTTTTTCCTTGAAATTTCCAGACCGAGACTTGGAGTATTTCAGGGGCGTATATATAATGGTGGGGAAGGGGTCCTGCCTTCATACCTACATTACTCCTGAAATTTGGACTTGGTGTACCAAAACAAGTTAAAATTATGTTTTTGGATCAAATCTCCGAAAATTTTCTGGGGGAGGACCCCCGAACCCCCTTTAGTACTTGGTACTTTATCGTTAAAAACTTTTTAAAAATAAGTTCGTCAAAATTGAAATCCTACCTAAGAATATAGTCTGAAATTCGAACGAAGAGTGTATCAAAACCAAGTTTAAATCCTGTGTGTTTTAGGGGCAAATTTATCTAAAACTCTTCTGAGAATGACCCCCTACATACCTTTTTGTTCTTAAAACTCTATTGTTATAAACTATTTTTATATTAAGTTAATCAAAATGCAAATCTTACATAAAAATTTATATTCAAAAAAATTTTATATAGGGGTATTAAAACTAAATAAAAATCTGTTTTTCTAGTTGAATTTCCAAAAACTTTCGGGGGGAGGACCCCCAGACCCCCATTTGGTAGCTAGAACTTAATTACTCATAACCTTTTTAAATTAAGTTCCCTAAGACTCTACAAATTCTACTTAAAAATGTACTAAAAAGCTACTTGGACCTATGAAATATACATGGTTGGATGAGGAATAATTTCAATATACGCCTCTGGAGTAATTGTAAAATTTATTAAATTTATATACTAATTTTAATTAATCTTAAACTCAAAACAAAAGTATGGTTACGGCTTTTGGTGTTTAATATGTTGGGGGTCCATGCTGTCTGGCTGCTACATAAAGGGGTCCGTGACAATAGAAAGTTTAAGAACCGCTGCTATAGAGGATTTTTTTCAATAATACATTATAATTATTTATCTACTTACAGTGGATAAAAGTTTCAACTCATAACATTATTCGAATCTTACTTTCACTTACTCACAAAAACAGGGTGTTAAATAGAGTATTACCTGTGGCAAATGTAGCAGGATCTGTCTTTGTGCATGGGACAACCAGTGCCACCTCCAATTCCATAGACATACTGATTGCTTTTGGAGGAATTCTCAGCAAAGTAGATGCCTGTATATACAAAAAACACCCATTCAACACTATTCGGTAATTTCAATAGTATTTTACAAAAAGTGGTATGATATTGCTCATCACTATCATGCACGCAGTTGGGGAGAATACTCACCTGCCCCAAACATGCCCCCTATGTAAGCGTGTCTCTCGTCAAAGCCTTTCTGCACAATAGCGTTGATGAAGGGAGATCCGTGGAAGAGCATCCGCTCGTTTGATTGGCTGTGATTCTCCTCTGCAACCTCCTTCCGCCGGTGACAGTACTTCTCCCACAGCTTCTTGTTGCGCACCTTTTGGATCTGAACAGTCAGGAAAACATTAGAGACTATTAAATAAGGCTTGTAATGATGGTGCATTTAAACAAGTGGCCTTGTAAGATCTAAAAAATACTACTCATTAAAACCAAAAATATTTTTAAACCTTGGCTTTATCTTAAGATATTTTGATCAGCGAAATTCGACCACCTTAATTATACAAAGAGGAACAGCAAGGGAACTAATCTTATAGATGGCAAATACTATGGGTTTTAAATGTTCATGAGCCCACCTTTTGGAGTATAATGAAGGAAAACATTCTACAACTCTAGTTATTTGAGATATCAAGATAAAAACCAGTGTTGGAAGAAGTAAAAACAGAATAGCAAAGTTAAACAAAAGAGTGGAAGCATAGAAGCAGTTTGGTAAGATTTAACAAACGAAAAAAAATTCCAAGAAGGTTAAATATACCATCTAAAATGCGATGAAATCTTAAATCTAAAATAATGAACCAGATGTCTAAGGAAGTTTTACCTTGAGAACATTGTAGCGAGAAAAGATGCCACCAGCATGTCCATTATCACGGTGTTCTCTGATAGTTGCTTGCATCTGAAAGGAAATTTGAAGTTGGGCTTTTAGAAGGGGAAAGAGAATAAACCCACGACATTGAAACACATAAAAGGAAGTATTTAAAAAATACTTTCCTTTTATATGAAAGTTGTTAAAATCTATACCGTAAAATGGGGTGAATCGGATCAATTTTGAACTTTGAACTGCTGCCGAAAGTTTAATAATAAAGATTTTGGAATGCTTTGAAAATAATATTTCGAGTCCCAATTAATACTTTAAGAACCCGTTGAAAAAATTTAATTATCTTAAACGGTTTATTTTATATAAATTTTTAAGTGCCGTGATCCGATTCACCCTCAATGCGGGGTGACTCGGATCACTGCCAGTTTTTGTGGAAAAAACGCAGTTTTTACGTCTTGAAGTGATACAGGATCCTGAAATTAGCCTTCAAATAGTCTAATAAGGTAAAATTAATACATTTTACTAAATAATGAACATTTTTAAAAATAAAATATAAGGTTTTCAGAAAAGTTATGATACTTTTTTACCAAAGTTTCATGTTTGAAAATTTTTTTAGAAACACTGGTAATAGGTGGAGATTTCAAACGAGGGTTATTTTGGTTTATGTATATTTAAGAATAAATGTATGTTTTAGGAAGTTCTGGTGGTATTATTTCTTTTCAAAATGATAGTTAAAAAAGAAGACTGCCAACGATTTTCGTAAATTTTGTTCGGCCGCTTTAAAAACTGTGAAGAATGCATTATTCATAGCTAATAAAAGTTTTGCTGTATATTTGCAATGTTTAAATTAAGATGTGAAAGATTTGAGATGATTTGATAAGTTTAAGATAGCAAATTTTGGCTTTAAAACTGCATATAACTGGTAATTTTCCATAGTTCTTTAGCACTTCACTCGCTCCGTTGAGCAGCTGGTGTATGAAATAAAATCAAGGCAGATGTTTTTCTGAAATAAATTAATTATTAAAGCATTGAAAGTTTTTCCACAACATTATTGTTTTATCTGTTTCCAGTTTCGAACAATAAGTGTTGCTTTTTTTAGAGTTTTCATATGTAGAAAACAATCGCTTCGTTCGCTTTACCGTAAGTTTAGCGAGTAGTGCAATTCTCAGAAGCTAAAAAATAATGCGCTCTTAAATATCGCACTGATTTCTGCACCTATATTCAAAGATAATTTAATATACGGCATATTAATAAACAGCTGGGTTTATATGTACGTTTTCTTGTTGATTTTGATGTCATTTTAGTGAAAATTTTTTTCGAATGACCAACAAATACTGAGAGAGGTTTTTCGCAATATATTTTATGTTTGAGATCAAAATTTCCCATCTAAAACTTATCGGTTAACCTTAAAACTTTGACACATAGATGTAAACATACAGCAAAACTTTTATTAGCCATGAATCATGCATTCTTTCCAATTTTTAAAGCGACCAAAAACATTTAACTAAAATCGTCATTTGCGGTCTTCTTTTCTAACCTCCTTTTTGAAAAGAAATAATACCACCACAACTACCAAAACCATACATTATATTCTTAAATATACATAAACCAAAATCCTCTTTGTTTGAAATCTCCAACTATCACCAGTTTTTCAACAAAAATTTCAAACACGCATTTTTATGACTGATCCGATTCACCCCGCATCAGTAGTCGGAATGGACTTGTTTTACTAAAAAATTCAGCAAAATTCAGAATTACCATTTATTTAAAATTTGACTGCAAAGAATTCTTTGGAAGAATCGGGACCACACGGGGGATATCGAAAATTGAGAAAAGAAAGTTATTTTCTTGGTTCAATAAGCAAAGTTTTGACAGCCACGTTTTTGTGACCTTTTTTGTATTCAACTTCAAAGCCGTGGTAGATCTAAGATATTATCACAAAATAATTTTTGATGGCTGAAACAACTTCTGAACAATGCGTAGAATAAGTCAGAATTTATCCTGATTTTATAACTCTAACACAACCGGAGCTATGATGGTTTAAAAAACTTTTTTCAAAAGTGATCCGATTCACCCCGCTGATCCGATTCACCCCGTTTTACGGTATATATAAAAATCAATGTTTGTATGTATGTATGTCCTTTATAGTTTTAAACTTTTCGAACCTATATTAACAATTAAACTATACCACCTTGATCTACTCGCTCCAAGGAAGGTTTCTGAATAAAAATAATTTAAAATCGAAGCGTTCCAACAACTTTTTGGTCAATTTTATTCTTAAAAACCCATATTTCATGCCTAACTTCATGGCAGAACCACATTGTTGTAAATATAATGAGAGAAGATGTAACTTTAATTGTTGTAGGCATATTCTCGATTGTTGTAATTTAAAATCCATTGTTGTAGTTTGACATGCATTGTTGTAGCAAAAACATAAAAATGGCTGCTTTATTTAACTATTTCCACATTTGGACTGGCGAAGCCCATCTGTAACCCACCAGGTGATATTTATTAAAAAACTGAAACCCAGGCGAAGCCCAGGTCTAGCGCGTCAGCGCTAGTATTAATATAAATATTAAACTGGGAAAAAATGGGAAACATTAAAAAATTTTTAGTGCTTTAGCCAAGGGTTTTCTCTACTCAGAAGCTTACAATATTAATCAAGAGAGAAAAACAATGAAATTTAAATTTTAGGTAACTTGTCTACTGACTAGGCATTGTTGTCTTAAAAAGACACCTTAACATTATTGGTGTTGCTAGTAATCCATTTTGCAGAGGTTTCCAAGTATCCAGAAGAAATTTCTGTTCACATTTAATGAGAATGTAGCTACAGGTCTACACAAATATTTGGGTATCAAGGATACCATTACACAAACCCTTGGAGATCTCTAGCAGAGGTGCCAAGTTTCAAAAAAAGCTTTCAGTAACCAGTGCTGATGTAAGCCGTAACCTTATAGTAACCTGAAGGATCTGAATGCATTACAATTCTTGATTGCGATTCTGGTGAGCCTTAATTTGGGTATTTTCCTTGACAATTATTAGCCGACTTTAACCTGACGTCCACAACAGCATCCCAGGAGGAAAGGGACACTCTGGGAGCTAAACAAAAAGTAAACTTTCATGAGAAGACACAATTTTTCATGGTAACTCGTGATTTTTTTTGAAAATAATTTGCAAATTAAAAAAAGTAGGGGTTACCTTAAAAAATCAAAATTAATTAGCAGGCTGCGAATTAATGAAAAAGTGGAACATTGGTTTCCGCGGAAGAAAAGCATGACAATTATTAAGGACCAAAACGTAATAATTGGCACCTCTGCTCGAGTATATCATCTAGGAAAAAAAATTCTGAAATTTATTTCTGCTATAGAGCTCTCTCATAGTGGTCAAATAATGGGGACAGTAGAGTAGACCACTGGTCACATTGCTTGGGCTCCTCCTAGGGCCCCCACCACAATTCATTAGTCATTATTGTCAATTGATTTTTTTAGGGTTTTTTTAAGTAGCTAAATTTTTCACTCACTTCTTCATCAACAGCTTGATATTCTTTATCCTCAGGCCCCAAGTCCACCAGAACTGTGCCAGGCTTGTTTGGCATAAAGGTTGATGCATCTGAAAGTTTAAATTATTGAACAAAATTCTGAAGTAAATAATATAATTAAGTAGACACTGTTTAGAGACAAAGAACTTAGCTAAAACACAAGAAACAATTCACTAAAATTAACTCTAAATCATGTTTTTTCTAAGTGATATTTTAAACTTCCACAAATAAAATACAATTGGTAATAAGGGAAAGTGAACACAAAACTTACTATGACCAGTGTATAGCTTTTCAATGCCTTTTAGGAGTTTGTGCCTATGACCATAAGCATGAACTCCAATTTGCTTCAATTCTTCATGGCCCATTTCTGCCAGAATGTCTAGAGTTATCTACAAACAAGAACAAGAAACTTAATACAGAAGTCTCATGAAAACTTACAAATATACGGAGAAAGAAAAGTGACCACCTGAGTTTTCAATTAATTATCTATAATCACTTGTGGTGACCAGTTAAGTAATTTAAATTCAGTACAAAGGCCAACTGAAATTATTCCAAAGTATACTTTTGAATAGTATGACTTTCAGATTGCAATCTTAAAGACAATGGTTGCTACATTGGTGACCCGGATTACGAGCATTCACTAACAATCCCTCTGATCTACGAACTAACAATGAAGATGATGCCAAGCCATGACCTCTTCTAACGGGCACCATACGAATTTGATTCCTCATGCTGCAAGCCTCAACCAAACACCAAAAATTCAAACATGGCTCCCGGGAACTATGACTCGAATTCAGCCCTACTGAATTCTGGAGGGGGAGTACTGTGGTGACCAGTCACCACTATAAAGTTGAAGTAATTTAAATGTTTAAATGCCAACTAAATCGATCATGATTTTGAAGTACCTATACTTTTGAATTGTATGATTTTCGAATTGGCTAATCTCAAAAGACTACGGTCACTACACCCTTATTCCCTGTTTTCGCGATTGGATGAAAACTTTAGTAATATTTTAACTTGACATGTTTGACACTTCCGGTATTAAACTATATTAATATTTAAACAAGGGATATTCGAAATTAAAAAAAACACTGAATTCACTACAATCAAATACTCAAAACAATCTCACCTGTTCTTTCTCAAAGGTATCACACAAGTGGTCCAGTCCGAGACTCAAAAGGAAGCCTGAAACCCCCACGTTCTCCATGGTGGGGTCAGGGGCCTCGCGGTCAAAGTCCACGCACCCGTCCCCGTGCTGGGACCCAGAGGCAGAGGCCTTGAGGGACGTAAAGAGGGGGATGACATCGGCCTCCAGTCCGGAGAATCCACCAAGGGGAGGGGAGGAGGGCACATTGCTGGAAGGAGAAAAGTTCAATGATAATCAGAATATTGAATAGTACAACACAGGATAGGTATGGCACCATCTCCTGAAATGTGGCCGGCCGTAGCTGATTGGATTAGCTTATACAGGAGGTTATGGTTGGATATTGGGTAAATATTTGTGTTTACCGTTACCCAGTATTAATTTGAACCTTTTTTACTTAAAGTCAGCAGCCAACGTCTGAAAATTAGTGGATATTAGTATTAGAATGCGTAGTAAAAAAACTTAAAATCGCTTATGCAAAGATAAGATTGACAAAAAGCAAAAGGTCTGAAAACTGCAAGAATCGATAAGATCGTAAACCAAACCAAATATAATTATTTAGCTGCCTCAAAAAGTAAAATTTACCATAGGAAAGATTTTCATAAACCAAAAACATTCACAAAAAATAAAAAACGTAGTTTTTAGTTGAAAATTCCAGTTTAAAAGCTGATTTTTTTCCATTAAGAGTCAGAAATTTTTGTTGAAATTTTTTAAATAGTCTGAAAAATCTCATCCCTGCTTAGGGCAATTGCAGATTTCAGACCAAAAGGCTTTAAAAAGACAAAAAATCCAGCTCAATGCAACAATTTCTTCTGCCTCTCATGTTAGAAAAAGAAAACATTATTCAATCCTTTCTAATTTTATCAAAAATAAGTTTCTTAAATGCACTTGCAGCTATATTGGAGTGCAACGGTACTTGACCCTGGCTGAGAGCAAACACAGAAAGTAGTTCCCAGCACAGTGTCTGGATTTTGAGTCAAATTAAGAACTTCAATTTAGAAATATGATTAGTTTTACCCATGTGCATAATAGTTTCTTTTTATCATGATTTGCATACTGAAACTCCTCCTAGCAACCAACAGGCTTTCTGTTTAGTACTCAGTTTTTCCCTTCCACATAGTGATGTCATAGGGTCAAGAAACATTGCAGTGTAGTATAGGGTGGATTTTTAGACATAAAATTAAACAAAGAAAATTCAGCTCAATATAACAACTCCTTAAGTTGCTGACTAGGTGTCCTAAAATTAAAAAATTGGATATAATTTGAAATCTGCTCAGCTTAAATTGGGAAAATTTAATCTAGGGGGATTGGTTTAAGCTAAAATTGTGTGATTTAAATCCTATAAAAAATTAATAACAATGAAATCCTGAGATCATACTCATATAAATTAAAAAAAAATTCTGCAAACTTAAATTCTTTGAAAAAAAAATTTCTGCAAGAATTTACATATTTATTTCTTAAATGTCCTTTTTAATTTAATAAACTGTCCCCTTCTTTTAAAATCCAACTAATTCTTAGCCCAATAACTGTGATACACGGATTCTGTAGTTCTGAAGATCCGATAATGCCTTGCAGTTGCTGTGTAAATTGAAAGCCTTGAGGGCGAAAAACAAGAGAAAAATTCATCGATCAAAAAAGTCAGCGGAAAAATTTCTAAAAAGTTTTTTTTTGTGGTTTTTCTTGCAGAAAATTTTCTGCAGAGGGAAAATTTTTCTGCGAATGCAGTTTGCGAGTTAGTGTATATTATATGGGTATGCCTGAGAGCAAATGGTGCCTTTATGATTCATAGCGCTTACCTGGAAGAAGGAAGAACTATCACAGTGGGGGTATTTTTTGTGGTTGGAGGCAGTGAGGGAGGAGGCATAGCATCCACAAGAAGGCACTTGACATCTTCGGCCTGCAATCAAAAACATGGGCATGGGTAATTTTCAAACAATCAGTAAATAAATATATTTTAAGTAATTTGAATTCAGTTAGCAATTATGAAATCTTAAAAATCTGAGTCTTACAGTGGCTAGGTCAAAAGGTGTCTGTCCTTCATGATTTTTCATTGTTGGATCAGCTCCGTGTGCCAACTATAAAAAAATAATATTAATGTAATAATAAGTAGTAGCTGGTGATATAATTATAAGTATTATTTTTCATTTAAAAACACATCGAAAGTAAGATTTATGAAGTTAACATTGTATACATCGTATTTTAATCCTAGGTTACAAAAATTTCACCCTTTTAGTCTTGGCCAATTAAATATTTTCGATAAAATTCTTACATCCAATTAAATAGTCAAAAACAAAATAGCAAATAACAGTTAATAAGCATACAACACTGAAAAGTTAGCTACATTAAAAAATTGTTAAACTGAAAACTATTATAAAAGGCAGAATTTGAAGCCATGATATGTAACACATTGAATTGATCTGATACAGCAAAGTAGAGAGCCGACTTACCAGCAAAGCGCACAGCTGCGTCCTGCCTTTCTGAGCAGCTTCATGGAGAGGAGTAAAGCCCCACCGATCAGTGGCATTCACAACAGTGTTGTATTTGATCAGAAGAGCAGCTATGTCCAAATGCTATAATAAAATATATACAGTTTAAAATCACATCAATATCTTTCTGGTTGAATTCCCTTATGCTAAGCTCTTGGAATACTGCCTTCAACAAAAAAATATTCTTACCCCATAGGAGGAGGCATTGTGCAGAGGAATGAGGCCACCCTTATCTTGTGCGTTCACATCAGCTCCATGCTCCAAGAGGAATTCAGCTACATCCAAGTTGTTGTAGCCCGCTGCAAAGCATTCGAGATAATTATAAAACACTTATGCTTCTGTGAACAACAAATTACTATCTCAGCTAATTTTATAAGTCATCCAAAAGTGTTTTATTGATACTTTTTATTTATAGAATGGTAACATTTTTAATATTTTATTATATTTAAATAAATTTACCATTACATTTTACATTTTGAGATATTTTCATAGGTCAAAAATGAATTTCAAGTGAAACATTGAGAGGAACTTTTTATCATAATAAGGATTTTTGAGAATTAGTAAAAAGGTTCAAAGAGTTCCTCTTTTAATAGCGGCCCTTATTCGGTTTTTGAAAGAATATACCTTTGCTTTCAGCCAAAACATTTAATATACAATAATAAATGAGAGAAGAGCAAGCTGTAACAAATGTACAGGAAGATCAGTGTAATAAGTAAAATTTAAGGAAATGAGCATTTCTGTATTTACCAGCAAGGTGCAGAGGAGTGGAGTTTCTGCCTTGGGAGTCACGACAGTTGATATTTTCTGCAGATACCAGTTTTAGCACTCTGCTGAGGTTTCCCTTCTTTGCAGCATCTAGCAAAGCAGCATCCCCTGCAATGACACATAATTAATTAGCGATGAGGAAAACAAAACTTGTATACAACCTTTTTATAAGTGTTTGCTTCAAGCTGTTTAATTCATGAGTATTTCCTACTGCATTGTTTAATGCAATGCTTAACGTTGAAGAGATAACTGAAAGTTAAGATCAGAATAGCCAAGGTGTCAATTCATGGGGGTTTTTTTGTTGCTAAGTTTAAATCGATGTTTGGAAAATAATTTTGAGACTAAATACAGGCCTGAAAATGAGCATTTTAGTAATTTTTAGGCATTTCAATTGAAAACGCTTTACATTTTCAGACCCCTAAAATCTGTTGGGAATAGAAATAGATTTAGAATAGATTTTCATAAAATTTAAATAAAACAAATTTTTTTAGTCTAAACCTGTTAGTCATAAGGGAAGAGACATCAACAAAAAAATTTAAATAATATACCTTTCTTAAACAATCAACAACTTCTTTAAAAGTATACAAAGCTTTAAAAAGGGGTATGAATTGAAATTTGAGGTTACTGTACTAAAAAATTAGATCACCTTTTATACTTAACATCTTTACCTTTTTTAATGACACAAATATGAAGCCTTCTTAACATATTACCAGCACTATTATAATTCATAAATTTAGCAAAGTAAATCATATTTACTTACCTCTCAGTAAATCTGCAATATCCTGGTCCCCTTCTTTGACTAAATCTAATGGAGTGTGACTATCACGATTTTTCTTGCTAGGATCAGCTCCATGCTGAAAATAAATATAAAACTCATAGTACCTAGAATCAATACAAAAGAAATACTCTTTGTTCAGAAATTCAAACGAGATAGTACCTTTAGGAGTAGCTTCACAATTTCATATTTCCCTTTAGCTGCAGCTTCATGCAGAGGAGTGAACTTCCACAAGTCAGCAACATTCACATTAGCACCATACTAAGAAAAATATACAAATAATAGTTATTTAAGAGTAATTTATAAATAACTATATTTTAAAGAATAGAAAAAATATTTGAGCTTAAAAAAGGATTTAAATATTATGTATAATCCTTATAATTCAAATATTGTAAGGTTCAAATATTGTAATATATAAAGATTGAAATTTCTTACCTTAACTAGCAATTCAGCAACTTCATAATGACCATATGAGCATGCATTGTGCAAAGGAACTAAGCCCCTAAAATTGATAGTAGAAAAATTTTAGCTCATTAAGTTAATGAAATAATTATTACATAATTAAAGCAATAAGTATGGTTACAATAGCCTTAAAAGTAAGTTGTCTACCTTATTAAAATTATTATTTCCATATAATCAATTAATCTTGAAAGAATAGCCAGTGAAACTGCACATATTTTCAGCAAACTTATTGAATTTTTCTAATTTGATGTTGAAGCAAAAAAGCTGTACTAAATCAACTATCAATCTGTATTTAAAACTTTTAATTCCATAGCCAGTCTCACTTATAATATTAAAAAGACAGCATATATAAACTTTCAGAACTTAGTTAAGGTGTTTTAAGGTGGAATCCACAATACCCTTTGTCTTTGGCATGGACATCCGCTCCATTCTGCAGCAGATACTCTACCACAGACACCCGGTTGTAGCCGGCTGCAAAGTGCAGGGGAGTGGATTGGCGCCCATCAACGTCCCTGCAGTTGACTACAGGGAGGTGTGTTGCCAGGATTCTCTGCAAAAGGGAATGGTAAAGCAATCAGAAAGCGCAGCAAAGGGGATATTCATTCAAGAGATTCAACCATTCAATAACCCTTTCTATCCTAGACCGCCCGAAATTGCTACTGAATCCTAAAATAAATTTAGGGCCACTAAGACTGAAAGAGTTAACAAGAAATTAATGATTTTGTTTCATAAATATAAAGCAGGGTATCAAACATAAAATATATTGGGAAAATGAAGCATACCTTTACAACTTCTGTGTCACCAGCTTTGGACGCTTCTAAAAGTTGATATTCAATATCAATACCAACAGTTGAAGGCTCTGAAATCAAGAGTTCATTTGGAATCTTTTATTATGAAAAATATTTTTGTACTATAACTTATAATATAAATTACAAACATTTCACATGGAATATAAATTTTTTAAATGTTTTGGGAATATACAACTAAAGCTCAGATTACAAATCAATCAAATGAATATGAAAGGAATATGAGGATCAGGTTAAGAGAAATGACCCTACAGAAGAGATGTTTTTTAACCATCAATTAGTGTTCAAAAATTTTTTTCAAGAAAAGTTCCAAGTGCCCAACATATGCTCGTTCAGGGGTCTATCCAGACTTTTTATGAAAGGTCCGATTTTTTTTAAATTGTGAAAATCTACTCATAATTTTGTGAATTTTAGTTAGTGTTAAATTAGTTCTTTTCAGCCAGGAAGCCTGTTTTTGTGAAAATAAGCTCACAAATTTGCAGTATTGTGAAAAATATTGGCCATTTAAAGGCCAAAATACTTTATGAAGGGTCCGTTTTTAAGGTAAAATACGTTGTGAAGGGTCCGTTTTCACAATGAACCATTTTGTGAAGGGTCCGAAAACGGACCCAAATTTCTTCTAAACAGACCCCTGTCGTTATATCTGAAGAAAAAAAATTTCTTGAGAAAGTTTGCTTCAAAACACTAACTGTATCTAATGACTTCACACTAAAGTTAAATTAAAATTATCCTGCTGCACAGCTAAAATATTTTCAAGCTATTCAAACCTTCTATTGGTCAAATATAAAAAAGAAACTTTCACTTCACCACAGATAAGATCACTCTGAAGTCAAGCCCACTTACCATTTACAAGTTATAACTAACTTAAAAACACCGAAATTGATAGAAAGTATCTAAAACCTGAAAGATCTATACATAAATCAAGCTGAATGGATATACAGGTTTACATACCACTCAACAACTTTTTAACACTCTCATTGGCGACTTGAGCAGCAGTGTACCCTTGCAAGCTGATGATAGAAGTATCGACATCATAAGAGAGGAGTATCCTGCAGGCCTGTATGTTTCCTTCCCTTGCACACCGGTGGAGGGCAGTCTGTCCAAGGGCATCCAAAGCATTCACCTGCAATAAGAATTTATCACATGAAGTCCTTAAGAACCACCTCATATAAACTATTTACATAATTCCATCTGCTGATCTCACAATACTGTGACTGACTCCAAATTTATAACTAGTTACAGAGATCAAGAAAGCATTTACCTTGGCCCCATGTTTAAGTAACACGTCCATGACATCGTAATGAGATTTATCAGCAGCAACATGAAGGGGTGTCAGGAACCTAAAAAGAAATGTTTCAAGCATGAACAGCGCCTAGTAATCAATATTTCAACACACTACAACTTATAGCTTTTTATCGATGTAACAGCATCCTGCTGATATTCAATTATCTTAACAAAACAGTCCTTTTGTATTTTATTTGATTAAAATAAACATCTTTTGGCTGTTATTTATCATGGCATTCTTTGATGTTTGAAATGTAATGGTTATGATAGTAAAATAGTAACTGTTCACGATAATCAGCAGAGATGATTGTGACCAAGAGTGATAAACTCAGAAAATCCCTGAATATTTTTCAAACTCAGAAACTTCTAATTAGTATTTTATAATAGGTCAGAATGGAACTAATATATAAATGTTAGCAATGTTGCATACAATCAAGGAGGAGACTTTATGACAAAACCTGTCATGGAAACCAGCACACAAAACCAAAATATTGGAAATAATTGAAAACATTGGAGCAAAAATACCAATATAATAAAAATTACTTGAAAAGAAAACTCAGAAATTTAAGGGTGATTCCAGATCCCAATAACCTCAGATTAAGGGTCAAAAAATGTTCAAAGTCAAAATTTTAAAACCAATTGTATACATCCAGAACTATTCTTTATTTATCAACAGCCAAGCAACCATTTTCTGAAATAATAAACTAAAAGTAAGGAAACTGGAACTTTCAATAAAAAACAGTACTCTTACTCTTTATTTTTTTCATTGAGACTTGCACCTTTTCGAATGAAAACTTCCGTCACATGTTTTCTTTTGGGATAAGGAGAACTAGCAGAACAATGCTGAAAGACATTTTATGCATTAAAATGATTTATTATCTATTAAATAATAAAAACAAAACAGTTAATTCATAACAGGCGTTTTTATTTTTAAGTTTAAAGAATTTACTGCACTATATAGTTTGTATCGAAAATTTTGGAAATTGTCCGGGAAAACTTTTATTTCATCATGGGGTTATAAAATATATTTTCTATGAGAAGTATTAAAAAAACAATATACTGAAATATCAGAATCATTAGAAGATTTTTTAAAACTATATTATTATGTGTGGTCTCTGTGCAGTCCACTGGAATGTTCCATTTTTTCACCTCCCATTTTACGGGTTAAAACAATCATGGAACTTATAAAAACTATCATGAGAGAGATGCTTACCAATGGCGTATCCCCAGTGAATGGGTGCTTGAAATTGATTATGTCAAGGGATAAGTATTTTTTCACTCTTGCAGGATCTGCCAGACGAGCTGCCTCAAGAAGACAGTGACCTTTGTACTCATCTGAAATATAAGAAGAAATATATTTCTCTTACAATCGGCCTAATTGCAGCATAACTCAAATAATATAAACCAGTCTGAATCTGAAGTCATTTGAAAGAACACAAAATTCTGCATCTTGTTTTAAAATGTAACAAAACATTACCAGACTTGGATAAAACAAAATAATTTCCGGGGAGCACAAAATTTTCTTCAAATATTTTCTGCAAATTAATTAAGCACCCCCTCCTTTCAATTTTATCTAAGATATTACGACAGTGACATTGTTCACCTAAATAATGTGATAATGCTTCTTGAGCAGCAACAGTTGAAAGAAATCAATTTATTAAGTGTTTCAGAAGAATTTCTGCAAAACTCTTTAGTTTTCTGCACTCTGTGTACACAAGTGTGTCCAGATTACCCAAGTATGATTATTACATCACTATAGATTGCAACATATTAATTAAAACTGAAAGAATAATCTCTACAAGACAGCACCTACTGCAACATAAATTTTTTTAAAGAGTGTGGTGTACTCACAGGAGAGCCTTTCTGGCAGCTGTGTGGCAGAGGAGACATCGATGGCGCTCTTGGAATGGCAGTTGAGGAGGGTGGGGTCTGCCCCGTGGCTCAGCAGGAGGGAGCACACCTCAACCCGAGCCTTGGAGGCCGCCTCGTGCAGTGGAGTGAACTGCCACAGGTCCATCGCGTTCACGTTTGCTCCGTGCTGCAACACAAGAAGGGAATGGTATTTACCTCCGATGATGCATCGTATTAGAATGTATCATGAAGAAGGGTTTCAGAATTGAAAGAAGGATAAAATCGCCTCAAATCAACATTATCACCATACAACAGAGAGCACCATGTATTATAATCCTGAGTACTATCAAGGTAAGAGCAAATAGAAATCTATATAAAATGGATCTTGGGCAGCTCAGGATCGGCACTTTTTATTCTTTGTAACTATGATCAATAAAAGGGGGATACCGAACTTTTTACTTAAAAATTGAAGAGTTTTGAATGCTTTTAGGAGGTGAGCATTTCATTAAAAAATATTTGGGGGCAGTGGCATAACCAGAGAAAAAATTGTAGGACAATACTGGTATTTTTAGAAACCTTTAGTACTATTAAAAAAAGGGAAAATATCAGTTTTATGATGAGATATCCCTTGCTTTAGGTTATGGCCACTTATCTTATGATTCACTTATGGCCATATTCACCGGTAACCTGACCGGCGGTCAGGTCAGGAAACCATGGTTACAGCCTCTGATTGGTGGAATTCAAATCAGAAATCCAAATTCCACCAATCAGAGGCTGTAACCATGGTTTCCTGACCTGACCGCCGGTCAGGTTACCAGTGAATATGGCCATTAGAGGGTCTTACCTTTATGAGAATTTCAGTTACTTCAAAGTGGCCATATGAGCAAGCATTGTGAAGAGGAACAAGACCACTGAAATAAAATGAGCATTAATTACTTGAAGGTATTATAATACTCCAAGTAAAGCAGAAGTTATGAAATAAAAACTACTTGATGCTCAAATTATCACAATTACATAGTAATGACACACTCACCCTTTATCTTTAGCATGAACATCTGCACCATGCTGCAAAAGTAGCTGCACTATTCTGATTCTGTTATAACCAGCAGCTAGGTGCAGAGGAGTGGACTGGAATATAATAGTCTCTTTAAGATAAAATTATAATTTTTATGATGGTTACATTTAAAATGCACAATATTCATAACAAAGAACTAAATTAATAAAAAATTTGCAAAATACATAATACCATTTGATAACTTGAATAATAATAAATAAACTATTTGATAACTATATTTGAAGAAAAACACGACTTTCTCTGCAATTCCATTTCCTATAAAAATTCTGAAATGCCCTGCTATTAATGGACAAAAAAGTCTTCATGTACATTTCAGAGGTCTTTCCATGATTAAATGCTATTCAGTTGTTTTAATAGGTAGTTTACTGCATTGTATTTAAGTATCATGTATTTTTGAATTTAAGGCTATCCATTCATAAGATCCAAGGATAGTAAAAGAGTGAATTCCTTCTATTGTTTTGAAAAAGTGAAAGAAAGCTGAGGTGGTTGGCTGAAATTAACGGTAGACACATGCTTGCTTATTGGAAGCCAATTGGTCTTTTAATTCTAAGTTTTAATAGAAGCTGAGATGAATTTCCGTGTTTATAATTTCCTTGTCACCTTTATAAAATATGTGATAAGCTTCCAATGAAACTGAAAATTAAAAGATGAATTGGCTTCCAATGTCAAATATTTCTACCTTTAGTTTCAACCAACAACCAACAACCTCAGCTCTCTTTCTCTCCTTGGCTCTGCATCACATTGCAATACCATTTAAATTCATTGCAGTTTCCAAACAATAGTGCATGGTAATCTAAGGTTCAAAACAACCTTAACATAACCTTGGCTTATTTAAAAACGGCAGTCTAAATTAGGGTTCCACAGAATGCTTTGTTTCATAGAAGCCATTCTTAGAACAGTACGTACCTTCCTGCCATCACTGGCATGGCAGTTGACATTGATGGGCGTGAGCAGAGCCATCATCTTCTCTTCACTGCCGCTACGTGCTGCCTCTAGAAGCTCGTCTTTGCGGTACTCCCCTGTGAGCACCGAGCGAGCCGAGGGGTCTGCCAGGTCCAGTGCTGCTTTCCCGTCCGTGTTGCGGATTGATGCATCTGCCCCGTGCTGCAACAACACTGCAGAAAAAAACACCAATTAGTGCAAATTGCTTTTACTTGCACATTTGGCAAGTAGCTAGAAATTGAACAGAACTAAAAATCAGGGGTGATTGAGACCCAAGAGTGAAAAATTGGGAAATCAGCAACATTTGTAAAATTTTATAGAATTTACAACTGATTTTAAATGCACTGTGTAAAATGTAGCTGAAAAGCAAGAAATAAAAGGCTATATAAACAGACACCTGCATTGGAAACTCATAGGTAAAACTGAAAGGCATTGCAAAAATTCCAAATTTTAGAATATAGTGAAACTAGTTCATTTAAAGAAATATCACAAAAGATCAATGACTTTCTACTATGCTTGGCAGTGGAAATCTTTTTGAAGGAGCTTATGTACAAACTCCTTAAAATACTATTTAAAGTGTAAAACTAACAATTATTTTCAAACTTCTAAAGGAGAAAATCCTAAAAAGTCAGTTAAAAAGCCCAGAAGAGTCCACAAAAAAATCCGGAATTTTTTCTCGGAACATAAGTCACAACTAAAGGAGCAACTGAAAGCTATGTGATATTTTCATGAAAAAATTATTCACAGGATATGAACCCCATGGTACTTTAGATCTATATTACAGTACATACACATCTCTCTAGAACCATAATTAAGAAAGACATCAGCAGAATCACAAAAAACAAGTGACCTATGGTAAAAAGAATCTTCCCCTACCTATGCAGACATCTGTCTTTCCTTTGATAGCAGCTTCGTGAAGAGGGGTGTAGTTCCAGTTGTCCCTGGCATTGGGATCTGCACCGTGTTTCAGGAGGAGGGTCACCACTTCGGCATGTCCGAACGAACAGGCATTGTGCAGAGGGATCAGTCCACCGTCATCACGTGCATGCACGTTGGCCCCGTTCTGAAGTAGGTGCTCCACCACATCTCTGCGACCGAACCCTGGAAGAATTGATTGTTTGAAACAAAATTACAGGAATGAGATTGATAAAAAAGCAAAAATTGATTTAGAAACAACAGAACCTAAAAAGTAAAGAATTTCAAAGACTAGATTTTGTAATCACCTCAGTTTGGTTAACTTTTAACAATTGTGTAAACAGCAAGACGGAAAGTTTTGAGATATTTTAATGTCTAAAATATTGGTACAGCTTTAGAATAAGTCTGCTTTTTGAACGGTCGCCAAGTTGGTGATATAGCCGGCAGGCCGTAAAATTGTTTGATTGATTGATTGATTTTTTGATTTTCCTGATTTTTTGTTTACCAGACTAACATCTGAAACAATTATCACGATAGGTAAAACATTCGTAGCATTGATTTTAAAGATTAATATCAATTCGCACTAATACATATGTTTACATATTAATAATCATGCTTTTGATTTTGTGACATTAGTTTGATTTAGAACGGAAATTAAAACAAGTTTTAGGTCAAGACGCATGTAAAATGTTAAATCAAATGCTTCAGAACTGTCAAAAGAATGTCAAAATGCATAAGAAAAGATACAGAGGTGGCAAGGCAATTTGAATATTGAGTAATCTTTAGACGATATCCTTAAATTATTTATTGGTAAACAAAAATTATTAAAAATCTTCTGACCTGCAGCGAAGTGTAAGGGTGTCGATTTACGACCAGCAGCATCTCTAGCATTAACATTTTGAGGAGTTACTAATTTTCTAACTCTGGAGACATCTCCATAACGACAGGCGTCAAATAATTCTCGACCTATGTCACAAACAAGAGAATTATCGCCAGAATTTGAAATGCAAGAGCGCCTGGCAGCCATTATCCATATTGTTGTCAAGTCGAGTCGAAGTCAGTGGTCGAAGTCAAACAGTGATGATAAACATCAACAGAAACCAAATCCAAGTAACTCAAGTTCTCCAATTAGTTCTAAAAACTACCACGGCTGGTTGGATTCTAAGTTTTTTTAATCATATGATTTTTGTTCTCTACACGATCACAAAATTACTTTTTTGTCCAATATTCATTGTTTACATTTACAAAAAATATTTCAATGAGAAGTAAACCGAATTTAAGGATGTAATTAAAATTGCCAGATATCTCTTTCTAAAATTCATCTACTAATCTAACTTTCAATCCGAAACTCTTGGCAACAGCGCAAAAGCTGAAAAGGTCTTTTCTGGAAAACGTGCTTTACCTCTCGGAGTGTTTCATCATTTCTCCTGTCTCCACTTCGAAAAATTAATTTAAAATCTACTTTCATTCTTCTGCTACTTGATATTGATTGTTAATTTTAAGAGATAACTCTGAAATATTCATCGAAAATGCTGAATTTAGCTCGAAACTCAAGGTCATTCGTCCTCAACTCTTGTCTCCGCAATTCGTCGGTGTCTAGAAGTATTTCATCAGACATTCACAGCCGGGTAATTTTAAGTTTTATGATTGACTTATTCAATTTTTAATTTTTATGCACTATAATTAATGGAAAAGTAATTGTTTCTAAGCATTTTTAGTAGTAGTAATTGGTAGTTTTTTCAATCTTTATGGATGTTATGTAATGTCTTGAATGGCGCAGTACTGATCACTCTATACCTACTTAATTTTTATATTTAATTTGCTTAGATTTTTGTTGTGTTTGTAGTTTTATATTTGCTGCAAAATCTCCTTTTTTCAATAGATCTCTGTTATTTAGCCTATTATTTTAGCTTGATTGTGTTACCGGCATTGTTTGTAATGTGCCGGTTAGATCATTTCTCGCCGTAGCTAAATTTGCACCGGTCTCTTAATTTGACACATTTTTAAATAAAGGAATATTTTTTTCATATTTTTTATTACTTATTTACTTTATACCATTTTTAAAAAGATTGCCTTATGTATTAATATTTTCTCAACACAGTTTTTTTAATAGAACTTTTTGTCTGTGGGAGGGGTTTGTGTATTATCAAATGAAGTTTTTAGCTTTGACATCAGGTGTAATAATGTGCAAATTTGTTGGGTGTAGTACCTTTGAGCTAACTGTAATACTATTATTACATCATCTTTTGAGGACACAGATTTGAAATGGATCTTTCACGAGGACTATCAACTAGAGCAGTCACTAACTGCAAAACTACTCTTGCAGTGAAAATTTATCCGGTCTCTAGTTCTTGGTGACCCATTGCTAATGAGGACCTGTTTCAAATATGTTCCTTTGTTTTGAATATTTTTAAATTAAAATCTTGAACATATTTAACTTACTCCTTTATTCCTGTTGTAAATGTATTTATTTTCTTTTTCTAGACTGTACTGTCTCTAAGAAACAACTATGGAATACAAAGAAGACACAAGTATGTTATCCATTTTATGAATAATAATTTACCTTAATCCCAAAAATTTTAATTTCTCAATCTCCAGCTTTAAAAATCAAGTTTCACACCTCCAGTAACTTGTAAGAAATTCTGATGTGCTTGTAATTTCAGATCTGACACAGTTAAGGGACATGTTATTGGAATTGACTTGGGAACTACAAATTCCTGTGTTGCAGTCATGGAGGGCAAAACCCCTAAGGTCATTGAAAATGCTGAAGGTTCCAGGACGACACCCTCAGTAGTTGCGTTTTCACCTGATGGAGAACGACTGGTAGGTATGCCAGCTAAGAGACAGGCTGTCACCAATGCTGCCAACACACTCTCTGCTACCAAGCGATTGATTGGAAGAAAGTTTGGAGATGCAGAAGTACAAAAGGACATGTAAGAATTGACAAATTTTTAGTATTAAGATTTTAGTGATCTTAAAATAGGACTAATCAACCTGTACTCTGCTGGTAAAGCTCATCTTTATGAAGGATATTAGAAGCTTCTTGTAGTTATAAATTTCTTAGTAAAGCACCGACGTATAAATGAAAAGTATAATTCAAAACATCTATGACTACTAGGTTTCTAATGTTTATGTTCCTAATGCAGATTTACGTAGATACAATAAATTTAGGTTTTTCTAAAGAAAGAATCGCTTTTAAACTGAAAATAGTACATATAATGTTTAAACATTTAACATAAGAATGAAACAAACCACACATGAGCAGATTTAGGTGGTGAACCCTGGGGGTGTGTACTGGAAAACTTGGGGGTGCAAGCTGTCCCTGATGGCTTTGAAAACATGATTTTCTCCTATAAAATGGAATTTTCCCAAAAAGTTGGGGGTGCGTTGCACCCCCTTAAATCCGCCCATGAAACCATACCTTTGTTGTTGTGTGCCACTTGGAATACCCAAGCTCCACAAGGATTCCAGGCATAGGGAGTGCGACTCCTGAGAATGTGAGGCCAATAAATGGCAAGAGTCCGACTTCTGCCTCATGAGATGATAGATGCTCTCACTATCAATCGCCACTTCCACAATTTTGCCATGCATCTGAAGGGGAGGGAAATAGTCTCCAGACACCTGGACCTGTGGTAAACTGCACCATGACGGACCACAGGACATTCAGACCCACAGATTTAATGAGTACGTACTCCACGTATACTCGGTACCGTACCGAAATAATACGGTTGTAAAATAAAATAAATAATAAGAATAATACCTTTATAGTTTATTCTTAATATTTATTTTATTTTTCATATCTTGAGAACTATATTGCACATCCTAAACACCCCATCCAAATACATTACATTGTATATGAATACTGTATCTTCAACTTATTACTTTTTTGGAAATATTCTTTATTAAGACATTGGGAAATGGTGTATAAACAAATAATTTTAGCATTAAAATTAATTGGAACTTAGCGAAGACGCATAAATGGAAAAGTCGTATATACGAGAAACATGTGAACAGTGCTTTACTGTACTAAATGCAAATTTTAAGTGACCAGCACTTCTGAATACATTAAGTGCTTTTAAAATGTTAAAAAAATTAACGGAATGAGATATTCATTAAATACTTACTATTTTTAGGAAAACTGCTCCTTTTAAAATAGTCAAAGCATCCAACGGAGACGCATGGTTAGAAGCACAAGGAAAAATGTATTCTCCCAGTCAAATTGGAGCTTTTATTCTCATGAAAATGAAAGAAACCGCTGGTGAGTTTAATTATCAGTTTTATATTTGTTAGATTACATTCTGATTTTCTATAAAAACAATTACAATAAAATTTTTAAGTGGGATAAATTCTCAACTCTAGAATTTCATGGAAAATTTAAAATTAGCTTCAGATGACACTTTATCTTAATATGAATTTTATATTTCTTGCTAGTATTGAAGCAGGCTAATTGGTGTTCTTGAGGCCAATTATAAATGTTAAAGTTATCATGTACAATGGAACTTGTTTACATCATAAATATTCTATGGGGATACAAGATACAACTTTTTAAGTATCTGGAGCTTTGCAGAACACCAGTGCATTTGTAGTTCTTAGTGTCTTGAAAAACTCCTACAGTAAATGTGAAGAAATAATAGCCTTCTTGTGTGGAGGCATCTTTTTTTCACTTACAATTCAAAATGTTTCTCTTGATCTGATATATTGTCTCTGAAAACATCTTCTAAATTGCTATTCTGATCTTCAAAATCTGTTACCTCCTCATTCCTGATTTTTCATGTTTTTACTGTTCTATGGCTCTAGAAATCCCTTTATTACCAAAGTATAGAAAAAGCTTTGAACTCGAAATTTTTCTTCTAAAGCTATGCAAAACACTAATCCATCTGCAGTTGTCTTGAAAAAATCTTACAGCAATTGTGAAAAAAGTAATAACCTTCTTGATCCACACTTGAAAATGGGGAGTTTGTTGCCTAAATAAAGGGAGTAACTTGCCAAAAATATGTTTTAAGCAAGTTTTTTTTGCTTCGTTTTAAACAAAGTTTTTAGATGTAACAACCCTGCATTAAGATATTTTTAACAAGCTAAAAATCGGACCTGGAAAAAGTGCCCGAACCTGGTTCGGGGGAAGCCACTGTCAGCTTCCATAGGTGCAATACATAAGGTTCGGGTAAATTTTGGTTAGGTTCAGAGGAAGGGTACAACTTTTTCCAGGTCCGCTAAAAATTTCAGTGGTGTGTATTTAAAATTGGAAATGGGGAAATGCTGGGATTCAATATTATTAGTTTGAAGTAAAAAAAATTAGTTGCTATTTAATTTTGAAACCATACATTTTTACCTTGGGCCAGATAAAATATTACCTGCATCTTGCATCTCTTTAGTAAAGAAAATGTTTTATAAACAGGTTTTGTTCTGGAACTTTGCACAACACTAGTCCATTTGTTGTGTGTGAAAAATCTACAGCAAATGTGTTATATTTTTACCCTTAGAGGACAAACTAACATTTAATGAGTTTTATGTGCTGTGATGTATTATTTTTCGTCTCTGAACTGAATGTGTAGAATGAAATACTGAGCACTGATTTTTGCCTGTTAAGAAAAAGGATTTAAATTTTCTGTAGGGGGCAATCTCTATAATATAAATTTTAGGCTTTAGCAACCCAAAGGAGAGAACTCTACTTCCTGGGTAGGAATTGCTAAGCTTTTTGTTGTGGTACCCCCAAATCACTGAAAGTAGATCTAACTTATGGGATAACCCCTTACATAAGAAAAATTTTAGAAGTCTTCCCCTGTTGTTTGTGTGAAGTAATGAACAAAATTGGCTGTGATGAATTATTTTTCGTCTCTGAATTCTATATGTAGAAAGTAATTCTGAGCTTGTGTTACACGTGACAAATATCAGATACAACTTTCGTGAAGAAAAGTACCTTCCAAGTTGTATTGTTTAAAGTAAAGTTTTTGGTCACTGGGAAGGGCCCATGGCCCCTTAGTGAGCAATGTAATGTTTTTCTTTTGTTTGCTTCCGTTAATGTGTTTTACTGTGTAAATGTGTCAAATAAATGAAATTATTATTATTTAAATAAAAATGGCCAAGTGTGGTTTATCTAAGAGCCAACAAATAACACTACTTCCTTGATTAACTACCCTATTTTTAAAAAATATAAATCTGCAAAAGATTACCTGCAATGAAGATTTCTTAGTTGGGATTGTCTGTTCTGGTGCTCAAGGCCTCATATTCCCTTTAAATTATGTTATTAAACACAATTAATGTATTTTTACAGACAGTTATCTGGGAACATCTGTTAAAAATGCTGTTGTCACTGTCCCTGCCTACTTCAACGACTCTCAAAGACAAGTAAGAAATGTTTCATTCTGTTGATAATTTCATAGCTGCCAACTCTTTCGGTTTAGCCGGAAGATTTCAGTTTTTTTCATTGATTTTTTTACTAAAAAAGATATCCATTCCTGCCATGTATTTACCTACTTGACGTAACTATGATAAGTAACCAAATTGGCTAACTCAGATTAAGAAAAAATGCTTCTGGTCTTGATTTTTTAAAATCTTCTGTTTTTTATAATTCCAATGTTGGCAGGTATGTAATTTGTATAAACCAAATGAAAAATCCCTTTTATTTAATATTTATTCAATGCATCATTTGGGTTATGTAATAGTGACACAACTTTATAAAAAACAATTATTACTTAACTTAATAGGTTTGATATTATTTTTAACACTGATATTGATGAATGGGTTGTATTGATCATTTTTGTTTGTGCATCGTCTTTTTTTTGCCTCAAAAGGAATATTTGTTTTACAAGTATTTTTTAAAATAAATGTTTGACAAAGCAAGAAATATCTGAAAGGTTGCTGTGTGTTGATAGGTTTAAGCTGTATATTTTCCTTATTTCCAAAATTAAGTTAAAATCTGTTTAAACCTGCTTATCTCAAAACTTAATTTTAGTTCCAGTATACTGCTGACCATGAGCAATGTTTAATCCAATTTTATATTTTTAAGCTGCACTGTATAGTATATACTCAATATATTTTCCTTACAGGCCACCAAAGATGCTGGTCAGATTGCTGGCTTGAATGTCTTGCGTGTCATCAACGAACCCACAGCCGCTGCCTTGGCGTATGGTATTGACAAGACCGACAAAATGTAAGTTGGTTTTGAGTTAACCCTTATCTTTAGCCCAAAGACCTCCTCGTACTTATTTTATTTGGTGCAGTAAACTGTATTTCAGAAATTTTAAGTCTGTTGTATTAGAAGGGGTATAACTCAAGTAAACTAAATTTTTTACACATAAACCAAAAGTAATCAAACAATGTGTAAAGATGAATCAATACCTATAAGCAGGGTTGTTACGTTTAAAACACTTTGTTTTAAACATGTTTAAACAAAGCAAAAAAAATTGCTTAAAACACATGTAGTTTTTAGCAAGTTGCTCCCTTTATTTAGGCAAGAAACTCATTTTCATGTATGGATCACCCAGAGCCTAAAAAGATGGTGCCAAGTATAAGGCTTGGGTACAAACCACCAAATCGCCATGACATAGGCAGTACATTGCTTGATAAAAAGAATGATGCTGTGAAGAAAACTTACAAAAATAATATAAAAGAAGGATACTGTTTGTGGTGTATTTTAAAGTATAGCTTTAATAATCTAATTTCGATTTGAAAAGTCAAATTTAAATTTTTAAAAATCATGGATTTTTTTATCATTTCTATGTCGAGGGTTAAAAAAAACAAATAAAACATGTTTTTTGTTTTTTATTAAAAAAATATGTTTTTTTCCAACCCTGCCTATAAGTGAACAAAATTTTATATGCAACTATAAATATAAAAACATGCAATAAATTCTGTCATTTATAGATTTAAGTATTCAATAAATTGCATCAAGTATAAAAAAAGTTGCATGAAAATCTATTTTGAAAGTATGCTTTGTTTTTTGTTTTGGAAAAAAGGTTTGATAATGCTGGCATATGGTTGGCACAAAGTGCAGGAAAGTTTTACTTTAATAGCATAACATTAGGAATAGTGCAGTATTTATTGAGGAATCTAACTAAAATAATGTTAATTAACCAATGTCACTAGTGAATAGAGATGGGAATGGCCAGAAAAAAACCGGAAACTTTGGGAAAAAAACCGGTTTTTTTCCAGTTTTTTTCCGAAGGGTTTATTTCTTTCCGGAAAAATTTAAAATGTTAATTTAAAATACTTTATTTAGAATTTATATATTAACTGATATCAATTAAAATATTATTTAGACGATATTCTTATACAATAAAGTACTAAAAAATGAAGTTTTAACCATATAATAAGCATCTTTTTTCCCAAAAAAGTTGGATTCCACTAGGGAAAAGTTAAAAATTTTTAAGTTTGTATGCATTTAAAAATTTTCTACATTCACATTCTAATGTTTTCTCATTTGATATTTTTATACTCAATATTTCACATGAAAACACAAATTAGGAAAAAGTAAGCTGCAAGATAAATTATTTTATTATCCAAGTGTTATTAAATTTTACTCTCTAAAAACAAAAAAAACAATTATACACTGCAAATTTATATCAATAATACCAATTAGGATTAGAAGAATCTTATATATATAAATTTGGTATTCTTATATATTAATTATAAAATGCAGCACTTTAAAAATATTTTAACCATTAAATCAGATTGTCTAACAATCATAAGCATATGAAATGAGTTTCTCTGCTTTATCTGAATTTTAAAAAAAATTTAGATCAGATTTCAAAGTTTGGGATAATTGGAGGCTTTTTACAGGGTTGCTTAAAAAATATTTATGGTGTATGTGTATTTATTGAACAATGAACACATTAATGTCATGAAAATTAAATAAAAAATAAGTTCCAAAAATATTTAAACAAAACAATGAACGATTTTTTAATTTTTTTAATACAATGACTTCAACATTTTTTTAAATTGGCAGAATTTAATTAAAACATTCTCAGCCTTTCTAAGAAAACATGATTGCAATGAATGATTATGTGAAAAAGGTTAGGATCAATTATGTATATTGATGTTAAATATAGCAAACGTCTGTTATTTGTTATTGGATCATGTTGTATACAAAATTAATTCATCAAAGTACTTGTTTAATAAATGAACATTAAATTAATGTTATTTATTACAATCACATGCTTTATATTTATATTGCATATATTATTTTATAGTTATAAAAACTAGTTTTTTTGTTTTAAAATTACTCGTAAAATGCTGCATATTTTTATTTTGGAAGAATTATTTTTAATTAATTTTTAATGATTTAATAACTTATAATATATAATGACTAAAGATTTTTATACAACAAATGATTATTTAGCTTCTAAAAAAATATGTATTCAAAAACCACTCTTTTCTATGCAAAAAAGGTCAATTTTTCCGACTTTTCCAATTTTTCCGGAAAAAAACCGGTTTTTTTCCTGTTTTTTTCCGCCTACCCAAAATTTCCGGAAATTTTCCATCTCTACTAGTGAATGTAGTAACATTATTCAAAATATCCTTCCTACTATTTTTGTGAAATGTTTTTAAAGAAATCTTTCGTATAAAAGATTTTTATGATTAAATTTATCTTAACAAAATATATTTCTTTTACAGCATTGCAGTTTATGATTTAGGTGGAGGTACTTTTGATATCTCAGTTTTGGAGATTCAGAAGGGTGTGTTTGAAGTAAAATCAACCAATGGAGATACTTTCCTTGGTGGTGAAGATTTTGACAATGCCCTAGTCACATATTTGGCCAAGGAATTCAAAAGAGAAGTATGTATAGCTAGTTTTAGGATAACTTATTAGGGTTTATACCAAGTAGTCCTTAAAATATTTTACTGCTTTATTATCCTCAAAATTATGTTTATTAGACTAGACATTCTGCAGTAAAGCATGCGAAATTATCTGTACACGAGTCTAATTTTATTTTATTTGCAGCAAGGTGTTGATCTTTCAAAGGATGTAATGTCCATGCAGAGATTGAAAGAAGCTGCCGAAAAGGCTAAGATAGAGTTGTCTTCATCTGTACAGGTAAGCTTGGAGAAAAAGGTTTGATTTTATTTCTTGAATGTGTTACAAAGAAATGTATATGTTGAAATCATAAATTCAATAAAATATCATCCATTACTTTCACTGCTAAAAACTGATTCTAGGTTCATTTTCATGCCCTTACTGTCTGAGAGAGAAATTACATCATCAGTATCATAAATGTTAAAAGGATAGTAAACACACTAATATTTTGACTGTAGATTTGTTGTAGAAATGGGTTATTCTTTTGTTCAAATGTTAACAAAACAAGTTCTATAGTTATTTTTCTTTTCTAGACGGACATCAACCTTCCATACCTCACCGTAGACGCTAGTGGTCCTAAGCACATGAACATGAAGCTGACACGTTCCAAGTTTGAATCTCTAGTGAATGACCTCATCAAGAGGACCATAGAACCCTGCAAGAAGGCCATCACAGATGCTGATGTCAAAAAGACTGATATTCAAGAGGTCATTCTGGTTGGTGGAATGACTAGGATGCCCAAGGTATTGGTGCTAGATAACTTTTATGAAGATTTGTTCTCGTGATACTTAAAAGATTGAAGTATTTTTAAAATTAATCTGGAGCTGCTAAATTTTTTAAGTATAGTTGAACATCATTAGAGCAACCCCTCATGGGACCAACCATTTAAGGTTGGTTAAATGAAAAGATGTTATATTGAATAAAATTAGCTCCATGATAAAACTGCTTTTCTTACCAGCTGTTGTAAAGAGGGTCTACTGTATTCATCATTTCTAAAAATTAACTTGGGTTATTTTTATGTTAGATGCTTCATAAAATTCCAATTCAGTAAAATTTTTAGTCCTATGTTAAGTTATCTCGTAGTGTGCTGTGATTTTTTTTCACCTTTTGAAACCCCTATTTTTTATTTTTACTGAAAATTATTAAAACTCTTGGATAAATTGAACATAATTTCAAAAAATACCCATAAGGAAATTATTTTGAGAGCATAAACGCAACTTCTAACCTGAGGCAATATTCTGCCTTTTTAAATTTTTTTTTCAAATTCAAATTTATTCAACAACAACACACAAACGACAGTACACAACAGGAAAGAAAAATTATAAAGGAAAAAAACACTGAAATATTTTTTTATATCCCAAAGGAGCCAGCAAGGCTCTTCCATGGGGTTGCGGATTTCCTAATGTTAATCATAGAAAAATAACATAAAATAAAATAAATTTAATGAACATATAAAATACAATAATAAAACTTGTATGGAATAACAAAAAAATATGTCAATCTCGACCATCTCATTTTTACAACTTTAAAACAAAAAATCATAATTAAAACTAAAAAAGGGGGTTGGTGGGACTGGCTAGATGTTTTCTTTTCTGATATTTTTTAATTCAGATGCAAGTTATCACCTGACAAAATTTAATAGGTTTTCTATACTATTTTGATTTAAAATAAATAAGGTACAAAGTTTTTTAAAAAGTCTAAAGTTTGGTTCTATTTTAGTTTTATACGGCAATTTATTAAATAGAATAACAGATAAATAATCAAAATGCTTTTTAAATATATCTTTATAAGGGGTTGGTACTAGATAAAAAATTTTTTCTTCTAAAATTATAATTATTATTATTAAGATATATTTTAGCTACTGCAGGAAATTTCTTTAAAAAGATAAGACTATTTAATACAAACAATTGTCGAACATTTAAAAGAATATTATTTGGAAAATATCGTATGAATTTTTCATGCAAATTTAATAAGGGTTTTATGTTTGTAATATAATCACCTAATGTAAAAGTTCAGTGGGTAACTTTTTGTTGCTATTTTAGGTTCAAGAAGTTGTCCAAGAGATCTTTGGCAAGACTCCTAGCAAGTCTGTGAATCCCGACGAGGCTGTTGCTGTAGGAGCAGCCATTCAGGTAAGAACATGAAATTCGTGCATTCCCTTGGTATAGGTAGATTGAGTTTTAATTTTGAAGTGCCTTAACACTATTTGAATTTTTGTTTTAACATTTCACCTTTAAACTTTCTCAAAATAGTATGTTTTTATCAATTAAATGGTTTTTTTACCCATTTGACAAATATTTATTTCCCCCAACTTCAACATAAAATCTTATACATTTGCAAATCAATTTATTATTTTAGGGGTGGGCAGTGGGGACTATATCAATATCAATGGGTATGTTCATTTTTCTTGAGTTTTAAATCCTCACTTTTATTGTTTTAGGGTGGTGTCTTGGCTGGTGATGTTACTGATGTCTTGCTGTTGGATGTAACACCTCTGTCTCTTGGAATTGAAACGCTCGGGGGAGTTTTCACCAAGTTAATCACCAAAAACACCACCATTCCCACCAAAAAGAGCCAGGTAGGTTTTCCATAAATAAAGGGAGAAAAAAAGACATGGTGGTTTAATCTCTCTATTCTAAAAAAAAGTTTTTAGTGAACGGTTTCCAGAGAAAGGCTTTTTAATTACTGAACCGAATGACACATATATGGTATCAAAATGTCCGGATTCTTTCCGGATTTCCGAGTAAGCCCTTCGATTTTTCAAAAAAATTCTCAATTTTAAAATATTTCCATTTTTTTAGATAACGGATAAGGTCGCAGTTATAAAGCAAGTACTGTCAATCAAATTATTAAGCATCCAATCACAACGTCCGATTGACGCTTTATTTTAAGATGAAACATGTTTTTTCACCTTTAAAAAAGTACTTTCTTGATGAAATATCACTCAAAGACTGATAAAAACATATTCTAAAAACTTACATGAACGCCATTTTATACTAAAATTTCACACTTTTTGTCCAATATTTATAATTTTTAGTCTGATTTTATCGAAATTAATTGTAAACATAGTGATGTTTTGTCTCTTATTGTTTTCAATTGCTTAAACGGTATTGTTTAACAAGTCTGGGTTAAAAAAAATTTGAATGATAAACACTAGGCATATTATACTATCGAGTTACTTTAAAATAATATTTTTTGTTTGGTCCGAATATTGATAAACAATTAGAATTAGTTATTTTTATAATCATAGATTAAAAATAATTAAGATGAATATTTTTAAAAACATTTCGTTTAAATTTTTGATAAGTTCGAGTTAATATATACTCAAACTTTTAAGGGAGATTTATTCATGGAGGGGATTTGAAGTATTTTTAATAAGTTGGTTGACGTTTTTTCTGTAAATTGTTTAATTTTTTTATAAAGTGTGTTAAGTTCAACGAGTTGGAATTTGTGGGAATTGCGAAGCAATTCCAAAAGGTCCTGCGTCAGCAGTTTACGGGGGTTGGCGAGCGATAGCGAGCAGGGGGCGGTAGCTCCCTAGTTTTATAAAAGACAATTTGATTTGAATCTGTTATGAAAAGGTGCTTTTGTTTCCCCCATTTGGTCAACTATTAATATTCCTTTCTGTTTTTATCTAGGTCTTTTCCACAGCTGCTGATGGACAGACCCAAGTAGAAATCAAAGTTTTCCAGGGAGAGCGAGAAATGGCCAATGATAACAAGATTCTCGGCCAGTTCTCACTTGTAAGTGGATTTTAATGCTCTGACCAGTGATTTGGTTGTATTACCATAGCTGCCAACTTTTACAGATTTAAAGATTTTTTGCATTTTTTCCTCGAAAACGTTAACATATCTTGTTGCGCCAAACTATAGTCTGCCTGCCTTTGCTTGGCGGTTAGAAACGGGGAAATTGCAAAGGTTGTTTTGCTCGCAGGGTGTTCTGTTCCTTCCGCGATTGTTTTCTTGAACGTCTGCGGGCACCAACTTAAAGTTGGATTCTTCTCTGTCAGTATTAAGCGGATTATTCGGAAAATAGTCGTGACATCGATAAATATCCATTAAAAACCAATTAAGATGTTATCAGGAGGAGGGAAGAAAGAAGGGGACTTGAGGGAGCGATGTAGTAGATAACTCCTGTAGCAGAGCCACTGCGACGCTTGTCAATGAGGAGCACTTCAAACGATCTGCTGCAGGAGTTATCTACTACATTGCTCCCTCCAGTCCCCTTCTTTCTTCCTCCTCCTGATACAATCTTAATCGTTTTTTAATGGAGATTTATAGATATAACGACTATTTTCCAAGTTGTGTGGCTTGTGCCTTAGGCAGAGCCCTGCACGAGCTCGCTATAGCGCGTCTAACTCGCGATTTAAAAAATAAGCCCGTAAGTAACATTTTGTTTGAACGAGTGCGGCGGGCCGGGGAAAAAGCGGCGGGCCTGGAAAAACTCGGTGAGCTGAAAAAAGCTCGCCGGGTTTTTAGAAGCCCGGCGACTTTTCCCCGAATCGTCTCCGGCTGTTAAACGGTTTCCGAGCAGTTAGATTAGATGCGCGCTTTGCGGGTTTTCAGTAAATAGAAATACTCATGGTTTTGTTCATTATAATTTCATTTATCTTCAAGAAGTACTGGAAACAAGATTTAAATTTAATTTAAAGGAAGCAGTTTACTTCGAAACCGATATTAATTAACCGTTATTCAAAGTTTTATCCTAGTAACTTCTCAATCTGATGACTTAAACAAGAAGAAAAAATCTTGAAATGTTAACTAATCTATACATCAGTGATAATTTTTATCAAAATGTTATAGTAAGATAAAATATTTTCTCATTTCATTAAGACGTAAATGCATTATGACTTGATATACTGTGATTCCTACTTAAGGGAAGCGCGCAAGCTTCAGATCGGCGAGTTACGTGGAGAGCGGCGAGCTTGGAAAAACCCGGCGGGCTTTTAAAAGCCCGGCGAGTTTTTTCCGGATCGCCGAATCTAATCGAGCTCGTGGTGCCTCGGCGCGCTGGTTTTTCAGAGACGCGCTAAATCGAGCTCGTGCAGGGCTCTGGCCTTAGGATGTAGGAAAAAACACTCTTACGCTCTTACTCAACAGCCAACATGTCTGAAGTTCAGAATAATGATCTTGAAAGGCCGAAATATAGTGATTTTTCATTAAAACTTCTGTTTTATCTGCGACTGCTTTCTACCGGCACCTAATTGTACAGTAAGGAACCTCTTATCCGGCTCCCAGAAATACGTAATGTTTTTCGAAATGAAATTTTTTTTTAGTTCTGAATCCGCGCTCTGAAAGGATTCAGCGTGCTCCAATGTACTCCGTGTCATCGGTCCGCTTCGCTCTCCCCGCGTTTCCGCGACCCCCCCCCCCTTGCCCGAGGAGAAGCGTGGAGTCGGACTCGGAATTCGGACGATTGTTTCTTATCAGTGGGAGGGAAGAGACAGCAAGGGACCAATCAGATGCATTTTTTTGCGGGGTGCAATAGTTCTAGGAATATTGCGTGTGAAAGGAAGGAAAGACAGTACCGAATGTATCGTTTTCGTTTTATGCAGTAGTTAGAGCTATTGATTTTCGAGAGAGCGTATTAGTTTTGTTCCCGTTGCAATACGATTAAATTTAACCTTTTCCATTTACCTAAATTGTTACCTCATTTATGACCCAGAGATGCCAACCATTCCGGATTTTGCGGAATCATTCCGCATTTCGGCCCAGAATAGGGTTGTTTCCTTCAACTGAAATTGATCATTTTAACACCAAAAACACTAAGAGAAATGCAAAATAATAATTTACCCACGCTCAAAAAATTTTTAGACCAAATAGTTAATTAGTTAAAAGCATTTAAAATTTGGAGCCGCAAAAAAAGAGGCGTGGCCAGCTGTGACGTCATTTGGTATGAACCGGCGAAAAGTACCGATCCTTTGCCTTGCCTCTTGCCTGCATTTGTGTTTTGTTTTCGAACTGAGTATTTACGCTTTGCTTATCATAAATATTTTAAACTAAGATTTCGTTTATTGTTCTTTTACATCATTACTGTACACAAAACAGGATTAGTTTTCAAATTGAGCCTGGTTTTATTCGAGCAGATTCGAATAATTCGCCGAAAATTTCGGTTTTAACTTCGGTTGATTTCCTTAGAAACTATACACGGTTCAATAAACCAGAAATAGAGGAGTTAAACAAGCAAGATGAGTACTATTTCGTATTCTGTTTTTAAAGTTTTAAAAATCTATTATATTTATATTAATAAAGAGCATTTTTAGTTCGAGTACACTCCAGCTTTGTGGTAGGGTAGTTTTATTTTCAACTCCCGTTTTGATCCTGAAAAAAGTAGTAGGAATTTCGAAATAATTTTACTATTGGTAACTAGTTACATCTTTGAGAATCAGTTAACATGTTTTCTGGAAAAAATCAGACATTTTTTATCTATTAGATATCGAGTTTACAAGCGCGCACCTCGGTCTTATTTCCCGCCAACCCATAGAAAAATCTTCTTTTTCGACATTTTCCCCTTTTTGATGGTTTAAAAAATAAAAAAAAATAATGAATATTTAAAAATAAGATAATTATCGAAGGTTACAAACATATTTAGTTACATTTCAACGTAATCACCTTGAAATGAACCATTTATTGCACCTTTTTCACAAGTTTTTCTATCCCTCATCTTGAAAAGTTAGATTTTTCGTTGATTCGCAGGCTGTAGCTCCATGAATCACCAATGCCTGGAACTTGGCTGATGCACAACATATGGTTTTAAACCTGCACAATTGCATACTGCAAAAATCACCTGCCTGCCCATTGTTTTTTGTTAATGCGAACAGAGTTTGAAAGAATAGAAATTACACAGGTCTGCAATGAAAAAGCTGTTTGAATAACTTTTACAATTTCCTATGTATTTTTGGTGTGCTGATAACGAAAAAAATATTGAAAAAATCCTATACGTCAGGATTTTTCACAAATTGCAAAATTATATTCGAATTTTCCCATTTTTTTTATAGTTTTTGAACATTTCTAGCTCCTCCCTTTTTAAAAATTAGGAGCTGTGAATGATGCACATAGTAAACTATCTCATCAGGATATTTAGAGATAATTATAGAGATTGATATAAAATATTAGGGAAGAATTAATTCAATTCTGCAATAATGAAGGATTTTTGTTGTATAGTTCAAAGAAACGTTCTTGTTGATAATCACAAGGGTAAATTTACCAAGAAGAGCTTCATAAGGTGGAAAAATTGGCTGAAGAGTGTGTAAATGAGTTTATTTTAGTTACGCAATGATTTTCATGAAGAATATGGAATAAAAATTTACTTTATAAACATTTTTTTATTAAAATTGAAATATTGACTTATTTTATTAGCACTTCCCTCGTTCCGTTGAGCAGCTGGCATGAAATAAAATCAAGACAGATGTTTCTCTGAACATTGAGAGCTGAGAGTCTTTTCCATAATATCAATGTTTTATTTGTTTCCAATTTCGAACAATAAGTGTTGCATTTTTAGTTTATTCAATAATATTCATTAACGCTTTACCGTAATTTAGCGAGTGCAATTCTCACAAGCTAAAATAATGCGTGCTTAAATATCGCACTGTGATTTCTGGATCTATAATTTAACTTAAGATAATTTAACTTACGACATATTACTAAATAGCTGTGTCTATGTGTAAGCTTTCTTGTGTTGATTTTGATATAGTTTACAGAAAATTTTCTTCAAATGACTAACAAATACCGAGAGAATTTTTTCCCAATAGATGTTTTGTTTGAGATAAAAATTTCTCCTCTTAAACTTATTGAATCATCTCAAAACTTTCACATCTTAATATAAACATTGAAAATATACAACTTAACTTTCAGTAGCCATTTTAATCATGCATTCCCAGATCTTAAAGCGGCCAAATAAATTTTACGAAAAGCGTCGTTTGCGGTCTTCTTTTGTAGCCGCAATTTTGAAAAGAAATAATACCCCTACCAAAACCATACATTGTATTCTTAAATATACGTTAACCACAATCCCCTTTGTTTGAAATCTCCACCTATTACCAGTTTTTCAAAAAAAAAATTCAAAACCAAAACTTAGTAAAAACTGTCAGAACTTTTCAGACAACTTAATATCTTTCGTGAGCAATTTGTGTTATCAAAAGAACTATAAATTATGAAACAAATAAGAAGCACTACATGTTTACTACACTATGTTTTTTAATAGTGCCAAATGGATACTTTAAAATGGTCTTCACAACAGTAGAGTTTGGAAGTAGCGGAGCCCATTTTATCCTTCATACAGGCTTTGAACCATTTCTTCCTCAATTTTTTGTTTCTTGGAACGATTAAGAACCTTTTACTTGGTGTTTTTGCAGTCGATGAAGTGCATCCTGGCACAATGCAGTATTCATAAGCTTTTTTTACTTCAGAATCCATTCTTTTTTACTGATGCACGTGCTTTCTATTGGGAAAAATAAGAGCGCGCGATCGGCGAAACCTCGGATACTACCAAATGACGTATCTGCGCAGTGGCGCGTTTTTAAGCACTGTGACTGCGCATCCTCTTTAAAAATTAATAAAAAATTAAATTAAAGTCGTAGCGACCTCGGGATTTTTGATAACAACTTTTTTCACTATATTCTACCAGGAAAAAAATAAAACAGAAAATGGGAAACTACCCTATTCCGCAATTACGGATAAATCTAGAAAATTACGGAAACTACGCTAATTATATTTTAACGACAATGTATTAAATTTTTCTTCTCAATTCTGTTTTTAGCTTCAATCCTTACATATTTTTTTACTTAGAATTGCGAATAAAAACGATAGCGCTAGTAACTGATGAGATGGGTAATAAGAAAAGGAGGAATCAATTGGAATTCGGAATATTCTAATCTGCATGGATGATTGATTCATGGGAGAAAAAAAGCCTTCTGTTCTCAAATATTTGCGTTTTCAGGACTTTTCTGAAACTTATCAAAAGATTGGGTCATTTTTCTACGTGCAGAAAACGCGGCGTAGGGTCGGCAAGCCACTCGCCACGCCTTTTTTTTTTGCGGGCGGGGGGCGATTACGGATGAGCCTTGCCTCAGGTTGGCAACCCTGGTTACCTCATTTTTAATTTTCAGCTATGTTAACGTGTTATCTACGAGGAACCAGACGATTGGGAGCATTGTTTATTTATCCTCAGCTTTTGAGAACGAGAAATGTGTGGGAGGGAGGGGCATGCCGGCGCCGCGCGAGTTTGACGTTTGACAGATTGTTTTTCTTCATTCCATCCTCGTGGGGCTTCGCACACGCGCGTATTTTCGTTATGATACATACACAGTTCTGTTAATGCGGTCTTTGAGGGCGTTTTTTCAGGGAAAATTCAGAAATTCGTAAAATCCGGTTATCCGGGATGATGCCGGTCCCGAGCTTGCCGGATAAGAGGTTCCTTACTGTAGTTGGCTTCTGCTAAAATTATAATTAAAATGCCGAAAAAACAACTTTACTATGGTCCGAACTAGTCCCTTATAGGTGAAATATCACTACACATAATAAGTATTATTTATGTGTTGACTCTGAGTACATTTGTCGTATTCAAAATTGAGGTTTACGTGTCGCAGGAAAAGTTTTACTGATACAAGTTTTCAAAAGTTGGCAGATATTTATTACCAACTTTTTCATATTGATCATTTAAATTCCTATATTATTTCTGTATAAATCAGCTACTTAGGTTACCTTCCATTTTTTATGAGTTATGAATGTCTTGCTTGTCAATTTTAGGTTGGCATTCCTCCTGCTCCTCGAGGTGTTCCTCAAATTGAAGTAACTTTTGATATTGATGCCAATGGCATTGTCCATGTTTCTGCCAGAGATAGAGCCACTGGAAAGGAACAAAACAGTGAGTCTTGCCTCATCATTTTACATTTTTTTATGCCTTGGTGTTATGGTTGAATCTATTATATTTCATTTGAAAATGTATTCATGTTTATGCTGCTTGAGAGAGTGGGAATTGCTTCTGTGTTTTTTTTATTTGAATGAACTAAATATTTTGTTTTTCTCAATTTAGTTGTCATCCAGTCCTCTGGAGGATTAAGCAAAGATGAAATTGAAAACATGATTAAAAATGCAGAGAAGTATGCTGAAGCTGACAAGATCAAGAAGGTTTGTATTAGATATTTGTGTTCGTAGTTTACACTAATTGTGGGATATTAGTTTCATGTTTCCTTTTGAGACTACTTTTCTTCCCCTACATATGAAATTCTTTTTTTTATCCAAGATGAGCTATTTTTCTTCTCTGAATACAATGTGTAGAGAAAAATTCTGAGTTTGAAAAAAGCTATTTGATGCTATCACCTGCTCAGAACACTAGAACATTTGTTGTTCTTAGTGTCTTGAAAAACTCCTACAGTAATGGTGGAAAAGATAATCTCTTTTGGAGATGACTTTTCCTCCTACATTTGAAATTCTAATTTTACTGTGATGAGTTATTTTTCGTCTCTGAGCACTATGTGTTGAGAATAATTCTGAGTTGAAAACCTGAGCCTGAAAAGACTTTTTTTAATACAATCACCTTATTCTTATTTGCTGTGAATTTCTTATTTTCCTGTGATGAGTTATTTTTCGTCTCTGAACACAATGTGTAGAGAAAAATTCTGAGTTTGAAAAAAGCTATTTGATGCTATCACCTTCTAATTAATCAGTCATGAGATTCTTCCGAATTTTTTCGGAATTTCCGAATTTTCCGATTTTTTTGAGAATTTTCGGACTTTTCCGAAATTTCCGATTTTTTTGAGAATTTTCAGACTTTTTTTACATTTTGAAAATTAAGCGTTTCTAAATGTTAATTTTTTTTACATCCTCAAAAATTTTTTGAAAGAAAAATTCAAGTAACGTAAAAACTAGAACTCTACCTCCCCTTATCAGCGCCCGTTCCCCATCGTTCCGGACAGCGCGTATCGCTCTTCGGTTGACCTTGCCCAGTTGCTTTCATTCTTTCTGTAGGCGCGTAATTTTTTAATTGTTACATTAAGATGGAATATTAGTTAAGAACCTGATTAGTAATGACGACCTCGCGCAACGATATCGTTGTCCGTTTGGATGGAACTGACTGATGTTCGAGCGATAGACAAAGGAATCGAGAACAGCTGGAGTTGGCTAGAGAAAAAATTGATGGCGTATTCGTTCAAGAATCCATAAGAAAAATCAGTAAACCCGGATTTGCCTACTGCTTAATATGATCTTAAGATAATCTTCATATTTTATTTGATTTTTTCCTTCTCACTAGATATCGCCATTATAGTCAAATAATTTGAAAGAGAACATCTTGGCCTTCATCACCATGTAATATTTTTAATATCTGAGGGTTTTTTTTAGGAATATAGCAAGATTTATGCATAATGCATCAACAGCTTTAATTAATGTGAATGAGAAGTGATCTTTTTTCCCTAGCTGATATAAACTTTAGCATGTGTTTCAGCTGGTTTCAACACCTTTTTTTCTTTTATTGGAACTCAAGGAGAGTTGGAGTGTTTATTTGACAGTTATTACTATTTATTTCTTCAAGATTTCGCTTGCATTCGGATGGAATTATTTATTGCTAAAACAGAAAACATGTATGTGTTTAAGTGTCTAGTTGAAATGAAGATGGAAATAGATATTTTTTTAAATATATATTCAGAATTTAAGATGCTTAAACGATTTCGGTGCGGTAAAAGTAGCTGCGCGCTTTGCGGGTCTTAAGTGAAAGAAGATATAAATAGGTTTTGTTCTAAATAATTTTATTTATCTTCATGAATAAGTTACTTGTGATAAATATCTCCTCATTTTACGACATTTTCCTCAGTTTTATGCATCTTGGGTATATGGAATTGTTAATTTTTAAGCATTATTTGTTTTTAAAAATTTTCAAAGAAAATAGTGGGATAGCAGTACAATTTTTTCAGCATTTACTTTGAATGTGTTATGCTGATCATATGGTAAAAATTAGGTATTTTAGACCACAATTTTAATTTCTACGATTTTTTACTGATGTTCATCATCTTAGACGCAAGTAGGTGCCAAGTATTACGATTTGACCGTAATATTAACGGATTCGATAGAAAATTACGGTGTTACGGACATCGATTAAAAATTACGGATTAAATGAAGTCTCGAAAATTTCTGCGCTTTAAAAATGTATTTGCTTGCCTTTTCTTCATGCAAAGTACGATTTTTCATGGTTTCGTCAACTCGTAGCCTGTATGACAACGGGGAAACTTTAATATCGTTTCCATCAATGTTGAGTGGAATTTGGGCCTGCTATTGGTCTATGGTTTTGTTTGAGGGAGGTCGGATTGTTGAACCTTTCTTCCAGGCATGAGTTTCTTCCGCAGAAAATCGGGACGTCCCGCTTTTTCATTGTTTCGCGGCCCGCGAACTAATTGTAATTCAGATTTTACTTTTCCGGATTATTTTCAAGAAAAATCACGAGTTTTCGCGGAAAATCGTGAAAGTTTCGTTTTTGTTTAATTCGGGGAGTGTACCGCTTCTGCCGCGATGCTTTTGTGGAAGGCCGCGGACGTCAGGTTTAAGTCGGCTTCTTCTCGCGTTGTTATTGCGATGTAGAAAAAACAACTTGACCGTGGTTCGAAGCCAACAAGTCCGGTGTTACTAAATCGTACAACAGCTCTGGTTACGGAAAGCTTTTTTTGAAACTTGGCAAAAACTTTTTTCGGAAGTGCCCCCGGCCCATGGGAGCAGCTCGATAGGGGCCGCCCGTCGCGAAGGGAATAAAGAGAGGCAAAGCCCTCACTTAAAAAATTTTGCTGGTGTTCCAAAATAAGCTAAAACCTTGATTTTTAGGATCAAATTTTCAAAATTTTTCTGGGGAGACCCCCAGACCCCCTTTTGGTACATGGAACTTTATTATACCCAATTTTTCGTATTATTGTCATTTATATGCCAAAAATCAAACTAAAAATTTATATAAAAGATACATTGAACCCATAAAACTAAAAGGAGGGTTTTTTTCACAAAATTTCGTTCCCACAGTTTTTCCGAATTTTTGCTTTTTTGTCAATCTCATCCCTGAATTAATGTTTCATGGTCATTTGCTTTTTTTACCCTGACAGAAAAGTTATTTATTTTTGTGTGAGAAGAGCTCTAAGCTTTAGAGCTGTTTTTAGGAACATAGTTCTGGAGCTTTGCAGAACACTAGTACATTTGTTGTTCTTAGTGTCTTGAAAAACTCCTATAGTAATGGTGGAAAAGGTATTACTCTCCTTTAGAGACAACTTTTCCTCCTACATATGAAGTTCTTGTTTTGCTGTGATGAATTATTTTTTCGTCTCTGAACACTGTGTAGAGAAAAATCATGAATTTAAAAAAAAGCTATTTGATGCTATCCCCTTATACTTAATGTTTCGTGGTCATTTGCTTTTTTACCCTGATAGAAAAGTTCTTTTTTTCCATGTGTGAGAAGATCTTCTAAGCCTTAGAGCTGTTTTATGAACATAGTTCTGGAGCTTTGCAGAACACTAGTACATTTGTTGTTCTTAGTGTCTTGAAAAACTCCTACAGTAATGGTGGGGAAAAGATAATTTCCTTTGGAGATTACTTTTCCTCCTACATTTGAAATTCTAATTTTACTGTGATGAGTTATTTTTCGTCTCTGAGCACTATGTGTTGAGAATAATTCTGAGTTGAAAACCTGAGCCTGAAAAGACTTTTTTAATACAATCACCTTATTCTTATTTTCCTGTGATGAGTTATTTTTCGTCTCTGAACACAATGTGTAGAGAATAATTCTGAGTTTGAAAAAAGCTATTTGATGCTATCACCTTCTAATTAATGTTTCATGGTCATTTCCTTTTTTTTACCCTGACAGAAAAGTTCTTTATTTCTGTGTGAGAAGAGCTCTAAGCTTTAGAGCTGTGTTTAGGAACAAAGTTCTGGAGCTTTGCAGAACACTAGTACATTTGTTGTTCTTAGTGTCTTGAAAAACTCCTACAGTAATGGTGGAAAAGGTATTACTCTCCTTTAGAGGCAACTTTTCCTCCTACATTTAAAGTTCTTGTTTTGCTGTGATGAGTTATTTTTCGTCTCTGAACACAATGTGTAGAGAAATATTCTGAGTTTGAAAAAAGCTATTTGATGCTATCACCTTATAATGTTTCGTGGTCATTTGCTTTTTACCCCAACAGAAAAGTTCTTTTTTTTCCATGTGTGAGAAGAGCTAAGCCTTAGAGCTGTTTTATAAACTGGAGCTTTGCAGAACACTAGTACATTTGTTGTTCTTAGTGTCTTGAAAAACTCCTACATTAATGGTGGAAAAGGTATTAATCTCCTTTGGAGACAACTCTTCTACCTACATTTGAAATTCTTGTTATGCTGTGATGAATTATTTTTCGTCTCTGAACTCTTAGTGTGGAGGAAAGTTCTGAGCTACAAGTATATTATTGATTAGAATATGTGATACCGTTTTAAAATAAGAGTCATGGCATATCTAATGGATGAAACTTTACTAATAAATTGTTGTGTAGATTTATATTGGTAGTATTTTTACAAAGCTTACAGCTTTGCTTTTTACTAAGTTTCCAGTCTGGCTGACTGAATTGCTTTTAAAACCCAGTTGTTAATTTATCCTCACATTTTACTGAAAAGTTGTATTTTGTAGGAAATGGTGGAAGTTGTTAACCAAGCTGAAGGCATAATTCATGATACTGAGTCCAAAATGGAAGAATTCAAGAGTCAGCTTCCAGAAGAGGAAGTGAGTGATATACATTATAAAATTTTAATGTTTCATTTGGAGTTGAATTAGTTTATTTAAATTGTCTTTTATCAGGTTACAAAAATCAAGGCTAAGATGGATGAAGTTAGACAACTTATTGCCAACAAAGACAATGAAACTCCTGAAACAGTGCGAAAGGCTTTTCAAGAATTACAGCAGTCATCTCTAAAGCTGTTTGAAGCTGCTTACAAAAAGGTATTTCTATAGTTATGATACTTAACTGAAAACAATTGGGATTTTTTTCTTGATACTGAGAATTCTCACTGAACCCTTTTCAGGAAATTGTTTCAAAAAAACAGTTGACTTTGTTTTCATTTATGTGCTTATATGGGCCTTTTTTTAATATAATATAAAATTTTATTGACAGATGGCCAGCGAAAGGCAGGACAGTTCTAGTTCAAGTGACAGCAGCAGCAATAGCTCTTCAGAAGAGTCTGAACAGAAAAAGGAAGAAAAGAACTAATAAAATTTCCAGACAGACAGGTCTAATTTTATAAGCAAGAAACGAACTCTGGAGCCAATAGCACCTCCATGCTTGTGCTTTGCATTATGCAACATCGACTGAAAGGCCAGACCTTAAAGTGTTAATTACTGCAAGGACTCAAGTGCATTGTATTATAGTTCATTGTTAATTATGTAGATAAAGGAAAATAACATGTATCTTTTTTATTTTCCAATTAAATTTCCTTTATCCTATTTCCCTTCATTTTCTTATGGCTTTCAGTTATTGAGTTTTGAATTATGCTGAATACAGACTGGATTTTTTAAAAATATGCTTGACTAGGTATCTTATTCCGAAAGTGATTGGGAATTTAGGGTCAGGAAAAGTTCTGGCCATCTGAGAGAATTCTGTGAAAAAATGGGGAATTATTGTGAATTAGTGAAAAGAGTAATTAAGAAAATTTTTAATGTTAAAATAGCAATAAAAACCTGTTTAATTACATGTCTAAAAGCACATTTTCTATACTTTGCTAACTTCCATTCACTTTTGAGAGCAATGGTATTGCTTTCACTGCATCTGCACATACTGCATAGCCAACAATAGTAAATGGGTCACATGATTTTTTGCATTAGTATTTTTTATTTTATTTAAAATTGATTTCTTATGTATATAGAGCAGTGGTTCCCAAAGTGGGCGCCAGCGCCCCCTGGGGGGCCCTGGAGATTTATAGGGGGCATTGGGAAGCTCAGAGAAAATTGGGGGGCGTTGCTAAATTTTCCCTAGAAATGATAAATTTTCCTTCTTGGCTTTGAAAAAAATATATTGTGTACTTTCCTTTTTTCCAGTTCCACTTTTTTATTCCCTGACACGGTTATTCATCCACGGGGCAACCCTTAACCCGAGCCAACCCCGTTCTTTCGTTCAACTTTTGCTATTCCGTGCTGCGGGTTTGGGCTGCCCCAACCCCGAGTGTACTACTCGCCAAACATCGGGGAGTTTGGAGGCCATAGGTTTAGATTGGCGAGAAGTATGCTTAAATTAAAATGCACCAAGAATAAGTGATTTTGTGTACCAAATAATGCATTAATTGCCATTATTAAGGGTTTTATACCCTTTACCGCGTGATTAATGACTTAATTTGACGTATTTTGAGTTCAGGTGCGGCCTTGCTTTAACAAAGGCCAGGGAGCGTCAAACCCATGGGGAGCGCCATCGTCTAACACAAATCTGAAAGTATTGGATTTGGATTGGTATGCTTGTTCTTAAAAGTATTGTAAAGAAAGAAAGGTCTAACAATAGAAAATGTTATTGAAAACACTATTATTAAATAGGAACAGTAGATTCTATAAGGAAATTTTTTATTAGCCGAGTAAATCCTATGTTAGGTTTCACCTAGATTTTTTTAAGCGATTTTAGTGAATTGCTTAAAAGTGGTTTAAAAAATATTGAAATAATTATTTTCTCCCTAAAATAACTATTTTAATACCTGCAAAGGAAAAATCTACTTTTTTTTAAGAAATTGTATGCATTTAAATATTTTTGAAGATATTATTGTGTGTTAAAAAATCAGCAAATATCCATTTGTGAACAGTTTATTATATTTTTTTAGCTCAGTAGATTAGAGAGCTTTAATATTTATTTTAGTTATGAATTAATGAAAGTATCATAGTTCTAATTTAATTTTTACAGCATTAATTTAAAATTCTTTATTTTTTGGGGAAGCTGCTTAGTTAGATTTTACAATCTTTTTGATTCAGTAATAAAATTTTTAAAAAACATGTTGAATTGCAAAAGAAGTTATTGAATTTTAAAAATGATATTGCGTATTTAACAGATATTTACACCATTTTTAACGAAGTGAACTTGCAATTGCTAGCAGGGTTGCTGTATTTAAATCACTTGATTTTTAAAAAAAATCATTGATTTAAATCAAAAATGTCAAACTGCCACAACTTAAATAAAAATTTATCTGCTAGATATGTAACTGGGAGAGATAGGTTTAAGTTATTGTACATAAAACAATAACAAAAATGTGTATGACAAAAGGGGTAAATATAGCAGGGTTTGGAATCAATAATTGTGATAAACTAAACAAGAATTAAAATCTTATTTTTTTATCTGGTATCAAATCTTAAAATACAAGTATGTGGATGATTTTTATTGAAAGCTTTTTTTAAAATTTTAGTCGTGTTTCCCCAACTAATTTTTTCATATACAAAACTACAGATAATAGGGCTCTGTTATCTGTGTGCATGACTACTATCTATTATTAATTACTGAATTTTCATTTTTATCACTAATTAATTATTATTTTAAAGAAATAAACACATAATTCTTTGATTAAAAATTAATTTAACTGAATCAATATACTTTAAAGATTGATTTTAATTTTTACACAAAAATGAGGCATGATGTTTTTAGTAATCATTGTCACAATTTATTTTCAAAAATAATAAGATTTGGCAAAAATAGTTATAGAAAGAAGGATAAAAATTTTAGTTATTGAGTACAATTCACCCTTTTCGAATGGGCTTCTCATCGGTGAGATACCAATGAACTGCTTCTCTTAATAAATTCAATTACTTAATTAATGTATAAAATAGACTAAAATTGATCAATTAAGTAATGCTAAAGTATTATATCACATTGAAATTACAATATCAGAATATTATAAACCAGTTTCATGAAGTTCAGAACTAGTAATTCATTTAAATAAAAAAAATCTGATTTAAATAAAAAAAGTCCGATTTAAATCAAATAAATCCGATTTTTTTAAAAAAATCAGCAACCCTGATTGCTAGGCAATGAATTAAATCTTATTAAAATGAAAAATTATCATAGCCCAGGGATGGCGAACCTTTCTCGATTAGTGTTCCATTTATAATACGGTTTATGTTGTCTTGCCGGTTTTATATGTTTCGAATTTATTACCATCTATAGTTCTGAAATCATGGTTTGCACTTGTATTAGGAGATCTGCTGCCACTTACAATTGCGTAAAGAGCTTTAAGTCTGAGCTTTGCGTAAAGAGCTTTGTGTAAGATAATTTTATTAGTCTTAATTGAGTTTAGAAACCTCAAACAACCATTACCCGATATCAAATATGCCCATACCGTTTTTCCAGAATTGTTTTCGAAGTTTTAATGCAATCAAACATGGCGTCAGTAATTAAGCAACCCATAATTAATTTGAGCTCCAGATAATTTATCTCCACACAAATATGGTCTATAAATGGTGTTTAGTCAAGGAATTTTGAGGTTTTAAGTCATTTACTACTGCCTTTTGATTCTTCTATTCTCAGTATAAAATGGACAAATTTGATGATTTTCTAATTGAATCGTCAGTTTGAAGAAGGGAATAAGTCCAAAAATCAAGTGTTGAGAAAATCGAAAAAAAAAAAAAAGAAATGGAATTTTCATTGTATGGGTAGCGATTTCACAACTTCAAGGGGCGATATCTCCCTATAGGGGTTAGTTATTTTCCCCCTCTTTTCACCCATGTGTAGGGCAAAGCTTGGAGATTGTTTTGAGCACAAAAAGTCAATTTGTCATTTTTTGGACTTATTCCCTTTTTCAAACTAGCGATTCAATTAAGATACACCAAACGAGGAAATTATAAACAAAATAAAAAAAACTAGATTTATTCATCGCTTTTCAAGTAGAGTTATCTTTAAAAAGTTTTATATTTGATAAGAGGCTAAATTATTACTTACTTATTATTATTATATTAGGTGGGGTATTTTAAAATTTAAAGACAATTGATTTTTTAATTGATAGTACTTATTGCTTTTAACTCTTTGTAATGCTAGAATTTTAAATTTTTGAGTGCAACAACTTTACAATTAACTAACACTTTTTAGTAAGTTAAAGTTTTTCTGACTTATGATATAGTTTTTTAGTTTTATTTAGTCCTAGAGATGAAAAAATTAATTTATCTTGTCAATCGGATCAAGTGTTCGCCTATTGCAAACCCAATTTGAGTTTTATAGTCCAGTAACTTAGTAGTTTTTTCAGGAAAAAAATAATAGATTTATTATATAGTAAATTTAAATAATATTTTAAAGAGCTGATTTCACGTTAGCAACTAGATAACCTGTTTACATTCAAAATCGAACAAAAATTAAAATTTTTTCCCGAATTTTAAAATGCGGTGGCCGAAGGTACAACCCCGTCCGTGGTACAACACTCTCCCCTATACTTTTTTAGCAATAAAATTTAAATTTTAAAGTTAAAAATTTTTAACCAAGTTTTAAAATAAAACTATTGTATTTTACATAATTTGAAAGCTTGTTTAATTGAGTCGCGTATTTCTGAAACATGTCAAATGCCCCTTTTTTTGTTTTGTGATAAACGATAGAAAAACTGTATGAAAGCTCACTAGATTTTTATGATGATGTTTAGTAATTGTTTTCTTACAGTAGACCTTATTCGGATATTTTACAGGGAAAAATAATTTTTTAATGTTTTTATTCTTTTCCAGAACAATTATTGAAATATTTGCATTTGACAGGTTTCTGCAATAAACAGAGTATTCAAGCCTATTTTCAGAGCTTAACTCTAATTTATTTAAGGACTAGCTGTTATATACCCGGCCTTGCACGGGTGGGGTGTATAAATTTTTTTTTTAAGTTTTCTTAAAATACATTTATAATTTTGTAAATTAGCAACATTACAAATCATCCCGGTATCCCAGGCGCCTCTTTCCTATCCCGGTGTTCCCGGTAATTTTCCTATCTGGGTGTATCCAGTAATTTTTATAATCCGGAATTCCCGGTGTCTTTATGGTGAATTTCCTATCCCGGTGTTCTCGGTAATTTTTCCTATCCCGATGTTCCCGCTAATTTTCCAATCCCGGTGTTCTTGTCACTTTTTTCAATCCCGATGTTCCTGATAATGTTAAATATCTTGGAGCCTTTATAAAATAAATTTGAAACTATAATAAAAAGTCTAGTAAATGAAAAAGTCTAGTGATATGTCTCATTTGAAACAATGTTTTATTTAACTCGTTTTCCATGAATAAAATTATATTTTTCAGTAAATATATTTATTTCAAAGGAAAAAAATCTTGAAATGGAGGAAATGTCCACGCCTTCGGTGTGGTCTAAAAGGAGATGCGGAACACACATACATACACACAGCCAAAAACGTGTTTATTTATATAGAGATTAATAAAATTGTCTAGTAACTACAACACTGGTACTACTAAAGTTTCCCTATTATTGCTTGCATGACTGGTAAAACAGGTTTCCAAACACGGAAAAATAAGTGAAAAAAGAAGGAAAATGGGAAAAAAAGAATGAAGGACTAATTTTCTCTTTATAAATTATAGCCTATGTGTTATTCTGATGTATAAGCTACATTATTGTAAAATTTCATTAAAATCCATTCAGTAGTTTTTGCGTGAAAGAGTAACAAACATCCAGACAAACATTTCACAATTATAATTATACTAGCTGTTATACCCGGCCTTGCACGGGTGGGGTGTATAAATTTATTTTTTAAAATATTTCTTAAAATACATTAATAATTTTGTAAATTAGCAATATTACAAATCATCCCGGTATCCCAGGAACCTCTTTCCTATCCCAGTGTTCCCGGTATCCCAGGCGCCTCTTTCCTATCCCAGTGTTCCCGGTAATCTTATCCCGGTGGTCACGGTAATTTTTCTAATCCCGGCGTTCCCGGTAATTTTCCTACCTCAGCGTTTACGGTAATTTTTATATTCCGGTATTCTGGGTGTCTTTATGGTAAATTTCCTGTCCGAGTGTTCTCGGTAATTTTCATAACCCGGTAATTTTTCCATCCCAAATTCCTGATAATGTTTAATATCTTGGTGCCTTTATAAAATAAAAAATTTGAAACCATAGTAAAAAGTCTAGTAAATTAGTATGTCTAGTGAACAAATTAAGAAATTTAAAACCCACTGAGCTATATAACAACAGTGTTAAAACCAGTGTTTAAAACTAAAATAAAAGATCTAGTAAATGAAAAAGTCTAGTGATCTGTGTCTCATTTGAAACAATGTTTTATTTTTAACTCGTTGTATGACAGGTAAAACAGGTTTTCAAACACGGAAAAATAAGTGAAAAAAAAGCAGGAAAAACGGGAAAAAAAGAATGAAGGACTGATTTTCTCTTTATAAATTATAGCCCATGTCCTATTCTGATGTATAAGCTACATTATGGTAAAATTTCATTAAAATCCATTCAGTAGTTTTTGCGTGAAAGAGTAACAAACATCCAGACAAACATTCACAATTATAATAGTAGTAGGATTTGTTAATAAAAGTATAGGAGTATTTGTTGAAAATAAAATTTCTTTATTAAATACTAACCCATAAAATTATTATAGAATTCTTATTTTTTTCTCTTTTGGTTTATGTATAAATACCTTTTTTATAAATGATTTCAACTCAAGACTCAAAAGTAGTGGTCAGCCGGTTCAAAATAATAATATAGACATCTAACTAACTAACTCCTTGGCATTACAGCCCATGTTGGTTGGACTATGGCCTCTCCAACAACTTTCCTCCAAAGCCTTCTGTCTCTTGCTTTTTGCCTCCAATTACGGACTTAAGGTCTTTTTCAACCTCATCCAATCATCTTTTGACTGGCCTTCCTCTTTTTAGTTGTCCCTGGCACTGGCTCTTAAAGATCTTTCTAGTGCCCCTATCTTCCTCCATTCTCTCGAGGTGTCCCAATCATTGTATTCTTTTGGTCTTTGCATAATTCATCATGTCTTTCTCTTTAAATAGTCTTTCAATTTCACAATTAAATCTCTTCCTCCAAAGGTCACCCTCCTTTAAAAGTCCAAAAACTGCTCTTAGAACTTTTCTCTCCCAGGTGATTAGCATATTTTCTTGTTTTTGAGTTAGAGCCCAGGTCTCTGCTCCATAGGTAATTGTTGGTCTGATTATAATTTTATAAACCTGAAGCTTTGTTTTTCTTGTTACTATTTTAGATGTTAATATTTTCTTAAGTGCAAAAAACCTGCGATTTCCAGCATTTAACCTTTGTTTAATCTCTGGCATAATGTTATCGTTTTCAGTGACAATTGTACCCAAGTTCTTGAATTCTGTGACTCTTTCAAATCTTTCCTCTTCATTTATCTTTAATAGTTATGTCAGTGGTTCCCAAACTATTTTGGCCGTGGAACCCCAAAATTTGTTACCAATGATCGCGGAACCCTGAATAATTTTTAATCAACGACTTTTCAAAATTTAATGTATGATATTAAATGAAACCAGGCGCGGATCCACACACAGCACGGGTCCAGGGGGGGGGCACTTTTCTAGACAATCAACTTTACCTTTTAGCAAAAATGTCAAATTCTCGGGGATTTTCTAAAAGTATCACGCAAGATCCCCTTCTGGTATCGCTGGGGGGTATGGGGGTCCTCCCCCAGAAAAATTTGATTTGTAAAAGTAGTTTTAACTCACTTTTAGAAGCTTTTTGGGGCCAAGATGGGAATTTTCCAGACCATATAACCTCTATCTTTTGACAAAAAATGACAAAATGTTTGGAATTTTCCAAAAAGTATCGCGCAACATCTCCTTGTGATACCGTGGGGGGGTCTGGGGGTCCTCCCCCAGAATAATTTTGGAAATTCGACCGGTAAAAGTAAGGTTTTAACTCATTTTGAGAACTTTTTGTGTCCAAGGGAGCGGCGCTGTCCATTCTCATTTTTTACACCATTCTATATTTTTAATGAAATAAAGTTTGCCCCATGGGGGAATGGAACCCCTAAATTTTTTCGTGGAACCCCAGGGTTCCGCGGAACCCACTTTGGGAACCACTGAGTTATGTGCTCTTATCAGTTCCTCTACAATCCATTATCATGTATTTGGTCTTTTTAACATTTGCCTCTAAACCAAAGTGACTGGTCTCTCTTGTCATTTCTTTAAAGAGGTCGACAAGTGCATCTTTACTTCTTGCCATCAATACAACATCGTCGGCGAAAGCTAGAACCTGCTTTGTTCTATTAAAAATAGTTCCACCTCTACTTGATATTGTGTTACGCATCACTTTTTCAAGGCAAACATTAAACAACAGGGTCGATAGAACATCGCGCGCCCTGTCTCAATCCAGTTACAATTTCAAATTCCCTGGAAAATTTGTTTTGTATCCTTACCTTTTCTTTTGTTGATGTAGTTCAAATCAAATTTATTATACACATACAAAAAAATATGAAGATATAAAGAAAAAATCATATCACCTGGGATCGCTGATCCATAAAGGTGAATATAGATAAATATAAAATCTACTGAAAAAAACTTACAAATAACACAACATACAAATAAACAAAGGATGACATAAAGGAAAAAAACACAAGAAATTCAAAATTACAAGGAAAAACAATTAGTATTGGAATGGCAAAACGGTGTCAGGTGGTTTATACAATTTTTCAGTCTATTTAAAAGAACTGTTCCATGTCTGTTAATGAAAATAAAACGTCTTAAAGACGTTTTTTGAAAATTTTATCGGTTATACTGTTTTGAATATCAAGGGGTAAACTATTGTAGAATTTTGGGCCTAAGTATAAAAATGTTCTGCGCATGATTTCTTTAGAGGGATTTTATAAATTTCATTTGGTCACCTTATATTAATATTTAGTTTTTTGTCACAAAAACATGGATTTTTAAAAATAAATAAACATATTTTGTGTTAATAAAAATATCGTAGTGGCAGGGTATTCATTGATTTGTAAATTAAAATGTCAGGATGGTTAAAAGTATTTGTTACAATTTTTAAAAGTTTATTGTGAAGTGAATTTAATACTGAAAAATTGCTTACATAATCACCACCCCACACAGTCAAACCATAAGAAAATATTGGGTGAACCCAAGCATAGTACAACTGAAACAAAAATTTACTATCTGTGTAATAACGCAAATGTTTAAATCTAAAAAGTAAAAATCTTAATTTTTTGATGACAGAAGTAATATGTGTTTTCCATTTTAAGTTAGAATCAATAAAAACGCCAAGATATTTAATTGAGTCGACGTTCTCGAGAGATTTGCATCGACAATTTGAGTCAATAAGACAAGCGTCGTCATGATAAATCAAAGATAAATTCAATTCCGTATTTCTACGTAAATAGAAAATTAAGAATTTAGTTGTATCAGTAGGTATTTAATTTAAGACCATTGTTTATGAACCAAGATCTGATAGTAATTAAGTCATCATTTATCAATCGGTATAATTTTTTGTTGTTTTTCAAAACTGTAAAGCAAAGCTGTATCATCAGCAAATGTCAAGATTTGTCCGTTTAGTTTCAAGTCACAAAGATCATTTATGAATATTAAAAATAATAGTGGACCAAGAACCGTTCCTTGGAAAACTCCACAATTTATAGGAAGTATATCACTATAACTATTATTGATTTTTACTATTTGCTTGCGGTTAGATAGATATGATTTTAATAAATTGTGATAAGTACCACGAATGCCGATTGTATATAATTTATGTAACAGGATATTGTGATTTACACTGTCAAAAGCTTTTCTGATATCTAAAAAAAAATAGCGATTGTAACTTTACTATCGTCTATACTGCGATAAATAAAGCCAGTAAACCTGAGCAAAACTGTTTCAGTACTTTTATTGGGTAAGAATCTATATTGGTTTTGTGAAAAAAATTTAATGTGATTTAAGTAACCTAAAATTATATCTTTGATCCTTTGATGATTCCTTCAAATAATTTCGATAAAAGGGACAATACTGATACTGGTCTATAGTTACCAAGTTCTTCAGGGTTACCTTTTTTGTATATGGGAGAAACAATTCTTCAAAGAGTCGGGAAAGATGCCTGAATTTAAAAGATAGCTAAAGATAGATAGAAAAGACTAGCAATGTGATTGGAATGTAAATTATTTAAAATTTTTAAAGTTTTTGCGTTGATATTGTCAAAACCCGAACTAACCTTTGGATTAAGCCTTTTTACATAACGTAGGATATCTTGAGGACTAATGTCCAGGCATGAAAAAGAACTAGACTGATAAAGTTGTCATTTTAATCAACCTGATTAATTTATGGGGAATATTAACCTCGTGTAAAGTTAATATAGACATCTTCGAAGTCAAAAGATAGTTGTTAAGATGTAACTTGGTGAGTAGTAAAACGTTTTTGCTTTAAAAGCCTACAAAATCAATTAATTAGTTCAATATTATGATCTGGGGTATAGATTTGATGCCCCCTTTTAATAAAGTGATTCATAGATCCAAAATCTCAATCACACGGATGTATTAAAGGGCCCCAAGCAAGAAAATTTTAAATATATAGCTACCAAAACGTCCTTAGTCTTGAGATTTCTACAAAAACTTTAAAATTATGGTTTTTACTATGGCTTGATGGACCTAACCTCTAAAGAATGGATTTTCCAATCGCATATGGTGTTTGTATGTAATTAAATATAAAAAAACTGTCCCAAACAAGCTGCAGATGAGACGGCATGAACAAAACTCCCCTCAGTTTAAGTGCAGAAACCAGTCAAGCGACGTCGTTTGACATGTTTCTGCACTAAAGCTGAAATTGAACATGCTGGAAAACTATTTTAAAATCACGTTATTTTTATAATTCTAACTTTAAAATGTGCGTTTACCCCTACAGAATCCCATGACATCAATATCTCACTTTTGAAAAAAGTGGAGTTTGACACGTTTTAGAATTAAGCGATTCAATTGCTTTTAAAATGGTCCCATCGTTTTTGCTGAGAAATGATTTGTTACTCAAATATGAGGAAATTACAAAAGCTTGTTCATCCGAATTTTCAGAATTTTCGAAACTTTGTAACCCCATAAATCAAAAACTAAATGAGATAAAATTTTTGAAAATGTCCCCAAAATGTTTTTTAATGCGTTATTTTAGTGTACCTAATATGAAAAGAATCTAAAATGGTGAGGGAAAAGTCTTTGGTTCACTTGACATGGAACGGCCCCAACCCGCCAAGCGGGTGATGAGAACGAGATCAAAGGTGACAGTCTCGAGGGGTAGATTTCATGCTTTCGGGTTCTGTTGCATTTTTCGGCAGACGGCCCCCAAAAAGAAGACTGCCGAACTTTTCACCCCAATAAAGCACGTCACCGTTGGAAATGGTGCTGAAAATTACTAGACAGTTATATGTCGTGAGAAAGCAGGGAGTATTGGATGTTTTGTACTTCCAAATACCGTTTTATGTGATGAATCTCCATCACAGATAGAAGTAATTTTTAGCCCCCATTGATTTTAAAGGATAGGGGGAATTATGACTAATTTCAATTTTTCAACACTCATAATTAATGAATAAATAACTAAATTTCAATAATTTCAAATACATAATAAAATACTATAACGTAGTAAGTTAGGATGAGATTTGATTTCATGTCCTTTTTAGCACCCTAAATAAAGAGAATAGGTTGGTTTTATTTTTTCCTAGGAGATGTTTCCCAAAAACCTTTTTTGCTAAAACTAGATAAGACCTATGGATAAGACGTCATGTGTCCTCTCAATTTTTTCACTTTTCATTATTATAGAGCAGCGTTTCTCAACCTTTTTACTCTAACGGAACCCTTTTGACAAAGACCAAGTTCCGGGGAACCCTAGCGTCCATGCAACATTGACGTATATAGAAATTTATTTTGGGAGGGGCTCAAAATTATTACGAGGGAATGATATTGGAAACAAGGAAAGGTTCGTATGCGAACCCAAAATAATTAATTACGTTTTCACTTGATGGGTACAAATTATTTGCCTAATCTTCCCTTTTAAAAAGAGATCTTCGCTGATTAGATTGGGAAAAAAACCATAACTCTCGTCCTTAAGTTAAATAAAAATAATTCAGAAATGTTATTCATCCTGATAGAAAATAGACCCAGAAGTCTCAATATTCAAATCGTATTTCCAAATAAAATCCCAATTTTTTATTAGCTTTTTCACCTTTGATGTGGTACAGGATGAAACTAAATAGAGGAGAGGAGAGGAGGGTATTATGGATTAGTCGGGTACATGGAATATCGAGGTTGCTACAATTTTTAAAATACATATTTAGTTTTATTTCTTCCTTTTCTAACGTAAAATTTTTTAACTTTATAAGGCAGTCCAGTCAGTGATACAAATTTAATTTACTCACAAGTTAGTCTTTATTTTCGGTACCATTTACTCTGGTATTTTTTTTCTGGACCTAAATAATGCTTTTTTAAATGGTAGTGTTTATTGCTTTTAATTCTTAGTTGGGTTAGAATTTTCGATTTGATTTTTTAGTGCAAAAGTTACTGTTACAATTAAATGTCATTCCATGAAAAAGTGGAGACAGAGGGTTGCAATTTCAAATTGGGTTTATAACTATAAATTATGCATCGAATTAAAGGTAAAGATTAGAACCAGATGAAATTACACCAGAGAGCTAAGCTTTAAGAATTTTTCTTGTACATTTTTGGAGGCTCAAATTTAGAAAAGTTTGAAAACTTTTGAAGAATGTAAAATATGGTTAAAACTTGATTTTGGTGCTTTTGAATTTATGTTGTCCTTTCACACCCGACACAAAAAGGATGGAAAAGTTATTATACAAGATTCAATTTTCATCAAAAGTAGTAGGACTCCAATTATACGAACTCCGCCTATCCGAACTGCTTTCAGAACTCAAACCTACGCTTTTATACTTCGTATTAGTGCTTGAAAAACGAAGATAGAAGTTCTTTAAGAAAATCAATGAAAGCAGAAAAACAAATATTTAGAAGATGCCGTTTTCAAGTGGTTTTTGTAATAAAAACCACTTGAAAACGGCAAAAAAAAACCCTATTTCCTGGAAAACTATTTTCTAAATTTCTGTGTTAAAAAGCTAAGATATTAGCTCAGATGCTTTGTTGTCCATCGTTTAAAGCAAGTTATGACTGGCTAAGATCTCTACCTATTTTTTAGAGGAAAATCCAGTTATCCGAATGGGGTCCGGTCCCCAATTGATTCGGATAATATTCTATCTTGAAACTTCCAGATGTTCTTATTGTTGTAGTGTTTAGGTTGGGTGCGCTGAACTCTATGTAAAATAGTAAAAGATTTTTTAAAATATTTTTTGAATATTTGAATGATTTCTAAAGGAAGTAAAAGATTGGATCATAATAATTTTTAAACATGCTAAGACAGTCATGGCTAGCAAAAAAGGTTTATTATTTATTAACAAACTATTTTAACAAATTATTTTTAAAAAATGCGAGTGAATCACAATTTGCTTAAACCTTCCTTAGATTTTTAAGGAAAGGGCATTTGTTCACTATGGCAATAAATGTACATAAAAAATAAAAATTAATAAAAAATATACTACTTTCACATTTTCTTAACTCTAATCATAACTATTTACTGAAGAATTTTTTTTATAGTGAAGAGTTTTATGGTGGACTTTTTCAAAATTTATTTTTATTAGATTGACAGATCTTACTATTAATACTGGATTCATTCTCAACAGTTTGTAACAGCAACCCTTGTCTTTAAAATACCATATGTTGTAACCGTTATTATATGAATTGATTAGTTTTAGGGGGGGGCATACCAATACATATTAACCTACTCTTACTATAGATGTCTAGAAAGTACCATTAGTATTAATTTAGAAAAGTTTTATACTATCAGTTTTAATTTTAAAAAATGGAAATATTTTAAAATTAAGAATTTTTTTAGAAATTCTAATGGAATATTGCACATCCTCAAAAGAATCCAAACAGTTTGATACATAAAATGTGTTATATGTTATATGGATCAGTAATAAAAAGTTTTCTTTGGAAACCGTTCACCAAAAACTTTTTTTGAATAGAGATATTTTTCATAAAAATCATTACATAACTAAAATGAGCTCATTTACACTCTAAAACTAATATTTCCTCCCTGTGAGGCTCCTCTTGGTATATATTTATTTACCCTTGTGGGTGGTAGCAACAAGAATGGCTCAACGGAGCATTCAACAATAGCGAGGCATTATAGTACTACTATTAAATTTTCTCTGTTGTTGTTTTCCATCTCTATAATGTCCTGAATAGATAGTTTATTAAGTGCTCCTAATTTCATTAATAATTCACAGCTCTTTATTTGTTTTTTAAAAGTAAGGGAGTTGGGAATGTACAAATCTATGTAAAATGGGCAAATTTGAAAATAATTTTGAAACTTGTGCCAAATCCTGTAGTTTTTCCGATGATTTCCGTATTCGGTCGTTGAAAACACAGCATCCGTGTAAACTACGGAAGAATCCGTAGTACTCCATAGTCTTTGAACCCTGGAAAACTAAAAAACAATTCTGATTGATGCCACAGGGAGTGGTCATGGTCACCAAACAGAATAATTTTTTAGTATGAGCCTGGAATGAAAAATTGATAAATTAATTTTTTTAATTTGAGAAATGAATTAACACAGCAAAAATTTTTGTAATTAAGAGCACGGAAACGAATAAAAACTACCTAAACCATTTAACACTTAACCTTAAACAATTTTTAACTACAATAGGACAACTATTTAATGGCTAGGGATGTGATTTCCAAGTGGGTGTGTGAATTTGAAAAAAACATTACAACATGTTAAGGTCAAAGGTTTCTCTTCAAGATAGTGATTTCAAATCCAAAGACAACACATTCATGGAAAGGGAATCGGGAAAATATTATATGTTGTTAGAACAGAATTAATGGACATTTAAATAAATCTAAATTCATTGGTATGTCTTAAACACATTATAAAGTAATAAATATTTTTTTAAAATTGTACGTGAATCACAATTTGCTTAAACTTTTCATAGATTTTTAAGGAAAGGACATTAGTATTAGTTTACATGACAATAAATGTACAAAAAAAATAAACTATTTTCACATTTTTGTAACTGTTATCAAAACTATTAACTGAAAAATTTTTTATAGTAACCAATTTAATGATGAACTTTTCAAAATTAATTTTTATTAGATTGACAGATGATCTTACTATTAATACTGGAAACATTCTCAAATCGCCCTTTTTTACTTGCTGCACCAATCAGAGATAAAATGGAGCAAAATTTGTACGGTATCAAGACTAGCGTGGTGTCTAACTTTAATCTTACTTTATAAACACGTTTTATGGACTCATTCACTCATTTTATGGGGTAAAATTGCTTCCTTCCGGTACAGAAAATAAGATTAGTCGGCTTTGGAATAGGCGGAATTTCTGGAGCTGGATGGGGCCGAATTTCGCTATTTTCACCTTGGCGTCAATTACTTAACAGTTTTATTACTTACTACAGTTATATTACAAGCTCCTAATTAATAGTTTATACATCCAAATTAGTAATAATAAGCTAATATTAATTAAGCAGGCTATTAATTCATACAATCGGCGCCGGTGCATCTGTCAAGTCCTAGTTTTTTCGTTAACTTTCAGTATAAAACTTAATTATTTTGTACGTTTTACTGAAGCATTTGGCCAAAAATTTCAGCTAATCGTAAGGGGAATTTCAAAAAGAGTGTAGGACTGCTAATTAATAGTTTATACGTCCAAATTAGTAATAATAAGCTAATATTAATTAAGCAGGCTATTAATTCATACAATCGGCGCCGGTGCATCTGTCAAGTCCTAGTTTTTTCGTTTACTTTCAGTATAAAACTTAATTATTTTGTACGTTTTACTGAAGCATTTGGCCAAAAATTTCAGCTAATCGTAAGGGGAATTTCAAAAAGAGTGTAGGACTGCTAATTAATAGTTTATACGTCCAAATTAGTAATAATAAGCTAATATTAATTAAGCAGGCTATTAATTCATACAATCGGCGCCGGTGCATCTGTCAAGTCCTAGTTTTTTTGTTTACTTTCAGTATAAAACTTAATTATTTTGTACGTTTTACTGAAGCATTTGGCCAAAAATTTCAGCTAATCGTAAGGGGAATTTCAAAAAGAGTGTAGGACTGATTCAAACAATAATTTAGAACATAAATTTTAGTAGAATTAAGGAAAATAACTATGCAATTAAACTAAATCATAATGATTTATAGAATAAAAATTACATAGATATATGACACGAATATAAGCTATTAATAGTCCAATATTAGAACAAACACTAAAAGGGCAATTATAAGTAGTATAACATTAATTTAACTAATAATTTCGAAAAAATCTAAATAGAAAATAATAAAATAGTGCACTCACCCTGCGATTACTGCTGCGGGAAAAGCCGCTCGCGCTCATCATGAAGCCCGATTCCGTCCACAAATTGCGCGTCGTGAGGGTTGCTTTGGCGCTGGAAAAACGACTGCGAAAAAGTAGCCAAACCCAGCAATCAGCCAATGTTCTGATGCGCCAAACCTTCAGAGCCAACGTAGCCCTCTAGCGGAGAAATAGGGAAAATAAAGCAATAAATCAGTTACCCACTTCGCCCCGAACCCTAAATATCTGAACTTGATCGTAACCGTGTTAGTACTGTTAACTGTTAGACACAGTTAACTGTTGTTGTTGATCTAGTTCAGCTTTGGTAAACAAAACAGCAAAACAGTACCAGACCAATTAGCCCAATAGTCACGCTCAGTGGTTGGCTTCTAAGGAAATATATAAAGTTAGAAAATACTGGGAAAGTATGTTTGGTTCCATTTAAATCGCCAATTGATTGCTATCATGTTGAAATGAAATGATCAAATGTTTTTTTCCAATGTGTTTTTTTTTGCTCCAAAGGATTCTATTATTTCTTTGCCACCTGTTGATTTTTGAAGGAATGGCTGAAGTTCATCCGGAAACTGTTACCATTCAACAAGGATGCTCATCCGCTACTGCCTATTTATTTGGTAGGATAAAGAAAATCTGCTATATTTATTCCTTTTTTGTTTATATTTATTTCACTGAACTAATGTACTAAACGTTAAAAAATAAATTGGATTTTAATGATCAATTTGAATTTTTCTCTATCCCTCGTAATAAGTTATTTTGATTTAAATTCGGAATTTTGACATTTTAAAATTAACAAAACCCCTTTCTTTATTGAATTTATATTTTTCTTATTATTTTTCAATTAGTTTTGCAAAGAAATTGGTGAAAATTTTAGGAGTACTCATTTTGTTAGCAACATAAACTTCATGAAAACTTCCAAATATTTCTATATTAATTTCCTGCCATTAAGTTCAAATAAAGTTTAATTGGTTACTAAAAAAATTTTTTTCATTGATTACAGATAAATACCAAGAGTAAATTAAAACTTTGGTATACTTATGTAGTATTATTCCTTGTCGAAGGGGCCCAGGCCCCCCCAAGAATCCAAACTTAGTGGATTAAAAACTAGTTAAAATACTGTTACGAGTCAAATTTAAAAGCATTTTCTGGTGGATCCCAGATCCCCTTTTCTGCTTTGAATTCTATATTATTCTCAAGTTTTTACAATGAAGCTAATCAAAAAAACAAATTATACCAAAAAGTGGCTTGTAAATGTTATTTTTCAACTCAACATGAATGAATAGGGGCACTTTAGGGTGGTTTTGGTCATCAACCCAAGGGGCAAAAATCTATCTGTGGGCCTAACGATGGGGGAAGGATATTTGCAGGGCCGCCCAAAGCCAAGTCTGGCCCCGGGGACAAGGTTGAGAAGCGAGCCTGAATTGACATACCTATACTTTTCATTTCGAGGTAGGGGTAGGCTTACCATATTTTTTTTGGTCCAACCCAGGACACATTTTTTAAATTTCTTAATAAGTACCATATCAAATCATCAAAGATTAAAAAATAAGAAAAAAACATTCGAACTAATAAACATTGAACAGAAATATAAAATTTTATTTCTCTATTCGACATTATTTTATCAAAAATTTGTGTGATTGACTTAATTTTATTATAAAATTCACAGAAAGTAAGTTCTCCAAATTAATACAGACGTTAGATAATGTAAAACAACGCAATTTTGAAGAGTTTTGTCGCGATTTTTCATAAAAATGTCTGGCAAATATTAAAAGTATCAAAACCCCGGACATATTGCGACCCCGGACATTTCCCCGGACAGCACTAAAAACCCCGGACTGTCCGGGGTAAACCCGGACGTATGGTAAGCCTAGGTAGGGGGCAAAAATTTTCTGAAGTACCCCCCATGCATTCATAGGCTCAATATAATTTTTAGAATATTTCTAGACAAGATCTGAATTTCACTCAACTTAAAAATATAGTTTTCTTTTGATAATACGATAAGTAACAAGCTAAAAGGGGGGTCTGGGGGTGCCTCCCCAGAAAATTTTTGAAAATAGGCCCCTAGAAAACTGGGAATTTACTCATTTTTGGACCTTTACGTGAACAAATTAATTTCCAAAATATTCAAAATGATATCTGTCTTAGTACTCAATGGGAAAATCTTTGGGTCCCGGGCCCAGAGGGATCGTACCCCCTCATCCCCCCTTCTCGTTAGGCCTGGGTATTTGGGCCCTTCCAAAAAATTTTAAGTATTTACATACGCCACTGTATCCCCTTGATTAAGTCCAGGGCCGGACTGGCTAGCAGTTGGCCCCGGCGGGCAAACTTGATGTCGGCCCCCTTTTTTTCTCTTAACATTTCTTAATTTTTTCTTCTTATAAATTTTTAGGCTGAATTTGCATTTTGATGTACGTAATATAGAAACGATTGTGAATGATAAAGTTCCAAGTAAAAATTGTGGATCCCCTCAGAAAATTTTTGGAAATTTTACTCAAAAATCATATTTCAGATCATATTTTGGGTAACGTAAAACCCCTTGTTACAGGGAGGAATATCACACTGTACTACCAATTAAAGAAAAAACTTGGGAAAATTCCTTTTTACAAATAAAACTACGACTAAATTAAAGATTTAAGATTAATTCACATTAAAAATAACTGTTTTCTACTTGGCCTATAAATGTAAATGTTATTGAATACTCAACTGTTAGTTAACTAAATTCTATCAATTTGCCTTTCCAATTCTTTTCAAAGTGTACCGATTTTTTTTTGCTAACAGACAGTGGGAGATAAATGATTTAGTTTTTTGGAGGGCCAAAAATTTTCCAAATCAAACTGAATCTTCTCAATGAACATAATATAAAAAAGGATGTGAGTAATTGCTATCCAATAACTTAAAGGGGGGTTTGGGGGTCCTCCCCCATAAATTTTTTGGAAATATAGGTCTAAAAAGCAAGTTTCCTGTTGGTTTTTGGTTCATCTAATCCGAATTTCAAATATACATTTCCAAGAATTTAATACATTATTTTGGTAAAAATTTTTGCATTTTGACAAACTTATTATAAAAAAGTTGTAAATATTACAGACCCGAGTATCAAAGATGGGTCCTTCCCCAGAAAATTTCTGAAAATTGAGGTCTAAAAAGCAGACGGTTCTCAACTCGTTTTGGTAGTTTGGTATACCTCATCCGAATTTCGAACATACATTTCCAAGAATTTAACACATTATTTTGGTAAGAATATTACAGTCCCAAGTATCGAAGGGGGGGTCTGGGGGTCCTTCCCGAGAAATTTTCTTGAAATTTGGACCCTAACCCCTCCTTGGATCCTATTAAGGAATTTAAGAGTGTAATTAAAAATTATAAAGGTTGCAGTTGAGTATTACAAAAATACCTTAATTATTTTAAACAATAACGAATAACTTTTACTCTAAGAGGTAATTAACAAAATTTTATAAGTACAAATATTGAGTATGCAAAAAATTACCCTTACTTCATAACATTTGTATTGAATTTGCAATATAAAGATGTGGGGAAAATATAATTGTTCCCTTATTGCCATTGATAAAAATTTACCGTTGATTTTCAAAGTGGCCCAGTTTCAAAAAACTTAAAAATAGGTTTTTAAGCTGTTTGTCTAGTCTAGTATGGAGCTAAAATTTGATCAATGAAGATAAGTTTTTGTAAAAAAAATGTTTCTCCGTTTTCGTAATTTACATTTTCAAAGTGATCAGCAACAAAACATCAATACGTAACTCATTAAAATGAGTAGGAAAGAGTCCTCTTTCAAAGTCCACTTAGCACTCAAATTTTAAAGAAATGTCAGTAAAACAAAGCTCACCTTTAAAATTTTGATGTTGAAGTGAATGAGTAGCTACCGTCCAAGAAGTAAACAACAACATCCGCCTGGATCCTTTATGGAAATGGCACTGGACAAACCCACACCCCGTACCAGTCATCGGACCTCTCTAGTCGTAACAAATAATAACAAAAAGCTATTTTTATGGGAAGAGAAGGAAGGCGACAACGAAAAAAGCAATTAAAGGGGGTAATCTTACACCCGGCCGATATGGGAGGTCAGTGGAATTTTCGACAAGGGGGTGGCCCTGGCCCCTCGAGCCCAGCTTTTTTCAGGAGTTGATCTTATCGGGTCGCCAAACTGCCTTCTTTCGATGGGGAGAGGACACTGGCAAGATAAGATGGTCATTTCACTGCACCTGCAGGAGAATGAATTGGCCCCTTGCATATCGAGTTACAGGATGTTAGCACTGCTTGGATGAGGATTTGGGAAAAGGGAGGTTTTTTGGAGAGGATTGCTCATTTTGAATCTGCTGAAGATCTAACTTTTTCGAACTAATCTTAAAAAAGTTGAAGTTCAAAATTTGGCCCCCTCGGGATTTGCCCCCGGCGGGGATCGCCACCCGGGCCAGTCCGGGCCTGATTAAGTCACTGAATTCAAAGATTATTACCAAATCTCAAAGTCTGCTGTGGAATCTGATGGACGTTGAACAATCAACAACATAAAAACTAAAAGTTTTAAGTTTAAGTAGTTTGTAACTTATTATTTTTGTAAGTTGGTGATTTACATTTATATTTTTAACATTGTAGGTGCAACCCTTACCTCATGGAAACCATTTGCAACTGAAGCCTTATTTTTGAGGTAGGTATATTGTACTTGTTTTAAGTTTGAAAAATATAGGATTTAAATTAAAAATTAAAAAAATTCTTATTTTGTTCTTTACTATTTTGAAGTGTCATTCCAATTTAAAAAATATTGAAAAAACTGTATTGATGTTTTAAATACGAATAGGGGAGACTGTGGAGGGATGGATTCTCAGCAGGAACCAAAACCTAAGAGAAAGTAGAAGTACAAGTACTTTACAAAACATAGATATCAAATATACAGAGGGCACTACAAAAGCAACCAAGAATGAGATTTAAAATTCACTTTAAAAAGTGTAATACTTAGTTACTTTTTCAATAGTAAAACCATCTTTTTCATTCAGAAACTCGTAGGAGCTTGCAACTAAAAGAGTAAACAGCAACAAATATGAAGCTTTTCTTAATTTCCAAAATTAATGGATTTCCTTGGTGGAACACTCAAAAACTAAATTTGTTTTAAATTATAAGATTTATTTAAGGTGCCCCATCCCACCCTGTGTCCCATCCCTGCCCGGTCTCCCCTAATATTTTTAAAAGTAAATTATCAGCATCTTAAAGTATAAAACCGTATGTTTAGTACAGTAAAGCACCGTTTATACGTCTTTCAAGGGACCGACGTAAAACGGCAGATAAATGAAAAGACTTGTAATTGAAAACAATTTTGAATATTTGAATGAATTGGGACTTAGTGAAAACGACGTATAAATGTAAAAGATGTATAAATGAGAGACGTATAAACGGTGCTTTACTGTACTTACAAAAGTATGTTCAGTACTTACAAATAATGTAAAAAAATATTTCAGTAAAAAATCTTACTTAAATGGGCAGAAACCTATCCGAGGAGGTGTACCTGTCATTTTTCGTAAGTTTTTTTCTTCCAAAAAATTTTATATAGTTGTTTTTGGAGTAATTAAATATGTTCTTTTTAGTTTAATGTTATTTTTGTTTGTCTATGTGTATGCAGACCATGCTGGACAGGGGACCCTGCACCCTTATAAATGGAAACTTAACTACACTTCTTAATACTCCTGTTTTTTATATACTAATGTTTTCAATACTAATGTTTTTTTTCTGGCTGAACCAATAATGACTAGTGTAACCCAGCTTTTCCCAACAGGGGTTCCAAGAAGCTTCCTCGAGGGTTCCGCGCGGGATCAGAAATTTTTTTTCTGGTTTACATTTTAGAACAACCCTAAATAAATTATGGATCAGTCAGCCAAATTCAGAAAAATAAAAAAAATCTAACTCAGGCGAACATAATCTTTGTCGGAACTGTTTTTTGATAAATTTGTCAAAACTTAAAGCGTATGAAAGAATAGCTCAGTGGGACTGTATTCCAAACAAAGATAATTTGTTTTATTGATATAAAAAGAAAAACTTAATTGACTACATTTAAAAAAATTTTATGCTGTATTTTAACTAATATCCACTCCAAAGGAGTGAAAACACTACTTTTGAGGGTCAAATTTCAAGAGATTTCTGGGGAGGACCCCCAAACTCCTTCTAAAAGCTTGACGCCTGTTATGCGGTGTTTTTCCCTTTAAACCTCGACCGCTAATAGAAGGGATTCCCCTTGGGTGTTCCCCAAAGAGTTTATAAAGGAGATAACACTAGTTTAAAGGGGCGATGTTTAAAACTTTTTCTGCTGGAGTACCTCCAGCCCCCCTTAAAACTTTCAAGTTTATTTTTAACTTTTTCTATAGAAAATTCTGTGGTTTACAAGGAACTGTTGGGCCTTAAGCCGAGCTAAAACTCTACTTTAAAAGGCAAATTTCAAAACATTGTCTCGGGAAGAACCCCCAAACTCCCCTCTAAAATTTTCAGACTCCTGTTATAAAGTGTTTTTCCCTTGAACATACTGCTGCTTCCCAGAAGCTCCTCCCCTTGGCTGTTCGAGTTTGAAAAGGTGATAAAACAGTAGCTTAAAGGAGAAATTTCAAAATAAATTTCCCTTAGCCCCCTTGAAATTTTGACTCTAATTATAATTTTTTTCCTTTGAAAATTCTGTGTTTTACAAGGAACTGCTCTCTTCAGATGGTTGAGTTTTTAAATAATTTATGCAAGAAACAAGAGATTTTCGAAAATGCAGTATCTTACGTAAGCATCACTCATATCCCCCTCCCCCTTGTCAGGAAAAATAAGCAAAGAGCAACCCCCCCTTAGGTGCTTACGTAATATTTGATTGACCTCCTAAGGGCTTAATTTATTAATCTGTTTCCATACATAAGAATTTTATTTATTAGCTGGCTAGAATTAAAGTGGATTCTGAATTTATGGTATTTAATAAAAATATTTAAAAAGATAAATCCATCAAATGTAACTCTATTTCATGTAGCTCATTTTGGTCCATGGGAAAGCGGTCCACAGCATGGATTTGCTCGCCGAACAAAGTGGTCTGTCAAAGATGGCCTCTGTGAAAATGTGAGAAAATAAATAAGTTTTAACTTAAGTATTTAACATAAATTTCATAGATATTTAGTTTTTACAATACAGTTGAACTCCAATTATCCATTTATAATTAATTAAAAGCTGTCTTCTTTAAAAATATACATATAGTTACTAATTTAATTTAAATAGACCTTTTTCGGAGAAATCCAATCATCCAAATTTTTTATCATACCAATGGCATCCATTTGTCCCAATTGATTAGGATAAATGGAGTTCTACTGCATTTTCAATTACATAAATTAGCGATAATGAAAGTAATGATTTTATATGTCTTCAATGGTTCTAAGATTAGGTGACATTAAATTTTATGAGAACATGTTTAACTAACTTAAATGGATTTTAAAGACTATTTTTTTGCTTTCATATGTTATTATAGTTTTTTAATGTTATTAAAATATAAGAAAATTTTATTCAAACTGGAATAAAACTTTGCTCCTTATTAATTATCAATCTCCCACATTTAAGACAGCTTATAAAAAAACCTGTCAATTAACTTTTAAAAAATCCTGCTCTCTCAACTTTTGGAAAAATGTCAAAAGGAAGAAAAAACAAAACTAAGAAATATTACATTTCCTAAACTAATATGAAATTTAAAAAAATTTAACATATCTCTTTTCTGAAGATGTTTAGACTCATGCTATATGGCTGAAAAATCGAAATTTAGTATATTTATTCTAAACCATCCTCATCAGTTCAAATTTTACTTCAGAATATTCCAAAAACATTTCTTTACAAATATGTAAATTGTTATAATTTTTATCCAATAGTTTTTGACTTAGGATAACTAGAAACACATGGGTTAAAACTTTATGAAGCAACTGTTTTAACATATACTATAAAGAAAGATAAATTTCTGCTTGTCAACCTCAGCTTGTTGTTTTTTTTTAACCATGACTATAGCTTGTATGATTACTTTGTAATTTTCTCTCTTTTCACTTGTTCCTAAATATTGATTGCCATGTTTGTGTGCTGTTCCTGAAATGTTTTAATTGTTTTAGGATAAAAGTTCTGTGACATTTGTTCTAAAAGATTCTGAGGAAACCCGTAAACTCTGGAATCACAAGTAAAGTTGTTATAGTTTGTTAGTTTAATATTTATTGTTTTTTTTAGAGATAAATTCACTTATGACTTTCTTTAAAACAAATTCCTATTTGTTTCCTTTTTATGTACACTAAAAACTAATAAAACACCTTTGAACGTGATCTTGACAACGCTGGAACTAGTATTTTGGAGGGGAGACAGGGGGGAGTTGAGGGGCAGTTGACCGAAAGAGGAAGAGACATTTACTTGTATATAGAAGCAAGACCCCAACTATCGACCGTGCAAATTCTATAAAAATCACGTGATCCTTTTCTAGTGATGCACAACCTGCGGCCCGCGGGCCACATGCGGCCCGCGAACCATCAACATGCGGCCCGCGAACGAATTTGGATATTTCAGATAATTCCTAACTTTTGTTACTTTCCTTATTTTAACCGAGAAAAAGTGACGATTTATAGCGGAAAAAAAGTCGGGAAAATCGCGATTTTTCGAGTTTCGTTTTGCTCGCGAAGTGTTCCGTTCCTGCCGCGATTTTCGGGCGGGCGCCAAATTGAAGTTGGCTTCTTCTTGTATTGTTTGTGCGACGGTGCGATGTGGAAAAAACAACTTAACAATGGTTTGAAGTTTTGAAGCCAGAAGTCCGGTGTTTAGGATCACGCGCCGCGGAAAAGTCGAAAAATAGCAATTTTTCGCGAAAGTGCCGTTTTTACGGCGCCTAGTTGAAGCTGGCTTCTTTTCACATTGTAATTGCAATGCAGAAAAATTTAAGCGTGGTCAGAGGAGTCTAATAAGTCTAGTGATACCTCTGACATAGCTTTTTTTTATCAATTTTAGTATTTTCAACAAATTTTTCTTAAGGATTTCCGAAGTTCTAAATTTTTGCAAAAAGATCACTTAGAAACAAGATTAGATAATAATGCAGTGTATTTTTTTAATTCTTATTAGATCATAACCTGTTTCAGATATGCTATCAAGGGGGATAGCAGAAGGCTGGGGGCCTGTCCCCCCAAAAAAAATCGAACTTGATTTCTAAAATAAGTTAAAACCCTGTTTTTTAGGGTCAAATTTTCAAAATTTTTCTGGGGTAGGACCCCCAGACCCCCCTTTACATTTGGAATTCTATAATTATCATTTTTTAAATAAATATTAAGTTAATCAAAATGCAAATCCCATCTTAAAATATATGTGCAATATTTGGGCTAAATGTGCAAAAACTAGTCAATGCTTTGTTTTTTGGGGTTAAATTTAAAAAATTTTCTTGGGAGGACCCCTAGAACCCTTTAATGGTACAAACTCAATTATTCACATCTTATATTAAGTTCCTTGAGATGCAAATTCTACCTTATTTTTACTGTTACTGTTTGCGGCCCTCCGTGTCTCAATCAACTATGTGAGTGGCCCCCCTCCCAAAAAGGTTGTGCATCCCTACTTTTACTATCGTTGGGCGAACAGTATTTAAAGAAACTGAATTGTTTTGATTATCAAAGTGAAAGAAAATTATATTTTAAACATCCTAATCATTAAAATTTAAAAAGAGAGAATGAAGTCATGAAAATTTTTCCATATCCACACTAATACTTGATCACTTAAAAGTGGACCAGCTCTTCAAATGACACATTTGTATACTTCCCTGAATTGAAATTTTATTGCTGTATTAAAAGTTTGATGAGATTTCTTTGATCGTCGATTGATTTAAAATTTTTGTTTATCTACCTCTTTTTTTTAGGTTTCTGTTTGAGTATTCATTGGATATTTCATCTGAATCAGAGTTGAAAATGGAAGCTTTAATAACAAATACTGGTGAATATTTATAGTTGTTTTTTAAAATAATATATTTCAAATCAAAGAAATGTTTAAGTGAAAGATTTTCCCAAAAACTTCATAATAATGTGAAAAAGAATAAATTTTACGAGGTTTTAATTCAATTCACCTGCACCTTAAAAAAATAAGTATGATGATAAAAAGTTCTATAACTTATAATAGTTCTAAAAAGTATTAAAAAGTTGATTAAAACTATTAAGAGTAAACAGACCAGTTTTCACCCTTTGACCCCCTTTGACCAATCCTCCATTTAGTGCCATATTTTGATACATGGCATCAAGGGCGTATGCAGGATCTGATTTAGAGGGGGGCAGGTCATAAACTTAGAAAAAAATTTATTTGGAGTACTCAAAAAAACTATTGCACCCTTAGGTGGATAGGTTTGCATTTCCGTGATTGAGTCCGTGATTTCAGTGATTCTGTTTCTGAGTTGTCTCAGTGCCGTAACTAAGACTTTACATTAACATATGGTAAGTTTAAGATATCTTTAAAAAAATATTTAATGCGAAATTCAAGTAAATACAGGGGGGTCTGGGGGTTTCCCCCAGAAAAATTTTGAAAATTAGCCTCTAAAAATTGCATTATAGCTCCATTTTGAGACCCTTTAGGTTCAATCTGAAGATAACAGCTTCTTGTAAACTACCGATTTTTCTGGGGGAAAGTTTTTTAATAGACGTCAAAATTTCGTGAAGTCTAGGAGTCCTCCACCAGAAAATTTTTTGATATTTGCCTAGGCTTACCATACGTCCGGGTTTACCCCGGACAGTCCGGGGTTTTTAGTGCTGTCCGGGGAAATGTCCGGGGTCGCAATATGTCCGGGGTTTTCATACTTTTAAGGATTTGCCAGTCATTTTTATGAAAAATCGTGACAAAACTCTTAAAAATTGCTTTGTTTTACATTATCTAACATCAGTAATAATTTGGAGAACTTACTTTTAGTGAATTTTATAGTAAAATTAAGTCAATCAAACAATTTTTGAAAAAATAATGTCGAATAAAGAAACACAATTTGATATTTCTGTTCAATGTTTATTAGTTTGAATGTTTTTCTTATTTTTTAATCTTTGATGATTTGATATGGTACTTATTAAGAAATTTCCAAAAATATGTCCTGGGTTGGACCCAAGAAAATATGGTAAGCCTATATTTGCCCCTTTAAAATAGTGCTTTATATCATTTTGAAACCTCCTCTTTGATGAAACACTCAAAGAAAACAGCAAATTTTAAGCGGCAGAATTTACAAGGAATAGACACTGTAAGAGGCGTCATAATTTTGGAGAGGGGTTTGGGAGTTCTCCCCAAGAAAAAGTTTCGATATTTGACCCTCAAAAGTAGTGTTTTAACCAGGGTGGGCATGGTTTAAACCATTTGGTTTAAACCAAATGGTTTTTTTAAAAAAAACCACCAAAATGGTTTTTTTGTTTTTTTTCCAGAAAATATGCAATTTTTTAAAGAAAAACTTTTGGGTTTATTAAAGAAATTTATTTATTGAAATATTGTCTCTTAATATATTGTTTTTTTTCCATAAATACAAATATATTTATTATAATATATATATTAATATATTAAAAAAGAACTTGTTTTTTTATGCTTTGAAAAGAAATTCCATGGTGTTATTCAATAAAAACCAAGTATGGTTTTTTAATTTATTAAGAACAAGAAATTTTATTGTACCTTGCATTATAAAAACAAAATGGATTTTTTAACTCACTAAGCACCAATAATAAAAACCACTTGATATTTTGCTTTGAAAAGAAATTCTTGGTTTTTTTAGTTCAATAAGAAAAGGATATTTTAATGCACCAAAAAACAACTTTTTTACTCACTCAGCACCGGCTATTTAAGTAGTATGTCTATGTCTTATAAAAACCACTTGGTTTTTATACTTTGAAAAGAAACTATTGGTTTTTTTTAAATAAAAACCAATATGGTTTTTTTATCATATAAACCCCATTTATTTGAATCCATTATAAAAACCTCAGTTGGTTTTTATTTATAATAAATAAAAATCTTACTAAAATGTACACATATAAACACTTTTCTGAGGCAATAAAAACCAGTGGTTTTTATATGCAGCAAAAAATCCTGATTTATAGATAAATTTAACTTTTTAAAAAATTAATTTTAATTAGTTAATTAATTAAATCACTTGGTTTATAGCTGAATTGATTAACTATTAATTCAATGGATTTATAACAGAAAAAACTAAGCTATATTTATGCGGGTATGAAAAAAAAGTTTAAAAAAAATCACTGGTTTTTAAAAAAACCAAAAAAACCTGGTTTAAACCAAAAAAACCAGGTTTAAACCAAAAAAACCCGATTTTTTTCCCACCCTGGTTTTAACTCATATTGAGACTCTTTGGGTTAGTTACAGGGTTAGTTTGAGTTACTCCCAAACACAAATTGGGTCAGAAATTTTTGCCTTTCTTTTTACTCTGATTATTTTTTTTTAAATCCAGTTTTCTAGGGGGGGCAGCTGCCCCTCCCTGCCCCCCGCTGCATACGCCCATGCATGGCATACATGATTATAAGCATTTTGTTTCTTTATTACTCTGTCATAGGTTTAAACAAACTTATACTAATTCATTAATGAAGTTTTATAATGTATGAACAAAATTCATTGGTGCAACAGCTTTTGCTGGCCAAGACCTATGATGCTGAAATTAGTTTTCATGACTAAGGGCCATAGTGTGTAAAGTGTTCATTAGGTGGTCAGTCAAGACCCCCATTGTTTAGATTCCAAGCGTGCTTTGTCCTCACTTTATCAACCTATAGATATTATCTATAGTAGGATAAGTTTTATAAAATATACAATTTTTTTTGTTTAATCCTGTAAATTTATATTAGTATAATATTCTGTCCAAAAGCTATTACTTCAGAAAAGTTTGAAAAGGGTAAGAACTAATAAAAAATTTTAATCTATTTTTATTTTTATGACAGTAATATTCTTTAAGTACTGTGTGTGAATCAAGTGAAGTGTGATTTAAGTCTGTGAATCACTTCATTATTCTTTCTAAAACTAAGTTCAATTAAAAAAAATAAGTTTTGTTTGGATAAGATCATATTTTTCATAGGAGAGGAAGATTTCGATTTTACATTCCTTTTGCATACCTATTTTGCGGTACCAGATATTAAAAAATGCTTAGTTTTGGGCTTGCAGGGATGCAATTTCATTGACAAGGTAAGTGTTTAACTTAATTCAATTTTTAACTTCCAAAATTGATAATCCAATAATTTTTTTTTGAAATCTATGTAAGGCATTGAGGGGTTTCCAAGCTTTTTTTCAAGGGACAATGGACAATGGTCGTTTTTAGAAATATGATGTTTTATGGCGTTCTAAAAAATTGTTTTATTCCAAACATTTAAAGAAAAACTTCCTCATTAAACTAAGTTTTTAGCTTTTATAATTATATTCTTATTATGATTGGATCATTGCATATTTTCTAAAAATATTGACAAAAATGTGCTTTGTTTTCATAACTCTTTAGCAATTACTAGAAATTTTAGTTTTTCATGAATTCAAATGTTTCAAATATGATTGAATAATATGGAATTTGTTCAAAATCCCAATACTCAAAACCCAGACACTGAATTTCTTTGACTTATACACATTTTTGAATTGAAGATAGAATTATTCAAGTCACAATGTGTTTTACTTTCTTTTTGAATTTTTAAAACTGAAATCTATACAAAAACTTGTTGAGATGTTTGAATGAGAGAAAACATCAATTTTGTTGAAGTGTTACAATATGTGATAATTATTTTTCTATTTTATCTTTTGTTTTTGTAGGTAAAAGGTGGGCAAATTAGCAAGGAATCTAATGAAAAGGTTGCAATTTCTGAATTCACTGATAGGTCAGTTTTACTGCAGTTATATGGTATAGAACAGGGGTTCCCAACCTTTTTGCACCTGCGTACCACTTGACTTTTTGAGAAATTTTGGCGTACCACCAGACCTAAATATTTTAATAAACGTATAATATTTACTCTTCTAAAAGTGTTCAAAGGCTTTTTGAATTCCTGAGAAAACTTCATATTTAATGGTTAGATATTTGTTTGTTTATTTATAACTTGCTTGTAATAAAGGAGAAAAAGATGAAAATGGTATTTTTTTACAATTTTTATTATTATACCATAGGTCTAAAAACCTACAAATAAAAAATTAGTACAAACTCAGCAAAATATACTTTTATAGTCTTTAATGCGAAATTTGTTGTTGTTTGCCTGTGATTAAAATATCAACGTTAGGAGTAATGGAACTTATCTTCACTCTTAAGTCCTCTTAAACAATTACTCTGCTTCTATGTTTATTTTTTATGTACAAGAGTTCAGAAAATCCACTCTCACACAAGTAACTCGTAACAAATGGCATCAAAAATAGCAGAGCTTGCCGGAAGATCAAAGGGTACTCGGTTTTTACACCCGATCCAGAAGTTAATTTTAAGATTTCTCTTTAAAATAATCTTTCATGGAACTATCTTCTGTAAAATCGAAAAAACTTTCTTTTAGTGCTTTGACTCACGCGTACCACCTGAAACGTTCCCGCGTACCACCAGTGGTACGCGTACCACCGGTTGGGAACCCCTGGTATAGAATGCCTTCTAGCAAAATATACCTTAAAAAGTTTTTTAAACTTGTTATCTTAAAAATATAAAATAACATATCACGGACAATATTTAATCTCTTTATGAGTTCAATTTCTTTACTAAGTATTTTCAACTAGTATTCAAAACATGTTGTGAACCTCATTCATATTTATTTTGTTAAGTTAAATATATAAAATGTTGCTTATTTTTAATCAAACCTATATTTTTTTTGGTAGTTTTTATGTTTTCTTGATTGGTTTAGTGTCAAGTAAGTGACTAACATGTTGTGTATTTATATTTTTAGAGTATATCAAAATACCTCAAATACTATCAAAATTGAGCATGCCTCATCTGATCGCCAAATTACCATTGAAAAATCTAACCTTCCTGATACTGGTAAGTTTTTTTCGTGTATAATTGATTTTACTTTTATTCTGATTTCTAATGTAGTTACATGTTTGATTCTAAAGTGTAATTCTAGTTTAAACTCTAACCAAAATGTTTTGTGCTTTAGTACATATATGTTAAAGTATATACTCTGGAGTTTTTCTGGAAGAACTTATTTAGTAACAGACATTAGATAACTAACTAACCAATACATCCATTTTCTTGTCAAATCTGGCTGTCTGCATTGATATGAATTTAGCTTATCACTCTCTGTACGTTTTAATACCTGCTCTGTGTATAATTTGAAAAATCTGATATATCAAATCAGTGAGTACAAAACTAGCGATGAATCTGAAGGGACTGATGTAAGTTTCATAAAATTTGTGCATATATTTTATGAGTGATGTCTTGTGTTTGTTGCCACAGTGGTGTGGAACCCGTGGGCTGAGAACGCCAAAAAGATGGAGGACTTTGGGGACGATGAGTGGCAGCAGATGATATGTGTCGAAGCAGGTCACGTGAACAGCCCTCGCTCCCTTAAACCAGGGGAGACCTTTAGAGCTTCTCAACTACTTAGCATGCTGTAAAGATTCAGCGGTTTGTTTGCTTACAAGCAGTGGATACCAAACTTTTCAGAGTTGTGATACATTTATGCAACAAATATCTGAGTTTGCTTACTTAATTTGTTACCTGAAGATGGTATGTCAACTGTTGTCTTACACTAAAGCCCAATATGAAGCTTTTTTCTCTTTTTAGCAATATCATTCCTGGTGATGTATTTTTGTATTAATAGTGGTTCTCAACCTCTTTTTTCATCCCATTTGAATATCCAATTCCTCTTTACTTTATTCAAAGAAAATTATTCATTTTTAATTAATTTTTAAGGTTTGTTCACTTTTTACCTGTGAGGGATAATTATAATGAGTTTTAAACATAATAAAAAGTAGGGATTAATTTCAAAAATTTTTAAATGTTGTACTTTTTAATTTAATTGTTCTAATAAGTTCTTAATAGGACACTTCTCTACATAATTATTTTAAAATTCAATATTAAAAATAATACATTTCGTGCACTCCCTCTTGGTAGATTAAATGGGACTGGGTATGAGCCAGTTAAGCAAAATTCCAGTAAAAGCAGAACATGAGGAAAGTAGTAATTGCATCCTCAAGGTAAAGTCATCTTTTTCATAGTAAAATAGTTAACTAATCAATTCTGTCAGTTTATTACAAAAAGTATAGTAGTATACAATTAGGTGGAGGTTTTAAAGAAGGTCTGATCATATAATTCATCTTTTTTAAGTTATCTTGTTAGGGTTAGAAATTACTTTTTTTTCACTAATTACTTGAATTTATATGTAAAATCCTCTGGTTGAGATCCACTGGCTTTCAAATTTTAGTTTTTTTCTATTACTTGATTATATTTGTACAGATATATTTTTTAGGTTACCTAATAAAGGAATTTAATTTCTAAAGCTTCCTTTCTATTACTTTTCATACCTCTTGATATTTTTCTACCAATTTTAAACAAGGTATATATAAAAAGAAATCCTATATTTTAATTGTTTTATGCACTATAAATAAATAGCTTTATCAGTATTAAAATTTTAAAGTTCAATATAATTTGTGCATTGAATATTAATGAAATGAATTAATGTAATAATGATTCTAATAAACTTTTTTGAGCAATAAGATAATAAAAAAATTTTAATAGCTGAAAGATAGAAGAAATATGTTAGAGTTAGGATATATACTTGCTTGCAAATTTTACTTGTAACAAAATTTATCTGAAAACACAGAATTTTTTTATTATAAAATTAAGTAAAAATGTTATGAAAAAACCCATTTGATTGTTAAAAAATTAAATCACAAAACACATGCAGCATATAATGTCTGTTTATTGCTAATTTATATACAATGCAATGTCATCTCTCAGAAGTATAAAACATTATAACATCGTGAGAGCTTTTGGGTGATTCTTGTGAATACATTTTTACAAGCAAGCAAATGAATGTCCAGACACTTCCAAGTCTCAGAATCCATTTTCTGCTTTTTTATGTGGGATATGGAATACAACTTCCACTTTTATACCCATGGAGACATAATTGTTTTATATATTTAGGATATAGATATTTAAGTGTTTTCTTATTTAATTAGACACTTAAAACGAATCAATAAATCTTGAACAAATTATAGATAAATATTGCTATATATGCCATGCTATTGTAAATAATATATTGCAATTACTTTTGTTTTCATGATAACTGTCATTTATAATATATTGAATTTCACAAAAAAATTAATTTCAACTTGGTTAAATTTTTTCATTCTTGCATTTTTAAAATTTTTATCATGTAGCGCTTTATATGAGAGAATATATATTTCAATATGTTAAAAAAGGAGAATAATCCAAATCCTCTTTAATGAGTACATAGTTTTTCCTTCTTGAGTCCAACAGTTTACCTTTTGTTCTGTATGTATGAAAAATTGCTTTGTAGAATAGGAACCATGACAATTATACATTTTAAAAATGATTGTAGCCCCCTGAATTCTGGCTACTTCCATGTTAAAATTGTAGTAGTTGAACCCATATGTAAAAAGTGTTCAGTTGTATTCCATTCAAAACGTTATCAGAAGTTAAACAATTTATAAACTTTTTTCTTCTGCTTCCATAATTTGCAGAATATGGAATTTTTCGACTCTTTTAAATGTCTTGTAGAGAAAATACTGCATAGTCCAATGTATGCCTTCCAGGATAACAATGTACAATATAATTTGTTGTGCAAAGCTATCGATGTGGGAAGAAACTGGAGAGTTTGAATGCACAAAAAATGATAATTTTAAGTGCATCTTTAGGATGAAAACAAATATGTACAATTCCTTCAAAAATGTCCATAAGGTGTGTGAAAAGTAAAAGTAGAATTTGGCATGGATACACAAATATGGCAAATGATAATTATAAATAAACGTGAACTGTTTGAATTTGATGATAAATACAAATGGGATAAGTACTTGCACCTAGAAAACATATCTAGGATGTTTTAAATTAGGGGTTTTGATTTTTAGACTTGATTCACCAACCTTCTGTTTAAGTTCTTTCTGATTCAAATAAAAACTTTAAATATTTTTTTCCTATGTGTGGAAAAAATTTTAGTGTGATGGGTTTCTAATAAGAATAATCCCAAATTTTGCTTTGTTGCTTAGCAATCAATTTCTATGATAAAATAATAGGTGATTAAAATCTTGCATAAAAAATCTTTTATTAAATGTTTAAGTCTATCCCCCAACTTAAATTTTACGAGGTTATAAGTGTAACTAGCAAATATTTTCATAATTTTTTTCTTTTAGCATTCAAAGGTTGAGACAATCAGAGAGCAACCTTTTACATAGTTGTTTCTTTTCTATTAGAAAAGCATTCGTAAAACATAGGCATTCAGAAAGGCATGATCTAAAAATTAATAGGTGTAATGAAGTTAATTTCTATGCTAGTCAATAATTTTTAAAATAAAAAATTATATAGTTCTGGAATCATATTTTAACCGTTGCATTAAAACCTTTTTTCTGTTTAGATTATAGAAATTATATTTTTTCTTACTTATAGGTAAATTAATCAGAGACCCTGTACCAAACTCTGAATTTCTCTGAAGTGTTTTTCCAATATTTATTTAAATTATTTAAGTTCAGTTGGTAACTATTGAATAGCAGTGAAAAAAATGTTCACTTAAACTTGCGTGTTGTTTTTGTTCTTAAACAGTTTGTTTCATGCTAATAATAACATAACAAGAATAAATATCACAAAAATTAAAGTAAAAAAATAATTTTGTTTCTTTCTAGAGCTATCCTAAGTTTGAAATCGATGTTTGTTGGTATATTAACAATTTTATTCTATACTTTTCTTAACTTTCTTTGAATTGATTTAAAAAAAAACTAATTGCCTTTAGAAACTAAGAACCTTTCATTAAGTTACTTTCCACTTAAAATTTTAGTTTGTTTAAATGAGTTTTCGAATTTCAAGTAGTACTGCTAGTTATTAAAATTGGGCTGGATATCTCTAAAAGGAAAAAGGCAGTAAGGGCCCAGTATTATTTTTGTTAAAGGTTTTAATAATAATTTAATCTCATTTTCTATGAGCTGAATAAGTTTAAATTTAGTCAATAAAGGCTTGTGAGGTTTTAAATTACACTAGTGTTTTGGGCTCCTACCGCGTTTTTCACGAATTTTCACACATAAATTATTCTCCAAACTCACAACATTCATAATGGTATAAAACTATCGAAATTTGGAGATGACATGGAGGAAAAATAGAATGTGGAGGGGGATTTTACAACACAATAATCATTCGGAAAAGGTGAGAAATGACAATGGAAAGAGTGTCGGTGTCTCAAAGGAAGGTGGGAAAAACTTCTTAGTTCCTCGTGAGGTCCCTCTATGGAACAGAATGAGAAGTACTGTACAAGAATAACTCTTTTTTTAAATCATTATAATTAATTATTCCAGTTTATGTCACACTTTTGAAATTTCACTGTCCTTTCAACATATACATAATTGGAGGGAGGAGAGCATCACAACTTGTCTGTCATTCCGACTCGTGCCACGACCTATATTTTTGGAGCCCGGGTTACTAGTGTGTTATTGTGCGTGATGAGGTTTTGTTTAGTAGATGATAAACTAGCGCTGAAAGTCTATTTGAGTATAGAAGGCGTTTTGTACTTTTTGTTAGGGAGCATTGTCTCTTGGATCAATTAAATTAGATTGGTACAAAGTTTGAAGCAGCGCATCAAAAATTTAGTGTGGAAATACTTGTTTTCTGATTAGAAAAAAGCATTGTAAAATACAGACGTAGTTAGTCTCTCGGATAAAACCCAATTTGAAAAGAAATGTTCACGTATTTTATTTTTAAGGTAATTATTTTGTATTTATAATTATTTTTTTTAATTATATCAGTAAACTAAAAAATGCGAAATTTTCCATGGAGCGAAAAGCTATTTGTTTTGATATCAAAGTGGACTGAGGACACACTTGAAATTATATTTTGAATGAAATGAAGGTGGAGAGCTGTATCTTACTACCCTAGAGGCAGAGTCAAATAAGATTTTATGATAGAGTACAAAGAGAAGAAGGGGAATTCTCTCTTTATTATTCTTATCGCAAAATACAATTGAAAAGGGATCGTAAACGTATTGACTTTATGTTCTTCGACCATAAAACCTTACGGCCAAGTTAGAGATTTACAACCAGCAGTCAATTAGTCCTCAAAAGGAAGATCGTCCTGTGGCACACAAACCACACAAATAGCTCTATCGATACTCTTTCCTGGGACTTCCTTTTGGTCCATAAAACCAATGGTTGTAAAACTACTTGGCTCTTACAAACGGTGGTGGTGGTGGTTCATTATAGACGAACGTACCAATAAAGGTGTTGAACCTCAAACCATTGGTCAATGCGCGTAGTACGTAGTCGGGGCACGTTACCACTTTTTCCACATCCAACCCCCAAACCATACAAAGAGATACCCGCCCTTTCCTTTGGGTTGGTTTAGATTTTGGTTTTATGGTCCGAAAGCACGTTGGGAGCTTATTAGCCAAGAAAGCAAGGCCCTCCTCACACGGGAATAGTTTGAAGAAATCCCCAACCCACACACAGAGCTCCCCACCCTTTTCTTTATCTTATTTACCCTTTTCCCCTCCCATGTGTACTTTTGAACTACAACATCTTGTGTTGTAAAACTCTAAACCAATCCTTTGAGCCCCCAACTGCCCTCAGGACTGCCTTTCCTATCTAGTTGTAAAACTCTAACATGGCCTTTATAATCTCCTATCATAAAACCTTAGCTGACACGGCCCTAAGGAGGCGAGATCATGTTTCGAATTTCGCGAGGGTGTCTGTCCACCCAGCTGGCGTGGATCGTGGCACGTGGATGCTCCCTCCAGGACAGAGGTGGGGGTGATGAAGGTCACTTGGTCGTCAGTGGTGGTCGAGCAGAGTGTTCGTCACCTCCGAGATGGAGAGCAGGGGGTTGTTTCCCCCCTCCTGCTTCACCACTGAGGACGGCCGCACCAACGGAAGCTGCGAGAGAGAAAGAGAAACAATTAACTGTCCGTCCCGCAAAGCAAAGAAAATAGCATTAGATTAGATTACACTTTTTCATTGCCAAACCATGCGAGCTTTTGAAGAGGTTGATTGCTCCAAAACTGTTTTATTTATTTATTTTTTATTAAACATTTAGTTTTAGAGCAATGCGAGACAGCATGCCTCTTTTCCTAAAGAGCAACATGCACTGCAAAAAATAATCGTATAGGGGCCGTTCAAATATTACGTAAGCACCTAAGGGGGGGAGGGGGTTTGCTCTTTGCTTATTTTTTCTGACAAGGGGGGGAGGGGGGATATGAGTGATGCTTACGTAAGATACTGCATTTTCGAAAATATCTTGTTTCTTGCATAAATAATTTAAAAACTCAGCCAAAAATAAATTTAACAAAAATTGAATTAGGAAACCTGACTAATAAGAACTTTTTCTGTTGATGGATCCCCAAAACCCGAAAAAAATTTTAACCCCGAAATTTTAATCCCGAAAAGTAGTGTTTCGACTCATTTTTGAACCTTTAGGGTTATACCCAAAAGGGACAGCTCCTTGTATAAGTCACCTAATTTTCAAGGAGAAAAAAAAACAGTACCAACTAAAAGTGATGTCAAAATTTCGGGGGGGGGGGGGTCCGACAGTTTCTTACGTAATTATGGGAGGGGGGTTTGAGGTTTGCTTATCTTTGCTGACAAGGGGGGAGGGGGGGTTAAAAATGACCAAAAAAGTGCTTACGTAATATTTGAACGGCCCCATAGAAACAGAAAGGATCTGAGGGTAAAAATTTCAAGAGCTCTAGGGACCATGTTAGACTTTTACAACCAGGGAAGGGGGTGAACCCCTAAACCACATAAAAAGATCACCATCCTTCGCTTTTGTGGATCGCCCCGACTGCCGTTTTTCGTTGTTTGTAAAAGTATAACATGGCCTTGTGGCTTGTTTTAGCAATGGTAGCAGCTTCTGAATCGGTTAGGATACAATAGTGGGAGCTGGCTTGAGGTTTTGCCTCTGTTGATTTGGTTATTGTTTTATGGAGCAAGAATCTTTGCCTGTGTTGAAGATGGGGCGATCTATACCTATCCGCTACCTTTGCTGAAACTATCCTATGGGCAGAGTCAAGTAACGCTGTGTATTGGTATCTCATCCGAAGATTCCCAGTTATCATTCCAATTTTAGGGTGCATCTAGAGATTTTTACCCCGACGATTGTCAACAGCGAAAAGTTTATGAGGAGGGGAACTTTTTTTGTCTCTAATTGACCTCAGCAAACCACACAAATAGAAGGGGATATTATCAAAGCTCCTAATCTCCCCCGAATGCCCGAAGGAGCCTCGTCGTTTTGTGTGAGCTAAGGTCAATTAGCGAACAAAAGATGTTCCCCTCCTCATAAATTTTTCGCTGTTGACAATCGTCGGGGTAAAAATATCTAGATGCACCCTTACAACGCTGGAGAAAACACGTCTCCGGCCACTTCCACTAGCGGTCAATTAGAGAACAAAAGAAAACCCCTCCTCGAACGAAGGTCACCTTTTCTTCTCTTATCTCCCGGAGGTGCTTTCTCCAGCCGTTGTAAAACTTTCTACTGGCCCAATAGTATTTCGCAACGTCTGGGGGGGTGTCTTGTCTCCCCCCTTCTAGGGTCTTTTTATGCGAGTTGTTCGTCGTTTTGCCTTTCGATTGGATGGTAAGCACGGATCTCCGGATGAGATACCAACACGCTGCCTTACTTGACACTACACCTTTGATATTCACACGATGAAGAGCGCGGTCTCACCTCTAAGCGTATGTCGTGTGGGTAGGGGGTGGCGCCGTAAGAGACCTGCGGCGCCACCTTGCCGCTGGCGGGGCTGGTGCTGTTGTGGGGGGAGGCGGACTTGGGGGCGGCCGCGTGCCCACTCCACTTGCAAGGGGAGGACAGCAGCGCCCCGTTGTCCTTCAGACAGTCCACGGAGAGCCAGGGCTCCTTGCCCCAGGCCGGCAGCACCTTGGTGGCCTTCGCCCCCATGCAGTCCGACTGGAACTTGGCCACCTCCGCCTCCATCGAGAGGTAGGAGGCGGTGTCGCAGGCCGCCTTCGCCTCCAGCTGGCACTGGTACAGTTTGTCCTCTTTGGCGGCCACTTCGAAGGCGGCCGCGAAGAAGGCGCCTCCGTTGGCCGCCGGGTAGGCCGCCGCATAGTCCGGGTAGTAAGGGCGGTAGTGCTGCAGGAAGTTCTCGGAGATGAAGCGCCCGTTGTCGCCGCCGAACAGGTGGTTCTGGCCGCCGTAGGGGTCGGCGTAGGCGGCGGGGTAGGCTGCGGTGCCGTAGCCGCCCAGCACGGCCTCGTCCACATAGGCGGTGGCCACGGGGGGCGGGGGGTCCATGGGCGGCGGGGCGGGGCTCTTGGGGCTCCTCCCCTTGCTGTTGCGGCACGCCCCGCCGCCGCTGCTGATGATGTCGCGGATCTGCGACTTGTAGCGCCGCGTGCGCTGGCACCGCAGCACAAAGTCGCTGTCCGACAGCAGGCCGCTGCGGTCCGAGGTGGAGAGGGAGTTGAGGCCGCCGTCCAGGTACGTCACTTTAAAGTCCATAGTGCGCTTGCCCAGGAGGTCGCGGCCTTCCTCTTCCCTGCATGGAGAAATAAAAAGGGCGTTAATACGTTGGATTTCGTAAAAAAAAGTAGTTCCCAACAGGTGGTCCGTGGTTCCCAGTAATCCGGGAAAGTGGTGAGTTGCTACGACAGTTCTACAAAAAACCTGGACTAACCTGGAGAAGATATGAATGCGAGGCAGCCATGCATGGAATTAAAGGGAAAAGAAAATAAAGAGGCATCTACTAAGGTCAAAGAATCTGAAGAGCTAAAATATGTTGAAAGCAAAGAGCAAAGAGGTTCTGAAGAGCAAAGGAATGTTTAATAGTAAAGACATGCTCAAGAGCAGAAAGGGCTGAAGAGCAAATAGAAGATGAAAAACAGGGAGGCTCAAGTTTAGAGATAATTAAAATGGAAGAGGATGCTGAATTTGCAAAGATATATACAGGGTATGAATGATCCGTGTTCTGGCTTAGTGTGGTTCACTAATTTCTTCGAGTTGGGAACCACTTTTCAAGGGCGTCTTTCCCGTATGGGACGTCCAAAATCTTTGCATTTGCTAGAAATTGTAATTTTGTGGGAAGACCCCAGAATCCCTTTAGTAGCTTGTCCGAAGGAGGAAACATTAAGTTATTACCTGAAAGTACATTACTCTTTCTACATAATGGATGGTCTTTTAGATTAGTACAGCAATAGTTATGTTGTATTCCCAGATCCTGAAGAACATTAGCAAAAAGTATAAAACTTTTGATGTTTTTAGCTAAGCCACGGAACGCAGTTTAAGGCACATTTCCTAATCTACAATGACCCATAATAATTTATCTATAATAGCAAAAAAAACCTTTAACCATCAGCTAAACCAATTAGTGTATGTGCATTAGGGTGGAGCGAAAAACACGAATTTTCGAATTTCAATTTTGGTTACCTTCAAAAAGTTGCCTTTTAGTGCCAAAAGAACACCTGTAAAATTTTATGAATTTTGAATAACTCCTTCAGGTCTCTACCAGGGCTCATATGTTTACAAAAAATAGGTTTTTACTATAAATTTCCCATTTACATTGTTTATTGGCAAACTTTTCTGCCAATTTTGTGTTTTTAATATAAAATGTAACTTTCCAGGCCCCTCAATAGATTTTTAAAATGAAAAAGTCAATGAAAAAGCACCAATAAATGTAAAGTACAGGTTTAATGTGCTACAATACTTGGGTGGAGCAAAAAAATTTTTCTTCGAAATCGGTCTGCGGCTATTGCTCAAAGTTTGTGGTTGGTGGTCCTATTAACCTATAAAAAATTTAAACTTGATCGGATAATATATTCAGGTCGCACTTTTGAGTTGAAATATGAAATTTTTATGAAAAATGTAAAAAAAATTTGAAAATTTTCCTAATAATTTCTAAACGATCCCGATGTTATTTTATCGCCAATAATTACAGGTAATGCTTGTATGGTGCTTAACATTAGCAATTTAGAATCTTTGAATGACGCAAAAGTGGTTTGATAATTCTTCAAAATTCGTCAATGGACTATGTCATTCATTTATTAAAAATATTATATAATTACACTATGATGGTTAGAAACAATGTTAAATTTATGACTCTGTATTAAATTTATGACAATGTATGACTCTTTTGTTAAATTACCCCCTGTGTCCGAATATGACCTCCGTTTGCACCACCAACCTTCGCTTTTGGGGGGATGTCCCCAAATTTATTTTAATTCCTTTTCGGTAATTTTATGCCTATAAATTCAGTTTTTTTTTAGTATTAAGAGATTACTTTACACTTAAAATTTCTCATGAGGCGTCAAAAAGGTTAAATATACAAAAAATCAACATTTTTAGCTAAGTGATATATTTAAAAGGCGATTTTTCCATATTACTTGTAAAAAATCATTAAAAGTTTTTTTTATCTATCCTTTTTCTGATATTTTTCACTAAATACTACTTCGATTGTTCTTTTCCCATTTCTTTTATTTTGGAATGTTAAGAAGGGGGTGAGATATTGTTTAAATTGACTTAGGTGAAAAATACATATAAAACATTAAAACGCGAAACCCCTCGTAATCAATTACATGGATTTTTCTCAATTAATAAGGAAAAATTGCCTTTTAAATAAATCTTCTAGCTAAAAATGTTGATTTTTTGTATATTCAACCTTTTTGACGCCTCATGAGAAATTTAAAGTGTAAAGTAATTTCTTAATATACTAAAAAAACTGAATTTATAGGCATAAAATTATCAAAAAGGAATTAAAATAAATTTGGGGACGTCCCCCCAAAAGCAAAGGTTGGTGGTGCAAACGGAGGTCCTATTCGGACCCAGGGGGTAATTTAATAAAAGAGTCAGCCGGATTTGTTCCGTAAACATTGTTTCTAACCATCATAGTGTAATTATATAATATTTTTAACATAACTGCATTACATAGTCCTTTGACGAATTTTGAAGAATTATTAAACCATTTTTGCGTCATTAAAAGATTCAAATTTGCTAATGTTAAGCAACAAACAAGCAATACATGTAATTATTGGCGATAAAATAACATCGGGATCGTTTAGAAATTATTAGGAAAATTTTCAAATTTTTTTACATTTTTCATAAAAATTTCATATTTCAACTCAAAAGTGCGACCTGAAGATATTATCCGATCAAGTTTATATTTTTTATAGGTTAATAGGACCACCAACCACAATCTTTGAGCAATAGCCGCAGACCGATTTCGAAGAAAAATTTTTTTGCTCCACCCAAGTTGTAGCACATTAAACCTGTACTTTACATTTATTGGTGCTTTTTCATTAACTTTTTCATTTAAAAAATCTATTGAGGGGCCTGGAAAGTTACATTTTATATTAAAAACTTAAAATTGGCAGAAAAGTTTGCTAATAAACAATGTAAATGGGAAATTTATAGTAAAAACCTATTTTTTGTAAACATATGAGCCCTGGTAGAGACCTGAAGGAGTTATTCAAAATTCATAAAATTTTACAGGTGTTCTTTTGGCACTAAAATGCAACTTTTTGGAGGTAACCAAAATTGAAATTCGAAAATTCGTGTTTTTCGCTCCACCCTAATGTGCATATGACATAATAACGAAAATATGCGGCAGAGAAAACGGAAGCAAAACTCACATTAGCGGCCTGTGCGTTGACAGAATGAAGTCGGGTTTGCTGTTCTTATAGACGAGCCTCGCGCTGGTCTGCAGCCACTGCCACGTGCCGGTCTTGGTCAGCAACCGGTAGGCGATCAGCCCAGAAGCGCCCGTCTTCAGCACTGCAACGGTTCAAACGTTAATGGAAAATGTTAAAAGGTGACTGTTAAAGTGTGTGTGTGTGACTGGTGTTGAAGTGTGACTTACGCTCCTGGTGCGCGCTGGCTACGTAGGCGAGGTCGTCGAAGTGGACTAGGTCGTAGCAGCCTTTGTCGGCGAGTTCAGTGTCGGAGTATCCCAACACCTGCTTCGCCCTGAAACAAACCACACTGCGTTAAAGGGATGAAGAATAGGGATATCTAGTTTCTTTATCATATATAACAAATCTATAGAGTATACTACATACATCCAAAAGTTTACTATTAATATTGAATATTTGATCCATTATTCTGATTCCAAATTCCTTCTGAGTTACTGCACCTTTAATTGAATCATCAACTGACTCTTTGACGATCAGGTTGTTAGCTAAATATTTTGAATAACTACTACATGCACTAAAGGGGGTCTGGCTAGGGTTACCATCTCAAAAAATTCTTTGAAATTTGACTTTTTAAAACAGGGTTTTAACTCTTTTTTGTCTGGCTTGTCCAAATTTTTTTGGGGGAGGCTCCTTTGGCTCGGTGGTAGTGCTTCGCGCTTCCACACCACAGGCCCGGGGTTCAATTCCCGGGCTGGGTAAGGTCCACTCAGCCTTTCATCCCTTCAGTGGGTCGATAAAATGAGGACCAAGCTTGCTTGGGAACTAAACACTGGGGGTCTCGCGTTAGAATGACCACCTAACCGGGACACATGCCTAACACCTTGCACCCCAGGGCCCCACGGTCACGAAAAAGAAGATGGGCATCGTAGGCCTTGGCCCACTAGGGCTGTTGCGCCAATGAGTTTAGTTTTCCTTTGGTCTTGGTCCCCCTCATATACTCCCCTGCCAAACACAACTAAATTTCATCCAGAAATCTTCCAAATTCCAGTTTATTTACAAATCCTAATTGGAAAGATTCGTATTTATCACAATCAAAGCTCTCAAAGAGCGACCGGCCTTTTAAAAAGAATGGCATACTTCTGGCAAATCAATCAAAGATTCTTTCAATACTTTACCAAGTAAGATCAGCAAATTATGCGTTGAACATGGAAGATTAAATATGAAGTTTGAGTTGTTTCGAAAACAATCATGACGTCAGAACGTCAATCACAGTCTAGGTGGGAGCTCCCTCCGTCTCGCGGTGTAACGTCTCTCACTGATATGATCTCAATTTCTTTCCACCACTTTATTGTGTAACATTTCCATATTTTTTCACAGTGCTTTGGCTTTATTCGTCTAAGGCTAAGCGCGCTAGAGACTTTTGTCACGGCGACAGAGACAAATTATCACCCTGGCTATTGCAAGAAGCTAGAGCGCGCGCATAGGCGACGAGACTCTTGGCCGATCGCCAAGAATCTCACCATAGAAATGCATTGCTCTCGAGTGACCTAGTGTTTATAGTCGCCGCGACAGAAGTCTCTATAGTGCGCGCTTAGCCTAACTGACCATATGCCATTTGGTAATCATCCCTATCGTGCGTTACCTTTGGTCGAGAGAGACTAGAGAGAGGTCGAGCTTGTGCTTGCTCTTGAACATGGCGTCCTTGTGGGGCATTTCCAGCAGCGAAGGGGGGCCGAAAGGGGTGCAGACGGCGAACAACGCCAGAGGGGGCTCCTCCGTCTTGTGGTTCTGCCCGTGCAGCACCTTGATGCGACCCCGGATGTCCAGCCTCTATGGAAAGACTCCCGTTATAGTTCTGAGGACAGGTTCACACAACAAACATACAGTTTCTATTTAATGTTTTACATAAAGTTAATTGAAAAATTAGAGTAGAATAATTGTATTATTGTTAAACCGATTTCTAGAATAAACCCAAACTGTTTAAAAAATGTTAGACGTAGGGTGATTCAAACTGGAGGAACAAACTTTTAGGAAGGGTGGAGTACACCTTGGCGTATCGTATCCATATATTAGTGAATTGTATTGGGTCTCTTATGGGTATTGAATATTGAATGAATTGTCAGACATACTAGGAAACCTGATGTGTTGTCTAGTAGGCACCGAAAACGAACTGTGAAGTTCCTTTCTAGGAGGTGGCTGTTTTCTGAAAAGACAAAACAGGTTTTTTAGTAAATGCATTGAAAACAATAATTTAGTACAATGTTAAATGGAAAGATTTTGTTTAAATACAATGTTTCTAAAAATTTATGTTTACAATTTATGTGTTTCATTGCATTTTCATTTTTGTGAAAAAAATTGATATTTAATTAAAAAAATCCCTTTTTACACGAAAAATTATACTATAAAGAACCAAACTATAAACCATCAATTTATTCCCAATCGAGGGTTCCTGAAAATAACATTTCAACGACGGAATTTCAAATTACTGATAAAAAAAATACCTAGTAATTCATTCCTCATGCAAATAAATTAACTGCACTGTTAAAAATTCAAAACACATACAAGTCACATTGTTGACTAAACAGGGGGTTTTCAAATATCATACGAATTTGAAAAGAGTTTTCAAGGAAAAAAAAGGTTGGGAACCCCACTGAGATAAAGAACTATACGAGAAGAGAAAATATCAAGATACAACCTAAATAGTTTTCGAATAATTTAAATCTCGTGATATTACATGATAGAAGAAGATTAAACAAGACAGTACATCTCTATAGAATGTAGTAAATATTCTCCATAGTAAACAATGTTGCAGTCGAGGAACCCGTTCCTACTATTGTTTCTTCTAATAACGGAGAGATATGCATGAGGAAAGATAGAGCTCCCTTAGGAATGGAGTTGGAATGCCCTGATTGAAACGGCGTCGTTGCCCCCCCCTCGCCAGTCGATATATCGGAGGAAGAGAGCAGCGAGAGGTTGTTCCCAGAGCCCGCGAGAGAGCCGATTTCTATCCGCTTTTTCCCGTTTTCTCTCCCGGATCGATTCGGTTGATTGTGATCCGGGAGCGAGCCACAAATCTAGGGACGATCAAGATGGATGACTGTTGTGCGGGTTTGAACCGGAACGCTGTTGCGAAAAATGTTTTTCCTTTCAGGCTCTTTTTCTGTTTCTTTGTCTCTCGAAGTTGGGTGCAGGAAAGTTGAGTAAAAAGTTAAAATATATGGGTTATCCAGTCCACCTGTAGAGTAGATATCAATATATTTAAGAACATCTTTAATGAGGCTTGTGCACAACAAACGCGTGTGTAAAGGTTTTTCCTCCATGGTCCCGGCGAGTATGATGGTCAGCAATATGGCAACTTGTCTATTATTTTCGTATAGACAAGTTCGTATAGTCCTTCAACCAACAATATTCGTATTGTTCTTCAACCTACAATATCTCAGGCGTTGTGAATGCGAATGTGTTGTGTGGCGTGGGCATCATAGAAAGGGCAAAAACCGGCACGTCATAGAAAAAAACTCCACCCAATCAGTATCATTATACAGGGTGTATCTGAAATCGTGCAACACACTTTCAGGGATGATAGTAGACACCTAGACGAGTCAGAATAACATAGCATTTGGGGGTCTCAGACCAAATCCCAGGGAGTTAAAAATGGAGTGACACCCCAAAAATAATTGAACAATTCAATTTGTAGAAGAACTACTATTGGTAAAAATTTAATTATGGTCTCAAAAGTCGTGGTTTAATATGATCTTTAAAATTATCTCAAAATTCTTCACTTTAAAAATTTTTTTATTATGAAAAAAGTTAAAAAACCACCAAAAAATGTGAAAAATCTGCCAAAACCTTATTTTGTATTTCGAAATCCTTTCTTTTGATTTGATAATCTGAAAGATCATAGTTGCAAACCCTTAAGTCCAAAGTTTCACTTAAATACAATCAATATTAAACGCTTGAGACCCCCCTTTTAAAGTTTGTTTTTTGCGTGCGCAAACTGTTTTCTAGAGCTGTTTCCAGAACAGCTGTTTGCGCACGCAAAAAACAAACTTTAAAAGGGGATCTCAAGCGTTTAATATCGATTGTATTTACGTGAAACTTTGGACTTAAGGGTTTTCAACTATGATCTTTCAGGTTATCAAATCAAAAGAAAGGATTTCGAAATACAAAATAGGTTTTGGCAGATTTTTCACATTTTTTGGTGGTTTTTAACTTTTTCATAATAAAAATTTTTTAAAGTGAAGACTTTTGAGATAATTTTAAAGATCATATTAAACCACAATTTTTGAGACCATAATTAAGCTTTTACCAATAGTAGTTCTTTTACAAATTGAATTTTTCAATCTTTTTTTGGGGTGTCGCTCCATTTTTAACTCCTTATGATTTGGTCTGGGTCCCCCAAATGCTATGTTATTCTGACTCGTCTAGGTGTCTATTATCATCCCTGAAAGTTTGCTGCATCATTTAAGATACACCCTGTAGAGATTATGAGGTTTAAATTAACTTTTAAGTTTACCGTTACTTGTTGGATTACATTTTATACAGTATACGCTCAATTAGTAGAAGTAGATTAGACTAAAAATATCTTATTTTCGAAACAAAAGCGGTCTATCAATAATATGAATATGAAAGACATATTTTCGACGTTACCTTGAACTCTAAGTTTTTTTAGTTTTATCTGCAGAGAATAAAACTAAACAACTATCCAACTGCAGTACTGCAGTGCAGTTGGAAAAACTTGGTGTAGAAACCTCACTTTATACTCAGTCCCCTCTTGTTACAAGGTCGGAATAAAAACGGCTGCTTGCTGTAATGCATATCTCTGTGTTTTACTACTTCCTATTTTTTTCTATCATTTGGCGGTAAGAGGGTGCTTCTGGATTCGCCTTCTGCAACTGTCCCGTTCCCACACCCCTCTGTCGGCTGCCATGCATCACGTGACAACTCATAGGGATGTAGATATCTCTTTTTGTCACACCCATCACTAAATAATAGAGCAGGTAGCGTTATAACATGTGGTCACTTAAGTGACTTGTGTTTTGTGTGCCTTGAATACGAATTTTATCTCTTTAAATTATAATTAAATTAAATCTATTGTTTGACAGCTATTGATGAATGGTTAAGGATTTTAAATTCTATGACAGAGGCGTAATTCAGTTGAGGGAATAGGGTAGTTTTTAAAGTTTTCTACAGTCAAAAAAGGAAAAATTGAATAATCTCGAGTCTTTTAAAGGGGTATTATGTTCCGAAATTTCGCTTGGTTTCTCATTCCTATTTAGAAATTTTAAAAATTCAGTTTTATCAACTTAAATTCCTCTCACACCTAAAGTAAACAAAAACTGTGTGGCAAATATATACTTCATGTAATATAAAGAAACAAACAAATAAACAAAAACTATTTCAAAAACTCTTGGTTTCAGCTTTTAGCAGAAGTACTACACTATAAAAATGGTTTAACAAGCTTATCAATTTTAAAAAAGGATAAAACAAACATGAAGTGAATTCTAAAATTGAATGGAAATATCCGTGATATCTCCAACTGAGTTGGGTAATCTAAGATTAATTTTTAATCTATCCCAAGAATCACAACCAAGGAAACTATTTTGATATAGAAAAAAAGGATAAGAATACTATAAGGAATCGTCACACATCGGTAGAATTGAAATAGTCAGGGTGCCAAATGGCAAAAAAGGGATCAACCTCGAAATCTCTTATACCATCAATGTTTTGATGGTTTTGGATAGAGTTAATAGTGTAGATTTCAAAACTGGTTGATGCCACTCTGCAAGTGTTGAGCATTTTTTTTAAATTTAAATTTTTAAAATATGGGCCAAAAAAAAATTTAAAAAATCAAATAATAGTAATAGAGACTTATGATACATGTTTATAGGCTATTTTTCAGTGATGAATACGAATATTCCAATTAAAATTTAAAAAATTTAAAATATCTATTTTTAAAGTATTTTTGAAATTTTGGATATTCGAAAAAATTAAAACATCACTCAAAACCACAAAACAACTGCAAAAGAATTAATTTAAACGGTTTTCAATCACAAACAGCTTAAATAGTGACATACTAAAATTGGAAGAAAATCAGACAGTAAAAAAATATTTTTTTTTTTAAATTTCAATTTTTTTGGGCTCAAAAATCGACTTTTTTTAAAATTCCTGTTAAAAACGTTTGAGGCATTTGCCAAGGTAATGTTTCCATGGATGTTGTATTTATATAACTGTATAACATAAAAAAACCATAATTCATGATTAAATTATTATTTAATTATTTAATTTATTAAAATGAACTTAGAAAATATAGGGAAAATCCTTCAGTCAAATGAAACAGGAAATATGCAGACGATATTTCGTAATAAATTATCTTAAAATAATTGAATTTAAAAAAGACAAAAATTCTTTCAAAAAAATTTAAATTTTAAACAAATTTAAAAATTTTAAAATTTTTAAAAATTTTAAATTTTGTAGTATAGGCATGTGATACAACTTTATGGGCTATATTTTACTGCTTTTTACGAATATTGGGCCAACTTTTCAATAAAATTATAATTAAGTTGGAAAATTTGAAGCATTCATCTTAATACTTTAGTTTTGGATGCTGGGTGCCGAATGGTAAATAAAGTATCAACCTCAAAAACTCTTATACCATCAATGTTTTGATGGTTTCTGATAGAGTTAATAGTGTAGATTTAAAAACCGGTTGATGCCACTCTGCAAATGTTGAGCATTTTTTAATAAATTTAATTTTTTAAAATAAGGGCAAAAAAATTTCAAAAAATCAAATAATAGTAATAGAGACTTATGATACATGTTTATAGGCTATTTTTCAGTGCAGAATACGAATATTCCAATTAAAAATTAAAATATTGGTTTTCAAAATATTTTTGAAAAATTTGATATTTGAACAAAATTAAAACAACACTCGAAACCACAAAACAACTACAAAAGAATTAGTTTCCACAGTTTTTATTTCAAACAGCTTAAGTAATTACATACTAAAATTGGCCCATGAAAAGTTTAATTTTTTTATAATTTTCAATTTTTTAGTAAAACTAAAACTTATGCTTTAAGTCACAGATTGCCTGGACTACATACAACATGGAAAAAATTTCTAGACTAATATTATGCATATTGAAATAAATAAAACAATTTTTAAATGTTAAATCAATTATGTTCTTGTTTAGCTTATTCTATTATTTGATTCTTATTACTATTATTTGATTTTTTGAAATTTTTTTGCCCTTACTTTAAAAAATTAAATTTATTAAAAAATGCTCAACATTTGCAGAGTGGCATCAACCGGTTTTTAAATCTACACTATTAACTCTATCAGAAACCATCAAAACATTGATGGTATAAGAGTTTTTGAGGTTGATACTTTATTTACCATTCGGCACCCAGCATCCAAAACTAAAGTATTAAGATGAATGCTTCAAATTTTTCAACTTAATTATAATTTTATTGAAAAGTTGGCCAGATATTCGTAAAAAGCAGTAAAATATAGCCCATAAAGTTGTATCACATGCCTATACTACAAAATTTAAAATTTTTAAAAATTTTAAAATTTTTAAATTTGTTTAAAATTTAAATTTTTTTGAAAGAATTATTGTCTTTTTTAAATTCAATTATTTTAAGATAATTTATTACGAAATATCGTCTGCATATTTCCTGTTTCATTTGACTGAAGGATTTTCCCTATATTTTCTAAGTTCATTTTAATAAATTAAATAATTAAATAATAATTTAATCATGAATTATGGTTTTTTTATGTTATACAGTTATATAACTACAACATCCATGGAAACATTACCTTGGCAAATGCCTCAAACGTTTTTAACAGGAATTTTAAAAAAAGTCGATTTTTGAGCCCAAAAAAATTGAAATTTTTAAAAAAAATAATCTTTTTACTGTCTGATTTTCTTCCAATTTTAGTATGTCACTATTTAAGCTGTTTGTGATTGAAAACCGTTTAAATTAATTCTTTTGCAGTTGTTTTGTGGTTTTGAGTGATGTTTTAATTTTTTCGAATATCCAAAATTTCAAAAATACTTTAAAAATAGATATTTTAAATTTTTTAAATTTTAATTGGAATATTCGTATTCATCACTGAAAAATAGCCTATAAACATGTATCATAAGTCTCTATTACTATTATTTGATTTTTTAAATTTTTTTTTGGCCCATATTTTAAAAATTTAAATTTAAAAAAAATGCTCAACACTTGCAGAGTGGCATCAACCGGTTTTGAAATCTACACTATTAACTCTATCCAAAACCATCAAAACATTGATGGTATAAGAGATTTCGCACTTTTCGACTTGGCACCCTGACTAAAATCCTCACCTGGTAGTAGCGCTTCTTGCAAAGAGAGGGCGCTTCGGTCGGAGGGTAGTTGCGAGTTCCACATGAGGTGTCGCTGCAGTTCCTCCCGGTCCTCCGAATGCACAAGCTCGTACACACTCTGATGACAGATGTCAGACTAGGGAAAAAGACACACAGTTTATTATTTAAAAAATAATTTCAATACATTTTTACCATAGAGGCGAGAGCATGGGAGAGAGATAGTAGTAGTGTAGCAAAGGCTGGAAAAAACCCGGGAATAAACCGGGATTTTTGGGAAGGGAATTTTGAAAATTTCCGGGAGTTTTCGGGAATTTTGACCTTTGACACAGGGGAGAAGGAAAAAACATCCCAACTACTTAAGAAATCTTGTTCATGTTGACTTTCTATGTCCAAAGCTCTTTTGGAATTTCTCCACCCTACAAAGATATTTTAAAGGATTATTAAATCTTTGACAAGGAATTTCGATAATTAAAAGAAAACTGGTCATAAGCAAAGTTCTTTGGTACTAGAGCAGAAACCAGTAAGCAAAAACCAACCAATCTGACAAAACACAAAATCACCGATCATACATACATTCAGTGACAGGTGTTTTTTGTTTTTGTCATGTTTTGATATCCACATGGACATGATTCGATTTTATGTTCGATTCAAAATAGCATGAACTAAAGTTAAATTTATAGACATTTATTTATAAGTTTAAAAATAAAAGTTTTGAGAAAAAATAGTTGGAAATAACGAAATAACTCTTGGATACGAGAATTCTTGAAATGGAAATTTTAACCTTAAGCCTAAAGATGGCTGTCTTTGTTTATATTTGGATCATGCGCCATAAAACTCCAACCAACCAACTTTGTTTATATTCAAAACTTCCTCGAAATTCCCAATATTCCCCAAAATTCCGGGTTTATTCCCCAAAATTCCCGGATTTTTTCCCATGTTTTAAAAACTGCGGGAACTTTGCATCTCTAGATAGTAGTGGTGTGAGCAATGGTAACCCTAAAGAGTGACTGATAATTTCCAGAGACCGCCAAAAACCGCAAACACGTGATGACGGTGGTTGTACTGGTAATTGTTTTCACATTCGCACTGTTATGCCTTGCAGTGATACTAATGCATGCATTCTTGGCGTCGCGTTTTGTCGCCAAGTTTTAGCAAATGCCTGCAATGGTTTTGAAATTGTAAAGCAAGCGATAACGAGCCAACTTATCGCCAGAAGCCCTGCTAATGATGAGCACTCTTTTTCGGAGTCGATTCAATAGGAATGCTCACTGCACAACTATTTCTCCTCAATGATTTTTCTTCTTTTCACAAGAAGAGTGAAAATAGGAAGAAAAAATATATAAAATAAAGTAGAAATTGATGTATAAATAATGTGAACTGATGCAATAATTTCTAGATAGTTTTTTTTTACATAATTAGATATCGATCTGACTTATTTTGAGATTGAAGCTATCTCTATCAAAACTTGGCAAACCATCAAATGTCAGTCAAATTTTCAAAAAACTCTCCAAAAAGTGCCAACCCCCTTCGATTACAAAACGTCTTGCTATTACAAAAAAAACCCGCCTCATTTCAATTTAAAAACAATTAGCAACGAGGATGAATATTGTTGCATCTCATCTTTGCTACACCTCCATATACTTACATACACCCCTGCTTTAACCTCACTCCCTATCAATACACTATTTATTTATATAAGTTACTAACCATAGGAACACAAACCTTATCCCTAACAGCCTACCCCTAAATCACACCCTTTTTGCATCAGAGCGTGAATTTCTAAAGAAATCTCCCTCAAGTTTCGAGTCTGCCGGGGCGCATCAGAGATTGATGGCAAGGGCTGCTCCGTGGGCGTCCGAACACCTGCACTAATTACGCCGCCCCGGTGTCGGGTGCAAGTGCGACGAGTTCCGGCTCTTTTTCTGATGGACATGACACCGAGTAATGGGAGGGTTTCTTTCGGACAGAAGGGAGAGGAAGAACTTTTTTTTGAGAGGGGGCTTGTTGCTTCTCTTTGAGTTTGTTTGTTGGGACACTTTGATGTTTTGAGAATTAATGGATGTACGCTTTTGAGTTATTCAAGCCTCCAGGGGTGTCAAAACTATACTGGAAGGATGAGTTTTATGATTGAGGGTGGGTATCTTTTGTGTTTGGGAACTTTTCGAGTTTGGTCAAACTGTTGGTGTTTTTAATTTTTTTTCGGATATTGTTTTCATAATTTGAGTCGTTGCCAGTGGCGTAAGTAAAGTATGGGTAAAAGTGGAGCATCCCCACAAAAAAATATTGGAGAGGAAAGTGTAAGAAATTTTGGGGCACTCTATAATCAAGCTTCAAGACTGAGTAAAAAATTTTTCAAATCTGAGTATGCCACATGCTCTAACTGGCTCCGAGTCAAAAATTTACTCAAATTTAAACACATGCATAAATACTTATTACTTCTGAAAATATGAAACACTTTTGGCTTTTTTTTGAGTTAGTGAAAACATCGCTAAACTCAAATTTAAAACTATTTCATTTCTCTGAGTGGGATGTATAGTGAATGTTATCGTTTGAAATTTCAGACATTTGGGGAGTAGTATCCCCTAATCCCCTCAAATGGTATAAGCTTTCTCATTTCATCAAAGAGACTAAAAATATTTGAGCAATCGAAATCCATCAAAATCATACTCGTACAATTAATTTAGCACAAGGTTTTAAAGTTATGTAAACTTGATCTAGCTATGGGGAATACAATGACCTAGCTTCGGTTTGTTAACTGACATACCCTTAAAATATCCATTAAAATTTTAAACACCAGGAGGAGATGATTCAAATTAAAAAATGCCTCAACTAACGGAATCCCGTTTTGTCGTTTTCCAAAAATTTCAAAGCGTCACCAACAGAGTCCGATCGGGGCAAATTATGTTCCCAAATAAACAAAAAGTGCCAACAAAAAACAAAAATAGATCGAAGACGAAGTCGTAGCTAAGTGACCGAGATGCTCGTGGCTTTCCCCGCTGCGAGCGACCGGAATCAATTGATCTGCAAAAAGGAGCAAGCAAAACCTTGATCGATTTCAATCTGTGGGGATGCCGGCTGAATACAAATTATATTTATCCTCCGCTGCTTCCGGAATAGTTCCCAGTCACGCCACCGAGTGCGCCCCTCTCTCTGAGTAATAGCCCTCCCTGCGCTCTGTGTCTTTATTTTAATCGCGAGTTCGGTTTGCTATGGATTTGCCCCAGAGAGTGTTTTCTTCATCTCTTCTTCTTCGATGACTTCATTCTTCCTTCGTTTTGGAGAGGGTCTGCTTTGCTTTTTTATGGGGGGATAGCGTTTTAAAGGATTGGTTGAATCGATATTTTAGTCACATCGATCCCGGGGGATATGTTCCTTCCTGGCGATCTTAAATAAAAAATTTTCCTGGATCTGACTATTTAAATTTTGTGGTGGATTCCGAAAGCTGGCGTAAATGACTATGATTTTAGGGTCTTGATACAGTAAGGCACCATTTATACGTCTTTCCAGGGACCGACGTAAAACGACGTATAAATGAAGAATTTTTGCATTGGAATGAATTGGGACTGCACGAAAACGATGTATAAATGGAAAAACCGTATAAACGAGAAACGTATAAACGGTGCTTTACTGTATTTCATTATTGGATACTTTTTATTTTTTATAACTTAAATTTTACTCACTAAATTTACATAAAAATTCATTAATTTACATTAAAATTCAACGTATTAAATGCCAAAAATACCCTTGAAAATATTGTTGAAGACCCAATAAAGGGTCCCACATTTCCCTAAACGAGTTGAAACACTACTTTTAAGAATCAAATTTCAGAAATTTTCTTAGCGGGGGACACCAGATTCTTTGCTTGGGACTTATAAGTGTTCTAAAAAGCTATAATTTTATCTTTTAAAGTGTACTTATATACGTAAGGGGGAGCTTTCGAAATAATGTAGAGATTGAACCTTGGATTGACCCGCAAGCGATAGGTTTTTTACCATCCTTGTAATTGTTTTCAATCAATGTCTTCAACTTTTTTTCGCATTAGTAATAGTCAATTACAATTCATTGACTTTGCTTTCTTTAATATCGTATCGGACATTTTTTTTAATTTACAAATTTCATCACGTCATTAAAGGAATAGCAGCTCACTATAACGGGTATTTATATCGACGCGCTCTTTTTACTTCGTAATCTTGGGAGAAAAATTCCTAGGTTAACCCTTTCGTGACCGCTTCTAAAGATGCTTCAACACGAAACTTACCCCATCCATTTTCTCATCAACTCTCCATCCTCCGAAACTTTTTACCCCTCTCAACGCTTCCACCAACACATCCTTCCGAAACACCGTTCGAATTTCCACGACCCCCTTCCAAAAACCCCCTCCCGAACACTCGATACATCACCTCGGAGAAAAAAAAATCATCCCGTCCGAGAATTTTTAAAAAAGTCGCCACACCGTCGCCAACTACCGCGCCAAGGGAGAGAGGGGGCGTGGACCGCGGGTGACAGGGCGCATCACTCACGGGGTGGGGGAGGGGGCAGTTATTGATAACCTCATTAACGGCCCCGGCGGCGGGGCCGACTAATTATCTGTTATGTCAGGTTAATTAATGAATCGAACGGAGCGGGCGAGAGAATTATCGAAGAACATTTTGTGTGAGCGCTCCTCGCCTGCTCTTTCTTCGCTGCGCGGAGGCTTTAAAGGGGGGTTCGATTTCTGCGAACGGATTGCTTCTTGTATTGTTGTTATTGGGTGCCGCGAATGGTGTGGGTTGTTATTGCACACAGGATGTGTGGGGCTTAAATTATCGATGCGTTTTAATTTAAACAGGCGAGACTGTGGATTGCATTGATGTGAGTGAGTGTGTATGGAAATGGAAGGTTTTCTGTCCTCTGAGATGTGATGATGGTTTGCTTACAATGTAGACGAAGTTTGCTTGCGAATTGAATGAAGATTTGGGGATTTAGTTTAAATGTAAAAGTTGTATGGGAAATGAGCACTGTTGCCTAAACTTCGAAAAAGGTTGTCAGGGGTTTTTATAAAAGTTGAGGACGCTTAAAAGTAGCTAAATTAAATTAATAAATTAAGTAGCATAAATAATTTAAGAGAAGAGAGAGGAGAGAGAGATTTCATCCTCTCAATTTACTTTTCTGACGAAAGAGAACAGCCCTAATATTTCTATACGTTAGAAATCTTAGGAAGTTACCTTTTTTACGCCATGCCTCGAGGGATCTTGGATCAAAGAATGGTTCAGCTTCACTTTTTAAAATAAATATTGACTTATGTAAGTCTATTTGATTCCAATTTCATACATTATCAAACTGTGCTTGGTGTTAAATAGCAACATGAAATCATTGAAATGTAAAGCAGGTTCTAGAATGCTTCTATGAGTAATTTTCCAAAGCATTAAATACAGAAAATTCTACAATATTTCTTGGCTAAGTGACTCTCTAATATCCTTGTTTTAAAACATAAACATCATAATTTCTCCCCTAAAGCCGCACAACACTTCTTAAAATCACATGTTTTCAAAAGTAATCGCATCTTTTACTTCTGCCTAGTTTATCCTTGTGTTTTTACGTCCATTCGAATCAACTAATCCGTCACACATGTTGCCTAAAGGTTAAAGTAATGTTGTTGAAGTATTACAACAGGTATGTAAACGCGATGTGGTGGTATTCCTCTTCCGTGATTGGCAACACGAAAGTGAGACATGATTCCGTGACGTGACTACGCTTTCATTAAGACTTGTAACGGGAGTTGTTTTCTTTTGTAACAACCTGTTGGAATATGGGTTATATAATTCTGTTATTGTGCGAGATAGCCAGAGCTTAAGGGATAATAATGATTGGCGTTTTTCTGATCTATTTATTAGGCTATTTGTACTTTTTGTTATTATTGTAAAGAGTTTATAGCTGTCTCATCTGGAATTGGAATTGTCATTTTGGAATTTCATGCTGAAACAAAAACTCAGTTGAATTCAATTTTGTGATTAAAGGGTAACAATGAGCGAAATATGATTGATACCAAGAAGTTAAATTCAAATTCGAAATTAATTTATAAGATATAAACGGGCCATATAGGTTGGGCATAGTAGCGGATGTAGAGTAAAATTATTTTGCAGCCCCTCCCATACTGTCCAATGCAGATATTTAGTACATTTTGAAGAAGAATTTGTGTCTTAAGGAAAATAATATAAAAACTATCAAACTACCGAAGAAGGGTGTGGGGGTCCTCTCCCTGAAAGTTTTTGAAAATTCCACTCTAAAAAACAGGTTTTTAACTAGTTTGGGTACACCTAGTTTGAATTTTGGATACATAATTTTAGATAGGATTTGCATTTTGATGAACTAAATGTAAAAAAGTTGTAAATAATAGAGCTACAGGCACAAAAAAGGATCTGGGGGTCATACCCAGAAAATGTTTGAAAATTTTACCCTTAAAACATGTTTTTAACTTGGTTTTGATACTCCTAGTTCGAATTTCGAACATCCATGCTTTGGTAAGATTTGATTTTGATAAACTTAAATCATCAAAATGTTTTGAATAGTAAAGTTCTAAGTACTAAAGGGAAGTTTGGGGTCCTCCTCCAGGAAATTTTTGGAAATTTGACCCTAAAACTCAGGGTTTTAGCTTGTTTTGGTAATCCAAGTCCTGCTTTAGATCAAAGGTTGTAAACATTTTATTATTTAAAGGATATAATTTTTCGTAAACAGGTCAAAATTTATATAACATTTCAATCTACTAAAAAATGCAGGAATTAAAAAATAAAGAAATGAAATTTGCTCTAAAAGAATTCAGAATGAAGAATAAATAAAAAGGCCCTCAACACAAAAGTATAAATAAAAAACGATAGATCTATGACTTTCATACATTCTGATTCACAAAACTGTACTGGGGTTTAACTTTCAATTTAACCCACCCATGCCAACATGCCAATCTAATGTACCTGCTCCAACGGACAGTGAGTTTTACTTCACTGCAGCAAAACAGCTCTAAAGGAGAAAGTAGTTTTACAGTGTTCGGCTGGTAAACAAGCATTTCAGTGGCGAAGATACAGTACTGTCATACCGCCAGAAGAAGAGCTATTGACGTCATACGATGATGCTGCGGTTGTTATAGCAACGAATTATTCCACTGAATTTCGGGGGTGATGATGATTCTTTTGGCGCTGAAATAAATGTTTTGCGCCAAATCTGAATGGCTATTTTTCAACTTTGTACTTCTTTCGATTCAAGAGTCACGGATGGGAATTTCCTTGCACTACTACACTGTAAAAAAAGAACGTCTTTTAACGTATTATTTTCCGTGAATTTTTCATGGATTAATTCCGTAAACTACAAAACGGAATTTTCATCGTGAAGTTTCCATTTTTTAATTTTCCTCTCCTCACGCATGCGTATTGTACTATTTCTCCACTCGTTTTGGTGAGACTCAAATATAGTTGTAAATAAGTAATGGAAATTTGTGCAAGCGTCTTCAGGCGAAACGAACCTTCAGCAAATTTATTATGGGTAAGGTAGTTATTAATCCTCTAGAATCCTAAGTTCGTTTATGACGTACCTTCACAGTCACAAACAAAGAACATGTTATAATAAGTTTTCCCATTACTGAATCCCCGCTGTAGCAGTGGTATCGTGTCTGATTAGCATGCAGCTGTTCGCGAGTTCGAACCCCAGTAAATATTATTTTATTAAAATTTCCAAAAATAGCAAAAATATATTGTTTTTATTTTTTGTATTATTGGTAGCAAACGTTACAATGCTTTAAAATAGAAATACTCTGATATACTATTTTTAAACAGATATTTAAACATCGTACAATCACTTTCTTCACTACGTAGCTGAAGTCTTAAAATATTGCATACCTAACTAGTCTTATTAGATCGCAAACATGTGATCTAAATAGTTGTGATAACTTGTTACTTTTGATTAGATTTGTATTACTGTGATCGGTAGTGTAAATTATTTAAAAGAATCGTCTATTTGGATTTTACGGATTGTTTGTCATTTTTTTTTCAAAATTATAATCAGGAAAATTATACATCAGAAATATAAAACGAACAATCCCTAAAATAACGGAAAGTTCCACTCCAATGACGAAAAGATATTAAACGAACGTTCTCTAAAATAACGGAAGGTTTCCCTCCTTTGACAGAAAAATACAAAACGGACATTCCCTCAAATGACGGAAAAAGAAAATACGGATACCTTCTCAAATGATGAAAATAATCCGGCAGCTGTGCTGCCGGGAAATTTCCGTTTATTGAAGAAAAATTTTTTTACAGTGTAGATCTAATCTTATTTATTACACCTGATAAGATCGATTTCAACTGATCAGATCTATTTCAAGTGATGTTTCATATAATCTGATCTATTTAATTTAATTTTATATTACCTGATTTACATTATCTTACCTGATTTGATTTTTGATATTTGTAATTTTTTTGGATTTAATCTGATCTATATCAACTTGTCTGATCTGATCTTAGATATTTTATTAAATTTTGCATTTAAGTTCAGTTTGCAGAGAAAAAGCTCAATGAGCAAATCTTTGTGAGGATTTCGAAGCGATCCGAAAGGTCCTGCATACTCAGCTTGGTGAGCGATAGCGAGAAGGGGGAGGTAGCTCCCTAATCTTATAAAAAAATATCAAAAAGATAATGAATACATATTTTTTATATTTTGCCACTTCACAAGTTTCTAACGCCTTATTTAAATTTTACAAGTTTAATGATTAAGTTATAAAATTTACAACTTTTAAGTTATATCAGCTATATAAAACTGACTATAACTAATTCCCTTAAAATAGCAATATAAAGGTAAAAAGTTTTCATGTGGAAAAAGTATTTCCGATTTTTTTACTGACGGGAAATTTCAAAGATAATCAATAATTTAATGTAGTTTAATAAAAGTTTTCTCATTCGCCAAATGTACGCTTAAAATGCCAAATATTGCAGTTCAATTCATACCAGCTTCCCTCTTCTTTTGGACTCGTCTACTCACGGCAACCCTGTTCATAGCTCTTCTCCTCGCGGTATGTCAGTACTTGGGATTCATCCTTTGACGTTCTTATTTTTATCAAATTTATGTGTAACTCGTAATTTGACTAAGAAAAAAAATCTAAAGCTAAGCTATTTATAGGTTCTCTTTTAAAGAAATAAAGGATTTCGGGTCTATGATAATCATTGAAAATATCTTAAGAACTATATCCCTTATTAAATTGTCTTTTAAAAAAAAAAATTTCAAGCAGTATTAAGTTAAAAAAATTAGATAGACTTAAATTATAGAAATGAATTTATAAAGAAAGAATAAGTAACTATTTCGGTGCAAATTATGTCCTTTTCATTTTTCAACTTTTGAATATTTTATAAACATCTTTCCGTAAAAACTTATATATATGTTTAATAAAACTGATGTTAAATGTTTATTTCATAAATAAATTTTTGAAATCGGTCAGAAAGTACACAATAGGAATTTTCTTATAAACAAATTTAACGCAAAAGTTATTTTTAAAGTTTATCCTCCAAAAGCCAAATTCAAGAGTTTCAAAGACTGACATTTAATTGTATTAAAAATTATGATAAATTACCTTTTTATTTTGCCTTTATAAGTCAAATACTTATGTAATGAGTTTAGGAATATATAAAAATGAATTAAAATTCTACGAAAACTATTAAAAAAGCACGAAATTGTATCTTAAAAATTTATTTATATCGTTTTCGCATTTAATTGCGTATGTAATCCACAAAAGCACAGAAGTAATTTCTCATTTGGTTAAATATATAGTTATATTACCTTGCAAAATAATGTAACAAAGTTAAAATGAAGGATGTTCAAAACTTTTCGAGCTATGGGTGTTGGCCAACAAAAAGCAATTTTTACGTGACAAAGAAAACTGCCATAAAATATTGAACTGAAAACAAAATCTCATCTGTTTTATGGAGCCAAGTAAAATTAATTAACCCTTACAAAAATTCTTTACTTCAGCTTCAAAATTGGCCGTTTTTGTTTTTTACTACCCTATATCTCATATCTCAGTTAGTTTAACCCTTTATTTACCGCATTATGATTAGCTGCAATTTTTTTCGTGCAAATACTTTTTCGAGTTACTAAATTTAAAATTAAGGGATATACATAAATAAAATAATCATCTTTAGAAAATTGAATCCGCTAGAGCCAATTACTTAAATTGATACTTTTGGGTACTGTCAGTACATGGAGTGCTAATTCTCACAATACAAACATAGCTTTTTTATCGCAGTAATAAGTATTAAAAAATAATACACTTAACTTTTGACTTTAACTACTTTCTTGCGGGAACAAAAATGACAATCATGTGAATCCGATCGAAATGGCAGCTAAACTTACAACTTCAGTTAAATCTATTCGCGGTACTTTTAAGTACCGTCGGTAAATAAAGGGTTAAGGGGACTCAGTACCAAAAATATTTTTTTCTCGAATGACAGGATTTTATTATCTTTTAAGGTGTTAAATTATGTATTTACTTCCTACTAATTCATATTTAGCCCAAAAAGCGATTAAAAAATTTATTTTTTAAAAAATTACAAAAAACCTCACAACAATGCCCAAAATTACCCTTAATTTAAATTGATACTATATATATTACCTTAATATAATATATTACCCTAATTTAATTGATTTGATTTTTTGTCTTAACATAGATCAAACATAATATAGTCACTTGTAGGCATGGAAATTCGATTATCTATAAAAGTTTCTGAAAAATTAAAAAACTCTGAAATTTGGCATTTTTTTTTCGAAAAATATCCTAAGTTTCCACTTTACTGCTCCGTAAAAAAATTCTAATAAATATATTATGAAATCCATGCCTGAAGATGTTAAACAGGTGTTACTGATAATGACTACAAAGTTTGAATTGGTTTGGATGGTTAGAAAAAAAGACTTGTGATTTTAAACATTAAAAACCTTGTTTTGAGAAAAAGCCGTTTAAAGATAGAAAACTAGGCTTCTTAACACTATCAAGGCATCAACTCAAAATTTTCACACTTAGAATCCCCGTATCCTTATGAAACTTGGTAGGAATAATTCCAAAGGTCTCAATTGCAAAATCTCAAATTCGATATTTTGACAAAATTTTGGTACCGAGTCCCCTTAATAACACTACTTCAGGTTTCCCTTGCTCTAACAACTCACATCCCCCATAACACCATCTTCTCTTCCAAAACACACTGCAATCCACCCCACCCAGTGGCCAAACGCAGCGCTGTACAGCCAAACACGGCAACCTCCCCTCCTTGTCGGAAACCCTTCGGCTGGGCAAAACCTCATTACTCAGTTGACGCAATGATTCGACGTCCTCCGTCCAGTCGGGCGATCGGATTCGCCGCTCTTCCTCCCCCTCCTTTTTTTTATTCGCCGGGTGCGGGGGCGTGGCATGACGCGTCGCATCTCGCGCCCCGAGCGCGCTAATCAATCTGCGGACCGTCGGCGGCAGGTGGGGGATTCACTCGGGGTGGGGTGAGAACCCTTACCGAATCCGTCTAGTCGTCGTGACACACCGTTCTGTCGTTTCCAGTATGTCGAATGGAGTAGGATTAACTTGATTTGGGCCAAAAAATCATTTCGTAAGGTTGGTTGTAAGGTATATACAATCGTAACAATGAGGTATACTGTGGTGCATTTCGCTGCTGAGGTACTCGTGTGATTTCAGAAAAGCTTATGGGAAGATACTAAGCTGTGTTAATTTATATTTTTAAATAATCAAATCAAAGTAATTCAACTATTTTTATTATGTATTGAATAAAATATTTATGCAAAGGTAGAAAATATTTCAACAACTAATGTAGCTGAAACTAAAAATTGATATTATTTTTTTTGGTTATGGGCGGGTACTACTGGATTACTAAAAATTATTGATATTGAACAGGAAAAAAAAATAGATATTTTTCTTAAATTGGTGGCAGAGAAATAACAAGATTTGAATTGAAAATAGTTTGGAATTAAAAAAAAGTCCTTATTTTACTATAAAAAACTACTTAGCCCATATCCCTTTCTTATTTTTTTCTGAATACGCCACTTATAAGTTGAGTTTTAAATTACTATTATACATCTTACACTTTCTTCGGAAATTCTAATTTAAACAGTGGTAACCGCAAAATTTTCGGTAAAAAAATAAGTTTTTAACAGTTTGGAAAGCTTTCGCAAGAAAAAAAAGATTAAAAAGATTAAAATTTTTTCTAACAGTCTTTCCTAACTCGTAAATAAGTTGTGTTCAATCAAAATGTTTGATTCCAGTTATCCAGATACGCAGTTGGCTAGGATAAAAGAGGACCCACCTGATGAAAGCCCAAGTAGGTTTCCACTGTGTGCGATGTGTAAAAAACTTCACCATCACACGTGAGGATCAGAAGAAAGCCGCTCAGTGCCTAAAATAAAAAAAGAAGTGGGTTAAATCTTCTCTTTATTAAAAAGACACATTTCAACACAAACTATGTAAATAAATTTGAAAATATCGATAGGTTGGTTGGTTTAGGTTTTAATGGCACTAGGTCCTCTTAAGAACATATAGCGCCAAAAAATATCGATAGGAGAAAGTGATGATAAGAAGTTAAGCCTGATTATTAAGCATTTGAAAATATATCTTTAAAGATATTTACTATGGCTGCTAAGTAAAAAATATAACAAATTTATTTGGAGTCTTAAATTTTATTAAAGAGGTTAATTTTTAATTTTAAACTTAATGAATATTTTTATTACACTATGTAGGTTTTAACTTAAATCTTCTTCGTTAAATAGTACATTAGTACTATCTGGAAATCTTTTCTGGAAGATGAGAGCATATAAATGTTGTTAAAGCTTAAGAAAATACAAGTTGGAATAGAATTTGTTTGATGTCCATATCCTTATAGAGGTCATAAGCGACACGCATTGCGGTTACTTTAAGGCACTTTTTCTCAAATCGTTCCTCATATTGTTAACCCCTACCTTTTATTTCCATTTTTTTATCAGAAAATCAACCTTAATCACATTTATTACAATCAAAAGAGAAACTGCCAATCATTTGAATGCTGGCAGGTGACAATATTACTCAAACTACATCAGGAAACAAACACACATCCGATAAAAAAAAAGACGATTTTTTTTCAGAAATATCTTTCAATCACACCACCGAGGTGGCTGGCTCTCCCCTCATTGAATCATCCATCAAATCACCCCTGAAGAGAGAGGTTTTTCATTGATACCCAGACAGCCGCGGCGTGAGACAAAACATCCCGCCAATAATGAGTCTGTTTGAATTACAATATTTTCGCATCATCCAGTGCCGCAATTCTGCCTTTGACGGTGCGAAAACAAACAGGTCGGCTCAATTAGTGGTACGAGGCAGATGTTTTCCTTTCATTATGCAATAATAACGCATACCGACAGAGGGGATCTCTTTCAATAGATGTCTAATGCCCCCTTGAGGATGAATGAATGAATGAATGAATGGCGGGGGGTCTATGTAGTGAGTGTAGTCGATTGGTTCTCCATGGAGGGAATAATAACTAGAGTGCGAATCAGACCTATACCTCATTGGAGTGACCACTTTAGCGTATTCACTGTAAAAAATAATCCTGCAAAAAAACAGAAAATTTCTGGCAGCAAAAGTTGCCAGAAAAAATCTGTAGGTTGAAAAATCCTGTAAACAGAAAAAAGCTGTAACCTACAGGTAAATGCTGTAAAAAGGAACTTTCTGTCAAGTGGGCTACAGATTTTTCTGTTGCCTCTCAGTAATTTTCTGCTTGTGCGCATGCACTTATTTTAGTAGAGTTTTTTTTAATTTTAATAGAGTTTTGGTTGGATCCTAGCAGAGCCCACACCCTTGCCAAAGTTGGTGATAATTCCGCCATCTTGGTAACCCTACTTTAATACACTAGATGGCGCTTGGCGCCATCTTGTTCTGATTTGGCGCTTTATTTCGGTTTGTCGCCAAGGGTGTGGGCTCTCCTAGGATTTTACCAGAGTTTTTTTTAATTTTAATTAATTGATATCCGGGGATAGAACCCGCGACCTACCGCATGCTAAGCACGCACGCTACCACTGAACCAAAGAAGATTCAGTATGACGTTGCCAATAGCTGTATCGGTGTTCGATGCAGTAAGTTTCTGTTTAAGTACAGATAAGCTAAAAAACTAGGTAAAAGCTGTTATTTTACATAAAATAAATAGAAGTGCGGTGGGAATGTTACATGACAGAATATCTCTGTAAACATAAAGTCACTGTTATTGAAAATTTCTGTTTTTCTACAGTTTTTTTTTACAGTGTTGTTCTTCTCAAAAGAGCCAGGAGCTATCAACAGACGGCCCTAGGTGCCGTTTTGTATGACGACTTCTGAAGAAATAAACTGCAGCATAGAAATGTGAGAATGATCATAAAGAAGTATAGATATAATAATGATGCTGTCTGTATATAAGGCAGTTAAAGTAGTTTTGGGAAGAAATATTAACGAAATACCGTACTCTGTGCTTTCTGATCAGCGGTTTAACAGTAATCAAATCAAGATTCCACCAATAAGAGTCGGCGATTCCTTCTTTGATGAATGGTTAACCGCTGATCAAGTAGCAGAGGAGAATACGGAATATTATAGTGTTTCATAATAGTATTAATGTAAGATGGATGAGGGCTGGAAGGTGTGAAGAGGTAGTCTTTTGGATAAGAAAATATAATCCCAGCATCCCCATACAAATTTATTTTAATAAACAATTGACAACTGAAAGAAAGTCCCCCCCCAAAAGAGCAAGCTTTCTTCACCGACATCACAACTGTATTTTGCAATTAATTAAAATTTAACTTGCTCAAAGTTGGGAATTATGATCAAGTTTGCAGAATTTCTTCCCTCTAAGAACATTGCATTTTCCATATTTGTAAGGTATTTGTGGCACCAATTTTTCTTTCACGCAGGGGTTGCAGCTCTTGCACTCTCAATTTACTCCCTCTCTCTATACCTCTCCCCCTGCAGAGATGCAAACAGGGCATTGTGTGGGGCACAAAGGACGTCACGCGTTTACCCCGTGCTGTGCCAATTACCTGTCTGTACACATTGGTTAGAGGAGAGTCCTCATTTTTCATGTTCCTGGTAGGTAGTTTGTGAGGTTTTGACGGAGAAATGGAGAAAGTGCTGCTTTTTTACGTTTTTGGAGGTGTAGGTTTGTTTTTCTCTTAAATATCAACGTGACTTCTATGGTTGCTGTAGCAACCTATAGCATAGCCTATAAAGAAGCAAGGCTTCTTCATTGGGGGAAAATATTGAAAATATATTTGAAATGCATGTTGGATTTTGGAAGTAGTTATATATTTTTTTGCAACACCAAGATAAGCAAAAAATATTATTGTGTAATATAATTTAATAATGTAAGGAATAACATCCTTAATTTAAATTTCAATGCAGTATTTTTATGAATAAAAAGTTAAAAGCATACATAATTTTACGATTCTGTTGTCATCTAACCATTTATCTTTGATCATAATTGTATTTTACTTCACTTTTTAATTAGACTTAATTAACAACCATTCACTCTTTACTATTATTATTTTAATTTTCAATTTACACTATTGAATATACCTAACTTATAAAATTAATTATTCTGACGTTAAAACATTACGGAAAGGGCTATTGTAACTCTAAGCCTTTTAAAACTCTTATATTTTTCCACCATTCACTCACAAGAGATATACATCTAATTCATTTATTTCTCAATGAACACCTCCCAATATTTTCCTTTTAATTAACCCGATAAAATATCTCCCTTCAAATTGTAACCTCGAACCAACATCCAAAGGTCACGACTTTGATCATCAGTGACGCACACACTACTTTTTCAAGGTGATGGGTCCAGCACTAAAAATGATTAGAAAGCATGAATCAAACGCACCGATACCCATCTATCTGAATGGAATTGCCCAATTGACACCTGTCCCAATTCCCACGACCGAGCCGCCTTGACACAAGGGGACACAAAAGACATTTGACGTCACAGGGGGGATGAGCAGAAGAAGAATTTGTCTATTAATCTCTTTCTCGCTTCTGGCAGATACTAATGAGCCCGAGACCACGGGACGCCAACGACCCCCTCGTAAAAGGGGATGATATTTTTTTCTTTTTCCTCACCTGTGGGGTCTTGAGAGCAGATTCTTTCATTACTGTTCTTATTGTAGCAATCAGTGACATTCCCCCAGGGTAATTACTTAGGGAGGGAGATGTCTGTAATGGTCCGATTTAAGGAAATCGTTTGGTTGGGAAACACGGACAGGGTTGTGGATATAAGGCATTGACAGGTGAGTTGGGTCAGTGCCGGTTTTGATGACGATTAAATATATAGGAATCGATCACATTGTCTGGTTATTACGCCATTGAACTAGTGGACTGTTTCAGTCACATATAAAGCTTTGCTGAGAGTAGGTAGTGGAGTTTTTTTTATATCAGCCTTGAAAGGGTCAGGAATGAGGAAAATATTTATAGTGATATAGTATTTGTTGTTTTCTCTAGTCAACTATGACAGTAAATTTTTAAAAACTAGAATGTCTTCCAAGATATTTCTGATAGTTTTTTTTGTTGAATTGTGAAAAAATTTTCTGTCTATGCCTCACCTTTATCTGATCAAAGCCTTTCTAAATTTTCCATGCCCCCCATGTCTTTTTCTTTTTTGAAATCCTTGAAAAGTAAATAAAACCGCGTGGGCCACATGTCCAGACTGGGGAAAAATTTGGTTAAAAATTTTCAAATTGCTCCCCTGGAAAATCATATTGCCCTCTGGTGGGGTGAGTGGGCCCCTGGTGACCACGTTGAAAAACACTGTTCTTGAGATTCTAGATTGATAATTATTCTCCATATTTTAGTTTTTTTTAGAAACTAAGCATATCGGATAAAAGAACCCTGTACTTTGCTATTACCAAGCAGGAAGGGCGTGATATACACCTACATTATCCTACATGGTACACGCAAAAACTAATAATCTAGAAACAGAAAAGCTCTGGCAGCAAATTTGCCAGAGCTCCTTTCCTTTCCACGGTGTTTCTCTGTTGACACGGTGTTTCTCACTTTTCCTTACAAGATCCCCTTGTGGTATCTACAGTGGCGGCTCGACCATAGGGGCTGCGGTGCTGCAGCACCCCCAACCAAAATTTCTCGAAATACCAATTTTTATTTGCTTTACAATATTTAAAAAATTATCTATTTCCCCCCTTTCATCTTTGTCTTTTATAATCCTTTTTCAATTTATTATTCTCTGCTATGCCGTCTCGCCAACAGATTGCTTTCTGGGTCGATCAGCCCCCGCAGATATACCAATCGTGGTATAAAACACTAGCTCTATCATATCACATCAAAATATCAAGAATTTAGCATGCGAATCTGTTAGGGGGCATCCATAAATTACGTGAGGTGTTTTTTCCAAAATCTGGACCCCCCTCCCCCCTTGGTGAGATTTAGTGAGATTTTTCTTGACCCCCCTCCCCCCCAAGTGAGATTTACCTACAACTTTGAAATTTTTTTTTCCAAAAATTATTTGCATTTTGTGCTTCATAGTACCTAATTAAGTTATAATTAAGTTAAAAAAAGTTGACGAGAGATTTTAATCGACCCCCTCCCCCCTTGGTGAGATTTGGTGAGATTTTTCCAAACCCCTCCCCCCCTTTTTGACCTCACGTAATTTATGGATGACCCCTTAGGAGAAATGGGGCTGCTTTTCAGCAGCCCCGACCAAAAGAATGATAGCTTTTTCTCTTGAGAGAGCTGTGAAAAAAAATTAAGGGAAGAAGAAAAATAAACGATTTCTACTACTTATAAATCACATTCGCTTTTTAGCTTATCTCACTCCAACGCAGTTTTAATTTTTTATTTATAGCTTCTTTTTTTCTTTTCAACAGAGAGAGAACAAAATCTTTTCTGATGTTTCGGCAAGTCAATAAAGATTTTTGTTTAATTTTTTGTAGCCAAGGTTTTTATTTCTTTTTATAATGAACAATTTGAATTCGAAATGTTGACTTTAGTTTCATTTGCTTTTATTCGTAATAATCAGCTACAGCTAAATATATAGTCCAAGAAAGATAAGGTTTGAAGTGGAACAAATTGTAAAAGAAAGTTTGATGGGTGATTCTTATAGGAAATTTTCCGTAGAAAACGATGATGAAACGTATACCAAAATTAACCGTGTCCTTTAGCCAATATGGCGGATTTTCCAAAATGGCGGTCAATCGTTTTTAACTTATTACTTCCTAAAAATTGTTAATAAAATTATAAATTTTGCAGTAAATGATTAAAATTTAGTAGCAAAAACAATGGGGAACTGTTTTTTTCTCTTACGATAAGTCATTTATCCAATATGGCGGATTTTCCAAAATGGCGTCCACTAATGTTTATAGTAAGTAAAATTCTGATGATAAATTCGTAATTTTTTCAGGATATGGTAAGAATTAAGTCATAATAATATTCATATCAGTTTCCTCTCCTGAATGTATCAAATATGGCGGATTTTTCAAAATGGCGGACAATCGTGTTTTTCTTATTTGCTAAAAATCGTTAATAAAATAAAACTTTTGCAGTAAATTATTAGAATTTAGTTGCAAAAATAATGTGGAACTGTTTTTTTTCTCTTACGATAAGTCATTTATCCAATATGGCGGATTTTCCAAAATGGCGGACACTTATTTAGAGCCTCTTTATTTTTAATTTTTTTTCTTAATAGTTAGAAATATTAAATGTTATTTGGTAAAATATAAGCAGAATACTTATATTTTTCTAAAATTTACTGGTAAATAATGTTAAAGGTAGGTAAAAATTCAAAAATTACCATTTACCACTAAGTTTGAAATATGGGGCCGCCTTTCTGGAAATTATTTCTATGTATCGCAAAATCTTGGTTAATATACTATTTTATAGGTAATTTAATATATAAATATTTATGTTATGCCAAAATAAAATTTATTTATATGTAAAAACGTTAAAAATAAAAAGGCTCTAAACATGTGGCCGCCATTTTGGAAAATCCGCCATATCTGATACATTGAGGGGGAGGAAACTTTTATCAATATTATTGTGACTTAATTCTAACCGTATCCTGTACAAATTATGAATTTATCATCAGAATTTATGTATTATAAACATAAGTGGACGCCATTTTGGAAAATCCGCCATATTGGATAAATGACTTATCGTAAGAGAAAAAAAACAGTTCCACATTATTTTTGCAACTGAATTCTTATAATTTACTGCAAAAGTTTTATTTTATTAACGATTTTTAGCAAATAAGTAAAACACGATTGTCAGCCATTTTGAAAAATCCGCCATATTTGATACATTGAGGAGATGAAACTTATATGAATATTATAATGACTTAATGACCCCTTATAATTTTACCATCGAGCCGCCACTGGGTATCTATATTGAGGGTATGCGGGACCTCCCCAGAAAAACTCATTTTTAGAAACGTTTTGAGCCTAAGGGGGGCACTTTTCAACACTATTACCTTTACGTTTTGACCCAAAATGTCAAACTTTTGGGGATTTTCTAGAAATAAACACTGAATACCCCATTTTGTTACTAATGGGGGGTATGGGGGTCCTCCCCCAGAAAAAATTTTGAAATTAGACCTGTAAAAGTTGGGTTTTTACTCATTTTGAGAACCTTTTTGGGTCTGCAAGGGGGGCACTTTCCAGAGTGCCACCCCCTGGATCCGCCACTGGATTTGATAGGATTGGATTTCTTGACATATATTTTCTGGTTTGTGTCCTTGATCTCTCAAGAATCAGCTTATAAACAAACCTTCGACAAGAAGACAAACACAAACAGATTTTTTACTGACAGTGGCGTAGCCAGAAAAAAATTTCGGAGGGGGATGTTGATATTTCGGGAGGGGATATGGGGTATTTTTAGTGGTTTTCTATGGTCAAAAGGGAAATTTCTTGAGTTTCGGGGGGGATATATGCCCAAATCCACCCCTCTGGCTGCGCCCCTGTTTACTGACACAGAGAGAGAAAATACATCCTGGGCAAGGCCGGGAATCGAACCAAGCGACCGGTACAGCACACAGGCTGATATCGTATACTCAGTTGCAATTTAACTTGAGCCTGTAGAAATATGCTGAAAGCAACCAAAGAAAGTAGTTCCCCGCGAGGTGTCTGAATTTTGAGTGAAATTTAGAGCTTCTGTTTTGAATGATGATTAGTTTTTTAAATCCACGTATATTAAGCATCTTTTCATCCCGATAGGCATAAAATGTTCAGTATTGTTATTTTTTAAAGTGGCGTAACGCGTAGTAGTACAACTCGCTCTCAAACTCGCCAGCCAATAAGAGCTTCTAGCAACCCAGCAGGCTTCCTGTTTACTCAGATTTTCTTCCGCGTGGCCATGACGTCAGGCTCAACTTAAGTTGCATTCGAGTATAGTGGGAAGCACGTAAACTGCTACGACTTTTTCTGAGAAAATACCGTGAAAAGGAAAAAAAATGCTTTGGCATACTTTTGCTGTCAGAGCTTTTCTGATTCTGCGCGATTATTTTTTCCAGTGTATATGGCATTACTTAAACGATGGGTATACAAAATTGATCCCATAGAATGCGTAATCTTTTTTTCAAGAAAAAAATGTGGAGCGTATCCAAAATGTTTGGTAATATGTTTTTTAGACTTTGGGAGACTTTAACTTAAATGAACCAACCAACTGAAAGAAGAGCTGAATACTGTAGCAACCTCACTTTACAGCAAAACAGTCTTTTGTTTCGTATCCAGGTTAACGCTTAGATTTGCAAAAGTGACTTTTTATGTTTCTACTGCTTGAACTAAATTAGTAGAAACAAATAAGGGAGCTTATTCCTTATGACAATCACACACACATACCCGAATGTCATTATTGGAGCGTACGCTTAATAAAGTGCGTGACAGTTTTCAAAACAACCCTTGGAAAACAAACGAAAAAAAAAAGGCGATTGTTTGCGACAATTTAATGCAATTACTTAATATTCTCCGAAGCTTATTTTTCACTTCACTTCACTTGACAATCTTTTCCTCAGTGCAGCAGACGATACTATCTTTCGCGTGCTCGCCATGGCAACGGTTGCCAGGGGCAACGGTTGGGGCGCGTGTCATTAGAGGAGACGCCATTTCAGATAGCGCTCGGAAGCCGGACAGTCAGTCGGAAGTCAACGATCCGCTGGCCAATCAGGAGCTCCGTTGTGGCTGTCGCTATGGTGACGGTCAAGACTCGGAGAACTACCACAGGACAGCCTTTCTGGTTGCGAAAAAAAAAAGAGTTCGTCTCGGGGAAAAAATGGCTCAGGAAACGAGAGGGAGGAAGACATCTTATTTTACCATCTCTCTCTTCTTTTGGACATTATGTATTTACTTTTTATGTTCCTCAAAGGGGGCATTTTTTTTATCTTGGGGAAGGCGTATAGGAGAACGTTTTTACTTTTGGCATGGAAACTTTCTGGATCATTAGATAAAGTGGAAATAGGACTGTATGTTAACTGAAAAAGTAGTAGTTTGGTTTGTAGGACGGGATTCAATCTTTTGTGTTTGTCTATTTCAGAACCCAGATTATCCAAAGCGGTCAAAACGGTTCTTGCTGTCGGTAAATAAAAAATTTCAGATAAAAGAGAGCACTCTTTATAATGGTCGTCTGGGGACAACAATAATAGAGTAATAGTTAAATCTTTTTTTATATCAAAATAAACTAACTTCAAAATTAACGTAACAACTTAAATAAAAACTGCCGATTTAGAAAAGGAGAAAGAAACAATACAAAGATAATCATTTTAACTTAGAGGGGCTTTGGATGTATGACCCTCCTAAAAGAAAAGTTACTCACTTGAAGGATAAGGTCTCCTTCTGGCAGGATGTCGTTGTACATGTGGTCTCGTGACTTCATGGGGTGTTCCTGAGCGGACCTCTCTTGATCCTGGTACAGTGCGGCTGAAAGAGACAAAAAACATCAGCCATGTACAATCAGTCAATACACATCAGCCAGATTAGTATGTCTCCTCATACTAAAAAGAAAAAACAATAAAAATGAGTTCCAGATTCTAAAATATCAATTTCTTCTTAAAATTGATATTTGTAATGTGTAAAGTAATAAATTTAGCTTAAATCTTTGCTTGACCGTATTTGTTTGTCGGGTGCCCTCCAATTCATTTCCAGATGATCGATGGAAGATAATTTGTATAACTATCAGGGGCATTTACATGAACCCTCAGATCTTAGATCTCCCCTGCATGAGTGAATGTGCTTACTAAAATAAATTCACCATAATATTATCTTACATTGACATTAAAATTAACTATTCTTTGACCATAACATATCATTTCATTTAAATTTCATGTCAGTTTTTTTACGATCTCCAGAGATTTATTAAAAGTTAATAATAATAGCTTAGGGGCCGTTCAAATATTACGTAAGCACCTAAGGGGGGAGGGGGTTTGCTCTTTGCTTATTTTTCCTGACAAGGGGGGAGGGGGGATATGAGTGATGCTTACGTAAGATAGTAAGATACTGCATTTTCGAAAATCTCTTGCTTGTTGCATAAATAATTTCAAAACTGAGTCAAAAATAAATTTAACAAAAAATTGAACTAGGAAATCTGAAGTAAGCACTTTTTCTGGGGACAGACCCCCCATTCATTTTGAAATTTTAACCCCGAGAAGTAGTGTTTCGACTCATTTTTGGACAGGTTACACCCCAAAAAGGACAGCCACTTGTATAAGTCACCTAATTTTCAAGGAGAAAAATAAACAGTATTTAGGTACTAAAAGGGAGTCAAAATTTCAGGGGGGGGGGGGTCCGGCAGTTTCTTACGTAATTATGGTGGGGGGGGTTTGAGGTTTGCTTATCTTTCCTGACAAGGGGGGAGGGGGGGTTAAAAATGACCAAAAAAGTGCTTACGTAATATTTGAACGGCCCCTTATAGATGGTTAAACTTATATATTTTTCTGCTCAAAGACAACCAGCGTGTGGATTGACTTTGTACCCAAATGTTAGTTGCAACCATACTTTGGGCATACCGTATGTTATGTATGTTCGTTACGTCGAAAACCTCTATTTTCGGAAAAAAATATTTTTCCTCTCGACGTTGAGTATTTCTCTAATTTAACTTGTTATGCCGAAAACTCTATCTCAAAATTTTTTCTCGTCCCTTCGATATCGTCATATTGAGAGTTTACTTTATTACGTTAATAATAAAGGAGTAACATGGTAATTATCCATGGTAATATGGAGTAAGCTTGAAGACGATCTAAAAAGAATGCCATAAAAATCTAACCAACCAATCTGAAGACAATCGGCCTCTTGCTTCATCACACACACAAAAAAAAGACAGAAACTCAAGAAAAGTTTTAATGGGGAGATTCCGACAAACATTCCTTTCGTTCTTCTCAACATTATTTTTAGACACTCAAAAATAGTCGAAATACCTTCATCCAGCAGAAACTCGACGAAACTCTTCAACAACGTGAAACAACGGCAAAAGGCAGAAACTCATCTATTTTTCAGGACCTCCATATATTAACTAGAGGGAATGCGGGAAACTCTGGGAGTCACGTCCTTCTCTTATTTCCCGCGCTCCTCATTGGTATTTCGGACAGAAAGGGGTGAATTAAGGGCAAATTGCAGGGTTTCGTCCGCAAGAGGGTTGGATTGAGACATTGCATCGGGCCAATGTGACACCTGGACATTAGACAGTGGTGTAAGTAATGAGAGATTCTGTTTCTGCCGGATTAGACTGCTCAACTTTACTCGGAAATGAGTTTGGCTTTTCATGTGTAGTAAATGACGCCGGTTTCTTGCTCGTAAGTGGGGGTTGGGTGCTGTAATAATAGATGGTGAGTTCTTTGGGTTGATTTTAGTTTTTCTATAATTAGTGAAAGGAGCTAGAGTTGGAAAAAGTTTGATAAAAAGTCTTTTATAAGATTTTTTATAAGGCTAAATACGTTGACTTAAAAACCCTTTCAGACCGATCTGCACTAAATTTTTGCATGGGATTCAATGACAATCTAGGGGGTCTAGGATTAAAAGGGTTTAAGTTCACAATTTTGATGGAAGACTGATCTTGTTAGTCCCCTCTGTATGGGCAAATGGTTTAAAATATTTAAGAGATTAGAACAAAAAACAATTTTAAAATGCAGGAAAAATATTGATGGTCTAAAGTTATTATAAGGTGCCTAGATTTGGAAATAGAGCTTCTTAAAGAGACATTTAGAATGTAGAATATTTCCAAGACGATGATATTAAATTTTATCAATACTTAAAAAATAGGTGTTTTCAATTTTTAGAGTGTGTTTTCTCTATCTTTATACTATTAAATAGATCAAAAGCAAGCTGAAAAGATAACTTTTGACATTTTGTTGCTAATTAGACATTTTCTTTGAATATTTTAAGGATCTTCTCATCAACTGGAGAGGGGAGGGGGGAGGAAATTCTATTTTTATTGATGCTTGAGCTAGTACAAAATCGTGCAGAGAGAAAAACTGGACGAAAAAATAAACAAAATCAACTTTAACTCACATCCTGTTAACTCCAGTATGAAAGCTATACTTTTTCATTTATTTAAAATACATTTTATGTGTCATCTTCGCAGGAGAGTGAAAAATCGAGCTTTCGTCTTTGGGACGTTTATTAAAGTGTAGTCGTACTCCCTCCCCCCGGAGCATAGATTGGAGTGACGGGAAAAATGAGACGATGACGGAAGATTCTGCTGGTCTTTTGGCCATGGCCCAAAGCTCTCCCGGCTCAACCCCTCTCTCTTTCAGACGATAATATGAAATATAAATACATCTATCTGAATCCAATTTTCTCTCTCCTTGTCTCTTTGGAACGTCTCCATTTTGGAATGAAAGTGTACGATGTGTAAGTCTCGATCATTTTATTATGTGATCTTTTTTTTGAAGAAAAATCAGAAGTTTTGTTCAGAAAAATTATTTCAGAATGATTTACTTTTTTGTTTGTAGATTTTCTTTACAAAGAGAAAGAGAGGTCTGTATAGAATATTGTGTAATGTGTAATTCTTTAATATTCCTTTCTTCTTTCATAGGAGAAGGAATTCCGTCTAGCAAGAAGTTAAATGAAAAATGTTAGCTAACACTCTTCATTCAAGTTTAGAATTGAGAAAATTAGAAAAAAAATGAACAACAGAAATATCGAGAGAGAATGTGAGATATAAACAAAGATGAAGAACAATTTAATACAAAATATAAAGGAATGTGAAGGACTGAGAAAAACAAATAGAGAAATTACCTTCCTAAAAAAAGAGATAATTGTTTTTCTGATTTTTATTATGTTATTAGGGTACATACACATAAGCAATGAGTTTTCATTTGTTTTCATCGAGGAAATTTTTATTCCAAACCTAAATTTCAGTCTTACTCTCTATGACCAAATAAGCTTATCGAGAGCTATTATAATATTTTAAAAACAAAAGCGATATAATTCAAGAATGTATAGATATGATGAAGAAATTTGCTATGATATAAATATTTTAACAATCAATTTTAATCAATGTTCGCCATTGATTTTGAACTATTAGTATAAAAATCATTAGACGGACTCGACGGATAGATATTAGTTCTTTCCCATGATGATCCAACTCAGCATGCTTAAATAATAACCCCTATCGTAAATCATATACTCAACCACTGTAATTTAGGTGGTTGTATGTCTCTTAAATATTTTCCCTTTAATCTTTCAGATATTTTGAAGTTTATAGTTCATAAAACTTCCAACATACTTGTTTAGTGTGGAATAATTTAAAACCCAGGGTCTTTTTTACATCTTTTCAATCGTGAAAATAATCCATATAATGTGTCTACATTCTCTTCACTGGTTTAGTAGTTACCTAATAGAGTTATGGTTGAGAGAATATCTCCCTAGTAACTCGGATTACTAAAGGAATTCATCTCGCTCACATTGTGTCACATCTGGTTTCTTTTTTTAAAGTTTATGGCCACCCTAAGAAACACATCGCCGGAGCTTTCTCGAATTTATTGGGTAATAAAGGAGGACTGGATAGTCTTACTACAAAGTCTTAGAATGAGGTATCAAAGCTTCGTGTTTAAAGAAACGTGAAATGAAAATTGTCTTTTTCATTGATCGTAAACGTTTTATTTACTTTTTGAGATTACTGATTCCAAGAAAGTAAAAGAAGTCGTCGGAAAATTTTTCTTTCAATTCTATTACATGATTGTAAAATACTTTATGTGTTTTTAATCCATACTGTCGCTTGATGTAAAATGAATGATAAATCTGCATTAGAGTAAATTTCCAGAAACCCTATACGTAAGGTTTTAACTATATATCTCTCGTCTTCTTCACTTATGCTCCAATCCCATTGTCTCTCATTCCACTGTAAAGCGAAACACATAATACTTATGCAAAAATTTTTTAATACAATTGAGGGATTTGTAAAGATAGAATTCGGCTCAAACTAAGCATAGAAAGATTCCTTTCGTGGAGTAGATAAAAAACCCCGACAACTAAAAGCCTCTGCGACGATTTTTATATTTCAAAAAATGTGATGGCATATCCGATTAAAACTTACATACGAGAGAAGACTATCTCCTTCCACGGCGCAAGCATGCATGAAAAATGGATATTTTCAAACATCTTATTGTGCAAACATATCCAAATAGAATAGCCCATGTTCACGTTTTCCATCATACACCGTGACGTCATATTCCTTTTTGTTGCGATTTTCTCGAAAAATATATGGGTCGTTGAGGTACAGTTTTCTGGGCATCTATTATGTACCCCACGCAAAAAATTTAATTGTGCAGAGTTTAGGTCGATTTGTTGAAACACCCTGCATATACTTTATATGGAACACACATATGGCTCAGCTAATTTAATTGATTTTTCGTTTTTCCTAAACCCAGAATACATTCTCTTTATAAGGGGGGAGGAAGTATCCCATCATCACAGTCGTTCGACGGCGGAGAATCCCGGGGCTGAGATGCGAGTGGTCACGCGACCACATGGTCACGTGTGGGGTGTCGAGAGGCAGGAAGGGACGTGACCGCGACCAGATTTGTTTTGTGCATGTGCCGATTGAGTCGGATAAATCGACATTACGTGAATGGAAATAATGGTGTTTTTGGTGGGCGAGTTGGTTTGCCTTCTTTGCACAATACGGTTAACTAGGCAAGGACGACAAAATGAGGAATTTTGTAAAGGAAGAAGATTTTTATAAAGTTAATGGAAATTAGCTTAGTTGGATATTCATAAAGGTCTTGAAAGATTTCTAAGATTATTTGTTCCACATTTTGTTATACGCCCGTTTTTTTATTTTTTTAAATTTTTTTTCTAATTTGTTTAACATTTTCTACAAATACTTAACATATTCTTTAATTGTTAAAAACTAAATAGCATACTCACATTTTTTTCTATTTCATTTTTTGTCCATTAAAAAAGTAAGTATTTTTACAGAAAATTTGTATCTGTATTTGTAGTTTATGTTATTTCCGTATTTCACTCCTCCAAAAAAAGACAAGGAGTATTTTTACTCCTCCAAAAATCCTATAGGAATAACGCTGGTCACAAAGATTTGGCGCGAAGAGTTTGTTTTCAGCGCGTTTATGAATAACCATTACCCCAAAATTTAGAGAAAAAACCTGTTTCCATCTCGATCACCAAAAAGTACAATGTCGAAAGTCACAACGTTGTGCTTCTTTCATGAAACTCTTACATAAAAAAATTATCTTCAAATCCTTAAAAATCAGAGGCTTTTTATTATGAAAAAAAAACAGAGAGGTGACAGAAAAAACAGACAAAAATTTACATTTTTTTGCCATCAAAATTGATGATATAAAAACACGACCTTTTAAAATGGAATGGCACAGAAAATGACACTCCAAACGACTATGTTTACAACCTTCCCCTCGTCAGCCTAAGCATTAAGACGCGTGCCTTGAATTCCATTCTCAAAAAGAACAATTTATCACGACCCTCCTTAAACCGTGACTTCGAATTCATCTCAATATCGTAACAAAATAAAACCACCGCCAAAGTGTCCTTTTTCTTTCACTTAGCCGTATTTGCTCGCACGCAGTAATGACCCTCCCCCACCCTCAAATTGTCGTCTGAGACCTTCCACCTGAGGGGGACTTTAATCGCTTCCTTTTTCGAACGTTCTCACACGCACGTTCGTTTTTTTACTCTTCTCGAGAATAAAAAACTTTCCGGGCAATAAAACCGTTTTTTTTATTATTTCGCATATCTTTAAGAAGAAAGTGAGAGAAAGAAGAGCGAGGGGAGAAAAAGTCGCCTGCACGAGAGAGAGAAAAAGGCGATGTGAAGTGAAATGGTGATTGCCGGGGAAGGTGGAATTAAAATACTTTTTCCATTTCGAGGGGTGGGCGGGGGTGGAGGGAGATCGATCGAGAGGCGAGTTGCGGTTGCAGTTGAGGGAAGTCAAGTTGTTGAATGGGAAATCTTCGTGGTAGCTACGTCTGATGGAGATGATAATTTTGTGGGAGAAAAGGAGCTCTCTATTGATAAGTCACATCAGGAATGAAGATGATGATAACACTTATCTTTGAAGTATACAATCATGTGAAGTAATGCATATTTCTATTTTAACCATCTTTTATCAGGTAGCAAAGAGACATCGGGTATTTATAGGAAGGTTTTCCGGGTTGTTATGCCGTGGTCTAGGTGTAGTCGGGTAGTTTTGTAACAATATTGGGTAATATCGCAAATATCAGCGTCGGACATTTTGCGTGATTGAAGAATACATTTCTCAATTTTAATACTATTTTATAGAAATTCGTCCAATAACTCCAGATACGGAACGAAATATTTGGAGAGTATTGGAATACCATAAGGACGTTTGTCCTACAAAATTAGTGCATTGGTACATGCATTGGTGATATTTTCTTCTCTGTAAACATTTAAAATGAATTTCTATGGGTAGTTGAGTAGTTCTGCAAAAATAATCCTTTTCTTTTATTTGCTTTTACCCCATACAAGTACCTGTACACAAAATAGTAATGTAGGCATATCGCATATATGTATTGATTGTATAAAAAACAAGGCAATTCCTGTATTTTTTTATTCGATATAAGTACCCAAGAGAGGAATAATTTTTTTAATTACGATGATTTTTGTTTTTATTTAATTTTTTAAAGTTTGGCTTTAAAAAGGGCACGAAAACGACAAATGTCAAAATGCGACGTACTTCAATCCTATAAACATGGATTTTAAACAAATATTTAACTGTTTAAATTATTCGAACCGATTGTTGGTCTTCACTTTAAAGTAAGGCCGAAAGAAATCTGACGTCATTCAATAATCCTAAACAAAGGTGAATTGATTGCTGATTAAGTATTTTTCATATTTAATAAACTAAATTTTTTCATATCGATTTTTGAATTTAGATCAATTTCCTTAACTGGAATCGCCAATTGTTAAAAAATATTAAGGGGAGGTATTAACCCATATTTAAGAGCTTAAATTAAACACTCATCATCGTTATGAGCATTTTTAAGCTTAGGAACAGAATCAATCTATCAAGAATTCGATTCGCTGTTTATAGAAACGCAACTATTTAGCAACTTCCATAGCGTGTATCTGAATCCGGTAGCACAGTACCCGATCGATCCCCATATCAATTTCGCCCTCTCTCAGCCGTGGCTATTTACTTCCCTTTCTGCCCGAGCCTCCATTCATCAGTGAGCGCTTTTTGCGAAATGATGAGGAGGCCACACCCCGAGAAAAGCGAAAACGCGTTTTTCTCTTTCGTTCCGTGTTCTCCTTGCGGGGGCGCCACTAATTGGACGTGTGGGTTTTTGCTCCTGATGGTGATTGCTTCCCTCTGTGTGTAATTTATGAAGGAGCGGTTTGAAGAGTGTTTAAGATAAGAGGTTTTTTTAAAGGGCTACTGGTTTCGAGCATTGATCATTAACTTTGCGCCTTTCATCGTTAAATTTTAATTGTATTTGTTCGAGGTGTGTGCTTTTAAGAATTAGGCTGCTAATGTTTGAGCCGGAATACTTTTTGGTCTGTTTAACAAATCTGCTTGATTCTAAATTTGGTTTGATTCTTTATTTATTAGTTGTAAAATTCGAATAGATTCGATCACCTGTAACTCAGCGAATAAGTTAAAAACATGCATTCTTTTTACTTCTAATGATTTTTAGAATGCTACTCGGATATAATTGGAAGCTGAGAATGCTTTATTCGAAACTTTGAATTATGTATGTTAAATTTATTTTATGACAAGTTCAAGGTAACAAGGGGAAGTTTTAAAGAATCCTCAATTTTGAGCATTAGGGACCTTCTTATATTGCACTTTAATTCAATGAAGTAAAGTTTCACATACAAATATAGTATATTTAAAAGATTATTCCAAAAATGGAAAGTAACTTATATTTTGTCGACATTATGTTAAAAAATAATATTGATATTATTTTAAAACTGAGTCACTTGTGTAAAGTAAGAAGTGTTCTGGGGAGAATTGAGTTAAATTTGTATAAATTAAAAATAATGATAACAACAAGTTATTAAATTTCTTTAGTATTTTTTAATAAGCATTTACATATTTTTTGCTGATGTGTTCTTGTTTTAAACTTCTATCGTTTATGCTTGAATGTAAATACAAAAATTAGTTATTTTATTAACAAGCTGATTCATTCAGTTTAAGTTTCCAGTTTTTTTTATACGAAGTATTTGATTTTTTCTCCAAATGAAAAATATGATATTGATTAATTTGTGTGAAAAAGTTAGTTATAAAAGACAAGACTCCTTATAAATAAATAATAAAAACTAATATAAAGTATATTTATAACGACAGATGATAAATATATGATGTGCGGACTGATTTATGATAAAAAGATTTCAACACCACTCTTAGTTTGAATTTGATGGATAAGCAATTATACTTTAATGGGATTTCAATCAATTAAACGCAAAGGTTTCTTCCAGTAATAATCTTCGAACTCCGGAGTTCTCACTTTTGTTTTTGCCGCTTTTTCTTCTTCTTCCGCATTAAGAAAATATCGACTTTTCCCGCATCTTTTAATCTTTCCTCCCCGCTCCTTCTCCACAACTCAACTCTTCCCCAAGAAAAAAAAGCAAGGCACCACAAAGTGCGATTTTTCTGACTCTGGCTCTCGCAAAATGATTTAAAACGAAAGAGGGAAATAAATAAATAAATAAACAATGAAGTGAGCGGGCTCGTATAGGGATGGAAAGAACTAGAGGAAGGGTGGGCTGCAACCCTTCGAAACCAGCATCAGTGTGGTCACAGAGACGGGCTTAAAACATTATGAATGAGATGTTTTCTAAGGTAAAAAATTGCATGCAACACACAGAGATAGAGGGGAAAGCATGTTTATAATGCAGAGTGTTGAGTAATTTAAAAAAATAAAAACTATTGTTTTACTAATATAGCGATTAAAAATGGATATTTTTAAAACCTTAAGCACCTTAAGATCGCTGTATAGGCGTTTTTCTTTAGATTCAGTGTGCTTCACCTGATTTACTTCTAATATTTTACTTAAGAGAGCATGAATTGTATGTGTTTTGGAGTCATTCAAATCAATATTTGAGATTAAAATTTTTCTTTGGAAGTTAGCCTCAAAACAGGCGTTGGTTACACTAAGCATGCGGCTCAAAAGGATAAATCGTAGGATAGTAAAGAGTCCCAAACACCATTTATTTAAGTATGGGTTAAATCATACATCATTGTTGATTCAGATAAATGTACAGTACGTTTTTAGAGTTCTAGGTGTACATATAAAGCGACCAATCACCAAAGAAATTATCCATTACCTCTACTTTGAATAACTTTTAGAAAAGGGTTAAGTCGCTTGGTATCACTCAGTTTTCCATCAAAGGTTTGATGCCATCGATAAGTTTAAGGAGAAGGGTTTATTTTATAACATTATAGAAGTGGTGGTAAAAATGTTTTGGAAACTTAAAATATTTTAGTATCAAAATGAAATGTAATTTCTTTTGCGAAGTCCACATTTGGTTATCCTCAAGTTAATACAACCTTTAGCCAGAGGAATACATTCCCGTCGGAAAATTTTTTCTGGTGTTCCATAAACCAGTATCAAATTATATTGGATCCAGTATAAATGATACTGGATCCAGTATAATTCATACTGGTTTATGGAACACCAGAAAAAAATTTCCAAAAGGGTTCTGCTTTGGTAAATAATGAAAATCGTGCGGATTTTATTTTATTATAATCTGTTCATTTTGAACTGGCGCTTGAAAATATTCCCTTCCCCCAACACCGATCGGTAACCATAGCAACTATACTCGTCAAAGTGACGAAGAAGGCTTACTATTGGCTGCTCGAAGAGCGTAACAATGGTTACGCTTCTAGTGTGGGGGAAAGCACTATTTCTCAAGCGCCAATTCTAAATGAATATAGTATAATTTAGGTAGCTTAGGAGGGTTTTTAAAAACATTTATTATGCTAAAATAAAAATATTATAATTAGTAAATAACTGAAACCTTTGAATATTTTGATGGTAAAATTATGTAAATATTGAAGTTCTTTATTTATTTTCCTTATTCCCTTTATTATTCAGTGTTAAAATCCCGAGGTATGGTGCCTGGCACCATTTGACGACGCTACCTAAAATTAAATTGTAATATGCCAGAGTCCTGGCTTTCACGTTCCCTCTATGCCTTTCCATCTCTACGGTGGAGGAGCGGTCCGCATTTAAGGCCGCAAAAAAGGAAAGGAGGGAGGCAAGTAAAAAAAAAAGGAGTGAGCGGCGAACTCCCGTAATGACAGCGCTCCGGGAAAAGTGATGGGCTTTTCGGCAGTTTTCCTTTTTTACCTCATCTCTCTTTTTTTCGCCGGTTTTTCTCACTCCGGTTTTATTAAATGGGAAATAAAATGATTTATCACTGCAGTTCCCAGGAAAAGGTCAATTTTTGAAGGGAAATGAAGTTGAGGGAAATTCCCTCTGCGGAGTGAGTTTTACACCCCGTTTTATTAACTCTTTCCCCATTTTCTGCATGTAAAAAGGGGAGTGATTCTCCGGCTTTCCAGTCGTTTCCCGGAAATCGGGATTTTTTTCTTCTTGGAAATGGTGTGAAGGATGTTTATGAATCGACTGTGGTGGGTCTGTCTAATGGAGCAGTTTTGATTTGGTATTGAACTTTTTTCGAAGTTAAGAGATAGAAACGATTCTTGCTGAACTGGTGTCGTCGTATGGTGTGAAAGTTGGATCACTTATGTTTTGGTTGTGGTGAAATAACTTGTTTATAACTTGTTAACCTGTTTTGCATTAAATTCATTCTGAATCTGAAGTTAGACTCCTGGACAATCTGAGAGTTACTCCTTTTCCCAGAGTAATACAAAATGTTCCGATTCTCTATTTTTATTTTAATTAAGGTGTTTATTAAAACCAAAAATTATATATTTTTTTCATTGAAACTGAAATTATTTATACCAGTGGTTATGAAGCAAATGCCTTTTAAATCTTTTAAATGTAATTAGAAATAAATAAAATTGTACATAAAAAAGTTCAAGATCCCGAGAAAAATGAAAATTTTTCGGGATGATAAAAAATTTTAGTTAAAAAATTTTTTGAAAATATTCCTTTTTTATCCCTAGTTTTAAAACCCCATTAAACATTTTAAATACACTACCCAAAACCTAACCAAATAAGTTACAAGATAATTTTCCTCAGTTAAAATGCACTGAAATATTTCCCTTAGAAAAAACTAGTTAATATTTATTCCTACTTTAAATCATTCATCGTTAAAATGTTCAGCATATTTAAATGCAAAATTTAAACAAAATTTAACAAAATCGACAACAATTAAATTTAAACAAAATCGACAACAGGTCCCCCCTTTATTTACCGTACTTACAAGTACCGTCGGTAAATAAAGGGTTAATGACAATTATTAATTTCAACATATAGTCTACGCCTTTCACACCAGAGGTCGGGAAAATCAACCCCCTTAAGAAAACACCCATCCACCAAACCAATCGGGGGGAGGGGGTGTCCGCCCCACGTGCTCATCAACGGATCATCAGTCAAGCGCCCCGCTTAATATGTATTTAATTAAAGTAGAGGCGGCTCTATCGCTTTTCCATCGGCGATAATGATGCAGAAACGAGTGGGCAGAGAACCCTCCCCCTAAGTGAGAGGGAGAAATCGATTGGGTTTTCATGTGTTAGGCGTTTGATGGAAAGCAATTTATATTTATACCTAGATTTCTGTAATCAAGTATGTGGTTTGTTTGTTTGTTGATACAATAATCGTGTTAGAATTTCTCTGGGTAGATTTCGTGATAAAAGTTATTCGAAAGATTTTGGTTTGGATGTTACTTGAAGTGAACATTGTCCAGGCTTGTAAATTGTGATGATCTTGTAATTGAAATAAGGGAAAGGGGTTTTGGTTTATAAAAAATTGAAGCTATTCTATTTTACAAAATTTGCATTTACCATTTGCATTTTCTTTTTGCGTTACCGTCAAGTAAATGTAATTACGTAATCATATTTAAAGATTTGTATTTAAATGAGCTCCTATGACTATTTTTTTTTACAGTAAACCCTATTATTCTGCTCTTAGAACTTAAGGATAATGTTTTGCTGTCTTTCGAAAAATATAAAAAAAATCTTTAGTTTATATCTCTGAACATGCTATTATGAAAGAGTTAAGCTCTAACTAAATGAAAATATTGCTAGTGTACAAAATAATGATTTAAAATAGAATTCTTAATTGGTTTTAAAGCACTTTACTAACGAGGGAAAATCAACAACTTAACATTACAAACTTGACATAAATTTGACATAGCGAATTTAATCAATAGTTGTGAGTATTATTAACCCCAAAGTACTTTATACTTCACTATGTTGTACCTAAAAGTGCTTGATAACCAAGTATCAAAACCCTAAGCCATCTTTTTTTTGCCCAGCAGAAAAACCATCAATGCAATGAGAAGTTAAGTATCGACCCTTAAGTGTGGCTTTTTCTCGCAACGGTAGGCTTGCAGTAAAAGGAGTTTTACAGGAGTCGCTTGTTTTTTCTGCAACAAATGAATAGCCGCTGGGAAAGGAGTTTTACAGAGCAATTTTGGATTTCACTGGATGTTTTCTTTTCCTTCTCATTTCAAATTCAAACATAAAAATAAGGCTCAAATAACTTGTTTTTAGAAGTAATTTTTCTTTATGAAGGTTTATATTCGCATATTTCGTCACCTTAGAATCAAAAACTACTATCTCCATTCGGCAAACTTCGGGAATCCCGATTCTTGGCATTTAGATCGTTGAAGAAAATAATTTGATTGGTTTTGATCTTTTCTACTCGATCATGTCAGCTCTTACAAACCAAAAAACGAGCTTCTCCACCGATCTGATCGCCAAGGATCGGGATTCCCGAAGGTTGCCGAATGGAGATAGTAGTTTTTGATTCTAAGGTGACGATTTAAAGTAGCTTGAATAACCACATAATTATTTTCAGTTCTCTGGGGGACTAATCGTAATGTGATGTGATGCTTTATTAGATAATATACTTGGCATATACTTTCAAAATCTTGAAACGAAATTAATTAGGTTATTGATATATTTTGTTATTTCTTTTTCATGATTTTTTAAGAATAATTATTTTAATAGCATTTTATATTTTAGTAATGATGTTTATTTTAAACTTTTTAACTGTTACCCTATTATGTAAAGAAAAAAATGTAATTAAGTTCATACCATCAGTTTGCAAAATCATCAATCCACAATTCCCTGTCCTTTTCCGTAAATAGATGATTTTGAAACAAAAATCGGAGTCCTAACTACACATCCAGTCATCGAGGAAAGGGATCAGGCTGCTTTAACTACCACCTAGTATGACAACCGAATTAGTCGAGGCCGATTTATTTTCCCCATTAAGTGGAGCAGAGAAGCAGGTCGGATCGATGCCCCCCCTCTCGCAATTACAGGGGAGCAATACTCGTTATTAGCACGTGCCCCCCACGCAATTATCCGCCAATCGAAGAGTGCCCCCCCCCTCTTTTTGCGGGTTTCTTTGGACCGCTCCACCTACAAACTGATTCTGAAATGAGTAGAGCGGGAAATATATTTTTGACGGAGGATTTCGGGAGGGTGGATTGTGGGAGGTGTTGTTGCGATGGTTTTGTGCTGTAGTGTTTGGGGGATGTGTGGATTTGTTCATTTAAAATGCATTGTCCGATATCGAATTGCTTTTTTTCCCATAAATAAACGATACCTGCAATGTGTGAAACGCTTTTGCAACACTCAGTAGACGCAATGATGAACACTTTTAATCAAAATAGTTTTGATTGAATTGTGATTGTGTTGTGTGAGGAAAAGATAGTGTTGTTAAAGTGTTGCTAACAGGAATACAGAGACAGAAAAAGTGTTCTCATAGTGTTTCAACCAACTTTTCTTAAATATGTTTATTTTCGCGTGGAGCGTTTGCTATACATGGAATGTTGAGAATTAGTGCATGGTGCAAATGAAAAATATGGGTTTTATAAGCGTTTAGTGACGTAAATTTCTTTACGTCACTAAATTATTCATAATTATTACGTCTTAATTATGAAAATGTCGGTTCAATTCCGTTAACGTTCCCGCTAAATATCGATATTATCTTTTGGACACGAAAAAGGAGAAATATTGCTAAATAATTTCAAACTCATAGATTAAAATGTTTAGTTAAATCATAAAACTGTTCAGTTTATCAATAAAAATCAGAAAAATTTGTTTGTATTTGTATATATGGCGTTCAAGAAAGCTTGGCGATATTTAGCGAGAACTTTAATGGAATTGAACACAAATGTCAAGACCATATCGGTCTGTTATAAGATTTACATCTTTCAGAATGGACTTAACTGAATGGACTTTCTTAGACTAAAATCTCTAAATTAAACAATTAAGGGATTTTAGTCTACGTCTATAGAGATAACCGCCATGAGATAATTTTCATCTTAATTTAAAAAGTAATATCATTTGATGTTCATGTTAATAAAACCAAACATTTAGAGTAAATAAATTTAAACTCTTTTCCTTTGTATCTATCCCTTCTCAAAAACAAAGAAAAAGGAAAGGGGAGAGAGTAGAAGAAAAAGATAAAAAGAAATCGAATCCGGATAACACAGATTAAGAGAGAGAAGAAGAGATAATCGAAAATAATATTAGCCTCAGGCTTTCTACTCAATGAAGATGTTTGAAGAAAGATAATAGATGCTAATAACAAGCTGTAGCATAAAACTAGAGATTATGAATTAATCATTAGATACTAAAAAAGACGAGAAAGAATTCAAAGCATAGGGAAATCTAGTAAGAAGTTAGAAAATGAGAAATAAAAGAGAAATATAATGTGTTAGAAAGAGACGACGCTGAACTAATTCACTGCTCTACCCAAAATTTAATTTTCCTTCTTAAGTTTGAAAAATAACCCTACCGTCAAGTGAGGCAAAATTGATTCTTCAGAGAGAACCAAGCTACACCTAACGTTATAAATCATCACCTGGACTGAAAATTCCACCAAAATGAGATTAGTTTCTGTATCCTTCCCATTTATATTCAGTTACATTATGAACTGACTGAATTAATCATCTCACAGCGGTGTTCCTATCAAGACAGGGAAGCCCAACAAAAGGTCACCCGCATCCAATCGCCAAACCCAGCGACCCTATGCCATTCGATTATGCTAAGCACCCCGGGTGACACACTGCTCGCCATTTAAAACCCATCCGGTTGATTGACACCCTTCAGCCACGCCCACTCTCATTACATTAGCACCTCCAGTAAAGCGATATGAATAATGAGAAACCCTCAACCGCATATTATTAAGTGATTTTAATGCTAGCTGGTTTTTTTTAAAGGGAGAGCATAAAATATACATATTGTGGGTAGATGTAGGTTGAAAAAAAATGTCCATTACTTTTTTTCGTTCATCGATTTTTTAGGGGAGGTGGGTTCTCTATCGATATATCAACGCTTAATCACAGAATTTCTGAATTTCAGGTTTTTGGGAAGATGGCTGGCTATTAGACCCATATGGCGACCCGTGTAGAGTTTGAATTGGAGTCTTTAATAGGGATATGATGGATGAAGGAAGGGTTCTAGTCTCGTAAAAATTCAGTTTAGCGGAATAAATTATATTTTTTGAGTTTCGTATCGAGATTTTATTACTTTAAAGGTAATCATAGGGCTATATGGAATGTGATGGATATTTCAAGTGGGGCGTTAATCTTTGGGGTTTTATTAAGAATATTATAGAAGTAGATAAAAATAATTCGAGTTTCTTAAAGTTACTGCCTTGACTACATCTCTACAACGGGTAAAACACAAATTTTAGAACACATTTGAACAAGAAAATGGGTCAGCATTTTATTGATTATACCCTTTATAAAAATAATTAGTTTTTTATTCAGGTAGGCATTTTTCTGCGTTTCATTACTTGCATGAAGCTAATATAACGGTTAATTTATCAGGTATTTAGAATGTATATGAAGCTGAAAATACTACACGTCAAGCTGCAGCTTAAGAAGGGGGGACCAGTGCTGTCTCCCCTGTCTCTGTACTACTGATTAGAAGGATAAAAATACGTTTCAAACACAATAAAAAGCATTTGGCGAATTAGTAGGTACTAGCTGGATTACTACAACATTTTTCACTCGAGAAAACGTTCACAGAATAAGAAAAAAGCGATCCACACACTTAATCCTCCACTCACGCCCCTAAACAAAACGAGTTTCACCCTTAATCCCCCCAAACAAAAGACAACCCCGCCACCAACCCACAACTCAAACCCCAAGCCCCCGACTTTACCATTGCGAATGAGAAAAACTACGAGTATCAAAAAAAATTCTCTCCACTATAAAAGAAAAAAACCTCAATAATTTCCGCCGTCAAATAATTCGGAGCTCATTAAGTCGTCTGCTTCCGGTCACGAGCCTCCCTTTATCTCTAATGATCGAACGACACCTGGACGGAGGGTCCTCCATGCGTGATCGCTTCCTCCAGTGTGATCGAATCGATGCGATCATCGTCTAATGAGCGATTAATACGCTTTAATAGGCGGTCGGTCTTATCGGTCGCCGTGTAATACTGAGGATTGAATGTCGATGGTGAGTGGAACTAGAAGGGTTAACACGCGTTAATTGAGTATAATTATACAGTAAAGCACCGTTTATACGTCTCTCATTTATACGTCTTTTACATTTATACGTCGTTTTTGCTAAGTCCCAATTCATTCAAATAATCAAAATTGTTTTCAATTATACGTCTTTTCATTTATGCGCCGTTTTACGTCGGTCCCTTGAAAGACGTATAAACGGTGCTTTACTGTATAGAGAAAACTGGGATTATGATTAGAGTGACATTATTCTAATATTATATATTATCCATGTTCCTACTGTTAAAATTAAAAATACTGAGATATTTCCCCCCCAAAAAAACTTTTATTTATTTGATTGCAGATTTTTTATTTGCATTTTATACAATGGATACAGTACAGTTTACACAGCAAAAATCAGACAGTGAATTTTAATATATTAATGATATTTTAATGTTCTAAATATTGAAAAATTAATGAAAACAAGTAATACATTCGAATTTTATGAAAAAAAAATGCTCCTTATTAAGAAGTTTTGTAAAGCTAGAGCTCGATTTATAGCCTGAAGAAATAACCTATTTTAAATATTCTTTTTGTGTTGGTATTTCTTTCTCAATACATCAAGTAATTTTTTCCTGAGGCATCTTTATAATTTAAAAAAGTTTCTTTTTCAATCCTGGCCAAATAAAACCGTTTTATGAGGGAATATATGTGATAATACCATAGCTTTTTTGCGACATAGCTAGCATAATTTTCGAAGTCGAGTAAAAAGGAGACCATGCACAGAAGGTACCATATGTGAGTATGTACGATGATGATATAGAGTCCATTTCCATTGGTAATCCAACATTGACCCTTTGAAGAAACAAATAAGTTATCAATGATAAAGAATTAATTCGATTAACGCGTTTTTGATCATTAGTTTAACTCTTGACCATTTATAAGAGACTGAAGTCAAAGTTGCATTGACATTGGGAATGAACCTTTTGCGAAAAAAGGTATTGTTGAAAAAAAAACACTACAGTTATTTAGTCTTCACACCATATACAGAACAGAAAACCGTTGAAGAAACGCTCGGGGGAAACATATGAACTGGTTAGAATGAAAGTGGTATAAGTCACTGAACGTAGTTTTGAGTAATTGAAGGTTTTCTCCAACGGCGCATGTGTTGTTTCTATGCAGTTATTTCTGCAGCTATTATGCAACTGTGAAGGCATTTTAAGCAGCTCCAACAGCACCCCTATATGGGGTAAGCAATCTTAAAAGAAATGGAAATCCATACTTGTGTCTATTTTTGTATTTTTGGAATTACACCACTTTCATCCTGGGCAGCTCATATTCTCCCTTACGAATTCATTGCAAATCCGATGTGTCTTCGAAGGGTCAGTCAGGACCACCCTTTCTCGGAAGCCAAGGTCCCTCGGAATCTTTCCCACCGATCGGCCGCAGATCAAAGAACCCCTCAATCCTCAAAACTAATGGTTCTCGTTAACATCCCTTTGTTCTGAGGCTCCTTCGGGCGGAACGAACGGACTGCCCCGGGGCAGATAATTACCCGCTCATTAGCCCTGTCCTTTGTTTGGGGTGTCCGAATGGACGGCTGTCGCAAATAGAATCGGCCGTCACACCTCACCAGATTGATTGTCACTTGATCATTCCGTAATCGTTTAACGGTGGAGCTTATCAGCCCGTTCGTTTTCAATCGGCTGTATGAGTTTGTTTTCGTACAAATAGTTGGGCGAGTATTAGAAAGTAAAAGGATGTTTACTGCAAAAAAGGAAACAATAAAGTTCTGGCAGCAAAAGTTGCCAGAGCTTTCCTTTCCACTGATTTTCTGTTGACAGCACGTTTTCTGAACAACGACTTTTTCTGTGGAAGTATTTAGGGACAAAACCCACAAAAATTTCCTAAAATTTCCAAAATATTTTCCACAAAAAGCATACAGAGAAAATTCAGTCAACAGAGAAATTCTGTGGAAAAGAAAACTCTGGCAAATTTTGCTGCCAGAGCTGCCCAGAGATTTTTTTTGCAGTGTAGGCTCACTGGAGAACTTTTTTCATGGAGCCAATGAGAAATTCCTTTACCGGTCTGGGTATCTGCTACATTAATATGTAGAGTGTAAATGCTTCATACAAACACAATACAAACATATTTAAGGACTTTTTTTGTTCTCAAATTATCACCATTTTAGCTGTGTTGTTATGTAGAACCCTTTAACAACTTATTGCGTTGTGATAGTTTTCAGAATATGTTTGGAAAATGTGTAGTAAAGCGTTGTAAAATACATTAAAAATCTGAAATTGTTCTTAAATTTGGATTGAAAAACTATAATAAACGCATTTCCTGTCTTTAATTTAAGTTTACACTTTTACGGCACTATCGTTTTCTCATACAACAAAATTGCAACATAATGGCAATACAATTAAAACGCCTTTGATAAGAAATGTGCATTGTATTTCTTGCAGGTTTATTATGTCATTGCACTGCGATATGTCTGATTTGATTATTGATTTAACAATTTAATTTACAAATTCATTGAACTAGAAGTATACACTAAATATTTTAATATGCAGTAGGTACTTTGAAACCAGTTCCAAATCCTGGAGATGAATTCAACTGTGAATATTAATCAATACAACAACAAAAACATCAGGATTATTTGTACACTGTAAAAAATCTTTCTTCAATAAACGTAAATTTCCCGGCAGCACAGCTGCCGGATTATTTTCATCATTTGAGAAGGTATCCGTATTTTCTTTTTCCGTCATTTGAGGGAATGTCCGTTTTGTATTTTTCTGTGAAAGGAGGGAAACCTTCCGTTATTTTAGAGAACGTTCGTTTAATATCTTTTCGTCATTGGAGTGGAACTTTCCGTTATTTTAGGGATTGTTCGTATTATTACTAATATTATTGTGATTCAGTATATTCCTGATTATAATTTTGAAAAAAAAATGACAAACAATCCGTAAAATCCAAATAGACGATTCTTTTAAATAATTTACACTACCGATCACAGTAATACAAGTCTAATCAAAAGTTACAAGTTATCACAACTATTTAGATCACATTTTTGCGATCTAATAAGACTAGTTAGGTATGCAATATTTTAAGACTTCAGCTACGTGGTGAAGAAAGCGATCGTACGATGTTTAAATATCTGTTTAAAAATAGTATATCAGAGTATTTCTATTTTAAAGCATGGTAACGTTTACTACGGCCGTTGCTAGGCTGCCGACGTACTGTTTTGTACTGTATTTCACAATCCCTGCAAGATTTTTATACTTTATTAGCAATGCGCATCCTTGTGGACTTGATTCTTGATGTTTCTATAAAATATTTTAGCGAAATAATTTTATTTTCAATTAATTAATAATTAAAATTTATTTTTAAAAAAATTAGATAAAGTAAAACATTTAAAAAAACAAAAAGGAATGACTGTTAAACAAGAGAAATTAATTCTTGCAATTTTTAATGGAATAATAAAAATTTAAAATTAAATTTACTGAAAAATAATTACTGGGGTTCGAACCTACGACCATGTGCACTCTAGACTGACGCGCTACCACAAACCCCTACGAGCTCCGCTAGGTTCCATCCTAAATACTTTAAAGCCACGCCTTTAACCCGATCATGAGCACAACGGCTACCCGTCGGCAGCTTAGTCATTCCCGATTACGGCCAATAATACAAAAAATAAAAACAATATATTTAACTTACTTACCCATAATAAATTTGCTGAAGGTTCGTTTCGCCTGAAGACGCTTGCACAAACTTCCATTACTTATTTACAACTATATTTGAGTCTCACCAGAACTAGTGGAGAAATCGTACAATACGCATGCGTGAGGAGAGGAAAATTAAAAAACGGAAACTTCACGATGAAAATTCCGTTTTGTAGTTTACGGAATTAATCCATGAAAAATTCACGGAAAATAATACGTCAAAAGACGTTCTTTTTTACAGTGTACATATACCCATGCATACCTACACGTTTAGCTACCAAACAAAAAGACAAAACGCTCTTTGCATTAAACTCTGGCAATAGATGAATATATCATTTAAAAAACAAAAACCCAACAAAGAGAAAAATTTCGAATAATATAGTTGGGGGGGGGTTGAGCTCACTCATTATTCAGTCTTCGGACACAATACCTCTTAAAAACGGGAATTACTCTTTCCAAACTGGCAACGATGAAGACGTCTGAGCAAGGGAGGGGCAACAAAAAGAACAAAAAATCCCTTCTTTGTTCCAGGGTGAAAAAAAAGCTGTAAATTAGGAGCCCCATTAAGGCTCCGCAATTTCGAACACGGCAAAGGGGGTGTCGGCAATGCGTTCGATTATTCGAAATTAATATTCCCTCGCTCGTTAGCAAGCGGCGGGCAATAAATTGCTCAGGGGTCGATAATTGTTCATTAATTTGCCCGAGAGGCGTTACATCCCCTTAATGCGTTCGGACGTTTTTTTTTAATCAAGGATTATTTTTTCTGTTCTTTCGAAAACGAGACCAGAGTGTACGTGGAGAGGTGAATTTTTCTTCTGGAGAGTGATTAGTGAGGGAGCGGAAAAAAATTGATGAATTAATTAATGCGCCTTCGAAGGTGATTAGGCAGGGTGGGTAGGATTTTGCATTTTTGAGGCGGGAAATTTTAATTAAGCCTCTCTTCAGTTTTCATCGTATCATCATTATATGCGGTTTTTGTTGTTTCCAGCATGTTCTGGTTGAAAAATTACCTCCGGATGCATCGATCTGTTGTCTGTTGTAAACAACCGTTGTTAAATAGAATCGATTATCATAACAAATGGAGCTCGGTATTTAAGTAAGGGAGAATAAACAAGTAATCTCGTTATATCAAAATGTATAAGGCCTGAAAAACTTTAGTAATTCAAGAAAAATATTCATCTATGTACATAATTGATGTTATTATGATCCTATCTCAGAAAACTCGACGCTAAGAAACATTTACCTATTCCCTTTTCATGAACAGCTATAAATAGTTCTGAGTTTATTAATTAATCTTTACATTTGCTGTTTAACCCTGCTGTTCTGTTAGGGTCTATTTGACCCAAAAAAATTTTCAAACGCGTGTTAAAAAAAATTGGATAGAGGTATTTTAATGAAACTTCGTGACTTTGTTGCAAAGTCATATAACTATCTACATCCAAAAGGAATTTTATTTATTTTAATTTGCAAGGGGTATTTTTCAACATAGTCTTAATGTACTGTTCGGGTCAATATGACCCGATTCTAAATTTTTTCGTTTTACTCAAACCTTTTCATATTTTTTTTGCCGAATAACTCAACAGAAAAAAATAAAAACTATTATAGCATCCTTTCTTTGTATTTTGGTTTTCTTTTTTCTTGATTTTTTTGTCATTTGAGACTAAAGCACGTGGAAGGTCAAAAGGTTGATTCAGTTGGGAAAAATGAAAAAATATTCCCAAATTTTATTTTTTCTTGATGTATTTTTGTTTTATGAAGTATTTTCTTTCAGTTAGAATTCTAAAAATAACTATTGAAACGAAACTTTTGCACTCCGAATGAAAATATTACTCAAAATGAGAAATTAGTGGTGTTTTTCATTCTCACTGTCTTTTGACCAAGTTAACCATTAAATTTGGGGTAAATGTGGACTTTTTAGGGTAGTATAACTTCATAAGAACTGAAACATAAAATTTATTGCTGGAAAAGAAAAAGAAATCATCGCCAAAGAAAATTTGAGGTATTGAAATAATGAGTAATTTCGCAAATCCTGCAATGCATTTCAATGGGATTTAGTACAAATAGAAGGAAAATAAATGTTTAAATGAAAATTATTCTTGAGGATTTGAGGAAATCACTCTTATTTTCATACTGTAAAGCAGATTAAAACCTATCATTAAGGGAGGAATCAATCAAAATAAAGTAAAAGAATAAAGAAAAAATTGAAATTTATATCGGTTCCTCAGACGAAAAAAAATTAAAAACGTACTACTCTGTTGTACCATACTTGTTTAAAACTCATTTTCTTGTATGTAAATTGTCAAAATACTAAAAAATAAAAAATTTCAATTCCAAATATTTTTTAGTTAATTTCATTATTTTACACGTATTTCATAATTTAACTCAATTATTTCATAACAATTACATTTATTTTGAGTTATTCTACTATTCTTTTACCTATTTCTTAAATTCCATCATTCATTTACCGCTAGAAGTGATATTTTTTGTATCGGGTCATATAGACCCGAACACTACGTGCGTAGAGTAAGTCGGAGCAGAACAGCAGGGTTAAGCTAATGCTAGTAAAATGTCCCTATAAATTTTACAGTTCAACTTCAAATAAAATAGTATAGTTCCTTTGGAGATTGATTATTATCAAGGATTTTTTTATCAATAAAAAAACGTCTACAAGAATCTATAAAATTTTTTAAACATGATGGTTGAACTCTCTGAATTTACGATCATATTGCTTTTCTGTTCCATGCGTAACTATAATTTTGAAAGCAAGTTAGACAAAACTACCAAACATTAATTGACCAACTATTAAAAATTAAATTACAAAATATGTCATAAACCGATTAATGGTTTTAATAAGTATTAAAAATAACATATTTCTACATCATATGCAGGTTTTCTAGATTGATTCCCATCGAACCAAGTTCACCAAAAAATCAGCCATTCCATTTATCAATGTAACACCGTTATGGCATTATTATGCCACTTTAAAAATATAGTTAAATTAAAGCATCAAACTGTTCAAGGAAACACTTAAACCGTAATGTTTTATATAACACACTTTTAAAGAGAATTTACGACCCCCATTATCCATAGAAGTGGTAGTAGGCCTAACTCACACAGGGGAAAGCAGGAACAAAAAGATTCTAAACTGAAATTTTATGTAAAATGGGGCATATTTTTTGGAAGCACCAACTTCATCCCAAAAAGAAGCGCTCGCCTCGGGTAAATAAATAAACAATAAAAATAAATAATCCACTCGTGTGGGCAACAACAAAGCTCGCGCCGAGCGAACGAGATAAAAAGAAAGAAAAAAAAAGAGAGAGAGAGGAAGCGAAAGGAAGAAGAAATAAAAAAGTGAACACGTTTACAAACTGCTTAATCTTATTTAAATATATTATCCGTGCGGAATACCAAACAGGCGGTTGGTGGGGAAGGGAGGGGGAGGAGACAGGGGTTCGAAGGTTAGTTTGGGTTTGCTCCCGGTCTTGTGAGGTAAGGTTTTCTTTTTTTTTTCTTTTTTTGCGTGAAGCCTTCTTTATTGCGGCTGAGTTGAAAATAGGATTTAGAATTTAGACCAATGTACTCCAATGAAAAGCTGTCGGAGTTAGCTCGTTGTTGCTGAAAGAACCTCAAAATTATCTATAACTCATGCAAAATATTTTTTCTTAGAGAGAACTGTTTTTTTTTCTTAAGAAAAAGCAGTGGGTACTGGGTGTTCACGTTCAGATAAAGGTTGTATAAAATAGTATTATTTTTTCAAAAGACAAACAATATACAGGGTGATTTAGAAATAATCATCAATAATTGGGGGGTAGGTAGAGGGGCTCTAGACAAGTATATTTCGAATAGGGATGGTGGGGCGCAGCCTTACCGTTAAAGAGCTAGGACCTAATGTAGTGCGAGGGCGTTTCAAAAGGCCGTTTTTAGAAGGCCCGTGTGACGAAACAAAGCATAATAAATAGAAAAACATTATTGCATGAGGTACAGGAGTATCCGTACTATTTAAATCCTCAATGTGATTGAAATTAGACCACTTGCTAAACCGTGGGGTGAGTTTTAAAACGTGCAATATTAATCTCTTAGTCAAACAATGGAGTTCCCTTAATGGTATTTGGAAAAATGATGATCGGGGAAGGAATTTTCAATGATCAAACAGTTTCAATGATCCATGTTACGATCATTGAAAATTCCTTCCCCGATCATCATTTTTCTAAATACCATTAAGGGAACTCCATTCTTTGACTAAAAGATTCTTATTGCACTTTTGAAACTCACTCCACGGTTTAGAAAGTGGTTCAAAGTCCATCGAATTCATGGTGTAGGTAGTAGGGATACTTCCTTACGGCATGCAATAGATTTTTTCATTTTATTATGTTTTGTTTCGTCACACGGGCCTTCTAAAAACGGCCTTTTGAAACGCGCTCGCCCTACATTAGGTCCTAGCTCTTTAACGGTAAGGCTGCGCCCCACCATCCCTATTCGAAATATACTTGTCTAGAGCCCCTCTACCTACCCCCCAATTATTGATGATTATTTCTGAATCACCCTGTATAGTAATCAGTTCTCAATGGTATTTATTTATAAAATTAGTGGAAATCTGAAAAAAGGCTTTAATTTTTACTTGATAGAACTTCACAGAACTCTTTCCCTAGATTAAATAAAATTAATGATAAATACAATTACAAATTTATCATTTTGATTTCGGAAACTTTATGCATTTTATACCACTAAAATTTGTTTCCATATTTTTAAAAATTAAACTAAATGGTTATTAAAAAAGGACAAAATTTGTCCAAATTGGAGGTTTAAATTATAATTTATTCTTGAAAAGAAGTTCTTTGTTTCAAAACCAAACCAGCCAATTTTTAAGTCATAGTAATTGATATCCAGCATTATCGCTAAAAAACACCCCTTTTCAGTTTATTAAAAAAAGATGGGTTAATTGCATCTATATTTAGTTCGTTAGCTGTAAGTATGAAATAGGAAGGAATAAGGTAAAGGAAGAAGAGAACGATAGAGAAAATATAGGTAAAAAGGGAGAGATAATGAGGGAGAACCCTAAAGTATTACAAGACAATACCAAGCATATTTGTTCTCAAACTTTGCAGTGGCTAAAGAGGAATTTATGTATTAAAGACTTTGTATATAGATTTCTTCTTAAAATGAAACAATCTTATCAGAAAATTGCCTAAGAGACAAATAGTTTTCTTCAACTTAACCTGCTTTGACTTGATCCAGCCATGCGTATCACTTTTCAAATTTCGCAATAAATCAAAGAACAACCCAATGTGGTTTAATCTCACGCAATCAGTAAAAGTCCTCTCAAAAACCAATCCAAATCAAGTGAGGTATCAAAGAGCAATCGCTATTATTATTTTTTTTTAAACACAAAAGTCGGAGAAACCACTCAGGCATAACTCCACGCACTATCACAGTTAAAGGGTCCCTCTTCATAAGTTAATATTTAGATAGAGAGACATTTGGACATTTGTTCCCCACCGTGACCATTAACATCCTCTTTCACAAACACACCGACCAATATCGTTTCATCAATATTGGCCTTTGTCCAAACGACTTCGAAACATTGGCCAATACTGAAGACATTTTCCATCATTTGTTTTTTGCTTTCTTGCTCTGACATTAATAATGAAAAGAGGGACGAAAAAGTCTGATTTCATTTCCCAGGTTTATTTTATTTAAATAGAGTAACTTATATGTTTTTGACTTTGTTTTTAATAATTAAAAATACCATTCGACAATCATGATATGCACTATATTGGCCAATATTGTTATGACATTGATAGATGTTCAAGCACTACATGGGGTGCCACCCAAATGGTGGGTTGATTTATCTAATTGCAAAATTACTGACTTGCCTCATTAAGTTCATTTAGTACCTCCGGTCCTCCGTCGATAAAACAACGATTTTCTCGCGTAAATACTGATTTAACCCTTTATGCCCCAAATTATTTTCATCATCCTCATCCAAAATATGTCAAGTTTACGTAACTGCAACAATAAGTAAATTAAATTTGGCCTTACATGACAAAAATTGGACGAATTTGGAACATTGGGAAGAGAGACTTATACAAGGGTTAAGGTTAAACGAATCTAGACAGTTTGAGTCGAACTAGAAATATTCAGATTATATTAAATGAGGCATTGCAATGAATATTTCTCTAAAAACTTAGAAATATCTTGAAATTCTTTTCAAAACCGCTGTCTTTCATAATCATAGCAAGTGAAAAAACAATTTACATGCATAATTTTCGCTCACTACTCGAAATTGTTTACTCTCCTGTAGAAAGTTGTCTGTCCCTGTCAATGGGATTTCCAGTGTTACGAATTTCTTTTTGCCATTCTCACTATGGTAGCACTATAGGGTTAGCATACTAAAACACTCCCTACATATAATTTGTCTATGCCTTTACACTTCGTAACTACACCACTCCCTAATCTACGAGGATCATCAAAAAGAGAAAGCTGATGCATTGTGTCGAAGAAAGTTTTAACTTTCGGCAGTTATTATTAATAGACAGGCTATTGTATGCTAATTTCTCTCGATCGCTCACTTAGTGGAGATTGCAGAAGAACATAGAACTGTGAGTCCCTGTGGAGAAGAGAATTTTTTACACTGGGAGAGTTTGAGTTAAGAGTGGGTTTTATATAGCAGAAATTGATCTTTTTCGTTCAGAGGTCAGCTAATTATTCGTTTTATACTTTGAATCATACATTATTATGTAAAATCGGTCTTCATTCACATTTAGATATAAATAAAATTTTATTCAAGGTCATTTATCATTAAATTTTTGTTTAGATTATTCATAATTCTTAAGTCAGAATAGTCCGTTTATTTCTTCAAATATAGGGTAAAATTTCAGTTTATATTTAACATAACTATACAATACCTTTTTTTCGATTTAACGTGGATAAAAAAAGGACAATCATGTAACTGAGATATGCCCTTGTTTACTTTATACAAAAACTAAATAGTTATGAAAAAAATTTGGTTCAATTTGTAATCTGTCCCTCTAAATATCGCCAAGCTGTTTCAGACGCCAAATATTTAAAAATTGCACAAACTAATCAATTAAAAGAATATATAATATAGAGTTATTAAAATATAGAGTTATATTAATTAAAACAATAAAAACAGGGCATTATTTGAATATTTTTTGTTTAAAACAGAGTGACGATTTTTAAAGGGAGAGTTTTAACGTAATAGAACCAAAACCTTAACTCCTTACAAATAACATCTAAATACTATTAGCAAAAATGCATATGTATATAGGTTTATCATCCGAGTCCAAAAAAGCGTTATCCTACAGTCAAAAAATAGTAATATACGTTGAGAAAAGGCAAAAAACAATCCTAAAATATGAAAATACAATAAACAAAGCACTGAGAAAATGTTTTTGAAATTATTTTGCTATATCGCCGGAGGTATTTGTTACTTAAATTACGTACATTTTCCATGTCCTTCAAATAGGGTTGTCCTGATGATATTCAAAAACGTATTCTGCGGTGTGTATTAGTTCATTCAAGTCTAACAACAACAAATTTAAATTCAAGTAAATCGAAACCCTGATTGCATCAATCTCAGTGCCTCCAAATAAAAGTGGGTGCAGAACTGCCCGACCCACATTTCCTCATAACCAAAGCAGAAGCAAAAGGGTTCAAAAAGGAGAAAAAACCCAACAGAATCCCGATATCAATTTCCATTCCAAACATCCTCATGGAAATGCGATCGTTTTCTCGTAATTTGCCCGGGGTTAAACGGGGCAGTAAAAAGAAGAAAGTCCTCCCAGACGGAAAAGTCAACATCAGAGAGAGAGAGAGAATCCTGACTTCCGTGACTCCCGTTATTCATGGACACATGGCACGGCATCTCTGCTTCTTTTAAATCTTTGAGGCAGAAGGGTCTTTTTCTAATGCTGATGGGACAAAAGGGGGTCTTGTTTGATCTCGCTCTGATTGGATCGCTCTTTTTCGACCTGTTGTCTTCTAGGGTTATTATTGGGATCTAAGGGGAAATAGGGGGTTGTTTGAGATAGAAATGATACGAATCTTATCCGCTTATTGTGCCGATGTTGTTATTTATTTAGATAAGACTTGCACGATTAATTTTAACTGAGGTCCAGAGTCCAGGTTCAACTTAAGCAGGGTTGGCTGTATTGGACCGAATTGGGTTGGACCCAATGGGTTTTTTCAAAAAAACCCATGTGAAAAAACCCACATTTTGGACCCATATTTAGGTTTTTTCAAGAAAAATCAAGATTTTGGCAGTTCCTGCAAAATTTAATGTGTTTTTTTTTCAAAGTTTAGGATATTTTTAAAATTTTAATGGGTTTTTTCAAAATTTAAGCAAGGTTTTAAAAATTTAATGGTGTTTTTTCAATTTCAGGGAGTTTTTTTTAAAGTTAAATATGTTCTTTCATTTAGTGGTTTTTTCATTATTGAATGGGGTCTTTTTCAAAATTAAGGACTTTTAAAGTTCAAACTAGAAATAAAAATAAAGAAGAAGGTTTTTTAAAATTTCAGTGGGTTTTTTCAAAGTTGAATGATTTCTTTCAATATTGAATGGGTTTTTTTCAAAGTTTAGGATATTTTTAAAATTTTAGTGGGTTTATTTCAAAATTTAAACCAGGTTTCAGTAAATAAGGGGTGTTTTTCCAACTTCAGTGGGTTTTTTTAAAGTATAAAAACTTTGAAAAACCCCACTTAACTGTGGAAAAACTGACATTATTTTGAAAGAACACATTTAACATAGAAAGAACTCACTAAAATTTGAAAAAACCCACTTACTTTCTAGGTGAAAGCCACTTAATTTTGAAAAAACCCACACTTTTTCCGAAAAAACCCAGTTTTATATGGGTTTTTTCAGGGTTTTATTGAAAAAACCCGAAAAAACCCAACCCACTTGGGTTTTTTCAAAAAAACCCGGGTTTTTGCCAACCCTGAACTTAAGGCTCATTCACACTGTTTTACTATCAATGTTCATCTAGAGGGATTCACTCCTTTGAATCGCGTGTTTGTATACAAAAGTGAAGGAGTAAAGAGCTAACTAAACGCCAACTCACAGTTTTAACTTTGTTTTCTATGATTTCTCGGCAATGAATGCCTGAATGATCCTTTAGGCTTATCTCTTTTGGTGTTCATTTTGAAAGAACCATCTAAAGGGAAAAGTGTAAACTGTTATTTCTCTCTCCTCTCCACAAGTTTTCAATGCAAACGAGCAATTCACACGAATGAACATTGAATGTGATATAATGAAAATGATCCTTTAGAAATTCCTATGCAAACCTTAAAATTAACAAAGAACATACATTTTTTAAATTTAAAAATACCTTAAAATTATTCACTGAAAACCACATGCGGCTCTTAGGTCCTGTTATGTTTTGTTTAAGCAGAAATCCATATTTAACGTTTCTGAAAATAAGAAGCATGCTTCACCAGAGCTTTGCAGAGCACGGTGGTAAATGATATTCAAAACCATTTTTATTTTTGAAAAATTTACGATTTCCATTAATCAAATATTAAGTTATTTTATATTCTTGAGACCCTCAGACTATTTATGATTGCATAGGTCAGAAAAACATTAAGATTATGTATTTAAAAAATGAAGTCCTTGTGAGGACATTTACACGCAAATTACCAAATAAAATTGCGAAACCCCCAATCAGAATACACTGTAAAAAAAGAACGTCTTTTAACGTATTATTTTCCGTGAATTTTTCATGGATTAATTCCGTAAACTACAAAACGGAATTTGCATCGTGAAGTTTCCATTTTTTAATTTTCCTCTCCTCACGCATGCGTATTGTACTATTTCTCCACTAGTTTTGGTGAGACTCAAATATAGTTGTAAATAAGTAATGGAAGTTTGTGCAAGCGTCTTCAGGCGAAACGAACCTTCAGCAAATTTATTATGGGTAAAGTAGTTATTAATCCTCTAGAATCCTAAGTTCGTTTGTGACGTACCTTCACAGTCACAAACAAAGAATATGCTATAATAAGTTTTACTGTTACTGAATCCCCGCTGTAGCAGTGGTAGCGTGCCTGATTAGCGTGCAGCAGTTCGCCGGTTCGAATCCCAGTAAATATTATTTTATTAAAATTTCCAAAAATAGCAAAAATATATTGTTTTTATTTTTTGTATTATTGGTAGTAAACGTTACCATGCTTTAAAATAGAAATACTCTGATATACTATTTTTAAACAGATATTTAAACATCGTACGACCGCTTTCTTCACTACGTAGCTGAAGTCTTAAAATATTGCATACCTAACTAGTCTTATTAGATCGCAAAAATGTGATCTAAATAGTTGTGATAACTTGTAACTTTTGATTAGACTTGTATTACTGTGATCGGTAGTGTAAATTATTTAAAAGAATCGTCTATTTGGATTTTACGGATTGTTTGTCATTTTTTTTCAAAATTATAATCAGGAAAATTATATATCTGAAATATAAAACGAACAATCCCTAAAATAACGGAAAGTTCCACTCCAATGACGAAAAGATATTAAACGAACGTTCTCTAAAATAACGGAAGGTTTCCCTCCTTTCACAGAAAAATACAAAACGGACATTCCCTCAAATGACGGAAAAAGAAAATACGGATACCTTCTCAAATGATGAAAATAATCCGGCAGCTGTGCTGCCGGGAAATTTCCGTTTATTGAAGAAAGATTTTTTTACAGTGTACTTAATTCTCAACGCTACACAGGAAAGCCAACTTCACAAAAAAGTCCGGCAGCCGTAAATGACCACTGGCCGCAATCAATAGCACGCTCCGGCGGCGGATCAAACAACCCGACCGGCGAATAAATCAGAGACCACTGACCAAACAAAAGCGGTCGATAGGGGGGACGAAATAATAACTTTTAATCACCCCTCTTTTACTCCCCACGACAATTACCCCACAGAAAGAACAATTCGTCCAAAGAGAGAGAGAAAAAAAAGGAGGAGAAAAGCCAGTCCTGCTTTGAATAGCAACGATAAAAAACAAGAAGGCTGTGTAACGGGAAAATTATACCTCCTGCTTATTATTATTTCAAAAAGCTCAGCGATTAAAAAGCAAACAAAGAGAGAAGGGGGGCGAAATCTGGCCGTATATTAGACGAGCCGACGCCGCCGCAGCCCTTTGTCGCCATGGTTACGGCGGCACCACGTGACAATTGGCTCCGGGCTCGCTGGCCACGCCCACCTTTAGCGACTCTCGCCCCCCCCCCCTTGAATGGGTGCTCCCGGTGAGCTGCAATTATGTCCCCCCCTCCCACATCAAGTGACAGATTGGCAGAATAGAAGGTTTCGGTGTGAGAAGGAAGGGAAAAAAGGGATATCGCTATAAAATGAAATTACCTGAAAATGCCATGCAATGTGTTTCTTTTCTTATATGCTTTCAAATAATTATTTCTGAGCTTTTATCACACATTGATTCCCCAAATATGTATTGTAAAATTGTATGCTGTATTGTACTGCGCATTGCATGGTTTTTGGTTTCCATTTCTGTGGATGGCAAAGAAAGTATTTTTTTAAACGGGGACCAAATTTCTGAAGATGTGTCTTCTCATTTCTCATTTTTGAACATAATAGTATAATACTAAAATATATTTCTCAATATTTTATTTTGAAACTTACAAGTTTATTCTACTAAAAATGCTTCCTTTTCTTAAAAAGACACAGATATTTCAGTATTTAACCCTTCACTGCACAATTTTTTTGTTTCTTTTTAAAAAAATAATTTAATATCTTCTAACAGCCACGAATACAGGAAAAATATTTAAAAAATTCCAGACCTAATTTTTCATTAAGATATATGGTTTTTTATGGCATGGCACAAACCTAAAAACATGATTTACAGCTAATGTAATAATTGTTTTTACGAAAAATCAATTTAAATAAGAAGTATATGTTGTGTATAAATGTCACTTAATTTACCAAGCGGTATTTTCAAGATTTACTGGTAAAAAAAAGATCAATCAAAATCTTTGATTGCATACAAAATGGATGCAACTGTTTTGGACACATAAAAACCTAATAATCAGTGAGAAGTTGCCATCTAGATCCACACTGAGTAGTTAATATTATATATATGTATGTTCAAGATGTGGCACAAAACTCAGATAACTTACATTTAACACATGTGGGAAAATTGAGGAGTTTTATTGGTATGTGCCGAATTCGGCACACCGTGCAGTGAAGGGTTAATATTATTTTCCCACTACATAAAGAAATATTTTTAATAGCTGTTTTTTAAGGAAATTAGTTGATCATCAACAATTTTCTACCAACCAACTAAAGTAGTAGTAAAGTAGTACATTTCAGTTCAAAGATATGAGATAATTGAAAAATTTACATATCCGCATCCCTGAGTATTTCCCCAACCACGTACAGCTATTTTTATTAGAACATTTTTTAATCTACATACAAACTACCCGTTTGTTTAACAAAACACCAAGAAAGGTTAAATACACAAACGACCTACTCTGGTTGTTGGCTATTGATTCCTTTACAAGCACACGAATGCATTTAAAATGGTAAGAACAAAAGCGGCTTAAGTAACAATAATTTAAAAAAAACTTAAATAGAGGACAAATTGGGAATTCTTGCTATCTCCGTCTGTGCTAGTATAGCTTTCTATAAGATAAGTAATCGGCACATAATAATTTACCTGTAATAGCAGTATATAATGTCGGCTTGTCAACAATATGACTCATGTGAAGTCATAAAACCCATTTACAAATTGAGATGACTTAGGCATCTTTCATTCTAAAAAGTTCATTTGACCATTGAATTGTGGGCCTTCGTTAAACTTATTTGATCAATACTTCGATCACAAGGTAGTATCGTGCATTCCTTTTCTGATGTCCGCGTGTGTTCAATGATCAAATATCCATTATTGCTCTGAAAACGCGATATGCATCAGTCGTCCTGGGGAGTCATTATTCACTGTTTGCGAACCCTAATGCACTCCGAACGGTAGCGTTTTAAAAGTATAATTTTGACTTCTTGTTTGAGGTACCCACCGTTTAATTTAATGGGCACGCCAAAAGAGATATGTGCGACAAGAGGTTTAAGAGAACCGTTAGCTTAAAAAAAACGACTGTCTTTTTTATTAATGTCTGATACACTCCAGAGAGATGGACTTTTTTTTAATTTTTGAAAGAGAAATGTGATGTTGTTCCATGTGTGTTTATAGTCCATTCACTACCGCCTTAGAGTTTTGATACTTATTATATTTATAAGAGAATATTTATTCAACGTACTATACGTGCTGTTTCAACAAGTCCACATTATGCAACTTTTTCCGCAGGAAGATTTCTTGCGTGGAGTGCATAAAAAGTCCCAAGAACCGTTTGCATATTTTTTCGAAAGATGTGACGTCATATGCGTTAAAAACTTTATTATTTGATATATGGTAGTAAAATGAAAAGAATGACTGAGGCGATTGCTGCCACAACGAACTAACTCCAATGCAAAGCTGGAGAAACCTCGTTGTTTCGTTGTTACATCATCAGCAAATAAAATAGCATAATAGCACTTTGTATTAAACTTTTTGTGACTATTGCTTCCCCAAGTTCAAAAATAAGTCTACGTCCATTAAAATGGAAAAATTTGAAGTGTGCTTTTTATAAGTTGATTATTTCTCTATATTTTTGTAAATAAAATTTTTCATTTTATTCTATTCACGAAATAGTGAATTTTATAATTGTGGCAACACAGCGTTGTGACGCAATCACGCTAACGTCACGTACAAATACTACTCCAGTCGAAGCGGCAGCTCTTGAGCAACGTTACTCTTCCGAGAGCTTTCACTAATCGGGCTGGTCCCGTTTGTTTACATTTTTCTATTTACATTTTTGATTGTTCTAAATAAACGTTAGTGTTAATTTTAAAACCCTAGTTTTTCCTTTGTCTCTCGCCCTACCCAGGACCACCACACTGGTGACCCGTTCAATTAGAGCACGTTTTTTCTGTTGGAGGAGAGTTCTTGTGTATCTGGCTATCAAGTTTCACGGTGGTGTCCTGTGTGGGTGAGTTGCAAATGCAGGGTTTTTTCCTTGTTTACCTTTAAAATTTCCGAGGAAACAAACTTTATTTAAGAGCATTTCTGATGATCTCGTTCTCAGATCCCTTGCATTTAGTGGCAGTCTTGTTGATCTAGTGTGTTATGTGACAATCTTGCTTTCGGAATGACTAAGGAAACAGAAAATTTACCTTCGAACAAAACGGAAACCCCTCTCTCTAATGATTCAGAAACCTCGCTTTCTACTAAAGCTGAAATATCCCCTCCCGTTGGAATGGAAACAGCGATTGGGGAACTCCCTCATGTCGCTTTCAGGCCACCACCCTTTTGGCGAAATCGCCCGGAACTATGGTTCCACAGCATTGAGGCCCAGTTTGCTCTATCGGGAATAAAAAGGCCTGTCACCAAATATCATTGTTTAGTTGCTAATCTTGAAAGTGAGGAACTCTCTTTGGTACAGGATCTGTTGGATCCTTCGGCGCCAGATGGCTACGAAAAAATAAAGGGTAGATTGTTGGGTCAGTATAGAGGTGATGAAAATCAGAGATTAAAAGTACTTTTGCAGGGAATGCAATTGGGGGATAAAAAACCGTCGCGTTTGCTTTGCGAGATGCGCAATATGGCGGGCGGTAAGTTGTCCGAGGAGGTTTTACAAACCCTCTGGATGCAAAGTTTGCCGACTGCCACGCAACAAATATTGTCCATTAGTTCGGACGATCTGTCTAGACTAGCCGAGATGGCAGATGGCATTGCTGGTGTATCTGATCTTCAATCATTTCACGTTAGTGAATGTTCCGCTTTGGCCCAGAAAAAGGGCCCAACAGGGGAAACCCGATATCAAGATCAACTTGATAATTTGGATCTACGGCTTTCACGTTTGGAGTCTAGAATTGATAAACTGTTCCCCAATAGTAGTAAAGGTGCATCCAGGGAGTTATCTCTCTCGCAGGGGGAAAACGGGAATTGTTTCTACCATGGGAAATTTGGCAGTAAGGCACATAAGTGTATTCCACCGTGCTCATTTTCAAAAAACTAGGTCCGCTTTCGCTGCAGGCGCACAGCGGAGACAGCGTTCGTTTTAGTCGCCTGGTTGTTTGTGACAGAAATACCGGTTTCCGGTTTCTTGTTGATACCGGAGCGGCAAAATCTGTGATCCCGGTCAGGCTTATTCCTAGGTGGGAACGTGGATCTAGTTCTATTTTGTTAAGTGCTGCTAACGGATCTAGCATCAAAACGTTTGGTGTTAAAACTTTAAGGCTAGATTTGGGTTTTCCAAGGTGCTTCGAATGGAATTTTGTAATTGCTGATGTTACTCGTCCTATCATAGGAGCAGATTTTTTAAAAAGCTATGGGATTATAATAAATTTCAGGAATGAAAGATTGAGTTATTGTGAGGGAGCAAATAAATTTTTTTGGATTAAATATGAACTTTCCCAGGTAGAGGATTTAAATCCATTTAGAGATCTTTTGCTTGAATATCCCGAGTTGACTAAACCAACGATCAATTCAAAGGCTAAACACACTACTGAGCATGTTATTGAAACATCCGGACAGCCTGTCCACTTTGTTGCACGTCGCCTTACCCCTCAGAAGCTGGAGATCGCTAAAGCTGGTATTACATGACGCGTATTCCATGCGATCAGGGCGCGCGCGCTACGCGCGATTTGGGGTAGGAAATCCGAAAAATCCCCATCGGAATCGCGCCGAATCGCGCGACATCGCCCGCCACAAACGTCGTTGTGGGGCGCCACGCTATTTCGCCTCCTCAACCAATGGCAGGCTCGAGACCATACGCGCGTGTGCGATCGACGCAAGGAGCCCAGAGAATCGCGCCGGTTGGAGTTTTTTCAGGAGCGCCCCGAAATCAGCCAATCAAAACCGTCGAAATTGGTAAACATGGCTGCTGCGACTATAGGCCCATCGAAGTTTTCCTCTCCTCGTCGATCATCGAATAAATCTGTTTGAAATAAATCAAGTGAGTGAATATAATATCTTTCTTTCTACTTTTTTATGAAATGTTTAACATCGCAGCTGATTTATTCCATATCTTTAAAAGCGTTTACTTCTGTTTCTTTTCTATAGCTCATACAGTTGGAGCAGTCTAAAAACCTGTGTCGTTTTAAATTTTTAAATTTGTATCCTGTATCCTTCGTTATATAAAACTTCCAAGTTATACTTACAGCTTAGTAAGATCACAACACACAGGATGTTTTCTTATTTGAACTCTTATTGTTGAATCGGGTAGCCGAAGCTGATTGTGTCGTAGATATTCATGTTTTGTTCATTTTAGGCCTTGAATCTGATGTATCTGAAGAGAAAGATGTGTGCACGGAGAGCGGAATCGACCACCGACGTGGACAAAACTAAACCCTATTAATTAACAACGACTCATCTGTTACATAAGAAGGGAAAATTCCCTGCGGGGATTCTAGCATCCAGCCAATCTTCCCAGGTACTTTATATTATATATGCTCTTATTTAACTGCTTTTGTGTATCTCAAAGCCTTCAAACCAATGTAAACAATTGTACCATATGACCAAATAATACAAGTTTCAAAAACAAATAAATGTAATGTACTTTATGATTAGCTGAGTGCAAGTCCTAAGGGTAATTGGATATTGCCAAAAATAATCAAGATACTTGAACTAGAAGTGGTTCTTTCATACATTTTTAGTGAGATTTGTGCCAAGCTTATCCTTAAGTACCCAAAACACAAAAAATATACATTTTTAATTGCTCAGTTTTACTAATGGTTTCAATAAGGGAAGGTATTTGATTTTGTTTTGTGCAAAATGCTTATTTCCCTTTAACAGTCATCTGTCTTCCCTTAACGTTTTTAAATAGATTCCGTGTATTTAATTTCACATGAAGTTCAATATTATCGTGGTACTTTTTTAAATAATGGATACTTTTTACTAATATAATGGATGCTTTTTACGTGGTACTTTTTTAAATGGAGCTAATATCTTGCAAATTGTATTTTATTGGTAATGGTTTATAAAATATTTTGGTACTTGTTATTAGCCTGTCGAATGTTTTGGACAATTTATCAAAAACTCTCGGCTTGTATTATAGGGCAGTGGTCCCCAAACTTTTTACCACCACGGACCGGTCAACGTTTGATAATTTTACAGCGGCCCGCTGGGGGGGGGGCGTTGATTGTTTACATTCTAGATTATTTTGATTTTTTAAAAAATTTAATTGTATTTAAACATGCTTTTAAAATAAAATACAGTTACACCAAAAATAAATATAGTGATTTATAATTCATTTCATTCATCGATTAATCGATTCCTCTTACAAAAATAAGCAACTACCCAAAATTTGAGGCCGATCGAGAAATTTTTTGATCGTCAAAAAAATTAACAAAAATCCCCTTTTTAAAAGCGCACTAAAACGCCAAGAGTTTGGAAGTGACGTCATCTTATACTAAACATTAACATTGTTGTAAAGCAATGGAGTTGATGGTATTATTGTTGACGTCATCTTATAGTTTAAACAATAAACGTTTTCAGTCACGTGTTTTTTTCGCGACTTTTAAATTAAAATATTTAATTACCTGTACATTTTTTTAAAAAACTGACTAGATATTTCATTTTACCATACAAAAAACCATAAGGAACACTTGTTTGTTTTTGAAAATCTGACACATGCAACTTCCTTATTGTACCATATGACCAAATAATACAAGTTTCAAAAACAAATCAATGTACTTTAGGATTAGCTGAGTGCAAGTCTTAAGGGTAATTGGATATTGCCAAAAATAATCAAGATACTTGAACTAGAAGTGGTTCTTTTATACATTTTTAGCGAGATTTGTGCCCAGCTTGTCCTGAAGTACCCAAAACACAAAAAACATACAATTTTAATTGCTCAGTTTTACTAATGGTTTCAATAAGGGAAGGTATTTGATTTTTTTTGTGCAAAATGCTTATTTCCCTTTAACAGTCATCTGTCTTCCCCTAACGTTTTAAAATAGATTCTGTGTATTTAATTTCACATGAAGTTCAATGTTATTGTGGTACTTTTTTAAATTAAGGGAGCGAATATCTTGCAAATTGTATTTCATTGGTAATGGTTTATAACAGGGGTTCTCAAACTTTTTAACATTGCGACCCACTTTTGAGAAACAAAATCTAACGCGACCCACCAGCTTCAGTTATTTATAATTAACTGAACTGAGATAATTATCTCATGCCCCCTCCCCACAGAATTTTAACTTCTCTGACTGGGGGGTGTTCACCAACTATTTAGTTACAAGGGTATGAAATCGTTTAATTGTGTTGTAACAATGATCCCTACAGTAAAAAGGGGGGTCTGGGGGTACTCCCCCAGAGAAAATTTTTAAAATTTGACCCTTAAAAACATGTTTTAACTTGTTTTTTAGCAATATGGGATAAATTACATCAGTTGCATCATTTGCCAAGAAAATTCTTAAAATTTGCATTGACCCCCCCAGTGTGGATGGGGAGAAACACTAAATATTTTTTTCAAATCTTATTTGAATAACCGACTAGATTTGCATGATCGGCACATTCTCCAAGTAGTGTAGTTTTTTCTCAAATTTTTATTATTTTTACTATAGTATGGTAATTTGATAATTTCTAAAGTTCAACTAATAGTTTGATAATTCAAAAGTCAATAACACTGTTTGTGAAAAAATTAAAAATCTTCTCGCGACCCACCAAAAACTGACTGGCGACCCACCAGTGGGTCGCGACCCTCAGTTTGAGAAACTCTGGTTTATAATATATTTTGGTACATGTTATTAGCCTGTCGAATGTTTTGGACAATGTATCAAAAAACTCTCGGCTTGTATAAATGGCATCTAATGGTGGCCATAAACTGGCCTAGCGGCGAAGGCCAACAGTCGCAAATGCGGCTACTCGCCTTCGCTGTATTCAAAAGTATTTTTGGAATTGGGGGGTCTCCTTGAAATTTCATGGGAAGCGACTTTTCCACCAACACTGTGATACAAGTGCCAAACAGCCATTTTGCCTTCACTGTGTTTGAAAGTATTTTGGGCGATGGGGGGGGTCTCCTTGAAATTTCAATTGAAACAACTTTTCACCTACACTGCGATACAAGTGCCAAAACAGTTTACAGCCATTTCGCCTTCGCTGTGTTCAAAAGTGTTTTTGGCGATGGGGGTCTCCTTGAAATTTCACGGGAAACAACTTTTTCACCTACACTGTGATACAAGCTCCAAACCAGTTTACAGCTATTTGTGACTGTTCGCCTTAGCTGCTTGGATCTAACTTATGTGCACCTTATAAGTACCTCTGTTCATATAGTACAAAATCCTGCTTTGAATTAGAGTTTAAACAACTGGTCTTTCGACTCCACCTCCCTTTAAACAGTGTGAGTTGCAAACAGCGGAAGCTGATGGTGATCTAAATTGCTGAAAAAAATTCCATCAAAAAATTAGTTGGTAAAATTTTACTTAAATTTGGCAATTTTACGTTATATTGTAAAAAGGATTGTGAAATATTCCATTTTTTGAAATGGTTCAAATTTGAATCATTTATCAATTTGTGTAGTTCTTCCCCTGTTTGCAACTCATTCTTCCCCACTGGTGTAAACTTCATACTTAATTTTATAAATAAGTAGATTTTTATTTTAAATGGAGGGATAACATGGCAAACATTAACTCCTGATATTTCTTTGTAGTTTCCCAGTGGCAGAGATTCAGCCTTTTTCCATGGAGTTATGCAGTTGTAATTGTCAATCCCAGATGTTGTTTGTCCACAACTGAATTAGATTTAGAAAAACCAGGTATGAAATGTTTTGTTTAACTTCATTTTCTTATTGTAATGATTTAATTTGACTAAAATATCATTGTAAATATGTATAAATTTTCAAGGTCCTTAACTTTATTGACAGTTGATATATTTTTAACTGTTTTAGACAACTTATCAGATTATTTTGGGCTTGTGCCTGGCATATCAAAAAAAGTTCTTACATATTATACTGTCAACCGTGCGGCTTAATCAAAAACGTTATCAATTCTCATTGACTTTTCTATTGATGTACCACTGAATTAGACAGCCACTGAACAGTAAATGGGATAATACGTAAGTACCTAAAAAAGTATTTATGTAGGATGGTATATGTAGGAAGCTAGTGTTTCGATTGTACTTCCTCTACTGAGGTAAGAAAGGCAATTAATTTAGCTTCTAGTAGAGAAGCTTGTCTCTACTAGAAGGTATATATGGTGTATATGGTAAAAGAAAATCCCTTAACTATGATGCCTTTCAAAAAATCCCTTTCTTACTACTTTAACCCAAGTTGTGAGGTTTTAAAATTGAATCGTTTATTTCAGAAACAAGTTAAACCCCATTGGATTAACACAGCTTTTAACTTGTTTCTGAAATAAACGATTCAATTATAATTATCAAGTAAATTTATAAGAAATGCAACTTCATTAATGTGTCCGATTAATTGAAGTCCATTAAAAGTCAAAGTTTATAACTTTATTTTACAAAGCAGAAATTAACTGCAGAAATTTTAGTTATGATATCGCTTGAAGCCAAATTACCTAAAGGCTCATTTACACAATTTAAATTTCGGTGTTAATCTTAAGTGATCCTTTGTGATAAATTACTCCATTGTAATGGAAATTGGAGGAATGAATAATGAAAAGACAATATACACTTACTCTTGAGAAACTTGACAATATTTTTTTGCCATCTTGGCTGGGCTATTTAGAGATTATGCTTTCATATCAATGTTTTTTACTCAAGTAAGTTTTAAAAAAAGACTAAATAAATCTGTGGGATAGCATTTTCTGAAATTGTAATAATGTTTTTGTGGGGACTGGTTTCTTATATCAAACCAAAGGCCTGTCACATCAAATTAAAGGTCTATGTTATTACAAATTTAAAAATAATCTTGATTTTAAAATTTTAGAGATTCAATTTTTTTCATTGGGTGTTATGAAATATGTTATTTAGTAAGCACTGTCTTGCTAGATTTTTAATGCTCTCACAAGGAAACGTTCTCAGGGTGAACTCACAGAATTGGACGAAAATTTTACAGGCATAAGAAGATGGCTAAAAATACCTATTGTGAAAAAATTAGCTGCTGAATTTCATTAGGAAAGGAGTAAATTAACTTTGAAAATTGGGTTCTGAGATGCCAAACACATTCAGTTAACACCACTTGGCGACTTGGCGAATTTTCTATTAGATGGAATCAGATGGGATGATGGGTTCGATTTCTTCATGGATTAAAGTTATTACAAATATGAGGATCATTGAAGAAATGTGAAAAACAGAAACATTTTCTGCACCAGCTACATCGAGCAAATATTTTGGCTGTACAATTTTGTTTGGAGCAATCAAATTCGTTTTTTGTATCAAAAATAAATGTAACAGTAAAATAAATATCGAAGTGTCTAAATCCACGAAAGTTGACCCATGCTAAAGTATTAGCGAAATTAGTTAGAGTTGAGTTGTTACTTTCGTGGATTTAGACAGTGCCATAAAATATATAGTTTCCCCAATGCATTTTTAAAAAAATATGCAGCAAACAGATAAATCCTAAAAATTAAATGCTAAATAGATGTTGGATTCTTTTTAATTTGCATATAATTTTATATTGCTTCATGCGTTCTTTATTTTAATTTTCCTTCTTTAATTAATTTTTATTCCTGTTTTGCATTTGATGAGCTTTTTTTTATTCACTCATTTAAGTTGCTTCAGAGAAAACGCGGCCAGTTCATTCTAGAATTTGGCATTCTCTCTGCGTTTCTCGCCTAGTAGGGTTACATTTGGCGTTAAATATGATAATTTTTAACAATTTTTTACAGCTTTTCTACTGTAATTCAGCAGCTAATTTTTTTACAGAAGGTGTTTTGAGTCATATACTAACCCCTGTAAAATTTTCGTCCAATTCTGTGAGTTCAGCCTGAGAATGTTTCCTTGTCAGTAAAATACGTCTCTTTAAATAAAATCATAGATATTATTCAAAGTGTTATTAAAATAAATATTACATTGTTGAGTTTATGAATTATTATTTTTTATTTCAGATATGGGCCTGTGAACAAAGTTGCTGATTTGGAAATCCATTAAATGGAATTTTGTGTACTCATCAAAATTGAGGGTGTGTTGTATAAAAATTGAATGTTAATAAAAAAATGGTTTTCTTAAGTTTTTCAAAAAGTTTTGCATGCTTTTAAAAATTGCAATAAAGGGGGGGGTTCTAATGACTTTTCACTATTGTAAAGAGAGGGAGGCTAGCATAGTGTGAGTTTCCAAAGGTAAAGGTTACGATACTTTACAGCATGCATTGAATTTTCATCATTTATTTTTAAAAAAATTATTGTGCTTGTGTATTAATATAGCTATGTTATTTATGTTATCAATAAATAAAAAAAATTTCAAAACAAATAGTGAAAATATTTTATGATAAAATATCATAGACAATTAAATTTTGTATGACATGCAAGTGTGTATATAAATAAGGTGCAACTTTTGAGTAATTTCAAAAAGAATCTAGGATACTTAATGAAAACATCCAGGTAAGAAATTTAATCTTACTAGTTGAGATGGTATATCATTTTTTTAAAACTGATTGGATTTAAATCAGATTTTAAAAAATTCTATTAACAGTTTTTTAAAACTGGTTTAAAATAGTTTAAACATAAAACAACAAATTCAGGTCCTATTCTACAATTAGCTATTTTAGTCAATTTTTATAATGGCTAATTTTTGTACCTATGTTAAGTATCCCTTATCATTTTAGACTTCTTAATCAGCATGATAATTAATTTTGGTACAGCTTTTTAGAAACCGTCCTCCAGCCACCATGTTTACTCACATCTAAAATGACAAAAAAAAAACCAGAGATCTAATTATCATTATTAGATCCTAAAACAATTAGTATATTATTAGAGATCTATTATTACATCTGTATGCTTACAACACCTAATTGTAGTACTGGTTACACATGGTGACTGGAGGACTATTTCTAAATCTGTTCCTTTTATTTATATTAAAGGAATAATTTAACTATGCTTTACCAGCACCAGCACACTTTTGTTTAATCTTTTTTGGTATGCATATTTTCCAAGATTACTAACGCTAATTAAAGTTTTAAAATCAAGTTATTTTTATATAAATTTTAATATCTAACATGGGTTATGAAAAAAATATATAAATCCATTCTTTTTCAAATAATCTAACTATTGATGGTAATATCTTGGAGAAAATTTGCATTTGAAAAGTGGCCAAGGAAAATCCCCTCCTGAATAAAATAATAAATTAAGAGTACAAGATACTAATTTCTATTAGCTTTGTTAGTTATAATAAATATCTCAATACCCTGAAAATAATCCTTTTAATTTCTACTATAAAAGTGAAATTTAAACTTTTCTCTTGTTCTTTTTTGTTGTGTGAAAAAAAATTAATAAATAATCCTTGAAAAAATATTTATTTGAAGCTTTGTAATAATTTAATGTTAAAAAAATTGCAAATTAAAGTTTTTGATTTAAATTGATTTTATAAAAAAGAAAAGTATTCAAATCAAGCAACCCTGTTTTAAAGATATGTCACGACCACCAACACAACGTCGCGCGCCGATGGAGAACAGTCGCTCCAACAGCGCCACCTGGCCGCAGCTCCACGCGTCCAAACGCCCAAGGTTTCCGGTTTGCACCGCTAGGTAGTGCTGTAGTAGCGCTAGGGAAAAAATGCCAAACGCGCGCTTACGCTCGCTCCCAAAACGCGTGGAATACGCGTCATGTAATACCACCTTAAGGCTGAATTCAATGAACTGATTCAGCAGGGCCTATGTAGAGTGTCTAAAAGCCCATGGGCAAGCCCGCTGCACATGGTGCCAAAAAAGAATGGGAAATGGCGACTCTGCGGGGACTATCGCGCACTAAATGCGGTTACCAAACCGGATCGTTATCCTATCCCTAATGTTCAGGACTTTGCCAATAATTTGGAGGGTAAGTCAATTTTTTCTACCATTGACTTAGTGCGGGCGTATAACCAAATCCCCATAACTCGTAGTGATATTGAAAAAACAGCAATAATCACTCCCTTCGGTCTGTACGAATTTCCGTTCATGACTTTTGGCCTAAGAAACGCGGGAGCTACCTTTCAGCGTTTTATTAACGAGGTTACCGAAGGTCTGGATTTTTGTTTCGCTTACATTGATGATCTTTTAATAGCGTCTGCTACCCCTGGGGAACATAAATTGCATTTGAGGAAAATCTTTTCTCGACTTTCTAGTTATGGTATTGTAATCAATATTGAAAAATCTATTTTTGGGCAGACGGAGGTTCAGTTTCTTGGTCATTCAATTTCTGCTGGCGGGATAAGACCTTTGGAGGCTAAGGTTAACATTATTTCCAATTTTCCAAAGCCTGAAACTGTAATGCAGTTAAGGAGATTTTTGGGGCTTTTGAACTTTTATAGAAAATTCATCCCACACTTGGCCCAAAAACAAGTGCCTCTTTTACATTTTATTAAGGGTAATCGCAAAAGAGACAATTCTAAGATTCAGTGGTCTCAATCAGCAGAGGACGCTTTTTCAGCATGCAAAGAGGCATTGTCTGAAGCCGCTGTTTTAGGGTTTCCCTCGGAAACTGCTCAGCTTGCCTTGGTTGTCGACGCATCTAGTACTGCTTTGGGCGCTGCGTTGCAGCAGCTAAAGAATAACGTCTGGCAACCTGTAGCGTTTTTTTCAAGGAAAATGTCTTCTGCTGAACAAAATTATTCCGCGTATGATCGCGAGCTTCTGGCAATCTACGCGGCCATTAAACATTTCAGGTTTATGCTCGAGGGTAGATGCTTTATGGTTTTCACGGACCATAAACCCTTAACTTACATGTTTCAGCACAAGGCAGACCAAATTTCTCCCCGAAGAATTCGCCACATTTCTTTTATAAGCGAATTCACCAGTGACATTCGCCATATTTCGGGTATCGAAAACGTAGTAGCCGATGCCTTGTCACGTATTGAAATGGTAGATTTTCCACAAACTGTGGACTATGCCGCAATTGCACGTGATCAAGAAGAAGACCAGGAACTTCGTTCGCTCCTGGAAAAGGATAGATGTAAATTTAAATGTTTTCAAATACCAGAGTCAAAATTGGGGGTGTTTTGTGAAATTTCTGGCAAACAGGTCCGACCTTTTATTCCCGGGAAGTATCGAAGGTTTATTTTTTCTCAGGTGCACAATATTGCACATACTGGAGTAAGGACGACGGTAAAGCAAGTTAGGGAGAATTACTTTTGGCCTGGCATGAACAAAGACTGTGCAGATTGGACTAGAAAGTGTATGCCATGTCAGAAGGCCAAAGTGTATCGACATACCGTGGTTCCCATTGGCACGTTTGCCCCACCGAGCCATAGGTTTGCCCATGTGCATATAGATCTGGTCGGCCCCCTACCACCCTGCAGAGGCTACCGGTATCTCCTGTCTTGTGTCGATAGGTACACAAGGTGGCCAGAGCTCATCCCATTGAGGGAAATTACCGCCCATACTGTGGCTACTGCCTTTTTAGCTCACTGGGTTAGCAGATTTGGGGTCCCGGAAAGAATTACTACAGACCAGGGGCGTCAATTTGAGAGTAATCTCTTTCAAAGTTTTTCCAGATTGCTTGGATCTCAGGTTCGACATACGACCCCTTATCACCCAAGTGCGAACGGACTTGTAGAGCGTCAGCATCGCACCTTCAAGGCAGCCCTACGTAGCAAGCTTGGACCGTCGAGGTTTTGGGTCGATGAGCTTCCCCTTATACTGCTGGGATTGCGATCATGCCTGTCCCACGGCTCATCAGTTTCTGTAGCCGAGCGGGTGTACGGCACGAATATTAGGATTCCTGGTGGGTTTATAGAGCAAAGCAATTTTCCGGACGTTCCCGAAGACGATTACGTGGAGGTCCTTCGCCGCAGGTGTGCCGACATTGGTCCTGTCCCGGGTGACAGACACGGAGGTCGACCGTTGTTCAAGTCCCAGGAGTTGGACACGAGCACGCACGTTTTTGTCCGCAACGAAGGGATCCGCAAGACGCTTGACTTACCGTACAGCGGCCCGTACCGAGTGCTAGAGAGAAGGGATCGGTACTTCCGTCTACAAATGGAGGGCAGAGAAGTCTCTATCTCCGTTGAGCGCCTTAAGCCGGCATATTTGGACGCCTTCACAGAGGAGCCGGATGATCCTTCCCCTTCACCAGCTCTCAGGTATCCAGAGCCTGCACCTTCTCCAGCTCCAAGGCGATCTCCGAGGCTCGGGGGACAACAGGGCACCCAAGCCACTCACTAGGAGGGGGGTGGTGTGGCAACACAGCGTTGTGACGCAATCACGCTAACGTCACGTACAAATACTACTCCAGTCGAAGCGGCAGCTCTTGAGCAACGTTACTCTTCCGAGAGCTTTCACTAATCGGGCTGGTCCCGTTTGTTTACATTTTTCTATTTACATTTTTGATTGTTCTAAATAAACGTTAGTGTTAATTTTAAAACCCTAGTTTTTCCTTTGTCTCTCGCCCTACCCAGGACCACCACAATAATCATTGAATGCATAGTAAATGTATCTAAATTTAAGATGGTATGAACGTATGAAGATATCACAATATGGGTAGTACAGTATAAGGCTGCCTTTTCCACAACTTCGTTCAATCTAACAGACGAACTCTCAACTATAGAGCCAAATTCCCAGAACATGACTTTTCCGTCGAAACGGGATTCACTCGTTCAGAAAACGGATATTCGCTCATTCTGAGAAGCGCCGTTCCATCCTTCCATCCATGGTGATTTACACCCCCTCCAGTGACCTTAAAAGCGGAGCACAAACCTCTTCACTCACTCTGGGTGACACCCGACATAAAAAGTGGTTCACTGCACCCTCTGTGTACGGGCCGATTCGCTTCTGTGAAGTGCTCGCTCAGAATTAAATCAGAGGACCGAGAAATATGGCATAATCGAAAAACTACTTTACTCGGTAAAGTTTTATTAGCGATGAATTTAATACTTATGATTATACTTTTAAAAATTATGAATGAACGAAAGTGGAATCATCTTTTCAGGTGAGGAGGAAAACTAGTTCTCCTTAACTTCTATAAATTCTATTACCAGTTTTAGTTTTCTTGTTTTATATATCTAAATACCTAAAATTCAAATGCCGTGTTGCAGCAGCTAATGAAAACGTCGAAAAAAATTGTCTGAGTAAGAGATAAGTAGGCGGTATACAGCTCAACACAGTCTCTCCTGAACTTTGACGCCATATTTTATTATGAAACAAGCTTTTTTTCACGTTTTAAAAATGTACCTTTAAGATATTTTACTAAATATCATTCAAAGACTGCTAAAAGTGTAACCTAAAAATTTATAGATGTGCTTTCACACAATTCATACAATTTCAAACATTTTGTCTGAAATTCCTATTTTTTAGTCTGATAATCGAATTAATTGTAAACATTGAGTGTCATGTTGGTTTTGTCTTTTATTATTTTGAATAGCTTCAAATCTAGGTTGCAAGGAAAATATGATTGATAAAGCACTAGGTATCTAACAAGTTACTTGGTACAATATTAAAATTAAAAGATTCACTGGTGTATATTTTTTTAGAATGTTGTGTTGATTAACAATAGTTACTAATAGACGTGCTGGATATTTTTAAGAAAAACATTTTTATTAAATTATTGACACAAGTTTAGAGTTAATAAATATTCAAACTTTTAAGAGAGTTATTATTCATGAAGATTATCTCGAATGTAGTTTTGAAAAGTTGGTTGACGTTTCTTTTGCTTATTGTTCTTATTGTTTTATAAAGTGTAAAGTTCAGTAAGCTATGTTTTGGGATAATTGCGAAGCAATCTCGAAGGTCTTGGGTAATCAGTTGACGGATGTTGGTGAGCGATAGTGAACAGGAGGCGGTTGCCCCCTATAGTATTAGCTATTTTTTGAATGCAGAAATAGCAAAACTAAACCATCAAAGCAATCCAAGTACTAATTTTTTTGTTCATAACTTTTTAAAACGAACAAAAATTAAATTTTGTTATAATGTGTCTTTATTGACGATATATCTTCTATAAAGAAATACAAATAATGTTCGTTACAGATTAAAAATAAATACAGGTAAAAACGTATAGAGAAATTTTATCTTTTTTGTATTGGAACTTTTTCTCGGTTAAATATTTAACGATTGGGAAACATTTTGGTGTAAAATATTTCAAACTCATTCTGTTAATTCCATTTTAATTTTTTTTCAGTAATTAACAAACAAATTATTTGCCCTACAACACTCTTTTAAAATTAAAATTAAATATAACTTTAGCATATTACATTTAAAATTCTTATTTTCATTATACTTTGAGAAATGTTTCACTCATTACCGTTAGCTCAAAACTAGCAACGTACGAAATACAAATTTAGCATTCCAAAAACTGTGGGGAAAAAGAGTTTTGTGATGATGTCATATTCATCCGAACCCTCCCCCCTTTTCATATGTAATCACAAACACATATTTGACTTGATTTGTAAATGGCCCCTCAATCTAAAAGCTCACTGAAAACTCGGGCTTCAGAATATCTGAAAAAGAAGACACATGCATTTTCTGAACCTGCCGGTTCGAAAAAAAACGTCAGCAGAATATTCCCGTTGCTACCTTCCGTTATCTCAGCACGACACCAAACGTTCGTTCCCGACGGTCGCCGATGGCCCTTTGAACCCGAAGAGCTCCGAACGTGCCTCGCCTCCCGAATGCTCGCGGCTCACGCAACAATCAATCGCTTTTTCCGATACTACATACTCTTCCTTTTCGCATTGCTTCGTGTAGGAAACGATTCCCCATTTCAAGGTTAACAGATTGTTAACCTCCGTGTATGCAGGCTGAGCCAGTGTTGTTTGTTTTGTTTTTGTGAATATCTTAGTAGCCCCCTTTCTGCGAGTCTTTGGATTTAAAATTTAAGCTCTGTTTCCTACGACATAAACTTTGCCCCGAGAAAATTTCGCCGCGAGATAAACTTTGACTGAAAAACAAAAACTTTGAAAAGAAGTTTGAATCTGAATGAGATCACAGGATTTTGCTCAGAAACGTTCTTTCAGTATTTATGAATTACCACCACTGCTCAAATTGAAGGGAATAACCCTTTTTCCATTACAACCACCACAATATTGTACGACGTCAAAATTTTTTTATCGTGTTTGTTGGACTATAAAAATATTGTGCATGTTTAGTAAGTAACAATCCTAAATCCATTGATTTTGATAACAGTGCAGATTTTGACACCAATGAGAAAGTTTAAGAACATTAAAAAATTATTTTTTGAAAATTTTTAGATGATCAAATCAAAAGGCTTCTATAAAACAAAATACAGTAGAGCCCCGATTATCCGCGGAATTGGGTGGCAAGGGTACCGCGGATAGTGAAAAGCGCGGATAACCCATAGAGTTAGTACTAATATAGAGACAGCTTAAACATCTGCTCCGCTGTTCTAAGCGTGACCGGTCGCTCTGCCACTCACTCTTGACTTTTTGAACAAACTTGGCCACTAAATCCCTCTTGGCGTTTTCCGTTTTTCGCGTGGCTTCACTCGTAAAGAAACTACGGCAAAAACACCCGCCAAGCTCATACCGCCAAGAGCCAAGCTTTGCCAACTTTCAGTTCCTACCTCGACCACTAAATCAGCAATTTTCTCCCTTAAATACTTGTTTAAACGAATCGGAAATGACTCGTATCGAATCAAGAGGGTTCATATTATATAGTGTGAATTTTTTTTAAGAAATTCCCCCCGCAACATTATAAAAATAAAGTTTAAAATTGTTTTTTCCGAATCCGCGGAATTTAAAAACATTACTGATAAAAAACTAATTGAGATAGAGAAATTTGTTCTTCACTGAACGATTCGTCATTGCTTTTTCTTTAGTTTCAAATTGTCGGTATCTTTTTTTCATCATTTTTCTGGGAAGAAGAGTAGTTTTTATACCTCAAATTCCACCCGCCTACGGAACCTCCCATGTTAAAAATTTACTTCCGCCACTCACACAGGTCCGTCTCTTTTCGACATGCAGGGTTGCCTTACCGAGAAGAGTAAGCTGTCTCTATATTTGTACTAACTTTATGGGATAACCCAAACAAAGACTAAAAATGAGGTGAAAACACGAAAAAAATATTTCAGCATAAAAACTATGTTTTATTGTACAAAAAACATGATATGTAAAACTTTTAAAATATGTACAGTACAGCAGAAACCTTTGCTCTACATCTAAAATCTCTCCAATCTCATCTAAAATCTCATCTAAAATTTGCTCTCATCATTAAAATTTTTTTCTTGGCATTCGCGGATGATCCGCTCGCGGATAATCGGGGTTCTACTGTATAATGCAATATATCGTAACGAAATTGGAAAAAAATGCCATGGAAATATATTGAATGTTCTAATACTACAAAAGTATGTATGGATCAAAATATTATGTCTATGTTTTTCTTTATCTGAGGAGATTTAATATTTGAATTGATATTTGCAATTTGTCTTTAAGTTTATAATTCAATGGATTTTTGCCCGGTTTTTAAACATGGACGAGAACGAAATTTATATTAAAAAAACAAGTGAACTCCCAATCATGTTTAGGCTAAGAAATACATACCAGAATGAAACTTTTACAATGCACCGGGGTATTAAATAACATTTGTTTTTATTGTTTGAATATTAACACGTTTTTTTTTAATTTTTACATTCCCCGAACATTATGGCAATATAACTGTGGTTCTCTTCAAAGAAATACTAGGATTTTAAGAAAATGGTTGTAATGAAGCTTCTTTTAAATTAATTTATTTTAATTTTTCCATTCGATTCACCTAATTTTTTTTGCTGTTTTTCTTTTGCGCAGTTAATAAAGAAAATACTGAAATGCGGTTAAATTACTGTGATGGTCGGATTTATAGAAGGGGCAATATATCCTCTAACGAAATTCCAGATCCATCAGGGACAGCCTTTCCCCATTACTGCTCTCCACCTAAATTTGCCCATTGTTCTGTAACAAATTACAATCTTCAAAATAACAAATATCAACAAGCAAACGCCCATAAGAATTTCTTGGATTGTATTACGCACAAAGAATATCAGGACACAACATGGAGCAAATAAGGAAAAAGGTGATCATGATCTATGCCTTGTCGTTCCAAATCGTCTCTGTATCGAAGAAACGTCGACAGCTGCTACACACACTTTTCAATTTCCAGGGATCTTCACGCAATGTTGGTTAAAAAGGACACTACCTGACAAATTAACCGAATTCAGGTTGAGATGTAACATAGTTTGGCCGCAGCATAGGGATATATCACGTGTTTCTCCGAAATATTCCTAATTATACAAGTGCCTGTTCCAAAATAGCTTTCCTTTCCACTTTTATAATTGTTCTGTAAATTTCCAGGCTATTTTAATAAGCATGAGTAGAAGTAATTTAGAATTTCTATTGGGGAATCGAGCCCAATTATCTAGACTTTTTCTCTTTTCTGCCGAGTATGGCATCACCTTTTATTTTAATGATTCTGTGTTTCAAAAGTCCGTTTCGTGTCTTTTATTTGGAACCAACGTGTCCTAGGGTCACGGGAGTAAGGTCAATCTCTAGATAAGTGACCCTGGAGAATCCATTGAGATGACTAACAGCGACCCTAGCGGCGAAATAAAAAAGTTAGAAAAATTAATTTGAAAACTAAAGGAGATAGAAGAAAAACCTCAGTGAGATACAGATAATTATTGCCAACGGAAAAACCCATTAAAAATTTCATGAATTTATCGTGAATATTCGTGGAGATATTAGCATGTGAAAATAGCACTTTTTCAGACCTCAAAACGAAAAAGTTCGTAAATTTGCAAATTTTTCAATGCTATTGTGTAGCTTTGGGTTTTTTAGTTGAATGAAGGCAAAATTTAATCAAAATTTTTTAAAAACTTGCACATTTATGAACTGTTTCTTTTTTTGATGCCTAAAAAAGTGCTATTTTCACATGCTAATATCTCCGCGAATATTCCCGGTATTTTCATGAATTTTTTTCAGTGAGTTATTCTAACTTTGCCAACAATAATCTCACTTAGGTTTTTGCTCTATCTCTTTTAGTTTTTAATTTAATTTCTTAACTTTTTATTACACCGCTAGGGGTACTGTAAGTCATCTGAATGGATTCTCCAGGGTCACTTACTTACCTAGGGGTAGACCTTACTACCATGACCCTAGGACACGTTGGTTCCAACTAAAAGCCGCGAAACGGACTTTTGAAACACCCTGTCTATTTGACCATTTCAACCGAAACAACCTACGATTGCTGTTATTTTAATTAACTCTGCTTAGAAAATTTATACTTTCGTAAAGTTTTTCATAAAATACTGGATTCTATTTTCGCAAATTAAGTTTTAGAGAAATAAGTTAAGAGCACAGTTTTTAATGTTCAGTACTTCATAATATGTGTGTGTATCGGTTGGCAAACGATGTTTTATTATTGTTTCTAAAAAATTTCCGATAGTTCCTATAGTTAGACGATGCTTTCAGAGTAACGAATTTTAACTTCCAAAATCTTTCATAGTTGGTTAAGGATATTAGAAGTACCCCCAAAAAATGTTCCTTATTTAGTAAATGATAAAATTAATGCTTTTATAGTGGTGCCCAGTAAAAATAACCTAAATTTCACAGTATTGAGACAAAAAAGGGAGATTGAAACCAAAATAACCACTCACATATTCGGTGTCTTCCTATAAACGTTGAAGAAAATAATCTTTTAATGGATATTAAGCTTATTATAGCCGAGTAAATAGATTTAAGAAATCCATCATGTGAAACTTTTGCAATGCAAAAGTGGGGATTAATTCTGCTTGCAAAAAAGGTATCCACGAACGCTCACACCTATACCATACTTCCGGTATCAAATAGCTAATTTCATTTCTATTGGAATAATTTTATGCACATTCGAGAGGAAAAAATCCAACATATCCGCAACTGCATATCCCTGATCATATATTCGCGCAAACGAAGTTTACATTTTCCCTCTCACGAATTCCAAATCTTGCGCGAATTTCTAGCGAACTCCACATTTCCTCTATACGGACGGCATCATGGAGGAATGGTGGCCATCATCGAAATAAGCGGAGGTAGGGTTGTGGTACAGATCGATAGCCAGGGAAGGAGGGTGGGAGGAGAGGAAACATTTCTATAGAAGGTGAGAGGGAACCTCCCTCCTGCAATGGGAAAAACGGCAGCGGCCTTTCCTGCCGTACATGGCGCCACGCTTCGTTCAGAACCCGTCGGCGAATATCTTGTTTTCTTTCGCATGGACAGAATATTAATGAATAATGCTCTTCGTTTTGTTGTTGTAATAAAATTGGGTAATTTGGGATAACGCTGAGATTCGTGGCAGAGGAGATGTAGAGATGGATCTATTTCGAGGATTTATTGATTGCTTTTCTAGTTTCGTTTGATGCGTTATGTCTAATAAATAAGACCGGGTCGAAAAAGACGTAAGTCCAAAATTCGGTTTTAGCGCATCAATACAAGTTCTATAATGCTACAAGAATTTTTGAAAACGGTCAACTTTTGACCCTCGCGCAACGCGGTCAAAGTTAGGATGTTTTGGTCGTTTTTTGCAAAAACGGTCTAAAATCCCTATATCATTATAAGAACTTAATACCTAATTAGTAATACGCTAGAAAAATTTAACACTAAGTAAAAAAAACTTTTGTTTGTTAATAGAAATTATTATACACTGTTATCCTTATCTGCAAATTTTCATAACAGATTTAAGAACACTTTACTTGTCTTCAAACAACATTTTAGTTTGTGTTGTTAGTTAAAGTACATTAACACTTTATTTTGTTGTGATAGTGTTATGAATATGTTTTTCCCCTTTAAACAATCCTTTCGAAATTTGAACTTAAGTATTGAGAGAGATAGTGTTTGAACTACTCACAAATAATAAATTTTGAATAAACTCTCTATTAGCATTAATATTTCATACACACATAAGCTGACACTCTAACATAAACTTCAGTTTAATATTTGCGTGTGCTTACCAAATTAATCAAATGTGACTAAAATAAAGTTTGGGTAAAAAAAATTGGAGGGAGGTACTTTAACTTTTATTTTATTTAACTCACAATGTTTAAAACTCAATTTTCATAATATGTTCTTAAAACTCATGTGTGTTTTCATGGCTTCTAAACATATTCACAATGTCCACATGTTCTTCAACGATAAAAGTTACTCCAACCATGTGCTTCATGTTAGGAGGTGTACAATGCATTAACAGAAAGGAAAAGTGTGTAAGCACGTTCTTTGTTAAAACTACCCTTTTGTTTGGGGCCCGCGTACATTGTATTAAATAACGATTCGTGAAAACTAGCAATGTCTCTGTTTTGGATGCAACCATTTTTTCCGAAAAACTCATTATCACAAAAATAGTTTGGGTGTTCCTTAATGTAGCATCCATAATAACAAATAGATGGCAAAAAAGTATTCAACATAGAATCTCCAGGGAGCGCCCAGAATATGGAGACACCGGAATGGTCTTTCGTGTATCGTCAGCAGCAGGGCAGGGGTATCGTCAGCAATCGATCGGGTGTCGCTAAAGAGCCATTTAGGAGTGTCGCTGTGATCGGAAGGGAAATGACTGCCCTAATGGATTTACCTTGTTACCTGCTGCCCCTTTCTAATACCTGTATCGACCACGCTGCTTCCTAGCTCCTGTCATGACTGGTTTCTGCTGCCGGTAAACGTGTTCAAGTTCGACATTCGTTTTTACGACGAATATATTTTTTTACGAACCAGCCTTGATTTTAAGTAGTTCAGAATACTGAGTCCTTCACAGGATAATATAATTTATTTTGAGAAATATATTTTTTACTGACTCCTTTCTACGATTCTCCCATCTTTAACCCAGAAGTACGTATTAGTCTAATCTAATCTAATACGTTACTTCTTGTTTAAGTATTAGATTAGACTGTCAGTGCAATATCCAAGGTGTGGGAAAGAGGGGCTTAACTCCTACCGAAATTTAAATGGTTATTTATAAACTGTTTTTTTTTTCTTAGAAATTTTGTGACCTACATGGAGGGTTTCTATTTTCGGATATCTTTTACGCACTTCCCAAATGTCAAAAAGAGGTTAAAACAGAACTCAAGCGGGTTAAACTATAAAAATTTTTTTTTCGGTGTGAATCTCCAGACCCTTCTATATATTTGCTTAAGACAGTGTTATCCACAAAATTTTAACATTGAGACCAAGATTTTAATTCTACCAGTAATTGTTCTAAAAGGCTGCATTTAAAGTACGAGTGAAGAACGGTTTTCAGCCAACCCTTACACAAGATTCTTGTAATGGGATGGGACAAGTGTGTTTTGTATAGGTTAAATGTTATATAACATAAAAGGTTGCTTGCAAATAAACTTATGTGAGATTTTTATAGATCGCCTAAAATTTTTTTGGAAAAGAAAGTGCCGAAAATATACGACCTTAAAAATAAAAATATCTAATGTCACAATAATGTTTCATATTCACTATAATTTATCCATCCATGAACTAAAATAATAGTAATCTTAAATTTGCAGGAAGTAGGGAAATTATGATAAAAACACTATGAATGCCCGAATATGAATAATGTTGTGGGACACAAAATTAAACAGCACTGGTTCCACAACGGATGTATTTCACCGTTATGTGTGCGGAACCTAATTATGTCCCTCCACTATAATATGTAAATCGACGAACAGTGGTTATAAAGACACGCAAAGCACCGTTCTTACAAGAACGGAAGTCTCCGCCTAGTATTCCTTGATTTCACATTTCCCAGTTATCGCTTCGATAAAACTATCTGTATATTATTATGGGCAGAGAGAAAGAGTCTGAATGTAGTAATTATGTAGCTCGTGTTGTCGCGGTTGATTCTTTTCAAATCAGCACGGAAAAGTGTTCCGATTTTCCATTCTTCTGTTTGACGGAGGAAGTCACGAAGGAATTGGATTCGTCTTCCGAGTGTCTCCGGGTTTCTTAGGTGTCGTGTGGGCGGTGTTTCGGTGATGTTAAGGGTTTTGTGAGATTTAGTCATAACTTAAATATGTATTTGATGATTAATCTCTGATTTATTCACCTCCCAAAACATTTTGGGGTTCTTTCATTTCCTTTCTCTCTTCTATCTTGTTCGATCTTAATACACTTTTTCTGGTCAAATTTCATTTTCTTATTCAATATTTATCTCTTCTGCCTTATTATATCATGTTTTAGCTTATTAAACTACTTTGTCAAGAGATCATTTAGAGACAAAAAAACACGACAAAGGCTAAATTTGTATTGCCTCTATTTGAAGGACGACGATCTTTTAAGCAAAAAATTAAGGCAAATGGAACTGGAATAATATTTTTACCCCCAGGCGTTTGTCCACAATAGGACATTTTTCATTGCTCTTTGGCAACATTTGTCTGCACAGTTCTGAGGATTTTGTATATGACAATTATTTTCTATACGAATTATGTAAGGGAAGTTGGCACACTGTAACACATAATCATAAAGAATAGAAAAGATCTGGCAGCAAAATTTGCCAGAGTTTTCTGTACACGTGTTTTCTCTGCTGACTGAAATTTTCCAATACGACCTTCTGGCATCTTTTGAAAACTTAGCCTCCCAACTCCCGGAAATATTCCCAGAATGCTTTGTCAGAATAAGTTACCAGAATGTTGATGCTGTGTACAGAAATGTTCGAGTTGACAAATTAATCCCTGGGTTTACCGAAAAGCTCTGGCATTTTCTGCTGCCGTTTTTTGATGATTAATTTTTTCAGTATAATGATACTTTGTTAACTACACCGCGATACCATGTATTTCTAATATTCGCCGTCCAAAGCAGTTTGTCCGTTTTAGACGGAAAATAGAAAACAGAAATAAACCGGGCATTCTACGGCCCCCTAAACTTTGTAGTAATACACTGAAAAGAATAATCGTACAGAAAAACTCTTGCGGCAAAAGTTGCCAGAGCTTTCCTTTCCACGGATTTTTTCTCTATTAATTGAATTACTTTGTTTTGTACATAATGACTTCTGTGAAAATATTTAGGTACAAAACCCACTGAAATTTCTGAAGTTGGAAAAAAATAAGACACTAGTCAGATGTAGACAGACAAAATGTAGTTAAAAACCAGAATATTCCCGATGTATCCAAAAAGTTACGGAACAATCGTAGCATACACAGAAAAAGTTCAGTCAACTGAGAAATCCCGTGGAAAGGAAAGTTCTGATAACTTTTGCTGTCAGAGCTTTTCTGTTTCTGTACGATTATTCTCTGCAGACTTTTTGATACCTTGATCAAAACGTTTACACGTATCGTTAAAAAAAGAAAATGCCTCCTAAAAGCACGGTGGCCAACGAATCCTTGTCTCCTGTGCTTGGCATGCTCCGAGTGTTCTTGATGGGAGCTTCCCCATTACGTAAGAGCGGCTGTTTAACCAAGATGAGGCGGATCCATCAGAAACCGCATCAGCCGCGTACAATACCCTGATTACACACCGACCGCTCTCCCAATGCCTATCATTAGACCCCGCTAAAAGGCCTTTTTTCTGAGACAGCATTAGAGGCCAAAACTGTAGTTATATGAGGTACATAGAGGGAGCATGATGGGTGCAGCCTTAAAGCGACCAAATGACAGGACTTTGTGCCACATCAGATTATTTATAGTGTTCGGCAACTACTGGTCAAAAAGTAGTTAACTACCAACTACCAACTAGTCTGGGCAAAAGTAGTTGTAACTAGTAGTTAACTACTTTTTCTTGGAAGTAGTTTTAACTAGTAGTTGATTATTTCTCAAAGTAGTTAACTATTAGTTAACTAGTCTATTTAATTTCATAAGATATTTTCCCCAAATTTTCGATTACTTTTTATTACCTATAGCAAAAATATCATGGCTAAATATATTTCAAGGTTGCCAATTATAAAAATGTATCACGAAAAATGGCATTGTTAGTAGATGTAACATATTTTTTTAAATTTTGATCTTTCAATATTTTTTGAAGTAGTTGAACTTTTTGAAAGTAGTTGGAACTAGTAGTTGGTGAAAAAAGTAGTTAAACTACTAGTTCAACTACTCTAAACCAAAAGTAGTTGAACTACTAGTTAACTAGTAGTTGCAACTAGTAGTTAACTACTTTTCAACTACTTTTAGTTAACTAGTGCCGATCATTAATTATTTATCGAAATTGGTTACAGTAAAATTCTTAGAGGGGCAAAACGTCTAAGAGCTTTAAAAATGTTCTGTGCTCTTAAATGCCTTTTGTGCTGTTTTGATTTTGAAACGCTTCAAACATAGGTTTTTCTTTAAAAAAAACATGCTAGAGGTGTTTAAATAGGCATATAAAGAATTTTTGAACGAAATAAGGGAGATTTTTTTCCACAGCACAGACGGCTTCCAAGGCTAATGAGGTGGGAGTCTACAGAATTTACCCTACCACCAAAATTATCGATGATTAATTTTGTACAGTTTTCCCTTGAATTTTTTCTGGTACTAAGACAAGGGAAGTGGAAGGGGGGTTTACTCTGTCACTTGAAGGTTCTTGAATATCCCAAAATAAACTGAAACGCTAATTTTCGAAGTAAAATTTTCAAAAATAAAAATTAGGAAAAACTCTAAATTGGGAAGTGCTTTCTTTTTGACGTCGAAAGTTGGAAAAACCCACAAATATCAAAAACTAAAAGTACCAATTGTTCTAAATGTTAAAATCCTGTTTATTGTAATGTTTCGAAATGCTACATTTAACATATTATTATGCCTCCCCACGGAACGAATGTCCACTTATAGCTTTGTCTGAATATACATTAAATAAATTGTTTTAAATTTGATACTTTATAACACTTTAGGGGCTTTTACAAATTTAGTTCAAAGGCTGATGGATCGGATCCCGATAAAGGAAGACCTTTAAAAACCTTTGGAGCTAAACCTTTTTCCACCAAAAGTTGTAAACAGAAGGAAATAACGTCTAGAACAGTGTTTCCCAACCTTTTTCGGGGTCCATGCCCCACCAAATCCTTTCTAAATTTTCCATGCCCCCCGGTCTCAGTGGCATATAATACAGGGTGATTCTGAAATGGACCGCCAAACTTTGAGGGGTGATAGTACTCATCAAGACGAACAAGAATTGATGCGGAAAGGGGGGTCGCAGTTACACCGTTAAAGAGCTAGGTCCTAATGTAGTGTGAGAGCGTTACAAAAGGACGTTTTGCCAAGGCCCGTTTGACAAAAAAAAACATAATGAAATGAAAAAATTTATTTCATGATTTACAGCAGTATCCGTACTACTTACATCATAAATTTGATAGAAATTGAACCACTTTCTAAACCGAGGAGTTAGTTTCAAAAGTGCAATATTAATCTTTCAGTCAAAGAATCACATTCCTTAATGGTATTTAGAAAAATGATGATCGGGGAAGGAATTTTCAATGATCATAACATGGATCATTGAAACTGTTTTATCATTGAAAATTCCTTCCCCGATCATCATTTTTCTAAATACCATTAATGGAACTCCATTGTTTGACTAAGAGCACGTTTTAAAACTCACCCCACGGTTTAGAAAGTGGTCCAATTTCTATCAAATTTATGATGTAAGTAATACGGATACTGCTGTACCTCATGCAATAAATTTTTTCATCTCATTATGTTTTTTTTCGTTAAAAGGGCCTTGGCAAAACGTCCTTTTGTAACGCTCTCGCGCTACATTAGGACCTAGCTCTTTAACGGTGTAACTGCGACCCCCTTTCTATACCAATTCTTGTTCGTCTTGATGAGTACTATCACCCCTCAAAGTTTGGCGGTCCATTTCAGAATCACCCTGTAGAAATATATTTTGAGAGGGATCCAGAATTATTTCTTAGCCCCTCCCTCCTATGTATATTTAATACGTCTAATGAAGCTTTTCAGAACATTTTTAGGTAGAATTTGCATGCTAAATCATGTTTAGGATTTGCATATTTAACTCATAAATCAAGTTATGAGTAATTAAGTGCTATGTACCAAGGGGGGTCTGGAGGTCCTCCCCCAGCAAATTTTCTGAAATTTGACTCTAGGAAGCAGGTTTTAACTAGTTTGGTACCCCTAGTTGGGAAATTTTGGATATAAATTTTTAGGTAAGATTTGCATTTTGGTGAACCTAATGTAAAAAGAGTTTCAAATATAAGCGTCCTAAAAACAAAGAGATCTTGGGTCATCCCCCAGAAAAGGTTTGCAAATTAGACTCTAAAAGCTGGGTTTCTTGGTTTTGATACATACTGGTCCAGATTTCAGACATACATTCTCAAATAGGATAATAGGATCAGATTTTGATAAAGTTCTTTTAAAAAATTTTTTAATTTTCCCCCTGGATTGGCCCCACCTGGGGGGGCAATTTGGTTAAAAATTTTCAAAGTGCCCCCCTAGAAAATGATATTTCCCCTCGGCGGGGCGTGGGCCCCACGTTGGGAAACACTGGTCTAGAAGTTTTGTTGATATTTCAGCGGGGCATGCTCCCTCTAGTTCTTTTTCCTCTACGTTTTTTCTGCAGTGAGAACGGCGGCATTAGGGCAAAACGACGACAATCCCTTTCGAAATACTTTAATGACACGGTGAGGACTGCTCAAGACAGGTGGTTGCGGACGGACACGTACCACTCGGTGATCAAATCCCAATCAGTCGAATTCCTCGAGAGGTCCTCCCCCCTTTATATGCGGAACGTTTTGCAAACTCGCGGCTTTCTTTCTCTTTGACGTCGACATGAAAAGTCGATCGATTTCCTTCTGTTGTTATCTTCTCTGATGCGAATGAAGTGTTCTGTGGAGATGGAATTGTGTGTATGTTTTGTGACGGACGTGACCGATAGGGAATTTTTTCTAAGGTTGAGAGAAAATTATGGGGAAAGATGTGAGTGTTGGGGTGATAACTAACGGGTTGGTTTTGAAAAGGCCGAAGTTTAAAAAAATGACAAGTCTCTGAGTAGGAAACTTTTTACACCAATCGCTATAAATTGAATTTAAATCAGATATCGTTTGACTCTCGCGAAAAGAGGTTTTAAATTTTGAACAGTTTGGAAGAAATTTACCCCCGAAAAATTCCACGTCATTTCTACCGTAGGTTTTCTTTATTTTTATGTACTTTTGCTATCATAGTATGTGCAGTTTCATAATTTAGTTACTGGAGTTATATTTAAAAAAAATTCAAGTTGTTTTATTTTCTTTTCTTTAAACTAACTCTATTAATACTATAACTTTGGGTCATTCCCTTATTTTTTCTTTTTAAGAATATGGGAAATAAAAGTAGTTTTTTAATAAAAATTTTTGTGATTAGAAAATAAAAAATTACACAAGTGTGACATATATTTTCAGTTTCTGATATTATAGCACAAAAAGTATCGGCACTTTAAATGTTATTATATCGTCACCTTAGAATCAAAAACTACTATCTCCATTCGGCAACCTTCGGGAATCCCGATCCTTGGCGATCAGATCGGTGGAGAAGCTCGTTTTTTGGTTTGTAAGAGCTGACATGATCGAGTAGAAAAGATCAAAACCAATCAAATTATTTTCTCCAACGATCTAAACGCCAAGAATCGGGATTCCCGAAGTTTGCCGAATGGAGATAGTAGTTTTTGATTCTAAGGTGACGATATACAAGTCTATATTTTTTGGAGTCTAAGTTTTCTATAATTATAACAACAAATTATTTTTTACACAAACTAAATTAATTGCTTTTTGTTCAATTTATTATTTCCTGCGTAAAAAAATCATCGCCCACAAACAACAAAATTATATATAACCCGTCATAAAAATACCCAGAATCTTTAAAACTTTTATTTCTCCCCAAATGCTATAAAAAACTCCGTACTTCCCGTCCTTCTTGTATCTTAACTTCTAAAAGCTCGTTGTCTCAGTCATTATCTTTTACACCGATTCGGAGGGCAAATTTGTCGTCGCTGTCAAATTTATAGGGTCACATTAAGGGCTCATTCGGATTCGAAACACAGTCCTCGGCAGGTGGCGCATTTCTGCGGAGTTTCCTCTTAAGATCTGGCATCAGTCAAAGGCCACGGTGTCATGACACTTTTGGGGACGGAGAAGCAACCTTTTCCCTTATTATAGCTGTTCACTGTAATATTCTTTACCTGGACATTCGGTTAATTGGATTTGTTATATTTATTTGCAGTTGACTGCAGCAATGGGAGAGTGATTAAGGCTAATCCACGGGTTATCCTCACCTAAGAGGCCGATTCGTCAACTGAGACGTGAGACGTCCTTTTGTTTTTGGATACTGAACGCCCAAAAATTATTTTCCTATGGTACTTCCCTCGTTAATTTGAATATACAGGGTGTTTCAGATAAGTGTTTCATAACTTCCAGGAGGGGTTATAGGGCACATCCTATAGACGACTCAGAATCACCTACGAACGGGGGGTCGGAAATGCACCCCTAGTGACCTAGGGGTTTTTATAAACCGACAGGGGAAGTTGTCAATTTCACAACTTCCCATGCCCGATATCCCTATAGCTTACCCAGCAAAAAAAATCAGCAAAATTTCTTCAAAAAGTGAAGGGAATTTGGACACTGTCTGCAGTTTCCTTTATGAAAACTGCAGTTTTCTTCATGATTTCTGCAGTTTTTTATAAGACCTTTGAAATGCCTTTAGAATGTATTCAAAATTGCTGTAAAAAAAGTGCAGACTTACGTGTTGAAGTCCTATTGCTACAAAATAACTACAGACTTCTTTAAGAAAACTGCACTTATGACGTTTTTTGAAGGAATTTTGGACGTTTTTTTGCTGGGTTAGTTAGGGGTGCACGTCCGACCACCCAGGTGATTCTGAGTCGCCCAGGTGTGCTCTACCCCTCCTAGAAGTTATGAAACATTTATCTGAAACACCCTGCATATAATACGTTTGTATGCCTGCAAATTTCATAACTATTGAACTAACTTAATTAACAAAATTTAAATTTGTCTTTCCTGTTTCTAATATAATAAAATCAAGTGTGGGTATGTGTGTTTGTCTTTTATACAAATCCACAGTTTTCTTTTGATCTGCACCAAACTTGGTATACATACGTAAAAAAACTCCAGAAAAAACATAGGCTATGTTTCGAAAACTTAAATTGACCCCTTGACCCTCTTTCGACCCTTTTTATGGTCATTTTGCTGAAATAGCTTTATTTCTATTCAAGAAGAGATCTGCTTACTCCATTGTTACAAAGAAAATTGAATGCTAAACAACAAGTTTTTAATAGAAACACTAGGTTCAAGTTTATTTAAAAATTATGTTAATAATTTGAAAATCTATTTCAATGAAATTTAAAAGTTTTAAGTATAAATTTAACATATTTTTATTTGAGAGTTTATCTAATTTTTATATTTTAAAAAACTTTATGGAATGTCATTGTTTTTAAGATAGTCTCCATGGAAACGAGGATGAAAAATCAAATGATGATCATATTGTAGCGTTTAAGAAAGTTGGTTAACAGACTAAAAACTAGAGTTAATATTTAAAACCCTTTTAATTGGAAATATTGTATTTTTTCTTAAATTGCAGGAATATATTTTATTTATTAAATTTTATACCAAAGATGTAATAAAATCATGAAAATACGATTAACTCTATATTGAGCATTTTAAGTGATTTTTGGAAGAATATTTTTCTAATATTTGTTTTTTTATGGGAATCATGTGGTAAATGCAGAAATCGTTCAGAATTTAAAATGCTTGATTCAACACCTTTTACTCATTAAAATATAGGCGCGGATCCAGCACGGCTGCAAGGGGGGGCACTTTTCCAGACAAGATCCCTATTGGTACCATTGGGGTAAGGGGATCCTTCCCCAGAAAAAATTTGAAATTTGACGTGTAAAAGTAGGGTTTAAACTCGCATTTTTAGAAACGTTTTTAGTCTAAGGGGGGCACTTTTCAACACTATTACCTTTACTTTTTCACCCCAAATGTCAAAATATTGGTGATTTCCTAAAAATTATCACTGAAGATTCTCTGGTGCTAATGAGAGGTATGGGGGTCCTTCCCCAGAAAAAAATTGGAAATTAGACCGGTAAAAGTAGGGTTTTACTCATTTTGACAACCTTAATGGGTTCCCAAGGGGGGGGCGCTGTCCAGAGTGCTAATACCCACTGGATCCGCACCTGGAAGGTAGAAAATGAATTAAAAATTTTAAAGAAAAAAATCTCTATCTCCACCCGTGCAAGGCCGGGCACATCAGCTAGTATCTAATATAATAAAATTGAATGTGTGTATATATATATGTTTGTCTTTTATACAAATCCACAGTTTACTTCCGATCTGCACCAAACTTGGTATACCTACGTAAAAAAACTCAGAAAAAAACATAGGCTATGTTTCGAAAACTTTTAATGACCCCTTGACCCTCTTTCGACCCTTTTTATGGTCATTTTGCTGAAATAGCTTTATTTCTCCTCAAGAAGAGATCTGCTTACCCATTGTTACAAAGAAAACTTAATGATAAACAACAAGTTTTTAATAGAAACACTAGGTACAAGTCTATTTAAAAATTATATTACTAATTTAAAAATCTATTTCCATGAAATTTAAAAGTTTAAGGATAGTTTAACATATTTTTATTTGAGAGTTTATCTAATTTTTAAATTTTAAAAGCTTTATGGAATATCATTGTTGTTAAAATGTCTCCATGGAAACGAGTAAGTAAAATCAAAAAGTGATAATATTTTAGCTTTTAAGAAAGTTGGTTAACAAACCAAAAACTATTAAAACTCCCTTTCAACTAGAAAAGATTGATTTTTTTCTTAAATTTGAAAGTGGAATAAGCTTTAATTTTTGAATAATTTCACCGAAAACGTTAATTCCTAAAGATATGATTAATCAAGGGATCTGAGCAATTTTTAGAAATTTTTTAAAACATTTTTCCATGTTGTCAATGTGTAAATCCTTAAAAAGTTATATTGCTTTAGAACTGAAGAAATTTTAGACCATCTGAAAACACCGGGATAAGAAAAATTACTAGGAACACCGGGATAGGAAAAGTTACCGGGAACACTAGAATATGAAAAAGACACCTGGGATACCGGGATGGATGATTGGTAGATGCTGATTATACAAAATTATAAATTGTATTTGGGAAAACTTAAAAATAATAAATTTATATACTCAGCACCCGTGCAAGGCCGGGCATATCAGCTAGTCTAATATAATAAAATCAAGTGTGGGTATATGTGTTTGTCTTTTATACAAATCCACAGTTTACTTCCGATCTGCACCAAACTTGGTATACCTACGTAAAAAACTCGGGAAAAAACATAGGCTATGTTTCGAAAACTTTTATTGACCCCTTGACCCTTTTTTTGTTCTTTTTATGGTCATTTTGCTGAAATAGCTTTATTTCTCCTCCAAAAGAGATCTGTTCACCCCATTGTTACAAAGAAAATTTAATGCTAAACAACAATTTTTTAATAGAAACACTAGGTACAAATCTATTTAAAAATTATATTAATATTTTAAAAATCTATTTCAATGAAATTTAAAAGTTATGTATAGTTAAACATATTTTTATTTGACAGATTATCTAATTTTTATATTTTAAAAGCTTTATGGAATATCATTGTTGTTAAAATAGTGTCCATGGAAACGAGGATGTAAAATCAAAAAGTGATAATATTTTAACTTTTTAGAAAGTTGGTTATCAAACCAAAAACCATTAAAACTCCCTTTCAACTAGAATATATTGATTTTTTTCTTAAATTTCAAAATGGAATAAGCTTTAGTTATTGAATTATTTTACCGAAAACTTTAATTCCTGAAGATATGATTAATCAAGGGATCTAAGCAATTTTAAATACTTTTTAGATTAAATTTTCCAATGTAAATGTGGAAATCATTCAAAAATTATATTGCTTGAGAACTGAAGGAATTTTAATCCATCTGGGAACACTGGGATAAGAAAAATTACTAAGAACACCGGGATAGGAAAAGTTACCGGGAAGACTGGAGTATGAAAAAGACGCCTAGGATACCGGAATGATTGGTAAATGCTGATTATCTAAAATTAGTGTATTTGGGAAAACTAAAAAATGAGGCGTTTGCTATCAAAACCAGCTTATTCCATTTTTGGAAATTTTACAGGAGAGACAAAAAAACTTCTTACGTCCACAGTTCTAAAGCTAAATATGTTTTTTAAATTTTTAACTCTAGGTAGAATTCGATTAGTTTTTCATTTTCCTTTCAGTTGCATTACCTTGGGCGTAATTACGCTAATTAGGTTAGAATGAGCTGACTTTGATGCAAAAACACGATTTTTCATACTTTTTTCAGTTTTTTTGTTCAATTAAGTGGTGAAGTAGTTTTTTCCAGTTTATTGGGTTGGAATGAGCTGGGTTTGAGCTATATCCCTTCGCCAGGTTATGAAGGATCCTCTAAACTTTCAAAATATGCAAAAAAGTGGATTTCAGAAAAATATGGAATGAGCTGGTTTTGATAGCAAACTCCTCAAATAATAAATTTATACTCTTCACCCGTGCAAGGCCGGGCATATCAGCTAGTAAGTTTATAAATATTAATAAATACCGCATATTAAACGAAGATTAAAACTTTTTAAGGAAGGTGATATGGCCCTATTCACTACTACCTTACCAGCGTTTAACCGTCAGTTAAATAAAGATTCAACCAAGGCATTTACTTATAAGCTCTCCTCTACTGTAGAGTCTAACTTTTTATTTACACTTAGGACAACTTACGCATAACATACAGACATAAATGTTTTTTTCTTCGAATAACACTAGTCGACAAATTTAAACTTTTTTTCCCTAACAAAAATGAGATTAGGTATTTCCGACTAATTTCAGGGTGTAGAATTCAGAAATAGTTGTGAAAAAGCTGCAGCACGTACAGTTTTGTTGTTACAAATATGGCACTAATTCTGTAAGAAACTGACAAAAGCGTTGAAAACACTCATTTTTAACAAATAATCTCATTATTTTAGCATAAAATACTATCATAATTAAGTTTATATATATGTTTCAGACAATATAAAACTAAAAATTACTAAAGATTCATTAAATACGATGCAATTTTATCACTTTTTGTTTCTTAAATAGCGTTAAATCTCCTCTTTCAACGAACCAAGTGCTGTAGCCCAAAATTGCTATTTCTCAGTGACCTATGTATCGAATAAATGTCCTAAGGGAATCTTTATCCTTGTTTATGATTGACTACAGTGATATTTTCCGTAAATAAGTTCAAACGTGGATGTAAAATATGAATTTTGGGTGATGCTCAACATTCTATGGCTTGGTAAGACTAAAGAGAACCTTCTATTGGGATTAAAACATTTTTATCGGTCCTATTTTCTAAAAATCATCTTACCACTCTCCTAAAAACCATTTTCAAGCTTATAATCCGTTTTATTAATTTTTACTTCATAAGCAGGGTCGTGAATTCTTTTTTAATCAGATGTTCATACTGACTTTGAGTTTGTCTTCACTTAATGGCGAAAAAAGTCCTTTTAAATACTTTTTTAAATGTTTTTTCTGTATTTGTCATTGATATTATATAAATAAGATAATTTGAATGTCCTCCCCATACTATAGGGATAGTAATTTGCATAGAACTACCGTTGACTCTTACGTACTTAAAAAGAGCCACATTCTAACTTTTGCAACACACGTGAGATGCCCAGATTTCATTTTAGTCATCTATTTGGACCCAAATCAGTGGGGAAAAACCTTTTCCCACTTTTTCAGTAAAATATTACCATTGAATTGTAGTTTAACCCGTACCCAAATTAAGCAAACCGTATTGTACATAAATGGGCAAAATTTACACGGAAAACTAGTCAATTTTCAAAATGAACTGCAGTACGAAAACATCGCCACACTATTAAAAGAATGTCTACATACTGGGATACTAGAAATAAATTAATTGGATGGGATTGCAGGGTTGCTATTGGACAAAAATGACGCTTAAAACGCAAAAATTAAGAAAAAAAGCAGAAAATCGAAAATTTTTGTTACGCAAAAATGGGACGTGGTGGAACTTTTTTACTTGCAGATATTTAAATAACTACATGAGTTAGTAACAAAAATAGTAATTTGGTCGTTGTTAGGAAACCACTGTCGACTAGTGTAATTTTAAAGAGCTAATCCTTTTTATTTCTGTTTCACTGAGTACCCAACAAAAAAAATCAGCAAAATTTCTTCAAAAAAGTGAAGGGAATTTGGACACTTTGTCTGCAGTTTGCTTTAGGAAATCTGCAGTTTTCTTTAGAAACTCTGCGGTTTTTTTCATAAGACCGCTGAAATGCCTTTAGAAAGTATTTAAAATTGCTGTAAAAAACTGCAGACTTACGTGTTCTCCTACAAAATAACTACAGACTTATTTGAGAAAACTGCACTTTTGAGACTTTTTGGAAGGAATTTTGGACACGTTTTTTGCTGGGTAAAAAGACCACCCTCCAAATCTCAATACTTTTCTCCTAAAATTTCATTACCCCATTCGAACGAATCGAAGGACGCAAGGGATAAGCTATAAAAGGCCACTGCTAACGACCCGAATCTATCACCTGCGCAGCGGCGGCGACACATCAGCATTGCTAATTGCGCCCTAAAGACCGGCAGCGAATTAACTTTTAGGGACGAAGGGGTGGCGAGGGAACATCTGCCCCGCCGGTGACACTAATTGGGGCTGATCGGCACCCCGCCGACATGCCCGGCGCTCTGACGAACCGTGGATATCGGGAGCGTCTCTATATTGATTGAGTAAATGTGTGAGGAAACAAAAGGGCTCCAATAGATGGAGATAGGGAGAGGGAGAGAGTGAAGTAATTTTTAAAAGTTTAATATTGTTGATGTTGAGTTATTTTATACTCTCGGAGTTCAAGATTTTAAAAATCTACATGATGTACGCAGGGCCTGATCATTGCCTAGGCCTACAAGGCCCGGGCCTTGGGCCCATGATTTTAAAGGGCCCCAAATTGTCTGAAAAGCATAAATTTTGTTTCATAACAGCTACGTCAATATTTTTGTAGTAATTGTATAAATTGTTTATACACAAGAAACCCATTTGGAATTTATCATAGGGCAGTAGTTTGATTGTAGTAGTCACCAGAGACCCAGTAGTTCACCCAAAGTGATTTTATTTAAGTAAACCAAATAATTTATCATTATCAAACCGCAATCAATTATACGCGCAGTCCATTTCAAAATGACAGATGTCCTTCCAAAGTTGAAATAACTCTTTTTTACAATTTACAACTATTTTTTTCTTAATATTTTGCCATGAAAGGGCCCCCTAAAGTGTCTGGGCCTTGGGCCCCAACTTGCCATGATCGGGCCCTGGATGTACGGAAAACTATCAGTCAAGATGCCAGTTTTATAATTTTGTGTTTTAGCAGGAAGTTTCCGTAATATGTGATTTTTCTGCTTTTTAACAGTGCATTTTTGATGCAGAATGTAATTGGGTTTATTTAAATTTTGTTTCATAAGAAGTATAGTCCTCAACAGCTCTGGTGGTTAAGAAATACGTATTTCCAGTTTTATTGATTTATCTGATGTTTTAGTTGGTCAGAATTGACCGTGTATTTTGATGGATTTTTAAGACTTTGGTTCTTGTTCGGTATGAATAAAAAAGTGACGGTTTGTTGTTTTTTCGTAATTGTTATTAGCTTTTCTCTTGATGTGTGTGGTGTATGACTTTGATTCCACGAAATCCTGTTTTGGAATCTTAAAGTTCTTGTGTGTACCATAGTTTTATTTGTGTAAATAAATGGTTTGTTCTGTTAAATGTTATAACGGTTTGTTGCTGTTAAAAAACGATGTCTAATAAAAAGTACAGAGAAATTTTTTTTAAATGACAAGTAATAAAATTTCGTCCTAGTTGATAGTTTCCCCCCTAACTTTTACGTGTTTGTATTTTATCACTCAGTCCAGTACACTTTAGAAAAAACTGGTTATAACTGTTTGACCTAAGGACGAAAGGGGCGGGGGTAGGGATGTTCGATCCCTATACTGTTTCCTGGCGGTGTCACAGATCCCCTTCTCTATGGCGACATCTCTTCCCCCCAGCATAAAATATTCGTCAAGGGGGCGGTGCATCTGGGACCGGGGGATGCTCCCCCCACGTGCTCGGCATCAAACACCCTGCGATCGATTCGCTCTCCTACCTGGATGGCCTCAGTTGTGGTTCTAGTTAGCAAGGATGACACAGGAGTTAACAAAGTATTAAGAATATTTCTGCCAGGGGCTATATGTATTTTTAAATAGTAGGTACTACATTATGTTTAGATAAAAATGGTTTTTACGCATTCATTAAGATTCGATGTCGAACTTTATTTACAACAGGTTAAACCTCATTGGTTGGAGATAATTTTGTTAAATTTGAAATGCTTTGATTGAAGTAATAAAAATGTGGATTTAAAATTGAAAATAATATAATCCGCACAAATAGAATTGGTCAGTGTTATGATCTAGTTCTAGCTATAGCCACAAAAAACTTAGATTTTAGAAAACTAAGCTTAGATTAAACGAAACTTTGTAAAGAAGTTAAAATATAAATGATAATCACACTGATTTAGAACAAAACTTTTTTTCAGTGCTTATGAATTACCATCACTCTAAAATTGAGATAAATAATTTGTTTCCATAGCAGGGTCTTCAAAGTTGGATCAATTAAGTTTGATTCGATAGTTTCGGATTGATTACAATGATAATTATGAATACCTATACACAGCTAACCAATGTTATATATTCAAAAATATATTACGTTGATATTCATTAGGCTTAACTGAAGAAATTGATAACTTCCTGTGCATTTATGAAACGAAAACCAGTGTATCATTAAAGAACTTAATTAGCTGGTTTGGCCTTTCCACTCTTGATGAAGCAATCCATTACAAGCCAATTTTATAAACGAAAAAAAAACTGGTCTGCATGTGGGATACCTTTGAAGGGAACCCCTTGGTATATAGTTTGAGAACACTGACCTTGGAAGTAGCTCTTTGTTCTGAGGTAGCTGACGCTGAGTCTGAGGATGGAGAGCTTGTCCAGCTTGGATAGCACGTTCTGGTCGAAGGGGAGCAAGCTGGCCAGAGTGTCCAGCTCTGCATTCAGCCGCTCCCGGTGCCGTTTGCTGGGGTTCGACTTGGTTTGACCACCCTCTTTCGGAGGAACTCGGACGCTAAACGAAAAGAGAAAGAGTCATTCAATGTGGGAAAGACGTTAATATCTATATAGAAATTTAAAGTCAATTTAAATATTAAATGAAACTATAACCATCAAAGACTTGCAACTTAAATGTACATGTAGCTTAATTGGAAAGTAATTTATCTGAATTGCCAAAAACTTTAAAAAAATGCACATAATATTTCAAATCAGGGTAGGAAACCAGATAATCAGATTTGACAGGAGATGATTTTTGCTTTTCTGATTAATTACTTTCATTGGGTAAGAGTTACTCATTTAAAGGAAAAAGTTGTTCATTGAAGAGAAGTATATGCTTGTTAAAGGAAAAGAGTTACTTATTGAAGGAAAAATGTTGCTCATTGAAACGTCATACATAATAGTAGTTACGTAGAAATTTTATCCAAATTCGATAAAGCTAAAACTATAAATAAAAAAATATTATAGTATTCTTAATCAAATTAAACTTTTGAAATTAAAATTAGCCATTTCCTTCATTTAATGAAATGTTTTATAGTGATCTTATTCAAACCAAACTATTTAGTTAGGTGCGAACTCATTTATATGTATTCATTGCACATGCACTTATAAGAGTTTAATATACGTATATGAAGTTGATGTTGGTGGTAAATATGTTTAGATTTTAAATGTTTTAAATTTTAAATTGAAGTTATATACCACCCAATTATTTTACTGTAATAAAATGTACATGAAAAAACATTAATTGAAGATAAGTTAACTTGATACTGGAGAATCTGAAGATACTTTTATTTATTTAAAATTATTTTTATTTGTTTATTCTATTAAATACTCACTGAAAGTACTAAAAAGAATTTCATGCATTTAAGGATACATTCATGCAGGATACAGGAAAAAAAATATTAATTGAAGATAAGGTAATTTTGATATTGAAAATACTTTAACTTATTTAAAATAATTTTTATTTGTTTGTTTTAATGAATACTCACTGCGTATTTCACTGTAAAAAAAGAACGTCTTTAGACGTATTATTTTCCGTGAATTTTTCATGGATTAATTCCGTAAACTACAAAACGGAATTTTCATCGTGAAGTTTCCGTTTTTTAATTTTCCTCTCCTCACGCATGCGTATTGTACGATTTCTCCACTAGTTCTGGTGAGACTCAAATATAGTTGTAAACAAGTAATGGAAGTTTGTGCAAGCGTCTTCAGGCGAAACGAACCTTCAGCAAATTTATTATGGGTAAGTAAGTTAAATATATTGTTTTTATTTTTTGTATTATTGGCCGTAATCGGGAATGACTAGGCTGCCGACGGGTAACCGTTGTGCGCATGATCGGCTTACATTACTTAGGATGGAACCTAGCGGAGCTCGAATGGGGTTGTGGCAGCGCGTCAGTCTAGAGTGCACATGGTCGTGGGATCGAACCCCAGTAATTATTTTTCAGTAAATTTAATTTTAAATTTTTATTATTCCATTAAAAATTGCAAGAATTAATTTCTCTTGTTTAACAGTCATTCCTTATTTAATTAAATTCATTGTGTTTTTTTAAATGTTTTACTTTATCTAATTTTAAAAAAAATTTTTAATTATTAATTAATTGAAAATAAAATTATTTCGCTAAAATATTTTATAGAAACATCAAGAATCAAGTCCACAAGGATGTGCATTGCTAATAAAGTATAAAAATCTTGCAGGGATTGTGAAATACAGTACAAAACAGTACGTCGGCAGCCTAGCAACGGCCGTAGTAAACGTTACCATGCTTTAAAATAGAAATACTCTGATATACTATTTTTAAACAGATATTTAAACATCGTACGATCGCTTTCTTCACCACGTAGCTGAAGTCTTAAAATATTGCATACCTAACTAGTCTTATTAGATCGCAAAAATGTGATCTAAATAGTTGTGATAACTTGTAACTTTTGATTAGACTTGTATTACTGTGATCGGTAGTGTAAATTATTTAAAAGAATCGTTTATTTGGATTTTACGGATTGTTTGTCATTTTTTTTTCAAAATTATAATCAGGAATATACTGAATAGGGTGGAGTGAAACTGGCCAAAAATGACAAACTTTGGAAATTAAAAACGCCTGAGGTGGGAATAGGTGCCATTTACCATAAAACTTAAAAATTCAAAACTTGAGTTTGATCAATTAATATCTTCAGGTTCCACATTCACGTTCAAGTTTCGAAGTTTCTTCAAATTTTACGTAAAAATGGTTATAAATGATTCCTACACAATTTTAGCTCCTTTTTCAAACTATAACTGGTTGAGTTTATATTCTTAGGATGTCAAACAACATTTTAAGACCTTCTATGAACCTGAAATGGGGGGAATTTCCGATTTTTCAAGCCCGAAATAAGGGCGCATGCCATTAAAATAGTCTAGCGACCGAAAAACAAATTTTTGAATATCGGTACCAAATAGAGCTCAAAAGTTGCGTTTTGCCCTTCCTTATTCATGGAAAAATAATAAAAAAATTCCTTAAAAATAATTTAGGTGTGTTTCGGCCATAAAATTTGAAAAAATTGATCTTTTGCATAGGGTATAATGGGAAAAGTCTTAATTAATCAAATTAAAGTTTTAAATGTTGTAAAAACTTATAGTTACCTTAGTTTAGTGTATTAATAGTCAATAATACTTTTTAGTTCATTATTTAGTTTTTTAAAAATCAAGTTAACAGCCTAAAATTGGAAATGTGGATGAAAAAATTTAAAAATCCCAAAATTCATAAACTTTAAGTTCAAATATTTTATGTAGTCTGTAATACACATTCTTGTTTACATAAAATGCTTTTAAAACATTAAGGTTGATATTTTTACAGAAAACAGACGAAAAAAGCGTTATATTGCACTCAGGCATTTTATTCCTAACTTTAACCTAAACTACCACTTTTTGTAACAAGTCTTCAAATTTAAAGTGACGAAATATCAAATAAAAGGTTATGATTTGTGTTATGTATAAAAAGGAAAAGTTTAGGATATATTTTAAGTAATTTTAATGCTCTGATCTGAAAAAATAAATATCAATAAGTATAAAAATGAATTTTTCTCTCATTTGGCGATTCTAGGCTGTATGCCTTATCTACTTAGCTCAAATTACAATGCAATACCCTTTTAAATACTTTTTTGACGATTAAAACATCTAATTAAGGCAACTATAAGTTTCTATTACATTTAAAACTTTAATTTGATTAATTAAGACTTTTCCCATTATACGCTATGCAAAAGATCCATTTTTTCATGTTCTAGGGCCAAAACACACCTAAATTATTTTTTACAAATTTTTTTATTATTTTTTCATGAATAAGGAGGGTAAAACGCAACTTTTGAGCTCTATTTGGTACCGATATTCAAAAATTTGTTTTTCGGTCACTAGGCTATTTTAATGGCATGCGCCCTTATTTCGGGTTTGAAAAATCGGAAATTCCCCTCTTTCAGATCCGTAGAAGGTCTTAAAATGTTGTTTGACATCCTAAGAATATAAACTCAACCAGTTATGGTTTGAAAAAGGAGCTAAAATGGTGTGGGAATCATTTATAACCATTTTTACGTAAAATTTGATGAAACTTCGAAACTTAAACGTGAATGTGGAACCTGAAGATATTAATTGATCGAACTCAAGTTTTGAATTTTTAAGTTTTATCGGAAATGGCACCTATTCCCACCTCAGGCGTTTTAAATTTCAAAAAAAAAAGTTTTTCACTCCACCCAAATACTGAATCACAATAATATTAGTAATAATACGAACAATCCCTAAAATAACGGAAAGTTCCACTCCAATGACGAAAAGATATTAAACTAACGTTCTCTAAAATAACGGAAGGTTTCCCTCCTTTAACAGAAAAATACAAAACGGACATTCCCTCAAATGACGGAAAAAGAAAATACGGATACCTTCTCAAATGATGAAAATAATCCGGCAGCTGTGCTGCCGGGAAATTTACGTTTATTGAAGAAAGATTTTTTACAGTGTTAAAAAAGAGTTAAATACAACACCATAAGTGTTTATACAGGGTGTTCCAAAAAAAGCCCCTAACTTTAAAAAATCATAGAAAATAAACTATTAGAGATAAAAATATGCCGTTCGCTGCATCTTTCTTCAAATGCTCGTAAATTTTTGTTCCCAAATTTTTGAAAAACCGTAGTTCTCACGTCAATTCATAGATGGAAGCACTGTTCCCTCGAGAAATTTGGGGAAAGATATCCTCCGAATCCCTTTTTCGTTCTTCGTAGGGAAAGCAAATTTGGGGATAGAATCGATTCTAGAATCGAATGATAATCAAGTACAGTAGAACCCCGATTATCCGCGAGCGGATGATCCGCGGTGCGGATTATCCGCGAGGGCTAAGAAAAATTTTTTTAATGATGAGAGCAAATTTTAGATGAGATAAGAGAGATTTTAGATGTAGAGCAAAGGTTTCTGATGTACTGTACATATTTTAAAAGTTTTACATATCATGTTTTTTGTACAATAGAACATAGTTTTTATGCTGAAATATTTTTTTCGTGTTTTCAACTCATTTTTTATCTTTTTTCGGGTTATCCGCGATTTTCACTATCCGCGGTACCCTTGCCACCCAATTCCGCGGATAATCGGGGCTCTACTGTACTTTGAAATCGAACCTTAGTTTCCAGTAGATAGGAAGGGATCTCCGCGAAATTTTTTTCGATTTCAGGTCATGCGCATTGCAGATTATTCTATTGTAGGGAAAATTAATTAATAGTGTTCTTGAGGGGGGATCTGGTATATAACGACTGATTTAATCTTCAATTGCGGAGGAGACGATTGACAATTAATTCAACTGTAATTGTGAGAGAACCTACCATTAACGATTAAATAAATCGTAATTCTGAATGCCTCCATGACAACTAATTAGGCATTACTGGATCGCTTCGCAATTTCACCGGAGTGGTTCGCAGCTTTATTGGATCGCTTCGCCACTTTACCGGAGTTGTCCGCAACTTACCGGAAGTTGTTTGTAAGTCACAGGAAGTGGTCTACAAGTCACCGGAAGTGATCCGCAACTTCACCGTAGTGGTCCGCAGCTTCACCGGAAGTGGTTCTTAAGTCACCGGAAGTGGTCCGCAACATACCGGTAAGAAGCGGGCTACTTCCGGTGACTTGAGGACCACTTCCGATGACCTGTGAACCACTTCCGGTAAGTTGCGCGCCACGTCCGGTGACTTACGGACCACTTCCGGTTAGTTGTGGACCACTCCGTTGAAGTTTCGGATTACTTCCGGTGACTTACGGCCCACTTCCGGTAAGTTACGGACCACTCCGCTTAAGTTGCGAAGCGATCCAATAAAGCTACGGACCACTCCAGTGAAGTTGCGAAGCGATCCCAGTAAAACTGCGGACGACTCCGATCAAGTTGCGGGCCCTTTCTTACGAACCCTGAGAATTTTCTTGCACGCCCCAGTCATTTAATCAATTATATTAGTATTGTCAAATTATCACGCAAAAAGTAGTTTCTATTGCGGGAAAGATGATGAAGTAGTGAAAATGTATTTTTGTCAGATCCCTAGAACATTATTAATTAATTTCCCCCAACAATAGAATAATCTAATGACCTGTAATCGAACCTGACCTGTAATCGAAAAAAAATTTGCTGAGATCCCTTCCTGTCTACTGGAAACCAAAGTTCGATTTCAAAGTACTAAATTATCATTCGATTCTAGAATCGATTCTATCCCCAAATTTGATTTCCCTACGATGAACGAAAAAGGGATTTGGAGGATAACCTTCCCTAAATTTCTCGAGGGAACAGTGCTTCCATCTATGAATTGACGTGAGAACTACGGTTTTTCAAAAATTTGGGAATAAAAATTTACGGGCATTTGGAGAGAGATGCAGCGAACGGCATATTTTTATCTCTAATAGTATATTTTCTATGATTTTTTAAAGTTAGGGGCTTTTTTTGGAACACCCTGTATTAATCTTCAAGGTAAATAAGGACTGCGAAATTATTAGCTTAAGGGTAAATTATGACGGGGTGATGTATCATTCATCACCCAGAAGTATCATAAAATCCTTTTAAAAGTGTTACCCTGTTAATTTTACCCTGAAGCCGCCTCCTCTTAACAGTGAACTGGGAATTTTCCTCCTAAGCAAATCCATTTATCAAAGAAGCGTCGCTCGCTGTTACTCAGAGTTTGAAAGTATCTCTTGACACATCTGGGACCGGATTTCAGAGTAAAGTTTTCGAAAAGGATACACAATTCTCTATTTTTAGAGTTTTATTTCCCATTCGTCAGAGTATTTTGTTGCTTCTTTATTAAGTAATAGTTAAAATTATCAATTATTTAGTTTCAAAGGATGGAGAATGATTCCATTTTAAGTTTAAATGGTAAAGTGGCACAAATAGGTTTTAGTACTTTTTGATATTATTTAAGTAGGCAGTTTATGTTTTTTGTTGTCGTGAAGGTTGATTGTTCTTTTTAAATTTATCTCAACAGATTCCATAGTTGACTGAACAGCTGAAACTGACCACACCAGTCCATAAGAAAATATTGATGATGTTTATGCTTAATTTGAATAGTAAAACTCAGATCTCTTGCTAGAAACCAGTACCGGAACGGTAACCACATCATCTGTAGGTGGAGATATTGTAAAATAAGGTAATTTCAGAGGGAATGCCAATCCTAAGGTTCCAGAACGACGTTCTGGCGCGTTCTATTTCAAATCGAGCCACGGTAAACATCTCCATTGGTCTATTAAGTAAAACTTTATTGCATTCAAAAAGAGATTAATGATCAATAACTTCATATGGTATACTTACGTACTGCCCCGCGTAGACCTATGCCGCTGAATTCGAAAATTCCGCCTTAGTCACTAAAAAGTGGATTGCTTTAACGCCAATATTAGAAGTCAGTGATGTCATAAGTTAATCAAGAATGAAAATTATTGCCAGATGCAGTTTCCCATGAACGAGAGTAGTTTTTTTTGTTTTATTTAAATAAAATACTTGAAAACCAAACACTGAAAACGGGGTAAAATAATTTTTTTATTTCAATTTTAAAGAACTTTAAGAGTTTACAGTCCATTAGTTGTAATTTTTTATTATACTATTATTTTTTTATTGTTATAAGTTACAATCTTTAATTTTAGCTTTTATGTGGATTATTAAGTTTAATTCTGGATTTATTTGAACAAAAAATAATAAATTTGATTTTCCGATGTTGGCAACGTCTAGTGTTCTCTTTTGCTAAGTTTTCAGATCCAGCTGTGGAGTTATCTGGAGTTAATGTTAAGGAGCTTTAGGAACGTTTTCAAATTCCGCCGCACGGTCAACGCCGTTAGTACGTAAGTACCTTTCAAATATTTTACGAACTCGACTATTTTGGTGGAAATTAAGATAAATGTAAAAAATAACTAGGTAGTTTCATTCAAAGAATTTGGGCCCGTGACAGAAAATGGTGTACGGCAACCCAGTGCTGTAAAAGTTGAATTGCTTACACGTCAATACACAGCATTGAGGCAACACCAAATTTCGCCAAAAATTTCGCCTAGGCCCGTATTCTTCAGATCAGGGGTCGGCAAGTAATTTTTCTAAAGGTCCAAATAATTTTGAAAATTTTCATGGAGGTCCGTATGCAATTCATGGAGGTCCGTTTACAATGGCATAACCAATAGAATGCCAGAATAATATTATCAATCCGAAAACAGCAGTTCGGTTGGAATGACTTTAAATACAATGATCTTTCCACCGAATATTTATAAAAAGCCTTTTATATAACAAATCATCACCACCAAATCGAAGTGCGAGCAATTAAGTTGGTGTCGATTGGTGCAGTTTGATGGAAAAGCCTTGTTTGCTCCTCCGGAAAGGACGGCTCCTCCTTAAATTACCTCACCACGATCGCAATCCCCTCCAATTAAACGCGATGACCTCTCGCCACCTCATTACATCACCCTCCTGACCACAACAACCGGCGGGAAGCCCACAAAGCAGACGATAAAAAAAATGAACGCGGAGAGACATTTGAAACTACACCGCTTTTAAAAGGGAGTATCCACAAACTGAACAGTGTTGCTAAAAATGAATGAAACAAATAATCCTAAGGCTAGTTCTTTAAAACTATATGTTAGAAATAAAATAGTAATTACAAAACAGCCTGGCTAGTCCTTCACAATTTGATTTATACAGTCTGACTTAGGTCGTTTCAGTCACTGGAAATTACGTCGGAAAGTATGAATCATCTTAATATTATAAGAATGGTTGAATAGTTTGGAGAATGAGAATAATATTTATTCAAAAAATTATACTTGAATTGTGAATATTGATTAAAATTACGTATAAAAAGTGGTTAAATAAAGAAATAATGGGGTTAAGGGTATTTTTTGATTAAAGCAAAAAATAATCATATTAACGAAGTTATAATAATGAATTAAAGTTCTTTAAAATCAGCTCTTTTTGAAGAGCAGCACACACAGAGTATAGAGCTTAACAGAGGGTCCATCTCCATAATGGCCACTTTCAAAGTATGGGTTTCCCCCATAGACAACTTGGAACGCGTCCCGAGAGGGCAATGCAATTTAAGTTAAATTAAGAGAAAATGGACTGCCACTTGGACTTTCAGTTAAGCTCTATACTCTATGATGGTAGCACATTTTGGATTAATAAATTAGAGGAATTAAAATTAATCAAAATGAATAAGTCACATATTCTGCATCTACTTTGTACATTATATATTCGTTGAAACAACAAATTACTACAAAATTCATTTAAAAAACACTGCTTTAACTTTAAAGATTACCGAGATTTATTTATTATCTCTTGCTGTAAGCTGTGATGTATCGTTTAGTTTTTTTAATATTTAAAAACCTTTTTAGTATTAAAAACCGCATGAAATCTAACCAACTTGAGTGCAAACCAGGTTGTTTTTGTGCCAGCCTGGTGTAAACGACTGAAAATATTTTCTATGTACCTACATTTTATATTCGATATTAGAATTATAATACTACAGCTTTTAAAGCTTGGAAACCTACTTGCTCCCATACATCCCTCTATTTCATAATACGAACCCAGATGGAAAAAAAGAGAAAGATAAGGTGAAGAAGAGGGAATAAAAGAACGATGGAAAGAGAAAACCGCCGCACCTGGATTCACTTGTGTTTATATACGAGCTAAGAATGAAATACATTAAATTTAACAGCGAAAATCGCGTAATTTTAATTTCCAGATGACCCCCAATAGGCCCATCAAAAGGGAATGAGGCGAAATTACACACGCTTTGAAAAGGCGCTTTGTGCTAAACATTCGCCAGGTGGAAAGGAATAATAATAACAAGGGAGAGGAGGGGGGGTTAGTCAACCCCGGCCGACGCTTTTCCTCTTGTTGTTTTTGCGTTAATTGTGCGGGGAGACGGAATTTATTGCCGTTAATTCATTAGCTGCTTGCACCGCTTCTCTTGGATTTATCGCTCGCTTTGACAGGGAGATAAGGAGATGCGGTAGCCGAAGGAATTAATTCAATGAGTGGAAGGAATTCAGAGTTTTGAGAGGTTGAATTGATTTTTAATTTTTGTCTTTTCTCGAGGATAATTTTTTGTTTTTGAAAAAAGTTGGTACAACATCATAGGTTGTATTCACCACTAACTTAACCTAAACTTGGTTCAACGTTTCTTTCTTCATCATGACGTCACTTCGTTTAATGAAAAACAGTAAATAAGAAACCATGTTGGGTTGCTAGGAGGAGTGTCGGTACTCAAATCGTGATTAAAAAAAGACGCTATATACATGGTTTTAACAAACTAATCACATAATTTCTAAATTGAAGTTCTTTATTTTACTCAAAATTCAGACACCAAGCTGGGAACTATACTTTCTTTGTTTGCTCTCAGCTTTTTTTCTCCACGGTCAAGTAACGTTGCAGTCCTCGAATGCAACTTAAGTTGAGCCTGACGTCATGACCACTCGGAAGAAAATCTTAGTAAACAGAAAGCCTGCTAGGGTTACTAGAAGCTCTTATTGGCTGGCGACTTTGAGAACGAGTTGTACTACTACGCGTTACGCCACTTTAAAAAATAATGATACTGAATGTTTAATGCATATAGGGATGAAAAGATGCTTAATATACGTGGATTTAAAAAACTAATCATTATTCAAAATTAAGCTCTGAATTTCACTCAAAATTCAGACACCTCGCGGGGTTTCTTTGGTTGCTCTCAGCATATTTCTACAGGCTCAAGTTAAGTTGCAACTTAGTATAGTATGAGGTTAAGCTGAAATCAAACCTATTCGACTACTCTGATTGGGTTAAAACTTGTTTCTTTTTCTCAACTACCAATTAGAAGTTTTGATTCCAGGATAACCTTATGTTAAGTTAGTGGTGAATAGGGTCTCAAGTCATCTTGAAACCCTAGTTGAACTAAAGGAGCACTGCTAATACTGATGTCCTAAAGCCTATTTAAAATGCAACTTCCCCGCGGAGCTATTTGTCCAGCATGTTGACCGCTGGCCAAGGGGGGAGAAGTGCACTCTCTGGAAGCCAATCTCCGCTCCCTGTGGGAGGGGACGAGGATGCGACACTGGGGGATGTCACCCAGTGGTTGACAAATGTGGCCTATGGTAGAGAGGGGAAGGGGGAAGTTGGAGATCCCGGATGAAGGGGGTGAACCTTGTTGTCCATAGAGTGTCGTTAATAGAAGGGAAGGCGTACTCGTAGGAGTTGCTCTTAAAAATATGTTGTGCAGTCCATCAGGTTACTGTTTACAAATATTTCATTCGTTTCTTTTCTCTCTCTCTCAGATCCTTTAAGGGTATGGAAAGGAAGGATAGTTGATCCTGTTTGCTTTAAAAGTGCACTTGTTTCCATATATGTTTATTCAAATATGATTAGAAAATAAAAAATGTATTAAATGCATTATCTCTTTAAATACGAGTCTTGGCTGTTTCCGTAGTTAATAAGCTCATTCTTTTTTTCAGTTTTATTTCTCTTTACTCAGTCACATTCCGATGTAAAGTTCAACGAGATGGAAAAAATAAAGTAACAAATTACTAGTTGCAAAGAACGTCACATGATCGAATCAAAACCTACGACATATTTAAAAAATCCAAGGGATTATTATAAGATAAATGAGGCCCCTAGTTTCAAAACCGGACCTTTGCATTTTGATACAGCTTTGATAAAAGAATCGACCATTTGATGACCGCGAATCGGTCGCCAAATGGAAGACTAGTTGCCGCTATATCACGGCCGGTCTCCTTTCCGGCCGCCATGTTTTACCACGACTCAAATAAAGATTAACCCAAGTAAAAGGATGTTATAACAAGTTATTTCAGTATATCCCGCTGGATCTGCGGTATGGTGCACGCTCTGCATGCGGGAGATACATATTTCAATCCCCGGTAACTGTTTAATTTAAAAATAAGAACAAAATTATATTTCGTAACGCACTTAAGTGTTATCATTTGAGTCGGTGTAAAACATGGCGGCCGGAACGGGAGACCAGCCGTGATAATATAGCATGATACCGTAATATTCCATTTGGCGACCGCGTCGACTCTTACTGAAGCTGTGTCAAAATGCAAATGTCCGGTTTTGAAACTAGGGGCCTCAAATGCAGGGTTGCTTTTTATCTGGGAATACATACGTACTACGAGTAAGCAACGATTGAGGGTCGGCAGTTGACACAGCACAGAAGTACAATGCACAATACCCAAGTGTACAATACGAAAGAACACGAAGGAGAAACGATTTCCGAACGGTAGAGAATCATCTATTTATTAATATAAATAATATTTTAAATCAAGTGTCGAACATCAGTTACGACGTTATTTTAAATTAATGTCAATTTTAATTACATTAAACTGGCATGAAAATTTCACTCTTGAAAGATCTAACGAACAGCATCAAGGAGAACTGTGTTTATCCTTAACTACTACTCCCTATCAAATCCTCCGAAAAGTCTCGTATGATTTTAATATGTGGGTCATTGAGCCTTTCGTGTCGCAACCTTGTTAAGCAAACGAACCTAATGCTTTAATAACGTGTGCCTTATCTGATTCAGACAGAGGATCATTAAATCACAAGTATTTATCGCCCATTGAAGCGTGGAATAAGAATCGGGCTTCAACGCTCAGCGGTGCTTGTTTGTATGGAAGCCAAATACTTAAAAGTACAATAGTATATTATATTATTATTTATATTAATAAAGTTTTGGATTTTAAAGCAGTTATTTAAAACAATAATTATTTTACCGAGCAGCATTGAATCTTTACAGGATTTTATGCTTAGTTTCATTATTTTTATCTTCCTTGCTTGATTACTTTCATTTATATAACCCATAACCTTTTTGGCAAATCTTTTGGAAAGAAGAAGGGGGATATGATAAAAGAGTAACATTCCATACTCCTACACCATCATCTAATATTGTATAAAAATAAAGAACGACTAAAAGAGAGGAGGAATTGAGTATGTGAGGAAGAATAGAAAAGTACAAAAATACAGAAAAATAAAGAAAACTAATATTTTTACTGAACAGCGTTCACACAGATGGTCAACTAATCACTGGCTGGAAATTGATGTTCAATCGATTACAATTTTACACTCAGTAGGACTCGAATTACCTATGGATTCTTTGGAAAATTTAGGGATTTTAGGTATGAAAGGGTTAAAACTTTTAGAACAAATAAAATTGGGGGTCTTTAATAAATATTTAGAATATAACATTGTTTTTATAACAAGAAACGATTTCATGAAAGGAGAATTTCACCATTTATCGCTGGTTAAGCGGACAATAAAGTGTAGTCGGCTAGACTAGTATACTTGCACTCCGCTCTCTTGCGTTTCTTTCCTATACCGTGCTGATGAGTCCTAACAAGGACGAAAACGGTCCACGGTTCCGAAAAATTATGATATTATTTACTCGTGTAAACTATGAATTGTATTAAAGAATAAAAAATACTACAACCGCAGCCATATACCGCTTTGATAAAAGTGTAGCTTCATAAGTAAAGGCTAAAAAAGTGTAGCTTCATAAATGAAGGCTATTGAGGAAACAAAGGTAGCACGATCAGTCTGTTTCGGTGTGTGTCATCCATCAATTTGCCTACCTGGGGGAGAGGGATATCGGAGAAAAAAACTCCCCTCCGAAGGCTGACACGTACCTGGGGTTTGGGGAGAGGGATTAGGAGGGGCCGGGTGGGGGTGATATAGGGGGTGAGGGGGTGTTCTCTGTGGTTGCGCTTTTCGGCATGGGGGAGGACACTGTTTCCAGCATTGGTGCTTTATTAGTTAGTTCTTCTTTGAAATCATAACTATCAATGAGATATGGATGAGTGTAACAAGAGCAAAAATTTACTTTCATCTCACAAAGAGTTGTTTTTGTAACGTTTCATATGGTACTGTAGAAAAACTTTGTAAGACGCACAATTAAATGAGAAGTAATTTAACCATTTTTTTGAAAATATTGTTTGATTGTAAAAGCTTAAAAATAAATTTATTTTTATGTAGTATCTTTTAATACCCTTTAAGAGTTATAGACATAAATTCAATTCGCTCGATTTTCTCGAAATAAACTATGGGCCGGTAAGTTTTAGTCCTTTGGGCATTTTGTGAACTCCAAGCTAAGAATCCAGCTGCACGTAGTTTGGCCGTACTTTGCTGAATGAAACAACCTTTATTTTCTTTATTTCTAAATTCATATACGATATATTGCACCGTCTGAGTCTGAGGGTTTATATCCTAAATCTAATCATGATTTGGGGGTTTAGAAACAACATATAATATTTTAGACCACGGGCAGTTCAGTTGGCATAATGTTGCCTGCATCACAAATTAAGTTAAAAAATCTTGTTTTATAACGAAAAAGTATTTAACTTCAAAGGTTTTGGGAAGTATCTAAAAGTAAACGTACTAAGTATTATACATGCACGTTAGTATACTCAAATCTGACTTCATCTCCTTCAACATTCAATTCAAGAAATGCTTTCAATAAAAACCTTGTTCCTTCTATTTCTTTACACAACAATTCATCCCATTCTCCACTATTTTGAAACCTCCATTCGTCATCCGCTCACAAAAGCCGAAAACCAAACATATCATACGTCAGAGGGGGTCCACAGGTAACGCCACCTGGTGGGCTTTACACGGGCGACGGCCCCCATTGTGATCTCGCCCCCATTACGAAAACCCACGACGTGTAATTACCCCCGAGATTGGTCTTTTCGGTCCCACAATACGTCCCCCCAAGCATCACTCACTGGGCGATTAACTTATGGGATCTCTGCTTTATCATTTCCATTTCTTCTGGAGGGTCGTATTCAACTCCGTTCATGCGGCTGATATTGTATGTTAAGTTAATGTATGCATAAGGCCGCTTTTGAAGTGGGATTTGAGTTTTGAAGCGGTTTTTTCGGGTTGATTTGATGTGGATAGTGGGATGTGGTCTGGTATATAAAGAAATAGGCTTTTAGGAGGTTTGTCAATTAACTGATAAAGACGGGATTATTGTTTTGTTGAAAAATTGGATTGTGAAACCAGGACGCGATTAGAATTTCAATTAATGGAAGTTGTACTCTCTTTTTCAAGAGTGAGAGGAAAATAACTTGTTGCTTATCAACGCTTGCTCAATTATTTATTACAATGCCATCTATGTGTGTAATTAGGTATACGAATTTCTTAGGGAAGTCAGTTGGGTAAATATAGCGAGCGAAAAGGGTAAATAGAAATATATATTTTCTTGGAATTTCAAATTCCTTGGTAGGAAAAGTTTCTATTAAACTATCTGTTAAAATTGTCTATACATTGTAAAACGATCTGTAAAATTTTTAAAAACAAAAATGTCAAAGTTATGTGTTTAAGTTTAACAGCTATATTCATTCATAGCCACCGTGTTAAATCCTTGGTCAAAGAAAGATACCACCAATAAGAGTCAGTGAAATGCTAATTTTTTTCTAAAGCTACTGGGTTAACACCGACGCTGATGGCAGTGGATGTGACAGTAAGTATTTTTTATTTTTAAACAAGGTAATAAATACTGTTACGTTGCAAGTAATATACAGCAAAAAAGAAAAGTCTTCAAAAAAATTTACGGAAAGTTTGTAAATAAACCGGTTTTTTGGCTGACAGTTTTTCTGAAAATTTTGTATATTTTTTACCCTGTATAGGAGGAGAGGACAAATGAAGACTAGGTGGGTCTCAGCCCCACCTATGGATCCTTTTAACTCTATGCAGGCCTAATTAAAATAATAGCTAGGTTTGGGTTGGACTTTTAAAGACAGTGGGTATTTATGTTTTGTTGTAGTGAAATGGAATTGAATATCTTATTCGGGTTGAGAATTAATAAAAATAGAGAGAGCTATGTTGGAATATCGTAAAGAAAAAAATTCTTAAGGATGTTAGATGGAGGCTTGGGCCCAAATGAAGACGAGATCATTGTTTTGTCAAAAGGGAGTGAGTTGAATTGAAAACGGTAATTGGGGGTTGCGTGATTGTTCGTTTGATGGATGACTTAGTTTGAATTTGAATGATGAGTGAACTGAATATAAATGACACCTTCAATCGTGAGCATTGAATTTTCCCTGCTTTATTTCCCCTTGAAAAAGTGAAAAAGAGATATTTTAATGTATTGAAATAAAAAGAATGGAATCCCTATACCCTGCCTGTATTGATGTGGATGTTTGTCTCGGGTGCACAGTTAACTTAAGAAGAAATTAATAGTTGTTATAATTTCGTTTATTGAACAAGTGCTATGTCTATTTTAGAGCTTATTTGAGATCAAATTTGTCAGGGCAAAAAACAGTTTTGTAGGAAAATCCTTAAAAATTGGAAAAAAAACTAAGTTCGTAGATTTTTTTTCAAAATTAGTTATTGAAATAATACTAGTTTTGAGTTTTCTTCCCAAACCACATTGGATCTGTCAATATTGATAGTCTATTGCTCATTCTTACGATATATACAATAATTATTTTTCAACCGGAAAACCTTAGAACTATCAAGTCCTTCCTTAAACCTTGGTATTCAGTCCTAATGCATCAAATGTAATTACCACTAATTTGGCTCCTGAAAACCCAGTAGAGTGTTGTAATCTTGTGTATCTTAATCTCTCCCAAATCTACCAAAGGAAAGAGAAATTTCACTTTCCCTTTATAACGAAGAGGGGCACATTGTTTCAAAACTCTCTTCGGTGTTCCGGTGGCACGTGCCAACAGGGGTGTACCTACCGGAAAAGAGTGTCCCATCCGACCCCATCTACCGACAGCTGGGGATGACCCCTCGTCGATTCCATTTGGCAACGGAAGCGACCCTCACTCCGGATGCATGCGGCCCCATCCATAGAAAAATTATTCATAGACCCCTCTAATAACGTGTTAGCATATGTATAGGGGAGAACTTCTCTTTTTTCTTCTTCATGATGCTGATAAAATCAATCCCACGTTTGTGTGTGGTTAGCACTTTACATTAGTTACTAATTTTTTAAATTAACTGTCATTTGAAATACTGACTCGATATGAGTTCCATACTATGTAATGGCAAAATACAGTGAATAAAATTTTAGAAATTTGCACATTCCCTTTTGATCCAAACCTAAAAATATCCATTCAAACATAATTTTAATCACAAATGTTAATTGATTTCATCTGCATACTAAACAGAAATCTCAAGAAACATATTTTATAACGCCCTTTTTATAGAACAAGTTTCTAACACTTTTTAATCACATTCAGAAAAAGATAAAGGTGATCACAACACTAAGTGGCTAATAAGTGTAAATAATGTAATAATATATATAATAAGTAATAATATAATAAGTGTAAAGGTTACAACACAACTGAAATGTTGTCAATTAGAGGATAAAAAGGGTTCTTAAATATGTTCATATTTGTTTAGAGCGTTTGACAGTGTTGTGACAAGGTTTGTATAAAACTGTTAAGTCGTGTTATTTAAGTTATAAATTCTTAGTTTAATTTTAATGGTTTACAAAAACAAGCCATTCATCAACATATGTGAGGCGGAAAGCGAAAAGGGACCTCTTGTCGGCGTCCGTCAAAATGGAGTTATTATTTTTTTCTCAATCTGTACAGATTTATGAAGATTTTAAGACCATCATCATCCTTGTAGCTCAAAGAATGACGAATCGCCAGTAATTAAAAGTTTTAATAGAATAAGTGGATTTCGCGAAAAACGACCTTAAACTTTCAAAACGCTACCCTCTCGTTATTTTTCCCAGTTAAAGAATGATTCCAACAGCTTAAATTCGGTTCTAAAGGGTCCAAGGATCGATAAAATCGAAAGAAAAAAAATTCGATAGTTTTGACCTTCTACCTGTTTTTTGGCTTTTTCTCGAAATCAACTTTGTCGACAAGAGGTCCCTTTTCGCTTTCCGCCTCACATAGTAAATGCATTCATGATTATTTCATATAATTGAGATTGTTCCTAGTTTAATTTTAACGGTTTAAAATAACAAGTCATTCATCAACATGGGCATATCATATGCATTACAGATGATTTCTTAGTTGAGCAAAAAATTTCCCTCCTTATTTTTCTCGATTAAAACACGAAACGCTGCCGCCGCCGCCGCCGTTCAAAACACAAGAGCGCGGGGCTCACGTGGTGCCTTATATCGATCCGCCTCCATTAGCACCTGGTCACCTGAAATATTCATGCCGTCTCCATGGCGACGCCATTGAAAATCTGTTGCAAGGGGGAGGGCCAATTACCCGGGCCAAAGGTCGAGGGAGATCCCCTGGAAGCGATACCTGCCGCCCCCATCGATTTATTTAGGCATTCGGTCAAGGAGGCCGGTCAAGCAGGGATCGGTCGGCGGGATATTTCATTGCCATAAATAGGTGGAGTAAAATGGTTTACTCTCTTGCGGGTGTCTTAAGTTTGGATGATTATGATGCGAATAGAGCATCATAAATCATCATAATCATCGCTATTCAGGACAAATAAAAATTCTGGATTTGAAAATCAAGGATATGCAGTAGGGTCAGTGGCGGATCCAGGGGGGTGGCACTCTATAAAGTGCCCCCCCCCCTTGGAGACCCAATAAGGTTATCAAAATGAGTAAAACCCCAACTTTTACAAAATTTTGACATTTTGGGTCAAAAAGTAAAGGTAACAGCGTTGAAAAGTGTCCCCCTTAGACTCAAAACGTTTCTAAAAATGGGTTAAAACCCTACTTGTACACGTCAAATTTCAATTTTTTTTCTCCGGGAGGACCACCATCCCCAATGGTACCACAAGGAGAGCTTGTCTGGAAAAGTGCCTCATATGAGTTACCTTGGAGCCGTGCTGGATCCGCGCCGGAGTAGGGTGGCCCACTTTTCTATGGGAAAAAATAAAGTGTTATGAAATTTCCACGGCACCCCCTCAATTTTTTAGACCTGAGAAAACTATTCAGGCAAAGTTTGCGGGCTCTGTACCTTAATTATAGAAAGCGATGACCAAGAGGAGTGAAAAAATCCAAGTTCGAAGATTTTTATACAAAACAACTAAAAAACCAAAGATCACCATCTTATTTTGTTCATTATTTTTTATAAGAAACTACTAACGTTATAAATATAATGTTCCAAGTTTTGTTTTTTATCACCTTTATTTTGGTTGTAGTAATTTTCTAATGTCCAAAGAACTTTTGTAAAGTTGTTTTTCCCTTCATTTTTAAGCAGCTAATAACTCTTAAACTATACAACTTAAAGCCCTAAAATTAGTCCCATTTTGTTTGTAAATTTTTTGTCTTTGATTTAATTTGCATCATGACCATCATTTTCAAAAAGTTTTTTTCATAATTTAAAAAATGTGAGAAAAAATTTAATGAAACATTTTTTTGAAAATTTTTTTTAAAAAATATTAAAATCCTTTTAATTCTTAAAATAAACATAACTACCCAATTTGAAGTTGAAAATAAATTTAATCATGTAAAAAAATAAAATATTTGAAATTTAGGCAAGTCCCTAAACATCCCTAAAATTATACAGCAATAGAGCGATTCACTCATGGAAAATTCATAAACTCGCTTGAGGGTGTCCATATGACTTAAAAAATGCAATAAATGTCACAAAAATGTTAGTTTTTTTGTATAAAAATATTCGATTTTTCAGAAATTTTAGAAATTTCACTCCTCTTTGTCATCGACATCTAATTCGAATACGGAGTTGAAATTTTGGCTGTGAGCTTCTATAAGCAGTTCGAAAAAAATAGAGGTAAATAGAGGGTGCCCAGAATTCTACCTGAAAAAAAGTTTTTTGGACCACCCTAATATGCAGGCACCACGAAAGTAAAGGAAAATTGAATTTAAAAAATATTGTAGGTAAGTTGATATCATTTCATGGATATGATGATATAAATGGAGTTTTGTAATGAAGCTGTCTCTGGGTATAGAAAATAAATGTGGATATTTTAGTATTTCTTTTAAGAGGTAATAAAAGTTAAAAAGAAAAACAAAGAAATATTATAAGGCTGTGCTTAAAATAATGTGAAGAGGAGGGACCGAGGATAGTCTAAAAATTCTAAGAATTCCATATAAAGGAATAGGAATACGATAAGGAGGCATTATTTAATCTCTTGCAAATTCCTTTTAATATAAATGGGAAAGTTACACACTGTAAAAAATAATCCTGCAAAAAAACAGAAAATTTCTGGCAGCAAAAGTTGCCAGAAAAAATCTGTAGGTTGAAAAATCCTGTAAACAGAAAAAAGCTGTAACCTACAGGTAAATGCTGTAAAAAGGAACTTTCTGTCAAGTGGGCTACAGATTTTTCTGTTGCCTCTCAGTAATTTTCTGCTTGTGCGCATGCTATTATTTTAGTAGTTTTTTTAATTTATTGATATCCGGGGATAGAACCCGCGACCTACCGCATGCTAAGCACGCACGCTACCACTGAACCAAAGAAGATTCAGTATAACGTTGCCAATAGCTGTATTGGTTTTCAATGCAGTAAGTTTCTGTTTGAGTACAGATAAGCTAAAAAACTAGGTAAAAGCTGTTATTTTACATAAAATAAATAGAAGTGCTGTGAGAATGTTACATGACAGAATATCTCTGTAAACATAAAGTCACTGTTATTGAAATTTCTGTTTTTCTACAGTTTTTTTTTACAGTGCAGCTACTATGTTCATATTCTAAAAAACGAAGTGTATATCCACGAAAGTTGACCCATGATAAAGTATTAGCGAAATTCGTTAGAGTTGAGTTGGTATTTTCGAGGAGTTAGACAGTGCCGTAGGTTTTAATAGCGAAAATCGTTAGACTTGAGTTGTTACTTTCGTGGAGCTTGACAGTGCCTTCTAAAAAATCTAAACCAAGTAGAATATTTTTGATTCTTAAAAAATAAAAAAACCTTAAAAATTATTTTAAGTTTCAAAATTTTTGACCTAACTTAAAATTTCTAGACACGCTAAAACTTCATCCACTATAAGGAATATTAACTAATGCAAATTCGTTCCAAAGAGCTCATACATGACCACGGCAGAATAACTTTTTGACAATACCATTTTGAGCTTGGATTGGAATAGGCTGAAACTTCCACCCACATATGAGCTTCCACCCTTTCCTCCTCATCCCGAAGATCACGTGGGTGGGTGGGCGTGTCGGAGGGTGGACAATTAGCCCGTGACGGGAAACACCCCATTAGCCGGAGCGCGCTTTTTGGTTCGCTCCGTTCCTCCCTTAGGAAGATCGGATTACTCTGGCGCTTAATAAACGCTTCGTTCGGGCGATAACCGTTCGAAGGCGGTTCGATGAAGGGTTTGGCGGAGTTTAAGAATTAAATACACGAATTAATAGGGGTATCAGAATTATTGTTGAGAGGATGTGATTTATAAGGTAAGAACGTGGTAAAAAATCTGTCATTAATAATAAGTTTTTTAAAAATTTCATTTACTATAGCTTCAAATAAAAAATTTTGTTCTGTGCAAACTTCTAGGAGGGGTAGAGCACACCTAGACTACTCAAAATCACTAAGATTTCAGCTCCTAATTTAATTTTCATGTTATAAAAGCTAGAATCGTACGATTTTGCTGGTTTAATCCAATTTAAAATGTTACTTGTCAATTTCCGATTGGAACTGCGCAACCTTCCATGCCCGCTTATACAAACCCCTAGGGGTGCATTTCCGACCCTCTATTCCTGAGTCGTCTACCCCTCCTAGAAGTTACGAAAAATCACTTATCTGAAACACCCTGTGTAAACAAACAATAAGAGGTTGACCCTTCTGCAGGAGGTTGCATAAATTGTCAAAAAAAACCTTTACAGTGATTCTTTTTTCATAACATGAAACCATGCCCTCTACCATGTAGTTTTACATTGTACAAAATATAACACCGAAAGAAATGCTTTCAAACTGGAGCTTCAACAGAAAAATATGAAATGGCTTCCAAAATTCAGCTTACAGAGTGATTTCAAATAAAAGATCATTTGATATTCTTCCTAAGTTTAGCAATATTCTAGCACTTTGAAGACTTCTTATGCCTCTAACCTAAGCCTGATATATCTCCTAAAAATTTAAATCATTTATTTTATATGATGTATTGTGGTGTTTTTCTCTTGCCAAATTTTAGTTACTTATTTCTGTCAGCCCCGTGTGATACAATGTGGTATACACGGGGAGCTTTTTGTTTGTTTTAAATAAAAAAAATCTCACCCCCTCACGAAATCACCCCCATGCTAACCATGGGGTCCACCCTCACTTCCGTCTCACCCCACACATCTGTCCCCAAGTGTCGCAAAAGTGTCTGCGACCCCTTCACGCGATGGTCAATTTGCAGCAGGAAATATCGAAGTCCCTTTTGTTCCTGCTCCACACTGCGCGGATGTTTGAAAAGTCGCACGTAACCATTCGGTCACGAAGCCGACCTTGGGGGTGTTCATTAACCGCTGCTGCCACCTGTTTTTTTCCTCAACTCCCTCTTTTCTTTTGTCACCTAAAAAATCTGTCACGAGTCGCGGCAAACTTCGTTAGCTTCAACATCGTTTTTGACTTCGTCATAAAACCACCGCTTGAGCGCTCCGGTGTTTTTCCCGTTTTGCGCCGAGGCACACCATTCGGAAAATACCCTTCGATCACGCAAGGGGGCTCTCGTATAACAGGTTGTTTTTCTTTTCTCGAATTTGGAATGAATGTTGATGTGTGTAACAATTTAGGTAGAAGTAAAGCGTTCCGAGTGTTTCTACATAAACTCACGGAATGATGGGCAATTTGTGATTTTGCTGCGTCTAACAGCTCTTAAGCACCGTTTCCACTTAGACAATCAGTTGCCGTATACGGTATGACCAATTCAAAAAATTGTGCAGAGATGCAACTTCCTTTAATTTTTAAACACGGCCTCGTTTTAATCTTTCTGCGATTTTTCCCATTGGTTTTGCAAGATTACAGAGGATGTCAATTATGGTTACCCATACGAACACTGCAAAAAATAATTGTCAAGAAACAGAAAAGCTTTGGCAGCAAAAGTTGCCAGAGCTTTCTTTTACACGCAGGATTACTATATGCTGACTGAACTCTTTATGTATGCTACGATCTTTTCGCAACTTTAGGGAACTTTTCCATCCGAAATATTCTATTAATCAAATAGGGTAAGTTGGGGTAAAATGGGTCAGTTTTAATTAACTCGATATAACTCAAATTTAAATTGAATTATCTTAACCCATTTTTTTGTACAATAATCTTTTATCTGTTGGTCACTTTTCCCGGCTCTCAAAAATTTAGATTTATGAATTTGAGAACTGAAAAAGTATTTAAACGGTTAATGGTGTTGTCGAAAAAACAGGGTTTACTAACTTCCCAAATATCTATACATTGTAATAAATTACAGCAGGCTTTTGTGGTATTTTTCAATAAAGGAAAGTCTGAGAGACATTTCAAGCCAATCAGCTTAGAAAAATATAAAATATTTTACCTTTTATAACAATATTTTGAACTTGGGGTAAAATAGGTCATAGTTAGGAGTCCTTCTGTATTAAGTAAAAACAATGTTTTTAACTTATTTCCTTCAAATATACATTGAATTGGCAAACAAGTTTATTTTTTCCTCCAAATGAAGTATTTTAATTGCTACATTTGAACGGCTTAGCCGATTGCCTTTTTTCTTATTTTCACGTATATTTAGTAATAAATATATTTTTGACATCTTTTTGCAATGAGACCCATTTTACCCCACATTGGGGTAAAATAGGTCATTACTTTTGATGCTAACTAATAACCAACTAATAACTAAAAAATATTTGATAAAATTAGATGAAAATGTTCTGAAGGATTGTAATGTCAAGATCCAATTGAAAGAAATCATTAAAAAGTAATAGTTTTGATGAAATAAAACTTAGAATGTGAAAGTATCTTAAAAGTGACCCATTTTACCCCAACCCACCCTATTTTATTTATTACTCATAAAATTTATTCATGATTATTTTGTTACTTTCCCATTTTCATGTTTACATTAGAACTTAGCAAGTAAAAAAGTATTTCTTAGATAAACACGTATTTGCCTAATATATTTTTAAGCATGGCATTTTCTTTCAGATAAGCTTAAAAAATAAGAGATTAAATAGAAACGATCAAGAAAATGTACCCTTAGTTAAAAAAAATTATTTCTTAATTAAAGAGTGCGAAAAGGCTAATTGTTGAGTAACTGTAAACAACTGCTTTATGAACACTTAGGTTTCTATGAATGACTGAAGCTTAGTATTCTGTTTACCCTCGTTTATATTTAAGAACCATTAAAATCTAATTACAAGTTGCGTTTATCCCCTGGTAAAAAAACTATCCAGCGTTTAATAGCAGAAACTGCCAAGTAAAACTATAATTACCCTCAATTATTTCTTGCCATTGTTTGGTTGGATAATACTCTCCTAACGATAACCCTAAGCAGAATGTTACTTTTGTTAATTAATGCCTTTCGAACGTCTTTTTACCAAGGCCAAGAAGGGAAGTTATGAATTAGTCATTGGCAATGACTGCGATAGGCGTGACTGACACGTGGTTTCTCAACCACTTTTCCGATTGTTTTTAAAGTGAAATATTTAAAAAGGAAAACACAACTCAAAAGATTAAAAGATTGATTTGGGATACGTTTTATGACAAGGCAACTTGGAACAATTCTTTAGTAAGGTTTTCATTAAAACGACAATGTTGATGCTTACATTTGATTACAATAATTTAAAAAACGGGCTTGGTTTGTGTTTAAAAATTAAAAACGAACTTGGGTTTCGTTGATTTGATTAAAATTCAGGATTAGAAAATGCTATTTCTTTTTTTTTTAAAAAGTCCCCATATATTTAAAAAAAATAGCTAAAAAATTCGGATTTGGAGGATTTTTTATTTTTATGATTAAAAATTTCAAACCCTATTCGAAATCAAATTCCTTTACTGCCATATTCACAGCCATCAGCAGCTAAAGAAAGAAAAATTAGCTTTTCGCTGATTCTGATTAGAGAGCCTGTATACGAGAGAGAGGCGACAACTCGCTTACGGCTATATTCACCACTAACTTAACTTAACCTAAGGCTAACCTGGAATCAAGCTTTTTGACAACTCTGATTGGCTTAAAACTTGTTTTCCTTTTTCCACAACCAATTAAAAGCTTGATTCCAGGTTAACCTTATAAGTTAGTGGTGAATACAGCCGTTAAAAGCGTCTCTGCGCATCCAATTCTGTCCAAATTCTGTCCAAACTGTATCATGCCGCTTGTCTCGCGTCCCACGCTAATTCTATATGGAGGGAAACCTAACTACCGCCTGCGGCGGACAGAAAACCGATTTACCGATCTGCGCGCGCTATACTGAGTGGTTGCCTCTCTCTCGTATACAGGCTCTCTAATTCTGATCATTGGCGGAATCCTTCTTTGACAATTTAAATAATTTGATAATTTAAAACCGATGATGATTGCTATGAATATGACTGTTAGTTTAGACATCTTTCAACACTATTAGTCCTTACTAGAGATCCTGTATACGCTCTAGTCCTTACGAGCGAAGGATTCTCTAGGATGTTCATTTTAAAATAGGCCACTGAGGAAAGAGAGAGAGATTTACTTCTACTATTGTTATTAGTGGCCTATGTGGAAGTTTACTTCGGGGGGGGGTTAACAAATTTAGTTTAGTGTGTTTTTAACAAATTTAGTTATTGTCAGGTCAGGCCCAAAGCTAGGTTTTTGTAGTTTGGAAGTTGGAAGAGGACCAAAATTATTCTTAACCCCCATTCCCATGCATATTTAATAGGTTCAATGTAGCTTTAATACATTTTTTGAATTTGCATCTTGATGAACTTAATATTGAAAAATAAATATAAATTATACAATTCCAAGTGCAAAAAGAAAACCCTTCAAGCTAGGTTTGAACTAGTTTTGGTACATCATCTACTATGAATTTCGTGGTGAGGAGGGGCTACGCCCACACTATATACGCCCCTGATTCTTATTATGTCTATGTATTTGTTAAAAAACAATAATATTACTTATTCATATCAGTAGAACACAAAAATATCTTTTCAACTTCCGAACAGAGGTCGGAACTATTATCATCTTTTCTACCTATCACAGTGTGGACTGTGGAGGGAAAACGAAATATAGCACGATATTACCGCGGTTTCTTTCAATAGAGTTATCTCTTACATTCCCTTACTAGTATCCCACATTCAATCCCACAGAAAAACATGACAGTACCCACAGATCGTACTTTTTTTATACAAGCCCTATAAATAGAGCCCTAGAGTGCGGTCGATACCTGGCGGAATGCTGGTTGCCACGGCAGCCCACTCTTGCCCAAACAAACACTTCCGTCCCTCCCCCCTGAGGGGGCGGGGCAGCTTTAATTCTTCTTATTTGCCTAATGCGCGCTCTTTAAGAGCCCCTGTTTTCTTTTGCCATGGAGACAGTTGCCACGGTGGCCCAACGCCGGTCTTTGCGAAGTCGGGAATGTCTTGATTCCAAAACAAAGCTTTCGATTCGGAGGTACATTTTGCAAGAACAAACCAAGATTGAGAGAGTATCACAGAGAAATAACCAGACAGAGGACCCAAAACGCTGTTTTTAAATGTCATCTTATCGTGGAGGGCAGCACTATAAATGTCTGGGATTAAAAGAGGGGTAGGGTGGGCAGTAGAATTTGATGGGCACAGCTGTAATTGGTTGTGGCGCATTGATTCAATCTGTTTCTGTCGGAGGGGTATAAGAGGGTTCGAGAAATCATCGTTTTCTCCGCCCCTCGTGACGTGACAAGAAGCAGTGAATTTCGGGAGTAGTTGATGCGATCCCAGCGCTATACCAGGGCCCCTATCACAAGGCATATATCCAATGTTTTTTCGATTTCTTTTATAGCCTAAGGCCATGGACTCACTGTTTTGGTACCTGTGGTATATAGGGTAGGGGGTCTCCTAAATTTTCAGCCTATAGGCCGATTATAATGGGATAATCTGATATCCTAGACCAGTATCCCAGTAAAAATAGTTTAACTATTAACTTTGGACTACTTTATAAATGTTACTGTTTTAATTGGGCAAACTTAAAGCTAGATTTAACAGTAAATTTTCAATATTTCCTGGTTTATGACAGGTTTTAAGGTATCAGTATGAAAAATTATTATTTTTTATTCATAACACTGAGTGAATTAACATTCACTGAATGAACCGTTTTCCTGAAACGTGGGACAACTCAAAGCACTTTGATTTTCACCAAGTTCGGAGAATGACTCTTCATGCGTCAGAAAATCTGAGGCTATCTATTAAAGTCAATATGAAAATATACAATCCACACACAGTATAAAGGGTTAAAAGAAATAAAGTCACATCTTTATCACTTGACATATTTCGGGAATCGGTCAAACACGCCACGAGTCCAAAAACCGGCCGTTTCGGGAAATAGTATCAAAGTTCGTTGTTTTGTGTTTTAAAACAGCGTTCCGTGAAGCATTCCATTTGGCATTGAAGGGGTCGCCCCACATTCGAGGATGCCATCAGAGGGTCTCTTATTTCCACGTGCGTGGAAGCACGCGGGTCCTACGCACGCCACAGCACACCGAATGGACAAATATGTCAACATGGGGTTCGATGAACAACACGTCGCGAATGGGGACGGTATAGAATTGACTCTTTCTCTGAAGTGAGTCCTGTCGATAAAATAGGGAGGGTGGTGGAAGTGATGAAATGGGTTGGATAGAAAATACGCGAAAGTTACTGAAGGCATTGGGGTGGGGTTTAAAAGAAGATTATTTAGTGTCATTATAATGTTTTATGGTGTTCTTTGAAAGCTGTGTGAAACAAAATGTTTGAAAAGTCGTCTTTATTATACGCTACAAAAAATTTCTTTTTTCCAATGGCAGCTTACAATTTTTTTCCCATATAATAGAGTTTCTCCCACAAAAATCCCAGAAAAACCTCATCATTTAATTTGTCTCTTAAATACATTACCTCCACTGAAATAAAAAAATCAGATAGTTCTAACTTGATGTAAATTTTATGGAATTCATCCATCATTTAATGAACTTTCAAGTACTTTTATTTTAATTAAAAAACACTCAGATAGGGTTGGCAGAACATACTTTATAGCTTTTCTTTACATTGATTCCTAAATTTAAAGAATTATAAAGAGGAAAAAAAATAAAGTATCTTTAATGGCTTGGTCCTGAGGACTTTATTCTAAACTCACTTCCAAAAGTTAAGCACGGAACTGTTTTTTCAACCTAACACCTAGTAGAATTATTTTTCATACCTGAAAATCCTACCACAAGATGTTCTACTAGTGGGAATGCAGGGCCCGTTAAAAAAATTTCCCTAACAATTGCTTAAAGGGGTAAATGGGCCCTCCATTGTAAATGGAGTTCCATTACACATTTGGAGCAGTGACAGAAACGTCTATGTGAGAGGAACGGAAATTTTTTTTTCTAAAGAAAATTGTTATTCCTAAACTCAACGGATGTTTTTAAACGTGTGTGGTAACTTTAAATGAATTTTTTAAGGTTTTATTGGGAGATATCGGTCTAATCATCATTTTTGGCAAGTTTTAGTCTCTGGGTCATTTTTGGCAAGTGGTATCAGACCGTCAACTATGTTTTTTAGTAGCTCTTACATGTGCTTGAAGGCGTTTAGGTCTGGGGACCCAGAAAGTACCCTTATTCTTTCAATATCGTTACTTTTGAAAAACTTAAAGGCAAAAAATCACAATTTGGCTATCTTAAAGTTTTTCAAAAGTAACGATATTGAAAGAATAAGGGTACTTTCTGGGTCCCCAGACCTAAACGCCTTCAAGCACACGTAAGAGCTACTAAATAACATAGTTGACGGTCTGATATCACTTGCCAAAAATGACCCATAGGCTAAAACTTGCCAAAAATGATGATTAGACTGATATCTCCCAATAAAACTTTAAAAAATTCATTTAAAGTTAGCACACACGTTTGAAAACATGCGTTGAGTTTAGGAATAACAATATTCTTTAGAAAAGAAATAAAATTTTCCGTTAAATACCTCTCACATAGACGTTTCTGTCACTGCTCCAAATGTGTAATTGAACTCCATTTACAATAGAGGGCCCATTTACCCCTTTAAGTTATTGGTAGGGAAAATTTTTTTATCGGGCCCTGTATTCCCACTAGTTGAACATCTTGTGGTATGATTTTCATGTATGAAAAATAATTCGACTAGGTGTTAGGTTGAAAAAACAATTCCGTGCTTAACTTTTGGAAGTGAGTGTAAAAGGCGGATTTAGAGTAAGAGATTTCTTTGAAAAGGAGGATAAGGAATTTTTTTAAAGTTTAAGTCCTCATAAAAAGTGTTTCCTAAATTATTCAGAATTATTCCAGAGTAATGAATGGCGAAGAGAAAAAGGATGCTATACAATAAAAAAACTAACGTTATTTCCACGTGGAACTTTAGTAGTATTTATTCTATTCATTTATCAGAATTATCATCGAAACCCCTTTGATATCATCACTAGAAATCAGCTGTGAAGTTGATAAGTTCCATTACAATGGGCCATTCGTCACGGTAAAGGGTCAGCCATCATACATTTGCCCATAAGATTCCGATCTCCTCTGTTCAAACAAAGCTTTATTGATTTTTCAATTTCAGGGCAATTATTGGACGCTTTGCTCAGGAGTGAAGCTTAAAAATGTGGAAAGTATAACGGCTGCCAAGCTATATAGCCAATTTCCGTTTTGATGAAGTTGCAATTTTTGGGGGCTTTTAAAAAAGATCTTTCACAAATCAACAAGTTTTTCTTGTATTATTATTCCTGTATTTGATGAAAGTTTTCCGGCCAACCATATGATTCTTCTCTATAGTCTGTGTAATTAAAATTGGCGGTTCGTCACCATGGCAACGCAATAGAAATGCTATGGGAAATGTCTAGTAAAATTTGAATGCATAGGTTACGGGCAATGTGATAAATTGAGCATTATTAATAATGCCTGAAAGTGAGGCTGTCAATGTGATAAATTTATTGGCATTAATCAATGATTATTCTCAAAATTAAACGGTATTCATCGGATTAACCGGAACCCAAAAAGTGAAAACAAAAGTGATGTCACGAAACTAACACACTAATAGAATAGGACAAATAATATGAAAATTTTCTCCTTCCATTGTTACTTATGTGTTAAATCTCAAACAGTTTTAAATAATAGAGCTACACCACTGTATCGTCTGCACCAGTGTCCGGGAGGGGGATTTTTCCGAATTTCGGAGGTGGAAAGGTGGCGTGGGGTTGCACGACCGAGGGCCGGGCGATCCCACTCCTTCAGAAACTTCGGACCATTCACCGACTGGAGTTGTCGCCTCTAATGCCTTTTTAATACATCGCTGCCCTCCCTCGTCACGGAGTCCAATGTTTCACGAAAATTCCCATGCGATGACCTCGAATGTTGAGGAGTTTGTTGTTGCCTCAGTTGGTAGTACCGAATGTAACGAGGGTAGTTTTGTTTTGTGCCACCTTAACCTTTTCAGTTCTATATCTATACCACTCGAGATTGCCATTAAATAATAAGGAAAATTTGGAGCTGAAAGGGTTAAAGAACCAGTATGGATACTACGCACATTGGATACTCTTGGATATTAAGTTCTTAGCAATCGAATTCTGTAAAGAGTCAAATAGGTGTTAAAAACTTTTGGGTACACTTCAGCAATCGAACTTTGATATCTATGATGTTTATTTATTTTTTTATTTTCTGTCATATAAAAAAGGATTCCAATAACGTGGTAGAGACATAAATACACAGACAACTGATTAAACGACCAAAAACATTTAAGCATACTGTACGTATTATCACATTATCACCTATTGAATTATTTAAACATAATAATGTAAAGACTTACTCTTAACCAGACCCCATTGTATCCCAGTTTTAGCTTGGCTTAATTAAAGAGCAAAATTAAGTAAAGTCGAATTTCAAGCGTTCTGAAAGTAAATGGTAATTAAATTTTTTTATTTGTGTTATGGGTTTGACCTTTCTGCATCTACACTCGATTTTTCTCAAAATTATTTAATAAACCTTCAAGAGTAACTTTACGGAACAAGAAATAAGGGGAAAAACCTAATCGAAATCGATTGTAAAAAGTTTTTTTGTGGTGTAGTAGATGAATGTGATTCGGCCATCTTCAAAGCAAACAGAAAAGCATGGTGTCAGTCTTCTCATTAATGAACGATCAACCTTAATAAGACTGACATGAAAAATACTCTCATTACGGGGAGATTGTCTTAACTTCATTTGTTTTACTTTCTCCATCCACAATCAATAAACGGGAATCGTCAATGCGAGTTAAGCAGACAACAAACAAAAGCGAAAAAATGGTTTCCCCTTCGTAACAATCATTATTCTTCCAGCGAAGCCTCCGCAGGAAACAGCTCCTCTTTTTGATTGACCATGATCCACTGAAACAGTTTTCAACAATAAAAAAAGACACTTGCGCAAGGAGGGACACGTTTAATGTTCATTAACACCGCTGGGGGGCGACTAATCGTGCCCTCCCCCCTTCTATGCCGGAGGGGTGGAGGGCAGATGTGAATGTGACCTGGGCAGTCGGCGCGTGTCGCGTTCTCACGAGGAAGATTCCAAAAAGAAAAGGACGGGGAGGGGCCGGAGTGATTTCTTCTTGTGTTCTTTTTCTCACGGACTTTTCGTGATTGTTGGGTGCCTATTCAAATGAGTTTTTCGTAGAATTGTAGCGGACCGCGACCTTCGGTGAGGTGACTGTAACCGTGGGTGATGCTGCACCTGATAGTCTTGTTGATGTAACTTTCACATTTGGTGACACATTTTAGGAGGGAATCGCTTTGTAAAAAAAATTAACTGTTTGATTAGTATAGTGAGTTCAGGGGTATCTTAATAAAGTTACCACTTTATATCTAACCCTTTCATTGGGAATACCATCTTTCAATATTAAAAAGCTCATTCTTCTGAACCTCCAATAGCACCTAGGTGTTAGATACTAGGGTTAGGTTTTTGTATATTCTGAAGAAGGTAATAAAAAATATACCGACGGAACTTAAGTGGTAAGCAAATACACATCTGTAGTTATTTGTTGTTTTTTATGAATATCTCCTTAGTGCATAATTTTTTTACTCCTTTCTTAACGTCATAAAATTCATTACCTTTTCTATTTTGGAGATTATGTATGCAATATTATATAATAAATTAATAAAATTAAATCAAAAATATGAAACTCAAATACAGGTTTCATATTATTTTTTATAGTACAATAGACCAATGGTCACAGTGCTAAAGCTCTTGTTGCACCCCCCCACAAATCATTAATCATTCATATTACTTTTATCTTTTTTATCCCATATCCTAATTTTTAAGAGATGATTCATTCCAAAAATTTGAACGCTTTGAACCTTTTTAGAAGAGATAAATCACAGAAAAACTTATAAAAAACACTATATTTATTAGATAAAAACATGCTTATCCCTAAGAATCATACCTGAAGTTAATAATAAATTAAAAGTTCGTGCACGAGTCAACTGATATTAATAAAGTTCTATTGGTCAGCACATTTCAATTATTTGCTTCATAACCATAGAAAAAATCCATAACAAATTCTTTCGTTACATTTATTTTAAATCTAAGGATCCTGCTTACATCCAAGTCGCAAATAATCTCACCCTTGAATTCCGTAGAAGTTTTTCTGTTTTTAAGTTTTCATACAGCATTTTAAATAACAAATTTGATTGTCCATCTATTCGACAAGAATTTAAATTCCGTGTCCCTTAATCATATCACATGGAATAAAACATACTACATGAACCCACTCCAAACAATACCTACAGAACCAAATTTTTGTACAATTCATCAAAATGGTCAATAATCTGCCTAATAACTATGATACTTTTTTAATTCATTTGAAAATTTTAGAAAGTATTTTCATACCTATTTATGATCTGTTTTTTTTTGGGTTTTCTTTTTTGGTGTTTGCCTTTTGATGTTTTTTTATTTCTGTTTGTAAAATAAATAAAGAACCTCATTTGGCATGATAATTCCAATGAAAGAAATATCCCAATTAATTTACTGAGTAACAGTGCTGAGAAATTCATGAAAATTTATTAAGGGCATAAGGGTGTTCAAACAGCTTTTTATGATTGCGGTTTTTAGGTAAGAAGTCATTCAAACGTGAAAAATTGTTTATAGAGTTGTCCTAGAAGATTGTAATTGCGAATAAGTATGTCATTTATCATTTGCATTTTGTTCCTCAATAATCATTAACTTAAATTTCTTATTCTACTCTTGTGCCTCGGAAACAAATGGGGAGTCTCGCATGAGTGCCGTCATTTTTTTATCTCATTATGCTTGGTGGGTTCTCGAATTATCTTTCGTTTTTGCTAACAGTTTTGGTGAAATTTTGTAAAGTTTAAAATTTATTTATGAGTTTAATAACTTGTTAAATTATTTAGTAAGTTATGAGTAAAAAGGCATCATTTAATGGGTTACTATGACTGAAAAAGATGAAAAAAACAATTTTGAAATTTGAACTAATTATAACATCCTCTCTCCAATGTTTTCCCTGTGAAAACTGAGCCAAAATCCAGAATACCTAAAATGTGGAGAAAAATGTCTAAACTGAAAGATATTGCTAATATTTCGCTAACAACAAGATGATTTTAGAAATATATTTTAGAGTTTCTCATGGCCCTTTCTTTCTTGTTCTCCCATAATGAATGATCGTATGGTGTTCATTGTAAAATTTAGTTAAGTTTTAAATTTTTCCTCTGATCTTTTTAAATACGTATCCTATCCAATACTGAAATAAGAAGGTGCAGTGGATGCACATTTTACAATGTTTGAAACTACTTTTAATAGAAAGGAAAAATTTCTTGATAATGACCAGTTTGTAACTTCTATTGGTTTTCCTCTCTCAATCTTTTGTTAGCGATATTTAGAAAGTTACAAAACCGAGAAAGTTTGTAATAAAGCCCTGAATGAAGCTACGTTAAGTTACTACGTGAAGCTTTGCTATCCAGGGCTTTAGTTTGTAAGTGTACACTGCAAAAAAACGGAAAATTTAACAGCAAAAACTACTGTTAATATTTTATGCATTTGCTGTAATCTCAAAAAACTGCCTTTTAAGCTGTAAATTCGAAGCGCCACCTGCTTAAGTTTTTTGGCAACTGCCGTGCTAGTGACCAGATACACACTGCAAAAAAAACGGAAAATTTAATATTTTACGCATTTGCTGTAATCTCAAAAAACTGCCTTTTTAGCTGTAAATTTGAAGCGCCACCTGCTATAGTTTAAATTAAATAAACATATTTTTCCCTATAGTTTTCCTTGTAATATCTGTAATTCTTTAATTGGTCATCAAAATAAATATTAAAAGAAAATGAAATTCTTGTTTATTGAATGCTTTTAAATGTGACATTACCTTTACAGGATAATAGCACTAATAATCTGTATAACATTAACCTATGTCTGAAGTTATTAATTTGGTAAGAATTTTACATCATCACTAAAATTAAATGAAATTAAAATGAATTGAATTCAAATTCCTCAATAAACCAATCTTAAGACCTAAATCATTCAGCACCTCTATAGCAACATTTGGAGTAATTTTTACGTTATGGAACAAAAAGCATAGGAGATATAACAGGTAGTTTCTTAACCCTACAATGCATGATTTTTTAAATTCACTTAAAATCATTTACCTTCTATTATGGTGTAAATTAGTAAAAAATACTAAAAAAATTATTTTAATTTTTTCTACTTTTAATTGACAAAAAACTTTGTCCTTGTGAAATTAATTTGTGTCCCTTGTGAAATTAATTGTGAAGTGAAATAAAACCAAATGCTCTAAAAATATAAAAAAACAACTTATCTTTTCAAAACAATTTCTTTTCAAGCTGGAAATTTTTTTTATTTTAATTTATATGATCTTTTTATTTTGGCGTTTTCTGTGTCTTGACTTTCGTCTCACTATAGCTACTAACAAATGTCTCAAAATAGTACCCCTGCTGCCATTTACTGGAAATCTAAAGTGCTATAACAATGAAATGTTATATTTATTGTACTTATTGAATGATGTTGTCGTTTGGAAATGGAAGTTCGAGTAGAAAATGGGGGAAAATGTCGTGTTGCCAAATGGCAACAGTATGCACTGTATAGGGTTAAAGAAATGTCAAACTAGCATCGAAAATGTTGCTTAATATACATATAAATAAAATAGTTATATAATAACATCCCAAATTATGTATATTTCCGCATAAATTCCAGTAATGTTCCTGCTTTTTATGAGTGTTTACAGCAGTTTAACACTTTCCTGGAAAATTCTGGTTTTCATTTCTGAAACGTTTCTGAACAACACATGTTTGTTTTTGTTTTCACGCTCACCACTAAAAGAGTCAAATTATTTAGATGAGGTGTAAGAACCGACTAATGATTCTAAAACTATGAAGTATAACCTTCGTAGATCGGTACCTCTCGTGGTTCAAAATATGCCACATTTTGAATACTTGTAGAAACATGAAAGAACAAGATATATCTGAGATACACACAGCCTTCTAGTTTTTTTGCGGAATAATTACAGTATCGCTGTAATGTTAACACAAAAATCTGTAAAATTACAAAATTGCTGTAAAAATACAGAATTGCTATTAAATTTACAAACTTGCTGTTAATTTATAAAATTGCTGTTAAAGTCAAAAATTACAAAATTGCTGTAAAATCACTGCAAAAATAGCTGGCACCCATATTGCCAGCAATTTTTGCTGTAATGTTACTGTGAAATTTTTTGCAGTGTACCCTATAAAAGTACAGTCAATGTTGTTTCCAACCTTCATACTTCTAAACCGGTGTTCCAGAAAACATTTTCACGGCTTGATCTACTAAGAATAAACTAAACTTTTTTTAATTAAATGAATGATATTGCAAAAAAGAGCATGCAATCATAGGTGTAACCTGTGATTACAGAATGTGTCAACACAATTACCAAATAAATATGCGAACCTTTCTCTGCACCAGTCACCGCTAAACAATCGTCACTTAACGAATCTCGGTGTGACTATCGTCCAACGGATCTCCCATGTTGTGGTCTTGCTGGAGTTTGATTTAGTGGGGGAAACAGGAAAAGGAATATTCTTCTAGTACTTGGTGCAGAAGAGCATGACGTCATGCATGGTGGGCTACGTTTAGGAGTGATGACAGCCTGGCTTAATTGAAAAAAAAATAGGCCCAGAATGCCCTGGAATTGAGAGTGGGAACTGACAAGCCTTTTATTTACTAACATACTCGTCCGTTAGGAACAATCAAATTGCCCCCTGTCAACTAAGATGTTTTTGCTAGTTTTAGGTTTTTTAAATTTAGTAAAAGGGTATTCAAGTTGAAGTAAAAATTTGGTAACTGTTTGAGATAAGGTTGTTCGCAAAGTTCCACTAAAAGAGGCTACTTTCTTCGATTAATTTGACAAAATTCCTTCTGGATATTCTTTTTAATTAAAAAAAGGTATTAGACGTAGTGAACTTATAAATGAATGATGAATGTGGGGAATTTTCGGAATGAAAGCATCAGCTTTATGTTTAAAACCCTATGAAATTATGTTAAATTCTTGGAAATATACTCTGTTACTCATAAAAAGCTAATCCGAATTAACTGAATATCAGGCATTTTAAAATGATTCATTCAATTTAGATTGCGGTTTTCCTCCTATAGTAAACACGTCTATTATCAAGTACTAAACAAACGGACTTTCCTCTAAACGTCCGAACTAAACCAATATTATTGGTTCCATGAGTTGTTTTTTTTTTAAATTTTTGAATAAATGCATTTACTATTAACTTGCAATTTCTGGTCAATCATAAATCCCAAGTCAGTTGAAGTCAGCACGAACAGAATAAAATTCTCTCCAAAACATCCCTTCCCACGATCTTCATCACACAAGAGACTGCGGTCGCCCCCCAATCATATAATAATCGTCATCTCCAAACAGATGGAATTGAATGAATAGATAGAAGATAATCGGTTTGCGCTGCCATCTGCTCTTTGGATGAGACTCAAGGCAATAATCAATATATTCATCATCTATTTGTCTGGAGAGGACCTGTTCTTGAGTGTCCGTAGTGGGGAAACCCCCTTCCTTCCAATGCGTGTGAGTAATGAACGGGAGACGGCACGTGACACGATCTCTTCGATTGTGGTCACGTCTTCTTTGTGTGTCAATATTGGACAATACTGGTGGAGCATTTTTTTTGGAGAAGCAGGAATTTAGGCATTTGGAGGGATTTCAGACTTTTTTTATCATTGAGAAAATTTTTTGAATTCTTAGAAAACACCTGTTTTATAGTGATATTTTAGAGGATCGAGTTTTTATTGGGAAGAAACGATATATATCGTTATATATCGTAGAAACGAATATAGATCTCACATGAATGCGAAATACATTAATTAGTAGTCACAATATTTACTGGGTTGGGTATGAATAATAGGTCAAAGATTTCAAACGTTTTGCTTCAACACTGTAAATGGAAATGTCTGAAATTCAGACACATATGCATCTGAAATGGATGGTTCAAATTTAAGACACATGAATGCGTCTTAAATATTTCAGACGCCTTAAGCGTCTGAAATACCGATGTTTCAGATGCTTGAAACGTCTTAAATTCCAATTTTCAGACACCTAAAACGTCTGAAATTGCCCATGTAAGACACTTCAAGCGTCTGAAATACCGATGTGGGAAAAATAAAAATATATTGCATGACCGGGGAGGGTAGGATTCGAACCCGGGTCTATCGCTTGCTAGGTGAGCGCGCCTACCACTCAGCCAGCGGTACTTGCCCCATGTAAGGACGCATTATATAAAGTGGTTGTTACAGATTTAGCCCATTACTTCTTGTAATGCTGTTTTTAAGGAAGTTTAATTGTAGATCTTCTTTTAATTCTTTTTTTCTAGATTTGGATATTTTTTTAGATAAAAATTGCTTTTGAGCAAGTATTTTAAAGGCCTCTACATGGCACTAAAATCTTTAATAGACCGCGCGATTATTTGAGATTACTTATTATCACAACATCGGGATGTTTTTACTGGGTTAAACCAACAAAATGAAAATAGCTTAAAAATAAATTTAAAATAATTATAATTTCATAGGTGACTGTTTCAAAATTAAAAGCATGGTTCTTCATATTTGAAACAAGAGGCTTCATACCAAGATGAAAACTATCATTTCTCACAAAAAAAAATGTTGTACAGAAATGCAAACGTTAGGTAATTAATGCAGGGCATTTATGATTCGATCAGCAACGTTTGAAAATTGAAAAGACTTCAACTCGGGCAAAAGTTTCTTAATTTATATAATCTTATGTGTATACATCATCAACACAGGATGACTTAAGACACATCAAGTATCTGAATTTAAACGTCTGATTTTATGTGTGTGAATTTCTGTATCCCTTAAACGAAACGTCTTAAATTCAGACTTGTTGTCACTAATCAGACGCTTGAGTCAGCTCCTCAATACTACACAACTTACATGTCTGAAATTCAGATGTCTGTGGTGTCTGAAATTATATAGGTCGGACTGGGTCAGACGTTTAATGCATCTGAAAGATCGTTTCAGACGCTTAAATGTCTTAATTTCAGACATGCTTATTTGCAGTGAATGCAATAATGTATTAATGCTTTTGTTGTGCTGATGGTAGCTGTCGTACTTTTTCGTAAAAAGAGAAATTTATCAAAAGTTTGGAAGAGAAACTAGGAAAGGAAAAGTATTAAAAAGAGAGAATGATTAAAAAGAAGAATAGATAAGAGGCTGAGAAAGAAAGCGCAAAGACAGGGAAAGGAAAATATTGAAAAAAAAAACAAATAAAAGAGGATTTTTCAAAGTCAAGAGTGAAAGTAATCGAGGCAGAAGAAAATAAAGAAAAGATAGCATAAAAAATAATTTATTAAAAAAATAGTTATTAGAGGAAGTGAAAAGGCAATAATTGAAATGAAGATAGTTAAACGGACAACCATGCACCCAATACAATAAACCTTTTTCTATGCCAGTGTCTAAATGAATATAGTAATAAAAGTGACTTAATAAAAAAGACAATTAAGTAAAGAAAAGTCAAGAAAGTAAAGAAAACTGAAATACAAATTTTTTCCAACTAAAAAGACCTTAATCATATTACTTATTCCACATGGTCTATAAATCCTCATCATATCATCAGTATTGGCGAATAGAGAACTAGTCCTTTAAGTTTCGAACTCGTTCCATGCTAATTGTCCCCTTTCCCCACATAAACGGAACTTTTACTTCTAATTATACTTTTCCAAGAGAGTTGTCTGCCCCGGTCGCCAAAATCATAGGAGATATACAACTGCAGAAAAAGATCCTATTGAGGATTAAATACGAAAATTGCGTGAGTAAATGTTACGTGAGTATAAAATTTATTCGTCGAAAGTACGGACAGAAGTAATTCCTAGCTTTACTCGATGCCTTTAAAATAGTACTTTATTTGAAGGGAGGTTTTGAGAGACAATTATGTTATAGGACATTTTTTATAAAAAAGTTGATTCGATTCTTCGAAATGCTATTAAATGTTGAAGTGTAGGTATTCATGTAAAAAACTATAGCAGTTTGAAAAGATTTTGTGCCCTTCATATCTGACCAGTTCTTTGGAACCGGGTTACATGAAAATGTATGATAAGGAACTTAAAGGAATCATTCGTGGGTATTATAAAACAAATGATAATTTTGACAAAGTGTTTATTTTTTATACTATCCACATTTTAAGCTTCAAAAGTTACCTACTCTTTTAAAGTTTATGCTGTGTAGCATTTTTTAAAGCTTCTTAAATTTACAAGTTATCTTTATTACTGTGGGAGACAAAGATGATATTTTTAAAGTCTACAGGGTGATTCAGAAATAATCATCAATAATTTGGGGGGAGGTAGAGGGGCCCTAGACAAGCATATTTCGAATAGGGATGGTGGGGCGCAGCCTTACCGTTAAAGAGCTAGGACGTAATGTAGTGCAAGCGCTTTTCAAAAGGCCGTTTTTAGAAGGCCCGTGTGACGAAACAAAACATAATAAAATGAAAAAATCTATTGCATGAGGTAATGAAGTATCCCTACTACCTGCACCATGAATTCTATAGACTTTGAACCACTTTCTAAACCGTGGAGTGAGTTTCAAAAGTACAATATTAATATTTTAGTCAAAGAATGGAGTTCCCTTAATGGTATTTAGAAAAATGATGATCGGGGAAGGAATTTTCAATGATCGTAACCGTGATCATTGAAGCTGTTTGATCATTGAAAATTCCTTCCCCGATCATCATTTTTCCAAATACCATTAATGGAACTCCATTGTTTGACTAAGAGATTAATATTGCACGTTTTAAAACTCACCCCACGGTTAGCAAGTGGTCCAGTTTCTATCACATTGAGGATTTAAGCATTACGGATACTCCTGTACCTCTTGCAATAATGTTTTTCATTTTATTTTGTTTTGTTTCGTCACACGGGCCCTCTAAAAACGGCCTTTTGAAACGCGCTTGCACTACATTAGGTCCTAGCTCTTTAACGGTAAGGCTGCGCCCCACCATCCCTATTCGAAAAATGCTTGTCTGGGGCCCCTCTACCTACCCCCCAATTATTGATGATTATTTCTGAATCACCCAGTATACTATACTTCACAGCAACGTTTCCTGAACCCAGTACGTCACTACGCGGAAGGAGAAAGTGAGTGAACACAAAGCCTGTTGGGTTGATAGGAGGAACTTCGATACGTGAATTGTGATAAAAAGATACTATTTATACATGGGTTTAACGAAATAATCGTATTTTAAAATTGACGTTCTTTGTTTCACACGATATTCAGACACCGCGATGGGGTCTACTTTGTTTGTTTGTGACGTAGTAGGTTCAACTTAAGTTGCTGTCTAGTAAAGTCGTTTTTTAACACTACGGTAGAATTTTTTTAAGGTATAATGATTAATTAAACTAGATTCACCCGAAGGGTGCGAGATACCATTTGGGGTTCATTTCAAGGGGTCGTTTCGTTTGCAATTTCGCCTTTGTCTGAAGGGGTGATAACCAGTGCTCTCCGATACCAGTATTCAGCCTTAGGGCTCCTTCATAGTGGATCTGAATTTTGGCTGATCTGACAGGCTATCAATCACTTGACCCCGCACCTGCTCGGCACGCGTTCCCCCTCCTAGCATCTCCAATGCAAGAAAGAGGGGATGAGATAGTTAAGTATCATGTTTCACAGCCTGTCACTCGAGTAAACAACCCCGCTATCTTCTATTGGGAATGCAGGAGAGGGAAGCGTGTCGGGTTCAGTGATTTATAGTTTTCCAGTTTCAGCTGAAATCCAGATCCACAATAAAAGAGCCCTTAGGGCTCTTTTATACTCAATCTGAATTTTGGCTGGGCTGGAAAGCTACAAATCTCCCGAAACCGCACCTGCTCGGCACGCGTTCCCCCTCCAAGCCTTTCCAATGCAAGAAAGAGGGGATGAGATAGTTAAGTATCATGTTTGACATTCTTGACACTTGGTAAACAACCCCGCTGTCTTCTATAGCGAAGGCTAGAGAGGGACGCGTGTTGGGTTCAGTGATTTATGGTTTTCCAGTTTCGGCTGGAATCCAGATCGAGTATGAAGGAGCCCTTACTACTACTTAATTACTGAATTAAGTTACTGAATTACTGAATTGACTGAATTACTACTACTTACTACATAACACTACTTCTTTAATTTTAGTTTAAAAGTTCCTCAAGTATCAGCTTAAAAGAAAAGATAATACAATTGATTAGCAGTACAAGTCCGCCGGAGAACTGAATAAGAAAAACTATAAAGAATACGATGTTAGTTGTGCCGAAATAATTCGATAGCGCCGGGGAGTAGTAATTACTTAATGGTGTCGCACTTAGACTTTCCATCATAGACGAACGACACTTCCATCTTATTCCCTTCCACAAAAAACAACCACCGCCATAGCCAAAGTATACGCTATTAGCGGATTCGCCTTTTCCTTTTTCCGCACGTAATGAGCGTCGCGACATGTCCCCGCCCCGGCTTAAGGCGTCCGAACAATGTAACACGGGCCCCCAGAAACAATAATGATGGCGGATAAACCAGAGATAAACGCCGAGAATCTTTTCCGCGCCGCTGCGTTCTCGTCTTGTTGGCGGAGTAACGGGGATGAACAATCGACTGACCCTTTCGCTTTTTTTTATGATATTTTCGATTGTGGTTTGATTTTGAGACTGTCCAGAAAATTTTCTACAAAATGTGGTTTCTGGAGAAGATTCATATTTAGTGGGATGGTTAAAACTGTTCATTATTCACAAAACAAATTTTAATTTAAGGAGTACCAAGACCGGTTAGACCGTCTAACTCCAGTATAACCAGTCTCACTTGGTAAAGCCACGAGGAGAGCTGTTAATTCAAAGTCATAGTCAGTCGAGGAAAATCCCCACTTAACCAGACTAGAGAAATCTTAACTTAACCAAATGCAGGTTGTCTCTGTTTTATTAATATGTAATTATCAATCTTCAACTCAACTCAACTCTGTTTTATGATACGAGTTTTCTACAGCCTAACTACACTGTAAAAAAACTGTAGAAAAACAGAAATTTCAATAACAGTGACTTTATGTTTACAGAGATATTCTGTCATGTAACATTCCCACCGCACTTCTATTTATTTTATGTAAAATAACAGCTTTTACCTAGTTTTTTAGCTTATCTGTACTTAAACAGAAACTTACTGCATTGAAAACCAATACAGCTATTGGCAACGTTATACTGAATATTCTTTGGTTCAGTGGTAGCGTGCGTGCTTAGCATGCGGTATGTCGCGGGTTCTATCCCCGGATATCAATTAATTAAAATTAATAAAACTCTACTAAAATAAGTGCATGCGCACAAGCAGAAAATTACTGAGAGGCAACAGAAAAATCTGTAGCCCACTTGACAGAAAGTTCCTTTTTACAGCATTTACCTGTAGGTTACAGCTTTTTTCTGTTTACAGGATTTTTCAACCTACAGATTTTTTCTGGCAACTTTTGCTGCCAGAAATTTTCTGTTTTTTTGCAGGATTATTTTTTACAGTGTACGGAGTGGTGATTCAATTTGACAGGATTTCCTAGACAAATTACAGAGATTTTCTGTTATTATATGGATGACAGTATTTCTTTGTGAAAGGGTCTTCGTATTGTTGCCAGATATTTCCTGAGATCCAAAGTAACGCCTTCCCAAATGCGTAAAAACTGATGTGATGAATATTGTAACCACTTATATTTCCATTACCGAGTACGTTGAGCATAACAAGGTGTTCACGACAGTACCAAACACCGGGCTGCCCCCTCCTCTCCCAAATTATCCTGCGTAATACTACTAGAAGGCGTAAGTGTGAAACACCTCAGAGTAGCACTTTTCTAAGGAAGGATATCCTTTTCTCCTATATAGAGAAATCACGAATCCCGACGCGAAAAAAACGGCGTCTTCCTACAGCACCAACACGAACCGGAAAACAGGAGCATTAGGAGAATCACCTGTTGATCTATAAGAAGTGAATAAGCAAGGGGACATAGGTAGATTGGAACTGTGCTGATAGAAGTCTCAGATACGGAGGTTCCGGTGAGGGTATGGTCGCTTATTAGGGAGGCGGTATAGTAAGTTGTGGGCGGGTGAACGCACGTGAGAAAGACATAAGACGGGGGGAGGCTAAGTAGGGGTCAACTCTAACGGGGGGTTAGCTAAGACAATGGTTTTGTGGGTAATGCGCTTTTTCACACCTGGGTAATGAGCGGTGCAAAAGTATGTTTGTGAACTAATGAAACGTGAATTTTTGCAGGTGGACGTAGCTTCTGGAGGAAGGGGGAGGTGTGTTTGAGGTATACGAGATGAGAATCAGAAGTTTCGTAAATTCTCAGAGGTGATTGTTTGGGGATGTGCCTATGTCCAAACGTTTTCAGTTTATTTTGGGAGATGAGATGTTTTAAAAGGGAGGTTTGTGTGACATTAGTTAATTCATTTTAGGTTGTTTCGCATCATAAAACGATTTTAAATGGAAATTAATGTTATAAAAGTAGTTAAAAAATTAACAAATCAGCTAGCTGAAGATTGCACTACCAGAGTAAATAAGTGAAAATAAAAATTCTTATCCAAAATCTTCCTTTTTACATTAGAGATACTGTAAAATCTCTTTTAAAAATAGTTTTTTTCATTACTAATTAGGTTGATGAAAAAAAATTATTTCATGATTTTTTTATCGCTATAAGAGTTTATTCACTTATAACAGAAATCTCAAGTTTTCTACCTGTAGCAACATTTTCAATTCTCGCAAATCAATTTGTTTTATTACATACAATACATTTCACTCAACAAACCACCACTATTTCACCCCCAAGTTCTTCTTCAGTCCCAAAGGTCTATCTTTTGTTTTAAGTACTCTGATTTACAGATCTGATATTTAAAAAAATATATACCCAAAAACTCCGACTTACCATCCCTTCAGGCACTGTGCATTGTGTCTCATCATAAAATCCTAATCTCAACTGCTCAGAAAATCTATCGCCAGTAGTTCGCAAATAAAGCGTCTTTATTAGCTCGTTACGGCTTCCAAATGGAGACAACATCCGTTCTTTGTGGTCACCCTTGCTCTCTCCATAAAAGAGAATAATAATTCGTCAAACGATCGACCCCTTCCCTCCCCTTGCGAAAAAAAACCCTTCCTTTATATTGTTCTAATTTTCCCTGGAACAGCCCACCTAGACGTTCGCTTTTTTATCGTCTGCCGTAAAGCTACCTTAATGATTCTTCCTTTCCAAAAGGGACCCTTCATAAATTACGTCACACGTCATGTGACAGAAAATGACAAAGGGATTAGTTCTGTGACCGACACGAGTTCACAAATTTCGGAAAAAGTAGAGTGAGTGCAACATTTTGTAGATTTGTAAGAGAACCTCATAAGTTAATATTTTGATATCCGACAGTATTTCAAGAAATATGATTATTTTTTGACTTGCTAATAAGAATAACAGTAGTGTAAGCCAAAAAGCATCATAAAATTTTTGTTTCGTATGGATTTTGATTTTTTATAACCTTTATTTCTGGTGTGATTAGGTTTCCAAGTCAAAATTTCAATATCTTGACTGTAACGGCTGTATTCTACACAAACGTCGTAACACATTCTCATGCGATTTACCCTGTTTTTGGGATTTTTCGTATTCTACTCCTCCTAAAACCACGTTTATTCGGTGTTAATTGTAATCCGGTAAATTTGACCGGTAAGTTGAATAACAGTGTTCTCGGACAAAGTTTACAATGCCTTTTCATGAGATAAGTACATTATTTTCAGATCAATAGCTCTTGTACATCAAAAAGAGCTCTTAGAAATTAATATTCAACATCTAGATGAAACAACATCTTTATTTTGCGAAGGAACTATGTTTTCTTTGCGTAGGTATACCTGCACTGTAAACAGGCGCACAGCCTACAGTTCGCCGCCATCTTAAATCTATTACTACGATTGTGGATTAATATTTTATTCATTAAAATATTCGTCATTGGGTTACTTGTTATGATGGAATATTTTTCTTTCATTGTAAAAAAGTGTTTTTACAAGATTAAAGGTTATATTAATGTACTTAAAATAGTCTGCTGGAGTTACAATAACCTGAAGTGATTTCATTTAGCTTTTTGATTATAGATGGCAGCACAATGAAGTAAATGATATTTTCATGTTTAACCAATAATGTAGGTAGTTTTTAATCAGTTTTTTGTATTGTTTGAAGAGTTTTTAGGTCCATGAAATATATTTTAATAATTGAAACTACCTTATAATAGACAGATTAGTTATTTCGGTTAGGACGGACAAGATGGCTACCAATATTGAGTTTTGGAAAGCCAGTTAAAACCGTGTTTGGTCATCCTAGGCAGCAGAATACCGATTTTCAACACACTCTGAAAACACAGTCTTATAGGGTTTCACTTACCACGCGATTAACTCAATTGAGTAGAATACAACTGTAAGTCTTACAGTGTAAAGAAGACCTTGTGTTACAGATATTCTTGTACAACTCAAACCTATTAAGCTCAATGAATTAAGATTTAGACACGTTTTTATTTTTTAACCATGGCGTTTTCTGCAAACACTTAAACTTAGCGCACACATTTCATCATCATCGCTTGTATTTAGAAGCTTTAAGCGCTGTTACAGAGTGGAATTTTCATAATTTTTAATTATTGTAATTGTAAAAATTATATCTATTCTTACACAATGAAGAACACTTTTTTGTCTTCAAAATTATCAACACTTTAGTTGCGTTGTTAACACCTTATAGTGTTGTGATAGGTTCTAGATATGTTTGGAAAATGTTAAAAATCGTTTTATATCCTGAAATGTGTTCGAAAAATAGTGCAAAATATGTTAAGAATCTGAAATTATTGTTAAATTTCGATCGAAACACAATATGAACACATTTTCTGAACCTGAACTTTTTTAAATATTATAACACTTTAACAACATTATATTTTTCTCCTATACACACTTTCGTAACCTAATCGCAACACAATCAAAGCGCTTTTGATTAGAAGTGATCATAATCGTAATCACTTTTAGCATTGCAAAAGTGTTTCACGCAGTGTACTTAAACGGGTAATATTCCGTAATCGAGGTTTTCGCCAAATTACGCCAAATTTTGGCGATGACCATTTTAATGTATGCAATAATGTTTAATGTTGGCGGGATTTCCTCCACGCTTTTAAATCCGATCTCGCCAAGTTTGGCGAAAACCTCGATTATGGAATGGAACAAAAACCATTATTTGAAATTGGTGTTTATGACTTAATTGGGTTTCAGAAAAAAAGTGACAATTTGACGATTGAGGGTTTCTCTGTTTATAGCAAAAATCTAACCTCATATATAATTAAATAGAGAAAACAGGTCACTGAATCATGACAATTTCTTACACAAAAAGTAGGCATCCTATCACATACTTAGAATGAAAGGAAGTTCCTTAAATTTTTAGATAACCCCTACAGATCCGTGCTGAAATTCAATTAAAGCCGCTGTTTTCCGAAGGGAGGGTGGGAGCGCGCAGCGCTAATCCGGTGGAAAGTGTCCTTTGTTTTTGGGCGGAGGGGGGAGGAGGGCCGTAAAAGAATATTTACGGCGCGGCTACCGGTATTCCGAGAAAGCGAGTGTGTTGAGTCAGAGGGAGGATGACCCCCACGCGCTCTTGGGTGACAGCAGTAGCCACAAAGAAAGCCGAAGCATTCCGTTTACCTGCTCGAGAGGAATTTATGTCCCCACTTAGGCAATCCTCGCGTCTGTGTCTGTGCCGGTGTTGCGAAGAGGGCAAGGCCGTTTGTTTATGGTGATAATGCGTGATATGAGGTAACGCGCACAGGGAGATGGGTGAATATGGGGATAAAAAGGGTTTGAAATATTTGGTTTGTAAGGAATATAGTCTGACCTCCATGGAGAAAAACTTTTGACGTCGTCGTACAATATTGTGGCTATTGTTTATGAAAACGGGTTATTACCATCAATTTTGGATGTGATGATAATACATAAACACCAATAAAACGTTCTGGTGAGACTATATATGTTACGGCCAAACATGGGCGTGGCCAGGGTTACACTTACGGGGGGGCAAGCAGGGTCAACTTTTTTTATGTTTGTGGAGAACAATTTTAAAGCCCTGTGAGAGAAGGCCGTAGCCACAGTTTTGTTTCGAGAGGGATTTTGCCCATGGTAGCGTGGAAACCCCAATGAGGTCTCTTTCATCCATATTAATAGGTTTAATAAAGTTTTTCAACACTTTTATGGGTAGAATTTCGGTCCAAGAAAACTTTTTGTAAAAAGGTTTTAAGTAATAAAGATTCAAGTTTCAGAGGGGGTCTGGTGGTTCTCCCCCAGAAAAATTTTAGAAATTTGACCCTAAGAACAGGGTTTTAAACTGTTTTTTAGTACACGTAAACCAAAATTTGGGCAAACATTTTTAAGTAGAATTTTGATTTTAATGAACTTATTATAAAAAAAAGTGTGAATAATAAAGATTTAAATATTAAGGGGGGCTGGCTTTCCTCCCCCAGAAAATGTTTCGAAATTTGACCCTAAGAACAGGGTTTCAAACACTTAAACACAAATTTGGAATTTCTACACTTTTTTAGGTAGAATTTCGATTTTAATGGACTTTTTACAAAAAAGTGTGAATAATAAAGGTTTTAATACTAAAGGGGGGCCTGGGGGCCCTCCCCCAGAAAAATTTTGGAAATTTGACCCTTAAAAACTGGGTTTTAACTAAAAGTAAAATACTCAGGACTTGGGGGGGCAGCTGCCCCTCCCTGCCCCCCTGGCTACGCCCTTGCGGGCAAAGTGATTAATTGGGCATTATTAATAATACCCGGGCAATGTGATAAATTCAACGAAATTTATGAATGAAATTTATCACTTTGCCCGCTTTCACTGAGGGCATTATTAATAATGCCCAATTCCAATAAATCACTTTTCCCGTAACTTATATACTATAGGGTAGGTTGGGATAAAGTGGGTCTTGGGGTAAAATGGGTCAGTTTTAATTAACTCGATATAAATCAAATTTAAACTGGATTATTTTCGCTCATTTTTTGTATAACTATAATTTTTTATCTGTTGGCAACATTTTCCGACTGTTAAAAATATAGATTCATGAATTTAAGAACTGTAAAATTTTTTTATTTGAACGGTAAACAGTGTTGTCGAAAAAACAGGGTTTACCAACTTCCGAATAATCTATATGTTGTAATAAATTACAGCATACTTTGTTATATTTTTCCATAAAAGAAAGTCTGAGAGACATTTCAAGCCAATCAGCTTAGAAAAATATCAAATATTTTATCTTTTATAACAATATTTTGTACTTGGGGTAAAATGGGTCATAGGAGGCCTTCTGTATTATGTTAAAACAATGTTTTTTACTTATTTCCTTCAAATGTAGATTGAACTGTCAAACAAGTTTATTTTTTTCTCCAAATGAAGTATTTTAATTGCTACATTTGAACAATGTCCATTAACTTCGAAATTTGCAATTTCATTAAAGTAAAACTTGAAACTAATTTTTTCAGATAAAAACGCCTTAGCCGATTGCCTTTTTTCTTATTTTCATGTATATTTAGTAATAAATATATTTTTGACTTATTTTTGCAAAAAGACCCATTTTACCCCACGTTAAGGTAAAATGGGTCTTTGAGCCGATTTCCGATTGAGACAAGATTTCCTTCAAAAGCAACCCAACCCCAAAAAATCTGTTAATTGGTTCAAAAATGTCGCAGTTTTCTCAAAGAAGTATGCAGTTATTTTGTAGCAATATGACTTAGAAACCCTTCAGCAACTAATTCTGTGGATCTTCTACAGCACTTTTGGAATCATTCTAAAGATTTTTCAGTGGTTTTGAAAAAAAAATAACCCTGAAGAAAGATATTTGTTAAAGGGGCAACTGCAGACCTAGTGCTTCAATTCGGTTTACTTTTTTGAAACAATTTCGCAGGACTTTGTTGGCTGGGAATTCAGTAAAGTCCTAAAGAGGTGTTCGCATTTGATTTTGAAAGATATCGCATTTTCTTCTACATTTTTAACCCCTTGCCTTCCATTATGGCCTCATATCTGGCACACCATATTTAAGCAAAAATTAGTGGAATCTTCTAATTTTAAAGTGAACTCAAATCTTGTTAGTATTATTTTCTTAGTAAGTCATTTATTATTTTGTTTAATCTACCTACACGTGGATGCTACTAAACTTGCTTCCGACTTCATAAGTTAGGTGAAGAAAAATGCAATGATTAATACGTATTTGTATACGCATGACAACTTGTATTTCTTAGAATACTGGTGTCAGCACCCATTCGACTCATAGAAATTTTATTATTGAAGAGCCTGTGAAACGATTCATTTCTTCAGGGACATTTCCGAGAACTCTAAATAATTTCATGTTATTCAAGTAGAAAATTACAAAAAAGTTCCCATCTTTTTCACAAAACATGTTTGAGGAAGTAAACGCGATTCCTCAAATAAAGCGTTCGTTTTTGGTTCGTGTTCGCTCAATGGAACACTTGTTTCGTGCGCTCCCCAACCTATTCTTATCAAAAATTTTCCTCTGGGTGCACGAATCTGAAATTCGATGGAAATTAGTCGCCATTTGGTATCCGCTTTCCTCAAAGCCCCTGACGCAATTTCCGAACTGTGCACAATTCAACCTTGAACTTTCATCAGGAGGAAATTTGTCAACGATGGATGACCACTATGGAGACACTATATAGAAATCCTTCCCAGCAAAAACACATATCCAAAATTCCTTCAAAAAAGAGTCAAAAGTGCAGTTCTCTCACTTTATTTTGTAACAATATATATAGGACTTCAGCACGTAAGTCTGCAGTTTTTTTACAGCAGTTTTGAATACATTCTAAAGGCATTTCAGAGGTCTTATAAAAAACTGCAGAGTTTCTAAAGAAAATTGCAGACAAAGTGTCCAAATTCCCTTCACTTTTTTGAAGAAATTGTGATGATTTTTTTGCTGGGTTATCACAAGCAAATTGTAGTAGCAGATTTAAAATTTCAAAACTGTTGACTTATTTTTAATGTTATAAATCTCCATCAATCAGCAGTGGGAAAATCTTTTATTCCCTTTTCTGTTCTATTAAATAAAGAGTACCTCTTTTAATATGGGAAACAATCTTTGTAAAATAACAATTCAAAATAAATGTCCTACACTGTATAATTATTTAATTTTTCTTTAACATGGAAGTTGTTGATGTTGATTTGGTTACATAATATTTTCCGGTTTGTGTGCTTGATCTCAAGGATCCGCTTATAAACCTTTGTCAAGTAAGACAGACACAAAATAATTTTTACTGACACAAGGAAGGAAAATTACACCCAGAGTGAGGTCAGAATTCACATGGAAGTTTCAGCTTAGAGTAAATTTTCGGATGATGCCACTGTTTAATACTGAAATTTCTTTTACAAAAACATTTTCCACATTTTAAACATATCAATTTCCGATTTAAGGAAGAAGATAATTCCCTAATTCTTTGTTTCACTTATAGTTAAAAGTATGCTTAAGATATCAAACATTAATTACATTATCCTGACTATAAAAATAAATAGTTGATGAGATGTAGCGACTTTTATGACAAATAAATGTATAATTAGAAAGTCAATAACACGTTTAGTAAGAGAAAATATATCTCCTCCAGGAAAAGGTTTAAAGTTCAAATTCAGTTCAGTTAAAATAAAATACATTTTCAATAAATCAAATATTTAAAGCTATAAATTGCTTCTAATGTCTAAAAACGCTTGTTATCCAACAATTATATTTGAAAAATTTCTTAAATTTGATTGCAAATGATGTTTCCAAAGTCCTTGTATCCTAGTTTTGTAGCGGGAACTAACTTTGAAGAAATATTTTGAAATCTATATTCAAAACAATGGTTAAAAAACAACAGTTATTGAGAAATTCGTAAAAAAATCTTGAATTAAAGTATACCCACCGGGATTTTTTCCCACTATAAAGAAACAATCGAACTTATTTGAAATTAGACAGTTGTAAAAGCTCTGTGTTGATGTTACATAAAATATTTCTCTTTTTTGCATGTATCAATTTGGGTGTAGCCTTTACAAATTTTATTGATAAAATATGGGCTTTTGTATCAATGTGTATTACTATTATTATAGTATTATGTAATAATTTGTGTATTTTTTGTTTCAATATGCCTACTTAAATTCCAAATAATAAAAAATAATATAAAATTCAAAAACTCCAAGTCCTTGTTACAATTTTCTTCACCATAGTTTATGTTAGGTTATAGGAAATGGTATTAAAAACGGTTTTTAGACGTGCAAATATTTTCAAATATAAGACAACAAAACGAGCAATGAGCATATCCTTCCCTTTATTGGTCCCAATCCAAAATTCAAACATTTCGTCGCACGACAGAACTCCGGCGCTCGAGGATGTGTGTGTGAACAGAGCTGCGAGCAGAGCGTGTAGGTTATTCACACTCTTTGCAAGGAACGGATCTACCCCACCTGCCCTTGAAGAATTAATTCATTAGTGCTGCGAGCTCCATTAGACTCAAATTGAAAAACGTGCGGCCACCGCTATATATTTGCATGTTGAGCATTTATCAGTGACAAGAAGTAAAAAAGTCGATTCATTAACCCTTTTAAGTCGTCGCTCAAGACTGAGGTCGTTAAGAGGCAAAGGGTAAACGTTTGAAATGATTAGGAACGAAAAATCATTTGTAATTTGCTTTGGGGTTTGAGGGGAACAGAAACCAGAGAAAGGTGTTGTTAGGGTAAAAAGCTTTTCTGTTGTATGGGAATTGCTGTTTCTTAAGTGCCACTTAATTCAAGAACTAATAACTTTTACTAGTTAGTGATTTTCCTGTTAGGGTCGTCCAGAAAGGTTTTCAATATTTGTTACATTTTTTACACAGATGATTCCCTTTGGTATTGTTAACGGCTTATATTATTTTAATATTTTTTACGAGTTTGTTTTATTGTATGGTTATGTTATGAATTATTATTTATTTTCAAGGAATTACTGTTTCTGCATTTATATAAAAACAGTTAATTTCTCGATTGAGAAAATGAATGAAAAATCTTTGTCATGTGTATTTGGTTAGTACTGTAAAATATTTAACTAAGGATAAATAAGGAAGAATATTTTTTAACACATAATTTTCGAAGATTTTTGCAAAGCTTTAATAAAACTAGCCAACAATCACTTGAAAAATTATTATTGTATTGATAGTGTAAATTAGGTAAAAATGTAATGAAACATTAATATTGTACTTGGATACAATTTTCGTTTTCGATAGCCAAAGCAAACAATATGACATAATAGACGATGTAGACGCATCGATGTATAGACAGATGTAGGCATAGACGATTCAATTAAAAGCGTGACAAAAGCCTATTACATTGCATTTTACAACAAAGAAGAAATAACAATAATAACTCAATAACTCAAAGCATGTTTATTAATATATTGTCACTCAATGCTAGTTAACAAAACATATTTAAATTTTTAACAACATCACGAACAACACATGCAAAAAAGAATGACCAAAATTCAACTACGAATATTTCGAAAACACACGAAGTAATTACTACGCCACAGACTTTTGTGTATATTCACGACATCCCTACCCTTCACTTCATCCCCCCACAAAAGGTGATGGTTTCACTTAAAAATCCATTTTCTCGCGAGCGCGCGTGTCTCCTCGCAATCGATATAGTAGTTTCGATCATCTGATGCGTTCGAAACGTGCTCATCGACCGACCTGCCGAGAGAGGGTCCGGCGGCGGCCGAAAGTCCACTCGACTCGGCGAGATCTCTCTCCCACTCAGCGTCGTCGTTGGGAAAGCACGAGGATGGGATCTACCAACTTCATGGGATAGTTGTTTAATTTGCTTGATTGTGGTAAATAAAAGATTGTTAGATTGTTAGGATGTGGTTAGATTGCATCGTTTAGTTACTATAATGTTTTTCGACGATTTCCAAACGAACTTTATATATTAACTTGACAGATGGTTTTCCGATATTTGTTTTTTTGTTTGCGTTATTTGTCATCATGTTCAGAACACTAATTTAATCGTCAGTTTGAAAAGAGAATAAGTTCAAAAACCAAATTTTGAGAAAAAACCCCTATATACGTAAGGGAATTTTTGCTGTATATATAACCTCTAAATTTTACTGAAAATCCATTACCCTATTTAGAATACAGAACAATCATCTAAAAATACGAAGTACCTTTATTTAAAAATATTCTACAGCTGAAAAAAAAGTTGATGGACTTGATTTCATTTTCTAACCCTATGAAGTTTTAGATGAAAAAATCATAAAAATCACTTTAATCGTCAAACAAAATATATTTCTGCTTTGTTCATAGCATAAAATGGAAAAAATAAAAAGACTTGGACAAATAAAATTAAAAATTATTTTGAAACTTGGTAATTCAATGGAGTTTACTCATTCATTGGATTAGCAAAACACTTACATTTAAAATCAAATTTGTTTTGATAAGTTAACAGTACAAAGAATAAGAAAATAAAAACAAATTTAACTTTTATTTCAGATTAAATAAAAAATACAGACATTAAATTCGCCAAATTCAAGGGTCCAATCTGCCGATAGGCAGTAGTTATTTTCTTCTCTACACTCATGTATAAAGCAAAGTTCGGAGATTTTTTTGTGAAAAAAAAAAGTCAATTTGCTATATTTTGGACTTATTCCCTTTTTAACTGGCGATTTAGTAAAAATTACCATTATTACTCTCCTTGTAATATCTTCATTATTGTTTATCACACAAAATATGTCAATACAGTATATGTATTTATCACACGAATAATGCATAAATATTTTTTGTAATATTCACATGGCACCTTTTGGTCCAAATATGTAGGTAACCACATTCACATAACATAAAGATGAAAAACAAAAACGAGTCCCATTAAGAATTATTCATTCCCCTTCAGGTATTAAATAGCGTATAAATAACTTTAGTGTAAACGTATTGTATACCAGATGAATATTGATATAACTGAACAACAACTTACTTTGACATTACAACGTCGGTAGGTGATATAATTCAAATTGAAAGACATTTCCGAAATTATCTTGAGTAAAATAATTTCTTTAAGATTCTATTTATATAAACGTTTAGATGGAATCCATTTTGAAATTTCCGGGGGGTGATATGGTAAAAAAGAATCAGAATCTAAATAACAATTGAATCGTCAGTTGGAAGAAGGGAATAAGTCCAAAAACCAAGTTTTGAGAAAATCGAAAAAAACTGTATAAGTAATAGAATTTTCATTGTATAATCACCAAATTTTTACTGGAAGTTCACAACCCTATTTAGAAAACAGAGCAACCATCAAAACAAATATAAGTATATTCAAAAATATTTTACAGTCAAAATAAGTTGATGGACTTATTCCCTTCTTCAACCTTATGAAATTTTTCTGATGAAAAAATCTTAAATAACCCTTAAATTCACATTTAAATTATATTTCTCCTTAGTTTACACCACAAAAGGGTGAAATAAAAGGAATAAGACAAATAAAATTCAAAATTATAGTGAAACCGAGTTATTAGAGCAGTATCAATGGAGTGAGTGTGAATATGAATGGAGTTAAACACTCCCTGCATAAAAAAAGTTTGAAAAAATTTTAAATTAAAAGAACATTTCATTTTAACTTAGTTTACAGCTCAAAGAATAGGAAAAGAAAGACAAATTAACTTTAACTCCAAATTAAATTGAAAAATACAATGAATGGACATCGATTTCACAACTTCAAGGGGGGTTAGTTATTTCCCCCCTCTTTTCACCCATGTGTAGAGCAAAGCTTGGAGATAGTTTGAGCACAAAAAGTCAATTTGTCATTTTTAGGACTTATTCCCTTCTTCAAACTGACGATTCAATTAAAAAGAATGAAATTTTCAAGTTATCAAATAAAAAATAGGATTATTAGTTTTCATAGAAGAAGGATAATATTAAGATTCTTACATTCGTTTAGATTAAAATCAGTTAAAAAATCTTTATAATTTAAAAATTTATTATTTCATCACAGAGATTGTTACCTGAATCCCTCCTTTGAGCTATGGGTTGGATGTTAGAATATTGCAAATAAAGTATGCCGAGTCTTGTAAATTCTTCCTCCCCCTTTTACATAAATTGTTTTTTTACTAAAATATTGTTTTCTTCAGAAAATTCTAAATTTTTTAGATTACTTAAAAATATATACATTTAGTTATATAAATAAACAAAATATTATTAATTTGAATTTTATAAAATTGGTATTCATTTTATTAAAAGTTAATGAACAATTTAAGAACGTTTATAAAATATCTTATCAGTCTAAAATTAACTAAAAAATTGCTTATTTTCGTTATTTAGAAAATTGATGCCTAACTAAATTTTACTTCACATTACTTAAAATATCACCAAATAAAAATAAATTAACTTCCACACTTGTTTAAAAAAACGAAAGAAAAAAGAACAGTAATAAGTATTTTTATTTATACAGCAGACATTTATTGGTTTTTGAACTCAAATAACCAGATTAAAAATACAAACAAATATGTTGAAAATATTAGTTTGAATTATGTTCAGAAAGAAAATTGAAACATCGTGTTTGTGTTCCAGTTTTCATTAAATTACAATGATGCAATTTTGTAGAAATTAAACTTTCAGAAAACGGTTACGTGCTCTGAGCGTAACATTGTTAAAAAATCGAGATCGAAAATCGAGATTGAATCTGTTAGTTATTTTTATGCTATTTTTTATGCTATTTGTATTAATATTTGTATTAATATTATTTTTTATGCTATTTGTATTAATCTTAGACATTTCAATACTCTGTTTGAGTATAGCGAAAATTTTAGGTTAGCCAGGTAAAACAAAAGAACTTATGCAGAATTAAAAGAAAGGATCATTAACATCTTAAAATATTTTGTAAAAAGTAAAAATCTTTCAAACAGACAACTAAATTAACCTTTTTCTGGAGCATTTTCATACCGCAACTTAAAAAACAGGAATATACTCAATGAAGAATAGAAAATAAAGTTTTAAATTCCAACATCAGAAAAAATTTAAAAATTTATGGTTGTTGGGGGGGGGGCTAAACTAACCTCCCACCCCCAACCCCCTGCCCTATAACCAAACTAGTTTGGGAGGTAATCAGAAATAGTGACGATTCAGAAAAAGGGCTTGGTACTCCTTGATATTACACAAAACACGCAAATCACACAAAAAGAACATTAAAACAGCTAATATTAATACAAATAGCATATAAAATAACTAGCAAACCGATCCAATCTAGATTTTTTATGAATGAACGCTCAGAGCACGATTTTAGATATACGCTAATCGCACGTACGCTCATAGCACGACATACAGAAAACACTTTGCCCGTTTGATATGATCTAACAATAATTTTGTATTAAATAATACTTTATTACTTACATTATTCTGAGTTACACAAAACTTCAGTTAGGTATTTTAATGTTTAAAGCTTTTTGGTTCCAAATAATTATATTAATTAAGCTCAAATTTCATTATATGAATCTTCCAGGCCTTACAGAAAAGGAAATTTATCTAGTATAGTTATGAACAGATACAATGGCAAGTTACAGATAAATGCAATGTAAAAATGATTGTTACCCTAAATTTTCTATTGTGTTTGACGAAAATTTTCTGTATGCCTAGAAAACGTGCTTTTTCCGTGAATGTTCCACGAAGATAATTAGGATTTAATGAAATCACCTCTAAAAGAATAAATTTAAAAAACAAGTATGTACAAGTCAAAATTTCTTGCGATCATTTAGTTAAAGGAGGATCTTCTTTAAGCTAGCTGTCTAATATACGGTTGCTTGTAGTGTCGCAATATCATTCTAAAGTATGAAAGTTGATTTATATTGATTGTCATCAAAGCCACCTCTGTAACCAAACTAAAAAAACTACAGCTACAAATAACGTAAAGTTTCTCTCATTTGACAGAAAAGAAAAAAAATAAGCAGATATTCCCTCAAAATACAGAAATTAACTGGTAGCAGTGCTGCCGATTAATTTCCACTATTTGAAGAAAAAATTTTATTTCCCAGTGTATCTATCATATTCTTGAATTCTTTCAGAAAACCTAATCTAAAAAAGCACCATTAAAAAGGATTCATTCGGTACGAGACATGCCAACTTTGCGACATACATCAGATCGCAAAGGAAAATGAGAAGAGTTTGTGAAAATGTATAATGACATATAATTATAACTAAACAGAAGTATCTCATTTTCGGAAAGGGGCAGATGACGGTGTATTAAGTAATGTGTGCTTCGAATGCTCTCTCCATCGACGCAGGTGGTTATACCATGAAAGGGGGTTGTCTCCTTTTATGGCCGTCGTGCCCAAGATTACGTGATTGCCTAAATTCTGCCGTTTTAAGGGTTGCAGGATTAGTTCAATGCTTATGCTGTTAATTCATGGAAAAAGTAGTATCAGGGGAGTTTAAGGACGCCTGGTTTTACATTGTTGTTTCTTTTGTTTATGAGTTAGTTTGAAGTTAAAATTTGTATGCGAAACTTTACTGTACTAGCAGGAATGTTTATTTATTATCTACACTGCAAAAAATAATTGTACAAAAACAGAAAAGCTCTGGGCCAGCAAAAGTTGTGCCAGAGCTTTCCTTTCCACGGAATTTCTCTGTTGACTGAGCTTGTTCTTTATTCTTTCACGACTTTATTCTGTTTAGGATCATAACCCACTAAAATTTCAGAAGTTGGGTAAAAATGAGACACCAGTCTGTAGAAAGATAATTTGTTGTTAAAAAATAGAATATTTCCTGTGCATAAGTTCCCTAAAGTTGCACAACAATCGTAGCATACAGGAAAAAGTTCAGTTAACTAAGAAATTCTGTGGAAAAGAAATCTTTGGCAAACTTTTGCTACCATGGCTTTTCTGTTTATATTCAGTTATATTTCGCAGTGTAAAATAATGAATGCAAAATTTGAATGTAAAATACAAAAGTGTAATGAATAATCACTAAGTTTATGATTAATCCGTAAATAAATAATTGAGCAAAAATTATGCTTGCTAGCATGATATGAATGAATGCTTCAAAGTTGTTACTTTCTCTACTTTAATGTAACTTTTATAAACATATATAAAAAGTTAGTTTGTAAACACACATTTTTTAAAAATGAAACAACAGACGCAAAATAATTTATAGGATAAGATACGGATATCAATGTTTCATATTTACATAATATCCACATCTTTCGTGTGATTGGTAAAGTTTTAATTTATGTTATTGGAATGATTAAATGGTTTAGCTTTAGTTATTTAAAAGTTTTATATTAAATTTATATATATTATAATAATATATATAAATTTATATATTATAATTTTATATATTATAATAAAATTATAACAAATGTTTTTCACAGTTAAGATACAATGTGTAGTGCATAAACATGGTTGTTAGGGGATTAATTTGATGAAGAGAAATCTTTCAGAAAAGTATATAAATAAGTAAAAATAGTAATAGACTATCTCACTCTTTTATTTGTTCCCACTCTTTGTTTTACATAACCAGTTTTACAACAACACACACATTTACACTATAAAAAGAACATTTAAGATTTTCCAATTAAGAAAAACAACTAGTACTTCCCCAATCGCATAATAATTTAATCAACTTTAATGAACATAAAAGGATGAAAAAATAAAGAAAATAAACATTGAGGGCAGTTATATAATGTTTAAATGATAATTTGTTTATTTCACAATACAGTGAACGTGAAGCGAGTTAAAGAAAGTTTAATGTAGTAAACGTTAACTATATGATGTAGTAAACGTTACGGAGTTATAAACTTTATAGAAAATTACCAGATTACTTTACAGAGAATTTTACCCAGTATTAAAACTATATTCATAACTTTTTTCTTCTAGAAAATACCATAGGAAAATACGGAACTGAAATAGGAGGAATTATAAAAAACCAACCGAAACTTTAGTAGTCTTTATCAAAGTCTTAAATCTTTTTAATAATCCTCCAATGTGATGTGATTCCCCTACAGAATAAGTGAAAAATCCCGTTCTACCCGACACCATGGGAAAGTGCTCTCTCGATTTGTACAGATCTTAATCACTTATTCAAATCACGATCTCTGAACTCCTCCGGTGGCACACTGACTGATCTCGGATCGAGAACCATCTGCTCTGTGCGAAGATGGGTTTATTGTCTTATCAGATCGTTTTTACTGCGCTCGCCCGTTCTGCAAATATCGTCTTGGAATCACTGCGGGAAATTTATGTGCGTGGAACTGTGTGGAGACAATGACTGTGACTCTGAGGTGGCGATAGCAGTATTTTGTATTACGTTGGTTATGATTCTGGTATTGTGTGCTATAGAACGTGTGAATTGTGATTCAGGATTTATTAGTTTGGTTTTCTTTCGGAGACTGACTAGCCAGACTTTTTTTCATGGCTTAAAAATATCTTTCACCCTGTTTTGGTGGGGAAGCTAGTCTGAACTATGGATCTCATATGTGCAATCTCAAGTGACAATGTGGGATAACTTCTAGTGTAAACTGAAAATGCGTGGAGCACTTTTGCAACGCTAAATTAACTCAATAATGAACACTTTTTAATCATTAAATAGCGATTTATTTTGTGTTAGAAAATGATAGTGTCGTAAAAGTGTTGCTAAGAAATTGCGAATTCGGAAATCGTGTTCTGAAAGTTTTTTCCATCCAAATTTGGGAAATGCTTTCAGATTCTAAACCTATTTGGAGGGCTCAGAATAAAAGTGAACCAAGACTACTACAAGTCATCACTAGACTACTTAAATTTGTAACTAAATTTGCTCTTCCTAATTTAAGTTTTAATATCATTAAAATAGGAAACTCGAATAAAATGTTTACATCATTGTCTCAGTACCTGTTTTTTTTCTGTAAAAAATTGAGTAAAAAATTTATTTAACTTTTATATATCTCTCTTGTCGTCTTACAATTTAAATTGTTACCAAAACTTCGCAAACTGAATCTACTAAAATTTTCATACTTTTACAAAATTGAACTAGCATCTTAAATTTGTTACTGGTATTTGCTTCAATAGAATAGATATTGTAATCAACCCTACACATACAGTACTAAAGCTAAATTTTCTGAAAGATCATCAACGGCAAAGATCCTCTTTTTATCAAGACGGCTTTTGTTAGGTTACGTCAAATCCCCGACATCAAATATGTTTCGGATTATTAAACTTTCTCACTGATTCCGACATACTATATCGAAAGGCCAGAAGTCACGTGTTTGGCTTTGGTAATCGATATACGAAATGATTTGGTGCTGGTAAACACGCGATGCACCCTTCGTTGATATTTATGGAGATCTGTGTGAGTTTAGAATAGAGATATGTTGGTTAAAATTGTCAAAGATCGATCTATTCACTACTATGTTATTTAGAAAGATTCTGCATATAATTGCATTTGAAAGTCATACCTTTCCAACATAAATTCCTGGATTAATTCAGTTTTAGTTAATGGCTTTTATACTGCATTATACCTTTGAATTTACTAAATGTTCAAGTGTGGTTACTTCAATTGCACTTGCTTCTGTAACATATATTACTGAATATCGCTTGTAAGAAACTACTGGAAATTGGATAAAGGACACAATTTTTTTCAAAATGGTTAAAAATTATCATACTTTAAAGATCTGCAACGTTAAAATGGGATTAAGAGAAAATATGTCAATTCACACATAGAACATTATGTTGTTAGTCTGTAAGGTTATCAATAAATCAAAAATTAGTTTGGGTTAAAGATAATTGTACTGAGAAAGTAGCGGCCCAGGCCGTTAATAGACTTCTTTTAAAACCCAAAGATGCGAAAGTTGAACTATTAAGAATGGTCGTATGGATCTGGAGACTCTCAAACAAATTTTGATACATTAAGGTACTTTCTTACATTTAAGCCTTAGTTTAGAAAGCTGATTTTATTAAAAAAAACCTGAAGTTCTGCATTTAAAAATGTATGGAATGAATTATTGAACATGTATGTAATATCTTGCAGAAACACCAAACAAGCCAGAATTATGATTTGGAATAAAATTTAAGGATTCTCGAGAGTACGGATAAAGATAATTAATTTTCCCTATTACAAACTATTTTTTACAAACGATTTTACATTAGCTAGAGGTAATTACACTGAAAAGTAAAATAATTTGTCACTTTAATTTTTACCTTACAATAAAAGATGAGTTTTCTTACCTGAAAATATTTCATGTTTTCATTTTCCTAGTTCATTGCACTGTTTTTTTTTCTACCTGAACTTAAACATTGGAAGGATATTGGTTTTTTATTAAAGATGATTTAAATAATAAAACACAGGATTGGATATTGTCTGGAAGTGTTATTAGAGAAATGATGATTAATCTTGGGAAATAATAACAATAAAATGATAGCTATTATAGCCATATTCAAATAAACGAACTTCTGAAGTAAACATTTCTGACGCAAACGGTGTCACACATATTTGTATCCCTTGGTAGTGCTGGATTTTGAGAGTAGTATATTTCAAATGGATGGGAGATTAAAATTATTAATGGGTATTATAAATGGGTATTTTAAAATACTGGACAATTAAAGAACTAGCTTCTGATGAAATTATTTTAGTAAGTTATTCAGTTCACGATGCATATAACCCAATATTACCCCACTCTGCAGTTATTTGGTTTTGAGATTCAAAACAAATGTTGATAACGTTAACTTTGAGGTCCTTTAATTTCTTATTGTACATAATTCAACCACCCAATCAAAAGAAAATTTCTAAGATTCCCCCCTTAGCTCCTTTCTGTTTAATTATGGATAGAAATAAATATTGCTTAAACTATATTATCAATCTATGATGGTTAGAGATTGGAATGAAATTGCTCTATGGTTAAAATTGGGGTAGGTAGGAGAAGTTAAATCCTTTTTAAGGTCGAAGATGAAACATTTCATAATTTTATACGGGATATCTCTTAAGGACCATAATTTGCCTAGTTCCGAGAAAAACACGTTTAATGTTTTGATGCTTCATAAAGATACGAAGAGGTATTAGCACATGGTTTTGTGACTAACTTGTTTGTGATAGGATTTCATGGCCCTGGTATCGTATTTCATCATATGGAACATCATATGGAGATGTCAAAAATTTTATCAGGAGAAATTGGTACTTCTTATGTACATTGGTAATGACATTTCAAAAGTCTAGGTTACATATTTAAGAGACGGTGCATCGTGGGGTTAAGTGTCATTCACACTGTTTTGCTTTCGCTGTTCATCCCGCATGATTCACTCCTATTAATCTAGCTAGTTTGCGTAGAAAAATGAATAAATAAAGAGTGAAACACCAAATCACACTTTTCACTTCGGGTGATTCCTCCAAAATGAAGATCAAAAGTTTTGAATAAGAGATAGACTGGTACATTTCTATTTACTCACCTCTTGCTGTTCCTCCGCCTCCGCTTGGTGGCATACATGGTGCTGAGGTGGTTCATGCTTGCAAGGGGCGCCCTTCTCGCAGGGCAGCACATGAAAGCAGCCCCAGCCCACCTGCCCTCACAACAACAACAACAACAAGGATAATCCTTTGCTCACTACACTCACTCACTCTCTGTTGGCAACTAACTCACTACTCTCTTCCGCGCCTCATCGCGCCGCCGGCCGCACTGGCAGGCAAAGCGGCCGGCCGTCCGCGGCGGCGGCGGACACGCCCACTCGGGGGGCGGGGCCAGGTGACGTCAGCACGCCGGGATGATAATTCCCAGAAGGAAGAGCAGAGAGAGTTGAGGTTTATTTGGAGAAAAGGATGACATGGTTTGGTTGGGTGTTTTTTAGGGGAATTGTGTAGGTTTTTTTAGTTGAAAGGTCGCTGTGGCCTGTGGAGTTTTGGAACGTTTGGTTTAGTTTTTTTCAGGAGAATTTCACAATTTAAGAAACATAGAGAATATATCCTAATATATTTATCCTAACATCAAAGGCATCAGTTTCTATGAGAGCTTTTTCCAAAAATGAAAGAGATTATTTCCATTTACACGTTTGGTTGTGGTACGACACTCTGGCGGGAACCTAAAAGTACCTAAAACCTGCAAACTAACTTTTGTATTTGGTTTTGGTTCTTTTTTTGATTTTAATAAAATGACGGGAATTTTTGTCTGACTGGGATTCGTCATTTGGTAAATTCGGACTTCCATACAGCAACCAAATTCCAAATTAAAAACGGTCCTTACGGGTTGACAACTGGCGGAATAATTCTGATTTTATTCCGACTTTCCTGATTGGTACCTAAATTTTTATGCACAAAAGGATTTTTATTTTTGTAACTCTTTAAATCATGTTTGAGAAAGAACAGACAGCTATTTCAGCGTTTTGCTTTGTTGGGATTTGGATTAAAATATAAAAACGTGCAATACCGGATAAGAAGCAAGTTTTACAGTGTCATAGTAATGCAGGAAAAACAACTTCAGTTTGTTTCTGAGGAAGATATCTTCCTCTGCTCTCTCATGCAGGATAGTAATTTTAATAGTTCGAGCGTGGAAGTCTTGAAAGCTCTTGGCTTGAATCAAGTTGAATTTATCTAGATAAAAGTTTAATTTTGAAAAGTACAATTTTTTCCGTGGATAAGTAAACAATCTGACATTTCTTAAGTTTTTATTTTTGTTCAAGAATGTTCTTTCTTGCAGAAACTTTGATTAGAATGCGACCTTGCTCACTGGTTCCCAAAAATGGGCCCATAGGGGCACTGAAGCTTTTAAAGAGGCGGTGTTGAGTTAAAAATTGGGGGTGTTAATAAAGTAAAAGGGGACGTTGATAATTTTAAATTATAGCTTAATGTCTTGTTTTACATGAAAAACATTAAAAAAACCGTTAAAGTAGCTTAACTCGCTCTTTAATAAGCTAAAATTTAAAATTTCTTAGGAGAGGAACCCTGGGCCTATTGTCTATTGAAATATCAATAGTTAAAGTTAGATTATTTTGTAATATGAAAACAGAGAATTTTCAGATTGGGATACAAAATTTCCTTTGGACGTAGGAATCACTCAAAGAGTTAGACAGTATATAAGATATTCAAATTAAGTTAGGTAAAGAATTGACTAAAATTTTTATAGAAGGTAGAGTGAGGTTATTATCCTAATTGTTTCAAATAAAATTTTAAGGTGCTTTTCAATATTGTTCAGTTTTTATATATTAGTTTTAAAAATTTGCATTTTGTTCAGTTATGAATAATAGTATTTTCATAAAACAGTGGTATAAAATTCTATAAAATATAATCAAAACATGGCTGTAAGGTGGTGGTGGTCCCGAAAAGTTTGAGAACCTATGACCTAAGTTAGCTAGATAAAAACATATTTTATTAAAGTGTATTCAGTTGGAAACCATGCATTGGTGAAATCCGAGACCTTCTAACTCTCTTAGGTAATACCCAAACTTTTATTTTTTATTGAGATTTGGGTACTTTTTATAACTGTTTGTTATCTGTCGTACTTTAAAAAAATTATGTTTTAAATTTCTGGAATATGTATTTCTAAACATCTCCATTTGAATATTTTTAGCTATCAAATTTCAAGCATTTCAAGGTAAAAAAATAATTGTAAGAATAATTTCGTCAATTCATCATTTACTAAACCATTTCTTTAGTAAGTTGAAATATTTAAATTCCGATATTGGATACTTTCTATAAGGTTTCATATCACTTTCATTAGTTTTCCTCATTAATGCTGCCTGCGAATCCCGCCCCTACGAACCCTTTGATCCCCCATCAAAGGCCGGGGAGCGAGCGCCCCTTGGACCGAGTCCAGAGGAGGGTGTCGCCCCTTTGGTCCGCAGCCAAGGGACCGCCTAATTAATGGGGCGGGGGAACCTCAGCCGATAAACAAGCCAAGGAGATTTATTCACGGTTCTGCCATATCATGATACGCAGAAGAAAGCGGCTTTTGTGTTTTGTGGTGATATGATGGGAAAAGCGCCATATTTGGGGGTTTTATGGTTCCTTGTGAATTGATTGGATGGTAGGTGGGTGGGTGGGTGATGTGGGGTTTTAAATTGTATTACCATGAAGGCATTGTCGGAAGGGTTGGAATTGTTTGTTTGATAAGAAACCCTTAAAGTGTATTACCATAAGGTGATTAGTGTGATATATCTCATGTAAAATGGTTTACTCGATATCATATGCAAACAGTAAAGATCGTATGAATGCAGTTTATTTTTGAGCTGTATTTATTATCTATTTACTTATCTCGCTTCCATTGGGGAGGCAATATCGTTTATCAAAAGTTATACGGTGATGAAACCACGTGATGGTTTTTTTGCTTTTTACCGAATTGCAGTATATTATTTTTGTTAAAGGAAACTGAGTGACTTCTACGAAAACGTCGTATTAAATACTACATAAGCGCATTTATATCCATAGTAAGTTTTCAGGAACATTTATTTTCAAAATATTTTATCGGGTGTGCTATTAATTTAAACCAACCATTTTAAGTTACTGAAATTATTTTTTTAAATGTCATTCTTTTTAAGATTTTCAAGTTTTGTTTTAACATACAATACAATTTTAAAATATTTAGTTACCTTTCTTTTTATGATTTTTTAGTACTAATACTAATAGTCATGAAATGTTTTGGATTCTACTACTTTAAAAATAGGCAAATAAATAAAAATACGATTTTTAATCTATTTGTTTTTCATTTTCATAAAATTTATTTCATGGTTTGACATTTTTGGTTCACATTAATTGATGACTGCCTCTCTGTTCACGAATAAGAATTTAAGTTCCATTTCTTTTACTACCAATTATTCAACTCAACAAATATAAATTTATTCTTATTGCTTCAACCATTTTATTCAATTTCTAAATTTCAACACATTTCAATCGAAAAAATATAGTAATACCGCAACACAATACTAACATTTTCTGAAAAAGGTTGTAGGACCTTTTTAATTTTAACCACACAAATGGATACTATACAACCGTGAAAAAGGACGGGTATACAACTTGCCTAAATCATCATCTACATTTGAATCGCATTGTGAGCTCGTGCACGTACGGGTATGCAGATAGTGTCGCATGCATTAAAAATGGAAGTAGCTGGCACGTGACGGGTTTCATCAAAATGATGTCATTTATTAGTCTGATTGCTGCTTGAGGATTCCAAAAGGATTGGAGGCTATTTTAATGGTTGACCCTAACGGAAACTGACTTTATGTAGCTTTTGTTTTTACATATCCTTTCAGAAATGGATGTATGTAGATGTAGAACAAATTCATGCACTCTCATTCAGATAGAAGATGGATATCAAAATAAGTTGAAAATTTCGAAAGAAAAATTTATAAGAAAAGCATAAACTCTTTTGAAGCTATTTTATGTGTAATCAGTTCAAATGTTTATTAATTTGAATAAGCATAAACCATTTTTTACACATATTTAGTTTATTTTTTTCTTCTTATTAACTTGTTTAAGTTTTTTACTCTTCTCTCTTTTGAAGCTATAAACTCTTTTGAAGCTATTTTATGTGTAATCAGTTCAAATGTTTATTAATTTGAATAAGCATAAACCATTTTTTACACATATATAGTTTATTTTTTTCTTCTTATTAACTTGTTTAAGTTTTAAAATGACATTTACATATTAATAAATAAAAAGTAATATCCACATTTATCACAAGTAGTGAAAATAACCAGAAATAAAATTTTGTTGTGGAAGTTTAAACTCAAGGGGAAAATGATTGATTAAGTATCTTCATTATAGGTTTTCTGCAATCTTCTTCTTTCTTTTATTAAAAAAATTCTATTCAAAATTAAACAATTTAATTTAATCAATGCACCTTGTGTTGGATAAGAAAAAGAAAAGAAAATTAAAACTCCACAAAGTATTAATACCATTATTTCGTAACTACATAGTATAATATTAAAACTAAAAAGTACAATAACATTGGAAAGTTGAGATATAAACCATCAACTAAATTTATGAGAGTATTTAGGGCTATCACTGAACTTTCTCTTTCTAGTACAAATCGGATATTTAGAAACTATTTGTTCACTGTCGACCGAACGATAAAAAAACTTGATGTCCTTCCGTCCTTCCTTTAGAATTAATTAAACCATTTAGCGTGCATTAAACATGCATTAAAATGTATCCACTTTAAGAAAACCTGATTCAAAAACGCCGATTAGCTTTATACAGACACCCACAAGAACGTGTCCGTAGGTACAACACTTAAGGCATCCGAAAGCACAATATCAGGTGTTTTTGCATTCAAAATTGTATAAAAAATAAAAGAATTGAGATCTGACGTTTTCTAATATCAAAACTAAAAAGTCAAAATCTCGAGGATTTACTCCATGTATCCCATTTTATCCTGTCATAGTTATAGGGGAAGAAAAGTATTAATGTAGTGATGCACTAAAAAAACTTTGGTTATCTAAAAACAGTAAATTTATTATATAAAATTTAAATAATATTTTAAAGAGATGATTTCACTTTATAAACTAGATAGCATCACATTCAAAATCGACCGACCACAAATTCAAATTTACATTTTTGCCCCAATTTTAAATGCGGTGGCCGAAGGTACAACCGTCCGTAGATACAAACACTCTCCCCTATACATAGTTTAAATTTTTCTTCTTATTAATTCGTTTAAGTTTTAAAATTCCCTTTAGACATTAATCCATAAAAGTAATTGCCAAATTTATCACAAGTAGCTCTTTTTTGTGGGTGAAAATAACCAGAAATGTAATTTTGTTGTGGAGACTCAAGGGGAAAACGATTGATGGAGTATATCTTCATTATAAGTTTTTTTTAACAAAACTGCTCTTGTTAAAAATGGAAAATTTTCGATTCAAAATTAAACGATTTAATTTCAATCAATGCACCTTGTGCTGGATAAGAAAAAGAAGCGAAAATTTAAACTCTACAAAGTATTGATACCATTATTTCGTAATATAGTATAATATTAAAACTAAAACGTGCAATAACATTGGAAAGTTTAGATATGAACCAACAGCAAAATTGATTAGAGTATTCTAGGCTATTACTGAACTTCCTCTTTCTAGTACAAATCGTATTTAGAAACTCTTTGTTCACTATCGACCGAACGAGAAAAAACTCGATATCATTCCGTCCGTGCAGTGAAGCCTCCATTCAGGAAATCTGGGGACCGTGAAGGAGAGCGCGTGGATCCTATGTGATCCGGGGTGATTTTACACGTTAATGAAAATTCGCAGAGCGTGATCGGTGGCTCGAACGGCACCTTTGCACACAACGGTCCCTACGTGAGGAGACTCCCCGAAAAGAACAGCGGGTGTTTATTGAAAATGAACAGTGTCGTCGGCTCATGGAGAGTTGGATGATTGTCCTATGGTTGCTTGAAACGGTTACTGAGTTTTGAAGAAAAGGCAGAGGTATATAAAGGAAAATTGTTGTTTAATCAGGAAGGCAGTCAGCAGTTTTTTACTTTTGAAACAGAAATTGAGTTATTTTAAGTTTAGGGTGGAGGAATACGCCATAGCACCCATTTTGTTTAGATCCTTGGGTGAGAGTTAAAATCCATACCTTTTGGTGCTTTCAAAAACGTTTTCTAATTATTTTTTATTTTTTTTATAAATTCAATAGCCGAATCCAGATCCTTATTTAATGGTTTTTGATGTAAAAGAAGTTAAATTTCAAATTAGTAGAACGTATGAAATTTTCCGTTGGTCTGTTTCCTTTACCCTAATAATTGGTTATTACGCCTATACTTCCAGGAGACTTCTAGAAAACATTAATGAAAATCAAAATGCGGAAAAATTGCCTTCTATCCAACTTTAAACATTTATGACTTTGACTATCGCATCTGAAACACACCGAGTCCTCAGAGAAGGGAGTTCCTAAAACCATAAAATGTATTCCTGGAACCACATAAAATATTCATCGGGAGCGGAACAAAACAATGCGAATGGAAACATTAGGCGTTCAATTTGCATGCCCCCTCGCCTCCTGAATATGCATGATGAACCCTCCGACCAGAGCAGCACGGACGCAACTCAACTGGACTCGACAAAAAGACCGTCTACCTGTAGGGGTCGTCGTTAAATAGCTTATAGCTTTGGTGGAGAGAACACAATGTGGAAAACATTTTACCCTTAGGGCTTTAAATGAATATTTTGTACTTATGCTAGCTTACAAATTTGAACTCTGATTTTCCTTCAATTTTTTTACTCTGGTCAGAGGTTTTACGAGGGATTCTCAAGGCCAACGTTAGAAATTGGGAAAAAATTCCACTGGTTCTGCGGACCAAGCCTTTGCCACTTTTCCTGGCCCTCAAACAAAATAACTGGTCCACCATATTAAAAAGAACAAGTTTAAATTTGAACCCATGGGCGTAGCCAAGGGGGGGCAGGGAGGGGCAGCTGCCCCCCCCTAAGTCTCAAATAATTAACTTTTACTTTACTTTTAATAGTTAAAACCCAGTATTTTAGGGTCAAATTTTAAAAAATTTTCTGGGGGAGGACCCCCCAGACCCCCCTGCAGTATTTAAACCTTCATTATTCACACTTCTTTTAAATAGCTTCATTAAAATCTAAATTCTACCCAAAAATGTAAGTCCAGATTTGGGTTTACGCGTACCAAAAAGCAGTTTACAACCCTGTTCTTAGGGGCAAATTTCCGAAATTTTCTGGGGGGGACCCCCAGATCCCTCGTTGAAACTTGACGGCCCTCTCACTGGGCTTTAAATTCGTTCCCCACAAACATGAAAAAAGTCGACCCTCTTTGCCCCCCCCCTAAGTTGAATCCTGGCTACGCCCATGTTTGAACCCCTTTTTGGCTGCTGCCGCATATCATATGTCCAACTCAAAGTGGCCCAATTTTGTAACAGTCGCACCTCATGCGATGGGCTATAATTTTGCTACGCTATTAGTTTATATTATTATATTCTCACACCTGTTTCTTCCCTATCTTGTCTCCTGAAATAAAAAAACCCTTGCTGTTCCTTGAAGTTTTGATGAGAGATGTTCTGGATCCTCATCAATGATCTGTGTGATGTATAAAGGTCAACAGCCTTGAAGGGCAAAGGCGATGTGTTTTAATGCAGATATTTAATCAGGTGTATAGCAGGAAAAAATGGGGATAAAACAAGAGATAGGGATATTTTTTCGCCATTTTTCCGACGGACCAGTAGTTTTCTGATCTTTGTGGTCCGAGCCGTTTTTCAGTGGTTTCACCACCAGCGGACCAGTGGAATTTCGAACTCTGCTCAAGGCTTTAACCTCAAGGATATATTTACTCCTCCCCCATAAAATACTACATTTTTGAAACCCAAAGAACAGTTAGTTTAGAACTACGCTATTTTAGTGTCTCATCCTGAAATTTTTAGAAGTGTTATTTTCTACTTTTTATAATTTTTCGAACATATACCCTTTTATTTGTTCTTCATCAGGGGCGTATCCTAAAAGGGGAGAGAAATGTGGACGGAATATATTCACCCTGAAAGTAAGAATTCCTCACCCCGCCTTTCAAAATTCCAATATATCCATCCGAAATCAGTAGTACTTTAATATAGGTGACTGAAACATCATTTTCTCCCTTAAATTTCAAAAACTTCATTATGATTAAAAACTTTTATCCCAGTCCATCTCCAAACTGTATAATCAACCTAACATTGGTCCTTCGTTATTTTTAGCACATTTTAACTATACTACAAATTAAAAGACATTTTTTTTAAAGTTATGATTCATACCACATCATAGGTGAAGAGGTTTTCCCATGACAAGAATTTTAATAAAAAAAATGGCTGGCGTAATTTATAAAAGACCCCCAAATCAGCAGACCAGACACAACTCAACCCAACTAAAAAAACCCGTCGATTCGTCCCTAACGGTCCAGCTCCCATGAATGCTGCCAGGTGCAGTTTTATTGGAAGGGGGGTGACCATCCCCCTTCTAGTAATAACAGTCGAATATCTCTCCCTGCGAAAAGCGAATGCTTGTGTCTCTGCCTGCTAATGCATGCTAATTGTATGGGTGATGAGCCCAGGCTACGGGTACAGTTAATTACCGGCGTAAAAACCGTCGTATTACGCGATCGTGCCCCCAGGCAGTGTTTAGAGCCCGATTACTAAACGGAAGGCGGTGGACGCTTTTTGGTTTTTTGGTTGGTTGGTTGGCTGGTCTAGTAGTGCCAGATAAAAGGATGGCTGTAGCATTTAATGTCGGAGTTTTTTTTCTGCTTGATTACTTTTTTTTCTCGTTTATGTTTTTTTGTTTAATTCATTTCTCGGAGAGTTTTAGACGAACTTTTTGTCGGAGGGAAGTTTTATGATTTTTCGAGGGTGTTTTTTTTCTGTGTTTACAACTTCCTTTTTGAGGGTGGCTCCCAGAAGTCGGGGGTTTCAGTCCTTGACATTATGTGCTAATGACTGGGAACTTATTTTTCGGGGTTAGAAGTTAATCGTATTCCCACATCTGCACTTGAACCCTTCTCTTTCGCATTTTCGTTTTATTCGGCAATTAAAGGAGATTTCTAGTCTAGCATGCGCCAAGTCACGAGCTTGATTTAATTTTGTATTTTTTCTCCAGTCTACTGAACTTAAGCTCTATGACTGTTCTATGAGTTTATATTCTTTTAGGAGTCGGATAAAAATCTGTAAGATTTCCAGACATACACCAATCCAATAACCTTTAAGGTCTCGTTCTATGTATATTTGTCAAATAAATATTGTGAAAAAATATTACCTTTTTGTGGTGAAGCACAGGTTGAAAGTTACTTTGTTTTTAACAATATTGTGTCTATAAAAATCTTATATTTCTAATTAGATAAAAAATTGATTATTGATTATTTCCTATTCAAACGCTGTTGATAAATAACGTTAGCGGTGTCCATACTTATTTGCTTTCTATTTTAAGACAATTTTGGTGGTTGGGTTGTGGTGTGGGACTTATTTCACTTCATCGAACCACAGACCAGATTTTCATATGCTAATTTTAATTCCTCGTATATAAGTATTGTGTAAGTTTTTTGTAATAAATAACATTTATTATACGGTATGATTTATTTCAATAATGTTCGAAAAATCCCTTAACGAAGATAAGTCTAGTCTTTTTCATTTTAAACAATTCTCCGAAATTTCATAAACTTATTCACTATTCTTCTTTGATTGAAAACTTATACGCAATTTTTTTCAATAAGTTAACGCGTTTTACACGTCAATCTCTTATGAACCCCTCTTATCTACCAGTTTACTTTGGATATTATAAAACTTAATGTATCTATTTTTTTTTGCGAGGGGGGATTTATCGATATTTTCTTTTGGGATTTTGTACCTCTCATTTTACTTTTTATACTCCCTTCGATTTTAAGACATTGAAAGTATAAATTACCCCCTACGACGTCAATTTTCCTAACCCTCATCATGTAGCATTTATCCTTCATCCAACAGCACAAAACAACATTTATTGTACAGCAAACTATCTACAAAACGGTAGTAAGTTTAACTACCGTTTTCAAGGTGCCTGCCTATCCAAAGAAAGAAGGGAGGTGGTGAAGTGTATTAGGAACTACCTGTCCCTGAGGTGGCGGCGCCTTTGTAATTGGCCATACGGGGGGTGATTAGGGCTACCTGACGAGAAAATGACCGGACGTGCACCCTTTCACTCTGTGTTCAGGGATCGCAGAAGAGAAGGTCTTTCTGTGTCACTCCGGGGGGTCATGGCCGATCATTCATGAAAGCCTCTCTATCATTATTAGCATGGACCGTGGTTATTATTTTTGGACTGGTTTTGAAAAAAGCCGATTTCCGATTGAGTGGGACCATTGTCAAGGTTTTCTATGGGTCTAAAATGTGAATTTTTGTGATGAAAGAAGATCTTCATTAAAATTTGATGGTGTTTGAGATTTTGTTGAAGGGAATCTAAACCTTCATACAAAGTGTGTATTTTCTGAATTTTTAAAACGCTGTGAAATCATTCAAAGATTACAAGAATTTCATCAAATTTAGAAAATAACCAACTTATTTATGTATTCAATGTGTCTAATTAGTAATACAGCCACACACACAGTGCATTTAGAATCCCTCTCAGTATTTAATTCGAAGGAATTCCTTGGTCCCTTTAACTTGTTTTTAAAATAATTTTATTGTGTAACATATTCTGGAAAACTTTATTTCAAATGCAAATATTTTTAAATTTTCTTCTTGAAATAATTATTAATTAAAGAAAAATTTTAAAAACATAATAAAAAAACAATATTTTAAAAAAAATTTCATGTATCTCTAATTTTTATTTTATTTGCGTGTGTTACTGTTTTATAATGCTGTAAAGACCGGAATATTTGGATCAAAAAAGTGTTTTTGTAAATATAGGCCGATTCTTTGGAAATGTACCTAAATAAGAACGCTTCCAAGGTAGGTAGCACAAAAAAACCAGCCAATATCATTCTGCCAATATTGGACTTCGTCGAAATGTCCCCCTTCTGAAATAACTCCTAATATCGACGACATACAGCAGCATTGGTTTTTGCTGGCCAATACCGTTTTCCCGACATAATATAGGCCGAAATAACGAATTTCATTTTTACTGGTTTATTTCATTCAAAGAAGATCATTACTATTTTAAATATTTTTTAACCTTTGATTTCAACATTTGAAAGTCCCCTAATATCAGACATAAACCGATATTGGCAAATATTATGTCAACAACGCTTGATGTTCTTGTGTTGAATGCTACATATTTATGGGTAAGGTGGTAAAATTTTGTACTTATTACCGCTCTTTGGTAATCCACTTACGAAAGATCTTGATAGAGAGCGGGATGATTCTGCAATGCAAAATCTGCATACTGCCTACCGGGAGCTCTGTCCTGCCGAGCAGTCGACAGGTGGTTCACTGCCGACAGCGATCGACGATGTTCACTCCCCATGGCTCCCAGGAAGGGTCCCAACAACCCCCGCCGTGTCCACCAACCCTCATTCGGCCCGGGAATAGACGGATATCTAATGGATGCGGCGATTACCATTGATTTTTCAATTCTAAGTCCTCGTTTCAATATTTTACTGAAATTGTACAGCTTTTGAAGAATATGATTACTTTCTTACATTACTAGGGTAGAATAATGGTCCTTCTGATGTGAATTAGAAGATATTTACTATGAAATTACCCAAAACTGTGTTATTTTAAACTTTTTATGATGTGGAATTAAATTTCCCTGTAAAAGAGCTTTTACAATGTTGATGCACATGTGGCAGAGAAGCTTTAAGAGCATTAAACTTTGAGTGATGTTGTTTTCCAAGAAATATAACAAATGTTGTAGGAGCAATAAGTTAAAAAGCCGTCTCCTGTTACGTTTCGGAAATTAAGTGATGGATCAATAAAAAAAATGTTTTAAAAAATTTTAATATATAATAATAAATAGCAAATGTTAATGTATTTAACTCTTCTTCAACGTTCATCTTCCCTGTGAGTTGTGCTGCTCTGGAAGAAATAGGTAATATAAATATTAATATAGGTAATATAATAAAATCTTAATTAATTTAAATAACAAATCTTAAAACAATCTTCCCATATAATAGGGATAAAGACATTCCTGACCTATCGTACACTGTAAAAAATATGTCATGTCCCTTTCCATGGTAAAATTGGGCAAGCTGCGGGTTACAACTTTTCCCACAATGTTTCTAGAAAATAACAGAAACTTTGTTTAAATAACGTTACTATTATTTTCCAGGAACATTACTTACAACCCAGCAACTAGTTTTTCCATGGAAAGTGGCAGATTTTTTTACAGAGTATAACAAAATGGTAAAGCCAAGAAAAATAGGACAATGTTCCACACAAATTAAAAAATCATCTAATTGACCCAACAGCCCTTGGCCAAGGACATATTCGTCAAGTTTACTTAACGTCAATCTGAAAGTAAACAAAATGTGGCCATAAATGACAAAAATTAGACGAATCTTGAACGTCTGCGTATCTTGGGTTTAGCAGAGACGAACCTGATACTGATACCTTCTAATTCTACCATACTTCAATACTCGTTTAAAGGTAATTACAGCCGGATTACCATTAACCAACTATATAGGCCGGATTAATGGCAGCAACCGGGAAGGACGGCTCTGTTCGGACAACAGGTGTGGAACGCGCGGGGCCCCCTCCGAAGCTCCATAAAACCCGGCATATCGAGAATCTGTTTCCTCCGCCGATAAAACGCGGAAATCGGGCAGAACGTGGATTGAATGCTTTATTTAGAGAGCTTCTCCTCGAAACAGCCGAGAAACTGGGTTACGAGGATCACCGCTTGCGAGGATGGGGGCCTCTTATGAACGTCTGCTGGGAAGCTATGTTCCTGTCTGTCTAGGTGTAATGCTCGTATGAATTGAATCGTCATTTTGAAAAAGGGAATAAGTACAGTAACCAAGTTTTGAAAAAATCGAAAGAAAAAACTGTATAAGTAATGGAATTTTTGTTGCATAACCACCAAATTTTTAATGGAAATGTAGGACACTATTTAGAAAACAGAGGAATCATCCGAATAAATATAAGTACTGCAATTTTAAAAATATTTTACAGTTGAAATCACAGTTGATGGACTGATTCCTTTTCTAATCTTATGAAATTTTAACGGAAGAAAAATACCCAAAACCTCTTAAATTAACCTTTAAATCATATTTCTGTTTAGTTCACGGCTCAAAAGTGAGAAGAAAGACTAAGACAAATAAAATTTAAAAATCTTATGAAACTGAGAGGCAGCAAGCATTTTCACCAGAAGTTGAAAAGAATATTAAAAAAATACACATCTTCTAAATAAAAAAAATCTCATGTAAATTTTGATTGAACACCTCTACCAACCCAACAGTTTTTACACAAACTTCTGAATGGTAAATTCAATAAACAAATCTAATAAAACAACAACGCGATATATGGGCTCTCTGGGTACAACAAACACCCCTAAAAAGGGCCGATGCATCACTGTCCCAATTACCTCTGCCATCCCAACATACACACAGAGAGAGAGGGTATCCCTAATTGATATACAATGGCCTAATGTCTAATGGAAAGGCCGTAAAGCCTTCCGATTGCCAGTAATGAAGCAGGTAATGAAGGCCTTGCTTCGCCGACCGTGACGGACATGTGGTGGACACTGTCACACTCCACGGGCCCTGCCCTCTGCCATCTGGCTATATGTATTGTGAGTGTGTGGGAGGAATGGGATATTGTGGGGTGCGATACGTGTTCATTTTTGATGTAATAGTAGTTAAATTAGGTCTGTATATATGTTAAAGGCAATGGGATAAATCCGGGAATTATAAATAATGCTCACTTATTTCGGTGAAAGTGATAAATACGAGGGTAGTTTGAAAAGTTCTCGGCCTGACCATGGAAATGGTAACTTATGGTTTCAAAAACTGTTTTTTTTTCAACATTGCCTCCTTTTCGGCTGCCTCATTTTTTGGAACCACAGTCCTGTCTTATTTTACATTCTTATGGGGGTGCTGTAGAATTTCGTCAAAAAAAACCTATTTATCTCAAAATTACTTCTTAGTTCGAAGTAAAACGGTGACCAGAGGGGGAAATTCTAACTTTGGGGGAGAGAAGGAAGTTTGAAGATACCATATCTGGGTAATAGGATGCGTATTTTTAAAATTTTTAATCCATATCCCTCAATTTTTCCAACGCCAAAACATATTTGTTAACATGAGCACTGTTCTGATCAAAAATGGCATTTTAATCTGCTTAATGAATTTTTTTCTCGGATATTCTCATCAACAGTTTAAATTAGTATTCTTAATTTATATTAATACCCTATTCCCGATAATTTATTTATAAAATTTCCCCGAAATCCCCAGAGTTCTTACGCCATGAAATTGACTTTTATCCATTGCATTGATTATTATTTAGGGTGGAAAAATATCCTAATATATTTATTAGGTGGGAAAAATATCTGAATGTTTATTAAAAATATGTTAAAGTTACAAACAACAATCTTAAACCACGTTATTTCGAAATATTAAATTAAATTCTAAAAATAAAAAAAAACTTTCTGAAAGTTTGCGTGCAATTTTACTTATTAATTAGATTAATGTCTACCTTAGAATAATAAATTCAAAATTATAAACTCATTTATAAATTTGTGGCCACTGCAGCACTGAGGCGAGTCAACGTAAGACCGATGTTTTGTTATCAGCCGGCGGCGTGAGACTTTCTAGTACTTTTTCACATTTCACTTTTATCTCAATCATCAAGCTCTCCAAGAGTCTCTCACAATTTTAATAGCTAGAAATTGGATTGCAAACATAAATTATTTGTTTCTTTAAATTAATAAATATCATAGTACTTCTATGAACACCCAAAACAAAAATGCATTTTAAAACTCCCCCATACTGAAGGACTTTCCCTTTTCCTCCATAGGGGTGATCCTGGGGGTTGGGGGCAGATCCGATCACATTCGAACCGAGAGATCACGTCTCCTGAGTGTCACGCGATCGCATCTGCTCCCTTGCTAATTAATACGGATGGCCCGCGGACGTAAATGTCGCCACAATGGGTCCCCGATTGGACGTCACGCCTGGACGGCGGTCAACACAGGGGCTGATTGCTCTGGCCTCTTGACCGAGGGTCAATTTCAGGGTGGTTTGAGTAATGCGACAGGCAAAGCCAAAAGAGAATGTTTGAATTTTGCGGAGTGGGTATTGGATGGGTTGATATAGTGGGATGCTCCATCCAGGAAGATCCAGTTTGACTTTTGATTTTTGAAATGTCTTTAGCTGAAAATATGAAAATTGATAATATTTATTATATAATTGAGATAATATTTAATATATTAGAGCATTTCACACAGCCGCAGTGCAAACTATCCAAAACCGCCGTGTAAACTCTCGCAAAGTCACAGTCTCGTAAAGTAGCTGTGGAAAAATATGTAACATTATTCAATAATTTTGTGTAATGTCACTCAATAAATAATAAGGTGGCAATTTCTTACCACCACTTAACGGTGTAATGTTACATACACTGTTACAGTGAACCAATCCTATCTGCGTCCTCTCTTGGACATGGTTAATTACTTTGGGATAATTTGTGAACCTTTTCTTTATTTCATAAACTATCACAGTTTTGCCTGTTCTTGAACCTTTAACTCCTGCAATTTTATACCTAAATATCTGATATCGATTCTCTAATTCAAAAATTAAAACTTCTGCACCAATTTCGTTCGAACTTGTCTTACAAAAGAAAATAAAGAGCATGTACTAACATCATTAGAAACTTTATCCTCGCCTAAATTTTAATTCACAACCCCTTATTAAATAGTCAACTTTGTGAATACTATTTCCTCATAATTTAGTACCCCAGGAATTTCCCTATATTTTAGTGTGCAACTTAAATAAGAAATAACCTTTAAGTTATTCAATAACGTTTGCACCCAGCTTTAGAAAAGTATCTTCTCTTAATTCTAAATTAGCAGGTATGGGAAAACTCAACAGAGGAGTTCCTCATGATCAATGCATTCTTTTTGTTTTTCAAAGTTAGAGTGATAAGCTAATTAGTATTTTCTACACTTTTTTATATTCATATCATTAAAAAATTCAAAATTCTAAATACAGTGGGTGATTTATAGTATATGTATTTGTAGTTTTGAAATGCTGGGAAATAAAAGGAGATTTTGAATGAAGTATTTAAAAATAAGCTTCACATATTTTTTTCAATCGTTTAATTTATAAACGCTAAGATGTTCAGTTGTTTGTTACTGGCTTCTCATTTTTAACTCTGCACATGAGTTTCGTCAAATCAAATTAATTAAACCGAAAATATGAAAAAATTAGGATTATGGATTTCAACTCGACTATCATTTGTTGTATAAGTTACCTCTATACCTTTACCTTTTGTAGTTCAATACACCGGTGATAAATAAAGGGGTTGTGCATTTAAGTTCTAATTGTGCTATCGTATTATCTTCTTCGAGTATCTTTACGCTTCACTTGAGACGTGTTTCCGCTTTAGTAATAGCACCATCGTTTAAAAAATTATGTTGTCAAGTTAATTGATAAGAAACTCATTAATCTTTATTCCTCTCATTTCTGAGTTTTAACGGAAGTATAAACCAATCAGGGCATAATTTGTAATGATTTGCAAATGAAATATATTTTCTTTACGCCAGAAATGAGTTCAAGAAGTGTTTTTATTATTTAAATACCAATTTTTGAATCAATAAGAGAAATTTTATCGATTGATTCAATCATGAATCTTCTTGGGGTTTGAGGGCTTTGAGTTTTTCGATACACTGAAAATTCGCGAAACACTTTTGTAGCGATAAGTAAACACAATAATGAACACTTCTAATAAAAGCGTTGTGTTATTGTGATTGTGTTAAGAATGTATTGTGTGAGAAAAATATAGTGTTGTAAAAGTGTTATTAAAAAATTTCTGAGTCGGAAAATGTGTTCTTAAAGTGCTTCGATCCAAAAGTTAGAACACTTTCAGATTCTATATATGAACACATTTCTAACACTTCCCAAACATATTCAAAACACTATCTCAACACAATTTTAAATGTTTAAGTGTTCTACCTTTTATAACACAACTTAAGTGCTGCTAATTTGAAGACAAAAAGTGTTCTTAAGTGGAGCTTTTGCAATGTATTAAACCTTGTTGACAGTTCTGTGATTGCATTTGTAATGAGTAATTTAAGAACAAATATATTGCTATTATTTAATAAAATAAAAAGTTATACTTCGGCTCTTAAGGGTCCCATGTATTACCTCCTGGCTTCACATACTGATCTTTTAAAAAATATAAGGAACATCAGTCAAAATTTTTCTTTGTTGTCGAGCCAGTTGGCAATTTACACTCAATACGGGGTTTTTTAAGGGGATATATTAAACGAACTTTTTAATATAAAATACTAATACCAGTCTCCTGTGTATAATAGTTGCTCGATTTTCATTGTGATGAAAATAGACAAATTAACAACTCTCTTGCTCTATTTTGCATTATTATAAAAATTTCATTTGAAAGAAAAAAGTTCAAAATTACTTTCCTGCTTTCAACCATTCAAGTTCAATGTCCCTTCACAGCAACACTACCCTCCCCTCCAGTTTCAACATCATCCTCCTCATTAGCATCTTTACGGCTCCGATAACTCCCCGAAAACTCTCATTAGCGATTTTACTGCGGTGCAAATTACAAAATCCTACAGCCGAAATACGCCAAAATACTCCATAAACAACATCCCAACCTATATCGGCCTTTCCCCTCGTATAGTAAGCTCAGCGCACGCGTTCGAAAGGGTTGAATGAAAACCCTCTTCTACTACAGTGCGACCACGAAGTTGAGTCGCTTGGGCAACCCCCAAAAACCCATAAAATCTTTTTTTTTCTGGTGGGGAGAGATTGCTCTTAGCGCGCCAACCCATTTTCACCTCGCCAATACCACGCCAAGGAGTCGCGCTGACGAGCTATAGTCGCTGAGGTTTCGCATTTTTCCCGTTACTCCGAAATGGATTGTAATTTAAAAAGATGGAATATTTTTATAGTTATCCCCATACAGAAGGGTTTTTGACTGGAGGACCAGGGAACAATGCAGGAAAATTTTCTGCGTAAGGGAATGAAAAATTCTCAGCGACATGGTTTAATACAAATTATTTTAATGCCTTTTATGATGTTTTTGGAACATTGTTGGAAAAATTGAGACTGTAGAAGGGGGAGAAAGTACGAGAAAATGTTTTAAAAACATGTTTTACAAAATTCGTAGGCAAATCGGTCAAAGGAACGCGTAGAACTAAAACCTTTTTTTTGAATTCAAATAATAATCATTTTAAGTACTACATATTAAACAATATGTTAGGAAAGTAAGGTAGAGTAATCGGATATAATGCAATTATTTTTTCATATATAATATTTTTTGCAATGTAAAGAAAGAAGTCAATAGGATTGAGTGTTTTTGGACAGTTAGGGGGGTAGTTTTATATAAACTATGGGTACTATTGTACATTTAAAAAAATTCCGTTATTATGAATTTTCAATTTTAAAATTCAATTTAAGTTTTCAAATAAATGTAATGTTACATCAGGTTTCTCAGCATGAGTAAAATTAATTATCTTTAAAATAAAATTGAGATACGAACGAAAATTAAAAAATTATTTATCCGCCAAAAAAGCACTCTTTGAAAAGTTAAGAAAATATCTACTTTTAATTAAACTTTATTATTTAATTAACATTTTGATGAACTGACAACTTATTGTTTAAAAAATTGTATCTGTATTTATAAGATCGTTTTATGGAATTTATCTGTTCCGATTTTCAGATACATAAAGTCATAATATTATTTTAAATTTTGTGCTAGAGCATTAACTGTACTATAATATAAGCTATACACGAGGTATCCCTTCAAAGTAATTAGTTCTCCATAAAATTTGAGATATTTTATCTTGAATATCGAATATTGGAAATTAGAGTGATATTTTGCATCCTAATAACAAAAAAGTTTTTTTCTTTATCGCACCAAAAAACTAAAATCCCTTTATTTCCCACTAAACAAGCTTTTCATCTTATTCTACGGAATACGAAAAGCACATCGCGCGCACATCTGTTTTTCCCAAAAAAAGCGCAAAAGGAGAAATCTAGCAACCCTGAAGCGGAGCGCTCTCCCCGGGTCAGAAAGGTCAAGCGACTCAACTTCGTGGTCGCACAGTACACTTCTACTCAAGACGAATCGAATGATGGAAGGGAGGAGGAGAGCGGGGTGGATCTCGCCGCGGGGAACGGTGTATGCAAACGAGGTTCCCACGGAGAATCGTCTGATTCCGAGAAGAGTTTCCTCATTGACTTGCTAGGGGACCGTCTCTCGTCTTCTATCTTTAATCTAATGGAGGATTTACACCACTGCTGTAAAAGAGACATCAGCGATATTTTCGGCATATTTTAGTACCCGCTACTCACAAAAGATGGAGCTCGTCAATTGGTTTATTGGAATAACAATTCCCGTTTCTTCCGAAAATATCGCTGATGTCTCTTTTACAGCAGTGGTGTAAATCCTCCATAAGCGTCAAGTCAGACCTTGCGACCATAAGTCCCGACAGCGATCAATCAAAGAGGTGAAAAAGCATGGAGTTCAGCCTGAGACTCCCCCTATCTTGTCAGGAATCTTCATTCCTGTCAAGATAGGGGACTAGGCTTTCTCCATGTTTTTCATGGAGATTGATCGCTGTCGTGACTTATGGTCGCTAGGTCTGACTTGACGCTAAGGCTCGCGCCACACTACAAGCGTCTCGAAACGCCCGAATCGTAAATCAGATAGGGGAGAAAGCATGGAGTTCAGCCTGAGACTCTCCCTATCCTGACAGGAATCTTGATTCCTGTCAAGATAGGGGACTAGGCTTTCCCATGCTTTTTTAATGGTGATTAATGGGTCACGCGGTCATAAGACGCCAGGTCTGACTTGACACTAAGGGGCCTGCCACACTACATCGAAAACGACGCCAGTACCATTGGGGTGCATCTAGAGATTTTCACCCCGACGATTGTCAACAGCGAAAAATTTATGATACCTCCAGAGGAGGGGAACATCTTTTGTTCTCTAATTGACCTCAGCTTACCACACAAAACGACGAGGCTCCTTCGGGCATTCGGGGAGATTAGGAGCATTAATAATATCCCCCTTCCTTTTGTGTGATTAGCTGGGGTCAATTAGCGAACAAAAGAGGTTCCCCTCCTCTGGAGGTATCATAAATTTTTCGCTGTTGACAATCGGCGGGGAGAAAATCTCTAGATGCACCCTTAATCAAGTTGCAAAGAGGAGAGGAGAAAGCATAGAGTTGAGCCTGTTTCCCCTATCTTGACAGGAATTAAGGAATTGACAAGATTCATGGATTCCCCTGTCAAGATAGGGGAGACAGGCTCAACTTTGGGTCAGCGCAAACTTTTATGATACCAACGACCGTCAATCAGTGAACAAAAGAGTTCCCAATCTAGACAATGATTGCCATCTCCCCCGAATCCTCTTTACAACTTGATCACTTTCGATGTAGTGTGGCAGGCCTCTTACTATATCCACTCGTCTTGAGTTTTTAAATTTTTGTGTTATTTTTTACTTATTCTTCTCATCAGGATTGGATTTTAGATATCTGTGAAGAAATAGAGTATTTCAATAGAGTACTGATAAGAAGTATAGTCCTGCCGCAAGGAGGAAAACTTATGAAGTTTATACAATATCGTGGCTACAATATTGATATGGAAACGTATTTTACGATTTTACCTCTCAATTTCAGGGGGGATGGTAATTTAAAAACCGAAAAAAAAACCGTTTTGCACAAATTCAACATGGCTATCATATACTGCTAAACCAACGATAGTAAAAGGGTCACGGGATTTTGACAACGCTGGAATGGGACTAGTATTTCGGAGGGGAGACAGGTGGAAGTTGAGGGGCAGTTGATCGAAAGAGGAAGAGACATATGCTTGTATATAGAAGCAAGACCCCAACTATCACCGGTTACAAAGTCTGTAAAAATCACGTGACCCTTTTACTATCGTTGGCTGATCAGTAGCTTTGTTTTTCTTTTCAGAGTTTGTGTTTTTCCGTCAAAATTTTTCTTCTGGGGGTGGTATGAGTATACAAAAGTTATGAAGGTTTTTATTACCTTTTCAATTATGCAAAGCTAAAATCAAGTGTCGCATACTATACTGAAATCAGTACAAAATTTTTTTTGGGATGCTGTGTGATATAGGATACCGAAACGTGGAAGATTTTTGTTCCCTTAAGGCCAGACCAATTAATCCTGATAAGGCTACTTTACCACGAAAAAAAATGATGAATTTTCACATTAAGTTAAAAAAATATTTCCTGTAACGCACATAAGGTCATACTATAAACACAGTGATTTTGCACAAAACGTTTGTTCATCATTTATAAACAACCGTCACCCCTGGAATTAAGTGGAAATCCCGTTTCCATGACAATCGAAACAATATTATAAGGCGTCAAAAGTTTTTTTCCTGGTGGTATGACTATACTTAGATCAGTGGTGTTTTTTCTTTCCACTGTTTGTATTGGGGAAGCCTAGATATTTACATATAGACAATTAACTACACTACTCGACAAAAAAATGTCGTCAAAATGCTTCTGACACAAATCAAGCAGATTCTTATGTAAAATGACCCCCTGAATCCGAATTCGACCCCCGGTTTTCTCCATCACGTCCAGATTTTCGGGGAACAGCCCCTCCCCCTTTTTGCGTTTTTCGATGACTTAATGACTTTGAATTCGATTTTCAGGGGCAAAAACTATTACTTTAGCCTTTAAATTACACCCGAGGGAACAAGAAAGGTTAAAGCTTCTAAAATATACAAATTTGTAGCAAATAGATATGTTTAAGGGGTTATTACCCCCCTAAAAATGCAAAAAAAATCGTTAAAAATTATAGAGATTGTTTTTGGCTATTTTTTCCTCTAATTTTTTATGCAATTCATCATTAAAGGGTCCTAACCCTTCCCCAAGGACCCAAATTTAATGAATATATGCAGCAAAGATTTTTACAAAAAGCGGTTGAGGTGTTAGCGCCCCCAAAGCACCCACGGAAGGGTTCGATGCCATACTTTAGGGTTAAACTGCTATACAAAAAAATTCCAACTGTTACTGACTGAATTTCAGTCGATTCTTGCGTAAAATGACCTCCTAAACGCAAATATGACACCCGTTTTCCCCCATCACCCTCAATTTTTAAAGTAACACCACCCCATTGTTATCCACAGCCCACGCATCTATTAACAGCTTGAAACATGGAATCCCCATCCCCAAAAAATGGCCAGTTTTTAACGCACTGAACAATTTCCCTCAGGATAGACCTGAAATATAAGAACAATGTCATTTTTGAGCTTTTCAAAATATGAATATTAATTCCTGAGTTCACGAGAGGCGGCGCGATTCAGAGAGTCTCTTCCGCGAGTGCTTCGGGGGCGCTAACGCCTCAACCGCTTTTAGCAAAAATCCCTGCTGCATATATTCATTAAATTCGGGTCCTTGGGGAAGGGTTAGGACCCTTTAATGATGAATTGCGTAAAAAATTAGAGAAAAAAATAGCCAAAAATAATCTCTATAATTTTTAACGATTTTTTTTGCATTTTTAGGGGGGTAATAACCCCTTAAACATATCCATTTGCTACAAATTAGTATATTTTAGAAGCTTTAACCTTTCTTGTTCCCTCGGGTGTAATTTAAAGGCTAAAGTAATAGTTTTTGCCCCTGAAAATCGAATTCAAAGTCATTAAGTCATCGAAAAACCCAAAAAGGAGGAGGGGCTGTTCCCCGTAAATCTGGACGTGATGGAGAAAAACGGGGGTCGAATTCGGATTCAGGGGGTCATTTTACATAAGAATCTGCTTGATTTGTGTCAGAAGCATTTTGACCCTATTTTTTTTGTCGAGCTTTGCTATTAGACAATTCACTAATGATAATTTTCTTGCCTCCTTAAAAACAAAAACCTTTCTATAAAATAAATGAAAGAAAAGAGGGAATGAGAAAGAGGGAAGAATTAAAAGACGATACTGAATGAGGTAGAAAAAATGAAAGACAATAAAAACACAGTTATAAAGAGAGTGAATTGAAGAGATATTATTGTATAGGGTGGGTTGGGGTATAGTGGGTCATGGGGTAAAATGGGTCAGTTTTAATTAACTCGATATAAATCAAATTTAAATTAAATTTTTTTCACTAATTTTTTTAATTATATTCTTTAATCTGTTGGAAACCTTTTTCGACTGTCAAAAATTAAGATTTATGAATTTGAGGACTGAAAAAATATTTAATTTGAACCGTAAATTATGTTATCGAAAAAACAGGGTTTACCAACTTCGAAATAACTATATATTGTAATAAATTACAGCACACTTTTGTGATGGTTTTTCATAAAAGAAAGTCTGAGAGACATTTCAAGCCAATCAGCTTAGAAAAATATAAAATATTTTATCTTTTATAACAATATTTTGGACTTGGGGTAAAATGGGTCATAGTTAAGAGGCCTTCTGTATTAAGTAAAAACAATGTTTTTAACTTATTTCCTTCAAATATACATTGAACTGTCAAACAAGTTTATTTTTTCTCCAAATGAAGTATTTTAATTGCTACATTTGGAACAATGGTCATTAACTTCAGACGTTTACCATTTCCTAAAAGTACAACTTAAAACAAATTTTTTCAGATAAAAACGGCTTAGCCGATTGCCTTTTTTCTTAATTTCATGTATATTTAGTAATAAATATATTTTTGACATATTTTTTTAAGGAGACCCATTTTACCCCACATTGAGGTAAAATAGGTCATTACTTTTGATGCTAAGTTTAACCAACTTATAACTAAAAAATATTTGATAAAATTAGATGAAAATGTTCTGAAGGATTGTAATGTCAATATCCAATTGAAAGAAATCCTTAAAAAGTAATAGTTTTGATGAAATAAAACTTAGAATGTGAAAGTTCCTTGAAATTGACCCATTTTACCCCAACCCACCCTAGGAAATTAAGAAAAGATAGTTAAACAGCTGAGATCCATACATATTGTAGCTTATAAACTATACTTAGGGTCCTTTGCCAACCTGAATTGCGTACACAACGGGGCCACTACCCCTTTCACAGGTGTCATCGAAAGGGTCAGCCTGCTTCCTTTGGCCCGGGGTGCGGAAACGGACTCTTCATTGCCTTCTTAATTATTGCGACCGCTAAACGGAGCAGTGCGTGATTTGTATGCGAAAGACGCGCAAGATTTATGTGGATCCCCGCATCCGCTGCTTGCTTGCTGCAAGACAGGTATCTTGACGCGCTTTTGTTGGAGCAGTCAAGAGGAAAACATGTCTTCCTCTCTCTCCCTCTGATATAATGGAAGACGTGTGAGGTGTTTGAGTTGTGGTTTCCGTTCCGAAACTGAATGAGGGAGGGCGAGTTTTGATACTTGGGGTGATTTTTGGTTTCGAAATTAAGAGGTGTGTAACATTTCGCAATCTAAAGGGAATAAAGAATTGAATTGCTTCAAAAAGATGGGGTCAAAGGGGCCGCTCAAATATTGAGTATAGCATATTTTGGGTAATTTTATCCCCCTTTTTTGTTCTTGTCAGGAAAATTAAGCAAATCTATTACCATTTTTTTTAAAATGTAAAAAATAGTTCAACTCCACCACCGTTTTACTACAAAAATTTCAGTAATGGTCTAATTTTAAAAATTTAGAACCTAAATTAATAAAAAACTAAACTGTAGAATTTAAAATAAATTAAAGAGAATGGGAAGTATAGTAGGATAAAAGGGAGCGATATATTTACCAAACTGATGTATAGTTAAGGTACTTCCTGATAAAATACTATCTGAACTGTAGGTTTTCTTTTATTGGTAATAGAAATACGGCTCTCTTTCTCTTTTGCATTTACTATGAACTACATTATTAGAAAACTAGGTTCTTTCGACCGTGCCGCTGAAGCTGAATTCGAAAACGTTATATCAAATCCCATTTACCGTTCTATAGTTGTGCCGGTGAATTAGACTGCCGCCGAACGGTCATAAGTACCAAAAACAATATATAAAAACAGCAGTTAATGTTATGGAAGGCTCAATAAAAGGAAACTACGATTTCTATAGCATAGTCATTACGATTACTATTTCTAAGATTTTCAAGGAACTTCGCGAATTTATCTACCCCAAATTTTTTAATCTTCTGGACCTTCATTCGTTTTTAATTAGTTAATTTTTGAAAACGTCCCATTGATTTTGTAACTCTGTATCTGGTAGACAAGTAAGACTCAGTAATGTGGACCCAGCCTTCTCTTCTTCGAAATTAAAAGAAAGTGAGCTGCAGGAAAAAGCATAATAAAGGTGAAAAGAAAGAAAAAAAAATTAAAATGAATGTCAAGACCAGCATGATCTGACAGACTAGAATCAATCACTCCCCTCGATGCGAAACAATCCCATAATATCCCCTCGAATTCGACGTTTCCTCTCTTCACAAAGATCCTCCGCGAGCCTTTCTTTCAAATCCTCGGAGAGATGTCTTTCTAATAGCCTAAATCAAAGATCCGATCAGGGCCGACTCCGATTTTTATCAATAACAAATGCCTCTCCATTAGACTCACTCATTACCGCTTCGAAAGAACAAAAAAAAGAACATTATTTACGTCGGTCCACTCTTCAAAGTCGCTGACCAACAATAAGCTGCCGCCTTCTTTTCATTCATCAAGAAGTCCCTCCCTTTAGACTTTTCTTCGTTATCGTCGTTATTATTATTATTTTGTTCTTCTTCCGAATTATCGCTTGCATCGAGAACGATCACGTAACGCCATCCCCCCTCCTTCCGGTGATGACCGGATAAAGAGGGTCGAGTTGGATGACCATTTCGAACAAGGTGGTTGTAAAATATAATTTCTTTTTTTATTGTTTTTGTTGTTGTTCGAGTTCCGGATTAAGGCATTTTCCGTCTTCATTAATGGATATCTGTCGCTGGGGAGTGTTGGGGGGGTTGGATTATGTTGTCTGCGGGAGGGGAGGGTCATCCTTAGGTTCGAAGGTGTGTCGGGAGGGTAGTTTCCTGTCTGCGTCGCAATTAAAGGATTATATCGACTGAAAAAAATTCTTGAGGTGGATTGAACCTGTTTCGTAAAGGAAAACTGTAGTTGGTTTACTTTTATTCAATCGCTCGTCCAATCTTTTGAAGATCTTTCTCCAGGCGGAAGGCTAATTGTATCATAATTATACCAATTTAAATGAAAATATAGGGTTTGCAGATAATTTTATTACGAATATAGATAAGGAATTACAACTAACTTAACCATAAAATGATTTTTATTTTTATGAAATTTAATGTTAAGACTGGAAATTGCAAATGGTGTTTTTATTTTCGTCCCTCGTGGGGATCATATAAACATTTCACAAAACCTTGCCTTCCAATTTTTTGTACAAGAAATTAAAACACATAAAACTGTTTATTTGAAAGAAGGAAATATCACCCCTATCAAGGTTACACAAACCTTCTTGTATTATACTATCTGTTCATTTTGAACTGACGCTGGAAAATATTTCCTTCCCCCACCACCGATCGGTAACGGTAACCATAGCAACTATCCTCGTCAAAGTGACGAAGAAGGCTTACCATTGGCTGCGCGAAGAGCGTAACTATGGTTACGTTTCTAGCTTGGGGGAAAGCACTATTTCTCAAATGGCAATTCTAAATGAATAAAGTATAAAAAATAAACTGAAATACTGAAAAACACTTGCTGGAAGTTAAGACCTCACCTGGGTTCACGAGACATTGAAAAAAACATACAACCAAAAACTGATCAAGTTTAAAAAATCAATTTTATAAATAGTTGAATTATATATTTGTCTCTTTCTTGCATTGAATTTAATTTTCATAATTTATTATTCTCCGTATAATTTTCTATAGTTGATGCAAAAAGAGTTCAACTAGAAATTTTTGTATCAGTTATTGAATTGATTTGATTTATGTAACAGTTTCCCTATGATTTACCATTATCCCGCCTACGCTTGCCGACAGAAAGCTCGTTGTCAATGGAGTGCGACTATCTGATGATGCAGGTAACAATAAGGCACTGAGTGTGCCAACAGGGCGTGCCGAGGGAGATGACAATCTTTGCCACGCTCGGCCGTGTGTCAATCGGCGATGCTCACAAACGCGTCAATTACTTGTGTCTGATGTCGCACTCGTTTTGTCAGCCGCTCCTTATCTTAATCTATATTGTAGATGTAGTACTATTTGGGAATTATCATTGTGTTATTTTTCTTGTTGGGATGTGGTGTGTTTTGCATGACCAACTCAATCTGTGTCAGTCAAGGTCGAGGAGGAGTAATTGTTAGTGTGAATTTGTTGTTGAAATGGGGAGACTATTAATTATTGTTTTACGTAAAAAGAGCGCAAATTCCTCATCATGTCCTCGCGTTGTTCTAAATTTTAAAAAATTAAACCCATCAAGCATCAATAAAACATTTAAAAATAATATTAGGTACGGTGTAATATATTTAATCACTAAATTTTTTAATTAGATGGGGACATTAAAATTGGTTGATAATATGTCATTTGAAAATTGATTGATTTCTAGATAAAGACTATATTGGTTTAAAATGCACAAAAGATCAAACTAACCAAAAAGTTGAAGCCCCATATCAAAGTTTTAAATTTTCAGTCTCAGGGAAAAAATATTTATTATTGTGTTTTTATGCAATTATTTTTTCATTTCAATCAATATTAGGTGGTGAGAAGGAAATTGTATACTTTTTTATCTCTTGGAGAATGAATGTCCAAACGGTTTGGTTTAAATGTAGTTTTCGAAAATCTAGAAAACTGAAAATGGAAAATTTTGGATCTAAGCAACCGAGTAACTAAGGGGAAAAAATATTAGTTGAATTCAATGGGGGACCCCGATAAAAAATGACCATGGCCGAAAGTGCATTATACTCAGGGTTCACTAAAACGAGGTTCAACGGCGATAAAACTAATTGTATATAGACGACCGTATGTGCATTTGTTAGTTACGAAATCGCTTCAAATCCTAATAGCCCCAAGAACAAAACACAGCATCAGTCAAACGAAACTACTTGCACCTATCACGACGCAGCTATCTCCAGCAATTTTAGCATCATCATTTCAATTCCGCAAGAACAAATTGATCAGTGTTCCGATCTCGGCCGTCCATCCTGCGATAAATCGCCGCTATCTCCGCCAATAATCGCATTTTACTCCAGTCTGTCACTGAAACCCATCCCAAACAACAATGGCCGATGGAAGGAAAACCAGAAAATGAGCTGTCCACCTCCCCATTGTCTCCCACGACGCGTCGCCCATACCAATGAGCGTTCTCGCAGGTGTCAACTCGTCCAATCAGAGGAGACGATAGCACCATCATCAGACCCCTCTTGCTTTCTCGGTTTATCTCCAGAATTCGGAATGGAGGCCCGTTTCATACAATGGGCGAAAGGGTAATTAATGGGTGTCTCCTTTGAATGGGTCCTTGTGACGAGGCGAACTTTAATCGAAGGTCAAGGACGGTTTGTTACGCCACGCGTGGAAGGAGCTCGATGCGTTATTACAGAATATAGAGATGGGGGTTGATATGTGTTGGGGAGGGGGGGGTCCACGAAGGAGTTAAATTGGTGAGATTTTGCTTGGTCAGCCATCGCTATTTCGCCACCCCATTTATTCTAATTTCTTTCTCTCTGTCCGTTTCTCTATATCATTCGTTTTTCTATTTAACTCCTCGGTCTATATGACTGGTCAACACAATAGAACATTTTTTCTGGCGCAAGAGCAAGAAGGGATGATCCTAATAGAACTTTTTTCTCTGAATTCAAATATGCAAGTTGTTTTTCTCCATCACCCTCATTTTTTGTGACACGTATTTTAATAAAATCTGAGGGTGATAAAAAATTTAGATTTGAAATCAGTGTAAAAATCTTCCCTAAGAAGCACCATAAAAGTATCTTGGGCCAAAAAACCTTGTTTACCTGTTTTTTTAATTTCAATTCTTCTCCTTAAGTCCCATTCTATTAATCTCTCTCGGATTCTTTCTATTTTTTCACTTTTTCTCTCTTTCTCTACATGCTTTCATTCTAATATTTCTCTAAAGTATAAATATTTTTATCTTTTCTTTCTCACGTAAAAGTAAGGTGCAGTAAGTATGTTTTTCCGAAGCAGGTAGCATTAGAATAACAATTACAGAATATACTCTCTATATGACGAAGTCGAATGGACAGGTAAGATGAGTAAGGTAATAGATAGTTTTTGGCAAAACAAGTAATATAAGAGGAGTACTCAAAGACTAGGGGGAAAATATTTTTTTCGAAAAATAGAGGTTTTCGACATAACGAAGTTTGTCTTATCGAGAGGGTTCAGTATTCAAATCTATATGAGTGTCAACCTCCTTGTATTTGACTTTGGCACGAGAGAGTAAAAAAATGGGAGAAGGTAAAATACGAAAATGAATGGGAGAACAGGAATCTCCTATAGTAAATGAGGATAAAGGTGGATTTTATACCCACCACAAAGCTCACTCAAAGTTAAATCGTAAGACGTTTATAATCGTATAAATCGTAGGCCAAATGGAAAAACTGTAACTAAAAAATACCTTATATTGTTTTGTTCAATGTAGTAAGTACCTTTGCATTCATACTTACCCGTCTGTCTCGATACTTTTCCAGTATTTTCCTGTAAAGCTCTACTTTATGTGAATGTTTTTTTCTCTGCCATCAACCCTCAAGTTCATCAAAACAACCTGTAATCACCTACTCCCGCTATCAAGTTCCAAACACACGAAACCGAACACCGCTACCTGAAAACCGAATCTTCCATTATCATCAGAGAGACGTTCAGGTGACAGCGCGTGGGGTCGGGAGTCGCGACAAATTCCTGAACGTGACGGATGAGGTGGCAAAAGCGCCCCGGGACAACGAATTGGAACAAACGCAACCCCCCTCCCCGTGGGACGAAACTTGGATTAATCTTGGACGAGATTTTTTTTTCGTATTTCATCGTAGTCGGTCCGTCTGTGTTTGGCTGATGGGCAGGTTTCTGTAAGGAAGAATAAATGTTGTGATGGGATCTGGAATGATTGATTGGGACTGTCAGAGGGGCATGTTTTTTGGTGATGTTCTCGTGGTGTGTAGAGTTGTCAGAAGATTTCTGTATACGGAGTAAATATTTTGTTTCTAGAAGCAAGACTTTCTACGACCCTCAGGGGATTATAAAGTTGGGGTAATTCTTTATTTGAATTCAGATTCAAAAAATGTAAAAATACCCAACTTTGGGGTATTTAATGGGACAGATAACGGAATTGATTCAAGTAATGTGAATCATCAGTTTGATTTTATTATGTTTTATTCCCACTGTGGCAAAAAATGTTTCGTTAAGTATGACGAAATGACCATGAAATATATTGTCTTACAATATTTTCCATGTTTGTAAAAAAGTTGTTTGTGCATGCCCAACTTAATTTTGGGATGTTCTGAGTTTTGTAAATTAAAAAGTTGACTCACTCAAAACAAACATTTTTCAAAAATTAATTATAATAAACATTCCGGGTAACAAGTTTTAATATCGTGCATGCATAGAAGAGGACATAACAAGGACAATAAGAACAAAATATTTTTCCTCCATTAAAAAATGAAAGAAATGAGCTGATGAATGAAACTAACCTGAAAAAACTTTTTAGAGGGGGGTATAAATTAGGGATGATATGTTTCACCATTGGATAGATGTTGCGTATACCATTAATATTTTAAGATGATTATAATATTTAAAAAATATTGTGTTATATTAACTCATATGATGGTTTTTGAGCTATCAACACCTCAGCAACCATCAACAAATAATACTTAAAAATGCTTTATTTGTTCAAAACTGAGATGCTTGTTTTCTCAATTCAAATCAGATCATAACTTAACCAAAATTTCCTGAGGATACGTCTTTCTGAATTCATCTATCATCCAAATAACCTAGAACAACGTCGACCGCATGAAAAATTAAATTAGAAAGTAGTCGACAGAAACAAGTGTTCCCTTCTTTCCCAAAACAAAATGAAGCTCCCTTCTTCTGAAGCATCCTCATTTTTGAGCCCCTGGCGTAAATTCGAATTTCGTACCCGATTTCTTTACCCCCCACCCCCAGAGCGATTACCTTCCCCCAGCTGCGAGAGAAACGTTCCCAAGTTCCCCTCTCCGCGTTCGATGGATATTAATTTGGAAACTTGCAAATGTGGCGCGATATATCTCGAAGAACAAAATAAAAAGGGGCGCCGCGCAGGAAAAGTTCGATAGCGCCCTAAGGTCGTTAATCATTGTCAGGTAGGCTACCCCCCTCCCCCTTCTCCCGCGAATCCTGCCCGCTTTTCGCCACTCTTGGCGACAGGTAGGTATTGTTTGGCGGAAGGTGAGAAAATCGCCCATCATTCTGCTATAAATAAGTAAATTTTTATCCAGTGAAACCTTTTAAGAGTTGAAATTCTTAGCCTCCATTCCATAGTGTACTTGTTTTTATAAAACATTTAGTTAAAATCCCCTATTATTGGATTTACAAATACAGAGAGTAAAAGAAATCAAACTGAGGAATTATTGAGGAATCAAGTTACCTAGTTTTGGAGTTTTCTCTTTATTAACCTGTATCAATTGTTATCTTGGATCTGCAGTAAAAAACAACTGTATATCTTGTATTGTACTTTACTTTATTTTTCGTGTTTCTTTATCAATACATTTGTTATCTACACTGCAAAAAAATAATCGTACAGAAACAGAAAAGCTCTGGCAGAAAAAGTTGCCAGAGCTTTCATTTCCACGGAATTTCTCTGTTAACTGAACCTTTTTTGTATGCTAGGATCGTTTCACAACCTTACTGGTAACACATTTTTATAATTTTAGGTAAAATTAAAAAAATTTAAACCTTGTACCTTTCAAAAAATTTTTAAATAACCTATAAAGTACATTTTACTGGTTTTCACAGTTTGATAAGGATTTCTTAATAAAATTTTAGATTTTATGTCCTACAAAAGAAAAAGCTTAATTAATAATATATAAACTATAAGAGCATGAAAATGGAATAATAGGATTTTTGATTAATACGATTATTATAAAAAGTTGTACGGTTTCTAAATCTTCAGTGTGTGTTGCATATGTTTCCTTTTTTTGTTCCTTTAATCCTAATTTCATGTGTTTAAATAAATGCTATTAATGGACTGAAACTCACTATCGTTAAAATACTTATAATTTTTAATGATGCAAAAATAGGTAAACTTGTCTGATGGTTTTTCAAATAAATATAGGTATAGAAGTAATATAACATGGTATTTAGACACTAAAGTGGACAATGAAGTTTTAACGAATCTAATCTCTGTTTGCAATCTACGCTATCACCCCCTTGAGAATAATAGTACGGAGGGATGTGGTTCCATTACCACTACTAAAAAGGTTCGTAAAAGTCTAATCACCTGACCACCAATTATTTTTCTCTCCATTAGACCCAATGTTAGAACCCATTAACGAGTGACCAGCAGCTACAAACGGAAGGAAGGCTCCTGGTCTCTGATTGGCTGAGCCGATCTGCCCACGCAGCAGCGGGCATTTGCGACCTTTTTTCTCTATTCCTTGTTCTTTTTCTAAGAGGCCTTACTCCACCAGAGACGGTAAATGGCTTTTAACTCCTCTAATAAGGGGTCCTCTCTTAGTTACGTGAAGGACGAATGCGAAGAGGGATTTTTAATAGCGTCATAATACTATCTTTTTAATGAAGCAGTAGCCAAGTTTTGTACGTTTTTGAATTTGGTTATTTTACCTTAATAATTTAAGCATTAACCAAGACTTGTAGTATCACTGTATATTTTAAATCTATGTATCTCAACTTGCTATACATTTGTGACCTTTAATTTTTGTGAGTTTCCATAGCTCACATATTTTAAAGATTTTTATTAGTTTTGACACCCATATTAATTTTAGAAGACTAATGTATGTATCCTATTTAAACAGATAGCTTTAACCGATAGTGAAATAAAATACACAGAACATTTCCAATTAATACAAGTGAAATTTATAAAATATACCTAAATAAAAAAATGGAGATGTAATAAGAAATTATACATTAATTATGAAAAAATGCAAATTGGGTTGTATGTAACTTACAATTAAGATTAAACGCTTATTGGGTTAAGAAAACCAACTTCATTTAACTTTATTGTAAAACAATACTTTTTACTTCACTAAAAATAAATACTATTTAACTTTATGCAGCATCCTGCAACCATTACATTTAAATAAATTTAAAGGACTTCCCTCAATAGATTATTGTACACCGGATATTTTTTGCAATGGAAAATATGCTAGTTTCCAGGTGCTGTAAAACGTGTTAAAATTATAAAATGCTTCAAAACCATACCATGAGTAAAAATAATTGGTTATTCATTGAATAACAATTTATATTTTAAATATCACCCAGTTTTAACGTTATTGTCCAAAAAATACGTTGTAAAAAAGTTCGTCTTTTTTCACTAAGTTTTCTATTGTTTTCGATGAAAATTTTCCGGATGCCTAAAAATAATGCATTTTCCTTGAATTTTTCCATAAAGATAATTATGATTTTAAAAAATCCCCACTAAAAGAATAAATTTTAAAAACAAGTAATGTACAATTCAAAATTTCTAGTTAAGTGATCATTTTGTTAAAACGAGGCCATTCTTCTTTTACCTATATATGTGTAGTACTTTTGCCGGTGACGTCACACTGTCATTCGGGATATTTTTTTATGATTATATTGATTGTTGTAAAGGCTCTTTTAACTTATCTAAAAGAACCCTCAAGTTTCTTCAAATAACGGAATGTCTCTCATTTGACACAGAAAAGAAAAACACCAATATTTTTTCAAAGCACAGAAATTAACCAGCACCATGCTGCCGGTTAATTTTCGTTACGTGAACTTGAAGAATTTTTTTCCTACTGCAGAACCCTCTATCTCTAACACATAAAACACGAAATATGAATGTATGTAATATGTGGATGACCCCCTTTATCAGAGAAGGCGGAATCGGTGCCAATAAATGACTTTTACCTTCCCAATTAGCAGCTTTTCGAGATGGATCTTGCAGATAGAGGGGAGTGTCTCTGCCCGAAAAGAACAACAAAAAGAGCGTTCCGTTGTGTCCTGGGAAAGAACACCGTTGTGATCCGATTTTACGCTCCGTCGGGGTTGTCGCCGCTCGTTATTTAGGGCGAACAAGAGACAGAGAAATGGGAAAAAATTTTGTATCGATATTGCGGTGAGAACCCTCTGTGTCTGTATTTTTTTTGGACGGGTTGCGAAACTAGTCCGGATCGATTGAATCAGAGGGAGGAATGTTCTTCATTAAAAAATGGGAGCTTGTTCTTGTTTAACCCATTACTGCCTGACGTCCCTTTTTAGGGACGTTTTTTAAAAGTCCTCCCATTTCTACAAAAATTGTTCCTTTGAATAAAAATTTGCAATGATGTATCTCTGATCATCATAGAACATAAAGAACACAAGAAGAAAGCAGAATTTTAAAAAATTTTCACTTTTTTTAAAGTTGGAAGATAGAATTTTTCAGAAAAGTGCTTTTTTAAAAATTTTAAAAGAAAAAGCTTAAAAATCCTAGTTGTTATTTTTAAAAAATGTCAATGCCGATATATATTACTGTTTGTACATTAAATCAGTTTGGGTGTTTTTTTATTTTTCCAAAATATTTTATCTTGACCTTATTTTGGACTCTCGAAAAGCGTCCCTAAAAAGGGACGTCAGGCACGAATGCCCCCGTGGTTTTCCCCATAGCGAAATGCTAGTGTTTCCTTTATTTTTTCATAAAAACGAGTTCGATTCTTATGAAATGAATTAAATAACTGATATTTATAAAATTACTTTAATTTTAGCTAATAAATTTATTATTTTTGTTTATTTTTTTTGGAAAATACTGTTATTTCTGCTAAATTAATGGAATAAAAAGTCTTAAATTATAAGGAATTAATTAATTTGTATTAATTAAAAGGAATAAATTAATTATTTTACTATATTTATTACTTATGAAAATATATTCCGGTTATATTTTAGTTAAAAGTTTAATAATTATTAGTTATAATGACTTTTTGTCATTAAAATTGCCAAAAAAGTCGCTTTTGTGATAAATTTTTGGCTTTTTTTCTTATTAGATGTCTCTAATCATTGTGTTCTATACTGCAGATCAATCTATATCATCTGGCTTGCTAATGCACATCCCACTAATGCTTGATTTTTAGGGAGAAATTCGTGTTCCGCACAATTAAATTAAATAAAATGAAGAAAGTATGGGCATTTGAAAGACTTAAACTTCACAAATTGAGATATTCTGATGAATTTGAGGTGTGCAAAAGAAATTAATACTTAATATTAGGTAACATATAAACAAAGAATGCCTTTTTCAATTAAAAACCTTAATTAATTTGCAATTAACATAGATTTGGGAGGAAAAAACGTGTTTTAGAGCATAAAAATGCTTAAATTACGTTAATTAGGGTTAATTATACAGTTAATTGGATGAATAATTAATATTTTTTCTTAATATTCATGTTACAGTATGGTTCCGATCACTTTTGCTGCACTTAAAAAGGTAGAAGATGTTTTTGAGGCTTTAAAAAGTTTTCTACCATGCGTTTACTATAGGTAAAAACAACGGGGGCATTCGTGCCTGACGTCCCTTTTTAGGGACGTTTTTTAATTTTGGTGTAGAAATTAAAATTTTAACCTGGAATTTTTTTCACTATTTTTCCAGTTGTTTTGGGGCTATTTACTATGTTTTTACCAAATATTTAAGAAAAATAAAAAGTTGGGCATTAATGGGTTAATGAAATGATTGTGAAATTAAGAAAGCAATCCCAGGTAGGGATTGTAATGGATATATTTTCTTCACTAGAAATGAACTACAGGTTACAAAATTCAGTGCTTGACAACTTGAGTGGTAAAATGGTGTTCCAACAGTTAATTATTACGATTCAATTCTTGGGAAAGCAGAGAAATTGATGGTGTAAAATTTTTTTCGAAACTCTACTTGTATGTTTTAGAGTAAAGATATTTTTAATATTGAGAATTGTCAGTTTTAAAAAAGGAAATAGGCCAAAAAATTGGCAAATTGACTTTGTGGTAAAAAAATGTCCAAGCTTCACTCTTCACAGACAACATGAGTGGAAAGAAAGTAGCTACCTCCTAAAGGCAGATAAAACCCCTTGAATTTGGCGAAATCAAGGCCCATTCTAAGTATTTTTTATTTAGTTGGAATTTTAAGTTACATCGTCTTTCTTTTCTTATTCTATGTGCTTCAATATTTTTTATTTAAAGGTGTTCTCACCTTTTTTTATTTTGACTCAATTGATACTCCATTGATATTCATTAAACAGGCTTAATGTGTGACTCAATTTCATAAAAATTTTGAACTTTATTTGTCTTTCAGTTTGTCCAGTTTAAGAGGATTTTTAAGATTTTTTTCAGCTGAAACTTCATAAATTTTAAATAGAAAATAAATCCATCAACTTAACCCCTGACGGTACTTACATGTCCCACTAACTTTAAAATTACATAGAATAACAATCCTCTTACTAATATACTTACAATATTCAGCAGCAACTCTCTTTATTTTTTCCTCTTTCTTCCAGTAAAATGGCAGAACGGGTTCAATGATGAGTATTTTAGAGGGAAATGCGAAGATTGATTTAAACTAAAGTTGGGCTTTCAGCAGCTATTTTGATCGGATTCCAATGATTGTCATTTTTGTTCCCTCAAAAATAGTTTAAGTTGAAAAGAAAAAGTATTATTATTATTTTTTTGTATTTTGAGAATATTTTAGCCCTCAGTGTACTGACGGTACTCAAAAGTATCAATTAAAGTAATTAGAAAAGGGAGTGCTTCACCACTACCTCTGGTTAGAGGAATATGTGAGAAAGCTCCAGCTCTCAAGCGTCGCCTCCAACCGTGGACCGGTTTCGCCCTTGTTAGGGCTCATCAGCACGGTATAGGAAGGTAACGCAAGAGAGCGGAGGGAGAGCTTTTAGTCTAGCCGACTGTAACGGAAAAAGTGGTGACTATTGATTAGTCCTCCACTATCTGCCGGAATGAACTGCGCATTCCATAGAACAGATTTAATTCCCGAAAGGACACAGGTAAGAAAAGGGAGTGCTTCACCACTACCTCTGGTTAGAGGAATATGTGAGAAAGCTCCAGCTCTCAAGCGTCGCCTCCAACCGTGGACCGGTTTCGCCCTTGTTAGGGCTCATCAGCACGGTATAGGAAGGACTTCCTAGTACCTAGTAGGACTTCCTAGTAGGAAGTCCTTCCTATACCGTGCTGATGAGCCCTAACAAGGGCGAAACCGGTCAACGGTTGGAGGCGACGCTTGAGAGCTGGAGCTTTCTCACATAAAGTAATTAGCTCTAGCGGATTAAATTCCCCAAAGACGATTATTTCGTTTTTGTATTGAGATTAATTGTTTTTGTAAGACCTTAAATTTCAATTTAGTGACTTAAAAAATATTTGCACGAAAAAACTTAAGAAAATCATAATGCAGTGGATAAAGGGTTAATTGAACTGTACAACTTTTTCGAACATACTTTGATTTTTTCGATTATTGTCCTGTATTCCAAATAGGGTCCTGAATTTCCAGTTACTTAACGAAACTCCAAAATTAGTCATAAAATATTTTATGTAAAGAGGAAAACTTTTTAAAATAATACATCAATCAATCAATCAATCAATCAATTTATTAACAAAAAACAAAAATAAGGAAGTTGCATGTGTCAGATTTTCAAAAACAAACAAGTGTTCCGTATGGTTTTTTGTATGGTAAAATGAAATATCTAGTCAGTTTTTCAAAAAAATGTACAGGTAATTAAATATTTTAATTTAAAAGTCGAGAAAAAAACACGTGACTGAAAAAGTTTATTGTTTAAACTATAAGATGACGTCAACAATAATACCATCAACTCCATTGCTTTACAACAATGTTTAATATAAGATGACGTCACATCCAAACTCTTGGCGTTTTCGCGCGCTTTTAAAAAGGGGATTTTTGTTAATTTTTTTGGCAATCAAAAAATTTCTCGATCGGCCTCAAATTTTGGGTAGTTGCTTATTTTTGCAAGAGGAATCGATTGAAAAAATAAAAAAAAATCATGCAACTTCCTCATTTACAAAATTTGAAACATAGATTCACAAAAGTTATACAGGATTAAAAGAAAAAGAAAAAAAAAGAAAATTGCAAATACATCCCAAAGGAGCCACAGCTCGTCCATGAGTTCACAGATTTCCAATTTTACTGAGTTGTCAAAAAAACAAAAAAAAAAGAGAGAAAAAAAAGGGACTTGGCTGGCTAAGGAGTTTATTTAGTAAAAGTATATATTAATTCGAATATGATTTTAACCTGACTGATTTAAAATGTTTCCTCTGTATTAATATTACAAATAATAAAAGAAATGCAGAGTTTTTTAAAATAACGGATATTAGATTCCGATTGGATTTCAGTTGGTAATTTATTGAATAAGATTGCAGAGAGGTATTTGAAATGTTTTTTAAATATTTCTTTATGAGGGGCAGGTACACAGTAAAACTTATGCTTTCGGAAATCATATGAATCAGTAGAACTGACTGTGTCTCGAGGCGGGAACTTCTTTATGAAGTCCAGGGTATTAAATATAAACAACTGACTCACATTTAAAAGAACTTTGTCTGGAAAAAATCGTAAAATTTTTTTATGTAGTTAAATTAATGGCTTTACATTGCTCAAATAATCCCCACCCCAAATTATTATTCCATATTCAATACGTGATTTAACCCAAGCAAAGTATAGTTTTAAGAGCAATTCCAGATTTATATATTTTTTTAGGTGATAAAATTTATATAAAATAAACCTGAGATTGAGGGTGATCCGTTAAAGAGCGAAATTTTTTTCAATTTCTAAGATTACCTAGGTAATCTTGAAATTACCTAGGTATTCTGCACCCTACCGACTAGACCAGTGTTTCCCAATCTTTTTCGGTCCATGCCCCACCAAAGCCTTTTTAAATTTTCTATGCACCCCCGGTCTCAGTGGCATGTATAGAAATATATTATGAGAGGGAGAAAAAATAATTCCTTAACCCCTCCATCCTATGTGAATTTAATAACTCTAATGAAGCTTTTCAGAACATTTTTAGGTAGAATTTGCATGCTAAAGAACTAAATAAATTTATGAGTAATTAGTCCCAAGTACCAAGGGGGGTTTGGGGGTCCTCCCCCAGCAAATTTTTGAAATTTGACATTTGACTCTGGGAAGCAAGTTTTTAACTAGTTTGGTACCCCTAGTTGGGAAATTTTGGATATAAATTTTTGGGTAAAATTTGCATTTTGGTGAACCTAATGTAAAAAGAGTTTCAAATATAAGCGTTCTAAAAACAAAGAGATCTTGGGTCATCCCCCAGAGAAGGTTTGGAAATTAGACTCTAAAAACAGGGGTTCAACTTGGTTTTGATACATACTGGTCCAGATTTCAGACATACATTCTCAAATAGGATAATAGTATCAGATTTTGATAAACTTTTTTTAAAGTTTTTTTATTATTTTTCCCCTGGATTGGCCCCACCGTGGGGGCAATTTGGTTGAAAATTTTCAAATTGCCCGCCTAGAAAATTATATTGCCCCCCGGTGGGGCGTGCGCCCCACGTTGGGAAACACCGGACTGGACACTCGTTAATCTGCATACTACCTGTAATCAGTTATTTTACATATTAACGAGGGTGATCCGTTAAAGTACAAAAATTTATTTTATTTTTATAAAAAGTTTAAGGTGGTAGGGGGGGCTGCCGCCCCCCCAAACCCCCCTGCCCTAACTATAACCAAACTCGTTTTGGGGGTAAACAGTAACAATGACGAATCAAAAAAGGGGGATCGGTACTTTTTTCATATTACACAAAACACGCAAATCCCACAAAAATAGTAATGAAATAGCAATTTTAATACTAGAATATAAAAGCAATAATAATAGAATATTAAAGTACCAACTGAGATTTGTATCAATTGTGGTTTTTCGATCTCGATTTGACAGCGTATTTCAATAAGCACTTAAACTAGCAAATCTTAATGAAAGCGCAGTGTAATCGGCTGCCAGCCTACCCTGAACTATTGCTAGTACACTGTTCAACAAATTTGACCTTCAAAATTTTTTCCTTGATGAAAATAGTCATTTCTTATAGATTTTGGGTCGCTGAATTTGAAAATCACCATTAAAATTTTCAATTGACTCAGGATTTTCGGGGAACAGCCCCTCCCCCTTTTTACGTTTTCAACGACTTTATAACTTAAAACGCGATTTTCAGGCCCAAAAAACATTATTTAAGTCTTCAAATTACCTCCCAGGTAACAAGAAATGTTCAAATTAATAAACAATGAATAAATTTATAGCAAATGGATAAGTTTAAGGGGTAATTACCCCCCTAAAAATACAAAAAATAGCTAAAATTATAGAGGTTTCTATACGCTATTTTTTCCTCTTATTTTTTACGCAATTCCCAATTAAAGGTTCCTAACCCTTCCCCAAGGACACCCAAATTTGATGATAATATGCAGCAATAATTTTTACTAAAAGCGGCTGAGGTGTTAGCCTCCCAGAAGCCCCCGCGGAAGAGTTTGGAAGACTTTCAGAATCGTGAAGGCACTCGCGAGCTCAGGATATAATATTGATGATTTTGAAAAGATTTCAAAAGACATTTTTCTTGTATTTTGGGTCTATCCTAAGTAGAAGCTCTTCAGTTCTTTAAAAACTGACCGGTTTTAGGGAGTGAGGATTCCATGTTTCAAGATGTTAATAGATGCACGGCTGTGGATAACAATTAGGGGGCATCCCCTTAAAAAGTGAGGGTGATGGAGGAAAATGGGTGTCATTTGAATTCAGTAGATCATTTTACCAAAGAATCAGCTGGAATTCAGTTAGTGGCTTCAAATTTTTTTTTGTACAGCACAGTTTAACTCTAAATGCCACATTGAACCCTTCCATGGGTGCTTTGGGGGCGCTCTCACCTCAACCCCGCTTTTAGTAAAAACCATTGCTGCATATTGCTATCAAATTTGTGTCCTTGGGGAAGGGTTAGGACTGTTCAAACATGAATTGCGTAAAAAATAAGAGCAAAAAATAGCGTATTAAAACCTCTATAATTTTTATCTAATTTTTTGCATTTTTAGGGGGGTAATTACCACTTGAACCTATCCATTTGTTATAAATTTATCATATTTATCATATTTTATTAATTTGAACCTTTCTTGTCCCCTGGGAGCAATTTGAAGATTAAAGCAATGCTTTTGGACCCTGAAAATCGAGTTTAAAGTTATAATGTCGTCGAAAAACGTAAAAAGGGGGAGGGGCTGTTCCCCAAAAATTCTGAGTCAATTGAGAATTTTAATGGTGATATTAGTATTCAGCGACCCAAAATCTATAAGAATTGAGTATTTTCACCAAGGAAATTTTTTCATTGTTGAACAGTGTTACATATGTTAAACCCTTGCCCAGGTTCCAGCGAGAATTGAATTAACGTTTGTTGAAAAGATATTTCAACAGCTGGGACATTTGCTTTCGTTAAAAGAAATCTCTGTCACTCTGAAGTCGGAGCTTCAACACAATTGTTTTAAAATACCCGTTTTAGTAGTAATTTACTGAACTTAATCATGTAAATTTACTGTACTTACTTGCTTTTATTATTTTGTTTAACATTCAACATGACAACTACCAGTGCTACGCACTAAATTTGAAATCAAAACACCAAATATGACAACAAACTACGTATTGAAACACGACTGCGCAGGGGTAAGCGCATGGCGCAGTGAGCACCTCAACATTTTAACAGAAAGGATTGAGCAAAACAAACTATTTTGAACTTTAACTATCAAGAGGCCGTTATAGTGTAGATTCCCTAGGTAAAATGCGAAAAACTCTAATATCCGCACATTAACGACAGAAATCAGTTAATCTAAAGTTTACCTAGGTATTCTTTAGAATAACTAATTTTCAACTTTAGCGGTAACATATATATTAAATAACAATGGTCCAAGACGTGAACCTTGAGGAACCCCTTTTTTGGCCAATACATACTGACTAAAAATATTGTTAAATTTTACTCTGTGATTGCGCAGTAATAGAAATCGAAACCAGTTTAGACAGTTACCCCGTATACCAGCTGCTTTTAATTTATACAGGGTGTATCTGAAATGGTGCAACAAACTTTCAGGGATGATAGTACTCATCAAGACGAACAAGAATCGGTATAAAAAGGGGGTCCCAGACCAAATCCCAGGTAGTTAAAAATGGAGCGACACCCCAAAAAAATCATTGAAAAATTCAATTTGTAGAAGAACTACTATTGGTAAAAACTTAATTATGGTCTCAAAAATTGTGGTTAAATATTATCTTTAAAATTACCTCAAAAGTCTTCACTTTAAAATTTTTTTTATTATGAAAAAAGTTAAAAAACACAAAAAAATGTGAAAACTCTGCCAAAACCTTATTTTGTATTTCAAAATCCTTTCTTTTGATTTGATAATCTAAAAGATCATAGTTGAAAACCCTTAAGTCCAAAGTTTCACATAAATACAATCAATATTAAACGCTTGAGATCCTGTTAAAGTTTGTTTTTTGCGTGCGCAAACAGCTGTTCTGGAAACAGCTCTAGAAAACTGCTTCCGCACCCAAAAAACAAACTTTAACAGGATCTCAAGCGTTTAATATTGATTGTATTTACGTGAAACTTTGGACTTAAGGGTTTTCAACTATGATCTTTCAGATTATCAAATCAAAAGAAAGGATTTCGAAATACAAAATAAGGTTTTGGCAGAGTTTTCACATTTTTTGCGTTTTTTAACTTTTTTCATAATAAAAAAATTTTAAAGTGAAGACTTTTGAGGTAATTTTAAAGATCATATTAAACCACAATTTTTGAGACCATAATTAAGTTTTTACCAATAGTAGTTCTTCTACAAATTGAATTTTTCAATGATTTTTTGGGGTGTCGCTCCATTTTTAACTCCCTGGGATTTGGTCTGGGACCCCCCTTTCTATACCGATTTTTGTTCGTCTTGATGAGTACTATCATCCCTGAAAGTTTGTTGCACCATTTCAGATACACCCTGTATTATAAGATCTCATGATTAACGCTGTCAAAAGCTTTACTGATGTCCAATGAAATTGCTACAGTTTTCAAACTGTTGTTCAGATTGTCCGTTACATGAGATGAAAACTCGATTAGTGCATTTGTTGTACTTACACCTTCACGAAAACCAAATTGATTAGGAATATATTTCAAACATTGTCACAGAGACTCTCTTTTAATGAGGAGCTATTTCCCCCCTTTGGATCAATGTCAGTGAACTCAAAAGCGGCTCAATAGACGTATATTTTGTTCCACAACTCAAATCGATCCAAAAACAAAGTGTGTAAAAGCATTCGTGCACGTTGTGTAGCAGTAACTCCCATCAGTGATTACATTATTGTGCGCGATCACTCGGTCAGACAGAACCAACTCGCACGGACGGAAATTCCAGCATGCTTCGGCAGCCATCACTGCCTGCGTGTGTTATTGTGGACTTTCGGAAGAATGAATAACTCGGCTTTTTTAAAGTTCAAGAGCATTCATTCGTTAGGACGAATATATTTAGTAGCGATCACCTGTAGGATTTTTTTTGCTACTGCTTGTTCAATATTCAGAGATTTCATCAAATCGAGAAATGAAATAATGAGAAATTTTATAGTGTTGTGAAATATCTTAACTCGATACTTATTATCAAGAGACACATTCCCAAATTCCCAACCAATGAGAAGTCCATATTACATAACTCTGTTAAATCGCAACTATCTCATTGGATGCTTGATATATTGGAAACGGTTAAATAAGGACGTGTCTTACATCAAGGGTCTGAATACCATGACTTATTTCACTGACTTATTGCGAAGTAAATGACATACTGAACCAGGACTAAATTAAATACTGGAGGATCAAGTGTAAGGTTACAGGAGCATCGAACTTTTCCTCTGTTAGTAAGAGAGGCACAAAGAATACAGTTAGAGAACTTCTGAAGTACGGTATTAAAAATTATGCTCTCCAATTTTACAAAAACATAATTCACAAAGTATTTACTGTAATGAAAATTTTAATGTAGAAAAAAATATCCGTACTAATATTGATGTAAGTGTCTGTAAAATTACTTTTTTTGTCCCCTACAAACTATGAAATCATTCAATAGTTAAAAGTCTTGTAGGGACAGTGACTAAGATATCATATTTTTCATCCCTGAATATTTATTGCATTTGATGCACCTTATTTTCTAGTATGTCACAAACACCTTATCTGCATAAATATACACTCTTGTCCAAAAATTAAGGATAGTTTTGAGTTTTTGGGAATAATCAAGGCAAATCTTAGTCTCTAGTCAATGAAATTAGTGACAAAGGATCATCTAAGAGGGTGAATATGTAATTCAGGATCAAATTACCATAACAATATTTTAAGGGGTACAGACTAGAGGCTCTCCTTTACTAATGAAGTTTGAGTATAGAGGTCACAAAATATCACTAAAAAATAATAATTAAAGGTATTCTTAGCTCCAAGTTCACTTCTGTTGGTTACTTTTCCAAATTGTGTGGAACTCAATACAGGGTGTATCTGAAATGGTGCAACAAACTTTCAGGGATGATAGTAGACACCTAGACGAGTCAGAATCACATAGGATTTGGGGGCTGATTTGGATGAGAGGATTATGAGGAGGATTAGGACAGCTCATAGGATTATGAGCTGTTCTGGAAACAGCTCTAGAAAACTGTTTGCGCACCCAAAAAACAAACTTTAACAGGATCTCAAACGTTTGTATTGTATTTACGTGAAACTTTGGACTTCAGGGTATTCAACAATGATCTTTCATATTATCAAATCAAAAGAAAGGATTTCGATATACAAAATAAGGTTTTGGCAGAGTTTTCACATTTTTTTGTGGTTTTTTAACTTTTTTCATAATAAAAAAAATTTTAAAGTGAAGACTTTTGAGATTATTTTAAAGATCATATTAATCCAAAATTTTTGAGACCATAATTAAGTTTTTACCAATAGTAGTTCTTCTACAAATTGAATTTTTCAATGATTTTTTGGGGTGTCGCTCCATTTTTAACTCCCTGGGATTTGGTCTGGGACCCCCAAATCCTATGTTATTCTGACTCGTCTAGGTGTCTACTATCATCCCTGAAAATTTGTTGCACCATTTTAGATACACCCTGTATAAATGGAAGGCTTCTGTACCCCCTTAAAATATTGTTAGGGCAATTTGATTCCAGACCTCATATTCTTACACTTACATGATCCTATTGCATGAATTTCATTAAAAAGAAACTATTATTTTTGTCATAATTCTAAAAATCAAATTATTCTTAACTTTCAGACACGAGTGTATTTTAGAGAGCATATAGCTTGGTTTCTATTAAATTAATGATTTACTTAGTTACTATATATCTTTATTTCCTGATTTATCAAAAACTCTCAATTGGAGCTGTCACAAAAGCAAGCTAATGCCTTTATGAGTTATGGCCATTCGTTTTTTCTTTCCGTCCGTCCTATTTATCCCCTTCCCATTAACGATGCATGAATCAAGGCAGACCAATCGTTTCTCTTTACCTGGCACATGTTTCATATTTAATAACCGACCGAATGTTTTATTAATATTCTCTCTCATTTCTAAATATAGGCAAGTGACGTTTCGCAGAATTTCGGGAAACGCTGGGTAAAATTTATAACTCCCGAGACCAGAAAAAAACGGTTTCCCCTGAGGTTTATGGCAGCTTGGTAGTTCTCTTCTACCGCTTGGTAGTAGTGTGTGTGCTGTTGTAAGCTTTTATGATGGGTTTCCTAGGTAACTAGATAAACAGCAAAGCATTTTTTTCTCGTTTTTGTCATTAGCTAAATCTTTTTTCACTCGATTCGCCATCTCCGACCTAAAACATTATCCAAAGTGATAAAAATAATTTTTGCCTTTAAAGGATGTAAATATTTTGAAGAGCAGCAGTTACTAGGAAGAGTTATATTTTAGATAGTTAAGTATCCTTCCGCTTTTGCGAAGTAAAGGGTGTTTTTAAGTACCACGTATCAGTTTTTCTGATAAATTTTTTGATCAGATCCTTCTACCGGCTACATCAGAAAATAATTACGAAATTTTAAAAAAAGGTAGAAGGAAGACAGTAGAAAAGTTACAGTAGAAGAACAGTAGAAAATTTTAAAAATCTTCATTTTTTCACCCTTATTGTAGAAAATAAATGTGTAATAGACTTTGAATTTGACGCAGTATGATCTCACTTCATTCTCGCGTTATAAAACCCCAACTAAACCAAACCAAACCAAACTAATTTTGAATTTATTGAACATTAGAATGACGAGGGGGTTTCAGAGATGTATTCAGAGTAGGGTGGCCCTCTTTTCTATGGGAAAAAATAAAGTGTTATGAAATTGCCACAGCACCCCTTCATTTTTGTAGACTTACAGAGAAATTATTCAGGCAAAGTTTGGTATCTGTACATTAATTAGAAAGCGATGACCAAGAGGAGTGAAAAAGTCCAAATTCGAAGATTTTTATAGAAAGCAACTAAAAAACCAAAGATCAAACCCTCCCATTTTGTTCATGATTTTTTAATAAGAAACTACTAGTGTTATAGATATAATGTTCCAGTTTTTGTTTTTTTATCACCTTTATTTTGGTTGTAGTAATTTTCTAATATCTAAAGGACTTTTGTAAAGTTGTTTTTTCTGCATTTTTAAACAGGTAATAACTCTAAAACTATACAACTTAAAAACCTGAAATTAGTCCAATTTTGTTTGTAATTTTTTTATCTTTGATATAAAGTGCATCATGACCATCAATTTCAAAAAGTTTTTTTTTCAAAATTAAAAAAAGTGAAAAAAAATTTTATGAAATTTTTTTTGAAATTTAAAAAAATATATTAAAATCCTTTTAACTCTTAAAATGAACATTACTACCAAATTTCAAGTTGAAAATAAAATTTAATCATGTATAAAAAAATAAAAATATTTGATTTTGGGGAAGTTCCTAAACTATCCCTAAAATTATACAGCAAGATCGATTCTCTAATGGAAAATTCATAAACTCGCTTGAGGGTGTTCATATGACTTAAAACATGCAAAAAATTTCACACAAATGTTAGTTGTTTTGCATAAAAATATTCGAATTTGGATTTTTTCACTCCTCTTGGTCATCGACTTCTAATTCGAATACAGAGTTGAAATTTTGGCTGTGAGCTTCTATTAGCTTTTCGAAAAAAGTAGAGGGTGCCCAGAACTCTACCTGAAAAAAAAGTTTTTTGGGCCACTCTTATCCAGAGAGAAATGCTATTTTTTTTTACCTTGCAACTTATGCGATCCATATGGCGAAGTTCTCTTCAAGGTGTCCGGCAGCCCAAATGTCAAAAAAGGAATAAAAAATACAATTTGAGGGTAACATTTTAAACTATATCTGGGAGCAGACCCCCCCCCCCGCATGTAGATAGAAATTCATGATTATCAACAAAATCCTAACATTAAATACACACCGTTTTAAGCCCTTCCTGTAAATGTTCAAAGAAGCTACATTTAACCCTCTCGCCACCCTGGACCTCATATGAGGCTTCTGCTTATGAGCTCAATTTTTGTATAATGTAAACTTGCAAATTTATTTTCTTTTCATCAGTGACTTCATGTAGATCACATATGAGACTTCTGCATGGTTTCTGAATTCGTTCCTTAATGGCAGCAAGATGATTTATACCTCAATGTTCACATTTTAAGCTGTGATGCTTGTTAAGAGAAAATACTAGCTAGATACTAGCTTCTGTAAAAGTACAAAAATATAAATTTAATTAATTAAAGTAATTAAAGTATGCAACCACTGAATGACTTCTTCAGGGGTGCAGCATTCAGCAGCCGCATACTGGGTAACCTTTCTGTATGTAGTGGCTCCGCAAATGCAGAACCACCCCATCTGCACCCTAGGTTACCCCGAAAACCAATGTTAGAGAAAAAACTAAACAAATCCAAAAACAACTTACTTATCCCAACATTACGCAGAAAGGTACAGAAAGGTTACCCAGTATGCGGCTGCTGAATGCTGTACCCCTGAAGAAGTCATTCAGTGGTTGCATACTTTAATTACTTTAATTAATTAAATTTAAATTTTTGTACTTGAATGATTTCTATTTTAGTATTAAGTAGCTTTAAGCGCTTGTACAGAGTGGAATTTCAAAATTTTCTAATTTAATTGACAGTATTTACAAAAATGATATCTATTCTTGTAGCTTCTGTAAAATATTTTTATAGGTTGGTAGATATTTTCTTATATCTAAACCTTCTAATATTATGACCAGATCTTTTAATAAGTTCTAAACCAAGTATTTTCTGTTAAAATAAAAAAATATGGCCTCCATATGGCTCATATGAGGCTCATAAAAATAACTAGGAAGGAGTGCACACAAGTAAAGAATTTTTTTTCTAGAAAAATTATAGAGGCATTTTGGATGTATTGAGAAGAAGAAAAAAAGTTTTTTCACTTTTTTGATGTTCTGGTGCCGAGAGGGTTAACCACAACTCACCGGTACGCGTAATTTGAAGGGGCATAGAAATAATTTTAAGCTTAAACCTCCCCCCCAAAAATAGTCTATTTACGGGCTGTCACAATAACCTTGTGAATCTACAATTCACGAATATCAGCCAAAACATTTTATGGAGTTTCCATCCCGAAGATTCAGCGACACACATTAGCATTACTTCTCTCCGTATTAGGCAAATGACGTTCTTTTCGGAAGCCGATTTTCGAACGCATTGTTCTTTCTGTGCGATAAACAGGAAGTTCGTTTTTCTAATGAGCGGCATTCCCTCGTCCTTCATGAAAGAAGCATTTAAAGCAGCGGGTAATTGGTCCACTAAAGAATTAAAGAACATATTTTTTTATCGTTCTTTTATTATATTGCGGCGGTTTTGTCGTACCGTTGTCGGGTTCCGGTTGCCTTTCTTAATGAGCGGTCACACCGTAGAGTCGGTTTTAAATAGAGTCCGCGTAGAATCTCTTTTCCAATTAAGTCAACACTTTTTGCCTCTACATTAAAACTCTTCTTGGCGAAAACTTTGATTTGGAGCAGGTTCAAACTTGTTGATACACTTGTCGATGATGTTTTGGGGGTCAATTCAGTCGATTTTTTGGTAATCCTATGCATATTAAAGTTATTAGCCTGAAATAGTGCTCCGAATTTTTTTTCACATTTAAGATTTTTTCATTTGCTTGGTCTTCTTTGAGTTAGAACTTCATTTCCTACAACAACCACTAAAATATTAATTTGTTTTCCTTCAAATACAAATATAAACCTGAGTTAGAAAACATTTGAGAAAATTTCCACTGGTCCGGTGGACCACTATTCTGAAGAGCTGGTTGTTCTGATGCAAATAATATTACTGACCCACTTGAAAAACATAAAACTAGTAATGACAGCAAATAAAATATATATTGAAAGAAAATATTATGTTTTGCTCAGTAAAGTAAACGTCAAGAATTAATCAATTCCTATGCAATAATTCTTAAGTTAAGAAAAAGGGACCCCTGGTCCTAAATTCCTAGGTCCGAAATGGTTTTCATGCATGGGCGAAGCCAGGGTTCCACTTAGGGGGGGCAAGCAGGGTCGACTTTTTTTATGTTTATGGAGAACAATTTTAAAGCCCTGTGAGAAAGGGCCGTAACCACAGTATTGTTTCGAGAGGGGTATTTGACCTTTAATGTAATTAATAAAAAGTTTTTATGGGAGCGTGGAAACAATGAGGTCTCTTTCATCCCTATTAGTAGGTTTAATGTAGTTTTTCAACACTTTTGTAGGTAAAATTTGTGTTCAAGAAAAATTTATATATAAAGGTTTAGTAATAAAGGTTCAAGGGGGTCTGGGGGTCCTCCCCCAGAAAAATTTTGGAAATTTGACCCTAAGAGGTTTTAAACTGTTTTTAGTACGTGTAAACCCAAATTTGGACAAACATTTTTAAGTAGAATTTTGATTTTAATGAACTTATATAAAAAAAGTGTGAACAATAAAGTTTTAAATACTAAAGGGGTAACTGACTGCCCGCTCCCAGAAAATGTTACAAAATTTGACCCTAAGAACATGGTTTCAAACTGTTTTTTGGTACACGTAAATCCAAATTTGGACACATTTTTAGGTAGAATTTTGATTTTAATGAACTTAATATAAAAAAGTGAGAATAATAAAGGTTTCAATACTAAAGGGGGGCCTGGGAGCCCTCCCCCAGAAATTTTTTGAAAATTTGACCCTAAAAAACTGGGTTTTAACTTAATTAAAAGTGTATTACTCAGGACTTAGGGGGGGCAGCTGCCCCCCTGCACCCCCCTGGCTACGCCCATGGTTTCATGGGTCTTGGAACAACAAACCACCTTACATTTCAACGGTAAAAAAATTAAAAGATGGTACCTTTAAATCATCTTTCTTCTTATTTTAGTTAGTATCTTCTTAAACAGTTAGGATTTTAAAATAACTGCAAGTAAACAATATTTGTAAATGGGTAATTTTTCAACCTTAACTCCATTGTATTTTATTATACAGAAAATTATTAATCCATATTCAAACTGTTTTACCAAGTGGAAATATTGATTTTTTCACCTTCTGTCCTTCTCTCTATGGGACTACTAATTCACTGTTTTTTTTGGTATACTCTCATTCTTAACCACGCAGAGCTGCAGTATATGCGCGCTCTATCTAATCTTACTTCTATGGGTCACACCGAGAATGATTTTCTCGCGGGACCTTCTTTTCGTTTTGTTCCAAACTGTTATTTTTTTTCTTGCTCGGAAATGGAGGCAGTTTTCTAATCAGTGCACGCCCGCCATTAGAACCCGTCATTACACTTTTCGAGAACGGCGGTCGCCCATTAGGGAGAGAGAGAGAAAGGCCGGCCATTGGTCAGAAACGTTCGATTTTTCGTTCCGGGCGAGGGAGTAACATAATGAATGAGTTTGAGGGAGTCAACTCATTTATTGGGTTGAGTTGAGACATTGTACTACCTCAAAAATCACTCATGTATCTTTTATACTCTACTATCTTCTACTTCAAACGTCAGTCATTAGGGGCAGTGGCGAATCCAGAGGGGGGCTGTGGGGCTGCAGCCCCCCCCCCCCAGGAATAAGACATTCAAGTTTTGGTAATAGCATTAAAGCCAAAAAAGAAATTTCAACACGTTGCGGATATTCTGTGAAGTTACCCAAAGGGTATTAAAATGAATCAGAACCCTACTTTTAAGAGTAAAAATTCCAAAATTTTCTGGGGGAAGACCCCCAAACCCCCTCGAAATTTTGGAATCTAATAAGTCAGTTTTTCCTTGAAACTTAAGAAATTTACAAAGAATAATCCCCTTTGATGTAACCTAAACAACAAGAGTTAGAATGCCACTTTTAATCCACCACAATTCAAAAATTTTCTGGAATAGGAACCCCTAAACCATCTAGAAATTTTCCAAATCATAATACCAAACTTTTTTCCTTGAAAATTATGCCGCTTACAATGAGTGGTGCTCTTTGGGTGGAATCTAAAGGGCTTCCAAATGAGCTAAAACACTATTGTGAGTGGCAAATTTCCAAAATTTTCTGGGGGAGGACCCCCAAACCCTCCTTTATTTGGAGTTGATATTTTTACACAATTTTGAAATTTAGTGCACCAAAATTAAAACCTTACCAAGTCATCTCACCTAAAACTAAGGTTAGACCTCAGAAAAAATGTCGAGTAACCCCTCCCAAACAAAAATCTAGCTACGGCACTGGCACCCCTTCAGTTGCTTAGATAACACTGTTCTACAAATTTGACCTTCAAAATTTTTTCCTTGATGAAAATAGTCAATTCTTATAGATTTTGTGTCACTGAATACGAAAATCACCATTAAAATTCTCAATTGACTCAGGATTTTCGGGGAACAGCCCCTCCCCCTTTTTACGTTTTCGATGACCTTATAACTTTAAACTCAATTTTCAGGGTCAAAAAGCATTATTTTAGTCTTCAAATTGCTCTCCAGTTAACAAGAAATGTTCAAATTAATAAAATATGATAAATTTATAACAAATGGATAGGGTTAAGGGGTAATTACCCCCCTAAAAATACAAAAAAATAGCTAAAAATTATAGAGGTTTCTATACGCTATTTTTCCTCTTATTTTTTACGCAAATCCCGTTTGAAGGGTCCTAACCCTTCCCCAAGGACCCAAATTTGATGACAATATGCAGCAATAATTTTTACTAAAAGCGGTTGAGGTGTTAACCTCCCAGAAGTCCCCGCGGAAGAGTTCGGAAGACTTCCAGAATCGCGAAGGCGCTCGTGAGTTCAGGAATTAATATCGATGATTTTGAAAAGATTACAAATGATGTTTTTCTTATATTTTGGGTGTATCCTAAGTAGAAACTCTTCAGTTCTTTAAAAACTGACCGGTTTTCTGGAGTGAGGATTCCATGTTTCAAGATGTTAACAGATGCACGGCTGTGGATAACAATTAGGGGGCATCCCCTTAAAAACTGAGGGTGATGGAGGAAAATGGGTGTCATATTTGAATTCAGCAGATCATTTTACACAAGAATCAGCTGAAATTCAGTAAGTGGCTTCAAATTTTTTTTTGTACAGCACAGCTAAACTCTAAGTGCGGCATTGAACCCTTCCGTGGGTGCTCTGGGGGCGCTCTCACCTCAACCGCTTTTAACAAAAATCATTGCTGCATATTGCCATCAAATTTGGGTCCTTGGGGAAGGGTTAGGACCCTTCAAACGGGAATTGCGTAAAAAATAGGAGGAAAAAATAGCGTATAAAAACCTCTATAATTTTTAGCTAATTTTTTGCATTCTTAGGGGGTTAACTACCCCTTAAACCTATCCATTTGTTATAAATTTATCATATTTTATTAATTTGAACATTTCTTGTCCCCTGGGGGGCAATTTGAAGATTAAAGCAATGCTTTTTGACCCTGAAAATCGAGTTCAAAGTTATAAAGTCGTTAAAAAATGTGAAAAGGGGGAGGGGCTGTTCCCCGAAAATCCTGAGTCAATTGAGAATTTTAATGGTGATTTTCGTATTCAGCGACCCAAAATCTATAAGAAATGACTATTTTAATCAAGGAAATTTTTTCAGTGTAGAACAGTGTAATATTTGAACAGCCCGTGAAACTCAGTCCCCCCCAGACAAAAATCCTGGATTCGCCACTGATTAGGGGACATCCATAAATTACGTGAGGTCAAAAAGGGGGGAGGGGTTTGGAAAAATCTCACCAAATCTCATCAAGGGGGGAGGGGGGTCGATTAAAATCCCATGTCAACTTTTTAAGTTAGAAATTAAAAGATTTTTTTTTAAGTTTGAGAAAGAAATAATACCCACAGATAAGATAATACTGTGGTGATTTTTAGGCGGATTAATGTCCTTTTCCCCCACATCATTAATATTGGAAAAGTTTTAGGTGCTGTGAAGCACAAAATGCAAACGAATTGGATAGAAAATTATTTTAAAGGTTGTAGGTAAATCTCACTTGGGGGGAGGGGGTCCAGCAAAATCTCACTAAATCTCACCAAGGGGGGAGGGGGGGTCCAGATTTTGGAAAAACACCTCACGTAATTTATGGATGTCCCCTTATAAACATATTTTACTACCTCAATTACTCTTGCATCTAATAGTGTCATTATTGTCTCAACTGTTAACATTCATCAAATTGTATATCCTTTTCAGTGTCAAAAGGTAATTTACAAGTCCTTCCCTAGGATCTAAAAAAATTACGTGAGGTTTCTCAAAACTAGGTTTTGAAACTTAAAAAAAATTATGAGATTTTAATACAGTGTTTGGTGAATTGATTAGAATTATAAAAGGTATGCTGTTGGAAAGTTTTTAAATTCTACCTCTCTATTTTCATATTGGAAACGAAAAACCATTTATATGATATCCGCGGCTAGATGAACATTTTTTTTCTAAAAATGGTGTTCTAAACTGTAGCCTGAAAAATTAAGATTGGTATTTAAATAAACATCATGTAGTGAATAAAATACTTCAGATAAAACAAAGCTCTAATGGTATTTTTTAAATACATTAGGAATTGTTTATCCTAAAACTGGATATTCTCATTATTTTGAATCTTTCTTTTACATTTTACTGGTTAAGCTTTGAAATAGCATGAGAGGGAGATGGAAGTAAACTCATAGAAGGAAATATACCCATTATCAAAATCAAAATTTAACTAAATCATAAAAACAACCGTTTACGATGATTATGCAAGTTTTTCTCGACCCTGTGCATCTTATTTTAACTTATAAAGTGATAAACAATGTAACGACACAAAAACTTTCTTGGGAAGGTTTTACTGCAGCTATTCCCCCAATCAGATCATGATAGGATCTCGTTTTTTAAAATAAAAAAAGTGAGAGAGAAAAAAGAAAATCAATACTTTTTTATGAGCTTTGAGTCAAAAGGAATGAGGGAGAGCTCATTTCAATCGAGGTATTCCAACACTCAATCGAAATGAGTGAATCATCATAAGAGTCATTTACTCGCTTTCAAAATAAAACTATAGAATCGAGAACAAAAAGGAAACGGCTTCTAATTTGTCGAACCCTGTGTTTTACAGATTACAGATTACAGTTTTGCCTTTCAGAGGAAAATCAAAATTAGAGTTGATAATATAAGTATTATTCGGGGTTCCTGCACTTACGAAAATCAATAGGAAAAAAAAGAAGGTCCAAATAGAGTTTGCATGATGATTAATGCTACTTCTCTCGCGTTGATGGATAAGCCTGTTATTATGTGGTGTTTCTGGAGATTTATAATGCTCGAATGCGCTGGCACGTGCGGCTTTTCATTTGGACCGGTGTTGGTGGAAATTTTATTTCTTTTCTTTTCTTGTGACTTGGATATAAAATGGATACATTCCCCATGTGATTAACCCGTGCTGTAGAATTGGGTTGGTCTGAATGTTATTTTGTTCATATATGATGATGAATGATATAGGCAGCAGCCTATTGCGATTTAATCCTTTAGTTAGTTTGTATAATTTTATTGTTACTATGTATTAACGTAGATTTTAATTCAAACTTTGCATTCGCACCCTTAGTAAACTGTGATAATACCAATTCTAAAACATTTCAATTATTTATAAAATGATTCTTTATGGTATTTAGTATATTAAGAAATATTTTTCTCCCTATCGGACTCTCTTTACAAGTTCATTACTGGTTTAATATATCATAAATTACAGATACAAGGCTTATAACACGCTATTTTTAAACTACGTACTTCTAAATTATAAGCTATGTTCTTCTAAATTATTAAATTTTATAGGGATATATGGGTGTTTTAAATAGTGTTTTCCATGCTATTATAGAGAATCTATGTATACTCTGAAAAACATATTCCGTGACGTTTGATTTTATTTCATCCTTACTCGTTTTTGAGTTGGGGATACAGAGCATTTTCAATCACATGACTCGGACCTAGCAACGGCCTTAGCAACAGATTGTTTAACCTAAAGCAGTTAACAGTTAAAATAAAATAACTGGTTATGGAATGCTTGTATTGGAGCATTTACAATCACATGACAGCAACAGATACCGCAGCACCTAGCAACGGCCTTAGCAGCAAACTTTTTGACCTACAACAACGAAAAAAATAACTGGTCATGACGTCACCTGAAAACACTCTACTGCATATTTTGCTTACTTAAAAATATCATGAATCATTTTGAGAGTTAAAAATATCATCTTTATTTTTAAAGGGAAGAGAATCTGTATAATATTTTTAATATTTTCTGTAAATGCGGTTAGATGTTACTGACGTTTCATGTCCGTAAATTATCCTTATAAGATAGAAAACATTGTCCCAGAAAAAAAAAATTATCGATAAGGTAAAAGGCAGCAAAATACGAACTGATGGAGTTCATTTCCGATCGGTACGAGAGGGAGGGATGAGGGAGGAAAGAACAAAAAGAACAGCCGATAATCGTGGTTGATCGGTGGCAGCCATTTGGGCTTGATGATGCCCACTAAACATGGAGCTTCTTCGTCGCAGGTGTCAGCACTAATCCGGATTAATGAAGCCTTAAATTACTTGTCACCCAAGGGCAGCTGCTCGCTCCTCACGTCTGTCACATCAAGAAAGACGACTGTCGAGTCCCTTCTGTGCACGAGCCCCTTTCAAAGAGAATAGGTAGAAATGGACAAGAGTAGCGTTTTTGACTTTCTTCTTTTAATTAGGATGCATATTTTCAGTCTTTCTCTTCATTGCATTTTTACTCCTTATTACCTATTTTTCTTATCATCTTCATATCATTGTTGGAATTATCTTTTTTCTCACCTTCTTATTCCGCATCTCCTTTATTATCTGACTCTAATCTATTTTATTCTTTCTTTATCATTAATGCCAATTGGTTAAAATTATTTGGGGGCTGGATGAATGGTCTTCCATAATTAATTAATAAAGTAATGGTTTTTTGAGACCACACAAAATTCTACGTGTTTCATCGATGAACTAATGAGTCATATATATTATTAAATTTATTTGTGAATTTTAGTGGTATTTTTTTCTTATTTTTGTCGCCTTGGAGTTTCAGGGATTTTCTCCTAAAAATTATACAACAATCAATGGGGAAATAGGAGTTAAAATTCGATACAAAAATAAAGCGATTTGTCGTTTTAAAAATTGTTTTAAGGGGAGTCGGAACCCTAGTAACGACAACGTAGCATCCTATCATGGTAAATGTACTTTTTCTCTGGATGTATTATAGATACATGGTTGAAACTTTTAACATAGGTTAAGTACATCTATTTCATCATACTGTGAAAATATTTTATCAAAGTATTCATTATTTCTATATTTTTAAAATATACAAGTTTAAAAATTGAAATGTAAGTTCATTAAAGATGTAAAACTATACTGAAAAAGGGATTTGTAAAATTTTCTATTTTAATTTTTCAGCCTATTACGTAAAAATATTGAAAATCAGCCCATTTTTCACTCTCAATTATTTAATTAAAAAACACTTTTTGTCTTTTTGATAAATCCCTTTTTCAGTATAGTTTTACATCTATAATTAACTTACATTTCAATTTTTGAACTTGTGTCTATTATAGATGCTGAGATGCTGAGGTACATCGAAAAAACGGTGTTTTTGGTATTCGTTAAAAGTTAAAATAATTTGAAAAATATAGAAATAATGAATATTTTGATAAAATATTTTCACAGATAATGAAATAGATATAGTTAACCTATGTTAAAAGTTTCAACCATGTATCTATAATACATCCAGAGAAAAAGTACATTTACAATGATGGGATGCTACGTTGTCGTTACTGGGGTCAGAATTTAGAATAACTATTTTGTACTGCACGATTTGCTAATTTAACTGCTCAGTCGAGATACCGACTATTGCCCTACCCCTTTTCCTCATTCCTGATATATTATATAGATTCTTTCTATTATAAATTTTTAAAAATATTATTTTCAAATTTTTAGCAGTTATTCGCATTATTAAGTTGGTTATTATGTGAACTACCGTTTTCGGAATTATTATGGGCTGGTCTGTATCGCCCTGGTAACAACTATAAATGAGATTTCTCCCATTCTTTCATAGGCCTATTTCTTTCACAAAAATTTAATTCAAATTATTTGAATTATAGTAATTACCGTTACCTAAAAAACTTTTAACTTACTGCTACAATATTATCTGAAAACTGCACTTAACCCTAAAAGATCTACCCAACGTGTATTTTATATGAACCTCTTTATAGTGAACTGAACAGTCACGTTGCCTAAAGAGTTCACTAGAGTCCGGTACTCGTTCTCATAGAGCTATAACGTATATTATATTACGAAGTTGATTGTTCATTTCGGGACCGATGGGAAATCCAACCAGAAAGTAATCGACCGTGTCACAAAAAAAACTCCAATAACCAGATAATCGTTCTCTGTGATTTCACGATACAGACATCTGTTTCCTCGGAGCCCGATCAACCGATAGACAGAAAATCCAGTCGTAATGTTCACACATTTGCATTTGGCAGCGAATCACGCCCATAAAAAAAGCCCCGGCCAAATAATTATCGCGCTGGAAAGGAAGCACAAACCGCATTTCCACCCAAAAAACCACCCTCTTTAATCCCCCATTAAGGGGCAGCTGCCCCCTCCCTCAAGGGGGGATCACAGAGTCTGATTACTGCGACTCATCAGACAAATTCGAAACCGTGTATTAATCAATCTGTTGGGGGGGACAAAGAAGATAAACCGAAGATGGACGCGTTTTCTTGTCCTAATCTGCGACCTTTTCGTAGGGGGGGGGAGTGAAGATTCGGTTGCAGCTGGTGTCAGGTGAGGTGCTCCTTGCACCTGGTGGCGGAATCTTAATTGTGAAGGGGGGATTTGTTTAAACATGAGACTTGTGTAGGTGATGGATCGTTTGGTAAGACTTGTTGGATTTGTAGCTTGTCCGAGTTTTGTGGCTGTTGCTTGCGACAAATAATAGGTTTTGCGACAAATAATAATTCTGGAGTGGTGAAGCAAAGATGAAGCTCCCAAAAGACTTGATGCAGAGGCGTCCTGTCGGTTGAAGCTTCTAAGTATTGCCGCTCGTCTAAAGGCTGCAAAAATACAATTGAATGGAATGAGTAAATTTACGCAAGTATTTATAATTGCTCTAATTGGTAAATAATTATGTGGTTTAAGCTTGCGTCTTAAGTTTTATGACCGCTTGACATTCCTTGAAGTTCCTTGACATTATCCTTGACCACTGAACTGCCCTAAGAACTACCTACTTAGCCAGCGTTACCCAGCGAGCACCTGTGGACTGGAGCCACCGAGGTGAGGTACTGTTACCCGAGCCACACACACATTCGCTCGCACAACCCCTTTTCATAGGGGGGCACGTTCATTCATCCCACAAAGACAGAAACTAACATCCATGCCAAACAGGGATTCGAGCCCCAGGCGTACGGCTTCGCAGTCAGATACTCTAACCAACCGCTAGGCTAGTACGTCGGCTAAAGAAAATTGAATAGAAATATACATTTTTGGCCTTTTGAAGCATCAAAATTACGTTTATTCAGAAATTATCTATGTAATTTCTTCCAATGAATATTTTTTTATTCTGGGTGGGCACGTGCTCCAATACCACCCCCTGGATTATTAGCTACTGAATTTAGGATGCAAATTTTTACATTTTTCTTAAGAAACACCGTTTTAACATCAAGTTCGAAACAAACCCCTCTGCACTGGTAGAAGGAGATGAAGAAATTTTCAAAACTTGCATACTAACTAAACATACAATTAGGCACACAACTATTATTTATTTTTCCATGTGACACAACAATTATCATAAACACAAATATATCTTAAGAGCGAGTCTGATAGAGGAAGAGTAATTCCGCCCCTGATATCATCTCTTGAAATTACCACCAACTTCCCCCAATAAAGTCATACGCAAACTACCACCCTTATTAATCACTCCTAAGCACTTAATCGTTAAAACAGTGCATTTAACTTATTATACTTCTCAAGAGGGAAATACGCTCCATCTCCCGAACATCCTTCCAAACTTTCCATCTGATGAATAGCTGCGAAGACCCCAAACTCCCACAACCTAAAGAATCCTTCAAGAAAAATAAAGAATTCCCCGCCATCTATTAAGAAGATCCCCTTCTCTCGCTCCGAGTAGATCCCTCCAAATTAATTTGGTCCTTTAATTATTCGAAGAAGATCCCATCTGACAGTTCCTCGCAGCCATTGTCACCGGGCTTGTCATAAATCATGTCACTCTGGAAGTCTGTAATGGATTCGAAGCTCTCATTCATTCACGCTGTCCGGATGATTCTTCTGTCTTTCGATTCGATTTCTCGCCTCTTATTAATGATTGTGCATTCGATTCTTTATCAGGGAACGGATCGAGGAAAATAGAAAATATCAACCAACACACCCAATGTTGGGTTTGGCAGTTTTGTAAGGGATGGTTACGGTGTGAAAAAGTTGCTGTTGAAAAATGACGCGAAGAAAATGTGACATTGTTGTTAATCATTCAGGTAAAGTTCAGGAGAAATTACATGTGATAAGAATTCATTTGGGAGATAATTTTTTATCAATTCATTATTCATTTTCAATTTAATTAATTTAAAGCATTTTTGAGGTTCTACTGTTTTATGATTAATGCAGTATAATGACCGCAGTGAAACGTATGTGTGGCATTTTTGACCGATTATGCCCTAGCAACATAAAATCCTACTGATTTCCCTTGTGTAGCGGCTTTTGGGATATAGTGCTCATTATTACAAAAATCAGAAATTAGTTTCTAGTTTAAAATTATTAAAATTATGTGATTTTTTTCAACAATTAATTATTGTTTAATTTTAAAGTAAGGATTGAATTTCTTCACTGGCTTGTATAGAAATTTGTCTCGGGAGGGGTCATTATCAGGCTCAAAGCTAGATTTTTTGCACCGGAGGAAAGGACTCAAAATTATTCCTAAGCTCCCCTCCTATGCATATTTAATAAGTTCAATGTAAGTTTTTAATTCATTTTTAATGGAGGATATGTATCTTCATGAACTTAATCTTACTCAGGCACGGATTAAGAAACTTTTCAAGGGGGGGGCGGTCCGATTTTTTAGGGTAATTTTAATTTTATGATTGTTCTGCATGTTGAAGGTTATTTTAAAGATTAAATTGAGAAAACAAAAAATAACTATTCAAACCCTTTTAAGCATTCGTATCTCCTGTTGACCAGTGGCGGATCCAGGATTTGTTTTTTTTTTGGGGGGCAAGAATTTTCATAATCCATTTGATTCTTCTTGTTAATGGTAATAAATAAAAGGGGGGTCCGGGGGTTCTCCCCCAGAAAATTTTTGGAAATTTAAGTCAAAAACCCCACTTTTTGAACACGTTTTGATACGCCTCATCCGAATTTCGGGTATAGATTTTTTGCGTTTAGGCAAACTTAGTGAAATATTAGTCGTTTTCGGGGGGGGCTTCAGCCCGAAAGCCCCCCCCCCCCGTAGATCCGCCACTGCTGTTGACTTTATATGAGCATTATGTTTTAAAATTCTTCCACATAATAATTTATTCACAACAAAAAAAACTTTCCTGTAATGCAAATATTTTCATAAGCTGGGTTTTTTTAATTTCTTTCTTTCCTTGCTTTACCCTTCTACTTCAACTAACATTATACAATTCAAATAAAAATTTTTATAACTCTTACCCGTCCTACTCTATTTTTTAAAGAAAATTGTAATACTCCACGATGGCTTCATGATGTACTTTTATATTGTGTCAAAATCTGAAGCAATTTTTCTTAATAAGTCCTTACAAGAATATTTTCAGAGGGGTTTTCATTATCTTAATAAGGGATTTAATAAAATTAGCATGCATAATTAACTTAACAAAATAATTTTTTAAGTATAATAAACATAGACCAATGCTCAACAATACCCTTGGTGTAAAAATTAGTTTTATGGATTTTAAATTAATTTTTATTGACTCTTTGGCGTTGTTAAAAGCTCATCTTCCAGATAGAGTTTTCAAATCCCTCAAATACTATTTCCGAATCCGGAATATATAAAGAGGGTAAAATACCAAGCTTAAAAAGCCAAAACTTAATGATCGGCTAAATAATCCTTCGTTCAGGGGTATTTTCCCAAGTAGAAAAAATTAAAGTGTTTTTAAAGTATAAAAAGAGGACATAGGAACAAAATGAATAGATATAAGAGAAATGATTAGGAGAGAGAAGAGAGAAAGAGTATAATGATTGTTATAGAAAGTATTTTTTAAACGAAAGAAAGGCGTTTAAGCAGTTTAGTTTTGAAAAAAAAATTGACACATTCAGTTACTCTTAATTATGTATACACAACTTATGGTTAGTAAATTTAGCATTGGGTTAACTAAATTTCATCTACAATAATTATCAAGTTCATAAAGTTAATTTTAAAAATTTGTGATTATTATTGATGACAAATCTAAAATTGGATTGGATGAATTGAATAAGTAGCAAAGCGCTTAAATATGTAAAAACATGTGAATAAACCGAAGTATGTAACATAAATTACATAAAGCTAGTATAAATCGATCAAAAATCCCTTGAAACGTGTAATGTTCGAAACAGAACTCTTCAAAATAATAATTATAAAATAAATGTAATAACATGGAACTTCCAGGACCTAATTTTAAATACATGAAACAAACATTCTTTTAAAAGAGTTGAGTATAAACTTACATTTTTCTCCTTGCGTATAGAAAAATATATAAATTGGTAGGCAAACGCTTGGAAGATAAAATGCCCCTTATGTCCTACAGGCCACAGCTCGAAAGTTCTCCAACAGCAATGACAATTTTCCCTCGCGACCCGAAGCACTGAAATTGTCTCATTAGGCAGTGACCACGGTGTTTGAGAAGCATCTCACGTGAATATTTTCACTAGAAGGGGGGGGCGATATCACCTTACAGAGAATTCCCTGCATTCCTTGCCCTCCTTCTCTCCCAGTTCCTCAGAGGAAACAGGGAAGAAACCCTAAAACAACATAGGGGACGGGAGTGCAGATAAACGACAGAACGACTGTCCGGTTATCTTGTTTGAATGACCTCTTCAAGGTGACAGCCAAGGCTAAAGGGGGCCTATTTGGTGACCTTTTTCAACCCATCCAACAGGAGCTTCTTCACTTGCGCGGTTTACTGAAAGCTATTTTACTACTTCGAAATTTATTACGAACAAATTTTGTTATTTGAAACCAAAAAAATTTTTCGTCTTAGGGCAAGGGGGGGGGGCGATCGCCCCCACCGCCCCCCCCCCCTTAATCCGTCCTTGATCTTACTTGTGGTTAAGTTCTAGATTGTTTTAGTTTGCACTGGAGACATGTTTACGTCTGAATTAGCTATAGCTTCAAAAGAGTAAAATCTTCAATTCTATTATTTCATATCATAATTGCATATATCGTTATTCTATAATTTCTCATAATAGAGAAATGGAAATGAAAACCAAAATGGTGATTTGCCTTTCACAGACACGTAAGTTCGTGTACAATTTTCTGATTAAAATCAGATTCTATAGGGTGGGTTGGGGTAAAATGGGTCAATTTTTAGGTACTTTCACATTCTAAGTTTTATTTCATTAAAACTATTACTTTTTAAGGATTTCTTTCAATTGGATCTTTACATTACAATCCTTCAGAACATTTTCATCTAATTTTATCTAATATTTTTTAATTATAAGTTGGTTAAACTTAGCATCAAAAGTAATGACCTATTTTACCCCAATGTGGGGTAAAATGGGTCTCATTACAAAAATATGTCAGAAATATATTTATTACTAAATATACATGAAAATAAGAAAAAAGGCAATCGGCTAAGCCTTTTTTATCCGAATTTTTTTTTTAATTCGTACTTTATGAAATTGTAAACGTCAGAAGTTAATGAAAATTGTTCAAATGTAGCAATTAAAATACTTCATTTGGAGAAAAAATAAATTTGTTTGACAGTTCAATGTATATTTGAAGGAAATAAGTCAAAAACATTGTTTTTACTTAATACAAAAGGCCTCCTAACTATGACCCATTTTACCCCAAGTACAAAATATCGTTATAAAAGATAAAATATTTTATATTTTTCTAAGATGATTGGCTTGAAATGTCTCTCAGACTTTCTTTTATGAAAAACTATCACAAACGTCTGCTGTAATTTATTACAATATATAGTTATTTCGAAGTTGGTAAACCCTGTTTTTTCAATGACATAATTTACGGTTCAAATTAAATATTTTTTCAGTCCTCAAATTCAGAAATCTTAATTTTTGACAGTCGAAAAAGGTTGCCAACAGATTAAAGAATATAATTTAAAAAATTAGAGAAAAAAATTCAATTTAAATTTGATTTATATCGAGTTAATTAAAACTGACCCATTTTACCCCATGACCCACTTTACCCCAACCCACCCTATAAAAAAATCAAAATACTACATTTAATGCAATTACATACAAATAAAGCATTTAAATACTACATTTATAGATCGATTTAAATGATGAGTAGATTCCGACGCTCATTGAAATAATGTCGTTTGGATTGAACCAATCAGAGCCCAGCGTCCTCCTCCGCTCAATCAATTACGCGTCCTGATTAATCGATTACTAGGCCGCTCCGATTAATCGCACGGGGCGATGGCGGAGGCAGATAGCCGCCCTTATGGATGGACCTTCCGATCGGATGCGAGAAAGCCCGTTTGTCATGATGTGGTCGTTCTTTATCTCGCGACTTTTAATATCCAGGAGGGGTTGATTAGCTGCGAATTATCTTCCTTAGGGGGTCATTTAGAAATGGCGTCGCTGTGAATCTCTCGTGGTGATGGAATTCTCTAAATAAAGGCTTATTCAGACATGTCCCTCTTTGGGTTCATTTTGAAGGAATCATCCAAAGTGAAAAGTGAGAATTGGTGTTTCACTCTTTACTCCTTCACTTTTCAATGGAAACTAGTGATTCACACAAGTGAATCACTCAGGATGAACAGTTGGAGTTGAAGCACTGTGAATGAGCCTTGTCTCTTGAATCTGCATATATTGTAGAATGGGCATATATACGTATGAATTTGTGGTAACTTGGGAAAAGGCGTCATAAAAAAGTAATGCGTGATGGAAATTTTGGTTTCCGCGAACATGGTAGAAATTATTTTGGATTTTGTTGAAATTTCAGGGGGGATGGGATACCTTTAGTTGCCTTTTATGATGATAAAAAAAAGGAAAAATTTAGAGTTTCGGAAGTACACTCCTCTAATCTCTCTTACTTCACCCATGTTAAAGAAATTCCAAAGGAAGTTGCTTGTAACTCAAGCTGAGATGTTTTGGTTCAGATCAGTCTAATGCGAAAAAAACTCAATTAAATGCCTAGATAATTCTTCAACTTCACTCGTTTCTTCATTAGAAACTGGAATAATGTAAAATAATTGTGAATTCTCCATTCTCGTAAAAAAATTTAACCACCATCTGGTTATGTAAGTCAGAGGCTACCGATATCGAACGAGGAATAAACGAAATAGGAATAAATTTGTTAAACCCCCTAATTTTTTATAGTTAGTGCAAACTGAAAAGTTTTCCTGGAATTACAATTATTTATGATAGTATTTATTATGATGAATGATGGTTAATTAAGATTAATTATGATTATAAGTAGTATACCAATAATTAGTGTGCATTGTAAATTAACTTTGTTAGTAATTGATACAGAACCTAAAATTTTAACACATTAGGTCGAAGCTTGAAAAGTTTGGAATCCCTGTGTTGGTAACCCAATCATGCATCTGGATAACCTTCTCTGCCAAGAAATTTTTAAAAAAGATATTTGTGTACAACTTATTACTTAGAAATAAACTTTTTTATTCCATCGACTCACTTTTAAATAAAATGAATACCATAAGAACAAGCTAGTGAAGCATCGTTTATACGTCTTTCAAGGGAACAACGAGAAACGACGTATAAATGAAAAGACGTGTATCTGAAAACATTATTTATTATTAGGTTTTTAATTCTACTAATGAATATTTAAGCAAATACAATAAATTTGGCGGTTTTTCTAAAGGAAAAATTACTTCTAAACAGTTTTTAAACTGAAAATAGTAGTTAAATTTCGAAATATTAAAAAATGATATCACAAAACGGAAATAAACCATACCTTTATAGTTCATCCTAAATATTTATTTTATTTTTTATATCTATATTTGCTACTACACTAGCGGAAATAAAAATCCCAACACCAAGAAGGAAAGGAGATATCAAAGTCAAATTTATTTCTGTGATTGCACATAGTATCAATGTGAATTGCTTAAAAAATCAGCCTTCCTGGATATTAGGGGGCCGAGAAAACCAGGGAGGAGTGTTGTCTCCATAGGTGTCCATTACCGGCGTCACACGTCATGGTATGAGTGACATGGGCTCTAAATGACTTTTGAGGGATTGGAGGATCATGTTGCCTCCTCGGGTAGTCCAAATTCATATGGTGCACCAGCAGACGTTGCATACCGGGCTAGGTGATTTCTCCTCTTTCTCCGGACATGTTTTGTGAGCGTTGCGTCTTACGAACGAATAGGCCAGGGTAAAAATGCAACATAGGGGGTTAAGAAGAAAGCTTGGACATTGCATAAAGCGTGTGTTTGTGCATTTTTCTCTTGAAATTTGTCCCCAGGACAGGTCTGAAGGTAAGAACGGACAACCGGCTAAAAAACCTCAATGAAGCAGCTCTGGTTGGCCAAAGTACCGGTAGATCATACTGAGGACAAGCGGCAGTGGGATGGATGTCGTTTGCAGTACTGCGGATTGTCCGTTTGGTCTGCATAGCTTCTTACATCTTTGTCTACAAACCAGGAGCTGAAAATGGACCTTTCTGTTTCCAATAGTGCACGAAGTAAGGGAATGAAAATCCCAACTTCATGACATTGTGTTTATGAGAGAATCCAGCTTCGGTTTGGAGCACCACGACGGTTGGGTATGAGTTTGAAGACACAATGGAGAGAGCGCACTCAGCTGATGATTTTCTAATCGTTCCACGGAGTGGTGATGCAGGGTAACGGAGTGGGGATGCATTGGATTCCCTTTCTGCAACTCCTGAGTATGATTCACCAGTACTTCTTTCAACCAGAGCTGAGTCATTGAGGTTTTTTAGCCGGTTGTCCGCCCTTACCTTCAGACCTGTCCTGGGGACAAATTTCAAGAGAATCATGCACAACCACATGTTGTATGCAATGTCCAAGCTTTCTTCTTAACCCCCTAGGTTGCATTTTTACCCCGTCTTACCAGTTCTCTAGAACCAACACCCACAAAACAAGTCCGGTTAATGAGGAGAAATCACCTAGCCCGGTATGCAACGTCCGCTGGTGCACCATATCAATTTGGACTACCTGAGGAGGCAACATGGTCCTCCAATCCCTCAAAAGTCATTTAGAGCCCCTGTCACTCAATACCATGACGTGTGAAAGCGGTAATGGACACCTATGGAGACAACACTCCTCCCTGGTTTTCTCGGCCCCCTAACATCCAGGAAGGCTGATTTTTTAATCAATTATCATTGATACTATGCGCAATCATAGAAATAAATTTGACTTTGATATCTCCTTTCCTTCTTGGTGTTGGGATTTTTATTTCCGCTAGTGCATATTGCAGATCCTAAACACCAAATGTGAACGTACAATTGCATCGTATATGAATATAATATCTTCAATTTATTACATTTTTTAAAATCCTTCATTAAGACAGTGGGAAACGACGTAAAACCGATATTGCGCGTCATATAAACGAAGAAATTTAGCATTCAAATGAATAGGAATGAATTGGAACTTCCCGTAGAGAAACGTATTAACGGGGATTTACTGTAAAAACATTTTACTCATCTAAAGCTAATTTGTAACACCGGAAAGTCGTAGATTTTATTATGTATACGTTCACTCTCACCAGGTATCTCATAATCGGCTCAGTTTCTTGACCCTCCTCTCGCCATGCCCGACTCGCTTTTCCACCGAAAAATGCCCATAATAAAAACCGCAACCGTGCTTCCCATCCCGTCATAACTCAAGACCCCTGTCTCCATAATTCATCTTCACTCTGCCGATTAAACTTCTCAGTGTAATAATTACCCCTCCCTCTAAATTCCTCTCTTTTTTCCCCTTTTAATATTCGCCCTCCCTTATGATCATCATCTCCGATCATTAAGAGTGGTGAGAGAATTGTTATTATTAATAGCGATGAGCTTGTTGTTAGCCTGCTTTCTTAATGGCTCGCAAATTTGAGGGTTATTGTTTGGAGGTTGCTTTTTTTGCTGCACTTGCTTAAGAGTTTTTTATTGTAAAATCGGGATGTCTTAAATTTATTTTGATGAAAAATTAAGAAAGTTCGGAAATTAGGTGTGTTGATGCCTCATTAGTTTTGGGTATAATGTTTTGTTGTGAAGGATGAATTCTCGGTAGTTGTAATGCTTCTGATGAAGATTGTCGAAGGTGTGTTATTATTTAGTTGAGATTGAGGATTGGTTTCATTAGGGGCTAAAGTGTTGTTTGAATACTCTTTAAAAAATTGTTTTCATGCGAGGACTTCTTTTGAAAACCTCGGAGAACGGATTCAGGGAATTAAGGACTATAATTTACGACTGACTCTTTTTTTTTGTTTTAAAAACCTAGGACTGTGTGTCTTGGAAACGGAAGAAAACCCAGGAAATAAATTGGCAATATCAAATCCAAAAATATAAAAAAATCTACCATATACTCTAAATTGAAAGCAGTATACAATTTTTTTAAATCATACTAGTATATTTATTTAATGTCTATTTTTATAAAATACCGTAAAACGGGGTGAATCGGATCACTTTTGAAAAAAGTTTTTTAAATCATCATAGCTCCGGTTGTGTTAGAGTTATAAAATCAGGATAGGTTCTGACTTATTCTACATATTGTTCAGAAGTTGTTTCAGCCATCTAAAGTTATTTTGCGAAAATATCTTAGGTCTACCACGGCTTTGAAGCTGAATATAAAAAAGGTCACAAAAACGTGGCTGTCAAAACTTTGCTTATTGCACCAAAAAAATAACTTTCTTTTCTCAATTTTCAGTATCCCCCGTGTGGTCCCATCTCTTCCAAAGATTTCTTTACAATCAAATTTTAAATAAATGGTAATTCCGATTTTTGCTGAATTTTTTAGTAATACAAGTCCATTCCGACTACTGATGCGGGGTGAATCGGATCAGTCGTAAAAATGTGTGTTTGAAATTTTTTTGAGAAACTGGTAATAGGTGAAGATTTCAAACAAAAGGGATTTTGTTTTATGTATATTTAAGAATATAATGTATGGTTTTGGTAGTTCTGGTGGTATTATTTCTTCTCATAAAAGCGATTAGAAAAGAAGACCGCAAATGACGATTTTTGTTAAATTTGTTCGGCCGCTTCAAAAACTGGAAAGAATGCATGATTCATGGCTAATAAAAGTTTTGCTGTATGTTTACATTAATGTGTCAAAGTTTTAAGGTTAACCGATAAGTTATAGATGGGAAATTTTGATCTAAAACATAATATCTATTGCGAAAAACCTCTCCCAGTGTTTGTTGGTCAATCGAAAGAAATTTTTACTAAAACGACTTAAAATCAACAAGAAAACTTACATATAGACCCAGCTTTTTAGTAATATGCCGTATATTAAATTATCTTTGAATATAGGTGCAGAAATCAGTGCAATATTTAGGAGAGCATTATTTTAGCTTATGAGAATTGCATTCGCTAAATTAATGGTAAAGCGAACGAAGCTATTCTTTTCTTCATATGAAAACACTAAAAAAAGTAACACTTATTTTTCGAAACTGGAAACACATAAAACAATAATGCTATGGAAAAACTTTCAATGCTTTAACAATTAATTTATTTCAGAAAAACATCTGCAAAACATCTGTCTTGATTTTATTTCGTACACCAGATCCCAGCTGCTCAACTAAGCGAGAGAAGTGCTAAAGAACTATGGAAAACTACCAGTTATATGCAGTTTTAAAGCTAAATTTACTATCTTAAACTTATCAAATCATCTCAAAACTTTGAAATATTAATATAAACATTGCAAATATACAGCAAAACTTTTATTAGCCATGAATAATGCATTCTTCACAGTTTTTAAAGCGGCCGAAAAAAAATTTACTAAAATAGTCGTTTGCGGTCTTCTTTTCTAACCGCCATTTTGAAAAGAAATAATACCACCAGAACTTCCAAAACCATACATTATGTTCTTAAATATACATAAACCAAAATACCCTTGATTTGAAATCTCCACCTATTACCAGTTTTTCAAAAAAAAATTTCAAACACGAACCTTGGGTAAAAAGTATCAGAACTTTTCGGAAAACCCTATATTTTATTTAAAAATTTTTCATTATTTTAGTAAATTTTATTCATTTTACCTTATTAGACTATTTTAAGGCTAATTTCAGGATCCTGTATCACTTTAAGACGAAAAAATTGCGTTTTTTCCACAAAAACTGGCTGTGATCCGATTCACCCCGCATTGAGGGTGAATCGGATCACGGCTCTTAAAAATTTGTATAAAATAAACCATTCAAGATAATTTAATTTTTTCAACGGGTTCTTAAAGTATTAATTGGGACTCGAAATATTATTTTCAAAGCATTCCAAAATCTTTATTATTAAACTTTTGGCAGCAGTTCAAAGTTCAAAAGTGATCCGATTCACCCCGTTTTACGGTACCATAAACTTTACGACTACTATTACACCAATTATACTCATGATTTTTTTGTATTGCAGAATGTGAAATTGTGTCCTATTTTCACTCAAAAATTAAAGAGGGCACACAAATTACTACTTTGCAAAAAAAACTTTACTAATTTAGATTATTAGCCATCGAAACAAGATTGAAGCCGTCGAAGGTGTTGTTTATCTACCATACCATGGTGAAAACACCGGTTCTCGTCCGATCACCGAAGTTTAGCACCTTCGGGCGCGGTCAGTACTTGGAAGGGTGACCACCTGGGCTGGGAACACCGCGTGCTGTTGGCATTCTTTTTAGACCGTGGGGAGCCTAGTGGTTAAGGCATCGGTCTTGGAATCGGAGGGTCCCGGGTTCGATTCCCGACACCGCTGAAGACCCATCGAGTATATGCGGAGTACGTGCTCGTTAAATCTGTGGGTCCGAAAGTCTTGAGGTCGGTCATGGCGCAGTTTACCTTGGGTCCAGGTGTCTGGAGACTATTCCCTCCCCTTCAGATGCATGTCAAAATTGTGGAGGTGGCGATAGATGGTGGCGGCATCTATCATCCGAGGCTTAAGTCGGACTCCTCCCTTTCATGGGCCTCACTTTCTCAGGAGCCGCACCCCCTTTGCCTTAAATCCTGTACGCTCTGCGGATGGAGCTTGGATATTCCAAGTGGCATAAGAAACAACAACAACTACACATCTCATAGAAACGCATTTTTTAAAAACACCTTTTTTTGCAGTTGGGGTATTGCTTAAGTTAAAAACTTTTAAACTTCTCGTTCTACAAGAAAATTAGGCTGCCCGTACGCGTATAGTTATCTGAAAGTCCATCTTTCATACTCCTTGAAGAAGCCCAGTGGTTTCATCCTTAAATCCCTCCTGGGTCGATAAAACGAGTACCATGTTTACTTGGGGAAACATGGGGCTTTTCCTCATCTGACAGTGACATTAAGTCACACGTTCTATAACAGCTTCACTCATGGCTTCACTCAGTGAGGATGGTTATACTGGAGTTCGATACTGATTATACTGAAGGTCGATCAAGGTACTACCTAAAGTATCCTTCCCTTGTGTTTTTACTCCTTTCATCTTGTTTGACGCAGTATGCCCTAATAAGGGGTTTTATGTCATGAAACCTCAAACCAAACATTTCTCCTTGTAATTGCGATCCCACTTTCCTGTGTGATTCTGAAATGTCTCTGGGAATTCTATCCTTATAAACTGTGTCCTCTTATAATTTCCTCATGAGTTTTGAATCCTCCTGTAAAACAGGCACGGATTAAGGAACTTTTCAAGGGGGGGGCGGTCTGATTTTTTAGGGTCATTTTTATTTTATGAAAGGTCGAATTAAAAAGAATCAAAAGAGGAAATAACATGCATTTAAGAAACTTTTAAATATGCACAGGACAGGTGTATCGTTCAAAATAAATCAGTTTTAACTAGATCTCTATTTCGGGAGAGGTCCAAATGTCCTCTTAGAAAAGTCATTATCATGTCCCAAGCCAGATTTTAAACCAGAGAACAGAGAGAGACCTAAAATTCCCCCTAAGCTCCTCTTATGCGTATAATAATAGGTTTAATATTTTTTTAATCATTTTTAGGTAAGATTTTCATTTCTATAACTTAATATGAAAAGAAATGTGATTAATTGAGTTCAAAGTACAAAAAGGGGGGGTCTGGGGGTCCTCCCCCAGAAAATTTTTGAAAATTTGACCATAAAAAATAGGGATTTAACTCATTTCGGGGGGAATCTTGAATATTTTATTTAATTGAGTACACCACATATATCCATTTTCTTTCGTAGATAGAAACTAGAAAGGTATCCGCGGGGCGGATAAGAGGGCCTTGCGGGCAGCATCCGGCCCGCGGGCCGTAGTTTGGAGACCCCTGCTCTATATCTCTGGCTGAACAAAGTTTAAAAATTTGAAAACTTCACAGGTTACGCCTCACTTAGGTATCATCCTTCTGTAAAAATTTCATCTTTGGTATTTACTTCTAAGTCAAGGACCGTAAAAACTTAGTTGAGAGCATGATTAAAATACATTAACTGTAACGATACCTCATTGTTAAGCTTACTGTTCTCTATTTTCTTCAAACATAACTTTTTCGGTCTTGTAACTTGACATAAAACTAAATACCAAAGAGGAAATTTTTACAGAAGGATGATACTTAAGTGAGGGGTAACCTGTGAAGTTTTCAAATTTTTAAACTTTGTTCCGCCAGAGAAATGAGTTTTTTGAAAAAAAATCGTCAGATTTTGAAGGTTCAAAACTCAATTTAGAAGGAATTACCAAAAGTAAAATTTTTACAGTTGGATGATACCCTAGTGAGGCTTTACCTGTAAAAATTTCAGATTTTTAAACTTTGTTCCAACAGAGATATTATAGAGGGTTAAAGTTTGGATTTTTTTTAAATTTTTCAACTTTGGAGGCCTATAACTACAAAAAAGAACAAAATATCAGGGTTGAATTTTTTCAGAATGTAGTCCAGTAAAGTGGCTACACATTGTTTTCAAAAACATTTAGAAAATACAGACCTTTTGGGATTACTACGCCTTCGAATATTGAAAAATCATCGTTTTTGAAGTTCATCTTTAAGGCTGATTTTCGATATTTGGGACACGATTCTCCTAAATTTGTACCGTTCATTATGAAGGCTGTATCTTTCTGAGTAAAATGGCTTTTGTTGCATGAATTTGAGTTGAACTAGTAAAGAGTAACGAAAATTAACGTAACCCCTTACAAACGCAAAAATCAGCACTTTTCGTAGAACATCGACTCTCTAATGATGTGAGAATCAACCCTCAAAAAATTATTTAGACCACCTCTCTCTGGATCACTTGATATGGATTGACCCTTCCGTGCTTTACTAGCAGCTCTTTTACTTCTTCCAAATTATTTATAAAGAAAAAAATTTTGTTTTTGAAACCATAAAATTTTTTTCGTCTCGGAGCAAGGGGGGGGCGATCGCCCCCACCGCCCCCCCCCTTAATCCGTCCTTGCTGTAAAAGAGAAAGGTCTAAACAACGTTATTTTCTACACGGTTTCAAACAGCTTCACTTCAGTGAGTAATAACTAGAAAAAATAGTTCTTTTCAAGCTAGTCAGCTTAGTGTGTAAAAGAATAATAACATTCTCCCCATAACTTCCACGTTCTGATTATTGGAAAATCCTTACTAACTGAGATGACTAGCTTCGTGTAATAGGCTCCTTAAATACTCGTCTGCGACACGCAATGATAAAAGAAACCATCACTGATGACGTCACCACTAGAAATCGATTCTCTTCTTAACCAAACACTCGATTTTTTTCTTCTCCCTTTCCGCCAGGTTGGTCCAAGCTCGCTGTTTACACACTTGAAGAGGTCCTTGTTACCTGAGTCAATACCTGGGGTCTAATTACCACTAAAACAAGGGCCTAAAAAGAGGGGGGCAGAAGAGAACGTGACTTTCTCCTTGTTTAATATCGTGGAACATCTCCTTCGGACCGATTGATTGCTCTCCCCCCCTACGCAAAAATGAAAGTAGTCACGCAAAGATCGCCAGGAGTAGGTGAAAAGAAGTTAGCCTTATCTAAATATTTATTGCCTTCGAAATCGATTTGTGGATACTAAATGAATGTTTTTTGTGGGTCGAATCAATTTCGGTGTTGTTTCTTGATTTTTGTTTTGAGTGATGAGGGTGGTTAAAACCTGTCGCCCCCTATTACGTTGTATGGTACTTTGCTCTGTCTATTTTTCTTTATTTTTAGGGTAATGGGGGAAATATCTTTTTCAGTCAAGCTTGAGTAATGAGATTCGGTCGTTGTAATTGTAACACAAATGCTTTGAAGGATGAGACTTTTTGACGAATATAGAAGAGTTTCTGTAGTGGGAAAATGTAAGCAAATCATGTATGGATAATAACTAAGTGCAGTCTTGCTGCAAATAATCATAGTGCATATGTTACAGTTAATGTCCGAAATTCGGTAATGTTCAGAATAACTTAGGTAAAACGAGAATTACCTAAGGTAAAGTACAAAATATTTCATACTTTACCTAGGTATTCCGAACATTACCAGATTATGAACATTAACTGTAACACAATACACAAATGATATTTGTGTTCTATAAACTTTAAAGCTCCATGGAGTGTTAGTAGTAGAAGGCAAAAATTTCTTTATTGGCTTTTAAATTAAAATTTAGAGGGATGTTTATGTTTGTCAAAAGATTGTATGGTTTAAAGACCTACAGCCGATATATTTACAGGAGGGATTGGTTTTTAATTTTTAATGATAAAGTTTGAAGTGCCAATGTTTTCAAAGATAGACATGAAGAAGAAATTGGAGTTTTTTGTTTTCTATTTTGTTCCGTTAAAAATTGACAAACTTTTGAATTCTTAAAATGAGAAACATAACCGAAAATATTGCTAAATCAACCAATTAAAATTGCACAGTGATAATGATGTGTTGGGGAAAACTATTAGAGTATAGAAATATTCGAATATTTTAACTTCAAAATATTATGCCGATATTTTTTAACATATCTCTATCAGAATTATACTTTAAAAATTTGTATTCATTAGACCTGTGTGTAATATAAACCCGAGTATAAATAACATTCCTATAAAAGACGGTCGGCAATCTTTAAAATAGCAATAAAATACGTGACTTTTTTTATTCGGAAATACACTAGTTCTCCCAAGAATATACGCGTATCGAAATTACACCGATCGCGATACTTTCAAATAATACAGACACCGGTCGTTGAAAGCCGCCCTAAAGGTGGTTCTGAAACAAAAGCGAACATATCCACGACGCCAGTGCCCCATTCAGCAACAACCGGCCACCCCTCCGAACAAAACGGAACAAAAAAAGACCCCCGAAAAAAAACACCCGAAACAGAACATCAAAAGAAGGCAGCCCCCCCCCGCGCAGATCGAAGCCTCGGATGACTTTTTAATGAATATGATTAGCGCGCGAGCAAGCAGGTGAAGAACGCAATAAATGTCTCTGCTGGCTACCCCTTTATTACCTACGGAGCCTCTCTTTTAAATGTTGACACTGTAATTAAGGTCGCCTTCTGCTGCGACATTTTCCCTTTTTAATGGAGGTTTCCGTCAGGGTTAATCGAGAAATTGAGTTTTTGAGGGTTAAGGACCCTTAGGGGGAGGTTCATGATGTGTTTAACAAGGTTTTGTGGCATCTTGTAGGGTTGAGGGTCAGTGGTTTTTTGCTGTGCTTTCGTTCTCTGGATGGTTAGTTTGTGCTTATTGCGAAGTGGAGTATTTGGCGTATTCTGTTTGTGGATGGTTCTTTTTTTGGCTCGTTTTCGTTAGAAGGCTGTGTTGCATCAATGCTTATGTTGGGTATCTTGTGCGAAGTAAATTTTTTAAAGAGTTGGAATGTTTACTGCTCTGTTTCTTACTGGTTGCAAAACGGAAAACCCTTGTAAACTATTATTACCTGTTTCTCTCTTTCTTTCCCCCTTATAAAGTATAGTGAAGAATAGGCCAGAGAGCATGATAGAGGGAAAGAGCAGAGGAGTTTAGACAGTTTGAAAGAAGATATATTGAGGGAGGGGAAGATATGGTGTTGGTGTAAAGAAGATTGAAAATATATAGAGAGATTGTGATAGGACAGAAGAAAAAGAGCGAGATATATAGACAGAGAAAAAGAAAAGGAGATAGCAATGGAATAAAAAGAAAAAATAGAAGATAATGTGATTGAATCAAAATTCTCCTTGTTCAGTGAATTAAGAAGTTATAGATGAGCTAAAATTTTTAGCAGCAGCTGTATAATTAGTTTAGAAAAATTTTTCTACAATACACTACATTTTAGGGATTAGTATTAAATCAATTCTAACATGAAGTAACAAGAGAAAATAACTACTATTTTTAGAAAAGTTCTACCAATCACCAAGAAATTGGTTCGGTTATCCTATCTGTTATTACAAGTGCTTTGGTTTGTCCAAAATGGAATCGCCCCATTATGCTTATAACAACCAAAAGGCACCTCCCACCCCCGTTCTCCACTTATAAAAAAGCCGATGCATATCGATAACGGAAAAGAACCTTCTGAATTTCCGTGTAGTAAGCGGTCACTCCGACCGACGAGGAGGTCACTCGTGTGCGTGACAGGTGGCTCCTCATCAACACCTTCCTTTTCCGCACGCGACGACCCCTCCTCCGTTTCTTTCTTCGCCACCGGAAGTTGCAGACGATTAAACCAATTACCCCTTGAGCAAATAGTATTGACCGCAGCCGATGATAGATTAATGCACGATTAAAATATCCATTGGAGGAGAGTGGGGTATGTATGAAGTAGAGGGATCATTGCATATCTTCTTCCGTTGTAGGGACCGTGGTCATCTATCACACTCAGATAGTGGGTTGCAGATATCCGACGATGAAATTGCTAAGTTGTCGTTTACCAATTGAGGTGTTTGCTGCTACAATGTGAGTTAACTCCACTTTCCAGAAACGTACATTATCATGGAACATTCACATCCTAGAACATTGTCTTGTGGTAAAAATAGCGACATTAGTCACCAACCCTTGGCCAACCCTACATACAAGGCTGTCACCAACCCTACATTAGGGTGTCCCTTATTTGGGCGTTTTTTCAAAAATTCAGGGAAACTTTTGCTCCACCCCCCAATTTTTTTCCATTTGGTACCCTAAGACTGTGTGCAAAATCTTAAATCGATCAGATAATATTAACACGTGCCCCAAACGGCCTAAAGTTAGAAAATGTTGACTTTTTTCTAATTTTTTTGAAAATTTTTAAAAATATGTTTAAAAAATCCGTTTCCGAATAATAGGGCTCTAACACATTTAAACATTCATATTTGACCGTTTTTCATTACTAGTTAGGCCAAAATGCCCAGTTTGTAACCTAGTCACCAATCAGAAAATCATCAAATTTGTCCATTTTATACTAAGAATAGAAGAATCAAAAGGAAGTGGTAAACGACTTAAAACCGCAAAATTCCATGGCTAAACACTATTTGTAGACCATATTGATGTGGCTATAAATTTTCTGGAGCTCAAATTAATTATGGGTTGCTTAATTACAGACGCCATATTGGATTGCATTAAAACTAAAAAAAATTCTGGAAAAAAGGTATGGGCATGTTTGATATCGGGTAATGGGTGTTTGTGGTTTCTAAAATCAATTAAGACTAATAAAATTATCTTGGACAACTTTTTAAAGCTCTTTACGCAATTTAAGGGCCAGCATCTCCTAAGGGGTCATCCATAAATTACGTGAGGTCAAAAAGGGGGGGGAGGGGTTTGGAAAAATCTCACCAAATCTCACCAAGGGGGGAGGGGTGTCGATTAAAATCTCACGTCAACTTTTTAAGTTAGAAATTATACGATTTTCTTTTTTCAAGTATGAGAAACAGATAAGATACTTCAAATTATTTTTAAAAAGTTGTAGGTAAATCTCACTTGGGGGGGAGGGGGGGTCCAGCAAAATCTCACTAAATCTCACCAAGGGGGGAGGGGGGGTCCAGATTTTGGAAAAAACGCCTCACGTAATTTATGGATGACCCCTAATACAAGTGCAAACCATGTTTTCAGAACTATAGATATGTTAATAAATTCTAAACACATAAAACTGACAAGAGAAATTCTGGAAACAAGTTAAAAAAACAGACTCCAGTGTGTCCACGAGTATTTTATTCCATAAGTTAATTGAAAAGCTGGAGTTGATACAAAATTAACCCACTCTTCATAATAATTTAGTTATACTCTCAGAAGGTAAGCGATTAACCATGTTTATAGAGACTGTTCTTCTATTTTATCATAATTTTAAACATTAACATACAAAATAACAGCCGTTCAATTTATTAGTGTCATTAAAAAAATTAAACACTGTTATTTTGTCCGTGGCTGTAAGAAAGTTTAAATATCAACTACAATTTTAATAACTCTTCTACTTCACCCTTAGTTTTTTTCGCACTGACAACCTTTCATCAGTAAATGTCCTCGAGGAAGTACTAACGTTTCGTGTAAATTTTTCGTAAAAATTGTTTATGTAATTAAATTATTTTAAAGTGTCAGAGCCGTCTTTGTGAGAATGTAGAGGTAGGAAACTTACAGAGCGAAGAATAGCTGACTCACAAAAAGACTTTAAAGAAAGAATGATTTTAAGAAACTGTTGATAATATTTATGATACACAAATAGAAAATATAAGTGTGTTAGATTTTAATGGCTAATTTGTTCAATTGCAGGTATTTTTTACTTTGACGAATAAAATTATGTAAAATAGAAGAACAGTCTCTATAAACCTGGGTTAATTGCTTACCGTCTGATAGGTTAACTCAATTATAAAGAGCGGGTTAATCTTGTATTAACTTCAGCTTTTCAGCTAACTTACCAAATAAAATACTTGTGGACACACTGGAGTCTGTTTTTAAAATTGTTTCCAGAATTTCTCTTGCCAGTTTTATGTGTTTAGAATTTATTACCATATCTATAGTTCTGAAAACATGGTTTGTACTTGTATTAGGAGATATGCTGGCCCTTATAATTGCGTAAAGAGCTTTAAAAAGTTGTCTAAGATAATTTTATTAGTCTTAATTGAGTTTAGAAACCTCAAAGACCTATTAACCGATATCAAACATGCCCATACCTTTTTTCCAGAATTTTTTTTAGTTTTAATGCAATCCAATATGGCGTCTGTAACTTAGCAACCAATAATTAATTTGAGCTCCAGAAAATTTATATCCACATCAATATGGTCTACAAATGGTGTTTAGCCATGGAATTTTGCGGTTTTAAGTCGTTTACCACTTCCTTTTGATTCTTCTATTCTTAGTATAAAATGGATAAATTTGATGATTTTCTGATTGATGACTAGGTTACAAACTGGGCATTTTGCCCTAACTAGTAATGAAAAACGGTCTAATATGAATGTTTAAATGTGTTAGAGCCCTATTATTCGGAAACGGATTTTTTAAACATATTTTTAAAAATTTTCAAAAAAAATTAGAAAAAAGTCAAATTTTTCAAACTTTAGGCCGTTTGGGGCACGTGTTAATATTATCTGATCGATTTAAGATTTTGCACACAGTCTTAGGGTACCAAAAGGAAAAAAATTGGGGGGTGGAGCAAAAGTTTCCCAGACCTTCGATTTTAAGGGACACCCTACCCTACATACAAGGCTCTTGTCTGACGCCAAGGTAGAGACTTTTGATGTAAAGTTTAAATTTGCAGTTAACTCCTTGTTGCAACAAACACCTCAATTGTAAGATTTTCTCACTTGTTTTGCTAATCCTAAGTCATTCAGGAGACCAATTGCCGGCCGCCAAGATCGTACTGACATATTCTCCAACTTAATTCTCTAACTATACATCGTAAAACTACAATTTTGTTCGGTAAATACTGGTTTAAATGGACTTTAAATGGTGAAAATTCAATTGGGAGGTGTTAAAATACATAAGAATTACATAGACATAGACATAGACATAGAAAAAAGTTTATTGTTTTGGGCGTTTGCCCGTTAACAAATAACACAAACCATTATAAGGAACTTTACATTATCTTAGAATTCAGATTTTAAAAAAAATTAACACATTTTAAAAAGAATATACAAATCACTTTAATACAAGTTAAGACATAACAAACCGGGTGCAGGAACAAAATACAAACTAAAAGAAATCAATTAGAATCCTCTCCAATGTCCCGGCGGAGCCTAAAAACGGAAGTCAGGAAACATAGAATATTGAAATAGTTAGAGTTAGGCTCATTCAAAACAAAGGGAAAATTTTTTGCGTTTGATAAATATTTGTTTCGATAATAGCTATAAATAGGACATGAGTTAAATATATGATTCCATGTGTCAAATTCTTCGGTGTTACAAAAGGAACATTTGTTAGTAAAATAAACTTCAAATATCTGGCCCTTATAGAAGATTTTATTTTGATTTAAACGTAATTGGAAAATAATTCTTTTTACATAAATATCAGAGTCGGATAGTATATAGTTTTCAGGAGTGGGACAATTCTTTATTAGTTTATAGTGGGGAAAGTGGGTGCTATTCTCCATCATTGAGAAATCTCGTTGTAGGCATTGATCTCGACAAGTTTGTAACATATTAGGTAGATAATAGGAAGCCAGGTCAGGATTTTGAGATGTCCAAATAAAGTTAAATCCAAGGTTTTCAATAATTTTTTTGACTGATAAAGCCCAGTTATACTCGGGATTTGAGGAGAACATCGAGTTGGAAAATAACTTTTGGTAGCATATTTTGGTATATCTATCATCGGGTAATTTAAGAATTCTTATCCAATACTTCAACAACAATTTTACTAAGGTGACTGCAATAGGTGCCTGACCTAGTTCTAATCTTAGAATATAGCCTGGTATGTTTCTTGAGAGAGTAAATAATTTTTTAGCAAAAACACAAAAACACTTTTCCAATTCGAAGATGTTGTTTGCAGACCAAATTGGGGACCCATAAGTAAAAACAGATTGAATTAGTGATTCAAATAATTTAAACCATGATTTAATAGAGTTGGCTCGAGATCCAGTGAAAATAGACCATGACGCGCCGATTGCAGCAATTGCTTTTGATGTAAAATATCTTTTGGCCAGATTAAATTTTCCATTTGACGAAAAAGGAATTCCCAAATAGACGTATTCCCTTACTATATCTAACTCCGAGTTTTGATAAAAGAATTTATCCGATTTAGAAAGTTTTCCACCTCTCCTGAAAATCATAATTTTAGTTTTGTTGATGTTGACTGCCAAATTAAATTCAAAGCAAAATTTTTCGAGTAAGTTGAGCTTTTTTTGTAAATCAATGCGGGATTCAGCCAGGATTACTGCGTCGTCAGCGTAAAGTAGAATGTGCAGGAATATAGAAGAAGAGATGTGAACACCAGGAATATTGGATTCATTTAGTCGAGCAATTAAATTGTTGAGAAATAAGTTGAATAGTAAAGGGGACAGTATTTCTCCTTGTAGTACACCGGTATCCACGTTGAAAGAGTCTGTTGTTCCCATTGGGGTTCTAACTTTCGCTTTAGCTTTTTCGTACATATCTTTTAGGATGTTAATAAATTTTGGGCTAAGTGACAGTTTCCGGAGTACTGACCACATAAGAGAGTGATTAATACTGTCAAAAGCAGATTTAAGATCAATGAAAGCTGTGTATAACTTGCCCCGTTTTTTTCTGAGTTTATCTTGAATTAGGGAATTTAATATGAAAGCCTGATCGTTGCAGCTGTAACCCTTCCTAAATCCAGCTTGTTCTTCGTATAGAGAGTCTTTTAATTTAAGCCATAAGTTGAGTCTTTTATTTAAAATTGCAGTGAAAATCTTTCCGATTACAGGTATAAGAGATATCGGTCTATAGTTGCCTGGGTTAGAAGGGTCACCTTTCTTAAAAATGGGATGAATCAATATTTCTATCCATTTTTCGGGGTAGCATTTGGATTGTAGTACTTTATTGAGTGTTTCTGTTAGAAATTGAATTGCAGTTCTATTTAAATATTTAAAATATTCTGGTTTAAGGTTATCATGGCCAGGGCTTTTGTTGTTCTTAAGGGTCTTTAAGACTTCTTCTACCTCAGAGTCAGTTATGTTGCAATCCAGAATTGGGTCAAAGTCGCTTGGCGGACTATTTAAAGTTAGCTGGTTTAAGTGGTTTACGTTTAGATTTAGTTGTTTGCCTTTAAATAATTTTGAAAAATGATCAAACCACACATAGTTTGGTACGTTCGAGGACATGATAGGTTTCCTTCGTTTGAATTTTCGGATTATATTCCAAAAGGCTTGAGAATCTTTAGAGTTTAAAATTTCATTCTGAATTTTGGTAAAATAGTTTAATTTTTTAGATTTACACAACGTTTTATACTCGTTACGCATCTTTTTATAATTTTCAATATTGTCAGAATAATTGTTCGTTACCTTTTTAAGCGCTTTCTGCAGATTAGATTTTAGCTTATAACATTCGCTGTCATACCAAGAATTACATCATGTGAAGTATTTTCCACAAAAATTTTCTACGTAGCTTCCTAGAAATACAGTTTGATTTGCTTCTCCCAAAATTAGGGATTTTTAGGGGAAATAGGGATTGTTGTCCCACATAAACTCATAAACTACTTTTTTCACATATAGGGGAGAGTGCTGTACCTAAGGACGGTTGTACCTTCAGCCACCGCCTTTTAAAATTCGGGAAAAAATGGAAATTTGAATTTGTGGTTGAATTTGAATGTAAACCAGATGCTATCTTGTTGCTAACGTGAAATCAACTCTTTAAAATAATATTTATATTTAATACTAGGGAGCTACCGCCCCCTGCTCGCTATCGCTCGCCAACCCCCGTAAACTGCTGACGCAGGACCTTTTGGAATTGCTTCGCAATTCCCACAAATTCCAACTCGTTGAACTTAACACACTTTATAAAACAATTAAACAATTTACAGAAAAAACGTCAACCAACTTATTAAAAATACTTCAAATCCCCTCCATGAATAAATCTCCCTTAAATGTTTGAGTATATATTAACTCGAACTTATCAAAAATTTAAACGAAATGTTTTTAAAAATATTCATCTTAATTATTTTTAATCTATGATTATAAAAATAACTAATTCTAATTGTTTATCAATATTCGGACCAAACAAAAAATATTATTTTAAAGTAACTCGATAGTATAATATGCCTAGTGTTTATCATTCATATTTTTTTTAAACCCAGACTTGTTAAACAATACCGTTTAAGCAATTGAAAACAATAAGAGACAAAACATCACTATGTTTACAATTAATTTCGATAAAATCAGAATAAAAATTATAAATATTGGACAAAAAGTGTGAAATTTTAGTATAAAATGGCGTTCATGTAAGTTTTTAGAATATGTTTTTATCAGTCTTTGAGTGATATTTCATCAAGAAAGTACTTTTTTTAGAAGGTGAAAAAACATGTTTCATCTTAAAATAAAGCGTCAATCGGACGTTGTGATTGGATGCATAATAATTTGACTGACAGTACTTGCTTTATAACTGCGACCTTATCCGTTATCTAAAAAAATGGAAATATTTTAAAATTGAGAATTTTTTTGAAAAATCGAAGGGCTTACTCGGAAATCCGGAAAGAATCCGGACATTTTGATACCATATATGTGTCATTCGGTTCAGTAATTAAAAAGCCTTTCTCTGGAAACCGTTCACTAAAAACTTTTTAAAAATCGAAGGGCTTACTCGGAAATCCGGAAAGAATCCGGACATTTTGATACCATATATGTGTCATTCGGTTCAGTAATTAAAAAGCCTTTCTCTGGAAACCGTTCACTAAAAACTTTTTTTTAGAATAGAGAGATAATAAATTTACTGCTTTTAGGTGCTCAAAGTTTTTTTAGTGCATCACTACATTAATATTTTTCTTCCCTTTAAATTATAATACGATAAGTGTGATATAAGGGGCGAATCCCCGAGATTTTGACTTTTTATTTTTGATATTAGAAATTGTCAGATCTCAATTCTTTTATTTTTTATAGAACTTTAAATGCAAAAACACCTGCTGTTGTACCTTCGGACACCATACGTGTTGTACCTACGGACACGTTCTTGTGGGTGTCTATAGATAATCAGCGTTTTTGAATCAGGTTTCATTAAAGTGAATGCATTTTAATGTATATTAAATTAATTCTAAATGGTTATCTATTTGTCGGTGATTATTTTCAAGTGATTTTTACATGAAAAATCAAATATTTTGTGATCTAAACTACTTTTTTAGATTTTTGATTTTACTTTGCATTTATTATAAAATATGGTATAAAATCTTAAGCACCCTATCGCATTTAAGTATGATGATTACAAAAAACTTGAAATTTCCAGCGAAGAAGATTTGCGAATGTTATTACCACCAAATGCTTGCACAACTAAGTGTCGATCGAATTGTTTTTATGGATCAGTGAAGTGATCAGATCTATCAGCATGATTGATGAAACTATTACCTCAAACCTCAAACTTCGATCTGAAAATCCCATGTGATTTATGTATTTTTGGTAAAAAAGCAAGACTTTTATCATTCAACTTCGTTTTAATGATCATTTACGATCTAAAACTACATTACTTTAAAAAACCTATTCTCAATTTTAAAAATGTTTGAAATAGTTTATTAAAAGGTAATACACCAATTAAAATGTTCATTTTAAGCTTTTATCAACTAAAAGTTTCCTTTTTAAGGGTGTCCACAGGTACAACTGGGTCTGTCCATAGGGAGAGCACGTTGTTGTACCTATGGACACAAATTTTGTCAAGTTATTAAAATTAATTAAAAAACCAATTCTGAAGATTTTAGCTAATAAAAAACATTACCCTCTTTGCTAAGGTTAGGACTATAGGTTGGGCACTTTAAATGTTAAAAATGTGATTTTACCTGTCTTAGAAAAATCCAAACGTGATTTTTGTCCAAAGGTACAACACTCTCCCCTACTATCTATAAGTATTTGGAATTACAATATTTTTTGGGTTTTCTGCAGAACCACAAGGGGTCTCTGCAGAAAACCATTTCTTGAGAGGGTGGCCATGGCCTTTGAGAAACGGAAAATGAGGTTCAAATACTGGACTAGCCTGCTCATCACAGAGTCCGGACCATTGACGATATTCTGGACCAGTTAACTGGTCCAGAATATCGTCAATGGTCCGGAACAGAGAATAAGGAAATACACCAAGAATCGGTAATGCAATTGACTAGCCTTTTTTCCAAACCAAATGAAAAAAATCCTTGGGAAAAATTACGACTCTTAGCGGTGGCGTTTATATAATTGTTTTCGGGGTGGGCCCTCATATCCATTCTTATTTGTCAGGCCCCAGCTATAGATTTTTGCTCCCTAAGAGATAACTAGGTTAACCTTTGTCCCTCTAGGCCCTTCCATGGCTTATTTTAAGAATCCATTTTTGCTGCAATGTTTCTTTTGATTAGTTTAATTTAATGTAAGAAATTTGTGATAATACAGAATGCCAAGTGCAACAGGGGAGTCTAGGGATCATATAACAGATAATTTTAAGAAATTTGACTCTTAAAAACAGTATTTTAACTCGTTTTTAACCGCCTAGTCAGAATATCGTGAGGGGGGCTTTTACCCCATTTTATACACCCCTGGCTGGTTGGGAGTATGTCACATTAAGTAACTGGTGTAATTTCTGCTCGTGAAGTCCAAATAAGCCATTCAAAGTAATTAATTTGTCGGTTTTCTTGGAATTCTTACGTATTCAAATAATAACTGGTTGTTAGTATGTATAACAATAAATCAATCAAAAGCGCTGTATTTTAAAATCACCTAAAATTATCCACCTATTGAATGGAGATTTTTTCTCTAATCGTACACGATTTTCACTTTTGTGAAATAGTATCGTGTGTCCCTTTTTCCGGATCTTATATTTCAGGGAGAGATATATTTTTACTACTCATTATTTGGCACTTAAGTATGACATATCAAAGCCTTCTCTATACATAGCACCTCTATGGCATTGTTGTAGCAAATGTCCTTCCCCAAAAATTTCATGTTTTGTCCCCCTAGGGGCCAGGAAGACGGGCCATGTCAACTGGGCAGGGTCGACGATTCCATTTCTTTTCAGAATAAATATTCATGAAGGTGGCCCCTTTTTTAGGGTTAGATGAGAAGATTCTATTCTGTTAACAAGGGTTGAAGCCTCCTTTTCGAAGAGTAATTTCGTGTTCTCGTTGGCCTTGGAGCAATCAATTAGTGGTGAATTCGTTCGAAATTATTGTGACTTGTCGCGATGAAGGGTCGATGGAGAATTTCCGGTTGGCTAATTTGAGTCGTTTCCGGTCTTCTTTACAGGTGCTCGTCCTTTTCCTTTAAAGCGCGTCGTTGTTGTAAACTGTGTTTAAGCTTTAATGACTCCGTTTAGAAGTTTTTTTATTAGGAGGATCATAGTAATTGTGAGGAGTATTATTGTTCGGACGTTGACTGTGTATGTGCCTAAGGGCTGTAGAGTTGCGGTTATATTGAGAGTTCTTTCTTGGATTTCTGATTTTGAACCTCAAAGCTGGAAAATATGTATGCCTCTGAAATAGGAGTATTTTGCAGTGATTTCGAGAAAATTTTGCAATAATTATTTTCCCGTTGTAATAAATACCTTAATCAAATGTAGTTTTCAATGAGTGTGATGAATAAAACATATATATTTATGCAGGGCAACTCGGCTTTTTTGCAAAAGTGGATACTTCAAAAATATCTCTTAATCTCTTGAATTTCCAATTAAATTAATTTTATTTTTAAATTCCAAATTATAGAAAAATTAGTTGTGATGTACTTTTTAGAAATGTTAAACTGTTAACTTATAGCAAGTTATAAAATAAAAACACACAGACAACTCCATCAACATTGTGTCATCATCGTTTCATTAGGTCTTTTTTATTTGGATAAGTTTAATTTAATCCCTGAACTTGGTGAGATCTTTCAAATATTTTAAAATATATATATATATATTGTTTCTTGAATTTATAAGTTTGCTGGGGGAATAACTTTGCGCAATCCACTACTATTCCTATTTTAGATATCTTTTTAGTTTATATAAAGCTTTTATTATTAGTTTAATTCCGCTCTTTTTGATTACGTATCCCCGGGTAAAATATTCATCCATTATTTGCATTCTCTAATTCTAATCAAAAAACAAAAATCATTACTTTTTCCTTCAATCCACAACAAACTAAATAAAACTCACAGCAAACCACTTAAAACCAAACTAACAAATGAAAGTGAGGTTAAGACCAAAGGTCAAACACAACCCCAACAGTGTTTATTCGTATTAAGCCTTGCTTAAACGTCATATGGGTACGATTCGATTCGGAATTTCCCACAGTTCCCTTTTTCCATTCGGTCGCTAGTTGGCCACTGTTTAATGCGAGAGGGGGGAGGGTGTCCATTGTGCCCCTCATTAGAGTGAGCGAAATGAAGAAGGATCCCACAAATAAAACGATAATCGCCGGAGGAAGGGGTCACGGCAGCAGATATTATTTTATGGCGGCGCTTCTGCTGCTTTTGGCCCCGCCCCTCTGCTGTAGTTGGTGCTTCGGGGGTCTTCTGGAAACTACGTCATGTCGGAGGGACGATTTTTTATAAGATGGCCGGGAATGTTGTTATGTAATAGGGGAGTAATTTAATCGAAAGTCAATATTTTTTAAAATTCTTCTTGTCTGTTTTCTTTTGATAGTGAAAATGCGTAGATTTTATGATGATGAATGAAGAAAAGCACCTTTTGTTGTCTACAGTAAAAATGCATACATTCTTAATAACTATAGTTAATGTAATGTTTTGATTTTATATAGTTAATGTTTAACCCTTAACAGTGACATTTATTTCAGAAAAATTGACCAAACATGGATACTTTTTTGACTGTTTAATTTTCTTCTTTATATTATTAGAAAATAGTTTTTATAACAAAAATCAAATTTAAATGAAATTAACAAGTGTATTAATTATTTTAAAATACACATAAAAAGTATTGGATTGCACACACATCATTCAATTAGGAGGAAAATTATCCAAACATAATGTCTCCTAATCTCTCTAAACGAAGAACAATCTCTATCATCATCGAAACGAACTCAGTTCGGGCATCACAAATTCTGCACGTAATAGTTGCCCGAGCTCAGATCGGGAGTTAATGTTTTGATAACTATAGTTTTAAAAACATTGTACTAGCCTTTTTAAGACAACTTTATAGTATTCTTATTTGGTAATTGAATAGTGCTATTTTATAATCCCTCTTCTAATCTGATCTATGGCTAATCTATGAATCAGTGGTTTTGAATTCACCAAAGTGATTTGGTATATTCTTATTTCTTATAGTATATTAGGTAATGAAAAATATTTTGATGATGATGATTTTTTTCAAAATGTTTAAAAGTACGTATTTACATCATTTTATAAGTTATGAAAATATGTCGTTATACTTGGTACACCAAATACATACCAAGAAAACCGTGCGAGTTAATATACAACCATCCCCTAATCTACGTGGTTCTTTTTCGGTGCCCTCGATCTGGCGCTCGTAAATTTCCGCAGTAATCTGCTCGTTGAGTTTTTACGCGGGGCGATTATTTGCGGAGCGCTTTGAACAAGAGAAGACCAACCTCCCAGAAAAAAAAAATCATCGCCAACGATAACAATGAAAGAAACGGTAAAAAAATCATCGCAACGCGTTTACGATGTCCACTGCAGTTATGCCTCTTTTTGCTCCGGTAAATACTGATGAGAAAAAGAATCGATGAGGGGGAGAGAGGCTGTTGGAAATGATTACGTACGTCAAAAGAACAGAAGGGGGAGGGTCGGAATGATGCCAGATTCGCTGATGTCTTCAGGAAGGGGAATATCGATCGGACCTTCTTCTTTCTTGCTGACCGATACCTTTCTTTAGACGTCTTCTGGACAATGCAGGTGTATGGAGCGAAGGAAGGAAATTGTCCTCTTTCTTGCTTTTTTTTCTCTTTCTTTCTCTTTGGGGATGTCTTGTTCTTAGAGGATATTGCTGACAGTCCCTGATGTAACCTTTGAGGGGTCGTATGTTAATTGAGCCGTATGATATTGTGAAACGCCCTGGTTATTATATTGTTACATTTCCTTAACCTTTAGTTGAACAGAATACTGTCTTTTAATTTTACCTTAAGTTATTTCTCAAGGATTATTTATTTGCAGCAGCACAAAAAATGTCTGAAAAAGTAGTCTGAATAAGAATGAAATGTATTTTTTTACTGTCATGATCAAATTAAGTTTTTGAAAATAATTCCGATTCAACTAACTCAGTTTTTCTCCAAGTATACAGTTATTTAATATTTTGAGGCTTTCTTTTTCTAGTAATTAAGAATATGGAAAAGTAGGCGTCTTAGAAATTTTATAGGATGGGTTGGGATAAAATGGGTCAATTTTTAGGTACTTTCATATTCTAAGTTTTATTTCATCAAAACTATTACTTTTTAATGATTTCTTTCAATTGGATCTTGACATTACAACCCTTTAGAACATTTTCATCTAATTTTATCAAATATTTTTCAGTTATAAATTGGTTAAACTTAGCATCAAAAGTAGTGACCTATTTTACCCCAACGTGGGGCAAAATGGGCCTCATTGCAAAAAGATGTCAAAAATATTTTTATTACTAAATATACATGCAAATAAGAAAAAAGGCAATCGGCTAAGCCGTTTTTATCTGAAAAAATTTGTTTTAAGTTGTACTTGAGTGAAATTGTAAAAGTCCTAAGTTAATGAACATTTTTCAAAAGTAGCAATTAAAATACTTCATTTTGAGAAAAAATAAACTTGTTTGACAGTTCAATGTATATTTGAAGGAAATAAGTTAAAAACATTGTTTTTACTTAATACAAAAGGCCTCCTAACTATGACCCATTTTACCCCAAGTACAAAATATGGTTATAAAAGCTAAAATATTTTATATTTTTCTAAGCTGATTGGCTTGAAATGTCTCTCAGACTTTCTTTTATGAAAAACTATTGCAAAAGTATTCTGTAATTTATTACAATATATAGTTATTTCGAAGTTGGTAAACCCTGTTTTTTCAATGACATCATTTACGGTTCAAATTAAATATTTTTTCAGTCCTCAAATTCATAAATCTTAATTTTTGACAGTCGAAAAAGGTTGCCAACAGATTAAAGAATATAATTTAAAAAATTGGTGAAAAAAATTCAATTCAAATTTGATTTATATCGAGTTAATTAAAACTGACCCATTTTACCCCAAGACCCACTTTACCCCAACCCACCCTAGAATCTCAATTTGGTCAAGGCAAACTGTTCGAAGATTTCCTCAAAAGATGATTTTTTATAATTTCTGGAATAACGATGGCTAATTTATAATGTTTAGTAAAATTTGCATTATGATGTATGATGTGAATAAACTCAAAAGTACCAATATGAAATCACAATTTTCAGCATGTACTTAAAAATATTTAACTTATTAATCTCCACATGTATACGTAAGTAATTATATTTTATTCCTATGGAAATCTGTAAACTGAAGATAATCGTTCTGTGAAATATTTTCCCCATTAAGAAACTGTGATCACCCAACTTGATTTGGAAATCCAAGAATGCGAAAAATTATGATTATATTACTCAATCATGTACGAGTTACTTGTACTCGTAATCCTCATAACCAAATAAGTTTTTTAGGAATTTCGCTTCAATCTGATACCAACTCATTCAAGATTCTTAGGCCTTAAGCCATAGTCGCTTTAATAATAATTCCCTGTCGCTTTAACTCAATGTTTTCACGTCTGAATTACATTTCCATCGCAATCTTCGAAGTGTGCGGGCAGTCACGTGCCGATGATAAATGTTCGACCTCCCGGGCCCAAGGCCGCCTCATTAGGCCGTGTTTGCAGAGCCCTAAAGCGCGTGAAATGGAAGGCCCTCACCCCGGATACTCCATTCCAGAACGTGTCAAATGGAAACAGCTGATCCACCCCCACTAGGCTTCGAGAGATTTAATTCGATTAGCACCTCAAGGAGACGAGAGTTTATACCTATGATGAATTCCGAATTATTTTTATTGTCTGATAGTTTTGAATTATCATGCCTTGGATTGGGTTACCCTTTCATTCTCAGGCCGCCCAAGATTGCCAGTGGATCACATTGAAAATATGGGGCGGCTAGGTCTGAAAGGGTTAACGGGGTGTTTGTGTTGTTTCTCTGTTGATTGGATTGGGTGTAGCATGAAGGTTTGGTTGGGATTGGTATGAGAAGAAATTGTTTTCCTGAGCTCGTTACTTGCGGTGTGGTCTGTTAATTAAGGTTCAAGGATGTCCATGATAATATTTGAATTTTCGATTAGTTGTCCATTGTGTTTTTTTACACACACCAGACAATGTGAAAAGTTTTTTCTAAATTAATTACTAAGCAATTTAATTTATATATAGTTTTATTCATGTTAAATCACACTTATTTAACAGTTTAACTTTAACAGAAAGATGTAGTTTCATACACTCCGACTACTCTTCTAGAAATCTTGACAAATTCAACTGCAAATTTAACGTAATTTCTCTTTCAACAGCATTTCAGTAAAATTGCATTATGGAGTTGTAGTTTTTGACTAGAAATGTAGGTTTTTTTAGCTAGAAATTTTTAGATTTCCACATCTGAGTTCATGGTAGATATATGCATTTTATACTTAGATGAGTTATTTTATTAGTTCTTTTTTTAAAACAGACATAGCCTCCATCAGTACAGTAATATTTTTAAACAAGTATAGTATACCATACAATAGTAGAGCAGGGAAGGGAATTAATTGCTCAAAATAATAAAACCAACCACAATCATTTTTGATATTAAGATACTTAAGGAAACATATACAACATATTTTACTACATTAATAACAATAGTTTATATTTCAGTACTCTAACAAAGATCACCTTTTATCACCTTCAGTTGTTTTACCTTTTCAAAATTATTACGTTATGTTAATTGAATCGCTTTCTGAAACGTGTCAAAAGCCACTTTTTTCAAAAAAGGAGTTATTGGTGTCATGGTATTCTGTAGGGGTATACACACATTTTAAAGTAAGAATTATAAAAATAACATGATTTTAAAATAGTTTTCCAGCATGTTTAATTTCAGCTTAAGTGCAAAAACTGTCACAGGTTTCTCCACTTAAATTGCGGGGAATTTTGTTCACGCAGTCTCATCTGCAGCTTGTTTGGGACGGTTGTTTTTTATTTAATAGCATACAAACACTATAGATCAGAGTTTCTCAAACTGTGGGTCGCGACCCACTGGTGGGTCGCCAGTCAGTTTTTGGTGGGTCGCGAGAAGATTTTTAATTTTTCACAAACGGTGTTATTGACTTTTGAATTATCAAACTATTAGTTGAACTTTTGAAATTATCAAATTACCATACTATAGTAAAAAGAATAAAAATTTGAGGAAAAACTACACTACTTGGAGTGGAACGGAAAAGGCAATTAATGTAAATACGTACTATGTATGTCACTTTAATGTGCCGATAATGCAAATCTAGTCGGTTATTCAAATAAGATTTGAAAAAAATATTTAGTGTTTCTCCCCATCCACACTGGGGGGGTCAATGCAAGAATTTTCTTGGGAAATGATGCAACTGATGTAATTTATCCCATATTGCTAAAAAACAAGTTAAAACCATGTTTTTAAGGGTCAAATTTTAAAAATTTCTCTGGGGGAGTACCCCAAGACCCCCCTTTTTACTGTAGGGATCATTGTTAGACCATAATTAAACTATTTCATACCCTTGTAACTAAATAGTTGGTGTACACCCCCAGTCAAAGAAGTTAAAATTCTGTGGGGAGGGGCATGAGATAATTATTTCAGTTCAGTTAATTATAAATAACTGAACTGAAGTCGGTGGGTCGCGTTAGATTTTGTTTCTCAAAAGTGGGTCGCGATGTTAAAAAGTATGAGAACCCCTGCTATAGATGATTGGAAAAGTCATTCTTTATAGGTTAGGCCCATCAAGCCTTAGTAAACACCATATTTTTAAAGTTTTTTACTAATCTTCAAGACTAAGGAAGTTTTGGTATCTATATATTTAAAATGTACATGCTTGTGGCCATTTATTACATCTTTTTAATTGAGATTTTGAATCTTTGAACCACTTTATTAAAAAGGGACATCCAATCCATACGCCAGATATTAATATTGAACTAATTATATATTATAACTAATTATAACTATTGAACTAACTAATTTTGTAGACTTTTAAAGCAAAATCATATGACTGTCCACAAAGTTACATCTAAATTCTAAACAACTAATTGACTTCGAAGATGTCTATATTAACATTTTGAATTGGCTGACCACTATTTTTGCGTCTAGAGTTGAAATCTTTCATAAAAAAGGTATTTTTACATCCACTAACTAAAAGAGAAAAAAATAAGAATTCTATAATAATTTTATGGGTTAGTATTTAATAAGGACATGTTATTTTAAACTAATATTCCCACTTTTATTACGAAATCCTTAAATAAATTAGAGTTAAGCTCTGAAAATAGGCCTGAATACTCTGTTTATTGCAGAAACCTGTCAAATGCAAATATTTCAATAATATTTTTTGAAAATAATAAAAACATTAAAAAAATTCTTTTTGCCTGCAATATGTCCAAATTAGGCCTACTATAAGAAAAAGATCTTAAAAATGTAGTAAGCTTCGATACAGTTTTTCTCGTTTATCTCAAAACAAGAAAAGTGGCGTTTGACATGTTTTAGAAATAAGCAATTAAAAAAGTTTAAAAATTAATTTAAAAACTAAAGGAGATAGAGCAAAAACCGTAGTAAGATTATTGTTGTTAACGTTATGAAAAACTCACTGAAAAAAATTTCATAAAAATATCGTGAATATTCGTGGAGAAATTAGCGCGTGAAAATATGACTTTTTCAGGCATCAAAAAAGAAAAAGTTCGTAAATTTGCAAAGTTTTCAGTGTTTTTGCGTAGTTTTGTGTTTTTTTAGTTGAATGAAGACATAATCAAAGAATCAAAAACACTTGCAAATTTGCGGACTTTTTTTGAGGACTGAAAAAGCTATTTTTACTTGCTAATAAATGCGCGAATATTCACGATATTTTCATGAATTTTTTTTTCAGTGAGTTTTTCATAACGCTGGCAACAATTCTCTTATTAAGGTTTTTGCTCTATTTCCTTTAGTTTTTAAATTAATTTTTTAACTTTTTTGCTTCGCTGCTAATGGAGCTGTTAGTCATCTCAATGGATTCTCCAGGGTCACTTACCTAGTTACCTTACTTCCATGACCCGTGGAGACGTTGGTTCCAAATAAAAGCCCCGAAACATCCTGTATATTCTAATGGAAGACATTAACTTTGAACACATTTTTTTTAAGTTCAATTCAAAATAATGTTTTTAACCCTTAATCCCCAACACTACATATATAAACTACACAAAACTTTTCTTCTCGTTTTCCATTCCACTTTCAATTACTGTCTGAATCAACCGCCCTTCCCTTCTCACGAGGTCGCGCCGAGGGCGCGAAAATTGAATTCAAAATGGATAAGAGCGTGGTGATTTACGATGGAGGTCATAAGCCGCGAGAAGAGATCGTTCAGAGAGATTGAGGTGCAATGGTCGAATCTTTAGGGACAAACTGAGTGCAGATGGCAAAAATAAAAGTACTGGTCTATTGCTGATTTTCTAATCACTCATTATACAGGTTGTCCCATAAATAGTGGGTCACACTTCTAGGGGGGATAGTAGATACCTAGACGAGTCAGAATCACATAGGATTTATGGGTCCCAGACTAAATTCCAGGGAGTTAAAAATGGAGCGACACCCCCGAAAAATTATTGAAAAATTCAATTTGTAGAACTACTATTGGTAAAAACTTAATTATGGTCTCAAAAACTGTGATTTAATATGATCTTTAAAAATTAAAATTATCTCAAAAGTCTTCACCTTAAATTTTTTTTAAAAACCACAAAAAAATTTGAAAATTCTGCCAAAACCTCATTTTGTATTTCGAAATCCTTTCTTTTGATTTCATAATCTGAAAGATCATAGTTGTAAACCCTTAAGTCCAAAGTTTCCTGTAAAAACCATCAATATTAAACGCTTGAGATCCCCTGTTAAAGTTCGTTTTTTGCGAGCGCAAACTAGTTTCCTAGAGCTGGTTTCCAAAACGGCACTTCGCGGAAGCAAAAAACGGACTTAAACCATGCTTTTTCGAATCAAGTCTCAAGTCTTAATCTTTGCAAGTGCATTCATGTATTTCTAGAAAATTTGTGAAAAAATTGTGTTTTGAAAAGGGAATAGAGGAATATGTGAGAAAACTCCAGCTCTCAAGCGTCGCCTCCAACCGTGGACCGGTTTCGCCCTTGTTAGGGTTCATCAGCACGGTGCTGATGAGCCCTAACAAGAGCGAAACAGGTCCACGGTTGGAGGCGACGCTTGAGAGCTGGAGTTTTCTCAAATGGTGTTTTATTGACAGGTTTTCTTCCAAGAAAAAAGTCTTATTGAGAAAACGGACACATTTTAATAATCAAATTTACTTCGAAGTTTTGTTGGATTTTTCGGCATTTCGTATTAGCTGTCATAACCCTGCTTGTAGTCAAATCTCCATCTTGAAACTTCTTGCTCATAATATATATTGCCTTAGAGTACGATACGGTGAGAAAATTTCAGATTTTTATCTTATGCCCCACCAGAGATATAGACCCCTCAAAATAGCGATTTTTGACAAACTGTCAACTTTGGGATTTTTGTATTAAAAGAAAAACAAAGTCTCAGCCTTTCAATTTTGTATATTAGTTAAAGTATTCTGACTATCTGTAAAAAAATATACTGCGGTGGCAGGAAAAGAGTCCGTTTGAAAACGGATCATTCTCTAAAAAACTTTTTTAACTTTGAACTCAATTTCTACCAATTTCAATTTGCATCAGTCTTACAGATCGTTTTCTTTCAAACAATTTTGCTTCAAACCCCGTTTGATTTGGGGATTTTAAAGAGGATATTTTTGCATTTTTGTAAACCGTCGAATTAGCGAAAAGTGTCGAAATTGACGAATTTTGAATGGCTGCTATGGACCAACAAAATAGGTTAAATTAAAAAGTATGTTTTTTATCTTCTCTTAAGTGAGAGTTGGTGTATAAAAAAGTCAGATCTTTTAAAAATGGTCGAGCGATCAATTTTACTTTTTTTAGATAACTTAAAATGGAATGACCGAGACGAAAATTTATAAAGTTTCGGTCCATATTTAAGAATTACTTTTATATTCTAACCATATTTTACGTTATTTTAAGAACCCATTTTTGGATGCAATGCAATTTCTTTCAATAAAGTAGCGAGTGTCCTAATTAACAACAGAACTAGAGCGTTGTTAGTTTGAGGAAAAACAAAGGGATTTTTAAATGTGTTAATTTTTGTGTGGAGTCTTTGCAGTATCATTTAAGTTGGCATTATGTAGACTGGATCGACTTTGTTAGATTGAATAGTGTTTTATGATAAAAATATGTGTTCTAATACCAAATATTGTTTCATTTAAGAGAAGTTCTTGATGAAGGAAGCTTAAAACTTATTTTGAGAAAAAATGTACTGTACACACCCACGGCACCTTCAAAGTTAAATACAATAAAAAGTAAAACTTCCCACAATTTAATTCTCTGCAGAAATCTATAAACATGTGGGAAAGATAAACCACAAACCATCATTTTTTGAAAAGAAAAATCAAGTTAATGAAGGAAATTCGTGATTACAATTCTCTGAAGCCATCACTCAATTTATCTTCAACCGAGTATCTATTAAAACTTCCGCTTATATTACAAATTTTTAACTCCCACTTAATAACATTAAAGGTATTCAAGGAATTAAAATAGCCTTTAACTTTAAACTTTTTGAGAAACTCTCTTCAAAGTTCGTCCTCATCTCAGTTCACATACGTCCACAACAGAACTCGTCCATCATTTTAATTGCAGAGCGAGGGGTTGAGCATCCCTCAAATCCCCGATTAAAAGCCACGTGAATCTTTTCACTCAATCACCCACCAATCTCCAATTAGATAGTTTAAAACCCGAAACTTCCCAAAACTCCTCTTCTTTGAAAATTCCTCGGGATTTTCCCAAATAGATTTTTGGGAAAGTTTACGGCGGGGATAAAAACGTTTCCATGCTACTCCGAAACCCTCTCCCAAGAACTTTTAATTGGTGTCTAATTTCAAGAGAGTTTTACGTGAGTGGCATCACCTGAAGAAAAGTTTCAGTAATAAATTCCCTGAAAAGAGGACCAACCCCTGCGAAAAGCTCGTTTCCCTTGCAGGAAAAATGTCTAATTACTGAACTTCTCAGAGCGTGGATTATTATCGCGGTATAAATAAATAAGCGAGTGTGAAATTGCCAGATTATGGTTTGTTGAAGAGATTTTAATAAAATTTAACTGGCAACACATCGAAGTCGTTTATCAGCAGCGCCGTCTCTCGTGAAGAACCGGAAGTTTTACTTTTAATCACTGTTCCGGAAAGTTTGCGTTCGGAATTTTTATGCGCCCCTTTTTGAAAAGCGCTGCCCTGTTTTCAAAGATGGATGGGGAGGTGGTTTTAATCGTATTTGTAACGAATTGCGCGTGAAAAATGGATGGAACCCGCCTCGCATCCATCTTGTTGCGGAATATTTTGGATAATTTAGAAGTTTCGAGTTACCAAATAAACTTTTAAGTGCGATACTTAGGGCCCAAGTTTGTGCAAGAGCGAGAATTTTTATTGCTAGCTCTAATCTCACTGTCGATATTTTTGTTTAGACGTCATCTGGTACGAAAGTTTTCCTGGCATTTTTAATGCAGTTTGATCAGTTGGAGTTATGATAGACACAATGTTCAATGTAAAACTAAAAACTTATTTCCAAGAGTATTATATACTCTAAAGTGAACAAATATCCTTGATACATTCTTCAACTTGCTTACTTTAAACGATTCAAGTTTTGATGCTAAGCGTGTAACTAAAAAGAGTTATACTACACTCTATTCATTTAGAATTGGCGCTTGAAAAATAGTGCTTTCCCCCACGCTAGAAACGTAACCATAGTTACGCTCTTCGAGCAGCCAATAGTAAGCCTTCTTTTTGACGAGGATAGTTGCTATGGTTACCGATCGGTGGTGGGGGAAGGAAATATTTTCAAGCGCCAGTTCAAAATGAACAGGGTATAGACAGCAACGTTAGTTGACCCTACGACGTCACTAACAAACAAAGTAGTTCCCATTGCGGTGCCTGAATTTCGAGTAAAACGAAGAACGTCAATTTTTAAATACGATTTATTCGTTAAATCCATGTACATAATAGTCTTTTTATCACGATTTGCGTACCAAAACTCCCCCTATCAACCCAACAGGCTTTATGTTTATACCCATTTTCTTCTTCCGTGTAGTGACGTACTGGGTTCAGGAAACGTTACTGTTGAGTATAGAAAGGTTTACATTATATATTATTACTAAATTCAGCAATACAATGATGCACTTAAAAGTTTGTTTTAATATGATTGATCATTTTTTCTTAATATATTCTGAGAATTCTTAAAAATAGTAGTAAAAATAGTAGTAATTCTTTTAGTAGTTTTTTTTCGTATTATTAACACCTCAAGTCACTCTACTTGTTTTAATAAAATTTGTATAGTTAGCAGTAAATTGATTAAACCATTAAAATGTATAAAAAAATCAGAAAAAAATTTTATGTAATGCCCTTGTCATCGAAATGAGACACTAAAAATTTCCAACCGTTTATTAGTTTTCAATATAAAGAAATAAGAATCAAGGGAAAATATTTTGGAAAGGGATTGAACTTGTCATGCAAAGAACAGGAAAAATAGTTGAAAATGCAAGTGGTTACAAAAACATTTAATAATAGATAATTATTTTTAGATTAAAAAAATTTAGTTGTTTTTATGGGAAGAAAATAGGTCAATTTCTGAGTGAGAGATAGGGAATGCAACACTTGTGGAAGTTCAAGATTTCGACTATAATAAATCATTGATGGGGTTATAAAACGCATTTCTTAAATTTTTTTAGATTTTTTTATCATTAGTTTTTTTAAAAGTAATTTTCAAAAATTACTCTCGCTAGAATTGGAGGTGTGGCTTACATGACGTCACAACTGCTTTCTCTCGAACCTTCAACCAATCAATATTTTCAAAGGAAAGGATTTAATCATTGGATTTAAATATTGCTCATGCGCCAAAGGCAAAAGTAACTTCATGTGCTAAACCCCGCTTTTTCGCAAACCCTTCTGCGCATTGTAGTTTTTAATTAAAAAAAATAACAAGTGATCGGATTTCAAAAATTCCTTTTCCAATCATATTTTCTAATGAAGCTTTATTAAAATAAATGAACTTTGAAAAATCGTTGCATTCCCTATTACCACTACTAAATCCCTGCTTTATCCAAGGTAGTAATGAAGGTAGGAAACAAACAACCATGCAGGAGATAATGGTAGATTTATAAGCTTTAGGATATATTTACTCCTTTTTGTCTCATCCCCTAGGATCGACGTCCGTTCTTATCTTGTTTAATCCGACATAACGGACGTCCTTTCAGTGCTGGGTGTTCGTCAAGGTGACCCTTGCCAGATTCTTCGATGCATCAAGGGAGAGAAGGGGTCACGGAAGATTCTCCTCCATCAACACCATCCGGGACATTCCCTCCTCTCGAGATCCCAAGGGGTGACGGTTATGGATGCGACATCAATGGGATGATGTCGGAGATGATGGCTCAGAATGTTTTCCCAAGTAAGACCTATTGGACGAGATTGCGGATGTTGTCAGGAAAAGCTGTTTATTTAGGTGGAGGCCATTTCGTATGCTCAAATTCCCTTCATCGTGCTTGTTTTTGGTTACCAACAAAGCATAATACAAAGCATGGCCAACAAAGAGAAATTTTTCCCATCAAAATTTAGTTAATTATTAGAGAAAACTAATTATTTTGCTTAAATAACTTTATTTTAATTGCATTACATAAAACAATAAAACATCAAATTAACCATTAGGTAAGCCCAAACCCCCTTTGTTCTTTTTTTGTACAAAATGGTTAGCAGTGCCTAAATTCCAAAAATTAATTTTGTTCCGGGGACACTTAACGTATCGTTAAATCTTGTGTTGTTAAAATTAAAAGCTTGAATTTTTTTCCAATTTAATTTTTTTTGTATTTTGAAATTATTTTTGCAAGAAACAAGATTCAAATCCTTCCGCGTAGTGACGTACTGGGTTCAGGAAACGTTGCTCTGTGAAGTACAGCTCTCGTTTGAATGTACGATTCTGTATTCCTTTTTGTTTTGGTAAGAAAGGCTTCCCTGTAGAACTCGTTTCTCCGCGAGGGTTCTTACTATGCGGAGAAGGCAACATTTCTCAACCCAAGCTTTTTATTTGAGGTTGGAAATTTTAAAGCTTAAAAAAATTAATAAACGGGAAAACAATACCTTAAACTAATAGTGTTAGGAAAGTTTTGATCTCCCCCTTCTTGAGGGAACCTTTGAATTCGATGTTTTGGGATTTAAGGTATTTTGTGGCAACTAGTTTTTAGGTCGTATTTTTATGCTAATCACCTTGTAAAGCATAAATCCGACCTAAATTCGATGCTTCGCTTTCCCTTCATTTTTCAAGCTTTCCATCTTTTTGCTATATAAGTATTTGTCTGTTCTCTGCAGATCTCTGAAGTTATTTTAACTTTATTAAAATAAGTTTATATTTTTAATTAGTCATTTTCTTTAACGATCACAAACTTCCCCACAAACTCGGCTGTTGGTTAGTTTAATTTAAAAATAAATATTGCCTGCCATTTGAAACAGGATTCAGAAAAAAATATGAGTGCGAATGATCAATACCTATAAAAACTAAATCAGATGGCATTAAAGTCATATGCATGATATCATATGTATGACAAAAAGAGGGCTGTACCCACAATTGCATGTGACCATTTCCCAAAGAGTTTCTTGGAAAAATAATTCTAGCTGTAAAATTTAATCTGCATTATTTGAAAAACACTACAAAAGAGAAAAAGCGCAGTCTGAAGAACTAATTCTGTATCATTAAAAAAAAAGAACGGTTTTAAATGTAGAAAATGTATATGGCCACTTCTTGTTCAAATTTTCCTGTCTTCCGATAAAAATTTTAAAGATAAATTATGAAAACTTTATAAGTAGCATATTTTACTATGCATAACATAAAATATTCATTCTACAGAAATATTATGAATCTTGTAAATTTTAATTTATGATTTAAAATTTTTTACGCATCTTAAAATATTTCGTTCCCAATATTCTTGAGTTTGAAGGCTACAGAGTAAATAAAAGTTTCCTTTCATAACTAAAACCCAGTAGTAAATATAACCGCAATTGACCGTGAGTTTGCTGGTGAGAGAATTTTCGCATTGAAATAATATCCGCCCACCTCAAGTCCCCAGAGATACAATTTCCTTAGAATAAATTGCGATTTCGTGCCTAATCCGAACCGTTATCCCCCTCTTACCCACCTCAATCGAACGACAGATAACAGGTGTCGGATTCCGCGCGTGAATTCGGAATGGACGAATAAATGAGCTGGTAAGAGTGACACTGGTGTAAGATAAAAAATTATAAATTTGTGTTAAGCACATGGATTTGTTTTTTGTTTGAGAGAGAGAGAGCTCTCATACTATCTCTACCCAATAGACAAAAATTAATTTTTGAAGTTTTGAGGTAACATTTTTGGGGCTTCCTAAAATGTCAACAATACTAGACGCCGCGCCGTAACAAAAAATACACCATTCGCTAAGAAGTTTAAATTACTTGTGCCACTTTCACTCCAAACAGCTAAATTGAAACATCCTATGAGAGAAAGGAGGCAGTGCCCTATTTTTTTGTACAATGAATTTTCTTGCACGATTTGCTCCTGTGCAACCTTAAACCTGCGTAAGTAGACATAAAACATAGACTTTATAAAACAATATAAAGATTATTTTTGTGTCTACTTCACATTCACAAAAAATGGATCCAAAAAGATTCCTTTTTACAAATTAAAGTTTTTTTTTGTTTGCAGAAAAAGAGCGGCAGTTTAGAATAACTAAAACCCAAATTATTATTGATATTTTTTCAATACACTTATTATTGATATATTTTTTCAACATATGACATAAATATATTTATTACCCTTAATTTGGATTCAGCATTCCAAGAAATGTTAATTAAATAAAAGGATAGAAAAAATGAAATTCAACGAATGAATTTTAGATTTTAATACTATCTGGTTTTTAAAAAAGATAGAAACACCCGATTCGAGCATAATATTAAGAAGATTAAACTGAGCATTTTTTGAGAATAGAATAAAACTCAACTTTCTTGTGGTAAACACAAAATTCTACTACTACTACTACTGCTACTACTACTACTACTACTACTACTACTACTACTACTACTACTACTACTACTACTACTACTACTACTACTACTACTACTACTACTACTACTACTACTACTACTACTACTGCTACTGCTACTGCTGCTGCTGCTACTACTACTACTACTACTACTACTACTACTGCTACTGCTACTGCTACTGCTACTGCTACTGCTACTACTACTACTACTACTACTACTACTACTACTACTACTACTACTACTACTACTACTACTACTACTACTACTACTACTACTACTACTACTGCTACTGCTACATGATAGTTAACATTTCAACTTAATAACACAGTCCATTAAGTAGTAATGTCCACAGTAAAATGTATTGGATTTATTACAGTATAGTTCTATTCTACTTTTTTCATAGTATCTATATAAATATCGGTAAAGTTAATCACAATATTTTTTACTTAAGAATTAAAAAGGTAAAAAAGAAGTATCACAATATTGGAAAAAAGCATTTAAATCCTTTACCTTGGAGAACAGAAAATTGACTACATCGGAAACAAAACACTTCATACCGTATTGATTTTTCCAACTTTACCTTTCTCAGCAAAATGTGTAACTGTTTTCACAGCCAATAACGGTTCACTACTCATAAAGCTCTTCCATTCTTTCGAGCTCAAAACCTCATTGTAATTATTCAAAATGAAACTATGGCACATTGGAGTGAGTCCATGGTCCTCGTGTTTGTCCGCAAGGGACAAAACGTCACACACGTTAGAAACAGAAAGGCTTATACTCAAGAAATCAGCGCATTCCTTCTTGAGGGAGGGTACCTGGTACTTATCGGCAGCGTAGTACAGCTTGAGAGCGCTGTCACACTGCATTTCTTCCACAGTCCCGGTGTACAGGAAAGCCAGAAAGCGGGCAAGAGTGGCAGGGTCCAGGTCTTCAATGTCTACTGTGTTGGACACAGTCTCCTTCATATCGTTCGAGAGCAAACGCTTGAGACTGGGGACCGAGCGCACAGAATGTTCTTATGGGTTGCGAAAGAGACGTTTCCGCAGCAAACTGAAAAGTCCGAAAAGTCATGGTCTTGGTAGAGGCACATCAGTTCTTTCGAAAGCACGTTTACTGCACCCAGGTTCAAGCTGGCAGCGTGGAGGCATTTGTTCTCAGAAAAGCAGTCGTAATTATGTTGAATTATAGCGGATTTTTCTGGGTAATATGACAAGCGGTTGTAAACTCTACACTGTTAAAAAAATTAGTTCAACCTTTCACCATAAACTGGTTCAAATTTAGCTGCAACCAAGGTTTGGTAACAGGTTTCACCAAGTTTTCGGTTTTTCACTAGTGCAAGCACCAATTTTTGGTATTTTAACTAGTAAAGCTTGGTGAAACCTGTTACCAAACCTTGGTTGCAGCTAAATTTGAACCAGTTTATGGTGAAAGGTTGAAAGTTTTTGGTGAAAGGTTGAACTACTTTTTTTAACAGTGTACAGTCACCATTGATAACCTTTACTCGCAAGGATAGGGTAAGGCCCCTTTCTATCAATTCTGTCTTCTTGAATGATTCTGTGAACATCCATGGATTTCTATCACGAAACATGTGCTCATTTTCTTCGTGTCTTACAACAGTTCCGTCGTTGCTTAACAAACTCATGCTGACTTGAACCAAAAAGAGGAAATTTTCATTAGTGCTTGTCTGTATGAAAAGTTTTATTTTGTCGTCGTCACGGACTGAATTCGAAGTTAAATAGATTTTCATTCTTTTTTTACCGTGAAAATACCTGATATGTGAAATGTAACCATCAGTGCTTCTTAATAGTAATTCTGGTACTATTTTCAAGTATGTATCGACTACATCTATAGTCAATATAGGCAAAAGCTGTATATCCCTTATCTCATTCTTCCACTTTAGCTGCACAGTGAGTTGGTCCTTATACTCCGGTTCATTCTTTTTTATATGGGAAACCACTTCTTGGAACCTAGGTCCATCAAAAGTATCAGCCGAGGTTCCCTTTTTCGGTTTTATTTCTTGTGTGTAGATGAGTGATCCATCAGAACCAATGAAGGACAAGTCACTAGAATAGTGTATAAAGGCATTGTAACAAAAACGCACCACTAGATGATCGTCGCAACCACTGAGACCTTTTGGGTACAGTTCGATTTTGTACATCTCGTCAGACCCATCTGAACTGGAGATAAGATTTCCGTGTACTTCCTTGTGCCAGCAGGTAAAGTTCTCAATTCTCCATTCGAAGACGTTTCTTCTCTCCATGGTGATCAGCGATCACTTAGTGTCGTCGTCAACAACAATAGATCAATATGTTAACAAACTACTAAGAAGTTTCAGCCTTGCTCATAAGAGTCAGAAATTGATAAATTTCAACACGAATTAAGCTTTAAAGTATGCATCTCTACAGGATAAGCGTTCGAGCTTAGTCTGAAGACAGAATCATCACACAAGGCACTGAAACTCTTTTTCTTCACGCACAAGAGAGGAAAGGATAACGTTTTGACAAGAGTACACTTGGATTCGATAAGAAGCACTTGTCATGGAACGGAAAAATTATGAGTGTTTTATCAATAATGATAGGCAAAATCAATAATTTAAGGAAGTGGTTCCCAAAGTGGGTGCCCTGAGAAACTCTGGATAGGATAAAAAAACTTAAATTGGTTTAAGTAATTAAGTTTTTTCGTTGCAAATACTGAAGAAATCTAATAGTTTTTGTGATTTTATCTCTAAAAAAGCTAGTTGCAAATTTTTCATAAATTACAGGGAGTAGAAAGCATAAATTGAGAATAAATAGCATTCAAATTTTAATGTTGTCGATGTAATAAATCAATCAATTAGGTACTACTACAATTTAAAGCAATTTAAAACCAGCTTTAATCATTTTACCCGCTTTTTAAATTTTTAAAAGTTATCTTAAAATAGTTTTTGCATTAGTTATTACGCTATGCCTTATTATTTTAAACAATTTTTTCTAAATCGTAATTCCCTAAGTAAATATTACCTACAAAAGCTTATGTTTTTTTTAAACTTTTGACACCTTAAGTAGTTTCACGATACGAATAAGCAACTCTCACATTTTTAAAAGCAGGAATTTTTTTTCAGTAAAATAATGGTTTTAAATTTAAAAATTTACAGAAAAATTTAAGAAAAATTAGTGGATTCAATATTTAAAAAAATCGACATTCGCTTTGAATCTTAAACCATTGTTTAAAACCAATGTTTCGGATTGAATGACGTCACACGCTGTTTTTGCGCCAATTTTATAAAAGTCAAACTTTGAAATTAAATAAAAAAGTAAATAAGTATTACCGTGAAAAAGTTTTCGCGTAAATTACTCTGCTGGATATCTCTATAGAATAAAGAAATGAAATAAAAATGAAAAGAATATAGTATAAGACAGTGTACATGTGATTTGAGTACGAATTTTTTCGTTCCCTTTATCATCAATAGCACGAAAAAAGTTTTAAAATATTTTCAGATGAAATTGATGACGCTAAAAAGTCAAAAAGTCCAGTTCCTACGTATTTATTTGCTCGTGAACAAAATTACACCCCTTCGCTCAAACGACTGAATTCAAAGGCAAAACACATTCCACTATAGAATAAAAAATGGCAATACCCCCCTCTCCATCGACGACACAAAAAAAGATGCCAACCCCCATCCAACGACCCCCCTAAGAAGTAAAAACCCACATTCACAGGCGCCTTATTAATTGATTAGTTTTATGTTCTTTCACAAAAAAGAGGGAATGGCTTTTCTCTCCTCCTGTAATCACCCGACGACGAAACAGATGTTTCGTTTTAAACCCGATAATTTACGATTCGGCAAATAGCGGCGCTAATAACCGAGGGTTCGGGTGCCCTCAGAGATGATACACCTTTTGCTTTCGAACGCCGAGCTTAGGGTGTCTTCCATAAAAATTCTAGCATTTATTAAATTGAACCACTTAAAAAAGCGACTGAAAACTAGTCATGCCGCCAGGAGAAAAACTTGGGCAGAAAAACTATGAAAAGAGAAGTACAAAGCCAAACGATAGCCACGCAGATTTTGCTTTTTACGTTATTATGAATTACCGTCACCCATTGACATCATACGTCACCCATTGCATGAGAAAATCCGTTCCGCAACAATATTGTAAGACGTCCAAAAGTTTTTCCCCTGGCGGTATGACTATATCGTATGATAAGCAATACCAGGCAAACTTAGCAAATATAAAAAGCGCTACATTGACGGCGCCTCTAACACTTAAAATTATTTATTGAAAATAAATCTATGCCTATGCTGATATAATTTAATAGGCCTACCTATATCTCAGCAGTAACCACAACTCTATATAAAGACATACTAGTGGTTGTGAATGAGATAGAGTAAATACTCACTATTTGACAGTTTATATCGTAAATTTCAAATAATTTTTTTACAATAATGTGTTAAGGTTAGGGCACAGAGTATAGAGCTTAACAGAGTGTTCATCTGCATAGACGCTAATGGCAACTTTTTCAACAGGGCTTTTTCCATTGAAAAACTTAAGGCCAAGCGGACCCACCTCTTTTAATACCACGTCATTCCTGCTAATTCTGTCATTCGCCCACTCAGTGTTATTCTTAGGAATTTTTTGGGGGAGTAATAATACCCCTTGCCTTTTTAGGAGGAGTGAAATACGAAAATAACATAAACTACAAATACGTAGACAATTTTTTTTATAAAAACGCTTACTTTTTTTAGTGGACAAAAAATGAAAAAGAAAAAAATGAGTAGGTATATGATATTTGGTTTTTAACAATAAAGGAATATGATAAGTATTTCTAGGAAATGTAAAACAAATTAGAAAAAAATTAAACAAATAAAAAACAAAACAATCCAAACAAACAATTAATAGAAAATATAAAAGTTGGTGTTTAGAGTAGACAAAAAAATGTTAATTGTTTTCGGTAGGGTTCCATGCATTTTTTAAGCTAAACCTTTGTTGAAAATTCAAAGCGTGGAAATACTCCTAGCAAGTTTTTTAAAGCGTATTTCCGATTTTCAATGCGTGAAATACGCTCTTAAAGGCGTTAAAATTATCTCTGCGCCCACTGAAGCTGTCACTCAAATCCAAATCGCCTATATAATCAGAGTTAAAATAAAATTAAATACATTTTGCGTTCTCTGATTGGCTGCTAGTGAACTGAATTATAATCTGCGAGCTGAATTAAATTAATTACCTAAGAGGAAAACGGCCGTTTGGCATCTCTGTTAAGCTCTATACTCTGTGGGTTAGGGTAGAATTAAAGGGTTGAATTTTAACCTTGTCGCATGTCAGAAAGAGAAGGTCTAGGATCTCTACGATGTTTTTGGAAATTCGACTCTATAAAAACATGGTTTCAACACGCTTTTCCTTGCCTTCCCTCTGTGAGTCATGCGCAAAAAGCACTGCCCTAAACGTATTTAATGTACGACCCCCTTCGAGAAAAAAATTCTCAAAAAAGACCCTCAATGAGAGAATATAAAAACGAAGGAAGAGAATATCTGTGGCGAGTAGCATTTACGACCGTTTAATTACAGATCGAGGGTAAGGTCCTTGGCCCGGAAAAATTCCGTCATTTCTTCACTGAGAGACTCACCTTGTTCTACTCAGTCCGCTGTCTCTGTGTAATTTGGGGGCTTTATGAAAATAATCGTTTGGGAGAGAGCTGTTTATTGGGGTAGAGGAGAATCGTTAAAAAGTTGGCTTCGGAGAAACGTTTGCAAAAACGCCCCCTGCTGTGTAATTAGGGCGATTCCAACTGTTTGATCGTGTTTTTTATTGGCTAATTGAACTCTGCCCCGATATTCTCTGTGCAGTGAAGGACTTTTTATTGCATGGAAGTAAGAGAAAGTACAGCATATATATATAAAGTCTCAAAAACATATTTCTAACTTTTCCTGATATTCAACAATTTTCAAATTTTTTTGCTGCGGGGCAGTATCTAATGGGGAACCCCCCTCCCCGAAATTTTTTGACAGCTCTTTTTGCATGCTGATATATTTTCCCTTGAAAATTCTGTGGCAACGAGCAGTTCTCTACCTCCAAAGGATCCAAGTATTTTCAAAAGTGTGCTTAATGACTATTTTAAGAGTTAAATTTTGAAAATATTTCTGTCAGAAGACCCTTAGAAAGAACTCCGTTTTTTTATTTTCAACTCAGAATTATAAACAAAATACGTTAAGTACACGTACTTATTTAGAGAAGATTCAAACCTTACATGTAAATTTTCTCACCAGCTATATTTTATTACATGCTATGTGCAAATGAGGGAGGGCAGAAATAATTGAGCATTAAAACCCATCCCGAAACAATAGACATTTTAAGGTTATAAATTAATTATTATTATTGCTACATAAAACTTTATTCTTTAGACGAATTTTGCTTTTAAAATGCATTACTTTTAATAAATGAGATATGTAACAGAAACGGGAAGGACATTTTACAGATTTTTTTTCATTAGCTGCTACGAAATAATAAAATATATTTTTAAAAACTTAAAATTATTACAGTTGATTAAAAATGTCTACAAAGAAAAGAAGAGTAAGGCTAAGCGCGCACTAGATACTTTTGTCTCGGCGATAGAGACAAAATTGTTACCCTGGACAAGAAGCTAGAGCGCGCGCACAGGCGACGAGACACTCGGCCGATTACTAAGAATCTCTCCATTGCTCTCGAGTGACTAGTGTTACAGTCGCCGGCGACAGAAGTCTCTAGTGCGCGCTTAGCCTAATCCTACATAGCAGTTTACTTCTTATATACCAGCGGATTCACAGTGCACTTTGCACATCTCCAAGTGCTTCACAAAGACATTTGCGTCTCAAATTTTCTTTTTAAAAAGGGTCAAAACTAAATTCTAAGACCATTTTCATACAAAGAAATGACAAGATTTCTTATGTTTCATAAATTTGAAATTCTAGTTATTACTCCACAGAAATTCTAAAAAAATTTGTTTATTACTAAATACTATTGTTATTTTGTTCTGCATATCTCTCTATTATATTCCTCTCTGTACTCATAATATAGAACACAGACCAAGAAAATAGATACTTTCGTCTTCGAACAACTTCCATTCGAGAATCAATTGCTCGTACTTTTTCTCCATCCCCACCCCTCAATTTGAAACTACCATTGTCTTAACCGGATTTCCCGAACAATTAACAAACATCTTAATCACCACTCAGAAAGAAAAACAAACTGAAGCCACACAAACAAAAAACAACTTCGCAGTAGGTAAAACGAGTCACTAGTCCCGAGACAACTGTACTTTAGGATCAATTATGGCAACAACAAAACCCAAGCGATTATCATCGCCTTAATCAACCTCAAAAGACCCTTCTCGAATTGAGTCATTGCTCATAAATGCCTAATCACTCGAAGACCCCTAATTTGGGGGTTTGCTGTCACCTGGTTCCCACCACAAACGGGGGCCATCTCATTATAGAGGTATAACAAACTAGAGGGACAACAACTATGATATATAGGTTAGAAATCTCTACCAGTATCTAAAAATCTAGGCTCGGAATTACTTTAGTTTCTGTGATAGGGTTTTCAAAATTACTATTTCAAGGCTTCCTTCATCGTGCATATGCATTAAGATTAATTTTAGTTCATAAGAACATTTACAGGTAGGATTTCAAACTCGGTGAAGGGTATGTTAAAATTTTTTCTACAATAATGAGCCTTTATCAAAGATGAGGGTTGACATCTAAAAGTTGTGTTTTAATTCATTTTTTGATATTTATGTAGCACCTGATTTCTTGTAAGATACAGAATTTTCAAGGAGAAAAACAGTTTAGAAATAGGTTCCGAAATATTGGGATAGGGTAGATTTGAACCATCCCCTTGGAAGCTCCATCAATGTTAAATGACTTCTCTTCATAAGCTTAAGTTGATCACTTAAGTGATCCCATGGAAGCTCACTCTGTATGTATCTTATCCCCACAGACTGTCTCATCACCTGGTGCAATTAGAAGCATACCTAGGAATCGAAGGACCCCCGATCAATTGTGGTTGGCCAATCGGTTTGTGTCACTGTTGCCTTTGAATAGGAGGAGGTACTATTTCGAATGCTTTGGCAATGTGTGGGAATAGAGACTCTTCTCAAAACTATAATTGTTAGCGTTCCTATGTAATTTTTTCCCCGCTTCCGAAGGTAGATTTTTCGATAAAAATGTAACGGAAGTCATTTATTTTTCTCACTCTCTTACAATTGATGGGGTCATGAGCTCAGTAGTAGAATTTTGCATTGCAGCGAGCTCTATAGATTCATCTTGAAACTTTCAGATTAATTTACCTAATTACAAAATAAAATGATTAAGAACTAAAAATAATTTTCACAGAAAAAGGAAAATGACGTATTATTCGTACTTTTCATGTAATTCCAAACGAGAATTTTTTCTACAACAAACGCTCTATAGTTTAAAGTTGCTGATGAAGGTTAATGAGTCCACTTCCTTTTGTTTACCCATATGGTGTTATGTAATTTCCCGTATGGCGCTTATGTATTTTATACAGTTTGTTTCAACTAGTCCGCTTAACTCTAAAATGCACATCCATATTCCTTGCGTGGATGTAGAGCATAAAAAACCAAAGATGGAGCTCCTTTGGACTCTTTGTCCAAAGTTTCGAGAAACTCGCAACAAAAAAGGGTTTGGCACCTTACGCTTAAAAAAAAGGCTCATGGAAAACTTAAACATAGTTATTTGGATACGCCTGTTCAATAAAATATTAAAAAACATTCATTACGCATGAAATCAGGGTTGGCAAAAACCCGGGTTTTTTTGAAAAAACCCAAGTGGGCTGGGTTTTTTCGGGTTTTTTCAATAAAACCCTGAAAAAACCCAGGTAAAACTGGGTTTTTTCGGAAAAAATGTGGGTTTTTTCAAAATTAAGTGGTTTTCTCCCAGAAAGTAAGTGGGTTTTTTCAAATTATAGTGAGTTCTTTCTATGTTAAATGTGTTCTGTCAAAATAATGTCAGTTTTTCCACAGATAAGTGTTTTTTTTTTAGTGTTTAGTTTTTAAGTGTTTTTATACTTTGAAAAAACCCACTGAAATTGTAAAATCACCCCTCATTTTCTGAAACCTGGTTTAAATTTTGAAAAAACCCACTAAAATTTAAAAAATATCCTAAACTTTGAAAAAACCCATTCAATATTGAAAGAAATCTATTCAACTTTGAAAAAACCCACTGAAATTTAAAAAAATCATCTTTATTTTTTATATCTAGTTTGAACTTTAAACGTCCTAAATTTTGAAAAAAAAACCTTCAATAATGAAAAACCCACTGCACTGAATAATGAAAGAACCTATTTAACTTTAAAAAAAAACTACCTGAAATTGAAAAAACACCATTTAATTTTTAAAACCTAGTTTAAATTTTTAAAAAACCCATTAAAATTTTAAAAATATCCTAAACTTTGAAAAAAAAACACATTAAATTTTGAAGAAACTGCCAAAATCTTAGTTTTTCTTGAAAAAACCCAAAAATGGGTCCAAAATGTGGGTTTTTTCACATGGGTTTTTTTGAAAAAACCCATTGGGTCCAACCCAATCGGGTCCAATCCAGCCAACCCTGCATGAAATGCATGCGTGCAACGTGGAATGAAATAATTAAAATTTGATCGGATATGACGTCAAATTTAGATCGTCGTTCTTCTAGGCATCATATATGCGGGCATTTTATGACTCTACGCAAGTAATCTTTCGGTGAAGAGTTTGGGAGAGCTTGTTGAAACACCCTGTATAATAGGGTGGTCGCTACGTACATGGGAAAATTTTTTTTCACCGGATCATCGATGGCAACCCTCTAAAATGTGCCGATAGGCTAGAAAATAGTATTGGCAAAGTTTCAGCTCAATCAGATAACATTAAGACCAGCCTCATTGAGGTCAAATTAGAGAAAAACAGCGATTTTTAGCAAAAAATCGTAGTTTTTCGGCTATAAAACTGAAACTATTCGTCTCAGAAGCATGGTTCTTATCTCATTTGATAGTAAATTTTCTTGTCTTGAAGTTAAACCCCATTTACATTTTTTAACTCAAAGTGATAGGGGACTTATCAGCATTTTTTCAGGTGCGATCGAAGAACAACGCCTTGAAAGTTAGCTTTCCTTGAAAAACCAAAAACCATCATATTATTGAACCAAATCAATTTTTTAGATTTTTATGTTGGTATTTTTCACTTTGTGCATTGAAAAGCCTTCAGTTAGAGGTATTTTAAAAAGAACATGCAACAATATATGAATATGAAATATTAATTTTAGGGGTAAATTTGAGGAAACAGAAAGGGAAATAACACTAAGTGTTTAAATGTGAATTATTAACAGATTCTTAAGAAAAATGACCCCTGAATCCGAATCTTATCTCCGTTTTTCTTCATCATCCTCAGATTTTCGGGGAACACCCCCTCCCCCTTGTTTACGTTTTTAGATGATTTAATGACTTTGAATTCGATTTTAAGAGTCGAAAAGTATTACTTTAGTCTTCCCATGTGGACAAGAAAGGTTAAAGTTTCTTCTAAAATATAAAAGTTTGAAGAAAATGGAAAAGATTAAGGGGAATTAACTCCCAAACATGCAAAAAAAGTCGTGAAAATAGGTTATTTTGCATTATTTTTCGTTATTTTTCACGCATTTTATTTTTAAAGGGTCCTTACGCTTCCTAAAGGATCCAAATTTAATGAAAATATGCTTAAATATTTTTCACTTAAAAAGGTTGAGGTGTTAGTTCCCCTGAAGCACCCGCAGAAGGGTTCAGAGGACTAAAGGATTCACTTTCACACCTGTGTCTTTAGGAATTAATATTCATGCTTCGGAAAGTTTAAAAATGAAATTGTTCATGTATTTTAAGCATTTGCTAAATTTAAAGTGTAATTATATGTTTAAAGCTGTTATTAGATGTGTGTGGATGATGATAAAAATTCAGCACTTAAAAGTTTAACTGGTATACTAGGGTTGGTTAGAAGAGCCCCCTAAAAATTGGGGAGTTGGAAGGAAAAGGGTGTCATATTTGAATTCAGAATGTCATAACAGATATTCTGTTATTGATTTCCTAATTTTTTGTACTCTAAAATGCTGCATTGTTATACTCAGCTTTCTATCTGTCCATTGACAGCTTGAAACATGGAATCTCTCCTCATATACCAATTCAGTTACTAATGAACTGAAGAATTTTCACATATACATAAATAAACATACATAAACATTAGGGTGTATCGAAAGAAACCTTTTTTCGATTTTGATGACGCATTAGTGCGGAAAAGTTTTCTAAGGTGCCAGAGAGTACCTGTGAATTTTTTCAGAATTTTTGGATAATTTCTTAAGGTGCCACATTGGCCCTGAAGTTCCCCATGTTAATCCAATGGGGCGCGCCGCCAAAAAGGCCGAAAATCGGTTTTTCGCCCCTCATTTCTACCCTAATCACACGACGAATGTCTCGTCTCGAGTTATGGACTCTATATGATGTATGCTACCCGACAAAACTTGAATAATAACTTATATCTTTATATAATGTTGATTGTGAGCTCTGATTTGAACGAGGAAATACGCGATTTTCGACGAAATTTGAGCATACAAAAAAACGTAATATAGATATTTAGGCTATTATTCAAGTTTTTTCGGGTAGAAAACATCATATAGAGTCCATAACTCGAGACAAGACATTCCTCGGTTGATTAGGGCAGAAATGAGGGGCGAAAAACGAATTTTCGGCCTTTTTGGCTGCGCGCCTCATAGGATTAACATGGGGAACTTCAGGGCCAATGTGGCACGTTAAGAAATTATCCAAAAGTTCTGAAAAAATTCACAGGTACTCTCTGGCACCTTAGACAAATTTTCCGCACTAATGCGTCATCAAAATCGAAAAAAAGTTTTTTCGATACACCCTAATAAACATAAACTATGTAATTTTAAAACTTTCCGAAGCATGAATATTAATTCCTGAAGACACAAGTGTGAAAGTGATATCTTAGTCCTCTGAACCCTTCTGCGGGTGCTTCAGGGGAACTAACACCTCAACCGCTTGAAGAGAAAAATATTTAAGCATATTTTCATTAAATTTGGGTCCTTTAGGAAGGGTAAGGACCCTTTAAAATGAGATGCGTAAAAAATAACGAAAAATAATGCAACATAACCTATTTTCACGACTTTTTTGCATGTTTGGGAGTTAATTACCCCTTAAACTTTTCCATTTTCTTCAAACTTTCATATTTTAGAAACTTTAACCTTTCTTGTCCACTTGGGAAGACTTTTAAAGTAATACTTTTCGACTCTTAAAATCGAATTCAAAGTCATTAAATCACCGAAAAACGTAAACAAGGGGGAGGGGCTGTTCCCCGAAAATCTGAGGATGATGGAGAAAAACGGGGATAAGATTCGGATTCAGGGGGTCATTTACATAAGAATCTGTTAATAATTCACATTTAAACACTTAGTGTTATTTCCCTTTCTGTTTCCTCAAATTTATCCCTAATTTTAATATTTCAAATTCATATATTGAAGCATGTTCTTTTGAAAATACCTCTAACTGAAGCCTTTTCAATGTACAAAGTGAAAAATACCAACATAAAAATCTAAAAAATTGATTTGGTTCAATAATATGTTTTTTGGTTTTTGCAAGAAAGCTAACTTTCAAGGCGTTGTTCTTCGATCGCACCTGAAAAATGCTGATATGTCCCCTATCACTTTGAGTTAAAAAAATGTAAATGGGGTCTAACTTCAAGCCAATAAAATTTACTATCAAATGAGATAAGAATCATGCTTCTGAGACGAACAGTGTCAGTTTTATAGCCGAAAAACTACGATTTTTTGCTAAAAATCGCTGTTTTTCTCAACTTTGACCTCAATGAGGTGGGTCTTAATATCATCCGATTGAGCTGAAACTTAGCCAATCTTATTTTATAGCCTATTGAGACATTTTAGGGGGTTGCCACAGAAGAAATTCGAAAGTTGGTTTCTTGCGACCACCCTACGGTATAAGTTTTCTAGTCAATATAAACAGCCTCATACTAAAACTTTTCTCCTTCTCAGCTTATTTTCCCTCTTTCTCACAAGAATCTCTCCCTCACAGTTTCCTCGGAAATCCTCCTTCAATTTTTCATCCGCCACAATCGGCAAACCTCCCCACCCTCACCCCCCAAAGGCAATTAATTTAATTAACATCCTCTTCCTTCCTTTCCCGCCGCCAAACGAAAAATCATCGCCCAAACAAACAATCACCTCGAAAAAAAAATGGCCGCTGGAGAGAAAGATTCGATTCTTATGGATCGATTCTCCGGTGAAGCGGATGATTCATTTCCGGCCGAATCAAATGGACGAAAAGTAATTAAAATTGTAGCGATTTTCACGGATACCTGCCCCTTGCCGCACGCGATCTTCGATCCGTCCCTCCCCCCCAGAGGGGGGAGGGGGGAAGACCCTTTCATTCCGGTCCTTTAATTTTTCATCGTCATCTGGGCGTGAATCATTTAACCGTCTTGATATAATCCCTTGCTTCCGTTATCTTTGGAAGGAATGGGGGCACTCTGAGTGAAATCGATCTCTGTTAAAACGCCTCGGGCGTCTATTTTTGTTTGGAAGGCGTTGATCTTTAACGGCTAGGATTTACGTTAAAGGGAATAATGTTAATTAATTTAATTGTAATTTTACGTTAAAGCAGGAACGTTTCGTGAGCTATAAGAGAAATGTGCGGTTTTTTTGTGAAATTGCTAATGTTTAAACGGCGTGAGCGTCGTGTTTTTATTTGATAGGAATTATTCTCTCTTATAAATTGTAATAATAAGCGGCTTATTCAGAAGGGGTTTACAAATATAACATGAAAATAGGGAAATAATTAATACCAGTGGCAGTGCACTCTTAAAACGACAGATTCAAAACTGAGTAAAAATTACTCCAACTGGCTCCGAATCAAATTTACTCAAATTTGAAAACATGAATATACTCATTATTGAAAATGTGCAGATACTCAAAAATGAAACTTCTTGAGTTAGTGCATGGCATTCTCATGAATCGGAGTGGGACGAGAGTCGCTATTATTATAAAACAACTTAGCACGTCATAGTGACTATCGTCGCACTCCGATTCATGAGAATGCCATGCACTAACTCAAGAAGTTCCATTTTTGAGTATCAGCACATTTTCAATAATGAGTATATTCATGTTTTCAAATTTGAGTAAATTTGATTCGGATCCACAGTTTGAGTAATTCTTACTCAGTTTTAAAACTGTCGTTTTAAGAGTGGGGCATGTATAGAAATTTATTTCGGGTGGGGGCCGAATAACCTCTAAAAATTTAGGTATTATTATTTTTAATTATTAAAAATTTAATAATTTAAAACAATTAAATTTATTCCCAACACCCTTTTCCTATGCATATTTAACAGATTCCATAAAGCTTTTTGATATATTTTTAGGTAAGATTTCTATCTTGTTGAACTTAATATTAAAGAAAGTAAGGAATGATGAGGTGTCGCAAAAATTCCGGTCAATGCAAAAACCAGTCAAAGGATGTCGCTCAGAAAAACAAAAACATTTGTAGCTTTACCAATTGACCGGTTTTTGTATTGACCGGATTTTCGTATAATCAATGATAAGGTTCCGATCAAAAAAGGGGGGTCTGGGGTTTACCAAGTCCGAATTTCGGGTGGGGGCTCCCTCACCTCCCTTATACAGGGTGATTCTGAAATGATCCGCCAAACTTTGAGGGGTGATAGTACTCATCAAGACGAACAAGAATTGATGCTGAAAGGGGGGTCGCAGTTACACAGTTAAAGAGCTAGGTCCTAATGTAGTGCGAGAGCGTTACAAAAGGACGTTTTGCCAAGACCCGTTTAACGAAAAAAAACATAATGAAATGAAAAAATTTATTGCATGAGGTACAGCAGTATCCGTACTACTTACATCATAAATTTGATAGAAATTGGACCACTTTCTAAACCGTGGGGTGAGTTTTAAAACGCGCAGTATTAATCTTCTAGCCAAAGAATGGAGTTCGGAGTTCCATTAATGGTATTTAGAAAAATGATGATCGGGGAAGGAATTTTCAATGATCATACATTGATCATTGAAACTGTATGATCATTGAAAATTCCTTCCCCGATCATCATTTTTCTAAATAGCATTACACTAATGTAAAGGAACTCCATTCTTCGGCTAAAAGATTAATATTGCATGTTTCAAAACTCACTCTACGGTTTAGTAAGTGGTCCAATTTCTATCAAATTTATGATGTAAGTAGTACGGATACTGCTGTACCTCATGCAATAAATTTTTTCATTTCATTATGTTTTTTTTCGTTAAACGGGCCTTGGCAAAACGTCCTTTTGTAACGCTCTCGCACTACATTAGGACCTAGCTTTTTAACGGTGTAACTGCGACCCCCCTTTCCGCATCAATTCTTGTTCGTCTTGATGAGTACTATCACCCCTCAAAGTTTGGCTGACCATTTCAGAATCACCCTGTATACGCCCCTTTTTAATACATTTAATGAATGAGACTAACAGTAAGTGCAAATTGATTTGATAAGAGCCATAAGAAATAAGTTAATTTGAATTAGTTAAAATGGAACAGTGGGAAGTTTTAAAATTTAGACAATTAGGCATCATCTAAGTTTGGTCAATCCCAAACTAATTACTAATTCACTAAATTACAGAAAACTTTAGAGGAAACATTAGTCATGGAGTACTTAATTTCAAATATGCAAATATTATAGATAGATAACGCATTTTAATTAAGAGACACATAGATCATCGAGGAAAATTTGGACGAGTAACAATGTGTTTTTGCATGCAGGTTGTTGGTAGGATAACCCCTTTGGCGGTCCAATGAAAACAATTCTTATTATTGGATATCAATAGTTTTCCGTAATTACTAAGCAAAAATTAATTTATACTTCCCTCGTCTATTTTAATTACTTTCTTTGTCATCTCATTGTTAATACTTATTTTGTAGAAAGTATACTAATTTAGATTAATTGTTCACTAGCCACAAGGCGTTGTTAGCAGGGAAACATTTAAATTGGATGGGTTTCCTCATGAATGTTAACTTTGACCTCGCCCCTTCCCCTTATAAACGCTTCGTATATTTGCTGCCATTAGAAAGTTGTCCCCATCTATTCGTATTGGAAAGTTATACAATAAGATAATTATGAAGTCCCCCTTAAAAGTTACAAAAATGACAAGTTACAAAAAATTAAGGTTAAAATCAATTATCTTCTTATATCTATTTGGGGACGGGTCCCCCCGGATTGTTGGCAGTGGGTGTAGCTATAAATATTCACGTACAATTTGCTGCTTATTTACATTGCTTTCCGACGCAAACCTCTTAATTCTAAATTTTTATGGGGAGGACCGAGTATATTGTAGCCTTCTCTAGAACGGCCAATAATTAAAACACTTAAATAGAGCCAAAAAAATTAGGGGTTCAAGAGAAGGGTAACTGAGGCAAGGCAGGGTCCACTCCAGAATCCTCCCCTCTTCCGTAGTCGGCAAAATAGTCTCATACATGAAACTCAAATTATTTAATTTTGTCTGGTCCTCAAGATGGCAGCACGAAAAGTCTCTGGTGAAGATGAATGAGTTTAGTATTAATTTTAATTTTGAATACGTCGAAGACACTCGTTAAGCTTTAAAATTTAGTTTGCTTTTACTAATATCTCAATGTGAAATATAAAAATACCTCGCTGTACTCCTCGATGGTAGTTTAAACCAAGTATCTAAATATTATTATTTGAGATACATAAATATTCCAACTATACTTTTCTTATTAAAATTATTCTTTCTATTATTTTCTATTATTATTTCTTATTACTTCTCACTTCTCAATCCCTTTTTATTAATTATTTCATCCACAGTAAAAAGAAATATTCCGAATAAACTTCAAAGAAATAATAAACTCATCTTCCCTGACCTCAATTTACATGTGTGTAGTAAACGAAAAATATTTATTTGGAGGAGATATCAGGTAATATTGTTTTATAGAAAAAAATAAATGAAACTCATGAACTAGAGATTTATCCTGAAATCCTCCCTCTAAACTTGATATATAAAGCAAGGGTTCCGAATTGGTGGTCCGCGGACCATCTTTCTTCCAAGATGGGAATGCAACGTAATATCAATTTATTGATTCAATCTATGGATTCAATTTATTTTACAGTATGGCATAATTTTTTGGGGAGGGGATTACATATCAAACCTTATACCTTTAATAAATGTGCAAAAAAGAATTTTTAAGCATGTAAATAGTGATCAGTTATTAACTATAAAGAAACTTTATTATTTTAGATTATCACTTTTTATTTATAATAACATTAGCTCATTTGGTAGTACTAATATTCATTATAATCTCAGACAACCACCTATATTAAATATCCCACAGCCATTCAAAGAGATCTTGCGTAAAAGTTTTCTTTATCAGGGTCCGTTCTTTTATAACAAATTGCCAACTTATCTAACCTCTAACTCAAATAAATTTTCTTTTAAAAAGGGTCTGTCTACATATTTATTGAATTTAAAAGACACAAATCTATAAAGGTCTTGTAAATGAAGATGAGCCTGATATTTGACTATATTTTGTTGCTCTGTGTTAGCCAAATTATTAATTTTTTTTCTGGTGTGTACTTAGTGTGTATTATTTTGTATATACAGGGTGGTCCTTAATTCATGGTACAAACTTCTAGGGGTGTTAGAGTACACCTAGACGAACAAGAATTGGTATAGGAAGGGGGGTCGCAGTTACACCGTTAAAGAGCTAGGTCCTAATGTAGTGCGAGAGCGTTACAAAAGGACGTTTTGCCAAGGCCCGTTTAACGAAAAAAAAAAACATAATGAAATGAAAAAATTTATTGCATGAGGTACAGCAGTATCCGTATTACTTACATCATAAATTTGATAGAACTTGGACCACTTTCTAAACCGTGGGGTGAGTTTTAAAACGTGCTCTTAGTCAAACAATGGAGTTCCATTAATGGTATTTAGAAAAATGATGATCGGGGAAGGAATTTTCAATGATCAAACAGTTTCAATGATCCATGTTACGATCATTGAAAATTCCTTCCCCGATCATCATTTTTCTAAATACCATTAAGGAATGTGATTCTTTGACTAAAAGATTAATATTGCACTTTTGAAACTAACTCCGCGGTCATTTTTCTAAATAGCATTACACTAATGTAAAGGAACTCCATTCTTCGGCTAAAAGATTAATATTGCATGTTTTAAAACTCACTCTATGGTTTAGTAAGTGGTCCAATTTCTATCAAATTTATGATGTAAGTAGTACGGATACTGCTGTACCTCATGCAATAAATTTTTTCATTTCCTTATGTTTTTTTTTCGTTAAACGGGCCTTGGCAAAACGTCCTTTTGTAACGCTCTCGCACTACATTAGGACCTAGCTCTTTAACGGTGTAACTGCGACCGCCCTTCCTATACCAATTCTTGTTCGTCTAGGTGTACTCTAACACCCCTAGAAGTTTGTACCATGAATTAAGGACCACCCTGTATATTTTATTCATGACTGTATGTGTATTTCGATTATTTGTTTTATTTTGTTCTTAGTATAAATAATTATTTATTAATTTAGTCCTTCACTTGGAAGGGCTTGTGCCCCTTAGTGAACAACATATGTATTTTTTTTCTTTCTGTAAATAAATAAATAAATAAAAAAAATAAAAATCTATAAAAATTGCACAATTATTGTAAACCTTAAACCTAAAAGAAATCGAAACAACAAAGACTACTTTTTCTTTTACTTTTTATTATCCAGATTCCCGTATTCAGCGGCAAGCTGGGCAAATGACTAAAGAAAACGATAGTTGAGTTGTTTGGAAGTAGGATTCGACCAGCTTCAACCGTCAACCAAATCGTCGTAAAACGGAGTTGCATCCGGCCCTAAAAAGCGGAAAAGATAGGAAATGTTTTACAACATTTGACAAGTTTTCTTAAAAAAATGAATAGTAGATTTTCCCTCCCAACGGTTAATTTTTTTTGGAACAAATAAAAATTTCAATCAAAATCATTAATTAAAAACTTGAGAAAATAGAACAAAAACTTGAGTATAAAAATTATTTGCAATATCATAGCGAACGTGCAGAAAAAACGTTTCATGGAAATATCTTATACCAACAGGGTGTCCCACCAGATATAGAGAGCCTGTGTGCGAAAGAGAGGCGACAACTGAGTATAGCGCGCGCAGATCGGTAAACAGGTTTTCTGTTCGCCACAGGTTTCCCTCCATAGGATTAGCGTGGGGCGGCATGATACAGTTTGGACAGAATTGAATGCGCAGAGACGCTTTTAAGCGAGTTGTCGTCTCTCTCTCGTATATAGGCTCTCTAACCAGATATAGTCATGAAAGTGGGGTCGAGTTATAGTAAAATGACCATGCCCTATATCTGATGAGACAACTTTGAACGCCCTCTAGCGGAAATGTTAGGAGTTATAGTTTTTATTTTTAACACTATTAGGTCATCTCGAAAGTTTTGTCGCTCTTGGGAGCATCTGTATACAATGTATTTTTTGGTACTTTTCCATTACGGTAAACCAGTAAAGTACTTCTACTTCTATCTAAAGCCAATGTGGTTAATTTTGACTCTTTTTTTGTTGGATCCCTTTTCCAACTTTCCTAGTTTCTACGATTAATAATATTTAGTTTACTTCAAGTTGCCATTCAAACTTGCCAAAACTTTCAAAATTAAAATTCAAAGGAATTTAACTTTAATTTAATTCATATTAGAATTGTACGGAAGATCTTATTTGTTTCATAAATTGAAACTCATTTTATACTACTTTTGAACAGCGGCGGTAGAATTTCCAGTGATCTAGATTCCTGCAAATGATCATCCGGATCTTTCCTAATAGAGGGTTAGGAGTAGCAATCCAGCAATTTAATATGGAGAATTGTGATCAAACTCTCCGGATGCCTCAGAAAAAATTTAAATCTAAGTTAAATTTTCCAACCTTGTTAAAAATACTTAAAACTTTACTTGTTTTATGGAAGTAGCCAGTTAGTTTTAATTTAAAAATCTTAACTTTAGGAAAAATGAAAAATTTTGAGCAGAAAAGAAATGAAGTAACATGATATCATAGATTTAAGGAAAGCCCAGTTCTGGATCAGTCCCCAAAATCAAGCCAAGATGCCAAGTTGACGGTAGATAAAGTTACAGTTTATATTGGTATCACATAATGGAAAAGTGTCAAACATATCTTATATACAGATGCTCCCAAGAGCGACAAAGCTTTCGGGATGACCTAATATAGACTATTTGCTAAATTAGTCAATTACTAAGTTGTAGAGCAGCATAGATTTAGCACGAAAAGACACCTTGTGTAGAGAAATGCCTTGAACAAAACCCCTAAAACGCACTCTCAATTAGGTTGAATTTACGTAGTTTTTACGTCCTTAAACGCTCTTCATGATAGGCAAAAATGAGAAATTCTCATTTTTATGATTTAGGTAAATGACTAAAAGTATTTTTAGATCATAAAATGAAAATTTCTCAGTTTGTTTGAAAATATTTTTTTCTCCATTGGCTTAATGAATTTTTTATTTCCTCATTAAACTTCAAAGGGGTGTTGTAAGGTTGTAAGCCATCCCAATGGATTCAGCATTCTTCTCTTTCGCTGCGCAGCGCAAAAGGGTTGGCAACAAAAAGGAGGCGGTTGAGTGGGAGGGGCCACTAATTAATGACCCCCCTCCCGAAAGGCGATCGGATCGCTACGCGCGCTTTTATTGCATTATGTCCCATTATTTCGCCACAAACAAAAGTAGTTTCATCATTGAGGTTTCATCATTAAGGTTGATTTTAGGCCATTTATGAATAAACAGCATTTTGAAATAGAAATCTCAATAATGTTGTTGGGAAGTATCCCGAGAAGGAAATTTAAATTAGGATTTTCAAAAATTGTTCGATGTAATTGACTGATATTTTGTTTTTTTTCCTCCTTGCAATAATGGTCTTGCTAAAATGGTTGAGTTCCAATTTTAAATTTGTTAGGCATTATTTTTTTGGTTCAACCCCTTAACAGTGTAGCTCGGGCGGGAGAAAAATTAACTTTCGTTTTGTGGAAGCCAAACTGAGTTCGTTTCGATGATGATAGTGATTTTTCGTAGTTTAGAGATTGTTGTAAGACATTAACGGCTGTATTCTACACAAACGTCGTAACACATTCTCATGCGATTTACCCTGTTTTTGGGACTTTTCGTATTCTACTCCTCCTAAAACCACGTTTATTCGGTGTTAATTGTAATCCGGTAAATTTGGCCGGTAAGTTGAATAACAGTGTTCTCGGACAAAGTTTACAATGCCTTTTCATGAGATAAGTACATTATTTTCAGATCAATAGCTCTTGTACATCAAAAAGAGCTCTTAGAAATTAATATTCAACATCTAGATGAAACAACATCTTTATTTTGCGAAGGAACTATGTTTTCTTTGCGTAGGTATACCTGCACTGTAAACAGGCGCACAGCCTACAGTTCGCCGCCATCTTAAATCTATTACTACGATTGTGGATTAATATTTTATTCATTAAAATATTCGTCATTGGGTTGCTTGTTATGATGGAATATTTTTCTTTCATTGTAAAAAAGTGTTTTTACAAGATTAAAGGTTATATTAATGTACTTAAAATAGTCTGCTGGAGTTACAATAACCTGAAGTGATTTCATTTAGCTTTTTGATTATAGATGGCAGCACAATGAAGTAAATGATATTTTCATTTTTAACCAATAACGTAGGTAGTTTTTAATCAGTTTTTTGTATCGTTTGAAGAGTTTTTAGGTCCATGAAATATATTTTAATAATTGAAACTACCTTATAATAGTCAGATTAGTTATTTCGGTTAGGACGGACAAGATGGCTACCGATATTGAGTTTTGGAAAGCCAGTTAAAACCGTGTTTGGTCATCCTAGGCAGCAGAATACCGATTTTCAACACACTCTGAAAACACAGTCTTATAGGGTTTCACTTACCACGCGATTAACTCAATTGAGTAGAATACAGCTGTAAATGTTTGGATAATCTTCCTCCTAATTTAATAAGATGTGTGTGTAATCCAATACTTTTTATGTGTATGTTAAAATAATTATTACACTTGTAATTGCATTTAAATTTTGATTTTTTTATAATTTTTTTTCTAACACTAATAATAATATAAAGAACAAAATTAAACAGTCAAAAAAATTTTCCATTTTTGTCAATTTTTTTGTAATAAATGTCACAGTTAAGGGGTTAATTAACGCTCGGGGATCTTTTTTGTGGAGACAATAAAATGAACATAGATTACTGAGAGTTATTTCAAAGATGCCGAATATTGCACTCCTATCGTTATTTTAGTGTCTTTAATATAAGGTCATTCGGAAAGTTCAGTTGGTTTTGCAAAGTTTATGGTTTGAAATTAATTTTTGAAAAACTGGTAAAAGAGAGATTTCAAACGTAAGGGATTTTGTGCAATGGAGAATTGCAGCATCTCTTAAAATTCTAAATATTCAATTTTAATTTATTAAAAATTCTCTCCTGATTCCAAAAATACGCTTGTCTTACCACAAACTTTTTTAAATGTAATTATGACATATTTTAATACAGAAAGCTCCTAACAATGTGACGTCACATGTGTCTCTTGGAAATGTGGGAAACACCGTTTTCATCGAAACACTAGGCTGTAAAAAAACTAGAGCTCAGTCTTTCAAAGCGGAATGATAACAACAAGCGGGAGCAAGGCACATTTAACGTCACAAGCTGTTTCAGCACAGACAAATAAGAAGCTATTTTTAATTGAAAATAACTTAAAATTTAGGGATTTGAAAGGTAAATTAAAATGTTTTTATGAGGTTTTAAGCCATTCTGAACACATAAAGATTAAAAAAAATTTGACTGCAATTATCCATTTAGGTATATTTATTAAGAAGGTCTTCAATTAGCGATGCCTTATAGTTTTGGGCCAAAAAACTATTTATGTAAAATTTTAAACTCATTTGAACAATGACACGTGCCGCAAGGGCTATGAAGTTTTTAAAAAATGCTGATTTTTTTACAAGACAGGTAAAAAACCAAATTAAACTACTCATTAAAATCAATGGAACAGTCAATCTGTAAAGGGGCCCACAGACGAGCAACTTGGTCATCAACCTGGTCGTCAATTTGCGAAGTTTACAACCAAGTTGGCCGTCTGTGGGGAAGTTGATGATTGAATTTCAGGTTGATGATCTGATCGTCAACTTGGTGGGGGAGCTTAATCGGAACATGTAATTAAGAAAATAAAAAAACTAAGCATTAAAAACTAAAAAAATATAGTTTTAGGCACGAGATAATAATTAAATAAAATATAATTTTGCATTTAAAGTACCAAAATATATTAATTTGTTACAATCTGATTAATTTGTTCTTTATTGTTTACATTTTGGTTGTCAACCAGGTTGACGATCCATGGAAAATCATCAACCCGGTTGATGACCAAGTTGCTCGTCTGTGGGCTCCTTTAGAATGAAAGTGGTTTAAGTCCATTAACGTCAATTTTGAGTACTTTCAGTTGAAATTTGATATAAGTCGATTTGCAGAAAAAATTGTATCCATGGATAGAAATCCACTCCAGAAAGTAAAAGTATAAACAATCCTGATTTTTTTAAGATGTTTTTAGAAAACCTTTAATTACACAAAACGAAGTTCAGTGGACTTAGACCACATTCATCCTAACTAGCTCACTTGTTAGTTTGAGACCATTTGGCACTTTTTTGCTGTTCCCGATACAATTTTTAATTTTTTTTCGCCATAGGAAAATGACCCTACCGACAATGTATGAACATAAACATAACGTTTATTATTTTATATAGCAATTTTACATTGAACATAAAAGGAACGAACAAAACACAGAAACTAAAAATGTACATAAGAATACATATCTACTCTAAACAATAGAGAAACAAAATATTAATAGAGTTGTTTGTATTACTCAGGGGGCAGCGCAGTGACCCATACGAGTAAGTCATCAATGAATCCAAAACAACCCATTTTATTGGTAATATACCGGAAATAAAGCGCAGATTGCAGATTTACAACCGCATAAGTCCGTTTGGTCTGCGAGGCGCGACAGTTTTATTATCGATCTTTGCCTCCCTCCCTCCCCCTTCTAATGAAAATGATCATAAAAAGCACGTTATTTATAGAAAATTAAATGTTCTTTCACGTGGTATAAAATTTTTGTTGATAACTTGAATAGTTTTCATTTTGTAGATGGTAGAAGCACGCGTTTTCCTTTTTTTGCGGAAAGGCCAAAAAATCGATGTTTTTCAGCGCTCTCTAGCGGCAAAACCACTCTTCAGAAAATCAAAGTTGATTAGATCATTTTGTAGGAAATTTTGTTTGCTTTAACTTTGTATTAAGAAGGTTTTTTCAAAAACTAGTCCTTTAGGGTTAAAATTGCCAAAATTTAAAAACAATTGATTTTTTCTCGTTCTTTTCGATTTTTGACTAAGTTGCGTTCTGCGCTTGAGGTCACAAACTTGGATTATTCATTAGGTGAACATCATAAACAAGTCTGCAAAAAATCAGAACTACCGGATTTGACGCATACTACCCTATGGTAAAAAACGACAAAGTTACTGGACTATTAAACACCCTATCGCATTTAAGTAAGATTCTTAAAAAACTTAAAATTTCCAGCGAAGATTAGTGACAGTTACATACCTGCCAACCGTTCCGATTAAATCGGATTTGTTCCGATTTTTCACTTTTGTTCCGGAAATACGATTTCAGTACCAAATGTTCCGTTTTTACGTCCCCCTGTCCCGCCATTTTCGACCTACTCGGGGCCAAATGCAGCTACGTTCTGTAACGATTCAATGAACCGTAGAAACGTTCTAGGGAACCGTATTTCGTAACGTTTTAAAACGCGTGCTCCTGACCAGGCGTTCAACGACGATTACCGGTTTGAACGACGCGTCGCCGCAGAACCGCAGAACGTAGCTGCATCCGGCCCTCGAATTGTGCAATAATAAGGCGGAGCAAGAATCGTCTTTTCATTCGACGCATGCGCGAACGTGTTTTTGCCTGCGAATCGCTCACGGCACACATCCTGCCGAATGATAAGAAGTGAGCCGCGAGATTAGTTTTGGTTTCGTTTTTTCGTTTCGCGGGAGATGATGTCGAAGCCCCGTCGAAACCAAACTTTTCGTAATTCTTATTCGCAAGAATTTGATTTCATTGCAAAGTCGCAAAGAGGCGACGACTATGCTTATTGCATGAAATGTAATTGCAATATAAGGATATCCCACGGCGGAAAAACCGATATAGTGGCACATGCGAAAACGGAAAAGCATGGGATAGCATGCAAATCCTCCAAAATTTGTTCAAAAATATCCGATTTCGCCATTAAATCGTCGGAGAGTTCCCAAACAATCAAGGCAGAGCTGCTGTTTACCAGCTTCATCTTGGAACATAACATACCGATTTCTGCAGCGGACCATGTGTCCAAACTTCTGATGGCCATGTTTCCCAACTCTCCTGAAGTTAAGAAGTATGCTTGTGGACGCACGAAAACAACCCATCTGATCAAAGAAATAGCGCAGCACTCAACTCAAGGGATAGTTAAAATTCTAAAAGAAAATCCCTTTTCAATTGCTACCGATGGAAGTAACGACGTGAACGACAAGCAGATGTATCCGTTAGTAGTGACATTTTATGATAAAGAATCTGAAAAGGTATGTGTTTCTTTGCTATCCCTTCCCGTTTTAGAAGAGTCAAGTACTGGAGAGAATATTGCTAAGCTGATAATTTCTGAGTTTTCCAAATATGGAATTCCGTGGATGAATTGCTTGTCATTTTCTTGTGATAATGCTCAAGTAATGCTTGGTAAGAATAAGGGGGTAGCCGCTTATTTGAAGGAAAAAAATCCTGGTATATATGTTTTTGGCTGCTTATGTCATTTGGTAAATTTAGCTGCCAAAAAGGGGGCCAAAACATTGCCAGTATTATTTGATGATATGTTAGTTGACATTTATTATTACTTCCATAGAAGTGGGAAGAGACAGTTAGAATTCAAGAAATTCCAAGCAGTGTTCAATTCTGAAAAGAAAATTTTAAAACATTGTGTAACTAGATGGTTGTCACTAGGCAAATCTATAACTAGGCTTTTAGAAAACTGGAGAAGTCTTCTTTCGTATTTTAAAGAAAAATGCAACCTTTTGTTAAAGTTAAAAGATAGCAAACAAATAAAAAGAAAAAATGAAGAAAATTTAAAATCAAACAAAAAAAGGAAACTTGAAGACAAGGAAGTACCATCTAAAGTTGAATCAGTATCATCAAAAATTGGGCCTGTGTCATCTGAAGTGTCAGTGAAAAAAATGAAAGACAATAACCCAAGTATAAAAAAGTACATTTCATCTAAAGTTGTGCCTGTGTCATCCCAAGTGCCAGTGAAAGAATATAAAGCCAGCCACAGTGCAAAAAAGTCTGCATCTGAAGTCCTTTGTCAGGATAAAGACATTTCGTTTTATGCTCATAGTAGGGAAGAGAGAATCTTTTTATTTTTGAGTTCAGATTTGAATCGAGCATTGGCATTATTTGTGAAAAATTCTGTAATTGTTTTTGAAAAATTTAATGTGTTGCTGCAATCTGAAGAACCAATAGGGTTGTTTCCTTCAACTGAAATTGATCATTTTAACACCAAAAACACTAAGAGAAATGCAAAAGAATAATTTACCCACGCTCAAAAAATTTTTAGACCAAATAGTTAATTAGTTAAAAGCATTTAAAATTTGGAGCCGCAAAAAAAGAGGCGTGGCCAGCTGTGACGTCATTTGGTATGAACCGGCGAAAAGTACCGATCCTTTGCCTTGCCTCTTGCCTGCATTTGTGTTTTGTTTTCGAACTGAGTATTTACGCTTTGCTTATCATAAATATTTTAAACTAAGATTTCGTTTATTGTTCTTTTACATCATTACTGTACACAAAACAGGATTATTTTTCAAATTGAGCCTGGTTTTATTCGAGCAGATTCGAATAATTCGCCGAAAATTTCGGTTTTAACTTCGGTTGATTTCCTTAGAAACGATACACGGTTCAATAAACCAGAAATAGAGGAATTAAACAAGCAAGATGAGTACTATTTCGTATTCTGTTTTTAAAGTTTTAAAAATCTATTATATTTATTAATAAAGAGCATTTTTAGTTCGAGTACACTCCAGCATTGTGGTAGGGTAGTTTTATTTTCAACTCCCGTTTTGATCCTGAAAAAAGTAGTAGGAATTTTGAAATAATTTTACTATTGGTAACTAGTTACATCTTTGAGAATCAGTTAACATGTTTTCTGGAAAAAATCAGACATTTTTTATCTATTAGATATCGAGTTTACAAGCGCGCACTTCGGTCTTATTTCCCGCCAACCCATAGAGAAATCTTCTTTTTCGACATATTCCCCTTTTTGATGGTTTAAAAAATAAAAAAACTAATGAATATTTAAAAATAAGATAATTATCGATACAAACATATTTAGTTACATTTCAACGTAATCACCTTGAAATGAACCATTTATTGCACCTTTTTCACAAGTTTTTCTATCCCTCATCTTGAAAAGATTTTTCGTTGATTCGCAGGCTGTAGCTCCATGAATCACCAATGCCTGGAACTTGGCTGATGCACAGCATATGGTTTTAAACCTGCACAATTGCATACTGCAAAAATCACCTGCCTGCCCATTGTTTTTTGTTAATGCGAAAAGAGTTTGAAAGAATAGAAATTACACAGGTCTGCAATGAAAAAGCTGTTTGAACAATTATTACGATTTCCTATGTATTTTGGTGTGCTGATAACGAAAAAAATATTGAAAAAATCCTATACGTCAGGATTTTTCACAAATTGCAACATTATATTCGAATTTTCCCATTTTTTTATAGTTTTTGAACATTTCTAGCTCCTCCCTTTTTAAAAATTAGGAGCTGTGAATGATGCACATAGTAAACTATCTCATCAGGATATTTAGAGATAATTATAGAGATTGAAATAAAATATTAGGCAAGACTTAATCGTGCAATAATGAAGGATTTTTGTTGTATAGTTCTAAGAAACGTTCTTGTTGATAATCACAAGGGTAAATTTACCAAGAAGAGCTTCATAAGGTGGAAAAATTGGCTGAAGAGTGTGTAAATGAGTTTATTTTAGTTATATAATGATTTTTATGAAGAATATGTAATAAAAAATTTATTTTATAAGCATATTTTTATTAAAATTGAAATATTAACTTATTTTACAATCATACCTAAATTGTCGGGAAACATGCCATTCTAGGGCAAAACAGAGATCATTTTTGAGTTCAGGGATCCAAAAAACATTAAAACTAATCACCTCATTAATAAATTTGGATTAAAAATCTACTTCTTAAGTGTATTTACATTTTTTTTTAGAAATGTTGTTATATTTGCTCAATTTGTTACAAAATGCGATGTCTTAAAAATAAAAAGAGGTCATATTTGGATTCAGCACACCAAAACACATGAAAATGATATTCAGATAAAGTTTGAGTCGAAAAATAATTTTTTTTAAAAGATACTTTAATTTTCTTAAAAAAATTGGCATTTTTGTTAAATTGTGAAGAAAGGTGAAGTCTTATGATAAAATGGAGGGCAATTTTAGATTCAGCACATAAAAGATTTTATGGAAATATTTGAATAAAAAAATTAGTGTTAAGAGTCAATTTTTCAAAATTTTAAGGCATTTTCAGGTGAAATAGTCCAAACAGCTCGAAAAAAATTTTTTTGCGGACCTGTGTTATCATATTGGCCGGGGGAAATAAGTTCGGGAAGCGCACTTGTAAACTCGATATGCTCGATTGCTGGGTATTAATAATGTTTAAATTAATACGTCAAAGTTTTGAGATGATTCGATAAGTTTAAGATAGTAATTTTGGCTTTAAAACTGCACAAACTGGTAATTGTTCATAGTTCTTTAGCACTTCCCTCGTTCCGTTGAGCAGCTGGCATGAAATAAAATCAAGACAGATGTTTCACTGAACATTGAGAGCTGAGAGTCTTTCCCATCACATAAATGTTTTATTTGTTTCCAATTTCGAACAATAAGTGTTGCATTTTTAGTTTATTCAAAAATATTCATTCGCCCTTTACCGTAATTTAGCGAGTGCAATTCTCACAAGCTAAAATAATGCGTGCTTAAATATCGCACTGATTTCAGGATCTATAATTTAACTTACGACATATTACTAAATAGCTGTGTCTATGTGTAAGCTTTCTTGTGTTGATTTTGATATAGTTTACAGAAAATTTTCTTCAAATGACTTACAAATACCGAGAGAAGTTTTTCCCAATAGATGTTTTGTTTGAGATAAAAATTTCTCATCTGTAACTTATTGAATCATCTCAAAACTTTGACATCTTAATATAAACATTGAAAATATACAACTTAACTTTCAGTAGCCATTTTAATCATGCATACCCAGATCTTAAAGCGGCCAAATAAAATTTTACGAAAAGCGTCGTTTGCGGTCTTCTTTTGTAGCCGCAATTTTGAAAAGAAATAATACCCCTACCAAAACCATACATTGCATTCTTAAATATATGTAAACCACAATCCCTTTTGTTTGAAATCTCCACCTATTACCAGTTTTTCAAAAAAAAAAAATTTCGAAAACAAAGCTTAGTAAAAACTGTCAGAACTTTTCGGACAAACTTTTATCTTTCGCGAGCGATTTGTTTTATCAAAAGAACTTTTAATCATGAAATAAATAAGAAGCACTACATGTTTACTACGCTATAATTTTTTAATATAGTGCTAAATGGATACTGAATCAAAATGGTCTTCACAACAGAACAGTTTGGTAGTGGCGGAGCCAATTTTATCCTTCATACAGGCTTTGAACATTTCTTCTTCAATTTTTCGTTTTTTGGAACGATTACGAATCTTTTACTTGGTGTTTTTACAGTCAATGAAGTGCATCCTGGTACAATGCAGTATTATTAAGCTTTTTTTACTTCGGAATCCATTCTTTTTTACGGATGCACGTGCTTTCTATTGGGAAAAATAAGAGCGCGCGATCGGCGAAACCTCGGATACTACCAAATGACGTATCTGCGCAGTGGCGCGTTTTAAAGCACTGTGACTGCGCATCCTCTTTAAAAATTAATAAAAAATTAAATTAAAGTCGTAGCGACCTCGGGATTTTTTATAACAACTTTTTTCACTATATTCTACCAGGAAAAAAATAAAACAGAAAATGGGAAACTACCCTATTATTCACAGATTGAAAAAGGAACTTGTTAATTTCTTTCAGGAACTATTGAGCAGATTTGTAAAAATTGATGTAATTACTGGTACTCCATCTGTGTTTGATGTTAAATTTAAAATTTTAAATAATCAAAAAAATGACGAAGATTTAGTAATTGGTAGTGAAACAGTTGAATTTGTCAAAAACATGTCCAAAACGGATATTGCCAAGTTCTATGATAATGTGAGAAAGTATTATGTTGAATCGTGTAATTATATTGTTCTAAATTTCCCTCATAAAGAAGAACTGCTTACAGCATGCAGAAATAGCTGACATTCGTACTAGACGAAGTGCCAAATTTTCTTCAGCTAAGTACTTTATCGAAAAATACCCTGCCTTACTCATGAAGAAAGATGATGAGAGTAAATTCACTGCCTCTGATTCTTTAGAATTAGAATTTCTGAAGTATCAGATGGATGATGACATTGATTTCACAATTGGAAATGAAAGAATTGATAAACAGTGGGCTTTGCTCTCAAAAGAAAAGGATGTTTTGTGCAAACTGAAATTCGAAAGACTTTCATTTTTAATGCTTGGAATTCTTAACTTTCCACACAGCAACGCTGCATGTGAAAGGGTGTTTTGTTTAGTTCGTAAGAACAAGACTGACTCTCGGAGTTCCATGGACTCAGATACTGTACAGGCATTGATAGCTGCAAAAATACATAGTAATTCTTATCCATGTTATAACAAATCCTTCAGTGCTGACCTATTAAAAAGGGCAAAATCAGCTACTTTTGTAGCACTTAATAAAGATTAATTTTTCTATTTTCCAAACAATGTTTGCTTATTTCACTGTTTCATTTTATTAGTACTAAGTATTTTTAAATCTTTCTGAGTTATTATGTATGATATTCCCAGTGTTTGACATCTTGAGTCATTTTTGTTATTCTATTTGCAGAAATTTAAACCCAGATAAAAGGAAGAAAAATTTAACTTTATTATATCCTAGTATAAAATGTAGATAATTATTAGTCAGAATATAAAGGTATAATACACTTAGTCCTCTTAATAACCATAAGACACCTTAGATAAAAAATAAAAGTTATGAATTACAAGCTCTTTTTTTAGTAATACCCCTTTAACACATTCAAAATGTGTCGCGCGTGTTGTTCCTATTTCTGTTTCTGAAATGTTGGCAGGTATGCAGTTATTACCACCAAATGCTTGCACAACTAAGTAGTGTTGTGATCAGATCAGTGAAGTGATCAGACCAATCAGCATATAATTGATGAAACTATTACCCCAAATTTCTATCTGAAAATCATGTGTGATTTATATATTTTTGGTAAAAAATTAAGACTTTTATAAATTAACTTCGTTTAAATTATCATTTACGATCTGAAACTACATTACTTTAAAAAAATATATTTCCAATTTTAAAAATGCTTGAATTAGTTTATTAAAAGGTAATGCATCAATAAAAATGTTCATTTTTAGCTTTATTCAACTGAAACTTTCTTTACAAGGTAAAACTGGGTTTGTCCATACACTGTTAAAAAAAGTAGTTCAACCTTTCACCAAAAACTTCTTCTTCTTCTTCTTACTAATCCCCATTTCTAGCAGAGCTAGATTAAGTCCATGAATCCATTCACCCTCAACAAGTCAAGGACCGGAACAAAGGGTCCGTCAAATAGTTCCTGGTCAGAGAGGCCCAGGCAATTCAGAATGTGTTCCGGGGAAGCCTGTGCACTGGAACAATTGGCGCAGGGTTGAAAAATTTTAATTCCACCAGAGTACTTAAGTGTTTTTAGGTGACCACTGCGGAGTCGCGTTATAGCCGTTTGATCTTCCCGGCTGCAGCTGGATAAAAGACATCCTCCAGGTTTTCGACTTCGGTACCAGTTGTGAACCGGTGGTACAAGCCAGTCGGCTTTTATTTTATGTTTGGCAATGGAAAACAGCTCTGAGAATGTAAGAGGAGTAGCAGGCGCCAAGTCTTCGCCTGATGCACCTTCCTTGGCAAGGCAATCTGCTATCTCATTTCCAGTGATGTTGACGTGGGAAGGTATCCATTGCAAGTGTAATAGGAATAGGTCACCAAAAACTTTCAACCTTTCACCATAAACTGGTTCAAATTTAGCTGCAACCAAGGTTTGGTAACAGGTTTCACCAAGTTTTACTAGTTAAAATACCAAAAATTGGTGCTTGCACTAGTGAAAAACCGAAAACTTGGTGAAACCTGTTACCAAACCTTGGTTGCAGCTAAATTTGAACCAGTTTATGGTGAAAGGTTGAACAAATTTTTTTAACAGTGTAGGAAGAGCACGTTGTTGTACCTATGGACACAAATTTCGTCAAGTTATTAAAATTAATTAAAAATCCATTTTTCAATATTTGAGTTAGTAAAAAATATTACTATATTTTCTGAGGTTGGGCACTTTAAATGGTCATAAAGTGATTTTACCTGTCTCAGAAAAATCCACACGTGATTTTTGTCCGAAGGTACAACACCCTTCCCTTTCTTTAGACTTCAAATTGGGGTGAATTAGTGTGATAGAAGTAGGGATAAGAAAATAGAATCGGTTGCGGCCATTTTGGAAAATCGCAAATAAGGAAAAAAAAGTGCGCCAATTCAAGATGTCTACCCAAGTTTTTTTTTACCTTCCTATAGATCCTTTATTCAATTCCATTGCTCATACAAATCATATGGAAAATTTTTACGGGATTCTATGGCAGGGACAGGACTTACTCAAATGGAAGAATGATCCAAAATTTAAATATTTTCTTCTTATATTAGGAATTTTTAACATAAAAACACATGAAAATGCTTATTGCCTTTAGCATACAGTTTTACAACAAAGAAATGTGTAAAGTTAAAGCACATTTTTCGCCAAAGTCTACATAACATTATTTACGAATCTTTAGTAACAGCTCTTAGGCTTGTTTTTACATCCCTGACACTGTAAATGGCCTGGAAAAACAGGATATGTATGAGAACTTAAACTTATTCGACTTAGTACACCAAGAAGATACAACATCAAAGAAATAGAAAGAAAGAAAGAGACAGAACATGCCTAAATCAAGTAAATGTAACTTCTCTTTAAAAAGTTCTTAGGGTGTTACATTTGTTGCTATTTGTAGATATTAGGGAAAATGAACTTTACGCGGTTTTTTAACTTGGGGCAAATAAGTTCGATAGTAAAAACAATTGTAGAGACACATAACCCCAGACCGAGAATAAAAAATGCCCCACTGAATTCCTTCAATGATAAAGGTTTCAACTGTTCTTCTGATTCTTGGTGAGAAAATGACAACAGCCACATTTTGAAGAAGTAATCTTCGACAATCTTTTCGAAAAGCCCGGCTTCCAGAACCCTCAAAATTATAGAATCAAGTTTCATCTTCGTTAGACGAAGGTTCTTGTTAACGTACATACCGCAGTAGTACATGCCGAACCCTTCGGATTGGTACTTGGTGATAAAAGGTGGAACACCAAAGTGTACTTTTAAGTGAAGAGAAGAACCAAAATAAGCCGCATTTCGCTCAAATTTCTTGTTGTAAGGATTGTGATCGTTGAAGAACCAGCCGTTTTCCACCATCGCATCGTACACATATTTGACGTCTATGTTTTGTCCATCCCTTAGAGCAGAGAGTACAACACCCTTATCTCTGACGAAAGCCTTATAATTGCCTTCCCGAATCACTTCCGACAGCTGCTTGACATTTTTAGGGGGTACATCCATGATTGGGACGGATAGGCACGAGAATATCATGGAGGAATAGGAGAAAAAGATAACCAGTGTTCCGAGCCACCAAGCCACTATGAATATCACCTGGGAAGGTCCTTTTATTCTCTGGGTTACTGACTTTCCCAATAAGTTCCCGAACATGTTCAGCCAATTTTTTGAGAAATCGCGAACTTTGAACAACACTCCAAAAGCGACCGGTATGACTAAGACGAAGCTCGCTGTCATTGCCCACGTTGTTTGATCGAAGGCATACAGATACGCATACACTCTCGGTTGCATTTGAGGTAAATTGGTTGCAAAGTTGAAACTCGAATACATGTAGGGAACTGTGAAGTCAACCAAACCCATTATCTGAGACGTATATAGTTGTGATGATACTCCTATATCGGCTTTTCTATTTTGAACAAGTTTGGCCAATCTCGGAGAAGTGGAATTCGTTTCTAATTTCTGTCCAGGAATTAATGTATATTTCCTTCCCAAAGCCTTCATGATTATCGTGAAAAGCAGTGCTTCTATTCCCTCGGGTGGCTTGTTTCGTGGAAAAGTAAAAAATTTTTTAAAGGGTGCAAAAACAACTTTCAAAGCGCGAGGCATTTGGACAACACGGCCGGGACTATCTATCTCATCTTAGTGAGGAACACTCGTCGTGGGGTTAAAAATGAATAACCATTCATTCTGTTTTGATACATAACTCGTATAAGAATTCTAAATGTTTTATATCGATTCCTTATCCCATAATGCTTACAACAGAAAGTATACCATTTGGTTAATTTTACCTGCGGTTGCATTATCTTGGATTATAATTTGAAAGACCTCGTTAGAACATTTACACGCCAATTTTAACGCTTTTACCGATAATAAATATCAAATCGTTTAATGTATTTAGTTGATTCCTTTTGTAATCACTTGTGAGTACTAAACCTCAATATTTTACAAAAAAAGATGTTTTTTTTTACGAAATAAAAGTATGGTTGGTATAAATATGTTTTTTATGCAAATATAGTCGATAATCAATAATATAAATTATAGAGTGCAATCGAATCAGTTCAAGATAAAGTGTGTTGAAAAAGGAATAAATTCATCAAAAATGGCTATTTAGCAGTAATAGTTGGTCGTAGGTCGGAATTTTTTTCAAACTTTGATTAGATGTCAATATAAGGTTTGTCTCGTGTACTTAAGAGGTCCCAAAATGTTCATGATACGATACTAAAAGTAATTTAGTTGAAAGTTCATGCCAACTCTATTCAAATAACGCTCAATCTAGTTATCAAAGTTTGATATTGATAGTATTGGGAACTGAGAAAATTTACAAATACTATTTGAAATCAAGTCTAATCAGCAGGAGAACAAAATTATTGCTCTAAAAAACTTTAATTCGACCCATTGTCATGTATGCTGCTGAACCGTGGTCAATAACTAAAAGTGACAGTATGTTATTGAAAGAAAAGTAGCACTCCGCGGCATCTTAGGAGGAGTAAGATGTAATGACACCTGGAGAAGAACTAATTCAGAATCTGAAATAATATACATGGAGCCAGATATCTTAAAATACACTCCCATTCAAATATTGGAAGAATATCGGAAGGTAAAAAAATTAATTTTTTTTAATTTTCAAATTTTTTGGCCTAAAAAATACTTGAAAAACAGTATAGATAGGCCACTTGAAAAACAGTAGGGGAGAACTGGGCACATTCGCACAAAAAGAGCATTTCGGGATATTTCTCTGGATCTAGATGAGATATTGAAACAGACTCGGATTCAAATGAAAGTTAAGACCTTTCCCGATATTTTAGAACGATAATTGGTCGCATTCATCTAGAATTTCTAACCTATATCATCAATCTAAAAAACGAGAAATTTCGTGCGAATGTGCCCCATGGGTGGGGCAGTTTTGCACACGTGTGGGGCACATTCGTACACATGCAAAAAATTATACAATAATTATTTTTACGAACTAAAAAGTTTATGGCACTTTAAAGTAAGAATAATTAAACGAAATATTTGGCACTTTTACATACTTTTCCTCTAAATTGAAGATTTTTTTACAAAAAGAAAACAGCTTCAGAAAATATTGAACATCTAAGTTTTTGATGAGGAAAACAATTGTAGTAATGAAGAGTATATTGCACATTGACATACTTAACATAATATAATTAGTTATAAAAAGTTTAACCAATATTTTAACTGTCAGGTTTTATTCGAAAAGAAAAGTGAACCAACAGCTCGCTTATTAACACCCAAAACTGACGGTTGGGGAACTTTTAATACGATATTATCTTTTTGTATGAATGTTGAATCATTTCTTACTGGGAAAATAAAAGTTTCTTCATTAATTTTAAAGTTTTTAAAGTTTTTCATCATTAATTTTAAATAAGCACCATTCAACTCCAAATTTTCTATTTGTCCAACATAACAAAATTTTCTTTTTAGTAGCAAATTCTACTGGAATAAAATCACCTAAGTCCAAGTCAATTGGTATTAAACAATTATCAGGGACATTATTTCTTCAATGTTTAAATCTGGGTCTAAATTCCTTAAAACTGAAGCTTTCTTTAAGATGTTATTTTCTATTATCACCAAATTTTGAAACAATTACAATAAAAAACAATCAAACTTCAAGTTATTAAATATACTGCACTTATAAACATATAAATCACTTTCATAATCAAAAATGGGAAAGATGAGGCACATTCGGACTGTCCAAATCTGCCCCATCTTTACGAATGTGCCCCATCTACCAGTTCAAGCTTACCACGTCCCAACAAGATATTTATAAATAAAGCAGGGAAATAAAACCTTTCTAGAAACTTACTTTAGTAGTGCCTCAACTGAATAAAATGCTGAATGTCCACTTGCGAGTTATGTTTGATTGATATTTTACGCCAACAAAATGACAAGAAAATTTACTTTGCTGCTTGTAACGCTAGCAAATTTCTAGTACGTATGCAACAAAATCGCTCAGGGCTTTGAAAATTCATGCAGGAGGTGGTAGTCATGTATCCATTTACTGGTATTTTTTTCAAATTTTTAAATTAATAATTACTAGGGGAAATGCCGTCTGTCTGAATGTGCCCCATGTGCGAAATAGCCCCACTCTCCCCTATAGAAGCTCACTACATTTTTATGAAGATAAGTAGTAATTTTTTCTTAAAGTAGACCTTATTTGGATATTTTTCAGGCAAAAAGGTTTTTTTTATGTTTTTATTCTTTTCTTAAAAAATGATTGAAATATTTGCATTTGACAGGTTTCTGCAATTAACAGAGTATTCAAGCCTAATTTCATAGCTTAACTTTAATTTATTTAAGGATTTGTTAATAAAAGTAGGAGTATTAGTTGAAGATAACATTTCCTTATTAAATACTAACCCATACAATTATTATAATTTTTTTTCCTCTTTTGCTTAGTAGATGTATAAATACCTTTTTTAAGAAGGATTTCTACTCTAGACTCAAAAATAGTAGTTAGACAATTTAAAATGTCAATATAGACATCTTCGAAGTCAATTAGATAGTTGTTTAGATGTACTGTGAACAGTAAAACGATTTTTCTTTAAAAGCCTACAAAATAATAATAATAAATAAATTAGTTCAATATTACGATCTGGGGTATAGATTTGATGTCCCCTTTTAATAACATAGATCCGAAATCTCAACCACATGGATGTAATAAAGGGCCACAAGCATGGAAATTTTAAATATATAGCCACCAAAACGTCCATTAACGTCCGTCGTAAACGTTTCGTTAAATGATCATTTACGATCTAAAACTACATTACTTTAAAAAAATCTATTTCCAATTTTAAAAATGCTCGAAATAGTTTATTAAAAGGTAATGCATCAATAAAAATGTTCATTTTTAGCTTTTTTCAACTAAAACTTTCCTTTTTAAGGGTGTTCACAGGTAAAACTGGGTCTGTCCATAGGAAGAGCACGTTATTGTACCTATGGACACAAATTTCGTCAAGTTATTAAAATTAATTAGAAATCAATTTTTGAATATTTGAGCTAATAAAAAATATTACTATATTTTCTAAGGTTGGGACTACAGGTTGGGCACTTTAAATGGTCAAAAAGTGATTTTACCTGTGTTAGAAAAATCCACACGTGATTTTTGTCCGAAGGTACAACACCCTTCCCTTTCCTTAGACATCAAATTGGGGTGAACTAATGTGATAGAAGTAGAGATAGGAAAATAGAATCGGTTGCGGCCATTTTGGGAAATCGCAAATAAGAGAAAAAAAAAGTCCGCAAATTCAAAATGTCTACGCGGAATAATTGAGAAGGAAAACGCTTCTCAATTATTCCTTGTAATCACAAATTTAATGATTAACTGCGATCATTATATTTTATTTAGTTTATCATTTGTTCCAAAATATAAGAACCATTTACGTCACACGCTAAATAACCAATTGCAGAGATACCTCGATTATTAAAAATACTGAAGTCCCAGCAAAAAACATCAGCAAAATTTCTTAAAAAAAGTGAAGGGAATTTGAACACTTTGTCTGCAGTTTTCTTTATGAAAACTGCAGTTTTCTTCATGATTTCTGCAGTTTTTTTATAAGACCGTTGAAATGCCTTTAGAACTTTCCAATCACAAGAGGAAAAAATCTTAATTTAACCTTATAGAGCAAGAGCCCGTGAACCCCAGACCTTCGTTATTTTGTAAAAGCTGAAAACTTGTCAGCGCATGCTCCCAACTCAGGTAAGAATGATGGACCATTATGAAGTTTGGGTTACCCTGGCTTTGGCAGGTAAACGGTACTAAAGGTGTGTAAAATACCGATCTAATTTCGTTAAATTGTAAAGTGTGATTTTTTGGTATTACCTTCAGAATATTATAAAAAATCACGTCATTCATTGCCAGACACTTACCATCGTGGCAACCCCTTGCCAGACACCCCTAATGTTCATGAAATTATAATTCTACTTACGTTATATTGTAAAAGCTGATTTTTATGTATAATACTTGGGTAATAGTTAGATAATGTTTCCTCATTAGCCAGACATTTTTGATAGTTCCAACCCTTTGCCAGACAAGCATGTAGGGTAGCTGTTGGAGCGAGCGCGAGACAGTATATTAGGCGGGGGAAAATACGGTTTGACCTCAAACAAATTCCAACAAAAGGTTTTTCAACGGTTTTGGACTCTACTAGGTGTCCTTATTGACAAAAAAAGTTTACCACAATCTGACAACCGGAAGTTGGGTTTTTTTTTAAATTTTTTAAAAACTTTTTTCGGTGTTAAATTATATATTCGATGGCAGTTGACATTTCTAAGCGAAGAAATTTATAGAAATTTCATTTATAAGAATCTGGCAACCATTAAAGTACATTTTCCAAGATGGCGGCCTACGTTTTCATTAAATGACAGTTAAATCGGTTTTCTCGAGTAAATTCCATTAATTTCGATGAAATGCGATGTTAACTAATTCAATAACTTCAGATATTGCTGTAAATTTGGTCTATCCGATTGAAATAATAAAAAAACAAGCAAAAATACGCGCATATCTGCGGAGGTTCCGAGTCCCGATTTCACTGGGTATAGTCACTTTAAAAGTTCATTACAGCTTGGAAAAAATTCCAACAAGCATTTTCTCAACGGTTTTAGACAGTACTAAGCGTATTTATTGCCATGTAGAAAGTTAACCAGAATCTGACAACCGGAAGTGGGTTTTTTTCAAGATGGCCGCCGATGCTTCAAATAAAGAGGTATTCGGGAAAGAAGCCTAATTTAACAGCTATGAAAATTTTTTATGGGTTCAAAAAACAAATATTAGGAACGAGTCAAGTTTTCTTATCATACATTCAAAAAAATTTTCTCAACGGTTTTAGACAGTGCTAAGTGTATTTATTGTCGTTACAAAAGTCTACCCGAATCTGACAACCGAAAGTGGGTTTTTTCAAGAAGGCCGCTGATGCTTATAAAACTAGAAAAGCCTAGAAAATTGAATGTTTAGCGAAAAAAAATACCTTCTGATATGCATGGAATAAAAACTTGATAATTTTAGACTGTTTTACCTAAAGTCAAGAACCTAATATTTAATTTTGGAACCCATAAAAAAATTTATAACACTTAAATTAGGGCTTTTTTACGAATATCTCTATTCTTTAAGCATCGGCGGCCATCTTGAAAATAACCAATTTCCGGTTGTCAGATTCAGTAGACTTTTGTAATGACAATAAATACACTTATTACTGTCTAAAACTGTTGAAAAAATGCTTTTTGGAATTTTTTCTTTAATTTGATGAACCTTTAAAAAGCGCCGTCAATTCAGAAAATAACGTACGCCGCCATCTTGGAAATAAGCCCTGTTCTGGTTTCTAGCTTTTGTAAAAGAAATTTATATTTACAAGTATGATAAGAAAACTTGACTCGTTCCTAATATTTGTTTTTTGAACCCATAAAAAATTTTCATAGCTGTTAAATTAGGGTTCTTTCCCGAATATCTCTTTATTTGAAGCATCGGCGGCCATCTTGAAAAAAACCCACTTCCAGATGTCAGATTCTGGTAAACTTTCTACATGGCAATAAATACGCTTAGTACTGTCTAAAACCGTTGAGAAAATGCTTGTTGGAATTTTTTACAAGCTGTAATGAACTTTTAAAGTGACTATACCCAGTGAAATTGGGACTCGGAACCTCCGCAGATATGCGCGTATTTTTGCTTGTTTTTTTATTATTTTAATTGGATAGACCAAATTTACAGCATTATCTGAAGTTATTGAATTAATTAACATCGCATTTTATTGAAATTAATGGAATTTACTCGAGAAAACCGATTTAACTGTCATACATGAAAACGTAGGCCGCCATCTTGGAAAATGCACTTTAATGGTTGCCAGATTCTTATAAATGAAATTTTTATAAATTTCTTCGCTTAGAAATGTCAACTACCATCGAATATATAATTTAACACCGAAAAAAGTTTTTGTTTCGCCCTATTTATCGCTTTTTTATGGATTTTAAAATTTTTTAAAAAAATTTTAAAAAAACCAACTTCCGGTTGTCAGATTGTGGTAAACTTTTTTGTCAATAAGGACACCTAGTAGAGTCCAAAACCGTTGAAAAACCTTTTGTTGGAATTTGTTTGAGGTCAAACCGTATTTTCCCCCGCCTAATATACTGTCTCGCGCTCGCTCCAACAGCTACCCTACATGCTTGTCTGGCAAGGGGTTGGAACTATCAAAAATGTCTGGCTAATGAGGAAACATTATCTAACTATTACCCAAGTATTATACATAAAAATCAGCTTTTACAATATAACGTAAGTAGAATTATAATTTCATGAACATTAGGGGTGTCTGGCAAGGGGTTGCCACGATGGTAAGTGTCTGGCAATGAATGACGTGATTTTTTATAATATTCTGAAGGTAATACCAAAAAATCACACTTTACAATTTAACGAAATTAGATCGGTATTTTACACACCTTTAGTACCGTTTACCTGCCAAAGCCAGGGTAACCCAAACTTCATAATAGTCCATCATTCTTACCTGAGTTGGGAGCATGCGCTGGCAAGTTTTCAGCTTTTACAAAATAACGAAGGTCTGGGGTTCACGGGCTCTTAGACTATTAACTCTGATAAAAAAAATTTCTTACTAATACGATTATTATTTTTTGAGTGGCAGTTCTACGCTATTGCATTACGTAACTCCAGCGTTAGAAATTTAAAAAAATTATATTCCTTTCCACCAAAATGTCTATAGTCTGCCAAGGACAACATTTTTAAAGTAACTCGTGCACTTAAAGTGAATACCAATAATTAATTTTGAAAAACTAAACAACAAACTAAATAAACAAATAGGTTTGAAAAAAACTGTCCCCCATCTTATTTATTTAGTACTTTGTTCAATTAAATGTTAAAATTGCAGCACTAATTGACATAAAACTTCTACATATTCCGCGTAACTCGGATTCGCGTTGAGGCTATAACGTCTCTCTCTCTCTCTCTCTCTCTCTCTCTCTCTCTCTCTCTCTCTCTCTCTCTCTCTCTCTCTCTCTCTCTCTCTCTCTCACACACACACACACACACACGGGCACTAGATTCTACTATAGTAGTATTTAGTTGTTGTTGTCGTGTGCCACTTGGAATATCCAAGCTCCACAAGGATTCAAGGCAAAGGGAAAGGGGGTGCTGCTCCTGAGAAAGTAAGGCCCAGAAATGGCAGGAGTCCGACTTCTGCCTCATGAGATGATAGATGCTGCCACTATCCCACTATCTATAGCCTCCTCCACAATTTTGCCATGTATCTGAAGGGGAGGGAAATACTCTCCAGACACATGAATCCGTGGTAAACTGCGCCATGACGGACCACAGGACTTTCGGACCCACAGATTTAACGAGCACGTTCTCCGCATATTCTCGGTGGGTCTTTAGCGGTGTCTGGAATCGTAAGCCGTGGTTATAAACTCATAGAAATCGAAAATATTACAACATTGTTTTAAAAAGTTTCACGACAAAATGCCCCATCGACTCGCTGAATTTTACTTAAGAACGGCTGCGTTTTCCTCACATTGAATTTCGCTCAAACAAATCCCCCGGTGTTTCCCACATCCTCTGAACATTATTAAAAACAAGGCAAAACAATCAGAAGCGAGGCACCTTCGACAGAGGCATAAATCTCCATGGTTCGCGTGACTGCCTGTGACCGTGATCAACGCGTTTCGATTACGATGACTTGATCGCGCTCGGGGGAGAAAATAAAGCTGGCTTGAGGGGTGAAAGGGGTACGCTGCCGCAGGGTGATTATGATGTAGAGAGGCAGCTGCAAAATAATGGAAAGGCAAGGGATAATTTTTCTAATACATGAATTTGGAAATACACTCAAACCTGTTTTTGTGCGGTATTTTTTGTGCTATTTTTATTTGTGCTGTCTTTTTTCTGCAATTTTATTTGTGCGGTTTATAAAAATTCATATCAAATTGGAACATAGAACTAAAATATGGTATATCTTGCTACCGAGGTATATATAGGAGGGTCTAGTGAAACAAAAGTCTTATATAGGCGGCCTATGACATGAGGTGCTGGACTTGTTTCACTTAAAAGTTCATTAAAAATCAAAATTAACACTTCTTTAATAAAATTCAGTTGCAAAGAGAAGTCTTTGCAAAAATTGCAAGTATATGGGAGGCACAAAAAAATCGAAGTGTCGAAGTGAAGAATTCATTTTTTTGGGGGGGGAATCAGAAAAGTTTTAACTCCCAAGTTTTTGTGATATCTTTGATATTTAGCTTCAAAACCGTGATGGTCCCTAGGTATGACCGTCAAGTGACATTTGATGGCTAAAATAACTGCTAAACAATGTTTAGAATCAGTCGGTTTATCCAGATTCCATAACTCTTAACACAAGGGGAGTTATGGCAGTTTAACAAAACTTGACTCAACAGTGGTCTAATTCACTCCGCTGATTTGATTCCCCCTGTTTTACGGTATCTCCAAAAATTATCTAAAGTAAATTTGAATTGAAAGTTAACTTTTGGTTCCTGCACCAAAACCCTCAAATGAGTTATGTCATGATGAGAAACGTAAGCGACGAGATGTAAATTGCTTTTATTTTCAGTTTCCTACTATACAATCCATCAGTAAATCAGTAAAATTAGTTAAAAGGATAAAAACCATGTATCTTTAAAACCTCTCAAAATTAAATTTGTTTTAAATATTTCTATAAAAAAACCTCATGAAACCCAGTTGATTGAAAAAGTGAAATCTAAATAGAAATTATAAAACAGTTCTACAAGAAAATAAAAGTTCTATAACGAGATGACCAGTGACTCATCAGAATCAGTCGTAGACGGCGCTCCTTTTGGTCAGGCTCTGTCTCTCCATCTGGTCCGAGGATATGGATGTGACCGTGGCTATTCTGCTGGAATAGAGGATGAAAACCAATAGGCCTACCAGAAGAACAAACGCCACTGCTATCAAGCTAAACTGAAAAGGAAATGTTAAGGGAAATATTCGAACACAATATGGATTATTGAACTGGATATAAGCATATTCGTTAGCAATGCATAAAGCTGACATTTAAATGAAAATGAAAAGAGGAGAGTGTGCTGTGTACATTGATTAACTTTAAAATAAATGTTTTTGTCATTAATGCTTTTAGTATCTATGAGTCTACAAAGGTGACTGAATGAAGTCAGTTTCACTAACCAATTTTAAATCTATCTCCCAATATTCGAAATTCACAAAACCGATGTTTTCTTATTCGAAGACGCCCCAAAGAATTCTTCAACGAATTTTCTGTCGTATCACACATGGAAATACACCATAAATCAATGACTTTTCCCCCTTGAAACTGTGGAAATTCAGTACGTTAATCATTGGAACGGCTCCTCGAAAATAACAAACATCGAAAAACAAAAAAAATTAACTTTTCCTCCCTAAAAAAATTTATCACATTCGAATTTTCTTCTTCGCTCATTTGACACTTGGAACGAAAAAGCGAGGGCGTGATTAAGAGGGGGTCTTCCTCCCCCCTAAAACAAACGCGAAAGCTGAAAAATTGCGAACAATTTGTCGGAGGGAATTTATAAATCACGCTGACCGAATGAAAAATGCGTTTTATGCTGAAATAAAGAAGAGAGAGACCATGTAGGGATAAAAATACATTGAGGAGGCATCGAGTGAGGAGGGTTTGGATAAAAAAAGTGCAGCTAGAAGGTTCTCCAAAGTTTTTTGTACAACATTCCTTGTACTCTATCTCGAAATAGTTGAAATTTGGATCATGTGTCTATGTAGCGCTTTCCCTGCTTTCAACTCACACTTTACTGATGCATTCAATATGGACTCATTATACGAATATAACTTTGTCATGAACTATGGGCTAATTTTTATGTTGAATTTAGTGATATAACAGGCTTTGTTTTGTAAAATATTTCAATTACTATTACTCAAAACTGAAAAAATTATTTTGAATTATTTGAAATATTTTCCTTTGAACGTTTGAACACCTTCCTTCCTTAATTTTAAACTAACTTATAGGGTGACTGTCAATTCGGTAAAAACCTAACTTTGGCTTGTTTCTTAGTTCATCCTGATAACAGCTGATTTTTGTCTAGAGCAGTGTTTCCCAACATGGGGCGCACGCCCTCCGGGGGGCAATATCATTTTCTAGGGGGGCAATTTGAAAATTTTCAACCAAATTGACCACCACGTGGGGCCAATCCAGGGGGAAAATAAAAAAAAACTCTTTAAAAAGAAGTTTATCAAAATCTGATCCTATTATCCCATCTGAGAATGTATGTCTGAAATCTGGACCAGTATGTATTAAAACCCTGTTTTTAGAGTCTAATTTTCAAACCTTTTCTATGGGATGACCCAAGATCTCTTTGTTTTTAAAACGCTTCATACAGGGTGGGCCAAAAGTCAGTACACTTTTGAAAATTCCATAAAAACCGGAAAAAAAATCGGAAAAATAAACGGTCTTCACTCTCAGCATCCTGAGGTCACGGGATTTTTTTTAAGTAAATAAAAAAATTAGTTTGAAAAAAAAGCTTATAGATGTCACCACTAGAAGCTATTTGGTATTTAGAACCTTCCGGATTCGAACATTTAACTACTAGCAATAAAGACATGATGGTCAAGTTAATGTAATGAAGTGTAAAACTTTTGGGAATCCAATTTTAACGATTTACAACAATGATTTCACTGTGGATTAGGAATACCTGTTCTTATTAACCTCCCATTTGCTTATTTCCACTAATGTCGCTTATATGCGCATGATCATGGTTGTACATTTTCCCAAAAGTTTTATACTTTACTACCTTAACTTGACTATCATGTCTTTCTTGCTAGTAGTTAACTACCAAATTGCTTCTAGTGGGGACATCTATTAGCATTTTTTCGAACTAGGATTTTTTATTGGCTTAAAAAAACCCCGTGACCTCAGGATGCTGAGAGTGAAGACCGTTTATTTTTCCGATTTTTCCCCCGGTTTTTATGGAATTTTCAAAAGTGTACTGACTTTTGGCCCACCCTGTACATGTGATTCTTCCGCCAATTGGCGGAAATCCGCCAATTTGCTTAGCAAAGTTTAAATCCGACGATTCGATTTGCAAAGCTGAAGTTCCACTTTCTTATTTTCCAATCGTTTTTTACTGATAACTCTGACCGCCAGTGTTGCCTAGTAATAAGTTTTAAGTAAAATTGAAAAAAAATATTTAAATATCGAATTAATATGAAAACTATATGCAAGAAAATATGACTCTAGCAAGCATATTGAATCATAGATCTAGGGAAGTAGGAGCCGATGGTCCCCCTCTACTGAAAATAAAGGAAAATTTAAGTGCGATCGAATATTTTTTTTAAATGTTTTCCGCCAATTTATTGTCGGAGAAATCACATGTATGAATATTTGAAACTTTTCTTTCATTAGGTTCATCAAATTTATATCCAAAATTTCCCAACTAGGGGTATCAAACTAGTTAAAAACCTGCTTCCTAGAGTCAAATTTCCGAAAATTTGCTGGGGGAGAACCCTCAGACCCCCCTTGGTACTTAGGACTTAATTACTCAGATCTTCATTTAGTTCTTTAGCATGCAAATTCTACCTAAAAGTTTTCTGAAAAGCATCATTAGAGTTATTAAATATACATAGGAGGGAGGGGCTAAGAAATAATTTTGGCTCCCTCTCAAAATATATTTCTATATATGCCACCGAGACCGGGGGGGCATGGAAAATTTAGAAAGGCTTTGGTGGGGCATGGACCAAAAAAGGTTGGGAAACACTGGTCTAGAGTGAGTAGGGAACACAAAATAATCCAATGTTTTTATATGAGGGTGTCAGATTTGGGAGGGAGAGTGAGAGTAGCATATTTATCTATAAGGTACCTGTACCTAATATGGACACCCTACACTCTTAAAACGACAGTCTCAAAACTGAGTAAAAAAGTACTCAAATGGGCTCCGATCCAAAAATACTCAAATTTGAGATCAGTTGAGATGTTTCATTTTTGAGTACGCACATTATCAGAAATGAGTACATTCACGTTCTCAAATTTGAGTATTTTTGGATCGGAGCCCGTTTGAGTACTTTATTACTCAGTTTTGAGACTCGTTTTAAGAGTGTAAGGAAAATGTATTTTTTTCACCCCCTTGTACACGTCATAGGACTCCAAAAATGTATGACCACTATCCCTGGACTGTTGACTGGTTGTTGAAACAAAAAAGTTTCCAAGTGTCCATATTAAGAACCACCTGTCCCTATTATGGACAGGTGGCTACTTATTGACCTTTTACACAGTGTGTATGCGGAAGAACCACTCTTCCGAGGGATTTTAGAGGAGAGGGGATAAAAAAATATTTCTTAAAGTATTGCGGGGGAGGGGGGCACAGTTAATATCTTAAGAACATGCACTTCGTAATATTATGTACGGATACTATAATTTAGAATAAAAATACATATAAACATTAATTTATTATGGATTAGCTAAATAAAATAAAACAGATAATTATTTTACAAATTTCTGAATCTGAAGATTCACTTGCTGTACTTCCAATGAGGGCATAAGGCAGTGTTTCCCAACCTTTTTCGGTCCATGCCCCACCAAAGCCTTTCTAAGTTTTCCATGCCCCCCCTGGTCTCAGTGGCATATACAGAAATATATATTGAGATGGAGTCCAAATCATTCTTAGACCCTCCCTCCTCTGTATATTTAATAAGTAATGAAGCTTTTCAGAAAATTTTTAGGTAGAATTTGCATGCTAAAGAACTAAATCAAGTTATGAGTAATTAAGTTCTAAGTAACCAGGGGGGTTTGGGGGTCCTCCCCCAGCAAATTTTTGGATATTTGACTCTAGGAAACAGGTTTTTAACTAGTTTGGTGGTACCCCTAGTTGGGAAATTTTGGATATAAATATTTAGGTAAGATTGGCATTTGGACGATCCTAACGTAAAAAAAGTTTCAAATATAAGCGTTCTAAAGACAAAGAGATCTTGGGTCATCCCCCAGAAAAGGTTTGGAAATTAGACTCTAAAAACAGGGTTTCCACTTGGTTTTGATACATACTGGTCCAGATTTCAGACATACATTCTCGGATAAAATAATAGGATCAGATTTTGATAAACTTCTTTTAAAAAAGTTTTTTAATTTTCCCCCTGGATTGGTCCCACCTGGGGGGCAATTTGGTTGAAAATTTTCAAATTGCCCCCCTAGAAAATGATATTGCCCCCCGGTGGGGCGTGCGCCCCACGTTGGGAAACACTGGCATAAGGTGTCCATATTGGGAACAGGGCGTAGTTTTACTTAATCTTGTAATAAATAAACAAAGAAAACATTTTTAAGCAATATACGCAATAGCAAACGAAAATATGTTTTATCCGCTTTCTAAAACACTCCACTTTTTAATATTTAAAGTAATTTTACCGTATCTTATAAGAATTTAAACTTAACCTGTAATTACGATCAGCACACCATGAAAACACAAATTTCCTTCAAAATGGCAAACAACGACCTTTTTTGCACTTTCCAGACTAAATTATCTTTTAAACTGCTTTTCTTCAAGAACATGTAGTGCCAACTTTCGATCAAGTTTCTTACTTTTTAAGATATTAGGGGTGTCCATATTGAGAGCCTTGTCCATATTGGGTACAAGTACCTTAGAATATAGACCCCCACACATAATCAAAATCTGTTAACGCAGGATAAATCAGGGAAGATTTTACTTTTAAGAGGTGATAATTGAAGACACCATTGTACTATCATAGTGAAAGATATCCTTCCAGATGAAGAAATTGTCAGAATGAACTGACCAGCATGTTTCCTGGTATAAATCTAATAGAACAAACGTTTGATACTTCCTATAGAAGGACGAATTTCTTCCTTTCCAATACCTCCCAAACAGCTGAAGTGCTGGAAAATGATCTAAAAGGGGAGAAAATAACCCCGCCCCTCATTAATAACCTAACAAACTTGGTGGAAAACAGGCGCACAGCGTTGTTGTTAGTCTGGGAAACCCTTTGCCAATCGAAATGGATTTTCAATTAAGTTTTGATAGATTCTTTACTTTTTTCTTAATCACCCAAAATGTACATTTTCCAATTTCGATTTAAAAGTATGTAGCTTTTTAATAAATTTTTAGGTAGCATTTGCGTCTTGGAGAACTTAATATAAGAAAAGTTGTGAGTAATGAAGTTCCAAGTACTATAACGGGGGTCTGGGAGTCCTCCCCCAGAAAATTGTTGGAAATTGACTCTAAAAACAGGTTTTTTACTAGTTTTGGTACAGTACCTAGTTCGATTTTATTTATATTTTTTAAGGTAGAGTGGATATTGATAAACTTATTAAAAAAGTTTTTGAAAATAAGTTCTATGTAAAATAGGAGGTTTGGGGAATTTGGGAAGGGGGTTTTGAAAATTTCACCCTAAAACAAGGTTTTAACTTCTTTTAGCATATCTAGTCAGAATTTCGGGGGGAGGCTGGGCTCCTTCTTATAGCCCTTGTATTGATACAATTACGTGCGGATAATGGGTACACCATTATCCATTATTTTGAGCAGTGTATTATATATTGTACTTAAAGGTGAAAAGAAGGATTCCTAAGCTGTACAAGTCACTCTTCTTTTTGAATTTATGATAGTCCGAGAGTTTTTTAACGATTTATTTTCACAGCAATTTTTATCTCACACTAAATAATGCTTGTTCAAAGAAATTTTTCAAAAAAGTATTTGGTATTTCGTTCATTTTTTCATTGCCCCATAGCCATATGTATTATAAGAACATTAGATAGACCAGATTGGTATATTGATTATTCAATTTTAACGCTATTTATACATAATAATAAATAGGATAACTGTCTATTTTATGTTACCTAACTTCTTTTGTAAACAAACTTTTGCGTATAATGCCTTTCTAGATGTTTTTATTTTTTAAAGAAATAAAGTTACGATTTCGTAAACTATAATACAAATTAATTCGTTCTAAAATCAGCAGAGAGTATTATCGAATCATTGTCCAGTAAAGTGTACTGAAATATTTTATATTTATTAAAATTGGAAAACAGTATTATTCATGCTTATAAATCACCTAACTCACCAAAGTAATTGAGTTATTCCATGCTAGCATCTGTAGAACGACCTCCAGCTACAAATATTGATTTGAATTACACCACAGTATTTGACATCCATTTGAGATATTACAAATGTTCATGGTAGAATAATATAAGTGAGGTGAAAGTATGCCACAATATAATGGAATATCGCCTAATCAAGTTAGTAATACTCTACTAAAGGCTTTTTAAATCACTGTTAATGAAATGTTAATCAGATATTAAAAAAATTTCTTCAAAACTATTTGTAATTTTTTCTTTCATTGTAAAACCAGTATTGTTTTTAATCGATCTTTTTAATACCAGTGTCAGGGGCTTCCAGAGTTTCTAGTCCAAGGGGTACCTCCACAACTCAAAGTCAACCGGGCCACATTAATGAAATACGAGGCCCAAGCTCATCATACATAGTTTAATTATTAAATTTGAACAAATTCTCGTTTTGAAAATAGGGTGCGTTTTGATGCATTGCATAGGCAATGTGGAATTTTGGATGTACCCTTCCCCCGAAATTCAGAAAATTTCCTCTTTTTTGCCATAAAGACTATAACTAAAATTAATTCATATTCCCTTAAAGAGTTTCACTATCTCCCCCTAATTTTTTTCTAGCTACGCCACTGTAAGTGTCATAGTGTCATGCGTTAATTTTTTAATGTTCTTATAATTATAGTTCTCAAAATTAATCATAATAAGCGAAATTTTTAAATCTTCAACTCTTCTTGATCTACTCGAATAATTCAGAATTTATATTCACCCATTATTCAATCGTTGGAAACTGCACTGTATAAACAAAGGAGTATTATTACACCCTTTTTACACTTATTTGGAGTGAAAGGAATATGAAATGGGTTGTTAATAGACTCCACATATGGTATCAACGACATATATAGTGTTAAATAATCCTAGAAGGGTGTTGTAAGAATCAAAAGAATTTGTATCTCTTTTCGAGCTCAAGAAACGCCAAAAACTGGATATTCGTACCTATTTCTCAAATTGTGTAATGAAACCTCAGTTTATGCTGGTGTATTAATAGTACTCCTAGAGGGCTGGAAACTTAGTTGCCACCTTTTTTGGTGTTAAATCACACCAATATTTTTTACAGTGGTTAATTCATGAAAGACGGAATGGGAAATAGACATAGGAATAGTATTGCTCACGCGGTGGTGTAGTGGTCAGCGTGTCTGGCTACGAGCATTACCGACCCAGGTTCGATGCCTTGCGGCTTCTCCTTGGGTCCTTGGGTCATGGGTCAACTCAGCCCTTCATCTTTCTGGGGTCGATAAATGAGGACCAAGTTTACATGGGGAATCAACTGGGGGTCCAGCGTCGGGCTAGCCACTCGGCCTGGACACACGCTAGTAATTAGCACCCTTAGGCCCAAAGGCTACAGAAACGGAGATGGGCACCGCCTGATGGGCCACTAGGCCCGGGCAGACTTTGATGATTGAGTATTGCTCATTTTAAGAGCTGGTTGGTTGTATTTCTTCGGATATTTCTCATCTTTTGGTCTATTAGATCTTTAATATTAAAAATGTTTTTCCCAGCACTGTTGATGGCACAGAAGAAAAGTCAAACAGAGAGACCAAAACGCTATTTTCAAATGCCATCGTATGCGTATGATAGAGGACAGCACTGCAAATGTCTATGATTGACCCACAGAGTATAGAGCTTAACAGAGTATTCATCTCCCTAGACGCTAATGGCAACTTTTTTAACAAGGCTTTTCCCATAGACAAACCTCGATCCAAACGATCCGCTTCCTTTAATACCACATCATTCCTGCTAATTCTGTCTTTCGCCCACTGAAGCTGTCACTCAAATCCAAGTCGGAACTGGAAGGAAAAAAACACCACCACCGATGAAATTTAAATGCCGCTTGATCCATATCCACCAATCAGGAATCACTTTCGCATTTCGCCTTCTCTGATTAGTTGCTAGTGAAATTAATTATAATCTGGGAGAAGGAATTAAATTAAGTACCTAATAGTCCAAGAAAGTTAGCTTAAAAAAGTGGTTCAAGTGGAACAAATTGTAAAAGAAAGTTTGATGGGTGATTCTTATAGGAAATTTTCCGTAGAAAACGATGGTGAAACGTATACCAAAATTAACCGTGTCCTTTAGCCAATTTGGCGGATTTTCCAAAATGGCGGTCAATCGTTTTTAACTTATTACTTCCTAAAAATTTTTAATAAAATTATAAATTTTGGAGGAAATGATTAAAATTTAGTAGTAAAGTTAATGGCGAACTGTTTTTTTCTCTTACGATAAGTCATTTATCCAATATGGCGGATTTTCCAAAATGGCGTCCACTAATGTTTATAATAAGTAAAATTATGATCATAAATTCGTAATTTTTACAGGATATGGTTAGAATTAAGTCATAATAATATTCATATAAGTTTCATCTCCTCAATGTTTCAAATATGGCGGATTTTTCAAAATGGCGGAAAATCGTGTTTTACTTATTTGCTAAAAATCGTTAATAAAATAAAACTTTTGCAGTAAGTTATTAGAATTCAGTAGCAAAAATAATGCGGAACTGTTTTTTTCTCTTACGATAAGTCATTTATCCAATATGGCGGATTTTCCAAAATGGCGTCCACTAATGTTTATAATACATAAATTCTGATGATAAATTCATAATTTGTACAGGATACGGTTAGAATTTAGTCACAATAATATTGATAAAAGTTTCCTCCCCCTCAATGTATCAAATATGGCGGATTTTCCAAAATGGCGACCACATATTTAGAGCCTTTTTATTTTTAACGTTTTTACATATAAATAAATTTTATTTTGGCATAACATAAATATTTATATATTAAATTACCTATAAAATAGTATATTAACCAGGATTTTGCGATACATAGAAATAATTTCCAAAAAGGCGGCCCCATATTTCAAACTTAGTGGTAAATGGTAATTTTTGAATTTCTACCTACCTTCAACATTATTTACCAGTAAATTTTAGTAAAATATAAGTATTCTGCTTATATTTTACCTAATAACCTTTAATGTTTCTAATTATTAAGAAAAAAAATTAAAAATAAAAAGGCTCTAAATAAGTGGCCGCCATTTTGGAAAATCCGCCATATTTGATACATTGAGGGGGAGGAAACTTTTATCAATATTATTGTGACTTAATTCTAACCGTATCCTGTACAAATTACGAATTTATTATCATAATTTATGTATTTTAAACATTAGGTGGACGCCATTTTGGAAAATCCGCCATATTGGATAAATGACTTATCGTAAGAGAAAAAAAACAGTTCCACATTATTTTCACAACTAAATTCTAATAATTTACTGCAAAAGTTTTATTTTATTAACGATTTTTAGCATATAAGTAAAACACGATTGTTCGCCATTTTGAAAAATCCGCCATATTTGATACATTGAGGAGATGAAACTGATATGAATATTATTATGACTTAATTCTTACCATATCCTGTAAAAATTACGAATTTATCATCATAATTTTACTTAATATAAACATTAGTGGACGCCATTTTGGAAAATCCGCTATATTGGATAAATGACTTATCGTAAGAGAAAAAAACAGTTCGCCATTAAATTAACTACTAAATTTTAATCATTTACTGCAAAATTTATAATTTTATTAACAATTTTTAGGAAGTAATAAGTTAAAAACGATTGACCGCCATTTTGGAAAATCCGCCAAATTGGCTAAAGGACACGGTTAATTTTGGTATACGTTTCACCATCGTTTTCTACGGAAAATTTCCTATAAGAATCACCCATCAAACTTTCTTTTACAATTTGTTCCACTTCAAACCTTATCTTTCTTGGACTATAAAGAGGAAAACTGTTGTTTGGAATCTCTGTAAGCTCTATACTCTGTGAATTGACCGAAGAGTAGACTGTACAATTTGGAGATCATATCCCGACGATTGGGATTATATTTCTCCGTCTCTCGTGACGTAACAAGAGAGGCGAGAGTTTGATGCGATCCAAGTGCAAACAGGACCCCTATCACAAGGCATCATACTACATGCTTTTTTTTATTTACATTATCGCCTATGACCATGAACTCTCTGCTTTGGTACTGTGTGGTTGATGGGTTCACGGTGTTGCAGCTCAACCATCCTCTATTCTTTCCCGTTTCTACGAGAACGACGACACACTCCCCTCGTTCGATAAATAGATCCTCCCCCCGACGAAAAAATTAAACCCTCCCCAATTTATTACGACTCCAAAGAGAGAGAGAAGGTAGGTAGAGAGAGGAATAATAAATCTCGAACCTTGCGCTGAGATTCGCTATTCATTACTTTATCATACGCCATTTTTTTCTCTTACTCTCGAACGCAACCTTTTTTTTTACCGAAATGGAGAGGCGCAATTTATTTCCCAGAATCCCTTTCGGAGAGCGACATTAATAAAACTTAAAGTATTATAACATTAGTTTTCGTTTTTGGAGAGAAGGAAAAAAAGGTATAAATCAGGAGACTCTTAATAATAAAAAAGTAGATTTGGAAAACTCACTGGGGAAAAATAGTTTGGGTACGGAAACTCTTTTTTTTTTTCGAATTTAATAAATGATGTCGAGTTGATTTGTGTCGGGAGGGGGAATCCCTCCCGGTATTCTTAATAAAAGTCGAAGCAATCATGTACTCCCTCTTCCACGTGCGGTTAATAGAGTCCCATTTTTTAAAAGTTCGGTCATTTTTCATTGACTCGTTTATCTCAACTACTATGAGTTCATCTAACGGATATCTTGTAGATCGTTTTGTCTAGAATATTTTTCTAAGTTATTGGTTTAACATAAGAACGTAGAAAGCAAATTGAAGCACTTTAAATGAAAATTGCTGAACTCAGCATTACAAATACTACTAATTAAATTAGATATGTTTATATCATGTAATCATTCAAATATTTCACAGTTCACACAAGTACGGTATAATGGACAACCAACTTATCTGCATGATAACTGATAAATAATTTTGAAAGTGATTGAATATGTTATAAAAATTTATGTAAGCTTCTGATGTATTAGCTTAGATTAGAACTATGTGTATGTGATATTTGTTTTATATCTGATAATCAAATGAAATCATTCTAACCGAAATGTCACCCCGGAATTGACTAGTCTTCTCCATGCCGAATGAGAAAAAAATTACGGTGGAAAAATTACGACTGGTTGAGAATGATGGAATGTTACTGTTGTAGGGTTTGATTTTTAATTAACTAAACATTCGAAAAGCTTTGTATAATATACAATATTCAAAGTGAAGAATGGAAGAGTTTGGTGGTTCCCCACAGAAGTTTGGAAATTTGACACTTAAATATAAACTCATTTTTTGACGTTTGGGGCACCTTAGTAATAACCCAGGGTAGAACAGACCACCTCTTATACACCACGAAAATTTCATGGGAAAATAAACACAAATATACATAAGGCCGCCTGAATACGGCCTTGTAAGGAGTAAATTTTATAAAAACTTTACTTTTCTGTGTTACTTTCTATGAAGTTTTATGTCAAGCTTTTGAAATTATTATAACCATCTCCCTACTAATAAAAATTGTGTCCCTAGTGGATCTCCAGAAAATTTTTAAAATTTAAACCGTAAAAAAGGGTCTCTTGTAAAACCCTTATACTTATATCGCATCGTACAATACAATAGATCAAAATACGTATACTAATTTCTCGAGAAGGATACGAGAACGGCGCTGGTAGTTCGATGGTGGGACTTGGCCATGCTGGTGATGTTCCTTGCCTCTTCGGCACTCAACTCCCCGGTCCAGACTGTGCACATGTGGTACACCTGCACATTGGGGTTGAAGGACTTGTGGTCGAAGGGAGCGCTGTCCCAGCCCAGGTGGCACTTGCACCACTTGCCTTTGGCGGAGTCGGGCACGCCGTTGTGGCACTGCACGTTCTGCAAGGAACGAAAACGTTTCCCTTGAAAATTAAAGTTGAAACGATCACCCAACCAGGATTGTATTGTATAGTGCAAAAGTGATGTATCTATCTATCCTTGAAATACGTGAAGTTATAAATTTACTATGGAAGGTGACTATTGGCCGTATTTGACGCTAACCTGACTAGCAGGTCAGTCAAACCTCCATTGGCTGATGTCTAGTTTTTCTTTTTTACGGCCGAATTCACCGGAAAGGAGGTTAACTGGCAGTCATACTTCTGATTGGTAGAAAAATAGTGTTCTTTCTTTAACAATACCAACCAGAAGTTTGACTGCAGGTTAACCACCGCACCGGTCAGGTTAGTGGTGAATACGGGCTTAAGACACAGTTCCAGTTCCCGCTTCTGATATTACGTTATCAATCTGTAAACTCAGGGCCCGACTTACAAGTTTGGGGGCCCAGGGCAAAAGACTCGCTTGGGGCCCTCGACATGTTTTAAAGTAAAATTTATATTTATTTGACTTAAAATGGCAAAATCAATGACCTTTAATTCTTATGTAAACTCTTCGTAAAAATTCTTTATTTGAAAACTTCATCAAATTAATTGATTTTAAATTCATGAGTTAATAAATTTATTTTGCATTCTCTTACATTTTCTTAGCTTTTAAGCATTTTGGGGGCCCCTTTAAAATGGGGGCCCAGGGCAAGTGCCCCGAATGCCCTCCCAGAAATCAGGCTCTGTGTAAACTTCTTTTGGTTATATATTACTAAACCACAAAACAAAATTACTTTTCTAAAGCATGCATGCACCACTTGAACCATGAAGTGGACCAAATCTTCCAACATATCCTTCTGCGAGCCAAATTATAGATCTTTGTCTAGTTTACGAATTGATTGAACTACTGATTGTCCATGACAAATCACAAATAATTGAATAAAGGATAAGAGTTCTAGCTATACTCCAGTTTCGAATATTATAATTTCAGGATGATAATATATCGCTTACAAATTTAACAATCAACTTTTGTAAATTGATTAATTAAACAATTCGAGATTTTTCGAACAGTTTAAAATCCTTTTGTACTTAACCCCCCAAAAATGAAAGTTTTGAATGCTTTGATAGTCTTTTCAAATCATTTTAGTTTTAGGAAAATTCCATGCTTATGTTGGGAAGACTTGCTATACTTCTATATAATTTACAACTTTTCGATAAAATGTAATATACTATTTATCTTTTCATCATCTTACTATTGGATAGCTGTGAGCTAGAGCCAGTTTATGGGCACCGGGCTTCCCCTCTTTAAACTGCACGAATTCTTCTGGCGTCATTGCATTTCGTAAAGTCACGCAGTCGTTCTTTTCTATAACAAACGCCTGAAAAATAAACGAGGAAATTAATATAGGCTCACCATTTAAATTCGATTTTTCCAAAATTCTATAACAAAAAATTATTTTAAAATAATCACAGGACGTATTTGGTGAATTCAACAGTTGGGAACCATTGTGCTAAAAGGATGACATGATGATGATGATGTCAGCTAGGACAAATTCCCTATCAAGCTTTTCAATTCCCCATCAAACAGGAGACGAGTCAATTGAAATCTAGAAGCAAAGCTAGGAAAAAAAGGAAACTATATTTCCTTTTCTGAGCTTGTGAGGGTAAATAAGAGATGTGGTGTGCGCGGGAGCAATCAATGTGCACCGCCCTAATGACCGGTCCCCTGGGGCGGCACGGAAATGGGGCATTAGGAGACAGGGGCTGCAGAGAAAGTGCGCCCTGACAGCGCCACAGGTTGTCTAATACTAAGTACAAGTGAAAAAAGTTATTTGAAGGAAGTTGTCTTTACACACTGTAAAGAATTTCGTCTTTTAACACTACGTTTTCCTTTGCATTTGGACGAAAATTTCCCATGCAGCAAAAAAATTGTTCTTTCTGTGATTTTATTTATCCACTACCATACAGACTTAAATCCATTTACACATGGCAGGAAAAAGCACTACACAATAAAAATCAAAGTACAATAAAAAAGCACATTTAAAAGAAAATACAGATAAAAACACACATGGGGAAATTCCTGAATGAGAGAGGAAAAAACGTTTGCCTAAATCACATGATTACAATAAAGAGTAAGATCTCTTTATTTCACAAAAACTACGCGAAAAATATCCCTTTTCTCTAGAATGTTGACCATTTTAATAAACTGTGTTATTGGTTGATTAATTAAATAATTTTTTGATAAAAAAGAATCAAAGAAACAGTTTGATTTCTTGTAAAATGCTGAGGAAGAGTTTAACTAAATTTTTGTAAAACTAGGGAGCTACCGCCCCCTGCTCGCTATCGCTCGCCAACCCCCGTTAACTGATGACGCAGGGCCTTTCGGATCGCTTCGCAATCCCCACAAAACCCTGCTCACTAAAATTATTTATTTATAAAACATTCGTTATAACAATTAGTAGAAAAAACTTCAACCAACTTTCTTGAAGCACACTCTCTTAAAAGTTAGAATATTTATTGGTTAAATTATCAATAATTTAATCAACACGTTTTCCTTGAAAATATCCATCAAGTCTGCTCGTGCTATTGTTATTCAATATTTACAAAAACGTTCAGCAATGAATCTGTTAAATTTAATATAGTACCTAGTAACTCGTCAAAATATCTAGTGTTTTATCATTCAAGTTTTAGTTTTAAAACAGACTTTTTAAACAATACTATTTAAGCTATTAAAAATGATAAGAGACAAAATCTACATTGCACTCAATGTTTACAAACAATTAATTTTGGTGTGTGAAATTCTATACTTGAATAGTAGATCTGTGAGTTTCTGGAAAACTCTTATCAGTCTTTTAAAAATATTTTATTTAGAAAGTACATATTTTGAAGCGCATTTTCAAAGCGTGAAAGGAATTATTTTCATCGTTAATGAGTAGCGTCGGTCGGTCATTGTGATTGAAGGTATAATAAATTGTACGACAGTTTCTTGCTGTTAACTGCAACCTTATCCGTAATCCAGAAAAATGGAAATATCTTAGAATTGAGAATTTTTTTAGAAATTCTAAAGGCACTTTGCACATCCTCAAAAGAATCCGAACAGTTTGATACCAAAAACATGTTATACGGATCAGTAATTAAAAAGCCTTTATCTGGAAACCATTTACAAAAACTTTTTTTTAGAATAGAGAGATTAATGGACAATCAATGTTTTTATGTAATATATTTTGAAAAAAAATTAAACATAGGGGGTATTTATTATTATTTATTTTTCATGAAAATCATCATGTATCTGAATTGGATTCGTTTACACTTTCTAAAACCCCTAAAACTTATTTTTCATTTAAGTGAGGCTTTATTTAACCTTGTGAGTAGCAACAAGAATGTCTCCTCGAAGTATACGGCAAAAATCCATCATTATTGCACAATTTAAACTTTCCTATGATTTTCTATTCATCTTTATTATACAGGGTGTATCTGAAATGGTGCAACAAACTTTCAGGGATGATAGTACTCATCAAGACGAACAAGAATCGCTATAGAAAGGGGGTCCCAGACCAAATCCGAGGAAGTTAAAAATGGAGCGACACCCCAAAAAATCATTGAAAAATTCAATTTGTAGAAGAACTACTATTGGTAAAAACTTAATTATGGTCTCAAAAATTGTGGTTTATTATGATCTTTAAAATTACCTCAAAAGTCTTCTCTTTAAAACTTTTTTATTATGAAAAAAGTTAAAAAACACAAAAAATGTGAAAACTCTGCCAAAACCTTATTTTGTATTTCGAAATCCTTTCTTTTGATTTGATAATCTGAAAGATCATAGTTGAAAACCCTTAAGTCCAAAGTTTCACCGAAATACAATCAATATTAAACGCTTGAGATCCTTTTAAAGTTTGTTTTTTGCGTGCGCAAACAGCTGTTCTGGAAACAGCTCTAAAAAACTGCTTGCGCACCCAAAAAACAAACTTTAAAAGGATCTCAAGCGTTCAATATTGATTGTATTTACGTGAAACTTTGGACTTAAGGGTTTTCAACTATGATCTTTCAGATTATCAAATCAAAAGAAAGGATTTCGAAATACAAAATAAGGTTCTGGCAAAGTTTCCACATTTTTTGTGTTTTTTAACTTTTTTCATAATAAAAAAATTTTAAAGTGAAGACTTTTGAAGTAATTTTAAAGATCATAATAAACCACAATTTTTGAGACCATAGTTAAGTTTTTACCAATAGTAGTTCTTCTGCAACTTGAATTTTTCAATGATTTTTTGGGGTGTCGCTCCATTTTTAACTCCCTGGGATTTGGTCTGGGACCCCCTTTCTATAGCGATTCTGGTTCGTCTTGATGAGTTCTATCATCCCTGAAAGTTTGTTGCACCATTTCAGATACACCCTGTATATCCTGGTGAAATAATTTACTATGTCATTTACTCACAGCTCATAATTTTTTAAAATTAAAAGGTTAGAAATGTACCGAAACTGTGAAAACTGTGTGTGTTCCGCAATAAAAAATTCTGACGTATATGAATTCTTCAGTAATTTTTCGTTATCAGATCAGAACACCACAATACATGAGAATTTGATAGAAAAACAAGCTGTTAAACAGTGTTTTCGTTGCAGACTTGCGTCATTATAATAAATTATAATTAAGAAATCATCAAAATACCTAATAATAAAAGGAAAACTTAGGATGGGAAAAGCGCTATAAGATGTTTTCTCCGCATAATAACTCTGCTCGCTGGAAAACAGTTTTACAGATTCCAACTTTTAAGTTGTTTTCCTAGCACACTTAATATATGTTTGCTTAAAAGTATTACAGATTCAGAAAAGTTTTACAGATTTACAAATTCGGGGATTTACAAAGTGTCGAAATCCAACCTGAAGGAGACGATAGGCAAGACAGTAGGTCAAATCTTATAGGTTGATTGGGGATAGATAAACCTTATAGAGAAACTTAAGAATACATGAACGTATTTTCTATTTCAAAAAAAATAGAAACTAATATTATTTTCTTAGTTACAAAATTATGAGAAAATTTTCCATCTATTAAAAACCAATTTATACCTTTTTCAAAATTGGTTGAAAAGAATAAAGTTAGTACAAAGGGAAAACTTCTTACAGAGTGGGAAATTTATTGTATATAGTTGTTGAGAAATTCTCAATAACAGATTCAAGCCTAAAGACATATTATCCCTATAAAAAAGGAAAGGAACAAAGCTGTCCAGCAGCAAAGACATCCCCGCATTTTCAGCCCGCCCCTCGCTGATGTCTTGTTCCGAAGATGAAGGGGCGTCCCGCTAATGTCTACCGGACCGGAGGCCAAATGACCCCCTTCGGACCCACCGGAATTAGCACGTTCATGTGAAGAGTGGCACGTGGGGCTGCTATTTATATCAATAGGGGCACCCGAATGCGCTCCCAGAAAGGTTTCCTACTGTTTGCTTGAGACACTTGGAGGGAAAATACACAGTTCTAGGGCAAGCAAAGCTCGAATTTTTTCAAAGACGGGATACTTGAAGTTGTTAGGGCTTTGAGCGGACTTGGTTTTAATATTTATTTTATATTGCGGTAGACTCCGGTATAAAATTGTCTTTTTCGGAAGGTGGTTAGTGTGACCCTGAAACGTGTCTTTCCACAGTACCAAAATTTCGCAATATACTCAGTCGCCTTCCGAAGAAAACCAAGCTTATAATGTGACTAATGTGTACCACATTGTACTGGCCTAGCGTGCACAATGAAAAGTTTGTAAAATTTTAAAACTGCTAATATTAAAATTTTAAAATATAATTGGCTTAATATAATAACCTATTTTAAAAAGTGTAATGAATAAAAATTTAGATAATATTTATACTTACAACGGGCTTCTTGTCTTTGTCAGGCATGCAGGTGGGCACTGCTTCGCATCGCCTGGTGCGGTTGTTGAAATAGTTTCGCGTCCCGTCGTAGCGCTTGTCGCACTCGTACGGAATGCAGTTGTCCAAGGGATTCTCGTCCACTTCCTTGCAGTCCACCAGCTCCTCACGCTTGTAGTACTCTGCGAGACAAAAGTAAGCTGTGGTCAACACGTCCACCCAGACTCGGCACTTAAGAATTCCGTTCGTAAAGAATTCCTCTACGACGGATAGTAATTCTAAAAATTTGACGATATATACGATAAAAACTTTTTTTTTCCAATTCTCGGTTCGCGCATACATGCACAGTGGATATGTTAAGCACTTTAGCTTATAAAAATATTCACATTACTACGTCCACATTTTCCATAAGCTTTTTTTAGCGTAAATCGGATGTTACATGATGCCTTTTTTTGGTCGCAATATTCTCGAAAATTATGGGTCATAGAGGTAAAATTCTTTGTTTTTTATGTAATCCACGCAAGGAATCTGGCCTTGTAGAGTTTGGGGGTACTTTTTGTGTTGAAAGATCCTGTACAACCACTTCAAAAAACAAATCCATCTTAATCGGATAAGAATATTTCTGACATTCTATAAGCTAGGCCCTAAAATAGAAAGTTGATTTAAAAAGTGGTAAGGAAACTGCAGAACACACAGGCCGGAAAACCCCTAACTAAATATTCAGGCCTTGGGCCTCGTTGTAACTGTATCACTTAGACCTTTAAAGTTGACCACGGGAACATGACACAATGGCGCTATTTAATAACACTATCTGATTGTCAACTAACTTCATATTTTTAAAAACTATCTGAAGAAAACCCGTGGTTTAGTTGAGTTGCTAAACCTGCTTTTTTAAATTCCTATCTCCTTTTTAATGGATTTATGAATTTTCAATAGTGATGCTGACTTTTTGCTTATGCAATCCCTACTTCAAACTATTAGGGCTCTAAGATAATTTTGTAAGATATTTAGCCTTGATGCACTTGGACCTCTAGAAGAAAAAAAGAAATAAAGCTTACTTTGGAGTAATCTTGGAATGTGCGCATTGTTGTCTCTAATGAGTCTCGTATTAAAAGGCACTATCTCCGTCATTTTTACCCCTTCTTCGTTCCTAATTTCAACGTCACATTGACCAACACGGTCGTGTGGGTACTAAAACAAGTATATCAGCACTTAATAGAGTTACTGAAAGAGACAAATGACCTTACGCTTGAGCAGTTAAAAGGGGGAAATAGTTCCCCTCCTATACCATACACTGTTCGAGCCCTGTTGATTTAGCTCTAGGCAACAATATTTTACGAATATGCGTATTGGAAATGTTAACTTGGCATAGTCGTTATCTTAGGTAGCATTAAAATAGATCAATTTGAGAAAGAAAGCAAAGAATCCTACATTTTAGTAGTTAAATATTTAAAATATTAAATATTTACTAAGAGTTTTTTTATTTAAAAAAAGATTTACGTTTAAACTTTTAACATCTATTAAATATATACACACGCTTTTTGGAGCAGGGTGCCGTGGAAGAAAAAAGTCCTAGTTTAGCTTAAGGATCACTGAATTGTTTCTTATTTTGAGTAGATAAGAAAAGTTTGTAATTGACTTCAAAAAAATTAATTTACTGTGTTATTAGTAATATGAACGCAACACCAGCTTAGGTTTAATAAATACTTACCAAATTGGGGTAAATCATCGTAAGGTTTCTGTAGTCCCCTGGAAACAATTTCCCCATGTCGCCTCCAAGTGGGCGCATGGACTACAATGGAAAAAAATCTAATGAAAATTTAGTAGAGTAAAGCATTTGTGTAAAATCCTTCATTGACTTCGATGAGCGTAGAAAACTTCGACTACTGTTATACAGAATGTCCCAAGATAACTGTCAACACCCTTTAACTTTTGCAGATATAGTCATAAAAGTAGGGTCTATAGGTATAATAAAGTGACTTTGCCCTATCCGATGCAATAACTTCAACACCCTCTAGTGGAAATTTTAGGAGTTATAAATTTTATTTAAAAAACTATTAGATATTTGCTAGATTAGTCAGTTACTAAGTTGTAGATCATCATCGATTTTGTAAGAAAAGACATCTTAAGCAAAAAAATATTGTAGGGATTGGCTTCCGCTAAAAGACCCTCTCTACGAATGTGAAGTAATATGTAATAATTCTGATGATTATCTGCTTTTTCTTTACTTTTTATGTAAATGTCAATGTATCCGTCCGTCCCTGTGTCCTTAGCAATAAATCTAATTGTTCTCTATTGAAGTATAATTCCTATAATTTGGGGGCTTCGGCCTCTCTCGTAAAATTTACCCTAGACCCCTCCCTTTAACTCATCCTGTGCGTTACCCCTGAAACGCACGCTCAAAAAGGTAGAATTTACGTAGTTTTTATGTCTTAAATCAAAAATTTCTCATTTTCGCCTCATGAGGAGCGTTTTAAAACGTAAATTCTACCTTTTAGATCCTGCGTTTTAGGGGTTTTATTCAAGATATTTTTCTGCTTAAGGTGTCTACAACTTAGTATTATAGGGGTTAAAAAGTTAAAGGGTGGGGACAGTTATCTTGGGACACCCTATATAGAAACAGAATAGCTCTGGCAGCAAAAATTGCCACAGCTTTTACGTACACGGGATTTCACAGTTGACTGAACAGTTCCTGTAGGTATACCACGATCTTAGGGCAAGTTTTGAAAATTTAGCCAACTCTGTAAAATATTCTTTTTATTGAACTACGTATGCCTCTCTAATGGTATTTCAATTTTCCGAACTTCAGAAATATAGATAGATACTGTCCAAAAATGTTTGGTAGAAAGATTCCTGCTGTACAGAAAAGTTTACGTCGACACACAAAAAGAAATCCATAGGTACAGAAAATATCTGGCACATTTTTGCTGCCATTTATTGATGATTATTTTTTACAGTGTAGGAGGTCAATATCCGCGATATCTTATTTGTTAAGAAATCCCTATTCTACTGCAAACTTTAAAAGCAGGGAGCGAATAAATAGATCTCTATAGGTTTGGCGTTCATCCTTTATCACGTAACTGTTCGGTCAAATTATTTACTGAAAATTAAAAAAATGCCAGCTATTTTAATGCTAAAATTATCTCTCATGGAGGTTATTTTTAGGATTTTAAGAATAACACTAGCTGATACAACCCGGCAAAGCCGGGTTCTACAGCTAGCCTTCTTTGGCGCTGAAGCGAGATTCGTTCGTTACTACCTGTTCGTATTTATTCATTCCCTATCATTAAATATACAGTTTTAATTCATTATCTTCGAAAGGGGTTTTGTCTCCGATTTCACACGGCATTGTCACGAATTTATTACATTGAAATAATTGTCATTTTATTTTGACCAGTTATCAGCCCAATCCACAGAACCGGATCTGTACAAACTTGTTCTTAAATGAAATCTTACAACCCCCATATAAACCCATTTTAAGTGGCATCCTCCCAAAACCTTCCACTTTAAATTATTATTTGATTTTTATTTGTCTCATTGTTTGAAGTTAAATATTTATCCCCTTCTGTGTAAAGGGAAAGAAGAAATACTTCAATCAAACATGTACCATAATTTTTTATAAATTCAATACGGCTCTAGTATCCCGTTGGGACAAATCTAGTGAACCGTCAAAACTTTGAAATTTAATTTCAATGTAGATTTTCTTCACGCTATTTCAAGGACGTTTTGCCAGTGTTGGTAAAAATATTGACTAAAAACAATGGGGCAAATTGAAATCAATTTGTAATTAAAAAATGGAATGCTTTGGAGGAGTGGGACCTAAAACTGGCTCATCTAGGGGTGGAAAGCTTTCTTTCAAGACCGAGTTCGTCCAAATCGGTTCGGGGGTTTGGGCTGGTCGCCGGCCGAAAGGAAGCTCTCCATAGACTTAACATGGGAGCAAAACGAAAAGAACGTATAATTTTAAAATGGAATGTTTTAGAGAAATGAGACCTAAAACTGGCTCATCTAGGGGTGGAAAGCTTTCTTTTAAGATCGAGTTTGTTCAAATCGGTTCAGGGGTTCGGCCTGGCGGCCGGCGGAACGGAACCTCTCCATAGAGTTAACATTAGAGAAAAGTTAAAAGAACGCATAATTTTAAAATGGAAGGTTTTGCAGGAATAACATCTAAATATGGCTCATCTAGGGGCGGAAAGCTTTCGTTTAAGACCGAGTTTTTTCATATCGATTCGGTAGTTCGGACTGGGGGCCGGCGGAAATCTCCCTCATAGAGTTAACATTAGAGAAAAGTGAAAAGAATGCATAATTTTAAAATGGAAGGATTTAGAGGAATGCGACCTAAAATGGGCTCATCTAGGGGTGGAAAGCTTTCGATCAAGGCCGCGAGTTTGTCTAAATCGGTTCAGGGGTTCGGCCTGGCGGCTGGCGGAACGGAATCTCTCCATAGAGTTAACATTACAGAAAAGTGAAAAGAACGTACAATTTTAAAATGAAAGGTTTTGGAGGAATGCGACCTAAAATGGGCTCATCTAGGGGTGGAAAGCTTTCGATAGAGACCGAGTTTGTCGAAATCGGTTCGGGGGTTCGGCCTGGCGGCCGGCCGAAAGAAAAACCCAATTATTTTAATATACTAGGGGGCTACCGCCCCCTGCTCGCTATCGCTCGCCAACCCCCGTTAACTGCTGACGCAGTAACTTTTGGACCGCTTCACAATTCCCCACAAAACCTAGCTCACTGCACTTACTCACTTTATAAAACATTCTTAACACAGGGGTACTACTTCTCCGTGGTATTCTTTCAAAAATGGCGAATATTTATTCAGTGGTGGAATTTTATCATTTCCTTTATGGTAACATGAATTGGCGGATCGCTTTATAATTCCAAGAAAGGTTCATATATAGTTCCCGCTAAATATGAACCTTCCCTTAATGTTTCAGTGCTTCCCTTAATGTAATGTATCTGTGAAAAACACATTACCTTAGGGAAATGGGTAAAAAAATGTTTACATTGCTCTGTTGTTAATTTTCTTGGGGTTGAATTCCGTTATAGTTCCCGCTAAATATCACTAATCTCTTTTGGACACTATAAAGTATAAATATTGCTAAATAGTTTCAAATTCATATATTAAAGTGTTTAATTAGATCTATAAGCTATAACTATTCAGTTTATCGTTAAAATTAGAAAAATTGGTTTACATTTGAATATTGAGCGTTCGAAAGAGATTGGCGATATTTAGCGGGAACTATAACGGAATTGAACCCCAAGAAAATTAACAACAAAGCAATGTAAACATTCTTTTACCCATTTCCCTAAGGTAATGTTTTTTCACAGATATATTAAGGGAAGCATTGAAATATCTCAGGAATAAATTTAACTTTCTTAAAATTTTTAATGATTGACTGTTAAAAATGTAGTAATTATCTTAAACATCGCGAAAATTTAGAATTTTATCTTCATGAGAAACAAACTTCGAAGTTGTGTCATTTTCATAGCAACGACACCGAATGTCAAGACTTCCAACATTTTCATCCTTATTTCTAAAACATTCACCCGTGTTATTTAGTTGTTTGCGTTTTGTCATTATGAAATAAAGAGTTACATTTTACTACCTTAAAAAACATACTTGCAAAAGGATATAAAAAGTAAATGCAAAATTCAAAATTTCCGAAAGCGAGTGTATATTTTATTGTAAATATAGTAATGATTAGGTTGCCACAACTACAAAGATAAATATAAAAATATTAATTTGTTATTTAAAAAATAAAAAATAAATTAATTATATATAAGTTTAAAATATAATGAAAACCGTTTGAACAACAATTAAACCCTTTGAACAACAAAAATAGAAATATTGTTAAAAATAACACAAAATATATTTTTTAAATTCGTGTTATAAATAGAAAGATGATTATTTAACCTATTTGAATATTAAAAAACCAGTGAAATATGTTTTAAATTGTTTTAAATTCATAGTTTCTTGCTTTGTAACTGCGACCTTATCCGAAATCTAAAAAAATGGAAATATTTTAAAATTGAGATTTTTTTAGAAATTCTAAAGGCACTTTGCACATCCTCAAAAGAATCCGGACAGTTTGATACCAAATATGTGTTATACGGATCAGTAATTAAAAAGCCTTTCTCTGGAAACCGTTCACCAAAAACTTTTTTTTAGAATAGAGAGATAAGACTAGCTGTTACAACCCGGCGAAGCCGAGTTTTACAGCTAGCCTTCTTTGGCGCTGAAGCGAGATTCGTTCGTTACTACCTGTTCGTATTTAGGGGACATCCATAAATTACGTGAGGCGTTTTTTCCAAAATCTGGACCCCCCCCTCCCCCCTTGGTGAGATTTTGCCGGACCCCCCCTCCCCCCAAGTGAGATTTACCTACAACTTTTTAAAAATAATTTGCAGTATCTTATCCGTGTGTATTCCTTTCTCATACTTAAAAAAAGAAAATCGTATAATTTCTAACTTAAAAAGTTGACGTGAGATTTTAATCTACCCCCCTCCCCCCTTGGTGAGATTTGGTGAGATTTTCCAAAACCCTCCCCCCCCTTTTTGACCTCACGTAATTTATGGATGTCCCCTTATTCATTCCCTATCATTATATATACAGTTTTAATTCATTATCTTCGAAAAGGGTTTTGTCTCCGATTTCACATGGCATATTGTCACAAATTTATTACATTGAAATAATTGTCATTTTATTTTGACCGGTTGTCAGCCCAATCCACCGAACCGGATCTGTACAAACTTGTTCTTAAATGAAATCTTACAACCCCGATATAAACCCATTTTAAGTGGCATCCTCCCAAAACCTTCCACTTTAAATTATTATTTGATTGTTATTTGTCTCATTGTTTGAAGTTAAATATTTATCCCCTTCTGTGTAAAGGGGGAAAGAAGAAATGCTTCAATCAAATATGTACCATAATTTTTTATGAATTCAATACGGCTCTAGTATCCCGTTGGGATAAATCTAGTGAACCGTCAAAACTTTGAAATTTAATTTCAATGTAGATTTTCTTCACGCTCTTTCAAGGACGTTTTGCCTGTGTTGGTAAAAATATTGACTAAAAACAATGGGGCAAATTGAAATCAATTTTTAATTAAAAAATGGAATGCTTTGGAGGAATGAGACCTAAAACTGGCTCATCTAGGGGTGGAAAGCTTTCTTTCAAGACCGAGTTTGTCCAAATCGGTTCGGAGGTTCGTTCTGGCGGCCGGCGAAACGGAACCTCTCCATTGAGTTAACATTGGAGCAAAACGAAAAGAACGCATAATTTTAAAATGGAAGGTTTTGGAGAAACGCGACCTAAAATGGGCTCATCTAGGGGTGGAAGGAAAGTTTTCGATCAAGACCAAGTTTGTCCAAATCCAGGGCTGAGATTGGAGGGGGACGCGGGGGGACGCCGTCCCCCGAAATGTTTGGACCGTCCCCCGAAATATTTTTACCGTCCCCCCAAAATATTTGTTTCAAAGAAAATTTTTAATTAAATTTTAAAAATTTCTAAAATATCTTTAAAATAAAAAACATCTTAAAATTTCTTTAATTTCTATAATGAAGAACTTTGTCGGAATACGCTGGTGGCCGTTTTCATAACAGAGCAGTAGCTGGTGGTCGGTTAACTTATTCAGGGGAAGTGCTTATGAGAATAAACTTCTCTTATTATAGGGAGCACTCTGTCTCTGGATAAGTACCCTCCGCTTGGACCACAAAATTATTTTTTCAAAATGAGTTAAAACAACCTTTACAAGTCAAATTTCAGAGTACTTTCTGGGGAAGGACCTTTATACTTCCCAGTGGTAGCACAAGGGGATCTAGCGTAATAAATTTTAGAAAATCCCGGACATTTGACATTTTTTTGTCAAAAGGTTAAAGTGATGGTCTGAAACAGTGTTCCCCTTGGACCCAAAAAGTTTCTCAAAATGAGTTAAAACCCTACTTTTACTAGTCAAATTTCAAAATTTTTCTGGGGGAAAACCCCCATACCCCCCAGCGGTCCACAAAAGGGACTTTGCATGATACTTTTTTAAGAAATAGCCAATAATTTGACATTTTATTGTCAAAAGGTAAAGTGATGGTCTGAAAATTTCCCTTCTTGGACTCAAAAAAGTTCTCAAAATGAGTTAAAACCCTACTTTTACTAGTCAAATTTCAAAATTTTTCTGGGGGAAAACCCCCATACCCCCAGCGGTCCACAAAAGGGACTTTGCGTGATACTTTTTTAGGAAATAACCAATAATTTGACATTTTTTTGTCGAAAGGTAAAAGTGATGGTCTGGAAAAGTGCCCCCCCTCTTGGAGCCCCAATTTGGGTAGGTACCCGAAATTAGTTATATTTTGCCCTCTATCAACCACCTACTCTGTTAAAAGGTGAGTCCCCCCAAATATTTTTCTCCTATCTCAGCACTGTCCAAATCGGTTCAGGGGTTCGGCCTGGCGGCCGGCGGAACGGAACCTCTCCATAGAGTTAACATTAGAGAAAAGTTAAAAGAACGCATAATTTTAAAATGGAAGGTTTTGGAGGAATTACACCTAAATATAGCTCATCTAGGGGTGGAAACCTTTTGTTTAAGACCAAGTTTGTCCAAATCGGTTTGGTGGTTCGGACTGGGGGCCGGCGGAAAGCTCCCTCTTAGAGTTAACATTAGAGAAAAGTGAAAATAACGCATAATTTTAAAATGGAAGGTTTTGGAGAACCGCGACCTAAAACTGGCTCATCTAGGGGTAGAAAGCTTTCGATCAAGACCAAGTTTGTCCAAATCGGTTCAGGGGTTCGGCCTGGCGGCCGGCGGAACGGAACCTCTCAATAGAGTTAACATTACAGAAAAGTGAAAAGAACGCACAATTTTAAAATGGAAGGATTTAGAGGTACGCGACCTAAAATGGGCTGATCTAGGGGTGGAAAGCTTTTGATAGAGACCGAGTTTGTCGAAATCGGTTCGGGGGTTCGGCCTGGCGGCCGGCGGAACGGAACCTCTCCATAGACTTAACATGGGGGCAAAACGAAAAGAACGCATAATTTTATGGAAGGTTTTGGAGGAACGCGACCTAAAATGGGCTCATCTAGGGGTGGAAAGCTTTCGATCGAGACCGAGTTTGTCGAAATCGGTCCGGGGGTTCGGCCTGGCTGCCGGCCGAAAGAAAAACCCAATTATTTTAATATATAAGATTATTTCTGTAATTATAAGGACTTTAGGTTATATGAGTATTGCTTTTCACTTTAAAGTATCAAATTTCATTAAAGATTGGCATATATCAGAACAACTCAGGCGTAACAGTGAATTAAGGGCTAAGAACCCAAAATTTACCTCACAATCTTTATCTTTACCAAACTTCTGACAACAATTCGTACTGTTGATGAAGTAGTGAACGCCATCGCTCCCCTCGTTGCTCGACACAGTGATATCTGTGAGGAAATAAAATAACTAGTAAAATTGTTTTGAATCCCACACAAGATTTTATCAAAAATTAACTTCCCAAATTCAAGACCATCTCGTTGTCACTGTAAACCGTTCATTGAAATTGAATGAGATACTCTGGTGTTTTTATAATGAACAATTAAACCTTCACAGCTACCATTAATGTGAAAAGGTTTATGAAATTTAGAGTGGTTACACCTAATTTTTTTCTCGTAATGAGATCTTTGAAGTGAAAAAATATAAATACCCTTTAAATGATATTCCATTATATGCTATGTTGTGGGATTTTCCTGAAGTATTTCAAATATTTAGAGTAAATTAATAATTAGTATTTTTTTCTGAAAATATATTGTGCACACCCTTATTAAGGACAAAACCCACATCCAGTATATTTAAAAATATGACGTCAAATTAAGCTGAAACGTACATGTATTTTATAATCAATATAATTAAATAATAACATAAGTGGCTAATAAATTTTTAAAAATAACTTCTCTCTATAATTAGTAACAGTAAAATTAATTATAATAATTAACCTCCTACAAAAAAACCCACTGCATTTACAACTCTATTACCGAAATACAGGGTGTTTCAAAAGTCCGTTCGGTGGCTTTTATTTAGAACCAAGGTGTCCTAGGATCATTAGAGTGGCCCAAAAAACTTTTTTTTCAGGTAGAGTTCTGGGTCAACGTTATGAAAAACTTACGAAAAAAATTTCATGAAAATATCGTAAATATTCGCTTAGTTATAAGCATGTGAAAATAGCACTTTTCAGGCCTCAAATAAGAAAACGTTTGTAAATTTACAAATTTTTCAATGTTATTGTGTAGATTTGTGTTTTTTTAGTTGAATAAAGACAAAATTTAATCAAAAAATAAAAAAACTTGCATATATATACATATTCATGATACCTTCAGGAAATTTTTTCAGTGTCTTCATAACGTTGGGAACAATATTCTCACTGAGGTTTTTGATCTATCTCCTTTAGTTTTTAAATGAATGTTTTTAACTTTTTTATTTCGGCGCTTGGGGTGCTGTAAGTCATCTCAGTGAAATCTCTAGGATCACTTACCTTGGAGTAGACCTTACTTTCGTGACCATAGCACACGTTGGTTCCAAATAAAAGCCGCGAAACAAACTTTTGAAACACCCTGTAAAAATGACTCCATTCATATTCCAAAGAATTCATTCATAATAATAGAACCACACTTACAAAGTATCATTGCCACATCATGTTTATGCAGATCATCAATACCGCTACCCTAAAAGATATGAAGTGGAAATGATTAACTTATTTTATCCATAGTAACTTAAGAGTTTTCTGCAGAATTTTTTTTTACTTTTTACTACATGTTTTTATTTTTTGAACTGTGTAATATTTTCTTAAATTGCAAACTAAATTTTTCTGTAGGAACATAGGATATGCAGTAGCTCTCGTTGTTTACTATGTTAAAAAAAGGATGGTTCCATAATTACCTTTTGATTAAGGTAATTATGGACACTCCTTCGAAATTGAAAAATAATAACAATCATAATAAGAATAACACGCCTATTTTTAAAAATTTAAAGAAATTTACCTCATATATAAATGTCTAAAACAAAACTTTTGAACTTATGGAAACGAGTGAAAAATTTACTTTACTCTTATAGTAATCGGCAGATTGTTTTTAGGGGTCTTGTCGTCTTTAGTCGCTAGCCCTCTTGTGTTAATATTGAGCCAAATACAAGACAAAAATAGCAATTTAATCGATAATAGCATTTCTAAAGAAAATCCCACAGATTAAGGCTGTCATAGCTAATGTATCAAAACTATATTTAAAAAGTTTTCTCAAATTATATGTGATTTATTCATACAAAAATCATCTCAAAATTTTATAAATTTGTTTGTTTTTTATTTACTGGTGATAGATGCTGAAAATCTTTACTTTTTGGCTTAAATATGCCAGTGTTGCATTAAATAAACACACTGTGACTTAAATCGAGACTTCTTCATTTTGATCTAGTAGTATTAATTGCCATTAATTACAATGATCATTTCTCATACTATAAAACTAAGGTTATTTAAAGGATTTGGAGAAGAAGCGTATAAGGAAATTTATTTCGGGTCCTCTAAAAACTCATTTTAAGGCCAAAAGCTATAGCCACCCCCATGCATATTTAATAGGTTCAAAGTAGAGGAGAGTGGGGTAGTAAGATTCAAATGGGGTAATAAGAAGCATTCAAAATTCCACAGGATTCTCCTTTAAGTTAATGAAGTTGAATTTTTTACAGAATGTTTATATCAGTAGCAGCTTTCTTTGAAAAAAATAATGCACTTCCTAAGTAATAAAAGGGGAAGGTGATTTTTTTACTTGTTTCTTATTACCCCACGAGGGGTAATAAGAAAGGCTTTTGGTATGAAAGTAAATAGAACTCTTTCATAATCCATCTAAAAAATTAGAAGAAAAATGTTTTGCTCCATAACTACTGGCGGCGCCGAAACGGCCACCGATATTTCGATGAATAAAAGAGAAAAATATTTCGTACAAGTGTGTCGTACCGAAGATAGAAGTGACGTTTTTTTGTTTTGTTTGGAATCGTAGATTCAGTCTGTGATTGGTTCTGTGAACCGTACGGATCCGTATGTAACCAATCACGGATCGAATCAACGAATCCAAACAAAACAAAAAACGTCATCACTAATATCGTCTATTCAACTATTTTCGAAAGAAAAAAAAATTCTTTAAAGAGGCTCTATCGAAATCAATTAAATTTGTAAAACCAATGTGTTTCCTAATCCTATTTGTATTTTAATTCCTTTAAATAAGTGAGAGTTTCAGTTTCGAAATGAGGTCGAAAACTCTAGGATTGAAGAACAACATGTAAAGCGCCATCTGTTGTAACTTTGAATCACAGAATATCCTTCTGAATCTCTACCGGAAGTGATGATTTTCAACTTCCGTGTCAGCAGCGCATGAGTCTGCATTGTTTATTTACTTTGAAATCTTGTTATAGGCAGCTCACTCATTCAGACGCAGAATACGAAACCCCCCAAAACGTTTCGGTCTTTTTTGAATGAAATTTCAAATTTCAGAAAGTAGCTAATATTTAAGATTTTGTGATTTATCAGTCAATTCTGTGTCATAGTCCGTGACTCATTGCAGAGTGAAAGAATTGTTTTTGATAGTAAAAGTTGAAATTTCTGAGTAATTGTAGTTAATTAGTGTGTAGCATGTGGACAAAAACTGATTGAAGGTAAAATTGAGAATCCAAATAGAGAATAAGCTAAAGAAATATAATCATTCAAGCATGAGTTTTTTTTCAAGAAGGAAAACTCCAGAAGGTAATTGTGGTTCCTTTTGTTGTTATTTAGGAGATATTTGCTTAATAAATTAAATTTCACTTTACAATCACCAGTCTTTAGTGCTATAGAATTTGGATGCTAGCTTTTTTAAATGCTTTATTAAGTGATGTATTATAGTTTTCTTTTCTTATTTATAAGAACAAAGGGTACCAGCTAAACAGAGTTCAGTCAGATATACTGTACTGGGTAGTGGATTAGGTAGTACTAACGTATTATCCCGTCGACCGTTCCGTGACTGTCAAATTCAGTGGCACAGCCATAGAAAAGTCGGTTCAATGTCGTTAGTCCCCACTAAATACCTATCGCTTTTGAACGCTTAATTTTCAAATATAAATTTTTTAATGAAAAACTGAACAGTTATACATCTAATTAAATACATTAATCCATGAATTTAAACTTATTTAGCAATATTTAATCTTTTTGGTGTCCAAAAGAGATAGGCGATATTTAGCGGGGACTCTAACGGAATTGAACCAAAAAGTCAGTGGGTTGTTAACCGTTTTCGGATATAGCAGTACGGTCGACAGAAAATATGTAAGAACCGTGGATTATAATGCCAAAAAAGTTCCCAAGAAGAGTGGCAAGCACCCATTTGTAATGTATCACAGTTTTAGCAGCCACAGATGCAGAATATGTTTGATCCAGTGATCTGAATATGGGAAAATTTTGTTATATACTCAAAATAAAACTTTCTTATACTGCCATTGTATCTCTAGGGGTCAGGACTTTTTGTTCCACTTATCGAGGAACTTATCCAGGTTTGACTGTATTGCCAACCTTTTATTGTTGACATTAATATAACTATCTGTTATGTTAATTTCCACTTTTTCGATGCTTCTAAACTTTGATGATCAAAATAGATTGCAAATATTTAAGTATAGCTAAACAGATAGCGCCGGAATTGAACAGAAAATGTTAGAAAACGTGATATGGTTCTTATGTATTATCTCATCGACCATACCGCTGAATCCGAAAACGGTAAACAACCAATTAACTTTTCTATGGCTGTGCTGTGCTGAATTTGACAGTTACGGAATGGTCGAGGGAATAATACGTCAATACCTGTGATATTTATTTTCCAAAATTGCAGAAAATAAGTAGAAAAAAGGGTAATCGAAAGAATCGGGACCTGGTGCCAAAAATGACATTAGAATAGTAAATTCTGGCAACCCAGTTCTAAAAAATGGCCAATGATAACACTGAGTATCAGCCAGGCCCAGTTTTTTTATTTACCAAAAAATAAATAAAAAACCCCTACCTTTTTGATAATATCAATCACAATTCGTCATCTTAAAATCAAAAACTACTATCGGGCCATTCCATGGTTACGGACGTAACAAATAGAAACTTTTGAGGCTTTGTAAATAATGAAAAAATTAATTGTAAACTATGGTATTTTTTTTCTAAACATATCAGAGGTAGATTAATAAAATATTAAATTATGACAACTGAACAATGGTTCTAAAATTTTTAAAAAATTTAAAACTAAGTGTTACGGACGTAACTCACAGAACTGTCTATATTTCACTTAACAAAGTTATTGACAAATACCTGTGAATTTTAGAGTAAAATTAAAAAAAATTTCTCAGTAATTCATTATGAAGGTTAATAAAATTAAAAAAAGTGATTGTAGAAGCAAAAATTTAATTATTTATTAATCTATGGCCTAATTAATTTGTTACGGACGTAACACTCGCTTGTTACGGACGTAACATGTCTGATTTATAACTCATTATTAATGAAATAAAATAATTTAATTGTTCCATATAAAATTATTTATCAAACAAAATACTATTATCAAGGCATTGGAAAAATTTTTTGGTAAGAATTGTTTTTATAGACCACATAATAAGATTTTGAGAAAACGTTAAAATAACCTTAGATTACGTAGCGTAATTTGCATTATTTTACTTATTTTTACATTTTTTAAAACTAAAATTATTATTTTTTGCTTCTAGTCTCATGTATAAACACAATTTCAATATATATGTGGTGCTTCAGGAGTTTAATAGAAATTTTGCAGTCATGTCGAGTCAGTCTTCAATCAGTTTATTTTATAAATTTATGTACAAGATATTTTACAACGCACTGGAGTGCGAAAAGGTACAACTACCTTCATCAAAATTAGCATAGCTTCTGTCTCAAAAGTCGTCGGATCCACAGGCGACGCTGTGTACGATAGTTTTTTGGGGGGAGCTCAGACCAATCAGGGACCCGGGAGGGTGGCACCCCCACTCTTAAACCTTAGGAATGTGTTTTTTATAATACTTCTCAGAAAACCGTCTGGTGGGGTGAAGAACACGAAATAGAGCGTTGAACCCAAAGACGGCTCCATGAGAAGTTGTCCCTTATAATTAAATTTGAGGTTTTATATCCTCACATATCCCCCCTCTCAAAAAGAGGTCAACCATGAGTTGGCCAGTCTCATAATCAACTCTTTCTGAGAAAATTAAAATCCTATTGATATACTATATTATCTTGGTCTGAACCCCCATTATTGAAAAATAAATTTCAATTTTTATCATTAATTCATAAATGTACTCATAATAAAACCCATAATAAAACACAATCAGCCCAATTACAAATAAACAATCACAAATCATATCTAAATCGAAATCATCATATTTAATTGAATAACTCCCCAATTAGAAGAAAAACACCTTTTAAAACACAATATCTAAATTCGAGTATATGAGCACGTTGAAAAAGTTCAAGGGGTAGCACAATAATCGAATACCCATCATAAACACACAATTTCATTACAAACAATACAAGAGTACTAAAAATAAAACTTTTTTTTTCTGTTTCTCATATTAAAAGTCTTGAAAAACAAATGATGCAACTAATTTTCAAGACAATTTCCACATACCTTTTCATGTTTTGTTTTTCATCAGAATAGGAAATGAAAAGTTCATTTTATAGGACTTCACAAAACAAGCATCAAGATTTTTAACATCAAATATTTTTATACCTTCTCTTAAACAATTCATTATCAATATAGTCTTCATAGCCTCTTTCTTGAGGTCTATGTAACTTAATTGTCTCTTATTTTTCACCTTCAAATTCAAAATCATTTTCAATTTCGCATGTGACTTCATGTTCACATTTGACTTCATTGTCATAGAATTACCAATCAACTATCAATAATAATTTTAAATTCTTCAAATACCTCTTATTCAATACAATGCCTTCAAATTCACTACTAATACAGTACTTTCAAATTCGATACCAATAAAATACCTTCTAACTCACTAATAATGCAATACCTTCTCATTTAATAACAATACCTTCAAATTCAATAATAATAAAATACCTTCAAATTCTCAGTGATTACCATGTTCAATCATCATGGTCACTTATACCTCTGTGACTTCTTTTTGTCACGCAATTAATACCATTATTTTAGTTCACAACTAATTCATAATAATACATTCAACTACAATAATTTCAAACATATTATACATCAAAAATGTCTTCAAAACGACAAAACCTCTTTTTAAGATGAAATTATACAACAGTGGGTTGAAAAATTCCCATTGTGTATTTTTCAATCAATGTTACAATCAATATTTACATTTGAGAAATACTATTACTCTTTTGGCTTAATCGGAACTCATCTTGGGGGTAACAATATCTTAATTTAGAATGACAATTTTAATCAAATGTTTATTTTATTGGATTAGGATACTTAAATTTATAGTTTTACTTGTGCCTTAATTTTTAGTCTTCAAGAGGACATTAATAAAGTTGAAAAGAAATAAGAAGTTCAGAAGTTATGACGTGATCTTCTGAGACCCTACTCTAATATTACAACTAACATCTCTGTCCTTACTGAAAACACAAGAATATTTTTAATAGAAAGGTAACCTATCATCTATCTGAGCCTGTGGTAAATTAATCTCCACAGATGCAGATGACTAGGGTTTAATGTGCCCGTTGTTGTTGGGCGAAGATTACACCTTAATTCACGCTGAGGCACAAATTTGTTGAATTTACCGTGTTAAAATTACATTGTAAAATCTGATTATTTTGAACTAACTTTCTCTCATCAAAATCAATCCTTACATTAAAAAGGTACATGTCAGGTAATGATAGCAAGCAATAATCTAAATTAGTATTCAAACTGTACATATTAATTGACTTTTCCAGATCCCCAATTTTAACATTCATTTTTATCACTTCAAATTCAGTTATAGTGCCGTGAGTTTGCTGCAATGGTACTTTTTCTACATCCTTAAGTACTTCGTACTGAATTCCTTTCAAAAACCTCTTTGGAACTATCGAAACACTGCTTCCTGTGTCACAGAGAGCAGGAACAGTTTTAACGCATCCATCAACACCTGACATTTCTAGACCACAAAACATTAATTTTTCGGAACAATTATTTTTTTCATTCGAATTAATTTTGGAAGCATTTGGTTTGGGAAACTCTTTTAAAGACGAGTTTTTTGGAATATCTCTATGAGGGTCCTTTACCCAATTTTTACTAACCCCTTCAGTTGAACTAGCTTTTCTATCCTTGTATGCCATGTTAGTTGTTCTGTAAGGATATTTGACTCTTTTACCCTCATAGTATGAATCATAATTTTGATATTTATAGGAGTTCTTATATTCAAATGGTCTAGAGTTATAATATGTTTGCTTTTGAAAAGGTTTAGAAAAATCATATCTTTTATTTAACCCAACTACTCCGTAAGGGTATTTAATAATTTTACCTCCAGAATATTGGTCATAATTTTGATATCTATTGGGATTTTGATTTTTAAATGGCCTAAAGATATGATGTGTTTGCCCTTGAAAAGGTTTAGAATTGCCAGAACTCTTATCAAGGTTAACTGTTCTGTGGTCAACATTTTTATTACTAGAATTAGGATTATAATTTTGATTTATATAAGATTTTTGATATTGAAAGGGTTTAGAGTAATAAGGTTCCTGAGGTTGGAAGAACTTAGGGTTATAGGGTTCTTTTCCCTGAATTGGATTTGAAGAACCGGCCCTTTTATCTAAGTTAACCCGAAGAGATTCAAATTCATCTAGCTTTTCCGCTAGATCTAGTGGATTGTTCATTTTTATCCAATTATCAATGAAATGCTCTTTGGTTTTTAAAGGGACTCTGTATTTTATTTGGTTTGTAATTATTAGGTCTCGTAGCTTTTCAAAAGTGTCAACCTCTAACTCTCTTAACCAGTCATCAAAGAAGGAAGATATCTCAAAGGAGAAATTCCTCCAAGAATCCTGAGGTTTTTTAAGAGAGCTAAAGAATTGAGCTTTTAACTGCTCTGGATTTAGTTTATATGTTTTCAAAAGTAAATCTTTTACATGATCATAGTTAGTGATGATCTCTTCGGGCTCTCTTGTAACTTTATTTGCTAATTCTGCCGGCAAAACTCCTAGCAGATAGGCCGTCCATTCCTCTCTTGGAACTTTGGCAAGACTGGCTTTTATTTCAAAATTTTTTAAAAATAGAACAATTTCATCTTCTTTTGGATTAAATTTTTCCATAATCCCAATTAAATTAATTTTAGAAGAATTATTTCCGTTTTTATTTTTGTTTTCATTATTCAACTTAATTTTTTCTAGTTCTCTCATATGTGCCAAATTTGCATTCTCGGCTTCTACCCTTTCTCTTTTTTCTTCCAATAAACGATCTGCTATTTCTTTTATTTCGCTTTCCTCACCCTTAAGTATTTCTTTCTTAATATCTTTTACTGTCATCTCTTCATTCACGGTAACATCTAATTCGTCAGCTAAAGCCAATAATTCAGCTTTGTTTAAACGTCCCAAACCTGCCATTTTTATCAATCTACCAATCTACTATATTACCTTACAAATCAGGTTCACAAACAAATAATCCAACTAAAACTCTTAAAACACTTCTTAACCACAAAAATGCACAGATATAGTAAATTTCATATCAAATGGGAAAACTATAATATTCTAAATCTACATCAATGAATACAATAAATTATTTAAAATTGTAAATCTATCATTTTTAACACATCATTATCATTTCACTTATATCAACTTTTAAGAACATACTTAGAATAACTTCCAAAACCAATAGATGTACTCACACTTTTCGCAGAATTCCGTTGAAGATGAACTTGAAAACGGTGAATGGCACAAAATGAATGGCACACAAATAAATTCGGCGAAGGGCGAAAAACGCCCACTGAACACTAGGAAGCACAATCACAGGAAACCGCGATGTAGATAGCTTCATGCCGTGAAAAACTGGTGAAAACGGATCGCGCATAGGAGCAGAGGGCAAACGACATCGGAGACGGAACAAGCCAGGCACGAGGGTATTGGATGGAAGAACACATAACACACCGATGGGGACTCCCTGATGTGGTTGTAGATGAAATTCCCCTCTAATTTGAAAGGGGCAAGGGCACGATCTCGTCTCGGTCTCGCTCCAAAATCATCAGAAGCGGCTGGGGGTGCGATTCCGTTCCCAGCATTCGCACTCCGTCTTCACGGCAAATTACCCAGCGAGGGTAATCCTACCGACTTGATGTGGTGCTTCAGGAGTTTAATAGAAATTTTGCAGTCATGTCGAGTCAGTCTTCAATCAGTTTATTTTATAAATTTATGTACAAGATATTTTACAACGCACTGGAGTGCGAAAAGGTACAACTACCTTCATCAAAATTAGCATAGCTTCTGTCTCAAAAGTCGTCGGATCCACAGGCGACGCTGTGTACGATAGTTTTTTGGGGGGAGCTCAGACCAATCAGGGACCCGGGAGGGTGGCACCCCCACTCTTAAACCTTAGGAATGTGTTTTTTATAATACTTCTCAGAAAACCGTCTGGTGGGGTGAAGAACACGAAATAGAGCGTTGAACCCAAAGACGGCTCCATGAGAAGTTGTCCCTTATAATTAAATTTGAGGTTTTATATCCTCACATATATATCAATTTTTTTAGTGAAATAGCTTTTTCTATGGCCTAAACTGATTTATAATGAAATTTCTTCAAACGTTTTACTAATCAACTGCTGACTGGCAGCATTTTTTTTCACATAATTGACAAATAGCAATAAGGCTTTTCTTTTCTAATGCTTTGACATTAAAAATTTTATGCCTTTTATTAAATGTTATCTTTTTTAAATACTCTTTTCCTTTTATTGCTCATTTAAGGCTTAATTTGGGGAAAAAGAGCAAGATAAAAATTGAAAATACCCATATTAGAACAAAAAAGTCCAAAATCACATTCCTTACCCTTATAATATGAAAAAAGACATGTTGGCTAAAAAAAATATGGAATATAGGGGATTTTTGGTATCCTAATAGAAAAATTAAAAATCGGATGTTACGTCTGTAACAGTCATAAAATTTTTTAATGTGAATCAAAAATTCATGTAATAGTGTTAAAAGCATGTTTATATGATTTATAAAGAGAAAATATGGTTAAAATTTGATTGAGATTACCAGTGAGTTTGCAGAAATTACTATTATCTGTTTTCACGTTACGGACGTAACATAGGGACATACATAATGAATTTAAAATTTTTAATTATTATATTAATATATCTTAAAATTTTATTATCTTACCTATAAGTAGAATTGTCAGAGATAAAAACTAGCCCCAATTAAATTTCTACAGGTTATTTTTAATATCAGCAAGCCTAGTCAAACTTAACTAACTTTATGTGGAGTATTTTCAATTTTGTGATGTTCCACTATTTTGGCCTAAAACTCTTATTTATAACTTATTTTTTGATATTTAAAGGATATTTTAGAAAAATTCAACTCTTAAGCTTTAAAATGATGCATTACATCATAGGTTTTATTAACTTTAAAAAATTTGTACTTTGGTTTCATTATTCATGGAATGGCCCTATAAATCTCCATTCGGCAAACTTCGGGAATCCCGATTCTTGGCGTTTAGATCGTTGAAGAAAATAATTTGATTGGTTTTGATCTGTTCTACTCGATCATGTCAGCTCTTACAAACCAAAAAACGAGCTTCTCAAACGATCTGATCGCCAAGAATCGGGATTCCCGATGGTTGCCGAATGGAGATAGTAGTTTTTGATTCTAAGGTGACGAATTATTGTAGCAATAAAGGCACCACTGACTGTCCAGTTCAATTCCGTTATCTGTCCTTTTAAATATTGTCCAGCATTGTAAACTAATAGGATTAAAACACAGTTATATCAATAAAAAATTGAACTCCCATTCATATCTGCTCTGAAAATTTAGGTTGAGACAAGATAACAAATAAATACATAAAATTGACATGAAAAGTATTTTGGTAACTTTTAAAGCAGTTTTGGCAGGGTTTTGTGTGACTTAAGATGGGTAACATAATAATTCTCTCGTGAGTTAATTTGAGATATTTTAATTTCAATTTTAGAGGAAATGAGGGAACAAAAGAGGGTTCTTAGACGAGCTGAACGAGATATTGAAAAAGACAGAAGAGCTCTAGAAAGACAAGAAAAACAGTTGGTAAGTCAAATCAACTTCATTTAACACGATTGTTTCACTGTCATTCAGGGGTGATAGATATGCATGTTTAAATTTTTATGGTGTTGTCACAAATCAGTTTTTTAAGTTGTTACTATAACGTTACCTGTAGTGGGCCACTTAACCTGTTTTGTTTAAAAATAAGAAATTCAGACATTTCAAATAGACGATAATTTTTCCTGAAAGGCTGAAACCCTTTTATAGCTATAGCTTCAGTTAGGAGCTAAAAAATTTAGGTACTTATGTATTATGCCGTCAACCGTACTGTGGAATCCGAAAACATTTCAAATCCTTTTGACTGTTCTATAGCTGTACCGCTGAATTTAAAGGCTGCTGAAGGGGTGACAGTATAATACGTAAGTACCAAAGTTGTTTTATGTTGCTAAAAGGAGGTTGAAAAACTTTCTTTTAATAGAAAGCTAATTGTTCTAAGTACTTGATGGAAAATATTAACAACCTTAATTATAGGATAGAGGGATAGTATATTTTTTAAGCATTAAGCATAAACTCATCCGGAAGAGAGAGTTTGCTGAGGTTGGAGAAGTGCATTACAGTAGAGTCCCGATTATCGACAGAATTGGATGGCAAGGGTACCGCGGATAGTGAAAATCGCAGATAGTAACCCAAAAAAAGACTAAAAATGAGGTGAAAACACGAAAAAAATATTTCAGCATAAAAACTATGTTTGGTGTGGGGAAAAGAAATTAAAAGTATGTGACTTAGAACAAAAACAACAAAGATGGTTTAGCAATTGTGGAAATCTTTTCATTTGAATTTAAGATTTCTCCTTTATTTAACCCTTTTTACTGTATTTTTTGAAATATCTAATGTTAATATACTGCCAATATTAAGTGAATTTATTTAATTTTGTTTAGCTCATATAAAAAATTTGTGGGCCCCACTACTTTTACTTCAAAAATTTGCTATGGCCACTACTATACTCTATTAATTTAGAATTGGAGCTTGAGAAATAGTGCTTTCCCCCATGCTAGAAGCGTAACCATAGTTACGCTCTTCGAGAGCCAATGGTAAGCCTTCTTTGTCACTTTGACGTTGATAGTTGCTATGGTTACCGATCGGTGATGGGGGAAGGAAATATTTTCAAGCTCCAGTTCAAAATGAACAGAGTATAGAGCGTAGCCATGATCTAAATTCTGAATTAAAAAAATAAATTACAACTGTTTTGATATTTTAAGTGATTGTTTTATTAGATAAGGGTTTGGACTTATTAAAAATAGAAATCAGGGAAATTTCTCTCAAGTTTAAATAATTTAGGAAATATCCTTAAGCGGCCCACTACTGGTATCGTTACCTTACTACATAAAACAGGTTCAACTTAAATTTGTAGATGGACCATATTTTGCCTTCAAAATACCATTACTCCACATCTTTAAATCTGACTCTCAGTTCATCCTGATAACTTCTGGTTTTTGTCTGGAGGGTACAAGGAACACAAAATAACCCCTTTTTTGTGCATGAGGAAGTCAGATTTAAAGATGTGGAGTGATGATATAGAGCACCATCTCTATCTATGGAATAAAGACCCCCACAGCCAAAGGAACCTTTTCTGGTGGTTCAGGATAATAAGGTCAATATCCTTACACATCTGGTTGCCCCTTATGCGGGAGAAATCGGTGATAATTTTACTTTCAGGGTTGGTAATTGCAGAAAACATTCTGCTGCCTTAGTTAATGATTTTCTTCAGGATGAAGAAATCGCTAGAAAGGGATCGAACAGCACATTTTCTCGACAGGCATCCAATAGATCAAGTCTAGGACATGCTTGAGAAACAAATTTCTGCCCACCTCCCAAACAGTTCAGGTGCTGAAAAATACTCTAAAAGGGGAAGATGGAGAAAAAACTTCAGCCCCTCAAAAATAAACAAACAAACCTGGTGGCAAACAGACCCACAACGTTGTTTTAAGTCAGGAGAAAGCATACCCCAAGTGGAATGGGTTTTCAATTAAGTATTTATTGATAGATTTTTCACTTTTTTTTGCTTAATTACACAAAATGTGCATTTCCCAATTTTGATCAAAAAAAGTAAAAATAAAATTTTTATTTTGATAACTGCAGGGATTTAGCTTTGAAATGGCCCTAAGTTTATGAAAAATGCTTGAACCACTGCAAGTGTTTTATTTGCTTGCTAATACAGTCGAGTCCGCTTAATGTGATCGCAATTGTCCGAGACTAAACTGATAACATTATCCGATCGATAACAATAAGCGATCTCATATCAAAAGCAGCAAACAGTGTAACTAGATTGTTTGCATTGAAATCAAAATCATGTAATCGTAATAAATGTATCGAAAACACTATTTTTAAACTAGGTAAAATTTTAAGGGGAAAATATAAGAGTAGTTCAACTAATAAAAGTAAAATAATATCGCTTACTTAGTATTTTTGTAGAAAGGTCTCTCATTTTTGTACTAATTAATAGAGGTACTAATTAATTTTTTTAATTAATAGAAGTTCAGCAACAAGGAAATTTTTAGCGTTCATCAAATAAATTCTTTATAAAGTTTCTCTCGTTTTGAAAAAACCTAAGAAACCTAAATTATTTTTGACTGGTCCCCCCCAGAAGGAATTTCTGGCTGCGCCACTGAACACAAGGTAAAATTCAAATCTCTTATCAGACATCTGCAAAGCGTCGTCTTGGTGGTTTCTTTAACCAATCACAAGCATGGATTCGGACCCCCCCTCATAACCGTTTTCTTTCAATATATGCCGAATGTTTTCTTTATTTCTTACTCATACTGAGTTTCAGAAAAAAGAAGCACCAAAGGTTTCATGGGGCAGATGTTAATTTGTAAAAATTGACCTTCAAAATTAAACTCGAACTCAAAAGCTGTCATTTTAAAGGGAATGTGGTAAAATTTTGATAATATTAAGCGGAATGTTGATTCATAGTTGATCACATTAAACGATGTATTTTACATTAAATTAAATAGGAATGATCGGGACCTGTTGATTTCGATAACATTATCCGATTGATAACATTAACCGTGATCACATTAAGCGGATTCGACTGTATGTACCAAAACCACCAATATCCTTTAATTGTTTTGAGCAGTGTATTACCTCTCAGTGAGTTTTGAACAGTGGCGGCTCGTCCATAGGGGCTTCGGGGCTGCAGCACCCCGAATCAAAATTTCCCGAAATTCTAATTTTTATTTGCTTTACAATATTTAAAAAATTATATATTTCACCCTTTAATCTTTGCACTTTATAATCCTTTTTCAATTATTAATTCTCTGCTATGCCGTCTCGCCAACAGATTTCTTTCCGGGTCGATCAGCCCCCTCAGATATACCTATTGTGGTATAAAACTCTATCATATCAAATGAAAATATCAAGAATTTAGCATGCGAATCTGTTAGGGGAAAAGGGGCTGCTTTTCAGCAGCCCAGACCAAAAGAATGATATCTTTTTCTCTTGAGAGAGCTGTAAAAAAATTGAGGGAAGAAGAAATTTATACGATTTCTTCTACTAATAAATCACATTGGCTTTTTAGCTTATTTCTCACTCCAAGACTGTTTTAATATTTATTCATAGCTTCTTTTTTTCTTTTCAACAGAGGGAAAAAATCTTTTCTGATGTTTCGGCTAGTCAATAAAGACTTATGTTTACTTTTTTGTAGACACGTTTTTATTTCTTTTTATAATGAACAAATTGAATTCGAAATATTGATTTTAGTTCATATTCTCTTGATAACCTGATCTTCGTAATAATCAGCTATATATAGGTATATAGGTGAGTGACAGTTTTGGAATACTTAATTATTAAGTCGGAAATCGAAATTTTATATTGTTCCCATATTTTCTATTTGATTTTTTCCATGTTTTTGTTTAAAAGAAATATTATTTGGCATTATATCGCTTAAAATACGTTGCCAACTTGGTACCGCCGGAGCAGCACCCCTTATAATTTTACCTTCGAGCCGCCACTGGTTTTGAAGATATTTAAAGATTTTTTTGGGTCGTCTGATTCAGAAAATTATAAAGAAAATTTTGATTAGAAATTTTAAAACTACTGGGGCTGTATATGAACATTTATGTTCTGCATTTTTAAGTAGACCTCCATGAGAGTTGAAACTAGTCTCTCATTTAATTTTTCACCTCTTAAAAGGAAAATTTGCAATTTTAAGTCTAAATTAAATCTGTCCAGGGGAACTATATAATGTATCCCATTGCCATATAATGCCCATTGTTAAACTCTGTTTAAAATATTCTGCTATACTCCTGCACTCCTCTTATTAAAGGAGTAGTACCTTCTTTTTTGTATTAGAGTTAAGAAAATTTTAACTTTTTCTTCTTTAAATTATAAGCAACTCACATTATTACTAATTAAAAAATTTGGTACTTACGTATTATCCCGTCGATTGTTCAGTGGCCGTCTAATTCAACGGCACATCAATAGAAAAGTCAATGGGATTTGATAACGTTTTTGATTAAGCAGTACGGTTGACGGTATAATACGCGAGAACAAAAAATTCTTGTAGATTCTTAATTGCTTTTTATGTGGTTATTTCTAATGTTTTAATTTTTTTCTCAACAGGAAATGGAAATCAAGAAGGCTGCTAAGACAGGAAATAAACAAGTATATAAAAGTTCACGAGTTATTATTAATGAATTAGTTAATCATTAACCGAATAAAAGCAGTACTTTGATGTTGTATTAAATGAAACACAAACTATAAGTTTCAGGGTACTTTCTAAAAATAATGTCTTTCTGAATAACACCCCATACTCTTGAAAATTCATGACTTTTTTCTAGTGAATATATGTGTTCATACAAAACAAGAACAAAATGTTAGACATTAAAACTACCTTATGACTAGCTTCTTGAAGTTCAGTTTATTTTATTTTGCATTTTTCAATCACAGCTGTTCTATCTTTTAGGTCCTAACAGTATTGGCAAAAAATCTAGTCACTGTTCGAAAGCAGAAAGCCAGAACATACACTGCTTCTTCTAAGATAATGTCTGTTGGGTCTCAAACAAGTGTTAGTTATAACTTCATACCACTCATTAGAATTTTAAAATGGATGTCTTGTGTATAATTTATATGTATAAAATGATATACCTCTCATGATGATTAATATAATCTATTTGCAAATATGTGCACTTAAATATCTTTATCTCTATTTATCTAATTACACTATTTAAATCATAGTATATGTTGTATGTAAGTAAAGTAGTATATGTGTATTAAGTATTTTTAAAAACTTACAACTAAAATATCTTATTTTTTCTGTATTTATGTTTTTTTTATCTATTTATGTGTTGAATTTTTTTTGGTAGAGAACTTATTATCAAAATTGAATTTATTTTAAAATGAAGAAAAAAAATTCTTTAACTTTAAGGTGTATTTCATTGTTCCAATTAGGCCTCTTAACCTAAAATCAATCTATTTGCAAATATGTGCACTTAAATATCTTTATCTCTATTTATCTAATTACACTATTTAAATCATAGTATATGTTGTATGTAAGTAAAGTAGTATATGTGTATTAAGTATTTTTAAAAACTTACAACTAAAATATCTTATTTTTTCTGTATTTATGTTTTTTATCTATTTATGTGTTGAATTTTTTTGGTAGAGAACTTATTATCAAAATTGAATTTATTTTAAAATGAAGAAAATTTTTTTTCTTTAACTTTAAGGTGTATTTTATTGTTCCAATTAGGCCTCTTAACCTAAAAACTATCTGAAGCATACAAAACTATTTTATTATGTTAATTCTGATGTTAGTACCTTTTGTAATCTTTTCACTCAGTATTGGGATAATATTTCATGAGCTAGAGCTTTAGTTTTATACTCTTGCTTAGACATTATTTTGTTGTCAATTCCAATCATGTGTTCTGTTAAAATTATTTCCTAAAGATAGGCAATTATTAAAAACTTTTTCATTTGATATTTTTGGAAAATTAAAATATGCTTTCATGGTACTTTTTCATAACATTGAATAAAAATTTGGGGAAATTGGGTGTTGTGAAAAAACTGCTAAACAAAACAAAAAATAGTCTTGCCCATGTTATGACTTTGTTTTTAATGAAAAATTTTACTGATCAGTTTTTACCTTGATCGATTATTTTGTGTAACTGAATAACATTGTTTTGTTAATTCTAAATCATCTTCCTTATATCTCAGCCCTTCACCCCTAATATAATGTTTTTTCTTGCATGCTTTTTTATTTTACTAAAAATTACTCATTTTACTAGGTAGTAATAATGAGTGTTATGTAGCTGACTGTTGCATTAACCCCTGTTGGTTTATTTTTAGGCTATGGCATCAAGTGCTAAGCTTGCATCTACTATGGCAACTACTACAAAGGTAATATGAGTACTTTATTGTTGTGAAGATTTCTTTCTTCTTTTTCATATTTGTTACTCTCTGTTAGCTACTTACAAATAATTTTTTTCCTCATGAGAAGAAAGTTTTGAGGTTAAACTTACACTTGAAGAGTAGCCTTAAACAATTATTTATTAGTTTTTTGTCTTTTTTTTAAAACATCTATTTGTTAAACATAAATAACACAGTTAAGGTATAGAAAAAACTGGGTTTTTTATTTTTAAAATTACCAGTTTAAAGGTTTAAACTGAGGAATTTAACAGGGAAGAATAATACTGTTAAACTTTCTTTAGTAGTGTAGAAATTACACTATCTCCACCACTAAAAATGGATAATCCTGAAAATTTGCCTTGAGAAATTGCCTTGAAAATTGAGTCTTGCTTTCCCATGACCCTCACAAATCTACCCATTTTTTAGACATGTAAAATATTTTAAATGGAAGGCAAAAAATTTATTTGTAAGAACCCAACTTTTAATTGATTATCCAAGAATGTTCCAATTAGATGATAGGGATGTCAGTGTTTTCACCTGTTGTTTATTTACCTGGCTTTGCATGTCCCTTGTTAATACCTCCTAATCTGATCTAGTTCTATCAGCTTTATATTCATAGTAAAAGCAATTTAAAAAATCTTTCTAGACTATGGGAGCTGTAAATAAAGAACTGAATCCAATGGGCATTATGAAGACCATGCAAGATTTTGAAAAGGAAACAATGAAGATGGGCATGGCAGAAGAAATAGGTTTGTGTGAATTCAATTTCCCTTTCAGTTGTTTAGTCCATCTAATCTTTCCAAAAGAGAAAGCCTCTTGCATCAGGCTTCTGCCATACTTACAATCCTCTTACGACAGAGGACTTTATCAGAGTAAATGGGCTTGGGGACTCGGTCTGACAAAATCCCAAATGAAAGGAAGAAAAGGAGTTTTGTAAATTTTGCTCTAAACCTCTACATTTATAGATTGAATTCACAATTTAAAGGGGCTAACGAGCTTTATACCCTCTCCCAAATCTTTATCTCCATGGTTTTTATGAGACACTTTTTAAATAATCCAAAGGGCTTTATTCTCTTACAAAGCATAAGCTCGGCTCAGGATCTTTAGCCCTCTGTATTTCTATAGACTTGGTTCAGCAATATTTAGGAGTTAAAGAGTTTTAGCCCCTATAAAGGCATTTATTCCCTGCCTGTTTGTAGATTCGATTCACAAATTAAGGATCTAATGAGCTTTAGCCCCTACAAAGCCCCTTCTGTGATCTTTAGCTCCTACAAAACTTTTAGCATCTGCATTTTTGTAGATTCAATTTGCAGTTCAATGGAGCCAATGAGCTTTTGCTCCCTTGGTGTTCACAGTTTAAATGGTCCAGTTAGCTTTAGAAATTAAGTTTTGGCAATGAAAGGCAAACAGCTACTACTTCGAATGTGGCTCTTCTATGAATCGCTCTCTCTTAAAAGAAATGAAATAGAGAGGGGGTCAGGGGGCTGAAACCTTCCATGCCCTTAATGTTAATTTTGATGCAAATTTAGATATTATTTAATTTTTAATTATTAATCAATTAATTTAGTTATATTTAACTAAAAGCTAGATTAGATTCACGACATGAGTAATAAGCATACCCTCATTTTTTGATAAAAATGCACAAAATGTTACTTCATTTATGTTTATCTTCAGCAAGATTATATGTTAGCCCCCTGCTCATGTTCTAGATCTGCCACTGGTTTTAACGTTGTTAAAATAATTGATAGTTTAATACATTAGTTGAATACAGTATATTGATTACCAAACTGCTTGGCCAAACAAGGTATTCAACCATTCATTATGTTCGGCGCAAGAGTTTGGGGCCTTAAGTCCTTAAAGAAGAAAATAAACTGTAGGTATTTGAGACGTATACAGAGGCGGATACTCCTTAGAGAGCTATTTCCGATTACCAAACCTTTAGTTACGAAGCTGTGTTTGCAATTTCTGGCTGTCCGCCTTTGGATATTGTCATCTTAAATAACATAATCTTTAGAGAAAAACTTGCAACTTCTTCCTCTGCTGGCTGCGATCGTGTTTTGCTTCCCTTGGAGCTCCCCCATCCCTCAGTGAGAAGTTCTATAACAACAATTGAATTCAAGAGCAATATTGAAGATAATTTCCCTGTGACACTTTTTACTGATGGCAGTAAAATTGATGGTAGAGTGGGTTTTGGTTTTGTTGTCTTTCAAGAACGCATGGAAGTCCATCACTTTCAATACCGTATTAGAGATGAATGCACTGTCTTTGTTGCTGAACTCCTCTGCCTAAGCTTTGCCATCAAGTGGATTGTGCAACAGAGTACTGGCACTTCAAATTATCTCATTTGTACTGATTCTCTCTCGTCCGTACAAACGTTAAAAGACATATTTTCTCACAACGACATTGTTGTTGATATCCAAAAACAAGTAAAGGATCTCAGGGATCGGGGCATTTTGGTTTATTTCGCCTTCGTGCGCGGACATACTGGCATTTGGGGCAACGAAAGAGCAGACCATCTCGCAAAGACTGCCACCACACAGAATATTGATCTTCAAGTTAACATTCCAAAATCGTACCACAAGAAGATTATGGTCGAGAGTATCATTGAATCATGGAACTCTATCTACCAGAACTCAGTTACGGCCAGCATTACTAAAAAATTTTTCCCACCATTAAAAATAGACTGTCTTGCCGTCACTTTGTCACAAATTTTAAAATAACGCAACTTCTGACCGGACATGGTAGCTTTAAAAAATACCTCAACAGATTTAATTTATGCCTTGACACTTCTTGTGATTGCAGTGTCGGAGGTGACGAGGATGTGGAACATGCATAGGCGTAACGAGGGGGGGGTTATTGGGGACGTAACCCCCCCCATTGCTTTGACATGCTATTTTTTTCTTATTATATTCATATTTTTAATTTAAGAATGGGGTCCTGATCTTTCTGCAAAGAGGTGCACGTGCACACCCAACCCCAAAAGCTTATCTTTCTGCATACCGCAATTCCACACTTCCTCTCTAAACAAACACACTGTTTCCTTTCAATACTTCCCCCCACGGAGTTGACCAGTTTCTTATCTTTCCAAGATTGGATCCGCGAGCCTTGCAATACCAGATGTCCTTTTTTTCCTCTTTGAGGAGGAATGTTGAGGGACAGTGTGGTGCTAATTGGTTTAAAACCCAGGGGGTGGCTTTTTTTGGAAGGGGTCAGCTGGTCAGCAGATGGGTTCAATTTAAACTTAGTAGTCGCATTTTCCTGTCCTCTCGAGTGTCCGATAGACTTGAAACTTTAATGACCTTAAACATTCAGTTTTTTGTTGGAGTGTGTTTGTTTATGATTATTTATTTTTATTTAAAAGATAAATTATTTGATAATTTTTAGAAATGGCATAACAGATACGCAAACTTTATTTGTAGTTTAATTGTATTTAATTCATCGTGGGCCCCGTATCCGAGGGGGGGTTCGGAGGTCCTAACTCCCACCGAAATTTCGACATCAATTTTTTACTTATTTTTTCTTTAAAAATTCGTCTTAAAATGCATAAAACCCCTACTTTTAAGGTTTAAAATTTTTCTTGAGATTATCCCCCAACCCTTTTTGAATTTTGGGACTTACGGGGTTGTCCTCTTCAGCTTGCTTTATCCCCCCCAATAGGAATATAAGCACTAACATTGAGAAAGAGGGAACTCGGGGTGAGAAAAAAGGGGAAAGTGACTCCAAAAACAAGTTAAAATCCTGTTTTGGGGATCAAATTTTCAGAAATTTTCTGGGGGAGGACCCCCAGACCCCCCTTTGAAACTCTATTATTTACAACTTTTTTGTAAAAAAATTGTCAAAATGCAAAATTCCAACCAAATGGAAATTCAATTCTTGAAAATACATGTCCAAAATCCAGATTAAGATTACCAAAACGAATTGAAAATATGCTTTTTTACTTAAATTTCCAAAAAATTTCTGGGGGAGGACCCCCAGACCCTCCTTTAGGACATTAGAAGACGATTTTGATATTAAGAATTCTTAGCCCCCCACAAAAAACAAATCCTGGATCCACCGCTATTTATCTTGGTCTCACCAACAAAACCGTACTTCAGTTTCAAGTTCATTTTTTGGCAATTAATTAATTGATTGATTAAATTAGTTGATTGATTTAAATTAAAGCTACATGATAATTATGAAACATGTTGAGTGCGTGGTTAACTGGTGTAACCCCCCCCATGAGTCAACTCTAGTTACGCCACTGGAAACATGTAATATTTCACTGTTCAAAATTCATCACACAGAGGAAAACCCTGAAATTATCTCTGAAAAAACTTGACATTAAGTGGCCTCCTACTCTTCATAGTTTTGTGTCTTCTAAATGTGCATCTGTCTTTTTTACTAAATTTATTAATGACACGTATAAACCTTTTTAACATTTTAAACATTTGTGAACTTTTAAATCTTTTGTTACCTTGAAGTTTTATTATGTATTTTTTTACTTACCTCTGTAAGTCCCGTGTAATACTTGGTGGTACACAGGGAACTTTTTGTGAGTTTCATAAAAAAACTGCTTGGCCCTTTGAGGTGAAACAATAAAATAATATAAATATTCATTGAAATAATAAAAAAAATGTCAAATTCCACAAAGGCATTTAATTTCTCTTGCAAACAGATGTTTTTGACTGTAGAACTTAATGTTATGTGAAAAATAATAAATAGAAGGGGTTAAAGTTTCTATTTTTACCTAGTTTTAAGTGTTCTTTATATTTTGAAAGAAAAATATTTAAAGTCTCGTACTAAAAAATTTAAATAAATGCACTTTTGATATTTATTGGTTTTCTTTTGTATGATCATTTAATTCTGTTCCAGTTGATGATACTCTGAACTCAGTTCTGACTGAATCTGGGGACGAAGAAGAAGAGGATGCAGTGGTGAACCAAGTTTTGGATGAGATTGGTATCGAAATCTCTGGAAAAGTTAGTGTTTTTTACTTTCCATTTTGGCTTATCAATTTTGATTTCAATTATTAATTTTGGCTGATTGACTGATAAAAGCGCCAGAGAGTCTTTCGAACAATTTCACGGGTACTTCGGGGGCGTTATTGCCTCAACCGCTTTTAGTAATAATCATTGCTGCCTATTTTCATTAAACTTGGGTCTTTGGGAAAGGGTTAAGACCTTTTAAAGAGGAATTGCGTAAAAAATAAAAATAAAAATGTATTGTAAAATAACCTCTATCATTTTTAACGTTTTTTGTGCATTTTTGGGGGTAATTACCCCTTAAACCTATCCATTTGCTACAAATTTTCATATTTTAGAAACTTTAACCTTTCTTGTCCTCTATCGTGTAATTTAAAGACTAAAGTATTGGTTTTTGACCCTGAAAATCGAGTTCAAAGTCATTCATTTTGCTTTTTATGCACATTTTGGGGGTACCCGGTATCTTAATAAGTCGACGTGATAGACAAGAACTACAGTTACTTTTGGATTCAGGGGCTAAAAATGAGTAGGCTCTGGATCGTAACAGCGGATCCTATGAGAGCCGAAAAATTTGTTTGTGCGCATGCTCGAGTTGGCGGCAGATGTTTGGCGAGATTTTGGCTTCTTAGGAGGTATTGAGTTTAAATAGTGTAATATTAAGCGGAATATATGGTGTGGAAAGATAGCTCAGTGGGTAGGATGAACGCTAGTTGAACAAGTGATCGTGGGTTCGAATCTCAGCGTCCGCTTATTTTATTTTATCAAATTTATACTTAATTTGAAGAATTTAGTTTTTATTTAATTAAATATTATAATTGTTTTCATTAGATTTATAGATTTTGATAAAAGTTTTGTAGCTATGATGTGAATATTTTTAATTTTTAAATTTGATAACATTTAATTTAATTAAAGAATTTAGTTATTAATAAATTAAATGTTAATTTGGTTAGAATTTTTTTTATTATATTTAAAAATTTTGAGAGTTTTGTGTAGTTATGATGTTCGTTAATAAATTTTGATGGCCTGATGTTCATAATTTTAAATATTTTAATATTAGGGATCACAGGGCTCACACGCCTGCGCCAAACTGCGCCAAAACCAAATTTTGATACATACTGATACAAATTGCCTATTTTACCAGCTCCTGCGCCAAAACTGCGCCATTTTCAGAGACTACGGATTCTTCATAGTTTCTACGGATGCCGTCGTTAAACTACGGACTACGGATAACATCGAAAAAGCTATGGAAAATCGGAAATCTATCATAAAAAGCACTTAGAAGCGCAAATTTTTCCCCAATTATGCTCTATTTTTAAACGCTTTTATTCTACTTGCTTTTGGCGGCGTTTTACGGGTGGAATTTTAAAACTCGATTTTCGAGCACTTCCCGATATGTCAGGGCCCCGAAACTTTACACATCGGTGTAACTCTCATGACACTTCAATATCCAACCATTATCGAGTCAAACAACCAAAGGATTAAGTTAATTAACGAGTATTTTTAATTAACAGAAAAACCAGAATTTGAGACCTTTCCCAAGGGGCTATTCTCCCTAAACCGTGCACAATTGTTTATAAGGCATAACTTCATCATATTCAAAAGTCAAAACGAAAATTGCCCACTAATTACGATAATTATAGACGATTAATCACTCTTTTTCTGGATTCTTGTACATAATATTTCAGGCACTTCCAAACGATATAAAGTTCTGAAACTTTGCACCGTGGTGGAAACTCGATGACAATGAAATATTCAATCATCAACTAGTCAAAACCTCCGTAATTTAGGTAATTAACGAGTGTTTTTAGTTATCCTTTTAATTCATATTTGAGACACTTCCGTGAAGCCAATGGTTCCCAAAACCTGTAAGATAATATACTAGGTATATAACTACAATATTTAATCTTCAAAACGTGATTTTTTACCTTCCAATTAACAATTAAGATAATTAGCGATTTAAGATAATAACCGCGAGAAAGAAATCGCCAGAAGAGCGAGAAATCGCCCAAAATATCGCCGAAAATCACCGAGAAGAAAAATATGTACTTTTATAATTTATTGACTACTGAAAAGACTGTATGGTACTGTTTGCTCCTTGATACACACACACTAATTCTGAGTTTTTTACGGTTTTTTTTTTTTATTTTATTGAACGCTTTCTTTTTATTGTGAATCTTTTTGATAACGATGGATTTCATCGGCGATTGAGCGGATGCGACGAATATATATTCTTTGTGCGAGGTATTTTTCTTGCTCAGCTCTGATATTATGACGTAAACGTACCCAGCAAAATTAAATAGATTTTAATTAACTTTGGAGTTGATTGTCCTGCAGAGTCGTCAGAGGATTGTTCTACTTTGTCAGATATGTGAAAATTTTTTGTTATACATGAAACTAAAATTCCATCCTAACATAACATTAAATATGGTTGAAATAAATACATTTTTTCTTGTGAGTTTTTGTTAAAAAGTACCATGACTAAAATATAAAAAATAAAATAAGTAAAAAAAAGATTTTTTAAAAAACGCTTTTATTGAAGTGTTCTAAAAGGTCAAAAATAATTTTTTCGGTTTGACAAATAATTTATTGGGAAGTAGAAAATAACTTTTTGGTAAGTAAAAAAACTGATTTTCTAATCACTAAAAATAAAAGCGTGGGCGCTAGTAATTCTTAATTCACTATTTTTTCTAACTTCTTTATTCTATGTTCTATGAGGTTAAATTTACAAATTTCTCATTCATGAGTTTTGAGTGGGATGGATTCACTTTAAATTCTCTATTAGGTATTTTTATTTATATAAAGTTATACATAAATGCCGACGTAATGGCCTAGTGGTAAGAGCATCTAACTGCAAAGCCGTACGTCTGGGGTTCGAATCCCCGTTCGTCAGGGATGTTACTGTTACTGTCCTGTAAAAAAATTTAAATTTAAAAAATTACTAGCGCCCACGCTTTTATTTTTAGTGATTAGAAAATCAGTTTTTTTACTTACCAAAAAGTTATTTTCTACTTCCCAATAAATTATTTGTCAAACCGAAAAAATAATTTTTGTCCTTTTAGAACACTTCAATAAAAGCGTTTTTTAAAAAATCTTTTTTTTACTTATTTTATTAGGATATTTTTTCTTGGACGGCAGGCAGGCGTCAAGTTGAAGTTGGCTTCTTGCGTTGGTAGTGCGATGTGGAAAAAACAACTTTATAGCGGAAAAGTCGAAAAATAGCGATTTCTCGCGCAAGTACTTACCATTTTTCCAGCACGTAGTTGAAGATGGCTTCTTTTCACATAGCTGCCAAGTTTTACGGATTTGCACCAAAATTTACGGTTTTACGGATCGACCTGAAATTTTTGCGGAATTTACTTCTTTTTAGATTTTTCCTCCGTGAAAACGTAAACAAATCTTGTTGCGCCAAATTTAAGTCTTGTCTGCCTTTTCTAGGCGTTTGGAAAAGGGTAAATCGCGGAAAAAGACGCGATTTTTCGCGAAAGTTTCGTTTTGTGCGCTGCGTGTTCCGGTCCTTCCGCGACTATTTTCAACGGTCGCGTACGCCAAGTTGAAGTCGGCTTCATCTCGTGTCAGTATTGGAATGCAGGAAAAACTACTTTAACGTGGTCAAAGCCAACATGTCCGATGGATAGAATCAATTTCAAATTCAAATTTATTCAACAACAACACACAAACGACAGTACACAACAGGAAAGAAAATGATAAAGGAAAAAAAACACTGAAATATTTTTTTATATCCCAAAGGAGCCAGCAAGGCTCTTCCATGGGGTTGCGGATTTCCTAATGTTATTAATCATAGAAAAATAAATTAAAATAAAATAAATGAACATATAAAATACAATAATAAAACTTATATGGAATAACAAAAAATATGTCATTCTCGACCATCTCATTTTTACAACTTTAAAACAAAAAATCATAATTAAAACTAAAAAAAGGGGTTGGTGGGACAGGCTAGATGTTTTCTTTTCTGATATTTTATAATTCAGATGCAAGTTATCACCTGACAAAATTTAATAGGTTTTCAATACTATTTTGATTTAAAATAAATAAGGTACAAAGTTTTTTAAAACGTCTAAAGTTTGGTTTTATTTGAGTTTCATACGGCAATTTATTAAATAGAATAACAGATAAATAATCAAAATGCTTTTTAAATATATCTTTATAAGGGGTTGGTACTAGATAAAAATTTTTTCTTCTAAAATTATAATTATTATTAAGATTAATTTTTGCTACTGCAGGAAATTTCTTTAAAAAGATAAGACTATTTAATACAAACAATTGTCGAACATTTAAAAGAATAGTATTTGGAAAATATCGTATGAATTTTTCATGCAAATTTAATAAGGGTTTTATGTTTGTAATATAATCACCTCCCCAAACCAAAATTCCATACTGAATACGAGATTGCACCCATTCAAAATATAATTTCAAAAGTAACTCAAATTTGATATATTTTTTCAAATGATAAAATTTAAATAAAATAAATCTTAATTTGCTACAAATTAAATTTATATGATCTTTGAATTTCCAGTTTTGGTTAAAAAGAATGCCTAAGTATTTTAAAGAGGGAGTGTATTTAATGAGATGATCGTTACATGATTGTTGTTTGCAATCACAAAATTTTATATCAAGATGTATTTCAGATGTAGCCTTTAAATTAAAAATTATGTAGCATGTTTTTTCCACATTTACCTGCAATTCATTTGATGTAAACCAATCATAAATAATTTTCAAATCCCGATTTATTATATTTTCAAGAGCTTCGTATGTAGAAGCGGAATATAAAATAATAGTATCATCTGCAAAAGTAATAATTTTTCCAGAAATTTTCATTTTACAAAAATCATTAATATAAATATTAAAAAGTAATGGTCCAATACGAGAACCCTGAGGTACTCCTTTTTTCGCCAGAACAAAAGTACTTAACAATTTTGAGTTTTTCAGATTTCGTATAATATTAACCGTTTCAGTGATTGTGATATCATCCATAAAAACAATAGATTTGACAGAGTGTGTCAAGAACTCTCTGTACCTATCATTCTGTTTTACAATATTACATCCAACATTTGAAAAAAAAGTCATTTAAAGAATTAACATTTGTTTCCGAAAGTTTATTTGGTCACGATCTTAAAAAGCCGAATAATAGCGATTTTTCGTGAAACAGTTTGTCCATTAAAAAAATCGATTTTTTAAAAAATTTGTCTCTTTATCTATAGTTTATGCTATTTCCGGGGGTATTTCACTCCTCATAAATGAATTTCACACCTCTTAAAAAAGTCAAGAAGTATTTTTACTCCTCCAAAAAAATCCTAAGAATAACACTGGATGCAAGTTTAAAGTATAATGAAGGGGGGCTTTTGTAATTTAAAATTACAAAAGCTTCCCTGCAATCAAATTGCCACAAAAGACATTTTTTATGCTACAAAACTTGGTTTTACCTACTACAAAAGGCATTTTCACTTGGTTTTACCTGCTACAAAAGACATTTTTTGTGATACAAAACTTGGTTTTACTTGATACAAAAGACTTTTTTTGTGTTACAAATCTTGGTTTTACCTGATACAAAAGACATTTTTTGTGATACAAAACTAGGTTTTACCTGATACAAAAATTGATACAAATATTTTAAAGTGAGTGTGAGCCCTGGGATCGTTTTACAATAAGTTCCTGTGATTTTTCATTTAAATCCTATGAAAATTACACGAATTATCAAGAAATGGACTCTTGAACTTTGAAAACCTACGACCCCAACCAAAAATATACGGCAATTTGAAACTGGGATAAGAGTTTCGCCAAGTAGCGATTCCTTCGCCAAATATTAGCTATAAAATTGCTACTTAGCGCATGCGCACAAACTTTTTTTTCAACTCTCATTGCTTGCCTTGTTACGTTGTAGAATGCAGTGCTAAAAGTGATTCAAAAACAAGTCACAGTTCTAAGTCAACGAAATTGCTGTTCCCCAGTGTAATCTTTTATGTATTTTTACTGATATTTTTTTTAAAAAGTGGGTGATTATATTCATTAGATCATTAGTTTTAAGTTATATATTAACAAATTAAATATTTCTTAGATTTACAAATCATGTGGTAAGTTATTTATGCAGAGTTAAGTGCTCATTATCGCCCCTTGTCAGTGCGAACGCCGTTTTAAGAAAACACCCTATCAGATAAAGTGCGATGTGCAACAAAGGGTTTTTTAGAGGCAGTGCGAACAGGGTATTACTGGAGAAAAAATTTGACTTAGGTTGATTTTAAATTCCTACTCGTACAATTTTATTGATAAAGATGATTATTTTTAAATCTTCTTTGCTTATTGTAAAGTTTTATAAACATTCCTTGACTTTTCTTTGAAATTTTTATTTACCTATGTGTTGGACCCCTATTTGAGGTGAATAAAAAAATTTTGTGAATAGAGTGAAATCAAAGAAAAAGAAATAGTTTCTCAAACTCTCATTTTTTTGTATGACTGCCAAAAATTTATTGAATAGGCCACTGTAGCAGATGTAAGAAATTTAAATTGTTCAGCTCAATGTATAACAGCTTTTGTAAATAAAAAAAAATGTAGTTATTTGGGCATGTACTGCAGAGAAAATGATATAGTAAGCGTACACAGATAATTAAATGGTTTTAATTCTATTTAATTATGCTCTTTTTAGGTAGATAGTTACATAAAAAATACTTCAGGAAGTCAATAAACAATTTTATAATGATTAATTTGATTTTATTGGAAGGAACTGTAGAAAATAGAAATTTACATTGCATGGAAAGTTGGAGACCAGTTAGCAAATTTCAAACCCCTTTTAAAATGCACAGGCAAATATATCTTTAGGACAAAAATGTTTGCACTTCTATGTGTCAAGCTAAAACCTATCTAAACTTTCTGCAATGAAGAAAAATTGGGGTCAGAAATTGAAAGATAAAATGTTGAATAAAATTCACTTGCTTCCCACTTTAATGATTCTTTATTTTTTTAGATGGCAACTGCTCCTTCTGCCGTGAAAGGAACTTTAGGGCAAAGTAGTAAGTCCAATACTATCACAGATGATGAATTGGAAAAGCAGCTGGCCCAACTGAGGACTTAGCTGGTATGCATATTCTAATTTACTATTAAAAATTTTTTTTGACCAATTATGTTAGAACTCATTAAAAAAAGCTTTCTTAAAGAAAAATTGTTAGTCTTAAGTGTTAGTTTAAATGATCAAGGGTTGTGTCTACTTAAAGATATGATAAAAAATTGTTTAAAAGATATATGATTGTTTTTTTTTGAACTGGAATAAAGCTTAGCATGCAATGCATTAAAGGGTATTTGATTATGTTAACCTTCTGATATATATATATATATATATATATATATATATATATATATATATATATATATATATATATATATATATATATATATATATATATATATATATATATATATATATATACAGTAAACTCCCGTTAGTACGTCGTTCAAGGGGATTTGTGAAAACGTCGTAATAAGCGGTACGACGCTATATGCGGAATTCCATAAAACACCGTTTCGGCGATATACCTAAAACACCCGTAATACCTAATCTTACCTAGAAACCTTGGATTTTATCACTAAAATCACACGTTTTTTAAAGATTGTTTTCAATGAAGAAACAGGCAATCCCTGTTCATTTGCAAATTGCTGCTTATTCATAACACCTTTTCTTCTCGTCATTAAGCTTGATTATCTTCAATTTATCATCGAAACTCAAAGCTATCCTTTTACTTCCGGAAGAAGTTGCCATTTTAAACTTGCTGAGAAAGAATGGATACTGAATACGGTATCTGAACTTCCACAACAGCAACAGTGGACTGAACACTGAGCTATGGAATGCAGAAGTCAAATTGGAGGAGAGGGGGAGAATTTCCAAGAAATTCAGGGAGTGTTCTGATTTGTCACAGGACAATCCACGTGCCCTGCAAGACACTGGTCATCCTTTTTTTAAGGCGCCATGGGGGGCCATTCGGGGAAAAAGGGGAGCGGTCGGGAAAAACTAGAGGAAAAGCCAGTTCTACTCGCGTTTTCAACGGTTCTGTAGCTCATACATTATTTGAAAGTAACTCGACGACGCAATAACCGGGATTTTTCTTCGAGGGACTGGAAAAAAGCGTCGAAATATGCGGGAAGTCGTAATAAGCGGGGGCGCTATAAGCGGATAGTTTTTAATGATAAAAGGCCTATTGGTACCAGGGACCGGAGAAAAACGTCGTAATATGCGGGACGTCGCACTAAGCGGGGGCGTACTAACGAGAGTTTACTGTATATATATATATATATATATATATTACTAAAAGTAATTAACTAACATTTAAAATCAACAAAATAATGCAATTTATACGATATTTTCTCCTTAGATTTCAATAATTAACTGTGCATTATACTCTGAATAATAAATTACTGATAAGCCTTTGTTCATTTTTTAAAAATCTTACTCTTTATTTATTACTTTTTATTTATATTAGTTCTTAAATATTAGACAGTGTTCAGGTATTCCTAACTTCACATTTCCAGATTTATTTCTTCAAACTGTTTGTTTTTAGACAATTTTCAAGAAAAATAAATTCTTACATATGTCTCCTGAGTTTTAAATGTGATATTTCTTGGAAATTCACGTTTTGTCTATAAATTAACTAAAAAAATTCTATAAATTACATTGTTACAGTACAAAATGTCAAGTCTGTTACCTTCAATCAAATAACCTAAAATCAATTCAAATTTATACCTTTAACCCTTTCGGACCTAGCTGCCAATTCAATGGTAATCTCGAGCGGCTTAGGATTGAAAGGGTTAAACTTGATTTTTGAAAATAACGTTTACTCTGAAGTAAAATATGACCCTGAAATTTAAAGCATGATTTTTATTTTAGTTCTAAAACTTTTATTGAAAAAAACCTATCTTATATATAACTTTGTACAAATAATTTATTTTCACCCTGTATTGAACTTAAGAAATAGAATATCACCATCAATATACAAGATAATTAAATCATATTAATAAAACTTAATCTTTTTAACCCTTTCAGACCTAGCCGCCTCAAATTTACCATAGTATTCAATGTAAATCTCAGGTGGCTTAGGGTTTATTAATAAGATTAAATTTGGTAGTAAAGAAATTATATTTAAAACTGGAAATAAAAACAGCATATTATTGTGTAAAAATTTTACATCCTGTTATTTATGAAAGGCTATTAAGTCTTCTTTACTTAATTCACTGCTCAAACAAAACTTGTTGGTAATTTTTTATATTTTTTCTTTGTGACATTATGTAACCAGAATTGAAAAGGTACCCAGGAACCTTCTTTACTTTTTTAGAAACAAAATTGTGCAGAAACGATTTTACATTCAAAATTGAAAAATAAATCTAGCAAACTAATAAAAAATATGTGTAAAATTTACAAATATCAAATCGCAGGGTTTTCTATTTGGAAAGAGGAAAGAACTTATATCTCTCTTATCCATTCAAAAAAACCTTAACATCTAAATTTCAAAATACATTCATAATTTTTTTAATTTTTGCCAGCAGGTTGTCTATTTTAAGAATTTTTGTTTCTTTATTTTGCCATTTTCATCTTAAAGTAATTGTGTTTCAATTTTAGAGCATTTTAAAGGCTGCATTTTTGAAGGCAAAGAAACCCTCCTGATTTCTACTGTGCTGTTTGAAAGATGAACTTCATTCAAACTACTTATATGAAAGCTAAAGTTAGAGAATATGTCAATACAATCTATATATACATTGCTGATGTCTTTCATTATCTATATTTATGTAATAAAAATTATTTGTACTTGATTGCATTTCAACAAGCTTCCTTTACTACAATACATTGCTAAGTATGTATGTAATAAATTTATGTATGGAGTTGAAAATAGGTTATAACTTCTGCAATAAGTTACTGTATAACTTCTGTTAGTTTCAGCAAGTCCAGGAGATACAACAATATTACTTATAGGTACAAGTTGTATTGTGAATTGAGTCTATTGATATTTAAATTGGTTTTATTACAATATTTACATAAACTTTTTATAGTTTTCCTTTGTATCAAACTGGTTGTACTAACCCACCCTATTGTGCATTTGTCTTGGGAAAAAGTGCTCAACCCCTGTAGATTAAAGCCACAAAGGAAAGCAATGTACAAGTCAGATTTGCATTTAAAAATGTGAAGGTTTAAAAAGCCAATAGGATGGCTCAATTTCTGGTTTATATTAGCTATTGTATTCAACTTGTTCACTATTGAACATTAAAAGAAGAAACACTTTTGATCCATGGTGACATAAATATATGAAAAGATAAGAAGTCCTTTAACTCTTTCAATACTGCAGGGAAAAAATCAGCCTCATTACCTGGAACAGTTATTTCTCCGGTTTTTACAGTTTTATTATGATGAAATAACTTACTGTCTGAAGCTCTTAGAGACACATAAACAATCCCATAACAACGTGTCAACAACAACAATGTTGATACAAACTTATTGATGGGGCATCTCACATGTTCTGTTATATTGAAAGGGTTAAAAATATGGATCATTTGGAAATTATTGAACTTAAACTGTAGCTATATTAATTTTAAAAGAAGTCAACCATTTGAAATAATATAGGTTAAAAACTGATTTCCACTTATCAAAAGTAAACTGCTATTCTATTTCTATTTTACAGTGCATTTTTATATCCTCAAAATTATATTGTTAATATGTGCTTGCAAGGGGGGCTGGGTGTAAATTAAACTTGGTGATTAGGATTAGACATCGTTCAATATCAGTAGTGTACTTTGGAAAGGCTGTGAACCTCTACTTTGACCTTCGTTTTTTTAAATTCCTTCTACTACAGTAACCCTTAAATATATTTGTAGAAATATTTAAGATTATAGTTTCCCAGAAAATGACTTGATTATATCGCTGGTAATTAGTGCTTGCACTAAAGAAAACATCTGTGTTAGCCAAGATTATATCAATGATTTATCCTTAATAAAGTGTGTCTCTGGTATAATCCAATATTAACGGGTATATCCAATCCAATTGTACTACACTGTTAACTATTCTATGATTGAAACAGTTCGGCTCGTTGGTTAAAACTAGAGATCCTGTATACGAGAGAGAGGCGACAACTCGCTTAAAAGCGTCTCTGCGCATCCAATTCTGTCCAAACTGTATCATGCCGCTTGTCTCGCGTCCCATGCTAATCCTATGGAGGGAAACCTAACTCCGCCTGTGGCTCTATAGTTAAAACTAGAGCCTGTGTACAAGAGAGAGGCGAAAACTCGCTTAAAAGAGTATCTTCGCATCCTTCCGCATAGTTAAAACTGTCCAAGTACAGCTCTCAAGAAATATTGTAGAATTTTCTGTATTTAATGCTTTGGAAAATTACGCGTGGAAGCATTCTAGAACCTGCTTTACATTTCAATGATTTCATGTTGCTATTTAACACCAAGCACAGTTTGATAATGTATGAAATTGGAATCAAATAGACTTACATACGACAATAGTTATTTAAAAATGTAGCTAGAGCTGAACCATTCAATAGAACGGTTTTAAATCATTTTTTGCAAACAGAAAGTTTAAAAAACTTAATTTGGCTTGATTTGTATGATTTTAATTAATAATTTTGCTAATTCCACTAATTAAATTGGGTTAAATTTGTCATAATGACTAGAGGAAATTGACTACGTGACAAAACCCTAAGCCCCCCTCCCCCCTGTGACCAAGCGTGGTATTTTGAAGACCCTCCTCCCTCCCCTGAACGGGTCACGTAGTATGAGTACGTTCCCTAAGGTTAGAGGGAGTAAATGTATCTTCCTCTTTCGATCAACTGCCCCCTCAGCTTCTTCCTTTCTCCCCTCCGAGTCTGTCAAAATCACGTGACCCTTTCACTATCGTTGGTTAAGCAGTGTTGTGAATAGGCAGACACTTTGACCAGTAGCTGCTTCCAAAACGTCCTTGATGGCTCAGTTGGTAGAGTCGCAGTCCTGGTGTACTGACGGTACTAAGTTCAAACCCTACTAACTTGACTTCCTGTTATAGTGCATTTTACAGCTTGATTAAATTTTAAAAACTGACGATTCCACTATGAACTTTGACCAGTAGCTAGTTCCAAACCGTCCTTGATGGCTCAGTTGGTTAAGTCACGGTCCTATTGTGCAGATGGTACTCAGTTCAAACCCCACTAACTTTAACCTCCTATTTTAGTGAATTTTACAGCTAAATTAATCTTTAAGCACTGACGATTCCACTGTAAACTTTGACCAGTAGCTAGTTCCAAAGCGTCCTTGATGGCTCAGTTGGTAAAGCCGCGATCTATTTGTACAGAAGGTACTCAGTTCAAACCCCACTATCATAACTTCCTGTTTTAGTGCATTTTACAGCTAAATTTAATTTTAAACACTGTCGATTCTACTATGAACTCTGACCAGTAGCTACTTCCAAAGCGTCCTTGATGGCTCAGTTGGTAAAGCCGCGGTCCTTTTGTACAGAAGGTACTCAGTTCAAACCCCACTAACTTAACTTCGTGTTTTAGTGCGTTTTACATCTAAATTAAATTTTGAACACTGACAATTCCACTAAACAATTTTACCAGTAGCTGTTTCAAAAACGTCCTTGATGGCTCAGTTGGTAGAGTCGCGGTCTTGGTGTACAGAAGGTACTCAGTTCAAACCCCACTATCATAAATTCCTATAGTAATTGTGCAATATCTCCCTCTCTCAATGCTTTCAACTTTCTTAATAGTTGTCTTCTACTTTAACATAAACAAAATGAACTTTATTTTCTACGAGTACCTGATGTTGCGTTTGACCTAGGGGACAGAAACTGGTGACCGAGTTGAGTCCGTTCACCCGTCGAAGATGTCGGGGCTCGGACGAGAGGAGGTCGTCCTGACGGACCTGATCTGCTCCCCGGGGGGTCGCGGGCCTAGGGGGTTCTTCGGATAACCCCCGAAAGCCCCTTCGCCCTGGGGGCCAGCGGAGAATGGTCCGTCAGGAAGCCAGTTTTGCCTAAAATTTTAATCCTAGGGCACAATCCGCAATTTGTGGACGGTCCCCTAACGGAGTGCAATATGGAGACGGCCCCCTTAGTTATCATATTGTAAAATTTTGACTCTATTACCCGTCTTTGGCCACTCTCCAAGGCTCAAAATTTTATCGCTTGATACGTTTAACTGTGACCGTAGCTGCAACAGTTAACTGTGACCGTAACTGTATCAGTCCAAATATTTTAAAATAAAAATCTCTAGGATTGAACCTTCAATGGTTCGAAAGCAATGGTCGATGTGCATTTTATTTTAAAGCATTTATTTTAAAAAACCTCACCAGGGTTTGAACCGGAACCTTCTGCACTGAAGGTAGGCACTTACCCAAGCAGGCTACTGGTTACACATCAGCGAGAAGGAAATGGTTTCCATTTTAAAGATTTCTTTAAAGTAGAAAACTTAAATAATTTTAATGAAACCTCAAAAACCCGCCAGCAGTGTTTGATCCGGGAACCTTCTGCACTGAAGACAGGCACTTATCCAAACATCCCACTGAATCCACATCTGCTAGAAGGCAATGGATGAAATGGATTCCATTTTAAAGATTTCTTTAAAGTAGAAAACTTAAATAATTTTTTGAAACCTCAAAAACCCGCCAGCAGTGTTTGATCCGGGAACCTTCTGCACTGAAGACAGGCACTTATCCAACCATGCCACTGAATCCACATCGCTATAAGGCAATGGATGAAATGGATTCCATTTTAAAGATTTCTTTAAAGTAGAAAACTTAAATAATTTTATTGAAAACCTCAAAAACCCGCCAGCAGTGTTTGATCCGGGAACCTTCTGCACTGAAGACAGGCACTTATCCAACCATGCCACTGAATCCACATCGGCTAGAAGGCAATGGATGAAATGGATTCCATTTTAAAGATTTCTTTAAAGTAGAAAACTTAAATAATTTTATTGAAACCTCAAAAACCCGCCAGCAGTGTTTGATCCGGGAACCTTCTGCACTGAAGGCAGGCACTTACCCAAGCAGGCTACTGGTTACACATCAGCGAGAAGGAAATGGTTTCCATTTTAAAGATTTCTTTAAAGTAGAAAACTTAAATAATTTTAATGAAACCTCAAAAACCCGCCAGCAGTGTTTGATCCGGGAACCTTCTGCACTGAAGACAGGCACTTATCCAAACATCCCACTGAATCCACATCTGCTAGAAGGCAATGGATGAAATGGATTCCATTTTAAAGATTTCTTTAAAGTAGAAAACTTAAATAATTTTATTGAAACCTCAAAAACCCGCCAGCAGTGTTTGATCCTTGAACCTTCTACACTGAAGACAGGCACTTATCCAACCCTGCCACTGAATCCACAACGGCTAGAAGGCAATGGATGAAATGGATTCCATTTTAAAGATTTCTTTAAAGTAGAAAACTTAAATAATTTTATTGAAACCTCAAAAACCCGCCAACAGTGTTACACTGATTTTTACATTATTTTACTGATACAACATTATTTTACACTGATTTTTAGCCAAAAAGAGAAATCTTGACCTGTGGTCAAGCAACATGAAACTTAAATACAATGCCCCTTATTTAAAATTAGAGACCAATATGAGTTATCTGGCAACTTACATGTCGGGCATTTGATTGTCTAGATTTTGACCTGTCGGGATTTCGACCTGTCGGGCAAGTGGCTTGTCGGGATTTTGACCTGTCGGGGAAGTGGCTTGTCGGGATTTTGGGGTGTCTGGATTTCGACCCTGTCGGGATTTTGGGTTGTCGGGATTTCGACCCTGTCGGGATTTTGGGGTGTCGGGATTTCGACCCTGTCGGGATTTTGGGTTGTCGGGATTTCGACCATGTCGGGATTTCGGCTCTGTCGGGATTACGGCTGTCGGGCAAGTGGCTTGTCGGGATTTAGGGGTAGAATACCTTTTTTTGGCATGAAGAATCGATTAAAAAAATATAAAAAAATAATGCAACTTCCTCATTTTTATTTTTAGTTTGAACTTTAAACGTCCTAAATTTTGAAAAACCCACTAAATTTTGAAAAACCTATTTAAATTTGAAAAAAAACTCACTTAAAATTGAAAAACACCATATAATTTTTGAAACTTACTTTAAATTTTGAAAAAAACATTAGTTTAACCCTCTCGCCACCACGGGCCTCATATGAGGCTCCTACTTATGAGCTCAATTTTTGCATGATATAAACACGCAAATTTATTTTATTTTCGTCAGTGACTTCACTGATTCATGTAGATCACATATGAGACTTCTACAAGGTTTCTGAATTCGTTCCTAAATGGCAGCAAGATGATTTATACCTTAATGTTTACCTTTTACGCTGTGATGCTTGTGAAGAGAAAATACTAGCTAGATACTACCTGTAGAAAATTTTTTATAGGTTGGTCGATACTATTTTCTTATTTCGTAACCTTCTAATATTATGATCATGTCTTTTAATAAGTTCTAAACAAAGTATATTCTGTTAAAATGAAAAAAATATGGCCCTTATGGCCTCAAAAAAATATCTAGGAAGGAGTGCACACAAGAAAATAAATTTTCAAGACAAATTATTGGGGCATTTTGGATGTACAGTAGAGCCCCGATTATCCGCGGAATTGGGTGGCAAGGGTATCGCGGATAGCGAAAATCGCGGATAACCCGAAAAAAGACTAAAAATGAGGAAAAAACACGAAAAAAATATTTCAGCATAAAAATTATGTTTTATTGTACAAAAAAACATGATATGTAAAACTTTTAAAATATGTACAGTACAGCAGAAACCTTTGTTCTACATCTAAAATCTCTCTAATCTCATCTAAAATTTGCTCTCATCATTAAATTTTTTTTCGTGGCACTCGCGGATCATCCGCTTCCGGATAATCGGGTCTCTACTGTATTGAGAAGAAAAAAAGTTTTTTTCACTTTTTTGATGTTCTGGTGCCGAAAGGGTTAAAAAATATCCTAAACTTTGAAAAAAAAACATTCAATTTTGATAGAAATCTATTTTACTTTTAAAAAAATACTGAAATAAAAACAAATAAGAAAGGATTTCGAAATACAAAATGAGGTTTTAGCAGAGTTTTCACATTTTTTTTGTGGTTTTTTAACTTTTTTCATAGTAAATCAAATTTTCCAGTGAAAACTTTTAGCATAATTTTAAAGATCATATTAAACCACAATTTTTGAGACCATAATTAAATTTTTACCAAAGTAGTTCTACAAATTGAATTTTTCAATAATATTTTATGGGTGTCGCTCCATTTTTATCTCCCTGGGATTTGGTCTGGGACCCCAAATCCTGTGTGATTCTGACTCGTCTAGGTGTCTACTATTCCCCCTAGAAGTCATGAAACACTTATCTGAAACACCCAGCATATAAAACAGGTTAACAAATACTTTTTTGTCTTTATAATAAAAAGCATTTCCTTAAAAACTTGGGATTGATTCGATTTTTGCTTCAGGGACTAAATTTGTGAAGGTTATAAAAATGTGAGTTGTTAGCATTTCTAATCGTTTTTGGGTAAATAATGCTGGAACCTTGTTTGTTTAGTCTTACCTTGTGCAGAAATCTCTTTATTAACGTATTCTCTAACGTATTTGCGAGTGTTTACTGGGTTTTTTTCGTGATTTTCACCCCTTAAACCCCTTTTGCGACCCCCTATTCTAAATAATTCTTGTTCGTCTTGATGAGTATTATCGTCCTTCAAAGTTTGTTGAACCCTATCAGAGATACAGCCTGTATAATCCACATTCAGCTTGAAGAGGCACCTTAACCTTAATATTTATTAGTTTTAAAAGAAACACTGTAGTAAATAAAAAAATTAAATAATACAGTTGAAACACTTTTATTTCGAACAGTTTGTAGACAACACATACAAATCACGTGAAAAAACACTCAAACATCACAGATAATCCAAAAGATTATTCTTTTGCTCTCAAAGAAACAGATTTTTGATAGTTTTTATTCTTCGATTTACTAGGATCTTGATATAAAAACATTGCAACTGTTAATAATTTAATTTTAAGATATTTTCAAAGTTAAAAATGACTCGAAATTCTCTTGCATACAATACAAAAATTATCGAAACTACACCATGTGAGAAAAATGTGCTTGTCTCTTTTTTTTCCAGTTTCTTTCACTTTTTGGATCTATAGAGGTTTAAGCATTTGTGGGTTCAAAATTTGGTTACATTGATTCTATTACAAATTAAGGGTGCGCATATGGAAATATAGCTGAGGTGGCATAACTTGTTAAACAGAAAAATCGCAGCTTTAAGTCCTCCCCCTGATTTCCTGACAATTCAACAAAGATTTTTTCAGAGGGAAAAGTAACTTGTAACTTTCGTTTAGAATCCTTTAAAACACCCTTTCAACCCAGTCTACTAAATAAAAAATTCTTAAGTGCAATCACGCAATTCCGATAGAGAGCTTTTAACATTTCAAAAACGCTTCGATAGAACTACCTATTTTCTCAAAAATACTCATGCTATCCTTCAAATTCTCTTACAAAATTGATAAACGTCAATACCTCATAAAAACGCTTTATCCAAATGTGTTTTTAAAAGCTCGGTCCATAAAACTCGTGTTATGAGATGGTTTTATCACCACATCCAAATCTGATATTTAGGGAGTCCAGTATAATAAATAGTAGGAATTCATGTAATACAGCAGTTCCTAACTTGAAGAAGTACATGGATCACTAAACCTAAAATTGGAACCTTTGCGGACTAACTTTCACAACTTAAAATCCTTCACCCTCTCAAAATTGCATGATAAAAGTTCAATGTTTGAAATTTTATCAAATGCTTTGAAAAATCATTAATTAAAATAATAATTTTATCTCATGATAGATTGAAAGTATCGTTAAATCTTTGGAAACTACAAAAACTATCACCGAATTTTTTCTTCGAAGATTCAACAGGGAAGTACTGTTAACGATTTAATGGTTAATGTGTTATCCCCACATAAAAAATCTAAAAGTCATCGCTATTTTTCAATCCTTTCTCCTTCAATACGCTCAAATTTCAATTGCTTTATTTGAAATTTTATCATTTATTTGCTGAATTGTTATAGGCAATTCTGATACTCCATTATTAAGATAATAAGAACCACAATGACGTTACATCTCAAATCGACCCCTAACAATTTTTATATTTTATTATAGTATTTAGCAGAGTTTTGTCTTTCAATTCAAGAATTTTTCATACAAGAACAACAGACGTTATTTAGTTTAAATTCTCCAATAGAAAAAATATATATAAATAGAACTTTTTTTCAGATTGAAAACATTTTGACATCACAAATCTTGTGGACTAATGCAAAAATTTTATAAAATTTAATATTTACCCTGCTTCAAAAAACAATCACTTCTCCTGATACACAATTAGGCTAAGCGCGCAATAGAGACTTTTGTCACGGCGACAGAGACAAAATTGTTACCCTGGCTATTGCAAGAAGCTAGAGCGCGTGCACAGGCGACGAGACACTTGGCCGATTGCCAAAAATCTCTCCATAGAAATGCATTGCTCTCGAGTGACTAGTGTTACAGTCGCCGGCGACAGAAGTCTCTAGTGCGCGCTTAGCCTTAATGTAAATAAACTAAATAAAAATTAGTCACTCTTGCGTCCTTTTTACTTTGGTGTAAACAAAATTTTAAAATGTGTTAGTTTGGGGGTACACAAAACTTACCAATACTGTTCACCAGTAAAAATGTCTCCTGGTACGCACAAATAAAGTTAGTCCAGAAAGAATCGTTGAAGTATCATGTGTAAAAACATTTATCTCTCTCTTCATTCTCATAAACTCACTGTGATTTGGTCTATTATTATAGTAAAACACTTTCAAGAAAATCATTAAAAAAATCTGTTTTCTTATGCAGTTCACAGACAGGTTTTTTCTCTTAAAAACTAAATTGTGTTATTATTCAACGGCATGTGTCCATATTTAAAAATGTTACATAAAAATGAGTGCGTCAAATGCATATCAATCACTTTCTTGTCACAAACCAATTTTCTCTAAAAAAAAAAAAGTGTTGCTCTGCATTTGAAACATTTTTGAGTGATTAGAACAAAGCTAAAATAAATGCCCAGAGTGATTATACCAGAGCGACAAAATTGTAGTAAAGGATTACGAGTAATAAAAATAGTATAATGATTAACAATTCTACAAAAATTCATAACGTGAAGTCTAAATAGAATGCAATCGAGGTAGATTTTAAAAAAATATTTGTTTTTTTCTCGGTTTTTCTTTAAAAATTAAAAAAAATAATTAGTATATATAAACACCTAAAAAAAAAGGAAAAACATTAAATTTTCTGGTGAACGTAGAGAGTGCAAAATTTTGTTTCCATGGTAGAGAATTTTAAAATATCCAAGCGTTCTGTTGTCCTACAACTTTGTCGCAATAGTAATAGTATATCACTCAGTATGAGTATAAAACTTTATACAGATTAAAACCTTTCTCCTTTTCATTCTAAAAGAGAACAAGCACTTTTTCACCATTCTTGCTGAAACAGTTCGTTTATAGAAAATAAGGGGTGACTGTGAAGAGATATGCCTCCTTCAAATCCAAGGTTTCATTTAAAGGTCAAAGAAACTTACCATTAAGGCTTCCTAGACTCTTCTATGTTTTGAAACTACTAAATGATCAGCTCTTTGGTCCTAAAAGAATGTAACCCAGGATTTGATTAGGGAAATAGTCTTCATTGTCTACACCTTACCGCAGAATGTATTATCCCAGTTTTCGGTCTTTGGTATGTGTGTCTTTTGATAGTTCATGGAAGTATCAATGATGAACCTCAAAATATAGGAAATTTAACAATGAAGAAACAGGATTATCACCACCAAGCTGTATTCTATAGTCCAGCCTAGTAGATATATGGAGCTGGACTAGATTCTATAGTCCAGCTAGGCTGAGCATTCTACCCAACGGTAGAATCGATGGCACAATACTTGCTATTCTCAATGAAATCAGACAAAGGTGACAATTGACTATGAAGCACCGGTACTTCGATCGAGTTACTATTAGCAATAAACTAAAAGTCAGGTTCCAAAAATTCCAGCTTAAATAGCGCTCAGAACTGTTCAATGGTGAACTCTTCGAGTTTGTACTTGTTGCTCTGCCGAATCCTATATCCATACGTTATACACTCGAGCTCTAGTAGAGTAATACTCATGGACCCCAAGCAGGACTCCTCCTATGTTGAGCTTAGTACTGAAAGGTGAACTTGCTGGAACCTTCATCATGCGTAATTAAAATTCTAAGTATCTCATTGAAATCGCCGGGATTATCACCGAGTAAAAAGCACGATCTTTTAAGCCAGGTTCACGAACTATCATTATAATATAAGAAGCTGAAACCAAATCATTAACTCGATGGGACAGTGTACAGCTCATAACATACAGTTCTACAAATCACAAGGGATCAGTGTGCAATTATCACTATGAAAGTTGCTGAATTATCAATTGAAAATGAAAAGACTAGAACACTACCACATAATACTAAGACCAGAATTGAACTGAATCTCTTACTCGCTGTGCTAAAATAATATTGGGTTGTCTCCATGAAAATTTAAGGTACTAATAGTACACTCTTTACAGATAACAAAGCACCGTTATTACTTGAGAGGGAAGGTCCAGTCTGTAAAATGCTCCAGAAACTAAGAAATAATACGCATCTATAACTTTATACAGACAGAATTATACAGCTAGGTGCACTATACGAAAGAGTCCAGCTCATAACTGCCTTAGAATAAAAATTGCACAACGGAAAACTGTATCAAGCCATAATAAATACACACTTGCTGAGTCATTTTTTTTCATTTCTGAATGGTACATTTGAATACAGTTCACACAAAATCACCGGTGTTGTCAGTTGGTAAAGAACAAGAATTTCAACCACTGAGCTCAGCTCATGATTGTACCTTACTTAAAAAAAATTCATCTGACTAGAATGAACTATACAGATCGGGACCTACACTGGGCAAGTGCTTGTTTCTCGTTAAGTTAGCTTTTATACGGATCACTTAAAAGCACCGTTGTCGTCAATCGATAAAAATCACCAGACTGTACCATTCCGTCTAACTGAACCAGTCTTAGAAAATCTCAGACTGTAGAGCTCTCTCAAAAGCACCAGTTAGTATCAAAGGATCATCCCAGAACTGTACCACACTTTAAAATAAAAAAAACATCGAATTAGAAAAGAACTGTACACATCTAAACCTCGCTGGGTCAGTACTTATTGTTGCTTTCCACCGACGGCTTGCTGCTGGCTGAACTAACATTCGGAGTTGGCTTGGAACAAGTCACGAGCGCCACGAACGTCCTCCTGATCTCCGAACTGCACATGCAATAGACGTAAAAGTTCATGGCGTAGTTGGCGAGCTCCAGAGTATTGGCGACGGCGCGGAACAGTTGGAAGCCAAAGTGGGATTCCTTGTCGTCGCTGTTGAGAATGGTGAGTGCTGCTGCGGGGGTCATCCCGAGGAAGAACAACACCACGATGCCTCCGAGGAGGCCTATCAGGCGGCGTTCCTCGCGGTACTTCCTGCTGCTGCTGCTGCCCCCGCCGCCTCCCTGGAGGTCCCTTCGCTTCCGCAGGGTGCGGCGGAAAGTGACGATGATAGTGGTGTTGAGGACGGCGAGTAGAACGACTGGTCCCAGGCGGACTAGGGCCTCCTTGGCGAGAAGGTAGGCCTTGAAGGCCGGGTGGTGGGCCACTGGGGGGAAGTCGCAGGCCACCCATTCCGTAGCGCCGCCTGGGTAGGTGGGCGGGAGGGGCACTGGCCGCTTCTGGAATATCACTGGGACGTAGAGAATGAAGGCGAAGAAGTAGGCGGCGAAGATGGAACGCTTGGCGCGCTGGGAGTTGTGTACCTGGAAAAAACATGGTTCATTATACAGCAAAGGATACACACATGGCTGTATTAAATGGCGATTTAAAGACAATCATTTATAAAAGTTTTTGTACAGGTTTCATGGATATCTGAGTGATTACCAAGGAAATTATCAGAAAAAGTTTGGTATGCGTAGTGTTTGCAGATGGAAAAACTCTATGGATTCCTCTTTTCTCCTCATCACATACTACAATGCCTGGGGTTTTCCATTGAAGAGGCTGGGGATGATCCACTGCTGTTTTTAGGCTTTCCGGACATTTTTGGCCTCATGGATCTGGTCTAGTTTCACTAGACCAGATGGGGATTGGTCCCACCACCACCATAAATTTAAAAGCATGAAGGGAATAAGATTAAGGTACACCAAACACGTTGAAGAAAAGTTAGTAATTTGGAAAAGGTTGAGAACATGTAAAGAAAAAAAGAAGATTAGAAAAGATTATTTGTTTTTACTCGCTCATCTCTGATCACTTATGTGCATATGCACAGTATGTCTTTTCCTAATAAATTATTTTACTCTACAATTTTGTAGCCGAGTTCGATTATTTTCTCGTTTTGCTTGTGAAAATGATGAACGGATAGAGGTCGGAAGATCATTTTGGTGTCAGTTTTCATGGGTTTGTTTGTATACTATGAAAACTTTTTAAACCAATTTTCTTAAAAGACCTTTTTCATTCAGTTTTATAAAGTGGATAGAACTAGGAGTCGCCCACAATGTCTACTGTAGCTGTTTTGTTGCGTCATCTGCACTATGAAAATTTTTTGTTATAGAAATATAAGCTAGAGATGATACTATTCAGTACTCATCATTGACCGTTTAGGTAGGAGAAGGAATACCTGGGAAATACTTTGGACAGCAAACTATCCCTGATTATCCCAAGAAAGAATAGAAATTTCTGAAAAGTCAGGGGAATTGCCCCCAACGAATCTCTTTATATTCACCACCAATGAGGCTAATCGAATAGGATCATAGCCACTTTACTATACCTGGACTAGACACCCACTTCTGGACCATAATAGAACAGGGGACACCCTGTATGTGCAATTACCTCCTTGAATCGCGTGGGGAGGCAGACGGAGAAGTACCGGTCTACAGTGAGTGCCACCACAAGAAAGACGGAGGTGGCCATGCAGGCGTTGACAAGGGGCATTTCCACGTGTGCGTAGTAGATCGCGGCGGCGTGTGTACGGGGTTGCATGCCGTGCAGACGGAACATGGACGACAGCGACACCACCAGCGACAGGAGGTCCGAGATGGCCAGCCACGTCAGGTACACGAACGTCACGCCCTGTGAAGAAGAATAAACGTATGTTGAGGAAGGGTCTCTGGAGGTGTAAAATTCAGGAATGGCCTGGATCTGTTACCGTATGGCAATCTGGCAGGCTTATTTGGACAACTCGAATTAACGTACCGACGACGTAGATGAAGGACATTTTATACTTATCTCGTTCTGGTTTATTGTGGTATGGCAATACAGCAAGAAAAAGACTGCTGAAAATGAGGTCAGTCTTATCTTATTTTTGTTATTGGTCAAAGTCGGATTGCCGTAAAAAAACAGACCTTAGATCAAAAATACTTAAAGATGGGACAAAAAAAGACTCCAAGTATGCAGAAAGGTCCTAAAGGGGGGCCATAAAGTTTTGACAGGAGAGTAATTTAAACCTTGATTTGGGGACCTCTTTTTTGGATGAAAGGATTGAAATATAACTTCCATATGAAATGAAAAGACGGACAGTTTCATTTAAATTTACGGTCATATCAACCACTAACCTAAGGTTAACCTGGAATCAAACTTTTAGTTGGTTGTTAAAAAAGAGAAACATGTATTAAGTCAATCAGAGTGTTGGCGAAAAAGCTTGATTCCATGTTAACCTTAGAACAAGTTGGTTTTGAATACAACAGTTAGGGAAAATCATATCCTATAACCATGCATTCATATTTGATATCATAAACATAACAAAACAGAATCCTACTATGGGATGGGTTCATATGCAGCGACTAGAGTGCGCGACCGGTTGTTCGAGGTGTAAACAGAAAAAAAATTATTATCGTTCTCTTCATCGATGCTAAAAATAAGTACAAAAAGTGTAAGAATATACTTGAATGGTTATCTACAGATATGAGAATATCCTTCAGGTAATAAAAATACAATTATATTTTTACGTCATGATATCGGTGCGAGGGAGGATACCTTGAGGTTGGGCCTGGTGAGCACGGCGAGGTTGATGGTGTTTCCCAGGATGCCTAGCGCGATGATGACGGAGCTGATGACGCCGTAGGCGATGAATTTAAGTCGTTCCACACTCTCGTCTCCAGGGGGCGCTGGCTGCACCGACGAGCTGCCATTGCTACCGTACAGCGAGCCGTTCACGCTGCCCGATGGACACTCCGACATCTCCCTACAAACAAAGAAATGAAAAAAGTTATAAACATACATTGCGCTCATTCAAATCTAAAATGGATGATTTTATCATTAGTCAAAATTCTTATTTAATATGCACTAATTCTAAAAGTTTTTAGTATCGAAATGGGCTGGCAATCTTAATCAGTTGAATCAATCTTTGGATGCATGGCTACTTCCCCCCTTTTTCTGTTCTTTTTACTTTTCTTCGTTGCTTTTCCCACTTTGTCCACTACATCTTTTTTCTCTCTTCTTCTCTTTTCCCTGTAATATACTTAATCTCATTTTTGAATTTCTCTCCCTAATCTCCTGCACTATGATCCATCTAATATTTTCCCTATTCCTTTCATTTCTCTATCCTGTTCTTTATTTACCTCCAGTTTTTTCTTTGATTACTTTTCTCTTTTTCATTTTTCTTACTACCGTTTCTCTTTTGAGAATGAGGATGAAAAAAGAAAGAAGGTACAAATAAAAGAAAGAAGAGGGGAAAATGGAGAGATCAGCTTTAGGTGGGAAAAGTACTCATGGTCACGGATTCTTCTCTAAATACTTACACCCCTCTCCCAATGTACCCTTTAACTTTCTCGAAAGTACTCCTTTCATATACCTCAACAACGAAATTTTCCTTCATAATTCATACGTTTTCTTGGTAACCGATAAGAACACCGGGTATTATACTCGGTAGCACAATTTTGGGAAAAATACTTAAATACTAATTTAATACAAATATATTTTTAGTGGTGAAAGATCGTCTTTATACGCGGACATTTCTGAAGTAACGGTAATCATAACTCTCTCAACCAAAATCGCAATCTCCACTGAATCCATCGAAGCATCAACAGGAACGACAAGAAAAAACCTTCCGCCCCGATATTTATCGCAGCGAAGTCTAATCCTCAAAAACCCCACCAGCACTAAACTGGCCGAAACTGCCCTCCTTCCCACAGAAATATGGGACGTTGCCGTCTGAGAAGGGGTTGAAAATCGAAGCCGGATAATTTCCATCGCTCAAGGGGGATGAGATGGCCGGACGATTAGAAGGGAAACGAGGGTGCCCTACATCACCCGAAAGAATCCGCGGTTCTTCAAGTCGATTGGATTTGTTGTTGGTTAGTTGGTGGTTGAGCCAACAGATTGCGTTTGTTCTGTTATTAGGTTCGTTTAGAGGGATCTGATGTCTACTGAGGCGGATTGGGATTTCTTGAATTACCTATCTAAGAGGACTTTGGTTTTTCGGATGGAAAGACATGAAGAAGGTTCAGATTTGATATAGGGGGAGTAAAAGGAAGACATGTTTTGGAGTGTTATGGATTTGTTGGGTTGCGATTATTTTAGATGTAGTATCCCTTTTAAAGAAAAACTTATTTCCTTTTTGTACGATGAAATAAAATAGGGTATTGGCTAAAAATAATCATCATCAACTTTTGAATTTGAGCTTATTGACCTGCAGACTTAGAATACAAGTTGTTGCTTTATAATGGGAGTGTTAAAAAATTCAAAGTATGAAGTACTTCGATACCGTTTTTTATGTTTATGAAATTAATGTAACATCTGAAATATATGCAGTATACCCTCGTTATCCCCAATTTTGATAGCTCCTAAAACTCATAAACATCAAACAAAACATGCTTCAAAAGTATATTTTAACACTGAAATTTAAATATTTGAGATTATTATGACATGAGGAACAATTAACTTCTACTAATTATACCTTTTTTTCTTTATATATAAGTGTTCCAAAATAAATTTTTGTTTCACTTGGAAGGGCCAGTTCGGCCCCTTAATGAGCAATATGTTTTTTTCTTTTTTTGATTATTTCCTTTTAATGTTTATGTATTTTTGTAAATGTTTCAGAATAATTATTATTATTTTTAAAAATAAATTATAAAAAAACTATAAATTTATGAATTATATATTCAGCGGGTTGATGTATTTAGGTCTTCGGTTTTCCTTTCCTTTATACAGGGTGTTTCAAAATTGCGTTGCACGGCTTTTATTTGGAATCAACGCTTCCTAGGGTCACGGAATTAAGGTCTACCCCTAGGTAAGTGAGCCTGGAGAATCCATTGAGAGGACTTACAGCGCCCCTAGCGTTGAAATTAAAAAGTAAAAAATTAATTTAAAAACTAAAAAAGATAGAGCAAAAACCTCAGTGATAGTATTGTTGCCAACGTCATAAAGAACTCACTGAAAAAAAAAATTCATGAAAATATCTTGAATATTCGCCGAGATATTAGCATGTGAAAATAGCACTTTCCCAAGGGTCAAAAAAGAAAATGTTCGCATATTTGCAAATTTTTTTGATTTTTTGATTAAATTTTGTGTTCTTTAAACAAAAAAACACAAAACTACAAAATAACACAGAAAAATTTGCAAATATGCGAACTTTTTCTTTTTGGGCCCCTGAAAAAGAGCTATTTTCACATGCTAATATCTCCGCGAATATTCAAGATATTTTAATCAAATTTTTTTAATCAAACTTCCGTGACCCTAGGAGGCGTTGGTTCCAAATAAAAGCCGTGCAACGAAATTCTGAAACACCCTGTATAATTATTTCGATGGCGTTGAGACAGTCTGATTATAACAGCAGAGAATATTATTTAAACACCAATTTAAAATCACATCCATTTATCCTACATAATATTCTCAATATATATGTCAAAAGAACCTTTAACGATCTCAAACAGGTCGTCAATGACGAATTTAGGTATTTTGATTAATTGAAATTTGGCTTTGATCTCCATATGTGTGCGATACCAAGCTCAATTTATCATCTGAACACAGCGGGTTCATTCTTCAACTTGGTTATCAAGGCATCGCTGTTTTGACACCGACCGGGTTGAACAACCCCGTCTCGTTAGGGGGGTGGTCCCGGGTAATTAGGGACGATCTCTTGACCACTTGATGGATCCTTACCACCCACTCACCTAAATGAGGAGGATGTTTGCAAAATGACTTTTGGTGACTTTTCGTATGCTCAGAAAATCTAAGATAAAAATATTTTTAAGAATATTTAGTGACTCTTGCATATTAAGACAAACATTGAATCGGAAAGTAACTTAAGTGTTTGAAAAGCTATAAAACTGTATATTCGTTCATAAAAAAACGTTAACTTATTACACTAGCGGAAATAAAAATCCCAACACCAAGAAGGAAAGGAGATATCAAAGTCAAATTTATTTCTATGATTGCACATAGTATCAATGTGAATTGCTTAAAAAATCAGCCTTCCTGGATATTAGGGGGCCGAGAAAATCGGTGAGGAGTGTCGTCTCCATAGGTGTCCATTACCGCCGTCACACGTCATGGTATTGAGTGACAGGGGCTCTAAATGACTTTTGAGGGATTGGAGGACCATGTAGCCTCCTCAGGTAGTCCAAATTCATATGGTGCACCAGCGGACGTTGCATACCGGGCTAGGTGATTTCTCCTCTTTCTCCGGACATGTTTTGTGAGTGTTGGTTCTTACGAACGGATAGGCTAGGGTAAAAATGCAACATAGGGGGTTAAGAAGAAAGCTTGGACATTGCATAAAACATGTGTTTGTGCATTTTTCTCTTGAAATTTGTCCCCAGGACAGGTCTGAAGGTAAGGACGGACAACCGGCTAAAAAACCTCAATGAAGCAGCTTTGGTTGGCCAAAATACCGGTAGATCATACTGAGGACAAGCGGCAGTGGGATGGATGTCGTTTGCAGTACTGCGGATCGTCCGTTCGGTCCGCATAGCTTCTTACATCTTTGTCTATAAACAAGGGGCTGAAAATGGGCATTTCAGTTTCCAATAGTGCACGAAATAAGGAAATGAAAATCCCAATTTCATGACATTGTGTTTATGAGAGAATCCTGATTCGGTTTGGAGCACCACGACGGTTGGGTATGAGTTTGAAGACACAATTAAAAGAGCGCACTCAGCTGATGATTTTCTAATCGTTCCACGGAGTGGTGATGCAGGGTAACGGAGTGGGGATGCATTGGATTCCATTTCTGCAACTCCTGAGTATGATTCACCAGTACTTTTTCCAACCAGAGCTGCGTCATTGAGATTTTGCAGCCGGTAGACCGTCCTTACCTTCAGACCTGTCCTGGGGACAAATTTCAAGAGAAACATGCACAACCACATGTTGTATGCAATGTCCAAGCTTTCTTCTCAACCCCCTAGTTTGCATTTTTACCCCGTCTTTCCCGTTCTCTAGAACCAACACCCACAAACAAGTCCGGTCAATGAGGAGAAATTACCTAGCCCGGTATGCAACGTCGGCTGGTGCACCATATGAATTTGGACTACCTGAGGAGGCAACATGGTCCTCCAATCCCTCAAAAGTCATTTAGATCTCCTATCACTCAATACCATGACGTGTGACGGTGGTAATGGACACCTATGGAGACAACACTCCTCACCGATTTTCTCAGCCCCCTAACATCCAGGAAGGCCGATTTTTTAATCAATTCACATTAATACTATGTGCAATCATAGAAATAAATTTGACTTTGATACCTCCTTTCCTTCTTGGTGTTGGGATTTTTATTTCCGCTAGTGTATATACAGGGTGTCCCACTAGAAGTGGCCCAACCCCTTTAACTTTTGAACCCCTACAGATATAGTCATGAAAGTGGGGTCTAGGTATAGTAAAGTGACCATGCCCTATCCGATGAGACAACTTTCAACGCCCTCTAGCGGAAATTTTAGGAGTTATAATTTTTATTTTAAAAACTATTTGAAGTATGTGAAAAAAGTCAATGACTAAGTTGTAGAGCATCATCGATTTAATAGGAAAAGACACCTTAAGCAGAAAACTATCTTGAATAAAATCCCTAAAATGCACGCTCAAATAGGTTGAATTTACGTAGTTTTTACGTCTTAAAACGCTCCTCACGAGGCGAAAATGAGAAATTTTCAATTTAATGAACTAAGAATACTTTTAGTCATTTACTTAAATCATAAAAATAAAAATTTCTCATTTTCGCCTCGTGAGGAGCGTCTTAAGACGTAAAAACTACGTAAATTCAACTTAATTGAGCGTGCATTTTAGGGGTTTTATTCAAGATATTTTTCTGCTTAAGGTGTCTTTTCCTACTGAATCGATGCTGCTCTACAACTTAGTCATTGACTTTTCTCACATACCTCAAATAGTTTTTAAAATAAAAATTATAACTCCTAAAGTTTCCACTAGAGGGCGGTGAAAGTTGTCTCATCCGATAGGGCATGGTCACTTTACCTAGACCCCACTTTCATGACTATATCTGTAGGGGTTCGAAAGTTAAAGGGGTTGGGCCACTTCTCGTGGGACACCCTGTATATAGACGCAATCAAGACAAGTGCACACTCTCTAAGAAACATTGCCTTAGATTCTGAAAAATTAATGTAAAATATAAAAATTCATACAACTAATAAAATATGAAACCATTTAGACTTTTCCCTATTCCCAAAAATTTTTAATTTTCAACTTTGGATTTTATCTTGAACTGATAAAAATTTTAGGATTTAATTATTTTCTTGTGAAATGGTACTTCCAAATCTAACACAATATTCTTGCCACTTTTCCCTATGTACCCTGTGAATTTTTTTAACAGTTCAAAACGTTTAACTTTACTGCAAGTTCAATGAAGAAATTTTAGTTAAAGGTGTTAAAATTACGAATATTTGGTTCAGATTTTATAACAAAAAAAGCTACCAACTAGAATATACTACTAAACTAATACCACTTTCTTAACTTAAGGATTTCCCTCCCTACAAAAATATTTTATCTGATGGAGATGAAAATGTAAGTTTAATTTTAATCATCTCCAAAGTAGACATACATAAAAGTGTAAAATTGTTTTCCTCTTTGATTCAGAATAAATCCTTTACACTTCTTATGAATTCGTGAAAGTTTCCTGCTACGATCCAGCGAGGGTATGAGATTATGGATACAAATTTGATGATAGAACTCAAAACCCTCCCTCGTGTAAAAGGACACATCTGGAATGTATCAAAAGGTTTCTGGCTTTCATCTAGATAACGCTGAAAGGTTTTAATAATGGAAAACTTTTAAAGTTCCTGTACTTCAAAGGTTTGAAAACGGGTTTGCAGTTAGCCCATATTTTTGTAAGACACGTTGGGATACATATTTTCGGAATTAATAGAAGTTTTAATTTAATAGTCGTTGTAGTGACGTAACCAAATTAGATTATAGTTTTTATCAATGATTTTTCTTTAAAGAAAAGCTTTAAAAACTTGAGCTTAGATTATTCAAGCAAAAACATGTTTACTTTATAAATTCAGTTCGTACTATCTTTTGATCATAAAAGATATTAGAAATATTTATATGAATGAATAACTATTATTTTGAGTATTGTAGATGCTTATTATGAAAAAATAAAGGCGTATATAGTTTTTTAAGGGATCAATTTATTATTTTCTTATCTGTATCAAAAATTCAGAGAAAAAACTCATTAGAGTTAAATTGTCTTAAATTACCCCGTCACAACACTGCTCTAAAAATGTAGCATCCATTTTCATACAAAAATTTATTAACACAAATTGAATAATTTAAATTGACATGAAAGCGTGCAATATATATATGAAGAAAATATAAACGAATTAAAACGTAAATAATCAATCATTGAACAGACTAACATATGCATTGTCAACAAACCTAATTAAAACTTTTTACATGCATTCATTATTTTTATATAAACAGCTCTTAACTTTGATTAAGGACCGAGAGAATAAAAATGCTGATTTAAAGAAAAGCCCAGAGGGTTTCAAATTTGTATTAATTAATTGGAAGCGGTCTTGCTTAATCTCATTAATTACTTTGCATCAAATATTGATCAAGTAATTCCATCTTTACTAAAGTAAAGAGTAAATGCGACGAGTAAAGAGTTATACTAATTACTTCGGAAGTAATTGTTTAAAGGTTATAAAACAAGTGTCTGTATATCTTTAAAATGCAGAACAGTGAAATTTTGGTTCCGTGACTTAACAAAAATTGAATAAGATTAAATAAAGTTTAAAGGTATGTTATTTTATGCCTCATAAATAAATTTATAAAACATTTTTTAGAAGTTTTAATGCAGAAATTATTTAGAAACTATTTACTCTTTATATTTTTTAAATATTTTATCTTTTTTGTTCTTATAAACAATAATTGTCTTTGTTATGACAATAGATATTTTATTTTATATTTTACATTACATACTATTTTCCTTCCCCCGTTAATCTTAAATTTATAATATTTTCTGTTAATAAATACAGGGCAGTTAAAAAAATAGCAGGAAGTGATGGGAGGTGTAGACTACTTGATGACAATTCGAGAGGGTTTAAGACGCAATCCATACGCAGAAAAAATCGTCGGAAGCAATGAAAATGCGTAATTGTGGGTAGGGGCGGTTAGAAACCTAATTCTAGCGGAATGGGACGATTCGGCGCGGCCGTTTGGGCGCGGCCGATTTGGCGCGGCCGTTTGGGCGCTGGCCGTTTCGGCGCGGGCCGTTTGGGCGCCGGCCCGTTTCGGCGCGAGACAAAATTTCTTTTTCTTCGAATTTTTAGAAGGATTATGAAAGAGTTCTATTTACTTTCATTTTATTTCTGGCGCCGAAACGGCCAGCGCCGAATCGGCCCGCGCCCAAACGGCCGCGCCCAAACGGCCCCGCGCCCAAACGGCCAGTGCCGAAACAGCCGCGCCCAAACGGCCGCGCCGAATAGTAGTAGACCGTAATTCTAGGGCCCAATCATCGCATTTTAACTCATTTATAAACTTTTCTTAAGATGATCAATCAAAAAAGCGAAAGATGTTTGTGATTTTAACTCCTAAACTTTTGCCATCCTTCCTGGGCTATATAGCCCTAGTTTTATCCCTAAAACCACTCTCTATAATAGTTCAAGATCATCCGTAATACCACCTCCAGTACAAACTCAGTAGGATATTTTATATTACAAAACGATCTTTGTGGAAATTCCGGAGAACCAAACTACTCAAAAGCACGTCATGCGATAAGTCCAAAAATTGACCGACCGAAATTCTTTCAATTGACCAAAAATTGAAAGAAGATGTCCATACGATGAATTGAATGATATTTTACGCACCCGTATATTTCCCCTCGGGCTATCGGAGTTCAGTTTGTTAAGATGGGACCGACAGAAATATCGCACACAGAGGGTGAGTATAAACCCTCTTTATCTCCATTGCAACGATTCGAACGGTTATCACTCTTCTATTCAGAGGCTTTGGTACGTGACTCCCAACACACCCAGATTTTGTTTACCTGGAATGAAACTTCTCCAAAGGGAATCTTTCAAGGGTCTCCCTTTTTCTTAACCGAAAAAATCTTAGGTGGTGGGACTCTATTGTTCCAGAATACTCGTAAGGAACTATTATTCCAGAATACTCGTAAGGGGACATCCCATAAATTACGTGAGGTGTTTTTTCCAAAATCTAGACCCCCTCCCCCCTTGGTGAGATTTGGTGAGATTTTGCTGGACCCCCTTCCCCCCACGTGAGATTTACCTACAACCTTTAAAAATAATTTTCTATCCTATTCGTTTGCATTTTGTGCTTCACAGCACCTAAAACTTTTACATTGTTAATGATGTGTTATCATCCGGTTTTCTTTATTAAAAAAATCATACTTAAAAAACAAAGAAAATCGTAAAATTTCTAACTTAGAAAGTTGACATGAGATTTTAATCGACCCCCCTCCCCCCTTGGTGAGATTTGGTGAGATTTTTCCAAACCCCTCCCATTATTTGACCTCCCGTAATTTATGGATGTCCCCTAACAACCAAAATAATATAGAAACCATCAAACACTGGGTATTGTATGAATTACTTTTAAAGACATATACAACATGAACTATAAGAACTATCTTTCTTTTGTTGAATCACGAGTAAATTTCAGCCACTTTTTTAATATTTCAATTAAAGTAATTCCCAAAGGAACTCAATAATGCTATTATTAAGCAACAAAATACTGTAAAAAGTTTTACACATATGACAGTTTTCCAACTGTGAATGCCCTCCGAAGTAGAAGACGAAACACTTGAATGTAATGTCCGCAGGAGTCCCGGAAACTTCTTTAAAAATATTGCAATTTACTTCCCAAAAATAATAAACCACTAAATGTTAAAGCAATGTTTTATAAACTTAACTTATTTCTGAGGAATGTTTATTTTGACAACTGATCAATTACTTTTCGTCTAGAATGCTATATACTGAACTAGAAAAGAAATATTTTCAACAAACCTGTCAATGCATTTAAATTTTTAAAACGAAATATATATAATATATTGTATGGAATCTATATGACAAATATGGATTTAAAGGATGTTTAACCCCTTAACAGTGTCACCCGAACTCAGCTCGGGCAACTACTACCTACAGAAATTGACGATTCCCTTTGTGAAGCCCAAACTGAGTTCGTTTCGATGATGATTGTGATTTTTTGTCGTTTAAAGATTGTGAGACATCATGTTTGAATAATCTTGTTCCTAATTTAATAAGATGTGTGCGTAATCCAATACTTTTTTATGTGTATGTTAAAATAATTAGTACACTTGTAATTACATTTAAATTTTGATTTTTTTTCATAAAAAACTTTTTCTAACACATATATTAATATAAAGAACCAAATTAAACAGTCAAAAATTTTTTCCATTTTTGGTCAATTTTTCTGAAATAAATATCACTGATGTTAAGGGGTTAAACAAACTATCTTATCAACATTATAAATGACTGCAATTGCGAATAACCCCAAGTGTGATACACCCGAAGGAGCCTTTCCTATTTTTTTACCGAGCAAAACAATGGGGTCTGGAAATCCGACCAAGTCCAAAATAGAATGATCAGGAAGAGGAAAGTACTATTTTTCAGTAGCCCCGAGGATATATTCCCCCTTCCCTCAAATACAATACCCGGATCTAGGCGGAATCCCGAGTCTGGACTTGTCGGTATCTGAGAGAAACAGTTGGGATTTACTTTGTCGGTATATTGGAGCCGTTTCAAAGAAAAAGGATCCGAGGGTTGGGTTTTTCTGCAGTGTGATAAAGATCTGCAAAATATAATTCAAGGAATTCCGGATGGGATGGCTTCTTATTTTTCCGTCGCTATATGGGATGAAAAGGATAGTCAGTAAGTGGGTATCAAAAACTTTTAAGTACTCACTGTGAACTATTTTAGTGTGTAAAATACTTACAGGTGTCTAAAATTATTTGTGAGAAGCATTGGATTAAGAAATAAAGCTAAATATAGCTGTGACGCCTAAATAGATGCTATTCAAAAACATCAGATGTGTTCAGGAGACGATATATAACACTATACTATGTTCATTTTGAACTGGCGCTTGAAAATATTTCCTTCCCCAACCACCGATCTGTAACCATAGCAACTATACTCATCAAAGTGACGAAGAAGGCTTACTTTTGGCTGCTCGAAGAGCGTAACTATGGTTACGCTTCTAGCGTGGGGGAAAGCACTATTTCTCAAGCGCCAATTCTAAATGAATAGAGTATAAATCATCGGTGACAAGCGGCAATTATCTACATTTCTTCTTAACAGAGTTTTCAATATACAGGGTGTTTCAAAATTGCGTTGCACGGCTTTTATTCGGAACCAGCGCCTCCTAGGGTCATGGAAGTAAGGTCTACCCCTAGGTAAGTGACCCTGGAAAATCTATTGAGATGACTTACAGCGCCCCTAGCGGCGAAATTTAAAAGTTAAAAAAATTAATTTAAAAACTAAAGGAGATAGAGCAAAAACCTCAGTGAGAGTATTGTTGCCAACGTCAAGAAAAACTCATTGAAAAAAATTTGTTCAAAATATCTTGAATATTCGCGGAGATATTAGCGTGTGAAAATAGCACTTTTTTGGGGGTCAAAAAGTAAAAAGTTCGCATATTTGCAAATTTTTTTGATTTTTTGATTAAATTTTGTGTTCTTTCAACTAAAAAAACACAAAACTACACAATAACACTGAAAAATTTGCAAATATGCCAACTTTTTACTTTTTGACCCCCGAAAAAGTGATATTTTCACACTCTAATATCTCCGCGAATTTTCAAGATATTTTGATCAAATTTTTTTCAATGAGTTCTTCTTGACGTTGGCAACAATACTCTCACTGAGGTTTTTGCTCCATCTCCTTTAGTTTTTAAATTAATTTTTTTAACTTTTAAATTTCGCCGCTAGGGGAGCTGTAAGTTATCTCAATAGATTCTCAAGGGTCACTTACCTAGGGGTAGACCTTACTTCCATGACCCTAGGAGGCGCTGGTTTCGAATAAAAGCCGTGCAACGCAATTTTGAAACACCCTGTATAGCTGTTGCACTTTAAATTGTTAAATACAGATATTGAACTTAAGCTAACCCAAAAATTTCAATGAGTGATATTTATATTAGTTGTCAAAAATTGCTTTCAATGATCGTCTCAATAAATAACTTAAAAATTAAATGAAAATGAATTTTTTGGCATAGAAATATTCAAATTCCAAACAAGCAAAGTGTTGTAAATTACATTGTTTTGCCCATACTCAATTTTCTTACATCCCCCGGGAGCTAATTTTCCCAAAATCCGAATTTCATCTTTGGTGTATATTGAAAAAGTATTTAACCCTTTATCTACCGCATTATGAGAGATTCGCTGCAATTTTTTTCGTGCAAATACTTTTTTTGAGTCACTAAATTGAAAATTAAGGGATATACATAAATAAAATAATCATCTTTGGAAAATTGAATCCGCTAGAGCCAATTACTTAAATTGATACTTTTGGGTACTGTCAGTACACGGAGTGCTAAAATATTCTCACATAAAAAACACAGCTTTTTTATCGCAGTAATAAGTCTTAAAAAATAATACACTTAACTTTTGACTTTAACTACTTTTTTGCGGGAACAAAAATGACAATCATGTGAATCCGATCGAAATGGCAGCTAAACTTACAACTTCAGTTAAATCTATTCGCATTTCCCGAAAAATACTCATCATAGACCCTTCGCTGCTTTTTATCCTGGAAGAGGATAACTGAAAGAGTGTTCCTGCAAATTATCGTCAATATATTCGCAAGGATGGTTATTCTATGTAATTTTAAAGTTGGCGGTACTTATAAGTACCGTCGGTAAATAAAGGGTTAAGCCACTTATTTAGAGCTTTTAGAATTAAATATGATTCAAAAATGTGATAAATTTTTGAGGTCCTTTAACTTCAATAAGGAAGCTATTATTAGTTTAATGAACAACTCTGAGAAATTTTAATTTAAAATAGCAGAAAAAATACAGACCATTAAGAAAAAAAAAGATTTTTAAAATCCAAATAGTAAAAAAAAACATTAAAAACTGCTGTCCCATGTTTTATTTTTCAAGAAAGCTTTTGCATCAATATATTTATCTCTCATTTCCAAAAAGTTATAAATCCTAAAAAATGTATTTTTCATCATATGTTTTTCTAATTTAATTGAAAACAACTCGAGTGAAGAAACATTTTTATAAAAGAAAATTTTTTTTTATCAAATCTAAACTCATTCATAAAAAATATAAGCCTCCTTTTCTCTTGAAGCTTGAAAAAAAAAACAAGCCTTTCTAAAAACTGGAACAAATTAATTTTGGTAGCTCATTTTGATCTCCCTCACGCCATGAAAAAAACTGTCATTAAAGTAATAAGGGTAAAGATTACAGATTGCACTTTAAAAAAAGCAATTGATGTTAATCTAGAAAAAATGTCACCATCAATGACAGTACTACGGAAAACAAATTTAGTATAACTTGAAAATGTAAGAAATGATATCCTACTACTATTATAATTATAATTGTGAAAGTTTGTATGCGTGTTTGTTACTCTTTCACGCAAAAACTACTGAATGGATTTTAATGAAATTTTACAATGATGTAGCTTATATATGAGGCCCCTAGTTTCAAAACCGGACCTTTGCATTTTGACACAGCTTTGATAAAAGAATCGACCATTTGATGACCGCGAATCGGTCGCCAAATGGAAGACTAGTTGCCGCTATATCACGGCCGGTCTCCTTTCCGGCCGCCATGTTTTACCACGACTCAAATAAAGATTAACCCAAGTAAAAGGATGTTATAACAAGTTATTTCAGTATATCCCGCTGGATCTGCGGTATGGTGCACGCTCTGCATGAGGGAGATACATATTTCAATCCCCGGTAACTGTTTAATTTAAAAATAAGAACAAAATTATATTTCGTAACGCACTTAAGTGTTATCATTTGAGTCGGGGTAAAACATGGCGGCCGGAACGGGAGACCAGCCGTGATAATATAGCATGATACCGTAATATTCCATTTGGCGACCGCGTCGACTCTTACTGAAGCTGTGTCAAAATGCAAATGTCCGGTTTTGAAACTAGGGGCCTCATATCAGAATAGGACATGGGCTATAATTTATAAAGAGAAAATCAGTCCTTCATTCTTTTTTCCCCATTTTTCCTGCTTTTTCCACTTATTTTTCCGTGTTTGAATACCTGTTTTACCAGTCATGAAAGCCAATAATAGGAAACTTTAGTACCAGTGTTGTAGTTACTAGGCAATTTTATTAATATCTATACAGGGTGTAAAGGAAAGTCCTTTTACCCTGTAATAAATTGCTAACGGAGCAAGCTAAAGTTACGCAGTTAAGGTAACGGTATAGTAAAGTGACTATGCGCAATCGAATGCGGGCAACCGCAGCGCCCTCTAGCGGAAATTTTAGGAGTTATAAATTTTATTTTAAAAACTATTGAGAATTTGCTAAAATAGTCAATTACAAAGTTGTAGAGCAGCATCGATTTAGTAGGAAAAGACACCTTAAGCAAAAAATTATCTTGAATAGAACCCCTAAAACGCACGCTCAATTAGGTTGAATTTACGTTGATTTTACGTAACGCTTCTCACGAGGCGAAAATGAGAAATTTTCAATTTAATGACTTAAATAAATGAATAAAAGTATTCTTGCTGCTCTACAACTTTGTAATCGACTATTTTAGCAAATTTCTAATAGTTTTTAAAATAAAATTTATAACTCCTAAAATTTCCGCTAGAGGGCGCTGTGGTTGGTCGCATTCGATTGCCCATAGTCACTTTACTATACCGTTACCTTAACTGCATAGCTTTAGCTTTCTCCGTTAGCAATTTATTACAGGGTAAAGGGACTTTTCTTTACACCCTGTATAAATAAATTGATTCTTTTTTTATTCGAAATTATAATTTTTTTATATTTACTATTCAGAATAATAATTTAGGAATGTAAAGATAGTTCTTAACAGAACATTTCTTGATGATTGGATAACAACATATTTTGTTGGGTAAGCCTAGGCAAGCCTCTAAGACCAATTTGTGTTATTTTTTTACTTTATGTGCAACAACCTGTTCACCACAAGGAAACACAACATGTGTGTTTCACACAATATGACGTGGCATTTTAAGGATACTTTTCTTTAATAAAATTTAGCCTACGAAATAATTTCCTGAACCTAGTTTTCAGTTCTAAATTTCTCTAGCATTTATTAGATATCTTTAACTAATTTCAAATTACGGATTTATAATATTGGTTTTATAATCGGGTTTAAGGATTATTAATATAACTTATTAATATAACTGGTCAAAATGTAATATTATGTTACGTTAAATTTGACATTTTAAGTGACGTTTTTCAATAGTGAGATCGGCAAACAAAATCGCTAAACTTAGACCCTTGGACAAAAAAAAGATCTAAAAAGGCTTTTTTTGTAAAGGCTCAAAGGCATAAATTGCTGAATTTATTAAATCCTAAAAAATGAAAATTTTCTACCAATATGCAAATAATATAAAAGCCATCCTAGGTTATATTACAATTATATCATAATATAAAATAATTAAATTAATTTACTCAACTTCATTTATACAGGGTGTATCTGAAATGGTGCAACAAACTTTCAGGGATGAAAGTATTCATTAAGACGAACAAGAATCGGTATAAAAAGGGGGGTCCCAGACCAAATCCCAGGGAGTTAAAAATGGAGCGACACTCCAAAAAAATCATTGAAAAATTCAATTTGTAGAAGAACTACTATTGGTAAAAACTTAATTATGGTCTCAAAAATTGTGGTTTAATATGATCTTTAAAATTACTTCAAAAGTCTTCGCTTTAAAATTTGTTTTATTATGAAAAAAGTTAAAAAACACAAAAAAATGTGAAAACTCTGCCAAAACCTTATTTTGTATTTCGAAATCCTTTCTTTTGATTTGATAATCTGAAAGATCATAGTTGAAAACCCTTAAGTCCAAAGTTTCACGTAAATACAATCAATATTAAACGCTTGAGATCCTGTTAAAGTTTGTTTTTTGCTTGCGCTAACAGCTGTTTTGGAAACAGCTCTAGAAAACAGCTTGCGCACCCAAAAAACAAACGTTAACAGAATCTCAAGTTTTTAATATTGATTGTATTTACGTGAAACTTTGGACTTTAGGGTTTTCAGCTATGATCTTTCAGATTATCAAATCAAAAGAAAGGATTTCGAAATACAAAATAAGGTTTTGGCAGAGTTTTCACATTTTTTGTGTTTTTTAACTTTTTTCATAATAAAACAAATTTTAAAGGGAAGACTTTTGAGGTAATTTTAAAGATCATATTAAACTACAATTTTTGAGACCATAATTAAGTTTTTACCAATAGTAGTTCTTCTACAAATTGAATTTTTCAAGGATTTTTTGGGGTGTCGCTCCATTTTTAACTCCCTGGGATTTGGTCTGGGACCCCCCTTTCTATACCGATTCTTGTTCGTCTTGATGAGTACTATCATCCCTGAAAGTTTGTTGCACCATTTCAGATACACCCTGTATACGATTAAACAAAAATCACTAGTTATATGCCTTGGAGGTTCATCTAAAAAGACTTTCATGGAGATTTGGGAATTTCCCGCTAATGGGGAGATTAAGAAAAAAAATTCAATCTTCTCTGAAAAGTTTATTTCTCAAATCATGAGTTTTTTGCTTCTCTTTCCCCATTGCCAGATCAATTTAAACAACTTGCAGTTAAGGTCAGAGCTCGAGTTAACGATTTTTCTGTCATTCCATTGCGATTCGAGTATGACGAAGAGGCCCCTGATGACGATGCGCAAATTTCATTCTTACTCCTTCGACAAGTACTTTTTTGAGAGCTTTCGCTAGAATACTCCTGGCAGACAACCCAATCAATAATAACGCTAAAGGTTTTTCTCCCAAAAAATAATAAAATGGAATTGTTTGTTTCGCTGGTTATTGTTGGTTCACTGAGAAAATATAGTGACGACAAGATCTACATAATGAAGATATTTTCTGCAACAAAATTACGACTAGAAAATTTATGAACGTAATGTTATGATAAAAAAACTTTTAAAGGACAAAATGAGACACTTCCGAAAATGCTATAAAAATTGTTATTTTATTTATAGTTAATTTTAATTTATACAAAATAATATTTTATTGTAATGTGTATCACAGTCATTATCAACTACAGTAAAAAGATGGGAGAAGCGAGTGAAAGAATTTGATTTATGAAATTCCCTCTTTCTTTTATTTTCTCTCGATCCTTTTTTAGAGTATTTTTCACACTCAATCAATGCTAGTTAAGCTTAGTAAAATACATGAAGGTTCATCTATGCTGGCATTCTTAGAAGTTTGTATTTAACCCGGGAGGACGCGCGCTACTTTCTGTTACTCGGGAACGCGCGCGGGGTCTCTCAGACCCCACAAACCGTTTTCCGTTCTAAACGTTCAGTGCATGCAAAATTTTTATCACGGATAGTTTAAATATATAATTTAATTGCTTAATGTGCATTATTAGTTGACTGCTTCTTATTATGATATACAGTCGAGTCCGCTTAATGTGATCGCAATTGTCCAAGACTAAACTGATAACATTATCCGATCGATAACAATAAGCGATCTCATATAAAAAACAGCAAACAGTGTAACTAGATTGTTTGCTTTAAAATCAAAATTATGTAATCGTAATAAATGTATTCAAAACTCTATTTTTACACCAGGTAAAATTTTAAGGGGAAAATATAAGAGTAGTTCCAGTTAATAAAATTTAAATAATCACTTACTTTGTATTTTTAAAGAAAGATCTATTTTTTTCCGCCCCCATTATATCCTTCCACTCCAATAAACCATTCATTTATTACATAATCTGAAGTACACGAGGGAAAATCAAAATCTCTTTTCAGAAACATCTGCAAAGCCTGGATCTTGGTGTTTCTTTAACTTATCACAAGTATTGATTCAGACCCCCCATAACCGCTTTCTTTCAATATAACAGGCTGAATGTTTTATTTTTCTTACTCATATTGAGTTTCAGAAAAAAAGAAGCGCCAGATTTTATTATGGAGCAGATGTTTACTTGTAAAAATTGAAATTAGAACTCAAAAGTGGTCGTTTTAAAGGGGGTATGGACAAATTTCGATAATATTAAACGGAGTGATGATGCAAAGTTGATCACATTAAACGATGTATTTTACATTAAATTAAATATGAATGATCGGGACCTGTCGATTTCGATAACATTATCCGATTGATAACATTAACCGTGATCACATTAAGCGGACTCGACTGTAATATAAGACTAGGAAAACAGGAAATGCAATGGAATGTGAGCGGAGCTAACGAATTTGTTTGGCTAAACTGAACCGATGTTTATTTTCTAAAATCCTATATTTTCTAATTTCTTTTTTTTGCTAGAAAAATTATGGATTATAGTTACCTCTTCCTTACTTTTGGAAACCTCTTTGGCTATTTAACTCGCACCAATCCTCACAGTTTTGGAAGCATTTTCCTTAAAAACAACAACCTAACTCGGAAAATAACATACCTACTTTATTTAAACTCTATGAGGTGATAGGTGGAAACCTTTTAGGCAGCTACACGGAGTTTCATATATTTTCATTAAAAATTAGAGTTTTTATGAAGGTTTATTTAAGCGTTGGGGTCTCGCAGACCCCGCGCGCGTCCTCGCGGGTTAAAAGTTTAATATCAAAATGTGTGAGGAAAAGTATTCTCAATGAGGAAGTTGCATGATTTTTTTATATTTTTTAATCGATTACTCTTGCAAAAATAAGCAACTACCCAAAATTTGAGGCCGATCTAGAAACTTTTTGATTTCCAAAAAAATTAACAAAAATCCCTTTTTTACAAGCGTGCGAAAACGCCAAGAGTTTGGATGTGACGTCATCTTATAATAAACATTGTTGTAAAGCAATGGAGTTGATGGTATTATTGTTGACGTCATCTTATAGTTTAAACAATAAACGTTTTCAGTCACGTGTTTTTTCTCGACTTTTAAATTAAAATATTTAATTACCTGTACATTTTTTTGAAAAACTGACTAGATATTTCATTTTACCATACAAAAAACCATACGGAACACTTGTTTGTTTTTGAAAATCTGACACATGCAACTTCCTTATTGTTGTAACACGCGATACAGGGAAGAAAGGGTGTAAAAACATGTAAAAAAATGTGAAGTAATTTGCTGTTACAAATAGCAAAAACTGAAATTCAATCCGTAAACATCAGACTACTTGCAAAAACACTAAAATACAATTACAATGGACATAACAAAACCTTTTTAAATTTCCTTCCAACGATATTAAAACACTAAAAACAATAAGTAACACACGTATTTTACTACCAATTATAGTTGTAAACAGAGATATTTTTAACGCCTCTGAGAGCGTATTTCACGCAGTGAAAATTATAAATACGTTTTTAAAAACTAGTCAGGCGTATTTTCACGCTTTGAATTTTCACAAAAATGGTAGGTTTTTTTATTGCAAATGGAAATGATTGAATTGATTTCGAACCCGTTTTCCGGACTTTAATTTTGAAAGAACTGTAACCATGTGGAAAAATCAGAGGAAAAGGTGATAAAATTTTTGATATTAAATAAAGATTTCATTTAGAATGATAATGTGAAATAAATTATTTTATTTAAATTGTCTAATAATTTCTACCAATACTTAATTCATTATACTAATACTTAATGCATACTTATTTCATTGTTGTTTTATATTTCATATTGTCCATTAAAAAAAGTAAGCGCTTTTTTTTTAAATTTGTCTCAGTTAAAGCTATTTTCGTATTTTACGCATCATAAATGAATTTCCCTCCTCCCAAAAAAGTCGAGGAGTATTCTTACTCATCAAAAAAATCCTAGGAATAACAGTGGTTGTAAATGTCTTTTAACAGAAGAATTTGAATAAGATTCCTTTAGAAAGCAAAGAAAACTGTGTTTTCCGGTCTACACAACCAATATAGATAACTTTTAAATCAAGAAATCCCCAACTTGTCCATTGTTTTCTTTCAACACGAGCTGGTGAAAGATTTTTAATCATGACTTCGGGAAAAATAAAGTCCCGAGGAATTTTTTCGGCTTCAGGAGTTAACGATGCGTTGCAAACATTTATTACGTACAAACAAACCGACGAAGAGGAAAAAAAATTCGCCCACTTTCTCTATTCGCCCTCAAAGGGGGCGGAGAAATGACGAATGAGATCCGAGATTTTATTGCAAACTCTAGAGCGCGTTGATTCGAGTCATCGTTTGCCGAAATTAATCGTCTGAGGGTGACACCTTTTTGTGTAAGGCCCACCCCGGCCTGAAAAATGATGCCTTTTGTCTTATTCACTTGTGTGTGTCTTCCATTGTTTTGAGCTGGTTTTTAAGCAGATGCAGTTGACAGTTATTCCATCATATATCTTGTCCAAGGAAAAAATCATATCTGTGATATAAAGCAGAGTTCAAGATTTGAGCTACTCAGTTTGATAAGATTTGAATTTTGGGAAAGCATAGTTCCTTTGCTTTGGTTTCTTTTATCTACCAAACATTAATGAGAAAACTAATGAATAAGTGAAATAAACTTTAAACTTATTGGTCTTATATATCGAGTAACAGTCACACTCTGTTAAAGAGACCCTGAATATAGTTTTAATATCATTACTTTTGTTAAAAGTGCTAAAATTATCAAAGAACAAGGATGGTGTTAAAACTGGTTATGAACTATTAAATTCGTGAAGTATTGAAAATATTGGGAGTATAAGTATCAAATTCTAACCACATTACTTGTTGTTGCTTTGTGTTTTCGGTTCAGCCACCGATAGTCTTACAGTGTGAAAGGTATTTTGAAATGTCATACCGTTCATCCTTTTTGTAAGAGCAAACCCCGTCTGTTACTGTCCGTACACTTTTTAAAACACTATACTGCACAAGCTATACGCTGGTCTAGCTCGTAGCACTAGTTTTTTATAATTATCAGATTAATTAACTGCATCAAATAACCTCATTTTAATATTTGTACCAGCTTAAGAGAACTGTTCATTAAACGTCTTTATATGTGATTTTTTATTTAAGCAAAATTTACATATACCGTGGAAAGAAATTATCTCCTTTCCTGTAAGAAATTGATTTTAGTGTAAATTTCTTTTAATCGTCTAAAAAAGTGCTAGAAAGTACAATAACCGAAATTTTTGGTCGTTCGCTAATAAGGGTACAAAATAACATTACTTTAACAGGAATTCCGTCGGAACTAGCAGAAAAAGTTCCGCTAGTTCAGACGGAATTATAACGAAAAGAATAACTTAAAAACTAATTATATGTTTTTAACTTGAACTCATAGAAGAGTTTCTGAAAAGTTATTTCTTCAATCGTTGAATCTAAAAGGGTATATTTCCGTTTACTATCTTAAAACTAGGTGAATAGTGTTTCAATAAAAATAATAGAAAATAATAAATTATTGTAGTATATTCATATTCCGTTAAACAAAAAGATAATGAGACCTTTAAGATTTAGAATTTAAACAGTCCAATAGTCATTATAACTGTAACCAAACCATGGGCAGAATGGCAGAGAAAATTGTTAGCTTTGCAGTTTTCAGCTCGTTAGCCACCTATTCAATAAGAAAGTAACAAAATACTAGTGATTCTAAACCCAACCACGGATTTAACGGGAAAAGGAAATGATTTCTCTTTTTCTGCTAGTTAAAAAACACTATTTATTCCACGGATTCATTAAATCCAACAAATAACAAATGATTCCCCAAAGATTTCTTTCCTTATTTAATTGAGGAACACTATTTGAATGCTTTTTTTAAAGGGAAGCTGGCTCACTCGCAAGGTTTTATTTATTTCGAATGTTTTCAAGTTTTTCTCGAAGGGCGTCAAATTACTCCCATTTTCCCTTTTCGAAGATGTTTCCCTCTCAGAAGTTCGAATTGATAAGTTCGAAACTCCGAAAAAGAAGTATTAAGCGAAATTCCTTCAGCCATTTCGATTTTGTGTTTGCAAATAAATGAACTGAAGTCGCTTTGCTGGTGGAAGTTTAATTAGAATCTTGTGTATGTACTTTTGGGAATTTATTTTGCAGAAGGAAAATTATCAGAAACTCGACTGAAATAAACCGAAAAAAGAGGATATATTCCAAAGAAATGACTCAATGGGTATTAAGGAGACGTTTTTTTGATATTTTGTTTAAAAGCTGAAACTTTTTTCCTGGAATGATGTTTAAAAATTGTCAGCATATTTCCTTAGCTAGTAAATATATTTTATAACTTTAACTTTAAATACACATAACAAATTACAAATAACTTTATTGACAAAACGTCGTCACCGTTAACATTTATACGTAATTCTAATATCTTTTTCCTGAGCAAATAAATAAAACTAGGTTTTTTATTTTCTTTTTATTCCTTTTCTGTTCTTTATTAAAGTTAAGTTGTTTTATTAAAGTTATGGCCAGTTTAGGGGCGTTTCAAATATTTACTAAGATGATTATTTGATTATTTTTTCTGGTTACGCAAGACACAAAAAAATTGGAAATGGAAAATTTCAAAATTATAAGAAATAACTTACATTAACATTTTAGGTAATTTAAATCTAATCAAATAATTAATAATTGAGAAATTAAAAGCATATTCGTGTTTTTTTTCGCTTCACACAAAAAATATTCAAGCTAGTTTTCATTAAATTTAAGTTCCAAACTTTTTATAATTAGATTATCGTTAAAAGTTAAGCACAAAAAATGGTGAATTGGTGAATAGTTGTGCAGTTCTTTACGTAATTATAAGAGGAAGGCTATTTTCGATGACAATAGAGGAGATAATTACAAAAACATGCTTACTTAATATTTTTTGAATCCTTAAATAGGATTCAAGTTTTATAAATCCTAAATTTGCTTCTCAATAAAATACAATAGTACATTTAAACATTCTCTGGATCTTTGAAAATTTATAGAGGCATTTTATCAGCTCATAGAAAAGAGTCCTTTTTGCCATAATTTATACTTAAAATTAACCAACAAATAAAAATTATACATTAGTCAAATGAATATTTAGTAAAGATTCAGATATTAGAATTAAAGATTATAATGAATCTAATACACAACCCAAGAATAATGTGAATTGGTTCTCACTTACCAAGAAGACAAGTGTTTTCTAGCTGATAATTCTAATCCACATTATGTAAAATAGTTTTTACAAAAATTCCATCAAGCACTACATAGTGACCAAAAGGGTTATCTCACTCGGGTTAAGAAAACATTCTATTCACCCCAGTTTCTAAAACACGCAGTAACAACACTCGCTTGGTAATTTTTCGCACATTTCGGTGTGGTCCATCCAGCTCAGAAACGTTCCAAATTTAGAACGAGAGCGATAACCTTCCCGAGAGCACCCCCTAAATCAAGTCGTGTTTTCTAAGAGAGGAAGTTGCCAAAAGCCCAATGAATTTATCGAGAACTCTCACATCTGGTGTTTTTCCATTATTTCTCCCTCGTTGCCATCAGAGAGTAGGAAATTAAGCCGAAATTGAGTCTTTTTGTTGTTCGAGATGGAATCCTCGAAAGGAGTGAGTGGGCGTTTTTAATTCTGGCCCAGAGATGCATCGTTCACGTCGAAAGGCGATTTTTTGGTTTTTAACGCAAGCGGTAATAGAAAAGCATCTGATGCAACTAGTGTTTCTCGAAGGCTTTTGAATTAAATTTCGGGACTCATGTTCTTGCTCAAGGTGGATTTTGATGACTAAACATATAAATTTCTTAATCGTGTTAAAAGAGAATGAATATCATCAATACCTTTAACTCGTGTGTAGTAGGGGAGACCGGGGCTAGTTTTCCAACCTAAATGCATTTTCTTTCCATACATTTTATTTTTGCTTATTTTTGGATGAACAAAATTTTATTATGATCCTCGGACTGTTCTCTACAAAATGTAGCATTAAAATTTCATTACGATAATTAGTTTTTTTACAAAATAGGATTAAAGGCGACCATGTCAGGTTGGAAAATGTGCCCCGTATGCGGGGCAGGTTTTCCTACAGTAAGGGGCAAGTTTTCCTATAGTACTACTCGCTGAAGTAATACAGATTGCTTTAGGAAACCTTGATTGGTTGACTGGCAGTCTGTCATTCCTAATATGGGATTGCGAAACTATCTCATTGGTTATTCACATTTTCTATTTCTGCGCTTTGAATAAGTGTCTCTTCTCTCTATAAGCCCGAGAATACGATCCTTCGAGTTGGTTGTTTGGTTGATTGTAAGACTGTGCTGAAACTTTAGCCTTTTAGGTAGCTATCTGAAATAAAGGCTGGAATCGAACGATCATGCTGGTTTGAATTCTAGTCGTAAAGGTAATGTATTCGAAATTTGGCAACTTATCTATAATTTGGCGAATTCAAAATAAACGAAAAGGAAGTGGTAGGTTAGTTCGTAGAGGATCAAGCTTACAATCGAAAGAATGCGGGATCGGTCTCAAGTCTTTCGTAGTAGCAAATATCAATATTTAATATTATATCTGGGTGTTTCTAGAGGGTTTGATCTATTTAAAGTTAAGGAGGTAATGGGTTTAACCTTTTCAGTAGCCTCTTCAAATTTTCTGTATTTTGTTTCTATTTATGGATTAGCATCCTTTGTTATCGGGCCTTGGCCTGAAAAGCAAATAAATATTCTATTCTATTCTCTTTAAATTTTCAATATAATTCAATGGTAGTCTCGAGTGTCTTAGATTGAAAGAAGAACATAGAAATTAGACAGTGCCGAATTAGACAGCGTTTTTCATCAAACGGATCATCGTTTGGCGATCAGAAAAGAAAAATTCGCGTCGTAATCATTAATTGTGTTGTGATCGTTATTTTGACGATTATCTGCCTGCATAATTTTTTGATTTTTATATTTTGCTCCGAAAATAAAAATCATTTGTTGCACGAAAGATCACCAAATTACCAATTGAGATATTCTGAAATTCTCGATTAATCTGAAAATACTGAGAGAACACTTATCCTCAAAAATTAGGTTAGCTGTTTTGGCAAGGAGGGAATGAGTTGCTGTTGAGTTTATTGTTTTTCCAAAATATTTTTCATCATAACTAATTGATTTTTATCGCTAAAAACTAATAACTAGTTTTAATCAAAACCAATTAAACTCAAACATGATTATGATTTAGAGATTATTTCCACAAAGAGAAAATATTATATCGTATTTGGTGATATTAAAACAAGCAAACAAAATACAAAATATCTAAATTTATAATGTAGGAGTATACAAGGTAAATTCACCGAATTAAAAAAATAGTGGGGTTATGGAATTTTAGATAGACTTATTAATGTTATCTCTATGGACCTAGTAAAAGTTAGTAGTAGGTAGTAGTTATGTTACAAAAGTATAAAATTATTTGCTTTGGAGACTGTATAAATACACTAAGCAGTCTCGGGGGAAAATCTAGCTACATTTCTACCATACGGATATTTGGTAACTATAGTAAGGTAAGAAGGGAGGAATATATAAGAAGGGTTAGATGGAGGGGCAGGGATCTAGATTTGTGGGAACCAGAAATAATGACACTCGTTTCCCCATTCTGTAAGACTATCCCCTCATTCAACCACTTCCTTCGTTTTCACATCTTGCCAATGTCATTTGAAATATTCAGTCTCCAATACATCTAGAAAGCAACAAACATACATTTTAGCTATAACCGTAGTATATTCTGAACCGTAGTCAATCAGTTCACAGCGCTTGCGAGCCAATTTTCAAGCCAATCCCAGCACCTAGCTTTTGCCAAGGGCGGAATAGCGAATGCTTGCTCTAGCCGTTGGATGGGTAGGTTTATTGGTTTACCCATGAAAAAAAGATTAATTTAAAGATCGGTGATTTAATTTAAAGATTGCTGATTTAATTTAATAATAGTTTTAATGTTGAAGTCACCACTAAATTATTAAATATTATTTTAATGATTTCGTTCTATACACCAGATGCAGTAACCTTCCATACCATCCCGTGTCAATAGTGTACAGGGGCGGAATAATGGGGGTTAAGATCCACTATGTTGGTAATGTCCTTATTTTTTAAGTTCCACTCACTTACGTGTGGTCTGGGGGTTTCCCTTCGTATACCCTTTAGGAGGAAGGGGTTTCTTTTATTCGCTAATTGACCCCACAAAGAAAGCGGGGCCTTAAAACTGGCCATAGTAAAACTCTAACACCAGCCAAACCATTAGGGACTGCTTTTCCCCCAAGAGTTCTCCACATAAATCCGCCCATGGTTGTATACCCTGATGACCTTGGTATATAAGTATAACTGCCCCGTTCACGACGAATTTTTTTGGGATTGTGGGGAATTAAGATGAACCACTTGGAATTAATTTATTATTTATTTCGGGAAACTGAAGAATTAAAACGCTTTGCTTAGTTTTATTTTTTTATTTTTCACAGAATCGTTTTGCCCCCGCAACTGTACGTATATATGTGTTATAATATTTATTTATTCATGGTAAAGAAATGTTCTCCTTCAAGCATGATGAATGTTTCTGGAATATTTTAAAATTTATTACTTACAACGTAAGAATTAAAATTTGGGATCGAATTAGAAGAAAAATGAAAAATATTTCTTAAAAAAAAAACCTACACTAAATGGATCCAATCATCAAACTATAAAAAAAATTAAAATTTCTTTGGCTCAAAAACTCTTTAAGTAAGCTAAAACATAATTGATATAATGAGATTTTATTTCTCTAGCGTAAGTGAAAGTTGTCGGTTTAAAACATTTATAACTAAAAAGGTTGGAAAATATTGGGGCTAAATTTACATAGATTAGTATAAAAAGTAAATTTTTTAGTTACGCTGGGGGAGAGCTCGATTTGAACCTGGTTCCGTGTCTTGGTAATCATGCACTCTAACCGTTGAGCAACCTGGTTCTATAGTTTCAAGATATTTTAAAATTATGATCTAGATTTCAGGCCGTATCCTCATGTAAAATCTAACATTGAATTGCATTGAATAGATCAAAGAATTGGTAAACTTGATTCAAAAAGAAAATATATCTAACACACATTTATTTAAATTAAAACATTTGAAAAGAATTTCTGAGTTAAATCCGAAAAAATGGATCAAGTATTGCGGGTTATGGTTGCCACAATATTTGCAAGTCATGTCTTTGGCGATTGAGGATTGGCGCCAGTTTTAAAATTGGGATTACTTGCTGAAAGCAGGAGCTTAAAAAATGGAAAATACGACAAATTCATAGTTTAAAAACTATTGATAAACCATCTGAAATTTGATTTCCTCATGAGTTTGTCACAAAAAGCGATCAACTACTTAAAATTTCTCTGAGATTTGCCCGTTTTTAATTTTTGATACAGAATTTAAATTGTTAATTATACTTGTAGTAAAATAAATAGCACCTGAAAAGTCTAATTATACTGACACTATATGTATTTTAACTACAAGAAAACCATATTTAAAAAGAAATTGAAAAAATTATAGTGGGACTCGAGCAAACAGCTCCTTTAGAATCGTTAGCTAGCTGTACGGATTGGTTGTTTGGTTTGTGCCTGAGCCACAAAATCGTTAGAATATGTGCCCCGTCTACTTTAGGAAAACCTGCCCCAACTCAAATTTTGACCTTTGGGAGCCCCTGTACGAGTGGGGGTTCCACGTTTTTGATAAACAAAAGCATGGTTTGATAGAGTGAGAAATTCTCTTTCAGTACAAGTATTATCAAATTAGTCAGTTAAAATTTAATGGGCTTTTTTACATTTTTAGTAAAAATCCAAAAGTTTACGCAAAGTGTTAAATATTGAAAAAATCGCATTTGTGACTAAACTAAAAAAGATATGAAACTGAAAGTACATCAGAATGTGTGTGAAGTGTTGCTTTATCATCCAGTTTATTCGTTGGGGTGATCTGGTTGCTCATTTAAAAATAAAGGGCGTTGGAAAATTTGCCCCAGTGGAAAACTAGCCCCGGTCTCCCCTACAGTTGGAGTAAAAAGATATTTTTGTGTTTAAGTTGTCTTTCCACACCGACATTTATTCATTAAAATAAACAGAGATAATATTGAAAAGTCATTTATTAAAACGGATATCATAGAAATAAAAGAATGAAATATATTATTATATTTGATTTTTTATTTCATAAAAAAGATAACAACTAAATTGCGATAATGAAGGAACGCAAAACGATAACTATCAAAGAAAAAACCTTAAAACGTCGTAATTAAAATATTAAACGTTATCAATATGGAAAACACTACGAAGACATCTAAATAAAAGGGAACTGGAAACTACTTAAAATAATATATTATGGCTTTTGATTTTTCACAAATCGCACAAAATTGAAAACATTCCGAAACAAATATTTGATTTACTTAAAAGAATGTGTCAGAGTTGAAGAGAATACAACGAAAATCACAAGAGTTTGAGTGTGTCATATGAGGCAAAAGTAAAGAAAGTTGCACGAGTTTCACAGTTAATTTAAAAAAGTAAGCAATTCAGGATAGATAAAATACTTTAAAACAATGTTAATTCAGACAGTTAAAAAAACACTCCAGATTATAGAATTATAAATCATCCTCGCAGCATCCTCGGTTTGTTAAAGAAAAAAATTCCACCAAGACGGGGATCATTACTAATCCAGAATCTTTTGTTCCAGACCCCTTTATCTTATCCCGAGAGACGGAATGAGGACAATCCATATGTAGCGGTTGTAACTGTGTCCACGGCTCCCAAACTTTGTAACTTTAACCGCGGCGTTTAGCTCCGCCCTTCTCGCTAAAAAAACGAAAACTGAAACTTTCCCGCGCGAGAGACGGACGAACTCACTTTCTCCTGTTGTGTAGACTCTCTCTCTGCGAAGAGACAAAACGTATCTAATTCCAAAATTATGTGTTTGTGAAGTAATAAATGTTTGTGATTACCAAAGCCTACTTACTACCAGCCGCTTCGCATCAACAGTGGTGACCTTGTTTGAAGAATGCGTTTCTGATGGCATTCCTGGAGTCTTGTTTCGTTTTCGCATGCGGCTGGTAACGGTTGTCTCGGCGCCGGCATTCACAGGTTAGTCTGTTTTCGCTATTCGAGAGAGTGATTTTTCTTTCTGTGACTGTATTTTTCGAGCCCTTTTGTCATCATGAATCCTAATGTATCGAATTCCCCTGCCCCGGTAAATAATCCTAATGTTTCGAATCCCCCTGCCCCGGTAAATAATGCTAATGGTCCTGCCCAAGCACAAACCGAAATTCATCGGGTTGGGTTACGGATGCCTGTATTCTGGAGACAGAATATTCAATTGTGGTTCAAGCAGGTAGAATCATCCTTTCTTCTGTCGGGTATTACTACTGACGAAACTAAGTACGCCAGTTTGGTTGCGTCTATAGACGCCGATACTTTGAATAGTGTTAGCGACCTGGTTTTGAACCCCCCTGACACTGATAGGTATACTACACTGAAAGCTAGGCTCATTGCAGAATTCGCGGATTCTGAAAACAAAAAGTTAAAAAAGTTGTTAAGTGATCTGCAGTTAGGGGATAATAAACCCTCTGGCTTGCTCCGAGAGATGCGCCAGGTAGCAGGGCAATCAGTTAGTGAAGATTTCATTAAAGGGTTATGGATGCAAAGGCTGCCTACGAATATACAGACTGTTTTGGCTCCTTCTAATGATTCTCTGTCACAGTTAGCGATAATGGCCGATCGGGTCCATGAAATTACTTGCGAGGCCCCACAGGTTTTCGCTACCGCGGATCATGTGTCACCCACGGTCTCTATAAATGAATTTAATGAGTTGAAAAGCAAAATTGATAAACTTTCTAAACAAATGGAGCGTTTAGCTCGAAACCAAAAGCGGTCTAGTTCAAAGTATAGGGGACGATCAGCTGAACGTTCTTCTGAGAATGACTACTGCTTCTATCATAGTCGGTTTGGAGACAAAGCTAAGGACTGTCGACCTCCCTGTACGTATAATAAGGACCAGGGAAACTCCTAAACGCTGCCACTCAATCGGACGTGGGTGGTAGCGATTTTAATGTAAACCCCCTTTGTAATAGGTTGTGTGTTTATGATAAGTCCACGAATTGTAAATATTTAGTTGACACTGGTAGTGATGTGTCCTGTATCCCCTTACCGGTCAACTTAAGTAAGCCAAAACCAGATTCCTTGGAATTGTATGCGGCAAATCAGTCAAAAATTAAAACGTATGGAAAAAAGTTGCTGCATTTGAATTTTGGTCTTCGGCGTGATTTCAAATGGCATTTTATCATAGCCGACGTGTCTATGCCAATCATAGGCGCGGATTTTTTGAAAAATTTTGGCCTACTTGTTGATTTAAAACACCGTAGACTTGTAGATGGAGTTACGAATTTAAGCTCATCAGGAACTTTTGATCGCTCCCAACATACCTCGGTAAAAGTTATAGTTGAAACTACAAGTTTCCATGCCATTTTGCAAAGATACCCTGCTTTAACTGACCCAACCCCTTCATTCAACTCTGTGAAACACAACACAGTACATTTCATTGAAACTGTTGGCCCCCCAATCCATAGCAGACCCAGAAGGTTAAATCCCAAAGTCTATGAGGCTGTAAAAAAAGAGTTCCAGTTTATGGTTGAGAAGGGAATTTGTCGTCCATCGAAGAGCCCCTGGGCAGCCCCTTTACATGTAGTTACTAAGGCCACTGGGGGAATCAGACCTGTGGGGGATTATCGTCGTCTGAATTCAAAAACAGTTCCTGACCGATATCCCATTCCCCATATACAGGACTTTACCCAGGCTCTGCATGGAATGAAACTCTTTTCCAAGTTAGATATTTTCAGGGCTTACCATGCGATCCCCGTAAATGAAAGCGATATCCCCAAAACGGCAATAACCACACCTTTCGGGTTATTCGAATTTCCCTTTTTGAATTTTGGACTTTGTAATGCAGCGCAGTCTTTTCAACGATTTATAAACGAAATTCTAAGGGATTTTTCGTTTTGCTTTGCTTATTTAGATGATATACTGATTTTTTCTAAAGATGCTGAAGAACATGAATGTCATCTAAACCTTATTTTCCAACAACTGCTAAACTATGGGATAAAACTAAATACCTCTAAGTGTATTTTGGGTGTTTCTGATCTATCCTTTTTGGGGCATAAAATCTCCCAGGAGGGAATTCAACCCCTTGCTGATAAGGTTCAAATAATTCAGGATTATAAAGAACCCCAAACTAGGAGAGAGCTTCGCGCTTTTCTGGGACTGGTTAATTTTTACCGCAGGTTTATACCCAAAGCGGCAGAACAGCAGGTCATACTAAATGATTATTTGAAAGGTCCTAAAAAGAATGACTTACAAAAACTTGACTTAAGTGAAGACGCTAAACAATCTTTTTTAGAGATTAAGAGACAGTTGGCCAAGGCGACATTGTTGGCTTACCCATCCCCTACTGCTCAGTTAGTGTTAAGTGTAGATGCTTCAGATTTTGCTATCGGGGGTGCACTGAACCAAATAAACAACGGTAAAGAAGAGCCCTTAGGTTTTTTCTCCCGCAAGCTATCCCCTACAGAGCTACGATATAGTGCCTATGATAGGGAGTTGTTAGCGGTATTTGCAACCATTAAACATTTCAGGTTTATGATAGAGGGTCGTCAATTTTGTGTGTATACTGACCATAAACCCTTAACATTTGCATTTAATAAAATCTCAGACAAAGCTTCCCCAAGACAGATCAGACAACTTGATTTTATATCCCAGTTTACCACTGATCTACGTTTCATAAAGGGCTCGGATAATGTTGTCGCAGATTTTCTCTCTCGTATAGCGTCAATAGAAGTGCCAAATCCTGTCGACTTCGAGGCCATTGCAAAGGCTCAGGAGGTGGATGATGAATTAAAATCCCTCCTGCAAGAAGCTTCTCTAGAGCTGAGAAAGGTCACACTGCCAAACTCGACATTAAGTCTCTACTGTGACTGTTCCACCGCAGCTGCCCGTCCCTACATCCCACAGCAGTTCCGGTATGCAGTGTTCAGCTTCTTACACAACCTATCCCACCCCGGCATAAAAGCGACTGCGAAACTCGTCGCTGATCGCTTCGTTTGGCCTTCGATGCAAAAAGACTGCAGGACTTGGACACGTGCGTGTGTTCCCTGCCAACGCGCCAAAGTAAACAGGCACGTCTTCAGCCCCATTGGATCTTTCGTACCACCCTCGGAACGTTTCGAGCACGTCCACCTCGACATAGTGGGACCGCTGCCACCGTCCCAAGGCTACTCCTATGCCTTGACGCTTATTGACCGATTTACACGGTGGCCCGAGGTAATCCCGATGAAAGACATCACCTCTGACTCTGTCGCACAAGCTTTTGTGACTGGGTGGATTTCCCGCTTCGGTGTTCCGCTTCGCATCACTACTGACCAGGGCCGGCAATTTGAGGCTCGCCTCTTCAAAGCCTTAGCCAATACCCTGGGCATCGAGAAATTGCGTACAACAGCCTACAATCCCAAAGCCAATGGAATGATTGAGAGACTGCATCGACCCCTAAAGGCTGCTATCCGTAGCCACATGACTGAACGATGGGTGGATGTCCTCCCTCTGATTCTCCTCGGGTTCCGTTCCGCCCTCAAGGAGGACTTACCAGCGACTGCAGCTGAGATGGTGTACGGCTCCCCTCTCAGGCTACCTGGTGAGTTCTTATTGGGTTCCACTCCAAACCAGGAACCCCTGAGCTTTGTGGACACCCTGAAAAATGCTATGAACAAGCTGAAACCGGTGCCAACAAGGGTTGGCCAGGCAAAGACCTTTGTACACCCTGACTTAAAAGACTGCCCTCAGGTGTTTGTACGTCACGATGCTTCCCGCGGGCCCCTTCAACCTGTGTATAACGGCCCATTCAAAGTCCTTAAACGCACCGATAAATACTTCACGGTCGACATCAAAGGGGTATCCCGCTGCATTTGTGTTGACCGGTTGAAGCCTGCGTTTTTATTGCAAGACAGGACGGAGAAGCACCCGTGCCCACCTCAGCCCAAACCTCCGGAACAGACAGTTGTGTGTGAACCAAGAACTCGATCAGGACGTCGAGTCCGCTTCCCTCAAAGTTTCGACCAGTTCATCGTGTCCTGAGACACTGGTAGGGGAGTGCTGTAGCGGTTGTAACTGTGTCCACGGCTCCCAAACTTTGTAACTTTAACCGCGGCGTTTAGCTCCGCCCTTCTCGCTAAAAAAACGAAAACTGAAACTTTCCCGCGCGAGAGACGGACGAACTCACTTTCTCCTGTTGTGTAGACTCTCTCTCTGCGAAGAGACAAAACGTATCTAATTCCAAAATTATGTGTTTGTGAAGTAATAAATGTTTGTGATTACCAAAGCCTACTTACTACCAGCCATAACCATCAACACATACATAAGAATAAATTAGAATCAATTCGTATTGGGAGAACTGCATGAATAGGAGAACGTTTTCACAAATGTTTCATTGCTCTTTTAAGATATAAGTTAAAACTTTCAAAATTACTTAAGTTTTAGATTTTAAACAGAACAAACTCAAATCCTTATCTAAATAAGCAAAAGTATGCGTTTAAAAACGAAGTTTCTCATATATTTAAATGAAATGTTTTATACCTGCAGTCAAAGATTTTAAACGATGCCAAGACATAATTTTGTATGTCATATACTACTTACTTCTTGCTACGAGCGTCCGGCTAATTGATGCCGATGGCTTTATTTGTATGTCAAATAAAAAAAATATGGAGTCTACGAGAATAGTATCCAAATCCATGAGTACCAATATCTTTGTTCTAGCTATTCTACCAGTGAATTCGTAATTTCAATTAGGTTTGTTTGATATCCATCCAAGTTTCGTAGAAGATCTCCATCTCCGTATAATACGTGGAATCTCCCTTAGCCGCGACGAAAACTCATGACAACTTTGATTTCCTCTTCTTAAAACCCGATGCAGCAGTTTTGAAAGCAATCTTCTTGTAATCTCCTAGCAATGAACTAGTGTAAGATGCAAAGATTTTGTGTTATCCGACTAACTAATTTCTGAACTAATTTCTAACTAATTCTGAAGAAGGGTATATTTTTGGGAAGTGCTTTTTAAATCTCAATGGGTTTAAATAAAATATCCTTCCGAGCCACTCAAAACCACACAAAGAAACCTTTGAAACGAACGAAATTTATGGATAGAAATCTAGGACAAGCCAGATACCTCAGGAGAACAAATTAGGGACGACAGAATCCATAAAGCACAAATGAGCTACTTAAAATAGAAAACTAAACAAAAAACTATCCGCAACAAAAGAATCGAAACTTTGAAAAATCGATTCTCTACGGGGGAGGAACAGCCGACTCGATTATGAAAGGATATAAAAGACGATAAACTAGCAACTAGGTGTGGTTTTTTGGTGCATTTTATTTTCCTTCATATCTTTGGTCGGGATAAGGGATCTATCATCTGAATTTTACTTATAAAACTAGGTCTTCAAAGTGATTAGGACCAATATTAGTCATATTTCATAAACCAGTAACCATGCAGCATAATACCAAGTAGGGAATATAGTGTTTTAAAGCAGTTTTATAAGATGGTAATGGTACTATATTTCAGAATGATTGTTTTTATAAAACTCTTGATTTTATCAGAAACAGTTTTTAACTTTAAAAAATGTTGATTTTTATTGCTTTTTCAATGAAATAATTTAATTCAAATCAAATAACATTTAAAATATATTAAAATTAAATAAATATAATATTATTTAAATATAAATATTGTTTAAATATAAATATATTATGGATTAATTTGAATTTTAAGTACAAACCCATAATATTTTTTTCTACAGCGCTACTTTGATAATACTAACTTCTTAAGTTCAAATATTTCTCTCGGCCTCTTGACATTTCTATAACTTGAAAAGTACTTTTTCAATTCATAGTTTTGGAAACATTTTTAATGATCCCTTTTAGCTATGAATTATCCTACTGTCACTGCATTTAGACAATGCACTGTGCATAACAAGCATAGTTGATTCATAATCCCCTTAAATACAGATTAGTTTTATATTAAGACATTCTTAACCTTCCTACCCCGCATGGGGTCTATTTCGACCCCAAACGCACTTTGACGCTTGATATCTCCCATGTATTTTTGTTTTGACAGTTTCCAATGCTAGTATTCCTTAATAGCGCAAAGTTTTACAATGGGTAAAAATTTTGGAGTCATTATTCATGTCATGGGAGAAAGTCACATATTCCCCCTCTGGGGTCTCCCTCCTGCGACCCCAGGCATGAAAAGCAGTGAAACAATATCAAATAAAGCTATTTTATTTTTTTGTTACATTATTGATAAAACATGGTTTTTATGTTTGTTTAAGCCGTTTAGAGATGTATTACAAAGACATTTTCTTAGAAATTGTCATTTTTTTATAAAAAGATTGCGGCAAAGTACATTGAATTACTCACTATTTCTTAAATTTTTCATTCATATTCCAAGAAAAATATGCTATTTATAGAAATCTTTTGATTATCTAACAGTTAGAACAAAAAAAATCAGACAACTGTCGCCATCACTTCCTGTTGAACAAATTCTTTACAAAAAACAATATAAATTCATGGCTTGTAAATAGGTTTTTAATTTTCAGTTTTCTTAGAAAAATAAGAATTCTTTCAAAGATTTATGAGTATTTACTAAAATTCAGAATGGGATTTCGAAGAATTAGTAAGAAAAATAACCAATTTCGCTTTGAAAGCTTATATAAGACAAGCCAGAAACCTGTTACACCAAATCTGAACCGATCATTTTTTATGATATTATTTCAATTTTAAAAAGGAGTAACGACATTTCACATGTTTCATAATACTAAATAAACTATTCTGGGGCCTGAGCATGATCACATCGTCTTCCAGTCGAAACCCGTCTTCTCGCACTCATGACGTCACATTACGAGACTTCAGCAAAATGTCACAGCACGAAGCTTTCGACTCATTCTCGAAACCCGACAACGACTTCGTTTTTTGCCTACAAGCCGAAACTTTCATTCCGAAACCTCCGGAGCACTCGGTAGCGATTTCGAACAGTGCCGAAAAAATTTACAATGCCTTTTCAGGAAACAATAACATTAATTTTCAGATTAATATTTCTTGTACATCAAGAAGTGGTCTTAAGAATTAATTTTCAACCTTTGGATGAAGCAATATCTTTTTTTTGCGAAGGAACTAAGTTTTCTATGCGTAGGTCAGGGCATGCTCAATGCACTGCAAATCGGCTCTATTAGTTTGAAATTGGATGAATATTCTATTCATAAAAATATACGTCATTAGGTGCTTGTTAGGATGTGATAATTTTTCTTTCATTGTAAAAAGGTATTTTTACACGATTTAGAGATTATATTAATAGAGTAAAAACGTCAGGGAGTTTCAATAACCAAAAGTCATTCAAACCAATCCATTTAGCCTTCCGATTATAGATGGCAGCACACATCTGCGGAAAAAGGAAATGTCGTTTTGATTTTTTAAACAGAGAATATTTGTTGTTTAAAAGGGGTTTTTTATTGCTAAAAGTGTTATTAGGTTCAGGAAATATATCGTAATTATTGAAACGGTCCATGATTGTCAGGTTATTTATTTTCGCTTAGAAGGCAATACAGGCAATATGGCGACCCAGCTACCCTGTTCGATAGGACCACTCTTTTTTGATTGGCCAAACGCTTCTCGATACATTCTCGAAGGAGAAAGCTAGATCTCATGTCGAACTGAACTTCGTGCTACGGCCTTTCGAAAAGCAAACGAAGATTGTGGAATGACAAGAAGGTGTTTTCGGTTACTCCTTTTCGACTTTTGTCGAATAGGACTATAAACGATATGATCATGCTCAGGCCCCTGGGATGACAGGTAGCTCATAATACAGAAAAGAAAATATTTTCAGCTTGATAAATCACTAAAATTAACTGATAAATTCTACCCGTTCAAGGCCGGGTGTATCAGCTAGTATACTTTAAGCAGTGTTATTACAATCATTTAAAGTAAAACAATTTCATTATAGTTTATTTCTGTAATTTAATTATTGTTTGAAGGTTCAGGTGTTATAAAAAACGTGTGTCGAAAGAAACCAAATAACGCCGTAATAGGACCAAAAAATGAGAAAAATACCAAACAAAATTAGAAAAATTACTTTGAAACATCTTTTTAAAAGTAGGAAAATGTTAATTATTTTCGATTTAAGGCATTTTTACCCTTTATTTGAGTCATAGGCACATTTTACGCATGGGGTACTATTAGACCCCACGAGGGGGAATATGTGACTATTTTTTCAAGAGGGTAGGAAGGTTAATATTCATTAATTAATGTAGTAGTTAAATTCACATTAATTATTATTAGTAATACATACAATTGAACAACACTAAAGGGGAATCCTGTCAAATTTAAATCCTGGATGTTATGTAAGGAGTATTAGGTAAATACCCTTTCATAAAACGATAGCTACCATGTGCTGTAAATTAGAATTTCTTAAAAGAGAATAAACGATAATTATCAGGAACGAATAGGATTAATGGAGATGCCTAACGAGTTATCGCATCTTCATTCTGCCATTTAAAATGTGGGTCACCTCAAACAGCGGCTCCATTCGAGTTCGATTCCGACAAAAGACACTTTGAAAAGACTGGTAACGATCCTTGCCATTATACTCTTAATACTCAATCTGTCCAAATCGGTCGTTTATTCAAGTTTACTGCATTGAAATTAGTGGCGATCTGCGTTTGAATGCAAGTCGTTAGTTGGCGTTAAGAGATTCTTTTGCTAATTTGCGTTTCTTGAGAAAAATAGTTTGGGAAATTTGGAGAAGGAGAGAGACAGAAATTTAACTATTCAAGATAGTATTGGCAAGATAGTATGAAGCAAGTATTGGCAAATTGGGTGTGTTAGTGTATATATGTTTAGGCAAAAAAGTTTGAAGGCTAATCAAGTTGAGAGGCTGGCGGAAAATCTCTTGATGTAGTCCCAATTAAAATAATATGATCCAGAAAACATTTGGGGTTTAAGCCGGTTGGTGTTGAATTTGTGTGACCCGGCTCCTACTAAATGCTTGATAGAACAAATAAATGCAGGGTGATCGGAAACACCGGGACAAACTTTGAGGGGGGATAGAGGGGACCAAGACAAGCATATTTTGCATAGGAATGAGGGGGCTCAGATGCACCATTAAAGAGATAGAACCCCTAATGTAATGCGAGGGAGTTACAAAAGACGGTTTTCCTAAGGCCCGTTTTACGAAAAAAAACATAATATAATAAAAAAAAATATATTGCACGTGGTACAGCAGTATCCATACTACTTCCACCATAAATTTGAACAAAATGGGACCACTTTTTAAACGTTGGAGTTAGTTATAAAACGTGCAATATTTGTTCCCTTAGTGTAATGGTACTTTTTATGGAAGTTGGTTTAAAAAATACCATTTTACACTAAGGGAACAAATATTGCACGTTTTATAACTCACCCCACGGTTTAACAAGTGGTCTGATTTTGCCCCCCATTCCTATTTTAAATATGCTTGTCTAGGTCCCCTCTATCCCCCCTCAAAGTTTGTCCACGGTGTTTCCGATCACCTTGTATACCCTATATGTAACGAGTCGCTATATTAAGGGAAGAAATCGTTGCTTAAAAAATTTATAAGTTTAAAACCAATACTAGGGCTTATTCGGTAATTCCTCCATAGGTAAGAAAAGATGGTTTAAAAGGAATTTTTTAGTTATGTAGAAATACTTTCGAAGTAATAAGTAATTAACAATGCTATTTTAGTATATGTAATGAAGGTAGAATTTTAAATTGCAGGATCGTTGCTAATCGTTTTTGGTTAAAACAATCAATTGCTGAATGATAGATCTGTACATTGTATAAAAGGCACAAGGCCAACACAGAAAAAAAAGAAATAAAATAACAAATAACCCCAAAAAGTGTATATTTTTTTGTTTTCCTGGAAAACAAGAGTTGGGAATTTCAATTTTAACTCAAAGGAAGAAGCGCTCACTTCTTTTTGTTGGCAACAAAACGTTACAAAAAAGTCTATCCTTCTAAAGTTTTAAACATTTTGTTTATGCATCTGTAACCGAAAGAACATTGTAATTTTTAAAGAATTCTTGTGTGCGAATCCATTATATAGAAAAAATACCTAGCTTAAAATACCCGAACATAAAATTTTCTCCTGCCTTGTATTTTTGTCACAAAAGTCTCTCTTGGGGACTTCTTATCGCTATCATTATAAAAGTTTTTTTTTCGGTTTACATGCTTTTTAGAGTCGAAAAGAGTTTTTCAATAGTTAGATTTTTTAAAAATAACAAAAAATGTTATTAAGAGCTCTTCCAAGATTTAAAAATGCTATTAGGCAGTCAAAAATTTTAGTATATTATTATTAGTTTTACATATGAAAACAGTTTAATTTTAATTAATTACAACACTTGTGAAGTAGGAATTAAAAATAATCTTACGTTCGACAATGCCTCTTGTTTTCTGTAATTCTGGTATTTATGGATCGTCGGGGGTGCCGATATAGACCTCTCCACCAATGTATAAAATATAGTTAGGAATTTCCATAGTGTCATTTTCGAGTTAATCCTTTACGTAACACAAATTCAACTTAGATATCGTCGTGGAAGATGCAATACAGCACATCTAACATCGGAAAAAGACACAGTTTGATGTAGTTGTCGATTGTTTCAATTGGCAGTGAAATAAATAGCCAAATATGGTTTCGTATGGTTGCTGCTTAAATCGAGTCAAAACCAACACCAGCACATTTATTCATCACCGAAGTTAAGCACTTCCAGGTACGGGCAATACTTGGGAGGGTGACTACTTCGGAACATCGCTTGCTAATAGAATTTCTTATTCTCTTGCCCACATCGAGCATTTTTCTGCTTTTCAGAAAATGATATCCATCATTTCTATTAATTTTGTCTCAAATCATAGATACATAAAGTACACATTATTAATATTTTTTTTGTAAATAGGCACTTTTTCTGTTATTATCAGAATTAATTGTTTGATAACTTTATTTTCAATACAATTCTTATGGGAAAATTTTTTTCTTGCCTCTTATCGGTGCATAAACCAAAAAAAATCATAGGAACATAAAAAATTACAAAACTGTATACATTTTACTTACATTTTAATCACAATAAAATTGTAGCAGGTAAGATACCACGACATAAAATAAAGCATGCTTTATTTGCATTATTCTGGAACTTTACAAAGCTAATTAAAGGAAAAATAGATACATGTAATAAAAAAGTAACACATAATCGAAGAGCCAGTAATATCTTTTTTAAATTAGTTTAATAATATTCGGAGGAATTGTCAAAACAAAATCGCATTTAAAGTAAACCAATATCTTCCACGGTTCATATCTTTCACGCTCTCAAACGGTTTCATCGAGATAGATTCTCTAAATATCAGATCATGACAGATCATGATCTTTGGATCTATGACAGATCATGAAAGATCGTCAACTTTTTTCTGACCACAATGTGAAAATGTGTCAATTAAAACGGCTTACTAGAGCTGTAAAGATGTTTTAAAAATGCTTTTAATACTTTTAGGAGTGAAGCCTGATCAAGTAATCAAATATCTAAGCATCAATTTCTGAAAAAATTTTATTTTACAAAAAAAGCACAGCCATATTAAAACCGCCAAACGAAGTCGCGAAAACTGTCTGGCGAGAAAGAGGATTGGCATATTAAAGGTGCTTCAAATGTTAGATGTGCCTTATTGCATCTTCCACGACGATATCTATTTTAAATCAGAATCACGGTGAAACTAATTGACTAATGTAGAATAATTACCCTAAAGAGCTTATAATCTCTGTATCTATGTGTTGTAAATTATTAAGAGAACTTGTTCCTGAGAAATTTCATAAGACAGAATTTCATGTGAAGATGTTTTCATCACGAACCTGTGTAGCTATGTGTTTTTCCACTCTATTTTTCCTTATAAAATAAGAAATTTTGCTTTTTGTATTAAGTTTTATAAGCAATAAATCTTATTTTTTGTTTAGAAATTGTTTTGCTTTATTCCTCATTTTATAGTCTTTTTGCAAGTCCTTTTTTGATTTCCCCTGTCCTCAGTAAACGATCCCCCATATTCCGAGGAGTAAGAACAGTAATTGAAAATAAGACTAACATTCAATACACGATATTTAAGCCTCAGAATCAGGTTAAATACCCGAAACATCAACAGTTAATATTGAAAGAACCCATTCAAAACGTAGAGCAGGGCCCGATTTAGAAATTTTTTAACACTAGGCCCAACATTCGGGAAGGGGCCCCCTCGTTACGCGGTACCTATGTGTTATCACAACCACGTGGAAGGGTTTTGGTAATTTGGATTGTATTAATACAAGTAAAAATATAAGAGTTTACGTGCATTAAATGTATGTAGTAATATAATCACATGTTTGCATTACATTAGGCTTTATTTGGTCAAAAAGTAATGAAAAGACATTCTAGGAAATATAAAAAGTTATATGTCTACTATAAATTTTAATTTACTTTTAAAAAATTAGGGGGCCCCCAAAATGTTGGGGCCCTAGGCCCGGCCATAGTAGGCCTAATGGTAATTCAGGCCCTGACGTAGAGATCTTATTGCATCAAAGGAAGTGAAATAATCTCAATCTAAATAGCATTTCCTTCAGGACAAATATCCCCAGACGAAATCATGATTATGGTATGGAATCCCAAATGTGAACATCAACATGAAAATCTCATTCATCCGAGTTCTATATACTGCAGATCTAAGCGCCAACCACTTAAGAAGCCATATTCCCAAACCTTTTGTGTAAGGAGAAACTACAAATAGCTTAAGCCTTATCTAAAACGTTCAAATAGAACGAAGAGGGGGTAGAGATCCCCTTGTTGAGTCTGAGGCAATCGAAAGGAGTGATAGATAGTTCCGTTCGAATATTCCTGAAGATAAATCACTGTTCTATTTTCGAAAAGAAGAAGAGAGAAATGGAAGTGTATGATAGATTTTGGAGAGCACTTTTAACAGTTCCTTCAGTTAACGTTTCGGAGGCATTAAAAAGAGAATGTCAGTTTCTTATTCAATTTTCAGCAGGAAAAAGAACGAACGTGAGAAAACTATTTCGTTTTATTGATTTCTTTCGTGTAGACTTGGTGGTTATTGTGCGTTTCTTAGAACTTAATCTTCAAGTTTTATTTAGGAATAAAGGAAATTTACCAGATCAATATGAAATTTAATTATTCTAAACTAATTATTATTATTTTTAAATTAAGCTCGAGTATTGTCGGACTTTAATTTCAATGTCGTTTTGTAGTCTTTGACGATACAAAAAAACAACAACATTTATACTGACATTTACAATGATATTTTCCGACCAATAATGCAAAACTACGTCTGAAGAATCGTTTATAACACGGTGAGGTTTGGAGAACCCGGCGTAGTCAAAGACTGCAAAATCGTCTTTAATTAAGTGGAAAGGCTTCATTTTCAAATGTAATAAGTAATGACACTTTGACCCCCTCCCAAAAAAGTCACCCCAACAACCTGTTATTCTAAAACAGTGTTAAAAATTCTTCGATGCTAAAAAATGAAAAAAAAATTTTCAAAGTAATCTTTTTAAATTTTAGATAGATCATTTTCAACTTAAATCTACCACTATTTTTAACACGAGGAAACTTTATAAGTTTTGCGATTTTTGGTTAGAGGAGAAGAGAACTCATTCGCCCAAAAATTACATTTTATAATATTTCTCTATATATTTATATTATATTGAAACAAAAACTGATTTATTCATAAGTTTACAGCATTCCTTGAGAAATTCTATGCGAATGTACCCCAGAGGGGGGTACATTTGCACACGCTTGGGGCACATTCGAAATCTGCATAAATAATACGGAATCAATTTTTAGAAGCTACCAAATTTCTTGCACATAAAAGTTTACTTTTACAGCAACTAATTAAGCTGAATATTTGTCATTTTTACAAATTTTTACACTTAGAAAAATGTCAACGAAAGTTCAGTGTAGATAACGTTTTCGATAAGGAAAAGAGACCTTCGTGAGAAAACTCATAACGAATATATTGTACAATACTAAAAATATTTGAACTAATTAAATTAAAGTACCTTAAAATACTATATTTAAAGTCTAAAAATGCCTCCGAAATCAAGAAAATCAATTAATCAATCAATTTATTAACAAAAAACAAAAATTTACAAAATTTAAAACATAGATTCACAAAAGTTTACACGGAATTAAAAGAAAAGAAAAAAAGAAAATTGCAAAATACAAGGAAGTATTTTTGAAGTGTTCGAAATGTGCCCCAACTTTTTATGTTCGAATGTGCCCCATATCTACCATCTTTAGCTTTAAGAGTAAAAAATAGTGATTTGTAATTGAAATTGGGAAGCAAATTTATTTGGAATTTACTTTATTGTTACCAGAATAGAAGACAAAATTTCTGCTTTAAAAACTTTCTTGATTGAATTTCTCACGAATAAAATGGAGAAGAAAATTTACTTGGCTCCTTCCAAAGCACGCAATTTTCAGGTTCCAATGGGTCCACTGATTTGAAAATTCAACTGAATTCAGGCAAAGGGTTGTACCAATACAGCTACCTGTTGGTATTTTTTTTTCAGATTTTTAAAATGAATACAACATAGATATAAGTGCCGTGTCCGAATGTGCCCCATGTGGCCCCTCTCCCCTTAAAGCCTTAGGCACTATTCTTTTGAAAAAAAATTTTGTGGGCTTTTAGATTAATTGTAAACACTAGTAGGAAATAAAATAATCCTTTCTGAAAGGCAACAAATTCCCAAGCTTTACCCAATAAACATGGAAAACATTATTTATTCAATAGACATAAGTCTATTTAGACTGTAAAATAGTTCTAGTAGTATGTTAAGCAATAGCTACTCATTAAGCTAATAGTTAGTTTGCAAGCTTAATTAAATAATTCAAGTAGTAACTATTTTACAAGCACAAGGATATATTGGAAATTTCTGTCTACATCCCCTTCCAAATGAGGCCTGCAAGGAACAGCTGTTGCAAGGACACAAAATGGTTTCCGATAGTCACACTCGTTTACTTTTTTGTGAGAGCAAGGTAGTTAAAATAAATGGCTTGATTAGTTTGGTACGTAAACGAACAAAGTTTAAATCGTACGAATAAATAAACATTTGTTTTTATGTCAGACACTGAAATAAATAAAAGGGGGGATACTTGTTATCGCACAAATAACTTCGTTTTCACATGGCCTGTGATATTTTAAACAATGCTAAATTGCTTGTTATGAATGCTTACAAGAATTTTTAGCACATTTTGAAACATTTTTTTTCTCTCTTTTACAAAGCTTTCAACATATCGCTACAATGAAAATATTTTAATATACTTTCAAAACATAGTTAACTTGATTTTTTGTACATTTGAAACCGATTGAATTGGTTAGGCTTAAGCATGTAGCTTTTTGTCAATGGTTTTCATAGAATTGAAAGATTTTATGGAAATTATTCCATTATAATTCCAAAACCATTACATCTATGACACAGCAGTACTATTATACCTGTTTTCATCTAAACTTTTTAATTACAAAAATTTATAATCCTTCAATCCACTTAAAATTGATAACCCTTCATTTTAAATTGAATAAACATTAATTTTCCCTTTATCATTGGATTTCTGCCAGTAGAGAGAAAACGCACTTACTTTAAAAAGTGAGTCATCATCCAACCCTCATCTCTGGACACCCTCAAAAAACTAGAAGTCACTTACAGCAGTTTAAAACAAACCTAATGGAATATTCCCCCGTTTATATCGAAAATCCATGTCACCCCTTACGTCAAATTTCAGGGAAAGGGGCATCTTGAAGTCAAAACTAATTCAACTAGAAAGCCTTCAAGGAGATGAATGAAGGTTGATTGCTGATCCGTGATATAGATGAAGATACCATAAGGATAGAAAAGCATAGAAGGAGTATCGTCTTCGGACAAAAGAGAAGTAGAGGAAACCAAAAATCTGTTGCACTAGATCCCGGGTCGTCTGAACTTTATAGTGATGGACAGATTTTATGGAATTAACATTTTTCAAGGGCACTCTCATCTCTGCATACCATGCCCGTATTTAGGGTTTGTGTCAACTAGTGTCAACCTGTACTACCAGATCTTATTTGAATTTCCTTTTGAATTCACCTTTTTTAATAATTAGTTGTTACATAGCATTGTTTGAAGGATTCATCCAATTAATGAGGTATTCTCACGATTTGAGATAAAATTTTATTAAAATAGTAGATAAAAAACCATGAAGAATGACGTTTACATCAATTTTTTTCGTAGCCTAGTTTCTGAGATATAAATTTTTTAATTTGAGATATCAATTTTTTAATTTGAGATATAAATTTTTTAATTTGAGGTATAAATTTTTTTTTTTGTTTGGGCACGAAAACACTTTCGAATCACAAATCATGTGTTGTGAGGTCACATCCAATAGAAGCCCGTTTTCTGATCACGTGAAAACAGAAAACACAATGGTTTTCATGCGCTGTGACGTCACATCCAATAGAAGCCCGTTTTTCGTAAATGTGACTTTTCTGACGTTTTGGAAAAAATAAAATTGAATTTTAAGTGATTTAAAACACATTTTTGAACTTAAAAATCAGAAATTTGGGAGTTTTAGACCGTAATATATCGAAAAGTATAAAATCAAGCACATCCCTCACTCATGCAAATACCTCATTGTAAAAATTATTTCTTGAACTAATTAATCCATTTTAAAAAGTTCATTGTACTGTAAAGAAAGAATTAATTTGACTTATGAATTTAATCTAGTATAACAGGAAGGGCAAACTATATAATAAAAACAAATGTTTTAAGTTATCTAGAATTTGTAAAATTAGGGAATGCATTATAGTAGTTCACGAATTAATCCAATGTGATAAAGCACTTCTTTTTTCTTCTAATTCAGTGCTTTTCAACCCTTTTCATACCATGTCCCCCACCTAAAACCTTTTAAAGCTACCATGTCCTACCGTTAGTCAATAATTAGATTTTAGTTTCATAGAGGGCAGAGTTTTGGCCTCAAATTATTTTTTTGTCATCCATGCATATATAAGGATCAAATGTATAGTTTTTTAGAAAACTAAAGAGTACGATTCATACCTCCTTAGAAAATCAAATTGCAAAATTTTGTGAGTTATTTTGTTTTACACGCTACAAAAATGTCGTTCTCTCCAGAATTTATTTTAAAAAGATTTCCCTCTTAAAAAAGGTTCTTGGTGTTTAGTAGAGTTTCTCAATTTCTTTAGAGAATACCCAAAATTTTAAAATTCTACTTGTTGTAGGAGACATACAACTCTCGTTGAGAAAGACTGTTCATGTTCAATTAGGAATTGTTTTCCAAGGGTTGCAACCCATTGCTTCTCTAGTCCTTCTTATCCCTACGTAAGATTCCAAATAAAGGGCGGCCGATCCAATATCCGATAATCTTCCTCATAATACGATGCCATTGTTATACGTTGCTTTCTTTGATTGCGAACGACGTGGAGCCAAATGCATTGAAAAGATTTCAATTGTTTTCATCGCTATGAATTTAAAGTTCGATTTGAAAAAGAGACGTGACATTAAAGGTTACCGATATTTCAAACCATAGTTTGTATTATTTAAAAGCGTCCATGTTTTAGAAAATCGATATTTTCCCGCCATAAGCTAAAAGAGCAAATATTCGAGAGTAAAATAATGACTAACTTGCATTAGCGATCTGAAAAGAGATGTTAAAGTACATTTCAGCAAATGGTACATTTCAATCCCGGAGTCCATTTTGACATTAATAGTTTGGATTGGTTAGTTGCAAATCGATTTCGGAAATACTTTTTTTCGGACCATAAGTGAACTTTTCTAATTAATAAAAACCGGTAACCATGAAATCCTTGGAAAACCGGATCCATGTTTTACGAGCATTTGAAAATACCCATGAATGTGCTAAAAATGTTAATGGTGGGAAAACTCGACACAAAGGAATTAAAGAGAATACTCTTATCAAGATTATGATAAAAAGCATTCTTAATTTTTAATCCTATAACCCATTATTTACATTAAATTTAGTGGGTTTCAAAAAAGGGGCCTCACTCTTAAAAACTAAAATATCCGGTTTTGCCCTTGCATAGTTAGGTGATAGAAAATTTAACAAAAGAAAGGAGGAAAAATAAAATTTCCATAAATTTAACGTTATAAACCAATAAACCCGTCAAAAAATAGGGAACATCAGACACATTTAATGAAAATCTACCTTTGAAAACCCAAAACCACTCAACTAATAAAGTAAATCTTACCGACTCTTATGCCAATGCGACGCCATATTAAATTCACTCTCAGTTCAAAAACTGACTCTTCATTCAGCAGTTCCTATCAGCACAACATCCGAAAAATCGACGACACTAACACGTCTCCAAACGGTCTTGCATGTCTACGCAAAGCCGTTAAAAGATGAAAGTAGTGAAAATTCTAAGACACCAGCGTCACAGTCGCAGTTACTGAAGCGAAAGGCATTTATTTATGCAACCCACCTCTAGGGGAAATGCCCCCCTTCCGAAGCCCCCCTCTTTTCCTCGTTTCAAACAATGGCCTTTCGGAAGACCGTAAATAAATAAAAACGTGATTTACTTAACGAGACAGATGTTGCACATTTCGAAGGGAGTACCATCTTTCTTGAAGAAATGAAATGACACATAAAGCGTAACGACTCATAAAACCAAGTGCGTCACTGTAGCTTTACCTTCATGTCCCTTTCAATCCTGATCGGGCCGAATTTCTATAGAATCGAAGGAGGTTTAGGGCGGGGGAGTGCCGCCAGACGGAGTTTACGTCGTCAGGGTTTTAAAGGATTACAGAGTGTAAGTTTCACTTAGGACAAAAAGCGGTCGTGTAGTAAAATCACAATGGTAGGAGTTCCTTTGAAAGATAGGTTTATTTTCTTGAAGTTACTTTTTTTAAAAGGTCGTGAATCTTTTTTTGTTACTTTTAGCATTTACTGGCTCACATCAAGCGATGAAGTCCTTGTCGTCCGCACTGAAGTTTTAAATTTATTTGCACTTTTGTAAGGAGCATAATACTCCCTTATCGGAATTTCAAATCGCTTAGTCTTTTAAACCAGATTAACGGTGTCTGTAGAGCAGGTAGTATAACTCAAATAAGTTGTTGGTTGGATTTCTAAGGTGCAAGGTCCATAACAATCCTATTTATTAATAATTTGGGTATAAAGTGCCAAGCATAGACTTGTTGCAAATCCCTAATTTATAGATCCAATTCAAAGAAAGGAGCCGCATATTTTTTAAAACAACATTTTCATGTTGACAACGGCTATTTTTAATTTTTGGGTCTCCAGAAAATTTCTTTTGGGAGAAAGCAGAAAATAGAAGGAAAATTAAATTTACATAATTAAGAAATTATTCGGACATTGTCCGGGTGTTATTCATGTGTTAAATTATTCGGGTGTGACATAAATATTTAAGTTATTCACAAATTATTTACGTACATGAATGGGCGAAATCTTCATCATAAACACAAAAAGGGGTAGAAAATTTTGATTTATATCGGCAAGGTTAGGGAATTAATGTCCACCAATTGACCTGAAGAATTTTTTTTCAAAAGGAGATTATTTTCATAACTATATCTTTCAGGTTGAATATGTATGATGCCACAGTTTTAGGACAATGAAATATATTATTGCTTTTATGTATTCAAAAACTTTGAAGTTAAGTATTCAAAATATCTTGAATCAATTATTCTTTTTATTTACATTCAAAATTCCCATGAAAGCGGTCTAAAATAATAACAGTTCGGGCGTTACTTGAAAGGTGGATAGAACCGCACTTATAACTAAGTCACGAACGGAAAAGTCATTTATTTACTTCATAAAGTTGAAAAAATATAATTTCTTATCCAACTTCCATTAACCCCTATTAGATTACGAAGATTGTAACTACACATTAAAAATCACTGTCATAAACACTTATAAAGGTATTTTATCATCGTCTCCTACACTCACCGAAACACCTTAATCAACCTTAAAATTTTTTTTTATCTACAACTCAGCTCTTCAACTCCATAAGAGACTAAATGACTAAATGATGACCAAACGAGCAATTTAAAAAGACGCCTTATAATTTCCAATAAATTTTCTCACCTTCCAGTGAAAATTCCCGTCGATTATAGAACCAAAAAATATTTCCCTCAATAAATAAAATTAACGAGACCCGTTTTTAAAATCTTGAGATAATTAATCACTCCATTTGATAAACTTCTCCACAGTCTGATGGAATTAAAGAGCTTCTAAAAACCCTTCAAGCTTTAATTACCGTTCCTTTTATAATTCGTTCAGAAGTGGAGGGGAATTTTAAAAGAAATTTCTAATAAATCGACTACCTAAGGGTAAGTGGGTAAGGTCAAAGCTTCTTATGCTCGGGGATTCAATTTAATCTAGGTACAATGAAGACTGATTAAGTTTATATGAAAACCCTTTGATCGATATGAAAAAGGACTGCTCTTTAAATTTTATATGCCTCTTGTTATCAACATCATTATAGTTTCAGTCCTTCAGTTCAGGAAATGAAGCTATCCAGTTTAAAAATTTATGCAGCGTTTTTACTTCAGGAACACGGAATTTCTAGTTTTTTCAATAGTAGTAACTTCTTTTTTTGCTTGCTTCAGGGCAAATAAATATGAGGTATTGTAAGACTACCCCCAAATAGTTATTATTATATTATAATTTTATTGTTAAACTGTTTAAGTGGTGGTGGGCGGCAGCGAGGTGGGAGAACTATTATTTAGCAAGAACGGGTCGGATCCCTCTAGTAGAAAAAAAATATACGATGATATATTATTAACTTTTTTATGGTATTTTTAAAATATAATATTTTTACAAGAATGCTTTTTGCTTACGTAAGTTAGTTGAATATGTTCATGTAGGGAAAATAACGTTGATTTGATAAAGACAACTTTTAATCCGATCCGATTCCTTTAATTAAGAACTATGCTTAATTAAAACATTGAAATCTTCATAAGGATTTGTCAGTATTAGATTTTGGTCAAGCATTGGTTGATAACTGCTTGATAAGTACAACGAAATTAGTAAATTTTAATGTCACCATTCAACCAAAATCCAACTAATAAAAAAGCTGAGGCTGCATAATACATCAATATCTATGTCTTTATTTATCCAAGAAAAAGTTCAGTTTTAGTGTAATTTTCTTTTTAACCATTTCCAACCATATTTCCAGTAATCACATAAAAGAAAATTCATAAAATCTAATGTCATATCTATTTAGAAACCTATTAAAAGAAACCTATCTCCAAATGATACTATTTATGAGAATGTGAGAAAGCACATAGTCAAGCACAAGGAAAACAAGTAGTAAAAAGCTTAATGAAAAGCCACGAGACCCAAAGGCGAAAAGCAGAAATAATCCCCTTTCTCGCCATGGAGTCAAAATTATGTAGAGGGTACATGCCTCTTCTAAAGCATTGGAATCCACAGAATCATTTTATCAACCAATATCTTGCAACACGTTTACGATTTTATTGTTAACCAAAGCTTGGAAGGGATTTCATTTTGCCACCAGCATTGCTTAACCGTACTACATATATACAGGGTGTTTCAAAATTGCGTTGCACGGCTTTTATTCGGAACCAGCGCCTCCTAGGGTCATGGAAGTAAGGTCTACCCCTAGGTAAGTGACCCTGGAGAATCCATTGAGATGACTTACAGCGCCCCTAGTGGCGAAATTAAAATGTTTAAAAAATTAATTTAAGAACTAAAGAAGATAGAGCAAAAACCCCAGTGTGAGTATTGTTGCCAACGTCACGAAGAACTCACTGAAAAAAATTTGATCAAAATATCTTGAATATTCACGGAGATATTAGCATGTGAAAATAGCACTTTTTCAGGGGTCAAAAAGTAAAAAGGTCGCATATTTGCAAATTTTTTTTGGTTTTTTGATTAAATTTTTTGTTCTTTCAACTAAAAAAACACAAAACTACACAATAACACTGAAAAATTGGCAAATATGCGAACTTTTTACTTTTTGACCCCTGAAAAAGTGCTATTTTCACATGCTAATATCTCCGTGAATATTCAAGATATTTTGATCAAATTTTTTTCAGTGAGTTCTTCGTGACGTTGGCAACAATACTCACACTGGGGTTTTTGCTCTATCTTCTTTAGTTCTTAAATTAATTTTTTAAACATTTTAATTTCGCCACTAGGGGCGCTGTAAGTCATCTCAATGGATTCTCCAGGGTCACTTACCTAGGGGTAGACCTTACTTCCATGACCCTAGGAGGCGCTGGTTCCGAATAAAAGCCGTGCAACGCAATTTTGAAACACCCTGTATATATGTAGTACGGTTAAGCAATGCTGGTGGCAAAATGAAATCCCTTCCAAGCTTTGGTTAACAATAAAATCGTAAACGTGTTGCAAGATATTGGTTGATAAAATGATTCTGTGGATTCCAATGCTTTAGAAGAGGCATGTACCCTCTACATAATTTTGACTCCATGGCGAGAAAGGGGATTATTTCTGCTTTTCGCCTTTGGGTCTCGTGGCTTTTCATTAAGCTTTTTACTACTTGTTTTCCTTGTGCTTGACTATGTGCTTTCTCACATTCTCATAAATAGTATCATTTGGAGATAGGTTTCTTTTAATAGGTTTCTAAATAGATATGACATTAGATTTTATGAATTTTCTTTTATGTGATTACTGGAAATATGGTTGGAACGCAACGCAATTTTGAAACACCCTGTGTGTGTGTGTGTGTGTGTGTGTGTGTGTGTGTGTGTGTGTGTGTGTGTGTGTGTGTGTGTGTGTGTGTGTGTGTGTGTGTGTGTGTGTGTGTGTGTGTGTGTGTGTGTGTGTGTGTGTGTGTGTGTGTGTGTGTGTGTGTGTGTGTGTGTGTGTGTGTGTGTGTGTGTGTGTGTGTGTGTGTGTGTGTGTGTGTGTTATAACACAATTATAATAAAAGAGAGGTAAAGAGAGACCAATATAATTCTCGAACGTCGAGATATAAAACACAGGCTCAATCAAGTTTCCATTACAGGATCTTTACATCTAAAATATTTATCTGCGAGGCATATAATGCAAAATAATTCATTTTCTTTAAATTAATATCATTTTATACACCACCATTCCAACGAAAAAAAAACAACCAACCACCTGCTATACAGTTATATCCCAGTACAATCAATGGGAGAAACCTCTTCCCATCCGAGATACCAGAATCTTTTATTACTTGTATATAAAAAATGAAGGAATCAACTCATAGGCAATTCCGGGAGTTAGAAGCCTATATCTCTACCGAAATGTATCCTAGATGATAAAACCTCTCTCTCCCTTATCTTTTTGTTGCGTCTCCGCTTGCTGCTGCGTTTAATTCTTAACGATGGCCACTTGACACTCCCAGTGAAAAGGAGAGTCCGATACTAATGGGCAGATCGTGATGCCCGGAAAAGTAGAGATGAGATGCGTAGAGAGAGAGAGTATGCCAGCAGCCCTGTTGTGACCAAGATAAACTTATTGTAAAGCTATAGGAGAAGATTTGAGAATTCGCAAACAATATTTGATAGAAAATGTTCTATTTAAAAATTAAGTAATATATTATCATTATGTATAAATTAGCGATACCTTTTTGTTGATAGCCAAGTTAGATTTTCATTGGAATTATGTTCAAAGTTTTTACTATAGGAGAGGCTGCTGTACCAGAAGACATTTTTAAATTTGGAAATAAATTAATATTTGAATTGGTGGTCGAGACATTGCATGTAAACAGATGCTACATAATTGCTAACGAGAAGTTAAAAAAGTTAAGTAAATATAATAAATTCGCTGTTCATTGATAGCAAATATTAGTGCATCCCTTTATGAATTGTTTTCACCTCTAACGACGATCTGATTAAACGTCATTCGAGTATAATTTAAGTATAATTTAGATATAATTTTGAGTAATATAATTTAGGTATATTAATACACCCCAGACAGACCCTGGCACACCCCAGACATTAATCATATAGCATGATTAATGTGTCCCATGTTGTAGGAATGAGGAACTTGCATGATTTTTTTTAATTTTTTTAATCGACTAGGGAGCTACCGCCCCCTGCTCGCTATCGCTCGCCAACCCCCGTTAACTGCTGACGCTGATACTTAAGGATCTCTTTGCCATCCTCACAAAACACAGCTCACAGCACTTACTCATTTTATAAAACATTCTTAAAACAGGGGAACTACTTCTCTGGGGTATTCTTTCAAAAAAGGGGAATATTCATTCAGCGGCGAAATTTTAACAGTTCCTTTATGGCAATATGAATTGGCGGATCGCCATTTAATTCCAAGAAAATTAGTAACAAAGCAGTGTAAACTTTCATTTACCATTTCCCCAAGGTAATGTTTTTCTCACACAGATCCATTCAGAAGCACTGAAACATCTCCGGAATAAATTTTACTTTCTTAAAATTTGTAATGATTTTCATTGATTGTCTGTGAAAAACGTAGTAATTATCGTAAACATCACGAAAATTTAGAATTTTGCTTCATGAGAACAAATAAACATCGAAATTGTGTCAGTTTCATAGCAATGACACGAATGTTCTGACTTTCGATTTTTATCTTTATTTCTAAAACATTCCCCCGCCATATCTAGTTATGCGTTTTGGCATTATAAAAAAAAGTTACCTTTTACTACCTTAAATAATATAACTTGCAAAAGGATATAAAAATAATTATTATTGTAATAAATAAATGCAAAAGTTCAAAATTTCTGAAAGCGAGTTTATATTTTATTGTAAATATAGTAATGATTAGGTTGCCACAACGACAAAGATAATTATATAAATATGAATTAATCTCTCTATTCTAAAAAAAAGTTTTTGTAAATGGTTTCCAGAGAAAGGCTTTTTAATTACTGATCCGTATAACATGTTTTTGGTATCAAACTGTTCGGATTCTTTTGAGGATGTGCAAAGTGCCTTTAGAATTTCTAAAAAAATTCTCAATTCTAAGATATTTCCATTTTTCTGGATTACGGATAAGGTTGCAGTTAACAGCAAGAAACTGTCGTACAATTTATTATACCTCCAATCACAATGACCAACCGACGCTACTCATTAACGATGAAAATAATTCCTTTCACGCTTTGAAAATGCGCTTCAAAATATGTACTTTCTAAATAAAATATTTTTAAAAGACTGATAAGAGTTTTCCAGAAACTCACAGATCTACTATTCAAGTATAGAATTTCACACACCAAAATTAATTGTTTGTAAACATTGAGTGCAATGTAGATTTTGCCTCTTATCATTTTTAATAGCTTAAATAGTATTGTTTAAAAAGTCTGTTTTAAAACTAAAACTTGAATGATAAAACACTAGATATTTTGACGAGTTACTAGGTACTATATTAAATTTAACAGATTCATTGCTGAACGTTTTTGTAAATATTGAATAAAAATAGCACGAGCAGACTTGATGGATATTTTCAAGGAAAACGTGTTGATTAAATTATTGATAATTTAACCAATAAATATTCTAACTTTTAAGAGAGTGTGCTTCAAGAAAGTTGGTTGAAGTTTTTTCTACTAATTGTTATAACGAATGTTTTATAAATAAATAATTTTAGTGAGCAGGGTTTTGTGGGGATTGCGAAGCGATCCGAAAGGCCCTGCGTCAGCAGTTAACGGGGGTTGGCGAGCGATAGCGAGCAGGGGGCGGTAGCTCCCTAGTTATTTAAAAATAAAAGATAAATTAATTATACATTAGTTTTAAATATAATTAAAATCGTTTGAACAGCAAAAATATAAATATTGTTAAAAAGAATCCAATATATATTTTTTAAATTAGTGTGATAAATAGAAAGATGATTATTTAATGTATTTGAATGTTAAAAAACCAGTGAAATATATTTTCAATTGTTTTAAAATTCATAGTTTCTTGCTTTGTAACTGCGACCTTATCCGAAATCTAAAAAAATGGAAATATTTTAAAATTAAGAATTTTTTTGAAAAATCGAAGGGCTTATATACTCGGAAATCTGGAAAGAATTCGGACATTTTGATACCATATATGTGTCATTTGGTTCAGTAATTAAAAAGCCTTTCTCTGGAAACCGTTCACCAAAAACTTTTTTTTAGAATAGAGAGATTCTTCTTGCAAAAATAAGCAACTACCCAAAATTTTAGGCCGATCGAGAAATTTTTTGATTACCAAAAAAATTAACAAAAAATCCCTTTTTAAAAGCGCGCGAAAACGCCAAGAGTTTGGGATGTGACGTCATCGTACGATAAACATTGTTGGAAAGCAATGGAGTTGATGGTATGACTGTTGACATCTTGAAACAATGAGCGTTTTCAGTCAGTCACACACACACACACACACACACACACACACACACACACACACACACACACACACACACACACACACACACACACACACACACACACACACACACACACACACACACACACACACACACACACACACACACACACACACACACACACACACACACACACACACACACACACACACACACACACACACACACACACACACACACACACACACACACACACACACACACACACACACACACACACACACACACACACACACACACACACACACACACACACACACACACACACACACACACACACACACACACACACACACACACACACACACACACACACACACACACACACACACACACACACACACACACACACACACACACACACACACACACACACACACACACACACACACACACACACACACACACACACACACACACACACAGGGTGTTTCAAAATTGCGTTGCGTTCCAACCATATTTCCAGTAATCACATAAAAGAAAATTCATAAAATCTAATGTCATATCTATTTAGAAACCTATTAAAAGAAACCTATCTCCAAATGATACTATTTATGAGAATGTGAGAAAGCACATAGTCAAGCACAAGGAAAACAAGTAGTAAAAAGCTTAATGAAAAGCCACGAGACCCAAAGGCGAAAAGCAGAAATAATCCCCTTTCTCGCCATGGAGTCAAAATTATGTAGAGGGTACATGCCTCTTCTAAAGCATTGGAATCCACAGAATCATTTTATCAACCAATATCTTGCAACACGTTTACGATTTTATTGTTAACCAAAGCTTGGAAGGGATTTCATTTTGCCACCAGCATTGCTTAACCGTACTACATATATACAGGGTGTTTCAAAATTGCGTTGCACGGCTTTTATTCGGAACCAGCGCCTCCTAGGGTCATGGAAGTAAGGTCTACCCCTAGGTAAGTGACCCTGGAGAATCCATTGAGATGACTTACAGCGCCCCTAGTGGCGAAATTAAAATGTTTAAAAAATTAATTTAAGAACTAAAGAAGATAGAGCAAAAACCCCAGTGTGAGTATTGTTGCCAACGTCACGAAGAACTCACTGAAAAAAATTTGATCAAAATATCTTGAATATTCACGGAGATATTAGCATGTGAAAATAGCACTTTTTCAGGGGTCAAAAAGTAAAAAGTTCGCATATTTGCCAATTTTTCAGTGTTATTGTGTAGTTTTGTGTTTTTTTAGTTGAAAGAACAAAAAATTTAATCAAAAAACCAAAAAAAATTTGCAAATATGCGACCTTTTTACTTTTTGACCCCTGAAAAAGTGCTATTTTCACATGCTAATATCTCCGTGAATATTCAAGATATTTTGATCAAATTTTTTTCAGTGAGTTCTTCGTGACGTTGGCAACAATACTCACACTGGGGTTTTTGCTCTATCTTCTTTAGTTCTTAAATTAATTTTTTAAACATTTTAATTTCGCCACTAGGGGCGCTGTAAGTCATCTCAATGGATTCTCCAGGGTCACTTACCTAGGGGTAGACCTTACTTCCATGACCCTAGGAGGCGCTGGTTCCGAATAAAAGCCGTGCAACGCAATTTTGAAACACCCTGTATATATGTAGTACGGTTAAGCAATGCTGGTGGCAAAATGAAATCCCTTCCAAGCTTTGGTTAACAATAAAATCGTAAACGTGTTGCAAGATATTGGTTGATAAAATGATTCTGTGGATTCCAATGCTTTAGAAGAGGCATGTACCCTCTACATAATTTTGACTCCATGGCGAGAAAGGGGATTATTTCTGCTTTTCGCCTTTGGGTCTCGTGGCTTTTCATTAAGCTTTTTACTACTTGTTTTCCTTGTGCTTGACTATGTGCTTTCTCACATTCTCATAAATAGTATCATTTGGAGATAGGTTTCTTTTAATAGGTTTCTAAATAGATATGACATTAGATTTTATGAATTTTCTTTTATGTGATTACTGGAAATATGGTTGGAACGCAACGCAATTTTGAAACACCCTGTGTGTGTGTGTGTGTGTGTGTGTGTGTGTGTGTGTGTGTGTGTGTGTGTGTGTGTGTGTGTGTGTGTGTGTGTGTGTGTGTGTGTGTGTGTGTGTGTGTGTGTGTGTGTGTGTGTGTGTGTGTGTGTGTGTGTGTGTGTGTGTGTGTGTGTGTGTGTGTGTGTGTGTGTGTGTGTGTGTGTGTGTGTGTGTGTGTGTGTGTGTGTGTGTGTGTGTGTGTGTGTGTGTGTGTGTGTGACTGACTGAAAACGCTCATTGTTTCAAGATGTCAACAGTCATACCATCAACTCCATTGCTTTCCAACAATGTTTATCGTACGATGACGTCACATCCCAAACTCTTGGCGTTTTCGCGCGCTTTTAAAAAGGGATTTTTTGTTAATTTTTTTGGTAATCAAAAAATTTCTCGATCGGCCTAAAATTTTGGGTAGTTGCTTATTTTTGCAAGAAGAATCTCTCTATTCTAAAAAAAAGTTTTTGGTGAACGGTTTCCAGAGAAAGGCTTTTTAATTACTGAACCAAATGACACATATATGGTATCAAAATGTCCGAATTCTTTCCAGATTTCCGAGTATATAAGCCCTTCGATTTTTCAAAAAAATTCTTAATTTTAAAATATTTCCATTTTTTTAGATTTCGGATAAGGTCGCAGTTACAAAGCAAGAAACTATGAATTTTAAAACAATTGAAAATATATTTCACTGGTTTTTTAACATTCAAATACATTAAATAATCATCTTTCTATTTATCACACTAATTTAAAAAATATATATTGGATTCTTTTTAACAATATTTATATTTTTGCTGTTCAAACGATTTTAATTATATTTAAAACTAATGTATAATTAATTTATCTTTTATTTTTAAATAACTAGGGAGCTACCGCCCCCTGCTCGCTATCGCTCGCCAACCCCCGTTAACTGCTGACGCAGGGCCTTTCGGATCGCTTCGCAATCCCCACAAAACCCTGCTCACTAAAATTATTTATTTATAAAACATTCGTTATAACAATTAGTAGAAAAAACTTCAACCAACTTTCTTGAAGCACACTCTCTTAAAAGTTAGAATATTTATTGGTTAAATTATCAATAATTTAATCAACACGTTTTCCTTGAAAATATCCATCAAGTCTGCTCGTGCTATTTTTATTCAATATTTACAAAAACGTTCAGCAATGAATCTGTTAAATTTAATATAGTACCTAGTAACTCGTCAAAATATCTAGTGTTTTATCATTCAAGTTTTAGTTTTAAAACAGACTTTTTAAACAATACTATTTAAGCTATTAAAAATGATAAGAGGCAAAATCTACATTGCACTCAATGTTTACAAACAATTAATTTTGGTGTGTGAAATTCTATACTTGAATAGTAGATCTGTGAGTTTCTGGAAAACTCTTATCAGTCTTTTAAAAATATTTTATTTAGAAAGTACATATTTTGAAGCGCATTTTCAAAGCGTGAAAGGAATTATTTTCATCGTTAATGAGTAGCGTCGGTTGGTCATTGTGATTGGAGGTATAATAAATTGTACGACAGTTTCTTGCTGTTAACTGCAACCTTATCCGTAATCCAGAAAAATGGAAATATCTTAGAATTGAGAATTTTTTTAGAAATTCTAAAGGCACTTTGCACATCCTCAAAAGAATCCGAACAGTTTGATACCAAAAACATGTTATACGGATCAGTAATTAAAAAGCCTTTCTCTGGAAACCATTTACAAAAACTTTTTTTTAGAATAGAGAGATTAATTCATATTTATATAATTATCTTTGTCGTTGTGGCAACCTAATCATTACTATATTTACAATAAAATATAAACTCGCTTTCAGAAATTTTGAACTTTTGCATTTATTTATTACAATAATAATTATTTTTATATCCTTTTGCAAGTTATATTATTTAAGGTAGTAAAAGGTAACTTTTTTTTATAATGCCAAAACGCATAACTAGATATGGCGGGGGAATGTTTTAGAAATAAAGATAAAAATCGAAAGTCAGAACATTCGTGTCATTGCTATGAAACTGACACAATTTCGATGTTTATTTGTTCTCATGAAGCAAAATTCTAAATTTTCGTGATGTTTACGATAATTACTACGTTTTTCACAGACAATCAATGAAAATCATTACAAATTTTAAGAAAGTAAAATTTATTCCGGAGATGTTTCAGTGCTTCTGAATGGATCTGTGTGAGAAAAACATTACCTTGGGGAAATGGTAAATGAAAGTTTACACTGCTTTGTTACTAATTTTCTTGGAATTAAATGGCGATCCGCCAATTCATATTGCCATAAAGGAACTGTTAAAATTTCGCCGCTGAATGAATATTCCCCTTTTTTGAAAGAATACCCCAGAGAAGTAGTTCCCCTGTTTTAAGAATGTTTTATAAAATGAGTAAGTGCTGTGAGCTGTGTTTTGTGAGGATGGCAAAGAGATCCTTAAGTATCAGCGTCAGCAGTTAACGGGGGTTGGCGAGCGATAGCGAGCAGGGGGCGGTAGCTCCCTAGTCGATTAAAAAAATTAAAAAAAATCATGCAAGTTCCTCATTCCTACAACATGGGACACATTAATCATGCTATATGATTAATGTCTGGGGTGTGCCAGGGTCTGTCTGGGGTGTATTAATATACCTAAATTATATTACTCAAAATTATATCTAAATTATACTTAAATTATACTCGAATGACGTTTAATCAGATCGTCGTTAGAGGTGAAAACAATTCATAAAGGGATGCACTAATATTTGCTATCAATGAACAGCGAATTTATTATATTTACTTAACTTTTTTAACTTCTCGTTAGCAATTATGTAGCATCTGTTTACATGCAATGTCTCGACCACCAATTCAAATATTAATTTATTTCCAAATTTAAAAATGTCTTCTGGTACAGCAGCCTCTCCTATAGTAAAAACTTTGAACATAATTCCAATGAAAATCTAACTTGGCTATCAACAAAAAGGTATCGCTAATTTATACATAATGATAATATATTACTTAATTTTTAAATAGAACATTTTCTATCAAATATTGTTTGCGAATTCTCAAATCTTCTCCTATAGCTTTACAATAAGTTTATCTTGGTCACAACAGGGCTGCTGGCATACTCTCTCTCTCTACGCATCTCATCTCTACTTTTCCGGGCATCACGATCTGCCCATTAGTATCGGACTCTCCTTTTCACTGGGAGTGTCAAGTGGCCATCGTTAAGAATTAAACGCAGCAGCAAGCGGAGACGCAACAAAAAGATAAGGGAGAGAGAGGTTTTATCATCTAGGATACATTTCGGTAGAGATATAGGCTTCTAACTCCCGGAATTGCCTATGAGTTGATTCCTTCATTTTTTATATACAAGTAATAAAAGATTCTGGTATCTCGGATGGGAAGAGGTTTCTCCCATTGATTGTACTGGGATATAACTGTATAGCAGGTGGTTGGTTGTTTTTTTTTCGTTGGAATGGTGGTGTATAAAATGATATTAATTTAAAGAAAATGAATTATTTTGCATTATATGCCTCGCAGATAAATATTTTAGATGTAAAGATCCTGTAATGGAAACTTGATTGAGCCTGTGTTTTATATCTCGACGTTCGAGAATTATATTGGTCTCTCTTTACCTCTCTTTTATTATAATTGTTTTTTATTTTTCTATAGTCAAAACAAAAATAACTATAATTGTTTGAATTTATTGAAATTTGTTTTCTTATTTTTTAGTATTGCCAGAGGTTAACCTTCAAAATAAGCAAAAAACGTTTTTTAGAAAAAAAAAACGAAATTATTTCCGTATGCGTTATTTCGAATTATGGTCGGAATTAGAGGGTCGTCAAAGGGAAATGATACCTTTTTAGTAAAATCCCCTTACTTAAATGGTAAATGCTTTTTATAGAGTAATAAAGAACATATAATTAAAAGTTCTCTAACCTGTCCCTCTCCCAAGGTCTTTCACTAAAAGCCACAAATTATCCTAATAAATTATCTAAATACACATATGGTCGAAAATAATATTTTTGGTTGCCTTTTGGTGATTTCTAAAAAGACGTTCTTTGAAGAGAAGTTTTCGGAGAATAGTTTTTTACTCCGTGCAATGCACACAGTAAATCTTTGAGGGAAAGGTTAGATTTTGTAAAGAAAATATTATTGAGAATAAAACAATATATTTCTCATGTGCTAGTCAAAAAGGACTTCTAGCAATTTGAATTAACTATAACTTTTTAACTCACTTTTGTTATATAATGTTAATTTTTAAAAATGAATGGTAAAATTATTTAAATTTGTTGTCGAAAAACATGTTAAGCTGTTCTTAACTTTATTGATTTTTCATTAAATTTATTTATGCTTTTTTAGTCAGACAGGAAAAGAAACTTTGTAAACCTCACAAGGAAAATTTATAAACTTGCGATAGTTTGGTTTAGTTAAATAGCTTTCTAAGGTATTTCATAGAAAAGCAGTATCAATATATCATCTAACATTCATTTCATATCAATATAATGGTGACAAAGAGATTAGATTGATTGACGATGAATCAAAACCACCGCCTGGTGATTTCGCCATCAAATGGATCTTCAGATTGCTTTGCAGTGAGCACGAGGCAAAAAAAAGTATCAAAATCACAAAACATACAGCTAAAAACTTTCGAGACAAATTCGAAACAGAACAAAATTTTCGAATCAATCGAGAAACCAAATGATTAATGGCCTTCCGATAAAAGAACTAACCGTTCCATTCACGTGTTCGAACATTGTGTTCGACTTCCACAAAGGGTGTTCGGAAGCGCCCGAAAACAAACATTTCACGTTCGAATGGAACAAAACAGGGGTGGATGGGAATTTTTGTTTTACTCTGATGGATGAGTGGAGTGACGGGACCGGCCACCGACGACATTCATCATCATTCCTTTTGGAGGCCCCGGTTGAAAGAAATCGTCTGCAAGTTGGATGGAATGGAATTTGCATTTTGCACAGGGGGGTGGTGGAGACCTAAATACCCATCCGGGGACTTCTTTAATGGGGAGAGTGAAAGGGGGTTTGTGATGGTTTTATGGTGTCATCCGTCTTTGTCAGTCGTTTATCTAAAAACCACCTGTGAATGCGAATGAGAATCACGTTTTGTGGAGAGATAAGGATGATTTTTGCGTTTTAAGGGTTAGATGCTGTTTTTTAAAAGGGGTTTGAATAGAGGAAAGTAGCTTAAAAAGTCAGGCATGGCATGCCCTAAATTTATCTTCATATTCTTTTTTAAATAAAACTAACAGTCGTGAATTCCCCATCTCTTTTCCCATATTTGGGTTAATTAACAGTTCTGCATTCTCTTTTTAGTCATTTAATTACTCTTATTATCTTAGAGAATGTTCATAAATAACAAAAACATCGGGGTTAAATAAGATTGGAGATAAAATTGCATATATTATGCAGAATTAAAAGATTTTTATGATTTATGAGATTTTTCCCTTATATTGCAAGAGAAAAATAGAACGGTATATAAATAGAATCGATTAAGGTATTATTTCAAGGTATCCAAGCTCCAAGAGTAACCCCAACATAAACACTCTCCATTTAATTACTGTCTTCCCAAGAGATACTATCCTACACTATTGAGGTGTCGGCCATTTTAATTGTCGATCGATTTACAGAACCCTTTGATACTTATCGGCATCAATTGCTATCCAAATTCCATTCAATTTGTAATATATAAAAATAATGGAACTTAAGAAAAATGATAGGTATCAAGTATTTCTACAATATTTTTCAATTAAAACATATGTGTACCATTATGACGAAAAGTGTCCTCTTATTCAGTCATGTCATGAAATTAAAACTAAGTTGTTTAAAAAGATTCACGTAGTGATTATCATTTTTACAACCATTTAGTGACGATACGAACTATAGAACACAAGAAAAACCCTTCTATGAATCATAGGAATGATGAAACAATAATGCAAGTTCTTTTCTAATGTAAAAAAATTTTTAAATTCAATACACTATAACTGTATAACTTATAGTTAAACTTGCCGTAATATTTATAAACACTAAAATTCTGGTGAAAAGATATTGTTAAGAGTAACTATAAGTGATGTTCTAAATATGTTTCTTTGAAACTCCTTTGCTGAATACATTTTTCGCCTCCTCAAGAAAAAAGATTAATAGATCCCATTGTTATAGATTTATTAATTTCAAAATGTATATCCATTGGTTCATTTATTAACTAAATATATCTAAGCGTAAATTTAGTTGCACCTGTGAATCCCTTCAATTCTCTACTTACCTCCTTCAGAGAAATGGGGAATCTAAGCTTAATTCCACCTTCGATAAATGTTTCGAATAGATGAGGACCGGTAACAATATCATCATTATTCCAAATAGATTTATTGACTAGGAATCAACTGAGTCGAACACCACCTACAATAGAAAAAATATTTTCAATTACTGGCTACACCAACATGGCTACATTACAACATTAAGAAGAGAGATGATAATAAATTGTAAACCACAATTTTATTAGAACAGTAAATCAATGCGTAAAAAACCTCCAATTAATTGATTGTGTGTAACTAACTTGGAATAAAAATTGCGAGACATTTAATTGGTCATGATAAACCGCTTCTTAAGAGTTAACGGTATAATTTTATCATTTCTCATGGAGGTCATTCGTCCATTGAACAGGAATTGATATTATCAGGGAAATATAAAGCTGGTATTAGGAAATGATGTTATGAAAGACTTCTATATTATAATTAATTGATTATGAGGAGATAAGTGACACATTTAAATAGTATTTCTAACTAACTGAATACTTCTAATTGAAATTTTTATCATTTTATTACCAACCTATAAATCTTAATAAATTCAGGTGGACGGGACTGGGTCAAACCTTGAACAATTAAAACCAATAAAACCACTCAATTTTAAAATTTATAATATGAATCAAGGTACATAAACTAACAAGGTATGCTCATAAGTGACGTCACCCAGGATATAAAATAACGGACCAATCAATGACGAGCATATCAGCCAATACAACTCCATTGCAATGCAACAGATCGTAGATACATCAGGATTAATTGGGTCGATATTATTGAAATTCATTATTTAGTTTGTTTTAAAACTTATGAATACAATCACCCACTTATTTAAAAAAATTAGTATAAAAATATTAAAAAAGATAATTAAAGTGACAGACGATTTTAAGAATTCTATTTCTGAATCTCAAATAAAAAACAAACAAGCTGACTGGACTGTAAAAGGATCATTAAAGGTAAATGCACTAAAAATTTTAATAAATCCATTATTAAATTAAATTAATTAGTGTTAGATTTTAGCTCATTTTCCATATTTTCAAGTACTTGATTTATTTAGATACTGAATATTTTTTGTTTTAAAAATCTAAACTGCTTCGATACAATGGATATTCAAGTTTGACATAGCAGAACAGCGATATTAATTTTATCATAACAAGAATGTTCTGAAAAGTTTTAATGATTGAATATTTGCTTAATATTTTGTTTTCTTTGTATCAGCAGCTGTTTCAATTTCATTTATACAAGTTAGTTATTAAAATCAATAAGCAGAGAGATTGAAGCACATCGTTGTAGAGCTAAAGGTTCATATTTTGATCGGCTATTATTGAGTTAAAATTATTGTTGTAATTCAAAACACTGATAACCTATAAACATGTTCGTAATTGTGTCCAGTGTAAACTGTTATAAAAGTTTCTTTGGTCCTTATTTTAATAAAAATCCCCAAAAATAAGCATTTTCCCATGCTGTGAATAGGGAATATATCCTGGGTGACGTCATTTTCAAAAGCCACGCCTTTTTCGCCGGAAGAGCATACCTGGTTAGTTTATGTACCTTGAATATGAATAAATAAAAATAAAACTAGTATTTTTAAATGTTAGTGTATGAATATTTTAATTGAAAACTACATATTGTTGCTGTGAAATCAAACCGGCATACCTAAAAATGTAATATTGTGAGATAGTTCAGTTTTACTTAGATGAAGGACATCTTTCCACCTTGAAGGTTTTGAAGAAACTTCTATTGCACAATAGATCTGTCTTCTGATAAATAAAATGACTATTCCCGATTTCAGCCATACCGGTCCTACGCGATCTGACGGAGTTTTATTCAACTTAGCGATATGTTGGTTTGACATAAAAATAGACGGGGAAAAGGAATTTTTTTACATCAATAACTCAAAAACTCAATTTTTGCAGATAAGCCGGTTTGATTTTACAGCGACGATATTACTATGCATCGCATTACTGATGATAGCAACATACTATTCATTTCAAAAGAATCCTTCCAAGTATTGTTTACATGTGTTAGTTATTATTAACTGAACTGATTCCTTTCGCTTGCTCGAATTTATAGGAAATTAGAACAATTGAGACTTGAATTACCAACACTACAGCATTTCCATACTCTTCGTACTATAGAGCGTTTAACTATTTTGATTTCGTTAGTGAAATGGTAGCATTTTAGAGTTTAAAGATCGCAATAGAGATCATATATGGAAACTATGTGCCTTTGCCCTTATTTTATGCTCTGTATTCTTAAATTTCAATTTCAGCTTGAAAGTTATTTCACAAAATTTTAATGCAGGTAAAGGCAGTTAATTTCAATAGACAGCTATTTTCTAAAAGAAGTAGTCATTAATGAGTGATTAAAAATGTTCATAATTAGGTAAACGATTATACATTCGTAGCATTTCGTTATAAAAACATAAGAAAACGACATTTAATTTCTATAGTTTCCCGATTCAAATACCAACTGCTTACAAATTAACTATTAGTAAACGTCAAGAAGGACCATCTTGTATGACATTGAACGAATTGCTTTGTCTACTGATCAGTGAAGAAAGCAAAAACAACGATTCGTTGTTTCTTATAACTCAATAGCAAACCTACACCATAAAAGGCCACTGCACCACTAAATCATCCAGGGCAATCCGACACGTGTACTTTTGTACCAGTACCGATACCCTTTGTAACTGTGCCCGCCACTATTTCTCAGGCCTTTTGTCGGGCTCTTTGATGAATGACACGGCGCTCCCGAAAAAAAAAGAAACACCTTCCATTAGCCAGGAATCATTAAACTTTCGTTTTTTATCCGTTGCGTTCGAGACAAAGCGGGGCACATCCACTTTCTTTGTTTCCTGGGGGACAAAAATATATTCCGGATCGATTAATTTTTTGGGGGTCGTTAATAACTCGAGACGGAGGGGGGGTTGGAAAGGTGATTTGTGTCGTTAGTTTCGAAGAGAGAGTTCGTCAAGTGTCGCGTTGTATGTGTCAGTTCTACAGTTAACTTTAAAAGTTCTACTAGCAGTTAACTTTAGTTCTACTAGCAGTTAATTTTAACAGTTAACTAGTTCTACAGTTGTACTTTCTACAGTTAAAATCTGGATCAGGTTAGGCATTTTATTATTTGGATGGAGATATTTTTGTTGTTAAATACTTAAGCCGTTATTAAAGTAAATATTATAATATTAGAATAGCAAATAATATTCATTGTGAAAGTTGACAGATCGGGCGCAATGTGCTTTTGAAGTAAAAGCTACTCATTGACAGGCAGAAGACAGTACAAGAAGTAGAAGACAGCAGGCAGTACAAGAGAATGTTCAAATGTTACGAAAATATATATTTTGGTAAATTTATTTAACCTCTATCCATCCTTGTTGGAGAAAATTTCTCCAGTAGCACTTACTTTTCGTTTTTTGCCAACTTATAAATACTTAAGCAACTGCCGAACTCCCTAACCGTTTATGTAATACAAAACCTTTACTACAACCCCTTTACTAATGATCTAATTTTAAAAGTATAGAGCTTAATTTAATTAAAAAGTTGGTTTGAGAAAAAAAATTAATTCTTAATTTAATAATTAGGCAATTAACTTTCTAATTTTTATGCTGAACTGATGAATAAAATGTTTGTTGAAGTTACTCGAAATTTTCTAAAACACAGAGTCTTTATTTCTTACGTAAGCATCATTCATCCCCTTGTCAGCGAAAATAAGCATATACAGGGTGTTTCAAAATTGCGTTTCACGGCTTTTATTTGGAACCAACGCCTCCTAGTGTAACGGAAGTAAGGTCTACCCCTATGTGAGTGAGCCTGGAGAATCCATTGAGAGGACTTACAGCGCCCCTAGTGGCGAAATTAAAAAGTTAAAAAAATTAATTAAAAAACTAAAGGAGATTGAGCAAAAACTTCACTGAGAGTATTGTTGCCAACGTCATGAAGAACGCACTGCAAAAATTCGATCAAAATATCTTGAATATTCGCCGAGATATTAGCATGTGAAAATAGCACTTTTTCAGGGGTCAAAAAAGAAAAAGTTCGCATATTTGCAAATTTTTCAGTGTTATTTTGTAGTTTTGTGTTTTATTAGTTTAAAGAACACAAAATTTAATCAAAAAATAAAAAAAATATGCGAACTTTTTCTTTTTTGACCCCTGAAAAAGTGCTATTTTCACATGCTAATATCTCCCCGAATATTCAAGATATTTTCATGAATTTTTTTTCAGTGAGTTCTTCATGACGTTGGCAACAATACTATCACTGAGGTTTTTGCTCTATCTCTTTTAGTTTTTAAATTAATTTTTAAACTTTTTAATTTCGCCGCTAGGGGCGCTGTAAGTCATTTCAGTGCATTCTCCAGACTCATTTACCTAGGGGTAGACCTTACTACCTAATGACCCTAGGAGGCGTTGGTTCCGAATAAAAGCCGTGCAACGCAATTTTGAAACACCCTGTATAGCAACCCATATCCCACTCAATTTAACTTAATATTGAACACTTCATTTTTGAACGGCTTAGAAAGGTTTTTCATCGAAGTGTCTGGCGAAGTAAACTGAGATAGGCTAGTTATGAAGTATGACGACGTTTTGAACGAGGGAGTATCGAGTTGGTAGGTTTTACCTCAATAAATAAATTAAAAACGAATTTTTAAAATTAAAGAAATGTATGATATCCAAATAAAAACATCACAGAAATTTAATAATTTAACAAGTATGAGTAAACCCCGTGTCTAAATAGATAGCTTCTCTGACGGTTTTAATGCCTCGTGAGGGGGATAGTCAAAGAATGGAGGGGGGATCTGGGTCGTTAGTTCGAATTCCAAAGAGACCCAGTGTCATAATAAATGTAGCGTGTTCTGCAAGAGACGGCAGACCTTTCGTACGGCCAAAGATAAAGGCAACGCTGTCAGGAGAGATTGAATAGTTCCCATTCTTTATAAGAAGTTATCTGAGAGAAATGCTTCATCCTAATAGGCCGGTACTAGGCCAGAAACGTTTAGTTTAAACAAAAACTGACAGAAATGGAGTGAAATGAATTAAATATCTGACTGAAGTAGAGCTTACATTGAAGAACTAATGTTTTTTGAAAGTTGTTTCTCAAATTGCAATAAAAATTTGGTTGATTTACTGTATGAATTTTCAATTTTAAAATAGCTATAAATTGATAGTAAAGTGACTTTATTTTCTCGTGTGAGCTATTGGTATTTTCTTTTTATTTTTTCTCATACATATCGTAGGGGTTTATTTCTTAGTTTTGAAACTAGATTTGATTGGAAGTCATGTCACCAAATCCCTGAATTTTAGCATTAAAGCACTAAAAAACTAAAATAAGATAGTATTTTTAAAAAGACATTCTTGAAAGCCATCAGTGATCGCATTAATGATTCAATTGGCTTTATTTATAATTTTTCTGTGAAAGAAAATTGGTTACAGCTGGGATACGAGTAGCCGCTCTTTGGATTAGCAATAGGGGAGCCCTACCAACATTAAATATGAAAGCAGTTGAAAAAATAAAAACCCCCACTCTTGAATGTTCATTTTTTTAAAATCCCTTAAACATAAGTACTTTCCTATATCTACTAGTGGCCTGCACCTCGCAAGAACCCAATATTGTAGCTTTTAACCAGAAACCCTTGAAATCACTTCAAGAAGTATCAACACTTTTTTTAGCATATTATCGGTATTGAAATACATCCGTTTTCTGAAAGGGAAAAAACATTTACCCTTCAGACTCAAGAAAGTGCAGTGAATCCCCTGGAGAGTTGGGAACGATTTTTATACTCAAGGGCTGAAAACACACTTTCCATACTTAAGATGAGAGGAGTGAGATTTCAAAGTAAGTGGGAATCACAATCCAATATTGAACACATTTTTACAGAAGGGATCTTCTTACAAACACTTTCGAAAGAGATCCCATAGGAAATATACGGAAATATCACGTTTTGTGTGTTGGATTTCTTTAAATATATCCGAGTTGCACAGATATGATGTTTTTTTTTAAATTATATGTTCAGTTGTGTTTTGTGTAACTCTTAAAAATTTACTATTTGAAGAAGGACTATTTTTAAAGCCTTAAAGTGGGGAAAAACAAATTCTAAAGGAAAATTAATTTAGTTTTGAATAAAACCATGGTTTAAAAAAATAGAAGCTTATACATTTTAATAATAGAATGAAAACACAGATATTGGAAAGAAAACAGTTTTTTTTTCTCTAAAGAAACAAAACTCTACTTTTACATTGTTTTCGCTTAATAAATATGATGTTTTTGCTTATAAGTACCCACACTAAATACAATTATCAAGAAAAATTAGGGTTTTTTATTTAGAAAAATCTCATTTATTTCAAAGGTAAACCTTGGTTTCTCCATCATACGAAGGTTAAAAAAATCTTAAGTGTGGTTCAAGCATTTGGATTGGTCACCAATTCCATGAACCATATTTAAGTAGGTTCCAAATATGTTAGGAAGCCATGTATACACTTTATTATTTAGTAACAAATTAAGAAATAAGGAAGTTGCATTTGTCAGATTTTCTAAAACAAACAAGTGTTCCGTATGGTTTTTTGTATGGTAAAATGAAATATCTAGTCAATTTAAAAAAATGTACAGGTAATTAAATATTTTTATTTATAAGTCGAGAAAAAACACGTGACTGAAAACGCTTATTGCTAAAAGATGTCAACAATCATACCATCAACTCCATTGCTTTCCAACAATGTTTATCGTATGATGACGTCAACATACGATGATTCCAAACTCTTGGCGTTTTCGCGCGCTTTTAAGAAGATGATTTTTGTTAATTTTTTGGCAATCAAAAAATTTCTCGATCGGCCTCAAATTTTGGGTAGTTGCTTATTTTTGCAAGAAGAATCGATTAAAAAAATATAAAAAATCATGGAACTTCCTCATTCACAAGCACCCAATTCATTTCCCACAAGAATTTCTTAAAATTATTTCTATTTTAGTACAAATTCCTTCAATAATTTGAGTTTCTTGTATTTTTTTATGAAAACAAATAGTACCTATATAATAGGGAATTTCTATCAGTTACTATCAAGTTTAGAAATCATTTAAAATTTAAAAAGTCAATCCTTTTAAAACGAAAAAGTCATACAGGTTTTGCCCCCCCCTAGACAAAAATCCTGGATTCGTAACTGTCTTCAATAAGTGTAGCATCATGAAGATATATGGTACCATAATCTTCCAATACTCAACAAGGAAACATTTTAGCATAGCTTTACTAAACCCCATCCCACAAACAACCCTTCCCCGAGGGTGCAGAATCCCTTGGAAACTTTAGCCTGCCGCAGATACTAGTGATTTATGAGAACCAAGTAACTTTTTACCTTCCCTGTAAAGACCCGAACTCTTTAATGATGCATGAAATGCATTCTGTGCGAGGATTTCTCTAATGGTTCTAGGGCTTCTATTAGTGCTAAGGAATCCCCCATTGATCCCTATGGGAAACGATAGAGAGAGACGACTTTCTTGTCGGGCGAATACTTCGCTTTTTGATTTATTTCGAGGACTGTTGTTGGTGCTTGAGAAACGGATGTTATAAATTCTGGCGTGATTACTCTTTCTGACACGATTTTTGATTCTTTGACAGATCCACCGGTCGAGAATTGTGATAAATTGAGCCGGTTTCCCATTCTTTGCAGTTGGCAATACTTCGCATGAAGTGGTAGAAGGGAGGATGGACTTTCTTTTAATTTCACTTTATTTACCTTGGTTTTGAATGGATATTTTACTAATTTTTAACTCAGTTAACTTTACTTCCTAAACAATTCTGTTAAAAACCAATCATCTGAAAACAGGGTACACGAAAAATTACAATTAAAGCTAGAATTTTAGAATGTTCCAGCTTCGTTTCCAGCTACCAAAATTCTTAAAATTTTATATTGTGTTTCAACTTCTCGTAGTTTAAAGTGTAACATTACAGCTCAATATTTGGTTCATTTGAGTTATAATAAATCTATATTTACCTTTTGATACCGGATCACCCGTAATGAAAAGTTTTGTTTAAAACTCCCTTGAACCTTCGCTTATTGGTTGGTTAAGGGCTTAATGACACCAGGCCTATATTAAGACATATTTAGCGCCAAACAAGACATAAGATTAAATTTCAGACTAATAAGCCATTGTCGAAGGAAGTAAAAGCGTTGCATAAAATTATTGTTGTCGCTCCATCCCTAAAGATGCATGTTCGGGCGTGTAAATTTCTGGAAGAATTGAGCTTTAAAAAGCTGGAAGAATTGAGTTGTCATATTGCGCCTTAAGCTAAGTTCTATGTCTCAAGAGAGAAACTTATAAAACTTTCATTGAAGAATGACGTCTTTTGAAATAACTTTTTTTCTTTTTTCTATTATACACATTAAAAATACTACTCACTGACAAATAGAACTTTAGTAGGAAGAAAAGATCTTGTATAAACTCTGGATTCAAATCTCAGTTGTTTTCGATAATTTGAACAAATAAGTTAGTAATAAAAATAAGTTTATACGCCTGAATCAGTTAAAACTCTTTCCTCTTCCTTATAAATAACTAAAAACCCCTTAAGGTGCCTGCCTACCTAAAAAACGCAGTTTTGGACCCAAAATTAAAAAAAAAAAATTTTATCTTATTTCAAAAACCACATCTTTAGCTTTCCACATCAGTTTAAATTTTGTCTTTATCTTTCCTAGAACCAAAGTTTCAGAAATTTTACTCACAGCTAAATAGGCATTTTATTAAGGAAAAAATAAAGAAATTCGCGTTTTTCTCAGAATCACATTTTTACTATTTTCCTTCTCTGCAAAACTGCATAACTCAAAATATTGCGAATGAATTTCTATAAAACTTGGGCACAGTACTTGACATAATATGATTTAAGATCCCTACTATTTTTTTGGTTGTGGGTGTAATATTTTTTATTTTATGAAGAGTATAACTTAAAACGTTACTGAATTTTGGTGGGGTTTTTTTTCATTTTTCACGTTTGGTTCTGTAACTTTTGATATTAAATAAATTTAGACATAAAAGTAGTAGGCCTCCTAAAATATAAGTTCACGAGGATAACAAAGTTTACAAAACAAAAATATCTTCATATGAATTTGAGTTATGATGATTTGCGGAAAGGCGTTTTTTCTCGATTTTTATGCATAAATTCTTCAATAATATGAAAATTTGGATCAATATTTAATTCTTTTTTATGTTATTCATAGTTTTTAGATGCATTTAATTGTATTAACCACAAATTAGGTCAAAATTTTAATTATTAAGAAAAAAGCCTGTATAGGTAGGCAGGTACCTTAAATAATTTGTTTCTTTTTCCAATTAATGTTACTTTTATGATCTCGAAAGTAGCCAAAATAATGTAGTATTAAAAATGAGTTTACTATCTTAATTTAGATTTCTCTCTATACTGAAAACTGAACGAGTATTGAAGTAAAGCATAATTTATTATTGTTTTTTTTCACGGAAATCACTCTATTAATCAAACGCAATCTCAAACAATCAGTAATTCAAAGCCACTTACAACATTTTAAAGACTTCTTAAAAAACATTTATCACCAGAAACATTTTCACAAAATTCAAACTCACCAATTAGATTGAATTTTTTACCTGAAATAGGCACTCAGTAACAACCTCCCTTATCCAACTAAGAAATCTAGACATCCAGAAAGAACTCCGATATAAGGGTGACGATGGTTTTTCTACCCATTCATCCCATAAAAAATTCCCTCAGACTCATCCATCATCATCCAATCGAACTTTTTCTAACACCTTTCGAACCAAGTACAAAGGTTTCATATCCTCCTTTTCCTTCAAATCTTTGCACATAGAAAGCAAAACGAAAAGTTGAGAAGCCACTGTTCTTAAGGTCAGGGGCAATGGCCTTCTGATATTACATTAATAATTGATACATTAATTGATACATTAATAATTGATAGAATCGATACTTTTATGCATCTATTCTTTGGTATCAAATACTGAACGATATTAAAAACACTGTTTGTTATTTTTCTAATGCCTAAAAGAACTCGATAGTAAAATATTGATTCATATAGATACCGATTATATTCCATTATTTGTTTACATCACGGACATGATTTAGTCATAAAAATTTTTTGAAGATATATTGGAATTTCGCGGATCTCTGGGGAAATATGTATTAAATTACAAGTTGTTAACTGTACTTCAGAATAGTCATTGAAAATATTGTTTCATGTGATCAACTGATCCTTCAAAAAATGCTTCTCGAAATGTCTAGCTGAGAAGCTAATTTTACATTTTGATGTCTGTAAAACAATTTATCCTTTATAGCAGGCAGTGTGCAGAAAAAACAAATTTACAAGGGTAATACTTGCACAACTAAATACCTAACAGCTAAAAGAGAAAAAAGGGTTATCAATGCAATGTCAGTGGTGGCCCTATTTTTCCAATGAGTGTGACCTAATTTTTTTTAAAAATCTACATACGTTACATATTTTTTAAAATTAAATATAAAAATATAGTCATTGATATTGGATACCTGGTTGTGGTTATAAGTGGATCTGTAACAGGGTTACAAACAACTTACAACATGAATATGTTTCGCGCGTACAAAAATATGTCTCCATGAAATGAGAGTGTAATTAAAATAAAATACTTTTTATAGCTTATATTAACAAGTATTAGATAAAATACCTCTTGCATCATTATAATAAAATTCTATTTCCATAGGGTGTTATAAACTAACTCTTGAACTTTTATTTTGCTTTTGGATCTTAGTTACCTTTGAACTAACATTAAAGGTAGCTATAAAAGTATGTGTTCAAATATTTCCTGATGTTTTTTTTCTAGTTCTTTAGACCTGTTACGCATCAAATGGTAAAAACCAACACAATCTTGTTCATTCAATTTTGAGGTAAGTTTGGTCATTATTTAGTCAGTTTTTGTTACCTAAAGAACTGACACTAAGCTGTTAATAAAATATAATATTTTTCAGTAAGAAAAGAAGTAACTTAGCATTAAGGACGGAGCAACATATTTTTCCATTCGAACAAGCTTTTCAAAGCTTAAAACCCTTGAGAAATAACTCCATTACACAAAATAAAACGTTATTAAAGCAACCTCACAGCATTACCTATAGGGAAGCTCATAATTCAATTTCTAAAACTGGATTAAATAGTTAAAAAAAAGGAAGAAACTTTGAAAAATAAATGGTCCTCACCTCAAACGCTTATTGAGGTTTTCTAATGGGAAGTTTTTAAATAAATCCAGCAAGCGATGATAGTTTTTAAATTTTAAAACTAATTCCTCTTTTTTCTTTTCTTTCAAAGAACTTCTTTGAAGTTGGCTGCTTATTAAGAGTTGTTTCAGGCTTTTTTCTTTCCAAGATTTCGGATAAACATAATTCTAATATCAGAAGTTTATTAACGATAAAGAAAATATTTTTTATTAAAGAGCAAAAAGCGCGCAGTTAAAAATATTTATTTGGTTACTAAAATATTTCGTTTTTTATTAACTAGACATCTGATACTTAAATTGAAATGTTTTTTTACCTTAGTTTCAATAATTGGATAAATGAGCTCTTTGGGGAAAAATATAATAGTTTAAGTTCCAACAAGAAAAACATACAAAAAATTACTTTTTCTAAACATGTTTTCTGCATGCCTAGTTAGAATTCTGTACTTACCCGTGAAAATTCATGTTAAGGCGCAAGCGTGCGGTTTTCTGATTGGTTTCCGAATCGGGCCAATCGGGATCGGCACGTGGCGACTGTCCCGCAGCGGTTCTGCACATATATATTTCAGTTCTTACAAATGTTTTTTTTTCTTGATCATATTATTCTCGCTGATCTTGCGTCGTTAGTATGCTTTATAATAAATTCAATTTATTTTACTACGACTCCTTTTTCAATTATACAAGTGGTCCGTCTTAGTCGGAACCTCGCCTTGGATTAAACTCAGTCATGGCTAATAACGCCAAATCTTCATCTCCTGTTGGCACAGTTGCGAGTATTGAAACCCTTAAAAGAAGGAAAGCTGCCATCAAGGGATATTTCACAAGGTTAGAAAACCAAATCAAGGCTGAAGGTACGAAGTTCACACTCAGCGAACTTGAAGTTAAGATTAACAGGCTCCAGTCTTATCATACGAAGATAGATGATCTGAGGGAATCATTCTACGAAGTCGCTCAACCCGATGATTTGCTGGACATAGAACAAGATCTAGACGATATTGATGTTCGACTCGAGAAGCTGGAGGTGAGCTTAACAAGTCTATCTAAATCTCAAAGCTATTCTGGTGTGACGCCTAAAACCGAAGATTCGAAACCTGCAATACGGCTGCCAGAAATCCCTCTCCCAATCTTTTCTGGATCTTACGAGGATTGGGCCAACTTCAAGATTCAGTTTGAATCTCTAATTTCGAAGAATCCAAATCTAAGCGATTCACAAAAGCTGTTCTATCTACGCGCCGCCCTTAAAGGGGATGCCAAGAACATCCAATCAATCGATGATACTTACGAATCACTATTTTTAGCTTTGCAACAGCGTTTTGAAAACAAGCGACTCCTAGTTGATGCTCATGTACTCTCGATTCTAAATCACGGTCAACTCCAAGACTCTCCTAAAAGTCTACGCGCATTTATCGACTGCATAAAAAGAAATCTCAGAGCCTTATCAGTTCTCAATCACGAAAGGAACAAGTTGTCTGATGCTCTGCTGATCAACATCATTCTACAAAAGCTTGACAAGGAATCGAGAAAACAGTTTGAGCTGACCCTGAGTTCTAATAAGTCTCCAGAACTAGACGATCTGATATCGTTCCTGGAAAAGCGGAGTTCTATCCTAGAATCTATCAACAGGAATCAGAATCAAGGAGTCCCAGATGCCAAGCCCAAAAGGTCTGCAAGTTTTCCGAAGCTCAAAACGCTTATGATCAGCAACCAAACCAGAAAGGGTTGTGTTTTATGCGAGAAGCACGGTAAGACGTCGAATTTATTTCACGCACTAAGCAATTGTCCAGTTTTTCTCAAAATGGACGTTCAACAGAGGATTGATCACGTGAAACAAGGAAATTTGTGCATCAACTGCCTTAAGGGGACACATGACAAAAAATGCATCAAATTTACGATTTTCCAATTTTGCTTTTAAAAAAAAATATGATATCTTACCTTTCCAAAAATATATAATATGTGTTGTTTTCAAATATGAAAATCCGTCAAAAAACGCCTTTATTTTTGTATTTGTAACATTTTTCATAAGCCTTTAAAACTTTAAGTCCATTTTTCTCAGTTTCAATTTTTTGATGTTTTGGTACACTTTAAAAAAAATCTATTTTAGTTAGAGATTCCAAATTTTCCCTACATATAAACCTGACAAATTTCTAAAATAATATGCTCTGAATAACCAATCAGAGTTACATTTCTAAAGAAAAAAGGGTTTTTTATGTCTTAAATTTGATGGATTTTTGAAACCAAAATTTAAAATTTTTTAAAATTAATTGTTGTGTAGCGACACCAAAAAGGATGCTTATTATTATATATCAACTTATAATCTATAGCTGGTCCAAATTTTAAAGTAAAATGTGCTGTAGTTTTTTTTTAAAATGTACCTTAACAACACTTAGTCAATATGTATCGTAGAAACTAAGTCCATTTTAAATATAAATTTAAATATTAAAATATTTAATTTTCTTATTTTTCTTGTGTTATATATAAACTACAGTATCTTGACTGCTTTCTGTAAAAATTTTAAAGATGGGAATGCATTTTTAATTATATTTCTGAAAGAAATTGGTAAAGCTAAATTTCACGTATTTTGGCTGTCGATATGTCTTGTGTCCCCTTAAAGGTAATCACAAAGTAGTAGTTTGCTATTCAAGGTTCTGTTGCAGAGTTTGCGACAAGAAGCATCATTCTTTACTCCATGTAAACAAGAGGTCAGAAGAAGCCGTTCCGACCTGTCCAAGTGTTTCAGCAGCTAACCTGACGGCTCCAGCTGCTAACCTAATGGTTCCTCCCGCGAAGCAAGAATTAGCAGATCCTGGGAACTTTTCTCTTGCCGCAACATCTCTGCGAGACCGTAAGACACCTATTTTATGTACTAGTATAATCTATTTAGATGACAAATTCGGTAATCCTGTACCTATTCGTGCATTGCTTGATACTGCTAGTACTATTTCTATTCTTTCTGAGGATAAAGCTAAAAGTTTGGAATTGCCTAAAGAACGGGTTAATTCAACTGTAACAGGGTTAAGCAATCTCCCTTTAACTATTAAGTTTAAAACTGCTACTTTCCTATCAAATGCTGATGCAACCTTTAGACAATGGGTTGAACTCTTTCTTGTAAAGAACTTAATTGACTTTACTCCTTCTAAAGCATTTCAAATTTCCGATCTGAATATTTCAGATTGCGTAAGTCTAGCCGATCCAACTTTCTGTAAACCGGGACCCGTAGATGCTCTGATAGGATGTGAATGGGTGTTTCAGATCCTTAAAGGTAACACTCTTAAAATTAATAATCTACTTTTAAGAGATTCTGTGTTTGGATACGTCGCTTCTGGATCAATAGAAGATCCCGGTTCAGCAAATTCAGACTATTGCAATTTAATTTGTAATGAAACAGAGAGTGAAGCTTTAAGTCGTTTCTTTGATCTGGAAAGTTTGGGGATAAAAGATGATCCTACTCTTTTTGAATCTGATAAAGCAATGGAGATCTTTAACCAAAGTGTAGAATTCAAAAACTGTCGTTATGTTGTGAAATTTCCTTGGAAAAGGGATCCTAAGGATTTAAGTGACAATCTCTCAGTTGCTAAAGTTCGTTTTAAACATTCCTTGAAGCTTCTGAACCGAAATCCAGAGCTGCAGTCTAAGTATAACGATATTATTCGGGAATATATCTCCCAGGGTATCATAGAAAAGGTTGAAGATCCCAATTCGATGCCTAATCATGCAGTTTACTATTTGCCTTATCATGGTGTTGAAAAGGACAGCTCCACTACAGCTTTAAGGCTAGTATTTGACGCTAGTTCACATGAAACCGGTCAACTTTCACTAAACGATTGTTTGTATACCGGTCCAAACCTGAACCCAAATATATTAACTTTGCTTATAAGTTTCAGGTTGAACAAGGTCGCCTTTTGTTCTGATATAGCAAAGGCATTTCTGCAAATTGTTCTTGCAGAAGACCAAAGGGACGCAGTTCGCTTTTTATGGCCAAACAAAGATCTGACTGAAGATAACTTCAATGTGTACAGATTCCAGAGGGTTCTTTTTGGAGTCAACGCTTCACCGTTTCTACTTTCCGCTACCATCAAACACCACATCCAAAGGTACGAAAAGGAATGCGCTTCTACGGTGAGTTTATTGAACAACTCTTTCTACGTGGATGATTTGATTGCTGGTGCAGACAGCTTTCAAGAAGCTCTCGAGATTTCCAGAAAATCAAGAGACATAATGCAGGAAGCCAACATGACGTTGCGGAAGTGGATCACAAATGATGCCGACTTACTGGAGCAGTGGGAGAAGGAGGACTTCGACTTATGTCCGATGGACTCTTCAGTCAGCCTTGGCTCAAATCTCACCAAAGTCTTGGGTCTATCATGGAGCACCTCAGATGACTGCTTCAGGATTGAAATACAAGGACTCCTGAATTTCCTTTCGTCTAAAAGGAATACAAAGCGCTTTCTTCTACAAGCTGTTGGAAAGATCTTTGATCCTCTTGGTCTCATCACACCATTCACCGTTCGAGTGAAATGCCTACTTCAAAAATTGTGGGAGCTAAAAATCCCATGGGATGATCCTCTACCACCAGACATCCAGCATGATTGGGAAAAATGGTGTTCTGAATTGATGTCCTTAGCAGACTTAAGAATTCCAAGATTTGTTCTCAACTCAACGGCTGATGACCATGCTGATGTCGTGGAGTTACATTGCTTCTGTGACGCCAGCAAGAAAGCATTCGGAGCTGCGCTGTACCTCCGCATTGTCAAGAGTGAAGAAGTTTCAGTCAACCTCATAGTCTCGAAAAGTCGTGTTGCACCTCTAAAGGCTATAACTTTACCTCGACTTGAGCTACTTGGAGCTCTAGTTGCTGCTCGTCTTGCAAGTAAAGTTAAAACAATCATTGAAACCAAACTACCCATTTCAATGAACTTTTGGACCGATTCTCAGATAGTGGTCCATTGGATCAGAGGATCTTCAAAACGATGGAAGCAGTTCGTCGCAAACCGAGTAAATGAGATAAGATCTCTGTCTGATCCAGAGAACTGGAATCACTGTCCGGGTGACCAAAATCCGGCCGACTTGCTGTCTCGAGGATCTAATGCCACAACCTTAGTTGATTGTTCTCTGTGGCTAAAGGGACCTAAATTCCTAGAGACTCGAGGACATGTTCCAGTTCCCGATTTCCCCATGGAGTGTAATGAAAGACTTGTGGCTGACGAACTTAAAATATCAAGTGACTCTAATGACCTAACCTATCTTGCTCTTTCAGGGGACTCTCTTATTGATAATCTTCTGAAATTTAGTACAAGTTTCTTTACTATTTTGAATGTATTAAGCTATATTTTCAGGTTTATTAGAGGTTGCAGAAGACAAAACATTCAGAAGGGAGGTATATCAACTTCAGAACGAAGGGAAGCCGAAGTGTTTATCATAGGAAGAGTTCAGGAAGAGTATTTTCATAATGATATTCTAAAACTTAAAGCGAGATATATGGTATCTCCTAAGAGTAGAATTAAATCGTTGTCACCCTTCTTAGATTCAAGGGGAATTTTAAGAGTAGGGGGACGGTTACTAAATGCTGATATAAGTTATGACATGAAGCATCCTATGATACTACCATCTAAAAGTAAAGTTACCGATATGATTATTCAAAATTGCCACGTCAAATATTTTCATTTAGGCCCACAAGCCTTGCTCTACCAAGTTAGGCAAAAGTTCTGGCCAATAAATGGCAGGGATCTCTGCAGGCGTATCACCCATAAGTGTGTTACGTGTTTTCGAGCACAACCCAGGGTAAGTTTTCAAAAAATGGGAAATTTGCCGAAGGAAAGAGTGAACCCAAGTTTTGCGTTCATTAACGTTGGTGTTGACCTATGTGGCCCCTTTTTCATTAAAAATAAGTTGCAAAGAAAGGGTCCTTTTTCAAAAATTTACGTTTGAATATTCGTTTGTATGGCAACCAAAGCTATCCATATGGAGATAGTGTCTGATTTAACTTCAGAATCCTTAATTTCTACCTTAAAGCGATTCATTGCACGTAGGGGGAAGTTTAAGAAAATATTTTCGGACAATGCAACGAACTTTGTTGGTACCAAAAGAGAATTAAAACAATTTTTAAAGTTGTTTTTTAATCAAGATAATAGTCTTAAGAAGTTCTTTGCAGAAGAAGAGATAGATTGGGTACATATACCTCCTCACGCGCCTAATCAAGGTGGACTATGGGAAGCTGGGGTAAAAAGTTTCAAATATTATTTCAAAAGATCTGTGGGGAGTTCTAATTACACCTATGAGGAGTTCATGACCATAATGAATCAGATCGAAGGTATTTTGAATTCCAGGCCTCTGACCCCCCTTTCTTCTGAAGTCGAAGACTTCGAGGTTTTGACCCCAGGACACTTTCTGATAGGAAGACCTATAAGTGCTATTGTTGAACCATGCCTTCTTGAAATTAATAGGTTAAGTAGGTGGCAGGAGGTTACAAAAAGGGTACAAAGTGTCTGGAAAAATTGGAGTAAAACTTATCTAAGTAACCTACAGCAAAAGAATAGATGGTATTTTGTTAAAAATAATATCAGAGTTGGGGATATGGTTATAATAAAGGAAGATAATATGCCTGTTTGTAAGTGGTTATTAGGACGAATAGTTAAGGTTTACATAGGTGATGATAATGTGGTTAGAGTTGCTGATGTAAAAACAAAATCAGGCATGTTAAAGAGGTCAGTCTCCAAGTTGTGTGTACTACCTTTGGAATTGTAACTTTTTGTACTTATTACTTTCTTACTTATTTGAAATTTATATTTCTATGTTCATTTTTTCTTGTAGTGTAATCTGCACTGCTGTGCAGGGCCGGGCGGGATGTTAAGGCGCAAGCGTGCGGTTTTCTGATTGGTTTCCGAATCGGGCCAATCGGGATCGGCACGTGGCGACTGTCCCGCAGCGGTTCTGCACATATATATTTCAGTTCTTACAAATGTTTTTTTTTATTGATCATATTATTCTCGCTGATCTTGCGTCGTTAGTATGCTTTATAATAAATTCAATTTATTTTACTACGACTCCTTTTTCAATTATACAATTCAGTAAACCAATTAAGAATTTTTACTAAAAGGGGAAGTAAAAGGGACAGTGTAACTATGGCACGTCATTGATTTATTGTGTATTTTTAATGGTTTTTTAAAATTCAGATTAGAAAATCTTAGAAGGCATACTGTAGTAAATCTAAACTAGTACACGAGTCAATTTATTTTTACTTTGGATAATTTTCAAAGATATAGGAATTACTTTATGAGTTTGACTATAATATAATTTTACTAATTTAGCCTCTTATTTGTTTTAAAAATAAATGTGGTTTAAAACAGTTGAATTTTTTTTATCTGTATAGAAATTTTACAGCATATAAAGAGAAATTTACACTTTCAATTACGTTGCTAACTCAAAAGTTTCCCTTTCATGTTTTATATCAAGTATTCTTGTTAGATAATTTAACAATATACTGAAGACCTTCTCTCATTACTTACAAAAAGAAATCCCGTAACATAATATAGCTAAAGAAATAGTGATACGGATACGCTAAAATTACCAAGAAAAATTCAATAAATGGAATCTCAGAAAACGTACTGGGTAATTCTAACCTAACCCTTCATCTACTGACGGTACTTACAAGTCCCACCAAATTTAAAGTTACATAGAATAACCATACTTACGAATATAATAAATATTTAAATAAATATTGTATTTAAAAATATTTTTTCCATAATGCTGTGAACAGATTAATCGTACATCACGGATCAGTCACTATATATATCAGTCATCATATATACTGACGTTACTTTTCAGGAATACTCTTTAGGTTTACTCTTCCAGGATGAGTATTTTAGCGGGATATGCGAATATACACTGCTCACAACAATTAAAGGATATTGGTAGTTTTGGTACATATTGGCAAGCAAATAAAATATTTCCAGTGGTTCAAGCATTTTTCATTAACTTAGGGCCATTTAAAAGCTAAATCCATGCAGTTATCAAAATAAAAATTTTATTTTTACTTTTTTTTTATCACAATTGGAAAATGCACATTTTGTGTAGTTAAGCAAAAAAAGTGAAAAGCCAATCAATACTTAATTGAAAACCAATTTCGCTTGGGGTATGCTTTCTCCTGACTTAAAACAACGTTGTGGGTCTGTTTGCCACCAGGTTTGTTTGGTTTTTATGAGGGGATGGGGTATTTTCTCCATTTTCCCCTTTTAGAGCATTTTTCAGCACATGAACTGTTTGGGAGGTATTGGAAGGGCAGCAATTCGTTTCTCAAGCATGTCCTAGACTTGTTCTATTGGATTCATGTCGAGAGAACGTGCCGGTCGATCCCTTTCTAGCGATTTCTTCATCTTGAAGAAAATCTTTAACTAGGGTAGCACAATGTTTTCTGCAATTACCATTCCTGAAAGTTAAATTATCCCCGATTTATCCTGCATGAGGGGAAACCAAATATGTAAGGATATTGACCTTATTAACCTGAACCACCAGAAATGGTTCCTTAGGCTGTGGGGGGTCTTTATTCCATAGATAGAGATGGTGCTCTATATCATCACTCCACATCTTCAAATCTGACTTCCTCATGCACAAAAAATGGGTTATTTTGTGTTCCTTGTACCCTCCTGGCAAAAATCAGAAGTTATCGAGATGAACTGATAGTCAGATTTGAAGATATGGAGTAATGATATAGAGCCCCATCTCTATCTATGGAATAAAGACCCCCCACAGCCAAAGGAACCATTTCTGGTGGTTCAGGTTAATAAGGTCAATATCCTTACACATCTGGTTGCCCCTCATGCAGGAGAAATCGGGGATAATTTAACTTTCAGGGATGGTAATTGCAGAAAACATTGTGCTACCCTAGTTAAAGATTTTCTTCAAGATGAAGAAATCGCTAGAAAGGGATCGACCGGCACGTTCTCTCGACATGAATCCAATAGAACAAGTCTAGGACATGCTTGAGAAACGAATTGCTGCCCTTAAAATACCTCCCAAACAGTTCAGGTGCTGAAAAATGCTCTAAAAGGGGAAAATGGAGAAAATACCCCAGCCCTTCATAAAAAACCAAACAAACCTGGTGGCAAACAGACCCACAACGTTGTTTTAAGTCAGGAGAAAGCATACCCCCAGCGAAATTGGTTTTCAATTAAGTATTGATTGACTTTTCACTTTTTTTGCTTAACTACACAAAATGTGCATTTTCCAATTTTGATAAAAAAAGTAAAAATTAAATTTTTATTTTGATAACTGCATGGATTTGGCTTTTAAATGGCCCTAAGTTAATGAAAAATGCTTGAACCACTGCAAACATTTTATTTGCTTGCCAATATGTACCAAAACTACAAATATCCTTTAATTGTTGTGAGCAGTGTATTTGTAACTGAAGTTTTGTGATTTCAGCTGCCATCTTGATCGGACTTCCATGGTTGCCATTTTTCTTCCCTCAAAGTAGTTTAAGTCAAAAGGAAAGTGTATTATTTTTTAAGACTTAGCGATGAAAAAAGCTGTATGGGTTTTTTTTGTATTGTGAGAATGTTTTATCTCTCTCAGTGTGCTGACGGTATTCAAAAGTATAAATTCAATTAATTAGCTCTTGCGGATTAAATTTCCCAAAGATGAGTATTTTATTTGGGTATATCCCTTAATTTTCAATTTAGTTAATAAAAAGAATATTATGCACGAACAAAATTGCAGAAAATCATAATGCAGCAGATAAAGGGTTCAGAGAAAAAGCTAGACGGGATGGGGAAATAACATAGCTATGGGGGAGTCGGAAATGTACTCGTTTGAGGGGGGGTTAAAGGATATGGGAGGCTTAATAATTCTGAAGGAAAGTGACACTTTGATTCCGGCATTAATTACATAACCCAATTAAATAGCTTAAACTTTAATTAATTTCTCTCTAATCTAAATTTATCATTCATCTTAAGACTTAAATTAAGCTTAATTTAAGTCTTAAGTGGTTTTAAAAACTTATTGTAGGCCTTTCAGATTGGGAAATTACGATTACGTGGTTCAGTGAAGTTTCAGTTCTTCATTTGGTTTTATGTATGCAATTCCAAAACCAAAGATTAAGTAGTTTTTAAGTCTGATATCAAAGCGTTAGGTGTTGATTTCCGTTTAGTATTATCTAGAAATCAATGCATCTTAAAAAACATCTTCTTTAAGATTGTATTTTCGATCCCTCAATTGTAGTGTGATACCAAGTAATATAGGTGTATCTGTATATACCCTACTCCTTCTAGAATGTCCCCTTTCGTCGCTCGATATTTCAATGGAAGCGAATAACATAAGTGTATAAAATGAAGTGGAATAAAAAAGATCCATATCTGTCTAAGCTGTGGAAAGGGAATACAGGCAAACCTTTAGAATAGGAAATAAGATATCCACTACACACAGCTGCTACTATAGTAATGCACTTGAATTCATATGAAATGAAAAGGTTTGAAACTTTATGCATTTAAAGTTTTTTAAGTGTACGGTTCCGCGAGCATTGTACTCGACGCGTTTTACAATATTGTAAAGCATACAAAACACTGTCTATGCAGGATTCATACAAGAGCGTCAAATAAAGCAGCAATATCATACAATTTATAAAGTGACTTTCAAATCGGAATCATGTTCCAATAAAAGCCGTTTTGAAAAGACAAGGCATTTCACAGTTGAAAGGGAATTTTTACATTATATTTTATTTCCAAACTTTAAGGGGTTTAAACGAACGCGAGTCTTTGAAACGCTAAGAAATATTTCTTCTAAGGAAATCTTTCTTCATTATCTAGATTATAATCTTATAATACTTATCTTGATTACTTTAATTGGTTTTTAACAAGTAAGGTTTAACATGAGAAATCAGGGTTGGCAAAAACCCGGGTTTTTTTTGGTTTTTTTCAATAAAACGTTAAAAAATTCAATATAAAACTGGGTTTTTTCGGAAAAAGTGTTTTTTTTTCAAAATTAAGTGGTTTTCTCTTGGAAAGTAAGTGGTTTTTTTTTCAAATTTTAGTGATTTCTTTCTGTTAAACGTGTTTTGTCAAAATAATGTCAGTTTTTCCACAGTTAAGTGGGTTTTTTCAAAGTTCTTACACTTTGAAAAAACCCACTGAAATTTAACACCCCTTATTTACTGAAACCTGGTTTAAAATTTTGAAAAAACCCACTAAAATTTAAAAAATATCCTAAACTTTGAAAAAACCCATTCAATATTGAAAGAAATATATTCAACTTTGAAAAAACCCACTGAAATTTAAAGAAATTTTTATTTTTTATATCTAGTTTTAACTTAAAACGTTCTAAATTTTGAAAATACCAGCATTCAATAATGAAAAAACCCACTGATTAATGAAAGAACCTATTTAACTTTATAAAAAAACTCCCTGAAATTGAAAAAACACCATTTACTTTTTAAAACCAAAAAAAACCTATTATGATTTTTCTTGAAAAAACCCAAAAATGGGTCCAAAATGTGGTTTTTTTCACAAGGGTTTTTTTGAAAAAACCCATTGGGTCCAATCCAGCCAACCCTGTGAGAAATAAAATTTTATGTTGCTAAATATTAATTTTTCGCAACAACGAAAGAATACAATTTTTCAAACAATAAAGTTTGAATAACTTCTTGATTTAATTGATATTTTTTGTAATATTTTAGCTAAAAATAAGAAATATTTATTTGTTAAAAATCAATTACTACTTTTGTAATACTTTCTAATACACATGAAACTATTTTTATACTGTCTGAAAGGGATTTTTTAATTCAAAGGAAAAATAATAATGACTAGTCCTTGTAACAACATATTCTAATCCTGATTTCTTCTTTGGAAGTAGAAAGCTTTTAATATAAAATGAAGAAAGGTTCTAAATGAAAGTAATTTTGTAAATATCTAAGCTTTTTTCTCTCTCATAAACTGTGGTTTATATCAGAAAAATACTCCAACAAAATTTTCAAACCTTTTTACTATTTTCAAACGTTTATACGTCATTAAGCTTTATATTTAAGCTATTCAAGTGATTTAAGTAAGTCATAAAAAAGTTTTAACACTACAATTATATCGGTCATATCAAAAGTCATATTCAAGCCAGATCTCAATTAAAGTACCCCGTGTGTTATCCATTATAAATTTTCAAGTTATCCAATCAGCACATATAAGTTAATCTTTCCCAACCAATTAAGTTAAGTTATTAAGTTAATTTGCTTTGTTTAATCCAAATCCAACATTTGGATCTCCAACACCTGGATAAAAGTCTGAGAGAAACAGATAAAAGTCATTCATTAAAATGTAGATTCTGATTAAGTACCTTCATTCGAGTTGTTTATAACAGGTTTGACAGTCGGTACCCTACACCAGTTTTAATGAGCCATTCCAATCTGATTTCTGCCCCTTTAAAATTTGATTAATGGATGGCTTAATGGACTCTCCTTTACACATAGGTTCACCTTTTCCCATGCGTGATTTATCATTATGGGGGAGTATCGGATTTTTCCTCACCTTTTCATAATAATTATGAGGCCTTTATATGTTGCAGCTGCTATAATGAAACCCTTAATATATGGCATTCGTTTTGAATTTAATCCCAAAGTTTTGAATAAAAATATTATTAAGGATCGATAACAGTAACTTTTCCTAATTTTAAGTTAGAAGGAATATTGTCTGCTTTTGGTCACTACCTCTCTAATAATGCGCTTTAAAAATGAAATCTAATTCCTTTTATAAAATTATGATCAATTAAATAAACTTTCAATTCCAAAAACATATAGGGGCAATGTGATAAATTCTGGTATCATTAAAAATGCCCGAGTATTTCTGGAAAAGCGATTAATACTCATTGATAATGCCATTGAATTTATCACGTTGTCCGCCTAACTTTGGACATTATTAATAATGCTCGGTTTATCACCTTGCCCTAATCATGTACATCCCATACTACATATTTAAAATACCTAATAGGCAGCAATAAAAGTTCATGTATCAAAATAAATATATACTAAAACCCACGTGCATGCATGCGCCTGGCGTGGAAAGAAGTTTTAATCAGATATGACGCCAAATTTCGCGAAAAATTAAACTATTGTCGATGAATAGTTCTAAGAACGGACTAGCTAGTTTGTGAGCGGACTAGTTAAACACACTGTGCACCTGGTTAAAAGTGAAAGGCTTTCACTGTCAAATGAAGGAAGATTAAATAGTAATTAAGATTAATAGTTAAAGGAAAAAATCACTCGAATTGTTCAGTTTGTAAAAGAGGCGCCAAAATTGGAGATATTGTTTAAAACATGCTGTTGCTGAATCCAAAATCGACCAGAAGCACTCTGGCGGAAGTGCCGTTCGGGACTTCCAGTCAAAAACAAAATGGCCGCCCCCGGGCCTATTTATGATAAAAAGATAATTCTTGGAGTCAAATATTATGTTTTAAAGGTCAACAAACATGATTCTGATAAAAGAAAATGTGCAATTTGTTAAAAAAAACTAAAGTTAAAAAAGCTCTAAATAGTAAAACAGTAAATCGGCAGTCGCTTCAAAAAAAATTTGCAGAAAAGTTATTTTTTCGACGGTTTTACTTGTTTTTTGAGGTGCTGATTCCGAAATATCTTATTTACTTCCACTTGGAAAGTCGGCTTCGTATCAAAAAACGCAAAAATATGCTGAAAAATCGTAAATTTTTACTCTATCTTCGGATTTTTGCTTGCATTTCAAAAAATATTAGTTTTTCGAAAATAACATACAACGTTGAAGTAAACAAAATTTCCTACAAATTGCACAATTAAATTTTTATTTTCTGAAGATTAGTTTTGCCGTTAAACACACTGAAAAGCAGATAATTTTAACACAGGATAATTAAAACCAACCATCCGACTGTTTAAATTATCCTGTGTTAAAATCAGCACCCTAAAAAGCATGTAAAACCGTCGAAAAATAAACTTTTCTAAAAAAATTTTTTGAAGCAACTGGCGATTTACTGTATTACTATTTAGAGCTTTTATTGAATTTAAAGTTACTTTTAAAAACAAACTGTAAATTTTTTCATCAGAATCATGTTTCTTGACCCTTAAAACATAATATTTGACCCCAAAAATGTCTTTCTATCATAAAAATAGGCCCGAGGATGGGCCTTTTGTTTTTGACCCAAGGTCATAAATGGCACTTCCTGCTTCTGGTCGAGTGCTTCTGGTAGATTTGTTTTGAGTTTAATGGCACAAAACCCCATTGGGGCTGCTTATGGTAGATTTTGGATTCATCATGTTTTTAACTATATATCCATCAATTTTTGTGCCTCTTTCCCAATCTGAACAATTTATTCCATCGAACGGAGCGCTGATGATGTCCGGCATAGTTCCGGACTAAACGTACGAAATTTTAAAAACAAAACCACTGTTCTCTGGCCTGAAAACTTTTAATCTTCACACTGTACATCTATCTATAATACCTCCCATTTGCCTCCAGTTCCAGACATAAATTTTTCCATAAAACCTTTCTTCGTCAAATATCAACCAGAAACTCATCGAGAAAAGTACATTTCTCAACCCACTCACACGAAAAAGCGAATCAATTCATCCACATCATCATCCACCATATTCATCTGCTGCCTTCCATAAGTTCCTCTCAACTCTTTCAATCCCACAAAAAAAATATCCGCCCCTTCTGGAATACATATTTATGAGTCCGATATCATTTATCTCGAGAAAATATCGCAGGGAAAAAATGACGGAAATTAAAATATATCGCGGGGAATCTCGTAAGCGAGGCATGGATGTATATCGTTTGAGCTCCCCGCCTGTTTTCCCATGTTCGAAAGGAGGCAGCAGACCCCCTTTGACGTTTCTGACAGAAGTGTAATAGCTTTTGCGTGTTGGCATCGCTGGAATCCGACAGAGGACGGTTTCATAAAATATACTGTCTCCCTCTCTTTTCATGTACTTTATCGAAGAAGTTGATCCCTACGAATAGAATGTGTCAGAAGGGGCCCTGTCATGTTTGCGTCGTGAAAAGACATTTTTTAGTAACCGAGATATTGGATGAAGTATCGAACGCCTTCGAATTCAATGGGGATCCGGGTCTTTTTATTTTCGGGGGTGAAATGAAGCATTTATTGAATGCAAAGTACAACCGAAGCTTGAAATGGTCTTCTAAACAGTCTAGTCCCCTTCAGTACAGTCTTTAATCAGTAGTGTGCCCCAGGACACACCTGCTTATATGCTCTCTTGTATTAGATACGAAAGGGCAAACATTCATTTTATAGGCTAGAAGATGTCCTAAGACGCTTTATAACTCATGGTTTCATGGATGGGTCGTTGAATAACTGAAAAATCTTATTTTTCTTATAGGAGTGATGCTATATTAACTTCTAAAACATGTGATTCCTAATCAAAATCAAAAGTTATCGCCTTCAAGTAAAAGATACTAAAAATAAAATTACACAACGCCTAAAATGCTAGTAGTACGAATAATGTTAATTAAATAATTAGTATCCAATGTAATCTTGCATAAATGAAAAATGGATTAATCAGAATCCTTCCAATAATAGTTTTCTTAAAGAATATAATTTTTTTGCCATCGATATCGTTAAGAAGCTTTCTCATGTACAGGTATCGAACTTAAAGCGCCTCCCGGCTGAGAGCCAATTACCTGGAAACATGGGCAAAATTAGCGCGGCCTGAGGTCCTAATTAATCAAGAAAAGAATCAATTAGGTTGGAATTCGTGCCTGAAAAAGCAGATGAGGCTGCTGATAATGAGAAGCACTCCGTCTTTATTAGCTCCCTCTTTCTGAAAAGCGCTTAAGAGATCCTAGGTTAAACTAGGTATAGATACGCGCTCGGTACATCATCCTTGTAGATTTACTTGAGTGAGTTTTAATCTGAAAAAAATGTGAATTTTCAAAACGGTTGCTTTACTATAATGCTTTATTTTACAAGCTAATAGTTTTAATAATCTTTGAGTAAGATAGTACTTATTTATTACGATACTGATTGATTGTAGCCTATTATACTTCAATTTATCCTCTTTAGTTTTTTTTAATCAGTTATAAGGCTGTGGCGTAACTCACCAGGACATTTTTTTAAATTCAAGGGAACCTAATACTGAGGTTCATTTTTTTGGAAGAGAGATATGCTTGTTTTACGAAGTATTTTTCGTTAATTTTATTCAAAATCAATATTATTTTGATTAATTAGCAATCAATTTTTTATTACAGAAACATTATGATAATTAACGCTTTGGAAACTATTATAGCCCCATGTATCTTCTTTGTTAGGACCTAAACATTGCTGCTAATTATGTTATACTTGAAGATTCGTCATCCAATTATAAAAATAAACTTAAAATCAAACTAAAAACTTACAAAATACTTTTTTAAGAAGGCTAATATCTTGTAAAAGCGTAAAAAGCTTTATTTTAAAACTCCCAAAACTTCCCAAAGTAAACACGACGAGTGGATCTCATTAAACTAGTTAAGTTATTAGACGCTTGTGAATCAAAAACTAACACAAAATATCAATCTATGGTGAAAGTTTTAATCAAATTTAATGCCTCCTCTTCATCCAGAGTAAGTCAATATTTCAAGAAGTAATTATATTTATAGAACCAACCAAAGGTGGTTTTAACTTTATTTAGAAGCGACACTCAAAACTGAAAATAATTACCAACGAGCTTTGTTTAAGGTAATGAATATTTATGCTCATCGTTTTCTTAGCCGCAATCTATACCATTCCGCTTTTTAAAAAACTCTATAAATTATAACAGGATTAAACGCAGTTGCCCAAACTGGTGGCAATTATCGGCGAAAAAGTGTGTAAGGCTTTTGTGATGCAAAATTAGCCGGGCAGATAAACGAGTTGAGGGGTATATTTCATTCCTTCACTAGAGAAGATAAAGTGATGATTTAGAAGCGTCTTTTTCCATCGGTGTAGTTAATTGAATTATACGGGGAGATGACCGTTGCAATAAAGAAAAATTCGGTTTTGTGTCGTTAGGTTTCGAACATTGCCATAAAATTTGCCTGTGTACTAAACCTTAATTTTAAAGAATCACTTTTTTTGTTCTAGGTTGTAAAACTTTCAGATTAACACAGCATTAGGAGATTTCAGCAAATTTATTCTGTTTTTTATGTTTTAAAATTGCGCCAAATTTGAAAGATAACGTAGTTAATATTTCGAACTTAGTTAAATTTTTAATATTTATATTTGTGAACGTGTCCCAAATAGCCCCTCAACTACCAACAACCTTCCCCGTACAATACAGTAAACCTTCCTTAATTACAATTAGCATTTCAGTCAGGTTTGGGCAATAAATGCTGGAATCCTGGAATAAAGCGTTTGTACCTTGGGGTTTTTTAGCCTTCCCTTAAAAAATGTCTTTTTCTGAACGTATTTGCGAGAGTTCTTACTGCTGTTAATTATTATTTTCGTGAGTTTCAATCCCTACACCCCATTTGCGAGTATGTTCTATACCAATTCTAGTTCGCCTTGATAGGTCCTGCCCTGTCTTATTTCTCAAAGTTTGTTGTAAGATTTCAGATAAACCCAGTATATATAAATATGATAGACATTTCACTCGATTTTAGTTTCGGAGGTGTCCAAATATTATTTTTAGACATAATTTTTTTAAAGGTAAAGGGGCAAAATCTCTTGTATACAAAGGAATGGAAAAAATATAGGAATGGAGTAAACTGCTGAATTACAAGCAGAAACAAAGTATCTTCGGATCATAACTGTCATACGCTTAATCTACTCTTTACGTTCCAATTTGTACCAAAGGTATACGAAGCATGATAACCTTAACGCTATTAAACGAGCCCTACTTCAGGAATCCCTGCAACTACAAAAAAGTCTAGACAGGATCATAACCGTATTAGTAACCCAACAAAAAAGTTAATGGACAATGAGCCTCCAAATGGGATACTCCTCTCCTCTATAAAACATCGCATATCTACTAAACAACAGGAACGTTATAACTGGGACCGTTTTATGGTTGCTTAGCGTTCGAAAGATACGCTGTAACGGCCAAAGAAAAGGGATCAGATTCTTATACTTCCTTTATTAATAGTTTTATGATGGTGGGACACTATTTAAGGCTTAAAACATGGTGGGATGATATTACAGGTTGGGTAGATAGGCGTTTATAAAAAGATCTATGTTCTCGTTTGAGTTTAGAGACACTTGGTGTTTAAAGTTTTTAGGGTTTTGACGTTTTAGTTTTCCTTAATGAAAAACTTGATCGATAGTTTTCTTATAAATCTATTCTTAGCTCATTATTTTGTCTTTACTTATTGAACTAATAAATTTTGTATGCAGTTGAAAAGCGCCATTGTCCAACATCTTTGATCTAGCCAGACTAGGTTTATGTCATAAAACTAATTTATGAAAAATTTTATTCCGAAGGGTAGAGTGAGGTAAAATTGTTAGCAGGGAAAATGGATGTATAATTTTTACAGTTTGTATTCATGAAGCTTAATGTTTTTTGGCAAGCTGATTTTTATCAAGGCTGAAGAAAAATCAGCCCGCCAAAAAACATTAAATTTTATAAATATAAACTGTTAAAACACCTATATGCATTTTTTCCCAAACGACCCTATTTTATGTAACATGATGTTTAAAACTTAATTTCAATTCATTTTTAAAACTTTGGAAATTAATTGGATTGATGATATTTCTTTATCGCACTCGCTTGTGTTTAAAGATCACCGTAATACAAAACTGCAACAATTCGATTGATAAGTAACAAAAGTTCTACATTAAAATTGAAAAACGTTTAAAATGAATTTTATAATTACCATAAATGAAATAAAGAATCTTTATTTAAAATTCTAGAATTTGAGTTTTAATGCTTACAACGGAAACTTACTTTATCTAAAAAAACATAAAATCAGTAGATATTCTTATAAATTATGTTGATTGATCTCTATGTAAACTATTTGCAATAAATTCTCAATATTTGAAAGGAGATAGATGTATTTAAGAATTTTAAGGGATAATAAAAATTAATTTTAAATGAACTCAAAAAATAAAATACATTCTTGTATTTGAGAAAAAAATTCTGAAATTCGTAGAAATACTCGGACAGAGCAATCAAAATGAGTTTTGATACAAAACTAATCATGCGAAAGATCTTCATAAATAGAATCGTGGAAATTAAACATAAATAAATTATCGATTGTTTAAATTTTGAAAACAACTCATCACACGGATCTTAGATGATGAAATTATGGCACCTAAAATTGATGATTAGAGTATCACCCAAAGATGATGAAATCTCAAATTTGTGTTTGTTTTTTGGCGTCATCTTTTCATTACATAATTGTGCCAATGATGTAAACTGATCAAACAAAAGAAAGAAAAGCAATTGATTGACAATAGCTGATCTAAGGTATGTGTAAACGTAAATATACAATGAAAAATTCAAAACTGAACACTGCTTTTCTTACTCAATACCAAGATGTCATACATAAGTCAAAATCTTTACCTTGGGTATTTCGAAGCAGCTTTCAAATACGAAATCCCTTCAGAAATCCTCCTATTCGCAATTCGTACATACCCAACTCGACATGACTATCATTCAAATCTACTCTCGATTAATTCCTGTCGCACCTGTAGTCGGTTCAAAACAAACAAAGCCTTATCGCACCCAGCGGCTACAGTATGCAACGCATGCGCATTATTGCGGCAATTCAAACGCTTAAAAAAATCGGAACTCCTATTTGCACTGATAAAAGTGCTTTCCGAGAGCGAGAGATAAGATATATTTTTGAAAAAAGTTGTAGCAAGCGATTGTCATAATGGGAAGTGGATGTAATAGGGTGGGTTTTCGTTTGTAGTGTTTGTGTAGATAATCTTATCCTCTACCTCTTTCCAATGTCTGAAACGATGCAACGTGTTGGAATGCATTTAGTAACTAAAATATGACTATTAGTAGGGGAGCCCATGATGCTAAATGTGGATTTACTCGAGCGCGTCAGATTAACATAGGGGGGATACCTTGCATACTTTTGAGTAACTCCACAAAATATAAGCCTTCAATGTAGGGGGTTTGTCTAGAACAGCCCGTCAGATTTGTAAAAAAAAACAGTTACATGTACATACTTGAGCGCATCAGATATTAATATTTTTGATGCTCCAACGTATCTCTGATACTAAAGGTATGTTAATCTGCCGATTTGCGTGGTGGGGGTGATCATCCGGAGCGGTAGAAAATAGAAAAAAAATGGATTTTCTCGAGCGCGTCAGATATTTGGAGGGGGTGTTAAATGAACCCTAAAAAGGTCCCCATTCAAAATTCTGACGTTTTGGAAGTGACGCAAGCACGTAGCAAATTTTTGAAAATGCAAAAAAAAAATCGCAAAATTGAAATACTCGAGCGCGTCAGATTTTTATACAGTAGGTGCAGCTTGATGTTCTAGCCATGAATTGCCAAAAATCTGACGATTATGTTGAGGGATATTCTTAATCTGACAGCTAGAACATCCGCCATCGGTAGTGCGAGCGCGTTTCAAAAGCCCGTTTTTAGAAGGCCCGTAGACGTAACAAAACATAATAAAATGAAAAAATCTATTGCATGAGGTAAGGAAGTATCCCTACTACATACACCATGAATTCGATAGAATTTGAACCACTTTCTGAACCGTGGAGTGAGTTTCAAAAGTGCAATATTAATATTTTAGTCAAAGAATGGAGTTCCCTTAATTGTATTTAGAAAAATGATGATCGGGGAAGGAATTTTCAATGATCGTAACATTGATCCTTGAAACTGTTTGATCATTGAAAATTCTTTCCCCGATCACCATTTTTCTAAATACCCTTAAGGGAGCATTATTTGCATTATTAGGGAGCATTATTTGCATTTTAGCATTATTTGACTAAGAGATTAATATTGAACGTTTTAAAACTCACCCCACGATTTAGCAAGTGGTCCGATTTCTATCACATTGAGGATTTAAGTGTACGGATATTCCTATACCTCATGCAATAATGTTTTTCATTTTATTATGTTTTGTTTCGTCACACGGACCTTCTAAAAACGGCCTTTTGAAACGCGCTCGCACTACATTAGGTCCTAACTCTTTAACGGTAAGGCTGCGCCCCACCATCCCTATTCAAAATATGCTTGTCTAGGGCCCCTCTACCTCCCCCAATTTTTGATTATTTAAAACAGAGTCCACGGCCATAGGCCGTAATGGAAATCTCTAACTCCATAGACGATTTTTATTAGTTCGGCTTGTGGAAATCGGCAGATTATATTAAATTCGTGATTCTTGCATTATTTCCTTCAAAATAAAATAAAATTCAACCGCGCTCGAGAATGTACAGACATCGTTATTTTTTTGCAACTTTGTAACCCTCCCACTAGGGTGTTCCGAAAGTCTATGGGGAAATTTTTTTTTTCGAATTTCCCAGATGCCCCCCCTCAAGTTGTTACAAATACTAAAATATAATAACCTGCAAATTTTCAGGTCTCTAGGACGATTTTTGACCCCCGCGCCCTTCAAAAGTAGGTTTCCCATGTTAAAGAATAGGGAAAATATTGAAAAAATCGTCATTTTTGGTTCTTTTCAATTTAACGAGCCTGGACGCAGTCAATATCGAATTAAAACCTATACATCATCTTTGAAACATCATTGCCTCAAGATCCTATCAGAAAAACATTCCATGGCACCTACTGGGGGGTAGTTACACGGGGGTGAAAAGCGCGCTTTCACCGAAAAAAGAGGATGCTCGCCGGCGCTTGCCGCGGGTGCTGATGGATTGGTCGCCGGCATTTGCGGGGGGAGCTGGATAAAAGCCACTTAAGTGTTTATTGAACTTTTTTCCTAAAGTTCCTCGTTTTATTCTGTTTCTATTAGTAAAAAAATTTAATTAAATTAAAAAGTTATTTAAATTTTAGCTAATTTGTTTTTACCCCGCCTACCTCGATTAACTTATTTCCATGGGGTATAATGCTATGATTTGAGCTTAGCTTAGTGAAGGGGGTTTAATGTTTTATGCAGCTATCTCATTTTCCTGTAAACTCAACTCAGAAAAAAAAATTTTTTGATGTAAATGCAATTTATTACATTAATTATATTACATTTGAGTTATAAAGAAAACACATGATAGCTAATAATATAGGAAAAAAGTTCAATATAAACACTTAAGTGGCTTTTATCCAGCTCCCCCCGCAAACGCCGGCGACCAATCCATCAGCACCCGCGGCAAGCGCCGGCGAGCATCCTCTTTTTTCGGTGAAAGCGCGCTTTTCACCCCCGTGTAACTACCCCCCAGTAGGTGCCATGGAATGTTTTTCTGATAGGATCTTGAGGCAATGATGTCTCAAAGATGATGTATAGGTTTTAATTCGATATTGACTGCGTCCAGGCTCGTTAAATTGAAAAGAACCAAAAATGACGATTTTTTCAATATTTTCCCTATTCTTTAACATGGGAAACCTACTTTTGAAGGGCGCGGGGGTCAAAAATCGTCCTAGATACCTGAAAATTTGCAGGTAATAATGTTTTAGTATTTGTAACAACTTGAGGGGGGGGCATCTGGGAAATTCGAAAAAAAAAATTTTCGGAACACCCTACCCTCCCACTCCTCTGCGTCACGCTCAAATCGTCAGATTTTAGAAAACTTAGACTTTTTAGCTGGTAATTAACCTAACTTATCTTTTTCTGACGCGCTCGAGTAAATTCAGGGATCGATTTTTTTTACAAATCTGACGGGCTGTTCTAGACAAACCCCCCTACATGGAGGGCTTATATTTGGTGGAGTTACTCAAAAGAATGCAAGGTATCCCCCCTATGATAATCTGACGCGCTCGAGTAAATCCCCAAAAACACTCTGGGCTCCCCTACTATATAGTAAGTGGGAATTAGAGGACACAGGTGATAGTATAGACGTTCGATGCTTTCAAGTGCATTACAAAATGAATACGCACGGCCTTATTCACTGCCAATTGACCAGTGATTAACCAGCAGCTAAAGAAAGAAAACGTGCTTTTAGCTGACTTATGGCATTATTCACTGCCACCAAACCAGCGGTTAACCATCGGTAAAAGAAGGATTCCACCAATCAGTGGAAGTGAAAAGCTTACTTTCTCTCTTTAGCCGCTGGTTTAGTAGCTGTGAATAAGGCTATCTGATTGGTGGAATCCTTCCACAACCGATGGTTAACCGCTGGTCATGTAGCAGTGAATAAGGTCATATGGGATAAAATAAAGTTAGGTACCTAGTTAATATCTTTGTGATACACTAATTTATGGGGAAAGGCATAACCCCCAATTATTCTAGGAGTACTTTACCTTCTCCTTATTCCAGTAACAATATAGGTAATTTTGTGTTGACAGTATCAGAATATTGGGGGGACGAGGCCGTGGCTCAGAAAATTTGGATTATTGACTGGACATTAGGGTGGGTCGAAAAAACACTTTTTTCGAAATTCGTTGGGCCTTAGGGGGGATTTTTGGCCAAATGTCTTCAATAATACGTAAAAAAAATTTCAGATCGATGCGACTATTCTTTCACTTGCCGCCGAGCGCTCAAAGTTCAAAATTTTAGAAAAAAAACTGAAATTTTTAAAATTTCGCAAAAAAAATTTTTTTTGGAAATATTCAAATTGTTAGCATAGATTTGAATCATAATGGAATCAATATAGCGTATAAAAAATTTGAGATCGATAGGACCATTTCTTCAGTACCCGGGGGGCCCCTCAAAAATGAAAATTTGACAAAAAACACCCAATTTTCAAAGTTTGTCTGCGAATGCTGATATCAAGCAAAATGAAAGGAGTCAATTATGTTTTTCGTCTTGACACCGTGAAGACGACATGAGTTTCCAAATATTTCGAGATCCTTTGATAATAATGGAAGATTTTAGTCTTATGGAAATTGGAAAACCATACAATGGCGTAGACTTTAATATACAATAATACATAATCTCAATGTTTTGTTGGCTGTGGTCAGCCACCCTGCATGATGTAGTTTTCCAGATTTTCTGTCAGCTAGATATTGAGGGCAATCCCCTGAATATATAGCTTTGCACATATTGAGAAGATACTGCTGATCTGAGCTGAGATCACTTGCTTCCTCCAGGTCTAGTTCTTTGATCCATTGTACCGGAAAGGGATCAAAACTTTTGATGGTAAGATTTTCACAATTTTGCAGGACATTCCAATCGGTCCCTCAAAAGTGTTCGGTCCGGAACTTTTTCCGTCCAGTGATTGGAATAAGTGTCGAAAAGGCAATTCATTTGTGTGTAATAAACACACTACTCTTTGAACAGGTTTCCTTAATGAATATTCTAAACCAGTCATAACTCCATTTTCCTTGCCTGTATTAATTCCTGTGCCGTCGCACCCCATAATTTGTAGATTACATCAATCTATTCCTTTCTCTTGGAAAAATTTAATAGTGGCTTTTTGTTTGGAGTCTCCCTTTCCTGACTTAGGAGTACCTTTACCAAGGTATTGGGATCCAGGCTCCTCCACTATAACAATATGATCTTTTTTAACAACCCTTTTAAACATATCGTTTTCTTCTCCAAAATTAGTGTTTGATCTTGCCTTCCATCAAAATACAAGTCTTTAATTTCTTTATCTTTAATATTAGCATCTCTTTGGTTAAGTAGAGAAGTTAACAATTTCCTCTTTTCTCTGTGAACTTTTGAGGTGTCTATTACATTTTCTCTCTTGTCTGTTATTACTCGTCTGATATCCTCCATAAGGAACGAACCCCAAAGCGCAGCATTTCTACTAGATGTTTTAGTTCTATAAACTGCAGTTGAGAAGGTGGGTAGCTGCAATCGCATTATATCGGTTGAACTGGTATTATCGGTTGAACTGATCGGTTGATTATCGGTGAACATTATCGGTTGAACTGGCTTAGCTATTTGTTTTGCACGTTTAGGAGGGATATAGTCTTAATCTGAAGTTGAAGACTCACTCTCTTTCATTGGACTTAAGTTTTCAGGACTACAATCATCTTCCGTCTTTTTACGCAAATCTCGCTGAGCATCTCGTTGTAACTTTTTAAAACGTCGATTGGTTTCACGCTTATCTAAATTTCCAATCGTCAATTTTCTCTCTGCTCTTTGATCTAGAAGAAACGGAACCTCCAGCAGCGGTACCTTTTTTTGTGTTTCACAGTTCCAGTAGGAAAGATTGGCACATTTACATGAAGCTTTGTCAAAGAGTGTTTTCTTGGCAAAACTCTGAAAATTTTCTATTTTTCTAACAACACTTGAGTTATTATTTTTCTGATATTTTTGAAGATTCTGGGGTTTATTGTCCAAGTCCATTTGCTGTCTTTCCCAAAGGTAACTCCTTAAAACATCTTCTACAGTAGGTAGATTAGCAACACACAATTCCTTTGGTAATCCAATGATGCTGTTTTTAACGTTGGACCGTAACCCACGCTTAGATGCCATAATTTTAAACTGCATGAAATGCGAACTGTCGCATGCACAAAAATGTCCCAAAACAAGGAAACACGGGTACGGTCATCCTGAGTGCAGGATCAGGTGTATCTCCCCGATCTCTTTGTGTGGTTACGTGAGGTCAATTAGCGAACAAAAGAGTGGGGTAGATATTCACTGCCCGATAAAATCCGCCTGATCTTGCGCTCAGGGTGACCGGGACCTTAGAGCTCTTCAAAAAGGATATCTCACTCAAAAATACTGTTTGTAAATACAACTACTTCGGGTTTGAGGATGCTTTCCCTGGGCGATGCAAGGGGGTGCGGTTAGAGGGGGCGGGCCATCTTGTAAGTCTAAACAGATGGACTGTGAGTTGTGTCGAGGTAAAATTATTTACACGACAAACTCCTTCCATTTTTCCTGAAATCAACATTCGCCGACCACCTTTAAAAATTGGGTGTTTTTTGTCAAATTTTTATTTTTGAGGGGCCAGCCGGGTACTGAAGAAATGGTCCTATCAATCTCAAATTTTTTATGCGCTATATTGATTCCATTATGATTCAAATCTATGCTAACAATTTGAATATTTCCAAAAAAAATTTTTTTTGCAAAATTTTAAAAATGTCAGGTTTTTTTCTAAAATTTTCAACTTTGGGGGCTCGGCGGCAAGTGAAAGAAGAGTCGCATCGATCTGAAATTTTTTTTACGTATTATTGAAGACATTTGGCCAAAAATCCCCCCTAAGGCCCAACGAATTTCGAAAAAAGTGTTTTTTCGACCCACCCTACTGGACATGCGTGATTACATTGAATCCTGTAACACAGAAGTTCTTGCGGACTCCCGAGGGTCCTCAGAGCCTTCCTAGGGGATCGTGAGTTATCTTGGGGCTGTCCCCAAAGAGTTTCAATGTCAGATAAAACACTAGTATATAAAGAAACAAATCTCAATTTTTTCTTCTTGAAATTTCTGTGGTTTGCAAGGAGCTGTTCTCTTTGGAGTATGTCTCCAAATGAGCTAAAACACTTTTTTAGGTAAACTTTCAAAATTATTCTGGGTAAGACCCCAGACTTCCCATTACTCGGAGTAATTGTAAAATTTTAACATAATGTGGAACATAGAATAAATACTACACTTAAGTAATCTAAAACCCAGCGTATAAATATACACGTTAGGGAGTACCTAAGGAACAGCGTTGAGTCAACCCTTCCCCTGAAATAAAACTATGGTTACGACTCTGGGTGTTCAAAATCTTTGGAGGCGCAATGTCTGGTTGTTACATAAAGACGGGGGGCTGGGGCCATTGAAAGTTTAAGAACAGATGATTTATAACATCACAGAATGTCCCACCTAACTTCTCTCTGCAAGTTAATATCAACAACAAGTTGCACATCTACAGTCCTGATCCCTGTCCCCAGTCTTTACCACCACCAATAGCTAGGTGAGGAGAAGTCCCCATAATTACACCAGCGCCTGTATTTGCATCTTTAACTCCACAGGTTGCAAGAAAAAAAATATGTTTTCTTTTCAAGAGCGATCTTAATTACTAGTGAGACAATCCCCCTAGGTATCAACTCCCGTACTAACGAACCTCTGCAATGTGATTCGAACCCCAAACACAACCCTGCTAAAAGCAAACTATCTTATAGAGTTTCGGATGAACGACGTTAATTAAATCCGTTCCTTCTTAAAATTCAGAGTGACTAACGACCCAGGAGTCATCACTCATTTTGAGCCTGTCCGTTCACAAATCTCCATTAGTATTTCAGAACGAGTCGAGTCAATGCGGTTCTCACGAAAATATACGTCTCGCTTTGTGCAGTGATTGCAAACAGTTAATTACGGCGTCCCCCCCACTGAGATCCCGTTGCCATGGAAACGCCTCCGGCGACCACCTGCTGGAAAACTCGTGATACTGATTTCGTGATGGATGATAGCGGTTCTCTTTGTTTAGCTGACGAGATCCGATCTTTGAGGTATGAAGAATCAAATTAAAAATATCGATTTTTTTTAGTTTGTTAAATTTTGATTGAAAATCCAGTTAGTGTACCTTAGAAACGTTCATTTTTTATTACTAATACTTATAAGGGATCTCCGTACGATTTTTATGACATTTCCTGAAGGTCGGAAAAATTTCAAAGAGGAAGAAAAACTTGCATAGAATAAATGATTAAAGCTGTTATCTTAATATGCTGGGTTAATCTTGTTATCTCGTTACGGTATAATCTCGTTATCTCGAACTTAATATCTCTAAAAATTTCCCTTTGAAATGAAGTACTAATTAAATTTATACTAGGAGTTACCTTGTTATCTCTAACGCTCAATACTTCAAATTATTTTTAGGTTCCTTTAATTTAGAGTTATCAAGTTATACTGTAATCTCAGTGTCACTTTTAAAAGGCTATTAAAAGAACCAGTAGCCTGATATTTCATCTGAGTAAAGTTAACCCAAATTAAATATATTTAGGTAACTCTTATCATTAGAAAATTAATATCGCTTTTATCACTAGGGCAATCAAAACTAAGAGTGGAAATATGGATTAAAAATTAATGGACTTCTCATTTCCTTCTCAAAATAAGAAACATTGAAATCCTGTCTTCGATCCTTTCGTGAATCGATTAAAAATTCACTCGATTCAAACGTACAGCAGGGGTTCGGTAATAAGCCCACGTGGGTGGACGGGGGTTCATTTCTCAGAGATCGTCGCTGAAAAGTTTTTCTGCTCCAACCGCAGAGGCTCTAGGGTCGTTAAGTCGTAAATCAAGCAGCTAAAATGTGCGGTTTGAATCGCTAAGGAGTCCAAAAACAAACCCGACTTAACCAATATAAATGGATCCAGGATTGGTAGAATGCCCTGTAAAAGTAATGAGAGTTTTAGACGCTCCTTTTCTGAAAGATGATGGTGTATAGAGTGTCTCTTGGTGATGAACGCGTTGTTACACCAATGGACTTTTCGTCGGCTCAGATTAAAGTAAATCTCATTCGCAAAGGGGTGGATGTGTGTTGTATCTGTTTTCCTGGTGGTTTGAATTCCTTCCTTATAAAGCAGGAGATGTATAACTTATATAAATTTCAAAGGTCAATTCAAGTGGAATTTATAGGGTTACGAAATCAATTTAAAGTAAACACTGTTCCCTACCCTAACTTAGGTATTCTTAAATAACTAAGGTGTTATATCAGATTATTTCATCTTTCTTATTCTCAGTATATCAGATTCTTTACATTAGAAAAATTTAATCAATCATCATAATCATCATCATCAGTGACTCGGCAGTCCTGATTGGACCCTGGCCTTCTCAAGAAGGCGAAACCAGTCCCTCCTTCTGCGCGCCACAGCTACCAGTCTCTGATGTTGATGGAGACAAAGTCCTTTTGGAGACAGTCCTCCCACCTCAGTCTAGTCTAGGTTAATCATCATAAACAATAGAATAATAAATTAAGTGGAAAAATTGGTCAAGCATCCTTTAAAAGGCATCTGTTGTTTCATTTACACAATAATTCATAAGTAAAGGTCATGACGATTAGATATTATTTTTCGATAATTCAAGGTAAGAAATTTTTTTCTTTATTTTTTCCTTAGTTTTATAAATACGTAGTGAATAAATTAAAACCTTATAAATTATGGCTAAATCATTGTGAAAGCTGGATTTAGAATGTTTGTTTATAGTTTAAATCTCTTGATGCAGCCTATACTGGCCAAGGCCTGAATGAAACAGAAAAACAACGATTAAATGGGGGTTTGAGGCTCTGAAACTTTATTTTTGGATTAGTCAATTATCGTGGGATTAGCTTATTTACCTAACATTACGGTTAAATAAGTATAATTTCTTCTTCTATAATAAAAAAGCCTCTCTGGGACTTGTATTGTAAAATGCAGTATGGGAATGTGTATCTTGCAAAGAGATACCTTTGTAATATATAACTAATATTTATAATATTTTGAAATTAAAGACTGGAAATTCTTTTATAACACGTTTTTTTGTCTTGCTTTAGATGCATTTAGTGCAATCTTTATTATAACACAATATACAATAGTGTTTTAACTGAATGAAACAATCTTTAAGTAACATAAATATATTTCTTTTTCCTGCTCCAATCTTCTAAAAATATTTCAGATAAGATTTTTTCAATTTATCAGTACTCTTTCATGTTCTAGAACCCTTTTACTTATGAAAAGTAATCAAGAGATTCTTTGAAAGAACAGTGAATATACAAGCAGCTTTCTTCATACAAATTGATTGCAGCATCCATTGAATTAAACTTTTTTCGTAAGATTATTTTTACATTGTTCAGGATGAAACATAAACATTTTAAGAGCAAGGGGTGCATTCAAATTTTTCTCAAACAGTAAAATGTGAGATTTTACTGCCTTGAACACATTTGAGTTTATATCCAAAAACGGGAAACATCTTCGTTTACATAAGAAATTTTATGGATCGCTTCTTTTTCATTCCCTCTCTGGACGAACGGTGAATGCATACGTACATATGGCGTCACGTAAATGCTATAACTTTAAATTTACAGTTTCGTGTACTCATAATGACTGTAGGAAAATACAGGAATTTTTTTAGAATAAAACAGTTGTTACTAAGTGACTGAAAAATTTTTAAAGGAAAATGAAACAATTATAAAGGAGTATTTAATTCTATGAAACCATATTGTTTCTTCCATGCAAACAAAAATCATGTATTTTTAATGTGGGTAAAATATTTTACGGAAGTAACATGATAAAAGTTAATTAGGTCGTTAATTATAAGGCGTATCCAAAAGACAATATATCTAAGAGTTTTGTGAAATTATATAAGTGCAAAATAAATATTTGTGCATTTGGAAATTATGCTCGATAAACTAAAACCAAAACTTAAGGAAAGAAAATAAAGAAAAACAAGAAACACGATTTTTTAAAAATACATTTCAAATCAACTTTTAGCCCATCAGCCCTTTTAATATAATCTGATACTCATGAATAATTCTTAAATTTAAGTTGATTGAGGAAGTTTAATTAAATAGGTGCATTTAACTAATTAACCTTTAAGGGTCTAGACGAAATTTGATCCGTATCACTGAATAAATTTTGCAGGCGCTTTAAAGAATTTTTAATTTTTTTAATCATAATAAAGAAGAAAATTTATTTAAAATGAAATTAATTTTAAATTATGTTATCTTTGAAAATGTTTTAAAACTACGTAATGTAACTCAAACGATAAATTAGTTTTGTTATTAAATTATGCTGTGTCCTCATTGTAAATTGAAACTGTACTCCTTTTTTCTCATTCAAACAAAAGGAAAAAGTATTTTTTAGAAATAAAGTAAAAAAAGCAATTAAGAATAATAAAACTTACAGTCTAATGTAATAAAAAGAGGACAATACTTTTACACAATCATAAAAATTTCCATTTTTATAACAGGAATTTATTTGTCTTTATCACCATGTAGCTCCAACTTTTTACTGTCAGAAATGGTAGTTTTTTCACTGTTTTAAAGAGACTGTTATAGTTTTTATGATCCCTCAAATAATACTTTTCGGCATTTTTATTCGATGGGGGATGTTATTGGCTCAACGAAACAAATAAAGGAGGCAATTCGTAACAGAAGCACGGACTGCAGCTTCTGTTTAAAAGTGGATTAAGTGAGCCGAGCTGATTTTATATGAAAGTTAATTTCTTTGATGGATTTTTAAAAAAAAGGAATGGATTTAAATATTGAAATCTCATACAGCAAGTTTATCAACTATTTATTTGCCGCAATGACCGTATAAATAATACATTAAGAACTTTGTTATTGTTGAAAGTGAAAATTTTGGCTATGAGTATAGGAGTTGCTGAAGAAGCTCAAAAGATTTGTATAGTTTTACAGGAAGGGCATTTCTTATTAATGTTAAAAAAACTTCTTCCTTAGTAGTTATTTTACGTTAAAAGGCCTGATGAAGACGGTATTATTCCTTCTGAATTAATTCCTTAAATTTTTTACCTTTCTAATGAATAAAGGCATAAAAATTTCTGACAACCTTTTAAGAATCACTAACATCAATTTTAACATCACAACATCATCATTTAGAATCAATTCACCACTTTTAAGAATCGGAACCTGGTATAACAACCCCTCCAATTTTTTTTTCAAACGAATCGTGAATTCAATTATTTTAACGATTGCAATTGCATCAAATTCACAGATTCTCATTTGAAGACTTCAAAAAAAGTGTTTAAAAGGTTTTTGCCAGATATCTCTGCAAAGCCTAATCTAAATTGGTTCTTAAAAACACGAATTACCCTTTTTACAAAAAGCGAATTCTTTTGTATCTCCCACAAACACTTAACCTGGTTATGTCGAGATTCGCTTTGCATCACTTTGGGCCTGATCTCGTTAGGACGAAATCACGCCGTAGCAAATTTAGTTAAGATAATGAGGTACTTTATATCGAGACCAATTTTCGAATGCAAAACCATTTACGGAATGGATCCCAATTTCGCGTTTTCAAAATGAGGTTTCTCTTAAAGAGTTTAGGCACAATAACGGAAACGGCCTCTGTAAACGTTATTATAAATTGGGAAAACTCTTGAAACCATTTAAATAGAAATGGCTGAAAGCATATGGGAGTTGTTATTGCTTAGCACGAACTATGTCTGATTTAATAATTGAATTTACTATGTTTAATCTGTTTTTCTTATTTGTATTGTTAAGATGGGTGTATATTGAAATGAACTCGATTAAGAAGTGAGTAGAATAGGGAGTAATTTATAAATCAGATCACACGTCACCTTATCATCAAAACACAAAATAGTTATTTTCTGTTGAGAATGTTAAACATTTCTTCTTGGCAATTTGTACATTTTCCTGATTTTATATTTATAATTATAGGATTCATTTAGTAATATCTTTGTAAATTTTGTGTATTCATTTGTACATTTTATTTATTATTTAATGACTGAATAGAATAGTAACTAATAATTTAATGAAAAACGATGGTTTTGATTAAATCGATGAATTATTTTATTAATTTTTAATAACATTAATTTTAATTTAATTTGATTAATTTTTAATTTTAAAATTATTTTAATGGCTTTCTTATATTTATATTATTCATTAATATATTTTTATTTCATGCATTTACGGGAACAATATATAGAGGTCCCCTTTTTTTATCACTCTCTTTATCAAGTTCTTTTATCATGTCATTTTCTCAATGACGTATGTATTAATTATGTCTGTACAAAAGTTTCAAATTTAAAATCAAAATACATGAAGTATAAAGTAACTATAAATTAAAATAAAAGTATATGGTAACACACACAAACATCTTTTGAAAGAGAGTGGACATTTTTTTACTATCAAGTTTTTTAGAAAGTGAAATATACACAATACACTTCACTATACCTCCAGAAAATGAAGAAAAACTGTCAAAATATAATTGAATTTAAAAGACCATACGAAGGAAAATTTAATTAGGAAACTACGAAAGGAAACACGAAACTTTTACTTATTAATTCATAGCCTGAAGGTTGTGAGCAGTATAGTCATTTACGAAACTTCCAAAACTGCATGCAATTGAAATTCATGTTTTTGCTACTTTCAAAAATACATCTTTGAATATTAATTGAAAATGTGAATCTTATAAATTATTTATCTTCGAATGGTTTTATTTCATATTTGGGATGAGAGTGACGGTAAAATAAGGAACTTTCCCTAGTAAATCTTATTTAGTTAGGAAGTTTTTTTTAAACTTCAAATAGCAATAAGATAATTATTTGTTTTGTTGAATGATATAGGCTAATTAAAAAATTCAATTTAATTCAAATATTTGAACTTTCGTTTTAATTTATAAAACTATACGATTTAATTCCTATAGTTTTAAAAAATATTATTAAATACTCAAATGATCATTGAAATATTAGTGAATACATCTTACTCCTTTTTAGGCGTTTTTTATTTTTTTCCTATCTTTTGTGTTTACGTTCGATAAGTTTTCATCAAGAAGTTTCACAACATTATATTATGCTATATAAAAGTATTTTTAAAAGTACGTATTTGTGTTGTGTATTTCAAACACAAAATAATTTAATTAAAAGCAAAGTGATTATCAGCAGAACTGAATTGTAACATAATAATATCTCAAAATTTGTAAAATTCAAAAAGAAATAATGTTTCATACATTAGTTTATTTTATTTTTATTAGTGTGTATATGTTCTCGTATAAAAATTAAAAATTATAATTATGTTTGAACAAAGACATATTCAGCGAACAGTTAGAATTTTAGTTTAACTAATTCAATATGTTGCGTTAAAATTATACGATGGAACTAAATGTAATGGTTGAAAGAGATACAGATAACAAGTATAAACGGTGTGTAACAAAGTGAATATTAATGATGCTTTTACCATACTTTTGTTTCCATAGTTTAGCTTTAAAGTGTTTGTGTTTATTTGCCCATTTAACACAAAATTACTAGCGTAGAAATATAAATTAAACAGCTTATGTTTGCGTGTTGTCCTTAGATCACACCATTATGAAAATCCCTTTTTCCCAGGAAAATATATTATCTAAAAGTATTAAAAACACATAATTAAAAATAATTTAAAACATAAATCAAAAGGCGTAAAAATATTACGAAACTTTTAAGCAGCTCTTTGAGATTTCATCATCCGAAGCGTTTTTTATTCTATAGAAACTATTTCATAACGTCTACTTACTCTCTATGAGATTTCTGATGGGAATGTGACAAAATCCATGGGGTCCAAGAATCGACAGCAGGTGTTTCCGTCAGTATTATCCATAGATGGCTTTTCACCGATCTAAAAGAAAAATAATTCCGAAATAAACTCTAGTTTCTTACGTCGTTGACATAGAGTAATCAGTGATCAATTACGATCTAAGCCCAAAGTCCGCCCAGAGCTTGTAGTAAACAATAAAACGTTAAAAAACCAGCTCGGCTCTCAAATTTTCCTTTTTACTTTCATTGTAGGTTTATTTGAGGCTTAGCCAAGTGTTCCAATCTTTTTCGATCTGGCTTTAGGAGCTTAGTCCGTTACATTAAACAACATGTTTATGATTATTATAATAATATTTTTATCCGGAAAATAAAGAGACTAGTTTAAACTGATATATCGATATAACCTTTCGTATTATTAAATGAAATTAAAAAACTTCAAGATGAATTCAATTTGAATTACATCTTAAGTTGGGAAAAATTCAAAATTAATTTTTCTAATACTGTCATGTTTGAATTCCTTTTAAGCTATAAAACCTCTCTAAGTAACCACCTTTATATGTAATAACCACCACGCCAACCGACAAAGTAATATATTTTCATTAATTCCTATAGATAAATCTTATCATAATAGGAAGTATTCATAATTTATTTCAGTCACGCCAGTATAATTTGAAACATTTAAGTCTAATAAGAACATTTAAATCACATTTTGATGCTTTGTTCTTTCTTTAACGAAAGGAATATAAATAAGTTTCTGTATTCAACTTCAAAATAACTAAACACTCTTAAAAGATGCCAAACGTAAAACTAAATCGAGACACCAAACTATTAAATCGTAAATACAGGGCGAATGGCTACTCACTATACGTTATTTATGAGTTAAAAATCGCTCAAAGGCTATAATTTTGTAGAGAAATTTTAATCACTTTAATAATTCACTGAGCAAAAGCTCATATGTTAAACGAGAATCAAGCTCAAATGTAGTTTTACAAAGCCCTTTTCTTCTCCCCCTTTTCAATCTGACAAAAGAAACAAAAGCGAAACATATTTAACTCACGAGTCTCCGCCATAATTCGATTCATTTTGGTAATTAATTTTCACGGGACTCCCGCAAAACTTAATTTATCGAAAAGCGATTTCGACCTAAAACACGACAGTCACAATCTTCTACTTCTCTTTGGAGAAACAGCAAACAAAACAAATCAAAGCTCAAAAGTACTCGACAGAAATAAATTTCGTGTAAATCAAATTAAGCAAGTCCTCGTAAACCTTCTGAACTGTGGAATCTTTGAAGGACCCCCAATTAACAAGTTATTTACCCTAACTAATGAGTTGACAGAAGGAACCTGAGGTTCACGACATGTGCTTGAAAGGGCCCACTTTCATTTTCTGCCCCTCTCCTTCTTGTTGTCAGATAAGAGGAAGAGTTTAATGATGTCGAAATGACTTGGAAAATGTTTGAAATAAAACAGGAAACTTTAGACATATATTAAAGGTGAGTGAAGCGTGAATCGTAAACGTATGGAATTGTTAAAGTGGAATTTTCGTAAACATATTTGCTTCTGAAATGAATGTGCTATAGTTGTGTTCGTTGCACTCTTGATGATCATGTTTCACATACTATTTTTGACGTTCTAATATACTGCTTGTTGTATTTCTATAGCTACCGGCATAAGCCATGCCACTCATCCTGCACGTGCATATTATTTTAAAAGAAAGAATTTTAATTAGAATTCCACGGTAGTTAGAATGCTGTTCCGATAAGTTTCGCTGGCTGTTATTTTTCATGGTTGCACAAAAATAAAACGAATTTGTATTTTTTTAAAAACGTTATGAATTATTTTATGAGTCTTCTCGATGTCTTCTTCGATGATGTCTTCTTCTGAGGCGACGTTTTGCCGGAACCCGGGAGGAGCGTGCTGAGCCGAGGTAAGTGCAGGCATTCTCTCTCGTCCACCCACGGTCACTTTGCATGACAGGCGCCCCTTTTCCCTATTGTCCTAATTTTTTCTTGCCCGGCCCGAGGAAAGACCTCGGCTAACCGTGGCTTCTGTGTTGTTAACGCAACACTGCTGGTATGCTGTGATTATAAACAAATATGCAGCGAATACTATTTTAAATGGTGGATACTAAGGAAGTTGTATATGGATAGCATTCATACACTTATGAGCGGGTACCTTGATCACAGTGATATAAATGCATCCCAAAACACTTAATAGGTGATGGAATACTGTGTTTAAAAGGGCTACATAAAATAAAAAATGAATGAATTTGTAGGAAATTTTGGATTCATACAACAAAAGAGTGTCATTTTTGGCGTCGCCAACTACTGTGATAATTTCTTTTCTAGCAATCCAGCAGGTTTACTGGATAGTGGATTATGAGATGTCAAGAGTAGTGCCAAAAGAGTATCTAATTTTTAACTCTAGCTGAGGACAGAGGGATAAAAGTACGAAGAAGTAATCAAATTTAATATTGTCTAAGTTTTTTTTTAGACATAGACAAGACTTTATTGTAATGGGCTCGTGCCCGTTTACAAAGTAGCAAAAATAAAGGAACAAAAAGTACAAATAAGTAAATAAATTAACACTTAATTATCATTGAACAATAAAACTATGAAAGATAAACGTAAATATACACAAATATATATTAAAGGTTGTTGGAACATTGGGCTAACTCGATTCATCTAATAAATTTTTACGGACTTTTAAAATAGAAATTGTAAAATAAAAAATTCTTACGTATTGACTTTGAGTTAATATTAACGGAAAAGGTTTTAAACCGGTTAAGTATTTGTTTCTGTATTGATTATAAAGAGGACAAGTGTTGAATATATGGTTCCAAGTCTCATTTTCTTCATAATTACAGAAAGTGCAATGGATTAGAAGGAAAAATTTCAAAAATTTCGTTTTTGTATAAAATTCGGCTTTGATTAAGACGTAGTTGAAAGATTAATCTCTAACGGCCGTATTCACCGGTAACCTGACCGGCGGTCAGGTCAGGAAACCATGGTTACAGCCTCTGATTGGTGGAAGGAAACTATTGAATCATTTTTCCACCAATCAGAGGCTGTAACCATGGTTTCCTGACCTGACCGCCGGTCAGGTTACCGGTGAATACGGCCGTTAATGGTTACATTTAAGGGTGATTCAATATATGTTTCAGGGGAGGCGCTGTATAAGATTTTATAATGGGGAAAGTTAGTACTATTTTCCATTCGAGGCAGGTCATTTTGGAGGGTCTGATCTCGGAGAGATTGTAAAATCAGGGGAAGAAAATAAGAGGCTATATAAGGGTCCTGCGAGAAAAAAATGAAACTATAACCTAGATTATCAAGGATTTTTTTTATAGATAAAAACCCAGTTAAATTCTGTATTGTTAGAGAATTGTGCGTTTAGAAGTAGTTTGTTATAGCAAATTTTTATTTATCTGTCATCTGATAATTTAAGAATTTTGATCCAAAATTTCAAAATTATTTTGACTACAGTAACTGAGATTGGGGGTTGTCCTAACTCTAATCTTAGAATGTAACCAGGAGTATATCTGGAAAGTAAAAATAGTTTTTTAACAAAAATACAAAATACTTTTTCCAAGTCGCAGATATAGTTTATGGACCAGATCGGAGAACCATATATGAACACAAACTGAATTAATGACTCAAATAGTTGAAACCATGCTTTGGTCGAGTTAGCCCGTGATCCCGTAAATATTGACCAAGATGCATTGATTGCCGCCAATGCCTTGGAAGTGAAATAACTTCTAGCACTATTAAATCTACCTGTAGAAGAAAAAGGAATTCCCAAATATACGTATTCTTTAACAATTTCGAGTTTAATATTGTCCAAGTTAACTTGTACAATTTTTCCCAGAAAATTTGTTGCTGAAATGCTTAATGTTGTATAGTTAAAATTTATTCTACACCATATAAAATAAAAAATTCATTGATAAATAATAATCAGGCGTTCTTTTTTTTAATCAGTTAGGTTTATAATTCAACACATCACAAATTTTTCATTTTAAAATTAAAAATAAATTTATTTTGCATTGATAATTTTTGATTTTGATTAGAGGTTATAATTTTTGGAAAAAAAACACACAATTCATTAATCTGTTCACTAACTAAAAAGTTAAAGCTCTATTTTAAATCACAATAAACGTTTTTTATGCATGAATAATAATGATTTTTACAACCATCCATACCAAAGATCAGAAAGTTAACGAAGTTTTAAAAACCTTCCTAATGGTTTATTTTTGAAAGAAAATGTCTTATTTAAGAGAAAATACTCCAGCCTAACAAGCACACAGCTAAAAGAGACATCTCTCCCTTCATTGCATGTGTTGCCACTTTTCCCCAATCATGGACTGAAATATTTTCCCTTTTCCCTTTGTGTGCAAATATTCATCCCAAATCCTTTCATTATTATTTGCGCTTTGAGCGCAGTCAGTGGCTTTTGCTTTTTCCTAGGCACGCAGTAATTGTTTTTTAAGAAGTTGGTTGTGGGCTATTTCATTGTTGCTTTCGATTGAAATGTGCGTTTGGGTTTTGGCAAAGAGTTGAGGTTTTTCTTTTTTTGTGTGTGTGGGTTTCTTGTATAAAGCCATTGACAAAAAAACAGCTTTTATGAGTTTGCATGTAGTACATAATTACCGTGTTTCTAGTAAAGAAACTAATATTTCTGGATTAATGTTTTCAGAAAGATTTGGCTTGATTGTAGAGGAATTTTTATCTGGAATAATTACGCTTTCTATGTTAAGTAAATATATTATTCAGGAGTCATTTACAATTAATGTTCTTTATATTTCATAGACAAGTATTTCTTTTTTTATCCCTATAAGAATAAATATTCGTGGAATTTGGAGATACTCAGTTGGAATGGAATAGATTCATTTGTATCTTTTTTTTTTCAGGCAAAAATAGAGATGCCATTTACGAATATTAAACTCTGCGAACGTATATTAAACCTGAAATACATTAAATCCAACTTATTATTGTTAAACCTGCTGTATTAAATATCTTACATTAGGTACTAGTTTCCCTTAGAAGATACATGAATAGCAACTTGCTGGATTCGAAGACTACGGCCGTATTCACCGGTAACCTGACCGGCGGTCAGGTCAGGAAACCATGGTTACAGCCTCTGATTGGTGGAAAAATAATTCAATATTTTCCTTCCACCAATCAGAGGCTGTAACCGTGGTTTCCTGACCTGACCGCCGGTCAGGTTACCGGTGAATACGGCCGTAATCTTAATCGTAATCTTAGTGCGTATTTGTGATTTATAGAAGTTATGAGTTCAACTATCTTATCACAAGGTTAAAGTGAAATTAATTTTGCAATATCAATGATATTTATCTTCCATGTTGGCAATTGGTATCATTTAAAAATCGTTATGTTCGCTAAAGTAATGAAAATTTTAGAACCATGGAAGATTCATCGCATTAATTTTAGAGATGCAAAATTTTTATTAGCATAAAGTTATTTAAAAGAAAGTTAAGTTAAACTATTATGAGATGTATAAATGCGAATTTTAATCACATAGGAATAGTGTTGAGATATTTTGCACCCATACACAAATAGTATAATTATGTAGTGTAGATACTATTCTAATTCTGCCTTATAAAATCAGCACAAAAAATAAATCTGCAATAACAAGTTCTATTTATTTTAACGGAATATAGCAGACTATCGGATTTTGCATAGGTTTATAGGTTTATTAAAATAATTAAATAAATTTTAATTAACGTTAGTGATGTAGTTAAGCAGTATAAATAGCTTAAGTGTATTATAGTACCTTCTTGTTTACAAACTTTTACGATTATTAAAACTACACTGGTGTTCAAAATTAAGAGAAATTGCACAATTTTTCGATTTCTCCAGATCTACTGGATGGATTTTGTTGAAATTTGGTATGAACATAGGTTGATATAATACCAAATAAATAATCATTCGAAAATTGTAATACACACGCATGCACAGAAGCAATAACCGCCAGATTTGAAAGGTATGAAATAGCGGTTCCAGAATAGAGCAAAATTGTGGGTTTATAAGGGGTATGACACCCTCCCACAATCATACATGCCTTTTTGAGTGATTTTATAGCGTGAATAAGGCAGATAATAAAATTTCCTGTTCATTAAGTCTACTTTCTCAGAAACACCGTTTTGGGGCTCTGAAGGGTATGTGGAGGGGGGTAGGAAGAGGCAATTGCCTTATATAGAGTCCCTCATACCTCCTCTAAAGGGGCGAAGTCTTTGAATCTGGCTGCCTATTTCATATGGTGAATATCTTCAGTTTTAATAAAAATTGCTAACCTGATGAGCTCCATTAGTGAAGGATTTCTATCGATTGAAAAGAAATTAAGACCAATAGAACGCCTCAAAAGGTGAATAAAGGTCTCTAAGATATCAACACAGTACGTTCAACCATGATTTTCTCCTTTTGAAAGATGTATAGGGGGTTTGGCATAGACTTAACATCATTCCTACAAAGAGCACCAAATCTCCGATTCATAAATGGTCAGTTTCTCCTACATTAAAGGACTGACAGAGCATTCTGGTTCTTTCCACATGAGATTGCATCGAGAATCAATGGTTTAATTGATTTGAGACCTAACAGATAGGAAAATATTCACTCTTTGAATATTACCTTATTAAAGACAATTTTTGCGTATTTTTGACAAGTTGCAGATCCCTCCCTGCCTTTGAAAGAGGAGCCCTGACAGTTTCAGGTAATGTGTTGATATTTTGGAGACCTTGGTTCACCTTTTGAGGGTTCTGTCGGTCGTAATTTCTTTTCAATCGATAGAAAAAAAGTTAACATTTGGTTTTATAATAATATGCTAAAGCTTAATGTTATGAAAACTAAATTTATGATTTTTAACCTTAAAACTTCAGTGACTATAAGGGATTCCCTAAAAATCCATAAACCAAATTGTAATAGTGAGTGTAATGGCTCTTCCTCCTGTGATGTAATTAAGTGTGTTGATACAATTAAATATTTAGGTCTACATTTTAATTCTAATTTAAAATGGAAATCCCATATAAACATCTTGTTAAACAAATTGCGTTTTATCAATTTGAAGCTGTTTAAATTAAAAGGTATAATTGACCATAAATTTCTAACAACAGTATATTTTGCTTGGGTGCAATCAACAATTAATTATGGAATAACGTGCTTTGCATCTGATTATTATAATAATATTAAACCGCTCATTCAGTTACAAAAAAAGATTTTATCTCACTTAAAATATATTTCCCTGCCTAATAATATCTTAAAAATCAGAGAACTGTATATTTTTCGTTTATTACTTTTTATATATAAAAATAAACATTTATATGAAGCCAAAAATATAACTTCTTATCTTAGAAACGCTAAAGGTAACTTGTATATCCCTAAATCTAAAAAAGAAATATTTCATAAATCTCGTGCCTTTTTGGGACCATACATATTTAATAAACTTGAAGAAACTCTTAAACTAACCAACAATATTCACAAATTTAAATCCGGTATTCATCTTTTTATCTCAGGACACTCAGATATTGAAGCTTTGTTCAAAATTCCTAAATAATAAGCGCAGCTCTTGCCACATGATAAAATCTTTTTTTTAATTTAGGTTCCCTGGGCGAGCCTTTGGCTCTTTGGGATCCACATAATCAATTTTTTTGTTTTTTCTATGTTTAAACAAAATGTCAATATATGTATATATTTCCCTTTGTGTTTTTTGTACAGTCCTTGTCTGTGTGTTCCATGTCTTATATATGTTTTGTCTTTTGTCCAATAAATTTGATTTGATTTGATTTGATTTGAGAAATCCTTCACTTAATGGAGCTCATCAGGTTAGAAATATTCATTAAAACGCAAGATATTCGCCATATGAAATAGGCAGCCAGATTCAAAGACTTCGCCCCTTTAGAGGAGGTACGAGGGACTCTATATTGCAATCGCATCTCTAGGCAATTGCATCTCGCTACCCCCTCCACATACCCTTCAGATCCCCAAAACGAGGTTTCTGAGAAAGTAGGCTTAGTTACCAGGAAATTTTATTATCTGCCTTATTCTTGCTATAAAATCACTCAAGGAGGCATGCATGATAGTGAGAGGGTGTCATACCCCTTATAAACCCACTATTTTCCTCTATTCAGGAACCTCTATTTCATACCTTTCAACTTTGGCGGTTATTACTTCTGCGCATGCGTGTGTATTACAATTTTTGAATGATTACACTGTTCAACAATGAATAAATTTCCTTGATGAAAACAGTCATTTCTTATAGATCTTGGGTCGCTGAATACCAAAATCACCATTAAAATTCTCAATTGACTCAGGATTTTCAGGGAACAGCCCCTCCCCCTTTTTACGTTTTTTGACGACTTTATAACTTAACACTCGATTTTCTGGGTCAAAAAGCATTGATTTAGTCTTCAAATTGCCCCCAAGGAACAAGAAAAGTTCAAATTAATAAAGAGGATAAATTTATAACAAATGGATAGTTTTAAGGGGTTATTACCCCCCTAAAAATACAAAAAATAGCTAAAAATTAAAGAGGTTTCTATACGCTATTTTTTCCTCTTATTTTTTACGCAATTCCCGTTTGAAGGGTCCTAATCCTTCCCCAAGGACCCAAATTTGATGACAATATGCAGCAATAATTTTTACTAAAAGCGGCTGAGGTGTTCCCCTCCCAGAAGCCCCCGCGGAAGAGTTCGGAAGACTTCCAGAAATGCGAAGGCGCTCGCAAGCTCAGGAATTAATATTGATGATTTTGAAAAGATTACAAATGACGTTTTTCTTATATATTGGGTCTATCCTAAGTAGAAACTCTTCAGTTCTTTAAAAACTGACCGGTTTTAGGGAGTGAGGATTCCATGTTTCAAGATGTTAATAGATGCACGGCTGTGGATAACAATTAGGGGGCATCCCCTTAAAAACTGAGGGTGATGGAGGAAAATGGGTGTCATATTTAAATTCAGCAGATCATTTTACACAAGACTCAGCTGAAATTCAATTTGTGGCTTCAAATTTTTTTCCTGTACAGCACAGTTTAACTCTAAGTGCGGCATTGAACCCTTCCGTGGGTGCTTTGGGGGCGCTCTCACCTCAACCGCTTTTAGTAAAAATCATTGCTGCATATTGCCTCCTTTGGGAAGGGTTAGGACCCTTCAAACGTGAATTAAAATCGAGTTTAAAATTATAAAGTCGTCAAAAAGCGTAAAAAGGGGAGGGGTTGTTTCCCGAAAATCCTGAGTCAATTGAGAATTTTAATGGTGTTTTTCGTATTCAGCGACCCAAAATCTATAAGAAATGACTATTTTCATTAAGGAAAAAATTTTGAAGGTCAAATTTGTTGAACAGTGTTATTTATTTGATACTAGCTGTTATACCCGGCCTTGCACGGGTGGGGTGAATAAATTAATTTTTTAAATATTTCTTAAAATACATTTATAATTTTGTAAATTAGCAATATTACAAATCATCCCGGTATCCCAGGCGCCTCTTTCCTATCCCAGTGTGTTCCCGGTAATCTAAAATAACCAATTTGTAACCATAGTAAAAAGTCTGGTAAATTAGTAAGTCTTGCGAACAAATTAACAAATTTAAAACCAGTGTTTAAAACTAAACTAAAAGATCTAGTAAATGAAAAAGTCTAGTGATCTGTCTCATTTGAAACAATGTTTTATTTTTAACTCGTTGTATGACTGGTAAAACAGGTTTTCAAACACGGAAAAATAAGTGAAAAAAAGCAGGAAAAACGGGAAAAAAAGAATGAAGGACTGATTTTCTCTTTATAAATTATAGCCCATGTCCTATTCTGATGTATCAGCTACATTATGGTAGAATTTCATTAAAATCCATTCAGTAGTTTTTGCGTGAAAGAGTAACAAACATCCAGACAAACATTCACAATTATAATAGTAGTAGGATTATATCAACCTATGTTCATACCAAATTTCATCAAAATCTATGCAGTAAATCTGGAGAAATCGAAAAAATGTGCTATTTCTCTTAATTTTGAACACCAGTGTATTAACGTCTAGATTTTAAGTATTAAATTTGTTTAAAAATTATGTTTTAAAAGTTATGTTTAATTGTACGTTTGACAATTACCAAGGATTTATTTACGTTGAAAATTTATAAAGGAATTGAACCAAGGTAAATAATTGCCTTCCTTATATGGTATAAAGAATAATGCTAAGCTGCGAAAAAAATGTACTAATACCACCTTTAGCATTCTAACCCATTTGAGCGAAAAGAAAACCTTGATATCAAAGACAGGAATCAAATATTGAATATGATGACATTTTGCTGAGAAATCGCTAAAAGAGCAAACGGCGTGTAAAACGTTATAACCAAACGCCGACAATATGCCTCGGTTCGCTTTAATTTTTTGTTTTGAAATAAATAAGAACCGTCACTGAAAGCATCAAGGAGGTTTTGATGGTTTCTCTGATGTTTCCAGCGCGTTAAACTTTCGACCTCATTGCACGTGAATGGCAGCCATTGCATATACGCCATTCGGCCGCTTATTTGAGTAGAAACAACCGTACGGTTAAAGTGACGTTTCAACTGACGTTTAATCTCTCTTGAAACTTAACCCTCTCGGCACCAGAACCTCAAAAAAATGAAATCTTCTCAATACATCCAAAATGCCCCTATAATTTGTCTGGAAATTTTTTTTTCTTGTGTGCACTCCTTCCTAGTTATTTTTATGAGCCTCATATGAGCCATATGAGGCCATATTTTTTTCATTTTAACAGAAAATACTTATTTAAGAGCTTATTAAAAGACATGGTCATTGGTCATAATATTAGAAGGTTACGAAATAAGAAAATATCTACCAACCTATAAAAAATGTTCTACAGAAGCTAGTATCTAGCTAGTATTTTCTCTTCAGAAGCATCACAGCTTAAAATGTACACATTGAGGTATAAATCATCTTGCTGCCATTTAGGAACTAATTCAGAAACCATGTAGAAGTCTCATATGTGATCTACATGAATCAGGGAAGTCACTGATGAAAAGAAAATAAATTTGCGTGTTTACATCATACAAAAATTGAGCTCATAAGTAGGAGCCTCATATGAGGCCCAGGGTGGCGAGAGGGTTAAAGGAAAGAGGACAAATAGCTAAGATAGTTTAAATCGACACTAATGACCATATTTAAAATAACTATTTGAGGAAAAATCCCTACTAGATCATCTTCGTAGAATAGCAGATTTAACTCGTGACTTAATATGCCACATTAAAATTTCAAACAATTAGTCTTTAACTGGGAGCTTATGAACTACCTGTACATTATTAGATGTCATTAAGTTTGGAAGATGTAGTTCAAGGGGCTTTAAGTAGGATTTTTTTCATTCCTAGTTATATATTTTTACAAATGCATTTTATATTGTTCTTCTTTTTAAACTGGTACAGTTCAAAAAAATACGTTCTTATGAAAGAATTACTAACATCATGAAAATTACCTTTTCTTAAAATACTAGGGAGCTACCGCCCCCTGCTCGCTATCGCTCGCCAACCCCCGTTAACTGCTGACGCAGGGCCTTTCGGATCGCTTCGCAATCCCCACAAAACCCTGCTCACTAAAATTATTTATTTATAAAACATTCGTTATAACAATTAGTAGAAAAAACTTCAACCAACTTTCTTGAAGCACACTCTCTTAAAAGTTAGAATATTTATTGGTTAAATTATCAATAATTTAATCAACACGTTTTCCTTGAAAATATCCATCAAGTCTGCTCGTGCTATTGTTATTCAATATTTACAAAAACGTTCAGCAATGAATCTGTTAAATTTAATATAGTACCTAGTAACTCGTCAAAATATCTAGTGTTTTATCATTCAAGTTTTAGTTTTAAAACAGACTTTTTAAACAATACTATTTAAGCTATTAAAAATGATAAGAGACAAAATCTACATTGCACTCAATGTTTACAAACAATTAATTTTGGTGTGTGAAATTCTATACTTGAATAGTAGATCTGTGAGTTTCTGGAAAACTCTTATCAGTCTTTTAAAAATATTTTATTTAGAAAGTACATATTTTGAAGCGCATTTTCAAAGCGTGAAAGGAATTATTTTCATCGTTAATGAGTAGCGTCGGTTGGTCATTGGGATTGAAGGTATAATAAATTGTACGACAGTTTCTTGCTGTTAACTGCAACCTTATCCGTAATCCAGAAAAATGGAAATATCTTAGAATTGAGAATTTTTTTAGAAATTCTAAAGGCACTTTGCACATCCTCAAAAGAATCCGAACAGTTTGATACCAAAAACATGTTATACGGATCAGTAATTAAAAAGCCTTTCTCTGGAAACCATTTACAAAAACTTTTTTTTAGAATAGAGAGATAATTAATTTCTACATAAAATCCTTTTATTCCTAAGCCTTCAAAATTTACATTGAATCTAATGGAAATTTTGGGCGGCTAGGTCTGAAAGGGTTAAACGTAATTTTAGCTTAATGTTTTTAAAAAAACCTCCAAAAAGCCCCTAAAATTTACGTCTTCCTAAGTCGATGGCATTTGACTATGGTAGTTTATATGCTACCCAGTATCGATTTATTATAAGTGTATTAAATAATAATATCTAAGAATCAATAGAATCTAAGAATATTCGATTCAACAAAGTAATCGATATCCAAAAAGTATCGATAATTTAGCATAGTCGATATACATCTTAATATCTTTTTTTGACCAAAAGATATCATAAAGTATAAATATGCATTCACATAAATCACACCCTTGTCACCCATGTCTGCATTCCGACCTCCTCATAGTAGACTCCTCTGGTAACCATAGATAAACGTCTGACACAGGATCCGAATCGATGGTCACCTTCTTTATTTGGGGGGGATGCAGAAGATGAATGTGGTTCTCTGTCATCACCAGGGGATAGGAAAAGAAGATTCCTTCCAAAACACCTGGTTCCCTTTTTGAAGACGGCTGATATATATATTTTCTACCTTTTCCAGGACATTTAAAATCAAGGATAAATGGAAAGGTTAAAAATTTATGTAACTTATGATCATGAAAAATGTATATTTTAAAATTTGGCTGCTCAAAGTATAATGGTCTGAAAATTTTAAGGTTATGTTAGGAGGGGGTTCATAAAATTTTGAAAGGATGAAGCTAATAATCGTAAAAATATCGTTTAACCAGTAACAGGGGAGGTGAAAAAATGGAATAGAAGTGGAATACAGTCGCACTTGTCAACATGCCGTCAACCAACTTTCCAAAAATACGTCACCAAATCCCCTCCATGAATAAATCTCCCTTAAAAGTTTGAATATATAATAACTCGAACTTGTCAAAAATTTAAACAAAATATTTTTAAAAATATTCAACTTAATTATTTTTAATCTATGATTATAAAAATAACTAATTCTAATTGTTTATCAATATTCGGAACAAACAAAAACCATTATTTTAAGTGCATTATTTTAATATGCCTAGTGTTTATCATTCATATTTTTTTAAACCCAGACTTGTTAAACAATACCGTTTAAGCAATTGAAAATAATGAGACAAAACATCACTCTGTCTTTACAATTAATTTCGATAAAATCAGACTAAAAATTTTAAGAATTGGACAAAAAGTGTGAAGTTTTAGTATAAAATGGCGTACATTAAGTTTTTAGAATAAGTTTTTATCAGTCTTTGAGTGATATTTCATCAAGAAAGAGCTTTTTTAAAAGGTGAAGCGTCAATCGGCCGTTGTGATTGAATGCATAATAATTTGATTGACAGTACTTGCTTTGTAACTGCGACCTTATCCGTTATCTAAAAAAATGGAAATATCTTAAAGTTGAGAATTTTTTTGAAAAATCGAAGGGCCTACTCGGAAATCCGGAAAGAATCCGGACAATTTGATAACATATATGTGTCATTCGGTTCAGTTATTAAAAAGCCTTTCTCTGGAAACCGTTCACCAAAAACATTTTTTTAGAATAGAGAGAAAATGAAAAAGTTAAAACGGTTCTCATTTACACAAAATTTTTAAAATTAAATTTACACCTAAGAAAATTGACACAATAAAGAAATCTTAGTATTCAAAAGTCAAAGGACATACATCAGGGGGGGAAAAGGATGGTTGATAATTTAATCAACAGTTATAATTTAATTAAAAAGATTTAAAGAAGTTCTGAAGTTAAAATATTCTCATTTTACTCCAATTCAGAGATAAATTGTTTCTGAGACAGCAGGCAAATTCAAGTATCGTAACTTTTACTCAAGATTGATAGCCTTTATAATTAACAATCAAAAATTTTAAAATTTTACTTGCTTTTCCTATAAAGTACCTTTTACAATCAATATTTTTAATTGATAACCCAAAAGTATTCCAAAAAATTTTTTGTTATTTATTTGAAATATTTTTCACCTGATTATGAAATATGATGGAATTAGAAAAGATTAGATGTTAAATTTAATGGTTGAAAGGTAAAATTGGAGCATTCACTTCGTGCTAAAGTAGATTGATTGTAAAGCAATTTAAAACTACAGTGATTTATCAATGCACGAAAAACATTACTTTTCCTATCTCCTGCGTGGTGTACTATTGCCTCCTCATACATCTTTAAGGATAAAATTCCCTAAAGTAATTTGATTAATAGTTTTAGCTGATATCCCTATTTCCTATTAATCAGCTTTTAGGTGGAGTAAAAAACATTTATTACCGATGGATGAATGAATTTAACTAGGCCATACATCAGCATTTGTTGTGTATGCCTCATTGAAGGTTATTTCTCTCTGGAGAGAAATCTTAACGAAACTCTCTAGGAAAGATCCATTTTATACTCTTAGTGATGTGTCAGTGGCACTTACGGTTTCATCACAAGAGATATGAGAAAAATCACCCGAAGCGCGGCACTGGTTATAATACTGTTTGAAATTTATCAACTAGATATGGTAGAAACGAGTTGAAATTTAAGAATTTTTCTTAATGTTTTCCAATTTTTCTTCTTAAAAGGACGTATTTTAAGAACCATACCTTCAATCTTAAAGAATTGTCCTTAGAAATCATACCAATATTTTATTGTTTAAGTTGGGGAGTTTTTAGCCTGAGCATGTAAATAACTTATCATATGTTTCTTTGAACATTTACCTGAAAGTCTAGTAAAATTTTCTATAATTCTCAATAGAAATAAGTTATTTTCAACTTTTCTCGTAAGTGACCATAAAATTTTAAAGTTTTATCATTAGATGTTAAAAGTATATAATGACTAGGTATTTAATGAATATCCTTGGGTAATTTTAAAATTAAGTGCAGCGAAACTGTTGTATAAGGTGTATTATATCTGTGAAATTCATAGGGAATTTGAGAAATTTCAAAGAATATTTATAATAATTGATAGATTTCCATAACTCGAGAAATGTCATCAAATGTGTTACCTACATTGACAAACAACTTTGCATGTCTTCATTTCAGTACTAAATAGATAAACCATTTCACGTATTTAATAGTGATGGCTACTGCAGACTATAAAAGCGGTAATTTTCACCTACTACCGTGGTAAAAAACCAAAATCTTCTTAGACCAGATAGTTCCTTCTGGAACCATCAAGGCGTGGCAATTAACTGTCTCACAGACACCATTAGCCGTGGCCCAACACATTTCATCGATCTACGCAACACCCCCTGCTAGTGTTCTGTTAGAACACCTCCAGAAAGTCAGAGGGGGCTTAATGTTTTGTTTTTATCTCGAGTAACGGTTATAAAAGCTGGACTTTATGCTGATTGGAGTTCCTGGAGTCCGTTGCGAAAGAGATACGGTGGCAGTTAAGTATTAAATTGGTTCGGAAAACTTTGAAGGGAAGTCTAAAGTTTGTTCTTTTCTTTAACAGAATCTAATTATTTAAGTCTTCATCTCTTAGGTTTATGATTAAAATTTATTAGGTACACGAAATGTATTTGGAATGAAATTAGGAAGGCGTAAACTTTTATGACAACTCTTAAAGTAAATCATTCTTTGGGTTGAATAAAATATTTTTTGCATTTTTACTTTAGAGCTTGGTTCTAGAATTAGTTTTAAGACTTATAATTTATTATCAAAGGTCAGAGAGTACAAGAACTCTCCCCTTGATTTTTTTTTTATTTTTGAAAGAAGTAGATAAATAATTTTGTAAATTCTAAAACTTTTTTCTAAACATTTATTTTATACAGTACCTTCTTCCTCATTCAACTTGAGTATGATGAAAGCTTTGCTTTTGTTTAATTTTTTTATAGAAAAATGTGAATTTTTTGTAAAATATGGGTTATAATGGTTCACCCCCGAGGTTATCAAGTATATTACCAGGAATAATTTTATTTTTTGGTGCCATTTTTAGGAAGTAAAATTTTTGCAGTCTTCTGATGATTTAATAAAGATATTAAGAGGATAAAACGTATTATGTATTATAATAGAAAGGAATATGTGATTATATATAAATAAAGGATAAATTAATGGAGTGAAATAAAATAAAATATATGGAAATTATGCTAAGAATTGATAGGTTTTTTTCCCTAATCCATCATATTGATACCATCTTGTTAAAATAAGACTTTACTTTGAACTAGAGAAACTTTATTTGGCATTTCAATGTGAAGAGATGCTTTATGAACAACATTTTAATAGTCCACATATTAATTGTAATAAATTGTAGTAGATGCACACAGTGGTAGTTTAAACGGTGTGATCTTCAGTTTTTACAGAAAATAAAGTTCAGTTCTTTAGACCAGTCTAGTGGCAAAATGTTTTACTTGTAGACGGTGAAAAGCTGTTTTTGGCAATTTAGAGATCCAATCTCCGATTCCATTATGAAAAGTGTCTAAAATTTTCGACTAATGTCTTTTCGACTGGATGTGTTCTACTTCCTTAACCTATGCATCAAATTAGTTTCTCGTCTAGTTTCAGTCTGTACGTAAGATTGAGTAAATTTCAAATAGGCTCCAAAACGCACTGAACTCCGAAACTCGTGTTCAGTTTAAAATTACCATATGAGAGGGAGGAATAGAAAATCTTCTGCCTCCTATCTACTGTTCCAAATGTGATTAGCCATGTAGATGGGCGAAACTGAGGGAGTTGCTCAATCACAGGGACCCGTTTAATTGGGCAGGAGAACACCTCACCGAGCGTGACTTGTTAATTGGGTTAGGAGTTTGAGGTGTACGATTGAGAATGGTAAATCTGGATCTTCACATGGAAACGCCCTCACAAAAAATAAAGCACTTTATAACAACTTAAAAGTTCAAATTAGTTGTGTTGTTTGGGAAGACACTTTAACACTATTATTGTGCTTTGTTTTGAATATGTTTGAAAAGTATCCCAAGCAGACACATGACGTCATTTGTGACTGCGTCACAAAATGCTTAAATTGACGTTCTTTATGACGTCGGATGTCCCTTTAGTTTTTGCTGTTCCTTTTTCGATTGCATTCATTGTATGGAGTACTTTTTAGTAATACTTTATTGTTAATACAGCAAAAGTGTGGAGGAATCCTGATGTAACCAAACATGACGTCAGTTTGTTGGTTCAGTTTATCATGACGTCACGAAAACTGAGTTCATGGACCTTGTTGATCCTCCTCTACATTGGGTTCTATGCGGGATATAATCGTAAACCCAATTCCCTCTATTCAAACTGTTGATTGAGTACACAGAATGCAGATTGAATTAGCAGCTCAACTCCAATTTGAGAACTTCTGCCCGTATCTCAGGTACTCGTCTGTCAGTAAATAGTCGTATGAACAGACGTATCAGTATCATGTCTTTTCAGGCGTATTGTGGGTAAAACGGATTTTTACATCGCACAATTCGTTTTATGATGATGTAATAGTACACGTATTGCTATAGGTACTGTAAGGGGAAGTATTGTTATAATAAAGTGGTATATTTGTTGCGTGAATATTTTGCAGGAGAATTCAAACTGAATTCACAATAGTAATCACGCCAGTAACGAATTTACAACAAAAATTACATTGAAGGCAGACTTATTTCCCCTTACACGGTGTGCGTATACATGTGCAGTGGTGATTTTTAATACCTTAGTGTGCAATCATTGTTAAATAACCTAGTTGACATTCGAAATTTTCTAGTTCTCTGGCTCTTTTTATGTACTTTTTGAACGTAATCTGGCTGTGCAGAATTTGAACTTATTTTTTTCAACATCATGCATATTACTCCCGTTTGAATAGTATTAGGAAAAAAATGTTTGCTAATGTTATAGTTTAAAACAGCAAAAAAACTTTACTTTTTAAAATTTAAACGGTATGAACTATACTAAACTGACTACTTTAAGATCTTTAATAGCGAATATTTTCCTCGTTTCACTCTTATCCATCCGCAATAGAATTGTTAGCAAACGCTTGTAATTGGGCTTTTCTGTTGAACTCCAGGGCATTAGGAGAAGCTGTTCGTTTGCGGAAAATGGTCTTTACTATGTGTGACACTTCCTCCGTCCCCTTTCCTGTCCAGCTTTAGATGCTATTCTTATCAGTATTTCCTCTGGGGGCTTCTGAGAGAAGGATTTGGTCGGATAGTATTGGTGATTTTAAGAGTTGATAACATAATTTTGAGAATCACAATGATTTGGTTGTAAGTTATACTATACAGGTCGATCGGTCTTCATATTTGAAGTTTCGTATACTCAAGGAAATTAGTTGTACATTAAGTAAGGTGACAAATGCTTATTCTGAATTCATTGAGATTGTTTACCTAACTGTTGTTCTAAGCAGCGAAATAAGGAAGTAAAAAACTTGTTAAACAGAAAGAGATGGAACAAGTTCAAACTGAAAAATGGGTACAGTAACTACTAAATTATTTTATAATTGAATGATAATGCAATAAATTATCAGAAATATCTATGTATTTATCTCTAAACAAAACTAAACTCATTGGCGCAACAGCCCTAGTGGGTCAAGGCCTACGATGCCCATCTTCGTTTTCGTGACCGTGGGGCCCTGGGGTGCAAGGTGTTAGGCATGTGTCCCGGTTAGGTGGTGATTCTAACGCAAGACCCCCAGTGTTTAGTTCCCAAGCACGCTTGGTTTATCTCTAACAAAATTAATTAAACAAAAAGCTCTTTTTTTTCAAAATGTTAAAGAATTTCCATTTTTCACAATTTATATTTACTACATCACCTAATAAATATTTGGATTTTTTTCCCATACTCATTAATTCCTCTTTTTAACATAAGCATATTTCCCTATTCAAAAACACCTCTCCTAGTATAATAATAATTGAAACGAGTACTTTAAGGTTTGGTACTATTAACTATAATAATGTAAATAGGTACTCTTAAACACTGTGTCCTGAAAGAGAATAATCTTATGACTAGCATATTTCCAATTCAATCTACCTGATCAATACCGAAGGGCCTTCCCACTATAATTAATTAACCAGTCACAGTAGGGTTTACTCAGAGTAACCCCATTGTAATACCCATTGCCTTTGAAAGCGTTTTCAAACTAACTAATCATCGCCTTCCTCATGGGGATTCTATATGTAAATAACATCAAAGCTGACCGAAACAATATGTAAACGAGTCCTTCTTTGAGGGGACAACTGCTCCATTGCATTTAAGTCACCCTTTTCGTATAATGAAGTGTATACATGGGGGTAATTCCCCCTAGTTAATTACGGACAGTTATGGTGTCCGCAAGTAAGCATCTGGTAACAGGACTTTACGATGATCAGGAATAAGGGGACTTTGACAAATTACATCTAGAAATTTTTAGTGTTTTTTAACATCTAGCATGTTTTTACCCAAGTTGAAATAAGAAATCCTCTTCCTTCATCACCTGACATTAAATTTTTGAAAATTAAAATCAAACTCAAGTGTTCAGCTATTTCAAAACATACTCTATAATGAATACTTGAAATTTTTCTACCCCTTTTACTGAGTGTATAAGTGGAAAAGAAATGTATCTTTTAGAATTTAAATAAACAGTGGAAACACAGGTTTAGACTATCTCCTTTTGTCATATTGTGTGACAAACAGCACAAGGAAAAAAATAGCTAAAATTAATAAAACAGCGTTTTTGAAGTAATTTTGTCTGAACGATGCCATTTAAGGATTATTTCTGGAGTTGTTTCAGGCATCATTTATTGATGATATTTTAACAATCACTCTTCTTATATCGTTCCCCCACCATCTGAAAGTCATAATGTGAAGTTTTTATATTCAATGACTTGTGGCGTATGCGAGCCACGGGCGATACCGATCCGAAGGTCATACGACTCAAAAGTATACTCCGGAGTTATAATCGCTTCAGTCGGTATTTATAGCTTATTTGAATTAATTGATTATTGTACTGGTGACAAAGTTCGCCACAGTACTCCCCCTCCAGAAGGCAGCATGACTGGATTCGTCCGTCAACCTGGCTCTCGGTGAATTGTTGAGTGAGTTGTGGCCAGCGTTAGGCTCTTCCACATGTCGTGGAGTGTTGTGATCCGAGAGCCATGGCACAGCTTATAGAAGCTCAACCACAGCGAAGGGGGGTGGTAGTGAAGATGGTGAAGGTGATGGAAGGTGCGTGTTCGTATACCGGGTCACCAATGTGGCGTATGCGAGCCACGGGCGATACCGATCCGAAGGTCATACGACTCAAAAGTATACTCCGGAGTTATAATCGCTTCAGTCGGTATTTATAGCTTATTTGAATTAATTGATTATTGTACTGGTGACAAAGTTCGCCACAGACTCATGATTTAGGCAATTTTGAAAAAGTTTCAGATTGAACATAAACACCCTGTACTTTCAGCTGTAAAGATTACAATGCATCTCATTGAGAAAGTTTTCCACCATTAAAATATCAAGTGGAGATCGCAAGACTTTGCCACTGAAACTACCAAAGAGTTAGGACTTCAACAGATGGACATAACTCCATAATCACTGACCCCTTTCATGGTCCTGGAGTAATCTCCTACTCAAGAAGGATTTCAAGGAATCCCAAGGGAAGTAATTAAACTCACGAGAATCACCTGAATTCATCAGACAGAAGACATTTGAAGACATTAACTTCGCTACACAATTGAAGATAATGTATTCAGTTTGTTATTACGATAAAAGCTGTTGTTATTTATTATAATGCTGATTAGTTGAAATATGGACTAAATCAGAAACTTTCAGGAATTTACAATACAAAACACGTTAAAACCAGAAAAATTCAACAAAGTTAAAGAAAAAAACCTGGATGCTCAAGAATAGAATCTCTCCACAGTGATACAATGACTACTTTAAAGTTATTAGAATAACACAGTGATAGATCCTACACAGTTTAAGCATATCTTCACCTTATAAATATAAAACGTTTTTGATAATCTTAAAGATAGTAACAAAACTAGAACATCGCAACCAAACCAAAAATTTCTAAACATCTAAAAAAAATTTTTTTAAACTTTGTATTTCGTACAGTTTTAACAATCTTAAACGTGGATAAAGATCCTATTTGACTTTACATCAGTTATAAATACGAAATGCCATCAATAAAAAAGTTGTAAGGACTGCCTAATTTTTAAAAGTGGCTCATAAAAATTTTGATTCGTTAATGAGTTTTTCTCCTAATCAATAATTACAAATTTCAAAAGCCGGGTTACAATCATGTTAATTGTAATGGACAGTATCGTAATACACGATTTTCGCTGTAATCAGTTTTGAATATGAAACCAACGAGGTATGAAATCACTTTCCTAATGCTCACCAATCACCACCCGGCATACTCCCCACTATTCATAGATTGCTAATAAATACATCTTTGTTCAACCAGGAGCACAATCGCCTTCAGCTTATCTTTGACTAGAGCTTAATTAGAATTTGCGAACAATAGAAGGCCAGTGTAGTTCTCTATTGGTAATTTCACAATCTTATGAGCCAAATTGGCTCCTACTATCATCCTATAGTGAATGAGATAAGACTTTTCGGAAATAGTAGTTAGCTTACTTAGAGGATAATTATAGTTTTAAGAAATTTAATTAATTTATCAAATGTGTTCTGAACTTTTACTTTATAGATACTTATCTTGCGCATTATTAAATTAATTAATACATTTGTTATGTATGTATTTAATAACTTGAATTTAGAATAAATTATTTTAATGTGTTACCAATTATGTTTCAACCAATTAAAAGGTTTTTTACTTAAACAAAAAGTATTTACTTGTTTCATACACAACTTGTGTCGAGCTACTATGAATATCATTTTATTTATTCTGTTAAAATTATTATTTTGAAAAGATAATAAAACAAGAAACGGTTTATTAAATAACTTCATCCTGGTTTTAGCCATGAAACTACTTATAATTAATTAAAACCCTTTACAAATACTCGTCATTTCCATGCGCTTATTCAAAACATTTACTTCACATCACTACCAACCCGAATTCCCATGTTTTCTGCACCGGATTTAATAAACCTCACAATCAAACTACAAAGAATCGATTACACTCTCCTAAATCGATTTCGCGGGACTCCAACAGATTATTACGATGTTGAATCGCTTCCCTTTCGCAATCAACATTCATTAAGACAAAAGCGAAAACAGTTATTAAAGGCGTAATATGGATATCAGACTCGCCTAAATCCTTTTCGCTAACACGACGGGAAGCTTGTTCTCCGATATGAGGAGCTAAGCCTGATATCCGCGCAAACAAGAGGCGGGGGACGGGACAGATTAATTAGCCCCAGAAAATCATCGCCGCTGCAGCTAATTGTGATAAATATCACTCGTTAATCACCAGAGACGGGTTTAAGACCTTTTGGGAAAGTGGGTAGATGAGTCCATGCGAAATTTCTGGAAAGGTTTGGTACAGTGTCTCGTTGTGCTGGTTTCGGTGGTTTAAGGTAATTTGTGCTTTCCTGATTAGAAAATATCCCTTTGTAATTTTCATTTTGAAAAAGAATTTAGTAGTGGAAATAGTTTTATAATAATTTAAAAGGAATTCATAATTCATGCTTAGAACAATTAAAACAAATAGTAATTAACCAATTAAAAAATAATCAACAGTCAACATAAATAGTAATGATTTTGTTGACTCATGCAACTTGGAATATCCAAGCTCCACCGTAAAGATATAAATAGTAATTAACTAATAAATAATAATTATAATAATAGGTAACCGATGTATCTACATATATCTGTATTAATATTTACTTTCAAAAGTTCAAACCCTACTATTTAAGAAACTACAACCCCTACCCATTTGATAGGTAATTCTTAAATTAGTGTTTAACTTCTATTAGACGTTCATAGTAGTTGTCTGAATTTTAATTCATAATTTGATTGAAAAAGGAAAAACTTATATAAACACAACATGTTTATATAATTGGGGATCCCCATTTAAAGGAACGGTAGACATTTATCCTTAAATTAAAGACACTTTCGTGAAACTTATCTGCGCACATTTAAACACGTATAACACCGCCCAATATTGTTCTATCAATATTGACCTTTTCTAAAACAACCCTTTTAGAAGTATTGTCAATTATTGCATTTTATATCAAAAATTGAGCAAAAATCCAATTACATTTTATTATATTTTTTAAACATCAAATGTATTATTTATGACGTTTTTTAACCTTACTTTTTAAAAATTAAATATTCCTCAAATGTCAGACATTTATCAATATCCATGATATTGACTATAAAAAAACACTGATCAACATGGCTGAGTTAATGAGGGATAAGCCATTTTTAGGATTTCACAGCATAACCTCATTATTACTATAAAAACATATTACTTGCTTAAAAATGACGGTTTTTTTTTCAAATCTTTTTAGAATTTTCCAATCACCCCGTAGAACATTTTTTCCCAAAATTTTTCCTAAAAATATTTCCAAAAATATATATTCCATACAGGAGTTCTAGCAAGCCTAAATATTCTACAGGCCTTGCCATGACTATACCTGTATGTTCCCAACCTACTAAAACCCTACGCGCATAGGAATATTTAAGAGAGAAATTTCCCGTCCCCCTTTTCACCCTCTGTTCAAAGAATCTGCAGGGTTAGAATAGAAATATCGCAATCAGACAAATATGCATAACGCCGCAGTATGCATACCTTTGCAAAAGGAGCTGGGGCTCTCTTGCGTTTGAGACCCTTTGTTTCATGGGATTTGTTTGAGCCCCAGAAACGAGGTTCTCCGAGTACGATATTTGGGTTCTTTGATGACCAAAATTTTGCAAGAAACTCCGATAGTTTCAATTGGACGAAGCATTGGAGAGGGGTCGGATTTAGGTGTCGTTACAGAAGTTTTGGGTGTTTTGAAATTACCTAAGCGTTCGCCGAGGATTTGGGAAATTGCTATGACTGGGGTTTTATTGCGAACTCTACTAGTTTTAAAAGGAAACGGGCCGAAATATTAGTTTGATATCTCTTCAGTTTGTTTCGAATGATAAGGAATAGGCAAAATAATGTATAAATCGTTATATTCCAATTAAATCAAATATTCCTTTTTACATTACAATGAGGGCCGTGGGGAGCCTAGTGGTTAAGGCATCGGCTTCGGGATCGGAGGGTCACGGGTTCGATTCCCGACACCGCTAAAGACCCACTGAGTATATGCGGATAGTACGTGCTCGTTAAATCTCTGGGTCCGAAAGTCCTGTGGTCCGTCATGGCGCAGTTTACCACGGGTCCAGGTGTCTGAAGACTATTTCCCTCCCCTTAAGACACATGGCAAAATTGTGGAGGTGGCGATAGATAGTGGCAGCATCTATCATCTCATGAGGCAGAAGTCGGATTCCTGCCATTTATTTGTCTCACTTTCTCAGGAGCCGCACCCCCTTTGCCTTGAATTCTTGTGGAGCTTGGGCATTCCAAGTGGCACACGACAACAACAACAACATAACTTCTAATTTAATTCAAGATATATAACTTAATAATTAGAAAGTACATTTAAATCACACTGTAAAAATACGGCACTTTACACAAGAAGTGGTGGGTAGAACAAAGAGAGATGTTACACCGAGATAAGGAGGGACCTCCACCTCATCTTCGTAGTGGAAACTTCCTCCCAGTCTAGGTGGGGGTCTCTCCATATCGCGATGTAACATCCCTCCATGTATGGAGGTCATTTCTTCTCACCACTTTTTGACCGTGCCGTAGTATTTTTGAAAGTGCCGTATTATTTTACAGTTAAAAAATAATGGTAGCAAATAGTAGTGTTACACTGTAAAAAAACCTGTAGAAAAACAGAAAGTTTCAATAAAAATGACTTCATGTTTACAGGGATATTCTGTCATGTAACATTCCCACCGCACTTCTATTTATTTTATGTAAAACAACAGCTTTTTTCTAGTTTTTTAGCTTATCTGTACTTAAACAGAAAGTTTCAGTTCGTGGAGAAAGAAAGAACATCTTCGGATAATTTCTACTTTCACTGCATCCTCGTTGGAGCAGCGGTAGCGTGCGTGCTTAGCATGCGGTAGGTCTATCCCCGGTTATTGATTTATTAAAATTTCAAAAAAAAAAACAGTTAAAATAAATCGAAACGCATGCGCGCAAGCAGAAAATTACTGTGAGGCAACAGAAAAAATATGAAGCTCACTTTACAGAAAGTTTCTTTTTACAGCATTTACCTGTAGGTTACAGCTTTTTTCTATTTACAGGATTTTTCTGCTTACAAAACTTTTCTGGCAGCTTTTGCTGCCAGAAATTTTCTGTTTTTTTACAATATTATTTTTTACAGTGTAGATAAAAAATATTACAGCCAAAATTCCAGTAAACATGATACTCCGAAAGGACTATTAAACAATATTTTATAAATAAATGTGGGAATGTGATTCAGTGCCACCGTGAGGAGAGAGTAAAGAGGAGGCGAAATATGAATGTGAAGTAGCGCACATTTGAAGCAGGTGGTTTGCCTTTGTGCGCTTCAAAATCCCAGAACTCCTTGCGCGACCGGTCCAATGAATGGCTCAAATTCAGCGACCGAGTCGGGGAGGGAGGGGACGAAATGACGAAATATACTACTGAGGGAATGACGTTCCTTCTTCGCACTCCTCGCGCAGTGCATCATGGGACCGAGAGATCGAGCTAAAGCGCAGAACTGGCCGAACGGTGTCGCCAGTACTTCATTCGCTCATTCGTATGTTTCGCCTCCTGATTACTCTCTCCTTCCTGCAGTGCCACCCCTGCTATATTCGTCCGTGTGATAGTCGAGTACATTTAATTATCACAAAAGAATAAGTAACCCTTAACAGCAATATTCACAGCCATCAGTTAACCAGCGACTAAAGCATGAAAAATGAGCTTTTATTTCGTTGACTGTGATTGGTGGAATCCTTCTTCGACCAAGGATCCAACTCTAAATATGGTGGCAGTGAATATGGTTGTAAGAAAGAACTGGTGAAGCTTTGCCCCCCTGAATATGTTTATTATTGATTGAGTTTGAAGATTTATCTGTTTCGAGAATGCGTTTTATATAGAATAGTTAAGAGCTTTACGTATGCAAATGAAGTTGTTAAAATTGTTGTGAGTGCTAAAAGTTTTCTAATATATAATCCGAGGAAGAATTATATATACACAAGTTTCTCTCTTCATTGGTATTCAGTGGAGTTAGAGAATATGTTTAAGGAATTATCTACTTAAAATGTTAAAATAGGAGCATGGATAAAATTTCGGATAAAGCCTTAAAGATATGGGATAAATTCAGTAGGTAATCGGTAAGTAAAATTATTTTATTTAACTTTAAAATATGAATTTAAATTATTTTAAAGACATAATAAGAATTTCAATAACGCTCATTTGTATAACAAAAAGTTACTATTACTACATAAAAGATAAATAAGAGAAGCTTTTTTAAATGGCTAAATCATGTTGGAATGGATCCAATTCATAAATATTTACAAGAACAGTCTTTTTCTTTGTCGATAGATTTTACGAATGTATTCCTAGTTCATGTGTAATCGTTCGATCACAGTCGTGCTTTGCTTACAAGATTATTTTGAAGCGCACATTTGCATATATATGGCGCAAATATTCAACTGGTTTTGAAAGTTTTCGTTGTCGAAATAATCGATTTACAACAAGATGGACGTATTTATTCTTTCTTCGGCATATCTTTAGCTTATTTTCTATAAGTTTAAAGCTGTTTACTTTTCGTTGACAAGTTAAGTGTATTCATCGTTAAACGCATTTTCAGATAAAAAGAATAAAAATTAAACTTCGTATTGCGGTTTAGAAACTTTTAAATTTATCTACATTTTGTTTTTGACTAGTTAACTACTAACAATAAATTCAGTTTAGTTCTGAATTTTTATTTCCTTTAGGAAATATCCCAGTATAATTTTGGGAATCAGTATTATTTCATAAAAAAATTTAATGAATACTAAATTTAAGACGAAACTTTTATAAAATGAGTCCAAATATTTTTTATAGTACAGTATAACTTCTAACTTTCGAAATCGAAGGAACCCAAAAAAATTTCAGGATAACAAGTTTTCGAGATAGCGAAGAAGAATAGAGATATAAGTACTTAATTTCCAGGGGGAAACATTTTTAAGACATATGGGTACGAGATATCAATGTTATACTGTAAATACGCCAAGATAAACAACCAACATTATGAAGTATGTAAAAAAGTTGCATTTGTGAAATTAACAGATTTTATAAAGTGAGGAATATATAATTAAAGATGCATAGAGTATAAATTGAGTGACATACTATTTCATAAACCACGTACTTTTAAATATCTTCTCAATCTAACTTTTCATCGAAGATAAAGTACTCTTTCCTTCGCCTCAAAAATTTCTTTCTCATAACTTTCATAACTATTCCATTCATCCAACATTCAAAACATAGTTCCAGACAGTTTGTCCAACAAAACAATCCATTTACAACAAGGTGAATACATTCCAAGAATAAACAAGCCTACAACGCAAACTTTCCACCAAGAACAGATAAGCCTAACGAATCCACGCTTTACATTAAGATCCAAAACCAACCTCAAAGAGACACTAATTCATCCACGATAAGGAAGCAAAGAAATTATCTGACGAAAACTTTGCACAAATAGCGATTTCTCTCAAAAGAGCCTGGACTAATACAAGTCCGCAGAAAGGATCTAATCGTAAATATTCAAAGTTCCTGCATAAATTTCTGGTAATTAGAGGAATTACTTAACGTTATGGTTGCCACACATAGGATGCGACAACCTTCTGTGATGTCGTAAATAAATGTCCTTAGCGAACCTAATGGTGGAAATGGTATGTGTGTGCTGAGAAGTGAATTTCATTAAGGCTATAGTCGAGTGACACGCTGAGACTGGATGGTGTTTTGGATAGTCTTTCTCAATTGGATCGGAACTTCGTTTTGTTCTTGGGCACTTTTCTGATGGATCAGTAGCTGAGAGAAACAATTCATTGACAATTCACTTACGGCTTATGTTATTGTTAATTCTGGAAAAAGGAAATAATCTGTCGAGGTTATTGGACCCAATCTGTTGCTTACAGATGATCTTGATTTTATGCTCTTCTTTTTGTACGATATTTTACTGCTGGATATTTTTTGGTATACCATCAAATACATATATTGAGATTATATAAATCCTGATTCATAAATTATTTGAGAAGAAAAGGTATGGCTATGACTACATGGCTGGATCTTGATGTCATAGATGATGGGAGACAGTTGTTTGGTATTAATTATGTTTCTATGTAAATTCTATCTATTGCAAAAAATTTTCAAATAAATATATTTTACAGACACCTACTTATAAATATTCAAGAAAAACTTAAGTATTTAAATTCCTTTATGCGGTCCCGATTCTGCACAAAAAACCTAAGAAGAGTAGTCGAAAAATTACCGTAGTTTCGCCGGTCTACTACTATTCGGCGCTGGCCGATTGGGCGTGGCCCGGTTCGGCACCAGAAATGAAATGAAAGTAGGCAATTCCACGGGTAACTGACTGACATTTTTTCAGAAAAACGCTTAGTATTTTGCTATTTTCTTCCCAAAAATAAATGATAAAAAAATACTTTCCACCCAGTTTATTGCTTTCTTGTTAGCTTAATCTAATGGCACAATTAAATTTTCAAAATATGTTTTTATTGATTTTTTAAAAATTTTAAACGACGTGGTAACTGACTGACATAAATGTTTCACAAATGTCAGTCAGTTACCACGTCGTTTAAAATTTTTAAAAAATCAATAAAAACATATTTTGAAAATTTAATTGTGCCATTAGATTAAGCTAACAAGAAAGCAATAAACTGGGTGGAAAGTATTTTTTTATCATTTATTTTTGGGAAGAAAATAACAAAATACTAAGCGTTTTTCTGAAAAAATGTCAGTCGGTTACCCGTGGAATTGCCCTAGAACTCTTTCATAATCCTTCTAAAAATTAGAAGAAAAAATTTTTTTCGTGCCGAAACGGCAAGCGCCGAGACGGCCGGGCCCAAACAGCCGCGCCGAATCGTCCCATTCCGTAGTTTCGCTGTAGTACTTGTAAATTTTACAAATAATGGAATTTTTGGAAATTTTTGATGGCTCCTTCCATGGCCTCTTTTGACATAATCTCATCTCGACAGCAGAACGTTTTATCATTTAATCAATTTAATTTAATTTGTTTTCAAAGGCAAAAAAAAACTAAATTCACAAAAGTAAAATATTACTATTCAGCACTGATCATCATCAAACTTAATAATTGTTTTCTCAGCGAAAAGTCAGCCCTAATTAATTAATTCCGACTCCTCCCGGCCTGCGACAGAAGGTAGGGGAGGAGACCCCTATCGGAAAATAATCCGAACAGTTCTAATGATGCCCGAACGAGCTGAAATTTCATTCTTCACTTCCTCTCGAGCTAATCGCTTGGCACACGCCAGTAATTAATTGCACTTTTAGAACCTTTTCGGAAGGTCTGGGTCGAGGATTTTGGGAATTCGAAATTAACGCGGAATGTCACTTTTGACTTCGGAAGCTCGAGGCAGTAAAGGGTGTTTGGAACAATGGTTGTAGTGATGGGCTGAAAGTACCCCGACATAGTTGTTTTATCCAGGGTTAGAGGGGAAGAGATAACATGTTAGCTTTTATGTTGTTTTAGCTTTAGTTTCTTAAACTTTTAAGTGCCGTAATTTAAATTTCAAGGTTCAGATTTTTGGCTTAAATGGCTTTTTTCATCATTAGTAAAACCATTTTTGACATTTTTTGGGAGAAAACAATCCAAAGTGATTTTTTGGCGTCAGGAGTAAATTTTTTACGGGGGGGGAGGTTCCAAAAAACATATACATATTTAACTAGTTATTCAAATTAAATGACTGATATAAGTTTCTACTTAATAATCTTGGACATTTTTTTAAAAGTTTCTTCATTTTTTTCCCATGGTTGGATATAATTGGCTAAAATTTTATGGGTTTTTATAAGAGTGTACTATAAGGTGTTTCCATGCGTTTCTAATTAAAACAGCTCTTTTTACTAAAGAAAAATTTCCTTAAATTTCCTTTCTATACTTAGCTATCAAAAATGATACTCATAATTATTTCCACTGATTCATTAAATCTGAGTTTCTAATTGAAGATTTCAAACTGAATCACAAATATCTTCAATCCAATTTACATTAAAATTTTTTTCAGATGTACAGTCATGAAAAAAATAGACTCAGACCCTATATCCCCGGAACGGCTTGTGATATAAAAACAAATAAGGTATCATTTTTCATGATTTGAAATATTCTATATACAGAAATTTTTTCAAGTTTTTAGGGGGTCGTCTTCATATTAAACGAAGCACCATCTTTCATTTTTCCCATGGATGACATCAAAGATTATTCCAGATTCTGAAAGAGCACCCTCTAAAACTCCCCAAAACCAATTATCATGTAATTTTGTCCACAAATAAAGCCAGGAGTGGGGGTTGAAGTTCGTCGAATTTACGTTGAAATCTCGTTTTTAACATTGAATTCTCGATTTGGATCCTTTCAACCATCAACACTGCAGGATCAAAATCGAGAATTCAACGTAAAAAACGAGATTTCAACGTAAATTCGACGAACTTCAACCCCCCCTCCTGGCTTCATTTGGGGACCAAATGATATGAAAACTGGTTTTGGGGGGTTTTAGAGGGTGCTCTTTCAGAATCTGGAATAATCTTTGATGTCGCCCATAGGAAAAACGAAAGTTGGTGCTTCGTTTAATATGAAGACGACCCCCTAAGAACTTGAAAAAATTTCTGTATATAGAATACTTCAAATCATGAAAAATGATACCTTATTTGTCTTTATATCACAAGCCGTTCCGGAGATATAGGGTCTGAGTCGATTTTTTTCCAGTATTGTACATACTTAACATTATTTTCAAATATCTTCATTGTTTTTTCAAAATTTTTATACAAAAAAGAGCACTTGAACTAAATAAATATGCAAGTCTATTAACGAAAAGACAAATTTAAAGTTTTACTCAAAAATAAATTAATTTAACTTTCATTGTTTAGCTTAATATTGGGTAATTTTGGCCCAAGTCTGGAGAGTGTTTTTTTTTCATATTAAACTCAAAAAACAAATTACAATGGTTGAAAAATATGAGCTAGCAATTTTAAATCATGTTCTTTATCGCTTTTCTAAAGAAAAGTTGTAAGGTTAACAAAACTCGTCATTTTGATTCTACCCAAGTTTGAACCCCCCAAGTGATCGTATTTTAGGAAATTTAAGAGGATGCCATAACAAATATTTTACCTGTTTGCCTTAGTATTGAATATTGATAATTAGGTACCTTCTTTTATATAAATACAGCACGTAGAATCTCTTATCGATGGTTGGGACAAAGTTACCCCGTTTTACGGTATGTAAGTTTCGCAGTTAGTATTGTAATAATTATAAATAAATAATTTAAATTAAATTAATTTCATATTACTTAACATTCTATAACTAAAAAACTTCTAAACTAAAAATATTCTAATCATTAACTTTCAAACTTTTCGAGTTCTCTTAGCTTTATTACCTGTATCATAAAAATACATACCTCTATTTAAAAGATCATTATAACTGATTTCTGATTTTGTAAAAGTCATTATAAAGCCTTATCATTCAAACCATCTGGAAATCATTAATAATATATCATTAAAAGTAAAGATCTAAATGCTGTCAAAAGCACTCTAGGGACTGAAATAGTAATAGTATTTTAATTGAGTAACTCTTTGTGATATATGTTATCAATTAGAAAGTGGTAAAAATGACTTGGATAAGCTCTTTTATATTTAATGTAAAATAATTTAGAAAAAACAGTTCATATAGCGGGGTGAATAACACTTAAGCTGTCAACGTAACTAGTTTATGTTTGTGATTAATTTGGGACAGTATGTTTAGTTTATACTACAACAATCAATTTAAATCTACAACAATCGATGTTATATCTACAACAATCAATATTATACCTAAAACAATTAATAAATTACATCTTCCGTTGTTATACTTGCAACAATTAATGTTGTTTTAGGCATGAAATAGTGTATTTCAAGCATAAAAAGGACGAAAAAAGTTTTTAGGATGCTTCGATTTAAATTTTTATTTAGAAAACTTCCCGCCAGGAGTGTATAGAGCAACATGGTGAAGTTTAAAAGATGTTGGCGGGTTTATGGTGGGTTATGTTTCTTTAGATGAATGGAGACAAAATTTAAGCAAAAAATTCAAAAATTTTGCACACTTGCGAACCTTTTCTTTTTCATGCCTGAAATAGTGCTATTTTCACATTCTAATATCATCGTTAATTTTCGGGATACTTTCGTGAAATTTTTCAGTGAGTTATTCAAAACGGTGGCAACCATACTTTCATTGAGGTTTTTGCTCTATCGCTTTAGTATTTTAAATATTTAATTTTTTTTACTTTGTCTCTAGGGGCGCTGTAAGTCATCTCAAAGGATTCTCCAGGTTCATCTACCTAGGGGTACATCTTACTTTCATGACCCTAGGACACTTTTGTTCCAAATAAAAGCCGTGAAACGGACTTTTGAAACACCTAATGCAGGGGTTCTCAACCTTTTTGACTCCGCGACCCCCTTTTTAGGGAAAATATTTTGGCGACCCCCCCTCAGACCTTAAATGTTAAGACACTTCGTCACCTCTCCCTACTCATATCATCTCATCTTGAAGTCTTGACTGAACAATTCAAAGATTATATTCCAGCAAAGAATACGAATGGATATTTATGTGTAGTGAGCAAGCCGTTTAAAAGGCTGAGTTAAGTATTCATCAGCATTATGATTTAATAGAATTATCTTGTGATCAGAGTATGAAGTTGAACTTTAACAATTCTTGTGTTGACAAATTCTGGATAGGTGTTAAAAAAGAATATCCAGAAATATTCAAAGCAGTGATGAGGGTACATATACCATTTGCAACATCCTACCAGGTGTGAACAAGGGTTTTCTAAAATTGTGCACTTAAAATAAAAGGCACGAAAGGCACTTGAAAACGACATCCTCCTATGTTTTATTGACATTAATCCGGATATACAAAGACATTAATTCTCCAAACATGCTCAAATTTCTCATTAATTTAATTGTTAAGATCTATTAGTTTTAAAAATTGTTGTGTCTATATAAAAAATAATTCTGTAAATATGACTGTTTTTAATTTTTGCCTCGCGACCCCCCTAGGCATCCCCCGCGACCCCCCAGGGGGTCGCGACCCACCGGTTGAGGATCCCTGACCTAATGTATAAACATCTAATCTTTGAATATGCATCTAAAAGTTTGTTTTTGTTTATAGTTCATCGATCAAATTAATTTTTACACAGTTAAAATATTTTTACAGATATTATCAAAGTAAGTAAAAAAGTTTTTATTTAAAAATTTTAGTTTGATTAGTTCCTAAAAACTGTTCAATGCATTTCCTATTTATGAAATATTTTATTTTATAATCATAAATACCTACAAAAGTTTAAAACATGTGTAGCAAACAATGAATATGTTCATGACATTTTCTTTGGAAAAAAGAAACTAAAATCTTCAAAATTCTGACTAACTTAACTAAAACGATAAAATAAAAACTTGGTTCTCAGAGAATGAATAAAGTTTTAGACGAGACTAAGCTTTTTAACTTTGTGTGTGCTACATAGACATTTCTCTAAGACTTCCAAGTTTTAGCATGGTAAATTTTGAAAAATGGAGTATACTTTTTAAGTCTAAAGTTGTCGTAAGAATGAAAAATCCAAGTTCTGTGATGCGTTTAATTGCTAACAGATAGTTCTGTGCGTTGTCTGCTTTTAAATTAAGATTCCTAGACCACTTTCATAATTGCTTTACCCACTTTAATAGTTTTAAGCTGAAATAGAAACTATAGGGTCACATTGCCTTCAATAGCGTACTATGTTTATAACAATTACTGTTAAATTCTTATTATCTTAAGTCATTATAAAACTAAATTATAAACATTTGAAGCAAATTTCAAGTATGATACCATTTGATATACACAAATTAGATTAAAATTTTTATGAACGGTGTTTTATAGGTTTTAAAAATTAAATATGAAAAATATACATTTAAAAAGAGCGAGAATTACATCAAACATCCCCTTTTTATTAGTTGTTTTGATATGAAAACTATACACTCAAGTAAAATTGCAAAACTTTCAATTCTTTGATAAATTTATCTTAAATTATAAAATAAACGTAACACTTAATTTATAGTGTACCTTTCACTGTTTAATAAATTACACTAGTCAACAAAATTGAACTTTTTTTTGGCATAAGAGCAAAATTGGGTGATCCTAAAGGATTTATGCTGAATTCAAATATGCAAGTTGTTTTTCACCATCACCCTCATTTTTTTGTGACACGAATTTTAATTTTGAACGAAATGTCGCATTTCACATGTATGTAGACTTGACAGTATTTAACTAACTTGAATTGTAAAGGTTGACATTTTCTTTTATGTATAGCAGCAGAAATGATTCATCAAAGTATTCAGGAGTAACCAGCAAGAATTCTAGCCCCCCCTCTGTCCCTGTAACCCCACTTTCGGGTTAAAATTGAGAAACAAACAGTTTTGACTCAACTGCATCAAACAAAAATTTTTCTCATGGACTGAAGTCATAGCATTAGATCCATAATGATGGGAAATATGGTTAAATTTTCCTTAACAATAATTTTAATAAGATACAGAAACATTCTCGTACTAGAAAAGCTCTATACACGTTCACACTCAATACTCAAAGGAGAAACGTCTATAAAAAATTCATGTAATTAGCTATGACATGTAAGTAGAGATCATATCGGAGCTTAAGGATGCATGATTTATAAAGTGTGCCAGCTTTTAATGAGATTTTTGAGCAAGTAAAAGAAGCTGTCTCAATATTCTCTTGTGGGCAGATTCTGGCTCCTGCATAGCTCCTATTGGGTGAAATAAGAACTGATAATGATATTTTTAGGTCTCATATGATTTTATAGAAGGTAGGTCAAGATTTTTTAAGATTAAGTTCATCAATTCATTATTTGTACTCTCTAGATAGCTTAAGTATGATTGGAGCAGCACTGTCATCTTTCAGAGGAAAAGTGGACTGAAATTGCCATCTGAAAGCCGGTAGGAATAAAGGAATATGGTTTATAATAGTAGATGGTATATAATATGGTATATAGTATGGTTTATAACGGTAGTATAAACATCATCTTAATTAACAAATAAGTCATTTAAATTTTTATTTTGAATTTATTAGTTATCCTTGAGAACAGTTACTGAGCATTACAAAACAATATATAAAAATTGAAATGTGCAAAATCTGTGGTTGATGGAAAATTTAAGACATATTTGAAATCAGCGTAAAAAGCTACACTGTAAAAAAAACTGTAGAAAAACAAATTTCAATAACAGTGACTTTATGTTTACAGAGATATTCTGTCATGTAACATTCCCACCGCACTTCTATTTATTTTATGTAAAATAACAGCTTTTACCTAGTTTTTTAGCTTATCTGTACTTAAACAGAAACTTACTGCATTGAAAACCAATACAGCTATTGGCAACGTTATACTGAATCTTCTTTGGTTCAGTGGTAGCGTGCGTGCTTAGCATGCGGTAGGTCGCGGGTTCTATCCCCGGATATCAATTAATTAAAATTAAAAAAACTCTACTAAAATAAGTGCATGCGCACAAGCAGAAAATTACTGAGAGGCAACAGAAAAATCTGTAGCCCACTTGACAGAAAGTTCCTTTTTACAGCATTTACCTGTAGGTTACAGCTTTTTTCTGTTTACAGGATTTTTCAACCTACAGATTTTTTCTGGCAACTTTTGCTGCCAGAAATTTTCTGGTTTTTTGCAGGATTATTTTTTACAGTGTACCCTAGAAACACTGTAAAAGTATCTTGTGCTTTAAAAACCTTGTTTATCAGTGTTACCATACAAAAACTTTACTTAAATGCACAAAAACATTAAGCTCTTTCCTCCTATTCTAAACAACTAAAAACTAATAGAGAGATAAGCAAAACAGTTCGCAAGCTGATAAGTAGTTATTTATGTTATTTACATTAACCATGTTTTTAGAAAACATTTTTTTAATTGAAGCATAATTAATATTAATATGCGAAAGTTTTGTTTGAAAAATCAGATACCAGAATAATACTAAAGTAGAATATTAGTAACTGCAATCCTTTGTTTTATTTCTAAGAAAAAAAAACAAGGTATTTAAACACTCGGTTAGTCTTTTATACTCTTTTCTTTTAATTTTAATTTCAACTATTAAAAATCTCTAATACAATTCAGGAAGATAATTCATGTCTTTCAATGTCAACGTAAAGAAATGTTATTTTTCTTTCTAACCAAACAAAAAGAACCATTTTCATTCCGTCGCTTTCATTCAAAAGTTTCCGCTTTAAGCTATTTCCTTGTGATATACTGAAGCAATTTATAACAAAAACGCATGAATTCAATTTCAGAATTTCAATTTGCTCCACAAGAAATTCATACGAGTTGAGTTATTGCAAACGTTTTGAAAGAATTCGTCAATTTTATGGACAAATTTTTCTTTTGTTTAATCTTTGTTTACCAATACGTATTTTATAGAAAAATTATTTATTTTTTGGTGACGAATAAACATTCAGAATAAACGATAACTTTTAATTCATAAAAAAGATAAGTAAAAAAATCACAAATTAATAACTCAAAAACTTTTCAAAACTCTGGGAAATTGTTCAAAAACTTTGTCACATAGTAGAGTGAATACAGGGTGTAAAGGAAAGTCCCTTTACCCTGTAATAAGTTGCTAACGGAGCAAGCTAAAGCTATGCAGTTAAGGTAACGGTATAGTAAAGTGACTATGCGCAATCGAATGCGACCAACCGCAGCGCCCTCTAGCGGAGATTTTAGGAGTTAAAAATTTTATTTTAAAAACTATTAGGCATTTGTTAAAATAGTCAATTACAAAGTTGTAGAGCAGCATCGATTTAGTAGGAAAAGACACCTTAAGCAAAAAAATATCTTGAATAGAACCCCTAAAACGCGCACTCAATTAGGTTGAATTTACGTCGATTTTACGTCTTACAACGCTTCTCACGAGGCGAAAATGAGAAATTTTCAATTTAATGACTTAAATAAATGAATAAAAGTATTCTTAACTCATTAAATTGAAAATTTCTCATTTTCGCCTCGTGAGAAGCGTTTTAAGACGTAAAATCGACGTAAATTCAACCTAATTGAGCGCGCGTTTTAGGGGTTCTATTCAAGATATGTTTTTGCTTAAGGTGTCTTTTCCTACTAAATCGATGCTGTTCTACAACTTTGTAACTGACTATTTTAACAAATTCCTAATAGTTTTTAAAATAAAATAACTCCTAAAATCTCCGCTAGAGGGCGCTGAGGTTTGTCGCATTCGATTGCGCATAGTCACTTTACTATACCTTTACCTTAACTGCATAGCTTTAGCTTGCTCCGTTAGCAACTTATTACAGAGTAAAGGGACTTTCCTTTACACCCTGTATATTTGTTAATATCCCATTAAAACATAACGAAAAGATGCTTTTTGTAATAAATGAAACCACTTTTAGGTACAGCTAATTCCTAAAATCCGTTGGCATCGTATAACCCCAATGAAAAAAATGAACTAAAAATTGATTTAAAAACAGGAATTTTCGGGTTAATTTTTAAGAAAAATATTTTATGCAAAATATACAAAGAAAATATACTTGTTTAAACACACCATCCATAAAAACAAATTTGATATTTACATACATACGACATTTTTTATGTGTAATATAGTTTAGTTCCAATATTTATAGGTACATAAAATGAATGTTTTACTTGAATTTGACCTTTAAAGAAAACAATAAGTTTAGGTCAGGATGTGAAAGTAATACAAAAACTGAATAAATATTCATTCATCGGGGAAAACCACCCGAGGAAAATATGAACATAATGAAATATATTTTTGTATTCAGAAATAAGAACCATGTTGCTGCAAATAAAATTCCTTGGAGCTCGGTTGGTGTTTTTGAATCTTATTTGGTCCTTTTTTTATCTAAAATATGTATTATAACACATGCAGGTGGCTTTTAGTTTTAAGTTCTTAGTTCATTTCATTACTTAAAATTAGTTTAATTACTTTTTACCTTCTTCGCAGTTATCCAGCTATAGGGAACGGTTTAGTACTATGAAACAAGATTTAAATGCTATTCAAGTGCTATTGTTTTGCCCTCCACAGTCGTGAAAACAACTGGTCTTGACCTCATCGCGAAAAGCTCTATCGAAAGAATTGGCGCAATATACCAATATGTTTGTGCGTTTTGAACTCTACGTTATTTTTTTCTTAAATGGTTTTTTTGTTACGTAGCTATTTTAAAAGCACTAGTGTGTTATAATATTAGTTTCTATTCATAAGTAGACTATGAAGATCTAGAATGAAGACTAAGAGAAGACTCTTGTGGCATTTCCCATACCCGCGTATGGCAAATACTTAACCAGCATAATACCTTTAAAAATCTGAATTTATTACCTTAAGTTCTTCTCCATAGTTTTTAAGAATTTACTAATTTCAAACATAAAATAAAAATAAATATAATTTGAGTGGGGATCATTAAATTGCTTGAAATGGAGCATTTCTGGTACTTTTAAATCGAAGGAATTGGGACGTCATGTACTGAAACAAAAAGTTTCATATAAAAATGAATGCATCTCGATTTACTCAAATTTTAAAATGTCATTTTTCAGTAAAATATACAGCAAATGTTTACAAAATGATCTGTAAAAAAGGCCTAACAATTTATACTAAGAAAAATAAACCAGGCTCATCCGACTACTATTTATGTTTTCTTCTCCAAGAATTCAGAATAGAATCGATTCTAACATGAGCATCATCCTGAGGGAAATAATTCGGGTCTTAGGAGTAAACACTCGATTATTTCTAGTTTCTAGTCTATAGAGCAGGCTCTCTCCAGAAAGCAAGGATCCAATATAGAAGTACTATATGCTGTTGTTGATCGATAGAAGGAAAACAATCAGAATTGGGTGTTATGGGTATTATAATATTCACTGCAAAAGACGGGCGACATTAGGGTGTCTCAAAAAAAGTCTTTTTTCAAAAAACCTCGCTCCCCAGGGCTTTTCCCATTCCTTTTGGTCCCAAAAGATAGTGTGGGAAGTTTTAGCCCCCTAAGTCAACTCTAGGGTTTGCCCCAAAGTTTGAAAAAAGTGGAAAAAATGAACAATTTTCAGAATTTAAAAAAATTATGTTTAAGATTGATAATGCTAATAAAACTGGTTCAAATGCGTCTATAGGACGTATTTAGATGGGATATATTTATTTATGTGTATTAACTGTACCCTATAGCCCCTATAATTTAAGATTAAAACGTACTACTTCGGGACGTTGCGCACGCCAAAGCTTATAATGCACTACCGGTGGACGAAATGAATTAAATCCGAATTTCTTCGAAGAAACTCCCTCAAATGATTCCATATTGGGCTAAAATGATATTATAAATTATAAAAACCAGAGAAATAACAGTTTTGAGCCCTTCCACTGAGCTTTTAATGTAAAAAGTGTTTTTCTTCAAAATTTCTCGTTTCCAGCTGATGAAACCCAAAACTTATACTTAAAAAGAGGTTTGCTGAACTTTTTTAGATACCAAACATTGGAACCTTTATATGGGTTTCATTTTTTCCAAGTAGAATTAAATTTTAAACAACACAGATCGGAAATGACAAGAATATTTCCTATACCTGACGTGAAAATCGATTTTCTTTTTTCAAAATTAGGAAAATAGTTTAATACTTGTGAATCTTGGTTGAAATGTTAAAGAAAGAAATTTTTAATTAAAACTCTCCCCTAATACGTTAAAAGGGAGTAATTTTCCAAACTTAAAAAAGAAAATATATTTTCACGTCTGGTATAGGAAATATCCATGTCATTTCCGATCTGTGCGCTATAAAATTTAATTCTACTTATTAAAAATGAAACCCCTATAAAGATTTCAAAGTTTTGTATCTATAAAGTACAGCAACCCCCTTTTATAGTATAAATTTTGGGTTTAATCAGCTGGAAACGATAAATTTTGAAGAAAAACACTTTTTACATTAAAAGCTCAGTGGAAGGGCCAAAAACTGTTAATTCACTGGTTTTTTGTAATTTATAATATCATTTTAGCTCCAGATGGCATCATTTGAGGGAGTTTCTTCGAAGAAATTCGGATTTAATTAATTTCGTCCACCGGTAGTGCATTATAAGCTTTGGCGAGTGCAACGTCCCTAAGTAGTACGTTTTAATCTTAAATTATAGGGGCTATAGGGTACAGTTAATACACATAAATAAATATATTCCACCAAAATACGTCCTAAATGACACATTTGAACTGTTTTTATCGCAGTATCAATCTTAAAATATAATTTTTAAAAATTCTGAAAATTGGTCATTTTTTCCACTTTTTCCAAACTTTGGGGCTCTACAGGCAAACCCTAGAGTTAACTTAGGGGACTGAAACTCCACACACAATCTTTTGGGACCAAAAGGAATGGGAAAAGCCCTGGGGACCGAGGTTTTTCGAAAAAAAAGTTTTTTTTGAGACACCCTAGGGCGACATATTGCAGAATTCAGAAATAAGAGGTAATTGGGGAGTAAATATTTATCAAATCTTTGCTTACATTTCTTTGGACATAAGCCTAAAATGTATTAGCTTTAAAAAAATTAGTGCTTTTTACAGTGTAAAAAGTTATACTATTTTTAATATAAGTTTTGTACTTGCTCTTAATAAATAATGTTCATATGGTTATAAATGAAACTTTTCTGCCACAGCGTGTTTATTTGAGTATGTTGTAATTAAAGAGTTTTACGAATAAAATCTTAAAATAATAACAGAAAATGGAAATTGTAACTATTTTTTATCTTCAGGGCAGTATATAACTGATATTTTTCCACTTTTCCTACATTAAAACTAGGATTTTCTCTCTAGCAATATTTGTACCACGGCAGATGAAAATATTTCAATCAAATTGAAATATAATATAAACACGGGCGTGGCTATAAATAAAAAGATGAGTGAAAATAGAAACGGGAATCTAATACTATTTTAAATTTTGACATTTCTCTTCTGAGCAGTTATAAATATCTTTTTCTGACAGAGAACTTTCTTAACTAAATAATTGTTATGCTTACGATGATAGTTTTAAATACATTTTTTAACATTTAATTATATTGAGTAATTAGATCAAAACATAGGTTTTTAAAAAAATCGCCAAGAAATTGCTGAGTAAGTGAATTTTTAGATAGTACGGAACAAAAATTATATGAAAGAAAGATTAATCTACAGTATGTTTTTAAGGATTAATTTTTAGTTAATTTCTAAAGATACTTAAGAAACCCTCATCAACCATTAAAATGTTATTAATTAAAGGATAACGAATCCTCATTGCTGACGCAGAAGGGCACTTTATAACCTTCTGGGTTGCCGCATAAATAACAAAACATAAATGCTTTACAAAAAATGTGGCAAATCTCTGTAAATGTTATTTCACTGCAACGACGGTGCAACGAATCTCTGTAAATGTGTTTTCATTGCAATGACCGTATAATGAATCTCTGTAAATGTGTTTTTCTGCAACGACGTGATTCTTGTTGCAGGAAAGAACAGCATGTTTTGTTTTGAATAGTTTATATTTTGATATTACTTTTTTATTCTGATTTTAAAGTACAGTTTAAATTCTCTTTCGGCATTTAGTATTAATGAACCAAATATTATCAGTAAGATTCATAAAAATAAAAGAATAAGTATTGCTTTTCTGAAGAACTAAAAAAGGCTCCTATAAAATTTACTTTTAACATCAAACATTGAGAAAATAATGTTGAGTCATTTATTTTGAATAGATTTCACCACAAATTAGGGCTCATATCACGCACGTTTGACAAAGAATTGACTCTTATAAGATGGTAACTTTCAAACAAGGGATGTGGGGTTTTTTTACATTCTCAAAGCCTCCAAGGTCTAAAAACGTCATTAATGCAAATTAGATTGGGTACGCTTCACTACCTGAACAAAAGGGGGAATTTTTTTCAGGACTAAAAGGAAAGGATTTCGTTGTACACAGTTGAAGGTAAAGACTTTAAGGGTTATCAACCAAAAGGAATTTGGTTTCACTTGTGGAATTAGCAATTACGTTCTCTTAGATAATTTAATTGTATACTATAATAAAAAAATATGAACTTGGATATTTTTTCGAACTTCAGCCGGTAAATCAATGTATTGTTTTTTTATTTGGATCAGATAAAAGGGTATTTTTTCCTGTTTGGAGGAAAAAAATATGAACTTGGATATTTTTTCGAACTTCAGCCGGTAAATCAATGTATTGTTTTTTTATTTGGATCAGATAAAAGGGTATTTTTTCCTGTTTGGAGGAAAAAAATTAGTCCAGTTCTTTATTATTTTTAATTATAACTATCTTTTTATACAGTATATTCCAGTTACCTAAAAGTCAAACAAATTGGTGAAAATTTTCAAGATAGCTAGTTTTAAATTTTAAAAAAGCATCCCATTAAAATGTATCAATTAAAGAAAATTTAATTAAAGATAACTCTGTTTTTAAACACTGTTCTTAGCACTGTGTTTTTGTTAAATTAAATTAAATTAACTAAAAATTTCTAGTTGTCAGTAAAACTTGGAATATACGAAACATAAGCAATAAGAATAAATGAAAACAACAGATTGGAAAAACAGCTGCTGCTTTGAAACGGCAAGTGTCGTAAGGATGTTAGATAGAATTCCATAATTTGAATATTGCTCGAAAACTTTTTAAGGAGAATATCGGCTTAATAAATTTAAATAATTATAAATTTGCTTCCGAAATACTGAATACCCACCAGGTCAAATAGTAAATTTCTTAAAAGATGGTTAATTTATTTTTTTATTATTCTGAGGGTTTTCCTCGAAAGTTACCCTTTCAGTCCTAAACGCCTGAGATTGTCATTGAATGCTATAGAAAATTTATAGCGGCTAGGACTTATAGGGTTAACATAAAAATATAATTAACTTTAGATGAGTATGTAATGTCCAAGGGATTTCATTTTCATGTTTCAGGGTTTTGGGGATGATAACGAATTTGATTATAAACTTGCTTTTTAGTATTTAAAAAACAAAAGGTACTGTATATATTTATACAACTAATTCTTTACTTGTAACTTGTTTATTCCAAACTACAAGAAAAGCAATAGTTTAATTTCTTTGGTACGGTATGTACGGAAATGCCTTCTATTTCAAATAATTGATCAACTGTTTTTGTTTACTTGGACTCCAATTTATTAAGCACTCTTGAATAAGTTTAATGTTTTCAATATGTAAATTTCTTGAAATCAGCATCATTTACTAATAAGCTATTATAAATAATACCATAACCTAATAAGCTATTATAAATAATATCATAATAATCAATTTTAATTACTTACTCCTGTAAGCCCCGTGCTATACATTGTGGTGCACGGGGATCTTTTTGTTTGTTTAAATAAAAAAATAATACCATAACTACAGCTACACTGTAAAAAACTGTAGAAAAACAGAAAGTTTCAATAAAGATGACTTCATGTTTACAGGGATATTCTGTCATGTAACATTCCCACCGCACTTCTATTTATTTTATGTAAAAAAACAGCTTTTTTCGAGTTTTTTAGCTTATCCTTTCTTAAACAGAAAGTTTCAGTTCGTGGAGAAAGAAAGAACATCTTCGGATAATTTCTACTTTTACTGAATCCTCGTTGGAGCAGCGTAGCGTGCGTGCTTAGCATGCGGTAGGTCGGGGGTTCTATCCCCGGTTATTGATTTATTAAAATTTAAAAAAAAACCAGCTAAAATAAGTCGACACGCATGCACACAAGCAGAAAATTACTGTGAGGCAACAAAAAAATATGTAGCTCACTTGACAGAAAGTTTCTTTTTACAGCATTTACCTGTAAGTTACAGCTTTTTTCTGTTTACAGGATTTTTCTATTTACAAAACTTTTCTGGCAACTTTTGCTGCCAGAAATTTTCTGTTTTTTTACAGAATTATTTTTACAGTGTACAGGAACTTAAAGAATTTTTATTTAATTATCACTTATGTTAAGTAACGCGTTTTTAAAATATGTTTGTGTGCTATCTGCGGTAAACTTTAGCCTTATTATAAAAAAGTAACTACGGTTTATAAATTATCAAAAGCTAAACTGTACTTTTAACTGTTTTTTTCATTTTATCATAAATGTCTCCGCAATGAAAATACAAGTGTCAGTCATCCTCTAATTTGTAGATAGTAAATACTCTCCGTATAACTTAAAAGGAAGTTGTTCTTATAACAGATTAGGTTTCTTAAATTAATAGTATGAAATAAAAAATTAACTTTGTTAAAAAAACGTATTCTTTCCATCAACACAGTTGCTCTATGTATAAACAAAAGTTGATAAATGAAGTATTAAAAATATCAAAAAGAAAACATAAAAGGCATTGGCTTGAAAATGAAAATATTTAAACCAACGGAGAAAAACAAAATTCAATAGGTTGCTTGTTGCGGAGTGGGCATCTAAAAATCGTGCTCTGAACGGACATTGATAAAAAATCGAAAATAAAAATCGAGATCGAATCGGTCAGTTAGTGATTTTGTATGCTATTTGTATATTATTTGTATTAATATTAGCTATTTCAATTCTCTTTTACAGGAAAATTCAACAAAACAAACACTCAAACGGAAAATAAAATTTTGAATTTCAACATTAGAAGAACTGTAAATATCTATAACCAAACTCGTTTTGGGTGTAATCAGTAACAGTGGTGATTCAGAAAAGAGGGGGCTCGGTACTCATTAATGTTACACATAACACGCTAATCACCCAAAAAGATCATTAACCCTCTCGGCACCAGAACATCAAAAAAGAGAAAAAAAATTTTCTTCTTATCAATACATTCAAAATGCCCCTATAATTTGTCTGGAAAATTTTTTTTTCTTGTGTGCACTCCTTCCTAGTGATTTTTATGAGCCTCATATGAGGTCATATGGGCCATATTTTTTCATTTTAACAGAAAATACTTGGTTTAGAACTTATTAAAAGACATGGTCATAATATTAGACGATTACGAAATAAGAAAATATCTTCCAACCTATAAAAATTTTCTACAGAAGCTAGTATCTAGCTAGTATTTTCTCTTCTCAAGCATCACAGCTTAAAATGTAAACATTGAGGTATAAATCATCTTGCTGCCATTTAGGAACGAATTCAGAAACCATGTATAAGTCTCATATGTGATCTAGATAGCCTGTATACTAGAGAGAGACGACAACTCGCTTAAAAGCGTCTCTGCGCATCCTTGCGCGCAGTTAAAACTGTCCAAATCTCCAATTCTGTCATTCTGTCCAAACTGTATCATGCCCAGTGGCGTATATAAGGGGGGGCCGAAGGGGCCCTGGCCCCCCCCCGAAATCCGGACTTGGTGTACCAAAACAAGCTAAAACCCTGTTTTTAGGCACAAATTTCTAAAAATTTTCTGGGGGAGGACCCCCAAACCCCCCTTTCTGATTGGCATTTTATTATTCCAAATCTTTTTACAATAAGTTCATCAAAATCCCAATCCTACTTAAAAATACATGTCCAAAATTAGGATTAGGCGTACCAAAACCGAGTAGAAATACTGTTTTTAGGGTCAAATTTCCAAAAACTTTTTGTGGGAGGACCCCCAGATCCCCTTTCCTACTTGGCACTCTATTATTTTCAACTTGTTTTTATATTAAGTTCACCCAAATGCAAATTCTATCTATAAATATAAATAAAAAATTCGGACTAGGTGTACCAAAACTGGTTAAAAACCAGTTTTTAAAAGTCAAATTTCAAAACTTTTTTGGGGGTGGACCCTCAGACCCCCTTTGGTATTTGGAACAAAATTATTCATAACTTTTTTTATAATAAGTGCTTTTATATTTAAATTTTAACAAAATTTTTTTTTCGAAAGTTACATTGTACGTAATAAATTTGCTTGGGAGGGGGTGAAAAATAATTTTGGGCCCCTCCCGAAATAAATTTCTATATACGCCACTGATCATGCCGCTTCTCTCGCTCCCATGCTAATCATATGAAGGGAAACCTGCGGTGAACAGAAAACGCTGTTGACCAATCAGCGTGCTATACCGGGTTGTCGCCTCTCTCATATACATGCTCTCTAATGTGATCTACATGAATCAGTGAAGTCACTGATGAAAAGAAAATAAATTTGCGTGTTTACATCATACCAAAATTGAGCTCATAAGTAAGGGCCTCATATGAGGCCCAGGGTGGCGAGAGGGTTAAAATAGCCAATCTTAACACAAATAGCATAACTTACAGATTTGATCTAGATTTCCGATCTCGGTTTTTTATCAATGTCCACTCCCAACACGATTTTTAGATGTCCGCTCACAACACGTCCGCTCAGAGCACGACACCAATTCAATCAGCTTTTCTTTTAAAAACCAGTTTTTTAAAAGAAATATTTTACTCCGTTGAGTTATAAAGATTGCATTGGACTTAACCGAACGCAAGAATAATCTATTAAAAATTAATTTTCCGCAGAAACGGGGGGTTTATGCAGTCCGAAAAGAAGTAAATTAAATTTGATTAAGGGGTTAAAATTGATCCCAAATAATCCATCCGTTTCAAGCTCTCTTTCCTTATTTGTTTCGACCGAGTTAATTAGTGTGCGCGAAAGCAAAAAAGTTAATGTATTTTCCATTCATTTGGAGATCCATTAAACAAATGGATTGAAGTCTTAATTTGTTTTGGACTTCATGCAAAACTAATTCTCAAGCAAAGAAAGATATCCAAATATCAAATTAAAAACATGCATTTGTAAAAACTTAAGCTGTACTTTTTATTCTTATAAGTAGAGCGCTATACCGTAAACTGCTTAATATACGCAGAATCTTTCGGCAATAAATTTCATGAATAGAAAAGACAAAGATATAGATTCCTCGGTAAATACGATTATCTGGTAAAATATAATGCTTTGTGATTTATAAAATTTGACGGTATCAGTTTAAAGGATGTTAGAGCACCAGCGTTATCCTTCTTGAACTTTCAAATAATGTTAAAACATTACTTAAAGTAAGGAGGAAATACTTATAAAGTCATACTTATAAAAAACATCTGGATTTAAACCATAAGGTTTCATTTAATAAATACTTGAAAGCGGATTACCTAACTCCTAATTTATAACATGCCCCAAAGAATTTTACAAGAAATTTTCTAAACGAGGATTATAGTATTTTTTGCTTAATATTTTGACATTTGATTTTCAAGAAACGTGTTCCGAAAAATTTATTTTTCTGGAACTTCTTAGAGCAGTGGAAAGTGTTGCGGGAAGTAAAAAGTTGTTTTCCCCCTTTTAAGGAAATTGGATGAAAAATCTTGTTTTTACAACCCTAAAAAAAGTTTTTGAGATAAAATATTTTTGAAAGATATTGTATAAATCCTGACGCCGCTGTCATCTACAAATATATTGCGAAAATTGAATTCCGGCGTTTCGTTCGGGTTATGGAATTTTTCCGTGAAAAGTGTGTGAGGGGGGGATTAAGAGAGAAGAAAAAAGAGGCTTAAAAATGGATGCAGCTTAATTATCCAATTTGCTTCCTAAAATTATGTTTAAAACAAAATTATAATTATCTACTTATTTTTTAACTTTATATACTGGGTGTTACAGAAAAGGTGTAACAATAATATATTTCCTAAAATATTTTCCCTAGACCCACATACTTCCAACTGCAAATTTTCATTAATTAAGGTGAAAAACTAGATGAGACTAGTTTTAACTCTATAGGGGGTCTATTTTAGAAGATGCAGAAGATAACTTTTGATACAGCCCCGGTAGATCAAAAATCTTAATTAAAATACTTTTTGTAATTGATCCCTTAATAAGACACAACATAATTTCATTCCGATATCTTCAAAACTCACTGAGATACACTACCCTGCAATAATGGACCGGACACCAAGGTGGTTCTCAACTCTGGAAATGTCAACGGATAATTTCACTTACTGAAGTTGAATCAAGGAAGTCTAGCATGGGTATCCTTTTCCACTATCCCCAACATTTGGATATATTGGAACATACTAGGGGCGTTTTAAAAATAAGTCATTAATGAATAAACTAAAAGAGATAATTTGACAGAAGAAATTTTATTTGATGCGCAAATACTTTCACTTAATATCAAGGGTTTTTAAAAATGTATATATTTGTGTATATAAATAATTTAATAACTGTTCCAAGGTAACCAACCTTCCATGTATTTGTTCTCATCTTAAGCATCTGAGAGTCAAATTTTCTTCACTAGAGTTGGTTTGGTCTATTCATGAATAAATTTAATTATCATTACATTGATTTTTGAAATATCCACAGAAAGACATATTTTAGTTATTTTTCTTTGTAAACTTATAATTCTCATGTCACACTCAAGGACTCGTGAGAATGTATGGAATTACTTATTCAAATAGCCTCTCTTAAAAAAGTAAAATAATTTTGAGATTTTAATTTAACTACTTCTAGATACACCTGGCCATATAAAAGATATTAATTGAACTACAAAACTATTCTAAAACAATTAAAGATTATATCTTTCAAACTTTATCTACACATTGAATGGTTGTATTGAAAAGCTTTTATTAATAATAAAAGCTCAAAATATAATAAATATATTAATAATTTAAGAAGAATTCAGTGAAAGTAAATTAACTTTATTCATACTCCCTAATACTTTTTTACTCTTCAATTACATAACCAAGTATTTGCTATTGATTTACAGTAAAATTTAACACTAAATAAACTTACTTTAAAAATATAAAATCGAACATTTTATTCTTTCACAACCTTATAGTATGTTACTGCACTGTTTTTTTTAATCACTACAATAATGGCTTAAACATTAATTCATGATGATATATACCTATTAGTATTAGGCAGCTCAAATGACCTCTTCAGTAGACGAGTTTATCTACGTAATCGAGGCAATAAATTATCCAATCATTCTGTCTAGCCTCGAGCCCAGGATAAATTCGTGGAATGGCTTTGTGCAGTTCCATTAATCCGGGATGTGATTGGCTGCATGACAGTGATCCGGTTCGAGGTAGATTGGATTCGGAAATTATGCGGCAGTTAAAACACGTGGTGTGATATCAAAGTAATCGATTTGCTATAATAATATGTAATGATAAAGTAATCGATATTCGGCGGCAGGCAAACATGTAGAATAATATACCATGCGAGAATTAAAAAATGAACTATATTTTAGAACAAAATACTTTTTATAGGATAGTTGGTCGGCTCTAAACACAAGATATATTGTTAGGATGGTTATAATCTAATTTCTGTTTAGAAATTTACACCAAAGGAAAAATGGGAAAAGTATTTCAATAACCTACTAATTAATAAAATGTTACAATACATCGTGTTTTGCATGCATGTTTTTGCTTTTGTTTGAATTAACGTCTCCTAGGGTCATGAAAGTAAGGTATAGCACTAGGTAAGTGACCCCGGAGGTTATTATTTGATTGTTGGATTGGTTACGGGTAGGGGTTTTAAATGGCATCTCTCTGGTCGTAAGTCACCAAAGATCAGGATTCCTGAAGTTTGCCAAACAGAGATAGTGTTGTTAAGTGTTAGGGGTGACGCATTTTTCTTTATTCCCGAACCCAGTGTTCGTTAAATGAGAACGCGTATAAAAAGCGTATAACACTGGACGTAAAACACAACATTTTCACACACGCACACAAACAAAATATCTGCACTGACCCTCGAAATCCGATACTACACATTCTCCAAAGAAAGAGGAAAAGATTCCCTCGGACTGAGCAGAGAGGAAGAAGAGTCGATAAAGAAGCGAATCAGCAAGTGGCCGCAGACGATAAAGAGAGCGTGGCCGGGAATTGATGTCCCACTCCCTCGGACGGGGGTCGGAAGTTGATGCCTCAGCCGATCTTTTGTCCGAACGGTCTCCAAGATAGAGAGAGTTCGCAAATTGTTTTCGGGTCAACGGTGTTTTTGAATTGTTTAGGGTGGTTGGGATCGTATAGGTATGTGGTTTGGAGGTTTTTTTTAAGAGCTTCGGAATTTCTGTGAATGTAGAATGTGAAAAGTTTTGTTTAGTTCGGTAAGGAATGTGTTGGAGAAAAGCGAACTCCTAAGATCTATCGGTTTTTAAACTAGTAATGTTTTTCATACTTTTACAATCATGCAAAGGTAGCAACTTGAGGTCTTGACTCTAATTTATAGTTATTTGAGGTTAACTTTGATGCATGAATAAAAAGTTTCAATTTCTTTGTTTCTTTCTCAAAATCCCATTTTTAATTTTCTATAATCTTCCGCAGAACGTAATGGGATAAATGATACATTTTATACTAATATTTAAATAGATTCAATTTATGATTTTACCCTTTCTTGATGTGTATAAATAGTATCCCCTATATGTTATGTAACAGATGACTATATAAATGAAGGTTATCAAAAGTCAAAAGATTTTTATCTATGTTTTTCAAGCAAAATAGTGCTACGATCAGTGTTATTCTTTGGACTTTTTTAGGAGGCGTGAAATTCATTTATGAGGAGTGAAATACGGAAATAGCATAAACTATACATAAAGAGACACATTTCTAATAAAAACGCTTTTCTTAATGGACAAACTGAAATAGAAAAAAATGAGAATGCTGTTTTGGTTTTTAACAATTATAGCATCTGTTAATATAAGTAGAAAATATTAAAAATTATAATTAAAATAATTTATTTTACATTAAACATTATAAAGGAAATATTTATAATTACAAATTTGAGTAGAAAATTTTTTTTGATTTTGATGGGGTGCCATGCATTTTTTAAGCAAAACCAAAATTCAAAGCGTGAAAATACGCCTGGCTAGTTTTTAAAAGCGTATTTCCTATTTTCAATGCGTGAAATACGCTCTCAGAGGCGCTAAAATTATCACTGGCTACGATAGTAAAAACTCTATGACACTTTTGTAAATGAGTGAACTCCTAGAAGAGGTTTTCATCAACATAATAAAATTTGCAGATTGAATAAAATTTGATTTAAGTAGAGTTTTCATGTATTGTGTCTTATATAGTCACTTTATTGCTTATTGGGTACAATTTTAGCAAAAAAAATATTTTTTTAGGTGTTAGGTTATTCGATTTTTTATATTTTAGGTTAAGTTTTACATAACTCAAAATTTTTGAAGAATTCATAATCAATCATTGTTAAGTTAAAGTGATTTTTCAAATACTTAAAAATATGATAGCCTAAAAAGCGTTGTTCACTACTATCAGCTATTTACCTCTCTTCCCCCATACGGAACCTCGAAAAACCGCATTCCTTTAAAAGAAGCAAGCTTCGTCTATTGCATTTCCATCGATTGTTTCTTCTATTCCCATTACACAAAACCTTCTACGCGATGTTCTCGAGCGAAGACCACCCCCATCTCTCATATCGTTTGCTGGCTGTCTGCAGACGAGGGTACAGGGCCAGGTGAAAAATTGCGGGTGTGTCTCCCCGAGACAGCCTCATTTCCAGATGCAAACGGAAGAGACGAAACCAGAATCATCTGCCATTCCTCTTCGGGGGTTGTTCTGACACCTCGTTCGGAGGGGGTCTCGTTTGCGAGGCGACCGTCCCGTTAATCGAACACAAACACTGGGTGGTTGAGGTGTTGTTCTTTGAAGAGATGAAAGTGGAAATCCGCGGTGAGATGCAGAAAGGGTTGTGTTATTTACTATATTGCGTGGCATATGAGGTGCTGAAAATTTGAAGGAAATAAATTGCTAGTAAGTAAAATACAGTCGAGAATCCATTAACAGATACATTTAATGATGTTATGTTATTTACTATATTGCTATGAGGTGCTGAAAATTTGAAGGAAATATATTGCTAGTAAGTAAAATACAGTCGAGAATCCATTAACAGATACATTTAATGATGTTAGATTTTTGTGTAATCACAGTAATAAATCGTTAAGAAAAAATAACAAGTGTCATGGAAGAAATATGAATCAAAGAATTTTTCCTTAATAAAGGTTACATACTATAAGGTTTACATTTCCCTAATTAAGGTTTTTCAAATAAAGGTTACATGTTTTAAAAACCACGCCTCAAATTTTAACTCTTAATCATTGTTGGTTCTTGATTTAAAATTAAACTATTTAAATAAAGGTGATTAAGGATGGATAAAAACAAATTCAAAGCTAGAAGAAAAATAATTGCCCCGTCTCTTAAAACAACCCACAACAAAAGGTTACAACACTCTGATTTAAATTAAGATGAGTAACCTAATTAAAACATCATTTAGTAAATAAATATTAATAATTTTCTGTTTTTCAATTAGTACTAAGTATGATGAATTTTGTCTTGGGCCACCTAAAATTTAAATAAGTAGCAAGCTCTGTAAAGTTAACTTTAAAAGCATTACATGTTTTAAGAAAACTCGTCTTTTCAAACTTCGTATCAAAAGTTACATCATTATTTTTTTCTAAAGATTAGCATAGTTTGACATGTTTTCCCCGATTCCAATAAATAAGAATATAAAAATGGAATATCATTACTAAATTTCTTGTTTAGCTAAAAGCAAGTCATGTTAAGTGCTTCTTTGCAAACAAGTTTGGACTTTGATGCATAAATGCATAACTTAACTTTATTAAATTAGAACTCAGCTATACGGCTTTCCTCATAATATTATAACTAGATGTTCTTTGGTTTTTGAAGTAAAAAACCATAAGAATAAGTTTTTGCATAAGGAATATTTACATGAGATGAGAAAAGTAAACATGGTTTTAGGGCTAAGCGTTACTTAAAATAGGGATTATTGACATTAATAGGGCAAAAATGCGTGTTTGGATTTTAAGAAAAGGGAGGTGGAAACGGAGCTATTCGATAACCAAAATTCAAACCCATTTTTTTATTGGAAAATTTTATTCAATCAGATACTTTTTTCTAGAAATTACTCAATGTTTTGAAACCCTTTAGAGAAAAATATATAATTCTAATGAAAATATATAATGACTTTTGTGAAAAAAAAATCAATTTTCTCTCAATGTGCCCCACTTGCCTGCCAGTGTGATATATTGCTTGGGGCACATTGATACTGTGATTAATTTGCTCAATAATTGTAATTAATAACAATATATTCTCCTGTAAACGTAGAATATAGGCACTTTGATAATAATCAATGTGTTGACCAAAGTGTCGCATCATCAACCTTCGAACAAAAACTTCCATTTTAAAAAATAGACAAAGGTTATATAAAATTTAAGCGTATCCTTTGTTGCAGGTATGGGCAACTTTTTTGAGTCTGCGGGCCGGACTCAGAGATTATACTGACGTGGAGGGCCATATAGAGTAGATACTAGGTAATTTTGATAAAAATGAGGGATTTTTATTAAAAACGGAGTTATAGTACTAAAGTTAAACATTAATCTAGACAAGAATTACATTATTTTGATTAAGCATTATTATAAGAAAAATGCTTAAGTTACATTAATCTCCGGGATGTAAAAAAAAATTTTTCGTGAGAGGCCCCAGATTATTTCTCAGCCCCTCCCATCTATATTTAATATAGGTCTAATGTAGAACTACAGTACATTTTTGGGTAGAATTTGCGTTTTAAAGAACTTGGTAATAAAGTTTTAACTACCAAAGGGAACACTGAGGGTCCTTTCCCGAAAATATTTGGAGATTTGATTCCAAAATACTGGTTTTTAGCAAGTTAAGGTAGGGAAGGGTGGGGACGATTGTAACAAATTTTTTTATTTGATCTCAAACTAAGCCATTTTTTATGTTAGAGTTATGAAAATTGCCATGAAAATAGGTTGATATATCCCAATTACAATTTTTTATGAAAACTTTCCGGTGGACACATGAACTGCAATTTAGAAAATAAAACATCGAAAATTGAAAAACGTTACAGTCGACCCCACTGGAAGGATCAATTGTAACACAATAGGGGGTTTTCTAACTTGATTTCGCGTGCTTTTTCGTGATTATGCTTAGTGAAAATAGCCATTTTGTTCCTTAAAATCTGTAGTTTACGAATCGCGATGGTGGACACTTCGGGTCTGCGCCAGGGGATGGTGAGAGGCGCAGAAGTGGAAAATCGACGAGTTTCAATTTTGTGTTGTTTGGAGTCAAAATGGTTCCTTTTACTTTTTTAATTTGCTCAAATGCTCCATAATACGAGAGAGGCAAGGGAGGACTAACGGGACATAGAGTATGGAAAGGATCAGCTCACTCCAGTAGAAGGGGTGGAAGGATAAAGTGGAACGTAAAAATTTGTAAGCCTATTTTCTCTGAGGCGCAGGCTTATAGTCGTCCATTAACGTATTGAAAGGTGCCATTCTTTTCCTTATTTTCAGGCGAGAAAGAATTGCGATAGTAGAAATCTGGCAAAGCTTACTAGGGGTAGGGAGAGGGGCAGGAAAAAATTACGAAAATCAGCTATATCTCCTGAAAATAATTTCTTTTCTGCACCAACTGCGGTTGAATGTTTTGTAAATTGACACCAAAAATGGGTAAAATGCATTAAACCGATTTTCGAACGATTCTTCTACTTAAAATAGGGCCTGAAAGGTGTAGAAAAAAATAAGGGGAAATTCTCAACTTTTAAGTCTTTCAAAAACTTATTTTTCCTTGTGAGGAAGCACTAATTTCAGGCTAATTTTTCCCTTTATACACTTAAGAATACGAAATACCATTGTAGATATCTGGGACCTGCGATTAAGGAGGGGGACGGGGCAGAAAAAAATATTCCTGTTTTTATACTCTTCGTGAGAGTAAAATTCAAAATTTTCTACTTTTAATAGAGTCATAAGTGGTGCAAATAAAGAAGATAGATACCTGACATACCTAACAGCCCGTTAGAAAAGAGTTCCTCCCATTGGAAGGTGAAATGGAAGGGTAAAGCGGAACATAAGGAATTATATGGGATGTTTAGAAAAAAATTGTGTCCATTTTAGTGAAATAATGTAGAAATCTATTTGAGCAGGTTCTATGTAATCTGTAGAACTGGAAATGCGACAATAAGTAACTTTCATTCTCGACCGAGGATAATAATTGGGGCAGAAAAAAAGTTAAAATTATACTTTACTGAGAAAAATAGTAATTATCCAGTTTAAAAGGTTTTATGGACTGAAATTTTTGATTGGGGTCACTCAAAGTGGTCTATCCTGAGAAGCATAAACTCATCTTTGGGGGTTGAATGGATGAAATGGAATACAAATTCGATTTTTTTCCAAATGGCGTGAAATTGCTTGAAAGAGAGTGATAATAAACAAATGAATTTATCTCTCCAACTCTCTCGAATGGGTTACTCGACAATGAAATTTGGGAATCAAGACAAGGGTCCGTGGTCGGCGCAGAAAAATTTTATACATTAAATTTTAGTTTGTATAATTGTGTCTAAATAAGATAAAATATCCCTAAAATAAGAAATTTCATAGCAGATATGAAGGAGACCCATGTTAAAACTGTTTCTTGGAGGGTAAGAGGATAAATAGAATATTAGGGGGTATTACATTTTACTAAAAAGTGAGTATTTCTCGCAAAAATTTCATTAAAAGGATTCGATTTTCCAATTTTACTCCATGGAATATAATACGTATAAAATAAATCTGTAGTATTAGGCAGGGGAAGGTTAGTTGGGCAAAAAAAACTTGTAATTATTACAAAATTAAGACAAAAAAAATTTATAATATTCTAATTTTTTGAGAAATAATTAAATGTCTTAAATTTGTAATAATTACAGGTTTTTTTTGCCCAACTAACCTTCCCCTGCCTAATACTACAGATTTATCTTAAACGTATCATATTCCATGGAGTAAAATTGGAAAATCGAATCCTTTTAATGCAATTTTTGCGAGAAATACTCACTTTTTAGTAAAATAGTAAAATGTAATACCCCCTAATATTCTATTTTATCCTCTTACCCTCCAAGAAACAGTTTTAACATGGGGCTCCTTCATATCTGCTATGAAATTTCTTATTTTAGGGATATTTTATCTTATTTAGACACAATTATACAAACTAAAATTTAATGTATAAAATTTTTCTGCGCCGACCACGGACCCTTGTCTTGATTCCCAAATTTCCTTGTCGGGTAACCCATTCGAGAGAGTTGGAAAGATAAATTGATTTGTTTATTATCACTCTCTTTCATGCAATTTCACGCCATTTGGCAAAAAATCGAATTTGTATTCCATTTCATCCCTTCAACCCCCAAAGATGAGTTTATGCTTCTCAGGATAGACCACTTTGAGTGACCCCAATCAAAAATTTCAGTCCATAAAACCTTTTAAACTGGATAATTACTATTTTTCTCAGTAAAGTATAATTTTAACTTTTTTTCTGCCCCAATTATTATCCTCGGTCGAGAATGAAAGTTACTTATTGTCGCATTTCCAGTTCTACAGATTACATAGAACCTGCTCAAATAGATTTCTACATTATTTCACTAAAATGGACACAATTTTTTTCAAAACATCCCATATAATTCCTTATGTTCCGCTTTACCCTTCCATTTCACCTTCCAATGGGAGGAACTCTTTTCTAACGGGCTGTTAGGTATGTCAGGTATCTATCTTCTTTATTTGCACCACTTATGACTCTATTAAAAGTAGAAAATTTTGAATTTTACTCTCACGAAGAGTATAAAAACAGGAATATTTTTTTCTGCCCCGTCCCCCTCCTTAATCGCAGGTCCCAGATATCTACAATGGTATTTCGTATTCTTAAGTGTATGAAGGGAAAAATTAGCCTGAAATTAGTGCTTCCTCACGAGGAATAATAAGTTTTTAAAAGACTTAAAAGTTGAGAATTTCCCCTTATTTTTTTCTACACCTTTCAGGCCCTATTTTAAGTAGAAGAATCGTTCGAAAATCGGTTTAATGCATTTTACCCATTTTTGGTGTCAATTTACAAAACATTCAACCGCAGTTGGTGCAGAAAAGAAATTATTTTCAGGAGATATTGCTGATTTTCGTAATTTTTTCCTGCCCCTCTCCCTACCCCTAGTAAGCTTTGCCAGATTTCTACTATCGCAATTCTTTCTCGCCTAAAAATAAGGAAAAGAATGGCACCTTTCATTACGTTAATGGACGACTATAAGCCTGCGCCTCAGAGAAAATAGGCTTAAAAATTTTTACGTTCCACTTTATCCTTCCACCCCTTCTACTGGAGTGAGCTGATCCTTTCCAAACTCTATGTCCCGTTAGTCCTCCCTTGCCTCTCTCGTATTATGGAGCATTTGAGCAAATTAAAAAAGTAAAAGGAACCATTTTGACTCCAAACAACACAAAATTGAAACTCGTCGATTTTCCGCTTCTGCGCCTCTCACCATCCCCTGGCGCAGACCCGAAGTGTCCACCATCGTGATTCGTAAACTACAGATTCTAAGGAACAAAATGGCTATTTTCACTAAGCATAATCACGAAAAAGCACGCGAAACCCATTTTCGTGAAGTTAGAAAACCCACTACAAGACAAATTCATAAAAATAGATAGAAAATCATACAAATTTATTAACAATTTATATTTTCTTGTTAAATAATGATTAAGTACATAGACTAGAACGGAAATAATGAACTTTCCACTCAAATAAAGAGTTTTAAATAATAATGAATGTTGATGAGTAAATACACTGTAAAAAATAATCCTGCAAAAAAACAGAAAATTTCTGGCAGCAAAAGTTGCCAGAAAAAATCTGTAGGTTGAAAAATCCTGTAAACAGAAAAAAGCTGTAACCTACAGGTAAATGCTGTAAAAAGGAACTTTCTGTCAAGTGGGCTACAGATTTTTCTGTTGCCTCTCAGTAATTTTCTGCTTGTGCGCATGCACTTATTTTAGTAGAGTTTTTTAAATTTTAATTAATTGATATCCGGGGATAGAACCCGCGACCTACCGCATGCTAAGCACGCACGCTACCACTGAACCAAAGAAGATTCAGTATAACGTTGCCAATAGCTGTATTGGTTTTCAATGCAGTAAGTTTCTGTTTAAGTACAGATAAGCTAAAAAAACTAGGTAAAAGCTGTTATTTTACATAAAATAAATAGAAGTGCGGTGGGAATGTTACATGAGAGAATATCTCTGTAAACATAAAGTCACTGTTATTGAAATTTCTGTTTTTCTACAGTTTTTTTTACAGTGTAATAGTAAATAATTATTCAGAAGGGCAATTAGGGTATTCATAACTTAATTCCCCTGTAGTACAGTGAGCGTGGGACCATTTTTTGCACGAAAAATGGTTCACTTACTGCCCTTGAACGAAAACTTTACTGTGTTGATTATAGCCCACTTTAGGAATTTTATTTTTTATTTTCTTCTGACAGAATCTGTATAATGTTACATAAAAATATCGTGCTCGCAAGCAACACTTCTAATAGACTTTTTAGACCACCGAAACGTCAACAGCCTCTCCCTCCATTTTTTCGAAACTAATCATCCCCCTTTCAGTTTTCCTTTTGCGTGATATCGGCATTCTAAATCCGTAAAAATTCATAATTATGCTCCAATATTAAGGGTAAGTATGAATTATAAATCAATACATCGAAAATACTTTTGAAACATGTTATTTTCTACATTGGGGTCAGTTGTAACATGTTACAAACGTCCCCGGCTGAAGTGTTAAAATCGACCCCACGTCGCCATTTTTAGTTCAACCCTCGTTTTCCGCGAAACTAACAAAAGTATCCTCTTGAAATTAAGCAGAATAAAACTAGGATACATGTACATACAATACATAAAATCAGTGTTGTTGTGCTTCATACCTGCATTTCAGGAGAAGGAAAGTTACACGAAAGTAAAAATTTACTTCGATGCTCGAAAAACACTCTTTTCTCAATTTCACAGTCACAACTCAAATGTCAGCCTTGGCAATCTCTGATGTTATTTCATTCACCTTCCTTTTACGTACAGTCATCTCCTTTTCACCCAGACAGCCTCTCATTTTGAGGAAATCAAAGTGTTACAATTGCCCCGTGTTACAATCGTCCCACCCTCAACTATACCCAGGGCTCGATTTCAGCCGGAACGGTCCGGAACGCCGTTCCGGAACCTCTTTTTCGAAAAAACAAATTATATTTCATTTCAGGGGTCTCCTAACTACGGCCCGCGAGACCCATTCATCAGGCTAGCGGATACCTTTTTATGTACGAAAAAAGTCCTAAAAGGAATTAAAACCCTGTTTTTACTATCAAATTTCCAAAATTTTTCGGGGGGAGAACCCCCAGACCCCCTTTTTGTACTTCTTAGAACTAACTTATCAGATTTGCTTTCAGATTAAGTTCATAACAGAAAGAATCCTACCAAAAAAATATAAAAAAAGGCATATTTCAAATTTGAAAAAAAATATTTTTAAAGCATTTTATCTTTTTTGCAAATAACAATATTTGTGGTTTAATTGTAAGGTTTTTACTTAATTGTTCTCTTAAAACATGATTGTGAACCCCCATTTCAACTACCCACAGATTCTTTTTTATTTGAACCAGATTTGCCAGATCGCTGGGCAAATTTGCAAGAAAATTTGCGACATCTTAAATTCTACCATTTCAGGACTTTAACTACGCATTAAATTATTTAAATTGGCAAAATATACAACACTATTCATTGATATTGGTTCACTAATGATTGATTGTAATAGGTCTCATCTCCTACAAGACGCACCCAGTTGAAAAAAAAAGTATAACTCATTGTAAAAAAAGGTGTATAAGGAGTTCATCGTCTTATACAATTAAATTAAGTTAGAACACTCTTCCTCATCTAGTACCACACATTTGAATTTATTTTTTAAATTTGAAAATAAATGCTTTAAAATGAAATAATTTTATCGTTCCGGTACCTCTTTTTTTAGAAATCGAGCCCTGACTATACCTATAGTTCGAATGTTTTAGATTTGCATTTGTGGGTAGGATTTGGATTAACTTATTGTATAAGAGTTTTGAAGTATTAAGTTCCAAGTCCTGGGGGGGCTGGGCGATCCTCCCCCAGAAATTTTTTGAAATTATACTTTAAAAACCAGGTATTTAATTTTTTCTGGTACTAAAATGTTCCGATGGCCGGAACAAATGACATGGAGGGCCGGAGGTTGCCCATATGTGCTTTATTGCTTTCTAGAATGAATTCGGTATTTGCAGATCTCGGTATTCAGAGAAAAATAGGGTAAAAAACATTTCACTTCGTTTCACAAGATTTTAGAAAAAATTTAAGATTTTTTGGACATTTCACTTCAAAATTTATCTTCAGATATTTTTGAGAAAAAATAATAGTTTCTATCCTTAAAATTTATGCACTTACTACAGATTTAAACGGTTTTATACGCATTAGGGTGGAGCGAAAAAACTTTTTTTCGGAATTCAAAAAGATACCTATGGCAAAAGTGGTCCTATGTAAGATGAAAAACCACGCAAAAATGTTTGAAATCGGTTAATATCTCAGTTCGCGAATCGAGCTCAAAGTTTATAAAAATGCTCAAAAATGAATATTTTCCAAAATTTTTAAGATAATATTTAAATAAAATTTATAGAAATATTCTCGCTTGTAACCTCTTTATAAAAGCTCAAAAATGTAACAAAAATAAATTTAATGTTTATTTTTACAATATTTGGGTGCGCAATTTTGCTGAAAAATGCGAAATTTTAGAATAATTGGTAAGTTTGTTTCATTGTGCAGCACTTCACCCATTTTGTTAGTTTCATCCTAAAAATAGTTGTGGAATTACTTTATATTGGAAAACCATCTTAATCTTAATCTGAAAATCGAAAACAATCACTATCATCAAAATCCCATTCTCAGATGAGTGTTAAATTGAACGGCAACTGCATTAAATAGTAGTAGATATGGTATCTTATATAGAGCAACGACTGCAATAGCATCTAGTGTCTTACAAGATATAGGAGTGATTACAGACGCAGATTCTTCCCATGTAATTGACAGATCCAAAATAAGAAGGGGAACGAAGCATATTGGAAGTGTTTTTAAGTTTTCAGAAAATATGGAAATTTATGGACTTTATTTTGACGGGCGAAAAGATATTACCCTATGCTTAGAAAAAGTAAATAATAAACAATACGGTAGGCAAGTTAAAGAGGATCACAATTCTCTAATTCAAGAGCCAGGATTCTCTTATATTGGTCATGTGTCACCTCCCACTGCTTCATCACACTACATAGCACGTAGTATTATTTCTTATCTTATTGAAAAAGAAATTTCTCTGGAAAAAATCATGTAATAGGATGTGATGGCACCGTTACTAACACCGGTTGAAAAAATGGGGCTATTTGTCAGTTAGAACTGCATGTAGGGAGACCTCTGCAATGGAGCATTTGCCTACTACATTTTAATAAACTTCCCTTTCACCATATGTTTCATTATTTGGATGGAGTTACCACAGGGCGCAAATCTTTTTGGGCACCCATTGGAAAACAGCTCAATGATTGCGAAAAGCTCTCTATAGTCAAGTATGAATCTATTGACAGTTTCATTCCCGAAATAGACCGAAACATGTTGAGTAAAGACCAACAGTATTTATTAGACATTAGTCAGGGGATTGTCCCGAAGATTTTTCGTACCGAAATCCTGGCCCACTATCACATTCTAGATGGATCACTGCTGCTAATAGAGTGTTGAGATTGTACGTAAGTGTCCTAAGCCCTTCTGAAAGCTTAAAAGAGATTTCAAAATTTATCTTAAAGTCATACATGCCTGTGTGGTTTAAAATTAAAAAATAATAGTTCTCTTTCACAGATGGGCCCAAGCATGTTTTTCATGCAGTTCAAACAACTCGATATCTGAGGATCTACTTCAAATAGTTGATCGAGTTGTTGAACGCAATGCATTCTTCTCACACCCGGAAAACTTATTATTTTCAATGATTGTCGATGAAAGTGTCTCTGTTTGACAGATCGCAGTTGAAAGAATCTTGAAAGCGCGAGAATCTGCCTGTGGGGTAGAAAGGATTAGAAATTTTGTTCCCCCAAAATTAAATTTTAATGCAACGGAGTACACAGATATTATTGACTGGAAATCATGCACAATCTATCCTCCACCAATTTTAAAAGACGTAAGTGTTGAAGATTTGAAATCATTAGTGCATTCTAACACAGAGCTCATCATTGCATACATAATGAAGTTCCCCTGCCACACTCAAGCGGTTGAGAGGTGCGTTAAGCTTAAAAATGAAGAATCAACAAAAGTGTGTGGTCAGAAAGCAAGAGATGGCTTCATAAAATCAACTTTATATTCAAGATCAGTAATGCCAGATTTAAAAAAACGGAATTTAAATTTATTCCTGTTTAAAATTTAATTTTTAAAAAATCACAAAATTATTGTTGGGTGGTTGGGTAGGGGGTGGGTGGAACTCGACGTACAGCCACCTCCCCGTGGTGAGTTCTGGGCTGTTCTTTTAAAAACGGGCGAAGAGCTGCACAGTGAAACAAACTAACCAATGATTCGAAAATTTCGCATTTTACAAGCAAAATTGCGCACCTAAATATTTATAAAATAAACATTAAAATTCCTTTTTTTACTTTTTTGAGCTTTTATGAAGAGGTTACATGCGAGAATATTTCTATAAATTTTATTTAAATATTATCTTAAAAATTTCGGAAAATATTCAATTTTGAGCATTTTTATAAACTTAGAGCTCGATGCCCGAACTGAGATATTAACCGATTTCAAAAATTTTTGCGTGGTTTTTCATCTTATTACATAGGACCACTTTTGCCATAGGTATCTTTTTGAATTTCTAAAAAAGGTTTTTTTCGCTCCACCCTAATACGCATTACATGTTAAAGTAACTTTTAGTTAAATTTCGATTATAATAACCTTAAAAACTCTTAAGATATTAAAATTGTATTAGTTTTAACTGCCTCCTAACAGTTAAGTATTTTTATCTCGTATAGGGAAGATATTTTAACCACAAAATAACAAACCAAGTATCTGAAAAATAAAATATTTAAGCTTTCAATACTGTTTATCTGCTAAAAATAAGTTATTAACTTGTAAATAAGAGATGTCACTCTCGTAAAAGTGACATAAATCCTAAAAGGAAATGCCGTCGAACTACAGAATTAAATTTCAGCTAGGTAATTCGAAAAGGAAGTTTGGAAAATTGCCCTTTACACATCAAACAATGAATCAATAGGGCTCGGCGTTACTGTTTGGACAGAAAAAAAGATCCCCAAACAAGGAAATCCTTCCCCGTTAAATGAAAAACGTGCTCGCAATACCGAGTATCTCTTCACCTAGTCTATTTCAGGGAAAAATTGAAAGCGGTTTAATTTTCTCGGTTTTTATAAAGTAGGTGAAGTGAAAGGTTTTTATCAAGCAAAAATATATCTTAATAAAATGGTTTGGAATTTTAGTATGTTGGGCACTTTTATCAATACCGACATCTGGATTCGTCTTTTAGGAGTGCACTTTCTTTCTGTCCAACTTTTACAATATTCGCAATCGCGAAATCGCATGGGAAGGTGTTCTGTTCAGAGTTATTCGATCTTCTCGGTATTAAATCACGCCACTACACGTAATTCGAATACCCCTAATTAATTGTCAAGAAAAAACTTGATAATTATTTAACTTTTTCAATATTTGACCGCCCAAGATTTTAATTGAATTATATGGAACATTTACAGCGAAGGCCTGAAAGGGCCAAGAATATAAAATTATACAAGATGTCCAAAGATAACTGTGCTAGTCAACCCCTTTAACTTTTGAACCCCGCCAGATATACCCATAAATGTGTTGTCTAGGACCTAGGTATAATAAAATGACCGTTCCCCACATCAATGCCCCCCTAGCGTCATTGTTAGGAGTTATAATTCTTATTTTAAAAACTTTTAGATATTTACTAAATTAGTCAATTACAAAGTTGTAGAAAAGCATCGATTTAGTAGGAAAAGACACCTTGTGCAGAAAAATGCCTTGAATAAAAGCCCTAAAATGCATGCTCCATTAAGTAGAATTTACGAGATTTTACGTCCTAAAACGCTCTTCGTGAGGCGAAAATGAGAAATTTTTGTTTTTATGACTTAGTTAAATTACTAAAAGTGATCATAACAGCAAAAATTTCTCATTTTCGCGTTATGGGAAGCATTTTAGGACGTAAAAACTACGTAAATTCAACCTAATTGAGCGTGCGTTTTAAGGGTTTTTTTCCAAGGCATTTCTCTGCACAAGGTGTATTTTCCTTCTAAATCGATGCTTCTCTACAACTTTGTAACTGACTAATTTATCAAATCTAAATTTTTTTTTAAAATAAAAGTTATGACTCCTAAAATTGACACTAGGAGGCGTTGAAAGTTGTTGCATCGGATGGAGCAAGGTCATGGTCACCTAGACACTACATTCATGACTATATTTGTCGGGGTTCAAGAGTTCACAGGGGTGAGAAACTGTTGTGTTGGTGAAACGAAAGGATTGGTTACTTGAGTTCTCCTTCCCTCACAGAAATTTTTCCGAAACGTGATTTGCCATTTTAAACCCCTTCCACGTCCCCCGCATAATATTAAGAAGTGCCAAAAATCGAATTTGTATTCCTTTTGTTATTTTCTCTTTAAAAACTACATCCTAATTCTAATACGAAAATAGCATGGTCGTTTTTTACCACTAGCACCCAAACTAAGTATGAAATTTGAGAAACAAAGCTAATTTATATAATACGAAGACAGCTAAATTTGAAAGAGCTCAAGGAAATAAAGATCTCAGAAAACATCTCAGTGCTTTTCAAGTCAAACTAAACAATATTACATCTAGAATCTAATGGAATACAAATATCTTCACCATTTTCCATCTAAACTTATTATCACAGAAAATAGCAAGACATGATCGAAAATCAGGAAAATACAGCACTTAGTGAAAACAACACACAAAGCAAAGAATCAGATTTCGTTGTAAGATAGCACTGCTAGAATAAATTGAACTATTATTTCAATGCATACTTTTACGATCTTATCTTACCCAGAGGAATTTTTCTTGTTTCGTGCAAGCAAGATATCCTTATTTCTTTCATGAAACTATCCGATATTAGTTTCTGCTAAGAGCGTAAGAATTGTATGGAATCTTACAAATATGCAAAAATAATGTGCTAGCGGTAACATTGCATATGTTCAATCGTTTCTTTCCTAAATATTACATTGCTCAGAAATTAATTAGCACAAACTTTTAGTTTATATAAGATGGAACAACTTCGTGGCATATTGTTTAGGTATCTACTTTTTATATTACAAGAGAGAAGTGGAAGAAACGGATTGAGAGCAAAATGATAGTTGTTTAAATTGTACAAAAATAGTATTTTAAGAGGGTTTATGTGCTCCAAATCTTAAATACTTAAATAATTACTTAAAATAATTTAAATCGGAGTCGTATAAAATAAATCATTCAAGTTAGATGTAGAAACACAGTAAAATTACAAAGTGTTACGCAATGTGATCGTTTTGAAATATTGCGCTTTGAAATTAAAACTTTTACATGTTTTTGGTTTAAAGAAAGTAATTTTAGTCAAAATACAAGGATCAAAACCAACTTTGCTGAATTTGGAAAATTAAGTAACAAAATCATAAATATAAAATGACTAAATTACGTTAAAAGTTTCTTCAAAACAATTAACAATAAAAAATATAGCTATAATTGCTTCTATAAAACTTTATCAAAATAAAGTAAAGGACCTATTATCCAAATAATAAATGTTTAATACAATTTCTCTCTTTCATCTTCACATGAGAAATAGATGAATTAGGCCTTGTTATTATGGTTTTAAGGTTGTTAACATATGTTATAGTTAAAAATTATATTCAACCATAACCATGCATTTATTTTAAATATTCAATAAGAAAACATTGGAATCACTGTATTTTTATGAAATACATCATTGTGACTTTGGTTTACACAACATGATGTGATGGTTTTACAATATAAATAGACGAAAATGCTTACAAAACTTGACAAGCGTATCAAGTTGTATTTATAAATTTAAAAAAGATTATACAAACCATTATGAATGTAAAAAGAATTTTCAAGCCACTCAAATTATTTAACTTATTTTCCCTTCATAAGACAATCATGCAAATACTCGTATGATATAAACTCCTTATAAGCTTACCATAATAGAACTACACATAATAAAAATATCAGACTACCTCCTAAACTATTTCCCCTATAAATTAAAATAATAACTTACGTTCCCTTCTTAGAATACACAGTTTCTTTCCCAAACCAAATCTTTAAATTATTCAGGTTTTCAAAGCCAAAAAAGTGAAATTTACGGGGCTATTCCAGGCCTTTTCCAAGCCATTTTTCATGCGGACAGGAAAACGCAAAATGAATGTAAAAATGAAGTAGAATTCTTTATCTGCCGCGTATGATTCAACTCATATGAGTTTTAAAAGGAAGGAATATTTTATTGAAAATGGAATTCTGGGAATAGAGAGGAAAAATCCACCACAATGCGCAGCAAACTCTCATAAATATTTAGAGCATGATTAAAGTGATTACGGAAAGTTTATTTGGTCCTTTGAATTTACGACTTTTCTTCGCATTTTCTTTTAGTTTTAAAAGTCTAGTTTTTCATGAATTTAAGTCAGCGAATATTGTAGCAAGAATGTTTGTGAGTGAATTATCAAGTATACAAAATCCTCATTGAACTAATCACATTTGTATACTGATCTACACATACAAGGTGGATTCAAAATTTATGGGCAGAAAAGATAGAGGAAGGATAGTCTTTGGAAAAGCGATGTTGAATGAAAGGGAAGAAAAGTTATAATAATTTATTTATTGTCGCATTTTGGAGATGACTTCTTTAAGACAAAAACTTTATACAGTACTTATAAATGAAAGAAAGCATACTAATTGGCAATGGACTTTTATTTCTACATCCAACTGTTTGTCCTAAATAACCCATTTTGGCATACCTTATAGCGACTATATAGCCCACACCTTGAATTGTATTTGGGTAGTCTACACTCCTTGTCTTTTTAGACCATGAGTTTCCAATCAAGTTTGAGTGAGTTTACAAAAACCTTTTGTCTTTAGTTAATGAACCAATGGGTGCAAGTTCAGACTAGGTTATATTGTATCTTTTGGTGATATTTTAGCCAATTTCTCGTGATCATATAGCCAAATGGGATTACAATTGACTAATGTTAGAGTGGCTTATATTAGGCTGTCAATTTGGTGCATCAATAAGTTCTGGATCTTCCACCAGTCGATGTTTTTTATACCTTAAAACGTTGGATGAATTACAAGAGATAAATGTAAAACTCTATTTCTCAAAGTGCATAAAGTACATAAATATTAAAAATATCTTGTAAAAGGAGGAAGTTTGACTTAATTATGCTCAGTTATTTATACGATTTTTTAAAAGTTTTTATTTTCAATTTTACGGACGTCTTGAGTATTTATTCCATAAAGACGTTTGTAAAACGAGTGTTAAATAAGTTACTTTTTAAACTAAGAACCGCATCTCTAAATGAATATCTGAAATTTTATGAGATATAAGGTAAATGTGGGTATAGTGGACACTTTAAGGAAAATTTTTGCTTAAATTCTTAATAAATACCAACCTATTTGCTTGGAAACGGTATCCTCCTATTTTTAGGTTAATTGGATCTTCTTCTTTCGATTTTACCATTAAAAATTTTAATTAGATTGGGTAAAGTATTTTTAATTAATTTTTAAAAAGTACTCCAAATTGCATCTATAGTGGCCACGTAGATGCAGCTGTTGTTTCTATGGTGGACACCTCTTGCATCTATAGTGGACACCTCTCTTTTTCTGCCTATATGAGGGGTTTAGGCATGAAATTGAGGGGTTTTTCTTGGTATAGTCGCTTAGTTCTAATTAAATCTTCCTTCCCAACTAAATTTATTTTAGATCCAATCAAATTAGCTTCATTTAAAAAAGACTTGATAGTTTTCAACACAAAGCCTATGCTGTAGCTGATTTGAGAGGAATTTAGCATATAATTCAATGTTTTAGAAACATTGGTTCCCGAAGCCAAAATGAAACCAAATTTATCCAACACTCATTTTAAAGCACATTCAACAGTTTATGAAGAAAAACTGATTCAAATTAAATATTATATATGTTTCTATCAGAACCCATTGTGGTGGCCACTTTTGGAAAATCTAAGATTATGTGTTGGTAAAGTGGCCACCCCCATAAATCCTCGTAAAGTCAAAATTTTCAAAAATATTTTATTCATTATCATTTTATACACTCTTATTTATCTTGATATAAATTTAAAAGTCAATCAAGCGGTAATAAATACGAAAAAATCAGTTCCGAAATACCCGTTTCCTTACGCTATTCAATAAGCGAAATCAAATTTCAGTCACTCGACCGATGTTGTTATTTTCAAATATTCAAATATCCTTCCCATGCTGATCTGTGGTATCGGTGGTAATTTACCAGCTTACCCGATTGCACATTCTACTATGCCTATGAATTTTGACGCTGTTTGATGCCTCTAACTCGTTCTATTTAAAACTAATCAGCTAGGTGGCCACTATCGGTACAGTGTCCACTATATACCCACATTTACCTTAGACCTTGTGTGTGATTCGCAGATAATATCCAATTTAAAAACTTTTAAACATTTATCGTTCAATTTCATGATAAGCATAAATGATCTTAATGGTGTAATGATGATGAAATTATCATCATTACATTTCAAAAACAAAACACTATATTCTATTGGAAATCTCAAGTTCGGGTAGCAACAAGAACCAAAGGCCAGAAGCTATCAAACAAACAGGGTGGTCTCTCTTATTCCGACAAAGAGAATCAAAGAATCATGCCGTCATCCCGAGGGTACTATCGTAAGAGAGTTTTAGAAGCTGGCCATTGTCCACACAACGTAAAATATTAATAAAAAAGTCCCATTGCAGAACGAGGGGGTGCCTGTAGCAAAATAGCCAGGTGCGTCTCGGGAGTTGTTTTCGGCGGAAAGGTATTTCGGTCACCAGGTGGAAAAAATTAATGATATAAAATTAGAATAAAGGGTTCGGCTTGAATTTATGGTAGGGGGAAGTTTTGACCACTGATATTCTAGAAAGGTGGAGTTTCGGGATTTTGAGTCTGGAGATGTGGGAGTGGACCAGCCGTGATTTGATCAGAGAGCTATGGGATAAAAAGGGGGCGTAAAAACCTGCAGAGATTGGACGATTAGTTAAGAAAGAGAAGGAAGGTTATAAATACGCTGAGAAGAAAATTAGGGGTGTTCGTTTTGTGTTTGCACGTTCGTAGTTACAATAGAGATTTCATAATGTTTCCTCGGAGTCCCTGGCCTATTTTCCAACTGAGTTCTAGATAGTAGAGTTTTTCCGGAAGTTAAAATTTAAATTTGTGAAATGTGAGACAAGAAGAAACCGGGCACCGCAGGCCCGGAACATTATGGAGGAAGTGAGTGGGGTGACGTAGTTTGTGTGTAATTGAATAGTGTGTATAAGAAGTGAACTATGTCCCAAGGGATAAGGCGGTGTCCTCGACAGGAAAGGGTGATTCACCATTTTCCGTTTTACTGCCTATCAATATAGTATTGCCACGTAATATAAGTTAATTAAGAAACTAATTTATATTGGTGATTTACAATGAACGATATGCTATTAATGTGTTGTGTATAACTAATATTATTATTGTCCAATTTATTTGTAAATAAATGTTTGTTCGTGTTGTATGCGTTCGTTTTACTTAAGGGACTGGTTGAGCACGTACTGGGTTAATTGCTACACAAAATTATTGCTAAACTAATTATATTAAGAAAGTACACCACTATGCGATCAAATTTATTCTATAGGATAGGTCTTAATATTAAGTATTGTATAAATGTAAAATTAACGGCCACCAGTGATGTATTAATGAAGTAACATTAACAATTTAGAAAAACGTTAAAATAAGAAATACGTTACAATTGGAGCTAAACGTTACAATGAGTTTTCTTATTATAATAGCAGCAATATACATATATAGTACTTTTTTTTCGTGAACTTTTTTAAATTTTGTTCGTTTTTATATTTGTTGTCCATTTATACTAAATTTTGAGTACTCTTACATTTGTATATTATGAATTGTATATTATTCTTGGTTCAAAATTTCTTTCGCCTGCATGGTTTCTGTTTCTTCCCAATTGGTAATTCTAACATTTATTGTTGTTTGTATTTAGTAATAATTATAAAGCATTTTAAAAAATGTGTTATGATAATCAAAATGGAGTGATTCCCAACTCCACGAAGCAACAAGTAAAAAGCGCCTACCTGCCATCCGTAACTGGCGCTCCAGTGGCATGCCCGCTTACACAACAAAAGCGCTTCCGTATATCCGCTCCTTTGGAATGTTTGGCGGCAACTGAGGGATCGAATCACCATCCGCTCTCGAGCTTCCCTCCCTCTCCCCCTTCCGCCAGGGCTTGCGCAATGCATTTCGACCCCCGAGACTGTCATTCATATATTGATTCACTTCACGTCAACTGTGGGTTTTTGAGGGTTTTTTTTCAATATTTAAAAAAAATTGAAACGTCGGTGTTTTTTAAGAAGAGGAGGGGACGTTTCTGGTTTATAAAAAAAGAGTGGTGCAAAAAGAGGGGGTCTTGTATTGGTCAGTGTGTAGGTTCCGTAATATTATATCCAATGATCCGGAAGTGTCCGGACTTTAGAATTGCTTTGGCTACAAAAAACAATGCGAATTTCACGTTGGATTGGCACGTTTCACTTTCGTACGATGTAACTGAAGCGTTCCGTTGGTTCTTGTGGTTACTACGTAATGTCTTTAAGCGCCAAGAACCAAGGAAAAGCATGAACTCGTCAATCTCATCGCCCAAACGCCCATGTCAATTCACCCTAACTTTTTAGGGCATTCCAAATGCGGTCAAGTTATATTTATCAAATATTTGAATCAAAATTAATATAAATAGTCAATCAATTAAACTTTATATAGGAAAATGAGCAAATTTATTACTCTTAATATTGTGCATTTCATTAAAATGTTAAACACATCATAAATTTTGATTATTATATCTATAGACTTGACCAGAGATTCCCATATTGACCCCTCAAGGAGTGATGAAGTTTCAGGAGTTTTCCCAAAAATATTAGAGTCTTTTTTTTTTCAAAACTAGGGGTTCTCTCAACCAAACCTCTGGGGATCGCATGACGTCCAAGAGATCGTGAAATGCAGCAAAAGCAAAAACAAAAAGGAACAAATAAGAATATGTTTATTAAATTGCTTTGAACGTAACAAAATCAAATAGTTTTATTATTTGCTGTACTTAAAGTGATGTGAAATTATGTTTCTTAAAAGGTTACGTGGGATTTTTAGGATTTTAACATTACAACTATTGTAGATTTCTTTAAAATTTTTATATTAAATTTAGATTAATATGTTTAGATTTTTATATTTGATTTTCGCGTTATCTTAAAAACTAAAACTGTTCTGTTTTAAAAAAATTAGGGCCTAACCTTTTTATCACTCTTTGTGTAAAATGCCTAAATTGGATTGAGCCACCTGAATCATATCAAGATATTTTTAAGAAGGAATTGTATTTCTTTTTGCTTCAGAAAAGATATCACCTGTATCACCTGATCATCAAAACATACCAAACGAAAAACTTAACCATATTTTCATAAATATTATGAGCAGTTAGAGTAATGTTGTGTATTGGATAGCAAAGATACATTTCGTATAAATGGTCGATGCATAGAAAAGTTTTTGTTACACTACTAAATCAAGGCCACATAAATGGGGATGGTGGTTTGACTTCCCCCCCGAAATTTTGATGTCTAATTATCTACTGTTTTTACCCGAATATTCTGCTGTATACACTGCAAAAAAAACGGAAAACTTAACAGCAAAAACTGCTGTTAATATTTTACGCATTTGCTGTAATCTCAAAAAACTGCCTTTTTAGCTGTAAATTCGAAGCGCCACCTGCTATAGTTTAAATTCAATATACATAGTAATTTTCCTGGTAGTTTTCCTTGTAATATCTGTAATTCTTTAATTGGTCATCAAAATAAATATTAAAAGAAAATGAAATTCTTGTTTATTGAATGCTTTTAAATGTGGCATTACCTTTACAGGATAATAGCACTATAATCTGTATAATATTAACCTATGTCTAAAGTTATTAATTTGGTAAGAATTTTGTATCATCACTAAAATTAAATGACATTAAATTAATTGAATTCAAATTCCTCAATAATACCAATCTTAAGACCTAAATCATTCAGCACCTCCATAGCAACATTTGGAGTAATTTTTACGTTATGGAACAAAAATCAGGACATAATATAACAGGTAGATTTTTGAAGAAATGTCAAACTAGCAACGAAAATGTTGCTTAATACATATAAACAAAATAGTTATAAAATAACAGCCCAAATTATGTATAGTTCCGCATAAATTACTGTAACGTTCCTGCTTTTTATGCGTTTTTACAGCAGTTAAACACTTTCCTGGAAAATTCTGGTTTTATTTCTGAATCCTTGCGGACAGGAAACCAATGTTTGTTTTTGTTTTCATGCTCACCACTAAAAGAGTCAAATTATTTAGATGAGGTGTAAGAACCGACTGATGATTCTAAAACTAGGGAGTATAACCTTCGTAGATCGGTACCTCCCGTGGTTCATAATATGCCACATTTTGAATACTTGTTGAAACATGAAAGAACAAGACATATCTGAGATGCACCAGCTTTCTAGTTTTTCTGTGGAATAATTACAGTATCGCTGTAATGTTAACACAAAAATCTGTAAAATTACAAAATTGCTGTAAAAATACAGAATTGCTGTTAAATTTACAAACTTGCTGTTAATTTACAAAATTGCTGTTAAAGTCGAAAATTACAAAATTGCTGTAAAATCACTTCAAAAATGGTTGGCACCCATATTGCCAGCAATTTTTGCAGTAAAATTACTGTGAAATTTTTTGCAGAGTACAAGGAATGGTTCTAACATTTATCAGGGGAGCAGATCCTCGTTTTTACTTTGACCTCACATTGTACACACAAAATTTTGTAATTGAGTGCATCAAGTCATTTAAAACTTAACGTGTAAAAGTATTCGTAAGGGGGTAACTTAGAAGTAATTTTAAGTTAACCCCCCGAAAGAAGTCTAGTTAATGGTTATATGCCCTTGCCGAATAGTAATATAAACATTCATAATATAATAGCATTTCATTTATTTAACTTTATACATATATATCTTTATATTAATACTATGTAGCACTTTTCAAAAGAAAAAAAACTTTTTTCCTTTACCCCCACTGAGATTTTAAGATACTTCATCAAAGTTTGAGTTTTAACCTCTATACTTACCGTATAAAGCGTTGTAAACTAAACGCAACTCTTTTCTAACAGAAACAATATTTCTATCTTCAACTTAAGAACGTGCATAAAAATTTAATATTCCTAAAGACATATCTCCCCACTTCCACATTGAATTAAGAAGAGCAAAGTTTTAATAGAATACTCAAGAATACACCACTGGAGTATATAAATATATTTTTTCCGGAAACTCAATTTAGTTGAAAGCTCACATCATAACAACAGTAGGAATAAGTGACGTAGAATAAACCGTACTTCGCAACAACGGCTGGCAAACAAAATATTGAATGAGTGTTTTGTTTTGCTCCCTATAAATATACATTGTTTTCTTCTCTATCTCTTATAGGGAATACGGTATTTACTGATCTATCTTTCTGTGAAGTTAGTTTTTCGAGCACTTTAACATGATGAAAATCCAGTTTTCGGTTTGCTGGAGTATATGTTTTGGAATGAAAAACTTCTTTTCGTTCTGAGTAAATATTCTTGAAAGGAAGGTCATTGACATTTTTACTAGAAATTTTTAAGGAAAATTATCTTTGGAAATATCAAGTGTCTAGCTAAAATGAGTGAGAAAAGTCCTTGTATAGTTACATTGTGTTAAATTAATTCTAGTTAGGAGTTCAGAAGGAAGTTATAATAAAGGAAGTCAACTTAATAAATAGATGTATTCGGTCACACAATTTAGTCGTTATTTGATGTTATTAAATTTAGTCTCAACTAAATAAGTTAGGTTTTTATAAAGAAAACATCTTTAAGAAGGTAATGGGACAGAACTCATACGGTTTCGGAAAAAATCACTCTAGAAACGTTGTTGTCGCCCGTTTTACTTTAGCTCCAGCCATCCATATAGAGCTAATTAGTTTTTCTCACCTCCAGAAACTTTGAAGAAATTGAATTATGCGATATTGCGCCTTAAGTGACAAAATGTAAATGTGAAGATTTTTTATAAACGGCATAACAAGCGTACATATCGGCGTGCTATAACAAAAGCTAGTTAAAGATTTTAAATTCATGTTCTATACTGGGGGTAGTTAATTTTTACATACATAACGTTTACAATCGTAATCCTTGATCAGGAAATTAAATTTCGAGACTTATCTTAAAGATCCATTTATTTAGAGATTTCTAATTTTATCTTAAAAAGATTTGCGCCTGGTTTCCATTAAGAAACTTATTAAGTGGGAATATAAAACTGTAATGGTTGAGATCTACTTAATATAACATTTTTATTTCAACAAAAAGCTAAAAGGGGGAGGGCTATTTATCAATGTGCTCACAGAGAAAAGGAACACTCTGATTCCAAATATTAACTCACCGCTAGAACAAAGTGGAACTAACATACGCTAACTCAATTAGACATAAGAACGAGAGTGTAGCTGCGATTAAAAGTATTGTATTGGCATCCACTCCTAGAGAACAAAATGCTTTTTTAACTTAATCAAATAACTCCTAATTTTCATCGGGGACTAAAAGCCTCAGCGGTGATTAGTTGGTCAGTTCAAAGAGAAGTTCTCTTTCCCGTAGGCGAGATATGTGTAGAGGGAGCATACATAGATACCCAAAAGCAACCGGCAAGAACTTGGGGCATTGAAAAGTCGTTTAACATTGGAAACCCATGAACGGGTTGAATTTGAAGGATTTTGCTGAGTGTTAAGATCAATTTTCTAGTTATATTATGTTTTTAAAGTTTAAGCAAAATTAATTTGATATCACGTTATAATGCAAGAGGGAAAAAGAAAGGTGTGGTAGATTCAAGAGTTATCTTTACAATTAAATTAATGTTTTAATTATTAATCAATCCTAAATAAAAATCATAAAATTAATTTGTTCGTCAAAGTCAAAAATTTATCTTTACACTTTCGTAAAGGACTTATTACCGACACTTCTGGGGGGATCAAGCAATACATTCTAAAAAATTGTTATTACTTAATGTGGTTGATAAATTAGTAACTAAACTATTCCAAGCAATTTTTTTTGCATAAAATTGGTGTTTTTAGAATAATGAACGGCCTTCGGTAGATTTTTCCATTTTAGATACAACACTTCCTCAGGTACTGATATTTGAAATTAATTTCTTTAAAATAATAGCAACTATTTAATGACTTAATTGAGTTATAAACAATGCAAGTCCATCTGTTTTTCATTGATTATTTTTAATATCAAATTTTTTACCATATCAAAAGTTATGGATTGTATAATTGTATAAATTTCGATGTACTTTAAGCACGATGTACCTCCCACGATATAATATATTATTCCATTTCGTTTGTAAATTATGAAATTTGAAAAAATATATTATAATAAGATGTGTAAGTGAATGGTGAAAATGGAAATAAGACCTCTAGTTCATTCTAACTCTATCCCTTTCTAGAGGGAATAGGAAAAAAATTAGAGTAATGGCACCCTCCCCCTGCATTTAACTTTTATTGGTGGAAGAGATCCATTAGTGGTTGCGATCTGTCACCCCACTTCGAATATTTCTTTATCAGAAGAGAGGCTATTCGAACTTGAAGAGTGGAAAGAAAAGTTACAGAGCCAGATTACTTGAGTGATTTTGCGGACAAATTGCGGGATTTCTAAAATAGTCTAGGATGTTTATCATTGCTGATGAGTTGAACGAATGTGTTTCGATTTCGGGAAATGACTTCCTGAGTCCAAGATAGTACTTCTCAACAATCTTGATCTTGATAACATTATTTCTTATACATTTGTTGAACAGTTTTGAAAGTTTTCCTAGAAAGTAGGCCATGTTTTATTGTGTGGGTTTTCAAAATTATTGAAGAATTTTTGAGATTAGTAAAAGAAAAAAGAAGGCTAAAAAATTTAGATTCCCTACCTACTTTAGAGAAGTTAAAACTTCTAATAAAAAATTAGAGGTAAAAAAAGTCGAATTCCTTTTTATAGTTTCGGGCTAAATATTTATATTATTTGGAGTTTTCGTTACTTTTTAATTCCGATAACTAAATAATCAATTCTGCAAATTAACGCGTTTTCAAATAAAAATCCAAAGTACTATATTACAAATTAAATTTTTTTTAAATTTGTACAAATTCACCTGAAGGTATGGACCCGTATAGGTAAATTCAACACACACAAGAACAGTAACACTAACATCCATGCCGAACGGGGATTCGAACCCCAGACGTACGGCTTTGAAGTCAGATGCTCTAACCACTAGGCCATTACGTCGGCTTTTAGCTTCTTAAAATTTATCATATTAAGTCAAACGGTGTTTAAATTTGAACAAATATTACCTTACCTACTTTTCTCTGAAGAATGGTAAAAAAATAGACATGTTTTCTTGCTAGTATAATCAATGAGATGGTTCTTACGTATTATACCGTCGACCGTGCCGCTTAATCAAACGCGTTATTAAATACCATTGACTCTTCTATTGATGTACCGCTGAATTAGACGGCTACTGAACGGTCGACGGGATAAAACGTAAGTACCAATAAGATAAATGTCCCTATTTCTCATATTTGTGAATCATATACCCTCCATATTTAATTGTTTGATTTGATTTTAAAAGATTGGTATAAAGTACGTATGTGAATTTCAAAAGTGATAATTTTTTTTTATTTTATGTTCATCAAGAAATTCAGTTTCTGTTTCATACTCAATTCTTAAAATGATGTGTAGTGTAAAGTGATAATGTACTACTTTGTTGTATAAGAAATCCATTGACTGCTGTAAAATTAGCGTGAAATATTTAATTGATCATTCATATATCATGCTATCTTTTTGAAGATATAAAACGCTTCCCATATTTTCTTATAATTATTTTATTTTTGTAGCTGAATTTTAGTTTTAACACAAAACAATTTTTAAAGTATTTTAAACTTTACCGTCATAAATCATACATTTTTTTATCTCGCTTCATATGATGAAAGACTATCAAAACTTAGGTTTAAGAACACTTCACAACAAAATATAAGTTGAAAGTAATCATTTTTCTATCGGAGCAAAATAAGTTTAGGGCTTGGAAAAACTTTATTCTGGAAAATGTATATTTTTGTCAAAAATCGATTTTAACCCCAAACCTTCGTGAACTGAAAGACTGAAACTAGATTCTAAAAGTTTCAGCAGAAACAAATCCAAGTAAAATCCTTTTCTGATATGGATTTGGAAAGGATTATTTAACTGAGTCTGTATACCCAGAGAGGAGACGGGAAAGGGACACGGAGCTTTCATTTAACTATTTCCAACCATCGTGGTAATAGTTCATTGACTTCTAACCGGAGATATTTCCTTGAAAGAAAATTAGAAGTAAGAAAAATATTGGAATAAAATACATGGATGAATTTTTGGACGATTCTGATTTATCTGATGCTAAAATTATTCCAAGTTTTATTGGGTTTTTCTTTTTCAAATTGGTTCAGATTATTTTGTATAATGTGATACCATACTTCACGGTAGGCCGGTATAAAGCCATGTAGTCCCAAATGAATGTGGTTAGAGTTAATTTATTAAATCATAAAATATTATAGTTTTTGTATAGGGGAGATTGGGGATAGTTGAGCGTAGGAGATACTAGACCACCCCTATTTCTCCTCTGAGTTGATGACATATCTTTCAGAGCAAAAAAGTTTAAAATTAAATGAATGAATTCAAGGAAATTACTTATTTAACTTTTTCAAGGTATTTATGAACCCGGGAAATGTACACAACATTTAATATCTTCTGTAACTTTCTTAAACGTTAGATTTTCGAGTTAATTCGAAAGATAAGAATAGCCTAGTTTTTATCATTATTGTCAAAATAGTTTTATTTCTTATTTTTCAAAGTTTGCCGAAAAAAATGCATGACATTCCAAGGAATGACCCGTCATTATTTTGAGGAAAAAACTTTTCGACAGTTCTGAAATAGGTTCATTGCTGAGCTGTCCACTTCAATTTTTCTCTCATCTTATAAAATTCGAGTGCGAGAACCACTACTAGTATATTTACTTGAAACAGTTTCTGAGTAAATGGAATAACCTTTACGTTCCCCTATTGTTTTAGATATAAATGGAAAACCCGCAAACGACGTAAAATAAAAGTAAGATAGATAATTAGATCAAATAGAGAATTAGAGACCCTGTACATTGCGCTAGGTCTGTCTTTCATGTTCATTTTTTCCATTATAAATGTAATGTAAATATGCAATTTTCTCTGTGCCCGGAGTTAAATTTCTTTAAGTTCAATTTTCATTTAAATATTTTTAAAATCGAAACAATAAATAAGGTTATATTATATTTATTATTTTTTTTCATGAGAAAGTAATTATATTTAAAAAATACTCCTCTTTTTTAAATGCTTAAATTTTTTAAACGTACTTTTTGTCATGACTTTTTTTATTTAGTTTGATAAAGTTTTAAGAAAAATCAATGCTCTATAAACTATGCTAATACTGTATTAATATTTCCTGTACTTCCAGAACTTACTTCACCACTTTATTTATGTTCTATGATAACCATGCCACGTAATTGATTATATGTAACTGCCTGAAACAGCAGTTTAACTTGGAAAAACTTGAATATTAACGTAATTTGTGACATAATTTCTAAGAAAATAGATTCAGTCTTTGTTCTTATAGCTATTAAAAGGTTATTTCAATTTATATTGAATTGGGAGTGATTGTATTTATATTTATTGCTTTAGAAAATAACACTTAGTGAATTCCTATGTCAACAAAATAAAAGTTTAATAAAAAGGTTAAAGTTTAATATTGGGAATCAGTATTATGCATTTATGCAGTAGGTTGGCTATGGTTTGTTGAATAACTGAAATGTCTGATACATTTCCTACAAAAAAAGATCCACAAAGGAAAATTCATGAAGTGTTTTAAATAGAAAAAGTTTTCTGAAATGTTTTTGGCTTTTGTTGTCTTAAACGCTTAAACGATACTTGGTTTTAAAACTTTGGTTTTTAGCAACTTCTATTTTAGAATATGCTAAAACATACAAAGAAAGCAGATAAAAAATATTATCTTAAATGATAAACGGTATTCAAAGAAGATAATAGTAGTTTTCATAAGTAATGAAATATATCAGGATATTTTTCAAGTACTAACAAAAAAAACAAGAACTATATTTTATGCTGTTAGTAGTTACGGCTTTCTAGTCAGGTGGAGCTTCATGCAAAATCCTGAATAATTTCTACTGTGCTTTCATTGAAAACTACGAAATTATAGAATAAATATTTGAAAGGGTTTTGCTAGAGTCTATAGAGAAAGCTATCTCCTTTCCTTCATTTCTAATCTCCGAACAGATTGGAATGTAGGCTTTTGTCATCTTACGTGATAATCTCACTGGCTCTTGGGGAATTCCCGTTCTTCAATCAAAGCTGTGATGACATTTGGATCAGCCAAGGCGATTGAGAGTTATAAGCGAATTGAGTGTTCAATTCCAGATTTGACTTCTAATTAAAGGGAAACTCGAAATGCTTAACAAAATATAATAGTGCTATCATTTTTTGCCAAGGAGACGGGAATATAGGATGGAGTTGGAGATTCCTCTTAAAAATATTTTGAGAAAATTAGGGAACCGATAGCAGTGGATCCTGCCATCGTCCTATTTTAAGGACACCTTGTACCGATGAAACTAATCAAATTTTGAGGATTTTTTTCAATTTTATGTTTGAACATGGGCCTAAACTGTTAAGTTGTTGAAAGTAAGCTATTTATTCAAACGTAACAAAATATATAAAGCAATGAATTTAGATACATTCCTAAACTGAAGTTCAATTTGTTTTTTCGTCGCGAGACACCATCGGAAATCACGTGCCATAATCTTGAATATCTTTCTTAGGAGCACTAGTAAAAATACTCCTAGCACTAGTACATAACACTCCTCCCCGTCTAAGATGTTGAGTTCCGAGATGGCGTAGATGTTTTTCGCAAACGGGAAGAGCGTCTAGGTGTGGATGTATTAGTTGGTATCTCGCAGCTTGGATCCGGATCAGAGTTCACTTCTGCAGCAGATGTACTAACCTCCATGGAATCCTCATTGTTTTTGAAGCTTTCATCAACGGATTGTCCACACTTCCTTATCTGATCGGCATGTCGTTTCCAAATTTCTTCTCCCACTCGCACGCTGTAATAGAGCATTCCATCGCGGTTCAAGATGGTGCCAATTTTCCACTTTGTTGATCCCACATAATTTCTTACCGCCACCTTTTCCCCCTCTTTAAATTCACGTTTAGATGATTCATTATCTTCTCTTCCTCCCTGTTTCTGCATAACGTGCTCCCTTAGATTAGGTTTCAATAAATCTAGCCTGGTTCTGATACATCTCTTTAAGAATAGGAAACTCGGGGTTTCACCTGTGAGGGAATGTGGGGTGATTCGGTACTGCAGTAGATACCTTTGAAGTTTCGCATTGATATCTCCGGAATCCTTTTGGCTCGCTCTTAGAGATGCCTTAAAACCTTGAACTAGCCTTTCTGCTTGTCCATTAGTAGCAGGATGATAAGGTGCTGATGTAATGTGCTTAATACCATTCATTCTCAAAAATTGTGTGAATTCATGGCTTGTAAAGCTAGCACCATTATCGCTCACCACAGTCAGTGGTAATCCATACTGTGCAAATAGATGACGTAAATGTTCCACCGTCAAACTGGATGTCATATTTTTTATGGGAATAACTTCTACCCATTTTGAATAGGCATCAACTACGACAAAAAACATTTTCCCCATGAATGGTCCTGCGAAGTCAATATGGATCCGTTGCCATGGACCATTTGGCCATTCCCATGGGTGTCTTTTGATTTTTGTTGGTTCATTTCTCGTTGAAACGCAGGCAGAACAATTTTGCACAAAGTTCGTGATGCTTGCATCGATTCCTGGCCAATAGCAGTAACTCCTTGCTAGAGCTTTCATTTTTACGATTCCTGGGTGTCCTGCATGTAGTTCTTCTAAAATTAACTTTTGATACTTCTCTGGAATATACACCCTATGGCCATACATGACGCAACCTTGCTGCAAAGATAACTCCGATTCTCTTCCTTTCCATGGAACCGGTAAGTCAGATCCTGTACGTAAAGCTTCATAAAGTTCCACCAGCTTACTATCAGTCTTGGTAGCTTTTGCAATTTCCTTGGAAGTTACTGGCATCATTTCTATTCTATCGATGTTTGCGATATCTGCGTCAGTTACTCTTTCCCCTTCGTCTGATTCTAGTGGCAATCTGGATAAAGCATCGGCATTCGCATGCTTTTTGGTATTCCGATACTTGATGGTGTAACTAAACGCTTGTAGAAATAAGGCATAGTGTACCATTCTTGTTGCAGAAAGAGAGGGTAACCTCTTATTCGGAGCAAAAATTGATACTAATGGCTTGTGATCAGTTACAAGATGAAAATGACGGCCAAATAGATACTGGTAAAATTTTTTCACTCCCCATACAATGCTTAAAGCCTCTTTATCAATTTGCGAATAATTCTTTTCTGTGGTTGTCAACGACCTTGAAGCAAACAATATTGGTTTTTCAGCCCCGTCAGGCATTATATGGCTCAGAACCGCTCCAATACCAACTGGTGATGCATCTGTTTGAAGAACCAAGGGTAACTTTGGATCGTAATGGCACAGGACTCTTTCAGATGCTATTTCTTGCTTCAACTTTTGAAACGTATTTTGACAATCTTTGTTCCAAATAAACTTATTTCCCTTTTTTAGTAACTTATTTAAAGGTGCAATTGAAGTTGCTAAATTTGGTATGAATTTGCCATAATAATTAACTATTCCTAAGAAACTCTTTAGCTCTGACACATTTTTCGGAACTGGTGCTTTTAAAACTGCTTCAATCTTTTCTTGAGTTTTATGGAGTCCAAATCGGTCGATTCGATGACCACAGTAGTTTACAGATTCTTTGAAAAATTCGCTTTTATTCTTGTTAACTTTTAATCCATGGTTTGCTAACCGTTGCAACACCAACTCTAATCTTTCTAAATGTTCTTTATCATTACAGCCAGTTATAGTGATATCGTCTAGAAATACATGTACTCCTGGTATTCCGGATAACACCTGTTCGATACTGCGCTGCCAAACAGCCGGAGCTAACGCTATTCCAAAATTCATTCTTTTGTACCTAAATAGACCTTTATGCGTATTAATCGTTAACAAATGACGATCTTGTTCTTCTACCATCATTTGTAGATAAGCCTCAGTTAGGTCAATTTTGGTGAAAGTTTCTCCTCCAGCTAAATCCGCAAAGATATCTTCAATTCTTGGTAGAGGATACTGCTCTATGTTCAGTCCTGGATTTATTGTTACCTTATAGTCTCCGCATATCCTCAACTTGCCGTTTCTTTTCAAAACTGGAACAATCGGTGTGGCCCACTCACTGAATTTAACTGGTTCTATTATATCTTCAGACACCAGTCTCTCCAGTTCTGCTTCTATTCGCTCCTTAATAGCAAATAGTACTGGTCTGGGTTTGAAAAATACTGGCGTATACCCTGGTTTCATTTGTAATCGGCATGAAAAATTTTCTAATTTTCCAATTCCAGGTGTGAAAATTTTCTCATACTTCTGCAGTAATGCTTGCAAGACCCTGGTTCGGGACTGTTGTTGATCCGAGTGAATGGCTTTAATTTCTCTCCAATCCAGAGTGAACATCCTCAACCATTCTCGCCCAAAAACTGCACTTACTCTTTCCTTCACTAAGTATATGGTTCCTCGACTCCTTTGGTTCTTATACTGAATTTTGACATCCGCCTCCCCAGCAGGTATAATGGCAGAATTATCAAAATTTCGGAGAATCATAGTTGTAGGATTAATTGAAACTTTAGGACATAGTTTCTTAAAATCATCGATATTCATACATGTGATTGCCGCTCCCGTGTCTAACTCAAACTGACATTTCTGGTTCTCTAGAAATATGTCAATCATAATGCGATCCCTTGCTTTTGAACTCGATTTCACTTTGAGCATCGAAGATTCTTCAGTCTCAGATTCAATTTGTCTCACCGGTCTATTCTGATTCATTTTATTTTGCTTCCCCTTAGACCGACAGAGCCTCGCCAAATGCCCTTTTTTCCTACAACAGCGACATTCTGTATCTTTAAACGGACACTCGTGTGCTAAATGACTTGTACTGTCGCATCGATAACACCTCCTGAGAGGTTGAGATTCTTTCCTAGGCACCGTTTGTTTACTCATTTTGTCAACACCGTTTGAACTATGGACTTTATTAATAGAAAAGGTTTTGCTTTGTATTTCTTGTACATCTCTTTGAGCTGATTCCATGGCAAAAGCAATTTCCTTAGCCTTAGCGTACGTTAATTTATTTTCAGATATGAGTTTCTTTTGAATCCCTTCATCTTTTAAACCCATTACAAGTTTATCTCTTAGCATAGTATTCAGATTAGTGCCAAAATTGCAGTTAATTGATAAATTTTGAATTTCTGCACAATAGGTAGCTATTGACTCACCTTCTCGTTGCAATCTTTTATAAAACCTGTATCTTTCGGTCATCTCCAATGGCTTTGGACTCAGATGATCTTTTAAAAGATTCACCATCTCTTCAAATTTCAGTTGAGACGGTGCTTTCGGTGTAGCCAGCGTCTTCAACAACTTGTAAGTAGAGGCACCCATCACACTCAATAGTGCTGGTCCTTGTTTCACATCGGGGATTCCATTGACGTTAAAGTAAGATTCCAATCTCTCAACGTAGCTGGACCAGTCCTCCGTTGTGGGCTCGTATGCTTCAAAATAATTGTTGGATCCCATCCTATCGTCGCCAAATTGTTAAGTTGTTGAAAGTAAGCTATTTATTCAAACGTAACAAAATATATAAAGCAATGAATTTAGATACATTCCTAAACTGAAGTTCAATTTGTTTTTTCGTCGCGAGACACCATCGGAAATCACGTGCCATAATCTTGAATATCTTTCTTAGGAGCACTAGTAAAAATACTCCTAGCACTAGTACATAACATAAACTAGCCCGTATTTAAGTTTTTATGAAAAAATTTTAATTTCTTCAATGTTTGGCAGGATATGGGTTAAATGGAAAGTTGCATTTTTCTTCAAGAAATTGATTGGACTTTTTTTCAGTGCTTCTTAAAATATTTCATCTTGAGTACAAGTTGGATTATCTAAGCTTGATTAAAGGTTATAAAATACCATAAAGATGATATTTGTGTTTTAGGGTTTAAGTTGATGGGTTTACATTTAATGTCTACAGGTTTTCTTCTGAATTTAGAAATTTTATCACAAACGTAACAAAATATGAAAATATAGTGATTTTCAACTATATTTTTGTGTGTTTTCTTTTAGACGAGTTCAACTTGTGACGTCAGTAATCCCGAGAAAACTTCTGTCTATTTGTTTCAAACCAGAAGTACGCTTTTGCTTCAATGTTATGGAATACAAAGAAGATGGGCATGGTCAAGGGATTCCTGGTAGCATGTTATTCCTGTTAAACTCGTCTATAACCACCCTTTCTAGGTGGATTTTGGTCTGATACCAATAAATTATTCTTCCACCTCTTCTTAAGCTCTTATTCTTTTTCAATTCCAGGTCAACCAAATCACAAAGTAAAGAGCTAAACAGATAGTCCCAGTGGCATTTTTCCTCTTTAATTCCACAGCCCTCTCGGGACGCAGCAAAGATCGCAGATTATAAGAGGTATGGTCAAGTGATACCTCTATAGATCTGCGTATGTCTATCTCAGTTCACTAGCTACCAATCAGAAGAAGGCGAAATGCGAAAGTGATTCCTGATTGGATACGGAACTTATATCAGGCGTTGCATTTTAATTTCATCGGCGTTGCCCTTTTTTCCCTAGGTGGTAGACTTCTCTAAATTAGTTAAATTATCCCTGGCGGAAAGGAAATTTTCCCTCCCCTTTCTTTATAAACTTCGATTGTTTATTTTTCGTTTTAATGAAAACTTTTCCCCCTCTGCAGATTTGAGTGACAGGTGGGCGAAAGCTTCAGTGGGAGAGTGGTAGTGACGTAGCAGGAGTGACGTGGAACTAGGAGGCGGGTAATAAGTCCCTAAAGTCCATGGGAAAATCAATGCTTAAAAGTTGCCATTAGCGTCTATGGTGATGAGACCTCTGTTAAGCTCTATTCTCTGTGAACCAAATCAGGAACCTATGAACATCAGATGTTAAACAATAAATGATCACAGAGGTTAATATTCAATCCACTATTAACATTTGCTGTTTCTGGTAACCCTACATCCTTTACTAGTGGCTGAATTATACGATGCGATAAACAGGGCATCTCCACAGATCGACCTCTTCAGATACTTTAATGCAGGCCCGATCAGTACAGAACGATCATTAAGGGTGAATAAGGGATTACTTCCTCCGGCATCCTGGTTCTGTTATTCCAGAAGAAGAGGGAAAAAAGTTCCTCGCGAGGAGAGAAGAAGGTAAAAAGGGGTAATTTCCCTGAGGTAGAGATGAGAAAAAAAATGAAATAAGGTATTCGTCTTCGATCAAATTGGGGTAAAAGAATGATGGGAACAAGAAGTTTGAGGAAGGGACGAGACTGGTCTAGAAAGAAAGAGGATGGTGAAAGGATATATTTATCTAAATTTAGATACAGTATAAATTTTATAAGTTCAAGAACTCTCCATTTGATATTTTAACTGAATTCTGATTGGTTTATTCATACTATTTTAAGTAATATACGCTTCTCTTCTAATATAATAGAAATAAATACAGGGTGTTTCAAAATTGCGTTGCACGGCTTTTATTCGGAACCAGCGCTTCCTAGGGTTATGGAAGTAAGGTGTTCCCCTAGGTAAGTGGCCCTGGAGAATCCATTGAGATTACTTACAGCGCCCCTAGCGGCGAAATTCAAAAGTTAAAAAATTAATTTAAAAACTAAAAGAGATAGAGCAAAAACCCCAATGAGAGTATTGTTGCCAACGTCAAGAAAAACTCACTGAAAAAAATTTTATCAAAATATCTTGAATATTCGCGGAGATATTAACATGTGAAAATAGCACTTTTTCAGGGGTCAAAAAGTAAAAAGTTCGCATATTTGCAAATTTTTTTGATTTTTTGATTAAATTTTGTGTTCTTTCAATTAAAAAAACACAAAACTACACAATAACACTGAAAAATTTGCAAATATGCGAACTTTTTACTTTTTGACCCCTGAAAAAGTGCTATTTTTACATGATTATATCTCCGTGAATATTCAAGATATTTTGATCAAATTTTTTTCAATGAGTTTTTCTTGACGTTGGCAACAATACTCTTATTGAGGTTTTTACTCTATATCCTTTAGTTTATAAATTAATTTTTTTAACTTTTAAATTTCGCCGCTAGGAGCGCTGTAAGTCAACTCAATGGATTCTCCAGGGTCACTTACCTAGGGGTAGACCTTACTTTCATGACCCTGGGAGGCGCTGGTTCCGAATAAAAGCCGTGCAACGCAATTTTGAAACACCCTGTATACAGAAAGAATTGAAAATAATTTTTGTTTTCAAATTCTGTAATCATAAGATAAAAACTTATGCTGAGTCAATAAGATAAACTTTAAAAACAATGTTATTACAGCATAATATCAAAAGGTAGAAAAAAGGCTCACGACCGTTTTGGAGGTTACTATAGTCTGTGTAATTAGAATCGGTGGCTCGCTTCTAGTCATTTTCCATAGTATTTCTTCGTCAGAGCAAAAATGAAAATATAACATTTTTGCTCTGGACGAAGGAGGTCAACTATAAAGCCCTGGATAGCAAAGTAGTAACGTAGTAAAGTAACGTAGCTTCATCCAGGGCTTTAGTCAACTAGAGTATGTGTAAATAAAATTGGCGGCTCACTACTAGTCGTTTTTCACTAGTCATTATGCATATCTATTGCACATCCACGTCGTTGCTATGGTGACGAGTTGCCAATTTTATTTACCCGGACTATAGTACCTCCGAAACGGTCGTACTCCTTTTTCCACCTTTTAATATTATGTTGTATTAACGTTATTAATCTGTAATCATTGACTTCAAAATCAAAAAGGAAATATAAGGTATCATAATAAATGAGTAGTCATTAATTTTATTATTAAAAATGTCTAACAAAAATTTTCTCATTAGGATAAAAACATTCCAAACAATCATAATGTATCTGATAATAAGTTAAAACTCTATTTTTATCTTCTGTGAATTTCTTATTTATTTTAAAATAAGTTTTTTTTCGTTTGCTGAAAAATAATTGAAAGATGGTCAAAACCCTTTAATATTAGTTAAAAATTAGAAATTATTTCATTATTGTTTATAAAAGGAGGCTTTTAAGCTGTTCTATCACTTGTTTTCTTGCAGTAGAAATATTGAATTACTAAAAACATCTAAACCCCTAGAATACGTAATCAACAATCTAAGAAGTTTATATAGATACTTGATTCATCAGCTTCAATAAATTACCTTTATGAAGTGAAATTCTGTTATCAAATCAACAAATCCCAAACAGATAAATATATACCAAACGAACTTGAATACCATTCAAAGAAAAGTAATCCACCTTACTCAAAATCGAATTTCTTTTCACGTTACACGAACGAAATAATTTAGAGAAACAGGGAAATATGTGAAACGAGTAAAAAACCTTTCATCCCCATGATGTTTCGAAATAATTGATACCTGCTCAGAATACTTAAGCGGCATCTCTGAATTTCGTGATTCAATTTTAAACTTCTTTTCAGTTTTCAAAAGATAATTTAATTAGTAAGCACAAGCGACGAACGCGACGAACCTGAAATTCTGAAAGCTTGAGGACAAGCACTTTTGAAAGGCGCGTGCATGGGGTGAGGAATTTTTAATGAGATTTAATTCATTTGTCGAGTTCTAGTCCCCGGACAATCAGGTAGTGTTCAGGTAGATTAGAGAGGTTGCACAATCGACCATACTTATCTTAGCACACAAAAGAAGGTGTCTGTTGTGGGGCTTTTGTGATATTTTGAAAAGAAGTAAATAATTACAGTGTCCGATGGTCAATGACACTAGCACAAGGAAACAGAAACACTATTTAAATGAAATGTAAGGTTTGTATTGGTATTTTATACTTAAGGTATAAAAGGAAAAATCTGATGATCTAACTCCTATTGAATCGCTTTTATAAAACGCAATTTGTAGTGTTGGGCAAAATCGATACTTTTAGATATCAAATACCTAGGTATCGAGTATTTTCAGGTATCGAATACTTTTTAGCACTCTTTTTAATATTAAGTACACGATTCAATAAATTCATTAATTTTACTTACGAACTGAAAGAACCTACAATTCTCAAAGGATACACATGAACCCCCCTTGTGGTAGGGGCAATCTATAAAAACTAAAAATTAATGAAGAGGGAAATTTAAAAATACAAAAAATCCTAAGGCTAATAAAAATTTTTAAAAATTAACCACAAACTTCCGCTCTTAGAGCCTGCCGCAAAAGCAGAAGGTCGAAGATTTTTTCGATACCAAAAGTACTGGTATCGAAAAAAGCATCGATAACCAAAAAAAGCATCGATAACCAAAAAAAGCATCGATAACCAAAGAAGCATCGATACTATAAGAGCGATATCTCTGGCAATACAACTCAAGAGTCGATACTTTGGGTGAAGTGGGACATACGTGACTGGAAGCGGAAAAATAGTTTTTATGCTGCAAAATGAGAACAGGCTTCGTTAAATCAACGGCGAGATATAATTAAGATAATTTCATGAAACAAATCTTTAAGGAATTTGGGAATGATTTTAGGTATTGAATATTATACTAGGTATCGATACCTCCCCATCACTAGTAATTTGTTCAGGAAACCATTTGGTTTGTAAAGGTATTCCTTCTTTTGATTTATATTTTCTATTTATGTGTGTGACCCCCTTTTAGGTATGCAAAAGGGTTTGTTTATATCGAGCGACCAGTGATGAACGCAAAATTTGGACTGCTCCAAATTCGAAGTTTTGCAGCCCTGATTTAGTTAAATGATGAATCCTGACTTTAGTTTGACGTTATGATACAAATATGGACAAATAACTACATAATTTCCTTACCATGCTATATGATGTAAAAATCAGCTTGACATGATAGTTTCACTGTTTTTACTATACTTATAGCTACAACATGTATATTTATTAACATACGAGTTTAAGATCACAGCGATTACAATTTAACAGCATTGAGCCCAAATAGTACAACCCTTTTATTTAGTAATATTTAAACAAACCCTACTTTTACACTTCTATTGTTCCTCTTTACAAGTCAGAATGCATTTCCCCCAGATATGCGTCTGTCCCCCAGATATGCTCCATATTTTCCCCTGTCCCCGAGGAGAGCTTTTAGGGGAACTCACCAAACGCACGTGCGTTTGAATGGTCTGCCCATTTAGCAACTAGTTCAGTGTTCCATTCGGAGAGGAACCCAAAAGTCGGGAAAGATGTATTATTATTCCGAATTCATTGTTTGGAATGTGATATCAAAAGGATTTGCGTGTTCCCTGATGTCTGAAACATGTTTGGGATAGGACTGTTTTATTCTGTGTATAGTTATTGTTTGGGTAGAAAGCGCATGGAACATCTATCCCCATTGCAGTGACTATAGCAATTATTCCATTACCCCTTTGATTAGACTGTGGGTTGAAGTAACCGGCCACAAAATTACCATTTTTGCTTTTTATCTTCACCCCGGCCTGATGTGACCAGATTTTTGAAACTAAAAATCGTGACGTAAGGGCTATTCAAATATTACATAAGCAACTAGTGAGAAGAGGGGGTTTGTTCTTTGCTTATTTTATCTGAAAAGTGTGAGGAGGTGTGAATGATGCTTACCTTAGGTGTTACAAACACTGCACTTTCATAAGTAAGTTTCTTGCATAAATAATTTCAAAACTCAACCAAAAATAAATACAAAATTCGGGGGAAGGTCTGGAAGTTTTCTTACGTAATTATTAGAGGGGTTGCGGTTTGCTTATATTTGCTGATAAGGAGGTAGGGGGGTTAAAAATGACCAAAAAATTGCTTACGTAATTTTTGAACGGCCCCATACTATCACTGAAGATAATACCTTTTTTACGTGGGAGAAATTTTCTATAGACGATGACGTAGCTACTACGTCATAGCTCCAAAAACCAATAAAATGTATAGACTTGAAATTGATAAAGAAAGCGATAGGATGTTTACAACCATTTTCCCCACGACGACGTCCCGGTCGTGTCGCTCTTGTAGCTGCATGTTGTAAACCCACCTTAACGGTGGCATGTTATAATTTATTGCAATTGCTCACGTTACAAACTTCTAGTAAACAAAACATATTTCTCACAAGGAAACGTTCTCAGGCTGAGCTCACAGAAATGGATGAAATTTTTACAGGGGTTAGTAGATGATATAAAACACTTACTGTGAAAAAATTAGCTGCTGAATTTCATTAGGAGAGGAGTAAATTAACTTTGAAAATCATCATTTTCAACGCCAAGTGCAATCTTGCTAAGCGAAACATGCAGTGAAGGTGCCAAAATGACATTAAGTAACTGGGCCGCGTTTTCTCTAAAGTAATTTAAATTGCGAAGTGTCTAAATCCACGAAAATTGACCCATGCTAAAGTATTAGCAAAATTCGTTAGAGTTGAGTTGTTACTTTCGTGGATTTAGACAGTGCCTTTAAATTGGCCGATCAGAAAAGTTTCATAAAATATATAGCATGAATGAAAATTATTTAAAATATAAAAAAGCTCATGAAACAAAACAAAATTACCACAATAAAGTACAATCAAGCCAACAGTGACATTTAGGACCCCCAACCCAAGGCCGTAACGAATTTGCGGAGAAATTACTGTGTCTGATGTACATCAATCCGCGATGTGTTTAATGATAAAACGGATAACAATTATGGATTTTGAATCAAGGGCTGAAGAAAGTGAATTTAAATCAAATTACGTTACTGTTTGGTATCGAGCTCGTAACATTTAATCTATTAGTTGAGCCACTTCTGTCATATAGAAATCAAATTGGCACTGTCTAAATCCACGAAAGTAACATCTCAACTCTAACGAATATCGTTATTAAAACCTATGGCACTGTCTAGCCCCTCGAAAGTAACAACTCAACTCTAACGAATTTCGCTAATACTTTAGCACGGGTCAACTTTCGTGGATTTAGACACTTCGAATCAAATTTCTCATTCCATCAGATTGGAAAGTTGCCAAGTGGTGCTAAATGAATGTGTTTGGGAACTCAGAACCCAATTTTCAAATTTAAATAACTGCTCTCCTATTGAAATTCAGCAGCTAATTTTTTCACAGTAAGTGTTTTGAGTCATCTTCTTATGCCTGTAAAATTTTCGTGCATTTCTGTGAGTTCACCCTAAGAACGTTTCCTTGTCAGTGAAATTTACAAAACAATCCCTGTTTTATTATCATCACATAGAAAAAACCACAACTTGGATAGGCAAACCATTTTGCGGATTATTTTTTGGAAAATAGTTTTCTCCTCCGAAATCAGCCTGCTTATGGGGCTTCCCATGATTCATTCTACCACTCATCGTTTGTCTACCTCATTCTCTCTATATTTAATACCTTTATGTTCTACGCATTGGAATATAGAACAATCCTAGAACGACAAGTTTAACTTCTCAATAGAATGGGTCCCCCGAGGTAGAATGAGCGAAATTCCCTGAAATATCATAATGGGAGTTTGTTTGAGGTTGTGTTTGAGTTTTGAAGAATTTGTTCTACGGAACTGAACACAATTGTTACTAAATTTATCCTGATATAATGGTTCCAAATATAAACAGCGATTTATTTCCGAAAAGATGGTTCTTTTTTTACTGATTTCTAAATCGTAGTTGGCTTGTGGCACTAAAAGAGGGACAAAGACTATGCCTTTTAATCACTGTTCTGTAAAGAAGGTGGGTCAATATCAGTTAAACTCCGCCGTCAGAGTTTTACAGCGACATAGTGATTGATTGTAGCTAGTTCCTTATTAGTTCCTATAATATTTGAGAAAAGTATGATTTCACTGTTAAAAAAACTTTTCTCCAGTTTGTAGTGAAAGGTTGAACTGAACACTGTGCTTTCACCGAAAACTTGGTGAAGCCTGTTACCGAACTTAAGATTGCCGCAAAATTTGAACCACGTTTGTGGTAAAAGGTTGTAATTTTTTTATTTATCGTAATTTTGTGTATTTATCGTGTCCTATAGGCTAGTTCAACCAGAACATTATTTCATTTTGATGGGAAGTCTCTGGTGCACGTCGGCTGCAAAAAAAATCGAAACAGAGACGATTGTGAGCGGTTGGTTGGGGTTAGAAGGATACTGTAAACTCCAATTTTCATGATTTAATGCCCTCTTTAAAACAAGCTATAATTTAAGTCCTTAAGGGGCCGTCTACATATTAAACAAAGCACCAACTTTCGTTTTTCCTATGGGTGACTTCAAATATTATTCCTGTTTCTGAAAGAGCACCCCCTAAAACCCCCCAAAAACCAATTTTCATGTCATTTGGTCCCCAAATAAAGGCAGGAGTGGTGGTTGAAGTTCGTCGAATTTACGTTGAAATCTCGTTTTTTACGTTGAATTTTCGATTTTGATCCTTACAACCATCAATCCCGCGTGATCAAAATCGAGAATTCAACGTAAAAAACGAGATTTCAACGTAAATTCGACGAACTTCAACCACCACTCCTGCCTTTATTTGGGGACCAAATGACATGAAAATTGGTTTTGGGGAGTTTTAGGGGGTGCTCTTTCAGAAACAGGAATAATATTTGAAGTCATCCATCGGAAAAACGAAAGTTGGTGCTTTGTTTTATATGTAAACGGCCCCTTAAGGACTTAAATTACAACTTGTTTTAAAGAGGACATAAAATCATTTAAATTGGCGTTTACAGTATCCTTCTAACCCCAACCAATCGCTCATAATAGCTTCTGTTTCGACTTTTTTGCAGCCGACTGTACTTTGGGTGTATTCCATAACATTGCACTCGAATCAATCGGAAGTGTTCTAGGCAGGGCTCGATTTCAGCCGGAACGGTCCGGAACGCCGTTCCGGGACCTCTTTTTCGAAAAAAATTCTATTTTAGGGGTCTCCTAACTACGCTCCGCGAGATCCATTCATCAGGCCAGCGGATACCTTTCTATGTACGAAAAAAGTCCTAAAAGGAATTAAAACCCTGTTTTTACTGTCAAATTTCCAAAATTTTTCTGGGGGAGAACCCCCAGACCACCCTTTTTCTACATAGAACTCAACTTATCAGATTTATTTACAGATTAAGTTCATAACAGTAAGAATCCATCCTACCAAAAAAATATAAAAAGGCATATTTCAAATTAAAAAAAAACATTTTTAGTGCATTTTTGTCTTTTTTTGCAAATAACAATATTTGTGATTACAAATATTTGTGATTTATCTGTAAGGTTTTTACTTAATTGTTCTTTTAAAACATGATTGTGAATCCCCATTTAAACTACCCACAATCCGCTCCTTGTGTTGATTCTTTTTTTATTTGAACCAGATTTGCCAGATCGCTGGGCAAATTTGCAAAGAAAATTTGCGACATCTTAAATTCTACCATTTAAGGACTTAAACTACGCATTTTATTCCTTAAATTGGCAAAAAATACAACAGTAATGGTTCATTGATAATCAACACTAATGGTTCATTCACCGTCCCGCCTCCTCAAGAGGCACCCGGTTGGAAAAAAAGTATAACCCACTGTAAAAAAAAGTGTATAAAGAGTTCATCCTCTTATACAATAATTGAGTTAGAACACTCTTCCTAATCTAATACAACACATTTGAATTTATTTTATAAATTTAAATTTGAAAATAATTACTTAAGTTTAGATATTAAAAAGTTTTCACTTTTCAGTTCTGATACCAATATAATTTTAGCGTTCCGGTACCTCTTTTTTTAGAAATCGAGCCCTGGTTCTAGGGATTCATGAGGTCACCCAGCTGAATTCGTCTGTGCATTTAAATTTTATTACTTATTGTCAAATCTTCTTAGAAAAGGATTTAGGTTACCATGTCCTTTGCGTAATAAATCTATTTCACAGCGTTTATTTAAGGAAGAAGGGAAATTTTCTACCTATTTTTAAGTTGAAAGATATAATAGATAGATGAGATCTCAAACTTAGATATGATATTATAAGATGCTATCATAGATATTATAGATATACAGAACTACAAATTTATTCCTTAGTTTTCATACAAACATTGAACATACTCTACTCTCTATAACGTATAATCCCAACTAAACCATCCATACTAAACTACCAACATAATCCTTTTTGAATAGAATACTTTCCCTCACTCACACCAAGAAAATCCATCCGTTCTCATAACTTACGCTGTTCTTTTGGTCGTGCCATATCCCAGTCCAGTCCCAAAGGTCGTTCCCCAAAACATCAAAGCATGCCGGTTTCTTCTGAGCCTTGTTTTTGCCATCCAACCTCCTTGGAGAGGGACCACCCCTGGTCCCAAAGGAGGTGTTCCATTTGTTGGCCCCAGATTTATAAAGCAATTTGTTCCGAGACGGATCGCCCCCCCCTCCACGCAAAGTCAACAAGCTCCTACTGATTTGATCGAATTGTCTGACCTGGAGAAAGATATATTTGACTTTTTTTGGCTATTTTATGGGCGGACTATTTAGTCTGAGATATACGAGTAGCTTACGAAGGAATAAGGCCCCCCTGCTCGTTTGGAAGAACTGCATTTTAAAAAGCTGTGATTTTGTTTCTATAAGAAATACGGTTACCATCACAATTCAATAGTATTTCACCTTCAGTTTAAGGGGAATTTAGAGCTATGGTTTCAATTAAGGAGACTTGATTTGTTGAATTTATTGTTCTTTAAAATGAGATATAAGACAAGAAAGAGAAAGGAAGGAGAAGAATGGAAATTGGAATGGAGAAGATATTAAGATAAAAAGTGGAAAAAGAGGAAGATAGTTACATTCTCTCTCTCTCTTTTTCGCTATTCCTCTTTTCTTTATTTTTCATCTATCTTCTTTCTCTTTCCTCTTTGTCTTCACTTGCCTTCTTCCTTTTTTTATATTAATTGTTCATCTACTTTTCACTTATTTCTTGTTTATCGTAGTACTTTCTTCCTTGTCTCTCTTTCCTCTATCTTAACATATCATCTATCTGCCTTTCGGGGCTGTGGGGAGCCTAGTGGTTAAGGTATCGGCTTCGGGATCGGAGGGTCCCGGTTTCAATTCCCGACACCGCTAAAGACCCACCGAGTATATGCGGAGTACGTGCTCGTTAAATCTGTGGGTCCGAAAGTCCTGTGGTCCGTCATGGCGCAGTTTACCACGGGTCCAGGTGTCTGGAGACTATTTCCCTCCCCTTCAGATGCATGGCAAAATTGTGGAGGTGGCGATAGATAGTGGCAACATCTATCATCTCATGAGGTAGAAGTCGGACTCCTGCCATTTATGGGCCTCAATTTCTCAGGAGCCGCACCCCCTTTGCCGTGAATTCTTGTGGAGCTTGGGTAGTACCAAGTGGCACACGACAACAACAACATCTGCCTTTCTCTTTTTTTTAATTTTCCATCTTCTCTTTTCCTACTACATTTTTCTCTCATCTCTCTTTTATCCGCTTTTTCTGTGTTTTCAGGAACACTGAAATCAACGAATCAAGTTACAAGGTCTGTCCCAAAAATAATGAGACTGAAGTTTTTACACGAAGCAGAAACGCAATGGAACATATTTCTTGGTGGTAATGGATGTGCGAAATCCAAGCTGCAATGTTTTATAGATGGTTTCAGGCCTGGAGCCTTTTCATGGCTATAAGAGCGAATGTGTGTGGAAGCGGGTAGCAGTACCTCACCTTCGTGGTTCTGGTCAACAGGTGCCGGGTAACACTGAGTTATGGAGTGGATGATGAATCCAGTAACCCGTCCATTAGCAAAAAAACACTTTTTGGACAGAACTCGTACCTCAATTAAGCCATAGCTCTAAAACTACCATTATATTGCTGTCTGTAAACCCCGATTTGTCATATTTAAATACAAAAAGCGTTTTATATGAAATTTTAAGAATTTCTCTAAAAAAAAAAGCACCAAAAAACTTTTTTTCTCGAAAGTTTGTACTGGTGTAAAATTTTCCCCTGACCCTTTGGAAAGACTTTGTTGCATATTTAGAAGTATTTTTTTCACTGCAAATGCGTTACTAGATTTGTGAAGAAAGCGGTACTCATTACTAAGCGGTTTCACTCAGCTTATATGTAAACAAGGTCAAAGAAAAAGAACACCACGCACTAAGCTCCCTCACAAAAATCACACGGATAAAATATTGTGTTGTTAGAAAACTCAACAAATTAAAATAAAAGTTGTATCAGTTTTAGTAATCTAATAATCATTAATGTTTCCTTATTGGTATGAGGTAAGCAGTTTTGAACGTTACACTTACGTTTAATTTATTACTCATAATATAATGCATATTAATTTGGTTACATCATCATTCTAAAAAATTAGTGCTTTGTTGGGAAGAGCAATTTCCTCAGATGTAAATCCTTTTAAAAACTGCTGATTAATTCTCATCCATAAATCCTTGAATGTTAATATCACTATTTCATGCTTTTTAACGAAGTATCTTTAAGTCATTGTCTGAACTGTTTTAGTGAGTTTTTAATACTGGAAAACATGCTTAGGATAGCTTCAGAACAATATCTGTGGGCTCCGTAAGTATTGATAATATCCATTCCCTGAAACCAGAGCATTTTCGGTAAGAAAATATTGCTTCTCTAAAATTTTATTAATGGTATTTACGAAATTTGGGATTAAAATTTGTTGGAAAAAGTAGAAAAAAACTTTTCTCGTACTTTTAGCGGTCGAAAAATAGTTTCTGAGATATGTTACTTAATAAATTTATAAATGATAACAATTCAATTGTAAACCTTTATATTTCTGAAAGAGAGTGACAAAAAAGCATGATTTTAAAAAACATAAATCAGAAACTTTATATTAAGTGACATAAAACAATTCGTGGCTTTTCACGCAGATACACAGTGTTTCACTGATGATACACTGTTAAGAGTATCATCAGTGAATGATGACAGAGTGTTAAGAAAGTCTATTTCACGGCTTTTATTTGGAACCAAGGGGTTCTAGGGTCATAGAAATAAAAAAGGGCTACCGCTGGTAACTGACCCTAGAGAAACCATTGAGATGAATTACAGCGCTTCTAGCGAAAAAAAATGAAAAAACGAAATTAAAAAGAGCAAAACAAAGAGAGTATTGTTGTCAATGTTATATGAAACAAACTCACTTAAAAAAATTTTATGAAAATATAGTGAATATTTCGCGGAGATATTAAGATGTGAAAATAGCACTAAAAGAAAAAGTTCGCAAATGTGCAAGGTTTTTTTTATTATTATTTTTTTGGTTAAATTTTATTTTCATTTAACTAAAAAAGCACAAAACTACATAATAACACTGAAAACTTGTGAATTTCCGAACTTCTTTTTTGAGGCCTGAAAAAGAGATATTTTCACATACTAATATCTCCTCGAATGCTCACGATATTTTCATGAAATTTTTTCAGTGAGTTTCTTATATCATTGGCAACAATACTCTCATTGAGGTTCTTGCTCGATTCTTTTTATTTCTCCTCTAGGGGCGCTTTAAGTCATCTTAAAGGATTCTCCAGGGTCAGTTACTAGCGGTAGACCTTTTATTTCCATGACCCTAAGCTTATTTAACACAATAATTCACGGTAACAAAATTTGCCTTAAATTATATAGAAAATATCACTATTAGTTACTTATGTGCCATTTTGACGATCATAATGTTTACTTCATGACAGCGGTGGTTTTAAATTTTTTTTTCCTATTTAGAAATTTTCAAAATGGTCAAGCTTTCGATGGAAAGACAGAAAATAATTAAAACTTCTAATCTATACTTCGGTTCATTGGCATCGGTAAGTATAAAATACATCCTGGGGGGCTTGCGTTCATAGAATTTTCTACTGAATTTCACCGGGGGGAAACGATTAAAACTCTTGTAATTACAATGATGTTATGTAGGACTTGCCATCATTTGCTTTTCATCTGGATTTCTAAAAATATCCATTGCGACGAAAGTACTGTTACCAAGATTGGAAGTGCTATGGAACAGTAGAAGTTAAAATCATCCCCATCTAATCCAAACTTCGGCATTAATTGCGGTAATCCTCAATTAAATTTGCCATTGTTCTCCCTGGGTTCACTTTCATCACCTGGATTCATTTGTAATCGAACTTTTTATCCCGAATTATTAAATGTTCCATAGAGAATATCTTTCGCGACAAGTGAATCATTATTCTTAACCAATTCAGTAAAACTCAAAAAGTGTTTTTATATTCTTTCGGAATAAACGCGACTGGTATCGAAAAATATTGATGAAAGTTTTTGTAGGTATTAACAAACACAGGGGCTCTCAAACTTTTGAACGTCGCGATCCACTTTTTATATACCAAATCTAGCGCGACCTACCTCATATTTAGTAAATTTTCCTCTACCTCCCTCCCGGCAAGCTTGAGCTTCGTGCGGGAGGGGTTTTTTCACATTTTGTTTTTTTGGTTTGGTCACCAATAATTAATTTTATGCATGTATTAGTGGCTAAATTAACTTTTCAGAAAATTAAAATGGAATAATTGAACCTTAGTGTATCCATTGTTTAATTGTAGTAATCAATGAGCACCACAAAAAACGGGGGTCTGGGTGTCCTCCCCTATAGAAATTTCCAAAATTTTACTTTTAAAATTACGGCTTTAACTCGATTTTAGCAATTTGGGGTGAATAGCGATCACAAAATCGTTTCCTAAAATTTCAATTGCTTCCCCCCAGTGGGGATAAAACGTTTAAAAACCCTGATAAAAAATTTTTAAATGAATTACTGATCAATTTTACATTATCAGCACATTAAAGTGACACAGATTTCTATTTTACTTGAATTGGTCCTTTGCGTTCGCCATCCAGTAGGGTATTTTTTCCCTTATTCATCTTTTTTTACTGCGTGTATAAAATTTTGATAAATATCAAAAGTTAACTACACGTTCATAAAAATTATATTAAAGAGATTCTATATTTTCAAAAACCTGTCACCTGTAACGACCCACCAAAAAAATTTTCTGAAAACACCAATTTGTTTAGTTTTCAACGTCATTGGAGCACGTCATTGAGCAAAAGTACAAATCGAAACATGAGTTGTAAAAATAGGTCCTTGCCTTATATGGTTAGCATATCAAAATTGTATTTCCTTTTGTTGGTAAGTTACTTAATATTTGTATCAATATTATTTTTGCATACTTTAAATTTAAATTTTGCAATTTCATTAACAGGGTATGACCACAATAGTTATAGGCCTTACATTATTAGACTTGCAGAAAATTGTACAAACAGACACAGAAAACATCACATTTGTTTACACCGCCAGATCGAATGGGTACCTTTTTGGCTCATTACTCGGTGAGAATTACTTATATTTTAATACGTTTCTTATTAACAAATTATTTTTAGGGTTTAGAAAAATAGTTAGATGGAGAATGGTGTATGTTTATGTTGTACATTTTTTAAATATTTTAACCCTCTGACTGATCATCCCGCGATTTCCGCGTGCATGTGTTTTTCTTCCTTTGAAGTGCGTTCCGTTTTTCCATCAAAGCTAATAATTTCTGAAATTTGGAAATACTTCGATCATATTGCTGAGAAGAAGCCTGTATGGAAACATACCTTATTTTTTAAAATTAACCGAGAAAAAGCCGTGAAATTTTTTTTAAATCGCAACCAAATGCTTTTTTTAAGCAATTTCCGTCCAGAAATGTAGCAGTCAGAGGGTTAAACTTCAGAGGTAGTATTAAATTACTTTAAAACTGCTTTTGGTGTAACTCTACTCAATAGCATTGATTTTACGTTTTTCAACAATTCACTACTAAATTAGCTCAAATTTAAAGGTTCTGCAATACTTAAATACAATTATTAAAAGTAATAGTACGTATATGATAGTATGAGTCACCCTTGCTCAGATACTATCCGGTATTGGTGCGAAAGAGCCGAGAGGTGGTTCTGAGAAGCTTGGTTTCAAGGTTTCATGGCTCTGGTTGGATGCTTCGGTCAAATCAGAATGGGATAAGCAACAACATTAAAAGTAATCCCTATTTATAGGATTGACCAATAATTATTTTTTTATCTTATAAACGTTTGTTTCATTTTTGACATTAATGAAAGCATCCCAAAAAAATTGGAAGAAAGAAACAAATGCATCTCGAATCTCTACAACTTATAGTTAAATTAACCTCTGTATAATAAGTAATAAACTGAAAGACAATGAAAAATTCTTGTGGTGGTCATATCTCACTATTCATATCACTTGGAGGAAAAAGATATGGGGGTGATACCAGTACGAGGTGACTTCTTTATTTTAATAAAACGACCGATACTTATATTGTCTTTTAAGTGAACATTGAACATCAATGATGGTTGAGAGGGGAAATATTTTTTTTTCCATTGGTGATTAGTGTATAAAATATGTACTATCTATACATAAAAATAATAACTACGTAAAATTTCACTCGTTAGGTGGTGCAGTTTTTGACTTAACACCTCGCAAGCAATTCGTCTTCACAGTTTTCAGCATCGTTTCTTGCATTAGCATGGCTGCCATCCCGTGGAGCCGGATTATAGGAATTTTAGCATCCTGGATGGTGCTAAACGGAGTTACATTAGGAGCTATAGACACTGGTAAAGTGCAAAACATATTTTTTTTATAGCTTGAAGGTTGTTATAAAATATCTATAGTAGGGGAGAGTGGGGTAATAAGATGCAAATGGGGTATTAAGAAGCATGCAAAATTCCACAGGATTTTCCTTTAAGTTTATGAAGCTGATTTTTTTACAGAATGTTTATATCATTGTCAGCTTTCTTTAAAAAAATACTCTTTCTAAGTTTAAGGAAGGGAATTTTTACTTGTTTCTTATTACCCCCAAACGACTGTATCTTGTTACCCCACAAGGGGTAGTAAAAAAACAAGTCAGTTATTTTATGAACTAAAACAATTAAAAATTAAATGAAGGTAATCTTTAAAGGTAATATAATCTTTAAAGATTATTTTATAACCCAAGAAATTTTCAAAAAATTTCATTTAAAATCTTTCAACATATTCGTTGAAAATTAAACTAAAAAAGTTTTTTTAAAAATATTTTAAAATCATGACAAAAAAACAAATCAAATGGTGTTTCTCTTATTTTCATTTTGTGATACTAATAGGTTATTCTCCCCAAAATCAACTTTTGCAAACTAAATTTTTTAAGGTCGGTTCCACTTCCTCTTTATAAACTCTGCGCTACCCCTTTTCTTCTGGTTTGAATGGTTCAGGAAGTTTATGAAGACACCCTCAAACCTTTCCCCCACCCCCCCTGTGCTGCAATATTGTTTTTAATTAATTTCTCGGAAAAATTAATATTTTACTTCACTTATCATAACTTATATTAAAACGCAAAATTGATATAAAATGTCGATTCAGTTATTTATAAATTTTTCAATAAAAACTTTGAAGTGGTGAGTAAAAGTTGTCTTTCTACTCACCGTTTTCAGGAAAATGAAGTAAAAATAAACCCATTAACTTATAATAAAACTTAATTAAATTTAAAATTTTAACTTGATAAATGAAATAAAAACAATAAAATACTACTATAATAAAGAGAAAATTTCGATAAATAAATTTTCATGGATAAAATGCTAGTGTTTCTTATCACCCTATAGTTTTTTTAATGTGGTAATAAGAAACAGGGCACTTTTAAGAATGATCCACAATCCTAAATTGAAGAACAAAAAGTGAACTATGTAGCCCCTTTAACCTCCTAAGAAGTTCACTAAAAAATAATTTAGTGGTTAAACATTTTTGAAAAGGCATGACTTTACGTTTATGAATTTGCTTCCCGCATCAACTTCAAACGGGAATTTCTCACTGAAATAATTATTCTAAAACGATAAAATTTTCATGGAATATAAAGTTCGTCTTGAAGATATTCTGTGAATTTTTTTCAGGATTTTTAGGCCCACCATCAAAGCCTCAAATCAAAATATTTCTTATTCCCACAGTTTCTTATTACCCCATTCTCCCCTAGGTATAATTATAAAAATACTTAGTGTTCACTTATCAAAAACACTTTGTACACTTAGAACACTTAGTACACTATCAAGAATACAGAGGAGAATGTTAGCAAACACATGGGTTTAGGAAACAAAAAGGCGGTATCTTTTTATATTATTTAACGTATGTTTTGATACTAACTAAAAGTTTAGTCCTTAAGAGGGGTCTTAATATTAAAAGAACCACTGACTTTTTAATTTCCTACGAAACAAAAATGTTTTTTTATTTCATATTCTAAAAAACTCTGAATAGCCTTTGCATGAATTTTATGTGTTGCCACTAACCCCTAATGCTCGATATACAGATAGCCAACATACTACCATTTCAAAAAACACTATTTTAACATACAAAAGAAAAGAAAATTCCTCTGATCATGTTTAAACAAAGTGAAAATTTTTACATGCCTGTAGATTTCTTCCTACCACCCAACAGGTCTCAACGTCTGCCTGCTTCAATTATGGGGGAAAAAAAGTGCCCCCTACTACCAGGCTCTGCACTTTGCCTACGGCCTAGGAGGTTTCGCAGCCCCTTTGATGGCATCCTTGTTCTTCCACCCTTATTTCGCTACGTCATCTTCCATCAATATCATTTTATTGAACCAAACCATGAACTTAACATCATCTACATCCTTATCATCACCGTCTTCTTTATTGGACCAAACCCTCAACTTCACGGCATCAACATCATCATCAACGTTCTTCTTATCGAACCAAACTCTCAACTTTAAGCCATCATCATCAATGCCGTCCTTCTTATTCATCGAAACCCTCAACTTTAAACCACCACCATCATCATCAACACCGTCTTCTTTATTGTACCAAACCCTCAATTTCACAGACTTAACACCATCATCATCGTCTTCTTTATCTAACAGAACTCTCAACTTTAAACCATCATCATCATCAACGCCATCTTTAACGCCATCATCAACCTTCAAATTAAAAAAATCATCAACACAGTCTTCTTCCTCAAATCAAACCCTCAACTTCACAGCATCATCATCTTCGTTTTCATTACTGAATCAAACCTTCAACTTAAAACCGTCATCATCACTATTGAACCAAACTCGAAACTCCACGGCATCAAAATCATCCACACCTACGGTCACTTACGTGTATTCCATCATAGCCTTGGTACTGTTTCTTGTTACTGTTGTGTTCTTCGTTACCAGCAGGGTCTCTCCCATCGACGATTACGGACAGAAGGGGGACGTAGCGCAGACCCGCCCTCGAAGTAAAACTTTCGTGGTGGGAGTAGTGTTCCTCAACTTTCTACTGATGTTCGTGAACACAGGGACCCAGATAGGGTTCGCTAAGATGCTCGCCATCTATGCAGTGAGGGGACCACTGAAATTGTCCCCCACGACGGGAGCCTACATGACGTCGGCTTTTTGGGGAGCCTTCACAGTATCCAGGTTGGTTTCCTTTTGTTTATATTAGAAGAAGACAACTTCGAAACAAAAATAGTGCTCTAAAAATCGCAATAAGCATTTGGCTATGGTTTTCTCTTTGAAACTGCCCAAGTAATAACATTCTAATGTAATATATTATAATGTATTCTAATATCTTATAATACCCAGGAAGATAATATAATAGATATAGTAACTCCCAATTATAAAAAATTTAATTAGTAAGATTTTTAAACACGGAGTGCGGAAGTGTTTAAATCGAACTATACGTGGTCAAGGTTGCAATTATTTAGGCCAATTTTTTGTAATCCATGTTGATTAGGTCATAACATTTGTCCATTTATCACCTAAAATACGCTGCCTAATTGGTACATCGGCATGTATGAAATCACGCTTTTAAGGTATGTAACGTAAAAGTCGCAGGATTCAGCAAAAGAAACAAAACTTGGATACTAATATGAAAGGTTTTAAGTTCTAGAAAACTCGTTTTATTGAAAAGCTATTTACTAAAAGAGTTTAAAAAGTGCGTTTTTAGGCATTAAAGGTGCCCTTCCACAAAAGGATAAAATTAGAAATAGCTACCTATTTCCTATGACGTCAGATAAATTGCTAAGCTTTTATGTGGATATTCTTCATTCAGGGTGTCTCAAAAGGTTGTGGAGCTAAACTTAACATGCAGGTCTGTCCTGCCAGGACAAACAAGATTTTCATAGGAACTTACGTCCGCAAATGTAAACTGTTTCCGCTAGAGGACAGTGTATATCGGTGAAAGGGCAGCGTTTAACTCTTTTATTCTACGGAAAAATTCAAATGCTATTACATATTCGGGGAAACAACCCCTGAAAACCCTTTTAAACCAAATTTCATTGAATTCTGCAGGTAATCAGTTTGTAATTTAAAGATGATCTAAAAAAATATTGAATTGAAATTGAAATTGAAAAAAGAGAGGGATTTTCTCTACTAATTACCAGCAGAATTTAATGAAATGATGGTTTTCGGGGGTGCTCTCTCCGATTATGTAATAAAAAATTTAGTTTTATATAACTAGGGAGCTACCGCCCCCTGCTCGCTATCGCTCGCCAACCCCCGTAAACTGCTGACGCAGGACCTTTTGGAATTGCTTCGCTATTCCCACAAATTCCAACTCGCTGAACTTAATACACTTTATAAAGCAATTAAACAAATTACAGATAAAACGTCAACCAACTTCCCAAAAATACTTCACCGAATCCCCTCCATGAACAAATCTCCCTTAAAAGTTTGAATATATATTAAATCGAACTTATCAAAAATTTAAACGAAATGGTTTTAAAAATATTCATTTCATTTATTTTTAATCTATGATTATAAAAATAACTAATTCTAACTGTTTATCAATATTCCGACCAAACAAAAACCATTATTTTAAAGTAACTCGTTAGTATAATATGCCTAGTGTTTATCATTCATATATTTTTTTTAAAACCCAGACTTGTTAAACAATACCGTTTAAGCAATTGAAAATAATAAGAGACAAAACATCACTCTATGTTTACAATTAATTTCGATAAAATCAGACTAAAAATTATAAATATTGGAAAAAAAGTGTGAAACTTTAGTATAAAATGGCGTTCATGTAAGTTTTTAGAATATGTTTTTATCAGTCTTTGAGTGATATTTCATCAAGAAAGCACTTTTTTCAAAAGGTGAAAAAACATGTTTCATCTTAAAATATAGCTTCGTCGTCGGTATAACGGTCGTTGTGATTGGATGCATAATAATTTGACTGACAGTACTTGCCTTGTAACTGCGACCTTATCCGTTATCTAAAAAAATGGAAATATTTTAATATTGAGAATTATTTTGAAAAATCGAAGGGCCTACTCGGAAATCCGGAAAGAATCCAGACATTTTGATACCATATATGTGTCATTCGGTTCAGTAATTAAAAAGCCTTTCTCTGGAAACCGTTCACTAAAAACTTTTTTTTAGAATAGAGAGACAATTGAAGTTAAGCGTTGTCCCTTCTCCAGCGAACATTGTCCTCTAGCGGAAACAGTTTATATTTATGGCCATGGATTCCCATGAAAATCTTGTTTATCATGGCATGACAGACCTGCATGTTAAGTTTGGCTCCACAACCTTTTGTGAGACACCCTGTATCTCCCATAAATTTATACGTAACTTGCGAATAGCTTCAACTACTGAAACCTAAACCAATTCTGCAGGTTCTTCAGCATCTTCCTCTCCATCCGATTCAGCAGCCTCACCCTGCTCATGGTGGACCTACTGGTGATGTCAACAGGAGCAGTCCTTCTCTACCTCCTCGCCCGCACCCACGAGTGGGCGTTTTGGGTGGCCACCGCCCTCCTGGGGGCGGGGTCAGCCTCATTCTTCCCCTGCGTGGTGGCATGGGTGGAGAGATACATGGACGTCACCAACAAGATGGTGTCTGTCTTCACCATCGGGGGCGTCTTCGGGCAGATATTCATCCCCTTCGCCATCAACCAGTTCATTGAGGAGGTCCCCGGGGTGCTCTGCTACGTGGTCATCGCCACCAGCATCCTGTCCCTCCTTCTGATTCTGGTGGTGTATTTGGTGTTTTGCCGGACTCTGGAGAAGTATGTGGCTGACGGGACACCCGGTAGCGTGAAGGTTACTACCAGGTTGTAAAATAACCCCAAGATAGGTGGCGCTGCGGTGCTTTAAACTGTTCATATAACTCCAAGGTAGGTGACACTACAGCGCTCTAATCGTATCTTTCACTGTAAATGCTGTAAATAAAACCGTGTGTGTTGTGTATGTTAAAGGGATAAAATAGATTAGATGGCTTGTCCATAATATGTCATAAATCTAAGATAAAATAATTAGAGAAGAACGCGACACTGATCCGGTCCTTATCTGAACAATCCACGTAGCATTAAATTTATTTTTACTGGTTGTGAGGAATGAGGGGTTGGCGTCAGGAGTGCGAGTGTGACTTTTTTTTCTAAAGGGAGTTTGGATATTATGACGTAAATTTGCAGGAATATTGTGTTTATAATATATATTGTGTGATAAGAAATATTAAGGCTGTGGGGAGCCTAGTTGTTAAGGCATCTGCTTCGGGATCGGAGGGGTGACCCACCGAATATATGCAGAGTACGTGCTAGTTAAATCTTTGGGTCCGAAAGTCCTGTGGTCCGTCATGGCGCAGTTTACCACGGGTCCAGGTGTCTGGAGACTATTTCCCTCCCCTTCAGATACATGGCAAAATTGTGGAGGTGGTGATAGATGGTGGCAGCATCTATGATCTCATGAGGCAGAAGTCGGACTCCTGCCATTTATGGGCCTCACTTTCTCAGGAGCCGCACCCCCTTTGCCTTGAATCCCTATGAAGCTTTGGTATTCCAAGTGGCACACGACAACAAGAACATAAGGAATATTGTGTTAATGGGGCTACGAAGACGGGAAAAAGGGTGGTGATGTTGCACATAAGAGATGTTGGATATTGTGACGGTTAGTTTGAAGATTCATCATATCAATGAGACTTTTTAACTTCAGGTTCTTTGTGTTTTTACCTACCAAATACTGGTAACAATTGACGTAGTTACATTATTTTTCATAATCCCATTCATACAGTGGAGAGAACACTTTCATTAGAAACATGATGGCCAGTGATCACCCAATAAGCTAGAGCTAAAGAGTCACAAAAGCAGATAAAACGTTCTCCAAGCGCCTTCTGTATGAGAGCATGGTGAGCATAGCAACCAAATCCGAGCCAAGATAACCAAGTTCCAGAAAATTGGTCTAGGAATTTCCGAATTTCGATAGTGGGAAATTTTACCTCAGGAAAAATTCCGGATGCCTCTAAGTGTGGCCTCTGATCAGTAAAAGCAATACATAGTTGTGTGTTGCTTTCTTGCATTAGAAGAGTTCAAGTGTTTGACGTCACAAAGACCCCTAAAAACTTCCCACTGCATAGTTCAATTTTTCAATTCAATTTTTCTTTAATAGGTTTTACCGGAATAAACCGGTCTTCGGAAAAATTTTATTAGATGCACAAAGGAGTATGTTTAATATAATATTAGCTGTGTTATTTAATAAATATAATTAAATGGAAAAGTTGGAAAACTAATTTAATATGTGCCCCACTTTAATAGGTGCCTACCCTAAGATGCCCCACTCTTCTCTAAAATTTTTATGGCCGTGAATAATAATTCTCTTGCCTTTTTCGTTCGTACTAGCGGAAATAAAAATCCCAACACCAAGAAGGAAAGGAGATATCAAAGTAAAATTTATTTCTATGATTGAACATAGTATCAATGTGAATTGATTAAAAAATCAGCCTTCCTGGATGTTTGGGGGCCGAGAAAATCGGTGAGGAGTGTTGTCTCCATAGGTATCCATTACCGCCGTCACACGTCATGGTATTGAGTGACAGGGGATCTAAATGACTTTTGAGGGATTGGAGGACCATGTTGCCTCCTCAGGTAGTCCAAATTCATATGGTGCACCAGCGGACGTTGCATGCCGGGCTAGGTGATTTCTCCTCATTGACCGGACTTGTTTTGTGGGTGTTGGTTCTAGAGAACGGGAAAGACGGGGTAAAAATGCAAACTAGGGGGTTAAGAAGAAAGCTTGGACATTGCATACAACATGTGGTTGTGCATATTTCTCTTGTAATTTGTCCCCTGGACAGGTCTGAGGGTAAGGACGGTCTACCGGCTGCAAAATCTCAATGACGCAGCTCTGGTTGGAAAAAGTACTGGTGAATCATACTCAGGAGTTGCAGAAATGGAATCCAATGCATCCCTACTCCGTTACCCTGCATTACCACTCCATGGAACGATTAGAAAATCATCAACTGAGTGCGCTCTCTCAATTGTGTCTTCAAACTCATACCCAACAGTCGTGGTGCTCCAAGCCGAAGCAGGATTCTCTCATAAACATAATGTCATGAAATTGGGATTTTCATTTCCTTAATTCGTGCACTATTGGAAACAGAAATGCCCATTTTAAGCCCCTTGTTTATAGACAAAGATGTAAGAAGCTATGCGGACCGAACGGACGATCCGCAATACTGCAAACGACATCCATTCCACTGCCGCTTGTCCTCAGTATGATCTACCGGTATTTTGGCCAACCAAAGCTTCTTCATTGAGGTATTTTAGCCGGTTGTCCGTCCTTACCTTCATACCTGTCCTGGGGACAAATTTCAAGAGAAAAATGCACAAACACATGTTTTATGCAATGCCCAAGCTTTCTTCTTAACCCCCTATATTGCATTTTTACCCTGGCCTATCCGTTCGTAAGAACCAACACTCACAAAACATGTCCGGAGAAAGAGGAGAAATCACCTAGCCCGGTATGCAACGTCCGCTGGTGCACCATATGAATTTGGACTACCTGAGGAGGCAACATGGTCCTCCAATCCCTCAAAAGTAATTTAGAGCCCCTGTCACTCAATACCATGACGTGTGACGGTGGTAATGGACACCTATGGAGACAACACTCTTCACCGATTTTCTCGTCCCCCTAATATCCAGGAAGGCTGATTTTTTAAGCAATTCACATTGATACTATGTGCAATCATTGAAATAAATTTGACTTTGATATCTCCTTTCCTTCTTGGTGTTGGGATTTTTATTTCCGCTAGTGTATTTAGTTGTACAAATTAAGTGATATTGATTTGATTGCCTTTAAAGAGTTAAGAACTACATACTAAGCAATTTAAGGTTACAGGACCATGAAAATACATTCATAATATATAATATTTAACCCTGTAAAACTCTATTTCACAAACAAAAACGTGAATAAACTATGAAGTTATCCATCAAGAACAGTCTTCGCAAGAAAAGAGTAACTCAAGTTTTAATAATTCATACGAAACAATCCCAGTTTCAAGAAATTTATCTGGGTTCATGTGATCCTAACTGAATAAATATTGTGTACTTCTTGAAAAAGGAAATGGTTAGTAACATTGTATCACAACTTAACCTGCCTTGTTATACATTGTAAAAATTCATGTAATCAAAAAACATTTTTTTTAATTTCCAACAAAAATAAACACATGTTATCAACTTTAACACAGTGTATTCCATTCTACATTACAGCCAATCTATCAGTAGACACTTTTCAGAAAAGAATTCATTCCAATTCGAAGCACATCAGCTTTTACAAACACCCCCGACAGAAAAATCCCTTTCATTCCCGAACAGTCTTATCTGTCAGCTGATGGTTTTATCGAACCCCCGTTAAAAAAAGAATTCTAAAGATTCCAGAGATATTCTCCCATTGTCACCTCTTGTCACACAAAAGGGAGCAGAGCGTATTAGAGGGTCTCTCTCATAGAGATATTATTTAGATAGATAGAGCATTGAGCATTTCTCCCTATTGTACTGACCGTGACCTTCATATCTTCGAAAGTATCGTCACTATTGGTCATTATAATAGCAAACCTATTTTCCGTTTGACAAACTTAGGGAATCCCGATCCTAAGCATTCAGCTCATTTAAGCTCATTTTATTGCTTTTGATCTTTCCAGCTCGATGATGTCAGCGCTTACGAACCAATCACATGAGCTTCTCCAACGATCCGATCGCCAAAGATCGGAATTCCCGAAGTTGGCCGAAAGAGAATAGTGGTGTGTGATTGAGGGACTTCTTCGACGTCACGATTGTAAGTCCTTCCCAACAACTCAATAACTTAACACTGGTATCTACGATGCTCCCCGCATATTTACAGATACTACTCGGTGATATTCTTAAGAACCAATCAGACAGTTCAGAGAGCGACTGACCATATAAGGAGGAATAACATCCTTTGTCAAACCTATCAGAGATCTTGCCAACATCTTTCTGAGCAGGATCTGTAAATACGAGTTGAAAGTAAAAGATATATGATAAAGTTGATTTTGAAGGAAAGATCTCCCAAGACGTTAGGACGTCTATCATGAGTCACAGTATCGATTAATTTCAATCGCCAAGCCTCGCCAACTTTATTATACCTAGATAACTAATACAACGATTTTCTCCTGAAATATACCATCAGTTTTAACGAAATAGAAATGCCTCAAATTCAATATAAGAAGGGTTCATATGAGGCGTTTGCTATCAAAACCAGCTCATTCCATATTTTTCTGAAATCCACTTTTTTGCATATTTTGAAAGTTTAGAGGGTCCTTCATAACCAACTCAAAATTAGAGGAAAAGGTGAAAACTGTGATCTTGACTGTGAAATTTCAGATCATTTGAAAAAGTTAAGTGGATATCATTTACTTAAAACTCGTGAAGACACAAATATTAACTGGTAAACAGGAAAAAAACAATTTTACACAACTTAATTGAACAAAAAACTGAAAAAAGCATGAAAAATCGTGTTTTTGCATCAAAATCAGCTCATTCCAACATTATTAGTGTAATTACGCCCAAGGTAATACACCTGGTATGAAAATGAAAAACTAATCAAATTCTAGGTGGTTATACCTACAATTAAAAATTTTAAAAAGAAATTTATCTTTAGAAATGTGGATGTGAGAAGTTTTTGTCTCTCCTGTAAAATTTCCAAAAATGGAATGAGATGGTTTTGATAGCAAACGCCTCATATATACTACACGATTTTTCAGCAACACCACAGAGAAAAAGCCAAACAGAGGGTCTAAAACGCTATTTTCAAATGCCTTCTCTCATGGTGTAGGGTGTTTTTTGGATTTCTCTTGCTACTTTAGCTGCGCAAGGTTTCCAAACCTATGCGTTCGCTAATACATCCATGGTTCTTCTATTCTTATCGAGCTCTCTGTTCGAACGGTTTGTTCTTTGATCGTCACCGTTATTAATCAGTTGGCCAGCTTTGTTAGAGAGTGATACATTATTGCGTGGTGCCAGGCTATGTAAATTCGCCTCGACACCACTAGCTTTGTTAGAGGAGTAGTTGGTCTATCGTCGCCACAGCTGTTTCGGTGGGAAGATGTATCGTTTTTAACCAAATGCACCGAAAATTTCTATGGCATTTTCGGATATCTTTATACTAGAACATTCTGTACATATTAAATAACTTATCTATGATACCTTGTTTTAGCAATGATAAAATTAAAAGATGGCGGAAGTAAGTTGTAAATGTTTTAATTATTTTTATTATGGGCATCTCTCTCTCTCTCTCTCTTACTGAATTGTGATTTTATTGCATCTTTAAGGAAACTTTCTAGGGGCGGGGATAGCGGATTCCCTAAAACTCATTTTGCCGATTACCTTTCTTATCAACGCGCTACATGAACATAATCTGTAACAGGAGAAATGCGTGAACGTGTAGAGGGGGCAAGGGTATCTCACCTCCGTAGCTGTTGTGCCCAGATGCCTCTTGGGCAACAAAAAGTACGTATTATATGCCTTGTACATAAATGTTTAACATCCAAGAATTCGCCATTAACCTTTGTCTATAAACATAATTTTCTATTGTCATTTTCTGGATCAAAGTTACCCTCAGAGATAAAACCTTGTGGGAGGAACTCATCGATGCAATGCATGTTTTTTTTATCTCAAATTATGTCTGCGGAACATACTTTTTTTCTAATGGGCGGGTACAGTGGCGAATCCAGGATTTTTGTCTGGGGGGGGCTGAGTTTCACAAATAACTTAATTGCTATTATGGGCTGTTCAAACATTAATGTAAGTAACTGAAAGGGGGAGGGGGTTGCCAGGTGCCGTAGCCAGATTTTTGTTTAGGGGGTTACTCAACTACTTTCTGAGGTCTAATCTTAGGAATACCTACTAAGTTTTAGGTGAGATGACTTCGTAAGGTTTTAATTTTGGTGCACTAAGTTTCAAATTTGTGTAAAAATGTCAACTCGAAGCAAAAGAGGGGTCTGGGGGTCCTCCCCCAGAAAATTTTTGAAAATTTGCCCCTCAAAATAGTGTTTTAGCTCATTTTGAAGCCTTTTAGATTCAACCCAAAGAGGCTCCACTCATTGTAAGCGGCAGAATTTTTAAGGAAATAAAGTGTATTGTATTATGAATTGGAAAATTTCTAGGGGGTTTAGGGGTTCCTATTCCAGAAAATTTCTTGAATTTTACCCCTAAAAGTGGCATTTTAACTCATGTTGAGACGCTTTAGGTTACATCTAAGAGGATCACTCCTTGAAAATCCCTAAAGTTTCAAGGAACAACCGTACTTATTAGATTCGAGGGGGTTTGGGGTCTTCCCCCAAAAACACTTTGGAATTTCTACCCTTAAAAGTAGGGTTCCGATTCGTTTTGAGACCATTTGAGTAACAAACCGAATGTCCGCAACGTGTTGAAATTTCTTTTTTGGCTTTATTGCTATTACCAAAACTTGAATGTCTTATTCCTCGGGGGGGCTGCAGCCCCACAGCCCCCCCTACTGGATTCGCCACTGGGCGGGTACAACTGGACATTATCCTTTACCACTGAACTGCCCTAAGAAGTACCTACTTAGCGTTACCCAGCGAGCACATGTGGACCAAAGCCACGAAGATGAGGTACTGTTACCCGCGCTACACACCATTCGCTCACACAACCCCTTTTTACAGGAGGCCACATTCATTCATCAAACAAGGACATAAACTATCATCCAAGCCAAACGGGGATTCGAACCCCAGACGTACGGCTTCGCGGCCAGATGCTCTAACCACTAGACCAGTACGTCTGCGGAACATAATAACGGGTGATTCAAATAGACTACTATTAGTCTATTTCCTCAAAAAAATTTCTTTTAACACATGTATTTAAAGTTAAAAATTTACATCAAAAAGTATGTTGATTTGGTTTTATGAATTTAAACTTCTTGGGGGTTTATTTCAGGACATACAAAAAAATTACGCGTCGTTAAACTTGCTAAAAACAATTTATCCATTTTCACTGATTTTGTACCTGTTTAAGTATAATACAATAATAAATAGTTGATTTACATCAACTTAATGTATTTCAGTGGTATCTAGAGTTTTTAATAAGCTATTTAATCCAGATATCAACTAAATACGAAACACCAATCGAAGGTAACTATAGCAAATCAGAACGAGATACCTGACTCCCGCCTCCGAAATCCCAGAAGTGTAATTCTATAAACCAGCATTCCCCTCTTTTTATATTGGGAAGAAAAGAATCCCCTTAAATCCCCTCAAAGATTGGAAAAGAAATGTTATTGGAGTTCTCGTTCGATCTGGTCTATATATGATACGTTACAGGCCATCTCTCATCAAATTCACGTGCAGCATTTGTCTCCTATGTCACGGTTTCCGAACCAAGGGGGAAATAAAATTCACTATAGGGCTTATCTTTAACTTAAGAAGGAAATAGGTTTTATATACAAAGATTTGATAAAGGTTCCAAAAGGGGGTAAGTAGAGGATTTTTTTAGTGGACATGTCAGCATTTTTCATTTGAGAAGGCTTCGTACGAGAGAAGATATTTCATTTTGTGGAAAGTCAATAGTTTTAAAGAGTTTTCACTTTCGCAGTAAAAAGGCTGAATGATTTTGTTTCCGATATTTATTTTAGATAGTCGGGGATTTAAAATACCAGTGAAAACTAAAATTAGAAAGAACATTAAATAGATAATGGTGGCATAATGTTGCCCCTAATTATAGTACATTTAACTTGAATAATATTTTATTTAGTTATTTCGGTATTTTTTGTCTTATAGTTCTCTCTCTTTTTTATTAAAAGACTTCCAGTTAAATCTCTATCGTGTCAGTTCTACAAGTCATTTGAAAACTTAAGGTTTTTCAGGATCGTGGGTCCTTAAGAGGTTGATTGAGGACAAAAGCGGAGTTATACAATACCATGAAAATCCTGTTTAAAAGTATAAAAGCAAAGATTCCGTTCATCTCATTTAACATAAACAAATATTTAAATCCATATGATGCATAACAAAACTATACGGAAGTTAACTTCATCATTGTAAGGCATTTTTTATTAAAAAATTTCTTAAATGGTATTTTTTATTTGAAATCACCCCTCAAAATGCCTTTTTTTCCTACCAAATAAATAAGCACCCATCCTTATTTCTCACAGAAAGAAACTTTTAACAATTTACTTTTTATTAATGAAAAATACATTCCTTTCCAGTGGTTTGGAATATAGTAAGATTACCATATTTCGAAATAATGGTTCAAGAATATATGGAAATTCTTGCTGCTATAATATTCATATTTTTCACTTTTCATTCCGGTTTATTGAGACCGGAACATCAAAGCACTCTTTGCTTTTTGTGCTAAGTATAAATCGATGAACGGGAAATATTTAAAAGCGTCCTTTACTGCCTCAGTCAAAAACTGCAGAAAGTGTGGCATCCCCATTTTTTGCATATAATTTAGTGGAATAAAACTACTTTAGTAAAAGAAATTTAAATAAGATATTTTAGGGTGAAGTTGTGGGGAAACTGCTGTTTTCTTCATTTAGTTCATAATAGCAGGGAGTATTAATTTATTTAATTAAGTGTAAAATTAATGTATCTTCTTTTTCTAGAAAAGGAAATGGATTAACCAGTTGACACCCAATGGGGATGAAAGGGAATCAGAAATTGATGCTATTTTGCATCAGTAGCTGTGGCAAATCCAAGATTTTTTTTTCTTAGGGGGGCGGAGGTGGAGCAGTAACGATTCTAAGGGGGGAAAGGAATCAGAAATTGATGCTATTTTGCATTATACTCTGTTCATTTAGAATAGGCACCTGACACGTAATGTATTAGAAGCAGTTACTACTGTAATTATCGAAAAAAAAATTCTTGTGCTATGACAAGGCAGCCGAAACAGAAGTAGTTAAAATACTGTAAAAAATCGGTCACTGAAGTTGTGTGATGAGCGTTATTGAGCCTGTTTCAGGCGCCTATTCTAAATGAACAGATTATATTCTTTGTTCATTTTAATAAGGCGCCTGAGAAATATTGCTTTCCCCCACGGTAAAAGCGTAATCATGGTTACGCTCTTTGCGCAGCCAATAGTGAGCCTTCTTCGCCACTTTGACGGTGATAGTTGCCATGGTTACCGATTCCGTGATGGGGGAAGGAAGTACTCAGGCGCCTATTCTAAATGAACAGAGTATAGCAGTAGTCTTGGTAGCAGTTAGTAGCGATTCCAAGGGAGTAGCAGGAGGCACTTGCGTCCCCAGAAGGAGAAAAGTTTATTTGATTTAAGTATACAGACAATTTCTAATACAAATAGTAATTTTAAAGCTTTGAAATTCTTTAATGTGTAGCTTTATAACTAAAAAGTACCGCCATTGATGGCTATGAATATAAATATTGGTCTTAAGTGTCTTTTATTATAATTTTCATAAAATTTACTAATTAAAAAACAGATCAAATAACTTCCCTCATAAAAAATAAAACTGAGTTTTTCAGCGCAATTTGTAAAAAAATCTAAAATTATAAACTAAAAATACATTCCTTTAAAAAAAATTAACTGATAAATCAAATGACCCCGTGAAAAAATCAATTTTACTGCGTATAATTCATTCTAAATAAATTTTAATTAACTCTTATCCTTCAGTGATCATCACAAAGTAAAAAAAATTCCCAGTTAGTCTTCTATTTTATTGATCTGAAATCAATCTCCAATACAAAATCCCTTCATTCAGAGCTGGGCACATTCCCAAAGAATAATAATAGTATGAGGATCTTCTCTAATGGAAAGGAATGCACCACCCCTTCGTGAAAAAATACAAACGACGTCGGGGATCTCATCACGAATTCAAGGTTCGAAAATCGTCTGAGCGTCTCCAGGGCTGCACAGAAGCACGTGGAGGTTTAATGGTTCTTGGTGACATTTCCCCTGTTTCTTTCAGTGGGATGCATCTGATTCCGGGGAGTTAGCAATGATCTCTCTTGCAATATGGTAAGAAGTATCTTTTGCGGTTTGCTCTACACTCAAGCCTCTTTTGTGTGGGGGATAGAGACCGCATAATAAAGATCGCACAAAACTTCACAAGTTGTAGAGAGCCTGTATACGAGAGAGAGGCGACAACTCGCTTAAAAGCGTCTCTGCGCATCCAATTCTGTCCAAACTGTATCATGCCGCTTGTCTCGCGTCCCATGCTAATCCTATGGAGGGAAACCTAACTCCGCCTGGGGCGAACAGAAATCGCTGTTTACTGATCTGCGCGCGCTATACTGAGTTGTCGCCTCTCTACTCAGTTGTAACTTAACTTGAGCCTGTAGAAATATGCTGAGAGCAACCAAAGAAAGTAGTTCCCCACGAGGTTTCTGAATTTTGAGTGAAATTTAGAGCTTCAATTTTGAATAATGATTAGTTTTTTAAGTACACGTATATTAAGCATCTTTTCATCCCGATATGCATAAAATGTTCATTTTTATTTTTTTTAAAGTGGCGTAACGCGTAGCAGTGGCGGATCCAGGATTTGGTTTTGGGGGAAATTTTTGGTAATTTAAGTCAAAAACCCCACTTTTTCAATTCGCTTTGGTATACCTAATTGAGCTTGCGTTTTAGGGATTTTATTAAAGATCAAGACCTTTCCCTGCAAAAGGTGGCTTTTCGTACTAAATCGATGTGCTGCTATGCATTTTTGTAAGTTTTGATACGAAATCATCTATCGTTTATTTTTAAAATTTACAGTGTATATCAGAAATAAAAGAATAGTTTTTGAGAAGAGTAGAGAAAGTGTGTCAAAGTCAAAGCTTCTTAAAAAGGGTGTTGCCGTAGTAAAAAGATATGTCTTACAATCTCTTCCTCTTAGTCTTGCAATATTACTTGAAAAGAAAAAAGGTGTAGAGAAGCTTTTGAAATTAATGTAGCAAAGTAGCAAAATGTAGCGATGAGTAGCGAAATCGACAAGAGTTCATTTTGTATAAAGAAATTTACTACAAATAATTTAACTGCAGGCAATGAGGAAAAGCAGGAAGAATGTGAATGCTTGGATGATGATATTGGATTAAAAATTTAGAGGTTCTCTACAATTGTCAGATCTATTTTCGATGTCCTTGTTTACTTCATTTTATAATTAATATCTTAATATTTCTCTTATTCAAAACAGAATTATATAAAATAACATTTCTAATAAAATTTGTATTACCTTATTTTCATTCAAAAAGTGTTTTATCCATGTTGGAAACATTCAAACCATGTTTCCTCCTCTGTGTTCGGTCATTTCTCCAAATTTCAAATGCATTTTTTAATAATAATTTTTAAGTTTTTAGGTAAATTATGTTTACAAATCTTCTCAGTAACTCTTTATAGAACTAAACAAACGATAATTAGGTTTTAAAATTAGTTATTTTATAATTTATTAGTTTTTTATGTTTCCTGAAAACTTGTATCCGAAGGAGAAAACATGGTTTGACTGTTTGCTCCTCTTACGGCCATATTCACCGGTATTGTAACCGGCGGTCAACCGGCAGACAAACTTCTGATTGGCAATTAAAGAAGAATAAACTAGTTTTCCACCAATCAGAGTTTGGATCCCCGGTTAACCGCTGGTCAAGTTACCGGTGAATACGGCCGTTATATCTCGTTTTTCTTTTGTCATTGTAATATATACGATATGCATTTTCACCGCTAAATTGGAAAATTAAGGGTTTTTTTAGAAGATCTAGGACTAGGTAATCTGTAAATTAACCAATTTCCGTCGTTTATATGCTTAAATTATAGTTTTTCGCATTTACCAAGAAAATCTGCACTAAAACGGCCTCTTGATGCAAGATCCTAATCACAAGCTGTAACTTTGAACCGACTCTGATTGTTTGTTGAAATTTCTCTTGGAAAATATCAGTATCTTTTTTTATCTAATCAAAAATAATACTGCTTCAGTAGGGATTCAATACCTTTAAAACTTATTATAACTTATTCTTTATTGGGTTAACTTTTGAAGTATACAACGGGTACAGTGTTGCAGGTAGCGAAATGTGACCGCCTGAGACTAGACTCTTGAATTGTGAAGTGCTGCCACTGCGCCAATATCACAAGGCATACCCCATGTTTTTCAATTTCGATTATCATCTACAAGGACTGTGTGTTCTGGTACTCTGTGTATAATTAAATAATATTCAAATATTTCTGCAACATCTGTAAAAAAGAATATGGATTCAGTGTGATAAATTCAACTAAGGTTCCAAGCAAAGAAAGTGCTAGCTGCTTCTAATGCAAGGATTTCTAATGTTGATAAAGATGTGAGAACTAAAGTACCCCAAGTAAGAGCAAAAACTGATACCCGCTCGATTTTAGGTTCTGGGTGAATCAGAGGATGGCTTTTATTTTGTGTTTTGTTGAACTTGTTCTAAAACTAGTAGGTATTTGAAAACAATTGTATTCAAGATCTGACTTCAGTGTGTTTGCAGCCAGATATTTTTAACATAGGAAGATGTCCCTGCTGTAGAAATATATATTTTCGACAAACAGCAATTCGATAATTACTGGGAACTGTAATTCCATAACAGAGGCAGTATTCGACTTAAAAAAGGGTGTGCTAAAAAAGGTGAGGATTCCAGATTATTAGGAACTAAAGTTTAAAAAAGAAGGGATATATGTATAAATACTACAAATACAGCAAGTTGTTTCAATCAATGAAACAGTGTATACCTTGTCCCGGTTATCCAAAAGTGTGCGGGGCAGTACAGCGAACAGCAAGTTGTTTGAAAAATACAGTTTACCTTATAGAAATAAAATATCAAAATTATGTGTTTGGTTTTAGTATAATAGGAACAAAATAAAGGTATAACGACAAGAATTAAAAATATACGGCTAATATGGCATCAAAGGAAAGCAACCTACTTTACGAGAAAAATCTCAATAAGCAAAAAATTATGAAAACTCACCATAACTAGGGACAGCTACTTGAGCTTCAGTGGGCACAAAAATTTAACCCGCATCTCCAAATTATCTTATTATATATAACCTCCACTACAAGCGAGTGTAAATGAAGAACACAAATCTGACAAGCGCAGCTTTCATTACAGAAACAAATTAGGAAACTTTCTTTGGCAACACGGCCTTTGCCTCTGCTCGTATTTCATTTTGAAAAATGACACGGTGTGACAAAAAGACCAGGAGGAACCGGGGAGAAAATATCTAGAGAGAGAGGATATTAAAATAATAATAACTCTGGGAGGCGAAAGCTTAACTTTCGGAGTGGTTATTAGATTTTCTAGGTAAATAAAGAAGCGTTTTGCGTTTGTTTTGTTGAGATCAAAATTGCTTATGGTACCTAATGTTTTACCAAACTTAATAGGATAAAACCTCAAAAATTCAAATGAAGAAATTTTGATGTGTGTCTCATGTTTTCGTCTCAATTAAAATTTCAATCAAATTAGCTCAATTTTTGTTATTCCTTATTTAGGAAAAAATATTTATAAATTCTCTTGTACGGCTAGTTGGAATCGTAATGAACCGATATTTGATGCCTCTTTATAAAAGGTGAATAATAACTCTTATAATTGAGTATATTAATTAACCTTTGCCGTATATTAACATATGCCGTTATCAAAATATTTTTGCTGCATTACTAAAGTGATAAGCGAGTTACAACGGATAACCATACATTGGGTTTAAAAAATAAGAAAATTACCATTTTTTGGTCCATGGAATATGGAATGTTAAAACTGTTAGTTGTGATTCTAAGAATATAAACTCGACCAGGTATGATTTGAAACTAGAGATAAAATTGTGTATAAATAATTTATAGTAAATTTTTTTGGCAAAATTTTATCACGGGCATTATTAATTTTTCGCTAATTTTACTCCACCCTATACAGGGTGATTCTAAATTACGTGGACAAACTTCGCATGGGGGTAGAGGGGACCTAGACAAGCATATTTCGCATAGGAATGGGGGGGCGCTTCCTTACCGTTTAAGAGCTAGGACCTAATGTAGTGCGAGCGCGTTTCAAGAGGCCGTTTTTAGAAGGCCCGTGTGACGAAACAAAACATAATAAAATGAAAAACATTATTGCATGAGGTACAGGAGTATCCGTACTACTTAAATCCTCAATGTGATAGAAATTGGACCACTTGCTAAACCGTGGGGTTAGTATTAAAACGTGCAATATTAATCTCTCAGTCAAACAATGGAGTTCCCTTAATGGTATTTAGAAAAATAATGATCGGGGAGGGAATTTTCAATGATCAAACAGTTTCAATGATCAATGTTAAGATCATTGAAAATTCCTTCCCCAAACGTCATTTTTCTAAATACCATTAAGTGATGTCCATTCTTTGACTAAAAGATTAATATTGCACTTTTGAAACTAACTCCACGGTTAAGAAAATGGTTCAAATTGTATCGAATTCATGGTGTAAGTAGTAGGAATACTTCCTTACCTTATGCAATAATGTTTTTCATTTTATTATGTTTTGTTTAGTCACACGGGCCTCCTAAAAACGGCCTCTTGAAACGCGCTCGCACTACATTAGGTCCTAGCTCTTAAACGTTAAGGATGCGCCCCCCCATTCCTATGGGAAATATGCTTGTCTAGGTCCCCTCTTCCCCCATGTGAAGTTTGTCCACGTAATTTAGAATCACCCTGTATACTATTCAATTCAAATAAGCCCTAAAATCATTTATACAGGGTGGTCCTAAATTCGTAGTACAAACTGGGTAGGGTAGGTAGAGGGGACCTAGACAAGCATATTTTGAAAAACTAGAGGGGCGCAGATGCACCGTTTAAGATCTAGGACCTAATGTAGTGCGAGAGCGTTCCAAAAAGACGTTTTGCCAAGGCCCGTTTAACGAAAAAAACATAATGAAATGAAAAAATATATTGCATGAGGTACAGCAGTATCCGTACTACTTGCACCATAAATTTAATAAAAATTGGACCACTTACTAAACCGTGGGGTGAGTTTTAAAACGCGCAGTATTAATCTTTAAGCCAAAGAATAATTATTGATTAATCTATTGTATTAATCTAAAGCCAAGTTCCCTTAATGGTATTTAGAAAAATGATTATCGGGGAAGGAATTTTCAATGATCATACATTGATCATTGAAACTGTATGATCATTGAAAATTCCTTCCCCGATCATCATTTTTCTAAATACCATTACACTGGAACTCCATTCTTTGGCTAAAAGATTAATATTGCATGTTTAAAAACTTACTCCACGGTTTAGCAAGTGGTCCAATTTCTATCAAATTTATGATGTAAGTAGTAAGGATACTGCTGTACCTCATGCAATAAATTTTTCATTTCATCATGGTTTTTTTTTCGTTAAACTTTGCCTTGGCAAAACGTCCTTTTGTAACGCTCTCGCACTACATCAGGTCCTAGCTCTTTAACGGTGTAACTGCGACCCCCCTTTCTATACCAATTCTTGTTCGTCTTGATGTACTCTACCTACCCTACCCAGTTTGTACCACGAATTTAGGACCACCCTGTATTTATGCTTGCATTTATTTGTCTTACTCCAAAAATTATAGTTACTGGACTTAGATGGTAAAAGTGACAACTTTTAATTACAAATTACTCTTCACTCTTAATAACCTAACCTGCTGTCTCAAGAACTCGTTTTTCTAATTTTAAATATACTAAATCCCCCCTGTAGTGGCGACAAGGAGACTCAATAGCTAATAGCTTATTTTCCTGAAACTGTCAAATGGTTATAATTAAGTGGTGCATACCAGATTACGAGATGAGAGCAACAATATGATAATCAAAACACGAGAGACTAATAAAGATAGTTTCTGTCAAAGAAACAGAAAAATGAACTTTTTATATGGCTCAGAGCAACTCGTCCTTAAACTAGTTTCCGGTATATTTACTGAAAAAAGTTATCTAAGATATAGGAGTAGTCCACTTTACAAACACGTGAGGGGAGGAACAGCCCGAGGGATTCTCCAAACTTTCAAACGCTCATGGAATTCGAAATGGAAAGGAAAACTTGCAGATTCGATTTCAGATCACGACTGCACGTTTACTATTCGGTTAGGCAAGGGGTGAAGCGGTGATGGAATCACCCTGAAAAATGTCTTGTTTCTTGTATAAAAATCATATTATTTATGCAGAATTGTTTAATGTTTGGGTTTTGGGCATGGCTTTCTTAAAACTGATCACACATTTAATAGTTACGACATTTGAATGACATGAATCTTAGTAATCTTTCATCCGAAAAATTCTTCTTCAAACAACGTCTAACAAAAGTATATATGACATAACTCCACATCATCTTAAATACATTGCTGATAACTTTCTGGCTCATTGCTAGACCATTCAAAAATAAAGCTGGGACCATAAAAGCAACTAAAGCCTCAACAGATCCTTCTCATATTTCCCTCTTTATAAATTGCCTTTTACGAACTTAGAAAAAAGCGGGCTTAACCGGGTATGTATTAGTTGAAAGAAACATAGAGTTAATATAAACTAGAGAGAACATGGCTGGTAGTCCGTTAGAGTATTTGTAATCGTCACATAGTTTTGTAATCGTCACATAGTTGTAATCGTCACATGGTTTGTTCCCAATGCAAAGAAATTGATTGTAATGAACATCTGCTCATACAATGCAAAAAATTCATCACTCAAAGGAAAAAAAACTCATGGAAACTTTAAACATATCTTCGACAAATTTCACAGAAATCGTGAAAGTCAACAGAGGAAATACCAAGAAAAAACTAATCTCTCTATATTAAAAAAAAGTTACTGTCACCGCCGCCGCCGCCGCTGCCGCTGTTTCAGAAAATTTAATTTTTCAACTCTTTGAACTCTCATATCGCAAAAACTAATTGATAGAAATTTATGAAATTTGAAATGTTTGTAGAGGAATATTTGGGGCACATTCTCGAACAAAAAACTAACTGATGTGATAATTATTACTGGGGTAATTTTAAGGTCAAAGTTGAAGTTTTTCTTTTTTAGCCGCGTAATCCAGTTCAGCGAAATCTATTAGTAGCAGAACTATGTTTTTTTGCAGCCTAATACTCTGAAGTATGAAGATGTGCGCTACGTCACCCTTTTTTCGAATTTCGAAATTTTTGAAATTTTTCGAAATTTTTGACACTTTTTTGTTTTTTTCTATCTAAAATGAAAACTAATCACGGTATCAATATGATTTTTTAAACACTTATATTCTTATTTTTTAGAAAGAGATTGGCGTTTAATTCTTTAAAAAATTATAATTAGTTTTGGAATTATTAAGCATCAAAGTTTCATTTTTTTCATAGTTTTAGTAGGTCTTTATCAGACGTGTTTAATGTTTTTAAATTTTATATTTGCCTGTTCACTAGATTGTCGCGAGCACGGATATTTAAATTTAAAAGTTTTGAGGTGCACATTTTTGCTCTAAGTTTGCTAGCGATATAGTATAGACTTGGTTAATAATTATAATCTTTTAAAGATACTACGATATTTTTTGAACTACTAGAGAAATAAATAATTTAGCTTTTCTGAGTGTTATTTGTGCCGATGGAAGGAAGAGGATTTTCGGGGTTTGTTTTACTCTGCCAAAGATCGATTGCAGATATTACAGATCGCGAAGCGATCTGTAAAGAGCTGCATAGCAGTTACGGGGGTTGGTGAGCGTAAGCGAGCTGGGGGCGGTAGCCCCCTATCCCTTAAATTATTGATAATTTAAAAAGGAATATTTCAGTAATAGTTTTATTTTGATATTTTCCAGGTAATGATCCGAATTAAATTATTGAAAAGTTTGAGAGATAAAAAGTTTCGATATTAAATGATCATTAACTATACTCTGTTCATTTAGAATTAGCACCTGAGACGTAATGTATTAGAAGAAATTATTCTAATTATCGTCGAAAAAATTTTCATCTGCAATGACAAGGCAGCCTAAGCAGAAGTAGTTAAAATACTGTAAAAAATCGATCACTGGAGTTGTCTGATGAGCGTTATTAAGCATTATTGAGCGTTTTTGATCCTGTTTCAGGCGCCTATTCTAAATGAACAGACTATAAGCAGACAAGTTCCAGGTTGTACTGGATGGTTGAGATGAAACAAGCGAGCTCTGCTCGCTAAGATCGCGAAGCGATCTTCAAAGAACTGCGAAGCAGTTCCGGGGGTTAGTGAGCGATAGCGAGCAGGGGGCAGAGCCCCCTAGTGCCTTAACAAATTTCTTGAAAGCAATAGGTAATTCTCAGTAGAAAATCCGTAAACCAGGAAAATATCACAAACAGGAAGAAGAAGACGAAGCGATTAATGTATAGTCGGCAAAAGTCTCATAATGATTTGTAACTTGTCCCATTCACACATGTTTAAGTAGATTGGCTATTTTTTTTCTGAAGTCACTTTCTTCGGAACGTAAAAACTGCGTTTATAAAAAATTTTTGTTCCTAGTATATCTTCATAGTATACCTACAGTTTGAGCCAGTTCTTTCTTTTAAATCTGATTTTCTTGCTTAAAAGGTTCCATATGACAACTCAATTTTTGCTAGTTCGAGTTAATTTATTCAAAATCTGTTGCCAAATTACTTGGAATAAACTATTCTGTAAGAAAAGCACTGGGATTGCTATTTTTTACAAGTGGATTCTTGTAGTTAAAGGTAATTTGGGAGGGGATCCTTTTCGTCTCCAGAAAAAATGGCAAAATTGAGTTATGTTACGATGTGCCTAAAACGAATACTTCAACTTCAATTTTCACACGCCAATTTTGAAAAACAACAAAATGACACTTTTTTTGTCCTATAAAATACACCGTATCAATGGGTGCTATTGTTATAACGCTAAATGACTCCTTTTTTCTACACGTTTATAACACAGTCACTTTAGGGCTCCTAGCATGCTCTCTCTAGGCTTATCTTACCTTACCTTTATATTTGGTTAGAAAGAATCATGGCACATTCTGATTATGTATAGCGGTTTTATGCAGCATTATTAAAAGGAGATATTTATAACTTTTGCGCACAGGTCGTTTGCTTAGATATTCGAGATGCATTACAGAATATTTTTCTAGCTTTCGGATATCCCGATGTATATTCATGAGTTGGGTTATTAATACTGCACAAATGACAACGGTAGCGTAAGATATTGTCAATGGAAAAACTTGATCGCCAATTTAGAGTCGGAACGCGAAACTACATCGTTTATCAGTTGAAACTATTCATTGCTTTTAATTTATTAAAAGATTTCCATTTATTTTTAGTGGGGACATTATCAGTGACGGCCTGTCCAAAGATAAGCTCGTGAACCTTCAATGAAAATGAAGGAAGTCGAAATAAGCCAATAAATAACATAAAGACTTGTACCTCATTCAGGAGGAGCTTCAGCCCCCTCTTCTGTTTTAATTGTGATATTTTCACTTAATTGTATTTTAAATATTTAACTTTAAACCCCTATTTGAACTACCCACGAGCATTCCCACAGGACATTATATTAAACACTGGAATTCCAAAAGAAATACGAGTGTCATAGACTCTCAAATTGAAAATATTACTCCCTTACCCTTTATTTGAATATATTAATGTGTAACAATGTTTAAGTCGTATTATTTAAGATGTTATATCTACAAATATATTCTATTACATTTGGACCCATAGTTATTAACTTTTAGATGCTTATAGACACCTTAGAGACTAAAAATAGTACTAAAAAACTAGCATAATATAAAAAATAAAACTGTTGCACAGATTAGAAAAGCATATCTGAAGAAAGGGAACTCTTAAAAAAGATTACTCAAACTCTCAAACAGAAAAATTATTTTTGTTGATCTACAGACATACGAAAAGTTTTGCACGGATCTAACATACATTTCGACTGTAGTAACTATAAAAAATTAGCACAATTAATATTGCTGGAGGCAAAACTTAAGTGTTTGAGTTATCTGGAAGAGAACAGCAAGAAATCTAAATAAACTTAGCTCTCATCCACACTGCGTTGATTTCGAAGTAAATAAGTCAGAAGGAACTTTTTATGTGTTTGCCGTCCATGGAATCTATGCTCTTTCTGGACTCAAAAATCAATGTGACGTTTGGAATTTGGTAAATATTTGGAGAAGGAAAGTCAAACAGAGGGGATTGATTGTAACAACGCAAGTGACAGCTAGCTAAAAGTAACACTTCTAAGTAAGGAATTAGTTTTCTTTAGGACTAAAACAACAATATGAAGTCATTGAAAGATTTCTAAAACAGCTGGCATTTGTGTATTAGTGTGATTAAATGATACTTTGTACTGACTAAGGCCGATATAGTGTTAATTAAATGTCAAAAGAAAAAAATTGCGGTTTTAAAATTCCCGAAAGGTGTAATTTTGAGTCTGTAACTTAAAACTCATGTTGAAAGGGAAGCAACTCATTCTAGAGACAAAATATAACATTTTTTGAAAGATGTTAAATACGACCCTCCTATCCAATATTAACAGACTTCGTGAATTGAATACCCTAATGCACCTGTACTTTTTTTACCCACAAACTGAACTAACTATAATAAAAAATTAAGTAACTATTGATTTTGTTTTTGAAAACATTTCTTTAATTCACGTGGCTTTGATAAAATTCTCGAAAAATGCTTAATTAACTTTTTGAAAAGAAATTGACTAAGTGTGCTTTGTTTTTTAGTTATAGCTATTCGATATTTTTCAGCATTTAATTACTTGAAACTTATGTCTAGACTATAGTTTTTTCCCTCAAACTTCCCAGCTATTTTCGTATTTAGATGTTTTTTTACAAATGTAAATCCTGTTTTAAAAAAAAAGATCAAGTATTGATTCAATGCTCCTCTCTTAAAATTAAATATAACTCGGATTTCTACAAACGCTAAAAAATGTTTTAAAAAATACTGTATTTAAATAAGTTAATGTTATTTAAATCTTCTTATAAAAATACATTCGGTAGGTAATTTTTGTTCATTGGTTACTTTTTACCCTTAATCCTTTCAGCCTTAGCCGCCACAAGGTTTTCATAGAATCAAGGGGGGATGAGGTAGTACCTAGGTCAATGGACCTTTAAACTCCATTATAACTTGGCCTCACTGGGTTAATCCATTGGCAGAGCTGTTACCGAACGTGTGACTGAATGTCACGGTCAGCTGAGCGCGCTAGCTTGATGCTAACACCCCCTTGATTTCCCCAAGTAACCTTGGTACTTATTTTATAGACCCCGAGAGATGAAAGGCCGACATCCATATTCACAGCCATCAGCGTCGGAGTTAAACCCTTGGTCAAAGTAGGATTCAACCAATCAGGGTCAGCGAAAAGTAAATTTTTCTTTCTTTAGCCGATGGTTAACACCGACGGCTATGAATATGGCTGTGAGTCTGCCTTACCCGGAGGCCAGGATTTGAACCCCGGATCTATGGCGTAGCGCCACCGCAACGCCACCGGGGTTTAAAATTCAAGCGAACAGCACGCGGTGTTCCCAGGTGGTCACCCTCTCAAGTACTGACCGCGCCCGAAGGTGCTTATCTTCGGTGATTGGACGAGAACCGGTGCTTTTACCTTGATATGGCCGTTGACATTTCATAGAATCCAATGGTAATATCGGGCATCTTGTGAAAGTGTCAACTTAAGAAGACATCAAAAGACAAATTTTACGTTATATCTTGCAATTTATTAAACGATTTCAAATGATGTTTATGATTTTTATTGATAAACTGAACAGTTATTGATCTAACTAAACATTTTTATCCATGAGTTTGCAATTAATTAGCAATATTTCTACTTTTTGGTGTCCAAAAGAGCAAGGCTGTATTTAGCTGGACCGTTAGCTGAATTCAACCCGATTAAGTAAAGAATACAGTGCATAATTAATCATGGGCGTAGCCAGGGTTCAACTTAGGGGGGGGCAAGCAGGGTCGACTTTTTTTATGTTTGTGGAGAACAATTTTAAAGCCCCGTGAGAGGGGGCCGTCAAGTTTCAACGGGGGTCTGGGGGTCCTACCCCAGAAAATTTTTGGAAATTTGCCCCTAAGAACAGGGTTGTAAACTGTTTTTTGGTACACATAAACCTAAATTTGGACATAAATTTTTGGGAAGAATTTTGATTTTAATGAACTTATAACAAAAGTGTGAATAATAAAGATTGAAATACTAAAGGGGGGATTGGGGGTCCTCCCCCAGAAAATTTTTGAAAATTTGACCCTAAAATACTGGGTTTTAACTAGTGATGGGCAGGTATCGATACCAAATACTTAAGTACTCGATACCTATAGGTATCGAGTGTATTCGATACCCACAAAAGTATCGATACTTTATTGACATATTTCGTTTTAAAATTTTTCAATGAAGTAATCTTTATAATACCTACTGTAGATCAAACGCAGCCTGTTTCCGTTTTCATTTTGCAACGCTCAAACCCAAGTCGTTATCATCCGCGAGAGAAACTTGACGCGGCTAGGTTTTTCCCCCGCCAAATCCTTCGCCTCTATCCACACCTCCAGGCCCGTAGCTACGGGGCTTTTTGATGGATCGCTTTCAGTTTTTTGAATATTAGTCTGATTATGGATAGGCCCTAAAAAAATTGTCCCTTCAGGTTCATTTCCCGACATTGAAAAAAAGTACTCTATACCTAAAAGTACTCGATACCTATAAGTATTCGATACCAAAGTATTCGATACCAAAGTATTCGATACCTAAAATTATCGATTTTGCCCATCACTAGTTTTAACTACTATAAGTAAAGTAAAAGTTAAATATTCGGAACTTAGGGGGGGCAGCTGCCCCTCCCTGCCCCCCCTTGGCTACGCCCATGTAATTAATATTAATATAAAACATAATTTACACATCACTAGGACTGTTATGGTTTATAAATTTTTAATTGGAAGGAATCGGAAATTTACGGCCGTATTCACCGGTAACCTGACCGGGGCCATTCCACGGCGTACGAAAAAAATTTGTAAAAAATAAAAATCGAATTTTTATCATTAATTTATAAGGGTAGTGTTCTTTAGTGTCCCAATTTAGTATTTTTCATAAAATAAAAAAATTAGTGTTTTTCTTTATTGGTACTTGAGGGTCAACAAAATGGCCGACTTCGTATTCAGCGTTTGTGAAGAAAATAGTATAATTTCAAAGTAATATAAAATATTAAAATTTTATCAAAATCCACTAATTTTTGGTTTTAGGGGTATGTTTAGGGTATCAAAAAAAAGACTTATACATTACAAACATTTGAAAAACCATAAATAATGACTTTTTTTAGCATATAAAATTATGAGTATGAAATGTCCCGTAAGTGACGGAAAATATGTTTTTTTTTAACGTAACAACACTCGATATTACCAAAAATGTCTAATTATTTTTTTCTAAAGGTAACTTTTATTGGGTAAACTAGCACTACAATTGAAATTTTTTCTGATTATTTTGAGGGGGAAATAAATTTTTTTTAAATGTCCCGTAAGTGACGCTCTATATGACTTTTTGGTTTTCATGCATCTTGAATGTTTTTAATACGTAAGAACGTAAGTAAGAACCTGCATTTTCTAAATTAAAGTTTGAGCAATGTTAAAGTAACCATAGCAACGTGAAAAATTTATAAAATTTCATTATTCATGTTCTATTTAATTTTAAAAAATACATTAAAAACATTACGTGGAAATATTTTGCCTCATCTCATGGTAAAGTGATTGTTGATGGATTTGGAGGAAACATTAAAAGATTAGTTCGAGAAAAGGTGATGTCAAAGAGTGGGAACAATATAGTTCAATGTGTTCAAGATTTTTTTTCAAGTTGCAAATGAACTTATAACCAAAACGAAAATAATCATCGTTGGAGCCAATAAAATTGAATCTATCTATATATATATATAAATCAATGTTTGTATGTATGTATGTATGTATGTCTGTATGTATGTCCTTTATAGTTTTAAACTTTTCGAACCTACATTAACTATTAAACTATACCACGTTGATCTACTCGCTCCAGGGAAGGTTTCTGAAGTAAAATAATTTAAAATCGATGCATCCAAACAACTTTTTTGGTCAATTTTATGCTTAAAACCCCAAATTTCATGCCTAACTTCATGGCAAACCCATTGTTGTAGATATAATAACAGAAGATGTAACTTTAATTGTTGTGGGTATATTCTCGATTGTTGCAGATTGAAATCGATTGTTGTAGATCAAAATCCATTGTTGTAGCAAAAATATAAAAGTGGCTCCTTTATTTAACTGGACTGGCGAAGCCCATCTGTAACACACCAGAATAATTTTCTTTAAAAATGGACTGGCGAAGCCCATCTGTAACGCACCAGTTGATATTTATTAAAAAACTGAAAAACTGAAACTGAGCGCGTCAGCGCTAGTGTATTATAAATGCCATTAATCCGTGGAAAATGCCCCAAAAATTCTTGGAATTCAAAACTTGCACGTCATTATGGTAAACAAAAATAATGTGAAAGGTAAAAATACTGGATTGGATATTAAAATTGATATTTTCAAATGAAAACTGTTTGGAAGTGTGAGAAAATGTTATTCTATATTTTTAAGTTACACATAAACTATTATGCTAGCTCTATAATTATAAATATATAGCTATTCATCCAAATTTTAACAAGAGTATTTCAATATTTTTAGGAGTAGTCAAGTCCTGAATATTTCTGAGTAAAAAAACACTTTCGAAACATAAAATGGTTGCTCCCCTTCTCACCCAGAATCTGTTCCAGAAACTAAAATTTAAACAAAAAGATAAAAACTTTCGCAAATTTCTGCAATAAATGTTAATGTAATGAAGGTTTTATAATATCTTATGTTAGCTTAAAAATCTGGTAATGAATGCATTTTTGATATCAAATTATTGTTTGATTTCAATTTATTTGAAATTTACATAACCTTTATGAAGGTTCTTCTATGTATTTTTTACTTCCGTAAATAATAAAATAATATCCGTTTCATCGTAAGTGACGCAACTTTACCCACCTTTTAAAGTGCTAAATTAATGGAATTGAAATTTGAAAAAGTGCTCTAAAATCAAGCCCAAGGTATATTTAATAATGCATAAATTTGTTTCCTGAAATTATTTTTTGTAGAGAATTTACAGCATAAACTTGTAGAAAAAAATTGTTGAAATGTCTCGTAAGTGACATGGAATGGCCCATTGGCGGTTAAACGACAGTCAAGCCTCTGATTGGCCAATGAAAAAGGAAAACTAGTTTTCCACCAATCAGAAGTTTAACTCCCGGTTAACCGCCGCACAGAGGCGGAAATCGCGAATTTCCTGGCCAAAACCCAAAAAATGAAAATTAATCTGTACAATTAAAAAATCGTTTGCACGAATCTTAATAGTATGAAGAATCTTACTCCAATTTTGTTTTTATTTTAATTCATTATTATTGTTTGTTTTGAAAGCTCAAAGTTCACGTTTTCAAACAATGGAGTAAAATTTTTGTTGAGAGAAAATTTTGCCGTCTATTTAAAACTGAATTTCTAGTTCTTAAAATATTTTTTTATCAAGCTTTTCATTATGTATTCTGATACAGGAGGTAATTACAAACCCGTACACATCTTTTTTTTAATTATTATTATAGTGATTTGATAGATTTATAAGAATTAAACCAGAACACGCTTTTCAATTGTTCAATATTTAATATCAGAATTTTTAATGAACAAAAAAGTATCAGATTCCACCATATCCCGCGGTGATTTCAAAATTTTTTTATGTATTGACATGTTAACTTAAAGTTTTGACGAAAATTAGCTGCGAATATTTGCGATTCTTGAAATCTAAGCTAATAAACCAAATGTTGGTAATTACTCGATTTAGTGACTAGTTTATTTTAGTTTCGTGTTCTGATGGTATAAAAATATAAAGAAGGGAATTAATTAAGTTTTATAATGAAACTCAAGTATCCAATTGACGGAAAAAATTTAATATTATTAATTAAGTCCACTTTTTGACTGGGTAAAACGATTTATCTGCGGAGTCGAAACATGTGTTGATCCAGTTTGTTTGGTCAGGAAATAAAACGCACCGTAAAGGCTTTTAATAAAGAAACATTCAGTAACCACATAATTTTCTCTAAAAGGACACTTTTCTCAAATGATATTTTAGAAGACTATTAAAAATATTGATTTATTAAGTATTTGTAATATTTCAAATAATTTTCGTTTGTTATTTATGAAGTTTTATGCAAGTAAGAGGTTTTGGCCAGGAATTTTACAATTCCCGCCTGTGTGCGCCGGTCAAGCTACCGGTGAATACGGCTGTTAGTTGATGGGATATTTCAAGATAATCCGGTTTATCTATTTATATTTCCTGGTTTTAAACGGATCTATCCCGTATTTTGAAAAATATTTTTAAAAATCGATACTTATGTCATATTTTGTAAAGTTAGGCTTTGTCTAATGGTGGTTGCCATGCCTGATCATGAAGACAGTTTCTTGTGTTCCAAGGATAACTTTTTAAAGTTTTTCACTGTTGATAAAAATTACCCCAGTGTAAATTAAATAAAACTTCACAGCAAAAAATAATCGTGAAGAGAAAGAAAAGATCTGGCAGTAAAAGTTTCCAGATTTTTCCTATACACGGGATTTCTCTGCTGACTAAACATTTCCTGTATGCTACGAACAACTTTTTCCTAAGTTGGAAAAAATGAAACCCAGTCCCTACAATATGTAGTTAAATAACTAGAATATTTTCTACGGATAAATTCCCTAAAGTTGCAAAAAGATCGTTGCATAACGAAAAAGTTAAACCAACAGAGAAATCCCGTGTAAAGGAAAGAGCTCTTCTGGCAACCTTTGCTGTCAGAACTTTTGTTTCTTGACGATTATTTTGTGGCACTGGCTATTGGCACGGCCTTTTTTCAACTAAACTCTACTCTAATGTCCACGGCCCGGCGTTCCATTGGTTCCATCACTAAGCGCCGAGACTGCTACGTAATCACGAGACCTACAGCGCATGCGCAACGGGCCGTTTGGGCCGTGCAAATAGACACTTCGTTATTTTGTGGAAAATAATTGAAAACTGAACTTAAAATAAGAAAATTAACTCAGATATAAAAAATGTGCAAGGAAACGTTTTGAAATCTTTGTTTTAAGATAATTGAAAATCAATAAATCATGCAACACCAATCCCTCAACGCTTGTGTAATCCTCTATATCTTTAAAGAAGCTCTAAAACACAATGTGCATCCCGAAATTAGGAAAAGGTGCTAAAACTTCATTAGTTTGAAGACACGATAAATCATTTTTCAGAAACGGTGCCTGTCGAAAAGTGAGGGTCTATTAAACTAAGCAATGAATCATTTTTAAAGTAGGGGGAAATCAAACGGGCATAGATCCCGTTAACATCGTGATGTATGATGATTCTAAGCTTAAAATAAGCTACATGGATCACGCTGCTTATTTGGAACGGGAAAGGTAGTTATTAAAATTTAAATTTTTGGCAAGAATGCTTTAATCAATGTAAATTAGTTAAAATATAACATTGTCAACTCTTCGTAGGTTTTTGAAAAATCTGTTTGAGAGTGTGTCCTTAGAGGAGATATAACCGTTATATATCCTCTATGAGTGTGTCTGTCTGTAAAATATTCAGAACAAACAAAAATGTCTTTGTTTTAATATTACTTTATGATATCCATTCCATTAAAAATCACTATCAAAGTAATTTAACTGATAGATTTGTACCAACAATACAAACTTAACGATTTTTTGATGTTGACATCCCCAAAATATTTTGTTGATTTTCATCAGGATTGATAACGAATAGGTAATACCGTTTTAATAAAAGAAACAAAGAAATTTATTCAATAATTTAGAATTTTTACAGAACACATGGGATGTGGTTCTTATACTACATTCAATAAAAGTAAAATTTAATATTGGGAAGTAATGTTGGTAATTTAATGTAATATTGGTAAATGTAATATAGGAAATATCAAAGTACTTTTTCAATTGCATCATTGTCTTTCTAAAGTGTATTACCACATTTAAATATTACTATTCTAAAATAGTTTCCTAAGCAGATTCTACAACGTCTCAGGTTTTCCTGTAAGAAAGTCTGGGGTGACTCACTGTTGCTCTTGGACTTGGTAGAGTTATCTCGTGAATCTATAGTTCATGGGGCACGAGACCAGATGGGGATTAGTACCACCATCAAAAACCTGTTGATTCTTGAAAAGAAATCCTGTAAGCTTTGCCAGAATCTGTAATGCAGTTAAATCTGTTACATTGATTTAAACTCCGTTGTTTCACTACAGATAAATTGTATTACGTACAGGGATAACGCCTCTATCGGTTGAGAGCATTCCTTCGTCAGTCAGAATTTATTTTACAGCAGAAAGGGTATGCAAAACAATAAAAAAAGGGTTACCCTGCCCAGATTATAGTGGCATTTTTTGGTAGATAATTTGACTGGATTTCTTTGTTAAATCAACAGGTTATTTTTAAGTTTGCAGCAGTTTTGCCTATTAACTAGTTGGAGCAGAGTTAAACAACCAGAAACTCTTAACCACAAAATCCACCAAGATCAAATCGTCGGCTTACCGGAGAAAGGCACTTAAGGCCATATTCTGTGCTACACGACCAGTGGTTAATCACCGATCATTACAGACTCGGGTTTGTTGAATCCTTCATTGACAGCTGTTTAACCACTGGTCATGTAGCACAGTAAACCACTTTTGGAGTATCTTTTGAAAACGGTAGTTCCACGCCAACGAACCATCGGATACTAAATTCCATAGACTTCTTAATCTATGCTAAATTCTCGCCAAGCTGAAAAGAGTCCTGGTTCAGTTGAAATTGTAGGGCGCAAAAGAAAGGGATGGGATATCGCCAAACTTGACGTAGCCACGTGCAGAGTAGATGAACCAGAAGTGATTTAGTGCCTTTCTCCCATAATCCAAAGATTTGGACTAAATTCTTCTAACTAAACAATGGATAACAATAACAATTAGTTCTTCCAACAAAGAACTTAATCTTTAGTCATCTACAAATTGCTCAAAAGGTGATTATCCTTAAAACTAACGTCAGAAACCCCAAACAATGACCGGTCTTACATTTATGGCAAATGCACGTAGTTGGAACTCCTCACTGCTTATCTAGATTTATCGGTATTACCTCCGTTGCAAACAAAAGAAGCCTCTTGGTGTTCGTAATCCATCCTGATGGTGACTCGTTAGGTGAAAATATTGTTATTCCACAAAGAGATTAATCCTCATTAAGCCCCCTTTTTCAGTGAGTAAGTTCTGCAATATCCTCGGAATTCGGACCCTTATATGGAAACGATGAAGATTTCGGAAGAGAGCGGAAATATATTCTGGCATAGAGATTTTCTGTGTTTATAAGGTGTTTTGGGTTGTTTTTTTAGGTAGATGCCTTAGCTCGAAGGCTCCAAGATCACATTAGTCCTAAACAATGATATAGTTTTTTATCTCAACCCAAATTTCAGAAAATACAGTATATACCTTCGTTATATCGAACTATGATATTTTAAAAACCTTCATAGTTCCGCGAACAAAGACTTTTCTAGCTTGAATTTAAGTACTGCATACCTTTTTTTGGAGTAACCTTGTTATCTTGAAAATTCGATACTTCGAATTTATTTGCAAAATATACAGGGTGTATCTGAAATGGTGCAACAAACTTTCAGGGATGATAGTACTCATCAAGACGAACAAGAATCGGTGTAGGAAGGGGGGTCCCAGACCAAATTCCAGGGAGTTAAAAATGGAGCGACACCCCAAAAAAATCATTGAAAAATTCAATTTGTAGAAGAACTACTATTGGTAAAAACTTAATCAGGATTTTTTTGGAGTGTCGCTCCATTTTTAACTCCCTGGGATTTGGTCTGGGACCACCCTTTCTATAACGATTCTTGTTCGTCTTGATGAGTACTATCATCCCTGAAAGTTTGTTGTACCATTTCAGATACACCCTGTACACCTTGAATTTTTCATTTAAAAGGTTAGGGCGACTAACTAGGAATTTAAAATAACAAATATGGACCGAATAGCGTCCCATAAAATCCATTAACCCTCTAACTGGAGGTACACCTAACTCTAGGTGTACAACAAGGGTTGTTCAGTAGGGTGGATCGAAAAAAAATTTTTTTTGAAATTGATAGGATTATGTTATGGCAGACCGGATTCAATGATAAAGCAGTACTTTAAAAATAAACGTACTTTATTTAGTGAACATAAAATAGGCTGCGTCATAATTTAGCAATCATCAACAACTTCTCCACTGGAGTAAAGTACAATATATATAGTGACAAATATAAATATATAACTGTAATATTAACTGTTTAAAAAATAAAAGTAGCATTTCCCATGCGGCATAATACAGTTTTTATTTCTGGGCCGGAATCGAACCCTTGTCAACTTAACCAACAATCGGCCCCACGGTCCATAAATAAAGTTATGAAAACAATTTCAAAATAACTTTTTGAAGATTATTCTTAAGCCGCGTTTACACCAAAGTTTTCCACTAAGTTTTCAACGAGTTCCGGCAATTTGTTGCTTTTTTTACAAAATACAGCAACCTTTACTGTCTTCCACTTGTGGAAAGGCAAATTTTCCACTAAATTTTAGTTTCCCGCGGATTTTCGGTAAAGATCAAAGAAAGTTGACAACTAAAAGTGGAAGATTTGTTGATGCGCGCTTTGCGCTAGCAACTTGTTGCTGCAACTTAACCCTCCGTCGGTCACAATATTAAACTGACGCCTTCGGTCACAATGTGCCAAAACGCACAATCGAAAGAATCGCTACTTTCCACCCCTTAATTTCAATAATGGAGTCTTAAAAACGATAATAGGTATTCATAGAATTAATCAGACATAAAAAAGTCTGATATTTGTTTTAAATAATTAAGAAATGAATTAAAAATAGCTTAAAAGTATCATTAAATCATCGGGATAGGTAATTTAATATCTAAGTATCTTAGTCAAAAATTATACTTAATGATGTGAAACCTGAGGGATATTAATTCTAAATTATTGTTTTTGAACTCATATCCAGGTAATAACCATTCACAAACACAAATATCACGGGTAATACTTGCAGGTCCTAGGCTAGGCATATTGACCGCTGACAGTTCTTGTAGCTATTGTAAAATAACCCCAAACTATGTATATTATTTTTAGCTATAAACTGTAAACCTACAGGTAGTAGCCGTATAATTGCATATTGTACAACTTCGTCTATTGCTAAAATAAGGTACGATTTTGTAGGTGATGTATCTTCAACCGCAATAAACCAAAGATTTTTGAAAAATTACATGCTCATTAGGGAAAATTAAATAATATATACGTGTGAACATTCATAAAATAAATAAATAAGCATCAGGGATTCCAAAAAATAACATTACGTAAGGAGTTGAAACACTTTTGGGCGCAATGTGTCAAATAGTGAAATTATGGTGAAAACAAAAATAAACAAAGCGCGCGAATTTTATGAATTAGTTGGCGTCTTACATCCGGTAAAGATAGGAGACTACCAGGAATTTCAGACTTTTATCCCCAAAAATAACGGAAAGCCGAACGAAAATGTATGCGATGTGTGAAAAAGTACAGTTGCGGACCGACGGAGGGTTAACCGATAAAAAATTGATACCTTCAGTTTTTCAAAGGTTTTCACTTGCGAATGACCTGAATAATAACATAATAAAAATCGGTTCTCCGGAAGTTTAATTTTTTTTTAATTTTTAAAAAATGGCCGAAAAAAATTCAAAAAATCGAATTATAGTAATCGAGACTTATTATGCATGTTTATAGGCTATTTTTCAGTGCTGAATACGGATATAACATTTAAATTTTTTTAAAATTAAAATTAAAATTTTTAAAAATTGATTCAAAATTTGGAAAGTCGAAGAAATTAAAACATTGCTCCAAACAACAATATAATTGCAAAAGAAGTAATTTAAACGGTTTATAATTAGAAATGACTTAAATAATAACATACTAATAAATGGAAGAAAATCGGTCAGTAAAAAAATTTATTATTTTTTCATTTTCAATTTTTTTGGCCTCAAAAATCGACCTTTTTAAAAATTCTTGTTAAAAACGTTTGAAGCATTTACTAAGGTCATTTTTCCATGGATGTTGTAGGTATTTACCTCTTTAATCTAAAAAAACCACAACTAGTGATTAAATCATTAGTTAATTAAATAATTTATAAAAATTAACGTTGAAAATACAGTGTTAATCTTTCAATCAAGTAATACAGAATATATTTAGACACTATTGATGATAAATCATTTTAAAAATAATTAAATTGAAAAAATACAAAATAGCTTTCAAAAAAATTAAATTAATTTGAAAATTTTAAATTTTTAAAAAATTTTAAATTTTGTAGTATATGCATGTGATACATGTCTCTAGGCTATATTTTAGTGCTGTTTACGAATATAAAGACAACTTTTCAATAAAATTTAAATTAACTGTGGAAAAATTGAAGCATAAAAAACAGAATTATTGAGAAAAGGGCTTCAATTTTTCCACACTTATACTAAATTTTACTAAAATTACTTAAAAAAATTACTTTTAAATGCTTCAAACGCGTTTAACAAGAATTTTTAAAAAGGTCGATTTTTGAGGCCAAAAAAATTGAAAATTTGTAAAAAAAATAACTTTTTTACTGTCCGATTTTCTTCCATTTTAGTATGTTATTATTTAAGTCATTTCTAATTGAAAACCGTTTAAATTACTTATTTTGCAATTATTTTGTGGTTTTGAGCGATGTTTTAATTTTTTCGACTTTCCAAATTTTGAATTAATTTTTAAAAATTTAAATTTAAATTTTTAAAAATTTAAATGGTATATTCGTATTCAGCACTGAAAAATAGCCTATAAACATGTATAATAAGTCTCGACTACTATAATTCGATTTTTAAAATTTTTTTTCGACCATTTTTTAAAAATTAAAAAAAATTAAACTTCCGGCGAACCGATTTTGTCCGATTTTTAGTATGTTATTATTTAGGTCATTCGTAAGTTAAAACCGTTGAAAAACTAAAGGCGTCAATTTTTTACCGGTTAAGTTGCAGCATCAAGTTGCTAGTTTTCCGCACTCCGCGGAAAACTAAAATTTAGTGGAAAACTTGTCTCTCCACAAGTGGAAGACAGAAAAAGTTGCTGTATTTTGTAAAAAAAGCAACAAATTGCCGCAACTTGTGGAAAACTTTGGTGTAAACGCGGTTTGAGAAGAGCAACTTTTAGTTTTCCACAAACAATGTTTTCAACAAAAGTTGACAACTTTAAGTTGTCAACTTAGGTGTAAACGGGGCTTTAAGAAGAGGTTTAGTAAGAAAATCAGCATTATTACTTTTGCTGTTAATAAACTTAAGCTCAAATTTACCTTCTTCTAAGTATTCTCTAATAAAATGTAACTTAACATCTATGTGCTTACTCTTAAAATTTTCTACACTATTCCTACAAAAAAAGATTGCTGATTGATTATCAGAAAACAAAATAGGAATTTTATATGAATAAGCATCCAATTCATAATACACGTTAGAAAACCACACCAATTCCTTAACTGCATCTGTAAGGGCTACAAATTCTGCTTCCATTGAACTAAGTGCTATGCATTTCTGTTTTGAGCATTTCCAACTAAATGGAATACCGGCAAAATAAATAATATGCCCACTTGTAGAATGCCTTTCACTGAGCCGACTTCCCCAGTTAGCGTCTGAAAAAGCAATCAGATATGAGTTTTCCACATTTGATAGATTTATACGATAATGTCTTGTATTGAAAACATAATTAAGTAAATCCACAACAATATTCCAATGTTGAAAATTATAACAGTTCGAAAATTGAGACATTATATTCACAGCATATGCAATGTCCGGACGACTTCTACTTGCAATAAAGGATAAGCATCCAATGAGAGTTCTATAGGGATATTTAATCATAAGATCACTTTCCAAATCTTCTCGATTCTCTACACTTAACTTAAAGTTAATTTTCAAAGGTAGACTAACATTACTTCTGGGTAATTGATCAAATCTTTTCATTAGTTTTTCTATATAGGTTCTTTGATGTAAATAAATTTGATCATTATCATCTTCAAAGTTAATTCCCAATAAGTATTTAATTTTCCCCAAATTTTTAATATCCAACTTACTCTCAAGCTGTGTGTGTGTTTTACACTTTCTTCCAAAATTATTTGCGTCTTACTGAATAGACAAATATCATCCACGTATAATACTAGAATTATATTTTCCTTTTTGTAAACGCAATTTGACCACTTTAATCTCTCATAATCAAGAGTTTTTAAGATTGTGTCTATCTCCTCATTCCACATCCTTCCGGATTGTCGCAGTCCGTATATAGACTTATTTAAAAGACATACCTTATCTTCAGAATTACATTCAGTAAAACCAGGTGGTTGTTGCATGTAGATCGTTTCAGTCAGATTTCCGTACAGGTAAGCTGCCCTGACATCCACTTGTACATGTTTCCAGCACAATACTGAAACTAATAGAATAAACAAAAATCTGATTATTGAAAAATTAATAACAGGTGAAAAAGTGTCATTATAATCCTGAAACTTTCGTTGATTATAACCTAGACATACAAGTCTGGCTTTGTACCTTTCAATTTCATTTTTTTCGTTTCTTTTTACTGAAAATACCCATCGATTACCTAAAATCTTTGCATCTCTTGGTTTTTCAACTAGATCCCATACTTTCCGTTCCTTCATGACTTTCAATTCTTCAGTCATGGCTTCTTGCCACTTCTTCCTCTCTGGTAGCTTTGATGTATCTTCAAACGTTCTTGGAATCTCTGTATTGTAGACTTCTTCCTGAAAGATATCTTCAAAATGGTCATACACATGTGAATTTTCATTACTCACACTTTCCTCACTTAAAGTAGAATCATCAGATACATCATCCTCAGGCATTTCAAGTTCTTTTACATCAACCTTTTTAGTATTCGGTTTGAAATTAAATTGCTTCTCATCAAATTCAATTTTGTTCTTTTCACAATACAATTTTGCATCTTTGATTGATCTCAACCTAACGTTGTCTGGAGTATAGTAATGTACATCGATTCTTTTGCTTCTTTTCCGAGGTCTTTCTATTCTACGCCAATCTACAGTCTTTAGAGTTTTAAATTGTTCAACTTTAGTTACCTGTAGTTCATCATGCCCTGACTGTGATGGTTTGAACGACTGTTCGTGTTTATCCAAGTCTTCTAAATCATTACCAAAAGGACTTTTTAAACTCTCATTTGAAAATATTTTTTCAGCTTTACTATTTTGACCAAAAAGAGTTTTTACCCCGTTTTTAGACTCATCTATCTTAACATGAATAGATTCCTCCGTTTTACGTTCTTTAGGTAACCATATTCTATAACCCTTAGTTTTTCTCGCATAACCAATCAAAATTCCAACTTTTGCGTTTGATTGCAATTTATTCCGTTTTACCTTTGGAATATGCACATAAGCTAATGATCCAAAAATCCTAAAATGTCTTACCGACGGTTTAAATCCTGTCCAGATTTCGAAGGGAGTTTTACCTTTAGTTAGCTTGTGTTCACTGCGGTTCTTTACATGAACAAAGCAATGCAATGCTTCTGCCCAGAATCTCTGTTGCAGTCCACTATCATGTAACATCGCACGTATACCTTCAAGAGCAGTGCGGTTAAACCTTTCGGATACACCATTTTCTTCCGGCGTATAAACCAATGTTCTTTCCATCTTAATACCTAAATTTGAAAATAGATTAAAGAATTTTTCATTACAAAACTCCAATCCGTTGTCAACTCTGACACACTTTAATTTAACCCCCAATTGTCTTTCATTTCTGGTTAAATAATCCTTAACACGTTCACTGCCAGCACCCAAAACAAAAATTGGTGGCAGTACCAGCGCAGGGTTCACAGACGGTTTGCAGCGTCTGTGTGCATCATGCATTTCTTCCTACTCTTCTATTACACAGTACTAACAAATACTACCGCCAATTTGGCGTGTTTTTACGATGTGCCCCGTATGAGATTTCCTGTCATAGCTATCACTGATTACTTCATTTCTTTTCAGGTATACAATCTAGTTATATTTTCCGGAATTTTATTTCTGAGATCGAAATGTCTATATCCACGAAAGTTGACCCATGCTAAAGTATAAGTGAAATTCGTTAGAGTTGCGTTGTTACTTTCGTGGATCTAGACAGTGCATCTTAGATATCAATAACCCAAGCAGCACATACGTTCAAGATTCGTCCAATTTTTGTCATGTTGGGCGGGATTTCGTTTACTTGTAGTAGCAGTAACTTGATAAAACTTGACATGCTTGGTATGAGCTGTGCAGCTAGGGAAACTGTTCTTTGAAATAATTAAAAGTTTTGGTGTGTGTGTGTTACTCATAAAAAAATTAGTAAGCATACTAAAAGAGAATATTTATCTTTAAATTTTATTCTGAGACAGCCAGATAGTTTCATTTTCCGAGAAAAAAAATCCCTACGTAATTGGGGTCAATGCGCTTTTTAATTATCTCGTGTTAAGTATGACATGGAACACCTAACCTAACGGTGCTTCGATTTCAATACCCTTGTCTCTACGAATGTAGAAATTCTCCCAGGGCTAACCCAAGATCTAAAGTCTTTAGTCCTCCTCTCCAGTCTAACGTTTACATGATTTTTTAAGATAAGTTTATTTTTAGGACTCCAGAAAAATACTCCAGTTAGAAACCAGAAGGTTGGGAATTATACAATCAAGGCAACTTAGGAAAAATTCAAGAATAATATATTGATTGAAATAGATTCTCTAATTTAAATATTTTCAATAATTAAGAGTTTGATTTTATTCATAAACAATCCTTAATGATGTAATTTGATATTTCTATTATGGGATATTCTATAATGGGGCAATTTTAAAAGATTTATTGAAAAAGATAATTTTTAATTTGAAAACAAGTAATTTATTACTTCTGTGAGTACCCAGGATTGCGTCCAACGATTCCCAAATTTGGGGTATATTTATAAGCCATCAGGAGCGTAGCCAATTTGCGGAAAATTACAAAAACCATGACTACCAATTTAATGTTGGTGTAAAATGAAATACCCTCAAAATAAAATATTGTGTGTATTAGATGCTTCCCTAGTAGCACAGCTCATACCAAATATGTCGAGCTTATGTAACTTAAACTAGAAGTAAACGAAATTTGACCATACATGACAAAATTTGGACGAATCTTGAAAGTTTGTGCTGCTTGGGTTAAATCAATATTAAGAATTTGAAGAAAAAACACAATTGCGCAAATTAGATGCAGAATCTAAATATTTTATTTTAGTTTGAAGAAACTTTCTAGGTCTATGGGTGGCAACAAGAAAAACACGAAATCTAATCGCAGAAATATGAGGAAAGCGGTTTTATGATTCTTCGCCAAAAGACCCCAAATTGGATGTAGATCGAAGTGTAACGCAAAAGTATGATAAATGCGTTATATACAGATGCTCCCAAAAAGTGATAACATTTTAAAGTAGACATCAGCGCTCGTTTCTCCAGGACGCGCCAGCGCGTCCTTGGCAGTGAACGTGTTAAGGGAACCAGGACGTCCAAAACCTTCAAAAATTCGATTTTTTAATTTTTATTTGATAAAATAGTAGGTTTCATGACGATTCCAAAAATGTATAATACATATACCTTTAGGACCGAGATCCCCCAGAAAATGGGAGTACAAGATGTAAACAATCACCGCCACTAATGTTCCATTTTAAGTTCTTTTGCATTTTTCTCAAAACCTGTTTTTTTGAACTTTAGGTTAGCTCTTACAAAATTCTAATCAATGAAATTACTTGAAACTTGGTACAAATATTCGTTTTATATAAGTGCATTCAGTGAATATCATTTTATACAGTTTATGTTGCAATTAATTTTTTTTAATTAAGCAAACATACGAGAAAAATCTGCTGTTTTTTGCTGCGTTTTAAAATTTTAAGTTCAGCATTTTTTTTTAAAGTATTCATTAAATTGTTTTGAAAATTAGTTCACTAAATTGAATATACATTTCTCTACATGCAAACCTATTTATTTTGCTAAAAAACAACATAGACTTTTCTATATGCTAACCTTTCTAACCCCATCCATCGGAAGACTCGTATGATAATATACTTTTTCGACTTCCTATTTTAAAAAATAATATGATAATATATAATTAATTTTTGTCATTTTAGGATGACAAAAGACTGTTAGTTAACACAACCAATTTTTATTGTATTTGAATAATTTTTACTATATAATTTCGGGTCTCGAAATATTGTAAAATTCGCGTATTTTGCATGGCTGAGAACGTCCTGGTTCCCTTAAAACATGCAAATACTTCAGTTTTGTCTTTAATTGGAAAAACTTCAACATATCTGGAGTAATCATCAATAACAGACAAAAAGTATTGATTACCTCCATGAGATTTAACTGGACTTTTCCCCCATAAATCCATGTGTACCTTTTCCAAAACATTTTTTGATCGTATTTCATGAATCGTGGTAAAACTACTTCTAGTTGACTTACTAACACTACAAGTTTCACATGACTCTTGTTTAGCTTTTAAATTTTCTATTCCTTTTACAGAATTGTTTTTAGACATTTGATTTATAAGATTCATGTTAACATGGCAAAATCTCTGGTGAGCCAATTCCAAACTCAAACTTGTATTAAATGCACTATGAGTTTCATTAGAACTGTTTACTTCAGGAAACCCTTTTACTATATACAAATTATCAACTTTTGGTACAGTTAGAAAGTAATTACCAGATTTACCAATTATGATCATTTTACTATTACCCCATTTAATTTTCATTCCACCAATATTTATTCTTCCCAATATTCATTCTTAGCTCCTCCGATAAGATTTCGTCTCATATTAGGTGCATATAATACATCTTTTAACTTCCAATAAGCAAAATCATTTTCACGCTTAATCTTTAACATAATATCACCAATACCTAATATAATAGACTTACTGTTTTTATCTCCCACAAGAGCTTGAGTAGACTTCATGGATCTGTAGTTTGTAAACCATTCTCGACGATTACAGAAATGGGACGTGGCGGCGGAGTCTATGAGAAACTCAGCCATCCTATCCTGACTTTCCTCTAGGTCTGTCGCACAAGCCTCTGGTACTTTCACGTTTACCTTGTCTGTAACTTCACTAAATGCAGTTTCAAATTTATTTTTACTTGCTTCCTTTCTCTTTCGAAGAAAACAGTTTTCTATGCTATGATTCTTCTTCTGACAATAGTTGCAATGAAGGCGAGGTCTACTTTGTTGTTTTGTACTACCCAGGTTCAGGTCCAGAACGCGTCCACTGTGTTTACTTGGTTGATTCGTCTTCTCTGCTGTACGATATCTTCTACCAGTATTAGCGGTTATAAAAGCGTCTGCCAAAATGTCCTCTCCTCTGTCCTTCATCTTTTGCTGTACTCTCCCAGCTTCTATTAAGAGCTCCTCTTCTACTTTCTTGACTGTGAATTCTTGATCTGGGAGGCGATATAGCATCTGTACGATTTGGTCGTATTCTTGTGGTAGACTTCTGATTAGTTGAAAGCAAACCAGAATCTTCGGTAAGTTGAATCCAGCATCTTTGATGAGACTTCTTTTCTCAGAAACTTTCTTGCAAAATAATCCGATCTGTGTTTCTTCTCCAAACTTTAAATCAAAGAATTCATCAATTAAACCAGCTAGACGAGCACGAGACGTTGGTTCAAAGTTCTCCTTCAGAATCCGCCAGGCTTCTTTCCCGCTTTCCGTGTTGGAGATGAGCGGTTGCAATTGTGGCTCTACACCTTGAAATATGGTCGTATAGCTTCTTGCCTTCCTCCAATTGTACGCTCGTTTGTCTCGCTCGGGTGCAGTCTCAGGATACGGTTCTTCCTCCTTTTCCGTGATGAATCCCCACTGTCTATTAGAAGTACCTTCATGTTCACCTTCCAACTTGTGTAGTTAAAGTTATTCAGCTTCGGAAATCCAAATGCTTGATACGAGCTATCCAATTCGGCCATACTTCTGTCTAAAGTTGATTCAACTCAGCAACTGTCTATTTGCAATCAAAGCGGCCCCAGTCGATTGACTCATCTACGTCGTTTTTCTCAAGGTACTTCGAGGATCCAAAACAGGCTTCAATTCAAATTCCTATCCTATCCATTTCCCTATGGCCCATAACCTGATAGGATTATGTTATGGCAGACCGGATTCAATGATAAAGCAGTACTTTAAAAATAAACGTACTTTATTTAGTGAACATAAAATAGGCTGCGTCATAATTTAGCAATCATCAACAACTTCTCCACTGGAGTAAAGTACGATATATATAGTGACAAATATAAATATATAACTGTAATATTAACTGTTTAAAAAATAAAAGTAGCATTTCCCATGCGGCATAATACAGTCTTTATTTCTGGGCCGGAATCGAACCCTTGTCAACTTAACCAACAGAAATCTCTCGGGCTTGGGGTGGCAAAAGTTGTGTATTGGTATCAATAAGACGTGTGAAAAATTTGGAGGGAATCAAACAACTTCTAGAGGTTGCGCATTTAGCTTGAAATCTAGAAATATTAGGAAAATAGCCTTTTGTCTAGAAACAAGTTGAGGACAACAAACATTTTTTACCGATTAATTCTTAGTTAAATATATCTTAAAAGATGTTTAGATGGTAAAAATACCTCGTAGCCTTTTCTACTATAGCTACTGTTATAGTTTGAAACTTTTAAAAAGTATTAGTTAATGACGCAACTCGTAACAGTAGTGAAAAAATAGCTCAAAAGAGAGCAACCGCGGATAATACTCAAACAATATATCTTTCATCAGTTTTCAACTCTATCAAGTGAACTTACTGGCAGGAAAAATTTTATCATTATGTGATGAACGGAAGGGTGTTTTTTTCCAAGCTGGCGGCCAATACTAATGAAAATCATAATATCGTTCAAATTTGGATTAAAAAGCAAAAATAGCTGTAATTTTTCGAAATGAAATTGTTTTCTAGGTAGTATAAGTTCTTTCTGTGGATATTTATCCATATTTAACAAGACTTTAAAACTATAAAACCGGAAATTTTGTCTTTTTTTTCCAAAATGGCGGGTGAGAAAAAAATGAAGGGATATAGCTTATGTGTTTCCCCAAAGCAATGTGGCCATTTGTCAATGTTAAATTCCTTGTAAAACATCAGAATTCCTTACATTTTAAAATTTTGTCTGTCACATAAATATGATTGCAAACAAAGAACCGTAAAAGGGCATGGCCATGGCCATTGGCGCGTATTAACTGGCAAGGGCATGTAACTGATTTTCGGTTAAAACTGTGTAAAAAAATAAAAAAGGGGGTTGAGAACTGATTTTTATTCAATGAACTATAAACATGGACATATCAAGGAGTCTACTTGAATCTGATGATCCTAAGTGTAAGATTTCTAAGATGGAATTCGAATAGAATACATTCACACATTAAAAGCTTAAAAAACAGGTTTTTCTCTCCCAAAAAAAAACTTAGTGAAGTGTTTAGAATATATTGAATGTATCAGCATGCTAAAATCATATATTAAAACTAAAAAATTTTTGCATAGTTTTACTAACACATATTATAAACCCTTATTCATATTTTTACTATCCACTATTTTGGAAAACACAATTTTCGGTTTTACAGTTTTGAAGTCTATTTAAATATGGATGAATATCCACAGAAAGAACTGATACTACCTTAGAAAACAATTTCATTACGAAAAATTTCTGCTATTTTTGCTTTTAAATAAAAATTTTAACGATATTATGATTTTCATTAGTATTGGCCGCCATCTTGGAAAAAACCCCTTCCGTTCATCGCATAATGATAAAAAATTTTTCCTGCCAGTAAGTTCACTTGATAGATTTGAAAACTGATGAAAAATCTTGTGTTTGAATATTATCTGAGTTTGGCTCTATTTTGAGCTATTTTTTCACTACTGTTACGAGTTGCGTCATTAACTAAAATAAATACTTTTTAAAAGTTTCAAACTATAAGAGTGGCTATAGTAGAAAAGGTTACGACTTATTTTACCTTCTGAACATCTTTTAAGATATATTTAAGCAAGAATTAATCGGTAAAAAAACTTTTGCTATCCTCAACTTGTTTCTAGACAAAAGGCGTATTTTCCTTATATTTCTAGATTTCAAGCTAGAAGTGGTTTGATTCCCTCCAAATTTTGCACTCGTCTTATTGATACCAATACACAACTTTTGAGACCCCAAGCCCGAGAGATTTCCAAAAAAAAAATTTTCGATCCACCCTATTGTTCAGGGATGCGCAAAAACAAAAAAAAATTTGTTTAAAATCAAGTATAATATCAAAGCATTGATGATCTATGTATATAAAAATCAATGTATGTCTGTATGTATGTTTGTATGTCCTTTATAGTTTTAAACTTTTCGAACCTACATTTACTATTAAACTATACCACGTTGATCTACTCACTCCAGGGAAGGTTTCTGAATAAAAATAATTTGAAATCGAAGCTTTCCAACAACTTTTTTGGTCACTTTTATGCTTAAAAACCCATATTTCATGCCTAACTTCAGGGCAAAACCACATTGTTGTAAATATAACAAGAGAAGATGTAACATTAATTGTTGTAGGCATATATTCTCGATTGTTGTAGTTTAAAATCCATTGTTGTAGCATAAACATAAAAGTGGATCCTTTATTTAACTATTTCCACATTTAGACTGGCGAAGCCCATCTGTAACACACCAAAATAATTTTTTTAAATGGACTGGCGAAGCCCATCTGTAACACACTAGAATAATCTTTAAAAATGGACTTGCGAAGCCCATCTCTAACGCACCAGATGATATTTATAAAAAAACTGAAACCCGGGTGAAGCCCGGGTCTAGCGCGTCAGCGCTAGTAATAATATAAAGAAACTAGGAAGAGGATGGAATAAATTCTTATCACAAACATTTTAGCACTGTAAAATGTCTAAATATTTTCCCTCACAGTGATTTAAAAGTTCACACTGTTTCAAAACCTCCCTTTTGCTATAATGAGACATTTAAAACTAGATTAATTTAAAGCTCGTGTTGGATGCATCCGTTTGAAATACTTGCCGAGACCTGAATTAAATTCTCATTAATGAGAGATTTATCATTTCAGGAAGTCATTAAAATATAACTCAAACAGATGCTAAAAGTTTGATACTGTTTTACTGAGAACATTAACGCTCGATTATGATGGATATTCTAAATTGAATTTAATTGGGAAGATAATTCTAATTTATAATAACTTTCTCTTTTAGAATATTGTTAGTGATTATTTCTTAAAATATATATTTCAAAACGCTTGTTGCGTTTGATTCTTCCGAAATTACTAAATCCTAAAACCTTGTTCTACTTAAATAAAACACAAATATTTTTTCTTAATAATTAACCTGTTGTTTAAACTAATCGATGATTTAAATTATAGTTGAATATATTCTTGGCTTTTCCATTATAGCTACAAACAATGGGAAAAATTATTTTTATTATATTTTAATATTTTTGAGAAATCTGTTTGAAAACAGCTCTAAACATATTTTTAAAGCTATATTAAAATGTAGATTAACAAAATCAAAGCTTCCAAACAACTTATAAAACACAAGACCCCTCTGTTTCTTTCACATATACTACTTAATTATTCCCTTACCATTAAGTTTCTTCAAAAGAGAAAATTATTCTCATTAAAGAAAGTAAGAACTTTATAAGTATCATCGTATAATTGTTTTGAAAATGTAAAAGTAATTGAAATAATAAATCGTATAAATTTTTGTTCGAATTTTATTATTTTCTTATAAAAGTATGAATGCTTTATGAATTTATACTTCACAGCAACGTTTCCTGAACCCAGTAAGTCACTACGCTGAAGGAGAAAGTGAGTAAACACAAAGCCTGTTCGGTTGATAGGAGGATACGCGAATCGTTATAAAAAGACACTATTTATACATGGGTTTAACGTCACTCGAAATTTAGACACCGCGATGGGAACTACTTTGTTAGTGACGTAGTAGGTTCAACTTAAATTGCTGTGTAGTATATAGTATTCTTATGGCGGTATTAGAAAAAGCTATTCGGATCGTTCAGTTCGTAAAAAACTGAGTGCTAAAAATTATTAACGTTGAGTTTAAGTAATATTTTGAACAGTTTATAAAATGCAAACAGTCGCTTATAACAGAAATTTAAACTTTGCCTACAGAATCAAACCTACTTCTTGAGTCTCACGTTCCTTTGAGGATAATTTAGAGAAACTCCTCTTAAGTTTCAAAACTATAGCATCACATTAGAGAGAATTACCGAAATGAAATAGACTGAACCCCAAAAGAATCAAAATTACATTGACATAGTATATGACCAGCCCCTCAGGCCAAAACCAATCCGTCTGGCCCCGAACAATTGGCGAAGAATTCAGGAGCATTCCTTCCCTTTGAAGGGAAGACAAATGACCCCTTTGATGGATGATCGGCCATCAATTAATTCTTACTCGAAAGGATATCGTCTGAGGAAAGGGGTTTGATGCACCCAATTACGAAAGATTGAAGGAGGGGCAGCCGTTTTGCTTTCGGACATGGTGTTTTCCAGGGTGGATTACACGCACCAGTCAGTGATTTGCTTGTGATCTCGTGAGGTAGTTGGGTCGTGTGATATTTTTGGTTGCTTGACTTTTTGTTAAAACGTAAGTTTATATGAGATAAAAAGGTTTAAAATATGATTAATTTAATTTCAAGTATTAATATTTATAATTATATTTTATCAATAAGTAAAGTAATAATCAGGATTAGTATTTCCATGTACTATATTTCTATGTTTTCAGGAACCTGGTATTGGTTCACAAATTTGAATTGATTTAGACTAAATGTGTCTTGCATATTTAGTAACTTCCTACATATTTTATCATATTCAATCCATAAATTCAAAGCTCAATAATTGTAGAATGTAGATCATCCTAAAATGCCGTCTCCATATGAACAACCCAGACTCAGTTAAGAAAACCTTCAATTACTCAAAACTACGTTCAGTACACCACTTATATTCTAACTCATTTAATTATTTCTAGTGATAAGTTACGTTTTTAAGAGATGAATATTTAAAACTGAACTGCAAAAGCAGCTTATGAAAGGTAAAATACTATTAAAAAATTAATTAAATATTTTCGAAGAATAGTTAACTACTAGTTCCCACTATAGATAGTCCCATAAAATATTCAATTATTACTTGAAAATAGATTATTTTCTACCAGGTGAATCTTTACTACTTTTACGGCCGTATTCACCTGTACCACCAGCGGTTAAACGGCAGTCAAGCTTTTGATTGGTAGTTAAAGAAGGAAAACTAGTTTTCCAATTATCAGAGGTTTGACTCCCAGTTAACCGCCGGTCAAGTTACCGTTGAATTCGACCGTTAGACTAGTAGTCGCCCAACACGAAGTTCGGAATAAACTTAGAGGATGCATCCGTCTTCAAAAAATCAATGCTACATAGCCATTCCCGAAAAAGTTCTTTGCCATTTTAAAACTATTCCAAAACTCTCACCTCTGCCCTTATCTCTCGCCCCTCACAAACAACTCCAGCTATCACGCAACTCTGGTAAGTTTTACAGCCGACTTCCGTAATTTTTACGGCCCTCTTTAGGGCGCCCTTAAAATTTCGGAGAAGGAGCAACATTCGAATTGCAAAGTTTTCCCGAAAACCTCGGCTCCTTATGATAAGACCGTTTGGCCCAAAGTGCGTAATAAACGACCTCGAAAAATAAACGACACGTGAAAGAACAATTCCGATTCATTAAGTTCGAATACCATCACATTCAGACCGCAAAGCTGTAGAAGCAAATGCTTCCTCGCCTTATTAGAGAGGCATTGGTATTTTCTCCTTTTCAGAGCTTGTTTTTTTATATGTTTTTTATTAAATCTGGAGAAAGTTATTCGTATAAAGCAAAAAAGATATATATAAAGCAAAATGGGCAATATTCACCCTTCAGGATCACGAGTCTTGATCCTAATTCTCAGGAGTCAAATGAAGCTTCGTAATGTTGACAAAAATCCATAAATCTTGTGTAAGGTTATTGCTTATTACATGTGTGTTCAAGTTCTAACTCTTTTCCTGATTCATAAAAGTAACCTGATTTTTCTTATTAAAAGTTATTTATTGTCAAAACGAAAGACTAATAGTATAACAAAAGTTTGCTTAATTCTTCTAAAATTTGGGTTACCACATGAGCGTTCAAAACTTTCTTTTTTTTGTTTCCTTAAACTAATTTGATATTTAATTTATTTTTAACATTTATTTAATTTTTTAATATTTTCTGTTGAAAGTTTTATAATATCAGAATGAAGATCGAAACAGACTAACAGACTTACCTAATGAAAGTCTTTAGAAAATCTTTTAGAAAATTTATAGATTATCAGTAATTATTCAGACATAATTATATATGTTCAGGCCTTCAAATCCTTTCTTTTCTAATACTTAAAAGCTACCTGATATATCCTAAAATAAGTTATTTAATCTCGAAAGAAATTGTGTAACAGACCTAAAAACTATTAAACCTATGAAATTACTCTACAGGGTGTATGACTATCAATGGAACAAATTGATGGGGTCGAAAATCAACCCCTAACAACCTAGGGTAGGAGTTTTATAAGAGGGCATGGGAGAATGTATTTATAATCCCCAGTAGAAACTGACAACCTTTTAAGATAGGATCAAAACTAGCAAAATCGTTTGGTTCCAATTAAAGAGCTGAAATTTTAATAATTTTTCAATTCTTAGGCATTAATTCAAAAAACCCTAGGTCGTTAGGGGAACACGTCCGACCCCCCTATTCCTATGTGATTTTGAGTCGTCTAGGTGTGCTCTACACCTCCTAGAAGTTTGTCTCATTGATAATGCGATACACCCCGTATGTTATTGAAGCACAAAAACTTAAGTGTAAAGTAGTTTTACTAATCCATCTCAGTATTTGAAGAAGTCAAAATTGTTTTTAATTATTCTACATACATAAACTAAGTATGCGTATCATAAATTTAACACTCCTTTCAAATGTATTCAAACACTTAAAAATAAAATTTAAATCATAAAACATCATGATATTCTTTTAAGTTAAAAATCTTAATTAAAATTTACTCACCCAATATCAGTTTCTCTCGAGGAGGTTCAACTTAAGAAGACAAGACAAAAAAGGACATTTTCATTCCTAGGAAACGCAAAAAAAGGATATATATTTAATTCCGACTTTCATTAAAATGTCCCAAAAACACTCCAAGCAGATGCGATTCTCTTGAGGAAATAAATGTCCACTGACAAAGGATTTTTTGACACGACTCTTGGTAGTAATTAATTCTTTGAAAGGGAAAGTCGTTTGTTTATATCACCACAATACATCTAATTTTTCTACTGGTGAGGAATTTTATAATGAATTCAAACCAAATACATGCACTCAAAAAGCATTGTTTCTTTCTTTACTTGTCTCGCTTGTGTTCTTCAAGCATGTTTAAATAGCAAACAAAAGGGGATATGAGAAAATTTTTGGGATGAATAAAAAATTTGACGGATCTCTGAAGTGGGAAATATAATCCTGGAACTGAAGGAAATATTATGTTCCTCGAGATTTTTATTCTTGGAATGTAAGACGTGTGCATTTAGTTTGTATTATGAAGTAATTTTTTATGAAGTACTGGTTCTTGGAAATTAATAATGAACAATAATTCTCTTGTTTTTAGAAGACTGGTGTGAAGAATATTAATCTTCTCTTCTTTGAGTAATTAAAATAATTTTATCGCTTTCATAGTAGTTATGAAATTAAAATTGAAATGAAATACCTATTGCGATATACCTAAATGAATGAGTGATTTTAATTAACTACTTGTCCAAGTAAAAGACAGTAAACATACCGTTTCTTACTAAAGCATATAGCAAAAAAGAGACGAATAGCATGCCTTTTTTCTAGTGGAACAAATACTTCTATATCTTAAGCATTCGATATTTTTTAACTTTCAAAATTTACTAGCTGATTATATTCCCGGCCTTATACGGGTAGACAAAATTATAGCTTTCTTGAGCTACCGCCCCCTGCTAGCTTTCTCTCACCAACCCCCGTAAATTGCCTACGCGGGACCTTTCGACTCGCTTCGCAATCTTCTCAAAACCACTGCACTCACTCTAAAAAACATTCGTAAAAAATGTTCCAAATTGAAGAATTTATTTTCTTTTTCTATGACTTAGGCGAATTTGAATTTTAAATCAGACAATCTTATGACATCTTGCCAAAGTTATTTACAATTAGTTACCCGTGTTCAAAGATCAGATAATTTTCATCCACATTAATTCTTAGTTTCTCAAAAGTCAGGAATTGAGCTTAATTAGTTGTTAGAGCAAATACAATCTATAGTTCATTTAGAATAGGCGCCTGAAACAGAATCAACGCACAAATACGCTAAATAACGCACCTCACGCAACTTCAGTGACCGATTCTTTTACAGTATTTTAACTACTTCTGTTTAGGCTGCCTTGTCGATGCACAGAAAAAATTTACAATGATAATTACAATAGTAACGGCTTCTAATACATTTCGCCCAGGCTCCTATATTCTAAATGAACAAAGTATAACTGATGCATTACCTAACATTAAAAGAAATATTATAGACTAAAACCCTTCGAGACTAAACTGCTAAAACCTTAGCAGAAGAAATGTCAACAAACTTTCCGAAAATACGTCACAAAAGTTATATCCATAAATAACACCATCTTAACCCTACAGTGCATACTGTAGCCATTTGGCTACACGACATTTTTCCCCATTTCCTACTCGAACTTCCATTTCCAAACGGCAACACCATGCAAAAAGTACAATAAATATATCATTTCATTGTACAGTAGAGCCCCGATTATCCGTGGAATTGGGTGGCAAGGGTACCGCGGATAGTGAAAATCGCGGATAACCCGAAAGAATACTAAAAATGAGGTGAAAACACAAAAAATATTTCAGCATAAAATCTATGTTTTATTGTACACAAAACATGATATGTAAAACTTTTAAAATATCTACAGTACAGCAGAAACCTTTGCTTCAACATCTAAAATCTCTCTAATCTCATCTAAAATTTGCTCTCATCATTAAACTTTTGTTTCTCGGCACTCGTGGATAATCCGCACCGCGGATCATCGGGGTTCTACTGTATTAGCATTTTAGACTGCCATTAGATGGCAGCAGGGGTACTATTTTGAGACATTTGTTAGTAGCTAGTGAGACGAAAGTCAAGACAGAGAAAACGCCAAAATAAAAGGACCATATAAATTAAAATAAAAAAATCTTCAGCTTGAAGAAAAATTGTTTTGTAAAGATAAGTTGTTTTTTTTTATATTTTTAGATCATTTGGTTTTATTTCACTTCACAATTAATTTCATAAGGGACACAAATTAATTTCACAAGGACAAAATTTTTTTGTCAATTAAAAGTAGAAAAAATTAAATTAATTTTTTTTGTATTTTTTTACTAATTTAATAGAAGTCAAATATATGATTTTCAAGTGAATTTAAAAAATCATGCATTGTAGGGTTAAAAGTCAATAAGATGGTGATTAATCAAAATGCCTTTTAAATATTCAGTAAGTCTACTTATAACTACTGTTAATCTACATTTTTTGCGAGTTTGAAAACGGATACCCTCTATAGATGCCTTGAGCTATTCAGATACAAAATGTTTCCTCTACGTCTCTAAGATAATATGAACCCGTGCCGAATCTACTCCAAATTTTTCAAAATTAGAGATTTCTCTACTTTGGAGTCATATTATCGTAGTGATAGAATTTTATACCTGAATAGGTCAAGGCATTTATAAAAAAAATGTAGAGGGTATCCGTTTTCAAATTCCAAAGATACAAAATTTTCTGTCATATAAGAGACACACTGATCATCTCCAATTGAGATTCGGCACGGATTATTGTAGGGGGTATCCGTTTCAAATTCACAAAAAAGAATTTCTGTCATATAAGGAACACCCACGTGTACATTAGGGTGGGTCAAAAATATTTTTTCACATTTTCCCAGGGGCACAGCGACAAAAGGGTGCCAAATGGTCTCAAACTAACATGTGTAAAATATTATTCGATTATAATAACTCTTTTTGCCTCCGGATTGGCCTCAAAGTTTCGATTAATATAGTAATTTCATGTAAAAATGGACGAACGAAAATCAAGCTTTTACCTCGATTGCACAAATCCGTCATGAATATAAATGTGCACAATGGTATAAAAATCATCATTGAAGACTATAAAATAATTATAAATGAAACCAGAGTTCAAATACTTGAGTTGTAATACAACATATTTTGAAATATCTCAATGGTTAGAACTGGCAATCAAAAATTTCTTGCTGGAATCATTAAAATGTGCGAAACCTTTATTGTCGGTTGAGTAGGATGGTAAAAACATTACATTTTTAATAAAAATGGATATGTCAGAAGGTGGGTACCTTTTTGGGGTTATAGGTTTCAACCCCAAGGAAAACATTTGGATAATAGTTTAAAAGTTGGGATTTCCTTGAAATTTCTTGGCATATTAGGAATAGTCAATCCCAAGTGTCCCCATATGATTCCCTAATGTCCAAAAATAAATTAAAACCACATTTTAAGAGTCAAATTTTGAAATGTTTTCTTAAGAAGAGCGGTAGATCCCGGTTTTCAGCTTAAAGCTCAGTATTATCCCCTAAGTTTTTAAATAAGTTACATTACTTTTCAAAACTCACTTGTAATTATCCTTAACAGTTAAATTTGTGATATTTTAACTTTTATGAACGCATAAAGGAATGCTAAGAAGCTATTTTGAGTCAATCCTCAAAGAAGTATAATTTCATGGGCCTGGGTTTCAGTCTATTGCTATAGCAAAAAATTAGGTAAATCATAACTGAGCGAATCATAACTGATATTGCCTATGAACGAACTATCCATTCGACAATTGTTTCAACATATTTTTGCGATCATATTTGAATCCCAAGACCAGCCAGTGAAATAACTGTCCGCTGAATTTCGAAAGCGCGGCATATTTATGAAAAATACAACTGTTTCTATTTTGAAAAATTAAAAATACCGTTTTATACTGACCAAACTTGAGGGATAATGTATATGAACTACCAATATTTAAAATTTGTACCACTGACAATCCACTGTTTGTTGGCAAAAAAGAGATTCATATTCTACGGCTCTTGTTAATATGATAGCATATTATTTTGGCACCTTGACAGTCGTTTTTGTATTAATAATGCATGAAGGTGACTAATGTGATTAAAACTGCTTTTAAATACCCTTATTTGTGAACTTTAAAGAGTTATCCACAAAAAAAATTTAATTTATAAAATTTTAAAAAAAATATGAAAAATTACATATTTTTGTTCTATTTGAGGCCAATCCGGAGGCAAAAAGAGTTATTATAAAGGAATAATATTTTACACGTGTTAGTGTGAGACCATTTGGCACCCTTTTCTTGCTGTGCCCGATAGAATTTGCAAAATTTTTTTTTCGCCATAGGAAAATGACCCACCCTAGTGTACATATTAAAAATTAGAATAAAATCTGTCATCTCCTTAAAGCAACAACTATGATCAAGTAAAACATTTATGCGCATGTTTCGTTTTAGTAAGAGAAGCATTAGGGTAAAAGTATGTAACAACCATCTCTCTGCACGGCTGTGTATGCTGAAGATTCTCCTTACAAAATGTGATCTATGTCACGAAATACTGCCACATCAAGCTCCGGAATGCGAATGTTTTATTATTCAAATGCGACAGCTTCCCTCCCCTCTCGATCAAAAAAAATTGAGGGATGCATTCAGAGAACTCCCCCGTTCCTCCGAACCGAAACAAAAGCCCTCTGGAAGTTTCGGGAGAGTTTCCGAGTTTCTCTTGTAAATAAATGCTAAGTTTCCCCTCTCGAAAACCATAGGAGCAGTATTGACTAGAGTGAAGATTGAATCTTTTTCGCTCTTTAAATGACCGTGCCAATATCTCGAGCTACTTTACTAGAGAACTGGATTTAGTGTGTTCACGATTCTAAAGCCCATTCAGAAAATTCATCGCAAAGTTAAATACCCATTTCTTTTATCACTTGGATCAATATATCGTGATTTCTCGTGAGTAAAAAAATAAATTTTTGCGGATTCTAAAAGCGAGTAAGATTCCGCATTCAATAAAACATTACACGTTTATGCTAGATGAGATTATCAACTATGTGCCACACAGTGTGAAAAAAACGGAGCTAAAGTGATATTACACCCACACACAACTATAAAACTTAATCATTAAAAAGCAAAGATGTACAGCAGTACATCTTTACGAACTTTTAATTTGATTTGTTTATCGTCTGTGTTCTCATCCCAATTTTCTGTCTGTTTTTACTGTTGCTTCAATCTTGAAAGATTTTTTTTAGGTTTGGAATTTTTTTAAAATATAACCTTGACTTATGCATATTTTGTAAACATAAATATTTTTTGTCTGAAACGAGTACAATTAAAAGCATTGACTTCTCATGGGAATAAAGGTAAAAAAAACATTTCCTTTTTTAAAAGAAAAGGTAAGCTGAAGGAAAGGTGATAAGAAAATAGTACACCATACAGGTCGGCAAAAATCCTATACCTGGACGTACTACATTAAAGCCCCTTTACGAATAGTCGTACCACCACAAGAAAAGTCGTACAATATTGGGGAGATTGTTATGGAAATAGATCATTCCATTTAATTTTGGGGGGATGGTAATTAATAAACTCTGAAAAAATGTTTTTCGCCAATTCTAAGAGACTATTATTTGTCTACCTCAAGTTGAGCTCTGGCCGTTGCTAGTTCACATGAGCGGTCATAAGGATTTTTTCTATTTTTTTAATGTTCTAACAACACTTTTAGTCATTTACCTAAGTCATAAAAATACAAATTTATGATTTTTAATGATCGCGATTCCTGATTTTGATCTCGAAATTTACGATTTATGAAACACGAGACATACTCAGTTTCAAAAAAATTAATAGTCACCACTCAAATTAGGCTTAATTTAAGTTTATATTTGAAAATTGAAATATTTGCAATGTGCATAAAGTTGGTGTGATAACGTGTAAAACAACGTTGTGACGTCACATTGAACTTGCTGGTCTACTTCCCACGTCACAGTAACGTGACTATATGGTCGTCATTACTGTAACACATTGCACCCTCTTTATAAGAATGTCACGGACGAATTAAAAAATGAGGACATGACTCTTTAATTTTTGAGTATCTGCCCTTTTTCAAAAATGAGTTCATGCATGTTTTCAAATTTGAGTAAATTTGGATCGGAGCCTGTTTGAGTGCGTGACATACTCAGATTTGAGTAATTTTTACTCATTTTTGAGACAGTTGTTTTAAGAGTCTCTTCTGCACAGTCTCTTCTCCACCTCCATGTAAGCACGCAAGGGTTGCCAGATCAAGATCTCTCTATAAAAACATTATCTCTATTAAGAAATAGGAGGGGATGTCGGAGAACGAGATTTCCAGAGGAGTCTCACGGTTTATGATTTAGAGAGCTCTGACTTATTCGGATGCTAAAGATACTTTTGTGTGGAAGCTGTACTGTTTTTATACCTAAATGGGACCGCACATTCCTTTAAAAAACAGAGCTGTCAGAGGCTCAAGATAAAGAGGTAATTTATTGTCTGGTGGAACAGAATTACCTCTTTGAGCACATTTTATGGAGCACACTCAAGTTCCAGCTGAGATTGTTTTCAGAGTTATTTGATTCGGAAAATTCCACGTGATGGCGCTTCGTAAATTACACCGTGAAAAGTTTATTGTACTTGAACCCAAGTTAGAGAAAGTACGACGATTTATTTAAAGTGGTGCTTAAGTTTTAGACTTTAGAGCTATTATAGCACGTAAAAAATAAGTTTTTTTTCAATGGCGCTTAAGAACACGTTTAAACATTCAAAAACATGATAAGGAATCTGCTCGAGGCTGATATCTAAATATTTTAGTTCGGAACACTGAATATTTTGTTTTGCATGACCTATGTTTAAAATCCAGACGAAATTTTTGAAAATTAATACAAGATTTTTTAATTTTGGTTCAAATGCTGGAGAAAAACACTTGGCCTAATAAAATATGACGTCACAATTCATTGTAATCCTTTTTTTTGAAGAAGGATTCACTTTTTGTTGAGTGGTGTATTTTAACATCTTAATTTATTTATTTCTTTGTTAGCAGCCTTCTACCAGAAAACAAATAAATGTTTCTTCTAACGTACTTAATTAATAGTAGCCCGTAAACCCTCATGAAAAACGTAGAACCCCCCAAAATAAATTATTACTATAAATTACTATCAAATAAAGATCATTCTCATTATCTTTTTCATACCAAAAATTATCTTTTTATTCCCTTCTCCTGTCAGTAAGTAAGATTTATTGCGGGAAATATTAAAATTATAGTTAAATAAAATATCTTTTCCTGTCTACAATCACAGGCAGTGACCGAAAAAAATACTGGAATTCGAAAAAACTCAGGCGGCTCTGATAGGGTGGGATAAATGTTGAATTAACGAGTAGCTAATAGGATTTCCGATCACACAGTTTCAGTTAACTGTAGCTTGTTTTTCTCAATGAGATCAAAGCATTCTTATCATCTTCAAATTTTTCCGGCTGGTACTTTATAAAAATCTATTTACCCTACAATGCATGATTTTTTAAATTCACTTGAAAATCATTTATGTGTCTTCTTTTATGGTGTAAATTAGTAAAAAAATACTAAAAAAATTAATTTAATTTTTTTCTACTTTTAGTTGACAAAAAACTTTGTCCTAGTGAAATGAATTTGTGTCCCTTGTGAAATTAATTGTGAAGTGAAATAAAACCAAATATTCTAAAAATATAAAAAAACAACTTATCTTTTCAAAACAATTTCTTTTCAAGCTGGAAATTTTTTTTATTTTAATTTATATGGTCCTTTTATTTTGGCGTTTTCTCTGTCTTGACTTTCGTCTCACTAGCTACTAACAAATGTCTCAAAATAGTACCCCTGCTGCAAATTACTGGCAATCTAAAGTGCTAAGGGGTCATCCATAAATTACGTGAGGTCAAAAAGGGGGGAGGGGTTTGGAAAAATCTCACCAAATCTCACCAAGGGGGGAGGGGGGTCGATTAAAATCTCACGACAACTTTTTTTAACTTAATTATAACTTAATTAGGTGCTATGAAGCACAAAATGCAAATAATTTTTAGAAAATAATTTTTAAAAGTTGTAGGTAAATCTCACGTGGAGGGAGGGGGGTCCAGATTTTGGAAAAAACACCTCACGTAATTTATGGATGCCCCCTAATACAATGAAATGTTATATTTTATTGTACTTATTGAATGGTGTTGTCGTTTGGAAATGGAAGTTCGAGTAGAAAATGGGGGGAAATGTCGTGTTGCCAAATGGCAACAGTATGCACTGAAGGGTTAAAACTACTTTTTCTGTTAGGTTTGAAAAATTTTAAAACAGAAATTATAATCACAAGACAGACATTTTACATTCACAATACTATTTTTCTAATGACGTTGCAAAGTTATTTAATGAGTCCTTCCAGATTCGGAGAACAAAATAATTTTCGGAAAAATAATTATTATGCGTATACGTTTAAACTTGTTCGGAAATTTTTAGTTTTTAGTTTTTTAACAAACATTAATTAACGTTTTATAGTTTTAGTAACAAATAAACACATACCAAATTATTACACTCTACTAGGTTCGAGGTAAAAAAAAGAATATATTACGAGGATAGCCAGACCCCCTAAGTGTAATCATGATGCTCACTGTGTAGAAGCTATTTCCAGGAAAATAATTTTCCCTGGCAAAGAGACATTATCTCTGTTGCTTAGTTCTCAGCAAGGCATAGTTGGTTGGTACTTTGGCCTAAAACTTCATTAACCCTTAGTTATTTGTTTTTAACTATTCCTAGTTTGTCATGGATCCCCAGCTGACGATTAAACCAAGGATTTAGTGTAGTACCTAACGACCTTCAGAAATAAAACACCTCATTTAGACCACTGAGTACAGTAATCAGTGGTTTTATAACAAAGATTTCTTGTATGAGGTCATTAATTTTTATGGGACAGGTAAAGTATAAATTTCGTGTGAATCGAAAATTTAATCAGTTAGTTTTATTATAGCTTATGAAGGTATATGTTATTAATTAAGATAAGTGTTAATTATTTTGAGATTTATGTAAAGGTTTTAAACTTTTTTAATAACTACAATTTGTAACATAAGTTAAGTTCGAGAAAGTAATAAAAACTAATGCCCGAATTTTATCTTAAATTATTCATTATTTTGGAAATAAAAGCATCCGAAGGTTTAAGTTGAGAGATATTTAGCAGACTTTGTTTTCGTAGAAAATCTAGGCTGTTAAACATTTCTTTTCTGTTAATATTTATGGTTCTTCCTACGATAATAGAATACCAAAGGAATGACTTGCTGCTTTCTAAAAAAAAGTACACTAGGGGATTTTGCTAAAACTTTCCTTTTGAATACGAAACCACTATTTTTAAGCCGAAACAATAAAGATAAGCACTGCCGTTTGTCTATGGAAGATTTCTAAAAGAAGTAAACTTTCTCAGAAAATTGCACTCTTTCCGAATTCTAAGCTAGTTATTTTTTCACCGGCATCTAAGGCATTTGTTTCAAGAGTTCCCTCTGTTTTAGGTCCTAATTTGTTTTTCTTTTTTTTTCCAATTAGTATCAGAAGAGCAAAACTTTTAAATGGGAATTTAGAATGCCTCTTTTCTTGCCTTGAATTTGAATAGATGTCTTTAAATTAAAGGAGAAAACTTCGAGACTTTTCTTTCCATTGAGAACAGGTGTTTTTCTTCAGGTGTAAAACTTTTGTTTTCACACAAATGGAGTAATTAATAATTAAAACACTGTTAAATATACTGGTCTTATATTATTTAATATTGACTATTGGGATACAGACTATTTACAAGGCTACCTCCCAGAAATTTCAACAGTTGTTTATGTACTACTACTACTGCTACTACTACTACTACTACTACTACTACTACTACTACTACTACTACTACTACTACTACTACTACTACTACTACTACTACTACTACTACTACTACTACTACTACTACTACTACTACTACTAATACTACTACTACTACTACTACTACTACTACTACTACTACTACTACTGCTACTACTACTACTACTACTACTACTACTACTACTACTACTACTACTAAAATATTTTCCTTGAAAATTCTACTGCGTTACAGATCTCCCTGGGTGTCATCCAAAAGCCTCAGGTATCTAGAAATGTGTTAATGCACTAATTTTTAAAGTCAAATTTCAAAAAAAGTTTCTCGGGTGAAATTGAAAAATTACTTAACTTTATGAAATTGAATCCTAGAAGACACATCGATATTTTTTCAATTCTATAATAAATTTTATAAATTTTGATATTTTTTCTCTTTTTATGTGGTGGCCCCAAAAATGAAACTTAGTTTTAAAAAGATTTTTAATAATACTAAATAAACGATAATTTCAAATGAAGATGCAGTAATACAAACAAAATAATATAGCTTATAATTTCGGAAAATACACACTTAACCATGGGAGATGACATCTTATTCATCTTAACCCCAACCGTTCGCTCACAATATTTACTGTAACGCTTTTTTTCGGTAGTTGCACTTATAATCAATTCATTTGTTACGCTAAATATTATTATTTTACTGGCTTATTAACTAATAAACTTTTACCATCGATCATAAAGGAACTGGTTAAAATGAAAATGGTATAAGTCCACTGAGCATAGTTATAAGTAATTGAAGGTTTTCTCTAACGTCGTGTGTGATGTTGGTATGGAGAAGACATTTTTAGGCACCTGTAACTCGCTGCTTTTTAACTTAGGACACTACCACATTTAGTCCAGTAAATCTACTGAAAAAAAAGGTCAAACCTGTAAAAAACTGCAACATTTGGTTTTTCAACGGTTTTCACTTGGGAATGACCTCAATAATAACATACTAAAAATCGGACAAAATCGGTCAGCGGGAAATTTGATTTTCTTTTAATTTTTAAAAAATGTCCGAAAAAAATTTCAAAAAATCAAATTATAGTAATCGAGACTTATGATACATGTTTATAGGCTATTTTTCAGTTCTGAATACGAATATACCATTTAATTTTTTTAAAAATTCAAAATTTCAATTTTTAAAAATTAATTCAAAATTTGGAAAGTCGAAAAAATTAAAACATCGCTCAAAACCACAAAATAATTGCAAAAGAAATAATTTAAACGGTTTTGGCTTAGAAATGACTTAAATAATAACATACTAAAAATGGAAGAAAATCGGACAATAAATAGTTAAAATTTTTCAAATTTTAATTTTTTTGGCTTCAAAAATCAACCTTTTTAAAAATTCTTGTTAAAAACGTTTGAGGCATTTTCCAAGGTTATTTTTCCATGGATGTTGTAGGTATATTCCTCTATAACCTAAAAAAACCACAATCGGTGATTAAATCATTAGTTAATTAATTAATTTATAAAAATTAACGTTGAAAATACAAGTAAAATCTTTCAATCAAGTGATACAGAAAATATTTAGACAATATTTGATAATAAATCATTTTAAAAATAATTAAATTGAAAAAAGACAAAATATCTTTCAAAAAATTTTAATTTTAAATTTTTTAAAATTTTAAATTTTGTAGTATATGCATGTGATACATGTCTCTAGGCTATATTTTAGTGCTGTTTACGAATATGAAGCCAACTTTTCAATAAAATTTAAATTAACTGTGGAAAAACTGAAGCAAAACAAAAGTATTGAGAAAAATGCTTCAATTTTTCCACACTTATTCTAAATTTTATTAAAAAGTTGGCGTGATATTCGTAAACAGCACTAAAATATAGCCTAGAGACATGTATCACATGCATATTCTAAAAAATTTTAAATGTTTAAATTAATTTAAAATTTAAATTTTTTGAAAGATATTTTCTCTTTTTTTAACTTAATTATTTTTAAAATGATTTATTATCAAATATTATCTAAATATTTTCTGTATTACTTGATTGAAAGATTTTACCTGTATTTTCAACGTTATTTTTTATAAATTAATTAATTAACTAATGATTTAATCAATTGTGCTTTTTAGGTTATAGAGGTATATACCTGCAACATCCATAAAAATGACCTTGGAAAATGCCTCAAACGTTTTTAACAAGAATTTTTGAAAAGGTCGATTTTTGAAGCCAAAAAAATTCAAAATTTGAAAAAAATTAAACTTTTTTTTGTCCGATTTTCTTCCATTTTTAGTACGTTATTATTTAAGTCATTTCTAATTGAAAACCGTTTAGGTTATTTCTTTTGCAATTATTTTGTGGTTTTGAGCGATGTTTTAATTATTTCGACTTTCCAAATTTTGAATTAATTTTTAAAAATTTAAATGGTATATTCGTATTCAGCACTGAAAAATAGCCGATAAACATGTATCATAAGTCTAGATTACTATAATTTGATTTTTTGAAATTTTTTTCGGCCATCTTTTAAAAATTAAAAAATATTTAACTTCCCGCTACCGATTTTGTTCGATTTTTAGTATGTTATTATTGAGGTCATTCCCAAGTGAAAACCGTTGTAATTTTTTACCGGTTTAGAAACAGATTGCCTGGACTAATTAGGTAAAGACCTAAAGACCTAAAAGAAAATCAAATCCTCACTGATCTCAAATATTGTGTTTTTGAACTAACACCACTTTCATTCTGAGCAGCTCAAATAGATACTCCTTTTGAAGTTTGTATATCATTTCTCTTTCGAGTCTTCGTTCAAACAAATCCCAAGCAACATTAATTTCTCCCTTAAAAGGCGAAGGCCTCCCACTTTGGAAAATACTTCCCTAAAAGCTCCGACTCAGTGTGCACTCCGTTTGTGACATTAACTCAGTTCTCGGGAGTAAACCAAAGGGTAAACCGAGAAGGACCCATGATTGCATTAGAGCCAATCCGGCTCCTAACCCCCCATTGGTCGGTTCCTTGCCCCCTGAGCCAATAATCGATGGAAATCCCTTTTTCATTAAAGAATTGCCTTCCTCTCGGAAAAACAGCCAAAGCTTAACAAAGAAAAAGGCAAGGAGGCTGTCAATAATAATAATAAGAAGGGCAACCATTCATTGATCGAGTGCTTTGTGACATTCGCTAAGGCGAGGAGAAGTAATGCTTATAAGTACTTATACTATGATCGAGTTCCGTGCTCACACAACTCTGACTTTCTTCGATCCTGGGGGCTGCTTTACACCAAGTTGGCCCGAACTTTTAGTGAATAAGTTCACAAATATGCTGTTTTGAACGATTGCATAGCTGGTGTTTTTATATAATGAACTCTGGTTTATCATAATATTTTTCCAGACTTTTCTGTAAAGTTTTCAAATATCCACTTGGTTTTTCAGTGGTTTAATAATAATTTTTAATTCTTATAAATCAAAAATGTTTTTGAAGTGCCGACTATAGCTACTGTAATTTACGATAGAATTAATTAGAAGAATAAAAATTACGATTGATACGCCTCACTTTTGGTGGGACAGTCTCTCTTTTTGCCTCTCTGTCCCGCTGACCGAATGTCCCGACTAAATGCCCCACTTTTTTATAAAAGTACCACCGAAGTCCCGAGTTTCATCAAACAAGAAAAATATTAAGTAAAACTTAGATTGGGGGTAATCTTTCAACAGTTCTTAATTTGTAGGTTCAATTATTATTCATTTGTTAGTTGATACTACAAAATTTTAAAATAATTGTTTAATAACTTATCTTATTACATAAAATGATGTGAGTTCAGGGATCTCTTATTAGATCTCTTATTAGGTTCAACTCCATCTGGAAGATTTGGTGATTAGCTTTTTGCTTTTTGCAATGTTTGTTTCCTTCAAAAGAAGTTTGTTTCCTGCGAAGAAGAGTCAATCTATTTCATTTGTCTGTGAAAATAGTTTAAACACTATTTAAAAAATGAAATTTACAAAATCTTCTGGGGGTATTTACCTCTCCCAGAGCAGTGGGAGAGGATCCCGAAAGAGACGGAGTATTCAAGGAGAGGTTTAATGTCGTAATTTAAACTTATGTAAATTTGTGACGTCAACGTCTGTCTTGTATTATAAATATTGTTGATTTTAATTTTATTTTTATGTATGAATAGAATTGCTTTATTCGCCGTAATAAAGGTGATTCATTTTACACCAAGTTGTAGCTTCCTTATTAGTCCAGACGAACTGCGAGTAACAAATGCAGTCGAATCCGCTCACAGGGCACTTAGTTTAGAGTTTCAGGGCGTCGAAGTAAAATTTTAAATTATTTTTTTGGAAAATTTGATGATTGGATTGCTTATGATTAAAGGATAAAAAGAAAAAAATCTTGAGAAAATCTCTTATTAATTTCATTATGCCCATCTTTCCAACCACTCTCCTTTCATCTTGTGTGTCTGATAGATGTAATAGGAAAAACATATCTGTCAAAGAGCGCCGGGGATCGTTATTTACTGTCATGTACGGTTCGCGTGCTCCTTGAGTGGGATAATGAATTGGGTTCCGTCCCAAAGAATGTTTCCAGAATGAGACCCCAAAAACATCTGTTGAGGTCTCAGATATATAATTCTAGAAGAATCGGTGAGGTGGAACTAAATAATACATCCCCCGGATTAGAAAGTTTCATCAATGGAATTTTAAACAGAGTTACAAGTGGGATAACGTATCATGTTTAAGTATACCGTATTACCCCACTGAAAATAATGTTAAGATTTTTAAAGAGAAAAATGTTCCTAAATGACTTAAAATATTATGCAGATTTTTTTCTGTGGATTTTCTGCAAAATCTAGTTATCAGATATTCTTCAATACGAAGTGTTCTATAAAACTTGAAATATATTCTGCAGATTTTTTACTGCGGATTTTTTGCAAGACTTAATCTTTAAATATCCTTTGACAGGAGATGGTTCCAAACAATACTAGTTCATTCGAGAATATGTGATTCATACATTTTTCCGATTTATAAAAAGAAAATTATCCCTGAAACATTAACGGTATACGACTAACATAAAACAGCCAAAAATAACTGTAGATAAATATGATAGTTGCTGCAATAATATAAATTGTTTTGTATCTGTTCTAAAGACATATTTTTTAAATTTCTTATGAAACTAGGGAGCTACCGCCCCCTGCTCGCTATCGCTTACCAACCCCCGTGAACTGCTGACGCAGGACCTTTTGGAATTGCTTCGCAATTCCCACAAATTCCAACTCCCTAAACTTAATACACTTTATAAAACAATTAAACAATTTACAGAAAAAACGTCAACCAACTTTCCAAAAATACGTCAACAATTCCCCTCCATGAATAAATCTCCCTTAAAAGTTTGAATATAATATATTAACCCGAACTTATCAAAAATTTAAACGAAATATTTTTTTAAAATATTCATCTTAATTATTTTTAATCTATGATTATAAAAATAATAAATTCTAATTGTTTATCAATATTAGGACCAAACCAAAACAATTATTTTAAAGTAGCTCGTTAGTATAATATGCCTAGTGTTAATCATTCATATTTTTAAACCCAGAATTGTTAAACAATACCGTTTAAGCAATTGAAAATCATAAGAGACAAAACATCACTATGTTTACAATTAATTTCGGTAAAATCACACTAAAAATTATAAATATTGGCAAAAAGTGTGAAATTTTAGTATCAAATGGCGTACATGTAAGTTTTTAGAATATGTTTTTATCAGTCTTTGAGTGATATTTCATGAAGAAAACACTTTTTTAAAATATGAAAAAACATGTTTCATCATAAAATATAGCGTCAATCGGTCGTTGTGATTGGATGCATAATAATTTGATTGATAGTACTTGCTTTGTAACTGCGACCTTATCCGTTATCTAAAAAATAGAAATATTTTAAAATTGAGAATTTTTTTTGAAAAATCGAAGGGCTTACTCGGAAATCCGGAAAGAATTCGGACATTTTGATACCGTATATGTGTTATTCGGTTCAGTAATTAAAAAGCCTTTCTCTGGAAACCGTTCACCAAAAACTTTTTTTTAGAATAGAGAGACAATTATTTTAATTTTTTTATGAAAAGAATTAGTTGCTATAGTGAATCCCCTCTAAGCCCTTCACTATTAATGGGGGTTGAAATCAAAATTTGTTTGATTGATAAGGCTTATTTAATAAAATTTTAAAAGTTTACTTTGGTATGGACCTTTTGCTTAAAACGTTTTCATGGTAAACTTTGTTTATCGGATATAATTTTTTTTGGAAAATTAAGGACCTCTCAAAAGTCTTTAAACGTTTCACTTTTAAGTTACAGAACTAAATATCAGACTTCGTCACCACACTTTTTTTTATTTTCCACGCATTCAAGGAATACCTCAACTTAAATTACGTCTAATCAAAAAGAAAAAAAGTTACTCAGCCAGAATAAAAATAGAACTCAATAAACAAACAACGCCCTTGTCTTGGATGATGTGACATTTTGACATCAAGACATTGAAATAAACAACCAAAATATGACGGGGAAATTATAAATCCTTTTATCTAATGGATGAATGTTTCGTATCAGAATGATGTCTCGTAAAAGACTATTTTTTGGGTTACTATTGGTTATTTTGAAGTTATGTAAGTCTTACTTACCCTTAGAAAAAAATGCGTATTAAAATGTTACTTATCCTTAATCGCAATGCTAGTTCATATGTTAGTTATGGACCTGTGAACAACTCTTCTTATTTATATTGATCCACGAAAAAAATTTTACGAAGACGTACGTCTGGGATTCGAATCCCCGCTTGACATGTGTGACGCTTGTGGGACGAATGAATGTGACCACTCTGTAAAAAGGGGTTGTGCGAGCGAATATGTGTGTGGCGCGGGTGACAGTACCTCACCTCCGTGGCTCCGGTCCTCAGGTACTCGCTGTGTAACGCTAAGTAGGTACTTCTTAGGGCAGTTCAGTGGTTAAAGATATCCAGTAGTACCCGCCCATTGGAGAAAAAAGATTTTGTCATAAAAAACAATTAAATCTTCATTTACATCATCCAGTAATTTATCTATGGGTGTAGTCGAGAAGAATATAATATGAATAAAATGTTATGTTAATTTATTCAAAAGATCAAAAAAAGGTTATAATACCAGAGAGAGGGAAAAGTGCATGGAAAATATGAGGAGCAAACAATCAAACCGTGTTTTCTCCAAAAAAAAATTAAAATGAGTTATTGCTATTTTCATGATCTCCACATCAAACTGCACAAAATAATGCTATTATCTTCAACTAAAACAAGTTTTAACCTATTCTAAAACTACTTAGAACAGGTATGGGCAACCTTTTCGAATCCGCGGCCGGATTCAATGATTATAATGACGTGGAGGGCCATAGATTAGATAACCTAATATTTTTTAAGTAAAAAATTAGTAGTTTTATTACATATATTTACGAAGATTGATACTAAAGTTAAAATTTAATCTGGAATTATACAATATATTGATTACATACAATAATTATAATGAAGTTACATTAATCTGGACTATAATAACATTATATACAATAACTATAAAGTTAGTTACATTAATCTGGACTAAAATAATATCTTGAATACATACAATAATTATAATATTTAGGTTACATTAATATGAGCTAAAATAATATTCAGAGCTCATAGTAATAAAAAAATATTTCAGGATACACTTTTAACAATTGTTATTGCATGATACAAGAAAATTAATGGAGGAGGAATTAATGTTCAGGAGGACAGATTAACTTTAGCAGCATTGAGAATGACTACACTGCCAAGTTAGGGTGAAACAGGAGGGGAATATCAACCGTCGGCGATCGTCCGTCGTGAAGTAACAACTCTCCCACACTTATAGACGCATCCCATGAACGAAATATAGTTGTACAGCACGTTTTAACTGCTAAAATTAAGTTATTTTCGGGGGGAAGTTCTGTATCCCCTCTTTTGCTCTTGTTGACGAAAACCAGAGTGATTTTTAGTACAATTTTTAAAATGTTCCACGGGCCGGATCAAATAACGAGGCGGGCCGGATCCGGCCCGCGGGCCGTAGGTTGCCCATCGTTGACTTAGAAAATTGATGTTTCAATCAAAAAGTGTTTCCTCCAGAGCCTGTTTTCAGTCAAACAGTGATTCCTCCAGTCACATCCAATCATAGCTGTTCTTACTCGTCACGTGACCCACTCATTTGTCAGCGTGAAGTTGGTGATGTAAAAATATTGGTGGGGACTTTTTGATACGAAATCACCTAATGTTTATTTTAAAAATTTACATAGTATATCAGAAATAAAAAGAATAGTTTTTGAGAAGAGTAGGATTAATTTTTTACATTAAAAAAGTGTTTTGTCCATATTGGAAACATTCAAACCATGTTTCCTCCTATGTGTTCGATCAAAACGTGATTTCTCCAAATTTCAAATGTATTTTTTAATAATTAACATTAAGTTGTTAGGTAAATTATGACTACAAATCTTCTCAGTTACTCGTCATAGAACTAAACAAACGATAATTAGGTTTTTAAATTAGTTATTTTTTAAGTTATTAGTTTTTTGTGTTTCCTGAAAATTTGTATTTGAAGGAGAAAGCATGGTTTGATTGTTTTCTCCTCATATAAAAGGGTGTAGGTTTTACTATACTTTTTATACTACTTTTAAAGTAAATTTATTAAGGTGTCAGTTCCCTCCACCTGTTTCTCCCAACACCTCCAAGTCCTTTTCCCAACCCACCATGTCCAAAAATCCCACAGCTAGTCATTTATTCACTCTATCACTCTAATGCCTTTGCATGTATATGAAAAAATATTAACAGATCTTTCAGTTTTAAGACACAGTTTTGTTAATAGAGAGCAGCACATACTAATACATTTGAAAGTGTGGAGGAAATTATTTGTTTAATGCTTAAATTAATAAATCCGTAAATTTCAAAGCAGATTTTCGGATAAATAACAAGTTTTCAAATTTCTTTAGGAATGAATATATTTTTCTTTTCAAAGAACTGTGATGAACAATTTCAACCAGTTAAGTTTTTTTTTATTTTATAAATATGCAACAAATTTTAATTTTTTTTGCTGAATTATGAAATTTTCATAATTTTTTGTTGAAAGTTATTTTTTTCTCCACAAAGAAGTGGGTTATTAGCCATAAATACAACGCAAAAATAAAAAGTCATTCTTTAATCTTTTTTCCTCGGCAATATGAATCCCGAGAAAACAATTTTGATGAATAGGCCATAAAAATAACTAAAAATAATTCTTTGTAGCTTAAAGAAAAAATTTTCTCGCAAAACATCCTTGAAATTTACAATCTTTATATTCAGTCTAGTCTCTTAAGAGACACGGGGCTAATCTACGAGATTTACAGCTTAAAGTTGACTCAGTAGAAATGACTGTCCATTCGATCATAAAATCCCCGCAGTAAAAAACGAGACAGGAAGAACTCTCTGTTATTTTTAAACTGTTATTGTTAATTTAATTTGAAGTAAAAAATGACAATATATTCCAAGGTTAATATTTTCAAAGAAGGTAAAAAAATAGTTTAAGGTTTGGGGTCTCTTGATTAAGTTTCTAAGAACCGCACTTGCTTTCCCATGCTGTCTAACCGAGGTAAAAATTTTCTCTTTTAGTGGAATTTTCTTCCTTTTAAAAAAGTTCTCTCGAATTTTAACAGAATAAATAAATATCAATTAATGTACCTGATTCTTGATGAATTCTTCTGACTTCTATTACTACTGATAATTGATAAACAAATAAACACATTTTATCAGTCTAAGAATTCCATTTTGTGGTCTTAAAAATTCATAAATGTTATCTCACAATTGTTGTTAACAGTTTCAAGAAAAAAATTCGCCAATTTTATCCTTGAGCTATTGAAATATTCTTTGTCGCATTGAGAAAAAAACTCATAAAATATTTAAAAGCCATTAAATAAACATTTAGGCTAAGCGCGCACTAGAGACTTTTGTCACGGCGACTGACTGAGACAAAATTATCACCCTGGCTATTGCAAGAAGCTAGAGCGCGCGCATGAGGCGACGAGACACTTGGTCGATTGCCAAGATCTCGCCATAGAGATGCATTGCTCTCGAGTAACCTAGTGTTATAAGTCGCCGCGACAGAAGTCTCTAGTGCGCGCTTAGCCTTAGTATAAAAGAAATCCTCAATTTTTTAAAAATTTTAACTGTGCTTTGGTAATGATTGAATGACTCGAATCCAGTTTTATGGAAAAACTATCTATCAACTATTTGATAAACAATCATCAATATAGATGAAGAAAATATGTACTTAAAATCAATTTGCCCATCATTTAGTTAAATTTTGAAGGATATTAAGTGAAGAGAGACAATAATTTAAAAATTTTATAAAGAAGAAATTATTTTGAAGTCACTACCAGGATTTTTTTGTCATCCAAATATGTTTTTCTGGTTTGCTGCTTAAAAGACAACAGTTTTAATCAGCACATCGTTTATTAATTATTGACACCCTAATATACGCATAAATTAATTTCTAAGTACGGTCGATTTCACAAATAGTACTAATACCCATTATCTACTAGCTGGTTTTTACATTCCTTATTTTAATGTATTAAAATATCGCAAAAATCTGAGCAATAAAACATATTCTATATTTTTTAAATGGCGTTTGATTATTAAAAAATCTCATTTTTCAACAATGAAACACAAATATTATTGAACCAACAATTGAAAAGAAATTTTACAACAATATGTTTCAACAATTGTTAAATAAACAACAAGATTTTGTCAGTTCTTCCTAAAATTTTCAAAGAGAGACAACTCTTAAAACCATTGCTATAGATATAAGCTTGCGAAAAAAATTGGAAGTTCTGCAAAAAGAATTCAAAGAAAGAAATAGTTATAGTAAAGTTAATTCTATCAAATATTTCCTAGTTCTCCTATATTAAGATAGTGACCCTCTTAGTTTAAAGAAGTTATTATTCTGATTGTTTTCATTCAAAAAGAAGTGTTACTTAAATTTAAATATTAGATTAAACTTTTAACACGCTTTATTTTCTCAATTTTAAGAATTTTGCTCTTAATTATAAAAATATTTAAGTACATTCATTAACAATTTTACAAAACTGCGGTATTTTAAAAAGATGTTAAAGTAATGCAGTTATTTTAAATTATGGATAACTCAAATAAAAAAAATTTTCTTCAGTGTTAAAGAAACAATTTCCATAAAAGGGGATTCACCGGACAACTCCCTTTTCGTTCTTTACTTCTTTTCATGGGAATAGAGGGAGTCGGGGATCTCACCCACGATTTAGTTTTAATAGAGAAGATAATAACAGTTTGCTCTAGAGCAGCGGTTCCCAAAGTGGTCCATTTGGACCCCCAGTGGTCCACAGTGACTTCCAAGGGGTCCACGGGCATGAAAATGAAAATGGGGGTCCACAGCATCTTCTAGGGGGTCCACCCCGACTTTTTTCACGGGAAAAATTTCAGTAAAATGGAAAACTTTGATAAGTTTCAAAATTTTGCTTTTTTTATACTTAATCAAATTTTAGTAATATGAAAAGTTGGTTATCACCGAATCCTCGCAACGCGAGCAGGGGCCATGGAATCCTTTCTCTTATCGCGGTGGAGAGCCCCCGGCCAGCCTCGCATAATTCAATTTCATAAATTAAAACTAAATTTCCGTAATGTATGATAATTTTACTTCTTTTCAGAGTTGAGCTTAATTAAATGTTGTTTGTTACCTGCCATATACTAATTGTAATTATTTCTGAAATTTTATGATTTGGTGAATGAATAACTCACTCATAATCCATTAACTTTGACAAGTTTGCGACCAAAATTTTTATTTTTAAAGCTAAAATTTTTTTGTTCCTTGAAATGTAAGGATATTAAAAGTTTATAATTGTTTTTAGTTTCAAACTTTTTAAATGTTTGATTTTTATAATTTCATTAAAAATGCTGTGCCACAATATTAATGGCAATTTTATTTCTTTTCATAGTTGAACTCAATTAAATATTGTTTGTTAACATGCCATATACTATAAATTGTAGTGGTTTCTGAACTTGTATGATTTGGTGAATGAATAACTCACTCATAAGCCATTAACTTTATTAAGCTTGCGCCCAAATCTTATTAAAATTAAAAGTTTTTGTGTCTTGAAATGTAGAGATATTAAAAGTTTAGATTTTTTTATTTCAAACTTTTTGAATGTTTGATTGCTATAATTTCCTTAAAAATATCATGTAACCATATGAAGGCAAAAATTTAAAAAAAATGGTTTTTAAAAAATATGTAAAAGTGTAAAATCAAATGCTTATCGATGCAAGAAAAAAAATACTTGAAAAAAATTACAAAATTTATGCGTGGTTTAGAAGTTTATAGCAAAAACATAAGATTTTTAGCTACTTTTTGAACGGTCCCTAAGACAGGGGGTCCACAGGGTGCGAAAAATGTCGTCAGGGGGTCCGGGGGCCAAAAAAGTTTGGGAACCCCTGCTAGAGGAAACATAAACTCAACCATAAGCTTTGTTTAATTCAGGAGTGAAACTAAACCGTTGAAAATCATTGTACTTTATTGAGGAACGAAATAGGAAGGTCAAATTAAAGTTTGAATTTCGTTCCATAAAAAAATTAAACCTTTGAAAATCCTTGGCTTTTTGTTCAGGAAATAAATTTAAATATTAAAGTAAGATTATATTAGTTCCTGGTAGAAATTAAAACTGCCAAGTGGAGTTTATTTTAGTTCCGGAATTAAACTTGAGGTCTAAATTACAGTCCATTTCCCTCCGGGGAAAGATTAAAATGTCACAAAGCTTTTAATTTTTTTCTGGATTGAACGAAATTTGTAAAAAATCACAAATTTTTATTTTAGTTTAGGTTCATTTACCAGCCCTGTTTCATACGCAAATATTTTAATAGTCTATTTCGATTAAATAACTTAATGCTATTTTTGAATGTTTGTACGGTAGTAGTAGATAACAAGAACATTTCGTTATAATAGGTATTACTTTTGAGTAATTTTTTTTTAGTTCTTCTGAAGGTTTTTAATGCCAGTCCTTTTTGAAGAAGACCCCAGGGAAAGACTCAAGAGGAGATGGAAAGGACTGCCTCCCTAGATGAAGATTTTACCATCTTAAAGGCAAAAAACTGGAAATCGATTTATAAGAAGGGGAGAAACTTTTAAGGAAGCACACAAAGGACTATTGTGCCAATGAGGAAGTTGCATATGTCAGATTTTCAAAAACAAACAAGTGTTTCGTATGGTTTTTTGTAGTCAATTTTTCAAAAAATGTACAGGTAATTAAATATTTTAATTTAAAAGTCGAGAAAAAACACGTGACTGAAAACGCTTATTGTTTAAAGATGTCAACAATCATACCATCAACTCGATTGCTTTCCAACAAAGTTTATCGTATACGTTTATCGTATCACGTCAACATACGATGATCCCAAACAACTCTTGGCGTTTTCGCGCGCTTTTAAAAAGTGGATTTTTGTTAATTTTTTGGCAATCAAAAAATTTCTCGATCGGCCTCAAATTTTAGGTAGTTGCTTATTTTTGCAAGAAGCAGATGCATTTTGTTGCTTATGCAGATGTTGTTTATTTTTTTTTCAGATGCAGGTTTTGCATTTTGGTAAAAGAGCTACAAAAGTTTCACCTCTTGCGTGAAAAATTTATATTTTTTTCAATGAATCCAAAAATAAGCTTGAAACAATGCCAACTGGTGTTGCTTTTTTATTTTTGGACCTACTAGCCGAAAAATTCAGCTAATCAAATGACTCACTAGTTCACACTGAACCCACTCGTTTTTTCTGGATCACTCTGAAGGTGGGTCGCCAGTAATAAAAGCCACGATGCGTCCCAAGATTAGATACTGCCGGGCCGAGGGTCTTGTTTAAAAAATTAATCAGAGATGAATGAAGTGGCAACAAACTGAGTGATCCCGCTGTCAACGCTACCTATCGCTCAACTCACGAGTTACGATCCCCCTTATCTATCCAGTGCTGACCGCTTTTGGTCAAACGACTACGAAGGGATGATAAGATTGATGTATGAAAATCAAAACGAGATATTAATAGATATTATTTTTATAAGCGTAACAATTTCTCCGGGCTACGAAGTGTGTCGCAAGAGAGGCACGGAATTAGCAGCGCTTTCTCTGTGTTATTGCACGTTTTGGGACATGATTATTATGGTGAGATTTTGCACCAGAACGGCAGTGCATGCATGCCTCGTGGAGAAGTGGAGATGCGACATTGGTGTTTGTCGTACCATTTTCGACCTTCGCTGAAATAATTTGAAATGCATCGCATTCCCACTTGTCCGCTTGCGCACTACACTCTGTACTGCTGTCGGTCTACTACTATTCGGCCCGAGAAATAAAAGGAAAGTAAATAGAACTCTTTCATAAAATTAGAAGAAAAAAAATTTTTTTCGTGCCGAAACATGCCGGGGCCGAATCGTTTGTCTTTATTCAACAAAAGAAACACAAAACTACACAATAACACTGAAAAATTAGCAAATTTAGGAACTTTTTCTTTTTTTGAGGTCTGAAAAAGTGCTATTTTCTCATGCTAATATCTCCGCGAATATTTATGATGTTTTGATAAAATTTATTTCAGTCAGTTCTTAGTAACGTTGGCAATACTAATACTCTCTTGAAGTTTTTGCTCTATCTCTTATAGATTTTAAATTAATTTTTTAACTCTTTTACTTTGCCGCTAGGGGCGCTGTAAGTCATCTCAATGGAATCTCCAGGGTCACTTACTTAGGGTCACTTACCTTATTTCCGTGACCCTAGGACACTTTGGTTCCAAATAAAACCCCCGAAACGGACATTTGAAACACCCTGTACAGGGTGGTCCTTAATTCATGGTACAAACTTCTAGGGGTGTTAGAGTACACCTAGACGAACAAGAATTGGTATAGGAAGGGGGGTCGCAGTTACACCGTTAAAGAGCTAGGTCCTAATGTAGTGCGAGAGCGTTAAAAAAGGACGTTTTGCCAAGGCCCGTTTAACGAAAAAAAACATAATGAAATGAAAAAATTTATTGCATGAGGTACAGCAGTATCCGTACTACTTACATCATAAATTTGATAGAAATTGAACCACTTTCTAAACCGCGGAGTTAGTTTCAAAAGTGCAATATTAATCTTTTAGTCAAAGAATCACATTCCTTAATGGTATTTAGAAAAATGATGATCGGGGAAGGAATTTTCAATGATCTTAACATGGATCATTGAAACTGTTTGATCATTGAAAATTCTTTCCCCGATCATCATTTTTCTAAATACCATTAATGGAACTCCATTGTTTGACTAAGAGCACGTTTTAAAACTCACCCCACGGTTTAGAAAGTGGTCCAATTTCTATCAAATTTATGATGTAAGTAATACGGATACTGCTGTACCTCATGCAATAAATTTCTTCATTTCATTATGTTTTGTTTTCGTTAAACGGGCCTTGGCAAAACGTCCTTTTGTAACGCTCTCGCACTACATTAGGACCTAGCTCTTTAACGCTGTAACTGCGACCCCCCTTCCTGTACCAATTCTTGTTCGTCTAGGTGTACTCTAACACCCCTAGAAGTTTGTACCATGAATTAAGGACCACCCTGTATAATTAGGTTCTTATAATATGAACCAGTGTTTCTTAACTTGTGGTCCGTAGGAGGATTACAATTTTCATTGATTTAATTAAGTATCTAGTGATCCTTGGGTATGAAAAGGTTGAGAATAACTAGTATAAATTATGTGTCATTTCGACATTTGTGGTCTGTGGGTAGATTTCAGGTTTTATTGATTTGGTAAAGTGTCTTGTGGTCTGTGGATATGAAAAGTTAAAATCACTGATATAGAAACAAACGTTTACTTTATAGTATAAAAACATAAAACGACCTTTAAAATCCCACTCATCAATAAAGATTACAGATGAACGCTGTTGAAGGAGTCGATCATTTAGCTGACATAATCAAAGTCTTAAAAACTATCAAATCTTTTTTATATAAGTCTGCAATTTATTCTTCTCTTTTAATATTAAACAAAATTATAAAGAAATTACCTTATCAATACTACGCCTTATTGTTGGAAGATCTTTCACAGCCATTTAAAAATTTCTAAAATTTTTAAAGAAAAAAAAACTTAAGATGATAAGCTAATTTACCATCATCATTTGTGTTAAGAAAATTAGCTTGTGACTGATATCTAACAAAAACATTCCTTATGGTGTTTGTGTGACCAGAGCTGTATTCAACACTAAATAAATCAGAACGATTGATGTTTTTTCTTTTACTGTAGTAAAAAGCTATACAGGAAAGCAAAATACTGTAAGGAATTTCCTGTAAATGTGTTTCTTTGCAATAACACAATTGTTGCGGAGAAGTAAAAAATAGTACATTTCCATTGTAGCCTCAAGCTACATGAAAAGATTTGGTGGAAAAGGTTTTGAAAAGGATGAAGAGTTTAGTGACTACCTGGTATGAATGGACGGGCGGAAGAAGGGGTGTATAACATGCTTTTAACAGAAACCTTCTGCTTGTAAACAGAAACCACAAATATTTAAATAAAAGTTTGTGAATATAAGTGTTTTGAAATTTTTTTTCAATAAATGTTGTGTTTTTTCATTCATTTCTTTAGCTACACGACCATGTTACTTTCTCGGTTGTCTTCATATAGAACACTATTTATGCTACTAAAACTAAAAAACTTGGGATTTCCTTGGGGACCTTTATTTAATACGTTTTTTGGTCAACATTTTGTCAAAACAGCTATATTTGGATTTGCTTTTTGTCTACTTTTGTGTGATGAAATAAAAGATTGAATCAAAAATAGTTTAAATGATAGGATTGTGAGAAGAATGGGGTATTTAGTTTTAAATGTCAGTCTGACGTGACTACTTCAAATGGCACGCGAAGTGAATATCAGTCCTCAGCTCCGCAATCTTCAGTCGACAAGCTGATTCCATGGAAAAAGCAACAGGTGAGAATACCTACTTTATATTAAATTCAGCGATTTTGCTGGATTCGTAGTTTTTCATCGATAAGGCAACTTGTGTTCCGATTATTGACTTTATTAAATAATCGTTTGTTTTCTTAAATTCGTAATTTATATTCTTTGCTTAGTAAGGAATACAGCATAAAGACGTATAATTCATACACTCCAAACTAATTTTGCTGAATGAGGACCTAAAATCTAGATTATGCTCTATCGCCTAAATTCTGTGTTAATTTTTAACAGAGAAGGATTATTTCGCAACAGGACAAAACAAGATTCCCAACAGGATTCTCCTCAGAAAAAAATTAGGGTTAGCGTAAGAGTATTATTAGAATAAATTTTGGGTAATATAGGTAATAAAAGAGAGGGATACCTATAGTTTTTAAATTGGAATAGAATGGTAAGAGGTTATCTAAGTAAATATTAGCAAATACTCCTAAAAGTAAGTAAGTCCCTGAAAGTTTTTTTCCAAGCTACACAGCCTTAAACATACCGTTTTCGAATTAAAAGCACGTCCATTCAAATTTTAAGAAATTAAAGGCATTAAAGTAATTACTTATATCTGACGACTAATCGCTCCGCTTAATCCATATTGTGACATTTACCATGATGTATAGATTTGACAGTTTTCCTACCCTAGTAAATACAAATAATGACTTACTAATTATTCACATGAATTACTGTGAGAACACCGATTTTGCAATATCTTGAAAAACACTGCTTGATTATACAGTGAGCCAGGATAATATTTTTGAGAGGTAAAACAGTTTGAATAAAACCAGCAAGACTGGTTCTATTTTAAATTATAATTATATTTATTAACAAAAATAAATTACAGCAGCCTGGCTAGTTCTTTCTAACAATCCACACTGAAACAGTCTTACTTGAAAGTAAGCCGGTCTTGAAAGATGGACAGAACACATCAGAATAATGGAGTTAAATAGTTCAGAAAAGTAATTGAATATATATAGACTTGAATAAATACTAATAATATGTTTTATTTTTGAACGCATTAAAATAAAAGAATTTAAATAGAAGAAGAATAAATAATGTTAAGTTCATCTTTAGAATCACTAGAATCTAGATCTAGTTGAACGTTCAAAATTAAAAATAATATTTAGAAATGAATTATATTTAATCTTAATAATTAAAAGTCACACGCAAAAAAATGGTGGTCGTCTATCAACCAAACCAAGTTCGGTTGATAGGTGTTTATTTGTCAAAACCGGGGCTACCGTTTCCCGAAACCCCGCCGGTCCGTTTCTTTCAACCCAAGGCATTCGGTTACTAAGTTCGATCCTGAGAACCGCTCTGATTCGTTTGCTATACCATTTGCGCGGCGCCACCTATCGATCCCGCCCGAAATCTGCCAACGATGGGACCCATCCCATTAGGCTTAAGAGCTTAAGACTTATGGAGATGAAGGTACGTAAAAGATTTCTTTCCTAGTATTTATGTAATTTTTCAACAAAAAATATGTGCTTGTAGTCTTGAGTTAATACTATTATGATCGTAATAGTTTGGATGTTTACCATCCGTTAGTTGAACTGAAATGAACTACGTATAGTGTTATGTGAATCACATATATCGGTTAATGTTGTCGAAATTTGCCCCCATTCTCTTAAATATACTGGGTTTTTTTTAAAATTTAAATTGCCATAAGTACACAGGCAATCATCTCTGCTTTCCTTGCTAGTGAGTTAGATGTATAATTTATAGGTATTGCATTTTTTTTATTAGTTATACTTTTTGTAGTGTCTAGAATCTTCTGGAATGCTCTAAAACTCTATTTTTAAGACAGTCATGGCAATTAAAGTTTTCTCTCGCACATTTATTTGGCAATCACTTACCTGAATCTTTTAAACTAGGCAATATATGATTATAAGAGTCATTTCTGCTTCTTATGATCATGGTTGATATCGAAATTGAGACAGCTCCCGATCTCTTCTCAATTATTTATAACGTATATTTATCATGTGATAAACACATTGCTTATGTTATTAAAACTACTAGGATTTTCTGTGGCTTAGAATACTGAGCCACAGAAAATCCTAATTATAGTAGGTGTAATTTTGAATTTCAAGTATTTAATCAAAATGTTTTGGGAGTACAGCTTTAGAAAGAGTCCTCCAACTGCCATGTATTACCAACAACTCAAATGATGACTGACAACCCTAGAGGTCTTAATCATTAACATAATATTAGGAACTGCCTTAGAATAGGTCAGCTGTTGGCGCCGGCTGAAAACCCTGCCGCAGATTTTTCACGCAGATTTTTTATTTTTCAGAAATCATGCCGAGCAGATTTTTTGGCGACAGCTGCTCACTCAAATGACCTTCGGAAACAAACATGGGTTACCAGCTGTTGCATCATTATTCTGACGGGATTCTGGAGTAAGTAGTACTGAACAAACCAATGTGCAACTTAAAACAAATAGTATCTTTAATATGAATAAATTGAAAATTAGGTACATTCGGACTTAAAAAAGTTTTAACCTTCCCCGAACCTAATAAAATTTTCCCAAACCTTACGTATTACTCCTATGAAGCTGGAAGGGGCTTCTCCCGAATCAGATTTGTAGGTTCAGGCACTTTTTCCAGGTCCGGGTACATACGTACTAAGCGGTTGACCATGCCGCTTAATTTGAAAACATCGCCAAAGAGAACACTAGACTTTAACAACATCGGAATACAAAATTTACTCTATTGATTAAACAATCAAATTCAAAAATTAAACTTTACAAAGCCACAGGGAAATGCTATAATTAAATATTATAATAATTATGGGTGACTTCACTATTTTTGTTATTAAAATTGAAATAAAAATATAGTTTCTCTATCTTATTTTCTATTCATCCTGTTTTCAAGTTTTATATTTAGCTATTTTAAGTAAAAAAACATTGTTTATTTAGTTGCTTTGTTTTTGGGAACTAGATCTGGTAATAACTTAAAACTCTTCATAAACAAATACTCTCTTGATATACCGCCAACTTGGCGACAGCAAAAAAGCGGACTTATTCTAAAGTTCAGGGCTCCCATTGGCGACTAAAAAGGCGACTATTGCTACTATTTTCGAGGTTGGGCGACTATGGAGACTATTTTACGCAAAAAAGGGCCAAAAGCGACTATTTTCAATGATTTTCGAAGATTTTGGCTACTTTTTTTTAGTTTGGGCGACTATTTTCGTTTTTTTTTGTGTTTTTCAGGGATGCAAGTGCTGCGCCGATTTCGCCAATCATTGTACCCTGCAACAACTTGCTCCAAAAACACTTTATTGGCCGAAATTGCGCCAAAAAGGGAATTTTCGGACGAATTGTGCCAAAAATTGGTTTTTGACCACAGTAAAGTTGTTTTCTTTACATCGCATAACTACGCAAGAAGCCGACTTCAACTTGGCGCCCGCGTTCACGAAAGCAGTCGCGAGATACGGGACAATCCGCGAACAAAACGAAACTTTCGCGAGAAGTCGCGATCTTACGACTATTTTACTTCCCATATTATTTTCGAGAAAAATGACGATTTATAACGAAAAGAGCGCGAATTTTCGCGGAAGTTTCGTTTGGCTTGCGGAGTGTTTCGTTCCTCCCGCGACTTCTTTCTTGGACGGCCGCGGGCGCTAGTTGAATTCGGCCTTTTCTTGTGTTGTAAGCGCGATGTGGAAAAAACAACTATTCAAGGATTAGAAGCCATCAAGTCGAGTTAAGGATCGCATTCTGTGGGAAAAGTCGAAAAATAGCGATTTTTCGCGAAAGTACTTTTTTTTTGGCGCCTAGTTGCAGTTAGCTTTTTTCATATCGTAATTGCGATGCAGAAGAAACTTAAGTGTGGTCAGAGGAGCCTAATAAGTCTAGTGATCTTTTTTAAGCAAGATAAGATAATAATACAGCCCTTTTCAAAAAATCTTGTTAAATTATAACTTTTTTCAGTTTCAGATATGATATCAAGGGGTTGGTAGGGGACCTGTCACCCCCCCAATAAAAAATGAAATCAGACTAGGTGTCCAAAACAAGCTAAAACCATATTTTATAGGGTCAAATTTTTAAAATTTTTGAGGGAGGACCCCCAGAATCCCTTTGCACTTGGATCTCTATAATTCAAAACTTTTTTCAAATTGTAAGTTTATCAAAGTGCAAGTTCTGCCAAAAATATATGTCCAAAAGTCAAGGGCGGATTAAAGGGGGGGCGACCGCCCCCCCCTGAGAAAAGAGGTAAAGGTGGATAAAAACGTGTTAAAATACTGTTTTTAGGGTTCAAATTTCCAAAAATTTTCTGGGGGTGAACCCCCCAGACCCCCCTCTTGGATTTTTTTGTTAACCATAAACTTTTTTAACTAATAGGGTAATGAAAACAACTGGTTTTACCAAAACATTTTCTACAACACGGACGGACATATTAAATGATACATCAATGCATGAAGTTAAAGGGGCTTGAGGGAACTTTTAAGTGACCTGGTCTTCTCCCTTAATGGACAGTTGCGCAATAAGAATGGTTGTGGTTGCGGTGCTCAAGTTGCCAGTTGGCTTGTCTTACCTCTTTCTTGAAGTTGTGGGAATTGATCTAGTTTTAAAGCTTATCAGCCCAAAAGCTTAAATATAGGCAAATATAGAACCTGATTTTTTGGTAGTGGAAAGTTACACCACATAGCGACGATCTCAACGTTTACGTGAGAGAAAACGTTTTCACTGAAGATGCCTGACAGTTTCAGGTGAAACGTCTGAGCTTTTACCAGCAGGACCTTGGCAATATTGCCCGAAAAATCCTAATTTGAATTTTGCCTGCCGAAAAACCCTTTCTGTTTTGATTTTTTTGTTTGCAACGTATTTTTCATGGGAGTATATAAGGGGGGACGAGGGGTACCTGTCCCCTCAAGACTAGATATACCAAAGCAAGTTAAAACCCAGTTTTTTAGGGTCAATTTTCCAAAAATTTTAAGGGGGGGAGGACCCCCAGAGCCCAATTTTTACTTAATCCTTTATTTACAGTTTTTATGTATATTAAATTCATCAAAAAATCGAAATCCTTCCTAATAATGTGTCCAAAATTTGGGCTACGTGAACCAAAAAACAGTTCAAAACCCCGTTTTTAGTGTCAAATTTCCGAAAATTTTCTGGGGGAGATCCCCCAGACCCCACTTGATACTTTTCATCTCCCAGGGAGGCCTTACTATAAATTGAATATTCCATCTATCCGCCCCCTCCGAGAAATTTGCATTAATCCGCCACTGCCAAAAGTTGGACCTATTATACAAAAACTAGTCAATGTCTTGTCTGTCAAATTTACTACATTTTCTGGGGAGAACCCCTAGAACCCCCCTTTAGTATACTTCAAACTCTATTACTTACATCTTAGCTTATGTTAAGTTCCTTAAGATGCAAATTCTACTTAAAATTTTATAAAAAAAAGCTGCACCTGACCTGTATTAAGTCTATTTTTACCAGGGTTGGCTGGTTTGGACCCAATTGGGTTGGACCCAATGGGTTTTTTCAAAAAAACCCATGTGAAAAAACCCACATTTTGGACCCATTTTTATGTTTTTCCAAGAAAAATCAAGATTTTGGTAGTTCCTTCAAAATTTAATGTGTTTTTTCAAAGTTAAGGATATTTGTAAAATTTTAATGTTTTTTTTTTCAAAAATTAAACTGTTTTAAAAATTAAATGGTGTTTTTTCAAATTCAGGGATTTTTTAAAAAGTTAAATAGGTTCTTTCATTATTCAGTGGGTTTTTTCATTATTGAATGGGTTTTTTTCATAATTTAGGACGTTTAAAGTAGTGATGGGCAGGTATCGATACCAAATACTTAAGTACTCGATACCTATAGGTATCGAGTGTATTCGATACCCACAAAAGTATCGATACTTTATTGACATATTTCGTTTTAAATTTTTCAATGAAGTAATCTTTATAATACTTACTGTAGATCAAACGCAGCCTGTTTCCGTTTTCATTTTGCAACGCTCAAACCCAAGTCGTTATCATCCGCGAGAGAAATTTGACGCGGCTAGGTTTCCCCCCCCCCAAATCCTTCGCCTCTATCCACCTCCAGGCCCGTAGCTACGGGGCTTTTTGATGGATCGCTTTCAGTTTTTTGAATATTAGTCTAATTATGGATAGGCCCTAAAAAAATTGTCCCTTCAGGTTCATTTCCCGACATTGAAAAAAAGTACTCGATACCTATAAGTATTCGATACCAAAGTATTCGATACCTATAAGTATTCGATACCAAAGTATTCGATACCTAAAATTATCGATTTTGCCCATCACTAGTTTAAAGTTAAAACTAGATATAAAAAATAAGGAAGATTTTTTAAAATTTCAGTGGGTTTTTTCAAAGTTGAATAGATATCTTTCAATATTGAATGGGTTTTTTCAAAATTTAGGATATTTATTAAATTTTAGTGGTTTTTTCAAAATTTAAACCAGGTTTCAGTAAATAAGGGGTGTTTTTACAATTTCAGTGGGTTTTTTCAAACTATAAAAACTTTGAAAAAACCCACTTAACTGTGGAAAACTTGACATTATTTTGACAGAACACATTTAACATAGAAAGAACTCGCTAAAATTTGAAAAAACCCACTTACTTTGTAGGAGAAAACCACTTAATTTTGAAAAAACCCACACTTTTTCCGAAAAAACCCAGTTTTATTTGGGTTTTTTCAGGGTTTTATTGAAAAAACCCAATAAAACCCAACCCAGTTGGGTTTTTTCAAAAAAACCCGGGTTTTTGCCAACCCTGATTTTTACTGTTTCTTTTGCCCCTCCATGTCCCAATCAACAATGTGAGTGCCCTCCTCCCAAAAAGGTTGTGCACCCCTACGTGCATACAAAAAGATTTGTCAAAAGAAATTAAATTTGTAAGAATAAATAAATATCCTTTCATATTTTCTAATTATGGGTGGAATGTTATTGTGTTCCTTTGTTTCAATAACACATCTTTCCCATGAAATTTTAGCAATTTTTTTTGCTTTTGGGACTCAGGTTGACAACAGTTCACTGCGAACATTGACTTTCTTCAGTTTTTGTAAATGGCTTCATTTAACTAACATTTATTTAAATTTCCAAAACTGAGGGATTGGTTCAATAATCTAACTTAGCAAAGTTTTTTTATCAGAATTATTTCCACAATTCACTTGAATTTTCAAGTTATAGAAATTCAATTATTTAAATTGGTTTTAAAGGCCTAAACATCGATACAATTTTCCCCTGATTTTTGACTCTGAGAGGTTGGCAAGTCTGATTCAGTTACCAACTAGTGAATTAAAAAGGTGCTTATGTAATTTTTAAGGATTTCAAAAAGTTAATATGTTAGGCTTATAAAATAGTTTCTGAATTAAAAAAAGGTAAAATACTATTTTACTCCATCTTATTTTTGACCACTAAAATAAAGTTGCTCTAAAAGTTCAGTTTTCTTCTCCAAAATGGCATTTTTCCTGCCCTGAAACTTGATTTTACTGCTCCAAAATGGTATTTTTCCCTGCTCCAAAGGTGCTCCAAAACCCCTGTTGGGCACTTGCATCCCTAATTATTCTATTTTTGTTTGATTTGTGATTTTTCTTAGTATTTTCAGCTTTTATCTATTTTATTTGAAAAATCTACTGCTATTTTTTATGGGAGGATTTTATTTGGGAAGGCTATTTAAGGGGACTATTTTTTGTAATTTGGGAGACTATTTAGGAGACTATTTTTCATATTTGAGGAGACTATTGCTACTATTTCTGAAAGTGTAACTCAATGGGAGCCCTGAAAGTTGTACCATAGGAACAGCTTTAGAAAAGGTCCGCTTTTGGCAACTGCTTCGCCATCTTGGCGCCGGCTGAAAACCCGGCCGCTATGTTTAAAGTTAGTCTGCTCGTTTGGCGGTAATGGTAAACTAAACAGGGGAAGGCCTTATCTCCCTGGGGTTGGAGAGCTGTGGGTAAACATGGCGACTGGTAGACTCTTATCGAAGCTGTGCCAAATTTTATTATATGGGGCCGTTCAAATATTACGTAAGCACTTTTTTGGGTCATTTTTAACCCCCCTCCCCCCTTGTCAGCAAAGATAAGCAAACCTCAACCCCCCCCTCCCCCGAAATTTTGACATCCCTATAAGTAAGAACTGTTTTTTTTATTTTTTCCTTGAAAATTAGGTGACTCGTTCAAGGAGTGTCCTTTTTGGGTGTAACCCTAAGGGTTCAAAAATGAGTCGAAACACTATTTTTCGGGGTTACAATTTCAAAATGTTAGGGTGGTCCATCTCCAGAAAAAAGTGCTTACGTCAGAATTCCGAATTCAATTTTTTGTTACATTTATTTTTGGTTGAATTTTGAAATTATTTTTGCAAGATACAAGATATTTTCGAAAATGCACCATCTTAAGTAAGCATCACTCATATCCCCCCTTCCCCCTTGTCAGCAAATAAGCAAAGAGCAAACCCCCCCCCTCCCCCCTTAGTTGCTTACGTAATATTTGAACGGCCCCTATATTGTCACTGGCATCATCGAAAAACCTTGTATCTCAGATTTGGGGAATATACAGTACGAGACAGATTTTCACAAACATTCAAGGTACAGTTGGGATAAGCGTCGACCAGCCGCCATGTTTACCCACAGCTCAAATGATGACACACAACAATATAGATCTAATTTGAGCTGTGAGTAAACAAGGAGCCTGGTCGACTTCTAGTCACACCAGTGTAGGTGTTATAATACGATATTTTTACTCAGGCAATGAAAATGGATTTTGATATTCTGAAAAGTAGAACAAAAACTAAGTAATTCCATGCAGTATTACTTGTATTTGTATTTCTACTAGGATTATTACAACAATTCCCTCTTTGGTGTCAATATGGGTCAAGTTTTATTACTATTCACACAATGATTAATGCATTATACCAAGGATTCCGACCTTTCATTGTCACATTCATTAGTGTGAATAATTTAACAATTATCTTATACTCTGTTGACTCCCTAAATTTGAGATACAAGTTTTTTGGATGCCAGCAGTGTTTTAATTATTATTTCAGTATGTGATATTATATGATAATTTTTTTTATTGTAGCTGCTCTAGGGGGGGCCGTCTTCTTGCCAACTGCTGGATCTGCTTCTCAGTCCCGATTGACATCTGTCTGGGGCAGAGCTTCTGGTTGATCCTCTGGGTTGACCGCTTCAGCTCGTTCTCCATGAGGCAAGGTGCCCCTCACAGCTGCAATGGATGCAGGAAACCGCATCAGAATATGGAGTCGCAAAGCGCGTGTTCACCACTGCAACTTATGGAGCACTGCTTCTCCGAGCTCTTGCGAGGTGCCCCAGAAACCGCCATTCTCGGCCTCTTCTTATCCAGCTTGACATTCACACCGAGGATCCTGGCAGGGCTGGAAAACCTCTCGGGACTCCCTGGAAAACGACGGCAAGGAGCTTCTGTGTCCTCTTGCTTCTCATCTGACAGCTTGAAACCTGGTACTCTTGTTTCTTCAAGTCTGCGTGATTGTCGTTGGTAGATGCTGTTGACTCGTCAAAAAGTTCTCCAGGTTCACTGGTATTCACAGTCGGGCGCCACATTTTTTTAGACGACTGAAAATCCTTCGCCGAAGCTGTTAGTGTGCGCCGCTCAGGTGACAGTGTTCTAGAGGTGTATCCATCACGACCAGAGTCGGCACCATCAACACTTGTGTTGCAGGACGAGTGTTTCTAGTTCAGGGTAACAATGCAGTAATAGTGCCCTCGTATCGGAAGTTACACCCATAAATATTGCTATAAATCTGACCAAAGGTACTTTTTCCTATTACTTTTATTGTTATTAATGCTTATAATATTTTAAACTAAAATATGCATTTATGTGATCTTTCTCTCTGGTGTTAATAAAATAAGTTTATTTGAATTTGAATTTTTTGTTTAAATATGATTCATTCACATTAAAAAAAATTAATTAATAAAATTATTTATTATTCAATAATTTACCTGTTTTTGCTAAGCCATAACTGCCTTAATATGTTTAAAAGTTATTTTGATACAGTAAAGCACCGTTTATACGTCTTTCAAGGGACCCGCGTATAAATGAAAAGACGTATATTTAAAAACAATTTTGATTATTTGAATGAATTGGGACTTGGCGAAAACGACGTATAAATGTGAGACGTATAAATGGTGCTTTACTGTACTATTTTTTACTTCTATTAGAAATCGTTCAAATATTTTTTAAAAAGTTAAGGGTTTATAAGGTAAACAAAGTCAAAAATAGTGATATTCTGCATATTTAATGAAAATACCCTATTTTACATACTTGAAAAGTTTTCAAATTTTTTCTAACTTTGAGTCCTCAAAAAGTACACAAGAAAATTTTTTAAAGCTTAGCTCCAATTTCATCTGGTTCAATCATATCTTTACCTTTAATTATCTGAATTATTCTCTTTTCTTGTTCATCAGTGTTCTGCATTTCTTGTTAAATGATTTTATTGTGTTAAATTTGATCTTGAATTTAGTATTTTACAGAATTGATATGTTGTGTTCTTTAAAAGTATCACAATTTGTGACAAAGATATTTGCATTTTCTGAATATTTCAAAAAGAAATTATAAAAATAAAATTAATTTTTTATACTGAAAAACTGTTTGGTTTATTTATTTTTAAAATAAACTTGAAGGTTGATATTGAGGTAATACATCCAATCATAATTCCATTCTGTCCTGTTAAATGTCCACAATCTGTTTTTAATTCTTTACAAAAATTTTACCAAAACTGCTAATTTAACCAATTGAAATGTAGTTATATCAATGACAGCAATAAAAATTAGGTAATACTTGGCATCCAAAATATTTGGGTAGTATTTAATTGGACTTGATATCTTAATTGAACTGATTTTCCCAAAGTTGAAAACTATCAAAACATTCTTAAATTCTTCAGGATTAGCTAGACTCAGGAATTATGAAAGTTATCAGAACAAAAAGAAAGCAAAATGTACCAATTTGTAGAATTGCTGGTAAATTCAGATAATTTATTATAAATTTATGTGTGTAAATAAAAACATGCCAACATTGTTGGATTGAAGAGACTTTTGCATCGGCTAATCTTTAAGTAGGTATCCTCAAATCTGAAATAGTATCTTGAAGTTTTATATGCTTTGAATCTAGTATTTATTGGTTGAATTTGAAGATGATGGATAGAAGCGACTGATCCATATGTGACAATTTCAACTTTTAAAATTCACTCTTTAGCTATTTCAAAATTTGGATGAAAGATGTAAGTAAAGACACAAAATAAAGTTTTAAATGCAAGGTAAGTACTTACGAGCTTCTATTTTTAAACTCGATTGCAATTTTTGAAAAGAAATTCTTAAAAGTTTGTAACATATAGTAAACAAAACATGTAAACAGAAACCTCCATCGGATATTTTTGTAATTGGTTGGATCCTAGCAGAGCCCACACCCTGCCAAAAATGGCGATAATTCCGCCATCTTGGTAACCCTACTTTAACACACAAGATTGCGCTTGGCGCCATCTTGTTCTGGTTTGGCGGTTTATTTTGGTATATCGCCAAGGGTGTGGGCTCTCCTAGGATTTTACCTTGTAATTTAATATAAGTATGGTTAAAAAAAGTATCAAATATGTTTCTAGAAATATAAAAGCATGGGTAATTTAAATTTAAAAATACTATCCTGTATAAAGAAAATCCGTATATATCAGTATTCAGGTTATATCAACCGTATTATTTCCATTTGCGCCAATCGTATTGACAACGTATGCTCCAACCGCTCTGTATGTTTCCCCCAAACGAATTCGAGGTTCGCAAGCCGTTAGTCACAACCGCTCTTTTCGACTCTCGCAATCCCACCACTCCCATTCGAACCGGTGCGGTCACTGCATACGCGCTGTTCGTTCAGTCCTATAGCGACAGAACGGTGCGGTTGGGAGATACGCACTTTCCGTTATGAGAGCAGAACTGTTTTTTGCGTGCACAGATTCTGCAACAGGGATGGATATTGGAAGTTTTTTGGGGGCATATGGAGTAAATTTATTGTATTTCCTCTCTATCTCTCTCAGTGGCGGATCCAGGGGGTGGCACTCTGGAAAGTGCCCCCCCTTGGACCCAAACAATCACTCATACGTACGAAAAAAAAGTCTCAAAATGAGTTAAAACCCTACTTTTACTGGTGAAATTTCCAAAAATTTCTGGGGAGGACCCCCATACCCCCCAGAGGTATCAAAAGAAGATCTTGAGTGATACTTTTTAGAAAATTCCCAAAATTTTGAAATTTTTCTCAAAAGATAAAGGTGATGGTCTGAAAAAGTGCCCCCCCCTTGCAGCCGTGCTGGATCCGCGCCTGATCTCTCTATGGTCAAAAAATGAATATCTGACTTTTGGGTAGATTTATTCACAAATCCTCCTCTACACCAAAAAAAACTGAAATCAAAAATTTATTGAAATTTTCTTCCAACAAAGCATAACTCGACAGTTTTTACTTAACCACGACCAAACGCATACGTATTTCGGACAAAGGTGACAAAAAGCGGACGTATCATGGAAGTCAGCGCTGCACGAGCGTTGCTTCCATTCAAATCGAATGGCTTTCCATATTTGTCCCAGTCGGTGTTTACCAAGTTGGGACGATTCCAACTCCGAGTGTGCGCAGAATGGAGATCGTAAGAAGTCGGCTTTTGGTATGATTACGACTTCTTTCGAAACAGGTGGATAGCTTATCGGGGCACAATTGAAGAGAGTTCCGCTTTCGGAATCAGAATTATCTTCTCGTGTCGCAAGTGGGGTTTGAAATTAGCTGGGAAGACGCAAGACGTCACCGGCGGACGATTTTTGCTCCATTCCAGAATCTTTCAGACACGGATTTCAAATAGAGGTGCACTAGATCATTTTTTAGGATGACTTGGAATTTTTGAGTAAGGGACTTTTATCGGTGCCTATTACATTTGTACTTTTGAGATTTTGTTAAAATAGATGTTATAATTTAGGCAAGGTAATATTTGAGTGCATAAGATCCTGTTTTGGGGAATTTAACTAAGGTGACGGAGTTCAGGAGCAGGACACGCACAATTGCTTACAAATATGGCGTAAAAAATCATGCTTTAGGTATTCCCTGCATTTGAAATCATTGCATGGAGTTTAGAAGTATAACATCCTTTATAAATAACTGGGGAATTTTTTACTAAATGACTCTCATATGACCGATGTTAACGTTCCGAATGTGTATGGAACTCCATTATCAATGGTGGGCGACTGTACTCCCTTAAACTCTTTTTACTGTAGTTTGATCCCGCGGGTCACATATATCCATCTTATGGTATGAATTTCTTTGATAATTATTCCCAAAAAATAAATTATCCTTAATTTCTAGAAACCGATAGGGGGTACGGAAATCAAGAAGTTAAATTTTGAAAGTTAGAATCGTATTTGCGATTAAAATTTCGAAATTATGACGGATGACAAAATGTGAAAACTTGTGACTTATTGGGGGAACTTTTAGGAAAGTGAATCCTCTGAAAGTTGTGTGACTGACAGAAGTTGTGAAAGAAAAAGGTCCCTTTTATCATTTTCTTAGTCTCCCACGATCGACAAAGGAAGTTGAGAGAAAGTTAAGAGAAGAAGCAAGACAGAATGTTTGAAAACATGAAAACACGATAGTTATTTATTGGTTAGTCTAGTGAAGATTTAAACTGACGTAAACTATGTACTTAAGAGATCCTTGGAATAAAGGAAGAGCTCTGCTTTCAATTAAACAAGCGCTTCCTTTGCTTCAATGAGTGGTTCAGGGTCGCAGCTTTACACAGAGAGAAGCTATCATCCAAGCTGGCGGGCGTAAGAGCTGGTTAGTATGAAAGTGACGTAAGTCATTGCTCCCTCCCTTTTCTTAAAGTGTGACCATATTTTTTAAACTGAAAATTGGGTTATATTATCACTGGCTAGGTTTTTCTCATCAGACTAGAAGTTGAGTAAGAATTATAGATTTCACACGAGAAATAAGTTTGGCATGTACCTTGACATTTGTTTCAGGAGGGGGTATTTGATTAGATATTAATTCCACTCACACCTCGAATGTAATAATAGTTTTCATACTGTAAAAAAACATAACTTATACTTGGTTTTAATTAATTGAGAGAAGTTTATCTGGAAGAATCCTGTTGGAAAAAGTGGGTTCCATGGAAGGGATCTGGCAGAATAGATTTTGGGGAAACTTGTAGGAAGCTTGGAATCTACCATACCTAAAATAAGGACTAGAAGAGAATTTAAATTCGTGTATTAGCTCAAAACTAATAATTCTGTGACTTGAACCGTTTTTTCTTCTTATTAGATCATATGAGGTCGTGTGATTACTGAATGTTTCGAAACAGTGTGAACTATCTGGTGGGGAACACAGACACAAACGCTGTTCCGCTCCCGGTGTCCCTATCTGTTGACGTCAAGAACTATCAGAAAAAAGTAAATAAAAAGGATGTTAACCTGAGAAAGATGGGCATTGTTGAAACATTGCGAGATGTTTTTCGCCGTGACTTTCACCTTTCAACGTGATTTATGTCTTGTAAAATAAAATTACTCCATGAGTAACAAGACGGTGTCGGTGGGTCGGCCTTCCTCTTAAGGGACCCTTCAAATATTGCAAGGTGGAGTGGCACATTTTGACAAGGGGAAGTTTTTATCACATTAAATCAAAAATTTATTTATCACATCCAACCTCGCTTCGTCAAATTTCCATAGCTTTAGAAACAAAGTGTTTTCTGTGTGTATTTTTGAGAAAAAAACTGATAGTTTTTTTTAAGTGAAATAGAGTGTTACTGATTCTTCTCCGATCAAACACAGAAACAAAGGGTGAGTTAAGCATACCTGCTTTTTATCAGTAAATGCTGATAAATCCTTATTTGGGCATTTTTCTGTTTCAATACCAGAAATTACCGGGGTTTTTTTCTCAATTTGCTTGAATTTAACTAAAGAGATAATAAATATTACTAAATAAGAGGGAAAATGTGTGTGAAATTTAGTTCTTAAAATTGCTCCCTTGTAAAATACGACATGGATTAGGGGTATCAATGAATGATGACAGGACATATGAGAAAGGCTGTGCATAAAAACCTATCAAAATTACGTGACATGATTTGTAAATTGCCCCTAATATTACTCGTTAGTTGGCTGGGTTTTTTTTCTTTTATCTTACTTTCCTGAAGGAAATATTTTCCAAGTACTTGTAAGAGGGTTGGGGAAGTGCTGGATTTAGAAACGTGTACGTGTAATACGCAACTTCACAGAATGATCTCATTCACTTTGAGTTAGTAATAGAAAGAGTGAGTAATACAATTTTTACCAGAAAAATTCTGTTACTTGAGTATAAAACAGGGAATACTGCTACCAACCTAGTTCTAAGTGCACAAAACTGTCCACTATTAGGAAATATACCTCTTTACTTTAGAAAAGTTGATAAACATCCATCTTTGGGTATGGTTTTAAAATTTGAAGGTAAGCAGTTCTTTTTAATACTACTCTATTTTTATCCTATTGTTGCTAGTTACCTATTTGTTTGTAATGTTTTAAAATCAGCTATCATCTTTTAAAAGCTATGTGCTTCTTTGAAAAAGATGCTAATGTAAAGGCCCTTGAAAATTCATTTCGTTGTAAAACAATTTATCAAAACGACAAAATACTGATATGTTGAAGAATTAACTAAATGAATGGGGAAGGTAATTAAGTTATTTGTTGCAAATCTGGTTAAAATTGAAAATGTTAATCCTTGATTCGAAAGTTTGACAAAACTCTGTTAACTTTAATAACTCGATGTTATCCGATCTTTGCTATTATATCATTGCACAATCTCTAATATTTACCTCGCTTCAAGTTGTTCACCATTTTTATTTACCTGATTTGTAGTTCAAGCATTATTATAGTTTGTTTGCCTCTACTATATAAAAGGTTCAAGGATAACCGCTTTAGGAGCAATTTCTAAATAAATATTTGTAACTTGTAGACGTTTTGTTAAACATATTTATCTGAATAATTTAAAGGTCCTTCCAGTCGCTATTTAAGTTAGCTTTACATTGTTTTAAACTGATGTAATAGTCGTGATTCCACATTAATTTATTGGGTCTATATAAACCAACATTAAGATTACATTAAATTACTTCAAACACATAATCAACAAGTCTAAAAAGCGCCTTCAGCTGTAGCCTATAGTAATTTTATTTTGCTTGTTATTAGCTTGTTTTGCTATTAGTTCCTTTTGTTTTAAAATTTGGACAGTTGTTCCCGACATTTTTGTAGTGGCCAACTCTTTATAACTTCAGAAAGAAATTCGTGAAATCCTTATCCCCATCTGCAGTAGTTGTTGACAACTGGTTTATATATGTAGATATTATTAAAAAGAGAGCAAATTTTTGTACTAAATTTATTTTTTCTTTTTTTCTAAAATTATATTATTAGGATGTTATATTTCCGAGCCAATGGTTCTCATACCACAGGTTGCAAAACAATGTGGTATATCAACAAGCGTTTTTTTATTCCCATGGATTTGTAAGTTATATGAACGAATAACAGCTTATGAGCACCCTGTCAGGGTCTATAACTTCGTCATTCTAGCCGAACCTGTAATTTTTTCTTTAAATTCTGAATACAGTCCATCCGTTTCCTTAATGCATCCGAGGTCAATCAAAAAAATTTAGATTTTCCCTGTTTTAAGTTGTTTTCATGAACCAGTGCGTCGGACTTCGCGTCCAGCGACAATCTCAGCAGCACGTGCAATTGCGCAACCCCGATTGTTTATGCAACGTGTCGCTAGTCCATGCACCACAAGGTGAAGTTCATAGGACAGAGGGACGACCTGAATTTATTCTCGGTTGATAACCAGGCCTGACACACAGTTCCCTTTATGAATTTCTTCCCTGACGGAAATGATGATAATCCACTAAAATTTCTTAAAAAAAAGAAAATTATTTATTCAAAAGTTTTTATCCTTAACTTCATTTCAGAAGTGGCCCACCCTGGGTGTGACTTAATTGTAAACAATACCCTTATATATATAAATGAGTTACAAACATCCTTTTTAAGGGTCAAATTACCAAAAATTTTCTGGGGTTAAATCCAGACCCCCTTCTGTGTTTGTATAACTCATATAATCATAAGGTTCATCAAGATTTAGAGACCTTCCTCAAGGCTTTTGTAATTCTTAACCTACATTCTTAAAATATTCAGTGTTTGTTTATAAGCATACACCACTCACAAATTTTCAAATAAAAAAATTGGTTAGTTTTTTTTAATTTAAATTTTTAAAAAATTAACTAAATTTCAAAATGTTCCACGTGGCTTAGTTTTTAAAAATATTTTTAAATCTTACTTGATTTTATATAAATAGTTAATGGTTTATAAGTTCTTGTAGAATTGGGAATGACATAAAATATATTTTAAAAAGTATGGCCATTTACTCACTTTTTGTTGAAAATATCGTAAAAATTGTAAAAATTTCATTTATATTGACGGATATTTTTTCCCCCAATTACTAACCAAATGATTTTTACAAGAGTCTAATGTAACAGTATATTAATACTACTACTAATGTAACACTACAGAAGGATATTTTATTAAAGTTTTGAAATTATCGGGTTAAAATGAAGCCGCGTGGAACATTTTGAAATTTAGTTAATTTTTTTAAATTTAAATTTTAAAAAACTAACCAGTTTTTTATTTGAAAATTTGTGAGTGGTGTTTGATCATGCTTATGAAACAAACACTGGAAATTTTAAGAATGTAGGTTAAGAATTACAAAAAAGATTTAGTTTTAGTTTTTGGTGTTCACCATAGCCTTAAAATATTCTACAAGCTACAGACATGCCTGTAGAACGTTTTGCCTATTTTCCTATATTTTGCCTATATACATGCCTATATGCATGTGTGGAGGAGGTTCTTCAGAAAATTTCTTCACCCCCCCCCCTCCCGAAATAAATATCCGACTCTAGGAGCCCGCATATTAACTTTGTCTTCGGGACCAGAAAAATAGTACCTTTCGTCCCATTATCTTTTCTTAACACTCTTTTAGGTCATAAAGACACATACTCTTTCTAAACTTACAATAAGTATTAACTTTACAGAAAGATAGTCAAAGATAGATAGATATATTTTTAAGATAAACAAAACCTCCTACTCATTTTATTTAGTATTTTTCTATAAAGTAATAAACACTTTTTAAATCCACACCTAAAAATCAATTGACGTTTGCACTTTCTCCAGCATCTTTAAGCACAATCAGCTTTTCTAAATATAATGCATCGTAATGGCGGCAAGTTAAAAACCCAAACAGTGTTTTAGACCTTTGATTTCATCTTTTTATTAGGCTTCGATATCAGAGAACACTGATTGACACCAGGAAACTTTATCTTAACGCACAAGTTATTACAAGTATTAAGGATGTCCGTACTGATTGTTTTCTGGTTTTTTTCCCATGGCTTCTCTGAACTTCAGCTTTTGGACTTTTTGCTGCTATAGCTACTAAAATAAACAGTGGTTTAGATAGTAGACAAAACACTTAAGACATGCGTGGGTTGTAATACGGAATCAATACTAAAAATTGGGGATCTACAAAAATTTTACAAGCCCAGACTATCTTGGCATGCTAGTCTAGAAAGTTTTTAAAAGTGGCGAATATAAAAAGGGAAAATATCCCTCACATTATAGGGGGTTAGTTTACATCGGTTTATAGTATATTATCCTGTCCCCCTCCACAAAGTAGTCTTTCGGAGAATTCATTTAATTTCTTTTAAATGCTCGCAATAAACCCAATGATGCCATTATTGGGAGAACATTCCTAAATTATTCCTATATTTGGTATAAGTATTAAGACAATAAACGTGAGATCAAAAGCAAAATTGCAGTTACGTTGTTCTTCCAGAGAAACGATGTCAGAACATCAAGCTTTGCAGAGTCAAACAACAATAGTTTCTGGACATATTTTCACTTCTCAAATGAAATTTACTCGATAACTTTTTTAAAAATATGTACTAAATAAACTTTTTTGATATGCTTGAGATGCTTCATTTTCTCTGTTAAATATTCCGCATTATACACATAAAGTTTTTATACAAATTGCTGTTGAAAACAATTACATAATGCATTATACAAAGTAATTATCACGATTGACTGACTAACGATTCGCTGTTTTGACTAACGTGTTCATTTTTCTTAATTTTGTGGGAAAAGGTCGAAGAAAAAACTAAAATCAAGGCCTATTAAAATTAACAAGTCATAAAATCTAAATCAAATAATAAAAGTGATAAAATTTATGACATAAGGTAGTACACAGCGATATCCCAGTTAATTTTACCATAAACTAGTTCTTAATTGTGGGATGAGTTATAAAAATGAAATATCAAGAGAACAGCCAACGAATTTTGTCCCAGGGAAATATCTATAGTTCGACATTATCTTCCTTTGCCTGGAACTGTTTTATGGTTCCCCCCCAAGGTCGTGAGTGAAAGGGGGCATAAAGAGTATTTTCTCCACCCCTAGTCACACCAGTGGCGGATCCAGGGGTGTGGCACTCTGGAAAGTGCCCCCCCTTGGAAACCCAAAAAGGTTCTCTCAAAATGAGTCCATACCCCCCATTTAGTATCAAAATTGGGTATTCAGTGTTTATTTTTATGAAAATCCCCAAAATTTTGACATTTTGAGTCAGAAAGTAAAGGTAATAGTGTTGAAAAGTGACCCCCTTAGACTCAAAATGTTTCTAAAAATGAGTTAAAACCCTACTTTTACACGTCAAATTTCAATTTTTTTTCTGGGGGAGGATCCCCATACCCCCCAACGGTACCACAAGGGGATCTTGTCTGCAAAAGTGCCCCCCCTTGGAGCCGTTCTGGATCCGCGCCTGAGTCACACATTCCACGATATTCAAATATTCTTATTGACAAGGAACCAATGCGCAATGCCAATGTGGTACTACTCTATTTGAAAATCTTATAGGAGCTTTTTCAAAGCGTTTAGTTGCGATACGGCAATCTATCCACATTACATTACTATATTGGCCACTGGAGGATTTTCCATGAAGACAAAAAGATGTCATTTGTCATTTCAATAGGTAATGAACCAAAACCAATCGTAAAAGTGAACGACCAGAGGGTATTACGTCGTCTTAAGTACTTTGTCTCAAAAGTTGGTGCCAAACTTAACATGCAGGTCTCTCATGCCATGACAAACAGGATTTTCATAGGAACTCATGTCTGCAAATGTAAAGTGTGTCCGCTAGATTACAATTTTCACCTTCGAAGCGAAAACGCTTAACGTTTTTATTCTATGGAAAATTTCAATTATTTTTACATATTCGGAGAGAGCAACCCTTAAACCCTTGTAAACCAAATTTCACTAAATTTGATTGGTAGATAGCAGAGAAAATCCTCTCCCTGATATAAAGACGGTCTGAAAAAATATTGAATTGAAATTGAAAGTGAAAAGAAGGGCATTGTCTCTGCTAATTACCGTCAAAATTCAATGTATTTGGGTTTATAGGGGTTTTCGGAAGTGCTCTCTCTTCAAACATGATATTATAATTGAAATTTTCCATATCAGACACAGTTTACATTTGCAGACATTAATTTCTATTAAAATCTAATCTGTGTTAAGTTTGTCACAAATCTTTGAGACACCCTGGTATACAAATGTCATTTTGTCATTCCAACGTTAAGATACCCTGGAGGATTCAGAAATTATTTTCTTTTGCCTCATTTATTAAGAAGTCATTTGGACAGGCCCACCGAGAGGGGGGCAGCCGGGCCCGAGACGATGAGGGGCCCACCGTGTCGCCGACTCACCAATGCTGGTCGACATACTTGTTGGCACCCCTGTTTAGCACTCAAGAAAAATAAACAGAATATAAATTTCATCATTTCAAGCGCAAAAAATATCAAAAATAATCTAGTTTATTTTTCATTCAATTATGAACAATGTTCAAAAATGAGTTAAAATGTCTTTATTTAAGGGTTGAATTTTCAAAAAATTTATGGGGATTCCCCTAGATCCCATTTAGTTACTTTATCAAGGAAACGAAATTTTTAAGTTCATCAAAATTCAACTCTTGCCTAGAAGTATTTTAAAAACAACATATAACGCCTATGCAAATGCATGGGTGTGGAGGAACTTTAGAAAATTTTCGCCCCCTCTCTTGAAATGAGTGCATGTGACTGGGACAGGCTCGGAAATACAAGGAGGGGCGCTCTGGACAGTATCCCCCTTGGACCCAAAAAGGTTCTCAAAATGAGTTAAAACCCTACTTTTTCAAGTAATATTCCCAAATTTTTTTTCTGGGGGAGGACCCCCATGCCCCCCCAACGGTACCACAAGGGATCTTGCGTAGGGAACCTATTTTTTTAGAAAATCCCCAACATTTTGTGTCAAGGTAAAGGTGATAGTCTGGAAAAGTACCCCGCCCTATTTGAGCCGTGCTGGATCTGCGCCTGGACTGGGGGGCACTTCTTCGCTTTGTCCCCGGGGCCCGGTTTGGCTCTCGGCAGCCCTGCATTTGGACTATGTATGCATGGACGGATATATGGGAGGTCATGGTGGGAAATGCCCCCAAATAAACTTTTTGAGAAAATTTACTTTTTTAATGTTAATAATCATGTTTCTAGATCCATCAGAGGGGCACAGCTTGCCTTCCCAGGGTCTTCCCCCTAAATCTAAATCAACCCATGTATATTTATATGGGCATCAGTTCAATGAAACTCCTCCTTCCTAGAATAAGAACAGTCACTCTGAAATTGTGATATAAGGCAGGGCACTGAGCCCAGGGTCTTCCCCCAAAATCCTTATCATTCCTGAGACTGGGGTATGTGTAAGTCCCTTGTAAATATAGTAGACTGTTTACGATGCTGTTCCAAAAGTAACCAACGCCCTCTGCAATCTCTGCAGTAATCGAGATATTTATGGCACAGTCCGATCAATACAAACAACTAAATCAGCTGACTACAGCGTGGTGTTTCAAGTTCAAAACTTTGCCTCTTCTTTTTCTCTCTTGTGGATGTAAGTATATCTATCAGTGATTACAGAACTTTGCACCACCAACAGTAAGGAAGCTAAAAGTGGTTTGTTTATTTTCTGATCATTTATCTGTCTGTCTTGGTGGAAAAGTAAAGACGCTAAGCCGAAGGCCAAAAAAATTATCCATAAAGTTAAGATAAGGATTACTACGACGTAGTGCAATTGGGGGCGGGCTATCGCTGTTATAATCAATAACAATAATAATATCGGTTATTAGATGACTAGTTTCTTTGCATTTTGTTGCATAGCCTTGGAGGCTCTTTTCATCAGGTCGGTTCGTTGCATTCAACTCTGGCGGGCTGTTTTCACCTTTCCTTCCTCGACTCGGATCTTATCGGAGAAAACCCAATCCCGTTCGGAGAAGGGAATAGGTACGAAAGTCCGTGATTCTTATCACTTATCCATCACCACAATCAGATTCGGAAGGAACCGAACTTATCTGGACCCGCCCCCTTTTTCTCCACGTGATCGCATCGTGCCCCTTTCTCGCTAAGATAAAAAGCGCGGGAAAGATTGCGAAAGACAGATTCGCAGATTCGACTGACCAGCTGCGTTCATTTCGTTCTTTCCACGTCGCGAGCTAAGATGGCGGCTTTCATGCTTACCATGCCAGTGCACGGAGTGTATCTCCCTGACTTCCCTTGGATCAAAGGCTGTAACCAAAGTGACTGGACTGTAATCGGTGAGTCTCAATTCTTTGACTTGAGATGATTTTACCAGTTTACTTCTTTAAAATTGAGTAAAGTTAATGTTCTGATGGGCAAGGTTCTTTTTAATCTTAAAATCAGAGCTGAGCATAGAAGACAATCATACTATTTAACTTAAAAAAAAGACACGCATTTTAAAGTTTTCAGTTTTTTGCTCTGAAGTAAGACATGCATGCTGACATATTTACTCCAATCAAAAGACAGCTTTTTAAACGTTTATATACCAAACTCTCAAAGGAAAAAAACAACAACAAAATTTAAGACTGTATAAGATATTTGGTATTTTATTTTGCTAGAAAAGAACCCAAAAGTATCAACATTTTAATTGCTAAAAGAATTACAGATTCATTTAGTTAGAAAAATATACAGGGTGTATCTGAAATGGTGCAACAAACTTTCAGGGATGATAGTACTCATCAAGACGAACAAGAATCGGTATAGAAAGGGGGGTCCCAGACCAAATCCCAGGGAGTTAAAAATGGAGCGACACCCCAAAAAAATCATTGAAAAATTCAATTTGTAGAAGAACTACTATTGTTAAAAACTTAATTATGGTCTCAAAAATTGTGGTTTAATATGTTCTTTAAAATTATCTCAAAAGTCTTCAACTTACAATTTGTTTTATTATGAAGAAAGTTAAAAAACACAAAAAAAGTGAAAACTCTGCCAAAACCTTATTTTGTATTTCGAAATCCTTTCTTTTGATTTGATAATCTGAAAGATCATAGTTGAAAACCCTTAAGTCCAAAGTTTCACGTAAATACAATCAATATTAAACGCTTGATATCCTGTTAAAGTTTGTTTTTTGGGTGCGGAAGCAGTTTTCTAGAGCTGTTTGCGCACGCAAAAAACGAACTTTAACAGGATCTCAAGGGTTTAATATTGATGGTTTTTACCTGAAACTTTGGACTTAAGGGCTTACAACTATGGTCTTTCAGATTATCAAATCAAAAGAAAGGATTTCGAAATACAAAATAAGGTTTTGGCAGAGTTTTCAAAATTTTTTTGTGATTTTTAACTTTTTTCATAATAAAACAAATTTTAAGGTGAAGACTTTTGAGGTAATTTTAAAGATAATATTAAACCACAATTTTTGAGACCATAATTAAGTTTTTACCAATAGTAGTTCTTCTACAAATTGAATTTTTCAATGACTTTTTTAGGGTGTCGCTCCATTTTTAACTCCCTGGGATTTGGTCTGGGACCCCCTTTTCTATACCGCTATACCGATTCTTGTTCGTCTTGATGATTATTACTATCATCCCTGAAAGTTTATTGCACCATTTCAGATACACCCTGTATTGTGAAGCGAGTAAATTAATATACGTACTGAATATAAATACCATCCTTTGAAACTTTTTCATGGAAAAGACGACGTCCGTTTGAATTTATTTTCTTAAAAGTGAAAACAAAAAAGTAAAATTTGTCAAGAATGAATGTCATACAAAAGGAGAGAATGGTAAAAAAATATTTTTAATAATAAAACGGAATATTTATTCAGGGAAAGTGAATATTTTAATGCCATAAGTTTTGCCAGAACAACCAGTAATTAAGAGAGAAGTATTTTATGGTACCGATGAGTTTCACCGGAACAACAACCTTGCCAGGGATCCCCTTGAGCACTTCCGGTGTATTCCATGAAATGGAAGATTAAGCGGAATTGTTCTTGGCCTTCGGAATGTTACATGGTTGAATTCTTCTGTAGCGTTATTAAACATCTTACTATAGGAGCTCTGTAATTACTTATAAATGTCAAATTACATATTTTTGTGCTATGGACGAGCCTCATGGCTAATTCAATAATATCAGTTCCATTTGAGCTAGTCTAACTGTAACCGCTTCATTAATGTAACAAAAGATAAACAAGTTTTCCGGTGTATCGTCGTCGTCACAACAATTGTTGGAATTGAATTTAAAGGCTAATAAATCAGAATCCATTTGCTTTTATGAGCTTCTCCTCCGTACTCAGAAGAATCCCAAATATATTTACCTCTCGAAGCTTTTTCCGTTTCCACATGGAAAATACCGTACTGACCAAGCCCCACGAAAATGGGTTCTTAGGTAACACGTTCTTTACATTTTGAGTTCTAATTTGCATTTTTAGACACGTTTTCATTTTTAATAGACATCTTCGAACTGATTATTAATCAGAAATATTGATTACTCTGTAATTTAGTCATATTTTGGGGTAACCCAAAGAATCGGGGCCTGGAGCCAAAAATGGTTAATCAAGTTTTTTTAAATTGATTACGTCATTGCAATATAAAGACAGGGGCGAGACCGCAAAATTATTATTAATATTACATGCAAAGTTATTCATGTGCTATTTATTTTTCTGTCAATTTGTTTTAATTTTGTTATTTGTCCCGTTTAAATATAATCACTAAAGAAGCTGGTTTGGTCACCATGTGGTTGTCATTGATAAATCCGTAGTTTAATTTGATTTATGTAAGTGCATCCAATGTTTCTAATCTCTAGTGACCACAATAGCTTTACGAAAATTAATGGGATTGAACTGTTAATTTGTTATGTTCAGTAAAAGTCTTCCTTTTTATCCTTTAGAAACTAGTTCAAAACAAATGGAAAGTGTTAGGTACTGAAGATCATAAATTTGTTGTTATTCACTCTGCTGATCTCTATGAAGGTTTTCAAAACTTCAACTGGCAGAATACCTAACCATTAAACATAAACTAAATTTTTCCTGTTACAGGGGGTGAAAAAATAATTAAATATAATAATGGTTGTATTAGTTATAAATGCTGATTTGAAATGAGAAAAGGTGTAGGTACAAGGAAGTACATGTAGCTTTGGTAGAAATTCTTCCAAAGTCATTAGTGTGGTGTTGAATTTTGTCCCATAGGTTTACTCATTGTTGGTTTTCAGAACCCGTGAAGCGGTCCAATGTCCGGGTTCGGCCAGTTGCTGTGTGTGGTCCATCAGGATCCGGAAAATCCACTCTTCTGAAGCGACTGCTCAATGAACACCCAGACTGCATCCAGTTCAGCATTTCTCGTGAGTATCCAACTAATGTAACACTCTATTGTTAAAATTAAAATATTTATAAATTCTTTTGTTAGGAGTGACTAAGCTTAATTTTTAATAGTTTGGTAGAACTCTTAATGTACTCAACATACTTGGAGACTTTTTCGAAAACAAAAAAATTACAAACAATCCAACTGGGATAATTTCAAGAGTTTAATAATGAATTCAATCAAGACAAAAAGAACTTGCTAAAAGTAAAATTTGCCATTTAAATGATAGCATGCAGATAACACCTGTATCATAGGTTGAAATTATTAATATTCAGTTTTCAAATTATCTAAGCTCATTTCCCAGGCATGAGATTCTTCCGATTTTTGTCAGATTTTCCGACATTTTCCCATTTTTCTGAGAGTTTTCAGATTTTTTCTCCGCAAAAAATTTGAACAAGGTGTTAAAAATAAGCTAAAACCTTGAATTTTAGGATCAAATTTCCAAAATTTTTCTGGGGGAATACCCCCAAACCCCCTTTTAATACTGGGAACTCTATTTTTCAAATATTTGTTATTTTAACTTTATTAAAATGCAAATTCTACCTTAAATATATTGGAAAACACTATTAAAAATGTCGTTCACGCAATTTTTCCGACTTCTTGTTTTCTTATCAATCTCATCCTTGATTTCCTTCAATTGAGAATGTGTATCTCTAGTAATTGATTAGTTAATTTAGTTGATAAAGATGCTTTACAAAATTTCTAAAAATTCTTTAGTTTATTTCATGTTAACTTATGTGTCACTCTTGTGTTTTTTAGATACTACAAGAAAACCAAGACCCAATGAAATCCCTGGAGTTGGTAAGTACCTTTATCATCAAATAAACTTCTGAAAAGAATTGTCAATGTCTGGAATGTTATCCAATTAAAATTATAAAATGCATTTGTATAGAACCATATATACAGGTCAAATTTCTTATCCAGTCATTTAAGCAAATGGCAATTAAAAGTAAATTTATAATTAATCATAAATACAATATAGAAATATAAACATGGAATGCATAATTTTGTACATTTACTATCAATAGTAAGCAGGATAGGTTAAAAGACAAACCTAATTTTACTATAGATTAATAATACATAATACCATATTTTTTTCAATACTTAATTAGTTCATCTGCCAAAAAAAATCTTTCCAGTTTCTTTATTTCATTTGAATTGAGCTTAGAAGGACCTTTTCTAAATGTTATTAATTTTTTTCTAGATTATCACTATGTTAGTCGAGAGGCATTCCAGGCTGCTGTCAAAAAAGGAGAGTTCCTTGAACATGCAGAGTTTTCCGGAAACATTTATGGCACAACGTAAGTAAAAATAATTGTTCCTTGCTTTTTTGTGCATTAGATAGCTTAAACAACTAAGCTCAGGGTCTTTTTACCCAATATAGAAAATTTGCACTTTTGAAATCAACTTTGAAAAAATATGTAAAATAACATGGAACACTTATTTTCGTACATTTATTAAATATCATTCTTTCTTATTTTAGGAAAAGTGCAGTGACAAAGATTCAAACCGAGGGCAAACTTTGCATTCTCGATGTTGAAATGATTGGTGTCAAGAGTTTGAAAAAAACTGGCTTGAATCCCAAGTTCATCTTTATCAAGACACCTAGCCTTCAAGTTTTGGTAAGTTCAAATACAAACTATTCAAGAATTAGAGTTATTTTTAAATCCAGGCAAAATTCACACAGAAACAAATTTGAAATGTTTTCTACCAGTTTAGAAATTAACATTTCTGCTAGTCGTTGGGTTTTGCTTTAAAGTTTAACATTACAATAAGCACCCTAAAGGCTCATTTATTCACTTTCGATGTTCAGTATGAATGATCCTTACCAAGGAATCAGTTATTTGCCTAAGAAATTGGAGGAATAAAAAGTGAAACAACTTTTGGTATTCAAACCTATTTGTATGATTCCTCCCTATAGGCGATTGATGAAAGTTAAAAGTCTGAATGATCCTTTACTTTTAAATGTTTCGGTCAAAAGCCAAGGTGCACAAGGGGCAGTGGGTGAAAAGTTTTGTATCCTGCTAAGTATATATATGATGTCAAATCAAGCCTTCTGCAGATATGGGTTGGCAATGAACATATAACCAATAGGTTCAGGATTTCACTAAGTGTTTTGATCTGTAATACCACTTGTGCCCTCCACATCCAACCAAATACTTTTTTGAATATATCCTCGCATTACTTTAAACAACTGCCCTGCTTATTGCACCTCAAAGTAATATTTTTTCTATAATTACCAATTAAACCTGGACTTTCCCATTTATTTTAATTCAATTTTATTTCCTCTCGTTTCTTTCTCATAACTCATCTTTTTTTTATTTCAGGAGGAGCGTCTGCGCAATAGAAACACCGAGTCAGAAGAAAGCCTTCAGAAGCGACTTGCCAGGGCAAAAGAAGAGCTTGTTTATGGTATGTTCAAACTATCTGGCTTCACTTTTTATGCTTGAGTCTGACCCAACCATAGCAATATACACCTTCTGACACACACACGCCTGATAATATTATCTTCTGAATGAATACAATGAAATTAATATTCAAAGACAAAATTAGTGAACACATTTTTTCGTTAAACTGCAGTTTAAATTACTTAAATTTTTAAACCAGCCCAAATTTGAATAAGTCTAGAATATTCTGGAACTGCTAGTGTAGTGTTTTTCTCAAGTTATTTAAAATGGTGAAAATATGAAATTTTCTTTAAAAATATCTAATGTGCACAGTAAATTCTCAGTTTAAAATTAGGGGAAACATTTTTTTATTTTTTAAATAAATTTTTTTAAAATGCCATGGAAACTAACTAATTCTTATTGTAAATTTTTTATACTTTTTAGAAAGGATAGATTGACAAGAAAAGAAAAGGTTTATTTTACACCTAAATTTAAATCCCCTTACTAATGAATTACCTTTTTAAAAGTAACTACTGAAAAAAGACATTAATTTTTTGTGTAGGATCACATAAAGGGACATGTTTTTCAGTTTACTTACTTGGTCTGTATGCGGAAATTAATCTCAGAAACTGATTTAAGATTTTTTTCCCCAAAAGGTGAGGAGCCAGGCAACTTTGACCTTATTGTAGTTAATGATGATTTGGAAGAGGCATATCAGCAGCTTAAGGAGTTTCTGCGAGAAGTAAGTACATCTTTATACAAATAATTTTTTTTTATATTTTGGGATTTTAGAATACAAAATTGTGTGTATTGGTTCATAAGGGCAGAAATTTATTATTATAGTGATTCTTATACTCATACTTTATATTTGAATTAAAGCTAATGAAATAAAAATTCATACGAATATTTACTAAAGTTTTGTTTTTATGAGTAACTTCTTCTATAAATTACCAGTTTTTTAGTCATGATTCCCCTCATCTTACTAATGTTTAATATAATCTGGGGTTAAATCAAGTGACCAATTGTTTGTGACCATTTTCAAGCTGTACAGGCTTGAAATAGTGGATATAATTTCTTCTAGAGCAGTATTAAAGCATTAACTTAACAGTGCTTTTTATTAATTGCTAAAGAAATTTGATTTTGAAATTCCATTTTAACACTTTTGTAACAAACATCTTTTTAACAATTGATTTTTCTTGTAATGCTGGGCTGGGAAGACTTCTCCAAAAGTTTTACTTTGCAATCTAAATTTTCTTACAAATTGGTTATAAATACATTAAAAATTAAGATACAATTTACTTCTCCTTTATAAAAATATAGTGTACTAGCAAATATTATGCAGTTTAAAAAAAAGACTATTGAAGTACTAATAAATGCTTTTCTCTCCTAGGACATTGAAACTGTGAGAAACTGCATCAACCATTAGTACACTAGGTCCTACTAGTCCTGAACTAGTAGCTCTGCTCCACTGCTATCACTTGTAAATGGCCTCATCCTCTCATCTCTATTTATTTCTTACATTCTCTTTCTTTTGTGATAGACCACTACTTGTTGTAGTAAATCTAAAAGTTGCCCATATTGCACTTTAGTTGAATTGTTATCAAGAAATGACCAAGTGTTTGCCAATGTGTCATCAGAACTTTACATCTTTCTTTGTGAAAGGCTTCTTCTCTGGACTATGTTGAACACTTAAGAGATACAAGACTGTGGACTTAAAAAAGTATTCATGATCCACCTAAATAATGCTGTCATATTTTCAGTGCATTTCTTAAAATTCTTTTTGCATTTATGTTCTATGACTTCACAAATTGCATTTATCTGATGAAAAAATCTTTCAAGTACATAGTAATATTATAAATAAGGTAGATGTGTTATTTAATTGAAACTTGAATCTTGTAGATCTGATTAATTTAGCTGTAATTACATTATATTTTTTTTACAAATCAACTCTTTTTAATTATTGTCAAACCATGAGCTGAGTACTTGTATCAATCAGGGCAATCAATTCTGCAAAAATATTCCCTCATCCTACGTTACTGGTGGTTTTTGTCCATTTTTGGACCTTGCGCCATTAAACCCTAATAAACTAACCAACCATCATCCCACATACAAATGTTTTAATATCTTAACTGCAACATAGTGTTACTTAGATTAGGTCTGTAAAACTGAAAAAAATATTCCTAGGACACCAGAAATTAATAGCTAAGATTCCCAGCTTTTCTTACAAGGTACGGGCAAACCCTTTTCAAAATTATGTGAAATTCAGTATTGAAAAATTTTGGGTGCATGACCAATCAGGACTAGTTGGATAATGTATTATTGTAAATAGGCAATTCAGTTTCTGATCTTTGGTTTTTGTATTCTTATTGTCGACAAGTTAATTTTCTCTCTTCGTAAACAATCTTACATAGTAAATATTTGCCTTAAATTTTAATAAATTGTATTTTTTTACATATTCATCCCTAAAAATTACTTTAAAAGTTTGAGTTTAGTGTTGAATGTGCAGTTTCTAATTAAATACTGTTTCAGATTTCCTTGATTTATTTATTGATTATTTTGGATACAACATTATAAATCTGATATTGGTTTTAAAATCTATTGCATTTAGTGCTTTTATTAGCCATGATTAACTTGATAAATGAGATGAAATCGCCTTCATAACTGAAGTGCCATCTAAAAGATAGTTAAATGATACTTGTAATTAAGTCATGCCTTTGGAGAATAATCATTGTGATGATAGAGCTTGTCATTTCTTTATGACTGTTGATAATGCACTTGTTATATAACTTAGTAAGACTTACTTGGCTTAAAAATCTCACTTTTCTATAATCATGTAGTAATTGTAAAATATCCAGTGCTTAAAATTATTTCTTATTGTTGATATTTCAATAAGTTCAAAGTTATCATTAATATGGTATTTGTGTGGTATCGCAGCATTTTTATATTGTTTTTTAAACTTTATAAAAATTAAATTCTAAAGGGTTTCCAAAATCAACAAGTTTGGAAAATAAATCAATTTAATTTTACATGATATTTTAACTTGGATGTTACAAAAAACAACTTAAAACTAAGTTTAATTCCTTTGTTTTTATTGCATTTATTAGCTATCTTAAATACGTCCATTTCCTTAAAGTCTGGGCTGTAATTGTGGCAGTGATATTACACAATTACCCTTAATCTTTCATTCTTATTTAAGCTTGCCCATTTTAGATCTGTGAAATCATATCAATGTTACTCTTACATTCAGAGCCCTATTTAGATGTGTGTTCTGTTTTTATTTCTATGCATATCTTTGAGTGAGGGATTTCACTTGTTTATGGAGATAGTTTTGTAAATTTTTAATCCTTCTGAGCATTTTTGCATTAACATGCATATCACTTTACTCCTCCAGTTTATATTGAATTAAAATTGTGATGTATAGAAAATAGTATATTTTAGTTGACAGGCAAATACATTTTAAGTATGGTTCTGAATGTTTTTTATTTACATTTTGTAGACTAAAGTAATTTCTTGAATGAATTTTGTAAATCTCATTACTTTTTGTTTGTATGATTTTGTACTGTTTTTTAAGCAGTAAAAACTGTGAAGTTGTCAACTGTGTAGTATGATTGTTCATTGAGACAGAATAAACTGCTTTTTGCCTCTGAAAGTTTGTTTTAAGTTTCTTGAATATTCATTTTTAGAAGCTAGAAATAACAAAAAAAATCCTCTTTCTAATCTCAAATCCTAACTACCTTTAATTGGGATAGGTTGTGTTTAATTGTGTCTTAGTTTCACATGTAGTTTTCAAAACTCAAAGTTAGTTATTAGCTTTTTTATTACTTAAGCAGCTTAAACACAAGTTTTACTATTTCTATTTGTGAGCCTAAATTGCCAATTTTAGTAAATATGAACTAATAGGAAATTTTATACATATCTCAACCCTTTCAGACCTAGCCGCCCTAAATTTCCCATTGGATTCAATGGTTATCTCCAGCGGCTTAGGATTGAAAAGGTTAATTATTCATTCAGTCAAATTGTTTTGACATGTTTTACTTAAAAGTAGGTGAAAAGTACTAGTTCCACAGAGAGCTTATGATAGGGTTTAATGAATTGTTTTTGTTGGTTATTAGAGACACATTGTTAAATCTTCAATGCAGATGTTTTGTCTTCCATCTCTGTTATGGTTATACCTTGGAGTAAGAGTAAAAAAGGGAATTATCATATAGGTTAAGATTTTGTATACCTTTGAGGAATGTCAAAATAACTCTTGTTTTCTTTCTTGCATTTCTCTTGTTCATTTTCAAGATTTCAGAATAATTTGGAGATGGGATATATATTTAGGGTGTTAATTTTAATTCTATTTATTAAGGGTTTTTTTTCAATGTAAGAGCATATAGTCATGGTGTCAATCTCATTGCATGTTGCACATTTAGGGTCTCAGGTTAGGTTATTTATAAAAGTTTGGCTAAAGTTGAGGTTTTTGTTCTTAATCGGGAGATCTCTCACGACCACCAAGACAACAGTAGAGCTGTCTAATGAATATGAAGACTCGTTTCTTTAGATAAATCAAATCAAATCAAATTTATTTTTTACTAATATATATACATATTTAAGGTCAAAACAAAAATATAAGGGAAAATGACAAAAATACACGTATGAGACACCAAGGAGTCAAATTGACTCTTACAGGTGACCGAAAATTATACATCAATGGGTTTTCAAGAAAAAGAAAAAATAGAAAGAAAGGAAGAAAATAAGTTTAGATGAATAATTAATTAAATACGAGTAATCTCAAGGTATGAATCTTATGATTATAAATGAAGGTGAGGTGCTGTAGGGTGAGCTTCAGATTATCTAATTTAGTGAGCATACGTTTTAAAAATATTGTTCAATGTCAACTATTGAATATACAAATAATTTTAAAAGCTTTTTAAATTTCAGAGGAGATTTTTCTGATTTAATGTGATTAGGCAAGCTATTGAATAGTTTTGGGGATAAGTAGGTGAAGTGTTTTCTAAAGATTTCTTTTCTAGCTTTAGGAATTAAATAAGGGCTGTTAGAACGTAAGCTATAGTTTAAATTTCTGATTTCGGCAGTATTATGAGAGAAAAAATATACTATTATTTTGAAGAAAAACAGGTATCTGATGGGGAAAATATTAAGATGCTGATAGGAAACTAAATTAGACGTGTGATTACTGCTTAGAAATTTAACAATTTTGTTTTGGATTTTTATTACAGGATTTAAGTTACTTAAGTAGTCTCCGCCCCATATTATAAGGCCATAGCTAATTAATGATAGTATTGATGGATAGCCAAGATAGTATTGATGGCAAGGGTGGGAATGCTGTCTTATTCCATGATGTGGAAACTGAGCAGGAACAATTGCTTGTCTACCACCGTCTTGGAAACTGCTTTCCCAGGGTGGTGAAACCTCCTACAGCAGCGGTTCTTAAACTGTGGTCCGGGGACCCCTGGGGGTCCGTGGCGCCTTCCTAGTGTGTCCACGAGTTACCTTGAGAAATTCCTCAAGTTACTTTTAGAATTCCAGAAAGAGATTCAAAATTAGATGAAACACTAGTTTCAAGAGGCAAATTACAAAAATTTTCTGTGGGAGAACCTCCAGCCCCCTCGAAATTTTGACTTCAATGCATAATTTTTTCCTTGAAATTTCCAGATTCTCAGCGTATATGAAGGGGCCCTGCCCCCTCCTGAAATTTGACTTGGTGTATCAAAACAAGTTAAAATCCTGTTTTTTGGATCATATCTACTAAAATTTTCTGGGGGAGGACCCCCAAACCCCCTTTAGTACTTCTTAGTACTTTATTATTAAAAACTTAAAAAAAAATCAGTTTATCAAAATTGAAATCCTATCTAAGAATAAGTCTGAAATTCGGCCGAAGTGTATCAAAACCCTGTGTTTTTAGGGACAAATTTATCTAAAACTTTCTTGAGGATGCCCCCCAGATGCCTTTTTGTTCTTCAACTCTAATTCTGGGAGAGGACCCCCAGGCCCCCCTTTGGTAGTTAGAACTTAATTACTCATAACCTTTTTTTTATATTACGTTGACTAAGACGCAAATTCTACTTAATGTACTGAAAAGCTACTTGGACCTGTAATACGGCGCAATAATTTTTGACCCCTCCCGAAATAAATTTCTATATAAGCCTCTGGAGTAATTGTGAAATTTATTATAATTTATATACTAATTTTAATTAATCTTAAACTCAAAACAAAACTTTGGTTATACGGCTTTTGGTGTTTAAAATGTTGGGGGTCCGCGGTCCGCGATGTCTGGCTGCTACATAAAGGGGTGCCGGGTCCTTGACGATAGAAAATTTAAGAACCGCTCGACTTCATGGGCTTAGCCAGGGGGGTGCAGGGAGGGGTAGCTGCCCCCCTAAGTCCTGCGTAATTTACTTTTAATTAAGTTCGAACGGCGCAAGTTCAGAGTTGCACCTGCTTGGCGATTTTTGGCTGTTTAACGGCACATTTAGAAGCCAAATGACTCTTTTAACATGAGTTAGGGTTACCATATTAGTCATCTTTAACGCTAAAAACTTGGCGCAGGTGCAACTCTGAACTTGCGCCGTTCGAACAAAATCACCCAGCAAAGCTTCCGGTGTCCCTTCAAATTTTTGTCACAAAGTCATCCCACTACATCAATTTAGTTTCAGTTTTGTTATCAAATTGATGGCAACCGAAAATCCACTCTATTTTCATTTTCGTGTTTTCCCCCGTTCCCAAAAATCGTTCCCCTCTTTCCCTACCGATTAGAATAGTTCACGCACTGTATTATTATCAAAGTTATTTCTGCATTCCCACTGAGTAATTTGCTGTAACTTTGTAATCAAATAATGCATGAAACACTTTTGATCAACTCTTAACACCCACCGTGTATCGTTTTTTGAAAAATTAGCATAGAATCTGAAGATCTCGATCAATTGATTGAATTATCAAAGTTGAATATCTCTATGGATTTCAGTATGAAAAGCATAAAAGGGTTTGCTGCTGAAGCCGCTACGGCTTTCAGCCGAGCTGTGCAGGTATTTATACTTCCATGTTTCTGTGCTAATCTATCTTTGTCTCTTATTGGGTCTTGATTTTTTCATTTAAACTGATTCTATTATCTTAAGTTTAATAAATTTTTTTCGCCAACGCTGAGTGTTGGCGAAAATCGATCTTGCGGGAGAAAAAAAAACATCGTACTTGCGCTGGATCAACTGGAGTATTGGAAAGGAGGTTGAAGGCTGTTCTTTCTCTTAAGGAGGGTATAGCTCTGCGCACATTTTGAAAAACGAGAGCATTTTCTCCGTTGGCGAGATCGTGCTTTTCATCCACACGTACTCAGCAAGGTAAGAATCAAATTGATTCTTGGCCTTGTGAGTATACCGTGGAAGCCTCTTTTGACCGCACTCCAGGTTCCCTCGATGGCATTTGTGTGCGCCCCTGTATCCGGGTCTACAAATGTAAGACAATGTATACAAATGTGTACAAATATATATGTGTACAAATGTATGGTTCACTGTCAGGTGCTGAAAGCCCTCATGTGAGAGACAGTCATACGCCTTCCAGCAGTCAGACATGATTGTAGTTCCCGGAAGAATGTGGTCAGTTATGACCGCAAGAAGGGTCTCACGCGTGCGATTGTGCACGGGAGCAAAAAAACCCCACCCTGTTCCCCTCTCATACCCCCCGAAAACCCAATGCCCCTCCACCCTTTTTCCTCGATTGCATTTACGTTTCCCAAATTTGGATTCATCAATTTCGACCACAGATCCGAACCCACCCAATTTGCCCATTCCCGAAACACAAATATCCAAACAAACCTCGTGACAAAAGCTGGCCCAGTTGGTGACCGTGGGCGGAGAAACTTCGCATCGGTGGCTAATAAATCCCAAGGAAGATTTATCGGCCCAACAACAAGTCATCAACAGAATGGTGGGATGGGAATTGGAAGATTACTCTTAGCAAACCACGTCCCACCCCAGGGATCTGTCCAGGACAAATTTACTACCGTTTTACGGTAGCTTCACAAATTCGTCGATTGTTAAAACAGTAGCTTCACAAATTCGTCGATCGTTAAAACGGTAGCTCTTCAAAAATTTAAAATTTCTTATTTTCAATTTATTGCTAAATTTTCACAATTTATAACTGAATTTTCTCAAATTTTTACTTAACTAATAATACTAATATTTGAAAACTCCCCTTAAAATGTATATGTAAAGTGATTTTTAAAAACATATTTTTCAATTCATTTTATTACGCGTATTTTATTTTCACAAATTATTTTTAAATTTTCACAAAATAGGTAGTTGGCAAAAAATCCTAGACAGATCCCTGCACCCCTAACGCTCCGTTTGGTATTGCGGTCGTTGCAATTGCAACGCCAACAAACCTTATCGGAGGCATCTGCTCTGGAAGCTAGCCTCATAGGCTTTGTACACACAGGGCAAATGTACTTGCTTCCGATTAACCCATAATTTTGACAGAATTGGATAACCGAAATTGGATCTGCGTTCTCCATTCGGATGTAGGTCTTCATTAGACTAATATCTCCGAACGAAGATAAGCCAGACAGGGAGCCAGAAGGTCGGGATGGTTGGGACCCACTAGCAGACGCCATCACCCAAAATAACGGTCAAAAGAATCAAAATCGCCTACAAAGAAAATCAAACACTTTTAAAAATGACGGCAGAGCTTACCGCACCAATCCCAAAAGAAAAAGGATGTAAGTAGGCTGGCACCGGTAGAGCAACGGCAGAAACGTAGGAGTATCCGAACAAAGGAGACCGCGAGCGACGTGACCACCAGGTCAAGGGAAATTTCGTAAATGAATTAATTAGAAAGAGTTCTCCAGTTTCCATGATTAAGTGTTGTCAGCATATAGATCTATAAGATATCTCTAATAATATTGTAATAATCTAGTAAAATCCTACTTAATGGGTCGCCTTGGCACTTTTTTGGTGTCAAGAGCGAAAAGTACCAAATTTAAAGCTGCGGAAGAAAGTTAAAAACATGTCTGTTCATTTAAAATTTGCGCCTGAGTTAGGATAAAAAACGCTCAATAATGCTTAATAACGCTCATCACATGTCCTATCCCGCATCAATTTTTAAATATATGATTAAAAACCACAAAAATGGAAGTATTTTATACATTTTAAAGATTTATTACAAAAAACATCAGTTATTTTACCTATATTTACTTCAAAAAATCTAACTTCAGCAAAAAATGCAAAATAGTTAACATTCTTCTTTAATCTAAAAAAATTTGTTTTCAACTGCAATACTAAACAGTTTCAAAACAAAGGTATCTAAAGAATTGTATGCAATAGCTTGTATTTAGGTATTGAGAGGGATTGGGTATGCCCTATCCCATCCCAAGTCATGGTGTCCCATCCCACCCCGGTACTAACAATAGGTTCTTACAAAAGAACTGTGACTTTTAGACTTAACTCAACTATTTATTCATAAAGAAAACATTATTCCATTTAGGAAACAATATAAACCATTAAGAAAGCAACCAAGAATCAGATTGAAAATTCACTTTGAAAAGTGTAATACTTAGTAGTTACTTTTGCTATAGTGAAAACATCTTTTTCATTTAGAAACTTGTAGGAGCTTGCAACTAAAATAGTAAACAGCAACAAGTATGAAGCCATGGTGGCTTTACCTGGTGGAACACTCAAAAACTAATTTTATTTATAATTTTAAGATTTATTGAAGGTGTCCCATCCCACCCTTTGTCCCATCCCTGCCCTGTCTCCCCCAAAGCACAATTTAATTTCAAAGGTTAATTACCTTTTATAACATCTGCGTAATCATAGAAAAAAATGCATTCTAATCATGCCTTACTGAATATCAACGATCTGTCAAATATCCGCTAACACAGCGGTTCTCAAACTTTCTATCATCACAGACCCCTTTATGTAGCAGCCAGACATCGCGGACCCCCAACATTTTAAACACCAAAACCGTAACCAGACTTTTGTTTTGAGTTAAAGATTAATTAAAATTATAGTATATATAAATTATAATAAATTTAACAATTACTCCAGATCCATATAATAGAAATTTATTTCGGGAGGGGACAAAAATTAACCCTTTAGCCATACTTGTATAAAATAAAAACCTTTCTGCAAACTTAAATTTTTTCCAAAAAATTTTCTGCAAGAATTTACACATTTTTAAATATCACTCTCTCTAAAAAGAAAACATTATTACTAAAATACCCAAATTGCAGGGATGAGTTTATCTTAAGATGAAAAAAGAGGAAAAAGCACGTGAGCTTAGTTATGTATAATTTTTTTAATGTGTGAAACAAATAATTTGAACAAGAAAAATTTTAATTTAACTGGGTTATACTCGGGAGGATTTTAAGAACTTTAAACTGGCATTAAACTAGTCATTAATATTGATAGTCTAGATAAAAATATCTTTAAACAAAGAAAGATACATATTTCACGTTATCTTCATTTGCATGAAAATAACCAAAATGCAACTAAAATCAGATGAAAATTTAGGAAATCAGTTAAATACTAGGATAATTTATTGATTACTTTAAATATAATTAAATAACTGAATTTTTTTACCAATAAAATTTTTGCTAAGTGAAGAAAAAGTCAAAAGAATTTTTAAAAGTATTATTAGAATCTCAAATCATATCAGATATGTAATACAGGTTATAATCTAACTCGATTAAAAAAAACTGAGTTATTTTCTTAAGTTGCTTCTCAAAGTAGCCTTTCAAAAATTTTGTAACTTACAAAAACCTCATAAGCCAGAAAAACGGAACTTTCGCGAAAAATCGCCATTTTTTTACTTCCGGACTTGTTGGCTTCTAACTACGGTAAAGTTGTTTTTTCTACATCCTACTACTATTATAATTGTGAATGTTTGTCCGGATGTTTGTTACTCTTTCACGCAAAAACTACTGAATGGATTTTAATGAAATTTTACCATAATGTAGCTTATACATCAGAATAACACATAGGCTATAATTTATAAAGAGAAAATCAGTCCTTCATTCTTTTTTTCCCGTTTTTCCTGCTTTTTTTCACTTATTTTTCCGTGTTTGAAAACCTGTTTTACCAGTCATACAACGAGTTAAAAATAAAACATTGTTTCAAATGAGACACAGATCACAAGACTTTTTCATTTACTAGATCTTTTATTTTAGTTTTAAACACTGGTTTTAAATTTCTTAATTTGTTCACTAGACTTTTTACTACGGTTTCAAATTTGTTATTTTATAAAGGCACCAAGATATTATTAAACATTATCAGAAACATCGGAATTGTAAAAAGTGACAAGAACACCGGGATTGGAAAATTAGCGAGAACATCGGGAAGGAAAAATTACCGAGAACACTGGGATAGGAAATTTACCATAAAGACACCCAGAATACCGGAATATAAAAATTACCGTAAACACTGAGATAGGAAAATTACCGGGAACGCAGCCGGGATTAGAAAAATTACCATGATCACCGGGCAACGGGATAAGATTACCGGGAACACTGGGATAGGAAAGAGGTGCCTGGGATACCGGGATGATTTGTAATATTGCTAATTTACAAAATTATAAATGTATTTTAAGAAATATTTTAAAAAATAAATTTATACACCCCACCCGTGCAAGGCCGGGTATAACAGCTAGTCGCATATAACAACGCGATACGAAGCCGACTTCACCTTAACATCCGCGGCCGTCCAAGAAAGCATCGCGGATGAAACGGTAAAGCATTTGGTGAAAAACATCAGAAAAATTTATCGATCAAAAATAAATTCTGCAGAAAAATTTATGAAAAAAATTTTTTTTTGTAGTTTTTCTGCAGAAAATTTTCTGCACAGGGCAAAATTTTCTGCGAACGCCGTTCGCGCGTTCGTGTATATAATACAAGTATGCCTTTAGCCCCCATATATATTTCATAGGTCCAAGTAGCTTTTTAGTACATTTTTAAGCAGAATTTGCGTCTTAGGGAATTTAATATAAAAAGGTTATGGGTAATTAAATTCTACCTACGAAAGGGGGGTCTGGGGGTCCTCCCCCAGAAAATTTTTGGAAATTCAACTAGAAAAACAGGTTTTTAATTAGTTTTGACACCCCTAGTTAGAATTTTTTGTGGTTTTGATTCACTTGGTCCGAATTTCAGACAATATTCTTAGGTAGGATTTCAATTTTGATGAACTTATTTTTAAAAGTATTTAATAATAAAGTACCAGTACTAAAGGGGATTCGGGGTCCTTCCCCAGAAAATTTTCGGAGATTTGATCCAAAAAACAGGGTTTTAACTTGTTTTGATACACCAAGTTAAAATTTCAGGAGGAGGGCAGGGCCCCCTTCACCCACATTCATATACGCCCCTGAATTACTCCAAGTCTCTGAGTGAGGTTCTGGAAATTTAAAGGAAAAAATTATGCATTGAAGTCAAATTTTCGAGAGGGCTGGAACTCTCCCCCAGACATTTTTTTTAAAATTTACCTCTTAAAACTAGTGTTTCATCTAATTTTGAAACTGTTTGGGGAATTAATTCTAAAAGTAACTTGAGGAATTTCTCAGGGTAACTCGCGGACCCCTAGGAAGGCGCCGCAGACCCCCAGGGGTCCGCGGACCACAGTTTGAGAACCCCTGCGCTAACAAATTCAGTTCCGTCATATTCCAAATTGAATAATTATCCTTCCTGTCATATATCATGTATTAATACTATTAAATATTTATATAACCATCATTAATCCAAATAAATAAATGTTCACTAACTTGATGTCACGATAGAGATGATTAGGAAATTTTAGTTTTTAGAATTGAGTTCTAAATGCATTGACAGATGATTAAACAACCGTAGTGAACATTTCCGAAGTCCGAGCTGCCCCAAATATATTAGGATTCAATGGCAATCTCAGCTGTCTAGGGTCAAAAGAGTTAAAGACTAGAAGTCATTCTCTGATCAACCTCATCACCCTAACTCAGGGGTCGGCAACCTTTTGAAATAGGAGAACCAAAAGTTACAACTTACAAAATTTCCCAGTTTTTAAAGAGCCACTGATTTTTTGTTTCAATTTTATGGTATTTGCTTAATTTGATTTTAAATTGGGAGGGTGATTTTATTTGGAGATGTTGACCCATCATTTTTTCTGAAATTTTCCGGTAGTTTTTTACATCAATATTTAGATGACTTACATACACTTTGTAAATTAATTTGAGTGAACTTAATTTCAAAATTTTGTACATGTGAATCCCAAGAAAAATTGGAGGGTCTGCGGGGTCCTCCCCCAGAAAAGTTTTTGGAAATTTACCTTTCATAATAGCTTTTTTGATAATTTTTTAGGCCTTTTTGGATTGCACCCTAAGAGCACCGCTCATTATTTAAGTGACAAAATTTTCAAGGAAAAATATGAACAGCAAAATTTTGAGAGGGGTTAGGAGGGGTCCTACTTCAGAAAAATTTTAGAAATTTATTCATTTTTTAGAACTTCTACAATTAGACCATATGATGATAACTCCTCATACCTCACAGAATTTGATTTGATTAGGTACTTAAAAATAAATTTTCAAATTTTTTAAGGGATTTGAAAATATGCTATAAATTTTTTTGTGTGGAACTGGAGAGCCGCAACTTAACATCAAAAGAGCCGCATGCGGCTCGCAAGCCTCAGGTTGCCGACCCCTGCTCTAACTGTTTCTTTAACTCTTTCAGTATACTGAAGAGAAGCTTGGCACGAGTGAAAAGACGGAATTGGACGCTCACTTTGATGGCCTGGCCAACCGGGCAGACCGCACCAAGCAGTGGACAGAGAGACTGGTCTCTCGCACTGATGCAGTTCTGCAGCCGAATCCCAGTGGGTATTCTAGTACTGTGCACTTTATACTTATCATGCACTAAGGACTGAAATTTTCTTTTACATAACTTTATGCTAAGGACTGATTGGTACTCTTTCATTTAGGCTTGTCCTTACTTTCAATGCGTTTCCATAATAATCCACACAGTAAATCCCTAACTATTTCGGCCTTCAATGATACAGCTAATTTTAAAAATAATGACAACAACAGTAATTTGTAACACTTTGAATCTAGCTAAAAAAACAATACTATATTTTAAGATATTAATTTCATAGACAATTACTATGTTAATATTGAGCTAGTCTAACTTACTCTTTTATGAGTCCTCTTTTTTGCAATTTTTTTTCTAGGTATTCTAATGAAACTTAAAATTTTGAGATACAATTTAAACTACTTTTTCTTTTTACAGAAAAATACTAAAAATAACTTTTGAGCTCAATACTGTTAGAAGTAATATGAGTGTGTGGAATGATTCTGTGTTTTAGAATTATGACGGTAATCCCTTGAGTTTTTTATCTCCCCCAAAAAAACATAAGATTTTAGGTGCAAAAAGCATATTTTCACTTTTTTATGCAGTCTTCTTAAAAAGTACTTTAGTTTCAGAGTATTAGGTTCAAGAAGCCAAAGGTAAAGTTTTGAAGTCAAAAATTTTGAATAACATTGGTTTTTCATAGTTGGTTTACTGTAATGTACCAATTATATAAATGTTTTGTTTTAAATGTTTGGAAATTATACTGTATCTGAAATGTTTATTTGATACACTAACTGATCTGCAGCATAACTCTTCTGGTTTATAACCTAAAAACTTATTTCAGACACCCGTGTAGAGGACTACTTGTTTGAAAAGTTAGACAAGCGAAGGGAGCACCCTTCCAACTTGGATCTCCTGGGACAGGACATGATTGATGCAGGCGCTGACATCGGGTCTCAAACACCCTATGGTAGGCACTTTTTACTCATCTAAGTATGACTATGATTTATACGTGGCGCTATTTTCACATTAAAGTATCATTAATAAGAATTCATCAAATTAGAAAAAAATTCAAACATAATTGATCAGTCATGTTTCAATATTTTGGTCTCCCCTGGTGCCTGCTTCATAAGCTAAAAAAAGTAACTATAACTAGAACTGTCTCATGGCCTTTTTAGTCTCTAGCTGCCTCAAACTTTCCATAGGATTCAATGGTTATCTCGGGTGACTTAGGATTGAGCATGGATCTTCTCTCTGTATGATTAAGCAAGCAAGCTCCATTGTGTGTGTGTGGTTATTGAGTGGGTTAGAAGCCTGGCACAAAAACTTGCAAAAAATTAAAGACGGGGAGATCCAGAAGGGAGATCCTGTCTCGATTCCATGGACTTACTAAATTACATAAATGAAACAAATGTAAAAATTGTTCTGTATTTCAATTATAATTTCTTCCTATAACCTTTTCACCACCTCCTGGTAAGTTTCCATGCCCATTCTGTATCCTTTTTGACTCTTTTTATGAAAGTATTGCACTTTTATGGGACATTCCCATTCTTTTTTCTTACAATTTCAGAATTTGTGCTGTTCCCTTTAACTATCCTAGAAAACCTACTGTATATAATTATAAAATTACACTGTGCTTTCATCAAACAAAAAAAACAATTAGGGGACATCCATAAATTACGTGAGGTCAAAAAGGGGGGAGGGGTTTGGAAAAATCTCACCAAGGGGGGAGGGGGGTCCATTAAAATCTCACGTCAACTTTTTAAGTTAGAAATTAAACGATTTTTTTTAATTTGAGAAAGGAATAACCCACAGATAAGATACTGTAGTGATTTTAGGTGGAATAATGTCCTTTTCCCCCACATCATTAATAATGGAAAAGTTTTAGGTGCTGTGAAGCACAAAATGCAAACGAATTGGATAGAAAATTATTTTTAAAGGTTGTAGGTAAATCTCACGTGGTAGGGAGGGGGGTCCAGCAAAATCTCACTAAGGGGGAGGGGGTCCAGGTTTTGGAAAAAACACCTCACGTAATTTATGGTTGTCCCCTTAGTCATTAAGCTTTCATTCCATTTTTTAGGAAGTGCCTTGATCAAAATAGGGCAGGCACAGCAGAGACTAGGTGCAGCAGAAAGAGAGTTTGTGCGTTCTGCTATGACCACATACGTATCTCCTCTGAAGAGGTTTCTGGATGGAGACATGAAGACCATCATGGTGAGACTCTTCAGTGTTCATGATGGGATCTTGTATGATTTTAATGAGGGATTGCTGATTTTGTTGAGTGTTATAATCAAACATGTTACTTTGTTTCTTCTGAAATATACTTGATTTTTTCATCTATAAGAAATTTTTGTTTGTTACATTGAGAAGTGAAAGAATTTAATTCTGATGAAAGCGGGGCATGACACAGAAAAGGTTTGGAAACTGCTCGACATAACATTGGTATATTCTTTCTTACGAATTTCTTTCAAGCAATCCTAAAAATCTCACAGTAACAGAATTTTATGCTAGCTACGTATACGTTTCAAAGCAATTCCAATGAAAGATTTTCTGGTACTTGCATATTATCCGTATGCTATTGGCCCACTTGGCGTCTTTTAAAAAATAATCATAAACAATCCAATTGGCATAAAGTAGACAATCAAAATGAAATAAATTAAAAATCAAGTTTAATCATTGATCACAAATCAAGAACAGTACTGATATTTTGTATAATTGTTTTAATTATTTCAATCCTAGCCGCCCCAAATTTTCCATATGATTCAATGGTGATCTCGGATGGCTTAGGATTGAGAGAGTTAAACCATTCAAAAGCTGTACGTATAGTAGCACAGTAGACCAATTCTTTAAGAAATGACGTAAAAAGTCATTTTTAATGTCTTTTAAACAATGCAGTTTCCATACAAAACATAGTTTTTTTTATCGAATTAAACAATAAGTCTGCTTATTTAAGTAATCTACTCGCTTATTACCTGGATAAGAATAACCCATTGTATAGTTTTTTTGTGGATCTTTGGTCCCAGTTAGTTTGATAAATTAATGAAGTTTTACTGTGTAGTGCACTGGTAGCTATTAAATGTGAACTTTCTAAGTGTTCCATTGTTTTTCATTTTAGAAGGAGCGAAAAATCTTGGAAAATAAACGTCTTGATCTTGATGCTGCCAAGAGCAGGCTGAGGAAAGCCAGGTCTATGGAAAGCCATGCTAATGTGAGTACATTTTAACCATACCTTTAAAAATAACTTCTTTTACACCATATTTCAAATCGTTAGACTCAATGTAAAACGTTTACAATAATTTACTTTATGCCTTCAAAACGATTGAAAATTTACTTTTGGAGAACAGGTACTTCATATGAACTTAGTTCTAGGTTCCTGATATAAGATGCCATCTTCAGAGATGCCAACCATTCTGGAATTTGCGGAATCATTCCGCATTTTGGCCTCGAATTCCGCAATTACGGATAAAGCTAGAAAAACTACGGAAACTACGCTGCTTTTATTTAAAAGACAATGTATTAAATTTTCTTCTTAATTCTCTGTTTTTAGCCTTCAACCCTTATAATGCATATTTTTTTAACTTAGAATTGCGAATAAAAACGATAACGCTAGTAGCTAGTAACTGATGAGATGGGCAATAAGAAGGGGGAATCAATCGGAATTCGGAATATTCTAATCTGCACGGATGATTGGGAGAAATGGGGAGAAAAAAGGCCTTATTTTCTCAAATATTGCGTTTTCGGACTTATCTAAATATTATCAAAAGATTGGGGCAGTATTCTACATGCAGAAGGCGTGGCAACGGTAGGCAAGCCACGCGTCACGCCGGATTTTTTTTGCGGGTGGGGGGGGGCGATTACGGATGAGCATTGTCTCAGGTTGGCAACCCTGCATCTTTTTTACTTTTTATTGAGTATTTTTTTATGGTTTCTCTGGGGACTTCAAAAGCAGAGCTGGTTTCTCAGGATTTTACTTGATGCTTCATTTACCACCTGCTTTTTCGACTAATGATTTGAGTAGTTTATTCATGTAGAAATAAATAATTTTTGAGTGTTTTCTTTTTTAAATATGGTTCTAAGTGTGAAATTCTCCCTCTCCAATTATTTCCCAAGCTGTGTATCCCAAATAATTCATCATTTAACAATATTTAAAAAAAGGTGTAATTAAATTTTCACAAAACAAGACCCTGGCAGAAAAACCTGGATGAACCCCTGATATATACATCAAAAATGCTATAATTTAATAGTTGGAAATTTTTTTGAAATAGGATACAACTATCTAACTCAGTACATTTATCTTTCAAACATGTTGTGTCTGTCATATTTAATAGTGATTTTAACTTATTTTTCAATTTAACTTTCTTTTACTTATGAGGACTTCTCATTGTATAATCTTTAATATTCTTCTAATTTGAAGTTAAAATATACCTTATAAAACTGTTTTTTCAAAAATCAAATATTTTAGTAGCTTCTTAAAGAATATTCTTGAAAATTCTCCTCTAGGAGAATATTCTCCAAAAGATTATTACCCAGAATTTTACAACTCTAGGTTAAATGAAAGAAAACATATTCAGTACTCGTAATGTTTCTAGTACTAAATTGAAAATGTTTTTATTTTGCTTTTTACAACAATGAGATTTGGAAGAGAAAAACTTAAGCTGATTTGAAATTAGCATCATATACTACAAAACCTATGTAACCATGTTTCTGATGATTTTTTGAGTGCAATTAATTGTGAATAGCATAGATAATCTTAGTGTTTCTCTTTAACTAGTGTTTTCTCTTCTACTGCCTTTAGTAGCAAATATGCTACCATGAGCATGTTTATAAAATATTGCAGCAGTAATGCACCTTTAGGTGCTATAATTTATAAAATTTAAGTTCTGTCCTCAATTTTAAAATTTTCTAAGAATCTTGAATTAAAATTTTTTTGGAATTTTTATTTTATTTGGCCTTTACAGAACATGAATAAGGCAAAAAAAATTAATTTCATAGTTGTTTTTTCTAGTGGGCTTTAGAGGGTTAACATTGACCCTAAAACACAAACCAAACCTCTGTAGCATCACAATCAATTGTTAAGAGCAATAGATTGCAAAAGTTCCCAAAAATAGCTTTGTGTTGTAACTGGTCATCTTATGTACAGAAGTCACCGTAGGCAGACATTGACTTTAGTGCCTTTTTTATTCTTTAAAGTAGACTCTAAAAAAGCATGGTTACAAAATTATCGGACTAGTTAACTCTAAAAATAATCTCTATTGTAGACCAATTAATTATGTTTTTTTATTTATTGTAAAATAAAAATACACAATGCATGAATTGTTTTATGATAGAAAATTAATGAAAAATTACTTGGTAACTACGGAAATCTAAAAGCTGAATATTATTTAACATCTGAATATTGTATTACAAAATAACACAGACCTTATGTGTTGCTAAATATTTATTGGTTATGAGAGTCAAGACTTGCCTTTAGTGTTGTAGGTTTGTTTCATTGTTTGTCTGATGTTTTTAACTTTTTTAAAAGCTCAAACCTGACCAAGTTCAAAGAGAGATTCAACAGGTATCACCTCTTATTCTCCTCTTAGAGTAGTTTTCTTGATCTTGCACAAAACCCAACCCCTCTCCCCCTTAGAATAGTTTACTATGCTCTCTTTCAGTTGGAGCAAAAGGTTGTTAACTCAATTACTTTAAAAGTTACTAGTTTTGTGTTTTTAAGAGATACACGTTCAAACAAAAACAACACAATTTTAGTTATTTATCCATTACATTATTTTGATTTATACCAATTTTACTTATAATTACTTAATTACCAATTTTGCTGTGAATCTATTTTTCTGGTAATTCTCAATACTTGTTTTTTAAAGGCTACTGTATGGTTTGACTGGTTTTTCTTTGTGTTGTGCTATGATTTAATGGGATTAAATCTCTTTTGAAGTGGTTTTGTAATATTAGAAGCTATTTGAGGGAAAACTTGAGTTTCAGACCAATTATTTTGCCAGCACTAAAGATGAGAACAAAATTGTTATATGATATATATATTATGTTGCCTTATTCTAACCCAAATAAAATTTATGTATTTAAAAGGTTTATATTAAATTTTGTGCTTAAAAGTTAAACATTAACAACATTAATTAACATTAATTTTTAGGTTAACATTTTTTTTAACATGAACTGGATGATGGAAAATTTTCCCCATTGATTTTATTGGATATTGTAATAGATTGTTAGCCACTTAAACAATGTAGTAGACAATAGAAAATTATCAATTGGTAAGGGGTTTTTGTTTTAGATGTGAAAATACAATATCCTAAAAGTTATTTTAATATTGTCATTACCTAACCATTGTTATTGTTTTACTTACTAAAAAAGTAAACCTGTTCAGTCATTTCAAACTCAAATTTTCACAGCTCAAAGAAAATAAATGATGAATTTTCTATGCTGGAATTATAAATGTGAGCACTGTATACTAAAATTCAACCAAATTATTCTTTTTTATACATTCTGGTGATAAAGGAATCATATCTGAATGTTTGGATGGGAACTTGTATCTCATTGTCAAGTTCAACCACAGTGATTTCATTCAATAATTTGCATTGAAAAGACTTGTAATCCAGTCTCAATATATTTTGTAATGTTTCTCATTATACAACAAAACTGTCTTCAAGACAGCTGATGTAATCAATTGTTTTTATGTATCAATAAAAAAGTAAAAGATAATTTGCTTTTGCAGGCAGAAACGGAACTGCGAATTTCCCAGGCTGACTTTGAACGGCAAGCAGAGATCACCCGACTGTTGCTTGAAGGAATCAGCAGTGCTCATGTAGGTGCCCTAAAAACATGACTTCTTACAATCTCTATAAAGCACCGTTTATACGTTTCTCGTTTATGACTTTTCCATTTATATGTCATTTTCGCGAAGTCCCAACTCATTCCTATGATTTTAATGCAGAAATTCTTTGTTTATACGACGCGCAATATCGGTTATATGTCGTTTCCCCCGGTCTTAATGAAGGATTTAAAAAAAGGTAGTAAATTGAAGATTTGATGTTTATATACAATAATGTGTATTCAGATGTGGTGTTTGGGATTTGCAATATAGTATACTGTGAAGGTAAAAAAAATAAAATAAATGCTTAGGATAAACTATAAAAGTGGTTTGTTTTATTTTTATGTTAAATTTTTTAATATTTTGAAATTTAATTATTATTTTCAGTTTAAAAACTGTTTTTAAGTAATTTTTAGAATAACCCCAAATTTATTGTATTTACGTATATCTGCATTAGGGTCAAACCTAATAATCAAAGATGTCTTTTCATTTATACATTGTTTTACGTCGGTCCCTAGAAAGACATATAAACGGTGCTTTACTGTATTACTATTTTACTACTACACATCCATGTGTTTTTTTTGTGTTCTTGGTTTCAAAATGTCATCATAGGATTTTGTCTTTTTCAGACTAACCATTTGCGTTGTCTTAATGACTTTGTTGAAGCACAAGCTAGTTTCTATAATCAGTGCCAACAGTTTATGGTAGACTTGCAGAAAGAGTTAGCAAAGTAAGTGTGTTTTGTGTGTATCACCTGCATATGACTTGCAATCAAATTTTTGATTTGAAAATTTCTTTTTAATATTTCTACTTCTGTCACCTAAAAAAGTTTTTGTGTCCATTCAAGCTACAGTTTGTAAGATTTTAATTGTGTTCAAAACTTAATAAAACTAGCTTAAAATGTTTGAAAAGTTACCAAAAGTTAACATACCTAACTATATATTAAATACTTGGTAAGGTGAATGTTAGGTAGGTTAAGAGAATATTAAACCCGGTATTAAATGCTATTATCAAATGTACCAGTATGACTAATATTTCTTTGAAAATAAAAGTGTTACAATCAATGGGATCAATCTTAAACATTAATTTTTATGTTAAATCAAACATTTAATATTGAAGACAGTCATATTACAATATGACACAAATCACAAATAATAATTGATAACACAAATAAAAGCTTTTGCCATCTTCTCCAGCGAGAGTGTGTTTAGGATTTCTTTTTCTAATTAGTGAGATATTATGGAGGCATCTCCGCAGATGTTTGACAAAGTGCAGTGGTGCCTTTTGTGGTGGGGTATGGACATACAGAATGTGCGCTTTACATAAATGAAATTATCATAAGCATACATAATTTTAACTGGAGTTCAATAAGTATTGATGCTTGTAATCTGAACATAGTTTGATTTCATGGCCAAAACAGTGCACCTGTATTTCTGAAATGGCTTAAGAAGATTTATGATTGAAACTTTATTGAAGAAAATTAAAATTTTCAGTTTTTTTTCTTGTAGCTTCTCTGGTAATTACCTCTATGCAAAAAGCAGCTTTTCGGTAACCATTTGTAGTGAATAGCTTTTTAATGGTGTAAATCGGACACTTTTGTTATCGAATTTTTAGATTATCTTAGGAATTTGCTATTAAGCTCTATTATGAAACTAACTGTTAAGCATTTTGTCTTAAAACCAGTTGCTATGAATTGCACACAATAAAGTCTAAATACTTCTCTAAAACTAGTTGTTTCTGGCCATTTTCTGACTGCACTGCTCTGTTTAAAACAAAATCCCTGCTATTAAATGAAATGTGCTCTCTTTTGCAGCAATGCTGTGGTGAGTGGCAGCAGCGTGAAAAGTGGTCTCTTTGAGTCCTCCCCCACCAGCCCTTCCGAGCTCCCCTCTCTAGAGAAGGACAAGAAGCGAGCCCGGGTGCTCTATGACTACGAGGCCTATGATGCCAGGGAGCTCTCACTGGCCACGGATGAGGTATTTGAATAGTATTTACCTTGGTAACACTGACTCGGGAATTTTCAATCCTTTACTTGAACTTAAATTGTTGTTACTACTTTAATCCTTAACTTACCTATCTGTCTCAGCCATATTATCTGGGGATTTGATCATTATCCTGTTGGTAAAAAAAGTTTGTTTTTATTAGTTTTAAGGTAGTTAAATTACCGTAATTTCGCGCATATAGTCCGCGGACAATCTGTGTTTAAAACTCGAATTTTTGAAGCTGCGGACTATCCACCAGTGCGGATAATACGCTGGTTTTTCACGGTTAAAATCGTTGAAATTAAAAAAAACACGCTGTCGTAAACTGCCGATGGATCAAATATGATGTTAATGTAATGGTTTTCGCTAATGTAGTAGAATTTGTGATTAATTAAAATATGATTAATTAGTAAGCACTGTTTTTTATTTGTATTGAGCGTTTTATTTCTGAAGGTATTAGTAAGTAAGTACTTTTTTTCTATTTATACTTAGTTCTTTGTTTCTAAAATACGTTAATATTGCCGTATTATGAAATAACGTAATTTCGGACGTATAACCCGCGGACTATCCGGTGGTGCGGACTATCTGACGATTTTTGAAAAAAATGTTACATAAAATTGTGTCTGCGGACTATATGCGCGAAATTACGGTACCACTAGTTAATGGTAATAAAAACACTTAAAAAATAATTGACATTTATCTCTCCATAATCCTTCAATAAATTACAAAATATCCAAGTACTGATTCACTTTCATGTTTCTTTTAAACTTGATTAATTATGTGGTGGTCTTTTCAAGCAATACATTGTCTTCATGACTCTTATGTAGTCTTTCTATGTGCCTACATACTACAGATGATCCATAAAGGATTTTTCTGCAAGGTGTATCCCATTCACCTGAGAGACTTACAGTACAAAAATTTCACATAAGGTCTTAACTTGTAAATTAGGGAAACCTTCATTTATCAATTAGCATCAGTCAATAATGTAGGTTAGATGGATGGAAAAGTTTAAGAGCAGAACAAATAAAGCAGGCTTTAGATGTCTAATAACAAACTAAATTCACCAGCACGAGCAGTTGAAGGTTAATATAATGCAATGTGGAAATAAGTTGTGTGTGTTGTGAGATTCTGATTAAAAGAGTGAAGTAAAGATTCTCATGTGCTCCATAAAATGAATGTTATTTTGTCTTTTTAAATAATTTTTCTCAAATTTTTGGGTCTGCACATTAATTTCCAATACCAAAAATAGTGAAGGAGACTCCCTTTCTTACAGGTGATTGTGGTGAGCCCCCTGCCAGGCGACTCTGATTGGATGACAGGGGAGAGGGGTGCAGAGAAAGGGAAGGTCCCCGTGGCATACCTCGAGATCCTCAACTAGCTTTCTCACAATTTTTCGCAGCCTCAGTTGTACATAGACTTACTTAAAAAGAGAAATAGAACTCTAGGATATTCTATGTGACGAAGAAATTTGAAAAGGTATTAGAAGCAAAAAAGTTTAGTTGGATGTCAAAGAGCAGGGGTCTAAGCACATATGCAAACCTGTTATGGCAACTGATAGAGGGTCACAATGTATTAATGCTTTTGGTGCTCATGAAAAAGTTTATGATAATGTATTCATTCGGAATTTCGAAAGTAAATAAATTTTAATTTTTTTATGTGAACTGCTTGTTAAGCAAATGATATTTCAATTGCCAAATGTCCTGGGAGCTGGTCGAGTAATTGTTTGTTAAATTTGAGCTGTCATGGTTTTTATTTTGTTTGTAATTTTCTTATGTGTGTACTTTTTTGATTTTTCTAGTTTTAGTTACATTTTTTTGCTTGTGTATGCAGTCCGTTTTTTGTTTAATGTTTGTATAAATTTTGATTATTTTGTTTATTTATTTCTACTTGTGATTTTTTAGAATAATATTTTTGTAGTTTTTATGGATTTTTATGGTGTCTTAGTATTAAATGCTGCTGACCCCTGATCTAGGATACGAATTGTATTGAGTGACAGATTTATTTATTATATACCATTGAGAAGTTGATTCTTTACTAAGCTTGAAAGAGTAACATAGATACTAAATACTTGAGATGATAAGGCTGCTTTTGATCTTGATTAGAATATGGCTTGATTCAAATCAAGTGTAGTTTAAACCTTGTTATTTGTGTATAATCCTGTTTTTGGCAACCTCTTAAACACAAATGTGAATTAATTATTCAAAACTTCCACTAACTTCTCCATGTTATGTATAATCATTCTTTTATCAAATTTAATATTTCTCAGACTTAAATAATTCAATTAATATTGCTTACAGAATATATAATTAGCTGCATTTTAAAATTTAAAGGAAACATTTTTTGACTATTGAACTAAACTAGCAGACTACAAGTACTTCAGATTCTCCCTAGTTTTTATGGTTGTTTTCATACTACAGATTTGAAAATTGTCGGAAAAACTATGAAAACCCTCCCAACACCTATGAGGTAGGAAAAAAATGAAGGTTTAACCTAGCTCTGCATAATAAACAAGCACAATGCAGCTAATGACTGGGTCTGCTTAAAATCCTTTAAAATTAAAAGCTTTTTCTCCCTTTAATCAACTCCCATTCTCGAATTTAACAATCCCTTTTCAAATCTTATAATCAAGACTCTCGGCAATGCAAACTCTTCGGGCCTGGCATACAACCACCATTTGTGAGAAAAAAGAAAAATATTTCCAAGACAAAAATTATGCTACCTAAAAAAATTAGAAAATCTGCCAAATGGGGGATTTTGAATTTTAGATAAAGGGTTCATTACAGTACTATGGAAAATTTTCACTGGAGGTTGGAGTCTACTAGAAATTGAAAAAAAAACCAAGAGGGTTTGCATTTGGTTATTGTAGTGGCCGAGTGCACCGTAGAATGCATTGTTTCAACCTGTATTTTGGTTGTCAAAGAGGATTATACTGCACCTTTTCCAACTTTCCTTCTTATAGTTGTACATAGAATTAAAAAATCCTATCTGTGTGTGCGTGTGGTTGAGTGTCGAGGGGAGTTGCTTCCTGCCATTTGGAATGCAATCACTGAGTCTTAGAAAACATTTTAGGAGTTTGATGGTTTTATTGATATTAGCTCTGTGGTTAATTTGTAGATGAATTTCTCACTTTGATGGCAACCATCTTTGCTGGGAATAAACGAGTTGTTTGTTAATTATGTCACACCCTGCCAAGGGAGGAATGAAGTTTTCATCAAAATTGGGTTATCTAAGTGTCTTTTACCTCAATCTACTTTTCGAAAAAATATTTGCCCTTTTATTGTATTTTATTCAGTAATTACATTCAGTATGTGGTGTAATTCAGTATATGGTGGGCTTATTGTAATAACCCCAGTAATAATGCTTAAATAGCATAATTCAATCGGTTAGTTCAAGCATGGCTATTAAACTTTTTTCTTCTTGTCTTGTTGATCGATAGTATTTTGTGATTTTCTGTTTCTCAACGTATTTATGTAGAATCTAACTTTTCTCTTATAAAGTTGTTGATCCTATCTAATTGTTGGTATTGAAATTGTTGTTGATAATAAAATTATCTTGTGAAAATCATTGGTACTTCTAAAATTTTGGGGGAACTGATATTATAAAGAGATAAAACTGAAATATTTTAATAACCCTTTTGATCCTAAGACACCCGAGATTACCATTGAATCCAATGGGAAATTTGGGGCGGCTAGGTCTGAAAGGGTGTTAAATATTAAAACCCACCATGAATTGGATGCAGGTGTGATGTAATTGATGAAAAGCTCATGTGCTGCACTCTTAATAACATTATGTCAGGATGTGGTGCCTTTTTATGTGGAGAATTTGATGATCAGGATGATATAAGGGCTGCGTCATAGCTGCTGATATGAATATGTGTGATTTTTGTGTTGTACAGTGTTAAATTAGTGTGTCGCCAAATGTGTGGAAACAACTGTGTCCAAGATTTACCTCTCCTAAATTAAAAACTTGTTGGATTAGTACGACCTGATAAAGTTGAATTATCAGGCATCATTGTTATGAATTGTATTTAACTGTTTGTTGAGTTGTTGCTTTAGTTTTTTTCTTGAACCCTTTTAGTTTGATACGAATCAGTGTACCTGTTTTATCATTTGCCCATAAATGTACTAAATCCATCTCAGCCATGCTTTTAAATCAATTGAAAATTTTCAAGACAATCAACTAATCTCAGGTCCATAGACCTTTCATGGATTTTGAGTAAAGTATTGTATTGACATGTTCTTGAATTGTGTAAGAAATGTTATTGAACGTTTCATTTTTAACAACCATGAGTTAAAAAAGTGTTAGTAATAAATAGCACAGCTGCCAACTCCTTATATCTAGTACAAAATTTTTTATGAATCTTTAAAAAAATTACTGGAAAAAAAGGTTTAGGAGAGCCAATGAAGAATGAAATCACACTAATATATAGTTATGAAAATCTATATCCTATCTAAAATGCGGTTATTTTATTAATTAGTACACAATTAATTTTCTCTATCTTTAATCAAAATGGGGCAGTTAGTTATTCACAAAATTAATTTAGATCTCATTAAAATTTTTAAACAATGTTTATGTAATGAAATTTTGTGTTACAATACAAATATGGCTAGTATCTTTAATTTTATTTTTTAATATAGGCAGCCTCTCGACCATTTAAAGTAGTGCTGAATTATACTTAGTTGTAAACAAGGCTCGATTTGAAGCAGAATGCATTGGAACCTCAATTAAGAAAAATTATGATGGTTAAAAATATTTAATTGAATAACATAATGTTTTTAATCTATCATAAGATTTGAGTTCCATCCCCTCTATTTCTAGAAATTGAACACTAATTCTATGTTTGTACAGGGTATGGGCAAGTGCTGTGATTTCAGCTAAATGAATTAAATGTCCATTTCTTCCGACTGTGATGCTATTGACTGAAATCAGCAAAGTGAACTATGTGGCGCCACACTTAGGACACATTCACATAAAACAAGGTGCTTATAGTCAATACACACTCCAAACACTAGACAAACATTCTTTTCCGATGCATGTTCTACTCTCAATGATATCCGCTCCTTTATACATTTTTAAGTTTAATTTTAACTGCTTTAGTTCTTACATCCGGGAATGCATTTAAATCCTATTTTGCCCATTTGTGATCCCTGGGACTTACTAAAGCATGATTATAGACTTCAGAGCATAAGATTACATTTAAACTGAATGCCTGTTGATGGAATGTATAAAAAATTTTATTAAGAGTTTTTTTCAAGGTGTGTAATAGTACTTGTTTGTTGCTTAAAATGGAACAAGTGTTACCTAACTCTTTGCTACTTGTCAATTCCTATTTCAGAAGGCCTCAAGGCTTAACTGCTTAACATAATTTTTACATTATAACCCTGTTAGACGACAGAACATGTAATCAAATAAGCCCCAATTAATCCTTGATACATTCTGAAGTAGGAATTGACAAGTTTCGAAAAGCTATATATAGTGTTGATATTTGGTGTAGATGTGCCTATCTCAAAATATTTGGACCTCCCTTGTAAAATATCTGGATTTTTGGTTTAAAAAAAAGAATTGAGTCTTCCCAAATTTTTGTTCCAATTACAACACTGGTTATGTAGCACATGACATCTTAAACGACAAAAGTGTAGGATAATTGAGAAATAATGATGCAATTTGCATTGCATTATTATTGGGAATATATAATTTTTTAGTTTCTGCTTAGAATAAAATGTGATATATCATTCACCGAAATAAAATCTAAGCAAGATATTTCACCAATAAATTAAATACCAAGTAAGTTGGGTAACAATTAACACTGGGTAGCCTGTATCTGTTTTTAGTTTGATTTATTTCCTTTAAAATTAAAATTATTTCTGTTACGAGTTCTTTGTACCCTTAAAATTCTACTATGTATTATAAAGACTTAGCTACAAAGGTTCATTAAAGAGGGCTTTGGGTACATTATCCTTTGAACCTTATCCTTAGACCAGAAGTCTTCAGATTGTGTTTAGTTGTGTGCTCCCTGAAACATCTAAAAGGACCTGTTGATTGTGTCTAGTTATAAACCAAGTTTTAAAATTTTTTCTTATGGGGTACATGATTTAACTTAGAAAACTACTGATGTTTGAGCAATAAAAGACAATCTGGATTCACAGCATTCTATATATTTGGATGTTCACAGAAGTTCTTGTGTGTTTGGTATTTTCAGCTTTGTTGTAGCAACTAGTTGTTTGGACTCTTGGTGATTATCATTATAATGAAATTTTTATTTTTTGATTAAATCAGTTCTTTAGGAATGATGATGTTTGTTGTATTTACTCTGTGCTGAAGAGTACACATATAGCTTAGGTTGAAACAATCGATGGCAGTGTTGGATATTTATATTGAGCAATTTTTTCATGGGTTGGTCCAATTATTTAAATATCAATTAGAAGAATCCAGTAGTACCCATTAAATGATATTTTGTAATGTTTTTTTCAATTCCATGACTAACTACTGTCTGAAAACTAGTTAAAGTCCTAACCTGTAAGGCTATAGTTGAATCTATTTGAAAAAAGAAATTTTACACAATTTTACTAAGCCAGGGTCCTGTTTTAGGTACTATAAGTTAAAATGAAAGTTTGTGAAAAATTAAATGGAATTTAGTGCAAATAAAAATCAAGAAAATGAACTCGTACAATCACCAAGATTTGTAACTCAAAATCCAGCCAATTCTATTCCGGAAAGATAAACATATTTAGAAAAGGAGTTTCAAACCCTTTTCATTTTGCACTTATGTGAAAAGTATATTTTAGGGAAAAAATATAAACCAGAAAGTTAATCATGTGTGGGGGAATTCAAATAAAGAGGGTTTATAAAACTTAGCAGTCGAAATGAAGAGATGGCTCCACTGATATTCTTGGGATTTTTTGGAGGAGTAAAAATACTCCTTGAATTCTTTAGGAGGCATGAAATTCATTCATGAGGAGTGAAATACGGAAATACCATAAACTGCATATACAGAAATTTTTTTTTTATAAAAACGCTCTTTTTTAATAGACAAAATTAAATGGAAAAAAATGGGGATACTATTTTGGTTTTAACAATTATAGAATCCATTAAGTATTAATAGAAAATATAAAACATAAAAATAAAATTATTTATTTTACATTAAACAGTCTAAATGAAATATTCATTTAATATTACAAAAATATGAGTAGAATTTTTTTTCGATTTTGGTGACTGAGGCGCCATGTTTTTTTAAAGCAAAACCTTTGTTAAAAATTCCAAGCGTGAAAATACACCGTGTTAGTTTGTAAAAGCATATTTTCAATCTGCTCTCAGGAGGCATTAAAAATATATCTGGATTGTTCTGCTGTATCCACCAATGCAGCTTAGTACCAATGTACTTGAATACTACTGATAAAGCTGCTATTGCATATGGATGGATTGGATAAAACCTTTTGGTTTTCATTGTCGGATCAGGCTGTACCTTAAATGTGTTGAATGGGAAATATAGGGTGTGTGTTATAGCTGTGAGGTTATGAAGAAAATATCAAGGAAAATGAATTATATCACTTCAAGAAAAATCACAGATAAATAAATAGTTGTTTATTATTATTTTTTTCATTACAACCCAGGAAAGTCAATGAGAACAGTTAGTATTTGACTTGGAATGACTATGAAGAATACACTTCTCAAAGAGAAAACAATAGTGCAGGCAGTACCTCGCTTTTGTCCAATCAGCCCTTTTGTGATTAATTATAATGGAAGAAACAGATTGCAATGAAGCAGTGCTAGGATTAATCAGTTAGTTTTTCAAAAAGTTAATTCAACATTTGAAAAAATCAGAAGCAATTGAATTTTAATGAAGGATAAACCAATTGAAAAATCAACTGATCAATCAACAACCTAACACTGCACAATGGAGGGTATACACTTTAACATGAACAATATAAACATCAAAACTTAAGGTGGATCTAAATTTCAAATCTGTTAAATTTTTGATACATTAGTTTAAAAACTCCTCCGAGATTAAGCTTTTTAATCTAGCCATGTAGCAGAAAAAATAGTTGATCAGTGGTCTGCGTGCAAAAGGATTCACAGCTTTAACTAAGCACTAATTAATTAGTTAATAGTAATAGAGGCAAAGTCTTAAAAGTTTGCATACCACCTAGGAAAGCTTTAATTAAAGGGATCCCTAGAACTAGCATTTACAAAGTATGGTGGCACTTGGCTGAAGAAAAAAATGCTATAAAACAGCTCCTTACTATATACACATAAAAAGGAAACACTGGATCCAAACCACAATAAATTAAATAATAGAAAATGAAAGTTATAAAAGGTTCCCCCATTACTCTACTTAATTTTTAAAACCAATTTGGTACAATGGTCGAGGTACGCCTGTTTTTTTAAATCGTCAAGGCTTTTTCATTTATTACACTGGGATAACATGTTCAGTACTTCTTCATTTCCTCTGCAAGAATGGACACTAGAAATTAAAACTAATGAATGTAACTTTGAAGTTGTCTACTATTACAGGGACAGTGGTCTAGATAAAAAATGCTGAGTTCATAAAAAAGGTTAAAATATAGGGTACAAATAGTAACATAATAATTAGTAAACAAGAAAATATCAAAAGAAACATAACAAAAATAAATTTACTATGTTAAATGATAAATTTGTAGATAGTCTTTTGGATAATAAGTGAGATAAGACTGAGTACAATAGAGGGTACTTGCAGATTGTTAGATTATCTCTTTTCGAATTGATAAATCTACTTTAATAGTAGTGACACCCAATTAGCATTTGATTAAGAAAATTAGGAAATAAAATCTAATCCACTGACAAAGAAAAGTAATAAACTTTTATCACCAATCATGATAATGAAGTGAAGAAGTACCTCAAATATCTATGTAACATAGCTAGTAGTAACACTTTGTTAAGAAGAGGTTTCTAGCCTTAACTTAATCACCACTTATTCATTAAGTAAGTGCTTTCAGCACATATATAAACTCTCTTCAACACATTTTCAAGTCGCTGTTGACTGTCGATTCTTAAGTACTTTCATCAACGGAATGTACGGTCAGTAGGAAACAACTAAAAAAACTTCACAGTAAGAAGAAATAGGTGTTAAGATCATGGGTGGAAGTCATCTTGTTGTTTAAGGGAACTTTTGTCTTAGTGGGTTTTTCTAAACAGAACAGGAGGAAAGTTAACATGCAGATAATTAGGGAGTTAAAAAAAGGGTCATTCCAGTTTAGTCTCGGAAAAATTTTCTAGCTTTCACCCATGTGAAGATGCTGGTTAGTATATCAATAAATCTTCAAGGTAAGGATAGCCTCATTAAAGTTCAGGAGAAATTTGAAGGACTGTGTTATAAATATATGGTAAATACATAAATACAAAGAAAATAACATTAACACTCTTATTTACTAGCATAATTTACCCAATTACTGAAGAATCGTATTTTCAGAAATATGCAGAGATAAATAAAGAGGGAAACTATGCTAGCAAATAAAATAACAATAGCTCCTGTAAAAATATCACAGAAACTTCCACTTCAGTTTAACGAAAGTATTATAGAAGTGACCGATAACCACAACAGAAGAAGGCCTGTGCAAGAACTGAGGCTACTAAAAGGTAATGTTTGGTTGATGTTGATAAATACACAACGGATAACACTGGAGGTACAACCTGGCAAATATACCTGGATGGCACTTTTTCGTATGGCAACATAGCAAGAAAATAAGATTTTAAATTATAGCAATTCTTGGAGCTGATATACACCAACAACATTGTGTTCTGTTACCAAAATTTACATATTTACAGTAAAAATATTCCAAAAATATGCTACGTAAATTGATAGCCATACAATGGTGAAAAATAATAAATTTGACTACTATGTAAGTGAATTGAAGGCACTAAAAATTTAGTTAATCACACAAAAATAGAATACCCCTTCACTTTTAATTTGTACAGCTAAAATTTTAATACTTATTTATACAGAGGAATTTCTTTGGTAAAAATTTGGAAGCATCATTTAGTTCATATTTATGATTAAGGAGAGTTCATAAGAGCATATGAAGGTTAACAAAATGGAGGGAAGATTTTAAAGAGTTAAAAGGCAATTGTATGCCAGATTGTACCTTGCTTTAGAACAAGAGACCTCAATGGAATTGTTCTTATAATTAAAACAAAAAAGTAAACATAAAAATCCATTACATTTTGAATCAAGTGATAAATTCAAAGTCACTTAACCAGCATCCTTCTTCTAGAACAGCGTTTCCCAACCTCATGTATGTAGAGATACTGGTAGAAGAAAAAAATAATGACTAATAATAAGCACTGCCTTTTAATGGTACTTTGTGTAGGTTAGGGACATATAAGTTACTTTCGCTTCACTGACGGATGTCCTTTCAAAAAAATAAACCATACTTTTTATTCTGCATCTAGAATTTACATTTGCATAATATCAGAAAAATGTCCTTTTTTCAGAACATTTATTCTCTAAAAATTGGCCATATGGATCAATATGGTCAATTTAGCTCAAGCATATGTTAAAACATTCACTGTAGAGGGGGATCAAAAGATCTTGGAAAAAAGGGAGGGAGACATAATGTATGTGAGTCAAAATATTTTGTAAACAATTCCATTTTCACACCTATAAAATGAAGAATGGAAAGAGGACCAGTGAACTCCAAAGAAGTACACAAGATTTAGGTACAGAAATAGGAATACATACTCTTTTTTTTTATTTTAGGAGATGTTTCCAATCTAGTCAATTTCTATGCATAAGAAAGCATTGCAATTAAAAAGGAACAATCAGATCTGAACTAAAATCCATAGTTTTAAAAATGACACAATGAGAAAGACATTAAAACAATGTTATTTATAAATGACTAAAAGAATAGACACTAACACTAAACACAGGGGGTTATATACTGTAACTGCATTAGACAGTCTAAAAACAGGACTTTACAAATCTTCTATAGAAGAATAGTTAGGGGGAGAAGCAGTACCCATAAAAGTAAACAAGAGGTAGTAGTAAAAAAGGTTGAGAACCACTGCTCTAGATCAAAGAATAATTACAACATGGCTTTCTCTGATCTATTAAAAGTTCTTTGCCTCAATTAGTCCTGTAAGTTCTTATGCAAGTTCCTTATGGCACTTCTCCTTATTTCTATGGCCAAAAGGGTTATTTATATTATTAGTATAAGACAGGTTAGAAGAATCAACAAGGATTTAGATGAATTCTGCTGCTACAACAGGAGATCTAAAAAAAAGAATTTAAAATCTAGAGAGCTGTTAAACAAAGCATGGAATTAATGCCTTCAGTACTATAAGTTCATTTTTTCATATTTCCTTTAAGTCATTTTATAAAGATTATTTACTTTTCAATTGGGCAAATAAAAACTAAAGATTCATTTTTGAAGGGTAAAGAAAATGGAAGGACAGAAAACAGAAAAGACTGCAAAAATTCATGAAATATTGAAATTCCTGTATCAATTAAAGCCTTACCAGTTGATGTTTTCTCACTTTGACACTGCACACCTCATTTTTGGAAGTGTGAGTACTAAAGCACTGCAACAAATTCTCACTGATAGAGAAACAAGAATTAACATAATACAAGAACATTACCTGGTGGATTTTGTGTTGTCCTATTTGCGTTGTCTGTAGGCGAGCACAGATTGGAGTTGAGGGTATCCTCCAAAGGATGTCTCGATGTTACATTGAGGGCGGGGGTGGTGGGAACAAGATCAATAAGAACACCTTCATCCTCAGGGCTGGAAGACATTTATTCAATTTACAAAAATATTTTGTTTTAAAGTTACACTAAACATAAACTTAGTTAAAGCCTGATTAAAAATGCTAATTCAACTTTATAATTGTCTTAGGAGCTCCATTTGTAACCAATATTATTATGTTTGGTAGATTGTAAAAGTACACATATAAATACTTCAGGGCTGCCCAAGATTGCCTTGCTTTCAAAAGGGTTTTTGAAAATAAAGTTAGTGAATTGCTGAGTAAAAAGATTGAACTAATCCTAGATACAAACTGACATTAAATGCAAAAGAGAAAAAATATTTTTTCCCACAATAACTACTTCATTTTTAAGAAATTTAACAATGTGTAATTAAGTATCAAAGCATTACTACAGCAAAGGTACTCAAACATGTCCATCACAGAAAGAGACATGTTAGGTACAACTTTTCCTATAACTGCGCAGAACACAAATTTACCTCAACCCTTTCAGTCTTAGACTGCCCGAGATTGACACAGAATCCTATGGTGAATTTAGGGTGTGTAAGACTGAAAGGTTTAAAGTTTAATAAAGACAAATCCTATTAGGTCAGAATAGGAGAAAAACAATGGATGGTTATTTGATGAATTACGTTTAAGTTCTTACCTAGTCGTACAGCTCATATCTTCTTGACTACTGTAGCCGTTTGACACAGGTTCCGAGCCGTTCCTCTGCTGTACAGGGTTCTGCTGAGGGGCAACTACCGGCGTTGTTGTTCCGTTCGTGGTTGGCGTTGAGGCGGCGGCAGCTGCAGCAGCGCCTCTTGTCCGAGCCATGATTTGTTCGACCCTCTGAAAAGGCATTAATATGATATGAATAATGAAATATCAACATTCATCAGTGAATATAATACATTTACGGTTTTCAACTCAGTAAATAGCTCAATATTTAAGATAAGCTTTCTTACGTATACTGATGCTTTTAATAGTTAATTCATGTTTTTCCTTGTAACTAGCTGATGTGTAAGTTCGGATGAAAGACCGAAACCCCACTCACAATGCATTGTGGCATTTGCAAAACGGCCTGAAATTTGGGTCAAGATATTTGCAAAATGACACTGGTCGGATTTTAAAAGGGACACTACCTAAAATAGTCCTTTTAAAAAGACTGTACATATTTTGAACTTCATCTAATGTAACCTTGATACAATGAACAAGTTTTTAACACATTTTTTTAGATGTTAGGCGCTTAATAATAGGTAGATGTGAAGCAGAGAGAATAAAGTTTTCCCTTATATTGAATAATTCTCACCCTTTTTCTTTCAGCTCGTTCCTCCTCTTCTTTGCGGAGTTTTTCTGCGAGTTCTGCCCTCTGGCGCTCGGCTTCCTCACGAGCCCGCCTTTCTTGTTCTTCCTTTTCAGCACGCTAAAAGGAAGGTGCACTTTTCAAATTTATACAAATATTTCACATTTGAAATGTGAAATCAAAATAGCTGAGAAACTGCACCATGGGATAGAGAGTAGATGCACCCATTCTGTATATTTTTGTACACAAGCCAAGATTTTTTTAAAAGTAATATTATGTATATTTTTGTACACAAGCCAAAAATATTTGGGACATTTTCAAAGCTGAAGGGGGAGGGTTTATTCAAATCTGACAATCTCACTAAAGTAGATCACTCACTTTTTTGACTAAGCATCAAGTGACAGAATCAATCAGTAATTTAAAGAATTTTGTTTGTGCTGTCAAAGCTAAAGCAACTTTAACCCTCCGTCGGTCGCAACTGAACTTTTTGGCGCACCTCATAGATTTTCGTTCGCCTTTCCGTTATTATGGGGGGTAGAAGTCTGAAATTTTTGCTAGTCTCGTATCTTTACCGGATGTATGGCGCCAACCAATTCATTAAATTCGCGCGCTTTGTTTAGTTTGGTTTTCATCATAATTTTACTATTTGACAAATTGCGCTCGATCGTGTATAACGTCTATAAGGTACGTAATATTATTTTTTGTAATATCTGATGCTTTTCTATAAATTTTATGAGTGCTTACGCATAAATATTATTAAACTTTCCTCAATATTTATGTAATTTTTCTAATTATTTTTGGTTAATTGCGGTTGAACGTACACCTACAAAATCTTACCTTATATGCTTACCTCGCCAAAAAAAATTTTGTGCAATATGCAAATCTACGTTTATTACCTGTAAGCTGACATTTTAAAGCTAAAATAATGTATTTTGGGGTTATTTTACAATAGCTACAGGGACTGTCAGCGGTCAATTTGCCCAACCTAGTATTTCCTGTTTAAGTTTTGTTTTTGAATGGTTATTATCTGGACATGAGCTCAAAAACAATAATTTAGAATTAATATCCCTCAGGTTTCACATCATTAAGTATTTTTTTGACTAAAATATTGCATTGTTTATCCCGCTGAAGTAAGCTTAATTTTATGCTATTTTTAATTTTTGTTCTTATTTATTTACAAAAAATATCAAATTTTTCATGCCTGAATAATACTACGAGTATCTTTTATTGTTTTTAATACCTTATCATTAAAATTAAAAGGTAGAAATTTGCGATTGTTTCGATTGTGCATTTTGGCATATTGCGACCGAACACGTCAGTTTAATATTGCGACCGACGGAGGGTTAATAGAGATATGTTGAAGAACATATAAACTTAGGAAATATTTACACAAATGTAGTTGACACCTATCTTTTATTACTAAAAAATACAGTTTTATCAATACAGCATTTTATAATAGACCATACCAAAATGAATTTGATAATTTAATATCAGCATATATATATGGGTTTAGAATTTCAGATAAATTTAGAGAGTAGGAATTTCTTAAGGCATTTCATGGGTCAAGGAAAAACCCTGAAAACCAGGGACTTTATTTTGATTACTATTTTACAAAATTTAGTTATACAAAATTTAAGTTGCAGCGCACTAGATATACAATACCGCTATGTATCAGGGATGAGATTGACAAAAAAGCAAAAAGTCTGAAAAACTGCGTAAACAACATTTTTAATGTTGTTTTCCAATAGATTTTAAGGCATATTAATTAACTTGATTAACTTAACTTTGAACTTAAAAGATTTGAAAAATAGAGTTCCAAGTACTAAAAGGGGGGTTTGGGGGTACTCCCCCTAGAACATTTTTGGAAATTTGATCCCCAAATTCAAGGTTTTAACTTATATTTTGCAGTGGGAGGTTTGAGGAAAAAATCTGAAAATTCTCAGAAAAAGTCTGAAAATCCGACAAAAATCGGAAGAATCTCATGCCTGGTATTCCTCCAAATTCCACTAACAAAGCCAAGAAGCCATACCAATTTGGATTCCTCCTCCCTTTTGATCCTAAGCTCCTCCTCCCTTTGCTGCTGCTCTGCAATCGCACGTGCGAGCTTCTCTTCTTCGTGCCGCCGATGTTCCTCCAGGAGTCGCACTTGCTCCGCCTCTTCTCTCTCACGACGCTCCGCCTCCAGACGCCTAAAGCAAGAGATAGTCTTGAATTGAAAATCATAATAATCACACTTTATAAAGTATCAATCAATCTAATTCTGGAATTTTTGCCCTTAGAAGTAGTGTTTTGACTCATTTTGAAACCCTTTAGATTACATTGCTCCTTGTGAGTCAATAACTGAAAATTTCCCTGACTTTTCCAGATGAATGAAATTCCCTGACTTTTCCCTGATCTGTAGCCACCCTGTTAGAGGTTAATGTAGAGGCAAGGGAAGAACATTGCAAGGATTTCTCTCCATAGAGGGGAAAGTTGAGATTTTCTGTCATGCTAGTCCTCTACACCTAAGTGCCAGAACATGGTTCCCACTCTTTTGTGAGGAAAAAAATCAAGTACTTTTCAAGGCTCCTTTTAAGTTTTTCAAGGACTAACATAGAAAAGCGGAAAAGCCATTTATGAGCAAAGAAACTTGCTCTCTTTAGTACCCCTACTCCAGAAGATAACTTCTCTCAAAAACCTTTCTTATAGTGAAGACTACATCATATTACCATTCATATTTAGCAATTTCCTTGAAAACAAAAATGAAATTCAAGTACATTTCAAGGATTTTCAAGGCCTGTGGGAACCCTGCAGAACTCTGTCTATGATTTGGTGAAAAATTACAATATTTTACGAAGAAATCCAAAAACAAGAAAAAAACAGCAAATTGAAAAACAGGAAAATAAAAAAACTAGATTCTGAGTACCATGGAACACAATCATCCATGATTAACTATTTAAAAAGAAAGTTTCTTTAATTATGTTTAATTAAGGTTTTATTTTTCTTAAAACCCACCTTCTGAATATTTTAATGAATGCTCAACCAGAATAATCCCACTAACTTACTTTTCCTCTTCTTGTCTCTGCCGTTCAAGCTCTGCCTGCTCTCTTGCCAGGCGACGCTTTTCGGCCAGAGCTGCCCGGGCCTCTTCTTCAGATGTGATGAGCCGTCGGTTAGCATTCTCTGATTGGCTGGACTCCATTGAACCATTCACAGGTGACTCCTTCACCTGCATTATCAAATCGGGCTGAGGCTTCATTTCAGGCTTTGTCATCCTAGGGAGAGGCTCTGGTTTTGACACACTTTCCTCTTGCTGGGCTGCAACTTCGACCAGTTCATTCACACCCAGTTCAGACAAACTCTCGGCAAGTTTTGACACGTCTCGTTCAGGCGTGCTTGTCTTTGAATCAAGTACACTCTCTTCCTCAGGTTCCACTGCGTTCACGAGTTCTTGAGTTACGGATACGTCTTCTGTCGTTTTGTCCATTTCCTGCTGTTGGACTTGAGCAACTATAGTTGGTTGAAGAGTAACTTCAGTTTCGGTCGTGGACCGAACCATCTCGACAGCAGATTGGGTAGTGCCGCCGTCAAATGATTCAGTAATGGATTGGCTTTCCTTTAATTCCGTCACGCCAGTCTTGGTGGATTCTGTGAGCAACTGAATGTCTTTGCTTGACTCAGAAATACCAATTGAAGACTGACTGATAGAGACACCTCTGGACTCAGTCATTGACCAAGTTTTGGAGTCATCTGAGCTAACCTAAAAAGAAAAGGAATGTAAGAATAATTAGAATTGAATAAATATGTTATAGTTACATTAAAATTTTATAAGGCCTTAAGTCACTTACAGATAAGTATTACTCATACCAGTAAATTGCAGATAAAAAAGGATCAGATTGTTTTAAACTAATATAACAAGCAAAACTTAAAATGAGAGAAAACTCCAGCTCTCAAGCGTCGCCTCCAACTGTGGACCGGTTTCGCCCTTGTTAGGGCTCATCAGCACGGTATAGGAAGGTAACGCAAGAGAGCGGAGGAAGAGCTTTTAGTCTAGCCGACTATAACGGAAAAAGTGGTGACTATTGATTAGTCCTCCACTATCTGCCAGAAAAAAAACTATTTAAAACTTAAAATGTCAGGTGCTCTGAAAAAAGTATAGTAGTTAAAATAATCTATTACCACCCTAACCAAAACTTAGGATATACATTAGGGTGGGTCAAAAATATTTTTTTCACATTTTCCCAGGGGCACAGCAACAAAAGGGTGCCAAATGGTCTCAAACTAACATGTGTAAAATATTATTCGATTATAATAACTCTTTTTGCCTCCGGATTGGTCTCAAAGTTTCGATTAATATAGTAATTTCATGTAAAAATGGACGAACGAAAATCAAGCTTTTACATCGATTGCACAAATCCGTCTAGAATATAAATGTGCACAATGGTATAAAAATCATGATAGAAGACTATAAAATAATTATAAATGAAACCAGAGTTGAATTACTTGAGTTGTAATACAACATATTTTGAAATATCTCAATGGTTAGAACTGGCAATCAAAAATTTCTTGCTGGAATCATAAAAATGTGCGAAACTCTTATTGCCTGTTGAGTAGGATGGTAAAAAAATTAAATTTTTTATAAAAATGGATATGCCAGAAGGTGGGTACCTTTTTTGGGTTGTAGGTTTCAACCCCAAAGAAAACATTTGGATATTAGTTTAAAAGTTGGGGTTTTCCTTGAAATTTCATTAGCATATTAGGAATAGTCCATCCCAAGTGTCCCCATATGATTCCCTAATGTCCAAAAATAAATTAAAACCACATTTTAAAAGTCAAATTATGAAATATTTTCTTAAGAGTAGTAGATCCCAGTTTTCAGCTTAAAGCTCAGTATTATCCCCTAAGTTTTTAAATAAGTTACATTAATTTTTAAAACTTGCTTGTATTTATTTTAGACAGTTAAATTTGCTATATTTTAACTTTTATCAACGCATAAGGGAATGCTAAGAAGCTTTTTTGAGTCAATCCTCAAAGAAGTATAATTTCATGGGCCCGGGTTTCAGTCTATTGCTATAGCAAAAAAATTAGGTAAATCATGACTGAGCGAATCATAACTGATATTGCCTATGAACAAACTATCTATTCGACAATTGTTTCAACATATTTTTGCGATCATATTTGGATCCCAAGACTAGCCAGTGAAATAACTGTCTGCTGAATTTCGAAAGCACAGCATATTTATGAAAAATACAACTATTTCTATTTTTAAAAACTAAAAATACCGTTTTATATTGACCAAACTTGAGGGAGAATGTATATGAACTACCAATATTTAAAATCTGTACCACTGAAAATCCACTGTTTGTTGGCAAAAAATAGATTCATATTCTACAGATCTTGTTAATATGATAGCATATTATATTGCCACTTTGGCAGTTGTTTTTATATTAATAATGCATGAAGGTGACTAATGTGATTAAAATTGCTTTTAAAGACCCTTATTTGTGAACTTTAAAAAGTTATCGACCAAAAAATTTAATTTATAAAATTAAAAAAAAAAATGAAAAATTACATATTTTTGTTCTGTTTGAGGCCAATCCGGAGGCAAAAAGAGTTATTATAATGGAATAATATTTTACACATGTTAGTTTGAGACCATTTGTCACCCTTTTCTTGCTGTGCCCGATATAATTTGTAAAATTTTTTTCCGCCATAGGAAATTAATCCACCCTAATATACATTCCAATTAGAACTCTCCTAATCTTTACATTAAACATTTTCCCAGTTTTTTTTTAATTTTTGGCAATCAAAACCTTCTTAGAGTTTCAGAATAAAATACCAACCAGTTGACATTCTTTAAAAGAATTGAACTTATTCTTAGTATGTTAAACAACGATTCAAACTTATAAGGGTACTGTTATATCATTGCCTAGTACAATGACCTTAAAGCTTTACCTGGAATGCTTCTGAGTCAGGTGAGGTGAGGGTTGAGGTGTTAACTGGCTGATTAGCTAGTTTCGGTTCTTCAACTTGCTTTCCACTAGTTGTACGAGTTACCTGAAATGAAAGAGTAGTTAGATTTTACAAGGGATAGTCATTTTAATACAGGAATATTAGGTACACATAGAGATGTAAAGGCTGGAAAAAACCTGGTTTATTCTCTGGAATAAACCTGGTTTTTTGGGATGGGAATTTCGAATATTCCCGGTTTCAAGATTTTAGAGAGAAATTTTGGGAATTTTGATTCCTTAGCTTTTTGTAAAAGGTAAGTGATTTCAAGTATTTTTCATACGTCATAATACTATATATGTATAAAAGGGTGGTCACAAAAAATCAACTTTTGAAATCCTTAGGTCTCACCCCCCTAAAATGTGCCAATAGGCTAAAAAATGAGATTGGCCAAGTTTCAGCTCAATCTGATAATATTAACCCGTGCCTCATCGAGGTCGAAGTTCAGAAAAACAAAGATTTTTAACAAAAAATCGTAGTTTTCGCCCCATAAAACTGGAACCGTTTGTCCCAGAAATCTGGTTAGGGTGTCATTTGTTAGGAAATTTCATACACTTTAACTCTGAAGTTACGGAATTTTATTTGCTAAAACGGATGGGGCGCTATTTAGCATTTTCATAGTAAAGGTCCTTGAAAAAGCGACTTCATTGCTAGAAACCTAGAACATTGCAATGTCACAAAAAACTTCATCCTCCGGGCTTTTTCTATTACTTTTGGTCCCAATAGATGGTAAATAAGTGTTTAAACCCCCTAAGGGAATTCTAGGGTATGATTTCAAACCCCCTAGTGTTTGAAAAAAAGGAAAATATATATAATTTTTTTTTAATTTTTAAACACGCAATTTGGGACTGATAATGTGATAAAGTTTGTCCAAATACATTATTAAGAGCTTAATTAGATAGAATACCAATGGTATAGGGCCTTAAGCTTTCCCTATAACCCCTATAATCTAAGCGAGAGAAGCGCGACTGCGAGGTTTTGCTAAACAAAGGATTTAATGCCCATTTAAGTTATAAACAGAGCTAAATTACAAAATTTCAATAAAAAACCTCCAGAGATTTGTAATTTGGTGTCAGAAATGACGTTTGAGATTATATATGTGGGTAAAATTATAATAAAAGCGTCCTTCCAACTCTAAATGTTAAAAAAATTCTATTTCTACCAAAGTTACATGTTTTCAGCTAAAAGTGATCTTAGATAATGTATAAATTTATTTATTTTAATATACCACAAAATTCCTTTGCTTATTATTCAAGGAAAATAACTTTTTTGAAAGGTATGCTTATGGTAAATGATTTCAAAAATTTTGTTTCTGTGAACACATGTTTCTGTACACATGGTGAGAAGAAAGAAAATATTACCAAGTAATTTTTAAAAAATATTTTAAAAAGTTTTTGGATAATTATAATGATTTTCTATAAATTGAGTTTATCCAACTTTAGGTTTAGGACAGTAACTTGGTTGCCCTTAAAAAAATCCAGTGAAAACTACAGAGATTATACTGTTGGAGTGTCTAAGTATTTTTCCGAGAAATCTTGTTTATGGTTTTTTACAAAAATTAATTATGAAAAGCATAGAAACATTTACTGTGAAATCAAAAATATTTCTGAATATTTCATTTTCTTACATGATATTTTACCTCCTTTCACACAGGTGTAAAAACAATTGACGAATAAAGAACAAAACATTAATTAATTAGATTATAGATCAAACATATAATGAAACATTATAATACTTTTTAAGAAAATTGTTTTCCTTGAACGATAGGCAAATGAATTTCAAGGTGCATTAGAATAAATACATTTATACATTTTTCTAAGATCACTTTTAGCTGAAAGCATGTAACTTTGGTAGAAATAGGATTTTTTTAACATTTTGAGTCGGAAGGACGCTTTTATTATAATTTTACCTACATATATAATCTCAAACGTCATTTCTGACACCAAATAACATATCTCTGGAGGTTTTTTTTTGAAATTTTGCTCTGTTTATAACTTAAATGGGCATAAAATCCTTTGTTTAGCAAAACCTCGCAGTCGCGCTTCTTTCGCTTAGATTATAGGGGTTATAGGGAAAGGTTAAGGCCCTATACCATTGGTATTCGATCTAATTAAGCTCTTAATAATGTATTTGAACAAACTTTATCACATTATCAGTCCCAAAATGCGTGTTTAAAAATTTAAAAAAATTATATATATTTTCCTTTTTTTCAAACACTAGGGGGTTTGAAATTATACCCTAGAATTCCCTTAGGGGGTTTAAAAACTTATTTACTATCTATTGGGACCAAAAGTAATAGAAAAAGCCCGGAGGATGAAGTTTTTTGTGACATTGCAATGTTCTAGGTTTCTAGCAATGAAGTCGCTTTTTCAAGGACCTTTACTATGAAAATGCTAAATAGCGCCCCATCCGTTTTAGCAAATAAAATTCCGTAACTTCAGAGTTAACAGGGATGAGTTTGGTGAAAAACAAAAAAGCTGAAACCAAAAATCCAAAATTTTACGCGTAACACATATCGGGGATGTTGCACCACTAGGGTGGTCCAAAAAAAATTTTTTTTGAAAAGTTGAACTCTCACCCTCCAGTTTGGTGACATTATGTGAGTTAATGCCCCTGTTAAAATATTAGATCATTTAAATGTTATTTAGAGGTAGCTCAAAGGCTTTGAAGTTTTAGCCATTAGCGTGTATGGAAAAACGCATGTTTTCGGTTAAGGAATTTACATTTGAACTGATATAGCAATAATATGTGTTTATAAAATGTATATTTGTTTTAGCCATAACTAGGTATGTATAATTTAAGTTTTTAACCAAGATTATTCCTTGTCTGGAACTCGCATAACAACTTCTCGAACTCTAAATAACAACTTTTCATCCAACTCTAAATAATAACGTTTACTTCCACTCAAAGACATTAACATCAGCTAGCTAAACTGCTAGAGCAGTGGTGCCCAACCTTTTTTTTCCCGAGGGCCAATTTGCTTTTGGAGATTTATCTCGCGGGCCACATAAAAAACACTTTTAAGGATTTTTCTTAACATGAAGAAAAATTACATACCCGTTTTCAATGAGAAGTTTGTACCTGTTTGGAGGATAAAACTAGTTCTTGTAAATTCGGCTCTTTAAATGTGTAACACTTATCCTTAAAACTTAACTAAGATGAATATCTGTTTCGTTTCGTAATGTCTCTTGATATTGTGTTCTTTAAACACTGCCAGTCTCCTTACATATGACACAACGGTTTATTTTCTCGGTGAATGAAGAAATATGAACTTGTCCACTTTACTTGAAAGTTTCGGCATTTCGAGGGAATCTTCAACTTTTTACGATCGGACATCTTTTCGAAGTTTGGTTCTAAAAAATCCTTATAAACTGAATTTAAATGGCTAACTGATACTGAAAAATAAATATCCAATTCGCACGATGTCGTGGTTTTCTTGGAAGATTTCTTTTTTAAGATTTAACGAGTCCGCGGGCCACATGGATCAGTCTCGCGGGCCACATTTGGCCCGCGGGCCGTAGGTTGGGCACCACTGTGCTAGAGCATGTAAAAATGCTTTCTTGACTTTGTGATTTGAGGAGCAATCACAAAAATTCAAGATAATTTCTCAAATAAGCCTTGATCTATTTGTGTGAAACTCCTTCTCAGGTATTTACTTCAGAGCTCCAGGTGCCTTCTATCATATACAGTGGATAATAAAGATTACTTACTGTTTAAAGATACAGCTGTTTCATCAACAGTTTAAAGTTTTAACTAAAACCAAGAGAGAAGAAGGCTTTAAAAGAGTTTAACCTGTTTGTAGCACTTTTATACAAATGAAGCACTGGTTCATTGCTACTATCTCAACAGAAGCTCCTGTTCATGCTCATACAAAATTGCATTTATTTAATTAATTATGAATTGCATTGAGGAGTGACAGAGACTTCACCGTTACAGGAGGATATCTTTTGTTTTGACATCAAGTCGTTAATAGCTTTTGTGTCGTTCCTTTTTTAAACCTTGATAGTTATAGTTTAAACTTAAAACTTTAAACTGTGGATGAAACTGCCATATCTTTAAATAGTAAATAATCTTCATTATCTACTTTATATGATGGAAGGCACCTAGAGCTCTGAAGTAAATACCTTTAGTTAGAAGGAATTTTGCACAAAAAGATCAATGCTTATTCAAGAAATTATCTTGTCTCAGTTCACAAAGTCAAGAAGGTAAAGTAAAAAGCATTTTTTACCAGCTCCAGCAGTTTAGCTAGTTGATGTTAATGTTTTTGAGCGGAAGTAGATGTTTAATTTAGAGTTGGATTAAAAGTTGTTATTTAGAGTTCGAGAAGTTGTTATGTGAGTTCCAGACAAGGAATAATCTTTGTCAAAAACTTAAATTATAATTACCTTGTTATGACTAAAACAAATATACATTTTAGAAACACATATTACTGCTATATCAATTGAAATGTAAATTCCTTTACTGAAAACATGCGTTTTTCCATAGACGCTAATAGTTAAAACTTCAAAGCCTTTGAGCTACCTCTAAATAACCTTTAAATGATCTAATATTTTAACAGGGACATTAACTCACATAATGTCACCAAACTGGAGGGTGAGAGTTCAACTTTTCAAAAAAAAAATTTTCTCCATAGACAAATGGACCACCCTATTGCACACCTTCAAGCATTTTGTAACAGTTATTGTATCAGCTAAACTTAAATTTTGTAGCTTATTTTTTTGTTTTAGGTTTGATATTTTGCATTTCAAATTAGAATTTAGTCAAATATTTTATTTAGATCCTCTTAAAGCAGAACATATATTCTGATTCTCAATAGCTCGACAAACAAAAGCATGTTTACAAGATAATATTAATTGAAAATACTTGTTTGCTTTATAAAAGAACTTAAAGAACTCAGATTGCATATATTTAAGTGAATTGTTTAAAAACCTATTAAACCTTCTTAAGATTAAGGGCAGACCTTCCAACATTGAAAAACAAAATGTATTTTTATATTCCTTTTATTCATACCATATATTAAATTAACTTGATAAAAATCAAATGAAAAAATCTTTTCTACAGATATGTATGAATTTATAGAGAATAATACATTTAATTTACAAATGTATTACATAAGTTTTTTAAAATATCCAAGTAATTTTTTTATTTATAATTTTTTAAACTAAGAAAGAATGTAGTTTACAGGAAGCTGTTGAGAAAATTAAACCGATTTATCCTCTGAAAAGCTTTGATCAATTCCTAGACTGAGCAAGAGCTTAATAGGTATTAATGGGCATTAAACATGAGTGTCAAAGACCTAATTTTGTTAAGTTTTGGTCATATTTTTAGGTAAAATTTGCATTTTCTTAAACTCAATATAAAAAAAAAGTTGTGAATAATAGAGTTCCATGTACACAAAAGGGGGTCTGGGGGAATTTTTCCCCAGAAAAATTTTGGGAATTTGACCCTAAAACACAGGGTTTAAAATTGTTTTGGGCACATAGTCCAATTTTTTTAGAGGAGGGGTCGGGTCCCCTGGCCCCTTTATATATGCCCCTGATGATATTATGATCTTTTAAACAGATTATGATCTAAAAGGGTTAAAAAAACCACTCCATTATTTTCTTATAAAGTTGCTTCAAAGCGATTTTCCACTAAAAATGTACAACTTATAAGATCTAGATCCTAAAGTAAAATCTGAAGAAATGCTGTCTAAAATCGGGAAAAAATTATCTGAGATGTTTCACTAGACCTATTAGTCTCCTCTGACTTCTATTAGGCTTTTCTGCATCGCAATTAGAACGTAAGAAAAAGCGAACTTCAACTAGGCACAGGAAAAACGGAACTTTCGCTAAAAATCGCAATTTTTCGACATTTTCAGAGAATATGATCCAAAACACCGGACTTTTTGGCTTCTGACCACTGTAAAGTTGGTTTTTCTACATCGCAATAGAGATGCAAGAAACACTGTAAAAAATGAAATACTCAAATCTGAGTAAATCGATGTTCTCATTCTGATCTAAAGCTTTTTGTTTCAAAAATGACTACCCAATGTATTCAATTTTGAACTACCCCATATACTCATATTTCAAAAAATTACTTTTCAATCGTCAAATGTAGTAAATTCCAATTAAGTAGTTGAAATAATTCGTATTATTTCATTAGAAACGATTTTGAATGAAAAGTCCTTTTAAATAATAATTTGTTACATGAAATGTAGCGAATTATATTTTTATATAAATGCGGAAGAACACATCGCGGAAGAACACTTCAAAGCCGTGATGTGAACTGGTCTGGTCACTATCCACTAGCGGCCATTGAAAAAAAAATCAAAATATAGATGTACTTTGATTTATAATCATGGACTTGTTTGTAAAGGAGAAGCTATTTGAATGGAGACTTGAAAGCTTCATTAAAAATTTTGAAGGTAAGTTCCAAACTTCTGTTATTTTGAAGTAATAATACTTTTTTATTTGACCTCTATTGATATATCTATGGACCAAATCACCATAGCACATGCTTACTTTTCACGAAGCCTACTAGCCTAACTAGTCTCTTCTAGAAATTTTTATTAAATGTAAACAAACTAGTCATTCGATCTCAATTCAAACTAAAATATCGTTTAAAAATGAATCTAGAACTTTCATTTTATCTAATTTGATATTACATGTTTTTATCAGTTACCGTATTTGAAATTTTTATTTTGAGAGTTTAATTTTTAAATAAAAAGTTTAATGGAATAGCATTGTTGTAATAATCTCCATGGAAACGAGGATACAAAATCAAATGATCATATTGTTGCTTCAAATAAAGTTATTAATAATAACTTTAATAATCTAACTAATAATCTACTAATTAACTAATTAATAATAAATTAACTAATAATCTAAAAATATATTTCAACAAATTTTAAAATTTTAAAACTGGTAAGTATAGTATAAAATATTGTTATTTGTGAGTTATTTAAAAAAATTATGGAATAGCATTGTTGTTAAAATGATCTCCATGGAAACAAGGATGGAAAATCAAATGATGATCATACTGCTCATATTGTAGCTTTTATTTATTAAATTTTACCAAAAATATAATAAGATCATGAAAATATGGTTAATTAAGGTCTCTAATTGAGCATTTTAAGTGATTTTTGGGAGAATATTTTTAATAATTTTAATGTTTTTATAGATTGATAATGAGTTTAAATTACTATTTGATGAAGTACGAGGTGATCGACTCTGTTCAGAATTCGGAATAGTCTCCTTATCCATCATCCTACAAGCCATACACATAGAGTTAGAATAGAATGGCCAGACATTGTGGAAGGAAGACAGCTGAAGATTTTGCAAATAGACTTAAATTAGATTTCACCATTAATGAACCAAGCAATGAAAGTAAGCATTATATATATTTATTTGCTTGTATTTTAAACAAGCATGGGCATCGTAGGCTTTGGCCCTGATGGGCTGTTGTGCCAATGAGTTTGGTTTATTTTAACTTGTTAAATCAATTTTGACGAGATATAGATGCATTTAAGAATTAATACTTTCAATAAATTATATTTAAAAAAGTTTTTGCGTACTTCAATATGGTTTGATTGTATTTTTCTCTCTTTTAGAAATATGCTGCGCTTTGATATTACTACCTTATTTACTCCCCCAAGGAATATTTAGAAAAAGTGTCAAAAAAAGTACCAAGTACATTAAGGTGAAACCAACTGGAGATCAATCATTGGACCATTTCATTCAATTGATACCTGTATGTATCTACCCTTCTATGTTATATTTTACACTTAGTGTTTTAACTTTTTTCTTCAAAAAATTTGTTTATCGCCACATTACTCGTAGTAAACAATGTTAGAAATTAATTATATCTTTAAATCAAGCATTGTTTTTTTATCAACAGTTAATATAACCACTCACATTAAATATTTTGGTTTATATCCTTGCAGTATTTGGGAATGATTTTGTTCTATTGGAATAATATTTAAATAATTACCATGTTTTTTTTTCAAAATAAAAATGGATTATATAGTATGCATTATAAAACTATGGTTGTGCATGTATCTTGTACTGATGATGAATTTAAATCTGGTAAAACTCAACAAATGTTTGTTCATAAGGATAGTGCCTTTTTAGTTTGTGAAATGTTTGAATCTTTAGGTTTTGATAACCACTTTCATTCTTATGTAATACGTTCCACTGGAGATGTTGATGTAATTAATATGAAAGATTTATATAATTTTGTTCCATTGCATATTAGAACTTCTTATGAAAATGAAATGAAAATTTTTAAATATTAAATTTAAAGGTAGTTTTGTTTTGTTCTTGTTTGATAAAGTTATTTATCTTAGAAGCTATTATTGTAAAACTTCAGGGTTCAATTAGTTGAATAAAACATTTTAGGGGTCATCCATAAATTACGTGAGGTCAAAAAGGGGGGGGAGGGGTTTGGAAAAATCTCACCAAATCTCACCAAGGGGGGAGGGGGGGTCGATTAAAATCTCACGTCAACTTTTTTTAACTTAATTAGGTGCTATGAAGCACAAAATGCAAATAATTTTTAGAAAATAATTTTTAAAAGTTGCAGGTAAATCTCACGTGGGGGGGAGGGGGGGTCAAGAAAAATCTCACTAAATCTCACCAAGGGGTGAGGGGGGTCCAGATTTTGGAAAAAACACCTCACGTAATTTATGGATGACCCCTTAGCGATCAGTGATGACGTTAAACTGAACTGATTAACTGTTTTGTTGGCAAGCCAGTTCTTTGTGTTTAGTTGGCCAAAAAAATCATTGTTTTTCTTTCTCCATACATATTTGAAAGAATCCTTATTGAAGATAATGGGAACATATCGTTGGTCTGGTAGCGATACCTTGTAAAAATTTGTATGAGCTTGATTATGTTTCTTGCCAAGGCGTTTTATTGAAAACAAGGTATCTTTATTGTGTGTCATTCTTGTTTTCTTGAACTCTAAGTTTATTTGTGTACTAATGTTTATACAATTTGTAAGAATACCATTGTGGACTGATGTTTGTACTATTTGTAAGAATACCATTGTTGACTGATGTTTGTACCATTTGTAAAAATACCATTGTGGACTGATGTTTGTACCATTTGTAAAAATATGAAATAAAAAATTTTGATATTAACAATTTTTTTTATTTTAGTTTGCATTTATATATCATACGTATTTTTTGTAGCAGAAGTTTCACTTGACTGGAAAATTACCATTGAATACCATTTAAAAAAAAGACTGATTATTCTTGTTCTTAAGTATAGTAAGGAAGTAAGCAATAAATAAGCAAAAGTAAAGTATTCATTCTTTAATATAAACATACTCAAAAAAAGGAGAACTTAAAAATTAATTTTTCTCACTTTTGAAGCTTACACTTAACTCAAAAATGATACTCACACACTCAATTTTGAGTAAGTGTATGTATTCAGAAATGAGTACATGTACTTATTCAAAAATGATACTCCCATACTCATTTTTGAGTAAGTGCATGTTCTCAGAAATGAATACATGCATGTACTCAAAAATGACACATAGCTCATTTTTGAGTAAGTGCATGTATTCAGAAATGAGTACATGTACTTATTCAAAAACGATACTTTCATACTCATTTTTGAGAAAGTGCATGTTTTCAGAAATGAGTATTACCCATGTCTCAAATTTGAGTAAATTTGGATCGGAGCCTTTTTGAGTATGTGATATACTCAAATTTGAGTAATTTTTACTCAATTTTGAGACTGTTGTTTTAACAGTGAACGGACTTCAATTTGACGCCCACCACGGCCGTCCAAGAAAGTAGTCACGGGATGATACGGAATACTCCGCGAGCAAAACGAAACTTGCGCGAAAAAACGCGATTTTTCCGACTTTTTCACGCGATAACTCGTAATATTTCTCGGAAATCTGGAAAATTTAAAAAGTAGGGATTATCTGAAGAAATCCAAATCAGTTCGCGGGCCGCAGGTTATGCATCCAAAATATCTCTCAATGAAAAGGCTCAAGTTTTTCCACAATACCCAAATACGAGCCGACTTTACCGAAGGTTACGTCCATCTCTAGGTTGCATGCTAGAAACAGCAAGAAAAAAAAGTTTTTCCATAATACAGTAAACGAACGAGAAGAAGCCATCTTTACAGGCTGCGTTATACGAACCTATCGCCGATGCATGTGCGAGGTAGGAATGCCGAAGACAAAGTACCGGGAGATGGGGGAAGTTTTTTTCTCTGAAGTAGAAGGAGACGAAAAAACGGATTTTTCAGGATTACAAAAAGCGGAAATTTCCTTGAAAAGCGGAATTCTTAATTTTCAAAAAAATAAAAAAAGCGGAATTCCGCCACAGGGCGGAAAAAACTCATCCCTGAGTTAAAGTGTATGAAATTTCCTATCAAATGACACCCTAACCAGATTTCTGGGACAAACGGTTTTAGTTTTATGGGGCGAAAACTACCAATTTTTGTTAAAAATCGCTGTTTTTCTGAACTTTGACCTCGATGAGGCACGGGTTAATATTATCGGATTGAGCTGAAACTTGGCCAATCTCATTTTTTAGCCTATTGGCATATTTTAGGGGGGTGAGACCTGAAGAAAGTCGAAAAAAAATTTTCCCCATGTTACTTGTGACCACCCTAATGTATAAATTTTAAGGTTAACCCTACAATGCATGATTTTTTAAATTCACTTGAAAATCATTTATGTGACCCCTATTATGGTGTAAATTAGTAAACAAATACTAAAAAAAATTAATTTAATTTTTTTCTACTTTTTATTGGCAAAAAACTTTGTCCTTGAGAAATTAATTTGTGTCTCTTGTGAAATTAATTGTGAAGTGAAATAAAACCAAATGCTCTAAAAATATAAAAAAACAACTTATCTTTTCAAAACAATTTTGTTTCAAGCTGAACATGTTTTTTATTTTAATTTATAAGGTCCTTTTATTTTGGCGTTTTCTGTCTCTTGACTTTCGTTTCACTAGCTACTAACAAATGTCTCAAAATAGTACCCCTGCTGCAATCTACTGGCAGTCTAAAGTGCTAATACCATGAAATGTTATATCTATTGTACTTATTGCATGGTTTTGCCGTTTGAAAATGGAAGATCGAGTAGGAAATGGGGAAAAATGTCGTATTGCCAAATGGCATCAGTATGCACTGTAGGGTTAATTTTAATTCTAAGACTTGGATTTCGGTTTCAGCTAAAAACAGAAGTAAGAGATATAATTTAATAAACCTCCTGAAATAATCTAAATAGTTTATAGAAAGAACTATCAATTACTAGTGTTTGATCATGTTTAAAACTGTCTTAAACTCCTCAAAAGTCCTAGAAAATGAAAACTCATGGTGAAATATCGTTGTGTTAGTTTACGGTCAAAATTCCCAATATTCCCCTAAAATTCCCGGTTTATTCCCAAAAATCCCGGGTTTTTTCCCGCCTCCCAAAAAATGTGGGAATTTTACATCTCTAGGTACACATAACCAAAAACACAGCAAGAAACTTACCTTTAGCCTGAGATTATCTTTTGATGGGGGAGGGGTAGGACGTGGCTTTGTTTTCCATTCGCTAGGCTTGGGTGGGGGGAGGGGCTTGGAGGGACGTTGTCCTTGATGGGTGACACTGAGATCCCGACTGGAGCTCTTAGTAGATGCTTGAGAGCTACCTATAAAGGCATTGGCATATTTTAATTACTTTACCAGTTAAATAACCAGCTTGATTTAGAAAAAAACCCAACAAGTTTCTTGTGTCGTTCTACAAAGGATAACACTATTAACCTAGTGGCTTTTGAGTTGGCTTCTTGCTGCTCTCTGATAGGCTGGTGCTGCTGGAGTGGGAGGGAATTCCGGCCACACTGACTGGGCGGGGCCTCCTAGGGGCGGAGCGAGGCCTCATGTGAATGGCTGAGCTGGAGGCGGCGCTTACGTCACTCAGCGAGCTTGGAGGGCGAGGCGGAGAACGGGAACCTGGGGACCAATGAGAGAAAGGCAACAGCGAAATATGTTGATTAGATTTCAGTGAGAACCGAGAACAAATGTATTGATTAAGTTAATATGCTTAACTAAATAGCCATGATTTAATACAATTTGAAAGAGATGCAAAGCAAGGATATTCTTTGAAGAATGTTTTCAAGACTTTAATTTTAGTTTCATGAGAACACTTTTACAAAGAATTTGCTTGTAATATACACTGAAACTTAAAAAATCCAGGCACTTATGAAAATTCTAAGACTACTAGAATGGAGATTGTTCTATTTTCTCGAATAAGGAAAACTCAAAGGAGTAAAGAATATTCTTGCCTTACATTTCAAAGTTATGAAATTGAAAAAGTGTTAATAACCTACACCATAGCCACCACCACAGAGGACCCATAGACAATAGGATGATAGATAGAGGCATTTGTGAACATAGGAGGATTAATTATAGGGAACTATCATATGGGTTTACATAAATTCATGTTCTTTGAAATAAAAAAATAGCACTTAAGTTTCAACACTAAAATAAACCAGAGATTAATTAAGAACACGTTTGATTTGTGGACTGGACACAATCATTACTACATTAAATTAAAAGCGTGTTAGATATTTAAAAGCCTTTAAAAAACAATGCATATTTTAGGGATTCTGACTAAAAAATTTCCACATTAAAAACCTTTGATAAATATTACTTTTACTGTAAAATGAACATCAGGCTTGATTTGTTCACTAAATATTAATTTTCAATTTTGGTCTTAAATAAGGTTAAAAATAATTTAAGATGATATTAATCATAAATTTGAATAGTTTTGAATAAATTTGTTTCATACATACATTGGTTTTAAAGAGATTTATAAAGATGATAAAATATGTCATTAAATGTTGAAAAAATATTTCATGTAAAAAAGAGTCTTCATTATGAGCTTTACGAACCAACACCTGAAAAAGCAATCAAAATCGAATCAGGGAAGCCTGGTCTTCTAAGCAGACAGGAAAGCAAGTCGTAGGATATCTAGGGCTCATAAAATTCAGAGGGTTGGTTTTCTATCTGTCTTTGAAAGAAGCAATGAAGGTTGTTAATAGTAAAATAGCAAGCAAGCATTAAAAAGTACTTTTCCAAATTGCTGAAAACAGAAAAACCTTTATAAGCTGGTTTCCATGCATGAATAACAGGTTAAGGTCACTGCAAAAAGCATGCTAATAAAGAAGCCCACATGCAACATAAAATACATTTCAGATACACTATATTTACACACAAAAAACATAGCTCTGTTTTATTTCACACAAAATGAGCACTTAGGTAGTAAAATGGACATGAATCAAAGGAACAAGTGCATTGAAATTGATAATAACTAACAATTCATGTAAAAGACCTGAAAATGATTTATTACAATTTTAAAGTAGCTACAAATTAAGAAAAAATTTCCTTAAAAAATAGCACTAAAAAAGAAAAGTTTGCTAAGTAACTAATAAAAATATTTATAGACTATTTAAATTTTATAAAATAATTCATTATTTGTAACTAATGTTTAATGCAGCAAAACTGAAAAATAATTTAATAACAAATCAATATAAAAATGAAAAACAAAATTAAGAGCGTAACACAACAGAAACAAATTAAGTCTTTTTACCCACTAAGTGCAAAACAATAAAAAACACCTTCAAGCTATGAGCAATAAGCAAAAATTAAAAGGTAGTAAAAATATTAATGTAAACCCATTTTATCTTTGAAACTTATTTATTTCTCACTTTTACATTTAGTTTTTTGGTAAATGCCTAATTTTTATTAATTTAATATCTAAGTATTATTATAATTATTTAAATTTTCCTGAAACGCTAAAGATAATACTTAAGCAAATTTTGTCTTCTTCCCACATGAAAACTTGACCATCACTAAAGGCCCTATGCTTATGCATAATGTACTAACAAGTATGATACAAGTACAAGACCCTTTTTATTTACGAATGCTATAACTAAATGTTCATTCACTTCCATGCAGTTATATAAAATAATATTCGGCCAGTTTCACTGGATGTTGCAAATGAAATACACAAAATACAGGCAACACAAAAGTAATTTATATTTGCAAAATAAAAGTAAAAAATAATGCCATGCAAAGCCAAGCTCGCATGTATACCTTGCATTGCAACAGGCTTTCCACCGCTGCCGGTAGATGGCGACGCCTGAGAACTTAAATTCCAGGCAGAAGCCGCCTGTGCGCGTAGCCGCGCGGCCCGCGTGAGCCTCGGAGGCGTGACTACCACATTCAGGTGCAGCATGCTTCGCGCCGCCCCCATCGGGCGCTGGGCGGAGCCAACAGTGGGCGGGGCCAATGATCCGCCGACTCTGTTGGATGTGGGAGGGGACAGGTTGATCATGCTCCTCCTAACGCTCGGAGGCGGGGACTGAAAGGTGGACGGGGATTGGTGAAAGGTCCTCCGTGGCTGAGCTAACTGGTCCAAACGCGTCATGCTGACCGTTCCGCGCATGCGTGGAGCTGAAAAGTGGGAAGGGCTACCTCCGCGAGGGGTGTGGCTTCGTGGGGTAGGCGTGATGTCTGTACGTCGACGCCCTCGGAACGTTGAAGACGAGGAAGAGGACAAGGATACCATGCTGCGGCTCATACTGTCTTCGGCTGGAAAGAGTAGGATCATGAGCAGTCAGCCTCAATAACAGTTTAGTGAATGAACCAGAAAGTTGGTAATTTTGGGAGATGAAATTAATGATATATATATATATACAAGAAAAAAGGCAATACAGGCATTGCATAAATTAGGGTTTTATTGTCAATGAAATTGCATTGTTAAGTGTTTAAAAACTAATTGCGTCTCTCTTTATGCAAACAATCCTATTCAGAAATTAAATTCGAACAGGTTCATTCACTAAATCAATAATTTGATTCTACATTAAATCATTCAAATTAACAATCTTGCCAAGTTCATGCCGATACATTCACTGCTCTACATACTCACATAAACTGCAGATAGAAGGTTGAGTAGAGTATACAATGGTTATGGAGCAATATGACATACACTTAACTCAGTTACAGTACATTTCAAACAAGTTATGGATAAAGCCCCCTTTAAAAATTTATGGATACATTTGTATCAAAATACTTTAGGGTATTTAAAAGATCAACAAAGTCAAAAAGACCAAACATTCTTGCGATTGGTTTAGCACACCACTAACTTAGCAAGCTAATTTAAAGACCACCTAGTGATAACAGTGAATGCAAAGCAGACAGGACATGGCAAGACTGAACAGTTGCACAGGAAGCATCAGTTAGCGCAATTTGTCAGGAGTTATTCTATTGTTAGTCACGGGAGGGGGTTGATTGTCACAAGCGCACGTCACCTCACTTCACTTCACTCACCAAAGTAGAGACAGTCCAGGACATCGCGAGAGCTCTTTTGCCTCTGAGCGATCTGTCGGTACAGTTCCTCGGCCGAACCTTCTAAGGAAAAAGTGGGTGGGTCAGTGGACTTTTGGATCAGAATCCCTTGGAGGGCATCCCACATTAATGGAAGAGGAGCTCAGTTAAAATATTCCACAGGATGTGACTTTTTTTACTGGAATGCAAACCCAATTTTATCTTTGAACCCATTCAGAACTTCCCTTGTATGCTATCTAATAGATCAGAGACAGAGTTGGACTAAGAGAGAGAGGTTGGTTCCTTGTTTTCTAAAGAGAAATTTCATAACTTTCCGCAAATTCTCTTCCAACTTAGGTTGGAAACAAATGAACAGAATAAAATATTGTTCCAGTCAAACCACAACCAATTAAAATAACTGTTACTTAGGCCAAATTATCCCCCTAAAATATTAGAAAGTTCCCCAGAAATACCCATGAAAAATATAGCCCCAAGATTTCTTATCAGAAAACATCCCATTAAGCATAAATGATTTTAAAAGCCTCACCATTGTTTTTGAGACCTTGCAAACTGCAGGCAGAAGCCGCTCGAACGGGCGGAGCTACCATAAGACCCTCCCCTAATTGCCCAAGTTCCAAATCAAAGGTGCGAGGGGTGGAGCTTCCGAAGGCGAACGTGCCAATGGCGTTGCGGTGGGCGTTTCTCCGTGCTTCGATTCGAGCCTCTCGGTCCAGATTCCGTCGCAAGATGGCTTCTTTGCGCTCCTGCAGGCAACAATTTTAGAGTATTAAAATATACAACATAATTTTTTTTAAATAATAAAAGGTTCTAATGAGATAAATATATTGTTATTCCTACCTGTTCGGCCTCCCATATCTGCCTCTTCCTCTCCTCCACCTGTATCCGACGCTCCACCTCTTTCCTTCGGGCCTCCTCCAATCGGAGCCTGCGCTCCTCCTCCTGCTGCGCGCGGAGCTTCTGCGCAGATAGGAGTTGCTCTTCAAGGCCACGCCTCCGTCGGGCAAGCTCCGCCTCCTGCGCTTCTCGAAACCGACGGATCTTGGCCTCGCGCTCCTCTGTAGCCGTAGATGTTTTGAGGCAGTCTGGGAAGCAAGACAATATCAACTCAGATTAGTTGAAAAGATGGCGATGATGCTCAAAGACAATGCTATTTGTAGTATAGATTTACTACCTGGTGTTTTGGCGGCGGCATCTTTCACAGGCAGCGAAGGATCTTCACTCCGAGACCAAAGCGATTCTGAAAAATAATTAAAAAATAATACGTTTATAAACGAGTCCAGTAAATATTGAAATACATTACTGCTTCATAAGGATAGGCAAAGATACAAAATATAACAATATCGATTACTTAAAGTTGTACGCAACACAAATAGCACCAGATAGAAGTAGGTATCCTATTTTCCTTATCTCTAATTGGAAGTTAAATATATAAATATAATAAAACAATCGTTACCCCTTAGAGCGTTTCTGATAGGTGCAGCAGGAGTTCTTTCATATTCGCCTAGGGAAAAATATAAAAAATGTTATCCAATCCTAAGCACGCGAAAACATAAAAGGCAGAAACAGAATAATCAAACGCTCACACATAAATAACCATTTATCCATAAGCTAGGAGCTAGGCATTTCTATGATTTAATAATGTATGGACCGGACAGCTTTAATAGGAAGTTTGAAACAACCTTTTAAAAATTCTACATGACATTTTAGGTTGTACGCAACTCCCTTTAATTTAATGAAATTCAAGGAACAGTGTGGGTTAACTATCATTCAAATAATTTGAAATTATTTTTTAAGATGAAAATAAGTTACATTTGACACTGAATTACCCGTTCCATAAACTTTTAAACTTCAATCTCATTCTTTACTATTCCTGTTTGACACTAATCACGGACGGCCATGTTTGGTACTTGCACCCCGCCATCAAACATCAACAAAACCAACCATCACCATTCCACAAAAATTAACGATGAGTTTGTATACAAACCGGTGCCCATCTATGCTAATAAAAGGGATTCATCAGTTTCGAAATCCCGTTGAGAAATTTCCGACAGGGGTGCTTCCGACGTACACAGTAGAGATGCACTCGCAAACCACAGCAGCTGATACACGACTAGTTAACTATACACAACAACGAGATTTTGCGGAAAAGCGACAAAACGCCGAAATAATACAGATGAAAAGATTTCCGATCAGTGCACGGAGGAAGCCCTTGAGCCTCTCTTCTCAAGGTCGGCGGTCGCCAGACCGTGACGGCTGACCACTGATGACGAGACACGATGCTTCAATCCAATTCAGGAGAGCATCCTTATTTATAAATAAGTAAGCAATCCTTTGGTTCTAAAAAATAGATGGCACACCTTTCTTAAGAAGAGAAACCAATTTAATGCGGTATTCGGTTCCCATTGTCTAGACGTCGCAAATACTACACTGGTTTGAAGAAGCACCTTCGCATACAGGGATCATAGAATTGAATCGAATTTCCAATTAAAAAAATATGTTTCAATTCAAATTTTCAAACAGAGGCAAAGGCAGACGCAGATATGGGATTTGGTCTAGAAGGGTGCTATACTCTATTCTATTCATTTTGAATAGGCGCCTGGAAATATTTCCTTACCCCACCACCGAATCGGTAACCATAGCAACTATCACCGTCAAAGAGACAAAGTAGGCTTACTAGAGGCTGCGCGAAGAGCGTAACTATGGTTACGCTTCTAGCGAGGGGAAAAGCATTATTTATCAGGCGCCTATATTCTAAGGCCAACGTCACCGTGGGCTCAAGACCGGGCGTATCTGGTCGGGCAAATCTAATCAGCAGCGGATATCTACCCTATAGCGGGGACTCTTTTGTTCGCTAATTGAGTGGGGTCCCCTGCCAATAAGATCTGCCCGACCAGATACGCCCGTTCTTGCGCCCACGGTGACGTCTCCCTAAATGAACAGAGTATAGCTTAGCCTTAGGCAACAGCCAACAGAAATTTCGTACAGCCTTGATATTTGCAAATCTTTCCGGAGTTGACGAAGCGAATATAGAATATTTTATGAGGAGATGTTATGGCCGTACGCGAAATGATTTTTCCAACATTATATACAAGTGTTTCCAGTTTTCTTTCTAAATTACTTTTTTCTAATAATTGTCTAAAATTCCAAGGACTACAACGGGCTCTGACACTTTTTGATACCCTTGAACCAAGACAGATACCAACGAACGATTTAGTAATGTAATAAGCAGTCGCTTTTAGTGTGATAAATTAATTTTTAAAAGTAATATAATTAGGTACAACAGTCGTAAATTGAGAAAATTTTTAAACTATTTGTGTGAATACAAACTGCGAATTAGGTAAAATTAATTGGCCGGATACCGATCAAATCCGGTCAGCTGCTGGCCAGTTTCGGCACGCGGGAGCACACAATAGACCAGTATACTGCCGTCCTAAGCTAGAACGTCCTAAGTCCATTTTTCAAGTTTTGAGATAATCGAGTTTTTATAACAATGCAGCCAGCAAATTTAATGAAATGGACATAAAAGTAAATTTTTATGGCTTCCTCATGCACATAGGACTTTCTAGACTAGCTTAAAAGAGGCGCGTGACCGAGATCTACAAGACCACGTCCTTATCTAAAAAAGTGAAAAAATGGACTTAGGACGTTCTAGCTTAGGACGGCAGTATACCCTTCTGAAGTACAAGTATTCCATACTAATCAGAACAGGGCTATTAATGATATAGTACTTATACGGATGTTCTTGTTCAGGAAGGAAGGAATCTCTGATGATAACATCTGTGTTAGAGCGTAATAAACGTCAGTCACGCTACGGAAAAGTGTTGCGGTCGCAGCCGCGTATCAGCGGGCGAGCTTAGCGGGATTTCCGAAGCGTTGCGAAAAGAAGCATCTCGGCCATTTTTCTACACACCCGCTTCGGTGGATATACGACAGCTGATGTGTGAGAAAAAAAAAGGAAGAATCTGGACACGAAAGTCGAATGGTCACACGATGCCCGAATGCCAACGTGTGTGTATCATTGGGATATAAGAACGAAAATAATCTCCTCATACTTAGGATAACATCATCACAGACACTCTAAAATAGATTTACCTCATCGGAAAATATTGCCAGATGCATTTCTAATCAACCAAAGTGGATACATGATTAAATAATTTCCAAAGTTTTTTAAACGAAGGGTCACACTTGGTAATAGTAATACATTAGGCCTCCTCCATAACCTGAAGTTATTAATTTAGTATGAAGAGATAATAATAAATAACAAATCTTAAATATTGATTGAATTTAGGGATATTTTGTATGAAAAAATGACTCAAGTTTTTAAACATCCTTCAGAATGGTATTGAAAACTTGTTGATTTGTATCATATCCTAACTCAGGGGCCCAGCCCCGGCCAATATTGGGGGATATCCCACAGAAAATTTCCTCTGCTTGATCAAAAACCAAAAGTATACCCATATCTCAGAAAAAATTCCGACATACCCCCTCCAAAATTTTTGTCCGATTACGCTTCTGTTCCTACAGCATCCATAAGAATTACTGACGTCTTGGCATTTTCCTAACTGATGGGGACTTTCCTAGAGCTACGCCCATGGGCTTTTCGAAAACAAAGCATCCCAGAAGAAAAGGATAGACCTCCACTGCATGCAAACCACAAGATCCGAAGCAAATGATAATTATTAAAAAAAAATCCAATGTGTCGAGAAAGCGCATCTTCACGGGTCGGTAGGAGCGTCTACGCCCTCGCCGGCAATAGGAAAGGCCATTGTGAAACGACAAGGCAGAGGTGGGAGGCGAAACACCTACTACTGCTGATCGTCATCATAATATGCAACCTGTTTTTATTCCGCCGCAGCTCTCTCTCTTTCGTGTGATGGAGGAGGAGGATAAATGGCAATTGAGACAGCGATACATTCGGACAGTGACACGAAGTAACTGTATTTTACCGAGTCATCGGCAAATTCTGGGGCGCACCCTAGAAATTTTTTTTCGTTAAAAAAGCGAAGAAATACGGACGTATTTTCGAATGTTTGAAAGAATTTATCCTGACATGGGACACAGGATTGATTTGGGGAGGGGAGGACACCAGGATTTTAAAAACATCTTCCGCAAATAAAATTGAATTTAATGCTTGTGTGCAGTTGAAAATCATGTTGAAGAATTGAGGTGGTTGCAAAATGAAAAGCTGTTTGAGTTAAGTCATTGTTGCTGTAAGGACCTCAATTTCATTATCATTATATCACTCGTCTCTTGAAGCGTAGAGTTTTAAGTTGTCAGTAGCGTAGACGGTAACCATATCAACTAAAACATCAGAAAAAACAACCAAGCATTTACACCTAAGGTAAAATCCCAAGACGGGCAATATAAAAAAGCAGGTTTGTGCTTGTGGGGAGGCTATGATTTGATTCGAACCCACTTCTCATCACCCTTACATCGCATGCGCAAAAACAAATATTTTAAGAGAAACGCCGTTCCGCTCTACCTACACAACAGTGCTGGGATCGAGTTTAATGATCACAAAAGGATCCCAACGCCTTGGGTAGTTGACCCCAGTATGCACAACACATATGCTGGCGAGAAAATGAAACCATTTAGCGTCGTCATTCATAACCTTTATATTATCTCATCAAGGTTTCTTCACACTCGAGGAAAGTTGTTGGTGCATACCTTAAGTCAAATAATAAAAAGAATGAATGGAATACCTGAGACGCAGTGGGTCAGCAGAGGGTGAGAAGAACCGGTGTGTCTCATTTGCATCGAGGTGTCGCAAGCGCGAGGAGAGGTGATGCAACGTGGAAAAAAAGTCATCTTCAGCAACTGCGATCTCCGAAAACTTTTTTTTACACTGACTTTATAAACAAGTGCGCAACGTTGATTTACATCGATTTGGAGTCACATGGGTAACACATTTCGGATGCGTGAAGAGAAGCGCCCTAGGTGCCAATAACATAGCCTCAGAATACAAAGTATTACTAAGATAGGATATCAATTCAAAATTTGAAGATCACCCGGTCTTAAATTTTCTGACTGAATTCCATTTTTTAAATGTGATACGAAACAGTAGGAATGACCGCTTTAGTTTAGAATCCCTCCAAAGTTTTTAGCCCAATGGCTACATTTACTGTTCCAACTATTTTAAGTTAGAGCCCACAGACATGCTATGACATCATTTTAACGGGTCAAGTAATATATTGAAACCTTGGAAGGCCTCCAATGAGGGTGGGTACTGACCTAACTTCGTGAATCCCTGTGATTTAGTGAATGCTTCACTCTTCTGGGAAAATACAGATCCCTAGGTCTGTCATGAGGATGTCAGTAAAAAGTGGAAAGTTATGGATTATTTGAAGGGAATGTAAGTGAAATGTGTGATGCGTGCAAGAAATGGACCCAAAAATTTCCTAAATAACTCATAAATTATCTTACAAACAAAACACAGCACAACCCCGATTTATCCGGACAGACCAACTGAAAGCAAAGGCAATCCAGATAACGTGGGAAAGAACAAAATGTGAATCTATGCAGACTTGCCGTTTAGTATTGTATTAGGAAATCGTATACAACAGAATTGGCTGTAGCTGTTTAAAAAACATTAAAATACATGAAAAAAATTTTCACACCATTTTCTTAACAAAGAAATGGCCTACTGTCTTCCGTTTCAAACACATGTTGGAATTTAAGTCAAGCAAGGGGCCATGGTTACACATTTGATCCAGATAAAACAAGGTTTTACTCTTAATGCGAAAAGAAATTTTTGAGGAAGAGGCCAGAGATTTGGATATATATTAACAGCTAAATAGAGGAAAAACTAGGATGAAATAGATTAGATATACTGGAGCATTTGTTTTGGGAGACATTTGATTTATGGTAGCAGGTTATCTGCTGCAAGTGATCCTTTTTGATAGTGAAGAAAAATTCCAGAGTTAAAGATGGAACAATGAAAAGGATTTTCAAAAAGCACAAATGTGTTTTTTTTCAATTTATATGCGAGTCCCAGTGCAGATTTCTGGAATATTATATTCCAGCTTTATTTTAACATTTACATTCACTCATTGCCATAAAAAATAGCGCACCAAGAAGAAAAAGGGATATAAAAGCCAAATTTATTTCCCTGATTACCCATAATATGAAGGTCAGTTGATAAAAAATTCAGCCTTCCTCGATGTTAGGGGGCCGAGAAAATCAGTAAAAAGTGCTGACTCCATAGGTGTCCATAACATAACCACTCCCACAGGCCATGATATTGGGTGAGAGGGGATCTAAATGGGTTTTTGGGGATTGGAAGACCATGCTGTATCCCCACGTAGTCAAATTTCATCTGGTGCACCAGTGGACTTTGCATACCGGGCCTTGCATGCTTTGTCTCAAGACCGGACTTGTTTTGTGAGCATTGGTTCTAGAGAACGGGAAGGCTGAGGTAAAAATGCAACATAAGGGGGTAAGAAGAAAGCTTGGACATTGTGTACAACTTGTGTTTGTGTATTTTTCTCTTGAAACTTGTCCGTAGGCCAGGCCTGAAGGTAAGGAGGAACAACCAGCTGCAAAACCTCAACCGTTCAGCTCTGGTTGGTCAATGTACCGGTAAATCATACTGAGGAGATGCAGCAATAGAATGGATGTCGTTTGCTGTACTGTGGATTGTGCGTTTGGTCCGCATAACTTCGTACATCTTTGTCCATAAACATGGAACTGACCATGGGCCTTTCTGTTTCCAATAGTGCACCAAATAAGGAAATGATCAACTCAATTTCACGAAATTGTGTTTATGAGAGAATCCCGCTTCGTTCTGCAGCACCACGATGGTTGGGTATGAGTTCGAAGACTACATGGAGAGAGCGCGCTCAGCTGTGGATTTTCTAATCATCACACGGAGTTGTAATTCAGGGTAACAGAGTGGTGGTGCATTGGATTCTCTTTCTTCTACTTCTGAGTATGATTTACCATGAAATTTACCAACCAGAGCTGAACGGTTGAGGTTTTGCAGCTGGTTGTTCCTCCTTACTATGGGTAATCAGGGAAATAAATTTGGCTTTGATATCCCTTTTTCTTCTTGGTGCGCTATTTTTTATGACAATGAGTGTAATTTAAACAATGTTTTTAAATGTTTAACATTTACATAATTTTAAACAAATGAAACATACTCCATCCAAAAACATTCTGGTCTTAGGATAATTCTGGGAAGAGGTTCGATACACTACTAATCCAGATCTTTCTTTCTAGAAGAAATTTGAGTCTGTTTTAAGACCCTCCACAAAGTTTTAAATTTTGTATTAGATTTTAAGTAGGATTTTGACTATTTTTCGTAATCTTACAACTCAAAAGGGATTTTTATTTCATATAAGAATTGTTTTTTTCACCTCTTTGATGCATTATTATGCAGTAGAAAAAGGATAGATTTATCTTTGGTTTTATTATTAAAAAAAAGCTGTTGGTTGGTGTTTTATGGTGCATGGCTCATAATGGAATTCTGGGCCCATCAGATTAATTCCATCAGCTTTCATCATTAATTTATTTTTTTTGTGGATAGATTGATAAATAAAGCTCCAAGAGTAGTAGCTGTAAATACTATTGCATGATCCCAACGTTTTTTGGTTTACAAGAAGTTACAAAAAATTTATTTTATATTTTTTAGTGCATTTTAAAAACGTTTTTAAAAAGGTTTTTTTAAATTTCATTAATTATTATAAAATCAACTTTATACAACAGAATGTAGTCCAAACAGAATGTAGATAGTGGTTAACAGTTTCCTATTACATGTGTTTTTAATACTATTGTTAGAGTAGTATTTAAATTTAATCTAATTGCTTTGATTCTTTAATACATTTAAAAAATAACTTAAAAGTTAAATACTCAGACAAATTTAAAAATTAAATTGAAATTATTAACTGATAAAAGCAGTAGAATTTTCAGGGTCATATAAAAGCCAATTTTGCTACCGTTTATTGTTTATCTGCATCTTCACAAAAAATGTACAAACAAAAATGGCACCTTAATTTTTTTTAAATATGTGAATTGCTTATTAAGTATTTCAATTGCTATAAAATTGAAGAAATAAGTAACTTAATGCTGATTTACTTAATTTTATAGTTTCTATTAAAGATAGGGTTCTAACATATTATGCCGTCGACTGTACCGCTTAATCAAAAATGTCATCAAAACCCATCGACTTTTCTATGCTGTGCCGCTGAATTAAAAGGCTTCTGAACGGTCGACGGTATAATACGTAAGTACCCAAAGATAGTTATAAAAAATTTCCCATAAATTAAAAAGATCTTAAAATTTTACACAAAAATTAAAATGCTGCATTATTTTTTCACAAAAATGGGGGTTAATTTTTAAAATCCTGGTTTCATGAATTGAAGATATTTTTCACAAAAAAGAGAAACAAAAAATTATTATTAGCATCATTAAATATATGACAGTAAAAATCTAAAATCGACAATATTTAGATACCCTCTTAACATTCGTACTCATTACAAGCTTTAAACCAAATAAATATATTAGATAGTTATTGAGTTGTCACATATAATTTACCATAGAGGAAAAAACCATGCAACTTTACGTGGAAAATTTCAGCTGATTTTTAGCATCACAAAAATCTAAAATTTATTTGAATATTAAAAAAAAGTCGAAAATATTTCTTGAGAAAATTTCTGAAAATCTTCCAACCGTCTTAAACATACTGGCACAGCTTCAATAAGAGTCCTCCAGCCTCCATGTTTACCCATAGCTCAAATGATGACTGACAACCATAGGCAGTGCTATTCTTAGGATTTTTGGGAAGAGTGAAAACCCTCCCTGACTTTTTTTAGGAGGCGTGAAATTCATTTAAAAGAAGAGTGAAATATGGAAAAATACTAATTTTTTAAAAATGAAAATGCTTTCTTTTTTACAAAAGGAAATAGAAAAAAATGAGAGGATGCTTTTATGGTTTTGGTACTCTTCCAGAATCCCGGCACAAGTGATTAAGTCGCCAATAATGATGCAACCAGCGCCAAACGGAATATCTGTTACTGAAGGTCATGTGCATACATGTGATTGCTCTGACAGTAAATTGGCTGAAAATATTTAGTAAATTTAACAAGATTTTTAAAAACACTGCATTATCTTGCTTCAAAGCGAACTGCCAGTAAAAATTTACAACTTATGAAATCCTTAAGAAAAATTAGTTGAAAATGCTGACTAAAATTGATAAAAATGCGATCTGAGAGGTCTCTATACTTTTAAGGTTCCTCTGACCAGGCTTGAGTTTTTCTTCTGCATCGCACTTACAATGTGAAAAGAAGACAACTACAAATAGGCGCCAAAAAATGAGAAACTTTCTCAAAAAATCGATATTTTTGGCTTTTTTTGTAGACTGTTCCAAAACACCCGACTTGATGGCTTCTGACCATGGTAAAGTTGTTTTTCTTACATCGTAATTGTTGGAATCGAACCATCAAATAATCGAAACCTATCAGTCGATCAAGAATTCTCGCATCTTACCTGCGGGCCAGGCATTGACGTCGGGCTGACGTCAATGCCGAACTCTCTATATATTTGTGATTTGAGTGGCAAGTGACTACTCGCTCACCACTCTCGCCTGTTCTTATGACTGAACTATACTGTTTTTAAAAGGACTTAAATAAATATGATTTTAATCTGATCTGAAGTTGTCTTCATCCACTTCTCTGCTAATTCTTGGGCTAGTAAGCCCAATAATGGTTATGGGCCCAGAACCGGACACTTCAGATTTCCGAGTCCTTTACGCGTGCCTGTGATGGGGGCCGCAAGTCTTTTTCGTGTGCCCGAGATGGGGGCCGCCTCTCTAGTCTAAACTGACGATCAGCTGCAACCTCGACGATGGAAGGCCGAACGATTGAACCACTTGGAGCTCACAATTACTCTACGTGGAAGGAGGATGTTAAAGTTATCCTTATGGACAGAGGAGTCTGGACATTCATCAACAAAACAGAGCCTAAATTCGAGGAAGCCACAGCAAGCCGCAAGGAAGTGATCGAGTATAAAACTCGTCGTGACCGAGCCTATTCTACGATATATCTCAGTGTAGATACTGAATATCGAACCCTGATATCCAACGCACCTGATGGAGCTACCGCATGGTCGATACTGAAAGAACAATACGAGCCTAGTTCCAGAGCTAGAGTTGTTCAACTCCTTGACGAATTTTTCGGACACAAGTTCAATCCTGAGGAAGATATCGCCATGTTTGCCGCAAAAATCAAACAGACTGTTGGAAAATTGCAGGACTGTGGTCACCCAGTTAGTGAATTCTACAAAGCTTATCAGCTGATCAGGTATTTACCATCTGACTTTCAAAATCTTGTACAAGGTATCTATCGTTGGCCTGATGAGGATTTTGTTTTTCAGAAGGTATTGGATGAACTTTTGTTAGAGCAAAGTAGAATAAAACAGGTTAAACATGATTTAGAAAAAGTTGATAGTTATGCTTATGCTAGTATATCCAACAATCATGTTAGTTCTAATAAGAATATTAATTCTAAAAATAAAATTATTGGACCATGCTATTTGTGTAAAGAAATGGGACATATAGCTAGGAAATGTAAAAATAAGAGTAATAGTTTTAAGTCTAAGAAAGGTTGTAATCCTAAAAATGAAGGATTGTGTACTGAAACTTGTTTGAGTGATGTTTCTTGTGCCCCTAAAAACTCTGATTGGATATTTGATAGTGCTGCATCAAATCATTTTTGTAATGATCTAAGTTTATTTTCGGAATATAAGCCGATAAATAATGCAAAAATAAATTTAGCTATAGGTGGCCTTCAATGTCCAGTAGTAGGTGTGGGGAAGGTAAAATTTCTTGTAAGAAACAAAACTCAAGTTTCAGAAGTTGTGTTGAGTGATGTCATGTATTCTCCTAAGTTAAGGAGAAACCTTATATCTGGTTCAGTAATTGAGAAAAACGGATCACGTTTTGTTGGTGATAAGGGCAAGATTTGGGTTTATAATCCTGAAGGTGAAAAAGTTTTCTATGCTAAACGAGTAAATGGATTATATTTCTGTAAACCCTGGAAATATGCCAATTCCTCAAATAATGATTTATCACCTAATAACGTATTTAATTATGTTACTGAAACAGATGATGACTTAGCGTTGTGGCATCTTCGCTATTGTCATATTAATACTAAATATGTATTAAATACTAGTAAAAATTCTAGTGTTAGGGGTCTACCATCCTTTAAAGAGGGAAAAGTAGATTGTAAATCTTGCATTTTGGGTAAAAATAAAAGAAAATCCTTTAAGTCTATAGGCAAGATACGTTCCTCAAAGCCATTGGAGTTAATCCATATGGATGTCTGTGGGAAAATTACCGAAGTATCTAGTGTTAAATTTAATGAGGAAAAATTAAGTTCTGTGGAAGCTGTCCTGGATCCCATTCCTCGTCGTATCACTAGGTCTAGGTCTATTACATTTAAAAATGATTCAGATTGTGGGGAGGAAACTGAAGATGATCAAATGTGTTCTGCCTCCAGTGTAGAAATGTTATTTTGTGTGGTAATCAAGAGGCCATTAATTAATGTACTTATAGAATACTGTATAACCAAGCATGTATGTTATTATTCTGTAAGGAATTTGGTTTCTGATCACCTAATGTTAATCTACATCAATGCTAAAATATGGTTAATGTATTTATACAAGCTCTTTGTAAAGAACAACTTAAGAAATTTAGTGCAAAAGTGTTCAAGAAAATTAGGGACTGTTAATTTGCCGATAAGTTGTACTTTACTTTTCATGGATTTTTGTATTGATGTAATTGGAAATTTTTATTGTTTCCGTCAGATAAGTTGCGAGAGGGGGCCGATTGTTGGAATCGAACCATCAAATAATCGAAACCTATCAGTCGATCAAGAATTCTCGCATCTTACCTGCGGGCCAGGCATTGACGTCGGGCTGACGTCAATGCCGAACTCTCTATATATTTGTGATTTGAGTGGCAAGTGACTACTCGCTCACCACTCTCGCCTGTTCTTATGACTGAACTATACTGTTTTTAAAAGGACTTAAATAAATATGATTTTAATCTGATCTGAAGTTGTCTTCATCCACTTCTCTGCTAATTCTTGGGCTAGTAAGCCCAATAGTAATAACAACATGCGAAGACGCCGACTTCAACTTGGAGCCCGCGGCCGTCCAAGAAAGAAGTCACAGGAGGAACGGAACACTGTAAAGAAAACGAAACTTGCACAAAAAATCGCTCTTTTCTGACTTTTCCGCTGTAAATCTTCATTTTCCTCTAAAATAATATGGAAAGTAAAAAAACTAGGGATTTTCTAGAAAAATCCAAATTTGCAGGTAGCCGATGGGGAAGAGAAAGCGAGAGAAAACATCAACGCGGCAGTAACTAATCATCGCTGATGGCTGTAGTATGGGCGTGAAATTTTGGCTATTTTAAAGAAATTTTTATGGTGGAATTTTAATTTTGTAGAGCGAATTGTCGGATTTTAATTTTGCATAGAGATAATTGGCGAATTTCCGCCAATTGGCGTAAGAATCACATGTATGAGCTGTCGCCAAAAATAAATAAAATATTTATTTATTATTACAAATTTTAATAGATAAAAAAATTCAATTTTGGTGGGGTGACATGAATTTTTTAAGCAAAACCTTTGTAAAAATTTAAAGCGTGAAAATACACCTGGCTAGTTTTTAAAAGCGTATTTCCGATTTTCAATGTGTGAAATACGTTCTCATAGGTGTTAAAAATATCTGACCATAAGAGATCTATTACTAATCATTTACTAATATTATGATTAGATCCTAAAGTAAAAATAATTAGTTGATTATTATTTTAGGATCTGATGATAATAAGGTATACTTCTCTAGAAAGCTGGCGCAAATCTCGCCAAGCAATCTAGTAAATCTCGCCGCATTAAAATAGCTTTATTTCTGCTCAAAAAGAGATCTGCTTACCCAATTGTTACAAAAAACATAATGTAAATAACAAGTTATTAAAAGAAAAACTATATACTATGTCTATTTAAAAACCATATTTATCTTAAATTATATTTCAACGAAATTTAAAATTTTAATACTGGTAAGTATTGTTTAAAATATTTTTATTTGAGTGTTTAATTTTAAAATAAAAAGTTTCATGGAATGGCATTGTTGTTATTTTTTACAAGCAAAGGGTTGCAAGCGGTGATTTTCCGTTTGGCGCTGGTTGCATCATTATTGGCGACTTTATTGCTTGCGCCGGGATTCTGGAGTAGTAGGCGATAATAATTAGATCTCTATGGTTGTCAGTCATCATTTGAGGTCTGTGGGGTGGGTGAACCTGACAGCTGGAGGAATCTTATCAAAACTGAGCCAAAATATCATCATTATTATGCTTCAAATTGAATATAAAAATGATATTTTCATAGAAAAATATATTTGAATTGTGTAAATACTTACCCATTTATATTGACCCTCGCAAATACCCACTTATTTATAACTCAATAGTTATTACCCACTAGTAATGAACATTTTGAATTCATTTTTTACATTATATCAAAAAGGCAATTAGAGATTCTTTTATTTCAAAGCTTTTAATTGAGAACTGAAATAAACAAGTAAATCTTCAATAATACAAATATACATAATGATTGTATGTTAAAAGGTTACACTAAGTTCAAAATCAGCCATAAATATACTACTAACTATACCTGTGATAATTTTCGCATAAATTAGTCATGAACATCAGAAAATCTTCACTTCGAAGGGGAAATACATTGAGTTATGAGGAAAGTGTAACACATGAGAAATTTCAAGGTGTTTACATAGGCGATCTAAATGAACAGCGGAGGACTTTTCCAGATTAATCGGTATACTTAATGATGTTTTAAGTATGTGATCTCAGTAAATCAATGGGCAAACACTTATCTGACAGGTTTATGTCAAACATTGGTTTCGCCCATGTTCCGATGCAAGCACTATAAACACAAACTTCACTTACAATCGGAGGTCCTTAAACAGACCATGCATTGAAATAACGATTTATATCTTCTAAAGACAGGTAAATAATTAAAAATAAAGTTAATTTACCTTTATTTCTATCACCATTTACGCTGATGTTTTGCACACTCGCCATTCTGTACTTTAATGTTTTGACGCATGCGCTTGAGCGTTGCCAAGAGGCAGATGTAAATTCCGAATGTAAACTTACATTTTTGCGGCTGCGAAACAAAGCAGGTGTATTTCATTTTAATTTTGATTACTACTGCATACATACTATATGCTCCATCGAATATTTATCTCAAAACATTTTTTGATATTATTCGTCCATTATATTACTCGATTTCATAAAAACTTTCACTTATCAAATTTATGTTTTGTTTCCACTCTTTCACATTAAGAGTTAATCCTATTTTATGTCTTGAAAATTTAAGTTATTTTGAATCTTTAAGTAATTATGTTTTACAGTCTAATTGTATTACGGCATTTTTAAACGTTTAATAATGATGATCAATTAGTAATATTTTACGAAACTAGATGGCAGCAGCAAACCTTACTCCGGAAAAAAGGACTGCAAGTGCAAGCAAGGTTGAAGCAGTGAATCCCATTCATTCTCATTGTATGTCTAATTTTAATTTGAAGTAAAGTGTAAAAAAAAGAAATTTTAGGACCGTAGTTCCTCCCCCAGAAAGTTTTTGGAAATAAGACAAAAAACAGGTTTCACAGGTTTTTAACTAGTTATGGTACACCTCTTCCAAATTTCGTACATATATTTTAGGTAGGATTTTGATTTTGATGAACTAGTAATTATAAAAAAGTTTTGAAAAATTAAGTTCCAAGTACAAAAGGGGGGTTTCGGGGTCCATCCCCAGAAAATTTTTGGAAATTGGACCCTAAGAAAACTAATTTGGGTACATAAGGTCTGAATACAGTCTGTCATACAGTACTATTTTATTTTCCCCCTTTATATACCCATCCCCCCAATCGCCCCTCCCTTATTTATCGCCCCCTTGATAACACAAATCGCCCACCTGGGGGTGATCGCCCCCAGGTTGGGAACCACTGCATAGGTAAATTTAAATTCAGTAAAATAAAAAATAAAACCATCTTTACCCTTAAATTATCCTACTTAAAATAACAGAATAACAGGGTTCATCGGGTTGATTGAAGAGACGGATTATAGCTGAAAGGTTTAAAGAAAAATTTCAACCTCTAAAAACTTTCAAACAATTTACAGGCTGGAGAAACGAAATCGCTTCAAAAATTGTGTAATTTTTTTATTGCACATTTTAAATTTATATATGTACTAGCTGGTATGCCCGGCCTTGCACGGGTGGAGATCGATATTTTTTTCTTTAAAATTTTTAATTTCTACCTTCCAGGCGTGGATCCAGGGGGTAGCTGGAACTCTGGACAGCCCATTAGTACCACCAGGGGATCTTCAGTGATAATTTTTAGGAAATCCCCAATTTTTTTTGACATTTTGGGTGAAAAAGTAAAGGTATGTTGAAAAGTGCCCCCCTTAGACTCAAAACGTTTCTAAAAATGAGTTCAAACCCTACTTTTACACGTCAAATTAAAAAAAATTTCTAGGGGAGGACCCCCATACCCAATGGTACCAATGGGGATCTTGTCTGGAAAAGTGCCCCCCCCTCTTGGAGCCGTGCTGGATCCACGCCTATATTTTGATGAGTGAAAGGTGTCGAATCCAGCCTTTTAAATTTTGAACGATTTCTGCATTTACCACATGATTCCCATAAAAAACAACAAAATATTAGAAAAATATTCTTCCAGAAATCATTTAAAATGCTCAATTAGAGCCCTTAATTAATCGTAATTTCATGATTTTATTATATCTTTGGTATAAAATTTAATAAAACATATTCCTGGAATTTAAGAAAAAATACAATATTTCCACTTAAAAGGTTTTGAATATTAACTCTAGTTTTTTGGTCTGTTAACCAACTTTATTAAAAGCAACAATATGATCATGATTTGATTTTTCATCCTCGTTTCCATGGAGACTATTTTAACAACAATGCTATTCCATGAAACTTTTTATTTAAAAGTTAGATCAACTTTCAAATAAAAATATTTTAAAATATACTTAATTACATGTTTTAAAATTTTAAATTTCATTTAATCTAGTTTTTCTTTTAAAAACTTGCTATTTTTCATTAAGTTATTTTTGTAACAATGGGGTGAGCAGATCTCTTCTGGAGGAGAAATAAAGCTATTTCAGCAAAATGACCATAAAAAGGGTCAAAAGAGGGTCAAGGGGTTGTTCTAGAACTTTGAAACATAGCCTATGTTTTTTCTGGGATTCTTTTACGTAGGTAAACCAAGTTTGGTGCCGATCGGAGGGAAACTGTGGATTTGTATAGAAGACAAACAAACACACACACAAACACACCCACACTACTTTTTAGATTGGGGAATAGAAAAATATGTTTTCTTCTTTCTAGAAAATATTTTATATAGATTTTTATCATGAGAAAAAGTTGCCAAGTTGTTCACTTTCAGATGTTGGAAGCAAAAAAATTTTTAAAAACAAATTTCAATTGAATTGGCAATACCAAGACCCCCTATATAGAGAATCTTGGCAATACGTCAAGCATTTTTTGAAAACAGAAAAAATGCATTGTTCCAGTAAAGGAAATAGATATAAATCTAAAAATCCACATGAAAAGTTTAAAACAAATTTAGTTAATTAAATATTTAAAATTAAAACCGCCAAGCCCTTTGTCTTTGTATAGGATTATAGGATAGAAGTACGTCACAACTGATTCGGCCAGACTTCTGGGTGGATTCGTGAAACCCAACAATGACTTTGATTTGTTTAAACAATTATTAAAGCATTTATTTTATTCCATTTTCCGGGATGGATGGCCGTGTTTAATGAAATTTATTTCCAAACGTTTCACTCTCTGAAACGTGAGAGAGTGAAACGATTGGAAATACAAACACGGCCTTGGAATAAATTACTCTTCAGGTCTTGGAAGTTTTCATCAATTTAAATTAAAGCATTGTTTAAAAATCAATGTATAGGATGTAAGTAATGGAAATTTTGGAAATTTGATGATTTAACGCCCTTTTTTAAAGTCAAACTTTGAAATTACATAAAAAATAAATAATCATCGTAATTAAAAAATTTTGCGCGTACATTCCTCTCTAGGGTACCTCTATCGAATAAAAAAAAATAAATGCTGGTATTGCCCATTACAGTTATTTTCTATTTAGTTTATTATATCATGATCAGATTCATCCCTGCTTCAATTCTGGCCTCGCCCTGGGTGTACTTTCTCTCTTTCTGTGTCAGTAAAAATATTATGTTTGTGTGTCTTACTTGACGAAGGTTCATAAGCGGATCCAAAACTACGTGGTAACACTAAAAACCTTTATGAAACAAATCTGAAAGCTTTTTCTTTAAAAGGCCTGGAAAATTGCTATTTTCACATGTTTTTATACCTATTCGAATATTTAAGGTATTATTTTCATGAAATTTTTTCGGTGCATGTTTCATGATATCGGAAAAATTTTATTTCACTGAAGTTTTCGTTAGTTTGTTTAGTTAATTATTTTTTAAAATTAAGAGACGTTGATTCCAAATAAAATCCGTGAAACGGACTTTTGAAACACCCTGTATATATGTAGCATCCGTAATCAATACTTACTACATTGAAATCATGTCCATTAATTTTTATATCGATTTTTAATAAGCTGTTATTTTCCATGAAAATTATGATACTCACAATGAACAGTCCTGTTCATGTGTAACCTAAAGGGTCTCAAAATTACTCAAAATTCTACTTTTAAAGTTGAAAAAAACAATTTTTTTGGGGGGCGGACCCCAAACTCTCTCAAAATTTAAAAACTTTATCAGTCCGTTTTTTTCTTGAAACTGTTGGGATTTTTACAAGGAGTGGTTCTTTTAGGGTGTTATCCTAAAAGGGTCTCAAAATAAGCTAAAACACATTTTTAGGGGTAAATTCCAAAATTTTTCTTGGTGAGGAACCCCCAAAAAATAAACTAAATGATGTCCCAACTAAAGGTAATGCTAATTAATAAGAAAAACATGGCATTATTCAAGATTAAATAAATTATTACTTCTTAATTAAATATTTGAAATTAATTATTTACTTCTTATAAAGTAATGTTGAATATTGTCCACTGTTATTGATATTATTTCTATAATTAGAAGTAAAATTATAATTTATTATGAAACAACTCTACCATTCACTGGATGGCTATCAAACACTGGGTATCTTCACCTTACATATAAAAATATGTGAGTTGACCGAGTAATGGAGAGGAATTCGTGGAGTGGAAAAAGAAGCAATAAATTAAATTTTTACACCCTCATATTTTGAAGAAAATGTATTTTGTTACTGGGGAAATGCTGTTTGGCCTACATCTCAAGATTTCATCTCTTCATTATAATTAACAACTACACATATAGTTAAAAAAATTAACATTTGTTTTTAGTAACAGAGAAGATCTTGAAGAAACGTTTTAAAAATAATAAACAAAACTATCCCTCAGACCATAAAAAGATAGAAATTAACTTTTACCACTTGCAGATAACACAAAGCATCTTATAAAAATGGGGAAAAATCAAAATTCCCTGCTATTGGGCTGTTATGTAGATTTTCAAATGAGTTAAAAATTGATGCCATTTAATGGGCTAAAAACCAAGGGACACCACTATAATGATCTAAAAAAGCATAAAACATGGTAAAAAAATTCGTCTACGCCAAAATATATTAAGCTTCTAACTTAGAAGTAATTGGAAAAAACCCATTTTACTCCATTTCACTATAGTTAAATGATTAATCTAACCATCTTTAGAGTAACTTAAGGCTAGGGACTCAAGTAACGGAGAGGGAATTTCCTTGTTGTGACTATAAAAAGAAATATAAAACATATCAACTACACTCGTTTAGGCGTCTACCTATACCAATACCTGTTCGTTCGCCCTCTTTAGCATTTGGTATTGGTTCTTGTCCTGATGAAATTACATAATTTATGTATTCCTGTGATTCGTCATTTGGTCCATCCGAATTGCCGTACCGCACCCAAACCCATACGTAGAAACGGTCAATAAGTAACTAAGAGGGGACATTATACCTGTTTGCCCCCTTTAGTATTTAGTTTTGGTTCTTGTTCGTATAAAACGACGTCAGTTTTTTGTCTTTTTATGATTCGTCATCTGGTCTATTCGGATTGCCGTACCGCAACAAAAATGAAGAAATGGTCCTTAAAGGTGTCATATAATACATGCTCCCTAACTGTTTATTTTTTCTGGGATTTATGAAGATTCCCGCTAATGTTCCCAGCCCCTAAGCTAAAATATAGTACCCTCATTTTTTCTGCACTTATAAATCCCCACTCATGAAAAAAATCAAGTTCCCAATTCGCTTGGAAAGGTTTTGACCCGATCATTCAAATCTCACCGTCCTCTACCCTTCGTTAAATCTCAGAGGAGCATATATTTATGGAGCAAGGTGAGGCCCCTCAGATAACTCCTTGGGTCGCGGGCATATATTATAAAGCAGCCTGCCTTAATTGGCAACGGGGCCGCCAAGAGTAGCTGCAGAGCGCAAATTTTACTGCGCCTCAGAGACTACTTATCTCCTATTAGCTAATGGTACGGTCATCTCACTGCGTGTGTGTGGCTGGTTTAGGGTTCAATCACTGTTGAATTAGCTGCTGTGGCTTGGGATAATAACACTGGGAGACAAAAATAAACTTTGATCAAATAGGACTGTTCTGGTGGTGCTTAACTTTAGACTTTTTTACCTAAAGTTAAGAACCTGATATTTAATTTTGGAACCCATAAAAAATTTATAACACTTAAATTAGGGCTTTTTTACGAATATCTCTATTCTTTAAGCATCGGCGGCCATCTTGAAAAAAAACCCACTTCCGGTTGTCAGATTCATAACTAGAATAAATACACTTAGTACTGTCTAAAACTGTTGAGAAAATACTTGTTGGAATTTTTTCTTTAATTTGATGAACCTTTACAAAACGCCGTCAATTTAGAAAATAACGTACGCCGCCATCTTGGAAATAAGCCCTGTTATGGTTTCTAGATTTTGTAAAAGAAATTTATATTTATAAGTATGATAAGAAAACTTGACTAGTACCTTATATTTGTTTTTTGAACCCATAAAAATATTTCATAGCTGTTAAATTATGGTTCTTTCCCGAATATCTCTTTATTTGAAGCATCGGCGGCCATATTGAAAAAAATCCACTTCCGGTTTTCAGATTCTGGTAAACTTTCTACATGGCAATAAATACACTTAGTACTGTCTAAAACCGTTTAGAAAATGCTTGTTGGAAGTTTTTCCAAGCTGTAATGAACTTTTAAAGTGACTATACCCAGTGAAATCGGGACTCGGAACCTCCGCAGATATGCGCGTATTTTTGCTTGTTTTTTTATTATTTCAATCGGATAGACCAAATTTACAGCATTATCTGAAGTTATTGAGTTAATTAACATCGCATTTCATCGCAATTAATGGAATTGACTCGAGAAAACCGATTTAACTGTCATTTAATGAAAACGCAGGCCGCCATCTTGGAAAATGCACTTTAATGGTTGCCAGATTCTTATAAATGAAATTTTTATAAATTTCTTCGCTTAGAAATGTCAACTACCATCGAATATATAATTTAACACCGAAAAAAGTTTTTGTTTCGCCCTATTTATCGTTTTTTATAGATTTTAAAATTTTTTAAAAATTAAAAAAAAAACTTCCGGTTGTCAGATTGTGGTAAACTTTTTTTTGGTCAATTAGGACACCTAGTAGAGTCCAAAACTCCGCAGTCAACCTGAGATTTGATGTCTCGGAACCTCCGCAGACATGCGCGTATTTTTGCTTGTTTTTTTATTATTTCAATCGGATAGACCAAATTTACAGCATTATCTGAAGTTATTGAGTTAATTAACATTGCATTTCATCGTAATTAATGGAATTTACTCTAGAAAACCGATTTAACTGTCCTTTAATGAAAACGTAGGCCGCCATCTTGGAAAATGCACTTTAATGGTTGCCAGATTCTTATAAATGAAATTTTTATAAATTTCTTCGCTTAGAAATGTCAACTATCATCGAATTTTTAATTTAACACCGAAAAAAGTTTTTGTTTCGCCCTATTTATCGTTTTTTTTATGGATTTTAAAATTTTTTAAAAATAAAAAAAAACAACAATTTCCGGTTGTCAGATTGTGGTAAACTTTTTTTGGTCAATAAGGACACCTAGTAGATACCAAAACCGTTGAAAAACCTTTTGTTGAATTTGTTTGAGGTTCAGCCCTTTTTTGAGCTATTTTCCCCCGCCTATGACGGAACTTGTGGAATGTGATGTTAATAGTAAAAGATAATGTAAGTAATTTAGTAGATAAAGTAAGTTAATATTTTCACTTTGCGCACCAAGATGAAAGTTCTTTTTCAGAATTTTTAAAGTACTTTGGATGAAAATATTTATTTATCACAGCTTGAAATATTATTTCATAGTAAAAGTACGTAAGTCCTCGAATTGGAAACTAATTTTTTCGTAAATGTTTTCCCTTCAACTATTGTATAAAGTTGTTTTTTTAGATCATCTTCAAGTTTCTTAAGAACCCTAATTTATATCAAACATGATAAAATACACTGTGAAAAATGAATTCTTCAAATAATGGAAATTAACCGGCATCACTGTAATGTAACCGGTTAAATTTGAGAAACTATCTGTTTTTCTTTTCTGTCAAATGAGAGAAACGTTTAATTATAACGAATTTCACAACGAATGGCATTGTGACATCACCGGGAAACCTAACTATATAAATGAAGAATAACCTCATTCCAACTAAATAATCAAGAGAAATTTTTACTTTAGTGTTGGTTTTATCAAAGCTAAATTCCCCCCTCCCTCTATGTGAAAAAATTTCGGAGAAAAAAGCACGTTTTCTAGGCATATTGCGTTAAATTTTCGTCTCAAACAATAGAAAATTTAGTGTAAAAAGATGAACCTTCTTTTTACAGTATACACCATGATTTCCACCCAATTGAAACCATTATTTTTACCTGCTGAATTAAGCCTACATTATTCCTGCATTATTACCTGCTAAATTAAGTATATATAAATACTTTCTCTAGTTTATAAGTTTAAAATATGTAGAAACGCTCTGAATTGTTGAAATGATAAACATTTCCTATTGACTTAAAGAACAACTCAAAGAGGTTTTGCAGTAAACGCTCATCCCTTTTTCTTCCATTTGGCAAGATGATCTAGTCAAGTGTCCTGTTAATTATTCACCCATTCCAAGCGTTTCACGCCCACTTCGGCCGCCGCGTGCAGTCCATAAGGCTTTTGTCATCTACTAACTACAGTCAGGTTTGCGGCCAACACCCTTTTTTGATGTGTCGGGGGTCGTTTTAGACGGCTCTTATTGTTAGAATCTTTTTGAAATTGAAAAAGTCATGCGAGGTTTTGAAACTTGAGATTGTCACCAGATTGTTTTGAACTTTAAAAATTCGTGAAAGGAATGTGAGGGGAAAATGTTTGATCCGCGAAAACATGAACAGAGGATGTTGTCCCCCCCATTAAAGAAAATTTCAAGAGGAATCAAAAATAAATTCGTTATTTGATAACTGCAGAATGCTATATCGGTTACCTCATTGAGCGTTAGTGGGCGAACTATCCTACAGAAATGGGGAATAAACAATACTGCTAAGCGATATTTTCGTAAAAAAGGATCTTGATAGCTCTAAAAAACCTGTATGAGCTGTGTTTTATCTTGATATCTAATAATAAATACATTATACTACTATAAAAAAGAAGAGACTATGATAAAAATCGGTTAAGTTTTCTCTGAAGTTACCTATAATAATATCCAAGACTATTATTTGGTATTTATCAAGTTATATTTTAGTATTACTTAGTAGAGATTCTGCATCAACCAAAAATGGTTGAAATGATGGAATTCTCTCTCTCTTTCTACTAAATCAGCTCTAAAATAAATAGCGAAATTATTATTGTTGCTGTCCCTCTTAGAAAACTCTAGCTTCATAAGGATTCAAGGCAAAGGTCATGATGCTAATAAATGGAAAATTTTTAACCAAATATGATTGACCAAAACAGACTGCAGAATACCGTGAAATATTATTTCTTTTGAAAACAAATTATTTTTTAACCTAAAACCTTAAAAATAGGAATTTTTAGTACTTTTTTATTCGAAAGTGTGCATCTAAAAAGAAGGCTAGAAAAATTAAACCATCACACCCCATAGCCACCTTTTTTAAGGCTATTTATCAACCCTGGTGTAGAATCTTCCAAGACGTCAAACGAAACCCCCATACAACTCCTTTTTCTAATTGGATAATTTTTCAAATTATTTTGCCGACTTTTCCTCAACCCAGTATAATACATCCCCAAACATTCCTCGGTTCTAACCGAAAAAAAAAAGAATGGGGAGGGAGCGAAAACAACCAATAAATCCGATGCCCTTGCACTCCTCTTCCCACATAAGCCAATGAATATTTGAGAGAGAACTCCACATCTGCATTTGCATGTCCCTCTGTAGTTCGCCTCCCAACTGTTGCGCAAAAGGCTTTTGTTACTCGTTTTTGGAAAGAGCACAAAAAGAAGAAGAAGAAGAAGAAGAAGAAAAGAGATTTTTTCTTCTTTTTGCAATCGATTTCTCGTTCTGTTCTCCCCCTCAATAAGACAAAGATACACTACTCTGCGAAATCAATCCGACCTATCTTTCGGGGAGAAGATAAACAAGACATCCAAAAGGAGAGCTCGGCCTCTCTCTCTGTGTGTTTGCCGCGGCTCTCAGCAGGATTAAGCCGCTTTTTGTTATTTCGCGGCCGATTCTCTCTTGTAGAAAAAAACGAGTTGAGTTGTTGTTGTGCCTCTTACTGGAGGGCGAGAAATGGCGAGCGTTTATGACCGTTTCAACGGAGGGATGTTTTGGTTATTGAGAGCAATCAGGGAAATATTTAAGGGATGTGTAGATAACAAAGAAAGAGGTTTGGGAGGCTATTTATTCCTTATAGTTTATATCTATGATATAGAACTAAAAAAATTTATAAATCCTTATTATTCATAATTATATAGTCAATTTTAACCGTAGCCTGTTTTTAATCATTAAAATCTCTTCTATATAAAAAGGAGTGTGTATATTCCTTTACTATTGTTTTCATTTAAAATTTAATCATTTTTAATCAGTAGATTGGTTTCTGGTATATTTATATTACTTATAAAGATTCCAAGGATCCATCGAGATTCATTATGAATCAAATCTTCTCCATTGTATCAAACTGAGAAACTTTAAAATAAAAACAAATTTTGGATTTCCAAGAGCAATGGAAGAACATTTGGAGGGCAAAAATGTCAGGGAGGGAGCAAAGGAAGACGCAAGAAACTCATCAAAACTGGAATAGATATATAGCTTTACCCTCAGAACCTGAGTCCCTACCACTGGAGTATAAAAAAGAGATGTTTGGTATAAAGACAACCAAATAGAGATGATTGGTCTTATTCATAGTTGATGTGAATGAAAATTTTAGTTGACCAAAACTTACTAGTTTAGTTTCCCAAAATCAAAAATCTGAAATTTTTAAATTAAAAATTTACAACAAGACAAGAACAAGAACATTTATTGGTTTTCAATTATTACAAAGAACACAAAACAATAGCAAATATGTACATTACAAAAAGACACATATGCTATAAAGAAGAAAAAAAATTATTAAAGTTGTTTGGGCTTCTCAGGGGGTACGTTTATAGAATTTTATTAACACTTATCTTACTTGCTTTTGTACCATCCAACACCGAAAAAAAACGGAATCTAAAATCAAAACACTTATAAATCACATGGTTCATCTGTTTTGATGACACCATAATTTAACGTTTACTCTATTAATACTCTTGTTGATTTCTTTTATACTAACTATATACTATCTCTTTCCGATAACTTCTTATTCAAAGAAAGACAAAAAAAGTTTAGTCCAGGGATATTTTAACTTATAATATATAACAGGGATATTTAACTCTACAAAAAGCCATTATTTACTCTTATATACCTTATTCATTGCTGTAGGGGCATTATATTAGTAGAAAAAAGGTAGGATAATAATAATGCAATATCATCGTGAAATAAAAATAAAGCAGTAGTCAGTAACAATCTTGAATACTTTTTATAATGTACAACAGACAATTTCTAAAGATTAATATTAATTTTTGGCCTTTAGCTCTATTAAAAAGACACTAACTCAATAAAGAAGCTGACAAAAAAGCAGCCGGCGATCGAAAGTTACCTCCAGAAGAAAGAAAAAAAAAGACCGAAATTCTCCTGAAAGGGGAAATTCTCTTCTCTGCTGCATTGTTTATACAATGGCGCCGATGGGTATTAAAATGCAAAAGGTAAAAGAACGTCCCTCCATTGGGTTACAGTGTCTAAAAGGGTTGGCGCGATCAAAAAATCGTGACAACCGGGCCCGAGGCGCCGCGACTTTCACCGAAGATCTTTAAAAGAAAATCTCCAGACTTTAGACTTAGATGTCGCCGGTAATTGTTGCTCTGACTATGAGAACAATGGTTACATAGTTGCCTTTTTTTGCATACGAGCACTCTTTTTTTGGAGGGAACAGAAAAAAGTATTGTTGTCCTCACACAGAGAAGAATAAGAACTCGTTAAAAACACAGTCTGGAAAAGACATATTTTTTTGTTCGAATAAGGGGAGAAGGAAGGAAGGAGGGGGGCTTCGATTCTTTCTGAGATCGGTGACTTCATAACTGGTTTTGCAGCTCTTTTATCTTCGTGCTTCCTCCAAATACTTTTGTCAGAGGGCGGTATTTGAAAAGATTTGAACGAAATCATTTGCATAAGAGAGAGGGGAGAGGTTTGTTTTTTATCTTTTTGAATGCAGCTTTATTTATTTCTGCGTCGGTTGGCTCGCTCAAAGCACGTTCGTGGGGGTTCTTCTACCCCTGGAGGTGAGGAAATGCTTCTTCTGGACTCTTTCTTGTAATCACTTTCGGATTGCTCCAGATGGAAAGAGGATGTACTGTGGAGAGGCGAAATTATTCGCGTAATAGCTCTGAATTATATCTGTTTTGGGGTAAACAATAGTACCTGAAATATAGATGGAGAATGTAAAGAGCGGTTAAGGGGACTCAGTACCTCCAAATCGGTCAAAATATCAAGTTAAGAATTTTGCTCTCAAATGGATGTTTATACTCATAAATTGATTCTGCAAATTTCATATTGATGCACGGATTCTAAGCACAAACAATTTCCAATTATTATTGAGCAGAGTTACCACATATTTTTTTTAATAAATATTTCTCAAAACTACTTTTTTAGCATTTAAAACCATAAGGCTTTTTTCTACTGGACTATTTAACTTGAAACTCTGCATATATTTTAACCATAGTGTTTTTAATAAAACTATGAATTCCAATTATGGATTCAGAGTTTACTATAAGGTCTTAAAATGAAAAATATGTTTTTTTTCATGATATTTTGGAGGTGTTTGTAGAAAAAATTTTTTTTATAAAAAACTATTGCAAGTATCAAAAATGTTAATTCATAGTACCATGGACAATAACTTATGTTATAATAATTATGTTGGGGTAAAAAATCATACCAAAATTATCATAATTAAAGAAGAAGTATAGTGTTTTAAAACTTGGTTAAAATTTTTGAAAAATTCAAAATTTCTTAAAAATTGCTTTTTATAAAGTAGTTTTTTTGCTTGGATTATGTTTGAATCGTCATTACAAGTGTTTTGACGTTAAAAAACTTCAAAAAATTTGTAAATTAAGGAAATAAAAATTTGGGTACTGAGTCCCCTTAAGTAAATAAAAGTAACGTGAAATAGGACGTTGATAAATAAAGATAAATATATTTCAGTGTAGTTTGTATTTGAAATCTCGAGGTGGGTAACTTGAAACTTTACCCTTCTTCCCTTGAACTTATAATTGTTAGGTATCCGTGTATAATAATTGCAATGAGCTAACTCCAACAGCTTTACATTGGAGTACCGTAAACACATGAATTATAAGTTTAATATCTTTAATTTCAAGGATATTTTAATTTTATAAAACATTCAAATTAAAAATCATGATGTTGTACATTCCGATGAGTCTAGAGTATTTATTGAAATAAAACAACTATAAATAGAAATTTTAAAGATTTTTTTGTGTGTTTCTCAGCTACAAATTTTGGTGAAGATCTTATGCCAGAGCCTTATTAAACCCTTAAATGGGAATATGCTTGAGTCACATTGGTATTTATTATTTAAATGGACGTAAAGGATGAAACAAAAATATTAAATTTTTTAAAATTGTTTCTTTATATAAAAAAGGAGAAAGAGAATGAACCACTTTGTAATTTTATTTCACGAGTTTCACACTAGAGGGCAGCAGCACAATATATAAATGAGAATACATTGCAAATAAAGTTTGAAAAGTATTGGACATTAAAATTTTTTCGATTAATTTAAATTTTAATACTATTTTTGAGAAAAAGTAATTGAATTAGCGTATTACAGCGAGTGTTACAATGATATTCCAGCGCTTGAAGTTGTTTTTACTGCTAATACAGTGCCAAAAACCAAAGATAGCTTTTCAGGAAAATTTCAATAAAAAATTGGTTACACAACTGTACTACAACAACTGTTTTTTTTAATAATTTTAAACGCTTTAATTTATGTAATAATGTCTTGAAATTATTATCATCGTGAGATTAAAATTCTAAATTATAATATTTGTGTGAAACTATTCAAGCAGATTTTTTTAATAGTAATAAAAGCTGAAATATGTTAAACAAAAAGTTATAATTTGGGTCTTAAGATTAACTAACTTTTCTGCTTATTCAGCGTGTTTAAACAGGTTCGTATTTAGCTGTATCAAGATTTATATTAATATTGAATAATAAAAGGTTAAAAGTAAGATTGAACTTATTCTTCTTTAAACACCATGTAGGTATTCCACAATACAAAATTTCTCCATACCCAACCGCCTTCCGAGGAAGGAAAGACAAGTTTATAGCGCCAGTTTTGTTTTCACTGCAATGCATTAACACAACCTGTAAAACGATTTCTCCTTTGTAATTCAAAGTATGCAGAAAAGACAACTTCTCAAAACCAAAAGGAGGTAAAATACTAATCTGAAGTACTTTGATAAGTAATTTGCGTTGAGTTTTTATTCACATTTGATATTTTGACAGCTGAACTAACTCATTGAAAATTCAATCGATTTGATTTTTAACCAAGCACCATAAAACCTTTCTTAATAACTTATAATTCCCATTAATTTGCCTTTATACGAGGCGTTTTAGAATTAAGAAATCTATGTCACAAATGATAGCGTGGGTGGAGATAGAGGGAGCATATTTCGAATAGATATGGTCGCGTTAAAGGCTAGCACGAAATTTGCACAGGTGTCATAAAGAAAGCAAGTTTCCCAAGGCCCGTAAAACTAAACCAAACATAATTGAGAGCAAAGATTCATTGCGAAAGGTTCAGCAGTATGTCATCTATTTATTTCATTATAAATATACGTTTCATCAAAATTGAAACACTTGTAAAGCCATTGGATCAGTTAAAAATGGGCAATATTAAGAGCTCAACCAAAGAATGGAGTTCCATTTGTCTGAGGGTGTTCAAATATCAGACAGGAATTTCTTTACCTTCAAGAACAGATAAAAGTCACTAGGAGAAAGAAAGAGACTATAGAGTGGATTTCAAATAGATCGTAGAGTCTGTTCATTTAGAATAGGCCGGTTAGAAGTAATGTATTAGAAGCAGTTACTATTGTAATTCTCATCGAAACATTTGTCTTCTGCAATTATAGGCAGCTAATCTGAAGTAGGTAAAATACGGTAAAAGAATCGGCACTTCGGTTGAAGGAAGAGTGTTAACAGACGTCATTGAGCATTACCGCTTCTGTTTCAACGGTCTATTCTAAATGAACACATTAAGTGAATGGAAATTATCTACTGCAGATACTTCCCAAGGATTCTATTCCTTAGCCGAACTCTTGATATTACCATATTTTAACACATTCCACGCGATGAAAGACGTTAAAAAATTTCGATGAAACTTATGGTGAAAAAAATAACTGAACATTTTTTGCAATGAATCTTTGCACTCAATTATGTTTTGTTTAGTTCTGTACAACCCTCGTAATACATTTCATCCTAGCGCTTCAACGCAGTATCTCCTTCACCCATTCCTAATCGAAATATGTTTGTCTCGATCCCCTCCACCCATTCAATCAACAGAAGAATTTCTATTTGCTTTTCAGACCGAAGCCCCCTAACAAAGGGTGGTACAATGATTAACAATTAATACATTAATGCAAACAATATAATACAATACAATAATACAAACCAATAAACGGATATAATTTTTTCAAGAAATAAAAGTAAATAATTGATGATTCGAAAACTAAATACTTTACAAGTTACTTATTAAATAAGTTCAATAAATAATATTCAGCGCAATCAGTAATATTCAGTAGAATACAATGCATCCAGTGCAATAAATAAAAGTGCAAATTAGTAAATTTCAAAAATCATTTCTCTGACAAACCCTCCAACAAGAAATATGTTCAATATTGTATTTCATATTCATAAATTCTCCAAAGAATGGATCTTCAGCAGGAACTGATTCATTCTTTGAGCAGATTTAATAAAGTATGTCTGATATCATGTAATAGATATTTTCCGTGATTATGAGAGAAAATTATAAAAATTGCCATGTGGTAATGAATCAATGATGATAGATACATTACTCTATAAAAATCGTATGATCTACATCTACATTCAAAAAAACTAGATGTTCCCAAAAGACTCATATTTTTTAATTGAAAAAATCTACAATCACCCATTCAATCATTTTTTCCACCAGGTTCTGAGAAAATCCCTGTATAAGATTTCCCTTTTCCCACGATTTCGCAAACTCACTTTGTGTCCGGCCCCCAAAGAAGTAATGGTAATTATCAAGATTAAAAACGACTCTGTCCTCTTCCTTTCGTCTCCCCCCCTATGATTTTTTTTCTACTCTCCCCTTGCGTCTCTTTTGTTCCGGAACCTGCCGTCGTACGAATACATTCCGTCGTCGGGAAACTTATTTCTGCGGGAATCGTTTCTTCTGTCCCGTGATTCTTCCCCCCTCTAGATAGAGATGTTTCTTTTTATATAGGGGGATGTAAGATGCTCACCTAAGACACCGTCGAGGCCTTTGTGTCACGGCATGATGGGAATGGCAACAAACCCTTTGTAAAGAAGGGATAGGGAAAACCGATCCAGGTATTGGGTATTTTTATCTATTGCATACACTCTTTGATATCTCTCACAGTATTTTGACTTTGACTTCAAGTATTCTGAGAAAGCATTTCATATGACTACTCGATACTTAAAAATATCGGCTTTGTTTTGCCTGTTACTAGAAAGAAGGGTATGTTGCTTTTTGAAACAGATGACAAAGTAATTTAAAATACCTATTTTTTTTCTTATTTCTAGATAGAAGGGTATGTTTTCTCTACAATAGATGAGAAAATGGATTCCCACCTCTATAACAGGTTCCATACATCAAAACTTAATTTTGTTTAAGGTTGCTGTTACACAGAAAGCAGCTGTCAAACAACTTAATATGCATCCAATCCCAATGACCAACTGACACCATAATTTATGATAAAACATATTCCTTTCCGGGTTTAAAAATGTACCCTTTTTCTTTACCCTGTTTATGAACAAAAAAAAGTGAGGAGATTTTAATGTATCTCATAGAACTTATACAACCATAGCATCGACATGATTTTTTTACTACGAGTGTTAACACTAAGATGCCAGACCACATAAAAAGAGTGTCCCCTCTGCAAAGTTCATGCATACAAAGGCTAACCCCTCTCGCAAGATATATCCTTTCAAGTCGCATCTGCAAACGAAGGGCCTCAAGGTCCGCGCATTCTAATGTGTGCCTAACGGGCCTCTCATCCCCTCCAACGCGCGCTAATCGGCGAATCATATCACGCCTGCCGCCGGCCTATTAGCAGGTGGACCGCCTGATAGAATTAGGCCGGGCCTAATGGACCCGGTTTTAATTTCTCGTCGTCGCCGGAATAATTAATCAATGCGGTTTTTTCCCGTCCTCGTCTATTGATTGCGGTAAATGTGGGAGCTTTTCCGGTTAATCACTTTACATATTTGGGGGGTGATAACGAGGGTGTGGAATAATTCAGCGCTTTTACTCGATTTATTGTTGACGCCTTTTTTGGTGGAAGGGTGGTGTCTGGAGTTTTGAAGAGTCACTTAGTTTAGGGGAGGGGAACCTGAGTATAGCTACGTATAGCCTAAACAGGGTTCCATAAGTCAGCGTGAAAACTAATAGGACATTTGCGTCAAAAGTATAGGACATGTCAGAAAAATTTTAATATGGTTAGATTTTTCTTATTTAGGAATACAGGTGAATTAATAATGCAAATTAAGAAGAAGAAATATATAGGAAATGTAGGACCATAGAGTAACTAGAACAGAGAGTCCGTGGCCATAGGCGCTAATGGAAATCGAAAAGTTTGATGGATGATGGGCTTTTTTGGCGCTGGGATCGCATCTACGTCACGGGAGGCGGGGAAAAAGCCTGATTCGGCGAGAAAAACTTTTTTCCTTCTCATTCGAAAATAGAAGATTGAGTGACAGCCAATCACAGGTTTGGTCACCAAAATGTACTGCCGATCTCTCTATCAATTATTTATAGTTCCTCGTGGCGCCCTCACATCCACCCAAATTTTGAAAATATCGTTTTGGACGGATTTTTCTCTGTGCACAGGACAGGGGGAAATAGAAATATAGGACAACTAAACCTTGCGCAAATAAAAGAATCTTGTAACAAAAAAAGTCGGGAGTGATTAGGCTGCCGACGGGTAACCATTGTGCGCATGCTCGGGTTAAAGACGTGGGTATAAAGTATTTAGGATGAAGCCTGGCGAAGCCCGAATGGGGTAGTGGTAACTCGTTAGTCTGGCGTGCGTATGGTCGTAGGTTCGAACCACAGTAATTATTTTTCAGTAAATTTAATTTTAAATTTTTATTATTCCAATAAAAAGTGCAAGAATTAATTTCTCTTGTTTAACAGTCATTCCTTTTTCAATTAAATTCATTGTGTTTTTTAAATGTTTTACTTTATCTAATTTTTTTAAAAAATGTTTTTAATTATTAATTAATTGAAAATAAAATTATTTCGATAAAATATTTTATAGAAACAGCAAGAATCAAGTCCACAAGGCTGCGCATTGCTAATAAAGTATAAAAATCTTGCAGGGATTGTGAAATACAGTACAAAACAGTACGTCGGCAGCCGTGGCCGTGGCGCTTGATGTCCGACGTACGTCGGCAGCGTAACAACGGCCAAAAAAATCAGTCGGAGTTTTTAGCTATTTGTTAAAAAGAGTTTGTCGAGTCTTGCTTAAGAATGTTCTATAGTTCAAATTATTATTTAGATATTTATGCTGATTACTATACGGTTTGAAGGATCATTTATCGGTTATACATTTAGCACTTGTTGCCAAACTATAAATAGCTCCGAGCGTTGCATCAATGCTTTTGCATTAAATTAATCTAATACCCTTTAAAAAAAGCATTTTGAAATATGATTTAGATTTGACTTCTTTAATTTAATTTTGATTTTTTCATGTATTTAATAACCATAGTTTTTAGTTTAGTTTTAAGTTTATTTACATTATTAAATTTGTTTTTATAATCAAGTTTTTGACATTGCAAATTAATATCATGAAATTGAAAGATATCGGTAATAGTTGTATTAAAACTATTTTGAAATTTTCGATTGGCAACATTTATCATATATTTTTTTTCCAAGGAAAGCTAATTAATTCATTTAAAAATATAAATGGTATTAAAACGGTACTACACATTTCCGTTTTGAAACATTCACAAAATAAAATACGAAATTAAGGTGGAAGTACAGGGTGATTATAATTAAAGTTTCAATTTCCAAAGACTTTAATTTTTCAGATTTTTTAACATTGTGGTTGAAAGGGGGTAGATAAACCCAAAATTTCAAATAGAGATATTAGATTAAAATCTTACCTACTTCAAGACCGCACCATCAGGTCGCTCTTTGTGCCCACGTGAAATAAACATGGATTAATAGAATATTTCACAATGAAAATACTAGAAATAAGTCTTGGAACATTGTTTTATTATTCCCAAGTCAACCAACAATGAAAACATAAATATATTCAGTTTTAATGAAAATTTTGAACTTGATGAACTTCATTAAGGATTTCCTTCACTAAAAGAGGTTCAAGACCGACAGGATCCCTAAAGAGGTGAATAAAGGTACCTCTACCTCAAACTGTCATGTTTCTTCCTTTTAAGACATGGAGGGTCGTGCAGCCGTTTTTAGCATAATGCAGAAATCATCATGAGTCAGGTATACTAAAGAAAATATGACCGTTTTCCTCCCAGTTATGTCTCAGAACAGTTTACTACTGATTCTCGATGTAGTATCGTGTGGAGAGAACCAAAAATCCTCTACCAGTACTCTAATGATGGTAAAATTGACCATTATGAAATTTGATGGTCTGTGCAGGAATGTTGGAAAGTCTTTCCAACTCCCCTATACCTTTCAAAAGGGAGAAAGGATGGTTTAAGGTAGAGGTTTGACCATCTTGGAAACATTTATTCACCTCTTTAGAGATCATGTAGGTCCCATTTCCTTTTGAGACGAATTTCTCAGCTTTTGAAGCTGCGGGGATTTTCCCCAAGACACCTGCTGGGATTTGCCTCGTTTCACTTTAATCTGAAAAAACAAGCAATTTTATTTTTGAGACATGTTGAGGCAATTATTTCAAAATGAAACTGAGGTTTAAGTGCTATTAAATGTATAAAAGGTTATTTGTTCATTTTTTTAGACAATGTTGAAGTAAAAGATCAGAAAAACTACATCCAAGTGATGAGAAATAAACTTACAGCATTTTTAAACTCTTGAGTTACATAGAGGTAAGAACTTTCATGGAACAATGATTCACAATAACACAAACGAGCCACCATTAACTTTTTAATCGTTTATTAACAATTAAAAATCAAGGTGTGTGGTTTTGGCCTGTGTGGGTTTTTACCTCCACCTACCCTAAGGGATGTCATAAAAATGAGTTTTTAATTTTTTTACATCCACAAAGTAAAAAGTATCCTCATTTTCATAATTTTAAATATTGAGTCTAATTTATAAGAGATCATTAAATTCATCCACTATCACACACATAATAAACTTAGTTCAATTTATTAAAAAATCGATCGAAGTCATTAGTTAAAAAATTCAATCTTTATAGAAATTTTAAACCTTTTTCTTAAGCTTATACTTATTACACTAAATCTATTTCATTCATCATATAATCGCTCATTAAATCAGTATTTCTTAAAACATCCATCGGCGAAAAATAAATCCGCTCAGGAAAATAGAAAAGACGAATTTTTTTAATGAAAAAGGAGCGTTTTTTCAGTAAATTATGTAGCGCCAAATTTTCCGGATTCTTGCCTTTTGCAATCGTGTAATTTAAGTGCTCTTGTTTTGACCTCCATTAATGAGAGTTAACGATGCATGGGAGTTTGATTTATAGTGGGAGTTATCGCACAAAAGCGAGAAAGATGGTCTCTTGTTGAGCCTTCAAAAACTCATAAAAATCCGTTATTTCCGAATAGTGTAAAAATAAGGGAAAAATAACAAGAGAGAGAGATAGGGTTACTACATAATATACCTATTGGTTAGTTATTGCACCCACTTAAACACTGTCATACAAAGCGTTTTACAAAATTATCAACGGTTGGATAATTAAGGTATTGAACAATAAATTTTTCTTTTAGATATTTTAAGCGATGTTAATTATTTTTTCATTTGAAAGAAATCGTTTGAATGAAGATTTTAACGTAAATTCTCTCTGCAAATTTTCAACAGCTAATGTAATCAAACTTAATGATTTTCTTTCCTCTCAACACATATTTAGTAAATAAGGAACTTGCATGTGTCAGATTTTCATAAACATTCAAGTGTTACGTATAGTTTTTTGTATAGTAAAATGAAATATTTTGTCAATTTTTCAAAAAAGTGTACAAGTAATTAAATATTTTAATTTAAAAGTTGAGAAAAAACACGTGACTTAAAACACGAAGTGTGTTTGCATGCACAGTGACGTAGAACTCCATCTGGCCAAATTGCAATCAAAATTGAATTTCTATGTTTTAGTTGATGATTTTTTTTCTGAAGTGTCCGATCTGAGTGTTTTAATAAATATTTACCTTCTAGACACTTCTGGTAAGGGTCAGATATCCAAGGCAAACATTTTAGGCGAAGTCCATACATTGTGACGTCACTGTGCATGCAATTAAGCGTTTTCAGGCGCTCTGAAAAATACAATTTTTGATAATTTTTTTAGCAATCGAAAAATTTCTCAATTGGCCTCAAATTTTGCGTAGTGGCTTACTTTTGCGTGAAGAATATAGTAAAAAAAATAAAAAAAATCATGCAAGTTCCTTATTATCTTTCTTGGGTAAACAAAGTTTTAAATCAAACAATTAATGATACGATTTTAATAAACTGATTGTGGCAACGCGAGTTTGCCTCTAAAGCTCAACTCTTGTGACGTAGGTTATATCAGTGTTTGTATTGCTGTTTGTGCTCACTGCTATATTCGATTTTACTTGAGAGGGCTGGTCACTCTATGTTTAGCTAATATTCCATAACATAAAGAGAATATTTATTTTTCTTAGAATATTCCTACTCAAACCACTTTCTAAATGAAATCGAATTTGTAACAAATAATAATACAATAATAGCGCTTTAAAGTAGCAAAAAGTAATTGCTTTTATGTAATTCACACAAGTTTTACAAATCTCGAAATTATTTCTTCCTACCATCCTCTTAAAATGATTTAATTCACAAAATTTCCACCTTATTTACCTCGAAAAATTTTCCTCAGTCAGTAGAAAAAAACTTTTTACATACCAACAAGTTATTTTTAAATGTTTAAAAAACACTGTATTTTAATCTCTCATTTATATCCATTCGTATCTTGACACTGTGACTTTTCTTGTTTTCGTTTGTAATTTATTAGCTATCGAGGTCCCTGTAATAAAAACCGCTCAAAACCGCTTTTGGGATTGCAAATAAAAATTTTGCTTCTAATGTAAATTTCAATGTAAATCTGTGACGCCGTGTGACAAACAGACAAAACAGCCTTCTGTTGAAAAGCTCATTGAGGGTAAGAGCGGAGGCCGTCAGTTAACAACAACAACAGAGGCTGGGCGATAAAGACGGGTCGCATGAATAAGTAAGCGGTTGACTACGGCCACGAATTAAGCTTGCCTCTCACTCCATTGCCGTCTGGCTAGAGGGCACGTCTACAAATTGAGAGTTGAAAAGAATGGATTTGATCATCGGTTTAAAAAGGGAAATAAGTCAATAAAATGGTAAATTGACTTTTTTTGCTCAAAAAATCTTCAATCTTCGCTGGACACATGAGTGAGAAGGGGAAAAATAACTACTCCCTGTAGGCAGATTTAGTCTCTTGAACGTGGCAAAATCAATGTTCATTCATTGTACTTACTTCTGTATTTACCTTTCTCTTATAGTAAAAGAAGTTTAAAATATACAAATGTCTATTTCTTATATATGTACTTCTTTATTAGTTAAGATTAAGCAATAAATAGATGAATAAGATCCATAAAAATAACAAACAGAGCTGGTATAATAACAATGATGATGATAATCAATATAAAACATCCAATTTTGATTATTCTTGTTTGTAAAAGTCATTTGCATAAAAGGGCGGTAAGGTCTTAGAATAAAAAAATTCCCGTCCTTTTTAGGTTTTTAAAAAGAAATATAAAACTTCCTTTTTTATTTTGCTGGTGAAACTTATTCTGATCATGAAATACTTTTCTTTGAACCAGAGAAAATAGTTGACTTCGAAAATCTTAAAATGAACATTTCATGACGTTCTAAACAATATCATTAAATGATTTAATAGCATAAAGAGATAAAAGTTTACATAATAAAAAAAGAGAACTAGGTCATTACTAGGAGAATTAAGCTTACGGTTACGATTTACAACGACTTGACTTTTACTTTCGTATAAGTTCTGTTTAGTTTTTTTAAGCCATTAAACAAAAATATTTGATCCCGAGTAATTTTTGCAAGCAATGATTTGTTTTGGTTTCCCTTTAATTGGTTTCTGTGGGACAATTTTCAACTTTGTTTTCCTAAGAAGTTGAAACGCGTTCATAAAAATTTAATAACCGCAGTTTTTCGATTAATTAGAAAATTAGGGTAAATCATGAACCCTCCCAAGAAAAACTTAATAATTATGCTCAATTTAGAGAAGAAGTAATTATCTAGCTTAAGTTTGTATAAAAAATGGGCTAACTTTTTTAGAACTTAATATTTTTAATATTCTTGAGAAAGAGTAATGAACGGGATTTCATGTTTATTTTCATAGGGAACTTAATTATATGAGGCACTTCAGATTTTATTATTAAGAAAATGATAGTTAAGTTTGAATAGTTTCTCATCCGTGGACTTTTATAGAGCTCTTTATTCAAAATTATTATTTTATATACAGTCGACTCCGCTTATTGTGACGACTGTTAATGTTATCAATCAAATAAAGTTATAAAATCAGATAATGTTATATAACTTAGCGTTCTGACTGCGAAGCCTTATGTCTGGGGTTTGAATCTCCGTTTGGCATGGATATTAGGGTCGGTTATTTTCCTATGGCGAAACAAATGTTTTACAAATTCTATCGGGCAGAGCAAGAAAAAGGTGCCAAATGGTCTCAAACTAACATGTGTGAAATATTATTCCATTATAATAACTCTTTTTGCCTCCGGATTGGCCTCAAATGGAACAAAAATATGTATAACTTTTCAAATAAAAAAATATATAAATTAATTTTTTTGTAGATAATTATTTAAAGCTCACAAATAAGGGTATTTAAAAGATATTTTAATCATATTAGTCACACTTGTGCATTTTTAATACAAAAAAACAACCTCCTAAGTGGCAATATAATGTATTACCATATTAATAAAACAGGCGTAGAATAGGAGGATCTTTTTTGCCAACAAACACTGGATTGTCAGGGGCAGGTTTTAAATATTGGTAGATGAGATACATTCTCCCTCAATTATGGCCAGTGTAAAACGATATTTTTAAATTTTAAAAGAAAGTAGAAATAGTTGTATTTTTCATAAATGTCGCGCTTTCAAAATTCAGCGGACATTTATTTCATTGACTGGTCTTGGGAACCAAATGTGATCACATAAAATGTGTTGAAACAAGTGTATAATGGATAGTTTGTTTATAGGCAATATCATGATGACATTCGCCTGAGTAATGATTTACCTAATTTTTTCTATAGCAATAGACTAAAACCCAGGCCCATAAATTATACTTCTTTAGAGGGATGATTAACTCAAAATGGCTTCTTAGCATTCACTTTTATGTGTTCATAAAAGTTTAAATATAGCAAATTTAACTGTCTAAAATAAACGCAAGTAAGTTCTAAAAAGTAATGTAGCTAATTTGAAAATTTTTAGGATAATACTGAGCTTTGAGTTGAAAACGCTGATCACAGGTGCTAGTTGGGTGACGCCAAGTAGGTACTTCTTAGGGCAGTTCAGTGGTAAAGGATAAGGTCCAGTAGTACCCGCCATTAGAAAAAAAAATATAACTTACGAAAAGGGTATCGTTTTATACGATTAATATATCGCTTAATGTTATCAAAGTACTGTTAAATTCAGTAAAAACATCTTTTGTTCCGTTTGAAGACCGATTGTTGTACATAAGGTGCCGTGTTGTGAGCGGACGTGTTGTGAGCGGACATATAAAAATCGTGTTGTGAGCGGACATTGATAAAAAATCGAGATCGAAAATCGAGATTGAATCGTTTAGCGATTTTATATGCTATTATTCAACACCAAAAGAACTGAAAAAAGGTTATGGGAGTTGGGGGGGCTGCCGCCCCCCCAAACCCCCCTGCCCTATCTATAACCAAACTCGTTCTGGGTGTAATCAGTAACAGTAACGATTCAGAAAACAGGGGGCTCGGTACTCTTTAAGGTTACACAAAGTTCGCAAATCCCACAAAAAGAGCATTAAAATAGCCAATATGAATACAAATAGCATAACTTACCTTACTTTACTTACGACTTTGAGAAACAAAAATTTGAAAGTTGTATAAATTGTTTAACTTGTGTAGCAAAGATTAGCAAAAAATGTAAATACATATAAATCTCGTCCGCATTTTCATTTGGCAACTTAAAAACAAGAAAACTCAATAAATAAGCACTAAACTAGATATTAAAATTTCGAATTCACACATCAAAAGAACAGTAAAAAGTTTATGGTGGTTGGGGGGGCTGCCGCCCCCCCAAACCCCCCTGCCCTAACTATAACCAAACTCGTTTTGAGTGTAATCAGTGACAGAGACGATTCAGTTCAAAAGGGGGTCGGTACTCTTTAATGTCACACAAAAAGAGCATTAAAAAAGCCATTATGAATGTAAATAGCATAACATATCGATTCGATCTCGATTTTCAATCTCGATTTTTTATCAATGTCCGCTCACAACACGATTTTTAGGTGTCCGCTCACAACACGTCCGCTCACAACACGACACCGTACATAATAGTACAATATGAGTAATTAATTTATTGGGGTTATGTTCTACTCTTATGTTTCAATTTAGGAATGTTATAATGTGCAAAATACATACCACAGGTAATCGTTTTAAATACTTACATTATGACTACATTGTCGTGATTTTAAAGCAAACACTCTCGATTAAACTTTCCAGTATATCAAATCGGTTATTATTATGGATAGGATATTATTGTGTTATCATTCTACTCTTGGAAAAAAGTGACCACATTAAGCAGAGTCGACTGTATTATGATTTAAATTTAAAATGTTTTAGAAAACGATATAAATTTTAAAGAATACTTATACAGATTATGGAAACCTTTTGCAATAAGTATTTAAAGAAAATTCGTTATCCCCTTTCTCGTAATGTAATATTTTTAACTGAAGGGAAATATCTTGGTTCAACTTTTAGATGAGATGAATATAGAGGGTACATACTCTTTAAATGGAAAAAAGTGAAAGAAAAGTTAATCTAAGTTGCTCTCCTTGGACACAGAAAATCGAATCAAAACTACTCATATGTGTATCCAAGATACCTTAAATTGAATCCACTGATTATTATAGTAAATATGTGATTAAAAACAATAATTACTTATTTGCAGAAAATAAATCTAAGCGTTGTCCCGATATTTTGGATTAAGAGAGTTCTTAAAGTTAATTATAGTTTTCTAGTTCATTTCCATGTTACAAATACTGACTTCCATGTCAGTTCTCTATTAAAATAATCCTTATTCGAACTAGGGTACTTATAATACGATGTATAGATAAAATTATTCATAGTTAACTTTTTAAAAACAAAATATTTTAAAAAATGCTCAAGATAAAATATCGTATAGCTTTGCACTGCGTATCTTTAAGAACACTAAGCTATTAATTTTTACTATAGCTACACTTACTATACTTATTTTAACTACTTACTACCGCAAATGTAAGATTCGTATCCTGAACTGATGGGTAGATCTCTGTTACTTCTTTGAGAAGAAATTTATAAAAACTAGAAAGGGATAACAGGATGGAAAATATATAATTTATAACCGGATATAAATAACTAATTTTGCAACTTTTTTTACTTTGTATATACTGTCTTTAAGCTCTTACAGTAGCAAACTTTTATTCGACGACAATAACTACTAAGAAGTATGGTAAATTTGAAACACTCTTTAAGTATTTCATTAAATTATTCCTGAAAGTACTTCCTTTGACACCCATTTTTTAAAAGTAAGTATCACTTTGAATCTATGCGAGACATCCAAAAACATCTCATAAGCTTATTTTTAATTTTTCTAAGGAAAAAATTGAAACACCATAGAAAAAACTAACAAGATTAAAAACTAATGTCACAAAAATAAGTCATTTGAGTTAACTTTTAACATAAAAAGGGGAAGGATAAAAGATACAGGAGGATACATACCGAAGGTTCTGAAGTTTTTATTTCATTAAAAATAATACCACATAAAAAGATTTGTTGAAAAAAAACTGAAAAAACTATTTTTACATTTTGACTTTTTAGAGTTGGCTGATTAAAACTCTAAATGGGTTCGGTTATAAAAAGAATTAAAAAAAGTGATATTCAACATTGCAAAAAATTCTTTAATTTATCGTGACATAATATATTTTAAATAAACAAAAGAAAATCGACGGGTATTTTTTAACGCACTTAAAAAATGGAGGGTCTCTCTTTATTTTAAAAATTTTCTCCTTCACAGGAAATATAATGAATATAAAAGAATATCACACACAATTTTTTATTAACAATCAGAAAAAGATAACTCCACATTTATTAGATGTATTGGGAATAATAAATCTATCAATTGTCATATAATGTTTAAATCTGATACCTACAATAAAATAATTATTGTCGTTTCGAAACTTGTGGAGTGAAAAATTCAATAAGTAGATTGCATTTATTTATTTAGTATTTTGCATTTGGTCATCCATATATGTAGAGTTACAATTAAATAAGTGGCATTCTAGAATAAAAATAAATAAAACTTCTTCATAAATAACCTAATACAATAATAAATTCAAAGTTAGTTTTTAATAACTTCTAAAACCCAAATCAACCAACCAACCAATCTGAATGACATTACAAAAACGCTCCTCTGTAATCTGATTGATCCACTTCAATTCATTGCACTATTCACACTTACATTTGTGTGACCAATATGGCACAACACTCGTGGATGGTTGGTCATCTATCTTACTTTAGCCCTTCAAGTATCATTCAGAACATCCGACATTGATTAAGCATACATTCTCTATACGACCTATCCATAACTGTGAAGTGCTTCGGTGTCTATGGACATCTCTATTACAGAATGTAGTGTTATGCATTTATCTATAGTTCGAGATGCTTTTGGTGAATAACTTGTATTTGATTGATTCTGATAACTAGAAGATAAAGTATTGTAGACTCATTCATTTTTGAAGTTAATAGTTAATTAACTATTTTTGAAATGAAACTTTTAATGAGAAGAATATTTAAAAGAGTTACGATTCTTTCTTGGGCAGTTTTTTTCTCGATTTATTTCATTTTCAAAGATCAAATTAGGTTCATTGGAATAAACGCCTCGATGATTGATAAAATCTGAAAGTCGAATTTGAATTAGCAATCCAATGATAAGTTACGAATTCAAAAGAAGTTAAAATTTGTTATTTGAAAGTTTTAGTAGTTAATTAACCGTAGGAACTGAGTAGGAAATACTTGGAAGAGATAAAATAACTTTTGGCCAATGCAAAACTTAAGAAAAATTAGTGAGAATTGTCAATACAATTTTCCTTTATAAAGGAAATATTTAATTATAAATTTTCTATTTAATTTTTTTTGTAATGAAATAAAAAATTTTTAAATCACACGTGAAAAATAAAATGAAAATATGATTGAGTATTGTCAGGCAGATCAATTTGAAGTGTTCGTATTAAAAAGTAGGACAATACGAAATTTCCATATAAGTACGATTTGACTGTATCGTTATTTATCGAATTATTTTAAATGCAATCCTACGTAATGCTCATTTCCTTGGAGATTTCCATGCTGAGAAAAATCCATCCAGAGCCCGAAGGCTTTTCTGAAGATCCCCAACCCTAACAACTTAAGCAAACAAGCAAGACACCGACAGACGAAACTAAAACAACTGGAAATAAACAATAGCCACACGAAAGAAAAACTCCTAATCTTCCGAACTAAACTCCATTAATTAAATTACGTCGAAAACAACGTCACCCTTTCGACACGTCCCCGCGCGCTTTTTGATCCAAGCGAATAAGAAAAAAAAGCACATAATTTATTAGCATTTTATTAATACACTCCGCTAAAAGTTCACCTCCATATATGAAGACGAACGGTAAACTTCATTAATTAAATTTACGTTTCCCTTGGCATTATTAAACTCAGACGTTGTCCGACAGAACAAAAAAAGCGGGACCCCTCCGGCTCGGATGAAGACGCCCCAATTTCGAATAAAGAGAGAGGGAGTCTTTAGGGGGTCGGGGGCTGCAGAAATCGTCAGCGCTGCTGGTCCGAATAATGAGACGACGTTGACTTGGAAGATTCGACTTAAAATCTCATTAAAACGAAAATTTTCTCGAGACTGGCCTCCCGTTTTCCCTTTCAATTACTAAAGGGGGGTTCCACCCCCCTTATGACTCCCCCCTTCGAAAATCACTCCCGAAAACAAAAGTGTCTCCTCTAATGACGAATGCTGCTTCGATAAAAAACAGATTTTTTTTACTGTCGGAGTTCCTTCCATATACCTAATTTTCTTCCACTCATGGGGACTTATTATTTATTTATTTATTACCTCACCCCTTCCAGTGTTTTACGTTCAGCGGAGGTAACAATCGGTCCTGGAAATCCTACCAGAATTTATCGGATTTCGCTCCCATTCCCATCTCCCTGGGAAAAGGGAATATTAAATTGATTCCCGAATGCGGGAAAAAGGGATTTCTCTGTTAATGCCTGCTTATAAAGTTTCTCTTTTCTAATTGAGAAGAACGGATAGATCGGTTTTATAGAGAAGAGTTCTTCCTTTTATTTCTTTTCCTAAATCCGTCGCTTGTCACTTGAAGGACGAGGAGCTTTTTGGCAGGGATTGGAATCATAGCCAATTACGAATAGAGTTAGGGAAGTAGATTATTTTAAATTTTTTACGTGCTGGAGGTTCCTGAAGTGCAGTATATGATTTTCTATATTTATCCAGTCTAGTTTCGAAGTAGGTATATGTAGAATTCGTTTTATTCACTATTTTCCACCGGAGTTCAAATTTAACAATTCAATGTACGATAGGAACATGAACAAAAAATATTATTCATTCGTTTATTATAAATGCTTTTTTAAAGTGTTAAAAATTTTATTGAGACTGAAAAGAAAAGATCAAATGTGATAAGTATGAATGAGCCTTAAATAATTAACTTATTCATTCTTTGGATAATTCTAATTCTAATGTGAATTCTAATGTGTGACGTCACAAAGCCCTAAAGAGTTCCCACCTTATATTTCAAACCGGAAATAAGATATCTTCAATGTTAATATAATATACACTTGGAAATCAACCCTTTATTCTACTGCATTATAATTTTCTGCATTTTTTCCGTTCAAATATTTTTTAGTCACTTAATTGAAAATTAAAGGATATAGGGTAGGTGGGGGCAAAGCCCCGCAGTTTTTAGTATTTTTAACATTGTGATCGAAAGGGGGTAGATAATCCCGAAATTTCAATTGGAAGTGTTAGATAGAGATGTTACCTACAAAACAAATCCAAATTTATACTCTTATTGATAGTATTTCAAGAGAAATTGACAATTTAGTTGAAAAAAAAATTGCGGGTCTTTGCCTCGAAAAATGGGGCAAAGACACGCACTTTTGAATCTTCGTGTCCAAGTGAAATAAACATGGATAAACAAAATGTTTCATTATAAAAACACTAGAAATAATCATCTTAATACAGTAGAGCCCCTATTATCCGCGGAATTGGGTGGCAAGGGTACCGCGGATAGCTAAAATCACGAATAACCCAAAAAAAGACTAAAAATGAGGTGAAAACACCGAAACAAAATATCTCAGCATAAAAACTGTTTAATTGTACAAAAACATATTATGTAAAACTTTTAAAATGTGTACAGTACAGTAGAATTATTTGCTCTACATCTAAAATCTCTCTAATGTTCGTCTAAAATGTACCCTCATCATTGAATTTTTTTTTCGTGGCAATCGTGGATCATCCGTTTGCGAATAATGGATTTCTAATGTATAGAGCATTCGCACATGACGTCACGACCAGTTATTTTCCTTTAACTGTTAACTGCTGGAGGTACGGTGTTAGTAAACAATAGCTATAAAATGTCATAGGGGTCACGTGATTGAAAGAGCTCTATTTCCAATTCAATCGTCCAATTCAATAATCACTCAATTAATCACCTCATTGTTTTAGTTTAAGAAAAAAATAAGAATCGTCTAAGAAATTATTCAGATCCATCGCAGCAAAAGGCTATAGAGCAATCGCACATGACGTCACGACCAGTTATTTTCCTTTAACTGTTAACTGCTGGAGGTACGGTGTTAGTAAACAATAGCTATAAAACGTCATAGGGGTCACGTGATTGAAAGAGCTCTATTGTTTTAATATTTTTAAGTGAACTGTGGGAATCGGGCACAGCGTATTATCCGATTCTGGATGAAGAGTGATCTGCATCAGTGTGGGATTCGAGCACTGCGTTATTATCGGATTCTAGATGAAGCGCGATCTGCATTGAAGAAGACCCCACACGCGCTTGACCGCGCATGCCTCCGCGCATGATCCAAATACATAAGAACAGCGTTCTTCACTTGGACTTGTTACTTCTTCGTATTACATTTGTTCGTTTACAACCTTTTACTAATTCGTTATATTGTTTAATAAATATCTTTAACTTTACTGGCTCGTGTTCTATAAATGGGGGCTCGGCCTCCTGGAAAGTAATTACCCCTGGACAAAAACCCTGCGTATCGCTTCAGTGATCTGTAGAGATTTCTAAGCCGCTTCGACCTAGATGTTAGACGATTCCTCGCCGCTTTAACCTAGATGTTAGACGATTCCTCGCGGCTTCAACCTAGATGTTAGAAGATTCCTCGCGGCTTCAACCTAGATGTTAGAAGATTCCTCGCCGCTTCAACCTAGATGTTAGACGATTCCTCGCCGCTTCAACCTAGATGTTAGAAGATTCCTCGCGGCTTCAACCTAGATGTTAGAAGATTCCTCGCCGCTTCGACCTAGATGTTAGACGATTCCTTGCCACTTCGACCTAGATGTTAGACGATTCTTCGCCACTTCGACCTAGATGTTCACCGATTCCTCGCCGCTGTACCATAGATGTTAGAAGGTCCCCTGCTGGTAATTGGTCCTGTAGACGTTTGGAAGTTTACTGCTGTGGACTGGTCAGGTGAACTGTCCGTACTTTGGTAAGGTGTTTTTGCGGAGAAGTGAGTATTGTTTAGTTTTAAGATGACCACCTTGGGTGAAATCCCGTTTATCGCCAAGAACATAAAACAATCCTCCAAAAAGGCTATTAAAGTACTACACCAGTTTTTGTTTAATTGTGATGAGGGTAGATCTAACAGGAAAAACATTAGAATGTTTGAGGGATTTCCTAGCGATTTTGATGAAGAGAAAGCCAAAAAGGAAGCCTTGAAAACATTTAAATTGTCAGAATTTATTATGATGTGTAATTTGTTGGGTATAGAATGCGAAAATACTGCAGATGCCTGTTTTGTTTCTATTGTTAGTGCTCTATCTGATTTTCAGAAATTGGAGCCTACTGCGACTTCAGATTCTGAGTCTGATGATGACGATGAGGAAAAGAAGTTGCAGCAAAGCCCTGGTAGATGTTCTGTAAATTCTGAACCTGAAAGCAAATTTTCTGTAATACCTGGTTCTGATGGGTTTAACTTTAACTTTAGTCTTAAAGATCTTACTGACTCGATCAGACCTTTTAGTGGATCTAACAATTTCTGTGTTAAAGTGTTTTTTGATGATCTAGAGGAGTTTTTTACTCTCTATAAAATAACTAATGATGTTCATAAACTAATATTTCTTAAAAGGTGTTTAGTTAACCCAGCCAAGCTTTATGTGCAATCTTTGCGTGGTGTTAATACATATAAAAAATTGCGTACAGCTTTAATTGAAGAATTCGATAGTAGATTAACTAGTGCTGATTTGCATAATCTTTTGCAGAAACGGAAGTTAAAAAGCAACGAAAGTTTGCAGGATTATTTTTTCTCTATGAGAGAATTAGCATCGAGAGGTAAAGTAGACGAGATGTCAGTCATTGAATACATAATTAATGGTATACCAGATTCAACAAATAATAAGATAACTTTGTATGGAAGTAAGACACTTTCGGACTTTAAAGAAAAACTTAAAATTTACGATAAATTGAAGTCTTCCCTTGATGGTAGTTATAACACCCCTGCTGCTTCAAAACAGCAAATACATTCTGATACTAAACCTGTGGTTTGCTACAGTTGCGGAGGTAAAAATCACCGCAGCCCGGAGTGTCCAAACAAGGATAAGGGCCCTAAGTGCTTTAAATGTAAAACCTATGGCCATAAAAGTATGCAGTGTCCCCAGAAAGACCAAAAGGCCAGCGAGCCTCGAGCTTCAAACCAAATCGCTAAAATAGAACAAGTTGACCCTAATTTGATGAAATTGGAGGTTTCAATATCAGGTGTGCACTCCCAAGCCCTTTTTGACACCGGTTCGTCCGTTACCATGGTAAGGGAAAGTCTTTACAAACAAGTGGGATCACCAGAGCTATTCCCTTCTTCGGTTTTTTTCATAGGACTGGGGAACAATAGGGTATTTTCAAAAGGATATTTCTTGGGTACAATTCTCGTAGAGTCTTCCCCGTTCGATACAAACATTCACGTAGTCGGCAATGATTGTCTCTCCTTTGATATTATTGTTGGCAACGATGTCATACAAAAAGCTGAGTTTTCTATTGGTAGGCATGGCATCAGGCTTATCAGTGGGGATTCATCAAGCTTATCAGAGGATTTTCACCCTTTAAACCACCTTGTTAACTTGATTGATACAGAGAACGTGGAGGTTTCACATGTTGGGGATATTGGTCTTAAGTCCTCCTTACTTGAACTTTTAAAAGGCTATAAGCCGAAAGAACAACCGAAACTGACCAACATTAGGTTGCATATTAATCTAAAAAATGAAACGCCAATTTTTCATTCTCCCAGACGTTTGCCTTTTTTAGAAAGGGATGTGGTTGACAAACAGGTTGAAGAATGGTTGAGGGACGGGATAATAGAGCCATGCGCATCAGATTACGCCAGCCAAGTAGTAGTCATTAAGCGTAAAGATGTCTCTCCCCGAGTTTGCATAGATTATAGGAAGCTAAATAAGGTAATCAGCAAGGATCACTACCCCCTTCCTCTAATTGAAGATACTTTGGATCAGTTGCAGGAAGCACGAGTTTTTAGTACGTTAGATCTGAGAAATGGCTTCCATCATGTTGAAGTGGATCCTAAAAGTCGCCCGTATACATCGTTTGTGACTCCCCATTCTCAATACCAATTCATCCGTATGCCATTTGGATTGTCCACCTGTCCCACGGTATTTCAACGATATATTGATAAAATTTTTCATGACTTAATTAAAACAAAAATTGTGTTGCCTTACTTAGATGATATAGTTATATTGGCTAATGATGACGTTGAAGCTATTGATAGGCTTCGGATTGTCTTAGAAAAAGCAAGTGAGTATGGGTTGAATATAAACTTTAAAAAATGTCAATTTCTTCAAAGAAAAATTGAATTTCTTGGACATATAGTTGAGGGTGGTACTATCAGACCTTCTCAATATAAGGTTTAGACTCTGATGAATTATCCAGAGCCTAAGAACCAGAAAGATGATCAGAGATTTTTGGGTTTAAAAAGAGAACGTGCAGCCTTTGGTCAATTAAAACAGAAGCTGTGTGCGAATCCTGTGTTGGCAATATTTTGTCAGAACGCCGAGACGGAGATACACTGCGATGCATCGAAGGACGGATTTGGTTCTATCCTTTTACAAAGAGGTCTAGACGGAAAGTTCCATCCAGTGTTTTACCACAGTCGCAAAACGACGGACTCTCAACGTAACTTATATAGCTATGATCTCGAAGTTTTGGAGATCGTTGATGCCCTTCAGAAATTCCGCACCTATGTTTTAGGTCAGCATTTTAAGATAGCCACAGATTGTGACGCATTTACGAAAACCAAGGATAAGGAAGAGATTCAAAAAATTCAAACTGAAAATAGACAGTCTTAAAATTCAAAACGGAAAAACCTAACAAATCGTCGTGGAAGATGCAATACAGCACATCTAACATCGGAAAAAGACACAATTTGATGTAGTTGTCGATTGTTTCAATTGGCAGTGAAATAAATAGCCAAATATGGTTTCGTATGGTTGCTGCTTAAATCGTGTCAAAACCAACACCACCACATTTATTCATCACCGAAGTTAAACACTTCCAGGTACGGGCAATACTTGGGAGGGTGACTACTTCGGAACATCGCTTTCTAATAGAATTTCTCGTTCTCTTGCCCACATCGAGCATTTTTCTGCTTTTCAGAAAAGAATATCGATCATTTATATTAATTTTCTCTATCATAGATAGATAAAATAAACATTTTTATTTTTTTTGTAAATAAGCACTTTTTTCTTTATTATCAGAATTAATTGTTTGATAACTTTATTTTCAATACAATTCTTTTGGGAAAATTTTTCTTGCCTCTTATCGTTGTATAAAGCAAAAAAAATCATAGGAACATAAAAAATTACAAAACTGTATACATTTTACTTACATTTTAATCACAATAAAATTGTAGCAGGTAAGGTACCACGACATAAAATAAAGCATGCTTTATTTGCATTATTCGGGAACTTTACAAAGCTAATTAAAGGAAAAATAGGTACATGCAATAAAAAAGTAACACATAATCGAAGATCCAGTAATATCTCTTTTAAATTAGTTTAATCGCAGAATCGCATTCAAAATAAACCAATATCTTTCACGCTCTCAAACGGTTTCATCGAGATTGATTCTCTAAATATCAGATCATGAAAGATCATGATCTTTGGATCTATGACAGATCATGAAAGATCGGCAACTTTTTTCTGACCAATGTGAAAATGTGTCAAATCACGGCTTACTAGAGCTATAAAGATGTTATAAAAATTATTTTAATACTTTTGGTGCGAAGCCTGATCAAGTAATCAAAATCTAAGCATCAATTTCTGAAAAAATTTTGGTTTACAAAAAAAGCACAGCCATATTAAAACCGCCAAACGAAGTCACGAAAACTGTTTGGCGAGAAAGAGGATTGGAATACTAAAGGTGCTTCAAATGTTAGATGTGCCTTATTGCATCTTCCACGACGAAATATAAGGTTAATGATGTTATCTTAATTAAACGAACCCAAATTAACCCAGGTTCTAAGTTTGGAAGTAAGTTTTTGAGACCATATAGAATTTTAAAAGTCAAGCCAAATGACACCTACGATGTTGAGAGGATTGGTGGAAGCGAGGGTCTATTGAATACATCCACGTGTGTTGAATATATGAAGCGATATGTTTAAGTTAAGTAATTTAGTTGCTATATATTATGAATTTTCGAATTTTGAAGTGTTCTAATTAACTTTTGGTGCTGATATTGTTGATTTCAAGGGATATTTTTGGAGTTTGGTTTACTGTGGTTTGGTAAAAGTATAAGGATGATTTTTTAGGATGTTTTAAGTTTTAATCTTCTACTTGAGTATTTTCAGTGTTTTGATGTTTTTTTTGTATTTCTCTAGGGACCATGCGGGGACGCATGTCAGCAGGACGGCCGTGTGGGAATCGGGCACAGCGTATTATCCGATTCTGGATGAAGAGTGATCTGCATCAGTGTGGGATTCGAGCACTGCGTTATTATCGGATTCTAGATGAAGCGCGATCTGCATTGAAGAAGACCCCACACGCGCTTGACCGCGCATGCCTCCGCGCATGATCCAAATACATAAGAACAGCGTTCTTCACTTGGACTTGTTACTTCTTCGTATTACATTTGTTCGTTTACAACCTTTTACTAATTCGTTATATTGTTTAATAAATATCTTTAACTTTACTGGCTCGTGTTCTATAGAACCAACAATATTAAACATAAATATAATCCGTTTTAATGAAAATTGTCAATCTGTTGTAGCAACTCATTTCAAAGTGCCCAATATCTTTCAAAGGGGAGAAAAAAGGGTTTCAGTTTGAGGATTGACATCTCGGAAACCTTTATTCAACTTTTTAGGGATCCTGTAGGTTCTAATTTCCTTTTGGGGCGAATTCCCAAAGTTTTGAAGATGCGGGTATTTGCCCCAAAACACCTGCGGGTATTTGCCCCGTTTCACTTTATTTTGAAAAACAAGCCTTATTATTTTTAGAGACATGTTAAGGAAATTCTTTCAAGACGAAAGTGAAGTTCAAATGCTATCTTATCATTGGCTTATTTGTTTGTAATTCTTCTGAAGCCCTATTTTATGTAATGTTTAAGTAAAATATCAGAAAAATTACATCAAAATGATGAAAAACAAACTTACAGTATTTTTTCAACTCGTGAGTGACTTAGGGGTACGAACTTTCGTAGAACGATAGGTCACAGTAAGACAAACCAACCACCTGGTTTTCAACTTTTAAATCGATTATTAACAATTAAAAATCGCGGTGCGTGGTTTTGCCCCGTGCGGGTTTTTACCCCCACCTACCCTACGTATGAATGAAATAATCATATTTGGGAAATTTAATCCTTTAGAGCTAATTAATTAAATTTATATTTTTGAGTACCGTCAGTAGACTGAGGGCTAAAATGACAATATAAAAAACATATGGATTTTTATCGCAGTCTTAAGTCTTAAAAAATAATACACTTTACTTTTGACTTAAACTACTTTTAAGGAAACAAAAATGACAATCTAGGGAATCCGTTCAAAATGGAAGCTGAAAGCACAAGTTTAGTTTTAAATCTATTCGAACTTCCCACTAAACTACTCATCATTTAACCCGTGCGGCGATTTATACTGGAAGAGTAAAACTAAAAGAGTGTTCCTACAAAGTATCGTCAATATTAAGCATGGCCATTCCATGTAGTTTTAAAGTTGGTGGGACTTGTAAGTACGGTCAGTAGATAAAGGGTTAAAATGCTAAAGGATTTGGTAAACTTTTGGTTGAACTCCTGTTTTAAATGTATCATTTTGTACTAAAGGGTTTTTCAGGAAAGATGATATGAGTGCTGAAATAATGAACTTATATAAGGTAGGTAAAGATATTGGTAAAAACCGGCACGGGGAAAAACTACGCACGGAGATTTTTAAGTATTAATAATCGATTCAAAAGTTGATTACCAGGTGGTTGGTTTGTCTCATTGGGACCCATTGTTCAATGAAAGTTCGTACCCCTAAGTCACTCATGAGTTAAAAAAAATGCTGCATGTTTGTTTTTCATCATTTAAATGTTATTTTTGTGATCTTTTACTTTAACACTACATAAAATAGGGCTTGAGAAGAAATGCCAACAAATAATCCAATGTATTAGAGCACTTAAACCAGTTTCGTATTGAAATAATAGCCTCAACATGTCTCCAAAAATAAAATGGCTTGTTTTTCAGAAGGAGCAAATCCCCACAGGTATTTTGGCGAAAATTTCCGCATCTTCAAAAGCTCAGGAGTTTGTCCTTAAAGGAAAATGGGACCTACTTGATCTCTAGAGGTGAATAAAGGTTTCCAAGATGTCAACTCTCTACCTGAAACCATCCTTTCTCCCTTTTGGAAGGTAAAGTGGAGTTTGAAAGACAATAGTAACTGTTTCTAATACATTACGCCTCAGGCGCCTATTCTAAATGAACAGAGTATAGCTTAGTTTTCTGTTTATTTTATACTAAATTATCTATGTTAAACTATTTTTCATTCCTTCATAGAAACTGAGAATTTCGTCATTAAAGTTTTATAATTGCTTCATCGTGTGTCTTAATTTTTTTTTCAGTTAAGAAAGTGATATTAATTAGGTTCTATGTATACGTTTATAACAAGTTTATTACTATATGTATAAGCATATTATGTTAGTATAAAGGAAAATGGTTTTAGTTAACTTTGCTATTAGTACTTTTAATTGTAGTTTGCAGTTTAATTGTAGCTCTATATTCTAAAATATTAAATTATGATTTTTTATCTTTGGGAATGGAAGTGTTTAAATAGTTAGATTTAATTATAATACAAAATTAGATATAAATTGATGCTATTCAGTAAGTGATGAAACAACCTTGAATGCCTTTTCCTATTATGACACAAAATCAACTAATTAAATTAACTTTTCAAAGTAAAGCTTTTTATCTTATAAAACACTACAAAACTGATCAGGCAAGACAAAATTTCTTACTCTAAGTTCCTCAAGGAGTCAAACCTTTCATGTTATCATTCACTTGAAAAAAAATTCAATTTTCATCAGGGAAAGGTTATATTTTAACCTTTTCAATACGACAGACCATATGTTGCCCCAACAATAAATTTAAACATTAGCTTATAACAACATTGTAGTACTTATATAAACCGTTAGGATTTCAAGGTCGGATTTGTCAATAGAGTTCATAAAACTTTTTCCAGACCGTGTTCTATTTTAAATTTTTTAAAAATTTCCATTAAAGTTAAATTTGATTTTAATCAAAATGAAAAACACGGCTTTATTACCCGGAAAGTTTTATAAACTCTATTAACATTGTGTTTGTTGAAACGTCGTTATGGGATCGTTTATGCGCGGACCGCAAAGTTATTTCCTCGTAATAATCACTTACGGCCGTATTCACCTGTAACTTGACCGGAGGTTAAATGACATGCAAGCTTCTGATTGGCCGTTGAAGAAGAAAAACTAGCTTTCCACCAATCAGAGGTTGGACTCCCGGTTAACCGCCGGTCAAGTTACCGGTGAATACGGCCGTTAGAGGAGAACTAATTGTTCCCGCGGTAATCAAACGCACTAAACTGTTTTTTTACCGTATTGAAAGGGTTAAAGAATTGCTAGAAATTTTGAGTACCCTATAAGGGGACTAAAATAATTCTCTCAATCAAAAACAGTCGACCAGAAAACTAAAAAATTCTTCATTCGCTACTTTTCTTTACTAAACTTCAAACTCCCCGAAAGTCACAGCCAAATCCAGCGGTTTTAGCTCATTCCATTTAACTCCTCTAAAGCGGTCTGATCGCCCATTGAAAAGGCGGGCATGTGCCACCGCATGAGATTAGACGCCAGTGGCCCAACAACACACCGTCGGTCTAAGGGCAGTGGTCTCTCGCCTTGGGCGGCAGTGATTGGGAATCGTACCGTGGGTCACGTCTCTTTTATGGATCTGCATCGCGGCCGTCATTAGAGCCCTGGCTTAATGAGAGAGTGGGGGGGCGTCCACCAATTGCCGTAGTTTATTCTTTGAGGGGGGAAATTGCTTTAATTCGCATAGAAATACTCCCAGTGCATTTTATTCTTATATTATGCAACAGAAAAGCTCTGGCAGCACAAGTTGCCAGAACTTTCCTCTCCACGGAATTTCTCTGTTAAAGGGATAGTGGACCTTCAAAACTTTTTTTTCTATTTATTGCTTTAGGATTCTCATGTTTGGTATATAAATGCAGTACTGTATAAAAACGTCATATCGATTTAAAATTTTATAAAAAAATAAAAAATAAATTTTTTAGATTAAAAAAACGAAAATTTTATGACAAACTTTTAAAATCTCTCTTGCGACATAATTTTTTACATTTCTTCTTGCTTTTATTAAATAATTGTTCGAAAGTACATAAATAACAAAAATTCGTATTATTTAGTTATTTGGTTCAGTAGTTTTTTTGCTAGAAAATATCTTTTACACTTACACTCAAATTTTAAAAAAATTTCACTTTTTCTGGAACTAAAGCCAGAATTTGACAAACTTACTGTTGATAAATTACTTAAAAAATATGAATTTTATTTCAACTAATCTAAGGAACCTATGTTGAAAGTTTCGTTTGAATTCCTTGAAAACTCTGTCGCAAGGAACGTTTTGGGAACATTACAAAAACTTACTGTGCAAGAAAAATCTGTTCGAAGGTGATTCGGTGCGTGTTTCAACACGTGAAGCTAAACTTTAAACTGCTATAACTTTTTTATTTATTCACTTTTTTAAATTTCGTTTTCAGATACTTATTTGGATTAGTTTTGAGTATTATAAAATCAAACAATATTTTTTGCTGAAATTTGTTCGATTTGCCTTATTTGAAGGTCCACCATCCCCTTAACTAAACCTTTTCTGTATGCCACGATTGTTTTGCTACTTATCCATCGGAAATATTCAATTTTTTAATTACAATTATTATTCTACAGACTTGTGTCTTATTTTTTTCCAACTTTGGAAAATTTAGTGGGTTATTTCACTAAATATTTTCGCATAAAACACCGTTGTACAGAACAATCTCAGTCAACAGAGAAATTCCGTCGAAAGGATAGCACTGGCAACTTTCTGCCACATCTTTTCTGTTTCTGTAAAACTATTTTTTACTGTGTACTTAATGCACAAGAACGTATCTGTATATCTAACCTTTTCTTTTCTGAGGCCTGAAAAAATGCAATTTTTTCTTGTTAATATCTCCTTAAATATTTGAGATATTTTCATGAATTTTTTTAATGCTAAAAAACCTACTATAAAATATTTAACAAATACGGGGTCAAACTTTCTAGGTCTCATTACATCTTGATGTAAAAGTTCACCGACAGTTTCTGATCGCCATTCTACTAGTATGTATAAACTCATCACTTGGGATGAGTGGTTATGTGGTAATTAAAATGCAAGAGGGAAACTTAATTAATAGTGCCTATATAATATAGACTGTGAATAGATTTGTTCATGAATGATCGTAATAATATGCACATTTAGGATGATTTTAATATGGTAGATAAGGAACCTAGAGATACACTATATTACCAGTCCTTTCTGACTATTAAAAAGGGTTTCATACTTCATTAAGATAGTCTATATGCAAAAAAATGAGGAAAAATAATCCAGGTTTTCCTGCTTTAAATAGAGGTAACCCATAATCATTTGAGTTTTTATATTGCCAATTCCTAATATTCAATGCAGGGTCGTTTAAACATATAAAAAGTTTCATTTTAATTCAAAGAATTCAATGAAATAAATTAAATTTAGATCAGGAACCAAAAGGTTCAAATTTATCCAAAGAAAATTACTATACGTAATTGATAAGACAAGAGTTAAAAATGAAGAATTTTTACCATCCGAATTATAAATGCATACCATCATGTTGAATAATTAAAGTTTGGTTTTTAACGTTTTTGAACAAATAGTAACGATTAATTCAAAAGGATTACCTTATATTCATTGATAATATAAACCTTTAATATCCTTTTATAATGATAAAACTATCATTAATGATAAAGATACAGCTTTTTCATTCTTGACTATTTACTCTCTCTTCAAATATGTCTAGACAAACTATACCTAACTGTCTATTGCCTTAGAAACCAGACAGTTTCATTTGAAGTAAATATGAACCAGAATTACTCAGATAAAAAAACAATAAGACATTATTTTCTGTGAGAGTAAAAAACGATTTAAATCTATTAATATTTCACATTTACTTACGAAAGAAGCCTTTGTTTAAAGGAGAAATTTTATAATTCATTAAATTGAATTCAACAAAAGGAAGTTTATTTAATTAAAACATAAATAATTAAGTTTTTTTAGAACTTGTTTTAAATCAGTCGATAATATTGAAACTCGATAAAAAGAAACTTTCTGCAACAAACATCACAAAATCAAAAGTAAAATATATTTCTGTTTTATAAGTAAGAACGGATTTGAATTTATTTGATCATATGATGATTACTGAAACGAAGTATGAATACTAATAATATCAGCATCAATCACAAATCAATTCATAACTTTCTTCATTATCGCCAAAATAAAGACGCAATTTCTATTCCCTAGAGAGACTCCATAATAACTTTATATCAATAATTTACGAGTAAAGCAATGATCCTATGAGGATGATGCTTTGAAAAATTATAAAAACGGTCTCGAGAGTCATAGAAACAAAATAAATGCAGTCCACGAAAACTAACAAAAAATGCATTCACACAATAAATCCCAGTTAGAAGACTGCTGCCGATAACAGTCACACAAAAGTGAATAAAGGTCTTTCTGGCATAAGTTATTCGCCATAACTCTTTGAATTGTTTGGAGGTGCGCATAAAAGTTTGTCGCGAAATATCACTCTTCTTTCGAGAGAATCCAACTCGGAGCAAATGTTGCACAGAGGGGAAGGTATGATAATGAATCAAAATAAATTCTATGGTTCTCTGGCCGTGGAGAGATTTTGGGAGGAAATTGGCTCCTTTTGTTCTAAGAATGTTTCTGGAAAGTATTTGAGGAATTGCTTCTGGGTCAGGTTCGTGTAATGCACAGTTTTTTTGTGTTCCGTAATATCAAATATAAATGATAGGGGTTGAGGGGTTTTGTAGCATTTCTGGTAAATGTATGCTCTTTGAAAAATACTAGAGCATTTATTTAGAAGAAAAACTGAGAGGCACAAAAGAAAGATATTTTCTTATTTTATGCAGTTGTTTTTACTTTATTTATATTCTATCAAACGTTTATCATTTTCTAAAACTTTGTAAAAGATATAACTAGTTTTTTGAATAGAGAGGTAAATGTTGTGAGAATGAGGTTTAAAAAATTCTGTATAATGGCTATTGAAAAAAAAAGTAAATGTTAAGAATGTTTTATGCTTTCTAAAATTGAAATAAACTTTATTTTAAGATGTTTAAATATTTTTACCCCTTCATAAAATTTTCCCTTATACTACATGATAACGTTTTTATCATTTTCAATCATCACTATCATTTTTCATCCATTTATCATTTTTCTTTACATTTTTCAAATTTTTTTTATCATGCACAGCCCCACGGAATGTTTAAAATAACTTTCTGAGCATCTTTTGAAATGAGAGGGTCAGGGTTTGGATACCGCAGATCTTATAAAGAGTTTAATTTTTTTTAAAAACTAGGGGGCTCTGCCCCCTGCTCGCTATCGCTCACCAACCCCCGGAACTGCTTCGCAGTTCTTTGAAGATCGCTTCGCGATCTTAGCGAGCAGAGCTCGCTTGTTTCATCTCAACTATCCAGTACAACCTGGAACTTGTCTGCTTATAGTCTGTTTATTTAGAATAGGCGCCTGAAAAAGGATCAAAAACGCTCAACAATGCTTAATAACGCTCATCAGACAACTTCAATGACCGATTGTTTCTACAGTATTTTAACTACTTCTGCTTAGGCTGACTTGTCATTGCAGAAGAAAATTTTTTCGACGATAATTAGAATAATATATGCTTCTAATACATTACCTCTCAGGCGCTAATTCTAAATGAACACAGTGTAGTTGATGATCATTTAATATCGAAACTTCTTATCTCTCAAACTTTTCTATAACTTAATTCGGATCATTACCACGAAAATATCAAAATAAAACTATTACAGAAATATTCCTTTTTAAATTATCAATAATTAAATGGATAGGGGGCTACCGCCCCCTGCTCGCTTACGCTCACCAACCCCCGTAACTGCTATACAGCTCTTTACAGATCGTTTCGCGATCTATAATATCTGCAATCGATCTTTAGCAGAGTAAAGCAAACTTCTCGAAAATCCTCTTCCTTTCATCGGCACAAATAACACTCTAAATAGTTAAATTATTTATTTCTCTAGTAGTTCAAAAAATATCGAAGTATCTTTAAAAGATTATGAAACAAGTCTATACTATATCGCTTGCAAACTTAGAGCAAAAATGTGCACTTTAAAACTTTAAATTGAAATATCCGTGCTCGCGACAATCTAGTGAACAGGCAAATATAAAATATAAAAAAATTAAACACGTCTGATAAAGACCTACTAAAACTATGAAAAAAATTAAACTTTGATGCTTAATAATTCCAAAACTAATTAGAATTTTTTAAGGAATTAAACGCCAATCTCTTTCTAAAAAATAAGAATATAAGTGTTTAAAAAATCATATTGATACCGTGATTAGTTTTCATTTTAGATAGAAAAAAACGAAAAAGTGTCAAAAATTTCGAAAATTAAAAAATTAATTACTCTAAACCAAATTCGAAATTCGAAAAAAGGGCGACGTAGTGCACATCTTCATACTTCAGAGTATTCGGCTGCAAAAAATCATAGTTCTGCTGCTAATAGATTTTGCTGAACTGGATTACGCGGCTAAAAAAGAAAAACTTCAACTTTGACCTTAAAAATACCCCAGTTCTAATTATCACATCAGTTAGCTTTTTGTTCGAGAATGTGCCCCAAATATTCCTTTACAAACATTTCAAATTTCATACATTTCTATCAAGTAGTTTTTGCGATATGAGAGTTCAAAGAGATGAAAAATTAAATTTTCTGAAACAGCGGCAGCGGCAGCGGCGGCAGCGGTGACAGTAACTTTTTTTTAATATAGAGAGATACTGACATTTGTTGTACTGTTGCTAATCTTTGCTGGTAATGCTAAATTAAAAACTATCTAGATATGTAAGATCCATGAAGTATTCAGTTGTGCAGAAATTCCGTACAATGAGTGAACTATAATTGGAATAAACTTATAGATTAATTAACAAATAGAAAATTAGAGCAATTCATCAATTAAGAGAGTTCGGCGTTAATGATAGAAGGGATATACAATTATTTGAAAAACTAGGGAGCTACCGCCCCCTGCTCGCTATCGCTCGCCAACCCCCGTTAACTGCTGACGCAGACACGTTTGAACCGCTTCGCAATTCCTCACAAAACCCTGCTCACTGCACTTACTCACTTTATAAAACATTCTTAAAACAGGGTTAGTACTTCTCCGGGGTATTCTTTCGAAAATGGTGGATATACATTCAGTAGCGGAAATTTAACAGTTCCTTTATGGTAACATTAATTGGCGGGTCGCCTTATAATTCCAAGAAAATTAACAACAGAGCAATGTAACATTCCTTTACCATTTCCCCAAGGTAGTTTTTTTCACAGATCCATTAAGAAGCACTGAAACATCTCAGGAATAAATTTAGCGTTCTTAAAATTTGTAACTATTTTCATCGATTGGCTGTGAAAAATGTAGTAATTACCGTAAACATCACGAAAATTTAGAATTTTATCTTCATGAGAAAAAACAAACGTCCAAGTTGTGTCAGTTTCATAGCAATGACACGAATGTTTAGACTTCAAACATTTTCGATTTTTATCTTAATTTCTAAAACAGTCCCCCGTGTTATCTAGTTGTTTGCGTTTTGGCATTATGAAATAAGGTGTCACATTTTACTACCTTAAAAAACATACTTGCAAAAGAATATAAAAATAATAATAATTGTAAAAAATAAATGCAAAAGTTCAAAATTTCCGAAAGCGAGTTTATATTTTGTTGTAAATAATATGGTAATGATTAGGTTGCCACAACGACAAAGATAAATGTAAAAATATTAATTTGTTATTTAAAAAATAAAAGATAAATTATGGCACTGTATATTTTCACGGCCATTTTTCAACTAAACTCTACTCCAACTTTCACGGCTAGGCGTACCATTGGTTCCATCACTAAGCGCCGAGACTGCTACGTCATCACGAGACCTACAGCGCATGCGCCACTGGCCGTTTTGGCCGTCCAAATATACACTTCGATAAAAAATTATTTATATATAAGTTTTAAATATAATTAAAACCGTTTAAACAACAGAAATATAAATATTGTTAAAAACAACCCAAAATATATTTTTTAAATTCGTGTTATAAATAGAAAGATGATTATTTAATTTATTTGAATATTAAAAACCAGTGAAATATGTTTTCAATTTTTTTTTGAAATTCATAGTTTCTTGCTTTATAACTGCAACCTTATCCGTAATCTAAAAAAATGGAAATATTTTAAAATTGAGATTTTTTTTAGAAATTCTAAAGGCACTTTGCACATCCTCAAAAGAATCCAGACAGTTTGATACCAAGTATGTGTTATACGGATCAGTAATTAAAAAGCCTTTCCCTGGAAACCGTTCACCAAAAACTTTTTTTTAGAATAGAGAGATGTTTGTAAAACAAATTATTTCAAGGAATTTTATTACATATAATAGATTTAACGTAGAAATTCATTTTATTGTGCTAAAATACGATAGTTTCAATACTTATAGTTTTCTTGTGATCATTTGATACTTTTATCTTTTGATCCTCACAACAAAAACAAACTATCTAAGAAAATCTGACTCCTAAACTAAACATTTCATACATACTTTCATATTACAAGTAGCTAGTAATGAATTTTAATAAAGAACAATTTCAAGTTTTTTTAAATAGGATATTAAGCTACAGTTATTATGCTAGCACTTAATCATCTTCCAAGCAAAATTTTTATACATTGTTGCAATGTTTTACGAGTCATTATACATCAATTTCCCTCTTTCTTTTTCTGGCTTCAAACTCCCATAAAGAATTGTTCCCTTACTTTTTGCACTCGTTACCCACACAACAAGGCCTTCCCAATTTGTCCTCCTCGGAGATATAATTTTTATTCCTTCAAAAGCTTCCCCTGTTTACCCTTCTTTTTTAGATTAGAAAATTCATCCGTCTTTCAATAACACAGCACAAGGCAATAGAGTCCATGTTGCAATAGAGCGCGCGTAAAATGTTGCCTGCGTGCCAATATGTACCCGTAAAAGTACGAATGACAAATGGAAAATACGTAACGTTGAAAGTAATATAGACGGATGTGGACTTCACTGAAAAATCTTTTTTACAGGAAAGGAAGACGAGCAATTTCCTAAAACATGAGAGAGAATAAGAGGCCGTTCAAATATAACGTAAGCATATTTTTGGTCATTTTTGACCCCCTATCCCCTTGTCAGCAAAGATAAGCTAACCGAAACCCCTAATAATTACGCAAGTAAACTGCTTTCTCCCGAATTATTGAAATGCTTGACATTTTTTTCTTAGTTTATTTTTTTTCTTTAATTTTAAAATTATTTATCCAAGAAACAAGAGAATTTTGAAAATTTCAGTGTTTGTAACATTTAGAATTTACATTTTTTTACGTAAGAATCATTCGTTCCTTCCTCCCCCTTGTAAGGAAAAGTAAGCAAAGTGCCAACCCCCTCCCTCTTTTGGTACTTACGTAATATTTGAACGGACCCTAATGCAGTGTAATTCTTGTTATTTATGTCTTCATTCAAACTGATTTTGAAATACCGAGGTCATGTGGTGAAACTGTTTCCATGGATGTGGCGGCGAGTCAATGGAAGCTGAGATTCCACCTTCGTTATTTTTTCCTTTAACTTCTCAAAATTTTTCAGTTTCTTCGTAATGGGGGTAACATCGAGGGTATAGCATATTTATTTCTACTAAGCGCTTTTCTGTGTTTCCCAACTCATGCTGTCTTTCATAGTAAACGAATTTGGTATTTTGAGTTTGATTCGTATCTCTGCAACAGGTTTTCTGATTGGTCGTGGATATTCGAGAAAATACAAAAACCATGAAATTTAAAAAAAATCGATTTCGTCTCAAGTTATTGAAAACAGAGTCTGCGAGGAAATGTTGATACTGTTTTACTGTCACTTCATTGGGGAATCTACTGTCATTCACTGAAATCTACTGTCATTACTGAACTTCATTGGGAATCTATTGTCACTTCATTGGGAAACCTTGCTAAGACCCATTGCCTAAGGCTATACAACTCGATCTGACGTCATAGGTAAATCCGTATTGTTGTACCTGTAGGAAAATTTACGGTAAAAGTCGTACAAGCAGTGAAGAAGCGGAAATTGAAAGCAGGGGAAAAGCTCATAATCGCAAGATCCAAATTTCAACCAATTCAAGAATTTTGAAAAATGGAGATTAAAATCATACAACTTTTATTATTAAGTAAAATTACCATTCTCCGAATAAAAATTTGGCTAGATCAGGATTAGCTTCCAGCACTTATTCTCCTGTTTGCAACTCAAGCTTTGCCACTGTATGTAGAATTTCAGGTTTTTTTCATACTTCTCAAGGAGTTTTATTAAACAAATCTGAAAAAATAAAAAATATATGTAATTATGAATAAATATCTTCACAATATTAATTAATATTTCTCCAAATTAATTATTATTCATTAAAATATTCAAATTCATTTATTAAATGATAAATTAAAGGTTTGACTAATTGATTGTAAAGTAAAATCTATGATGTAATTTGATGACTGCACCCGTTAGGCCTTTTATTTATTGAAGAGGCTCGATAGGAGCTCTAGTTACTGTGTCGTCTACGCTCAAGGCACGCTTACATAAAAGTAACGGAAGAAAAGTGAGTCTGATTATTTATTGATCCCTTAGGATTATTTATGTTTGGAAAGTTCATTCCCTCCATTGAACCTGAATAATTTTTCATTTTCCTGGAAGTAATCAGGCTTTTTTGGAGCGTATTATGTTATGACCGTCGTCTTACAGATTCTTACCACAAATGAAAGTTAAGGAAACAAAAAGGTCTTTTCTCTACAAATAAAATTCCCAGAAAGTTCTTTGAGGTTACTCGCACTTTTTGGAGTTATTAATATAATGTTCTCCCTCTTGATCATTTCGGGTTTTCAAAACATCTATTTTTTATTGCTGTTATTTACCCTTTTATTTACAGTTTCGTTCAGACGGATATTTGTTTGTTTGAGAATTAAATATATTTCGTAGATTTGCAATAACTAATTTAGCTAGGAGAAACATTTTGTAAAATTATGTACTCTTTGTTTGCACTGTAGTATTTAATAATCGATGTGTTTATAAATTATGAGGTCAACTTATGAATTTAATTCTTGATTTATTTGAAATCCTTCCTTCAAGTTTCCTTCAATTGAACTTCAAATGATTCTATATAGAATGATAAATATGAGTTGCATTAATATGTGAGGAAGTTCTACGGGTATTTCTTGATACTTCCTATGCAGGTGATTTTTGGTACAACAAATAATTGCTATTTAATTTAAGACTAAATTTAAGACAAGGCATCGGCCTTGGGATCGGAGGGTCCCGGGTTCGATTCCCGACACCGCTGAAGACCCATCGAGTATATGCGGAGTACGTGCTCGTTAAATCTGTAGGTCCGAAAGTCCTGAGGTCGGTCATGGCGCAGTTTACCTTGGGTCCAGGTGTCTGGAGACTATTTCCCTCCCCTTCAGATGCATGGCAAAATTGTGGAGGTGGCGATAGATAGTGGCAGCATCTATCATCTCATGAGGCAGAAGTCGGACTCCTGCCATTTATGGGCCTTACTTTCTCAGGAGCCGCACCCCCTTTGCCTTGAATCCTTGTGGAGCTGGGATATTCCAAGTGGCACACGACAACAACATCTATTCATTTTATTTTCTAAGAAAAAAATACTGATGGTGACAAATAAAAAGGGAGTTAAAAATATAGGTATATTGCGGGATTAAAAAAGTTGTATAGAGCCCGACTGAAAAATAGGGTGAATCGAAATATCCACGTACTATTTTTCTATAAGCCTTCTTTTCCTTTAATCACCTGTACTTGAAAGAAAATGAAGTCAGGAGTAGAACAAGTTTTTACAGTCAATGAATTTATTGAACAAACAGAACGATACACATGCATAATATATACCAGTGGTCGGCAACTGGCGGACCGCGGTCCGCATCCGGACCGCGTGATGTTATTTCCTGGACCGCCATAACATTTTGAAAATAATTAATATGCATTTTTACGCCTCAAAAAGAGTCAAATTTCGAAAATTTTCCTGGGGGGAAACCCCCAGACCCCCATTTTGAATGTAAAAACTTCTAATAATAATTTTAACAATTTAAATAAGGTACTCAAATTACATCTTTGTAAAAATATGTGTGTATCTAAAGATAAAATTTAAAGTAAAAATTGTAACCTATTTTTTCTCCGGACCTCGATGAAAATTTTCAAAAGTATTTGGACCCCAAGTAAAATTACTTGCCGACCCCTGATATATACTGTTGTATGAAAAAAAAGAATTTTACCAGATAAAATACTCTTAGATAATTATTTGAAACAAGAAAAACATTATACAAATAATTAGCATTTCATGCATGATTAAAAAATTGAATAAAAAATTTACTTATATTGTACAAATAATTCATAATTTTTTATAAGACAGCTCCTTTTTTCTGGACCAAACAATTTTCTAAAGTCTCCTGTCATGAGTATATTTAACCCCTTTTGTCCCGACGGGACTTGTAAGTCCCACTTCTCAATGTTCCAAATTCGTCCAAATTTAGTTTACTTATAGTTGCAGTTACGTAAACTTAATATATTTTGGATGAGGATGAGGAAAATAATTTGGGGCATAAAGGGTTAAGTTAAATATAAACATAAGTTAAATATAACATTAAACAAAACCAAAAAGGTGATTTTGACTCATTTTTGTACATAAGAGACACTTTGGATGACACCCGAAGGGAATCGCTTCTTGAAGGAGAAAACACGCATATAAATTAACGTCAAAATTTCTGAGGGGATGGTTGAACAAATCCCTGTTAGATACAGTCCTAAACTCTGAAATTCCCAATAATTAAAAAAGTCCCCATTAAAGAAAGCAATACAAAATGAGATTTCCACCCACACATAAGACCCCCACATATTTTTCTAATTTCCCTTTTCTATTGAAGAAAGATACTTTCGAAAACCTCTCTCCTAATCACACCTGGAATGAAAATTGAAGTCAGAAAGAGAAAGGGTCGTCGTTTTTTGAGGGTGAAGTCCACTTTCATTAGGGCCCCATCGCTCACAGGGTCGTTAGCATAAAGGCCGTAATTGGGGGGCTCCGAATGCACTCCCCTGATTAAACGACATTAGAGCGGCGACTGATCAATCTTCCACCCCCCGGTTGGGCGTGGGCCGCCTTTCTTTTATTGGTGTCGCCGCGCGGTTGCTTCTTATTGTCGCTTTGCTTGTGGGGACAGGGTGGGGTGAAAACACCAGGGGTTTTGATGAGGTGTTCCTCTAACTTTTGGGATTTCCCACTGTGTTTTGTTATGTGATTAGTGATTGTTTGTTTTGTTGTTTTGAATGAACGTTGCCGGGTGAAGCAGAAAGTACTGAGATAAATTTGAGTTGGAGATAATTTGTTTAATGTATTAAAAATTTATCAATTCCTGGTCTTCCTTTGCACTACGTATCAAGAACTTATCCTTCTACGGTTGTAAAAACAACAGAATGATCACCTAACATAGGCTCCAAGGGGAAAAAGAGTACTCAGCCATTTTATATAGTTTTTCCTATAAGGGATGGATACAATATTGTTTCTGGTTGCATGATTCTGTTCAAAAGGAGACTTCAAAGGGTTTCTGTAACAAAGAATGCCGATTCTTCACAATGCGAGAGGGAGATGGTTGGTTACTTTGGTTTCTTTTAAGGAAATTGAGGACGAATTTACCTTTGATCGCCAACTGTTCACTATGCCCGAGGAGATGTTACTTAACGGTTCAGAATATGGCGATGAAAGTAATAGTAAACTAGGCAAAAAGGTGTTGCATTCGTTCTGAAGATTTTCTTTTTGAATAAAAGAACAAAACACTGAGAAGTAAAAGTTTTTTCGAATACTTTTTTTGGGGAAAATTATCCTTTTCGGCATGGTATAGCGTCCAATTTTACTAAAATCTACAAAAAGGGATATCAAATTTATCAAAACGGATTATAATAACCAAATATAAACATTTAAAATAACAAATATAAAGATTTAATTAATATTTTTCAATAAAAAGTTTCTTTAACATTTTAAAGGGAGTGAATTCATGTTTTTCAAACAAAATCTAACTTTTCAATCTAAAAATACACTTGTATGATAAAGTGATTGTTGATAATTCAATTTAAACGGCACATGATCCATTTATCAGAAATTTTATAGGTATATCAAATTTATCAAAACATTCAAAATAGCAAAAATATTTTTGCCCCTAAGGATTATTAGACATGTTGTAATCTTAACTTAAAAGTTTGTACTTTTATGTGTATGTTTATTTCTGATCTGTTTTACATAATTTTTTAAATTCAACTAATATGTATTTATATTTAAACTTTAGTCTGCTTCTGTATAATGATTTATTCATAATAGCATTACCAACTGTCTTGGAGGTATTTTGTTTCAGATAATTATATTTATTTGATCCAAAATAGGAACTTTTAAAGTTTTACATGAATGTAGAAAAACTCGGGTATTTCATAATTTCATCTTTTGATTATTTTTCCAATATAAACCGTTTCAAAATAAATAAGTCAATACAAATTTTTTCAAAAAAATAATCTTATTTAGAAAACTTTTTTACTACATTATAATGATAAGAGTTGAATAAATAAATTTATATTCTCGAATATACAATGATACATATTTGAAGTAAATAGTAAAATAACGTTCTTTAGTTTATCGATTTTATGTGTTATGGAGATGGCGTTTAAAACGTCCCACGCTGAATTGAAGTTCACAGAAAATACATAACGCACTTCAAAGTAAAAGTAATTAAAAACAGACGCTCTCTTTAAAATATTTAAGCTATGAATTTTACGGACATTTGAAGACACTCTAAAGATTAAACTACCGTTTCTGCTCTTTCTCGATCTCATGCTTATATTAAGACAACACACACCAAGCAAACAAAGACATTGAATAACCCTCATATCTTTAATTCGTTCCTATATTTACAAACGTTTTTACATTATAAACATAAATATAATGACAAAAAAATATTTGGCACTAGTTCTGCATTCATCCGAAAATGCTCTATAAAAAATAATCGAGGATGTATTGCCTAAGTTCTCGGTTTACCTTCTAAGCATAAAAAATGATAAACAAAACTTCGAATCTGGATAAGTAAACTAAATGCAGAAATGAAAGAGGGTATACATTTATATGTTTTGTCTTCCCCGTTGGAGGAAAGGGCAAAAGAAATAGTTTGTTTTTCCACTAATTTGAAAATAAATTACTGTTGACTTTCACCAAAACCTTACGCCAGTGCGGGACTTTAATTTCCCGACGAAAAATTTTCTTCTTTGTGAAAAGTCTTGTTTTTGAAGAGAAGGAGGGAAAAAAAGAGGTGAGGGGGAAAAACTTCCCGTCGAGCGATGTGGGAAAAGGGGAATTTTTTATCCTCCGCTTTCCTCCAAAGCACGGGTTTAAATTTGTTAAACGAATAAAACGCCGGCAGCAATTGTGGAATTTTTTGGGGCTTTCTTTCTAATAAACTCTTTCTAAATGAAAGTCATTAAATGCGGTAGGAGAAGACAGGTAAGGGAAAGAAAAAACCGTGTTTGAGGAACGACAAAAGGTAGAGAGAGATAGAAAGGGAAAAACATTCTGGAGCAATTTAAGGCTTTGATTAAAATGTAAAGGACGGATATTTCTGAATGAAAACACATCAAAGCTCCGCGCGGAATCCTTTTCTGAAAAGGTGGGGCTTTTTCTGGCTTCTTAATTGTGAGGCAGGTTTAGAACGGCGACTTTTTTGCCTCACTTTGAACAACTTTCTGCTTATTTAGTGAACTATGATCCGTGAGAGGGCCCTCACGCATCGCAGGGCCCGGAGAATAACTTTGAAAAGGACGTGGATTTTTCCAGCGAAAATCGCGACGAGTGCTCTCTCTTTCCCCCTTCCAGATATTCGCAATTAATTATTTCTCGTTGAAACTTAGTTCGGGGTATAACCGGGGACTGTAGCTCGACTTTTTCGCTCTGATCAGGATTTTTTTAGAGGCGGAGAATGGTTGCTCTAAAGGAGGGTGATCTTTGATTGAAGCGGATTTGTTTTTTAAATATTGATGAAAGTAAAGGAAATTTCTACTTTGCTTTTTGTTTTAGTCTAATTTAGTTCTTTTTTTTTCAAGGATTGGGGCAAAACCTTTGATAAAAACAAAGATCATTACCTGAAATACTTTTAAAACATTCTACTGAAAATGTGGAGTTTTGAGTATCATATTGTGTTTGAAAAACGTTAGCAAACATTCATTTTTCATGATAAAGAACTGTATTAAATTAATTTTTTGTATTTTTCAAATATTTATATTTTAAATGAGTCGTTTAAATATAAAAATAGCTAATTGGAACTATTAGGATAAAGACCGTGTTTATCCTCTAAAACGTAGGTATTAAAGAGTATGAATTATGTAGATTTATTTAATGCTGTTAGTACGATTTAAAGCAATTACTTTTGAATCCCAGTAAAAAAGCATGTCCCAAATTCCTTCAAAAAGGCGTCAAAAGTGCAGTTATCTCAAAGAAGTCTGTAGTTATTTTGTAGCAATAGGACTTCAGCAATACAACTTCTGCGCGTAGGTCTGCAGTTTTTTTGCAGCAGTTTTTACTACACTCTAAAGGAATTTCAGCGGTCGTATGAAAAACTGCAAAGTTTCTAAAGAAAACTGCAGACAAAGAGACCAAATTCCCTTCACTTATTCGAAGAAATTTTGCTGATATTTTTCTGGTATTTACAGTGTTTTGTGAAAAAAGACCAACAAAAAGCATCCAAATTTTATAACAATTTATTTTTAACTGAAATTTAGTCAGTTAAAATACATACTTATACTTTTATTTCAGTAAAACACAATTTGGGCATTGCGCTGTGTAAACATATTTGCATTTTTATTGGTCGAGTTCTAACTTTTAATGGCGTTATAGAGATAAAATATTTCTAATCTCGAAAGTTTTTATAAAAATCTTTTTTGAGTCATAGGATTCAAAAGAAAAACCATCGAGTGAAAAACAGCCAAAAGAAAAAAATTTCCAACTTCTCAATTCAAAAATCACCGCAAACTTGAGAAACTGCCAAAGCAAAAGTCAGCCTGGAAGCCATACATTTGGATACATATTTTTCTCCCTCTTCCCACCGAACAAATGAAGTTATTCGGAGCATTATTCGGTGTTCACCCCTTATTCGATTCCGCTCAGTCATCGCGAGACTGACGCGTTTTATTTGATAGAAAAACCGAGGCAAAACAGGGAAGGGGACTGTAGAGTCGGAAAAAACAGAATGCGCATCTAAATGTTTTACGCCATTGAGAGAAGCTGGTGAGCTATTTGAATTTTAATGCCTTTTCTTGGAACACAGATAGTTTCCAGATAACAATGTAAGGTTTTAAAAACCTTGTTGTGTTAACTTACGGTGTGCAACACATTAAATGTTTTTGTCAGGTAGTCATGGACACTGTAATCTTGTGACCAGGTAAAAGCCAACCTGTGCTATACTCTGTTCATTTAGAATAGGCGCCTGAGACGTAATGTATTAGAAGTGGTTACTAATGTAATTATCACCGAAAAATTTTTATGTGCAATGACAAGGCAGCCTAAACAAAAGTAGTTAAAATACTGTAAAAAAATCGGTCTCTGAAGTTGTGTGATGAGCCTTTTTAAGCGTTTTTGATCCTGTGTTTCAGGTGTCAGTGAACAGACTTTAATTGACACCTACAAGGTTAGAGGTTACCTTATGGAAAAACAATAAAACACGGTTAGAAAATGAGGCTTAATTTTTAAATTTAATTATATTTATTAATTATTAGGAAATTTTAATATTTAAAACTTTATTTGAACATATAAAACATCTTTTGGTGTACAAGGTTACAGAACTTTTGAGGGTGGAAAATCAGAACCAGTGAATCAAATAAAAAGGGTGTATTTCAATTTATTCTAGCAAAAAACTTTTTGATTACCATGTAATTCCTCGCCTGTTTTTCTTTTATTGCTTTCTTTTAGTAAGAGGTCAAATTCTTCCATCTCTTAGCTCCCAATCTTTAAAAGAAAATCCCTTTTCAGTTTATAACTCTGTGTTGCACTTAACTCTTCAAAAACGAGTTCAGAGGTCAAGAAATAATTTCAAAATATTTTAAATAGGTGAAAATATTTAGCTTTACTTGTATGTACTTTCAAAACTGTTTCTCTTAGTCCACCATTTCTCTCCATCTTTACCATGCAGGGAAGTAGCTCACGTTCCCTCCATCTAAACACCATCTCAACGGCAGAATCCTCCCGCGCTGTTTTGCAAATTCGATTTGATCGTGCCCACCCAATGACAGCGAACAGAAGGAGAAAAAAATGCGGTCTTCAATCCCTCCTCCCCGAAACGAGATTGTTCGGATAGAACGACCGAGACACACACCTTGACTCCCCGACATAAAAAAAACACACCCGTAACAAGACGGGGGTCGCTCTATTGATTTCTCAATCGAAGAAACATTTTTATTCGCCGCGGAAAATTTATGTCTCTCTTAAACGCTATTTGATAGGAAATTTATATTAGAGACACAAGTCCTGTTTGTTTATGCTAATCGAGTTTTTATGGGCCTTTTAATCGTCTTTTGTGTTGCGAGTTTTTTGAGGAGGGGGTATTTTCATTTATTGGGGACATACCACGTCGCGTCGTAAAATTTCAATCTGTTCGGAGAGATTTTTATTGGCGCTGTGTCGGAGCGTTCTTATAAAGCATAATGCTCGTTTTAATTCTGATTCAGCGGTCAAAAAGAGCGTTTGTTAAAGGGATCTTTCTTAGATTGCTGGGTTCTACAAGACACTTTGGCTCGGACTTTTCCATATGATCTACTTCACACACGATAGCACATTTACATTCAAAAATAGTGGTTAACAATAAAACTCGTATATAATGTTTGAAGGTGGTCACCGGATAAACCTTTGAAACATATTAAAATGTTTAGATCTCTGTTTTTACTTTTATAAGTCCGTTTACAACCAATTCTACGATATTACTGCTGTGTTCCATACACTGTAAAAATAATCCTGCAAAAAAACAGAAAAATTCTGGCAGCAAAAGTTGCCAGAAAAAATCTGTAGGTTGAAAAATCCTGTAAACAGAAAAAAGCTGTAACCTACAGGTAAATGCTGTAAAAAGGAACTTTCTGTCAAGTGGGCTACAGATTTTTCTGTTGCCTCTCAGTAATTTTCTGCTTGTGCACATGCACTTATTTTAGAAGAGTTTTTTTAAATTTTAATTAATTGATATCCGGGGATAGAACCCGCGACCTACCGCATGCAAAGCACGCACGCTACCACTGAACCAAAGAAGATTCAGTATAACGTTGCCAATAGCTGTATTGGTTTTCAATGCAGTAAGTTTCTGTTTAAGTACAGATAAGCTAAAAAACTAGGTAAAAGCTGTTATTTTACATAAAATAAATAGAAGTGCGGTGGGAATGTTACATGACAGAATATCTCTGTAAACATAAAGTCACTGTTATTGAAATTTCTGTTTTTCTACAGTTTTTTTACAGTGTAGATGTATTCATTTATCTGTCTAAGGACATGTTTATGTCTTGCAGGTACCGTTCCACTACTTTTGAAGTTTTTCACTTTAGAGATCACATTAAAAAATAGGTGTTTGCGCTTGAAAATCACAATATTTATTCCCTTGTAAAAGTGCTACTCCCCATATCATTATCATCTGTTTCCATGACTTCTACCAAAAGCTCATTTAGTTCCTATAAACGGTACTGTAGCTAGATTTCTTTAAAATCAGTAAAGTTCTTTTATCATCCTGCATGTTTCGGAAAATTTTTAAAATGATTCAGACTATATTAAAATTGGTTAAAAAAGGCTTAGGGCTTGGTTAAGAAAGTATTTAAGCACAAATAAGACGTGGAGAATAATCAATGCAAATTTCTTTCCTTCATAGACAAGCATGTAATTTTATATTAAAATTAAAATAATTACTAAGCATTGATATTTTTTGGAGGCATTCAAAATTATTCTACAAATCAAAAAATTAAAAAAAAACTTTACTATTCGATTTATTATTACTTCGGTGATTCGAGGATTTTTTTTGCTTGCAGTTGTTAAATTTAAGGACTCCTAAAAACCAACTTATCTAAAGATAGCTTTTAATTTATTAAAGTGAACCAACTTTTTTAGAGATATTTTGAAGTCAATGTTTTAATTAATTTTAAAATAATTACTTGTTTTTATGATTATTTTAAGTTAGAAACAGTTAAATAATAATGTTCTAGAAACAATAGTTTTGTTTTTGTTCATTAAGATTTTATACTTCAGCCTGTTTATATTTTAGAGAAAAAATAAATTTGCAATTTTTGAGATTTTCAATTTTTTGAGAATTTGTAATTAATGAGATTTTTTTAAAAAGTTTGTAAATAGTGTAAATAAATAGAATATTTATTTACTGGCGTCCGGGATTTGAGTAATGGAAAAAGGTTTTTGCTGCTACTACAATAGTAATTTTAAGGAGTCAGTAAGTTTACTAATATGTTAAGATTATTACTGTCTTTGTTGCTCGAGTTCAACTTTTTGTATGACGTGTCACCAAATTGAATGCCTGTGAAATCTGACCAGATGTTAAATGAACTATTCGAATAATCAAATGAATGGAAAGTTGAAAAGGAATTATAACTGTGAAAAGGAGTAACAAAATCCGAATACCTGTCATATCAAGGGACTCAGTACACAGAGAAGGTAACACAGCATGAATCTCCCTTGCTGGGCATATTATTAAATTGTCAAATCCATATTAGTGCATGCCGTAACGTAATTAACAATATGCGAAACTGGTTACAGTAGCATAGCCGGCAGCGGACCAACGGTGAATAATTGATTTGCGCCCTATAATCCCGAATCCATAGTCTGTAATGCGATACACAAAGGTTTGCCAAAGGATCACGTTTCTGTTTTCCTAATGGCTTAATGACCAAATGATTCGCCACCGTAAGATGACTAGTTAACTTTTGACCGACCTTTTAGAAAGTTGGAGGATCAAACTTTGCGTGGAGTAGGTGGTCCTAATTTGTGATGTGTTAAGTTTAATGCAATTTATAACGTCAAGTCTGAAAATCAAAGATTTATTTAACGAACTCTTGTTTTGCAACTTTTGTTTCATGGTAACAACTAAAACATAACAAATTCTTCAGATTTATTTATTCATTTGACTGTATTTTCATATTTGTTTTCAATATTTATTTATTTATTTATGTTTTATAATCAACAAACAAAGTAAAGAAACTGTCATAATAAAAAGCTGTGTAATAAAAGCTGTGTATAATAAAGTTCGAACTACCAAAGGGGGGTCTGGGGGCTCTCCCCCAGAAAATTTTAGAAAAATGGACTCAAAAATCAAAGTTTTAACTAGTTTTGAGGCCTTTAGCTCGAATTTCGGACACACATTTTTAGGTGGGATTTGCATTTTAACCCAAGTTCCAAGTACAAAAGAGGGTGTGGGGTCCTCTCCCAGGAAATTTGACCCTAAAAACAGGATTTTAGTGTGTTTTTGTATACAAAGTAGTTCGAATTTCGGGCTCCCCCCTTTTACACGCCCTTGGTCAACATAATCGGATAATTCAATCCATTGGCGTATAGGGAAATTTCTATCGAGAGGGGCCTAAAATATTATTCCTAAAGCATTTTTAATAGGCTCAATCTAGCCTAAATTAGCATTTTGCGGAATTTATTATAAAAAATTGCATTTAATAGAGTTCTAAGTAATCAAAGGAGGGGGTCTGGGGGCCTTCCCCTAGAAAATTTTTTGAAATGTGATCTTTAAATATAGTGTACAAACTTATGTTTGGATATTTGTGACACTGGGTGACACCCCTGATAAAACCCTTCTTGTGTGGGAAAAATTTTCAAACGATGACTAGCGAAACCAGAAGATGAAACAGTTGGGGTATTCAGATTTTTTCTGAGGTGAAATGTGGATTTAAAATTTACTCATTTAAGATTTAAATAAATATCTGATGGATTTTTTTCTCTGCCAACCCTTTACCTTGGTTTTTAAAACTATTTAAACTAGAGTTTGAATTGAAATGACACCTCCCAGCTAGCTGAATGGGTGACACCCGGGTTGAAGGGTTTATATCTCATAGTAGTTTTCAGTTGAATTTGTTTTTTTGAACTACTTGGACCCCCTAGCCAAAGGGGTGACACCCCTCTCCAAATGGGTTGATAACTCATTTAATAATTATTTATTTATTTAATGGTTTTTTCGCTCAATAAAAACATTTATGTGTGATCGAGAAAATTTGTATCATCTAAATAAAGCTCAATGGGTGACACCCCAGTTCATACCCCTAAAAACTGTTAATTATTTAAATCAATTCTTACACTTATATTTCATTCGTTTACATTTAAAAGTACGTTCGAAATTTTCAAGCTTGGGTGGGTGTCACCCCTCTTAGGTAGCCAGCAAATGAGTATTTTCCAGGATGATAATTTTTTTTTGTTCAAGGAAGGCATATTTACCAACTTAGGGCAAAATTCGAAGACTTCGGTATCACTCTCCCAGATAGTTTGAGGGTGACAACCGATTTGCTAAACCCTAATTTATTTCATTGGTAGAATGAATTCAAAAAATTTTTCAAGGAAAGCATACAACTTGAAAAAAGTGCCAAGTTCACTAGTTTGGGTGTCACCCCCTTCGGGGTGACACCCGGGGCGGACCGCCCCCCCCCGTAGCTACGCCACTGGAACGATCCATGTAGGTGAACAAACAGTTAGTTACAATTGTTACACAAGAAATTACAATAAAAAATTAAACATGAATATCATAAATAAGTGAACATTACATGAAAACAAAACGAGAACTATAATACTATATCAATCAGGAAATTAGTAGTGGCAAACAGGGTGTCGTAAATTATGGGTTTACTATCTGTCGTAAGGTTAGTGGTAGTGCAAAAAAATTAAGAATGGATTATAATTAAGATAATAATGCAAGATCAAACAAAAAAGTTCTCAATGTCCCCAATAGAAAACAAAAAGTATTTTAATTTCTTTTTAAATGCATGTTCGGAATGCTATGTCATGAACTATTTCTATGTCTGTGTCATTTTCTTTTCTATGAACTTCTTATGTGATATAATATTTCACCTATTTTCTGGACAAAATATACTGATGTTTATTTCTGAGTAAAAAAATGCACGAAGTATGTGAAGTCTAAAATTCTGCATCAATTTCTTCTAGGAGGAAATGTGACAATAGGAGCTTGCATTCATACTATACAATTTCAAAATTAAGAAAAAATAAAATCCAAACCATGAAAATAACTACAACAGGTTTTAATACTAGTTCCTGTGACTCCTCTACCAACACAAGAATTACAGAAGAGTTATGCAATAATAAAGTGAAATTCTGAAATAATTTTACAAGAAGATATTAGGGAAAAACATTTTAAGAACAAGGAACGAGGGTTTTCTAAATTCAGAAAAAGGCAGCAAAGTGGAAAGATTTTCAATTATAAATCATTGATTAGCTTGCCATAAGTTGTCTATAAATTTGAAAAAGATCGTTATGATTGAGCACAAAGAAGTCAAAGATGTGCTGGGGAAACCTTCTAAGAGGTACAAACTTTAAAACTCCTCCAACATTCTGAAAAGGTCAGATCTGAGATAACCACTGAGAAGGCGAATGCGAGTAGTTTTTCACAGCCGGTAATAATAATATACTAGAGGCAAAGATTCTTCCCGACTGCGACTGTGGATCTCATCAGTGATGGAATGCACCAAGTGGACTTTCATCTCAACTCCAGCGCGGGAGGATATCTCTGTATAGGTAAGAGGCTCAAATGGAGCTGATATTTCACTTGCTCCCACTTTGGCCAACGGGTATGCAATTTCATTCAATATCTACATGTGAGGGAATCCAATGGATCTGACGATCCAGGGAAAGTTCTCTTAGTTTTTCAAGGACAGACTCTATCACTTTGTCGCTACACTGGACCAGTTGGATAGAACTCTTACTATAAGATATAATCCAAATTTCATTACTATCAGTGAGTGTCTGAACGGAATAAAGGCCTTTATTTATACCTAATAGTTCACCACGGAAAAATTTGCAACTGTCAGGATTCCTTCTCTGAAGGTTTGTCGTACAAACTCTAGTAGAATCTAATTTGATGTGATATAAGGTAGTTGCACCTCTCCGCACTCCAGTGCATCAACTCATGACTCATGTTAATATATATTGCAATATTGCATATATAGATGCTAAAATAAACTAAATTACAAAGATAAAATTGGCCATGACTGCAATATGAAAGAGAAGCGTAATTTACGCAAGACCCCTTCAACCACAAGGGGATTGTCCTCCGAAACGCGGAACTCACCCCTTAAAAAAATGTCATGTCCCCTCGTCCCCCGGACACAAAGAGCCTTTTGTCTCGCCTCAATCGATTGAATCACTCTCGCTAATGAAGTCGAACCCGGATCGATCGACTCCCTTCTTTACGTTTTCTCGAACTCTGTTGGCAACGAGCTGTTAATCACACCACACAGCTTGAGGGATACCTGCAAATTATCATAATAGTCCATACATAAATTCAACCAAAAAATGTAGTTCTGAAAATATTTTTTTATTTGCAAATTTTTTTTCAGAAGCTAAAGACAAAATCTATGACAGTCATAGGAAAATAAAAATGTTGTTTTCTATTTTTCTAGATAAATTGATAATAGGTATCCAAACTGGGCGAATTTCGATTAAGGGCTTACATACCTTTTGAAGCTTCAAAAATCCGAATTTTTATTTTCTTGGAAAATGGAGTAAATCCTTCTGAATCTGTAAAAAAACCGCATGCAAATATTCCAAAGGAATGTATTTTTGAAACAACATAGAATGCTTAACTCTCCGTTGATTCTCAATCATTATCGTATCAGTACGAAAAACGTGAGGCCAATATAGCTGATAATTTCTCATTTCATAAATAGTTTACATTTCATAAATAAGTCATCATCAATTTTAACGCACTCCCCAATGATAGGAAAAGTTTTCTGGACAACTCACTGCAGTCTTTATTATTTTCTAATGGATTTGCCCCACGTTTTTCGTTTTACAAGCAGTTAAAAAATATTAGTTTATATTTTAAAGAGGCTTTTTTTTAGTTTTTTTGCTAGTATTCTGTGTAAAATTTCGTAATTGATTTAAAAACGATTCTCGATTGCTAATACTCCTCTTCTTTCAGAAAGTCAGCACAAATTCACTACATTGAGTATTTCGACTTTGGAATAAAATTAATCGAAAACTATTTATAGTGGAACCTTATTTTATTCTTAATTTACCCGTCTTGTAAGCGTGTGGTCATATATGAGTTAAATCACAGGAAGGGTATTTCACTCCCTATTTAAATGTAGAAAATTATTGAACTGTTTTTTCAAGATACTATTAATCTAGGAACTGTTTTTTCTAGGTATACTATTAATCTAGGATCTGTTATAATTTTGATGTGGTCAAGTGTTAGGAACTTATCGATAAATTATAAATAAAAGCTTTAGGGGAGAGTGTGGCACCTAAGGACACTCGATTTTTCAGACGCAATTTAATAGTTATAAACTCGTGCTTGTAGATACTAATAAATTATACTAAAATCTACTCCTCAACGTGTTTTGGAATATTTGGTGGGTCTAGATAATTATTTTTTTCACTTTTCTTGTTTTTCGTGGTGAAAAGTTACAATCAATTGAAGTTTCAAAATAATTTTTAAAATAAAATAAATATATTTATGCCATTATAATTATATTCAGAGTTAAGTAAGTGCATCTATTAATATTTTAGAAAAGAAAAATAAAATTTATTGCTAAACCTAAAAGAGTAACTAAGTCTCCCAAGTCTCAAGGTGGGGCCCCTTCGGACACTCAGGTGTGGGGCACCTTGGGACATGTTAAAAGATACCTGAAACCTTTTGTGAGTAATAAAATACTTTTTATTTTCAAAAATAAACAATTTAAGAATGAAGAAGATTGCAATTTAAAAATTGATGCAAAAAATTTTCTGGATGAAAACCAAAAAGTCAGTGATTTAAGCCATGAAAAAAATGAGGAAATCAGCAAAAAATTTTGAATTGAAAATATGTTGGATGACTAATTTATAATTATTAAACATAGCTTCTTCATTATTTGTGTGATTTTTGTATTTTTCAAAATAAAAATTTCAATTTTTGTACTATTATTGAAAGTGTCCCAAGGTGGGTCACCAGTGGGGCACCTTGGGACATTAAAAGAGGTTTTTTAAATTTGTTGTTAGGAATTCTCAAAAATAGATATTTGGATGGAAATAGTTTTATTAGATGCTCAAAGGACCATATTTAACATATTAGCTGTGTTTGAATAAATACCATTGTATAATAAAATTAGAAAAATATTTTAATAAAAAGTGTCCCAAGGTGCCCCACTGCCACCTAATATAAGAAAAAATTCAAATATTTACATTTCAAAGACAGGTTTCTAATAAAAAAATTTTATATTCTTATCATCTGAATTGGACATTTTTTCTAATATTTTATGTTGGTTGGTTGATTTTTCATGTTTCTGCATGAACTTTCATGAGCATGTTCTCTTGTTTCTACCAGTTTTTATTTTTCTAATGTTTTTTAATAATAATTTAATATTGCTAATATACAATAAATAATTAATGCTGGGACTAGGGTTTTGAAAGAGTATGAGATGAACTAAGAATAACATGACTAGTATAGATACTCCATATTAAAATTCATACAGTTTGGATCTTTTTGACTGCGCCAAGACATAAATCACGAAAACACAATACCCAACAAACAAAACCCAAACAGAAAAGTAGGATAACATTGAATTGTCATTCATATTTTCAATCTTGTGTAAAGTTTCAAGTTACTAGCTTATAGTTAAAAATTGATTTCAAAATTCTACCCGAACAGGGAAAATGACAGATAAGACAGAAAGTGAGCTGATCGTGGCGAAATCAATTAGACCGTGGAAATTTTACTTGTAAAAGCATGAATGAAGTTGTGGTTTCAGAGAATTTCATTGAAGAATTAAGAGAGATTCAATGAACTTAAGAAATACGGACATTAAGTTCATGTAAAGCATTGCGAAACTCTATTTCTCGAGAAAAACATACGAAAACCACCGAAGAGTTGAAAATTTCTTCGTAATTAATGATCATTTTGGGATTATAAATGTGAGGAAATCAAATTTACTAGTAGTTGGTCTCTAACTCCATCAGCATGCAGTCAGTGCTGAGAGTAAGTAAACTTTTTGTTAAAAGTGTTTTATTTATAGCCAAGTCATTAAAAAAAACTGTATAGGAAGTTTTTTTGGGGGTTTCTGAATGTAAATGAGCTGGCATGTAGAATGTCGGCTTCATATAAAAAATCACAAAATTTTCGCTTTTTTCCTCTCGATTTTTGCTTGAATAAAAGCTTCAAAGAAATATCCTAAAAAACACGAAAAAAATTTTAAAATAATATTTGAGGAGATATATAAGCATATGAAAATGGAACTTTTAAGCGCCGAAAAAAGTTTCACAAATTTGCAGTTTTTTGAGGCGTTTTTTATGGTGTTTTTTTAATCCAATTACTAAAAAATTAAAGCACCTTACAAATTTTCGAACCTTTTCTTGTTTGAGGCCTGAAAATATCTCCTTGAATATTGAATATACTTCATGAAAAATTTTCCTTCGTGTTTCTTAGGATATTGCCAGTAATTTTTATTGTAGATTTTTTATCTATCTTCTATAGTTCTTAGTGAATTTTATTAACTTTCCTATTTTGCCTCTTGAGAGGGCTGTAAGTCATTTCAATGGTCTCTTATTTAGGTTTACACCTTACTTCCATGACCCTGGGACATCTTGCTTCCAAATATATTTGGAACCAAGATGTCCGCCAAAAGCCGCCGCGACACGAATTTTTGAAACGCCCTGTATATTTTCAACCCTCACATAATCGATAATAAATATTCAGTCGAAGAATATAGGCCTTATTTCAGTTTATCCCCCAAGTAGTACATGTTATTAACTGATATTACTATAGTATGAAATGTCAAAATAGCAATCAATATCAGTGCTATAATGGCATTAAATTTAAAACTTGGTAATCGCTTTGCGTCATCGGATGACCTCGTATTCCGGAGTTGAGGGATATACAGTACAAGATTTTAAACTTAAAAGCTTTGCCAAATAGATTTTCACGATCGACTGAGAAATTGCATTTTAATAAGTTGTAAGAGAAAACAGCATGTATTCAAAGAATCACAAGAAGACATATTTTTTTTATTATTTTACTCTTTTGCTATCACCATAGAAGTTCCCTGAGGAACCAAAACTATTTTTTTGCGTTAATGGGTCAAATTTTATTTCAATCCAATTTCAGTATGAATGGTGTCAACTAGAGAGCCTGTATACGAGAGAGAGGCGACAACTCAGTATAGCGCGCGCAGATCGGTAAACAGATTTTCTGTTCGCCACAGGCGGAGTTAGGTTTCCCTCCATAGGATTAGCAAGGGACGCGAGACAAGCGGCATGATACCGTTACCACCACGCCAGAAACACGAATCTGCATTCGAAAATTGGCTCCAACCTAGAGATAGTTGTCAGTCGCCAAGTGAGCAGTAATCAGTCCAAAGTGAGCAGCAATCGGCAACCCAATTGACATGGTTGGCGGCCAATTACATCTTGATGCCACCGCGCTTATGATAAGAGTTGCGCGTTTACGATATCAAAAAAAAATCGAAATCATAAAATACTGGTGGTTCAATCCAGAGATTGTCTCATTTACTCATCTTCAATTTGATTGGTGTAAATAATCACGTCGGCTTTCCAAGAAGAGTTTAATATTTGGTTTGAAGGGTTTGGTTTCGAATCCTTTAGGGAATGACACAGAGTACTAGAACAGAGAGTCCGTCGCCATAGGCGCTATTGGAAATCGAAAAGTTGGATGAGTTTGGGGCTATTTTGGCGCTGCGATCGCAACAACGTCACGAGAGGCGGGACGGAAAAGCCTGATTGGTTGAGAAAAACTTTTTCCTTCTCCTTCGAAAATAGAAGATTGAGTGACAGCCAATCACAGGTTTGATCACTCTGTCAATCATTTAGTTGATCGTGGAGCCCTCCAACCCATCCAACTTTTGAATATATCGTTTTGGACCCTCTGTTAGGATTTTTCTCTGTGGGGAATGATCGCGCTTCAAGTATATTTCTATGAATTTTCAACTTTGTATTTTGTTTGCATTAAGTGAAGGATTGAAAATTTAAGAGTAAGGCGGTATTAACTTTAAAGACCACGACTTTGAATTGTTGGAATCGAGAAATTAACTCTATTCATGGACTAGTCGAAAATACATCAGAAACACCGGCAAGAAGAAAACACACCAAAAGGTAAAATTTTTTTGGCGGGAAAGCAGTGTAGCCAAACAGCGCCAACCCAACCAGCTTCTAGGCTTTCGCCTGCATTTCAAAAAAGATTCGTGTTTCTGGCGTGGTGGTAGCGATACAGTTTGGACAGAATTGGATGCGCAGAGACGCTTTTAAGCTAGTTGTCGCCTCTCTCTCGTATACAGGCTCTCTAGTGTCAACCTGTCACTAGTCACACCTCGCCGTTTAACTTCCGCTTTAGTCTCAGCGCGCACTAGAGACTTTTGCCAAGGCGACAGAGACAAAATTATCACCCTGGCTATTGTAAGAAGCTAGGGAGCGCGCATAGGCGATGAGACTCTTGGCACATTGCCAAGAGTCATCTCCATAGAAATACATTGCTCTCGAGTGACCTAGTGTTTATAGTCGCCGCGACAGAAGTCTTTAGTGCGCGCTTAGCCCACTGAGCTATAAAACAAACTGGAGTGACAACCTCCGATACTATAACAAGCGATTGATCGTGCCAGCGCGGAAGGTTAAATTGCCACGATTGCTCGCAGCAATCGGGGCATTCGGGACTAAAAGCAATCGGGGCAATCCCCGCATGACCATCTTTTAATCCGATCATGCCTGTTTTATAAAATATTATGAACAAAATTTAGAATGGTCGTTTCATTATGTGCATACAACTGTGCTAACAGATGGCGAAAATTAAAAGAAGATGGAAATCCTTTCCACTGTGTGATGCGGTTTCGGCACGCTAACTAGTCACTCCAGTTTGTTTTATAAATCAGTGGCTTAGCCTTAAGCTGAAAACACCGATTACTAGTTGACCAGATCATTTAATAAAAGTAAATAATATTTAGAATTAGTAATTTGTATTTTCTGATAGCTTTTATTATTTAATGAACATAAATTTATTTTTTTGTCTTAAATTTCGTTGTAAGTTCAAGATGTTTTTAAATAAAATTTATCAGTGAGGCAAGACGTCACCTTAAGATGGAGAAATAAACCCTACAATATATGCATTTCAACCAAGGTTTCAACAACGCAATCGGAGTTTCCATCGGTAAGTTACTTCCGGTTGACACCGTCCATAGTACTTCGGTCCCACGGTCCGTACTAGAACAGAGAGTCCGTAGCCATAGGCGCTAATGGAAATCGAAAAATTGGATGGATATGAGGCTATTTTGGCGCTGCGATCGCATCTACGTCATGAGAGGCGGGGTAAAAAGTCTGATTGGTTGAGAAAAACTTTTTCCTTCGTCTTCGAAAATAGAAGATTGAGTGACAGCCAATCACAGGTTTGGTCACCAAAATGTACTTCCGATCTCTCGGTCAATCATTTTGAGTTCCTCGTGGCGCCCTCATATCTATCCAACTTTTGAATATATCGTTTTGGACCATCTGTAAGGTTTTCTCTCTGTGTTCGGTCCGATCTGTCTCTGTTGCCTATTCGTTAACGTAAAATTACACAAATATCTCACACTGCTCATTCCCTCAATTCGAGATACAGGTTCCGATGACGCTAGCGTAATGCTGTTTTAAATAAGCTCGTATACTCAAACGGTCAGTTTTCGGAATCCGCAACACAGCACCTGCGTCTAAAGTTAAACTAATAAAGAAGATGTTATGATAAGTATTAACGTTACTGAGTCTTTTTCTGGAGCAGTGGTAGGTTGTTTGCATAACATGCGGCAGTTCCTAGGTTCTATCCCGGTTTTTATTTTATCAAAAATATCATATACTTTCCAAGATAAATTTTTTTTTCAATTCCTTTAACGTTCCCACTAAATACCGCCGTACTCTTTTGGACTAGAAAAAATAGAAAACTTGCTAAACAATTTCAAACTCATAGATTTAAATGTTTAACAAGATCAATAACTGTTCAGTTCAATATAAAAAAATCAGAAAAATTTGTTGATGTTATTTGAATATATGACGTTGAAAAGGGATTGGCGATATTTAGCGGAAAACGTTAACATAATTCAACCTCAATTTTTATCAACCAATTAGAGCAGACTAGGTTAAAACTGACCGCTTGGGTATAGGGTCTAGTCTGTTTTATTACTACTAGTTAATCGTTTTATCCACCCAGGTTCTTTTGATTTTCGCGGTCTTACTCATCGTCCGTCCATGTCCCTTTAAAAACCCTTCTCCTCCAAATTCCCTCTCTTCCGATTCTAGTCCTTGTGACTCGCCTCCCCCGCCTCCGCCGCCACCACCCCCTCCTCCACCACCTTCGCTCTCTTATCCCCCACAACCCCCAGCCCCACCTCCACCCTCACTCTCTTATCCCCCTCAACCCCCAGCCCCACCTCCACCCTCACTCTCTTATCCCCCACAACCCCCAGCCCCACCTCCACCCTCACTCTCTTATCCCCCACAACCCCCAGCCCCACCTCCACCCTCACTTTCTTATCCCCCACAACCCCCAGCTCCACCTCCCCCCTCACTTTCTTATCCCCCACAACCCCCAGCCCCACCTCCACCCTCACTCTCTTATCCCCCACAACCCCCAGCTCCACCTCCCCCCTCACTTTCTTATCCCCCACAACCCCCAGCCCCACCTCCACCGACACTCTCTTATCCCCCACAACCCCCAGCCCCACCTCCACCCTCACTCTCTTATCCTCCCCAACCTCCAGCCCCTCCTCCTCCTCCCGCACTCTCTTATCCTCCGCCACCTCCTCCCTCTCCTCCTAATTCCCTCTCTTCCGACGGGGATTCATGTGATTCTCCTCCGCCACCCCCTCCTCCACCTTCACTCTCTTATCCTCCCCCGCCTCCTCCTCCTCCCCCGCCTCCCGCACTCTCTTATCCCCCTCAACCACCACCCGCACTCTCTTATCTTCCTCCACCCGCGAATGCTCCCCCACCCCCACAATCCCTCTCTTCCGATTATGATGATTCTTGTGGGGACCCACCTCCTCCTCTCCCACCCCCTCCTCCACCCTCCCTTTCTCAACCTCCCCCACCACCTCCTCCTCCTCCTCCACCACCACCACCACCACCTCCTCCCCCACCTCCTCCTCCCCCCTCCCTCTCTTATCTTCCCCCACCTCCACCCCCTCCTCCTCCACCCCCTCCTCCTCCATCCCCTCCTCCTCCTCCTCCACCACCACCCCCTCCTCCTCCTCCACCCTCCCTCTCTCATCCTCCACCCTCCCTCTCTCATTCTCCTCCTTTATACGATTACGATGATCCTTGCGGTGGAGTTGCACCCCCTTCTTTATCAGATTATGGCCCAGATTTTTACGACGGTCTTCCTGATTCTCTCTCTGACTATGATGACGAACACGCTGTCCCCGACTATCCACATAGTCTTTCCTATGATGCTTATGATTACGGAGGTCGACCACCCTCTTTGTCTTCCCCCCCTCACGCTCGACTTGGATCCCGTCCACCGTCAGCCCGTCTTGGATCCCGACCACCGTCAGCCCGACTAGGATCAGGACCACCGTCAGCCCGCCTGGGATCACGACCACCGTCAGCCCGACTAGGATCAGGACCACCGTCAGCCCGACTAGGATCAGGACCACCGTCAGCCCGCCTGGGATCACGACCACCGTCAGCCCGACTGGGATCCCGACCACCGTCAGCTCGGCTTGGATCAGGGCCACCGTCAGCCCGACTTGGATCTCGACCTCCCTCAGCCCGACTTGGATCAGGACCACCTTCAGCCCGACTTGGATCTCGACCCCCCTCAGCTCGACTTGGATTAGGACCACCATCAGCCCGACTTGGATCACGACCACCGTCAGCCCGACTAGGATCAGGACCACCGTCAGCTCGACTTGGATCCCATCCCAAAACAGCTAGACTTTCCTCATATCCAAAGGGTCAGTTCGTGGGAGGCCCAGGAGGTCCTCAGTCTTTAAGTGGCGATGGTCTTTCTTCCCCCGGTCTTGACCATATGAAGGATAAGATGTATCTTAACTGCATCTGTAGGACCCAAAAGTCACCCCCTCCTCATAAACCACGCCCAAAACTTCCTAAGCCACGCCCTGTTCCTCCACCTCCTCCACCAAGCAACGAATACGATTACAGTTACGGTGATGAACTCAGTCATGCCCCTGATAGTCTATCTGATGAATATGGCGCAGACTATAACGAGGACCCCTGTGCATTTTTTGCTTCCGAAAGGAGGAAGCGATCCATTGTAAGGAAGGAAGAAGACGTGAGACAGCTGTGAGTAATAGTAACAAGAGGGACAAAGAAAACTATCAACACCTGATAACGTAAGTTACTGTATTTATGTTCTTCTGATTATGGTAAGTTATCTCATTAAGCAATGTAAGCTCACGAGTTTCTTCATCATGAACCTTTTAATGGTAGACCGCCCAAAGCTGTCATTGGAACGTATAGGGAATATGGATGATACCCAATTTAAAAAAAAAGTTCGCATATTTGCAATTTCTTTTGATTTTTTGATTAAGATTTGTGTTCTTTAAACTAAAAAAAAACACAAAACTACAAAATGACACTGAAAAATTTGCAAATATGTGAACTTTTTCTTTTTTGACCCCTAAAACAGTGCTATTTTCGCATGCTAATATCTCCGCGAATATTCAAGATATTTTGATCAAATTTTTTTCAGTGAGTTCTTCATGATGTTGGCAACAATACTTTTCTAAAGTTTTTGCTCTATCTCCTTTAGTTTTTAAATTATTTTTTTTAACTTTTTAATTTCGCCCTAGGGGCGCTGTAAGTCCTCTCAATGGATTCTCCAGTCTCACTTACCTAGGGGTAGACCTTACTTGCGTGACCCAAGGAGGCGTTGGTTCCAAATAAAATCCATACAACGTAATTTTGAAACACCCTGTATAGCCAGCCTTTTTTTAACAGGTGATACCAAATCCGTTAAAAACTATAGATGTTTTCATTCCACTGTGCATGCATGCATATGCAATGGATATTTGTTTTTAATATTTTAGTATGAATCTTATCCAAATAACAATGTCATGTTTTCTATAAATCTTTTCTATACGTCCAATACAAACTTGATGTGACATAATAAATTTTCAATCGTAGTTTTGTCGAAAAGTATGAGTGGAAGAGGTATAGTTCTTTGGGTTTTATTTTTCATGTCACTTTATGTGAAAATTCTAGATGTACGGAGTTTGGGCGGACGTTTTGGTGTGTGAAAAACCCTGCATTAGAGTACTACCTCCTCTTATTAAATCAGAAAGTGCGGGTCATCATTTCAATTTATGTGTTTCAGAAAAAGAGTTACTCCTAGTATTATATTATTGTTTCGAACGTGCTTTGATAGCAGGGTAATTTAATATATTATAAAATCTACCCAAATCCAATACAAATTTTCGCTTTTTTAATATTTATTTTTTAAAAAACCTTCACTAATCTTTATCTTTTTTAGGTGCTGATTTTATATTGGGTGGAAAAACCTTATTGGCTTCCTTTAAAGTCGGATAAAAAAACAAATACCATCACTTGCTTTAACTGTCTTGAATGTTTTTATACATCGTCAATTTATTATCCAAGTTTTCTATAGTAAATATTGGAATGATTCATGTACCATGTAAATAAAAATTTCGCTTTATGGTTATGAAATTTATATGATTATTATAGAAAATTTTAGTTATTAAAATCCTTAAATAACTATTGCATAAAAAGTTGTTTGTTCACCTACATGGATCGTTCAACGATCCCAGGTGATATACTTTCTTTACTTTGTAAAAAAAAAGTTGCTTTACCAACCGAAATTATGATTTCAAGAGAAGGTCACATATTATTTGTGGTGGTGGTAGAGTTGGACCTACGGAAAAACTTGTTAGTGTGATAAAACTACAGGATTTACTATTGACACTATTGGAAAGCTAAGAAAACACAATAAAGAACTTTTCTTACTAAAAGCGTTTTGATTTTATAACTATTATGTATATAAGAAAAAGATATCGCTGTAAAATTGTTACTAAAAATTACCGAGACATAACATGTAATGTGCTTTCAGATTCTAATCATACTTACCAACACTGATTTCGGAATACATTTATGGATTAAAAATATTTTTAAAACTCTTTATAAACATTTTCAGATGACTGTTATAACATAAATAGGTGTTATTATGATTTTTGTTTATTTATGAAAAAGAAGAGTGCTCATAAATGTGTTTATAATGCATTTATTTTTGTGTTTAGCATTTCTAGTGTTTCTTAAGTAGAATTATTATAGTTATTTCTCAAATTTTGCAGTGTGAGAAAGTATTTTTAAGTTAACCGTAAACAGAAGTCAATAGTAATAAAAGAATCAGGTAGATGATTCAAAGAATATCAAATGGGTAAGCTAAAACATTTTAACTTATTTAAATTCAAATAATAATTAGTAAATCTTATACAAGAACTTCTGAAAAAGTTTTAATGATCTAAAAGAAAAAAACGTCTTTTAAAATGAATCGTCTTTTATATTGCAAAAACACTAACTTTCAGAAAGATCTATGTATTGGAAGGGAGATAAAAATTTCTCCGACACATTGGAAGCACTTTTTTGATTACTTGGTAATAAATGACAGTTCCAAAGAAAAACTGTTTTAGATTTTCATTTGTCATTCCTCTATCTGTCAAATAACTTCATTTTCCTGACCCAAAACTCGAGAAAAACTTGCAAAAGTTATTTTTCTGATACAAAATAACCAATCAAATACTTATAAGTTTCTTTTTATGACGTAAAATGAAATTTTCTGTTATTATATTTAAAACCTTATTCATTGAGCCTTATTCAGAGAAATGAACCTCCGCCCCAAAAATTAAAGAAGCCAATTATAACATGGCAAATAATAGTAAAATGCAGTACTAAAAATTCCTTCCTCCTTAACCATAAAATAATCGAATATTGTTAATGTAAAAAGCCATTCCATGAAATAAAAATATGCTGTTTTAATTGAAATGCACATACCCCCTTAAAGGGGCAAGTCAAATTTTATTGATGATAAAATATAATTCCAAGTACCAACGTTCAAGATTCATGCAATTTCGTCATGTATGGCTGAATTTTGTTTACTTCTAATTGCATTTACGTTAACTTGACATATATGATGTGAGCTTGTGTGCTAGTAGGAATAATAACATATATTTAATTTGCATTTGAAACGAATAGAAAAGTGAAAGGTAAGTATACTAGAAGAAGTTAAATATACTTTTCCAAAAATCATAAGCAAAAACCATAAGAGAGTGAAATGTTTAAAAAAAATTACTCATTAAATGTGTTTTGTATGATTCCCCTTTTATTAACTGTTGAATTCAGGGATAAAAAATTTCTTCGACTCTTGAATGCACTGGAAAACCATTTCTCTAGAGAGCAATTAATAGAAGCGTATCTATGAATTAGAGGTTATCACAAGGTGAAAGAGCTTTTAGCATTTTAGAAAGACGGCCATTTTCTCTATCCAAATCAGAGACCACTTCATTAGAGTTTTTATCGAGCACCCTTCAAGTAAATCTTTAAGAGCCTTTTGAATCTCTTTCCACACACCTTCCTCGATGAAAAAATATCGAGTTATCCTCTTTCAGTTTTAGAACCCTCTTGATGAAATTAATTTGAATCTTCTTAGACTTGTCATTTAATCTTGTTACTTTTCCTTTAAGTTGGCATTACCCGAAGGTTTGTGTTCGTAATTTTCGTTTATAATTCATCTCTAAAAAGTGCATCTTTTAAAGCACTTCTTTGCTTTTTAGATTGTTTTTATACTTCAAAAATAAAAGTAATTTTTATAATTAAAGAAGGAGTATTGTGGCTAAGGGAAATGAGTAACTGTGGTAAATGTTCAGGGTACGTTTTGATTTACATTTCAGTACAGAAATCAACATAGATATTGGTGGAATGATGGAGGTATGTGTTCACAAAAGATCCCATAAAAGAACTCTAAAGCCAAATAGTTCGGAATAGTAGAAGAAAACGGTGGTAATCTTACTTTAAAGTAGTGATTCCCAACCTTTTTTGGTAAATGCCCTACCAAAGCCTTTCTAAATTTTCCATGCACCCCCCGGTCTCAGTGGCATATATAAAAACTTATTTTGAGAGGGAACCAAAATTATTTCTCAGCCCTCCCTCTTATATATATATATATATATTTAATAAGTCTAATGAAGCTTTTCAGAACATTTTTAGGTAGAATTTGCATGCTAAAGAACTAAATCAAATTATGAGTAATTAAATTCTAAGTACCAAGGGGGGTCTGGGTGTCCTCCCCTGCAAATTTTCGGAAATTTGACTCTAGGAGAGCAGGTTTTCAATTAGTTTGGTATCCCTAGTTGGAAAATTTTGAATACAAATTTTTGGTAAGATTTGCATTTTGGTGAACCTAATGTAAAAAAGTTTCAAATATAAGCGTTCTAAAAACAAAGAGATCTTGGGTCATCCCCCAGAAAAGGTTTGGAAATTAGACTCTAAAACAGGGTTTCAACTTGGTTTTGATACATACTGGTCCAGATTTCAGACATACATTCTCAGATAGGATAATAGGATCAGATTTTGATAAACTTCTTTTTAAAAAGTTCTTTTTTTCAATTTTCCCCCTGAATTGGCCTCTCCTGGGGGGCAATTTGGATGAAAATTTTCAAATTGCCCCCTAGAAAATGCGTGCACCCCACGTTGGGAAACACTGCTTTAAAGGAATCGCTGATGACATTCATTGTAAAAATACAGCACAAAAAAGTGGTGGAAAGAAGTTGCCCCAATATTAATTGAGGGATGTTTACATAGCGATACAGAGGAACCTTCCACAGGAATAGGACCTCCCACGGAGTCTCCAATACTCTGTTCATTTAGAATAGGCACCTGAGACTTAATGTATTAAAAGCAGTTACTAATGTAATTATCATCGAAAAATTTTTCTTGTGCAATGACAAAAGGTAGCCTAAACCAAAGTAGTTAAAATACTGTAAAAGAATCGCTCCTTGAAGTTGCGTGATCAGAGTTTTTATGCGTTTTTAAGCGTTTTTGACCCTGTTTCAGGCACCTATTCTAAATGAACAGACTATAATCGTGAAGTTACATCTCTCAATGATATTGAGGTAACTTCTTTCCAATCCCTTTTTTGTGTAAAGGGAAGTGCTACCTTAGGGAATGATTTCCTTGAGTATAAAGAAATTTCAAGAATGGATTGACCAGCTGGTTCTACAGGCATGCATCTACTAGAAATAGTCTGAGACATGTTAAGGAGATGACTTTCTGCCCATCCAATACCTCCCTAACTGTTCAAGAAGTTATAGTTGAATATATTGGGTTGTCATATAAGTTCTGTTACTTTTTACAAAGTTTCGTGTTTGAAAATTTTTTATGAAAAACTGGAAATAGGTGGAGATTTCAAACAAAGGGGATTTTGATGTATGTATATTTATGAACATAATGTGTGATTTTGGTAGTTCTCGTGATATTATTTCTTTTCAAAATGGCGGTTTGAAAAAAAGACCAAAAGCGACGATTTTCGCGTAATTTTTTTCTTTTGTTTAAAAAACTAGGAAGAACGCATAATTCATGGCTAAAAAAAGTTGTACTGTATGTTTGAAATGTTTAGTTTAAGATGTCATAGTTTCAAGATAATTCGAGTTTTAGGTTTAACTTAGGAAATTTCGGTCTCAAACATAACATCTTTGCAAGAAACTTACCTCAGTAATGTTAGTCATTTCGAAGAAATTTTCACGAAAAAAAGCATCAAAATCAATAAAAAAGCTTACGAAGTAACCAAGCATTCAAAATATGCAATATATATTAAATTATATCTGAAATTAAGTTCAGAAAGTAGCGCGCAATATTCAAGCGCGCAACGTTTCAGCTTATCAGAATTACACTCGCTGAACTTATGCTAAGCGAACAAAGCAATTATTTGCTTCATACGAAAACACTACAATAAAAACAACTCGTTGGAATTTAGAAATAAATCAATTCAATGACATTATGAAAAGATGCTTTCAATGTTTAAACCTTTGAAACAATCATTATGGTTCAAAAACATCTGCCTTTAATTTGCTTCATACCAGCTGCTTAGAAAAACAATGGGTGTGCTTTAAATAACACGTGAAATTACCAATATATGAAGCTTTAAAGTCAAAACTTCCTACCTTAAACTTATCGAATCATCTTGAAACTATGACATCTTAATCTTAACATTTCAAATATGCAGTAAAACTTTGAACCTAGCCATGAATTATTCATTCTTCCTAGTTTTTTAAACAAAAGAAAAAAATCACGCGAAAATCGTCACTTTTGGTCTATTTTTCAAACCGCCATTTTGAAAATAAATAATATCACGAGAACTACCAAAATCAGACATTATGTTCATAAATATACAGGGTGTCCCAAAAAAGACTGACACATTTTAAAAATCAATAACTTGAAAACTAAAAAAGATAAAAATATGCGGTCTTTTGCATCCTTCTTAAGGGGGCAAAGAATTTTTGCTCCCAAAATTTCAAAATTTTAGTTCATAAATGCATTAGTAGATGGCAGCACGAGAACTTTTTCTGAAATTTAGGTATAAACTATCAGCGGAATCCCTATTGCTTCGTGATAGGAAAATCGACGTTGAGAGATAGAATCGATTTCAGAATCGAATTAGATTGCTTTTTGCGAAATGCTTTAGCTGGTTGGTTGTTTGATTAATTTTTTAAGGCACAGAGGAGATATTGTTAGGAATTATTACTAAATAATCAGATGATCGGGAAATCGAACTTCTATTATTGCCAAATGGAAATTATTTTTAAGGAATGTCATGAAAATGATTATATCGTACACATGATTTCTGGCCAAGGCTGCGCCATTAATGGTTTAATTAAACTTAGGGGATTTTACACATTTTAAGTCAACGGAAACTTTTTATTGAAAATTTCTTTGTGGAACGGGGATTTTCTGCTTTTTTGTCACAGGATGTAAAAAAATATTTTAAGTTTTTAAGGAAAAATCGAAATTTTAGAATCTTTCAGATAACATGCAATAGAGGGAATATTCAATTTCGACTTGGTGTTTGAGTATTGCTCCAATTAGACTAAAGACTAAATTACAGTAATATTGAAACTGCATTTATGTAAGGTATTTAAGAAATATATGAAATAAGCAAGAATTTGGGTGAAAATGTGGAAATTCTTAAACACTGAGCCAAACTTGTGCAAATGGTTAACTTAGCGTTACGCTAACTTTTGAATTCAAATGCGGGTTCAAGGGGGTCATGAGACAATGCCTAAACCTTAATCAATTTAGAATATTTTTATCCATTTTCAGACATTTCTTTAGCTTTTGTTTAAGCTTACAGCCTCGGCCTATAAAATTATTTCTCAGAGTTTTTGAAATACCTAAACGTTCAAAAAGTATTTTAAGCAATTAAAAACAAACTTTTATTTGGAAATTAAGACACATATTTTTTATTAGTAAAACCCTAAACAAAACACAATATCTTTCAACAAACGTAACATCCGCCCGGGCGTCGTTCCCGGGGGCGGACGCATCCCCCACCTTAATAATTAGGAACAATGTTTAGAAAAACTTTATTTTTAACTTTTGAGGAAGGACAAAGTTTTATGAATATGTTTTTCCAACATTCAATCATAAAGGATGGTGGCAGTTTACCATGGCACCTAACATAAGAGGGGTGCATAAAAAGGGAGACGGACTGCCCATGATTTAAAACATTTTTTTTGAATTGGTTAAAGCCAGTGGCCAGTGCTGAGTTTGGGGGACATTATTTCAATAAAAAAATTGAAGAAGTGCTTTATAATACGGCGAGCCCTTATCCAAGAAAAAAATCCAGCTACAGCACTGATTGAAGCATAGTAATTTGATTTTGAAATTGTATAATCATAAAGCACTAAAATGAGTTTGACCCTGTTTTAAGAGGTCAAATTTCAAAAAATTTTCTGGGGCTGGACCCCCCCAGACCCCCCTTTTTAGTTGAAAGTTAAAAGCAATTCCCAAAAACCTGAAGTGAAAGTTTATTAATTGATTCACAAAACCACCTTAAAATCACTGGGCATTATTAAATCTTTAAGCGAAGTAAAAAAATTTTTAAGGGTAGATAATCATGATTTTGTAAAATCCCTCTGTTGAGGAATCAAAAATCCTTGAATTACCCCATTTTCAGTAGCCGGCGACTCACCATCTTCCTACAGCCCCGATACCCCCTTATCTTCAGGTCCCCCATAAAAACACTTGAACACTCCTTAAATAAAAGTACAAGGAGTGATCGCCGTGACTAAGAGTAAAAAACTCGTAGTAAAAAAATTACCCTCGATAATATCGGTAAAATCCGATAAATTACAAGTGATACACAACGGATTCAGAATGGAGATCCTCAAATGCACTTAATCTTAACTAAATTGATTTCCAAAGCACATCATCTAATATTTTTATTCCCGCAATTTAAAGGATAGATTTGGATTTCCACTTATTAGAAGAACTTAATGCGTATATTAAACAAAAATAATTAGTTGTTTGGAGTTTCATGGCGCATGATCCACATCAGGATAAAACAAAATCAAATTCAGTAATTTGAAAAACATTCGCTGAAATGCGATGCGAGACCTGTCTTACGGGAGGATTTCAGTTAGGTTTAGTTGTCAAACTAATTCAAAGCGTAATCCAAATCTTGCTGCTTTCCTTCGATCAATTCTTAAATCTTCCCAGAATCGAAAAAGATTCTTTCATAATCGAACAACATTCGATTCAATGAATCGATCTTTTACCCTAACTTTGGTTTTCCTATCACAAGTTAACTAACAGGGATTATTCCAATACTTTTTCCCTTAAGTCCCTCAAAAATTCTCGTGCTGCCATCTAGTGAAAAATTTAGAACTAAAATAAAAAAATTCTGGGATGAAAATTCTTTGGTCTGAGAAGTAGGGGGCAAGAAACCGCACATTTTTATCTTTTTTAGTTTTTGAGTTATTGATTTTTAAAATGTGTCAGTCTTTTTTGGGACACCCTGTACATATATCAAAACCCTTTTTGTTTGAAATCCCCACCTATTACCAGTTTTTCATAAAAAATTTTCAAAGACAAAACTTCGTAAAAGTAACAGAACTTATGGGACAATATATATAGTCACTATTTAATTTTTAATTTATTAGCATTTTTCTTGTTTTACATACTGAAAATTATTTTATACCACATTTTTATTCTGTTATTTTAGTATGTCAAATTTTATGCTAAAGTGTGTTTCTTTGTAAAGAATTAATTTACGATATTACTAAATGAGATTTGTGTGAAAAAGTTATTACAAAATAACCGTTTGATTTATCAAAGAAATCCTGTTAGCTACGCAACCTTAAAACCTCTGTAGTTTTGTGGAGAAATAACGTTAGAACGGAATCTATATTCGGGACTACATATTCTGTATAGGGTCTGTTCTGTATTCATTGGGGTTTCAAAAAAATCAAGATAAGAACATGACGAAATAACATATAGAACTGCAGGGTTTTTTTTCCAAAATAAAAGACGTTGAAGTTCAAACTAGTTATAAAAAACTAAGGAGGATTTTTTAGATTTCAGGGATTTTTTTAAGTTAAATAGGTGCTTTCATTATTCAGTTGTTTTTTTTTCATTATTGAATGGGTTCTTTCCAAATTTAGGACGTTTAAAGTTCAAACAAGATTTAAAAAATTAAGGAGGATTTTTGGTACTACTCCAGAATCCCAGCGCAAGCGATAGAGTCCCAATAATGATGCAACCAGTGCCAAACGGAAATCACCGCTTGTAACCCTTTGGTTGTAAAAAATAACAACAATGTCATTCCATGAAACTTTTTATTTAAAAATTAAACACTCAAATAAAAATATTTTAAACTATACTTACCAGTTTTAAAACTTTAAATTTCGTTAAAATATATTTTAAGATTATTAATATGATTTTTAAACAGACTTATATACAGTTTTTCTTTTAATAACTTATTATTTACATTATGTTTTTTTGTAACAATGGGGTAAGCGGATCTCTTTTTGAGCAGAAATAAAGCTATTTTAGAAAAAAAACATCATTTCAGCTATTCAGCTTTCTGTTTCGGAAGGCCATGTGTGAGCTGTCGCCAAAAAATCTGCTTGGCGAGATTTGCGCCGGCTTTCTAGAGAAGTACCGGATTTTTTTTAAAAATTTCAGCGGGTTTTTTCAAAGTTAAATAGATTTCTTTCAATATTGAATGGGTTTTTTCAAAGTTAAGGATTATTTTTTACATTTTAGTATTTTTTTTCAAAATTTAAACCAGGAGCCCTAGTCTAAGGGCATGCGAAAGATCTGGAGTACGAAATGTGACGTCAAATTGACGTCACGTTCGTGGCACTTCCGCAATCGCTAGTCTCGGGGCTTTTCCTCCGTGCGCATGATATGAAGCCCAATACGAAACTTCCGGCCTCCTCGCATGAAAACTTCCGCTCCGATTAGCTGGCGAGAAGCTGTGATCCGCACACGAAACATGGCGACGTCTGCGATAGAAATCGCAGTGTCGTAAAATTTTTTAAAGATGAAACGGGGAAACGGCACAAATCTGAGAATGTCTGAGAAGAATCAAAGAGCGGACTACGGATAGCGGCTGTTGGAATAAATTCATCGTTTGAGAATTAATGGAGCTCCGGATGGTAGTTGCCGGTATTTCGGAAGGAAGGGTGAGAAATCCTAACCAATCAGATCGCGCTATTCTTTTCGCCGATAAATTGGTTTGTGCGCATGCTCGAGTTGGCGGCAGAGATTTGGCGAGAATTTGGCTTCTTTGGAGGTACTGAGTTTAAAAAACGTAATTTCAACCGAAATGATGTGCAGCCGTGGCTCAGTGGGCAGGACGCACGGTTGCTGTACCAGTGGTCGTGGGTTCGAATCCTAGTAGACGCTTGTTTTATTTTACCAAATTGATACTTGATTTAAAGATTTTAGATTTTGTTTAATTAATTATTATAATTTTTGTACTTGATTTAAAGAATTTAGATTTTATTTAATTAATTATTTCCATTAGATTTGAAGATTTTGAGAAAAGTTTTGTAGTTATAATGTGAATATTTTAAAATTTGATAACATTATTTAATTTAATTAAAGAATTTAGTATTAATAAATTAAATGAAAATTTGTTAGAATTTTTTATTATATTTAAAAATTTTGAGAGTTTTGTGTAGTTATAATGTTAGTGAATAAATTTTGATGTCCTGATGTTCATAATTTTAAATATTTTAATATATTAGGGATCGTTTTACAATAGTTTCCTGTGAAACTATTGTAAACTATTGTATACTATTTCCATCGGGTCCAGAACTGTTTTTTGAAAAACAACTAACCAAGTCAACCAAAGTATACAGCACAGTTTGATACCTAAGAGAACGTCGCCAAGTTAGCGATTCCTTATAACTATTGGAAAGCTATAGTAAACCTAAACTGCGTCATGCGCTACGTAATCGGAATAACGCTCTGCGATTGGTTAGGATTCTTCTCCCTTCCTTCTGTATTAACGTCTAGTCCGGATGGTGGCCTAGGCCTACCTCTTCAAGTTCATGTAAGTGCATTTTAGAAAACCTCTTGCCTTATTTTTTGGTTTAATAATTCTTAATTCCATCAATTTCACCTACTATTTGAACAGAAAATCCTATCCCCTAAGAACTTTCCTCAAACCATGTGTAATATTTATAGTAGTAATTATTACTTCCGTTTTAAAAAATGTGATCAATACTAAAACTCTAATCTGTAATATTTAGGGGAGAGGAGGGAGGAATGGGACAATTTTCACTAAATATTTTTTTATTCATTATCCCCTGCTTATTCATAGATGCAAATGGTTGGATAATAAACTTGCATGTTTTAACTTAATTTTTTAAAAATGTACAGTTCTTAAATATTGTTTAATTTTATCACTTTTGATCATTCAAATTAACAAGAATTTTGTCCCATTCCTCCCTCATGGGTGGGAGGAGTGGGACATGAGTATGGGAGGAGTGGGACACTTTTGAAAAATAAAGAAAATTAGTAAAATGTAATAATGAGAAAGGGCCTAGTATTTTACCTACTATTCTTTTAACCTTTGCCCACATTTTTAAACAGCTTTCAATCTTATATCTATTATAGAATAATTTTTAAAAAATATTTAGTACACTTGAACTCTTTCTCATGGTGTTAAGAATCAATAATTGAAATACAATGTAATACTTGGAATTGTTAATTCAAGAAAAGAAAAGCATTTCAATTGAAGTGATAGAAAGCTATCAGAAATTAATATTTTCAAATTTTGTTTACATTTTTGCAGATTTTGTTTACATTTTTCAGAGTGTCCCATTCCTCCCTCCACACATTGCTTTTAAAATATAACTTGTCACATAAACTATGCTGGTGTTAGGCTTTATGAAATTGCAGATTAGCATATATTATATCTTTTAGATTACAATGGCATTATATAATGTTTGTTCTACAAATTACATGAGAAATGAAATAAAACTTAAGATAGACTGGAAATTTACTTTGGAGGTGGGAAAATCAAATTTTTACAACTATAAACAGAAACTTGCTGCTGGATAAACTAAATGGAGGAAATAACAAGAAGCTATAAGAAGGCCATCTAATGACCAAATTGGAAATAAAATAAACTGATTTATTTTTCCATAATTTCAGCTGTCCCACTCCTCCCACTGTCCCATTCCTCCCTCCTCTCCCCTACCTACAATTGTTAGCTTTAGGTTGTTTTAAAATACTTCCAAATCCTCCCCTAAGACCTTTCCACAAACCATGTGTAATATTTATATTATTTAGTAATTATTACTTCCGTTTTAAAATATGTGATCGATGCAAAAACTAAACTAATATTTATGCTTAAACCATTGTTAGCTTTAGGTTGTTTCAAACTAAAAATGTCCTTAAATTTGCTATCACCCAAATTTCTTCTCTTAACCTTAGCTTTTAAAAAGATACAAAAGCTATTTTTTCAGTTTTCATTTATCTTAGATATCCAAGATTATAGGAAAATTATGTATTTTTGTGTCGCAGGTTCTTGCTGCTTGCTTATGATGTTCTATGGTAGAGGTAGCTACCAAAAAGATATATCACTTTCTCCTAATATACATATTTTTTCATTTTAGGGGACTGGTTTTCATCCTTGAGTTGTGGCTGATGACACGGTTATATTCAATCCCTCCCATTCCTCATCTGAGTTCAGCCATAGAGAGATGCAAGGTGTTTTTTAAATACAAGATTCATATTCTTGTCCAAGCACAGGGTGCTGTCTACAAGCCCACTCCAGCAGGCAAAATCAGTGTTGTGTACACAACATGTGTAAACAAATGTGAATGTACCTGAAGAATAACGATTCTAGTGCTTCTTATTTCTACGAGCCCACTCCATCAGGCTTTATCAATGCTTGTGGGACATTGCATGATGATAAGTGTATATATGAACAGCGCACTCCAGCAGGCAAAATCGGTTCTTGTGTGATATTGCACAACATGTGTAAACAAATGTGCATGTACCTGAAAAATCTTGCAAAGGTTCTAGTGCTTATTTATTTCAACGTGCCCACTCCATCAGGCTTTATCAATGCTTGTGGGACATTGCATGATGATAAGTGTATATATGAACAGAAATGTACCGAGTACTACCTGAAGAATCTTGAAACGATTCTAGTGATTCTGAGGATGAAATTGATGATCAAGTTGCTGTAAACAACACTTCCAAAATTTCTAAATATTTTTATAACCTGGAACAGCTTTCCTCTACGGGTATGGCGACTTTCAATCCACTTGGCGCTTTTAGAGGACGCCAAGTGGCCATATATCGATACCACGTATCCAAGGGGTTATCGCCGTTGGCTAATTTCAAAAATCGACATACCCGTAGAAGAAAGCTGTTCCAACAATCTTTTAGAACTTAACTTTGAAAAGCATTGTGAAGCAAAATGGTCATTAATTTCATCCTCGGAACATACATTACAAGAAAGCACCGTTTGTTTGTTTCTCATTTGTACCACTTTTCCATTTATACTTAGTTTTTGTAAGTTCCTATTCATTTTAATGCAAAAATTATTTGGTTTAATTCTGTTAACATTCCTGCTAAATATCACCATTATCTTTTACTTTTGGACACCAATAAGTAGAAAACCTGTTAAATAATTTAAAACTCGTAGATAAAATGTTTAATTAGATCAATAACTGTTCAGTTTATCATTAAAAATCCGAAATATTTGAGTATGGCGATCAAAAATAATGGTGATATTTAGCGGGAACGTTAATGGAATTGAACCAATTTTTTTAAAAACAGCTATGATAAGTCGACCAGCCGCCATGTCATGTTTAACTATTGTTCAAATGGCGACACACAACCACATGGATCTAATTTGAGTTGTGGGTAAACATGGCAGCTGGTGTACTACTCTTATCGAAGCTGTGCCATTATTTCTTCACACGACACGCAATATCGGTTATACACTACAGTATTGAACCAAATACCAAGGTGTGACGCTTCAAATGAAAATATACATGATTTAATTTGTAAATATTGACGGTTTAGATTTAGAATCCGAAATTTATCCGCCAATTTGCTTAGCAAAATTAAAATCCGACAATTCGATTTCCAAAACCGAAATTCCACATCTTTTTATACTGAACGCTAGTGTAGCCTAGTACTAAATTTAAGAAAAATATTGGAAATTTTTTTAAATATTGAAGTAATATGAAAATTAGTTAAGATTTAAGCTAAATTACTATGAATCTAGCATATCGAATCCTAGATCTTGGGCTATACCCTATCTTAGGTCATGCGCCATATAAACCCAACCAACATAGATCTCGGGAAGTAGAAGCCGATGGTCTCACTCTACTTAAAAGGAAGAAAAATTTAGGTATAAAATTTTTGTTTACATTTTCGGCCAATTTTTTGTCTGTGTAATCACATGTATGGACTTATTATTTACTTTTCTAGGCATACTCTCAACAGTATTTTGAAACTCAGTTTAAGAAGTTTGTGTTGATTTCTGCCTTGGGAATAATGCTATGCTATCTCAGTTGTAGATTTTGACCATGGTCCCCCATTTCTTAAATGTCACGGAGGCTCAAACATTAGAAGCATTGTGTTGGTTAAGTTGTTAAATAGGGTGTCCCGAAAAAACCGAAATTTCTCTGATCGCTTAGCGGTAGTGCGGAAAAGTTGTGAACTATCATCACTAAGAAGGGCCTGCAATATTAAAACTGTGGGTCAATATCTTCTGTTTCCCCAAAACGCCTAAAGTTCTGAAAATTGGGCTAAAAATGACCAAACTTCAAAAAATCAATAGAAGCTACAAAATATTGTATTTTTTTATAAAATTAACAGAAAATCCTCCCCCGGAGAAGTTAGAACTAACCAAAAAATCATGTTTTTACTTGACGGGTTGGTCGGGGAAGCTACCAAAAAGATGTGGCAAACAGCCGGTTCATCGCAACAAGCCAAAAATCTGTCAGCCGGTCGATAGATTGTGTTTCGAGGGCCATAGTGAAGCAACTGATGCCTCAGGAATTCCGCTTTCCATCTATCCAGGAGCAAGATGCTATTAAACATCGGATATATCAAAAGACGGATTTCCCAGGCTTCTTTGATGGCACTTTCGTGAACATAATCTGTCCATCGGAAGACAGTGTTCTTGTTTGACCAAACAGTTTTGTGAATCGCAAAGGTGATTTTGCGATTAATGTCTTATTAGTAAGCATGTACCTTTTTTATTACTTCCTAATTGTATGATTAATAATATGTTTGTAAACCCATTCTACTTTTTAAATTTTAGAATACAATTTTGAAGTAGTCATTAAATATTTCGCTCCTGCTCTTGCATTAATTAACTTGAATTCAGTGATTTTAATTAAAGTGCAAAATGTAGTTTTTAGTTGAAGAGTTTTTAAAAGTCTGTGTAACTCGACACTTTATAAAACAGCTTTCTAGTGCTTTAAATTTTATAAACGGTGCTTTACTGTATTTATAATTTAAATTTTATTTAAGAATTCTACCAGGGTTCATACTTTATCTAACATAGTAAAATTCACAAGCAAATTAAGTAATTATTTACCTTTAACGATGCATGTTACAAGTAGAAGGATTTCAGAACGAAGTATGGAGCAAGGAATTGAAAAATTGGTTAGAATTTCACATTCAATGGAGTTTTGTCAGTTAAAAAACTAATTATTTCCCCCAAATTGATAATAAAACTTTGTTTTGCTCTCGGAGAGATGTTTTTTTAGGAGTCGGAGGATAAAATCAGGAGATAAACAGAATTTTCAGGAGTTTTAAGGGGTCTTAAAAAAATAAAGAAAATTTCAGGACTTTTAAGAGGTGTATGAACCATGTTCTACTTTATTTATTATTTAAATTACATTTATTTATTAATTACAATTTCTTCTTGTAATGGTGAGCCACCATCTGCAAGCTCTTTGATTTGTATATTTTGACAAACTTTCTTTACTTAAATTAAATTTTTCTATGAATTCATGGATCAAAAGTGAATGAAAAGTATCATCCCTGTCATTAATAACACATAAAATACTTTCTAGTCTTTCAAGCACTTGTATATATAAAACAAACTATCTAGGTTTTTTAAGAGGTTCCTATTTTGTGAAAATTTTTATGTGAATTTGTGAAAATATGTTCAAAAAATTAGTAAATTATTTAAATCTAAGAAACAAAGGAAAATTAAATCTAGAATGGCTAAAAATTTAACTATAAGAAGATTATAGCTTCCTTGAGAACTTTTTACAAAAATGTATTTTGTGAAGGTACCTTTATTACTAAAACTAAAATTGTGAAAGTACCTATTTATGTAATGGTGAATTTGTGAAGATACCATAAAACGGTAGTAAAAGTGCCTTGAACAGACGACTGAAGATATATTTTAAAAATTGAAAACAATAAATAAGAATTAGATTTACTATTTGTTTGGGTTGTCATTACTTATATTTTGGTTTGCAATTAGTTCAATTTTACATTTAAGATTTTGATATTTTTAGATCTACAGTGTTTAATTACTACAGACATTTCTCTTTACAATTCAAATGTTTCGTATCAATATAACGAGGCATTGCTCAGACCTCGGGACTTGTGGTCACACAGCCTGATATTTCAAAAAAAAAAATTATGGTTACACTTACCCTACTTCATCCTAACATGTTAAATTTTTGTTGACCCTAATGATGTTTGAGTTCCATAACTTTTTAATTTCACTGTCTTAAAATATATGCATAGTTACTTAAAATTTTTTAAAATTTAAGTCTAATCAGGCTGTTGAAATAGTCATGCCCCTAATTAAAATATATAATAATATGTTTACTGTTTTACATTGGATATTACAAGAAACCTGTACATATTGAATCTACTTTACAGACTTTCACCCGGTTATAGCATATATTTTCAGTGGTCCTTTTCCATGTTGGGGTTGAGAAAAATGAAAAAACGACTCCTTCGACAGGCCCGCTGCTGATGCTGTAAGTAATTGTGGGAAGCTCACCTTTAGCGAGATTTTCTAAATAGAGCACTAGATATAAAAATTAACTGCTGCTCACAATAAGAGACAAGTAGGTACACATTTACACAAAATCAATTTATTGGCAATTATTTCTTAATTAGTAAGCTATAAACTCAGCTGCTTGTTTGCTTCCTCGTGCATCAGATGGAGGACAACACTTTGATCCTCCAGTCCTTGACCTTTTTTGTTATTCCAAAACTAAAAATTGAATATTGAATTATAAAACAACTTTTTTTTAAAGTAACGTTATTGTAAGAACCAATTATGAAAGACTGGTGGATTTCATTAGAAAACTAAAGAATCAATTGAAATAAAAATTTCCTACATAAAAAATGATCATGAATTTGATTTCAGTACAATTGCAACAAGATCAGCAAAAATCTATTTTTAACAGAAAATATGAAAATGTCCTTAAAAAATTAAGTTAGAATTATAATACACACCTTGGGCTATCAAAGCCTTGTTAATATAATAGTAATTATATAAAGTTCATTAACATTTAATAATTTGAACACAACTAAATTAACATACTCTTATCAACTTGATTAAAACATAACCTACTTTTATCCACAGTTTACCAAATTTCTTGGCCCCCTGAGGATCTCCATTCAGGAGTTCAGCAGCTCCTTTTTAATTTTAATGATTAAAAGAAAAAAATAATCCAGTATTTAAAAATTTAAGAAAAGTAAATTAAATATTTCACACAAATTAATAAAAACGAGAAGAAAATCAATCAGCAAAGTCAACAAGAAAAAAAGCGCGAAAAAACCGATTACGATGAAAAATATCGTGGAAAAGGAATTTTTTCATTGGTTTTCTTTGTATCGAAAGTAGGAGGAGCATAATTTCCTCCGCATGCATGTTCGCCTCGACTGCCAATTCGTATCGTAGCCTTTCTTGTGCCCGAGACTTGCCCTTTCAGTGAGGATGCGAAAAAGAGATACGGAAATGGCGTCCGAGACGGAGCGCTCCGCATCTGACGTCACGATCCGCACTCCAGATCTTTCGCATGCCCTTAGACTAGGGCTCCAGGTTTCAGTAATTAAGGGGTGTTTTTAACATTTCAGTGGGTTTTTTCGAAGTATATAAAAAGTTTCAACTTTGAAAAAACCCATTTAACCATAAAAAACGGACATTATTTTGACAGAACACATTTAACATAGAAATAACTCACTAAAATTTGAAAAAACCCCACTTACTATGTAGTAGAAAACCACTTAATTTTGAAAAAACCCAAACTTTTTTCCAAAAAAACCATATAAAACTGGAAAAAAACCAGTTTTATATGGGTTTTTCAGGGTTTTATTGAAAAAACCCGAAAAAACCCAACCCACTTGGTTTTTAAAAAAAAACCCGGGTTTTTGCCAACCCTGATTTAAACACAAAAATTACAAGAGTTTTCTGGTGGCATAATTAATAGAATCCTAGAAGTGGGTTCGAGTTGGCGCCTCTTAGCGAATTTTTTATCGCCAACTTCACTTCGATACTTGGGCGTGTAGCATATTTAAAATTTGTATTATTATTTTTATTATTGTTGTATTCATTTTATTTTTATTAGTCTAGTAACTGGATGTACTAAATTTATGTTTTAATTTTATGCACGGATGGCATCACTGGTCGGTGTTCAACAGGTTTTGTATTTTACAACGTTTTTATTAGGTCGCTTTCAATCTTGTCTGTCCGTCCGTCTGTCTATCTGTCTGTTCGGGAGGAATTTAGTAATCAATTTTAAACATTCTTTCCCATGAGCTAGAGACTTGAAATTTTGAACATAGTTCAGATCTGGATGACAATACGATATTATCTCGTTAGTTCGGTTCAATTTGCTGTCCCTGAACCCCCGGGGTTACTTAAAGTTTAGAAGTTCAACTATAGGACCTTATTGTTAAAAAATCATTGTTGTGCAGTTTCCCTCCTCTCGTTATCAAGATGGCTTTAGAAGTGTTGTATATAATATTAGTAAAATGAAAATTTAGTAATACACAGTACATGTAGTACTTCATGTATTGCAAGTTTTGTATTTGTAATACATCTAAGGGACTGACTTTATTAATTAGTTACTGACAAGTTTCTCACCAATATATTTAAAAACCAGAAAATATTTAATGGAAAAAACCTTTTTAAAGAACAACGTTTTTAAAATGCACTAAAAAGTATAAAATAATTTTTTGCAACTCCTTGTAAAACGAAAAACGTGGGGATCATGCATTAGGTATTTAATCCAACTTAATTTCATCATTAATTTAAATAATTTTTAACTGTGGATATAATGGTAAATAGAGTGACAAGAGTAGTGGCTGTAAATATTATTGCATGATCCCCACGTTTTTCGTTTTACAAGGAGTTGCAAAAAATTATTTTATACTTTTTAGTGCATTTTAAAAACGTTGTTCTTTAAAAAGTTTTTTTCCCATTAATTATTTGAAATAGTATTGATGTTTAGTTAAAAAATATTACTTTTTATGTATACTTGTTTTTTATGACTCCAATACGCTACAGGCGCACATTGGCGCTTCGCTTGGCCACTCGCGACTAAACCCACTTCTAGACTATAACCCGAAATTAATAAAGGATTATTGTTTTTGGCGTGGGGGTAACGATATATTCTCATTCATTGTGCATTTTCATTCATTACATTTAGCTATAATATGAGGCAAGTATTCTAGCGAGTAGCCACACCTGTTAATTTTATTTTTGAAATTTTTTTACATCCATTGATATTTTTTTGTAGATCTCCAATGTCATACCAAATTTGTCCTTACTTTTTCACAATCAAATATATTTTATTTTGTAATTTTAACTATCTAAATCTTTGAAGCATAAAAGCCACGCTCGTTCTATTCCGTCATTAACGCCAAAACTGTATAAACATCGACTAAATTGCAAACCAACCGATAACAATATACCTTTATACCAATGAAAACAGAAGTAATTGGCAATATTTTAAATATTTCGAGACAGATACCGGGCTTGAACCATCAAATTTTAGAGGATTTTCTGGAAGATGTAGATTTATCATTAGTATTTCGATTCCTTACATGAAAAAAAATAAATAATTGTTTGAACTTAAAATCCTTATTCTAACTAATTTAGTAGTTAATCTATTTCTTTTTTTGTGATTCGTTTTAAAACATGCCTTCTTTTAAATTTCATAGATATTGTGGTGGTAATAAAAAGCTTAAAAAATAAGCCTTCATTTTTTAACGCTATTTAATTTTTCCACAAGTGATAACTCGAAAGTATTTGGTTCATTCTAAATTGCATTACAACAATGTAGATTGATGCTCAAAAGAATCCTAATTTACTTCAAATTGAATCGAATTGGTTTAGTCCTTGATCTACCAGTTCCATTAATTAGTTTGTGTTAAAATTTTATAGAAATACCTTAATTAAATAGGCAACCATTTAATCCATTTGGAGCAAATTAGTATTTATAACATAAATAGTTTCTTTGTTTTAGGAAATTAATAGAACGGATAAGTCTAGACTGCGAGAATCAATCACACTAATTAAAAATGCTTAATATGTAATTATAGTTGTTTCAATTAAGAAAATGCTTAAATTTCTTTTAGTTTAGTGAGGATTTTAAACATGTAGTCGAACTTTTTAGATAGTTGGACGTCCTAAAATTCTTACTCTTTGAAACTTACTCTTTTTTATTTCACAGAAGGGCACTTGTGTAGAAGTAGAAGTAGACTTGTGTAAAAGTAGACTTGTTGCTTGCTAGAAAAAAATAGCCGCATTGTCGTCTTCTTCTTCCCATTTAAGTCTGTTTATTTTATAATTGAGTAATTGAGAATATTAACAGAAACATATGCTGACTTATTTTATAATTTAAAGTTATCAATGAGCAAAATAACTATAACTAAATTTCTAGAGTCACGCATTGTTGAAGCATGACAATAATGTTCTTGCTGTTTTCAATAATGATTACCTGGAAAGATATGTTTTTAACAATCAGTTGCTTTATCACATCAACGACGAAACTATAACCACAGAGTACTAGAACAGAGAGTCAGTCGCCATAGGCGCTAATGGAAATCGAAAAGTTGGATGGATGTGGGGTATTTTGGCGCTGTGATCGCATCTACGTCACGAGAGACGGGGGAAAAGAGCCTGATTGGTTGAGAAAAACTTTTTCCTTCTTCAAAAATAGAAGATTGAGTGACAGCCAATCACAGCTTTGGTCACCAAAATGAACTGCCGATCTCTCTGTCAAACAACTATAACAACAACTAAACAACAAACCTCGAGGCGCCCTCATATCCATTCAACTTTTGAATATATCGTTTTGGACCCTCTGTTAGGATTTTTATCTGTGACTATAACTGCAGTACTTGAATATCTTGCATTTTAGTAAACGTAATTAAATAATTTAATTAATTAATTTAATTAGTTTATGTAATTAAACGCCAATTTTAACTTTTTTCATTTATATTACCTCATGATGGTTTCATTTATATTGACTCATGATTTGACTGAAAAATAATCCATTTACATATATTTCTCTTACGTGACGCTGACATTTGGCGGTATTTGTTTTCTCCCGTTGGCAACGGTTGGTTTGTTTTGTTTACGTTTCGTAAATTTAAAAGCAATCTGAAGATTAATTTAAGTAGAGCTAGAAATTATTATTCCAATCTGTGACGGTTCTAGCTGGGCAATTCCACGGGTAACTGACTGACATTTTTTAAGAAAAACGCATAGTAGTTTGTTATTTTCTTCCCAAAAATAAATGATAAAAAATACTTTCCACCCAGTTTATTGCTTTCTTGTTAGCTTAATCTAATGGCACAATTAAATTTTCAAAATATCTTTTTATTGATTTTTTTTAAAATTTTAAACGACATGGTAACTGACTGACATTTGTGAAACATTTATGTCAGTCAGTTACCTTGTTGTTTAAAATTTTTAAAAAATCAATAAAAACATATTTTGAAAATTTAATTGTGCCATTAGATTAAGCTAACAAGAAAGCAATAAACTGGGTGTAAAGTATTTTTTTATCATTTATTTTTGGGAAGAAAATAACAAAATACTAAGCGTTTTTCTTAAAAAATGTCAGTCAGTTACCCGTGGAATTGCCCAGCTCCAAGCAGGAGTATTTACAATTGTGTTTACAAAGAAGTTTTAGAGGAGTGATTAAATAATGGGGTAAGTAAAAGCATCCATATCAACTTTTAAGTATAACATATACACGTTAATAGTACTCATCTGATATATATTTTTGGCTGATTTATGGTACCTTTTCTTGGCTAATGCAACAGTACCCATGAATTTGATAAACACTGTATACATATTTTTCATACACATATTTAATGTTTCCCTGCTGCATGTTACTATTTACAAAACTATATTTTAACCAATAAATTAAGTTGGTAATGAATCTCAGCTAGGCTGTACCAGCGTATGGCGAGCGAGAGTAGTGAGCACAGGATTGCGAAGCAATCCTAGGGGAACTGCGTCAGCAGTTCCCGGGGGTTGGCGAGCGATAGCGAGCAGGGGGTGATAGCCCCCTAGTAGGAATATAAAACCCAATCATTTTACCAAAGAGTTTAGTACCAATAATGAACGAGGTGAAATATTACTGTGTGAGATAATTGGCACGAGATTTAATAACATAAATAAAAAGCGATTTTAAATATTATTCATTAAAGTTTAACAACTTAATTTATGAAGGAAAACTTTTTCTTCTATTTCTTTGTAAAATGGATAAAAGTTTTAAAAATTATCAGATCTATTAGTTTTAACATTTTTTATTTGACTTTCTAAGTATTTTCTAAAAAAAATTCCTTTACAGAAATAAGATTTTTGAAATAAGATCTGCGCACAACACAGATTGTGAGAACAAATATAAACTGTGTGATGAAACAAATTAATTAATGTGATACAAAAGAGCCAAATTTTTGTAAATAAAAAAAGTAGTTATCCCCTTTATTCAACTTAATTATAAGTATAAACTTCATTAAACTTATGGGGTGGATTCATTTAGAATTCCTCTATTTTGGACAATTCAAAAAGGAAACACTGGGGTAACGCCAAAGGCGATAAAGGAAAAATAGAATTGGAAGATTTTAAAAACGTATGTGGGTTTGATATAAATAAGAAGAATATAAAACGATTAAAAATTATATTATTGGTATAAAAATATTTCTATAAGATGACCTCAGGAGTGATTAATATGTGAAACCCCCTGGTGATGAAATGGATTGTTCAAAACATTCGGTTTATTTTGAATTCCTGTTTTTTTATCTCGCTTATACAGGGTGTTTCAAAATTGCGTTGCACGGCTTTTATTTGGAAACAACGCCTCCTAGGGTCACGGAAGTAAGGTCTACTCCTAGGTAAGTGAGCCTGGAGAATCCATTGAGAGGACTTACAGCGCCCCTAGCGGCTAAATTAAAAAGTAAAAAAAATAATTTAAAAACTAATGGAGATAGAGCAAAAACCTCAAAAAGAGTATTGTTGCCAACGTCATGAAGAACTCACTGAAAAAAATTTAATGAAAATATCTTGAATATTCGCGGAGATATTAGCATGTGAAAATAGCACTTTTTCAGGGGTCAAAAAAGAAAAAGTTCACATATTTCCAAAATTTTCAGTGTTATTGTGTAGTTTTGTGTTTTTTTAGTTGAAAGAACACAAAATTTAATCAAAAAATCCAAAAAATTTGCAAATATGCGAACTTTTTCTTGCGAACCTTACTTGCGTGACCCAAGGAGGCGTTGGTTCCAAATAAAATCCATACAACGTAATTTTGAAACACCCTGTATTACTGACCACCCTGACTGTATTATGATGATAAGTTTGAAGTTGAAGAATAGTTTTCAGTTTTTAGATGAATTACTTTTGAACATATAAAAAAATATTTTAAACATTTTTTAAAAGAATTGGTGCATTATGTCAACAATTTCGAGAATTGACAATGCAAAATAAATAAAGCAAATATTTATTGGTTGAATTGTTTAACACATCAATGTAAATATATTTTGAACCCTTCACTGGACGAATATTTAAATATTACACATGAATGATCCCTCCTCGTAAAAACATTATTTTCTTATCCAACATTTGAACGGTGATATCTTTTGTGGTTTCCTTGACCTTTGACGTATGTTAGGGAAGTTGGTTGACGTTTCTTTTGCTAATTTCTTATTAATATGATTTATAAAATGAATTAAGTTCAGTGCTGCTCAGGGTTTTGTGAGGATTGCAAAGAGATCCTAAAGGTCCTGCGTAAGCAGTTTACGGGGGTTGGTGAGTGATAGCGAGAAGGGGGAGGTAGCTCCCTAGTTAAAAAAATCTGAAATTTTGAATAGGTCACTTTAAAAAGATGGAAATTTTTGTTTTAAAAAACTTTAGTTATTTTTCCTCCCCATAGATGTTTATTGTGATGCAAAATATTAAGGAACGCCTGTTCTTCTTTTGTTAGCAATTAAGCAATTAAACGTTATGGACTAAGTAAGTGCAATCTACAGCAAAAGATTGAAGAAGATTCTTGAAACTAATGACCCCACCACGCCAGGATATTTGATCCCAAAATACTCCTATCTAATGTTACTACAGCGTAATGAAATCTGTGGGGTCATTCCAAAGCAATTACAAAAGCATGACTTAACGTAATGGCGGAGATCTTGGAATTAAGCTGTTATGAAAATACCTTGACGCAGCTTAATTATATAACTGAAAATTGAGCCTTACTAAAGCATTAATTGCTCTCAAGACGTGCTTGATTTCTCCTCTGGCTGATCAATACTCTTCTTGAGTTCCCGTGTTGTGTGGTTCCAATTAAAACCAGGGATATTCAGCGTAATCTAGATTATTTAAATATTAGTTGATGAGGAATATTCGAAAAATATTTTCTTTTCCTTTTAATTTTATATAGAAATACAAAAATTTTTTCTACAATTCTTAATGAGGGTCCATTGCAAGGAATTTAAGTACATTCATCATTTGTTACAGTAAAAATATTTTCAATCTGTGAATAAAATGTTTTAACACTAACTAATGTAAGAAAGTCTAGAACAGGGGTTTTCAACTTTCAACTACTCGAGGGCCACATAAAGTACAAGTATAGTGGTGGGTCACAAAGTAATCGATCTTTTAACATCCAAGAAATTTTTTTCGGGGGGGGTAATATAAAAGAATATTAGTGAGGGCTAGAGACATTAGTGAGGGGTCATTTACATAGTGTGTTTTTCAGAAATTTAAAGTATATAGATTTTTCGATGACTTCCTTTAATAGTAAATTTTACGTTAAAGTCTTCCTCCAGAATTTTGTTTTTAAAAAATTTCACTGAAAATAGTGTTTGCCACATTTTTGGATACTAGCCTCTCGTGAAATAAGGTTAACCTAGGCCTCATAACCCTTTATTACACCATTAGGGAATAAATATTATTATTTTTTACCATAGAAAACAACCAAAATTACTCCATAAACTAAGAAATGGGGGTTGGGGGTCCTTTTCCGAAAATATTTTGAATTTTAACATGCTATTAAGTGTTTTGAAGCTACTTTTGATGAGTTTTTAAGAGACTTCGTGGGCTGCCAGTTGAAAATCCCTTGTCTAGAGAAAGTGTTTTTATTGTTTGTTTCAAAAGCATCTTTTGTGTGTTTCAATCTAATCCTAAATACTTTTATGTCCTACAGTTTGTTCTAGACATGGGAAATCTTAATCGGGCTTAAGAATTTGCCAACTTACCTTTGAAGTTTGGGTTTGTCTTCTTCCAAAGGTAGGTATGAAAGTATTTCAATTGGATTTGTCTGACTACCTAGGGTATGAATATACCCGTGAACATAAACTATGTGAAGTTCTCCATCACCATTTTATGTCTGATCATCCAACCTGACCTGGTAATCAATAAAAGAGGCAAACATGACCATCATGTTCTATTCTCCCTCACTTAAGAATGATGTCTGATGCGAAACTGTTTTATACGACTCTAAATACTAAACCAAAATCCCTATTTTGAGGCAACTACTTCAGTAGTAAAATTCAATTCAACCCTTAAACTCACCCAAAATTGGGACAATCTCTGAACTCAAAGTCATAGAGCACGATCTCCAGTTAAATCTTCAAGAGTTCCAACAGATGCTATGAAATGGTCCAAGAGAGTACCTGGATGCTATTAGGAAGTAATCAGGGCTAAATACGGGTATAAATACTTTAATAAATTAAGATGGCTTTCAATTTAAACTTATTATTAATTTTAAAACACATGGCATCATGGGTATTTGCTTTTTACTGATCAGAAATGTCATATAAACTACAGTACAAAACTTCGAACAAATTTTAAAGGGATTCCTGTTTTAACGAGATTAGACTTTGTAATTAATGGAAAAGGGTCGTATACAAGGGTGGTTCGAAAAGGTTCTCGAGGGGAATAAGGAAGGGGGATAAATAAAAGGGGGATCTTATAAAAATAAAATAATTGTTTGGAAGGTAGGGTTTTGATCGGAGAACTTCAACTATTTCGATCCATCATTCTATTCTCGAATTGGGCAATGTAGACCCAATGCAGCAGTGGCAGCCTTTCATAACTCCTGGGTCGATAAAATGAGGACCAAATTCGCTTGGGGAAACAAGGCTTTATGTAATGCTCTTCTCATGCTCTCATTCAATGAGGCTGGTTATGCTGGATTTAGAAGGTCTTACAATTTAGGTAATCCCTCAAGTACTCCCTTTGTTTCTTTTTTCGATTCATCGTATACTGTCCATTTTGTTAACAGTGTCATGTTTGAAATGAATATTTAAATAACAACACACACAATAAGTCAATTTAATTTTAATAATGATATACATTTATACAGTATGAAATGATGCATCTCTTTTTCATATGATTGAAAGCATTTATAATGTTTCAAAAACTAAGCATACGCGCTGAAGTTGTATAAACCAGATGAATGAAGTATGACCAAATGATAGAATCCTACAAGTATTTCATCCAAATGCACTAGGTCTGAGTAACACATGACCGATAGGTTTTTAAGCATTCTATGCAGTCTTTTATGTGTTAGATAATTTACATAATGTTGGTTACAAAGAAATATATTAAAATTGGAAATTACGCAGTACATAACTATATATTATTTTACAGTATTTCAGTGCTACAAAATTTGGTAGTTATATTTTAAAGATGGAACATAGCCTTTTATAAAAATTGAAACTTGAATTGATTACATATAATTACATTTGGTGCTATTTAATGAATACTCTTAACTTTATCAAAGTTAGTATTCAGAGAATAAACTAGTTTAAAATGTGTAGAAACTTCGCATTTTTTTTAAATAAACTTGAATATTAGTTATTACTAAGTCATTAGTTTTAAGATTAGTAAATTAGCTTTTTTATTCAGTGCAATATTGTAAAGTTAACAAGATATACAGAACCTCAATCATTTAAAAAGGAAGCTCCTAGTTAATATTTATCTTACTTCAAATTTTTAAACTACATTCAAACTCTTTCATAAAGTTTTAAACAAAATTAACATATCGGTTTTAATTAACTTATAATGTAAACGCGTAAACAGTTTTGTAAGATAATTCTTGGAAACATTAGTCCCCATCCTAAAAAAAAAATTGCAAAGTATGAAACCAAGTTTTAAATGGGAGTGATAGTATTTAGTTTGGTAAGATAGATGCTATGACTTGAAACATTTTGCTTAAACTAATTTTGTTTTCTCATCAGGCCACGGATTTCTGAAATAGGAGTCTAAATAAAAATAAAAGACTGAAGATACAGATCACGGTTATGTGATCGAATTCCCACAAAGCATCTTATTAAATTTCATTTTATTCAAAACCAGTTATTTTCTGTTGACCGATTTGCTTTTGATTGATGGAACTCGAAGCTTTGTGGTATCAGCATGCAACCTTTTGAGGATGATTTTGGTTTCTGTGACCGACTACAAGGAGACATTGTGTAGAATACATTGTTTTGGAAAACGTTGCAGAAATTGCAAAATAATCTAATCTTGTCTTCTGAATAGATATTTCACAACCATATCAATTATATCATAAAAACTAGTTCTTTGTCATAGACAACATTCTTTCAGCATTATTATTTTGAGATGAGGTTGAATAAGTGACACGAAAAGTTCCTCGGCAAAAATAATTTAAATTATTTTTTACTGGGGTTAGAGATAGTGAAAATTGGTATTTTACGAAGTATATCAATAATCAGTTCATCGGTGTTCAGCTGCTAGTAAAAAGGCTAATAGGATATTGGAATACATTAAAAAACTGTTTCTTCAAGGTCCGAGGATATTATTTTGCCACTATACAGAGGCTTTGTGAGACCTCATCTAGAGTATGCTGTTCAGTTTTGGTCTCCCCATTCTTAAAAAAAAAGATATTGATTCAATTGAAAGGGTTCAGCATAGGGCTACTAAAATGGTCAAAGGTATATCCAGTTTAAGTTATGAGGTAAGATTAAAGAAGCTAAATATGTTCACTCTAGAGAAAAGAAGGATTAGAGGGGATTTGATTTAACTTTTTAAAATGGTAAAGTAAGGGGACAGAGAGGGACTAGATTTCCATACGGGTAATAGAACAAGGGGTCACATTTTCAAATTGAATAAAGTCAAATTTAAGACGGATTGTAGAAAGCATTATTTTTTTAATAGGGTAGTGGATAGATGGAATGCGTTGTCTGAAACAATTGTAAATTCAAGTGGGGTAAACGAGTTCAAGAGGGAAATTGACAGATACTGGGATTCCGGTAGATAAGGTTAAAAAGACTTTACCAACCTTGCTGGGCTTACGCCTGTATTTTGTCGACTTGATTTGTATTTGTAAATAAAATTTGTAAATAAATGGAAATTATCACTTCCATATTAAGTAAGAAATATTGTTTCAGTAAAATTATCATTGATTGTAAATAGTTGGCCTGGAGCACCATTTATAAGAAAAATTGGATTTATAGCTTTCTGGAGAGCAAATATAGATGCAAGTTTCTTCACAGGGCTATTAAAGGTGTAAGGTATCAAGTATTCCGTAACGTACCAAATTAAATTTCCAAGTGCTCAAAGAAACATATAGTGGATTCACATCCAACGTTTGGCAAGACGTGAATAACGCAACCAACCAATGACAGGACCGGATGCGTGAATCGCATTGTACCAAACGTAAGAAAACCTATCAATCGGGTCATGCCCAATGCGTTTATCGCCAGAAAACGCAACATGTGAATCAACCCATAGTTAAGGAACTGTTAAAAAGGTGGAATAATGATTGAAAATCATATAGAGTTAAACTCATTAAATGTTGAATACATCCTATTGCACATAAGTGAAACAACCTGTAAGAAATGAGAAGGAGATCCAAACGAAATATCTACCTTAAAAAATTATTCCAAGTATTTCGATGAGGAAATTCCCGTAACAGAATATTAGCCATTAATGGCAGTGACTCTTAACTAAAATATTGTGGTCAGTAAAATAAATGTTTTATGACCAAGTTTTTCAACCTTATATTTTTTCTCTCATTGCAAACATCATAACTCTTCCATACGATGTAACAGTTGAGAGAGTTCAATGATGATTCAACCTTTTAAAGCACAGAAAAGGTCTAAGCTGCTTAGAAGTATCTGCGTTAAGCCTCTAGATTTTGATTCTAATTTGTTGTATTAAATGTTATGTTGTAGACTTGAATCATTATTCTATAGAAGTCAAACTTAAGGTATAAAAATCCATTGCTATAAGCCGATCATTCATAAATCGTGATACACAAAGATGAATTTCATTTCAGTCGCATGCTCTGAAGAGAGAAAAACGTATTTTACCTTGTGAATACAGTCAAAAGAATCGATTTGTCTTTAATAGTCCGTCCTTGCAATATTATCTATTCACTCGATCTCTCTTATTCGATTCCTCGGTGATTGATTGAAAACAAACAATAAATCTTTGGGTTGTAGCTGAAACTCAGTATAAAACTAGGCATCGTCCTCAGTTCTTTTCATGCTCAATCAAACTGCATTTCAACCTTTCACAGAAAAAATTCGGATCAAGCATCCATATTCAATTCAAAATCGATCTTCCATCAATCGATCCAACACAGAATAAACTTTGATCAACAAAACTCAAAATCGATTTTTTATCAATCAAACACAAAATCAATTTTTGATCAATCAAATTTCTCGAAAAATCGATCTTTGATCAATCAATCTAACTAAAATCGACCTTTTATCCATCGATACAATTCAAAACCAATCTTCGATCAACCAATCAAAGTCAAGTTCAATCTTTGATCAACCAATCCAACTCAAATTCGATCTTCGATCAACCAATCCAACTCAAAATCGATCTTTAATCAATGAATCCAACTCCAATTCGATCTTCGATCAATCAAATTCCTCGCTAAACCGATCTTTGATAAATCGATCCGCTTGATGCCTTATTCCATTACACGGCTTGAGGTGAATCGAGTCAGCGTCCATCTATCTCGATTCGATGGGGGGTCAGTCTCGCTTAGGAACGGATGACTATCACAGTGAAGAGGATGGATGGGGTGTCGAGAGTCACCAGAGGAAGGCCAAGAGGAGAGATGTCGCCAGCAGAAGCGAGACGCTGGACCTCAGGTGACCACTGCCCGCTCCATCCATGAAGGACTCTGAAAAAAGACAAACTTGTAGAATAAGGAAGTTCCATGGATCAAAGAATACTCAATTTTTACGTTGCGGTCGTATTCACCGGTAACTTGACCGGCTGTTAACCGGGATTCAAACATCTGATTGGCGGAGAAAACTACTAGTTTTCCTTTTTTAGCAGCCAATCAGGAGTTTGACTGCCGATCAAGTTACCGGTGAAAAGAGAGCTTAGAGCGAGAAAAGAGGTGACAACAGGTTTAGACTGGTTTGTGCGCATGACCGGTTTTTCCAAAATAGCCTGCGGCGGTAAAACTTTCCTCTCCGCCAATCAGAAACGATCAGTGCGTTGTTGCCTCTCTTCCTACTCTATGATCTCTACCGGTGAATACGGCTGTAAGTTTGAAAACTATATTGGGAGTGGAAAATGAGCTGAATTTAACCGAAATAAAATCAGAAAGTTGGATAAGTTATAGATTTCCAAGTTCTATGAAGCGATTAAAAAACGCTGTATAATGGTTTTGAATTTGATATTTTGACAATAATATAAAATACATTTTTCAATAACAACTTTTTTAAAGGAGTGATATTTTTAAGAGCATTTTAAGAGTTTTTAAAATGTACAAATACTCATTTTTGTATGTGATTTTTGGTACTTCAGTATCACCCTGTCAACCGTTTTTGATAAAAAAATAAAAAAATGTGCAGCTGAAACTTACAGTCGAAGGGATAATAAGTGAGAGTTGATTTTCCTTCCGTTTAGTATTTGTATTTAAGAATATTTTTTTAAAGACCTAAGTAGGCTTTGTTTAAAAATCTAGTAGAAATCACAAAACATAGCGGATTACACAACAATGTTCGGAAAATTCTACGAGTGAATGAACTTTTCATACGCAAACCATACATACAACAACCCATAACTTTACCTTGCAACAACATGCCCTTAATAAAGGTGCCAGCGGTTTTTGAATACCCAACGGATCAAGGTCAACCGGGAACATTATCAGATAACATTATCCAACGTGAGGATAATAAAAGCAAAAAAACGCCCTCATTTTTCTCGGCGGCGCACGGTTCCGTGATTTCCATCACTTATGCAGAGCGAAAAGAGAGCAGGCGTAGTGAATTAATCAGTGGGCAAAGAAGTGCTGATTGCCGAAACAAGAGGCCACTAATTCACTTATCCGAACCTCATTGAGGAATCAGCAGCCTCACTTTTATTTATTCACATTCATACGTCGTCGGGTAATTAGATTTCCATTGGAGATTGAAAAAAACCGCGTTCCTCCAAGAAACAACGCGTTTATTTGCGCTTTTATAATCGAATTAATACCGTTATTAGCGAATGCAGTAATTAAAAACAGCGCTTCCCAATCCCAACCACTTAAAATGAGAATCTTTTGTTTCGGAGGAATATGATTGGCCAGAGGGAAGGGTGGAGGGAAAAAAACCCGCGGCTTCTGTTGCGGTTGTTTATTCGGAAGAAGGGCTTCCTGATGGAGAATGGGTAGGTGAATAGGGTGCGCAAGAGCTGTTGACCGTGCGTGTACTGCGAAGAAAGTGGAAGATAGGTATGGGTAACAAGGGATAGAGGGGTTTCTACGTAGAAAGTTGACAATCCCGTCGTAAAATACTCGGGAGGTAATATGCTCGGGACGTCGTAAACTATTAGGGCAGGTGATTCAGCAACACAGCTATAAGACAGTATATAGGGCTTTGATAACGTTTACGGATTCAGTGGCGCGGTCAACGAGATAATACATGTAACAATAAAATGAATTTCTAAATTAGAATCAAAATCCCATGTGGTTGCCTTATCACACATTTTTCAGAGAGGCATAAAAAAGATGGAAATTCCTATATGAGATGCAAGCCAGGTCCCTGAGTAGAGATCACTCCTAGCCCCGACTCCATGAAATAAAGACCTGTCTCTTTAGCTCTGCTTCTGTCTTTTCATTCTATCTTCCCCGTTAAATCTATCAAAAATACTTTAAAAATATGTGAGAGTGCAAAAAAATGAACTTTGGAAGTCGTGAGGCCGCGACATACATAAGAACCAATTCTCTTTTAACTGGTAAAAGGTTATAACATTTTGTTAACGCCACCGTAAATACGCTAATCTGGTTTTAAGGATGTTTAAAGAGTTTCACTTAAGTTAATTTCTTTATTGCCTGGGTGGTATTGAGGAAGTTGCATGATTTTTTAATATTTTTTAATTGATTTCTTCATGCAAAAGTAAGCAACTACCCAAAATTTGAGGCCGATCGAGAAATTTTTTGATAGCAAAAAAATTAACAAAAATCCCCTTTTTCAAAGCGCGCGAAAACGCTAAGAGTTTGGGATGTGACGTCATTGTACGGTGACCATTGTTGGAAAGCAGTGGAATTGATGGTATGATTGTTGACGCCATCGTATGGTGTTTTCACTTAAGCGTTTTCAGTCACATGTTTTTTTTCTCGACTTTTAAATTAAAATATTTAATTACCTGTACATTTTTTTGGAAAAATTGACTAGATATTTCATTTTACCATACAAAAAACCATACGAAACACTTGAATGTTTATGAAAATCTGACATATGCAACTTCCTTATTGTCACCGGTTAGGTGGTTTGAAACGCCGGCATTCACCAGTAAAGTTTGAAATGCCTGTCGTTTTTAGTTAAGGACTTATATAGAAGTCCTAAGCATTCTATAGAATGCCGGCGTTTCATACATTGCCGGTAACATATGCCTTACATTTTCATTCTTTATTGGCCAGTCTTAGAATCCACTTTCAAGTTTTTACCTGGAGTTTGACTTTCTCAGTTGGCTTATAAGTACAGCAAATAGTGTCTTAACATTTTACTAGTGATCGAGGTCATCGCTAATGCTGATTCTCGTATACAAGCACACAGCCCTATAAGCAAAGCTCAGTCAGAACTCAGTCAAGTTTACTGTAACTGCTACTAAAAGTAAATAAATTTGGCCATATATGAAAAACATTTAACGAATCTTGAACGTTTGTGCAGCTTGGGAGAGTGGGGAGAAATGTTGGTAGTACGGTAGGGGTTTCAATGTGGGGTCTAGTCAATATTACCCCTCGGCTTCTTGGGCTGAGAAAATTCGGCGCCGATTCGATTCCACGTTCTTTTTTTTCGCCCCCTTCTGCGTTCTTTTTGGTTCTTCGGGAGGAACAGGAATCGGAGGAAAGTCTGAGCAAACAAAGAGGACCGCGAAGGGAAACAAAAGCGGCCTACCGCCCGTAATTATCAAATAATGTAATTACCGTTTTAATACTTCCGAAGAAGGGAAGAAAGTCTGCCACTAATTAAGAGACCGAACGAAAAAAAAAACAGGGGGCGCTGCAAGCGAATGCAAATGGCGGCGGAACGACAAAAATAAAAAAAAAACACAAAAGGAACAGTAAAAAAGAACATTTACATTTCTCTCATCGCTATTTTTTCCCGCTTTCAGATTTTCCCTCAAAATTCCGAGTTCGAGGGTGTTTTTTTTCTGTTCTGGAAAATTTTTTTTGTCGTTCCTTTCAACTTTAATTAGGCGGGCACGGGGCTCGATTAACATGGCTGCGGGCGCCGGGAGACAAGGGCGGCCATTTTTTTCTCTCTCTCGATGCTTTAATTTGTTGTTACATTTAATTACCATAAATTTAACTTGCTGGTTTAAGTACCCAAAAAACAACGCCGATCGCGGGCGAAATGGGTCGTGAACATCGTACTGTTATTTTTTTTGGCTTTTTATGAGCTCTGTTCTGGTGTCGGAATCCTTATTCTGATAGCTTGATCGAACTTGTCTTTTGCTTTTTTCTTTGTAAGCTATCGTTGGGTGTCTGAAGGCTGGTTTTCTGATACTTGTTTTTTATCGTTTTTAGTTTGTTGTACTATCAATAAAGCTCTTTAGTGTTTCGCACGGTTCGTGAAGATGTAATTGAATGAATATTATCGTTGAATGATTCTTAAGGGAACGATAAATTTTAATGTGTGGAGTTTGGAAATGGATTGATTCGTTTAAAAACTTATTAAATAACTTTCCGATATCCCCTTATATTTTGTCAAATATTTTTTTATTCATGAAAACAAAATATGAATATTTTCAAACTATAAACACAAATTATTATGAGTTAAAAAAACTAAAACAGAATTTCTCACGTAGTACAATCTAATGTTTTTTTAAGTTTTAGTTGCTGAATAGTATCTGTTTTGGAAGCGATAAATTAATAAACACAATTGAGCAAACAACCTGTGCCTTGTTTTCTCTGCGATGCAATAACGTAACCAGTTCCTGTAAAACGATTTGTCCTTCTTTACTCATAGTATGCAGTAAAGCCAACTAATGGAACCAAAACTCCTTGCGGGTTTCAGGAACTACTGGAGAGCTTAGTAAACTGATGTGTATGTACGCGTAAACGAAAATTAGTTAAATTATTTTCCCTTATCTTTATAAGTTAACTTCTAGAAAGTAGTTACTCTTAAAATGTCATACCTAAATTTTTTTTATCTTTAAAAGGGCTTCAAGGCGTAATTAGCCCTCATTTGATGTTGTTACAAAAAAAATTATTTTATATCTAATAAATATTTAGCAAGGCAAAACACACACACAAAACAACAAAACGTATCTACTATAGAACTATAGTATTCTCAACCGAATTCTTTCACATACTTTTTTTTACAAAGATTGAAAGTAAAGCGTCTGATGGTATAAGTACAAGGTAATCTTCAATGTCCGTTCCAAGGCTTCAAATTTGAAACAATAGTGCTTGAAAAAAAATTAACGGAGTTTTAAATTAATGTAAAAAATATATAATACTAGACGGCATATTCGTGCGATGTTTATCTATATGTTACGGGCAAAGTGGTTAATTGGACATCATTATTAATGCCCAGAGGTGGAGGCGGGCAAAGTGATAAATTTCATTGATAAATGCCATTGAATTTATCACATGTCACCAAATTTTCATACTTAATAATTTGTCTAGAAAACATTTATTGAATACAGCCACTTTCTTACTAGGCCTGGGCGATATAAGAATTTCTTAAATCGATTTATGACCACTTTAACATCGCGATTTAGTGATATATCGATTTAACCCGGATAATATGAAACCCAGTTTTTGATTGTTGTTTGAGGGGGAAATGTTCCTATGGCTATTGACTATTGATATTACGCAGTTAGAGAGGATCTCCAAGATAAAATGGTCAATGGAGCTATAATGTCCAAAAATTCAAAAATTGACCGGTGGTCAAATGGGATTTATCAAAGGTCAGGGACCCCCAAAACAACCACGAGGAAGAAAGAGAAGGTCAGAAAAGCTATTAATAGCGAAAAAATAAAGGATTGACTGCTGGTAAAGCGGTCTTGACCAATGGTCAAGACAAACCTGTTATTAGTCTTATGGCGTTTGGTTTGAGCCCCCACATGACCTACTTTAGTGCCAAAGCATAGAAGTAACAAAAAGGTGACCGGACTGACCAATGGTCAATCGGAACCAAAAAGACATGCTTTACCAATAGGGAATACATAATATCAAAAACCGACTCCAACACTTATTTTTTATGATTTTTCGCCACGTAGAGCAATATTGACCAGTGGTCAAGCAAACAGGATAAAATTTTACTCTAGGAGTCTTTCAATTAATCTATTCAAAAATCAATCTGAATCCTCCCTTCAAGTGGAATTGTTGCAAGATCGAGCTGTTTCAAGTCGAATCACGATGACATCGCCGATGCATCGAAATTCCTTAAATCGATGTTCCCTTTAACTCATTTAAATTTGCCGTTCTGATAATTCCGATGCATCGCGATGCATCGAAATTCCTTAAATCGATGTTCCCTTTAACTCATTCAAATTTGCCGTTCTGATAATACCGATGCATCAGAATTCCGTACATATCGATGCTCGATTAAACCCTTTCAGAATCTTAATTCTGATGTGGTTGACTAGGTTATAAATCGATTTCGATGATTGCTTAAATCGGATCCGATGTTGAGTTAACGATATAAGCTCTACATCGGGTGGGCGATTTAAGGGTTAAATCGATATTTCGTTATAAATCGATTTAAGGCCCAGTCCTATTTCTTACATCACTCCTTACGCTACCCAAAGAGAGAGAACTGGAGATTCCACCTCACCTGAAAAACACTCCCGATTGGACTCCAGTTTTTCTCCCGATTTCCGGATCCGGCCAAGCGGAAGGGCAGAAGAAGAGGCACTGATTAAAAAGCCGATCTCGAGAGAAAGTGGCCGGATTAGCAGAAAAGAGCAGCGCCCATTCAGCGACGGTTGCAGTTTCGGGACTAATTAGGATCGCCCGGAAGGGACCCACTCGCCTGGAAGGAGATCGACCGATTTTTTTTCCTGTGGAGATCGAGCCGCGGATTTGTTTTGGAATCAGATCGATCTCTCGAGTGGTTAACAATCGGAAGTGGTGGCTTTCTGCGGTTTCTTACGAGTCTGGGAATCTGTTACGAATTGGGGATTAGAATGGGGACAAAGTTAACGGGCATTGGGAGTATGGAGTTTAAAGATCCCTTTATTATGGAAACGGAACCTTGTGTGATATGGGTATAGAAAATGGGTGTATTGCCAAAAAACCTATCTCCAGTTTGTTTTATAAATGTTTTCGGAATGCCGATTTGATTAATATGCTTATGATTTCTAACATTTGATTTGTAGGAGCATACAGCTGCGTTGAGGAATTCTAGATCCTAGCTGTCTACTTGTTTTCCTATGCATTATATATGCATTAATTATGTTTTTTTTTAAATTTTGTAGGTGTTTATTTGTTGGTTACTGTCGGGAAAACCCCTCGGCCTGAATACAAGCTATTAATTAGCTCTTACCAGTTGAAGGATAATGAAGTGGGGATGGGCAACGCCTGATTAGGCTACAGTTGGATTTTTTTATCAGTTGATTATGAGTAAGTGCTTAGGACTTAATGGCCTGTGGCCTAAGAAAGGAAAATACAAAGCCAGACATCCAAGGTTCAAATCCTCTCCTAGGTATGGGTATTCGTTTCTCTCCCTGTGAAGATGGATGAAAGTGTCCCCTTCTCTAGAAAGGGGTTGTGTGAGCGAATGCGTGTGTGACGTGGGTCTACAGGTACCCTTTGAGAAACGTAAAGTTCATACAAATTATCGACATGTATCCAAGGAAGACTATCAGCAAAAAAGAGATTGTGAGAATTTTTTGACCAGTGACTTATTGGCTTGAGAAGAAAATTAGAATAATTATTTACCAAATCACAGTTTAAAAACCACTGAATCTTTGGGAACTTTTTATTTGTTGCTTGAGTATACAACTTACCTCTTTTCGCAAACTGAAAAAAATGTGATCTCTCTTGAAACTAACGTGTATCAAACACCTTCGTGGCTCTACAGGAGTCAACTCACCAAAATAATCAAGAGTTCAAAAACACTTCCTTCACAAAATCACTTCTTCCAAACGAAATGATCACTAAAACCAACCCCAAAGGACGGGCCACAGAAAACGAAATCGAGAGGATAGCAATCTCCGTCACCCTTCCCCTCAAATGACTCAACCCCACATAGAACCGCCCCCCCCCCTTCCGAATCGATTCGTAAAGAGATCCGATTCCGAACAACGGAAGGAAGACAAACATTGTCCACTTCTGCCTCTCACGCGAACCTTGACTTATTTTTTTCTTCTTTTATAGAGATGGTGATTAATGCTCTATGGGGCATTATACAAATAGAAGCGACTTGTAAACAGAGACGAGTAGTGCGTTTTTCCGTCTAGTGAAGGTTGAGATGGATGTATTTTGGAGAATGGTCGCTCTTGTTATGTAGGGTGGGTTGGGGTAAAGTGGATCATGGGGTAAAATGGGTCAGTTTTAATTAACTCGATATAAATCAAATTTGAATTGAATTTTTTTCACTAATTTTTTAAATTATGTTCTTTAATCTGTTGGCAACCTTTTTCGACTGTCAAAAATTAAGATTTATGAATTTGAGGACTGAAAAATATTTAATTTGAACCGTAAATGATGTCATTGAAAAAACAGTGTTTACCAACTTCGAAATAACTATATATTGTAATAAATTACAGCAGACTTTTGTGATAGTTTTTTATAAAAGAAAGTCTGAGAGACATTTCAAGCCAACCAGCTTAGGAAAATATAAAATATTTTATCTTTTATAGCGATATTTTGTACTTGGGGTAAAATGGGTCATAGTTAGGAGGTCTTCGGTATTAAGTAAAAACAATGTTTTTAACTTATTTCCTTCAAATATACATTGAACTGTCAAACAAATTTATTTTTTCTCCAAATGAAGTATTTTAATTGCTATATTTGAACAATGTTCATTAACTTCTGACGTTTACAATTTCATTAAAGTACGAATTAAAAAAAATTTCGGATAAAAAAGGCTTAGCCGATTGCCTTTTTTCTTATTTTCATGTATATTTAGTAATAAATATATTTTTGACATATTTTTGCAATGAGACCCATTTTACCCCACATTGGGGTAAAATAAGTCATTACTTTTGATGCTAAGTTTAACCAACTTATAATTAAAAAATGTTAGATAAAATTAGATGAAAATGTTCTGAAGGATTGTAATGTAAAGATCCAATCTAAAGAAATCCTTAAAAAGTAATAGTTTTGATGAAATAAAACTTAGAATGTGAAAGTACCTAAAAATTGACCCATTTTACCCCAACCCACCCTATTGTTTCGGGGTCGTTCACTTTTGACGAAGCTGAACCTTGCATATTTTCTTTCAGTTCTTTGAAATTCTAATTATTCTATCAATAGAGTAGTAAGAAGCAGGCGCCGTCTGTATTTCATTATTTACTTAAAGCAGTTCATTTTAGAAATAAATTTAAAATCATAGTTTTTCTGCTAAGATTTTACGATCTGAAACTTTAAAACGTAAAACTGATAATAGAAACTGAAAAATCTCATCGTAAATGTAATAAAATCATCAAAATTGAAAAATTATTAGGATATAAAGATTTTTAAAATTTTTAAGATGGATATTTTAGATATTTTTCAGTCTACTGTTTACCAATGTACACATTCAGATACAACCATCGAAAGTTTTTAAAGAAAAAATATTTTAAAAACCATTAAAGACTTTTAAATGAGTAAAAAAGTATAAAAATACCTTGAGTACCTTGAAAATTTTAATTAGAGTTATAAACGTAGCAATATTGCATTTTTGAAAAAAAAATACCAAATTTTTATTTTAAAACTCTATAATTTAGTTTTGGACTTAAACAATTCAACTTAAACAACAATTAAAATTCTATCTTGCTACGTTTATAACTCTAATAAACTTTTTTTCATAATACGAAAATCCGCTGAAAAACTGAAAACTCCCACCCCTGACGGTAGAAAAACACATTAACAGGAAAAACCACATGAAGTTTCCTGACGTCTCTTCTCATAACAGTTTTCTATCCCAGATCACATTTAAAATTACGAGTAAGGAAAAAAACTTAGCTTATGAAAATTTTTGTTTGCTAACAAATTAAAAGATAACACCCAATTATAAACTCCTGATCCTCTCCTCCATAGAAATTCTGTACGGAGAATATCGACTAACGCTCGTCATTTGATATTTAGAATCCATACCCGCCTCGGAATTTATCGAATATTTTGCATTTAAGAATCCCTTTCGACGAAAGCCAATTCCTGAAAGCAACTCGAGTGTCAAAGACGAAGCAGGCAGCAAAATTAAAAAGCGAGTATCGGAACAAACATTTACGTCGTCCCCCTGCTCTTGACACCATACGTTACTCCGAATAATCCGCTCCACCAGACGAAAATCAGCTCTAATAACCGTCAGGAGACCTCCCTCTGAGACTCAACAATTCCTTATCCAGGGAGTTCGAAAACAAATAGGAACGGAATAATCGTCATTGGTGAAGAGAGGAGCTCTCTGTCTTCTCTTTCTTTGGGGGTCATGTAAGAAGTATCTCATGCGATGGAGGTTCCTTCCTGTTCAATGAGTTTGTTTTTCGGATTACAATAAGATCAAAATTTGTAAGAAAAATTATTATAGAGTGAGTAGATTATGTCCCATCCAATAAAAGCTTCGAAATATGTTTTTCAACCTTAGCTTTTGTTGGGAGGAGACTAGGGAAAGTTGGAATGATTCGGCAAATTGAAATTTTAAATTAAATACCCTGACAGAAAGGAATTCTTGACGAATTTCACTTCCTTAAAAATTTCAGAGGAACTTTATATTGAGATAATTGTTGCATTTTGTCAATTTGTGGTTTGCATGGTAATGTGGAAAATAGTGATATTATAAAAAAAAATATGTATAATACTTTTTGGTATCGAGTGGAATTTTTTACCCCTTTAATCCTCCAGCAGGCGCGTTTTTTATAGAGAAAGAAAAGGACGCTTGTATCTCCTATATAAACAATCGGAAATGTATATTTTCAACAGTAACAAGTTTTGAAACAGCTATGATCCGTTTGGGTTAAAATGAGTACGTTTAATTTAAAAATATTTGAAATATTAGATGATAAAATCCAACCTAAGTATATCTCACATACGCGCGCCCGCTGAAAGGTTAGTAATAAAAGTAATACTGATAAGCTTGTGTTGACATTTAAAGTATTACTTAAAGGTTGAATTAAAGGACTATAAAAGTAATTTAGGATCAAAGGTTTCTATTAATGGATTTTATATTCTATTAAAGGATAAAGTTTTAAAATACTTTTAAAGGAAATAAATACTTTTAAATACTTTTTAAAAAGGAAAAAAAGCCAGAATTTGTATTGCGCATCGTTTGTTATTTTAAAGTTAGAAAACTTGTTGCCGACAGCTGATCTTTCTTATACATAATCCTATGTTATTAGATGTTTTAAAAAATATAGTGCAAAAGTTTTCATATATATTTTTTAGTTAATTTTATTTAGTTTTTAGTAGTGATAAAACAGCTGTATAGAGTAATTTTATTTAGTTCATATAGTGGTGTCATGGTACTCAGTGCCACATATTCGTAATACTTATCATACAAACTTTAGAACTGAATACAATTTTCTTACTACCTACTTTTAAATAAAAATATGTTTATTTCCTTTCTCAACCGATTCATATATTTTTTTGTCAATAAACGATAAAGTTTCAAAAATTGAAGTCTTACGTTTAATCTCGTAATTTGTCCTAAATATTTAAAGCTTTCAACAGATTGAAGATAAATTTCCAAATTATTATGTCTTAAATACTGAAAAAAACATATATTGTCCAAAATACCGAGATGAATACATTATGTCCAAAATCTGAATATAATAACAAAATTATAATAATAATTTAAAAAAAATAAATAAAAAAATTTCTGTATCTGTATTTTCATAGTTTTCTTTTCAATTTAAATATGTTTCTGTATTAACTGTAACTGTGTTTCTTGTTGTTGCCTGTATATATTACTGATAGCCATGTGTAAATTTTTTCTTACATCGTCATTTCACTGACGAAGAGGTTCAGTATACCCTCGAAACATGTCTGGTTTTAATATCTTTTCATAAATTATGTGCAAATGAAACGTCGATTTTCAATTTTATAATACTTAAATCTAAAACATTTCGATGGAATTTAATTTACAATAAAAATACCATGAAAAATATTAGAAATTTAAATTTCAATAAACTCAAGGAAACAATTAACGCGAAAGGATCTTCTGTGACTTATTTTGTACGCAGAGTCCGACGGCCACGGGGAAAACTTGACTTCTTTCAATATTGTGACGGTTGTTACGTCAACTATTTATTCCACTCAATGTTGAGGGAGATTGATATTCATAAAGCAAAAAAAAACATTTTGTGCTGAATCTGTTTGGCTATCATTTAGATTCTTGACTTATATTCAAAGTTTTGTTTTCCTGTCAAAGTGTATCTCGCCACGATCGGACTATACTAAATTCGGACCATAATACACAGCCCCTCAGTAGAAAACGCAATGCGAGGACGGCCCCTTTCCATGACCCCCCGACATAACTCCTCGCAATTTGGCCTCCATATCAAATCGTAATGAGCGCGATCGGAATAAGAGTCTACAGAATTTTAAGGAGCGCGAGCAGCAGTGACTCTTCCTCCCTTTTGAAAAACGCGCAGGCCGCCCCCTCCCCCGTCTGATTCAATTTGCGTCGTCCTCCGTAATTGCATTTTGACTCTCTGCCCCCCCCTCACGTTGTTTTGAGGGGGTGGAGCGATGTTTTGTCTGAGAAATGTCGCTGTTTTGCCCTTCTTCTTGTGGGTAATGACCGTCGTATGAGGGTGCGGTGAGACTTTTTGAAGAGGGAAATCGCTCTCGTTTTTACCTTTTTGAAGATGGTGGGGTTACCTGTATAGTATGTTGCTTTTACGGTTTGTTTTTGCCGGGAAAAGTTAAACTTACAGTGTAGGATTTTTGTAGGGTTACTGAGTGAGACCAGACTCATGTTTTAGCTGTAATAAAGGTTTTTCTTTGATCATGATCAAGAAAATATTAATCTTAAAGAATATAGCTCAGGTAGACTTAAGGGCTGCTGTAGAGGCCAGTGTCAAATTTTGTCATAATCTTCTTTAATTCTAAAAATAAGAATGAAAACAATGGAATTTAGTTTACAGGTCAAAACATCCCCTCTTTTGTAATTAAGATTTTCTTAGTAATTGGACAATATGAAATATTAAACTGTAAAGTTTATAGATTTACAAAAAAGATAACCTGAAACTCATGTTATAAAGCAGTAAAGAACCAAAGTAAGTACTATGAGTACCAGGTTTGTAATTCTGGTAGCGCGCGTGCACGAATAATACTTTACTTTATTCATTTCGCTTTCTCATTGTGCTTTACTTAGTATACAGGATGCTTCCAATATAAATGTTTCAGAACTTCTAGAAGGGTTAGGAAACATCTATAGTAATTTATAAATCCTAAAAGTTTGTAGTGGGTTATGACTTTCTTTATTCCTAAGAACTGAGAAATTACAACTGAAATGTCTGATTTAATTGGTTTTTGTAAATAAACTCTGAAATCTAACGATTTTACAGGCTTTAATCTTAAACCTTAAAAGGTTACGTGTCACTTTCCCATAGCGACAATACAACATCCCATGCCCGCTTGTAAAAACTCCTAGGTCTTTAGGAATGCATTTCTGACTCCCCCCTATGTGATTCTGAGTCGCCTAGGTGTGCTTAACCCATTAAGAAATTCTGAAACACCTGTACAGATGATGGCGTCTTATTATAGTGTTTAATTTAAGAAACATAAAAAAGTTTTGTAATGTACATTAAGATAGCTATTTATAAGATATTTACTTCTTATTGAACTAATAGCTGCTATAACGATTCTGATAAAAAAGCATTGAATAAATATGTCATCAAATCTTAGAAAAAGTAGCTTAATAGCTAATTCATTTGCATACACAAAGGTAACCCTCACAGATGTTTTATGCTAAAACACAATAGTATGATGAAGATTTGTTCGACTTTCTTTATGAGGTAATATCACTAATCATAAGACGCGTTTTTTCATGAAATAATTTATGTATTTAAGAATGTTTCAAAGTTTATAGCATGTAACGTATCCTTTCACAAGAAAATTTCTATGTCATCATCCTGGGTAGATCCAATTATAAAATAGAAGCTGTATTCCAACTGTTATGAAGTCTTTTTCAAATATTTAAAAACCAATTCCTTCTCGATTCTTCGTTGTGATAAGTAATCTTTGAGTTTGATAAGTTTGAGAATAAAAAATACGGAAATTATCCGAGGATGGCGCTATTCTATAAAACTCAAATTACTTCCTCTCAACTGAGGTCCAAAAAGGGGAGTAACTTCTAAATAAACGTAAGAGATTGCAGTTTTACCTGCAAAAGTGAACAATCTAATATTGAAAAAGTGATTGAGTTATTTTATTCAATGGTTATTTTGTAGCAATATTCTACAATATGGTGACCTGAAAAATTGTAAGAAAAGTAGATTCATAGACAGATTAATTTTTTTGAGTCACGCATTTTCAATTTAACAAATAAAGGAAAATGAAAATCCCAAAATGGAGGTATAGAAATGATGTTTGACATGCTCCAAACCAATGTGGAAGTCGTTAGCTTTTTGATATTCCTATGATCAAGATTACATCAAAGATTTGACCAAACTATAATGCAGTCATAAAAGTCCATCTTAGGACACCTCCCTAGACACTTAGCAGACCAATGTCTCAAATATCACCGTTTGTACTTTTCGCAGTTCAAATCGGAGACCTCTCGATTTCCTTTGGCCGATGTCACGCAAAGTCGTTCCACCCACAGAGAATGATGTATAGAGTATGGGGATAGAGAGACCATGAGTTGAAAACCCGTGTGGCAATATGGAAATGCTTTAGTATTTGTAATATGGGTAGTTTTGTAGCCGGATGGATTTTTTGGGGCAGACTTTTAGATGATGAAGGAATGGCGAATCATTATGGAGAAGAAATTTTTCTCCATTTCTAAGTTGTTTTATTTGTGACAGTGTTAAAATATTGTTATTGTAGAATCGTCTTCCAAGAAAGGTATTTAAGCCTTATTTTTAAGGAAAATTTCAGTTAAAAATCTTTAAAAACTTTGCTTATGAAACTGTTGGACCACTTTTTGACATTGCCTAGCGTTTGAATTTGGTTTCATCAAATTACACACACACGATTTATATCATTACACTTAGTTTTTGAGTGGTACAGTTTATACTTTAAAATACATTACCTTAAAATTTTAAATTTTATGCTTCTGATAACTTTTAACGATTCACTAAATATGCAGTCTATCATTATAACTATTTACTTCCCAAGTCCAATGTTTATTTTTTTTATAAAAATTAATTCTCTTAATTTTGCTTGTAAAGCATCTTTAAATGATCGATTTCAAGTCATTATTTTGTTTTTATAAAAACATTTACATTTGTGGCACTTGTAGGGGGAAAAGTGGAGAAATAATGTGCCGGGACTGAGAGGCGTGGATTTAATAAACGATCTGTACACCATCAAATGCCATAGGAGGCTGAATTTAAGCAACTACTGTCAAATTCACGCTTGGTTGTACTTTTAAACTAGTTTTTAAATTAAAAATTAAGCTAAAAATACATTTAATTTGGAAATAAATTAAATTTTAAGAAAATGCATTTCATGATAGTAATTATTCTTTTGTATGAACGTAAATTGTTCTTTGTAATTTCTAATAAAATACCGGTGATATTACTCAAGCAATAAAAAATCGAGTTTAAAAAACAATTAAAAACGCATAAATGCGCAAGAAAATGTTTAAAAAAAATGAAAAAAAACTTTCTTGAAACCCCCTTTAACAAACTCAATGTCACCTAATTCTGTACAGGTAGTTTTTATGGAGCTTGGCCCGCGCGTTCCCATGAAACAAAAAGGTACAGGCGCCCTGCCGAGCAAAGATGTCACTAAAATTAACAGGACACGTGGAAACCAGACTCATATTTGTCATATTCATATTTCCGAACCAGATTTTCTCAATAAGCCATTGACACGAGGAAAGAAGGCTCGAGTCGAGCTCTATGGCCAGCACTGCCTCTACGGGTCCACCCTTCTCAAAAAAGCAGGTGGTCGAACTGTTCGCGCGTGTTGCTCCAGAGGATCCTCCTCCCCCTGTGGAAGGTGTGGCGCACGCAATTAGCGGAAACGGACCTTTCTCGGATGTCATTACGGGGATTATTTCGGGGCCCACACCCCCACAGCTTGACACGGGTGCCCGACCCAAGGTCGACCGTAAACTTTCATTTCGGTAATGGTCGTTCGTCCAGTAATGACGGGTTTGTAAATGAATAGGCTGGATTGCGGTACAGTCTGCTACTTAAAGCCCGTTTCTGCTGCAGATAGGGTATGTGCAGATCTATTTCATTGAAGATGTACACTTTTTGTTTGGTGGGTGACCATGAGTTCATGGTAGAGGAAACTTTAAAATGTGTCGTGTTGTTGTTTGTAATGCCACTTGGAATATCCGAGCTCCATCCGCATAGCGTACTGAATTTAAGGCAAGGGAGGTGAAGCTCTTGAAGAAAGTGAGGCCCATAAACGGCAGGATGCCTCGGATGACAGATGCCCACACCATTTATTCCCACCGTCACAACTTTGCCATGTCTCTGAAGGGGAGGGAAATAGTCTCCAGACAACTTGGACCCATGGTAAACTGTGCCATGACCGACCACTAGACTTTCGGACGCACAGATTTAACCAGCACGTTCATATATACTCGGATGGTATTTGTGGAGTCGGGAATCGAACTCGGGACCCTCCAATCCCGAAGCCGTTGCCTTTAAGCACTACGATGCCCCCACGGCCTTTGTGGTGTCGTAGACTACCATGACAAACCTACTACTAGACTACCTTGTATACTACCATACAAAATGTGTTGTACACAGCCCATTGACAATTCAGAATGAATTGAGGTGTTTGCTGCAGCAAGGAGTTACCTCCAAAATTTCCCCCAAAGGGAAATTTTATTGTAAAATAATACCTAGAGTTGGTTGATTCAGTTATTAATCTTCTTACAGATTCAATAATTTTCACATAATTCATAAATTTTACTTTTAATAAAATTATACCCTATTTTAGTCTTCCTTATGTACTTTAATCTTATCTTATTAGTGAATCTTCTCTTGAATTACACAGGTCTGCAACTAAATAGCTGTTTGAGTAATTTTGTGGTTTATGCATTTTGGAGTGGTGATAACGAAAAAATTATTTTTAAAAATTTATACGTCAGAATTTGACACAAATTGCAAAATTATTTTCATATTTGCCCATTTTTCATAGTTTTGAACATTTTCCACTCAGTTAATTTTAAAAATTAGGAACTGTGAATATTGCACATAGTAAACTATCTCACCAGGACATTATAGTGATGGAAAGAAAATACTAGGGAAGATTGAATAGGGCAATAATAACGGATTTTTGTTGTATAGTTTAAAGTAAAGAAACTATGTTGTTGCTACTCACAAAGGGTAAATAGAGAAAAACCTCAGAATGAGGAAAAATTGGCCTTAGATTGGGTAAATGAGCTCATTTTAGTTCCATATAGCTTTTTTGTTATTTTTATTTATAGCTTTTCATGAAGAATTTAAAATAAAAAAATATTTTATGAAGTATTTTCCTTACAATTGAAGTAATAGCCCTATTTTGCAAATTTACATAAACTTTCAGGAAACAGAACAATCTAGGGTAATACAAAGATCATTTTTGAATTCAGGACACCAAAAAAACAGTAAAACTAATGACAATAATTATAAATTTGAATAAAAATATTTTTAAGTGTACTCTCATTTTTTGTGAAATATTTCTCTATTTATTTCAGGCCTAAGTTTCCCTGAATTAGGGTTACTGGCACAGACCTCAAAAACCACAAAGTTAAGGAGCTGAGTTACTTTTTTACGGTGCTTTGAGTTAACTTTATAGAGATTTTAAAATTTAAACCCAAACTTAAATAACTATAATGGAATTCAATCTTCAAACTAATTTAATAACTCTAAAACCCAAGAAACATCGCCACGCAATCTGTAACTTCCAACCCAACTCAATAAATCCTATCCCTGAATTTCCCCTTTGTAATTAGCTTCATCTCATTAGAACTAATCATATGCTTGATAAATGATATATCCCCCAAATACACAGTGATAAAACACTCTGCCCGGTCCAGCGATTGGTCATTTTTTCAATAACCAATCCCCCACTCACCCCTTAATTTATTAAACGCTCTCTTTTCAACAGCACGCAAAGTATCCGTTTCCTTTTTATCAAAACGGAGAACAATGTGCCTTCAGCACGGAAATCTGTCAATATTCACCGGGGCATGAGATGGGTCTCAATTGTATTAACTTTCCATCCCTGTAGGTTGAGTTCTCTATTCAATTTTCGCTTCCTTAGTTAATCTTTTTTTCTTTTATGTGAAGATGGCTCATTTTTTAAGTTCTTTATTACGTGACGCTGGAAACTCGTGTTTTGTGTGTGTGGTCTTTTATTAAGTTTTTTTATCTCCATGCGTGGAACTTGTTTCATATTCGTTAAATCTTTCCTTATGCTGCGATTGATATGCAGTAACAAACTTGTGCTAACATGTTTTTTTATGTTTCTTAAGCATATTTTGTTGCTTATTTAACTGTAAAATACTATTAATTTTATAATATTTTAAAATAGATTATTATTTGTTTCTTACGTTAACATTGAAATATCTGAAAAACAGGAATATATATTTTGGACCTGTTTTTTTGGTATCATAATAATTGAATTTTTGATTCCTTTCCGGATAAGTTTAAAACTTTTAAGATACTTAAAGCATTAGAAGACTTTTAAAAGATTTAAAGCATTTAATGCTATAAAAACAAGAACACTGTTTAAAGAAAATATTTGTATCTATTTAAAATCAATATTTTTATCGTAGAATAAGATGAGAGAAATTTATTAAGATGAGAGAAACTTGTGATTCTTCGAAAAACTACTAAGCTGCATTAGCACAGAAGATAACAGGCTAAATTGGGAAATGGTGAAAGGTAAGAAAAAAAACACAATTTTAAAATAAGTTGACTTTTACTTCTAAACACGTTACTAGCCTTCCTTTTTTGTTTATGGTGTGGTTTTCATGCTTATTCGGTTCCGATAAAAAATTAAATCTTCCAAATGGCAAACGATTTTATCAGATACTGCTCTGATATCAATCGATATTTCAATGTTGATTTAATAACCACCCTTTATCTGAAAATAAATCTCTTCAGGTCGTGGAAGTTTTCATCGTTTTTGGCATTGTTTACTTAGTGTGAAATTTTGTAAATTTTCGATCGAATACATAACAAGTTCATTCAACGAAAAACTATATAAACATTGAGACAAAACATATTTTTGAATTTTAGTTAATAGCAAGACAATTTCACCAATTAAAAGTAGTTTTTGAAAACGTAGTTCAAAATTCAATTAAACCAGTTTCGCACAATAACGAATTATTTAAAAATGAATTTTGGAAATTTCTTTGCGGGAGAATAGATTAAACCGGACAAAATCTTCATAAAACCTTTCTATCGATTAGAGCGATGTTCCTGGAAGCGCTCGAAACCCCTTAACTCGATTTGGTGCCACACCAGAGCCAAAACAAGTGGGAGAAAAGTCGTCCAGACAACACGTTTTTGGCTGACAGACGCCATTTGATTAGCGAAACATTTTTCAGGCGTCGTCGTCCTAAACGGAAAATGAATAATGAAATGAAAATATTACTCCAAGGTCCCTTTCTGCGGTTGTTGACACAAAAAGACCCGGAAACTTTCCGGTTTCATTAGGAAGATGAAATTCTAACCCCAGGATATTCCAAAAGCAAATGAACTAATTTTTATTTCTTTTTTGCCGTTCTTCTTTCGAAAATGGAAGATTGGTCCCTGGTTTCGAAAGAGTTTGGTACGCTGGGTTTGGTTTCCTTTCTATCGATCGGAGTTCCTGTATTAATTTTGAATGAATTTTGGATATCGGAAAGTGGTGGCTTAGTACGTACAAAATCGTAAAATTTTCAAGAAAGGGAAAGCATGTTCGGTTCCAATATATCATAGACTAAAACTCCCTTTTCTTCCTTGTTTTTATTTTCACATTAAATACTATGCCTATTACTTTTAAATTTTTTCATGCAATTTGCCGCAGACTAAAATTAAAAAGAAGCTGAAAAACGGTCCACTACCATTATTATTCTTCGTCCTCTCTGTTTATTTAATGTTTACTATGTTTTAACATACACGAAGGCGGTACGGTTAATAACTTTGTAAAAATAGTACATATATTTTTAAAACTTTTTCGGGTTTTAAAAGTGAAGCAAAATTTCCACATTAATTACTACTCAAGATAGTAGAAAAATTCTTCCGATAAAAATATTCGAAAACCTTGAGGCTGTATAGTGTTTTTCTAAGCGACTGGGGAGGGTAGAAAAATTCACATTTTTTCACAACACATTCACATTTTTGTGAAACTTTCCCTATTTAGCATTAACCTATTTTACCAGTTTATGAATAAGATGAAATTCATAAGAATATTTGAATTTTCATACATGATATTATGATAAGAACATCACAGAGAATATATTTTGGTTTGAAGCAAATAACTTTAATGAGCTTTTTATAAATAAGGTTAGTATAAATAACAATATTGCAACTTTTGAAAGAAGTAGTTTAAACAAATTTAAACCTGAGAGAAAACGAAGCTTAAATAGAAAATTTGCGCTTCAAACCATATTTCTTCTTTGTAAAAACCTTCAACTTTCCAGTGTGTAATCACCGAACCAAAGAAAATACATCAATTTACTTAAAAAGAAAGTAGTAGTTTTTAGTTATAGAAGTTCGAATAAAGGTAAAAACAAATTAGGATTGAAAAACAAGTGCAGGCTATATTCAGGCTCTCTCTCTCTAACGAATTATATTCGAATCATATATTATAACGAATTATATATTAACCTCTGATACTTTATACAGGGTGTTTCAAAAGTCCGTTTCCCGGCTTTTATTTGGAACCAACGTGTCCTCTACCCCTAGGTAAAAGACCCTGGAAAATCCATTGAGATAAATTACAGCGCCCCTTACGGCGAAATAAAAAAGTTAAAATAATTAATTTAAAAACTAAAGGCGATAGAGCAAAAACCTCAATAAAAGTATTGTTGCCAACGGTATGTAGAACTCAGTGAAAAAAATTTGGTCAAAATATCTTGAATATTCGCCGACATATTAGCATGTGAAAATAGCACTTTTTCTAGGGTCAAAAAATAAAAAATTCGCATATTTGCAAATTTTTTTTATTTTTTGATTAAATTTTGTGTTATTTCAAGTAAAAAATCACAAAACTATACAGTAACACTGAAAAATTTGCAAATATGCGAACTTTTTATTTTTTGACACTGAAAAAGTGCTATTTTCACATGCTAATATCTCCGCGAATATACAAGATATTTTGATCAAACTTTTTTCAGTGAGTTCTTCATGACGTTGGCAACAATACTCTTACTGAAGTTTTTGCTCTATCTCCTTTAATTTTTAAATTAATTTTTTAACTTTTTAATTTCACCGCTAGAGGCTCTGTTAGTAATCTCAATGCTCCAGGGTCACTTATCTAGGGGTAGACCTTACTTCCGTGACATTAGGACACGTTGGTTCCAAATAAAAGCCGGGAAACGGACTTTTGAAACACCCTGTATATCTGACCCATAATATAATCTGATTCCTTCAATGGTTAGCAATGGATAGGAACTCAAAGGTAGCGTTTCCACTTATCTGCATCTTCTTTGTTGCCGCAATCCAGCGAGACCGACGAACGAATCATAGTGAAACAAAAAAGTGACGTCATTTCAAACCGCCTCACTGTGATTCCTCCTATAGGTCTCACGTGGTTGCCCGTTATGCAGCAGATCTGATAAGTGTAAACAGCCTTTTTTTAATTTGTGCAGGGCCTTACCTCTGACCACGAGTCTCTTCTGCGCCGAGACGGTTTGGAAGGAGGGCGCGTCAGCGGACACTTCGCACTTGTAGGTCCCGGTCGTCGTCTCGTCTGTGTCCTTCATGTACACCGTGCCATTCGCAGAGCGGATTAGCTGCAAAACGACAACGTCACATCAGTATCCAGAAACGTACTTACAAGGACTTTAAATCGTACTTTATAAACAGGTTGTGAGATTGATAAATTATGTGGATACGGAGAAAAAACATAAAAATTTTTACAACCGTATTCACTGTTAACCTGGGCTACGGTTTATCAGAAGTTATAAACGTCTGCTTGTGGAAAACTACTTTTCCTTTTAAACTGCCAATCAGGAATTTGACTCCCGGTTAACCGCCGCGCCGGTAATATAATATATGGCTGTTATTTTCCACATTTAAAAATCATGCAGCGTTTCACATCAAACTTGAATCATCGTTTGCCGATTAGAAAAGAAAAACAGCGTAGTAATTATTAACTAGTGATCATAATTTCAGTGATTATCTGTGATTATAGTGATTTTTCGTCACGTAGAAGATCGCCAATGATATCCGTCTGACGTCACATTTTACCCACCATGTGACCTACTGAGCTTGCAAATGGTTACCACAGACATAGCTTGTAGGGAGATATGATGATAGTGAGTTTGATCACGTGATTGACCCCATCACGTGATTAAATGGGCGTGGCATGAATATTGTCCATTGGACAACGGATACCTCGATTGCTCTGAAAAGTACTGAGGAGAACGCCTATTCTGGAAAAATTAACTTGGCGGTTTTGGCGAGATGTGAGATATATTTTAGAGCTTTGATTTATCGAGTATATTACATAAAAACCCAGAAAATCATTCAAAATTTACGATTTTTTTTGAATTGGTGATTCAGTTTCTTTTAGGTCGTCAAATTACAAGATAACTTCACAAAAAAAGATATTTAGGAATTAAACTTTTTACACGATTACCAAACTATACAGAATAGATAACCAAAAATTTAAGTATTTAAATCATGAGTAATGACAATTTTCTGAATAAGAAAAGAAATAAAAACCAGGACCATTCTTTCATCCCCGAAAAAGGCCAGATATATCAGCTGGCCCAGAGATAAAGCACACAACAGATGAATCGTGGAATAAAAGCGAGCACCGCTGTTCGCTTTTATTCGAACTAATGGATGTTGGAGGGTGCTCTCTCCCCCTGGAGGGGAGTCTTCCGACAGATCGTTTGCTTCGCGAAGAGAAGGAAGGAGAAAGGTTGAGTAAAACGAAAGCGCCGGAAAGATATCATCGAGGTTTTCCAACTGACTGCTGCGTGTTGCGAGATTAACGGAGTGCCGGAGCATCATCAAGCAACTGGTGATTTTTCGTGTATAAAAAGATTAACGTTTCTAAGGAAATTTTTTATTCAAAATCTCCTGAAAGGTTTTTAGTCAGTAAGATTTATTTCCTAGTAATGAAGTGTGTATAATCAAGCACACCAGAATATGAATCAGATAGCACTAGTACATTGATCATTGTTGCAACAATGTTGGCCAATATCGATAAATGTCGGAGATTTATTGGATTTTTAACTGTTAAAAATCTTTTAAACGTTCTAATTAACATAATTTGCAGAAAGTAATACCCGTAGCAATTAAATTAGATTTTTTGTTCGACTTTTTTACTATCAATGTAAGAAAAATGATATTGTCCAGCAAAACCCTTTAACATTCAATATATCGGATCAATATTGACAGATTGATATCAGTAGGTGTTTTTGTGCTTACGGGAATATTACACATACAGTTTAAACTACCCAGTTAATCTTAGATAGTAAAATGCAATGTAGAAAAATTATTGCAGTATAGAGTGAGAAGTTCATTTATGTTCACATTAATTATTTCTTTCGTTGTATTTCAGTTTGAAGTAGAATATTTAATAGCCTATCAATTTTACCAGGATGTTTTACTTTTAAACAATTCGATTTTCGAAAAATAAACTATCCTGGCGTATATTCCAACAAATTTCTATGAGTTTAAAGAAGAATGATAAAAGTGTGGAAAATTAAAGCTATTATAACATTGTTAACCACTCTTAATACTACCTTCCTTATTCCTTTAAAGTAGTCACTAAAAAAGGAGAATTAAAATATTGAAGAACCTTGCTTTTGGCATATTTTTGCTAAAAAATGGGAGGGGTATTTCCTAAGGAACATATTAAAACAATTTATAAATTTATTTACAACTTTCAGAAACAATTGAATTAAAAAAATCCAATAAACTTAAAAATGTTCAATGATGATCTGAAGTCACGCATATTCATTTTCCAAATTAAAATTAAATTAAAGATTTTAATTTGGGATTAAATTAAAGATTTTAATTTGGGCAAAAGGAATATAAAATTAAAATTGTTCAATGATGTTCTGAAGTCACGCATATAGAGCACCCAGGTAAAATAGAATAAACGTTTATTGGCCACCAATGGATTACTGCATATTTTATGCATAAAAAAATTGGAGGCGGTTTTGAAAAAAGAAAAGAATGGTGAGAGGAGTCAGTTTACTTACGTAATTAAAATGAGGCTGCTCAAATATTAAGAATATTAAGTAAGCACCTAAGGGGGGAGGGGGGTTGCTCTTTGCTTATTTTTCATGACAAGGGGGAGGGAGATAAGAGTGATGCTTACGTAAGATACTACTGCATTTTTAAAAATATCTTGTTTCTTGCATAAATAATTTCAAAACAAAATATTGAATTAGGAAATCGAACATAAGCCCTTTTTTCTGCGGGTGGACCCTGAACACATTTTGAAAATTATCTCTGAAAAGTAGTGTTTCGACTCATTTTTGAACTCTTTAGGGTTACATTCAAAAAGGACAGCTCCTTGTATAAATAAGTAAGTATAAGTGACCTAATTTTCAAGAAAAAAAACAGTACCTACTAGTAAAAGTGATGTCAAAACTTGGGGATGGTCCGACAGATTCTTACGTAATTATGATGGGGGGTCGAGGTTTGCTTATCTTTGCTGAAAAGGGGGGAGGGAGGGTTAAAATGACCAAAAATGTGATTACGTAATATTTGAACAGCCCCAAAGGGGAATTTGCTTTTTGCTTAGTTTAGCGGATAATTTTTTTTTCAAAACATGGTATTGAAATAGAGCTAAAAGGCGAAAGTTAATATTAATTCTTTATCAAATCCAAAAAATTGAGTCGAAAACATAACACCAAAATTTTTTCATGAGTGGGGTATCTAGTCTTTATAATCTTCCGTCAGTAGCAAAAATTACTAAAACCCGTCTCCGAAGAAAACGAGTATTTAAAAAAAATAGACATTTTAAATCTATAAATCACAAATCAACTTTGAATTCTTCACAATACAAACTCCCAAATCGGCAGAGAGCAATCTCCAACAGAGACGTCCAGAGGTCGGACATTTAGCGTCGTTATTAATGTCATGGCGGCGGCGGGCGAGTGGTCACTTAGCGGTCATCTGTCCCGGGTCACGCGAACCGGGCCTAATCGAGCAGGACACGAACACCCCCTCCCCTCGTTACATCACCCCCTCTTTTGTTTCTGCGCTCTCTTAATGGATCTCTTTCGGAGAGGGATTAAAAAAGCGGCAATCAGGTGAAACGGTCCGGAGGCGGGGAAACACGGGTTTTACGTTTTCGTTTCTGCTTTCTGGTTGCGAGGGGTTTTTTTCTGATGGTGATCGCTGTGGTAGTTGTTGGGAGAAGAACGAATCGTGGGATTGATGTCAGGGGAGGGTTTCTGTAGATCGGTGTTTCTTAGCCTGTGTGTAAGGAAGGGTTTGATTTTGATGGTTACGTTTTCATAAAGTTGACCGATTTTGCCGTATTTGTTCTGATTTTCTAGTCTTGTTACGAAATCGCAATCTTATATTAAATTGTTCAGAATCCATACAGGAAAGCTGGGGTAAATAATTTAAAATTTGGAGGAATCTAACATCAGATTTTTCTTTCGTAGCAAGACTTGAGAGAAAATGGGAATAAATACGGAAAAATTGGAACGATTGGCATTTACGGGTGGTCAGCTGTAAAAAATTTTATCCCAAAAATCAAGGTTAATAATTATTAAGTTTTGATTAATATAGTCATAACTGAATAAACGGGACCGAATTTTCGCTCCGCTTATCTAGATATTCCACTTAGACAGGTAATGTATCGCCCTTTCCCCGCCTCAAATTTTCTTATTTGCATATGCATTGCGCGTATAGAAACCTTCAATTCAACTATTGCTATCATCTGTCTATTTGAAAAATGATGTGTTTTATCATTTATTGAAGAATCATTTAGTGAAATAATAATCTTTTCATTCCAAAACACATACATTGCAAGATATATGTGTTTTGCACGGTAAAAAGGGCCCTAAAATGCTAAATTTGGACATAAGGAAGAAATTTTCAATTCCACTTACCCAGGTAAAAAATTCTACTTAAAGAGGTTTTTGGTGTCAATGGCTGACACTTTCACTCCACTTATCTAGGAATTTCACTTATCCATTATTATTTTAAAATCTTGTCTAGGTTTTTTTAGTAGCATAAAATAAAACCATTTCAAGTTTTATTTGTTTATATTAAAATTAAAGAACTATTTTAAGCGTTGTTATGGCGGAATTATTATTAAGAGGTCATTTAATCATTGAGATCAAAATGATAAATTTTTGATGTATGAAATAGCATCAAAACATATTCTTCACAACTTTCCTAACAGCTAGCCTAAGTTTTCGAGGACAGTCGATTTCTTAAGAATAATCGAAATATCTAGCCGGGGTTGGCGATCTTTCATAACATAGAAAATATTGATTAAAAATATTTCTCAGGAAATAATTATCATAGACGAACTGAAAAAATTGCAATCACAGATATGATTATAATGGAATATTTTCCCTTTTGATCGGAAAATTAATAATCCATTCATAATAATAAAAAAAACTATTTTTCTACTGATCCCTACTTTAACGAGGTTGTCTTTTCTGCACACTTTGAGTTATAAAGGAGAAATCGTTTTACAGGTAGTTTTTATTATGATGCATTGCAGTTAAATCATCACTGGGGTGCGTCAATAACTCATATCTTAAAGTTATTGTTTCTCAACCCAACTACTAGGGTCGGTCGGGTGGAGTAAAATGGTTATAGGGGTGTAAAATTTTCAACAATTTCTATTTATGAAATTTAAGGATTTTTAAAGTGCTGATTTTTCTTGAGTCCGTTGAAATTTCTATATTCCTTTTACACCGCTATATATCTACTTCACCCCACTATATACAATCTACTTTACCCCCGGCCCTTAATAATAGCTTTACATTTAGGTTCCCCACGAGTTAAATAAGATGTTTTTAAAATTGTAGTTAGCTAAAAGTAGAAATTGTGAGAACGTTTGACAAATTTCAAACCTTACTTTAAAGCAAATTTCCTTTGATTATAGTGAAAGACTATAAAACAGGTAGGAGTAAAGAACTTATTTATATATCTGTAGGAGAGAAAATTTTCCATTTTAAAAGTTGTTTGATAAAATTGAAGACAAATTTTGACCTTTTCCCGCTTGTGTTTTATAATCTTCTACTAGTTGAATATGGATGATCCTGGAAATTTTATTATTTAGCATAAATAAATATCTAGCCAAGTAAAAAATACTTTTAAATGTTTCTAAGAGTGAACTTTTCTGGTCGTTTTGAACTAGAAACGGAAACTGATAAAATAAGTAAACGATTTCAAGTATTCCTAGGTCATAAAAAAGAAAATATCTAAATATAAGAAATTTCGAGATAAGGGAAACGTTTTAGGAAATAAAAATTTGTAAATCCTGCATAAATTATAATGACAAAAATAAGGTATTGGGATACATGGTAACTTTAATTAACTAGTTATTAACCCATTAACTAATGAGAAGTTTACAAATAAAAAATTGCATCAAGCATAAAAAATGCTAGCATTCTATTAAGTCTACTTTTCGTTAAAGTAGTTTCCTTGCTTTACTTTAGGAGATAGAATGAATGAATTTTGTTTTTCATCCTAATACGCGCTTTTTCTATTTTTTAACAATAAAAATTCTTAAGCAAATATAATGTTTCAGATAAACTAGATAAAGCACCCACATTCATTTCAATATGAAAAGAGGAGAACCATTTTCAATACTATTTGAAAAAGTAAAAGCAAGTTAATTTTTTACCATTCCCAAGAATTATAAAATGTGCATAACTAATGACAATGCATTAAGGAAATGATGAAACAATTCATTAGGATATTGGGTAGACAGTAGTTTCTTGTAGCATTTAATGGATTACTAGCAAATTGTAATCGTGATAAACTATTACTAACTTAGACAGGGACATATTATGACTAAACTGTCTTTTTTTAACAGAATATTGACAAAAGCTTTCCATATAACGTATCAGGAATTTTCCATGGAAACAGAATTATTAACGAGTATAAGGGTAACTTAATGGGGTAAATATGATTCTTAATAAATACGAAATGTTTTTCATGTTTATAGAATTTAAAATTTTATGGATTATTTAGCATAAATAAAAACTATGGAAGGGAAGTATATAGCATAATAACATGCATTCATAGAAAAAAAATATTTGTGTAGTTTGAAGTCGGGAAAAGCTTAAGGATTAGTTTTTTTTTCAAAATTTCAGTTCGTAAAGGGGAATTGGAATTACACACTATCTTGTCCATTAAGTTAGTTCATAGACATTGGACGAGTTAATGGTTTGTAATAACGTGAGTGTTTATAATAACAATCACCGATAAAACTGAAGAGGACAGTGTTAGTTAATATCTTTTCTCCAAAATTAATAACTCGCTTTACCTTGTTAAAATTGAAAAAAAAAGAATTTGTGAAACTATCATTCGATATTTTTCTTTCCAATACTGCACTTATTATTAAAGAGTTTTATGATAATTTTTGTGCAATAAATTTAAAAAGTAGCATCAATTGACCCACTGTTTTGATAGGTATCATAAATTACACAGGTCAAATGGAGGATCTGATGCAGGGGTGTTTTGAGATTATTTCATGATAATTTATAGAAGTGAATTCAATCACACATGGTGTTAGTTACTTATTAGGATAGGAGTTAGTTTTATTAGGAGTTAGTTAGTTTTTGAGATAGAACACTTCAAATTTTCATTATATTAAACAAATTCTTTGAAAACTAAAAAAACCCACATAAATTAAAGTATGTTATGTTGATAATTATTAAACAATGAAATCAATAAATGAAAAGAGAGAAAAAAAAAGCCTTTTATGGCCAATGCCTTTAATGGACCAATCACTTCTTTCCAATAGTTTTCTATTATTTTTTGAACAAGAGTTAGTGGATTTTCTTAAAGCATATTGCATGTAAGACCGATGTAATAATATTCATGATGCAATCAAACTTAGATAAAACTAAATAACCATGTAATAACTCGATTACTATTATGACAATGCTATGCAGTATAACAAAAGGCACACTGTGCTACTGGAAAACTTTGGGTACTTCACCCTAATATGTGAAAAATATCTCGAATACGTACTAAACATGCATTATTGTTATTCCTTCACGCGTCACATTTACAAAACTAGAACGAGTCGATTTACACTTAATGAAGGGGATTAGTCAACAGAACACAAAAGGTCGAAACGAATCCCTTTAAACGGAATTAAAAACGCATTTGGAGAGTAATAACCTAAGCTGCTATAAACGAACGATTCTTCTCGAGAAAGTTCAAATCGCAGATAAATCAAATTAGCCTCTGAGGTGCTTCAGATTAGCACTGCCGCACTTTAATTAAAATACCTTCGAGAAACAAGAGAAAGTTCTGAGGTGTTTTTTTTTCTAACGGGCAACGCACAAAAAGCCACGGAGGAAAATAACGATTTTAAAGATAAAAGATGTTTTCCTTGGGGTAATCCATGTTCGTTTAACAAATTACTCTTTTCTTTATTTTCAGAAGACTTTTCTCTTTTTTTTGGAGGAGATTATCTTGGCTGGAAGATGGAAAGGTTTTCTTTTTGTTTTTTTTTCGGGCAAATAATTTTGGGTAAAATTAAACTTGACTTTTTGCTGGGTGAACGTAATTGTATCTGAGGTTTTTTGGAGGGTGAGAAGGGTGATTTCTTTAAATCGATAGAAATTTGAAAATTTTCCGTTTATTGTGTTTTATTGGAATGAATTGTACGCTTCGATGAGCAAACTGTTGGCACTTCCTACTTTTATTTTTAGTTTTTTTCATTAAAGAAAATATTTTGATTCCTGATAAACTGTTTTTTATAAACATATATATATTTAAAAAGTAGCACTATAATACGAACAAACAGTAGAAGGAATAATACCATTGTCTAGTACAGAAATTTTCTACCTGGGATACAAGTATGAGTTTTTATCCCAACTATTACGTTGCATACAATATTTTATTTTTCTCAGTTGAAGAACTTTTATGTTAAGGTGTTAGTGATTTTACTTTGTAATTCCATCTACAACCATATGATTATATTTTTAATGCACCTACAAAATTCAAAAAGTGGTTGACTTTCCAAAACCAATTTGGAATCACTTAGGAAATCGGATTCATAATCTGGCGCTTTTTTAATTTCTAAAGTGTGAATATAAGTTTTTGCGAGACATGAAAAAGGAAGCTAATGTTGGCAAACAATACAAATACAAATACAAATACAAATTTTGTCGACCAGCTACATGCTCGAAGCCTAACAAGGCTGGTCCATTTTTTATTAATTCACCCATTCCCACTGACTGTCTAGTTTTAGCTTAAACTCATATACACCCTTCGAATTTACTATATGTTCTGGCAATGCGTTCCATTTAAATCTATTACCCTATTGAAGAAGTAGTATTTTCTTAAAATCCCGATTGAAATGAGTCTTATTCAATTTGTACCCATGGCCCCTTGTTCTGTTATCCCTATTAAAGTCTAAACCTTCTGTATCCCCTTGCTTTACGAACTTGAAGAGCTGAATCAAATCCCCCCTCCTTCTTCTCTCCAGTGTATACCATGCATACAGTGTAAACATGTGCATTATTTTTCTTAGACACGATTCGACGCCAACTCATATTTAAAACCTAAAAAGAACGTTTTTGTTCACTTGGGGAAAATTTGTTACTTTATCAAACTGTGATATTTGTTATTTGTTGCATCATTTCAACATTATTCCAATCTTCTTAACTATTATTATTACTTTTGAACCCGGAGAACAAGGAATTTTTAGATTATTAGTGGTACAAAAGTGCCGAGATCCAGATCCCTAGCGGGTTAAATCTTGGGAAACATTTTAGTGGAATTTCTCCAATGTGCGGTCAAATATAACTTACGGGAATTTTATCTACTGACCTGAAAAGAGTAAATTTTATTTCATTTCATAGTGCATATCCTTTTTCTCTAGATAACTGGAACGAAATGACATTAAACCGATCTAAGTGTCGATAAATCGTCAGTCCACAAAGATTCCACTTATCCAGGTTCCACAGTATTTAAATTTATCCCACTATAATACCACTTTACCTAATAATAATTAATAACTTTTTATATAAAAAATAAATGACTAAAATCTTTAAACAATAAAAACCCTGATCACATTTCTGTATCAGATCAACGAACATCCCCTTTTCCCCAAGAATCGCGTCAATCCTCGGGGTCGATCCTCATCGCCGTCTTTTTCACGTTTATGGCCCCTTCGCCCATTAAGGGCGTCGCGAACGATGATAAAGTGATCGTAAGCAGGTCCGTTTATGGGGTGAGGGCAGGTGCCCTCGATGGACAGATGGCCACTCGGCGCACGTGGTGCAATGGGGTGACAATGGATCCTCGTGGAGAGAGGCTATATCTGTCAACCGCCCCCGCTGTCCAGGTACTATAGGAAGTAAAAACAGTGGCTTCTATCTTGGGAGGTATTTCATGATAGGGTTGGAGTGGGTCATGTGAGTTGTTGTTGAAGGATTGAATGGGAGGGTAAAGATTATTAGAGTAGATTGATAATTTTAATAAAAAATGAACTTTCAATATACTTATTACTGAGTTACCACTTTTTTATTTTAGGAAGTGTAAGTAAGTAGTTAGTGTAAGTAAGACACCGTTGTCTATAAAAAATTGATGATTTTTGATAGTTTTATCTCTTTCTGATTTTATAAAACGTTTTCTCTTTGATGGAATATCTGGTTTATTAGTCTGGAGTTATACAGTTAATATAAATTAAATATTTTTTTCTCTGTAAAATGGAGTTATTTATCCAAAGAAGAATTTTCAAGCTGTTTTGCGAGCCGAAGTTATGTGTCTTATTTTAATTGGTTGGTTTGCAGTTTTGCTAATATTTCTGGTATTATTATGTGTCATTCAAAACTGCTTGGCGGGCCAGGAAACTGAACTGATAATTCTTCCATGCTTAAGTTCCATGCTGTTATTCATTGTCGACCTGTATCCTATAACTTTATCTTAAGTTTGCATGGACTTAACTTGGTATTTCTAAATTAAGAAATAAATGTGTTGTTTAAAAAAGTAATTAAATAAAGGAATAAAGCTTGAAATAGTATCTAAATTTGACATTTTCTCTTGATATAGTTATTATAGGTATATGTAGTAAAGCTTAGTAAACACAAATTCAAAAAACATACGTAAAATCCTACATTTTTTCAAAATTACATCTTTTGCCTTCATCATACAATAAAAAATCACAAAACTTTGACTTCAACACCATATAATTGTCAAATCGCGTGTGAACTTTCCAGACTAGTCTGAAGAGAGCTACCATATCCTCCGCACGAGAAAAACACTGAAAGAGGGAGGGAGAAAGACAGAATCAATGCCTCCGAAACAGAAGAATCCAGTTGTTACTCTCCAATTTGTGCGAAACGGAGTCAAAAGCCTATCGCCATTCTCAAGGTGCATCATAAAAAAAGAAAGAAAGAGACGGAATAAAAAAACTGAAGAAACAGAGAATTTGAATGATTACCCTTACGCGAGTCCAGAGGCCGGGGCATTGATTTATGCAGCGACGGAGAAACGGAGAAAAGGAGCATTCATTGTTGCGCTCTTTTTTTTCTCCGCCCCGTTTTTGTTGCGCCCTGATTTATGTAAGGGCGCGGAAACAAACCGGTTGTTGAGCGTAGTCGGTCCTTATCGGGCTGGAAACAGACTCCCGGAAAAAACCGGACTGCGACGGGCGACATCTGCTCCCGGTTATCACTTACACCCCTCCTTTTCTTGTTTCCGGTTTTCGGGATTCCGCTTATAACGGGTTATTGTGCCTTTTTGATGCAGGAGGTTTTTTTTGCATGTTTTGGAATTTTTTACTGTGACAAAAAACAGTTTGAAACAGGACTAAAAGTGGTTGTTTGTTTGCGGCTATCAGGTCGTCTCCAGATGTCACACTTAAGCAGGTGTGTAGTGTTTATTCTAATGTGAGAATGGATTGGGTTCCAGTGTGGTTCTTTGTCCGAAAGTTTTAGATTTAGAAATGAAATGCATTTTGAAAAGTTTGCAGTGTTTTTATGAGATGGTTCAACGGCAAATTTGTTCGTGTTCGAAAAAAAATTTCGATTATAGACTCCTCTGGGATGCGACTCTCTACTTAACTTCATTTATTCTAAGCCCTTTCTCCTTTCTGACTATCTTGCAAAAAATAAATGGCCTGATTTTGAATAGTTCTAAAGTAATTCTATTTTTACTCAAGTCACACGAAAAATACGAATAATAAAAGGATAAAGTTATTGTAACAATACCTTGGTGGAAATTTTTTGGAAGATTTGTATATTTTTATGATAAAAATGAAGAGTCTGATTTTAAAGTATAATTTGAAATATTTTCTCCCTATTGTTGTTTGTTAGATGGTTTTAAGTACAAATTTCAATTTTTTAAAAACATTTTTGTAAAAAAGTACAAAATTAAAAATTTTTTGTATACTGCATTGAATTTTGAAATTATCCCTCCATACTTGGAAATTATAATTGTTTTAAGTACTTAGTACATTTTTAGTTGTACCTTTTTTATTGATATTAAATAACTTAATGAATACCTAAGTATCAGGTTCTTAATGTTTTAAACAGAGTAATATTTAAAATTGGCACTAAAAAAAACTAAGAATTATTTTCAAATAAAGAAACTCAAAAAATACTGATTCTTTCAAAACAGCTCCAGACATTTTTTTACATGCAATTAAGATATTTACTTTTACTACTATATTCCCACATTTTAGCAGAGGAAAATACTTTTTTAGTAAAACAGTTTAAAACCTACACCAAACGCAATTCCCTAGAACAAGAAACAAAAACACAAAGGCAGAGCTTTCTCAGAAAACATCCTTTTGTTTTAATCCAATAAAACATAAAGCGACAGGTTAAAACCGTTTCAATCCTATCCGCCCGACATTTTCCATTAGATTCAATTCTCCCGGGCGGTTTAGAATTGAAAGGGTTAAACGTGTTTTCAACCACTCTCTTCACCAAGTAGGGGGAAGATAGATATTCTCCCATTGTTCCCTTAGATTTCCCAACTAGACAGCTAAACAAGCAAGCGGAAGTAACGGGGAATGGAGGATTATTGCTCCCTCGGCACGACCCCCCCTTTCTCGTTGCGGTTCTTATTTTTGTGTCATCCCCTCTCAGAGATTTTGTCTAATGCCCCAGTCTTGTCTCCAGCTAAGACAGGTGAATGGGTGTTGAGTTGCCTTGGAGGCATTATACGAGTCCCAAATTTTCGTTTAACTGGATGCATGTAGTTTGCGGTCAATTTAACGGACGTGATATGCTGAGAAAAATTTATTTTTTGCACTGCTTTTTGGGTGGGTTGTTGATATTTGTGACGGGTGTCCGATTTCCGTTCATACTATAGTTAAACAGCTTACTTCTAAACGAATAATTATCAAAACATGTGTATAAACATGTATTTATTAAGTAGGCATTATATATGTTACCGTTAAAGTATATAATGCAGTTATTTCATAGAATACCTAGTTATTCCATGAAATAACTGATTGTGTCCGTTAAAGTGTGTAATATGTTATTGATTTTACACTTTAACTAGTTATTCTATGAAATAACTAGGTATTCTATAAAATAACTAATGGTAGACAGTTAAAGTGTAAAATAAGCAATTTATTTAAAATGAAATTAAACTAATGATATAGTAGACAATTAAAATGAAAAAAGAAGGAATTTATCTACTTTAAGCAGCGTATAAATGGTATTTATAGAAACGTACCATAAAATCCTTTTTTACAACGAGGATTAATAAAATGACACTTGGAATTACAATTAATTAATTCCCTGTGGCCTGGAATAGTTTATAAATACAGTAGGTAAAGGGAAGGTAAATGTATTAGTCGTGCGAGATATATGATATAGGGGAGACCGGGGCTAGTTTTCCAACCTAAATGCGTTTTCTTTCCATGCATTTTATTTTTGATTATTTTTGGATAAACAAGATTTCATTATGATCCTCGGACTGTTCTCTACAAAATGTAGCATTCAAATTTCATTACGATAATTAGTTTTTTTGAAAAATAGGATTAAAGACGACCATGTCAGGTTGGAAAATCTGCCCCGTATGCGGGGCAGGTTTTCCTACAGTAAGGGGCAAGTTTTCCTACAGTACTACTAGCTGAAGTAATACAGATTGCTTTAGGAAACCTTGATTGGTTTACCGGCAGACTGTCATTCCTAATATGGGATTGCGAAACTATCTCATTGGTTATTCACAATTTCTATTTCTGCGCTTTGAATAAGTGTCTCTTCTCTCTCTAAGCCCGAGAATACGATCCTTCGAGTTAGTTGTTTGGTTGATTGTAAGACTTTGCTGAAACTTTAGTCTTTCAGGTAGATATATGAAATAAAGGCTGGAATCGAACGATCATGCTGGTTTTAATACTAGTCGTAAAGGTAATGTATTCAAAATTTGGCGACTTATCACTTATTTGGCGAATTCAAAATAAACGAGAAAAGGAAATGGTAGGTTAGTTAGTAGAGGATCAAGCTTGCAATCGAAAGATTGCGGGATGGGTGTCAAGTCTTTTGTAGTAGCAAATATCATTATTTAATATGATATCTGGGTGTTTCTAGAGGTTTGATCTACTTAAAGTTAAGGAAATAATGGGTTTAACCTTTTCAGTGCTAGCCTCTTCAAATTTTCTGTATTTTGTTTCTATTAATGGATTAAATATTAATCGTGTAGCATCCTTTGTTAGCGGGCCTTGGCTTGAAGAGCAAATAAGTATTCTATTCCATTCTCTTCGAATTTTCCATATAATTCAATGGAAATCTCGGGTGGCTTCGATTGAAAGAAGATCATAGAAATTAGAATCAGACAGCGTTTTTCATCAAACGGATAATCGTTTGGCGATCAGAAAAGAAAAATTCGCTTCAACGTCGTAATCATTACTAGTGATTGTTATTTTGACGATTATCTGCCTGCATAATTTTTTTATTTTTATATTTTGCTCCGAAAATAAAAATCGTTTGTTGCACGAAAGATCACCAAATTACCAATTGAGATATTCTGAAATTCTCGATTAATCTAAAAATACTGAAGAGAACACATATCCTCAAAAATTAGGTTAGTGGTTTTGGCAAGGAGGGAATGAGTTGCTGTCGAGTTTGTTTTACCAAAATATTTTTTATCATAACTTAATGATTGTTATCACCCAAAATTAATAATCATTTTTAATCAAAACTAATCAAACTCAAACATGATTATGATTTTTTTATTAAAACTAGGCTCGATTCTTGCGATTTTACTCAATAGCGTGGGTTGGGGTAAAATGGGTCACTTTTAAGGTACTTTCACATTCTAAGATTTATTTCATCAAAACTATTACTTTTTAATGATTTATTTCAATTGGATCTTGGCATTACAATCCTTTAGAACATTTTCATCTAATTTCATCAAATATTTTTTAGTCATAAGTTGGTTAAACTTAGCGTCAAAATAATGACCTATTTTACCCCACCACAGTGGGGTAAAATGGGTCTCATTGCAAAAATATGTCAAATATATATTTATTACTAAATATACATGAAAATAAGAAAAAAGGTAATCGGCTAAGCCGTTTTTATCTGAAAAAATTTGTTTTAAGTTGTACTTTAGTGAAATTATTAAAGTCCGAAGTTAATGAACATTGTTCAAATGTAGCAATTAAAATACTTCGTTTGGACAAAAATAAACTTGTTTGACAGTCCAATGTATATTTGAAGGAAATTAGTTAAAAACATTGTTTTTACTTAATACACAGAAGGCCTCCTTACTATGACCCATTTTATCCCAAGTACAAAATATTGTTATAAAAGATAAAATATTTTATATTTTTCTAAGCTGATTGGCTTGAAATGTCTCTCAGACTTTCTTTCATGGAAAAATATTACAAAAGTCTGCTGTAATTTATTACAATATATAGATATTTGGAAGTTGGTAAGCCCTGTTTTTTCGACAACACCATTTACCATTCAAATAAAATATTTTTTCAGTTCTTAATTCATGAATCTAAATATTTGACGGTCGGAAAATGTTGCCAACACATAAAAGATTATAATACAAAAAAATGAGCGAAAATAATTCAATTTAAATTTGATTTATATCGAGTTAATTAAAACTGACCCATTTTACCCCAACCCACCCTACTTAATAATCTCAAAACTGGTCTTAACACTATCAATTCTGACAATTAAAATCTAACCCTTTGAAATAGGTGTTATAATCACTTGTTGAATTTCTTACTTTCAGGTTCAAACACTAGCGACTTTTAATAAAAAAAATAGACTTCGCCTATCAATCAAAATCGAGTTTTGAAGGATATTCTCCAAACAGCACAAGCCTCTCCAATGTGTTTAAGGTGACTCATCACTGAAGGGAAATGTGACTGGATGAACACAAGGGTTGAATTAATTATACAAAAACGTTTTTAAAAGTGGTGGTCAAGTTTTATTTATATACTTGTTCATTTTGAATATGGTCACCATTATAATATTTAATATTAATTTGATGATATCTACCGCTTTCCAGGTTTAGGTATCCGTTCTGGGGTTACCCAAAATATCTTTGAATACCCATTGCAAAGTCTGGGATGTACAGCTCTCGACTTTGTGATATTCAAAGGTCTGAAGGGTACAGGGGAATCAAATTACCATGCGGAAATGGTAGGGAGTGTAGATATGAGGCGTTAGTTATCAAAACCAGCTCATTCCAACCCGAAATTAGATGAAAATGTGAAAAAACTGTGATCTCAACTGTGAAATTTCGTATCATTTGAAAAAGTTAAGTGGATGTCATTTATTTAAAACTCGTAAAGACACAAATATTAACTGGTAAACTGGAAAAAAAAACAATTTAATCACGCAACTTAATTGAACAAAAAAACTGAAAAAAGCATGAAAAATCGTGTTTTTGCATCAAAATCAGCTCATTCCAACCTAATTAGTGTAATTACGTCCAAGGTAATGCACCTGGAATGAAAATTAAAAACTAATCAAATTCTAGGCGGTTATACTACAATTAAAAAATTTAAAAAAATTTTAGCTTTAGAACTGTGGACGTGAGAAGTTTTTTGTCTCTCCTGTAAAATTTCCAAAAATGGAATGAGCTGGTTTTGATAGCAAACACCTCATATAATCTGAAACATTTCTAAGTATTCCAGAATGGGCGTTCCAACAGAAACGTAAAGAAGCGTATGAATTATCAAAAGTTAGAAAAAGCAATGGAAAAGAAGTATTGTGCGTTAACGGTTGGGAGCAAATTAAAAGTTAAGTTACAATTAATTTGGTCTGCATAAAAGCTTAAGGTTTTGGTCCAAAAGAGGTCCTCTTCAAAATGAGACAATAATAATTATTTTACTTTCGGATTTTCCGAGGATTTATTTGGCTCAAAAACTCTTTAAGTAAGCTAAAACATAATTGATATAAAGAGATTTTATTTCTCTAGCGTAAGTGAAAATTTTTCGATTTAAAACATTTATAACTAAAGAAGTTGGAAAATATTGGGGCTAAATTTACATAGATTAGTATAAAAATTAAATTTTTCAGTTACGCTGGGGGAGAGCTCGATTTGAACCTGGTTCCATGTCTTGGTAATCATGCACTCTAACCGTTGAGCAAGCCTGGTTCTATAGTTTCAAGATATTTTAAAATTATGATCTAGATTTCAGGCCGTATCCTCATGTAAAATCTAACATTGAATTGCATTAAATAGATGAAAGGATTGATAAACTTGATTCAAAATCAAAATATATCTAACACGCATTTATTTAAGTTAAAACCTTTGAAAAGAATTTCTCAGTTAAATTCGAAAAAATGGATCAAGTGTTGCGGGTTAAGGTTGCCACAGTATTTGCAAGTCATATTTTTGGTGATTGAGGATTGGCGCCAGTTTTAAAATTGAGATTACCTGCTGAAAGCAGGAGCTTAAAAATGGAAAATACGACAAATTCATAGTTTAAAAACTATTGATAAAACCATCTGAAATTTGATTTCCTCATGAGTTTGTCACAAAAAGCGATCAACTTAAAAATTATCTGAGGTTTGCACGTTTTAAATTTTTGATACAGAATTTTAATTGTTAATTATACTTCTAGTAGAAGAAATAGCACCGGAAAAGTCTAATTATACTGACACTATATGAACTTCAAATACAAGAAAACCATTTTTAAAAAGAAATTGAAAAAATTCTAGTGGGACTCGAACAAACAGCTCCTTTAGAATCGTTAGCTAGTGGTACGGATTGGTTGTTTGGTTTGTGCCTGATCCACAAAATCGTTGGAATATGTGCCCCGTCTACTTTAGGAAAACCTGCCCCAACTCAAATTTTGACCTTTGGGAGCCCCTGTACGAGTGGGGGTTCCACGTTTATGAAAAACAAAAGCATGGTTCGATAGAGTGAGAAATCATCTTTCAGTACAAGTATTATCAAATTAGTCAGTTAAAATTTAATGGGCTTTTTTACATTTTTAGTAAAAATCCAAAAGTTTACGCAAAGTGTTAAATATTGAAAAAATCGCATTTGTGACTAAACTAAAAAAGATATGAAACTGAAAGTACATCAGAATGTGTGTGAAGTGTTGCTTTATCATCCAGTTCATTCGTTAGGGTTATCTGATTGCTCCTTTAAAAATAAAGGGCGTTGGAAAATTTGCCCCAGTGGAAAACTAGCCCCGGTCTCCCCTAGTTTATTTTGATTCTACCCCTAAATCCCGGCACCCCAAAATCCCGACAGTGTCGAAATCCCGACAGGACAAAATCCTGACAATCAATTGCCCGGCATGTAAGTTGCCAGATAACTCATATTGGTCTCTAATTTTAAGTAAGGGCATTCTATTTAAGTTTTATGTTGCTTGACCACAGGTCAAGATTTCTCTTTTTGGCTAAAAATCAGTGTAAAATAATGATGAAGTTGGTAACTAATATTTTGTATTTCCTATATTTATATAGCATGTCTTTTTGGTTCGGGCTGACCATTGGTCAATCCAGTTAGCTTTTTGGTACTGCTATTCTTTGGCAGTGAAGTAGGTCATGTGGGGGCTCAAACCAAATGCCTTGAGACGAGTAAAATTTTGATCTTGACCACTGGTCAATATACCTTGACCAGTGGTCAATCCAGTTTTTATCGCTGTTTTCAGCTTTTCCAACCTTCTCTTTTTGTCTCGTTATTTTTTAGGGGGGGGTCCCTATCCTTGTGTTACTCCCATTTAACCATTGGTAATTTCTGAATTTTTCGGCTTAATAACTATTATTTATCTGGGAGCCTCTCTAACGGTATAATTAGCTGGTCAATAGTCATAGGAACATTTTTCGCTTAAACACAAAGTGTCCTATTATATTGTCAGTTTTGGTTAAAATATAAAGTCAAAAAAATTCAACAGTTACCAACGGTCCAATGGGAAAAACACAAGATCAGGGACCCCCCCCCCTAAAAAAACAGCGAGACAGAAAGAGAAGGTAAGAAAAGCTGATAACAGCGAGAAAAACTGGATTGACCACTGGTCAAGATATATTGGCCAGTGGTCAAGACCAAAATGTTACTCGTCTAAAGGCATTTGGTTTGAGCCCCTACATGACCTACTTCACTGCCAAAGCATATCAGTACCAAAAAGTTAACTGGATTGACCAATGGTCAGCCCGAACCAAAAAGACATGCTATATAAATATAGGAAATACAAAATATTAGTTACCAACTTCATCATTATTTTACACTGATTTTTAGCCAAAAAGAGCAATCTTGACCTGTGGTCAAGCAACATAAAACTTAAATAGAATGCCCTTACTTAAAATTAGAGACCAATATGAGTTATCTGGCAACTTACATGCCGGGCAATTGATTGTCAGGATTTTGACCTGTCGGGATTTCGACCTGTCGGGAAAGTGGCTTGACGAGATTTCGATCCTGTCGGGATTTTGGGGTGTTGGGATTACAACCTGTCGGGAAAGTGGCTGGACGGAATTTCAATCCTGTCGGGATTTTGGGATGTCGGGATTTCGACCCTTTCGGGATTTTGGGATTTCAACCCTGTCGGGATTTTGACCGGATACCGATTATTTTACACTTTAACGGGCTGCAAATCGTTATTCTATGAAATAACTAGCTAAACCATGAAATTCAAGAGAATTATACGCTTTAACGGACACGATCAGTTATTTCATGAAATAACTAGGTATTCTATGAAATAACGGATTTCATACTTTAACGGTAACATATATATTTTGATTTCAAAAATTATTATCATACAAAAACACTGGTCTAAAGACGTGGCAGAGGCGAAAGAATTTCTACAATGCAAAGTATTTAAAATACTATTAAAGATATTTTCCACTTTTGAGGACCATGGAAGTTCACAAAACACGTCTACTTAAAACACAAAACAAAACTAAAATTTTAAAAGGTAATTTAAACTGTTGCTTTTCTTAAATGCAGTAATACATTAAAATAATTGCGCTTGCTGTAAATATGTGCAACATTAGAGTACTAAACTGTTTGAAAGTTTTTACCCTACTCAAAACGGAAAAGACTTAAGAAACGCTTCCTGCATTATTCCCTTAATATAATAATTGTAATAAAGACCTATACATACACATACCCAAATGAGATTAGTATTGTACGAGAACAAAAGTCTAGCAGCCGAACTTCCTTCCTGACCCATGTCCGAGCGATGGTTTAGAGATTGCAGTTATTAAATCCTTTACGATATAGACTTAGGGCGAGATTTATAGGCAGTGAGTCAGAAATGGTGCCCACCTATTATTGTGTCAGGTTCAATGATTTACTTTTGTTCGTGTTTTAGAAGTTGAACTTTACGAGGGCTCAGCACGCAATAGGGGGCCTGACCGTCACTAATGTCCAACTGAAGGGGTGGTTTCTCAAAATTACCTTCGGAATAATCCATTAATCCAGCCGTTTTATAACTTTTAGCCGTTGTATTGCTCTGCACCCCCTTCTTAGGCTATTGAAACTACCTAGTCCCTTTGCCCTTCCTAACCCAAATATTGAAATTGTCATGTTTCAAAAACATTAAAAATCTTACCATTTAAGACTGGCATATTGCTTTTGTAAAGTAGTTTTAGCAGTTGTTGCTTAATTGATCCCAATCTACACTTCTAGTGTGATATTTTAATATGTGGAGTAATTATAATTAAACTGAGATATTTAAAAATCTACAAAACTAGAATCAGGAAGGGTACAATGAAGGGAAAATGAGAGTTGAATATACTTTCAGCCACCACTATATTCAAATCCACTATATTCCTTCATCCAAAGGATAAAATTAGTATTTTACCTAATTAGATATTAAAGTAGGACGGTTCCTTTTTTTGAATATTTCTGAAACTTTTGAACACAATCTTGATAGCTTCTGAAACTTTTGAACACAATCTTGATAGCTTCTGAAACTTTGCTTTTGGAAAATGTACAGATTTATGCTAGAGAAGAAGGTGTTTGATGGCATAATTCTATACATAAAATAAAGCATAGGTTTAGTAACTATTTGAGCTATTTTTCTATGAATTTTCCAGTCTTTTAAGCGTCTACCTACACCCATGTTCAATTTAATATTTTTATGACTAGTAAGGGTCTCGATTTTTAAAAGTTTTAGTTTAATTATTATCTTGTATAGTCAACACTACAACAAAAGAATAACATCCTGTTTAGAAAAATGTGAGAAATTAAAAGTTTAAACCTAACAGATTTGATAAACCTAACAGAAGCGAAAAACATCATTTATTAAAACGTTTGCTCACTATATGTTTGGAAATTCAAACTTTCCTGGGTAAAAAAAGTATTGTAGAGAAATGTAAGAAATGATTAGGCTTTGACAATCGAACAATGTTTTTTTTTAAATAAAGAGTAATTGTTATGAGATTTGCTGATAAAACCTGAACCACAATTTAGGTATTTGTCCTCTACAATGCTTCAGGTAAAAAAAATTAACACGAACAAATTTTTTCTAAACTAATAGAAATTAAAATAGACGCATTTTTTTTGGTTATGTTAATGACTGACTGAAAAAAGGAACGAAACCTTTTATCCTCAATTACTGCAAACGTAAAAAAAAGAAATCTGTTCTCTCTCGTGAGACTTCAAAAGGTGGGTGTGACAATTTCTACAGATGACGTCACCCTTTGCTAACGAAATGGAGGAAACATCAAAAAGGTTTGAAAGCGGAGAACAATAATAGAGCAATAATAGAGAAACAACCAGGTTCAACCGAGTGATAACTTAGGTGATTTATCGTGGGTTTTGTTCATAAATCAAGGATTAGAGAATGCAAATAGGAGTGGTATTTACAATGCTCAATCTGGCACGAAGGCTTAATCCTGGGTTATGGTAGAAACTAAACCCACTTAAAACTTTTCAGAAGGAATCTGAATCATGTTGTTTTTACAAAAGTGGTCCTATTGTGTGCTGAAATTCAAAGCAGCAGCATATAGATGGCTAATTCGAATTACAACCTTTTGGGAATCATATTGATGTTGAGATCCATATTGATGATAAGGTTGATGTTGAATCAAATAATCAACGCTGCTGACAACTACGCTACGAACAAAACTTAGTACGGAAGGGTTTGAAAAAGCGATTTCCAAAGTTACCAATTTCAAATTACCAGGTTACTTTTCGTCCTTATTAAATAAAAAAATGAGTTGTTTTTATCTTTGTTGTTTATTTTAGAATCCTGCTTCACCTTAAAATTTCAAAACTTTCAACTTCCCCACAGACGTGCAACTTTTTTGTAAACATCACCATATTGAAACCAAGGTTGGCAACAATGCAAGACGGCTTGTCAAAGAAAATTATTAAGATAGATATGCTTAACACAATTTTCCCAAGCAAAAACTTTAGAAGCATGATTAAATAGCGGATAGTTAATGACTTAGTTTGAGACAGTGCGTCGCATTTTTTGACAAAATCTGAAGTATTTTACTTTTCCCATGGATGCAACAGAGAAAACTATTTTTTGCCTAATATAGTTAAACATAGTTCCCTTTAATTGAGAATTTAAATATGGTGTTCTGAAAATGCGTGAACAATATGGAGCCATAATAAACTTTTTTTAATGTTTTTTAAGAAGACACTTAAGACAACTCATAAATTGTTATCTGTTAGTTTTTAAATTTTTAGGTGTACAAAAACAATATTGAATCTAATAATAAATTTATGGTGACAACTTTTTATGTTTAAGAATAAAGTTTTTAAGGAATTTCTTAAGTATCACAAAAGAACATCAGAGGAGCTAAAGGTCTTGGGTAAATTCAAGTGGGGTAAACGAGTTCAAGAGGAAAATTGACAGTTACTGGGATTCCGGTAGTTTGGGTTAAAAAGACTGGACCAACCTTGCTGGGCTTACGCCTGTAGTTTGTTTTCAAGTTTTTCGAAAACAATTTTTAAACATGACAAAACAAAGGACAATAGCTTCAACGAAGTTAGCTTTCTTCTATTCCTTTTCAATAAACTTTCAATTTCTAGGCAGTTACTTTTAGTTTAAATAAATGCATATAAAAAAGGAAAATATTTCAATATATTTTTTAATTAATAACCAATAACCAATAAAGCAATTAGGTCTAATAGTGTTTTTCAAGTTGATATCCCTCTCTTTGCGACGATTTCTCATATGTTAATTATTTAATTTTAAATTAAGTATTTATGTACACTATAAAACATTTAAATATTCATAAACACATTTGGAATGTGTTTGAGTAATAATTAGTTAGCAATTTTGAAGCTTATTGGTGTTCGAGGAAAATAATCGCTCATTTACAATTCAAATTAAATAATGTCATCTTAGTACTTACAAATGATGAGATAGGCACCTAATAACGCAAGGAAATTGATGATTTCTATGATTGAGTGCCCTAATGGTAATTGGGAGACCAAGAATTCTTAATGATCTTAACATTTAAGGTATGAAACATCCAATTAAATGATGAATCCAGACCTAAAATCAAAGTTAATCACTTTGAAATTTATATTTGGGGTATTTCTGTCTGCTTCAAAATGCAACTTTGTGAACTTTTCCTTTTTCGGGGCCTGAAAAAGTGATATTTTCAGCTGTTAATATCTCCTCGAATATTGAAGATATTTTCATGACATTTTTCTTGGTGTTTTTTAAGATATCGCAAGGAATTTTTTCATTGCAATTTTCATTCTATCTCCTTTAGTTTTTTAACTATTTTTTTAACTTTCTTATTTCTCCGCTAGGAGCTCTGTAAGTCATTTGAATCTATTCTCCCTGGTCAGGGTCATAGTCACTTTCCTTACTTCCACGACCCTAGGAGACTTCGGTTCCAAATAAAAGCCGTGAAATGGACTTTTGAAACATCCTGTATCAGAAACTTAAAATATTTTTTAAAACTTAAAGAAGAAACTCTAAAATATTCCATTTTCGTTTAAAATGTAAAATTTGCCCCTTTAATTAGAATTTTCAAGCATTTAATCATGTATTGATTACAAATAGCATCTCAATTACATTTAAAACCGAATATTTTCCTACACGCTCCGCGGCGTGGCTGTTACCAAGGCAACAATGAAACCAATCAGGGTATGTAAAGCAACGCGATCAATTAAATCATTGGTCTTGATTCATGTTAAGCTCAGATAGGTTAACCACGAATATTTTTGCTTTTATCTCTCCCATGTAAAGAATGGCCGGTGGAGCGCGATAAATCTATGGCCCAGGTATGATAACTTCTGCATCAAAGTACGTTGTATTTCAAGAGCCTCGATCGGTTGGCAAAAATATGTATGTAATAGGAGAAAAAAAAGAAATTAATTAGCTGGGTGAATTAATTTAACCAGAATGATTTTTTAAGCTATCCTCTTTATTATATGATCATTTTTGTATTATTTTCTATAGTCATATGTTTATTTTTTTGCCCATAATATTGTTTTTCTACTATATGGTATGTTAATTATATAATTTACTTCTAACGGCATAACTGGCTACAATATACACTATACAGGGTGCTTCAAAAGTTCCTTTCCCGGTATTTATTTGGATACAACGTCTCATATGGAGATGACTTATGGAAACTTTGAAAGTAAGGTCTAACCCTAGGTAAATGACCATAGTTAATCCATTGAGATCACGGCCGTATTCTGTGCTACTTGATCAGCGGTTAATCACCAATCAAAGAAGGAATCGTCGACTCTGATTGGTGGAATCCTTCTTTGATTGCTGTTTAACCGCTGATCAGAAAACACAGAACACGGCCGTTAACACCGTTAACACTGCAACTTGACCAGCGTTTAACCAACAGCTAATAAGAGAAAATGAACTTTTCGTTTGCTCTGATTGGTGGAATCCTTCTTTAACCGCTGGTCAACCACCGGTCAGGTAGCAGTGACTAAGGACATAAGTTAGTGTCCCTGGTGGCCTAATAAAAATATAAAAATGCATTAACAAACTTCAGGAGATGAAAGGAAAACTTTGCAAGTATTATAAAAAACCCACTGGAAAAAATTTCATGAAAATATTGTGAATACTCGGAGTAGCATGTGAAAATAGTCAGGCTTTCTAGTCAGGCTAGATAAACTTTCAGTTGCCAGGCTAGAATACTTCTGTCATCCTAATGTTATACTCCTTCCATCGTACATCCTTCTGTTCTAGAATACTAGAAAGTCAGGCTAGATAAACTTTCAGTCGTCAGGCTAGAATACTTCTGTCATCCTAATGTTATACTCCTTCCATCGTACATCCTTCTGTTCTAGAATGCTAGAAAGTCAGGCTAGATAAACTTTCAGTCGTCAGGCTAGAATACTTCTGTCATCCTAATGTTATACTCCTTCCATCGTACATCCTTCTGTTCTAGAATACTAGAAAGTCAGGCGAGATAAACTTTCAGTCGTCAGGCTATAATACTTCTGTCATCCTAATGTTATACTCCTTCCATCGTACATCCTTCTGTTCTAGAATACTAGAAAGTCAGGCTAGATAAACTTTCAGTCGTCAGGCTAGAATACTTCTGTCATCCTAATGTTATACTCCTTCCATCGTACATCCTTCTGTTCTAGAATACTAGAAAGTCAGGCTAGATAAACTTTTCAGGCGTAAATAAAGAAAAATCTGCAAGTGTTTCAGTTTTATTATGTAGATCTGTTTTTTAGTTAGATAGAGATAAAATTAATAAAAAATATTGTAGATTTAGTGTAGAGGTTTAAGATTTTTTTTCAGAATATAATTGGGGCAATGCACACGCATCGCATAAATATGCAAAATATTTTTACAAGTGCAAAATGCATGATTTAATTTTTTTCAGTATCTGTGACGAGAAGGAAAAAGCAATAAGACTTCAAAAGTATTATCCATATGTTCCTCCTTTTCTAGCTTTTTACAGATAGTTCATGAAGTATTAACCCCATGGAACAATCCAGGTTTTACTTTTATCCATATGAATATTATTTCGTAAAATATTACCAATGGACCTGGAAACTTAATTATTAAAGTATATAGGATTGCATCTATTATCAAAAGTTTAGAAACAATAAATAAATGAATTTAATTAGCGAAACCCTCGCATAGTATTCACCTTCACATACCTGATGGAATACTTGCCAAAAACAAACAAGTGCTAATGTTTAGGCACTTATAAAAACGCAGTCGTTACTGTCTAGAGAAAAAACCACGGGACAGATTCATGAAAAATTGTGTACGAAAAACCTATACATTAATTTCCATGCACAATACGAAACCCAAAAACGATGATTGTCGCAATCTCATTTTAAAGACTTAATTTCTTTTGTGAAAGGGCGAGAAAAAAACTCATCGATAACGAGACGGTTTTATGCAAACGAAAATAGCCCAACATCCCCCCTCCCGGAACAATTTTCACGAACCCAATCTCATTCTTTTTCCTCCCCTCTGGATAAAGAAAAACGAAAAAAAAATGGAGAAAATAAATCCACGATTCATAAATATTAACCCCAGTCTCGAGGCGAGTTCCAGATTTGCGTTTCATGTTAATTAGCATCGTAGTCGCCTTATCTGCCATAGAGTCAGAAGGAACAGATGGCAACATATTCAGCGAGGGGAAGTCAAAAGTTACTAAGATTTTTATATGAACTCTAACCGCAGTAAGTTACACATTTACGGCTGTGTTCACTGGTTTCTTTACCGACGGGTTAACCAGGAAACAAATGATTGATGGAAAAATAGTTTTCGTTCTTTAACGGCCAATCAGAAGTTTGACTGCCGGTCAATCTTTAATATCTTTATCAAATAGGCTCTTTTAAAATATTTGCTCCACCACTCTTGTCGGATACTACGTAAAAGCATTGATGTGGTAAATTTAGTCCTCATTCTTATGGTGTTACCTTTGGTATTACTCTGGAGGTCAAATTTTATCTTCGTGAATTTACAAAATGATAGAAAGCACATTGAATGATTTTAGGTAATAAATAAACTGCTGTAATTACAGCATTGTTCATAAGGTGTTAACAACAAAATTCCGGGAACTTTTTTACACCCTCCATACGTCCCAATTGAAAAGATTATGATAACATTACCTAAAATCTAAAGCGTTAGTTTGTCAAAATAGACAACAAATGGCCGATTATGGTTATTTTATTTTACCATGTCCATGTTAATTTATGAAGCTTAAATAGTTTCAGGAATCTTACATCCAGCTTTTTGCTTTTATTTCGCTTTTTATGCAAAAAACTAAGTGCTGCGCGAAATATTATCTATCTTAAAGAAAACAGCAAAAAAGTAGGAACTTAGAAGTATCATATCAAAAACTATTAAAGCTTCACAAATGTACTTGACACAAAATTTAGTAGCTTAGTTTTTAACTTTATATAAATAGATTACAAGTATAAAACATTAAATTAGTTATACTGCGTACAATAAACTATTTTATACAATATTACCTCATAACCTTGAACTTTGATACCTCCAAGAAATATTTTCCCTCCCGAAATTGAGTATTTCTCTCCTTTTCCAAAAACAATTTTATCAAAAAAACAATTTTTAGTTATAAATAAGTACCGAGACCTGAAAGTTTTTTCCGGCTATCAGCCTGACATTATCTTCTAAACACTTATCCTCGTTGTCCACGCAGGGCTAAGGGCACACGCACGCTCCATCGCACTCTACCTCTACTCGCTCTTCCCATCGGATATTAACTCGCATTATTTTCTCCGTTTATTACGCGAGCAAAGGAATTAAAAAACACGTCGATGGGTAAATAAATAAATAGCGGTCTCTCTGCGGTTAATTGCGTTATCGGAGGCCAAATAAAAAAGTACGGGAAATCGAATCAGATGGCTACTTGACTTCTTACCCATGTTCAACAGCCACCGGATATTAAGGTCTTTATATCGAGGCATTAGGTAAAAAGGCCTTTATGGAACACTAACATCTGATCCTTGCAGAGGGTGATGGTTAATGAAAGAGGCATTCAGTGCTGGGGAAGGGGAAGGCATTGATAACTTATTCATAAAAATGTGGTGAGGGAGTGGTTTTAGTTATCGAAATCTTTTCGATGTTCGGAGAGATGAATGCCATAAAAAGTTGGCTTCTGTGTTGATTTTCTTTTTTTTGTACTAGTAATTCAGGGAAATATCTTGATGATTTTTGTGAAAATTCCAGATGGGAGACGGTCTTGATTTTTAATTGGCGTTTTTGACTTTGCCAGATATTGTGCAGTTGCGGATTTAAAAAGATTAAGAAATAAGAATTATGTGGTGTAAAAATATTTTAATAGAGGATAACTCTGGAATGCAAAATTATAAGCAGTTATATGTTTTAGCTAAGTACATATTTTTCCTAAATGTATTTTAAAGGTACGTTCATCTTGACTGCTTAATTTATACTTGACTGCTACTTTCATATGGATCAAAGTATTAAAATTTTAATCACGCATAGAGATAATTATAAATATATCAATCAATCAATCACTTATTAACAAAAAACCAAAAATTTACAAAATTTGAAACATAGATTCACAAAAGTTTAAACACAATTAAAAGAAAAGAAAAAAGAAAATTGCAAATACATCCCAAAGGAGCCACAGCTCGTCCATGAGTTCACAGATTTACAATTATAGTGAGTTGTGAAAAAACAAAAAAGAAAAGAAAAAAGGGGACTTATTCGTCCGACTTCTTTCGACTTAAATGTTATTACGGAAATGAATTAAAGAGGAGAGATATTTTAACCGATAAAAATTATAAACTGGACACACGAAAGAGTTACCTGAGTATAATACATTGTATGTATTATTGTGTCATCGGCATACCCAAAAGCTTCAATCTGCAGAAATCATTTATGTATATATTAAATAATAATGGTCCAAGACGTGAACCTTTAGGAACCCCTTTTTTGGCCAAAACATACTGACTAAAAATATTGTTAAATTTTACTCTGTGTTTGCGCAGTAATAGAAACGATCGAAACCAGTGAGAAATGAAAAATGAATGAAATGAGAGAATTATGAATTATGAGAAAATGAAAAAAAAACCCTCATAGATAACTTAGCATTATAGTAGAAAAATTCTTTTTAAAGTTAAACGTTTTTTTCAGTCACCAAAGACCATCATTTTTCCGCTGAGGATGTATTTTGAAGTGGAGGGCAAACGTCTGGATATAATGTAAAAAAGTCACAGCCTGCACAACCCCAGAATTTGTTTCTGTAATAAATATTAACTATTTTATAAAGCTTTCCCGATTTTAGGAATTTTAGAATTAAAAGAAAGCTATAATAAAAACACTTCCCCTAGAATCCTTGGAGAGATTAAACAAAACATTTTGCAAAAAGAAAAATCTTCTGGAACCATTCAAGGAGTTTTTAAAAGAGTATAGTAAATGTGTTTTCAGAATTTTCAAATAGTAGTAGAAAAACAGAAGTCCTTCAAGCCATCAGATTCAATTTACCATCTTTTTAAAATTGAATAAATATCCCGAACTTACTTATTTCTGCACAAATAATTCCCTTTTCGAAATAAAAACTTTCACAAAAATATATTGTAATCTCGCTTTTGTCAAATCTTAAAGAACTATCGTTTTTTTAATCAACGTCTCCATTCACAAAAACGAACTTACTCGTCAATTATGCAGATTAATTTGTCAAAGAATTGATTTCGCAACTCTTCAAAAATGCATGAAAGCAAGTCCCTTTGCGAATCAGCCCCCCTTCTACTTGAGGGAGCTCCCCAATTTTGAGCCCCGGCCAACCGCTATCTCATTGAAAGACGGCGTACGTATAGCCAGGGGTTAGAATTTCTGAAAGGCAACTTGTTGCGTTCGCACAGATCCGACTTGTAAAGACCGTTATCTATATAATACAGAGGGCTCGGCGCGAGCATACATATTTAAAGAATGATAGGACACTCTATTCTTCGTTTTATTTTTTGTCATCCAGAAAAGGGCTTTTTTGTCGTCGTGGTCCCTCGGGTACATGGAGTAGGAAGAAACAGGTGGCACATGAACCTTCTTTTCCCCACCAAAGGAACCGTAACAACAATTATCTCCACATTAAACTCAGTTTTTCTGCGACGCTACACGGTTTTTAGAAAGTTCACTAAGTTTAGGTTAATATTTTAAGAAGGCCTTTGTAAGGCTTAAATGTTACGAGTATTGTGATACATCCGGGCATTATTACTAATGCCTGTGTATTTCCGGCAATGTGATAAATACTCATTGATAAATGTGCCATTAAGTTTATAACAATGCCCGCCTCACTTCGGGCTTTATCACTTTGCCCGTAAAGATTCTACTTATCCTAGTTCAACCTTAGTTATATTCCTAAAGATCCTGATAGAAAAAATATGTAACAAATCTGCCGCAGAAAGCATAATTTCTGATTATTTCCTCACTCTCATTCTCACAAAGGAAGCCTGGCCTCCCCCCTTTTTTCGAAAGATGGTAATTTTTCTCCATTCCCCAAATTCTTTCCACAAATGTAGGTACTCGCTGTAATAAAAATGTCCGTATTCTGTTCTTTTTGACAGCGGTTAAACAGCAATTGAAGAAGGATTCCCCCAATCAGAGTCGGCGATTCCTTCTTTGATTGATGGTTAACCGCTGATCAAATAGCCCTGAATAAGGCCGTAAATTGTCTATCGTTTTCGACGAAAATTTTCCATAATATGTTTCCCAGTGACTCCACAATTTCATTTAGGCTAAGCGCGCACTAGAGACTTTTGTCACGGCGACAGAGACAAAATTATCACCCTGGCTATTTCAAGAAGCTAGAGCGAGCGCACAGGCGACGAGACTCTTGGCCGCTTTCCAAGAATCTCTCCATAGAAATGCATTGCTCTTAAGTGACTAGTGTTGTAAGTCACCGTGACGAAAATCTCTAGTGCGCGCTTAGCCTAAGGATTATGAATTTTTTTATGTATTTATATTGATTGTTAAAAATTCCACCTATGGCAAATTATCTAAAGAGCGTTCCAGCTTTTTCAAGTAACGAAAAGTTTATCTTAATTAACCGAAAATAAAAAAGATATTCAAAGCAACAGGGGTACCGGTTAATTTCCGTTACTTGAAGAAATAATTTTTTAAAGAGCTCCTCACATGCTTCGGATTCCACTCTAAAATACACCACGATGACCATTCAGTCGATGTACGCCCTATTCGCACAACCTTCACGCTTTGAGGAGAGGAGAGTTCACGTTTTACTTATGGATGAGTGCGACGGGGTATTATGACATGATGCTGAAACTGCATCCGCCTTTTTGAAAAGAGGCAGTTTTATTTGTTACTACTCTTCAAGCGCTTATCTGTCTGAGAAGCTTAGAGAATGGCGAGTTCTATAGTTTGTCAACTTTATCTCCCTGGTTTACTGTGAAGAGATTCTTTGTGTCTGAGGAAGTATTCAACTGTCTGAATGATGAATTTGAGCTATTCAATAATATACGTAGTACTTGCTTTGACGATTTCAGTTCAAAGACGTTCAGTTAATTTCAGTGAAATAAGTGTTTGGGTTTTAAAAGTAAGAGGATTTAAAATGTTTTCTTGTTATGGTAAAAACTGAGGAATATTTTTTTTCTGTTGGGGAATTAAGCTAAAAATAAAAGCAAGGAAATAGATTTAATAATACTTTTACTGGCGGCCAAATATATAATTCTATTTTGATATAAATTTCGTGAGTTGTTTTTGACTAAGTTTAATGGAACATAAAAATATCTTGCCATCAATTTAAAAAGATGTCAAAGAAATAAAGCTTAAATAAATTGTTTAGCATGATTTAACAATCAAATTTAACTGAAGTTCACCTGTTAATTTACATAGCATGATAAATTTTGTATGATGAAGCTTGAACTACTAAATAGGAAAATAACTTTGGATGTGTAGAGGATAAAACACAAGCATCATAGATAATGTTCCCGTTAAAAAACTATTACAAATAAAAAAACAATTTACTTGAAGATTTATTTGAATAATGGTAACAAAATCGAGCAGTATTTCATATTTGTGGCCCTGGTCCATAGGTGCACTCTGAGAAGTTGGTAGTTGAGTTGTACTAGAAACTTTGGTATTAGAGGTAAAAATGATAATATCTAAGTATATATCCGCAGTTTGCTTCTAACTAGATTGGCACACATCTAAAACCAATAACTTAATAATAGTTCCCTTAATTACATTTGCTTCAACGATCAGAATATTGAATTATAATAATTTTAAACACGTAGAAAATGTGCCTTTGAAAAATATGGCTTGAGGTATCTCTCTATTCTAAAAAAAAGTTTTTGGGGAACGGTTTCCAGAGAAAGGCTTTTTAATTACTGAACCAAATGACACAAATATGGTATCAAAATGTCCGGATTCTTTCCGGATTTCCGAGTTGGCCCTTCGATTTTTCAAAAAAATTCTCAATTTTAAAATATTTCCATTTTTTTAGATAACGGATAAGGTCGCAGTTACAAAGCAAGTACTGTCAATCAAATTATTATGCATCCAATCACAGCGACCGATTGGCGCTATATTTTAAGATGAAACATGTTTTTTCACCTTTCAAAAAATTACTTTCTTGATGAAATATCACTCAAAGACTGATAAAAACGTATTCTGAAAACTTACGTGTACGCCATTTTATACTAAAATTTCACACTTTTTGTCCAATATTTATAATTTTTATTCTGATTTTATTGAAATTAAATGTAAACATAGAGTGATGTTTTGTCTCTTATTATTTTCAATTGCTTAAACGGTATTGTTTAACAAGTATGGGTTAAAAAAATATGAATGATAAACACTGGGCATATTATACTAACGAGTTACTTTAAAATAATGGTTTTTGTTTGGTCCGAATATTGATAAACAATTAGAATTAGTTATTTTTATAATCATAGATTAAAAATAATTAAGATGAATATTTTTAAAAAACATTTCGTTTAAATTTTTGATAAGTTCGAGTTACAAACTTTTAAGGGAGATTTGGTGACGTGTTTTTGGAAAGTTGGTTGCCGTTTTTTCTGTAAATTATTTAATTGTTTTATAAAGTGTATTAAGTTCAGCGAGTTGGAATTTGTGGGAATTGCGAAGCAATTCCAAAAGGTCCTGCGTCAGCAGTTTACGGGGGTTGGTGAGCGATAGCGAGCAGGGGGCGGTAGCTCCCTAGTATTGTAAAAAAATGCAATTAACGGTCTATGCTACCGACATTTCTCCATCTATTCTAATACATGCAAAAGGCTCCTGCCACTTTTGACAGAAACTTAACCCTACTCGGACTGAATGATCCGTAATCAATACGGCAAATAATCCCTTTGAACTGCAAAGCAACACAATCACTCCCTCACATACTGGGATTAAAAACCCTGATTACAGGTCGGGACCATTAAAAGAAGGGGGCGCCAACAGAATTCAATTTCCCCTCTGAAGAACCATCATAACACCCTCCACAATGGCACCTGATACAATTTACCGATTCCACGCGGGAGAAAACAAAGGGAAAAAAGTCCCTCGATTTCCTTTTCATTATTAGCGTCGAGAGTCGAAAGAAGGGATTCTCCACCCTCGAAAAAGGCGCCTTATTAATCAATGCGCGGCGCGTGGGGTCCCTGCTTCCCTAATTAAGCTCCAGTTTTTCAATCCCACCTTTTTCAATTTCCGTGCGGGTTTTTTGCCTGTTCTTTGCGGCGCGGCTTCGATCGGTCCTGCCGCCGCTAATAGGATGGGAAAAAGACCGCTCGCTTCTGCTATTGGAAAGGGGAGGTGTTTGCTTTTTCTCGTGGTGATGAAAGCGGTAGGATTTGCAGGTGTCAACTGTTGGAGTCGAGGTTGCCGTATTGGCGTTTCCGTTGTTGAGGTGTGGATTTTTTTTCGTGCGGGATATGCGAGTATTTTTTTTCTTTTTTGCGTTTGATTTTGAAATAAATCAGATTGAACCCTTGTTCGGAGATGAAGTTTCCATGGTTTAAAAGGCAATCTTGGCTGGAGTGGGATCAAACGGCTTAAATGGATGGGGTGCAATTTCAGATACAGATTAGCGTTTTATGAAAAGTGCCAAATAATAAATGAAATGAACACAGAATAAAATCAGTATATATTTTTAATAGAAGGAAAGAGTCAAACCTAATGAGCATACTGAAAAAAAACCAGCTTAAGTTTAATTATTTTTCGCAGATGATACAGAGAAGATAAACATAAATATTTGTAATAAAATCAAAAACATTTAAATAAGCATCCTATTTAAAAGACTTATGTAACGTTTTACGTGTTTCATTATCAATAGAGTGTTAATCTAAAACGTAACAAGTGATAATGTGAGAAAAGTTTTGTATATTAGGTAGGTTGATTAACTTGCCGAGTTTTTTTATCATGTGTGATATTTATAAGATGATTAACTTTCCCTTGGTTTAAAAAAGTTAAATCTTACTGATAGATCCAGCTACAGCAAAATTTTGCCAAGTTAAATTTTCCAGTATTTGAAATTTTATCCACCAAGCACAGTAAACTTAAACCACATCATTAAGCGTTTCTCTTGGATTCTCTTACATTCAGTTGTGAGTAGGAAATGAAAATTTCTTAAGGACCAAGATTTTTTACGATTGTATTAAATGCGTTAAGGGTTGTATATTAAAAAATACTAACTGCACTTAATACTCCTTTATAAGTATCTTTGAATCATTTGTGTATATACCAAATGCATTTTTATCTTAAATTAACATTTACTATCACTTTAATTAATTTTCTCCTACACATAACAGCACGGTTACGCATTTCTGTAAGCACAACGACTTTCACGTGGAAGTTAGTTCATCGAGTGACTTTCCCCAAATTTCCAGATAAAATATTCCACGGAATATTAAATGAAGCATTCGAACCCGGACGCCATTAAATTCAATTCGATTTCCAACACTTGCATTTGAATAGCCCAAAACTTCTCCAATACGAACCGTTATAACAATAACCCGCTCTCTGTTGTCTCAAAAGTTTACCAGCCAATTGGTCAAGAACGACACCTCACGGACACTCAGACCTAACGCGCAAAAGGAGTTGAAACGTAAGATTTTCCCATTTCTTTCAAGTAACCGAACGATAAAAAAAGAGGTGGAAGAGCATTGTGTTTGTTATCTCGTGTACCTGGAAGATATATCGAAAATTCCACCCCGTCCGGGCAAATCGAATTAATAATGGAAAAGCTGCGACGTCCACGCCTCGAAAGAGTAAGTTGAATACGGGTAGAAAAATGCGATCGCTAAATTAAATAAAGGCCAATCGAGGCGATACCTCGCCTTTTCACCTCTCAAGACTTTATTTCCGTTCCCAGAACAAATGGGAAATTCCGTTTCCTTGCATTCCTGTTCTGAAAGGGGAAAAGGTCCAATTAACGGGAAGGCTCGAGCCTTGTTTTCGCAGAGATGAATGGAGAGAAATTTTTGAGTCGGGAGAGGAGCATAATTGTGTGGAATCTTCGCTTTTCTCTCACTTCAAACGTGCGGAGTTTGTTGCTATTGTTGCAGCGTTATATCACTGATTGGAGGTGTTATACGTCGTGATTATGCTGGGATTGATGAAGAGTTTGGTTGTGTGGAAGGTCTCGCAAAGTATGGTGCTTGGTATATTGAAAGAAACAGTAGTTTCTTAATAAGTAGTGACATAAGTAAAGGAGTGACGATAAACATGCAGGGTGTTTCAAAAATCGGTTTCATGGTTTTTATTTGGATTTAACGTCTCTTAGGGTCATAGAAGTAGGGTGTACGTCTATGTAAGTGACCATGCCTAATTCATTGAGATGAATTACAGCGCCTCTTGTGGAGTGAAAGAAAGTTTAAAAATTATATAAAAAACTAAAGGAGATAAAACAAAAACTTCAATGATAAATTGTTTGCAGTATCATCAGAACACAAAGAACACTATTTCATAAAAATATTACTCTTAATAAGTGATAACACTGATAATGTTGCAAATTTGCGAACTATTTCTTTTTTTGGCCCTGAAAAAGTGCTATTTTTACATGGTAGCTCGGATATTTAAGATATTTTCATGAAATGTTTTTCTGTGCGTTTTTCGTAATATTGCCAAAATTTTCTTACCTCCCTTATTTTATTATTTTCCTAAAAGAGGAGTTGTAAGCCATCTCAATGGTTTAAGCATGACCACTTACATGGGGATGCGCCTTACTCCCATAGAGACGTTGGTTCCAAATAAAAGTCATGAAATGGACTTTTGAAACATCCTACACACCTATACACACATACACCCTACATACACATACACACACCTATACACATACACATGTACACATATACCTTATGAACACCCTATGACCAGCTTCCAAATCACTACAAATAATAGCAGCATAAGATAAAGTGGAAACGGTAAACACATATCATGAAATTATAGCATTAGTCATCATCTGTATAATATTTGAAAATAATCCCCTAAGAGATAATAATAAAATATGTGTAATTTGTATTAGCCGATTTCTATTGCGTTCGACATTAAAATAAATAAAATTAAAATATTTGGTAAAATTTATTGAGACTTAAACATTAAACAAGTATAAAAATAGGACTTTTAAAAAGAAAAATATCTTCAAATATTCTTAAAACAAGAAAATAAATATCTTAGAAAGAAAACGAAAAACTCAATTAGCTTACCGGGAATTGAATATTGAGGAGTAAATGCAAAATTTGCCTGAAAACTTTTAACACAATTTTCCTTCTTTGATACCTTCCTTAAAGCCATCAAATTTTTAATTTTTAAATAGTCTATATGAAAAGGTAATTCTCATCCCTAGATGAACAGGTCATACAAACTATGTCAAACTTATGTAACTGCAACTAGAAAAAAACGAAATTTGACCATACATGACAAAAATTAGACGAATCTTGAACATTTATGCTTCTTGGAGCGTGGAAGAGAGGTACGAACCTAATTCACCTACTTTCACAGACAGAGGGTGATCAAATGGAGCGGAACTTCCTACAATAATTGATAACTGTGCTTTCATTCATTCACAAAACAATAGGATTTCCCAAGGAATTGGTTAAAAAAGAAGTGAAGACAGGAAGCAGCGATGGTACTACATACAAGTATAATCAAGGAGGGATCAATAGATCTCTCAACCGAGCAGCGTTGTTCCTGTCCTAACCGCTCTTCTCTGTGCATCGTGACATGTTTAAGATGATGAAGGCTGCTTTCGGTAGGCACGTGACAATCATGTCGAGATGTCGCCTCGGTCTGACACCCTCGGGCATCGCGATGTGCCGAAAAAACGTCATGACACTCAAAGGAGGAGTGTACGTAAGGTTTGATGTGGAGTTTTTCGCGTTTTTTAAAGCTTGGAATTTTTGTTTGCTTAGCAAATAGATATATCATTTTAACATGATAAGCAAATGATTTTTTAATCCAGGTATTACATATCGGAGTGTAAAATGTATGTAAAATTAAGTGTATCTAAGATCAACGCCAGTTTTATGCAACACGAGTTTCACAACTGATGTAGGTATTAGTAAATTAATTCGTGTAATCCTTGTAGAAACACAAATTATAAAAATAAAGAAATCAAATTAATGTCCTTCAAAAAAACCGTGATTTTAAATCGAATTTTTAAAAAACTTTTAAAGTGATTCACGCTAGAAATAAATGGTCGAACAGGAGAAATATTATAAACTATAGTTTTCTCGCCACGAGAGAGACTTTTAACGCCGTATGATGTTGTGAGGGTTTTAATTAAAATGGGTTATTCCCCTCAATTTTGGCGATGATGGTATTTATAAATACAGAAAAAAATTGTGGTAAACTTGTGTGGATTTGAAATGCCTTTCATTGTATTGTTTTTCTGCCAAATTTTTTCTCGTGGTGGGCGGACTATACTCGTAAAATAACTTTAGAACGGCACATCCTAATTGCTAAAAACATATCACTCATCAGTGAACTCTTTAAATTAAGTCTTTCCCCCCCAAAAAAAAACTACTTAAACCCTACTAATACTGAAAGCAAATTCGGCTCATAACAAATCCGGTTTTAAAGTAATTAATAAGGGAACGGGGCATATAGAGAAAAACCTTCGAAATTATGACACTCAATTAGGCACCAGGTGTTGTATCCCACCACACACGCAGCTGGTGCAGCTGTTGCAGCTGTTTTGCATTCATTCATCTTCTTGTTCACACGATGGGAGATCGCGTGATACTAGTTCTGGTGTGCCGAGTGGCCGAATTTATTAAGCCAGGATAGGTGGAATCTCAGTAGCTAGCTCCGTTAGTAGGTTTTTTTATTGTGATGCTTAGGTTAACAAATTAACTTTACTGGAGTTATTTGAGAGGGTTGTGTTTGTTTTTATAAGGGATGTAGGAGTATTTTTGATTTCAAGAAGGAAACTATATTTAAAAGTGATTAGATGTGTCCAACAGGTAAATGTTGTTTTCTTTCTTTTTTAAAATGAATAATATTTAAAAAATAAGTTTTGGTAAAGTGAAGGGCTTTTTATGCAGGATGGCTAAAATTTTCTTCCCATTATATTACTACAAATAATATAATGTATTAAATATTGCTCAAACAAAAAGGTGGATACTTTTTTCGTTTTGTATGTGACTTTTACTTAAAAATAGAAATTTTAAAACAATTTACAGTTTAAAATGAATATTTTCATCAACGTAGGTTAGGGTGTTAAGGTATGTGCCTACGTTGGAGATTTTTTTTTAAAAACATGAACATATCATGAAATTTTTATATATTTGTGTGTATTTATGTTAGAAACCAATTAATTAAGCTTTTTTTAAACCCAAAAAATTTTTTTTATTAAATTAATTCAAAAAATCAATACAAATTAAGCAATACGGCAAACCTGAGAATTGAAAATATAATTATGTTTGAGCAATTTTCTAACTTGTAATGGAAATTCAATTATCTAGGGAATAAACTAAAAGTTTTAAGGTAAGTTAACTTAGGAATTATAGATTTTTTCTCTTAAGTCTTCATATTTTGACAAAAATTTTTTCAATTTTTACACATAGACAGGCCACTAGACTAATTTATAATCATCTGAATATAATGTTTTAGTTCATTCCTTAGAATACACTATCAAAAATATTCATACCAAATTTCATAACAATACAAGCAATAGACTTTGAGAAATCATGCTCACCGTAGCTAAATTTATTTTAAAAAAACTGTTCTGAGAAAAACGAATTTGAAATGAAATTTTGCATATGACCGGCATGTGACATTATTTCTTTTACTAGCTATACATTTTTTTCTAGTGGCTATAGATAGAATCAAAAGTAAGACAGTTTTAGAAAGCTAAAAAGCTGTACTAAATTAGCATCAAAAACAAAAATTATTAGTTTTGGTGGAAATTGACGTTTTCAACTTAGGCACATACCTTGGATTTGCAAATAACATCACACCAATTTTTAAGGATTTATAACTATTTCCCCAAATCACAAGTTGTCACATTTCTCAGACCCTCCTTCTATATTGCAATGTCACACTTTTGAAGCTTTCCCATCAGAAATTAGTTCGATTTCCTGTTCTCGCATCTTAAAATAAATTCAAGACTATCTCCTATGATGTAATTTGTAACTATGATCTAATTTGTAAAACTTTGATGTAATTTGTGAAAGGTCCCTTATATCTAAGAGATTCATTAATAGTCTAATTCTTATAATGGTTTCCACATCTGTTTTAAGTCTTTAAAATAAAATAATATTTACTTCAAATTCTGATAACGTTTTTTTTAAGGAAAGTTAGAAAACCCAAGTTAATATAGTATTTTCCTGTGATAGACTACTCGAATTTCACAAGACAATCAACTAATAAATTTTCGAAACCAGTAATTGAATATCTAAGATGAAAAACTAAAACACAACTATTTACAGCTGAAAATTTTTTCACATTTAATCATTAATATCAATAAGAGTATATAGGTCAATTAGTCTCGTAACGGCAGACACTCATTTTATTTTCCCATATGCACCAGAATTTAAAAATAAGGTTTTGGAAAATTCAACGTCACGTTAAATTATCGAGACACACAACACCCCCTTCTAGAAGTATGACACTGTCCGAAAACCAACAAGGATTGGCATTTAAATTATGTCTTGAAGGCTCATTAAAGTAATAAACTTCAAAGAAATATTCTACATGAGGTTAATTTCATTAGATATTTTTATCAAACGCCAGAAAATTAGTTATTGATATAACATGAGTATGATCATGAATAAAAAAGCATTAAAAACTTTAATTTTTCAAACATGCTTATTTTCTCCTAATATGTTTTGTTACTTTTAAAATTTTCTTTGGTTTGGTTAAATTAATTTTATTTTGCTTACTGTAAATTTAAAACTTTCTATTTCAAAATAACCTTTGCTAATTAATGCCGTTTTTACTGCCTCTGTAAATTTATAACAAGTCATCTTACTATCTACTATTAAATTATCGTTATTTATTAATAAAATTGTTAAAAATTATGTTTATGTTGTTGTTTGGCTGATTTCATTCGCGCATTAATTTTTTTACTCTACCTCAAGATAATTTTTCAAAAATCATTTTGATCAATTTTTTGTGTCGTATGATTATATACGTATGATGAAATATAAAAACAATAAGTATGATAAAATAATAACAATAAGTATGTAATAAAATGATAATAATTAGAATGATAAGATAGCAATACGTGTGATGAATAATGACAGAATGATAAAATAATTATTGGGATAAAAAGTCATCACATGTATGACAAAATAATAACAATAAGCACGATAAAATAATAACAATAAACACGATAAAATAACAACAATAAGTATAATAAAATAATAACAATAATCACGATAGTTGCAGATACAATAAAGTAATAATAATCAATTCGACAAAATAAGAAACTCCGCGATAAAATAAACATTAACAAAAGAAACTAGGTTTCCATTCAGCACAACTAACGAAAGAATAAGGAACCGAGGGAAAGTCTGAACGCGGCGGGGCGAATCAGCCGCCTGTTTTCGATGTTGTGCACGCGCACTAATTCGATTAGGTGGCCGGCGCCCACACGTGAGGCTGTCACTCGGGCTCGCGACCGCCATCCATCTCTCGGCGGTCGCGTGACTCTCTCTACTCGGCTCCGGTCGGCACAAGTCGGCTGCGATCGGCGAGCTGCTTTTGCACTTGTTGAGAAAAGGATTGTGGCATCATTGACTGGCTGATGGGGGTATCGCATTCTGTTCAGGAAGTGGTTTTTGAACGTTTTGAGTCGTGCTTAAGGTTTTAGGGAATAATATAATTTTCTAAATAGGGTGTTGCAACTCGCCGATCTGCTAGGGAACTATTAAGATTTCAGGAATCACGTTTGGCAACATTGTTAGAAACGATGTGAAATTGTGATATGATTATTATTATTGATTTGAATTTTAGTAGTGTAGGTTAGTTTTAAATTTATTGTTTTGTTTTGTTTCAGGATAGTTTTGAAATTATGTGTCTATCTGAATTTTTTGGCCAGTTTAATCAAAATTAATAAAGCATGAATATCAAGTTAACCTCTCTGTTGGGCCTAGATTCCTTCCACTCCGGGGAGAAGTAGAGGCAAGGAAAGCAGACCTTCCTCTACTGCTCGTATATTAACGCGCTATTCGCAGAACAGTGGCATCCCTGCCGGGATGTGAGAAGGATGACTTCGGAAGCCGTTTTAAGTAAACAGAGGGGCATAATTAGAAGTTCAATACAGAGTCTAATAGAGTCGTTAGAGTTAAAGTTGAAGGAACCTTTATTAGACCTGGATTCATTGGAGAAAGATTTAGAAGTCTTTTGGAAGTACAATCAAGATATTTAAAGCAGTTAGAAAATTATTTACTGCCGTTTCATACTGAAGAAAATGTGGATAAAGAAATAGACGAAGCTGAAGAACTGAAGGAAAGAATTTTAAGATGGAAATTTAGAGTAAAGAAAGCTATAAGTGTACAAGATTCACCACGAAGATCAGACACGAAGTTGTCTGACTTAGCCATTTAGACATTATAAGAAGTTCGAACCAGAACCTTTTTGATTCTACAGGTTAATTTTTCATGTTGGGATCACACTAATTTTCCTCTCTAAATATCGCCTCTTCAAGTTTCCAGAGGAAGAACACGTTAACCAAATGAAGGAGGGATTTTTAAAAGAGGAGGGGACTACATATTCATTAAGACACGTGATTAGTAAAACTGCTACAATTTTGTATTTTCGTAATCAGGACGCAAATATTCAATATTCATCTTGCGGTTTATAGGGTCATAGAGTATGTATCCCTTCATCTTCAGAAGGTCATGTTCTTTTAAATGTCTGCGATAATCTCAAATCATTGATAGTAATTTCATTTCTGAAATTTTAGGAGGTGGTTTTGGGTGGTAATTTACACGTCATGTTTATCTGAAATAAACCAAGTTTGAGTTTACTTCATTCTTCCTCCGAAGAGGCAATATGCAGAATATGGTGCTCCAATTTATAGAATTTTTCTAAAGGGAAAATTTTCCAATTGTTTTTTCTTGGGCTATGGGCTTTTTTCCCACAATTTAGTAATTCTTAATGTCTTAGTCTTGGGCTCGGGATAAGGTGTGGATGGGGAATTTGACTTTTGTAACTAAGTGAAATATAAATTATAATATTTAAGGGGTCTCAGGACTCTTAAATATGCAAAGGGTACCTCGATTTTTGAACTAGTATTACACAAAAACTAAATTCTGTAGTAACCTGAAATTTGTACCGCATGATAACTAAATACCAATACACACATACCCAAAATTTCAGAAAGTTTTATTGGTTTTTGTAGGAGCAATCAGAAATGGGGAAAAATTCAAATAGTTTCACTCTGCGCAAGATTTTTCAAAAACTATTCAAGTTATAAACATGAAATTGGGTACAAATACTCGTCTTATGGTACTTAATAAGTTATACCTCACATTTGAACCTTATATTAACCAGAACATGTTTCTACGAGTTAAAATAACTTTTTTTTTGAAACTTTTTATAAAAACTGTGATAAAAAAAGCTTAAACAGTTATTTTTTACAAATGTAATAGGTATAACTTATTAAGTGCCTTAAGACGAGTATTAGTACACATTTTCATGTTTGTAACTCAAATAGTTTTTGAAAAATCTTGCGCAGAGTGAAAAAATGTGAAGTTTTTCCTATTTGTTATAAGTCTTGTAAAAACCATCAAAACTTGCTGAAATTTTGGGTATTTGTGTACTGCTATTTAGTTATTATGTGGTACAAATTTCAAGTTACTACAGAAGTTAGTTTTTGTGTAATACTAGTTCAAAAATCGAGGTAACCTTTGCATATTTAAGGGTCCTGAGACCCCTTAAGGAACGTTTATACTTATTTAAATACTTGCGTTACGGCAATGCGGTAAGTCTATAGGACAAATCACAATGAGATAGCTCAAAAATAATTATTTTTTGTTCATTCATTACTAGTCCTTATGTCTTACCGTAACATATCAGTGAACAGAAACACCTCATTAGGGTACTTCCATAATAATATAAAAAATAAATATTATTAAATACTTTTGGATTTGAACCATACATTTTTTGTGGAATGACTAAAAGACCATTTATAGCCATTCCATTTTATATCATATGGCTAATATTTTTATGTTCAAAACATAAAACTTAAATAATCCGAGGATAATTTTAGCTTTTTTACTTTTGAGCCACATACCATGCAATGTTTAAAAGAAGTTGGGTCGGCGGAGAGGAGTTATATGCAAAAAAAAATATTGACATGATACATTAAAACAACAGCTTTTGTCTGATCTTGGAAAAACATAATTGTGGTAAGGAAAAAACCTAAGTAAAATATTTAAAAAAAGGGGTAAACTTTCTGAAATAAAGTCGATCGAAAGTTTTCATTAAATAATTTTTATTCCTGTCTTATCTCTGGATAAAAACAAGTTCGAGAGAGCTTCTTTTGGGCTCGATTCGAGCGATATCTTCACAAAAGATAAGAAGGATACCCGAAGGAGTAATTAATTTCCCTCTTTTTAGCCAAATGGTTTTCATTGAGTTAAGAATCAAGTTCCTGCATTAATGGAAGCGTCAATCTAATCTGCAACGAAGAGTGCTTAAATTAATATACTCGTCTTTGGTTGGCTAAATCTTTGATGAGAAGAAGTTTGTGGAAACACTGTTATTATCAGTCATGCTTTTCTTATTAAAAAGAAGCTCAAACCCTGTGTAATCATTCTGACCTTATAATATTAGTTGAGGCTTTTTTTTATTTAAAACAATTTTTGGTCTCTTCAAGCTATTCTTTGTGGCATTTTTTTTGGTTTTTATAATTTATTTAATGTTCTTTAGCTCTATACTATAAATTTTTAGTCGTATTTTTTTCTCAAAGATACGAACTGAAAGTAATATATGTTGAAGGCAAAGTGATAAATTTCATTGATAAATGCCATTGAACTTATCACATTCACATTACCCGTAACAAATACATAACAAAGTACTTTTCCCGGTTTCATGATTAATACTTAAAAAAAGGTTTATGTCTACATTGAAAGAAATTGACTCAAACTTGTTTCAAGTTACTTTCTGGCACTATTACTTTAAAAATGTAGGTACTAGATTAATATTATATAATATATATATATATGTCGCATACCAGAGGGCGCTACCTATTTACCCCTAGCGAACCAGCGCCTCCGCTCTCTGCGCGGAAAAGAAGCGCGTGTGCGTCATAATGATGGAGGACGCGAAGCAGTGAGACTGCATGTAATTCGTTGGCTCTAATAAAAGAGTTGGTAATTAACAGGCTTTCTTCACTGTGTCCTCCCACATGGGGGCTCAGCCAAAGCCATCATCGCCTCAGCCAAAGCCATCGTCAATGCGTCCGTAAAATCTATCATTGCATCAACAAAAGCCATCGTCTCAACGAGAACCGAAACTCCTCGCAAACCGCCATCGCCGTGTCTACGAAACGAAACTCCTTGTCTACCGCCATCGTACGAAGTCATCACCGTCCACGAAACCACCGAAAGCAATCTTCGACTCACTTCTACCGAATCACCGTTATCTGCCAGCGTCAACATGTTCAAAGGAACGATAAAAGAAGATCTCGTATACGTCGCTTTTGAGCTCAACCTACAACATCCGGAGAAAATCACCATCGTAGACTTGAAACAACTAATTCAAGAGAGCGCAATTTTCCATGAAGATCCCGAATTCGTAAAAAACTTCATCGTAACCACCGTAGATGACAGAAGAAAGAAACAACGACGCGAAGAGGAACTCATCGAAATTAGCAAAACCTTCCGTGCTGATACAGACTTCGTTAAAGGTCTCATTTCAACCACAGAAGAAACCAGAATACGCGAAGAAGAACGAAAACGCCGCGAGGAGCAATGGCAAATTAAGATCAAATTCGAAAGATTCCAACTTGAATGCATCAAAAGGCGACTGCATGAACTATTTCCAGCCAGAAATGATCAAATTCCAAGCGATAGTAGCAGCGCCAACGAGCCACCGAAAGAAAACATTGGTTATTCCATTTCCCCACCTGTCAGCATGCCGCAACCCGATATCCGGCCGCCAAAACCGAAAGTTGAAGAAGCAGTCCCAGAAACCAGGATGGAAGCCGATTCAAGCGTAGATCACCCTGATGAAACGAAAGAAACTCCCGAAACGAAGGACGAGGAGAAAGAATCTAAATCAACAGAAAATACAGTTCCTGAAAAGAAAAAGACTGAAACAGAGATTCCAGAAACTGACGAATCGTACACTGAAGAGGAAGATGTCCTTATTAAGAATGAAAATCAGCCTGCACCGAAAGCAAAAGCTACCCCTGCAACGTCCAAAGCAAAACCTACCCCTGCAACGTCCAAAGCAAAAGCTACTCCAGCAAGGTCCAAAGACAAAGCTACTCCTACCAAGCGACGAAGAAAACCTGCTGTTTCCAAAAATGCCGAGGATTCTACATCTGAAGATGATGCTCCTCATAAGAAACGTCGAAAAGCCGAAAAGAACGCCCCTGCAACTCCCGTGAGAAGTGGTCGCCAAAAGGAACCGACCAAGGACACTGAGGTACAAACTGACCCCAAAGAGAAGCCCACATTCAACTGTCCACTCAATAGACCCTGGTGCTTTAAAGGCGGAACTCAACTCGAACTATATCCAACAACGGGAATGATGATTACCGAAACGACCTGGACTGTTCGACGGACTTTTTTTCTTGTCAGATAAGTGACTTTTAATTTCTTTTTGTGAATTCCATTTTGTCGTAATCATATCATTTTCACTTATTTCTGATTTTTGTTCATTTATCTTACGTTAAGTTATTCCGTTTAATATTGACCATGTGCTCCATAAGTAAAATTTTCGTTTCAAAAAATATCTTGTTTATCAACACTTATCTCAGCAAATTTTGTTTTTGTAAAAAAAAAAGAATATGTTTTCACAACTGAGAGTGTACATTTTGTTATCCATCAAACCTTCCTATTTTGATTTTCTTATGTGATGAATGTTTTTCCTTCTGCTATGATGTTTCGTTTTTCTTTTCGATTCACTTGCAAATGTGTTTTTTTTGTTTTCTTCATGAGTATCTTGTTTTATGTTTAAAAAAAATGTGTTTTCACTAACTTTCGATTATCCTTTTTGATTGTGCATTTATGTGTCTCCATGTAGTATTTCTATATTTTCTTGTCTATATTATTTTTCCCCTGGTATTGTTCTCGTCAAAGTTTTTTGTTTTTGGTACATGTTGTATTTTTAGTTACGTCGGAGGACCTCCTTAGTCAGGATGGCAGAGTGTCGCATACCAGAGGGCGCTACCTATTTACCCCTAGCGAACCAGCGCCGCCGCTCTCTGCGCGGAAAAGAAGCGCGTGTGCGTCATAATGATGGAGGACGCGAAGCAGTGAGACTGCATGTAATTCGTTGGCTCTAATAAAAGAGTTGGTAATTAACAGGCTTTCTTCACTGTGTCCTCCCACATATATATATATATATATATATATATATATATATATATATATATATATATATATATATATATATATATATATATATATATATATATATATATATATATATATATATATATATATATATATATATATATATATATATATATATATATATATATATATATATATATATATATATATTTGTAAACAAACATTCAAAGTTTGAAAAGACCAAATATAAACTTTCTTTCTGACTCAACTACAAAAATCTCCCATTTTGGACTACTCTGTAGAGATTTGCTGTTATATAAATTAAAAGAGAACCAAAACAGAGATTTAAATTACTTTGTGCTTAACTTTTTACAAAAGTCATATGATTTTATTGGCTTCTCAGAATCGCATTATGCCTTACTTGATTGTTTTCCTCTGGAAAGGCAAACAGAAGTCAAATTCGTCTTTAAATATAAAAGACCATTTAGTAAAAAAATTCTCAACTATAAAGAAGCTTCGATTAATTACAAACATTACTTAGACCAGAGCTGTGAGTGTGCTAACTTTTCTGAAACAAAATTTTATAATACACATTATGGTCATATTCTCACAGGAGACCTATCCATCATAAATAATAATAATCTCCAAAACGCATTAAAATTTGGCACCAAATACAGAACAAATGAATTTGTACCTTTCAAAAAAGCTCTGTCTACTTTTATAGAAGATCTAAATATTTTCATACTGAAAATTTCTTACAAATACCAAGTTCCGTTTGAAGCCTTTAACGAATAAAGGTATAAAATTACTAGTCTAATTAAGCATAAGCTCAATGCATATTTAAACAAAGGCCAAACTTTTGATGCTATCAAACGATTGGATTTGGAACAGTTGGCTGGGTTACAAAATACATATGTCTTCACTGTAGTAGATAAAGCCAGCGGCAATGTGTCCATCTGTTGTAAAAGGCTGTATGCAGAAATTATCCAGAAAGAACTACACAGTGAATGTACCTATAAAAGTATAAATTACAAAGATAGTATAATTACCAAAAAATTCCTAGCCTTCTACAAAAGAAGTAAAATAAAACCACCTGATAAAAAACTGTTTCCGTATCTTTATGCCATACCTAAATTTCATAAAAATCCCATTAAATTCAGATTTATCTGTGCCGCCACAAGTTCCATAGGAAAACCTTTAGCCGTGGCCCTGGAAAATAAACTCAAGATAGTTTTAAAAAATCTTAAGAATAAAAACCAAGAATGGTTTTGGATAATTGCGAATAGTGCTGAGGCTATTGAAGCGCTCAGCTCCACTGCCATATTCGACATATCGGCACTTTTGATTTTGAGAATTTGTTCACATCCATCCCTCTGGATTATTTGTTTTCTGCTATCGTCGAACTGTACAGGGTGGTTGAGGATGAATGCAAATTTGATTCTGAAATATTTCTTAACCTATTAAAATTTTGCATCTTTAACAACTATTTTTCAAATGGAGAGCAATTATATTTACAAACAAATGGCATTGCCATGGGTTCAAACTTTAGCTCCACGATGGCAAATCTTTTTCTTTTATTTTATGAAAGAAAATTTCTTATGGAAAATGATCAAATTGAAGCCATCTGTTGTCGTTATATTGATGACCTTTTATGTATAAAATTTAATTAATATTATGTAAATTATGTATTGTAATTATGTAATTATGTATGTAATTATGTATTTAAAAAATTATGTAAATCAATTTATCCTAAAGAGCTCAACCTTAAAAAAACAAATAACGAATCCTGCAATGTCAATTTTCTGGATTTAAGTGTTGAAATCAACAACGATAACCTACCATCAATATGCCTTTATGATAAAAGAAGAGACTTCAACTTCAATATTATTTCTCTACAGTACTGGTCGTCATGTATTAGTAAAAAAGTTTTATCTGGGATCATCATTTCGCAAGTAAATAGATTGAAAAAAATCTGTAACAGTGAGTTTCTTGAATCTGAAATCAACATATTAAGAACTAAACTAATACAAAACGGCTTTCCATCTAATTTTATAAAAATATATATTAATAGTCACCAGTCAAAAAACAAATAAAACTTTTGCTTATGTTTGAGTCTAAGTAACTGTCAGTGCCTCAGAGCGTATGAATTTCCTGACCTAAACCTGCTGAGCAGAGGGTTTCGAAATAGATGTATTCGGAGGCAACCTGATAGACCGACCCGGAATGATCTGATCTGCAAACGGAATATGGATTTGGTATGTTTGTTTGTTGTTTTTTCTTGTACTTTTCTTGTGATCTTAGTTTTTCTTGTACCTCTCTTAGTTTAATTTTGGGTGTCTGGCAGTTGCAACATGGCTTTCGGCTGTCTGCCGACTGCCACGTGGCAAGGACGAAACGCCCACTTGTTATTATTCTGTTATTTCAAAATTTCAAATTTTTTCTTCGGCTGCCACTGAAGAGTCCCCATCTAACCTTAACGTTAGTTGTATTTATATTTGGTCTTTTCAAACTTTGAATGTTTGTTTACAAATATTTCACTTGGATTAAATTTTTTAAAAAGCTGCTTTTGCGCTAGTTAATCTAAGTTCCACTCAATTGAGTTAATCTTTTAGAGAAATTATATATATATATATATATATATATATATATATATATATATATATATATATATATATATATATATATATATATATATATATATATATATATACATTTGTTACAATTATTTAAACAAATTTAAGTTTTTTAATTGTTCAGAATGACTAAAAACTTAAATACTACGACACGGATAATGATAATCTCATGATAGTCTTTGAAGAGTTAGATTGTGCACAGATGTTGTCCCTTGCCTCCATCATGATTCCCTTGCAACGATCATCCCTCGGTGCCATGTCACTGTCCTACGCAGTTTAAGTTATACCGTTTCATAGTGTATGGAAGATATTTAGATTTTCATTTGAAACTTTTACATAAAATAAAAACCCCCAATTATATTAGCTAAAGAAGTTCAAAAATCTACAACATTGCAAAAGTAAATGTGCTCTACCACTTAAATTAAGTATCTGTCAAAGTATCAAATAAACCATAATTTTAGGATATCCCCTTAGTGCGAGAAATTCTTAACATTTTTGGAATAAACGATAGCTTCGATCTTATGTAGTTCAAACGTTTAATCATTTCCGTTCAGATATTATAATACCAAATCGGTATTTCTTCTCGGATGACAAATAAATGATTCATTGCAGAGCTTCATTAAGTGAGGTTTTGTAGGGTAAAATAAATAAGCTGGGATAAGCGAAGCAATTAACTTCATTAATCAAAGTTAAATTAGCCGGGGTGGTTTGATTTATTGAGGGTAATGGATTTATAGTGATATAAGAACCCCCACGCTTTCTGTACAAAAAGGAGCCAGATTTAAGTGGGAGTTATGATTCTAAAAGGAGATAGAATTAATGCAACCTCATTTAAAGAACTGAATTAAATAATTATGAGTTTTTAATTGCCACTTAAACATTGGTGAATTTTTTTCAAAACAACCAGAGGTAATTTTGAAACATGCATTAATTAAGATATTCATTACACACATGGTATTTAATGTGATGGTTTAATTATTCTCATTCATATTTAATTTTATATAATTTAATTATTCTATTTCACTCTGCTTATTAAAATTTAAAATACCAAGGATTAACGTATAAATTTGTAAAGAAAACTAGTTTATGATAAACTCTTTATAGAATTCACATAAATGAGTCATTCCATGTGAAATAAACCAAAAATTCTCAATTATCAACCTAACCATCTCAGATTTCAATGAAAATTTTAGGAATCTTTTTTCCTATGATGTAAGTGAGAAAATGTTTTATAATTCAATTTATCGGTAATTTTTTACTAATTTTTATTTTTTGAAAAGAAGAATAATGTCACATTTTTTTCTCTTTAATGAATGCACCATAACTCCAATTCTATTTGTCCGAGAAAAAATCTATCACCCCTCGTTTTAAAGATAATTTTGAAAGCTTTATTTTGATGTCAAGTTTGATTATGTTTGCAAAAGCAATTATTTAAATGATTGTTTTAAATAAAAAAGTTTTTAAAACACAATGTTGGTGTCCTTCATTTTAAAAAAAAATAATATACCACTTAGAAGCATTTAAAAAAAAATTCTTTTTGCTGTAAAGCTAAGCGCGCACTAGAGACTTCCGTTGAGGCTACTCCATAACTGTCACTCGAGAGCAATGAATCTCTATGGCGTGATTCTTGGCAATCGGCCAAGAGTCTCGTTGCTTAATGTGCGTGCTCTAGTAGCTTCTTGTAATTGCCAGGGTGATAATTTTGTCTCAGTCGCCGTGACGAAAGTCTCTAGTGCGCGGTTAACCTTACTCTTGATCCCATGAATATCCCATTCTATAACTTTCATAATTTATGCCTTACAATAATACAATAAAAATGTGTAATTTAAAAAAAGGGACAACAAAATTTTTTTTTAAACTTTTTTACAAAAACTTTAGTAAAAAACTTTCAAGATAATTGAATAATAAAAACGTTTTGTCATTTATATTATTGGAGAGAACAATTTCTGAAAGTTTCATTGAAATTTGTGAGGGTCAGGCTGAGTTCCTTGTTAATTTGACATGGAATGACCCAAACTATTTATAGCAAATGTCATTTACTTCAAAATTTTCAATTTTCAATTTCTTCCATCAAAATTTAAAACATCAAGCATTCACGTATAAATTTTCAAAGAAAATTAATTTATGATTAAGTCTTTATAGAACTCATAAATACAAAACGCACAAACTATTTACAGATTATGTCATTTACCTCAAAATTTAGAATCTTCAAAATCTTTCATCAAAATTTAAGCATAACGTAGTAGTAATTGTTTCATAAGCATTTAAATTAAATAAATTACTTAAATAATTTAAACAGCTCTGTGTAAACCATGATTTTACGGGTAAAATTTACGTTGGGGGAAGAGATTGAATTGTTACATTTTCAGCATTTTATAATAATTTTTTATGAATTTTAAATTATTTTGTTTCATATACTTTGAATGAAAGCATTCTTCATAATAAAGTCTACAAAAATTCACTGTAATAATATATCTAACATTATTGATAAATTTCTAACAAATAATTTATTTCCCAAAATCCTAAGTGTTTGAGTCTTTTCACATCAAATAAAGAGATTTTACTTATAGTATGATATGAGTTTTTAGTATTAATTAATATGTAGTAGGGTAGAATTCCTAAATACTTGGTAGTCATGGTCAAACGGATACCAACTAAAGATCCTACAAAACATAAAACTTTACTTCTATTAAAATATAAATCGTTAGTATTTTCTAGCATTGTGTGTTGCACAACCTTTTTGTAAAGCAATACGTGTGTAACATTTTATTTAAAAATATAAGCCTCTTAAATATCTGGTTTATTTTAAAAACATGTTGTAGCATTGGTAATGTTTATCTACTGACATAAAACTGTTTATACCATCAAGACTATTTTTGTTTCATTTCATTAATTGAACAAACTTACTGATTTCAAAATTAGAACGCAGAAAACTGTGAACTACATTATCTGTATTTCCATTTATATGCACGAGACTTTCCCACTAAAACTTGGAAAAAAATCCTTTAAAACAATATTTTAAAACTGTGGTAGGTGGTGATTTAAAATGCAAGGCACAATTAATTTCGTTACATGTAATCAAAATCCATCCTAAGCATGTGTTGCAAAGGATGTTGACAGGCCGTAGATCAATTCCTTCCCTTTGTTTGGGCACACTTGTTCTCTCTCACGTGGAAGTGGGGTGGAGACCGTGGGTCGAAGACATGTGGTCATTCTTCTCTGGGGTAGGAGCTAGATAACCGCCTTATTATTAAAAGCATGAAACATTTACCAATGGATATTTGTTTTAAATGGTCTTTCAATACAAATCAGAATCTAAGATAATTTTAAAAGTCATTTCTTCAAAGTTTTAATTTGTACCTGCCTCAAGCAAGATTTTGTTTTTCATCAAATTGCACCAAAATTTCATATTGAAGTTTTGCGCTTTGAGCAACGTCCCTCTATAGTGAATTCGAAGGAAAACGATTTGAATTGACTGCGTAATGCCCCTAATATAATGCACGATAATTTTATTATTTACAAACATTTAAATCCCAAACTTAACTCTAATACAATTTAATATCCAACCTGAGTATTTTTACATCCTTCAAGTCACAGATCCTCGCTTAAAGCGCAATACGACATAACTGTTATTTTGGGCATTTTGAGTTATACACCAATCTTTATGTAAATTTCAACCCCGGATCACCTGGCACAAACGGTTTTATGAAAAAAACCGACTCAAATTGCTACAATCATTAATTTTGTCACTTTAAGCATAACTGCAATCGTAAGACAAAATGACATAATTGCAGGCCTGTGTCGTTAGGGACCCCGGTACGGGCGGCGAAGCATTTCATCTCAAACCCGGTTCAAAAAGGCTTATAATAAAGGTTTACAAACTATTATACTGTTCGAGCAACGATAGTAAAAGGATGACATGATTTTTACAGACTTTGCACGGCCGATAGTTGGGTAACAGGTGATAGTTGGGGTCTTGCTTCTTGTTTTTCAAGCAAATGTCTCTTCCTCTTTCGATCAACTGCCCCTCAACTTCCCCCGTCTCCCCTCCCAAATACTAGTTCCAGCGTTGTCAAGATCACGTGACCCTTTTACTATCGTTGGTAAGTACACGCGTGCTTTTTATTATACTCTATTCATTTAGAATTGGCGCTTGAGAAATAGTGCTTTCCCCCACGCTAGAAGCGTAACCATAGTTACAATCTCACTTTGACGAAGATAGTTGCTATGGTTACCGATCGGTGTTGGGGGAAGGAAATATTTTCAAGCGCCAGTTCAAAATGAACAGACTATAAGAGCGAAATAATATATTTCGTTTCCTGTAAAGTTAGGAAAAAGCAGTTATGTCATGTTGTACCGACATAGCATTCATTATAAGTGATAAAATTTACCCCTACTAAAATTAATTCAACGGGAAAAAACTTGCTTATCTACCATTTCTGTCTTGCCCACCAAAAAGTTTGAGACCAATCATCATACACAGTTTATTTTTTCGACAAGTTATTCCCCTTCCACCTTCCATCGAACCATCCGATGGAAGGATATCCCTACCAAACCTACAACCAACCCTCCTTCACTTTGCAATCGGCCCCCGAAGCGAATCCCTTTTGTTTTGAGAGGAAAGACAAATATGTCTCCACCTCTCGCAGCGATCTCATCCGATTCTTAATCCCCCCACGTGTGGTCCACTACTCCCCCTACCCCCTCTCCACGGGGAAGAGGGAGGAAGGAAAAACGGGAAAGGGAAAATGCGGGAATTTCTCCTCTCCCGATCCTGTTCTTCTCCGGAAAGCCAATTTCTACCCGACTCTCTCTCTCTGGATGTGCCCATCGCTGTGTGTGTATGAATTTGTTATAAAGGTTTTGTTGAGTTTTATCCGGGTTTTGCTGATGCTGAGTGTGGGTAGGCTTTTCTCTGGCAAAGTGATTAAAATATTCAGGGCGGAGGGAGGGCTCCCAAAGAGAGCATTCCTGAGTATGCGTCGATATCAAGAACTAAAAGTTGAACTCATTGCTGTTAATGTAGGCAAACTTTTAAGGCATTGTGAGTTTTACATTTTATTTATATTTTCATTGGACGAAGCATGAAAAAACGGTCAGTGGAAAAAAAGGTAAAAATTTCCACAAAAAATGATTTTTGGCTAAAAGATCGAAAATTTTAAAGCTGGATCTTCAAAAATTTACTGAACATAAGTTTATTGCGACTCACAAATAAACCTTAAAAAAAGGAAAGTCTTGGCTTTATTTAAAATATGTTAAAAATCAAGAATAAAATATAAAATTCGATACATACTTTTACCCAACGGTGCAGTTAAAAGCATGTAGGAAATGATACCAAAAGTATGCCCCCTGATAAAAAACATTTATAGATATATATTTACAATTACACTGCTGTTCAAAAATTAAGGACGGAACGGTTTTTTAAACATAACACCTAGTAGAATTATTGTTCATCCATGAAAATCTTACCAAAAGATGTTCAATGGGTGAGAATACAGGGCCCGAGAACAAATTTCCCCTATCAATATTTTAAGGGGGTAAATGGGCCCTCCATTGATAATGGAGTTCCATTACACATTTGGAGCAGTGGCAGAAACGTCTGTGAAAGAGGTATTTAACCGAGAAATTTAAGATTTTTTGCAATGAATATGATTATTCCTGAACTCAATGCATATTTTCAATCACTTGTGCTGCCTTTAAAGGGTATTTTTTAGGTTCTATTGAGAGATATCGGTCTTACCATCATTTTTAGCAAGTTTTAGCTTCAGGATTATTTTTGGTAAGTGGTATCTTACCGTCAACCATGTTTTTAGTAGGTCTCATATGTGTCTGATAGTGTTTAGGTCTGGATACCCAAAAAGTAACTTTATTCTTTCAATATCGTTACTTATGAACAACTTTGAGATACCGTAAAATGGGGTTACTTTGGCCCAAATGGAGTGTTTTTTTCACTTTAAAAGCAAATTAAAGTTATTAACCAAATAAAATATGATTGTTTGAGAGGTTCATATTATTTTTAGCACCGTTAAATATGATATAAACCTTTTAAAGTTTTTTTTGCACAATTAATATATTTTTAAAATTTTTTTGAAAATTTGGGCCAAAGTTACCCTGACTTGGGGTTACTTTGGCCCAACCCTTAAAAATCATAAAAAATCAGTGTTTTGATAGCTATAAACAATTTTAAACAATTCCCAGCGATAGGTATATTGCCCATTAATAATATATTACCAAACCAACGTTTTCTAAAGCTTAGTTAGGTGAAAATCCATAAATGTGAACCTTTTCGATGTACCATTGATTTTATTTTCAAGTTACAAATGGGATTTTTTTCAAAATAATATAAAAATGAAATTTGACAGTCTTAGTCAAGTTTGTTTAAATAATTGAGGATCCAAACTATGGACAAACATAATCCAGTTCAGGAATTACAAATTGATTCCGTTTTGACAACATTTTAGGTGGATTTATTTTTCCACACACCTCATTCCAATCATAACTTATACAGTCTTTTCTTTCAGGCCAGCGCCAAAATTTAGTTTTTCTTTCCATACATTCTACAGTTGGCCAGTTTCAGGTTAACTTTGGCCCAATGGCCATTGGGCCAAAGTAACCCCAAATCGTGGGCCAAAGTTACCCCAACGTAGTAAAAACGCGATGCACAGGAAACCACAAAACAAATTTAAATTATGACATTAAAACATGTTAAAACGCTTAACAATGAATCCAAAAATATGACTTACCTGCTTTGAATCAAATTTTTATGAGTATGTCTATAGAAAAGTAATTTCGGAATTTTAAGACGACCCTTTGCAAACAGTCTGACAACAATGCCACCTGTGGGCTCTAGCAGTAATTAGGTGATAAAATTATTTTTTTATACATATTTATCACTTTGAAACACTTTTCGATGCTTGGGCCAAAGTTACCCGTAAGGGCCAAAGTAACCCCATTTTACGGTAGTCAAATTGTGATTTTGTGCAGCTTTGTCACTCATAAAGAGAAATCATTGAACCGAGAGGTCTTCCAAAAGAAGTAAAAGGGACATGAGGACACATACATGCGATTGCAGATATCAGCGAAAATTTCTGTGCTGTCTAAGGAGTGCTAAAACGGCCCAAAGAGATGCATTAGTTTCACAGAAAGAACATTTGTTATTAACGTTAAAAAAAAGAAGTATTTTTACTTTTTATGGACTTATACATGTCTAAAAAGAAAGATATATCTGTAAAAATATCTCCATTATCTTTAAAATGAAGTTTAAGGAGATCGAATTTCTCTTTTTAATCTGTACTATACTTATAGACGTTTCAACACCCCCTATACTCAAAAGAGATTTTCCGTGATGTCTGAAATTGCATGTCTGTATTATCATGGCCCATTTGATTCTTTTGGAAGACCTTTCGAGTCAATAATTTCTCTCTATTAGTGAAAAATCCGCAGATAATCACAATTTGGCTTTCTCAAAGTTTTTCATAAGAAACAATATTGAAATAATAAAGATACTTTTTGGGTCCCCAGACCTAAACACAATCAGACACATATGAGACCCACTAAAAACATGGTTGACGGTAAGATACCACTTACCAAAAATGACCCTGAAGCTAAAACTTGCTAAAAATGATGGTAAGACCGATATCTCTCAATAGAACCTAAAAAATACCCTTTAAAGACAGCACAAGTGATTGAAAATATGCATTGAGTTCAGGAATAATCATATTCATTGCAAAAAATCTTAAATTTCTCGGTTAAATACCTCTTTCACAGACGTTTCTGCCACTGCTCCAAATGTGTAATGGAACTCCATTATCAATGGAGGTCCCATTTACCCCCTTAAAATATTGATAGGGAAAATTTGTTCTCTGGCCCTGTATTCTCACCCATTGAACATCTTTTGGTAAGATTTTCATGGATATACAATAATTCTACTAGGTGTTATGTTTAAAAAGCCGTTCCGTCCTTAATTTTTGAACAGCAATGTACATTAGGGTGGGTCAAAAATATTTTTTTCACATTTTCCCAGGGGCACAGCGACAAAAGGGTGCCAAATGGTCTCAAACTAACATGTGTAAAATATTATTCGATTATAATAACTCTTTTTGCCTCCGGATTGGCCTCAAAGATTCGATTAATATAGTAATTTCATGCAAAAATGGACGAACGAAAATCAAGCTTTTACCTCGATTGCACAAATCCGTCATGAATATAAATGTGCAAAATGGTATAAAAATCATCATTGAAGACTATAAAATAATTATAAATGAAACCAAAGTTGAAATACTTGACTTGTATTACAACATATTTTAAAATATCTCAATGGTTAGAACTTGCAATCAAAAATTTCTTGCTGGAATCATAAAAATGTGCCAAACCTTTATTCCCAGTTGAGTAGGATGGTAAAAACATTAAATTTTTAATAAAAATGGATGTGTCAGAAGGTGGATACCTTTTTGGCTTATAAGTTTCAACCCCATGGAAAACATTTGGATAATAGTTTAAAATTTAGGATTTTCTTGAAATTTTTTGGCATATTAGGAATAGTCCCATCCCAAGTGTCCCCATGTGATTCCCTAATGTCCAAAAATATATTAAAACCACATTTTAAGAGTCAAATTTTGAAATATTTTCTTAAGAAGAGCGGTAGATCCCCGTTTTCAGCATAAAGCTCAGTATTATCGCTTAAGTTTTTAAATAAGCTACATTACTTTTCAAACTTACTTGTAATTACCCTTAACAGTTAAATTTGCTATATTTTAACTTTTTTGGACGAATAAGGGAATGCTAAGAAGCTATTTTGAGTCAATTCTCAAAGAAGTATAATTTCATGGGCCTGGGTTTCAGTTAATTGCCATAGTAAAAAACAGGGTTGGCAAAAAACCGGGTTTTTTTAAAAAAACCAAAAAAACCGGGTTTATTTGGTTTTTTTGGTTTAAACCAGGTTTTTTTGGTTTAAACCAAGTTTTTTTAGAATTTTTTTATCAGAATAAGTTATTTTAGCATTGATGTTTGAAATTGAGTTGTAAATGAGACATTTATTTCAGGGGTTGTTTATAATTGATAAATGATTTGTATATTTCAATTAATTAATTAAAATTAAATTAATTTGTTTTAAAAATAATTTTTGTTTCTAAAATATTCCAATTTGAATATCTAATATTATTGTAGTGAATAAAAATCAGTGTTAATTTATCTTGGATAAATGGTTGAAATAATCAAATTATTTATCTTAATTATATATGGATTAATTTATGAACTTAAAAAATTTCTTTAGAAAGAGAAAATTTTATTTTTTAAATGAGAAGTAAAAGTGAAATGTAAACCACTAATGTTAATTGAAATTGGATAATTGATAAAGATAATTAATTTGATCAATTATTAAATTGTAAAATAATCAAATTAATTATATGGATTATTTATGAACTTAAGAAATTTCTTTAGAAAGAGAAAATTTAACTTTTTTAATAAATAAAAGGGAAATGCAAGCAACTAATGTTAATTGAAATTGGATAAATGATTGAGATAATTAATCCGATTAAGGAAATTAACGGTTTTTATTAATTTAGTAAAAAAACCCAACTGGTTTTTATCTGTTTATAAACAAACCAACTGGTTTTTAGTTTTTATCATTAAAGAAATCAACGGTTTTTATTAATTTACTAAAAAAATAAACTGGTTTTTATGACTGACAAATAAGACAAATTGGTTTTATTAATTAATTAAAATCCAAGCCATATTTTATCAGTGAAAAACAGATAACTTTTGTGTATGTTTAGTTACTCTTTGAAATAATGCTTCATTTTAAAGGAAATTAATAAATGAACTATCTCTTGCAAAATATAATAAGTTTAACTTAAGCATTTAAGGTTAAGTTTAGAGAGAATTCAATAATTAAAACCATTAAATTAAAAGATTTCTGATTTTTAATCACCTTAAAATGTCAATTTTTTTATAAATCTGACCTTTTAATTTTGTGCAAAAGATTATACTTAATAACACTTTCTTTAAAAAATCCTGAAAATATTTTATAATTTCTAAAAAAACCAAAAAAACCAAGTGGTTTTTTTGGTAAAAAAACCATGGTAAAAAAACCATGGTTTAAACCAATGGTTTAAACCAAATGGTTTAAACCGGCCAACCCTGGTAAAAAATTAGGTAAATCATGACTGAGCGAATCCTAACTGTTATTGCCAAAGAACGAACTATCCATTCGACAATTGTTTCAACATATTTTTGCGATCATATTTGGATCCCAAGACCAGCCAGTGAAATAACTGTCCGCTGAATTTCGAAAGCGCGGCATATTTATGAAAAACACAACTGTTTCTATTTTGAAAAATTAAAAATACCGTTTTATACTGACCAAACTTGAGGGAGAATGTATATGAACTACCAATATTTAAAATCTGTACCACTGAAAATCCGCTATAAAAAGAGATTTATATTCTACGGATCTTGTTAATATAATAGCATATTATATTGCCACTTTGGCAGTTATTTTTGTATTAATAATGCATGAAGGTGACTAATGTGATCAAAATTGCTTTTAAATACCCTTATTTGTGAACTTTAATAAGTTTTCGACAAAAAAAATTTAATTCATAAAATTTTTCAAAAATATTAAAAATTACATATTTTTGTCCTATTTGAGGCCAATCCGGAGGCAAAAAGAGTTATTATAATCGAATAATATTTTACACATGATAGTTTGAGACCATTTGGCACCCTTTTCTTGCTGTGCCCGATAGAATTTGCAAAATTTTTTTTTCGCCATAGGAAAATGACCCACCCTAATGTACATACAAACAGAATGACCCTTTATATTGGGTTGTCCCATAAGTTCTGTTACTTTTTATGAAGTTTTGTCTTTGAAAATTTTTTATGAAAAACTGGTAATAGGTGGAGGTTTCAAACAAAGGGGATTTTGATATATGTATATTTATGAACATAATGTGTGATTTTGGTAGTTCTCGTGATATTATTTCTTTTCAAAATGACGGTTTGAAAAAAAGACCAAAAACGACGATTTTCGCCTAATTTTTTTCTTTTGTTTAAAAAACTAGGCATAACGCATAATTCATGGCTAAATAAAGTTTTACTGCATATTTGAAATGTTAAGATTAAGATGTCATAGTTTCAAGATGATTCGATAAGTTTAAGGTAGGAAATTTTGACTTTAAAACTTCATATATTGGTAATTTCATGTGTTTTTTAAAGCACACCTATTGTTTTTCTAAGCAGCTGGTATGAAGCAAATTAAAGGCAGATGTTTTTTGAACCATAATGCTTGTTCTACGGTTTAAACATTGAAAGCCTCTTTCCATAATGTCGTTGAATTGATTTATTTCTAAATTCCAACGAGTTGTTTTTATTGTAGTGTTTTCGCATGAAGCAAATAATTGCTTTGTTCGCTTAGCATAAGTTCAGCGAGTGTAATTCTGAAAAGCTAAAACGTTGCGCGCTTGAATATTGCGCACTACTTGTTGAACTTAATTTTAGATATAATTTAATATATATTGCATATTTTGAATACTTGGGTATTTCGTAAGCTTTTTTATTGATTTTGATGCTCTTTTTCGTGAAAATTTCTTCGAAATGACTAACATTACTGAGGTAAGTTTCTTGCAAAGATGTTATGTTTGAGACCGAAATTCACTACCTTAAACTTATCGAATCATCTTGAAACTATGACATCTTAATCTTAACATTTCAAATATGCAGTAAAACCTTTTTTAGCCATGACTTACGCGTTCTTCCTAGTTTTTTAAATAAAAGAAAAAAATTACGCGAAAATCGTCGTTTTAGGTCTTTTTTTCAAACCGCCATTTTGAAAAGAAATAATATCACCAGAACTACCAAAATCACACATAATATTCATAAATTTACATAGATCAAAATCCCCTTTGTTTGAAATCTTCACCTATTACCAGTTTTTCATAAAAAATTTTCAAACACGAAACTTCGTAAAAAGTAACAGAACTTATGGGACAACCCAATACTTACAGAGAAAACCTTTTTAGTTAATTTTTAATGTGAATAGGTAGTGCTGGTGAATATTGAATTTATGAACTTTAGACAAAGAACATCTTAACGCATTAATTAAAATCTAATTATGGAATCTTTTGTAGATTAAGTGACACATTTATTTATAATGCTACAAAAGAGCTGACATATGTATAAAACGCCAGCTTTCACAAAATCAAAACGTCTAAAACGTTCAAGTATGACACAATAATATATTCCAGGCCTCTGCTTTTCATTAAATTAGCCTTAGCCATTAACCGTGCTGTAAAACATGCGAAATAGTTGCGAAACATGCTTTCTTTCCTGCATAGATGTCTCTACCGATAAGGAAGTCTAGACCCCTTGTTCTGGCTCGAAAGTCCCGTCATTAATTAAGGTATTCGGGGTTTCGCAGAATACTAATTCCAGATTCAAGTTCAACCAAAGGATGTCGCGTCAACAAATTTTTGTGCGGTAATGGTTTCTGATTCCTCACGCCATCCCCCCCTTGCAGTTGACGCGAGCACGAACCCTTGCTGACAGTGAAAGATGGCGTTTGGAATGGGATTTCGCTCGTCGGACTGCTTTTAGAGAATATAAAGCTAAGAAGTAAGCAGCTATTTGGGTATGGTTAAGGTATCTGCAAGTGTAAACAATGATGCCACTATAAGAAAAACGAAGTTTTAATGCTTCTTTATAACTAAAAACTATAGAGTGAAAGTTTATGAAAAGAAAATTACTTATCATTCCATTAATTTCTTCATCAAAGGAGAAAAAAATAAAGCAAAAACTTTTCTTTCTTTAGAAAGATAAAAAAAGAATTGGAAACGCTAAGCAAGTACTAAGCAAGTAGTAAGCAAGAGGAAGTGCATACTTCCTCTTTGTTTGTAATAATAATAAAAAAAATAAATAAGTTGTTTTTCTCATATGATTTAATAAGTTGGAACCATTTTGGATTCTTGGAACCATTTTGTAACCTTTTAATTGGGAGGTAACAATTCTTTAAATTAATGATTTTGACTATTGTATATCGCCAAAAAGGATCTAAGTAACCAGTTTTTAATTATTTTTATTTTTAAGGCACTAATTAATTTGTGATTCTCATTGAAAGTTTCGATGAACAGAAACAGTGCGTGACATCACATTGAATGGATTAACATCCATATTATCTGTCATCAGTATCAGTCCTAGGTCAAAAAGGATATCACCAATCAGAGTCAGAGAAAGGCTAATTTTTCTTTCTTTAGCTGCAGGTTCATCAGCTGATGGCTGTTAATATGGCTGGCTGTAAGTGTTTCACAAAATATGTTAAAAACATTATAAATTAAAAATTATAATAATACTAGTGTTTTACTACTAAAATAAAAAACTAGTTTCCTATCATCATTAGTGGAGTTTCCCCCGAATGCACTCACGCTCTTTCCAGTAAAGCACTTTGTCCCTGTAAAACGTTTTTTTCCTTCTTAAGAGTTGGTATGCAAGGAAACTAACACTTGGGAAGGAAAGAAAGCTTTCTACGCCTGTAAAACTATTTTTCCTTGATAGTTTATAAGATGCGGAAAAAACAACTATTACCAAACACCAAAAAATATTCAGAATTAAGCGAATTCCGTCAGGGAATAATGATTAAAAAATGCGTAGTGATAGGTAATGGGTATTTCTTAACCGTTTTTGAAGTCAGGCTTCAAGCAGACCCAGTAACCAGAATTGCTCTCCATTTTTCTGAACTCCTCTTTACGATTAATATAATTTTATTACACTACATTAACTTATTAAATATTTTTCTTACTTATTATTTTATTACTATTAATTATTTCTCAATGGAAGAATAATCTAAGGGGAATGAAGACACTGCAGGGTTTACCTCACCGACCTCATTGTGATTAATCGATAATAAAAATATTTTAGAATTAGGCGAAAAGAACTTCGACTGTTCTGTAAGTGAGGTCTGTAAACGAAGAAATCAACGAATAGGTATAGTGTAAGCTTCAACCGCACGTTAGACCAGCCGAATGACCGAAATTCCTCGACACTTTGCAATCGAATTTACATTTCTCAAACCGATTCGGTGTCTGGGGAGGGGTGCCGAACGTCGCCGTTCTCCACCCAACGTGGTGGTCGGAATCACGTTTGTAACGCCCGAGCGTGACCCGCGATCAATGCTCTCCTAGAGTCCCCGAAGTCTTAATTATTTCGTTTCCTGTCCGAAGAGGGGGGGAGAGAACGTGCCATTCATTCGATAATGGGCGGCTCGCGTGACGTCACGCCGGTCAGTTCTGCGCCGACCGGAAGTTTTGATGGGCCCGACTCTTGATGACGGACTCAGGTCAAGTTAATGGCCACTTTCTGTTGGGTAATAGAGGGGCATGAATTTTTAAGGGTCTCTGACACAATGGTGCTGTGACTTATTATTGTTGAGGGAAAGTGAAAAAGCTGGGTTCGATACCTGGTATCGTTTGTAGAGGGGTTAATGTGGTGTAATATGTGTTTTAGATTTTAAGTATCGTCCTGAAAAATTAAAGGAGGTAATGGATTGAGGTAAGAATGAAAGAAGGGTTGTTGTTCTAAAGGTGTTTAATTATGGTTTCATGTCTCATCTTTATAGCAAACTCTTACTATCATATGTTTCCACGTATAAGCCGATCCGCTTACAAGCCAAGGCTTTTATTCAAAAAATAAACCAAAAATTTAAAACCAGCTTATAAGCAGAGTTTAAATTTACCACCTACGCTCCCATCAATCACCCAAATCGGAGCTAGAAAAAAACGGCAGCAGCATTTTAAAAAGCTTGCATCCCACTACGATTCGTGTCAGGACATCAAGATTCGTACTTGCTTTATACGCATGATAAAACGTATTGTGGTGTTAAAATAAATCCCCTTCCTACTTTTTGAATTTTCTTTTAATTTGTTTCTAGTTTACGTATTGGCGTAAGCACCCCAGCCGATATGTTGTTTTAATTTGATCGCGAGGGGCTTCTTAAAATTTAAAGTTCCGTTGCTTCCATTTTCAAACTCTTTAGATCCGCGTATAAGACAACACCCCCCCCACACTTTTAAATCGGAAATTTTTTCCATAAATGCAAGGTTTGTACGCGGAAATAATACGAATAGTATACCACATTTTAGTTCCTTTTTTCCTCAATTTTGAAGATCTTGCACTTTTAACCCATCTAGAAGCAAAACCATTGTTTTTTCTTTGGAGATTTTTCTCACTCACTGAGGAAAATTAATAAGACTCAAGGGGTAAAGAAAAGCGAATTCATTTTTTGTATTCAAAACACACACATTAATGTAAAATTTCATAAGTAAATAAGAATTTCTACTAAAGAATCATCATACAGTTTCCTTGAACTTCATACTAGCGTTTTTCGAGTTATTATTGCTTAAGAACACCCTCTTTCTATCCGATCGACAATTTTTGAACTTTAAGTTAATAGAAACTGGGCGAGTGAATTTCTTAAAAAAATACCCAAGAACATGCCACAAATTATCATAGAGACGAATCACCTGCAGAGAGTAATGCTATTATGAAATATCCAATCTTGTGGTCTCTTGGAAAGGGTAAGTTCGCTAAATCTGAATTTTTTTTTACTTATTTAATCATTAAGCTTATAAAAATATAAAAATTCAACATTAATCTATAACAATGTTAGATAACTTATTTTTTAAAACTAAAAAAATTTATTTTTTGCGGAAATTTTCTATTAATTTAATACAAAAATATGAACTGGTTCAGAAAAGCATTTCATTCTTTTCATAGCTTGGTAGTAAGTGAAACTACATTCCACAGTTACCATAAGGCGGTTTAATAAATATAATTTCCCTTATAAACCTTTTCTCAATACACAACAACACATTAACCCAAAAGTCCGTATTAAAAATGTCCATCCAATGTTCCACCGTAACTTTTCGTCACCACAACCAGTCCTTGACCGAAGAAGGCATCGATGGTTTCCATGCGGCTAATGCTTTGCTCGTAGAGGTTAAGTGTCAGACTTCCCCTTTCTGTTTCTAGTCCGGTCCCACCTACTTATTATAGGAAACCGATGCCGCACTTCTATTAGAAAAATCGATGGCATCTTTAATCTCTTTCAAGGAGAAAATGGAATCCATAACAGGTGGGGGTCCTAGATACCCGCTGTTGCACGGGAGCCTCCGGTAAACAAATCTCGTTCTGAATGCATGCATGCCAATTTAAGGGCTTCGTTATGATCAGTGTATTGATTGCATTATTGTTTGGAGATAGGAAAGGAATGGCTGAACACAACTGCGTATTGTTTAAGTATATCATTCTGTATAAAAAAATTGTTTCAAGGGGAATAGTTCATTTCTCTATTTTAATGATGTATCGTTTGCTTATTTTAGTTCCAAAAAAGCTCAATTGGAGCAACTTTTGGGATTTTTAATAGTTTTTTTTCGCTAAAAACAAGAAACATGGAAAAATTGACGAATTTCTTGTTTTCAAAGGGTTTAAGTTTTCAATGTTTTATCTAATTTTGCTTAGGTGTCGCATGAAATAAGCTTTTTTGTTTTGGGGAGAGGGGAATTTTCGCTGCCAGATGAAGTTTCTGAAGTTTTGATTTAGTTATTTTTAAATGTTTTACGGTCTCGAAGAAAGAAATATTTATCATTATGTAAACAATTTTTTTCTTGATAAAACATTAAAACAACTATAGTCTGTTCATTTAGAATAGACGCCTTAAACATGATCAAAAACGCCTAATTACGCTCATCACAAAACTTCAGTGACAGATTCATTTACAGTATTTTAACTACTTCTGTTTAGGCTGCCTTGTTAACAAAACAGAAATTTTTCGATGATAATTGCAATAATAACTGCTTCCAATACATTATGCCTCAGGCGCCTATTCTAAATGAACATGGTATAAAGTTTTGAATAGGTATTAGTTACTTATTATGAAAAGTTTATAACATCTGATTTCAAATAGTTTCGAAAATAAATTTTACTGCTTAAATAAATTTATACGAACAATGTAAGAAGACAGTTTAAATACGCCTTAAGTAGTTTTTATCAAAGCCAGTTTGAAATACTTAAATACAAAAATGCAGTAACAGATAATCCTTTATTAATATGAATCCTCAGTTCCCCTACCGTGAAATCCATAACTAAGTTTTAAAACTTTCATTATAATTAATCTTGAACAAGTTTTAAATTCAAAAGTAAATATTTTTTCCTGGTAGATATATATAAAGTATTTGTCTGCTGGATAGCCTCAATTTCCACAGTTAGAAAGGCCTTTCCCTAAGCGTAAGGTAGAAAATCCTTAAAATTTCATGAGATTACTACTTTAATGGACTGATGATATAAGTAAAAGAGTAACAAAAGTGAAACTTATAAAACGACTTTTTATATACTACAATACAGTTTTAAAGTAGGAAACCATTTCAAAATCCTAAATCCACACAAAGTAATACGTTTATATAATCGGACGCCATACTTAATATCTTTTTATCGTCCCAGATTGTCCATGGAAATTAATATAATCTTAACCAAAAGGGTTAAACTTCCAGCTACTAAAAGCACTGTCAGTCCCAACATTCCCGTTGTTCCTGACGAGTAAATATGATTGATTCCACACAAAAGGGGCCTCTTCGAATGTTTATATATCATTAGGCGCCATAAAAAGCGGCTCGATCCATTTTTATCGGATCATTTAAACGAAGCCGACACCTCGGAGGCCTGGTTCGAGATTAATAGCCGGAGAGCGGGACGCCGGATAATTGGAAATCGGAACGACACATCCATAAAAGATGGCTTTTTGAAAACCCAGGTGGAAGTAATAAACGGATCACGAGTGAATCTATCAAGTGCCTCAATCGATGTAATAACTCGTCTAGGAATTCTTTTTCGAATGAAGGGATGAATTGGATTTTAGAGGGGTTTCATTTTGCTCGGATTAAGTGAATTCCTTCTATCGAGAAGGAGTTTCTGCATAATGGTGTTGTTTAGAAATAAATGAGAGCTTTTCGATTTCTTTTGAAGCGAGTTCGTAGGGTGTTTTGAAATTGGGCAGATCGAAATAATTTAGGTGGGGAAGATAGGAGTGATTGAAAATATATATCTAAAATGGGTATATGATTTTCACTGTAGAAATTTAAAAGTTGATTATGAGAGTTAACTCATTAACGCTATAGTACTGGACTTTGACTTAATGTCAGACTGTATAACTTGCATAATTACCCCACTACATTATTATTGGTTAGACTCCAGACTCGTAACTTCCAAGAGCTAGAATTTATGATTAACTACCCTATTGGAAAAATTTTTGGTGTTTTATAAACCAGTATCAAATTATACTGGATCCAGTATCATTTATACTGGTTCCAGTATCATTTATTCTGGATCCAGTATAATTTGATATACTGGTTTATGAAACCAGCCAGAAAAATTTTTCCGATAGAGTAAGATCCATTCGATGGAGAAAACTGTATAAGCATGTAATAAAAGAGTGGCAATTATATATAAAAAATATATTAAGTTCCTGTGCGAAGGTAATTTTGCATGAAAAAATAAGTATATAATGAAATGAAACATGCGTGTTTAGGAATAAATGTTTATTTCAAGCCTTTTTTAAAACAAAATGTTTCATTTTGATTTGAATTTTTCAAGTAAGATGCTTTAAAAATGTTTAATATGTGTATGTAAAAGGAAAAGTGTCATTAGAACTGTGATTTACATTCAGGGCTATGCAAATTAAGCTCCAAATGAAATATATGACGTTTTTCTCTTCCAGCCTCTAATAACAAAGAATCTATAACAGTATTAGACCATATTTAACTACTTTTCTACGCAGCCTATTTTAACAAAAGTGACAAGCCTTGCAAATATATTATTTTTGAACCTGCCCTTTTCTTACGTTTACAAACGTTTTATACAAAACTTTTATTTTGAAGGGAGTTTTTATATTGTTTCACCAAATCAGAATAAAAATTATAAAGCCGAAAAGTTGGGCTATTTATATTTTAATACAAAATATTTATGCTGTTAATCATTTAACTTTCCCTTATCCCTATTATACAAAGGACTGAAATACCAAATGATCACTGACAAAAAAACTATTTAATATTTTATCTGAACTACAGCATAAAACAGAGTTTTTTGTGATTTAAAAAGCCTCTTCAAAACACATTCCCTTATTTCTTGCCGCAATTAACTTTTGCAACAAGTCTTTTACTGCACCGATTCGGATTACATCAAAAAATAAGCTTCCGAGTACCACTGATGAAACCTCTTCCACAAGCAACGACAAAATAAATAGGCTGATTGCGCCTCAATACCAAATTCCCCGAAATTGCAAAACTTGAGCAACACCGGCACTTACCGGAGCCATTTCGGGAATCCCCAAAACCCCAGCACGCGGAAAAAAACTAGAAAAAAGGCGCGCGCGATCCACAATGCACATTTACGCAAACCGCGGGGTTATTTTACGCCCAATAATTTCAGCTCAGGTAAACCCTCATGCCCAGGCACTGAATAAATAAAACAGAGCCTGAACTAACAGCCTCGGGGCTCTATTAGCGTCTCGGCGATCGTAAAAAGTCGCCATATTGAAACACGCGCGCGGCCATTTTGAAACCACCGCATCGTTTGCTGCCGTCCGACTCCCGGGGATTTAATGGGTCGGAACCGGGTGCTTTTCGCAGGGTGAATTTTTACAGTTCGGGAAATCCCACTTCTCGGTTCGTCCTCTTACTCTTTTCCTACTCCCTCTTTTTCTTATCCTTACGTGAGAAGCATGGTGAGTATGTGGAAGCAGATTTCGCTTAGGTTCACTTTTTATGCAACGGTGAACCCTCTCCAGTTTGGCTATTATTTATAAATATTTTGTCGGGGCCCACGATCGCGCTGGAATAAAACGGCCGTGATATCTGCTTTCGGGTTCCGAAATCGCGTTGTGGATCGTTAGGTTTAAGAGGGCGGCTGTTGAAGACGCTGAAATCGAGGGTTTTGAATTTGGAAAAGTTGGGGGGGTTTTGGTGTTATCTTCTACTTTAAAATGGCGCAAAGCTAATTGTATGATTTTCCTTGGAGTAAGTGGTGGTTGCTAGACATCGTGACATTTTGTGATGATTTCTTTCAGTAAAAACCCGCCTTGTTTACAGCTTTTCGAATCATTGAAAATAGAAGGGTGTAACTGTAAAATAAGTATTCAAAGACGTGTCTTCAACAAAACGATTTGAAAGACTAAAGAAGGGTTTCAAATTGCACACATTATCGTTCTCTATAAAACTTAACTAACTCTTATGGACATTTTTTCTACTTATTGATTGCGTATCATTGCGTGGAATTTTAATGCAAGGTAATTCAAGTAGCACCCCAAAACTCTACACGACGATGCTTTGTTCATAAATTAGTACACAGAAAATGCCCAAAGAACTAAAATGTCCATTACAGTTTAAAATAACACTACAAATCCATATAAAACTCCTTTGAAACCATCTATAAGGATTTAAAAAAGCATTAAAAACTTTTAAAAATTGTGTTCCTGTTTGTTCATACACTGGCTACTCATAAATTAGGTATATTAATTTAATTTGGCAAAATATTGCAAAGTATACTCGAGCCCTCTTGATTCTCGAAAAATGATATTTCACATGACTTAATAATTTTAATAATTCCTTCAAAGCGATGTTTTCCCTAACTTAGAACGATTATACAAAAACCCGAAAACGTTAATGCAGCAAAAACACAGCGGTTTGGATTTCGCAGAGACTATCATTTATTTTAATAAGATCAAAAACCGCAAAGATGCGCAAAACGGTAAATCGTGGGAAAAATAACTCAAAAGAATAATACCAAATTATTTATTTTTCCGCTCCGTTCCACTCGAGTAACCGAACAAAGAAAGAAAAGGGACCATCGAACATTCCACAAACGATATCGGGATGATGCCATTCCTCAAAAAGTATTAGCACGTAAGCAAATTCACTCTCCATTTCCCACATGCGTGATTTAGCATCTTTAATCTGCATTATCCCGGGCATCTGGCATCGCTGCCAAACCGCAGGTTCTAAATAGGATGTGATTTGGCAGACGATCTCTTTCTTCACTTCAGATAGCTTCACATTTAAAAATCCCTTTCTCTCTCTCTTTCGGACCATATAGATAATAAGTAGGTAGATCGCACAAGATCTGAAACACCCTGCACAGCCAACAAAAGGAGTGGCAGAGAAGAAACCTTCGATGTGGAAATGGGTATTTAAGGAATTGAAATATTTCTCCATGAGGTGAATTAACGAATTAAGTACAAACATTGGTACTTACGTATTATCCCGTCGACCATTCAGCAACTGCCTAATAGACGAGATTAGTGTGACGTTTTTTGTTTTGTTTGGAAACGTAAATTCAGTCTGTGATTGGTTCCGTGAACTGTACGGACAGTACGGATCCGTATGTAACCAATCACGGATCGAATCAACGTTTCCAAACAAAACAAAAAACGTCATCACTAATCTCGTCTATTAACCGGCACAGTTCTAGAAAGTCAATGGGCTTCGATAACGTTTTCGAAATCAGCGGCGTGGTCGACGGGATAATACGTAAGAACCCAAAGATTAGTTAGCAATCTAGGAAGTTTTTTTGGTTTGGGTAATTCTAAAATATAGCACTCTTTGCAAACCACTACTCAGGTAAATTTTTAGTTGGCATAGAGGAAATGTTAACTATAGTGGCAAATAGTGTGAAAATTTATCCCTCCTTATTTCAATTCGAGCCATATACAACTCCTTCACATTTTTTCGTTGTATTCGGGAAAGAAAAAAGGTGTTTTTGTGGAAAGAAGAAATAGTTATAACGCGTCGAAAAGCAGATATCATAGAGTATTTTGACTGATCTCTAGGTTTATCCTATTGTTAACGTGACGCTAAAAAGAAGTTAATTTTGCAAAATCAAATAACGGCCATATTCACCAGTAACTTGACCGTGAGGTTAACCGGGAGTCAAATCTCTGTTTGGGGGCTTTTTTAACTGCCAGTCATAAGCTTGACTGCCGGTTAAGAACCGGTAAATACGACAGTAAGTTATCATAAATTACATCAACCATATCTCATATCTTAGCTGGCTTATAGAAAGAATCGTAATGTTACCGTCGCATTGGAAGTGAACCTTAAGGGGGGGCTAATATAATCACTTATAGAACTAATGCGAAGTGACTGCGAATGCAATCAATGAGTAGGAAACATTCACATTCGTTCCCAAGTCTTCGGATCGTACTAGGACATTGAACGGTATCAATCATTGTTCGGAGGAATCTCACGTTTAGAAAAGCGGCGAAAAAGCGTGACCTTAAGACTGGACTCCTAACATCACTATAGTCTAACTGTCATGGGATAAACTTTGAAAAGTACGAAGCTAAGATAACCATAGAGATTCGGCACTAAAAGTTTTTTCAGCGTTTTCATTAGCATCACCCCACAAATTGAGTGGAAAGACCGGCTTTCTTAATAGCCACCACAATATTGTACGATGAAAAAAGTTTTTCACGTGATGATCAGACTCTATGATAGTCTAAAGTGATTCTCTAGACACTCTGAGGGGAAAGAGGTTATCACAATGGCCTCAACGGGAAAACAGGTTCGACGTGCACACTGGTTAATACCTCCTCTTTTAAACGCGCCGAATAATGGGGAGGGGGATTATAAATTTCCATTAAGGGCCAGAGCGAAAGAGAGAAGCCGTAATCGAGATGAATGGAAGGGGCCATTATTCAAACCGTAGTATTTCATCCGCGCTGTTGGCAACACTTTTCTCCTCCCCTCTTCATTGAAACCCAATAAAAACAACGCTCTTCTGAGTCGTTTGCCATGTAAAGTCTTTTTGAAGTGGCCCGTTTATGTCGGTGTTATCTCCTGACGCACGTCGCAACAATGGATGGGAGAAAGGCCGGGATTTTTTTTCGGGCAACCCCTCTTTATTAGATAAGCGACGGGATTTGGCCCCCCTATATAAGAATTTTCACTTTTTAAAAATCTGTGAAATCTTCTCTCTTGGCGTGTAACAGTTTTTTGATGCTTTTATCGCTGGGGCTAATTTTTAAGTTGTGGCGTTTTGGGTCATATATCATGTCGCCCTCATACTGAGTGTTTTGTCTTAATGAACCTTTAGGGGTTCTTGGGTTGTGTGTAAAAATTGGATTGTGGTTTGGCTTTAAAAGTTCGATAGAGTTTTCAGAATAGAATCTCAATGCACAGCTCTGATATTGGTAAGAAAGAAGGAATAAGCATTAAATTATCAGATAAAACTCAAGCCACCTCTTATGCTGTAAAATAACATTTTTCTATTCAATAAATACCGAAGTTCTTGGAATATATAAGGTTTTCTAAAATTTTTGAAATCATTCCTTGTGTAGTATACCTTATTGCTTTAATAATGTTGGGAAATTTGGCTGATCAGAATATTTACATATTTAAATTGCATCTGATAAAAACATTGAAAAAAAGGTTAGGATTTCTCTTTTCTCTTTCGGGATCTTGTAACCCTTGGAATATCAGCATTGTTCTGTGTTATGCGAGAGAAAGACAATTTGTCCTCAAAAATTAATCAAAATATCCATCAAACTATATAAGAGGCAAATAGTTTTCATAGATTTAAACTCTTTTTTAAAAGATTCATTTAATCTCACCCTTTAACCACATTACATCACCAAATATTCTGATAAGATCGAAATGTCCATTGATATCTTAATAACAAATATCGAAAAAAAACCATATGTAAGTTACACTTCTTAACAGGGGAAAGCCATAAACACGGGTTATCTAAATAAAATAATTACAGAAAAGGTACAAAATAGCATGTCTGGTTCTTTCTTTTATTAAGTCTTACTTTTTTTCATGTCAGTCACTTGAAGTTAGATCAGAAAGCTTGCATTATCTTGATATTAATAAGAATAGTTAAATAGTTGAAAGTATGATAGAATGATAATTATGTTAAAAATTAGACTTGAATTGATAAAAAAAGAATAAAAATTGGTATAAATAGTAGTTGAATAAAGAATTAGAATAAGTTTTAATTTTATCAAAACAACGGAATCTTAATATTTTTAGATAATTTAGAATAATGAACTAAAGACCTTTCAGTTCAGTTTAGTTTTTAAGAGTAGCGCTTTCTGAGTAGCACGATTTTAATTCATTTGAAATGAATTAAAAGTCACAGATTCTGCCAAACCTTAGTCTTTACCTGAAATCCATAAAAATAAGAATGCAACATGTCTACTTACATCCACGATGACACCTTGCAAGGGGAAGAACTGCCCGGGAGGTTTATCCCTCGGGACGAACCGGAAGAACTCGACATCATCCCTGTACCACTTGATGGAGTAGAGGAGGTCCCCTTCCAAGTCATAGCCGCACGACAGTTTGATGGTGTCGCCCACAACGACACGGGTGGGTACGTGGAGAGACACGAGTCGTAGGCACCAGATACCTGGAACATAAAAAGAGGTGGATCATGGACAAGTCCAGGGGTAGATAATTTCTGCATTTAACTTTTTTAAAAGGAATTCACAATAAATCATAGTGGAATCTCCAGTTTAAAAAAAAGGAATAAATCCAAAAATGACAAATTTACTTTTTGTGCGCAAAAAATATCTAGGCTTTGCTCTACACATGAGTTAAAAGAGAGAAAAATAGCTACTTCTTATTGACAAATAACTTGACAAAAACGATGTCCATTCATTGTATTTTTTTTTATTAAATTTGAAATTTAAAATAATAATTTGTCTTTCTTTCACTATTATCCTTTGGCAGTAAACTAAGTTCAATCCAAAGTAATGAAAATTTAGTTTTAGAAAGTTTTGAAATATGTTTAATTTGAGTTGAATTTTAGTTTCAAAGCTGGGACTTCGCAATGGGAGGTGGGTTGGCTCAATTAGGAACATGGGGGAAGGAGAAATATAAGGGTCATGACAGACCGGACTTCTTATAGCAGTCGCTCCAATAACTCACACTGTCAATGGGAGGAGCGATAAGGGGAGGAGAGGAGGGGACTCGAGGGACGATGTAGTAGATTATTCCTGCAGCGGAGGAAAACGGGTGTCATCTTTTATCATCAGGAGTTATCTACTATATCGCCCCCTCGAGTCCACTCCGATCGCCCCTCCTCCTGGTACTATCTTAATCGTTTTTTAATGGTGATGGATCGATGTCACGTCTTATGAACGCCAGGTATGACACAAGCCTAAAAGTAAAGTAAAAGTTTATCTTGTGAATGACCTCTTGTTAGAAATGAAGACAAGTCCACAATCAAGACAAGCACACAACTACTCATAATTCCATCTTAATTGTAACGAACTTGATAAATTATACTCTATTAATTTTGAATAGGCACCTGAAAATATTTCCCATCGAATCGGTAACAGTAGCAACTATCACCGTCAAAGTGACGAAGAAGGCTTACTATTGGCTGCGCTAAGAGCGTAACTATGGTTATGGTTCTAGCTAGGGGAAAGCACTATTTCTCAGGCACCTATTCTAAATGAAAAGAGTGTAGTAAATGTTCTCTATGAGAAAAGATGAGCGAAATCCAAGATGAACATTCTTACAGAAAAGCAACGGTATCTAGTTCATGCGTATGGTATTTTATCCGCTTTACAAATCTCATCATCCAATTTAGTTTCAAAAAAAATCCCCATCAAGTTGTTTTACCATTTTTAAACTCAAAATATTAAGTTATCGATTTTTCGGTTTTCCTTTGACTTTTAGATTTATGGATATAATTTAACCCTTTTAGAGAGCTCAAGACCATCATTGAATCCTATGGTAAGTATGGGGTGGCTAAAATTAAAAGGCTTAAAATGTATCTGTTTATTTAGCCATCATGAAAACACACCTAAATATTTAAATCAGAAAAAATTATCCAAACCAATATCTAAATTGAAGTTCCTAATTTTCCTATTTATATCTTCTAAACCACAAAAGATAAACATATCCTAACCATTCAACTCTTTCAAACCAGTGAAACTTTTTTATTATTTGTTCGGTCCAAAAACTGTTCGGAAGCATCCAAACATAAAAAAAATCCAAAACAGGTCCAGTCAAAAGCCAGACTGCTGAGTAAATATTGTGGAAGAAGAACACTTGAATACCATCTTCGTATTTACTCCCCAGAAAAACTTCCGTATTTGAATAATAGATTTAGTAACGAAATGTGGTTTGACTTGGTATCCCCAAACAAAACGTTTTGAGGCGGAACTTTCTGTTTTCCCTCCAGAATTCCAGTTGACAATATAAATCAAATCTATTTCCCTTGCAACACTTCGTTTGACAACACAAAAAAACCCATCATGAAATAAAAAGGAATGAAGGTCTGTTATTTAAAATATTCCAATTGCATTCATTCTTTTCTTCCTCCGGTGAAAGTTTCTGGCGTTTTCCTGCCGAAAATACGAATGGAATGAAAAACCCTTTCGGTATTACCAAAAGAAGTGTTTTGAATTTTCTCTGGAAATACCTTCTGCTAAATCCGGATATCATTTTATTAGTGAGCTCAGGACGGAAAAGAGACTTCGTATGAATCTGGAGTTTCCTGAGAAAATATATTGGGCTTCTTTCTCTATTCATATTTCCCTTCATTTGCCATGGTGACAGTGCCGTGCATCTGTTCTGGATTCATTGCGTGGCAATATTTTTTTTGGAATTTATTTGAAAGAATATGGTGGGTCTTTGAGGACACCAATATTGTACCGTTTTATTTAAAATTTGTAATAAACAAAATATACTGGTAAATGAATGAATGGAAGAAGTAATTTTCTGACACTGTTTATTGAAATACCATTATGTTAAATCTTCTTTGAAAAATGTGCGTAAGAGATGCATTGCATAAACTTAAACTAATTGCTTAAACTAATGAATTCTTATTTTCTTCGTATTAAATTATATTAAAAACTGTGATTTCACAGAAGGATTTTCTATATTTGACGATCCTCTTTCGTGTTTCTAAAGAAAAGCATAAATTGATCACTTTTTATATACTAGGTCTGTATTAAAATTAATGGAATTAATTAATGGAAATTAATTAAAATTAATGGATAATTTCCTTGTACTATAAACTAAACTAGGGAAGTCTATGATTAAAAACTAAGCTGATTTACCTTTCTAGTTTAAAACAAAAATTTCATCTAATCGGGTTTAAACCTAGTTTTGTTCCTTACCCGAAAGCTAAACCAGGGTTACCTCCCTAGTTCAAAACTAAACTTTTAACTAAATTAGTTTCTTTAACGGTGTATGTGATGTTCCTATGGAGAAAGCATTTTTTAGACGGGCATATTATGGAGTTTTTGACTTAGATGACTACCACACTAGACTTAAAAAGAAACCCAAATCCACACTTACCTCAAATTTTGTATTTTGGACCTAACCACTTTCGATCTAAACAGATCATTATATCGTCAAAAATTCCTGTTCTCGGGAGTAGTAATTCCAGCAAAAGACATTCTGATAATGTAAACTTTCCCTCCTAATCAAATGTAATAGGGATTTTGAAATCTTAATTCAATCTAGAAACAAACTCACTGTGTCAGTAAACAACTCCGATGCTCAGGGAAAGTCAGAAGAACCCTTTCTTTACAAATATTCTCTAATAAATTTAAGAACCGTGTTTCATTAATTTGTCAAGTGAAAAATCGTCTCTGGCCGAGTAAAAGGTGCTGATGGGTACACCCCCTAAAGGGATTACCATTCGAAAATGCAATCACCCGGAATCGGAAACTCATGAATATGGAGAGGGGGCAGGAAGGATGATCCATTTATCTGTTCTAATCGACAATTACTTCCTCGTGGAATGAATATCCGAGTTCTATGATCACTGCCACGAATTAAGCCGGGGCTGTTTTCTAAATAGACATCAGACTGAAACATTGGAAATGAGTGTAATTGCCTGCTGGAACTAATTTAAGGACTGTATTATCCTTCCGAAGTTTGGAGATGGGGTTTGTTTTAGCTGCGCCGCTGTTTGCTTAATGAGAGTAATCGCGTTCGGTTTGATTGATTCGGAGTCGGGAGAAAAAGGGGAGAATTGTCTTTTCATGAGGGGTGACTCTTGTTTTGGGGGAGTTGTTTCCTCTTTTGTAGGGAGGGAGGAGGGTTTCTTTAGGATTCTGTTTGGGGTTGGGAGTAGGAGATTAAGTTTCGTAAAACACTTTGAAACTCAACATGAAAATAAAAATTTTTGCCTTTGTAAAGAAGTGGATCCGAAAAGCTATTGCTTTAGTTTTGTTTTTTAAGTAAAAAAATACCTTTTCATTGAGATAATTAACAAATAACAACTTTTGTTAGGGTAAGTGAGTAAAACTGAAAACTGGCTAAAATTAATGGATAATTTCCATTGGAAATGACACGATAACGCGTCGAAGAATCAGATAGGCGACTAATAGTTAATTCCAATGAAAAATTATGTCAGTGAATGTAATTAATAAGTAATTTGATTTTTTAATGTCAATATCCCAAAAGCTTATGTTACCAATGAAAAATAAACCCTTATGAAAAGTAAAGTTTAAATCGCTCTATTTTCTAAGTTGAGACAACCCTTTTTGATTCATCACTCTGCTTCTTTCTAGCATAGAAGATATAAGTGAGTGACTTAGTTCTGACCTAGTGAATACGTGCTACATACTTGTAAGAACTATATAAAGACAAATTTAGAAACGTGGTCTGAAATATAAAGGCTGTCAAACATAAGGGGATTTATAGAAAACTAAAATCCTAAGTATGGTATGCCTATCCTGAGTTTTCAATTTTCTCTTCAATTCTTCCCACAAAAAAGGCGTGTGTTTCAAATACTTAAATTCAGTATAACCAAGTTAATATTCTACATGTAATGTTTCTCAATATTTTCTCATCGCACCTTAATAAGGTATTTAAAGCAGCAGAAGTTCTTCCAACAATATTAGTTTTGGAAACGTGAAACTAACTTTCGTAACGGTACGCAATCTGCGCTAAAAGTTAAAATGCCAGGAAATCCTCATTTTCATCAGTTTTTCACGTTAATTAGAGAAATCAATATCAACAACTGTAAAAATCAAACTAAAATATTCATTAGAGTAATTCAATTTTCCTTCAACTTTACCTACTTCGACTCCATTCTATCAGCTTACTAAAAGGGTAATTAAAGATATTCCTTCAAAGTAATGATCTTGTAAATTTTTAATTACGATTAATTTACCCCTCTTCAAACACACCCTTAAGTGAAGAGGAGCGTGTCCCTTCGATCAAACATTCGAACTCATTTGAGTCCCTGATTAGACCTTTCCCCACACATCCTGTTCTCTCCTCATCCCATCAAATGCACCCTTCGCCGTCAATATTTGCCGAGTCAACGGTTCTGTCGCATCAAGAAGTTACCTGTGCGAAACTGCATTTAAATAAGGCTTAATTTCAGATCAGTGGGGAGTTTTACTATGGAGACGCTTGAGACCTCATATATATTCCGCGAAAACGTTTTTATTAATGCTCCAAAGTAGAAATCATAATCCAACGTTACATTTATTAATTCTTTGTTTTAAAGAAATATGAAACTGTACTTATGAAACATTAAAAGAGTGGACATTTTCGTGGGTCGTCTTAATATTTTTAAAGACTTTAACTCATTACTGCCTGACGTCCCTTTTTAAGGACGTTTTTTAAAATCCTCCTTTTTCTACAAAAATTGTTCCTTTGAATCAAAATTTGCACTGATGTATCTCTGATCTTCATAGAACATAAAGAAAACAAGAAGAAAGCAGAATTTAAAAAAAATTCACTTTTTTTAAAGTTGGAAGATAGAATTTTTCAGAAAAGTGCTTTTTCAAAAATTTTAAAAGAAAAAGCTTAAAAATCCTAGTTGTTATTTTAAAAAATGTTCAATGCCGATATATGTTACTGTTTATACATTAAATCAGTTGGGGTGTTTTTTTATTTTTCCAAAATATTTTATCTTCACCTTGTTTTGGACCCACGAAAAGCGTCCCTAAAAAGGAACGTCAGGCACGAATGCCCCCGTGGTTATCCCCATAGTGAAATGCTAGGGTTTCCTTACTTTTTTCATAAAAACGCTTTCGATTCTTATGAAATGAATTAAATAACTGATATTTATGAAATTACTTTAGCTAATAAATTTATTATTTTTGTTTATTTTTTATAAATACTGTTATTTCTGCTAAATTAATGGAATAAAAAGTCTTAAAGGAATTAATTAATTTGTATTAATTAAAAGGAATAAATTAATTATTTTACTATATTTATTACTTATGCAAATATATTCCGGTTATATTTTAATTGAAAATTTAATAATTATTAGTTATAATGACTTTTTGTCATTAAAATTGCCAAAAAAGTCACTTTTGTGATAAATTTTCGGCTTTTTTTCTAATTAGATGTCGCTAATCATTGTGTTCTATACTGCAGATCAATCTATATCATCTGGCTTGCTAATGCACATCCCACTAATGCTTTATTTTTGGGGAGAAATTTGTGCACAGTAAAATTAAATAAAATGAAAAAAGTATGAGCATTTGAAAGACTTAAACTTCACAAATTGAGATATTCTGATGGATTAGAGGTGTGTAAAAGTAATTATTCCTTAATATTAGGTAACATATAAACAAAGAATGCCCTTTTCAATTAAAAATTTTAATTAATTTGCAATTAATATAGATTTGGGAGAAAAAAAACGAGTTTTAGAGCATAAAAAATGCTCAAATTACGTTAATTAAGGTTAATTTTACAGTTAATTGGATAAATAATTAATAATTTTTGTTCGTATTCATGTAACAGTATGGTTCAGATCACTTTTGCTGCACTTAAAAGGGTAGAAGATGATTTTGAGGCTTTAAAGCAGTTTTCTACCATACGTTTACAATAGGGAAAAACCACGGGGGCATTCGTGCCTGATGTCCCTTTTTAGGGACATTTTTTAATTTTGGTGTAGAAATTAAAATTTTAACCTGGAATTTTTTTCACTATTTTTCCAGTTGTTTTGGGGATATTTATTATATTTTGGCCAAATATTTAAGAAAAATAAAAAGTTGGGCATTAATGGGTTAAAAAAATCCCCATGGTATGCTTAAAGTTTTATGTCCCAAATATGATCGTTTCCTTGTAGTAAAATCTTAAGTTGCCAATGCATAATAGCACTTTTAAGAACCTTTCAGAGAGTTGATATTAAACCCCAAATCAGGAATGACATATCTCTTGCCATCACCTTACTGACTGAGTAGGATTTGTAAAAAAAACTTTCCAGGTGGTTTTTTTAGTTATAATGTTAAATGTATTTACCTTCATGAAGGTTTAAGGACAGAAAAATAACTTTTGTAGCAAATGTCTGTCACCCATTATACAGCAACTCAGCAATATAGTTTTCCTATCAAAATGTTTCATATTTTTCTTTTTAATATCGTCAGCTTACAGGAAAAAAGACATTAAATCACTTTGGAGAATATTTTAAGGATTTCTTGTTAACTGAAACATAATTTCTTTTAAAACATCGAAAAAAACTGAGAGTACACTACACCAGAAGCTGCATTTTTATAATAATTAAGATAAAATAAATATTTTTCAACTTAGAACCAAAATCCTAAAACGAAAATTTTCCTCAGAAAATTTTCCAAAATAAATTTTCTGTATTTGTGTTCTTTCCATGTGAATAAAGATTATTACTATTATTACTACTATTACTACTGTTACTACTATTACTTCTATTACTACTATTACTACTATTATTACTATTATTACTGTTACTACTATTACTATTACTATTAAATCATCATGACCATTATTCTCAATTATTATACCTCTATCATTACTTACACATCTTTGTAATACCCACATGAACAAATTCTGCGAACTTTAATCCACGCATGTTTATTCCGAATGCATGAAGCCGCTTTCAAAATGCGAGCTTGCTTCAAAAACTTTTTCAAAACTATCCGACGAACAAATCTTCGCGTTTTCCATACAATTCCGGCTGATCCCCCTTCCCATCCGCTAAACTGAGACGACACAGCATCAGTCGACGACGACGGAGGATGATTTCCCACGCGACGACCCTGTTCCCCTTCAGAGCGCAGCGGATATTTGCATTAGCACCCAACGACCTAGAGTAAAATGAATAAAACGCGCATAGATCTTCTTAGGGATCATTCACACTATCAAAGCGACTGACGCTTGCGAATGTGAAAGGAATCGAGAGCTAAAAACTTACTTTTGCAACGTGATTATAACGCAACGAATCAAATAGGTGATTGAGAGCTGAATCTTAAGATCAAAGAAGTCAATCTACTTAATTGTTGATCTGGTTCCTCGAAGTCAACGTGTCATTTAGGGAGTTATTCATCTCAACCCCTAACTTATTATAGATTTTCTTATCCTAGTTTTGGAATGGGATTATTAAAAATGTGGTCAAAACCGCACCTTCCGAAATTGGATATTTCCCCTTGAAAGAGCAATGCAAAAACGTATGATCTCGTCAATACGAAACGGCTTTGTAACTGTTTTTTTTGTTTTTGGCTTTCCAGAAAAATTTCCGACATTGGAGATGTGTTGCGTAAAGGTAAACCCATCCTTATATTTTTAATAGAATTTTTGAGAGCAGAGTGAGAGTTCTCAAACATATAGTAACTAAGTCAATCGAGGCATAATGTACATGAAATACAGCTCGAAAACTATTGGTTATAGAGCTATAGTTCTCAGGGCATTTCATGAACTCCACACAAGGACTTTTTCTTTGCACAGTTTGAGAGGAGCTCTTTAAACACCTTGAATTACAGTTTGAGTCCTAAACATCCAAGTTTAGCAATACTGGGTTGCAATGTTTCTTGTCCCAATAACGCCACTACGTTGAAGGAAAAACTAAGTAAACAGAAAGCCTGTTGGGTTGCTAGGAGGATGTTCGGAACGCAAATCGTGATAAAAAGATGGTTTCATACACACATGAGTTGAACAAACTAATCATATTTCTAAATTGAAATTTTTAATTTTACTCACAAGTCAGACTGGTAACGAATGTCTTTGTTTGCCCAAAGCTTGTTTCGCCGAGGTCAAGTAACGTTGCAGTCTAGTATAGTAAATAATATTTTGCTCACATAAGTAAAGTATTTTCAAGAAACGAATTTTGCTTCAACAAGCAGGGGATTTCGCTCTAAAGACACAACGCATGTTCTATGCCCAATTCCATCATTACGAACAAGTCCGGATTATCTTCTAATATTCAGATCCTTTCTTCACACGGCGAACAATACGACCGACTGTCCATCGCAAAAGATGAACAGGTCTTCCTTTGATGGACGAGCTGTTTAATTGTGTTGTTAATGGTTGGGACGGAATCCGGGGCAATTTTTCATCCCGCGTCACCCGCAGTGCCCGGGCAAAAGAACCTCGTTTTAAAAGAGATGGATGGTTTGTTGTTGAGCTTAAATCTTTAGTTTATGAGCTCGAGGAGGAGAAGAAAAAGGGGTTATCAGTCGGAGGGAGTGATTTTTCATTTATTTTTATGGATCGTAAACTTTGTAATGCGTCGCGGCTAATTTTGAGGGTCCTAACTGCCGGAGGGGGATGATTTCACGTCCAGCCCTCGGGATGGATTGCTGGAATGGATTCGACGGTTTTCATTAAGGTGAGAATTTTTTTTCATTCTTGTTTTGGTGAGATATTAAAGAATAGAAAGATACTTGAAAGTTAAGAGAGTGTTGAAAGAAGGAGTGATCTATTATGTTCCACTAAAAATATCTCAATTAAGAATTCTGCATTCGGATTTTATGCCTTTAGCGGAAATGTTTTAAGTTAAGTATTTCAATTACAAGTTAAAACTTGGTAATATTTCAACGAAGTTGGAGAGTGCTGAAAGTGCCCTACTAAGGTAAATGTGGGTATAGTGGACACTTTAAGGAACATTTTTGCTTAAATTCTTAATAAATACCAATCTATTTGCTTCTAAATGGTTATCATCCTATTTTTAGGTTAATTGGATCTTCTTCTTTCGATTTTACCATTAAAAACTTTAATTAGATTGGGCAATGTATTTTTAATTAATTTTTTAAAAGTACTCCAAATTGCATCTATAGTGGCCACATAGATGAAGCTGTTGCTTCTATGGTGGACACCTCTTGCATCAATAGTGGACACCTGTCTTTTTCTGCCGATATGAGGGGTTTATGCATGAAATTTAGGGGGTTTTCTTGGTATAGTCGTCTAGTTCTATTTAAATCTTCCTTCCCAACGAAATGTATTTTAGATTCAATCAAGTTAGCTTTATTTAAAAAAGACTTGATAGTTTTCAGCCCATAGCCTACGCTGTAGCTGATTTGAGAGGAATTTAGCATGTAATTCAATGTTTTAGAAACATTGGTTCCCGAAGCCAGAATGAAACCAAATTTATTTAACACTCATTTTAAAGCACAGTCAACAGTTTATGAAGAAAAACTGATTCAAATTAAGTATTATTTATGTTTCTATTAGAAGCCATTGCGGTGGCCACTATTGGAAAATCTAAGATTATGTGTTGGTAAAGTGGACACCCCCATAAATCCTCTTAAAGTCAACATTTTCAAATAAATTTTATTCAGTATTATTTTATACACTCTTATTTATCTTGATATAAATTTAAAAGTCAATCAAGCGGTTATAAATACGAAAAAATCAGTTCCGACTTACCCGCTTCCTTACGCGATTCAATAAGCAAAATTAAATTTCAGTCACTTGGCCGATGTTGTTATTTTCAAATATTTAAATATCCTTCCCATGCTGATCTGTGGTATCGGAGGTAGTTTATCAGCTTACCTGATTGCACAATCTACTATGCCTATGAATTTTGACGCTGTTCGATGCCTCTAACTCGTTCTATTTAAAAATAATCAGCTATGTGGCCACTATTGGTACAGTGTCCACTATACCCACATTTACCTTATACGAACTGAATATAATACTTTCAATCCAAGTAAAAAAAGTAGTACAAAAAGTAATATTGCCAGAAATTAATGAGTTCAGTGCTTCTTAAGAAATTCAACAACATACCGATGTTTACAAACAAACTTGGTTGTTTTATATTGTGCTTATAATATCTCAAAACTACATAAGTTACATACAAAATGAATTTTTTGCATCAAAGTATAGTAGAAACTATGATTAAAAGAAAACTAGACATTTAACGCGAACGTTTTACTTCCCAAATGAGAACCAACTCAATTCATAAAAGGTAAGCAATAAATTCTTTAGTTTTTTGCATGATACCCTTTAAGAAAATACAGTAGAGCCCCGATTATACGCGAGTTACACTGAACACTTTTTTAACAGTACATTATATTGTTTTTTGTTTACTTTTCCTTATTTTAGTGATTTAGATGTAGAGCAAAGGTTTCTGCTGTACTGTACATTTTTTAAAAGTTTTACATATCATGTTTTTTGTACAGAAAAACATAGTTTTTATGCTGAAATATTTTTTTCATGTTTTCACCTCATTTTTAGTCATTTCACCTTTCACCTCATTTTTCGGGTTATCCGCGGTACACTTGCCACCCAATTCCGAGGATAATCGGGACTCTACTGTAGTACCACCGAAGTTCTACTACTGACGCCCGTCTATGTCAAAAAAATTCCTCTTTCACCAACCCTTCCTCTAGAACTGCATAGTCACGATTAACTCCTCGTTAAAGCAAACAAACTCTTCGGTCTCAGAGCAATTCGTAAAAAAGAAATTAAACCCTACAATAAAGAAAGAAAGAAGCCCACTTCTTTGACCACAGCACGAAAAGCAAGGGCCGGAAGGAAGCGAGGGCCGAGCCATAAATCTCGGGCACACCTCGTGTAACAAAGCGATGCGGCCAGTCATAAACACTGATACGGTTTTGGGGCTGCTCGGCCAATCACAATAAAAGATCGTAAGTGGCATAATAAAAGAGGGGCTGACGGAGGGCATGTTCTTGAGGCCTTCCGGGCCACGGAAAGCTCTCGGCTATTCCATACTAAGCTCTTTAACTCTCTCACTCTATTTAGTCTGTACAGGGAGTTTCTGAACTTCTTGAAGGGGTAGGGGTACACCTTAGACAACTCAGAATTACATTGGAAAGTGGGGGGATCGGAAATGCACCCCTTACGACCTAGGGGTTTTTTTAGAGGGCATGGGAGTAGGAGGTTGTATTATCCCTAGTGAGAAGTGACATGCAACCTTTTAAAATTGAATTAAAACAATCAAAATCGCTCGATTTCGGATTTAAGAAAAAAATTTCAGTAAATGCTTAACCAGATAAATCGTAATTCATCAACCTTAGGAGCATGGTGTAGGTCATAATCTATCCAGGAATTCGTGTTCTAAAAAAGTGCAATAAAATGTTTAAATTCTGAACATCACAAGAACTTCAAGATTTCTGTCTTCAGCAACATTTTCTGTCTTTTCGCACACAACCCAATCGAAACCCTGTTGAGAAGAATGGTCAATTATTGTGTTTACGTTGTGTTTATTTAGTGTTGCAAAAGTGTTTCAAGCATTTGAAGTTCCTGGAGGGGGCTTGGGAATAGCTTTTGCTGGCACACATAACCATAAAGCACAGATCAGAATACAGGCCTGATGATATACGTATATTTCCTAATAGAGGATATTTGCCTCCTCCTCCAGACAAAAATTTATGAAAGAAGTTTCATGAAATTCTCCAAGAATCGATCGAAATGAAACCAAAATTACAATTCTTAAAAAAAAAACTTCCCTTTTCATATTTCAGATTAGATCCTTTCAGTTATACGATTAAAAAATCCTCGAGAAATTTTAAAATACCCAAGTTCGCAAACAAAAAATTTTTTTTACCATACTCATTTGATAACACGACGTTTGCAAACTTCATGCTATCAACGGTCGATTCCCGCAATAGTTTCATTCGGACACCCCACACAACAAACCACGACGGTGACTTCCACAACGGCGGAAAGGGCATCTCCATCCCCTTTGTCACCCTCGATAAATCGCCGTCCATTTGCATAATCGGCCCGCTAACGATCCCCCTCTCCCCTCTCTCGTTAGAGGGGCTTTTTGCAGCTTCATTTCCATCTCATTACGGCTTCCGCGGCGAATCATTCAATTACAGAGCCACGGGATAATTGAATTTTTTCCCGATTCATTATCGCCCTTTGATTCCCAATTAGAGATGTTTTGCCCGTCCACGCCGCGCGGTAATCCGATTCCTGGCGGAATTTTCAATTTAAAGGGATGCGGTGAAAAAGAGATTCGACGGCGGTTTCCGAGAGATGAATCTATTAACCTTATGATATCGCGTGAGGCCGCTTTTGAAGGTCTTCTCATTTGCAAAGCGAATCAGGTGGTTATGAACGTAATTGGGATTTATGCAGTGAGGGGGGTTTATGGATCTTGGTGATTGGGTTTATTTTCCGTATGAAATATTTTCATTAAATAAACCTGTAGTGTTCTTTTAAAGTTTAAAATTGGGGTTTGTATATTGTTTGGATGTTAACTCTCCTTTGATGGAGTGGTTGTACGCCTATCAAATAACAGTACTATCTTTTTATACCGAAACACCTGGAATATTTTTAAATATTAAAGTATAAAAACTGTCCAATTGTGAATAGGGGTCTAGGGTTATATGGTATTAAGTCTTTTGAAGTGTTCTCGTCTCTCTTGAAGTTGAAAAGGGAAGATATGGACACCTAAAAGAACAAGGAATAAGACCCAGGGAAGCTCCAAAGTGTATGGTAACCAACTATGCAGTAGATTATCTAGAATTTAGTTTCTGAGAAATAAATTTTGGAACATGGTGAAGTCAGGATATAACTGTAGAAAATGAGTATTTTTACCATCATTTTGATTCAAAACTATCAACTTAAACTTTGGATAAAATATAGATAGTAAAAACAGAGGACGTTACAAACAATTTGATAAATTCTGAGAAGGATGAAGTCCTATAGGAAACGCACACCCGAATCTAGCTACTATTATAGATCCTGAGGCTGTTTTAAATTCCAAAGGTATATTCAAAAAGACAAATAAAAAAGGAGCAAATTTAGACAAAAATGAATGGAAGAAAGAATTTCATCCTTTCAAAGACTCCTCTGTGGTGTCGGCTTATATCTCACTTGTTACAACCAGATATCGTTGAAAAATCCGTTGTCTGTGGTCTCTCATGTGTAAGTTACATAACCCCTTATAACTGCTAAACTGGTTGCACATAATGGAAGTTATTTTATGTAGATTTAACAGTGTACTCTGAAATACTTTTCCAGCTTGAAGCATCCCTTTCTAAACTACGATAAAGATTGGAATATTTTATGTAAGTATATATAGTTAACTAAACATTTTCGAGAAAAATGATTCGAGTGTTTGGTTTTTCCTATTTTTTAAATTCAAATATTTAAATTTTTGATTAGAAGAGGAATTGATTGTTCTAGTGAGAAGGGGAATTGATCTGTCTCTAATGTGGCTGACACTGAAGTTATCAAAGGCAAACAAAGTCAAACTTATGAAAATGTTAAAACAGATGGAGATAATCAGTTTTTATAGGTTGTATGATCCTTAAAATATGAAATCAAGCAAATAACTATTACATTTTCGAAATTCCTACTTTCCCTGAACCCAGAATTTGTATTTACTTCAATAAATGATCCCTTATTTTATACTAATCATCAAAACGATAAAAAAAAGGATTTTCGATGGTTGAGTGAAAAAAAAAAGAATGAAGCAAAAAAAGAATCCTTACCACACACAAGAACAAAGGAAAAGGCACACACATCCCTAAGACCACCTTACATCATCTCTTTGAGAATCCCAATTCTTCAAACCGGAATGGGACTGGCATAGCTCAGCAAAGGAAGTTTTGTCTTTTCCCATTAGGTGAGTTAATTAAAACGATATCAGGTGCGGTGGTCGTTACGAAAAGCGAAATTACAATGAGCTCGTTTCCCCTTGTTTAATTTCCACGCATTAACAGGCATACAATTTTTAATTACCCACATTCTTCCCAGCGGATTCACTCTCCATAAAATACCGACTTAACTCACCTCCTACCTTAATCAGGGGAGAGGGGGCGAGCTCCTCTTTGAGGGGCCGAGATTGGAGCGGTTTAGCGAAAGGGATTTATAGTAGTAAAATAAACTCATTTTGCTGTAGGAATGCATTGTGAAATGTTGGTTGGTAAAAGAAGTATGAGAAGTTTACGTATTCAAATATGGTTGATTTGTTTCATTAAAATAAAGTTAAATGTTTTGTGGTTGGTAATTCTCACACATAAGTCCGTGTCCCACAAAAAAAACTTTCCCAATCTTTATCTCAAGTTACTATACAAGACAGCAGCTTAAGTTGAACCTAGTGATGGGCAGGTATCGATACCAAATACTTAAGTACTCGATACCTATAGGTATCGAGTGTATTCGATACCCACAAAAGTATCGATACTTTATTGACATGTTTCGTTTTAAATTTTTCAATGAAGTAATCTTTATGATACCTACTGTAGATCAAACGCTGCCTGTTTCCGTTTTCATTTTGCAACGCTCAAACCCAAGTCGTTATCATCCGCGAGAGAAATTTGACGCGGCTAGGTTTTTCCCCCGCCAAATCCTTTGCCTCTATCCACCTCCAGGCCCGTAGCTACTGGGCTTTTTGATGGATCGCTTTCAGTTTTTTGAATATTAGTCTGATTATGGATAGGCCCTAAAAAAATTGTCCCTTAAGGTTCATTTCCCGACATTGAAAAAAAGTACTCGATACCTATAAGTATTCGATACCAAAGTATTCGATACCTATAAGTATTCGATACCAAAGTATTCGATACCTAAAATTATCGATTTTGCCCATCACTAGTTGAACCTACTACGTCATTAACAAACAAAGTAGTTCCCATCGCGGTGTCTGAATTTCGAGTGAAACAAAGAACGTCAATTTTAAAATATGATTATTTCGTTAAACCCATGTATAAGTAGTGTCTTTTTATCACGATTCGCGTATCGAAATTCCTCCTATCAACCCAACAGGCTTTGTGTTTACTCACTTTCTTCTACCGCGTAGTGACGTACTGGGTTCAGGGAACGTTGCTGTGAAGTATAGGAACAATGAGTTCTCACAACCTTGGTTCTTATCCTAGTTATTATCAATCTCAAGCAACACGATTCTAGATAAAGAGAGAAAGGCGACAGAGAGGGGAGATAGTTGAAAGGTTGCCTCTCATCCCCAAGTATGATTTTTATAGAGACACGGATGTAGCGGGTTTTTTATTCATAGAAATACAAAAGTAGAACAAATATAACTTAGGGCAACAGATTGTCGTCAGGATATTATAACGATTTTTAATAGCAGTTTGATTTCCTGAATTTAAATAATTACCTATTAGTTTTTTCTAAGAACTTGAGTTTTTGAGATAAATCTCTTTATGTACACTATTAGGCTACATTATTACATTATGAATGCTACTTTATGCAAATAATTACAAACGAAGATGGGAAAAATTATCCACATATTATTAAACTTTAAAAATTTCCTTTTTGCTACTTTTTAGGGGATTTCCTTTACTAACTACAAAGCTGGTTAACTTAAAATAAAAAGAGTATTTCATTACATGATATATAACTGCACAAAATGAAGTTATGACTGTAATTTCTTTTATGTAATTACCTGCTTAAAATTTTATCATAAAATGGAGCTGACAGAGAAATATTTACTTTAAATTTATATTAACCTTTTCAGAAATAACTGCTCCAAATTATTTTTCATAGAATTTTCTTATTAAATCCCCAAAACTATTAAATAATATTATTATTTAATTTTGAAACTATTTGAACATCCCGATATGCGTTTAATGCACAATGCAATGGCATAACTCATCATATACAAGATGTCGTCAATTTTCAAAAGAAAAAGATCCGTACAAATGTAATCTGTTTTTACAGATCACATTTCGGGACACTTTTATATGCAAAAAAGAGAAAAAGATTTTAAAGAAAGATTTCAAAAAAAGGCAACCAGAATTGAAAGTTTCTGGATCACTTCTAGAGTTTTTACTGCTCTGATACCAATTTCTAAACAAGAACGCATTTGAGAAAAGTCTTAAAATTACCTCACAAGAAACAGCTTCTCGAAATAGTTACTCTTCAAGCAATAACCAGAACAATTTTCTTCAGCTTTGGAGAACTTAGTGTGAAGTGGTAAGATCTCGGTTTTTCTCTCCTTAAAGAATCAATCCGAAGAAGAGTACTAAGTCCAAAAGAGAGAGAGAAAAAAATAGCTTTATTTTTTTCATCATTCTCTCTCATGAGAAAAAAAGGATATTTTAGAGAAATAGAACTAACCTTTACCGAAGAAAATTTTTTTGAGAACGGGTAAGTTTAGCTCAAGGTTTTCTCAAAACTTTCTACTTATAGTTGTTTTTAAATCGTGGGTATGGACAGCTTTTATCATTCATTAATCTAACCACTTTATAGAAATCATCGAAGATAAGAAAACCTTTTCAAGCTTAAAAATACGCTATTAAAACAGTTGTTAGTATTTATATAAAAAACCACTAGTATTTAATGTCAAAAACAAAATATTATAGGTGTATAAAGAAGTAAATAATAAGAAAATAGAATTCATTAGTGACAATACATAGTTATTTACCAATATGTATTTTCAAATTTGGTTTCTATAACATTTTGTACTTACGTAATACGCCGTCGACCCCGTGTCTCTGAATTTGAAAACGTCGCCAAAGACATTACTAGACGTTGCCAACATCAGAATATAAAATTTATTTTAAAATCAAAATTGATATTTATTTGGGTGAACATAATAATTCTATTATGTCATTGAAATTGAAATAAAAATATCGTGTATTTAGCAAATCTCATTTACTAATCATCCGATTAATTACTTTCAATAAAACAACTATATAGGTACCTCGTTATTTTGGTTGCCTCGATTTTAGAAAACTGAATCTGGCAATAACTTTCGTTCTTCATAGACTTATTTACCGTTAATTTTGGCGTTAAGACCGCTTTTTGGCGACTTCGGCGAAGTTTACGGATTCAGCGGCACAGGTTGACTGCGTTGTACTCCCAACATTTTAATTGTCTACTACGTTTTTGAATTAAAAGTGACTTTATTATAGAGGATATCGTAAGGTTTTAGAAAGCTATTAAAAAGTACATTAATAAAATTTAAAACTTCCGTAAAATAAGTTTTCAGGTACAAATTAAAAACTCACACACTGAAAATTCAAGCAAAGTTTACACAAAAGTGTAAACAATGTTTTCAAACGCAGTTAGTAAAAAGGAAATTGAAGCAGCAAAAACAGTGTTATTGAAAAATGAAATCAGTTTGAAAAATGTGTTGCTTCTTTTTTTTACTTGAAATGAAAACTCCGACCATTTAGAATTATAACTCTGGCAAAATAAATAAAACGTTACCAGTTAAAAATGACTTAAAGGCAAATTGGTTACATCACGGTTAACTGACGATGAGTTTTAAGAAAAAAAAAGAAGTTCATGCTCAACGAAATGTGAAACTCGCAACTTTTTATGTTCTATTCACTGCGATGGCTTTTTGTGGATCCATAGAAAAACATTTAAGAATGAAAACAATTATTGTAACAACGTGATAATTATATGCATTGACTATGGTTGGTTTAACGTCAAACAAGCGAGAGAGGCTTATAATTTGTTCCATAAAAATGGCTGTAATAAACATGAAGTTAAATAAAAGTTTTTCTATTTTTCACGTTTTTCTTACCTATGACGTCTGAGCGGTTTTAAAATATTTTCTGGAAGTATGCAAGATAAGTTTTTAGAGTAAAAATATTATAAAGTATTTAAAATTTTGTGTGCCTAAAGTGAGGAAGGCTACATTTTCCCATTCATTAAATTTCATGGTTTAATGAAAAAATTGTTTACTTGTTAAAAATTTAGCGTAATAAAAAATTTAGCGTAAAAATAAATTGCGATAGAAGAAAATGGCTCTTAACAATAAATTGGTTTTTCAGTTAATCACATTTTATTAATAACTGAAATTATCCAAGAAGTACAAACAAATTAATAAAAACATTTCTTAATTATCTGAAAAAAACCTTCAGTGAATTTATACGGTTTTAACTGGTTTTAAGTTTTTACAATGTAATTCGAAGTTACATAATTACATAACGTGGAACTAAAAGATCATTCTGTTGCTAAAAAATGTGGACTTATTTTCTATCCCATACCGAACTCTTTAAATTATTTAAATATGTTAAATTGAAAGTGATTTTAATGCACTTTGTCATACATGACAGCAACATATATGTAAAATAGATTTTGGGCCTCCATACACAACAACGTATTCACACAAACATAATCGTTTTCATCCGAAATAAAACCTCAAAAATGACATACGACACCGATATATATAAAAAGAAAATTTCTTCAAAACTGAGTTATAACAACCGTGATTATCCACTCAAACCCATCCGTCATCACAACAGGGTTAAGACACAGAAACTTGTCTCCTCACCCCCCAAAAAAAAGAGTTCACTTTTAATGAATGGGACATTGGTCATTCGAACCACGTCTCCTTCCAAAAATTATACAGTTCTTTTTACGACTCAAATTTCTCGATTAGCGAACGGGAGAAAATAGTAGAGATAGTGTTAACTAGAATACGTGTCATCAGCAACCCTCCGTGGTAAAGAGACAACCGTAACAACTTAAGTCCCAAACATGATTTTCTTTGTGAATTTTTTTTATTCTTTCTCGATACTTAAGTAACTTGCAACCATAGAGTTGTCTGTCTGGTACACCTGTCTGGTAAATACGGCCGTTAGTCTGCATCAAATAAATATGCTTACATTTTCCCATACTCATACTAATTTCTAGCGTAATATGGATATAAGGTGCCATACCTTTTCTAAGTGCAATTTTATCGAAAATTATGCCCATAGAGTTACAGTTCAGTTTGCATTTTGTATCTACTCTACGCAAGGCACGTCCTATAAAACTGTTGATTTCAGACTGCATTAACCGGTTTTTTACTCAATTGAAGGATCACACATTCACACTGTTTCGCTTTCCCATCTCAAGTGATACACGACTGTAAATTGCTAGTTTTGTATTGAAAAATGAAGGAGTAAAGAGTGAAACTCCAATTCACACTTGTCGCTTTTGATAATTCCCCAAAATGTGAAGATCACAAGTGAAAAGTCTGAAGGAGACTTAAGACGTCACTTCCTTGCATTGAGCATTTTAACAAAATCTTAAGAAGTCCCAGAGTTCATTGATGGTCCTGAACTTCCCAAGGGTAGGTCGACTCAGCCTTTCATCCCTTCAGTGGGTCGATAAATCGTCGCTGTAAAATCCAACCGGCATATCGGCAAAATGCACTTTTTTCACTCGAGTTTAAAGTTTTCGCATGTAATACTTAAAATAATAATAAAATGTAATATTGTGAGGCAGTTCAGTTTTACTTAGATGATGAACATCTTTCCACTTTGAAGGTTTTGAAGCAACTGGTGTATTGCGCAATAGATCTGTCTTCTGATAAACAAAATGGATATTCCCAATTACATGCATTTTGATTTCACAGCGACGAAAGCATGCTTGGGAACTAAACACTGGGGTTTTTCGTGTTAGACTGACCACCTAACCGGGACATATGATTCGCACCCCAGATCTCCACGGTCAAGAAAACGAAATGGGCATCGCAGGCCTTGGCCCAGGGCCGGTGCGCTAATGTTTAGTTTAGTTAGTTAGTTAATTTGGATTCCTTGACCTATACTCTATTCATTTAGAACTGGCGCCTGAGACGTAATATATTAAAAGCACTTACTATTGTAATTATCATCGAAACATTTTTCTTGTGCAATGACAAGGCAGCCTAAACAGAAGTAGTTTAAATACTGTAACAAAATCGGAAACTGAAATTGTGTGATGAGCGTTATTAAGTATTATTGAGCGTTTTTGATCCTGTCTCAGGCGCCAATTCTAAATGAACAGACTATTGTATAGCCCTGTTGGACTTCGGGGATAGGCAACAACAAAAAATTCTTGGAAAAAATTATTCCAATTCACGCAAGAAGCTTCATAAAACGCTCCCTCTATTCCCTCCACATCCCCACCACACACAAAATGAAGCGATCGGGAGCAATTGGCGACATTTGGCGGGATGTCGGCGGCGCCACAATTAGGCGGTGTGAGGAATGGGGAAGAAGAGAAACGGGAATTAAAAACCCTCCGCTCCACGGAACACGGCCATGAGGAGAATTAATTCCCGGGGACCGTACTCTGGCTGCGGCGGCACCAACTTCCCGAAAAGATAATTAGATGATTGGAACGGGATATTGGAATCGCTCTCTTCTGTGTTTGGCATTCCTATTATGGAGATGAATTTGAGAGTGGGTAATTGAGGACAAAAGAAAATTCGGATGTATCAGTTTTGGAATGAGTGGATTCGTCTTGAGGGGGATTTATTCTCACTTAGCTACGTTTAACCTACTTATAATGAGTTATTTTATTGTTTTTGTTGCAATAAAAGGGGAAAATGTCGTTTATCTTTTATGGGTATTATTGGAAATGAACTGGTTTTGTTTTAATGGCGGATTAGAAATTTCTGGACGTTTGAACGTTTGATGTGATTCTTTTAATCATGGTTTTTCTTATTAGATGCTGTTATTACTCTTTTAAACTATATTAAGTAACTATTAATGCACAAATCATACACACATCTGCGTAAATCGTACATTTATCCTAAATAAAGTTCTTGTAAAAATAGTATCTTTTTACCATAAGTTTCAATAGAAACAGTAGTGTAAAAATGTATTGTGTCAATCTATTGTGGGTTTACCAAAGAGAATAAGGTGAGGTGGGGTAAAATAGTTATAACGGGGTAAAAATGATATAGGGGTTTTAACAGGTTATACTTGGTAAAATTTAAGGTGTTTTAGCATATTGCTTTTTCTTGGGCCCCAGTAAAAATCAGCATACCTAACCATTGTTTTACCTTTCCCCACCCTACTAAATCATAAAATAAACTAAATGAGTACTACTGAAGGTATGAGCGAAGTAATATTTTCTTTTTCTCAAAAGTTAAAATATTGCTCCTCATACATTTGATAGATTAAGAAAAATTTTAAGTTTTTATATATACATCTCTTTTAAAGCTTATCAAGAATTTTATAAAAAAGGGATTGATTCAAAGAAAAAAGTTTATAGTCGGATTGAAAAATAGTTTCGCAATATTCATAGCAACTGTAGGTTTATCAATTTTTAAAATTTAAATATCGAATCTTTCAATCTTTATCTTAAGATTGTCATCCCAAGAACTGTTAAGTTTTGGTAATTGTTTTGAATAAAAATCGAATCTTTTAACTAACTCCTATAACTGATGAATATATATTAACGGTTTCATTTTCACCAAAATCAATTACGTACACAAACGAAAGAAGCGGTCCTTCCGAAACGCCCGCAATATATCCACCGAAAACCTTCTTTCCGTAATAAATTAGTTCCTCCATTCCTTTTCTTTCAAAGAGCTACCCTAACGGCCAATCTCCTAGGAGCAAAAACCGAAGTTTCCAGCGAAACTTCACTCTAGCACATTATGAAGTCATAAAGCTCCAAAAGAGGTTAGGTCCATTTATCATCAACCCCGTTTTATATTTGGAGTGTTCCCTAAAACAGAACAAATGAAACGGAGGCCATAAAAATCAGAGTTTAGGGTATTTGATTTCTATTTCTCCATTATTCCGCCGGGGGTCCGAGGGTATAATCCATCTCTTTTCACATACCTGCCACAAACGAATTGGGACGGCCAGAGGAAAAACAATTCCTTGGTGGGTTTGGTTCTTTTTTGTTATCGTCTTGTTTTCGCAGTTCCGATCAATGCTGATAGAATTGTAGCATTTTTTTGATACTCTGTGTTTTATTCAATGCATGGAGAAATTTGGACAGCCTTTATTAATTGAATTTTAGTTCACTAGGTGGAATGTGTGTTCATATGAATACTGGACTGGTATCGATTAATTTATTTTTTAGTATTTGGAGCTCTGATTAATTTTTGCTAGAACTTCAATGACTGAAATGCATATGTTATGGGCAATGTTAAACCGGTCATTATTAATAATGCCCGAAGTGGAGGAGGGCAATGTGATATATTCAATGGAATTTATCAATGAAATTTATCACTTTGCCCGCCTCCACTCTGGGAATTACTAATAATTCCCAATTAATCACTTTGCCCGTAACACATATATGCATTAATTCTGATACTTATAGGGTGTTTCAGTATATATTTTACGGTGTGAATATATCATGACCTGAGTACTGACAAAGTATTTAAAAAAATTTTCGCTAGGTGTTGGGTAAAAAGCTTTATTAATTGTATTTCTTTCAACAATAGCTTTTGTCTATTTTTATAGGTTGGTTTCAATAGTACTCTAAGTAGGGGAGGGTGGGGACGATTGTAACACGGGGCAATTGTAACACTTTGATTTCCTCAAAATGAGAGGCTGCCTGGGCGAAAAGGAGATGACAGTTAGTAAAAGGCAGGTGAATGAAAGAATATCAGAGATTGCCAAGGCTGACATTTGAGTTGTGGCTGTGTAATTGAGAAAAGAGCATCGAAGTAAGTTTTCGAGCATCGAAGTAAGTTTCAGCCGGGGACTTCAGCCGGGGACGGTTGTAACATGTTACAACTGACCCTAATATAGAAATAAACATGTTTCAAAAGTATTTTCGATGTATTGATTTATAATTCATACTTACCCCTAATATTGGCATATAATTATGAATTTTTACGGTTTTAGGATGCCGAGATCACGTAAGAGGAAAACTAAAAGGGGACTGATTAGTCTAGAAAAATGGAGGGAGAGGCTGTTGAGGTTTCTGTGTCTAAAAAGTCTATCAGAAGTGTTTCTCGTGAGCACGATATTTTTTATGTACCATACAGATTCTGTCAGAAGAAAATAAAAAATGAAAATCTTAAAGTGGGTTATAATCAGCACAATAAAGTTTTCGATCAAGGGCAGTAAGAGGAACCATTTTTCGTGCAAAAAATGGTCCCACGTTCATTGTACTACATGGGAATAATTAAGTTATTAATACCTTAATTGCCCTTGTGAATAATTATTTACTATTATTTACTCATCAACACTCATTATTATTTAAAACTCATTATTTGAGTGAAAAGTTCATTATTTCCACTCTAGTCTATGTATTTAATTATTATTTAACAAGAAAATATAAATTGCTAATAAATTTGAATTATTTTCTATCTGCTTTTATGAATTTGTGTTGTGTTACAATTGACCCTTCAAGTTGGGACGATTGTAACGTTTTTCGATTTTCGATGTTTTATTTGCTAAATTGCAATGTATGTCCACCGGACGGTTTTCATAACAAAATTGTAATTGGGATATATCAACCTATTTTCATACCAGTTTTCATAACTCTAACATAAAAAATGGCTTAGTTTGAGATCAAATAAAAAATTTTGTTACAATCGTCCCCACCCTCCCTTACTTTTCAATATCGGACCTTTTGTGTTTAGTTATATGTAGCAAAATGAAAAAGTGTCAAAAAAATAAAAATAGATGGATGGAGGAACATTAAAAAGATCAATAACAGAAAATAAAAAAGTGAAAAAAAATATTGGAAGAGGAAAAGAAAAATATGGTAGCAAAAGGAAAGAAATGCTTAGAAATAATAAAAAAAGAAGAAGAGAAAATGTAATCAGATATTGAACTACAGGAAAAGATAAAAAAGATGCAGGTAGAAAACATCAAGAAGAAGAAAAAAACAGGTAAGAAAAGGAAAGCGGAGAGGTGGAAAAAAACTACATGATTCATACGAGGTTAACAATAAAGGGAGGTGCGGTGTCGACAATAAGATTCCTCGCCAAATCGAAATTCATTTACAAGCGACTGTGACAAATCTATTACGGCACCTGAGCACGCAGCGCTCCAACCACACCCGAGGCACAGCTGAGTCACATTCCATCACCCCTTGGGGAGGCTTTTCAATCAATGCGACACAAAAAACGACAACGGGATCAATACTCATCAGCACCCCCGCGTGACGATAAGGAGACGCGCGAATTTCGGGCGGACCGCCTATACGCTCCTTTTCTCATAAATAGACTATTCGTATCGTCTGTTTATGACTGGGTATTAGGGTGGGTGTAATGGACCTTGGATATAATAGAAGATGCCCATAGCGGTAAGCGGCATTATTTTGAACTATCTTCTCAACTCGAAAAGCTCATGTATCCAAAGCACGTATTCTATGTTATTGTTTTCAATCGCGAGCGTTGCTTAAACACTTTGCACCAATACAGTGTTATAAGAAGTATTGATAAGAATGAGAAGGAATATTCTCAAGTATTGATAAGAAGGAATTTTACACCCACTCGATAAATAGATATAAAGTTTATTCGATCTTAAACGATCTAAAAGTTTTTAAGTTCGACTTCTATCTTAAAGCTTTTCAATAAGTCCAAACCCCAATGTTACTATGTAACCTAGGAGTTTAAAAAACAAATTCCTTTACTTTTGTGACCATCACAATGAGAGGTGAATTTGTGTAGAGGTTAGTGGTTATAATCCATTGCGCCTTTTTATAAACCTTACATAGCCACTTTTGTAGCTCAGTCCAACACACGTTTTAAAAACGAATAAAGTTTAGATGATTATGAGAAAGTACAGAACAGGGGGAGATGAAAAATGGAATTAAATTATAAACATTTCCTGGTTTGTCTTTACATTCACTTTAAAATCCAAATGTGTTTTATAATCAAGAAATTAACATTACAAGAAATTAATTCTTATTACACTTCAAGAAATATAACATAATTAATTTACTTAAATCAACACCACCTGAGTTTGAATAACACCACCCACCAACCAACCTTAGTTTGAAAGAAAAAATTATTGTGGCAAAAATATAAATTAGTGCCCGATCAAATCAACTTTATTGCTATAAAATAGTCATACAAATAATATCCTACGTTTCAATACTTTTTAAACCTCTTTTCTTCGCTTGTATTAACTTAAAGCATTAAATTTTTGATTATTCATGTATCTAGTAATGGAAATTTTGTTTCGATACAGTCTAAAAGCTTTACATTGTATCTTTGTGTACCTAAGTAATTCGGTTAAAAAAGTTAAATTTAGATACAGAGGAAACTAATTCTAAAATAAAAACAAGCTCCATCGCTATGATCAAAATTGATGCGTTTAAAATAAGGTCTCCCAGATAAAAATTAGTATTAAGCGCATTCCTAATCCTTTAAAAGGAATTGCGATGTAGAAAATAGCTGGTATTTAGTTTCACTACTTTGCGCGAAAAACAAAAACACTTTATCTCCACATTGTTTTCATCAATTTCTTTTCAAGCCCCTAAGATTGCCACACATTGAGGAATAATTTACATTTTCAAATTAGTAGTTACCTTTGTTCGCCTCCGCGTGTTTTTCTCGGGCAAAAAATCGATAGAATTTTAATTTTCTCGGCACAATACCGGAATAAATATCGTTCGCGATAACGACGGGTGGCAATATTTATTTTCTTCATTAACTGTACCTTTCATTCCGTTCATCAAGTTTGTTTTTTACACCGTTTTAATCATTGCGCGTGCCCTCAGAAAAAGTTCGCGCTACCGCACAATCGTGCACACAAAAACCCTCTGCGGGGGAAGATAATAAGAAACTTTCAAGAATGGAGAACACGGGGCGAGTTTTGCAGACTGTGAAAAATGGCGCCCGAGGACATTGTTCCACCAGTCATCCTAGATAGAAGAAACTAGAGGATACGTAGGATGGCAACCCTGTAAGGCTAACATAGATGTTGATTTTGAGGCAAGTGCTTTAGCAATCAGCGCACAAAGGTTTTTATCCAAAATTCCAACTCTGTTCACTCTGAGGATAACACTTTTAAATACAAAGACCGTTTTTATATAATCATAACAGCAATGTTTAATAAGAAAATATGTGATAATATTTGCTTCGAAAATGCGATATAACGGTTTTAATAAATGGTTTTGACTGAAGCGCTCTAAACTGAAAAAAATTAAAAATTTTATAACTCTTCTGCATTGTACCTCCGAATATTTATGCGTTAGCTGTCCGGTTATTATGAAAAAACACTGGAGTACGGGCTTAGAAATTAGAGTATTTCTAACAAATTATAGTATTTTCAAAAAAATCTAACGTTTAAATACCCGTTATACGGATTCACAGGTGCTCTCTAGGTAAGGGTATGTAGGTATACTAATAACGGCATTTATTGGAAGGATGTTATCCAAGTATCCTCCATTAACAAATAAAAATATAAAAGAAGGCCGGGTATTTCAAAGCAAATTTATGCGCCCCTAATGTACCAAATAAGTACAGCCTCGTGGTCTAAAAGTGTTATACTATACTAATACGATGGATATTTTGGTTTGTCTCTAGAACCTTATAAACACGCAATTAAGCATTACTACTTTTGTGCCAATCGGGGGCGTTATTGGTTTCATCTGCTCTTCTATTAAACGAGTTCGATGTCTCTTCAATGCATTTCTGCCTCTATGAAGCAGCCCACCGTGATGTGGAAAAAGTGTCCACTTTAAGTAATTACTATCGCTGTTTAATTAGTAGAGGGATCCAGTTTCTTTTTTTTCCTCTGAAAGATATATTTGCGAATCGATCTTTTTGAGCGGAAATTTAGACCTGAAAAATCTAATCGATGAATTAATTATCTGGTTTTTGTCTATTTTTATCCGATTTTGAAACATTGTGGTCCAATTGTGGATATACGGATAGAAATTGGTCGTATTTTTTTTAGCTAGACGCAATCTTTTCTGATTAATGAGATGTTTTATTCGGATTTATCTATCTTTCTTCCGGAGGTTAGAAATATTATCCTAACTATATCAGGGGATATTTATTGAAGAATATATCAAATCCTGGGGGAGCCAGTTTAAAACTATGACTTTAGCATATGGGTAATTAATTTTACTACCAAAACGTGCAATAAAGAGAGATAATTTATCTATATTTGTAATGTAACTTTACAGAGGAAAAGGGAAAGACTAAATTCTGTATTTAGCTTCTACATCAAATTTCATACAAGGCGTTCTCAAAATTATTGTTTTTGCAAAAATATCAGTTTTGACTGCCTTTAGTGATTTTAAACAAGACATTATTATTAATTCTGTTTATTTAGTTTAGAGATTATCTGTTTATTTATCTGTTTAGAGATTTTACAAGAAATTCTCCAGCATATCATCTCTCAGATTATTTAGTTTTAGTGGCTGTCACAGAAAAATAACACTGATAAAATATGATATTATAAGCATATTTGAAGGAGCATGTGACATTCATAAAATTGTCTTTCTAAAATGCACGTTCAAGATCCAAAGACCTATCATTAACCCATCATCTTTTCGAAATCCCCCCCTAAAGAATGATTCCCATAACATCAGTGGGGGGACCGGAAACCCAGCTCAGCAGCGGCAGCAAATTCCATTTCTGCTTCGGCGCCATTTTTCTGCCAAGTGGACAGATGGAACATTTTTTATCGCCTGCCGGGGAATATGGAGCCCATTGAGGCGCGAGAATCGAATAAAACGTTTTGAGTGTTTTGGAACGAGTTTTGACGCACGTCTTTATCCAACAGAGGGTTTGCAAACGGTTTGTAAAAGGAGCTAGTTCCCCGAAAAGGGTTTTCTGAAATTCAATGGAACTATAAAACTGGATGATGCACCTAGACTCTACGGAAGTAAACTGGTCCATACATTTATAATCCGTTTAACTTTTTAATTAGTTATTTTATATCACTACTTCATAGCAAGTTTTACCTAGGGTTGACTGGATTGGATATATTTGGACCCATTTTTTGGCTTTTTCATGAAAAATCAATTTAAATTTGAAATTTTAACTTTATAAAAAAAATTAAGGAGGATTTTTTTTTAAAATTTCAGGGGGTTTTATTTCAAAGGTAAATCGATTTCTTTTAATATTTAATGGATTTTTCAAAGCTTAGGATATTTTTAAAATTTATGTGGGTTTTTTTTCTTCAAAATGTAAACCAGGTTTTAATAATTAAGGGAGTGCTTTTCTAATTTCAGTAGGTTTTTTCATTAATGAATGGTTTTTTTTCTTTCAAAATTTAAGATAGTTAAAGTTTAAACTACTTATAAAAAATTAAGGAGGATTTTTTTATATTTTCAGTAATTTTTTTCCATAGTTAAATAGATTTCTTTCAAAATTGAATGGGTTTTTATTTTAAAGTTTAGGATATTTTTTAAAAATGTTAATGGTTTTGCCAAATTTAAACAAGGTTTCAAAAAATAAATGGTGTTTTTTTTATTTCAATGAGTTTTTTTAAAAATAAATAGGTTCTTTTATAATTCAGTGGGTTTCTTTTTCATTATTCAATGTTTTTTTTTCCAAAATTTAAGGCGTTTAAAGTTCAAAATAGTTTTAAAAAATTAAGGAGCACTTTTTAAGTTTCAGTGAGTATTTTTTCTAGGTCTTCTGTTTTTACAGTTCTGTTCTGTTTTTTCTGTTCATAGCATTGATAAAAGACTTAAAAAATAAATACATTAAATTTTAAGAAAACTGACTACCTTGGAAAAAACACAATTAACTATGGAAAAACTGACTTTATTTGAAAGAACACATTTAACAAAGAAAGAACTCGCACTAAAATTTGAAGAAAAAAACACTTAATATATAGGAGAAAACCCCTAAATTTTGAAAAAAATCGTTAGTCACAAATAACACTGTTCAACAATGAAAAAATTTCCTTGATGAAATAGTCATTTATTATAGATTTTGGGTCGCTGAATACGAAAATCACCATTAAAACTCTCAATTGACTCAGAATTTTCGGGGAACAGCCCCTCCCCCTTTTTACGTTTTTCGACGGCTTTATAACTTTAAACTCGATTTTCAGTGTCAAAAAGCATTGCTTTAGTCTTCAAATTGCCCCCAGGGGTCAAGAAAAATTTAAATCAATAAAATATGATAAATTTATAACAAATGGATAGGTTTAAGGGGTAACTACCCCCCTAAAAATGCAAAAAAATCGTTAAAAATAGTAGGATTTGTTATACCATATTTATTTTACTTATTTTTTATGCAATTCCTCTTTGAAGGGTCCTAACCATTCCCCAAGGACCCAAATTTGATGGCAATATGCAGCAATGATTTTTACTAGAAGTGGTTGAGGTGAGAGCGCCCCGAAAGCACCCACGGAAGGGTTCAATGCCGCACTTAGAGTTAAAGTGTGCTGTCACTAACTGAGCTTCAGCTGATTTTAGTGTAAAATGATCTGTTGAATTCAAATATGACAATTGTACCGTATTATGTTACAATTGTACCGTAAATTTTGAAGGATATATCTTTCTGAGTACAATGGCTTTTATTGCATGAATTTAAGTTAAATCAGTCAGGAGTAACGAAAGTTAATAGAAACCCTTACAAACGCAAAAATCTACATTTTTCGATGGCTGCCATAAAAATCAAATAAAGATAAAAAAAATATAGATGGTGTTTATGGACTCTCCAATGATATAAGAATAAACCCTCAAAAAGATACTTGATTCTAAAATGGTCGAGCGACCACCTCTGGATCACTTGATATGGATTGACCCTAAGATGCGAGTGGTCTTGGTTTGGTATACAAATATTAAGTAACATAAACTTGAGGCGTGAAGTAGAAGAATGTAACCACATTCTTAAAATTCTAGGTATTTATGCCCTTAACAACTAGAAAACTATACAAATCTTCAGCCGCAAATTTAAATTTTAAGTTTTTTTTTGTACTGTATGGTCCTTTTCTGGTCTTGCAAAGGACTAACAGTTTAGATACTAGTTTGTTAAAATTTGTTAGTTTTTTGAGAACATATAAGCTAATTCATTTATTAATTGCAGATCTTAACAACTAGAAAACTATACAAATCTTCAGCCGCAAATTTAAATTTTAAGTTTTTTTGTACTGTATGGTCCTTTTCTGGTCTTGCAAAGGACTAACAGTTTAGATACTAGTTTGTTAAAATTTGTTAGTTTTTTGAGAACATATAAGCTAATTCATTTATTAATTGCAGATCAAGGCAGAAAATACAGGCATAGAATGTCAAAAAAAACCTTTAAAAGCCGATTTTCCAAGAAGTGAAAAAATTTTTATAACAATGATAATGAGTAGAATTGCAAATTTTTAAAAAATTGAGACGTAATAGGATAGCGTTCTTTCCGGATATTTTAATAAATAACCATAAAGGAAATTTCCTCAAAAACCCATCCCCGTAAGAAAGCCATTTCTAAACGCATTACTTTGAAATATTATCCCCGTAAGCCGTCTAATGCATCAATACAAATCCCCTCTTGAGCTTCAGGCCTAGCTCTTAAACAATCCAAAACGCTCATATCGAGAAAGAGCAGACTGCAAATAAAAAAAAACTTTTTGAAAGTTCGCATGTACCTTCAAACAACACACCACCAGTAAACAACAAACAGACAAAGAGGAAAATAACAAAAAAAATACAAGAATAAAAAAAATTTCATTCGAAAAAGCCGTTCGATCAGAGAGAGAGAAAAAAAGCAATGAAACATCTCAGTTGGGGAACTTAAATGAATCGAATGCAGATGTTCTGAGAAGAGGCGTGAGAACCCCCATTTATCGCGGACGTGGTCTGTGGTCAGACGTGTTGGACAATGGTCACTCTCCCACGGTTTTCGTTCTTAAACACTGACGGAACGTGGGATGGGTGATGCGTTAAAGGGATTGATTTTATTGATCTTTTTTTGCTTTGGAGGAGTAGTTCTTAACCTTCTCGGTCACTACTCTTTTTTGAACAGCTGCTTTTGTGCTCCATAAATCTGGTGTGCGTTGTAGATTCTTTCTCGAAATGTATTACATTGTACAAAAAAGTGCAATTGTTCGATTGGAATTAGAAAAACGTTTTTATGATATCCGAATCGATTAAATACCTTCATATAAATGGCAATTCTTACCTTCTAAATTACTGTAATCCCTTTTATGTGTTTGAAAAAAAACTTATATGTTTAGTTAAATCTACTAGGTTGATGTTAAAAGTTAAAAATTTAAAAGAACAGGGTATTTTTATTTTTGAATAAAGCATAAATAAGTTTAAATTAAATCAAGGCAAATCATCTTGAGGTTAATTTTCTATAGAAAAGCAAATTTACTAAATATCTACTAGCAAATCTCTAGCAAAATCTACTAGCTTGATATAAAAAGTTAAAAATTTAAAAGAAGAGGAATATTTTTTTTAATTTAGAAGGAAGCATAAATTTAATCCAGTCTTCTTTAGGAGAGTATTTAATGGAAAAGCAAATATATATACAGGGTGTTTCAACATGTCCACCCAAACTCTGCAAAGTCTGATTCTATGCGTGAAGTAGAGAAAAATGCCCGAGAACTATACGACTTACAGTTTCCGAGAAAATCGCAACAGAAAAAGGTATTGCGTCATATCCGGTTTACGGTAAAAATTTTTATGGAAAACGTGAACCTTGTTAATTGGATATGTTTTCAGACAAACGGACTTATTCACCGGTTACTTGACCGGTGGTTAACCGGGAGTCAAACCTCTGATTGGTGGAAATACAAGAATAGATATAAGAATAGAAATAAATTAAACTTGAATTTTGAAATTTTGAAATTCCATTCTGTACTAGCGCTATAAATAGTGTTTCTTCTTTAACTGCCAATCAGAAGCTTAACTTCCGTTTAACCGCCGGTCAAGTTGCCGGTGAATACGGCTGTAAGCTGTTAAAAATATCCATTGCGCATGCATGCACGCCCATTTATGTCCCCTTTGACTTATCCTGTTCAACTAGTTAAACCGCCCGACCAATATAACCACCTCATTACAATATTTTACTAGTAAGGTTAGGAATTCCAAAGAATTCATCGCGCACAGTCAAAACATCTCCCAAAAATAACTCGTACGATATTCCCAATCGAAGATTCACAGAATCCCCACTCCAAGCAATACCTCACACACTACAAGTTTAAATATAACCAGACCATTCCACCTTCACAAAAGACGCGCATTTAGTCCAAGGAGAAGAAGCTCCTCATCCCTCCGTTCCGCAACAAGCAGACGAACAGCCCTCCAATGGAGCAGAACAACAAACAGAAAAAAAGGCCACTTTAAACAGTCATAACGCGAGGGCGAATCGAAATGCTACCGGAGCAAATGTCCGCCTCGTAAAATTTTCCGCCGTTTTTTACGGGCCTTAAGAGTTATTTTTACGCGATCCTCTTACCTTTACGGCGCCCCATTCGGGCGGAAGCGTGTGCCCCGATCTAATGGCTGCAGGGGGCGTTTGAATTTTGCAGGGGCGCTCACAATTACGGTGGGTGAAAAATGAGGAGGGGGATGTGGGTCACGAGGGCAGCAACTCATCTTGACCCAACAGGTAGGTACGTATGTATATCGATGGAGTGTCAATCGTCTTTGACTAATTCATCGGGTATGTGATCGTTGTGTTGATCCATTTTCGTTAGTTATAGGTTACATGTTAATCACCTTGTGTAAGATCTAAGAATAAGTCTTATTTATTATTAGACTTATGCTACGAAATTCATCTAAGTAAATTTTTAGTTTTGGTATTTCATGTTTAGATAAAACTAAATAAAACTCGCACAAGAGAAATAATTATAAAGTGTATTCTAATTTAAGAAACGTTTTAGTGTATCGTCATCGTTTAATTAGCTATACAAAATTATCATAGGCTTGATTTATTGCAACGCAATTAACTCTAAAAAATGCAATGAATGCGACCTACCATATTTACAATCACATTTTTTAAGTCGTCTGCAAATATTATTTTGAATTTAGTAGACAGTTAAGCATAGAATATTTTATGATATTTTAAATCCTTATTACTGTAGATATCTAGGTACAAATTTTTAGTTTTTTAAGTGTATGTGCTAACGAAAGTACTATATTTGTAAATATATACTTATTTTTATACCATAAAAATATGAATTCCTTCAAGTTCGCATAGTTTTAGGATATTATTTTTTATTAATTTTCTTATAACGCATTAATTGGGTGCGATGATACCTGGTATGATATTTTTGGTGTTCCTGGTATGATCTTTTTGAAGTAGATTTAAGGAATTTAAGATAAAAATTTTTTGGTATTTAAATGTTTTGTCATGTTTCTTCTTTGGTTTCAGTCGAGAATTTCCATTTTTTGCTGTAGACTTAGGGCCTATATCTCTACCAAATTATTTTGAGAAAGATCACGACGGATGACCCTTGATAAGAGTCCGACTTCTTACCTTCTATGATGTTTTTTTTCTTTTATGGCCAATTTCATAAAAACTGACTTACATTCTTACAAACACGAAAAGTGTTACAACGAAATTAAACATTTTCAACGCTGGTGTTTTTCTTGCATTTTTGATTTTAAACTGTAAAGAAAGGTACCCTTTAAGATCTAATTGAATCATATCCATTTATTACAATATCGCCTCACAGGGATGTTCTGAGTGTCATCGCCATGTCTCAAACGCATATATTCGGTCACGTCTTGGGGATAGGAGGCGGATAATGATCCGCTTCGACGGGAGAATTAAAGGGGAGGGGGCGTTCGGAGGATAATAGGAGGAAGGATTAGCTCTATTCCTAGGTATCCATCTAATGTAGTTGAGAGGTCGGTCGTGATTGAATACGAAATGTCGAATTCATGTCTTTGTGTCGTTGAATTACATATTTTTGTAGTGTCAGTTTGTTCAGAGAAAAGGTTTTCTAGCTGTATACTGCAAAAAATAAAATCATACACAAACAGAAAAGCTCTAACAGCAAAAGCTGCCTAAGCTTTCCTTCGCATGGAATTTCTCCGTTGACTGAAACTTTGAGTTTTGTATACAACTACTTTTTCTGCGAAAATATTTAGGAGGGTAAGTAACCCTATAAGTTCCGAAGTTTGCAAAAAGATAAATGTGACACCAGTCTGAAGAAACAATATGTAGCTAGACAAATAGAATATTTCCGATGGATAATTTCCCTAAAGTTGAGAAACAATCATAGCAATAAGGAAAAAAATCAGTGAGTAGAGAAATTCCGTGGAAAGGAAAGCTCTGGCAACCTTTTGCTGCCAGAGCTTTTCTGTTTCTGTATAATTATTTTTTGTAGTATAGCCGAATGAGGCATTGAGCTGGATAAATTTCTATTACAATAAGATATGAATACTTAGTGGTGTAATTTCAGTTAAGTTAATAAAAGATTTGGTACATTGTCTACACGTTTATGAAACGAAAATTAGGACATGATTTGTGAATTTAAGTTTTATTGAAGGATCAATTTGGCATTGGCCCTTCATTTCAACGAGCAACTCAGGTATAATCTTACCCTTACAACATAAAGTAAATTATTTTATAACGACATAAATTTAAGGGAACATTTTTTAAATAATAAAAATAATATTTTCTGAAACATTTACAAAGTACATTATCGTTAACGAGAAGCAATCAAAAGAAAAACAACATATTGCTCACTAAGGGGCCGAGTTGGCCCTTCCAAGTGAAACAAAAATTTTGAACACAAATAAATAAAGAAACAGAGAAAAAGTTAAATACATAAATATAAAATAATTTATTAAATAAAAAAAACTTTTTAAAAACCACGTTTTTATAAAATGCACTAAAAAGTATAAAATAATTGTTTTCATTAAAATGCACTAAAAAGTATAAAATAATTGTTTTCATTAAAATGCACTAAAAAGTATAAAATAATTGTTTTCATTAAAATGCACTAAAAAGTATAAAATAATTGTTTTCATTAAAATGCACTAAAAAGTATAAAATAATTTTTTCTAACTTTTTAAAAAGTTTTTTTATTTAATAAATTATTTTCTGCTTTTTTAGTTTTGTTTTGTAGATTACATAAATCTATTAAAACTAAAAAAAACCCTGGGGGTTCAGGGGAAGCAAATTTAACCGAAACAACGAGATAATATTGCATTTGTCATCCATATCTGATCTGTGTCCAAAATTCCAAGTCTACCTCTTTGGGAAAGTCAAAAATCGATTTATAAATTCCACCCGAAAGCCCCCCTGGGGGTTCAGGGGAAGCAAATTTGTGTTTTCTTTTCTAAACGTCGTTTACGTTGTGTGGCTGTCTCTTTGGTTATTTGTTTTGTAGATAGGTTCATTGATATTTCGAAAAACTTTTTTGAATCCCCTGTTAAAATGTAGAACTAATAAAACCGAATAATTTAAAGATAAATAAATATAACAACGAGATAATATTGCATTGTTATCCAGATCTGATCTGTGTTCAGAATTTCAAGTCTCTACCTGAAACAAAGAGATAATATTGCATTGTTATCCAGATCTGATCTGTGTTCAAAATTTCAAGTCCTCTTCGGGAAGTTAGAGAAACCGAAAACCCCCTGGGGGTTCAGGGGAAGCAAATTTAACCGAAACAACGAGATAATATTGCATTGTCATCCAGATCTGATCTGTGGTCAAAATTTCAAGCCTCTACCTCTTCGGGAAGTTAGTTAAAAATCGATTTCTAAATTCCACCCGAACAGACAGACAACAAAGCGACCTAATAAAAACGTGATAATAATAATTAATGAAAAAAACCTTTTTAAAGAACAACGTTTTTAAAATGCACTAAAAAGTATAAAATAATTTTTTGCAACTCCTTGTAAAACGAAAAACGTGGGGATCATGCAATAATATTTACAGCCACTACTCTTGTCACTCTATTTACCATTATATCCAAAGTTAAAAATTATTTAAATTAATGATGAAATTAAGTTGGATTAAATACCTAATGCATGATCCCCACGTTTTTCGTTTTACAAGGAGTTGCAAAAAATTATTTTATACTTTTTAGTGCATTTTAAAAACGTTGTTCTTTAAAAAGGTTTTTTTCATTAATTATTTTCTGGTTTTTAGTTTTGTTGTGTAAAGTTTAGAATTCGCGACCTGAACACCTTCCAAGAATTTGATTCTTTTCTATTTTTAATAAAACTAAAAAGTGTTTTTTTTCTGAAAACACATGGCTTTACTTTGTTTTGTTAAAATCATTGCACAGTTTTTGCCACTAGCTATTATTCAGATGACGTTGGAAATTTTTGAAACACTAGTAATATAAAAAAAGTGTTTTAAAAATATATTGGTGAGAAACTTGTCAGTAACTAATTAATAAAGTCAGTCCCTTAGATATATTACAAATACCAAAACTTGCATGAAGTACTGCATGTACCATGTACTGTGTATTAATTTTATTCTTACAAATTTTCATTTTACTAATATTTTATACAACACTTCTAAAGCCATCTTGATAACGAGAGGAGGCAAACTGCACAACAATGATTTTTAACAATAAGGTCCTATAGTTGAACTTCTAAACTTTAAGTCCCCCTGGGGGTTCAGGGACAGCAAATTGAACCGAACTAACGAGATAATATTGTATTGTCATCCAGATCTGAACTATGTTCAAAATTTCAAGTCTCTAGCTCATGGGGAAGTATGTTTAAAATTGATTACTAAATTCCTCCCGAACAGACAGATAGACGGACGGACGGACGGACAGACAGACAAGATTGAAAGCGACCTAATAAAAACGTTGTAAAATACAAATAATAACAAGATATTTGGCAAGGACAAGCACAAAAAATTACATTATTCATATGGCTTAACACAAAATACAACCCAATTTCAATGAAAGAAAAAACACATTAACATACATCAAAAGAAAAATAGGTGTGTCCCGTTTCACCAAAATCAAACTTACCTAATTTTTCTTCCAATATTTTAATTTCGACCTATCTTCTTTTATGTTTGTTCCATAGAAACAGGTTTAACAATCAAATAAAATTTATCCACTCAATTATTCAGTTCATTTATTCTTTCATACACTCACTTTTGGAATATTGCAGCATATTATCTGAAATCCTTACTACAAAATAAAAATATAAAAAAGGGTTCAAAATAATTTTTTACGTTTTCCTTATTATAAAATTTGAACATTATCCTTCTGATTATTTCTGCATGTAGTTTATAAAATTATAAATAGTTTGATCGATTGTGTTCTGATGTATAAGGGTGATTCAATTTTCTGTTGAAAGTCATAGTTTACGTACTAACAATTTATTTTCAAGTACATCCTGTGAATACAATTATTTATGAATTCAAAGATCATGTCAAGTTCTTTAAAGATATTTGTGTTATTTGTTAAAGGGCAACGCCCAAAACAATAAACTTTTTTCTAACTTTTTCTATGTCTTATACAATTATTTAATGAATGTTTCTGTACATAATTAAATTTATGACATTTTTAACTCCCCTATATGTTGTTTATAGTTTTAAGAAGTTATGTCAAAATGTTTTGTTAATCAAATACACTTTCTTTTTCTATCATGTTGTACCATGTGTGTGTTAATGCATTTAAGTAAATAAATAAAGATGAAAAAAATAATTTTACCAAATACAACCAAAGCCTACAACCAAGCACTCAACCCCATCAAAAAATCAAACCCCACACAAGACACCAATTAATGCTTTACCCGATACATCGCATCTCTCCCCATCGAATCACCCTCCACTAAAGGAATCCGATGTTCAAAAACTGCCTGTTACACAAAAGCGATACCTAAAGCCCCTCTACCGGATCGGCCGGACGCAGTTCATTTGCCGGACATAATGTCGCAGCTCCGATAATCCGGCCGCCTCCGTTGTTGCGAACAGAAAGTACTCGAGTTGCCTCGATCTAATGGGAAAGAAAAGCGCGGTGGTTTAAAGGATCACCGACCAGCTGTGGAAGGGAGGGGGAGGGAAGTGATCTTTTTTGAGGGTCGGTGGATTGCTGCTTCTGATTACCTTTTTCCGCTTTGGATTAAGACGTAGAGGGGGAGTTTGATGATGATGTTGGGGAACTTCCGTGTTGAGACGATTTTGGAGTTTAAAGATTTTGTTTAGGGAAATATTATTTTAGAATTTGATTTTGATAATTTGTTCGTCCTAACAAAAGTCTAATTATTATTAAGTTAAAAACCTATGCCAACTCGAATTATTCGTTTTAAAATGAATTATTTTTTTTGGGTGTCTCCTTTCAAACTTCCCGTAATAGTAACTGAACCACGCAAAACAAGAAAACTTACCAATAAAATCAATATGACCTTTTTATAATGTGAAATATGGTTACCTATATGTACTTAGAGATAACTTAGACTAAACTTACACCTGAATAGGACACCAAAGTCCCCTAGGTGTAACATATATATTCTTTTGTTCGTAAGTAAAAATATTTTGGTTAGTAAATACATCATCATCATCATCATCATCACTATTACTACTACTATTATTATTGTTACTACTACTTTTATTATTACTACTACTATTATTATTATTATTATTATTACTACTTATATTATTATTACTACTACTATTATTATTATTACTATAATTATAATAATTATTAATAAATGTATTCTTAGATACCTTTTAAAAAAAGTTGTAAGGCATGCTGTCCTATGTAATAAATAAATTTAAAAATTACACTTAATTAAATGTATAACTTGAAACGTCGAACTGTTTTAGAAATGTTTAAAGCTATACTATACTTACACAATCTAATAATATGATTCCTTTTAGTGAATGTTCTGAACTATTATTTCAAATAACAGGATATATTATCAATTATTCTTTAATCAATTTGTCTGCTAAAAATTTGGTCTTCTATTTTGTCTCTCCATCCCTTAACCGAATTCATTTAAAGGTTTTGTTTCAAAATATTCTTTCCTCGAACGCTTAGTTTTTGCACTTTCTTTCAGCTCCTCTAAGTTTCAACAAAAATATATTTACTTCTTATATAAGCATGAAATTTAAAGTTTATTCAATTCAATTTTTAGTACATATTAACATTTTTAACTGTCTTTAGTACTTTTCTGAAGATTTTTTTACTATTGCATCATATATTTTAGGTAGGCTGCAGTTTGTGTCTGATAGGCGAATGTGATTAGAAAATATATGATCATAAAGCTTATATACTCTTTACTCTCATATAATCAACATCTTTTATACAGCTGCAACTTATAAAAAGCTCAAAAATTATTATTAAAACCACATTTGGACTTTTTGTTAAGGCGTACGTATACACTTGAAATCGCGAAAATCGACCAAAATATCGAAAAAAATTTTATCAGCTAAAATTGTTCTCCAGTTCTTTAGCTTTAAAATGATACCAAGTTCACGAGAATACGTGCAGTATTTTTTATTTTATGAAGTTTTAAGTTAGGCATGCTCATCAAAATATTTGGTTTCGTTTTCAAAACGAAATGTAAACAATGCGGTTTTTGGAGACGTAGAGTTTAAATTTTTTGTTTTATATAAAAATTAATTTATTTTAATAAATTTTAATTACTTTTTTCTCATTTGGCAACTGTGTTTAACTGTAACCGTATATTTTCACCTTGTTATTGTTGTTTCAAAACGTGCTTTGCTCGAGAAACGTGCTATTTTTTCTTCTGCGATTACCGGATTTTATTTATCCTTATTATGGGTTCCAAATCAAGGAGTAAACGTCCGAGAAAAAGGAAAATTGTTATTCCTGATCGAGTCTCATCAAAGGGGAAAAAATCTGAGCAGGTTCCTGTGGTTTCCTCAGTACCATCTTCAGCGTCCAAGATGAAGCTTGACAAATGTGTTGCGCAAGTGAAGGATAACGACACTGTGGGCGAGTGTATTTTCATTGACTTGCAGTGCTTGAATAGTTTGTTTACTCTTCTGAAATGTCCTGAGTGCTCTAATAATTCTCTCACTGTGCAAATCAACTCTTCGAAAAAGATGGGATGTTGCGTGGAACTTCTGCTTTCATGTTTTGAATGCAATTATGTGAGCGACCCATATTTTAGCTCTAAAAAACAGGGTCAGTTCCACGAAATAAACAGACGTCTTGTGTATGCTATGAAGCAGTTGGGTTGCGGCCATGAAGAGGCAACCCATTTTATGACTGTAATGAATATGCCTCCGCCTCCAAACAAGGCTGCATACAACAGACATTCTAAGCAGTTGCTTAAAGTTGTTGAGCCACTTGCTAAAGAAACTATGAAGGTAGCAGCTCATCGTCTTCGCCTTAAAAATGACAGTGAAGTATGCGGAGTCTCGGTGGATGGGTCATGGCAGAGGCGAGGCTATTCGTCCCTGAATGGAGTAGTTTCTGCATTATCTATCGACACCGGTGAAGTTTTAGATGTGGAGGTATTGGCCAAGGACTGTCATGGATGTCGGAAGTGGCAGTTGAAAGACCAGAGTTCGGCTGAATATCAGTCATGGCAGGCAGAGCATATATGCTCCATCAATTATGAAGGATCCTCTTCCAATATGGAACCTGTTGGAGCGGTGAGAATTTTCTCTCGTTCTAAACGTGAAAGAAATCTGCAGTATTTGGAATTTTACGGGGATGGAGACTCTAAAAGTTATGCTGCTGTGTGCGACAACGAACCCTATCAGGGTAAAGTTATCGTGAAGCGGGAATGCGTTGGGCATTATCAGAAACGATTGGGAACCGCCTTGCGAAAATTAAAGAAAGAAGTGAAAGGTCTCGGAGGGAAAGGGAAACTCACCAATGCCATGATCAACAAAATGCAGAACTACTTCGGGATGGCTCTTCGAAACAACACCGCCTCTGTTGAACAAATGTCGAAAGCCATATGGAGCACTTTCTTCCACCTGAGTGCTAAAGATGCCCACCCTCTTCACTCAAAGTGCCCCAAAGGAAGGGAGAGTTGGTGCTCCTACCAGCGTGCTTCAGCTCGTGGTCACCTCTCTTCTTATAAACATAAAGGAGGTTTACCGCTGGATCTGTTGCCACTCATAAAGCCAATCTACACCCGACTCACTGATAAAAACATGCTTGAGAAGTGTCTGCATGGGATGACGCAGAACAACAATGAATGTTTTCACTCGTTGATCTGGAAGCGTTCTCCCAAGACAAAATTTTCTGGAGCCGACGGTGTAAAACTTTCTGTGTATGATGCTGCCATGCATTTCAATTCTGGATATAAGACTGAGTTGGAAGTAATGCGGCGCATGAACATCATTCCTGGAAGATTTATGGTTGCTGGTATCAAAGAGAGGGATGAATTAAGGATTAGTGAGAGCCTTCGACAATCCACTCCACGGGCAAAGCAGAGGCGAAAGTGCTTGCGAGGGGCCAAAAAGAAAAAAGAGGATAAAAAAATTAAAAAAGAAGGACCAACATATGCTCCAGGGGACTTCTAATTAAATGTAAGTTAGTTTTTTTACTATTTTTACAACACTTTTATTGAAAAACATGAAAACAAATCTTTAAACTCAATTTCTGAGGAATTGTGTTTTTCTCATATAATGGTTCATTCAAACGGTGATTACGTATCAGTAAATTGGTATATTGTGATTATTTTTTTATCATCATAATCTATATACTATAGCAGATGTTTTGACAGTTTTGTTTTTTCTTTAAAAGTAAAAACTTAATTTTTATGAATTTTTTAAAGTTAAAATTTCAGAAAAAATCACGAATTTTCATACTTTGTTGATACAAAAAATCATAGAAAAAAAACTAATGGGTTTATCAACTAAATAAAACTGTCAAAACATGAAGAATAGTATAAGGATTGATTTCCAATAGAAATTATCTTATTTTATTAATTTGAACATGTGTAATCACCGTTCAAAAATCATGCTAATTAGCTCATTAGATGCTAATTAGCTAATTATAGGATCGTTTGTTATGAATTTTTTTTTTAAAATGGGCTAGTTAGTGTATCTTACATACATTGTGCAAAAATCAGATTTTTAAACTGAATATTAAAAATTTTTTTGTCAAGTGTATACGTACGCCTTAAAGTTCAGTAATTCAGACATTGAACCTGTAGGGTGCTTTTCCCTCTCAGCACGTACTCTGTAGAACTACTTTCTTTGCGATAATAGTCTTGCTGCAGTGAAAAAAACTTTAAATTAACTTTTTTCAAGCATCAAAACTTAAAATCTGTAAAATACTCATTTTAAAGCTCATATTTTCCTATTATGATACATAATTTACGTTTAAGTCATATGGGCTTAGAATTAAAAGGTTATTTAACTTTTAAAAAGGAGACATTAAAAAAAGTTTTTCTCAAAGTTTTGTCCCAAGCTTTAATCAACACTACAAAATTTTATACTTAGTGATGAACAAATATTTTTCTTTGATGATATATCCTCTATATATTTCTAATTATTGTTCCAATCTTTTAATCTCAATATTGAGCATAAAATCACATTTGTTATTGAAAAATAAGTGAATAGATTCAAATATTTTCGTCTGTATTTAGAAGAATGGGAAAAGCCTAAATAACTCTTCTGTAAAACTCACTCTGCTAATTTTTATTTTCTTGAAACAAATAATTGATGCAAAAACCCTACTAAATAGAGAAAGCGCAATTCTAAACTTCAAAACACAACTTCATCCTTTCGAGTGATTTACCTTTAAAACTTCAAAACATTATTTCACCTACTTAATAATTCAGCTTTTTTACAGGACTCCAGAGACACTGTAAATTCAGATACAAAAAGCTCGGGACTTAAGACGCGATTCCCTCGAGATTGTAATAGATTAATATTCATTTGAACTCCGAAAGTCGTGAGGAAAATAATTCTAATGAGAATGCTTTACACAGCTTTGCTTTCCCTTTTATCCTGGGAAGCCCGTCATGAGATGTTATTTAAATTGATACGCGATTTGCATAGCAGGTTATTAAAATTAAGGCAATTAAAAATCGAATCCGGAACTTCGCCTTGAAAACCACGAAAGCATTTACATTTTTAACGAGGAACTGGGAAACCATTAGGCTCGTAAATAGATTATAAATCGCGTGTTTCTGTCTGAGGAAGACGACCTTTCGTGACTAGATATTTTTCGTTGGGTCTAAATGAAATGTCTGTGGAGTGAAAGGTAATGAATTAAATTCAAGAGATCTAACTTCTGAATTACCGCAAAAATTTCACGGGATATTCGTGTTGTTTACTTTATTATTTTATTTTTTAGCTTGGAAATTTCAAACGGTATGCATTGTGTTCTGGGTAATTATTAAATAATTGTCTAACAATGCCAACGGAGTACGGAGTTGTAAATCGCTATCGCTCATTGTTCTGAAGATATGTTTTTAAAATTTTGTAAATAAAACGAATGTAAATAAATGTTTTTCGTTAACTCCAAGTTTTTATTTTGTACCAGTATTTCGTACATTTTTTTGGCGCCCGAACAGGGACGAAGCAGCACATAGAATGGCGAGTATTTTTAAAGTAGGATTTAGAAAAGCCGATTTGCAGTTCGTCTTAGAAGAACTTGGAGTTAAAGTGCCGGAAGATTCCACTTTAGCGAAACTAAAAAGCTTGATACTGGAATGCGATGAATATAAGCAGGATCCAGAATTTGTGAAATCGATAATCGAAACTACTGTCGAGGATAGAAAGAAACAAGAAGAAGAGATACTTCAAGAAAAGAATAAGAAGGCTGCAATGGAAAAAGACGCAGCTAGAATGGAAAAAGACGCAGCTAGAATGGAAAAAGAAGCAGAGAAAGCTAGAATGGAAAAAGATGCAGAGAAAGCTAGAATAGAAAAGGACCTAGAGAAAGCTAGAATGGAAAGAGACGTAGAAAAAGCTAGAATGGATCATCAGCTTGAAATGGCTAGAATGGCTCATGAATTGGAAATGGTCAAGGCTCAAGCAGGAATGGCAAATTCAAGTACGGCGATTCAAAGTTCCATTCCTGCCGATATAGTAAATTCAAGAAGAAAATTTACGTTACCGAAACTAGAGTTTAGGCAATTTGGTGATGATATCAAAGAATGGTTGCCATTCTGGAGCCAGTTCCAGCATATAGACGGTGATGATGAGATTGCCATGGAAGATAAGTTCCAGTATCTAATACAGGCCACGGTGATTGGTTCCCGGGCGAGAGAAATTGTCGAAAGTTTCCCACCAACGGGAGATAATTATATTAAAGCTGTGGACAGTCTCAAATCTCGTTTTGGAAATGAAGATATGCTAGTAGAAGTATACGTAAGAGAGCTTTTAAAGTTGATTATCAATGTACAGATAAATAGAGCTTTTCCACTTACTTCATTATATGATAAACTGGAAACATATTTAAGAGCTTTGGACACTCTTGGGGTAACTACAGACAAGTGTGCCTCTGTCCTTTACCCAATGGTGGAATCCTGTTTCCCTGAAGAATTTTTAAAGGCCTATCACAGAAGTACTTCTTCCACTCCTAAGTTAGAGGCAAAAGAGAGACTGAACAAACTGATGGAGTTTCTTAAATCCGAAGTTGAGGGGGAAGCCAGAATAAATTTAGCTATGGATGGATTTGGCCTGCAGAAAGCTGAGGATAGTAAGCTGACCAAAAAGAAAAAGACTGGTTTCGAAATTAGTAAGAATGTTACACCATCAACTGCTGCTGTTTTGCACACCGTTTCTCATGTAAGGGAGCAAAAGAGAGGTTGCATATTTTGTGATGGAAAACATAAAAGTGCAGACTGTTTCTCTGCACAAAAAATGTCTTTGTCCGAGAGACAGGAAATTCTTAAAAATAAAAAAGGGTGTTTTTCATGTCTAATTCCTGGACACGTTGCTATGAGATGCAGAAATTTTATTAAATGCCTTCTCTGTGGTCGGAAACACACGACACTTATGTGTGATAATTTGGAAAAATGTATCAAAATGGCTCCCAAGGAATCAGCACCATCAACAGAAAAGGAAGTTAATATGACGAATTTAAACCAGAATCCGAAAGTGTTTCTACAGACTGTGGTCGGCAAGCTTGTCACCAACGGCAAAGAAATGGATGTTCGTCTGTTGATTGATACCGCATCTCAGAGATCATACATCATGAATAACGTTGCTGAATCAATGAAATGTACCCCTGTAGAAGAAATGGATGTGGCTCATTCCCTTTTTGGTGGTGTAACTACGGATGTTAGAAAACATAAGAAGTATGAAATTAGAATTTCACCCCTAAAGGGAAAATTCTCATGCAAGTTGGAAGTCCTGGGCCAAGATGTAATTTGTGAAAAGATACTACCGGTAAATAAAGGTCCATGGCTTGAAGAATTAAGAAGTTTAGGAATAGAATTAACAGATGTTAGCCAAACTTATGAACAAGTACATGTACTAATAGGAGCAGACATGATCGGCAAGTTATTGACTGGTCAGCAAAGAGTCTTGTCTAATGGAATGGTAGCAACAAACACACATCTTGGATGGACCTTAATGGGAAAGGTACCTCAAAAGGAATCTGATGAGGAAAGTCTCTCCATGTCAGTAATATCACTTTTCGTTCAAGAAGCTGAGATGGCCAATCTGTGGAGACTAGACTTAATTGGAATTAAAGAACCCATTGAGAAGAAATCAAAGTTAGAAAAAGATATTGAAGCCGAGGAGCATTTTCTTCAGACGGTGAAAGTCAATGACGAAGGAAGATACGAAGTTAATTTACCATGGGAGGAAAATGAGTCTTTTTTACCAGACAACTTAAGCTTAGCACAAAAAAGATTGGATCGCACTACTGTTCAGCTGAAATCCAAGTCTATTTATGATGAATATGAAAAAGTTTTTGAGAGCTGGCTTCGTGAGGGAATCATTGAAGAAGTACCACTAAATGAAATTGACTTACCTGGAAACTACTTGCCTCATCGACCGGTAATCAAAGAAAGCAGTACCACTCCCATTCGGCCAGTCTTCGATGCTTCTGCTCATATGAAAGGGCATCCTTCACTAAACGACTCTTTACACTGTGGACCTAATTTGATAGAACTCATTCCTGAGGTTTTACTGCGTTTTAGGGAAAGAGAGATTGGAATATCTTCAGATATAAGAAAAGCGTTTCTTCAAATAAGTATCACCAAAGAAGATAGAGATTTTGTAAGGTTTTTGTGGTGGAAGAATGAAGGAAAGAACACCCATAGAGTATTCCGACATACCAGAGTGGTTTTCGGTGTAAAGAGTAGCCCGTTTCTTTTGGCCTCAGTCATCAGGTATCATATACAAAATGACCGAGACTTTGATGAAGATTTTAAGAAAAAGTTGTTACAGAGTTTTTATGTTGACAACTCTTTGACCAGTGTTGACACATCACTTGAACTGACAGAATTTAAACAAAACGCAATTGGGCTAATGCAAAAGGGAAATTTTGAGCTTAGAAGTTGGGAACATTCATATTCTAAAGATTTGCCAACAGAATCAACCATCTTAGGTTTAAATTGGAACAAAGGTGAAGATATGCTCAAAGTCAACATGAAGTGGTTAACAGAAATCAATATTGATAAAGTTACTAAAAGAGTTATTCTGTCTACAGCCCACCGAATTTTCGATCCCATTGGTTATACAGCTCCAGTAATGATTTGCCCAAAATTGATGTTACAGAAAACTTGGGTAATGGGTGTGGACTGGGATGACGAAGTTGGAGACGACCTACGAAAAGAATTCCTTCAATGGTTTAGGGATTTAAAGAAATTAGAAGAAATAGATATTCCCAGATGGATTCAAGTGAGTTCAAAAAATCAACAGAAATTGTCTCTACACACGTTTTGTGATGCCAGTAAAAATGCCTATGCAGCAGTAGTTTTCTTGAGAATTGAAGAACAGGATAGTGTTAAACTTAGTCTTTTATCAGCCAAATCTCGTATCACTCCATTAAAAAGCGGAACCATTCCTAGACTCGAGTTAACCGCTGCATTGGTGGGAGCAAGACTTGCAAAATCAGTTTTACAAGCTCTAGACTGGAAGGATATCAGACAATATTTTTGGAGTGATTCAACAACAGTTCTCGCTTGGATCACTAACGAAGAGAACTGGTCAGTTTTTGTGAAGAATCGCACAGATGAAATAAGAAAATTGACTGATATTTCCTCTTGGCATCATGTCGCAGGAAAAGAGAACCCAGCAGACCTTCCATCTCGAGGATGTTCTCCTAAAGTTTTGAAAGCTATGGAATGGTGGGAGGGGCCAGCATGGTTAAAAGAATCAAGCGAGATCTGGGACAAGACAACCACGATAGATATCAACAACGATGAGGAGATTTTAAAAGAGCGATCAAAGTCAACCTGTTTGCTGACTAAATGCAAGACATCAACCAAAGACAACTGGTATTGCCGATACTTCTCAAAATATGAAAAGATGATCCGATTGATAGGCTGGATTGCAAGATTCATACATAACTGTCGTTCCGTTAAGGATAGCAGAATCAAAGGTGAACTAACAATAAGTGAATTAACAAGAGCAGAGGTGATGATCTTCAGGATAGTTCAGCAAGAATCTTTTCAAGGAGAAAACGACCAGAAACTAAAAAATCTATCGGTTTACAATGATGAAAATAATATTCTGAGGGTTAAAACGCAAATCATCTATAGGAAAGACACTCACAATTTTAGGAAGCCTATTCTACTACCATCAGATCATGAAGTTGTTACTAGACTCATTCGTTTTTACCATGAGAAGAATATGCACTGCGGTAGCCAAATTTTGATTAATGCCTTAAGAGAAAACTATTGGATAGTGTCTATTAGAAGATCTGTAAGAAAGATAATTTCAAACTGTGTCATTTGTAAGCGATTTACTGCCAAAGAGGTGAAAAGTGTCCCGGCTCCTCTACCAGAAAATCGAGTACGTGACGCTGCTGTTTTTCAAGTAACAGGGATTGATGCGGCGGGTCCCTTATATTTGAAAGGAAATCGAAAAGTGTGGATTATCTTGTTTACCTGCGCTGTATTCAGAGCTGTGCATTTAGAGCTGGTGTCAAGTATTTCCACAGAAGCATTCCTAATGGCCTTGCGTCGATTTATAGCAAGACGAGGCAGGTGTTCTACTATTTATTGTGATAATGGCACCAACTTCGTCGGGGCAGCTAACATTTTTCGTCTTATTGATTGGAAGAAAGTTATGAAACAAGGTACAATTGATCGCATTGAGTGGAAGTTCAACCCTCCGACTGCGGCATGGTGGGGTGGTTTTTGGGAGCGCCTGATTAGAATGATGAAGGATCTTCTCAAAAGAGTTCTTGGTAAAGCTTATCTCTCGCATGAAGAATTGACCACTATATTGTGTGATTGTGAAGCGATAATAAATTCAAGACCCCTCACCTATATCACAGAAAATGATGAAAGCAGTTTAACTCCACTCACTCCATCCATGTTCCTACAAGATATCAGAGAGTGTACAACTACTGACTTTGATGAAGCTGACAATAAGTCTCTGAATAAAAGAGTTCAATATCGACAAGCCTTACAAAAAGATCTTCGCAAACGTTTCCGTTCGGAGTACTTAGGCCAACTTGTCCAACGAAGAGCATCCAAAGAAACTAGACCAATTGTTATTGGAGACATAGTCCTAATTGGCAGCGATAACACAAAAAGAATTTCTTGGCCTTTGGGAAAAGTCATGGAGCTTCTTCCAGGAAGAGATGGGAAGACAAGACTTGTTCGAGTACAAACAGCTAAATCGCAGTTACTACGTCCAGTACAACGAATCTACCCATTGGAAGTTTCCCCTTCAGAGATCCCAACAGCAAGTATTTCCCATAAGAGTTCCCTCGAGATCAAAGCAGCCACTGACAATGTAGAAGCCTCTAAAATAATGATTACTAAAGCTGACCGAAAGAATCAAAATTCCTGAAAAACTGACTTTATGAACTTTAGGGCTTTAATATCTATATTTGGGTTATTCCTGAAAAACTGACTTTATGAACTTTAGGGCTTTAATATCTATATTTGGGTTATTAGGGTTTTTTTTTTGATGATGTTCTGGGTAATTATTAAATAATTGTCTAACAATGCCAACGGAGTACGGAGTTGTAAATCGCTATCGCTCATTGTTCTGAAGATATGTTTTTAAAATTTTGTAAATAAAACGAATGTAAATAAATGTTTTTCGTTAACTCCAAGTTTTTATTTTGTACCAGTATTTCGTACACATTGAATTCAGAAATTTTACGAGGATATGAATGAATGTGCGAACCAGCAACAATGCTTCATTTCCGTAACCACAGATGACCGTTGGGGTTATCTAGAGATCCTGTATACGAGAGAGAGAGACGACAACTCGGTATAGCTCGCAGATCGGTAAACAGCGTTTTCTGTTCGCCACAGGCGGAGTTAAGTTTCTCTCCATAGGATTAGCATGGGACGCGAGCGAGACAAGCGGCATGATACAGTTTGGACAGAATTTTACAGTTTTAAGGATGAGCAGATACGCTTTAAGCGAGTTGTCGCCTCTCTCTCGTATACATGATCTCTAGGGCAATCCAAAGAAAGTATATTGAAGTTGTCATGTCAAGCAACGAAGATGTTACCCAAGTGTAGCCGCCCATTAGCAATAAAAAACAAAATGTCGTTTATTTTCAAATAATTTAGGTTTAATTTAGTTCAGTAATCTATGTCATAAGGTATTATGATGAGTAATCTTTAGTTTTGGTACAATTATTTAATTATTTTAAGCCACGTTATAAGGATCTTCCAAAGAAGTTGATGGAAATAGTCAAATGATCAAATCACTTGAAATGATCTAATATAACGAATTATATAATTAAAATTACATGGTATCTTGTGTTTCAACAAGTTCTCCTTTACCTGCACAGTAAAATTTTTAGAGATAAAAACAAAAAACATGACCAAAGAGCTTTAACTCTACACCTTTTTTCTTTAAAAAAAATGCGACAGAAAATCGCATTCAGTGATCGCATCCAGTTTACGCTAGAAAACGTTGATGGAAAACGTGAACATACATTGTTATTGGAATATGTTTGATGACCAAGATGTTAAAAATATCTTCTGTGCATTCAAGCGTGAGACGTGGAATAAAACAATAATGTTATGTGCAAAGTTATTTCATTTATATAACAATTTATTAAGCTTACAACCGTTTGATAGCACTTACTACGAAGTAATGTTGCCTGTTTTTAAGCGAACTATTACACACCCAAGTGTAACATACCCTCAATAAAAAAATTACTTAAAATAAACTATTGAAATCATCATTTTCTTCGCCATATGAATTAAATTTTACAAACCATTCGAATCAGTTTTCAATCTTAATAAAAAAATAAACCTAAGAACTTATTTATGGCAGTATTAATAAATAAATATGTTAAAAAAACACATCTCCTTCAATAGGTGCATTCAATGACTCAAAAACCTCATTTTTTAAACGTCGCTATTAGGAAACCTTACCTTGTTATTTCACCAGAGAAATAACCTCATAATTTGAACGAGCCTCACTCAAGGGAGAACTTCCAACCCTCCTAAGTTCATTAGGGATATCGAAAGGAAACAAAATTAGAAATCGCTGTCTGTGTTTTGACATTAAGTAACGTATCCATCTCAACGGTCGGCGGTTGCAGTTACAAGTAATGAAGCAATTTAAAACCGGAAGGCTCTCTAACGAACCCACTTAAGGCAACGGAAATTTCGGGGCCCGAAACTGATATTCGAAGGTTTATTTTTGGTTTGGTTATTTTCAAAGTAATCCAGTGGCAACAAATTGGATGTTTGCGATATCGCTTAATATCGCCCGCTTTTTAATGCGAGGGGTGTCTTGAGGTAAATTCGAAGCATTTCACAAGTGGTTCGGAGGTTTTTTTTCTTTCTTGTTTTGTTGAATCGGGAGTTGCGGATTTAATTTATTTTTGAGGAGGGGTTGTCAGAATTGGATGTTTCGGAGACGTGTGAAAATTCGTAAGTAACGTCAGATGCAACATTTTGCAACTGATTATCGGGTTTTGAAATACTACCATTAGAAAAAGTACTTTCGAAGTTGAACGTGCATGGGTTGTTAGTAGTTCCGAAAGCGAACTAACGGAAATTTCTGCATTTTGAAATGGTTTAAATTTAACATGAAAAGCATGAGGGCTTAAACTTTAATAAGCACCTATGAACAGACATACTAGAATTATTTATGAAATAAGTTTCAGTAGGGTAAAGTTACCGTTTTGTTTTCGTTATGCAAAAGTTGAAAGGTAGGCATAGAGAATTTAATAAAAATCAAAACTTTATATTAAGTGTTTTTAAATTTAAGTGTTTGGTTAAGAAACCACCCGCCAATCAATTTCTAGAATACTTTGTTGAAAAAATACTTCGTCTATAAGAAAAAAAAAGATTAAGTGAAACCCTAAGCTTTTAGCTTGACTAAATTTTGGTCCCAGGTTTTGTAAGGCGTTCAAGGAAGAAATACAAGTTTCTATATTTCTTCATATTTTACAGGAATGATGCTCTGAAATGAAGGAATTAAAGAATATATTTTAATACATATAAATTCAACTTAATTTTTTTAATGCTTGATAGATTTAATTCAGCTGAATCATGATGAAAAGCAGTAAAGATAATATTCCTGCTCCACCAAAAATAGAATTAATACTACAAAAGGATCCCGATAACACTGATGTGAAACAATAAACCTTAGATCATTTGAAGATTTAACAAAAGTGGTAGAGGTAAACGTTAACATTTCTATTAAAATGTATAAATAGCGAAGTAGAGTAGTTCTGAGGAATTACATTAAAAGAGTATTTACAATACCAAAGATTAAACGAAGTAATTTATTTTAGGCATCTAAAACTATAACCTACCACTATTCAGCTACATATTTTATAACTTTCCGTTACCCTTTCTTGGTTAAAACATTCACTAACTCTCCCTTTATTTTGTTTCTCTGTTTTACTTCGTTTTCTCCTTATATTTCTCTCTCTTCGTTAATTTTCCTCTTGCCTTCTAGTTTTCTCTGTTTCTCTCTCTCTTACTCTTACCTTTTATATCTGCCTCGATCAGGTGATTATTATGGAATACAAAACAATCCCAATAATAATAGAGATTTAAAACTTCTTTTTCAAATTCAATAGGGAATAACAAAAATGACAAATTTTAAGCATTTTTAAGAGCAACAAAACCACCTTTAAATACCCATGCTCACAACAACCAATGGAATCAACAGCTTTACACGCGATGAGCACAAAGCCTCGTACTATAGTTCTCAGCGAGACTAGAGAGGCGTGTAAATGCCCTTCACTCCCTATGGGCGTCCTAGGTGCTGACGCATATTGTTCTCCTAACTCTCGCGTCCTGTGGACTCAATGTGCGCTTTGTTGACCACCAGTGCCCTTTAAGAGGACACAGAGGGACCGATCATTGTTCTTTGTGTGGAAGTAGGACATAGATTGGGTTCAAAGCGGATATTGAAGAAAAAATATAGATTTTACTTTTTGTATGAAATTAGATTACCATTTGAGACAAGTTTATTGATATTATTTATATTAATTAACCTTAAATTCCTATGAATGCCCAGTTAAGTACTTAATACTTATATTGATGAAAATTCACCCTTATTAGCTATACCCTAAATTTCTCAGTAAAGGGGGCCCGGGAAACAATTTTGTAAAAAATTTACTAATTAACTTAGAATTTTGAAATTTTTTATACTGAACAACCATCTAACAACTAAGCAAAATTAAGCAAAATCACATCAGAAAAGTATTCAAAAATCTTTTTAAAAAATTAAAAATTGAAAAAATGGGGTCATTTAAAATTGATATAACTCAAAATATTATTGATAAATTTTCAAAATATTTTCACTAAATCAAACAGAAACATATTATCTTTATTTTGGTCAAGGCATTTTAAGAAATATTAATTTTTTGAAAAAGTATGAACAATTAAGTAAAAAATTCTTAAAATCTTTATGCAACTTTTTTTTAAATTCATATTTTAAAAAGTAAATAAAATTTTAAATTTCCCCACAATAAATTAAAGTAAAATGTTTAAAAAGTATGTATTTCAAATTTCAGTTCTTTAGCTTGAACGGTTCTTGACTTATATCAATTTAAAGATGAAACAGTGAAAAAACACATCATAGAAAAAAACGAATTTGAAAGCTGAAAATATCATGCTTGATTACCAAAGCAGCCGGCAACAAATGATTATATCTCCTGTTCTATTTATGATATAAGCATAATTCAAACGTCATTTTAAGCAGAAAAAATAGGGTTTCTTTTTGAAAGCAAAAAAAATTTTTGAAAATCTCACGATTTTTGTGTCCGAGACCGAGAAGTAAGTTGGAATAAGTAAGTTCAAAACCATAAATTTCTTTTTTCAATGTATATGGTTAATAAACAGTACTTTTTAAAACTTCCATGACTGCATAATTTACTTAATTTGGAATGATTCTGAAATTAAAACTTTGAAAGATAAAACCTGAAATACCATTCAGAAACTTTTTTTTAAATGGCCCTTATACCTAAAAGTTTACACCATAAAGTTTCCCACCATTATTCACGAAAATGTGTGAACAGTGAATATATTACTGACAATGGGATAAATTCGAGAATTATTTTCATAATTCTCGGATTTAATACATTCATTCCACATAATCGCAAACATTCCTAAATAATAAAACTTAATCTCAACTAATTATACTGTAAAGGTGCAACCCTAAAGTACGCATGATAAAAATGATATTAAATCATAAATTATAATAAATATCTAAAAGATAACTGTTTCTTAGAAATCTAGCTAACGATAGTTAAACATAAACAGAAATATTTATAAAAATATGCCAGAATATAGCAGAATTACACAAAATATTAATTTGTACTATTTCGTCAAACTCAGTTATTTTTCTAGTACTTACTATATGTCTCACAGCTAATTTGTACCCATAAACAAGATTAGGGCATTCGTTTTGAACGTCAGAAGAAATACGGCTATTGTTACGTATCATTAAACATTGAGATCGCAACAGGAGGACATTTTAGGAAATGAGCAATAAGGAAATGGAAATGTCATCAGCAAATATGTATGTATTCTTCCTAAAAGACAGAAATAAAGGTCGTTGCATTTGTAAATAATTGAGTCTAGTATAGTGCTATGTACATACAACACACATATTTCGGGATTAATCAATGCATATTTCGTCTAAATTATGAAAGATAGTCATGTAACTAGCAATAAGTAATTACACAAGAAAACAAGTAATATTGAATGCTGGTATAATAAATTAATATTTAATGTTAATTAAGATCATTTTATAAAACATCTGAAGAGAAGTTATATTAACCTAAATTTTTTTAGCTAAGTATTAATGCAAGTTTACATATTTCTCGTTATAAATAAACTTCCTTATTTGAAAATTAGTAATTACACATGCTTTTTTAATTTAGTTTTGTTCAGACATTATTTTTTATGTATAGAGGAGAGGAGGGTATTATGGAATACCCTTTATATATTTAAGAATAACTCTAATGGTTTTTTATAAAAATCCGCGGAATCATTTTAAGTACATACTATAACTAATGATAATGAAGGGGCAATGGTCCAATAAATCAGCATTTATTTTTTTAAAGCAAGAAATGTACTTTAAGAAAAAGTAACGAATGTAGGGTAATATGGAACAGTTGGATTTACAGCTATTGAAAACTAATTAGACCTTATAGAACATAGTTAATCTTAACTATAAAAATTTATTTAACAATTTACGTTCAAATGTTTTTTTCATGAGTCTATTTACAATAGTCACAAACATAATCGTCTTTTTCTGACCCTTTGCTTATGGAATGTTCCATAATACCCGACAGGCCATCTTGTACTATGAACCATTTTACTGACCGATAAAACATGGATTGCTAAAAAACGACTGCAGTATAAGAAACTATTGATCTTTTAGTGTACATTATGCTTAACTACAAAATCAAAGTCTCATAGTTACTGGTAGGTTAAAAGGTTTGAACATTTACCGTCAAATACTTTCGAAAATCCTAAAACACACTTTGCTTTGCTGCGACTGATCAGACAACAACAAGAAGCTTAACTCTTTACGCACTGCATCATGGGGGATTTCTTAAGACTTTCGTGGCATTGCAACGTGATAGCAGCACGAGGGGGAGTAGAAACTCAGGTGTTTCATATTACCCGACTATTCCATAACACCCTCCTCTCCTCTATAGATAACGTATAACAACCAGATTCGCTTATCAAATAAAGCTTTTTTACCCACTTGCCACATTACTCCATTCAATATTTATGACAAAAAAAGGGAGAACAATGCTTCCCTGCATTGTCTGAAGTCGTATGAAGTCTGGAAAAAAGCTCGTAAAAAATAGTATTTTTCTCCAAATTTTAATTTACAAATGACGAATGAAATTATCGGTCGTCTCTAGGGGTTTGTATCAGCCTTTGTCCAGGAACAGCTCCTAAAATTTCGTATATTCCTGATTGCGATTGTTTCAAAGAAAAAGAACTTTGCAAAAACGATTCCCCAAATGTACGTCCCTTCACCAGAACTCCATTTTAATAATATATTTTCCAAAGACATAAGCGAATCCACGCATCAACCTCTGCTATGCAAAAAGAACCCCAAAACAGGTCAGCTTTCGGCGAAGATTAGAAGATTTTTATCGCCTCCTGATGACGAAACGAAAACTCAAATTTGCAGACGGGAAGGAAAAACAAGGGCCAAATCCCAAACGGACGCAAAATTGATCCATATTAAACACCCATTTAGCCTTATCCCTCGCCAACACTTCCTGCTCAGGTTCTTGACAACTTTAATCTTTCTCGCGAGGGAAGGGCTTTCTTTCGACGCTTCCACCCTGATTAGGGCAGAATACGCCCGGGTAGAAACTCAATTTAAAAATTCTAAGTCACCTTTGCGGAGTTCCCTTTTCAGCACGACTATGAAAAATGGATGAAATTACACATTTTTCGTTGTAAGATGGAAATGGTAGATTAGAAGTTTCTTGTAAAGTTACGTGATTTTGTTTGAATAGATTTTCGGGGATGGCGTTGTATAGCAGTTGTAGTCTAGTATTCTCTGCTAAACTGCCATTGAATTGGGAAAGCAAAAATGAAACAAGTTCACACTTTTATCAAAACTTGCTGGGATTTTATATTATGTAAGTTTAAGTAGTGGTTATCTAGTCAAAATTTAAAGTTAGTAAATTTTGTGAATGTTAGCAAATCTTCACTGATATTATAATCTTCACTTAATCTTCACTGATCTGAATAATTTATTAGGCAGTCAAATAATTTGAATTTATACAAAAACAAAAAATTGCTATTTAAAATTAGGAGCTAATAATATTTATTTTTATTTAATTCCAAAGTAAACGTCTCGTTTTGCATCAAAGCTAGTTCAATGCAAAACTTTTGATAAAGTAAAACACAATAACTTCAACTAAACAAATAAAAACTTCTTTGACCACAAAGTAAAACTTGCCTAATTTAAAAAAACACACAGTTTTAAACAAGCAGTTATTTAAATATTTTTCCGAAGAGTTTCAAGATTAATGATTTATCACTCAATTTCTTTTTCATACGGAAAAAGTCAAAACTTAACGCTCAAGTATTATCACTACTCCCCATAAAAACTTCACTTAACACCAAATATTAAAGCATTCGTTTCTGGAAGCTTCAACGGCAAAAAACGATAGCGAAAAATCTTCACCTGAAAAAATAACTCTTCATCATCAGCCGATACTTCAAAGGGAACGCCGCCAAATTAATTTGGAATCACTTAGTCGTTAAACAACATCCAAATATCACTAAAAATCACTTTCACGCTCATTTTTTCCTCCTCCTCATCGCAAAACAACTAAACTCTTCTTCCGCTTGTCCGGACCATTCGCCGATTCTCGCGCCCTTTTTTGTTGTTCGTAATTCCCCTCTCATTTCTCACGTGATGCATCGGCGGCCATTCTTCCGGGGGATCCAGGGGGGAAGAGGGAAATTGGGGGAAACGAAACATTTTTGGAAGCGATTCATCATCACTGGATGGAGGGAAATGCTAGGGGAAAATAACGCGGATTCCCTTTTCCGTTGTTTTGGTGAATGGATCTCGTGGAAGGAATTGGGGCTTCAAACAGACCATTGGACAGGGACCATTTATGTTCCCTAGAAATACGGAGCATTAATTTTAAGTCTTGGAATTGTCTTTTGGAGGATAATACCTCTAATAAAAGAGGGCGCAGCTATTTTTTATCTGGTACATTTTAACACATTCACTTTTTAACTATGCGTACTTATAATGTTAATTTAATATCGTTATCATCTAAATACTTTATAAGTTTCTGTTTCTGTTTACCCTATATTAAATATTATTAACTAGTTATTAAGTAGTGAGTGTACTAATAATCTGGTATTAACAAATACTTATTACTTTTACACTTTTAAAATGATTATTAATACAGTATCAAAATATACGTTCTTTGAAAGAATTAAATTTAATAAAATAGCAATTGATTAAATAAATCATAATGTAAATAGAGCGTTGAGTGCAGCAACTACAAAACGTAATGCAGCAAATGAAATAATTAAATTAAAATAACTTAGATTAAAAATATTTAAAACTGTACAGGGTGTTGTAACAACTTCACCCAAACTCTGCGCATCCAGATTCTTTGCATGGAGTTCCCACTTATAAATTCCTAAAGAACTATCTACGACCTATAGTTTTCCAGAAAATCACAACAGAGGCATAACGTTACATCTTTTTACATTAAAATTTTTTTTAACGTGAACACGGTTATTTTATTTTGATAGGTACTCTTAGATGTTAAAAATATCTATTTTTTATACATGCGTGCACTATGCAATGAAAAAATTAAGTTTTATTAAATGTTTTTACATACATTTTTCGAAAATTTACTGTAGTAAAGCATTTTTGTGTTCTTCCAGCAAAGAATCTTACTGAGCAGATTTTGGGAGGACTTCTTGAAACACTGGGTTATAAATAAACGTCTTTAATAGCAAAATACTTATGATTTGCTATATCATTACAATATCGATATGGAATTGACTTATTTATTGTTATTAGAGGTTATTAGCTATTGTATACACTAGGGTGGGTCAAAAATATTTTTTTCACATTTTCCCAGGGGCACAGCAACAAAAGGGTGCCAAATGGTCTCAAACTAACATGGGTAAAATATTATTCGATTATAATAACTCTTTTTGCCTCCGGATTGGCTTCAAAGTTTCGATTAATATAGTAATTTCATGTAAAAATGGAGGAACGAAAATCAAGTTTTACCTCGATTGCACAAATACGCCATGAATATAAATGTGGACAATGGTATAAAAATCATCATTGAAGACTATAAAATAATTATAAATGAAACCAAAGTAGAAATACTTGAGTTGTAATACAACCATATTTCGAAATATCTCAATGGTTAGAACTGGCAATCAAAAATTTCTTGCTGGAATCATTAAAATGTGCGAAACCTTTATTGTCGGTGGAGTAGGATGGTAAAAACATTAACATTTTAATAAAAATGGATGTGTCAGAAAATGGGTACCTTTTTTGGGTTATAGGTTTCAACCCCAAGGAAAACATTTGGATAATAGTTTAAAAGTTGGGATTTCCTTGAAATTTCTTGGCATATCAGGAATAGTCCATCCCAAGTGTCCCCATATGATTCCCTAATTTCCAAAACTAAATTAAAACCACATTTTAAGAGTCAAATTTTAAAATATTTTCTTAAGGTGAGCGGTAGATCCCAGTTTTCAGCATAAAGTTCAGTATTATCCCCTAAGTTTTTAAATAAGTTACATTACTTTTCAAAACTTACTTGTAATTATCCTTAACAGTTAAATTTGCGATATTTAAATTTTTATGAACGCATAAGGGAATGCTAAGAAGCTATTTTGAGTCAATCCTCAAAGAAGTATAATTTCATGGGCCTGGGTTTCAGTCTATTGCTATAGCAAAAAATTAGGTAAATCATGACTGAGCGAATCATAACTGATATAACCTATGAACAAACTATCCATTCGACAGTAAGGAACTTGCATGTGTCAGATTTTCATAAACATTCAAGTGTTCCGTATAGTTTTTTGTATTTTAAAATTAAATATTTTGTCGATTTTTCAAAAAAGTGTACAATTAATTAAATATTTTAATTTAAAAGTCGAGAAAAAAACACGTGACTAAAAACGCGAAGTGTGTTTGCGTGCACAGTGGCGTAGAATTCCATCGGGCCAAATTGCAATCAAAATTGAATTTTTATGTTTTAGTTGATGATTTCTTTTTTCTGAAGTATCTGATATGAGTGTTTTAATAAATATTTACCTTCTAGACACTTCTGGTGACGGTCAGAAATCCAAGGCGAACATTTTAGGCGAAGTCAATACATTGTGACGTCACTGTGCATGCAATTCGTTTTCAGGCGCTTCGAAAAAGGCGATTTTTGATAATTTTTTTTTGCAATCGAAAAATTTCTTAATCGGCCTCAAATTTTGTGTTAATGGCTTATTTTTGCGTGAAGAATAGATTAAAAAAATATAAAAAATCATGTAAGTTCCTTATTGTTTCAACACATTTTTGTGATCATATTTGGATCCCAAGACCAGCCAGTGAAATAACCGTCCACTGAATTTCAAAAGCGCGGTATATTTATGAAAAATACAACTGTTTCTATTCTGAAAACTTAAAAATACTGACCAAACTTGCTGGAGAATGTATAAGAACTACAAATATTTAAAATTTGTACCACTGACTGTGTACCACTGTTTGTGGGCAAAAAAGAGATTCATATTCTACGGCTCTTTTGCAATATGATAGCACATTATATTGCCACTTTGGCAGTCTTTTTTGTATTAATAATGCATGAAGGTGACTAATGTGATTAAAATTGCTTTTAAATACCCTTATTTGTGAACTTAAAAGAGATATCGACAAAAATTTAATTTATAAACTTTTTTAAATATGAAAAATTACATATTTTTGTTCTATTTGAGGCCAATCCGGAGGCAAAAAGAGTTATTATAATGGAATAATATTTTACACATGTTAGTTTGAGACCATTTGGCACCCTTTTCTTGCTGTGCCCGATAGAATTTGTGAAATTTTTTTTCGCCATAGGAAAATGACCCACCCTAATCCTAATGACAATAATCCGTTTCCTTCCTACAGATTACAGATGTAGGGTAACAGGTGCCACAGGTACGGCTGGTTCACGCTAAGTAGGCACTTGACAGTAAATATTATTATTCACTTAAAAAATCAAGATTTTTCACAAAATATGTAGGGCATGTAAATTAAGTCATTTCACTAAAAAAGTTTCAGATTTCGCCAGTCAGTAGTTGACTAATTAGGGTTTAATGAGCTAATTAGCATGATCTTCAAACAATTATAATTAATATTCAAGTAATTAAAAAAGACAATTTTTATCGGATATTAATCTTTACACTGTTTTTCATATTTTGACTGTTTTATATTTTTGATAGACCCAATAATTTGTTTCTTTAATTTTATTAATATTAAAAGCACAAAAATTCATCATTTTTTCATGAAGTTTCTATTTTAAAAATATTTATTAAAAATATATTTATGAATTAAATGCAAAAAATAACACAGTCAAAGCATCCGCTATATCGTACATATTTTAATGGTAAAAAATAATAAGAAAATACCAATTTTCCAAAGAGCAATCATTGTTTAAATAACACACTATGTGACAAAAACGAGATTCTTCTGAAAAAATATTGATAATAAAAAGTATTGCACGCATTTCCGTGATCTTGGTATCATTTTAAAGTTAAAACTTGTAAAATACTTTTTCAATTTTGTCCGATTTTCGTATACACTAATCAACGGGATACAGTCGTATAGTGGTTAGCATATCTGACTACGAAGCCGGTCGTTTAGGGTTTGATGGATGTTACGATGGATGTTATAATAAGTTCATTCATGAATGTTCGTGCCAAAAGATGAATGAATGTTTTTCCTTTGTTAAAATATATTGAGCGTGTAAGTGCGTGTGTGTCGATGCTAACATTAACTTCATAAATTTACAATTGATTACGTAATTTTATGTATGAATTTAAATAAATCATAAAGAAATTATGCTTCAGTTCTAAGGGAGTAGCAAGTTTAACACTCCACAGTGAAACAAAATTGTAATTTTAATTAATTTTAATTCTTTCACGCTACTATTTGTTAAATTGATTTCTTTTTAAATAAATAAAAGCAGATCTATAATAAGATCTAAAACCTTAGCAACGTTTCTAATTCGATCTGTTTTTGTTGTAAGTAAAGAATAAGCGTTAAATGAAATACCGAAATTAATTTAATCGCATTGAATGTAATGGTCTTCATAATAGGTTTTAACAGTTCGAATTATTCAATTACCCAACGATATGCTGTTTCTTCGTTTAGTAAAATTAAAGAAAACAATAATAGTGTTCCCAATCACACAGCTGTATTTTTTTGTGTTCAGGGTGAGACACAAATATCTTTTCAACATTTATAAGAATAATATAATGGGCGTATTATTTGAGACTAGCATAGTGAAATTTTTAAGGAAGAGTAATGTCAAGTGAAAATATTCAGAAATAATATTTTAATATTATTTATTCTCTGTTATTCCTTGGCGCACTATACCCTGTCTTGGCCATAAAAACCCAATGATCCATCCATCTTTATTATTCCATAATTAAAATTAGGGAATAATAGAACAAAAACATGTTAATAATGTTAAAATTACTAAATGTATCGGAGGAGTTCAAAAACATCATTTTCGTAAAAACGTTTACATTTATTATTATTGCATAGACCTTTTCTGAAAATTGTTTTATTTTTTTAAAAGGTAGAACTGTTTTAATTCATAGTAGTCATACATACTAGAGAGCCTGTATACGAGAGAGAGGCGACAACACTGTATAGCGCGCGCAGATCGGTAAACAGGTTTTCTGTTCGCCACAGGCGGTTCCCTCCATAGGATTAGCATGGGACGTGAGACAAGCGGCATGATACAGTTTGGACAGAAATTTGGACAGAACTGGATGCGCAGAGACACTTTTAAGCAAGTTGTCGCCTCTCTCTCGTATACAGGCTCTCTAATACATACCAGGATGTGGTTAAATTCATATAAATCTTGTATCTTTTGCTTTTATGAACATTCTAAATCAAGGGAGATTTGAATACAGGGCTTTCACAGCGAAGGGTGGGCACATGAAATGATGAACCAGACGAAACTTGAAGTTTTGTTCTTAAAACCTTTAACACTTAGAGCGTAAAAATTTAATTTTTATATATTTGATGAAAATTTTATATAAATTGAAATTTTAGAAGTTAAGTATGTCATATACCATGCAAGTATTTTTATAATAAACAATGATTTTTCGAAGTTACTATGTTATTTTGATTATTCTATCTAGTTCCCGGTTTCATCCGACCTGGTTGGATGAAACCGGGATTTTTAATCGTCTTAAATATGTGATTTTATTATCCATATTTTATTTATCTATTTATAATTAATTATTATCTGCGAAATCCGTTTCCTCCCTACAGATTACAGATGTAGGGTAACAGGTGCCACAGGTACGGCTGGTTCACGCTAAGTAGGTACTTCTTAGGGCATTACAGTGGTCAAGGATGCAAAATCCAGTACCCACCCATAAGAAAAAAAAGATTTTCACGAGTGACCAATATAATTGCATTTTAATAATGTGTTAGAAATAAACAACATGTGTTCCAAAGGATCATAAGGGGAGACGGATATGTATTCTTTTTTTATTATTTTACTCGCATTCTATCACCATTGAGAGAAATTCGAGAAGTTCTCCACCCGCTTTACTCACAGCTCAGTCAATCCAGCAGGTGTGAGAGTAACGGAATATTTTCACTCAGTAATGAAAATAATTTTTATTTTTATTACACGAGAGTACTCCTCATAGTGTCACTGATGTTCCCAGGGAACCAACAACAATCCTCATTTTTTGCGCGTCAAAGAGGATAGGGTTTTATTACTACAAACTACGGTATGCTGATCTATCATGGCATCGCCCTTTGGCATTAACTTACACAAAAATCTCATACTGTAGGTTCCCCAAATCAATGATACGAGGTTATCCGACGACGCCAGCGATATCCTCCGCTCGAGGTTAACCTAAAACAACGAGATAAAGCCATCTCGAGTTATAACACTACTCGGCATTCCACCACATGCCTTCCCCTCATCCACGCGGTCAGTGAAAGGGAGAGTCATCTCCCTAATAGCCCCCTACCCGCACGTGACTCGAAAGCCCCCTCCCCACATCTCTATGCAAATACGACATCCAAAGGCGTTGTTTTGAAAACAATGTTCGGAGAGGGGGGAGGTTAAAGGGTCCAGAAACCCACCTTGTGATGGTTTTTCGGGGGGTCGTAATTTTTCCGGGAAGGCTTCTCAAGCTTTTGGTGTTGTGGACCGAAGGAAAGTTTTCCAACACATTTTTATGGTAAGAAGCCCCTGGATGGTGTTGACTTTTTTTGATGGGTGGGTGTGGAGTTAAGTGGTGGTGTCGGGCGACGTTGTTCTTATTCTTTTCGGCAGCTTTGTGTAGTTTTTTGTGAGGTTTTTAGACTAAGGTTTCGCTTCCTTTGAGAAGCTTGAGCTCGAAAAAAAAATGCAAAATCAACCTTGTGCATGGATAAGTTTTCAAATCAGTTCTTTTCTTTTGCCGATCAAGGTCATGTTTACCACTTTCAGTCCTATCCGCCCCAAATATTCTAAAGGATTCGTTAGCAATTTCGGGCGGAATTGATTCATTGAATTCGGAGAAAATCGATCAATGAAATAAAATTAAGTTTAAAAAATTTATAACAAAGAAAAGGAAAATCAAATCATTTTAGGTACTAAAATTAACGAAAAAAGTGAAATCGCTCGACAATGTTGGTATTATGAGTAGGGCAGAAAAAAGTCGGATAATCCAATGAGTTGGTTTATTGAAAGTTTTACTCAAGGTTTTATAGTAAATCTAGGTAGGTATTCAAAATTAATTCAAGAAAAATAAATGATTAAATCAAAATATACTGTTAATTGGATTAAATCTATTGCTGGAAAAAGCATTACGCATTCAGCTGAGCATTATCTCTGAATTCTATAAGCATTCAGAACTAGAAACTTTTATAGAGAGTTATAATGTCATAAAAATTTGAGCGGTTGTCACTTTAAATGCTTATTTGGAATCAGCATCTGTGTTGCATTATCTATGTTTTCGAATTGAAAATGGATACACGAGACGACTTCTACTCTCAACTTTTCGCTTGAAAAGCGCAAGAATAGGTTACCGGAAATTGAAAATTCAAAGAGATTCATCATGCGAAATCTCAAGGGTAAAAAGTGAAAAATCATCGTCCCATTTCTCAAAAACGATACTTCTGTTTCTCGCTGGATCTATGGGCTTACATAGAGTAACGTTTAAGAAAACCTTTGTAAAACCATATTTATCGTAGGATAAATAGAAAAGTACGTGTTGTAATAAAGAGTTCAATTACAACTATATATATTTTTAATTTTAGATATTTGAGTCCTTAAAAATCCCAAGAAAATCAACCTTTGTATGTTTTCATCTTTATTTACTTTCTTGCAATGGATTCAAGATCAGAATGCCGAAACTAAAAAGATCCAATCTCTAATTTTTATTTCAATGGCTTAGCTTAAAGAATCGCATATTATTTTCTTTTCTTCCAAAAATAACTCCCTGTGTAAAATTACATTAAGCAACTCTAGCTCGAGTGCAATTAAATACTATTTCGGAAAATCATTGAACAGGAATAACTCCCATAGCCATAGACAATAGTAGTGAGCTTCCCCAGTACATTCTCTGGATATATTTTTGGGGGGTTATTTGACACGGTATTTATTTCGTAAGCGTATCGGATTTTACAAATAGAAGCAAATTCACAAATTCAACCCACTACGCATAGCATATTTCCCAATTCCACTTCGTAAGATGTGAATGAGAGCTCTCCTTGGTTTTTCAGGAAATTGTTCGTTCTGATATGGAATTGATCAGAGCCCTGCACGCTCTGCCTCTAGATCGGCTATTCGTACTTTTGACGCGGATTACGATTTGGAGAGCTTTTGAGCGGAAGCGGCTTTCCGCGTCAGCGTTCAACTCGGCGCTCAACATCCGACTTGGAAAAAAAGCGGCGCGTTCGCTAAAACGCGGCTTTTTGGCACAACAGCGGCGAGTTGGCGAGAAAGCGGCGAAGTAGCGAGAACGCGGCGCGCCGCAAAGAGATCGGCAATTCGAAATCCGAGCTGAAAATAAAAATCGGAGTGTTAAGGTAATATCGGGTTACGCCACAAGCAACTATGTGGGCTTAATTTAAGGGATAGATAACCTAAAAAAGATAAAAACATACGGTTTATGGAACTAAACTTTCAGCCTGGGAAAGTTTTACAGTCGAATCCGCTTAATGTGATCACGGTTAATGTTATCAATCGGATAATGTTATCGAAATCAACAGGTCCCGATCATTCCTATTTAATTTAATGTAAACTACATCGTTTAATGGGATCAACTATGAATCATCACTCCGCTTAATATTATCAAAATATTCCCTTTAAAACGACAGCTTTTGAGTTAGAGTTTCATTTTGAAGGTCAATTTTTACAAGTAAACATCTGCCCCATGAGAGCATCCGGCGCTTCTTTTTCTGAAACTCAGAATGAGTAAGATAAAGAAAACATTCCGCATGTATTGAAAGAAAACGGTTATGGGGGTCCGAATCCATGCTTGTGATCGGTGAAAGAAACCACCAAGATCTACGCTTTGCAGATGTCTGATGAGATATTTGAATTTTACTTTGTGTTTAATAAATAAGTTGTTTATTGGAGTGGAAGGGTATAATGAAGTGGAAAAAAGAGAGACCTTTCTATACAAATAAAAATACGAAGTAAGCGATTATTTTATTTTTATTAATTGAACTGTTCTTATATTTTCCCCTTAAAATTTTACCTAGTTTAAAAATAATGTTTTGAGTACATTTATTACGATTACATGATTTTGATACAAACAATCTAGTTACACTTTTTGCTGCTTTTGGTATGAGATCGCTTGTTGTTATCGATCGGATAATGTTATCAGTTTAGTCTCGGACAATTGCGATCACATTAAGCGGACTCGACTGTATCAGCAAAATCACAAAGGTTTTTAAAAAAAATTTAACTTAATGGAAAAAATAACCTAAATACTTATTTCTAAAAAACCAGAGATATATAAAGATAAATAGTTGTTCTGTCACAATTAAACGTTATTCTGTGGTTTAAATCTCAGAACTCGTTTATTTTCTTATTAAATCTTTTATTTTAAAATGCTAAAAGCATGAACCTGTGTGTAAGCTTCTCTAACAAACGCATAGCCTCAGAGAAACTGTTAGTTCCAAACAAAATACTTAGCAACGAGCTCTCGATGTTAGTGCACCCGCGTTGATTCATGAGCGGCGAACTCGGGTGAGCGCATCCGATTCGGATCCAGCGCGGCGATTTGAGCTAGAGCGGTTGATTTCGTTTTAGATCGGTGCAGTAAAGTCGGAGCGAAAGTATGTTTTCCGGGAGCGGATCGCAAAAATCGGATCATCCGCGCCAGCGCGGAACATCCGCACAAGCCGCGCTCAGAAGCGTTCGTGCAGGGCTCTAGAATTGATAGTCGCTCTGGTTGGAAACGGGAAGGGGAAAGAAGGAACGTGGAAACGTGAAGTATGAGTAAAACTTACAGAAGTGTCATTGGCTGTTTTCTGTGCTCTAGAATTCACCTAGTTTTCTAAAAAAAAAAACAAACAAACCATTTTACCTGATTCCTCAACTTCCGGAATGTGCTTCTCCCATTCTATTACAATTGCGCAGGATTCATCTTGGATTCACGTGTTCATAACAGTCATAATAACCAATGACAGTCATCATAACTAAATCATGTAAACAAACCCGATCACCTCCCTCTACCCTCTGAAATATGGTGAATAGCATTTTCCAATCATTTCACTTTCATAAAACCATTGTCACTAGGTTGAAATTCCTAATCACTCCTTACAAAATACAACCTAAAAAAAAGAGTCAACTTATTAGAAAAATGTAAGAATGGAATAATATCTTGCTTTGTTATAAAGCAATCTCTGCCATAATATATCTGGGAATTTAACTTTAAAAATAATGTTTCGACCTTTTACGCTTTCAGTCCTAGCCAAATTTCTCATAGGATTCAATGACGATATCGGGCTGTCCAGGACTGGAAGTGTCAATCCCATAACTAAGAAATTGTCCTTTTGATTATTTAAAACGACACTAGTGCAACTATTCCATATCCTGACCCCTAAGTATATGGGAAGCCGGAATCTTCCCCGGAAAAATTTCGAACTTTAGCATGCCAAAAAAAGCAACAAGACCATGCTTGGTTGAAAATTTCTGCTCTAATCGAGTGATTTTAAATTGTGGTTTGTGAGACCTCTTTCAGATGGTCCCCAAAATAGTAACCTTTTGCCATAGTAATAATTAAGAATTATAGAGAAAGAACGGGGGTTCTGATAGTGAAAATAAATTACCACCATATTTGTAAAGGTAGAAGCGTTATGTTAAACTAAAATATCCTTTGTAAACTGTTAAATGCAAATGTTCTTCATTAAGTATATCTCTCAAAGGAAAACTTGAACTTCTTCATGAAACTTGATGAGTCTTAATAAGTTCCCCATCATAAACTCCATTAATTTTTTACAAATTATGTATAGGAGAAAAACTGACAACTTCATTAATTCCATATTTTACTTTATAATATTGGGTTGTCCCATAAGTTCTGTTACTTTTTACGAAGTTTTGTCTTTGAAAATTTTTTATGAAAAACTGGTAATAGGTGGAGATTTCAAACAAAGGGGATTTTGATATATGCATATTTATGAACATAATGTGTGATTTTGGTAGTTCTCGTGATATTATTTCTTTTCAAAATGGCAGTTTGAAAAAAAGACCAAAAGCGACGATTTTTGCGTAATTTTTTTCTTTTGTGTAAAAAACTAGGAAGAACGCATAATTCATGGCTAAAAAAAGTTTTACTGTATATTCGAAATGTTAAGATTAAGATGTCATAGTTTCAAGGTGATTCGATAAGTTTAAGGTAGGAAATTTTGACTTTAAAACTTCATATATTGGCAATTTCACGTGTTTTTTAAAGCACACCTATTGTTTTTCTAAGCAGCTGGTATGAAACAAATTAAAGGCAGATGTTTTTTGAACCATAATGCTTGTTTCAACGGTTTAAACATAGAAAGCCTCTTTTCATAATATCGTTGAATTGATTTATTTCTGAATCCCAACGATTTGTTTTTATTGCAGTGTTTTCGTATATGAATCAAATAGTTGATTTGTAGCGTAAGTTCAGCGAGTGTAATTCTGATAAGCTAAAACTTTGCGCGCTTGCATTGTGCGCACTACTTTCTGAAGTTAAGTTCAGATATAATTTAATATACTGCATATTTTGAATATTTGGTTCTTTCCTAAGCTTTTTTACTGATTTTGATGCTTCTTTCGTGAAAATTTCTGTGAAATGACTAACATTACTGAGGTAAGCTTTTTGCAAAAGATGTTATGTTTGAGACCAAAATTTCCTAAGTTAAACTTATCGAATTATCTTGAAACTATGACATCTTGAACTAAACATTTCAAACTTACAGTAAAACTTTTTTTAGCCATGAATTATGCATTCTTCCTAGATTTTTAAACAAAAGAAAAAAATTGAGTGAAAATAGTCGTTTGCGGTCTTTTTTTCAAACCACCATTTTGAAAAGAAATAATATCACAAGAACTACCAAAATCACACATTTTATTCATAAATATACATATATCAAAATCCCCTTTGTTTGAAATCTCCACCTGTTGCCATTTTTTCAAAAAAAATTTTCAAACACAAAACTTTGTAAAAAGTAACAGAACTTATGGGACAACCCAATACTAATAAGACTTTCATAACTTTATAAAACGGCCAGCATAACAAATACAGTATTCACAAGAATTTCGTTTCTTACTATGTGGTCCGCAATTGATTTAAATAATAAGGCATAAAGTGGTCATTGAGTATGAGAAGGTTGTGAATTTTCCCTTCTCTAAGACACAGACCTAATGAACAGTCAAAGCCACACTTCAAGAGAGCATCAAACCGAACCGTAACATCCAGCACAGCGTACCTCATACATGACGTTAACTTCCCCTAACCCCCACTATTCTCTTAACCCATGACACCTTCCCTACCAGGCTTTCAATGCTACATTAGAGCCAAGACACACTACGAGCGACACTAGTCGCGAGATCGATCAATCTCCATAAAAAAGCATGGAGAAAGCCTAGTAGCGGGAGTCTCAGGCTCAACTCTATGCTTTTTCCCTTATCTTGATTAATGGGTCGCGCGGTTATAAGCCGCGCAGTGTGTTTTGAGCCTTACATCACTCCTCCATCCATCCATCCTCTGATGGGTTTATTAGAGAGGAAAACCGGTTTTTTCCCTTCCCAAACCGGTTTTCCCTCATTTTTCACGCGGCGTATCGGCAGCCTGCTAATTGTCGCGCAGATCACAAAAGGGGGCTCGACACCGATCGCTTTGTTCCGAGGGGCAATTAGAATTAATTTTGGGGGACGTGTTCTTTTTTCTATTCGACGGAAGCGGTTATGTCTTCCCGGGGCGGTGGCGTAAATCACGGGTAATTAATTAATTGGGGGTGATCCTACCCCGTGTCGCTTGATTGGAAAAATTGAATCAGAAAAGTAGAGGATTCTTTTCCGGTGGAAAGATTCCAGAAGTCTTTATTGATGCTTTTGATTTGAAATGCAATGCAGTGCAGACTCGATTATCTGACCTTTGATTAACCGAGTTCGGTGGATTATCCGATCATCGGCCTGGCGTAGTAGAGTTATCGATTGGCGTTTACTCCTGTCACAACAGGTTTGATTTTAAAAATGGTACTTCTAAATATTTTACTATTTTTAAAATAGTTTGGTGTTCACGATCACGTACTGACCTAGTGGTTAGGGTATCTGACTCAGAATATTAAGATTAATAATGACTGAGAACGTCTGGGGCTCGAATCCCCGTTTGGGGATTTATTTTAGTTTCTGTTCTTTTGAAATGAGGGAATGTAACCCACCTGTAAAAAGGTTTGTGATATCGAATGTGTGTGTGGCGCGGGTAACAGTACCTCACCTCCCCGGTATCGGTCCGCAGTTGTGCGCTTAATAACGCTGAGTAGGTACTTCCTAGAGCAATTTATAAGTCAAGGATGTTTAATCCAGTACCCCTCAATTTGCAAATAAAAGTTAGGTATGTTAAAAATATTGTTTTCCTTTCTCTTTATAATGATTTTACTAAAATTTCCACTTATACGTTATTATATTTCGACAAATTATAAATGCTTTTATTAGAAATAGAATTACAAAATTTATACGTGAGAGCAGAATTTGATTTTTTAGAAAAAAAAAGAAGTGCCGGAACAATAACCTCGTATGAAATTAGAGAAGCAATTTCTGAACCCCATTCCTTATTAACGTTTCAATGCATAACTCCATCGTTAAGTCTTTCTTAATTTAATTTCAATTTTTATTCAGAAAAAAGCAAGTTATTTAATGAAAACGCGGTTTTTTAGTGCGATAAGCTGTTTGATTATTTTACATCCGTAACAATATTTTACACTTTTTTTCTGTTATGGTGACCTCATACATTTCTTATGAACGACTTTAAAAGTTTCGGTTTCTTCCAGAAACTCATAAAAAGTAGCAATAAAGAAATAAATTTTACATAAATTAGGTTTTGAACGTTTTAAGAGTCTTCATTGAGAGTTCTTAGAAAAGGTGAGAAAATAAGACTATTTCTTTGAAATTCTAAAACATGGATTTATTCCTCGAACTGAATGTATTTCTTCAACACTGAATTAGGAAATGATTTCTTGGTAAAGCGGAAGCAGTTGTGTTTTGAATTTTCTATTTAGCTTGCATTTTCTCGGAAAACATGGTTGAAACAATTACGAGAATTATAAGATTTGTGTAAAAATATAAGAAGTAAGCCAGACTCATTCACTTAGAACTGAGTAATAAGAAAATTAAATGCGGTAAAGGGTGCTACTTGATACGGATATACGAAAAAACCGCTCAATGCAAAAACCGTTCAATAAAAAACAAAAAAATTATTACCTGTGTAAAGCCATGAGTTTTTTCTTGTTTTTTGAACGGTTTTTGCATTGAACGGTTTTTTCGTGACACCCTTGATACAACAAGATTGGAACTCATTTTTTGTGTAGAAAAAATTACTTATTCAGAAGTTTTTTTTTCTAAAATCATCTAATGTATCAAAGTACCCGCCATCAAAGTGCACCAATTTACTTCAATGATTATTTTTAAACAAAAACCTTTATTTAAGAAAATAGGCAACTGTTATTTAAAATTTTATTATAGGTAGGAGACAAGAATGAACTAGAATTTACAGATCTATGTATTCAAAGTAGAATAGCGAAAGGAAGATTTTACATTTTTACTTTAATTTAAAAATTAAAGATTTAAAAATTTACTTATATAAGTTTTTGACGAAAAAAATTAGTTTCTTTTATTAAAATTTACTGACTTACTGTTGAGTTTACCGGTTTCAGATGTAATATTTATGCATGTAAATGGTACCTTAAGAAAAAATTTGATCTAAATAACGTTGAGAAAGTGTATAAGTAAACTTTCAAACCACATAACAATTTGAGGTAAGACATATCTTTTGTTTTAAGCTTCCACAGACAATAAGTATTTCATAAGAATATTTTTGAGTACTTCTTTAAGAACAACATATTAAAATTTGAAAATTTTTGAAATTTAAAAAAAAGTACAAAATGTAATTACCTTTGCTTTAACAACAAACGTCATTAGAACTAAAACAAATGTTCATTTTTAAAAACCAAGGATAATAAATACTATGTTTAATTAAATTAATATAAAACTGAATTTGTGTATAATTTAGTTTGTTCGGTTATAAAAACATTATTTCTATATATCCAAAACAAGTTTTAAAAAACATGTTCCTTTCAGTGTTTTTAAATACTGTTTTTTTTTCTTACTTTTTAAGCCCGTTTGCAAGTAGATATTTGTGATATTTGTATAAAATAAGTCTGGAAATATGACAAACTTTCTATTAGAAAAGTGTGTATTTCGTTAACCATTTCCGATATCAATATGATTTTTCCTAAATATTACTTCTAGTTCCATATTACTTTTTTTGAATATCATACTAGAGTACTAGTTAACCCAGCATCGACAAATCTTTTGACTCCTTTAATACAAAGGTAGGGAAAAAGATGAGCCCTGTCTGTTTTTCAAAGAAAACAAACAATTTTTTTTATCTCTGAAGATATCCAAGAATATTCTTGCATAGAACATAACATTGATGCGTTATCAATATACTTTCCACCCTGGCTCTAGAGAAGAAAAAGTATTTTTGGCCTGACATTCAAAATTACAGTTTTCGGAATGTTGTTGGAGAAAATGATTTTTCAGTTTCCATCTCTGCAATGCCATACCCACGAAAAATGGTTTCAGGAGACAGCGGTCGGATCTATTTTTTATGTTTTCAATTTCCTTCTTGTCATGGCTTTATCTGGAAATCTTTCTCTGCCACAATTGGCCCAAACGGTTTCCAATCCTAAAGGTGATTTCGGTGTGTTACCACTCCTTGTTTTCACTCTAAAGGTCAATTCGAGTATCTTTTTATTGGGGGGCTGTGCTGTGGGTTTTTGTTTTTGAACTTAATATAGTGTATAGAAAGAGGGAAAACCCATGATATTCAACTTACATATTTAAGATTGGATTTGGGGGGTATTTTTTCGCTAATATAGGGGAAAGAACCCCAATCCCTCAATAACCTACTAAAATCAATCTTAAAAAGCAATTCACTCGCACTCTGAAATATCTTATTAGATCATAAAGAAATTTATTGATATATTTTAACAGTTTGTGAAACAGTTGGTTAAACGCTTTTGATAAATCAAAAACTATTCAAACGATTTACGTAACTAAAATTATCAGAATTCTATAATTATCAGAATTATTAATTCTTATTATCAGAATTTGTTAAAATAATAGTTGTCTGGTATACAAACTATTTAGAGAACCAAAAAATTTATTCTTTGAAAGGAAATGAAAGTTGTTTTAACTTTTTAAAACGATACTGAAAAATCGATAATGAAATAAAAAATTTTATCACACCATCCATATAGTAATAATAGTTAAACTAATACGAAACGTCACCAGAATTAATTTTATGGAATCTTAATAAGTAAAGAATTTTTTATGCTTCTCATGTTTTTGACGCATGCCATTACAAGTAAACGAACTTTGAAGCATCCCAAAAAACTTTAAATTTAAAATTAACAACAATGATTCATTGATAAAGAAAATGCGGCTTGATCCCTTCCCAATAATTATTGGGAAGGGATGATAGCATTGCTTCTACATTTATTTCAATCTAAACAACTTAAATAATGTGAAACGCAAAGTGTTTCATAATATAAACATGGAAATTTTTTGAAAGTTATTTTTTAATTTCACAAATGAAAAATAGCTTACTACTGTCAAGATAGAGGACAGAAGATCTGGTATAAATATACTAAATTTTAAAAATATATTGGCGTATCAATCAAGGAACAATATAAATGGGTTACAAGCTTGAAAATGTAAATTCATAATGAATAAACTCATTTTAAAAAAAATAAAGTATAACTTCTGCACGACGACCCCTGCTCCCAATATAGCAACCCCTATGTTACAACAAGCGGTAGTAAAAGTACGGATTGTTTTATCATAGCGATAATTTAATTTTGACTCCTATAGTAGTCTGTTTGTTAAAACGTATGCTGTTGGTCCCAAAAAGGTCGCTCAATCAAGGTTATTATACTCATTACCATAGCGGTTTTCATTGGAGAACCGTTAAAAATTTCATTGAACAAAACTTTTATTCAATAGACTACTATTATCTCTCTCAACAGTAGTTGATCATCTTCAAATTCCACTCAATACCGGCTGTGTTCTTCGAATTCAAAGCTCAAAGGGCGGACCCTACTGATTTAGGGCATTATTGAAATGAAGCCAAAGATAAATCTGCCGGTGACGGTCATTCCAGAGCAGCCTGTTTGGAATGTAATCTTGTGGAATCAGGCTGTGTCTCCTCGGTACGATTGCAAACATTAGCCATTAACGATCATTACAAGGTTCTTAGCATAAGCCTCAGCGGACATTAGGTCTGCACAAAGAGATTTGGGTCAACCGAGTTTCACATGGCATGCCTGGGAGAAAGATGTGTAATGAACTTAATCGCTTTTCGAAGGAGAATATGAGGCGCTAAGAAAGTATGTGGATCCCGCAGTCATTCATTCATTCGTCAAAAGAAAAAAGGAGCGGTGTTTCTTTCACTAGTTTGGCAGCAACGCAAGACTGGGAAAAAAATTTGAAGCAGTGTTTTTGCTTTGAATAAGAAATGGAGAGTTTCAACTTAGAAATAAAAATAATTAGACCAAATAAACTATTGTTGATTTTATTCTTTAAAGTTTTGTATACCCTTGATGGTTGCCATCTCCCCCCCGAAATTGAGTGGAACATCCCGTTGCTATAACAATCGCCTCATTAGTGTTTGACGTTAAACGTTTTTCTCGTGGGTGTCGGAATATGTGATTTCGAATTAAGTAAACCCTACACCTCCATTTTTACTCTAGTTTTTTAATCATCCTGTACGAATAAGTCAATGTGTATTATTTAAAAATGTGTTAAAGAATTTGCCAAATGCTTAAAAATTACTGTTTCATTAAATTTCTTTAGGGGCGAGCAACAGCGAAATTTGACGCATAGTAAACACCGCTTAACTTCAAATGCATTGAGGTTCGGCAGTGCCTTCGTCTCATCCGGCGGCAAGTCCAAAAATCCATAACGATGGTTGACGCCTCCGGTCTCATTCTCGAGGGCAATTTCCTCGCGAAGCTCCAATTAATAAAGTCATTAATCCACTTACTCGAGTGAAGACACTCGACGACAAAGGGGAGAATATTGAATCACCGCGCCAACTATTTTTCCTGCTCTCTCTCTATCTTGCTCCTTGGAGGTCGTTGAAAGTGTTGGCTGCTTGAATGCGTGTGATGTATTTTAGTTAGGAGTTAAGTTTTACTCTGATAATTTCTATAGGTTTGCATGAAAATCAAATATAGTCGACTCCACTTACAGTAATTACTGATCACATTTGTCCAAGACAAAATGATAACAATATGCGATTGATAATTATATATAAGCTATTATATACAAAAAAAAGAGATGCAATCAGTGTTACTCGAGTGCTTGAATTAAAATCACGACTGTGTAGTCTTGATTGGAAGTGTTTAAAACGATTTTCTAGCATGTATTTCGCAACAAAAACCTTCTTTAAAGGATATAGAGAGGGCATATAACACGACCAAATTAATGACTCTGTTTGTATATTTATGTATTAAAAATGATCTCCAAACGATGGCTTTTAAGGAATTTTACCAAATTTTTATAACAATTAATGATATACGGGGTGTCCATAAAATAAGTAACCCGATTTAAGGGCCTCTAGAAGCCAAACCGTTCATCAGAATTGTATGAAATTTTGGTGGAAGACGTTTTGAGGGATGGGGACGAGAATGGTATGGGGTGGGGTAGTTTAATTTTGTCAGTTACGGTTAAAGTGAAAAAAATTTTTAAAATTCCCGATGTAACCCCCCTTTTTTATTTGCTCTATGTGATCCCATATGTGAAAAAACACAAATAGCGTTGAAACGGTACCTCTAAGTTGAAAACTCGCTCCTAGAGAGACAAATGAAAACAGCTATGAAACTATTATTTCTGTTCAAGCTAGACTAGTGAATGGTAAAGAAAATATGACTAGTGTATCCAATTAATAAATAACAATAAAAACTAGTGAACTTACTAGCATACTTTGATTTTACTAGTTTTTATTGCTATTTCCTGATACACTAGTCATATTTTCTTAACAATGCACTAGTCTAGCTTGAAAAGAAATAACAATTTCATTGCTGTTTTCATTTGTCTCTCTAGGAGCGAGTTTACAACTTAGAGGTACCGTTTTAACGCTATTTGTGTTTTTTTTACATATGGGATCACATAGAGCAAATAAAAAAGGGGGGTTACATTGGGAATTTTCAAAATTTTTTTCACTAACCGTAACTGACAAAATTAAACTACCCCACCCCATACCATTCTCGTCCCCATCCCTCAAAACGTCTTCCACCAAAATTTCATTCAATTCTGATGAACGGTTTGGCTTCTAGAGGCCCTTAAATCGGGTTACTTATTTTATGGACACCCTGTACTTATCACATAAAACAAAAATTTTTTGTTGAAATAAGTAAAAGTAATTGGTACCAGTCAATTTCGATAACATTAACCGCGATCATATTAAGCGGAGTCGACTTTAATAGAAATCTCGGCAATGTCAAGGATTGGTATTGTCCCTAATTACGTAATTATAAAGCAATAAAAATATATTGTTGCGAAGTACTATATCACAGTATCAAATCATCATTTAGAAGCATATCTACCAACTATTTTAAAATCAGTAATGAAATTACTTTCATGATCTGCAGCTTTTAATTACCTTTAATTTACTTCACCATTTAATTCAATAAGTTTTTTCAGTTTTTTTTTTCAAATGTAAATTTACAACATCCGAAAGAAAATAAGATGAAAATTCATGAAAAGTTACAACCGTTAGGCTAAGCGCGCACTAGAGACTTTAGTCACGGTGACAGAGACAAAATTATCACCCTGGCTATTGCAAGAAGCTAGAGCGCGCGCACAGGCGACGAGACTCTTGGCCCAAGAATCTCTCCATAGAAATGCATTGCCTTTGAGTGACCTAGTGTTTATAGTCGCCGCGACAGAAGTCTCTAGTGCGCGCTTAGCCTTAAAAACAGCATCAGTTTACCATTAAGTTCTCCCAATCATATCCAAACAGTTAAACAGGACTAAAATTAAGATCCAAATCCAAACCCCATTCATTTTCTCAAACAACAACTAAAAACAACGCCTTCCGAAGGGTCATAAAACGACGGGTGATGAAGAGCCACGAACCACTTCGCAAAGCTCTGTCCCAAGCAGTGTCCTCGGTCCTCATAAAACGAAGTTCGTCATCGTCATCGGCTTATTGGCCGTCATTAGGGTAGGTGTGGCGCCCACTTATTGAATTAAGGCGCCTTCGTTAATTGAGCGTGAAGCGAGGGCTTCAAGACGCCCATTGTTTCAGCCTTCGTCGTCTCGAACCAACTAACTTTAATAACTCTCTCCTCTTCCTTGGAAATGAATTCATTATGACGTAACGGGAATGGCGCGTTATTTGAACGTACTCCTCATTCGGCATAATATGGTCGTTTAAGGCGTAGAGTGACATAACTCAATTTTTGGTCACTCAGTGTTATGCATTAATCTAACATTCGGCACCGGATTGCCCAAAATAAACGTTTTTGCGGAAAAAACGCACTGTAAAAAAATACGTCACTCTACAAAAAAGTGGTTAATAGTAATAATCAATGAGGGATGTTTACACCGCAATACAAAGGGACCTTCCACCTATAGTCTGTTCATTTAGAATTGGCGCCTGAAACAGGATCAAAAACGCCTAATAACGCTCATCACACAACTTCAGGGACCGATTTTTTACAGTATTTTAATTACTTCTGTTTCGGCTGCTTTGTTATTGCACGAGAAAAATTTTCGATCATAATTACAGTAGTAACTGCATTACGTCTGAGGCGCCAATTCTAAAGGAACACAAGGAAGTATAGGTGAGAGGTCTCTCCTAATCGCGGAGTTTCATCTCTCAATGATAGATATACAGGGTGTTTCAAAATTGCGTTGCACGGCTTTTATTCGGAACCAACCCCTCCTTGGGTCACGGAAGTAAGGTCTACCCCTTAGGTAACTGAGCCTGGAAAATAGACTGAAATGACTTATGGCGCCCCTAGCGGCGAAATTAAAAAGTTTAAAAAATTAATTTAAAAACTAAAGGAGGTAAAGCAAAAACCTCAGTGAGAGTATTGTTGCCAACGTCATGAAGAACTCACTGAAAAAAAATTCATGAAAATATCTTGAATATTCGCCGAGATATTAGCATGTGAAAATATAGCACTTTTTTAGGGGTCAAAAAGAAAAAGTTCGCATATTTGCAAATTTTTTTGATTTTTTGATTAAATTTTTTGTTCTTTAAACTAAAAAAAAACACAAAACTACAAAATAACACTGAAAAATTTGCAAATATGCGAACTTTTTCTTTTTTGACCCCTGAAAAAGTGCTATTTTCACATGCTAATATCTCCGCGAATATTCAAGATATTTTGATCAAATTTTTTTCAGTGAATTCTTTATGACATTGGCACCAATACTTTCATTGAGGTTTTTGCTCTATCTCCTTTAGTTTTAACAATAATTTTTTTAACTTCTTAATTTCGTCGCTAGGGGCGCCGTAAGTCCTCTAAATGGATTCTCCAGGCTCATTTACCTAGGGGTAGAATTTACTTCCATGACCCTAAGAGACGTTGGTTCCGAATAAAAGCCGTGCAACGCAATTTTGAAACACCCTGTATAGAGTCAACTTCTTTCCAACACTTTTGTGTTGTCAATCCACCCTGATTCTCGAAACCCCTTTTTACTGAGATCGCCATTCGTCTCTTGCCTACAAATTATCGATTTGTCAACAAGATAAAATGGAAATACAACTGAAAATTGCATTTGTTTCGGGGATAATTCGATTGCCTTTATCAGAAATAGCAACTATACTGCCATACAACAAACTTTAACGGAAAATTGAAAGTGGCAGTTACGGTGAATCTAAATAAATTTGACGAATTTTTGTATTTACCTTGTTTTATCAACTGTATTCGTCGTAACCGCCATTTCAACTATCTGTATAAAAATGCCGTCTGACCCTATTGTTGGTATTGCTGACAAAGGGGATCGAAGTTAACTCCTTAGTCAGGAATAGCACTTGAAACAATATTACTTATTTTTTTAAATTCTTATGCGCAAATAAACGTTGTTTTTCCATTTTATTTTGTCATCAGCATTGCACAGTGGTTTTTAATCGTATTGATTTGTCCTATCCATTAAATTATAACTGAAAAATTATGATCGTGATAATGCATATAATATTAATCCTTCAAGCATCTTTAAAACAATCTAGGAATTAAACTTGCTAGGTAGGCAATATGTTAAAAGTTAAGATAAAAAGTAAGATAATAGTTTTCCACAGCATTCTAGGCAGTTCAAGGAAGGAAAACTTTGGTAGTTTACAAGTTTAATGTTTAATGACATATTGGGTAACCATTATTAATCATCAATCATCCTCAAAGATATTTTGAAAAAGGGAAATAATCTATTTTTCCCCACGGTCTCAAGTTTACTAAGTTAAATGACTCTTCAATAATGATAAATTTTTTAAATTAAGGTTAACCTTAACAAACATCGCATCAGTTTGATATATTTTATTAACTACAGAATAAATTACTTCTAAATTTTGCTAATAGGTATGAATCACAAATTTTTTTATTTCAGGAGCTGGCTCTCCTAACTTATTTCTTGTCATAACACCAAGGTCCCTAGAGCACAGAGTGTATTTAAAACATTTCTTAAAACAAGTATATTTCATGTCAAAAAATAAAACAAAAAAAAGTTTTCACAAAAATCAATATTGGCAACAGTGAGAGTCCTCGACCTTAACTACAGCAATAATCGATGTTCAGTAAAGCTTATTTGTATTGATTTTAAGGTGAAATTGGTCTTTGTGAATGAGAACAAAAAAATCTAAATTGCCTGGTTCGTAAGCTAAAGTTAACACAATTTACAATACCTTCAATGACAATACTATACTGCAAACAGCAAGGATTTTATTGTCTTGGGGAAATCCTGTTGCTTAGGAATCTTGCTGCTTAGGTAAAAAAAGTTTAACTATGAATATATTCTTTATTTTATAAATTATTTTGAAAACAGTGCAAAGATTTAATTATTCTTAACTACTTTTATATAGTGGTATTATAATCCAATTATTATTTACTGGATAGAAAAAGATACACTGTAAATTTTCCTAGAAAACTATTAGAAAGAACCATGTCAGGTTAAAATAATCTCAAAGATACTATTTGAGGAAATTATTTATTGTTTTGCAAATAAAAAAATCCTCAAATTCTTTTCTTCCTTCTCAACCGTTCTTCCTGTTTTGAAGGGCAGATTTCCGTCTCAAGACAGAAAACTTCAGGGATGAATGAAAGAGTTTTCTTTCTAGAGCGGAAACCTCGATAAGAACCATTATTTAAAAACTAAAATTTAATAAGAGAAGCTTGCATAAAATAGTTTTGAAACCACCGGGTACCTTGGCGATTTTATTCTCGAAAGGACAATAGTCTTGTACTGTTTGAGAAAACCTAATATTTTCAGTATTAACAGTTATTTTTAAACACTTAATGGAAATTGAAAACTATAAATCAATTAACATTCTAAGCATTAGTTATACAAACCTAAAACAGAACAAAGTAATTATACAATAAATGTTGAATTTTGATTTACTTGGTAAGGGTATTTTCTATTAAGCTAACTCAGATAATATGTTTTGAATAAATAGAAAATACTCTCAAAATCGTTCCAAACAGGAGCATTCATAATAACTATCTGGAAATACCCCTTTACCCACTTTACAATTTAATCAAAGTGGGGTTTGGTCACAATTGTATTACGTATTTTGTACTTCAAATATTTTTTTAGTTTAATTAATGATTTTGTTAGAGCTGGGTTTCTAAAAACATTTTATGTTCCGTGTGGCTTTCATTAGCACATTTGTTTTTTGAACCCACACTTTGTCATTGCTCAAACTCAAACTGTGGGTTCAAACTGTGGGCGGGGGTTCTCAAACTGTGCGGCACGCCCCCTAGGGGGCCCGGTAATTCCAGAAAGGAGTGCGAGCTAAAGCCTAAATTCCCCGCTTCTATACTACCCTTATACTAAATTTTAAGACTTAATTTTCATAAGAACAGCTGAATATTAACTTTGAAGTATTGAAATGTTCTATAGAATTGTATACTACATTCCATATTACTCCTTGGGGATACCAGAGAAGGAGCTATGGCCTCCCGAGTAGTAAAAACCTTTTTGTGCATCCTAATATTTCAGAATTTATAGTGTCGAAGCCGGGTTGATACCTGCAGCAAAGGACACACTTCAACTCAACTCAATTTAAATATTTTCTGGAGGGAACAAACGACCCTCATAATTTTATTTTTTGGAATCCAGATATCAATTGTAAGGAATGAGAACAGAAAGAGAGCAGCCAAAAGCGTTGTCCTAATTTGATGTAATCCTAATTTTTTCGTATTTGGTATGATTTCTGTTTAAAAGAATGTTTTTTGCAGATACCAAAATGCTTTCGGGGAAAAAAGTAATTTAAAAATATTTGGTTTTTAATCCTCATGAAAAGTGCATCTTATATTGATCTATAAATAATAAGAGATACTTAAACTTTTAAATGGAATATTTTAGGTATTTATAAGTTATCTAATAGCATCAACCTCAATGTTTGTAATATAGGTACTCGATTCACATAAAAGTACCTGAAACATGGGTATTCGGTTTTTAATCTCAATGTCTTTTAAGGTTTTTTAATTGATTGAAAATACAGGCATCGATACTTCGAAATCGAGTATTTTTACGTATTAATAAGGTATCTAATGGTATTAACTTCAATGTTTGTCCTAGAAATAATCGCTTCATAAAAGTATTAAAAACATGGGTACTCGGGAATATAAAAAGTACTCGACAACTAGGTATCGATACTTAAAAACACCTATTTTCCCACATCTCGTGGCAGTGAGACATTTCGCGGTTGTCGAACGATCGGCGTAATATCGAAAGAGCGAAGAGTGATTTCGTCCCCTTTTGGGCCGCTTGCCAATACCACGTGCCAAGACCGCTTTATTCGGGGCATCACGCACAATCAAAATTAGGTACTCTATTCATTACTCCTGCTGCAATAAACACGGACCGGAGAAAAAACGGGCCAGACTCACATAATTGCGAGATTAAAAACGGCTTTCTTGCCGATTGAGTTTTTGCACTTTGGCATTTTAAACACCCTTTCTCCGTCGGTTTGTGTTACGCCGAGCAATAATGCATGTAGTACGTGAGAACAAATGAACCAAATCAGATATTTGAGTAATCGGAAATTTCGCTGAATAATAATTGGATTGAACTTTTACCTAATCTAAAAAAGGATATACAAACACAAAGACAAGGGTAAGAGGCATAAGATTTATAAAAAAAAGGAATTATGCACTTTCGGTTAGGAAATACATATGTATAATTAATTACTTCCTAGTTTTAGGGCGGGTTCGCAATGCGACCGAGATGTCAGGGGAAAAAGGTCGAAAATTTCTTATCGCTTTCCTTATGAATTTAAATCTGGCCTGCCATTGGTTCCTAGAACTATGACGCAGTAGTTACGTCAGGTATTTTATGGGAAAGTTTTAACCAGTCGCGACCGTCCTAAGTAAATTCGTTTGTTTTTTATGTATGTTATTTTAATTGGCCATAGGTATGAATGTAAATCTTGTAATGTGCCGATGTCTGTAACTATCTTACATCACACATATTTTTCTCGCTTATATTCTTACTTTAAATTCATTCGGCTTGTCGGAGTAACTATTTTAAATAAATAAAAATAACTTTTTTCACAGGAAATTTCAGTGATACAATTTGTGTAAAATTATCAAAAAAGGTAATTAATGCTGATTAAAAATATTTCTGACAGAATTGGTAATTTTCCAGCGAGATCTCAGATTAACTAACCTAAAAGGACTTTAAATAATAAATTACCGGAATCAGTAAAACTGTATGCATGATATTCATTCACTAAATAAAAAACCACTCCACAACATTTCGAATGATTCTAAACAAGATTCCACCTGAAGAAACAAATGCAATCCGACCCACAATGGCCAAAATAAACATCAATCCCATCCGTTACCAGATTCCCTGATAAATCCACCTCAAACGATCCCATAATTACGCTACCCCCATATATATTTATTTAAGGGTCGTCCTCCCCTTCCAAATCACTCCCAATCAAAGACCCGAACGCATACTTCTTCTTCTTCCCTCGTTCGAAATTCACCCCTCGAATAAGAGGGGGAGAAAAAAAGCAGCACCAGAGAGAAACTATTTGGAAAGCTAAGCAAGAACAAGGCGATTTCCGAGTGCGAAACGATGTCTAAGAGAACTTTGCGACTAAGAAGAAGAAAACAAGAAGTTTTCGCAAGCGGACTTTTTAAACCGAGGGGGTGATCGCTCCCCCAAAGAGGGGGCGAGATCGATTCCGGAGAGGGGGAGAGATATTGCTCGAAATGGACTTTAGCGATTCGGAAATTTTCGGAGTCAATCGGAAAAATATCGGGTCCCCAAACAGGGGAGCTTTTTGAGTCCTTATGTCGGAGATTTTTTTTCTCCTGAAAAGCCCAACAACATTATCGGTATGGAGACCTGTGGCTTTCGTAAAGTGGTTTTCAGGTTATATAAGTAGAATAAAAAGGGTATGTTGTTTATGTATTTTTCACTAAAACGCAAGTAAGGATACCCCTCGGTTTTTCGCCACGTTGTGTGTGTGAATTCTGGAGAATATTGTAAGGGGGATGATTTTTCAAGTTTCTCCGAAATTTAAAGCATTACTTTGGCTTTTTATGGCACCCCAAAGTGCTATGGAACCCCCCCAGAGATATGGAAATGTTGTAGTATAAATTGCGTAAAAAATTAGTTATAGAAATTTTCAAATGAAATCAGTAAAAAAATTTTAACAATCTGTAAAGAGTGGGGTTTTTTTTGGAATAATTCTTTTAATGTCTAAATAGTAAAAGTAACTTTAAAACTTCAATTTTTTAAGATAAAAATCACCTTCGAATAACTATTTGATTAAATAACACGATATCGTAAAATCCATGTTTTCTCTTAATTTGAAAAGCCAAGCTGAACACTACGCGAATGTTGTTTTTACTGCATTTGAAGTCATAGCAAGGGAAAACAAGTTCTACAGATCTTTGAAAGCTTTGCAGAGAAATGAACATAACGTTATTTGAAAAAAAATTTTTTTTCGTTATTAATATAATACAAGTTAATGTGTTTTGGTTAAAAAATTTAATTATAAATTTATTAAGAGAGAGCACATAGATACAAATTCAGAAGAAATATAAATCTAAAGTGACTGATTAAAATTTTATTAAAGGTTCATCTTTTTTTATTTGATCATGATAAGCCATCATAACCCTTTTAAATCAAAACAGAAATTTCAAGTTTTATAGAAAATATTTTTAACGAATCGCGTTTACTATAAACATATTAAATAATACTAATTAAAATATTAAATTTCAATGAATAAACCTAACTTGAGTAAAATATTTGTTTCGGTACTCTTAATCTTTTACGGTTCTCATTAAAATATATTAAAACTAAAGTGTAAAAATAATTAAGTATTTTATTTTTTATTATCTCTAACTTTCTATCCTTCCAAAATTTAATCCTGTAAATTATTAACAATTAATTATAGAGTTTAAAAAACAAAAGGAGACAAATAATATTTTGGAAGAATCATTTAATGTTTAAAGTAGCATGATGCATGATTAAAATTTAAGATTAACATCATATTGAAATAATAAGTAATTTCTTTTTTATGTCAAATATATTCATATAATGCATATGAATTGTCATTTCTTTAACTCATTTTTTATTTTGTTGGTTTACAAATGAGGTATTCTCACGTTTTGAGATTAAATTTTATTAAAATAGTAGATAAAAAAACCAAGAAGAATGACTTTTACATCAAGTATTTTCGTAGCCTAAATTCTGATATATAATTTTTTTAAATTTCGTTTTTTGTTTGGGCGTGAAAACACTCTTGAATCACAAATCATGCGCTATGAGGTCACATCCAACAGAAGCCCGTTTTCTGATCACGTGAAAACCGTAAACACAATGGTTTTCATGCACTGTGATGTCACACCCAGTAGAAGCCCGTTTTCTGATAAAGCGACTTTACTGGCGTTTTCGCAAAAATAAAATTGAATTTTAAGTTACTTAAAACACATTTTTGAACTTGAAAATCAGAAATTTGGGAATTTTAAACCATAATGTATCAAAAAGTATAAAATCAAGCAAATCCCTCACTCATGCAAATACCTCATTTGAAGAAAAAAATATGAGTTTTAGGTGAAACAATTAAATTTTTGATTCAAACGCAACTAAAAAAAGTAAAACTGAACTGATCCCTGCGAAATTAATATTTTATTCAATCGATGGACACTATCACAGCCAGACATTTGCCAGCCATATCTTGATTCTTTTACTTTCCCTAATCAATGAATTAAAATTACCGGAGTTATTCCCGTCAAAAAGAGGTTCATAGACAACGAATCAACGACAGTCAAATAAAATCCATTCCCACTCAAAACGACATTCTCCATTTAGTCAAGCGAACACCTAGAAACGCGTCGCCCTTACGCAATCGAAACTGGTCCTCTACATTTATTCAAAACGTCCCCCCCTTCGCACAGGAAAGAAGGGGGCGGAGGCACCTGTCAGAGCCCCGGTGTTGAAGGCAGCCGATTCACGTGAGCGGAAACGCGACAGCTCCGCCAGAGACGTCCGCGGCTTAAGGCTCAGGAATAACGCATATGCAATGCCACAAGGAGGGCAAAGCTGCAAATTAAAGCTGGCATTTCTACCTTCCTGCAAAGACTCTAACCTCCGATGAAAATTTTCCGTTGTATCGTAATAATTGCTTTATCCGGAAATCTAAAATCCGGAATCATCCCCCACCCATTCTCAACAGGTTTTCTTATTTTATTTTTTATTTTTATTTACACTCAAACCTGTTTTTGTGCGAGCCTTTTATGTGCGATTTTTTATTTGTGTGACTTTTTTTTGTGCCATTTTTCCCTTCGACTTTTTTGTGCGGTGTATGAAAACTTCAAATTAGAAAAAAATCTTGTATATCTGGCTACCAAGACATAATGGGTCTCATGAAACAACAGTCGTCTCCAACTACATGGTAACTGAAAAAAGTCTACGGTAGGTATAGAAACGGTTTCTCAATTCAGCTGTAGAATGGGTATTGCGTTACAGTACATAAAGAGTTTTTCAATTCAGCCATGCTGAGAGATTTTCGCTACGGTCCTACGCGAAACTTTTTTTATGCGGTCCTAATTCACCGCATAAAAATGGATATTTTAAATGTGCTGCGAAAACTATTTTTATAGCTACTCGCGAAGTTTGGTGCGAAGTTTTTTTATGCGATTTTTTTGTGCAGTCCCTATTCCTCGCACAAAAGCAGATTTGACTGTATTTATTTATTTTGTAAATTTAAACAATAATTTGGTTAGGTTTATAAATTGTTTTTAATTTAGCGCTTACTTACATTGCCAATTTCCTATTTTAATGGAACTGAACAGTTGTTTTTTTAAATCGCAATTTTACTATGATTAAATATACGTTTATTAATAGATATTAGATACAGGTACGATTAAATATACTTTTGCCTGTATAAGGACTAGAAAACTCAAAAACATAACTATTCTGTACATTACTAAATTAAAATGATGTAACAATAACTTAAATATACAATTAACGTCCTTCCGAAAATATTTCTACTTATGTACATTTAACTTATCCCGTTAATCGTGCAATGTAATTTTTAGAACGACAATAAAGAAAAAATAAATTAAGGAATGTAAAGTAGGTCGCGTAAAGATTCTCTAATCAAGTTCTGTAAACAATTCTTAAACGATTCCTTTGTACCTACAATAATTTTACACCCATTAGAGGATTGACATACTATATATATATTCAACACCCCATTCAATTTTTACACACTTTCAGATTTACGGTCCCCAATGGTAACACTGCATTCTAATTTTATTCTGCTATTAAGTCATCAAAAATCCTTTTCCCAAACCCCATTTAAAACATTCTTCGGCTTAATTACTTATCACACTCTCTCGAGAGTGAAAGGCTTTTGAATGAAAAATACAACTCTCATAAAAATGTGTTTGGAAAAGATTTTTCGAAAATCATCGAGACAAGACGGTTAATCGCTTAACTGCGAGACAACATAAACAGACGCCTCTAAGAAAAATTACTTTCATTCAGAAGAGAGCTATTGAGTAAACATTTGCAATGTGGCACTTTTAAAGCTGTGCTTTTTTGTGACTTAACATAATGACTTCATTATTATTGAGGGTAAAAATTGACTTTCTAAGTTTTGAAAGTTCTTCATTTTTAGGCTAGATTAAATGTAGTGAATGAGATGTTACGATAAAATAATTTGCTTGACATTCTGATGTGAAATTTTACCAATGTTTTATATTCAAACCGCCACGAGATTAACTGTTGACTTCGTATAATATTGTGGAGATGGTTATAGAAATGGGTTATTCCACTGATTTTTGAGGGTGAGGGTAAATCCTAAACGCGAGTTATAAAACGTTTTGCGTCAAACCTATGTGACTATCATTTAGATTCGAATTAACTATCTGAATAACTTAACTTTGAATTAACTATGAATAGACCTTCATTTAGATTGAACGTTTTGCATAAACGATGTAGTATAGAATTGGATACTTCTACAGGGTGTCCCAGGAGAAGTGGCCCAACCCCTTTAACTTTTGAACCCCTACAGATATAGCCATGAAAGTGGGGTCTAGGTATAGTTAAATGACCATGCTCTATCCGATGAGATAACTTTCAACGCCCTCTAGCGGAAACTTTAGGAATTAAAATTTTTATTTTAAAAACTATTTGAGGTATGTGAAAAAAGTCAATGACTAAGTTGTAGAGCAGCATCGATTCAGTAGGAAAAGACACCTTAAGCAGAAAAATATCTTGAAAAAAACCCCTAAAACACACGCTAAATAAGGTTGAATTTACGTAGTTTTTACATCTTAAGACACTCCTCACGAGGCGAAAATGAGAAATTTTTATTTTTAGGATTTAAGTAAATGACTAAAAGTATTCTTTGTCCATTAAATTGAAAATTTCTCATTTTTGCCTTGTGAGGAGCGTTTTAAGACGTAAAATCTACGTAAATTCAACCTATTTGAGAGTGCGTTTTAGGGATTTTATTCAAGATATTTTTCCTCTTAAGGTGTCATCTCCTACTAAATCGATGATGCTCTACAACTTACTCATTGACATTTTTCACATACCTCAAATAGTTTTTAAAATAAAAATTATAACTCCTAAAGTTTCCACTAGAGGGCGTTGAAAATTGTCTCATCGGATAGGGCATAGTCACTTTACTATACCTAGACCCGACTTTCATGATTATATCTGTAGGGGTTCAAAGGTTAAAGGGGTTGGGCCACTTCTCGTGGGACACCCTGTATACTTCCCTTGATTTTAAATTCCCAATTTTAAAGGGCATATTCTATAAAAAAAAATTTTCACTCTCTTTATTTTTGAACGGACGAACATGAAAAAAAATTCCATTGAATAAAATAAAATAAAATAAATTTCTAAAAATTAAACTACTCAATTATTTTAGAAGAAAACGTACGTACAGGGTTTCTCTATATTCGTTAAAACTTGTAAATGAACTCCTTTTAATTTATTTTATGAGCTGTGAAATAAGAGTGTTGATTTTATCATATCTTTCTTAATGGTTGAGATTCAAGGCTATTACGGGGTTAGGCCTCTTCAAAGTAGAAAATCTTTTTTTACGTTCTTTAATAATCTATAAATTCTTTAGTTCAAAAGCCATAACTTTTCGTGTATCTTGGTTTAAGGTATCCGCTTACCTTTGAGACCATTTTTTTGAAATACTTGATTTACAAAAATTTTTTTAATTTTTTTTAAATGTACATCAAAACATTGATTAATGCTAAAAAACAAAATTAATTATATTATTTTCTAAAGTATGGGGTAATTAGTGTAAAATTTAAGTAAATTTTTATAAAACCCCTCTCACTCTTGCCCAAAAACTATTACCCCTATATAAATTTCCTTTGGACACAAGTATGGTATAACACTTATCTTCAGAATGGACTATTTTCTAAGATATATTTTGAAAAGTAATTGTTTTAAAGCATAAGATGTAAAGGTAAGTGAAAAATTTCAAAATTTCAAAAACCATTTAACAAAAAACGTCAATAAAAATTAAAAATATAAACTTACATAAAAATCTGTAGTCCATCTGGTTAATAACAATATGATTAATATACTGTTAAAATTTGGAGGGAATATCGTGGATTGTTTTTGAGTAATCATGTAAATAGTAGAGGTTTTTTATGCAAAATTTAGTTCTGAGAAAATTAGCTTTAAAGTTTACATTTGTATACAATCGCACACGACTATCTGTTTTTAAAAATTGCAGTAATTTCTTTTCTAACTCACCTACAAGTAAAATGAAAACAGTTTTGGAAAGATAAAAGTCTAAACTACTTAAAATGTAAGAACCAAATTTTCGAGGGAAAAGTCGAAAATCGTCATTTTAGGGGTAGGCGGATACCTTAAAATTTCATATTGTTTTCCATAAAACGTAATTGTAAACAAACACCAATTTAGAACGATATAAAAATGAGGTTTATAAATTCAACGCCTAGGTGTTTGGTTCTCGTTTTATAAAAAAATATTCCAAAAATTACCTCAGGGTATGTTACACCACCCACGTTCAGTTACTGAGTCTTTCGTGGAAAGGTTCGATAATACTAAGAAAATTTAATTAAAAAGCTTAAGAGGACACGGAATATTCTAAGAAATATGAAAATTATCAGGGTTGAAGTTCTCAGAAAAGACTGCATAAAACAGTCGGTACTTACTTATTATACCGTCAACCGTTCAACAGCCGTTAAATCCAGCGTCACAGCTGAATCACTATCACAGTGAATCACTTGAATAACCTTTTTCGAATTCAGCGGCACGGTCGACAGGATAATACATAAGAACCAAACAGTCGCTAATCTATTTTATATAGCCACTTCATCTAGCTAATACATAACCGAAACTAGAAAAATTGCCGGCGTACTGGTTTAGTGGTTAGAACATCTGACCACAAAACCGTATGCCTGGGGTTCAAATCCCCGTTTGGCATGGATCTGTCCTTGTGTGATGAATGAATGTGGCCTCATGTAAAAAGGGGCTGTGTGAGCTAATGGTGTATGTCGAAGGTAACAGTACCTTACCCCCGTGGCTTCGGTCCACAGGTGTTCATTGGGTGACGCTAAGTAGGTACTTCTAAGGGCAGTTCTGTGGTAAAGGGATAATGTCCAGTAGTACCCGCCCATTAGAAAGAAAAAAAATAGAAAAACTACGGTAAAACTTTTTGATTAAAATTTTGTAAGCAATAAATTCCTTTCGAGGAAGGGTTCTCCATTATACCCATCAAAATACTTACAACGTATTTTTACACGGCAACTCGTCTTTTCAACCCTTCCGGTCCTAAAAACTTTATACAGGATTCAACGGAAATCTCGGACGATCTAGGATCTAAAGGGTTAAACTTTCAATTCCGATCTGTAAAATCAAAGGGGAAAGATTGAATACAGCACTGTTCAAGGTATTTCAATAGAAACACTAGCCGGGCTAAATTACTTTCAAACGTGATTTATTCCCAGGTTTCAATTCATCCGTGCTTAAACCCAGCCTATCTTGAGCGAAACACAATACCGGGGAACCTGATATTTCACATATGTTACGCAAGTACAAATTTCAGCGCCCGTACATTCGCGCGTAAAGACAGATCCGATATCGAGAAGTAGAAAAACATATATATCTCGCGTTATAACTTCTCGGAGCTTTAAAATCTTTTTTTATGTTCCCATATATCTCTCTCTTTGTTTCTTGGGGCTGGAAAAAGCAGCTCATACCTTAACGGAGAATTTTCGAGATAGTTCAAAAGAAATCCATTCTTTTTCTACCGCTGCAATCAGAACCGCTTTGTATGTTTTTTATTCGCATTTTGGAGTTTCTTTAGTGAGATATGTAATGCAGTGAATATAGATAGCTTGAGCTTTTATAAAAAATTGTGAAAATTTCGAAGATTTCGCTTGGTTATGTGCACTTCTCAATAATTTCATTTTTATTTTATTGTTAGCAGTTTTGAAAAATTTAAAAAGGTTAAGTTGTTTTTGAAGCTTTAAATCATTTGAGATGCATTGCACTTCTAAATGAACCCAAATTGTATTACATTTTTATTTCTCTCTCTCTCTCTCTCTCTCTCTCTCTCTGCTCTCTGCTTTAGAATTGTTAAGTATTCTTTAACAAAAATTATCAAGTTACTATAACAATAGAAAAAAATATCCCCGCCTCTTATTTTAAAGATATTGTTTATGTAGTTAATATATTATTCAAATAGTAGAAAGAAAATACTTTCATCCTGTAAACACATTGAATTTAATAACCTATTTTACATTGTAGAACTTGTTTAAGTCTCAGAAGTTATTTAAACACATTAAAAGAGTACTTAAATTTTAAATATTTTTATTTATTTTTTGTGTTTACAATTTGCAATAAATTTTCCTTACAATGACTTAAAAATTTACCAAAATGCAAAATGTATGCTATCGATTTATAAAAATAAAGTTCCTTAAACGATTTCTTGCAAAACCAAATCCCTGGTTTGTTTCACTTAAGATAACAAGCTGTCAGAAAAAATTAGCAAGTTTAAGAACTGAAAAAAGCGAAACAATTCAGAAATAACAAAAAACCATAATTAAAAATTTTTAACTAAAACTCTTTTGACTATCGTGTAAAACTTCGCCCACATTCTTTAAGATGCGTTTCCTTTGCTAAAATATTTTCATGTCCATTCAAACAGTTTACAATGTTTGGAAGAGAGAAAATTTCTAGGTCACAAATTAAGGGGGTATAATACACCCCGTTATTCCCAATACTTCATTTTTACAAGACAAGACATAAAAAGCCTAGGAAAGAAATCCAACATTCTCCTATAAAAAACAAGGCACTGAATTTATCGAATACCGTTCATACGGGAGCGGTGAAAGCAAAATCGAAGTTATTAAGCGATTCCATTGGGTTGATTTAAAAGCTGTGATAGAAAATAGCTATTAGCCTCCAAATTAGTGTCATCGAAGGTTTATTTTGACGATCGCCAGCCACGTCCTCTGCCATTAAGAATGATGGAGACCTCCGCTCAAGCGAAATTGGTGGAAGAGTGGTGTATGAGTCTGCGCACAATGTAGTGTTTCTCAAAGAACCTCCCTCTAAAGGAGGTTAGAGGAATGTCCTCATGAAAGTAAACGGTATAAAAAACATAAAATGAAACCAAAAAATATGCTTCAGAGTTTACATAGGACCTGTTGTAGAATACCGGATTATTTAGCACATTCATGTTCTTGATTTTGTTTGCTTTATTATCACCAAATAGTGACGCAAAACGTTTGAAATTTTAATTTCAGTTCAGATATTGATTATGACAAAAAATTATTGTGCTCCAGAGAGCTAGAAAAAAGAGGAAATATTACACTCAAAAAATTTAAATACATTTATTTTAATTCCAACAATTTTATGCTGAAAAAATGGAGCAAAAATTACTTGTAATGATTATAACCGACTTAAATTTAACAGCACAACTTATTTTTTTTAAAACTACTGATGTGAAGTGATAACTCAATACTTAATAGAAATGTTATTCTTTAAAAAATACTTAACACATTATTTGAGCCCAAAATAGGAAACATAATACCTCATTCAAACACATCATGAAAAAATATTCAAAAAATGATAACTTATTATAGTTCACAACACTAAAACAACTGGCTTAATTTGTCCGATTTTATGCTTACGCTTATGTTAAGCCATTATTCTAAAAACGGTTTTAGACCCCACTCTACGAATAAAAGAAATTCTAATACTTTTACCCGTCATTCCTTTATGATTTCCTAAACTCTTTTAACAATTTATTAAAGTATCAATTCATAGCCTGTTGATAGTAGTATATTTTTAATTTAATCAGACTTCAGACATTACTGATTTCCACTTTTCCAACATATTAACCATTGAAAAATCTTCTCCTTATTTGTTACTCATTCAACAAGTAAATGTAGAAAAGTATTCCACTCACAACAACGTTCAGTAATCAAAATATCTTACTCTTTAATAAACGGGCTATTAAACTTACACTTCGATAACACAGGTTTCAACATTCCCATACAGCTCGAAACTTATCCACCACCCCTGGAAAAACCTCCCTTTTATCGGGAGGGAATAGATTCCGAGGACGTCAATTAGTGGTTGATTGGGGATTCTGGGGGGATTAGGGGTGCTAATCCCTGCCATTCGTTCGGCCATCGGATAAGGGATGGGCCGGGACGCCCCCTCTAATACCGCCAATGTTTCAAGCGAATGGAAAGCACTGGCGGCGAGAGTAGTCTCAATGCTTTGCCTGGGTGGACGAGAGTGTTCTTTACAGGAATAGCCTCAAAGCAATCCGCCTCTATTAGGGAGTCGTAGTTTTACACCTTCTGCACACAACGAAATATATTCATTTGTAAAGAATGGAGGTTGACAGAAAAGTTAGCGTGCCCATCTTAAATGCTAGGAGGTAATGGGAGAGCGACACTCGCAAATTAGTTGAGGATTTCCAAAATAGTTTAAGTTCAACTAATGGATTTAAAATTGTATAGAAAGTTTTTAACTCATATCTTTAAGTGTCGAAGAAAGGTAGGGGTAATAAGTTAAAGATCGATTTTAGTCTTAAAATTGAGGCCAAATATTTCGGACCGATGCAATGGACGTTTTATATGTTTTACTAATAACTTAAGTGTCATTTTTAAAAATATCTTTTGTGATTTTTTTGATGAGAATAAACCTGCTTATTATAATAAAATTATTTTTGAAGAAAAACTAGTGCTTAAACATTGCATGTATGTATGTATAAGCATTAGGGTGGATCGAAAAAAAATTTTTTTGGAAATCTCTAGGGCTTGGGTGGCAAAATTTGTGTATTGGTATCAATAAGACGTGTGCGAAATTTGGAGGGAATCAAACAACTTCTAGAGGTTGCGCATTGAGCTTGAAATCTAGAAATATTAGGAAAATACGAGTTTTGTCTAGAAACAAGATGAGGATAGCAAATACTTTTTACCGATTAATTCTAGCTTAAATATATCTTGAAAGATGTTCAGAAGATAAAAATAGCTCGTAGCTTTTTTTACTATAGCCACTGTTATAGTTTGACACCTTTAAAAAGTATCAGTTAATGACGCAACTTGTAATAGTAGTGAAAAAATAGCTCAAAATAGAGCCAAACTCAGATAATATTCAAACACAAGATTTTTCACCATTTTTCAACTCTATCACGTAAACTTACTCTGGCAGGAAAAATTTTTATCATAATGTGATGAACGGAAGGGTGTTTTTTCCAAGATGGCGGCCAATACCAATGAAAATCATAATATCGTACAAATTTTGATTTAAAAGCAAATATAGCAGTAATTTTTCACAATGAAATTGATTTCTAGGTATTATCAATTCCTTCTGTGGATATTTATCCATATTTAAGTAGACTAGAACCATAAAACCGGAAATTACTTGATCTTCTAAATGGCGGGGATAAAAAATGAAGGGCTATAGCTGATGTGTTTTCCCAAAGTAATGTGGCCATTTCTCAATGTTTAATTCCTTGTAAAACATCCGAATTCCTTACATTTTAAAATGTTTTATGTCACATAAATATGATTGCAAACAAAGAACCGTAAAAGTGCAAGGGCATGATCATGTAACTTATTTTCTGTTTAAACTGTGAAAAAATAAAACAGGGGGATTGAGAACTGATTTTATTCAATGAACTATAAACATGGACATCAAGGAGTCTACTTGGATATGATGATCCAAAATGTGATATTTTAAGATAGAGAAAGAACTAATACTACCTAGAAAACAATTTCATTATGAAAAATTACTGCTATTTTTGCTTTAAAATAAAAATTTGAACAATATTATTATTTTCATTAGTATTGGCCACCATCTTGGAAAAAAACACCCTTTCGTTCATCACATAATGATAAATTTTTTCCTGCCAGTAAGTTTCTTTGATAGAGTTGAAAAATGATGAAAAACCTTGTGTTTGAATATTATCTGCGTTTGGTTCTATTTTGAGCTATTTTTTCACTACTATCACGAGTTGCGTCATTAACTAATACTTTTTAAAGGTTTCAAACCATAACAGTGGCTATAGTAGAAAAAATATACGAGTTATTTTTACCTTCTGAACACCTTTTAAGATATATTTAAGCTAGAATTAATCGGTAAACAATTTTTTGCTATCCTCAACTTGTTTCTAGACTAAACTCAAATTTTCCTAATATTTCTAGATTTCAAGCTCAATGCGCAACCTCTAGAAGTTGTTTGATTCCCTCCAAATTTTGCACGAGTCTTATACAACCAATACACTACTTTTGCCACCCCAAGCCCAAGAGATTTCAAAAAAAAATTTTCGATCCACCCTTATAAGCATGCAATGAGGTATTTGCATGAGTGAGGGATTTGCTTGATTTTATACTTTTTCGATACATTATGGTCTAAAACTCCCAAATTTCTGATTTTTAAGTTCAAAAATGTGTTTTAAATAATTTAAAATTCAATTTTATTTTTGCCAAAACGTCAGAAAAGTCAGGTGATCAGAAAACGGGCTTCTATTGGATGTGACGTCACAGCGCATGAAAACCATTGTGTTTTCTGTTTTCACGTGATCAGAAAACGAGCTCCGATTGGATGTGACCTCACAGCGCATGATTTGTGATTCAAATGTGTTTTCGCGCCAAAACAAAAAACGAAATTTCAAAAATTTATACCTCAGAAACTAGGCTTCGAAAATACATGATGTAAACGTCATTCTTCATGGTTTTTTATCTACTATTTTAATAAAATTTAATTCCAAAACGTGAGAATACCTCATTATAAAAATTACAACCATATTTAAAACAGAAGGAAAATTTAGAATGGGCAAAGAAAAGTTCCCATATATTTACAAAACGAAATTAAGAATATATATTTTAGGGGACTGTCAGTATTATAAGTAATTTTAAAAAGTAGAACTTTAAACAACATGTAAATAAAAATGCAAACTTGAAAACAAAAGCCAAAAGCGTTTGATGCTCGCTGCAGCAAATGACGGTTGTACCTTCAGCCACCGCGTTTTAAAATTCGAGAATAAATGGAAATTTGAATTTGTGGTCAAATTTGAATGTAAACAGATGCTATCTAGTTGCTAACGTGAAATCAGCTCTTTAAAATAATATTTAAATTAATATAATAAATTTAATGTTTTTAGATGCTCAAAGTTTTTTAAGTGCATCACTACATTAATATTTTTCTTCCCCTTTAATTATGATATGATAAAATGAGACATAAGGGGTGAATCCACGAGATTTTGACTTTTTATTTTTGATATTGGAATCTTCAGATCTCAATTCTTCTATTTTTTATAGAATTTTGAATGCAAAAACACCTGATGTTGTACAGTCGCAGAAAAAAAAAGTGAGACAGTTCGCATTGAGAGCGAACTACCGGGGTTAGGATGATAACTTTTGTGTCATTTTTCATAATTTGACTTCTTTTTGAAAATGAAATATAGTTTATGTCCTTAGGGGGCCGTCTACATATTAAACGAAGCACCAACTTTCGTTTTTCCTTTGGGCGACATCAAAGATTATCCCCGATACTGAAAGAGCACCCCCTAAAACCCCCCAAAACCAATTTTAATGTCATTTGGTCCCCAAATAAAGCCAGGAGTGGGGGTTGAAGTTCGTAGAATTTACGTTGAAATCTCGTTTTTTACTTTGAATTCTCGATTTTGATCCTTACAACCATCAACCCCGCACGAGAATTCAACGTGAAAAACGAGATTTCAACGTAAATTCGACGAACTTCAACCTCAACTCCTGGCTTTATTTAGGGACCAAATGACATGAAAATTGGTTTTGGGGGGTTTTAGGGGGTGCTCTTTTAGAATCTGGAATAATCTTTGATGTCGCCCTTAGGAAAAACAATAGTTGGTGCTTCGTTAAATATGTAGACGGTCCCCTAAGGACATAAACTATATTTTATTTTCAAGAAGAAGTTAAATCATGAAAAATAACACAAAAGTTATCATCCTAACCCCAGTAGTTCGCTCAGAATGCGAACTGTCTCACTTTTTTTTCTGCGACTCTACCTTCGGACACCATAAGTGCTATACCTACGGACACGTTCTTGTGGGTGTCTGTAGCTAATCGGCGTTTTTGAATCAAGTTTCATTAAAGTGAATACATTTTAAATTAATTCTAAATGGTTATCTATTTGTCGGCGATTATTTTCAAGTGATTTTTAGATGAAAAATCATATACTTTGTGATCTAAACTACTTTTTTAAATTTTTCATTGTATCTTGTAAAATCTTAAGCACCCTATCGCATTTATGTATGATGATTACAAAAAACTTAAAATTTCCTCAGAAGAAGATATGCGAAAGTTATTATCACCAAATTCTGTCGATCTAATTGTTTTTTTGGATCAGTGAAGTGATCAGATCCATCAGGATGATTGATGAAACTATTACCTCAAATTTCGATCTAAAAATCCCATGTGACTTATGTATTTTTGGTAAAAAATCAAGACTTTTGTCAATCAACTTCGTTTTAATGGTCATTTAGTATCTAAAATTACATTACTTTAAAAAATCTATTTCCTATTTTAAAAATACTTTAAATAGTTTATTATAAGGTAATGCATCAATAAAATTTTTCATTTTTAGCTTTTTTCAATCAAAACTTCCCTTTTTAAGGGTGTCCAGAGATACATCTGGGTCTGTCCATAGGGAGAGCACGTTGTTGTACCTATGGACACAAATTTCGTGAAGTTATTAAAATTAATTAAGAATTGAATTTTAAAGATTTGAGCTAATAAAAAATATTGCCCTATTTGTTAAGGTTAGGATTATAGGTTGGGCACTTTAAATGGTCAAAATGTGATTTTATCTGTCTTAGAAAAATCGAAACGTGATTTTTGTCCAAAGATACAACACTCTCGTCCCCTATAGTTTACAGATGTTGCCACACTAAAACAGATCCAGCTGTGTGATGGGTTGATTGGTCACAAAGTTCTAAATATTGTTCGATGGTTCGAGAGAGTCCACCACATGTTGAATATTTTCATTATACACAAAAAGTAAAACTTTTTTCATCAGAAAAATTAATCAATAACATTTACGAACATTTTTTCATAATAAACAAAAATCAAAACATTTTAACAGATAAATTAATATTGTTGGTTGTAAAATGAGTGTCAAAAAATAAACTAGGTGCGTCATTGAAACAATATAGATAATAGAGTTTGTTAGTTTTCTTAATTAATGTCAAATGAACTTTTTTGAAGGTAGTATATAGGGGAGAGTGTTGTACCTATGGACAAAAATCACGTTTGGATTTTTCTAAGACAGGTAAAATCACATTTTGACCATTTAAAGTGCCCAACCTATAGTCCTAACCTTTGTGAGTAGCGAGATATTTTTTATTAGTCAAAATCTTGAAAATCATTTATAATAACTTGGAAAAATTTGTGTCCAAAGGTACAACAACCTGTTGTACCTATGGACAGACCCAGTTGTACCTGTGGACACCCTTAAAAAGGGAAGTTTTACTTGAAAAAAGCTAAGAATGAACATTTTTATTGATGAATTACCTTTTAATAACCTATTTCAAGCCTTTTTAAAATTGAAAATAGATTTTTTAAAGTAATGTAGTTTTAGATCGTAAATGATCATTAAAACGAAGTTGAATGATAAAAGTCTTGATTTTTTACTAAAAACACAAAAATCATATGGTATTTTTAGATCAGAATTTAAGGTAATAGTTTCATCAATCATGCTGATTGATCTGACAACTTCACTGATCCAAAAAACCCAATTCGATCGACACTTAGTTGTGCAAGCATTTGGTGGTAATAACAATAATAATTTGGTGGTAAATCTTCTTCAGTGGAAATTTTAAGTTTTTTTAATCATCATACTTAAATGCGATAGGGTGCTTAGGGTTTTACACCATATTTTAAATTAAATTCCAAGTAGAATCATAAATTTAAAAAGTAGTTTAGATCACAAAATATTTGATTTTTCATCTAAAATTCACTTGAAAATAGTCGCTGACAAATAGATTACCATTTAGAATTAATTTAACATTTATTAAAATGTATTCAGTTAAATGAAACCGGATTCTAAAACGCCGACTAGCTAGAGACACCCACAAGAACGTGTCCGTAGGTACAACACTTATGGTGTCCGAAGGTACAGCATCAGGTGTTTTTGCATTCAAAGTTCTTTAAAAGATAAAAGAATTGAGATCTGACGATTTCTAATATCAAAACTAAAAAGTCAAAATCTCGGGGATTCCCCTCATATATCCCATTTTATCATATCATAATCATAGAGGAAGAAAATAATTAATGTAATGATGCACCAAAAAAAACTTTGAGCACCTAAAAACAGTATTTTTACTATAGAAAATTTAAATAATATTTTAAACAGCTGATTTCACGTTAGCAACTAGATAGCATCTGTTTACATTCAAAATCGACCACAAATTCAAATTTACATTTTTTCCCGAATTTTAAAATGAGATGGCTGAAGGTACAACCGTCCGTAGGTACAACACTCTCCCCTATTTATATGCAATTATTAAATAGATAGCCCATCTATTCTATCATTTTCAAACCAAGGTAAATCATCTCAGAGCTTTACAAATAATACAAAAGTATGGCAATTGAACAAAAATGTGATGTTACTTCACCTGTTCTTTTTGTGTTTACTTTCTGAATGTGTGTAACATACCGACTGAATGAGCTGAAATACCCGCATAAAGAAAAAAAATTCACATTTCCGTGTGAACTTTTTTTCCTCATTCCCCGAAAATGTTTCGGAACGTTTGCAGATAAGAACAGGAACTTTTTAACAGATATTCTGAAACATTGTGCATTCGTGTTTTTTCTCTTTCATTTGATAAATTGCTTTCTGACTACTTAGTTTTTAGTGACAGGAAATTTTTCTGCTAATCGACTGAAACCATGTCAAACATTTCAGTCGGGACGAAACCTCGTGTATTATGGCACTATTTCTTCGCAGTTACACTTTATCAGATATTATTTTTGATTTTGCAGATAAAACCAAGATTAAACCTAGGATAAAAAATTTTAAAGTTAAAAAATATACTTAATAATTTTTTAACAATTTTATAAAATGATAAGGTCTTATTATATTTTTAAGGACTAATTATAAAATTCTCAATAAGTTTGCTTTCATTTTTAAGAGCTAATACTATACTATCTATAAAAACTCTATGTTTATTACTAGATGTTCTCTATGTTATCTCTATGTTATCTATGGTTAAAGTTTACCATCCTTAAAAGAGTTTTGTATTTTACGAGTTCTTGACTAGAACATTTTCAAAAGAGTTCAAGAGGAATTTTTTGAAGGTAAAGCATAAAAATTTACAATCCTTCTTAAAAAGGTTAAATTTTACAATCATTAAAAAGTTAACGTTTACAATCTGTAAAAGAACTTTGTATTTTATAGGTTCTTGACCAGTACATTCTTAAAATCATTTAAGAGAAATCTTTAGAAGGTAAAGCATTAAAAAGATAATAAGTGAGTAAAAAGTTTTAAAAATAAGCTAAAATATTTTTTATTATTTTTTAGAAGTGTTTTCAATTCAAATTAGTTACAATGTGTTTATGAAATCTGTGTTAATGTGTTATCTAAATAAGAACTATTCTAATTGAAAGTTCTAATAAAAATAGATACCATTTAAAAATACATTGAAAATTATTCATGAAATTAATGTTATTAGGAACATACACAGGTCTTAAATATACTAACATACTGTCTAAATATACATACAAGTCTTAAATATACTAACATACTGATCTCTTTATGTATCTAATATTAGACAAAATTTATAAGTTCAGTAAAGTTTGTTTAGAAAGAAATAGAAAAATAGAGTAAGTAAAAGTAAACCATTACTAACATTTCAAAAGTAATACCCAAAAAAGAATGTGCTGACCTGAAGTAAGTTAAAGATAAAATTAATATAACAATCTATTTTATAGTAAGGATATAAAACTGCTTTACAATGATAATTAAAAAAAATTTACTAAGATATCAAAATGGATATTTTGAAACGTTTTCTCTAATGACTAAGCAAAAGAAAATCACTTTAAAATTTAGCTATTTTTTTAATTAAATAATCTTTTCATTTAACTTGAAAAGTTAGGATCATTCTTTGATTTTCCTAATACTTATGTTAATGCTACTTTCTTCAAATTCTTTAAAAATTCTTTACCAATTTTGCCTCAATAAAGAGAAACACCAAACAGCTGAAAAAGGTTGTATTTCCACTTTAAATTACTTTATTCGTTAAGCAAGTATTTTAGATAGGATAGAACGGCGTGCTTAAAATACGTAAAGGAAAACATAAAAAAGTTACAGTAAGTCAAAAACCTTCCGTATAAAGCCTTGAATTCATTGCTTTAAACACAAATAAAGGAATTTATCTTTATATAAGAAGACAAAATCACTTTATTCAAGATTAGCAATTCAAAGTGCAACGTAAATGAAAAAAAAAGGAAAATCCATCATGTAAAACAGGCGACGAAACTTGAAACTCACCGAATTTAAATTTCTCTGCTTTTGGCCCTTTAGAGAAGAATTCTCAGACAACATAATACGGAAGGTTATTTACAGTTGTTCCTAGCTGTTGTTGGTCTGAGAACAGGTTGCAAAAGCTTAAAGAAGAGTTACAGTGACAGTTAGGAGAAATAAAATGGGAAAGTGCCTTTTTTGTGTGCGAGGAACCATCTTTATAAAAGTATCTGGTGGAAAACTTCCTTACAATGGGAAAACGAAGGGGGATGGTAAACGCGAGGAAAAGGAAGTAATAAAAAGGGTGCTTAAATTTCACTTGCAATAAAAACTTACTCCAGTCTTGAGTTATAAACATAATCCCCCGAATTTTGTATCAGTTTCGTTAAGATAATTTTAAAAACACGATGCAAACTACTTTTCTTTCAAATATATTTATAAAAAAGTTTTGTTGTTTCAAGGATATTTTGACTAGACATTGAAAATATAACAAAAAATAGATAGTTATCTATCTGCTCTAAAATTTTATATGTGTTTTTTCAGCGTGACTTTTCAGAGAAAAAATTGTAGTTTAACTCGATTTTGTGAAGTTATTAATCACATTTAAGGATTGATTCGAGTGTATGTATTTTTCTTACGTCAATCCACCCTATAGTTACGTAGTTCTAGTAAAATCTAGTAGAATGAGACAACAAATTAGTTTTCGATGTATTTCATAAGTACATTTCAAAAAGGACCCTTCCTCTTTCCTGGTATATATGATTATCTTATACAAATTAACAAGTATAAATACAAAAATAATTCCGTCTTAATATTTGTTTATTCATCTATGAATTAAGCTCAAAATTAAAAGGCCAAAATCTGGTGGTTCCGTGTTATAAAGGGTGGTTCAAAGCTAAAGGGCAAAAATGATAGGGGGTGATGTGTATATTCTATCCAAAGACAATTCAGAATTACCCTGGAAATGAGAGGTTTTGAAACAATCAGAAGCGACACATTTTAAATTAGCTAAGAACGGTAAAGTTTTCATCCTTCCTTTACGATTAAAAATTTAATTAGAATTCAATGATCTAATTCAATTATTAACACTACGAAACAAGAATAAATACAGCCAATCTCGATAAATTCGTCCCATTTGCAATTTAATGGGGAATCACCATAAAATTCTTTTGATCTATCAATCGGAGATTTGAGAAAACTAACAGACCATCGCTTCCGATTCGTTAGGAGGATGATTCATCTTTTTAGCCATGCAAAGATATTCAGCAACTAACCATGAAAACAGTTTGTATTCAATTTAGGTCGGAATCAAAATCGTTTACCTTACATCCTTTCCAATTTAGCTGGAGGAGGAAAAAAGGAAAACCGCCCGCATGAGCTTGGAAATAATTCGATTCTTTATCGTGTATTTAATTTATTGGGCATTTTATACATTCTCACTAATTACGTTTGAGTACTAGCGAGCCAAAATGCGGAAGAAAATCGTAGTATGCGACACTCAAGTAATTTGAAACATTTTTTTTACTTAAAAAGCACAACAGGCGTATTTAAGGATTTTTTTTTCAATCTTTATAAAACTAATACGAATATATCGCCGGTTCTCAGCAAGGATATAACAACTAGGAAACCTCTAATTCGTAATATATACGGAAATCTACTAAACGTATACGAGTAGAAGGCAGCGCACTTTTAGATAAGCATTTAAGTCAAATAAATGAATAAATAGGTAATAAATGAATAACTATACGTATATTTAATTTAGAAGCAAGAAGTTTACAATGATCCAGATAATAAATCAGGGTTTAGAGGCGATCGGTCTGTGGAAACCCCTTAAGAAGACACGGATCGGTTACCTTATTTAATTTATGTTGAATTTTAATTTGTTTTAAATGTATGTCTTTTGGTGCTTGAAACAACGGGATATTGCTACGGGATAGATAGTGACAACAAAAAAATATATCCCTTTCTTATTTACTTAATAATCGACTAAAATTACATATTTTTTTCTCATTTAAGCACCAAATGCGCAGTTTTGAAAAAAAAAATTTAATTCAGAAAAGCATATTCCACACCACATATTCCTGCATAAAATATCAATAAAATAAATACGTTGGAATAACCTTAATATGTTCCTCAATGGATTTTAAAATCTTCTAGTGACAATATGGTCCGTTATAAGGATAAAAGTTCGAGTCTCACAAACATTCAGGAAAGGTAAACAAAGAACAGAGTATCCTTAAAGCTTAAAAATATTATTTGTCATCCTTATCCAAAGGAGCAGATGTATTTTCTTACCTGGACTTTCAAAAGAACTTTCTCCTAACAAATTATTTCTTTTACAGAGAGTATTTGAATAAATTCCACTTTGAATTCTTTTTGTCCAGTTTTTTTTCATGCAATGATCTTGGATGAAGTAAAATTAGTGTTGTGTCAAATGTCATTTTGTGCTTTATACATTAAATTTACCAGATAGCGTGTAAGGAGGTACTTATCTTGCAATTTTGCTCAAGAATGGAATATTTGCATATTTTAGGATCAAAATTTTCGATGTATTAGGTTTAGTTTTTTAAATCTAAGATCGGATAGCCAGTGATGGTAATGCCAGCTAAGGCGCTTTATAACCGAGGCACTTAAACGAATAACCTTTCTATCTTCATTTTGAAACGTGAACACAAATGAAAAATGATATGACGCAGCTCGCCAACTTAATTTGAAAGGTGGAGAACTAAAAAAAAAACATAATGGGATTCAATGAATCCCAATTTTGATGCATGTGAGAAAATTATGAGTAAAGCAATGCACAAAACCTTTAATCCTTAATGTATTGCTACAACACTACATTATCTGGTGGAAACAATAGTATGATGGGTAAATTAGGGGAATGTTTTCCTAGTATGTTGTGAGACCTTTACTACATAAGCATCCGGTAGTCTGAATAGGATTATACCTATCTTTAACATTTTATACGACCAAGTAAATCTTGTAAATCTGATCAGCTGTCTACTTTTCCAGCTACAACGCCAGTTTGAAAAGAAATAATAACACCAGATCTACCAAAACCATACATTGTATTCTTAAATATACATAAATCAAAATCCCCTTTGTTTCTATTTCCACTTATTCAAAAAAAGTTCTTAAACGCGGAACTTTGTGAATACTATCAGAACTTTCCGCAAATGACCTTATATTTTATCTCGTTCGATTTATAGCTGGTTTATTTTGAACAGGACAGACCATTAGAAGTCATATCTAACACTTCGTGCATTGAAAAATTCACAAACCTTCAATAAGGAATCTAATATTTGCTCTCGGTGTAGGTTCATAAACTTATATACAGTTCAAACGAAATTTAAGGCTTGAATAAATCAAAATATTTTGCTTATTCTGGGGAAAAAGAGTCTGGCACTTCTTCAAAACGCAAGAAATTTTACCTAACACATGTTGAGCGCCAAATCGGACGTAAAGCACGTTTAGTCGATATACTACAAGAACGACATTTTGAGTTGCGATCTCAATCTATAAAATCCTTCCGATAACAGCTTACTAGAAGTTTTAGCCCTTAAACGAGATGGATATATTCAGCTGAAAAGCAGTCAGTATAATGAAAGAATAAATAGGACGTACCAAAACACAAATTTAATAAATAAATTTTTGCATTTAACTCTCCTCATGATTCTCATCACACTGCGAATACGGTAACGAATTCCCTTTCTGAGTTTCATACGGAAACGTAATACACCAACCGTACTAAAACCGTATTCTCGGCCGGCTTGTGCGTTAAGCTGATGATGCCGTCAATGACGTTTCCGTAGCTACGATCGAAGTTTAATTTTTATCCATTAAAAACAAAGAGAGCGAGATTAAAAAATTATTTCATAATCAAATAATTTTATTTCTCAAATGTAAAATGTTTCTCATGTTTTATAAACTGTGTGAAATATTTTTAAAAGCTGCATTCATAATATGTTTTAGTATGGCTTTCCCTAAGTTTCTTATCATGTGTGTTACTTTTATAGAAAACATTTGAATCGAAAAAAGGCCAATTAGTTTATTTACTTTGTGCCACTTATACTTTTGTTATTAAGTTAAATAACAATTTATTTTCCCTTTTAATTAAATTCTTCAAATGTCCCTCCAATTTTATTTTCGTTCGTTTTTGTTTTTAAAACCTCGTGTAGGCAGATTTTTCTTTTTCAACTAAAATGGATTCTCAGTTGAGAGATGAATCTATTGTAGAAATTTTTGTGTATCGTATTATATTAAATAAAATATATTTTTAAAGTTGGGCGAAAGTTTCGTGAGTAAAGGAGGGAGTGTTTAAAGCAGCACCCTTACTTGTAAAATAGTACTTCCTATTTTGATCACCCAACATTCGAGAAGGATTGCTTAGGGGACATCCATAAATTACATGAGGTCAAAAAGGGGGAGGGGTGTGGAAAAATCTTACCAAATCTCATCAAGGGGGAGGGGGGGTCGATTAAAATCTCACGTCAACTTTTTAAGTTAGAAATTAAACGATTTTCTTAAGTATGAGAAAGGAATAATACCCACAGATAAGATATTGTGGTGATTTTAAGGCGGAATAATGTCCTTTCCACCCACATCATTAACAATGGAAAAGTTTTAGGTGCTGTGAAGCACAAAATGCAAACGAATATGATAGAAAATTAGTTTTAAAGGTTCTAGGTAAATCTCACGTGGGGGGAGGGGGTCCAGCAAAATCTCACTAAATCTCACCTCTGGAAAATCGCCGGTATTGCTAGTTTGCCAAAGTTTAATACCTGGAAAGGCTTGGTTAAGAAAACTAAGGGTTTTTTTGGCTCATAAAAATTTTATGAAATTGATTTACATCATGATGCGTTTTAAACGGAGGTATCCAAATAAACGAATCTCTCTTGAAATTCGTGGATCGTCCTTCTTTCGAAATATTTGTTTTCTGAAGAAAAAAATTTTACAAAAATATATTCCCCCCTTAAGTAATTTTCCCACTTCAGCTCTGATTCCAGGTGATTAAGGCAATAAATAAAATGACGAGGAAAGCCAAATGAAAAGTAATTCAATGAATTAAAAGTGTACTCCCCAGAATATTAAATTACCAGTTATCCCTTAATGTGGTGATCAGTTTACAGTGATCACCATATAAAAGGATAATTGCTCTTGGGTTAAGTGATGTGTGTGAATCAAAGTTCCTAACTCGATAAATTCAGAGGACCATTCCGCTTTGAATAGAGTACCATTCGTGGACTACCCTTATCAATTATCAATAGAACACTACACCATAATGAAATTAATAGGATATTGTTTACTTGAAAAATTTTAATAACAAAAAATATTACGTTTTTGTACTAACTTTAATTACGTCACGCCTTAATTTAGGTAGAGTAATAACTAATGCTCATATTTAAATCATTTTTGGGTGTTCAATCCAGAAGTTTGTACAATGCTTTTTGTTACTATATAATCACAGATATTTTTTTATGAATTTAATGCCCTTATTTCCAAAACATCTTAGAGAAATCGGAACGCATTTTATTCACCTCCCCCTTTCAACACACACTGCATTCAAAATCTCTATGGGCAAGTTTTTTATGCGGTCTGGTTGGTGCACCATTCGCGGATCCATCTCGTTTTTATTTTCGTAACTATTTAAATTATTTTTCGGCAAAAAAAAAAAATTTCGGAGTCCAATCCAGACGTTCCTAAAAAGGTTTTTGATAATATACAATCGCAGAAGTCTTGTTGGGAATTAAAAATCCCCTCAAACTTAACACACATTAAAGAAATCCGAAATGATTACATTCACCTCATCCTTTCAACGCAGAACGCACACTGTACTCAAAATATCTGTCCACCTGTGGCGGACCACCTCCGAGGATCTCACGGCCCATGAATATGGTCCAAGGGTATGGGAACCACTGGTACAGAGTGATGATTCTTCCTTGATACCAGAAGGTTTTAATTAATAAAAATTTCCCAAATGGCAATTCCAGAATTATTTTATTCCATAGAGGTATCCAAGACAGGAATACACGAGCATTTTTTTTAATTATGATGCATATTTACTTTTTAAAAAGGCGCGAAAACGTCAAATGTCAAAATGCGACGTCATTTAATCCGAAACATTTGTATTCAACCTATCAGGATTCAAAGTGATCGTTGACTTCCTCTTTGAAGTAAAGTCGAAACAGATGTGACGTCAATCAGTCCTAAACAAGTGCGAAGGGATTCTCGATTTTTATTTTAAAATATCGAAATAACTTAACTTTTCTGAAACTTTTCTTGTTGATTTTTTAATGAAGATCAATTTCATTTACTGAAATTTTTTTCTGTTTTCAAAAAAATGCTGGTTTGCCCATTGCCTACCCCCCCTCCCAAAAAAAAAAAAGAAGTGCGAATAGCTCGTTGACTCAGCCAAGGAAGAGTGCAGGAGGAGGACAAAGGGGGTACTCACCCTTGGCAAGGAGCAGCAGTAGGGAGAGTAGCGCGGCGGGAGAGCAGCAGCACATGTCTGACGGAGAGGTATCCGACGGAGCCGAGAGCGGAGCGACCGACTGGCGGCTCGTGCGGACGCGCACTGGCCCTCACTCGGCGGCGACCCCAGCGCTCCCTCCCGCGGCTCCCTCAGAAGGTTTGCGAAGGGTTTTTCTTTCACCCCAAACTTTGATAAGATTGGATGGTGCTGAGGTGTTGCACTACACACCACAGTATAGTGGTGGCAAAAGTGTGTCATGTAAAACCGTATCAAGTCATGTTAAAATTGATTTGTGTGCTTTTTAAACTTTTCAATACTGGCGACCCAATTTTCATCAGCCGTAACTTTCATCGCGCCGCCCTTTTATACTTTCCCTAGTTGCACAGCTTATACCAAATATGTCAAGTTTACGAAACTGAACTAGAAGCAAGCGAAGTTGGAACATACATGACAAAAATTGGAAGAATCTTGAACGTTTGTGCTTCTTGGGTTCATACATTTACAATGTATGCAAACCAATAATAATATTTTTTACGCTAGCTAAAACTACAATACCATAAGAAAACCGGTTAGGAACCGTGGCCAAAGGGGGATGGGGGTCTGGGTTCCTCCCCCGGAAAATTTAAAAAAATTTAGTGAGATAAAATCAATGTTAAGCTATTTCTTCAGTTAAGCTATCAGTATTATTCAGTTAAGTTATGTAAGGGATTTTTGGGGTGGCACCCCAAGTCATTGGTCCTGATCAGAATATTGTACCTTTTTCAATATACTCACACACTGGTGCATAAATTTTTTTCGGGATGGACCCAGTAGGGATTTAAATAATTTATTTCGCCTAATACCCATACCTTGATGATTTTTATTCTGCAAAGGATAAAATTATTCCGAAGCACTAAAAAATGTAACTTTTTAGAAACTGTAAGGTAGGATTTATATCTTTCTTAAGTTAATACACAAAAAGTGGTTGTGATACAGAGTTCCAAGTTCAAAAAGGGATTTGGGGCTCCCTCCAAAATATTTTAGGAACTTCGTTCCCTTTTCGTTCCCTTAGTCGAAATTTACTAGCGAAGGAGGCACGGCCCACTGTTTTAAATACGGCCATATGGAAAATGGAACAGTCTAGACGAATTTAATAATTTAAGAAAAATCTTTGAAATTCTGGAAAGTTGCTAAACATTCTCTCAAATTATAGAACAAGAGCGATTTACCGCATGGAAATTTCATAAAATCCATTGGGGATATTCTTATGATTAAAAACATACAAATAACAGTTTACATAAAAAATTTCGCATATATTTTTGAAAATACAACTGTTAATAGATTTGGTACAAAATATTATAGAGCTAGTTCCCAACTTATAACGTTAATTCAATGTGCTTCAATTTCACCTGAATTTCATCCTAGAATTATGTTTACCTCTATTCTTTGCTTCAAATCAAATATTAAAATTTTTAGAAGATAAAAGAATAAAATTAAAACTTAGTTCTAAATAATAATAGGTTGACTCATTTTTCAAACTTTAAAGAATTTGCGATTTGAAAAAATTCTAATAGGTTTAAAAATATTTTACATGAATATCACATTTAAAAATTAAACTACTTAATTACTTTACAGTAACTAAAAGTTTAAGATTGAGCAATAATAGATGTTCTTACGTTTTTTTAACACGCTGATTTCTCTAATCTTGCTATTTAAAGAAACAACCCCCATTCCAATAAGGAAGCTTGTAATATGGTGGCAATATCTTTACTGGGTGCAAAAAAACACAAGTGGATATTTAGTATTTTTATTTAGTTTCTATAACTCTTTTTTAAATAAAGATTTATGACATTTATTTTCAATTTTCATTAACATATAATCTTAAAATGTTATAAAGTATTTTAAAACGTATTCTGATGTTTCTTAGAACTTGAGCTTATACAAAGGTTTCGCGAAAGTGAAAAGGTTTGGAAACAATGTACAGGGTATTTTAGGAGTTCTAGGAGGTAGGGTACATCAAAACGAATTAGAATTGGTAAAGGTTAGAGAGCGCAAGTGAGGACCAAGGGGTGAAAATCAAGGGGAAGAATTTGCAAAAAACCCTCGTATATCTGGGCAGAAAGATATACAATTGTTCGATTCCGGGATTTATTACATAAACACAATTTACATTGTTTATGTCAAATCATATATAAATTTTAATTCTATTCTAAAACAGACCAATAAGTACAACAGGCATACGTTGTAGGTAGAAATGTCCCATAATGTGACAATGTTGTAGTAGTTACAAATGTCCCATAGTCAGACTCTAGTATTAAGATGTTTACGTCGTGACTTCTTCTATTGCAGTTTATCTACCTACAACGCATGCCTGTTGCATTTATTATAATTCACAGCAACGTTTCCTGAACCCAGTACGTCACTACGCGGAAGGAGAAAGTGAGTAAACACAAAGCATGTTGGGTTGATAGGAGGAATTGAGATACGCGAATCGTGATAAAAAGACACTATTTATACATGGGTTTAACGAAAAAATTATATTTTACAATTGACCTTCTTTATTTCACTCGAAATTCAGACACCGCAATGGGATCTACTTTGTTTGTTAGTGACGTAGTAGGTTCAACTTAAGTTGTTGTCTAGTATAGTCTGTTTTTGATTCGAATAAACATTTGCATATGATTTTACATAATCCATTTGAATTGATTGTATGTAATAAATGCCGAAATCAAACAATTGTATCCCTTTCTGGCCAGATATGCTAGGGTTTTTTGCTAATACTCCCCGCGACCTTCTAACCTACACCAATTCCTGTTTGTCTCGATATATCCTGACTCCCCTACAAGTCCTGAAACACCCTGTATAAATAGATACTGTAACATTATGAACAAGTGTTCTAGAAAAACTGCGCAATGAACTAAATAATGCGTCTTGATAAGATCCATTCAAATTAAATTACAGTCTGTTGGTTAAAAACAAGTTTAAAACTTTTCTTGGGAAATTTAAACTAATGTACGAATTAGTCTAATAAAGTTAAGAATCAGAATTTACATTCATTTATAATGGTTTCAACATAATTTTCAACATAATGGTTTCAACATAATCAGTTTGGCTTATCTACCTTTAATTTAACTATTACTTACAAAAAAACTAAATTTAAAACCAGTCACTCTTTTCTTTATTAACACGAACGGGTTTAAAACCATTTTTCAAATTTCAAAACATAGAAATGTAACACCGCAAACAGAAAAAATAACTAATCAATATTTACGTGCAAAAAAGGAAAAAGGGTAATCAATAATTTTATTTTTGATTAATGATCACTTGACAGCCATGTCAAACCATTAAACGACTAATTTGGCCATTTTTTCCCGACTCTTAAGTAGATAATGATAGCCTCGGGGGTTGAAAATCGATTTTTATCCATAAAGATAATTTCAATCCTCTTAAATAACCCACTTTTTCCATCAGGAATTAGCGGTTGCAGTTAATTTATGCTGACTGAAACGTGATCTTCATAAAGTAACGCCGCCTCGTGTTTTAAAACGGGATTCGTCATGTTTATGATCTTTTCCGACAACATGTCATTAGCACGAAATGACTAACGGGGAGAGGAAGAAAGAGTGAAAGATTGATACTTGGGAGGGTGTTCGAATCTGACTGATGACGTGCAAATCCCATTAGAACTGGGTTTCTGAAATTGCGGGGAGAGGGAACCCCTAGGAGGATCTTTCTCATATAATTTAATGTTCTTATTTCTATAAGGTGATTCAAATCTAAAGGCCATAAATGGTAGAATTCAGAATCCTCCTGATTAGGGAGGTCCATGAAGGTATCGTGAGAAGGGACAAAAGTGAGAGGAAGCAATGAAAAGTGACCAGAACCGAACCCCTTAAAATTTTTGATTGATAAATCGTGACATATGTTAGACTTGACATATCAACTTGTCGACTGCTGTCGTGTATATAAATTGGTCTCATAAAACCAATTACAGCCCTATTCATTCACTGATACCTGACCAGAGGTTAACCATTGGTTAAAGAAGGATTCCACGAATCAGAGTCAATGAAAAGCTAATATACTTTGTTCAGCTGGTGGTTCACCACTGGTTAAATGGTCATATAGCTGTCTATAGATATATTCACAGTAATCAATGTCGGTGTAAACCAGCAGCTAAAGAAAGAAAAATTAGCTATTCGCTGACTCTGATAGGTGGAATATTTCTTTTACCAAGTATTTCACACTGACGCTGATGGTTATTCATTTGGACATAAATCTATCTCACAAAACGTATTTTCAATGAGTTGACAATAGGCATATTTACCACTGGTATTACCATACCTTTCTGATTTGCATGACATAATCTAATTCAAAACTTCAAACGGACCATCTAACACAAAGGATGCTAAATAAATTATGGTACTTACGTACTACGCGGTCGACCTGTTCCAATGAATCCGAAAACACTGCCCAGATCACTAAAAGTGGCTTTAACGCCAATATTAGAAGTCGGTAACGTCATAAGTCAATGAAGATTTAAAGTTATAGCCAGATCCAGTTTCCCAAAAACGAGGCAAAGGCAACCAATATATTACAAAACTGGGTATAAATAGAATAAATAGGCATAAATAGTATAAATAGAAAATGGCATAAATAGAAAATAAGATATTCTAAAGATACTATCTTTTTATTTCAATTTTAAGGATATAAAAACTTTAAGTCCACCCAAATAATTATATATACCTATATAATATTTAATTACATTATTATTTATTATAATTTATGTTTTTGCATTTCTGTAGTTTTGTAAATTTTAATTTTGAATTTTATTATTTAATCAATAAAAAAAGTTGGTGTTCTGATGTTGGCAACGTCTTGTGTTCTCTTTGTCGAACGATGTCTTCAGATCTGAGGCGCATTTAAAGGGCTTTGGCGGTATTTTCAAATTTAGCGGCACGGTCGACGGCGTAGTACGTAAGTACCACAGAGTATAGAGCAGGGATGGCGAACCTATGGCACGCGTGCCATTGGGTGGCACGCGACCGATATTTCGGTGGCACGCGACATTCACTAAAAATGACAAAACTTAAGTACTACCAGATCCCCAAAACCAGATTCAGAAAACTTTTTAGCTAGCTGAAATTCAAAACATTTTCAGGGGAGGACCCCCGAACCCCCCACTCACCTCTTAGGTGCCGTTGGGCCGTTTAAATATTACGTAACAACATTTTCTTGGTCATTTTGGACTCCCTCCTCCCCTTTTGTCAGCAAGGTAAGCAAATCCCAACCGCCCTTATAATAATTACGTAAGGAAACCGACATTAACCCGTTAGAAAACAAAATCATGGATGCAAAAGGAGCCTGATTATTTTACGCAAAAGGGGGCCTGCCCCCCTCCGAAATTCGGACAAGGTATACCAAAACAAGTTAAAACCCAGTTTCTTCGGGTTAAATTTTGAAACATTTTTTATAATACTCATGAAAATCAAAATCCTACCTAAAAATGTCCGAAATTCGGACTTAGATGCACCAAAAACTTGTTCAAAACCCTGTTTTTAGGGTCAAATTTCCAAAAATTATCTGGTGAGGACCCCCAGACCCCCTTTACTTGTAACTTCATTATTAACATTTTTCTTAGATTAAATTCTAGAAAATGCCAATTCTACCTAAAATGTATTAAAAATCTGCATTAAACCTATTAAAGATGCATGGGAGGGACTGGGGAAAAATTTTTGGCCCCTCCCAAAATAAATTTCTATATACACCACAGACTTTACGGCCCACCACTTGAGCACTTAGAAACTCCTGTTCTAAACTATATCGACCCTCAAAGGAGGATTTCATTTTCCAAGGGTTTAAAGATAATTTATTAAAAAAATAACAAGTGGCACACTTGACACCTGAAAATTATAAACCGTAATATAAATGCACACTGGTCGAAAAAGGTTCGCCATCCCTGGTATAGAGCTTAACAGAGTGTTCATCTCCATAGACGCTAATGGCAATTTTTTTAACAGGGCTTTTCCCATTGACAAACCTCTGGCCAAACGGACCCTCCTCCTTACCTTCTATAGCTCCACCTCCCACCTGTCACTCACCCACTTCATTCACTCACTGAAGCTGTCACTCAAAAACATTTGCTTAATCAATTGCATTTAGCTTTTTCTGATTGGCTGCTAGTGAAAAAATAAAATCTGCGAGCTGAATTTAATTACCTTAGGAGGAAAACGGCCGTTTGGCATCTCTGTTATAGTAGGGGAGCCCAGAGTGTTTTTGGGGATTTACTCGAGCGAGTCAGATAATCATAAGGGGGGATACCTTGCATGCTTTTGAGTAACTCCACCAAATATAAGCTCTCTATGTAGGGGGGTTTGTCTAGAACAGCCCGTCAGATTTGTAAAAAAAATTAGTTACATGGACATACTCGAGCGCGTCAGATAAAGATAAGTTAGTTACCAGCTAAAAGGTGTACATTTTCTAAAATCTGCCGATTTTAGCGGTGGGCAAGGGAGTGGGAGGGTTACAAAGTTGCAAAGTAAAGCCAAGACCGATAAGACGCTATCCCTCTTTTCGAGAAAAATGCACGAAACATAATGTTTATAGACTAGTAGCCAGGAAACTAGTCTCAACTAGTTGTTAAATGTCTTGGTAGCCAATCTGAAGCGCTCAAGTATGTCCATGTACCTATTTTTATTTAAATCTGACGGGCTGTTCTAGACAAACCCCTCTACATAGAGAGCTTATATTTGGTGGAGTTACTCAAAAGCACGCAAGGTATCCCCCCTTATGATTATCCGACGCGTTCGAGTAAATCCACACTTAGCATTATGGGCTCCCCTACTATTAACCTCAATACTCTGTGGTAAGTACCTTAATTTTTAATTGTAAAACCTCAATAATTGCAAAAACTCCAGTAAATGGAGAATTGCAGCAAATCTTAAAATTTTCAATATTCAATTTTAATTTATTAAAAATTCTCTCCTGATTCCAAAATATGCTTGTCTTTCCCCACAAACTTTTTTAAAGGTAACTAGGGGGCTACCGCCCCCTGATCGCTATCGCTCGCCAACCCCCGTTAACTGCTGACGCAGTAACTTTTGGACCGCTTCACAATTCCCCACAAAACCCAGCTCACTGCACTTACTCACTTTATAAAACATTCTTAACACAGGGGTAGTACTTCTCCGTGGTATTCTTTCAAAAATGGCGAATATTTTTCAGTGGTGAATTTTTATCATTTCCTTTATGGTAACATGAATTGGCGGATCGCTTTTTAATTCCAAGAAAGGTTCATATATAGTTCCCGCTAAATATGAACCTTCCCTTAATGTTTCAGTGTGCTTCCCTTAATGTATCTGTGAAAAACACATTACCTTAGGGAAATGGGTAAAAAATGTTTACATTGCTCTGTTGTTAATTTTCTTGGGGTTGAATTCCGTTATAGTTCCCGCTAAATATCACTAATCTCTTTTGGACACTATAAAGTATAAATATTGCTAAATTGTTTCAAATTCATAGATTAAAGTGTTTAATTAGATCTATAACTATTCAGTTTATCATTAAAAGTTAGAAAAATTGGTTTACATTTGAATATTGAACGTTCGAAAGAGATTGGCGATATTTAGCGGGAACTATAACGGAATTGAATCCCAAGAAAATTAACAACAAAGCAATGTAAACATTCTTTTACTCATTTCCCTAAGGTAATGTTTTTTCACAGATACATTAAGGGAAGCATTGAAATATCTCAGGAATAAATTTAACTTTCTTAAAATTTGTAATGATTGACTGTTAAAAATGTAGTAATTATTTTAAACATCGCGAAAATTTAGAATTTTATCTTCATGAGAAACAAACTTCGAAGTTGTGTCATTTTCCCAGCAACAACACCGAATGTCAAGGCTTTCAACATTTTCATCCTTATTTCTAAAACATTCACCCGTGTTATTTAGTTGTTTGCGTTTTGTCATTATGAAATAAAGAGTTACATTTAAAAAACATACCTTAAAAACCTTCTTAACACATACTGTTACCTTAAAAAACATACTTGCAAAAGGATATAAAAAATAAATGCAAAATTCAAAATTTCCGAAAGCGAGTGTATATTTTATTGTAAATATAGTAATGATTAGGTTGCCACAACTACAAAGATAAATATAAAAATATTAATTTGTTATTTAAAAAATAAAAAATAAATTAATTATAAATAAGTTTAAAATATAATGAAAACCGTTTGAACAACAATTAAACCCTTTGAACAACAAAAATATAAATATTGTTAAAAATAACACAAAATATATTTTTTAAATTCGTGTTATAAATAGAAAGATGATTATTTAATCTATTTGAATATTAAAAAACCAGTGAAATATGTTTTCAATTGTTTTAAAATTCATAGTTTCTTGCTTTGTAACTGCGACCTTATCCGAAATCTAAAAAAATGGAAATATTTTAAAATTGAGATTTTTTTTAGAAATTCTAAAGGCACTTTGCACATCCTCAAAAGAATCCGGACAGTTTGATACCAAATATGTGTTATACGGATCAGTAATTAAAAAGCCTTTCTCTGGAAACCGTTCACCAAAAACTTTTTTTTAGAATAGAGAGATTATGACATATTTTATTACAGAAAGGTCCTAACCATAGAGGAGATATAACAATGGAGTGAGCTTTCCCATTGTATCGCCTTCAAAAAAGAGTAACCATCACCGGCATGGGCTCCTGGCGACGATTGGCATGTTATCGCTTTATTGGCCATTTCATGACTATTAAAGGTTATAAAATTATCTGAAAAATTTCGTGATCTAGAAGTAGTAGTTTAATAGTGATTATGCAGAAAAACTAAATATTTTTATTGCAGTTTTTTTTCTAATTTACTCTAACTTTTAATAGAGGATATATATTGAATAAAATGGGCCTTGACCTTACATTGGATGTTTTATTTTATTTTAAGGTGTGATTAAGAATTTTTTGCTACATTTTAGTGTTTTACTTAGAATTAAAATGTTTACAATTTTTGGGCCAAGAACAAAGTATTCTACCTCTCTAAAATCGTTCTTGCATTTTCAAAAATATTAACAAAATTTTTCACATTTTTGCAATCAATATGGTCTGGATAGGGGCTAAAAATTAAGCATAAACTGAGTGTGCACATCCCACAGTGATAATTTTATTAAAAGATTTTTTAAGGAAGGAGTTGGAATGAAGACAATATTCTCTTTGCTCTTTTCATTCTGTCTTTTTATTTGCTCCTCGGTATAGTGCTGCAGTTTATTTTAGATGAAACTCAAGGAGCACTGCTCATGATGAGTAGCAAAATTTTCGGGGGAGGGGTTAAAGTTCACCATCTGAAGTTAAAGGGAGAAAAACAGTTTGCTTTATACTTAGCATCATGTTGAGGAAGATTTATGTCAACAGATAAAAGTCTTTTTGATTCTTTCAGTTTCTAAGTTGGAGATTTTCTTTTTTTTTTTTCATTTAACACACCTCGTTCTTGGAGGATTTGCATTTTTAAGAGAGAGATAATTGGTATTTCTTGATGTCCAGACAAAAATCTCGAAAGTGATTCCTTTTATTCAGTTTCATGACTTCCTTCCCATCCTAAAGGAATTTTTCTTTAAAAATGAGAATAAATGCCAGCTTTGTCTTATAAAGGGCTACTAAATACCAAATTTAAGATGAAAGTTGCATGTATTTTCAGATTTAATATTAGCATAAGTTTGAAACATAAAATAAATGAATTTTTTTATAAATAGATATACATCCAATTTTAGTTTGCTTAAATTAAAAATTAATCAGTTGTATAACAAGCTTTTTTGAGGGAAAATTTTAAAGCCAGACAATGAAGAGATGATTGAACTGTTCCATTTATCCTCACAGCTCTACTCTTATTCATTCTCATACCTACTTATTTCAAGAAAACTTAAAATAAGCTTAGAAAATAACCATAAATTTTTACCATATGAATTGTAAACTATACTTACAAGTATATTTTAATATAGAGTAAAGATTAAAGCTTTAGTTCATTTTTTAAATACTCTCTACAGAAAGGAGACAAAAAAAATTAATTTTTGGTATAAGAAAACACATTTAGTAGTCCTGTTAATACAATAATGGAACCCGGTTTTAATTAACACAATTTATTAAATTGTGTGTAGGAATCACTGTAATCTGCTTGGAATATCAAACATTCAAAATGAAGTTAATACATAAAAATTTTAATGGTCCCATTCATCCCCCAATCTCCCTTACTGTATTTGCTCATGTGCTACATTCTTTTGATGCTGAAATAATAAAATATAATTGAAGCACAATTTTTATTGATATGTAACAGGAAATTTTAGTAAAAAAGTGCAATCAAATAAGAAGTTTACACTATTACACTTTAAATTACACATTTCAAGTTTTCAAAAAGGTTAAGGCTCAATCGAAAATCAAAGAAAAGTCAACTTATCTCATCAATATACAAAATATATGTCTAACTGTCTCATCTCGTTTGAGCATTCAAAGAAATTCTGCACTTCTGGGGACATTTGAAAGTAAAATTAAAATTTTTAATGTAACTAAATTAGGTGACAAAGAAAAAATCACAAGAACTTTTAATAATAATTTAAACCACAAAAATTAATGAGAGTATCCAAATAATGTACACTAAAATACAGTTTGTTATTTTTGAGCAGAGGTAGAGCTAAAAACTTTTTGTTACATAATCCAAAATCATGCAAGAATAAGTTAGTACAAATCTGAATGTATGCAGGAGTAATTAAAAGGCATGGTAATTTTACAATCTGTATATTCTTTAAAGAAATTTTATGGCAGTGAAAATGTGCAGGATTGAAAATGTTGCAAATGTTATGTTAATCTTCAATAAGAAAATATTACATCTATAATTCCTAATTTAAATTACTGAATCAATTAATTACCTTCTAATTTAATTACCTGGAAAAAAAACTCGAAAGTTATTTACAAATGTATTCGAGAAGTACAGATTTTACATCTTATTTAATACAACAGTTTAAGACTTACCAAAAGTTAATCTTGTGAAAAAATTGAAAAGTTTATTCCACGAACTAAATCTTTAAAAATACCAACTCTCTAATTACAAGGTTCTTAACAATAAAAAAATAGCACAACAATTTTTCATTTACATATACACAGTGTATCCAAATCTAATAGTTATTAACATTCAGTAGGTACTTTTTGCTTTTGACTTAAACATAGTATGTATTGTCACTATTTGATGGTCACTGTTCTTCGGAAGAATATTTTTATATAGATTACAAATACAGTATAACTTTACTTAAAAACAATTTAGTTGTTAATTATTTAATTTCCATCTATCAGAATGGTTATTTTAACAAAAGATAGCTAACTCAGCTTTAATAGAAAAATGTTGACTTCTTCACTATTCGACAGTAATTCTTCAAATACACGCCATTAATGGAGTTGGTACATCATTTTATAAACACAGTTTCCCTATGCAGTATTTTTTTCATGGATTCACAAAGAACAGCATTTCTATTTCATATGAAATAAAAAAAACAATTATTAGCATGTGATCACATAAAATGGAAACAATTATACAAGAAAGAATTTAACAGTATAATTTTATTACGGTTTAAATTGAAACATTAAAATGTTTATATTCATATTCCGTTAATTTTTATTTCAATGTAAATTTCTAAATTTATTTAAAATCCCTTAAAACAAAAAACCTTCTCGCGGAAGAAAATTATTATCTAGTGAAAAGAAAAACGAGAGAATAAGAATTCTTAAAATATGGGATTCCCTAAATGCAGGAGAAAATGCGTAATTCAGCTAAACAAGAACAAGCAAAATACTTTAAAAAATAATTATAAATACATTTATCCCGGTTTCATTCAAGAATTACAAGTAATTGGTAAATTTTAATCTGGGTAAAATATAATTGAATGATTTATGAATTAAAAGCACAAATCAAACAATATCAAATTTCTTACAACTGAAATAACCATGAAAAATCTAATGAGACGCAAAGTAGTAAACAGTAACTAACAAAGATATAAAAAGTTGAGTAATATAACTTTCACTGAATTAAAAAAATATTGAATATTTACCTTCTTAATTCCAATCTTGAATTGTCTTTGCAAGTCTATCCAGAATTCTTGATCTGAAACTGATATCAACTAAAAATAAAAACAAAAGCTTGCCGTCGATTTGAGTAACATGGGAAAAAATGGCGGCGGCGGCAAATTTCGAGCTCAAGTGGATTGGCGAGCTATTGGGCGGCGGCGGTGTGACGTTTTGGCGGCGGATGTGACGTTTTGGCGGCGGAAGTGACGTTTTCCCATTGCCTTAATGTTAAACGATGTTTGCCCCTATTTAGGTTTGCTATTGCTCACTCCACTGTTATATCTCCTCTATGGTCCTAACAATGTGAAGTCACATGTGCCTCTTGAAAATGTGGGACTAATGTTTTCATCGATACACTAGTCTCTAAAAAAACTAGTTTTCATTGTTTCAAAGCGGGATTATAGCAGCAAGCAGGAAGCTGTTTCAGCTCAGACACAAAAGAGGCTGTTTTTAGTTGAAAATAACTTAAAATTTAGGGCTTTGAAAGGCAAATGAAAACATTTCTTGGAGGTTTTAGGCCATTCTGAACACATTAAGATTAAAAAAAATTTTTGACTGCAATTATCCATTATAAAACCTTAGTTTGATACCCGCAAAAACGAAACACACACCCGCGTGACTTCGTGATCGATTGACTGACTCCCTTTCGGATATTCGACGCGAACGTAATCGGAAATGTGCGTGCTGCGGTGAAGTGAACAGTACCCTCTTTCTGTTTTTTGGAGGGGGGATTTATTTAATTACGTTGTTGCGATCAACAGCCTACTTGGAAACACGTAACTTCGCTTTTTAGCAGTGGCTTGAAATAAGTGCTTCAGATTTTTTTTACCATATACTTTAGAATTTTGATTTCTAACTGGATGATTGACAGCGAGCTTTCGTGTTGGAATGAAATTGGACTGAGTGTTTATTTTTTATATGTTGGTAAATACCGTGAAAATACATATTTTTGAAGGGTTGAAGAGTTAAGAACTGTTTTGCAAGATAAACACAAAGATGCTTTTCTTAATATGTTTTTTATATTTAGGTGTTTTGTAATTTTTGAAACAACAATTTTACTAACAAGGAAACGTTCTCAGGATGAACTCGCAGAATTGGACGAAAATTTTACAGGGGTTAGTAAATGACTCAAAACACCTTCTGTAAAAAATTAGCTGCTGAAATACAGTAGAAAAGCTGTAAAAAATTATTGAAAATTATCATATTTAACGCCAAATGTAACCCTACTAGGCGAGAAACGCAGAGAGAACGCCAAATGTAACCCTACTAGGCGAGAAACGCAGAGAGAACGCCAAATGCTAGAATGAACTGGCCACGTTTTCTCTGAAGCAACTTAAATGAGCGAATAAAAAAAAGATCATCAAATGCAAAACAGGAATAAAAATTAATTAAAGAAGGAAAGTTAAAATAAAGAACGCATGAAGCAATACAAAATTATATGCAAATTAAAAAGAATCCAACATCTATTTAGCATTCAATTTTTAGAAGTTATCTGTTTGCTGCATATTTTTTTAAAAATGCATTGGAAACTATACGAGTATATAAGGCAAAGCCGACCCGTCGCCTAAGAGGCAACACACGGTGGAAAGCTGTCGCAATCCTGCCAATATTCATTTTGATCAGATGGTACTTATTGGTTTTACTCATTACAAGTTTGATATTACTGAGATTATTGTCATTTAGGTATTATTGTTTATATTTTGGTCAGTTCTGATTTTGAGAGGGTTCGTGAACAGGATTTCATTGTATAGATGCCAGTTGTCTGGCTTGTTCTGTTTTTAGGATGTTTGATGCTATTGTTTGTCCAGAAGGGTGCTTTATCATATCTTTAAGAGGTAGGTTGATCAGGGGTCCAAATGGAGTTGGATAGTTGGGGCAATGGAGGATGATATGTTCATAGCTATTGTTTGTGAGGCAGGTAGTACAGAGTGGGCTTTTCCCATGAAATCGCTCTTGGTAGTGGCCGTGGACTCCATGACCAGTGAGGATCTGGTTGACGTAATGGTCTCCTTGAAGTCTTTTGGTGGAAACTTTGGGGAAGTGTCCGAAGGTGACCCTTCCTACGTCGTCTTCTTCCCATTCATCCTGCCAGATTCCAAGGACATTATCACGTATGTGCTTTTTTATGAGGGATAGTGGAATCTTGGTCTGGATATCAATATTTGGTCTTAATGTACCTTCTTTTGCTAACTTGTCAGCGGCCTCGTTCCCTCGATATCCTACGTGGGCTTTAATCCAATAAAGTTTCGTAATAAAGTTTCGTGTGCTTATTTTCTTGTGTTAGCTTTGATAGTCTGTTCCTCAATTCTATAGTAGTCGTTGTTGTTGTTACTTATCCCACCTGGTGTAGGAAAGCCTACACCAGGTCCAAAAGGCCCCGTCGCGCCAGATCCCCATAGATGAGATCCTGCTCATCCCACAGCTGCCTCCATGAGGCGCCAAGACAATTAAGTAGGTGAGCAGGACTGGCAGGGAGAGAACAAGAACAAGGGGGGAAAATCCTCTCCCCATTCATGAACCTCATACCCCTTATATGGCCACTCCTAAACCTCGCCATAGCTGACTGAAGAGGCCGGGGGCCGCTACAGGATATGGACAAACCAGGACTATGGGCAGCATACCAGTGGTGAACCGGTGGATTACGCCAAACAGAGAGCAATTGCTGTCTGTTTAAGGAGTGGATTTCCGAGGGAGTAAGCTCATTGGAATTTATTGTTGGAAGATCACAACCATTTTTGGCGAGTGTATCCGCAATCTCATTACCGTTCACCCCAACGTGTGATGGGATCCACTGAATAGATACAGGTTTCTTCAGGCTGATCTCATAGAGAAGCCTCATAATAATCTGGTCAGGGATATTAAATATCTGTGGCCAATTTTTAAGATACTGTATAGCACTCTTGCTATCAGTCAAAATCCAGATACTATCTTTGTCAGTGGTAAGGGCGCGATTTAGAGCTGCTCCAATAGCTATGATCTCTGATCTAAACACTGAACAATAGTCAGGGTTCCGGATGCTGAGTCTACTTTCGTCCTCAATATTATTTACGAAAACACCACTCCCAGTCCTACCATCTTCCATTTTGCTGCCGTCTGTATAGATGACCAAGGCCTTGGGTGGGATGTTATTAACCACCTCTAAGGCCAACTGTTTTAGAAGGTCTGGGTGATCTACCTGTTTGTTGGCGTGGGACCTCAGTACATCATTAAAACTGATATTTTCTAATGTTACAGTTGGGGGTAAACAATCAAAGGTGGTCATAGGAACAACCCCAAAATTTATAAAACCCTCTTTCCTCACATATTCCAGTGGAGTGTTTCTTTTAAGACGTTGGTTACTTCTCCAATTCAAAATGAATTTTGAATTCCTGTTAAAATCTCCAAGACTGTTCAGCTTGTTAAAATATTTAAAAGAACCAATCCTAAATCTTGTGGTCAAAGGTACTATGTCAGCCTCAAAAAGTACCACTTCATTTGGGCAGCTATTTCTTAACCCTGTGATAATTCTTGCTGCACTTAACTGAACTCTATCCAAAATCTTTAAATTAGAGACCGAAGCCGTTTGAAATATCTGGTAGCCATACTCGAGGATGGGACGTACAAGTGTGCAATAAGTAAGTCTGAGAATGGAAGCATTAGCTCCCCAGTCTCTACCTGAAATGTACTTCAGAACCCTAAGACGCTTTCTAGCCTTAATAGCTATTTTCTCTATGTGTTTCTTACAATTTATTTCAGGATCCAATGTAAAACCCAGGTATGTCGGATATTTGTCACAGTCCAGCAACTGATCAGCAAAATAAACTGCAGGAGAATAATTATAGAGGTGTCTATTTGTAGTGAAGAAACAACTAGTTGACTTGGAAGCATTAAAGCTTAACTTGTGAGAGCTGGAGAAGTCTCGAACAGCCTCCAAAGATCTATTCAGGTTAGCTTCTAGTTCACCAATATCTGAACCACTAGACCATAACACAATATCATCTGCAAAAATGCCAATCTGGCATGGTGTTACTATTTTTTCAATACCTGCTATAAATATGGAGAACAGTGTAGGACTGAGAACGGAACCTTGAGGTATTCCTTGGAACAAGCTGTAATATCCTGATTGCCTGTTTTGGTAGTTTACACAAAAATTTCTGTGATTCAGGAAGTTTGAAATCCACGGAAGAGCTCTACCTCTGATTTTAAAATCGTTATAACATTTATTTATTAATCTATACTTCCAAACCCTGTCGAATGCCTTTGAAAGGTCCAGAAAAACCGCCACGGAATGTTTTGTTGGTTTACAGTTTTGAGCGTCTCTAACACTCTGGCTGAAAAACAATATCTGGTCCATAGTACCATGGCCTCTTCTAAATGCATATTGCTCAGGGGGAATTAAGTCTTCGGACAGAAGATGGTGTGTTAACCTTCTCAAGACTATTCTTTCTAGCAGTTTACATATTATACAAGTGAGGGAGATTGGTCGGTAGATAGTAGTCGTGTCCTTGTTATAGAGCTCTTTCAATCACGTGACCCCTATGACGTTTTATAGCTATTGTTTACTAACACCGTACCTCCAGCAGTTAACAGTTAAAGGAAAATAACTGGTCGTGACGTCATGTGCGAATGCTCTATAGCCTTTTACTGCGATGGATCTGAATAATTTCTTAGACGATTCTTATTTTTTTTCTTAAACTAAAACAATGAGGTGATTAATTGAGTGATTATTGAATTGGACGATTGAATTGGAAATAGAGATCTTTCAATCACGTGACCCCTATGACATTTTATAGCTATTTTTTACTAACACCGTACCTCCAGCAGTTAACAGTTAAAGGAAAATAACTGGTCGTGACGTCATGTGCGAATGCTCTATTGAAGCCTGCCAGTTTCTTTAGAGTTGATAATGAATCTGTTATTATTCTGGGGGTTTTAGTTTCAGTTTTACTTATTATATCTATTGCTTGTAGGATAGCGAGGGCTTCTGCTGAAGGTACTGTGGTGTGGTTGGAGATTCTAAGGCTGATTTCTGTTAATGGTCTGTGATTTTGGTATGCTATGACGCCGAGACCGGCCCGCTCCTTTGTTTTTGACCCATCAGTATACACCTCAAGATCATGACAGGTATCCTCGGGTAGATAAGGCTGCCAATCAAATCTGTGAGTTTTCATTAGAAACTATACAGGGTGTATCTGAAATGGTGCAACAAACTTTCAGGGATGATAGTTCTCATCATGACGAACAGGAATTGGTATAGAAAGGGGGTCGCAAATGAGTTCTAAGGGGTGAAACCCCGGGGTGAAAATCAGCAAAAAAAACTTGCATATTTGTGCAGAAACAGATACAATTGTTCGATTCCGGCATTTATTACATTCAACCAATTCCGAACTTTGTATAAAAGTATTATGAAAATGTTAATTTCATTAAAAAACAGACCAATAAATGCAAGATGCATGCTTTATAGGTAGATTAAAGTTAAATTTGTTCCTTGGTCAGACTCTTGTTCCTTGTTCCATAAAACTAAAAACAACCAACTAACCAACTAGACTCTAGTATTAAAATATTTTGGTCGTGACACTTTCTTTTGCAGTCTATCTACCTACAACGCATGCCTGTTGCATTTATTGGACTGTTTTTTAATGAAATTAACATTTTCATAATACTTTTATACAAAGTTCGGAATTGGTTGAATGTAATAAATGCCGGAATCGAACAATTGTATCTGTTTCTGCACAAATATGCAAGTTTTTTTGCTGATTTTCACCCCGGGGTTTCACCCCTTAGAACTCATTTGCGACCCCCTTTCTATACCAATTCCTGTTCGTCATGATGAGTACTATCATCCCTGAAAGTTTGTTGCACCATTTCAGATACACCCTGTATATTTTATGGCACTATCTAAATCCATGAAAGTAACAACTCAACTTTAACGAATTTCGCTGATACTTTAGCACGGATCAACTTTCGTGGATTTAGACACTAGGGTGGGCCGAAAAAAACTTTTTATTTTATTTTGAAACGCTATACCGCGGAAAACTTGCCTCTGGGGTAGAGAAGTAAAATGCAACAAAAATTTTTAAAATCGGTTAAAAATTGCAATAGCGCATTGCACCTAAAGTTTGAAAAAAATAGACTATTTTCATTACTTTTAAAAAAAATAAAATTAAATCAAATAACTTTTATAAAAAGTTTCTAAAGGCCTATAATAGAATAAAAATGTGGAGAAAACATATTTAATTGAAAAAAGGTGGTATTTTACAATTAATTGGTAGTATAATAACATCTAAAAATGCACGTTTTTACCAGAAATCCACATATTTCGTATGAAACAAAAAATTATGCAAAACAATTTTTCATTACTATACTACCTTTCTAGCTATCACTCAGTAACCCCCTTAACAGTTAAAACATTTTTTACAGTTCGCTTTGCGATCGCAGCTCGCTCGTTGCACAACAAACCGCATCACTATCTCTCGCCGAAATAAAAACCTATTATATATTTTGAAACGCTATACCATGGGAAAACTTGCCTATTGAGTAGAGAAGTAAAATGAAAAAAAATTTTAAAAATCGGTTAAAAACTGTCTTAGTACATTGGTCCTAAAATTTGAAAAAATATGCCATTTTCATAACTCTTAAAAAATCAAATTCAAATAACTTCTATAAAAAGTATCTAAAGGCATAAATTAGAAGAAAAATTAAAGAAAAAATATATTTAATGGAAGAAAGATGGTATTTTACAATATAAGGTTGCACTATAAGGTTACATTTGGCATTTCGCCTTTTTCTCCTTCAAAAATCGCATTTTTCGATTAAATTGAAAATTTATTTTTCCTGATGCTGCATTGTTTGACTTGTATCAAAATGTAGTTCTTTACTGGTTATTAACTTCTTTTGGTAGTTTGAAAGAATCTTTTGTTCCTCTGTTGGATTATTTATCAGTACTATAACATAAACTGTATTTTAGTACTGATAATCCAACAGATGAACAGAAGATTTTAGTTTATTTTATATTAAAATCAAATTCAATCAAATTAATTTGTCTGTATGAGTCTTTATTTAGAAAAGAAAATTGTTCTAAATTTGACTTGGACACGTGTTTAAAGTGATACAAACATCTAGATTTTTGCCATAAAAGTTATTAGAAATCATTGATCTAATGATTAAACAAAATGCGTCACACAAACAGTCGAACGTTGTGTAAAATCAGTAACACAGAGGGCATCACTAAAAGTCATCGGTATGAATGCCAGGAGATGGGTTTATAAAGAACTATAATTAATCTTTCAAGATCTTCAATGCCAAATTTTTCAATCAAGTCTTCTTTCAAAATACCAAAAGAAGTTAATAACCAGTAAAGGACTAAATTTTATTACAAATCATACTATGCACCATCAGGAATAATAACTTTTTAATTCAATCGAAAAATGCGATTTTTGAAGAAAAAAAGGCGAAATGCCAAGTTTAACCTTATAGTGCAACCTTGTATTGTAAAATAAGATCTTTCTTTCCATTAAATATATTTTTTCTTAAAATTTGTCTTCTAATTTATGCCTTTAGATACTTTTTATAGAAGTTATTTGATTTAATTTGATTTTTTAAGAGTTATGAAAATAGCATATTTTTTTCAAATTTTAGGACCAATTTACTAAGGCAATTTTTTATCGATTTTAACAATTTTTTTTGCATTTTACTTCTCTACTCAAGAAGCAAGTTTTCCATGGTATAGCGTTTCAAAATATATAATAGGTTTTTATTTCGGCGAGAGATAGTGATGCGGTTTGTGGTGCAACGAGCGAGCTCCGATCGCGAAGCGAACTGTAAAAAATGTTTTAACTGTTAAGGGGTTTACTGAGTGATAGCTAGAATGGTAGTATAGTAATGAAAATTTTTTTTTCATAATTTTTTTGATTCATACGAAATAAGTATGTGGATTTCTGGTAAAAACGTGTATTTTTAGATGTTATTATACTACCAATTAATTATAAAATACCACCTTTTTTCAATTAAATTGTTTTCTCAACATTTTTATTCTATTATATGCCTTTAGATACGTTTTATAAAAGTTATTTGATTTAATTTTATTTTTTGAAAAGTAATGAAAATAGCCAATTTTTTTCAAACTTTAGGTGCAATGCGCTATTGCAATTTTTAACCGATTTAAATTTTTTGTTGCATTTTACTTCTCTACCCCAGAGGCAAGTTTTACGCGGTATAGCGTTTCGAAATAAAATAAAAAGTTTTTTTCGGCCCACCCTGTTAGACACTTCGAATCAATGAAAGGAGTATTTCACCAATTATTGCTGGTTAAGCGGACAATAAGTGTAAACTCACAACTCTCAAACGTCACCTCCAACCGTGGACCGGTTTCGTCCTTGTTAGGACTCATCAGCACGGTATAGGAAGGTACCTATTAAGGAGCACGGTATAGGAAGGTAATTCCTATACCGTGCTGATGAGTCCTAACAAGGACGAAACCGGTCCACGGTAGGAGGTGACGTTTGAGAGTTGTGAGTTTACACTTCGAATCAAATTTCTCATTCCATCCGATTGGAAAGTCGCCAAGTGGTGCTAAATGAATGTGTTTGGCAACTCAGAACCCAATTTTCAAATTTAAATAACATCTCCTATTGAAATTCAGCGACTAATTTTTTCACTGTAAGTGTTTTGAGTCATCTTCTTATGCCTGCAAAATTTTCGCGCATTTCTGAGTTCACCCTAAGAACGTTTCCTTGTAAGAAATGGTGAACTATGGCTTAGAGGTCAAACGGCTTGGTATTTGTATATATTTGTATATTTTTATTCGACTCTGAAACTCCATTCAAGTTGCAACGGTTTGGTATTATTGAATACAATCTTGTTGGAATTTTTAAGCTTATGGTAAATTGAAAAATCCTACTACTATTATAATTGTGAATGTTTGTCTGGATGTTTGTTACTCTTTCACGCAAAAACTACTGAATGGATTTTAATGAAACTTTACCATAATGTAGCTTATACATCAGAATAGGACATGGGCTATAATTTATAAAGAGAAAATCCGTCCTTCATTCTTTTTTTCCCATTTTTCATGCTTTTTTTCACTTATTTTTCCGTGTTTGGAAACCTGTTTTACCAGTCATACAACGAGTTAAAAATAAAACATTGTTTCAAATGAGACAGATCACTAGACTTTTTCATTTACTAGATCTTTTATTTTAGTTTTAAACACTGGTCTTAAATTTGTTAATTTGTTCACTAGACTTACTAATTTACTAGACTTTTTACTATGGTTTCAAATTTGTTATTTTATAAAGGCACCAAGATATTAAACATCATCAGGAACATCGGGATTGTAAAAAGTGACAAGAACACCGGGATTGGAAAATTAGCGAGAACATCGGGATGGAAAAATTACCGGATAATAAAAATTACCGAGAACACTGGGATAGGAAATTTACCATAAAGACACCCAGAATACCGGAATATAAAAATTACCGTAAACACTGAGATAGGAAAATTACCGGGAACGTCGGGATTAGAAAAATTACCGTGACCACCGGGATAAAATTACCGGGAACACTGGGATAGGAAAGAGACGCCTGGGATACCGGGATGATTTGTAATATTGCTAATTTACAAAATTATAAATGTATTTTAAGAAATATTTTAAAAAATTAATTTATACAACCCACCCGTGCAAGGCCGGGTATAACAGCTAGTAATGTTATAAAACATCTAACTAAGAGGTAGTTTTTTATTATTTTACATAATTTGTGCGTTGTATAAAGGAACCCGGGAGAGGAAGGAAATAAAGTTTGACGAAATTTTAAGGGGGTGTTGCTTATAAACAGCACTTAATATAACGTTAGTGCCCGACACATTACATGTTACAGCTCAATTCTAGTTTGTGTGCATGAGGGCTTTGCAGACAGATTTTTTGCTATTGGGTTGAAATTAGTAATGATGTTCTGACCATGGTGCTGGCATATTTTCTTTATTATGTTGCACAATTTTTCGAGATAACATTACTCTCAAATGAATCGGATGTTCTAGGAATTCTTGCCGTCACACGATTAAACTCGTCTGTACCATCATACTCTCATTTTACATGAAAAAACCCTTCGAAAAGAAAATTCTTCTTTATTTAAGCTACAAACTACCGTATACCACTTAAAATTTAATGTAAGAAACTTAAGAATGGGATGGGGGGAAATAAAATTTAAAAAAGCATAAATCAAAAGTATAATCTCAAAAAAGTAAAGCCCGTAGAATTCATTAACTGAGGCAAGGGCTAAATTTTATTTCTAGAATTTAATAAAACACCAACATGCATGCATCTCTAGGAGCACAACAGCTAAATTAATTTTGGTCTCACCAAGTTTAATAGAAAGATATGGAGAGAGCTTTTGAAATAATTCCCCCATTTTTTTAAATACTCGCGCTAGCTTTAAGTACACTTGCATCATGAAAACAAATAATTTTATGACTTTTCATAATTGTTTCCTTGAATTCCGACCTCTGCATGTCCGTTGTCAGTAGTGACATTCCTGACACAATTTCGTTTTAGTTGTGCCGCCTCTTGAATAAAATTTTTGAGACGTCAAGGCCATGTTTTGTAGTAATTCTAACAAAAGCTGAATTTTAAAACACTCTGCCACTACCAATGAAAATAAATTCAGTTGGTGAAGTACAGGAAATTTTGTTTATATTTTTATTACGATTTTGTCATAAGTCAACTTTTGTGAATTGTACAAATGAAATTAAAACAAACATAATTGGTATAAAAACAAAATTTCTTTCTTGTATTCAAAACATTATTATCTATCAAAGGAAAACTCCTGTATTTTGAAAGTGTGAAAGCTAAACAAATTATGTACGGAAAAGTTTAATAAATATTGCAATGAATATTTTTCGTTATTCTCATAAAGAGCTAATTACCTACTACTTAGTAATTTAAAAGTGAATAACTCAGTTTGATGTTATTCAGATACAATTTCTTAGCAATAAGTGACATAAAGACACCCATTTTCTAGAATTATTTTTTAAAACTATGTTTACACTCGTTTTTTTTAACTTTAGCAATAGTTTGTTTACAGGGTGTTTAAACAAGTCCGCTAAAACTATGCACAGTCACATTTTTTTTTATTGCAGTGCAGTGACTGCAGTTCAAAAAATTATATCTCTACTACTCAGAAAAAGGTATTACGTCATAACCGGAAAATGTGATCATGGTTAATTGGATATGTTTGACCACTAAGTAAGATGTTAAAAATATCCATTAGCGTATGCATCAGCGTACCGTGTTGTAAAATTATGAAGTTTTTAATTGGATATGACGTCACATTTTTCAAAAATATAAGTTATCGTGAAAGTTTAATTCCTTGGGGGGGCATTTTTTTCGGTAATCCAATCAAAGGATCTTTCTCTCCAGAGTTTGGGCAAACTTATTGAAACATTTTGTATTGTATGTTAAAAAATTCAATAAGGCAGTGTTTTTGGGTTTTTTTATATAATCAATTATTATAACTCATTGTGTTTTCACATAAACTTCACAAACACGTTAGTTAATTTCATCTCCTCTCTAATTCATGCACACTAGAATTAAAAAAACAGATCTTATAATGAAGATACAGTCAATTTTCTTCAACACTTTAAACTTCTCTTGTTCATTTATTTTTTTAGGTTCCTTGGCAGTTTTAGGAAATTGAATATATATTGAATATTTATTGAAATATTCTTATGTATATCCAACCCACACACAAGAACCTCAAATAAACTGATTAAAAACCTCAGGAAATATTTGCTCTTATAGCATTATATTCTTATATTCTCTCTTCATACCTTTCGGATGACATAACAAATATCCTTTCACATACATCAATCAAATGCTAACAAGTCCCTTGAAAAACAAACCCAAACTGCATCCAACTAAACCCCCCCACAAACAACTTCGACCGATCCATCTAACGGAAGCCGTGTATTACCTTCTTGCATCAGGGAAGCTGGCGACAAAATCCCCACAACCTGTGGAAGGAACGAAGAAGGGAGCAATAATTTAATTACCGGTGGGCCTAAGCTGTGACACGTGTCCCCGAGCACCTGACCCTTCCCACGGGGATCCCTCCCCCTCCTGACGACGGGGAAATGAAACTTCGTTTCGGAGTTATCGTCGGATTACCCTTCTTTCCCAACGACGTCACTCCGGGCAGTGGTGGGGAAATGCTTCGGTCTGTGTAAGGGCCGCGCCAAACTAAGCTGCTTGAAGACGCGAAAGATATAAAAAACTCTTCAAGATCTTATGAAGAGAAATATCTTCAAGATCTTATCAAGAGAAATATCTTCAAGATCTTATCAAGAGAAATATCTTCAAGATCTTATCAAGAGAAAGCATGGAGTTGAGCTTCAGTCTCCCCTCTCTTAACGAGATTTTAATTGCTTTCGCGTCTTCAAGCAGCTTAGTTTAACGGGGCCCTAAGCGAGCATGTCGTTGTTTAAGGCTCGACAAGACGTAACTCGATTTTTGGCTGTTTTGGGTTATGCAACGTCACCATATAAACTACCTGCTTATTATTAGATGCCTATTACCCACAAACTGAAATATTAGGGGGGGTGGATTGGGCTACAATTAGTTTGAAATATTTACAAGGAGCTTTTAGGCCTCAATTTTTTCGTTTTTTTATTCTTTGTTATATTTTCGTGCATTTATGAGTTTTTGATTGTTATTTAATTAAACTGTTAAATTGTTCATTTCTTTTGTATGAACGTGTATTTTTCCATTGCTCTAAATGGACTATATCCTGTGTGACGTCACATTTTCCCCATCATGTGACTTACCTACTGAGCTTGCAATTGGTTACCACAGAGATAGTTTGTAGTGAGATATGATGATAGTAAGATATGATTTGATACTGAGCTTGTTTTTCCCGATCACGTGATTAATATGGGCGTGGCCGAATATAGTCCATTGCCATAAAGTACCAGTCAAACTACTTTAACTATATACAAAAAAACGCATATTATGCATAAAAATATAACTAAAAATGGAAAAAAATCCCGCCTGAAAGGCCTTTGAACTACGTCTTCCAAACTCAGTGGCATCTTATAATGTACAGGTAGTAGATATGCTCCCCGGTGTTATCTCACTACCTCCATCAGAATGCGTATGTCAAATAGAGCTAAGAATTTTTTTTCTGGATAATTGTGGAAATTGAGTAATGTCATGTTGCACCATATCATGTTTGATGCGGATGTGGGCGTTTTGATGAAAATGACGGTATCCTTTTCACAAAGAATATGATAACTTAGGGGAAAAGAGGGAAGTTTTTAAATCTAAATCCACTTGTAAATAAAAGTGAAAAGGATGTTGTATTTAACACAGAGTTCTCACAGATGTTCTCACAGAGCCGGCATGAGTTACTTGTGAACTTGAGTCGCCAGCTATTTTAGGATTGTTTATTTGATTTGTAAATGCTGAGATAAAATTCACGGTAAATATTATGAAATTAACAGTGAAAATGTAATAAATTACTGAAACGCTCGAATATGGTTGAGAATTTTTATAAGAACAACGGTTTAATAAAACACTTTCTTCAAACGTCATCAACAGATTTTAATATTTTCTGTAATTCTGTATTGAATGTTTTTGGACTATATCGACAAACTTATACCTCTTCTCCAAAGGAAAACTGTTTCTTTAGTTATTAATAAACGCTATCTGTTCTGTATGAACACACAGTCATTAAATAACAGTTACGCAGAAGCACAATTAAAAATCACGCGGCATTTTTATTCCGAATACAGACGATTCCTCTGCACGAGGGTCAAAAGCCCTTGTTAGACAAGACCCAGGGTATCGTTTGAACATTAAGCAATTACTTTCCGATTGAGCTTCCGCAATGTATCATCTCGCTTTGACATTTTTGCGCCGCCTTAAATGACCTCATTAGTGTTGTGAGTAACTAACTTCTCTCAGACTTAAGCAGTTTGAAATATGGAAAAGCATGGATGGAAAGGGACTCTTCCCTTTGCGATGTGGAGAGAGGGAATTGTTTGAGGGAAAAATCCATGGTTTTGTGGTGAATAAATGAGTATTTTTAAAATTCTTGAGATTTGTAGTCATTATTTCTATCTTTCAAGAAAACTCTAAAGAAAATCAGTAAACTTTCTATTTGATGAAGTATAAAAACATTGGTCTTGCATTTTTAAATCATAAGGTAAATCTTAAAATACAGAAGCGTTGTTTCAGTTCAATGGTAAACTTATTTTAACTGCAAAAATGAAATTTTAAGTTTCACTACTTGTCGTTGCTTTCTATTTTTGATTTTTCTTCTGTTTTTCATACTAACACGGTTCACATCCCGAACTCTTTGTGTTTTTGCGGGCTTTGAAAAAGGGAGTTTTTGTTAATTTTTTTGCAATAAAAACATTTCTCGATCGGCCTCAAATTTCGGTTAGTTGCTTATTTCTGCATGAAGAATCGATTAAAAAAATTTTAAAATGAATCATGCAACTTCCTCATTGTAATCATTTCAAACTGAATTGTTTATATAGGTTGAATAATAATAGTTTAAATGTTATAAGTAATTTTTTTAATTACATACCGCTTTGGGCTATATTTTTAGCATTTTATGTAAATCATCTCTGGATTAATTTCAAAAGGCATCTGTGTCAAGTTGAAGACAATATTACACGCAGCATAAGAACCATAACCACATAAAAAAAGTATTTGGACAATTCTCAAACTGTCATCTACCCTACACCCCCCCCAAAAAAAACCAAACATTTAAATTATTCCACTCAATCAATTAACCATCATACCCAGTCGTCAAAAAAACTCGGTTCTCGAGTAAAAACACCCAAGACAAGAAAAATATGTTCTCGCCTTTCCCCACTTCAAGAACAAGAAGAAACGAAGCCGGAAAAAATATCCAAAGAGTCCCAAGCATCCCCAACATGCAAATTCGTTTTGAAAAATGACGCCCGTTTTGATTCGCAGCCAAGTTACTTAGCCTGATGAACCCAAGGGACATCAACCCATTAGCAACCCATCAAACCTCCATTACCGACACCCAGACAAACTGAAGGCATTTCTCACGGTGATTACTTCTTGGCCTGCCGCCAGGGCGCGCTTTTTTGTGTGGGGGCCCCCAAGGGGGCCCCGCAATTACCGCGCGAGGGTCGAGGAGGCTCCCAATTAATCTCGAAATCAAGGCGGGTCGAGAGGCCAATCCAAATTGGAGGCACTTAATTTGGGCTCTGGCAACAGCGGGTATGCAGCACACCCCTTTGTGAGTGCGCGGGTCCGATGGATCATCTTAATAATGCGAGTGGAAATAGATTCGTAGGGGGGAGGGTTCAGTCGGACCGTATGATTACGCGGTGTAGCTTTGCCCTTCCTGTCTATGGATGAAATGCGTGTGGGAGTTATGATCATTGGAGTTGTATCGGGATGTGACTGATATGAAGCTGCTGTCTGAATTTGTGAACTATTTACTTCTCAGTATTCAAAAACATAATTTTTTAATTCACTTCTGTAGTAACATTCAATTAATCTATTCCTTTTTAGGGAAACTGGTTTTTTGTGTTCATAACTAACTCGACAAGATAAATATAATCCTTGTGAAGAGTTTAAAAGTTGTATCATGAACGAGGGTGTTAATTGTACTGTTTATTAATTTTTTGCAAAACCATCATTGTGGTGAAACAGAATTAATGTAAGTTATATTAGACTTATATTATTAAACACTTTCTTTGTCACTTAATCGTTACTGTAGTGAAACCAATTTAGATAAATATGTTTTAATTATAGGTACATTTCACCTTTTGCAAATATATGTTACGGGAAAAGTAATAAACCGGACATTATTAATAATCACCGAAAGGCAATGTGATAAATTCTATGGTACCCATCAATAAGCATTTATCCCTTTGCCCGTTATTATACTGATGCTCTTTATATAAGGACAAGCTGAACTTTCCCAGTTACCGAATCTTATAATCACTTTTAAAATCAGAACCAAATATCTGTCACTCAAACAAATGCCATAAACCGCAGGCAAATAAGTCCATACCCCCACAATCGAACAAATATACATTTTCCCCTTACGTGCCTCAGTCTCTAACCTCCCCTCAGTCATTGATATTCCCAAGACGCCACCCTATCCTTAGTAAAAGGCCGCTCGAGTCGGTTATCGCAAGTCACCGGAAAGAGTTGATAAAATTACGGAATGCAAATGGTCAGTCGATAATCAATTGAGGCCCTTAATGCGAAATACCCGTGTTCCTTTGGGGACATTATTTAAATCTCGGCCTCTCTCCTTGAAAGGGGGGGTTCCCAGGGATTGTCGCTGCCTTGGACGACGTGCGGAGTGGTAATGGGGTTTCCATCCCCTTTTGAGATCGAATGTTCGGGGGTGGTGCTTTGCTGCTGAAATTACAACGATGCGACTGTGAGAGTTCGTGAAGATGATTCCTATTCCCTTAAAACCGGGTGACAGAATTGTGACTCCTTTGTGACAATCAGATTGGAGTCATGAGTGTCGCGGGGAAGTCACCGTGACTGACGTATGTCCGGAATTTGTGACCAATATCTGTGTACTTTATACTGTGATGTCACTGAGAAGGTACAGTTGTCAAAACTTTTAAAATTGCTTCCTTTTAAATATTCGGGAAGTAACAAAAATAGGCACATACTCTTAAAAATGAAGGTATACAACCATGAATAATTGAGGACTCTATTTGAGCACGTTATCTAAGAATTTTTGACCATTTTCGCAAAAAAATAACAAAAATATCAAAACTTTGACCGCGTTGCGCGAGGGTCAAACGTTGACCTATTTCAAAAAATTCGTGTTTTATTATACTTGTATTAATGTGTAAATATTGCTTTGCACTAATTCTTTTCGAATTTTTGACTTTCATCTTTTTTGAACCAGAGCTGGGTATTTGGAAAGTTAAGATATATTTAAGGTAAAACAGAGGCTGCACATTGGTAATATTTTAGTAGGATCATTAAAAACAAAATATACTGTTTAATAAGTCAAATACAGACTCTTACGGGCGTATTCACCGGTAACTTGACCGGCGACTGACCGGGACTCTAACCTTTGATTGGTGGAAAACTAGTTTTCCTTCTTCAACGGCCAATCAGAAGCTTGACTGTCGTTTAAATGCCGGCCAAGTTACTGGTGAATACGGCCGTTAAAAGTCATGGAGAGGTAAGAGGAATGATCACCATTTGAAATTAGGTAAAAAGTTATGTGACGGAAGCCCTGTGTCGCCTGTTAAAATACAAGGGTCTAAATAAAAAATAAAGATCTAACTAGAACAACATCGGGTCAAACAACCTTTTCGTAGTCACTCATATCTAGACCCTAAAGATATATTTTTCATGTTGGAATCGTCATTTTTTCCTTTCAAAATATGAAGATAATATTAAGATCGCCTTTTCTTATATCTGCATTTTCTTCAACTCGTCCATCGTCCTCGTATATATCTAGACGTCTTCAATAATCAAATTAACAAAGTTTTCAATACCGGATACACAATACACATATCAAGGTATTTTCCAAATTTCATCCCTCGACTGAAAAGTTAAATTTTTGTCGTTTATAAACAGATAATCGCAAAAAGGGGTAACACTGTGACCACCTTAGGGAACACTCTTAGAAAAGGCACACACTTAACAGCGTCCAAACAATCGCAGCAAGCCCCAAATTTCTCAACTTCAATACCAGAAATGAATTTCTTAACCGAATAATGGGGGACCCCAATCCGCGGACTCGAAATGTTCGTCCTAAGAATAGGGCAGCAGCGGCGGGAGATTTGAATGTCCCATTACATAACCACAGGATTACAATTTCCGTGGCCGCCCATTAGACTCGCTATTACGTGCTCCATTTCAGGGCAGGCTCTCTCTCCCTCGTTAAGGGGTGTCCTCCCCCCTTTGATGCCCGATGGAAGAATCGATTGTCGCTATTAGAGGGGTGGAGATTGTTTGGGGACCCTCTGGACACAGGAATGATCGAAAATATTCATTCGTTCTTCCCTGTGTAGAACGAGTTGGAGTCGTAACTGTGTGTTTCTGTGAGAAGTGTTTGAGTATGAAATGTGTGTGGGGGGAAGTGTCACGTTTGAGACGTGCCTGGTGAATATCGCATGTGAATAATGGGTAAATATAGTCAACCGACAACGAGTAAACCTTTGAGGGAAAAAAATTAAAAGAAGTTCAAATCTAAATGATAAACTCAGATATTTGGCAGAAGACGTTCTTTAGCGTATTATGGATTTCCATGACCCACAAAATTAAGGGGACTATTCCATTTTCATAACAATCGTCGTACGATGTCAATAGTTTTTCTCGTGGAGGTCGGATTACATCATAGTCACAATGATATTGTTGATAGAAGGATTATGTCTAAAAACCAGAGTCAAGAAATTTTTTATCATCGAAACAGAAGTCGTTTTTGTTATTCTCGGGGTTCCGAGATAATTAAGAAAAGAAATTTCACCTTTTACACTTTTCTCTTTATTTTATCTTATTTTTAAAGTTTTTCTCTTATTCTTTCATTCTCTCTAACCTTTTCTTTTCAATCTTCTCTTCTTACTCTTTCATTCTTTTCTGGTTTATGTATCTTCCTTTTTGTCATCTTTTACATTTTCCTTATACAATCTCTCTATTTTTCGCTTCTGTCTCTTTAAGCCATTCAGACCTGCCCGCCTTGAATTTCCAATTGGATTCAAAGTTAATATCGGGCAAATTAGGATTGAAAGGATTAAAAATAAGCTGTATAGGGGTACTGGATTCATTTAAAAAATTCTAACAAGGATTTTGGCATTACTTAAAAAAATTGCCTATTTAGCTTTGGAGTTTACAAATCCATAAACATTCAAGAAACATGTTTTCTAAACTAGCTAACTATTCTAGTTATTGTAAAATTGAGTACCAAAACGATAACTAATTATAAAACGATTTAATAAACGGAAATTTGGAAAGAAGGAAAAATACACGACATGTCAAAATTATTTACAAAATTGATAGAACACAATATCATGCTATAACAACAGCCAGAACACATTAATACACGTCAATAAGAAGTTACTAGGCCTTTGTGTCGAGTCACTAGTACTATATCACACGAGGTAAAATTGAATGCTCGATTTTCAACACCATCTCATCAAACGCATACTACATTATCATTTTCAAGACACTTGGAAACTCCCCTCCGAAGTGACTTCACTGTCCATATTCATCAAAAAATCAAGGGAGCCAAGTGTCACTCCTCCGATCGGATCACGCAGTAATGAAGCCGGGTTATGCGAATTATTTTGACGCTAATGGCATCCCGCTGCGATTAAACATTCATCCCCCATCTCCCGATCAAAGGACTGGGATTAGAGGGAGAGGACACGTCCGTGTTTAGGGGGGATTTGCGCTGCGGCGGTTGGGATCACAATGGAAAAGTTTAGGACTATAAACTAACGAGCTGGATGTGGAAAGAAATTAGTTTGATTTTACACAACTACCAAAGGAGACCGTTCACATTTCATCACTTGTTGCCTTGTGACAGCAGTTGAAAAAAAAGGATAAGAAAGAAAGGTCCACAGTTACAATGCAAAAAAAATAAGGCACTTAACACAAAACAGTGGTGGAAAGAAGTTCCCTTTATGTCATTGAGGCATGTTTACTAGGGTGTATCGAAAAAAAACTTGTTTATTTTGATGATGCGTTAGTACGGAAATGTTGTCTAAGGTGGCAGAGAGTACCTGGGATATTTCAAAATTTTCGGATAATATCTTGAAGTGCCACATTGGCCCTGAAGGTTCCTCATGCTTGTACAGAATTTACAGTACTGTGGAGTACAGGATTTTGTTTTAGACTTTAACTCTATTACAGCTTCCAAGTGAATTTAAATGCAATCTACAAATGGTTTAAGTTATTTTTATATTTAAAAAAAATGTAAATACGATTATTAATTAATTTACTTAATTAATAATGCATTCAAAACTAATGTAACATAGTCAGATACTAATAGTTTTCTGTCTCTAAAGTATTACAGATTTATGTCATACCAAATTAAAAAGTAAATTATTTTAAAAATTATCATTCTTTCAAACATAATTCAATAATCTTAAGATAATTTTATTTCATCCCGAGTTTTCAAGATTGAAACCAGATATTCTTTGCGCGGTAATATTTGTTAAAAAAGTACGGAATGGAAAGATAGGAACTGCAACTTATTAAAATAAATTGCTTTTCTAAAGGTTCATAGTTATTAAAATGTAGTCTGCATTTCATTTATTCAACAAATCATTCGTAAATAAATTCTTGGTTGAATTGTGTGTGAAGTTTATTTAGACAGAATTTATAGAGGAAACATAAAATTGATAAAAGCTTTTTCATCTCAGTTTTTTCTTTTTTCCGTTATTTTACATTATACTCTATTATTATCTATTATTTAATAACTACTAATTGTAATTTACTCTCAAAATATCATTTAAAATTAAGTATTTGTATATTTTCACTTGTTGATAAAATGAGGAAGAAAAAGACTTACTCATACATGAACATTTATCATTAACGTTAGTAGATAATCAGTAATTTGCATTTATAGATCCCTATATCATAATTGTACTACCTTTTAAGAACTAGATCTAAAATTTCATATTTCCTACTAAAAAAAGATAAAACCATGTAAAAGATGATGTAAACCTATGTTACATGTTACGCTAGTAAACCAAGTAAAAAATCTTTAAAACTAATTTTACTAATTTTAACAAATAGCTAAATTATAGACGAGTATGTTTCAGTTCTAAAACACTCTCCCTAGAAAGTCTACTAACTGCGGAATTCAAACTAAGTGGTTTCTTAGAATATACTGTAATCATTGAAATCCTATATACTGAATACTATGATATTATGATTATCTTGAATACCATGATTACTCTTGAAATACCTGGAATTATCAGACTAGAAAAAGTTTTTATTTAATTGTTTCATTAAATTGTAGCAATCCTGCAAGACTAACGGCCGTATTCACAGTTAACTTGACCGGCACGGTGGTTAACCGGGAGTCAAACCTCTTATTGGTTGAAAAATAGTTATCCTTCTTTAACTGCCAATCAGAAGCTTGACTGCCGTTTAACCGCCGCCGCCGGTTAAGTTACCGGTGAATACAGCCGTAATTGAACAAACATCAATGAGATTTCGAAATTACTTTTCTTTTGACACCCGAAGATTCGTCCATCAGACTTGCCGGATAACAAGACTGCAACAGATCGGATTAGTGGAAACGCTCCTTGACATGGCAGTTTAATATCCCCCTCTATTCCTTCACTAATAATCCCTACTATTACTTTTACTTATCCCTACTATACTTATTATATATACTACCTACTTTTAACTGAGTTGAAAGCGCTATCCTGGTAATAACACCTCTTAAGTAAGCATCAAGAAGTCGTAGTTAACAGTTCTCAACACTTTAATTCTTCTACTGCGTTAAAATAATGATGATAACCCCTCTGGTGAATGTGTGATATTTTGGAACAAAATCTTGGCTGACATCCGGACATCTCGACACCCAAGCCGAATCATTTATTTGACTCTCAACAGCGGAACATGCATTTGTCACTAGAGGACGACACACAAAGACCCGCGAGAGCCACCCTTGAAAGCAGACAAATGAGCTCTCACGCACAAGATATCGCCGTCCGAAACTTTGAAAGAGACATATTTTTATACTTCGGGTTTGCATACAAGCATTGGAATACGAGTCATTCGAATTTCGTGTTTCTGCTGTATCCCGCATGGTTTCAGCGGAGGGAAGTTCTTTTTATAAGTACAAAGACGTTCTTGAGCTATGGTTTGGTGTAAAAATTACCTTTCTTTACTTTTTTATTGCAAGTGTAAATTTAATCAGTAATATTTGGTTTGGAAAGAAAATGAATTTATTTTAGACACGAGGCAAGGATAAAATGACAATAACAACTATGAGGATAAATGACAAGTTGAACCGCAGTTCAACAGTTAGTACATTGAATCTATCCTTTGACTTTACTTTTCTATTGAGTCTGAGCACAATGAAATTGCACCATCCATTTCAATCAGTAACTTTCATGGTCATGAGATAAATTAAAGCTTCTTTTAATTATAAATATTCAGTTGCTACTAAGAAGCATTGGGTCCCGGATAGTTATTTTTGAAAATGTCTTTGAAATCATGACTCAATTACTCTTTTATATTTAAATATCTGATCTGTGTGAAAGTAATCATAAATATTATTAGTTCGATACTAAGTAATCAATATAGGTATAGAAGAAAGTATTCATTTTCAATCACTAGATGGGAAAATCGCCTTATCTAGTTTTGTATTATGTTTTTGCTCTTTACCGAAGTCTGTTTTACGTGATTTAGCAATACTCTACAACTGTATATACTGTAAAAGTATCTTAAACTTCGATGTTGTGTTTTAATGCAATCCTTTTAAAAACTAATAATTACACCTACTATAAAACCGAACATTCCTAGTTCTAATACCTTTTATACTAAGGTACTAGTAATAAAGTGTGGCCATCCTTTTTAACAATAAATTAAAGTCGATAAAACTCGTCTTGTAATGGACATGACTTATTATTATTTTTTACCATTTTGAGTAATGTACTAATCTACCTACACTCAAAATTTAAAACCTGATTGCATGAAGCAAACGGTTTTGAGATAAACACCCTAGAACCACTGCTTTTTTAGTCTTGTTTTCAATCCATTCATAGAAATGCATATTAAAAGGAGTTAGTTATTTTCGTCTCCTGAATGGTTGAGGAAATTGAATTATGTCATGCTGCGCTTTAAGTGAAAAACTGCCTTTCCCCTATTTTGTTCTTTTATATTATATTGATAAAAATAAACTTTTCCGAAAATGACAGTTTAAAACATACAAAAAATTGTCCCAATATTTTAGCTTTGTAAATGACCTTACAGTCCTTTGACTATAAAAATTCTGATTTCTTTTTTTACAACTATAGCTGTTTCCAACATGAGGTTTATATTAAATAAGCTTAAGAATTTTAGACACTCTAGTAAAACTTAAAGAAAACGAGAATGTGTAAATCCAAAATTAGATGGTATGTCAAAAAATTGAAAAAACGTGACATAATAATTAAAAAAGCTTCTTTTTAAATTTGATATCTATAGGACGGTAATTTATTACCAGACCTATCAAAAAATGGTTTTTTAAAAATACATTAAAAAGCGGATATTTTGTGCGCCTTTAAAGCATGTCAAATATTATGTCAATTTACTTTTCGAATAGTAATGCGGACGGAATTTAATTTTAACAAGAACACGTGTGTAGGGCTTCAAAAAATGTCCAGCAAAGAGAAAAATCCAATAAAGCAACTCTCTTTAATTTTAAGAGCGGAAATAAAATTTTCCTCTCCTATTTTATGTTGCAGGGGGAAATGTCAAAGCTGTAAGAGCTCAGTAGAACAAAGGTTTCTAAGAGGCCAATGGAACCTTCATTGGGGTGAGTGACTGGCTCACTTATGGGAGTCACACCTTCCTTCAGTCAGTCAATTCTTGAAAAAAAAGCTTGAAATGTAATTTGTAGTGGTTAAAAAAAGGAAATTAAATAAGAAATATTTTCTCACAGTGTTTTACCCTTAAGGTACTTTTTAGGTGGATTCTTCATGCGACATTAAAATTTTGTTAATCATATTTATATATCGGTAAGAAGTTTTACAATCCCCAGATTTAATTGGTCAATTAGAAAATTTAGGTTTTATTAAGAATCAGTTGCCTTCCTGTTACTGACATACTATATTCGGATATTATCCAAGTAGTTAAAATGGTTTTAAACTATTTTAAGGTATTTAGAAAATTTAAGCTATAAAATAAAATTAATATTTGCAGATGCTTAGGCAATCATTTTATTTTAAGCATGAAGTTTAAATAAATTGTATTTATTTATCTTAATTTCACCGTTCAAAAATTAACATGATTCCTAAAACCCTAATGAAATTGCACCCAATCAGTTCCAAACTAGCTTCTTTATTTTCAGTTTCTCTAGCTTTACTTTCAGCGAAACTTTATGATTGATAATGATGAAAAACAAGAATGGAAGAATTAGTATATTTCTTTTAAATTTGGAGGATTTACTCAATTTGAAGCTGAAAGTAATGAAAGTTCATTGGCTAAATACAGAAGATATCAATACTAAGACAATATATTTAGTGGATTATAATGGTTTTAAAAATACTAATTTTCTAAAATAACAAACTAAAATTATTACTCGTATCAAGTAGTAAAATATTAAACAAAAAAATAAAGTAAGAGTTGTAAGTTTTTGATAGTTTTCTTTGAAAGTTGAGAAAAGCTCAAAAGCTTAATCTGATATCTTGGTTTCGCTTGTGTCAATACTAAATGAGGTTGAAATAACAATTTGAAGGACTGTGAAGCATACATATAAATGCATCATTAAGAATAATGCTTAAAATACCTGAATGTGACCGCAAGCAAATATGATAATACACTATAAAACATATTATCCGAAATAATAGCTTAATGAAATTAACTATATTCATAGAAAAACTTCATAGAAAAAGTAGTAGCGTAATTACGAACTTTGAGTAGGACTTATATAATTTACATGTTTGGTGCGGAATAATAAAAGGAGAAATTACATTTCCGACTACAAAGCAAAAATATAAGAAAAAAATATGAGCAAATGAAATCTGATTGAATAATGAATACCACAAAAACCAGCCATAAATATATTATAACCCTATATTTCGATTCTCAATTTTTGTAAAAACTTGTTGGTTCTTGGAAAGCACCGCTGGGAAAAATAAGGAATTTAAAGAAAAGATGAAATTGGCTTTTTATTATAATATTCTATTAATCATCCAGAAACTACAGCAAATAATTCCGTTTTTTGAAAGAACGGAACTCGGTGGTGACTTTTTTAGGTAAGTTCATCTTCTCGTGTGGATAAAAAGATCACCGGAGGTGATTATTCCCCTAAAAAAAAGAGGAGGAAAGCAACAACGAAACAAAGTCAACAAAAGATTCGTCCTTATTATTATTTACTTTTTCCACGAGAAAACACGCAAAAACTTTCAAAAACTCGGAGGAAAAACACATTCCGAAATTCGAGCTTTTCAAATGAGAGGAAGAATTAAAAAATAATAAAACTCGGCGACTGCAAATGAAAGGAGGGGTGCCCCCTGAGTAGAGTAAATACTAACTAGACTGCATTGAGTATCTTTTCTCATTGAAGGTAGTGTGTCACCTTTCACTCAAAGAGCCCGTTTCCAAGAATTGGCTACAGAACTGCCTCTTTGGCATTTGCATTTTCCTCACATTTCAAAGGTTTTTCAAGGAAACTTGTAGAAAAGATGAGCGTCAAGCGAGCGTTCTTCATTTTTTTTCAAAATCCTTGAGTTAATTTGAATATGTTAAGAAATTATACTAATTGAGACTATATTTTTATATTTTGAATGGAAGATTATTTTGTTCCCACAATTTATTTTGTATTTTGTGAATAAGAAACATTTTTAAAACATTAAGTTATATTTTATTAAGTATTAATTTCGTATGTTTTTAACTCTTTAAGGACTTAATTTATCATCCGATTTCTCCTAAATATCTCAAACTTGACTTACGGCCGTATTCACCGGTAACCTGACCGGTGGTCAGGTCAGGAAACCAAGGTTACAGCCTCTGATTGGTGGCAGGAAAATATTGAATTATTTTTCCACCAATCAGAGGCTGTAACCTTTCCTGACCTGACCGCCGGTCAGGTTACCGGTGAATATACGGCCGTTAATATGTGGACAAAAAATGGCAGTGATTCGATATAACCTGTATTAAGGGTGAATCCTTTACTTTGAAAAATACATAAAACAAACATTCATAATGATTTTTTAACTGGTTCTGGAAATACGGTTAACGATCGAAATTACACTCTAAAACATCCCGAAATCTTAATAAGAAAATTTCTGATAGTGATGCAAAGCTGAAAGGAGATCCTATTCACGTCATTTTACGATACTTGTTCTTCTCTCTCAACATGTGTAATGAAGATAAATTAAAAGAATAATAAAAAATTAAGATGAATTATAATTGTAAATGTGCAAAAAAGATTTTTTTAAGACTTTTAATTTTCCTTCGCAAAAACACATGACCACACTGATCTCTATGATCCACATGTTGCACACATGTGCAGAATCTGTTACTTTTAATTTATTAATTGATTTAAGATTGATTTATTTAATTTATTATTATAATATTTATTCTGAACGTGCTATTCTTTATGGGTTTGCATGCCGCCCACCACGCTAGCAGCCTGCGCGCTGTCCCGTCGTCCGTCGGTTCGATTCCGGCCTTGCCCTGGGTGTATTTTTTCTCTCTGTGTCAGTAACAATTCTGTTCCTGTCTGTGCCTGTGATCCTTGATATCAAGCACACAAACCGAAAAATATATGTAACACCAATCTAAAAAATATTGGGATTATCTTGTTTTGAAAATTTTACTAAACTAGATTACAACGTTTCTTGTCAGTGATGTCACCGAATGATGTAAGATTGATGCCCGCTTTCTAGCTACCTAATTGGCGAAAAAGACAATGAGCGAGACTCGCCAATTAGGCAGCTAGACGAGGAGTGATCTTACGTCAGTCGGTGGCATCACTAACAAGAAACGTTGTTATCTACTATAAGCATATTTTAATTCTTTTTTAACTTCTATTTATACGTAATTTTATTTTATAGTAGCAATTAAAGTCTAATTATTTGCATAATATTATATTCACATTCTTCAAACTATTCAACTATTCTTAACAACAATCAAGATAGTACAAGCTTTCTGTTCTAATTTCAAGCGATTGGCGTGAACAAAGTAAGACTGCTTAAATTTGGATTGTTAAAAAACGAGGAAGAACGAAGAAGAAACGAGAAAGTTCGTCAGGGGGGCATTCCGACCTCCAATTCCTAGGTGCTCTACTCGTCCTAGAAGCAGGAGCAGATCCAGCACGGCTCTAAGGGGGGGGGCACTTTTTCAGACAAGATCCCCTTGTGGTACCTTTGGGGGTATGGGGGTCCTCCTTCAGAAAAAAAATGTGGAATTTGACGTGAAAAGGTAGGGTTTTAATTCATTTTTAAGAACGTTTTGAGTCTAAGGGGGGGCACTTTTCAACACTATTTCCTTTACTTTTTGACCCAAAATGTCAAAATATTGGGGATTTCCTAAAAGTTATCACTGAAGATCCCCTTGTACGTAGTACTAATGGGGGGTATGGGGGTCCTCCCCGAGAAAAATTTTGAAGTCAGACCTGTAAAAGTAGTGTTTTTACTCATCTTGAGAACATTTTTGGGTTCCCAAGGGGGGGGGCACTGTCCAGAGTGCCACCCCCTGGATCCAAACCTGCCTAGAAGTTATGAAACACTTATCTGAAACACCCTGCAAACATATTTTTTAAGAACTATCCTTATTGTTATTCGTTTTATTCATTTTACAACATGCTTAAACAAGAACCCGTGCTCATTTTACGATTTTCTTTTTCGCCGTCGCACTCTCCATTGGCCCTGCCGGGTTTTCTGCCATGTCAGGCTCTATATCCTAGTCGTATCTCCACGGGCCGCCCGCCCGGGTCGGGGAGAGTGAATCAGAGCCCGCATGATGCCCCAGTGATTAAGCACGTCTTTCGTCTATTATGCACGCGACGCCGATCAAGATTGCGTCGGGCCCCAAAAAGTGAAAATAAAACGCCCTCTTTTGCGATTCCCCTCCCTCCCTCGTCCGAGAATGTTTTCGTTTTTGTTCTCTCTCCATCCCCGACGATTTCGGACGGGAGATAGCGGGGGCTAGAGTGCTCATAGGCTGCAATCCTTCGTCGTCAACGTGGAAGAATACTGCTTCAAGGAAAGCTTTGTAGACTGTTGTAGAATGCAGAAAATATCTATAAAAATGATTGCATAATGGGACGGTGGGACAGTAAACCAGATATGTTTTAAAACTCATACAGAAACTTTCTTATAATTTATAACTAAAGATATTCAATTAACAGATTATTTATAGATACAATGTTTTTCAGAAGGAACACTTAAAAAGGGTTTTCAGTTGTTTTGGGACATAGTTTCATTCGATGTGCTTTGCAATATGAATAATGCCTAATATGAACAAGTAATAAATATATAAACCAAAGAGAGAAGCATTCCTCATAAAAAGATCCATTCCCATTTTTTAATTGTTCTAGGTGTTCTTACTACCCCAGTACAGTGTCAAAACTAGTGATGGGCAGGTATCGATACCAAATACTTAAGTACTCGATACCTATAGGTATCGAGTGTATTCGATACCCACAAAAGTATCGATACTTTATTGACATATTTCGTTTTAAATTTTTCAATGAAGTAATCTTTATAATACCTACTGTAGATCAAACGCAGCCTGTTTCCGTTTTCATTTTGCAACGCTCAAACCCAAGTCGTTATCATCCGCGAGAGAAATTTGACGCGGCTAGGTTTTTCCCCCGCCAAATCCTTCGCCTCTATCCACCTCCAGGCCCGTAGCTACGGGGATTTTTGATGGATCGCTTTCAGTTTTTTGAATATTAGTCTGATTATGGATAGGCCCTAAAAAAATTGTCCCTTCAGGTTCATTTCCCGACATTGAAAAAAAGTACTCGATACCTAAAAGTACTCGATACCTATAAGTATTCGATACCAAAGTATTCGATACCTATAAGTATTCGATACCAAAGTATTCGATACCTAAAATTATCGATTTTGCCCATCACTAGTCAAAACCAACTAAGTGGTTTTGCTTTGTTTCTAGAAAATATTGTATTTCATATAAAAGTTATTAATGTTATTTCCTTATCAATGAGTGATTAAAATAAATGTATAATGTCAATTTTTTCCCAATAAATAAGAAGTTATATCCGAACTTAATATCCATATCAGACGATTTTTAAAAAAGGTTAGTCTTATGAAACCATGAACTAAAAAGTTTTCATCTAAGAGGGGTATAATTATTACTCCTACCTGCAACTTTTCGGGCTATGCCATGGCTAGCTAAAAAATAAGGTAGGAATTTCAAGGAAGCTTGAGATTGTGTGATGTAGACGTCCTAACGTCAAGATCTATAGTTCTTTCACAACAATTCAACTACGCACTGAAAACTTCTAAGCTTCTCTTGACTCATATTTCCCAATTTCACTTCTTAAGATGTGAGCGAGAGCTGATTGGTTTGTCAATTCCAAATATGAGATTACCAGTTGCTCGCCAAACGTTTTGATTGGACCCTGGCCTTATTCGTCTAGTTGACCATATTCTACGCTCGTTCAACTTTAACAGAGTAGTCTGTGAACTTTACAGAGTTTAATAACTTTAACAGAGTAGTTTGTGTGTGTAGTCTTGAACTTCATACATGAGAAATACTATTTTTCCCCACATTGGAAGTACTGAGTATTTTTGCGGTTCGCGATCTACCTTTTTAGTTAGCTCTTCAGGATTAGTTAGCTTATGATGAATAGTTAGTATTTAGTTAGCTTATAAGCTTTAATTAGCTCATTAGGATTTTTTTAAAACATCAGATGCAATGTCTCACACACACAAACTACCTTAAATCTAAATGAAAGGAGTATTTCACCAATTATTGCTGGTTAAGCGGACAATAAGTGTAAACTCACAACTCTCAAGCGTCACCTCCAACCGTGGACCGGTTTCGTCCTTGTTAGGACTCATCAGCACGGTATATAGGAAGGTAACGCAAGAGAGCGGAGGGCAAGTACTAGTCTAACCCATAAGCCTAACCTTAAATCTAGTCTAACCTTAAATCTAGCTAACTAAACTGGTAGATCCCATACTGCAAGAATACCAAGTATACTGTGTTTTTTCTACATGGGAAATACTGTGTTTTTTTTATATGGGAAATACTGTGTTTTTTTCATATGGGAAATACTGTGTTTTTTCACACGGGGAATACTGTGCTTTTCCCGAATGGGAAATACTGTGTAAGTTCCACATGGGAAATTTTGTGTTTTTTTCACATGAGAAAAAAACTGTTTTATCTACATGGGAAAAAGCTGTGTTTTATCTGAATGGGAAATACTGTGTTTTTTGGCTAACTAATTTTTCACATCAGATTCAGAAAGCAAGAATATTTCTTACATTATGTCTTTTGGAAGTTTTTCCCGGTATTTACCAGTTTTTCCCGGTGGGATGAGAAAAACTAGTTTTGGACGGAAAAACCCAAACCTGGTCAGTAGCCTCGTCAAGAAGGAAAAAAGACTTCTATGGCGCGCTGCCTACTTATTCCCACTCTACGATTTCAGCGCTGTGGTTCAACACAAAAGAACTCAAAGCGGAGCTGGATTCGAGTGGCTTCAGATCTATTTTAATTTCATTCCGAAGCGAAGCACTTAAATTCGAACGTTTTCGAACGGCCGAATCAACACGTTCGGCGGGTGAAGAGAACAATTACCGAGAAGCGGCTTTCGAAAGCTTTTAGTGTTCTTTAAAAGCTCAGGTTACGCTCGAGAAAAGCTTGTTACGTGGCAGAAGCGTGGGTGTGCATTAAAATGACTTCGTGTAAGTTTTTTTTCATGACATGAAGTTTGTGTTCAACTGATTGTTGTTTAACTAACCTGGAGTTGTTTTTTTAACTAGAAAAGGTGGCAACATAAATGCAACATTTAAAAACTATCTATAAATCCTCTTTAGAATTCATTGTAAAGTGTCAACCATTTTTGGTAAAAGGATTTTTGTTGGTGAATTTCTACATATTCACATTTTTAAAAACAAGGAACCAATGTCACATTCAATTTTAATTTGAAAACTCAGTGAAAGATACAGATTTTCAGCCTTTAACTAAAATCAACTGAGGAAAAAATAATCAATGGAAAAAATAGGTTTTACAATCTCGCACTTCAATTGTCTTATTTGAGTTCATCTACATTCAAGGGCTCCAGGGTACATCAGACGGCTTTCTCGAGATTCTGTACAGGCCACATTAGATGTCTAGTTTTTGATGGTGGCAAAAGAAGATATCCATCATGCCCCAAATGCGACGTCGCCCCATTTTCCCCTCATCACATTCTACAATGTCTGGGATTTTCCAGTTGGGGCTAATCCTCTGCTGTTTTTGGACTTCCTGGACAATTTTGGCCACATACATCTGGTTTAGCGAAAATAGACCAGATGGGGATTAGTCCCACCACCCACCACCTGAGTTCATCTTTTCACCACCTGTTTTAACCCTTAATATGCCCTTTTATATTTTATACACAATAAGATCTTTCGGTCACTAGCACTGTGTTATTTCTGTTTTGTTCTCAAACTTTTCCCTCCAGCTAACCTACAGATGACTTAGTAACAAGTATTAGAGCAAGTAAACTTTCAAGCATTCAAACTGTACTTCGCAAAACAATGAAGAAAATGCCTTTGAATAAGCATACATAGAGTTTTTTCTTTAATAGAGGATTTAAGTTGTGAAATTCCCTTTTTCAATGTTTTTTATTTATAACAAAACACGGATCAAACTTAAAACTTTTCTAATGAAACTATTTTTACCTAAAAATTTAAAATTATATGGGATAAAAATACTAAGAGTAGAAAGTTTTGAGGCGTTAATTCAAGAGTATTTAGTTAAGGGTTATGCATTTTCTACTACTACCGAGAAATGTTAAGAATAAGGGAAAATTTTTGTAACCTCATTAATTCAAATAATTAAAAGCGTAGAATTGGACCGCTTATGGTAAGTAAGATGATTTTTTTTCTGTCACTCATGAATAGTTTAGACAAACTATTTCCCTCATTTAAATTATACATTCTGTAAAGTATTTAGCAGCTGTTCCAAACGTTATTTTTAAAAGAGTCTATGAATATTTGATTAAAAAGAAATGTGAAAACTTCAGAAAAGCTAAAGATATCAAAAGACTTTGAACGTAATAATCATTCTGTATTTACGTTTTTATAGGATATAAATGAAAATTTGCGTGTGAAATAATTATTAATCAATTTGGAGTTTAGTTTGTTTACTTTCTTGATTTTAAATTCATTTAAAAATTAACAAAAATAAATAACGAGCTCCTTCACACAATTGCTACACAGGCTCATATTTCCTGAAGGTGAAATATTTTTTGGAGATTACAGTATAATTCTGTGCGATAAACCTTGTTAAATGAAAAAAAAGTTAAATGTTGTAGGGAAAACTCAAATTAATTTTAAATTATTTAAAATCAATCCATGTCATGGATGTACAATGAATAATGTATAATAAGCCTTCATCCCATTCTCATATATCACGGTCTACTACTATTCGGCGAGGCCGTTTCGGCGCTGGAAGTTTTTTGGGAGGTTAAAACTGAAAAGATTAAAACTACACATTCGGTACCACATAACAAGAGAAGGCGAAACAAGCTCAATCCCTCAGGATAAAAGTGAGGTGTCTCCAAAAAAAGTTCTATTCGATTGGTCCAAAAACAGGGAAAATAGAGTCGAAAATTCATTACCTCAAACGGCTCTCCGATGAATCGACGAGACGAATTGAATGTGCTCCTAGGACGCATTTAATCCACTTACATTCAGACTGCTCAATCGACTTCGACCCCCTCACAAACAACACCCCTTTTTTGCCCTTTGGTCGACCCCTTCGCCCGAAAACCAAAAACATGTCGGAAGTGAAAAACGCTGCATGTGCCTAAACAGACGAGACGGAAGAAATGATTGTTGGGGAACAATGTTAAAACTTATTTTATGATGTTCATTCAAAATTTGGTTGGTTGGTTTTTGTTTTCATGGCACATGTTCATTACGAAGGGGTTTTGATTGGGCAGGAATCTCCTACCATCTGAATCCCCTCTGGTTAGTACAATAGCATACAATATGAACCAGTATGTTGTCAACCTATACTATGAAAGATATTTTATAGATTTTCTATAACTGAAAATGTAATTGAAAGGTAATTAATTTGTTATAACTATTCCAAACAAGGTTTTATAGTTGGGTAATGGCAACAAGTGATTTCCCTTTTTAAAAATTAATAAAAAAGTTTAAATTTTTCCAATACAGTTTATACATAAAGCTTTAATCACTAAGCTATTTTAAACTATGAACCTCATCATCTATAACATTGAAATAAACTTAATATTCCTAAACTTTGAGGACAATATGGCCATTTCAGGAAGGGAAATTTCAAAAGACGATATCAGGAATTTTTGTAGAGGTGGGTTAGCTTATAAGGATAAGGTGGTTTTAAAAGTTTTCCATAGTTGAAAAAACAACAATATTCGTACTTAGTTCTGGAAAAGATACGTCCTGACAAACACAAGAAGAGAGATACAAAACTAAAACCACGAGTAACAAATGTCTAAGTTATCCTTGATGCACATGATTTATACTCTAAAAATATTTTTGCATATTTTTCCCTGTCATTACACTCTTACAGTTTTTACTGCTTGTTTTCAAACCTTTATAAAACAATCTGACCCCTTTTTTTACTCTCTAATATCCACAATAGAGTGGCACACTTTTCTATGGGAAAAAACAGTGTTATGAAATTGCCACGGCACCCCCTTAATTTTTATACCTACAGAGAAAACTATTCAGGCAAAGTTTGGGCTCTGTACCTTAATTAGAAAGCGATGACCAAGAGGAGTGAAAAAGTCCAAATTCGAATATTTTTACACCAAACAACTAAAAAACCAAAGATCAAACCCTCTCATTTTGTTCATGATTTTTTATAAGAAACTACTGACGTTATAGATATAATGTTCCAGGTTTTGTTTTCTTATCACCTTTATTTTGGTTGTAGTAATTTACTAATGTCCAAAGAACTTTTGTAAAGTTGTTTTTCCTTCATTTTTAAACAGCTAATAACTCTAGAACTATACAACTTAAAAACCTGAAATTAATCCCATTTTGTGAGAAAACTCCAGCTCTGTTCTATGGAATACGCAGTTCATTCCTGGCAGATAGTGGAGGACTGATCAATGGTCACCACTTTTTCCGTTATAGTCGGCTAGAATAAAAGCTCTTCCTCCGCTCTCTTGCGTTACCTTCCTATACCGTGCTGATGAGCCCTTACAAGGGCGAAACCGGTCCACGGTTGGAGGCGACGCTTGAGAGCTGGAGTTTTCTCACATATTCCTCGAACCAGAGGTAGTGGTGAAGCACTCCCTTTAATCCCATTTTGTTTGTAAATTTTTTGTCTTTAAATTAATGAGAATCATGACCATTATTTTCAAAAATTTTTTTTTCAAAATTTGAAAAAAGTGGAAAAAAAATTCATGAAAAAAGTTTTTTTAAAAATATTAAAAGCCTTTTAACTCTTAAAATGAACATTACTACCAAATTTCAAGTTGAAAATAAAATTTAATCATGTATAAAAAAATTAAAATATTTGAAATTTAGGTAAGTACTATCCCTAAAATTTTACAGAAAGAGCGATTCTCTCATGGAAAATTCATAAACTTGACATAATTCTTGAGGGTGTCCATATTGACTTAAAACATGCAAAAAATGGCAAATCAAAAAATATTTTTTCATAAAAATTTTTTTTTCATTTTGAAAAAAACTTTTTGAAAATGATGGTCATGATTAACATTAAATCAAAGACAATATATTTACAAACAAAATGGGACGAACTTCAGGTTTTTAAGTTGTATAGTTCTAGAGTTATTAACTGTTTAAAAATGCAGGAAAAACAACATTTCATGAGTTCTTCGGATATAAAATTACTACAACCAAAACAAAGGTGATAAAAAAACAAAACCTGGAACATTATATCTATAACGTTAGTAGTTTCTTATAAAAAATCATGAACAAAATTAGAGGATTTGATCTTTGGTTTTTTTAGTTGTTTTGAATAAAAATATTCGAATTTGGATTTTTTCACACCTCTTGGTCATCGACTTCTAATTCGAATACAGAGTTGAAATTTTGGCTGTGACCTTCTATTAACTGCTCGAAAAAAAGTAGAAGGTGCCCAGAACTCTACCTGAAAAAAAGTTTTTTGGGCCACCCTGATCCACAACCAAAAATAACTATGAATATATAATTACTTTTTGCCTTATTCATGTAGTTTGGGACCAAATGAAATAAAAATACCAAAAAAATATAAATTTTTTAAATTTTATTTCAAAATTTTATAAAAATTTTGAAACTAGGGACTAAACCTAAACTTTATAAATTATTGCACCTAAAGGTACAATTACTGCTGCAATAACTGAAAAACATGCTGAAAATTGAAGTTGAACTTATTTATATCATATTTGCTACCATGGGAAGAAGAGGGTTAACTAAAAAAACTCAAATAAAGAGCTATTCCACCCTGGCACTTACACCTCTCTCCACTCCAAGCACCCACAAGTGCAATATTCATGAGTCAGTCGAGATATCGAACTTTCGTGTTGTGTTGTTTGTAGTCACTTAAGAAAAACACTTTCTCCCACACAGCCGAGAGCCTCCTTTTTTAAATATTTCAGCGGGCTTCGGCATTTCTATGAAATATTCATAGGGATTTAAATCCCTCAGGGGGGAATAAAGGGAATCGATGCTTCTTAGCCAAATGAAACCGCCTGCTTGTCGAAGAAAGAGCTGCTTTGTTTTGGACAATGGACCATACTAATGCAATTGGGGCCGCGGTCTTTTGAAAAGGTTGGTGTGAACGGAGGAGCTCTTCTCTTATTTAGCAGGTAATACTTCTCGGAAGTTAGCGCCGAACGGAAAACATAGATTTGCATAGGCAGTGGCTGTTTAGGCAGCTTTTAATAAAACTAGAAAACCCCTGAAAGTGGGATTTGAAATTGCATGCGAGTGGTTAGAAAAAGTGGAGCTTTTTAATCAGATAAGGGTTTTCTTTCGTGTTAAGTTTAGTCCCCGGTGAAGGCATTTTTTTCATTGATTTCAAATTTTAATTTGCTCTGTAACACTGAAGACTAAATTATCACGATTGAAGAGTTTTATTTATCTTTTTTTATATACTCTAAATTTGTAATGTATACATTGCACTAAAAATAAAACATTTATAAGGTGATTATAACGTAATGAACAGAACTCTTGCTTGTACAAGATTTTATACGTAGTTAAGTATTTTTAAGTTCAAATTTGTTTAAAATTTCTATTCAATTTTTGTTTGAAAGATCAAAAAATAAAGTTTGTAGAATTACTAAAACTAAACCATCGGCGCAACAGCCCTAGTGGGCCAAGGCCTACGATGCCCATCTTCGTTTTCGTGACCGTGGGGCCTGGGGTGCTAGGCAAATGTCCCGGTTAGGTGGTCAGCGCAACGCGAGACCCCCAGTGTTTAGTTCCCAAGCATGCTTGGTCCTCAGTTTATCGACCCACAGAAGGGATGAAAGGCTGAGTGGACCCTGCCCAGCCCGGGATTTGAACCCCGGACCCGTGGCGTGGAAGCGCGATGCACTACCACTGCGCCACTGGGCTTCTTACTACTGGGAATTACTACTTGTAGTTTATATGAGCTTTTCAGAAAGACATGGCTAAAGTCTACCAGTTATTGAAGGATGTCGGAGATTGCACCTGTGTTATTTCAATGGTGAAGGAAATTTTTGAGGCTTATCTTAAATCCATATTATTGCCAATTATTGAACTTTTGGCCTATAGAACTAAAGAGAATAAGGAAGAAAAATAAAAATTCTAATAAGAAACCCAAATCCGTGCTTATACCATATTTTGGACCATCACTCCTGAAATTTAGTGGTAAAAACCATATCCCTAACAATCGCAACAATTTTCCAAGACGTCGAAAGTTTTTTTTTTGGCGGTATGACTATAGACCAGGGATGGCGAACCTATGGCACGCGTGCCACTGGGTGGCACGCGACATTCACTAAAAATGACACAAAAAAACTTTAGTACTAAACCAGATATTTCCTACTACCTGAAAACTCCCCAAAACCAGATTCAGAACACTTTTTAGCTAGCTGAAATTCAAAAAATTTTTGGGGGAGGACCCCCGAACCCCCCACTCACCTCTTAGGTGCCGTTGGGCCGTTCAAATATTACGTAAGAACATTTTTTTGGTCATTTTGTCATTGGTCTTTTTTTTTGGTCTCCTCCCCTTTTGTCAGTAAGGTAAGCAAATCCCAACCGCCCTTATAATAATTACGTAAGAAAACTGACATTAAGCCGTTAGAAAACAAAATCATGGATGCAAAAGGAGCCTGATTACTGTACGCAAAAGGGGGCATATAAGGGGGGCGGAGGGGCCCTGCCCCCTCCGAAATTCGGACAAGGTATACCAAAAAAAGTTAAAACCCAGTTTCTTCGGGTAAAATTTTCAAAAATTTTTGATGGTGTGCCCCCAAACCCCCTTTTCTACTTCAAACTTTTTTATAATACTAATGAAAATCAAAATCCTACCTAAAAATGTCCAAATTTCGGACTTAGATGCACCCAAAACTTGTTCAAAACCCTGTTTTTAAGGTCAAATTTCCAAAAATTATCTGGGGAGGACCCCCAGACCCCCTTTACTTGGAACTTCATTATTAACATTTTTTCTTAGATTAAATTCTAGAAAATGCAAATTCTACCAAAAATGTATTAAAAATCTGCATTAAACCTATTAAAGATGCATGGGAGGGACTGAGGAATAATTTCTGGCCCCTCCCGAAATAAATTTCTATATACACCACAGACTTTACGGCCCACCACTCACCACTTGAGCACTTTAAGTTAGAAACTCCTGTTCTAAACTATCGACCCTCAAAGGAGGATTTTATTTTCCAAGGGTTTAAAGATAATTTATTAAAAAAATAACAAGTGGCACACTTGACACCTGAAAATCATAAACCGTAATATAAATGGCACACTGATCGAAAAAGGTTCGCCATCCCTGCTATAGACTATAGTCCAGAGCTGTTAGTTTTAGGAATCCGCACAAAGCTCCTGCGTCAAAAGTAAAGCCAATAAGGAAGATGTTATAATAAGTTTTATAAGGATACTGAATCTTACATGTAGCAGTGCTATGATGCTGTCTTAGCATGCGGCAGTTCCTGGGTTCTATCCTCGGTTTTTATTTTATTAAGAAAAACTTATATTTTCCTAGAGAAATTTCAACCAACCAATCAAAGAAGACTCGGCTAAAACTGGCAGCTTGGGTACAAGGGTCTTGTGTAGCTGCAGGAAGGAACCAATTACATACAGGACCGGAACGTGTTTAACGCGTCGCGTTTATCGTGTGAAAACGTTGCATGTCAATCCCCCATACTTGCGTCTGGTATTCCGCGATCCCTTAAAGAAATCAAAGCCGAATTCCCTATAAATTTACAACCAAATCACCACTCACAACATTCACAGACCTAAATCAACCATCATCTTCATCAGACACCACAGATTAATTTTATTTTTATTACAACTTTAAATCGCAAGTAAGAATCAAATAACTCATCCCTTGAGGAAATTGATATTCAATGATCGATTCATCCCTCGATAGCCGACGCACCCCCGGAATAAATTATCAGCCCTCCGCCGACTCCCCCAGCGGACTTGTTGCTCGGATTCGAAGCACGCATTTTTGCGCCTTGTTTTCCGATCTCGGGATCAAAGGGATGGAAATGAGTGCGCCAGAAATAATTAGGCGCCTCGCCGGCATTATGCAAAACGCCCAGGCGCCTCTTCTAATGGAAGGCCGATCGATGATGGCCTTATCAGCCACGGCCTTATCAATCGGCGCCTTTTTTTTTTCATTCTTCATCTCGCTTTCGTATAACGCATTGAAGTAGAGTTGACTAGAGCGCACATCGAACCTCTCTTTCCTCACAGTCGAAACTCTACTTTATAGTCTGTTCGTTTAGAATTGGCTCCTGAAGCAGGACCAAAAACGCTTAATAACACCTAATAACGCTCATCATTCAACTTCAATGACCCTTCAACTCTTACAGTATTTTAACTACCACTGTTTAGGCTGCCTTATCACTGCACAAGAAAAAATTTTCGATGATAATTGAATCGTCAGTTTGAAGAAGGGAATAAGTCCAAAAAATGACAAATTGACTTTTTGTGCTCAAAACAATCTCCAAGCTTTGCCCTACACATGGGTGAAAAGAGGGGTAAAATAACTAACCCCTATAGGGAGATATCGCCCCTTGAAGTTGTGAAATCGATATCCATACAATGAAAATTCCATTTCTTTTTTTCGATTTTCTCAAAACTTGATTTTTGGACTTATCCCCTTCTTCAAACTGACGATTGAATTACAATAGTAACTGCTTTAAATACGTTTTGACTCAGGCGCCAATTCTAAATGAACAGGCTATAACCAGGGTTTATACAGATGGTTTATATTTCTATAATTTTGACCCCTGTCCTATATTTCCGATACTTTTCCTACTTCTTCATCTGCATTGTTAATTTCTTTTTATTTATAAACGAGAATTATCTGACCATGTTGAAAATTTTCTGACATGTTCTGTTTTTTTTTAAAGCATATGTCCTATATTTTCGCTATGAACCCTGTTTTACCCTTTCGGACCTAGCCGCTTAAAATTTACCTTAAGATTCAATGGAAATCCCGGGTGGTCTAGGATGAAAGGGTTAAGCCGAATAAGTGCAGGATAATGCTTGAACAGTAAGAAAAATCCTTGAATTAAACATCTCGAATACTCTTTCTCTATATATTTTTTAAGCGTTTGTATTTGAGTCATACAATAATTTAAAAAGTAATCAATCATAATAATTATCAAGATCATGAATTATCGAAACAATGAAAATGTTGTCGTACGTAGTCTAAATTAAAGCCCTGGATACTCTACCTTATAGTATATACCTTATAGTATGGATAAGGTAGAGTATCCAGGGCTTTAGTCTAAATCATTGAGTTAGGAATTAATGTAAATTATATTGTATTATTCTTACATTTCTCTTGTGCAATAATAATGAGCGGCTTGCAATACCAATGATTTAACTTCAAAAGCTTTTCATTGGAGTTAGCTCCTTGCAAGCACTTCAACTACTATAATATGTTCATTTAGAATAGGCGCCTGAGATGTAATATATTATATGCAGTTACTACTATAATCATCATCGAAAAATTTTTCTTGTGCAATGACAAGACAGTCTAAGCAGAAGTAGTTAAAATTACTGTAAAAAAATTGGTCATTGAATTTGTGTGTGATTAGCGTTATTGAGCGTTTTTGATCATGTTTCAGAAGCCTATTCTAAATTAACAGACAATAGGCAACCTAAACTGAAGTAGGAATAATACTGTAAAAGTATCGGTTACGCTGAGGTTAAGCGAATACCGTTATTAGGTGTTAGGTGTTATTGAGCGTTACCGCTCATGTTTTACTGGCCTATTTTATATGGACTATAAGCGGTTTCATTTTACCAAATTATAAATACACTAGCGGAAATAAAAATCCCAACATCAAGAAGGAAAGGAGATATCAAAGTCAAATTTATTTCTGTGATTTCACATAGTATCAATGTGAATTGCTTAAAAAATCAGCCTTCCTGGATATTAGGGGGCCGAGAAAACCAAGGAGGAGTGTTGTCTTCATAGGTGTCCATTACCGCCGTCACACGTCATGGTATGAGTGACATGGGCCCTAAATGACTTTTGAGGGATTGGAGGACCATGTTGCCTCCTCGGGTAGTCCAAATTCATATGGTGCACCGACGGACGTTGCATACCGGGCTAGGTGATTTCTCCTCTTTCTCCGGACATGTTTTGTGGGCGTTGGTTCTTACGAACGGATAGGCCAGGGTAAAAATGCAACATAGGGGGTTAAGAAGAAAGCTTGGACATTGCATAAAGCATGTGTTTGTGCATTTTTCTCTTGAAATTTGTCCCCAGGACAGGTCTGAAGGTAAGAACGGACAACCGGCTAAAAAACCTCAATGAAGCAGCTCTGGTTGGCCAAAGTACCGGTAGATCATACTGAGGACAAGCGGCAGTGGGATGGATGTCGTTTGCAGTACTGCGGATTGTCCGTTTGGTCTGCATAGCTTCTTACATCTTTGTCTACAAACCAGGAGCTGAAAATGGACCTTTCTGTTTCCAATAGTGCACGAAGTAAGGAAATGAAATTCCCAATTTCATGACATTGTGTTTATGAGAGAATCCTGCTTCGGTTTGGAGCACCACGACGGTTGGGTATGAGTTTGAAGACACAATGGAGAGAGCGCACTCAGCTGATGATTTTATAATCGTTCCACGGAATGGTGATGCAGGGTAACGAAGTGGGGATGCATTGGATTCCCTTTCTGCAACTCCTGAGTATGATTCACCGGTACTTCTTCTAACCAGAGCTGCGTCATTGAGGTTTTTTAGCCGGTTGTCCGCCCTTACCTTCAGACCTGTCCTGGGGACAAATTTCAAGAGAAACATGCACAACCACATGTTGTATGCAATGTCCAAGCTTTCTTCTTAACCCCCTAGGTTGCATTTTTACCCCGTCTTACCCGTTCTCTAGAACCAACACCCACAAAACAAGTCCGGTTAATGAGGAGAAATAACCTAGCCCGGTATGCAACGTCCGCTGGTGCACCATATGAATTTGGACTACCTGAGGAGGCAACATGGTCCTCCAATCCCTCAAAAGTCATTTAAAGCCCCTGTCACTCAATACCATGACGTGTGACAGTGGTAATGGACAACTATGGAGACAACACTCCTCCCTGGTTTTCTCGGCCCCCTAACAACCAGGAAGGCTGATTTTTTAATCAATTCACATTGATACTATGTGCAATCATAGAAATAAATTTGACTTTAATATCTCCTTTCCTTCTTGGTGTTGGGATTTTTATTTCCGCTAGTGTATTTTCTCTAAAAGTAACCTCTAAAACAACTGGAAAAAATACCCTCGGAAGTGGTTTTTCCCAAACCTCTATGTTTCAAATAATCTACAAAGAAAAGAAAATTCTCTATGATCCGTGAATCACTGAAGAAAATTGTGTGTCGCTTTTTAAGATAGATTTTTCTGGGTCATAGAGGAAGAGGGAAAAGAGAAAGGGTGAAATAAAATGAGAAAGAGAAAAGAATGGAGTGACAGAAAAGAAAAAGTATAAAATATAATAGAGAAAGAAGAAAAAAGAAACAACATGCTCCCTCTAGGGGACTTTTCATACTTTATCTTGCCACACTCCATGCTTGGCAAGCAGTGTTGCGCGCCCTACCTACGTTTTAGCTCTACGGTATAACGATGCAGCAAAAAGGGAAGGTGTTTGATTTCCTTGATTGCGTTACTAGTCTTTCCAGCTTAATAATATTTCCTCGCAGAAGAGAGATAGATTGATTAGCTGTGGTGGTGCATCTGCTGTTGTGGTAATCGAGCAACACCGCCGCCCCGTGGTAAACATTCATACTAGGGCTATATTCCTCGTTTCCTATATAGCATGTCTGAATCATTTTCTAGGAACGGAAATGAGATTGAGTCAGCTTTTTATGAACTCAACATTATTGCATTATGGTGGCTAGACAATGTAAAGGATCATGTAACCAAACTTGTACTTCATAGATGCTCGTTACTTTGGGTCGACTAATGATTCGAGTCATCCTTTTAAGCCGAAATGTAATTAAGATAATTACTTATTTCGTAGCTTGTTTACCAGTTTTAGTTTAAAAATCATCCTTTCCACCGAATTCAGTGTAATTAATCTAATACCATAAAGGTTTAGATTTTTAGTATGTAATTGGGAAAAATATTTCTTGTGAAGGTTTTATCGGTTTGGTATCATCTCAATACCAAATTATAATGCGTATTTTAAACGAAACGTGAACTTTATTATCACACTAGCTGATATGCCCGGCCTTGCACGGGTGAAGAGTATAAATTTATTATTTGAGGAGTTTGCTATCAAAACCAGCTCATTCCATATTTTTCTGAAATCCACTTTTTTGCATATTTTGAAAGTTTAGAGCAGGGGTTCTCAAACTTTTTATGTTGCGGAGCCCTTTTCAAGAGACAAATTCTTCGCGGAGCCCTTTTCCGAAATAAATTTTCCAAGGTATAAAAGCAAATTACACATAAAACCCATTGCTTCTAGAAATAAAAGCATAATATAAATTTATTTCGGGAGGGGTCCAAAATTATTCTTCAGCCCCTCCCATGCATATTTAACAGTTAAACGTAGCTTTTAAAAACATTTTTAGGTATAATTTGCATCTAAGATAATTTATTTGTAAGAAAAATTGTGACGAATTAAGATCCAAGTACAATAGAAGGGTTTGGGGGTCCTTCCTCCCCAGAAGATTTTGTGAAATGTGATCCTTAAAAACAGTATTTTAACTCGTTTTAGGTACATCATTGTCCAAATTTTGGACATTCATTTTTAGGTAGGATTTTAATTTTAACGAACTTACTATAAAAATTGACAATAATAAAGCTTCAAGTACAATAGGGGTTTTGGGGGTCCTCCCCCAAAAGAATTTCGGAAATTTCACCTTATATAACATGGTTTTAACTTGTTTTTTTATACGTAGTCCAATTTTCCGGGGGAGAAGCAGGGCCCCCTCGCCCCTTTAATATACACCCCGGGATATATGGAATATTTTGTTTACCAATTATATTTTATCATTGGATACAATGTAAATCTTTATTTTAAATTTCTGAATATTTAAAAGCTATCCCTTTTTAATCATTATGCCGGAGATGCATGAACAAAGGATTCATACAGAAATCTGTACATCTGTAAATTTTGTTTTCCTATAAGTTACTTCTTTTGAAATCGAGAGATGTTTTGGGGGCTGTTAGACCATACGTCAGAGGTACATATCGAAACTTATTTACACATGGGCCCAAAATCATTCCTTATCCCCTCCCATGCCATAGGATCAATGTTAGCTTTTTGTACATTTTTTGGCAGAATTTGCATCTTAAAGAACTTAATATAAGAAACGTTTTGTGTAATTAAATTCCAAATGCTATAAAGAGGGGGTGGAAATTTGACTCTGCTAAAAACAGGTTTTCCCTTGGTTTTGGTACATCTACTCCGAATTTTGGACATACATTTTTAAGTAGGATTGTGATTTTGCTGAACTTTATAAAAAAGTGCTGAGTAATCAATTTGAGAGGTGGGGGAATGGGGTTCCTTCGTGTGCTACTATTTGGCGCGGCCGTTTCAGTGGCAGAAATAAAATGAAAGTAAATAGAACTCTCATAATTCTTCTAAAAAGTAGAAGAAGAAAAATTTGGTGCTGAAACGGGTCGGCGCCCAAACGGCCAGCGCCAAACCGTCCCATCCTGGGGGTTCCTCCCCCAGAAAAGTTTTGGAAATTTGACCCTAAAAACAGGGGTTTAACTTGTTTTGGTAAACCAAAAAAGACCTGAAAAAGGCAAAAACCAGCTGACCTTACCAACACCTTACAGAAAGTTATTTATATAACATTTCAGAGAAAAGCAAATTAGAAATTATCGAAAAATGTATTTATTTCAAATTTCTTCGCGGAGCCCCTGGAAATGCTTGGCGGAGCCCTAAGGGCTCCGCGGAGCACAGTTTGAGAACCGCTGGTTTAGAGGATTCTTCATAACCTGGCGAAGGGATATAGCTCAAACCCAGCTCATTCCAACCCAATAAACTGGAAAAAACTACTTCACCACTTAATTGAACAAAAAAAACTGAAAAAAGTATGAAAAATCGTGTTTTTGCATCAAAGTCAGCTCATTCTAACCTAATTAGCGTAATTACGCCCAAGGTAATGCAACTGAAAGGAAAATAAAAACTAATCGAATTCTACCTACAGTTAAAAATTTAAAAAACATATTTAGCTTTAGAACTGTGGACGTAAGAAGTTTTTTTGTCTCTCCTGTAAAATTGATTGACCAGCTGACCTTACCAACACCTTACAGAAAGTTATTTATATAACATTTCAGAGAAAAGCAAATTAGAAATTATCGAAAAATGTATTTATTTCAAATTTCTTCGCGGAGCCCCTGGAAATGCTTGGCGGAGCCCTAAGGGCTCCGCGGAGCACAGTTTGAGAACCGCTGGTTTAGAGGATTCTTCATAACCTGGCGAAGGGATATAGCTCAAACCCAGCTCATTCCAACCCAATAAACTGGAAAAAACTACTTCACCACTTAATTGAACAAAAAAACTGAAAAAAGTATGAAAAATCGTGTTTTTGCATCAAAGTCAGCTCATTCTAACCTAATTAGCGTAATTACGCCCAAGGTAATGCAACTGAAAGGAAAATAAAAACTAATCGAATTCTACCTACAGTTAAAAATTTAAAAAACATATTTAGCTTTAGAACTGTGGACGTAAGAAGTTTTTTTGTCTCTCCTGTAAAATTTCCAAAAATGGACTAAGCTGGTTTTGATAGCAAACGCCTCATTTTTTAGTTTTCCCAAATACACTAATTTTAGATAATCAGCATTTACCAATCATCCCGGTATCCTAGGCGTCTTTTTCATACTCCAGTCTTCCCGGTAACTTTTCCTATCCTAGTGTTCTTAGTAATTTTTCTTATCCCAGTGTTCCCAGATGGATTAAAATTCCTTCAGTTCTCAAGCAATATAATTTTTGAATGATTTCCACATTTACATTGGAAAAATTAATCTAAAAAGTATTTAAAATTGCTTAGATCCCTTGATTAATCATATCTTCAGGAATTAAAGTTTTCGGTAAAATAATTCAATAACTAAAGCTTATTCCATTTTGAAATTTAAGAAAAAAATCAATATTTTCTAGTTGAAAGGGAGTTTTAATGGTTTTTGGTTTGTTAACCAACTTTCTTAAAAGTTAAAATATTATCACTTTTTGATTTTACATCCTCGTTTCCATGGACACTATTTTAACAACAATGATATTCCATAAAGCTTTTAAAATATAAAAATTAGATAATCTGTCAAATAAAAATATGTTTAACTATACATAACTTTTAAATTTCATTGAAATAGATTTTTAAAATATTAATATAATTTTTAAATAGATTTGTACCTAGTGTTTCTATTAAAAAATTGTTGTTTAGCATTAAATTTTCTTTGTAACAATGTGGTGAACAGATCTCTTTTGGAGGAGAAATAAAGCTATTTCAGCAAAATGACCATAAAAAGAACAAAAAAAGGGTCAAGGGGTCAATAAAAGTTTTCGAAACATAGCCTATGTTTTTTCCCGAGTTTTTTTACGTAGGTATACCAAGTTTGGTGCAGATCGGAAGTAAACTGTGGATTTGTATAAAAGACAAACACATATACCCACACTTGATTTTATTATATTAGATTTATTGATCACCTATTACCTAATCATAGTATTTTCTTTAATAAAACCTAACCCTTTATTTTTTTAGTATTCTTATTGACTCAGACTTTTCTTTTCAACCATTTACCGAATTTCAACAAATTAAAGTAATTTTCTTTGAATGTTGGACTATTTATTTCTTAAAGTGTTTGTTTGTTTGTTTGTTTGGAGACATACATTTTCAGGTCTGTGTGCTTGATCTCAAGGATCCCCTTATAAACCTTCGTCAAGTAAGACAGACACAAATAGAATTTACTGACACATAGAGAGAGAAAATACACCCAGGGCTAGGCCGGAATCGAACCGACGACGGTACAGCGCGCAGGCTGCTAGCGTGGTGGGCAGCGAGTAAACCAACCAGGCTAATCCGTCCCCTTCTTAAAGTGAGTTATATGAAGATAAGAAATGGAATTATGATAGAAATAAGAAGGTAAAGATAAAAACGTTAGGGGAAAGGAGACACATATTTGAACACTTTTTCTCGGTGTTTTTTAAAGAATATACAATATATTGAAACAAAAACTTAGTCGCCTAAAACTTTACTTTTTCTGAATTTTTGTTACAAATTTCAGATGCATTTTTAAAACAATTTTTAATCTATATTTATTATCACTGCAGAAATTGTGAAGATTCACATTTGTAGCAGAAGAGTTAAAGTTAGAGTTAAAATATTTTTTAAATAAGAAAGAGGAAATAGAGAGCAATGGAATGAAAGAGAAAAATACAGAGAAGGTAGAGAAATAAAGAGGAGAAGGAAGAAAAGAATTAATGCAATATTATGCCCACGATCCAAAAACTTGTTTGCAGTAGTTTTACAGCTTCAATATCTGTTTGCAGAGAATATAGTTTGCAGATTCAATATCTGTTAAGGCGACTTTAGACCAACCGGTTCGCGACAGCGATTCTGCGACATCCGGTTCGCGACAAAAAAATGACCCGCTTCCCTCAATTGAACAGCGCCATCTTTCGAGAGGTCGCTGAGTTACTGCGGCTGTCGAAATTCCCGAAAACCGCGGAATCGCTGTCGCAAACCGGTTGGTCTAAAGTCGCCTTTACTTTGTTTCGTTTTTTCTCTCTTAGCTCCCATCGTTGGCGACCACCTGAGTGATTTAAAGGGCGGAAGAAAGAAACGGATGTTTGTTTGGGCAACGAAAACCACCCCAGTTCAAACATACTGTGATGGCCAGGGGATGACCTCGTGGAGGGACCGACCATCAATCAATCCGTTTGGCATCCAAGGATATGGTCTAAAAGGAGGTAACAATGGTATAAATATCTTAATAGTTAAAAAAATATTAGCCTCTAAGGTTAGATATCAACCATTTAGGGAATTCTTAATCTTAAAGAAACTCTATACACCGTACTATATCAAATATTTAAAAAAATTAAAGCTAATCTGCTCAGAGTAAGTTGCATTTCCATTCGTAAGCCATTATTATTTCCCAATAATTTGATTAACCTAATTAATTTCCCAGGGTCATAGCTACCTTTTGTTCCAAGGGGTCTGCTTAAACATTTGGGCATATACCCCGCTTACATAATAGGACAATTTAGCTTTTTATTAATATAATAATTGTTAGGGCTTATATTTTTTTATAAATACGACTACTAAGTATATTTAGTTTTTAAAGTTTTGGGCAGTATACTGAGGTAAAAGTATAAACAGGGGACCTAGGAACCCCCTTCGAAATATTGTTCAGAAGTTAGATACCTAAAAAAATATTTAAATATTTTTCGACACTTTGGTACCTCTTATGGCATTATTCACTGCCACTAAACCAGAGGTTAACCATCGGTTAAAGAAGGATTCCACCAATCAGAGTAAGCGAAAATCTCGTTACTCGTTTTTCTCGTTAGCTGCTGGTTAACCGCTGGTTTAGTGGATGTGAATAAGGCCATTAGATAGGAACCCCAATAAAGCATTCCTTTTACACTAAATGTTCATCAGAAAATTCTCAAGTTCTCGAGGGGTGAACCTTATACAGGCGCGTGCGTTTTAGGGATTTTATTCAAGATATTTTTCTGCTTAAGGTGTCTTTTCCTACTAAATCGATGATGCTCTACAACTTAGTCATTGACTTTTTTCACATACCTCACACAGTTTTTAAAATAAAAATTATAACTCCTAAATTTTCCGCTAGAGGGCGTTGAAAGTTATCTCATCGGACAGGGCATGGTCATTTTACTATACCTAGACCCCACTTTCATGACTATATCTGTAGGGTTTCAAAAGTTAAATGGTTGGGCCACTTCTCGTGGGACACCCTGTATAACCCCCTTTAAATAGGATCTATTCTACCATTTCCACAAACAAGTACTAAATTTTAATGTTTAAAAGTATTTAATTCAGCACAAAATCATTTCTAAGAAACGTTTGAACTGTCGCATCAGTGGGAGAGATACGATCGCTATTGTTCATGAGAGATAGTGCCGAAGCAGCAGCGACGTGTTAAAATGTTAGTCAAGATTTTCATCGGAAGAAATCTGTTCAAGAGAAAGATGCTGATAATCACGACCTTGTTAAAGTCGTGTTAAGCGAGAAATTTGTTCTTCTACTTTCGATAAAAGTATACTGTCTAATGGATTAAAAAATATACAGGATGTTTCAGATAAGTTTTTCCTAACTTCTAAGAGAGGTAAGACACACCTAGACGCCTCAGAATCACATATGAATAGGGGGGGGTCGGAAATCACCGCTAACGAGCTAGGGGTTTTTATAAGCGGGCATGGTAGGTTGTAAAACTCCCTGTGGAAATTGATATGTAACCTTTTACTATCGAATTAAAACCATCGATTCAGGTATTTATTCAAAATAGCTGAAAATTCTGCTCCTAAATTGGTTTTTATGTAACATATACCAATTGAACGATTTTTGGTGGTTTTAATCCAATCATAAAAGGTTACGTGTCAATTTCCCCTGTGAATTATACAACTTCCCATGCCGGCTTATAAAAACCCCTATCTCGTTAGGGGTAGGGGTGCATTTCCACCCCCCTATTCATATATGTGATTATGAGTCGACTGTGTCTTACCAGTGCTATAGTTGAAGAAAAATATTTTGGGGGACTCAACAAAATTTTTTACTGAACATAATTTGAACCAAAAACGCCATATTTCAGGGGGGTGCTTCAATTATTTTATAGTACGGTTCAAATATTTTGGAGGACGGCTTCTTCCCTCAATCTCAGCACTGTAGCGATTTTTGGCACTGTTGTATCAAGGTTAGTAGAATATAAGGTTGGAGCTCTTCCCAACTTCTCTTAGTTTTCGAGTTATTAGTTGTTGTTTTTTAGAATGGGTTATACTCGGTTGCAACTTAACTTGAGCCTGTAGAAATATGCTGAGAGCAACCAAAGAAAGTAGTTTCCCGTGCGGTGTATCGGAGTTTTGAGTGAAATTAAAGAGATTCAATTTTAAAATATGATTAGTTTTTTAAATCCACGTATATTACGAGTCTTTCATCATCCCGATTTGCAAAATGTTGAGTATTATCTTTTCAAGTGGCGCAGCGCGTAGAAGTACTCAAAGTAGCGCGTAGAAGTACTGTTCAAATAAAACTCGTTAGTCAATAAGAGCTCGCAAAGCCCAGCAAGCTTTCTGTTTACTCAACTTTTCTACCTCGCGGCCATGACGTCAGGCTCAACTTAAGTTGCATTCAAGTATGGTCTTTTTTGGGACACCCTGTAGTTGTGATTTAAGAGCAACCACTCAAGTTACACTATTTCAAACTTTCAAATAACAAATCTCTTATTATTATCAATCTCATATTCTTATTCTTCTACTCTCGGACAAAAGGAACAACATTACGTTGAGTTAACTGTAAATCAGACTTCCTTCCTTAAGTCTCAAGCATCATAGAGTCAACTGTCAAAGAGAGCATCCGATCGAAGATTCAAGACGTTCCATTAGCAGACGACCCCCTATGCTTCGACTTCCGACCGATCAGACTCCTTCGCCCGATCACGTCCTGGGCCCTCCCCTCCCTTGTTCTGGCTCCGAACTTTACGGCTTTTCGAATGCCGAGCTGCTTTTTTAAAGGCAACGGAGACTTCCTCTTAACGCTGTAAGTTCGATATAGGTGCTTTTAGATGCGGTTCGATTAGAAACAGTGTGCGCGTTTGGGGGGTAGGATTCTTTCCATTAAGTTGAACAATGTTGACCTTATCCTGGTTACGATTAAAAATATTCTGCGCTAAGAATAATGACATTTCAGTAATCAATGACAAAATTAGTATTATCCTTATAGAGTCGAAGATATCATGAAGCATGACGTCGTTTAATGCGCATCTTTACACTTAATTTTCGTTCATTCAAAGAAAGGTTTAAAAAACACTCAAATTGATATTATCGTCAGTTTTGATATTAATAGAATTCATTAATAGAAATGTATTTTAAAGATATCTAGTTTTTCTTCCTCTTCTAATGCCATGATGTGCCTTAAACAACGATAAATTTATTGGGTATATATCTTAAATATAAAAATATATACAAAAGTATTAGGGTCACTTGGGGTAAGTGGGACCCTTTTTTGGCCTAGTACATTTTTGGAGCTTTATATAAAAAATTTGAAAGGGTTTATTTTGTACTTGTTGACTGATTTCGTTAAAGAGTCTATCGATAAACAAAAATTTATCAGCAGTTTCTAAAATAAAGCTTTACATTTTTCTTAACTGATCTTTTCATCAATAATGAGATGGGTGACCCACTTACCCCAAGAGATGGGGTAAGTGGGTCACACCCCCTCTTAAATTATATTTAAAGCAAGCAAAACTAAAATGGAAGTAAGTGGGTCTTACTTAAAAAGTACAGTAAATTTCAATATAAAATATTTTATTGTAACTGTATCCATGAGTGAGAAATATACTCACATCAAAATCAATATGACAAGGTAAGAATAGAATGAAAAGCGAAATAAGTATTTTAAAGAATGTTTCGAAAGGCCAAAGGGATATGTTTTACTTTAGCATATAAAATAGTGTTGAAAAAACATAAGGTTGATTAAGATTAATTTTGGCACTTTAATACACATTGTTAGATAAAAAAAGAAACCCGGACACACTAAATGAGAATGAACACTGTTGATGAGATATTTCACTTTACTCACCATAACTTAAATTAAAAAGCAAATTTGATATAAAATGTCGATCAAGCTATTTATAAATTTTAAGGGGGTTCAGTACCCCAACACCTTAAAAAGATCGATTTTGAGATTTTTATAAATTATAAAAGAGCTAACATTTAGCTTTCCAACGATGTATTACTTATGCCTGTAATCGGTTTTAAAGCATACTAAAAATTGCTTTAAAAATGCAAACAAACCAAAATTCTCTATGCCGTGCCAACTTTGAATGCAAATATCTCAAAACTGTGTTTTTAAACCTTCGATGTACCTTTTCTAGCAAACTAACAGTTGAAACATCATTATTTTTTGCACACATGTCTATTATGATGTAGTTGTTATACTGAAATGAGCTTTTAAAAAAATATCTGTAATGTTTTTTATAAATATCACTTTTATCAGGAAAAAAATGCATATTTCAAAAATTTTAGAGATGCAATGTAAAAAGTTCAATAAATTGGGTTCTACTTAATCAATTACTTAAAACTCATTTCAGTATAACAACTACATCATAACAGGAATGTATGCAAAAAACTATGATTTTTCAACTGTTAGTTTGCTAGAAAAGGTACATCGAAGGTTTAAAAACACAGCTTTGAGATATTTGCATTTGAAGTTGGTGCGGCATAGATAATTTTGGTTTGTTTGCATTTTTAAAGCACTTTTTAGTATGCTTTAAAACCGATTACAGGTATAAGTAATACACCTTTGGAAAGCTAAATGTTAGCTCTTTTATAATTTATCAAAATCTCAAAATCGACTTTTTTCAAAGTGTTGGGGTACTGAACCCCCTTAATAAATTTTGAAGTGGTGAGTAAAAGGTCTTGCTACTATAAATCGAAATTTTCTGAAAATATTGGGGGAAATTGTCCCTATAACCCCCCTGAAATCCGCCCATGTCTTCAGTAATAGTTCCTAAATCATAAGGGACCCTCTAGAACCGCTTATATCATAATAAGGGGTCTCACTTACTAAATAAAGACGGGTCCCACTTACCCCAACCAGGCTAAAACTATGGGGTAAGTGGGACACCCCTCTTAAACACTTCAAAATTAAAAATTTTGAAAAATTTCAAATTGTAGCATGTATTTCAGGTCAAACTGTGCAAAACAGTTCAATAAACATTAAAATGTGATGAAAACTTTTCAGGAAATACTTCTTCGAAAAATGCGTCTTGAACTCTCCAAAAAATCCATTCTGGGAATATATTTTAAATTTGTTCTATAATCTTAAAAATAAATTAAACAAATCTTAAATATATGCAAAACTCATCGGTGTGACAAGCTGCATAATCAATGCGAGTAAGTGTGAAATTTCCTGTGCATATTATAGTTTTAGGGGGGTGACCCACTTACCCCAGTGACCCACTTACCCCAAGTAACCCTAGTTATGAAATCTATAAAGATATAACTTTAATAAATTTAAAAAAAAGAGTCGAGTTCATATCTTCACTGGATGATCGAAATTATAGCATGAATTGCACGATAATGCAATTAAGTTCCTGAAGAAAGCTTACACTAAACAAATAATTTTAAAAAATGTCAAATACCTCATTTCTAAAAAAAGGCTTAAGGGTATAAACTTACCAGTTCAACAATACCCAGTAAGGGTATTACTGAGCCAATTCTAGATCTCAATAAATTTGAATAAGCATATCCAAATACTACTAGTTTTTCAAATTTGTGTTACAAAATAGAACAGAATGAAGCCTGCAGTTACCATTTTCTCTTAAAATATAGAAAAAACAAGCAAAAAAGTATGCGTAGCAGCTTAAACGGATCCCAATGAAGTTGGAAAAAAACAATCCGAATGGTCAAACTCTACATCGAAACTGTAAAAAACTGACTAAAGTGTCGAACGTGCTTAAACACCCACCCTCAGTGAAGACATATCAATAAAAACCAGAAACCTATCCCAAAACACCTTCTCATATAAACGAGGCATCATTGCATTTGCATAACACAGAGGGATCTCGTTTGAGATAAGACGCGATGGCCGAAAGACCAACTTTCGGCAAATGCATCTTTTTGCTTAGACAAGTTTTTTTTTCCTCTCTTCAAGATGGTGAGGAGGATAGGGTAAAAAAAAAAAGAATGGGAAAGACGAAAGAAAGGAAAGCTTTCCGATTAATGAAAGAGAGTGGAGTGAAAACAAGGTGTGGAAAACGGTGCTGGAAAAAGTGGGAAACTGGTGCAAAATCTCCGGAAACAGGATTGGTTTTTAGACAATGAGACGGAATATAACTGGGAGCATCTGACTTTGAGGGGAAGGAGTAAATCGAAAGTTTTTTTATGGGGCTAAATGACTGACTTTTACTTGCTATGTTTTATTTGTCACAGGACCTTGTTCCGTTAATATAACTCAAACCCACGGAGAATAGAGCTTAACAGAGGTATCCTTGCCATAGACGCGCTAATGGCAATTTTCAAAGCATTGATTTTCCCATAGACACTTGGGGACGTATGCCCCGCCTCCTAGCTCCGCGTCAGTCTTGCTACGTCACTGCCACTCACTCCCTGAAGCTTTCGCCCGCCTGTCACTCAAATCGACAGAGTGGGGAATAGCTTTTATTAAAAAGAAAAATAAACAATCAAAGTTTAAAAAGATAGGGAAAATTTCTTTCCCGCCGGGGATAATTTATCTACTTTAGGGAAAAGTCTGCCACCTATGGAAAAGAGAGCAGTTCCAATGAAATTAAAATGCAGCGCCTGATAAAAGTTCCATACCCAATCAGGAATCACTTTCCCATTTAGCCTTCTTCTTATTTGTAGCTAGTAAACCGTATTCTGTGCTACTTGATCAGCGATTAACCTCCAATCAAAGAAGGAATCCCCGACTCTGATTGGTGGAATCCTTCTTTGATTGCTGTTTAACCGCTGTCCAAAAAGCACAGAATACAGAAAATACGGAAGAGAGACATACGTAGATCTATAGAAGTCTCACTTGAGTATGCCTCTTATAATCTGCGAGCTTTGCTGCGTCCCGAGAGTAGGGCAGAGGAATCAAAGAGGAAAACTGCCACTTGAACACTCTGTAAGGTCTTTACTCTGTGGTCAAACCCTTACATCATATGGTAATTTTAGGTAAAAACGAGACAAAAAAAATTAATAAAGAAATTTTTTACATGCCAGCTAGGTTATGAAAGGAGAATTTCAACATTTATTGCTTAAGTGGACAATAGGTGTAATCTCACAACTCTCGAGCGTCACCTCCAACCGTGGACCGGTTTCGTCCTTGTTAGTATAAGCAAGATATAGGAGGGTAACGCAAGAGTATAGGCTCTATATCGTATGAGCAAATCCTACGAGAGCCGAAAATTTTGTTTGTGCGCATGCTCGAGTTGGCGACAGATATTTGGCGAGATTTAGGCTTCTTGGGAGGCATTGAGTTTAAATTATTTAATTTCTACCAAACTGATGTGGAACGATGGCTCAGTGGGTAGGGCGAAAGCTAGTTGTACGGGAGGTCGTGGGTTCGAATCTTAGTTCTTTCTTAGCTTCTTTTGTTTTACCAAATTCATACTTAATTTAAAGAATTTAGTTTTTATTTAATTAAATATTATAATTATTTTCATTGTTTTTTTTATTTTGATTAAAGTTTTGTACTTATAATGTGAATATTTTTAATTATTAAATTTGATAACATTATTTAATTTAATCAAAGAATTAAGTTATTATTCAATTAAATGTTAATTTGTTAGAATTTTTTTTATTACATTTAAAAATTTTGTGAGTTTTGTGTAGTTATGATGTTAGTAAATAAATTTTGATGGCCTGATGTTTATAATTTTAAATATTTTAATATTAGGGATCGTTTTACTAATAAGCTCAGCCTGTGATTTTTCATTTAAATCCTATGTAATACACGAATCATCTATAGACTCTTGAACTTTGAAAACCAACGACCCAAACCAAAAATATACGGCAATTTGAAACTGGGATAAGAGCTTCGCCAAGTAGCGATTCCTTCGCCAAATATTTGTTGCCAAATTGCAACTTAGCGCATGCTCACAAACGTTTTTTTCAACTCCCATTGCTTTGCTTCACACGTCCTAGAACGCAGTACGCAAGAGAGCAGAGAGCAAGTACTAGTCTAGCCGACAATAACTGAAAAAGTGGTGACCATTGATTAGTCCTCCACTCATCTCCTGGAATGACAATGGCATTCCTAAGACAGATTTAATTCCAGAAAGGCAAGGTAAATGAAAGGAGAATGTCACCATTTATTGCTGGTTAAGCGGACAATAGGTGTAATCTCACAACTATACTTTATATACAACTATACTATCACAACTATCCTATTCCGTGCTGATGAGTCCTAACAAGGACGAAACCGGTCCACGGTTGGAGGTGACACTTGAGAGTTGAGACTATCTACTGATACACGGAAAGAAAATAAACTGTAAAGATAAAAACTAGTCTCTCCACTTTGTAGTTGAAATTACGTGTTTTATAGACTGTTAATAAATTTAACTTAATTCTTTTCTCAATTAGAAATATTTATATTTCAGTACAAAACATAATAGTGGGTAAAAAAGAAAATGCAGTATGTGTCAAACGTGTATGAAAAACCACAATTTTTGTATAAAATTTTAAGTATGCATTTTATTTTAATAATAAAAGTTTCAATCCTAAAACTATTTTTGACAAAGTTTAGAAATGGTTTTGTATTTGCTTTAAATTCTTAAATTTTAAGATGCTTAAAAAATACCAGTGCCAAAAAATTTAAGCATTGAAACGTTTTTTAGGAAATTATACAAAATGACCTTGGACATTATAAATTGGTAAAATAAAATACAAAAACAAAGAATTCAGAAAAATACCTTTAATTAGAAAATTCTTTTTAAAAAAATAATATACCGAAGTGTAACAAACATCAATTACTGAAAACACTCAATTGCTTCAAATAAACCTTATCCGAGCTTATTCTACTAACCTTGGAATAAATTAATAATGTAGTTTGTTCTTTATAAACATCATTTCCATTTTATATTTATCAAAATGAAAATTTAATACTTTTTTAAATTTTAGCTATAGTTTATGATATAATTATTAACTTTATAAAAGGTTATTGTATTAAATATGCTCCTACAACTGCATTACATAAGGCACGTTCTATAAAACTAGTAATTTGCAATACGACCTAATCATTGTCGACAAATAATTGCTAAATACAAGTGATCATATAGATAGAGAATATAAATTTTATCATTTCAAGCGCAAAAAATATCAAAAATAGTCTAGTTTATTTTTCATTCAATAAGGAAGTTGCATGTGTCAGATTTTCAAAAACAAACAAGTGTTCCGTATGGTTTTTTGTATGGTACTAGGGGGCTCTGCCCCCTGCTCGCTATCGCTCACCAACCCCCGGAACTGCTTCGCAGTTCTTTGAAGATAGCTTCGGGATCTTAGCGAGCAGAGCTCGCTCGCTTGTTTCATCTTTTAACAATTCAGTAAAACCTGGAACTTGTGTGCTTAGTTAATGATATTTTAATATCGAAACTTTTTACCTCTCTAACTTATCAATAACTTAATTCGGACCATTACTACAAAAAATATCAAAATAAAACTGTTATTAAAATATTCCTTTTTAGCTTACCAATAATTTAATCAAAATGTTTTCAAAAAATGTCCAGCAAGTCTACTAATTATCATCAACCATCTTAGAGAAAAAAAACATGCCATTAAAAAAACTTTTAAATAAGGAAGTTGCATGTGTCAGATTTTCAAAAACAAACAAGTATTCCGTGTGGTTTTTTGTATAGTAAAATGAAATATCTAGTCAGTTTTTCAAAAACATGTACAGGTAATTAAATATTTTAATTTAAAAGTCGAGAAAAAAACACGTGACTGAAAACGTTTATTGTTTAAACTATAAGATGACGTCAACAATAATACCATCAACTCCATTGCTTTACAACAATGTTTAGTATAAGATGACGTCACATCTAAACTCTTGGCGTTTTCGCGCGCTTTTAAAAAGGGGATTTTTGTTAATTTTTTTGGCAATCAAAAAATTTCTCGATCGGCCTCAAATTTTGGGTAGTTGCTTATTTTTGCAAGAGGAATCGATTAAAAAAATTAAAAAAATCATGCAACTTCCTCATTTATCGTGTGTGTATAGTGAATCGTCGGGAATAAGAAATCAGCCTAATAAAAATCATCGCCTGTTTCTCTGGTGAACGACCAGAAAGAGAAGAAAAAATTGAAACTTATTGTCTTAATAATTCTAAAACTAATTCTAATTTTTTAAAAAACGAAACGCCAATCTTTCTATAAAAAATAATTGTATGTGTGTTTAAAATATCATAGTTCTACTGTGATTAGTTTTTCTATTATAACGAAAAAACCAAAACATTGTCAAAAATTTTGAAACTTTAAAATTTAATTACTCCAAAACTAATTCTAAATTCGAAAAAAGGGAGATGAGGTGCAAAACTTCATACCTAAGAGTATGTGTCTGCAAAAAATCATGTTTCTGCTTTAAATAGATTTTGCTGGAAGCGAACTCGCAGCGTTTTCACGCGCTTTTAAAAAGTGGATTTTTGTTAATTTTTTTGGCAATCAAAAAATTTCTCGATCGGCCTCAAATTCTGTGTAGATGTTTATTTTTACAAGAAGAATCGATTAAAAAAATAAAAAAAATCATGCAATTTCCTCATTCTTTCTGAATTTTCCACTTCTAAGACATACAGTAGAAAGAACCCCACTTTAATCAAACTAATGAAACCTAAACAATTAAAGAATAAAAAATCACTTTATGTGATTGAAATGTTACAACAGATAATCATTAATTATAGACCACTAATGCATTATCTATTAACTAATTTGTCTAGACCTGTTACCACATCCCTTCCACATTAGCAACAGAAGCCTAAAATATTCTGATTAGAAACCTTAGAAGTATTTTTAATTATAAAATTCATTGCACACACAGATATAAATAGAGAGTAATGTAAAGGTAAAGGGGGAATAACATTTCGCGGTCTCTAATAAATTAGTGTTAAAATTTCTTGTTTTAAATCTTCAACATCTCAATTTTGTTTTCAAACGACTTTTCAACGGAATTTTAATTTTTTAACATGTTTTCTCTGATGTATTTTTGAGTGAAATCTAAAGAAACTAATTTTGGCTTACTATTAATTAAAGATTAAAACGAAGAAATAATTTTTTTTAAAATTTTTAAACACAATTTTGCTGATCGTAACATTCAAAAATCGCTTTCAGGAAAGTTAAAAATAACTAGTTTTCCGTTTAAAAGAATCAAAAGCGTGGGTGCCTACCCGTAAAATATTTTCAAAAATAATAAAATTACACTATTGTTCTGTGTCTAATATTGCAACAACTTTTTATTTATTGTGAACTCGTGTAACAATCTAAATTTTTTATTTGTTTTCTCATGCCTTAAATAAGTGATTATATGAAACGAGCTGTGCCCACACTTTAATTTTTATTACCGCAGAAAATGAATTTTCTTAAAAATACTCAAAAGTTATTTTTGAATATTCAAGATAGTTTTACTTAAAGCGGTTGCTATGCAAATAATTGAAGAACCTGACTTAGAAATTTTCATACGTTCAAAGCCTAAAGATGAATAAAGTAATAAAGCTACGTACTTCTTACTCATTAATATATGAATATATATATATTAATTACTCATTACTACTATATTATACAGGGTGTCCCACGAAAAGTGGTCCAACCCCTTTTACTTTTAAACCCTTACAGATATAGTCATGAAAGTAGGGTCTAGCTAGGTATAGGGCCGTATTCTCGAACTTTAAGCCGAGAGATACACGAAACGCAAACGATGAAAAATTTCACGTTTCGATATCGTTTCGTACTCGAAACGATTATTTTGGGAACGTTCGTCCCGGAGCTCCCGTCTCCTCAAAAACGCTGTCGTCCGCCATATTGTTCTGAGATTTCGTAGCACATTCCGATTGCTTTTACACTTTTTAAGGCCCGTTTAGTAGTTTCAAAAATCTAAAACAGGTATTTATTACCAAAATAAGTCCTCAGACATTAATATATTACGAAAGTAATGGACATCTATGCCTGTAAAAGTTTGTATTAACAGTGTATAATTACTTGTGTTGTATCTTAACAGATGGCAGCACAAAGGAAGCGATGTTGAAACGATTGATTGAGACAGCTCGAGAGATTTCATCGTTTGCGTTTCGATTGCGTTTCGTGTCTCTCTCGTCTTAAAGTTCGTGAATAAGGCCCATAGTAAAATGACCATTTTCTATCCGATGAGACAATTTTCAACGCCCTCTAGCGGTAACTTTAGGAGATAAAATTTTTATTTTAAAAACTATTTGAGGTATGGCAAAAAAGTCAGTGACTAAGTTGTAGAGAAGCATCGATTTAGTAGGAAAAGACAGCTATGCAGAAAAATATCTTGAATAAAACCCCTAAAACGCACGCTCAATAAGGTTGAATTTACGTAGATTTTACGTCTTAAAATGATCCTCACGAGTCGAAAATGATAAATTTTCAATTTAATGAACTAAGATTACTTTAAGTCTTACTTAAGTCATAATTGAAATTTCCCATTTTCGCCTTGTGAGGAGCGTTTTAAGACGTAAATTCAACCTAATTGAGCGTGAGTTTTAGGGATTTTGTTCAAGATATTTTTCTCCTTAAGGTGTCTTTTCTTACTCAATACTGCTCTACAACTTAGTCATTGACTTTTTTCTCATAGTACAAATAGTTTTTAAAATAAAAATTACAACTCCTTAAGTTTCCGCTAGAGGGCGTTGAAAAGTGTATCATCGGATAGGGCATGGTCACTTAACTATACCTAGACCCCACTTTCATGACTATATCTCTAGGGGTTTAAAAGTTAAAGGGGTTGGACCACTTTTTGTGGAAGACCTTGAATAATGAAACTAATCGGATGTAATAATCAGTTAATAATCAGTTAGCTCTAAAATAAAGTTTGTATTTTTATTATTAGGCAAGCAGATGACAATTTTTAAACGCTTCCACATCGCTGAAAATTTATCTATAGATATAAAATATTATAAGTGGATATAAGAAATTAATACGACTTTTAAATATTTCGAATCAGACAAATCATAAATTTCTTCAGCATTTTAGTCCAATTGCTTTCAATTTGTTTTTTCTCTCAGGATAAATTTATTTCCACAAGATAAAACCTCTTTATTTTTATTTCGATTCACTTTCATAAAATTCGAAAAAAATTTATACCTTTTTTATTCTCCCACTTAAAATTAGCAGTGATATTTCAAACTAATTTTAAGATCTCAGCAGAAATAACAATAGAGCTTTAAATTTTTTTTCAACACAGAACCCCAAAAACATTCCAAAATAATCGGAGTATTATTCTTTTCAATGCGCCTATAGAAATAATTTGCATTTATCCATTAAACTCGGGATCCAGAATATTCTAGGAAAAATACATTGTATTAAAAGAGTATTGCAAAAATAGAATAATCACTTTGTTAAAACGTATTATTCTTTGTTTAAAAAATACATCACAATCTATGGTTAAGAGAGCGACAATAATTTAAGCTTTTTAAAAGTCTACAGGTCATAAAAATTTTGTTTTTGAGAAAATATTTTTAAATAGCAGTTTTTCTAAGATAGCTTTTGAATTCTAGGGTATCATCACGAAGACCTTTACTCATAAACACACGTAAAACATATACGGTGTTGTTCAAAACTCATGGGGAAAATATGAGGGGATGTAGACTACCCGAAAATGATACAGAATCACTCAGGGAAATGGGTGTCGCTGAAGCAACCCTGAGGCACTAGAGAGCGAACATATGTTGCCAGATGCAATGAAGAGTGAATTATTGTGGGCTAACAGTTGGGGGTTAGAAATAAACTCTCAATGCGAAATATCACATTTTTACTAATTTATGAAATATGTGTCAAGTTTTTTTCTCCAAAAGAAATAATCATGTTATTTTAAAAAAGTTAGGAATAGCCAAAAAAATCTAGATGCTGAGTTTTTTGTATTTTTGCTTCTTTTTGTAAGTGTTCACACAGGTTTTTTTTATAAATCGCATACACTTTTGATTACAGTTGTTTGCTTCACTGCATATATTATGCTATAAAGGAGAAATAGTTTTACAGGTATACCGATTCCTTAAATGCATTGCAGTGAAAACCATACGTAAACCGCCAGTACTAACTTATCTTGAATATTACAGCTTTCGTAGAAACAACTGAATTTGAACAACTTTATTAAGAGGATGGGGGTTTTAGGTTGATGGTATAGGGTAATTAATAAGTAGAGGGTTGATCTTTTTAGGACTGATAGCGCCTAGTAGATCCAATCTTCATTGGATTACAGGGATTACATTTTACAACTTTTGGATTGTAGACCTATAGGTGTTTTCAACTCCTATTTGATGATATTATTAACTTTAGTTATTGGATTGGGGTTACATACATTTTCCGGTACGTGAACTTTAGTTATATTAGGTCATCCCGAAAGTTTTGTCGCTCTTGGGAGCATCTGTATACAATGTATTTTTTGGTACTTTTCTATTACGGTAAACCAGTAAAGTACTTCTACTTCTATCTAAAGCCAATTTGGCGAATTTCGGCTCTTTTTTTGTTGGCTCACTTTTCCAGCTTTCCTAGTTTCTACGATTAATAAGAGTTTGTTTACTTCAAGTTGCCATTAATTGAAAACTTTCAAAATTGAAATTCATAGAAATTTAACTTTAATTTTAAGTCATATTACGATTGTAATAAATTGAAACTCATTTTATACTACTTTTGTAGAGCGGCGGTAGAATTTCCAGGGTTAGGAGTAGCAATCCAGCAATTTAATATGGATGATTGTGATCAAACTCTCCGGATGCCTCAGAAAAATTAAATTCTAAGTTAAATTCTCCACACTTTTAAAAAAATACTTAAAACTGTAATTGTTTTAGGGAAGTAGCCAGTTAATTTTAATATAAAAATCTTAACTTTAGGAAAAATGCAAAATTTTGAGCAGAAAAGAAATGAAGTAACATGTTATTATAGATTTAAGGAAAGCCCAGTTGTCGATCAGTCCCCAAAATCAAGCCAAGATGCCAAGTTGACGGTATATAAAGTTACAGTTTATATTGGTATCGCATAATGGAAAAGTGTCAAAAATATCTTATATACAGATGCTCCCAAGAGCGACAAAACTTTCGGGATGACCTAATACTAGTAGTTAGGAAATCAAGAGGGTTCATGGTACGAGTACAAGGGTTATTATAACTCACGGCTTGTAATTGAACAGCTTCGAGTCCCTTACTTACGCCACTCATATACAGCAACCCTAAACAAACACTAACGTTAAAGACGTCGCCAAAAATTTCCCAAAAGTGAGTTTGAGTCAAAGGTGAAGATACCTGGTTCTTAGGTACCTTCTCTTGAGATACCTGAGGTACTGACAGCCTCAATTGTTTTCTCCTATCATTCTGTTGATTATAATCTCTATCTGTCATAAACAAGAGAGTGATTTTAAAATAAATTAGGAAAATCCGCAGATACCTTTTGGTTGGTTATTTTGGTTGTTTTTTGGTTGGTTGATTTGGTTATTATTTTGTAGAGCAAGAATCAGGTAAAATCATATTGGGTCAAGATAGTAAAACTTTTTGCAGAAAAATAGTTTATCAAAGTGGCCGTGGGTAGTTATTATGGCATATTTTGCCCCGAAAATCCTCTTAGTTGAGAAAGCTGGACTAAAATAAATTGTTTTTAAATTTATATTATCTGCAAAACAATGATTAAGCAGTTGAAAATTATTTAATTACCTATACACTTACCATGTGCCAATATTTAGTTGCTTTTTGATGTGATCCAATAGTATTTTATGTCATCAAATTTATTCAAATTTCAACTTTAGCTCAATGCAAATCTAAAATCCCGAAACTGACTCACTTTTTTAAAAAACCACCCGCATAATTACCTATTTCATTACAAAACAATTCTTTCGTGGATTAATTAACAAACTACAATCATACTATCCCTATCCCATCCGTTAATATTCCGAATCCGGAGCAGAAAATATGACACCGAAACCCTTTCGATGCACTAAAACAAACCGCCTTAATTGCTAAGAAAACATTTACCGGTAGAACACACAAAACAACAAAAGCCATCAAGGCATCCACTTATATCAACAACTTGAAAAAAACAGCTCTGCACTAATTGTAGATTTGTCTCCCTCGTCGTGGGAAAAGATTCTTTCCCGACGACGATTTTTAACTCGATAAATAAGCCACACCGGGATGTTCAGGGATATTTTTTCCGCTGTGAAGATTTCGAACGGTTTTACTGGAAAATATTCCCGGGAATAAAAATGGTGTTGATTTTGAGTGGGGTGGAACAGCTGAGTCTCGGCCAGGGACCGTGCACTCCGGATTTCTTAAGAAAGCAGACGATGTAGGAGGTCAGTTGGATTACTCGTTGCAGTCAGATTCCTTTTATCAGGAGGGAAGATGAATAATCTATTTCCAAAACTTAGGAAACCTGGATAAGGTAGAAGTATTTGGGAGGAAAAGTTTAATGTGTCGATACTTGAGTAGCAATGCTGAAAAATGGTATTATAATGGGCAATTAATATTGCACATAATAATAATAATAGGTATTATAACACCATTATAATACCTACGACTCATAGTTTTCAAGTAAATTGGAAAAGAAAGAACGGGAGATATCACATCCAACTTATGACAAATAAGGTTTATGAAAAAATGAGCATGGTTATTTGGATTTGTTTGCAGACTAATCTCTCTATTCTAAAAAAAAAATTTTGGTGAACGGTTTCCAAGCTTTTTAATTACTGGTCCGTATAACACATTTTTGGTATCAAAAGGTTCGGAAAGGGTTAAGCTATTGAAATTTCTAAAAAAATTAGCAATTATAATTTTTTTTTCAGTTTTTTAGGTTACGGACAAAGTTGCAGTTGCAAAACAAGCAACTGTCAAGCAACTTATAACCTATCAAATCACAACCACCAATTGACGTTATATTTTACTATGCATAACGGTTTTTGTGCTATTATACACTAAATAAGATTCTACCGTAATGATACTAGAAAATTTAAAAAAACTACATCTTAGTATACAATATTAGTGAGAATCTAATCAATTAGTGAACCTATCAATCACATATTTTTAAAAACACTAGGGGGCTACCGCCCCCTGCTCGCTATCGCTCGCCAACCCCGATTAACTGCTGACGCAGTAACTTTTGGACCGCTTCACAATTCCCCACAAAACCCAGCTCACTGCACTTACTCACTTTATAAAACGTTCTTAACACAGGGGTAGTACTTCTCCGTGATATTCTTTCAAAAATGGCGAATATTTATTCAGTGGTGGAATTTTATCATTTCCTTTATGGTAACATGAATTGGCGGATCGCTTTATAATTCCAAGAAAGGTGCATATATAGTCCCCGCTAAATATGAACCTTCCCTTAATGTTTCAGTGCTTCCCTTAATGTATCTGTGAAAAACACATTACCTTAGGGAAATGGGTAAAAAATGTTTACTTTGTTCTGTTGTTAATTTTCTTGGGGTTGAATTCCGTTATAGTTCCCGCTAAATATCACTGACACTATAAAGTATAAATATTGCTAAATTGTTTCAAATTCATAGATTAAAGTGTTTAATTAGATCTATAACTATTCAGTTTATCATTAAAAATTAGAAAAATTGGTTTACATTTGAATATTGAGCGTTCGAAAGAGATTGGCGATATTTAGCGGGAACTATAACGGAATTGAACCCCAAGAAAATTAACAACAAAAAGCAATGTAAACATTCTTTTACCCATTTCCCTAAGGTAATGTTTTTTCACAGATACGTTAAGGGAAGCATTGAAATATCTTAGGAATAAATTTAACTTTCTTAAAATTTGTAATGATTGACTGTTAAAAATGTAGTAATTATCTTAAACATCGCGAAAATTTAGAATTTTATCTTCATGAGAAACAAACTTCGAAGTTGTGTCATTTTCATAGCAACGACACCGAATGTCAAGACCAACATTTTTATCCTTATATCTAAAACATTCACCCGTGTTATTTAGTTGTTTGAGTTTTGTCATTATGAAATAAAGAGTTACATTTTACTACCTTTAAAAAACACACTTGGTCAATTCCATTTGTGACAGACATGACATCGCAGAATATATTTGCTTAAAAAAAGTACTTAATATTAATTGATCTTAATTTTTTTTGGTGTGCTAGTGCATTAACATGAAAGGTTCCTAAATAGGGAAAAATAATAATTCTGAGTAAAAACCATTTTAGTTTATAAGGAAAAAATACGCCGTGACAGACATGACACGAAAAGGACACGAGTTTGAGAGACCTCTAATTATTACTCTATTGCTCTGATTTGGCATGCATTTCATGTCCATGGAATTTTATATAGCATTATAAGAAGTTGGTTGTTTGTAAAATAAACTAAAATTGCCAAATTTTACGTAAGTTTTTTTTCTAAAAATATTTTAAGTTGTGACAGACATGACAAGGGTTTTGTGACAGACATGACATGTGCGAAAATTTTTAATTTCACTTTGCATATTTTGTTCCCATAATCATTTTTTCTTTTTCTAATGATTGAGAAGGGTAATTATAGATATTTTATGAATTATGGTATAGGTTTTTATGCAATAAATTATATTTTAACATCATTATTATATTCCATATGAAAAACATATTTTTACGGGTATATAACATATAAAGTTATAAAATACCTGTTAATGAAAAAGTAAATAACAAAATATTAGGGTCACTATTAGTAAACAATGCACACTTTATTAATTTTACAATAGTAACTATTAAAACGCTGCATTTCATACAGTTTATGTAATGCAATATTTATTATAATTTTTTATGATTAATACATTTTCCCAAAGATATACTCCCATTTTAAAATGACACTGAAATAAGTATTAATATCACTAAGCAATAGGGTGGGGGTTGAGGTAAAATAAGACAGTTTTTAGGTACTTTCACATTCTAAGTTTTATTTCACCAAAACTACTATTACTTTTCAATAATTTCTTACAATTGGATCTTCACTTTACAATCCTTCAGAACATTTTATCCAATTTTATCAAATATTTTTCAGTTATATATTGGTTAAACATAGCATCATAAGTAATGACATGTTACCCCAACGGAGGGTAAAATGGGTCATGGAAAAAGATGTCAAAAATATATTTTTACTAAATATACATGAAAATAAGAAAATGTACTTTTTCAATTAAACTGTAAACTTTAATTAAATTGTAAAGATCAAAGTTAATGAACATTGTTCAAATATGAGATGATTCAGATATGAGTTCAGAATATGAATTCAGAATATCAGAATATGAATTCAGATATCAGAATACTTCTGTTAAAAAAAATTTTTTTCGACAATTTAATTATATTACGAGGAAATAACATAAAAACATTGTTTTAACTTTGTTAAAAAAATGGGTGAAAGTTATTATATTAATATTATACTATATATATTATTATACAATATAATATTATATTAAGAAAAACAAAATTTATGATGCAATTTAGAAGACTGGCAGATCCCATCAATTTTTAAAACCTATTGTGACAGACATGACAACCGTGACAGACATGACAAATGTGACAGACATGACAAACTTTAAACTCTTATATTTTAACCAATTTTATAAATAAATTAAAAATTTTTATTCTGAAATGCTTCTTATGATACAAAGAAAGAGAAAATAAAGTACCGACTTTTTTGGAAAAGCAGATTTATTTTAAAATTAAAAAGTTTATGTTTTTCGTGACAGACATGACAGCACATTTAGTGTATGCATTTGATAGTTCAATAACAACTAAAAAAAGTTAATACAAATAAATTTGGTGTTTTTTAGAAGGCAATGAGTCAATCTTTTAAGATGTTCAAGAAAAATTAAAATTATTATATTATTTCAGTGTTTTAAAATCAATTGAAGTTGGGCTAATTAGAACTGATATTCCGTTTGCAAAGTTGATAAAAAGTAATTAACTTTAAAAACTACATGTACTCAAAATATTTAATTTATTTTATTATTTTTATTAAATTTGGTCTTTGTTCTATGGGTTAGAACGAAAAAAAAATTTTTTAATTGAAAATTTAAAATCAGTTCTCATGTCCACTTTTGCGTGGAACTGACCACTTGCAAAAGGATATCCTACTACTATTATAATTGTGAATGTTTGTCCGGATGTTTGTTACTCTTTCACGCAAAAACTACTGAATGGATTTTAATGAAATTTTACCATAATGTAGCTTATACATCAGAATAACACATAGGCTATAATTTATAAAGAGAAAATCAGTCCTTCATTCTTTTTTTCCCGTTTTTCCTGCTTTTTTTCACTTATTTTTCCGTGTTTGAAAACCTGTTTTACCAGTCATACAACGAGTTAAAAATTAAACACTGTTTCAAATGAGACACAGATCACTAGACTTTTTCATTTACTAGATCTTTTATTTTAGTTTTAAACACTGGTTTTAAATTTCTTAATTTGTTCACTAGACTTTTTACTACGGTTTCAAATTTGTTATTTTATAAAGGCACCAAGATATTATTAAACATTATCAGAAACATCGGAATTGTAAAAAGTGACAAGAACACCGGGATTGGAAAATTAGCGAGAACATCGGGAAGGAAAAATTACCGAGAACACTGGGATAGGAAATTTACCATAAAGACACCCAGAATACCGGAATATAAAAATTACCGTAAACACTGAGATAGGAAAATTACCGGGAACGCAGCCGGGATTAGAAAAATTACCATGATCACCGGGCAACGGGATAAGATTACCGGGAACACTGGGATAGGAAAGAGGCGCCTGGGATACCGGGATGATTTGTAATATTGCTAATTTACAAAATTATAAATGTATTTTAAGAAATATTTTAAAAAATAAATTTATACACCCCACCCGTGCAAGGCCGGGTATAACAGCTAGTAAAAAATAAATGCAAAATTCAAAATTTCCGAAAGCGAGTGTATATTTTATTGTAAATATAGTAATGATTAGGTTGCCACAACTACAAAGATAAATATAAAAATACTAATTTGTTATTTAAAAAATAAAAAATAAATTAATTATATATAAGTTTAAAATATAATGAAAACCGTTTGAACAACAAAAATATAAATATTGTTAAAAATAACACAAAATATATTTTTTAAATTCGTGTTATAAATAGAAAGATGATTATTTAATCTATTTGAAATTAAAAAACCAGTGAAATATGTTTTCAATTGTTTTAAAATTCATAGTTTCTTGCTTGGTAACTGCGACCTTATCCGAAATCTAAAAAAATGGAAATATTTTAAAATTGAGATTTTTTTAGAAATTCTAAAGGCACTTAGCACATCCTCAAAAGAATCCGGACAGTTTGATACCAAATATGTGTTATACGGATCAGTAATTAAAAAGCCTTTCTCTGGAAACCATTCACCAAAAACTTTTTTTTAGAATAGAGAGATTACTTTCCTCGGCATCCTTATTTCCCATTTCCAGTTCATTACTTGATTTGATACAAGAGGTTTTCAGAGAAATGTTTCATTTTATGACCCTTAAATGCACACAATATCCCCTCTACAATTCTGTTACTAAATTTTCGGGTCTCATCTAATTTGCGATAAAATTTAATGCGAACTAATTTGTGCGATGTTGCTTACAGTGACTTTTCATAAGAAAATTTAACAACTGTACCCTCCCAACAGACTCTATGCAACGCACTCAATTTACAATCCGGTATACTAATTTCATTTTCCAACAACTTCTCTTCGAAAACCGGATCATCTCATCTTCCGGGAATCAGTTTGCTCAAGAAATCGACCCCGGATATATCCGAAATAATCCAAACAAACATTGACTAAGTGTCCCGGGCAATTCAATAAAAGGACTGGTTGTAGCCATGAGCTCAAATAATGCGTTTCCCGGTGGTTCAAAGGGTGATAGCTATGGACTAATAAAGTAAGCATAATACATCCATTGAGTTCACAAAGTAATGGCATTATCATTTTTCTTTTTGATATCAAATGATTCCTGGAACCAGACTTGAATAATTATATTTGATAACATTAAGGCACAATACATACAAAATATAACACGAAATTCGGTTAATCTGAGGGATAGAGAGAACGTATAAGGGTCATTTTCACCATACGCTTACATTTCAGAATAAAAAATTTGTTTTTCAAACTTCATAATTTCGTAATAATATTAATATAGGAGTTTTTATATATGTTTCAAGTATATGGAACAGCAGTTGGTCATACACTTTTGCCCATAGTTTAGTCATGAATACTTTAATATGAATGAATTGTAGAGTATGAATCTAAGAGTAAACCAGACCCGAGCCGTAATAAAAAAGGCAGGTGAAGGAAGCAGCCGGTAAAATCCTATGAAATCAGCTGCTCTCTTTGAGTTCGAGAAACAATGAAACGAACCTTATGAAAATAAATAGAATATTTTACTTCTAGAAATAAGTTTAAATCTGACCTACAAAATTAGTTACAAATCATTTTTAAACTCTCATTGTGCTGTGCAACGCGACGGAAACAAGACCTAAACTAAAATAGTTATGTGTAGTATATCAAATACAAGTATTTCTCTTTAAATGAAATATGCAAGACCCTTTTTTAAGGGGGTATTCTAGTGTAGAGACATGAATTTTAGGTAATTTTTAAAGTGTCGTAAAAAAAAATCAATCAATATTTTTACTATCCATTTTTTATCAGTTATTTATTAATGTTTCAAGAGTACAGAAAAAAATTATAAACAAAAAAAGTCAAAAATTTAAAAAACTGGCAGCCGAAGAAGTGGGGGGCGTCAAAAAATTGGCAGATGAGTTTTGACATGATTTCAACCCTCCTAGTCATCTGAAATGAAAAAATAAAAAAGATTATTAATCTGCAATGATGTCGCAAGAATCAGAACTAGCGATGAGTGAAAAAATTTTTTTTTGACAAAATGGCGACTGTTTGAAAAAAAAACGATTTTTTTTACCACTTTTTTGAGTTTCTCGAATTTTTTAAAAATAGTCAAAATTGAAATTTGGGGATGAGGCTAGTTCCAATTCTTGAGAGGTCTATAAAGAAGATTCTCTGAAAATTTCAAGTGAATCGGTCCAGTAGAACTCGAGAAATCGTGACAAATATATTGAAAAAGTCTGTTCTGAGAAAAACGCATTTAAAGTTTCGCGTAAAGTTTTTCGCTGTCAAAGTCATGAAATGATATATTATACTTACTTTTATTCAATCTCTGCCATTCCTGCTTCATACATCAGACCTTCTTTCCTGTTAATACAGATCACTTCCGGTTAGAGATGGACCATTTCCGGTTAAATACGGACCACTTCCGGTTAAATACATACCACTTCCGGTTAAGAATGAAGCATTTCCGGTTAAATACGGATCACTTCCGGTTAAAGATGAACCATTTCCGGTTAAATACGGGTCATTTCCGTTTAAATACGGACCACTTCCGGTGACTTACGAACCACTTCCGGTAAGTTGTGGACCACTTCTGGTGACTTACGAACCACTTCCGGTATGTTGCGGACCACTTCCGGTTACTTACGAACCACTTCCGGTTTGTTGCGGACCACTTCCGGTAACTTACGAGCCACTTCCGGTAAGTTGTGGAACATTTCATGTTAATACGGATCACTTCCGGTTAAAGATGGACCATTTCCGGTTAAATTTAGACCACTTCCGGTTGAATTCGGGCAACTTCCGGTCACTTACGAACCACTTCCGTAAATTTACGGACCACTCCGGTAAAGTTGTGGACCCTTCCGTACCAACCCTGAGAATTTTTTTGCACCCCTATATGTACCTTCTGTAATTAATTTATTTGTCTGGTGAAATTATTCGCAATTGAATAATTATTCGTCATCCACGAATAAAGTTAGTTGCGAATGAATTTTCAATTGCGAATAAAAATTCAATCGCCGGTGACAGATAACTTTATTCGCAACTGATTTATTCGAAGCTGAATTTATTCGTACGATTGACGAATAAATTTTCATTCGCGTGAGTGCCCAACTCTGCAACCAAACCAGTTTGGAGGCCGGGTCAGTAAAATGTCTATAGCTCCGAAAATAATTTAAATTTTCAAAAATCCTCCCGTAGACATATTCTTAAATAGTTAAACTTTGAAAATATAACAAAAAAAAAATATCGATTTTTTTGAAATTCTACACTAGAATACCCCCTTAATGAAATTAACGATAAATCAAGCGAGAAATGTCAAATCCTTCGTAAAAAGGGAAAGTTGCTGATACTACTTTCAAAATCAATGACATAATAGTAACGGGAGTTGACGGGTAACGGGAGTTGACATTTTTAATAAAATGACAGAATAAAACATACATGCATGGTTGGAAACTGAAATAAATATCCATACATCCTATTTATATCAATAAATAACTATATTTCTGGGGTTAAAATTTCCAAAAAAGTTTATTTAATATTAAAAATTACCGTAACGGGAGTTGACATTAATAAAAATACGCTACCTTGACGACAGATAATTTCTTTGAAAACACGATAGTTTTCGAGCCAAAGAATAAAAACACGGTTTAAATATGTTCTAAAGTAAACAAACAATCGTTTGGAATCTGTTTCTACATTTTTAAAGCATAATTATTATTATATTTTTTAAAATTAATTCGCCTGTAACGGGAGTTGACATAAAGTGAGGGACAAAATATTTTATTTATTTGTAAAAATATTAAATTCAAAAAATTAATTTTTACAATTATAATAACCTTTTAATAGTTCATAATTTTGATATTTCTCGTTTTTTCTTTCAAAAAGTCAAATTAAATAACAATAAAACTACTTTTAATTTCGTGAAAATCGTTAGGGACAAGCGTTTTTGGCTGTTTTCGTATTTTTAAATATCTTTATTTACATAATTTTAAAGCTTTTCTTATTAATTAAAAGCTAGAAATATTTCATTTAGTCTACTTTACCTAAATCAAAGTTTAAACAGAAATTTTAATAATTATTAACTGTTTAATTTTAATGTTTTACCTTCGGGACAGCAAATGTAAGCAAATTTTGAAAATGACCCATAACGTTAATAATTTTAACAAAATGCATTTTTGGGTTATAAGTATAAAAGGGTGTATCGTGTATCAAACAGGTAGTACATTCGTTAACATCAGATTTATTACGGAACATCTATTTAAAGGTATAAAATAGAAGGATAAAAAAGTTTTTAGTTTTTTTCTAAATCTAAAATAATTTTCTAAATCTAAATTATTGTGTACGTATTTAAACTTTCTTCGGATATTATTTACAGTAATTCACTTTTTGTTAAGTTTGTTATTGTGTGGAAGATAAGTAAGATAGTAATTTTTTATTTCACATATTTTTTAGATAAGAAAATAGTTTTTAATAAAATTAAAGTTTCAAAGACAAGTAATATAATTTTTTTAAATCTGCAGCGTTTTAAAACTTGATCCTTGAGAAGATGCATGTGGAAGTAAAAAAATTAAAACTTTTATGGCCTTCTTTGTAAAAAAAAAGAAAGCCCTTCTCCAAAATCGGCACTTTTCTTCTTTAGAGTAATTTCAAATGAATATCGAAACTGCTGATTTAAAGGAACGATAACACAATGTTCTTTTGAGCACAAGGGAACGATCCTAGTTTCTCGGAACTTCTTCAAAGGACTTTAATCTTCTTTTCAAAATCTCAAGTCCACGTTTAAATAGTTTACAAATTGCAAAAAGAAACGAAATGAAAAGAACCCATCCCCATTTAGCGGAAATAAATATTTAAAAACTGGCAACTCGTCGCCCATTCATTTAATTCAGTAACCATTTTGCAGAAAATAAATTACTGGAAACATGAGGTTTTTATTACACTTTCACTGAGCTTTCTAAGTTAGTGCTGTAATTAATGGTCGCGAGAGCGTTTTTCTTTTTTTATTTATTCACTTTCCCTGTTCATGCATTTATGCATAACTTTGAAAAGGCTTTAACGGAAAAAAATCCCGTGAACGGAAACACAGCTCCTTTTGTTTTCGCGTGTCTCTTTTTTCCGGAACTTAAAAGGATTACCGCTCCGGCAAAGTGGGTGCGTAAAGAAAACACGAAACGGGATCCTCAGAAAGAACAAAGATTCGAACGGGTTTTTATATACAAGTTCTTTTTTTATTCTCTCTCTCCATTTCTTTATCGCGTTTTCAGCTTTACAAAAAGACCGCAATTTTCATTAAAATCGTGACTTTTACTCCGCCAAAAATGGCGTTTTTTGTCCCCCTTTCCGAAAGGGAGTAATCGGAATGCCAGTTTTTCGAGTCTCGCACTTTAATAGCGAATCTTTGATTCCCTTTAATTAAAAACGTTTATCAAAGATTGTTAAACAGAGGAAAAAAATTAGACGGACCTTTGGCGTGGAATGCAAGATGCGATCTCATTGGTTGAGGAACGAGTGACGAAAGAAAACCGAGAAAAAAATGACTAATTGGAAAATTTCTTTGTATAATTGTTTTCCTTTTGCGAGGAAAAAAATATTTGCTTTTATGTATTTTTTATGCCAGGATTGGGCTTTTGAATTAATCTCTCGTCACACTGAAAAAAAGATCTTCCAAATTATTATTGAAGAGTTTTTATTTCGAGGTTCTAACGACGGGTTTGTGTTATTGTGAAAATATCCAAATCTCATTAGTAGTGCAGAAAACTCGCACGTAACTTTGATGCGACTACGAAGTGACCAGTTTAAAAGGTTTAAAGCTAGCTATTTTGAAATTATTATCGAGAACCTTTCATTTACTTTGCCCAATAAAACTAATGAGTTTTAATCTTTGAAAGGCAGATGAAAATAGTTTTTGTTTACGTGTTCTCCCCCTAATGACTTATAAGTTTCTTTGCTTACCTAAAATATTAAGTTTAATCGAAAAGAATTCATTGCAATTCGTGTGTACTTTTACCCTTGATCTTGAAACCTTTCGTTAAGTTTAAAAAGAAAGAAATCCGTCAAGTTTAAAAATGACCGCTTTGAATATGTTTATTGCTTGATTTTTGTTTCCTTTAACATGAAGAAGTTTACCGTATTATTGGATAGATAATTTACAACTGCCTATCAATGTAAAAATTGTAGGCAAACTAATTAATAAAGAATTGGTGCCTCAAGATGCTGTTTAATTATCATATAAAGACCTTCTGGTTAAAAACACAACTTACAACGGAAGTGTTTATAACCATTTTTATATATGTGTTACAGGCAATGTGATATATCGGGCATTATTAATAATGCCAGAAATGGAGAAGGGCAGTGTGATAAATTCAATGGCATTTATCAATGAAAATTATCACTTTGCCCGCCTCCACTCTGGGCATTATTATACTCTATTCATTTAGAATTGGCGCTTGACCAATAGTGCTTTCCCCCACGCTAGAAGCGTAACCATAGTTACGCTCTTCGCGCAGTCAATAGTAAGCCTTCTTCGTCACTTTGACGAGGATAGTTGCTATGGTTACCGATCGGTGGTGGGGGAAGGAAATATTTCCAAGCGCCCGCCAGTTCAAAATGAATATAGTATAATAATGGCCGTTTAATCACTTTGCCAGTATCATATATACCCTCTGTTATTCATCCATACTAATGCATCAACAAAAACAAAAAACTAATTCATTGTCATATTCATGTAATACTTAAATAATTGGGAGACGAAGTGGCTCATCCATGAGTAAGTAAATGTCTCTTAAAAAACTCCCCAACTCAAATTAGTTATCATAAATTCAAAGCATAAATTACCGACACCTTCTAAAATAAATGTTTTTGTTGAATAAAAGTAGTTACCGTAATTTCGCGCATATAGTCCGCACCATCGTATAGTCCGCAGACACAATTTTATGTAAATTTTTTTTCAAAAATCGTCAGATAGTCCGCACCACCGGATAGTCCGCGGGTTATACGTCCGAAATTACGGTATTTCATAATACGGCAATATTAACATATTTTAGAAACAAAGAACTAAGTATAAATATAAAAAAAGTACTTACTTACTAATACCTTCAGAAATAAAACGCTCAATACAAATAAAAAACAGTGCTTACTAATTAATCATATTTTAATTAATCACAAATTCTACTACATTAGCGAAAACCATTACATTAACATCATATTTGATCCATCGGCAGTTCACGACAGCGTGTTTTTTTAAATTTCAACGATTTTAACCGTGAAAAACCAGCGTATTATCCGCACTGATGGATAGTCCGCAGCTTCAAAAATTCGAGTTTTAAACACAGATTGTCCGCGGACTATATGCGCGAAATTACGGTAATTAAGATTTAAGATATTGGGAAATCAATAGAATAGGGCATGTGCGCTCTGAGTAATATTTTAGCTTGGATAACGTAACATAATAACAGAAGAAACGGAATTAGACTTAACTACCTTAAAGAACAAATCCTTAAGTTTTTCCAAAAGTCTAGTTAATTATGTATTCCTCACAAATATTAATAGTTAACACGCTTTTCCCTCCGAATGAAGCATTTGTTTATTGAGAAAGATGAATAGAATCTCTGCCTCCTCGCCTTGACGAGAATGCTTGATTCGGCCGCAGTTTTCGAAAAGCGTGAATCAGGAGGCCATCTCAGTGGTTGAGACGATCTGGGAATCAGCACTTGCCGCATTTAAAGGGTTCTCGGCGGCTATAAACAATCGCCACTTAAAAGTTTAACACCCTGGAACCGAAATCACCTCTGATTGGATTGAACGGGCCCACTTCCCGTGGCGATCATCAAACGAGGGGATAGGAGGGGTGTTATGGGGCCGCAGGGGCCAAACGACTTTTATGGAGTGGCGTCTCTTCCTGTGTCTTTGCAGAGAAGAATATCCGCAGTCATTTTCAACGTCCGAAAGGCGTTGGTTTTGGAGCTATGGAGATTGGCCGTTAGAGTTGTGATTTGAAAGATTAATTTTTAATGTAATTTGGGAGTTTCAAAGCCAAGGTGTTTCATTCATACAGAGTGTTTAGTTCCAACATAAAATTGTTGGACCTAATCTTTTGGAAATAGGGTGAACGCACCAGTAACCGACAAGTCAACAGTTTCCGATAGACTTTATTGAATCACGATAAGAAAATAAAATACTTAAAATCTTGCTGTCAATGCTGTAAGGTCGTTATGAGTTAAAAGAAGACCATCCGAAAAATCCTTCAAAATTTGTATACTAGGTGCGGAAAAAGTCATTGTGAATAATGTGTCATAAAGGTGAAAGTCATTATGAAAGTCATAAATGTGAAGACACCTCAAAATTCACTTACTTTTCAGTGTCTTGCGTCTACGTCTATACAGCCGTATATTTTCAAAAAAAAAAGCACAAATAATTTCTCTAAAAACTTTACTTAAGATTTTTTCCATAGCCACATTGTTTACTGTCTAAACTTCAAAAATGATAATTGAACTTAGCAAATATTTTTTATTATAACTATTTTAGCGTAGCCGGCTATTAGAAAGTTACTTTTTCAATCAGTTGATTGATGATGAAGTTATGAAGATGTTTTTTACACACATCATACCCCAAAAAATATTTTTAACTTTTCGTTCCATTACGGTGAATCATTGTTGAACTTTATGATCTTACTTTAAATATTTAATAAATAGTTTGAGAAAGAACGGTTGTTCATGTAACCGTAGACCAAGTTTTTATATCACACTCATATGACAGTGGTTGAGTATTTTTCATTTTATTTTTAAATTCCACTTCTTTTTTTGTAAACTTTTGAAACCGTCTTATGATTAAAACGTAATATTTCAAAGTTGGTCAGTTGAAAAACAAAAGCAAATTAAGGTTTCTTTTACAAGAAATAACTTCTTTTCAAATAAAACTTGAAATAATTTTGTTTAAAAAATTAAGAACAATTAAACATTTCCTTATTTTACAAAAGAATCAAACAGGAAAAAAGTTATCTTATTGCTTTGATCTTAATTATATAAAAATCAAATTAATGTTTCACTTTGATAAACAGGAAACGTAAAGGCTTCATAATTTTGACCAGAATCTATTTCATTAAAGATTCATTTCTCTTTTTATTTCTATTGAATTTTTCTAATAAACTAGCTGATCATGAACTTTCACGTTCAATGCTCTGATTAATTTATTAGCCTTCAGTGTTAATTAAATTCCCATAAGTTACCTGAAAAATATTCTAATTTAAGACACTAAATTATCCGAAATCATCTAAATTATTCTTGTTATGCAAGCATGAAAACGAAAAGGGCAAAATATGTATAATTCTAATTTTGAGAATTCTGAATTTTATCAAAAGAATTGCAGAAAAGAATAAATTGTCGGTTATTTCCTAGCAAATTAAAATTAATTATTCGGAAGTGAAGCACTTTTCTGAAAACGTTAGAGATAGTAATTTAATTTGGTGCCTTATTCAAAGTTTTCTTGGGAAGATGTATTTTATGTGTATGGTGTATTTAAATTTGTTTGAATTGCTTGACTGCGACAATTTTTCCAGCGTTGACTTCAGTGATGACAAACTGTCAGACAGAAAAAGTTAAATACTCTCATCACTTATTATTTGGGTGTGTGTTTCTGTCCAAAAAATACCTTATGGATAGTTAAACATTATAGTTTCAGGTTGTATCTAAAAACTGTATGACAGATTTAAACTTTTCGTATTAGTTTCTTAATTAATTAAGAACCAACTTTATTAGACAACTTAAAAACTTTTAAGATTATTTTTATAGGTATTAATTTATAGGTTATAATTTATAGGTATTGAATGCAAATAACTTTGATACTTTTTTAAGTTATTTGTGTCGAGGGATATTACCTAAAATTTTTGTGAGGTTTACAGATTTTAAAATCTCCACCACTCAGATAAACGTGAGAAATAATATTTTTTGTGAGTTAAGTTATTGTAGTCAGTCTATAAATAACATTTGGCGTCCTTAACCCTTTCAATCCTAAGTCGCCCGAGATTACCATTGAATCCAATGGAAAATTTGGGGCGTCTATGTCTAAAAGGCTTAAGCCCTCTATAGTTAAGCCTGGTGTATTCCTGATGTATGTACAGGGTGCGCCAAAAGTCAGTACACTTTTGAAAATTCCATAAAAACCGGAAAAAAATCGGAAAAATAAACGGTCTTCACTCTCAGCATCCTGAGGTCACGGGATTTTTTTTAAGTAAATAAAAAAATTAGTTTGAAAAAAAGCTTATAGATGTCACCACTAGAAGCTATTTGGTATTTAGAACCTTCCGGATTCGAACATTTAACTACTAGCAATAAAGACATGATGGTCAAGTTAATGTAATGAAGTGTAAAACTTTTAGGAATCCAATTTTAACGATTTACAACAATGATTTCACTGTGGATTAGGAATACCTGTTCTTATTAACCTCCCATTTGCTTATTTCCACTAATGTCGCTTATATGCGTATGATCATGGTTGTACATTTTCCCAAAATGTTATACTTTACTACCTTAACTTGACTATCATGTCTTTCTTGCTAGTAGTTAAGTGTTCGAATCCGGAGGGATTCGAACACTTAACTACCAAATTGCTTCTAGTGGGGACATCTATTAGCATTTTTTCGAACTAGGATTTTTTTATTGGCTTAAAAAAAACCCGTGACCTCAGGATGCTGAGAGTGAAGACCGTTTATTTTTCCAATTTTTTCCCCGGTTTTTATGGAATTTTCAGAAGTGTACTGACTTTTGGCCCACCCTGTAAGTGCAAATTGGGGCACTCTTTCTAAAAGGGTTGGCCACCCCTGCTCTAAGAAATAAAGACGAAAGCTAAAATTACAGCTTTACTATTTAATCCATCCAAATGAAACAAGCCTGTTGTGATTTTGAACACATTGTTTTTTCATGTTATATATTCGTACAGAAAAAGGCTGAGAAATTCCTTTTTTGACTCATTGTATTTAACAGTTAGGATTCACGGTAGTGAAACTCCCACTCACGCGTTTCAACGCATGAAACAGGCTCACAAAACAGCTTCAGTTATAGAGAAACCCCTTTGAGGCACTTCCCTATATTCCTACGTCCATGCTTCAGACCACAGATTGTCTGATGGACACAATTCTATCGAGTCGACCATCATGCGAATGAACAGTCTTTGCGAGCCAACATGAAGCGAGGGCGCATTAACCTAATTGTGTCCCTGGAACGTGTTTATTCGGGGGCGGAATACATCAGGGCCTTTATGGGACTGCCATTCAGAGAAGGCGAAAAAGCGAATGGAAATGTCGTTAAGCAGTTGGACTCGTTTTGACGATGAGAAGTCGATTTATAGGGATTTTAAAGAATCGAACTTTATTGGTTTTATTATTTTTTCACTCTTTCAAGGCAAATTTAGTTTATTAGATCAGTGATTCATAAAAGACATTTTCGAAGACCCTCTTTCTCTACTTAAATATATTTGAAACGGCGGTATGCCTGCTTTAACTTTACTTTTATTCGTGTATTTTATACGTTGTTTCTACATAACCTACTAACAAGGTGTAAGCCTTATATAGAATAATCCCTTACACTATGAGGGATCGTTCTCTAACTATGTCTTATAATTCAGGGGAATTTCCACCCTTTGTCAGAAGTAACACTTCAATGTCTCTCCTTTCCCCCACCGTTATGTACACTAAACAGAGAAAAATAATTTTGCACTTTTGTCAAATATTGTGTAGGGTCTTGAGAGCACAGCATGCAGAGTACTTCAAAACGAATTGGAAAGTACTCGACTAATGTCTATAGAGGTATGTTGTAGGGAATTCACAAGAGATGGAAAATAGCATAAAGATGAAGCAATACTTTGTGCAATGCATTGCTTCATCTTTATGCTATTTTCCATCTCTTGTGTACCCCCTCTCTTCCATATAGGTTTTTACCTACCCTATAGACTAACATGCAGGATTTATGGTGGGAATTTCCTACAGCATACCTCTAGAGACATTGGTCGAGTACTTTCCACTTCGTTTTGAGGTACTCTGCATGCTGTGCTCTCAAGACCCTACACAATATTTGAAAAAGTGCACCATTATTTTTTTCTGTTCATTATGCTTAGCGGTGGGTGAAAGGAGACTTTGAAATGTTACATCTGGACAAAGGGGGGAAATTCCCCTAAATTATAAGACATAGTTAGAGAACGATCCCTCATAGTGTAAGGGGATATCCTATATAAGGTTTACACCTTACAAGTAAATACTTGAAAAGACACTATGATACTGTGGGAATGGCATATCCATCCTCTCACTCGTGCTTCCCTCATTATGACTCATTATTCATTCATTATTGTAACCCTAGATCTGAGCGGCAGACGTTCGCTGTAAGCAGCGAAGAGAGGAAGTCTTTAATTTACTCTTAATCTGTACTTGTGTTTGTCCCCTTTTTGTCAATAAATGTACTTGTGATTGTACATTGTGTCTCTGGTCGTAGCCTTTTCCTCTACATTTTGGGGGCTCGACCTTTCCCTTCCCACCTCCTAGACACCCTCAGCCCCATGACGATACTTTAAACGATGTCCTTTACTTTCCGACCGGTCATCTGCACCTGAAGAAATTCTCCACAACAAACTACCTGCTTCTCGACGATATTTTTGCACGTATTTTTGACGCTGACGACAAGCACAACATACCAAGTTTTACAACCTCACCCCTCCAAATATGAACCATTAAATATCTACTTAAAAACACACAACAAACACAGGACAAGAGGTCAAATGAAAGGAATATCCCCGCTTTCTTTAATTTCCCCGAAAGTCAATGTCATTGAAAGGCACAGCAGGCTGCAAATCAGCTCCACTTTTCCCGCGCAAAACAACAGAGTACCCTCCTCATCAGATGCAATGCCGCAAACGAGTTTATTTTCATTCGGCAAGACCGAGATGGGTCGTCGACAAGCCACCGTTCGTCGAGCGAATCGCTAAACGAATTAGAGCTCCCCTAATTCTTCCCTCCCTCCCTTCGCTGGGGTGGGATTCCCGTATTAACGGTCGGCCATTCCGGGCCATTAGCTTCATTAAAGGGGGTAAATGCAAAATGGCCGTCGTTCGATTCGCTCTGTAATTGGGAGGTTTTTCGACTGAGAGGAACGATGTTTATTTGGATGCGAAGGGTCACCTCTATTTTCAGGTGATGGATAAGGTGACACAAAGGACGGGGAGAAAAGGTAATGTTCTGTATGGGGGTAATTATCAAAGTCAACTGTTTCCTCCATAGAACCCCTTCTCTTAGCTTTTCTCGCAACAAAAATATAATATCAGCTTTGATACTACATGCAATGGGAGAAAAGTCTATGGTAGTAGAGAGCTATTTGCAACTAATTTCTTCCCCTATTTGATTGAAGGATTACGATTGCCTTAAGGCTCGTTCAGACTTATTTCTTTTGATATTTCTTTTATGGGAATCATCCAAAGTGAAAAGTATGTGTGAATTGGCGTTTAATTCTTTAATCTTTCACTTTTATATGCAAAGTAGCAATTAACAGAGTTTCAAATAAATATAAATCAGTAGTTTGTCCGGAAAAATTCTGATATAATTCAAAACGAGAATTTTTGGAGGGAATGTAAACTTTAATCACTTTTCTAACAAAGATACAACAATAAAACTCTTATTCTCCATTGAAACTGTTCGAAACGCTTACTTTCTGGAGTAATTGTGCTTTTCCATGACAATTCCCGCCCTCACACCGCCGGTGCAACTAACACACATATGAGGTATTTTCAGCAACAACTAATTGAAATTTGAGGTAACAACGAGCTGACTCTAAAGTTAACTCCAGTTAACTTCTTGCCACAAATTTCATAACACAAGACTTACAACTCTTCTCTCACATAAGTTTTACAATAACCATCCCCACCACTGTTCATACTGTTTTCGCTATTAAATTCGCAATAAAAATGCATTGACGATCCCAAAAGACGATTGCTTTAGTTTGATTGCAATGGCCATTTTGCTCTGTAAATTAGCAGGATGGCATGAACGAATATGTTGACAAACAAGGTATTTTGCGTTTAGTTTTTTCATTTAACCTTTTATGACCTGACGGGACTTGTAAGTCCCACTTCCCAATGTTCCAAATTCGTCCAACTTTCGTCATGTAAGGCCAAATTCAACCAAACTTCCAAAAAAACTTCTAGTTGCAGTTACGTAAACTTAACATATTTGGGACGAGCTGTGCAACTAGGGTTAATATGAAGCTTATATTCTTAATATACTTATAGGGATAACGTATAAAAAATATACAGCACAATTTTTCTGAAAAACATAATTTGGGACAAAAAGGGTTAAAAAAAGTCTTGTTTTTTGGATAACCCTCTAATTGATAAGTATTATAGATGCCCATAAAAATAATTTATCTTAAAAAAAGGTTTGCAAAGGACATAATGTTATTTTACAGGTTACGCAACAAGGTTTATGCAGCTGCCAGGATCAAAGGACAATATTTCTCTCCCAACATCTTTAAGAACAGCTTCCTTTGGAAATCAAGACCACACGATCCCTCGTTACCTCAACCGATTCCAAGCACGCTCAAGAAGAATTCGTCAGGGGGTCCCAAGGGGGCCCGCGGGCCCCCAGCAGGGACCCCGGCTAGAGAAGAGGAGCGACGCTCCCTACTCACGTTTCACGTTTCGAGGTTCGTTACATTCGCAAACTCGCCGGGAATGGGGAATGAAGCGCCGACAACAATAACAGCACCGGTAATGGCTTATTGAAAACGAAGTCTCCTCTGGGGGTATGATTTCTGCGGACTTGTTTTCTCCCCGACTTTTTTTGTTGTTCTGGACTGAAATCAGTTGGCGATTGGTTGTCTTGCATTCCTATGAATTGGATGCTGGAAATGAAGAGCGCGGTTAGTACCAGAAATGTCTCTCCTTGAAACAGAGATCCCCATATATTTAACCCTTTCACGAACGCGGTATTAAATGATAAATATCAAGAAGGTTCAAGTAGTAACGCGAGAAAATTCCCTCATAGAGACGCATTGCCAATTGAGAACTTACAGTAGCAACGAACTAACTTTAATATAAAGCTAGCTATGTTCAGAATTTTTTCTCCGGCCATTGCTATGATAAATAAATAAAATATTGAAGGATCGGTCATACATTGAGCCATATCAAGCAGGACAAACGGTTGCCATCTCTTCTAAATAATCTTAGGTCATAACTTTTGAGTAGACTTATCCCTTTGAAAACAGCACCTTTAATGCAAGAAATATTTACCAGAATTCAGATTCCAGGATTTTACCTGGTGGAAATCAAATCATCATAGAAACAGGTGAAAAAAGTTTATGTAAAGTGTACCCTGGGTCTAGAACTAGAATAAAAAATGGGATCATTTAATCCTAGATCCTAGGAATGTGTTGTTTCATAACTTCTTTTGAAGATAGTTTAAATTTGTTTCGACAAAAAATGCTAGAAACGGAAAGTTTAATTAAACTCTAAACTAAACTTATTGGCGCAACAGCCCTAGTGGGCCAAGGCCTACGATGCCCATCTTCGTTTGGAAAGTTTAATTGGAGAACTGAAATTATTACAAGCATTTAAAAAACTTCACAATTACTGGGAAGTTTTTTAAAAAAATTTCAGGTAGGTAGTTTTCAAAACTTTTGCTTTAAAAAAATTGGTCTCAAAAACGTTTCAAAAGGTTTTTAATTTTTTAGTATTATACAAAGAAAAACTTAGAAATTTCACATATTTTATAAATTTATTTTGTTCCCATCACAAATTATCGGAAGAATAATCGTATAGAAAGAACCTACCAAATGAAAGCCTTTAAAAGATCCTATGATGTACTTTTTGGAGAACCAACATTTTCACTTAAAGAAATAATAACTATACAAAGTATTCTTTTAAACACATTCAATTAGTTTTTCAAGTTTTGTTGCTACATCGTGCTTGTTTTTTATTTCTTCTCTGATATACCGGTTAAGGCACTTACTGCGTTTTCCATCCCCATTTTCCACTTGGTCTCTTATTCCTATAAATTCTTTGGGAGGTTTGCTGGGTTTTAAGAGCTATTCAGGGAACCCAAGTTCATCCATAAATTATGTCACAATCTTTGAAAATGTCTGAAATGTGACAAGAGGGGCCTTACTCCTGCATCTTTGAAAGCTGTTTCAGGTCGAAAATTCCATTTTCATGTTACGTAACAAAAAACAGTAGAAAAAGTATCTGAGAATATATTGTATTGTATATTGCTTGGTTATTTGAAGCTTAGCTAGCAGTTTTAATTAACTAAAGAAAAATCTACATTTCGTAGTTTTAAATATATTCCCTTATACATAGAGCAGTACCATAATAAAAGCTCGTATTTATACGAAATAATATTTGATCCTCATAAACGTTTAAATAAATTGAAGAATATGTTAAAATTTATGTAGGGGAGACCGGGGATGGATGGGACACTGGGTAGGATGGGACACCTTCAATAAATCTTAAAATTATAAATAAAATTAGTTTTTGAGTGTTCCACCAGGTAAAGCCACCATGGCTTCATACTTGTTGCTGTTTACTATTTTAGTTGCAAGCTTCTACAAGTTTCTGAATGAAAAAGATGGTTTCACAATAGCAAAAGTAACAAAGTATTACAATTTTCAAAGTGAATTTTCAATCTGATTCTTGGTTGTTTTCTTAATGGTTTATATTGTTTTCTAAACAGAATAATGTTTTCTTTATGAATATATATTTGAGTTAAGCCTAAATGCTACAGTTCTTTTGAAAGTACCCATTTTTTAAAACTGTTGCTACCGGGGTGGGATGGGACATGCCCAATAATTCCTCTCAATACCTAAATACAAGCTATTGCATACAATTCTTTAGATACCATTGTTTTGAAACTGATTAGTATAGCAGTTGAAAACATATTTTTTTTAGATTAAACAAGAATTTTATCTATTTTGTATTTTTCACTTAAGTTAGATTTTTCGAAGTAAAATAGGGTAAAATAACTGATGTTTTTGTAATAAATCTTTAAAATGTGTAAAATACTTCCATCTTTGTAGTTTTTAATCATATATTTAAAAAGTAATCATAAATTTTTATTTAAAAAGATATGTCCCATCCTACCCCACCCCGGGGTGGGATGGGACACTTTTAGAGGTTGCTTTAATTCGTTCATAAATCCTAAGTTTTGTTTGCTATTACTTTGGTTATATTTTTAAACAAGTTAAAATGTTCCAAGATGTTAGTTTGAAAGTTTCAAATTTATACAATGAAAACTAAATTTTTAAAAAATATTCTTGGAAAAAGTGTCCCATCCCTCCCCGGTCTCCCCTATTTTTCATTTTACTGCCTTTGTATTTAAATTCTCCATTTCTAAAACCTCGCAACTATCTGAAGACTTACATCCTTGGAGATAATCACCAAAGTTAGTAGATCTCATTTTAAAACTATATCGGTCAAATTTAATTAATAAATGATATATGACAGATAATGATATATGATATATTAATAAATGATATATTTTGGCACAGCATAGCCAAATATGGAAATAAAAACACGTGGTATAAAGCAAAACATCCTCAACCAAACTAAACTCATGTTATAAGTAAATTTAAAATCATACTGAATTTCTTCAAATTTTCGATTCAGGAAAACCCGAATTTTAAACTTCCTTGATTGCATTTTAAGTAAATAAGTAATAATTTATGCAAATATTATTTTGACATTCAGGGAATTTTAATATTGTATCTTCTCGAACACACATTATAATTGGGATAATTTTGTTCACCAAGTCAATAAAGAGCAGTTAAAAATTGAGCTAATAAATACATCAAGTATGGTATCGTATTAAAACTGCCCTCTCTCAATATCCAACCAAGTCAAAGAGCAGTTAAAAATTGAACTAATAAATACATTAAGTGGGGTATCGTATTATAACTGCCCTGTCGCAAATCAAATATGATTACGGCTATCGAAGTACTATGTGAGAATGCATCAATAAACCCCAAAACCCTCGCGTGATACGTATGAGGACATTAAAGCTGTTTCTTTTGTTCCAATGACTGTCGTCAAATATGACGAACAGTCCAGTGGTAACGGTCAATGGACCATTGCGTAGCACGATGATATTAGTTTCGACACTCTCCTATATTTCATAGATCAATTGAGGTGTCCAAAGTTAGAAGTAATCCATGTGATTCTTGCAACTAAATGTAGAGTAGGTTGAACATGCCTGATTTCGAGGATCAATCGTACAGCTAATCTAAATTTAATCAAATTGCTTAGAAGGTTTTTTTTATTATTCAAACAAAATTAGTGTGTCCTATATTTTAGAGGTTAGGAAACATAAAAGGCCAATGCTTTTACTAGATTAAATTATCGTGATGGCTGATTATTTTTATTATTATTTGTTTTCTATCAAAATTGATAAATTGATTATTTTAAATTTAATGCATAGATTGTTAAGAAGCATTATCTGTTTAATATTTTAGAGTCTTAAAACTTTTAACAAGCCTTGTGTTTGATTTTCTTACATGTTGAAAGGTTATTTCTAAATGATAGAGGTTAAAAGTACTGTATTAATTATTTAATTTAATTAGTGCTCCGAGAACTTGAGCGAGTTGAGAACACCTACCCTAGAAATTTATATAATAAATTTGGATGACTTCGGTATAATGAATTCTGCAACAAAAGCTTGGCAAAAAAATATGAACACGAATGCCCTTTTGAAAGCATCCTTGTATTTATTGTGCCATTTAAAAACATCCTATTCAACATAATTTTATGCGTCTTGTCATAGTAGGTTGTGTACTAGGCTGGGTCGAAAAAGACAAATTTTCAAATATCGAAACGCTTCAGGTCTCAAAAGTTGCGTCTTGGCATGCTGATAACTGGAAAAATAATCAAAAAATTCCTAAAAATATCCCTGAAGAGCGCATCGGGCCTAAAGTTTGGGAAAATTGACAAAAATAACCTCAAGTTGAAAAAATTCCCGAATTTCGTAAATTGTGTTCATAAACTTCAAACTAGGTGTAAGTATATCCTTTTAGTTGTCTAAACTCAAATAAAAATATCTGAAAAGTTTACTTCATTTTTGAAATCCGAAAAGGAGGCCTAAACTTGGTAAATTTCAGTGAAAAAACCTAAAATTTAGCACTTGTAAAAGAAAGGCACTATTGAATGTAAAACTCAACAAATGCGCTTTTTATTGATAAAATAACTTCCTTTATACCTTTTCATCACCTTTTGGTTATTTTATATAGTGCATAATTAAAAAAATTAGTTACATGAAGACACAAAAAATATCTCCTGTGAAGCATGCCTAAATACATTACCATACAGTAAACCCCATTTAATCGTAAAAAATATATCTTATTAAGTCTGTAAAATAGCTTTAAAGTTGGGTTTACAATCAAAATCTGGGATACAAGATTGTGTGTGAAAACAAAGCTGCTTGTAGGAATCCTTCTCCTCTTCTCCATCTTTGTTTTTAATAGCAAACTCCTTCACAAATATCACACATCTTTCTACAGCTTACTTCTGGCAAGAATGGTTTAGAAATATTATTGTGGTACAATGCTTTGCTCACATTTTATTATATGTCTTCAGAAATTAGGTTTTCCAGCATGGGTGAGGAAGAGGGAACGGCATAGTTTGTCCACTGGTGAGAATCAACCTAATATATTTGCATAAAATTTAATGGCAGGAGGCATAACAGTTTTTAACCCGCCCCTAAATGAACACTTTTTTTATATTGATGGAGGGGTAGAAATAGGTTGTGATAGAACACCAATCGACATTAGTTCCTAGCAGTGAGGGTCTTATTCAGCGTACATAGTAGTGTTTTTATTGCTATGAGCTACTTTTCAGACTCTTGCTTCAATACTTAGATGGGGAAACTAGAGGAACATTAACTTTCAAAAGGGGGCAATTGGCAAACTAACTGGCTGTCACCTGCCTATAGTTTTCAAAGGAATTTCAAGTGAATATTCTATGGATTAAAAACTGATCTTAAATAAGATCAGAGGTACTTTCTAAGGCACTACAGGTTGGTGAGTGTTCTTCGATCTTGCTGTAAAAGATCTTGAGTTATTAAAACACTCTAGTCTAGATGCTTATATGTGTCATTCTCGTTTTAGGATAATACATTTCTGAAAGAAAACTCAATTTAAAAATGACAAGTAGAATATTACAACAGAATATGTTCATATCACGACCTTCTTTGATTCAACATAAAATGTACTTGTAACGCTGATAGTAACGAAGCTGCTGTGGACATAAACATAAAATATGGACAGAGCGTCGTACCACGATAATCTTTTTCAGCTATTCTTGATACCAGTAAGCTGTCGAAAAATATGTGATACTTATGAAGGAGTTTGCTATTAAAAACAAAGATGGAGAAGGATTCCTACAAGCAACATTGTTTACACACACAATCTTGTATCCCAGATTCTTGTATCCCAGATTAAACCCAACTTTAAAGATATTTCACAGACTTAATAAGATATATTTTCTACGATTAAATGGAGTTTACTGTATGGTAATGTATTTAGGCATGCTTCACAGGAGATATTTTTTGTGTCTTCATGTAACTAATTTTTTTAATTGTGCACTATATAAAATGACCAAAAGGTGATGAAAAGGTATAAAAGAAGTTATTTCATCAATAAAAAGCTCATTTTTTTTTAGTTTTACATTCAATAGTGTTTCTTTTACAAGTACTAAATTTTAGATTTTTCACTGAAATTCACCACGTTTAGGCCTCCTTTTCGGATTTCAAAAATGAAGTAAACTTTTCAGATATTTTTATTTGAGTTCAGACAACTAAAAGGATATACTTACACCTAGTTTGAAGTTTATGATCACAGTTTACGAAATTCGGGAATTTTTTCAACTTAAGGTTATTTTTGTCAATTTTCTCAAACTTTAGGCCCGATGCGCTCTTCAGGGATATTTTTAGGAATTTTTTGATTATTTTTCCAGTTATCAGCATGCCAAGACGCAACTTTTGAGACCTGAAGCGTTTCGATATTCGAAAATTTGTCTTTTTCGACCCAGCCTATTGTGTACACTATAAATATGAAAACAGCTTGCAGGACGCACAAGTTCCATAATATCGTTTATTGGTTTTGCTTATTCCAAAATGAAAACACAATGAACCACATAATCAAACTTTTATTACCCAACAACCCACACAGAAAAGAACATTAAACAAAATCAAATGATAATACAAAGTACAAAATAACTCACAATTTCATTGAAAAAAGATTTAAAGAAAATAAATAAATATAATGGAAGAAATAAAAAAGAAACCGAATAAAAATATTTTTTTTAAATATTGTCTGTGTGATATCATCAGAACAAATAATGCCCGTACCTGATATCAACAATACAATGTATTTGTGGGAAACGCGACAGATAATTAGTATTTATTAACTGTAAAGATGGTTTCTATTGATTTTGGTGCCTCTATGAATCGAATGACATTTATCCTAAAATCTGCATAATTATAAATAAGTTTAGTAATAGTTTAATTTATAGAATATATATGGACCTAAAAATAAGTGCCACTCGTGGAAAATTTTCTTTACATGATTTAGGAGTGAAATAATAATCTTTAGTATCACTTGTTTTATTCATAGTTTACTGGTTTAAGTTCATAAAAATTTCTGCTTTTAAATATAAAAATCGATAACCGATAAACAAAAAAAACGGCGTATAACATGCCACATGCACGCTCGCCAGCAAAAAAAGTCACAGGTTCAAAATCCATAACTCTTTGCCTCCACCAGTGAGAAAGCATCCTCTGAAGTAAGCAATTTAATTCCAGGAGTTAAGAATTTACGACTGCGTCCATTAACAGGATCAGGTAGGAGAGTCCCCATAAAAAAAGACACTCGATTCTTCTTTTTTTTTCTCTCTGGAGTCACTAAAGAAGAAAAATTACTCGGGTTTTTTTTTTCTAGCCGCGAACATGGCTGTTTTTTCTCCTGTTAATGCGGCTTTTGCTAACAAAACTTTTTCTCTGTTTACCGCCGCTGACTTGGGATCGTTGATGGAATGAGAAACGACGATCACGGATGGATTGGACGGCAGCGATGGAAAACGAAGTAAGTCCTAGTTTTTTTCTATGCAGGAAATTTGATGCAATGTTCATCGTAATAAGGCGCATTATGATACACCGTATATTTCAGTGTATAACCAGAGAATTTTCGGAAAAACTTCCCATTCAAAAGTGGGGGCTTGTACGCGGATCTAAAGAGTTTGAAATTATCGGTAACGGAATTAAGTTTCGCAGAAGCCCAAAACTTCGCGAGTAGCTATAAAAAATAGTTTTCGCAACACAATTAAAATAATACCTTTTTAAGCAACAAGTTGTCTATAGGTTGTAATATTAGTTTATAAAAGGGTCATCTTCCAAGGCGCGATCATAGTTTTTTAAATAGTGTAATCCTATTAAATGGGTTATAATGCTATTTAAATGGGTTCAGGTACCCTAAATTTTTATTTGCAAATTTCGCTACTGTACAATGTATACCAACAAATAGTTAAAATGCAAGGAAAAATTATACCATTTCCAATTTGAGACTCGACTAAATAAATAGAAACTCAATATGTCCTCAAATAATTGGAATTCTAGTTACAAAAAGAGTTGGTTTCTTCTGTGCTTTTATTAACAAAAGCATTTACATTTATAAAAATTTTTATATCCTTAATTCCTTGTTGTTATTGTTTTATATTCATATTAAACAGGTATCTAATAATGTTTTGTCATAAACTGAATTTAATTAATCTTAAAAAAGAATAATATGCGTATGGAAATTTAAAAAAATTGGGTGGTTTTTTTAGTAAAACATGTAATTGAGATTTTTTAATGCTCTTGAGTTATTATTGAGCAGTTAATATTTACACTTTTGAATTTTAATCACCATTTTTTGAAAAAAAAATTAAGGGGGTTTGCGTGTTAAATTTCTAAAAAAATATATAGGAACAGTCTAATGTAAAACAATTAATTTTAAGTTTTATTTAGTTCTGGACTACGATAAAAACTAACCAATATTTTTTAAATGTTTCATCATCAAGCTGCAATTATTTCCCTTTCCTTATTGAAAGTTATATTTTTCTTATTGAATTAAATTCACTTATTTTTAAAGAAATAACAGCAATGCCTCTATGTGTTGTAGACTTGTTCTTCTCTTTTCTTTTTCACCCTTTAATCTCGTGACAAGCCTTCGTGAACACCTTTAACATTTATGGAAATTGGAGACCTGCCTGACATTTCCACTCGATTGGGTTTAAGGGAGACGGCGAATAAAAAAAGTACTTTAGAACACAAGATGATGGACTTTATACAATGGGATATTGAAATCTGTGAATGTACCCACAATTTAAATGCTATGTACCTTGCATTTATTTTACACATTATTACACATAATTAACCACGCTCAGAAAAAGGACAAACCAAAATAACACACAATTTAGGTGAAAAGGATTTAAAAATAAATAATCAACATGGTAGCATAAGCGGGATAAAAAATAGCATAAGAAAATATAAATGTTTTATGTGTGATACCATAAGGGGGTGAAGAAAAGCTCTTACCTTACAACGTGATAGTGTATATATTTCTGTAAAGAAATTTTCAAGTATTTAATATCATTTTAATTATTCATAATTGGGAAACCGAACGACTCTCAAAACGCATGTTTCTTAAGGACGATTCTATAATTTTAGACAGTCAACTAGTACTTATAAATGGTTCTCTATCGTAGTTTGACTTTTTTTAGTCTTAAAATTAAATTGAACGTGGCTTACAGTGGCTCTTAGTCTCTGAAAAAAAAACCTTGTTCAAAAAGGTATAATGGGTTCTTTAATACATATGTTAGGGACAAAGTGATAAATCGGGAATTATTAATAATGCTCTAAGTGGATGAGGGTAATGTGAAAAATTCAATTGCTTTTATCAATGAAATTTATCACTTTGCCCGCCTCCACTCTGGGCATTATTAATAATGCCCAATTAATGTTTTTGCCTGTAATATTTATACTACTTAAGAGAAATTTAAGGCGATCTTAATGAATCTCATTAAATGGGATATTAAGAAGGTAAACATAAATCTCGAAACATTATTTCATGTCCTGGCGAGGCTAAAAGCAACTACTTTTGTAGAAAAGTTTAATGAAAACCTATCACTTAATTAATCACCACTTAACGCATTTCAAAAATTAAAAAATTAATAAACATTTTCATTAATAAATTTAAAGGTTTTCTGAAAATATTTGATGCATTCAAGTTCCGTAAAAAGAATCCCCTATGCATTTTATGAGCACCAAAAACACTAGTTCTGTAAAAGGGCTGTTTTTAATATAAACAAACCTCGTAAAAACAGAAAAGAAATTTCGAGTTGATGGTTAACTAGTAACAGAATTCCCATTTTTTCTGTGTGGTTCTTTCAACTCAACCCCCACACAGTTCATTCCTTCCCTATTCGGTCCAGAGAGAGAGAGAGGCAACTAAAAGGTCGGACTCCACAAGTTCGAAACATCTTTGAGAGAGCATCTGGAACATTTTTGAGAGAAGAATCCCAACTCCCCCTTGACTCCCCAAGCTTAATGCATCTCCTTAATGCATTCTGCATAATCTCCCTTCGCCACGTGGTCCTCATTGAATATTAAGTGCTGCATACCAAATCAGGCTCAATAGGCAGAAAACTTAATCCTTGACAGATTAAGGCTCCCTCTGAGAGGCACTGCTTCAACAGACCGGCTGGCTGGAGAAGAGGTTTCGTCGTTTCGGCGAGATAAAACGGCATGACCGAGATAAAATATCGAAACTGCCTAGTTTGGTACTTGGTTAGTAAGTCGGGTTGTGCTTGACGATAGTTAGCATATCTGTCACTCCTGAGACGATATTTGTTGCTTTGGAACATATAAGAAAATGAACAATTTCTAACTCACTCAGAATTGCAGTTTTTCATACTTGAGAACTTTTTAAACCTGTTAAGTTTTTTTCTCATCAGTCCTACTTACTGAAGAAATCTTTTATGACAAACCAGATAGTTATATTCAGTCACTTTAAGATAGGGCAGATTGGGCTCAGCGTAGATCTTCGTGACAATCCCTAATTCACTGATGAACTATTGTTTTTAAAGTAGATCTCTTCATGAACAAAGAGTTAAGAGATAGTTAATACACGACGTTTTCATGAAGAAATTGAGTATGTTGAATTGTACGGGTGTCAACTCTTCTGATATTTCATAAAGGGTCTTATACTTTCTGGAAGACAATTCAATAAAAATACCAAATGTACAAAAATCACTAAAATAACACGATCAAACAATCTGAAGGACTTGTTGTCTTGCTAAGGCTTAAATTATTTCTATTACAGTTGTAGAACCTCCAAAAAAATATATATATACATAAAAAAATATTTTTCCATATTGACTATAAAAACTCCACATGTTTGACTCAACAGTGAACTTCAAGCCAAGCGCTATTTAAGAACTTCGAGCAAAGAGTCAGCGAGGAGATACGAATCTCCCCAGAGTGACTCCACCGTTAAACAAACACTCTCACACCCTCCAAGTGAAAATCTTCTTCCTCCGCAAAACTGACCCCACGAGACACCCCCTTCGAAATCGATGGAGGGCGGGAAAAATTTATGGAAAATCCCCTCTCCATATTTCTCCCTCCCCAACAACAAAAAGGCAGCTCTCCACATAGATCAAAGGGGTAGGCCGAAGAAATTGATTCGAAATGGGAAAGAGGGGCCTATTAGGCCGCCTAACTCCCTCGAGACCCCCTGCCGATCGACATTGATGAATGGCTTCAGAATAAATTCATTGCCCGGGTTTATACCCCGGGGTAGGCTCAGGTAAGTGGCGGGATATAACGCAATTACCTCACCTGTGAAAGAGCCCTATTCTTCTGCGGGAAGGAAGGAAATGGAGCGGTTCAGGGGGTGTTTGGGAAGGATTTTAATTGGGGAGTTCTCGCCTAGAGGAGATGTATCGCCTGTGATGCGTTTCCTATAGGATGGAGAGATTGTTTCTCTGGTGGATATCGTCGCTTATACCGGTTGTTCTCTTAATGAAATGTAAGACGCTTTGAAGGCATGTTGCCGTATATTCTCGCGTATGCAGAGTGTTTCAAAGGCCCGTTTCATGGCTTTTATTTGGAAGGAACGTCTCCTTGGGTCGCGAAAATAAGGTACATAAGTGACTGTACTGAATCCATTGGGAGGAACTCACAAAGCCTTTATTGGCGGAATAAGAAAGTTTAAATATCTCTCTATTCTAAAAAAAAGTTTTTAGTGAACCGTTTCCAGAGAAAGGCTTTTTAATTACTGAACCGAATGACACATATATATGGTATCAAAATGTCCGAATTCTTTTCGGATTTCCAAGTAAGCCCTTCGACTTTTCAAATAAATTCTCAATTTTTAAATATTTCCATTTTTTTAGATAACGGATAAGGTCGCAGTTATAAAGCAAGTACTGTCATTCAAATTATTATGCATCCAATCGCAACGACCGATTGACGCTATATTTTAAGATGAAACATGTTTTTTCACCTTTTAAAAAGTACTTTCTTGATTAAATATCACTCAGACTGATAAAAACAGATTCTAAAAACTTACATGAACGCCATTTTATACTAAAATTTCACACTTTTTGTCCAATATTTATAATTTTTAGTCTGATTTTATCGAAATTAATTGTAAACATAGAGTGATGTTTTGTCTCTTATTATTTTCAATTGCTTAAACGGTATTGTTTAAGAAGTCTGGGTTTAAAAAAATATTTGAATGATAAACACTAGGCATATTATACTACTAACGAGTTACTTTAGGATAATGGCTTTTGTTTGGTCCGAATATTGATAAACAATTATAATTAGTTATTTTTATAACCATAGATCAAAAATAATTAATATGGATATTTTTAAAAACATTTCGTTTATATTTTTGATAAGTTCGAGTTAATATAAATTTAAACTTTTGATTTATTCATGGAGGGGATTTGGTGAAGTATTTTTGGAAAGTTGGTTGACGTTTTTTTCTGTAAATTGTTTAATTGTTTTATAAAGTGTATTACGTTTAGCGAGTTGGAATTTGTGGGAATTGCGAAGCAATTCCAAAAGGTCCTGCGTCAGCAGTTTACGGGGGTTGGCGAGCGAAAGCGAGCAGGGGGCGGTAGCTCCCTAGTTATTTTAAAAAACTAAATACGGTAGACCAAAAACTCCAATAAAATATTGTTGGCAATATCATAATTAACTCTCAGAAAAACTTTGGAATTAGAAAATATAGTATAAATGTATGATTAAAACTAAGAAAAAATTTAATACGTATTTTTTATTTTAACGTAGTACCTATTTGGTAAAGCCTAGGTTTTTGCCGTCAGCTGAGTTTTTACCTTGCATTCCAGACTATTAATAATAGAGATTTACTCTCTTCCCCCTCCAAAAAAGATTTCTCCGAAAAATTCATTTTAAAGCAATTCGTCTTTCCTATAGCAACCTCACAACTTTCCTAAACCCATTTATTTCCTTGAACGAATTAAACAAAAACACACCTCTCATATTAAAACTAAAACCATTTTCAATCTCTTGTAAAAAAATACATCATTTAATCAAAATCGACTTACGAAACTGCAGATATCGGCATCAGGCATCTCGAATTTCTCCACCCAAAGAGTCGCATCACGACACTCGACTTAAAAGAAAAAAACGGGATGTTTTTCTTTTCCAAGGGACACGGAAAAAGAACAACAACCGTCGATTGTGAAAGAACCCGAGACCCCTCTTTTCCACCTCAATAAAAATCCACTCACCCGTTCTCGATTTCCAGATTCCTCTCCATTGTTTCTCAATGAGATCGCAAACAGATCGATTCCAGGCAAGAAGCGCGAATCGATCCGTAAAAACCGATCCTCTCTAATTAAGGATCACCCGATGTGATCTCGGGTTCTTTTTAATCCATTACCTTTCCTCCCGTAGGGGTATTGTTTAGATAGGATGCGCAAGAATTGCAACCCTGTATGCCAAGTGGAGAAAAGGAAAACTCGCAACATGGGAATTCCTATAGGTAGACAGACAAGTTGAAAGGATTTTGAAGAAAACTTATAACTCCTTATCCCATTAATGCCCAACTTTTTATTTTTCTTAAATATTTGGTAAAAACATAGTAAATAGCCCCTAAACAACTGGAAAAATAGTGAAAAAATTTCCAGGTTAAAATTTTAATTTCTACACCAAAATTAAAAAACGTCCCTAAAAAGGGACGTCAGGCACGAATGCCCCGTTGTTTTTCCCTATAGTAAACGCATGGTAGAAAACTATTTAAAGCCTCAAAAACATCTTGTACCTGTTTAAGTGCAGCAAAAGTGATCGGCACCATACTGTAACATGAATATGAACAAAAAGTATTAATTATTTATCCAATTAACTGTAAAATTAACCTTAATTAACGTAATTTGAGCATTTTTTATGCTCTAAAGCACGTTTTTTCCTCCCAAATCTATGTTAATTGCAAATTAATTAAGGTTTTTAATTGAAAAAGGCATTTTTTGTTTATATGTTACCTAATATTAAGTATTAATTACTTTTACACACCTCAAATCCATCAGAATATCTCAATTTGTGAAGTATAAGTCTTTCAAATGCCCATACTTCGTTCATTTTATTTTATTTAATTGTGCGGAACACGAATGTCTCCCCAAAAATCAAGCATTAGTGGGATGTGCATTAGCAAGCCAGATGATATAGATTGATCTGCAGTATAGAACACAATAATTAGCGACATCTAATTAGAAAAAAAGCAGAAAATTTATCACAAAAGCGACTTTTTTGGCAATTTTAATGACAAAAAGTCATTATAACTAATAATTATTAAACTTTTAACTAAAATATAACCGGAATATATTTGCATAAGTAATAAATATAGTAAAATAATTAATTTATTCCTTTTAATTAATACAAATTAATTAATTCCTTATAATTTAAGACTTTTTATTCCATTAATTTAGCAGAAATAACAGTATTTTCCAAAAAAAATAAACAAAAATAATAAAATTTATTAGCTAAAATTAAAGTAATTTTATAAATATCAGTTGTTTAATTCATTTCATAAGAATCGAACGCGTTTTTATGAAAAAATAATGGAAACACTAGCATTTCACTATGGGGAAAACCACGGAAGCATTCGTGCCTGACGTCCCTTTTTAGGGACGCTTTTCGAGGGTCCAAAATAAGGTCAAGATAGAATATTTTGAAAAAATAAAAAAACACCCCAACTGATTTAATGTATAAACAGTAATATATATCGGCATTGACATTTTTTTAAAATATCAACTAGGATTTTTAAGCTTTTTCTTTTAAAATTTTTAAAAAAGCACTTTTCTGAAAAATTCTATCTTCCAACTTTAAAAAAAGTGAAATTTTTTTAAAATTCTGCTTTCTTCTTGTGTTCTTTATGTTCTATGATGATCAGAGATACATCATTGCAAATTTTGATTCAAAGGAACAATTTTTGTAGAAATAGGAGGATTTTTAAAAAACGTCCCTAAAAAGGGACGTCAGGCAGTAATGGGTTATATTCTTCTCTATATGAGGTTTCAATAAATCTGTCTTCCTCTCTATATAAAGTGTTTCGACAAGTCCACCTAAACTCAGACTCGGCACAGAAAAATTCATTTCCGTGAAGTTCATAAAAAATGCCCAAAGAACCACAACTTTTACGACGCATTTGTTTTGAAAAAATGTTGACGTCATATCGGATAAAACTTAATTATGGGATTCTACGGCATGCGCATGCATGCACAATGGATATTTTTTTACACCTTAGTCTGCAAACATATCCAAAACTATAAACACGTTTTCTAAAAACTTTTTTAACGTAAACCGGGTATGAGGTCATGTATTTTTTGGTCAAAATTTTCTCAACACCTAAGTATTTTAGAAATACAGTTCTTTGGAAATTTTGATGTAGAAATAATCTGGCTCTAAAGAGTTTGTGAGAATTTTCTGAAACATTATGTATCGCTCTCCTAATCTGTTTACTACATTATATCATAACGTTCATCTCACTGTTTTCTCTATCTAACTCTCTCTCTCTTTCTGTCTTTGTTTTTATCTGTATCTGGCTGTATTTTTCGCTTTTTATTGAACCATATTTAACAACTCAAGAAGACTTTAACTATAAACATGATTGGTAGTTTTGGCTTCAGTGGTTACTTGTTAAGGGTTAAGGGTGGTTACACTTCATAATCTGTACTACCTCCTATCCACGCAGAGATGTCGATCCAATGCTGTTAGATGCGCGTTCTATTTCCCATTCCCTCCATGTTTCTCTCCGGTGATCAAGGATCATCGTCTTTATCCATGTTTTAAGAGACGCTCGGGTGGGGTGAGAATGAAGAAAGTCGTGTGACGGGCCACCCAGTATTTACACTGGAAAATTACCTTCATTTGTCATTACTTTCGGTTCCATTTCCTGAGGGGTTGCCTCTGCATCTACTGGGGAAGGTGGAGGTCTCTCAGCGGAAGGTCTTTATTTAATATTATTTTCATAAATGGAAATGAATTGTGATATTGAGGATGTAACTCTTGTAGAAGGCAACGTAAATTTGTTTGCATGTAATAAAATTACAAAACAAAAAATCCCTTTTTTCGGTGTCTAAAAAAAGTTGGCAACTGCCGGACCGTGGTCCACATTCGAACTGCAAGAGGTTATTTCCCGGATCACCAACAATTTTTAATTTCACTGGATAATTTATTAATATTCATAAGTATTACGTAGTTTACCCTAAAAAATGAAAAATTGTGAAATTCAATGTAATGAGTTTTAATTTTTCGCGTACTTTGTAGGAATTTAACTTCTGAGATGTGACTTCCAATAAATGTAGTATGTCTCTCTAATATCCTAAAGATGAGTGGGCCGTTCCTATTAATAATGATAATTAATATGATCCCTTGATAATTAATTTGATCTAATTTTTCGCTGGACCTTAATAAAAATTTTCAAAATTATTTTGACCCCAAGTAAAAATAATTCCCGTTCCCTGGTCTAAAAGATGAATACAGAAACATGACATACGGTTAATTGTACAGAAAAAGCAAAAAATATAAAGTTACAGTGAAAAACACATCAAGGTGTCGCCAAAAGAATACATAATAATATATCAAAGTCACTTCTTAGGGTTATATTTTTTTCTTGTTTGAGGAGTTAAAGAAAAAAGGTTTTAGTATATGGAATACAGGAAGAATACAATTTACATGGTGAAAATGATCAGTATAATTCGGGGTTCTACATTTCAACCCTAATTTTATTAAAATTGGTTGGGGGATATCCTTCTATGTTTATTAAAAATGTTTAAAGAGGTTATAAGTTTTTCACTTGTGACCATGAACAAATCACCTGTTTAAATGAGAAATTGCCTGTTTAAATGGAGTTCTGACAAACTGGCGTCATGGAAAAGTAAACTTTAATGTAAAATGTTGAGTTTTTTTTTAAGTTTGGTTCAATAAACCGTTGACTATGCCCTTGAGAAAGCGGGAAGACTAATAAAATCCAATTAGAACTTGGGACTTTATCCCTCTAACGTACAAAAAAAACATTTTTATCTTTCTACTCTAGAAGAACATAAACTTTACTATAAGTTACTAAAATTATGATTTAGTTAAAAATATCATAATAATTGACAATTTTGGGATACTTGTTGAGCATCGTAATAACAAACCACAAATCCTCCTTTTAGTATTAAATCTTATAATTATTTTAAATAAGTCATTATCCATTGCAAATAAGTTTAAGAATATGATTCACTAATGGTAAGCAGTTGATTGAGCAAACAGGATAGATGACGAAAGATCATGCGATTATGACCAATGTTTTAATTACAGTAGAGTTATGTGGCCTATAATTTAGATGTGGGATGCGCTATATGACATACTCAAATTCCGTTGTACAGTATCAGTTTTCCATCCCTATATAGCATTAACGGAAGCCATTAAATGATTTTAATTGGAGGACAGATTCTATTCAGGTCGTGTTACTGGTAAGATAACTATTATCCTCTTTTGCAAAATGTACAGCATTAATATTGCGGTTCCCTACAAGACGACACATTGGTTTTCAAAAGAAAATAATATTTGTTTTAACCATACATTTCGTTAATTTTTGAAATATGCGTGTTTTGTAAACGTTTTTATAAAAAATTAAAATGTGGGGAATATATACTGCATTTGGATGTTCTACAGACATTTAATCTGTCGGTTTATTATATCCCTTGCTTATTATTTTTTTATCAGCCAGAAATGTATACTTGACTTTTAATGTAGGTTTTGAGAAAATAAAGTAATCATTTTATTTTAATGCTGATTGGTTTTTCAAATAGTTATAGTAAAGTATGGCTCCCACTTATTGTCTATATTGCCAATCACTTTGAGAACGTCTGGTTTGTTGTTAAGAAGAGAAAATCTTACAAAGTGATATTAGAATAAAAACTTGGCCTACTGAAACAGCTGTCCAAGTTCCTTTCGCAAAATCACTGTTATCTTCGTATTACTATAAACTATTATCAACCCCCAAAATACTCAATTATCGGATCCCCTATTTGAAAGGGAAACAGCGTTTATTTTGTCAGACATCCGATAGTCGTTTGATAGATGAGGAAAAATTCTCATCAACACACACACACACACCAACACATGAATCAGAGATACTGGGTTGTGATAAATTACGGCAGCGTACACGCTGCCGTAGTTCGTTTGGAGTCTTTATTCCCTAATTTAAAGGGATTCATTTTGACTAAAATAAAAATGTAAATGTTAAAAATGTAAACTATCAAATTTTTGCGTGCTTTAAAGTTCTGAAGCGTGTATGTCATGATTTTACTGCACTCATCATTGATTATAATATTTAACAAATTCTAATAGAAAATATTGTCTTACTTTATCTTTCTTCTAATATCATTAATTTTGCTCCTTTGTAATATTGTCGCACGCTTAGGAAAAGTAAATGATACTGTACCTTTAACAAAGTATTATGACCAGGAGAAGGGAAAGATGGATATCACACTTAATTTTTTTCACTCTTGTTAGACACTATAAATTTCCACCTCTGTTAGTTTTAATATAACAAAAATCCTACACCAATTACTAGAAGTAAAAACGGCAATGTTAAGATAGGGTTAATTCTATGTTTTAAAGGAATGATGTCACAAAGAGAAGTCGTATTACCTCAACTCAAAAATTACTCTAACGGCCGTATTCTGTGCTAAAAAGACCAGCGGTTAAACAGCTGTCAATGAAGGATTCAACCAATCAGAGTCTGGACTCCTTTGATCCGTGGTTAACCACTGGTAAGGTAGCACTGAATACGGCCGTTAGTATCGTGAAGCACGTTAAATAGCGTATCAAGGTCAATAAACACAACTCTTAAAAAACGTCCAATAACAAAGAATTAACAATAAATTACAGTGCTATAGATAACAAGCAATGCTCATTGGGCTTCAAACTTTCCTTTCTTTCTTGAGGTTACATTCACAATTATTGTATTTTTAAAAGTTGAATTACCACCAACACACAAGAGAAATCGGAGCGTTTGAAAACGGCAATGCTAATTTCACTTATACTCCGCCAATATTTTTATTTCTTTGTTTCGATAACATGCAAGTCAATTGGATTACGCACAATGCGCGTGAAGATTGATGATGACGCCGGCCTATCTCGCTTATTGTTCCATCTCGCTTTCGTCTTTGGGACATTCTTCGCGGAATTCTCGTTTTGTTTTGGGATATTCCGTGATGGATTTCTGAATGAATAATGCAAAGGTTTATCTCGAGTCCAAATGCGTGAATGAATTTACACTCATTCGATTTCTTCCCATTCAATTCGTTGAATCGATTCTGTCATCCATCCGTTCAAAAGCGCATTCGTAGAGTCTTTGATGTTTGATGTGAAAGCTACGGCACTCGATCTATTTTCTGCGATCTGATAATGATTGTTTCTTTCTTGTGTTTCTAGTCTTGTTTTTCTATAATTAGATTGACTTATGAACACCAAGTAATTTAAGACTATTTGATTGAAATTCGTGTAAAAAAGAATGTGTAATTACCAGTACACGGTTTCCTAAAATTCTTTGAGATTCTTTCAATCTAGTATATTGTTATAAATATTTCAATCTCTATTGTTATAAATATTTCAATCTTAATTGTTATAAATATTGAACTGTTTATTGACAACTTTTTGAACTAAACCCCGAATTTCCAACTTGCTTTGAAATGATCGATGAAGAAACAGAAAGACTATTCAAGGAAAAAAACATAGAAGTGAGAGAGAAAAAGCAAAACGAATGTTAAAAAAATACCAAGACAAAATGACTATACTATACTAGATTGCAAATTATCCTGTCAGTGTTGTCCTGGAGTCACGGGTTGACGTAAGAAGACACCTCATATTCTAGCTACCTAATTGGTGAGTCAGAGATGCGTCTCCCTCGCTCTGTCTTTTCGCCAATTAGGTAGAAGAAAGTGTGGCGTCTTCTTAGGTCCACCCGTGACGTAACTGACAAGAAACTTTGCAATATAGTACAGTAAAGTCGCATATGCTTACTTTCCAGTATCTTTCCTTCTTTTCTCCTTGCATCATGATTTGGAATAAAATACAGAAAGAATGGTGAGTTATTTTAATGAGTTATTTTAAAAGAAAGACAGAAAGTGAATGAAAAAGGGGAGAAAAAAATTAGAAATGAGTCAAAAGCAACCTAAATATCTCTTGGAACACTATTTCAGTGTTGTTCCGGCTCAACAGCATGATTCAACTTCTGTCCCAAAGCCCAAAAAGAGAGTTCACACAGTCGCACTCCCAAGACAACTAAAACGAAGCGGAAGAACAAAAACCTTAACGTTTTATCCGTAACTAAAACCTTAATGTTTTATCCTTGGATGATGGTGTAGAAATTAAACATCAAGGCACAACCACAAGAGAGTGCTAGTATTCCTTTCCGAAAGGCTTACTTTATGGCTTAGTATATGGATTAGTAGGGTGGTCCTAATTTTTCAAACTCGGAATTTCTTCGGTCGCACCCCCCAACTTTTTTACTTAAGGTATGAAATGAATGTATACCAAATATTTTTCAAATATTTTAATATTAACACGTGCCGCAACGCGATTGAAGTTAGAGTACGGTAGATGCGCGGGACTCCGTAACACTGAGGGAGGTATGCCGGCTCGATGCGCACTTTCCGCCGCAACAGTGGACGCTGCGCGGGCGTTCTCAAAAGATCACATCAAAGTCGGTATCTTCTTTATGATAAACTTGAAAACCTCCTACACTATGATTATTGCACATATTTTAGGGTGAAATTCATTATTATATGTGGATTCCAATGGAGGATTTAAGTTAAAGTGGAGGATTTTGTTTTATGTCCCCAATGAAGGTTGGGACATAAAACAAAACTTTAATATAATAATCAAAACAATGAAAATTAGATTTTAAATGTAATTCATCATAGTTAAAGGTTTGATTTGAAATTTACACTGAATTTTATAAGCCTAAGCTCATATAATACATTTAAATGTTCTTAAATTAGTGTTAAAAGCGGCCTTTGGAGCTTGCGTTACTGCATCCCATGGACCTACATTTTTATTTAAACGTTTTGAAAATCTTGGGATGTTATCTATAAATCAAAGTACCCATCAGGTATTAAAAATGAAGTTGTAATAAACACCATTGATGGAAGAGACAAAGAAGAAATTCACAAGTTGGCTAAAACAAAGCTCTAACACCAATCGAGAGATGACTACCAAAAGTTCTATGGTTGACAATAGCACTTTTAGATTATTATGAAGCTAAAATGATTAAATTTAAACAACCTGGTGCTATCCATCATTCTAGGTGGATGTCTTAAGTAATTTATTGCTTAAAGATATTTATATTTAGAAATGAGGGTTAATTTGGATAATCCAATACTACAAGGTATGAGTATTATTGTTAAGCTATACATAAAGGCCTGGTTTGATGTGCAAATGGATCACAAAGCCACATTTCAAGAATTGAAATTCATGAGGGACCTTTTTTCTACAGAGGAATTAATGAAAATATAATCTAAGGCAGCATCAAAGAAAAAATGATTAGTCATTGATATGGTTTCTTGGAGGAGACAGTTGCCTTAGCCTTTTTTGATGAGTCTGTCCCCACAGAGCAATTTCCAAATAGTTTAGAGGGAAAGAATCTACCCGTGTGTAAGGGTGGTTGCAAATTAGTTTTGTAGAACTGGAAGGACTCTAAGAAAAATCAAGCCAATTTTGTGTCAAAATTAACCGCAAACTGTTTTCAAAGGTTTTTAAGTTTTCTTCAAAATTTATTTCTAGGGATCCTTTAAAACGTGTGAAGATTATTGGAGGTTATCAGGAAGGGTTTAAAGTCGTCAGTAACTTATCTGTTGTAAATAAGGCTGCAGAAAGGGAAATCAAGCTTTTTGAAGAATATAACGATATTTTAACGCATAATGAGGAGAAAATACAATACCTTTAAAAACTGTGAAAGGCTATAAAAGCCAATATCCTTCATGTTTAAGCATTTTATGTTAAAAAATTATAGAAATATATTGAATTATATAATTTAAATAAATTTAATAATTTTTCAAAGTTTTGAGAATTTCGATGTTTTTTCAGATTTTCATCCCTTTTGCGGCACGTGTTAATATTAACCGATTCGGATAAAATTTTTACCAGTTATTTACTACCCCATAAGGAAAAAATTTAGGGGCTGCGACTTGAAAAATTCCGAAAAAAATTTTTTACCATTATACTTAGGACCACCCTAATGGATTAGATACCACAACGTAACTAGCTAAAAATATGTACACTCAATCCCCCTCCAATTATTGAGATGCTCGCAAGTAACAAGATGCTAACTCCAATGTCAAACTGTTGGTGTTAGCTCTTTGTTGCCTGCAAGCACCTCAATTCATTACCCTATAAAACCACCACACGTCCGAACACTTCGTCCTTTACTTTTGAGATGTTCCCCCGCGTTGCCGAGGGAAATCCTAAGTACTGGTTCCAGGATTCGGATTTTCAATCTGTTCCATTCTCTGCCCTTTCAATAATGTAAATGCCCAGGCAGGGTGACGCCCGATCATCCATTCATCAGCGGAGAAACTTTAAGTAAGTCCTATTTACATAATTCCCACTCTCCGCTTCAAATTATACCTAAATCCGGAATCTTCCCCCGCTGCCAACTTTTTTATTTTCGGTTCTTCTCCCACGTGAGGTGTCCAGGAAGGTTGCGATTTTTCATCCTTTTTACCTTACTGGATGACAGTGTTGCTATTTTTTATTATGTGTTTAATTGCGTTCATTGTAGATGTGTAAGAGAGAGAGATAATACGTTTTTCTTTAATTATCGAGATAAATATGATAGAGATGTTTGTATTTATTTTGCTTCAAAATTCAGCGAAAGCGTGAGTTGCGTATACGGGGAAATGCTAAAGAAACACTTCATTTAAATTTCAACCATTTTAAGAATTTCTTAAGAGAAATCGAGATTTAACAAAATCATATTTTCAACTTCTAATATCACTTAAAATCACGAAATTCATAATGAAAAAGTGGAAAATAGGTGTTACGATCGAATAAAATTTGTCAAAATGGAAATGTATGGAAGCGGTGCTTCCAGCGCTTCCATGCAAGCTTCGCCATTTTCCAAATTATACCTAAAACGGTGAATTCGAAATCTTCCGGCCAAAATCAAAACTTTTAAATGTGAAAAATAATTTGATGCTTAACTTTGAATAGAATAGACTTGTAAAATTTTTAAACTCTTTCATAGCTTTTGGAAAACAAATGTCCGGACTTTGATAAAGACCTGACACGGCGAGTCCTTTTGAAAAACTTGTTTGTGCATTTCAAGGTAATATTTATTTCATTTTTTGTCGTTTTATTTAGAACTAGCTGATATGCCCGGCCTTGCACGGGTGAAGAGTATAAATTTATTATTTGAGGAGTTTGCTATCAAAACCAGCTCATTCCATATTTTTCTGAAATCCACTTTTTTGCATATTTTGAAAGTTTAGAGCAGGGGTTCTCAAACTTTTTATGTTGCGGAGCCCTTTTCAAGAGACAAATTCTTCGCGGAGCCCTTTTCCGAAATAAATTTTCCAAGGTATAAAAGCAAATTACACATAAAACCCATTGCTTCTAGAAATAAAAGCATAATATAAATTTATTTCGGGAGGGGTCCAAAATTATTCTTCAGCCCCTCCCATGCATATTTAACAGTTAAACGTAGCTTTTAAAAACATTTTTAGGTATAATTTGCATCTAAGATAATTTATTTGTAAGAAAAATTGTGACGAATTAAGATCCAAGTACAATAGAAGGGTTTGGGGGTCCTTCCTCCCCAGAAGATTTTGTGAAATGTGATCCTTAAAAACAGTATTTTAACTCGTTTTAGGTACATCATTGTCCAAATTTTGGACATTCATTTTTAGGTAGGATTTTAATTTTAACGAACTTACTATAAAAATTGACAATAATAAAGCTTCAAGTACAATAGGGGTTTTGGGGGTCCTCCCCCAAAAGAATTTCGGAAATTTGACCTTATATAACATGGTTTTAACTTGTTTTTTATACGTAGTCCAATTTTCCGGGGGAGAAGCAGGGCCCCCTCGCCCCTTTAATATACACCCCGGGATATATGGAATATTTTGTTTACCAATTATATTTTATCATTGGATACAATGTAAATCTTTATTTTAAATTTCTGAATATTTAAAAGCTATCCCTTTTTAATCATTATGCCGGAGATGCATGAACAAAGGATTCATACAGAAATCTGTACATCTGTAAATTTTGTTTTCCTATAAGTTACTTCTTTTGAAATCGAGAGATGTTTTGGGGGCTGTTAGACCATACGTCAGAGGTACATATCGAAATTTATTTACACATGGGCCCAAAATCATTCCTTATCCCCTCCCATGCCATAGGATCAATGTTAGCTTTTTATACATTTTTTGGCAGAATTTGCATCTTAAAGAACTTAATATAAGAAACGTTTTGTGTAATTAAATTCCAAATGCTATAAAGAGGGGGTGGAAATTTGACTCTGCTAAAAACAGGTTTTCCCTTGGTTTTGGTACATCTACTCCGAATTTTGGACATACATTTTTAAGTAGGATTGTGATTTTGCTGAACTTTATAAAAAAGTGCTGAGTAATCAATTTGAGAGGTGGGGGAATGGGGTTCCTTCGTGTGCTACTATTTGGCGCGGCCGTTTCAGTGGCAGAAATAAAATGAAAGTAAATAGAACTCTCATAATTCTTCTAAAAAGTAGAAGAAGAAAAATTTGGTGCTGAAACGGGTCGGCGCCCAAACGGCCAGCGCCAAACCGTCCCATCCTGGGGGTTCCTCCCCCAGAAAAGTTTTGGAAATTTGACCCTAAAAACATGGTTTTAACTTGTTTTGGTAAACCAAAAAAGACCTGAAAAAGGCAAAAACCAGCTGACCTTACCAACACCTTACAGAAAGTTATTTATATAACATTTCAGAGAAAAGCAAATTAGAAATTATCGAAAAATGTATTTATTTCAAATTTCTTCGCGGAGCCCCTGGAAATGCTTGGCGGAGCCCTAAGGGCTCCGCGGAGCACAGTTTGAGAACCGCTGGTTTAGAGGATCCTTCATAACCTGGCGAAGGGATATAGCTCAAACCCAGCTCATTCCAACCCAATAAACTGGAAAAAACTACTTCACCACAAAAAAAACTGAAAAAAGTATGAAAAATCGTGTTTTTGCATCAAAGTCAGCTCATTCTAACCTAATTAGCGTAATTACGCCCAAGGTAATGCAACTGAAAGGAAAATAAAAACTAATCGAATTCTACCTACAGTTAAAAATTTAAAAAACATATTTAGCTTTAGAACTGTGGACGTAAGAAGTTTTTTTGTCTCTCCTGTAAAATTTCCAAAAATGGACTAAGCTGGTTTTGATAGCAAACGCCTCATTTTTTAGTTTTCCCAAATACACTAATTTTAGATAATCAGCATTTACCAATCATCCCGGTATCCTAGGCGTCTTTTTCATACTCCAGTCTTCCCGGTAACTTTTCCTATCCTAGTGTTCTTAGTAATTTTTCTTATCCCAGTGTTCCCAGATGGATTAAAATTCCTTCAGTTCTCAAGCAATATAATTTTTGAATGATTTCCACATTTACATTGGAAAAATTAATCTAAAAAGTATTTAAAATTGCTTAGATCCCTTGATTAATCATATCTTCAGGAATTAAAGTTTTCGGTAAAATAATTCAATAACTAAAGCTTATTCCATTTTGAAATTTAAGAAAAAAATCAATATTTTCTAGTTGAAAGGGAGTTTTAATGGTTTTTGGTTTGTTAACCAACTTTCTTAAAAGTTAAAATATTATCACTTTTTGATTTTACATCCTCGTTTCCATGGACACTATTTTAACAACAATGATATTCCATAAAGCTTTTAAAATATAAAAATTAGATAATCTGTCAAATAAAAATATGTTTAACTATACATAACTTTTAAATTTCATTGAAATAGATTTTTAAAATATTAATATAATTTTTAAATAGATTTGTACCTAGTGTTTCTATTAAAAAATTGTTGTTTAGCATTAAATTTTCTTTGTAACAATGTGGTGAACAGATCTCTTGTGGAGGAGAAATAAAGCTATTTCAGCAAAATGACCATAAAAAGAACAAAAAAAGGGTCAAGGGGTCAATAAAAGTTTTCGAAACATAGCCTATATTTTTTCCCGAGTTTTTTTACGTAGGTATACCAAGTTTGGTGCAGATCGGAAGTAAACTGTGGATTTGTATAAAAGACAAACACATATACCCACACTTGATTTTATTATATTAGATGTCAATTATACTTTAATACATTCTGTTGTTTCTTGTTAATTGGCAATTATAATTTAATTTGGTGAAAGATTGATGGAGAAAAGTAAGATTCTAATATCTTTCAAGAAAACAAGGAAGAATGTTGACGAGAAAGAAGACATTAAAGAGGGAAACTCAAACATTTTCCAAAACACCGTTCCGATGCGTTCTGATTGAATTAAATCTCTACCGAGTGTGGAGACCCTTTGTAAATCCTCCATTCTCATGTATCAAGCACCAGAAAAAAATATAAAATATCTTAGTGATAACATTGTATTTTATTGAAGAACGAAATATCACAAGAGAGACAATACCCGACACCCTCTCTTTTCCCCCTCCGACCCCCTTGCGCGGGATCGTAGAGTCACGTGACATTGACATTACACTTCCCTCAAACTGTAACCGACAATTCGATTTTATGGCATCATAAGGTTGGCGGGAGATCCCTCCGCTGCAAATAAAATACATTATTTGAGAGCCCCGCCAATTTGCCGCAATTAACCGTGAATATGTTTGGAATTTAGTTCCCTCAGCCAATTAAAGGATTAACTGGAACCACGCATTCCCAGAGAATAGGAGACAGTGCTCCGTCCCCCTCGTTCTTAATAATGCAAATGTCGGCTAACGCCCGACTATTTATTAATGATGAGTAAAACCTCTTAGTCTTAGTTCTTTGTTTCGTTTCTCTTAGTGTAATGAATAAATTTGTCTCATTAGTTGTGGCATTTGCACTGGCCAACGCTCCTCGTAAAAATAGACACTTTGAGACCTTTTTTTCTTGTCTTCAAATTAACAACACTGCAAATGCGTTTAACACTAACTAAGCAACACAAAGTGAACACATTAATAAACACTTCTACTCCAGATCGTTTCGATGGTGTTAAGATTCTGCTTTGGTGAAAAAAATTGTTGTGCGTGTGCTTATGTGTGTGAAAGTGTTACCAAGGTAAATGTGTTCCTATGGTCTTGCGATCCTAACTTAAGACAATCAGATTCAAAACGTATTTTAAAATATTTTTAGAACACATTCCTGGGTAAAACACATTTCCAAACATATTCAGAACACTATTAAAACACAATAAGGCTATTATGCGTTCTACCTAACAACACAATCCGAAGTGTTGTTAATTTGAGAACAAAATAGTGTAGCATTTGCAGTGAACACTTTAGTTGTGTTGTTAGGTAGACCACTTTAACTAACACCTTATTGTGTTCTGATAGTGTTTTGAATATGTTTAAAAAGTGCTGAAAATGTGTTCTATCCAGATATGTGCTTTAAAAATAAAGTTGTAAAAAAAATGTTAGAATTTGAAAGTGTTCTTAAATTTCTTCTTTCTTCTTCTTTAGGGTTGATGTATGAATTTTGCGTAGGAAAACACATGATTCAAAACAGCAACTCTTATATTTTTACTATATTGTCTACTTCACATAAAATATGATTATTCGATACTTAAAAGAATCGATTTTTCAGTATAGCTCATTTGACTTATTATAATTAGATACCTACTCATAAATATTCCCAATGAAATTCCAAATCTGAATGAATAGCAATACATTTCAGTTCATTCACATTTCGAATTAAATTTATATCACAAATATTTAACACTCCCATTTTTGGTCACATTTCTCGTCCATTTTTTTACGCAGGAGAAACTCTGTCTTTCTTTCTCACCCGAGAGTGTGATGATGAAACCTGGCAGCCAAATGACTCATTAATCATCATCAGGCAGTTTTTGAGGCGCCAATTAGGAGAGTGTTGGCGACACTGGCGAGACCTCGATTACTCATGCATTAGGTTTAATTTGATAAGAAGGACCGTGTTTTGGCTACCAAGAGCAAAAAGTGCCATTACTCTGTCTCTAATTATCTTTGAAAAATTACAGGAGCAATAAACAAATTTGATAGAGCTTTTTTCCTGCGTTAGTCTGATACTTATGATCAGGGACCTGTTATATACATCCAGACTTTCTTCTTCAAAGATATAAAAGTATCTATTGCGTGTGAGTCAAATACGGTTAACCCCTGCTTATAAATATTAATATTATAGACACAAATATGTAATACGTATGGACACAAAGTCGGGTTATACTTGGTGTTTCAGATAAGGGTTTTATAACGTCTATGAGGGGTATAGAACACCTAGACGACTCAGAATCACGAGGAATGGGGTGTCGGAAATGCACCACTAACGAGCTAGGGGTCTTTATAAGCGGGAATGGGGAGTTGTAAAATTCCCAATGGAAATTGATACTTAACCTTTTACGATCGAATTAAAACCATCGACTCAGGTATTTATTCCATGAAACCAATTAATGAGTTAAAATTTCAGCTTTTAAATTAGTTTTTATGTAATAAATGACAAAATTGAACGATTTTGCTGGTTTTAATCAATCTTAAAAGGTTACGTGTCAATTTCCACTGGGGATAATACAACATTCCGTGCCGGTTTATAAAAACGCTTAGGTCACTAGGGGTGCATTTCCGATCCCCCGTTTCTAGGTGATTGATTCTGAGTCGTCTAGGAGTGCCCTCACAGAAGTTATGAAACACTTATCTGAAACGCCCTGTATAAGAATTTAAATTATCGAAAAAAAATTTTAATGATCGTTTTAACACGTTCACTGCCACCACTTTTTTTAAGAACCGAGGGCAGTACTATCGTACGGTTATTTGACGTTTCGGATCGTCTGTGTACATTAGCTCTTTAACGGTGTATCTCCGCCCCCTCTTCCTATTCGAAATATACTTGTCTAGGTCTTCTCTACCTACCCTATCCAGTTTGTACCATGAATTTAGGACCACCCTGTATGTATTCTCATATAATCAACATTCGGTAATAATGGCATTTTTAAGACACGAAAACTTTTATAAAATCATTATATTGACATCAGAACTTTTTATCTCTTTTTAAGGGGATAGTGGACCTTCAAAACTTTTTCTCTATTTATTGCTTTAGGGTTTTTGTTTTTGGTATATAAATGCAGTACAGTATAAAAACGTCATATCGATTTAAAATTTTATAAAAAAAGTAAATTTTTTAAGACAAGTTTTTAAAATCTCTCTTGCGACATAATTTTTTACATTTCTTCTTGCTTTTATTAAATAATTGTTCAAAAGTACATAAATAACAAAAATTCGTATTATCTAGTTATTTGGTTCAGTAGTTTTTTTGCTAGAAAATAGTTTTTACACTTATACTCAAATTTTATAAAAATATCACTTTTTCTGGAACTAAAGCCAGAATTTGGCAAACTTAATGTTGATCAATTACTTTAAAAATATCAATTTTATTTGAACTGATCGTTAGGGAGCTATGTTGAAAGTTTCGTTTGATTTCCTTGAAATCTCTGTCGCAAGTCGCAAGTAACGTTTTAAAGGCGGGAACATTACAAAAACAAACTGTGCAAGAAAAAGCTGTTCGAAGGTGATTCGGTACGTATTTTAACACGTGAAGCTAAACTTTAAACTGCTATAACTTTTTTATTTATTCACTTTTTAATTTTGTTTCCTGATACTTATTTGGATTAGTTTTGAGTATTATATAATCAAACAATATTTTTTGCCCAAATTTGTTCGATTTCGCCTTATTTGAAGGTCCACCATCCCCTTAACTGGGAAATCGGGTACTGAGACTGATTTTTGAGAGGGCATTTGGGGCATTTCAAAGGGGTCCCCCAAAAAACTTAAAAAGATAAGGAAATTTTAAGTAATGTAAAATAATTTCATTAATTAATGAAGTTTATTGAAGGTTTTGTTCTATATTGGATGTTGATGCTGTTCAAAAGAAGATAGGATGTCAATATTTGCAGACTTCGCAGTGTCCCTAAAAAGGCTTAACAGATTGGATATAGCCAGTCCTTGGAACTGCGACGTGACTGCGATGAGACCGACATTTTATTTGGAACGACTGTTTATCGGTTGCTGTCTTTACCTCTAAACCACAAATATTCTAAATTTTAATCCTTATAGGCTCGACCCATACATTTCGTTCTGGGGCCTTGATTTTTCCTGAAGCTGGCCCCAGGGCTTTATTTTAGAACTATGTTCTGTTCCCGAGTATTACGAAAATTTAGTCTTATTTATAATTTTTTTTCTCTACATTTCAGAAAATACTTTTAAAGCTATTTTAACAGCTTACGTCAGCAAAAAAAAGTGGAGAAATATTTATTTATTAAAACAAGTGGATATGATCTTGACAGCCAGTCCCCTGTGCAAAGTTTACAATATAATTCCTTTTTTTGAAAGAACCCACTCTTCAAAAACAATTTCCGCGTCCCTATCAGCGCCACAAATCAGAACACATTAACGGCCGTATTCCGGCTATTTGAGGTGAACCACCAATCAAAGAAGGAATCGCCGACTCTGATTGGTGGAATCCTTCTTTGATTGCTGTTTAACCGCTGATCAGAAAGCACAGAATACGGCCGTCAGTGCCACAATGCAAAGAGAGAGAGAGAACAGGTATTTTGGGGAAACTAGCTCACTTATACAAGTGCTTCATAAAGCATATTTTCCTCATCTAGCAATTTCTCGGTTTGCGCCGCTGGGCGACGTTTCCAAGCAGTTATCGCTGAGTCAAGCACTCGTGAATCAATTGACTCCCCGATGAGCTCGTGTTTCCCACCTTGATTCACTTAGGGCGACGCGCATTTCTCGGTGGAACAACCCCCCAGGGGCGCTACGGAAGGGCGTCAATAATCACTTTGCCGATAGCAAAGGTGAGGAGCCCCGATACGCCCCGGGCATCGATCACGAAGTGTCACGAAGACGAGTGACTCGCATGATAGTAGCTGAGTGGTTGAATTTTTCCACAAATGAGAGAAATGTAGCTTTGAATTGCAAGCTACTTTAGTTATTAAGTTTCGTATTTATAGGAAGTAAAATTATCAATAGCCCCCACGTGGGAGAGATTTATCCATCCATTTATCAATTGTTTTTACAAATGTTTTAGAAAGTGAGTAAGTGCACCAGAGCTGGGTTTCGTGAGGATTGCGAAGCGATCCGAAATTTCTTGCGTGAGCAGTAAGAGCGTTAGCAAACAGGGAACGGAAGCTCCAAATTTATTTTCCAACAATAAAAACCAATCGAAATCAATCAATTTGAAGCGATATTTTAATCGTTGAACCAGCTAATTAAAAAAAACAATAGATTGCCTGCAACAGTGTTAGAGGTCCGCCACAACGCTCAATTTTTTCCTACACAAAGAAGCTTCAAGCACTCGCAATTAGAGCCATCTATTAAATCGTGTGTCTCGCCACATAAAGGGGGATACGACTTATATAAAAAGCCCATAAAAGGGGGGATCATACGAAGAGCGGTCTTTATTGCCTACGATTTCTGATCAAGCCCCTTTTAAATAAAGTAGCTCCTCTGATAAAGGAATCTGCTGCTGCTTTAAAATGCATGAATTATATGCTCCCATATTTGTGACTAATGGCAGCTTTACGAACCAGATCGGGGCCATAAAGCCTTGATGGGCCAATTAAAAGCCCGCGAGTTGAAATAGAAATATTTGTTCCTTTTTATGGAGGATCTTATGGATCATCAAAGATCGGAAGTGGTGTGATGGATCATCCATGCCACTGTAAGCTCTGACAGTGTCAAACCCACGGACCTCTTATTTAGCGAAGGAATTTCATAGGAAGGAAGGACTGTCGTCTTGTTGTGCGGGTCAATTGTAGCTTCAAATCAGATGCTCTTTTCAAAGTTTTTTTCTTCGAGATAAAACTTATCACTTTGATGAAAGGTGGATATTGTACACTGTTAAACATGCAGCAAAAGCAGTTTTTGGAGGAAAAGTTGAGCAAAACATAATTTTAAAAAACTTTTAGGAAGTATTTTTTTCGAAAAAGGATTAATTTATATTCAGACAGCAAGTTGTTTTCAGCAAAAGAAACTCTAATATAGCCACTAAATTTTCTCCCCGATTTCAAGTTGGCAAGCGGGAATTTTGAGCCCTACCTTAACTGGTGTCAAAAAAATGAAAGATGAAAATTTATATTTTTTTCGTAGTCAACAAGGTAACAAGTTTTAAGGCTATGGTGCGCACCAAAAACTAAAACTAAAATTTTTTTGTAATTCTTAACCTACATTCTTAAAATTTTCAGTGTTTCTTTATAAGCATGATCAAACACCCCACACAAATTTTCAAATAAAAAACTTGGTTAGTTTTTTTTAATTTAAATTTTAAACAAAAATTAACTAAATTTCAAAATGTTCCATGCGGCTTCAGTTTAACCTGACAATTTCAAAACTTCCCTAAAATGTCCTTCTTTAGTGTAAAATTAGATTCTTGTAAAAATCAGTTGTGTGAAAAAAATATCCGTCAAAATAAATGAAATTTTTACAATTCTTACAATATTTTCAACAAAAAAAGTGCGTAAATGGCCATACTTTTTAAAATATATTTTATGTCATTCCCAATTATACAAGAACTTATAAACCATTAACTATTTATATCAAATCAAGTAAAATTTTGAAAAAATTTTAAAAACAAAGCCGCATGGAACATTTTGAAATTTAGATAATTTTTCTTTAAATTTAAATTTTAAAAAAACTAACCAATTTTTTTATTTGAAAATTTGTGAGTGGTGTTTGATCATTTTTATAAACAAACTCTGAAAATTTTAAGAGTGTAGGTTAAGAATTACAAAAAAAATTTAGTTTTAGTTTTCGGTGTATACCATAGCCTCCACCCGCCTTATTAACACTATACCCCGTGTACATATTAATTAGTACAGCTACCTGTAGTATGGTGTTTTTGATCCTGGCCCTCAAACGCGTCGGAAACTTGTTTTAGCATTTGAATGTAATGTTTTTTAGGTGTGGCTTTTTTACCTCGCAACAGTGTGCTTGCGGAAAAGATAGTTTTACAGAGACAGTTCGTTTTCTGCGCAACAAAAGAATAACCGCTGGGAAAGGAGTTTTACAGGGACAGGTGGATTTCACTGCTACAACATGCTCGTGATACCTTAAAAATCTTAATAAATTTTGATAATTCCCACCATCCATATTATACACTAAATTTTTAAGCTTAATGTTACTTATATTTAGCATCTTTTTAATTTTAAAAATTTATTGAAAATATAAGGGGGATAAAGAACAAAAAAAATGAGTTTAAATTGTACGCCACTATCATAAAAACAGAAAAAAAAAACATAAAATTATGTTATATGCTTGGAAATATTCATGATAGAAATTTGAACTATTGCATTCTTGAAAAGGGGTCTTCAAAATATGTACAAACGTGTTATTACAGTGTTTGGAAGTTTCTTAATAGTTTGAATTAAAAAATTCGCTATTTTTTTACCAAAAAACAGGTTGGCATGAAAGGAATTTATTTAATTTTTTCAAGATATGAAAACTATGAAAACGTTAAAATTTTTTTCTTGAATGTATCTGTCAGTATTGCAATTGAAATTTTTTTGTTCTTCTATATTAGTACATTTTTAATTTTTTTTGTGTTTTCTGACATCTTATTTTTATTAATTTTAAGTTTCTTCATTTTAGCTCTATTACAGCTTAAATGTGAATCAAGGAATTGAATATAACCAAATAACGATAGGAGCACGTTACTTCGTTACACAGGAAGTATAGAAGAGTTCAAATTACTTATACACAGTGTTATTCTTTGGATTTTTTTGGAGGAGTAAAAATACTCCTTGACTTTTTTAGGAGGCGTGAATAGAAATAGAAATAAAATAGAAAAATGAGGATACTATTTTGGTTCTTAACAATTAAGTATAGCCTCTTTTAAGTATTCGTAAACAATATTAAACATTATAAATAGAACAATTTACTTTGCATTAAACATTCTAAATGAAATACATATTTAATATTACAAATTTGAGTAGAAAAAAATATTATTTTTTAATTTTGGTGGGCACCATGAACTTTTTAAGCAAAACTTTGATTAAAAATTCATAGAGTGAAAATACTCTTGGCTAGTTTTTAGGAGCGTGTTTCCGATTTTCAAGGCGTGAAATACGCTCTCAGGGGCGTTAAAAATATATCTGCTTATACAAGAATTAAAATCAGGGATTGAAGAACAGAATTTTCCGATCTTACTGTATATCCTCGACATTTTCAGTTAATATTAATTACACAGTTTCCAAAATCTAATCATTTAGGGCCTTTGAAGTGCTTATCAATACCGTTAATATCTCTCCTCATTCAATTCATAATAACACGCAAGAAGAAGAAAAAACTCAAACCAAACGGGAAGTTATAAAAGCATTAGAATGCTATTTTCATCTTTCTTGAATCTCTCTCTCATTAGACTCCATTAACAGTCATCTCCGTCATCTAAATCACCGGAAACGTGCCCGGGTATGATCCCGTCATTTCGAACAAAACGATTTCCACTCCAAAATGACACCCGAATCTTTTTGGTTGTCGCAAATTATCGGAGAGAAAAAAAGAACGAAATGTGGGTCGCGCGGAGGTGCGTGTTATCGGAGAAGACATCGGACTACTTCTTTCCTGCGTAGTAATTAACGCAAGGGGTAATTACTCCGTTTACAAATCCCTCCGCCCGATAAGGTCTCCATTAATTTGAAGCGCTTTTCCGTTTCCGATGTCGTTCTAATTGAATCGTTTACTCTCTCGGCCCCCTCTCTCTGAGTGAGGGGTGTTTTTGTCTTGTACTTTGGATTGAGTGATTTATGATTTTCTTACCAGGAAGATAGTTTAACTGGTTAAGACTGGAAGCTTAACGACCCTTTGGTTGTTGGAACACGGAATAATAATAAATTATTCTCTAATTTGCATTCTTACTACATCGAAAAGGTATAGTACTGATGAAAATAATTTCATTTCATACTTAAGAACTAAAAACTTGCAGACAGCTGGAACAAAGCGGTTACGCTATTTAATAAAGAGAATTAAAATTTTGAATTTTCCGCTTTCGTCATAAATTATCTAATAACAACCAAATGAAGATATATACGACCATGTATTAATTATTTAGGTAATTTTTAATAAATAATCTTTATATTAAGCGTTTGGATGTGTGTGCAGACTATAATGTAAAAATACATTCCTCACGCACGTGCATCCGGTGGAATGAAATGTTAAAGTTTTATCGGATATGATATCAAATTTTTCAAAAAAAAAAGTACGATTCTTTGGGGATTGTGTGTTAAATGTACTCTGCGCAAGTAATATTTCTGTACTGAGTTAAAGCTATTTGTTGAAACACCCTGTATAATTTTTATCAGGGGTTTCCGAATAGGGGCCCTCGATACTTTTCCTGCCACCCGAGAAGATTTCTGAAGGTATAACTGCTTAGCACCCATAGCTTCCTTCTTAGCATTCTGTCTGAGAACCCAAGAAGTTAGCTCTCTTAGCAAGCTGAAATTGGAAAACTTTCGCTTGGTAGAGGTAGATTTCCATGCATATCTACTAATGACAGAAGGGATGTTGATTTTGTACTAATATATGTTATATTCAATAATTCTTATTCCCCGTTATAAAAAATGATCGAACCACTGAGGCTTCTTCGAAAATGGGATGTGCTACTCTAGAAAGGAGTGTGTCTGCACCACAGCAAACCTTTCAAAACCACTTACACCCTCGCTACAAACAAAACCGGGTTGAAAATGGATTTCTTTGTGAGACTCTAACAAAGAGCAGTGATAAAGAGCAACCATTCTTGGCGAAATGGATTCTCTTTTGTGCGAGGAGCTGCCGGATGAAATATGGAGACGGTGAGCGATGGAAAAAAAACTCGAGGAGAGAAGTGCGCCCTGCACCCCTTTGCCCCGCGTGGTTTTTCGATAGCTTTGAATATCGATGAGGTCCTGGGGAAGGGTTGAAAGGAAAGGGTGGGAGATATTCGTATTGGAAGGGAAGGATGTGTGTGTGACGAAAGGCTGGGCGAAAAAGTGCGTTGTGTTTAGCTGTGAAGAAATCTGTTTTATGAGGGGCTCCGTCAGAACACTTTGGTAATGGTGTTTTGGAAGATATTCAATTTCTCTCTTTCTGTGTCGTTTTCTCTTACTCATCATCTCTTTAATTTTCACTATGGTACTCTTTCTCTCACTTGCTTTCTGATAATCTGTTTTTTATTATCTCATTCATCAAATTCCTAAAAAAAAGCATTTCACCTGGTCAATCGACTTCCAGAATGCCTGCTTCTCCTATTCATTTACACTGCGCATGATTCATGCCGGATTTAGGTGTTCATAACAGCCCTATGACCAATCATATGACAAACATGCAAAACAACCAAAACATGCAAACAAATCCGATCAATTCCGGTTCAAACCGGAAGTTTAGCGAGCATGCTGGAATACGGTGAATAGTCTCTCACTCTCTAATCTTTTCTTTCTTATTATCTAGCTTTCTTTCTCATCGAATATTTCTACTTATACAATTGCATCCTTTGCTCATTTTAGAACTTCCTAATATATGCTCTCTCTCTATCTGTTTCTCTTTCTCTGTCTTTCTCTCTCTTTTTATCTCTCTTTCACTTTTTCTCTCTCTTTCTTCTCACATTCCCTTATTATTTCTCATGTTACTACTCTTTCTCTCACGTTCCCATTCTTGTATCTTATCTCTCCCACTCTCCTTTCATTTCAAAATAAGGTGCATAAGTTTGATGACGTGATTAGGAAGTAGTAAAGCTCAAGTTATATTATACTAATTCAGATGTAACTTATTCAAAGGTACACTAATTAAGATTAAATTAAAAGACAGTATATGTTGCTAGGTATTCGAATACAGAGAATAATGAACTTATCGTTCATGAGTCAACAACTGGAAAACGTTTTCTGGTTACCCGTATGTCTATTACTTGGTATGATGCTTTTATTGTTACTAGCAGTTGGTATTTGACAGTTCAACAGCATAGAAAACATTTTAGGGTGTGTAAAAGGAAATACCTGTACTCCTGTTTAGTCAAAAAACGAAAAAAAATTTAAAATTCGGGGTGGGATCTTGGTATTTTCCCCAATAAATGACACTATTATCCACATCAAACCAATGGCGGATTAATTGAAAACCAATGAAAGCAACGGGTATTGATCTCGGTATCGATAACAGAGAGGCGTTTTATGCTTACGCCAGCAGCACGGGCAGTCACCAGAAACCGCAACCGTGTGACTCAGCGCTTCTTTTCTTCTCCCTCCCCTGGGAAAGGGTTGTGTTGTTTCATTCCCGTGTTTTCGTCCCGATCACGACTCGCCGCCTCTTTCCTTTTTCGTGGCCGGCCATGAACCGGGAACTAGTGATGGCAGTATCGATACTTTTCAGGGGAATCGATACTTGAATGTTGGGTAATTTTAGGTATCGAATGTGAAAAATCAGCTATAAGTTCGAGTTGGCCGTTCATAAATACCACACTTTTTTCAACTTTTTTTGTCAACAGGTCACGTTCTCCTACGTTATGTTAAAAACAAGGTTGAATAGAACACACAGTTAGAGAGTCAGTCCATGGCCATAGGCAATATAGAAAATCAAATAAGCATGGGGTATGTCTTGTGATAAAGGCCCTTTTGGCGCTGGGATCGCATCAATTTCGCACTTTTCTTGTTACGTCATGAGAGACGGGGAAATAGAATCTCAATCGTCGAATCCTCTAACACCCTTTCGAGAGTGACAGATTGAATTAACTCGTTACATCCAATCACAGCTGTGATCTCTAAATTGTACTGGCCACGCTTTTACCAATCATAAATATTTGCAGTGCTGCCCTCTATCATATGATGGAATTTGAAAATAATATTTTGGACCCTCTGTTAGGCTTTTTCTCTGTGGGATAGAACTCGGTATAGAGCTGACGTCACGACCAGTTATTTTCACGACCGTGGAGGGCAAAACAATAGTATGTGCATGCACTGAGCATGAATAAACCTGTTGCTAGGCGGTTGTTTGGGCTGTTGCTAGGGCCAAATCACGTGATGTAAAAGCTCTATACAAAATCACTATTTAAGTTAAATGTAAACCAAAGTCCCCACCTTTTAATTTCAAAGTGAACTCTTATTTCATAAGTATATTTTATTTTTTTTTTGAATACACGATTTGTGTGTTATTTGGGCAAAGTGATAAACCGGGTTTATTAATTGCCTGTGACATATGTACTTCCTTTCCCCATAAAAATTGTCATCTGTTTTTTGTTGATTTGTAGTGGGTGCTGTCACAAATTCGTGGAACACCCCTTCACTTGTCACAGATAAATTATTTTAAAATTAACGGAAAACAAATCAGCCAAGATTCATACTGAGTCGTTGTTATGAAAATCAGACAGAAATTGATCAAATTAGAGATCTTGCAACTTAAGTCCTCTCTACGAGTCGTAAGTTGTGAATTCACAGGTTAATCATCAATCCTCGATAAAGCAGCTGGTAGCAAAGAATAATAACGATTCTGGTTACATTTAGGATTTTTTATACAATGTATTAAAATCCAAAAAGTATCTGAATCTGTTCGCGCAAAATAAAATTTGTCCAAGTCCAATCATTATTTCTTTTGAGTTTTTGAAGTCAGGAAAAAGGAAGTTAACTGAAAACCGGGGTAATTGAGTTACAGTACCCAGTGGCCTAACCATAAAAAATTTCGGAGAGGGATATGATATAAATTTTATCCTTTTTTGGCTCTATCTTCTTTATTTTAGCTCAATGATTGACCTTAGGCTAGGCGCGCACAGGAGACTTTTGTCTCGGTGACTGGAACATAATTGTCACTCGGGTTATGGCCAGAAGCTAGAGCGCGCGCTTTAGGCGACGAGACTCTTGGTCGATTGCCAAGAATCTCGTCATAGATATCCATTGCTTTCGAGTGACAGTTATGTTCCAGTCACCGTGACCCGTGAAGGAAGTCTCCTGTGCTCGCGCTTAGCCTGCCTCCTCCGTCTCATAAGCCCTGAAAGGAGCTTCGATTTGTGGTGCTGCCATCTGTGTCTACACCTTAAAAGTAGTAAATGTTTGGAATAAGAAATTCTTCATAATATCTCCATTTGAATTTCATCACAAAGCCGAAATTCGAAGAAAATGTCTAAAATAAGGCAAGAAAATATTTTTTTTACAAAAACCCAAAAGAAAGGGGGAAATGTACCAAAGAGCACTCTTTCGTCACAAAAGCTCTGGTCCTTTGTATGATGGCAACAGGGCTACTCCATTAGAGTTGGGATAGACTGACGTGGAAAGAATGCAACCCATAGAGTTGGGCTACACTAAATCCATATTTTTTTTATTGAACTATAAATAAAAAAAGAACACAATTACAAGTTCACATAGTCACACGGGATCTCTTGGTCCATAGGTGAGGTGACCGTAAATGAGGAGCAAACAATCAAACCATGCTTTCTCCTTCAAATACAAATTTTCAGGAAACACAAAAAACTAATAACTTAAAAATAACCAATTTAAAAACCTAATTATTATTTGTTTAGTTCTATAACGAGTAACTGAGAAGATTTGTAGTCATAATTTACGTAAAAACTTAAAAATTAATTATTAAAAATGCGTTTGAAATTTGGAGAAATCACGTTTTGATTGAACACATATAGGAGGAAACATGGTTTGAATGTTTCCAACATAGACTAAACACTTTTTGAATGAAAATAAGGTAATACACATATTACTAAAATGAAAATGTTATTTTATATCATTTTCTAATTGAATAAGAGAAATATTTAGATATCAATTATAAAATGAAGTTAACAAGGATATGAAATGTAGATCTGAAAATTGTAGAGAACCTCTAAATTTTTAATCCAATATCTTCATCCAAGCAATCACATACTTCCTGCGTTTCCTCATTGCTTGCAGTTAAATTATATGTAATAATTTTTTTACCAAATGAGCTCTTGTTGATTTTGCTACTTTGTACATTAATTTCAAAAGCTTATCTACATCTTTTTTTCTTTTCGAGTGATATTGCATGACTAAGAGGAAGAGATTGTAAAAATAATTTTTTTACGACGGCAGCGCCCTTTTTAAGAAGCTTTGACTTAGACACTTTCTCTATTCTTGTCAAAAACTGTTCTTTTTATTTCTGATATACACTGTAAATTTTTAAAATAAACATTAGGTGATTTCGTATCAAAAAGTCCCCACCAATATTTTTACATCACCAACTTTACGCTGACCCATGAGTGGGTCACGTGACGAGTAAGAACAGCTATGATTGGCTGTGACTGGAGAAGTCACTGTTTGACTGAAAACAGGCTCTATTAGAGGAAACACTTTTTGATTGAAACATCAATTTTCTAAGTAGTTTTAGAATAGGTTAAAACTTGTTTTAGTTGAAGATAATAGCATTATTTTGTGCAGTTAAATGTGGAGATCTTGAAAATAGCAGTTACTCATCTTTATTTTTTTTGGAGAAAACACGGTTTGACTGTTTGCTCCTCAAATATGTGTAACAAAAATGATGTATTCTACCTATAATTTAACTTATGGTAGGCCATAAATTTTTAATGAAAAAGCAATGCTTGGAAAAAATAACAGTTGTAAATTTGGAGAGGTAGGGGGTATAAAACTTCTGGAAATTGTGATTTAATTTGAGAAACGCCTTTTTAGTTTAAAACTGTTATTTTTTCCAAGCAGTGTAAACAATGGAATTTTTTTATCGAGAGCAATTATTTTTATTACATTTATTTGAATTTTGCATGAATTTAAGGTGCACCCTGTTTTATTTAGTGTCATGTAGTCACTACTACTATCGTACAGAACTAATATCTTCCTTTACTACAATCACTCTTAATTTGTTGATGAACCCTCATGTTGTTGATGAACCCTCACCGCTGAGCTTCATTTCCCTTCCGCTTTTATGAAAAAGTTTCCTTTGGCTTGGACGTTTCTTTTTAATAATAATCATCGACTCTTCCGTCTCTGGATGCCACTCCTTGAAAATTGAAATGAAAGTAACTGTACTAAAGCGACATACAATTAAGATCCGTCCAATATTTTTCATGTATGGGCGAAATTCGTTTACTCTTAGTTGCAATTGCGAAAAAACTTGACAAGTTTGGTATGAGTTGTGCTACTATAGGTATCCACTGAACCACTGACTACAAGTAAGTACACTGAAACGCTCAAGGTGATATCGATAAGCCACAAGTTCATAATAACAAACGTGCCAAGTTGGCACAAATTGAATAATTATAATCACGGGTGTCGTTCCCGGGGGACGGGGATTAATCATAAAGGATGGCGCCAATTTACCAATGGTACCTAACATAAGAGGTGCATATAGAGGGGGACGGACTTCCCATGATTTAAAAAACTTTTTCTTTTAGAATATAGGTTGAAGCCTGTGCTGAGTTTGGGGGACATTATTTCAAAAAAAAGTGCGTAAAAAGGCGAGCCTTTCTCACAGAAAAAAATCCAGCGACAGCACTAAATGAAGCATAGAAATTTGAGTTTGAAATTGTCTAATCATAATCTCTCTATTCTAAAAAAAAGTTTTTGGTGAACGGTTTCCAGAGAAAGGCTTTTTAATTACTGAACCGAATGACACATATATGGTATCAAAATGTCCGGATTCTTTCCGGATTTCCGAGTAAGCCCTTCGATTTTTCAAAAAAATTCTCAATTTTAAAATATTTCTAATTTTTAAGATAACGGATAAGGTCGCAGTTACAAAGCAAATACTCTCAATCAAATTATTATGCATCCAATCACAACGACCGATTGGAGTTATATTTTAAGATGAAACATATTTTTTCACCATTTAAAAAAGTACTTTCTTGATGAAATATCACTCTATGACTGATAAAAACATATTTTAAAAACTTACATGTACGCCATTTCATATTAAAATTTCACCATTTTTATCCAATATTTATAATTTTTAGTCTGATTTTATCGAAATTAATTGTAAACATCATAGAGGAGATATAACAGTGGAGTGAGCAATGGCAAACCTTAACAGTGGCAAACATCGTTTAACATTAAGGCAATGGGAAAACGTCACTTCCGCCGCCAAAACGTCACATCCGCCGCCAATACGTCACACCGCCGCCGCCCAACCGCTCGCCAATCCACTTGAGCTCGAAATTTGCCGCCGTCGCCATTTTTTTCCATGTTACTCAAATCGACGGCGAGCTTTTGTTTTTATTTTTAGTTGAAATCAGTTTCAGATCAAGAATTCTGGATAGACTTGCAAAGTCAATTCAAGATTGGAATTAAGAAGGTAAATATTCAATATTTTTTTTAATTCAGTGAAAGTTATATTACTAAACTTTTTATATGTTTATATTGTTTATTAGCTATTGTTTACTTTGCTTCTCAGATCTCAAATAAGCTTTTTCATATTTATTTCTAAGATACGTAAGAAATACGATATTGTTCGTGCTTTAAATTCCTATAACATTATATTTTGCCCAGATTATAAATTACGAATTACTTGTAATTTTTTATTGAATATGTGTTTTTTAAGTATTTTGCTTGTTCTTATTCAGCTTAACTACGCATTTTCTCTTGAATTAGGAAATCCCATATTTTAAGAATTCTTATTCTCTCGTTTTACATTTAACTACATAATAATTTTTTTCAGCAAGAATGTTTTTTTTTATTTTAAATTGAATTGGATTTTAATTAAATTAAGAAATTTATTATGAAATATAAAATTATTGGGAATACGAATTATAAACACTTCAATGTATAAAATATACTGTTAATTTTTTCTTGTAATTATTTACATTTAATGTGATCACATGCTAATAATTATTTTTTATTTCATATAAATGCTGTTCTTTGTGAATACATGAAAGAAATATTGAAGAGAGCAAACTGTGTTTGTAAAATTATGTACTAACTTCATTGATGGCGTGTATTTGAAGAATTACTGTCAAGTAGTGAAGAAGTCAACTTAAAATTTTTCTATTAATGCTGAGTTATCTTTTGAGGAAAATAACCATTCTGAAAGATGGAAATTAATAAATTCATCATCTGCTAAATTGTTTTGAAGTAAAGTTATACTGTATTTTGTAATCTATATAAAAAATATTCTTCCGAGGAACCGTGACTATCAAATAGTGACAATCCATACTATGTTAAAATCAAAAGGTACCAACTAAATGTAAATAACTACTAGATTTGGAGATACTGTTTATAAATGACAAATTTTTGTGTTTTTTTATTGTTAAATCTTTGTAATTTAAGAATTGGTTTTTTTAATATTTAGTTCCTAGAATATACTTTTTAATTTTTACAAGCTACACTTTTGGTAAGTCTAAATTGTAGTATTAAAAAGATGTAAAATCTGCCCTACTCTCTAATACATATTGTAAACAATTTCAGGGATTTTTTTGTGAATATTCTAAGTAAGGATTTAGGTTTTGATTATATAATTTAGTAATTTAAATTAGAAGTTATAGATATAACATTTTGTTATTGAAGTCTAACATAATATTTGCATATGCCCAACTTTGACAATCTTGCATATTTTTACTAGGGGAGAGGAGGGAGGAATGGGACAGTGGGAGGAGTGGGACAGCTGAAATTATGGAAAAATCAATCAGTTTATTTTATTTCCAATTTGGTCATTAGATGGCCTTCTTATAGCTTCTTGTTATTTCCTCCATTTAGTTTATCCAGCAGCAAGTTTCTGTTTATAGTTGTAAAAATTTGATTTCCCACCTCCAAAGTAAATTTCCTGTCTATCTTAAGTTTTATTTCATTTCTCATGTAATTTGTAGAACAAACATTATATAATGCCATTGTATAATCTAAAAGATATAATATATGCTAATCTGCAATTTCATAAAGCCTAACACCAGCATAGTTTATGTGACAAGTTATATTTTAAAAGCAATGTGTGGAGGGAGGAATGGGACACTCTGAAAAATGTAAACAAAATCTGCAAAAATGTAAACAAAATTTGAAAATATTAATTTCTGATAGCTTTCTATCGCTTCAATTGAAATGCTTTTCTTTTCTTGAATTAACAATTCCAAGTATTACATTGTATTTCAATTATTGATTCTTAACACCATGAGAAAGAGTTCAAGTGTACTAAATATTTTTAAAAATTATTCTATAATAGATATAAGATTGAAAGCTGTTTAAAAATGTGGGCAAAGGTTAAAAGAATAGTAGGTAAAATACTAGGCCCTTTCTCATTATTACATTTTACTAATTTTCTTTACTTTTCAAAAGTGTCCCACTCCTCCCATACTCATGTCCCACTCCTCCCACCCATGAGGGAGGAATAGACAAAATTCTTTTTAATTTGAATTCTCAAAAGTGATAAAATTAAACAACATTTAAGAACTATACATTTTTAAAAAATTAAGTTAAAACATGCAAGTTTATTATCCAACCATTTGCATCTATGAATAAGCAGGGGATAATGAATAAAAAAATATTTAGTGAAAATTGTCCCATTCCTCCCTCCTCTCCCCTACTATAACATTTCGTTAAGGAAATTACAGAATGTAAAATTACCATGCATTTTAATTACTTCTGCATCCATTCAAATTTGTACTAACTTAGATTTGTATTAACTTAGTCTTGCATGATTTTGGATTATAACAAAAGTTCTTAGCTTTACTTAAAAAACCGAACTGTATTCAAGTGTTCAGAATTTGGATACTCTAATTAATTTTTATGGTTTAAATTTTTAATCAAGGTTCTTGTGAATTTTTTTTCGTTGTCACCTAATTTAGTTACAGTTAAAATTTTACTTTTACTTTCAAATGTCCCAGAGGGGTAGAATTTGTTCGAACTCCCAAACGAGATAGAAAATTAGACATATTTTGTCTAGTGACGAGGGAAGTTCACTTTTCTTAGATTTTCGATTGATATTGTACATCAAGAACCTTAACCTTTTTGAAAACTTGAAATGTGTATTTTAAATTGTAAAAGTGTTAACTTCTTATTTGACTTTTTACTAAAATTTCCTGTTACATTTTAATAAAAATTGTGTTTCAATTATATTTTATTATTTCAGCATCAAAAGAATTGGCAGAAGAATAGGACCTTTAAATTTTTTATGTATTAACTTCACTTTAAATGTTTTATATTCCAAGCAGAATATAGTGATTTCTACACCATTTAATAAATTGTATTAATTAACACCAGCTTCCATTATTGTGTTAATAGGACAACTAAATGTTTTTTCTTACACCAAAAATTAATTTTTTGTGTTCTTTCTATAAATATAATTTTAAAAATGAACTAAAGCTGAAATTTTTACTCTATATTAAAATTTACTTGTAAGTATATTTTATAATTTATATGGTAAACATTTATGGTTATTTTCTAAGCTTATTTTAAGTTTTCTAGAAATAAGTAGGTATGAGAATGAATAAGACAAGAGCTGTAAGGATAAATGGAACAGTTCAATCATCTCTTTATTTTCTGGCTTTAAAACTTTCCTTTAAAAAAGCTTGCTATACAACTCATTTATTAATTTTTAATTTAAGTTAAATAAAATTGGATGTATTTGATGTAATATTTATAAAAGATTTCCTTTATTTAATGTTTCAAACTTATGCGATTATTAAATGTGAAATATATGCAACTTTCATCTTACATTTGGTATTTAGTAGCCATTTTTTAGACTAAGCTGGTATTTATTCTCAAATTTAAAGAAAAATTCCTTTAGGGTGGCAAGAAAGTCCTATAATTGCATGAAAGGAATCACTTTCGAGATTTTTGTCTGGACATCAAGAAATACCAATTCGCTCTCTTAAAAGTACAAACCCACCAAGAACGAGTAGCATTAACTGAAAAAAAGAGCAAACCTCAACCTTACAGGGGTAGATCCGGGTTTTATATTTTGGGGCTCATTTCATTATTTTTTGTGAAAAAAAATTTTTTTTGTGAACATTTGAAGCAGTGATAGTTAGCAGATGAGTGCGTAAAAGTAAAATTGACTCACAAACCAAGAAAATCATGAAAAATTCAAATATTTTGTGAATGTTTTCTGGCAAATTATCACTAAAGCCAATTAGTATATCATGAAAGGGGCGTTTTTTGAATTTATTTTTGTGAAGGGGCAGATTTAAAGAGGGGGGATTTTGTGAAGGGGCAGCAAAGGGGCCCCAATTTTGGTTTGGATCAACCCCTGCCTTAGGAACTGAAAGATTAAAAAGGGCTTACATTAGTTGACATAAATCTTCTTCGATATGATGCTAAGTAAAAAAACTGTTTTTCTCCCTTTACCTTCAGATAGTGAACTTAACCCCTTGCCCCGAAAATTTTGTTGCTCATCATGAACAGTAGTGCTCTTTAGGTTTCATCTAAAATAAACTGCAGCACTATATCGAGGAGCAAATAAAAAAACACAGAATGAAAAGAGCAAAGAGAAAATGGTCTTCATTCCAACTCCTCCCCTAAAATATCTTTTAATAAAATTATCCCTGCGGGCTGTGCACATTCAGTTTATGCTTACTTTTTAGCCCCTATCACGGATATTGATTGCAAAAATGTGAAAAATTTTGTTAATATTTTTGAAAATGCAAAAACGATTTTAGAGAGGTAAAATACTTTCTCAACATCAAACTTTCAAAACATCCAATGTAAGGTCAAGACCTATTTTATTTAATATATCTCCACTTTTAAAAGTTAGTAAATTAGAAAAAAACTACAATAAAAATATTTAGAGTTTCTGCATAATCACTACAAAACTATCACAAAATTTTTAAAATCATTTCATGACCTCTTATTAGTTTTGAAACTGCCAATAAAGCGATAACGCGCCAATCGTCGCCAGGAGCCCATACCGGTGATGGTTAGGCTGAGCGCGCACTGGAGACTTTTGTCTCGGAGACTTAAAACACTAGTCACTCGAGAGCAATGCATTTCTATGAAGAAATTCTTGGTCTAGTGATCTTGGTCTCGTCGCTAGATCACTAGGCCAAGAATTTCCTCATAGAAATGCATTGCTCTCGAGTGACTAGTGTTTTAAGTTTCCGAGACAAAAGTATAGTGACTAGAATAAGGACTAGAATAAGGAATATAATGACTAGAATTCTAGTCACTATAACAAAAGTCTCCAGTGCGCGCTCAGCCTTACTCTTTTTTGAAGGCGATTCAATGGGAAAGCTCACTCCATTGTTATATCTCCTCTATGGTAAACATCATAGAGGAGATATAACAATGGAGTGAGCTTTCCCATTGAATCGCCTTCAAAAAAGAGTAACCATCATCGGTATGGGCTCCTGGCGACGATTGGCGCGTTATCGCTTTATTGGCAGTTTCAAAACTAATAAGAGGTCATAAAATGATTTTAAAAATTTCGTGATTGTTTTGTAGTGATTATGCAGAAACTCTAAATATTTTTACTGTAGTTTTTTTTAATTTACTAACTTTTAAAAGCGGATATATATTGAATAAAATAGGTCTTGACCTTACATTGGATGTTTTATTTTATTGCGTGTAATTAAGAATCATTGTATTCCAATTTAGGGCCGTATTCTGGAATCTCGAATATTCGAACTCACCTCGAATGTTCGACCTCACCGTTCGAGTTAAAAATGCTATTCTGACTCCAAAAATCACACCGGTGAGATGGGAGGAGACCTCACTTATGGGAGGAGACTTCGCTTATTGGTTGATTGGCGCCAAAGTTCATGGCCAATTAGGAGACGCGTGACAAGTTGGAAATGATTCCTCCACGTGTTTTTCAGCTGAAATATGGTATACATCTCGCGTCCAATAGTGCTAAAATGTCGTTTTGAGATTTGATATGTGTTGCAAAAAATAATAAATAAATTATAAATGTAAAAGAACGCATGTCTCTATCGTCAACAACTCAAATTTAAAAATTAAAAAATCTTGCTTTAAACGAGATTTTTGGACAGTGGGGGTGCCATCTCTTGCCGGCCTTACAAACAAACAACTGTGACAACGATATATCTATCCCATAGAACGTAATAGGTAACTAGATTTTTTTAGTACATTCTCAGTAAAGTTTACAATTTTAGCGTTGAGGCAAATAATATGTTCCACTCTGGGTAACTGTTAGGAACTTTTCCCTCATTTTTTGTTTGCGCAAATAGTTCCTCCCGTAAGCTAAACCGTCGGTTATGGCTCAGAATTGACGTCACGGAAGGGGCCTAGCCAATCAGAGACTCACTCGAATGAATTCTCTCGAACACTCACCAGCTCCTCGGCTGGTGAGGTTCGATCGTTCGAGTTTGCCTTTCGATGGGGAGATTTTGACAGTCAGAATACGAAATTTCATCTCACCATTCGAACTCACTAGGGAGTTTCCAAAACTCGAATGTCAGAATACGGCCCTAGTTTTACTTAGAATTCAAATGTTTATAATTTTTGAGAAAAGTATTTTACCTCTCTAAAATCGTTTTTGCATTTTCAAAAATATTAACAAAATTTTTCAATATCAGTGATAGGGGCTAAAGATTAAGCATAAACTGAATGTGCACAGCCCACAAGGATAATTTTATTAAAGATATTTTAGGGGAGGAGTTGGAATGAAGACCATTTTCTCTTTGTTCTTTTCATTCTGTGTTTTTTATTTGCTCCACGATATAGTGCTGCAGTTTATTTTAGATGAAACCCAAAGAGCAAAGAGAGCGAATTAGTATTTCTTGATGTCCAGACAAAAATCTCGAAAGTGATTTCCTTTCATGCAATTATGATTTCATGCACTTTCTTGCCACCCTAAAGGAAATTTTCTTTAAATTTGAGAATAAATGCCAGCTTAGTCTAAAAAAATGGCTACTAAATACCAAATGTAAGATGAAAGTTGCATGTATTTTCACATTTAATAATTTCTTAAGTTTGAAACATTGAATAAAGGAAATTTTTTATAAATATTACATCAAATACATCCAATTTTAGTTAACTTAAATTAAAAATTAATAAATGAGTTGTATAGCAAGCTTTTTTAAAGGAAAGTTTTAAAGCCAGAAAATAAAGAGATGATTGAACTGTTCCATTCATCCTTACAGCTCTTGCCTTATTCATTCTCATACCTACTTATTTCTAGAAAACTTAAAATAAGCTTAGAAAATAACCATAAATGTTTACCATATAAATTATAAAATATACTTACAAGTAATATTTAATATAGAGTAAAAATTTCAGCTTTAGTTCATTTTTTAAATTAAATTTAAAGAAAGAAGACTAAATATTTATTTTTGGTGTAAGAAAAAACATTTAGTAGTCCTGTTAACACAATATAAAATATACTTACAAGTAATATTTAATATAGAGTAAAAATTTCAGCTTTAGTTCATTTTTTAAATTAAATTTAAAGAAAGAAGACTAAATATTTATTTTTGGTGTAAGAAAAAACATTTAGTAGTCCTGTTAACACAATAATGGAAGCTGGTGTTAATACAATTTATTAAATGGTGTAGAAATCACTATATTCTGCTTGGAATATAAAACATTTAAAGTGAAGTTAATACATAAAAAATTTAAAGGTCCCATTCTTCACCCAATCTCCCCTACTGTATTTTCTCATGTGCTACATTCTTTTGATGCTGAAATAATAAAATATAATTGAAACACAATTTTTATTAAAATGTAACAGGAAATTTTAGTAAAAAGTCAATCAAATAAGAAGTTAACACTTTTACAATTTAAAATACACATTTCAAGTTTTCAAAAATGTTAAGGTTCTTGAAGGAATGGTGTAGAAATCACTATATTCTGCTTGGAATATAAAACATTTAAAGTGAAGTTAATACATAAAAAATTTAAAGGTCCTATTCTTCTGCCAATTCTTTTGATGCTGAAATAATAAAATATAATTGAAACACAATTTTTATTAAAATGTAACAGGAAATTTTAGTAAAAAGTCAAATAAGAAGTTAACACTTTTACAATTTAAAATACACATTTCAAGTTTTCAAAAAGGTTAAGGTTCTTGATGTACAATATCAATCGAAAATCTAAGAAAAGTGAACTTCCCTCGTCACTAGACAAAATATGTCTAATTTTCTATCTCGTTTGGGAGTTCAAACAAATTCTACCCCTCTGGGGACATTTGAAAGTAAAATTAAAATTTTTACTGTAACTAAATTAGGTGACAAAGAAAAAATTCACAAGAACCTTGATTAAAAATTTAAACCATAAAAATTAATTAGAGTATCCAAATTCTGAACACTTGAATACAGTTCGTTTTTTCAAGTAAAGCTAAGAACTTTTGTTATAATCCAAAATCATGCAAGACTAAATTAGTAAAAATCTAAGTTAGTACAAATCTGAATGGATGCAGAAGTAATTAAAATGCATGGTAATTTTACATTCTGTAATTTCCTTAAAGAAATGTTATGGTAGTAAAAATATGCAAGATTGTCAAGGTTGGGCATATGCAATATTATATTAGACAACAACAAAATGCTATATCTCCAACTTCTAATTTAAATTACTAAATTATATAATCAAAACCTAAATCCTTACAAAGAATATTCATAAAAAATCCCTGAAATTATTTACAATATGTATAAGAGAGTATGGTAGATTTTACATCTTTTTTAATACTACAATTTACACTTACCAAAAGTGTAGCTTGTAAAAACTAAAAAGTATATTCTAGGAACTAAATCTTTAAAAAACCAACTCTCAAATTACAAAGATTTTGATTGCAATAAAAGATTGCAATAAAAAAAGCACAAAAATTTGTCATTTATAAACAGTATCTCCAAATCTAGTAGTTATTTACATTTAGTTGGTACCTTTTGATTTAAACATAGTATGGATTGTCACTATTTGATGGTCACTGTCCTCGGAAGAATATTTTTATATAGATTACAAAATACAGTATAACTTTACTTCAAAACAATTTAGCAGATGATGAATTTATTAATTTCCATCTTTCAGAATGGTTATTTTCCTCAAAAGATAACTCAGAATTAATAGAAAAATTTTAAGATGACTTCTTCACTACTTGACAGTAATTCTTCAAATACACGCCATCAATGAAGTTAGTACATAATTTTACAAACACAGTTTGCTCTCTTCAATATTTCTTTCATGTATTCACAAAGAACAGCATTTATATGAAATAAAAAATAATTATTAGCATGTGATCACATAAAATGTAAATAATTACGAGAAAAAATTAACAGTTATTTTATTACTGTTTAATGACACATTGAAGTGTTTATAATTCGTATTCCCATTAATTTTTTTATTTCATTATAAATTTCTTAATTTAATTAAAATCCAACTCAATTTAAAACAAAAAAACCTTGCTCAAAAAAAATTATTATGTTTTAAATGGAAAACGAGAGAATAAGAATTCTTAAAATATGGGATTTCCTAATGCAAGAGAAAATGCGTAATTAAGCTGAATAAGAACAAGCAAAATACTTAAAAAAAGACATATTCAATCAAAAATTACAAGTTATTCGTTATTTATAATCTGGGCAAAATATAATGTTATAGGAATTTAAAGCACGAACAACATCGTATTTCTTACAACTGAAATAAATATGAAAAAGCTTAATTGAGAACTGAGAAGAGCAAAGTAAACAAAGCTAACAAACATATAAAAAGTTTAGTAATATAACTTTCACTGAATTTAAAAAAATATTGAATATATACCTTCTTAATTCCAATCTTGAATTGACTTTGCAAGTCTATTCAGAATTCTTGATCTGAAACTGATTTCAACTAAAAATAAAAACAAAAGCTCGCCGTCGATTTGAGTAACATGGAAAAAAATGGCGACGGCGGCAAATTTCGAGCTCAAGTGGATTGGCGAGCAGGTTGGGCGGCGGCGGTGTGACGTATTGGCGGCGGATGTGACGTTTTGGCGGCGGAAGTGACGTTTTCCCATTGCCTTAATGTTAAACGATGTTTGCCACTGTTAAGGTTTGCCATTGCTCACTCCACTGTTATATCTCCTCTATGGTAAACATAGAGTGATATTTTGTCTCTTTTTATTTTCAATTGCAAAAACAGTATTGTTTAAACAAGTCTGGGTTTAAACAAAAATAGGAAACGAGCGTCTAAATCCCACTAGTGGAGAAAGGTGGCACGCATGCGCCGGGTTGTGGAACAGTCCGAAGGGAGCGATTCACGGCATTCACGGCTCTTTTTACAGCGCCATCTATTAGATTCTATATATCACTAATCTTCCAACCTAGTCTCGTTTGTTAAGCTTAATTAAACTAAATATAAATAACTTAAATTAATTAATTAGTAATTAATTATTGATTAAATTAAATTGAAATTTTAATACATAATTTAATTAATTAAAATTTAATTACTTCAAAATTAAATTAGTTTTCTAATTTTTTTATGAAAATAACATCAAATACACTATTTTTGTTTTCTTACCTTACTATTTGTAATCTAACTTATTATTATTCATAAATTTTAATCTATTTCATCTATAAATAATATTAAGGGTTGCGGTTTCGTTAGAATAAAGGCTTTAACTTTAAACTGACAAGGATATGATGGTAAAATTTTTAATTTATTTAGGTTTACACCTCTTTTAAAGTTTTTTTTTGCAGAACATTTTTTTAAATTTTTTAACTAAGTCATTTTTATAAAAACAGCGAATTTTAGACGCTATAATCAGGAACAACCAGACTCGCGTTTTGAAAACAGTTAAATAGAGACGATTTAAATCTTAATGAATCGGATCTTTAATAAAGTAGAACGCTCAATAATTTGTAAAATATCATTCCCAAATACATTCAAAAGAGACGAGATTAATTATTTTTTTAAAATACCCCTTAAAATATTTCAAAAATAAAACTTTTCAAAACAATCTACGAACCTGTATACTCATAAATCTATCTCTTTTGTTATAGCATGAGTTAAGACTCTATTTTAATTAATATTTAAAAAAACTAAATTTTTAAAAGATTCGAAATAGTTGATTTAAATTAAAAGCATAAATTTCAATATGCGTGAATTTTTTAGAAAGAAAATAGTAAAGGAATTTCCATTTTAAAAAATTACCTGAAATTGCAATTTTAAAAAAATAATGTAGTGGGAGTTACGGATTTAATTGCCCCTTTATATCTTGATTTCATCCCACTGAGGTTCATCCATAGCAAGGCTTGACTGGATCTGGCAGCGCTCTCTCTTGCATACCAGGCTGTAACATTTCAATCGAGAACAATAGCAAATAGGTTCCCTCGCTAGAGAAAATTCTCGCCGCTAGATGTCGCTGAGTCCCGACTGTTATTTACTCATATTTACTATTGGTTTCAGTTAGAACAGTTGATTGTTTTTGTAATTTCTATAAAATTTTCATTCTTTCGATGATGTTTTTTTTGTAAATTGAAAGCAGGGACTTCCTTCACCATGCCGTATTGTTGTGTGCCGTTTTGTAAATCAGATAGGAAGAGGGAAAAGATTTCATATCATGAGTTTCCTTTTGACACATCTCTGTCAGCCTTATGGTTGAAAGCAATTTATCTATGAGCAGTATAGAACCGCTGGATTTAAATAAGAACTAATAATATTTTAGTGGATTTTTTCCCTCCATATAGTTTTTATAGCATTTTATTACAATTTTCAACTTTTTATTTTACAGAAATTTCTGAAAATCTAGCCCTGTTCACTTCTAAATATTTGGGTTCCATCACATTAGATATAAATGATCTTATAGCATTATATCTTAAATAAGGTGTTTGATCTTTCTAAAAAGAATCCTTGCTATTTGGTTATAGTCAATTCAAAATACTCTTCTAGTGATTACAGGCTTGTGTGGTGGGAATGAATTAGTCTTTACAATGTAGATCACAGTCTCAAAGATTTAAACAGTACTTTATTTTTATTGAGTATATTTATATTATCAGGCAAGAGAAATTTTTCCAATTTTTATCGGATTTTCCGACTTTTTCAGCTTTCTTAGAATTTTCACTTATTCTGATTTTTCCATAAATTTCTGATTTTTTTTTACCGAAAAAGAAATGCAGACGAAGTGTTCAAAAATAAGCTAAAACCTTGATTTTTAGGATAAAATTTGCAAAAATTTTCTGGGAGACCCCAAGACCCTTTTTAAGTTCTTGGAGCTCTATTTTTCAAATCTTGTTTTATATTAAGTTTATTAAGATGCAAATTCTACCCATTAGAAAGTACATTGAACCTACTCATGGGCATATACAGGGCTCGATTATATTACAAAAATATAAAACAGGAACGTTAAACATGTAAACACGCATAAAAGGGCTTAGAGGGAATTCCAAGTCTCCTCCCCCTGTGCAAATATATAACTTTGGGCCTGATAATTATCTATTTTCTAAATTTAAATTTGAAAATAAATGCTTTTTATATTAAAAAGAATTTGCTTTTTCAGTTTTGAGACCCCTTATAGCCCAAAGTAACAAATTTTTTAAGCTGAATACCCATATTTTCAAATCTCGAGCACAGGTGTCTGCACTAAATAAAAGGTTAAAATATGCAGAAAAATCTAATTCCGGCATCATTAATTATTTACAAGAAGCTTTTCCCTTTTAGTGTGAATGAAGGTGTGAAATGTTTCTATGAACTTCTTTAGACTGTTATGACCGTTGATTAAGACTGTTTAACAATTAATTTCCTTAAAAAAGCTTACCCTGTTTTTAACACATTTATAAAAATTTATTTTTGAACCGTTTTATTTAAAAACATTGTTATTTTGTTATCTTATTTTTAAAAATGTATAAAACTTGAACATGTTTAAGAAAAATTAAAAGTTATACTAAAATGTTTGAAAAACATTTCAGTGTGTGAAATAGTCCTTTTTTCATTACATAATGTCTGTTATGTGTATATAAGATTCAATAAAATTTTATTTCACAGAGTACCTCCTATCTTGAGATTTATAGTCATTATTTTAATTTTCTTTCAATATTTAACTATAAAATATAATTTTACGGTTCTAAAACTTTCAGTTGTGTATGAAGTTAATGTCTTTCAGAAACACTCAAATAGTTATTAAATGAGGTTAAATCCTTGTTGCCTGTGAGACTAAAAACACGAACAGTCGTTTCGATCTTGTTAAAGGTAAAATATATCCTAAATTAGCTCTTTTCAGGATTTATTTTTATAAAAAATTAATATCTTATCTAAGAATAAAATTACTTATATTTCCGATAATTTTAAAAACATTTATTTAACAAAAATAGTTAAAATACAAAAAATAGCAATGATGAATGTAAACTGTTATGATAATGCGCTCTAATAGGTTTTAAAAATATTATTTACACATTTGAAAATAAAAAATTTCATATTTTTAATTGAATAGGTTAAAATATTTTAATATAATTAAACAATTTCAGTGAAATTGTAATCGTTTTAACTCATAATTTAAATCCGATTCTATCTAAAAATGGTTCTGTTATATTTATTTTGAGAGAAAAAATGCCCTCTGATAAGAAAACTTTCAAGCCTCATTTTCCAAAGCAGACGCAGCACGGAGATAAAAAACGAAACTACTTTTAATTCTCGCTTCCACCACAGGGAGGCGCTGAGTGCCGACGGTTTTCGAACCGATTCTCAGGTCCCAACTTTTGAAGCAAGTGTTATAGCCTGTTCCCCACGCGCACCCCACAGCGCGCAGGATCCAGTTGAGCCTTGATCCATAGAAAACGAGACGTTTTTCCTCCACAATACAACCCGGCGCATGCGTGCCACCTTTCTCCGCTAGTGGGATTTAGACGCTCGTAAATAGGAATGATAAACACTAGGCATATTATACTAACGAGTTACTTTAAAAAAACCATTATTTTTAAACGCTTTTATTCTACTTGCTTTTGGCGGCGTTTTACGGGAGGAATTTTAAAACTCGATTTTCGGGCACTTCCCGATATGGAAGGGCCCCGAAACTTTGAACATAGGTGTAAACCTCATGACACTCCAATATCCAACCATTCTCTAGTCAAACAACCAAAGGATTAAGTTAATTAACGAGTATTTTTAATTAACAGAAAAACCAGATTTTGAGACCTTTCCCAAGGGGCTATTCTCCCTAAACCGTGCACAATGTTGTATAAGGCATAACTTCATCATATTCAAAAGTCAAAACGAGAATTGCCCAGTAATTACAATAATTATAGACGAATAATCACTTTTTTCTTTCTGGATGCTTGTACATAATATTTCAGGCACTTCCAAACGATATAAAGTTCTGAAACTTTGCACCGTGGTGGAAACTCGATGACAATGCAATATTCAATCATCAACTAGTCAAAACCTCCTTAATTAAGGTAATTAACGAGTGTTTTTAGTTATCCTTTTAATTCAAATTTGAGACACTTCCGTGAAGCCAATGGCTCCCAAAACCAGTAAGATAATATATTAGGTATATCATTGCAATATTTTATCTTCAAAACGTGATTTCTTACCTTCCAATTAACAATTAAGATAATTAGCGATTTAAGATAATAACCGCGAGAAAGAAATCGCCAGAAGAGCGAGAAATCACCAGAAGAGCGAGAAATCGCCGAAAATTGGTGCCCATCGCGAGAGCAGAAAAATACGCTACTTTTATAATTTATGGACTACTGAAAAGCCTGAATGAAATGCTTTTTCTTTTTCTTGTGAATCTTTTTGATATGAACAGATTTTATCGGCGAGTGAGCGTGTTATATTTCACCATCATAATATTGTAGAAAACTAAAATTCCATTCTAACATCAGATTAAATATGGTTGAAATAAATACATTTTTTCTTGTGAGTTTTTGTTAAAAAAATACCATGACTAAAAAGTAGAAAATAAAAAAAGTAAAAAAAAGATTTTTTTAAAAAACGCTTTTATTGAAGTGTTCTAAAAGGTCAAAAATAATTATTTCGATTTGACAAATAATTTATTGGGAAGTAGAAAATACCTTTTTGGTAAGTAAATAATAACTGATTTTCTAATTACTAAAAATAAAAGCGTGGGCGCTAGTAATTTATATATATTTTTTAATTTAAAATTTTGTTTATTTATTTTTTAAAATTTGTACAAATTCACCTGAAGGTAAGGACCCGTATATGTAAATTGAAGTTCAGTAACACTAACATCTATGCCGAACGAGGGTTCGGACCCCAGACGTACGGCTTTGCAGTCAGATGCTCACCACTAGGCCAATACGTCGGCATTTATGTATAATTTTACATAGAACATAGAATAAACAAGTTAGAATAAATAGTGAATGAAGAATTACTAGCGCCCACGCTTTTATTTTTAGTAATTAGAAAATCAGTTATTATTTACTTACCAAAAAGGTATTTTCTACTTCCCAATAAATTATTTGTCAAATCGAAATAATTATTTTTGACCTTTTAGAACACTTCAATAAAAGCGTTTTTTAAAAAAATCTTTTTTTTACTTTTTTTATTTTCTACTTTTTAGTCATGGTATTTTTTTAACAAAAACTCACAAGAAAAAATGTATTTATTTCAACCATATTTAATGTTATGTTAGGATGGAATTTTAGTTTTCTACAATATTATGATGGTGAAATATAACACGCTCACTCGCCGATAAAATCTGTTCATATCAAAAAGATTCACAAGAAAAAGAAAAAGCATTTCATTCAGGCTTTTCAGTAGTCCATAAATTATAAAAGTAGCGTATTTTTCTGCTCTCGCGATGGGCACCAATTTTCGGCGATTTCTCGCTCTTCTGGTGATTTCTCGCTCTTCTGGCGATTTCTTTCTCGCGGTTATTATCTTAAATCGCTAATTATCTTAATTGTTAATTGGAAGGTAAGAAATCACGTTTTGAAGATAAAATATTGCAATGATATACCTAATATATTATCTTACTGGTTTTGGGAGCCATTGGCTTCACGGAAGTGTCTCAAATTTGAATTAAAAGGATAACTAAAAACACTCGTTAATTACCTTAATTAAGGAGGTTTTGACTAGTTGATGATTGAATATTGCATTGTCATCGAGTTTCCACCACGGTGCAAAGTTTCAGAACTTTATATCGTTTGGAAGTGCCTGAAATATTATGTACAAGCATCCAGAAAGAAAAAAGTGATTATTCGTCTATAATTATTGTAATTACTGGGCAATTCTCGTTTTGACTTTTGAATATGATGAAGTTATGCCTTATACAACATTGTGCACGGTTTAGGGAGAATAGCCCCTTGGGAAAGGTCTCAAAATCTGGTTTTTCTGTTAATTAAAAATACTCGTTAATTAACTTAATCCTTTGGTTGTTTGACTAGAGAATGGTTGGATATTGGAGTGTCATGAGGTTTACACCTATGTTCAAAGTTTCGGGGCCCTTCCATATCGGGAAGTGCCCGAAAATCGAGTTTTAAAATTCCTCCCGTAAAACGCCGCCAAAAGCAAGTAGAATAAAAGCGTTTAAAAATAATGGTTTTTGTTTGGTCCGAATGGATCCGAATATTGATAAACAATTAGGATTAGTTATTTTTATAATCATAGATTAAAAATAATTAAGATGAATATTTTTAAAAACATTTCGTTTATATTTTTGATAAGTTCGAGTTAATATATATTGAAACTTTTAAGGGAGATTTATTTATGGAGGGGATTTGGAGAAGTATTTTTGGAAAGTTGGTTGACGTTTTTTCTGTAAATTGTTTAATTGTTTTATGAAGTGTATTAAGTTCAGCGAGTTGGAATTTGTAGGAATTGCGAAGCAATTCCAAAAGGTCCTGCGTCAGCAGTTAACGGGGGTTGGCGAGCGATAGCGAGCAGGGGGCGGTAGCTCCCTAGTACTCTAAATATTAGTTTGGCCCTGTTTTAAAAGGTCAAATTTCAAAAAATGTTCTCGGGGAAGACTCCCAAACCCCCTTTTTAGTTGAAAGTTAAAAGTAATTCCCAAAAACTAGAAGTGAAAGTTTATTTATTTATTTACAAAGCCACCTTTAAATCACTGGGAGGTGCTTAAGCGAAATAAAAGATTTTTTTAAAGGGTGGATAATCATGGTCTTATAAAATCCCTCTGTGGAGGAATCCCAAATCTTTGGGCGGTCCCCCCAATTTTCAGGAGCCGGCGACGCCAATGATTATAACCCTTATTAAATTGGCATTTTCGAGTTTACCCGATTTCGTCAAAATAACGCCAAATGTCTCCCCCTTGGAGCAGTGATGGGATGCTTGCCTTACTTCCTTAGCATGCGGCAGTTCCCGGTTCTCAGTTTTTTTAACCCTATATTTTTAAATCTGAAATTGCTCCGTTGATACTTTTATTGACTTTTTCAAATTTTGATAAAAGGGCAGAGAGGGATACAAGACTACTGAAAACTGGCGTAACGTATTTTGTGAATGGCCCCCTCAACTCCAACATCTAAAGGAATCGAATTTAGCTCAACGCTTCTTTCTCTTTTCTGCCTATGCTTCTCATAATTAATTAGACGTAAATGTGCTTTCGCTCTCCTCTCATCAGATCGACTGCCACCGCGACAATGGACGGTTTGGAGGTTCCGGGAGAAGTCTGCGAATTCAAAATGGACGATGCCTCGCCGGAGAAGGAAGTCAAGAAGTGGTGGCACATAGATAGAGAGATGATCAGATACAAACTCCATTTCTTCTTCTTTCTAGGGGGTGAGTTGAGCGAATATTTGGTAATACACTTCTTTGGATATGCATGTTATACCCAGTCAGCAATGTAAGGATTTTTAAGGTTTCTTCAACCTTGCACTGCAACCCAAACAAGGCTTTTCTAAGGTTGTTTTTGAGAACCCGATAACCCAAGGAGAACCTTGTAACCAAATGCCTAACTATAGTTTCCGGAAAAATTATTTATTCATCGCTATGGCGTACATATTTTACTGTATTTTTTCTTAAGCAATTAAATTCCCAATATTTTGACTTCCTTTTCAATCTTCACTCTTTATTTTGGGTGATTCCTCCAAAATTAAAACCGGAAGTGATACAGGTTCATTCTCACTGTTTTACTCTTGATATTAATTTTAAAAGAATCATCGAAAATGAAAAGTGCGACTTGACGTTTTTAACCCTTTACTCCATCACTCTTCTATGGAAACTAGAGAATCACATGAGTGAATCACTCAGGATGTACTTGTACAGTGAAAATGAAACAGTGTGAATGAGCATTTTAGACTCATTCAGACTTATCACTATCTTTGTTCATTTTAGAGGAATCATACAAGGGGAAGAGTGAATTGCCCTTTCACTCTTATCTCCTTCAACTTTTCTATCGAAACTATAGTGATTCACAGGAGTGAATCACTCATGATGAACAGTGAAAGTGAAACAGCAGGAATGAGTATCTAATAGAGAGCCTAGAGCTGGAAGAGAGACGACAACAAGTTCGATCTTTCGAAATTTTGTCCAAAGAGACTGCGCAATCGAAATTTCGTTTCATCAAATAGTCTCTGCGCAGACTCAGTGGACAAATCGACAGTGGATCGATGTCACATCTTTTCTACTTTAGGCTCTCTAGTATCTAGGAATCACTTAGACTTTTCTCTTTCGATTTTCATCTTGAAGGAATCATCTAAAGTGAAAATTGTAAATTGTCTTTTCACTCTTCAATTATGATTAACGCCGATAATAAAACAGCGTAAAATGATCCTTTATTTACCTGCATTTGTTTCAGGTTTGGGCACGATTTCGCCGTTCACTCCGGTGTTTGTGAAAAACCACCTGCGTCTCTCAGCGACCCTTTACAGCTCTGCCATCCTACTCTTCCAAATCCCTCAACTGCTCACCAAGCCGGCGGTGGCGCTGGTCGTGGACTACTTCAACCGTCTGAAAGCCACTCTGTGCGTCTTGGTCTTGTGCGAAGTCGCACTCTACTTCGCCTTCTTTTCCTTGCCCTCCATCCCTCACCTATGCGATCAACAGGTCTGCGAATCCTTCACATACAACAACAATTCACCAGGCTATTTTGAAGTTAGCATCAGCAGTGGTTCTGATGTGGATGTGGAATTTCAGCAGTGTCGGACGTTTGTGAATAACTATGATGTTCTGAACTCTTGCCAAAGGATATACAACTCGAAAACTCTCAATGATACACCAGTACTATCCACATGCGAGGCATGTAACCACCCCTTGTGCGAACTCTGCTGTGGTTCGATGGATTGTCTCGCCCAAGACTCGCGCACTAGTAGCGATTTAAGATCCTATCAGTTCTGGCTGTTCGCAACAGTATTGATGTCGATGTTCATTATTGTCGATTCGCTGTACGTCTTATCAGAAACCGCCTGCTGCGAGGGCGTGGCGAAGATGGGGGCGGACTACGGCCGGCAACGTTTATTCGGGCCAATCGGCTGGGGGCTCATGTCTTTCCTAGGCGGGGTTCTGAGCGACTCCACCCACGGCTACCTGGCGGCTTGTGCCGTGCTGGGTGCCATGAGCTTCGCCATGTTGTGGAACATTGCCTACATGGACTTGAGCAAGCCCACTATTTCAAGAGGATTATTCTTTAAGACTGTCCGAGATGATATATTCTCCAAAGACTTCGTGGCGTTCCAGATTGGAACTTTCGTCAGCGGCATAGGGTTTGGAATCAATTGGTACTATCTGATATGGTACCTGAACTCTCTGGGTGGCAGTAACATTCTGTTTGGACTTGTCCATACAGTGCAGAACTGCGGGGAGCTGATGTTTATGTTCATATCCGATTGGCTGATTCGGAAAATGGGATATTTTCATATAACTTCCCTTTCTTTGTTCAGCTATGGAGTTCGCTTCTTGTTCCTTAGCTCTTTGAGAAACCCGTGGTATTCTCTCCTGACAGAATGGACTCACGGGATATCCTACGGAATATATTATGTAGCTCTCGTCTCATTCGCCAAAAAGAACTCCAAACCTGGCACCGAGGCGACGACCCAGAGTATTTTGTTCCTGACCTTCGTTAATTTTGGTAAGTCAAAAAGGGAAAAATTCCATATTAATATGTGGTTTTCTTTTGCTAATTTTATATAAAGCCTCGTAGGGTTCCCAGGAATTGTTAACTATGGGCAGGCGGGGATCCGAGAGGGGCACTCGGAACAGTGCCCCCTTTTGAACCAAAATGTTCTCAAATGTTAACCCTACAGTGCATACTGATGCCATTTGGCAACACGACATTTTTCCCCATTTCCTACTCGAACTTTCATTTCCAAACGGCAACACCATGCAAATAACATTTCATTGTATTAGCACTTTAGATCGCCAGTAGATCACAGCAGGGGTACTATTTTGAGACATTTGTTAGTAGCTAGTGAAACGAAAGTCAAGACACAGAAAACGCCAAAATAAAAGGACCATATAAATTAAAATAAAAAAAATTTTCAGCTTGAACAAAAAAATTTTTAAAAAGATAAGTTGTTTTTTTATATTTTTAGAGCATTTGGTTTTATTTCACTTCACAATTAATTTCACAAGAGTCACAAATTAATTTCACAAGGACTAAGTTTTTTTCCAATAAAAAGTAGAAAAAAATTAAATTAAATTTTTTTAGTATTTTTTTACTAATGTACAACATAATAGAAGTCACATAAATGATTTTCAAGTCAATTTAAAAAATCATGCATTATTGTAGGGTTAAAACCCTACTTCAACAAGTCAAATTCAATATTTTTTCTGGGGGAGGACCCCTAAACCCCCAAGTAGTACCACAAGGGGATCTTGTGTGATACTTTTTAAAAAGTCTCCAACATTTTGACATTTAGTGCCAAAAGGTAATGGTAATGGTTTGGAAAAGTGTCCCCCCCTTTGGTCCGTGCTGGATTAGTATGGGTTGTTAAGAAATACCTTATGTTCTGTAAATTTTGTTCCATCTCCAGATTTGGCGATTTAACAACAGATAATCTCTCTTCAAAATTATTTATAAAAAAATTTTTGGTATGTCTAAAGACAGGAAGAGAGAAGGAATGTTTAAAAGTGCCTTTCTGAATGTTTAAAAGTGCCTTACCTCGTCATTTTTCTAATAAACTTTTTCATCGGGAGTAGCTTAACTTAAAACAAAACTTCCTCTGACATTTATTTCCTCAACCTCCATGATTAGAATTCGTATTTTTAAAGTACAACATAGCTTTTGTGTTTTTTCAGGTAAATCAGTTGGTAACATTCTAGCAGGTGTCAGCATAGACTATTTGGGCGAGCAGCCAACGTTTTTCTACAGCGGATTGTTCTTTGGTATTTTCTCTCTCATCAGTCTAGGCTACTCTCTACTTTTTGTGAGACAAATCAGCTGAACATCGAATAGCATTTATTCATCACCTTTTTACGTCGATGCATCTTCTACAGTCAACACGACCAGATCATGCAACGCGGCCGCGCTAATTTTATGAAGACTTCCAAAAATGGTGTAAAATAAAAATTCTGCCTGAATATAAATTTATAAAAATTTATTTAACTAGGGGGCTCTGCCCCCTGCTCGCTATCGCTCACCAACCCCCGGAACTGCTTCGCAGTTCTTTGAAGATCGCTTCGCGATCTTAGCGAGCAGAGCTCGCTTGTTTCATCTTAACTATCCGGTAAAACCTGAAACTTGGCTGCTTAGTTAATCATCATTTAATATCGAAACTTTTTATCCCTCTAACTTATCAATAACTTAATTCGGACCATTACTACAAAAATATCAAAATAAAACTGCAACTGAAATATCCTTGTCAATAATCCTTGTTTAACTTGTCAATAATTTAATCGAAATGTTTTTTAAAAATATCCAGCAAGTCTACTAATTATCATCAACCATCTTAGAGAAAAAAAGCATGCCATTAAAATCTTTTAAATTTATAAAATGCACGTGTATCTAGTGAATCGTCGGAAGTAAAAGAAATCAAGAAATCAGACTCATAAAAATTGGCTGTTTCTCTAGTGAACGACCAGAAAGAGATGAAAAAATTGAAACTTTGAATCTTAATAATTCTAAAAATAATTCGAATTTTTTAAAAAACAAAACGCCAATCTTTTTATAAAAAATAATTGTATGTGCGTTTAAAATATCATAGTTTTACTGTGATTAGTTTTTCTGTTATAACGAAAAAACAGAAAAAGGGTAAAAAATTTCGAAACTTTAGAATTTAATTACTCCAAAAATAATTCGAAATTCGAAAACAGGCCGACGAGGTGCACAACTTCATACCTAAGAGTATGTGTCTGCAAAAAATCATGCTTCTGCTGTAAATAGATTTGGCTGGGGGCGAACTCGCAGCAGAAAAAAATAATTTTCGATTTTGACAATAAATAAATCTAGAACTAATTATCTAATTAATTAGGTTTTGGAACCAAAATGACCCTCATACATTTGGCTACCAATGGTCAAAATTTCATAATATTCCTTCAAATAGTTTCTGCGTAGTGATAGTTCAAAGTGTTCAAAAATAATATTTTCTGAAACAGCGGCGGCGGCAGCGGCGGCGGCGGCGACTGTTACTTTTTTTAATACTAGGGGGCTCTGCCCCCTGCTCGCTATCGCTCACCAACCCCCGGAACTGCTTCGCAGTTCTTTGAAGATCGCTTCGCGATCTTAGCGAGCAGAGCTCGCTTGTTTCATCTTAACTATCCGGTAAAACCTGGAACTTGGCTGCTTAGTTAATCATCATTTAATATCGAAACTTTTATCCCTCTAACTTATCAATAACTTAATTCGGACCATTACTACAAAAATATCAAAATAAAACTGCAACTGAAATATCCTTGTCAATAATCCTTGTTTAACTTGTCAATAATTTAATCGAAATGTTTTTAAAAAATATCCAGCAAGTCTACTAATTATCATCAACCATATTAGAGAAAAAAAGCATGCCATTAAAATCTTTTAAATTTATAAAATGCACGTGTATCTAGTGAATCGTCGGAAGTAAAAGAAATCAAGAAATCAGACTCATAAAAATTGGCTGTTTCTCTAGTGAACGACCAGAAAGAGATGAAAAAATTGAAACTCTGAATCTTAATAATTCTAAAAATAATTCGAATTTTTTAAAAAACAAAACGCCAATCTTTTTATAAAAAATAATTGTATGTGCGTTTAAAATATCATAGTTTTACTGTGATTAGTTTTTCTGTTATAACGAAAAAACAGAAAAAGGGTAAAAAATTTCGAAACTTTAGAATTTAATTTCTCCAAAAATAATTCGAAATTCGAAAAAAGGGCGACGAGGTGCACAACTTCATACCTAAGAGTAAATGTCTGCAAAAAATCATGCTTCTGCTGTAAATAGATTTGGCTGGGGGCGAACTCGCAGCAGAAAAAAATAATTTTCGACTTTGACAATTAATAACTCTAGATCTAATTATCTAATTAATTAGGTTTCGGAACCAAAATGACCCTCATACATTTGTCTACCAACGGTCAAAATTTCATAATATTCCTTCAAATAGTTTCTGCGTAGTGATAGTTCAAAGTGTTCAAAAATAATATTTTCTGAAACAGCGGCGGCAGCGGCGGCGGCGGCGGCGGCGACTGTTACTTTTTTTTAATATAGAGAGATAGAGAGATGTACCATATACTAGATTTAAAATACAGGGTGATCATAAAATAAGCAACCCGATTTAAGTTCCTCCAGAAGCCAAACCGTTCACCGAAATTGAATGAAATTTCGGTGGAAGACGTTTTGAGGGATGGGGACGAGAATGGTATGGGTGGGGCAGTTAAACTTTATCAGTTAGGATTAAAGTGAAAAATTTTTTGATAATTTCCAAGGTAACCCTCCTTTTTTTATTCGAGCTATGTGATCCCTGATGTCTAAAAACACAAATAGCGTTGAAACGATACCTCTAAAGTTGTAAACTCGCTCCTAGAGAGACAAATGAAAACAGCTATGAAACTGTTATTTCAGTGGAAGCTGGACTAGTGAATTGTTAAGAAATTATGACTAGTGTATTAGGAAATAACAATAACCACTGGCCATCGGGAAAATGTGATAAATCCGGGCATTAACCATTTTTCTTACAAATTGAAAAATTTAATCAATAGGGAAAGTAGAAGAGGTATAGTAGGAAACATAGAAAAAATTCACAAGATTTTCTTCCTTAGTTTATGAAGTTGATATATTTGAAATAGGATTTTAATATCATGTGTATACATCGCCAATTACTTTTCGATTAAATAAAATTTTTCTTCTAAATGAAAAAAGGGAAGGAGTTATTGCAAAAGGTCCCTCAAGCTATCGAAAACAGACCACTACTGAAAACAATTGAAAATGTATACCAAGGGGGTTTCTTTTACAGATTTTATGGGTTAAAGCTTTACCTAAAATGTAGTTAAAGATACTCTTAAATAGTAAATGCAAAACCGAAAAAACAAACTAAAAGAAGTACATTTAAGGCAGGGGTTCTCAACCTTTTTGACTCCGCGACCCCCTTTTTCAGGGAAAATATTTTGGTGACCCCCTCAGACCTAAAATGTTAAGACTTTAATAATTATCTACCATTTAGTTGTCATTTCACTCGCAATATGCTGCCGATGCATCCTATATTTACTCTCAGGGCTCGATTTGGGCCGGAACGCCGTTCCGGGACCTCTTTTTCGGAAAAAAAATTATATTCTATTTCAGGGGTCTCCTAACTACGACCAGCGAGACCCTTTCATCAGGCCCGCGGATACCTTATGTATGAAAAAAGTCCTAAAATGAATTAAACCTTTAGCCGCCCTGCCTGAAAACCTCATCTACCCGAAGATCGGCCAGCAAAGGCCTTGGGGCCCCAGCATGATCATTACTGGAAAATCCATAAAAATTACTGGAAACACCGAGATAGGAAAATTACCGGGAACGCCGGGATTAGAAAAATTAACGGGATAGGAAAAATTACCGAGAACACCGGGATTAGAAAATTACCGGGAACAGGGGCGTAGCGAAGGGGGGGGTCCCCGGGTCCGGACCCCCCCCATGGGCCCGACCTAAAATTTTTGAACCCTTTTTTAGGCTTTAAATATTCCAGTGCCTACTCAAAAGAGGGCGTCCATGTCCCTTAAAAGTATCTAAAAACCACCTTTTTTGCTTGTTAAAATCTAAAATTTTCCGGGGGATCCCCCGGTTTACCTATAAAAAACGTATTAGTTGAGGGACGATATAAGGGGAGGGGGCGATAAAAGGTACTAAACGAGTAAACCAAACCCTGTTTTTAGGGTCAAATTTCCAAACAAATTTTGGGGGAGTACCCCCAGACCCCCTTTGGGACTTGGAACTTTATTAAACAACTTTTTTAATGATGAGTTCGTCAAAATACAAAACTCCTAGCAGATAATAAATTCCTGAAAATATAATGATCGAAATTCGGATTAGGTGTACCAAAACCAGTTGAAAACCTGCTTTTTAGACTTGAATTTCCAAAAATTTTCTGGGGGAGGTCCCCCAAACCCCCCATAAAGTAATTCGAACACGATTATTTTCAACCTTTTTAATATTATATTTGTTGAGGAGATTCAATTTGATTTTCAAAATTTTTAGCCCCCCCCAAAAAAACGAATCCTGGGTCAACTACTGCCTCAGAAACGTCAGATTTTGTACTTTTTTTCCTTAAAAATTATCTGGCTTACAAGGAGCGGTGCTCCTCGGTTATTACCTCATGAATGAAGTAAAAAAACTCCTTTTTAAAATCAAATTTCCAAAAATTTTCTGGGGGTGGACCCCCAAACCCCCCTCTTTAATATGGAGCTACAGAAAACTATGTTTCTCGACGGTCTCTGTACTTAATAAAAAAATTATGTGGATCAGAACTTTCAATCGAAGTAATACTTTTAATCTTAATTATTACACTAATTATTTTATTAATAAATTATTAACTATATTAATTAACACAGAGAAGAAATTTTTAAAAATTTGAAAATTATAACTTTATTTCACTAATTGTGGACTGGACACTTTTTGATATCCATTGGTAAATTTTTCGCACTGGACCCCCCCCTTAGGAAAATCCTGGCTACGCCACTGACCGGGAACACCGGGGTTAGAAAATTACCGGGAACACCGGGGTAGGAAAGAGGCGCCTGGGATACCGGGATGATTTGTAATATTGCTAATTTACAAAATTATAAATGTATTTTAAGAAAACTTTAAAAAAATAAATTTATACACCCAACCCGTGCAAGGCCGGGTATAACAGCTAGTTCTATCTATAAATATAAATCAAAAATTCGGACTAGGTGTACCAAAACTGGTTAAAAACCAGTTTTTAAAAGTCAAATTTCAAAACTTTTTTGGGGGTGGACCCCCAGACCCCCTTTGGTACTTGGAACAAAATTATTCACAACTTTTTTTCTTTTAGATTTAAATTTTAACAAAAAATATGTAAAGTTACATTGAACGTAATAAATTTGCTTGGGAGGGGGTGAAAAATAATTTTGGGCCCCTCCCGAAATAAATTTCTATATACGCCACTGTGGCAGAGTTTTCACATTTTTTTGTGTTTTTTAACTTTTTTCATTATAAAACAAATTTTAAAGTGAAGACTTTTGAGGTAATTTTAAAGATCACATTAAACTACAATTTTTTGAGAACATAATTAAGTTTTTACCAATAGTAGTTCTTCTACAAATTGAATTTTTCAATGATTTTTTGGGGTGTCGCTCCATTTTTAACTCCCTGGTATTTGGTACCCCCCTTTCTATACCGATTCTTGTTCGTCTTGATGAGTACTATCATCCCTGAAAGTTTGTTGCACCATTTCAGATACACCCTATAATAATTAAGTTAGAACACTCTTTCTAATATTATAGTAGTACAACCCATTTGAATTTATTTTATAAATTTAAATTTGAAAATTAATGCTTAGGGGACATCCATAAAATACATGAGGTCAAAAAGGGGGGGAGGGGTTTGGAAAAATCTCACAAAGGGGGAGGGGGTCGATTAAAATCTCACGTCAACTTTTTAAATTAGAAATTATACTATTTTCTTTTTTTTTAGTTTGAAAAAGTTGTAGATAAATCTCACGTGGGGGGAGGGGGGTCCAGCAAAATCTCACTAAATCTCACCAAGGGGGGAGGGGGGTCCAGATTTTGGAAAAAAAACACCTCACGTAATTTATGGATGTCCCCTTACGTATTTGGATTAAAAAGTATTCGCTTTTTCAGTTTTGAGACCAATAATTTTACCGTTCCGGTACCTCTTTTTTTAGAAATCGAGCCCTGTTTATTCTTATTCAAAATAGTTCATGCATGAAACGAACTATTCTCTCTAATAATCTGTAATCTTTAAGTTTTGAAAATTGTTGTCTGCATAATAAATATAAATCTGTAAATATGACTGTTTTTAAGGGGGTCGCGACCCACCGGTTGAGAACCCCTGAATTAAGGTAATAAAAGACAGAAACTGTTATTTTAAGTAAATTTACCAAGTCCACTAAAAAGTTTAATTTGAAAACAGAGTGGAGATTTTTTTTGAAGTAAAGGAATTTTACAATAATTCTTTTGCTTAGTTACAATTACAATTTTTTAAAATTTTAGGTGGTGAAAACTGTTTCAACATAAATTTTAACTGAAATAATTATTATGGAGCTGATTTTACTGTGACTAAAAAGAAACTTTCTTACACCCTTATTTCCCTTATAATATACAGGGTGTCCCACGAAAAATGGTCCAACCCCTTTAACTTTTAAACCCCTAGAGATATAGTCATGAAAATGGGGTCTAGGTGTAATAAAGTGACCATGCTCTATCGGATGAGACAACTTTCAACACGCTCTAGCGGAAACTTTAAAGCCGCGTTTACACCTAAGTTGACAACTTAAAGTTGTCAACTTTTGTTGAAAATATTGTTTGTGGAAAACTAAAAGTTGCTCTTCTCAAACCGCGTTTACACCAAAGTTTTCCACAAGTTGCGGCAATTTGTTGTTTTTTTTACAAAATACAGCAACTTTTTCTGTCTTCCACTTGTGGAGAGACAAGTTTTCCACTAAATTTTAGTTTTCCGCGGAGTGCGGAAAACTAGCAACTTGATGCTGCAACTTAACCGGTAAAAAATTGACGCCTTTAGTTTTTCAATGGTTTTAACTTACGAATGACCTAAATAATAACATACTAAAAATCGGACAAAATTGGTTCGCCGGAAGTTTAATTTTTTTTTAATTTTTAAAAAATGGTCGAAAAAAAATTTTAAAAATCGAATTATTGTAGTCGAGACTTATTATACATGTTTATTGGCTATTTTTCAGTGCTGAATACGAATATACCATTTAAATTTTAAAAAATTTAAATTTAAATTTATAAAAATTAATTCAAAATTTGGAAAGTCGAAAAAATTAAAACATCGCTCAAAACCACAAAATAATTGCAAAATAAGTAATTTAAACGGTTTTCAATTAGAAATGACTTAAATAATAACATACTAAAAATGGAAGAAAATCGGACAGTAAAAAAGTTATTTTTTTTACAAATTTTCAATTTTTTTGGCCTCAAAAATCGACCTTTTTAAAAATTCTTGTTAAACGCGTTTGAAGCATTTACCAAGGTCATTTTTCCAGGTCATGTTGTAGGTATTTACCTCTATAACCTAAAAAAACCCCAACTAGTGATTAAATAATTAGTTAATTAATTTATAAAAATTAACGTTGAAAATACAGGTAAAATCTTTCAATCAAGTAATACAGAACATATTTAGACCCTATTTTATAATAAATCATTTTAAAAATAATTAAATGGAAAAATCACAAAATATCTTATAATATATGTTATCTTTAAATTAATTTAAAATATCTCTAAATTAATTTACAAAATATCTTTAAATTAATTTAAAAGTTTTAACTTTTTAAAATTTAAAATTTTGTAATATATGCATGTAATACATGTATCTAGGGCTAGGCTATATTTTAATGCTGTTTAAGAATATCACGCCAACTTTTTAGTAAAATTTAGAATAAGTGTGGAAAAATTGAAGCCCTCTTCTCAATAATTCTGTTTTTTATGCTTCAATTTTTCCACAGTTAATTTAAATTTTATTGAAAAGTTGTCTTTATATTCGTAAACAGCACTAAAATATAGCCTAGAGACATGTATCACATGCAGTGTTATTCTTAGAAATTTTTTGGAAGAGTAAAAATACTCCTTGATTTTTTTAGGAGTGGAGTGAAATTCATTTATGAGGAGTGAAATACGGAAATAGCATAAACTGTATATAAAGAGACAAATTTTTTATAAAAACGCTTTTTTTAATGGACAAACTGAAATAGAAAAAATGAGGATTGTATTTTGGTTTTTAACAATTATATATCTGTTAATATAAGTAGAAAATATTAAACATGATAAATAAAATAATTTATTTTACATTAAACATTCGAAATGAAATATTTATACACATTTGAGTAGAATTTTTTTTTAGATTTCGGTGGGGTGCCATGCATTTTTTAAGCAAAACGTTTGTTAAAAATTCAAAGCGTGAAAATACGCCTGGCTAGTTTTTGAAAGCGTATTTCCTATTTTCAATGCGTGAAATACGCTCTCAGAAGCGTTAAAATTATCACTGATCACATGCATATACTACAAAATTTAAAATTTTTTAAAAATTTAAAATTTTCAAATTAATTTAAATTTTTTGAAAGCTATTTTGTATTTTTTCAATTTAATTATTTTTAAAATGATTTATTATCAAATAGTGTCTAAATATATTCTGTACTAGCTGATTTGCCCGGCCTTGCACGGGTGGAGTATATTAATTCCTTTTTTAAAGTTCTCCCAAGTTATATGTCCGATTTTTCGAATCACCAATAACCCCGGTGTCCCCAGTACTTTCTCATATTCCCGATAGTTTCATTTCCTATTTTCATGTTCCCGATAGTTTTCATAACCCGGTTTTCCCGGAAACTTTTCATATCCGGGTGTTCCCGGTACCTTTTCATATCCGGATGTTCCCGCTACCTTTTCATATCCCGGTTTTCCCGGTACCTTATTTACATACCCCCGGTTCCCGATAATTTTCATATCCAGGTGTTTCCAATAATTTTCATCCCGGTATTCCCGGTTCCTTTTCCCCATCCCAGTTCCAACTGTGACATCTCATTCCATCAAATATTTATCCTTACCATGTGATAAAAACAATCACATTGAAATCATCTCTTTTTTTTTTAATCCAGTGTTTAAAATGTTCCTTTTAAAGTGTACCTTTTCATATCCGGATGTACCCGCTACCTTTTCATATCCCGGTTTTCCCGGTACCTTTTCATAACCCGGTGTTCCCGATAATTTTAATGTCCCGGTTTTCCCGATAATTTTCCTAACCCGGTGTTCCCGATAATTTTCATCCCAGTTTTCCCGGTGCCTTTTTCTCATCCCAGTTCCAACTGTGATATCTCATTCCATCCCGATTTTTTGTCTATTAAACATTTATCCTTCCTATGTGATAAAAATAATCTACTTGAAATCATCTGTCATTTGAAATCCAGTGTTTAAAATCTTAAACAGAATTTTCTTAAAGTATTCCCGCTATCCTTTTAAAATTTCGCAAAAAATAAATTTCAAAAATAAAATAAATTTCAAAAATCCCTCGATAAAAAGTTATCAAGTAAGCTTGTCTTCTTTTTAATAAAACCAACTTCTTTAAAAGCTTCTCTGAAAGAGTAAAAACAGATTGCTAGTTATAATAAAAATCTAGTGATTATTGTAATTTTTTATGTAGAATAATTGATAAAGTAAACATTGCAAAGGATGAAAAATATAACGACTCGTTTTTAATGAAACTGATTTTGAATAATACAAACTTCTTACAAAATAATATCACGCGCTAAAATAAAGCAAGGTACGTGCGACACTAGAGAAAGTAGAAAGTTGCAGTGAATATTCCTTTTTTTCATTTAACACAATAATTATATACTTTAACACTCTCCCTTGTTAAAAGAAAAAAAAATTATAACTAATTAAATAAAGTTATATGGAACAATTTATAATTTCGGTCACTGCAGTCCCATCTTCTCATAAAGGGACATCAGTCTCGACTTTCTATTCCTTCTTTCAGGATTTACTTCATTGATGAATGTTTCTGCTGTCATGATGTATTCATCAAACCCAAATCGTATTGGTTTCTTTATAAGTGATCTATCTCTCAAATTTATTTCATGAGAAGAAGGCTGTGATTCACTCTTTTCATCTTTGCCCTCAAATTCAACATCTTTTGGAAAACGAATCTCTATTCCTGAATTCCTCTCTTGTGTTCCCTGATTATATGAGTCACCCTTTTTAACTGGATCTTTAATTTCCGTTGTAGAATTTTTCTTACAAAATTTTATTTTCTCATGAAAATTCACATCTCTGGAAACATTGACTCTCCTTTTTTCTGGTAACCAACTTCTGTGCCTATCATCCCCTTTATCGTTATTGACTTTCTTCTTAATCTTTCTTCTCTTCTGGTATGGTAAACGGGAATAGGTTACTGCTTTGTTGGAAAGGATAGGTTCCAAAGCTGCTTTGTATAGGCTTCCTCCGATACTACGTGAGCCATACAACTTGACTTTGTTGTTAATCTTTAACCTGCATTCTGTAGGAGTTGAAGAAAATCTACTATTTGGATTTCTATCTTGAGCTGCCAGTAATGAAAATATATTTCTCCTGATATTTGGAACGTACCAAACGTCTCTCAGCTCCATTTCTTCGGTTTTTCCTCCTAGTACAGCTTTAACTCTGATATTTCCTTTTCCTAAGGCTTTCAAAGTTTCTTTACCTGCTGTTTGTATTTCATAACTTGAGTTTGAAAACTTCTCAAAATTGATGAAATAATTAAAATTACTTGTAATATGCTTTGTTGCTCCACTATCTATCCAAAATGAACTTGAATCATTTTCTTTGAGGTTTCTTTTCTCTTCAAGAGCTAACAAAGTCATATGAGCTGAATCATCTGAACTTCTGTCAGGCGTACTCTGATAATTGTGGATCGGCTGTTCAACTGGCTGTTTTGGAAATATAACTTTCAAATGTGCTTTGTACAAGCCTCCACCTAAACTTCGAGTTCCACACAAGACCTCCTCTCCGCCTATCTCCAATCTGCACTCTTTAGCAGTAGATCGAAAGACGCTGCCTGGATTTCTATCTTGTGCCGCCAAAACTGAAAATAGATTTTTGTTGATCTCTGGTACGTACCACACGTCACGAAGAGTCTTGTTCTTCTGTTTACCTTTTACGAAAGTGATGATTTGCAGTGTACCTTTTCCTACAGCTGACAGGATCTTTCCACTTGCTGCCTTCACACCATGAGGAGCTTCAAACTTCTCAAATTCAACAAAGCAATGGTTCTCATTGGTTAGATGCCTTGATGCACCGTTGTCAATGTACCATTCATTTGAACTTGCTTCACTGACTAGTGCTTCCTCCTGAACGACCAGCATGGAATTTTCTGTTCCACCAGCCTCTCCTCGCTTAGGTTTTCCATCTGCGATCCATTTTCTGCACTTTCGTACCCAGTGACCTTTCTGTTTGCAGTAGTTACAGATATCAGACTTTTTCTTGTCCTTTGCTGTGTTTCTTTTTCCTGTTCTCAGTGAGCTTGAATTTGCAAAGAGGGCTTCTTGGGGAGCTTCGGAACTGCTGCCGTCTCCTATTTCCCTTTCAGATGCACATAGTTGGGCTGTCAGTTCATCTATGGTTCTCTTCTCTTCACTTAGAAGAAGCCAACTTGATTTAAAATGCCGAAAAGAAGCCGGAAGAGTATCAAGAATCTTACAGACGAGCAATAAATCTGGTAGCTTTGCCTGTTTCTTCATCTCCATACCTTCGTTCAACTCGTTCCACAGATTTTTGAGTGAAGACAAATGTAATGCAATGTCTCCTTCCACCCACTTCTTTTGAAAAAATTTCATACAAACTGTGTAAAGTTGACTTTCTGAAGAAGCTTCAAATAAATTCTTAAGTTCCTCCCAAACATCTCTGGCATTTGTGAAACGCATAACCTTCCTGAGAGTTTCCTCACTCATGGAACTGGTAAGAGTCAACATAGCTATGTTATTTGCCTTTTTGTACTTTTCCTCCTTTTGCAATTCAGCGGCTGTGGGTGTCGCAGAAAGTATTGGTTTTTGAAATCGTCCTTCTACGAGATCAAGCACGTCAGGATTCATGTCTAATAAAAATTTAATCCTATACTTCCAGACTGTCCATTCCTTCTCCGCCGATAGCTTTGGAATAGCTATTCTGTTTTCTGACTCCATATTAAAAATATATGCGCTTAGCCCAACGTCAAAAGTTGCACTAACCTTTAATTCTCATTCTCACTGACATCGAAAACGTGTCGGACCATAACCTGTAATTTTTTAGCCATAACCTGTAATTTTTTGTGTAGAATAATTGATAAAGTAAACATTGCAAAGGATGAAAAATATAACGACTCGTTTTTAATGAAACTGATTTTGAATAATACAAACTTCTTACAAAATAATATCACGCGCTAAAATAAAGCAAGGTACGTGCGACACGCATTTTCGCCGATCCCAACCGTTTCGTCCAATGAAGACTGAGGCGCATGCGTTATTTCCACAATACTCTGTGGTCTTGAATGGGGTTGCCAAATTTTGGCATAATTCGCGTTTTTGGAGAGTTTTGAGAATATGTTTAGGAATAATTAAGAGTTCTGAATGTTCTGTTTTACAATTTTTACTTTCATGAATGATACCTAACGTAAGCATTTTTTTCACAGTTTGGCAAAGTTTAAGCAAAAGTTTCATTTAAACCTTTTTTTTAATCATCAATATATATATTTCTCTGACATTTTGCTCAAATTTGGCTGTATTTCTTATCCTTGGTTTGCAACAATCAGTTTATTTTTATTTAGATTTACAAAAGGATTTTTTTAATAAAAAATTATTTCTACAGGGGCCGTTCAAATATTATGCAAGCACCTAAGGGGGGACGAGTTTTCTCTTTGCTTATTTTTCCAGACAACATGGGAAGTCAGTGACGCTTACATAAGATCTTACTAACACTGCATTTTTGAAAATCTCTAGTTTATTGCATAAATTCAAAATTCAACCAAAAATAAATTTTACTTTAAAATTTGTTCGTACAAAATAGGGGATCAGGCAGTTTTCTTATGTAATAATGAGGGAGCTTTGTGGTTTGCTTATCTTTGCTGACAAGGGGGGTTTCAAATGTTACCCAAAATATATTTGGATATATCAGCATGTGAAAATAGCACTTTTTCCGGCCTCAAAAATGAAAATTTAGCAGCTTCACAAGTTTCCAGTGTCATTATGTAGTTTTGTGTTTTTTTTAGTTTAATAAAGACACAATTTAATCAAACATTTAAAAAAACTGAAAAGTGCTGTTTTCACATGCCACATATTTATCTCCACGAATAATCACGACATTTTCATGAATTTTTCAGTGGGTTTTTAATTCCAATGACAAAAATACTCTCAATATGGTTTTGGGTCTATCTCCTCCATTTTTAGTAAATTTTTTTACCTTTTTCATTTTGCCTTTAGAGGCACTGTAAGTGTAAGTCTTCTCAGTGGATTTTTAGGGTCACTTACATAGGGGTAGACCATATTTCCATGAGCCTAGGAGGCGTTGGTTCTAAATAAAAGCATTGAAACTGACTTTTGAAACACCAGTATATATTTACTTAACCCTTATAAATTTTTGGTCTATATACTCGTTGGTATTGGTCTATATATTTCGTTTCATAATAAAACTTACACACATGTTGGAATAAGTCTGATTTCAGAGAATTCATTTATTCACAGAATTCTTTTTTTGTAAAAGTTAAATTTCTGTTCACAAAAAAAACCTTCAGTTATAATTCTTTTAAACTTTGGATTAACATACTTTTAAAACATTATATTACATAAGCATAATTAAAACATAATTATATCATATTAGTAAAGATGCTTACATAACATAATATTTATTAATGAATCAAATATCCTTATTTATAAATTTCACACATTTTCAAGTAAAAATGACTTTATTTTGCTGTGTATTTACTACAGTTTCATTAGAACAGCGGTTCTCAAACTGTGCTCCGCGGAGCCCTTAGGGCTCCGCCAAGCATTTCCAGGGGCTCCGCGAAGAAATTTGAAATAAATACATTTTTTGATAATTTCTAATTTGCTTTTCTCTGAAATGTTATACATAACTTTCTGTAAAGTGTTGGTAAAGGTCTGCTGGATTTGGCCTTTTTCAGGTCTTTTTTGGTTTACCAAAACAAGTTAAAACCCTGTTTTTAGGGTCAAATTTCCAAAACTTTTCTGGGGGAGGAACCCCCAGGATGGGACGGTTTGGCGCTGGCCGTTTGGGCGCCGGCCCGTTTCGGCACCAAATTTTCCTTCTTCTAATTTTTAGAAGAATTATGAGAGTTCTATTTACTTTCATTTTATTTCTGCCGCTGAAACGGCAGCGCCGAATAGTAGCACACCAAGGAACCCCATTCCCCCACCTCTCAAATTGATTACTCAGCACCTTTTTTTATAAAAGTCACCAAAACCAAGGACAAACCGGTTTTTAGTAGAATCAAATTTCCAACCCCCCTTTATAGCATTTGGAACTTAATTACACAAAATGTTTCTTATATTACGTTCTTTAAGATGCAAATTCTGCCAAAAATGTATAAAAAGCTAACATTGATCCTATGGCATGGGAGGGGATAAGGAATGAAAAACGGACTACGTATAACAAAACAAGTTAAAACCATAGCGAAAAAATCTTGTGCAAATGTTGACAACTCAATTGAAAAAACAACGTTTATTTTCAACAACGTCAAAAAAAATTAAATTGTGTAAAATAAACGTTGTTTTTTTCAACAACGTCAAAAAAATTAAATTGTGTAAAATAAACGTTGTTTTTTTTCAATTGAGAAGTTAAAATCCTGTTATTTAGGGTCAAATTTCCGAAATTCTTTTAGGGGAGGACCCCCAAAACCCCCTATTGTACTTGAAACTTTATTATTGTCAATTTTTACAGTAAGTTCGTTAAAATTAAAATCCTACCTAAAAATGAATGTCCAAAATTTGGACAATGATGTACCTAAAACGAGTTAAAAAAACTGTTTATAAGGATCACAATTCACAAAATCTTCTGGGGAGGAAGGACTCCCAGACCCTTCTATTGTACTTGGATCTTAATTCGTCACAATTTTTCTTACAAATAAATTATCTTACATGCAAATTATACCTAAAAATGTTTTTAAAAGCTACTTTAAACTGTTAAATATGCATGGGAGGAGCTGAGGAATAATTTTGGACCCCTCCCGAAATAGATTTCTATTATGCTTTTATTTCTAGAAGCAATGGGTTTTATGTAATTTGCTTTTATACCTAGAAAAATTTATTTCGGGAAAGGGCTCCGCGAATAATTTGACTCTTGAAAAGGGCTCCACGACATAAAAAGTTTGAGAACCCCTGCATTAGAATATATTTTTATTACATACCAAAGGTTAGATAAGTGGACCAGATTAAAAAATTTATTATGTACCTAACTGTCAATTACGAACAAAGGTAGATTAAAACTTTTAAATTATTATTTAAAACTTTTAAATGATATTTTACTTTAATTAACAAGTAAGATAAGTACTATGGCTTTGCAAAAATTGGCTTAGATCTAAAATACCCCATCACCCAATTCCGCAAAAAATGCATAAACTTGTAAACGAAAAAAAAACCCCACAGAATATATCCAAGTAATTTTATCGCCAATCAGAACAAGCCCAATTTAACCGCCAAGCAAAATGTAACAACTAGAACAACCTCAGACTTCGACGCATGCGCCTGAGTCTTCGTTGGACGAAACGGTTGGGATCGGCGAAAATGCGTGCGACACTAGAGAAAGTAGAAAGTTGCAGTGAATATTCCTTTTTTTCATTTAACACAATAATTATATACTTTAACAATTATAGTCTAGTAAACCAATTCCGCTATGAAGCAATGAAATTTTAGCTCTGTTTCCTCGGGAACTTTTAAATTCTTGCTATTTAAATATATTTTTCTGAGAAATTAAAATATTAAAGAAAGTAAATTAATTATTTTAATTTACTTCGGTTTTCTGATAACTGTTAATATTTTAAATACAGATATTCACACTGTTTTTCTTCATAAATTTTGTTGTAAATAATAAAATAAGTATAAATGTTAATCAGTTATATTCATTCAAGTGAGGCAAGACGTCGCCTTAAGATAGAGAAGTAAACACTGCAATTTATGCATTTCAACAATGCACAATGCTATTTCAATGGGGAAAACGGAGTCGAAAAAGCGCCGAAAGCAGGGAAGGAGTCGTTCGATTTTAAAATCGTTTCTTAGTGCGCGTCTAATGGCTGAGAGGAAGGTCTCTGTCAAATTTCAAGCCAATCGGTCCGGCAGTTTTGGAGATTTCGTGATGAGTGTTATGAATGTCGAATGAATGAATGAATGAATCACCCGTATTTGGATTTTATATCTATAGACTAGCTGGTATGCCCGGCCTTGCACGGGTGGAGTGTATAAGTTTATTTTTTTAAGTTTTCTTAAAATACATTTATAAATTTGTAAAGAAGCAATATATTACATATCAACCTGGTATCCCAGGCACCTCTTTCCTATCCCGGTGTTCCCAGTAGTTTTCAAATCCCGGTTTTCCCGGTAATTAATCCTGTCCCGATGTTCCCGGTCATTTTTCCTATCCTGGGGTTCCCGGAAATCTTTTCTATCCCGGTGTTCCAGATATTTTTACCCTTTCCCGGTGTTCCCGGTAATTTTTCTCTATCCCGGTGTTTCCGGTAATTTTTCTCTATCCCGATGATCCCGATATCTTTCCACTTCCCCAGTGTTCCCGGTAATTTTCCTTTTTCCCGGTTTTCCGGGTAATTTTCCTATCCCGATGTTCCCGAAAATTTTCCTATCCCGATGTTGGAGGTTATTTTTATGTCCCGGTAATCCCGTTATTTTTTCCTATCCCGATGTTCCAGGTAATTTTTCTTTTCACGGTGTTCTCGGCAGTGTTTCCTAGTAAATTAATGAGTCTAGTGAACTAAAATAACAAATTTGAAACAATAATAAAAGATATAGTAAATTGAAAAGTCTAGTGAACCGCTTCATTTGAAACAATTTTTTATTTTTAAGTCGTTTTCCATGAAAAAAAATTTACACTTTTCCATAAATATTTAAATTTTAAAGGAAAATATCTTAAAATAGGGGAAACTAACGTTTCAAAATTAATTATTTGAATTTAATTTGGTGTTTTTACATCTGATATAGTTTTTAAATGGACAATAAGGAAGTTGCATGATTTTTTTTTATTTTTTTAATCGATTCTTCATGCAAAAATAAGTAACTACCCAAAATTTGAGGCTGATCGAGAAATTTTTTTAAAACAAAAAAAATTAACAAAAATCATCTTTTTAAAAGCGCGCGAAAACGCTAAGACTTTGGGCTGTGACGTCATCTTATATTAATTTTTTTTGCCGCCGATAGCATTACCATTGTTGGAAAATTGCGGAATTGATGGTATGATTTTGTTTTCATATTATACCTGAATTAAAAGGATGATTCTCTGAAAATAGGCCATTGTCATTAGCCTGATGAATAATTTCGATATTTATTTTAAGTTAATATCTGTAACTAAAAGATAAAAGTATGTTACTTAAAAATTAAATATCTGTTTTAAAAAATTAAAGACTGTTTTTAAATAAACCCCGTTTTCCTTTTAAAAGTCCTTGATAGCAGGTTAAAAGATTCCATAATCCCATAATCTGTCCCTTCTAAATTTTTTAAACGCAATTTTTTTGTTTAAAATATAAACACAAATAAGAAAAACAAAGGTCCTGGGATCTTATTTGATCCATGTAGGAGACTGTATATTGTATTATGAACATTGACGCATATACAATATATCTACATTGCGCATTTATTATTACAATATCTGCATAACAACATTAATTTCAGAAAAAAATATTTCAAAAAAGGGAAGGTAAAGAAAGATTAAGAGACGGTGTGGCAAACAGGGTGCCATAATTACTGCTACCCATAATATTAAACACATAAAATTACTAGCAAATATATGAAGTTAATTTTAAAAAAACATTGAAATATATAACTCAGTAATTAAACATTTTGAAGGAATAATAATAATAGCTAGAAAGTAAAAAAAATTTCGATGTTCTCAATAGCAAATATGAAATCCTTTAAGCTCTTCTTAAATAAATATTTCGACGGGCTATTTTGTATTCCTAGGTGATGCATTAAAAAATTTAGGAGCTAAATAACAAAAGTTTTTCGAGAAGATAGTTTTTCAGGTTTTGGAATAAATAGATTACATTTGGTCTTCGTGGATTAACATTTTTTTATACATGCGTTTGGATTAGAATGTAAATAAAGACAAAGTTTATAGAAAAAAGAAGAACTGGAAAAATATTCAAAGATTAAAAATGACTTATGTTAATTGATCGAATATAATTCAATTTGTTTTCGTTTTTAATAGAATCCAGAACCTCGCTTAAATTTGAAGTCGTCATTTGATTCTCTGTTTGAAGAGGACCATAAGTTGACAGCGAAGGAAATATTTCAGAACATGGCACAAACAGAATTTATTTTATCGTGTGAAAACTAATATTTTTTTATTTTCGCTTTTCCTATAAGAAGCAGTGTTCGCATTTCGTGGGGAATAGTTAAAAAAAAGAAGAAATTCAAACAAGGAAGAATATTTTGAGCATATAAAAGTGTGGAAAGTTGCGGGATTTTTTAAAACAATTTGGAAGAAATAAATAAAAATTTTCAAACCGCGTAACTCCGAATTCGCCTAAGGCGAGGTATTACTTTATTGCATTAAAAAAGATTCATGAAGAACTGTAAAGTAACATGTGGAAATGTGCTTACGCTTGGATTTTGACGCCTTTCATCTCGGATCTCATGAAATCCGGATTGTTAAACATCCACAGGGCGTCTATGCGAGGTAAATTGTCCGTTGCTTTCAAAAAGTATTTTTCTATTTCTTTAGTACAAATTAATACACAAGAACGCCGTAATTTTGATAAACTAATTATAATAACAAACTCATTAAGAATAGCTAATTCCGCCACTATTGAGATTACAGACAACAACAAACAAATTTTCGTTTGTTTAATATAAGATGACGTAGAATTCCAACTGACCAATCACTTCGCGTTTTCAGTCACATGTTTTTTCTCGATTTTTAAATTAAAATAATTAATTTCTGGTACATTTTTTCGAAAAACTGACCAGATATTTCATTTTACCATACAAAAAACCATAGGGAACACTTGTTTGTTTTTGAAAATCTGACACATGCAACTTCCTTATTATCGAGTTTTTCCTGTTAAAATATTCAATTTTTGAAGGTTTTCATCTCCTTAACAATAGTGAGTCGAGCTGATCTGCTCTGGTAGAGAAATGGAGAAATAAGCGTTTTCGGCTATAAATTCGGTTAAAAGAGGGTCAAGGGGTCGTTCTAGAACTTTGAAACATAGCCTATGTTTTTTCTGGGTTTGTTTTACGTAGGTATACAAAGTTTGGTGCAGATCGGAAGAAAACTGTGGATTTGTATAGAAGACACACACACACACACATACACATTCAATTTTATTATATTAGATTACTTGATTGAAAGATTAACACTGTATTTTCAACGTCAATTTTTATAAATTATTTAATTAACTAATGATTTAATCACTAGTTGTGGTTTTTTTAGATTAAAGAGGTAAATACCTACAACATCCATGGAAAAATGACCTTAGTAAATGCTTCAAACGCTTTTAACAAGAATTTTTAAAAAGGTCGATTTTTGAGGCCAAAAAAATTTAAAATGAAAAAATAATAAATTTTTTTACTGACCGATTTTCTTCCATTTATTAGTATGTTATTATTTAAGTCATTTCTAATTATAAACCGTTTAAATTACTTCTTTTGCAATTATATTGTTGTTTGGAGCAATGTTTTAATTTCTTCGACTTTCCAAATTTTGAATAAATTTTTAAAGTCTCGATTACTATAATTCGATTTTTTGAATTTTTTTCGGCCATTTTTTAAAAATTAAAAAAAAATTAAACTTCCGGCGAACCGATTTTTTCCGATTTTTATTATGTTATTATTTAGGTCATTCGCAAGTGAAAACCTTTGAAAAACTGAAGGTATCAATTTTTTAGCGGTTAACCCTCCGTCGGTCCGCAACTACTTTTTCACACATCGCATACATTTTCGTTCGGCTTTCCGTTATTTTTGGGGATAAAAGTCTGAAATTCCTGGTAGTCTCCTATCTTTACCGGATGTAAGACGCCAACTAATTCATAAAATTCACGCGCTTTGTTTATTTTTGTTTTCACCATAATTTCACTATTTGACACATTGCGCCCGAAAGTGTTTAACTCCTTACGTAATGTTATTTTTTGGAATCCCTGATGCTTATTTATTTATTTTATGAATGTTCACACGTATATATTATTAAATTTTCCCTAATGAGCATGTAATTTTTCAAAAATCTTTGGTTTATTGCGGTTGAAGATACACCTACAAAATCGTACCTTATTTTAGCAATAGACGAAGTTGTACCAATATGCATTTATACGGCTACTACCTGTAGGTTTGCAGTTTATAGCTAAAAATAATATACATAGTTTGGGGTTATTTTACAATAGCTACAAGGACTGTCAGCGGTCAATATGCCTAGCCTAGGACCTGCAAGTATTACCCGTGATATTTGTGTTTGTGAATGGTTATTACCTGGATATGAGTTCAAAAACAATAATTTAGAATTAATATCCCTCAGGTTTCACATCATTAAGTATAATTTTTGACTAATACTTAGATATTAAACTACCTATCCCGATGATTTAATGATACTTTTAAGCTATTTTTAATTCATTTCTTAATTATTTAAAACAAATATCAGACTTTTTTATGTCTGAATAATTCTATGAATACCTATTATCGTTTTTAAGACTCCATTATTGAAATTAAGGGGTGGAAAATCGCGATTCTTTCGATTGTGCGTTTTGGCACATTGTGACCGAACGCGTCAGTTTAATATTGTGACCGACGGAGGGTTAAGTTGCAGCAACAAGTTGCTAGCGCAAAGCGCGCATCAACAAATCTTCCACTTTTAGTTGTCAACTTTCTTTGATCTTTACCGAAAATCCGCGGGAAACTAAAATTTAGTGGAAAATTTGCCTTTCCACAAGTGGAAGACAGAAAAGGTTGCTGTATTTTGTAAAAAAGCAACAAATTGCCGGAACTTGTGGAAAACTTAGTGGAAAACTTTGGTGTAAACGCGGCTTAAGAGTTATAATTTTTATTTTAAAAACTCTTTGAGGTCTGTAAAAAAAGTCAGTGACTAAGTTGTAGAGCAGCATCGATTGAGTTGGAAAAGACACCTTAAGCAAAAAAATATTTTGAATAAAACCCCTAAAAACGCACGCTCAATTAGGTTGAATTTACGTAGATTTTAAGTCTGAAAATGCTCCTCACTAGGCGAAAATGAGAAATTTTCCTTTTTATGACTTAAGTAAATGACTAAAAGTATTCTTAGGTCATTAAATTGCACCCCCTTTGCCTTGATTCCTTGTGGAGCTTGGGTTCTTGGGTATTCCAAGTGGCCCACGACAACAACCTAAAGCCTATACTCAGTTGCAACTTAACTTGAGCCTGTAGAAATATGTTGAGAGCAACCAACGAAAGTAGTTCCCCGCGAGGTATCTGAATTTTGAGTGAAATTTAGAGCTTCAATTTTGAATAATGATTAGTTTTTTAAATCCACGTATATTATTCATCCCGATATGCATAAATGTTCATTATTATTATTTTTTAAAGTGGCGTAACGCGTAGTAGTACAATTCGCTCTCAAACTCGCCAGGCAATAAGAGCTTCTAGCCACCCAGCAGACTTACTGTTTACTCAGATTTTCTTCCGCGTGGCCATGACGTCAGGCTCAACTTAAAGGCTCAGTGCCACTATGCGCGCGCGCGAGCGCGCGTTTTCGATCCCGCCTCCTGGCTACCCTCTGACCAATGGAAGAAGAGACGGTTAACACTTGATAGGAAAGACTGAAGGGGGCGGAGTTTCATTTCATGCGACTCTGGGATCGCGTCAAGTAGCTCATGAATCGCGCAGGATCGCGTGTGTTGAACTTTTGAGCGTCGTCGCGCGAAAACGTTGCCGAAATATGATTTTGATCTGGCAATGTCGAACAAGCAAGTGACGTGATCATCGAAGATGGGAGTGTATGATGTAAACTTCGTTTTATTTCTCAATTATTTCAAACATAATTATAATTTGTTACACATATAGAGTAGAAACTAGATTTGAGTAATGACAATTTTGCCACGTTTTGTAAGCTTATAATCAATGATACATTATTTATCAAAGTATTTGGTGTTATAAAATGTAGACTTCCTTTTAATTTAATATTTTTATTGAATGTTAATTACATATTGGATTTCACATCTTAATGTGTTTACCGTAAAATCTGGAATTAATATAATTTTTTTACATAGTAATGATTATAATTTTGCATTCATTTATATTCCTTCCTAATGGATTTTTACTTCCTATTTGTTTCAGATGAACTTACCAAAATTAAAATACAAAGGAAAATAGTTTTTTTAAAACTAGCAGTTCATTGCATAATTTGTAGAAAAACTGCAGCATTACTTAAAAAATTCAAAACTTAAAAATTGCCCAAAATTTAAAAATAATCCCTGGTGTTTGAAATTGGGGTGTTTTTTAACAAAATCTTATTAGAATGAGAAAACTAAAAATTAAGAATCAAAATCCTGATCCAAAACCCCAAAGTCCTAAAAGAAAATTAAATTTTAATTAATGAGAAGAAAAATCTAGTTTAATTATGCTGCCATCTACTTGTCCTAAAAAAACTAAATTTTAATAAGAAAAATCTAGTTTGATCATGCTGCCATCTACTTGTGACTGCGAAAACTAACGCAAGAAATATGGGGCGACTGTCCGAGCGTCACGCGACGTACGGTTGAAAGACGACTTTCATAGGAATCCAAATGGAGGCGGGATCGAAAACGCGCGCTCGCGCGCGCGCGCATAGTGGCACTGAGCCTTAAGATGTACGCTAGGGTGGAGTGAAACTAGCCAAAAATGACCAACTTTGGAAATTTAAAATGCCTGATGCGGGAATAGGTGCCATTTACGATAAAACTTAAAAATTCAAAACTTGAGTTCCATCAATTAATATCTTCAGGTTCCACATTCACGTTAAAGTTTCGATGTTTCATCAAATTTTACGTGAAAATGATTATAAATGATTACCACACAATTTTAGCTCCATTTTCAAACCATAGCTGGTTTAGTTTATATTTTTAGGATGTCCAACAACATTTTAAGACCTTCTGTGGACTGAAATGGGAGGGGATTTCCAATTTTTCAAGCCCGAAATAAGGGCGCATGCCATTAAAATAGGCTAGCGACCGAAAAACAAATTTTTGAATATCGGTGCAAAATAGAGCTCAAAAGTTGCGGTTTACCCTCCTTATTCATGGAAAAATATTTGAAAAATTTGTAAAAATTAATTTAGGTGTGTTTGGTCCTAGAATTTGAAAATATAGATATTTTGCATAAAGTATAATGGGAAAAGTCTTAATAAATCAAATTCAGTTTTAAATGTTCTAAAAGCTTATAGTTACCTTACTTTGATGTCTTAATAGTCAATAATACTTTTGAGTTCATTATGAAATTTTTTAAAATTAAGGTAACAGCCTAAAAATGTAAATTTGAATAATAAACCTTAAAAATCCCAAAATTTATAAACTTTTAAGTTCAATTTTTTATTTAGTCTGTAATACATATTCTTGTTTACATAAAATGCTTTTAAAACACTCAGGTATTTTTGCAGAAAAAAAACGAATAAACGAAAACGAATATATTGCTCTAAAGGCTCCAAGCTTTAACCTGGACTATTACATTTTATAACAAGTCTTCAAATTTATAGCAACGAAATGTCAAATAAAAGGCTATGATTTGTGTTAGATATAATTAGGGAAAATTTAGGATATATTAAAAGTAATTTTAATACTCTTATTTGAAAAAGTAAATATAAATAAGTATAAATGAATTTTTCTCTCATTTGGCGATTCTAAGCTGTATACCTTAACTTATTAGCTCAAATCACAGTGCAATACCCCTGTAAATACTTTTTTTTACTATTAAAACATCAAAATAAGGTAACTATAAGCTTTTAGAACATTCAAAACTTGAATTTGATTTATTAAGACTTTTCCCATTATACGCTATGCAAAATATCTATATTTTCAAATTCTAGGACCAAAACACACCTAAATTAATTTTTACATATTTTTTAAATGTTTTTCCATGAATAAGGAGGGTAAAACGCAACTTTTGAGCTCTATTTTGCACCGATACTCAAAAATTTGTTTTTCGATCGCTAGCCTATTTTAATGGCATGCGCCCTTATTTCGGGCATGAAAAATTTGAAATTATCTCCCATTTCAGTCAACAGAAGGTCTTAAAATGTTGTTTGACATCCTAAGAATATAAACTAAACCAGCTATGGTTTGAAAATGGAGCTAAAATTGTGTGGTAATCATTTATAACCCTTTTCACGTAAAATTTGATGAAACATTGAAACTTTAACCTGAATGTGGAACCTGAAGATATTAATTGATCGAACTCAAGTTTTGAATTTTTAAGTTTTATCGTAAATGGCACCTTTTCCCGCATCAGGCGTTTTAAATTTCCAAAAAAGTTTTTTCGCTCCACCCTAATGTACGCTCAACCACAGAGAAAAATCCTAACAGAGGGTCCAAAACGATATATTAAAAAGTTGGATGGGTTTGAGGGCGCCACGATCAACTAAGGGCCGATCTCACCAACCTTCCGTTAAAGATAATCAACGGTTAAGTCGTATTTATAACGGTAGGTCTCTCGAAATTTCGTCTCACCAATGCAAATTAGCCTTAACCGTTCGTTAAAGTTCCCGTTAAATTAATCAGTACTTTATCCACCGGTTAAGGGGTAATTTTATTTGTGCTGCCATCTACAATCGTGACAGTGAAGTACAAACAGATTATTTTGTAGATACTTTAGTTGGAATTCTTGTTTTTCTACAGCATGAACTTTTATTAGACTCTTGGAAAAATAAATATAAACAATTTGAGACAGAATATACATCATGACTACCATCATTATTGTATAATGACTCGTATTCATAATTAATCAATATTCCATCCAAGATGGCGGCTATTCAACTCCAAAAGCTTGACGTGAAGGCCCTTTGACGCCCTTTTGTTCATACGCGTTGAAAAAAGTAGTTCCAAGTTATATGTGCTGTAATGCATATTAGTGTTTATATTGGCAAATAAAAGTACACTTTTAAGGACACGAGTGTCTTTTTAATTATGTTTTAACCAATCACAAAATGCCAAGTATCAAAATAGTTTATTTGAGCTTTTTAACGTCTGGTTAGTTAACCGGCGAAAAGTTAACGGGAGGTTTCGTTGGTGAGACGACTGCGATTTTAAAGCTCCTGTTATATTAAACGGCCGGTTAGTTAACCGTTGATTACGAGAAAGTTGGTGAGATCGGCCCTAAATGATTGACAGAGAGATCAAACCTGTGATTGGCTGTCACGCAATCTTCTATTTCGAAGGAGAAGGAAAAAATTTTTCTCAACCAATCAGACTTTTCCGTCCCGCCTCTCGTGACGTTGATGCGATCGCAACGCCACCCAACCCGTCCAACTTTTCGATTTCCATTAGCGCCTATGGCGACGGACTCTCTGTTCTAGTACTCTGTGCGCTCAACTAAGGTCAGGTCAACTTAAGGTTTACCAGACCAAGACCCTCTATATACATGGCCACCCAACTCCAGACGATGACGTCAAACGTGAGTGAAAATTGCCATGTTAAGTCTATGGAGTGACGTCGAAGATGAGTGAAAGTTATGACGTTGCACGGCCGAGTTGGGAGGCCTTTATATAGAGGGTCTTGACCAGACCCACCAAAAAAACCCTTTCCCCCTAACCAAAAACTTAAATGTTTGAAATAAGCAGGATCCACAACTTATGGATTCATCTCATGTGAATTCAGCTTGAGTGGTTAAAGAGGGCGCTAAGTAACTATCGCTCCGCCTATTTCCTGGTCTCAGAGTGTTGTTCTGTGGAAAGTATTTATGGAAATTAAATTTTTATGAGGAATCTTACATTTTTATGAAATGTTTTATCATAAATAATATGATTAATATGAATATTTTTTCCAATTCTTCAAATCAAATCGTTTCGATAAATCGATATATGTTGCCAAAAGGGAATATTTTCCTAACTCAGACTCAAACTGATTGTTTGGGATCGCGGGAAGATTGGCGGGCGGTTTGAATTTTGGGTTGGAATTTACAAGTCGTCCGAATTTTCTAGTTTTGAAGTATTATTTCGAGTTTTGTTCTTGAGTTAAGTTAACTCATAACTATTCTGGAAGACAAACTGTCTCTCCTTCAAAATGGCGAGGAAAGTCCGGCTGAGGACTTAGAAATGCAAGTGGAAGTACCAAAAGGCAGTGCCAAACGACAGGCCGAACACTTAAACGATGACGACTCGGAAAAGAACAAGGAAAAGAAAGTAAAAGAAGCAAGAATATTCACCAATCCTGAAGAAATAGAAGTTCAAATAGATCATGCGTTTTCAAATGGGGTTAAAGAAGTCAAGATAGGCCTAAGGGGACTTAAGACTAACGAAATAAAGATCACCCATATCGAACTAAGAAGAATTTTTAGAAATATCCTCCAGCCCGAGGATGAACTATTTTTGACTAGAGACAAAAGAATAATAGTGAAAGCCAAGAGTGCTGAATCAGCGAAGAGGGTGGTTCAGATATCCAAAATAAAGGAAGAGGAAGTCGAAAATACAATTTTTGAAAATACTTTTACAACAGCCTACATAGTCACAGGAGTTGACCCAGAGATCGGAGTGGAGGAGATCGCGAGATTTCTCGAAAAACAGCAAATTCAAGCCCACAAAATAATAAGGTTCAACAGAAAGGGCGGCGACGAACTAACTTCAACTATTCTGATTAAGGAAATAGGAGCAGTAAAAAGGAAAGAGGTGAAAATAGATTTCCTAATTCACAAACCAAGGGCTTTCATTGAGAAAGCAAAAATATGTTTTAAGTGCCTGGGCTTCGGGCATTTTCAACTAAACTGTACGGAAACAAATCCCAACTGTACCAGATGTGGGGAAACTCACGATTCAATTGACTGTAAAGAAGACAAGCAAGAATGCTTCAGATGTGGTGATTCAAGCCACACTGCTTTTGACCTGAAGTGTCCCATAGTAAAAAGAGAGAGCGATCTTCTTCGAAAAAAGAAGACTACGAAGCAAGTAACAAGAAAATCTTACTCCGAGGTCGTAAGACATAAAGAACCAATTCCAGACAGACAACTAACAACTAAAGAGAAAGATCAAAGTCACATTCAAGCCCTAAACCAAAGAATTGATCGATTAGAAGGACTGGTAGAAAATCTGGCTAAAATTGTGACAGACCTGATTGCCCAAAAACCAGCAAACCAACCCGAGCAAAACAACCTATATGAGGACCTGGAAAAAAGAATCACCAGCAAAGTAGAAGAGACCCTTGATCGCTTCTTGACGCAAGTTCTGGAAAGTAGATCAGAGGAAAAGGATCAACCCGATCCAAACGCCGGAAAACGAGAATCAAAAAGTGATGAACAAGAAAGTTATGTAGATAGGCTAATGCGACTTAATGAGGAAGTAACAAAAGAAATGAATAAACAAAACAGAAACAAAACAAAGAAAGGGTCAAACAGTCCATCTTACAACCAATCCCCAGGTTCTTCGGAGGGCGGGTTTGCGATCGAGTCTAAAACTGATGTGAAACCAAAGGAAACGAAAAAAAATGTCTTTCATTCTGAAGTCGCGTTCTATCGCAATGAGGAAGGCAAGGTGTGTAGGTGGGTGAAAAGCCCAGCCTACAAGCCCTACTAGCTAATAACCTACTTTGAACTACTTAGAACTTTTCCCAGCGAGAACTCCGTTCTCCCTCCTTCAAGCTCCTCATTTAGTGTTCATTGAAAACCTCTTTGAACCATTGAACTGGTTAGAACGGGCCTCAAGCGAGGTTTCGTTCTCTTTTCAGTTATTCACCGAAGCGAGTACTTCGTGCTCCATCCTTCTCAAATTACTTTATTTTGTGTTCATCGAAAACCCTTCTTTGAACTATTTAGAACTCTTCTAGCGAGAACTCCGTTCTCCCTCTTTCAAGCTCCTCTTTTTGTGTTCATTGAAAACCTCTTTGAACCATTGAACTGGTTAGAACGTTCCTCAAGCGAGGTTTCGTTCTCTTTTCAGTTATTCACCGAACTCGTGTTCATCGAAAATTTTCTCTCCTTGAACTTGCAACTAACCTCTTCCACGCGTGCTATATGCCGGCCTCGTCGCTGTAGCAAAAAGCACCAAAAAAAACCCACCCCAAACATTAAAACTGATTGTTTGTTTTTGTTTACAAAATTAACTTCGCAATCGGACTTCCCCTTCAATATAAATCTTATTTCTTTGTTTTAAAGATGCCAAATGCTTACGTCGTCGGGGCAGCTGTGGGACTCGTAATAATGGTTGGAGTAAACCTGTTTATGTGGCTCACAAGACCCGAACCCATGGCACATAGACCGAGGAGCCCCAAAAGTCCTAGATCAACATCGCCTGGAAGCTATGAAAATGAATATTGCCTTATATGTACTGATAAAAAAGCCAGTGTGAAAGTACACCCTTGCCAGCACACCCCGATGTGTGTTCAATGCACTGAAACTTACCGGAAATATGACAAAAGATGCCCCTTTTGCAGAAAGGATATTGAATCAATCCAAATGCCATGGTGATAAAAGGGAGCTAAGTCATCTATCGACGGAACTATATCATCCTTGTCTTGGATAGACAAGCAATTGATTCTTATTCATTGAGCGATCTGATAATTTTTTATTGAATATCTACGTTGCTTAATCTGGAGCGAATAAACTTGGACAGACTAAAATTTTAATTACACTGTAGCTTATAAATTTCTGTTTTGTCAAAAGCTGATTTTATGGTTTCAGGGGAATCTTAGATAATCAGGGTTGTTAAACTTTCCCCAAAACCTAGGGGGGTTCCCAAAAAAATGTTAAATAACACAAAGCATCATCACATTTGATTATTAATTGCCTTGCCAATGTGTACGATTTACTGAGAATCTATTAAATCCTACTAATTAGGTAACCCCTGTTTCAATTTGAAATTGCGTACTGATCTATTTTTTATTACCTTGCTAACCAGCAAAATATTTCTTTTGATAAGCATATGTTTGATATAGTGCTTAAACAATCTCTGATCCTTTGGGTATGGCTTGTCTTTCTTTGACAGCTGGTTGGGTATTTGGAAATTTTGTATTTTCAAAGGCACAATTTAGGGTTACACCAACGAAGAGATGAGAAGACAAGCTTTACTCAATTGTTAACTAGCCCTGGTATTATACGATTTTTTGGCTAATCTAACGAATCCCGGTGCATCGCCAAGTGATGGTATATTTAGATCTCAGCAACCATTTTATTTAGGAATTGAATTGATTTTTTTGGGCAAATGCTTTGCATTGGTATAACTTTGACTAAAACTCACCCTGGCCCCGACACTGGATTTATCCATCATATGTGTTTTTTAAACAGGAGAACAAGGTATCTAATACTCTGTTGTCCTATGTGCTGTGATACTATAACACCAGCTTTTAGGAACTAATATTAAAAGGTGGAATCTAGAAAGGCATCTTTATTGACATTTGAAGACAATTCCTTCATTGAGGACTTTTTAAAATGTATTAGACAATATGGAGTAAATATAATAAAATCCCTTTTTTATTACTTTAATTGGTTTATAAACAAATCTCCAAAACTGGTTTGTTTAGGAGATTCCGTACATAAAGTATTTCACATTTTTTCTCTAAATATTAAGGTTTCTATGTTTCTGTTGCACTCTAACTTACCAACAATAAATCTGACTCATCTCCAAGAACCCTGGATGCTGCCTGATAACTAGAAATAATTCTCTTTTTTTATAAATTTATATTTTGTTCATTATGCAGTAGTCTGTTCAGTAGGGTGGAGCGAAAAACTTTTTTTTGGAAACTGAAAACGCCTGAGGTGGGAATAGGTGCCATTTACAATAAAACTTAAAAATTAAAAACTTCAGTTCGATCAATTAATATCTTCAGGTTCCACATTCACGTTAAAGTTTCGATGTTTCATCAAATTTTACGTGAAAATGATTATAAATGATTACCACACAATTTTAGCTCCATTTTCAAACCATAGCTGGTTAAGTTTATATTTTTAGGATGTCAAACAACATTTTAAAACCTACCATGGACCTGAAATGGCGAGAATTTCCAATTTTTCAAGCCCGGAATAAGGGCGCATGCTATTAAAATAGGCTAGCGACCGAAAAACCAATTTTGGAATATCATTGCCAAATTGAGCTCAAAAGTTGCGTTTTACCCTCCTTATTCGTGGAAAAATGATAAAAAAATTCGTAAAAAATAATTTAAGTGTGTTTTGGCCCTAGAATGTGAAAAATGGATCTTTTGCATAGCGTATAATGAGAAAAGTCTTATTGAATAAAATTAAAGTTTTAAATGTAATAGAAACTTATAGTTTCCTTTATTTGGTGTCTTCATTGTCAAAAAAGAATTTAAAAGGGTATTGCGCTGTGATTTGAGCTAAGCAGTTAAGGCATACAGCTTAAAATCGCCAAATGAGAGACAAATTCATTTATATACTTATTTATATTCACTTTTTCAGATAAGAGCATTAAAATTGCTTATAATATACCCTAAATTTTCCTTAACTATATATAACACGAATAAAAACTTCTAAATTGATAGTTCGTCATTTTAAATTTTAAGACTTGTTATAAAAAATTGTAGTTCAGGTTAAAGTTTGAAATAAAATGCCTATAGTGCAATATAATGCTTTTTTGTCTGTTTTCAGTAAAAATATCAACATTAGTGTTTTAAAAGAATTTTATGTAAACAAGAATGTGTATTACAGACTAAATACAAGACTAAATAAAATATTGGAAATTAAAGTTTATAAATTTAGGGGTTATAAAGCCTTTTCATCAAAATTTGCACTTTAAGACTGTTAACTTGGTATAAAAAATTTTAATAAAAAACTTAAAAGTATTATCGACTATGAAGACACCAAATTAAGGCAACTATAAGTTTCTATTACATTTAAAACTTGAATTTGATTGATTAAGACTTTTCACATTATACGCTATGCAAAAGATCCATTTTTTCACATTCTAGGGCCAAAACACACCTAAATTATTTTTTACGAATTTTTTTATTATTTTTCCATGAATAAGGAGGGTAAAACGCAACTTTTGAGCTCTATTTGCCACCAATATTCCAAAATTTGTTTTTCGGTCGCTAGCCTATTTTAATGGCATGCGCCCTTATTTCGGGCTTGAAAAATTGAAAATTCCCGCCATTTCAGGTCCATGGTAGGTCTTAAAATGTTGTTTGACATCCTAAGAATATAAACTTAACCAACTATGGTTTGAAAATGGAGCTAAAATTGTGTGGGAATCATTTATAACCATTTTTACTTAAATTTTGATGAAACTTCGAAACTTTAACGTGAATGTGGAACCTGAAGATATGAATTGATCGAACTCAAGTTTTGAATTTCTAAGTTTTATAGTAAATGGCACCTATTCCCACCTCAGGCGTTTTCAATTTCCAAAATTGGTCTTTTTTGGTTAGTTTAGCTCCACCCTACTGTTCAGGGTAATTTTATTGCTGTTTGCGGTACCTTCACAAATTCACTACTTGATCATTAGATACCTTCACAAATTCAGTTTTAGTAAAAAAGGTACCTTCACAAAATACATTTTGTAAAGAAAGTATTGTAGGAAGTTATATTCTCTTAATAGTTAATTTTTTAGCCATTCTAAACTAAAGTTTATTTGTTTTATACTGCTTAAAAAAATTATTTGAATGTTTTTTTATTTTAAACTTAAACTTTCACAGAAAAATTTCTGTATTTTTGCAAATTAGCACCGAATTTTCAAAAAATAAGTAGTACCTCTTTAAAAATCCTAGATAGACCCCTCTGTAATGATTTTAAAGTTAACTCCCACAGTGGCTTAAAAAATTAAAGGGATATGTATATGGTGTAGATATTTGCCAACTCTGGATTCTGGCAGGAGACTCATGATTTTCCCTCTTTCTTCTGTCCTCCTGATTTTCTCCATAATTCTCCTGCTTTTTAGGTTGTTGTTTGTGTTTTCTAAGAAATATCCTTTTTTGATATTGATTGGTTGGACCTCCAGAAACAACCTGCTGGTAAAAGGCTTGAGCAGAAAAATAACTCTTTTTTTAACATGATTTTAAAATTATTCTACTCTCTGTCAGGCATAATGGGTAACCAGGATAAATCAAGTGTGTGTAAACATTTGTTTTAGTTACTTTAATTCTCTTCATTAATTGTTTTAATGGAGGAGAAACTGAAAAAAATAATCCAGTTTTGTTTACTTGTTTGGTGCCTCTTGTAAAAGAAAGTTTTATGGTACATATCTATACTATAATTTAGTGGCTCGGAATATTTTTTTGTTTCAAAATGTTCAGAAAAACTCATAACTCTAATTACTATGCAATTTTTAGTAATGTTTAGAATTTATTAGTGTCTAAAACAGCTTGGTAAATTTTAGTGGAATAGGTAATGATAAAGTATTTATCTTGTAAACAGTATAGAGGTGTTATCTTAAATTAAAGTATTAAGTTTAAAGAATAATTGTGTCAGCAATTACTTATTAATATTGTAAAAAGAGAAAGTTTAAGCTTATATATTTAATGTATCTTAGAAAATAATTTATGAAGGATGTTCCTCTTTTATGTAGCTTTTAAATATAGTGAGTGGAGCTATAGAAATAGCTTCATAATCTTTCTATTATCAGATAAGCTAATTACTATTAAATTCTTCTTTTTTACTTCAAATGTAGAATAACTACAAAATTAAATTCATGCTTGAAAAAATGGAACTAACTTATCATTTAGCAACACTTCAAAACTTTTTACGATGGTATCTGTACTTTTGAGTTGATGTTATTAGTTTATGTAATAGTTTATTTACTTGAGCTACGACTAACTGGCTCATTGATTTTGTGATTATTAGTTTTGTACAATTGAATTTAATGGTTTAACATAGAACTTTCATCTATTCTCCCTTTTAAAAGAGATTTTACCTAAAAATAAATTAATCTGTACAATGTGTTTGACTTTTCTTTCTAAGCCCAAATGGCAAATTTTGATACCATGCCAGCCTTATTTGAACTTTTATTTGAAAATTTTGTAATCGTCTCTGGATTCTAATTTTGTTTCAATTCTATATATCTGACATCCCGGATTTATTTCCACCCCCTTGCAATGCTGAAAGAAAATTTAGTATACTTCCCAAAACTTCAAATTTCCTATTTTCATTATGAAAAGTGACTTTGTATACTTGGCCATAAATAACGTGTAAGAAATGCCCCATACTCCTCCTTTAAAATTTTAGATAATTAGATATTAAAAAAGGCTACATGCTACTTTTAAACCTACGGTTATGCCGCATCCCCAGCCAGAAGAAAGTATTTACACTGCTCAAAACAATTAAAGGATATTGGTAGTTTTGGTACCTATTGGCACGCAAAAAAAAATTTGCAGTGGTTCAAGCATTTTTCATCAACTTAGAGCCATTTCTAAGCTATATCCATGCAGTTATCAAAATAAAATTTTTTATACGGATGGCCCCCCCTGGACGGACCAAGACCCCCTCTAGTTTTCACGTAGTACAAGTACTTCATAAATATGGTTTGCCATCATTTTTTGCAAACAGAAATTTTTAAAAATTCATTTTGCTTAATTTGTCTAATTTTAATAATTAATTTGGCTAATTTCAATAATTAATTTTGGCGTATTGACTGGAAGAAATTGACTACGTGACGAAACCCTAAGCTCCCCCTCCCCCCTGTGACCGAGCGTGGTATTTTGAAGACCCCCCTCCCTCCCCTGAATGGGTCACGTAGTATGGGTACGTTCCCTTAAAACAACGTTGTGGGTCTGTTTAGGTTTTGGTTATTTATGAGGGGCTGGGGTATTTTCTCCTATTTCCCCTTTTCATTTCTTTAGCATGTCCTAGACTTGTTCTATTGGATTCATGTCGAGAGAACGTGCTGGTCAATCCCTTTCTAGCGATTTCTTCGTCCTGAAGAAAATCATTAACTAAGGTAGCACAATGTTTTCTGCAATTAGGAGGAAGTCAGATTTGAAGATGTGGAGTGATGTTATAGATTATAGACCAGGGGTCGGCAAGTAATTTTACTTGGGGTCCAAATAATTTTGAAAATTTTTCATCGGGGTCCGGAGAAAAAATAGGCTACTATTACTAGTTTAAATTATTATCTTCGGTTGCACATAAATTTTTACAAAGATGTAATTTGAGTATGCTATCTGCTAAATAAAATTGTTAAATTTAATATGATTAGAAGTTTTAACATTAAAATGGGGGTCTGGGGGCTTCCCCCAGGAATTTTTTTTAAATTAGACCCTTAAAAAGCATGTCAAAGCTAATATTTGTTCCGTAAAAGTACAAATAAATTATTTTCAAAATGGTATGGCGGTCCAGGAAATAACTTCACGCGGTCCGGATGCGGACCGCGGTCCGCCAGTTGCCGACCCCTGTTATAGACTATAGAGCATCATCTCTATCTATAGAATAAAGACCCCCACCCCCCACAGCCAAAGAAACCATTTCTGGTGGTTCAGGATAAGGTCAATATCCTTACACATCTGGTTGCCCCTCATGCAGGAGAAATCAGGGATAATTTAACTTTCAGGGATGATAATTGCAGAAAACATTGTGCTACCTTAGTTAATGATTTTCTTCAGGATGAAGAAATCGCTAAAAAGGTATCGACCAGCACGTTTTCTCGACAGGAATCCAATAGAACAAGTCTAGGACATGCTTGAGACACCCCACCCCCTCAAAAATAAACAAACTAACCTGGTGGCAAACAGACCATTAACGTATATTTTTCCCTTTTTTTGCACAACTACACAAAATGTGCATTTTCCAATTTTGATAAAAAAAAAGTAAAAATAAATTTTTTATTTTGATAACTGCATGGATTTAGCTTTGAAATGGCCCAAAGTTTATGAAAAATGCTTAAACCATTGCAAATTTTTTATTTGCTTGCCAATATGTACCAAAACCACCAATATCCTTCAATTGTTAAGCAGTGTATTTACATGTCCATTGCTAGTGAACTTGCTAGCATACTTTGATTTTACTTTTTCTTTTTACTAGTTTTTATTATTATTTCCTGATAAACTAGTCATATTTTCTTAACCATTCACTAGTCTAGCTTTACTGAAGTAGCAGTTTCATAGCTGTTTCCTGTTTTCATTAGTCTCTCTAGGAGCGAGTTTACAATTCAGAGGTACAATTTTAACACTAGTTGTGTTTTTTTCCCATCTGGGAAAGGGGGTTACATTGGAAATTTTCAAAAAAAATTTCACTTTAACCGTAACTGATAAAGTTAAACTGCCCCACCCCATACTATTCTCGTCCCCATCCCACAAAACGTCTACCACCAAGATTTCATTCAATTCCGATGAACGGTTTGGCTTCTAGAGGCCCTTAAATCGGGTTACTTATTTTATGGTCACACTGTACACACTCTTATAAATTTTTAGGTAGAATTTGCATGTTAACCCATTACTGCCTGACGTCCCTTTTTAGGGACGTTTTTTAAAAATCCTCCTATTTCTTCAAAAATTGCTCCTTTCAATCAAAATTTGCACAGATGTATCTCTGATCTTCATAGAACATAAAAAACACAAGAAGAAAGCAGAATTTTAAAAAAATTTTCACTTTTTTTTAAAGTTGGAAGATAGAATTTTTCAGAAAAGTTCTTTTTTAAAAATTTTAAAAGAAAAAGCTAAAAAATCCTAGTTGTTATTTGAAAAAAATTTCAATGCCGATATATATTACTGTTTATACATTAAATCAGTTGGGGTGTTTTTTTATTTTTCCAATATATTTCATCTTGACCTTATTTTGGACCCTCGAAAAGCGTCCCTAAAAAGGGACGTCAGGCACGAATGCCCCCGTGGTTTTCCCCATAGTGAAATGCTAGTGTTTCCTTCATTTTTTCATAAAAATGCGTTCGATTCTAATGAAATGAATTAAATAACTGATACTTATAAAATTAATTTAATTTTAGCTAATAAATTTATTATTTTTGTTTATTTTTTTGGAAAATACTGTTATTTCTGCTAAATTAATGGAATAAAAAGTCTTTAATTTTAGGAATTAATTAATTTATTTAATTAAAAGGAATAAATTAATTATTTTACTATATTTATTACTTATGCAAATATATTCCGGTTATATTTTAATTAAAAGTTTAATAATTATTAGTTATAATGACCTTTTGTCATTAAAATTGCCAAAAAAGTCGCTTTTGTGATAAATTTTCGGCTTTTTTTCAAATTAGATGTCGCTAATCATTGTGTTCTATTCTGCAGATCAATCTATATCATCTGGCTTGCTAATGCACATCCCACTAATGCTTGATTTTTGGGGAGAAATTCGTGTTCCGCACAATTAAATTAAATAAAATGAAAAAAGTATGGGCATTTGAAAGACTTAAACTTCACAAATTGAGATATTCTGATGGATTTGAGGTGTGTAAAAGTAATTAATACTTAATATTAGGTAACATATAAACAAAGAATGCCTTTTTCTATTAAAAACCTTAATTAATTTGCAATTAACATATAGATTTGGGAGGAAAAACGTGTTTTAGAGCATAAAAAATGCTCAAATTACGTTAATTAGGGTTAATTTTACAGTTAATTGGATAAATAATTAATATTTTTGGCTCATATTCATGTTACAGTATGGTTCCGATTACTTTTGCTGCACTTAAAAAGGTAGAAGATGTTTTTGAGGCTTTAAAAAAGTTTTCTACCATGCGTTTACTATGGGGAAAAACAACGGGGGCATTCGTGCCTGACGTCCCTTTTTAGGGACGTTTTTTAATTTTGGTGTAGAAATTAAAATTTTAACCTGGAATTTTTTTTCACTATTTTTCCAGTTGTTTTGGGGCTATTTACTATGTTTTTACCAAATATTTAAGAAAAATAAAAAGTTGGGCATTAATGGGTTAATGTACTTAATTAATATGGAATATGGAGAAAATAGTGAATGATAGAGTTGCCAGTATAACTTATGGGGTCCTCCCCCTGAAAAGTTTTAGAAATTTGACCCTATAAAAACAGGGATTTAACTTTGATACATCTAGAATTTCAAATTTGTTTTTAATCAGAGTTCTGTCTTGTTTTTGCATATTTTAAATCATATTAAGGGTAACACCCCCTTGCTGGAGAAATATCACGGTGTTACTACCAATTAAAGAAAAGACTCGGAAATTTTCTTATTAACAAATACAGGGTGTTCCAAAAAAAGCCCCTAACTTTAAAAAATCATAGAAAATAAACTATTGGAGATAAAAATATGCCGTTCGCTGCATCTTTCTTCAAATGCCCGTAAATTTTTGTTCCCAAATTTTTGAAAAACCGTAGTTCTCACGTCAATTCATAGATGGAAGCACTGTTCCCTGGAGAAATTTAGGGAAAGTTATCCTCCAAATCCCTTTTTTGTTCGTCATAGGTTGGGGATAGAATCGATTCTAGAATCGAATGATAATAAAGTACTTTGAAATCGAACCTTGGTTTCCAGTAGACCGGAAGGATCTCAGAGAAATTTTTTTCGATTTCAGATCACGCGCATTGCAGATTATTCTATTGTAGGGAAAATGAATTAATATTGTTCTTGAGGGGGGGATCTGGTGTACAACTATGGATTTAATCGTCAATTGCGGATGAGATGATTCACAATTAATTCAATTGTAATTTTGAGAGAACCTACCATTAACAATTAAATCAATCTTAATTCTGAATGCCTCCATGACAATTAATTAGGCAATACTAGATCGCTTCGCAACTTCACCGGAGTGGTCTGCAGCTTTATTGGATCGCTTCGCAACTTTACCGGAGTTGACCACAACTTACCGGAAGTGGTTCGTAAGTCACCGGAAGTAGTACGCAAGTCACCGAAAGTGGTCTGCAACTTTACCGGAAGTGGTTCATAAGTCACCGGAAGTGGTCTGCAACTTTACCGGAAGTGGTTCATAAGTCACCGGAAGTGGTCCGCAACTTACCGGTAAGTATGGGTCACTTCCGGACCTATGGCACGGACTTACTTTCGGACTTGCGGACCATTTCCGTTGACTTGCGATCCACTTCCGGTAAGTTGCGGACCACTTCCGGTGACTTGCGAACCACTTCCGGTAAGTTACGGACCACTCCGCTTAAGTTGCGAAGCAATCCAATCAAGCTACGGACCACTCCAGTGAAGTTGCGAAGCGATCCAATAAAGCTACGGACCACTCCAGTGAGGTTGCGAAGCGATCCCAGTAAAACTGCGGACGACTCCGATAAAGTCGCGGACCCTTTCGTACGAACCCTGAGAATTTTCTTGCACGTCCCAGTCATTTAATCAATTAAATTATTATCAAATTATCACGCAAAAAGTACGAGTAGTTTCTATTGCGGGAAAGATGATGAAGTTGTGTAAAAGGTATTTTTATCAGATCCCTAGAACATTATTAATTCATTTCCCTCTACAATAGAATAATCTAAAGCGCGTGACCTGTAATCGAAAAAAAAACTCGCTGAGATCTCCCTTCCAATCTACTGGAAACCAAGGTTCGATTTCAAAGTACTTCATTATTACTCGGTTCTAGAATCGATTTTATCCCCAAATTTGATTTCCCTACGACGAACGTAAAAAGGATTTTTAGGATAACTTTCCCTAAATTTCTCGAGAGAACAGTGCTTCCATCTATGAATTGACGTGAGAACTACGGTTTTTCAAAAATTTGGGTACAAAAATTTACGGGCATTTGAAGAAAGGTGCAGCGAACGGCATATTTTTATCTCTAATAGTTTATTTTCTATGATTTTTTAAAGTTAGGGGCTTTTTTTGGAACACCCTGTAGAACTAAGATTAAATTAAGGTAATCCATAAAAAAAATTCTGGTGGATCAAGGATTTGGTTCTTTAAGAATTTTTAAAATCAAACTGAATCTCCTCAATGAAAATAATATTAAAAAGGATTGTGAATAATCGTGTTCAAATTACCTAAAGGGGGGTCTTCCCCCTGAAATTTTTGAAAATTTAGGTCTAAAAGGCAGGTTTTCAACTCGTTTTTGGTACACCTAATCCGAATTTTGAACATACATTTCCGAGAATTTAATACATTTTTTGGTAGGAATTTTTTTCGTTTTGACGAACTTACTATTATAAAAAGTTGTAAATATTACACTCCCAAGTACAGAAGGAGGTCTGGGGGTCCTCCCCAAGAAAACTTCTGGAAATTGGACCCTTAAGCCCCTGGATTAAATAAATGAATTATAATGCTGACAGGAGTTAATCTTGACAGGGGAGGTCTTCGGACACTTGGGAGGACATCTGCATAGTAAGATAGTCATTTCACGATGGAGAATGTGAATGGATTGACCCCATGCATATCGGGTTACATGATGCTCTGTTGGTATAATTTTTTGAGGATTTGGATAAAGCAAGTTTTGTGGGATTGCTGGTTTTGAATTTGCTTAAGATCTAATTTTTCTGAACTACTCTTAACTAAAAAAAGCTTTAAAATTATTTGGCCCATGTCACTGACCCCAGTGGTAGCACAAGGGGATCTAGCGTAATAAATTTTAGAAAATCCCGGACATTGGGACATTTTGATATTTTTTTGTTAAAAGGTAAAAGTGAGGACTGGAAAGGAAAAGTGTTCCCCCAGGACCCAAAAAGTTTCTCAAAATGAGTTAAAACCCTACTTTTACTTTTAGGAGTCAAATTTCGAATTTTTTTTCTGGGGGAGAACCCCCAGCGGTCCACAATTAAGAAACTTTGCGTGATACTTTTTAGGAAATAACCAATATTTTGACATTTTTTTGTCAGAAGGTAAAAGTGATGATCTGAAAAGTGCCCCTATTGGACTCAAAATGAGTTGAAACCCTACTTTTACTCGTCTAATTTCAAAAATTTTTCTGGGGGAGAACCCCCATTCCTCTTGCAGTACCGAAAATAAGGGATCTTGCGTGATACTTTTTAGAAAATTGCCAACATTTTCGAGGCACAAGTTTATAAACTGCTGATGGTTGGCGAGTTTCGGCTATTTGGTTCCATATTTAGAGGCCACATAATTTACTTAACATTAGTTGGGGTAACTATATAGTGTTTTTTATCGCTAAAAACTTGGCGCATCAGCAGTTCTAAACTTGCGCCCCCGATATTTTTTGCCCTCTATCAACCATCTACTCTGTTAAAAGATGAGTCCCCCCAAATATTTTTCTTCAATCTCAGCACTGCTCTGAGGTTAAATAGATGGTGTCGCTAGATCTAGATTCTAGGCTATACATAGCTACTTAAGGACAGTGGCGGCTCGATGGTTAAATTATAAGGGGTGCTGCTCCGGCGGTACCAAGTTGGCAACGTATTTTAAGCGCTATAATGCCAAATAATATTTCACAAAAACGTGAAAAGATAGGAACAATATAAAATTTCGATTTCACACTTAATAAGCATTCAAAAACTGTCACTTACCAATATTTAGCTGATTATTACGAATATGAAGAATCAGAGATGGAAGTCTATTTCATTTAGTATCTCAAAAGCAAATGAAACTAAAATCAACATTTCGAATTCAATTTTTTCATTTTAAAAAGAAATAAAAACTTGGCTACAAAAAATTAAACATAAATCTTTACTGACTTGCCGAAACATCAGAAAATATTTTGTTCTCTCTTCTCTCTCTGTTGAAAAAAAAAGCTATAAATAAGAAATTAAAACAGCTTTGGAGTGAGGAAAGCTAAAAAGCCAATGTGATTTATTAGTAGTAGAAATCGCTTATTTTTCTTCTTCCCTCAATTCTTCTTCTCTCAAGAGAAAAAGCTATCATTCTTTTGGTCGGGGCTGCTCTTTAGCAGCCCCTTTTCTCCTAAGAGATTCGCATGCTAAAATTCTTGATATTTTGATTTGATATGATAAAGCTAGTGTTTTATACCACGGTTGGTTTATCAGTGGGGGCTGATCGACCCGGAAAGAAATCTGTTGGCGAGACGGCATAGCAGGGAACAAAGTGTATATTTGGACGGCCAAAACGGCTAGTGGCGCGTGCGCTGTAGGTCTCGTGATTAAGTAGCAGTCTCGGCGCTTAGTGATGGAACCAATGGAACGCCAAGCCGTGAAAATTAGAGTAGAGTTTCGTTGAAAAAAAGCCGTCCAAATATACAGTGCCAGCAGAGAATTATTAATTGAAAAAGGATTATAAAGGACAAAAATTAAAGGGGGAAATAGATAATATTTTAACTATTGTAAAGCAAATAAAAATTGGAATTTCGGGAAATTTTGGTTGGGGGTTCTGCAGCCCCTTTGGACGAGCCGCCACGCCACTGCTTAAGGATGACGTCACGAGCTACTCTATCAAACCGTATCAAACGTGCTTTTATTTCCGCGGTGTAGAGCGCCATAAGTTGGTACAAATCCACAGTCCCATATTTAACTTTTAAAGCTATTATTTATAGCTCTGTACCGTATTATGTTTTAACACCTTTTTAGTTGTCTTTTTTAACCCTTTTTCGCCGATAGAAAACTTTAAAAAAAATCTGTCTTAATTGATATATCGATATTTCAGTAGGTTTCCGGGATTTTCCCCGTTTGAAGAGTCAAGGCTGAACTTGATCGTAACCGTGGTAGTACAGGCTGCGTCATTACGAAAAAGATCAAAAGAGCCGAAGTGACTGCAAGTTTCCATCTCCTGCCGTACGGGGGCGCCCTATACGGTGTAAGAAAAGTGTTTGTTTTCCATAGGATTACATTGTATGCATGTGCGTTTGTCGAAGTTTTGAAGGTTTAATAGTTGTTAAAATATCGTAATTCGATAAAGAAAAGATGGCGAATTGCTGTGTGCCTTATTGTACGTCTTACTATAAACGTACTAAGAAATTAAGAAAGATTAAAAGATTAACAGCCGTATTCACCATAAACTCTAACCCAAACTTGAGTTGATAACCGAAGAAAAAGTCGTTTTACTCTGAAAATCCAATTCACCATCGAAAAGTAACCACAGATTTCATTTTACTAACTCAAGTTAAAGTTATTTCAATAATTTCCCAATGAATCATTGTTATTATTTTTTTGATTGAAAAAGAAGATACAGGATTCCGATTGTATGAAAGAATTCTGGTTTTCTGCCTGGGACTTCGGAATCGAAAAGGTAAATACACTCAATATTAATTTAAAGATTCAATGAAAGCTTTCTTTCAGAAATAATATTTATTTGAATTGTTTTGTTTTCTTTTATATTAATCTTTAATAATTGTTCTTTTTTAAAGTACTATTGCATTAATTTCTATTAAAATCAATATTTTAAATTCTTATTCTCCTCTCGGCGATTTCTGTAAATTAATTTCTTCTGCATGAAACAAAATAGACGTTTTGTTTAGTTGACTTAAATGGAATTTATAAAAATTATATTCTTTTAATTTTATATGTAGATATTTATTAAATTCTTGTATTTATTTTGAATTTATATTATAATAATGACAATGCATATATAATGTTTATAACTAGGTTTTTTTAATTACCTTCCGTTTTGTTCCTGTAAAAAAGTAGGAAATTGATCCTCAAGAATGTACCTCTACCAGTAGCAAAATTATTTGAAATTCCCACTACTTTTTTTAGGAGCAAAACAGAAGTTAATTAAAAAACAACCCTCGTATATAAATATTGTAATCTTAATCACTTTTTAATTTTTGCTTGGTTTTATTTCTCGATTTTGTAATCACAATGCATTGTGATCACTAATGTATGTTTTTTTTTATTTTATATAGAATGCTGTTCCTTGAGATTACATAAAAGAAATATTGAAAATTAATTGAATTATGGCGACACAACTTCAGTGCCGACATGATGTTTACAGAATAAAAGCATAATATTGTGCAATGTGTCCATCGTTTTAACTTCCACTAAAATTGTCAAGTTGTTTTCTTCTATTAGTGAAAAAAAACATTCTGGTGGAAAAATGATGAATGATTTGTATGATTTGAGTTCAACTTGATTTGTATCAAGTTTTAATGAAAAAAAATTCTTAAAAAAAGTGATTGTATATACTGACAACTATTAATGTATAGAAGTTAAAAGGTTTTGTATGTTAACATATTGAACAGATGTGGTAATATTTTATAGAGTTATTTGAAAAAGAAGTTTCTCTTTTGCTTTATTGTTAAGAATTTTGTTGATTCATTTAAAATTTCAATTTATATTTTATTTTATTCCTTAAACTATTTATTGAATATATACTTTTGAATTTTTACAAGGCAAATACACTCCAGGTAAGTCTAAAATAGTGAAATAAAAAGTAATGTCTTTGTAAAATATGTCCTACTCAATGTTGTAGTAATTTCCGGTTATTGTCAATTGTCTTTTGAGTGAAATTTATTATAAATTTCTTTAAAAAGATTGTCAATTTAGAATATAAATTTACTGTCTAGGTTAATTAAACATTTTGATCTTGAAGAATAGCATAACTAGCATTATCAAACCTTCAGATTTTTATCACCATAAAATTTCTAGGACGAAATTATTGAATCTATATTTCTACATACTTTAATTATTAATTTAAATGAGTCAGAATTTTAAATTTTTAGACAGAATTTCACTTAAACTATTTCCTTGATCTTGTAGTACTATTTCAAAAATATAAATTATACTTGAAAGGGGAAATTTTATTTTAGTTCCCATACATATTTATAAATTGGATTACCTATTTTTGATTATCTATTTTTTAATTCTAAGTCGATGTTAAATTGTATTTTTTACCTTTTTTCAATTTACTCACAAGTGTTAATTTCAATTTACTCTTTCTTAAGTGTTTCATAATGGACAGTGATAAATAGTCAAGTAAAAATATACAAGAATTTTTTTGTATCCTGTGAAAAGTATAAACAAATTGTTTTAAACAAATCATTGGTTGAATTAATTTTTTTGTGCAATTTTAAAGGGCATAATTTTTGTGGATGAACTTAAGAGCCAGATATTTTTTTTGGTGAAATGTTTTTGAAAAAAAAAGCCAAAGTGTTTTCCACAAATTTTAAAAATTATGTTTGTGCAATGTTTGTAAATTGTAGTTAGAATGTGATTATATTTGATTTTCATGTTTCTAATTTGCTCTCTACATGTGATTAAACTTAAATAAAAAATTGTTTCATATCCAACGGGTTTTCATTCGTGTTTTTTCTCACAGAAATACTGACACCAGCTATTTTAATAGTAGTAATTACAGAATTGAAAATTTTACTTCCTTTCTCCCAAATACCTTTATTTAAGTGTCGATAGCTTTGCAAACATAGCAGCGAATCATTCCGTTTGTAATCATCGATGGAAAAACTCCTCAAAATTTCATGTGTTGTCATGATACATTGGATAAAAGAAAATAAAGAAATTTAAAAGAGAGAAAAGACTGCTTTATTGAATACTCTGACGAAGAATTTCAGAAAAGAATTCGACTAACTAAAGACAGTGTAGTGGAGCTTACACTTCTGATACACGATAAATTAATTTTCCCATACGACAAGAACAATTGTGCTGTCCATTTAAAAATAAATTTCAAGTTCATAAAATATTTTTAATCTAGCTTTTTCTTATGGATTCCGATCCTGTGTGTAATAACAACCTATACACACCTTTATTATTATAGATTAAAAATATTGATTTATTAAATATTTGTACTATTTCAAATAATTTTCTTTTGTTATTTATCAAGTTTTATGCAAGAAAAAGGTTTTGGGCGGGTATGTAGGTTTTGTATGTAGGGCGGGTATGTAGTAAAGGTTTTGGATTAATGTATCAATTTTGTTAACACAAAAAATGTCCAAAATAGTGTATTTGGTTCCTAAAATGTATTGTATAAGAAATGGTATATTAAAATTATTTTAAAAATTATGTATAGTGTTAATGAAATTCTTTTAAAGACACTAAAAGCTGTGAAAACTAATGGAGCCTTTTTAGTTTGCACTGTAAGAGTTTGAAATATGTGTGGAATAATATGTTTTTAATCTTTGTTGTATAGCAAAATGATAAAAATGATAGTTTTTAATGGAATATTGATATCTGAACTTTTGGCTACTTATTAAGGTAAGTTTTGTTTTTAAAGTAATTTTAAGTAAGACAATCAAGATTCCATGCAACTTAAATATTTTGAAACTATGGAGGAGGGAAATCCTTAGTTTTTCTTGATTTAAAAAAGGTGGGGGGGGGGGTTCAGCAAAATATTACCAATGGTAGTTAACTGTTGTTGATCTAATTCAGCCTTTCCAGGAGAATAAATAAAGAACATTCATAAACATTTAATACTGAGAATTAATATTTTATAACTATGATAATATTTATTAACAATCTATAAATGAAAAGTAAAATAAGTTTTTGTGTATCTTTTTTAGCACTAATTAATAAAAATTGGAAATAACTTATCAGTTGTTATAATAATGTATAAGACAATATATTTGTATCAAAACTTTTGTTTTTGTTAGGTGTTAATCAAAAGAATTTCTTTACTTCAAGTAAAGAAATTCTTAAAGAATTCTTTAAAAAAAATTCTTAAAAAGAATTCTCAAAGAAAAAGTTTAAAACGAATCTAGTTCTTTCAATTTTCTCATTCAGGAAAATTCTCATAACGTAATAAAATTAATGTAATTGGGTGATATTAATGGAACTGTAATTAATAAGGTTTTTTTAATTATAAACATTTGCTTGGCAGCATTTGAGAATTCACTAATATAATATATGTGAACTAGCTGTTACGACCCGGCAAAGCCGGGTCTTACAGCTAGGCTAGCCTTTTATGCGAGCTTCCCTCGTTACTACTTCAAGTTCCTATTAATTATACATTAAATAAGAAGTTTTGCATGATTTTTTTAAGTTACTCCATCCAAAAATTAAAGCGTTCGCGGGCAGTCCGTGGCCGGCGTAATCGGATAACCGGTATTAACGTAGCTTCATTACATAAAACAGCTAATAAATACAGCGCCATCATATAGATGGCGCTATATTTATCGCTTATCTCCTAGACAGGTATCATATTCAAATAAGTCACTCAATTTCGGCTGACCACCACCGAGCTGATTTGGGCAAATTTATTCTTAAGGGGGTATTCTAGTGTAGAATTTCAAAAAAATCGATTTTTTTTTTATTTTATATTTTCAAAGTTTAACTATTTAAGAATATGTCTACGAGAGGATTTTTGAAAATTTAAATTATTTTCGGAGCTATAGACATTTTACTGACCCGGCCTCCAAAGTGGTTCGGTTGCAGAGTTGGGCACTCACGCGAATGAAAATTTATTCGTCAATCGTACGAATAAATTCAGCTTCGAATAAATCAATTGCGAATAAAGTTATCTGTCACCGGCGATTGAATTTTTATTCGCAATTGAAAATTCATTCGCAACTAACTTTATTCGTGGATGACGAATAATTATTCAATTGCGAATAATTTCACCAGACAAATAAATTAATTACAGAAGGTACATATAGGGGTGCAAAAAAATTCTCAGGGTTGGTACGGAAGGGTCCACAACTTTACCGGAGTGGTCCGTAAATTTACGGAAGTGGTTCGTAAGTGACCGGAAGTTGCCCGAATTCAACCGGAAGTGGTCTAAATTTAACCGGAAATGGTCCATCTTTAACCGGAAGTGATCCGTATTAACATGAAATGTTCCACAACTTACCGGAAGTGGCTCGTAAGTTACCGGAAGTGGTCCGCAACAAACCGGAAGTGGTTCGTAAGTAACCGGAAGTGGTCCGCAACATACCGGAAGTGGTTCGTAAGTCACCAGAAGTGGTCCACAACTTACCGGAAGTGGTTCGTAAGTCACCGGAAGTGGTCCGTATTTAAACGGAAATGACCCGTATTTAACCGGAAATGGTTCATCTTTAACCGGAAGTGATCCGTATTAACAGGAAATGTTCTGCAACTTACCGGAAGTGGTCCGCATTTAACCGGAAGTGGCCCGTATTTAACCAGAAATGCTTCATACTTAACCGAAAGTGGTCCGTATTTAACCGGAAATGGTCCATCTCTAACCGGAAGTGATCTGTATTAACAGGAAAGAAGGTCTGATGTATGAAGCAGGAATGGCAGATTGAATAAAAGTAAGTATAATATATCATTTCATGACTTTGACAGCGAAAAACTTTACGCGAAACTTTAAATGCGTTTTTCTCAGAACAGACTTTTTCAATATATTTGTCACGATTTCTCGAGTTCTACTGGACCGATTCACTTGAAATTTTCAGAGAATCTTCTTTATAGACCTCTCAAGAATTGGAACTAGCCTCATCCCCAAATTTCAATTTTGACTATTTTTAAAAAATTCGAGAAACTCAAAAAAGTGGTAAAAAAAATCGTTTTTTTTTCAAACAGTCGCCATTTTGTCAAAAAAAATTTTTTTCACTCATCGCTAGTTCTGATTCTTGCGACATCATTGCAGATTAATAATCTTTTTTATTTTTTCATTTCAGATGACTAGGAGGGTTGAAATCATGTCAAAACTCATCTGCCAATTTTTTGACGCCCCCCACTTCTTCGGCTGCCAGTTTTTTAAATTTTTGACTTTTTTTTTTTTTAAATTTTTTTCTGTACTCTTGAAACATTAATAAATAACTGATAAAAAAATGGATACAAAAATATTGATTGATTTTTTTTACGACACTTTAAAAATTACCTAAAATTCATGTCTCTACACTAGAATACCCCCTTAAATCAAATCTTACTACCCTTATATAAACTCATTTTAAATGGCATTCTCCCCAAACATTCCATTATTAAATTATTTTTCTGATTATTGCGAGATGGCATCATAGTGTGCGAGCGTTCCAGAATCAGTGAGTCAGTGAGTGACGTGGGCTTTTATATGAGAGATAAATAAATAAATAAATAAAAGACAAGACCCAGTTGAAAGAATATATGAGAAAAATTATTCCCTGAAAAACTGTATTTGTATGGAATAAAAAAATAAGTTTATGTACACACAACAAATTTTAACCAGAACACATAGCTAATGAAAAACTTTTGATAATTGTAGAGATTTGAGTCGGAGATTTTGTACATGATTAAATTCACTAATTAGCGTTGATAAACCCTCTAAAAAAATTCTTAAAAGTCTGCTGACTATGTAACAAAAAAAATCTTGTACTTGACTCTTACATAGGTCTATAATTAATCTTGGTAAAATATTTTTATTTTCTTTCAGAATCTATATTTGGATATAAATATATTTGTAATAAATTAACCTCCCACCAGAAAAAAATCGATTAGAATGTTATAGAGATTTTAATTATTTCAACTTTTATACATTTTCAGTAACATTGAAGCTCCTCGTTGCCTCAAAAAATCCCTTCTTTTACAAGCAAAACCAACTGAACTGCAAAGGCACTGTATATTTGCACGGCTATTTTTCAACTAAACTCTACTATAACTTCCACGGCTAGGCGTACCATTGGTTCCATCACTAAGCGCCGAGACTGCTACGTCATCACGAGACCTACAGCGCATGCGCCACTGGCCGTTTTGGCCGTCCAAATATACACTTCGAACTGCAAAACCTTAAAGCGTGCCATTATTTCTCTGCATTGTTTACAGAGGGCGCTGCTAACGGTGTAAGGAAGTTTCCCCTGGATTTTGCCGTAGTGAACAAGCCTGAGAGACACAGTTAACTGTTGTTGTTGATCTAGTTCAGCCTTGGAAGAGTTTACTGCGTGCGTGCGCTTCCTCGGTGTTTGTGTTATTTGTGTTAAGTTTCGATTCGCCGTTAGCGTTTGTTTGGGTATTTATACATTCTTTGTTTATACCTTTGTACTGAGATCAAGCACACAAGCTGGAGAATATATGTGACCAATCCATCTATACATACCCATTAGGTGTCTGAATGTCTCTGTCTTCAGTACATAGAGCGTAGAATTTAGAGGAGCGTTTGAAATTTATATTAATCAACGTCCCGAAATGGTCGTCCCTCCCGTTTGGATGTTCATTATTGCTGGTGCTGCAGCTGCTGTGGTTGTTTCAGTCGGGCTTTTAGCGTATGAAGAATACCAAAAGACCAAGGTCAGAGTCCCACAGAGAAGAAAACCAAGGTACCCGTGTACAATTTGCACTGAAGCGAACGCTACAGTAAAATTTTTACCATGCGGACACATGCTCATGTGTCGATCTTGCTTTCGAGAGTTTTCGAAAGAAAAAGAAAGGTGTGAGAGATGTCCTCATATTATGTGTAGGGCACCTATCAATGACATCAAATACTGTCCTGAATTTGCATAGCGATGGAACATTTTTGAATTGAAAACATCGTTTGGCACAGCTTCGATAAAAGTCGACCAGCTGCCATATTAACCCACAGCTCAAATTATATCTATATGATTGTGTGTCATCATTTGAACTGTGGGTAAGCATGGCGGCTGGTCGACTCTTATCGAAGGTGTGACTAGTTTTTATTACTCTGCTTTGCATTTTTGATAGAAAGTTTTATAATGAACTTTTTTTCCTTTTATATTTGAAACCACTTTAATTAATGCATAGATAAATCTGATTCATATAATTGGTAAATTGGCTCAAATCTAGAAGTGGGTTCAAACGCCAAGCGAAGTAGTAGCGCCAAAGTGTGCCTAGTATCAAAGTGAAGTTGGCGACTAAAAATTTGCCTAGAGGTGCCAACCCAAACCCACTTCAACAGGGTTCCCACGGGTCAGGGAATTGAAATTTCACCTAAAAAGTCAGGGAAAATTGCTAATTTTGGCCCAAAACCTGGAAAATCGTAAAAAATACCTGGAATATGAAACTTTCTAATTGTCTTGGATCTAGTAATAAGTTTAACTTAAGCATTTAAAGTTACGTTTAGATAGAGATAATTCAATAATTAAAACCATTAAATTAAAAGATTTAATGATGATTTTTAATCACCTTAAAATGTTAATTATTTGATAAATCTGACCTTTTAATTTTTTTGGTAAAAAAAAACATTTGGTTTAAACGCCAACCCTAATTATCACGCCTGAAAAGTTATGGAATTGGTTGCAATTTTCAAAATTTCGCCAAGCATGAAATATGTGTTAAAATTTTATGGAGATTTTTTATTTTGACAGTTGATTTTTTTATGGGGGACAGTGTTCAGAACAAGTGGAGTTTATATACCTGGCTAATCCCAAAGTTATGTTTTTGCCTTGTATTGGAGAAAAAACACTTAGACTTCCATACAACTGAGTAATTCCAAGATGTACTGCCATTCATGACATTTGGACCAGATTCTATGGAGTATCTAAAAGTACAAACTGATCTATAAGGCATCAAAGTGAACCTTTTTCTTTTTCATTTATAGTTGCTCTCTGTCACAAACATTTTCTTCATGAAAAGTAGGTACTCTTTGTGAAGTTTTGGTAATTGCTCAATTATAGCCCATTCTGTGCTGTTCTACTTGATATGCTCTGTGATATTAGGTAATTAAGCAATTTGAAACTATAACAGACATCTTTGTTCCAAAATTACCTAAATCCTCAGCAATACAATTTTTAAAGATCTTCAGAGGATTTTGATCTGACTGTATACTGCTTTCATAATCCCAAAAGGAACAATATAGGTACAATGACAAAAAAAGATTTACTGACAGGGTAATTAAGGGCTTCTTAAAAACATGTATTATCCACTTCAGCCGTGTAGAAAAAACGCTAGAATTATGCAACTATGTTGGAGACAGCTTAGTCTATTTTGCTGCAAAATTACAGTGAACCAATTTTTATTTGCACTTTTTATAACATTAATTTTTTAATCTATCTGAGTTCAATAAGTTCAGTGGTATTTTTTAATTCAGCAATTGCTTTAATAAAAAAAGAGGGTGAGCTGATTATCTTTGAGAATAAGCAATTCGTTGGGCAACTATTTTTTAATTTGTATTAATTTGCTGTCAATAACATTTCATGGTTGCTTGCTAAATAAACTTTTTATCTCTGACAGCTATTTAGGTGGTTTATTATTTTATTTGTAGCTGTAATGTTATCCTTCACCCTCTCAAAAATGTAAATACTTATGATGCCCAGAAATATAACTCTTATTTTCAAAACATTCAATTTTAATTGCAAGAGAGAGATAAAATACTTTTCGTTACATGATATTATTATAACATCTTTGGGTTCTTAAGTATTATCCCCTCAATTGTCAGTTTCAGCATTGCATTGAGCTTCGGTTATGCTTTTATTTTTGTTTCAAGCAGCTTAGTCGATGAGACCATAAAAAAGTGTCCGCTGAAACCCACAAAAAATGTTTCTTCAGAGCTCTCTATTTCAATTTATAGTTGCAGAAAGTATTGTTGACAATATAGTGATGATTATCTCCACAAATTAAACAGTTGAAAGTCATTGGCATGATTATAGTAATTTGCTTTATTTTTTAATGTGCTCAATTTTCAATTTATTTTAGAAATTTTGTTTTGTTTGATAGTACCTAACTTTTTTATGATCTTGTGGAAATTATTGTGATTCATAGGCAATTATTTTTTACAAGGTAAAACTCTTAAAATGCTATTTTAGTACACACCTACTGCTGAAAGAACAACTCTGCAAGTTATGGCGACACAGTACCCTAAGATATTTTTTTTAGTTTTTAATATTACAATTTTGATTTTAATTGCATATTTAGTGGGCTAATATGGTATACCCATTCCCCAAAAAAAAGTTGGATTTTAATAATCAGAATTTTAAAAATTTATATTTTTCAAAATTTTTGACCATTTTTTAACCCTAAAAGGCTTTTTTAATTATCTTATCAGGGGTTCATCCAGAATTTTTTGCCAGGGGCCGTTTTTGGGAATTTTGTGAAAAACGGAATTGAATTTTGTGAAAAATGGAAATGAATTTTGTGAAAAATAATTTTTCATTCTAAAATAAGGTCCTATTTCTGTAAATATATCATTTTTCTTAATAAAATTGCACTTACGGAGTGCATATAGCTTGATTAAAGTCCGTTTTTGGGAACCGGAATTTTGTGAAGGGCCTGTTTTTGAGGATCGGAATTTTGTGAAGTGGCCGTTTTTGAGGGTCGGAATTTTATGAAAGGGCCGTTTTTGAGAGTCGGGATTTTGTGAAGGGGCCGTTTTCGTCCCCAATTTCTTTCTAGATGCACCCCTGATTATGCATATTTTTAATTTTTTTTTTCATTTATTGGTTCATTATATCATACTTCATAAAACTGTGCATGGGTTTCTTTCTATCAATATATTATTACTTTATTTTCTAGAATTTTTTGTAGTAAAACCCCCCAAAAAACCGGAAAAATTCATCATTTTTGACTTTCAAATTTTTTTTTAAAATCTAACCTTGTTAGAGCTAAACCCATGCACAGTTCTATAATACATATATTTCAGACAAATTTTCAGACTTATATTTAATGTACATAAAATCCTTAGGGTTTCAAAATATTGCAAATACACTAAAATACAACGTGGAGAAAATTCAACTTAAAATTTCGTTTCTTCATAGAAAACCCTCATCATCGCATCTGAAAAATGTAAATAACTTCATAAATTATTAAGATAGAGCTCTGAAATTTTGAAGACACATTCAGAAAGATCCATGGTATGAATTAAGCCAATAAAATGTTTTTTGATATTTTGATGATTTTTTGGGTACTGTGTCGCCTTAACTATCTTAGTGTATTGTGATATTTTACTACTGTGCCACATTACAAAAGGTATGATATTAAAATAGAACCTTGATGGAGCAACTATTTTGGGGACCAACAATTTAGGGTTTTTAAATAAGAAGAATTATAACGAATAAAATTATTGCTGTGATAAACAAACAATACTTTTCTTACCAGTCATTATAACATACAGGTCGCTAAATCAGGGTTGTTGTAAATAGTTTTTACTGCACTTAATACTATAAACTAGCATAGGTGGATTTACAAGGGGGTGGAGGTTAGTAATAGCCCTTAACTTTTCTGAGAATGCAATTTTAATGATGAAGGATGTTTCTGTTGCAATTAGGGGCATTATCCCTCTTTTCTGTAAGTCTCTAACTTGCCCTTAGGAGCTTCCCTTGGAAACTAGGGGTTTTAACCTCTGGATTAAACTTGAAATTTTATAAGAATTGTTATTTATAAGACACTAGTGCTGACACGCGACGCTCGGGTTTCAGTTTTTAAATAAATATCATCTAGTGCGTTACCAGATGGGCTACGCCAGTCCATTTTTAAAAATTTAATCTGGTGTGTTACAGATGGGCTTCACCAGTCTAAATGTGGAAATAGTTAAATAAAGGATCCATTTTTATGTTTATGCTACAACAGTGGATTTTAAACTACAACAATCAATTTCAATCTACAACAATCGATAATATGCCTGCAACAATTAAAGTTACATCTTCTCTTATTATATTTACAACAATGGGGGTTTCCATGAAGATAAGCATTAAATATGGGTTTTTAAGCATAAAATGGACCAAAAAAGTTATTAGGACGCTTCGATCAGACAAACATTGATTTTTATATATAGGGGAGAGTGCTGTACCTAAGGACGGTTTTACCTTCAGCCACCGCATTTTAAAATTCGGGAAAAAATGGAAATTTGAATTTGTGGTTGAATTTGAATGTAAACAGATGCTATCTAGTTGCTAACGTGAAATCAGCTCTTTAAAATAATATTTATATTTAATATAATAAGTTTGCTGTTTTAAATATTTATATTTAATATAGTAAGTTTGCTGGGAAAAAATGGAAATTTGAATTTGTGGTTGAATTTGAATGTAAACAGTAAACAGATGCTATCTAGTTGCTAACGTGAAATCAGCTCTTTAAAATAATATTTATATTTAATATAATAAGTTTGCTGTTTTTAGGTGCTCAAAGTTTTTTTTAGTGCATCACTACATTAATATTTTTCTTCCCCTTAAATTATAATACGATAAAATGAGATATAAGGGGCGAATCCCCAAGATTTTGACTTTTTATTTTTGATATTAGAAATTGCCAGACCTCAATTCTTTTACTTTTTATAGAACTTTAAATGCAGAAACACCTGGTGTTGTACCTTCGGACACCATACGTGTTGTACCTACGGACACGTTCTTGTGGGTGTCTGTTGCGAATCGGCGTTTTTGAATCAGGTTTCATAAAAGTGAATGCATTTTAATGCATATTAAATTAATTCTAAGTCGTTATCTATTTGTCGGTGATTATTTTCAAGGGATTTTCAGATGAAAAATCAAATATCTTGTGATCTAAACTACCTTTTAAACTTTTTGATTTTATATTGCATTTAATGTAAAATATGGTATAAAATCTTAAGCACCCTATCGCATTTAAGTATGATGACTACAAAAAACTTAAAATTTCCACAGAAGAAGATTTGCGAAAGTTATTACGACCAAATGTTTGCTGCACAACTAAGGGAATGTACCCATACTACGTGACCCATTTTTTGCCATTTTTGAACCCCCTCCCCCCCCTTGGTGACCATCCGTAGCAGGGGGGGATTTGGGGATATATCCCCCCCCCGAAACTCAGGAAATTTCCTTTTTGACCATAGAAAACCACTAAAAATACCCCATATCCCCTCCCGAAATATCAACATCCCCCCCCGAAATTTTTTTCTGGCTACGCCACTGATCCGTAGTATATGCCAAGACCCCCCTCCCCCTCTAGTTGTCACGTAGTAATTCATAAATACGGTTTGTCATCATTTTTTGCAAACAGATAGTTTAAAAAAATTAATTTTGCTTAATTTGTCTAATTTTAATAATTAATTTGGCTTTATTAGTCTTAATTTGGCAAATTTCAATAATTAATTTGGCTTAATTTTGTCGTATTGACTAGAAAAAATCGACTACGTGACGAAACCCTCAGCCCCCCCCTCCCCCCTGTGACCGAGCGTGGTATTTTGAAGAACCCCCTCCCTCCCATAAATGGGTCACGTGGTATGGGTACGTTCCCTAAGTGTCGATCGAATTGTTTTTATGGATCATTGAAGTGATCAGATCTATCAGCATGATTGATGAAACTATTACCTCAAACTTCGATCTGAAAATCCTATGTGATTTATGTATTTTTGGTAAAAGATCAAGACTTTTTATCAATCATCAATTTCTTTTTTAAGGGTGTCCATAGGTAGAGCACGTTGTTGTACCTATGGACACAAATTTCGTCTAGTTATTAAAATGAATTAAAAATCCAATTTTAAAGATTTTAGCTAATAAAAAATATCCTCCTACTCACAAAGGTTAGGACTATAGTTTTTTTGGGCACTTTAAATGTTAAAAATATGATTTTACCTGTCTTAGAAAAATCCAAACGTGATTTTTGTCCATAGGTACAACACTCTCCCCTATATATGTTACAGTTAATGTCCGAAATTCGGTAATGTTCAGAAAAACTAAGGTAAAATGAGAATTACCTAAGGTAAAGTACAAAATATTTCATACTTTACCTAGGTATTCCGAACATTCCCAGATTATGAACATTAACTGTAACATATACGTATATAGATTTGTCTTTTGTTAGCCATAATTCAATCATTTTTTTGCTGTGTCCAACATGGGTATGACAAGGTTCCATTGGCAGGTGTGGGCTCAATACTGGCTTATTTTATATATTTTAAATTATTTATTCATTATTAATTTTTTAGACATGATATAATTTTTATACATTACTAATAGCTCTTATCCCGGAGAAGTTATGGGGCTTACACCACTGCTGTAAAAAAGACATCAGCGACATTTTCTGTAACGATATTTCTCCCAAAAGATGGCGTTGCCAGCGAGAGCGGGAAAAGCGACAGGTTTTTTGATCGCTCGGCGGGAAAAGCGACTCCCTCTGAATCGCTTTCAGCCGCAGGAATGGCGGCCCGGATTTTCCTTCACATTCCTTGTGCTTTTCCTAGTCCCTTTCTATGTGACTTTATGTCAAACAGAATATTGAAATTTTCATTTGAAAACAAAAAATCAAGCCTATGTATTCACAAGTAGCCTAAATAATTAACTGAGGCTGATAAAAAATATTTTTGGCTGTTGAAGAACTGATGAATTTTCTCATTTGAACTAGATGGCAGCACATGTTCTGCAACTACGATTTCATTACTCCTCAATTAATCGGAACGCTCTGGTCAACTCTGGTTATGCAAGCGAGTTCACAGGACGTACTAGGCGATTTCTCAGCTTGGTCTACGATTGGCTGAATGGTATGACGTTGGGATAAAAGTGATAAGTTACGCCCTGAAATTGACCAATCACGATTCGAGTTGGTAATCGCCTAGTACGTCCTGTGAACTTGCGTTATGCAACAGCCTTTGAATTTCAAGGAAGCACGATATTGATATTAGAAGATAATTTTTGCATTTCTATTAGAGAAATCAAGTCAACCCAGATCTCCCGCCGGCTCAAGAAAATGGCCGCCAGTGATCGTAATTACGTCGCTGATGTCGTAGCGATTTTTTCCCAGCGATAGTTTTCGAGGCTTCCTATTGGTGCTTTTGAAAAAATTTTCGTCGCTGTTACATCAAACCGAAAATGTCGCTTTTACAGTAGTGCTGTAAATCCCCCATTATTCAGCTGGTAGGACTGTATTACTGGATTTATTTAGTTGTTTATTATTAATTAGCAGCCAGAAAAGCTCCTGAAGGGGATATTAATATACCTATTTATTTTCAATATTCAGAACAGGAAAATTTCTGGGAAAGGATGTTTCCTTGTCCTCCCTTGGTTAGCCACTCCTGCCTTGAAGAATTTTTATTAGTCATCAACAGAAAATAATTTGTGTGGGTCTTTTGCTTTTTTTTTTCATTTATAGATCTTGCAATTTCGTTGGCAGGTTTTTTAGCATATTTATTGTATTTTTGATGCAATGTTTGTATGATGAAATTCAATTAACTATGTATATGTTTTATTTTATTTTTTAAATTTAAAATCAACTGGAGATACCTGGTTGAAATGCATTTAGACTTTTTATATCATTTAATACTTTTATCTTGTTTTTTGGGAAAATCATTTTAAATCTGTAAAAATTTTATTGAGTTTTTTGTGTGTTTGAATAAAAATGTAGTTTTGGTTGCACTTCAACTTTTTAATTGAAACATCTAAGCACTTTCTGTTCTGGAAGGAGGACGTGACTATGCAATCAAGGAAATATTTTTCTGTGTAAAAATTTGGTCACAATGGATAATTGCAGTGAATTTTTTTTAATATCTTAATGTGTTCAGAAATCAGAATGGCTTAAAACCCCCAAAAAACATTTTAATTTACCTTTCTAAGCCCTAAATTTCAAGTTATTTTCAATTAAAAATAGCTTATTTTCAGTCAGCTGAAATAGAGTTGCCCCCGCTTGGAAGGACTGCTAGTTTTTTTACTGCCTAGTGCTAGTGTTTCGATGAAAAAGGTGTTTCCCACATTTCCAAGAGACACATGTGACGTCACATTGTTAGGAGCTTTCTGTATTAAAATATGTCATAATTACCTTTAAAAAAAAGTTTGTGTTAAAAGACAAGCGTATTTTTGGAATCGGTAGATAATTTTTAACAGATTAAAATTGAATATTTAGAATTTAAGAGATGCTGCAATTCTCCATTGTCAGTGCAGTGGCGGATCCAGCAGGGGGGCCATGGCCCCCCCGAGAAAATTTCAAAAATAGTTAAAAACCCTTTTTTCAGAGCTAAAATTTGAAAAAAAAAATTCCTTGTAATTCATGCAGTGTCTGACAAGAATAAAAACAACGCAAGGGGGGGCCATGCTCATCCCGAGAAAAATTCCAAAATAGTTAAAACCCCTTTCGAGAGCTAAAACTCAAAAAATGTTCCCCTTATAATTCATGCGAAGTCTTAATTCTTAGGTATGGTACGTTGCTCAATAGCCAGTGGCGGATCTATGGAGCTGGCTATAGGGGCTATGGCCCCCCAGGGGACTTAAGTTCAGACTAGATAAAATTGAAGTTTTTCAAACAAATTTTTGAAAAATTTTAAACCTTTTCAAAAAAATTTTGTAGCTCTTTTACATTTCAAACGGCCCAAAGAGCTTTATTTCATAATCATTAGCCCCTTCTAAGATCTTAGGCCCCTGAAAATTTGTAGAATCAATGCACAATTATAGGGAAAGTGGGTTTTTGCTCTTTACATTTTTGTAGACTATTATGTCACTAATATTTAAGGAGTTTAAGAGTTTTAGCCCCTACAAAGCATTTAGTCCCCTGCATGTTTGTAGAATTAATTTGCAATTTAAAGGATTCAGTGAGCCCCTTCGAAATATATATTAGCCCATTTCATGATCTTAAGCCCCCTACAAAACATTAGCCTATTTCATGATCTTTATCTCCTATAAAGCATTAGTCCCCTTGTATTTTTATATATTTGGTTCACATCAACTTGATGAGCTTTTAGCCCCCTCCAAGATAGATGAGCTTTAGCCCTCTCTGCTCTTTTATAAAGATGTAATTCATAACTTCAAAGAAAAAAGTTGTAATGTGCTTTAACCACTACAAAATCTTTAGCTTCCCTGCATTTTTATAGATTCGATTCACAATTTAAATGGAACAATGAGCTTTAGCCTTCTTGCGTTTTTAATTTAAAAAGCTTTAGCTCGTTACCGATTTATAGTCCCCTATACTTTAGTTTTTGCAGATTCGATTCACAATTTAAAGGGGCCTCTCAGTTTTAGCCCCTATAAAAAATTAGCCTGTTCACAATTCAATGAGCTTTAGCTTAAACTCAGCATTAGCCCCCTCCACTAGTAGATTCAGGGGGGGGGCTCGGGCTAGGGGGCTCAAGCCCCCCTAAAAAAAATGAAAAGTTTTACTCTATATAATAGGACATTTTATGCACCAAAATGAGTTAATCCTGTTTTTTTAAGGTCAAATTTTTGAAAATTTTCTGGGGGAGGACCCCCCTGCCCATTGTAACCCTGTTATTACAACTATAATATGCGAAGTTTGTGTCAAAACGCAAAACATTTGGTAAAAAATCTAGAAGTGTGTTCGGGTTGGCGCCTCTTGGTGAATTTTTAGTCGACAACTTTACTTAGATACTTTTGGCGCTACTACTTCACTTGGCGTTTGAAACCACTTCTAGATTTAAGCCAAAAATCTATATCCGAAATTCTGATGAGGTGTACCAAAAAGAGTTGAAAAAGTGGGGTTTTTGACCTAAATTTCCAAAAATTTTCTGGGGGGGAAAATTTTCAAATGGCCCCCCCCCCGAAAATTTGGTCTGGATCCGCCCCTGTGTCAGTGTCACTGATATTTTAGAGCAGGGGTTTCAAACGTATAAGTACTTCAGGCTAATAATGGGCCATCCATAAATTATGCTATAATTTTTTTAAACACTAGGGGGCTACCGCCCCCTGCTCGCTATCGCTCGCCAACCCCCGTTAACTGCTGACGCAATAACTTTTGGACCGCTTCACAATTCCCCACAAAACCCAGCTCACTGCACTTACTCTATAAAACATTCTTAACACAGGGGTAGTACTTCTCCGTGGTATTCTTTCAAAAATGGCGAATATTTATTCAGTGGTAGAATTTTATCATTTCCCTTATGGTAACATGAATTGGCGGATCGCTTTATAATTCCAAGAAAGGTTCATATATAGTTCCCGCTAAATGTAAACCTTCCCTTAATGTTTCAGTGCTTCCCTTAATGTATCTGTGAAAAACACATTACCTTAGGGAAATGGGTTAAAAAAATTTTACATTGCTCTGTTGTTAATTTTCTTGGGGTTGAATTCCGTTATAGTTCCCGCTAAATATCACTAATCTCTTTTGGACACTATAATGTATAAATATTGCTAAATTGTTTCAAATTCATAGATTAAAGTGTTTAATTAGATCTATAACTATTCAGTTTATCATTAAAAATTAGAAAAATTGGTTTACATTTGAATATTGAGCGTTCGAAAGAGATTGGCGATATTTAGCGGGAACTACAACGGAATTGAACCCCAAGAAAATTAACAACAAAGCAATGTAAACATTCTTTTACCCATTTCCCTAAGGTAATGTTTTTTCACAGATACATTAAGGGAAGCATTGAAATATCTCAGGAATAAATTTAACTTTCTTAAAATTTGTAATGATTGACTGTTAAAAATGTAGTAATTATCTTAAACATCGCGAAAATTTAGAATTTTATCTTCATGAGAAACAAACTTCGAAGTTGTGTCATTTTCATAGCAACGACACCGAATGTCAAGACTTCCAACATTTTCATCCTTATTTCTAAAACATTCACCCATGTTATTTAGTTGTTTGCGTTTTGTCATTATGAAATAAAGAGTTACATTTTACTACCTTAAAAAACATACTTGCAAAAGGATATAAAAAATAAATGCAAAATTCAAAATTTCCGAAAGCGAGTGTATATTTTATTGTAAATATAGTAATGATTAGGTTGCCACAACTACAAAGATAAATATAAAAATATTAATTTGTTATTTAAAAAATAAATTAATTATATATATAAGTTTAAAATATAATGAAAACCGTTTGAACAACAATTAAACCCTTTGTGAACAACAAAAATATAAATATTGTTAAAAATAACACAAAATATATTTTTTAAATTCGTGTTATAAATAGAAATATGATTATTTAATCTATTTGAATATTAAAAAACCAGTGAAATATGTTTTCAATTGTTTTAAAATTCATAGTTTCTTGCTTTGTAACTGCGACCTTATCCGAAATCTAAAAAAATGGAAATATTTTAAAATTGAGATTTTTTTTAGAAATTCTAAAGGCACTTTGCACATCCTCAAAAGAATCCGGACAGTTTGATATCAAATATGTGTTATACGGATCAGTAATTAAAAAGCCTTCCTCTGGAAACAGTTCACCAAAAACTTTTTTTTAGAATAGAGAGATTTGTCTCAAACACTCTTATATTTACATAAAAACTTCCAAAATGTCATATATTATATGCACCTATTAGTTAATGATTAAATTAGTAAATGTAGGTTTCTTCCAAACTATGAAAAAAATGCTATTAAATAATTTGAAAAAAAAAACCTTTAATAAACAATATTTACTTTGTAGTCTAAAATTTAATTAAATACTCAAAACTGTTATAAATACCTATTGCATGCATGTATTAAATTATTCCAGTAATTTTAAATTAATTTCTTCCTAACAGAAAAGTAGTTTTGAATAAGTCTGAGAATTACATAGTATTGGATGAGTTTCTGTCTACAAGAAAGTATAAAAGTTAAACAGAAAAGACATGTTTTAATAATCTGAATTTTTCTAGATTTATTCAGTCAACAGATTTAAAATTAAATTTAACTAAGAGGAATTAAAAGTTAAATATATATATAATTTTCAAAAATTAATTACTCTAATTATTTAATTAAATTATATTTATGAGTTCTTAAAATTATGGTTTGATTTATTCAGTTAACAGATTTAAAATACTAATAAAAAACTAACTGGAATTAAAAATTAAATGTTATTTTTAGAAAATTAATTGCTCTAATTAAATTTAATTAATTGTAATTAAATTACATTTATGAGTTTTTTAAACTGTGGTTTAATTTATTCAGTTAACACAACAGATTTAAAATTTAATTTAACTAACTGGAATTAAAAGTCAAATATAAAATTTTTTAAAATTTAATTACTATAAATTTAACTAATTATAATTAAATTACATTTAAGAGTTTTTAAAATTATGGTTTGATTTATTCATTTAACAGATTTAAAAATTGGGTGCTTCTGTAAAGCTTTTTGTTAGTTCCTTCCAGTTTCTTCCGTTTTTTTCCAGTTTCTTCCGGTTTTTTCCAGTTTCTTCCACTGTCCTGGAAGAAACTAGTTTCTTCCGGAAGAAACCCAACCCTGGGGCAAAATATAGAAAATTCAAAATTACGGCCAGTAACTTTGGTGACGTTATTAGAGCCATTGGGAGGAATAACAGCTATCCTCCATCACTTTTCAAAAAGTTGGATGGGAGCTGTGACTTAAAAAATCTCAAACCTGTGCAATGGGGCATTCAGAATGAAAAGAATGCCATATCTGTCTTTGAGGCAGCCATGAAAAGAACTGTTATGCCATCTGGTTTATGGTTGGACTCCTCTGGATTGCTAGGGGCCAGTCCGCCAGTCCAGATGGACTTGTATATGACACGGACGGGTCTCTGTCCCTTGTGGAGGTGAAGTGCCCCTACAAGTTTAGAAATGACGTTTTAAAAGAAAAATTGGAAAACATCCACGATTACATTTTAAAACTGGATCCAGCCAAAAAATACACAATAAATAAGAAACACCTATACTACCATCAAGTTCAAGGGCAACTAGCTGTAAGCAAAGCCAAGATGTGCTATTTAGTTGTTTGGACACTCAAATCAACAGTTATTTAGGAGATTCTTCCAGATCCAAACTGGAATTACTTACCATCGCTTGTAGACTTTTTCTTAAAAAAATGGACACCGTGGGCTTTAGAAAGTCATAAGTTAGCTAATGCTAACTTGTGATTTTTTTATATGGTGTCCATTTTTTTTTTTTTTTTTAGAAAAAGCGATGGTAAGTTATTCCAGTTTGAATTTGGAAGAATCTCAATTCCATGTACGAGGGTTGTTTTTTTAATTAACTTCCGTTTTTCTCTTGAAAAAAAAGTAGTAGGAATTTCGAAACAATTTTGGTGCTGGTAGTTAGATACATTCTTCAGGTTAAATTTGCCACCTTACTGAATAAAATCGGACATTTTTTCTATTTTTTATCAATTTTACAAGCGCGCTCCTCGAACTGTTTTCCCGCCAACCCATAGAGAATTCGGCTTCAGCGCCGAATACGCGTGTTTTCGGCGTGGCGACCTCTTGGCGCGAGAAAAAATCCCCATACCGAACGCCGAACACGCGCGGATTTGGTTGACTCTTTTTAGTGGTCACGTGAGTCCTACGGACCAATGGCTAGGCGTATTCAACCAGCGCGCCGAAGCCGGTTTTCAGCCCGGCATGGATGGACTTTTTCTCGGCGCTGGAAAGACTTCAGCGTCAGCCATATTGGATCTGATAGTTTTGAAGCGCATTCCGATTGCTATTACACTTTTAATAGCCCATTTAATAGTTCCAAAAAATCTAAAACAGCTATTTATCACGAAAATAAGTCCTCAGACATTAATATATTACGAAAGTAATGGACATCTAGTGCCTGTAAAAATTTGTACTATCAGTGTATAATTACTTGTGACGTTAGACAGATGGCAGCATGATCACTCGTGATCTTGAAAAGCGTTTTTTATTACTTTAAAAGCAATTACTTTAAAGATTTTGTACTAAAATAGTTTTAGGGCCGTATTCAGAAACTTTAACACGAGTTGGAGTCCAGACGAGAAAGAGATGGAAAGGAGAACGATATATTTTAAACGAGATATTTCTACTCCACCAGGCTTTCGTCCCCATATTTATCTGAGTTTTGAAACGCATTTCGATTGCAATTACACTTTTTGTGGCCCATTTAATAGTTCCAAAAAAATCTAAAACAGCTATTTATTACAAAATAAGTCCTCAGACATTAATATATTACGAAAGTAATGGACATCTAGGGCCTGTTAAAATTTTTACCATCAGTGTATAATTACTTGTGCCGATTTTCAGCGCTGAAAAAAAGTTGCATGGAAAAGGGCCTTTAAAAGCAATTACTTTAAAGATTTTGTACTAAAATAGTTTTAGGGCCTTATTCAGAAACTTTAACACGAGTGGGAATCCAGACGAGAACGAGATGGAAAGGAGAACCCGATATATTTTAAACTAGATATTTCTACTCCACCAGGTTCCGATTGCAATTACACTTTTTGTGGCCCATTTAATAGTTCCAAAAAATCTAAAACAGCTATTTATTACGAAAATAAGTCCTCAGACATTAATATATTACGAAAGTAATGGACATCTATGCCTGTAAAAATTTGTACTATCAGTGTATAATTACTTGTGACATTTTTGATAGATGGCAGCATGATCACTCGAAAGGCGCGTGTTTCAGCGAGACTTTGGTTGCCAAAGTTTATCCCTTTTTGATTGAAAAAAGGGATTACGTCATCCGCGTGCCGATTTTCAGCGCTGAAAAAAAGCGTCATGGAAAAGGGCCTTTAACATTAAACAATGGGTGGGCGGGTGCTCGCGGACGGAGCGAAGGGAGAAAAAAAAGCCGAATTCTCTATGGGTTGGCGGGAAAACAGTTCGCGGAGCGCGCTTGTAAAATTGATAAAAAATAGAAAAAATTTCCGATTTTATTCAGTAAGGTGGCAAATTGAACCTGAAGGATGTATCTAACTACCAGCACCAAAATTGTTTCGAAATTCAAACTACTTTTTTTCAAGAGAAAAACGGAAGTTAATTAAAAAAACAACCCTCCTACAACCCTAAAAAATATCCTATATTATAATATCACTCATATTTAACCCTTTCGCAGGCCATTTTTTTCTAGTAATGTTATGTAAAAATATTTTTGGGATTAAGGTTGATTTATAAAAAGAAATACATGTAGCTTATTACCTGAAATTAATTTTATTTATAAGATCATTTTTTTTGTGGGAAGTATGTTTCCCACCCCCACTGGGAGCTATTCAAATGTAGGAAATATCATGTTTTGCATTTCTATTTATATCGATTTGCATTCTATTTATAAAATACAGTTTTCAAATACTAAAATCTACAAAAGGAATTATAAATTTTGTATGTGTTATATGTTTGGTGGGAAGTATAGTTCCCACAGCATTATAAAGCCTAATTAATGTGGTTAATGGGTTTATTATTTTTCTAAAGTTATTAATAACTTGCAGTACAAATGGTAAGTGGTACAATAGATTAAAAATTTTTAAAACACTTAAAAAATGAGGAATTTAGTGGTATAATTACCGCTGCCCGTGAAAGGGTTGATTTGAGATACCGCAAGTAGCTAAAACCAATATTGTATTTTCATTGAAAAAGGTAAAACATTGTAATAAATTACCTGTTAAATAAAGATCATAATTCACATTTTTATATAACAACCTCATTTTATTGAACTATTGTTATTATAAATATGTATTATAATTTGCCTATTTAGTATCACATAAATAATAATTTTTTTTATAATGTTTGTCTTTTTATGTTTAATATTTGTTCTTTTTTGTGTTGTCATTTCAATGTATTTTATGTAATATTTTGTGTGTGTATAGTAGGGTGGTTTTTTTAAACGAAAGTTCGAATTTTTTTCGGGGCACCCCCTCAAAAAGTGCCATTTGATATAAAACTAATATTCTGAGAGTTACAGCTCAAAAAAATAATATTTAGACCCCGCCCCCGAGCGTCAAAGTTTCAAAAAAAAACTCTAAATTTTGTACGTTTTTAGCTATAAAATCCAAACTAATGGTTGTAAAAATACAAAGTGGGTCTCATTTTGTAGATAATTTATTTAGCTTTAACTTTTATAATTAAAACTTATTTGTGAAGCTTACAGATAATAAGATACAAGGGGTTTCATTAACTCCCCACGCAATATCTATTTTTTAAGAAGTGCCAGAAAATTTCTTTAAATTTATCAGCTACCGTAAAATGGTTCAATAACATATAAATAATAGTTTTACACAACATAGGTACAAAATTTAATATATTAAAGAGCAAAAAAAATTTTTTTTCGTACATACCTGTTATTTTTTTCACAATCGTAAAACAATTCAAATAAAATATATAAAATATTTTTCAACTACTTATTAAATGAATAAAATGTGTAAAAGTTGATAAACAAGCAAAAAATTACAAATGAATATTATTTTTATTTTCTTCTAAAAAATAGAAATTTTATTTCCATTGCTTTGACAGTATTTTTCATAAGATCTCCCTATTTTGGAAGTAGTTTTGAGAGCAGTATTCAACACGACCCTTATCTGAAGTTCTTAAATTTAAATTGAACTGATGTAAATAAAATAGTATAAAGTTCGAGTTGATGATAAAGAAGTCAATTCAAAACTAATTATCATAAAAAATATTGGAAGTTTCATTTCTATGCAGTAGGAAAAATTCAGAATATCTTCTAAGAAGGGAATCTTGCAAGTGCTTGGTATTTATAAAGCTTGATACATCAAACATCCCTAGGTACCATTGTATCATGTTAGATTTCATGCAAAACTCCAATACTGCGTGAAAAATTTTCCTTTTTAAATACAATTGTATCTAGCCCTTAAAAAAGGTAGCTTTAATCAGAAGTATCTGTAGTATTCTACTGATATATCAAGGGAGTTGGAAGGGGACATGCCACCCCCTTCCTCCAAAAAATTAGACTAGGTGTCCAAAACAATCATGCTACATGCTAGATGTAATACAAAAGCCCTCTGTTGTATGAAAATTCCAGTCAGTATTTCAAATAGCTTTATCAGACCTTTAAAAGTAGAATAGAAATATTAAATCTTTTGAAAAAAGTTCATTGTAAATGAAAATAAAGTGATGAAACTGTCGATTTCGTTTCTGAAAAGATAATTAGACACTTAAATTAACTACTCTCACTGTTATTTTTCTACTTTCACATAGTCTACAGCTAGTTTTATAGTTCCTCCTCATAACACAAAAGCATGTTACCTTTAATTTATTTTAAAGCTTTCTGAGAATTCAAAAGTCTCGGGGTTTAAGCACCACAAACTATTAAAAAATAATAATGCTATTTTTGATATTTCTGCATTTTTTTCGTAACTAACTACAGTTTTTACAAATTTCAGTTCTTGATATGCAACTTAATGTTATATCTAGCTCAGAAAACCAAACTGTAATGAAGGTGTGTAGTAGAATACCACAAATACTTCTGATTACAGCTACCTTTTTTAAGGGCTAGATACAATTGTATTTAAAAAGGAGAATTTTCACGCAATATTGGACTTTTGCATGATACAATGGTACCTAGGGATGGTTTGATATATCATATATCAAGCCTTATAAATACCAAGCACTTGCAAGATTCCTTTCCTTGAAGATAAATTGAATTTTTCCTAATGCATAGAAATGAAACTTCCAATATTTTTAATGACTAGGGAGCTACCGCCCCCTGCTCGCTATCGCTCGCCAACCCCCGTAAACTGCTGACGCAGGACCTTTGCTTCGCAATTCCCACAAATTCCAACTCGTTGAACTTAACACACTTTATAAAACAATTAAACAATTTACAGAAAAAACGTCAACTAACTTATTAAAAATACTTCACATCGCCTCCATGAATAAATCTCCCTTAAAAGTTTGAGTATACAGGGTGTATCTGAAATGGTGCAACAAACTTTCAGGGATGTTAGTACTCATCAAGACGAACAATAATCGGTATAGAAAGGGGGGTCCCAGACCAAATCCCAGGGAGTTAAAAATGGAGCGACACCCCAAAAAAATCATTGAAAAATTCAATTTGTAGAAGAACTACTATTGGTAAATTCTTAATTATGGTCTCAAAAATTGTGGTTTAATATGATCTTTAAAATTACCTCAAAAGTCTTCACTTTAAAATTTGTCTTATTTTGAAAAAAGTTAAAAAACACAAAAAATGTGAAAACTCAGCAAAAACCTTATTTTGTATTTCGAAATCATTTCTTTTGATTTGATAATCTGAAAGATCATAGTTGAAAACCCTTAAGTCCGAAGTTTCACGTAAATACAATTAATATTAAACGCTTGAGATCCTGTTAAAGTTTGTTTTTTGCGTGCGCTAACAGCTGTTCTGGAAACAGCTCTAAAAAACTGCTTGCGCACCCAAAAAACAAACTTTAAAAGGATCTCAAGCGTTTAATATTGATTGTATTTACGTGAAACTTTGGACTTAAGGGTTTTCAACTATGATCTTTCATATTATCAAATCAAAAGAAAGGATTTCGAAATACAAAATAAGGTTTTGGCTGAGTTTTCACATTTTTTGTGTTTTTAACATTTTTCATAATAAAACAAATTTTAAAGTGAAGACTTTTGAGGTTATTTGAAAGATCATATTAAACCACAATTTTTGAGACCATATTTAAGTTTTTACCAAAAGTAGTTGTTCTACAAATCGAATTTTTCAATGATTTTTTGGGGGTGTCGCTCCATTTTTAACTCCCTGGGATTTGGTCTGGGACCCCCTTTCTATACCGATTCTTGTTCGTCTTGATGAGTACTATAATCCCTGAAAGTTTGTTGCACCATTTCAGATACTCCCTGTATATTAACTCGAACTTATCAAAAATTTAAACGAAATGTTTTTAAAAATATTCATCTTAATTATTTTTAATCTATGATTATAAAAATAACTAATTCTAATTGTTTATCAATATTCGGACCAAACAAAAAATATTATTTTAAAGTAACTCGATAGTATAATATGCCTAGTGTTTATCATTCATATTTTTTTTAAACCCAGACTTGTTAAACAATACCGTTTAAGCAATTGAAAACAATAAGAGACAAAACATCACTATGTTTACAATTAATTTCGATAACAGACTAAAAATTATAAATATTGGACAAAAAGTGTGAAATTTTAGTATAAAATGGCTTTCATGTAAGTTTTTAGAATATGTTTTTATCAGTCTGAGTGATATTTCATCAAGAAAGTACTTTTTTTAAAAGGTGAAAAAACATGTTTCATCTTAAAATAAAGCGTCAATCGGACGTTGTGATTGGATGCATAATAATTTGATTGACAGTACTTGCTTTATAACTGCGACCTTATCCGTTATCTAAAAAAATGGAAATATTTTAAAATTGAGAATTTTTTTGAAAAATCGAAGGGCTTACTCGGAAATCCGGAAAGAATCTGGACATTTTGATACCATATATGTGTCATTCGGTTCAGTAATTAAAAAGCCTTTCTCTGGAAACCGTTCACTGAAAACTTTTTTTTAGAATAGAGAGATAATTAGTTTTGAATTGACTTTTTTATCATCAACTCGAACTTTGTACTATTTTATTTATGTCAGTTCAATTTAAATCTTAAAACTTCAGATAAGGGTCGTGTCGAATACTGCTCTCAAAACTACTTCTAAAATAGGGAGATCTTATGAAAAATACTATCAAAGCGATGAAAATAATATTTCTACATTTTAGTAAAAAAGTAAAAATAATATTAATTTGTATTTTTTGCTTGTTTATGAACTTTTCACATTTTTCATTTAATAAGTAGTTGAAAAAATATTTTATACTAGCTGATATGCCCGGCCTTGCACGGGTGCAGAGTATAAATTTATTATTTTTAAGTTTTTCCAAATACATTTCTAATTTTGTATAATCAGCATTTACCAATCATCCCGGTATCCCAGGCGTCCTTTTCATATTCCGGTGCTCCCGGTAACTTTTCCTATCCCGGTGTTCCTATAGTAATTTTTCTTATCCCGGTGTTCCCGGGTTGATTAAAATTCCTTCAGTTCTCAAGCAATATAATTTTTGAATGATTTCCAAATTTACATGGAAAAAATATTATAAAAATTATTTAAAATTGCTTAGATCCCTTGATTAATCATATCTTTAGGAATTAACGTTTTCAGTGATATTATTCAATAATTAAAACTTATTCCATTTTGCAATTTAAGAAAAAAATCAATATTTTCTAGTTGAAAGGAAATTTTAATAGTTTTTTGTTTGTTAACCAACTTTCTTAAAAGCTAAAATATTATCACCTTTTGATTTTACATTATCGTTTCCATGGAGACTATTTTAACAACAATGGTATTCCATGAAGCTTTTAAAATATAAAATTAGATATTAAAATATGTTAAACTATACTTAAAACTTTTAAATTTCACTGAAATAGATTTATAAATTATTAATATAATTTTTAAATAGACTTGTACCTAGTGTTTCTATTAAAAACTTGTTGTTAAGCATTAATTTTTCTTTGTAACAATGGAGTAAGCAGATCTCTTCTTGAGGAGAAATAAAGCTATTTCAGCAAAATGACCATAAAAAGGGTCAAAAGAGGGTCAAGGGGTCATTAAAAGTTTTCGAAACATAGCCTATGTTTTTTTCTGAGTTTTTTTACGTAGGTATACCAAGTTTGGTGCAGATCGGAAGTAAACTGTGGATTTGTATAAAAGACAAACATATATACACACATTCAATTTTATTATATTAGATATTTTATTTGAATTGTTTTACGATTGTGAAAAAATAAAAAAAATTTTTTTGCTCTTTAATATATTAAATTTTGTACCTATGTTGTCTAAAACTATTATTTATATGTTATTGAAGCATTTTACGGTAGCTGATAAATTTAAAGAAACTAGGGAGCTACCGCCCCCTGCTCGCTATCGCTCGCCAACCCCCGTTAACTGCTGACGCAGGGCCTTTCGGATCGCTTCGCAATCCCCACAAAACCCTGCTCACTAAAATTATTTATTTATAAAACATTCGTTATAACAATTAGTAGAAAAAACGGCGCAAGTTTAGAACTGCTGATGGTTGGCGAGTTTTGGCTATTTGGCGCCATATTTAGAAGCCACTTAATTCATTTAACATTAGTTGGGGTTACTATATATTGATTTTTATCGCTAAAATTTTGGCGCATCAGCAGTTCTAAACTTGCGCCGAAATAGAAAAATCGTCAACCAACTTTCCAGAAGCACACTCTCTTAAAAGTTAGAATATTTATTGGTTAAATTATCAATAATTTAATCAACACGTTTTCCTTCAAAATATCCATCAAGTCTGCTCGTGCTATTGTTATTCAATATTTACAAAAACGTTCAGCAATGAATCTGTTAAATTTAATATAGTACCTAGTAACTCGTCAAAATATCTAGTGTTTTATCATTCAAGTTTTAGTTTTGAAACAGACTTTTTAAACAATACGATTTAAGCTATTAAAAATATTAAGAGACAAAATCTACATTGCACTCAATGTTTACAAACAATTAATTTTGGTGTGTGAAATTCTATACTTGAATAGTAGATCTGTGAGTTTCTGGAAAACTCTTATCAGTCTTTTAAAAATATTTTATTTAGAAAGTACATATTTTGAAGCGCATTTTTAAAGCGTGAAAGGAATTATTTTCATCATTAATGAATAGCGTCGGTTGGTCATTGTGATTGGAGGTATAATAAATTGTACGACAGTTTCTTGCTGTTAACTGCAACCTTATCCGTAATCCAGAAAAATGGTGGAAATATCTTAGAATTGAGAATTTTTTTAGAAATTCTAAAGGCACTTTGCACATCCTCAGAAGAATCCGAACAGTTTGATACCAAAAACATGTTATACGGATCAGTAATTAAAAAGCCTTTCTCTGGAAACCATTTACAAAAACTTTTTTTTAGAATAGAGAGATATCCTGGCATTTCTTAAATAATAGATATTGCGTGGGGAGTTAATGAAACCCCTCGTATCTTATGATCTGTAAGCAGCACAAATAAGTTTCAATTATAAAAGTTGAAGCCAAATAAATTATCTACAAAATGAGACCCACTTTGTATTTTTACAACCATTAGTTTGGATTTTATAGCTAAAAACGTGCAAAATTTAGAGTTTTTTTGAAACTTTGACGCTCGGGGGCGGGGTCTAAATATTATTTTTTTGAGCTGTAACTCTCAGAATATTAGTTTTATATCAAATGGCACCTTTTGAGGGGGTGCCCCGAAAAAAATTCGAACTTTCGTTTAAAAAAAACCACCCTAGTGTATAGTTTGTAAACATTCATTCTCTTAAAAAATGTAAATAATAAATATATATACAGGGTGTCCCACGAGAAGTGGAACAACCCCTTTAACTTTTGAACCCCTACAGATATAGTCATGAAAGTGGGGTCTAGGGATAGTAAAGTGACCATGCTCTATCCGATGAGATAACTTTCAATGCCCTCTAGCAAAACTTTAGGAATTATAATTTTTATTTTAAAAACTATTTGAGGTATGTGAAAAAGTCAATGACTAAGTTGTAGAGCAGCATCGATTCAGCAGGAAAAGGCACCTTAAGCAGAAAAATATCTTGAATAAAACCCCTAAAACGCACGCTCAATTAGGTTGAATTTACGTAGTTTTTACGTCTTTAGTCGCTCCTCACGAAGCGAAAATGAGAAATTTTTATTTTTATGATTTAAGTAAATGACTAAAAGTGTTCTTTGTTCATTAAATTGAAAATTTCTCATTTTTGCCTCGTGAGGAGCGTTTTATGACGTAAATTCAACCTATTTGAGCGTGTGTTTTAGGGATTTTATTCAAGATATTTTTCTGCTTAAGGTGTCTTTTCCTACTAAATCGATGATGCTCTACAACTTAGTCACTGACTTTTTTCACATACCTCAAATAGTTTTTAAAATAAAAATTATAATTCCTAAAGTTTCCGCTAGAGGGCGTTGAAAGTTGTCTCATCGGATAGGGCATGGTCACTTTACTATACCTAGACCCCACTTTCATGATTATATCTGTAGGGGTTCAAAAGTTAAAGGGTTTGGGCCACTTCTCGTGGGACACCCTGTATATTAAATGTACACCAATTGTACTCATAATTTATTTATTTAAGACAAAACAGACCTTTCGGTCCAATTACATTGTCCAATACAGAACAAATCCTAAAAAAGAACACTCAACAACCATCAAAAGCAAGACTCCATGAACAAAAGAACATAATAAACAAATGCAAAAATCAGAAAATTAAGGACATGCAGATTTGTTTAAAAACTGAAAAAGACAGAAAAAATATCCAAATGATCTGTATACAAATTAAAGAGTGAGCAAAATTTATTAATATAAAATTTTTATCTGTGACAGTCCCGATATTAGTTTCAAAAAATTTTTAAGATTTATTTCTTGCAGAATGCCTTGGAACTATTATAAAAATATTTTGAGTTAAAGTATTGCGGTCCATGTTTTTATTTAAAAGTGTATGAAATAACTAGCTGATATGCCCGGCCTTGCACGGGTGGAGATGGAGATTTTTCTTTAAAACTTTTAATACATTTCTTACCTTATTTTGATGAGTGAAAGTTGTCAAATCGAGCATTTTAAATTCTGACCGAATTTTGCATTTACCACATGATTCTCATAAAAAAAACAAAATATTAGAAAATATTCTCCGAAAAATCACTTTAAATGCTCAATTAGAGCCCTTAATTAATCATATTTTCATGATTTTATTATATTTTTTGTAAAATTTAATAAATAAAACATATTCCTGCAATATTTCCACTGGAAAGGATTTTGAATATAAATTCAAGTTTTTGGTTTGTTAACAATAAGTTAAGCAACAATATGATCACCATTTGATTTTGAATATTCGTTTCCATGGAGATTATTTTCATAACAATACCATTCCATGAATCTTTTTATTAAAAAATTTAACTCTCAAAATAAAAATATTGTATACTACTTACCAGTTTTAAAATTTTAAATGAAATATATTTTTAGATAATTAATATGATTTTTAAATAGACATATCTAGTTTTTCTTTTAAAAACTTGTTATTTTGCATTATGCCTTTTGTAGCAATGGGGTAAGCATATCTCTTCTGGAGGAGAAATAGAGCTATTTCAGCAAAATGACCATAAAAAGGGTCGAAATAGGGTCAAGGGGTCAATTAAAGTTATCGAAACAGCCTGTTTTTCCTTGAGTTTTTTTACATAGGTATACCAAGTTTAATGCAGATCGGAAGAGAACTGTGGATTTGTATAAAAGACAAACAAACACACATATATACTCACATTGACTTTTATTAAATTAGATTATTATAATAATTGTTATTCATAGGGGAGAGTGTTGTACCTATGGACAAAAATCACGTTTGGATTTTTCTAAGACAGGTGAAATCACATTTTGACCATTTAAAGTGCCCAACCTATACTGCCGTCCTAAGCGAAATGTACGTTAACGAGTTTTCTTAAAACTTCAATTTCCTTTCTCCTTTGGCGCGTTTTTAAATTGGCAAGAATGTATCTCGCTACTTCCAAGCCACTAGAATGGTTGGGAAATTCACGCAGAGTCGTTCATTCTGCTCGTTTTGTTGGCGATTTTGGTGTTGTTAAAGGGTTGCTGCTATCCATTGTTAAACTTAAAAAGGGAAAAAATTAAAACTTTAAATCTTCTTAAATCTTAAATAAAATATTTTCATCAATCATGCTGATTGATCTGACAACTTCACTGTTCCAAAAAACCCAGATTCGATCGACACTTAGTTGTGCAAGCATTTGGTGGTAATAACAGTAATAATTTGGAGGTAAATCTTCTTCAGTGGAAAGTTAAAGTTTTTTTAATCATCAAACTTAAATGCGATAGGGTGCTTAGGGTTTTGCACCATATTTTACATTAAATTCACAGTAGGATCATATATTTAAAAAAGTACTTTAGATCACAAAATATTTGATTTTTCATCTAAAATTCACTTGAAAATAATCGCTGACAAATAGATTACCATTTAGAATTAATTTAACATTTATTAAAATGTATTCAGTTAAATGAAACCTGATTCTAAAAAGCCGATTAGCTACAGACACCCACAAGAACGTGTCCGTAGGTACAACACTTATGGTGTCCGAAGGTACAGCATCAGGTGTTTTTGCATTCAAAGTTCTATAAAAGATAAAAGAATTGAGATCTGACGATTTCTAATATCAAAACTAAAAAGTCAAAATCTCGGGGATTCCCCCATATATCCCATTTTATCATATCATAATCATAGAGGAAGAAAATAATTAATGTAGTGATGCACTAAAAAAAACTTTGAGCACCTAAAAACAGTATTTCTATTATAGAAAATTTAAATAATATTTTAAACAGCTGATTTCACGTTAGCAACTAGATAGAATCTGTTTACATTCAAAATCGACCACAAATTCAAATTTACTTTATTTTCCGAATTTTAAAATGAGGTGGCTGAAGGTACAACCGTCCATAAGTACAACACTCTCCCCTATGGTTACACAATATTTGTAAGGAAATTATTACAATCAAGCATTTAAAAAGTTTGAAATAAAAACATATGGAAACTTTTAATATCACAACATTTCAAGACACAAAAACTTTCAATTTTAAAGTGCTATCCTACACCTTATATCAGCATTTTGGGTCAAAATATTGATTTTTCAAATCTGGTGTTAAATTAAAGATTAAAGTATGTTTTCTTAGCTTTCAAAAAAAATATTATGTAGCCTATTAGCCATTATTATTATTTGGATTTATCGGTAAGATTGCATTTTTTATTTTGTTTTTTCTCAAAATCACATTTTTAACATTTTACCGCAGATTCTCATAACTCAAAAAGTAATGGTTCAAATGACTTGAAATCTTGTACCAATATTTAAATAGGTTTAATATAGGAGGTAGACAATTTCTGTGTATGAAAAGTAATTACATTTTTTAAAAATGATGATTAAGTTAAGAAGTTGTTACAAAGTTTAGCGATTTTGATTTGTTGTTAGTTTAAAGTGGTCCAACTCCTAAAAAAGGTTTTAATCTATGTAATATAGTTTACAGATTGAGGATATCTTCAAGTGGAGATTTGATGTTTTGCATAATAGCCTATTTTGGCTAATTTTATGCACAAATGGGTTGAAAAAAAAATATTTATTTAATTTTACATTTATCCTAGTTTCTAGATGTATTTAATCATATAATGCTACTTTTAAATCTTTTTTTAAATATTTAAAAAAAGCCTCCAGGGGTAGGATAGCACCTTAACAATAAATTTCGGTCTTAAGCTTGTCAAAGTTAATAACTTATAAGTGAGTTATTCATTCACCGAATCATAAAAATTCAGAAATAACTACAATTAAAAATAATGTTAACAAACAATACTTATACAAAAATATGTGCATTTAGTTATGATATTGAATAGGATTTATAAATTTTGAAAACAACTCTATTCCTCAAAATGAAATACCATGTAAATGACAATGAGGGAAATCTATATACAATATTGAGAAGAAATATGAACATTAGGGTTATGATTCTGAGACTTTTTTAAAAATATTAAAAAGCCTGATGTTGCATTCGATGAACTTTTGCTCATATGTTAATTTTATAGCATTATTTTCTTTATATTGAGAAAAAACCTTGCGCGCCTAACCTCATTTCATTTTCTAATATAGCAATCACTAGTGTGTCTCGGGAAAAAAAAACTTTTTTACAATAAACCTCGCTACCCAGGGCTTTTCCTTTTCCCATTCCTTTTGGTCCCAAAAGATAGTGTGTGAAGTTTCAGCCCTATAAGTTAACTCTAGGTTGTGCCTATAGAGCCCCAAATTTGAAAAAAAAGCGAAAAAAACTACCAATTTTCAGAATTTAAAAAATATTTTGATATTTATATAAAACTGGTTTAAATGTGTTCTTTAGAACATATTTAAATGAATTATATGTATATTTATGTGAATTAACTAAATTGTGCCCTATAGCCCCTATAATTTAAGATTAATAAGTGCTAGGGATGTTGCACTCCCCAAAGCTTATAATGCACTACCGGTAGACGAAATGAATTAAATCCGAATTTCTACGAAGGAACTCCCTCAAATGATGCCCTTTGTTGTTAAATTGATGTTTAAATTAAAAAGACCAGTGAAATAACAGTAATTAGGCCTTCCACTGAACTTTTAATGCAAAACGTGCTTTTCTGCAAAAATGCTTGTTTCTAGCTGATCAAATCCTAAATTTTCTCAAAAAGAGGGTTATAATACTTTTTAAGATCAAAAACCTTGAAATACCTTTCTAAACCCTTATAGATTTCATTTTTATAAGTGGATTTTAACTTTAAACCATACAGATTGGAAACGACATGAACTTCTCCTATACCAGGAATAAAAATAAATTTTATCGTATGAAATTGTGAAAATTACCTCTTTTTAACGTATTAGGGGGAAAGTTTAATTGAAATCTTCTTTCTTCAAAATATGAACAAAAATTTACAAATATTAAACAATTTTCTTTACTTTAATAAAGAGATCCCATTTCTCTTCTGATACAGAAATAACCCAAGTCAATTCCGATCTGTTTGATTTAAAATTAAGTTCTAAGTAAAAATGAAGCTTATAATGATATTTGAAAGTTTTTGAACTGAAAAATACAATAACCATCTTTTCTAGAATAAATTTTGTATTTGATCAGCTAGAAACAAGCATTTTCGAAGGAAAGCATTTTATACATTAATACTTCAGTAGAAGGCCTAATTACTGTTATAACTTAACTGGCATTTATATTTAAAACATCAATGTAACACCAAATGGCATCATTTGAGGGAGTTCTTTTGAAGAAAATTGGAATATAATTACTTTCGACCACTGTAGTGTATTATAAGCTTTGACGAGCGCAACGTCCCTTAGTAGTACCTTTTACTCTTAAATTATAGACACTATAGGTACAGTTAATAACCTTAAATAAATATAAACCATCTTAAATGTCCTAAATAACACATTTGAACCAGTTTTATATCAATTTAAATATCAAAATATACTTTTTTAAAAATTCTGAAAATTACTAATTTTTCCAATTTTTTCTTAATTTGGGGCTCTATAGGCAAACCCTAGAGTCAACTTAGGGGGCTGAAACTTCACACACTATCTTTTGGGTCCAAAAGGAATAGGAAAAGCTATTTTACAAATCTATGATTTATGTAACAATCAGTTTCAAAAAAGATATTATTAACTGCCTTTTAGTGCTTCAGCCATATAAAAATCTTATTAGGCGCGCAAGCTTTTTTCACAGTTTTCAAAAATAAAAGTTATTTTCGAGAGTTATGGACCAATACTCATCATTTACCACCACAGGCTTTTAAATCTGAAAAAAATCATAACCCTAATGAACATGAACGATTTGAAGTAATGAAATAATTTTAATACAAATGCTGAACCTCTTTTAATAGAGGAGGTCTAAAATTTGTCAGGGCCACACAAACCTGTACAACTTTTGAACCGAATGGAAATAAAGATTTTGGAATGGATTGAGTGATCTTATACACTTTTATCCTTCGAATTGCCCTCTCCACGTGTATTCGTGCTCTTGCTATCTTAAGGGTGTCATCCACTTGACTTGGTGTGAACTGTGGTGTAGACAAAAAGGGTGGTATATTTACAGTAACACAATCAGGAATCAAATCGCTGATCAGAAATCCCTTATCAGCAACAACCATATCTCCTGCTTCAAACAGGTTGGCCATGCCGGAATTCCTAAACACCTCTTTGTCTGAAGTTGAGCCTGGATAAAGGTCACTAATATATGTTATGACACCATTTGGTGCTACACCAATGAGACCTGTAACGACACATAATTAATCATTACTAATTAAAATTCACCTACTTTATTGAACTCTAAGTGGACTTTTATGAACTTTTTTTATGAAGTTTTTTTAAATGTTCAGGTAAAGTAACAATTTAAGATTAATAATTAAATTAAAAGTTTTAAGTTGTTTCACAAGATCAGGGGTTTCCAACTGGCAGCCCGCGGGTAATTTTGTGCGGCCCGCGAAGCTCTGAAACCCCTCCAAAAAGTATCTTTAAAACACTTTTTAGCACTAAAATTCAAAATTTTTTCGGGGGAAAACCCCCGACCCCCCCCATATACCTCTTTGATTATTGATAGCTCAGATCGTTTTATATGGTGCAAGAATTGAAAGTTTGAAGTTTCGAAAGGTGGTTTGTAAAACCTGAAATTTCCCCTGAGCGTAGCAAGGGGGTATGAAGGCTCTTATATAAACCTTTATCATGAGGAGGGACAAAATGGGTATCAAAGAATTAGGTAAAACAAACCTCTAAGGAAAATTTACAAACATTTTCTTGAGGAAGACTTTTTCATTGTATAATATTCAGACAGTATTCCTACAAGTTGTATAAAATTTAAAAAATTCATATATTCTCTAGAATTTTGGGAAATACAGTAGTGCATACATATTAGTCCACTGAAAATAGAGTTGAACCTCAAACAAATTGCAATAGAAGGTTTCTCAACGGTTTTCACTTAGAAATTACCTCAATAATAACATACTAAAAATCGGCCAAAATCGGCTGGGGGGAAGTTTAATTTTTTTAAAATTTTTTAAAAATGGCCGAAAAGAATTTAAAAAAAAAACCAAAACAATAATATAGACATGTGATACATGTTTATAGGTTATTTTTGAGTGCTGAAACCGAATATTGCATTTAGTTTGGAAAAAAAATTGAAATTTCAATTTTTAAAATTAATTTGAATAATTAGCTATATGAAAAAATTAAAAAACCCCTAAAAACCTAACAAAAACATCCAAAGAGATAAATCCAACGGTTTTCATTTAGAAATGACCTAAATATTAACATACTAAAATTTAAAATTTTTACGAGTTAAAAAAGTTAAATTTTTTTTCAAATTTCCATTTTTTTTTGCGAAAAATGCATTTTTTTTTCAAATTTGTGCAAAAAACTTTAGAGGCTTTTGAAAAGGTCATTTTTCGGTGGATATTGTCCACAGATAGTTATATAATGGAAAACCGGTGGAATTGACCCTCAATGAATTAGTTAATTATTTTATTTAAAATTTTGAAATTGGTAAAATGTAGTAAAAAGTGAAAAAAAGGTAATACTTTGGCATATTTACATCAGAATTTAAAATAATTAACTAATTCATTGAGGGTCAATACCACCGGTTTTTGTTAGGTTTTTAGGGGTTTTTTAATTTTTTCATATAGCTAATTATTCAAATTAATTTTAAAAATTGAAATTTCAATTTTTTTTTCCAAACTAAATGCAATATTCGGTTTCAGAACTCAAAAGTAACCTATAAACATGTATCACATGTCTATATTATTGTTTTGGTTTTTTTTTAAATTTTTTTTCGGCCATTTTTTAAAAATTTGAAAAAAATAAACTTCCCCCCTGCCGATTTTGGCCGATTTTTAGTATGTTATTATTGAGGTCATTTCTAAGTGAAAACCGTTGAGAAACCTTCTATTGCAATTTGTTTGAGGTTCGGCCCTATTTTTCGCTATTTTCAGTGGACTATATAGAGCAGGGGTTCTCAAACTTTTTAACATCGCGACCCACTTTTGAGAAACAAAATCTAACGCGACCCACCGACTTCAGTTATTTATAATTAACTGAACTGTGATAATTATCTCATGCCCCTCCCCACAGAATTTTAACTTCTCTGACTGGGGGTGTTCACCAACTATTTAGTTACAAGGGTATGAAATAGTTTAATTGTGGTTTAACAATGATTGCTACAGTAAAAAGGGGGGTCTGGGGGTCCTCCCCCAGAGAAAATTTTAAAATTTTACCCTTAAAAACATGGTTTTAACTTGTTTTTTAGCAGTATGGGATAAATTACATCAGTTGCATCATTTCACAAGAAAATTCTTAAAATTTGTATTGACCTCCCCAGTGTGGATGGGGAGAAACACTAAATATTTTTTTCAAATCTTATTTCAGGCATGAGATTCTTCCGAATTTTTTCGGAACTTCCGATTTTTTTGAGAATTTTCGGACTTTTTCCGAAATTTCCGATTTTTTTGAGAATTTTCAGACTTTTTCCGAAATTTTCAGACTTTTTTTACATTTTGAAAATTAAGCGTTTCTAAATGTTAATTTTTTTACATCCTCAAAAATTTTTTGAAAGAAATAGAAAAATTCAAGTAACGTAAAAACTAGAACTCTACCTCCCCTTATCAGCGCCCGTTCCCCATCGTTCCGGACAGCGCGTATCGCTCTTCGGTTGACCTTGCCCAGCCCAGTTGCTTTCATTCTTTCTGTAGGCGTGTAATTTTTTAATTGTAACATTAAGATGGAATATTAGTTAAGAACCTGATTAGTAATGACGACCTCGCGCAACGATATCGTTGTCCGTTTGGATGGAACTGATGTTCGAGCGATAGACATAGGAATCGAGAACAGCTGGAGTTGGCTAGAGAAAAAATTGATGGCGTGTTCGTTCAAGAATCCATAAGAAAAATCAGTAAACCCGGATTTGCCTACTGCTTAATATGATCTTAAGATAATCTTCATATTTTATTTGATTTTTTCCTTCTCACTAGATATCGCCGTTATAGTCAAATAATTTGAAAGAGAACATCTTGGCCTTCATCACCATGTAATATTTTTAATATCTGAGGGGTTTTTTTAGGAATATAGCAAGATTTATGCATAATGCATCAACAGCTTTAATTAATGTGAATGAGAAGTGATCTTTTTTTCCCTAGCTGATATAAACTTTAGCATGTGTTTCAGCTGGTTTCAGCACCTTTTTTTCTTTTATTGGAACTCAAGGAGAGTTGGAGTGTTTATTATGACAGTTATTACTAGTTATTTCTTCAAGATTTCGCTTGCATTCGGATGGAATTATTTATTGCTAAAACAGAAAACATGTATGTGTTTAAGTGTCTAGTTGAAATGGAGATGGAAATAGATATTTTTTTAAATATATATTCAGAATTTAAGATGCTTAAACGATTTCAGTGCGGTAAAAGTAGCTGCGCGCTTGGTTTAGTACCGATTCAGCCGTTCCCGATTGAGCCGGTAATAAAATATTCTCCCGATTCAGCCGGTGAGGGTTAAACGAATTCTTATTTTGTGCCGTTTCAGCCGGTAGGTACCTTAGGTTACCCCAATTGGCTTACAAGCACGTTTAGCGGCGACTTAATCACACTATGAGATCATATGTTCATTTCAAAAGTAGTATTCATTGCGCTACTGCTACTTAACATTTTGAAATCATTTCAGACAAGATTATTAATATGTTGAAATTCCCGGGCGGGATTCAGGAAGAAGGAATATTTATTTTTGTTAATTATATACCTTATAATTAAAAATAACTTGACAGTAAATTTATGGTAATATTAGACAAAAAGAGATGTTACACTCAGAGAGATTCACAGATGTTATCTTGATATTTATAATTAAATATTACAAACAATATTAGAACAATTAGAGATTAAGGCCTGTGATAATATGAACTCTCCTGGTAGAACAAGGAACAACGATGCACCAATACTGGTCAGTAACAGCCCCTATCGGATCCAGGGGGGCTATAGGGGGCTCAAGCCCCCACCCCAAATGAACAGTTTCACACTATATAATATGGCATTTTATGCACCAAAATGATTTAAAATTCTGTTATTTTAAGGTCAAATTTTCAAAAAAAATTTGGGGGAGGACCCCCAGACCCCCTTAGCACTTGCAACTCTATTATTGCAATTCTATTTTATTAAGTCTGCAAAACCCAAAAAATCTATATCCTAAATTCGGATGAGGCGTACCAAAACGAGTTGAAAAAATGGGGTTTTTGACTTAAAATTCCAAAAATTTTCGGGGGAAGACCCCCAGAATCCCATTTTAGTAGTTGGAGCAGGATAATTCACTACCTTTTCCGTATTAACATCAACAAGAAGATTCAATTTGATTATGAAAAATTCTTAGCCCTAAAAACCAAATCCTGGATCCACCACTGAGTATCGCAAATATCGAAGAATATCGGACATCGAATCCAGATATCTGACAGTCTTAATTGATAATCCGTAATTTATTAGAAATTATACCTATTTACCCCCTTTTTTGATAAAATTTCTAAAATGATATCCTGGAAATGATTTTGACTAATACTGGACAATGTAAAATTTAATATAGCTTTCTCCACTTTCTCTTTAGACCAATTAGAAAAAATAATAAAGGGTACCTTTTTTTCCACATTGACTATTTCGTATTTCAACAACCCCCTTGGTTTAATGGAATAAATACCTGAATCGATGGTTTAAATTCGATCTTAAAATGTTAAGTGTCAATTTCTACAGGTAGTTTTACATCTTCCCATTCCCGCTTATAAAAACCCCTAGCTCCTCTAGCTCATTTATAGGTTAATTTTCAACCCCCCATTCCTGTGTGATTCTGAGTCGTCTAGGTGAGCACTACCCCTCCTAGAAGGGTGTCCCCTACGTTTCGCCGTAAACCACTTTTCCTTCCCCCCTTACATCCTGCTGCACTTTCCCTGTGGGGAGATTTCGGTCAAACCTCCGAATCGAATACCATAGAATCGATGTCGAAATGCTGAATCGAATGCCTGTGAATCAAACCTACTGAAGAATCGATTCCTAGGAATCCTGGGAAAGTGGGGAAAGTAATTGGCGAAACGAATTGAAGCTCTCCGGGGGGCATGGTGCATGGTGGTTTCTTATCTAAACACAGGTGTTAATAGATGTTGAATTTTTCACGGTGCTACCCTTGTATTTTGAAGAATGCACAAGGAATGTATGACGAATTCTTTTTCAGCATGGTGAACTAAACTTCTAGAAAGTGAAGATGGGAAACTTTCTTTCTTTCATTTAAATAAAAAATGCTGTTAATATTTTTAGCTGCGTCATAAATTTTAGGCTAATATAAGAAAGTAGTATTAGATTGGAATAAGTTTTTAGCTGAGGAATTCAGTATTTAATATTTGGGGCCAAATCTTGGTAAAATAACGTAAAAAGAAAAATTGAACATTCATTAAAATTCCTTTCTTAATAATTATTTTCTCAGGAATTTAATTAAATTTTTCGGCGAAATTATTCAAGAATTCAATAATTAAAGCCTATTCCATGGACACTATTTTAACAACAGTGTTATTCCATTAAATTTTTTATTTAAAAAATAAATCCTGAAAAAAATATATTTTAAACTAACACTTACCAGTTTTAAAACTTTTAATTTCTTTGAAACAGATTATAAAATATTAGTATGATTTTTAATCGATGAGTTATATCTAGTTTTTCTGTTAAAAAATTTATATTTTGTGTTATCTTTTCTTTTTAACAATGGGGTGAACCGTGAGCGGATATTTTTTTAACAGAAAAAAGCTATTTTCAGCAAAATGATAGCAAAAAGGGGTCAAGGGATCATTTAAAATTTTCGAAACATAGCCTATGCCTTTCCTTGGGTATTTATACGTAAGAACGTAAGTTAGAAAAAAAATGGATTTGTGTAAAAGACAAACACACACAATCAATGACTTATATTAGATACCTCACAATAAGGAAGTTGCATGTGTCAGATTTTCAAAAACACAAGTGTTCCGTACGGTTTTTTGTATGGTAAAATGAAATATCTAGTCAATTTGTCAAAAAAATGTACAGGTAATTTAATATTTTAATTTAAAAGTTGAGAAAAAAAACACGTGACTGAAAACGTTTATTGTTTAAAGAAATCATCAATCAAACCATCAACTCCATTGCTTTCCAACAATGTTTATCATATGATGACGTCAACGTTCGATGATCCCAGACTTTTGGCGTTTTCGCGCGCTTTTAAAAAGTGGATCTTTGTTAGTTTTTTTGGCAATCAAAAATTTCTCGATCGGCCTCAAATTTTGAGTAGTTGCTTATTTTTGCAAGAAGAATCGATCAAAAAAAATCATGCAACTTCCTCAATAAACCTTATACAGAACAGAATGTTTTTGAACGAGTTAAAATAACTTTTGAAAATTAAAAAAAAAATCTGAGATTGAAGATTCTTTTACTGTATTTTTTAAAATACACATATTTATACACCTTATAGGTACCGGAATGTTATATAGCGAAGTGTAATTTACGATTTAAAACTGCGATAAAAGAAAGCAATGTTTTTTTAAATTTTAATAATGTTTAAGCACTCCACATGTACTCTCATTACTCGAAAGTATCCATTTAATTAATTAGATCTAGTGCAGGGGTTCTCAAACTTCTTAACATCGCGACCCACTTTTGAGAAACAAAATCTAACGCGACCCACCGACTTCAGTTATTTGTAATTAACTGAACTGAGATAATTATCTCATGCCCCCTCCCCACAGAATTTCAACTTCTCTGACTGGGGGTGTTCACCAACTATTTAGTTACAAGGGTATGAAATAGTTTAATTGTGGTCTAACAATGATCCCTACAGTAAAAAGGGGGTCTGGGGGTACTCCCCCAGAAAAATTTTAAAATTTGACCCTTAACAACATGGTTTTAACTTGGTTTTTTAGCAATATGGGATAAATTACATCAGTTGCATCATTTCCCAAGAAAATTCTTAAAATTTTCATTGACCCCCCAGTGTGGATGGGGAGAAAATCTAAATATTTTTTTCAAATCTTATTTGAATAACCGACTAGATTTGAATTATCGGCACATTAAAGTGACACACATAGTACGTATTTACATTAATTGCCTTTTCCGTTCCACTTCAAGTAGTGTAGTTTTTCCTCAAATTTTTATTGTTTTTACTATAGTATGGTAATTTGATAATTTCAAAAGTTCAACTAATAGTTTGATAATTCAAAAGTCAATAACACCGTTTGTGAAAAATAAAAAATCTTCTCGCGACCCACCAAAAACTGACTGGCGACCCACCAGTGGGTCGCGACCCACAGTTTGAGAAACACTGATCTAGTGGATAGAATTTTCTAAAGATGGTTATTTTATTTGTTCTCATTCCTTAATTTTCAATCGAAAAATATTCATGACTAAAAAAATAATCGTACGTATACAGAGTACGTTTCTACAGAGATTATATAACCCTTACCTATATATAAGTAGGATTTATCGATCGTTTTCATTCTTATAGAATTGAATACTTTCTTAATGATAACTTTTCTATCACCGTTAAGTAAAAATGCAATGGTCGGGGAGCAGATTTAAATATAAATTTAGTATTGGATCTTGTACCTAGTGATGATTACCTTTTGATGTATCCTTGTTTTGTACAGTAATGGCATCGCGAATTTCAATAATATTCGAATTGGAGAAATTGACACTTCTTCAACTTATATCGATCATTTTTAAGTATAATATAATTCTCAAATCAAAATTTCTAGATGTTTACGTTCCATAACTGGTCATTACACCTTTATCATTAAAGACTAAGAATTTTAGACAATATCAAATTTTTTACAACCCAGCATTTTGGTTTTCCTGTAAAAATTATCGTTTAGTGTGAAAAAAATCGCTTAATTATCCTTTTCCCAAACAAATAATCTTAATAAGAACAGGCTTATGCAATATCCTTGAATATTATTAAATCATATGACAGCTTAAATCAGGAGATTGTTTTCTGTATAAATTAAATGTAGATGGTATTCTGGGAAACTGTTTAAATTGGTTCCAATCTTTAATACTCGAAAGCACCGCGTTAAGTTAAATATTTTATATACAGTCAATTTATATTTGTAAAAAATGTAATACTATGTAAATTCGTTTGCATACAAATTAATATCTCTCCTTAAAATTTTATAATTTAAAACAATGAACATGATTTTGCATGGATGGGGTAATGGGGTATATACTATTAGATCCCTCTGCGGTGAAATCACGGATTTAATGCAAAAATTTAGTTTGTGGTTGCAGTAAAGTGGAAGATTAACACTAACATTAAGCCATTAATTAACTTACCAATATACTCTTTGCGATTTTTGTTTCCGAATACAATTATTTGAATTTTTTAAACAGCAATATATGTTGAAATTTTTCGTATTATTACACAAATATACCACGGAAGAAGTATTATTAAATAATGTGCCACACATTTCCATTCAATATATTTGTAAACTGGTATGAAAATTTGTAGTATGCTTTTATTACACTATTATTTAGTATTAGGATTTATTATTTAGTACACTGCTGTGCACTGTTAAAAAAAGTAGTTCAACCTTTCACCAAAAACTTTCAACCTTTCACCATAAACTGGTTCAAATTTAGCTGCAACCAAGGTTTGGTAACAGGTTTCACCAAGTTTTACTAGTTAAAATACCAAAAATTGGTGCTTGCACTAGTGAAAAACCGAAAACTTGGTGAAACCTGTTACCAAACCTTGGTTGCAGCTAAATTTGAACCAGTTTATGGTGAAAGGTTGAGCTAATTTTTTTAACAGTGTGCAAAAATTAAGGACGGAACTATTTTTTCAACTTAACGAATAGTAGAATTATTGTTTATCCATGAAAATCCTACCAAAAGATGTTTATTGGGTGAGAATACAGGGCCCGAGAAAAAAATTTTACCTATCAATATTTTACGGGGGTAAATGGGCCCTCCATTGATAATGGAGTTCCATTACACATTTAGAGCAGTGACAGAAACTTCTACGGTAAGAGGTATTTAACCAAAAAAATTTAAGTTTTTTACAATGAATATGATTATTTCTGAACTTAATGCAAATTTTTAAACGTTTGTGCTCCCTTTAAATGGTATTTTTTAGGTTTTATTGAGAGATATCGATCGGTCTAATTATCATTTTTGGCAAGTTTTAACTTCTGGGTCATTTTTGGTGAGTGGTATCTTAGCGTTAACCATGTTTTAGTAGGTCTCACACATGCCTAATTGCGTTTGGGTCTGGGAGCCTGAAAAGTAACTTTATTCTTTCAATATCGTTATTTATGAAATACTTTGAGTTAGTCAAATTGTGATTTTCTGCCTATTTTTCACGAATAAAGAGAAATCCTTGACCCGATTTGATCTCTTTAAACTTCATTTTAAAGATAATTGAGATATTTTTACAGATATATCTTTCTTTTCAGCCACGTATAAGTCCATAAACACTAAAAATGCTTCTTTTTTTTGAACGTTAATAACATATTTCCTTTCTGTGAAACTATGCAATTCTTTGTGCCGTTTCAGCACCCCTTAAACACAGAAATTTTCACTGATATCTGCAATTGCGTACCTGTGCTCTCATGTCCCTTATACATCTTTTAGAGGACCTCTCGGGTCAAATATTTCTCTTTATTAGTTAAAAAGCTGCAGAAAATCACAATTTCACTACTTCAAAGTTGTTCATAAGTAACGATATTGAAAGAATAAAGTTACTTTTCAGGTTCCCAGACCCAAACGCAATTAAGCATGTGTGAGACCTACTAAAACATAGTTAACGCTAAGGTACCACTCACCAAAAATGACCCAGAAGTTAAAACTTGCCAAAAATGATAATTAGACCGATATCTCTCAATAAAACCTAAAAAATACCATTTAAAGGGAGCACAAACGTTTAAAAATTTGCATTGAGTTCAGAAATAATCATATTCATTGCAAAAAACTTAAATTTTTTGGTTAAATACCTCTTACATAGAAGTTTCTGTCACTGTTCTAAATGTGTAATGGAACTCCATTATGAATGGAGGGCCCATTTACCCCCTTAAAATATTGATGGGGGAAATTTTTTTCTCGGGCCCTGTATTCTCACCCAATAACTTATTTTATACCCAACACTTATTTTATATTTTATACAGGGTGAATCAAAATTCAACATCAATATTTGGTGATGAGGTAGAGGGGACCTAGCCAAGCATATTTAGAATAGGAATGAGGGGGCGTAGCTATAGAGCTATAGGACCTAATGTGGTGCGAGAGCGTTACAAAAGGCTGTTTTGATAAAGCCCGTGTAACGAAACAAAACATAATGGAATGAAAAAATTATTGCATGAGGTAAACCAGTATCCGTTCTACTTACTCCTTAAATTTGATAGAAATTGAACCTCTGGCTAAACCGTGGGGTGAGTTTTAAAAGTGCAATATTAATCTTTTAGCCAAAGAATTGAGTTTCTTTAGAATGTAATAGTATTTAGAAAAATGATGATAGGGGATCGGGGAAGGAATTTCAATAATAATACATTTCTTTGAACAAATAAGGGATCTTGCATGATCATTAAAAATTCCTTCCCCGATCATTTAATTTTTAAAAATACCATTACACTAATGAAACTCCTTTGTGTTGTAAAGGCTAATCCTCCCCTACATTTTAGTGCTTAGTTTCTTTAAATCCAACTCTCCGTTACAAATTGACACACAAAAAAAACATGTATCCTAAAAAGCCCATGTTTGTAAATACACAAAATAAAAGAAAAAATATTATTAAAAGGGTTATTTTGATTGAATAGAATATACTTAAGATAATTAAAAATAATTAAAACCAAGTTTATTACAAATTATTTCTAAAACTAAAACAGTGATAAGTCAAGGTTTTCAAGATTTCGAATTCTAAAAACAACGACAATAGCGTTTTTACTGTTGTATTTTGTCGAAAACAACCTACTAAATAAAAATTCTCTATATAATTTTTATAAATAAGAAAAAAAATTGTAACTGGCACTGATATTTAATTCTATTTGCATAATTATAGTTGTATATCATAAATTAAATACTATTAAATATTTTGCGTTAATTTTTATTTATTTTGTCATCTAACCCAAAATTAAAATGTATTTTTTAGACACCCTATGGGTTTTTTTCACCCCTCAACTCTACGTTTTCTAAGAAACCAACTAATTGGCTCAGTACACTACCTATCCAATACAAAAGACAGGATATCAAAGGGCGTCAGACATTGATAGGAAGAGTTACAAGTCATAAAACTGTCACAGGGTCGGTGCACCACAGGGTTTCCATTGGGAAAATGCATTCGATTCTACTCCAGAATCGATTTCTTTGCCCGATCCCGAAATGTGAGGGAAGTATCGGTGATTAGGGGGGAGGGTAGAGGGGACAGTAGGGATTTTTTCAACAAGGGGGGGAAGGAAAAACGGTTTTCGGCGAAACCGGGGTATCACCCCTAGAAGGTATGAAACACTTATCTGAAACACCCTATTAGGGTTAGGGTATATTAGGATTATGATTCTAAGTATTAATACTTAAAATGATGATTCAATTTGATTGATCATCATTTCAATCGTTTGATTGATAGTCTCAAATATTTAAAATGATGGACTTACTCTACGTAGTACCCATTATTACGTAGGTATACGTATCAGGGTTGGAAAAAACCCATATAAAACTGGGTTTTTTTGGAAAAAGTGTGGGTTTTTTCAAAAATCAGTGGTTTCTCCTACATAGTAAGGGGTTTTTTTCAAAAATCAGTGGTTTCTCATACATAGTAAGTGGTTTTTTCAAAAATCTGTGGTTTTTCCTACATAATAAGTGGTTTTTTTTCAAATTTTAGTAAGTTCTTTTTGTGTTAAATGTGTTCTATCAAAATAATATCAGTTTTCCCATAGGTTTCTTAACTTTCTTTGTACTATACCTATGATTATAGAAATTTAATATGTTGTGCATCTTTATTAGCTGATTAAAACGGTGCATTGCATTACGGTTTGCGGTCATTATTACGGATTCTATGATAGTCCGATGCTTTACCGAAAAACGACGATAATTCTTAAATAAAGCACAATATATTTTAATAATGGTTTAAAAAGTGATTGTTTCTTAAAATATACGTCTATATACACATCATTTCCTATTTTCATGAATATACCTTCCATATTTAGTAAGTTATTAGAGTTTGAAAAAAAGTTCTCGGTATCGTTAAAAAACACAAATTCGCATTTCGCTTATAAATCGATAATAATTATTTAAAAAAATTTTTTGATTTTACTTATGAGTAAAGAACCGTTATGGCAAAGTTTTTCCAGAATTACGGGTTGTCATGGTGATTAGGACATATTTCAGGATTTTTTGAAGCAGAATGAAGTCTACTTGTCTATGATGCCAATCACTCCATTTTTTCAGCTGATTTCGAGTTCAAAGTTTGTTTACATTTTGTTCGAATTACAAGTGTTATACATCGTTGTAAAGCTAATTAAAAATTCTTTAAGAAAATAAAAATTTCTAAGGGGTGTTCTCCATATTACGGGGCGTGTTTTGGATCAAAGTTTGAAAGCATAGTGTGTTCTTTTTTCCCAAAGTCATTGCCGATTTATGAAATCCTAAAGTATGTTGTTCGGGACATTAAGCTGTTTACAACTATATGTCGCACTAAGGGATCGGGTACATATTTCGTGATTTATATTAAGTTAAAGACGTTTCCGTAATACTTGAATAAAAGTATTTTTGCTTGAGATTGGTGTATGAAATTTTAATGTTTTACCTGGCGTTGAGCGGTTTAAAACGGTGTATTGTATTAAGGTGGGCCTCATGCAATAAGCGCTCTACAGTAGTCCGAAGTTTCTCCGTAATATTCAAATGACACTATATTAAAATTAATAAATCGATCAATAGTCAGCGGAATCTTGTAGTATACTTAAAGATGTGCATTTATTCAATTTTCGTTCAAATCCCGCTATAATTTTGGTAGTTATTATAGTTTGAAAAAAAGTCAACCGCTCTCAAAAAAAATTTAAACTTAGTTTAAATTTTGAAAAAACCCATTAAAATTTTAAAAATATCCTAAACTTTGAAAGAATTCTATTTATCTTTGAAAAAAATACTCAAATTTAAAAAAAATCCTTAATTTTTTATAACCAGTTTGAAATTTAAACTTCTTAAATTTTGAAAAAAACCCATTCAATAATAAAAATTTGAAATTTGAAAAACACTCCCTTGATTACTGAAACCTGTTTTATAGATTTTGGGGGGAAAACACCACTAAAATTAAAATAAATATCCTAAGTTTTGAAAAAACCTTGGTGGTTTTCAATAAAACCCTGAAAAACCTATATAAAACTGGGTTTTTTCGAAAAAGGTGTGGGTTTTTTCAAATTTAAATGGCTTTCTCCTATATAGTAAGTGGGTTTTTTCAAAATTGAAACTTTTTATACTTTGAAAAAACCCACTGAAATTGTAAAAACATCCCTTTATTTATTGAAACCTGGTTTAAATTTTGAAAAAGCCTACTATAATTTTAAAAATATCCTAAACTTTGAAAACACCCATTCAATATTGAAAGAAATCTATTTAACTTTGAAAAAACCCACTGAAATTTAAAAAATCCTCCTTAGTTTCTTACATCTTGTTAGAGCTTTAAAAGTCCTAAATTTTGAAAAAAAACCCATTCAATAATGAAAAAACCCACTGAATAATGAAAGAACCCTATTTAACTTTTTAAAACACTCACTGAAACTGAAAAAACACCATTTAGTTTTTGAAACCTAGTTTAAACTTTGAAAAAACCCATTAAATTTAGAAAGAAATCTATTTAACTTTGAAAAAAAATACTGAAATCTAAAAGATCTTCTTTAATTTTTATAACTAGTTTGAACTTTAAACGCCTTAAATTTTTGAAAAAACCCTTTCAATAATAAAAAAAATTAAAAAACCATCTTAAATTTCAAAAATATCCTAAGCTTTAAAAAAACCCAATCACAATATTAAAAGAAATTTATTTAACTTATAAAAAACACTGAAATTTAAAAAAATCCTAGTTAATTTTTTTATAAAGTTTAAACTTTGAACTATAAACGTTCTAAGTTTTGAAAAAACCCATTCAATAATAAAAAAAACCCTTAATTATTGAAACCTGGTTAAAATTTTGAAAAAACCCACTCAACTGCAGTTCTTGGTATGTTATTTCATTAAATGTTTTTCTTCAATATTAAAACTGCCAAAATCTTGATCATTCTTGAAAAACCCAAAAATGGGTCCAAAATGTGGGTTTTTTCACATATTTTTTTAAAAAACCCATTGGGTCCAATCTAGCCAACCCTGAATACGTATTGCATTATACCAAGCAGGATTAACTTACTGAAATCATAAGTTGTATATTTCCCAAGTAGACGAATGACGTGATTTTTGACGTCATTTTTTCGTCGAAATGTCCAACCTTTCGTCGTCATTTTCGACGTCATAAATGACGTGAATTTGACAACATGTGACGTGATTTTATGGCGTGATTTTGACGTTATATACGCTTTTTTACGTCATAAATGACGTGAATTTGACGTCATATGTGTCGTGAATTTTGACGGCATTTAGGACGTGATCAAATTTACGTGATTTTATGACGTTTTTTATACGTGGTTAAACGACGTGATTTTCACGTGATTCGATAACGTTTTTTTCACGTATTCGGTATGACCTGTTATTTGCCCTAGACACTGGTTAGGTTAGCCTTCAATAGTTAAAATATGCTAACTTAATTTAAATAATTAATCATATTGATAAATTGTGTCAATTCATTTGATCAAGTTAGCATATTTTAACCATTATTTGTAAATAACCAGTGCACAGGATTAAACATACCAATCACAATAAAGTAACCTATTTACAGAATAAATGAACGATTATATTATGTATTAAAAGGATTTTGAAGTTCTACTAAAAATCAACAAAAGGCACCTATAACATGTTTAACCGAATTTCAAATTAGTTAGTCATCTTAATTTTTAATGCATTAAATGCTAATGCTTATCCAAAAATATTAATTTTCCAAATTAGAATTTATAATTTTTGTATGTTGAAAACACATTTTTAGATAATTAAGAATGAATTAGTTAATTTATACTTGATTTTTATTTGATAGTAGACATAAAAATAACTAAAATGTAAGCAAAACACAGTTTGACTCAATTTTTTTATTTTATTGTTTTAATTTTTTACTGTAACAACATAAGCTTGAGAGAAAAACATTAGTAACAATGTAGGACTTGGAAGAAGGCACTTGTCACATAAGCAGATAAACATATTCCAAGCAGCAGGACTTGGTACATATATGACATTTCCTATAAGGTAATAAAAAATCAGCTTTACTTAAATTATATCATCTAATAATTTTTTAAAAACTAAATATAAAATAAAAATCACTAAAATTAATGTTGCAGCTAAATTTGAACCAAGTTTGTGGTGAAATATACTCTCAATAAGACAATTTTAATTATTATGTCATAAATTTTTTTTTACAAATATTTTCATCCTAGACTTATTAGGTATATTCCTCTAATTTTACTTGAGCTAAAAACTATTATCTTGAAAATTTTTGTCAGTCCTTTCAACTTTGTCACATAAAGAGTAAACTGTATATAAAACTAGCTGATATGCATGGGTGGAGTTAGAGCTTTAGGATTTCTTTTTTAAAATTTTCAATATATTTTATACCTTATTTTACCAGGTAAAAGGTATTATATCCATCCAGTTGTCAAGCATTTTAATATTTGAACAATTTCTACATTTAACCTCATGGTCCCCATAAAAAATCAGAAACAAATCTCCCAAAATTACTTAAAATATGCCCATTTAGAACCCTTGATACAGGATTTTAATTAACTTTTTCTGTGAAATTATTCAATAACTAAAGCGAATTCCATTTTTCAATTTACAAAAAAATCTCTCTAGTTTAAAGGGCTTTCACATTTTCAATTGTTTTTGTTTTGTAAATCAACTTTCTTGAAGCTACAATAAATGATCGTTTTTTATTTACATTTTTGTTTCCATGGAGACTATTTTAACAATAATGCTATATTCCATGAAACTTTTTATTTAAAAGCTAGATCAACTTTCAAATAAAAATATTTTAAAATATACTTAAATACCAGTTCATTAATTTAAATTTCATTTAATTATATTTTTAGATTGTTGTTATAATTTTTAAACAGAGTTGTATCTGGTTTTTCTTTTAAAAACTTGTTATTTTGCATTATGTTTTTTTGTAACAATGGGGTAAACAGATCTCTTCTGAAGAAATAAAGCTATTTGAGCAAAATGACCATAAAGGGGTCAAAAGAGGGTCAAGAGGTCAATTAAAGTTTTCGAAACATAGCCTATGTTTTTTTAGTTTTTTTACGTAGGTATACCAAGTTTGGTGCAGATCGGAAGTAAACTGTGGATTTGTATAGAAGACAAATTATACACCCACACCCACATTGACTTTTATTATATTAGATATTCTTAAACACTAGCTTACATTAACAGCCTAGTGTAGAGGTGTGATTAGAGGGGGAACTGTGCACTCCAAAAATAACTCATGTCAGTTAGTATTTAAATTAGTCTTAATCAAAAAATTCACAAGAAAATATAATAACATTATCCTTCAATATAACTTGACCCTAGGTGTTTTTTAGATTGTAAAACCTTACTTAACCATCTTTTGGGGACCAGATATTTGTCGACACCATGTGAAATTTAGAGGATCTCCTTCAAAATTACACATTTGGAGGGGAGGAAGGGGTTTCTCAATGTGAAATTAAATGACCAGGGGAGGGAAATACTAAATTTGTAAAATTCAACACTAAGAACAAACCAAAACAATATTTTTAGGGGGGTAGCTTAACAGAAACAAACAGCATTTTTGTATAAAAATGTACTAACCAAATAAAATTTAACTTCCCTCGACGCACTTCAGACCTGGCTGGTGGTATACCTGGCAGTGTGATTTATTAAGAGTCCTCGACAGCTTCCATCAGCACCTGTAGGAAATAAAAAATTTTGATAAAATTACAATGCAGTATATTCAAATAGGTATTAGTTAATTAAGTTAAAAATTCTCAGATTATGTCCATCCCAGAACCCTAAGAAAAAGGCTCTTGCCACGTTATTCAGTGTTAGTTATAACCCTTAGGATTTTTGTAGTAACAGGGGTAGAAGTGACCAAATAAAAATATATAGGACAAAAATAATTTTTTCATAGTTTGGTAACAGGACTAATGGCACTTTTGTATCAGTTTTAAGTGTTTGATATTTAGGCTTACAGCCACAAATTTACTTAAATTGGTTCCAAAAATTGTCTAGAATAAGAGTCAAACCATATTGTAACTAAATACTTTCATGAATTTTCAGCCAAATAAGTTTTGAAAGCAAAATTAAGGTATTTAATTTTTAACATACTTTTAGTAAAACCGTAGTTAAATTAATATATAACGCAAAAAGTAAAAATGCATGAATGGAATATATTTAAAAAATGCTTTTTTTGTTTAAAATTTTAGTTTCTAAAATTTAAAAAAATACACAGAAAAGTTGTTTTAAGATTGTTTTCCTGATTAAAAAAACTATTGAATATAATATCAAACTATGATCAATATATTTTTTGGGGAGGTAGCTTAACAGAAATATAAACAGCATTTTTTAATAAAAATGTACTAACCAAATGTAATTTAACTTCCCTCATTGCACTTCAGACCTGGCTGGTGGTATACCTGGCAGTTTGATTTATTAAGAGTCCTCAACAGCTTCCATCAGCACCTGTAGGAAATAAAAAATTTTGACAAAATTACAATGCAGTATATTCAAATAGGAATTAGTTAATGAAGTTAAAAATTCTCAGATTATGTCCATCGCAGAACCCTAAGAAAAAGGCCCTTGCCATGTTATTCAGTGTTAGTTATAACCCTTAGGATTTTTGCAGTAGGAATATGAAAAAGATATTCAAGATCAAATCTAAATGCAGGGAATCATTAAACAAAGTTGCAACATTCAACACAGTGAATTAACCAAAACAATATATTTTTTGGGGAGGTAGCTTAACAGAAATATAAACAGCATTTTTTAATAAAAATGTACTAACCAAATGAAATTTAGCTTTTCTCGATTCACTTCAGACCTGGCTGGAGGTGGTACCTGGCAGTCCTCGACAGCTACCATCAGCACCTATAGGAAATAAAAATTTTGACAAAATCACAATACAGTATATTCAAATAGGAATTATACTCTGTTCCACCCTAAGTTGACACTGTTGGGAAAGGCAGAGGTTGTACCAATCCGCCCGGAAAAAATAGTACCAGCTTGTATTGCAATTTAAACTAAAGAATATGCAGACAAATTTGTAAAAATGTGTCATACATTATAGTTTATCAGGGTTTTTATCATACAACTTAATTTAAATATGCGTCAAAAGTTTTTAAATCAAAGCGAATGAATATAGTCCGTAGGGTAGAGCCGGGTAGAACGGCGTTGGACGGGTAGCCAAAACCGGCTGATTGGCTGGGAACCTGTTTCCTGGCTGTAGTTCGGTCGTCGTAGCCTTTTCTTCAGTGTCAACTTGGGGTGGAACAGAGTATAATTACTTAAGTCAAAAATTCCAAGCATAGTCCATCACAGAACCCTAAGAAAAAGGCCCTTACCATGTTATTCAGTGTTATTTACAGCCCTTGGAATTTTTGTAGTAGGAATATTAAAAAGATGTTATTTAAGATCAATAATAATACCTAAATGCAGAAAATCATTAAACATATGTATGTAATTGGAAACACAATGGGTGACCAAAACATGGGAAATACTAAAGTTGAAAAATTCAACACAATTAATAAACCAAAACAATATCTTGCGGGGAATGTATTAGCTGGCGATATTTACCCTACCGGGAATGTCAACTGAACTTGACCTATAAATTTGTAACTTCACTATCATTAAAATGATTTGTATCCTAAATATACTTTTTGGTTGAATTTAATTATTTTAAATTCAATGATAAATCAAGATTTTTAAGATCAGTTTCCCCCATGTTTCGTTTTAAATTTCAGTTGAAATTTTATCAATCCTTAAAAATGTTAGATTGTAAAATGTGCACTACATCTACAATATATTTTTAGAGTCAATGTGGGTTACATTGCAAACAGTAGCTGTCATACATATAGTAATAAATGTAAACAACCCTCCATTAGTTATAAAATCAAATTAATACTTAATACTCAACAAGTAAGAGCGATAAGTAAATGTTTTCCCGTACGAAATAGTACATTCTAAAAAGATCTGCGAGTATTATCTTGATTTTGAAATATTTTTCAGATTTCGTTAGCATTTACAAACCAAACCCACTTTGAAGCCGAAGTTATCTTGTGGATTTATAACATTTAAAACATAATCATGAATACACACATTGCCGAAGCACAAGAAAATGAACAAGTATTATTTACACTTACTTGTATCACGCTTCGTCTTCTACATCTTCGAACAACAGCTCCCGTAGAGCCGGGCGACCCGATAAGCGACATGAAAATAAAAATGGCGCTCAAAACAAACTCGTTGTTGACGCCGCGCGCCGGCACGCGAGGCGAGGAGGAAGAATGTCATAGAGTGCACATGCGGCTCGAAATGTCTTAAATTCAGACGGTGTCACTATTCAGACACTTGACTTGACTCAGCTCTTCGATACCACAAAACTTACAATTATAAGTCTGAAATTCAGATGTGTTTTTGGTGTCTGAAATTATATAGGTCAGACACTTATGTGTCTGATAAATAAATGCTCCAAAAGTTTTTTTTACCAGAGCTTGAAAGAAAAATAGAACTTTTTAGCCAAAAACGGGTAAAAATATTTGGAAAATTAAACTTAACTTTTTTTTTAATTTTAAAACTTTTAAGGGATTATTACACTTTTAGACCTTTTTTAAAATTAATTTTTTAAATTAGTTTAATGATTTATTTTTCCAATCAAAGGAAATATTCTTATTCAGCACTGAAATTATATAGCCCATGTAAATTTGATTTTTGAAACTTATAAAAAAACTCAAACATCATTTAAAAATATTAAAAAAATATAATAATTTTAAATTAAATTTTTAATCAACGCCAAATTTAAGACGACATCCAATATGTAGTATGGTATCATCATTATCTGATGCCGGATAATACCACTTCTCCGACATTATCTTAGCAAATTTCCTTTTTTTACAACAGGAGGGTCGGGTAACACCATGGGTAACACCGATAGATGTCGGAAAAGACGAATTCGATTGATTGGAAGTGTGGAATTTTATGTACAAAAATACAAAAGTTTTGCAAAAATTCGTCGTTTTTAACCGCTTTTTTATTCATGTTCGAAGTGGGTCAAAAGGTTGCAAAAAGGCCTCAAATTAATGAGATCTAAAAAATTACATCAAGAGACGTGAAAACTACCAAATTTATGACGCATTAAATATCACGTCATTTTAGCTGACGAAAGTATGACCAAATTTATGACGGACTAAATATCACGTCATTTTAGGTGACAAAAAAATGACCAAATTAATGACGTGCTAAATATCACGTCATTTTAGGTGACGAAAAAATGACCAAATTAATGACGTACAAAATATCACGTCATTTAAATGACGCAAAAATGACAAAATTCATAACGTGTTTAAAATTACGTCACTTAGACTGACGTAATAATGACCACATTTATGACGTCGTGCAATTCACGTCATTCCAAGTGACGTAAAATTGACCAAATTATCACCATTCATCAAAATTAGGTCATTTTAGGTGACGTACATCTGACGTCTAAATGTCGTTTTAAATTGACGTCATTTTTTCTGACTGAAAAAGGACGTCATAGTTGACGTGATTTTTTCCCTCTGGACGTCATATGAAAAAATATGACCTGATTTTGACGTGATAAATGACGTCATCCGTCTACTTGGGTTGTAACGCCAGAGACAAGGATTTTATTTTCAACAGTAAAATAAGTCTATTAAATTTAAAATAAAAAAATTAAGATTAAAAACTTAAAATTTAGTAGTGAACAGTTTTTTGAGAGAAATTGGGTTATTGTACCCAAATAAGATCCAACAAATTTATTTTAACGCCAAACTTAGTTTGTATCGCCAAACAATGACTCACCGGCTCAATCGGGACTAACAAACCATCATAAAGCATCACACCGGCTGAAATGGGAGAATTTTTGACAACCGGCTCAATCGGGAACGGCTGAATCGGCACATCACCGCGCGCTTTGCGGGTCTTAAGTGAAAGAAGATATAAATAGGTTTTGTTCTAAATAATTTTATTTATCTTCATGAATAAGTTACTTGTGATAAATATCTCCTCATTTTACGACATTTTCCTCAGTTTTATGCATCTTGGGTATATGGAATTGTTAATTTTTAAGCATTATTTGTTTTTAAAAATTTTCAAAGAAAATAATGGGATAGCAGTAAAATTTTTTCAGACTTTGAATGTGTTTTGCTGATCATATGGTAAAAATTAGGTATTTTAGACCACAATTTTAATTTCTACGACTTTTTACTGATGTTCATCATCTTAGACGCCAGTAGGTGCCAAGTATTACGATTCGACCGTAATATTTACGGATTCGATAGAAAATTACGGTGTTACGGACATCGATTAAAAATTACGGATTAAATGAAGTCTCGAAAATTTCTGCACTTTAAAAATGTATTTGCTTCCCTTTTCTCCATGCAAAGTACGATTTTTCATGGTTTCGTCAACTCGTAGCCTGTATGACAACCTGGGGAAACTTTAATATCGTTTCCATCAATGTTGAGTGGAATTTGGGCCTGCTATTGGTCTATGGTTTTGTTTGAGGGAGGTCGGATTGTTGAACCTTTCTTCCAGGCATGAGTTTCTTCCGCAGAAAATCGAGACGTCCCACTTTTTCATTGTTTCGCGGCCCGCGAACTAATTGTACTAATTCAGATTTTACTTTTCCGGATTATTTTCAAGAAAAATCACGAGTTTTCGCGGAAAATCGTGAAAGTTTCGTTTTTGTTTAATTCGCGGAGTGTACCGCTTCTGCCGCGATGCTTTCGTGAAAGGCCGCGGACGTCAGGTTTAAGTCGGCTTCTTCTCGCGTTGTTATTGCGATGTAGAAAGAAAAAACAACTTGATCGTGGTTCGAAGCCAACAAGTCCGGTGTTACTAAATCGTACAACAGCTCTGGTTACGGAAAGCTTTTTTTGAAACTTGGCAAAAACTTTTTTCGGAAGTGCCCCCGGCCCGTGGGAGCAGCTCGATAGGGGCCGCCCGTCGCGAAAGGAATAAAGAGAGGCAAAGCCCTCACTTAAAAAATTTTGCTGGTGTTCCAAAATAAGCTAAAACCTTGATTTTTAGGATCAAATTTTCAAAATTTTTCTGGGGAGACCCCCAGACCCCCTTGGTACATGGAACTTTATTATACCCAATTTTTCGTATTATTGTCATTTATATGCCAAAAATCAAACTAAAAATTTATTTAAAAGATACATTGAACCCATAAAACTAAGAGGAGGGTTTTTTTCACAAAATTTCGTTCCCGCAGTTTTTCCGAATTTTTGCTTTTTTGTCAATCTCATCCCTGTTATTTGAATAACCGACTATATTTGCATTCTCGGCACATTAAAGTGACACACATAGTACGTATTTACATTAATTGCCTTTTCCGTTCCACTCCAAGTAGTGTAGTTTTTCCTCAAATTTTTATTCTTTTTATATAGTATGGTAATTTGATAATTTCAAAAGTTCAACTAATAGTTTGATGATTCAAAAGTCAATAACACCGTTTGTGAAAAATTAAAAATCTTCTCGCGACCCACCAAAAACTGACTGGCGACCCACCAGTGGGTCGCGACCCACAGTTTGAGAAACTCTGATATAGAGAGTAAAATAAAATATATTTTAAGTTGAAGTTGCTTTGCTACAGACCCTTCATAGTGTGGTTGTGCTTGTAGCTACTATAGAAAAGACGTTGATGGTCCATCTTTTTGGGTCTCACAACAAGAAATTCTGTGCAATCAACCACCATGCGACAGTTCCTGAAGTTCACGAAGCAACTTGGCAAGCAGAGCTCATTTTTTGCTTGTGAGGGCACTATCTCCATCAAAGGTGTATATAGCACCTGTGAAAGTTTAACCTATTATTAGAAAAGGAAAAAATATTTATTTAAATTTTTAAATGAGACTAAGAAGTCAAGCATTATGATTGATATATTTTAAAAATTTTAAGAATTAATGATCTCTGAAATTTCAATGCCAAAGTAAATAAATCTCTTTTTTGTTAATTCTCCCCAGTCTGCACGGTGTGCCGAATTCAGCACATACCAATAAAACTCCTCAATTTTCCCACATGTGTTAAACTTAAGTTATCTGAGTTTTGTGCCACATCTTGAACATACATATATATAATATTAACTACTACTCAGTGTGGATCCAGAGGGTAGTTTCTCACTGATTATTAGGTTTTTATGTCTCCAAAACAGTTGCATCCATTTTGTATTTAATCAAAGATTTTGATTGATCTTTTTTACCAGTAAATCTTGAAACTATCGCTTGGTAAATTAAGTGACATTTATATACACAACATATACTTCTTTTTGAAATTGATTTTTTGTAAAAACAATTATTACACCATCTGTAAATCATATTTTTAGGTTTGTGTCATACCATAAAAAACATATATCTTCATGAAAAATTAAGTCTGCAATTTTTTAAATATTTTTCCTGTATTTGGCTGTTAGAAGATATTAAATTATTTTTTAAAAAGAAACAAAAATTGTGCAGTGAAGGGTTAACAAGTTATGATTTGCTAAAGTATATTTTTATAGTACCTCATGGAGAACATGCAGCCACGTGAGAAAAATGTTGGTCACTGTTGCCTGGCTTATATTAAATCTTACACCCAAGTCGAAGTGGCCCAAATTCCTCCTCAACTTCATGAGGGTCAGCAAGAGCTGGTCTTTCCTATCTATTACAACAACCTTCCAACCCTCATAATAATTGACAAGGGCCTTGTCAGTCACATCAAAAATTAATAGAAATATTTTCTTGTTTGGAAAACCCGTATAATAGTTGATTTCTTTGTCACTATTTTCAATGGTATAGAAACCAAATCGCTGCCTTTTCAGCTTTTCATTCTCTTCCTTCAACTTCTCGATTTCTCTTTTCTGGATGTCTAGTTCAATTTCTTCCATACATGGAAGGACAGCAGTAGAGGGTGAAGGAAGGGGAGCAGTATGAGGAGAAGAAACTGTGGAAGGCGCACTATCGGAAGGTTCCTCCACACTTGACTTGGAGATTCTTCTACGTAACAAAAATATAACTTTAATAAGTATTGAATAAATTTGTACAAGAGAGACATTAAAAATATTTTACAATTATCAATAAAGTGAAAATAGATACAATAAAGGCAATATAGATAAAAATTGGACAAATTTTATTCAAACAAAGTTTTTATTTTTTATGAATAAGTTAAAAAGAAGTTGGATAAACTAATTTTACTTAGATATGAGTTACCTTCTTTTGGATTTCTTCTCGGGAGAGCTGAAGTCCATAGTTTTATTTCTATTATGCTCAAATATAGAGGGCCCATTTTCTCGCTTGCCATCCTTAAAGTGGCACTGGCATAATCAGTTATGTTCAGTTGGTATCTTGTCCTCCCTCCTAAAATGTAACACAAGTCTGTAATACCAATTATATATAATTACTTCAAAACATTCAGGAAAACTGTACCTAGTAGCTTTAATCCACTTCTTTCTCAACTGTAAATTTGCAGGAAAGCGAAAGAACTTGCAACTATGTCGCTCACTGTAGTGGTTACAGTTTGGTGCAAAACACAAAACCATTTTTTTTATGTTCAGGTAAATATTAGGCCTCTGAAATATAAAACTATCATACAAACACTAACTAAATAACATTTTTAAACTGATCCAATTTGCCCCTACATTTACAAAATATTGAGAATGAGTTAACTTTCGGGCAAAATTTTTTAAATATTTTACTATAAATTATTATCCTAGGTTATCAACATAAACCTTTATTTCTGATATTTATGTAAAATCATAAAATAACATGAACCAGAATTTTATATCGATGGAAATGTAATGAGACCAAAATTCATTAAATAAAAAAAACTGTGCAAAAATAACAGGTTCTCAAGTTTTATAAATTGACCATATATGACTTATTACTTTTAAAATTTCCTTATTGATACCAAAATACTTTTAGAATTACATTGAGGGGTCGTTTACATAGACCACTGGAAATGCCGGGTAAAATGCTGGATTTTGGGAAATTTGCCATGTGTATTTCATTTTATTACAAATGAGTTTCTAGAAAAAAAAACCAGTGATGAACAAATAAAAGGTGAATGAATATTACAAATAATAAGAAATTAAGACAGGTAATTAATACAAGATGTATCAGTGAACAGGAAAAAGTTTGCAATTAATGTTCCAAATAAACTTTAAAAAAACCTCACCCAGTTTTAAGCTGTTTCCCTTCTAAAATCAAACATAATTCACAAAAATAACAGTTATATTAACACCAGAAAGAAACAAAAAATTTTAGATTGTATTTCGAACATATTGTAGAAATATTTCAGCTCGCTGAGTATGGTCATCTGTACGGCTATATATTATATACGGCTGTAAATACATACGAAGCTGTGTGCCAGTTGAACACTCTTCTGATGATAAACAATTGACAGCGAACCGAGAAATGTTTGTTATTGTATGTTCCAAAGAAGCATACAAAAACAAACATCACCCAGCTTCATGCTCTTTCCCTTCTGAAATCAAACATAATTCACAAAAAATATTTTACACCATAGAAAACCACCACCAAAGAAAACCAACAACAGTTATATTAATACCAAATAGAAACAACAAATTTCAGAATTAACTTCGAACAAAGTATAAAAACACTTCAGCTCAATATTCTGTCCTCTGTAAGGCTAAAAATTGCCAAGCTGTTAGGGATGCCAAATGTTTGACTCTCTTCTCATGCTAAACAAATTATGAAACTAACTGAGAAAAGTTTGTTATTGGATGTTCCAAAGAAGAATTCAAAAACAAACCTCACCCAGTTTTAAGTTGTTTTCCTTCTGAAATCAAACATAAATCAGAAAAAATAACAACCAAATAATTCAGAAGTAAATTTAAGTCTAGGTACAATAGAAACAGTATGGCCCATTGATTTTAATGATTTAGAGCAGCGGTTCTCAAACTGTGCTCCGTGGAGCCCTTAGGGCTCCGCCAAGCATTTTCAGGGGCTCCGCGAAGAAATTTTAAATAAATAAGTTGATAATTTCTAATTTGCGTTGCTCTGAAATTTATATAAATAACTTTCTGCTATGCCTTATTGTGCTTGAAACTTTATTATTGTCAATTTTTATAATAAGTTCTTTAAAATTAAAATCCAACCTAAAAATGAATGCCCAAAATTTGGACAATGATGTACCTAAAACGAGTTAAAAAAACTGTTTTTAAGGATCACACATCACAAAATCTTCTGGGGAGGAAGGACCCCCAGACCCTTCTATTGTACTTGGATCTTAATTCGTCACAATTTTTCTTACAAATAAATTATCTTAGATGCAAATTATACCTAAACATTTTTTTAAAAGCTACGTTAAAATGTTAAATATGCATGGGAGGGGCTGAGGAATAATTTTGGACCCCTCCAAAAATAAATATCTATATACACTTCTGCTTCTGCATTTATGCTTTTATTTCAAGAAGCAATCAGTTTTATGTAATTTGCTTTTTATACCTTGAAAAATTTATTTCGTAAAAGGGCTCCGCAAAGAGTTTGTCTCTTGAAAAGGGCTCCGCGACATGAAAAGTTTGGGAACCCCTGATTTAGAGAATGCCAAAGTATGATTAGAAAGTAGTTTGAGAAGTTCTTTTTGTTCATCATCATGTAAACGAGATAATAAATAAAATAATTTTTGTAAATTCCTGTTTTCCTAGCTACATCAGGCCTTGAATCAATTGTGGAATGGAAATGTTTTGATTTCCAAAAATTTAAAGCCAAAAGAAATAAATTATTGATAAATTCATAGAAATTAGATGTCCACTAATTACAATAAAAAGAATGTTTTTAGCAGGTGGCATATATAGTGTTATATTGTATCAAAACAAGGACAATGAAAGAAAATAGTATGCTCGTAATATTAGAAAAGAATGTCCATTAACAACCAGAAGAGCTGGTCGCGATGCAATGCCAATGCCAATTAATATAGTGAAGAGGCCATGTTAAATTAGTTTAAAGTTAGATTTTACAAGGAGATGAAAAACCAGGTTCAGATCACCTCATCTGGCTGCAAACGGACGTAGAAAAATTAAAGGCGAGTGGATTGAACATACCGTAATGGGAGAAAAGATCTGGCAATGTTGTTTGTTTCGGATGTTGTTCAGTTCTGGAAAACGGGAAGGGGTCGAACCACTGGATTGGTTGTCGGAAAGGAGATGAGAATGGAGCAGTCCAAATTCAGCGGGAACAAGGAGGTCAGACTATTGCGTTGGGGGTGATGTTGGAGAGGTCTCGAAGTTGAAATCAGGGATTGCCAGGTTGATCCAAAGTGGGAAGACGATGTTTGAAGAGTGAAAGCACCACAAGGACATACACTACAGATATTTAACGAGACAGTGTAATGACTTTCAGCCCAATCAGGAGGGAGAAAACCGGCATTTTTGGTCTTTGTATACAGGGTCACTAACGTCTCTCATACGGAGGAGTTTCTGCGCATGCTCCAGAACTTCTATCTTATTTAGCTTTAATTACGCATTCTTAATATAGGAAATCCCATATTTTAAGAATTTTTATTCTCTTTATTCTCTCGTTTTCCATTTAAGGGGCCTTTCATTAATTACGTAAGGGTCCCAAGGGGGAGGGGGGGTTGGAAAAATCTCTACACACCCTTACTTGGGGGTGGGGGGGTCAAACCCATTCTTACGTTAGATTTTCCAAGTTAATGTAAACAAATTCCAATTATTCTAATCAAATTACTATTGAATAACCACCAAAAAAAAACTTTAAAAAATGCTGATCTCGGTGTATTATCAAAGCTTTATTTTTTTAAATGAAGGTATATCAGATGTATCTTTTTTATTGGAGTAGCATTAAGTTAGGATATAAAAAACTGTTGAATCCATTATCCAGTTGTCAAAAATCGAAACAAAACATTTATTATTTAGAAAAACGAAATGGAATAGTTTTTATTAAATATAGAAATTTACAATGAAATCAAAAAATTATGGAATACAAATTCTTAACACTTCAATGTGTCATTAAACAGTAATAAAATATATACTTGCAAGAATAAAAGCACTCACAACGTTGAAGTTCTGGAGCATGCGCAGAAACTCCTCCGTATGAATACACTGCTACTAAGAGACATTAGTATACAGGGTCTGAGAGTATATTTAAGTTTTATCAAGTATTTAAGGTCTTACACATAGATATACTACCTGTGGAAGGATAGCAATTCTTACACAAGATTCCTGCAAGAAAAAAGAAACCATGTAACAATTCTGTTAAATATCAGCAAGTTTTTACACAATATTAGGTACATAGCCAGAAATTCTAATCAGATAAAAATCAATAACTAATCCAGCAAGAAAACTGATTAAGTTGATAAGAAATAGAGACACTGTTTCTAATATTTGGCATTCTAAAAACAAATTAAAAATATTTAATAGGACATGAATCAAATTGTTTTGAAACTATTATTTATTAACCTTTTACAGGCCGAATTCAGATCCAGGTATATTTTAATTAATTTTTTTACATAAAATACCTTCTAATGGTTCAATTAAGAGAAATTATTAATATGAAGGTGGTAAAAAATTTTTAAGTGTGATTTTCACCATGTTCCCAATTGGGAACATTGGCCACTTCCGACTATACTTCGACCGGGGAAACAAGCGTAGACTCAAATGAGAAACAAATCAAATAAATCCCAAATTTTGGGAAATAACTAACAAAATCAACTTTAATTATAGTTGATCTTTGTGTTTAAGCCGTAATTTTATAGAAATTTCACAAATTTGAAAACAATTTAATGGCAATTTCATGTGACACATAAGCAAAATAACAAAATTTTGAATCTTATGCAAGTAAATTTTATACACTAGCCTTAAAAATACAATGTTAAATTTCGGATACCTAAAACAACTAAAATATTAATGAGGGATTAATTAATTTTAATTTTCCTATCATCGAAAGCCAAGTTTTTATTTTATTACACACAAGAAAAAAATTGAAATTATTGTACATTTATAAATAGGATTTAAAATGGATTATTATAAATTGTACAAAAATAATGATCAAACATTTGAGTAATGAATGAAATAATTGGTTTTTGAATGTAGCATTAATACATTCATAAGAAAATTTCACTGTCATTGCTGAACAAAGTCTGAAACATTGTACCCTTATCCCTTATAATCTTATACAAAACGCATTTTGGATCCAATATTTTCAAAATTTATTTCTTATGGGTAATAAATAACATAATACCAGACATGTGAAGATACTAACCTTTCTTTTTTACTAGCATAAATTCTCTGTTATTAACTTTGGAAAGCCGACTTATTCAATGTTTATATACATTCATCATTTCTCTGAACAAAATCGTGGATTCAAACGGAAAAAAAATACTAAAAAAAATCCCAAAAACACCAGCTACTTCCTTTCTGAAAGAGGATTCCCCTTTAAGCAATTATATAACCTTTTTATTCTTTACGAAAAAGAAATACGCCCGTTCTACTGAGTTCTATAATACTACGCCATACTACAAACTCGGGTTTCCCGTGCATAGCGGCGACAGGCCAATGTTCCCAATTGGGAACATGCTTGTTTCGCAAGCTACTACAAGCGTGTTTTTGATAGTTATTAATTATACAGAGGATATCTATTTAAGGTAAGTCTTTTCCAATATCCTTACCAAATTTTGGAAACTTAGGACAATATTTCAATTTTTCATGAATTATTTTGTGTACCTCTATCAAAAAGCGTAAAAAAGGCCCATTTAAAGATTTTTTGTATTTTTTTCTCATAACAATAGCAACTTCGTTTGAATTTTAAAAAATTAAGTCATCTTTCAACTTTACATGGTAAAATTTTCAACAGTATACTGATAGTAGTTATTTTTTTATGAATTTTCAAACACGATGTTCCCAATTGGGAACATTGGCCTGTAAAAGGTTAAATTACTTATTGCAAGTAACTATAATATTAATTTAATTATGGCAATTGTAGTTAAAATTTTGTAAAACCCTATTTTCGTGCTGAAATAAATTTTGCTCACTGGTTAAAAGTAACTTAATTCTCGCTCACAATGAATAAATAATTTTTACACACCTGGTACACAACTTTCGATCTAAAGCACAAAATCGGATCGCAATCTAATATAATAAAAGTCAATGTGTGTGTGTATGTGTGTGGTTGCGTATATTTGTCTTCTATACAAATCCACAGTTTTCTTCCGATCGGCACCAAACTTGGTATACCTACGTAAGAGAATCCCAGAAAAAACATAGGCTATGTTTCGAAGTTCTAGAACGACCCCTTGACCCTCTTTTGACCGTTTTTATGGTCATTTTGCTGAAATAGCTTTATTTCTGCTCAAAAAGAGATCTGCTTACCCAATTGTTACAAAAAATCATAATGCAAAATAACAAATTTTTAAAAGAAAAACTAGATACAAGTCTAATTCAAAACTATAACTATAATCTAAAAATATAATTAAATGAAATTTAAAATTTTAAAACTGGTAAGTATATAGTATAAAATATTTTTATTTGGAGTTTAATTTTTAAATAAAAAGGTTCATGGAATAGCATTGTTGTTAAAATAATCTCCATGGAAACGAGGATGCAAAATCAAATGATGATAATATTGTTGCTTTTAATAAAGTTGGTTAACAAACCAAAAACTAGAGTTACCCTTTCCAGTGGAAATATTGGATTTTACTTAAATTGTAGGCATGTTTTATTTATTAAATTTTGCCAAAAACATAATAAAATCATGAAAATATGATTAATTGAGGACTCTAATTGAGCATTTTAAGTAATTTTTGGGAAAATATTTTTCCAATATTAAAATGTTTTTATGGGAATCATGTGGTAAATTTAAAAATAGGTCAGAATTTAGAATGCTTGATTCGACAACTTTCGCTGATCAAAATAGGGTAGGAAATGTATTAAAAATTTTAAAGAAAAAATCTCCATCTCCACCCGTGCAAGGCCGGGCATATCAGCTAGTCTTCAATAAAACAAGTTTTATAGCAGAATACCTATAAATCCCATATGAATACAGCACTAAAGATAATTTAATAACTGAATATATACAATATAAGAAAAGGATGAGAAATGTGTTAGAAAAACAAGTTTTAAGATATATTACTATTTTTGACATAAATTTAGAATAATTATACAAGTATTACGACAATTATACATTATAAGTATATAATTACATACCTGTAATAAAATTTCAAAATTTTAGTTACTTTAAAAGTACTTTTTAAGGATCATACAAACATATACATAATGTAAACAAACACGTTAAAAAAAAGCTATTTTTTACTAATTTGGAATAGCAATAAAAATAAATACTTTAGCATAATCATTTATTGATATATATTCTTTCTTAAACAGACCCTCTTTAGTATAAGAAAAATCTTTTTACACTAATCAATTGTGTCTTTCTTACAGCTCATCCAAAAACTACACATTATAGTTTCACTAGCTGATGAGTCTGAGCTTCATTTGAAAAAGTTGAAAATTCCTGTTTTGGAATTCAGTAACTTTTTGTTAAAAATGAAAAAGGTAATGAGAAAATGACATTGGAGTAGAATATTGTATAATTTTAAACTGTCCTTATCTGCAATTAAGTCTTACTGACATTAACAAAGCTTTTTACAAACTAACTCATGAGCCCAATAAGGTGTAGAAATGATTTAAATGCTAGCAAATGAAATATTGTAGGTATTCTTAGTAAATAACAGGGAAATAAAAATAAATAAATTGGTCTATTTTAAGTAAGTTATTAGGATTGCATAAAATCACTGATGTGTAATAACATTTCTTATGACTTTGCACATGTGATTATTACAAGCAAAATTATCACTGCTATTGTCTGTGTTAATTCTAAAAAAATTTATTCATTTCTAAGAGGGTCAGCAAAATACTCAACATAAAAAGGGAGTAGCAGTGTCTAAAAGGTTGAAAACCCCCTGGCCTAGACTATTCCAATTAAATAATTGTTTTTTTTTTGTTTTAGGGTCCAATTTCTAGATTGAGTTTGTTTCAAATTCTCCACTTTTGTCAAGGAATTCAAATACAGAATAGTACAGAGCTTCCTAATTATGCCCAAGCATTCCAAGCCATATGGAACATAGTTTACAACTTATTAGTCAATCATGCTGTAGTTGTACTGTCATCTCCAACGACCTTTTTATGGGAGACAACTAATATCCTTTTTTATTCGATTTATCTACTCCAAGTGAATTTAATGCTCATGTTTTTTCTTAAAGATTTTTAACTTTAAATAAGCTAAAATTATATTCTGTAAAAATTATTTTATTCCTTTAAGTTTAAAATATTTTTAAAATCTTCTTTAGCTCAAAAATGTATTTTGTCTACTTTGAAGTTAATAGCTTTTCAAAATTTTAAGCTTAAAATTTTCTCCAAACTCTGAATTTAAAGTTGTAATATTTTTGTCATAAGATAGAGTAAAATAGGTTGATGAAGGTTAATGATTTGACTTTAAAAAAACTGAGATTTATAATTTTTATCAATTGCTTTTTGTTATTGCTATTGAAAAAATGCTTTTAGAATTCTTGTTTGCTCTAAAAAGAATACTTGATCTTAAAAATATTACCAATTCAATTTTAAAATATAAATTTTTTAACCCTAATTAAAAATGTTTTGGGGTCCATAGCAAATATACAATTCCTACTGGCCTCATTGTTAAGAAAAGTTGATGAAACTAGTCTATACCTTAAGACTGGACTACTACATTAGGAAACTTCATTGCTAGAGGCTACTTTAATGATTGATGAAGGTATATGAAGGTTGATGAAGGTTAATGATTTGACTTTAAAAAAACTGAGATTTATAATTTTTATCAATTGCTTTTTGTTATTGCTATTGAAAAAATGCTTTTAGAATTCTTGTTTGCTCTAAAAAGAATACTTGATCTTAAAAATATTACCAATTCAATTTTAAAATATAAATTTTTTAACCCTAATTAAAAATGTTTTGGGGTCCATAGCAAATATACAATTCCTACTGGCCTCATTGTTAAGAAAAGTTGATGAAACTAGTCTATACCTTAAGACTGGACTACTACATTAGGAAACTTCATTGCTAGAGGCTACTTTAATGATTGATGAAGGTATATGAAGGTTGATGAAGGTTAATGATTTGACTTTAAAAAAACTGAGATTTATAATTTTTATCAATTGCTTTTTGTTATTGCTATTGAAAAAATGCTTTTAGAATTCTTGTTTGCTCTAAAAAGAATACTTGATCTTAAAAATATTACCAATTCAATTTTAAAATATAAATTTTTTAACCCTAATTAAAAATGTTTTGGGGTCCATAGCAAATATACAATTCCTACTGGCCTCATTGTTAAGAAAAGTTGATGAAACTAGTCTATACCTTAAGACTGGACTACTACATTAGGAAACTTCATTGCTAGAGGCTACTTTAATGATTTCCGATTGCTTACATCTAATAAATTATGTGAACTTTTCAAGACACTTCCATAGGATTTAAAGGGTCAGGAGTTATAAATTGGCTCCTAAAAGTGAAAACATAATGCTTTAACCTTTTGATATGAATAGTAGGAACCAACTTGGCACTGGCTATTATAATCTTTACATGCTTAAATCATTTAAGAAAATTTAGGAAAGGACAATTAACTCAAGAAATTTGATGTAACATTTCAATAATTTCATTTCCTTGGCTGTAGTGTAAATAAGCTCTCAGTGTAGGTTAATATTTACTTTGGGTGCATACTCATTGCTTGTATGGGGCTACAACAACCAAAAGTTGAGTAGATTGAGATTAAGTTTTAAAAAAATATTACCCTTAAGCAAATAGTCTTTCTTCATAGAACTAATATCAATATCATGAGGCTTCCCTTGGATCAACATACTATTTCTTCTCATTGCAGATTGGATTGGATTATCATTATGTAAACTGTATTCAGAATAATCTTAAGTGCATTTTATGTTCCTTAACATTTATTACAGTTGCTAAAGAGTATAGTGCTAGCAGGAACACAAGACGCCATGTCTGCATCCAATAGTGAAACTCAAAGTCAAATGATCTCTTGTGCCAGAGATATTGACAGGTATATTTTATTGTTTCTGAGAATATCATTCAAATTCCACATTATAAGGTGTCAGTTGTTGCTTACACAGTTATTTTTAAAGTATCTAAGCTACATGTGAAGAAAAAGGAAAAATATTTTTAGTTATAAATCACCCTTACCAATTTTAACTGCCAAAATTTAAAAATTGGAACTTAAAAATTATTTTTCTTTATTTCATCAATTAAAAAACATACACACTTGATTTACTCAAAAATTACAGCTGATGCATAAATTAGGCAGCTTATTCAAAAACAACTGGAAGAACGTTGTCTATTAAATTATATTTGTTGAGATTAATCATACATTCATTGTTTAATAGTTTTAAAGTTTCGGTTTTATTGGTTGGCAATGTCATGTAGATGCTGTGTTATTATTCATGTCTCGTGATTGTTATTTGAAATTTAATTTTGTGTTTTCTCTTTTAATCTTGAACTTATAGATGTAGATACTTGATACTTTTTGGCTTTCTTTCATTAAAACTTATTTATTCTTACTGGCCTCTGATTTTATATCTTAACAGCAGAGCGTGGTTTCTGATAGTAAAATTTACAGTAAAAAAAATTCTAAATAATGGCTGCTATAGTGGATTATTGTGTTCGGCCGTTCAATGGGAACGATTTTAGTTTGCTCAAGCGTCGTGTGGAGGCGGTATTTGCAGCGGAGGATCTGGATGATTATTTAGAAAATGAGCCTGATGAAACGGTAGTTGCAGAGGTGAGAAAAGCAAAGAAAGCGTATGCTTTACTGTTGACAGTTTTGGAGGATTCCATATTGGCAACAGAATCATCAGCTTGTGAGATGTGGACGAGCCAGAAGAAATATCAAAAGGGTAGTGCAGTGAGTCAGATGTTATTTAGAAAGAAACTTGTAACTTTAAAGAAAAGTAGAGATAGTAGCATGCAAGAACACATTAATAAAGTGTTAGCGATTGTGAATGAGTTAAGACTCTCAGGTGCTGAAGTAAAGGACATGGATATAGTAATTTATCTGTTGATGTCTTTACCAGCGGATAATGATGTTATCAAATCGACGATTGAAAATCAACCGAATGAAACCTTGACGTTGGATTTTGTAGTGCAGAGACTCATAAATGCTGAGGACATGAAGAGTGAAAGAAATCTTGATAATATTCATTCCAATGACAACGTAAGTTTCAAGGTTGATGAACGTGATGTTGTTTGCTATAACTGTAAAGGCAAAGGTCATTTTGCGAGGAACTGTAAAAAGAGAGTAGTTTGTTTTGGATGTGGACGCACAGGACATTTCAAGAAGGATTGCAGATTTGAGAAGTCAGATTACAAGGAAACAGCTGAAGCAGTAACCTTCATGACATGTGAACCTGTTGAGACATTTATTCTTGATTCAGGAGCAATCGCACACATGTGTAATAAAAGTGAGTGGTTTGAAGAAATTAAACCTTATTCTGGAACTGTTGGCTGCGCTTCTAAAAAGGATATCTTGAAGATAGAAGGAATTGGCAATATCCCGGGAGTCTTGAATGGCATAAAAGTAACTTTAACGGATGTTTTGTACATTCCCGAATTAAACGGTCAACTGATTTCTGTAAGAAACATTCAAAAGGCTGGATACAGCGTGATTTTTGAAAATGATGTATCTATCATCAAAAAGAAAAATAAGAAGCTAGAAATTGCTCAACTTAATGAGAAAGGACTGTATGTCTGTCAATTTAAACCCCATAGAGCTTCATCATGCTTTTTGAGTCAAAGCACAGTCTCTGAGTCAAGTTTTTGTGAAGATTGTGTCGAAGCAAAGCAGTGCAACAGTCAATTGAGCAAAGGTCCGAGAAGCAGAGAGGATAAGCCACAAAGAGAGACAAAAGTTGTCTGGATTCAGGATGTCACGTCCACAGAGGATGGAAATCGAACTGAGGAAGTGATTTTGGACGTTGATGATCGAGATGTTGGAGAATGTAAGAATGGGGATGAGGGAGTTGGATCAAAGAGAACAGGAGAATTGCCTGGCGAGTTGAGTGATGGCATTATGTATGAAGTTAGTGTGTTATCTCCCGATTCCCTGTCTTTCGATGATATGGAGGCATTGTCAAAGGAAGAGCGGAAGCAGTGGAGGAAGGCTATGAATGAGGAAATGGAGTCTCTCAACAAGGATGAAGTAGGGAAACTGGTTGAACTCCCAAAGGAACATGAAGTTCTTGCTGTGCCGTGCGTGGACCTGCACATTGCTGGTTCTGATGACTCTGAGTTGGAGGTTGGAATTCAACGACTCAGTAGCGAATTTGAGAAGTCCAAGGCTGAAACTTCAAATGCAGATGTGGAAAATTCAATTGGTGCTCAAGATGAAGCAGAAGCTCTTGCAACCGACGATGGAGATGATGACAATGAGAAGGGAGAAGAGGTAGAGACTCTTCTGAAACTTAAACGGGGAAAGTTGAAAAAGAGAAGATCCAGAGGAGACAGTGAAAGGAAAAAGAGGAAGAAGAAAAGAAAAAAATCTTAAACCTAGACTGTGTTATTTGGGAGAAAATGTAAAATAATGTATGATTAAGGGAGGGTGTTGAGATTAATCATACATTCATTGTTTAATAGTTTTAAAGTTTCGGTTTTATTGGTTGGCAATGTCATGTAGATGCTGTGTTATTATTCATGTCTCGTGATTGTTATTTGAAATTTAGTTTTGTGTTTTCTCTTTTAATCTTGAACTTGAACTTATAGATGTAGACACTTGATACTTTTTGGCTTTCTTTCATTAAAACTTATTTATTCTTACTGGCCTCTGATTTTATATCTTAACAATATTAAAGGATTTCAATGAAATATTTATTTTAGTTGGCCACTGTAATAATTGCTCATTAAATTATCGTTTCTTTAAATTTTGTAGGTTGTTTACAATGATTTCAAGGCAAGACAAAGTTTTTTCCAAACTTGTTCCAAAGTTGATTGCTACTTATGTAGATTCTGTTCAACATGTTACTTTAGAAGCCAATATCAAGGTAAGCTAAATTTAAGTTCAGTAATTATGTATTAAAAAGTAAGTTAGTAAATGGTAATAGATAATTAGTTTTAAAGATCATTTAAAAATAAGGTTATCAATTTTATTTTAATGAATCAAACTAATGCAAAATGAACTAGAACATCTTGGTATATTTGTGTAGTTCAGTTGAAGATAAAATCTGATATAACTAAGTAATTTTGTAAAATAGTATCTGAGAACAAAAAACAATATGTGCTAATGTTAAGATTCCCTTTCTATTATTATTATTATTTGCATTTTAAATTGATGGAAGTATATTGATTCTTTATCAGTATCTGACTGCCATAGATAAGAGGATGGATGTTGCAAATTAATAAAGTTGAATTATCTGTCACAATATAAACAATTTAATAAAAATGTAGTTGTACAAAATTATTTGTTTTAAAATTTAACAGTCATGTTACGATTTTAATAAGTTTAATACAAAGTTTACTCTTTGTTTGTTGAAAATATATTTATCTGATTAAATCACAAATTAACTAACTAATAATTAAAGGGTTAAACCTGAAATCATTTTTTACAAATTTCATTCTCATACTAGCTGATAAGTTTTACTATATTTGCAGTCTATTTGTTTTTGTTTAACCTTTAATTGTATTTTCCCCCTAGGCTCATCTATTATCTGGCTTAAATCGTCTTTTTGATATTTGTAGTGAAGAATCTTTAAAAACGATAGCTGTAAATATTAGTCACAGTTGTAGAGATATTTATACTAACATTGTAAAAAATTATAGACAGTACCAGTACCAAGGTGGTAACTAATGTAATAAAGGTCATTTTAAACTATTAAAACATTCCTTCATCTATTTTTTTTATTTAGTAATACATTTGAGATAATTATAAACTGCAAACTTTGATGAAACCAAAAACTTTCTGCTGTTAAAGTTTTGCTTATTAATTAGGGGGCTACACCCATTGCTTGCTAACCCTGTTTTAGTGAGTAAAATGTTTTACATTAAGAAATACACAACATTTGATATGTGAGTCAAATCCATCTTGACTGTACTGGCTTGGATGGTCCCGCATTAGAATGACTTATCAGATATACTGTAAGTTTATTGTGGGAAATACCTCCAGAATATTGAATATTAATTGTTAAAAAATCTAAGATTTTGGATTCCTAGTTACAAAGCTAGTTGCTGTAAAATAATCGCCAGAAAATATATCTGCAGGTAATTCATGCGAGCAATGATGGAAGATTTCAACTTGGTTTTTACACCAGTATTGATTTTTTGATAATTTTTTCTATGAAAAACCACACTTTTGGCTTTCTTTATATGCAGAAATATTTACAGTACATTATTTTTAAGTATTGAAAATGAAAGCTTCTTGGGCTTAGTATGCACATCTATATTATCCAAGTTTACAGAAAACTACAAACAGATTAAACAGAAACTACAAACAGATTAAATAAATTTTTTTACATTTTTTTTATGAAAATGACTATTTAGATAGCTCTTAAGGTATGGAATTAACAAAAATGTACAATGTATATAACTTTTACTTTCATAATTTATATACACGTATGTTGGAGAAAATAATTAATGCCTTTGGCATCAATAAAAGACTTTAGAAAGCCCATACCTTACAAAAAATGCAATACAGCTAGACATCACCTGTAAGGTAATTAAACTGAATTAAAATGATATGTAGGCAGTATTGAAAATAGTTAATTTACACAGTATTTCAGAAGCAAGATTTGTTACATAACCAGTTTTAATACTTACTTGAATGGTTAGTAAATATACTGTGAGTGTTCTTTCGTGAGTTGGACCAGCATTTTTCAACACAAAGTTGATGAGAGTAAAATTAGTTGTTTCACAAAACACTTCCCCATCCTTAAGCTGCTCTGTGTAATGAACTAGGCTAAATGTTTTGGCAACCCACATGCAAAAGTTTCCAAGAGAGGAGAGTGAATTCTTTTCAAATATCACAGTGCTAGGCTCCAAAACATTTTGGTCTTTGTTATATCTATAAATAAAAGAAGAAACATCTTTGAGAGAAAACATAATAAGCTTCTGGTTGAAAGCCGTTCTTTTCTATAATTATCACCTTTACCTTCCCTTTGTTACTAACATGTAAAATTTGTACAAATCATTTTTAAAGTATGTACTTTCAAAGTATGTTAGTGTCAGAATTAAATACATGCAAAAAGCAGTATTTTAGTAGTATAAAGTACAATTAATAAACCATTACTGCCAGAGCACCATAAACTGTTCAGAAAAATTGTAAAAACAAGTAACTAATTATCATTCCTTATCATACAGAATTTATCTTTCTCAATTTCATCTTGACAGTCTATGCATATGTTCTATAAAAGGTAATTAACTACACAGATAATATAATTTCCATGCGATATTGCCTTTGGGTTTCATATTTCATTTCGTTTTTCTCTGCAATAAGGTAATAAAATATAATAATGTATAAAGCATCAGAAGTTCACTCTTCTACATCTACATACCCCTAAAGTGCAGGTTACACTTAGTTGATGACTTCTGATATTTTACACAAATGATAGTTTTGAAATAGGAGATTGAAAAAACCTTTTTTGGGGGGGGGGTAAAGGGATTTAATTAATTCAAAAGAACTTTGAACCAAGGGACAAATTTAATTTGTTTCATCTTCCATCATTTTTTCTTTACACCAAAGTAACCATTTTAAACACAAGTCCACAATGAAGGATGGATGGCGTTGAATCTGACTGATGTTACCATAAATTTAATTGTTTACCCTTTGTTTAACACTTCTTCGACTATTGTGAAGACGATTGTACTCACAATTTATAGTATTCAACAATAGTAAGAATTGTATGAGGAGTGATAAATTTTAAAAGGGCATTTAAAAGATCATCAAAATTGCTTAGTACATATTGTTATAATCCAACAAATTAAAGAAGGATTCAGTTATTTCAAAGCTTTAAATTCCTATTAAATTAAAAATAACCTTAACTTATTACCTTGGGAGCCTATGCCGAGGACAAGGAACAAAATGAAACAACTGAGGGCAAGAAAACAGGAAATTGATTATCTGGGGGAGAAAAAACAAGAGCACGGTTTCGCTGAAATGCCCCAAGATTCCAACTACAGCAAACGTCATTCCAGCAAAATAACAGAAGGCGTCACCAACAAACACAGATGCAGGATACCTGAAACATAGAACAAGACACAACTTGTCAAATTATTGTTTTGATTTGGTTTTGAGATATTTATGGAGATTTTTTTAGTGGCTTTGTCTTTTTCAATGTCACTCCTTGTGTTTTGTAGTTTTATCTCCGAAATGACAATTATAGTTTTTTTAAATGGGTATTTTTATTTGTATGTAAAATTAGTATTTACTACTTTATATATTTTAACTTTATCTATATCATACAGTGCTAATTTATTTCATGAATATTTATATTACAAAATCTGAAACAATATCTGAGTTGAACTTTTATATGCAATTCTCATTTCTATTTCAGGATTTCTTAAAATAGTAACTTAAAACTTCGTAAAAGAAAGATAATTTTATTTAATATTTCTATCCTTCCTTAATTCCAATAATTTCACACAAAATCAGTATAAAAAATATCCCAGATGCACAAAAAAAATTCTTACCAATTATAATATAGTAGAGCTAGAGTAGTGAACAGAAATGGAAGCATGAAATAGAGTGAAAAGATATGTGCACTTGAACAGCTACCTAAAAAGTTAAGAACAGGAAATTAGATTCAGTACCATAAACTAATTGAGAGGATCATGCCTTTTACAAGGAACTAGCATAAACAGATTTTAGCATGCTACAATCCGAACACTACCAGTAGGGCTTTGATCAAAGAGGGGATTCATAAGGTTCAACATCACCCCTAAAAAGGATTTGAAACATTATTCTTTAGTCAAAGGTCCCTTAACTCCCATGTTTAGGCATTTAAAATTTAATAGCCAATATTCAAGCTCCAACTTATAATGTCATGATAAAAGTAACACTTAACCTATGTAATTAACACCTAAAAATAATTTAGCGCCAAAAGTCTTATTTTGAACCTAGTCCCTTCTGAAAATCTTCACTGGTACTTTCCCATGACAGAAACTACATACCAAACACTTCTATCACATTGAAGACCACGATAGAAGCTCCTATCACGAATGCTTGTCCAACTTCTAATCCATTGATACCAGCATAAATATTGATAGCATTTGTGCAGAAGATAGCAAATATTCCCATGTAGACATAGTAAAGAGGGCCTATAAAAGTTTGAGCGAATTTTCAACTTAAATAACAAACACTTTAAACAAAATAAAAGAGAACAACAAAAAACCAAGTTCATACCTATAATCATAATTGTGGGGCAATTTTGTGCACTCTTAGAAAACCCCTGAAATGTAGCTTTACACTTTTCAACAAACTAAAATTTAAAAAAAGTTTAGGGGAGAACCCCCAAACTCCCCTATTTACCTTTTTGATTATGGAATAGCTTTGGTTGTTTTCTATAGTGAAAAATTAAAAGTTTGATATCTCGAGAGGGAGATTGTATGCCCTGAAATTCCCATTGAGCATAGCAAGGGGTTATGAAGGCTTAAGTCAACCTTTATCATGAGAATGAACATGGGCGTACCCAGCAAGGGGCAGGGGGGGCAGGGGGGGCAGCTGCCCCCCCCTAGAAAACGGAAATTTTTTTAGTTAATCAGAGTAAAAATTCGAAAAGGCAAAAATTTGTGACCCGACTGGTTGCAAATCCCGAGCCTTCTCCTTGGGGCTCGAACAGCACGATCCCCACCACGGAAGCTGAGGCTTGTTCGCTTTTCTCCGGTAACTTGTTACTAAGCATTATTTATGGGCCCCTAATTACGTAGATGCGTGTCGAAGTCTGCTTTCTGTTTGCCAACCACCCCCAGGGTTTGGATGGGTGTTCCTCAGCTCAGGGAGCTTTTCTGAGTGGTCTTAAAAGAAATGTAATATCCAATATCTCACATTCTCAAAATCTTTTATGACTCCTTAATTATTCGTGTGCCTCACTTTTAGGTTATCTTTAAAATTAAGTGACTCCCTTTAAAATTATCCCTCACTGTTTTTTATTTTTAAAAGGTAATGCTGTTTTTATAATTTTGGAACTTTTAGAAGGGGTAGAGCACACCTAGACGCAGGGCCGTATCCAAGGGGGGGGGTAGGGATTCAAACCTCTCCCCAAATTTTCACGTGTTTCCCCTTGAAAGTTCTGCAATTTACAAGGAGCAATCTTCTCCGGTTGTAACTCAAAGGGTCTGAAAATGAATTAAAACACTACTTTTGAGGATCAAATTTCAATTTTTTTTTGGAGAGAACCCCCAAACCCCTCACCAAAAATATGCCCTCTTTTTTAGTCTTTTTTTTGTAAATTCTCCCACTTTTAAGATGGTCTTCCACATTTTGTGCTTCACCAAAGAGGTTTCAAAATGTTATAAAGCATAGGTTCTCAAATTGTGGGTCTCCAGTCAGTTTTTGGTGGGTCACGACAAGATTTTGAATTTAATAATTTCCTTAGGAAGTGATGTAACTGCAATTTATTCCAGATTCCCTGTTTTTAAAAGTCTATTTTCAAACATCTTTTTTGGGACATCCCATACCCACTTTTTATTGTGGAGCTCACTGTTGCTCCCACAATGAATTTGTACGCTCGGGTTAAAAATTTTTCTTTTTAATTTTCTAAAAAGAGTTAATATTATCTCTAATACAGTCGACTCCGCTTAATGTGATCACGGTTAATGTTATCGAAAATGACTAGTCCCGAACACTCCTATTTAAATTACCACAAAATGCATCGTTTTATGTGATCATTATATCGCTTAATGACATACTTGTATAAAATAAAAACCTTTCTGCAAACTTAAATTTTTTCAAGAAAATTTTCTGCAAGAATTTACACATTTTTAAATATCCCTATCCAAAAAAAAACATTACTAAAATACCCAAATTGCAGGGATGAGTTTATCTAAAGATGAAAAAAAGGAAAAAGCGCGTGAGCTCAGTTATGTATAATTTTTTTAATGTGTGAAACAAATGATTTTAACAAGAAAAATTTGAATTTAACTGGGTTATACTCGGGAGGATTTTAAGAACTTTAAACTGGCATTAAACTAGTCATTAATATTGATAGTCTAGATAAAAATATCTTTAAACAAAGAAAGATACATATTTCACGTTATCTTCATTTGCATGAAAATAACCAAAATACAATTAAAATCTGATGAAAATTTAGGAAATCAGTTAAATACTAGGATAATTTATTGATTACTTTAAATATAATTATATTACTGAATTTTTTTTACCAATAAAATTTTTGCTAAGTGAAGAAAAAGTCAAATGAATTTTTTAAAGTATTATAAGAATCTCAAATCATATCAGATATGTAGTACAGGTTATAATCTAACTTGATTAAAAAAAACTGAATTATTTTCTTAAGTTGCTTCTCAAAGTAGCATTTCAAAAATTTTGCAACTTAGAAAAACCTCATAAGCCAGAAAAACAGAACTTTCGCGAAAAATCGCTATTTTTTTACTTCCGAACTTGTTGGCTTCTAACTACGGTAAAGTTGTTTTTTCTACATCGCAATAACAACGCGATACGAAGCCGACTTCACCTTAACGTCCGCGGCCGTCCAAGAAAGCATCGCGGATGAAACGGTAAACTCCTCGAGCAAGTTTTTCTGCAGAGGGCAAAATTTTCTGCGAACGCCGTTCGTGTATATTATACAAGTATGCTTAATGATATCAAAACTTGGTGAAATCCCCTAAAAAAACTTCTTTTTCCCGTTTGATGGCCAATTTTATTATATGAACATAAAAAATGAGTAATTAATTTATAAGTCATATAAATAGCTCTTATATTTTTTTCTAAAAATGTTTTCAGTTGCAAAATAAATACTTGAAAATCATTTTAAATACTTTGAGATATGGACTATACAGGGTGTCCACTTATTTCTAAGCTAAGAATTCCCTGAGTTTTCCAGGACAATTTTTTTTTATTTTCCAGGTTCGGTCAAACTAAAGCCTTAAGGCGTTTTTTTAAATTTTTGGTGATAAGATGGAACTTTTATTTTCCTTCTATTCATACCATATATTAAATAAACCTGATAAAAAAACTGAAAAAATATCTTCTATAGATTTCTATTAATTGGTTGAATGATACATTAATTTTAAAATTAGACATTTAATTTACAGATGTTTTATTCATTGAGAAAAATAAACTGTTTTCTATTTCTCTAGAAAAGCTTCGACCAATTCTGAGACTGAGCAAGAGCTCAAAAGGAATAAAGATTTGTGAAATGACTATACAATACACTGGCTAGAATGGGTGTACTCCAGGTTTAATTTTTGGGGGTGCATTTTTGCGAAATGAAATTATTTTAATGAAAAATGAAGTCAGATTATATTTGATCTTCAAATTATTCTAAAAAATCAAAATTGAGAGATGTTTAATTGATAATCAAGAGCCTTCAGTAAAAATTAACTTTAAAAGGCTAATGCTTAAAAAGTATCAAATTATTCAGAAATTTAACTGAGAAAAATTAAAACTTCAATTTTAAGTAAAGGATCCTATTTGTGTATAAAGACTACCTTATAAAGAAATTTCATTATATATTTTCATAAATAAGCTGAAAATTAGGTTATATTTTTTGGAGGAAAAAACTACCTATCACTCACAACCATACTATAACTATGAAATTATTAAATTTAAATTAAGACTTAAGCAGTTATTCAAGTTTTCCAATAAAGTTTCTTTCAATTTTTCTACTCAAAATAATTTTAATTTGAGCATCAATAAAATAAGACTTCATAAGCAAGTCTTTTGACTTAAGAATATCTCTCCGTTTTCCACAATACACCAAATGCGAGAAGCCGCCGATTACGCCCCGTAAAATAGGCTTCTCCTCATCTTTAGGCAGCATGAACACAGCTTTCTTCCAAAAAAAAGTCGTTTTTCCGTAATACAGTAAACGAACGAGGAGAAGGCGCCTTTACAGGCCGAGTCGCGCAAACGTATCGTCGCGCCGATGCGCGTGCGAGCTAGGATGCCGTTGATTAAACGCTGGAAAACGTTACGCATCGTAAAAAATCACATTTTTCCAGAATATTTTCGTAATTCCCTGAGTATTCCAGGTTTTCCAGGGCATTTTCGAATTCCCCGAGTATTCCAGGTTTTCCCTGTTTCCAGGGTTAGCGGACACCCTGACTATACTATTCACAGCCGTGATTTTGATGCAGACACTCATGTAACAGGGTTTGCCACATTTTAGTATAGAACTGCTTAATTATCAACCGGATATTGTTATCATTTTTATCTTGGACAAATGCGATCACATTAAGCGGAGTCGATAGTACTATATATTGTAACTAAATAGTTGGTGACCGAACCCCACACAAAGGAAACTTAAGTCTTATGGGGGTATGGGAAAATTAACTGAGAAGAGATGAGGTGGGTTGCGTTATAATTTGTTTATAAAAAGTGGGTTACGATGTGAAAAGTTTGCAAACCCTGATTTATAAAGCTCTAGTTTAAAGGGCAAATCTCAAAAATTTTCTGGAGAGGACACCTGGATTCCTCTAAATTTTGACGTCTATTTATAATTTTTTCCCTAGAAAAAAATCGGTAGTTTACAAGAAACTGTTACCTTTGGATGGAACCCGAAAGGTTCTGAATGAAGCTGAAACACTATTTTTAGGGTCAGAATTTAAAAAATTTTCTGGGGGAAGAACACCAGTACTTACTTCTAGTTCACAATACATTTTTTTATTTAGGTGATTTTAAACTTAACATATAAATGTACTTGTTAATTGTTAGGGAGTACGTTAGAAATGATGTTGAATTAAAACCCCTCTAGAAACAAGACTAGTCGCGGCCCTGCCGAATCACATCATCTTTGAGTACTTGAAATCGATTTTTTTTCTAATTTTATGACCTGCCCCCCTCTAGATCAGATCCTGGGTACGCCCTTGAAAATGGAGTACTCAAATATTAGGGAAAACACTATTTTTAGGGAAATTATCAAACATTTTCTTGAGGAAGACCTTCCCTTTAAAGTAATATTCAGTATTAAAAGGTATATGGGGTAAAATATTTTTATATCCTCGGAAATTTTTGAAAATACAGTACTAGTACCTTTACAATATCTAAGCAACCATTGCTTGAAAAGTTTCTTATCAAAGACTACCCCCGAAAAATTTACTATGAATAAAAAAGGAGCCAGATTACTTTGCGGCCCAGAACTTGACTTATGATTTTGATTGCAAAAAAATCAATTAAATCAATGCTTTAATCAAAATAATTTCAATCAATGATTTAAAATCGATTGTTGTAGCATAAACATAAAAATTTATCCTTTATTTATTTCACTCTGCCGGGCATATTGTTCTCGTAACGCCTGGCCTAGCACACAATGCTACACATTTGGACTGGCAAAGCCCATCTGTAACACACCAGATGATATTTAAACTAAAACCTGGGCAAAGCCCGCGCTTTAGCACTAGAACCTATTAAAAATTATTTAAACAAAATTTCTTTCAAAATCCATTAAAATATTTTTTAAATGTAGCAGATTTACTAACCTAACCAAACATCGTTGCCAATGATGAACCGAAAAGGCTTTGGAATTATTACTGTAGTTCCATTGTAAGTTACATAATAAACCAAAGGCACGGAAGCCATTGCAGGAAGCAAAATCTTGTAACGCCATTTTATGTCGTAAACATCATCCACAAAGCCCAGGCACAGCATGCAGCATATGGTTACCAAAGCAGCCACCAGTTCAAAGAACTGAAACATAAAAATAGTTTAAAATGCTGTAACAGTAATTTTTTTTGGATTAGAAATATCTAGTTTATAGGATTTAACTTACTTCATGGTATGGAAAAGGAACTTCAGTATTTGTAGTCCAGTATTGTCTGAAAGGAACAGGGATGAAGAAGAACATGATAATTAAAAACACAGATCCAGAGACAACACCCATGGCTTCAGGTCTGAAACAATTAAAATGAAATGTCAATCAAGGCACCCATAACACTTAAGTCTATCTCAAATTCAGCATTTGTAAGGAAAGAAAAATCAGAAATATATTTTACTTTTCTTTATATCAATCCAGTTAAAAAATACAAATTTTTATAATTTTACCAGCTGAAAATACATTAAGTTACAATGTTTACGACCAAAACACAAAATTTTATATTTACTAAAAAAACCAATAATACTAAAAACTTCCTTGAACAGTCACTCGTAACTCTAAAATACAAACAGTAGATTCGCAGAGACCTATTAACTGTTAGAACTTCAGACGAAGACTGGAAGTGTAGCTGAAATGAAGTGTATAGGACAGGAGTTCGTAGCGCCTTCTAAACAAAATTTATACAACCAAATCCATCTCGAGTCTATTTCTCAGATACACGCCCCCGTTAAAAAACTTTTCTTGTTCTGAAGGTATTTCCACAAACACATGAACCAATTAGACAGAATGGTAGGGAATGTTTTAACTTCAGCTGTATGTTAACGGAACTCAACTAAAGCTACAGTGGTGAAAAATTTGTGTCAGAATGATGTAGCTGCTATTTTTTCATGCTTAGAACCAATGGTGGGATAAGGTTCATTTTAAAAGATGTTTTTATGCTGCACCCCAGCACCTATTTTTTTTAAATGGATCTAATTTTGCATTTCCGTGTTGAGCACAATATTTTCGAAAATTCCAATAAAACACGGAGTTCAATCATGCTGTTAAAAAAAGATATCTGGGGTTACCCTAGAAAAGTAGTACTCTTGTTAGATTGCGTCTACTAAGTAATCTGGCTATGCATCTTAATAAATGTGGTCTTGTAGACTCTCCTCTTTGTGCTTGGAGAGGAAGAGGAATTGCCTCTTCACTTTGTGGGACGATGTTTTTCATCCCCAGAAACCAGAGCTGTTTCTCTTTTTGAAATGTAGGCACCAAATCTATATCTCCAGGCCGACCCTTAATCTCCTTTCACTTACCATCGTGCCCTTGCTTTGTAAAGAGTTGGCATTTGGTGGTCCCGGAGGAATCCCCCAGAAATTCGGATAGGACCCTCTTGCTAATGTCATCAACTAGTGGCAGTATCGGATCCCATCTACGTAATGGGACTCTCCATTTAAAACTAGGTCTTTTTAATGTCTGACTGGTGATAATGGCAGTGGCGGCTCGTCCATAGGAGCTCGTGAACACCCACTGAAAAAGTAGAACAAAAATCGAATACAAAGATAAATAAATATCAAAGGAAATATATTCTCAATTTCTTTTTTTGCTTAAAATTATGTTCCTCCCCCCTTCTCTACTCAATAAGAAAAATTTACTACCGGAAACGCGAAAGAAATCGAAAAAAGACTGAACTCTTATTTTTCTTTCCCCTTCCGCACGTGTGAGCGAAAAAAATGAGAATCCGAAGAAACCCCGACTGCTTGCCGGAGATCATTTGAGCTTACGGCAACGCGCAGGAGATCTCCGCTAGCACAGATTTAGTGTGCCGAGTCTTTCACTTTTGAGGCACAGCTTTCTTTTTTGACGTCTGATAGAAGTGATTTTATCGGCTAATTGGAAAGTACGAGTAAGAGCACTCTTTAAATACAATTTAAATCTTTTCATCAAAATATTTTAATACAGTATAGGACCCCGTATCCGGCTCGCTCGGGACCGGCATCAGTCCGGTTTACGGGAAAATCCGGTTTTCGGAACAATTCCCGAAAAAAGCTCAGAAAGACCGCGTCTATTCGTAACACGCGATCGTAACGAAAATGCGCGCAATGACGCGCAATCTGCAGGGTCGCGCGAGAGAGCAAAATAAATAAACAATCTCGCGCGGCCCCTGGCATCCCTTTCGGCGCCGAAATGCGTTTTTTCGGCGTGCGTTTTTGGAAGTCACGTGAGTCCTACGGACCAATGGCTAGGCTTATTCAACCGGCATGCCGAAGCCGGTTTTCGGCCCGGCATAGATGGACTTTTTCTCGGCGCTGGAAAAACGTAAGCGTCACGTAATTAAAATCAATTACTTTAAAGATTTTGTACTAAAATAGTTCTTAAGTATCCATAAAAATAAACTTAAGACTAAAGAAATTAAAAGCTGAACTCACCTGATCGGACTTGTTTGTTTCGGTTTTGATACGATGCCGATTTTCGGCACGGTGACGAGTACGCTGCATTTTTTCGGTACCGAAGCGCGTTTTTTCCGCGCGACTTTGGTTGCCAAAGTTTATCCCTTTTTGATTGAAAAAAGGGACTACGTCATCCGCGTGCCGATTTTCGGCGCCGAAAATCGGAGTACATCGGTCGGAACTCACTGGATCCTTTCGGAGCACGGATTTGGAACTTAAAAAAAAATTTTTAATTCTGGGAAAAACCGCCGGTTTTCGGAACACTCCGGTTATCGGGACGCCGGATACGGGATCCGATACTGTACTTTTGTTATTAATTAGGATTTTTTTAAATGTTGGCTTTAAGTAAAATTTCCGTGTTTGAGTTAAAGCATCTGTATTTTTCTCAATTGCCGCTGGAAAAAAAGTTGAATAGGAACTTTAAAAGAATTTAAAGATGACATTTATGACATAAACGGATTAAATAAATGGAAACATTTTAATTTTTATATAATTTTTGTGAACACCCTATTAATTAACTCACGAGCCGCCACTGGATAATGGGTAACATTGCCTAAGCTGTCTTTCCTCTGTCCTTGTTTGGGCCAAGATAACACCCTTTCTGTTATGTTACACGTCGATTGTGTCAAGCCCATTGCCGGACCTCCAAATTATTATCCAAGTAAACTCATTTCATCATTTGTCTTCCCATATCAGTTGATCCATGACCAGTGGCAGATCTACGGGGGGGGGCTTTTGGGCTGAAGCCCCCCCCAAAACGTCAAATATTTTACTAAGTTTGTCAAACCGCAAAAAATTATATCCGAAATTCGGATGAGGCGTACCAAAACGAGTTGAAAAGTGGGGTTTTTGATTTAAATTTCCTAAAATTTTCTGGGGAAGGACCCCCAGACCCCCTTTTAGTGGTTTCAGTAGGATAATTCACTACCTTTTCCGTATTACCATTAACAAGAAGATTCAATTGGATTATGAAAATTCTTAGCCCCCCCCCAAAACCAAATCCTGGATCCGCCACTGTTCATGACTAGCCACCTGAGCAGTCAAATCAATCAATCAAAGTCTGCCCGGGCCTAGTGGCCCATCAGGCGGTGCCAATCTCCGTTTCTCTAGCCTTTGGGCCTGGGGTGCTAACTACTAGCGTGTGTCCAGGCCGAGTGGCTAGCCCAACGCTGGACCCCCAGTTGATTCCCCAAGCGAGCTTGGTCCTCATTTATCGACCCCGGAAGGATGAAGGGCAGAGTTGACCCATGACCAGCTACCCAAGGAGAAGCCACAAGGCATCGAACCTGGGTCGGTAATGCTCATAGCCAGACACGCTGACCACTACACCACCGCGGCCACACCTGAGCAGTAGCCACAAGGAATCAAACTCAATCCTGAGTCAATATTGCTTGCAACCAGACATTCTGAACACTACACCGCTGTGGCCACCGCTTTAGCTGCAGTGGTATTTAAATCCCATTGAGTTCATTAAAGAGGTTGAAAAAGAATTTTTTTTGATGTTGCAAAGTAATTTTTTATAAAGTAGCAATAAATTTTAATTTTCACAAAACAAAAAAAATTTGGATAATTTTCAAGGAAAATCCAAAATTATAGAAGATTGATAGAAAAACAAGTTTAAGAGATTATTTTGGTTCAATTCCGTTATAGTTCCCGCTAAATATTGCCAATTTCTTTCAAACGCTCAATATTCAAATGTAAATGAATTTTTCTAATTTTTAATGATAAACTGAACAGTTATAGATCTAATTAAACATTTTAATCTATGAGTTTGAAATTATTTAGCAATATTTATACTTTATAGTGTTCAAAAGAGTTTGGCGATATTTATCGGGAACTATAACGGAATTGAACCTTTATTTTAACTAGGAAAGTGTTTCATTAGAATGAAATAATTTAGATTAAATTGGTTTTCACATAAGACAATACAAACAATGAGCTTACATTTTATCTTTTGATTGTTTTCCTAAATCGATTCCACAGAGATCGGCTTTTAAAAACATTTCTCTTAACTTAGGAATGACTATGAATGTAATTACATATCCGATTATGGATAAAGTAATGTTAATGGATGTTGGATTGATATTCATTTTGATGAAATGAAGGAGAGAAACAACGAAAGATTCCTGGTCTAAGATTCCATTAATACAACTATTATTAGTTTAAAATGATTCTACATTTTTCAGATTTAACCCCGGGTTAGAGATAACAATCTAACAATAACAATCGTGCATGGAACCGTTGAGTTGAGTTGGGTAGTCTTGTGTCTTTTTGCATGTGTCAGATTTTCAAAAACAAACAAGTGTTCCCTATGGTTTTTTGTATGGTAAAATGAAATATCGGGTCAGTTTTTCAAAAAAATGTACCAGAAATTAATTATTTTAATTTAAAAATCGAGAAAAAAACATGTGACTGAAAACGCGAAGTGATTGGTCAGTTGGAATTCTACGTCATCTTATATTAAACAAACAAAAATTTGAATGAGTGTTATTATAATTAGTTTATCAAAATTACAGCGTTCTTATATATTGATTTTTATCGCTAAAAACTTGGCGCATCAGCAGTTCTAAACTTGCGCCGATATCTTTATACAGGACTGAGAGAAAAACTATTTTCTATGGAGTATAAACCTCTATACCCTTACAGTAAATAAACAAGAAACGAAAACAGATGGAAAAATGCACAGCATTTCTTTAATCTACTGAATTACTTTGTTTCCTCTTTACTACATCTGTAGAAATAATTAAAGAACTTAGATTTCTTACATGTATTTTCTGAAAGTATTTCTCCGGTGCTTCGGATCTATGTTAGAAGGCTAAAACGTAATGAACGAGGAAGAATCGAAGTCCCCTGTTTGTTGGAATGAAGTATTAATTTATTAATTATGAAAATATTTTAAAGTGAGAAATAATTAGTTTTAGAATATCTTTTGTTTTGTTTTTTTATTCTAGATTTCTAGTTCCGACGACGACAAGAAATTTGTAAGCCAAGGTGTTGCGTTTGTCATTGGACACACGCGAAATGGATTTGTTTCTTTATGTGCAGGTGTCGCTTCACTTTTGAAAGAACAAGCCAAGGCTAAACTTGAACAAGAAAAGTAAGCATGCTACAATAATTTGCTTAGAGGTTCAATTAGGTTAACGTTCCTGCTAAATACCGCCAAGCTCTTTTCAAAACCGTGTATATTGAAATATCCTCAAATTTTTCTGCTTGTTATAGATAAACTGAACAGTTATTGATCTTACTAAACATTTTAATCTATGAGTGTGAAATTATTTAGCAATATTTTTTTTAGTGTCCAAGAAGAATTGAACCCACTTACCCAGATAGCACAGTACGTAGCGAATACATCCAGATTACGTAATCGCTACATCACGAATACCTCAACTTTTGGTACAGTTTTTGTAGCGATGTCACCACCTTTTACATCGCCAGGCCGTAAATGGTACGAAATCAGTTCCAATTTCAGCGTTAAAAGTTGCCCTAATTGGGACGTATTCGCTACATGTTGCGAATACGGACCAAATACGGACGATTTAGGTAGACTTTACAGCCGAATTAGAGCCATCCGATGTCAACTGCGCGAATTCGCTACATAAAGTTGATGTACGGTTTTGGTATCGAATACGAACGATTTAGGTACTCTTTACAGCCGAATTAGAGCCATCCAATGTCAATTGCTCCAATTCGCTACATAAAGTTGATATACGGTTTTGGTTGTAAATAAGGACGATTTAGGTACACTTTACAGCCGAAATAGATCCATCCGATGTCAATGGCGCGAATTCGCTACATAAAGTTGATCTACGGTTTTGGTTGTAAATACGGACGATTTAGGTACACTTTACAGCCGAATTAGAGCTATCCGATGTCAATGGTGCCTATTCGCTACATAAATCTTACGTAGCAATTACGGCCGTTCTACAGCCACTTTTATTTAAAATATATTTTTTATATTTTTATTATTATTATTTAATATTTTATTATTATTTCATATTTTTTTATTTAGTCAACTTTTGTAGATCCATCTATCAGCTTAATTAAGATTCTATATTGGTGCTAATTAAAAGAAATCATGGGATTGAACCTATTTAGTTTCTAGTTAAACACCATAAAATCAGTAACACACATTATCATTTGTAAGAACTCAATTATTGTGGATTTAATACTATACTACTACTGGATAGAAATAAGAAACAAATTAAATAGAAACATTTTATTTCGACAGTTTATAATTTAATTTCTTCTTAACTCTGCGCATGCCGCAGCCAATCGCTCATCATTTTCTCAATTTCTGATTCCGGGGTGTTACTTCACAACGCATGAGTTCGCACAGAACCTAGAGAGGAAAAGAATTTAAGTCACACATTGACAGGTTTTTGACATGCGACGGTTTTAACCGGTTTTATACATGGTTATAACCGGCTTGTCAAAAACCTAATTTGTAAAAAAATGATCAAAGAAATGATTTAGTATAATTGGATAACTTTAATCAACAAATTTTAAATAAAACAGTCTAAATGCATTAAAAATGTTGAGTATAAACTACAAAAACATATTCTTGCTGTGGCGCAGCCAGTCTATGCCTAAGAGGAATTCTATTAATAAGAATTGTTATTAGAAATCAATTAATTGTGTTTTAAGTGAAAAAACACGGGTTTCTGTTTTCTGATGCTGTAGGAGGGGTTTTATCTAGTCCTTAAAAACAAAAAAATTCACAGCCAACAACTTTTAGAAACTTCCACCATCAGTAAAATTTTTCGTGACATGATAATAATGATGACTTTGATTAGGACAGAAAATGCATAGTCAATACACAAAACAAAACTATGTATCAATATAACACAGTTACCTGTGAAGTAATTTAGATTATTAAATTAAGGAAATTAATATCCTTTTAAAATGAAAACTTTTTTTCAAGAAATTTACATCACCATGAAAATAGTAACCAAAATGTATATAAAAACAAAAATTCCAAAATAAGTTATTTAAAACAATCCTTGAGTTAAAATTCAGAATTCTAAAAAACCTCTTAGTTTTATTTTAATTCTCAAATACAGAAATGGCGACTTACCAAAAAGGCGTGTAGCAGACACAATTTTGTGGGTTGGCCAGCTCTCATCAGGGGATATTCCTTTGCAGATCTTCGGCATAATTTTTTGCCTCAACGTTCTGGGGGGCCAATAACATTTATGTCCACTGACAATCCATGAAGAAGGACCACAGCAGCCTCTCTTATTCAAAATGAATAAGAGCAAACGGAGCAAACTTCATTTTTTCATTTATTTTTTAATATAATCTAAGAATAAAATGTAGATGCATAGTTTTACTTGGTCTTTATCAGACGTGTTCAATAATTATTAATTGTTTTTAAATTTTATATTTGCATGTTCACTAGATTGTCACGAGCACATATATAATGTGTTTCTGAAACACTAGAGAAATAGATGTTTTTGCTTTTTGAGTGCTATTTGTGCCGATGAGAGGTAGAGGATTTCCAAGAAGTTGGTTTGATTCTGCTAAAGATTAACTGCTTGGATCATCATTTTTAGAGTTTTTTTAAATTTCTAATATAAATTAGGGATAAGGTTTTAGGAAAGCGTTTTTTATGCGGATGAGGGTTGTCATCATAGCTGGTAAAATGTAACAACCGAGCTTTTCTCGCTCAGCTTGTGAAGCGATCTGTAAAGAGCTGCCTATCAGTTACGGGGGTTGGGGAGTGATAGCAAGCAAGGGGTGGTAGCCCCCTATCTATTAAATTATTGATAAGCTAAAAAGGAATATTTCAGTAACAGTTTTACTTTGATATTTTCGTGGTAATGATCCGAATTAAATTATTGCTAAGTTAGAGAGATAAAAAGTTTCAATATTAAATTATCATTAACTAAGCAGACAAGTTCCAGGTTGTGCTGGATAGGTGAGATGAAACAAACGAGCTCTGCTCGCTAAGATCGCGAAGCGATCTACAAAAAGCTGCGCACAAGTTCCGATGGTTGGTGAGTGATAGCGAGCAGGGGGCAGCCCCCTATAGGGGCTTATAGGGCATATTTTGAATGACTATATGGTCATTCAAAATATGCAAGTCCAGATTATATACTATTTAGGACAACATTCGCCCTCTTTGTACGATTTTGGAAATTTTTCGCCCCAACTGGGATGAGCCCAAATACGTTATCTTTAGCACAACATTTGACGTCCCGTTTTTGAAAATTCTCGCCGTAAGTTGGATCAGCCCGAATACGTCCAATCTAGGGCAACAATTGACATTTAGGCGAAAAGCATATTTTCGTTGTAAAAGCGATATCCCGATTTCATTTCCTTTAGAGCAATAGTTGACATCCCATTTTTGGAATTTCCCGTCATAAGTCAGATGAGCCCAAATACGTCCAGTTTTGGGCAACATTTGACATCCCGTTTTTGAAATTTCTCGCCGTAAGTGGGATCAGCCCAAATACGTACAGTTTTGGCAACAGTTGACATTGGGTCGAAAAGCAATTTTCGTCGTAAAAGCGATATCGCGATTTCATTTCCTTTAGAGCAACATTTGACATCCCGTTTTTGAAATTTCTCGTCATAAATCGGATGAGCCCAAATACCGCCAGTTTTGGACAACATTTGACATACCGTTTTTGAAATTTCTCGCCGTAAGTCGGATCAGCCCAAATACGTCCAGTTTTGGGCAAATATTTACATCCCGTTTTTGAAATTTCTCCACATAAGTCGGATGAGCCCAAATACGTCTGAATTTGGGCAACAATTTACATCCCGTTTTTGAAATTTCTCCACATAGACGTAATCGCTACAAATCCGCGACATAGTCGCTGAAGATGGGACGTAAATGGTACATATGTGTTATCTGGGTAGATTCTATAGTGATATTGCTACATAACTAAGGTTTAAATTTTTTGACTGGTTTTTAAATTTACAAGTTTTTTTGGTACTTTTCCATTTTACCGGTGCCGGCGATAAAGTCGCCAATAAATGCCAACGGAAGTTGCTTCGTGTGATTTCTTCCGGCAACTGCGCTGTCATCAAAAAGTCTGCCTGGCGAGATTTACTCTGGTATAATGGAAAAGTACCAGTTTTTTTGTTCAATTCCATTAATAGGAATCAGAACCATAAATTGGGATATAAATTTTTCAGTAAGATTTGAATTTAAATGAACTTAATGTAAAAAGTTTAAGTACAAAAGGGGATCCCCAGAAAATTCTTGGAAATTCGACCCTAAAAACACACAGGGTCAATTCCACCGTAACTCGCGCTACATTTTTTTCAAAATTGCAATTTCAAATAATTTTTAAATATAGAAATAACTATTATTTTCTTTCAAAAAAAATCATGCATATTGAAATTTATGTTAATAATTTAAAATAAGTATTGCGAATCTTTTAAGAATTTTAGTTTTTTAAATATTAATTAAAATAGAGTCGTAACTCACGCTACAAGAAAAAGACATGGATTTATGAGTATAAAATTCAAATTTGTTTTTCTGCTTAAATAGTATTTCAATAATTCTATATGCTTGTAAGGTGTTTGAATATACTTCCTTTATTCTAAAATAGCAAACAGTTTTACTGGGAATGCTTTAGAAAATCAGAAATAAAATAAAATATAGAGAGCTGTTCGTAACTCACGCTACAGTACTTCGTAACTCACGCTACATGTGTATAAGCGTTCAGTTATTCATGAATATAAATATAATTTAATTGATTTAAACACTTTATTTCATTTTTACTATAAAGTTTATGAGTATATTTAACAAAAAAGTTGTAAAAACTAATTAATTTATTTTTAATTTTCTAAATAAACTATAAATTTTTCATTAACAAATTAACCTTTAAAACAAATATTTCTAAATATTGACTTTAAATGCTGACATTCCGATAAAAATAATTTTACGCAAAATTTAAGCAATGCAAAACACAATTAGATCAATACTGTATAATTATTCCCTAAAATAATTAGAAAATTTTATTATTTTATTTTTTCATTTTTCTTGATCATGTCCCTGTTCATATGGAATAGCCCACAGGGTTTTAACTTGGTTTTGATATTTTTAGTCCGAATATCAGTCATATATTCTTAGGTAGGATTTTGATAAACTTAATTTTAGAGTTTTGAAAGTACCAAGTACTAAAGGTGGGTTTGGGGGTTTCCCAGTGGCGGCTCGTCCATAGGTCCAAATTTCTGGGGGGGGGCATGACCCCCTTCGGTCCCCCTTATATACGCCCCTGAAAAATTACTCCAAATCTGGAAGGGTCTGGGGTCTCTCTGGGAGACCAACTTTGGTTACACACTTGAAGAGAATAGTTCCTTGTAAACCTCATAAATTTCAAGGAAAAAGTTACACAAAGAAATAAACATTTCGAGGGGGACTGGGGGTTTTCCCCCCAATTTTTTTTTTGAAATTCGCCTCTTAAAACTAATGTTTCTTCTTATTTTAAAACTCTTTGAAGAAAGGTAACTCGCGGACCCCAAGGGGTCTGCAGACTACAGTTTAAGAACCGCTGATCTAAATGACAGTGCCACAAAATCTGAACAGCATTATCAAATCTCATACACTGTTCCTCTGAATCTGATGATCGCTGAACAGTTGACAGGAGAATATGTATATGTAAGAACCAACACTTTTTTATCATTTGTGCTGCTTATATACCTGAAATGGGTGTATCCAGATTTTTTTACCTTCCACACTGACATTTGGTCACAGTAACTCTGGATGAATAGGGCTGTCAATTACTTAATTTTGTATTACTTTTAAAAATTATTAATTTTTCATTGTTTTTTCTAGATTGAAACTTGATAATGAAGTCTTACGACAAGAAATAACTTTGCTCAGAAATAAGTTATCTGCTTTACCTTGTGAGACTAACGTACAGGAAGATTCAAGCTTTCGTGTAAATCAAGTCTCTTCAAGCTCAATAGAAAAAAGAAAACTACCCTCTCAACTGTTTAACTACAAGAAATTGAAAAGAAAAGTAAGTGTATTTAATATGTTATAACCATTTTCTAAACATGTGTTTTATTGATTAAGTTAAACTGAGTTAGTATGAGTTGAAATAAAGCAGCATTTAAAATTGCAGTGGTTTACTGGTACGAGACTACTGAAAAAAGGCTCGGACTACACTATGGTTAGAAAGTTACTGGTCCATTTAAAATTTATTGGTTCATCCAGGGCCTTAACCCGCGAGGACGCGCGCGGGGTCTGCGAGACCCCAACGCTTAAATAAACCTTCATAAAAACTCTAATTTTTAATGAAAATATATGAAACTTCGTGTAGCTGCCTAAAAGGTTTCCAAGTATCACCTCATAAAGTTTAAATAAAGTAGGTATGTCATTTTCCGAGTTAGGTTGTTGTTTTTAAGGAAATGCTTCCAAAACTGAGAGGATTGGTGCGAGTTATAGCCAAAGAGGTTTTCAAAAGTAACTACAATCCATAATTTTTCTTTCAAAAAAGAAATTAGGAAATAAATAATTTTAGAAAATAAACATCGGTTCAGTTTAGCCAAAGAAATTCGTTATCTCCGCTCACATTCCATTGCATTTCCTGCTTTCCCTTAGTATATTTTCGAAGAATTCGGGGCTGTCCACCTTCCCCTCCCGTGGGAAAAAAAATTGGTAGTCTGATTCCAGGAAATCGACTGTTGTCCCCATCACCACATGTCCAAACAAATGGTCAACTACAGGGGTCGGCCCCTCTTTGAAGATGAGGCAATCTTGGACACGTCGTCTTGAGTGCTGGGGTGCTTTTCAAATTATCTCAGTCAAAAGCTTGTCACATCATTACATCCAGCGTGCTTCTTGAGGAATAATTCAATCCTATTTTGAGAGCAAAGGGAATGTTGCAAAATGCCACGATATTTGATTTATGAAGATGACATAAGAAGATTGACTCAATTATTAGCCGACGTTTACAAATACAAATACAAATACAAATTAAGTCGACCAACTACAGGCGTAAGCCCAGCAAGGTTGGTCCAGTCTTTTTAACCCAAACTACCAGAATCCCAGTATCTGTCAATTTTCCCCTTGAACTCGTTTACCCCACTGGAATTTACGATTGTTTCAGGCAACGCATTCCATCTATCCACTACCCTATTAAAGAAATAATGCTTTCTACAATCCGTCTTAAATTTTACTTTATTCAATTTGAAATTGTGACCCCTTGTTCTATTACCCATATTGAAATCTAGTCCCTCTGTGTCCCCTTGCTTTACCATTTTAAATAGTTGAATCAAATCCCCTCTAATCCTTCTTCTCTCTAGAGTGAACATATTTAGCTTCTTTAATCTTCCCTCATAACTTAAACTGGATATACCCTTGACCATTTTAGTAGCCATATGCTGAACCCTTTCTATTGCATCAATATCTTTTTTTAAGTATGGAGACCAAAACTGAACAGCATACTCTAGATGAGGTCTCACCAAGCCTCTGTATAGTGGCAAAATAATATCCTCAGACCTTGAAGAAACAGTTTTTTAATGTATCCCAATATCCTATTAGCCTTTTTACTAGCAGATGAACACTGATGAACCCATTTAAAGTCCTCATTTACTATCACCCCTAAATCTTTGATCATATTACCTTCTTTAACTTTGTCCCCTTGCAGATAAAATTCTGCCCTACCATTCCCCCGACCCATATGAAGTACCTGACATTTACTTATGTTAAAGGACATACCCCATTTTTCAGCCCATTGCGATATAATATCAAGATCCCTTTGTAAATTTTGTACCTGCTCCTGAGTATCTACCCTACCCCAAATTTTTAAGTCATCAGCAAAGATGCTGATTTTGTTCCTAATGTCCTGACTAATATCGTTAATGAAAATTATAAAGAGAATTGGCCCCAATACTGACCCCTGTGGCACCCCACTCATGACCTCTGCCCACTGTGAATAATTACCCTTGACTTGCACCCTCTGTTTCCTACCTATCAACCAATTCCTAATCCACAATAATGTTTTACCCCTGATACCCAATTTTTCTAACTTCAGTAGCAATGCCTCGTGTGGAACCTTATCAAATGCTTCTTGAAAATCGATGTAAAATATGTCTACACTATGTTTTTGATCCAACTCCTTTGTTACTCCGTCATAGAACTTTAAAAGATTAGTTTGACAGGATCTACCCTTCCTGAATCCAAACTGATTGTCTGAAAGTAAGTTACCCTCCTCCAAGTATAACATTATATGCTTTTTAAGTATGGTTTCGAAAATCTTACAAATGACTGATGTTAAGCTTACTGGTCTATAATTGCCTGGATCCCATTTCGGTCCCTTCTTATATATTGGAGTTACATTAGCTAATTTCCAATCTATTGGCACCAAACCCGAATCGTATGTTGATTTAAAAATTGTCATTATTACGTCCCCTAATTCCTCTGCGCATTCCACAAGCACTTTTGGATAAACATCATCCGGTCCTGGAGCTTTAGATGGCTTTATGCTTCTTAAAAGATGTATTATTTCCTCCCTATTAAAACAACAGTCCGGAATTTCCACACTTCCATTATATTCTAATGCATAGTCCCCCGTTAATTTAAAAATCTTATTAAAGACCTCCATGAAAAAATCATTTAACACCTTTGCCATACCTATATCATCCTGAATAAATGTGTCCTCTCCTAATTTTAATGGCCCCAAGGTAGAGCTTAACTTATTGTTCTCCCCTGCATAAGCATAAAATTCTTTTGAGTTTTTAATGATATTCCTAGCCAGTTTTTCCTCTAAAGCCCTCTTCTGCCTCCTACTGATATTTTTGAAGTCTTTCCTAGCCTTTAAATAAGCCCCCCTATCACTGTCCTTCCCAGTACGTTTGTACAATTTAAAGGTTTTTTGTTTCAACTTCAATGCCTTTCTCGTTTCCCATGAAAACCACATGGGTGTCAATTTACGCGCTATTCCTTTTTGCCTAAATGTAACATTATTTTCAATCACCTTATTTAAAACACCCTTAAATTCTTCCCATTGTTGGCAGGATTGTACTTCTTTTAACCCCTTACTAAATGCCCCCTTTAATTCATCCCTTATAGTTTGAAAATTAGCCCTCTTAAAGTTTGGAATAATCCTTGTATTACAAACTGCTGTATGCTGGAAATTTATTCTGAACCTAATATTTCTATGATCACTTTCTCCTAAATTTTCCCCTATGGTTAAATCCCTGATCTTATCTTCATCACTGGTGAAAACTAGATCTAAAATGGCCCTATCCCTAGTCCCTTCATTAACCATCTGGTGGAGGAAACAATCCTGAACCACTTCCAAAAACTCTGAGCCTTTTCCAGAAACTACATGGTTACTCACCCAGTCAATATTAGGATAATTGAAGTCCCCCATTAAAACGATCTCTTACTTACATAAGTATATAAACTTACATAAGTATTATTATAGTTGTATTAATTCAACTTGAAACCCATTATCCTTTATTTTAGTAAATGGCCTGTTAATCTAAATTTAATTATGTGAGTAAGAATATGATTTAAAATTTTATCTTATTAGGGGAGTACAAAGATGTGATCAAAAATATATGTGAAATAAACTTACGTATTACATTGTTATAGTATTATAGTCAAGGATATCTGTATTGTATTAAATAGTATTGCATTTTAGTCAAGATATTATTAAATGAAAATAAAATCTTTTTTTGTGTTTAATTTCTCAAAATAATTTTTCATTACTTTAAGATATATAACATGAAATGGTTTAATGAAATATTCTTATATTATATCTTAATAAGAAGCAGTCAACTAATAATGCACATTGAAAAATTAAATTATATATTTAAACTTTCCGTGATAAAAATTTTGCATGCACTGAACGTTTAGAACGGTAAACGGTTTGCGGGGTCTGAGAGACCCCACGCGCGTTCCCGTGTAACAGAAAGTAGCGCGCGTCCTCCCGGGTTAAACTCTGGATAATATTTAGAGCTTTGCCACTCACTCTTAGTTATATTAGCATAAAAACCCCCAGCTTGTTTGGCAAGGTCGTTAGTTGAAAACCATTCATGGCGTTGACTTTGAAGTTGGTTCCTAGCCGAAACCGCCAAAGCGTCGACTTCTTCGTTTTCTTTTACCCCCACATGACTAGGGGTCCAAATAAAAGATATTCTGGTTGCTATTCAACTTGCCTCTTGTATGAGTTTATTGATTTGCAATACTATCGCAGGAGATCTATTTGTCGTGTTAGTCAGAGCCATTAGGATGGATTTGCTATCTAAGAAAAATGCATGTTTCCTTCTCATTTGATAAAGGACCTAATAGCAAGGAACAGAGCAATAGCTTCTGCACTGAAAATTGAATTAATATTCAGTATTTTTTTAGGAAATTTACATTTCTTTCAAAGTCAATACCAGCAACTGAGGTATAATTGTCAGTTTTGGAGGCATCCGTTGCTATTATACAATTACTCTGCCTATAAGGAGAGATATATTCTTCGTAGAGGAAAACTATATCTTGAGGGAAGTTGGTTATTTGAAAAGGTAAATCTAAAATATGGAAGAAAACATTTTTTGATGGAAAAAGCCCTGGAGGAAAGTAAGGAATGGAATTTTGAAGATCAATGCGTAAAGAGCTCGCACTTGTCATAATATTTCGCATACTCCTTGGGCGTTCTTCTCTGGTCTTAAATCTTTCAACTATCCTTTTATATAGTGGAGAAATATATCCCATTGAAGAGTGTTTGATAAAATATTTGGTAGAAAGGTAATTTTGATGATTAAGGATAGCAGGTTGGCCGGAAATCTGTCTTGAGTATGGGAATTTTTGTCCATTTTTGTAAAACCAGAGCAACTCTGAGGGCTTCGTTGTAAACAGATTCTAGTTTTAGGCGAGAGGAGTGGCAGACATCGGTAGTAATGATGCTTCCATACTCTAGGCTTCTGCGAACTACAGAGTTAACAATCTTGATGAGATCTGTTGTACGAACGCCCCATTTGTGCCCAGCCACAGCTTTAATCCCATTAATTTTCTTGAACGTTTTTCTCTTGATGTAATTAAAGTGGTGATGAAAGGTTTAATTATAAGAGAAATATATGCCTAGTAGTTTTATATGTTTTACACAATGGGGATCGTCGTGGAGTTTAGATACAGGGTGAGATCCTGGAGAAGTTTTTTCCTAGAAAAATTGATTGCAGAACATTTGCTGGGTAACCTTTTTAGCTTGTAATAACTGCACCATTTCTGAAGGCGGTCTAGAGCCCCTTCTTGCAGCTTGGATAACGTTCCTAGGAAGGATTTCCCATTTGCATAGATATAAATATCGTCAGCATAGCAGACACATCTAATATCCTCTCTTATAGCCTCGAATACATCCATCATGTAGACCAGCGGTTCCCAAAGTGGTCCATATGGACCCCCAGGGGTCCACAGCGAATTCCAGGGGCATAAAAATGAAAATTGGGGGTCCACAGCGACTTCTAGGGGGTCCACAGCAACTTTCAGAGGTCCACGGGAAAAATTTCAATTTTCGCATTAAAATGAAAAAATTTGATGTTTCAAAAATTTTGTCTTTTTAGTCCAGTAACTTGGTGTCAAAAAAGGGGTATTTCAGGAAAAAAATACAGTAGTTGTTTTTTCAACGGTTTTATATGTTTTCGAGGGTGCTGAATCCGAATCTGAACTTTGCATACAAAATTTCTTAGTGCGTTTTAAGAAAATTCGAAAAATCCCTGAAATTTTACCTCATTTTTTGATTTTTTGTTTGTAGAACGGAAAGTATGGGTCTCTCATGAAAATGATAAATACAAAAAATAATGAAGATAAAACAAGCTACAAAATTGTCAAATACAATTTTTTTGTCAGACTAATAGTTTGGCAGCTAGAGAGCGCTGAAAATAGGGCATATTTCGCTCTGGCGGCGAAAAATCCAGAAAATCAAACTTGCATCTAAAAAAAGTATTTTTTTCCTGTTGTGAATACTAGTGAAACTTTGAACTGATCAAATTAATTTTAATAGAATTAATAGAAGCTGAATTTTTTATTGCCTAAAAACCTGCGTTTTGGGGGAGGAAATTCCTAAAGAACATTCATTTTATTAATAATTATTGGGATAAAAAGTAGGATTATATCATGTAAGATATTATTAAAGTAGTTTATCTTAGTTATCTAAATCAAAATATGACTTTTTAAGAAAGATATGGGTCATTTTATGGATTGCGAAATATGCCCTACTTTCAGCGAGCTCTAGCTGCCTAACTATTAGTCTGACAAAAAAGTTTTAATTGACAATTTTGTAGCTTGTTTTATTTTCTTTATTTTTTGTATTTAACACTTTCATGAGAGACCCATACTTTCCGTTCTACAAACAATAAATCAAAAAATTAGGTGAAATTTCAGGGTTTTTTCGAATTTTCTTAAAACGCACTAGGAAATTTTGTATGCAAAGTTCAGATTCGGATTCAGCACCCTTGAAAACATAAAAAACCGTTGAAAAAACAACTACTGTATTTTTTCCTGAAAAAACTACCAAGTTACTGGACTATATAATAAAATTTTTTAATATGAAAAGTTGGTTATCACTGAGTCCTTGCAACGTGAGCAGGGGAGATGTAATCTTTGTTAAAAATTAAATGTTATATTAATAATTAAAACTTAAAAACAAACACTATCATTTGACTGCTTTTACATTTATCCTTAGCCATTGATGGTCATTTTCTCATGTGTAACTTGTTAAACGTCACTAATAAAGGGGTGTTTTCAAGATTTGAACCCAGCAAGTACCTAATTTTTAAAATCCTATCAGTATTTTTTTCTTCTATGGAAAACTCATGAAGTTATTTTCAAAATTTATAAATTCTGTTCAATATCATATGTAAATGCACATATTTCTTAATGTATGCATAAAAAGCAACACATATTTTTATTTTGCAAAAACATATTTTTTTTATTGCACACATATTTTTTTTCAATTTCATAAAAAAACTAAATTTTTGTACTGTATAATTTAATTTCTTTTCATACTTGAACTTAATTAAATGTTGTTTGTTAACATGCCATGTATTAATTTTAATTATTTCTGAAATTCTATAATTTGGGGAATGAATAACTCACTCATAAGCCATTAACTTTGACAAGTTTGCGACCAACACTTTTAATGGTAAAGCTAAAAGTTTTTGTGCCTTGAAATGTAATGTTATTAAAAGTTTAGTATTGTTTTTAGTTTCAAACTTTTAAAATGTTTGATTTTTACAATTTCATTAAAAATGCTGTGTAACCATATCAATGGCAATTTGATTTCTATTCATAGTTGAACTTAATTACATATTGCTTTGTTTGTTAACATTCCATATATTAATTTTAATTATTTCTGAAATTTTATGATTAGGTGAATGAACAACTCACTTATAAGCCATTAACTTTGAAAAGCTTGCAACCAAAACTTATTCTTAAAATAAAAAAGTTTTTGTGTCTTGGAAATGTAGTGATATTAAAAGTTAAGATTTGTTTTTATTTCAAACTTTTAAAATGTTTGATTGCTATAATATCCTTTAAAATATCAAGTAACCATACGAATGGCGAAGTTTAAAAGCACTACACATTTTTTAAAAAATATGTTAAAAGTGTGAAAATAAATGATTATTAACGCACGAAAAAACACTTGAAAAAAAATTACAAAATTTATGCGTGGCTTAGAAATATATAAATCATAAACATAAGATTTTTAGCTACTTTTTGAACGTTCCCTAAGACAGGGGGTCCACGGGCCAAAAAAGTTTGGGAACCCCTGCTCTAAAGGGTAAAAAGCCGAAATGATAATTGTAAAATAATTTGCTAGCCAAAGCGAAATCTGTTAGTCTTCTTAAGAGCATCTTTTCAACAATTTTACACATTACAGAGGTTAAGGGGATGGGGCGGTAGCAGGGGTAGAAGTCGTCCTATATTTCCTATAAATCCTATGTTTTCAAAAAACATGGAAAAAGCGTCCTATAAATCCTATATATCCTATATTTCAAAAAATAATCCTATATTCCATCAAACAACCCTACTATCGAGTTCAAGTATTCAAAATTTAAATTTAATGTCTTGAATATCCTTGAAAATTTTTTTGATACTTACTAAATGCCTGAAATTTTAAATTTTTGATGGCTTTATAATTATTACAGGATGTTTATTGATCATTCAGAAGTCCTAAAATCCTATCACGGTCCGGATTTCTTCTGAAAGTTAACGGATTTTCTATTATTCTTTGGGCTTCTGCCTGTAACGTTGGTTTTTCAGACTCAATGAGGGCAGAAAAAACAACTTTATTCTCTCACGATCGCGATTTTCGTGTCTCATGCATGGGCAGATTTAAGGGGTTGCAATGTTCCTCCCCCCAACTTTTTGGGAAAACTAACATTTTTATGGAGAAAATCATGTTTCCAAAGCCATCAGGGACTGCTTGCCAAGTTTTCCAGTATGCCCCCAGGGTTCACCACCTAAATCTGCCCTTGGTCTCATGTCGATATTCTTGACTTCAAAACTTGGTTTTGGAAGAAGTGTTTACATGTGTCCAATATATGGATAGTTTTTGCAGGCATATTAAAAGATACACCACACTTAAATTGCTTTCTATTGTGTAAGAAGGCAAAGTAGTATTATAAAGTATTATTCAATAGGTTTTTTGTCAAGAAAACAATCTTAAAACATCATTTCTGGATAATTTTTTTTAAATATTAAAATTACTGGAATTTGTTTTTAAACAAAAAAAACCATTAGTTTAGATTTTCCATTTATGCATTTTTATTTTTTGCATTATAGATTAATTTAACTACGGTTTTACTTAAAGGATTTTTTAAAAATACTCTTATTCTAGCCAATTTTTGGAGCCAAGTAGAACTAAGTTTGTGGTTTTAAGCCTAAATACCAAACGCTTAAAACTGATACAAAAGGGTCATTAGTCCTGGTACCAAACTATTAAAAATTTATTTTTGTCCTATATATTTTTTTGAAAAATCCTATATTTTTTTATTTGGTCACTTCTACCCCTGCGGTAGGATTCTTTTCTATCGGCAGGTCTTCTAGGTTTTAAGATTGGAATGATTGTAGAAACTTTCCAGGAATCAGGGATCTCACCATCTGTCCAAAGTTGTTAATTATTTCAACGAATTTTCTTTTGTTGTCTTGGGATAGTTGCTGTATAATCTTCGATGTTAAAACGTCTTCACCAGGTGTTTTCGCTTTGGTGTGTTTCATAGAATTATAATTCTTCCATAGTGAACTCAAAGTCGAAGAAGAGTGAATTGGGTGAATTCTCGTCAGTGCTGAAATCAAAAGGTATGTTTTCCAGACTTTCCGAAGATGCATAGGCATTTTCAAAAATCTTTCCCTGAACAAAAGGGTTAGAGGTTTTGTTTTGGTGGTCGTCGATTAAAATTATATGACTTTTTTCGTTACTTTGCTGACAGTTATTGAGGGATTTAACGATTTAAAATTTTTTTCCAGATTTTGAGGTTTCCTCGCACGTTTTCTCCCAAAAAACACGTTTAGCCTTCTTGATAGCTTTTTTTAATTTGGCAGAGTATTTCTTGTAAGCTATCCAATAGTCGGTAAGGACACATTTTTTGTGGTACCTTAGGAAGCGTCTTTTTTGTCCGAGTAAGAAGCTACACTCAGAATTCCACCAAGCAGGGTTTGTGTTTCCTTTATGTCTTGTTTAATTTTGTTGTCTTGGAGACTCCTGTGGCACTTAGTGATGAATTCTTTGTAGTTGTCTTCCCTCAAACGGTTAAAATCCTTATATTTAAAGCTTCTTTTATCCTACCTCAGTGGTACCTGAAATGGGGAACCTTTTGAGATACCGAATTCCAAGGTTTGTAGTTAATAATAATTGGAGTGTGATCGGAGTTGAATCTATTGGCTGAGACTTCCCAAAATATATATCAGAAACGCTTTCAAAGGAGCAGAGGGATAGATCTATTAAAGAAGATGAGTCCCGTGAAAAATGTGTATGACACTTGGTATTTAGTATACATATAGTGTTCTTCAATCCAATCCACCAAAATATCTGCATCCGAGGATCCTTTTGCTGCACCCCAGTTTTGGTGGTGCACGTTGAAGTCACCCAAAATCAAAAACGGTGGTTTAACAGAGTCCAAAATAGAATTCAACCAATCTTTTGTAAACTTCCCTCGTGGAGAATAAATATTAAAAATTGTTAAAATAGACCCCTTAAATTCTATTTTAATCCCCTGTATTTCATTTTGACTTGGAGGAAGGTTTAAAACAGTTGACTGAGATGAAATGTTATCGTTGATGGCTGTCACAAGAAAGCCGCTAGAAGATCCACATAAGTTTGGGATTGTTTCGCGGTCCCATTAGGAGATCCGAACTCTATTTGTTCTTGTACTATATATTTACAGTTTAAGAAATTGGGATCCAAGTTTCCCGTTATCTCTTTTTTATCTATATCCGAAGGGTCCGTGTCATTGTGAATGGCTCCCGAAGGCGAGCCCATCTTATCATAAATCAGGATGCCTTTGCCTATCCTCTGTGATGGGAAGTAATAAAACAAAACTTGAGGATTACCTATCACGATGAAACAAAAAAAAGTCTACGAGCACTTTCAGAGACACAAGTTGGTTCGGAACAAGTAAGATTGGAAAGGTAGTGGTCGGCAGGACTGGTCAGTTTTTTTTCCCAATTTCTAATGCTGAAATAAAGTATTTGTATTTAATTTTCAATCATATGAATTATTTGTCAAAGTGTAAGTTACTGGCACACCTACCCCATGAGGACTAAAACGTAAATACTTTGTGCATTTTATAAAGTTATAAAGGGCTGAAGATTTGCATACAACTATTTAAGTAATTAAGACGCCTGTAAATAATCAATATAATTTGAGCCCAGGATGTATATTAGATATCTCAAATGTGTTTTGCTTATATGTTTCAAAATTCTATTTTAGGATCTTGAAATTAAAAAGTTCAAGAGTTTGAAAGGATGTCTATGTGAAAGATGCAGTCAAGTTCCAAATGCTTTTGATGCACTGTGTGCTCCATTAGAAGTGGGAGACAAAGTAGTGATTTCCGGAGAACTCTGTGGAAGTGTTCAGTATGTAGGACATGTGGACGCTCTTGTTTTTCCTGAAATTTTTGTTGGGTTGCTTTTGGATGAATCTGGTAAGCGTTTTTTTGGCACTAATTTTGTTTAACTTCTTATTGAGCTAGAAAATGACAAAGTTTGTTCTCTGTTCATTTAATTAGTTTTTTCTAAGATCTTCTTTGTGAGAAAAATTAAAACCACAGTATAAAGAGATCATTCCTTCTGTTGATCACTGATATGCACTATTGGAACCATGGTGCTTTAGCCCCCCCCCAAAAAAAGTAGTAAAAATGAACTAAGAGTGAAAATAGATGAGGTTAGAACTCAGGAGCTTATATATAAAGGGGGAAGAGAGCTAAGTGTACCAAACCAGTACCCTGTGTTTTAGGGTCAAATTTCTAAAAAATTATCTGGAATTACAACTTTTTTTATATAAATACGCTATAAGTGTACAGAATGGTAAAAATTCTACCAAAAAATATATTAGGTTCTTGAAGATGTATGTTTAAGGTGACCAGACGTCCCGTTTTGAACGGGACTGTCCCTTTTTAAAGTTACGAGTCCCGGTGTCCCCGAAATGAACTCTGGGACGCAAAATTGTCCCGTTTTCTGAAACCGCGCAAAAATTTGAGTGTTATTTATGAATTTTCGTTAATTTGTAACTACTACATTACATCGCAGAAAGTAACCGAATGGAATAATCTAAATGTTTTCACGAAAACTCGTTGGGTGGAAGTATTTAAACACTTTCAAGCCAACAATCTTCAGCATGAAAACTTATCTATTTTAATTTAATATATTTTATGTTTGCCTGCTGCAAATGCTCCAGTAGAAAGATTATTTTCTATGATGAACAAATTGTGGCCATCTGAGAAGACCCAGTTACAAATTTCAGTTCTAAAAGCGATGTAGATAATTAAGGTAATAAAACAATAAATAATAATAAAAAAAATAAAGATGTAATAAAAAAACGTGCCAAGACTTTCATTCTTACTTAAAATCATCACCTCACCAGCTATATTAAAGCAAATTTGTTCCTCTGATAAATATAAATATAACTAAACGTTTCGGGTATATATATTTTTTAATTCGTAATTTTTAAGCTAACTGACTTTTTCTGAATAAATAACCTTGAAAAAGTTTTTTATTGACAACCTGTTAATTAACCTAAATAATAAACCAATGTCCCGTTTTGAGTAAAAAAATAAATGGTCACATTATGTATGTTGGAATTTCGTGTAGGGGGGAGAATAGGACAGGGGATGAACGGGACAGCTCAATTTTTTATACCTTAACTTCACTTTAAATTTTTGTTATTTCAGCCATAAGATAGTAGTACATAGCCTATTCAACAAAGGCTACTAAATGTGCTTTCCCATACCAAAAGTAGCTTTTATTGTTTTACTTCTATAATTATTTATTAAAAAATAATTTAACTTAAGCTAAAAAATTTATTGTGTGTTGAAAGAGTACTGATATTAGTATAGTTTACAATTTAAATGGAGAAAATCCGTTTGTATTTTCCTAGTCTAATTTTAGTTTTTTAAAAATAAGTGGGTATGAGGATGTATGGGACAAGAGTTGTGGGGATGAATGGGTCAGTTCCATCATCACTTCATTTCCTGTTTTCAAACTTTCCATCAATAGGTTGCTATATTCAACTCATTTAAGTAATTTCTGATAAAGTAACTAAAATATGGTGCAAAAATCTTTGTTTAACCCTCTGACTGATCATCTCGCAATTTCCACGTGCATGTGTTCTGAGATCTGTAAGGAAACATACTTTATTTTTTAAAAATTGACTGAGAAAAAGCCTGAAATTTTTTTTAAATATGAAAATCGCAAATCCAAATGCTAAGGGTTCATTCACTGGGCAATAAAAAAATACACGTTTTTTGAAGCAATTTCTGTCCAGAAATGTAGAAGTCAGAGGGTTAAACTTGTGTTTTATGTTCCAAACTTATGTGTGAATATGCAAAGTATTAATGAGCAAATACTTGTAACTTTCATCTCAAATATGTTATGATTAAACTATTATTCAAACAAGTTAGGTTTTTATGCTCAATTTTTATGAAAAGTTCCTTCAGAATAGCAGAAAAATGTAAATAATAAGAGAGGAATGGCTTTGGGGGTTTGGTCCAGGTATCAAAAATTATCTATTTGCAATCCTAAAAGTACAAACCCATAAAAAGCTAGTAGCATTAATAGAAATAACACCAGCCTCAACCACCAAGCTGAAATAACAAAAGGACTTGCTTCAGTTTATGAATTAATTTTACTGGTCATGAAGTCGAGTAAAGTAGGCTGTTTTTTGCCCTTTCATAATTTTACAGCCTTTTTAATTTTATTCTTTGGAAAATTGAATTGTGTTGTTCCTTTGAAAAGCTAAAGGTTGTGCAATATTTAAAATAACTTTTGTTATTTAGTAAATTTCTGAACTTTTTTTTTAACTGTCCCATTCATCCCCATGGGGATAAATGGGACAAAATACATGCATTAATAAAAAACTTTTCTTGGAGTTTAAATGATGGCTAATTGATTGAATGCATGCATTTTCATTTATAATGTAACCAAGAGTTCAATTGGTTTTGAACTTGGTATAGGATTAAAATGTAATTTTTTTTCAATATTGGCGAAATTGTGAAATTTGTCCCATTCATCCCCGCTTTCCCCTACCGAAACGAGTTAAAAACTAGCTTTTCAGGCTGAAACTTCCAAAAATTAACTGTTTTAAGTTAATTTACAAATAAAGAGACAGCTAAAAAAGTTAAAGTCAGTAATACAAGTTACCCTGCTAACACTTGCAATTTCTAATTATAAATATTTTGGCAATAATGCATATCCTTTGTTTTCTAGAATTAATTTATAGATAAACTTAATACATAATTTTAACATGCAAGACATAACATTAACAAGACATATTTTTTACTGGCATTTTCTATCAATTATATGTTCTTCCCTTTTTAGATTAATAAAATGCTAATACCATGTGAATTTTTACAGTTGGGGATTCAAATGGAACAGTTGGGAAGAAAACTTATTTTTCTGCACCTCAGGGCTATGGATTGTTTGCTCCTTTATACAATGTATGCTGTATTATTAATTAGTCATTATAAACTAAGGTGAGATTTATTTTGTACATTTAGCAATTCATTAAAATATTTTATAGTTTTTTATGAAACCAATTCTTTAAAACTTATTTAGAAATGAGTGTTGAGATCTCCAAAAATAGAAAACATAATTAATACACAACAATTTTTGACTTAAGAAGTATTTTCCAAAAAGTATAATTCATTTTAATTTCAGTTAAATGATCCTTAACCACAAAGAGTACCCTAGTATGTTTGAACATGCCCTGATGACTCTGTCAATAGAGATGGCTGCTTAGCAGCTGAAGCTATTCTGTTACCAATTAGGTACATAGGCGCCGACTTTTATCAAATATTGGGGGGGCCAGTACTAGACAATGAAGATATTAGTTATTCCATATAACAGCGATCCTTAAACTTTCGATCGTCACTAATGCTAGACATCCCCCCCAAGATTTTGAACATCCAAAGGCTTATTCCTAAAGTACCCCTAAGGAGTTACTCAAATTATATATCACATTATGTGAATTTTACAATTACTCTAAGTATAATAGGGGGTCTGGGGGGTTCCCCCAGAAAAAATTTGAAAATTTGCCTCGAAAAGTAGTGTTACAGCTTATCTTGAGAAATTTTTGGTTCCACCAAAACATAGCAGTTCCTAGAAAACATAGAATTTCTAAGGAAAATATTACAAATAGAGACGTCAAAATTTCGAGAGGGGGCTGGGGGTCCTCCCCCAGAAATAATTTTAATAGAGAAATTTGTCTCTTTAAACTAGTGTTATTTATTTTGAAACTCTCAAAAGGTAACTCGCGGACCCCCTAGGAAGGTGCTGGGGACCCTCGGAGGTCTGCGGACCACTGCTATAAAAAATTCGAATAAAAAGCAGCGCAATATTTTTTAAAAAATTTAATCGAACACAAAATATTAAATACCTATCACGAAGAATGAAAGTGGATTTATACCGCCTTTAAAATCAAAGGCACAGAGCCGTAAACTGGACTAGTTTCGGGAGGGATTTTTACTAAATATTTTTTCTGAGGTACCTACTTACGAGTACTTTTTTACTTCAAGTGTTAGATGACTTTCACATTTGATATTTTGTTGAAATTAATTTCAAAATTTTATAAACATTGAAATTTCCTAGCAAAGCGATATTTGAGGGTCCTTCCCCCAAAAAATTTCCACCACAAAATAGCGTTTTATCTCCTTTTGAAGCCTATTGGGTTACACTCTTAGAGCAGGACTCATTTAAAGAAGCAGTAGAATAAAATAATAAATAGTAGAATAAGCAGCAAAATTATGAAGGGGGTTTAGGGGTTCTACTTCAGAAAAATTTTGGAAATTTGTCCCTAAAAGTAGTGTTTAAATTCATTTTGTAGACTCTTTTTTCTTATTTTACACTAAAGGAGGATCACACCTCAAAAATCACGGAATTTTCAGAGGAAAACGGTACAAAATAGATTTTAAAATTTGAGGGGGGCTTGGGAGTCCTCCCCCAAATTTTTTTTTTGAAATTTTTACCCTTGAAAGTAGTGTTTTAAGTCATTTGAGACCCTTTGAGAAGACCAAGTGAACGAGACCAAAAGAAAGACGTCCAATACATTGCCTTCTTTAGTGCATGAAAGAAAATAGGTAGATTTTTAGTAAAAATATTGGGGGGGCTTAGCCCCCCTTCTTCCAACATTGGGGGGGCTCAAGCCCCCTCAAACCCTATGGAGTCGGCGCCTATGATTAGGTAACACACCAATCAACTGTTTAAGTCAGGGGTTCTCAAACTTTTTCCACCGTGGCACCATTAGCAGGGTAAAAAAATTTCGGGGCACCCCTAAAAAGCTTTTTACGGTACAACAACTAATAAAGTAGTTTGGTAAAGGAATAATGGGAAGAATTTTTAATAGATATTTAAGTTAAGGGTCTAATTCTTTAATAACCTCAACGTATTTTCCTATATTTCCTTTATTTTTCTTCTTATCTTTTTTGTATTTCTTTCACATGGAATAGAACTTAAAATTAAAATGAAACTTAAATCCCTCTCACGGCATATTAATAGATCCAATATAGCTTTTTAATACTCTTTTATGTAGAATTTTTTAAAGAACTTAAGAAAATTTGTGTGTATTATAGTTCCGAGTACAAAAGGGAGTCTGGGGGTCCTCCATCAGAAAATTTTTGGAAATTTGACTGTAAAAGAGAGTAGTTTAAACTAGTTTCGATACAGCTGGACTGAATTTTTTAAATATTAATTTTTATGTAGGATTTGCATTTTTTAGAACTTGTTTATAAAAAAATTAATAAAAAAAGTTTCAAATACAAAAGTTGAAAAAAAATTTGGGGGTCCTCCCCAAAAAACTTTTTTTGAAAATTGATCCTAAATTACAGAGTTTTAAGATGCTTTGGTGCACCATGTACGAATTATGGGGGAACCCTTATATACGCCACTGAGAGGTCTATATAATACTCATTTCCATTTCCACCACATTTTTTTTCTTGGCAAACTGAGTGGAAAAGAACATTAGGCATACATTTGTCCCTTTTTCTGAGAAAAGAAGTACAGTAGAACCCCGATTATCCGCGAGCGGATGATCCGCGGTGCGGGTTATCCGCGAGTGCCACGAAAAAATTTTTTAACGATAAGAGCAAATTTTAGATGAGATTAGAGACATTTTAGATGTAGAGCAAAGGTTTCTGCTGTACTGTACATATTTTAAAAGTCTAACACATCCATGTTTTTTGTACAATAAAACATAGTTTTTATGCTGAAATATTTTTTACGTGTTTTCATCTCATTTTTAGTTTTTTTTCGGGTTATCCGCGATTTTCTTTATCCGCGGTACCCTTGCCACCCAATTCCGCGGATAATCGGGGCTCTACTGTATTTTAATCGATTTTTTGTGTTAGTTGTAAAAAAGATATTTGGCGTTCCTAGCACTAATTTTAAATAGGAAAACTATGAAAAGAAGGATGATAAATAAGTATATATCCCAGTGGATATTTTTACCTCCCAAAATAGTTCAGTATATTTGCTCCATATTATAAAATTTCGAAATTTTTGACAATTTCTTGATTATTGGTGCAGTACCTCTGGCATACCTTGAGAACCTTTAGTTTAAGTACCTTGATAACTCAATTGATAAAATTGTAGCGGTTTAGTGGCTGAAGCACCCATTGGGAAAGGTTTAAGAATCCATAAACATCACTATGATGCACATTTATCAGTGTCACTATTATGTCTCCTACCCTAACACATTAGTTTTATGAAAAATGCTTAATTGTGCTTAAGACTTACAGATACCTTAAATTTGTGTTTGAAATGTCTCGAGTGTTCTTTTGAAAGGTCTTAAATTTATAAATTTGTTAAAGTCTAAACTGCTGAACAGATATTTATGTAAAACATGTTTTACTCTTTTCAAACTTATGAAGAATTTGAAATTTGCTTCTTCATACATGAGTTCAAGAATTTTAAATCTGTTGGTTCTACTGTTTATTTGCTATTATCCAAAGAAAGGAGGGTAAGAAAACAAGAGAGACAATTTTAATGTTATTTAATAGAAAACTATTTAAAATGGTAAAACGTATTTATTACATAGGTGACACTCACGGACGTACAACAAGGAGGGGGTCCAGAATTTATTTTGCAAAAAAAAAGCAAACACATTGCATAAACTTATGTTAAAATCCATTTGACACTCAAGCAAAGCTGCTAACTTTCAATAAAACATAATAAAGGTTTGTAAAATATTTATGTACGATAAAGAAAACAAAGCTAAAACAGTATAAATAAAATAATTACTTTAAAGTACTAATTTTAGCCTTTTACGCCTAGATGCTAACTTATTTATAATTTCTTCTGAATCCAATTGCACCGCCAAATCCCGATGAACACTCTCCAGTAAGTCTGTCATCTCCCATTTTATTAGGTTTTTAACCTCTTCAGAGTAGAGAAACTTCGTTCAGGGGTCGCAGTAGACACAGGGAGTGTAGCTAATATTATAAGAAGCTTTTTGGTTAAAGGGAAAAACAATTCATCGCACTAATCAACAGCTTCTAGAGCAGTGGCAGTAAAAATATTCATCTGTGTGAAATCTTCCCAGTAATTTTCAATTTAATTTTGCTAAAAACACTTGTAAAATAAAAATGTCTTCACTAAAAACGAACATTTTTGCTCATTTCAGTACTTATATACAATTTTTAACATGCGCTGTAATTTTCAAGAACCATTTTCATTAGAATTAGAGATAAGTCGATGATTTTATGGTGCGGAAACTTTAACCGAACAAAAGTTCAGAGAAAATAACATCTAAAGCAGTGTTTCCCAACGTGGGGTGCACGCCCCACCGGGGGGCAATATGATTTTCTAGGTGGGCAATTTGAAAGTTTCAAATAAAATTGCCCCCCAGGTGGGGCATGGACTACCAGGCTGTATTTACTTTACTTAAAATTGAATTTCTGTGAATCTGTGGTGTAAGCAGATGTGCAACCGATCATATTACGGAAAGGAAAAGTAACAAAATATTTATCACCATTTTTTCATTTCTGGTTCAAATATAATTTTTCATAAGAGAGGGCTCACCTCTTTTCGCTTCATTGTCATTTTTTGTGGATGGACCCGCTTCGGCTATTTCTTCATTTTGTGGAAGTTCGCGAGGTAAATCTCTTTAGTTTTTAGAAAAAAAAACCAACAGAGATTGTTGAGTAGTATGTTTCATAGAGTTTTTAAAGACTTCGTTTATTTTTATTCAGTAACTACTCACACGTGCACACAAATAAGCAGTTAGAGAACAAGACTGCGCAATACGAAAATACACATCTCCGGCTTGTCGTCGATAGTCTGAAGGCTCGATCGGGCTCCTTTTGTAGGGAAAGGGTGGCCATGTGGTAGAAGTCTTTCGCTAGCTCTTAAATCCACCCACGAAAGAATATACTCTATGTCTATGGAAAAGAGAGATTTATCTCTATGAATCATTAATGAAGTGAAAATCATGAATATGAATCATGAGTTTTTAATCATTATGAAGAGCTCTGGGGCCTGTGCTTGACTGTGCGCAAGATTTGAAAATAAGGTATTCGACTGAAAAAAAAAGTGATGGATGTTCAGGCCAAGGGGGGGTCCGGACCCCCTTAACCCCCCCCTTATATACGTCCGTGGTGACACTTATAACATTGGGCAATTCGACCCATTCCTCGACGTAATTAAAAAAAACATAGGTGACACTTAGAACTTAAATGTTAACATTTTTGAAATACTCCAAGCACGAGGGGTTGATAACAAAATCCAGATTTTTTATTATCTTCTTGTTGATGAGATTTTTCACTAACACATTCTGTTTTTTTCCTGTCATACTATACTGTGAAAAAAAAAAGAAAACATTAAAATGTATGCATGCAAAAATTTTACTTTAAAATTCTACAGGATCCAACCTTTTAACACTTAAATGTTTTTAAAGCTTTTATAGTACCTATATTTTATATGAAGCTTAGCCATAGCTAATTTTTGTAATTATATCGGGTGCTTTAGCAATATAGCCCAATCTCTATACAGCGAATTCCTTGTGAGGACTACATAAAACATTCCATAAAAACTGCACCCCTCAGATTCATAGTTTTCTAGAAAACTGTGACAAAAATTTTGCATTTGGCAAAAGGCATTTGTTTACAGGCTTATTGTAAAATATATATACTGTAAAAACTATGACACATAGAGGTGAAGTTTTTCAGGTATTTTTATGTAGTTCACAAAAGGAACCTGACTGTACTGAGGTTTGAGCAGTCCTGCCTGAGTCCTAGAGTTGTTTATTGAACAAAAAATAGGTATACTGCAAGGATTTTAAAATTATAATACTTAAAATTTGGTATAATTTTAAAAGAAAGGAAGTTTTATACACAATGCCCTCTTGTATATACTGCCTTATTTGACTTTTTCAAAATGAATAATTATGTATATGTTGGTTTACTTACTGGAATGTCTGGGGCTTCCATAATAATGTCAGGCACATGTTCTACTGTCAGCGTGTCCAAAATGGTTTGCCTAATATGCTTCTCAAGTTCAGAGGTAAGAGAAGATCCTTGTCTCAGCTTGACAAACAAAACCACTCTTTCGTCAAAATCAAGATTGTACTTTGAAGCGCAAACCGAGTCTAATATATCAGGAAGACCTTCCACTAAACTCAATAAAAAGAATATTTAATAAATTATTAGGGAAAATCCATACATATACTTTTTACAATATTACTAGCTAATATGCCCAAACTTTTGAATTATCTTTCAACCAATCAATGGGTTATTTTTCTAGATTTTATGAATTTTAAAATTTTATACCTTTGCCGCTCAATCTGTATATATTGTTGGGGAAATTATATTGCATGACTATTATTTTTATGATATTTGACTGAGGGGCAACATAACTAAGGAGTGACTGAGAACAACTCAACTTATGATTGGTTTGATTTTTTTGGCAGTTTGTGTGCTCCCTTGAATATGGTGAAAATATGTGAATGGATTGATTCTTCTTGCAAATAAATATGTTTTTTGTCCTTATTTTGAGTTGCAAATTTGAGTAATAAATAGAAACCCTAATATTTATCATAAATTTTATTTTATTTTATAATAGTACTACTAAATTTTTAGTGCTTCACTTGGAAGGGCTTGTGCCCCTTAGTGAACAACATATGTATTTGTTTTTTTTTCTTTTCTGTAAATAAATTTATTATTATTATTATTATTATTATTAAAATTTATAACAGCTTTGCTATTAGCTTTTTTTCCAAGCTTCGTTGAACTAATTTAAACCTAGTAATTTGTTGATTAAATTAAAATTTTTACTTACAAGCAAAGTAAATTTCAGCACAACTAAACCTTGCTCCTTTTGGATTCATTGTTTCATCACTAAATAAGACATTTATGCTTTCAATAAAAGATCACAGAAACTTTTATTTTATAAGTGTTTGGAGTCAATTTACTTCCAGCAAAACATATCCAAAAATAAATTTTTGAATTTAAGATTATTTTTTAAAACTTATATTTATATAAAAGGGGAGGTGCTCATATCAAAGAAAAGGCACATACCGAAAAAATCTTGCTTCCTTACCTTCTTCCACATAATATTAACCCATTGGTTAATTTATTCCTCCAAGCTATGTCACATACATTCCAGTGTCCTTAGATTAAAAAAGTAATGAATTATCAATAATACTTAACTGAACATTAACATTTAACTCTTTCATTCCTAACCACCCCAAATTTTCTATAGGATATAGTGGTTATCTATAGTGTTATAGTGGTCTAGAACTAAAAGTGTTAAGCTTTAAATTACATTTACTCTTTAAAAAAGTGTTTTCACACTAAATTTAATAAAATTGTCACTAAAATATAACTTAAAAAAAATAAGTACACTTGTGTCAGGATGTTCGTGACAGCTATCACTCAAATGCTAGGTTAATAATTGTATAAAGGACTGTCACTTCTGATCTGAAATAAATTACCTTTTAGTTTTAGAGTTTGATTTATGTTCCTTCTGTACCCGAGCAAAACACTGACATTTCTTTAAGTAGATAAAAAAATGTGAAGAAAGTTTCTTCATTTCATTCATGTGTAGTGATGCCGAAAAAATATAATGTTTTGCAGAAACTGGGAATAATCCAGAATGTTGCTGGTTATTTTCTTTTCTTTAGTAAAGTATAATAAAGGTATTGAAAATGTACAAATATATCATATTTTTTTGTAATATTTATTTCCTCTTTAGAGGTAAAAGTAACATACCAGTAGACTTTTTACATACCTGGGTATTTTGATAAGTACAATTCTTTTAACATCTTTTTATCTCCGTCATTCAAAATACATGTGCAACAACCAGGATAAGGGGTAGAAATAACAAGATCCCCTTTTTGATTGAAGACTGGATTACCTAAGAAATTTTTAACCCATAAAGTATAATAAAAAATAATGTGAGAAGTTGCTTTGAAATTATAATTCTCCATAAATGTATAACTCCATAATTAATACATATTACCTCCATAAAACAATATGTCTGGAAATGAATTCATGTACACAGAAATAAATTATTTTTTCAATAAAATGAACTGAAATTGTATTTATGAAAGGTGTTTCAAGAGGTCCACCTAAACTTTGCCGATACAATTTCCTTGTGTGAAGTTCTTAAAAAATGCCTAAAGAACGGAGTTGGTACTATATCATTCCAAGATCTCCTCTTAGAAATAACCATATTTCGTATAAAAAAATTATACAAACCAGATGACATTTTTCAGTTTAAATTTTTTCGAAAGGAATGAATTGTTACGGTATAGTTCTCTGGGATATATATATAATTTATGTTCTCCACGAAAGTAATGCATATCTTATTTGACATATTTAAAACTTGTTTAAGAAAAAATAAAGAAAATCAAATTGATTTATGTATCTTTAGTTTTTTTTTTTGAACTCTTAATAAGGGATCAATAGCTCTTGGACAGTGGTTTACAATGAGAAAAAATTAACAAATCATCTAGCGTTAAGTGTCATTATTCACAGACCACTTAGCTCTTCAAAATCCCTTTACTCTTTAGCTTCCTTTTCTCTTGATCATCTCAACCATTCGGATTTATTTTTCTCTTCAGCATCTCTTTGCTCTTGATCCGTCTCTGCTCTTTGGAATATCTTTACTCTTTAGCATTATTTTGCTCTTCAGCACCTCTTTGCTCGTAAGTGTTTTTCTTATCTTCAATATGCTTCTCAACATCTCTTTTTCTCTTGATAATCTCCCTTTTTCTCTTCAGCATCTCTTTTCTTTTAAGCTTAAGGGTACTAGGTGAGAGCCAATCTATTCTAGGTAAATTAAGTTTTTAATGTAAATTTTTTGTTTTTATTTACCTTCTTCATTAAGAATATTGATTTCCATTCCCAGAGAGGGACCTTGAATTTCTCCTTTGTAAATTGGACGGTTAACATCGGCTCCACTCATAAAACTAAAAACTTCAGTCGTACCTATAAAGAATTAAAACTATATAAAATTGTGAAAACCTCCGATAAAGATAAACCTAAGAAATTTACAAATGAACTGGCTAAAAAACATGAAAGTAGTTTAGCTTAATTTAAATAATGGTTTTTAACACCTACCAAGCTTTTAACAGTTAGATTATCTTTTTAGTTTTACTACCACACTAATATACTATTTCAAACTTCTTAATTTGTTTTTCTATTCTAAGTTTGAAATCGAGAGAAATTGATAATTAAACTTAACGTTTAGTTCTGTAAGATTCTGCATTTTATAAGGATCAAAATTTTATTGTTTAAACAATAGAAAGAAAAAAAACCACCTTACCATATGCCGGACAGCAAAATAGATTCCTCTTTAATTTGTTGGTGAGAAATTCATAGCTTTGAGGTTTGAGAATACTCCCAGTTGGAAGTATTTGCTTTAAGCTCTCTAAGGAATGTTCTTCAGCTAAAGTTATCACCAAACAATATTGTATAGTTAGTAGTATGCCATTCAATAGATTTAAATCCAAGTTATATATGAACACTGTGCTTGGACCACTGTTAAGGAGGTTAAAGATTTTTCTATTGAGAATTGGAAGGTCCTTTTTTTAACTTTTGGTGGACTATAAGGAACATTAAAAAATTTGTGTTAACCTTGAAGCAGGGTATTTTAAAAGTGATATAAGTTGAAAAGAAAACTAAAACCGACTCTTAAACAGCTTTAATAGCATTATATTATTTAAAAATAATAAATATAAACTTTTAATAATAAAATAAACCTATGAAGTTATGAAACCAGATTGCTTCTCAAACGTTTATCACTAACTACTAATTTTCCTAGAAACTTGCATATTTTAATGCAAACACTATTTATGAAAATAGTGCTATTTTATTTGTTCAAAATATTCATAGCTTCTAAGGCCCAGTTTTTCATCAATTCATAAAATCAAAATAAATCAACTTTAAATTACAGTTAATAAAATAAGCATATTGTTTGTTGCATTCATACTTGGTAGATGGTTCATTTTCTCCCAGTCTTCTATGGTACTGCTCCATATAAAAAGAAATGTCAGCTTGTGTTTTTCCACCAAATCCCAAAACCGAGTAGGTTTTTCGTCGAAAGGGTAGCCATCGTACAGACACAGTGTACATCCCAGGTGAAGGCTGTTGGCAAATAAGTTCCAAGAAATCCAACCTACCTATCCCAAGGATGCAGTAAACTAAATATTTTTAATTTGTCGGAATAAAAAAAATACCTTCATACTACATGCGAGAACTACATTGAACGAAGTCCATGGTGAAAATAGCCAAAAAAGAAAACACATAGCTATATTCGCACCCATCAGCGTCGATGATAACACTGGGGAACAATTTTTAACATAATTTCTGTTGACTTCGATTTTTTGGCTGTTTTAGAGTTCAATGGGCACACTGATTAGAAAACTGTTGTTAGTTTTCTTCTATCACGTCAACTTTTTTGGCAAACAGCCCCGCCCCCTTTTTACGTTTTTCAATGGCTTAATGATTTTGAATTCGATTTTCAAGGTCAAAAATCATGACTTTAGTCTTTAAATTCCACCCGAGATGACAAGAATGGTTAAAGTTTCTAAAATATGAAAATTTTTAGTGAATGGATAGGTTTAAGGGGTTATTACCCCCCTAAAAACGCAAAAAATCGTTAAAAATGATAGTTTATTTTACGCTATTTTTACTCTTATATTTTACGCAATTCCTTTTCAAAAGGTTCTAACCCATCCCTAAAGACCCAAATTTAATGAAAATAAGCAGCAATGATTTTTACAAAAAGTGGTTGAGGCATTAGCGCCCCGAAGCACCTGCGGAAGGGTTCGGAATAATCTCTTTCGCTTCGGGGACGATAACACCTCAACCGCTTTTAGGGCCATATGCCAAGGTTTATAGAGAGAGAAGGTTGGCTCATTCGCTTTAACCACGTGATCTATGACGTAGGAAAGTGGCGCGGCCAGGCGCGGCTCGCTTTTCTACTGCTCAATACCCATGACTTTCAATGGGCAAATCCGATCGATTTACGTAGTTTCTTTTTTTTGCTTATTTTTCCGGTTATATTGCTTCTGCTACCTGAGTCAAAATACCCTGTTATAATATACCACACATTTTTCTTCCGTTATAACTGTTTTTTGGCAATTTAAACGTTTTTGGATATTATTAATCTCGCTTTGTACTTAGTTCTCATTGCATTAGTTCTCATGCATTAGTTCTCATACTTATCATCACTCCTCTTGAAATTGTACAGCTTCTAAGCATACAATATAGTGACTTATTCTAGTCACTATACTTCTAAGTACAAAAATGTTGTATAATTATTATTTAATTTTGTAACATATTGAAGAAATACTAAGAAAAATATTAAAGTAAAATTAAATCAGTTTATTAAAAAAATGAGGCAAAAAACACAAATCATTTTGCACTTTTTTCCCCATGAATGAAACTTTTCAGACAAATTTGGATTAAACCTTTTTATTTACATTTTTTAATTATCCCTAATTACCAGTACAACTTTTCTGTCCTGCTGACTTAAATAAATTTGATATAATAGTTTTTATCAAGATGTGAAAATACCCTATACATTATCCACATGCCATCCCAATCAATAAAAAAATTAATAGAACTGAGGAATGTTACATATTCCAATAATCATTCTTAAAAGTTTTAAATAATGTTATGCAACAAATCACTATAGTATTTTTTAATTCCTTTATGCATAATAATTAGTAACCCTTTGGTTGGGTGTTATAATAAAGCATTAAAACTTTTGTTTTTATTACTTGGACATGTGTAAGATTTTTCTGGGTCCCTCTAACTTCCAATGCAATCAATATTACATTTTAGAATTGAAGTTCATATTATTTTGCTTTTTTTGGTTTTCCACTCACTGTTTAATTATTAAAACTGGATATACAACTGTTATTTATACTGAACAAAAAAAGAACCTGGTGTAAAAAGTGAAAAAATTTACTTTGAGAAATAATGAAAGAAGCATTTAGTGAATATATTTTTTATTAAAAATTAAAACATCAACAATATTCCTTAATAAAATTTGAAAACTTAACAAAAAAATCTAATATTCAAGAAACAGATTAAGACAGAATTTAATAATAGACATGAAATTATATTGCACTATACAGACTATTGATCAATTTACCTTGGAAGAGGCATCAGTACACTGGCATGTACATTTTGCTGAAAATCCTTAACGATTAAAATCTACAGTTCAGCAAAACTATGAAGTTAACCGATTCAAGAAGGCAATATCTTTTAGAACATTAGAATTTAGTTGACGTGAAAATATTACACTTCCCTGACTAGTGATAAATTTACTTACCCAATTGATTGGTTGGTTAATTGACATTTTATGGCACATGGCCCACTCTAGGGCATGTTGCACCAAACTTAGGGAACGTACCCATACTACGTGACCCATTTTTTACCCCCTCCCCCCCTTGGTGACTATCCGTAGTATATGCCAAGACCCCCCCTCCCCCTCTAGTTTTCACGTAGTAATTCATAAATATTGTTTGCCATCATTTTTTGCAAACAGAAAGTTTAAAAAAATTTATTTTGCTTAATTTGTCTAATTTTTTATATATTTGGCTTAATTAGTCTTAATTTGGCAAATATCAATAATTAATTTGGCTTAATTTTGTCTTATTGACTAGAAGAAAGTGACTACGTGACGAAAACCTAAGCCCCCCCTCCCCCCTGTGACCGAGCGTGGTATTTTGAAGACCCCCCTCCCTCCCCTGAATGGGTCACGTAGTATGGGTACGTTCCCTTACCTGATTGAAGGTAATTTTTAGCTAGTAAAACAAACATAAGTACACAAAAAAACATTTATTAGTTCTTATAAAATGCATTTTCTTAGGTTATTTTGTTTGGCTATAAGGGAATATTTTCTTTTTAAATTAAGTGTCTGGTTTGATTACAAAATTTAAGTCTTAGGAATCTTTTTTAATAAAATAATTCTAATAATTCAAGGTGCATCAAATCTAGCTTTCCTCATACTATCACAATCATAACATTTAATAAATAATTTTTAAAATAAAATTCATTTGTAAATTTAAATGAATGGTCAATTGTCATATCTTTCAAACAACACAAATAATTTTATCGAGAGTTACTCCATAGTAAGAATTAATAACAAATGAATATTTAAATAATATAAAAGAAATAATTAAAATTAGCTCTACATACAGCCCAATGGCAATGCTATTTTGTTCAAGTGATTTAGCAACATTCAGCAAGTTTTTTGAATACAAAAGTAAAAGTTTAAAAAAAATACATAGCTAAGTATTTCAGTTTACACCAATGATCAAAATTAATAGGGGAATAGATATATTAAAGTTGACCAAGTTAATGTTCATTCAATAAGCAGAATTTATAAATGTTTGACTTCAGGAGTAAACACACTCACACACAATATCACAACAAATCATTGATCAACATTGAATCCAAAAGTTAACAAAATATTCAGAATTGAATTATGTTCAGTTAAAGAACATTTGAAGAAACTTAATCGATATGCTTAAATCAAGCAAAATACAAAAATATATAATGATAAAAACGGATTATGAGAGAAATAACCAGATAAACAACAATCTTACAAAACCTGCACAATGTCGCTATGGAAATGATTTCGCGCGCCTTTCACTGCCACCTATCGACGTCACGGGCATTCTTTGTTTACATCGGATGAGCCAACCTTCTCTCTCTACTAACCTTGGCCATATGCAGCTGCCATCGTATATCGAAATAACAGGTTTATCAACCTGTTACTTCTGCTACTCGTATCGTGTCACGTGATAAAAAACGACCAGGCGCGGCTCGAGACCTCCGGAGGGTCTCGAATATTGGTCACGTGAATCGAAGTGAGTTCTGATTGGACGGTAGTTAGCACGTGATCCTTACGTCAGGTGAAGCGAGTCCAATAGGGTCCATTCATCGCCAGATGGCGTTAGTAATACTGGTAGTTTTCACGTGATCATTACGTCAGGTGAAGTTACTCCATTGGTCGACATGTGAGCGCCGACGTCATGGAGAAAAACGATTGTGACACTGCTGAATCGCTTTTTTCGATTTACGATGCCATTACGAATATTCGATTCGATTCGATGGCAGCTGCATGTGGCCCTTAGTAAAAATCATTGCTGCCTATTTTCATTAAATTTGGGTCCTTGGGGAAAGGTTAAGACCTTTTAAAGAGGAATTGCATAAAAATAAGATAAGAGTAAGAAAAGCTTAAAATAACATCTATCCTTTATAACGTTCTTTTTTTGCATTTCAGGGTTTTTCTCTTTATTTTTTTACGCAATTCCTCTTTCAAAGGTCTTAACCCTTCCCCAAAGACCCAAATTTAATGAAAATAGGCAGCAATGATTTTTACTAAAAGCGGTTGAGGTGTTCGCGTCCTCTAAGCGAAAGAGTATTCCGAACCCTTCCGTGGGTGCTTCTGGGGCGCTAATGCCTCAACCGCTTTTTGTAAAAATCATAGCGGCCAATTTTCATTAAATTTGGGTCCTTGGTGATGGGTTAGGACCTTTTGAAAAGGAATTGCGTAAAAAATAACTGTAAAAAATAGCGTAAAATAAACTCTATCATTTTTAACGATTTTTTGCGTTTTTAGGGGGGTAATAACCCCTTAAACCTATCTATTGGCCACAAATTTTCATATTTTAGAAACAATAACCATTCTTGTCCTCTCGGATGTAATTAAAAGACTAAAGTAATGATTTTTGACCCTGAAAATCGAAGTCACTAAGTCATTGAAAAACGTAAAAAGGGTGCGGGGCTGTTTGCCAAACAAGTGGACGTGACAGACAAAAACTACAGTTACTTTTGGATTCAGGGGCCAAAAGTGATTCAAAAACAAGTCACAGTTCTAAGACAACGAAATGGCTGTTCCCCAGTGATAATCAGCAGCTAAAGAAAGAAAAATTAGCATTTCGCAGACTCTGATTGGTGGAATCCTTCTTTGATCTAGGATTTACCCCCAACGCTGATAGCTATGTATATAGATGATAATATATTTAAAAAAATATAAAAACAGTATTTTATGAGTGATGCGTACGTAAGACGTTATAAAGATTGCAATTTCGAAAATCTTTCTTATTGCATAAATAATTTCAAACTTCAACCAAAAATAAATTTAACAAACAAATTGAAGGAAAAAAAAGTTCAAACTTTTTTGGACTTTTACAAGGAAAATCCTTGCTAAGGGGGAGAGGAGTCAAAAATGACCAAAAGCATGCTTGTGTAGTATTTGAACGGTCCCAAGTCATCAATTTTTCAAACCATTGATTCAACATAAATACATCGTCATTAATCTACTAAAAACAGTACTATACCGGAGAAAAGTTGAGAAGAATATCCTGCCTTGTAATGTTATGGTGCAAACCGATGTCTTTCAGGGTTACAATAAAACTCTAAAAGTAAAAGTCAAACATTGTTTTTACTAAAAATTATCGAGTGATATTTACATAGAAATTCAGAGATTAGTTTCCTTAAACTCACCCCATGAGAATGCACTAACCCTTTGGGGGCCCCTGTTGTACCTGACGTGAAAGATATGCACAAAGGATGATCGAAACTAACTTGCTCAAAGCTCATTGGTATTGAAGAATGACATAGTTTTGTTCTTGTACTTTCTAAGAAATCTGTAACAGTTTCACTGGAAAACAATTTTCTATATTATCCATAAAGAATCTTAAGAGCGAAGGTATTTCTTGCAAAAAACCGAACGATTCAATAAATTTTAAGTTTTTGTGTGAACAAGCTACAATTATATTTCTAATGAGGAAGTTGCAGGATTTTTTAAAATTTTTTAATCGATTCTTCATGCAAAAATAAGGAACTACCCAAAATTTGAGGCCGATCAAGAAATTTTTTGATTGCTAAAAAATTAACAAAAAACCCTTTTTAAAAGCGCGAGAAAACGCCAAGAGTTTGGGATGTGACGTCATCGTACAAAGACCATTGTTGGAAAGCAATGGAGTTGATGGTATGATTGTTGACGTCATGGTTACAAACGTTTTCAGTCATGTTTTTTCTCGACTGTTAAATTAAAATATTTAATTACCTGTAATTTGTTTTGAAAAATTGACTAGATGTTTCATTTAACCATACAAAAACCATACGGAACACTTGAATGTTTATGAAAATTTGACACATGCAACTTCCTTATTACGTATTGTTGATTTAAAATGTTTTCATTTAAAGTTATTCAAAGTATTTAATTTGTTTTTACCATTTAGGAATTTCGGATATATCTTCTATAACACTTTCAGATTTCGAAGGGATAAATACAACTTTTTTCACGGATTGAAGACCTAAATGGGCGAGATGAAGAGAAATAGGAAAACATATGTATAATTCAAAAAGAGCAGTTAGAAAATTTAGTACTTACTAGATACTATAATTGGAATCTTTTGCATCATGTTGATTTCAGTTCCCTCAAAGGAAAAGTTACCAGCAGTAAAAAGAACTTTTGGGTCGATCTGTTGAAATCTAGACAAAACAGCCTAAATAAAATTAATGAAAATAAAAAAGTTAGTTAATTAGTTTTTAGTTAAGTTATTAAATTAATTAGTTTTTTAAATTGGTATTTTCTAACTACAGACGTATAAAGAGTCCATCTCGTGTTTAGTGTACAATTTTTAACTTATTTAGTTAGACTACACAGCAAGATTTATTTAAAAACATATAGGTTACCATAAAAATTAACCTTAAAATGTTTTTATCATTACAAATGTTTATTGAACTCGCGTGACGATTTAATGATTAGTTAAGTATTACAGTCAAAAATATTAATGATTAAGATAGTTTAAAAAATTATAATTATATCAAAATATTATGAAATTACTTATCTACCCCAACCAAAATTATTTAATAACTAATTAGTATTAATGATTATATCTTACTTTAGCTCCCAGAAGTGGCAAAGCTCCGCTCCAGACAGCTCCAATTGCAGCAGTAGCATAAAAAGCGAATAAACCTTCCTTTTTGTTTGACATATAACCTGAATGAGAATTACTTTGTAAAATAACAAGCTACGCAAATTCATATAAGAAAGGATAGAAAAACTAACATGCGACCATGTCTCCACGTTTAACTCCAGATTCTTTTAAAGCTTGAGCATAGACTTTCACTTCATTGTACAATTCCAAGTATGAGATGTATTCTGCATTATCATCCTTATCTGAAAGCAAATGAACATTAGTTCAATTTTTAATCACAATTTTTTATTGTGAACCTACTAAATTTTGAACGATTCTACTGTTTACAATGCTGTATGTAAGAGAGGAGCAGTGGTTTCGTAAAACTTTAGGATTTTAAGTTTGACCCTATTTAGAATTTAGAATTTTAGAATTCCCTCAAATGTAAAACTTATATTTCTATATAGTTGCCTCAAATTAGTTAGGCAACTCATTGTCGGTTAAAAATAAGTCAGTCGGTCGGTAATTCGTCGGTTTACTTTACTCTATACTTTGAACTTTGCTAATGCTTTCAATTTTGTACACTAATTTACGTGTTTGAATAAGTCTATTATGATAATTCCACTTTTTAATAGGTGAATTAGCATAAATCTGTATACAATACGATATAATAAAGGAAAGGATTTTAACTATTGAATTATATTATTGGTCAGTTTCATTGAAACTAACATGTAACTTTACTTAAAACTTTTAAAATGAATAAATAACCTTACATATTTTCCAAATAATTCTTGATGAGAACACCCCACCAATTGTCATGGACCCCATTTCAAGCAAAAATTTTGAGGTTGTATATATGATACATAATTGCGTAGTGTATCCTAATTTTTAAAAAATCCTAATTAAAGATAATAATTTTGAAAATATCCTTGGGGTGGTCGAGCTGTCCTGTGATGTAAAGGTATTTGAGTCATTTCTAATGAACGCTGAGGATTTATACCTGTTGCAATTACCTGATGATTACCTATGATTTACCTGTTGCAATTATTGCTGTATGTTCATCGCGATATTTCAGAATATTTTCGGCGTAGTTCAGGCGGGCTCCTTTGAACCATTCCATATTCTCAAAGCCATTTTTCTTATCAAACACCTAAAATTATTCATATTGAAATTAAAATTTTTTTTACCGTTTTAAACTTTGCGTTATTGGCCAATTTTTATGGCGATTTCCCAAAAATATTTGTGTTGAACTTTTTAATAAAATTATTTCATGTTCTTAAATCATACAACATAAATTCCATCGCGATTTCGGTAAATTCAATGCAATATTAATTTCAATTTCCTTTAAAAGCTTGAAATAGGTACTCTTTATAAGCAAACGGTAAAAAATGTTGTTCAAATATGTGATTGTTAGTGTTATTAAAAAAACAAAATTTTGTGCCTACTTGAGTATAAGTTTTCGAATGCCGCACATCAAAGAATTCCCATACGCAACTCCAAAAGTCTGGGAAGTTTTTGCAAGACCATTCATGGAGCTCCCAGTAATCATCTGAAAAAATCAGAAGAAAAATCATTGATATTAACAGAAAAGTCAATCATTCCCACATGTTGTTCGGGTGTGTTTCGGGAGGTCAAGTATTTACAAATTTATACTTCGATCATATTTATTATTAAAATGTATTTTTAACATTAGTAAGCTAAATTTATTTAATACAATTCTTAAAATATTTTGCAGGTGTGATAATTGTTTTAAGAATGTACAATATCAAGATATAGATAATATCATAACATCTTGATAATATTTTGGGTAATAAAATATTTTTCACATGAAAAATGGGTCACCATAATCACCATCTTAAATTTAAATAGTTTTTAACAGAACTTTTCCCAACATATCTGACTAAATATTTATTAATTTTTAAATTCCAAAAGTTTAAGTTAATCTAAAAGCATTTTTTTCGCTTTCTTATTTAAAAACTTTAAATGATTTAATTTTAATATGAGAAGAGTATAATCGCGTGCATTATTATAGAAAAGTAATCTTTACACACATTCCAATAAATTAAAGTAACGAAAAAAATCTTAAGAAATTAAGTAACACAGTCATAAGGGGTCATCCATAAATTACGTGAGGTGTTTTTTCCAAAATCTGGACCCCCCTTCCCCCTTGGTGAGATTTAGTGAGATTTTTCTTGACCCCCCTCCCCCCCACGTGAGATTTACCTACAACTTTTAAAATTATTTTCTAAAAATTATTTGCATTTTGTGCTTCATAGCACCTAATTAAGTTATAATTAAGTTAAAAAAAGTTGACGTGAGATTTTAATCGACCCCCCTCCCCCTTGGTGAGATTTGGTGAGATTTTTCCAAACCCCTCCCCCCCATTTTGACCTCACGTAATTTATGGATGACCCCTAATGTATTAAAGTACTAAAATCTTGTGCTGGTAAATGTTTCTGAGAAACGGACATTCATCAAGTTTTGTATTCACACTTAATTTATGACCCGATATCCCACTTGGACTTGTACATAGAAGTATAAACAACTGTTACCGAGCTTTATTGCATATTTATCCTCTATAAACTTTCCAAACTTAACAATTTGGGACTCCTGGAATTTTTCTGGTTGGTAGACAATCTTTGGTAACTTTTCCCAAGTATCTTCTGACTGTGCAAGCATTTCTCCTTTAAATCAGCAAAATATTAATCCTCGTATCTTCAGTAAAAAGTGCTAATATAGATTTATAGAACAAAACATAAATAAATTATGTGTGAGTACATTTTTTGTTCAAAATGTCAAAAATCTGATTCAAGCTAAACGCGAATGAAAAAATCCAAATTTTAATATTTACAAAACTTAAAAAGCTGCATAAAAACAGATCAACTTCCAGATTGATATAAATGTGAAATGTGTATTAGAAAATAAAAACTAATTATCAAAGCAAATAATCTCTTCTATGAAATCGGTAATTACGGTCTTATTTGAAATTATGGTATTTTTTCTTTATTCAAAAATTTTCGTTTGATTAATAAGGATTACTTGAAAGATAACAATTATTTTAAAGCATTGAATATAGTTCTTTTAACGTTAATTTAGTTGTAGCTGTACGCTATTTAATTTAAAAAAATGGCTTACATAATTTGCACACTCTTCCAATTGTAAAAAAAATCTTAAAAATAAAACTTAAAACAATAGTTTTGAAAATTTTTAAATATACATACCTGTTTGGCATCACACTTTAGAGATGAGCTAAAGAACAGCTTTAATTTTTATTTGATTTATTCCGAAATAATTATTTTGAAAAACGTAAAAAATCCTCTATGTGAGAGTAAACACTTCCAATACCAGAAATAGCAGATGAGGTAAATATATAATTGTGTATAGTTCTCTGGGTTTCCATAGCTAAGGTCAATGCCATATTGAGATAACATATCTACCAATTTTTCAAAGTATTGATAAAAAACCAAATACCCAGAAGAGTTAACAATACACCTTATCCAAAATAAACAGATATCGTTTTCTCGAAGTTTTGAAGAATAAGAAATATGCTTATTTTCGAATATAAAGGTAAAAAAGTGTTTTTGAGCTATTTACTTTTTTTCTCTGAGTGTATGTTTAAAAATTTTCTATAATTTTAAACTAAAGAAAATGCATTTCAAGTTAAAACTCGTTCAATCAAACTTAGTTTTTTTTTGATAGTTTGAATCTAATTAAGATGTTAAAATAATGGCACTGTATATTTGGACGGCTTTTTTCAACTAAACTCTACTCTAATTTCCACGGCTAGGCTACAGCTCGGCGTTTCATTGGTTCAATCACTAAGCGCCGAGACTGCTACGTAATCACGAGACCTACAGCGCATGCTCCACTGGCCGTTTTGGCCGTCCAAATATACACTTCGTAAAATATTCCCATTTTTTTAGATTACGGATAAGGTGGCAGTTACATAGTAAACATATATACTGTCAAACTTATTTATCCATCCAATCACAACCACTGAGCTATCACAAACCCCAACGACCAATTGACGCCATATTTTATGATGAAACAAACCTTTTCACTTTTTAAAAATGTACTTTAGAGTACTTTTCAAATTAAATATCAGTCAAAGACTAATAAAAGTATTATAAACATTTACAGATAATATTTCATACTAAAATTTCACGCATTTTGTCTGAAATTTATTATTTTTTATTTATTTACATCTCTAGCCAATTGTTTTTATTATGTCTTATATAGTGAGATATAAGTTCAAAAAGCATAGTTTCGTGAGGATTGCGAAGAAATCCAAAAGGTCCTGCGTAAGCAGTTTACGGGGGTTGGTGAGCGATACAGGGGCGGTAGCTCCCTAGTGACGGAAAAAGTTCAATATTGTGAAATAGGGGATAGTGTAGAGGTTAATGCAGTGTACAGGTTAACCTTATAGTTAGCTAGCCTTAAATCTTAGCTAGCTAAAAATATACGTCGGGTTTATAATTTTAATACGCGTTTATTTCTAAAAATTAATTCAAAACTTAGCTTTCGACTATGCAAATTATTCCCACACCCGGGGCTACATCGCATACCCTATGGGGTAAATTGGCATTAGCTAAATTTTTATATCAATACTTCTTTAAATCACGGCAGTTTTTGGAAGGAATTTTTTATGCCGTATTTTTGAGTTTCTTCTCAATTAACGTTTCTGAGAGACCCTGTAACCCTTCTCGATACCTCAATCCCTCCACATAGCTTTTCAATTAAAATATTCAAAACATTACGGGGTTCTACTTGTACATCCTCCCTTCAGCTGCGCTTTCGATCCTATGATTTGATGGGAAATTATGGGATTATAATACCACCTCTAACGGATTGGCTTTAATCTGGTTCCGTCATGGGGAATTTTCTTATTTTCACCCATGGTTAGTACATTGGAATGAAAGTATTGAAATAAGAGGAGTTTTTGCTACCCTAAAAAGTTGGAAAGTACCACATCAAAATAAACGTGCCCTAGAAATATTTTCGTGAATACTCTCGTTAAGTTTGCAAAAAAAACTAATCAAAATTGATATTTATAAAAGTATTCATTCTTAGAGAAATGCACTTAACCCTTTTGTGTTCTGTGTTTTTCTATAGGCTCGTTGGAGTAAAACGTCTAATCACACTTATTTTTTTAAACGATACCTCCAAAAAAAGGGATGTCCGAATGAACCTTAATAAATGTCTACCAAGCGTTTGCAAGTCTTTGTCTTAAATGGATTTGGTATTTGTGTTATGATTCATCAAAATAATATCTCTAAGACAATGTTCATTAACTTGAAAAACATTTATTGCCGAAAATAATCTCCATTTTTACATGTATATTTCACACCTAGGTCGTCCAGCGACTGATTAACATGAAGTAAATCTGATATAAAAATATAATTTCGTATATATGATTATATGATAAGAAATATATAATAAATAAGAGTAATCGATTATTTTCTACGGGATTTAAAATTCTCCCAAATCTATCGTCCTGAAAAAATCGACGCTTGTTGGATTGACCACGACGTCTGTGTTCTTTACAGGCTTCTTGTTGATTAATTTCTTTACGAGACTGTTCAGTTTCTTCCCCGTTAAATTATACTGAAAATAAATTGAATTCAGTAACAATATTATCAGATTATGATTATATTAATCACACTATGAAAGTGTCAAAGTATTAAAAATAATAACAATAAATTTAAATTTAATAATAATAATAAATTTATTTACAGAAAAGAAAAAAAAACAAATACATATGTTGTTCACTAAGGGGCACAAGCCCTTCCAAGTGAAGCACTAAATTAATAAATAATTATTTATAATAAGAACAAAATAAAACAAATAATCGAAATACACATACAGTCATGAACAAAATATACATACAAAATAATACACACTAAGTACACACCAGAAAAAAAAATAATTTGGCTAACACAGAGCAACAAAATATGATTAAATATCAGGCTCATCTTCATTTACTAGACCTTTACAGATTTGTGTCTTTTAAATTCAATAAATATGTAGACAGACCCTTTTTAAAAGAAAATTTATTTGAGTTTGAGGTTAGATAAGTTGGCAATTTGTTGTAAAAGAACGGACCCTGATAAAGAAAACTTTTACGCAAGATCTCTTTATATGGCTGTGGGATATTTAATATAGGTGGTGGTTGTCTGAGATTATAATGAATATTAGTACTACCAAATGAGCTAATGTTATAATAAATAAAAAGTGATAATCTAAAATAATAAAGTTTCTTTATAGTTAATAACTGATCACTATTTACATGCTTAAATATTCTTTTTTGCAAATTTATTAAAGGTGTAAGGTTTGATATGTAATCCCCTCCCCAAAAAATTATGCCATACTGTAAAATAGATTGAATCCAAGAGAAGTATAAGGTTTTCAAAAAGGATCCGTCTACATGATTTTTTAAATGATAAAAAATTAATAGGTAGTATCGGAGTTTAGATTTTAGATAATTGATATGTGAAGTATATTTTAGGTTCTGATCGAGATTTAATCCCAAATATTTAAAATTTTGAACTCTTTCAAGGTTAAGACAATTACAGGTAGCGGAATTCAAGCAATCGTGATATTTTATGTTTAGATCTAAACTGTTATTATAGATTAAGCTAAAATTAATATATTTTGTCTTATTGCTATTTATTGACAGACAATTATTATCAAACCAATATCTTAACTTTTCTAAATCCGAATTTATGTTATTTTCTACTGTATTGAAGTTTTGAGAAGAGTATATCAAAACGGTATCGTCTGCGTAAGATAATATCTTACCGTGAAGTTTTAGATTGCACAAGTCATTTATAAATATTAGGAATAATAAAGGGCCCAAAATAGAACATTGTGGAACACCGTTTTTTAAAATTTTGGAATTGCTTAATTTGTCATCTAATTTTACGTATTGTTTTCTATTGCATAAATAAGACCTGAACCAATCTAGCTGAGTTCCTCTAACACCTGCCCTTGATAATTTATGTAATAGTATAGTATGGTTTATTGAGTCGAAAGCCTTTGAGATGTCTATAAAAATTGAAACAGTTTTTAGATTATTATTAATGCTGTTGTAAATAAGTGTAGAAAACTCATGCAGAGCATGTTCTGTGCTATATCCCTTTTTAAAACCGAACTGGTTTTTAGAGATGAACTCGGAGGAGTTTAAGAAACATGTTAATTTATCCCTCATAGCCTTTTCGATAATTTTTGAAAAAATTGGAAGCACTGATATTGGTCTATAATTTGTTAACAATTCTTTATCACCAGATTTATATATAGGGGTAACGATTGCAACTTTTAAACTGTCTGGAAAATAGCTTGCTTTTAACACATTGTTAACTATTTTTAAAAATGCCAAGGGGTTATGCTTAAAAATTATTTTGTAAAGTTTAATTGGTATTTTATCATGACCAACAGCTTTTTTTTCATTTATCGAATTCAATACATTATTAATTTCTTGAACGTTTAAATCATAAAGATAAAAAGAGTTTACATTTGACTCTGTAACAGTACTTGGTAAAGTATGGATATTAATGTGTGTAGATTTTACAACGTCTATGAAGAAATCATTAAAGTTATTTGCCAAGATCTCAGAATTTGTAAATTCAATTATTTATATACAGGGTGTCCCAAAAAAGACTGACACATTTTAAAAATCAATAACTAATAACTCAAAAACTAAAAAAGATAAAAATACGCGGTTTGTTACATCTTACTCCTGGGAGTCTTAGGTGTAGAATGCAACAAACCGCAAATTTTCATCTTTTAAGTTTTCGAGTTATTAGTTATTGATTTTTAAAATGTGTCGGTCTTTTTTGGGACACCTTGTAAGTCTGTAAACAATTCTGTTTTTAAAGACAAAGGAAAAATCTGTCACCAACCACCTGCCTGTCAATCCTCGGTCAGGTAGGGCTGTTAAAGTCGTACAAATGCATAGTACTTAATTTAATTATAGTTCCTTTTTCTCGAATTTAAATTTAACGAAATTTTTATTTTCTTCTGAAAATATTATGTTTTGCTCATTCTGATGACTGTTTAAAAGAAAACATTTTTACAATGCATAAAAATTTACAAGCTAAATTTAAGTAGGTTATTAATGGCAGTATTCACCACTAACCTAAGGTTAACCTGGAATCAAAACTTTAACTGGTAGTTGAAAAAAGGGAAACGAGTTTTAAGAGAGTTGTCGAGAAAGCTTGATTCCAGGTTAACCTTGGGTCAATTTAGTGGTGAAGCCGTAAGTATCACAACTTAGCCGCTAAACAAAGAACTTCAGAACTTCTTTAGGTAAAAAGGTCTACTTACCGGGATATCGGGCGCTTCCATTATAACCTCCGGCACATGTTCTACGGTAAGTGTATTCTCAATTATCTTTCGGAGATCGTGCTTGACTTCTGGGGTCAAGGAGTGACCAGGGAGCATCTTGACGAACAAAACCACCCTCTCGTCCAACTCGGAGTTGTACTGAGATACGCAGACAGAATCTGCTAGCCCCGGGAAGTCTTCCACTGTTTCATGAGAAAAGCTTTGTAATTATACTATACTGTAAGCTGGCTTCAGAGTTTGCAACATGCTTTGGTGTATGAAATGTTTTTTTTAAAACTTTGAATAGGTTGATAAGTAGTTCTCAGAAAAGGGAAAGCCTGATAGTCAGGAAGGTGTCAATAGAAGCCAAGAGCTTGTGGGCTAGCAAATTCCTTTCGAGGAGCATAGATGAAAACTTCAATACAAGTGGTTATGAAAATGTGATTAAGTTAAGAAAATATTATCTGAAACTAAGTGTGGAGTTGAAGCTAAAAAATTGTCAAAACATGCTGAAAGCGGTAGAAATCCTTGAAAAAATTTAGCTTTTAAAAACATCTAACAATTTGCATTATAATATGTAGTTCACATATAAAATAATAGAACTACGAAGTACAACTTTCAGGAGGGGATTTCTGAGCGACACGATTTTTCAGTGGTCTCTGCTAGTCAAGATAACCGGGTAGAATTAGCACCTATTCCGGATAAAATAAAATGCCATACTCCGAGACATGTTGCAAACTGTAGCTAGAAAGCTCTTAGACCGTAATTGAATGGGATGGGAAAAATCTGACTTACGAGCGAAGTAAATTTCGGAACAGTTGAAACGAGCTCCCTTGGGATTCATGTTTTCGTCACTGAAAATAAAATGGTTATCTATGCATCACAAATATGGTTGATTAAATATTATCTGTACCATGTTTGCAAAAACTTTAAAGTGTAATAAGAGGAAATAATGACAAATTAATTTGCCGCTCGCCGTCTAAAAAACACCTGGTCTACAAGCAAACTGAATCCTACAAATCACAATCATAAATTGAGTACATTCGCTTACCTCCTTCCATAAACTACGAGACCTTTAGTAACTGGATTTATCCTAGCAATATCTCCCACATTGAAGTATCCTGAAAAGATGTAAAATTAGTTTCTATCTAAAATATATATTTATTCTTCTTTTACTAGCAATTATGTTGTGTTTTACAGATCAGTCGAATAAAGATAGGATCCTTTATTCCTTTAAAAATGGCAAAACGTAAAATTTACTTGAGTTGCATTACCTGGATGTTGAGACAAATACAACTCCGTCAAAACCTCTTTGTTGTCATCGTTTAGTAGGCTGACAAACAAACCAGGATAAGGGGTAGAAACTACAAGCTCCCCTGTCTTCCCCACTACAGGTTTTTCTAGAAAATATCATGTTATTGGGAAGGACAAAATAGACAGTTTAAATCTATTTTAATTGATATTGTATCGATTAAGTTGACATCTTTAAATTCAGTTTTATTCATTACCTTTTTATAAGTATAATATTGAGAGAATGTTTTGTTAGTAGAACTACTTACAGATATAAGAATCTAACAATGTATTAAAGTTATTCTAAAATCATGTAAAATGTTGTACAGGGTGTATCTGAAATGGTGCTACAAACTTTCAGGGATGATAGTAGACACCTAGACGAGTCAGAATCACCTAGGATTTGGGGGTCCCAGACCAAATCCCATTGAGTTAAAAATGGAGCGACACCTCAAAAAAATCATTGAAAAATTCAATTTGTAGAAGAACTACTGTTGGTAAAAATTTAATTATGGTCTCAAAAATTGTGGTTTAATATGATCTTTAAAATTATCTCAAAAGTCTTCACTTTAAAATTTGTTTTATTATGAAAAAAGTTAAAAGACCACAAAAAAATGTGAAAAATCTGCCAAAACCTTATTTTGTATAAATCAAAATCCTTTCGTTTGATTTAATAATCTGAAAGATCATAGTTGAAAACCCCTAAGTCCAAAGTTTCACGTAAATACAATCAATATTAAACGCTTGAGATCCTGTTAAGTTTGTTTTTTGCGTGAGCAAACAGTTTTCTAGAGCTGTTTCTAGAACAGCCGTTTAAGATAAGGTTTTGGCAGAGTTTTCACATTTTTTGTGGTTTTTGAACTTTTTTCATAATAAAACAAATTTTAAAGTGAAGACTTTTGAGATAATTTTAAAGATCATATTAAACCACAATTTTTGAGACCATAATTAAATTTTTACCAATAGTAGTTCTTCTACAAATTGAATTTTTCAATGATTGTTTTGGGGTGTCGCTCCATTTTTAACTCCCTGGGATTTGGTCTGGGACCCCCAAATCCTAGGTGATTCTGACTCGTCTAGGTGTCTATCATCCCTGAAAGTTTGTTGCACCATTTCAGATACACCCTGTATAGTGGGTTAGAACCCAAGGATACAAGATACAAGTGTCAATGTATTAATAACTAATGCTTTACCAAGGGTGCGATAGGTCGCCAAATCTACTCTGGTTGGTAATTTTAAAGCAACTGTTCCTCCCCATCCCCTCAAACTCTTATTGTTTCCACAATTAATTATTTCAAGCTCAGAAATATTCATTATTTTTTGTTAAAATTAAGAAGTAATAGTAAAATAGTAACCTATTGTTTCTCTGAACCTCGATGAAAATTTTCAAAATTACTTTCACCCCAAGTAAAATAACTTCCCGACCCCTGTTCTAGATGAAAGTTCAAAAACTATAGCACATAGTAATAAAAGAACTGTCCAACTCAACTCTTATACTAAAGTTAACACGCAATGTCACTTGTGCCCCTTGGAACCCTTCATGTGAAATTCTTAGTAGATCCTATTTGAATCTGATCACATACACACATTTAAACGCACAAACATATCGTTCTTACCATTTTCATCTAGAATAACTATATCGAGTCCCAAGGACGGAGCCTGGATTTCCCCTTTGTAAACAGGAAGATTGGTGTCCATTCCGCTTATAAGTCCGAAAAACTCAGTTGTTCCTAAAAGGTTTGGGAAAAATCTTTCTGTAATGGATTTTTAATGTTAACTGCAAAGAAAATTTTAAAGGGAGTTTTAAAACTATGTAGATTTAACTGAAATTTAATCGATGCAGTTATAGAGGTGCGAAATACAGGGTGTTTAAAATAAGTGTTTCATAACTTCTAGGGGGTAGGACACACCTAGATGACTTCGAATCACATAGGACCGTGGAGTCGGTAATGCACCCTTAACGAGCTAGGGGTTCTTATAAGCGGGCATAGGAAGTTGTAAAAGTCCCTGTGGAAACTCACACGTAACTTTTGAAGATAGAATTATTAAAACCATCGATTCAGGTGTTTATTCCATAAACCAATTAAAGAGCTAAAATTTCAACTCCTAAATAGGTTTTTATGTAAAAAATGCGGGAATCAAACGAGTTTGCTGGTTTTAATCCAATCATCAAGGGTTATACGTGTCAATTTCCACTGTGTATTATAAAACCTCCCATGCCGGTTTATAAAATAGGTTTCTATAGGGGTGCATTTCCAATCCCCCTCATTCCTAGGTGATTCTGAGTCGTCTAGGTGTACCCTATCTCTCCTAGGAGTTATGAAACACTTATCTGAAACACCCTGTATACAACATAGAAAAATACAACAAAGGTAAAATGAAAACTTTACAGGAATGGAACAATATATTAGAGCCTACCTAGTCAGTTAACATTTTTATTTATTTATGAACTTAGTTCCTTTTTACAACCGTTAAATATTAGATTTTTTGTTTGTTTTGTAATAGTAGTATTAATTGTTGGTTGGTTGGAAAGTTCTACTGGATTTTGCTTTAGACTCAAGGTACACGCTTCTTCCAGGTTTCCCTTTGAAATTTGATACAACTTTCAATGGTGAAATTAAGTTTCATTGTACAGAAAGAAAACATCAAAAACTTTTTTACTTCATTGTTCAAACTGCTTTGATAAATTTGATCAATGAAAATAACATTTTCACCCCCATCATTAGAAAGGGAAAATTTTGTGTAATTCAACTTAGAATTAGAAAGTACTCTAAAACCCAATAATGCAGTTCCAAACAATTATCTGGAATTATTCTCCAGCAGGATATTTATAACTAAATCACAAATAATAAAGGATACTTACCATAACCAGGTGAACAAAAAAGGTTTGGTTTAACTTTCGAAAGAAAAGTGAAGCAATTGGGCTTGGCAGGACTACCATTAGGAGCTATTATTCGCAGGCTTTCCAAAGAATGATTCTCAGCTGAAAAAACATTGAAACATTTTTTAGTAAAAACCGAGAAATCAGTTTAAGCCATGTGTGTTCATTCAATGATCTTTGCTATCAATTTATTCAACAAGCAAAAGACTGCCATGTAGATGACTCGATACCCATGTACCCCAGCGTAAAAAAAATTATTACCATTATTAAAATTATTAGTTTTGAAATTTTAGTATTATTTGAAGTACTACTTCCATTTCTAATAATTTGAGAAGGCAGATAGGAATCAATTTAATTAATTTGAATTTAAGGTTTTTTTGAAACTTATCTAATCTTTGACAAGCTTTATTTCTTATAATTTGGTCTTTCATTTTTCAAAAAGAATTTTGCAAGTATTTTCTGTGGTGTATAACAATTTCTCATTGTATTACTAAAATAAAGATATAGCCATCAATTTTACCCTTTATCTTAGTATTTTGTTAGGTTTGATGATAAACCACAGACCGGATTCAATTGAAACCTCCTATTTAATATATTTAGCAAATAGTGGGAAATATGTCAATAGTTGGGTTTATTGAAGGATTTTATTTTTTATAGGTTTATGCCTTAGTATATTCAATAACAAGTAAAAATACTCTTACTTGGGTAGAGGTTATTCTTCTCCATATCTTCGATTGTTGAGCTCCAAATATAAAAGCATGTCAGTCCATACTTGTCAACCAAGTCCCAGTAGCGCATAGGAGTTTCATCAAAAGGGTAACCGTCGTAAGAGCAGAGAGTCATACCCAAATGTAGACTATTCACATACATATTCCACGAAATCCATCCAACCTATAGAAAAACAAATTTCAAACACGTTCTAGAAGTGAAGTTGATTAAAATTGTTCAGAAGATGTTCAACGAGTAATCAAATCCTTAAAAGAAATTAATAGGGAAATTAGAAGTAATTAAAGTAATTTATATAATTATTCATTAATGATTCTTCTTACTGGTGAGAAGTTGAAAAGTACGTCTTTCCTGGTTATGTTTTTCTGTAAACCAAGATCTTTCAGCTGCGAGAAGAAGCTCTGGAAGATAGTGTTTCAACGTAAGTGAAACTCAAAAAGGAAATTAAAAAGCATAAATAAAATGCCAAGTTGATACAAATTTCAAAAATATTTATCTTGAATACGTTGCAATTATATCATTGCATTTAAAAAACTTTTTCGAAGCCAATGTTTGCTGCTCTTTTTTTAAATTCTTGCAAAATATAATTTTTAAACAAAGCAAATTAAAACGAAAAAAAAAATGAGAAGTATTTACTTCAACTAAAAGTTAACCAATTCCTAAAAAAGAGTGAACTAAATATTTTAGAAATAGCTACAACTAAAATTAATTTTGTGATATTTTTGCAAAAGTTGTATAAAAAATAATGAATAACGATGCGATGAATTGAAAACGATTGCTTGTTACCACGACAATCATACTAGTTATTTAAAAGAAATGCAAATATTTTAAAATTTAGAAGTTTTTTTCGCATCTCTCGAAAATCTTCGAAAGAACCAAAACATTAACAGGATCGTAAGGTAACCCCAATATGTCTTTTAGAATAGAGATTACTTACACCATGTGAATGCACCAATCCTTTTGGAGCTCCAGTTGTACCCGAAGTAAAGGATATGCAAAGCGGATAATCGAAATGGACTTGTTCGAATTCCATTATACTCCCTTCTTTCACAGTTGCTCTGGCACTCTTCAAGAAATCCTCAATCAAAACGCTACAAGATAATTGTTATGGTTACTTTCATTCTGTGAGAATTATGTTATACTCTGTTCATTTTGAACTGGCACCCGAAAATATTTCCCTCCCCGCTACTGAATCAGTAACCATGGCTACTATCAACTTCACAGCGACGAAGAAGGCTTACTATAGGCCGCGCGAAGAGCGTAGTCATGGTTACGCTTCTAGCGAAAGGGAAAGCACTATTCTTCAGGTGCCAGTTGAAAATGAATAGAGTATAGTGAGATTATTTTAGTTTTCGATAGTCAAGGAATCTAGAATGAACCTTTTGTAATTTTTAGACTTTACTCTTTTCATTTAGAATTGGCTCCTAAAAAATAGTGCTTTCCCCCTCGCCAAAAGCGTATCCATAGTTCTTACCTTCTCGTAGCCAATAGTAAGCCTTCTTCGTCGCTGTGAAGTTGATAGTTGCCATGGTTACCGATTCGGTGGTGGGAGGAGGAAATATTTTCAAGCTCTTATTCAAAATGAATAGAGGATAGTATCAAAATATTATGGTTAATCTTGATATTCCTCAATTATAAAAGAGTATTTTAACTTAATTTGACTCATTTTTACAAGTGTTGTTATGTAAAACAAAAGTTAGGACTTTTTTTTACCATTTTGAAATGTGAGAAATATCTTCAACGAGGTACTTAGAAGGGATAAAAACCACCTTTAACAAACTAGGCAAGCCTGAAAGCAGTTCAGTTATTAGAAGATGAATTGAGGCAGTGGAGAAAATTAAAATTAATAATAAATATATTTCAAAATAATTTCAATACCTGAAACAACGGCAGGAATCTTACTCAACATGTCAATTTCAGTGCCTTCGAATGCGAAATTACCGGCAGTAAAAATAATCTTTGGATTGATTTGTTCAAACCTTGATATAGCACCCTAAATTGTAATAAAATCAATGCTTTGTTTCATGCATCATATCAACATCCAAAGCTTTTAGATGCACTTTAAATTAGTAAATAGGTGTTATAAATAAAACAATTACTTTAACTCCTAAAAGAGGCAATGCTCCACTCCAAATTGCTCCGATGCTTACTGTAGCAAGGAAAGCAAAGATGGCTTCTTTCTTGTTTCCCATAAAACCTAAAAAAAGTTTTAGAAGATAGAAATCATCCTTAAATCAGAAGTAAGCAATTAAATTGTGTAAAAGAATGATGTAACATAAATTAAAAATGGTCGTGTTCTTTTGATGCTAATATCCTTTAGTTTTTGATAAAGAAAAGTAGAAAGTACTATTTCGTCTCCTTAATATTAAACACTAATTTTTTCTTCCGGCAAACTTTGGGAATTCATCAGCAATCGGATCGTTGAAGAAGCTCATTTGATTGGTCTTAAAACGATGACATCATCGAGCTGGAAAGTTCAAAACCAATCAAATGAGCTTCTCCGAAGACCCGAACGGGATTCCTGAAGTTGGCCGAACGGAGATGTTTGATATTAAGGTGATGATTTGGATCAGTGGTTTGTAAAAGTTTGTGGGTTAGCCTTAAACTGATTCATATAAGGACCACTACAGCCTTCTTTTTTAACTTGCATAAAAGTACGAATTCAAGCTAACAGTCAATATTATATTTAAATTTAGAAATACTATTAAGAACTAAGTATTGTACTAAAATTTTCAATGGAAGCACTAATATCTACAGATTTTTCTGTTTTTCAGGGAGAGGAAGATAAAGAAGAGGGATGATGTGAAAGAGAGGGATGAAGAGGATCAAGAGGAATGATGACTGTTAAACAGAATCAGAGGAATGAAGATCAAGATATATGAAGAGGATGAGATTGGAGGTAAAAAAGGGGTGAAAGATGGTTATAGGGATTGAGAGGACATAGGGATTGAGTAAAAGTGGGATGAAGGGGATGGGTTTGATAAATAAAGGAAGAAGGATAATAAGGATGAAGTGGATAAGAGGGATGAAAAGAATGACAATAATAAGGAATATGATCAAGAAAGATAGATTACAACCAGATGGATAAAAGAAATAATGATGCGAGGGATGTAAAAATTAAGAAAGATTAATAAGATCAAGAAAAAAATCTAGCAGTTTATATAGTCATTAGCATATAAATATTTAAACTCTTATCGTATTAAGTGCCACGCTATTTTAAAAATTCATATATTTGATGACTGGTTTATTTGGATCCTAAATCCTCTAAAAAACATTTACAAAACTTTTAAAAACTTGTTTTTCCATGAAATTAAGTTAAGAACTTGGTAATTAATGGATTGATTAATGGGTCCTTAATGGGATTAATTGATTAATGGGTCCTTAATGGGATTAATTGATTAATGGGTCCTTAATGGGATTAGTTATTTAATGGGTCCTTAATGGATTTTTTGTTTAAAATTTTCAAACATAAGAAAAATATTTTAGTGATTTCAGATGATAATATTTTTCTCTATAAACTGTTCTAAATTGTAAATAAAAATAAAATTACATATTACTGTATCGCCTCTCTGCACACCCGATTCTTTCAATGCTTCGACATAAACATGGACTTCTTCATAGAGTTGTTTGTATGTAATGTACTCTGCATTGTCATCTTTGTCTGTGGGGTAAAATATGAGAAGGAACATGTGTTTATTTTAATTCATTTTTATAATTCATCAAAATTTTATTTTGTTCTTAAAATAGTATATTTTTCACACAAATTCACTAATTTAACACTAAGAGAAAAATAACAGTTTCAAATTTGAGTAAGTGGATGTTTTCATTTTGGTATGAAACTTTTTGTTTCAAATCTGACGACCCAATGCTTTCATTTTAAATTACCAGACACTCAATTTAAAACAATTCAATAGTCACCACTCAAATTATACTCATTTTAACTTATGTTCTAATATTATAATTATTGGGGAAACTGTAATTAAATTTTTGGTGTGATAGCTCGCAACACAACTTTCGATATCACACCCGATTCGTATAGCTACTTAGCACGTCATAGTGACACTCATCGCACTCATTCATGAGAATGTCTTGCACTAACTCAAAAATAAGCTCATGGTGTTTTATTTATGAGTATCTGCACATTTTCAGAAATGAGTATATGCATGTTTTCAAATTTGAGTAAATTTGAATCGGTGCCAGTTTGAGTGTGTGCCACATACTCAGATTTGAGAAATTTTTACTCAGTTTTGAAACTGTCGTTTTAAGAGTGAACACAATAGAATTACACGTATCAATGATAGGACTCGCATTATCGCATATATTGTAATCTTATTTTGTAAAAAATAAAGTTTTGAGGGAAAAGTGACACAAAAGATTTTTTTAAAGAGAAAGTGCACTGTCATCAGCGTATTTTTTAAAAGTAAAAACAATATTTCCCCCAAGCCAATTTTTACTTAGTACTCAACCACTAAAAAATAATGGATGCGACAATTTGAAAATAAAACAAATCAATTTCATAAGAGATCACTTCCCAATTCGCGTGCTTCTCAAGGAATACTTGTGTCATTATTAAACTTGTTTTCAATCATTCATTTTAAAAGTGAAACAGCTACACTAATTTAAAAAACAGTGAAATATTTTTTCAATTTTTGCATTCTTATATCAAATAATTTAGTCCTATAGTTGTTACTTTTGGGTAAAAAAATACACAAAAATTAAAGATTTATAATTTAAAGAGTAAAATACGAGGCATTTTAACGAATTTTTAACAGTTTTTAATGTAAAAAGAAATATTAGTGTTTTTTGCAATAAGACAATTCTGTTTAAAAACACTTTTTATTTCAAATATCAATTATTTAGTTGTAATTAATAGGGAAACCATCTTTGAGAGAGCAGACCTTGAAACAAAAAACAGATGGATAAGTTTATCTAACGCAAAAGTAAAAGATAAATTATTTCATGACCTATGGAAACAGAAAGGATAATATGCATGTACTTCAGTTTTAAAATTTCCGTAGGTTTCTTATATTTTTATTTTGCCATTTTTATCAGAGCATTTTAACTTGATGTTTTTTAGATTTTTGTTTTTCCCTTTTCAAATTTTATACATAAGTAGATTATTGTATCCACTGAAATCTAATCACTGATAACTCCGTATCATAATATGTTTTACTTTTGCCAGTCTTAACTTTAAAACTTTTGTTGTGAAAAGTGTATTTAAAGTTATTTTAAAAGTTTTTTTATTTTTACCCTGCTGAAAATAATTGACAATGGAAAGAAATATGTTTTTTTACTCTAGTTTTCACTAAGTTGATTTAAGTTTTTTTATTACGGATCTTTACTTTAAAAAGGATTCCGATGTTAATAAGTAAAAACTTAGCTACTATAGAAAAAGCGTGTCTTTGACTTGATTTTGGGACTTCTTGAAACTATTAATTATGACAATCTAATATTAAATACTGATGAAACGGTACTGAAAGTGGAGATGTTGAGTTTTGAAAAATCCATCCTCAGAAAATGTTTAATGATATTGGATTGAAAATAAAAGATTCCACTAACCTGTAGCAATAATTGCTGTGTAGGAGTCTCGATACTTTAAAATGTTAGCTGCATAGTTGAAACGAACACCTCGAAACCATTCCATGTTCGCGAACCCGTTTCTCGTGTCGTATACCTAAAAAAAATAACTTGGTGAAAAGAATTGATTCTCCTACCAACAGTCCTCTTAAAGGATACTTGAATCGCTAATTTCTGAAACATGTCAAACGCCACTTTTCTTGTTTTGAGATAAACGAGAAAAACTGTGTAGAAGCTCACTAGATAGTTATGAAGATGTTAAGTAATTTTTTTCTTAAAGTAGACCTCATTTGGATATTTTACACACAAAAATAATTTTTTAAATATTTTTATTCTTTTCATAAAAAATTATTGAAATTTTTGCATTTGACAGGCTTCTGCAATAAACAGAGTATTCAGGCCCATTTTCATTTTCGTAGCTTAACTCTAATTTATTTAAGGATTTTTTAATAAGAGAAGAAGTATTAGTTGAAAATAACATTTCCTTATTGAATACTAACCCATAAAATTATTATAGAATTCTTATTTTTCTCTTTTTGTTAGTGGATGTATAAATTCCATTTTTTAAAAAATGATTTCAACTCTAGACTCAAAATTAGTGGCTAATTCAAAATGTTAATATAGACATTTTTGAAGTCAATTGGATAGTTGTTTAGATGTAACTTTGTGGACAGTAAAACGATTTTGCTTTAAAAGCCTACAAAATCAGTTAATTAGTTCAGTATTATGATCTGGGGTATAGATTTGATGTCCGCTTTTTCATTGATCCAAAATCTCAATCACATGGATGTAATAAAGGACCACAAGGCATGGGCATTTTAAATATATACCAAAACATCCCTAGCTTTGAGACTCGTACAAAAACTTTAAAAATATGGTTTTTACTATGGATTGATGGATCTAACCTCTAAAGAATGACTTTTCCAATCGCATATAGTGTTTGTATGCGATTAAATGTAAAACAGTGGTCCCAAACAAGCTGCGGATGAGACGGCATGAACAAAATTCCCAGTAGTTTAAGTACAGAAACCAGTCAAGCGACGTCGTTTGACATCTTTCTGCACTAAAGCTGAAATTTAACATGCTGGAAAACAATTTTAAAATCACTTTATTTTTGTAATTCTTGTAACAGGGAGGGAATTCTTGGAAAAAGTATGCTTTGCAATAGAATCATAACTATGATCAAACACGCTTGCAGCACCAACAAGTTAACTTTTGGAGTTGGCCCGTTGCTAAAAGGGCTTAAATTTTTGATACTGTAATTACATCTTACCTCTACGTATGGTTCCGTAAATTCAACTTCAAAGAACTGCCAAACACTGTCCCAAAACTCTGGATAGTTCTTATAGGACCATTCGTGTAAAGCCCAAAAGTCCTCTAAAATATTTAAAATACATTGCATAAACCTTTCAAATATGTTTTAATTAATAAGTTTTAAAAATGATTAATTTCTTGTTCCCCGTTAATTGCACTATTAAAGTATAACATTTTAATTGATTAAGTGATATTATCTGTATAAGATCCGATCATTCAATGAAAATAATCCACTTTTCTGTAAGAATGGTTGAATAAAGCGAATAATGAATAAAAAAGGGGAAATTACACATTGAATATAGAACGAAGATTTGACTTACTGATAGTTATATCGTATTTTTCTTCCACAAATCTTGTGAAACGAACCAGCTGCGTTTCCTCGAAAGTCGGATTGTAAACCTTTTCAGGAAGATTATCCATTATGGTCATTGGGAAACTGCAACAAAAGAACTGCTTTGAAATCGATATTAAATCTACCATTTGAAATAAAAAATATCTTCGGATGTCTTTTCTAGTATTACAGCCGAACCAGTGTACCACCAATTCAATATCAACAGCGAGAAGATCCATTGGATAGAAAAGTTACTATCTTTAGAGTTTATTATTGTTAAGCCGCGTTTACACCTAAGTTGACAACTAAAAGTTGTCAACTTCTGTTGAAAACATTGTTTGTAGAAAACTAAAAGTTGTCAACTAAAAGTTGCTCTTCTCAAATTAGAGCAACAAGTGGAAGATTTTTTGTAGAAAACTAAAGTTGCTCTTCTCAAATTTATAGCAAAAAGTGGAAAACTTGTTGCCAAAGAATTGGCGCGAAAGACTGTAGTGTCATGAATTAGGCCAGGGTTTCCCAAACTTTTTCATGCATCGACCCCTTTTGTAGTAGTTTACCTACGCCATCGACTCCCTTTCAAAAATCCGACTACATTTTTATGAAAAATTATTTATGAATGAGAGTAAAATTTTTCAACTGGTTCCACTCCAACGGCGGATCAGGAATTTGGGTTTTTTTGGGGGGGGCGGCTAAGAATTTTCAATATCAAAATAGTCTTCTAATATCCTAAAGGGGGAGTCTGGGGGTCCTCCCCCAGAAATTTTTTGGAAATTTAAATCTAAAAGGCAGATTTTCAACTTATTTTTGTACACCTAATCCGGATTTCGGACATACATTTTCAAGAATTTAATTTACATTTTGGTAGAATTTTTGCATTTTGATGAACTTTTTACAAACAAATTGTAAATAATAGAGTTCCAAGTTCTAAAGGGGGTCTGGGGGTCCTCCCCCCAGAAAATTTCTGGAAGTTTAATCCTAAAAACAGGATTTCAACTCGTTTTGGAGTCGCTTTTCCTTTTTTTAACATCCCCTATTTCCACTTCCCCTATTTCTCACCGTTAGTTCTTATTGCTTTTGGGGGGGGGTTAAAGCCCCCTAGCCCCCCTGGATTTGGATTCCCTATAGTGTTCCACTCACTAGTAATGTACAGTTTAATCTGGATAATTTATAGGTGATCCAAATAAGCAATAGACCACCAATGAATCATTAATTTTTTAAAACTTTGAAATTAAAAATTAGGGCACAGCTGGGATATGAGTCTATAACTTGGCGACCGCTTCACGCGGTCGCCAACTAGTTGGCGCTTATCGCGGCCGATCGCCCGTTCCGGCTAGAACGGGCGATCGCCCGCTCGGGCTAGAACGGGCATGGCAGCCGGCCGCCATGTTTTACCACGACTAAAACGATAACACTTCAATGCATTACGATGGCTCCGATTTAAAGAAGAAATACACTAAGCTTGTAAATAAGACTTTCGCAAATTGTATAAAGCATGGTACTAAAAAATAAACGTGCAACTTAACATTGTATCATGCATTGTCATATATCGTTATTAAAATGACTCTTAAGTAAAATACCATGCGATAACAAAGGCACAATATGCATGCAATAACAAAAGTACATTAAATGTTATTCTTAATCAAATTATGGCTAGATATAAGTAGTTATTAATAAAATTCTGAGAAATAACGTTTCGCTTACCGATTTCTACGCTGCATACTTATTCATACTAGCATTACCACAATAAACAAGATCTATTGACGAGACTGCGGGACTGCGCAGAACGTCGTCACTATTCCGGGATGATTAAAATAAAAAGACAAAACCTGGATTGATTAATTAATTTTTTTAATTATTAAATCAATTCAATTATGTGATTAATAATTATATTTATGATATTGATCTTCCTTTACTTCGAATATCAGATCTAGAAAACCCTCGGGCTCTGAATGCGCATGCGTTATATCTTCATATCCAAAATATAATTATGTTCTTATTTTATTATCTTAATAATCATAACAAGAAATAAGAAGCGATTAGTAAAATTTAGAGAATTCAAAGAAATAACGTTACTCTCACCGATTTCTAGGCTGCTTACTTCCGCATTATCACAACAAACAAGATCTTTTAACAACGTGACTGCTCCGAACGTTGTCACCGTCCCTATTTCCGGATGATTAAATTAAAATAAATAAAAACTAGTTTGATTTATTTTATTTAATTATTAAATCAACTAAATTTTATGATTTTTATGATATTATTTATAATCTTTCTCTTCCTTTATTTCGGATCCTGAAAACCTTCGGAAATACGCATTCGTCAAATCTTCACGTCCAAAATATAAGTTTGTTCTTATTTTTTAATTACATAATTACCGGGGATCGAAATATGTATCTCCCAGATACAGAGCGTGCATCAAATTACTGAAATCGTAATAACTTGTTATAACATCCTTTTTCTTGGGTTGATCTTCATTTGAGTGAGTCGTGGTGAAATATGGTGGCCGGAACGGGCGATCGGCATTTCGGCCGTGATACAGCACCAACTAGTCTTCCATTTGGCGACCTCAGCTCCCATTTGGCATATAGACCTATATCCCAGCTGTGCCAAAATTAGTATCTAAAGAAAGTTCAAGGGACCAGGAAAATTCTTTGAATCATCTACAGTAATAAGAAGCTGTTTTCATCAACATTTTATTTTTTATGACTGTTTAACTTTCATCGACCCCCTACCGACCCCTTAAGCATCGTCGACCCACAATCGACCCCTAGAGCTTCATCGACCCCCAGGGGGTTAGTAGTTCCACTAGTTTCCAACAAGTTGCTAGCGCAAAGCGCGCAGCAACAAATCTTCCACTTTTAGTTGTCAACTTTCTTTGATCTTTACCGACACTCCGCGGGAAACTAAAATTTAGTGGAAGACAGAAAAAGTTGCTGTATTTTGTAAAAAAAAGCAACAAATTGCCGCAACTTGTGGAAAACTTTGGTGTAAACGCGGCTTTAGGTTCTATAACAATATAATTCTTGACCGGTGGTTCAAGAGTCTAGAAAGTGGTCCTTAAGGGGCCCGTAGCACACAAAAAATTATTATTATAGGCGAGAAAACAATTTCCATCCACACAAAGGGATTGCCAGAACCCAATCCTTTTTTTCTTTGTTCATAACACCAGTTCTCGATTCATTGGATTACCCGTACATTTTAGTATAGTACTATACTTTTTTTATGATCTCTCATCTCTATTATCCCCTGTAGAGAACTGCTAATCCTTATGGAAGTATTTTAACTATATTTGGTACTTACGTATTATACCTTCGACCATTCAGCTGCCGTTAAATTCAACGGTACGGCTTTAGAATAGTCAATAGGATTTGATAGCGTTTTTGGATTCAGCGGCACGGTCGACGGCATAATACGTAAGAACCCTATATTTTTATATACTTAACAGCAAAGAAAAGTAGTTGAAAAAAAAAACGGGTTCTTATGTATTATCCCGTCAACCGTGCCGCTGAATTTGAAATCGTTATAAAGTCAATTTACTTTTTTTATAGCTGTGACGCTGAATTTAGCGGCTGCTGAACGGTCGACGTGATAATACATAAGTAACAAATTCCGAAACAAAGTAGATACCTTAATACTTGAAAAAACAGCTGCTTCTTAATGATATATTAGCGAACCAACAGTTGATTGTTTCGTACCGATGCCTGCGTATGTTTACTGCTTTGATGTTCGAGCAGTTAATCAAAAATACTGCCTTTTATGAACGCTGCCAGCTCTTGTGCACTAAGTACTGGACTAAACATCGAAGGGTTGAGGCTCACAAATCCGCTGCATAGATGAATAGGGGCATAGAGTACCAGAACTGAGAGTTCAAGCCAATAGGCGAAAATGCAAATAGAAAAAACATTGTGTATGCCTTTTGATAAGGGCCCTGGTTGAGCTGGAATTACATCAAATACTCATAAAACTCACGCTTCCCTTGTCACGTCACGAGAGGCGGAGAAAAAGAATCGATAAGGAATCGATAACTAGGGTACGGTATAATTTCATACGTAAATCACAGAGTAAAGATAATTCAGATAGTCCAAAACGCGATTTTACTAAAATAGTTCTACAGTTATCCCGTAGTGGAGTTGCGGTACCTCCAGCTGTCAATCAACAGGGTGGGCGGGAACTAAAGGAAACGAGTGATTCTCATTGGATTAAAACTTTGTATGGAGGCTGCAATTTAATTTCTCAATCTCTGCTATTTTTCCCCAGATCAAGATAACTCTTTCCACAGAGAAAAGATTAATCAGAGAGTCCATTTCCATAGACGCTAATGGCAACTTTTTTAACATGGGTTTTCCCATAGACGGTGGCGTTTCTATGTGATAACGGTGGAACTAACCAGAAAATATGACGTAACGTTGTTGACTCTCTACAATCGAGCTACAGCCGCATACATTCTCTCAATTAACCCCGCCCACTTTCAAATCGCTAAAGAGGGAAAAATATTTTATATATTTTCCCGGTTATTAAAACAGTTGCGTGTATTTTTCTTTCGAGCATGCGCTGGGGATAATTTCTTAGACATCACAAGTTTCTCTGATCTCATGCTCTCCCAGGGACTCACCTAATGTTCTGGCCAGCGCAGATTTCTCGCTGGCTTATATATTCTTGATCTGCCCGTGACGTCACTATCTCGCGTTCTCGCATCTTCTTTAAAGTGACGATGGGTCGTGAGCTCCTTTGGAATCGAACTCACAACTCCAAGTCCACATTTAATACAATTTAAACATATAACTACACATTTAATGATCCTTTCTGCGACTACAATCACTGATAAGAGATATTAAACGCCAGAACAAACTATATCAATGTTTATAATAGGGAAAGTTTAGTTACTGTCAGGGAAAGTTTTCAACCATAGGGGAAAAGTTTCATTGATCAGGGGAAAAATAGAAGTGATTGAGAAATTCAAATGTAGCCTCCATACAAAGTTGTAAGTCCAATGAGAATCACTCGTTTCCTTTAGTCCCCGCCCACACCAATGATTGACAGCTGGAGGGTCGAAACGCCACTATGCGATAACTGTAGAACTATTTTAGTAAAATCGCGTTTTGGACTCTCTGAATAATCTTTACTCTGTGACTCTTTCCTTTTGGTTGCACACTTTCCCTGACAGCAACTAAAATTTCCCTATTATAAACATTGATGTCGTTTGTTCTAGTTCTATCGTTTAATATCTCGTCAGTGATGATTGCGGAAGAAATTAAATTGTACAAGAAATTATTATTAAATATTAAGTTGTATGTTGAAATTGTATTAAATGTGGAGTTGGAGTTGTGAGTTCGATTACAGAGGAGCTCACAATCCATCGTCACTTTAAAGAAGATGCGAGATAATGACGTCACGGGCAGATCAAGTATAAAAGCCGGTGAGAGATCTGGGCTGGGCAGATATCTCATTCTCCCGTTTTAGTCATGTTTTTTCCCTACTGATGATTCTTAATTTCAAGCGGAGCAAAAGCGCCTCCGGCGCTGTGCACTCCTCATATATGATGATGATGATGATGGGCTGGGCAGAACATTGAGTGAGTTCCTGGAGAGCGTGACATCAGAGCGCATGGTCAAAAGAAAAAGACACACGCCAACTGTTTAATAACCGTTGTTGTTGTTGTTTCTTATGCCACTTGGAATATCCAAGCTCCAATCCGCAGAGCGTACAGGATTTAAGGCAAAGGGGATGCGGCTCCTGAGAAAGTGAGGCCCATTGAATAACCGTAAAAATATATAAAAACATTTTCTCTCTCTAACGATTTGAATGTGGATAGGGTTAATTGAGAAAGAGCGGTTGCGGAAAGAGATATTTTTTTGCGGATTGTCGAGAGTCAGCAACGTTACTTCATATTCTCTGGTTAGTTCCATCGTTATCACATAGAAACGCCACTGTCTATGGAAAAATCCATGTTAAAAAAGTTGCCATTAGCGTCTATGGAGATGGACTCTCTGAAGTATCTTAACTCTGTGCGTCAAATTATATAGGTAAAGATTTTTTTTTTAAATTCAAAAGGTTCAAATATAATTTTAAGGAAACCTAAATATTTCATTAATACAAAAATGCATTCAATGAGGTATTCTCGCGTTTTGAGATTAAATTTTATTAAAATAGTAGATAAAAAACCATGAAGAATGACGTTTACATCAAGTATTTTCGTAGCCTAGTTTCTGAGATATAAATTTTTAAAATTTCGTTTTTCGTTTTGGCGCGAAAACACTTTCGAATCACAAATCATGCGCTGTGAGGTCACATCCAATAGAAGCCCGTTTTCTTATCACGTGAAAACAGTTAACACAATGGTTTTCATGTGCTGTGATGTCACATCCAATGGAAGCCCGTTTTCTGATAACGTGACTTTTCTGACGTTTTGGCAAAAATAAAATTGAATTTAAGTTATTTGAAACATATTTTTGAACTTAAAAATCAGAAATTCGGGAGTTTTAAACCATAATGTATCAAAAAAGTATAAAATAAAGCAAATCCCTCACTCATGCAAATACCTCATTCAGTACTTGAAATATGAGTGTTGAAATATGAGCCCTACAACGTAACTAATTGTTTCGCTTATGACGGATATTTAATTTTCCCCCTTATATTAAGGGTAATGGTAATTCATAAACGCGCTGGAAAACGTTTTGAACCATATCTGTGAGACTGTCATTACATCTCTCAATGGCAATTTAATTTTCTTATATCTTATTTATATTAGAAAAGCTGAAAAGAAACTTACTTAAGAGTTCCAAATTTTATTATTGAAGTCCTGCACTGTAGGAAAGCTTAGATAATTTAAATACATGAATTGTCGTACGCTTTTGGAAAGGTTCTATTATCTGAACAAATTGTGTTCCTGTGATAAGATATGAGCCATTCTTATAACGACGACAAAACGTAAACATATTGGGAAATTTTCGTCATTCTTTAGAATGTTAGACGATGTTTAAGGCTTTAGTGCTATATTTTGCATAGAATACATAGTAATAAGAATTGAAAATTTCTGAGGTTCCCCCCCAAGGATTGGTATGATTCGTCGTCAATCACAATTCGTCGTTGCAACTCAATGACAAAGTGTAGACGAAATTATTCTATTATGTTTACCGATACATATGTATACTAATTGTAAGTACCCCATCAGTGAATAATTTACCCAGTCAATGTGTAAAAAAGAAGTGATCAAAAAAATTAATGGTCGCTTGACCCTTTTATAACCGAATGATTTTTTGAGGATTAATCCTTACACGAATAGAAATTTTAAAAACTACCTTTAAGTCTTTTAGACTTCCTGAATACTTAATGCACCCATCAAAGCTTTATACATCATGCTGATTTTTGGGTTCGTATGGGTTACGACAAACTTACATTACTTTGAAACTTTGGTCTTTTTAGTAGATATGGACCTCTGAGTCCGAATATTTAACCCTATCAGACTTAGCTGCCCCAAATTTCCCTTAGCATTCAATACAATGGGCCGGATGCAGCTACGTTCTGCGGCGACGCGTCGTTCAAACCGGCAAATACTCTTCAAGATAGGAAATCTTCGTCCCAGCCCATAGTAAAAGAAGGACCTTCTTTTCATACCTTGCCTTTCGGGAATTAAATCTGTTCTAGGGAACGCGCAGTTCATTCCGGCAGATAGTGGAGGACTGATCAATGGTCACCACTTTTTCCGTTATAGTCGGCTAGACTAAAAGCTCTCCCTCCTCTCTCTTGCGTTACCTTCCTATACCGTGCTGATGAGCCCTAACAATGGCGAAACCGGTCCACGGTTGGAGGCGACGCTTGAGAGCTGGAGTTTTCTAACACATTCCTCTAACCAGAAGTTACTGGTGAAGAACTCTTCTTTTCTTATCATATTTTATTAATTTGAACCTTTCTTGTCCCCTGGGGGGCAATTTGAAGATTAAAACAATGCTTTTTGACCCTGAAAATCGAGTTTTAAGTTATAAAGTCGTTAAAAAACTTAAAAAGGGGGAGGGGCTGTTCCCCGAAAATCCTGAGTCAATTGAGAATTTTAATGGTGATTTTCGTATTCAGCGACCCAAAATCTGTAAGATATGACTATTTTCATCAAGGAAATTTTTTCAGTGTTGAACAGTGTTATCAAATCAAAAGAAAGGATTTCGAAATACAAAATGAGGTTTTGGCAGAATTTTCACATTTTTTTGTGTTTTTTTAGCTTTTTTCATAATGAAACAAATTTTAAAGTGAAGACTTTTGAGATAATTTTAAAGATCATATTAAACCACAATTTTTAAGACCATAATTAAATTTTTACCAATAGTAGTTCCACAAATCGAATTTTTCAATAATTTTTTGGGGTGTCGCTCCATTTTTAACTCCCTGGGAGTTGGTCTGGGTCCCCCGAATCCTATGTGATTCAGACTCGTCTAGGTGTCTACTATCCTCCCTAGAAGTGTGACCCATTATTTACGGGACACCCTGTATTGAACTATCTAGGGTAGGTGGGGGTAAAAACCCGCACGGGGCAAAACCACGCACCGCGATTTTTAATTGTTAATGATCGATTCAAAAGTTGAAAACCAGGTGGTTGTTTTGTCTTATTGTGACCTATTGTTCTACGAAAGTTCGTACCCCTAAGTCACTCATGAGTTTAAAAAATGCTGTAAGTTTGTTTTTCATCATTTAGATGTAATTTTTCTGAGCTTTTACTTAAACATTACATAAAATAGGGCTTGAGGAGAAATACAAACAAATATCCCAATGATAAGATAGCAATTCAACTTCAGTTTCATTTTGAAAGAATTGCCTCATCATGTCTCTAAAAATAATTAGGCTTATTTTTCAAAATAAAGTAAAACGGGGCAAATCCACGCAGCTTTAAAAGCTCAGGAATTCGTCCCAAAAGGAAAATGGGACTACTTGATATCTAAAGAGGTTAATAAAGGTGTCCGAGATGCCAGCCCTCTACTTGAAACCATCCTTTCTCCCTTTTTTAAAGATATCTGGGCAATCTGAAATGAATTGCTACAACAGGTTGACAATTTGTATTAAAACTGATCATATTTACATTTAATATGGTTTGTTGGCTTAGAAATATTAAAACAATATTAAGATTATTATTTCTAGTGTTTTTATAATGAAAAATTCTGTTTACCCATGTTTATTTCTCTTGGGCACCAAGATTTGCAAGTGCGGTTCTTTGCCCATTTTGCGAGGCAAAGCCCCGCGATTTTTTTCTACTGAATTGTAAATTTCTCCTATAATATCAACGATAGGAGGTTAAACTTGGATTGGTTTTGTAGGTAGGATCTCAATCTAACACCTCCAACTGAAATTTCGGAATTATCTACCCCCTTTCGACGACAATGTTAAAAATACTGAAAATTGCGTGGCTTTGCCCCCACCTACCCTATAGGTGATTAAGTTGGGTATTGAATGAACATATCAGAATGTTATCTAATTTATTTATCTGAAAATAGGGAATTTATTGACGGGTTGTAAAGAAGACTGGAGAATAATTAAGACTTGATTTCTGTAGTGATGTAAACAGAGAAAACAAGTACCATCAGTATGTAACAAATATTTATTTTGTGACACATACTATACAAGGATATTTTAAATTTTATGTATGCATTAATAATAATAATATGAAATCTAAATATACAAAGATCAAATAAGTTTGGAAAAAACATTGGATAACATACTTGTGGCCCAAAGTGGTAACTTTTGTAAGATATTTGATATAGCTTTAGCAATGGAATTTCAGTAAGGTTTTTATTAACTCTTTCAATCCTAGATCATCAGGGATTTCTATTGAATTGTACAGAAAATTTGGGGTGATCAGGACTAAAAGGGTTAAAATGCCTAAGAATTTTTTTCATTTTCAAATACAGAATTCTAAAAACTAAATAACTTTTCAATAATTGCAATAATTAATTAATTTTCACTGCACTTCCAAAGAAATGGGCTCTTATGAAAAGCTTTACTCTGTGGAAAACACTTTGTTCGCTTAACAATCAACCACATTCATACGCAAGTTAGACATAGACATTCACATCAAATGCACTCCACTTATTCCGAAAAATATTTCAACTGCATTCAGACAATTCAATCTTTCAGGTTATAAAGAGTTCATGCAATAGAAATATAGTGAGACTTCATGCAGTAGCCTCATTAAAAAAGTGCTATGGAATTGAAACAAACCACCATTGACCACGAACTCTTCCTCGATTTTTATTAAATATATTTATTTTTATTCCATATAAACCCAGACCATATCTCTTATTTCAGCAGCTTCTCAACCGAGGAGTGTGCAACTCACCAACGTGGTAACCATCCCCCAGGCCATTTTTTAAGTAAGAGGTTTGGGGCCAAATGACCCCGCAAGAGTCTATTTTGCCCCCAAAGTGCAAAAGGTAAAAACTGTTTCAGTCAATACTAGGTCAGAGACCATTAAAATATAATTTGGTGCTGTAACATTTAAAATGAATTAAATTGAAAACTTATTCCTAAAATTTTTGATGTCTCAATTGAGCCTAAAAACGTCTTTTTGCATCTAATTTTCAAAATTTTCTCAGGGGAGAAACCCCAGATCACCTTTTAACTGGTATGGCTTCCCCTAGTTATAGAGGGGTCCCTATTACATCACCCTCTCGATGCCCCCTAAGCGTCAATCTAAAAGAGTGACAGAGCATTAACGAAAAATTTATGGACTTACGCCCTCACAGAGAAAATTCCTTAATAAATGGTCTTTGCCATCACCATTCATAATTTACCTCGTTACTTGCTAATCTCTCACCACCTCACATCCTTTAGTTCTTTGATCGAGGTGCCTGGATTTCTCTAATAACTTAAATATTATTTTAATCACTACCCTATAAGGCCTGAATATAGGAGTACAGTTAGTCACCATTTCCAGGTCTGGAGGATTTGTGGCTGTTCTCACCAGCTTGGCCAAGATTTCAAAGATTTATACCTTTACTGTTGAGGAGTATTTGGTCTTTCCAACTACAGAACCTTGGCATTTTGCATCTCCTTAAAATAAACTGATAAATATAACTAAACTGACTAACTTGTGTACTGAATTGCATTAATAAGACATTTAAATTCTAGACTTTTCCTCTAAATGTGTTTGTGTGTTGAAATTAAACTATATGTACTAATTTAGAAAATTTGAGGGCTTTAAGTTTTATTAAACACCTTATAAGAGACTTTAAAATTAAAATATTTAAACTTAAATTAATTAATAATTAATTTTAAGAATATAAAACAATTTTAATAATGTGATGTTTGATTTCGAAAATGTTTGGATGCTAATTAATGATAAGGTAAGTAAAAATAATTAAACTAAAAAAAAGTTATTTCCCAACTAGTCTAGCACCTGCAACTATTGGTTATCATTTATAGTCTGTTCATTTAGAATAGGCGGGTGAAACAGGAGAAAAAATGCTCAATAACGCCTAATAACGCTCATCACGCAACCTCAGTGACCTATTCTTTTATAGTATTTTAACTACTTTTGTTTAGGCTTCTTAGTATTTGCACAAGACAATTTTTCAATGAGTATTATAAAAGTAACTGCTTCTAATACATTAAGTCTCAGCCGCCTATTCTAAATGAACAGACTATAAAAGAATCCTCATGCATGGACTTGACTCCACTTAACTCTTGAACTTTTGGGGTAATAAATCCTCTTTATTTGTGACCTATCTCGCATCTATCAGTCCTTAACTTTGCGGGCGTGTACGGCATCCTGACTGCTTTTGAGACCAAACGTTTCTGTACGATATTTGCTTGTTATATGCCTGGCTTATAGTTTTTTTTAACAGGAGTTCTGGGTCCCCTGCGTACACTGCAAAAAAGATAAACGTAAAGAAACAGAAAAGCTCTGACAGCAAAAGTTGCCAGAGCTTTCTTTTCCAAGGAATTTATCTGTTGACTGGAGCTTTTTCTGTATACATATACAACGACTTTTTCTACGAAAATATTTAGGGACATAACCCACTATAATTTCCGAAGTTGGAAAAAAAATGGAACACCAGTCTTTAAAGAGACAATAAGTAGAAAAATTAATTTAATATTTCCGATGGATAAGTTCCAAAACTATCGTAGCATACAGAAAAAGTTCAAATTCAATCAGCAGAAAAATTCCGTGGAAAGGAAAGCTCTGTCAACTTTTGCTGCCAGAGCTTTTCTGTTTCTGTACGATCATTTTTTTGCAGTGCATGTAAAACCAATCACAACTTACCATCACTTTTTCCAGCACCTTGCCCTTCGATCATGAAGCAGGTGACGGCATAGGCCAGCTCGCAATTGACGGTCCTCAGCCTGCCCTCCCCGTTTTCGTTGACGAATAACCCAACGCAGCCGTTCTCCTTCCTGGGCTCCCCTTCAGCCCACATCTCACTGCTGTCCGAGAGCACTTTGTCGTCGTCGTAGAAGTACAGGTTTAAGGCCCCTTTCTTGACCGCTATGAGACTGGCTCCCCCCAGCACGATGTTGTTGAGCGCGGTGACCCCCTGCTTTATGGTGTCCTTGTCTTTGATGGCGGCCGGGCTGTTGGGCTTGCAGTAGTTGATCATCTTGCCGTAGTCCAGGTTCGCCACGATCGTGACGAAGCAGTAGTCGCCGTACACGAGGTACGGAACTGCGCTGTCGGTGCAGCCTGTGAAATAGGATTTGGTTGATTCAGTCAAGTCTGTAAATTGACTTAGGGCCGGATGCAACTCCGTTTTACGACGATTTGGCTGACGGTTGAAGCTGGTCGAATCCTACTTCCAAACAACTCAACTATCGTTTTCTTTAGTCATTTGCCCAGCTTGCCGCTGATTGGTGAATAAATAAATCGAGCTACGTCATGGGGCATTTCAACCAATCAGAGCAAAACGTCAGAGGATGAAACGGCCGACGCCTGCTCCTGACCTGACGTTATCGTAGTACGGTGAACAACGGTAAAATACGGTTCCTTAGAACGTAACGAAACGGAGTTGCATCCGGCCCTTATGGCCTTATTCACTGCCACTAACGGCCATATTCACCGGTAACTTGACCGGCGGTTAAACGACAGTCAAGCTTCTGATTGGTTGTTGAAGAAGGAAAACTAGTTTTCCACCAATCAGATGGTTGACTTCCGGTTAACCGCCGGTCAAGTTACCGAGGAATACGGCCGTAAACCAGCGGTTAACCAGCAACTAAAGAGAGAAAGTGAGCTTTTCGCTTGCACCGATTGGTGGAATCCTTCTTAAACCGATGTTTAACCTCTGGTTAAGTGGCAGTGGCCAATGCCATTAACCGTTTTAGTCCTAGACCGCTCGATATTGTCAGTAAATCCTATTGAAAATTTGGAGCGGTTTGGGTCTGAAAAGGTTAAGGTATTGGGAGGGGGTTAACCGGTTATTTTTTCGAAATTAATCTCATGGACGTAATAGTGGTCCTATAGTGTAACTTTTTAAGAGGTAGGATGTGAACTTTGGTATGCCTTAATTTTTAATTTTTTTTAACACTGAGTTCCATGCCAAATAGGGGTAGTCTAAAGGTTTACATTCATAATTTTTTTTTGAAATTACATTCTAAAAATAGGTTTTCAACTCTTCTGAGAATCTGGAGAATTTATGGATAACTGCGGGGTGATAACTCAAAAATGCCAGTAATTTCATCTCAGATTGGGTTTATTTTTACACACCTATCCCATAGCTATTTTCGAATTCATCTCCCCTGGTCAACTAAATTTTATTTTAGAAGTATTTGATGATCTCTCACTATTATATCCCCTGCTTACATAACTATAGTTGAGGCTCTTGCTATAACAACCAGCTAACTCCAACATCTTGTTATGTATGAGTAACATAGTTCAAAAAGCTAAGCATTAGTTACCAAGCTAAGATTTTTAAGCTAAGATATTCTTTTAAGATTAAGCTAATTCTTTTAAGATTAAGATTCTTTTTAAGATTAAGCTAAGATCAAAAGCTAAGATTTTTAGTGACTAAGCCAAGCTTACGCTAAACTAAGCTTAGTTCGCTCTTAAACTAAACTAAGCTAAGTTCGCTCTTAAGCTAACTCATCCTATGAATTGTCAAAAAATACAAAATGTGCACAAGACTCCTAAAACTTCGTAAAGTTTTATCTTATAGTAAAAATTTCACAGAACCTTATTATGTATATAAAAGTACATAATCCTCATCACATAATTAATGATTATGAAAATAACTTCACAGTATTCATGTAGTCTTCTTGAACAGGAATACTTACTTCCACCTGTTTTCTGGCATAAGACTGGAGATGCATTGCTTCCACATCCTACGGCTCTCACTCGGTAGTCTTTTGATCTATCGATGACCGTGCATTTATCATTGCCATTTGAAGGTTCCTCAGACCAAAGTTCGTAGTCTTTTTGAACTACTGTAGAGTCATCGGTCAAAAATGTCCACCTGCGAAAATATGTGATTATACACAAACAAGTCCAAAGGTGCAGGTATGAAAGATAATACTACCTGCAGGTTAGTTAGTGATGTAATCAGAGATATTTTTAACGCCTCTGAGAGTGTCTTTCCCGCATTGAAAATCGGAAATTCGCTATTAAAAACTATTAGGCGTATTTTCACGCTTAGAATTTTTAACCAAGAATTTCCTTTAAGGGGACTCAGTATCAAAAACATTTTTTACTCTATTAACAGGATTTTATTATATTTTTAGGTGTTAAATTATGTATTTTTACTTTATACTAATTCATATTTAGCACAAAAAGCAAATTCAAAAATTTATTTATTTCAAAAATTTAAAAAAGTGGAAATTTAAATATCTACAAGGGTTTCGGGAAAATAAAAGAAAAATAAAATAAAAGAAAATCTGAAATTTGACATTTTTTTAAATATGCTAAGTTTCTACTTTCTTGCTTTGTAAAAAATTTTGTAATAAATATATTTTAAAATCTATACGTAGAGGTGTTTAACATACATTACTGATAGTGACTACCAAGTTTTAAGTGATTTGGACAATTAGAAAAAAAGCCTTAGGATTGGATTTTAAACGATAAAAATCTTGTTTTACGAAAAAACCGTTTAAAGGTAGAAAGCTATACTTCAGTAAGCCTATCTTTGGGTCAGAAAACCTCACAATTCTTATATTTAAAAACCTCATATCATAATAATTCTAAGGGTAGTATCTTCATTTTTATGGCAAAATCACATATTCGAAATTTTGACTAAATTTTTGGTACTGAGTCCTTTAAGAAATGCACAGTGCCCCACTGAAATAGAATAATGATAATAATTTTTCTACTGAAATTTGTTATATATTAAATAAATATTTCATTTATAATGTTTATTGAAAAATGAATTGTTTTATTTAAAATGTTTAATATTTTCTACTAATTTTTAACAGGAGTTATATTTTAAAACCCAAAATAGCATCCTCATTTTTAAATTTCATTTTGTCCATTAAAAAAATTATTTATATATTAATTATAATTTTAATTTTATTAATTAATTATAATTAATTATTAATTATTATAATTAATTAATTATAATTTTTTTAAATAAAAAATTATTTAAAAAAATTTGCTTCCTATTTTTTTATTATTAAACACACAAAAAGTTCCCCGTGTACCACCAAGTATTACACGGGGCTTACAGAGGTAAGTAAAAAAATACATAATAAAACTTCAAGGTAACAAAAGATTTAAAAGTTCACAAATTTGCTTCCTATTGTCTTCTATTTTCGTATTTCACTCCTCATAAATGAATTTCACGACTCCTAAAAAAGTCAAGGAGTATTTTAACTCCTTCAAAAAAGTCCTAAAAATAAACCTGGATGTAATAGTCAAGTTAGTTTTTAATTAAAATTAAAAAGTTCGGCGGGGGTGTAATAGTCAAGAAACGGCGAGGGGGTGGTTAGGTTGGTATGTTGCGTACGCAATAAAAAGAGGAGTTTTTTAACGCTAAATTTATATTAACCGACAAAAAGGGGGTTTAAAAATTACCGAAATTAGGTTTAAGTAATATAGTATTTGAAGAGTTCATTTTGTCTATTGATTCTTTTTAAGTTACGAGGAATTTTTGAAAATAAAGTGCTTTAATGTCTTACAATAAGCAAGGTAAGTACATCCGCCAAATTTTGAAATTCGAGTCCTAAAAATAGCTTCGTATGTTCTTCTATAAAAGGTCATCTTCCCTTCAATACTACATATCCTCTCTCCTGAAATAGAAGCACGCAACTAAAAATGAAGGAATTTTTACCATACGGGGAGCCCAACGGTAAGATTTCTTACGGCCATATTCACCACACACAGTTAACCAATAATCAAAGCTTCTATGGTTTGTCTATCTTCACTAGGCAGCTGTTATCGCGAAATCTTGTATAGTGGAAGGCACGTATAGGGGTGCCCTAACCGCCTAGCGATGAAAGAAAACTATAAGGTAGTTGAAAAAGGGAAACTGGTTTTAAGTCAATCATAGTTGTCGAAAAAGCTTCATTCCGGGTTAACTTTAGGTCAAGTTAATGGTGAATACAACCCTTAATTGATCGCCTGTGAATGAACCTTGACTTACTCAACTATTTCGACCAATCAAGAAGTCAAGCTCCCCATATTATAAAAACTCCCCCATTCGCAGTTCCGAAGAAAGGCAACGTGTCCTTACTTCCTGTCCCCGAGACTTCCCCCCATAGTGTTGTCCTTCATCTCCAGTCCGACCCAGTAGGTGTCCTGCAGCCTGGACTCGATGAGGGCCTTCATCTCTTGGATCACGTCTTGGGGGATTTCGGTGAAGGCGGCGAAGGCGGCCTTCTCGTGCAGCTTCTTGCACTGGTCGCGAGCGTCCTTGTGCTTTGCGGGCTCCAACTGGATTCCAAGGCAGATGCCCTGGTGCTGGACGGGCAGCTCGTCGGGGCAGTTGCCTGGGGGAAATGACAAGGACGCGTTCAAACTCACAGAAACGAACGAAAAATTTTACAGCCATAAGATGACCAAACACACTAATACTACGTTCGCACAGGAGACTAGTTTAACTTAAGAGAGATGTTAAGATAAATCTTAACTTATTTTTACCGGTTCACACTACAACTATCTTCAACCCAGAATCTCAACGAGTAAAAAAAATGGCGGCCGTCTCAGAGCTTGTCTCAAAGTCTTCTAAACACTCCACTTAAACTTTTTTATTTGGCACTTATATATTGGCAGAGTACGAATTTTCTGCTTGTGTTGTCCAATTTCATTATTAAAATCCACTTAATTTCGAAAAAAGTAATTTAATTTATTTACAAGCGGATGTTTTGATGCGATATGAAATAAAAAGATAGGTAGTTTTTTTCTAATCTTAGTAGATGTTAGTTTAGTCACCACGATGGATTTAAACTATCTTAGAATTTAAGAGAGTTCGGGGAACTGCAGATCTTACTTAACTGCTCTTAGATTAAGACAGTTTATCTTCTTTAAACTAGTTTAAATCTAAGGCAGTTCGTTCACACATACTTTACTTAAACTAGATTGGCACTTTCTAGTTTAAATTTTCCTATGTGAACGTATTATTACTGCAATTGAATTAGCTGCGGAAGTTCATTAGGAGAGGAGGAAATTAATTTAAAAAATCGGTAGGGTTCTGAGTTTCCAAACCCATTCAGTTAGCACCACTTGGTGGCTTGGCGTGCAATTGATGAACCTTTTTTGATTTGATGGTTTAAAGTTACTGCTTCAGAGAAAACATTTGGAGCTTTCTCTGCATATTTCGCCTTGTAGGGTTGCATTTGGCGTTGAAAATTATTATTTTTAAGAATTTTTTTACAGCTTTTCTACTGTAATTCCGCAGCTAATTTTTTTATGCACAGTAAGTTTTTTGAGTTATCTACTATCACCTGTAAAATTTTTGTCCATTTCGGAGTGTTTAGTCTGAGAACGTTTCCTTGTGAGATGTGAATTCAAATGTGATATACCCTTTTTATCCTGAAATTTGATATTTTGAAAGAATATTTTTCTCCTTAAAGTAAAGTATTTCTCTACTTTCCCTTTTAATTTATAGAAAACTTGCTATCTCGAAACTTTTGTCGTACCATGTCATTGATAAGACGTGGCTGTAGACCAATTTACAACTCCAAACTTTTTCTACTAGTTAGACTGGCCCTCATACCTCAGCAACATTATTTCAGTATCACTAGAAAATGATAGTGATAGAGAGAAATAGAAGATAGAGGTAAGGGAACGGAAATAGGAAATGGGAAAGAGACAGTGAGACAAAAGGAAAGAGAGAATGAAAGGGAAACAAATGGCTGGAATAATCCCTTGTTTTGTCCCAGTCCAGATCAATTTGAAATAGATTGAAATCGTTTTACAATGAAGTAAAGAAAAAAACCGAATTTATAACATAATTTATTCTGGAAGTACTCTTTATACTATAAATTTTATCATGGTTGAATGAAGTTAATGACAGTTCTGTTGGTCATACCCCAATTTTTTTTAGTTTATTACAAGTTCACTTAGTCCCCTGGGATCTCTTGGTCCATGTAGGTGACCGTAAATATGTTTAACAAAAATTTAAAGTAAACTAGGAGAAAAAAATAGAATACAAGAAAAAAATACATGTTATCAATATAGTGACAAACAGGGCGCCAATAAAAAAATACTTTTGCGATAATAATAAGTTAGATTGCTTAAAATAATTCAAAATCATACATTAAACAGAACAAAAGAAATAATCAATATTCTCAATAGTGAACAGATATTTCTTAAATTTTTTTTTGAATAAATGTTTGGAAGGGTTATTTTGAATATGTATCCATAACTTATTAAACACTTAGGCGTTATGTAAAAAAATTTTTATTGAATATGGACTTTTTCAGTATGGAATTTAGCACATTCACTTGAAAAATAAGTGGTATCAACCGTCTAATCGTAAAATGAAACTTGATGGGAAGTATACACATAAATTAAGTACACACGATAGAAGCTCCATTTTGCAGTTTGCCTTTGAAGACAGAGCAGTTTTATTAAGAACCACTTTTAAGAACCATATTTTTATGAATTAATAATAAATCCCTTTTCTTTACCTTTTCGCTTAAATTAACATTTATTAATGGAAATTTCATTGGATTTTATTTCATAGACTTTTTGGATCTTAAGTATTATACTGTCGACCATGCCACTTAATACAAAAACGTTATCAAAGCCCATTGACAAGCTTGGTTAAGGCAATTACAAAAATGTAGATACATGTATTTTTAAATGTAGGATATATAAGGAATTAACAAAATTAATTCTAAAAAAGGCTTTCTTCAAAGATAAAATAATTATAAAGAAAAATATTTTACCCCGAACAATCATCAGGAAATTCAGGCACACGGCGAAGAGCAAAGCCCATCGTTTGCGCTCCATGTGTTTCAACAAATGGCGTTCCTAACAAGAGCGGCCCAAACAAGACGTCTGCCCTTAAATAAAAGCAATTTATTAGTCTTTTGGGACCTTTGCATTAGTTATTGCTTTGGTAGCATAGCAACGCAAAACATTTGCTGTAGGAAAGTATTCTGAAACCAAGAAGTGTGCGTGTGTCGGAAACTTACCTGGGAAATGCCACTGTTTGTTTGAATATGAGTTGTTAACTACACGGACCAACAAGAAAAGGGTGGTGTCGTGATGGTGTGTTGAAAAAAAAAGAATTGTAGTAAGAAAATATGCAGGTTGTTTCAAAAGAGTCCGTTTCACGGCTTTTATTTGGAACCAACGTGTCCTAGGGTCATGGAAGTAAGGTCTACCCCTAGGTAAGTGACCCTGGAGAATCCATTGGGATGACTTACAGCGACCCTGGAGGCAAAATAAAAAAGTTTAAAAAATTAATTTAAAGGCTAAAAGAGATATGGAGCAAAAACCTCAGTGATAGTATTGTTGCCAACGTTATGAAGAACTCACTGAAAAAAAATTTCATCAGAATATCAGAGAGGGCAATCATCGAAACAAATACATACAGGGTGTATCTGAAATGGTGCAACAAACTTTCAGGGATGATAGTACTCATCAAGACGAACACCAAATCCCAGGGAGTTAAAAATGGAGCGACACCCCAAAAACATCATTGAAAAATTAAATTTGTAGAAGAACTACTATTGGTAAAAACTTAATTATGGTCTCAAAAATTGTGGTTTAATATGATCTTTAAAATGATCTCAGAAGTCTTAACTTTAAAATTTGTTTTATTATGAAAAAAGTTAAAAAACACAAAAAAATGTGAAAACTTGCCAAAACCTTATTTTGTATTTCGAAATCCATTCTTTTGATTTGATGATCTGAAAGATCATATTTAAAAACCCTTAAGTTCAATGTTTTACGTAAATACAATCAATATTAAACGTTTGAGATCCTGTTAAAGTTTGTTTTTTTTGCGAGCGTAAGCAGTTTCTAGAGCTGTTTTCAGATCAGATGTTTGCGCAAGCAAAAAACAAACTTCAACAGGATCTCAAGCGTGTAATATTGATTGTATTTACGTAAAACTTTGGACTTAGGGGTTTTCAACTATGGTTTTTCAGATTATCAAATCAAAAGAAAGGATTTCGAAATACAAAATAAGGTTTTGGCAGAGTTTTCAAATTTTTTTGTGTTTTGTGACTTTTTCATAATGAAACACATTTTAAAGTGAAGACTTTGGAGATAATTTTAAAGATCATATTAAACCACAATTTTTGAGACCATAATTAAGTTTTTACCAATAGTAGTTCTTCTACAAATTTAATTTTTCAATGATGTTTTTGGGGTGTCGCTCCATTTTTAACTCCCTGGGATTTGGTCTGGGACCCCCCTTTCTACACCGGTTTTTGTTTGTCTTGATGAGTACTATCATCCCTGAAAGTTTGTTGCACCATTTCAGATACACCCTATATTCCGTCTTTCAACCTTATAAAATTTCAAGTGAATAAATTCTTTAAAACCACCTTAATTGACGTTTGAATTATATTTTTGTTTAGTTCACATCACAAAAGTGAGAAAAGGAAAGATTAAGACGAATAAATTTAGTGATTACTATGAAACTGAGTCATTATAGCAGTATCAAATGGAGTAAGTAATGGAGTAAACAAGTAAATTCTATTTTCGCCTAGTTTACACCACAAAAAATAAGAACAGAAAGACAAATTAACTTGAATTTTAAATTAATTGAAAAAATTCATTGACATCGATTTCGCAACTTCAAGGGGTTATATATCCCTATAGTTAGTAGTTATTTCCCCCTCTTTCACTTACGTTCAAAGAAAAGGTTGGGGATTGTTTTGAGCACAAAAAGTCAATTTTTCACTTTTTGACTTATTCTTTTTTTTACAACTGGTGATTCATTTATGATATTAATTATTCTTTTGTAGAAACGGGTATTTTTCCCTTTGTAATTTCTCTAAAAAATAGCAGTCAGATTACACGAACTATACAAATTTTTAAAAAGAACAATTAAAAGATACACATATGCATGAAAATATAACTAAGAATGAAAAAGTCCCTCCTGAAATTCCTTTGAATTACGTCTTCTAAACTCAATGGTAGGTAAGTGCAGGTAGTTTATATACTACCGGTCAATCCCTAAAAGAACTGGATAACTCTTCGTTTGTTTAGAGTCAAAATTAAACCTTTTGTTTAAAGATTTGAAATTTTTAGTCTCTTATTTTTGATTTGTTAACTTGATTTTAAAATTAGAAAGGGATGTAAACTACAGTTTATAGAGCCAATTTTTTAAACAAATTTCTTGGAACTTGACATTTTCAAAAACTACAAAAAAAACTAAAATAACATAAATTTAGCAAATTTCATTCCCAAAAGAATTAACTGCCTTTCTTGATTTTGCTATCTTTCCCCTAAACTTTTAAAAATGTCAGAAACTCCCGTATACGCGAATCACCCTGATTACATTCAAAACAAGATTCTTGAACTCAAAGCCATCAGAATGAATCAAACTTGGACTATTATCTCCCCAAACCCATTCCCTCCATATGCAAGCGTTTTACAACGAACATAAACGTTGGAAGAGGCTTCCCAGAGACCACCATGACATCATCCATGATTTACAAGATTTCCTCGATGGTGCAAATCTTCAAAGATGGCATATCGAACTGTGATCGCTTCATTCCAGATACCCCTATGAAACGGGACAGATGTAATAATATGCCGGGTCTGCGTGTTACAAGAACTGGAGTTGGGCACGCGAGTATCTACTGACACTAAAATGTTTTAAGAGAATTGGAAGGGGGATATTTTTGACTGTTCCATGATCGAACACGTGCGGGCTTTCCCAGGATCGTCCGTCTCTGTTTTGAAATGTTTTCGCGTTTATAGAGTTGCGCTGGTAACTAATTTCGTTGAGAGAGTTTATGATTAAAGTTTTTGAACAATCTTCATTAAGTTTGTTCGAAGATTGTGATCGATTGGGAGTGTGTTTGATGAGGGAGTTGTTCGCGGTGCAGCTCTTGGGATGTTTTTTGGCGAGTTTGGGATTGCTATTCGCTCTCCATCAATGTTCAAGAAGGGTTAAGATCATGGGAGGAGGAACTTATGGTTTGGTTTTAGAGAAAGTAACGGGAATTTTATTATCTTTGAGTTAAATTCACGTGTGGGGGGTTTCTCAAAAGCTTCAGATTCGTTAAAATTGTTTTAATTCTTGTTTTATAAAACACTAGCTCATATCCCCGGCCTTGCACGGGTGCAGATTATAAATTTATTATTTTTAAGTTTTCCCAAATACATTTCTAATTTTGTATAATCAACATTTACCAAACATCCCGGTATCCCAGGCTTCTTTTTCCTATCCCGGTGTTCCCGGGTGGATTAAAATTATTTCAGTTCTCAATTATATTCGCGTGGAGAGAAAGAGTTAGCTGTGTATAGGAAAAATATTTTAATTTCAATGTAAAGAAAATTTAGTTTTTTTAATATGTGGTAAAATTACTATATATTTTTCTACAAAAATCTATTCAGAATATTCCAACTAAAACCTTTATTTCTTGATATCGATTTAAACGTGCACATTCACTTAAAAAAGGCAAATCCGGGGGTGGGGGGTATGGTATTAAGGGATTTTTATAAAAACGAAAAAAATATCTGAATTAATTTGAATTAATCTACGATATTTTTTCGTGGGATAAAAGATAATGTTAAGATTGAATATGGAGTTAATTGAAAAAAAACGAAAACTTTATCAACTCTTTTAAACTTGAAAAGTCATAACTATACAAACGTTTTGGTACCTTCTAGAAATAAAACCTAGATTTCTTCACAAGTAGACATTCTGAGTGTTAATTCCTAATCCAAAAACTATCAACCGTATTATCCATCTCAAATCTTATTTGAATGCAATGTTTTGTATTCCGAGGGATCTTATGGGAAAGTTTGAAAGGAAAACTTCTTCAAAGAATGTTTCCACACTGAACGTGACTTTTCCAAAGTCTCTGGGCGATCAATAACCCAAGAAACTCCCTAAGTTACCTAACAGTGAGATCCTTGTTTGGGAAACATCCTACCGGAGGGTTTCCTATTGTTCTTGCTGGTGTTGCTGTAACGCACTACAAATTCTTTTGTTGCAAGTCTTATTTTAACTAGAGTTTTCCATGCAAAGGTATTTGCTGGTACGAAATTTTTTTTAAATCTCAAGAAATATTTTACTAAAATTTATGCAATAAATATTGAATTTACGACCACTTTAAACATTGAATAACTTAAAAAAGGTTTAATTTAAAGGTTTCTTGATTCAGTATCACGGCTTCAATTTTGAAACATAGTATAGTAATAATGCGAGTAAGGTTTATCTACAGTAAATGAAAGGGAATCGTATGAAATCTATTGAGATGCTTACAGAGATCCTAGCGGTGAAATAAGAAAGTATGATATTATTAATTTAGATCAAAACTTTCAGTTAAAAATTGATTCCAATATCAGAACAAACACACAGAAAAAAATATTTAATAAATCTTGAATATTCATTCAGATATGTAGATATCAACGAATGAAAAAGCTCTTTTTTTTTGGCGTATAAAATAAAAGGTCCCCACATTTGTAAGTTTATTTGATTTTTAATTAAAATTTGTACCAATTTAAAATACACAAAACTACATATTATTAACGCAAAAAACCTTGCGCAATCACTCCAACTCCTGGAATATTATTAATTAATTTTCATGAAACTATTTATTTTCATGAATATTATTAATTTTCATGAAAACTTTTTCTCCTGCGTTTGTTGATATTGATATTGCACACAATTTTCTAATTGAAGTTTTTGATCTACAATATATATCCTCTAATTTTTAAATTAATTCTTTTAACTTTCTTATTTCACGTTGTTTCAAAACTAACGGCCTTTCTTACAATTTTTGCCTTAAAATAACGACCCAACCCGTTGGTTGAAAATTCAATCTCTATACTCCTCACAACGTAATTTACTTGTCTAATAAGGTCCTTTTATTTTACGAACGTTTGAAAAAAATCATGGAGTAATCTAGCCCAAAGTAAGATAATCTTTACGAAATTATTTATCTCAACTCTGATTAGTTTACTTAAGCTCAATTAACCCTATTTTAAAATTTGCATTCTCCTCGTTTAGCAACTTTGTCAGTTTACTTCTTCAACTTTCCCAGCTAAGCTTTTGACACCTGTAAAACAAGTTTTTCCTTCATAGCAGGCATTATGCTGAAAAACCAACTTTACAACAGTATACTCCCCATTCCCCATCTTTGTTAAAATTCACAATTTACTTCTCTTTATTGAACTACAATATATTTTTTACATAAAATGTATTTGGTAAACCTCGCGCTTCACGGAGCGTCTGTATACAATGTATTTTTTGGTACTTTTTCAATACGGTAATGGTAAACCAATAAGATACTTCAACTTCTAAAGCCAATTTGGTGAAATTGGGCTCTTTTTTGTTGACTCTCCCAAGGCTAAACTGGATTCCGAAACCGTTAACTGTTTGATAAGGCTTGTTCATTGCGCTAAAAGCGATGTTACGGAGGTGGAAACTTGGCCAGAGTGCCATCTAACTGTCCTTCATGGCATTTTTTTTCTGACGAGAATATTATTCATTATAAATATGCTTAACTGTTTATTTATTAATTTTAAAGGCAACTTTTTCATTCAATTTGGGTAGACGAACTTTTGTCACCTTTTCTTATTAGACTAAAAGCAATTTCTAGAAGCAACAAATGTTAGTAATCAAGCACAAGAAATCCTGATTATGAAATTAATTACAATTCTAAAACTGATAAAAGCATTCTAAAAACTTACAGATATAATATTTCACTCTTAAGTTTCACACATTTTGTCTGAAATTCATAATTATTAGTCTGATAATCGAAATTAAATGTTAATATTAATGTCAAAGCTACGAAGAAGAGAGTAACCGTGGTTACGCTTCTAGCGAGGGGAAATCACTATTTTTTAGTGGCAATGAACAGAGTATAAGAATCCATGTATCATTCTTGGATTTTAACTGGGGACTGAACTGTGATTCTACAGCTTGATCAACGATCTCTAAAACTTAGTGCGTGTATGTAATGTAATCATCCGCTTTATTTCAAGCTGCATACTAGATTTTTTCTTTCTCTCGGTCATGCGTTTTTTAGTTCGGTAAAATTTATGTTAAAAAACAACTTCAAGTGTTTTTACATTAAATTAATGTATGATAAATTATTTATCTTTTATTATACTAAATTATACTACAGTAGAGCCCCGATTATCCGCGCAATTGGGTGGCAAGGGTACCGCGGATAGCTAAAATCGCGGATAACCCGAAAAAAGACTAAAAATGATGTGAAAACACGAAAAAAATATTTCAGCATAAAAACTATGTTTTATTGTACTTAAACATGATATGTAAAACTTTTAAAATAGGTGCAGTACAGCAGAAACCTTTGCTCTACATCTAAAATGTCTCTAATCTCATCTAAAATTTGCTCTCATCATTAAAAACTTTTTTCCTGGCACTCGCGGATAATCCGCACCGCGGATCATCCGCTCGCGGATAATCGGGGTTCTACTGTATTATTATTATACTAAAAATTAATACTTTATAGTTTTAGATAATATCGAATCAGAGGTCTTGATTACAGATCAACTTGGGTAATTCAAAGCCGAAGAGATCATCAAAAAATAAATTTGAGCAATTGAAAATTTTCACGATTTTAAATCAAAGGAGTTTGAGTTATCCAAATTTTCTTGAATACATTTTGTGAATTAATTAAGTTTTACTTAAATGGTTTTTATGATAGGAGTTTTGAGAAGAATGGTAAAAATGTCAATTAATAACTCAGTAGCATTTAATCACATCTTTATTGAGTAACAGTTTGCCAATACAGAGAAGTCTGATCATAACATAAACCATAGAATTTATAATACAAGCACCATAAATAAAGATATTTTATAATAAAAGAAACAAAAGAGAAATCTTGATTATAACAGACAATTTACCATGACATTTTGCAGAACTAATAATTTTACAGTCTTAAACCATTCTTTTTTGCCTCACTAATAGATATGAGATAATAATGCATTTCCAGACATGAGATCTCCAGAAGTTATTAATATGTACAGAAAGTACACATAAATTAATAAATATTCGTACGTTCTGCACTTTTGACAACATGCGTTCTAGTGCGTTCGTCAGTTACCAACTAAGAATACCTAAACCAAACTTTAAAAAATCCTATAATATTTTAGAAGTATATGAGATAAACTTCTAAAACAATTTATACAGTATAAAAAATAGCTTACTGAATAACTTAAAATACACTCACCTCCATAAGTTGCCATCATTGTATAAATTTACAAGTAATTTACCCTATAAACATATTAAACGTTTCATGGCTGGCTTTTGTAGTGGTTAACTGAAAGAAAAAAACAGCCATGCTCACGAATGCTTCGTATAAGTTGTATTTTTTTTACGGAGAGAAAATTACACGGCCGAAATATTCATTTCCTAGTATATACAGCAGGAAAGCTGCTCTAAAAATATTCCTCTGTACAAAACCTTTAAAGACCTCGTAGAAAATGTAACACTCTGTCTAACTTATTTCAGTCCAGTCAACCTAAAATGGTTTCGTACCCCTTTTATATACACCTGGTACGGAGCAGAGCAAGTAACACCTAGGAAAAGTTTTGTTAAGAAGCCGAACTGCAAAACATGCAGCAAAAATGGTCACCCAAATCACATTTTTGATTTAGTTTTAGTTTTACGGATAATATGCTTAAACTCAGCCTTCACCGACTTATTTTTTATATTTAGAGTGTGGCGAAAAAGTTATACATAAAAAAGTTACACGTATCCAAAGTGGAAAAATTATGCTAAATGGTTTTAAGTATGAACTTTAAAAATATCTTAGACTTTTCGGGAAAATCTTACTTTTCCTTTTAAACAACTTTGCATATACAATTCCCCTGCTATCTCTAATTAATTAGAATAAGACACAAACATTTTTTTCAAGAAAGAATACCTTTTTCCTAAAATTCATAGACTAGAAAAGGTTTTAAGTTTCTTTCATGCGTATCACAGGCATACAACAACTCTTAAATCATGCTAACGCATAGATTTAAACAAATGTTTTCTGCGGCGTTTTGCTCTGCTCTATAGACCCTCACATGCAGAGCTATGAGACGAAACACTAATAATAATACATAACATCAAACAACGCCATTTAACAGTTCATCCATTGAATCAAAATCCCCACATTCCATAGAGAAAAACCACTTTGTTATGATATAAAACTCACCGTTAAGTAAACGTATTGGGTGACTATCCTGTATAAAAACAAAGTAATATAAAAATTCATTGTAAAACTCTAAAACTTGACGTATCAGTATGTACACTTTTTAGACTTCTGCAAACAAGAGTAATTCTAATTCAAAACAAGTGTATATGAATTACAAACCACATTGAATGCTAAAAAAGGCAACAAAACCTGGTTGATGTAAGTCTTATTGTACTTTTAGTAGAGTGAATAAAAAGTAATTACACAAGGCACAATTAATATTCAAACTTAGAAAGGAAACAGATTTGACTTGAGCAATCTATATGGAAACAAAAACGTAAACTTTACATACGTTAAAGGAGTATGTAATCGAAATATGTGAAAATCTATTTTCTATTACGAATAGTGTGCAAATTCCAGATATGTAGGGATAGAAAAAAACTTTAAGAAAGTTTTAAAAAAATTACAACACAATGAAACACAGGAACAATATATTTGTGCGTATTAATTAACAACTTTAATACATTCTAACTTCATCCAAGATTGGTATTACCAAATAATTTTTTCCCATTAAAGAAATGTTGGACCTAACAAATAATACTGATTGCTTATGCTTATGTGTATTTTCCTACATTTCAAAATTTTTTAATACTGTAAAAGTTAATACTTGTTATTGGAAAGTTAGTTTATTGAGTTATAATTTTTAGTATGAGTATGTTAAAAAGTGTATGGTAAGTTGAGAAAAGGGAAGGATGAAATAAATTATTGAAATTTTTTAGCCACACTTCCTGAACAACGAGTTAAATCGAAGAGTAATGTTGAAATTTAATAGGGATGAAAACTAACAAAAAAAAGAGGGTGGATTAAACTAACTCATGATACAGGGGGAGTTTTAAAGAAATCCCCCAAAAGGCACATCCCATCATATCTGGATCAGCAGTTAAAGGTCACAGACAAATGAACCTTCTCTGATGTACCACTAAAACATCTTCCAATAAGTCTTCACAACAAAATGCACACCAGCTCTTTCACAAGAAGTCAAAAAACGCACTTAGAAAAAGAATGTACAAAAATATATCGACAACTGAGACGCCCTAGCTTCAACTCGCATCATCGTAGCTCTCAGGAGTGGAAGAATAACTCTCAGCACACGAGTCACTAAGCGATATATGATCCAAGATCTCGCAGTCCTGTGAGTTTATGCTGGAAGAAGACATGTTGTGGCTCAAAGGCTGATTCCATAGGTTGGGCAGTCTCAGCCTGCGAGCGCTGTAGCTGGAAAAAGGTGACTTCTCTGCGAGTTTTGAGTGGGCTCTGGTGGCGCCCCCAGTGGTGGGGGAGAGAAACGAGAAGCGCTCCTTGCTCGGGTCGCGTCTGGAGAGTCCGAGTGTGGATGGCGGGGTGGTGGAAATTTCTGGAGTTGAGTTGTTCAGGGAAGGGAGTTCTTCCAGGAAATCGAAGCAGGCGATGGCTTCTCGTTCTTTGTCGCCGAATCGGTAGAAAAGCTCGCGGCGGCCCATGATGGAGGTTCTTTTGCGCAGGTCGTAGAGGGGGTTGTTCGCAGAAGCTGGAATGAGAGAGGACTGTCAGCGTTTTCGCCATTGAAAAATCGAGCTTGAATAGGTCATGAAGAAATGGGTTAAGCACGAAATAATGTGCATGAAACATTAGTAGAATGGTTAATGGGAACAAGAGCATAATGAATTAAAATGGGTGTCAGCTCTAATACTAAACTGCGACCTTTTACTTGACCTTAGAGAAACAAGCTTCCAGAGCAAACAAATAAAGTTGTTCGCAACTCTGTCTGAATTTTAAGTGAAATTAAGAACTTTAATTTAGAAATATCATTAGTTTGTGGAACCGATATGTGTGGGTGTATACTATATAGCGTGTTTTTATCACGATTTGCGTACCGAAAATCCACCTAGCAACCCATAAGGATTTCTGATTACTCAGTTTTCCTTCCACGTTGTGACGTCATAGGGCCAAGACACATTGCGACCAAGTACTATAATTTTAAATTCTTCCCTGTGTGTTTTACAAATTCTTTAGTTTAAGTTCAATTAAATTCCATACAGAAACACTAGCTATACATGGCAGCTTTTTCTCGATATACATCTTTATTATAAGAAGCATTAAAAAAAGAAATGATGTAAAGCTATATTAAAGCGATTTAAATTTCAAGCACACGCAAGAAAACCTTTTTTTTATTTCACCTTTTACTTTTTGTCGTCTTTCTTTGCATATCCTGTGAAGATGAGAATTCGTTTGTACTATTAGAACGTCATTTTCTTCTTCATCATTGCTGCTGCTGCCACTGCTACTTGAAGGGGCTTTGATTGAGTCAAGGAGGTTGATGCGAAGCTGAAAATAAAAAAATAAAAACTATAACCTCAGCATGGAACGAACTAGTATGGCCATAGAGAAGGACACATGAAACTGAAGTAACCATTAGTAATTTTTAACTAAACATGTGCCTCAAAAAGCTTTACTTCTCTCATTATTCTACTATAAACTAAGCCGATTTAAATGAAATTGGATAGTACACCCACGGCGTTTTTTATGTATCTTGATACTCGTTTTTAGGGAACATAGAAAGATGATAATATTTAGGAAATTCCCCTTTTCATCATGTTTAAAGAATCAACGACTTCTACATAAAAATAGTATTAAAAAAATAAAGAAAATTGTCAGTGGAAAGTTAAAAATTAATTTCTAAGACCTTTGTATTAAAAAGAAACTCTTCGGAAGGATGATAATACATCAGAAAGGTATACGTTTTGATTTTATAATAGGTATCCGAATAAAATGTCTGACATATGTTCAATTTTAAAATATTTAAAATCAAAGAGACAAAGAAAAACATGAGAATAACTGATTTTCCCGGAACAGATAAAAGTATTTTAGAATTATTTGCCATATTTCAAAGATATCCAGAGTTTATAGTACGTGTGCTATGGATGACAGATCAAAAAAGGATCATTATTGAGATACACGGCTGAAAAATGCTTTGAAAAATTTTAGGGACGCAATGCACTTTCATTACAAAGAAAGTCAATTAGAACAAGTCCCATTAGCTTCTAAGAAATCTCCTTTTCTTTCAATTTCATTAGACCTTTGTGGGATGGATGGTTTTGCTGACGTATTAATTTGAATATTGTGGTTTGATACATCAAATGACTATGCAACCAAGCACATTTACAAACCAAAAAAATTCATATTTAAGAAGAGCAACAGATCCTTACGTTGGGGTCGCTGAGTTCAGGATTGGCCTGCAGGTGCACCCACGCAGTCCCGCATCCCTCCTTGACGCGATTCTGCCTGGCAGCCAGCTTATCCCTCCTCCACTGCTGCTTCCTGCTCAGCACCCCTTCCCCTCCGTTGCTGCTCCTGATGATGATCTTGGTAGGGCTGCTCTTCATCACCTTCGGAGTGGAACTGCCCTTCGGAAGACTGATCTGGAAAGGAACTGAGTGGTGCTCAGGGACTTTAGGAACTGGAGCTGTCACGGCCAGAGTGACCGGGCGAGTTGGCTTGACCAGAACGGTCGGTTTCTTGTCCAGGGATCTGACGGGAGAGCCGTGGTCAAGGCTCTTCAGCGACCCGATGCTGCAGAGAGTGTAGAAGTCCCCGTTGAACTCCTTGGCTTCTGGGTCCAGTCGGTCTTCGTCCGGGTCTTCGGTGGGGGGTATAGGGCTTTCGGGGGCGGATGGGGAGTTGAGGAGAGGTGGGGGGTCTGTGGGGTAGGAGAGGTAGCGTTTGCGATGGAGAAGAGGGGTGCGAGGTATCGCCCCTGTGTTGGGGAGGGAGGTCTTTCTTCGGACGGACGGGGAGGAGGATAGTTCGTTGATTTCTTGTACTGGTTCTAGTGTGGTGATCTGAAAGGGTGAAAACAAAATCAAAAACTTTCGGTGACTCTGTTCGTACTAAATGTAGGGTAGTTAATATAGGGGTCTTTAAAGACATTGTATGTAATTCTGGATTAAATTTATCTCTAGCTAATGGTTCAAATTGTGATGATATTTTTCGGAACTTTATGTTTAACGTTAATAATGTTTTATCCCTCTCTGAAAATTTTTCTATCTCCAGGAAAATTACTATAAAAAAACCTTGGATAACTTTAGAAATTCTGGAACTCATTAATGTGAAAGAAAAATTATTTAAATTGTATCGAAGAAATAGATTTAATCAATCCATAAAAAACCAATATACTTCTTTCCGAAATAGACTCAAATCTAGACTGCGTACTCTAAAATCTGAGTATTTCCATAATAAATTTTTGATATCTGCTAATACTAAAGATCAATGGAAGGTAGTAAATGAAATATTAAATGAAAATAAACTTCCGACTTTACCTTCTCATGATAATCTACAAGATTTAGCCAATGATTTTAATTGCCATTTTTCATCGGTGTTTAATACTTCCAGTATTAATATACCCTCAGATCCTCTAAATCAAAACATGCTATCAAATGTAAATAGTTTGTTTTTTGGATCTGTAGATAAGATAGAAGTTTCTAGGGTTATAAATTCTCTTCCAAATAAAAAATCAACAGGGTTGGATAAAATTAATAAAAGTATGATCACTATATTATTTGATTGTTATTCTGATTTCATAACTAATCTTATCAATCTTTCGTTTGATGAAGGCATATTCTTTTCAGATCTAAAAACATCCTTAGTAGTACCTGTTTTTAAAAAGGGTAACAAAAACGATTTAAATAACTATCGTCCGATTTCTCTTCTGAGTATATTTTCAAAAATAATCGAAAAAATTATGCATAATCGTCTGATCAATTTTTTGGAAAAGCATCATTTATTAGCTGATAACCAATATGGTTTTCGTAAGGGAAGAAGCACGGAATTAGCTTTAATGAATTTTACAAAAACTATTTACTCTAATGTGAACAATAATCTTAAAACTGCTGCAATTTTTCTAGACATAAGCAAAGCTTTTGACACCGTCAATCATATCCTTCTTTTGAAGAAACTATATTCCGTTGGTATTAGAGGAAATATATACTCTTGGTTTGAGTCATATTTAAGCGGAAGAAGTCAATTGGTTAAAATTAATGATGTTTGTAGTCGAGAGCTATGGATAAATGGTGGTGTGCCCCAGGGATCCATCTTAGGACCCTTATTATTTTTAATTTTTATTAATGATTTTTGTCAGTTAAATTTAGGTTGTGATATTATTACTTTTGCGGATGATACCGTTCTTTTGTTTGCAGCTGATAACTATCTTGATTTGTTTAAAAAAATGGAAATAGCACTTCATAAAGCAAATACTTGGTTTGGTAAAAATCTTCTTAAGTTAATGTATCTAAAACTAAGTTTATTGTATTTAATTTATTTTCAAATGAATCTACTGTTGATAGTTTAAAATTACATGAAGCTACATGTAATATGTTTTGTAATGACTTACCTTGCAATAGCATTGAGCGGGTTGACTCTATAAAGTATTTAGGGCTTCATTTCAATAGTAATTTAAAATGGAAGACTCACACTAACTATTTATTAAATAAATTACGATTTATTAATTTCAAATTATTTAAACTTTAGCATATCATCGACCATAGGTTTTTATGCACTTTATATTTTTCTTGGGTCCAATCTATAATTAGCTATGGTATAACTTGTTATGCTTCTGACTACTTAAGTAATATTAGACCTTTAATCCAAATACAAACTAAAATTTTATCTCATATAAATTGTAATTATTTAACTAGGCCCATTTTGAACGTACGTGAACTCTTCGTATTCCGCTTACTTCTTTTTATTTTTAATAACAAATCTTTTTATCAAATTAAAACCAGTAACTTTGAAATAAGGAATACAAAAGGAAATTATTTTATACCTAAAACTAACAAAGAAATATTACATAAATCTCATGTATTTTTAGGACCTTATCTATTTAATAAATTAAAAGAAAATCTTAAAACAACTAACAATAAACTTGAATTTAAATGCGGCATATATAAATTTTTAGGCGAGCAAATAAATACAGAAGCATTATTTCATATTTTACAATAAAGTCAGTCCAGCTTTTGTTGCAATTTTTTTTATTAATTTCTATAGGTATCAAGGACGAGCCTTAGGCTCATGTGATACCACATATTTATTTTCTCTCTTTGTTGTTTCGTTGTGTGTTTATTACTTTTATATATTTTAATGCTCTTTGTATGTTTTGTTTTTCTGTCTTTGTCGTTTTTCTGTCCTTGTCTTTGTCCAATAAATTTGATTTGATTTGATTTGAAAGCAGAGCTTCAGATTGAGGAGTGCAAAATTTAGGGTTGGTCGTTAATATTAGATTGGGTTTAATGCATTAATTTTATTGTTTCAAGATCGTATTTCGATTCATGCTGAGAGCAACCAAAGAAAGTAGTTCCCCGCGAGGTGTCTGAATTTTGAGTGAAATTTAGAGCTTCAATTTTGAATAACGATTAGTTTTTTGAATTCACGTATATTAAGCATCTTTTCATCCCGATATGCATAAAATGTTCATTATTATTATTTTTTAAAGTGGCGTAACGCGTAATAGTACAACTCTGTCTCAAACTCGCCAGCCAATAAGAGCTTCTAGCAACCCAGCCGGCTTTCTGTTTACTCAGATTTTCTTCCACGTGGCCATGACGTCAGGCTCAACTTAAGTTGCATTCGAGTATAGAACTTTGGTTAAAAATCTTAAAAATGTTTATACATTAAGCATCATCTGAAACAATCGAGTAATTTATGAACTAAGTGTTTAGTTTGAGGATACATAGATGTTTATTATTATATGGCCGCGAAAACAATTCTAAAGATGAAATAAACAATGTTTGCTTTCAGAGCGACACAACAAAATGAAAAGCAGAATGACACTTTCTTACAAGGGGTTTGGTTTCGATAGTTTATATACAATATTGCAATATTTCCCGTTTCAAGTTTGCAGAAAAGTTTTAAAACAAAATTAGTACCAATCTTTTTAAGAAGTTAAACAAAGAAACGACTGTGATTTATTGAAAGAAGATCGAAAACTTATAAAATTTATAATAGATTTGAAGAATCGGCATTTAATGAAACAAGAAGATAAATAGTTCAACCAACCGGAGTTTTAGGAGGGATGTTGACTATTTCCTTCTGTAGCCATCTTTCAACGTATTCTTTGTGTTCTAAATTTTCATATTCTACATCACTGGCACTATTGAGATCAGGATCCTAAAAGAACAAACGCGTTGAATAGTATACTTAAAGAAAAATTCTAAAAATATGTATAAACAGGGAAAATTCAATCACAGCATTTGTTAAAAAATTTAAAATGTGTTAAAAAGTAAGAAAGTTTAAGTTCAAACACTAAAACTAACTTATTTTTAAACTAAATGCATGCGACTACTGGACAACTTCTTCAGGGGTGCAGTATCCTAGTGTTTATACTTGATTGATGTCTATTTTTGTATTTGAAGCTTTATGCGCTGGTACAATTCAATATATTTAATATTTGAATTTATAAAATTATATCTTTTCTCGTAGGAAAGTTTGTTTTCCAACAGTATATCTGGGGTTCCCCTTTTACATAGTAAAAACCTTCCTCTTGCTAGGTATTGAAAGTATAATGGCTTTGAAAGTATAAGAAATTAAAATTTAATACCAGAAATTGAGATTCCAACTTTACAATGCAATTTTTCGTGCCATTGGTTGTTACCATAATCCTCAATGAGTTGTATAACAAGAGATGCGAACCCAAGTAGATAATATTCTACATTAATTTGGCACTATTAAAAAATAGCCAACCTGTGATCCTTTCCGACTTGTGCGTATCATTTCAACATCCTCCATATCGTCACTGGCAACGTGACAAGATGTGGACGACTGTAACGAACTTGTAGAGGAACTGCGGGTGGGAGATGGCCATGCGAGGTGCTGCAACAAAAAAAACAATCTTCTTTAGCACATACCTCATAAATTGCGTAGCCTTGCTTTCTAAGGTTTTTTACAAACAGATGTGGCGAGTTTAAAAAGAATGGTAAAAAAATCTGCTTTCGTTTGTTCGTTGTGTAAAAATGTAGCGAGGGAAAACGATAAAAAGTGTTAATAACTGTAATGGTAATTGTTTTTAATGTTGTGGTTTTTCATAACAGTTAATGAACGAAGGGCAAGTAAAATAATTTGCAGAAACACTTCGTCAAATGTGTGCACGGACAAGTCTGGAGAAAAATTACAATGACAGTGAAACATAATAGTCTAACTAAAATATTAGAAGACGTGCTCACTAACTTGTACGTAAAAAAAACTTACGTGTCTGAAAAGAAATATAATTTAAATGTCAATTAAATGATTTTTTTAAGATTTTTCTTCAGAAAAATTTCATAAGGTGTAAGAAGGTAATAAGTTCATCAACTTTTTTGAACCGTAAAATACTTTTTAATGTACTTATATTTATTTTGGTAATTGCTCTGTTTTCTTAATAGGGTTTTGAATTTCAAGTAAAAATTTGATGGTTATACAATTACTTACGGAGTTTTTTTTGGATTTTCTCAAAACTTAGTTTTTGGACTTATTTCCTTCTTCTAACTGGCGATTCAATTGTGAATTATAAAATATACAAGTTTTAATAGAAGGTGATGAAAGTTTAAATTTGAAAACTTGACGTTTCGAAACATTTTGAACATTACCTTAGTAAAATTATTACAAGAAGCAAAAACTAACGAATTTTTTAAACTAAGGATGTCTTGATAGAATGTAATAATGTAATTACGAGTAATGAGGGTTTACTATGCAAAGACCCAAAACATCTTGGCCACATTAGTTTAATTAGAAAAATACTTTGTTTACCCGTATAAAAATATATCGAATAGTTAGAAGTCAACTAATAAGTCATTTTTATTATTTATCAGCAGTATTTTGGACAATATATTAAAATTAATGAAAAAGAGACATTTAATAATAATTGTAATCCTCAGAAATGTGCATAAAAAGTTCAATCAATTACATTTTTTTAGCAACTCTGAAGGCAAAAGTTTTAATGCAATATTTTCAGAGTTTTTTTTATTTTTAACCTTTAACTAATATAAATTACAAAGCTCACTCAACTTGTTCTTGTTGTAACATACTTTAGCAGGTTTCCTGAATACAATAATGAATGGCATATTTTAGCCCACAGAAAGGACGTTAATAATTTCTTTCCTGTAAAACCAGATTTTCCTTGCTAGGTGACAGTATGCAGAAAAACCAACTTGATTAGAAACATCCCGAACCCAACCAAAAGTTAACTTATCGATTCTACAGGGTGATTCAGAAATAATCATCAATAATTGGAGGGGAGGTAGAGGGGCCCTAGACAAGCATATTTCGAATAGGGATGGCTGGGAGCAGCCTTACCGTTAAAGAGCTAGGACCTAATGTAGTGCGAGCGCGTTTCAAAAAGCCGTTTTTAGAAGGCCCGTGTGACTTAACCAAACATAATAAAATAAAAAAATATATTGCATGAGGTAAGGAAGTATCTCTACTACTTACACCATGAATTCGATAGAATTTGAACCACTTTCTAAACCGTGGAGTGAGTTTCATATGTGCAATATTAATCTTTTAGTCAAGGAATGGAGTTCCCTTAATGGTATTTAGAAAAATGATGATCGGGGCAGGAATTTCCAATGATTGTAACATTGATCATCGAAACAGTTTGATCATTGAAAATTCCTTCCCCGATCATCATTTTTCTAAACACCATTAAGGGAACTCCATTGTTTGACTAAGAGATTAATATTGCACGTTTTAAAACTCACCCCAGGGTTTAGAAAGTGGTCCCATTTCTATCACATTGAGGATTTAAGTAGTACGGATACTCTTGTACATCATGCAATAATGTTTTTTATTTTATTATGTTTTGTTTCGTAACACGGGGCTTCTAAAAACGGCCATTTGAAACGCGCTCGCACTACATTAGGTCCCAGCTCTTTAACGGTAAGGTTGCACCCCACCATCCCTATTCGAAATATGCTTGTCTAGGGCCCCTCTACCTCCCCCCAAATTATTGATGATTATTTCTGAATCACCCTGTATAAATGAATTTCTACAGGGTGGTCCTTAATTCATGGTACAAAGTTCTAGGGGTGTTAGAGTACACCTAGACGATCAAGAATTGGTATAGGAAGGGGGGTCGCAGTTACACCGTTAAAGAGCTAGGTCCTAATGTAGTGCGAGCGCGTTTCAAAAGGCCGTTTTTAGAAGGCCCGTGTGACGAAACAAAACATAATAAAATGAAAAAATTTATTGCATGAGGTACAGGAGTATCCGTACTACTTAAATCCTCAATGTGATAGAAATTGAACCACTTTCTAAACCGCGGAGTTAGTTTCAAAAGTGCAATATTAATCTTTTAGTCAAAGAATCACATTCCTTAATGGTATTTAGAAAAATGATGATCGGGGAAGGAATTTTCAATGATCGTAACATGGATCATTGAAACTGTTTGATCATTGAAAATTCCTTCCCCGATCATCATTTTTCTAAATACCATTAAGGAATGTGATTCTTTGACTAAAAGATTAATATTGCACTTTTGAAACTAACTCCGCGGTTTAGAAAGTGGTTCAATTTCTATCACATTGAGGATTTAAGTAGTACGGATACTCCTGTACCTCATGCAATAAATTTTTTCATTTTATTATGTTTTGTTTCGTCACACGGTTAAAAACGGCCTTTTGAAACGCGCTCGCACTACATTAGGACCTAGCTCTTTAACGGTGTAACTGTGACCCCCCTTCCTATACCAATTCTTGATCGTCTAGGTGTACTCTAACACCCCTAGAAGTTTGTGCCATGAATTAAGGACCACCCTGTATAGAGAGTACTTCTAAAATGCATCAAAAGTCATCATATGCAAGTAAAATGTTAATGGAAATGGATATTATAATGGAATAAAATGAATGGAATAAAATGTTAAAATGGGTAAAAAAATTGACAGAGAGTCAATGTAAAATAAAAAGAAAAGTTGTAGGTAAGGAATGTTAAATTTAAATCAGTGTAAGGAAATAACCCTGTTTAATGAAGTTTAATTTTAAATTATAATGCAATAAGATTTCTAGTTGTTAAAGGACTAAATTGCATTTTCCGTTTTAAAAAATTAAGGCTAGACCTCTAAATTTTTGATTAATTCTATTCAATTTTGACAAAAATCCAGAAAACAATTTGAAACACCCTTGGAATAAAAATGTAGATAAAATAAAGATTACTCACATTCTGTCCGGACATAGTGGCCTCCAGAGTTTTCAGCAACTCCGGCTTGAAGCCAGAAGCACCCGTCGGAGAAGCTTCAGACTCTGAACCAGAATTCTGATGGAGGGCTGGAATGTTTTTCGAAGACTTGAGACCCCTTCGCATCGAGTTTTCAAGCTCGTAAATAGCGTCCTTCAAGTACAACACCGAGTCGGACGCGACCCTCTCCAAACTAGTCCTGAACTTGCGCGGAGGACCACTCAAACTGTCCAAGTCCACCGTCGAGGACTTGTTCGACGGTTTCGCGTTGGAAGGACTGAAGCTGTCGGACTGCTGGTCGACGTTTTCGGTGACCACGATGCAAGGGTTGCAGTTGTTGATGAGTTTTTCTAAGGAGGGTTCGCCGCTCAGTAAGGGTTCTAGAGGAAAGTGTTTCACTTGGATGTCGCCTTCGGACGAATAGAGGGACCAGATGCTTTCGTCGATGAACGGTGCCAGTGCCTTTTCCCGCCACAGTTCCTCTTCGGGTTCCGTCAGAGTCGCCTTTTCGGCTGTCTCTATCTTGTCGTCGAAGAAGTTGTCCTCTATGTAGCTGTGTCGGGTGCAGAACACTAACTTGTCGTCGTAAATAGAGTTCGTGGGCCCCAAGTGCCACGTCTTCCGGTAGTTAGTGGTCAGGTTCACGAGTTCTTTAGGGAAGTTCAAGATATCGATTGCTGGATTAGGATCCTTCTTTTCCCGAGAGAATTTAGACGGGGAGAGGGATCCGACATCTTGAGAAATCTCAGTAGCCTTGGAGGAAATGTCAGCGGGAAACTTGAGGGTATCCGACGGAAAATTATCACAAAGGGGTGCCTTACCAGAAGATCTAACGGTGGGCTTCACGCTAGCAATCTGCTCCTTGCACTTCACCGTCCCGAGCTTCCGACTAAGAGCGTCCGCTTTAGGCAGCTCGTTCACAGTTCTGGAGGGTTGTTCCTCCTCAGGGGGGTCGAACCTGATCACCGCCACCTGGTGGAGAGGTCCGAACCCGCTGTCGGAAGAGGAACACATCGACCCGTCCAAACACTCAGTGACACTATCATCGCTTGGACAATCTTTGAGATCCTTGACGACGTAAGTCGCTGAGGGTTCCTGTTCGCTGATGGTGGTATCGGCTGCGGAATCCGGCTGCAGGTCGCTAGACATTGTCGAGTATCCTTCATCCCGTGTCCTTCCCTCGATGGTCGTCGAGGATTCGGAAGTGGACGATCCTTGCTTGATGCAGAAGTCATCCGAGGGCTGTCCAGCCCCACAGAGCTTGTCCGTGAAGGCTTCGATGGAGTCAACCACTCTCTTCCCCGTGAGGGGGGACTGAGTGGTCACTTCGCAGTTGAAACTCCACACTTGCTGAACGGGAGGGAATGCTTTGATGGGGGACAGCTCCCCGCTCTGGCACATGGGACTGACCACATCCCCTTTGCGTTGATGGTGATCCCATCTGATGTGGTTGGACTTGATTCTCTGCTTGGAGTCCTTGTCGGCGGGTGAACCGGTTCTGGAGAGTCGCTTTCGCTTGGAGCTGGAAGCTTTGGAACTCGGCAACTTGGTTCTGGAGGACGATGATTGTTTGCAGTTGTTTGGCACAAGTTCTGAAGACGAGGGTTCTCTGGAAGGGGCTTCGTTTCTTGGCTTCAGTTCCATGTCGCTCTTTTTCCTCACCAGAGGGGGCTTGGGGGTGTTAAAAGACGGTATTTTTGATGCGTAGGGCGGTGGTTTCGAGCCTGGGGATGTAGGGCTGGACACCAGGCTCTTCGTCGGATCCGGATTGGAGTTGGTTTTGACGATGGAAGAAGTCCCGTTTGTACTTTTAGGCGAGTCTTTTTTCCTCTCCTCGGATGAGATGAAAGATTTTTTGTTGAGGTTTGAGCTTCTTTTTCTCGGAGATGATGCAGAAGGATGATGGGACGGTTTTCTGGTTTGTAAGTTGGAGGCTGATGATTCAGAATTGGGGCTTTTGATGCTTTCAGTCTTTTCAATCTGAAATTCATAAGAATATGAATTTTAGTTTCTCTTGCTTTCAACTAGCATTAGACTCATTTCATTAGCAACTCAAACATAATAATACATCAAATAAAAAAGTTGTCAATTCATAATACAAAAACTCAACAACCTATGCTAATAAAAAACAATAAATTTTATTATTATAATATTTTTACAGCAAATTTTCTTTCATAATATGAGTAGAAAATTTTTCTTATTTATGAACACCTAAACTCTAAACAAATACACTGTTTAATCAGACCAGAAGGATAAGGAAGAAAAAGAAGACAAATAAAACGTATACAAATAAATTATCTAATCTATTTTTACAAAATTAAAATGAATTACCTCAGCTTCTTTATCTTCTTCAATCAGTTCCATAAGAGTTCCATTCTCCTGTTCCAGCTGTTCAACCCTCAAATGCAAAACTCTGCACTCTTCTTCCAAGCGCTGAAACATAAACGAATAAAATTAAATTTTTTGGATTAATTCAACACACAACCCTTCTTTTCTTTCAACAAAATTATAGCTAAAAATTATTTATCAAATTTTTCAGTCAATTCCTCAAAAACTGCCGAACTTATGAAGCATTAAAAAGTTATTCAAGATCACTATTTAAATAAAACTATGAAAAATAAATTGAGAAATCTTTTTAGAAATTTAATTTTCTGAAAATAGAAGTGTCTAACTAAACAATATTAAAACTTTTTCTAAAGCTGTAATGCCATTAAATATAATATCAGATATGGAAGGATATATAACTCACATTATAAATTAAAACTGCCGAAGTTTCGATAACAAAAAAAATCTAACCTTTTGTGCCAGTAGCGTCTGAACAAGCTTGTTGGCTACTTCGTCCAAGCAGGTTTCGTACTGCTTTTGCTGAAGGTGGTTATTGCGTTCCATCTGACTAAGCTTTTCAACCAACACTTTGGCCTGTTCCTCCTGGCTTCGAGGACTCTGGAAGAAGATAAAATGAATGACAAGTGTAACGTTGGTTGGGAATATTTGAGATTTTTTTCTGTAAGTTCTTACCAAATCTTTGAATTTCTTAAGCTCGTTGACCAACATTAGATTGTCGTTTTCTAGTTTCGCTATGTAGTTTTGATATTTCCGAAGGCGGCCCTGAAGGAAAGCATACACATCATTCAAACTAAATATTTTATTGAGGAACTTGGAGAAAAAAACCCTTCCTAGTAATATCAACTAGATGAAGAATGAATTGAGTATTTATGAATAAAGAAATATAGAGAGGAATAAAACTATAAAAGATTATAATATAATATGCATGATTTACGTAAAAATTCTTACTTCATATCCTAATAAATGAGGAGAACCTGAACTAGCTGTAGGCGCATCATAGCATACTTCCATCTGTGTACTTTTAGACTCCATGGTTTTTGCACTACAGAAAATAAAATAAACACACAAAAAATCAACACAGAATTTATACAACTTCATTAAATCCGAACTTAATTTTGATTCCACTTAATTAAAATAAAATGTCTCAAATATAATTTTAATTTTCTCATACAAAATTTTAAAAGTTACGGTTGTGTTTCATTTTATTAGGTTAATCATTCTTTTATTTAATAAACTACCTAATTTATTTTATATTAAATTAATCATTTAATCCATTATTGCTTAAGTAATTATTTTATCTTTTAATGCTTTAATTAAGTTAATTTATATTAAACCATAACTCATTAATTTTTACTGTGATCAATTATTTCTTTCACATTAAATTTTATTTATTGATTTTATTATTAACCATTGAAAAAATAAACTTAATTTTTTAACCTAATTTATTGAATTAATTATAGCTTTTTACTTAACTTGAAAAAAATTTCTTATCGTTTTATTTTACAAGAATTATAATGCTAACTTTTTAAAAATTATTAAATTTATAATTGATATTATTTATAGAAATTTTAGTTTTTCATAGTTTGTCATCTTGCATTAAAAAACAAATTTATCACGAATTTTGTAGATTTAAGTATTTACAATTTTGTATATAACATTTTAAAGTTGCACTGCAAGCAAACTAGATGGCAGCACTATTTAATACTAAAAACCGAAACTCACTTTTCCCTTTTCTGGACTTCCAATCTTTTTTCATAATCTAACAACTCAAGTAATTTGTCCTCAGCTATCTTTCTTAGTTCTTTTTCTTTCTCCAGTTCCTGTCTCAGCTGCTGCATCTAAAGAAGAGATAAAAAAGGAGTTTGGTAAAGGATCAACTCTCTCCAACTCAATCGACTTGTTTACAAGAAGGCACAAAAAAGTTTAATGCTGCATAAAATTAAATCAGCATTTTTGGATTCCTGAGTTTTTAATGCCTTGCAGAAAAGGGATTTTCGCCACCTAGTGGTTTATTTTATGGACCTTAAAACCCTTCAATAAAAACGCATTTGATATTTTAAGAGGAGAATGTGGAAGATTAATTTGGAAAGTATGTTTCGCTTGGTAACGCTTCGAGTTTCGAGTCATGAATATTTAAAGAAATGGCGCGTGTAATCAAATTACACTTTTTTCTTTGTTTCTTTTTTATGAAGGGTGTTTTTATTACTTTGAAGTTCAAACGAGTAAACAAATGCTGTAGTCACTGACACTGAAAGAATTTTTATTCATCTTATTTTATGCGTTGAACAGAGTTGATAAATCTGAATAATGAATAAACTTGTCTTGAAATTACATATTAAAATATTGAAAACAGCTTGTAAAATAAGAAATTATTAAGCTTCTTTTAAGATTTAAATTAAGAATTAATTCAAGTTTAAATTTTAAAATTATTTTTCGAGACGTGACTCTAATGTTTTTTTATTTGAAACATAGTTTTTATAGTTATTTTAATTACCACAATTTGAGAACTGACAACTTGTTAAAATAAAAATTTTATTATTTTAACTTCTGGGTTTTAGTTTAGAGTGTGTGTTAAAGATTATATTTTAACTAAAATAATGTCTCCTAATTTGAAAAAAATGATTTGCAACATTACTAGGTTAACTATTAAACAAGATAAACTATTAAGCAAGATAAACTATTATTAAATGGATTTTTTTAAAATGTGGAACTAGCTTTTAGTATGGCAATGTTTGATCGAATTTTCGTGTATTGGTGAAACAGCGGTTTTAGAAATTTTTTGAAGGAAAAACAAATTACACTTATCTATTTCTATAATTTGGATTTTTTAAAATTAAATAGATATCTTTCATTGAACAAGAAAGTGAAAGTAAAGTAACATGAGTAAAAATTAAAGTAAATAATGAGATGAAAGTAACATGAGTTTAATCCATGCGTACTTTTATAAATTTTAAAAGAGAAAATATGAATATTCTGAATATACTATATGATTTGCCTACATTATAAATTGGTAAGATAACTTCACTTAATAAATGTTAGTCTTATTTTATGGTGTTTTTGTATAGAATAATACATATTCATACTTTAAAAATGTTACGGATGGCCTTAACAAAATTGATAAATAAATTATAAACTACGATTCAATCAAAGTGAAGTAAACAATTTTAGCTTGCTTCACGACGCCGCCGCATCAAAACATACGGTTTAAAAAAAATTCATCATTTCAACTCCCTTTCCTCGCCCGGTGATACATCATCCACGCAAAACCAAAACATCCCTATATGCAAAAAACAAAAAAAAGAACGCCCGGGAAATCAAGGAATTGTTTCCTCACCCAACTCTCATTCATCTCATCCCCTTATTGATTTTATGCTCTCCGCGAACACCCTCCTCACTTATTACCTGCGCACGCGAACTTAACATTAAATTATAGATTCCCCCGCGGCCGATTCCCGCGTATTTGTAAACGGTTTGACGCTCCGTGAAATCGCAACAAGATGATAATAACGATGATCGTAACAACAACGGGACACGCAACAAAAGGTGGAAGAGGAAAAAAACTACTGCTAACTGAAATGGAAGAGAAGAAAAAGTGGAAGTTTTCTTCATCCTTACAACGCGATTAGTGACTGGAGCTGTCAAGGAATTTCGCCGAGTCCATAATTTTGGGAAGGCTTGTTTCCACCTTGGAGTCGTTTGATAAGTGGGTTACTTTGATGTTCGAGACTAATGGATTTACTGGTTGGTGACTGCATTAATCAGAGGGAATTCTCTCTTGTGTGTGTGGCTTTTTGACTTTTTCTGGGAGATGTGGGCTAGTGACAAAACGGGAGGTTGAATTGAGAACGGAGTACAGCGATGCTATGTGTCACTCAGAATGGGGCAGGTGGCGCAGTGAAGATATCGGGTTGAATGGAACGGTGGATTTGATATCAATTTCAGACAATCATAGTGGTTTGAGCGTTGGAACACTTCGGATTGAACTAACATTTAAGCTTTATGAAAGTGGTATAAGATTGAAAGTAAAAAATATAAGACAAGTGTAGATGTAGATTCTTTTAAGGTCCTTTACCTAGTCGGTAGACACTTCAAGTGCAATAGTTCAATAAGCGGCCTTTAAGACTTAAGAGATGCCTGAAATTGCCTTCTCCGTAGGAACAACATAGGCGTTGTTTGAGAAAATCTTTATTTTCTCAAAACTACGTTCAGTGGACTTATACTACCTTTCATTGTAACCATCTCATTTGATGAGGAAGTTTCGGTTGATATTTCCCTTTAAGAAGTTTAGGAAATTATAAAAATTTAGAACGAAAGCAAAAATGTAATTCTATGTACAGTCGAATCCGCTTAATGTGATCACGGTTAATGTTATCAATCGGATAATGTTATCGAAATTAACAGGTCCCGATCATTCCTATTTAATTTAATATAAAATACATCGTTTAATGTGATCAACTATGAATCATCACTTCGCTTAATATTATCAAAATTTGTCCACATTCCCTTTAAAACGACCGCTTTTGAGTTCAAGTTTCATTTTGAAGGTCGATTTTTCCAAGTAAACATCTGCCCCATGAGAAGCATCTGGCGCTTCTTTTTTCTGAAACTCAGTATGATTAAGAGATAAAGAAAACATTCTGCATTATATTGGAAGAAAACGGTTATGGGGGGTCCGAATCCATTCTTGTGATTGGTTAAAGAAACCACCAAGATCGACACTTTGCAGATGTCTGATAAGAGATTTGAATTTTCCTTGTGTTTAATCGTTTAATGAATAAGTGGTTTATTGGAGAGGAAGAATTAAAATGGAGTGGAAAAAAGAGAGACCTTTCTATACAAATAAACATACAAAGTAAGCGATTATTTTACTTTTATTAACTGAACTACTCTTATATTTCCCCCTTAAATTTTTACCTAGTTTAAAAAGTGTTTTGAATACATTTATTACGATTACATGATTTTGATTTTAATGCAAACAATCTAGTTTCACTGTTAACTGCTTTTGATATGAGATCGCTTATTGTTATCGATCGGATAATGTTATCAGTTTAGTCTCGGACAATTGCGATCACATTAAGCGGACTCGACTGTATATCCACGCTATTTATTAAATAGGTTTTATGGTTTAAAATATTTACATCAATCATGCGTTTATGAATCTTATTTTGCAATGACGTAGAAGAGACAACACAGAAGAATGACTTTTACAAGGTTCCCACTCATTTTCAGAAATAAAATTCCCTGACTTTTCCAGGTCAATTTTTAGGATTTTTTGGTAAAAAAACTAGCAATTCATTGCACTTTTCGGATACTTCTTGGGATTTGGAACATATAATTTTAAATATATTGATTATTTTTTCATTTACTGGGGCCAAAATTGACACGCAAACATTAAAACTTTTCACTTTCCAGGTATTTTTTATGATTTTCCAGGTTTTGGGCCAAAATTAGCAATTTTCCCTGACTTTTTAGGTGAAATTAAAATTCCCTGACTCTTCCAGGTTTTTCAGGTATACCCTGACCCGTGGGAACCCTGCTTTTACTAAGAACGTTACTATGGTTACGTTACTAAGAACGGTTACTATGTAAAACGAATCAATCAATTGTTATAGCGAAAGAAATTCAACAATTTGAATTTTGGGTCTTTTACAAATTCAACGTCACACTCTTTGAGTGAGAAGAAAGTCCTGTATGTGATACACGATGTGACAAAAGAGAGGGAAACGAACACTTTCTGACATCACATTATTAAAATTAGTTATTATTTTACAATAATAAAAAGTTGTGTATAACTCTCCTAAAAACTGCACGACATAATTTGTGAATAGTCCCTTAATAAGGAATACCGAAGCTAATGTTTGAGAGCTCAATGATCCAAACAACTGCAAATCATGAAAATTTGTGATTAAATGTAGAAGTTTGTTTATTTAAAGTATTAAGCAAACTATCAAGAAAACAGTTCGTCTTAAATGCGCAGGAAGGGATAAAAAATCCATCAATTGATCTTAACAAATTGTTTATTGCATTCAGATCTTTTAACCTTTCTGATTAACCAATCAAAACCAGGCGAATTATGAAACAAAAGAAGATACTTATTGTTAATTCAAGTAGGATTTACATACATAAAGCTAAGTCTTCCGATCCAAGACAGTTCATTGAACCACAGAATCCATACAAAATTAAAAGAAACACAAAATCCCGACATGAAAAAAATAACGCAGGAAATCTTTTTACCCAGAGTTACCTCACAAAGGTTGATTAACTCCATTCCTGGCGAACATTTTTCTCACACTAGCGAAACTCATCCTAACGACTAGACTTTGTGTTTGCGAAAGAAAGGACAAGGAGTCTTTGGTTCGCTGTATTTGGAAAGAAAAACAGCAGCAACAAGCGACTGCTGCCAATGCACACAGAGAGGAAAATCGAAACGTAACAAGGTTCACAATCAGTCGAGACACAATTGAAGAAGCCGAGAGAACATGATATTTTTTTATTTAATTCTTTGCTGGTATTCAAAGGATTATTTGCCTTGATACACTGTCTCGGAAGTGTATCGTAATTGGAATAAGTGGGGGAAACGTAAAAATAATAGTGGCTTTTGTTTAAGGAACGAGAGGCACCAGAACTTTTTTTTAAACAAAATTTAAAAAATCGAATATTGTTAGGTTTAATTTTGAAAGTGAGCATTTTTTGAGAGAAATACAATGATTTCATACAGGAGTAAAATAAACATTTAATAGGTTTATCACTGATGCTAAAAAATATTAGAGATATGATGCGATGCACAAATAGTAGCATATGCACCTTTGTTCATATGCTATTATTCCAAACCACTAACCGATTCCAATACCACTAACTTCCAAAAAATGTTTTGAACCAAGTTCCTTTCAAAATTTTGCTTTTGTGTTTATGAAATGATACACCAGAATGCTTTACTACATTTTTACTCCACATAATCCCAAAAAACTTTTTTTAAAGCATTGAATTTGCTAAAACCAATTTTCATTTCAACAATTCTAAGTGGTACGTTCTCATAGTTCACGGATATGTTGTAAGGATCAAAGATAACCCTATGATATGTATAAAAGAGAAATATATAGAATTTGGGATGCAATACCTTTTACAAGCACAAAATTTTATATCCATAAATTAAACACTAAACTTCCTGAAATTTCAGATGGATAAAACACTGAGTTATAAAACAAACTGGAGTGACAACTTCCGATAGCATAACATTCAACCGAACGTGCCTACGCGGAGAGTTACAGGAATTTCCACAACGGGGCAAAACCCACCAATTTCTCCACAAGCTAACATTGTGTGAGTTGGAACTTTTGTGCGTTTAGGGGTTTTATTCAAGATATTATTTTTGCTTAACCCTTTCAATCCTAAGACGCCCGAGATTACCATTTAGGGTTAAGGTGTCTTTTCCTACTAAATCGATGTTTCTCTACAACTTAGTAATTCACTAATTAAGTAAATATCTAATAGTTTTTAAAATAACATTTATAACTCCTAAAATTTCCACTAGAGATTGTTCAAAAATGTTGCATCGAACAGGGCATAGTCGCTTTAATGTACCTAGACCCCACTTTCATGACTATATCTGTAGGGGTTCAAAAGTTAAAGGGTGGGGAACAGACACAAAGTTCTCCAAGCAGACAAAAACTTCGATAAGGTGGGATGCGGTTTCGTCACCCTCACTCGTCACTCCAGTTTGTTTTATAGCTCAGTGGGATAAAATAGAGAAAAGAAAAATTTATCAAATATCCCTTCAATCTCCGTCACAGAAAGTAAAAAAGAGGTTATAAAACAGTTGTCATAAGCTCATTTCTCAACAGAGGATAAAAAAGCAGACGCACACTCGAAATGGAGCAACTCCAGTCAATACACACACAAAAGAGAAAAACCAGCACATTCAGAGAGTCACACACGACCCAGTAAATGAAGAAGCCGAACAGCGAAGTGTTTACAAGCTCCTAATTTCCAAACTCGAACCCAAATGTTTCGTCGCCCAGGCACCAAAACATAAAGCATTCCACGGGAGAGCGAGAGAAACAGAAAGCCTCACCCGGAAATATTTCGGAGTATCTGTGGAGAGGGAACACCTTTCTAAACTTAGACCGCAAAATACACAGCACCGAGGGCACGAAACCGCAGTTCGAGTTTTTCAGAACGTCCTGTCGAGAACGATCATACTTAAAAAACGAGGGACGAGATGGAAGAGAGAGATATGTTGGGAATGGTTGCGGCAAAAACGAAAGCAAGATGTGTGTCTTTTGGCAAAGGGACTTGGGGGGATAGATGGAATTATGTTGAGTGATTTAATAACAAATGGAAGGTACTTCGTTGGAAATGATTGAAAGCAATGCAGCCTTAAATAATTTTCAAAGTTTTATGGCCGGTTCGAGTCGTTTGCAGTCTAACACGCTAGCTTGACAAGATCACAGAGAACCAGAACAGAGCCATAGGCGATAATGGGATACTTTCATCTGACGTCAGGGGTCACATGTTGTGTGGTAGAAACCTATCATGGATCTATCAGAACGTTTGCAGAGCGATCGTATCTCCCAAATTAGGAATTACGCCCTATCCACAAACCAATCAACGCTCTCTTATAATAAATCTCCTACAACAGTTGTCGTCTTCTTCTACAGGTGAAAGTATGCCATTAAAAACACTGGGTATCCCTTGTGATACAGACCCTGGTGGCGTTGGAATCGCATCTACTACTACCGAAAATCATACCTCCCTTGTAAAGTCACGAGAAGCGGAGAAAAATTATCTCAATCCTTGAATCCTCAAAATACCCTTCCGAAAGTTTCAGATTGATTGAACACGTCACATCCAATCACAGCTGTGTACACCAAATTGAACTGCTTACCCCTCTGTCAATCACAGAAAATTGCAGTGATGCCGTTAGCCTGTACCATAAGATGCCATTTAAAAATAACCTTTTCTATGTAACAAGATTATCGATGGGCAGATTTTTCAGAAAACACTTTGTATTTCAGTATTCCAATGCTTTAGGCAACCATCGTCAAAATAGTTCAGTTTCACTAAAATAATTCAGAGATAAAATAATACGAAAAGAACAATTTTTTAAAAATTTTTTCATTAAATGAGTAATCAAAAATAATGAAAATGATAAAAGATTAATCCTCAAATCAACGATCTACTAATTAGTAAAGTATTACAACAGTTTACTAATGTCGAGAAAGAAAAAATATTTCCCCCCAAAAAACAGAGGTTTTCGACACAACGAAGTTCGTCTTAAACCAGTATCCATTTTATATTAACCAATTTCATTGCGCAAATCAAAATTTCTAGCGACAATGCATTTCTTAAAAGACACGGCCATTAGTGGCACAAGCAGTCCCTTGCCTCTTCTTAACGCAAAATTGAAACTTCCTCTTTCCTGCCACCTTTATGATATCGTGTAAAACTTAATTACCTTTCCGAATGAGAGTCCCCCCTTTCCTTTGTCCCTAAACTTGGTCTACCCCTATCTCGTTTCCCTTCAATTACCAAAGGGGACTTTAATCTATGTGATAACATTATCGTCTCTTTTACCTTCCCTCAAATTTCAAAACCTAATATAAAGTTCCCCCCAAGAAGATTTGAGTTCATTAAAATGCCTCGGTCCACCTTGGATTTGGGATTATATTGCACAGTGAGGTTTATTTGCCCATGGATTCTCGGAATCGTTCATTAAAGGAAGGGGAGGGAGGGACATTGAGGTCGGGAATGTAATCAAATAACTTTTCGCTGAGGGATGTGGGACTGAATGAAATATTTTGAGGTGACTGGACAGCTTGAATCACAAGTACCGGGGTTTTGAGTCTCGTGAGATCTTCATCTTAATGATCCCCTGTTAAATGAATATAATGCTTTCTGTACACCCACCAGAAATGGAGGAAACTTCTGAAATGGAGTCTATTGAAAGCTGGCTCTTCACTCTTAAAACGACAGTCTTGAAACTGAGTAAAAAAGTACTCAAACTGGCTCCGATCCAAGTGTACTCAAATTTGAAAACATGAATAAACTCATTTCTGAAAATGTGCATACTCAAAAATGAAACATCTTGAGTTTGAACTCAAAAATGAGCTCATGATGTTTCATTTTTGAGTATGTACATTTTCAGAAATGAGTATATTCCTGTTTTCAAATTTGAGTACATTTGGATCAGTTTGAGTCAGTTTGAGTACTTTTTGAGTCTGTCGTTTTAAGAGTGTTTGAAATAAAAAAAATGGGATACGTTTAATATTGCGTTATTTATCTTCTTTATACACTTACTGACAAAAAAACTGCAGATTAATAGCTTTTATAAGGTAAAAACCAATTTTGAAAGTTAAATAGAATTGGCATAATTTTAGGGGGGGTTTAAATAAAAAAAGTATTAGTTTAAAAGTTTAAAAAGTAAAGTTTTAAAAGTTTTCTTAAAAGCCTATTTTCTCAAAGATGGTAATAGTATAAAAACATTTCATCAGATTAACCAACAAACTAATTGGCACTATACTATCGTACTAAATTACTAACTAAACTTAAAAACTAAATTACACTCGTAATTAAAGTTTTTTCAATATTGTTCATTAGTTTTAAATAGTCAATTTTTGCGTTATCTCGAAAATGACGAGGCAATTACATTATCTTTACTAACCCAAGTTGAAAATGAAAAGTATTTATTATATGTAGCCGGAGAATTGACTTTAAAAAATACAATAAACCAGTTTATAAAACACCCAAAACAAAAGTCAGGAAACTTCTCACTACACTTGAGATAACATATGTGAAGTCTGGAACAGAAGCCAACCAAATTAAGAGCTCAAGCCAAAAATGTAAATTAGAGATCCCCTAAGGACATCTGCGCCATTTGTCAAGAGAAAATAACGCGTCCCGGGCCCCTATCTAGGGACTCCCGCTAAGAACCTCACAGGGACAGAAAAGTCAGAAAATACCGGCAGGCCATTAAGGGGAAAAATAATTTTCACTTAATTTCTCTAAGTACGGCTATAAATATAGAGCGATGACCACGTTAAGTACGAAAAAAGCAACTAACAAACTATTGGAATAAAAAACAGCTCAATTTCCAGTGCAGTTAATCTATAGTTGTACCAAAACTCATCCGACATGCGATGTTTTAATGTTTTCTGAGAAGTCATGTAGAGTCAGGCATGCTGCTGAATTAGATATGTGCATTTCAAATGAACCCTCATAAAATGCCCCTTTTTTCGATAACAGGACTTTTTGATCTTAATGTCCCAAGATAAATCTGGCTTCGAAACAACATTCCGCAGTTGTCCCTTAATTTGCATAACGGGGATTCACTTGATTTATTTTTGAATATTTTTATTTTTCGGAATGGCAACGCGCATGATGTTTATTCCTCATTGTGCAGCGGGGTAATTTATTCCCGGTTTCCCGAATGGCGCCGGAGCTGCCTGATTTATTTTCCCAATTTTTGAAACACATTTTATTGTATTCAATAGGAAGGGAGACAGCTACCCAAGGTTCTAAATCGGAAACAATTTGAAAATCGCAATAAAAAAAGTTTGATGTAATATTTTTATACTCAACTGGTAGACGAGAGTATCGGATTTTTGACAAGTCTTCCCGGATATCCTCAATTTTAGGGAAGACTAGAGGGGTGAACTACCTTTTTATAAGATGGAAATTTGTATTTTAAAGAAAAATACGATTGCATTGAAATGAAAGGTGAATTTCAAATTCACCGAGTTATACAGTAGCATATTTGAATAAATCTTAAACATAAAATGGAATTGAGGGTAACATAACCTCAAATCAATCTATATATTTTCAATTTAATCACGATAATAATCCTGTCACTCAATATCGTACCAGTAGTTACAGACAATATGTATGTAAATAAATTTAATAGCAACACTTTTTGAGAATAGGAACTTGGATAAGAACTGCGGTAGCAAAAGAGCTCACTTATTCACTTTTTTATTATTATATCGTCAGCTTACAGGAAAAGTGGGGCACTAAGCCCTTTTTGGAGAATCTTTTGAAAGCAGTAGAACGTCACCAACAAAAGAGTGAATTCCCAAAATCTCGCCAAACTGAAAAGGGATCAGTGTGGGGGGAATTTCATAATGAAAAAGAAAGCCGTTGAACATCGCCAAAGTTGGCGCGACCTTGTATAGTGTAGTTGAGCTCGAAATGACTTCGTGTCTTTCTCCTTTAAGCCGACGATATACTTTTATGCATCCTAGGGAAGAAACTATACTTGTCAATTCAATGTCAAGAGCCATCTTAATCATGAAAAATCATCTCCATTACTACGTAAACAAAATATAGATACAACATCAAACACCATAACCATTTGACCTTCAACAGATGAATATAGTAGCTAAATTTAAAAAATAAATCCCTAAAATCTCCATGCAACTAAAAGATTTCAAACCGTCAACAATTACTAAACCCTTCTGACAAAAACTTTCCGAGAGAAAACACAAAAAATTTCTTACGCCCTCCCAAAACCCAACACTAACGTTAATTACAATAGAATCTCACATCACGCTGCATCAGATAAAGCAAGCCCAAAGAAAGGTCTGATCGGACTCACTCAGCAAGGTTGTCCAAACACACAAAAGGCAAGACAGGAACTGCGGACCCCTAGGTATTAGGGGGAGTTATTAGTTTTGATCCCAATCAGCTTCTGAAGCAAAGCCCTAAATCACCCGATATATCCCCCAGGAACGGTACTTGAGCTTCACAATTGCTATAATTTCTCCTACTAGAGACAATATTGCTTTCAGAAGTCGCAGTTGACTTGTTCTTATCTGGAAATAAATCCTGGGCCTTGTCTTTTTCGTCCGTGGTCATTCGACGGGCCATTGGGGGTGGTTTGAAGTAATTTGAGGGGGTGATGTACCAACAATAGAGGGGAGTGAGCGAGATAAACGACTTGGGGGGGGGCTTGAAGTGCTGGAAAGGGAAATTTCGCGTAAGGAGATGGGATGTAAGGGGAATTGCTCAGTATTTTCAAATTAAGGCATTGAAAAGCTACAAAAATGGATTTATTATTCAATTTCCCTCTGCTTCGGATGGCATCCTCAGTGCCAAAAAAATCATAACTACTTATAAATAAGTTTTATATTTTATTTGTGAGTAGTTAATGTGTTTTAGCTTCAAAAACAAATTTATAAACATAACAAAACATCCTAACTACTTATAAATAAACCTTATATTTCATTTAAAAGTAGTTAATGATGTTTTTGCTACTGAAGATGCTACCCGAAGCACAGAGGGAGAAACGTATGGATTTATAGTCCAAAAGCTACAGCAATCCCGGAAAATGGAATAATAAATAGTAACTGTTCATAGGTCAGGAAAGCTTTCATTATTTTAATGATGCTTAAAATTCTATAATCTTATATGGTATCATTGAAAAAATTCGATGCCCTGAAATTACTGTATCATTACCCAAATCAAAATACTCCATTCAAATTTAAATGAGGTAGAAAAAAAATAAACTCAAAGTTCTTATTAGTCAGCAACCATATCAGAGTACATTTCATTAAAAGATTTTAAAGGCTGCATCAAACATCTGGCTATTTTACAAACTTCTGATTGTAAATGGAATTTAAAGCTCGAAAACGCAAGTAAAAGTCAGTCAACCTGCATCTATCGAAATATCCTGATTTCCAAATTACCTTTAATTAACCCATGGCAACGTCGCAATTAAAACGATACTCAATCGCCCAACCGCAGTAGCATTAAGCAACTATCTTATCGGCTTTCGCTTGCGGAGTCAACAAAAAGCCCATTCATCTTTACCTGCTTATAAGTCAACGGTATCGAAATAAAAAAAGTACTCTTTGAAAGCGCAAATGAGCTTCGAAAAGGCCCCCGCAGACTTATTTATCCATCAGAGCGTGATAGATAGGAGGAGGTCGGTTTCCCATTCACCCCTTTCCCAAACTTGAAATTCAATTTTTCAGGGGGGGGATAGAGAACTCCCGCCCCCCCTTGAATTAACTTTTTGAAAAGGAGTTTCCAAAACAGTTCGTAAATTCCCCTCTCACACGGCAATTAGCGATGGCGAGTGGCAATGATAAAAACACCCGACACAATATAACGATTCCCCACCAAACTGTAAATCAACGTCGGGCGTAAAAATCGATTCAGCCAATTACAAACAACATTCGAGTTTTGAACTCGAATTCTTTGAAAGGGCGGCCACACCGGGGGGAATTAATGATACCAATTTATTACCCCGTAATTAATACAAAGATTTTGCGGAAGGATGGAAAATGCGTTTTTAGGGTAAAAAAATCCCCAGAAACAATAGAGGGGAACCATCAACAACAACGGAGGAAGAATGATTCATTTTTTACCGGTATATTAATTACCGTTTCGCGGTAATTGGTGAATTAAGGGGATTGGGGACTAGGCCGCCTTTAATTCGGCGGTTTTTTTTCAAAAACATACGCGTGGCTTGCTGTCAACAAGCATTAGCTGGGGTTTTCTTTAAAAACACCAACGGACTGAACAATGCAGAGAGGAAGAGGGGATTTTATCCGAGATAGAACAGGATGTGATAGACGACCATGGCTGGAGAATAATGGTTTCGAGCGGTAATTTTGAGCTCCGTGATGGCAACTATATAAATCAGATCGTCTTTTAAAATTGGTTAAGTTTTTCCCTTTTTTTTAAATCTATGGTGAGAAAATTCGAAGTTGCGAACCCTTTCGAGGAGAAAGAACTATCCGCACATAATGGTTTGGCGAAGTAATTTTACTGTAAGTTTAATGGCTATTGCAAAATGGAGAGAAAATGATGGGTTGATGGGGAAGCGTTGTTTCAAGATTGAAAGGAAAATATTGACAGATGTTTGGTATCGATTCATGGTTTAAGTGCAAGGACCGTTCTCTGATAACATGGGGGAAACGTCGTGCGAAAACAAAGAATTAAATTTCAAACTTCAAGGTACATTTATTCCTGATAACTTGTTCAAGCTAATAGGATTTTTAAATAAGGAAATATAGTATCTGCTTAATTCATTTTTTAATTACATACAACATTGATTAAAATTGCGAAATCTAGAACTTCCTTACAGAAAGCTTTAAAATGACTTCGTAATTTATATATTTTGGATGCATTTTGTCTCACTGAATATGAAGCTATTTATAAATAAAAATAAGGATTGTTAGTAGAGATATATTCTACCTGATACTTTCCCTGTTGCTATGGTGATGGAAGATTCTAGTAGTACATTTAAAGCACCTAAATACCAGTCAAACACTTTTAAAAATTTAACAATAAAGCCATCCAAAATTTAATTTACCCCCCATTAAAAATAATTTCTTTCAAAATTAACGTATTATTTTACGATAAAACTTATAACTTAATTGTATTCTTTTTAAAATTCTATTTTGGAATTTAAATCACAAAACTTTACCTTCATTTTCCAACACTAACTGAACGTTTTCAAAAACGCAAATTGGGGTAGATATATTTAATCTATAAAACTAAATCTGAAGATCCCACACGAATTTATCTGAATAGTTGTCATCTTAAAAAAAAGCCATCACCGAAATAAAACTAGCCTATTCGCGAATAAACATTTCAAGCATTTAGAGAAACCAACATTTCTCAAGCTGTCAAGAGAAAATCCCGAACCACCAGCTTGACCACCAAATAAAAATCCCAACAGAGGCAATCTGGGGAGCAACTTTCCGATACAAAAATCCTCAAAACTACCACTCTAAACTAGCCAATCGCAATAAGGATTTCGAAGAAAAAACCAACAACCATCCTCAAGCATTAGAAAAACAGCCGAGAAATCAAATATTTCGGGCTTATTCCCGCCGCAGCATCAGACAAAAGCGCTCCTCCAGAGTTAGTGGTTTCCTCCTGGAGCACAAGCTGTTGTAGCACCAAACTAAAACCGAAAGATAAAGTTTAGTGCCGGGTTCGCCGGTAACAAACGGGTGAGGGAGGAAAGAACTCTTCCACATAAAGGGATGAGGAGAGGGAGATTTTATTAGAGCCTCTGAGGAGACCTATAAACGCCCGGCAATGAAAGACGCTCTTATTTGGAAGGGGGATCGGAGATATATTGAATTAGGAAAAGATACTCGGGTGGAAACTGAACATAATTAGAGGTGGACTGATACCCGTGAAATTATAAGAGAAAAATGAAAATAGAATTGGCAAAGTCTTTAATTTACCGTCCCGCTTTGTTGGTTTGGCAAGGATTTAGTTTAGAATCGAGATATGAAGGGTTTTCAGTGAGAACTCCAATGTCTCCTACTATAACTCCATTGAAATTAGCCCGTTGCAGCTGAAAATGTCTTATATAGAATTGAAATCTCTTGTCAAACCAAGGGAGGGATACAATGATATGTGAGCAGATTATATCAAAATAAGTTTTACACTAAGGTAGATAATTTTAACCTATGGGGGACTAAATATGAGTGCGCTACGGAAATTTGGTGAGACCGATTAGATGAATCACAGTGAGATATCTCAAAAGAACGTTTTTGATTAGTCCATCAGTCTTGCAGTACTGTCGTACTGCTAAAGATCCGGACTCTAATTCTTAAATTATAATAGTGTAAGGTAGAGTAATACTTTACCACAATTTTTTTCTTTGTTTTGGATGAACTAAATGCTTCACTCACAATGACAGCTATCAACTCAAGTAATGGCCCTGTTTTATTGGTTTGGTATTGCCAAAACTAATAGAAGATAAAATGATTTAGTCATCCAGTCATGTTTAGATTAAAATATAAACCACTCTGTAATTTATACACAGCATGGATAAAATACAACTTATCTCCAATATTTCCATCTCCTACTTCCACCACTCCACTATAAAAACAAGCACATAAAACCTAACTCCACCATAATCTCACATAAAAAAACTCAACTCAAATTATTAATCCCAGTCTTCCCCACCTCAACCCAGGATCCAAACCCCGGAAAATAAATCCACGACGATAACAAGATTTGATACCGAACCAAGGGATCCCTATTTTTTACACTTAAGAAATATTGGGGCGGCTTTCCCCCCAAAAAAGAGACACTTTTCCTCACCTCCTACATCTACCCTTCCCTAGGGGCAAAGACGCAGCTTTTATAGCGAGCATAAGCTTTATCGAAGCGAAAGCAGCTTGCATTACTTAGTTGTTAAGAGCGTACCGGGGTAAGGGACACATTAGATTGGCATATCCCGAAGATGGCCTTTTTGTTCAAGGGCTAAACCGCCTCTTGGTAATATATATAAAAACTTATTTAATCAATCTTACGTTTCTTTTATTCTAATTAAGTTATTTAAGTTGGCCTGTGATCGATAATGGTAGTTACCCAAAGACAATAATGAGAGGCAATTATGGAAGAAGGACAGCAATAAGTATTTACATACTATGTACATTTATTTACAACATTAATTATTAATTATTAAAACATAATTGGATTGAATTACTTAATTCTTGAGTATAAATAAAATTGATTCTAGATTATGTATGCGAGATTCTCGAATAAGTCACAACATGCAGACCACAAAATAATAAAATAATCATGATAATAATTTAAGACTGCATGCATCAATTTTTTAAAATCCCAATATTCAAGACATTAAATATAAATCGATAATATCAACTATCAATCTGATTCATGCACAATTTCATTTCTTAAATTTTATAATAAAACATATTCCTATCATTTATTGATTTAATAAGTTATTAAATTTGAAATGAGGCTGAGACTGAGGACTGGAGAAGGAGGGAAGGACATTTACCTTGTTGCGAGCCTTCAGCTCATGCGTAGAGGTATCAATGCAGTATATCCAATTTGGCACTTCACATTCACATTTACGAGTTCATATTCTTTAATTTTGGTTTGAAAATCACATCACTTAAATACGCTACGATGGCACCCACAGAAGCGATAAGCGTTCTTCAAGTTTCATGCGCCGGCTACGGCGAACATTTTAAACACAGCGCGGTGAACGGGCAGGCCCAGGGGCAGCGGCCCCTGGCCACCGGACCTCTTTCTAGAACTTTTCACAGAATAACTCGGATATTAACTAACTTTTTCTGAATTTTTGATTTTTCCTTTTATGTGGAATTTTATCTTTGGGCGGGTCGACCTTCAACCATTCGTGTGGGGTTCTTATGCCTTGGGTTTGGCCTGGAGCCCCTGAACCAATCTCTGGGCGCTCTCATTCTACCCCTTTCTACCAATAGTGTTTGACTTCAACACCTGGACCCTCTTTGGGAATCTTGGGGTTTTATCCCCCCTTGAATCCCAGGTGTGAATGTAATAATTTTCCCTCGATTGTTGTTGGGCCGCCGACTTGGCACCCACGTTCTAAACCTCTTTTGTCGTTCCCAGACCCCTTCTTATTCTGACGGTCAGCTTGTCTCATAATTTTAATTTAACATAATGTCCGTATCCCTTTCCTGTGTGCCTTTTATCCCATACCGCCTTTCAATATTTTGGTGGGAAAGTGATGCAGGTGGCCGATGGAATTTTATCGATTCCAGCTGGCCAACAAAATTCACCCTACTCCCGCCAAAAAAAAGGTTCTGGCAAAGGCAGAAACTTTTTTTTAGACTTTAATTTAATTTATCTAAGTCCCAACTTCTCCATTCCTAACTCAGTCCGGAAATGATAGAATAAATAAGTAACATGCAAAAATACATTCAACGAAAAAAAAACACTTTGATACATTAAAACTATTTTATTAGTAAATAGAAGTATAAGAAAATATTAGGGATTAAAAGATATCCTGCGATGACTGTCCATCCCTAAGCGTCCCCAGCGATGCACTTTCATCTCAAGACTAAGTTAAATAAAACTAATCCCCTAAAAATTTCGTTTGAAGATTGAATACGAAAAATACAAAAAGTGAATCACTTCCTGTAACATGAGATATGGTTATACACGTAAAAATAAGAAATACATAAATGAAGACATCCTGAAAATCAAATTATCAATAAGTCACATAATTAATAATAAGAAGGATAATTGATGAGTCAATTGTTTGTATGTTCAGTTGCCCTGCTACCTGCTATACTATAGTCCAAAAGTGTGCCCTAGGGAAATGTTCGCAGAAGAATCGTGAGTTCGGGAGTATTCGGGAGGGGTTGTCTCATTGAGTAGGGAACGGTGTCCAGCGGCCTGGGTCGGCTCGCGTCATTGTCCCTTTGTCGAACAAAGTAGATTCCTGCCAGAGGTAAGGTGCCTCTGGCGTAAAGTGGATGAGGAGGAGGGAAATAACCTCCATGCTCCGACCCCTCCGAGCTGGTGGGTGTGCCCCACCGCAATTGTAACGAAGGAACTAAGGAATGATGGCAGGGGACAGCATCCCCCTCGGCACCTTGGTTGGAAGGAGGGGTTCCTCCTTCAAGTTCAGACGAATGCCAATCCTGAACCTTAGCATGTAAAGTTAGTGGCACACTATGTGTAATGGCAGGTGGAATAGTGAGGGAACTCAACTAATTAAAACGCACAAAAATAGCAGGAGCTAAAAGTCTGTCACACTGATCTTGCAAATAACGCTCGTGGCGTATCAGATGCTACTGTCGTTTTAAGAAATACAAAGCAAATGCAATCCCTCCATTCAAACCATCACTCAGTCAAGAAAAATTATAGAAAGTTAATTTAAGTTAAGCCTCATTTAACTTCATCTAAATTGCTAATTATATCTCTAATACTAACTCTAAAGTATGTCAGTATCTAACTTGTATCATGTGGTTATCAATATCAGTGTATTACTCATGCCATTACATCAGTTATTATTCATTTTTACGCAACAATATTTCCTTATACTTAATTCTATCAACTAACATAACAATACAAATTTTTCTTTTAAAATTCAATCCATTTTGTATACAATACGGTATGCTCATGCTGGATTCTCACGGTAATTCCAGTAAAAATCCAATTCCTGCTTAATTTACGATTTCCATCTCTTAAAATATAATTAAGCTTTCTATTCTTATACTTTCAATTTTTTTTCCGCCCCTTGTCTCAATTCACATTTTGTCCGTTTATTTCGAGCTCAACGATCCCTTTTCATTACTATCATCTCTTTTTTTATGCAATTTTACCTTCTGAATTTATCTCAATCTATCGTAAACAAACTCATAGGGACTCTCATTTTTATTTTCGCGACTAACAAGTGTGGAGTGGGATGGGTTACCTGTACCTTTCTAAGTATTTGTGTGTCAATCCCTCTTCTCCATGCATCATTTTGTTTCCGAGGACTGTATATGTCCCGGATGACGCTCCGAGTATTGTTTTGGTCAGACCACCCTCATTGGTGTGGTACTGCCTACTTCTCGATTCTGTGTGTCGCGTATACTGACCCCCTCGTTTTACGATCAATTTATTCGCGCCTACAGTATTCCTTTTGTGTATGGGCGCATTTGGATACCCATTCGACAATATCTCCTTCAGGGGTTTTCTCATTTTCCTTATCCTCAACTCTTACGGGCTTTGCGTGCGGTCCTATCAAAAGGGGTCGTTTTATTATATTTTGGACAATTCTACCCTGTTTCACTGTGGGACATTTTTTATCTCGATTTTCATTTTTTTTTCTTCTACTGAGCATTTAGGATTGAGACTTCAGACGGAACGGACTGTCTACAGTGAGTTTACCCTATCGTTCCAATTTTCGTTTATTATTCCATATTATTTTTCTCTTTCCAGCATTACCGTTTTGGATATCTTAGGGTTCTTTTAACTTTTAATTAGTTCTATATTTTAAGCATTTCAAACATATCCTTTTTTACAATTTTATCTGCTTGTCCATTTTATCCATACATTGCATGCAAAATTTTGAATTGGGAACTTCGTTTTCTCGCGTGAATTATCCTTTTAATTCCATCCTGTGTAACTCGTTTTGATTTGTTTTAACCTATCTTCGTCTGATATCTGTTTTCATTTTTTTAGAGATTATATATTTATACATTACTACTAAGTTTCAAGCTTTGAGAAGTTTATCATTGTATTTGGCAGTTCAATTCGACCTCAAATTCTGGATTATTCAGTTATATTTTATCATCACTCATCTGATTATATGTAAGTAGTTCTTTTTTTCCAATTCTAACATAACACATTTTTTCCTTAATTTTTACATTGTTTTTTTCACATTGCATTATTTACTGTATTACTTATGTTACATATTTTTACACATTTTATGATTTATTTTTTACACAGTACATTTTACATTGTCATTCATATTACTTTTATTAATACCTTGGGTGGGGTTATGAGAAAAATAAACGCCAGCGCTTGTTTACCCACTTTAAATTGTCTCCGCGAAAGACAATTAAAATCCTCCCCAAGTATCTTAAGACAAGTTATTTGGCTAGAGATAGTCTCAAAAAAAAATTTTTTTTTACCTTCGTTTTATTTTACAAAGTTTATATTATTTTACACAATTTATGTTTATATTATTTTACACAATTTATAATTATCATTTAAACTTTATAATTTGACCAAAATTTATGTTTATATATATTTTTATCTATATTTATCATATTAAATTCTCGGTAAACTTGATACTAAGCAAAAAGGTTTTATTATTGTTGTTTCTAAGTTTTGAACTACTTTGCTAATGTGGTAATTTGCCTGATATTTTGTTTTTATTTTATCTTTGGGCGGGTCGACCTTCAACCATTCGTGTGGGGTTCTTATGCCTTGGGTTTGGCCTGGAGCCCCTGAACCAATCTCTGGGCGCTCTCATTCTACCCCTTTCTACCAATAGTGTTTGACTTCAACACCTGAAAACCGCCTAACAAATCAGTTAATCAAAATTATTCACCTATAAAATTATCAAACACCTATCAATTATCAATCGAAATTATTCACTTTCCTATAATAAAATTATTCCACTTTAACTATAACAAATTATAATCTACCCCTTACAGATTTTTATGGTAACACATACAATATAAACAAGCATTTAAATAAATAATGGCATGAAAATGATACTGACAGTTTGATACTCTTTAAAATTTAGTTTAAGAAAGTTTGCTTAAAACCATAAAAATATCTTAAAATCATTCAAAGTCTACTGTCATTTTCCATAACACACTCTCCTAAATTGTCTTATATTTTGTAAACTGAAATCCCCAATCTTCAAAGAAAAATTAGTAAAATTTCAGTTACGTTCGTGAGTGGTCACGGCGCCACTTGTTCAAGGGCTAAACCGCCTCTTGGTAATATATATAAAAACTTATTTAATCAATCTTACGTTTCTTTTATTCTAATTAAGTTATTTAAGTTGGCCTGTGATCGATAATGGTAGTTACCCAAAGACAATAATGAGAGGCAATTATGGAAGAAGGACAGCAATAAGTATTTACATACTATGTACATTTATTTACAACATTAATTATTAATTATTAAAACATAATTGGATTGAATTACTTAATTCTTGAGTATAAATAAAATTGATTCTAGATTATGTATGCGAGATTCTCGAATAAGTCACAACATGCAGACCACAAAATAATAAAATAATCATGATAATAATTTAAGACTGCATGCATCAATTTTTTAAAATCCCAATATTCAAGACATTAAATATAAATCGATAATATCAACTATCAATCTGATTCATGCACAATTTCATTTCTTAAATTTTATAATAAAACATATTCCTATCATTTATTGATTTAATAAGTTATTAAATTTGAAATGAGGCTGAGACTGAGGACTGGAGAAGGAGGGAAGGACATTTACCTTGTTGCGAGCCTTCAGCTCATGCGTAGAGGTATCAATGCAGTATATCCAATTTGGCACTTCACATTCACATTTACGAGTTCATATTCTTTAATTTTGGTTTGAAAATCACATCACTTAAATACGCTACGATGGCACCCACAGAAGCGATAAGCGTTCTTCAAGTTTCATGCGCCGGCTACGGCGAACATTTTAAACACAGCGCGGTGAACGGGCAGGCCCAGGGGCAGCGGCCCCTGGCCACCGGACCTCTTTCTAGAACTTTTCACAGAATAACTCGGATATTAACTAACTTTTTCTGAATTTTTGATTTTTCCTTTTATGTGGAATTTTATCTTTGGGCGGGTCGACCTTCAACCATTCGTGTGGGGTTCTTATGCCTTGGGTTTGGCCTGGAGCCCCTGAACCAATCTCTGGGCGCTCTCATTCTACCCCTTTCTACCAATAGTGTTTGACTTCAACACCTGGACCCTCTTTGGGAATCTTGGGGTTTTATCCCCCCTTGAATCCCAGGTGTGAATGTAATAATTTTCCCTCGATTGTTGTTGGGCCGCCGACTTGGCACCCACGTTCTAAACCTCTTTTGTCGTTCCCAGACCCCTTCTTATTCTGACGGTCAGCTTGTCTCATAATTTTAATTTAACATAATGTCCGTATCCCTTTCCTGTGTGCCTTTTATCCCATACCGCCTTTCAATATTTTGGTGGGAAAGTGATGCAGGTGGCCGATGGAATTTTATCGATTCCAGCTGGCCAACATTTTGAAGAGATGGTAAGTAGACAGGGCGGGTCTTCTTTATTCCTGTGCCGTTAGTGTTTGGGGAAGAAACAGGGTAATTCACTTGGATGGCTCAGAATTAGATGGAAAAGACTTTTGTTCCCAAGAAATAGTCACTTATCCTCGCATGCTTAAGAACAATGATGCTGAGGCTTAGGGCAGTTAGTTCAGATGAGGGAAAAGAATTGGATGCGTTTAAGAAGTAGGTTGCTTGAAATGGGAAGTGTTAAATAAAGCACGTGACTTTTGAGAAGAGTCGACAATTTTATATATTTTAGTAAAACTTCCTATTAATAAGCATATTGAAAAAAGGTTCTCAGTTATCAAAAGACATAACCTAAAATATTGGAGACAAAAAAGAATCACGGTCGCTGATTTCTTTGCATAATGTGAAGTAGGCCATCATAGCATAATTCTATTCTTCATATGATCATTACCTTCAATTTAATGACTTTCTTTTCCAACCATACGTGTATATTTGGAATGTTTTTAAATTTCTCTCCAACCGCAATTGTTATTTCTAGGAAGTTAAAAAAGAAATAGACAGATTCTATTTTTAGGACACCTCTAAGATCTTAGTCGTATCCTGTGTGTATAACTGTTTAACTGCATCTACATGTATGTAAAAACTCCAATTTAGTAACAACACGACAATAAAGTTCACCTAATTCATTTAAAAGATATTCAAATGCACTAGTTGATTTACCTTTACTAATGAGGCCGAACATGGAAGTTAAAAACTTGAAAAATGTTTCCATCGTTTTGCAACTTTGCAATTAGAGATGAAAGAACTTTGTAAGCCCCAATGTAATTAGAACTTTTCAAAGCTATCCTAGAAAATACCGACCCAGAACTGTATTTTAATGAGAGCCTCACATTTTTAAAATGATAACAACCTTTAGCATATGAAAAACAATTTGTGTGTATTCTTCATAACAGAGCTTGAGATTTTGCTTTTAATTAAAACAAGCTGTGTGGCATCATAAATATCTGCTGTTCATTTAGCATAAACGTCTGTGATGTAAAAAGCAAATAAATAAGCCGGCATTAAACACAACAAACTTTTCATTTTAATGAATGAGAGAAGTTAAAGAGGAACAACTAGTTAAAAATAAGGGAAAAGTTATAATAGACACATTCCGAAAGTTATTGAAAACAAAATGAATAAAAGAGACAGTTTTAAATGTACTCCTCACTAATCAAGAAAAATAATTCCTTGGAAAACATTTATGCATTCTGTTACATGTACAGGTTTAATGCTAAATTAAAAGATTCAACTTAAAATTAAAACATGAGTATTTCCATTAATAAAATTGGTATTCATACGTACAGTTCGCATGTTCTCTATTTTAGTCGCAGCCATACCTTCAAAGATATACTATATTACACAAGAATTCTTCTAGAAGTCTGTCAAAGACAGAAAACGAGTTTAAGGAAAGAATAACTCTCGGGAAAATAAAAGAAACATTCCACATTACGACTTTCGATAAATATAAAAAATTATGAACGTTGTCTATCACCACTCGAAGATTACTGAATACGGAACTGAAATCACGATCTTGCATGACCTAACATCATCAGACCGGACTGAGCAAGGCACATAATCTGTTTTTCCGAGAAACTGCAGTTGGAAAAGGATTGTTTTTGCGAAGGAAATGCGAAAGATTCGGAGTTATAACATCGGTTTGATCCAGTAAAAAATATGAGAATCGACGAAAATATCCTTCCATGTTGAGACTGATTTCCAGTAGGGATTCCTTAAGGAATTCCCAAAATGGAAGACGATGTCATAGAGGTGGATCAGACGGTAATGCGATCGTTTTCTAAATGAATCCGGGTTATCGAGTGCACCCAAATAATATGTTCGTTCGTTGACCGAACATCTTGCGGTGGTCATAACATGGAATAGGATGAGTAATGAAATTCCCAGATGTTTTCTATAGGAACAGCAACTACAAAACTCCTAAGCTTGTCTCATGCTAATGTACTCTTCTTTTAGTTTTTGCATCGGAAGACAAAGCAAATTCAAAAGCGTAATAAAATAGTTTTATGTAATGATACTTCTATCTGGATACAAGATATGTTAAAGGATTTTAATTACTGATGCAAGATATATTTTTCAGTAATGAGCAGAAGCTTTTTTTAAGGTGTAAAACCTCTCATTTTGAAAGTATTAAACAACCAAAATTGTATAAAAACGTTAAAAAATTTATACATAATATGGTAGGTTGTGTCTTTTCAAACACATTTTCCACTTTAAACTTTTTTGAAAAGCAAGCATTCTTTAGCAGAAATACCCATAAAAACAGTAAGCGAAAAACCATCTTTGAAATAAGCACCAGCCATTTATTTTTTACAATAATTTAATGTCACACACATAAAAAATTATTACAAAAGCACTTCAATTTATTTTTAAAGAAAGAAATGTGAAAATTAAATAAACTTAGATGATCAAATGAACTTTCACAAAGTTAAAGAAACAAAAGCAATGGGAACAAATCAACCTTCCACAGACTGAACCAATTAAACTTTTCGTGCACACCAAGCATTCCCCTCGAGCAGTCCACCCAAACGGCAGCAATAAATCCCCATAAAAACCCCTCCACACATTCACTTAAACCTAACCCTTTTTAATTCCAAGAGATTCCCTCCCCCCTACCGTAGAAAGAGAGAGAGAGAGATCCCAACCTTCTCCCCCAAAACATTTTTAATATCAAATCTCTTCCAGCAGCCTTCCTTTGAAAAATGCAGATGAAAGACGCCAAGAATTCAAACCAGGAGCAGCGGCAGGAAGTTTTTTCGGAGATCTTCATACTACCGTGTGAAGAAGTCTCTGAAAAGGAAGATGTTCTGAAAGGGTGTTTGCCACTCCTAGAGAATCGCTGAGCCGCGAAATCCCGAAGTAATTGAAGATGGAGGACGTCGGAGTTATCTTCAGGAGCGCTGCTGCTGTAAACTTGTTGACGATTTCCGACCGAAAACGTTCATTAATTGGAGTTGGTATGCAAAACGGAACCGGGCGTGCTCTCTCATTGGGAGGGATTGTAGTACTGTGTGTGTGTTCAAACATATTCAACAAACAGCGGTGTGTGGTTGTTTGCTCTGGGGATGTTTGGGTTTGGCATTGAACGGTGTTTGATGTTAAACCGAATGTGGTTGTGTGCAAGGGAGAGATTTCGCTGTGATCAGAATTAATTTGTTTGTTCTTTAAATGCTGTTTGCTTTTTGATCTGCAGTTAAAAGCCGGAAGGTGAACAGTAGGATATAGGAAGATTGCGGGTCTTACTGTTTATCTGTTAGGTAAATATAATTATTCAAGTACTTTAGTCTACAAATTTACTCTCTATCATTTCAAACTGTTTTTTATTTGCGCGAAAGGAAATGGAAAACCTTTTACACTATACAACTAGTCAATTACTGCCTTTTCAGTTAGAATGTAACTGATAAAATACTTATAAAAAAGAAATTACCAAGAAAATCAAATTTAAGAGCATAATGCAATTTTATTGTTCCTTTTTCATGCTTTTCATATTTGTGATAAGAATTTAAAATAAGTAAGGTAATGAGAAAGATATGTTGCAATATACTAGGTATTTGGTGGCAATTAAAAACTTTTTAAAACTGTTAAAGTTTTTAGAAACCTTTAAATCAAAATGTATTATAAACTATTTTAAATAAGAGTCTTCGCAAAAATAAAAACCTAAGACGTCATATATATGTTACAGGCAAAGTAATTAATTGGGCATTATTATAAATAATGCCCGGGCAATGCGATAAATTCAACGAAACTTATGAATGAAATTCATCACTTTGCCCACTTCCACTCTGGGCATTATTAATAATGCCCGATTTATCACATTGCCCCTAACATATGTACAGCTCCCGCAAAAAACCTTACAGTGGGGTTTGCGGGCGAACCACTTGGGTTAGGAAGACAAAGAGGGGTCGTTTTTCATTAATTAAAGTATTCTTTTACCAAAATCAATTTTCGAGTCCTTAGGGGGTCGTCTTCATATTAAACGAAACACTAACTTTTTTCCCCAATGGGGACCCCCAATTATTATTAGTTTTTCTGAAAGGCCATCCCCCCAAACCCTTTTACCAATTTACTTTTAAAGAGGCAGAAAAAGAAATAATGTGTATATTACCTAAATGTTGCTGATTTACCTTACTATTTTTTATAAGAGAAAGCATTTCACAAACCAACCAGTTTTTCTACCAACTCAGTTTATTTTATTTTCCTTTTACGACTTCAAAACTCTTTCCGTGTACACCTTTGTGAAAGATAGAATTTTTTAGTGATCGGAAGGAAAAAGCAATATCTAGAAGAATTCTTAAGTTTCGAAACTTCAACGCAGTAATTTTTTATAAGGTGCTTCTATCTAGATTAAAACGATGGAATGCAGTGTACCTAACTATTATCTTTGCTTTAGAAAAATAATATGTGACCCCAATTTAGTCTGTACTGAATGATTTTTCTTACTTGAAACGAATCTTTTTAACTCCTTAGATAGTTCTATATTATTTTTTCTCTTTAAAATATTTTTACAGAGTAACGTTTTAAATTTCTTTCGATATAATTTTACCTGAAGTAAAATTTTTTGGAGTTAGTTTGATCAATTAATCATTTCAATTTAAATGTATTAGTATCGTATTACGCACACCCCATCTTTTCTGTGGTATATGTTTTTTTCTAATGATAAAATATTACAATAGAATAAAGAGTAGTAATAAAAATCAAATATAGCTACTAATATTTTACTTGTAGGAACATTAAATTTTTTTGGATTGATGCTTGGGGGCACTTATATTTTGCATACAAGAATTTAGTTGTTCTTCTTGAAATAATTAACACATGTTTTGGAATATCCAAAAAACCATTAGATAAAATATTTGACAATGATGTTAAAAGATAAACAAAATTAGTTCTCTGATAGGCATATCACATTTAGTATGGAAATATGATCCATTTACATTAAGTTACATTACTCTCTGTGTTTTATAATTATTTAAACAAGGTAGCATACTGTCTCAAGAAAGGAAAATCAAACTGATCAAACTGATGAAACTGATTAAAACTACGGTTATAAAGCTATTGCAAAAAAAAGCATTTAAAAATACTTCCACAACTATGAAAACCACCCATAAAAACATTAAATAAAGTACATCTTAACAAAACGTCAAAAGAGCTTGTAAGGATTTACCACCTTGGACCACTCAAAACGAACAGTTGGACCCTTAGCGCGAAACGCTCCACAAAGCCTCCTAACGGAAATCGACTTCTCTCGCCGAATCTCGAATAACTCGAGAAATAGCGTTTTATCCCGAATCAGAGGAGCGCTTGATAAAAGAGTTTATCTCCGTTTGATTCCGTCCCTTTGCATCTCTTTCTTTCCACCTCGATTAGAGGTATTTATTTAAAAGCCCGCGTTTGGATACAGAAAAGTTTACGCCGCGATGGGCGCAGGGTTTCCAAAGCAATTACTGCAATGTGCCGTAGACCAGCAAATATCGTCTTTCCATTGATAAACAATGCCCCAAATTGAATTCGGCCCAGATAAGCCAGGCAGGCGTTATCTTTCTATTGAGTCAATAAGGCCATGCATGAGGTAATATATATCGAAGGTAGGCCTGCCTAGGCCGGATTGTTCAGGTTTGATTCCTTTATATACGAAGCTCCTGTTTTTGTGGAGTTTATTATGGTTGAATGTGTATTTTGTTTACTAAACAAATGGAGATAACAGAATGGTATGCACATGGTTTGGAGTGGGGTTAGTTTTAATATGTTTGCAGGTAATGGCAGAGATGTTTGTTATTTTTCTATATATTCACACACGAAATGGTAAATGTTTTGAAGCATTGCTATTCAAAAACGCCCGCATAGGTAAACATATTTAATAACGTTGTTTGATGTACGAAACTATATCAATTTTAAAGTAATAGTGAATACATACCAGATTCTCAAGATACATACCTACTGAATCCTATAAGGCTGATAAATTTAGAGAGTATATAACTGTAATTTTTTAAAGAACACGAATTGTTTGAGTTAAGTGGGATTTCAAATTTCGTGTAATCAGTAAAAAAAATGACTATTTCAGAAAAACGGACCAAAGAAATTATAGTTTTAAGCAAGGTTGTTAAGTATTTAAATACTTAGTAACGGAAATACTTTTTAAATACTTTGAAAGTATTTAGTTACATCCGTTACTTTTTTAGTATCGAACTGGTATTTAACTACAATAATTTAAAAGTAACTTAAATCTTTGGTACTTAAGTACCTATGGTGTACTTCAGTTATTTTCTAAGCCCAGAATTAAAAAAAACTCAATCCAAACATTGGAGGAGAAAACAAACACATTTTCCTGCTTTCTGCAAAGTCCGAGGCCCGAGGGGAAAAGGCGATTCGAATTCGACCCCTTGCCCCCTCGCAGACGGCGAGTCGGCGGTGGGGCTCGCCACGCTGACAGTCCTCTATGAGAATATTTATAGCCCCCTTGTATTGACGATGATAATTGAAAGTGCCGTCATTTCTCTGGGTGGCCCTGCAGGAGATTGAATAGCCGATAGCCGATATGACACCGTTTTATGGCCACTAATTGGTTAGTAGTTTCTTGTTTTCACTTCCAAAGGAAGGGGGGACATTTTTACCGGTAGATCAAATTTTACGAGAAGTCGTCTTTCAGTCGCTGTTTTGTTGTGCTCTCCGATTTCCTAATTCCTACTCATCAGTCTACTACTATTCGACGCGGCCGTTTTGGGTTTTGGTACATGGACCATGCGGCGCGGTGTTTCGGTGCGGGGTTGATTCGGCTTGAGAAATTAAATAGAACTTTTCAAAATCATCAAAAAACTAGACAAATATTTTCTCTGTCTCGCGCCGAATCGTCCCATTCCGTTCCTGCTCCCTGGATTAACATTGTTTGTTAGAAATATAATGTCCCAAAAAGAGGTAGGGTTTTTTCATAATTTTTTTTAAAAAAGTAATGAGGAGATTGATGATTTATGTTTTCTTTATATTTTTATCTAGATAATTACAATTGATTTTTATATTTTGATATTTGTTTGACATGTAGCTTAAAACTTCTTTCACTTTTGCCCAAAAGAGTTTAAATCCTTCCATTCAATCCTTACATAAGCTTTTCATTCAAGCCTTTTATGTAGTATGTAGTATATTCTTACAAGATTCTATAAAAAAATTCACTTAAAAGTTAATTATAACATTCTTTCTTCCTCACTTTCTTGAAGAAAAACTAAAAGTAATAAAATAGTTACAGACTATATTTAACTTATTTTTCCTTTTTTAAAAATGACCGAAATAATTTTCTGCTAAATATGAATATTCCATTTGAATTGAAAAAGAAGTCAAAATATCAATTAAAAGATTAATTTCAAAAATTTGATAATCGAAGAAATTAAAACATAACTACAAAAGAAGTAAATTCACCTGTTTTTTCCTTAGAAATGACATAAATAATGACACACTAAAATTGGCAAAAATGGGACAAGTAAACTGTAGCAAGTAAACTTCACAAACTTTTAAGTTTTTAAAGTAAAGTAAAAGTAACCTATTTTGAGTTAAATGTAACTTCTTTTTTTAAAAACTTTAGAAATTTACTTTAGCACCTACGTTAACAATTTATAATTAAATTTCCTTTTATTTTTATATTATGGTTTAAATAATTAACTTATTAAGTAGTCGAAAATTAAAAAATTTGGAATATCGGTTGCTTCCACCGTCTTCCAGTTGAGAAAACATCATTCTCTTAAGTTTTAATTTAAGTATTAAAATTTTATTTTATTAAAATCACAGAGAACAGAGCTTACAGAGGTTTCATCGCCATAGACGCTAATGGTAATTTTTTAAACCAATCAAACAATTTGCGGACATAGCTCCGCCTCCTACCGCCGCGTCCCATTTGTCCGCGCCGCGTCTCTCCACCGGGGAAGCTGTCTTCAAATTGATTTCGCTTCTTCTGATTGTCTGCTAGTGAGAATTAAATTAGTGTCCACGGATTGACGAAAAGTGCCTTATGAAACCTCTGTAAGCTCTGTTCTCTGTGATTAAAATTATATTTAAATTTTTTTTAAAATAATTAAAATAAATTTTATTAATTAAAATTAATTTTAAAATGAATTGTATTAGTTTAAATTTTAAATTTATAAATTGATTAAAATATTTAATTTAATTTAATTATTTATTAATTTTTTAATTTATTCGATTAAATTTTATTTTTTAAATAATTTTAATTTTAAAATTTGCGGGTGAAGTAACTGAAGGTAGTCTTAAATACTTTTCATATACTCTATTTGTACTCTATTTAGTTACTTTTTTCGGATATTTGTACTTAATACTTAGTTACTTTTTCTGAAATACTTGTATTTGTACTCAAATACTATTTCAAAGTAACTTTAACAACCTTGGTTTTAAGTGTATCAGAAAAGTTTAATGTTGTTTCGTAATAATAATTTTTATGCTCCGCGGGTACTTAGGGAAGATATGAGTTTGTTCCTTTTGTTAATATTTTGTTCTTGCACTCTCATTTGTATTGTTTTTTGTATTATTAATTAACCCTTTGTGTTGCTAATTGTAATAAATTGTATTGAATCCTTGTAAACGTGCAACCACCAAATGAAATAAACTTTTTCTTTGTTTATGTCTATGTTATGATAATAATTTAGTTAATGATTGCAAACAAATTATAACTTAAAACAAAACTTCTTTAAAAAAAAATATTTGCTGTGTGGTTTAGTACGCAAACTCTTGCTCCTTTCTAACACTTACTTTTTATGTAAATAATGCATCACACACATTTCATCTTACTCTACATCAAAAAGAAATTCCACCCGTTGTTTCTAAACATATTCAAAAAGCTACATAAACGCAGAGATCATGTTCTGAAACCCACTACATATCACCCCCCCTCGCACAAAGGATTTACACCAATCTCTCCAAATAGTCCCGGGGACATCCATGCAATTTAGATACTACCGAAAGCAGACACCTGACATCCCACACAATACACCACCGATGTAATGCTTTGCAGGAAAGCCATCCGATAAGAAGTATTGACAACAAAAATCCTCCTCAAACGCTCTCGAAATTCCCACTTCTGAAATAGACTCGAACACAAAGCTTTTCGCCTACTGGGATCTTCTCCTCCCTCCTATCAGACACCCCTCGCAGACGGTATCGTTCCATGCAAATGCAATTTCCACAAATTCCTTTAAACGGCTGCACACACGGTTTTTCCAATCGATGGGTGCGTTCAACTTATACTCGGTCTTATCTATAGGATAGTGGGGTGAGTCAGGGTTCTGAAGAAGATATTGTAGATTTAAGTCATGCAAGAAGTGATATGCGACCTTTTTTTTGACGGGTTTTAGGTCCAACAAAAATATTATTTTGATCAATAATTGAGTTCGATCAATCAATGATTTTTCAATCATGAACTAATCAAATGATTTAAACAAATAGTTAGCAATACAAAATTTTGAATGCAAGAACTGAATGAATACTGTATAGCTTTAATTTTTTAAAAAGAATATTCGTAATTATAGAATTGAAACAGCAATAAACACACTTTTAATTAGGTGATTTGATATTTTGATGTAAATAAAAAAATTTTGTGAAAGAAAAAAGGCTATTTTCAGTTAACAGTTTAAAGAAGTTATAAGTAAATATTGCGTTTTTTCTGTTTTAAAAAGCATGTTTGTTTTTTATTTAATAAGAAACATATACAAGCATCCAGTTCACAATCTCAAAACACTCTAATATCCAACAGGTAGATTGTGAAATAAATTAAGAAACTAAACAAATTAATTAATAAACAGTCCTTATACTATATTCTCCTACACTTTGACCTAACTGTATGAAGCAAAAAATATGTATGAACTGATAAAATGTCCTTCTTAAATTCAAAATTAGTTTCCTAATTTCAAAATTTTTACATTACCAAGTATGAAATACCAGACACTCCCATACATAAAGCTACATAGAACAACACTTCCTACTCTATATAGTTCCATAGCGAATTAATCATCAGGAATGAATATATTCCTCATTATTGAACCAATACAGCCAAAAAAAGCAGTGACACAACGAATTCAGTATTCCAATCCTCTAGATATGTTTTCACAGAGAAGTCAAGGGGTAATAGCACTATTTCAAATCACATCTGAACGGGTAACAGCATTATTTTTCACATCGCAGACTTACTTCTCTTTCAGACTGAACGACCCGCATCGAAAAGATGATCCGAAATTCAACTCGCTATACGACCGATCGATAGCGTCACAGATGGGGTGGAACCCGAGCCCACGTCCATCAAACGGGGGGTCGCCCAGCCCTCGGACAAGGGAAGGGTGGGATTTTTTGAGGGGGACCGGGCGCTTTGTTTTTGGGGGTGGGGTGTAAGTTGGCGGCGGTTTATTGATGCGGGGGTGGTTGGACACACCTCGATTTGGTTCCCGGTTGAGGGTGTTTGAATATTGAGGGTAGGAGGGTGTTTGAATGGGTCTTTTTTTTATCGGTTTTATCAAAATCGTATCGTATTCAGAGTTCAGTCACCTTGGACTGTTGAATAGACGGGAAGTACTGAAATTTAATAGGGTGGTCTATTATGTAAATGGAAGAATGCAATCATTAATGTTTTTTAAAATAAATATTGGATTACTTTTCATGAAAGGACAATGAAGTACTACATTTGTTAAAAATGAAGATTTTTAGAAGTAGAAGTAGTTTTTAAACAAGCTTTGGAATATTTTCAGCAATTCTTTAGTAAATTCATCTGTTTTTAAAAAATAAACGAACAAAAAAAGAAGAGATAATAACAAAATATTTCACTTATAAAAGACATTTAATGTACAGATAAAAGTTGAAACCGTAAGAAAATGATTTTGTTTTGAAGTCTAAGTAGGAAAAAATTCAAGCATAAGAAGTAATAAATTTTTAACAACCATAAAAATGTTTTAAAACTTAAGAGGTAAGAAACTCAGCAAATAAAAATCCAATACGTTGCAAAATATGAATGAATTTAAAATACAACGATTTTTATTTGCAACTTTAAAACATTAAAATAGACAATTGTTTCGGGGATGCTTGAGATCCCCTTCGTAAGAAACTATTAACTCTTAACTCCGTAAGAATTAAAATAAAAACTATATAATTATGGAGTGTAACCTCGATCACACGAAATCGAAGGGACCCGAAAATAAATTCAAGATATCGAGTTTTAGTGATAAAAAGGTTATTCCAAATATAAAATTAATTATAATTACATTTCGAAGGAGGGTATTTTTTCTATATATATATATAAAGGTTTTCGAGATAACGAGAGTATATTGTAGGTATTTATACCTACAATATACTTAATCAGATCTAACAGTTTTACTTTCAACATCTTAGTTAAAGAATATACCTTCCACTTATATAATGTTCAAAAAATATTCAAATAAAAAATATAAATCATTAAACGCTTGATGAATTGCTTGGGAACAAAGCTTTTACGAGACAATTATCAGCCTCTAATCACAACCCCAATAAAACCCAACCATCATTTAGATAGGTACTGTTTTATTAGGACCCACTCCTCCTACGATGCCAGTCACGTACTGTGATCACGAGATTGACATCACACAATCACAGTCCCCAGAAGAATACCCATCCTTAGTCCACTTAATATCCACAGACTATGTACTCAAGCTCATCAAATCCATTAACCAATACAGTATGCGAGTTCGCAATATCTCCCTTAGATCGCGGCGGCTTGTATATAGATAAGTGTGCACTCCCATAGGCTAACCGAAGGTTATCGAAAAGAGGCTAATATAAATGAAGGGAAATTCCTCTGCATATAAAGCTTGGAGAGGGGAATCATCAGTATGCAGAGGTTCGACGTATGGTTTCATTCAGACCGGATCTAATAAACGAGAGGGACATATGAGCTGGTTAGAATGAAAGTGGTATAAGTCCAATGAACGTAGTTTTGAGTAATTGAAGGTGTTCTCTAACGGCTCCTGTGCTGTTCCTATGGAGAAGGTATTTTTCAGGCATCTCTCACCGGCCAATCATTGATCTTTTGGCTTGGATGATGGTCGTAATAGGTAAATCACCTTAAAAGAAATCCAAATTAATGTTTTTCTTAAATTTTGTATTTTTGGACTTAGGCCACTTTCATCCTGAGCAGTTCATTTGTATAAGGAGTGAAATTGCATTTGGAGGATGTGGATTTGGGTGTATGATGAATGGTACATTATGGAGAACAGTGTGCTTAATATTGTTTGAGAGAGGTTATATTGGTGAGTTTGGTAAACGTTAAATAAATTATATCTCGTTTTCCTTGTGCATTGAGAGTTAAAGTTTAAAATGACCAATGTTTGCCTTGTGTAAGTTTAAAACGTTTATGATCTAATAACTTTGTGATAAATAGAACAAGCGAAGTTAACTTTTTAGTGTACAACTTTTTTTTAAAGTTCTGTTTTTCCCTTCAGCTAATATTCGGCCGTTAGTGGAACACCGGATGAAAAGCAAAACGTGCAAGGAAACGTTTTGAAAACAAAATTTGGTTTTAGTTCTAAATTTTCAACTTATTCCATTGTTTTTGTAAATACAACGAAACATCAGAATGATGGCGAATTGAAATTTAACTATTTAGCAGATTATGATTTCAAGTATCTAACATAATACGTTTAATGAAAAGAGAAAAAAATTAAGCAGTTTTTGGGAAATCCATAAAAAATTATGGGGTTTATAACTAAGTTTAAAAAAATCCATGACGATTCCGGAGTATAATGGACGAATACTTATACATACAGACATTACATACCGATTATACATACCGACAAATATAGATTTGACCTAGAGCTAGAGGGGAGGATTTTTTCCCCATCCATAGGAATACGAAAATGCATTTATACCATCATTTAAATGCATTTCCATATACTTTTGGATGATAAAATTCCCTACCTCTAACTAAGTCAAATCTGTATATTATTCGTCCCTGACTATTCCACTATTCCTGACTCTCAACAATTCCACTAGTCCAGTTCATTCAACCATTAGATAAACACCACACCTTTCCTCAATACATCCTACGCTTCAAAATGTATCAATATCAACGCTACCATGGCTAGACCATATTGGGATTTACCTAGGTGAATAACGGGTTTTTCCCTTCATAACAGGAAAAACTATCGAACCATCAACCTTCGTGACTGAATTCGTTAGTAGTGAATCCAATAAACTCAGGAATTCCCCTCGCACATGGCAGACAAGTTCCCCTGTCTCATCTCCTCCTGAAGACAACAACGACTGTTGCACCCGACGACGAACGACACCTAAACAAGACCGAACCTATTTAAAGCATTTGGTCCTCGGAATTCCGTTCCCTAAGATCGTCTACTAGCTAACAAATCGCTTCGCACCTGGCCCCCAGCAAATTCTCAAAGAGTGGGAGGGGCTCGTGACAGTAATTATAGGGGGCAAAAAGCATGTCGATAAAAATGAAATTCCATCCCTTCCCCCTGCGGAGGTGGCAGACACCAATTTGATTTTTGGTGCGAGACATATATTGCGTTTCTTATATTTGGTATTGAAATGGAGAAGAAGGGTGGCTTTTTACCATAATGTGATAACCGCGCGTTGCGAGGTTCGTTTCTTTTTGAACGGATTATGGGTTTTGAAGTTCCCTTTGATGGGGTGGAATTGGAGGGAATTGGCGTTATTCCCGCGGATATTGTATTTGTCTCCATGGAGAATATTATAATTTGGTGTCATTTTTTATTGCGTCTGGAAGGCGTTTCACTTTTAGATTTCAAGTCACGATAGTGTTGAATGGAAAGTTTAATAATGCTGCGAATTGACGAAAAAAGATTTTTTGAGGCGTGAAACACAATAAATTTTGATACATGAAAGTTTTTTTGTTCAGAAACTTCATTATCGCTACTCCTTTGGAAAATATTTCAATTCAATACTTCTCGTACATTTATTTTATATCGTTACCAATAACTATCGTGTTAAAGGATAGCAATACGAATTGGTTACACAATTTAAACTCAAAACTAGGGCTATCACATCATTCTTAAAAAGCACAGAAAACAACCAAGTGAGCTCTATTACACCGGAGTAAAGAAGAAGCACTAACAAGACTATACTAACAAGACTAAAGAAATAGGAAAAGAAGACGAAGCGACTTTTTAATAGTCAGCAAATGTCTCCATCCAATCAACAAGAACAAGAACAAGTTACACAATTTACAAGTTTGAACTTTATTTTGCAAAAAAATGAAATAAGGGAGTTACAGATAAAATAAGTTATGACACATAAATGACATTATATATGTAAATTGCGTAAGAGAACGGAGTGAATTTCATTTAACAATAAGAAGAAAATATTATTTTTGATAAGGTCATTTTTAAGATTATTATAATGGAATCCAATCATTAAAACTTAATTTTCTCATGTAATTAAATAAAATCCTTTAGTTTTTTAAAGCTATGTAACAAAAGATTATTCTTTAAGAAATGACTACAAACATTTAAGCATATTTACAATGTTTAAGAATGAGGTATTCTCACGTTTTGAGATTAAATTTTATTAAAATAGTAGATAAAAACCATGAAGAATGACGTTTACATCAAGTATTTCCGTAGCCTAGTTTCTGAGATACAAATTTTTGAAATTTCGTTTTTTGTTTGGTAAAACACTTTCGAATCACAAATCATGCGCTGTGAGGTCACATCCAATGGAAGCCCGTTTTCTGAGAACGTGACTTTTCTGACGTTTTGGCAAAAATAAAATTGAATTTTAAACTATTTAAAACACATTTTTGAACTTAAAAATCAGAAATTTGGGAGTTTTAGACCATAATGTATCGAAAAAGTATAAAATCAAGCAAATCCCTCACTCATGCAAATACCTCATTCTAATGGCCGAACAATAGATTTATGTTGGCAAATTTAAATGTTTAGTTTAACAATATCAAGAAAATGATGCGTACAATATAAAAGACCCACTGTACTTATTTTATTTCCAAACGATTTGCTTTTGAAATATAAACTCACAAAACAAGGGGATAAACAAAACCCGTGAAAAATGAGACCCTGAAAAAATCCCTCCGACACCACCGTTCTAAAACTTACAGATGGAAAAGCCGAAGCCGTAAAAAACAGCAGCGGCCGAGAACCCCGAGCAAAGAGGAAGACCGGCTAGCTTTTCATCTCGAAAGGAACGAAACCAGAAAAGGCATTCTCCGAAGAAAAAGGAAATTGCTTCTCTGGAAGTGCACATAAAAAACCCGATGGAATAATAAAACACAATTCCTTTGACACTCGAGATGCGAGGAAGTCCGTGTGGGTGTCGAAACGTGTCGAGAAAAATCATTGTTTCATTTGTCGGCTACTTTTTTTAAAACCAATTGGACCCTTCACGGTTGCTTTTTAATGGTTCCATATCATTTCCTGTTCAACACATCCTTGATTGACGTAATGCCGTGTGTAGAAAAACGGGTTGACACGAGAGCTTCTTCCGTTTCCTTGAGGACTTCGAAATGCCTGTATCTCCCGGACTAAAGCGAGAAACGGGAGATTTCGAGTAAGGACAAAAAGAAAAAGTCGAGTGGAAAAGAGCAGACCAAGTTCACGCATTCCACTTTTTTTATAGGTGTAGATTTAACTTACATAGACACTTCACAATGTTACTGCAGTCTTGAGAAGTGAGATTTCTCAAGAACATCTTCCGAAAGCAGTTAAATTTCTCTAACGAGTTTCCTTTAGTTTTTGTAAGAAAGATGGTTTCCCACACACATCTGAGAAACGCCGTGTGCTAATATCAGAGTCTTAAGGCTGGTTTACATGCAGCGAATAGAGCGAAGAAGCCGGTAAAACGGTTTAAAATTTCCTATAATTTTCTCTCATCCATTTAGAATCCGGACCTGCCATTGGTTCTTAACGCTATGACGTAGTAGTTACACCATCATTCATAGGCATTTAATAGGGAGGTTTTAACTAAAGCCCTTTTGATCCTCTACCTTAAGTAGCGACATCACGCTCAATCGGCTGCCATTTTGGGGAGAACTCACTACTAGTGACGATAAGCTAGACTATCCAGACTAGTAGTGAGTTCTCCCCAAAATGGCGGCCGATTGAGTGTGATGTCGCTACTTAAGGAAGAGATCCAGGGCTTTAGTTTTAACTAGTCGTGACGATCACGTCGTTTGAATCACGGCATGTAATTCCGCTCTTATGGTTCAGTTTATTGAGGCACTGAATAACAGCTTTTCTCCGAGAAAAAGATGAAACGTTTCCAAAAGGGGAGGGCCCGAAGTATGGAAGTTAATAACAGAACTTGGGAACTACTTAAAAGAGTTCACGAGTTAATCTATTCCTTACAAGAGGATTTGTGGAAATTCTTTAGGAAACTTGCAGAAATTTCAGCGAAACAGAGATAATATTGAACTCAGTAACTAACTTTATTTGTAATTGCCAGGGTTGGAAAGGATATTTCACGAAATCGAGTTTTACACGGAGAGCATACTTTCGTTTTTATGATGAACGGATGATAACTAAGGAACACCTTTCATTGCATATTAATTGCATATATGAATTTAGATTAGCATAAAGGAATAATGACAAAACGAGTTCCTGTAAGGTATCATCAATCTTGGAAAGACCATCCAAAACAAGAAAAGTGTGTAAAAACATAATTAGAATTGATAATCTTACACTGCAATATTTATGTGAGATAATATGTATTAGATTCCTCGTATATAACGAGAAATATCTGTAATAAATAGGCTTTTAGTTAATTTCTAAAATAACAGCTTTTAATATAAATCTATTGTTTGATAATCTGGTTTTATTACACTGATTTGAATTTTAATCAGCATTATTTATTAAATACGTTTTTGCTTTTCTGACGAATTACTTTCTGCTGTTTGCGAAGTTATACATAGTTAACATTAGACCAAGACATAGATGCATTAGAATAGTATATTTTTAGGTAAAATTTTAAGAACAAACCCTTTTATGGTATCAGTGCACAATAACTCCTTAGTATTTAGGGAAAGTATAGTTGTACCATGCTAAAAAGTAAAATTTCATAGAGATCCAACTTTTGAAATCTTTTAATGAATAATAAAAATAAAGGAAGGATATTTCCCACTAGCTTTTCAAAGGTTATTTATGCACCTAAGGAAAAAACGTCTTCTCAGAGGCACTGGTGTAAGATTACACCCACATTTAAAACACTAATTCATATACAAAGAATCCTCTGGATAAGCATCTCAAAAAACTGTATCCCGTCAAACCTGAAAAAATACCGGCACCAACAAGACCGATCTTCAGTAAGATCTTCTTGAGATCGCAAATTCCACCAACCTTGACTCTTAAGTGCAGGTAAAATATACGATTCTGATTCTTATCTTCAATGCAAAAAATGGAATCCTAAGGCAGGGCATGGTTTAAAGTGAAACCATCTTCAGATCTCAACCTGAGACTTTTCTCCGGCCTACCAACTATGCATCTTCTCTCTATCTCTTTGAAGGAAAAACACACCTACGCACAATTTCTCATGATGTATCGAAGTAATCTGATTTCTTCAACGAAAAAGAGGGTACAGAGATTGAATAAATCATCCTTCTTTGCCAAGAACCAAAATTTTTACATTTTATTAAAATTCCTTAAAGTTAAATCATAAAAAATTTAAACAAAAGTTACTAAACATTTACCATTAAGTTACACGAACATTTTACCATGGGAAAACGTGCGTTTAAAATTTTTTAGAATACGATAAAATAAATAGTATTTTAGAAAACATATTTAAAAAAATTGAGTACTCTAATGAATTAAATTAGGTATACATAACAGTAAACTATTTGAAACAGTAAACTATTTTTATACATTATCTGACTGATCTTATTCGTCAATCAATACTCAATGTGCCCCTAACTGAAAGCATTAAACAATTTTTTTTCAGATAATTCGAGCCTGTCATAACGAGCGTTTCCGACTAAAATAACAATTATTTAAAATCATAATCCCAATTATTTCATAATTAAAAAGCTTCTAGCAGAAAATGCAGAGATTATTTCAAAAGAATAATTTTAAAAATATGAAACTTTTGTACACCTGAAAACGGAAAATACCATCATCACCGGTATAGCACCAGGGAAATACAAATTCAGAACACCAGAAAAAAATCGATTATATTCAGGTATCGAAATCCAATTATCTCTAATAACACACACGCAACCATCCCGCGAAATAGGTAAATCCACACACTCGTGAACACTACCGAAAAAAAACCGCGCACACAACCCTCGTGGCACACTGCCACTGCGGATCCCAGCAGTGTCTTTCTTTTATCACACCTACACATGGGGTGTAAAAAATATGACTGAAGGTAAGAGAGTACCGGCGGAAGGATGTGACAGAGAGGAATAAAAAGGGAAGGAGGCTCGTGACAGAGTGATGGTAAGGGAAACCCCTACTCCCCCCAGGGGTACATCTATCTTGGGTGGATACTCCGTAAAAAGAGGGGCGGCGGAGAAGATATGGAACCGCCTTTTCACGAGATAGAAAGTAGAGGAAGGTTGGGATTTGATTAGAATAGAAGACGTCGAAATTTTTCTTTATTTACGTATGGATAAGTAGGGGTTAAGAAAAAGTAACTTTTATTTATGTTTTTCGTGTGAAATGTTATACAATTCATATGCCAGGTTGTAGAAAACCATTGCTTTTTCAGGCAAATATTGGTTGTAGTGGTTATTACTTTTGGTTAGGAGACATTATGTGATTTGGCACTGAGGAACCAAATGCACAAGAAATGTAACTGTTTTGTTTTTGAGAATATGGTAAGCTTGTGGAATTATGAATAGGCTTTGTACTTGGTTCAATGTTTAGTAGCTACGAAAAAAATATAGATTTTGAAAAATATGTGGTTTTTTAAAGAATTCCCTGCTGGTGCTTGTAAATTGATTTAAATGCAAATTTTAATTTAATTCTTGTATTAACAATATATACCTAGTTATTTAAGATTATTTTTGGCAGGAATGATGTAAAATTTTTGTATAGCTCATAATACACATAAAAACATTGATTGAATAGATGAGAAGGGAAACGGAAAGATTAAAAAAATCAAGCTTAATAATACGATGGATGAAAAACGATATATTTTATGATGAATAATTTTAATAATGAAAATCCGTATAAAATTAGTTTTGCCTAATATTTAATGAATAGATAGAAAGAGATATTGTTTAAATAATATGCATGCGATCATAGTCAGAGGGCCAAGTTGAAAAGTGCGAATTGCGTTTTTGATGGTCTCAGATGACATAGTTCATAGTGTATATTTCAAAACCGGTTGATGCCACTCTGCAAATGTTAGCATTTTTAAAAAATCAAGATTTTATAAAATGTCCAAACAAATTTCAAAAAATTAAATTATAGTAATCGAGACTTATGATGCACAGTTACATAGGCTATTTTCAGTGCTGAATACAGATATTCCATTAGAATTTTAAAAAATTTGAAATATCAGTTTTAAAAAATTATTTTAAAAAGTTGGATAATTGAAAAAATTAATAAAAAATTAAAAAATCTAGATTTAAAAAAAGGTTAACATGTGCAGAGTAGCTCTACACAATTAACTCTATCAGAAACCATCAAAAAGTTTTGATTACGCGATGGCGAGGTTAACCCCTTTTTTGCCATTTGACACCCTGACATAAATAGTTTTTGTACATATTACTACTATCTACAGTAAATTAAAATGGTCTGTGAGGAACAGCAGTTTAACCAAAGGAGTATTCTTGTATTTATTTATCTAGAAGCCACAGTTAAAGAAAATTATTTTCAATATTCATAATTATGCAAATAAGTATCATTAGTTTTAAGTTAAATGTGAATACCACTTTTTATCCAAATTTTGTTCACATTGAAGTGCATTTCAAAAACTATTTGATGCAAATTCATTAACATACAAACTCATCATTACATCGTTACGAAAATTAGCTTTATCAGTTTAAGAGAGAAATTTTTCTTTTTAAAATTAGTCTAGCGAAGTTTTTCTCATTTTTCAAAGAATTAGTTACCATTAATCTTGGTGATTTCATTGAAAATCCAATTATATTTCGATTTGCCACTTTCTTTTGAGCTGACCTTAATTACAATGATGCGACTTTTAATTATTATTGAGCATTGAAACTGGCTTTGTTTGAGGAACTCATTAGCGATAGAAAATAATAATTGGAAATTTTCCGTTTTTAGAAAAGTAGCAAAGTTAAGCTTCGTTGCTTTTTAAGAATAGAAACCTAATTGGAAAATATCGCAAAAAAATTGTATTAAAAACATATCTGAAAATATTCCAACATTAAAAATTATATAAACACAGACAAGGATTTGAAGCTTGCTTGAAAGTTTTATAAAAGTAATAGATAATGACTTTTTTAATGTTCCCTGGGCATTTATAATGATTTTAGGGTAAATTACTATGATATAAATATAGAATAAGTGTATAATGCCCAGGAACACTAAGAAAAAAGTTAGTATCTATTATTTTTTTATAACTTTTAAACAGGCCTACCACCCTTGTCTGTTTTAATCCTGTCATTCAAGATCAAAACCAAAATGAATTTGATGCATTTTGTGGTTTTGATCTTGATTAATATTAAAATATTTTTAGAAGACAATCGTGGTAAGGAAATAAGGTTAACCACGAAAATTTAATATAATTACAATTATTATTAAAAATTACTTGCTGTTACAACATTAATTTCCTAGAAAGATCCTTCTCTTTAATCCTTTTAGTCCTAATATTATATATTATAATAGGATTCAATATAAATCTCGGGCGGCTAAGGATTGAAAAGGTTTATGTTAACTGTTAAGAGAGGGAATTTGGCGGCGTTAAAAAATTATAATGCTAGGTATTGGGAGGAACCTTATATATTTAGAGGGAATCTTGGATATTAAACTTTTGATATTAGAGGAACCCAGTTTATGCAGAATGAGGCCCAAATACTTAAAATAAATATAGAATGTTAGGGATAGAATGTTATTTTCAGATATAAAACGAAGCAATTAAATAACTTATTAAACCAAACTTTTGCCAATTTGTTCCTTGATTATTACCTATTACACAGGTCTGCAAAAAAAAACTTTTTTCGAGCTGTTTTGGATATTTCACCTGAACTTTGTTATTTTTGGTGCGCTGAATCCAAAAATGACCTCCATTTTGTCCTGGGACGTCACGTTTTTTGACAATTCAGATTTTTAGGTTTTATTGGGAAATGCCTTAAAATTTTGTTAAATTAACTTTTTATACTAAATTTTTTATTTAAATTTTTTCCACCAAATCTTTTTTTATGTTTTTTGATGTGCTGAATCTAAAACTGACCTCCGTTTTGTCATAAGACTTCACCTTTTTTCACAATTTGAGTAAACATGTCAATTTTTTAAGAAAATAAAAGTAAATATTTAAAAAAATTATTTTTCGACTCAAACTTTATTTGAAAACAATTTTTTATGATTTTTGGTGAGCTGAATCCAAAAAAATTACTCTTTTGATTTTTAAGACACCACATTTTGTAACAAATTGAGCAAATATAGCAACATTTCACATAAAATGTAAGTATACTTAAGAAGTAGATTTTTTAATCCAAATTTATTTTTAAGGTTGTTAGTTTTAAGGTTTTTTTGTGCCCTGTGTTCAAAAATGGTCTCTGTTTTGCCATAGAATGTCATGTTTCCTGACAATTTAGGTAAAATTGTAAAATAAGTCATTATTTCAATTTTCATGAAAATAGGTTCATAAAATAAAATTATTGTTACATATTCTTCATGAAAATTATTATATAACTAAAATAAACTTATTTACACAATCTAAAACCAATTTTTCCTCCTCATGAAACTCCCCTTGGTACCTTTACCCTTGTGAGTAGCAAAAATAACGTTTCTTTGAACTATACAACAAAAATCCTTCATTATTCCCGATTAAATCTTCCCTAATATTTTCTTTCCATCTCTATAATGTCCTGATGAGATAGTTTACTATGTGCACCATTCACAGCTCCTAATTTTTAAAACTAAAGGAGCTAGAAATGCACAAAAACTATGAAAAATGGGCAAATTCGAATATAATTTTGCAATTTGTGAAAAATCCTGACGTATAGGATTTTTTTCAATATTTTTTTCGTTATCAGCACACCAAAATACATAGGAAATCGCTAAAATTATTCAAACAGCTTTTTCATTGCAGACCTGTGTTATTAAATATATTTTTTTTTATTTTTTATTCATTATTAAATTCTTTAATTCTCGGTTATGTATAATATGCGTATTATATATGTATTAAATTATTTATGTTTTTTTATTTATATGTACTAGGGAGCTACCGCCCCCTGCTCGCTATCGCTCGCCAACCCCCGTTAACTGCTGACGCAGGGCCTTTCGGATCGCTTCGCAATCCCCACAAAACCCTGCTCACTAAAATTATTTATTTATAAAACATTCGTTATAACAATTAGTAGAAAAAACTTCAACCAACTTTCTTGAAGCACACTCTCTTAAAAGTTAGAATATTTATTGGTTAAATTATCAATAATTTAATCAGCACGTTTTCCTTGAAAATATCCATCAAGTCTGCTCGTGCTATTGTTATTCAATATTTACAAAAACGTTCAGCAATGAATCTGTTAAATTTAATATAGTACCTAGTAACTCGTCAAAATATCTAGTGTTTTATCATTCAAGTTTTAGTTTTAAAACAGACTTTTTAAACAATACTATTTAAGCTATTAAAAATGATAAGAGACAAAATCTACATTGCACTCAATGTTTACAAACAATTAATTTTGGTGTGTGAAATTCTATACTTGAATAGTAGATCTGTGAGTTTCTGGAAAACTCTTATCAGTCTTTTAAAAATATTTTATTTAGAAAGTACATATTTTGAAGCGCATTTTCAAAGCGTGAAAGGAATTATTTTCATCGTTAATGAGTAGCGTCGGTTGGTCATTGTGATTGGAGGTATAATAAATTGTACGACAGTTTCTTGCTGTTAACTGCAACCTTATCCGTAATCCAGAAAAATGGAAATATCTTAGAATTGAGAATTTTTTTAGAAATTCTAAAGGCACTTTGCACATCCTCAAAAGAATCCGAACAGTTTGATACCAAAAACATGTTATACGGATCAGTAATTAAAAAGCCTTTCTCTGGAAACCATTTACAAAAACTTTTTTTTAGAATAGAGAGATATATATTTTTGAAATTAAGAATTATGCCTTATTATTATATTTTATTTTTATTTTTTTTAGTGTATACTCCTTTATAGTGGTTTTTTGTGTAATCGTTTAATTTCTTGTTAAATTTTATTTATTGTATTAATTGAACTTAATTTATCAGTCGCCAGAACGGGATATAGTCCCCTTGGTAATGAATATTTTATTAACTTTATGTATGTCAATAAAAGTTCCAAGTTATTATATTCCAAGCTATACTTTCAGAGATAGATAGTTTCAATTTGTTTTTGTAAGAAGAGGGTGCCGAGGAGGCAGGGGGAATGCATATTGCCTCAAACCATGTCTAATCACACCAACACAAACATTCAAAGAACGTTTCCCCATCCATAACGGTATTTTTCCACCCATAACCTTTGATTTACTCGCAGCAGCGGCGGTTCCCTTTAGCGGCATAAAAATCGCACCTAATTCATCCCGAAATGAATGAAGGGATCGTGCCACCACTCCACAACCGCTCCATTCACAAACCATCTAATTTTAGAAAATGGAGGAATGTCCCATTATCCAAAGGGGGGTTTTATGTCACGCAGTGTCGAAACGGAAGTGGCCCGCCTCCCTCTATGCGAATTTACTGCGGAAGTTAGCCTCCAATTTAGCATCGGTTGCAGGCGCAGACAGCTGTTTATATCTGTATATGAAGCATTACACCTGTTTTTTTGGCGCAAACTTCGCGGCTATTTGGTGCAGGAATGTGTGGCGGCTGAGGCGCCTCAGTTTGAGGAGTTCAAGCTTGTTTGGGAGCTTATTTGGGGGAGGGAGGATACATGCTGCTGCTGGGATGGTGTACTTTTGGTTGGGTAAACTAAGTGAAGTGGGAAAGGGACCGACGATGGGGAATGAGAAACGGATCTAATCGTAGAGAGAAGTGTTTTCTTAAGGAAGTTGTTCCCTCAAGTTTCTGGGAAGCGGTTCAATCCGAATTTGAAATCGATTTTGGGAATCAACACGAAGTTGGATCGAGTAGTTTCATCTTTCTCCACCACCGTAAACGATAGATGAAGAGAGTAATGGTGTTAGAAGTCTCTAAAAAGGATTTTACGGATAATTCTATTTCTCTGAAAAGGTTAATCTTTTCAGTGAATTGATATTTGTAGGTTGAAACCAGTTTTAGTGTTTCAGCTTTGACTTAAAACATTCAAAGAAAGAGGGATCAAGTTCCAAACAACTTATAGTTTTGAAACTTAAATTGGAATGAAATAGCCGAAATATTATTAACTTTAATAAAATATTTTGAAAACGTATGGTAACGTTGCAATCTAAAATAAGTAAAAAGGCAACGTTTATACTATGCACATATTTATTTGAACTTAAAAAACGATTCATACGATCGTTTCGGGGATGCCTGGATCCCCCTCGTCAGTGAAAGATGACAAATGAAATTCAAATAAATACGTGCCTAGTATAAACGTTGCCTTTTTACTTATTTAAACCTTTTTGCAAAGTAAACTTTTAATCAACGTTGCAACCTGTTTGCTTTCTGCCTACACAGACAATTCTATACTTTCCTCTCTCGATTTCAGAAGTGCTTAAGGCTATGGTACACACCAAAAACTAAAACTTTTTTGTAATTCTTAACCTACATTCTTAAAATTTTCAGTGTTTGTTTATAAGCATGATCAAACACCCCACACAAATTTTCAAATAAAAAACTTGGTTAGTTTTTTTTAAATTTAAATTGTAAACAAAAATTAACTAAATTTCAAAATGTTCCATGCGGCTTCAGTTTAACCTGACAATTTCAAAACTTCCCTAAAATATCCTTCTTTAGTGTAAAATTAGATTCTTGTAAAAATCAGTTGTGTAAAAAAATATCCGTCAAAATAAATGAAATTTTTACAATTCTTACAATATTTTCAACAAAAAAATTGCGTAAATGGCCATACTTTTTAAAATATATTTTATGTCATTCCCAATTATACAAGAACTTATAAACCATTAACTATTTATATCAAATCAAGTAAAATTTTGAAAAATTTTTAAAAACTAAGCCGCATGGAACATTTTAAAATTTAGTTAATTTTTTCTTTAAATTTAAATTTTAAAAAAACTAACCAATTTTTTTATTTGAAAATTTGTGAGTGGTGTTTGATCATGTTTATAAACAAACTCTGAAAATTTTAAGAGTGTAGGTTTAGAATTACAAAAAAAAATTTAGTTTTAGTTTTTGGTGTGTACCATAGCCTTAACTCTAAAATATTACAAATACTGAAGTCCATTCAACAGTTCGCACTTGTACTTCTTAATTTCCTCATTTAGCTTCAAAACAGAAACTACACCGACGAGCTTGAAACTAAATTGATCTTTTGCTTCTTCGCAACAAGGGTATACTTGCAGAAAAACGGATTTACAGGCGTAGACCTCAAAACCTAATACTCGACCTAAGTGTCATCGACGAGTCATCTTAGCGTGCTATTCAAGTGAAGTGTTATTAACTTTTTAATCATTACAAATTATAGAGGATTGCTTGATAACGTATTAATTCGATACTTGAAATTCAAGACATTCATTTCCCAAGTGACGATTAAAAACATTCTTTGCTGTAAAATTATATGCTTTGATGTTATTTAAAAGAAAGGTTTCTTCTCTTAATCACACATCCCAATTAACAACACTTAAAAATAAGGATAATTTTTATCAGGCTTAAAAATTAGCAATCTATAATTCCTGGACTAGTATTAGGCGGCAATTTTTTAATTTTGTTAAATGTCATCAAGTAGTAATAATAAGTAACTTTAAAGGTTGAGCATAATAAATTTAACAAGAATAGATAACTTTCCATCTGAAAAGAATTTCCTACTATCTCATTATGCATATGCCAATTAAAAATAAATTAAACTTTTGAAGACTTTTTCGTAAACCCTGCTCACTAATTCAAAGCACATGATATAACTTCAATTCTCCTGCAATAACAAACCTACCAAACAATTACCGCAAAACAATTTAAACTGACGTATAGCTTTCATTATCCTACTCAAGCTTAAACAAAACAATTATTTCCATTTCATTTCTCTTTCTCCTGAAACTCAAGTGCTTAATAAATTACATGCATGTCACTACCACAATCGAGGTCCGCAAAAGCATTTCGAAGAGGACGAGGACGGCGGGAATACGTTGCTCTCTTTTCAACAGAGGGTAAGGAATCCCGAAGGAGGGAGCGAAAAGAGATTTTTCATGAAGAAATGGGGTAAGGGAGTGGGACAGCGAAAACGCAAATATCAAGTTTCGCAAAATTTATGAGTATAATAACGGAATCGGAATGGAAAATAGATACTGGAAACTGTTTTCGAGTGCGTCTGGTTTGGAGAGAAAAATTGCAATTAGGGTTGCAGTTATCTAATACCGCCAACCTGGCGTGAAACTGAAAGTATGACGCTCTGCAGCAGTGTTACTTCCAAGAATATTAATTAAAATGATATTTTTATTCTCTTTAAAATCAGTAAAAGCAATGATTCTTAATATTCTTTAAAATAAGAATTCTTACATTATTTTAATAATAGATCGCCGAGTAGTATGGGAAATAATTCATGAAAATTAACGAAGTACTCCATAGACTTTCGGTCAAAGTAAAATGTCGCTCCGGTTGAGCTCGTCCATATATAATTCGATCCTAAAACAGAAGCTAATTGTTAATGCTGGAATAAGACATTTGTAAAAGAAAAAAAACATTGTGCTTTGTATTAAATTTCTGTACAAACATATCAATGAAAGCTATTGAATTTTTTTATTTTAAAATAAATTTAGTTTGTTTTCAAATAATTATTAAAGTTATAATTAAAGTTAATAATTTTTAATATGTAGATAAGGTTTTTCACATTTTAGGTTTTTTTTCTGGCAAGAGTGAATAATAACTAGAAAAATTCCATGGAATACAAACCTTTTCAAATATGCTTCATGATGATAAAACTCCTTTAATTTTTTTCCACTGAAACTAGGCTATTATTTTAACAGCATGTAATTAGTTAAACTGCCCTTAAATTTGAAAGAGTTTCTCTGAGAAAAATATGATAAAAAGGAATAAACGAGATAAACATTTCGAAGTCCCTAAAAATTCAGAAACATTGTGCACACTCACGCGAAAAAAATCCTAAAAAACCGTTAAGTAGCAAACGAAGCGAGATCAAAGATAGATCCACCGCCAAATATAGAGATGATTCTAAGCAAAAAAACGCCTCAGAGATCATTTTCCGCACAAGTAATGAATTAGAAACGAATCGTTGAGCAGAGCATAGGGATGGATGGACAACTGAACGAATCGGATTGAAAACGCAATTGAACTAGGGAAAAATGACTGCAGATACTAACTTATCAGCGGTTAAATAAAAAACCCAACATCATATGGAACCGAAAAATAAATTCGTTTCAGTTTAGGAAAAAAAGGAACTTGACCGAAAACTCCAAGGGTTGCCATTGTTTACGAAATGCCTTTGCCGATACTTTTTTCTATCATAAACGATAAAAATTGCCCATTTTCTCAACGAGAAATCTTTTATAGTCTATAAATTACATTTGAGTGAGAAGCTCTGAGGAAGCTGTTCTTCTTTTCTCGACGAGATCGATGCGCGGAACATTCGGAGAAAGTGTTTTTCGATACGCTCCTCTCGTACGCGATACATCATCTCTAAAGGCAGTTGTTTGGGATGAGAGAACATAGCGGGGGCCTATTTAAAATTCAAAACCCATTTGGATAGCTATGATAACTTGCTGGGAATAACGTTACGCAAATTTCTCTCGCGCGACTGGAACAGCTTGAGTTTTGGAGAGACGAGAAGCGATATTCTTAGCGTTTTGTTTGATTTAAATGCAGGTTTTATAGCTAGGGACGGAAAGGCCTGAGGCTTTAATAGGTTTTTGAAAGGAAAGCTGATGGAAAATATTTCCTATTATCTATTCAGAGTTATTCTAGTTTTGTATAAACATGTTTGTTTAAATATACGTCCTTCTCGTTTATTGAGAGGCATTCATATCTTATATTTTTGATATCATCCATAGAATATTTGTATTATATATATCTGATTTTTAATTGCATGTAAATGAAAATCTAAAGCTTGAAACTAAGCACGTTAGAGCTTAGTGTTTATTCAAGTACACTTTACAATTTTAATACGGATGAAGGTTGAACGAAATATCTCATTCACCAATCTTTTGAACGGGCCCATTTTCAAAAATGATGAGGCTTGGATATATAATAGTAAAAAAAATGATTTTGTAAACGAGAAGGAATATTATTATACTTTTTAATCACAAAATGCTATTTTCTTTTTTGTGTACCAAGTAATAAGGGTTGTATAACGAAAAACACTTACAGACAGGGTTTCTAACGAGAGTATTTAAATTTTTTCGCAACTAGAATACTATTATAAGATTTACACATTCATTGAGACTCTTTGGGGACATCCATAAATTACGTGAGGTCAAAAAGGGGGGAGGGGTTTGGAAAAATCTCACCAAGGGGGGAGGGGGGTCGATTAAAATCTCACGTCAACTTTTTAAGTTAGAAATTAAAAGATTTTTTTTAAGTTTGAGAAAGGAATAATACCCACAGATAAGATACTGTGGTGATTTTTAGGCGGAATAATGTCCTTTTCCCCCACATCATTAATAATGGAAAAGTTTTAGGTGCTGTGAAGCACAAAATGCAAACGAATAGGATGGAAAATTATTTTTAAAGGTTGTAGGTAAATATCACGTGGGGGGGTCCAGCAAAATCTCACTTAATCTCACCAAGGGGGGAGGGGGGTCCAGATTTTGGAAAAAACACCTCATGTAATTTATGGATGTCCCCTTTTAAGCATTTTCATATGAAAATTTTCAAGATTTTAATCCTTCCTTTTTATTACGAAAAGTACAAAAAATATGTTTAAGTAAAATACCTAATTTAAATTTATAACGCTATAATGATATTATAATAAAATTGTTCATTTTAAAGTTTTAACACTTAATGCAGATACAAAATGGTCGTTTCAGTGCACTCGACAACATGTGGTAAAAAATCGGGATCTTTCCAACAAAAACATGAAAAACAATGAAACAAATCAAACTTCAAAAAGAACACACAGAGTACCACAATAAAGTTAACATTTTTATTGCCATTGCGATATAAAGAAAAGCGTTGACCAATAAATTAACCCCGTCTTTTTTATCTGTTGTCAAAATCCAGAGAGAAATCAGCTCCACCATCGAAGAAAAGTACATCTCTCGAGAAGAAGAAAAGGAAGAAACGGGAGGAGGAATAAATATAGAGGATTTGTTTTGGACTTATGATTCTCTCTATCTGTATTTTTTAAAATAGAGAAATCCGTATAAGAATGAATAAAGGGAAAGAATAAATGGCTAGAGAAAACAGGGCGTCAGTTTCATGGAGAGGAAAAACTTTTTGGGATTATCTTATCGGGGCTTTATCATAAAGTATAAAAATCTGCATTACTTAGTATTTTGATCAATCATGTAGCTTCTTTTCTTTTCATAAGGATTTTAAAACATCATAGGGATATGAAAAGCAGGATTTGGGTTTTTAAACAAAAGAAAGAGGAGATTGGAAGAGCATTTATTTCTAAGATCTCGTTCCTCTGCTTGTTTACCCTTTTAGTTTAAACATTGATAGTGAATGAAAAATATATAATCTAGTTAAGAATAATAGGATTTATGTTAAATACTTATCAAAAGAACTTAATATTTTATTCAATTGAATACCATTTATGATGCTCTTTTAGAAAAAATATATTCAAGCATTTTAAATGACGATTTATCTTAAAAAGGATTGTTAAATATCTTCAACGAAAAGGATTTTATAAATACATCAGGGAATCTGGATTTATTTACCTATTACATTTAATCTCTTTGAATATTATAATCATTTCTTCATAGTTAGCATTTTATTATGTCCACGCCCACGTCTCGGTTAGAATAATCTAATGTCAATTTTACTTTGGGATAAAAATATATTTAAATTTAGCTTTTATGATTTATTATTCCATCTAAATAAATATATTATCAATTACACATTTTGCATTATTCATCACTCACTTATTTTCCCGAATATATAAAAGGATTTTTTAGTTTAGAAAATTGAAATTTTTTTATATACTTTTTTTATTTATAATAATAGAAGTATAATTATTATATAACTTCATCTCAATTAAAAAAATCCTTAATAATTTATCGTATATAATCTCTATCCTTTTCTCAAGTTACTACAAACTCAAAGATCACTATTAAAACATCTAACTTTATCTCAAAACCCTCAAATCTCCACTACAGCTTTACAGAACTAAACTTATCCTCCCCATGACACTAACATCCAAAACAAAGACCTCCCAAAACCCAAACTCAATTGACAGACACTAAAAACACACACTAAACAATCACCATCAAAACTCCAAGAACCCATTTAACGGAAACGACCTATTTATTTACATCACTCCCACGTAACTCAATCAAAAGAGATTTCCTGAGTCCATTCCGATGATAAAAAAAGACGACTACGCGACATTACAATCTACGACTAGGGCGCCACGGCGTATCTGTCCCTGCATCTATCTGCAGAAGAGAATCTGATGGCTTATCGTCCAGTTTACCATTAGCTCCGCATCTTTCAGCCAAGGAAGGATCGGGTGAAGAGGGAAGAGGGGGATAATGAGGGCAGATTCTGTCGGCACCCGTCCGAGTCCCGCTGCTTAGAGGGTTTAATATGTGTCTTCTGAGGAGGCTCCACACTGTGTGTGCTGCTAGAGGCGACAGTTGAGAGGCGGGGATGCGAGCAAAGTGATTTGATTTTCGATGAGGAAAATGGAAGGGTTACTCTCAGTGTTGTATTTAATAGTGTGGTATTTGGTAGATGTATATGTTAAGGGTGATGTAATAAATCCATCCAGAATTATTAAAATGCCCGCGTATTCCAGGCAAAGTGATAAGTATACTCATTGATAAATGCCATTGAATTTATCACATTGACCGTCTCACTTTCGGTATTATTGATAATGCCTGTTATTTTCCCTTTTCCCTAAAGACATATATTTCCATCCTCTAGTTTAGAACAGGAAGAATTGTCGAAAAACAGAAAGGAACAGGAATTTCAATGCAACATTTCATTACTGAATAAAATAATGAGACCTTTTTGGTTGGACCTCGAATAGTTGTATTGGGCAATTCCACGGGTAGACTGACATTTTTTTAAGAAAAACGCTTAGTATTTTGCAATTTTCTTCCCAAAAATAAGTTATAAAAAACGTTTTCCACCCAGTTTATTGGTTTCTTGTTAGCTAAATCTAATGGCGCAATTAAATTTTCAAAATATGTTTTTATTTAATTTTAAATTTTTTTAACAACATGGTAACTGACTGACATAAATGATTCATAAATGTCAGTCAGTTACCATGTTGTTAAAAAATTCTCAAAAACAAATAAAAACATATTTTGAAAGTTTAATTGCACCATTAGATTTAGCTAACAAGAAACCAATAAACTGGGTGGAAAACGTTTTTTTATAATTTATTTTTGGGAAGAATATTGCAAAATACTAAGATTTTTTCTTAAAAAATGTCAGTCAGTTACCCGTGGAATTGCCCATTGATAGTTGAAATATAGTGTATTGATAGTTGGACCTAACATTTGTTGTCACATATTTGTCCGATTTACGAGTTACACTGGCTACTTTTAGATAGAGAGCCTATATACGAGAGAGGCGACAAATCGCTTAAAAGCATCTCTGCGCATCCAGTTCTGTCCAAAATTCTGTCCAAACTGTATCATGCCGCTTGTCTCGCGTCCCATGCTAATCCTATGGAGGGAACCGCCTGTGGCGAACAGAAAACCTGTTTACCGATCTGCGCGCGCTATCGGTAACTGATTTGTCTGAATGCATTTGGTAACTGATTTGTACCTTACTGAGTTGTCGTCTCTCTCTCGTATACAGGCTCTCTACTTTTAGATAGTATTTTACTTAACTGTAATAGAAAAGTGAATGAAGAAGTGGTTTATAGAGAAGTCCATAGAGACGTTTTTTGTGAACTTTAGAATCACATATTAGCTGCGCGCTACTCTTCTTTTCTTATGCTGTTGAACCAACGATAGTAAAAGGGACACGTGATTTTGTCAAAGCTGGAACTAGTATTTCTGAGGGGAGACAGGTGGAAGTTGAGGGGCAGTTGATCGAAAGAGGAAGAGACATTTGCTTGTATAGGGGAGAGTGTTGTACCTACGGACGGTTGTACCTTCAGCCACCTCGTTTTAAAATTCGGGAAAAAATGTAAATTTGAATTTGTGGTCGATTTTGAATGTAAATAGATGCTATCTAGTTGCTAACGTGAAATCAGCTCTTTGAAATATTAATTAAATTTTATATAATAAAAATACTGTTTTTAGGTGCTCTAAGTTTTTTTTAGTGCACCACTACATTAACTCTTTTCTTCCCCTATGATTATGATATGATAAAATGGGATACATGGGGGGATCCCCGAGATTTTCACTTTTTAGTTTGGATATTAAAAATCGTCAGATCTCAATTCTTTTATCTTTTATAGAACTTTGAATGCAAAAACACCTCATGTTGTACCTTCGGACACCATAAGTGTTGTACCTACGGACACGTTCTTGTGGGTGTCTGAAGCTAATCGGCGTTTTAGAATCAAGTTTCATTCAACTGAATACATTTTAATAAATGTTCAATTAATTCTAAATGGTAATATATTTGTCAGCGATTATTTTCAAGTGAATTTTAGATGAAAAATCAAATATTTTGTGATCTAAACTACTTTTTTAAATTTATGATTCTACTTGGAATTAATGTAAATTATGGTGTAAAATCCTAAGCATCCTATCGCATTTAAGTATGATAATTAAAAAAAACATGAAATTTCCACTGAAGAAGATTTACCACCAAATTATTATTGTTATTATAACCAAATGCTTGCACAACTAAGTGTTGATCGAATTTTTTTTTGGTGGATCAGTGAAGTTGTCAGATCAATCAGCATGATTGATGAAACTATTATCTTATATTCTGATCTAAAAATACCATGTGATTTTTGTGTTTTTGGTAAAAAATGAAGACTTTTATCATTCAACTTCGTTTTAATGATCATTTACGATCTAAAACTACATTACTTTAAAAAATCTATTTTCAATTTCAAAAAGGCTTGAAATAGGTTATTAAAAGGTAATGCATCAATAAAAATGTTAATTCTTAGCTTTTTTCAACTAAAATTTCCCTTTTTAAGGGTGTCCACAGGTACAACTGGGTCTGTCCATAGGTACAACAGGTTGTTGTACCTCTGGACACAAATTTTTCCATGGTATTATAAATTATTAAAAATCCAATTTTCAAGATTTTGGCTAGTAAAAAATATTTCTGTACTCACAAAGGTTAGGACTATAGGTTGGGCACTTTAAATGGTCAAAATGTGATTTTACCTGTCTTAGAAAAATCCAAACGTGATTTTTGTCCAGAGGTAAAACACTCTCCCCTATAGAAGACCCCAACTATCACCGGTTACCCAACTATCCGCCGTGCAAAGTCTGTAAAAATCACGTAACCCTTTTACTATCGTTGGCTGAGCAGTACCTATGTTCTTGTTTTACCATACAAAAAATAATATTTAAATACGAATAAAAAATTATAGTTTGCGTACTAGAAGAGGTTGTTATGATAAACTTAAGAAAAGCCGTCATAACCTTAAAGATATTAACAAGCTAATTCTTCAACGTTTACTTAAAATAAGTTACGTGAAATCTTATGGTAAAAAAAGTCACGCTGAAAAAATAATGTTGTTAATGAAGAGATTAAGTTATTAATGAAGAATATTTTAATCAATCAATATTCTACTTTTAACGATAAATAAAAGATTACAAGCACAATATTTATTTTTAGCTCAGTTAAATTTTATTATGATTCATATTTATTTTTAAGCTCTAAAATACCATCCATGTTACGCGCAAAGTGATTAAATGGGTATTATTAATAATGCTCGGAGTGGAGGCGAGCAAAGTGATAAATTTCATTGATAAATGCCATTGAATTTATCACATTGTCCTCCTCCACTTCGGGTATTATTAGTAATGGCCGATTTATCACATTGCCCGTAACATTATACATAATTTAAGATATAAAATCATACTTGGATATTTAAATGCAATTTTCATGAGATACCAAAAGCTTAGCATATCATAAGCAAGAATTATAGATTTTAAATAAGGGTTAATGATACACGACTGAAAATTAATTGTTTGGAACAATACAAACTCCATTAATGAAGGAAACTTTCCAAAAAAGGAATTTATTAAACAGACGAAAAGAGAATAAATAATGGTATTCTATGTATTAAGAGTACTAAACGCAAGTAAATTAGAGATAATTTAGATAAGAAAACACAGGAAAGCCTCACTTCACTCTTCATTATCATCAGAGCCCCCCGGACTTCAGCCAAAATTCAAGGAACCATAAATCAACAATCTTACGCACGCTTGCAGAACGCAATTAAAATATTTACGGTCGCACAAATACCCCTCAAAAAAAGAAATTAACAAAATAACCCACCAGCTTCTTTAAGTACCTATAAATTACGACCTCTAACAGGAGTCATCATCATAAAAGCACCATCATCATCAGCTAACAGATAATTACAAAATAATCTTCAGAAACATGATAATGCAGCTTTCTTTCGCTGTGTGTATGGAATACCTCTGTGCTTTTGAGATGACTGAAGAAGACTATTACATTGGACGGTTGCCTTAATATCCTTTGATGTGCAGGGAAGATCAAAAAGCGTCCCCCTAGAAACCATTAGAGGGGGAATCACGTTCGCCTGCCGTTTTAAGTTGAGAGATTAGTTCATTTTACATGACTCTTATTAATTCGTCTCACGGCTGCATGGCGATTGAATAAGAAAGTGAGGTATGCGTGGTGTATTTATAGACAGGGGGTTTGGAAAATACTGGAACTTATGATATTGAAGGTAGTAAAATAAAATAAACATATAAAATTAGTAAAAAGCGCGAAGAGTTATCAATTCTTAAAACAAATGGTAAAATGCTACAACTCAAACGTATTTTAGATTGAGACAACATCTTGATAAGGTGCTTTCCATCAAAGTCATTAAAAACTTTTAAAGAATTACTTGACAAGGAAATGTAGATCTAATACTGAAGATTTTTATCCTTATAATACTTGGAAATGGTGCAAGTAAAAAATGAGCACATGAATAAAAAGTTGTTTCTACAGTTATCAAAAACAAGCTGTTAGTTTTTATGCATAAGGGATATTTCATGATTTTCATAACTATTTTAGGCAGTAAAACTTGACTTGTGAATCAATTAAATCCAATTCAAATTTAATAAGGTTATCGTAATATACCTGTTCGAAAAAGTTGTTTTACATTGTTTATGGTTTGAAAAAGATTATCTCTCTTTGATCTCGCTCTTTGGAGAGACACTCTATGGAATAGTTTTAAAACGAGAACTTTAAAGAAGAAAATTATTTCAAATTTTGATCTTTTAATACCAAAACAACTTCCTGCTGAAACCAAGGATAAATTAGCATGAGGAAAATCTAGAAACGTTAGAATGACTAATCTAATTAACTAATTAACCCATCTAATCTATTTTTGTAAACCGCAAATCCTTTTAAAATGGACGGAAACAGCCTTCAGAACAGGATACCATAACTAATCCTATTACAGTAAACCACGTTTATTTCACACTTAATAAAAATTACTCCTTTTATAACCAAACCATAAAGCATTGACCTATTTCGACTTGACTCCTCTCCTCTGAACGAGCACCTGAATATTCAAACTAGATGAATACGTAATTCAAAAGGGAATGATTAATACAACTATATTATACCCAAACCAAAACAAAAAAAGAGAAGAATCTTCTATATATCCATTCTCATTGTGACCACCTCAACAACCCCGAATTAAAAGAGCATAAAGCGGCAAACTCGCCAAAACGAAGAGAAAGCAATTACCCAACTTTGACTTACGACGTGAGAAATAAAATTTTATTACCCCCTGCCCTCGGAAAGAAACACTAAGCGTTTTTTGACACTAAGCCGCGGCGTGCAAAGGCTTATTAAGCGACTAATTAGCATATAACGCAAATTGCCGCTCGCTTGTGAAGACGTGGGGGACCCAATTAACGTTGGATGGTGTGCGGGGGAAGGAAAAAGCGCTATTCTTAGATGGAAGTTGCCAACTTTCCGGAGATGTGCCGTTTTGGAGGTGTATGAATGAATATTCGTCCGGGGTGGGTGGGTGGATGGAGGTTATCGATTGAGGCGTCGTTGGAGTTTTCGTAACTAGGAGGGAGAGATTGTGACGTTTTTTACGCTCGGAGTGTTATGGAAAATTTGGTGGGAGGTTGCTTCGGTGGACTTCAATGGGGTAGGTTCCTCTGGGACTTATTTTTAGTGAGGTGGTTCGAAGCAGGTGACTTTTGAATTTATATACTCAACAAAAAATTTTCGAAGCGTCTAAATACACGAAAGTTGTCCCATGCTAAAGTATTAGCGAAATTCGTTAGAGTTGAGTTGTTACTTTCGAGGAGCTAGATAGTGCCATAGGTTTTAAAAGCGAAATTTGTTAGAGTTGAGTTGTTATTTTCGAGGAGCTAGATAGTGCCATAGGTTTTAATAGCGAAATTTGTTAGAGTTGAGTTGTTACTTTTGTGGATTTAGACAGTGCCAAAAATTTTACAGCAAATAAAAAGCAAGTAAAGAAAAGAACCACCTGTAATAAGAAGTGAGGCATGTTGAAGTACTGTATCTAGGTAATAATAGATATGCGAAAAATATTCACAAATTGATCAGTATTCCATAGTATATAGGCTCAGTTTAAAATTATCAGATTATTAAACTCCCCTCCCTATTTAAAGTTTAGAATACTGATTATTTGGAGAAATAATTTCATAATTATATTCAGATTTTACTGAATAAATAATTATTAGAATTAATTTATATTTCCATGCAATAGTGATCACCATTCTTTGTTTGAAAATCCTAATTTTTTGTAGGAAAAGGGAAATATTGATCGCAGAGCAATAGAATCAAGCGAGGATGAAGCAAACTAAAAATAAAAAATAAAAGTAGTGTTATACGAGTGCTTCGATAAATATGATACGAACATTAAATGGGAATAAATATTTTCATGAGTTTAATTAAATAAAGAATCAGCAACATGTTCAGATACATACAACGGATTGCCAGTAAAAAAAACATTTCCCAAAAATAAACCTAACAAAATCATATCAAACAATGGAATTATAGTTATCTAGCTTTAACGGATGTTTGAAGAAGACTATCTTTTTAAATTAGGGAACTCTTTTTTATTTACCCCATTAATCAACAACGTTTTCTAAAGATACCGTTCTTCCATAAATCCACTTCTCATTTAGGGCAAAGTTAACAATGCATTTACATTTTTAAACAACGAAAACGCCGACAACATAAAAACAAAATTCAAATACACACGCTCCAAGCAAATTTTCCCAGAACTTTGCGCTTCTTAAAATTTACCTTGTTTTCCCAACATGTGATGAAGAAAGATTGGCTAGGATTTATGAACATGTCACTAAATAATGCATGAACAGCATGCCCCATAAGAAACTGATGAATATTAAATACCGAAATATATTGATTTCAGCGGGGTTTTTCTGTTTATACAAGCGCTATACCCTTTTATTTTGAAAACAGCTTGCATTTAGTTTTTTGTTGGATGTACATTCAAAATGCTAAGCAGATATTGATTACTGTTATGCACCGTCCCATTCAAAGGAAATATAAATATTTGCATAATTACTTTCTATAAAGAATGTTTTATCCAAGCAAGAGGATCATGTTGGAGGATAAAAGATTATAACGTATAGCCCTCATCATCCGAATAATGGACAAGGTATAAATAATTCTGAACATATTTGGAAAGTATGAAATTTATTATGGCACTGAAAAAAAATAGCCGACTTAACATTATCTAATTCAATTTTTGTTCTCTCCGTAAGACCTCAAAACTAAATAAATTATAGTGAATAGACAAGGATATTTTAAAATTATTAAAGAGTAATTAAAAATGATAAAAAATTTTTAAAAGAAATGATAAGTATATTAAGAATATTAGTAAGAACATCGTTTGCATACAAAAACGAAAAACAAATTGAGAACTTAATTTATTGCTTTCAAAAAATAGAGAATAAAACTAATTTAACAATATAAATATTAATTATTTCATTTTTTATAAAAATAATGTTATTTTTGAATAAAACAAGCAAGTTTATGTGTGAGCCCCTTAAAGAATTATTTCACAAAAACTCTATGTTTATTTTATTTATTCAAGTGCTAAATCAAACTTGGAATTTTAAGTATTTGCTATTTTTAAGGGCTCGAATACTTCTTGGAGAATTTGTAATCCAAAGCACTGTGTTATTCATTTGATACTTACGATTACTTGATACCTAAAAAAAGTTTCTTTTTTCCCATCATAATTTTTCCATCAAATTAATGATATTTTTGTAATTTTGAAGTTTCTTTTTTCCAATATGGAATTAGTTCCAAACGTTCCAATTTCTCCAAAACATAACATTTCCTATTTCCTTACCTTAATTTATTCAGTTTCCAGTTTGTGAAAAACATTTAACACACTCCAAGATATAAAGATAGCAGACTTCATATTTCAGTCTCAATTCACATTACAAAACCCATCTCATCTCCAACCCAAGAGTAACTCCCAGGAATTCAATCTCAAAATATGCTGATCAGAGAAGGTTCCCCCGAAAAATGCCAGAACGCCCTTCCAGCGTAAATTCTTAACCCTCCTCAGAGGCACGCGATATATAAAAGCCGCCCCCCGTAATAAGGCGTCCTTCCTATTTTTCAGAACATAAATTTCGGTGCCTGACAAAATCTCTTCCGGACTCCCGATATAACCACTTCAACTTCTTTCTGCTGCAGTCCGGCACCTCGGAGGAGAATTTATGGCGCGGAAATAGCAAAAGATAGGCGAAAATGAAAAGGTCGCTCCCTCCTATAAAAGCACTTCTATTTAATCGCCTGGAGAGGTAAGACTGTCACCCGCCTGTTTTACTGCCCGCCTTGGACTTGGAGGGAAGGAAGGGATTTCTTTGGAGAAAAACAATGCGGTTCGTTGTAATTTTTAAGTGCGGCATGGTCTGGAGGTTTTGATTGTTGCGAGTGAAGCACAGAAGTGCGTGGAGTGTAGAGCTGTGGCGTGGAGAGAAGTGGAAGAAGCAGACGAAGTTTCACTCCATAAAGTTCTGATGTGAAGCTTTGTGGATAGGAGATATTTTTATGCAAGCCTCCTCATTAACTCATCATAGGGCCCTTAGATTTGTTAAGTATAGCGAACTAAATATAAGTTGAGTACTAAAAATGAGCGATGAAATATGAAGATATTAATCTCCTAACCAAGATCCTAAATAGTAGATTTCGCTCAAGTCATTCGAGTCACAAAAACATATGAAAAGTTATATAGATCAGTGGAATATACAAAAAGGATATAGGCTCCTGCAAACTCAACTTTCGGTTAATAGCAAAATTACTATCAATGTTTTACTGGATAAAAATTGGAAAATACACCGCAATTTTAATTCTATTTAATTAAGATAGAAATATTATTTTATTCTCCCCAATAAAATTTGAAATCTCGAAAGTAAAACTTGCATTGAATTGGTCCTGAAATTATGGATTTGCTACTCATGTGTAAATATAATTGGGAATTCTTTTGGCAATCAATCAAAACGAGGTTTATGGTTTTCTAGGTTTGTGGAGAGGTAAAATAAGTGACTGGAATTAGAGATTATTTCTTTTTTAAAGTTTTATCCATTGCAATTATAAAAACCCTTATTTTCAGTTCGGATAAATATCACTTCGCTAGAAACATAAAACCTGCAGCGGCCCAACAATGTGATCAGCATCGCACTTGCTTCACGCAAATTAAATTACATATACTATCCATGCTATAAAACGGAAACGCGTGATCGCATTGTTGGGTCTCCCATAAAAAATAATTCATGCAAAGAAAAAGTTTAATCTAAGATTTTTGTTTTTCTAATAGTACGCATCTCTGTAATCATAATTCAATTTCAATCTGGTAAATAAATTCAATAAATAATTAACCTTCCGATTAATTAATGGAGTCGCTTCAAACCCAAACCGAAAAAGTTAAAGACATAATCATTTTTGGATAGATAGTGTGAGTTTCTTTTTTAAAAAGAACCTAAAAACACATACATGGAGTGTAACTTAAGAGGATTCGGAAAAAGAATCAATTAGCACAGAAAAAATCAAGTAATTTCAATAAACAAACATTGTACCTACGCAAAAAGACAAACATCAAAACCCACAACATCAAGAAACACCCCACACCATATGGTTAGCCAAAAAAGAATATCTCAGTATCCCAACATTTCTCCCCCAAGAATTTTCATCCCTTGCCGCGCGAGTTTCAATTTACATTATCACTCTCCTACCCCTGAACCGAAACAAGCCTTGAACGCCCCCCACCCCTTAAAATAGAAGACAAAGACGACTTTTTGGAGAGGGATAAACGAACTTTCCACAAGCAGCAGGGGGGCGTTCAAGCAAAAGACGAGCCCCAAAATCCGTTAAAAGCCTATTGGAAACAAAGCAAGCCATAGCTACTTTAGAAGAGACTGCTTTTTCTACATTTGAAAACACGACACGCAGCCGGAGTGGTCATGTTGAAGGGAACCATTGAGGATAAGCTCTTGAAAGAAGCTAAGGGAAGGATAGAAGATCTTCATTGGAAGTCGATGGAGGGTTGGTCTCATTTGTATCGGCAAATTTTTTGAGTGGATGGATGAATTGGTGTGAAATTAGTCTCTTTGGAATGAGATTGAAGTGCCGACTAACACCTCATGAAAATAAACGAATAATAACGTGCATACAACAGAGTTAAAATTGTAGGGGAAAGTCTAAGCTTAGTTTCAAACCATTCTCCTTTTTTAAATTACTTTCATTTGTCTTTTTCCTTCATGATTCTGATAAGTTTATGGAAGAGATAACTAGTGTGCTGTTTCACCAGTTTTTAACTAGTGTGCTGTTTCACCAGTTTTTAACTAGTGTGCTGTTTCACCAGTTTTTAACTAGTGTGCTTTGATTGATTTCAGCAAGTTAATTGAAGTTTACTGTTTTTGGGAAATAACAATGAAACACCATTACTGGAAATGTAGGGGGAGTGCTAAGTTAAAATGAATGAAACACAATTTTAAAGATAGATTTTTAATAAACGGATTTAAATGGTAGTAATAAATAGATAATAGAATAATAATGAAGATGGTTATTGTATTCATGAGGCCAAAACCTACTATAATAACCTAGATAATTTAGAATATACGGTTTCAAAGCCATATATAAAAATGGTTAAAAATAACTAACAATGGAAATAAAGGTGACACAATTTTATGAAAAGGAGAATGAAATTTTTTGTAAAAATACTAAAAGGGTTTATTTGTTAGGTTTGTCCTAAAATATGAGGTTTGTTTAAAAAAGATTAAGTACGATTGGGTATGTAAGATTTTCGATTTTAAATAAATAGAGTAGAGGGGATAAAAACATGAAAAGTTTCCTCTTTAAAGGTCCATTTCAATAGATAAAGCTTTGATTCTATGATAGCTCAGAAAAAACCCCGAATGTTTCTCACTTCTGTAAATCAAACCATAGTTCTTTTCCGAATGTCGAAGTCAAAAGATAAAAACCAGTGTAAAAAGATTGACCAAGCTATCAATGCCTCTGCATGTTTTTCTTCCACGAAATATTTACAGGCGCTGGAGCGAACAACATTTCGGGCAGAACCCAACCAAAAATGTTACGTTATCCAAAGAACATCCTTTCGCTTTCCTTCTTCATTTTTTTCATCCCTTCGCATTTTTCCACGAGTGATTTCTTACTTCCCAAAAGCTTTTTTGCCGTCGTTTTATTTTGATAGGACCTTTTGCTTGGGTTCTGCCAAAACCATTCGGAATAAAGAAATGTTGTAGGCGTTTTATTCTTCCCCTCGTCTCACTTTCGAAGTCGAGTGAGCTTTCGATTGCAAAAAAACCCAGATCCGTGGATTCGATGGGAAAAAAATCAAGAAGCTAGGAAGGAGCTGGAAAAATTCGTCTTGAAATCGTTTTTCATTTGCTTTTAAGAGTTATTCCTCTCTGATAAAAGAGATATATGGAATATTTTGAACCACAAATTTATTTTAAAAGTAACGAATATGTGACTCGGAAATAGTTTCTCCACGTGTTTATTTAATGTAGTTTTTGTTGAAGAATTTCATTCTTATGCTTTCAGATATAATTTAAAACTTCAAAATACACGAATTAAAAATGAGGTAAGATCCTTTTCATCACTTATAATTGGAACAAAAAAAACTTAACCAGACTGTACATTTTTATATAGAAGAAAAACGTGTCAAATTGAGGATTTCAACCATTAAAAAGACAATATTTTTATAATTTTATAGTATAATTGTGCATTTGCAGTATTTTTTAGTACTTTGAGCTGTGTGTGTCTGTAAGAGTTAATTCAAAAGAACTGTTCTGAGAAGGGCTTCAACAGGTAAAGAAATTCCATTTTTTTCCTTAGAGGTTGGGTAAAATCTTAAGAAATTTAAATCTAATTATTTTAACTCGTTCAGTATTTATTTAGCCGTGAATTATTGACTCTCTAAATGATTATCCTCAACTTTGGAGATCTTAGAAAGTAATCCCGAAAAAGTCCCCTTTCATCAACAAAAACATATCCTTGGATAGGAATAGGAAAACAACTCATCCACCTTATAATTAGTTTCTGATAAAGTGAGTATATAGGCCCATCACCCTTCTAATTATAACCAAAGGAGGACGATTACGAATGCGAGTCTATTCAAAACACACACAACAAACTATAAATACCTCAACACTCATCGGGAAAATTAGTCTCCTCCAGTACTGATTAACAAGCGGGTCAACTCCAAACACCCTATTAATAGTTCCAACACTCGGGCAAACTGGAAGAACGCCAAATCACCTATTAACTATGCATCTATCTCTCAAGAGCAAATCCCATTAAAGCCAGTCCCTCGTCTATTGAATTAAAGGGGAAGGGAGGCCTGCTCGGTAGAGCATAGTGTAACGCCGATCCACCTCAGGTGAGTAGTGCTGTAACTGTAACCGGGGGTTGTCAGCGGGCGAGTTCGTCGAACAATAGAGTCAGTTCTTCGTGAGGGGTGCAGAAGAGTCGGAAGAAGTCGGGATTTGGGAAGGCAGGATTCACGCTGGTTTAGTTCTCTTCTGAGGTCGGGTGTATATGAACTGCGCTGTGAAGTGTGGTGCTGATGAAGACAGGGGCGGTGTGTTTGGTTGCAGGCAGTTTGTTGATTGTTCTTGTGGTGAATGATGTAGGGTATTTTTAAGAGAAGGAAGTATCCAGGGGTGGGATTAAAGCACATTAGACTGTTTAAAAAATATTTTAAGGGATTTAACACGCATATCTCCTCCTTTTTTCCCCAATGACAATTAAATATGGTGTTCAAAATTTGAAGCAAAAATATTAATGTAAACACACTTCTCAAGAGATCAAAAATCTCAATAGCAAAAAAGTAGCAAAAAAAATTCTTGTTGAAATTTAATATCCATAAGCCCGTGTTTTTTGCCCAACAATCAAGATTTTTATGCAGTTGAGCAGTACGTTACTATTGTGATTTTTTTCAAATTATTTACATAATTTTAAATGTTATTGGGTACGCATGAAATTTAAGTTTTTTTTTCAATTTTTGAGTAAAACGTGTAGACGAGATTTTTTACGATCTTTAGCAGTCTGTTGATATTAATATTTTCACTTCAAATTTTGTTCACCATATTTAATTGCTATTGGGCACAAAATGAGAGTGTATGCGAGTTTGAAATAATAAAAAAATCCCCATCGGAGTTTGGAACAGTCTACTAAGGCATATATACCCTCAAATTGAATCAAAAGCTTTCTTTTTGTGCAAGAAAGAAAATGAAATCAATAGGGGGTTATAGAGACATGTCAAATCAAATCTTCGTTTTTAAAATACAAATAGTTATGACCTCAGCTCTCTATAGTTATGACTGTAAAATCATCCATTATAATTTGTTTATAATAAAGTAAGGACGGGGAATTGTAGAATTTATAGAAAGCATTTAATTTTATTGCAAAAGATATTTACTACAAAATTCACAATATAAGTACCGAAGAACTCAGCAGGTTTAGTACGAGAGAAAACATTAAAAAAACCTGCGAATCTGATTAAAGTAGGCCATAATGTGTATGAATTTAATCATTTTAAAGGATACCATACGAAGTGCTAAATTTATAAAATAGTGAAAAATAAGTTGTTTTTAGTGAACGATCTAAACGTTTCATAAAATTATTACTCCTTTGATTCTAATAATTTACACACCTCTGTATATTTGAAACTGTAAACATTAGACTAGACACTTTTGAACAAAAGAACCAGCAAAGGATGACTAAACCTATTTCATGATAATCTATTGTTTTAAAATTTCTAAGAAATATAATAAGCACGTCTTGTGGAAATTTACTCATTAAATATACAACCGCACAAAAGGACATCATTCAATCCCGTCATACACAAAGAGAAAATAAGAAAATAATGACAGCAATCGGACAAAATCCGTCTGAGGACTCCAAAATCCAAGAACCAAACAGCTGGTTCTAAAACAAAATGATGGATTAGAGATCAATCCGATGTGAATACAAACAAAAATGCAAATCCAAACTCAAACAAAATTACCCCTTTCACACGCTAGTGATTCAAGCTTAGCATAATAAAAGACACGGGATGGAATAAGAGAAATCTTTTTTTTCTAGCTGAAGAAGAAGCTATGGTATTAAGAAAGAAGGGGTCCAAAATTAGTAGAGTAGTTTTACTACTATAAAAACGAAAGAGTGTTTCTCACAAGAGTAATATCATACCAAAGACATCTATTTGAAAAAAAAACATTTTTACCTTTAAAGGCACTTTAGACCGTGAATATACTTATACATCTTTTAAAATACATTTTACAATTTGCAAATAAGAATCATGTTCTAAAAAAAGTCATAATTTTAAACTGCCACTCGATGGAGACAAGACAGAACTAGTTTCATATTATAAACCAAGATGTAGTTTTGACGAAATATGCTATATTTCATCAATATTACTTTATCAATACACTCATAAAAACCTGCAGAATATCGCTTAATTGCCAAACGTCTTCTGAAAAGATTTAGCAAAATATTTTAACGTACTTTTAAACTTCCGTGCTATACATTGTGGGGCCAGTGGCAGATCCAGGGGGGTGGCACTCTGGAAAGTGCCCCCCCTCTTGGAGACCCAAAAGGGTTCTCAAAACCTTTACAGGTCTTATTTCAAAAATTTTTCTGGGGGAGGACCCTCATACCCCCCTTTAGTATCAAAATGGGGTATTTAGTATATATTTTAAGGAAATCCGCAAAATTTTGACATTTTGGGTCAAAAAGTAAAGGTAATAGTGTTGAAAAGTGCCCCCTTTGACTCAAAACGTCTCTAAAAATGAGTTAAAACCCTACTTTTGCACGTCAAATTTCAAATTTTTCTGGGGGAGGACCCCCATACTCCCAATGTTACCAAAAGTTCCCCCCTTGGAGCCTAGCTGGATCCGCGCCTGTGTGGGGGCCACGGGGAGCTTTCTGCTTGTTTGAATAAAAATAAAAAAATAAAAAAATTTCAAACTTGTCAATATCTTATGGTTTCACAAGTCGACACCATCAAGACTAACCAGGGTTGGCTGGATTGGACCCAATGGGTTTTTTCAAAAAAACCCATGTGAAAAAACCACATTTTGGAAGGATAATTTTAAAACTTTAATGAGTTTTTCAAAATTTAAACTAGGTTTTAAAATTAAATGGTGTTTTTTCAATTTAAGGGAGTTTTTAAAAAAGTTGAATAGGGTCTTTCATTATTAAGTGGGTTTTTTCATTATTGAATGGGGTTTTTTCAAAATTTAGGACGTTTAAAGTTCAAACTAGATATAAAAAATAAAGATTTTTTAAAAATTTCAGTGGGTTTTTTCAAAGTTGAATAGATTTCTTTCAATATTGAATAGTTTTTTTCAAAGTTTAGGATATTTTTTAAATTTTAGTGGGTTTTTTCAAAATTTAAACCAGGTTTCAGTAAATAAGGGGTGTTTTTACGATTTCAGTGGGTTTTTTCAAAGTATAAAAACTTTGAAAAAACCCACTTAACTGTGGAAAAACTGACATTATTTTGACAAAACACATGTAACATAGAAAGAACTCACTAAAATTTGAAAACCCCACTAACTTTTTAGGAGAAAACCACTTAATTTTGGAAAAACCCACACTTTTTCCGAAAAAACCCAGTTTTATATGGGTTTTCTCAGGGTTTTATTGAAAAAACCCGAACAAACCCAACCCACTTGGGTTTTTTTAAAAAAAAAACGGGTTTTTGCCAACCCTGAGCCATGGGAACCTAACCCATTATTTTTAAGCAGTTCTACAATCAAACGACAAGCAAACAGCAGTACAAAAGTTTACGAAAGCAGTAACCCGAGTCACCCAAAGGTCAGACCTTCCCCCCGACAAAGGCCGGGCAGTCGACGTCTCTCACATTGATATTCTTCGCTTCAGATATTCATATTCGGGGAGGAGAGATGAGCATAATGGACGCACTTGTCGGTCCGTTACCGGGGCATAAGCGATGTGGGAAAGCTGCCTGGGAAAGAGAGTTTCTTTTCACTTCACTTCCGGGCAGGAATAATAATATGCCCACAACTCAGGGGTTACTTGGAGGATGCCCTGAGAAGAGTGTTTGTCTTTGATGGGTAAAAAGAGGAAGAGGTTGTTTGAAGGAGGTGTGAATTGGATCTAAATATTTTGACTTGGGATGTAAACTGAGTGATATCAAAAATGTATTTAGTGTTCGTCCGGTACTATATATTTTAGGGTTCATATCAAATTTGAGGAGGAAAAAAGGAGAATATATGGGAGTAAGATCTATAGTTCGGTACAGGTTTATCGTTGTAACTGTGTGCAAAAGTATAGATTTGTAATCTTTCAGTAGAAGATGTGTTCCCTTTTACCAGATTTTAAATTATTTTTAAGTTTTTAAAAACAAAACTATTGGTGAAAGATAAATTCAAAATGTTGTAAAATTGAAAAAAAAATGAATGTATATACGTATTTTCCATTATCAATATATTTTATTTTAGAAACATGGGGTACGCCGGAAAATTTTTTTTTTTTCCCTAAAATGATGTTTTGTACATTTAATAGAAGGATAGTATTATGAATATATGATGCCCATTAAAACCCATGTCAGCATCCAACATTGTTGTCTTTCTCCGCTTTCTGAACCACATAAAAGGTAGTTTAAAGCTTTAACCAAGGTAATTTTTAGAGTTAAAAACTTAATTGATGGATTTTTGTCTTTAAAGCGTAGTTTTAATTCATTGGAATGTACTTTAACACATGAAATTTAAAATTGCAATACTATATTGGGAAGATTATATAACTAAAAAATATACATATAAGCATTATTTTCGGTAGAAAATAGTAATTCTCAATTAATAGCGCTTTTATCAACCGCTACAATAAAATTTTATGTTTTGATCTTTGAGAACGTTAACAAATCTTTATCTCCCGGTAGAAATAAATAATTTCCACAAAGTTTAATAAGAAAATGAAACATTTTTCCAGAAAAGAAACACAATTTTTATTTAATTCTTAAAACCTTAAACCTTAATTCTTAAAATCTTAAAACCTCTGGAGAGACAAGATAACTTAAGTGTCATTTATCAAAAGGACCATAACCGGTATAAAAATTTCTCCTTAAATACTTGCTCAGAAAAGGAAACCCCTTCAAGAACTAATTTCCCCCAAAAAAATAATAAGAGCGGAGAGAAAAATTGTTACAAGGCAGCCCCCATAAAGGAATATTACTGCCTCTGAGACCTTCAGAGGAACATGGCAAAAGGGCAAAACGGGAGCCAAGACTGATGATCTGCGAAAGGTAACAAGAAGAAAATTTAAGAAAGGTATAAGCGCTGCTCCGTCCATTTTTCACATTAAAATATAGGAGACCCAGCAGAGCAGATATGACCTACTTCCAGCAACAACAATAAGAGAAGTCCTAGAAGAAGAAGAAAGAATCCTTCTGACTTTTTGAAGTTGATTACAATATATATTTTTTTCTGAAAAGGAAGGACATTAAAAAAGTTTTATTCCAGTCGTCATTCCTTTTCTAAAGATGTTCTTTCCTGGGGAGGAGGAGGAGGCAAGAAACAAAAAAAGGTCCGGGGGATATGAAACAGAAAAAGGGGAATGTATTTAAAAAAGGTTTAGAAGAAAATATCCGGGGATAAATCTTTGATCCTTAGAGCAAAAAAGATTTTTCGTTGAACAAGGAATGGATTGGATGGAGGAGGTTATGATTTTTTGTTGAAATTTTTCGTGGATGGTGCGTCCATCAGTAGGAACTCTGCATTTGTTTCTTCTGTATATGGAAAGGGGGAATATGCAATCTTTCCCCTCTTTGTTTTCGGGGGAATATATAAATCGTTTTTTTTTGCGGGGGTTGAAAAAAATTGGGAGAGTTCCTAAATAAGGAAAAATATCTTTTTATATTTTAAGCTGGTCCAAACACATTATCTTGGGGATGCACCTTGGGTCTCGGGGAAAAATTTCCACGTATTTAGGAAATAGTCTTTTGAAGGAATGGATTCCTTATATTTCGGGGATTTCCTAAGCTCTCTGGAGCCTTAAGTAGCATCTATTGATTTATTGAGATGCATTCTTTACGGCTCTTGAAATAAAGTTTGTGTGTGTGAGGATTTCGTATTGAGAAAAGTTTAACTTGAAAAACTATGAGTGAAAACTCAATGTGAAGGACAGGATATTCTTTTATTGTGAACAGAGAAATAGTTCGTCAGAACATTCACTGTAAGTCCAAGTAAAAAACAATTATTTGATATTCAGAATATTCATACGGTTGTATTTCTTTCAGTAGAACTACAATTTTTATTGTTTTTAAACTAATATAAAGTTCAATATTAAAAACATTGTTACACGATCAAGAACTACAATCTAGTATAGTCACTCTCTAACTCTAATCCAAAATGATACGAATAAACTAAAATGTTGTTTAGACCAAATCCCACAAAGGCGCAGCGATAAGCAAATGAGATTTATAAAATAAATTAGGAATAAAGGGGTTTAAGATAAAATTACAAATTAAGAGAACTTACCACTATAACTTCCTCTTCAAGCTGATCAATTTGGTCTTGCTGCGCTTGGAGCTTCTTCTTTTCCAACAACAAAATCTCTTTTGCAGTTTTCACTTCCTCTTCTAAAGCATTTGTCTGTAAAAGAAAAAAACATCAGTTAACATAGAAATAAATTTCATTAAAAACTAAAATAATAAAAATGTATAAAAAATAACATCGCAGTATGTTACTTATAAACCAAGTAGAAGAACTTAAGTTCCATATGTTAGAGAAACTCAATTGTTTCTTCAACTTTTTATATAAAATAAGGTACACTGAGAAAACCAATTTTCTGTCATGATAAGTATTTATTTTAAATAGTTTCCCGATATTTTTTCCCTCAAATGGATTTCAAACCAGTTTACATATCACTTCCGAAAAGAATGCAGTTATTAAAGGTTAATCTCTGTAATCTAAACATCCAAGAACAAAAATATCAGCTTTTGAAAAGGCAAATACCATTTACGCTAATTGCATCGTTATAGTATCTAAAAAGCAAAACTACGACTCCACCCAAGAATTTCTTCCATTCTGGAACGAAAATAAGTTTCTTCCACACAAAGAAACACAGACCTCTCGCCTCGTGATAAACCTTTTGGAAAGAAAAGTGACCACCTTCACTCGTGAATCACGGGTCAAAAGGTTGTAAAATCCAAGCTCATCAACGGTCATTTACCGCCGTACAAAGGTGAAGCCATTTATCTCAATGGTAACAAGATACCTTCGGATATAATTATGACAGCAGTCCCATCAAAACAATTTCAACCTTGGGTCAAAAGAAAGTTGATGCCCCCCACACGTTGCAAAGGCCACCTATCTGCAACCATCTTCTCCCACAACATTCTTAAAAAAGCCGGAAAGTTTCTTTTCCTGAATACTTTTTTCTCCATCGAGATACCATCAAGCCTGCATAAGTGACACCCTCTTCCCCGCAGATCCATCATACACTATATTCTCCATTTACGCGCGAAAGAAAAAAAATTGTTTTTGCTATTATTTTTCTTCCAGCTCCGCCATTTTGATTCCGCCGAAAACACTCTTCTTTCCACGAAAATCTCGCTCTATTCATAGCGGCCCGGAACCAACTTTTTCCAGAAAAATACCTCCGCAACGTAAGCATTAACACTCATTAAGTTAATTAACATCACTTTAGCGGCGTTTGTGTGGCAACGGAAGTCGCCAGGATGAGATTGGGAGAGAGAAAAGAAATGGCGGTCGAAAAGAAATTTTCAAAAGGGAGTGTGAGAGATATTAATTATCCGGGGCTTAACTACCGGGTTGTTGGATGGTTAGCTAAGATTAATATTTCATTAATAACCTCATTTTCCTCCATTAAGGAAGCGGATGATTTGTATACGTCTTCTGGGCTTTGAAATTAAATTATGTTATTACGGAAACAAAAGATCGTGTAATTTGATTACTCTTCGGTGAATGGTTCTTTTGAGATCGGTTTGTGGAAATGAAACATTGTACGGTTTAATTTACGATCAGTACTATGGCATTTTGTATGACCTTTTGTCTGGTCATCCTGAATTAATTTAAACACTCATATCCGATGATTGGTTCTGAACAGATGGAATATATTTGTGAATTTATTTTGATATTTCGTTTATAGCTTTTGTAAAGATTGTTAATCATCAATAAAGAAGAAACAAGCATATTACTCTAAGACGTATTTGGTAATAATTTTATTACTTTCTTATCATGGTTTATGGACTTATAAACTTGAATCAATGAGGTTCAATTAAACTACTCACAAAAAACTAATCTATAAATTACTCGCTACCCTTACTAACTAAATTATTTCAATTATATTACTTTTTCAAAACTTTCATAGCCCAAAGAAAAGACTAGTAAAGCTAAAAGAAAAACAAATTATATAAATATGAGTTCATCTTTAAATGTCTGTATTCCGCATTATATTTCCAACCTATTATGAATTTCACACTAAAATATTTTTATAAGAAGATCTCATGCAGTCTCAAGAGATAATTTATATTCTAAAAAAATTTTAAAATTAATTTTTAACGAAAATCCCATTACACACTATCGAATACAGCACAGAAGCTCTATAAAGTCTATAATCAAGTAGGAACTACATTCATAAAAAAACAAATGGAAAATTTTCACAGTAGTAGTTTTTCTCTCTCCAAGAACGTAAATAGCGAGTAATAGAAGAAGAAAAACCTGCAGAAGGAAGTGAAGAAGCATGCGTAAAGTTGTAAAAATATCCTCAGCAATAAAAAATGGATTTAAAAGACCCTCAAAGCTTCGAATATCATTGGTAAGAGGGCTTCTCTCCTAATGGCAGAGTTCGCATTACTCACCAAGAGGAGACGATGAAAAAAATTTCGCGTCCCGTTCGCAGACAAGTTATGATTAATGCCTCCTTGTAATCGTGTTCTAGAATTACGGAATAATCACAGCAGCAAGAAGAAAACGCATGCTGCGCCTTTAAAATGTTTGGAGTACACGCTGTTTTATTCTGTACGGCTGTCACGCTATAATTCAACGGAAGGGGGAGATTTAGTGCAGCAAGGCACCATCATCAACGTGCCGAATTCGAGGAGCTGGGAGCTTCTATTTTTTGTCCGGTATTGTTTGGAGAGATGTTATGAGGAGGTTTGGGGAGTTGAAGGTTTTGGGGAAAGAGGTTCTTTTATTAAATTTCGAGGGTTTGTTTAGCGAGTGGGTAGTTTTTGAATTAGCGGTGTCGCATTTCAAAACAGGATGTTAGTTGTGCGCAGAAAAAGCATTTGTAATAACAAAAAGCGTTATGTGAGGTAAAACCTTGAAGTTGCCCGAGGTATATTTTCTCACGATCTTCTTCACAGACAGAGTTTTTATAAAAGGTTTTTAAAAAGGGCGTTTTTCCCTCTGAATGTAGAATAGTCTCAAAAATGGAGTTTCTCAATAAAGGGTAGTATGGAAGTTTACTAAAAGACTCTCTTCCATTAGGAAAAGAAAAACAAATTAATTTGCCCAGGAACGACTATTTTTATATTTAAAAAAGTAAGAGAAGATGACTGATTATTTTTAACATTCGATATTGATTTATAAAATTACATAATAAGCAGGCCATTTAAAACAAGTATTTGCTTTACAAACAAAAAAGGCATTAATATTTTTTTAAGATTACGTAACGTATGATTTATTATCCTTTATGCAGGCCATGCATTCCATTGTGTTTGAAAATCAATGTTCTTAATAGCACTAAATACATCAATACTGTATAGAACATTATGCGAAACTATACACGAAGATAGTGAGAGTAATGAAATCTTTAAATACTTTTATAAATACACCCGTTCTTAATTTGAATACACCCGAAATATGCATGGGGGGATAACTTTTTAAGCTACTTTGTCCACTTGTATAGTCAAAATAAAACAAAAAGGTAAGTTAGATTCTGTGGTTAGAAAAATGGATACTCCCACAGGAAACAAAGTCAAACATCCATTCAAAGAACTCGGACTTTGCTTGGCACACAGAAGCTTGCTCTCGTTCGAAGTCCCTGGGGACTAACATATGGGACATGGGGGAAAAGTACTTCAAAGAGGATAAAAGTTTTTGGAATTTTTGTTTCTATCCTTTAGGACTTTTAAGCATGAAACGACATCTTCAAAAGCCTGCTTAAGTCAAAGAAGCCGAGATTTAGAGAGTTAAGCTAAAAGCAAGAATAATCGATTATTGAGTGTACGGATATTTGAATTGCCGGGGTATGTGTATCTAAGACATTTAAGAGCAGTTAGGGTTTTTTAATGCTTAAAAATATATTTAACTTTATTAAGTTGAAATTGGTTATTGGAATTTTTTTTAGGGGAGAACTCGAAAACCTTAAATGTAAACAAGAAGTAAAAGAAACATAAAAATGTGCGATTTTTTGTTTGAACGTATTATATGAAGATACTTGTTGGTTGCATTTGAGGTGCTTGAAAGCTTACTCCAATGAAAAGATGTTGGAGTTGGTTGATTGTAGCTGCAAACACCTCAATTACAGAGGAGCGCTGTTTTGTACTTTTTATCTCTTACACAAACTAGTACTTGCAAAATTGCTTAAAATTATACAATTATATTCAAGATTGAATTATACCAGTCTACAATGTATATAATTCGGTACGAAAACTGTTGTAAACTAATAAACAGTTGTAATAATTACCTTTTCAAACACATCAACAACGCCTACAAAGTAATCAGCGTAATAAATGGTTAAATGCTCTAACGAAGAACGATCAGCAACCCAAAACGAAATTCCCAGAGCATAACTACTTTGTATTTAACACTTAATGCACACAGTTCCTCCAAAGAGTGACAACTAAGCCGGAATAGATGGAGGAAACTGCATTGAAGATATTAACGATTCCCGCCGACTCCGCAAGGGGAATACAATGAACACATTAGTCTTTACTAAACACTGGTGATTGTTGACTTGAACAGGAGTTTCATCTGTCAGCGGTTGTGTATGGTAAGCGTCACCTGTACTTCGCAGGATGCCCGATATCATTAATTCGTGGGCTGCTGCGAATTTGCATGGGCAGGCCAATGCCGGTGGATAGCCATGCGGATGAATGGATATTGACGACTTCGCGTTCGAGTGGTTATTGATATATTTCCCTGGTATTTGGGTCGAATGAAACAGGTGGTCAGGACATCAAAGGATTGCGTGGGGGTATTGGGATATTGTGGAAGGAGTGAAAGGTAAAAGAAGGATGGACTAAAGCCCTGGATAGCAAAGCTTAAGTAGAGCTAGTCTTTGATCTTGCCGCTTTCGATTTTGATTGGACGTTCACAGTCGCGTATGTAAACAGCAGCCATCATGGGTTTAATATCCGATCTATGTGAAGTCTATGGAGAATGAAAACTTACTTTCTTGACTTCTCTCGTTATGTATCCCTTCAAGGCTGTTATCACTTTTCTTGAAACTCAAAAGTCTTTTGTTAAGAATCAAAATTTTTCTTTTGTACACATTTCTTGCATATTCATTCAGTTTTTTTAGTCTTAAGACTAACATGGATTTTTGTTTAGTTTGCAAATAAATAATGTATGCCATGTAGGTTTTTCTCCCATTACTAGTAAGTTTATAAATTAAAATGTAAAAACTATTTAAAAACAAAAAACTTCGAATTTTTAACTGTTGCAACCAATCAAGCATTCCATAAATAGTAAAGACAAGCGCTAGTAGCACTAAATTCTAATTTTCTTTTGGTATACATTATTACATTTTATACAGCTGGCATCACGTTTCCACCCAAAACACAAAATTGCGGACGATTGAACTCATGTCGCTACTTAAGTAACGTAGCTTCATCCAGGGCTTTAGGATGGACGTATAGCGACCACCTATAAGATTTTGTTGACTCCTACCTTTTTGCAGGGTAATTAGACTATTATTTCGTTTTTTTAATTTTAATTATAATATTAATGTGTGGTTAAAAGGTCGTATTCAATTTTTAAAAAATAAATATGGTTTTCCCATCAAAATATACAAAACTGATTGTTTTAACTGGTCGAAATCTTGGTTCAAAATTTTAACTTAGTCAAAGAACAGCAGATAGGGAATAATAATGGATGGTAAGTAGCTAAAAGTGACACAATGTGATAATTAAACAATACGTGATGGATAATATTGTAAATGAAGAATATTTCATTTAAAAACCGACACGTTTGCCAGTTCGAAAAAAATGTAAAAGTTATCTCGCACTGTCTTTTGAACCGCTTGGTTTCTAAACCACTCATTTATAAAACTGCAGAAACAGAAATTTTGGCAAGTTAGGCTAATAGTCAAGTTATACCTCCTACCTTGAAATATAAAAAGTTCGAAAAATTTTCATGATGAAATATGTAAGAGGAGGAGTAAAATGCAATCATATATATATTCAATTTAAAAATAAAATAAACGAATTTGGAATTGAAGAACTTTCGGTTATGAATAGATAAAGGAACACAAAAATCATAAAAATATAACATTCATCTCTCCCTTCATGACAGTGGCGGATCTACGGGGGGTCTTTCGGGCTGAAGCCCCCCCAAAACGTCTAACATTTTACTAAGTTTGTCAAAACGCAAAAAATCTTTCATCGAAATTCGGATGAGGCGTACCAAAACGAGTTAAAAAGTGGTGTTTTTGACTTAAATTTCCAACAATTTTCTGGGGGAGGACCCCCAGACCCCCCTGTTAGTGGTTTGATTAGGATAATTCACTACCTTTTCCGTATTACCGTTAACAAGAAGATTCAATTGAATTATGAAAATTCTTAGCCCCCCCCCAAAACAAAATCCTGGATCCGCCACTGCTTCATGAAATACATTTTTCTTTATCTAGGTAGGCAGAAAAGCAGACAATCAAACAAACCTTTAACCTAACCTTAAAAGTAACCCTTTTCATTGTTTTGAATAATACGCCTTTATTTACTTTAACTAAATGCTTTTTGGAATTTAGAGTGAGTTCACTTGAACTTTAAATCTAAATCTTCCTAAGTATATAAAACTACGCTTTTGCGTTCCTTTCTAAAATCTATTGAAATATGAAATATTATAATACTTTATTACCTTTTCCTTATAAAAAGTAATTAGCTTTTCTGTTAACAAAAGAACGCAACTTTGTTTCAATTATGTATCTGGTATTAGAAATGATTGAAACAAAATAAAGTAAAAGTATTTTTATAGAGATTATTCTGACTAGATAATGCAGCTTACATTTTTTAAAAGGAAGGGAATGTATATTTTAATTAATCTTAGAAAATTCAAAATAATTTTTTTCCCAATGAAGTTTCAAGAAACGTTTATGTGATCTATACCCAAAGCAGCACATAATCCTTTCCTGATTACAATTGTCACTCACAATAATAAGAATTCAGTAAGTATTGAGTTTTTATTTGTTAGATTTTCCATTTTTCATCCATTTTAATTTTAATGAATTACCAGTTTCGTTAATTCCCCATAATGAAAAAGGGAAAGATTTACATATACTAATCCTTCCTTCGTGCATTTTCTCTAATAAGAAACTAATTACGTCCCTTGCTAATTGATAATTATCCATCTAACAAACTGCTGAAAGTTTACTGAATTAAAAATAACAGTGAACTTATTACACCAAGAAGCTCTCTTTTTTGTGTAGGAGTTTTGGGAACAACTAAAGATAAAAATGCAGTGCGTTAAGTGAAATTAAAAATACAGCATCTTTTATTAATTACCAAAATTTGTAAAAAAACAGATCTTAGAAGAAAAAAATTTCCTTTAATATTGGTCTACTCCCAAATTTTTTTCTACAGGTTTACTCCTCGAACCTTTCTTCAAAAGAAAAAACCTACACCCTGTTTTTTTATCTATTTAAAAGTGTTTCATTCGGTACAGGGTTACTTTTGCACTTTTAAGTCCAAAAGGTAAACGGGTCCCAAAATTAGTTGAAATTTACATGATGCATGTTAGAAACATTTACGAAATTACACCTACTATAGTACGTATGTATCAAATAGCATACTTGAGTCAAAATACACAACGGATGATGAACTAGGCAAAATTTGTTTATCGACAGCTAGTACTAACTCCTAACCGCTTCTAGTTTTAATTTTTTTCCTTTATTAAGCTGCACTTATATCTAAAAATTCAAAATAAAATAGTAAAATCAGTATTCAAGTACTTGATAGGGTACTTAAAATTATGATCCACAAAGCAGAAAGTTGAATAATACCAAAAATTCAGTATTTTACCCTAAAGAAGATTATTTTTGAAAAAGGTATGAAAACAATAATATAAAATTTTCGATAGTGTATAAGATATGCGGTTTCTCCCTATACTTCACCTTTAGTTCTATCCATTTTCCATTCCTTTAATACACAAGACGAAGACAACCATCAAAAGTATCCAGTTCGCATTAAACCACACATCAAAAGACTTGAACCACACACACACACATAAACGCAATAATCACCAAGAGAACATTCTCCAACAAAGGAGGCGAAAATTCAACTCGAGTGGTGACTAACCCATGTTAACTCTCGGACTTCGCCATCATAGTCCCCAAAGTGCACTGCAACGTTGGATGCCCTAATGATGAGTGACAGCCTTTCAAAATATGAACGAGGGGTGCATGAATTAATGCTGAAAAGTGAGTTGCTCATTTGGATCTTTCCATTCCCCCCCTCTGCCGTCCAGGAGAATTAAATAACCCGTTCCGAGCTGCACTAAATTGACTGGGGCTAATTTGAATGCTCCGTGCTGCCCATAATGGCACGCGGAAATGGCCCGCTTTGTTTTAAATTCACCGGAAGGTTTAATGGGCAAAACGCCGCTTTGATTATTTCAGTTGGGGAGGATATGGGAATTGAAAGTGAGGGAGGGGTTATTAAAAAATTGAGGGTGGTGGATGGTTTTTAACTGGAGTAGTATTTGGTTATAATTATGGGGAAGAGTTTTTTTTCATATTCAATAAGTATCATACATCTAGCACAGCTTGGAAAAGGTTTCAGGTGAATATTTTTCTAATTGAATTCAATATTGAAATCGTTGCCTAAATAAGGAAACCTCTACAAAAAAAGATGGTTAGCAAGACGGTTACGGTTAGACGTTTTGAAATGAAGTGTAGCATATTTAATGTTTATATCTATTGGAACCGGGTAAATTAACAAACTAGCATTGATAAATAAACAAATTAATAAAACAAAATTTATTTTAAAATTAAACTATAAAAACTTAATTTAATTAGTTCTAAAATGATGAAAAATAATTATAATTTAAATATTTTTTATCTTAAGAGACAGTTAGAATTGTTAAATAGTAAAAATTAAATAAGATAGATTAAAATAGTTTTAAAAATTCCACCATAAATCGAAACATATTCAAAATAAATATTTCACGTATTCAAAATAGTTTCATAATCATCAACTCTTCAAATAACAGGTAAAAGGTTGATCAAATTTTTTCCTAATAGCTACACTTAAAATATTCAAAACAGATAAAAATGAAAAAGTATAATTTTAAATGAATTGAAGGCTAAATTTTTATCTCATTAAAACTTCATCCTAAATCAAAATCTTCATCCTAACAAACAAAATCAAAACATCCAACTACAAAATTCAAGATCATTATCAAACTTTTACTTCCAATGCAACAGTGAAACAATTAAGGTTAATCTTTTGAAATAACTACAGAAAATGCACTAACTATATACAAGAGATAATCTTACAACGGAGTTTTATTCCAGACTACTAATACCTTTAAAAGTTTAACTTTAAAAACAACAAAGCAACAAGACAACGAATACTCCCTAAGAAATTTTTAAGCAGTCGCTGGCATCATCAAATATTCCAAAACTTCGACGTTATCTACAGCGTTGGACAGAAAAATTCCCCTGGGTTAAAAAATCTACTCTATTCAGTCGAGAAAGGGGAGAGCTAGATTATAATCTTTTCCAACCCCAACACTGGAATGGATTTTTAATTCTTCCACACTAAGGTAATAGCCGCTGCAGATTCCGAGACAGATTCCTTTTGGGGATCAAAATTTAATTAAAAAGGGATTAAATCTTGGAATAGAATTACATGTAACAGAAGGATGTGATTAAGTTCAAGTCAAATGATAAGATAATTTCTTGTTTTTCACTTCCAATCACACTTAAGAATGTTGAATGCTTATAGCAACTTGGCTTTAGGCCACTGAAATACCATTCAAGTATTTTAAGTATAAATAATCAATTTCGAAAGATATTTAATTATAGATTTGATGTAAATAAGTATATTTGACATCGAGAATTTCAAGAATTTTAATTCTTGAATTTAAATACAATTATGTTAAATTACTGTGATAAACATGATGAAATTTGGAAAGAATAAAAAAGTAAATAAAAATTTATGGGCTATTTGATGAAAAAATTTAGCATAAAAATATAATACTACTAAGAGCTTATTAATATAATAACCTCTTTTTGACTTAAAAATTTTACAACTTTAATAAAACTCTATAAAAACCAACAAGTATGCAGTATGCATTATTACCAATGTAACGTCATATAATAATGCTATTATTTCCTGCATATTTGTGGTTAGTTTGTTGGAAATGTACAGACCAAGTGTCCTATCATACGGTGCTCATACCCGTTTCATTAGCCTACAGGCCTGGGGTGCTAAATACAAAAAATCAACTCTAAGAAGTTACTTATGAAAATAATAAACACAAAGAAAATTATAATTTAAAAAATGTTATAAGGATAACTAATATTTAGAAAAGTGAAAACTGATAATTTAACTGATAAAAACAGATTCAAAATTCTATCACACACACATTATGGTTTTATGAACATTTTAAATTAAAAAGCAAAGCTAGATTGAAAAGTTCTGATAATTGAATAATCTTAATTTTTAATACAGTAAAAATTTATATATTTTGTAACTTACAAATGATCGCCTACCAAGTTTTCAGGATTTATGTGTCTACTAAACAAGATGATAAAAATATATATAATATAAAAAAACGGTACTATCAACGAATGAACGAAACCCATCCGACGATTCTGCCCTTTGAAATTTCATCTACAAACTGAACTCTATTATAACATTTATAATAGAGCAGTGCAGTGTAGTTAGTTACTCACATAGGTCTCAGCCATTAAACTATGTTTACATGATCAATAATAGCAGTTTATTGCGTTATGTTGTCATTAAGGATTTGGGTGTTACATTTAATACTGCCCTTGATTTTTCTCAGCATATAGATATAATATTGTTTCTAAAGCTCATAAGGTTCTTGGTTTTCTTAAGCTCAAGACAGCAAATTTTTCTAATCAAATAGCTTTAAAGTCTTTGTATTGCAGTCTTGTTGGTTCTAATTTAGAATACTGCAGTCTTATCTGGGATCCTTACTATAACAATAAAATTAAAATTATTGAACAGGTACAAACCAAATTTACAAGGTACTTATATTACAGGACCTTTCATGTTAGTTCTCTTGATTTATCTTCTTCGCATTTGCTCAATATTTTTGATATTCCTTGTTTAAAGTCTAGACGAGAGTTATCATGTATTTTATTTTTCTATAAAGTTTGTAATAATCATATTGATTGTAATGAAATACTAAGTAGCATAAATTTTTCTGTGCCCAATAGATTTTTAAGGAATCATCATTTATTTAAAAATGCTCTCAGTAAACGTAATTATATTGATAATTTCTGTCTTTTTAAATTTTATAGAATATACAATTGTATTGGTTTTAACTTGGATATTTTTAATATGTCTCTTCTTACTTTTAAAAATGAATGTTCTGTTCTTTTAAATTGTTAGTGTATATTTCTTTTTAGTACTTTGTAGTACATGTTTTTTTCTTCTCTCTCCACACTGTAATTGGGTCGCTGACCTGTTGTGTGTGCTTAATAATAAATAAATAAACATTTCCTCCATCATCCCGAATCATTCAAAACCACGATATTCCCGAATGGCCACACCAAAACCGCACTCTCGCTCCTTTCCACTCCATTCCATTCCACTCCCATTTACAAAACGAATCACTCCACTCCATTCCCTCGTCTCACGCCACCGAAATCGAACCTACAGCAATCCCCACTCCAAGAATGCAGGACAAAAAGCCCTGAAATGGCGTGACAAGAGCAAGCCATTAGTCAATGTCAGTCCTCTATGACGAGTCCGATGTCCGAAAGCCCCCATTAAAGTTTAATTACACAACTCTATTACGCTTTGTCCGGAGGTTTCACGAAAGGTGGCCGGACACAGATGGACGGTCGTTGAGTGGTAATTAATGCAGTTAGGGGTGTTTAGAACGTCTCGCAAACTTTGGATGGAAGATTGACAGTCAAATGTAGGGTAGATAGATAGATTTCTGTCTGGTTAGTTTTATAATGATAGACGTTATACAAAAATAGAGGAAATTGAAAAAGATGAGAACATGGAAGAGTAACTGAGGCTTTACTTCCAGGCCGTATTTCCATGCTTTATAATATTGCTTTATAATATGTAAATAATATATACTTATTTAATATGTTACAGTAGAACAGTGGTTCTATCCAATATTTTTTAAGCTACCGGAGAACTCTTCTTATAAAACACTTTTATAAGCAGAGAGAAAATCAGATTTTGGAAGGCATTTGAAGGTATTATGAAGAAACCCATATAATCCGCAGAGAATATTTAGAAAACCATTGCATTATAAACGAGATAAAACAAAATCACAATGGTGACAGTAAATACCTTGTATTTGATCTGACACATGATCAAGGCGTCATCTCTCAGAGAGTAGGGCAGATGGAAAAATGTAAATTTTATGCAGTGAAATTGTATCTTTTCCTGACTGAAGTCGCTAATAACGTAAATCGTCTAATGACCAAATAATTGGACATCCTACAGTAATTGACTATATGTCATGAAAATGGATAAGGAAATAGTAAACTTTTCCGGAAAATGAGCAATTTGGAACATTTGATGTTGAGGGTTTCCCGCATAAGGGTTTTTAAGCATATTTCCATTACAATCTAAATCTCGTAGATTTTAACTATTCATACAATTGGTACAAAACGTTCTATTATCTAAATAAAAAGTTTCTAAGAAGACGGAAGTTTTAGATCATAGAATTTTGCTTAGAAATCCTTTGTCTAGTTCCCCAGTCACTATTTATTTTAAAGAAACTAAAATGGTTTAATGAGATTAAAGTAGAAAAATGAGTGACATAAAAAACCATTTCCTTACATACGATGCCACAATCATTTATAAAAAGCCCTTTTCAACCTAAGTAAATAAGGTATTTTGAACTCAAAGTTCGTTCAAGCAATGGCTTTTTTAACTAAAATTATGGGCAATGAATATTTGCTCAATTCTTAGGAAGGATTTTGTGAAGATGAAGAATAACAATTTTATTTGTATCTTTAATTTTAAAAGTGTTACTTAACTCCACTTTCCATTGTTGTGGGATGTCTTGTATGGTTACACTAAAAATTAAAAAGAAACATATTAAAGCAGAAAAATAATTTCCTAAAAAATACACGGATTATTTTAGTTCATTTTTTAAATTTTAAATCCGAGTGCAATTGAGATGAGACTTTCTTGTCACAAGTACATTTGACTATCATATTAAGAAACACTTTTTTAGTCAGTCTTGCAACTACAAAAAAAAACGACAATCGAGAAGTACCAATCAAATCAAATCTCACGCATCTCAAAATTCAAAGTGAAATAAAATTTGATTACAAAAAGGTCTTTTTCGAGAAAAATAAAAACTTCGGATCCGTAGCTGTCTAATTTCAGAAGTAAAAGTGACGATCATTTAAGACGACGGAGTGACTCGCGCCATTTTACCACCAGAAATCTCGAGAATAATTGATTTAGAATGGTTTTATATATGAAGAGATACATTTTCTCGAACAAGTGCATTTGAGTTTCGAAAACCATTAGTCATGCACTTAAATACGAGCCTAAATGACTGTTATACAGAGAGTTTTCTTTTCCGGTAACGAAAAATGCCGAAATCATTAGAAAAGAAAAATTGACCCTTTTCCAAAATGACGAATGGGGCAGCCTACGTAAAGATTGATGTTGCTCCGGCCAGAAACACGCGAGTGCTGCGATGTATTAATTTCAGGCGGGAAAACAAAGACAGGTTTTCTTCATAGAGGTTTTAGAATGGAATGAGTTTGTTCGTATGTAGAGCTATATTTGTTTTAAAGCCTTATTTGTGTTCTATACTAATTTCATTCAAGAAATTTCAACGTTCGTTGGTGCAAAAGAGTAAAATTAATTTTACACATACGTACAGACTATTACTCTTCCTAGTGGAATCACAGGACAACATGATAGGGGTTGCTTAAAACCAACTCAACTGTTTCTAAAATTAATATAAAATCATCTCACTCACTCTGTATATTTTAAATTCAATTAAAAGAAAAAAAATGTATACTGAGCTTCCACCAAACTTTCAAAAAAGTTGTAAGGTACTTTCTTTCTTTCTCTAACAAATTTTCACAATGTGTGAAATTTTTTTTTGAAAATATAAAAAACCAAAGCACAGGGGGAATTGGTATAAATAAAATAAATGAATTATACCTAAAAATGGATTTTTCTGTTGAGTTCTGAGGAAAATTTATCAAGCTGGTTTTGATGACAAATTTATGGCAGCAGGTCGTATTTATATTGATATACCAGTTCAAATATAAAATTGCATCAAAACAATGATTTTGCGATACTCAAACGGGAGCAAACTAATTATATGTAAACATTTATTAACATTTCAACACTTGTTCAAAAAACATTTATAATAACGAAATGTCAAAGAACCTTCTCGTGTGTTATAGGTATAATTAAACATTTTTAATTGGTTTTCAGTTATCACTCTGGAAGAGCATCTTCACTAGGGTGGTCGCTAAAAATGAAAGTGCGAATTTTTTTCGCGGCACCCCCTCAAAAGGTGCCATTTGATGTCAAACTAATATTCTGAAAGTTACAGACCAAAAAAATAATATTTCGACCCGGCGCCCAGCCCTCAAAGTTTCGAAAAAACGCAATTTTTCACTAAAAATTGCGCGTTCTTCCCCATAAAATTTGAACCGGATACAGTAGAAACAAAAATAAGGATTCATTCTTTAGATAAGTTAATAAGCTTTAACTTTTCTAATTAAAACTTTTTTGTGTGACCCTTAGATCAAAAGATACAAAGGGGATTCCACACCCCACCCCCAATATAATTTTTTTAAGGAGACACGGGATTTTTTCTTTTATTCATTAGATATTGTTTACTGATGTAATAACATGAAAACAATCCTTTTTCAACCATATAAGTGTGAAATTTTAGGATGTAAAGTGAAAAGAATTTTTTGAATTTTTTTATTCCAGATAACAGTTAATAAAAATACACTTAAAAATATATTAACAAAAGCACACATAGCATACAAAATCAGGATTACTATTCACACAACAGCTACACATTTGAATTTAACACTTAAAATTTACAAAATATTATGCAAAATTAAAGAGGCAAGGGTTTAGAAAGAGTAGTTTTTTACGTCCAGGTATAATTTTCTACACTCAGATACAACTTGTAAAAGGTATTGCTTTTGTTCTTCGTCTCTAGTTATTGATGTATTGAATTCTTGCACTAGTTTAATACCTCTTTCAGCAGCATCATTAACCACTTTCAAATTTTTTACAATATCAAATAATTTTGTAAACTCCAAGTTAGTGCACCGCTCGTCTGGCTGGATCATACTTTAAAAACTGTGTCGAAATATTAAACCTTTTAAAAAAAGTTTAATGTAAAAGGAGTTATTAAGCTATCTAGTTCTTTGCTTAAAAAAGAATGCCAGTCATTTAAATGCACTTTCAACTTCACTGTTCTATTTTCTTCATTATAGTCTTGGTCCACATCATTTTTGTAAGACAATACTTTTAAAGCCATGTTAATTTTTATATCTTTATTTAGGCTTTTATCAAAAAAACCAAATGCAATTATTTCAGGGCTTAAATAAAGTAAGTGGTTTATAAATTTAGTAAGTGCAACTTCTGATACTTCATCATCTATTTTTTATAATTAATTAATTATTTAATTAATTTTAAATCTTGATTCGGAGCTAATGTGGGATCAGGAGCGTTAAACCACCATTTTACATAAATATTTATGATGTAAACACAGATAGTTTTATGTAATTGCTTCCCTCTCTTGGAGGGTTAGTGGAAACTTGTTTCTAAAGATGAAAATTTTTAAGCAATAGATTGCTTTACCCATCCATCTAGCGTGATTCATAGCACCGGGAGCTCTAAATGATATTTGATGTGGTTTTGAAAACCCAATAAATAAATATCAAACACAGAAGAAACAGTTCCCTGTAGTCTTCTCTAGGAAGATATTTTGAGTTTTGCAACTACCCGGTTATGAAGCTCCCGACCTCTTCCACGTCGTTTATTTCTTTCTTAACCTTTTCATCTTTGATTCAAGGTTTATATTCATTTTTATCAATTTCAGACCAATTCAATTTAAACTTCTTAAAAATTTCAGGTTGAGGACCTGTAGTTGCCGTCATTTTAATGTCGAAAACTGTCTTAAGCACTATTTATAAAATGTGATGACGGCATGCGAGTTATAGGAGATCTTTATCGGGCATTTGCTCTAACAAAACGCATGTACCTTTCATACGGCCAGTATTTACAGAAGTTGTGTCGAAGCACATAGCTCCAATTTTTCTGCAGCTCCCCATTTTTGCAAGTCTGAAAATACAGCTTTAGCTTGGGTAGATCCTTTACTATTTTCTAGTAGAGGAAGTCCTATTAATTGCTCTAAATTTCCTAGGCCAATTAAAACTGCTAATCTTTCTACTTCTTTATTCAATAGATGAGGTAGCAATTTCCCATCCCAGTGCAAAACAGCTCCTTTCAATTCTAAATTTTCGAAACTACTTTTAATTAATTGCATTCTTTCTTATAGTGGTCCTAACTTATAGATTACTTATCTAGACACAGGGTGGTCTTGTACAAAAGGATATCGGTTGCTATACTCCATTACATGAAAGTGTACAATTTCACATTTAAGGAAACGTTAAGGAATTAGAAAGTTAATTACTACATATGAGTTTTTCATCCTTATCCTTTAAAACATTTACACTTATCTAAGGATCACATATTATAAATTATAATGCATTTAAAAAGAACACCTTTATAAAATACCTCATAAAAACCCTGTAAATGCTAAAATTTCACTTCTATATGATTGAAAAATGATTGCTTTCATGTTATTAAACCAGTAAACAATATCTAATGAACAAAAGAAAAAATCCCGTGTCTCCTTAAAAAATTTATATTGGGGGTTGGGTGTGGAATCCCCTTTGTATCTTTTGATCTAAAGGTCACACAAAAAAGTTTCAATTAGAAAAGTTAAAGCTTATTAACTTATCTAAAGAATGAATCCTTATTTTTGTTTCTACTGTATCCGGTTCAAATTTTATGGGGAAGAACGCGCAATTTTTAGTGAAAAATTGCGTTTTTTCGAAACTTTGAGGGCTGGGCGCCGGGTCGAAATATTATTTTTTTGGTCTGTAACTTTCAGAATATTAGTTTGACATCAAATGGCACCTTTTGAGGGGGTGCCGCTAAAAATTGAACGAAAAAATTTTTTCCCCATGTTATTAGCGACCACCCTAATCTTCACTTTACACTTATTATGATAAACTCTAAACATTACATTTTCATATAAAAAACTGGAAATTGTGATATAATTAACTCTTTCTAAGATTTGTACATAAAGCTTTTAAAAGCCTAGAATTCAAACCAATTTCGCCCAATTATCTGAGCAATTTCTAAGACTTGTGATAGGATTTAAAGCATGGATCTTAAGTGTTAGTTTTAAGTTAAAGCGTTTTTTAGAGGAACACCTAAAATTATCTTCTCGTTATGTCTGTTTTTTGAAGAAAAAATTAGACTGTTTAAATTTGCCCACACAGAAATATAGGTTAAAAGAAAAATCCTGAGTAAAAGCAGAGAACAAAAACTACCTTTGAGTAAATGTTTATCTTTTCAAAAGGTTTAGGTGGTTAGATAATATTTTAAACAAAAAGCAAGCAGTAAGATTGTTTCCTGATATTACAAACTATGATTAGTACTCGGTATTTGTTCATTTAAACCAATGCTTCGTTAAAGTTACGAGCAAAATATAGAAAACTTTTTTTCGCAAAATTCCCATTTTCCCCCAAGAATCATCCAATTATTTAAATTCATCTCCACTTCAAAAACATTCGCTTTTTGACTCACAAATTGCTTTCCCCCGTCCAATCAGAAAAAGCCTCTCTCTGACGCTAGACTCTCGAAGCTCCCTACCCTAGCTAACCGGATATTGAAAATTCTCTTGACCAAAATAAATAAACGAACCCCAATAGCAGCAAAAGGCGTCGCATCCAGGCACACACAAATATGATGAATTCCTTTCGCAGAGTGAATATATAGATCGTATTTTCTTCAAGAAGGTAGCTCACTTCTCACTATTTACTTTCGAACGAATAAGCAGCACTTCAAATGTGCAGAGGGTCTGATTTCTTTTCTTCCTTTTCAGCCCTGCAAGTCCAATACCAAGTTCCATACAATAGGATCACTTTATTACTTTATATATATTGTCTTTTCTTTATCCAGTTTTTTGGGCCATATTTATAGCATATTGCGAGGGGAAACATTTAATATACCGGCCAGGAATAGGCGATTGACCATATATTCGCTTCCATCATTTCAGTCAGCGTTCAATAAATGTATTGATTTCCGTGTTTGGAGGCAGAGCATTTCATTTTTTTCTGTGTTTTGTGTTGATCCGTTTCTGTTTCTGTAAAATTTTGGACAAGTGGGAGGGGATTTTGTTCTAATAGTTTATCGGATTGTTCGGAGCAGGGTTTTTATTGAATGTTGGCAGGTTGTAAAACTGGACAGACAAGTACCTGGAGTAAAAATGTAGGATTGAGAGAAAGAAATCTTGAGAATAAGTATTGCGTTTTAGAGGAATTAAATAAATCCCAAAGAATGGTAAACACACCTAATTTTTTTTCAAGGCGCATAAGAACTTATCCTCAGGGTCAAATCTTTGTATTTTGGACTTGAATTGCTATGGAGCCGAAGGTTTACCATGAGGACGCAGTAGTCATTGGCATTGATAAAAACTATTTTGTAATTTAATGATACAATAAGCCAATTCCTTTTTGGTCATTGCAAAGCAGCAAAAGTAACAATCGTATGTGACTACACTAGTGAGATGTAAACCATCTTATGTGCGTTATAAACCAAGTAAATTTCTAGATTCCGGGAAATGCTTAGTGGTGTGATCAGCAATCGACTGTACTGTATAGTGACTAATTTAATGCTCGAAGTTCGGAAATTATTCTTTTGAAAACACATTTAAGGGCCAAGATAGATTTTTACAGCCCCCATTTGTATGACGCAATAGGCAACATGTAGGCAAAAATATGAATAACAGGAGTGAAGAGCTCTGTGTGGTTCACGCGTGGAGAGATTCTTCTTTTTGTGGGATAAAACTGACTATGGGACGTAGACTCGGAAACCTTTTGAGCCATAAAACCAATGGTTGTAAATTTCTAACTAAGCCCATGCTTGGCAGTACACTGTCTCAAAATTAACAGATTGGACCAAGATTGTATGAGTTTTCCTGATGATCATTTACGGACATTGTCTACCTTTCCTCGCTAGGCGGTTAGTGTAACCCCAAAGAAGCGAGACCATTCACTCCCTAGGGTTGGGGAGGTATATATAGAGAGAGGGCCAAACCAGCAACATCCCGCCAGTAACTACCCCACCTCCCTTCCCTCCTCTTCGAAGAAGGTGCTTCAGTAGCCAAGCTTGCTACCCTGATTTCCTGCACCCAACTCAAATTTGGATATCCCCGTTCCCAACCGCCAAGAAAAGGAAGACAGTATGAGGTCTACAAAGGAGCATAAAAAAAGGTTCAAGTTGAATCACCATCGCATATTGGACATTTTCAATCAATAATCATGCACACTCAGCAATCACCCACACAACCCTTTTTCTGTGCTGCCAACCCAAACAAGGAGAGAAAAAATCAATTACCATGCAATCGAAAACACTCAGACAGACGGACACTTTAATAGATGAAAAAGGCGCGGCCATCATAATCGCCGGTATATACCTGAACGGAATTAATTCACAGGGAAGAGTATTCAATTAACGCGTCGAAACCTTTCACCTCACCGCAAAAAAAGGAGGGCCACCGTAAACACGACACCGTGAAACAAAGGACCTTGTGCCGTCCAATATGGCGGAAAAAAGCACGTGGGGGTCGTCCATCACGTGATCTCGTGTTCCCCGGTGGCAACCTCCTGTCAGGGGTGATGGATGTTGCACGCTCCAACACGAAAATGGCGGCCGCCGACGATAAAAATACCCACCGACGACGACGAAAAGGAACAAGGTTGCGAAAACGGAAGCAAACAAACGTGTCGTTTTCGGTGTATAATTGAATGAAATTGGAAGTTGTCGACCCCCTCTGCTTGGGTCACGGAGAAGCGCCTTTGTCTAACTACTGTGGACCCGGTGACCTCCAGAAATTAGGGCACTGTGGTTTTGGGGTTTAGTTTTGTGGCTGTGACATGGAGTAAACCAGATTCAGGACGTTTTTGTTTACCAACAATACACATTTGAAAAATATACACTGCAGAAGAAATGAAGACAGGAGAGTACATAGGGGTGGCGAGGAGAACATGCCTCCCACGAAATTTGGACTACTTGTATCAAAACAAATTAAACCTCTGTTTTTTAGAGTCAAATTTCCAAAAACTTTCTGATGGACTTTTTTAATATTAAAATTGCAAATCCTACCAAAAATAATACGTCCGAAATTCGGAATAGGTTTACCGAAACGAGTGACCCCCCTCAGAAGCTTGGAATTCTATTGCTCAATTTTTTTTATGTTAAGTTCCTTAAGATGAAACTTCTAGTTCAAAAAAGTATTAAAAAGCTATATTGGACCTATTAAATTTGCATGAAAGGATGATATTTTGGTTTGATCCTCCCATTGCAAAAATCTAGTTTTGACCTAAAAATGAGTAATTCTTTTAGGCAAAATATTTGAACCCCTCCCGAAATAATTTTCCGTATACGCCACTGAATAAAAGAATGGAAAAGGAGCGAAACAAATATTTGATGTTACCGGCTTCCAGGTCATTTTAGCACCGACCACCAAAAACTCAGAGAAAAACTATTGTTTAAAACATAAAACATCTCCACTTTATTCAATTTATAATTTAAATAAAAGTCACAAAAAGGAAAAAATATTACAAAAACCAACCCATCGTTTTCAGATTGTTAGAAAATAACGCTTAGCTCCGCCCTAAACATAAAAAAGCATTCTTAGGTCACAAATTCTTAAAATTGAACAAAAAATCTCAAAGGATGCATTTAAACGGAATTATCTTCAAAAAAACCTCCCCATGGTAAACCGTAATTTATCAATCTCCTGCCAAAACCCCCCTAAAAAAGCTTCCTAAAAAATAAAAACCGGCCCGACATCTTCGCTCCAGTGGTGCAAACAAATACTAAATTTCGTCGCAACCTACAGAGGCTTCTTTTTTCTCTTCTAAATATGCTTCCAGAGTGAAAGGGATGACATTTGTGGTATTCAGGGACTGTCGCACGCAGGTGACAGGGGCATCATCCATCACGGGAATCACATTCTATGAATTCTGATTGGATCAAAGAATTCATTATTCCTTTCTTTCCGGCCCTCGGGGCCCCCGTTGGTTCTTATAATGCGTCTGATGTATTTTTATTGGGTAAAGAAGCAAAGTCGTGAAAGAGTTGTGAGGAGGTTATTATTCGGTAAATTGTAGACTTTGTATTTTGATTTTGAACATTAAAGGGGTATTTAAAGACTAGTTCTATTAAAACCAAGTGGTTGGTTCTATTCAAATGTTTATGGAAAAATGCATATATCCTTTAATGATTTATGTGCCATTTTAAAATTCAAATAGTTTGTATTCTACCAGTGGAAAATGAATAGTAATCATCATTGGATGATCAATGTGTGTGCAAAAAGGTGAATAAAGAACTAAAAGTTATAATTGACATAAACAATCGAACACTCATATTTAAGATATTGAGAAGTTGTGGAAATTATAGTAATCACATAGTTTAATGGTAAATCAGTTAGGTACAGCTTTAGAAAGAGTCCTCCAGTGGCCATTTCCACACAACTCAAAAGATGACTGACGATTATAGATATATAATTAATAATAATTTTATTAGATCCTAAAGTAATAATATTTAGTTGATAATTATATGAGATGTAATAGTATTATGAGATCTCTATGCTCAACACTTAAGCTGTGGGAGCTGTGTGGTTATACATGGCGGCTGGAGGACTCTTTCTAAAGCTGTTCCGTCAATCACAAGAAATTACAATTAGTTTTAAAATATGTCAACTTAACGTAACTGAAACTAGGAGTAAACGAAATTTGGCTATTCAAGACGAAAATTGAACGCATCTTGAACAATTCTGCTGCTTGGAAAGTACCAGTTGTTTCGGAGACATAGAAACAGATGAATGTAAATGAATTTCTTCGGCTCTTTTAGTTTTAAAATATTAAAGTTAAACAATTTGCGAAAAACTAGTTGAAAACATAATCAGATGGAAATTCACATCAAATGGAACAAGAGCTTTTGAATGCAATATGAAGAATCAGATGTAACGGACGGTCCTTGACTACAAGAAATCACAACTCACACACAGACAGTTTCTTATTACCGGAAGTCTCCTACCAAAGAGAAATCAATGCAGACCCTTCTCAATCACACACTTCCTATCAAACAAAGTTCTAAGTTCTGAAGAAACCCGCTTTGAATGCACAAAACAATCGAACAGCGACACAATCTCTCCAATTTAACGCTGACTCATCAAACAATCGCAATCAAGCGGATTATAAAACCAATAACCCTCTGCACAATGGGACAATTCGGAAAGTCCTTCTTTCCCATTATTATCCGGAATCCTGTCCGGAACACAAAAATCTCGGGATAAGGAGGACAGCACTACTAATGCAACGCCCTCTAGCGAATGAAGCGGGGGTTCTTCCTAATGGGATTTATTGACAGCAGGGATTTCCAGCGATAATAACCGGTGCTTTAACGTTGTCAATAAGGGCCACCCTTCGGCGAAGATACTAGGGGGTAATATGTCGAGACGAGTATGATCGAAGGGCGGAGGGGGCTAATTTTAGAGGGGCCGAGAGGAAATTGGATGATATTTCGGGCAGGTATGAATGTGCTTGGGAGAAATGGGGAGATGCTCACTTGAACGATCGAGAGGGACTTGCAGAAAATTATGACGGAGTTGGAGAACTATGCGCACCAATCAAAATCCAATGAAAAGACCTGATGAATGCTTGTTGTGTTAATGGCGTTATTTTGAGTGGTGAGAGAGGATATAAGGCGTATACAAGCAAACTCAACAAAATTTGGTTTAAAGAGTTTTCAATAAAGACGCACTCATTGGAAAGAAAGGCGAATCAACATGAAATAGCCTTTTAAGATTTTCTGTGAATGGTACAGATTTGAATGACAAAATTTTGATACAAAATCTTACACTAACATTAGAAAAATTTAATAGATCAATGTATCAGATATCATCAATGTATCAGATAGCACCTAGATAAATCGCGCCGGTTGATAAATGGTGATAAGCATATTAGAGTAGATTGTTAAGACAAGTAGATTGTTAAGGGAAAGTTACAGTAAGTTAATATTTAAATATCTAGCATAGCAAAAAATGAAATTTAAAGGCCTCCCTGAAATTAGCTCCAGGATGAAATGTTTTCTTCAAATTTCAATGCTGTTTGAGTAAATGTACTAAATAATTTTTAAAATTTAATTTAAACTAAATTTTTCAAACTATTTAATATAAACTTAAATTTAAAAGTAAGCACGCACGGTTCGTCATTTGATTTCAATATATTTTTATACTTTATCGAAAATGTCGTTTTGGTTCAATTTGAATTATGTATTAACGCTCACAATTTACTAACTCGATTTGAATTTATACCTTATAACAGCGGTTCTCAAACTGTGCTCCGCGGAGCCCTTAGGGCTCCGCCAAGTAATTCCAGGGGCTCCGCCAAGAAATTTGAAATAAATACATTTTTTGATAATTTCTAATTTGCTTTTCTCTGAAATTTTATAAATAACTTTCTGTAAGGTGTTGGAAAGGTCTGCTGGTTTTTGCCTTTTTCAGGTCTTTTTTGGTTTACCAAAACAAGTTAAAACCCTGTTTTTAGGGTCAAATTTCCAAAACTTTGCTGGGGGAGGAACCCCCAGGATGGGACGGTTTGGCACTGGCCGTTTGGGCGCCGTTTCCGTTTCGGCAACCAAATTTTTCTTCTAATTTTTAGAAGAATTATAGAGTTCTATTTACTTTCATTTTATTTCTGCCGCTGAAACGGCCGCTCCGAATAGTAGCACACCAAGGAACCCCCTTCCCCCACCTCTCAAATTGATTACTCAGCACCTTTTTTTATAAAGTTCACCAAAACAAAGGGAAAACCTGTTTTTAGTAGAATCAAATTTCCAACACCCCCTTTATAGCATTTGGAACTTAATTGCACAAAACGCTTCTTATATTAAGTTCTTTAAGATGCAAATTCTGCCAAAAATGTATAAAAATCTAACATTGATCCTATGGCATGGGGGGGATAAGGAATGATTTTGGGCCCATGTGTATATATTTCGATATGTACCTCTGACGTATGGTCTAACAGCCCCCCAAAACAGCTCTCGATTTCAAAAGAAGTAACTTTTAGGAAAACAATATTTACAGATGTATAGATTTCCGTATAAATCATTTGTTCATGCATCTCCGGCATAATGATTAAAAAGTGATAGCTTTAATATTCAGAAATTTAAAATGAAGATTTACATTGTATCCAATGATAAAATATAATCGGTAAACAAAATATTCCATAAAACCCGGGGTGTATATCAAAGGGGCGAAGGAGACCTGCCTCTCCCCAGAAAATCGGACTACGTATAACAAAACAAGTTAAAACCATGTTATTTAGGGTCAAATTTCCGAAATTCTTTTGGGGGAAGACCCCCAAATCCCCTATTGTACTTGAAACTTTATTATTGTCAATTTTTATAGTAAGTTCGTTAAAATTAAAATCCTACCTAAAAATGAATGTCCAAAATTTGGACAATGATGTACCTAAAACGAGTTAAATAACTGTTTTTAATTATCTTATTTCACAAAATCTTCTGGGGAGGAAGGACCCCCAGACCCTTCTATTGTACTTGGATCTTAATTCGTCACAATTTTTCTTATTTTCTTACAAATAAATTATCTTAGATGCAAATTTTACCTAAAAATGTTTTTAAAAGCTACGTTAAACTGTTAAATATGCATGGGAGGGACTGAGGAATAATTTTGGACCCCTCCCGAAATAAATTTCTATAATGCTTTTATTTCTAGAAGCAATGGGTTTTATGTAATTTGTTTTTGTACCTTGAAAAATTTATTTCGGAAAAGGGCTCCGCGTATAATTTGTCTCTTGAAAAGGGCTCCGCGACATAAAAAGTTTGAGAACCCCTGCCTTATAAGAAGTAACCAAAAAAAAACACCCTGTCAAAAACTTTCCAAAACAATAAAATTACAACTTTACAACAATTCACGTAAAAAATTCACTGAGTTTAACTCTGCACTACATTTAAGACAATGTCTAACTTTTTACATGATAAAATAAATTCCACATACTAAAGCACCAGTTAAATAACATTTTTAATTAAGAACTCCATAATTACGAAAGCACCGTAGGATGTCCTCTTTTCCATACGAACAATATCTCCCATAAAAAACCTAGTGAGGGTATCCTGGGTTGCTAAAGACCAAAATTAGTTCGAGATTGAGCCTTTAAAATCTTTTATCCACTAAATTGACGCTCTTTTTTTCGTCAAAGACACGCAGCACACTGAAGATTGTTATTCTAAAAGTTTACCTAGATGTCTTACCTCACAAACTTTCTTTTAATTCCATTAGAATCTAATTTAATTTCAGGATAGCAGTTTGAAGGATGGGGTTTTAGGGAACTTAAATCGATTAGGAACCTTTTTGAAGAGAAGGAAGGTAGGTGGGGCTTAAGAAAGAATGTGCTTCTGTTCCTTTCTTTTTTGCGGTTCAACGAGGGATTATTTTTTTAAAGGAGGTTATTAAAGGCTGCATTAAATAAGCAATTTTAGTCATGAGATGAAAGACGTAGTTGTTTTGAAGGCACTTATGTCGGTGATCTAGAGGTTTTATGAAGTTCTGGTTTTGAAGGACTTGTTTTAAACCTTGTGAATTATTCAAGGGGAGTTTTAACGCTAAAACTATTACGAAGATGAAGGGATGGCATCAAAATGTAATATGCAAAGTAAGTAGTTTATATTCAATTATGAAATGCATCAGTTTCATTTGGTATTTTTTTACTAAGCTCGTTTAGTTGTTTTTAATAGGTACTTTGGGAGGAATCTATAATTTTATTTTGATTTAAATAATACGTCTCTCTCTCTCTTCAGTTTAAAATTTCTAGTTGAAGTTAAAGATAATTTAGATATAAACTAACGTTAAAAATAAAGAAAACAAGAGTACGGAGTATGCCAAATATTGTGTTTTTAAAATTTCCGTAACGCGTTCAACAAACAATAATAAAATTTTACACAGTCAGTTACAGTTTTGAATGGGATTTCCAAGTTTAAACACTTTGATAACCTGTAATTTAAAGAACAACATCATGATGTGATGGTGCAATATTATGAAACAAAATATATTTATTGATATAAATGAAAAATGAGGAAACATTGAAAATATAGGGTACATAATGGGCAAGTTGTAATATTGTGGAGCATTTGCATAAATAACAAGAAATTGTAAGGAGTTTATAATGGTGCATCAACCTATTTCCATAAGATAGACGGTTTCAACCTTTTTAATAAGTTACCGTTTGAGAGCTTCTAAAACATTAAGAATTAACGCTATTGCATGAAGACAAGTAAAGAGTCCTGAAGCATTTTAAGGGAAAGGAACAAAAATGAAAAACTCATTATCAAGGTAAAAATTTGAACTCTAAACAACAATATTGGAAATAAGGACACGTTAATAAGCATGATCTAAGGCAGCGGTTCTCAAACTGTGCTCCGCGGAGCCCTTAGGGCTCCGCCAAGTAATTCCAGGGGCTCCGCCAAGAAATTTGAAATAAATACATTTTTTGATAATTTCTAATTTGCTTTTCTCTGAAATTTTATAAATAACTTTCTGTAAGGTGTTGGAAAGGTCTGCTGGTTTTTGCCTTTTTCAGGTCTTTTTTGGTTTACCAAAACAAGTTAAAACCCTGTTTTTAGGGTCAAATTTCCAAAACTTTGCTGGGGGAGGAACCCCCAGGATGGGACGGTTTGGCACTGGCCGTTTGGGCGCCGTTTCCGTTTCGGCAACCAAATTTTTCTTCTAATTTTTAGAAGAATTATAGAGTTCTATTTACTTTCATTTTATTTCTGCCGCTGAAACGGCCGCTCCGAATAGTAGCACACCAAGGAACCCCCTTCCCCCACCTCTCAAATTGATTACTCAGCACCTTTTTTTATAAAGTTCACCAAAACAAAGGGAAAACCTGTTTTTAGTAGAATCAAATTTCCAACACCCCCTTTATAGCATTTGGAACTTAATTGCACAAAACGCTTCTTATATTAAGTTCTTTAAGATGCAAATTCTGCCAAAAATGTATAAAAATCTAACATTGATCCTATGGCATGGGGGGGATAAGGAATGATTTTGGGCCCATGTGTATATATTTCGATATGTACCTCTGACGTATGGTCTAACAGCCCCCCAAAACAGCTCTCGATTTCAAAAGAAGTAACTTTTAGGAAAACAATATTTACAGATGTATAGATTTCCGTATAAATCATTTGTTCATGCATCTCCGGCATAATGATTAAAAAGTGATAGCTTTAATATTCAGAAATTTAAAATGAAGATTTACATTGTATCCAATGATAAAATATAATCGGTAAACAAAATATTCCATAAAACCCGGGGTGTATATCAAAGGGGCGAAGGAGACCTGCCTCTCCCCAGAAAATCGGACTACGTATAACAAAACAAGTTAAAACCATGTTATTTAGGGTCAAATTTCCGAAATTCTTTTGGGGGAAGACCCCCAAATCCCCTATTGTACTTGAAACTTTATTATTGTCAATTTTTATAGTAAGTTCGTTAAAATTAAAATCCTACCTAAAAATGAATGTCCAAAATTTGGACAATGATGTACCTAAAACGAGTTAAATAACTGTTTTTAATTATCTTATTTCACAAAATCTTCTGGGGAGGAAGGACCCCCAGACCCTTCTATTGTACTTGGATCTTAATTCGTCACAATTTTTCTTATTTTCTTACAAATAAATTATCTTAGATGCAAATTTTACCTAAAAATGTTTTTAAAAGCTACGTTAAACTGTTAAATATGCATGGGCGGGACTGAGGAATAATTTTGGACCCCTCCCGAAATAAATTTCTATAATGCTTTTATTTCTAGAAGCAATGGGTTTTATGTAATTTGTTTTTGTACCTTGAAAAATTTATTTCGGAAAAGGGCTCCGCGTATAATTTGTCTCTTGAAAAGGGCTCCGCGACATAAAAAGTTTGAGAACCCCTGATCTAAGGTATTTTACATAAAATTATGAATTGAATGTTTCATATTTAAATTACATGTTCATTAAGTCTAAAATGAAAGCTTTGAATTTTAAGCCCTAATTAAATAAAACGGATTAATGAAAATACAACACTCATTAGTGATTTTTAAAAGCGAAACCCCAATCGGTATGGATGTATAGGAGTATCAAATTAAAAAACAATACTAAGGAATAAGCCAACCTTATTCAATCAAACTCCAAATGCTGCATTTTTAAACGGCAAGAATAAAGGAAAACTGCTCCCTACTGGCGCACAATAAAAGACATTAAAACATGATTAATGGTTTTTAAATGTTTAACTTTAAAGTTTTTTTCCATCGATCGATCTGACTTTGAGAGATAATGAACAAAGTCGGGTACTTCCCTAGTTGGAAAAGAAGGGGAACTCAGCCTTCATTTTTATGGATGCTGGGAGTATTGAGAAAAGTATTAACTTTTCTTATTTTATTTGAAATTGGCATGCTTTATTGAAAAAGTGTTCTAATTTATACATCGAATCAGTGATAAATGATACCGAAAGGAAACCGACAGTCACGGAACTGAATATTTGAAATATTTTTATGAGGTGGGGCTGTTAGGAATGATAATTTATACATCCAATACTTTTATTTGACAAATGTTGTAAAAATGTATTGTGATGAATGATGAGTTTTGTGGAAAGATGGCTTTGAACTTTAGTAACTTATTTTTTACATTTAAATACGCTTAAGCAGGAACACTAATGCGCTTAATAAAAACTTTTAACAAAGAATAGTTCAATGGAAAGTTTAATAACCTTCGTAATTGGATGTTCTTAAAAAAACGAATCTACTATTTTGTATTATATTAACGAATAAGCAATATATAAGGTAATATATAATTGACAATCAATAAGTTAGATATAATTGAGTACCAGTAGTTCGGTTTCTTATAAAATCATTATTAGTTCTCGTATTATACATAATAATATGTCAATATGGCAATGAAATTTATCAAAATCGTAAGATACAACTAATAGCATCAAATCAACTGTACAACTATTAGCATCAACAACCAAAACGAACGTTTTAAAAACTCTAAACTCTTTATTTTAAATTAATTCAAAGAAGTTCAATTGGAAATACTATTGAACGAGCATTATGGAATTATTGAAACGAGAACAAAATACAAAACTCGCCCTTAAAATTATAAAAAACCGTAATGTATGTCATACTTTCTGTATTGCTTGAACTGACTTTGAAACGTATAGTGTAAGTTTTCACCGGTAACCCAATTAAGATTTCAACCTCATTTAATTTCAAAATAATAGGAAACGTGACGATATAAAACTTTTCAAAAAGACCCGAACACAAACAAACAGAATAAACATGCCAAAATGAAAGGTATCTTTGCTAAGGAACTCACAGCAACCGTCAAGGTCTGATTTAAAACGTGAATGAATACTCCTTTCAAATTGAATTAAAGTACAATGAAAGGTGCTTATTATCTCTAGATATGTTTTATGAAGTTTCAAAGACCGTAAAAGGAAGACGACTCAATATATAGGATGAAAGATTTAAATTATTAATTCTGAGAAAATAACTTTCATTTAACATGATAAAACTAAGTGTTTTAAAATTTATACGATAAATTGTTTTATAAAATTTTATCAATTTATTAACTCGCCTACCAGAATTAAAATTTTTTTATATCAGCATATATGTTGTTGTGTTAAAACTGGCTGAGGTTATAACATTTTCTGGTTTCAATTTTCATACTTTAATAATTTATTTAAAAAAACTGTACAAATAATTTTTAAGTAGTCCTAGATAGGGAGGGTAAAAGGGATAAAATGGAAAGAGTGGGATGTACTACTTACTAATTATCTAATTAATTTTTTGGGTTGAATTTATTAATGCCAAACAAAAAGAGGATAAAAAGGAAAAATATCCATTTATGACCTAAAATATTAAACCCATGAGAAATGAAGAATCTGGATCAGTAGAGTCCAACATTTTACCATGTTCATTACAAAAAGCCTTTTTTGAAAAAAGTCAATATCGTTAATGGGAAAGAGTCTTGGCGCAAGCATTTCCCCAGTGTATTAAAAAAATAAAAGCCGAAGAATTTTTATGGATGAAAAAAGGCGATGTTTCAAAGCGAAAGACATACGGTACAGTTTCCAGAGAACAAATGAAATAGGGTAGTTACAAAATGACCGCCTTGGGAATCGTGTACCAAAACTACACAGTCGCACGAAAAATGCTCTCGTGACAGCTATTCAATGATAAAATGTCACGCGTGAATAAGAGTAAGATATCATGCATAATAGTATTAAAATGCTCGGTTTCAGAAGTTTTCTCGGGGAAAGTATTACAGAAAAGTGGTATTTATTTTGTAAAGACCGTTCTCGGCGGAAGCTCTTTTAGCTTTTTCGTGCAGCTTTCACGTTGTTATAAGTTTTGTTAGATAAAACGTACGTGCATTTTTATGGTTTGTAAACAAGTTGTGTTGTTTATTAAGTAATTTATTTACGCGGGGAAAAATAAATTTAATGTGGTGAACGCCTAAATTGTAAGAAAAAATCTATTGTTGACATTGACTTTATAGGAAAGAGATAAAAATGCAATGCCATGGTTTATAATTAATAATTATTTACATAATGTTACGATAAATTTGAGGTAATTGCGATGCAGACAACCCCATGCCATTACTTCTTCAAAAAAATATATAATACTAGGTTTTGCCTAAAAGACAAATTAATCGATAAAAATAAATTTAAAAAATAATTTAGGAGTATTAATTTATCGCGTTTTATGAAAAAATGAATTAAAATACAGACACTGAAATAGAAATCGTAGAAATTTGATGATAAAGGATATGCATTGCAGTGAAAACATTTTTTACGAAGTTATCGCGGATTGATACACAAAAAAACTAAATACATACAAGGTTAAAAATTAATTAAAGATCTCCATATTTTCAGTAATAAGGGCGAGCTTTTTTAGTAACAGCAAAAAAACTCTAAACCCATCTTTTTGACATCCTTTGAAACTCCCGCTCTTTATTAAAATACTACTCTAGAAAATGAAACAAACGCAAAAGAAAACTTCATTTGAATGATTCATACTTCACTTAAAAATGACACAAAAAACTGCCAGGAGTTGAAAGCCAGTTGGGATTCTTGTCACCGAAAGTAAAAAATGAAACTGTGAGAAGTTTACTTAAGCTATATTTCCAGCTTGTATTCACCTTCTTCTCCAGTTTCCCCTGAACACTTCTTTCTATATTTACGCATCACGATTGTCAAGTTTTTGAACTTGTTGCCAACTAATTACGCGGAAGGTGCTGAATATCGTTTGCCGCCGAAAGAAAAGAAATAAGATTGGGAGATGTAGGTATATTCTGATTCTGATGAACCCCGAGCGCGCGGAATGCGTGTTTATATAAAATGAGAAAAAAAGACGAGTAGTTTTTATGTGTGTTAAGTGGTGGATCTCTTGCCGCAAAAAGAATGTTGTTCACCTTCTAATCTCGTTTTTGTGTATAACGGTACCGAATAGTGTCGAAGCCGCTGCGCTTTCTAATTTGAGACGGAGAAAAATATTCACGAAAAGTCACGGGATGCTGAAATCAAAGAGAATGAATGCCGACTGCGACGAGCTGTGGTTCAATTTAAAGCAGTATAATAATCTTTTAAACTTAAAGAGATCAAATACTTTTTACATACAGAAAAAACTATTTTGAGGTGTTTTTTAATGAACTGGTACTGCTGAGCCAACGATAGTAAAAGTTGATCGAAAGAGGAAGAGACATTTGCTTGTATATAGAAGCAAGACCCCAACTATCACCGGTTACCCAACTAATCGGCCGTGCAAAGTTTGTAAAAATCACGTGACGTTTTTACTATCGTTGGCTGAGCAGTAATGTATATTCAAAAAATAACTCATTATTATAACTATTTTAAAAATAATTTAGTTTCTCTTAAATTTCAATCAATCGATCTAGCATGTGTGAAAAAATTCAGTGAATTAAGAAGCAAGTTGATCACAGTCGAAGAACGAAATTTGGAAGATTAAATTTTGAATTTAAATGGAGTAATTTTTTACTATACTACTTTAAAGATACTTACCTATTGATTTGCGTTTTAGTATTGAATATTGTTACTGTATTTGTTGTCAAAATTACACTGTATTTCTTTTTCTTAAAAAAAACACGGTATTGCTTTATAAAATTTGTCTTGAAATTTCTTCAAATATCCATCTTGACAGAACATTAAGCAATTAACTTGAGCCTTAAACTTTAAAGATATATTTAAGAGTTTAATATTAATAGTGGCTTGCAATATTATGATTCATCAATACCAAATCTACAATTTGATTAAAATCAGTACGAATTCATATCTCCCGAGACACCCCCCCCAAAAAAAATTTCTTGCGTTAAAACTCTTACCCTTCACAAAGAGAACTCCTAATAAAATCCCTTGTTCTACAATAGCAGAACACCATAACTTATCCCTTTCGGGAGGAATGCAAAACGCATTTAAAATCGATCTCGGACGAACAGCAAAAGCGATAAATCCACAATCCTCTCCTCCCGTGCAATTATTGACAATACGAATTTATGGAACTCCGGTTCGCAAATGGTTCTCTTAAATTACCTTTCCTGATGCTTCGGCAGCAGATTTGCGTGTGGAAAGACCATTCCCAGAACTTTGACAGTGTTCAAATTAACTGATTAGACAATGCAGATAGGCGAGTTATTGCTTAAATACCGCCTACACGGTTTTCAGATAGCTGGCTTTGGCTATTCGGGGGAGATAACGTTGCTGGATGAACGTAGATCAGCATAGGGGGTATCTTTTGTGGGGGAAATAATAATGTGGATTGAGTTTGCATAAGCGTTTGTGTGTGTCAAATAACTAGGCTGCGGTGAGGCTCTGTACCCTGGAATGATAACTGAATTTGAATGGATAATGTCAGCGACAGTATGAACATGCTGCAAACAAAATATTTCAAGTCATTTAGATTTAATACCCCAGCTCATGGTTGCTTTACGTTCCATCATGAAGAACAAAAAACTTGTATCGGGAAAAATGTGTTCCTTAAGAAATATATAAGAAAAGCAAATTCAATATTAAAATCTTCCTTTTTGTTGAAAAATAAATTAGTGTTTAGTTTTAACAGAATCAAAACTAAATGTTGTTTGTAAGGATGTTTTTCTGTAGCTTTTGCCTTGATACAGTTGTTTGTTTTCCCATGGAGCATAAGTATTGGTTTAGAATTCAGAAAAACTCAGGAATGTTCGATGGTTTATCGGTCGTTCAAAGTCACCGAATTTGCACTTGGTCAAAGGTTAAAACTAAGATAAACTAGGTTTCCTTATACGAGAATAATACACAAACAAATACTTATAAACCTGTTAAACGTCAACTAATATAAAGAACAACTATCAAGTTTATAAAAGTTAGTAATGGAGCGAATGCTCAGCATAAAGAAAAAAAATATGTAAAGAAAATTTAAGCAGAAAAACTAGTTAATTTTTTTATAGATTTAGATCTAAGATTATCTTATATCAGAACATAAGTGAAAATATTTTTTCTTGAGGTAGGTTGTAAAATAAACAAAGCCAATTTTTTGATGGATGAAAAAAGTTGAAAATTCTGACAGAAATAGAAAACGAAAAATTTCCTGAAATCCTCCTTTGGTTTTCAGCTGTCTTAGGGACTTGCACAAAGAAGCACCCTATTAGCTTTACCCGAGAAAGCAATCCAGATTTGTATAGTGATCCAAACCCATCCTCGCATCCTGTTCCCGAGAATCCGTTTGCTGTGTGATTCCATAAAAATCAACAGTTCCCCTTTCGAGTAAAAGCGCACCCTAGACTCCAAGAAACAACTTTTAAGCAGACTAGAGAAAACAAAGAAGTAAGAAACCTTCGCTTTTTGCCCCATCCTCGCTATAGAAAAGAGCTCGTCATTTTTGGAAGGAAGAAAAATGTGTTTGGAGGAAGAAAAACGAAGCTTCTTCTTTGAAACCCGATCGAAAATAATTTAACACTCCGTTGTACCTGAATAGAGCATTCCTTTTTCACGAAGCTGCAGCCCCGTAGTGTTTACCAAGTCGCCTTGCAAACACGACTGCTTCTAAGTCCTTTATTGCGCGTGAAAGGATATCCCTGCACAATGTCGTCTTAGCTTTGGTTGCCCCCCGGCCATGCACATTGATTTGGAGTGTGGAATACGTCGCTTATTCTCTTCCTTCGATGGGGAACAACAAGCAAAGTGTGTTTTCGGTTCTAAAGTCTCCGCTCGGGAGCAAAAATAAAATCCAGGAGAGCTTTTAATAAGGGGAAAGAATTGCAAAGAAGGGTTTAAGGCACATTTTTCAAAATAATGTTTGTTCTTCTGCTTTTATAAACCGACAGAAATGTAATTAATTCAAAATTTAACATCCTTTCAAAAGAGATTAGTTTTCATAAATTTAAAGTAGTTTTTTAGAGTGATTGAACTCAATTATTAATTATTCGTTTATGTAGCTAAAAATTACGGTTTTTAATAATTTGCTTCAAAGTGTCACCGATTCACGTTATCATGGCTTTTACAGTTGAATCCGCTTAATGTGATCACGGTTAATGTTATCAATCGGATAATGTTATCGAAATCGACAAGTCCCGATTTTTCCTATTTAATTTAATGTAAAATGCATCGCTTAATGTGATCATCTATGGATCAACACGCCGCTTAATGTTATCAAATTTCGTCCAAATCTCTTAAAAAACGTCTGCTTTCGTGGTTTGTTTTGATTTGAAGGTCAATTTTTTACAAGTAATCATCTGCCTCTATGCATCTGCCCCACCCTAGAGAATCTGGTGCTTATTTTTTTTTCTGAAACTAATGAGCAAGGAAAAGAACAGGCATTCCTCATATTATTGAAAGAAAACGGAAACGCTTAAAGGGGGGGTCCGATTCCATGCCTATCGGTGCCTTGCAGATGTTTCTGATAAGAGATTTGATTCCCTTGTTCAAAGGAATTAATATTATATAAAATGATTTATTGGATTGGAAGGATAAAATGTAGCGCATATAAATATAAATATAGTGTAATTTTTTAAATACATTATTTACAATTATGTAATTTTGATTTTAAACCAAACAATCTAGTTACACTGTTTAATGCTTTTTGATTTAAATTCGCTTATTGTTATCAATCGGATAATGCTATCAGTTTGATCTCGGACAGTTGCGATCACATTAAGCGGATTCGACTGTAATTTAGTTGAATTAAAATTACTTTTAAAAGGATTCCTTTCAGGTAGTTTTGAGCCGCTTTTGATAAACATACAAATACATGAAAGCTTTGAAACATTGTAGAAGAGTAGTAGAATGAGAACATTAGGGAATTTGAACCTCATAAATTTTAAGGGTCTTTGCTTCATAAAAGTTAAGGAAAATTTTGAGGGGTTGTAATAACGAAAGAAATAAATTAAAAACAAATTTATTTATTAATTACATTTTTTTCAGTTGACCTAAACTAGTAACTAAATCAAATTTAATGAGGCTACTCTTTTTGTCTAACCTTCTATTTTTACCTTAAAAAATTGACTGAATTTAGTTTTTCAAATTCTGAGCAAACATTATTATGCAAATGCACACATAATCCTACATGTCATCATTATTATAGAACTTCAAGGTAAAACACGATACTTAAAATTGGGTCATTTCCTTCCGTAGATTTATACAGTTGGTACTCCGTTCAACTGTTTCTACAGGATTAGGGCAAAATAGGTATAAAGATTTCCGAGAAATGAGTAATAAATCGCGTTTAAAAATATATTGAAGGCACAGTTAAGCTACTTGAATATTTTCTTATCAAATATTAAAAGTTTGGATCATAATCATTTATTAAGAGAAACTGTTATAAAATTAGAAGACGTAAAAAATTTAGTTTCTTAAAATTTATAAATTAACACATTAGGTTATGATAGTTCTTAAAGGATTTTATTGTCTCAATTTGCATGTTGATCAGTAATACGTCATAGATTAAGTAATCATGGAATTTGTTAGATGTTTTTCTAACTTGCTTGTAGAATCAAAATTCTAAATGTAAAATAAACAACAAACTTAGTTCCTACAGTAAAAATATTGAAAATAGGAATATTAATTCTTTGAACACAACACAGAGTCCAAATATACCGTTTGACAGAGTGTAAATAGGCTAAAATGGGATAAATTGTCTGAAGATTCACCCTATTTTCGTGTCAGGCGAAGATGGACGGGAACAAGATAAGTCAAGAAAGAGTCTGGTGCAAGCCCTTGCACCATCTGGAAAGTATAAGAGGCCCTGAAGACAGCTCTTCTACACAACGTTTACCACAGCACCTCATATTTTCTCGATTAAGATAAGAAAAACGTTTACTTTATACACAAATTTGACAGAGAATCTTTTCTTGAGCACCTGATCTTTCAAGCTGTACTATTCAATGATTCTCTCTCTGTTTGCGAAAGGTAGAAACAGGAGAACTCATTAAATCAACTTGGCACGTTTTAAGTCCATATGTAGCACATGCAATTGATCGATTTGATGGAAAGATAAACACAAATATTTAACAGGGCATTTAATAGATAGCCTGTCTATATTGTCTACTGGTTTATATCTACTATCTATGCTAGATTTATTGGATAAAAAATGGAAAACTGTCATTACTACATAGGGCATGGTTGGCTATACACCGGAAGAAGAAACACATGGAAATGTTTATGATTCAAGGTTCAAAGAAGGATAATGTGGTTTGAGACAAAGGAAAAAGGAATTGGTATGGAAAGAAATTGTTTTTTAGCTCAATTAACACAGATTTAAGAGTATTTGAATCTTTATCTCAGAGTTGACACAAACGTAGGTAGTTCGAGATGGAGCAATTTGAGATGAGACAGTCAAGGGTAAGGATTAACTTAATTAATTCCACGATAAAATCATTCAAATGACAAAAGCCAAGGCTGATGTGGCTAAATAGCGTGAATCATTGAGTATGATGCGTGCGAGTTCTCTTGTAATGAACAATGCAGGATCGGTTTCAAGATCCGATTTCGCACATGCATGAGATGGGATTAAGATTGTTTCAGATGGTATCAGCTGGTACATGAAGGTAGAGATGTGTTTTTGCGCCAGTAGCCTTCGATGGGTCTATTTCTTTTCAGTGGTCAGATTGACAGAAGTGATGGAATATAAATAAGTAATTATTTTGTGTGTCATGAGAAAGGATGTTCAAATTTACATATTTACAGATAAAGATTTGAGCTTGAATCCTGATCACTTGATTAGCAGGTAGGTAGCTAACGATACGATAATAGAAACTGGTTTGGATTAAGTAAGGAAGTAATAAAGTCTATGACTGTATATAAAATTAACGTTATTTATATTATTTGACAATTAGTAGATTGATTATGAATACTTTATATGTTGCGGTTCATGACTGTGAATTATCTTTTGAGATAAAGATGGGCTAATAAAAAGATTGACATAAAGGCGCTTATCAAAACATACCAGGTCAAATATGCTGGTATTTATTTGCTAGCCAAGCATGTAATGCTATGTAGTGTATACAATTAATGAAACTAAAAAAAACAAAAATATTTTCTCGTTCTAGCAAAGTTACCAGCTTATAAATGCAATAGATAAATAATGCTAATAGACTAATATATTTTATGCATGAGGTTTCAATTATACTTTGAGCTAGTTCTATCTTCGTGAAGTAGGATGCTCAAAAATAATACTTATGTTTTGCTACGACACCATTTAGTACCATTATATTGCATAAAACTTTATAAGATATGACAATTTCAGCTCGTGTTATTACTAGATAGTATAAGTGCGGATAATACGTGGTTGAAACATGACAGAATTATGAACAGCTTATTAGAGGGTAAAGAAAAGAAAACAATTTTGCGTTTTAATATCAGAAGTTATTCTAAAGTTTCCCTCATAGGAAACTATCCCTATTTCCACACATCTCCCTCAAGCAATCATGGAGAGAGCTACCCAAAAGGCTTCCCTCCAAACGAGCACTCTTCCCTAGTCCAAAACCATCCTTCACAGCTTCAACCCACGGCACACCACCATTAGTTTCAATTAAAATTACGCAAAAATTCAAATAAAAATCCCGACTGCATCAGAACTGGTCTGGGAATGCCGGCCGAAGCTCCATAAATCTCAGTCAGCACCGTTCGCGAGCGCACTTAATTCAAGCGGCTTCAGGTAGCGCTATTCCTTTTAAGTCTTCGCGGGAGAAGCATCCTTCTAGCAAACGATTTTCCACCCCAACCGCCATCTTGATTATCATGATGATGGAACAGTAGCTTCTGTGAAGCTGCGATGGTTCGAGGCTAAAGTAGCGTGAGTCAAATTTACGGGGCTTTTGGGACCTTCGGCGCGAATAAGAACATTGGGGAAGATTATGTGGAGAGGCCTTGGTAGTTTGTTTTGTGGAATAACTAAACGTTACGAGGGGAAGAGTAATGGACCGACATGCAGGCGTTTTTCTTTGTTAAAGAATGTCATCGCTGAATAATTATCAGTATTTAGGCATATTTATCTCATTTTCGCATAAGAGGTTAAGAAAGTTACTTGTGAGAAATGTGCTACTATTTTTTATATTGGAAGATATCAGCTTTTTTTAAGAATTAAATAATGTTTCACCTTGGAATCTTTAAGAATGGAATCGCCGCATTTGTAATGTTTTCTAGATGATCGGATATTTCTATTGCATTTTCATTAAAAATGTCAGAATGGATTATTTTTAAAATTTGAGATAATTTTATTACAACTAAATAAGGCAATTAAATATCATATGCACACTTAAACATGAAAACATCTAATAGCTCAAGAGTAATTTAGAATAATAATTAAACATTATTAGTATTACCTGAATACCTTTAGGTGTGCGCTATATTAAAAAAGCCCCCTCTTCATGATTTATTTGATAAGATAAGGAATAATTTGTCATGGATAATTATTATTATTAGTATAGGAAAACAGTATTAGGAAAACTATGTACTAAAGCGATGTCTACGACCACAACAATTTTGTTTTTGTTTACGAGAAAATTCAAAAACATTTGCAACAATTCAAAAAGGTTTTCACCGAAATGCACTAAAATGCTCCATTAGTCTATAAATATTCCAGCATCACAAAAGAAAACTTTCAGTCGGGGAGTGAGAAGCCGTTTTATTCGTTCCATGCAACAATAGACAAAACGTTTTGAAATCGAATCGTGCAAATAGATTTCATCAGGATACAAGCACACAAACTCAATACATTTATAAAAAAAGACCTTTAAAGATGACAAACGAACGCTTCACGAAGAATACAAAGGATATATTCATTTCAAAAGCTTCTCCGCGCATCGCAACCCACTTCCGAAAATCTTCATTTAGTCACGAAATTAAGCAACTGGAGCGCAAAAGCCCCGCTCTGATTGCAGTTATTTTTAAACGCCGGCCGAGCTCTTCCATCGTGAAAGATATTTTACACTCATCGATTTTACACCGTGCGGGATTTAATATGCCGGACTTAGATTCTGTTCCAGGTGATATTTATATCCGATGTTAATCATTAGAATCCCCTGGGAGAAACTATATGCGTTGGGATCACTTGGTGTTGTCTTTAGGTTTACTAATTATTAAAGGTCCTATCAGTTCTAACTTGTCCCCGAGCCCTGTTAACGCTGTTTGTGTTTCAAATATCAAATGATTTATGAATAGGTATTGTACTAAAAAGCCACTGAGAGACAAATCTTTTCTCATTGTGACGCAAATTATTTCATAACTCACTAAGTTTACTAATTACTGAGTAATTATACTTATTAAAAGTAGTTCAAAGAAATCTCCCTAATTAAACAGTAAATCTTTCGGAAATAAAAGTTAACATGGGAATTCCACAAAATACATAAAATTACTGAAAGTTTAAATTAAACTAAATTCATTGGCGAACAATCCATGTCAAGGACTGAGATGCTCAAAATCGTTTTAGTGACCGAGGGAGCAAGTCTTCCGTGGAGTTCAAGTAAATGTTAATAGGTCTTTTATTTTAAAATAAATGAAATTAATGCAAACGGCACAACTATAGAACTACAAAGATAAATTTAAACTATAACGAATTCCCTACAAAATACAATTAAACTTAAAAAATGCAAAAAAATCTCAAAAGAAAAGGATTAAAACTGAATGATTTAAATAAACCCTTGGGAGATAGGTAAAACATTTGGATTTTGGATTTTAATATTTTGTGGATGATGTAGCTTTTTGTCTCCTTTGGGTCTCCTTTTTGTCTCCTCCACTTACAATTTCCTTTTTCTTTTTTGTTTCTATTAGGTATGTTCATTTGTGTGATGCCTTCATATTTGTATTTCGTATTTTCGTTTGCTAATAAATTTGAAATTTGAATTCGAATTAATACTTAGTTTTACGTTTAAAGAAAATCTCCCCCAGAATATTAAAGGAAATTTTACTTTAAAAATAATATTTTACCACCTTTGAAACTCAGAAACATACAAGAAACTATTAAAATTATTCCATATCCTAATCCCTATAATAGGTAAATGAGGGGATCTTCCTTCCTCCCAAGGAAAACTTCGGATTTTAGCATGCAACATATTATTTTTAAGGTTTAGGGGACATACTTCCTTCCTGGAGCTGCCACTTTCTATATTTCGTGTTCTCTCGAGATTCTCTTGAGATGAGAAATCATAACGAAACCTTGGATGGAAAAGATTATAATATACTATTCTTCTAGAGGTACTATTCTATTGCTTACATAAAAAATATATTCAATTAATTAGTGAATCATTCAAGGTAAACATATGTAACGAGAAAACATTCTACATCAAAATTCCAAATGCCCTGACTGCAGGTGTACCCCTACTACACCATTTTCGTTCACAGGGGCAAAGAAGGAGGGCCACACCCCACGCAATGTGACAGTGAAGGATTCCCGAGTGCCAACACCACTTACGGGCCCCGGAACAGGCATGTAAACCATGGATGCTGTTGCTCCTTTTTAGAGAAGAGCTCACCATCCTGCCCGCTTTATCTTTCCCCCGCACGCTCGCTATGATGAGGTTATCTCTTGCAGAGGAGGGGGGAATTAAAAAATGGATGCATTAGAGGGAGGCGAGACAATGAGAGATAGGAGGGGGCTTAATGTTTTAAAATGTGTGGGGGAGGGGTGTTCGGTTGGTGGTGTTAGATTCGATGGGTGAGTAATTGTGTATTAGTTGGATTGGGGATTCTTGTGAATTATGTGAACATGTGTAAAGGTTGGTAATAGATTCGATTATGTGTGAAGATTACTTTCGATATTTTTGTTTGCTGTGTGTCACAAAAATTCGGAAAAGTGTTTCGCATCGATCATAAAGTCTGGAAACGAAGGTTATACTAAAAGTGAAAAAAAGATTCTAAACATCGTAATTTATTGTAGTAATTTCAAACAATCTACTTATGTCGGAAATAAATATTTCAAAAGCAGTATGTTACAATGTAAATATATTTAATAAGGATGTTATGGAAATAATTTAATACCTAAATTATCTTTATTCAAATAATTTTGGTTGCATATTTTTAAAAAGAATAATAGACCATCGATTCCTTTGCTATCTTTTCTATGAAAACTTTATAGCTATCTTTGTTATACCTTACAAGTTTAATAATATCATAATTTTTGCACTAAAATTTGCAAAAAATTCTAAGTGACATTTTAAATTAAAATATAAATTGATTACATATACACAAGTTTCATATTCAAAATACTCAATCGTTGTAATTTAAAGTGAAAGAAAAAACTGAGTTATTTTTATAATCGTTTAAATTGTATGTTAAAAATTTATCATGAATAATTTGGCACAAAAATTAACCCATTTTATTGCTTAATCGCTTACCTATTTTAATTATAGATCATTTAAGCTTTTGAATTCGAACAATAACAGCCAATGTATCTTACTGATGAAATATATTACTTCCTGCATTACTACCTCTTAATTTCACTTTAATAATTTTAAACAATCGGAAAAGATGGGGTAAGTTAGGCTAGACACTTCATCTTTCAGACCTTGTTTTGCAGCTATGAAGTAGTAAGTGCTTATAGGTAAAGAAACATAACACTAATATCTACCCATACACATGCTTTGGAACCTTTGTTTTGTCTAGATAATTAGTAAAATGAGTTTCTTTATTCCATATGGTGCAAAATTGGTTTGCTTTCTCATAAAGAACATTCATACTTTTTTAGCTCCACACACATTTCAATAGACTAAAGGTACATAGCATTTAATGCATTTTTAATAGTTGCACATTAAACTAAATATTCATATCATTATTTATTTGTATCACTTTATTTTAAGACTAGGAAATAACATACATGTAACAACTTATAAGCAGTTGAAAGAGTTAAACGTTTATCCCTTGAGTTGTGTTATTATACTTTCAACTTTAAATTATATTTACATTTCTTGCTCCATTTATGTCCATTTAAAGCCATTTACACTTCAAACATCTTTTAAAGAAAGTATCTATAGAGCTCTCTTTCTCTACAATTACTTTTCTTGCTATTCGATATGTAGCTTTCAGTATTTATTTCTGTCAAAGTAACATTGAGAACTCATTCGAACAATGAAGTTTCAAAACATTTCCATCCCCCGCTTCTATTTATAAAAGACTCCCTTTTGCTTTGATGTGAGACAGAAATTTTTCACTAGTTTGTGCTCCACTTCGTTTATTATTGTTTTTATCGTTTCCTCAGAACTTGTTACCGTCGTACTAGATTGCTGTTGAATTTTTAACTGCCTGAAAAGATAAAAACGCCACCTTTCATAAATGACAATACACTCATAAAATTTATCTCCGAAGCACAAAATATACCGTACCTCATTACTTATTTCAAAAATTCACTTCTCGACTGGATATATATTATTAACGGGACTTGGGCGGTGAAATATGCGTAACCTATCTTCCTCAGCGAATGAGCAAATAAAAAAGGGGGCTTGTAGTTTATGGTTTATTGATTTCCACTTTACGGCATAAGTTTCGCTTAATCGATTCAAACAATGTGCTGCTGGAAAGAAAACACAAAGCTTCTTTTTCCCCGTGCTACTCTTTCTATGAAAACATAATTACATCAACTTCTTCAGAAGCCGTGAAGGGAGAGGACCCCAGTTTCCTTGATTAAATAAGCAAACACAGAACTAAAAAATAGGATGTGAATGGTAGGGCATATTTCAACCTGGGAGCGGGGAGATAACATAGAGTTAGGAAAGAAGAATAGAGGAGGAATCGGGTCCGATTTCAACGGAAGCGAGCGATCCCATGACTGCCTAGCATGTCAAAGTTATGAGTTACGAGATTTCACGCTATTTGGCGAGGTTATCGCGCTGTTTGGCACGGCGCGGCGCTCAGAATATATACGCTACTCTTTATCCTATTCTAATTCACAAGGATAAAGCACAAGCAATATTTAAAGGAAAGCAATTTTAAATTGATGAATACAAAAATTAAAGTAAACTGTTACTTTAAGTGGTTAGAAAGATTTAAAAAATAGTTAATTAATTTTGCTTTTATATAGAAGTGCATAAATTGTGTAATTTGAATAGCGAATTACATCCGAAAACATACAGGGAAGAAGTTTATGGATATGTGAAGTGAATTATTACTTTGAAATTTGATGCTCTAGTTTTTACCTTATTTAACTTGGAGACTCATCCCCTTTCTCATTAAAGCTCGTTAACCCCCTCTACTTAACACTTCTCGATCTTAGCAAACAATGTTGCAAAAACCGAAAAGCTTGAAACTTCAAAATTTAAATACCCAAAAACTAATAGGAAAAAGAGTGACGGTAATCTTCATTCATAAGAGTATGTGGCTTCAAAATAATATTTTTCTGAAAATAGGGGGCGGGTCTTATGCCATAAAACCCCAACCAACCAATCTGCTGATTACAGTTTTTTTAATGGCAAACTCGCAACTGAAAAAATATTTTCGAATTAAAAATTTGATGGCTTTTGAACTAGTAAATTAAATTAATAAGATTACATTCTACTGATTAGGTTTTGTGTTATGAAATTTCAAGGATATCAAAGCTAAATTTTTTTAAACAGACCCAGTGATGGAGACATTAATTATTATTACATTAATTTATTGAGGTATTAAAATTCTAAAAGAAGTACCCAAATCTTGTACAAATATCCATAATAATATTGTTACAAAAATTACATAAATGTAAATATTGGTAACTTATTTTGATACATTTAGCATTAATGTAGCAGCAATCTAAAAATAGTCTTTACAATATGGCAAAAAAAATCCCAGAAACTTTAAAAAATCACAATTATTTAGAAAATGCATCTCAATAATTGGAATATGCATTTATATTATTCCTTAATAATTATTGGAAATTATCTTCTTGAATTCTTGAGAAAGAGGCAAAATAAAAAATAATAACGCGCTAAAATTAAACCCGCACCAACACAAAACAAGCGCCAAGCTCAATCGCCAACGGCCGCCAAAGCTCATTTCATGACTTAACTTCGTAAAAAACAATTTTCAACCAGAAATATTGATTTGAATGACTCAAAAACACATCCAATCTAATCACAAAACTTCATTTTATAATACTAGAAGTAATTTAACTGAAATTATGTCAAATTTAATCGAATATAACTCGTGAAAGTCGAACGAACTCGGCGCAAAGTTTTTTAAAATCCCATTCATAAAAATGTTTCGGAGATATTATAAATTTTTAAGCTCAGAATAATTAGTATTTTCCTTCTTCATCATAAACAGGTGTTTTTTTCTTTTTCCGATTATTTTTCTATGAGTTATTACGATTTTTCACCTTCGAAATCGACGCGTCTATGGGAGCTCCAATGTTAAAGAATTCTTTTTGCCTAGCATTGATCTTTGGAACACAGGGTTGCCGTCCATGCCGTCTCTATTATTCTTATACCTCTATGGGAGATAATTAAAAATAAAGGTATTAGAGGGTTTAGGAGAGGTTTTTTTTGGAAGTTTATTACAGTATTTTTTGCCTTAACTTCTAGCTTTGTTTTTGATTGAATTTCAATAAGTACTTAAGTACTGTGCGATAGCTTTTGTTGTATATTAACAAGGAAAGTCATTTCTGAAAAAAAACCTGTATTTCGATTAATATAAGCTTACGAAATGTATAAGGTAAAATATTACATGGATCTTTCAGTCTTTTTTGAATGTAGCCAAGGAAGACTTAAATCGAAAAAGTTTTGTTAAATATAGTGAGATGTTTTTTAATAAAAAATTTTTTCCAACATTTAGGAATTCAATATTTTACAACACTTGAGATGCATTTCCAAAATTTGTTCAACACTCGAATATTAGGTACAATATTTTAAATTGTAACTTGTGTTTTTAACAATTTTAATAACGGGAATCTAATTTCCCTGTCGAGGTAATTTAAAACTAAAGTTAAGCTAAAGCTAAGGACTTTTTACTTTATTTATTAAGTTAGATGAGAGTCTTAGATTTGAAAGTTGATTGTAAACATACTTTAAAGTTCAAAATTGTAGAAATTTCAAAAGTGAATTTGAGATATTCTTCTTAAAATTCTTTTCATAAATACTACTCACTGCAGTTTTTATGAAAATGATTTAAATATCAATATCAAGTTCGTGCCTAAACCCGTCATCAACCAAAAGTTCGCCTTCTCAAAAAACTCCCTTTTTCATCATAAAACTTTTGAAACTCGTTCCTTTGCAGAGTGACTCAGATAAATAGCAATAAGATCAAAGTTTAAATAAAATAGCTCTTTTCTGTACCATAAGATCCCAAGAATTCATTATTCCCTGGAGCCTAAAAGAATGGGGAGACTGGAATTTCGTGAAATTTTTAAAGTGCTTTCCAAGATAAATTTTAGCCATAATACTCTTTTACAGCTAGAGCCTGTTACGCGACGTCCTTCTGGGGACCTCAATATTTTGTTTAAACATTGACGTTTTAAAAGGTGCTGCCGCTCTGGCTAGTTGTCCTTTTTGAGAGAAAAAGTTTCGGAACTTGTGCCTCTCACAGTAAGGATAACGATTTTACTAGCTTGGAAGTTTTCACCCTTAACTACTTGTAGTTGGCTACTAAAAGTTGTTGAAATTAAAATTGACAACTCATTAGTTCGCAGGGGTCCTGTTAGTACCTAATTGATGCATTTTATAATAATGCTTATAATCTCTCTCTTAGCTGAACTTATACGTATTAGTATTTTTTCTTTAGTTTCTTTACTTTCTTTCTAAGCCGACCCCGAGTGCCTGCTTAGGCAGGCGAACTGGGTGTATCAAAAATACAGTCGAGTCCGCTTAATGTGATCGCATTTGTCCGATATTACACTGATAACATTATCCGATTGATAACAATAAGCGATTTCATATAAAACCGAAGCAAACAGTTTAACTAGATTGTTTGCTTTAATATTAAAATTATATAACCTTAATTAATGTTTTTAAAGCAATTTAACACTATGTACTTGGCATCTTAAAATTTTTAAGATAAAATACAAGAGTCAAATTCATAAAAATAAAATAATCGCTTACTTTGTATTTTCATTTATGTTAGCACTAAACCTATCTGATTACGCTCATCATTTGAATTTAAATTTGTTTTCTTTCGACTTTCAGACAAGTATCATCGTTATTTTTCAAAATTTTACATGGAAAAGGTTCAGAAACATTAGTTACCACTGAAATTCATCTAAATTCCTCTAAGCAAGAAAAAAATCGAAATCTCTTATCAGAAACATCTGCAAGGCAACGATGGTGATATCCAATGACAAGCATGGATTCACCCTTAAACCGTTTTTTTAATGTTTGGTGTATGAGGACAAGATCATGGAATTTCTTTTTCTTATAATCAAGGCAAAGAAACCTAACATAATGCAGCTGTGAAATTGACCTTAAAACAAAACTCGAAAGTGGGCGTTTTTTTAGGGAAAATGGACAAATTTTGATAACATTAAGCGGCGTGTTGAATCATAGTTGATCATAATAAACGATGCATTTTACATTAAATTAAATAGGGATGATCGGGACCTGTTGATTTTGATAACATTATCCGATTGATAACATTAACCGTGATCACATTAAGCGGATTCGACTGTAGATCTTTTGCATTAAAGCGATTTTGACTTTGTGTACTTAGTAATTTGTTTTTTAAGATAAAGACTTTCCAAAGTATCAAAATTTAAAAATATTTTAAATTCGTTTCTTTAATCTACCTTTAAACCAATAAATGCTTCGTAAATATGGCCAACAAATCCTCTCACTTCCAAACCCCTATGATATCCTCCAAAATCCGTCTCTAAGGACAATTAAACGACCACTTAAGGGCTCAATTACTGCCAAAATCCAAATTAAGCCACGTATTACCCTAATTGCCACACCCCCGAAATACAAAAGGGGTGCTCTGCCCCCTCCCGTCCCCTTTCAACCGCCGCTCCCCCCCCCGAAGCAGTACCGGGATGAGTCATAAAAATACACTTTCACTTAACACACAGCTGTTTTATTAGGCAGCGTGATTCACTACTGACCGGTGGAGAAAAAAAATCGATATACGGAAGAAGAGGTGACGAAGCTAATTAAGAACCATTGAATGTGAAAAAGTTGGAGGGTGCTGCAGCCTGGGTAGTACGTGACCCGTGGTTCAAGAGATGGGAGGTGGGAAGTTGGAGGATCGGTTGTTGAGAGGATGGAAGGATTTTGTTGTTGTTGGAGGTTCGAATAGGAAGAAGAATGGATTGGGTTGATGGAGGATTGGATGAGATAGATTTCGAGAGTGTAGGTGTTGTTTATATTATCAGACGGTAACACATTTAATTTATGGAAATAATAAAATAATTAAAAGTAGACTCTTTTTGTGGAGAGTACACAGGTACGGAGGAAAGAAAGACTTAAAGCATTCTATCTCAAATGTCTGCATATTAATTATAATTTCTTTTGTTCCATGTACTCAACACCTACGGACCGGTACCTAAAAGTATTTTTTATTCTCATCTCTAGTTTTAGAAAAGGTAGTACCGTCTAACCGCCACGAGAAAATCTTTTGACGCCTTACAATGTTGGGGCGGTTGTTACGGAAACGGATTATTCCATTGAATTTTGGGGGTAATGGTAATTCATTTCATGGCTGAAAAAACTTTTGTGCCAAATCTGTAAAACTATCATATAGCTTTGTACTTTTTCTGATGTCAGACCTACGTATCATGGAGTTTTTCTCGTGGGGATAAGACAAAAGAAGCACCATAAAATTATTTTATTAAAACATTTGATACTATAAAAAAACTACTCCCACTTCATTTCAATCCACAATGCTCACATGTTAATACACTTTGACTGATAAAATAGTACACAAAAAATTAATTTCCTTTTCAAAACACTTAGAAAAATATTGGATCGGTAGAACTTATTAGAGAAATTCATCTGATATCATTATTCCTTGAATTGTTTGCAACTACGCTGTTTGATTAAAATTCTAAGCTATATCAAAACAGCATAGCTAAAATCTTTTAAAGTAGTAAGTTACTTTGTAAGTTTTCTTTTAAAAACGATGAATTTAATCGATGTTCATAAGATTCTTATTTTCAGTTAATTAGTACACGATAATTATGAACACTTCATTAACTATGCAAGTTAATCTCCAATTTGTCTCTAAGGACTTAATGTTTTGAGAATGTCAATTAGTAGGATTTTCTGGGGATTAATTTGATAAATCATTTTATAATTGGGTACTTCATATTTTAACTTTCGAAACTTTGGATTTAATAACTATATGTTTGAGTAAATAACTTGTATTACATTGCTTTCTAAAGACGATTTTCCAAGATCAAGTAAAAGGAAATTCGTGAATAGAGTTATTGAAATAAAAGTAATGAATAATCAATTTTGTGCTAATTTGTAATAAGAAAAGTTTTTATTTCATTTCTTATTAATTTTATTACTCCAACTTTTCTTTATTACTATTTAATGTAAAGTCAAACCAACATTTTAGTAAACATTCTGAAAAGTAGTAATTCAAGCAGACAACTTCTTAAATTTAAATAAAAAGCAAAAAGTAATTTAATTCAATATGAATAAATAATATAAAAGTTTCAAAATACTTCGTTGACATTTCAGAAACTACGTTATTTTTTTGCCATGAGACAAAAAAACTAATTTATTGAAATATAGAAGCTGATAAAGAAAAGTAGAAAGAAAAACTAATAAAAAATACCAAACGGTTCATTCTGTACTACTTAAAGTCAACCTCGACAATGAAGACTATTTATAACCATAGGATATGAATGCAATTCAAATGGCAAGTTCCAGAAAATGACGTTCCATAGAAGAAACGGCGAACGGGCTAGCATTGTATTTTCCATCGTTCGTCTTCTATCAATCTCCACCCGTTTTGTTCCCTCTCCAACATCCTTAGATGTTTTCGAGAATGTTTATTATCAACTTTTTCCATCCCGCAGATATTTTCCCCCGCATCCTTGAATGGCTCGGAGACCATCCAAAAATCATAATGACCTCTTCGGAACAGAAGAATGGAACTGTTTTTTTTGACGCTTTATATCAGAGTGAAGAAGTATCTATTTTCTGAATGGTGACTAACTCCGCGTCTCCGTTTGTGTGTTTCGTATGAGTCAGCATCGCGTGTAATTGTGCCAAGTGCACCTTGTGTACTGCAACAGGTGCACTTACCTGGTTTTTTCTTTCGATTTATAAATGAACCGATTATTCATCTGCAGCTGGATAAGCCAATAATCTCTGGATGCGATCCTTGAGACGCAGATAAATCTTTCAACACAATGTAAGTGTTTAAGAGTTGAAGCTAGACTGAGATATCATAAACCAATGTGTAACTTGTGTAAGGGTAAGATGTTTTTGAAAAGGATCGTTTGAAGATTATAACAAATTACAGGGTAAAGCACTGATGAAATTTAATGAAGTGTTCCACATGTACAAAAAGTTCATCTTTCAAAGAAATTATTTCTTTTTTTAGTCAAGTTAAAAGATAATTAAGGGAAAATCAATTAATACTACTTAATAATGTTTACTATATTACTTATAATATGGCATTACCATGCTTGACGTTCTTTTTAAATTTACTACTGCAATTTGATTCCAAGAAAAAAATCACATTTTGAGGTTTTATCTCTTCAAAAATTACGAATACAATTGTGAGTATGAAAAGGGAGTGCTTCACCACTACCTCTGGTTAGAGGAATATGGTCCACGGTTGGAGGTGACGCTTGAGAGCTGGAGTTTTCTCACAATTGTGAGTAATTTTTTTCTCTTTTCAGTTAAATAGTTTTAAAGTACTAATACAGATTTCAACCATCAGTTAAAAACAAATTTTCAAAAATAAACCAAAGCTTCATGTTTCATTAAATTGAGCATGACTGCATTAAAAACTAAATTTAGAATTGAGGGAAAAGAAGAAAGAAGATGGATATTTCACATCTGAACAGAGTAAGGATATTTTTAAAACTTCAAATCGCTTTTGATAAACCGGTTTTGAGAACTCTAACCACCGAGATCTTTTCAATTTCCAAACCTTCACCCAAACACAACTTCACATCTATTTCTCCCCAGACAAAACAATTTAAGAACAACTCCAAACTCATACAAAAAAAGAACAAAATCCCACATTCATCTCCCACCGAACATCCATCAAGCTCAAACAAAAACCACCAGAAACAAACACCACCCATCTCAATTCAAGCAGTAGCCCATATCCCCACCAAAAGCGTCCGCACCCTTTCGCATGATAACAGTAATCACTTACAACTATCTGCCATAGACTGACGCCAAATATAGAGCTTCCACACGCCATAGACTGTCCTTTGACAGCTCTCTTCCCGCTCGCCCGGACTAATCATTCATCACCATACGCCGAACTGTGTCAGTCCGTCCAATATAATTTCGCACATGATTTATTGCTCCATTTGGAGGCTCCCTGATGTTAAAGTTACTTTGAATAATTTCAACTGGAAGTAAGTTAACTTGTACCGGGGCTTCAAATGAATTTGTTAAAGTTGTTTATTTGATGAGGAAGGTAATGATTTTTGAAATATCTTTTTGAGACATAAACGTTAGTTATTTAGCGATGAAGACGCGAGATCATCGATCTTAAGCATACTTTAAACTCATTAAAAGAGCTTCGCAGAAGAATGTAAAAATTTACATTCATATCATATAAAATTATGTTTTAAGACCTAGGATAGATTTTAGCATGACTGACACATCAGAAGTTAATATTCCTGTCTCTTATTTTTCAAAAAATCTTTGTACACTAAAGCTTATAAGTTAAACTACATCAACCTGCAAAATGCTAATAATATTGTCATGGACTTAAAGATACACGAACATTTCAATTTAAATGTTTGGAATTAATTACGTTTTGTGTTCATGTTGCTATAATTTTGCCCTTTAAGAGTTAAAATAAAATGCATCACTTACCAAAAATACGGTATAATGAGAAGCATCTAAGTAAATGTAGTGATTCAACAAAAATTATAGGTCAGTTTAGCGTTGAGAAATCGTAAGTACCATCAAATTTTAAGTAATAATACTGCATTTACTTCTCAATTCATGATTAAAGAAGATTAATAAGATGTTTTCTTACTTAAGCGAAAAACTTGGACTGTAATTAGGAAAACAATACAGCCCAATCGGATACTTAAGTGTTGCCAAACTGGGTATTAAAGTATTCGTTTTAAAGTCTAATTGCATAGTATCTGATTCAGTAAAAAGTAAAGAGATTTAAAAGATGCGTTAGATGGACTCCTGAGATCATCCTTGTTATTTCACTTCAGGCTCCCAACTTCTAGTTTCGCGTAACAAGTAATTTATTCCTATCGAAACTTAATACCCTTAATTAGGATGTTGGATTTCTGGGACGTAGGAGTTGCAAAGTTTGTTACAGATTTCCCCAAACAGTTCTTTCATTAAATAATTTGTCCAACTATGATTCGCAGAATATTTTAAGTATTTTGGTATGGGAGTAAATTTTTAAAATGACGTCTTCATTTTACAGTTTTAAAATCATTCTAAAGGAACTAAATTGTTTTAAATAATAATTTAAAAAAAAATAAAACTTCCTTTTACACTTATGAACGTGGACCATTTTCTTTAGAATAACACTCAAAGAATGCTACTTTTGAACATATTAGAAAATACAAAAAGAATGTTTCATGAATTAGTATGTCCCACCAACTTCGTATTTTCTCAACGAACATTGCAAAAATTTAAAATAATAAAAGTATTGTAATTGTTAAGTTTTGAAATCTTAACGATGTAACATATAAATTAAGAAAATTTGCAGAACCTATAAAATGTTAAAGTGCAATCTTAAATTAAGCTATAAATGAATTAAATATAATTGAATTTTTTATTTACCCGAACTCTCCTATTTTTGATATCTTGCCCAAACCATTGTAACACGCAACTATCGAGGGAATATTAAGAATAAGAGTTTTCCTTTTCCGTAAAATTAAGTTCAATACTTAAAAAATTGTATGCACTATATTTGTATTGTAAACTGTACTTTTTTTTATTTGTATGAGTACTTAAAATCCCAGCTGAGAAATTTAACTCATTTACAATTTTTATAACAATTTTAAATTTTCATCTCCAGACAATTTTATAACAATTTATTAAAAAACAAGAGTCCCCTCTACAGAACCATAAATACTGGCAAGACTATCCCAAAGGCGATAAATTTCCTCCCAAGCAACTCCAAAACAAACCCCCTCTTTCTATCGTTTTTCCCCCTAACAACATCCCTCTGGCCATCCCTCGAAATCACAACTGGATAAATAGTCTCAGTCCCCATCTTGTCCTCCATCACAATTAAAGGGACCCCTTATACCAGCAGGTGGAAACTTCCGATAAGCTGGGCTATGTTTGCCGAGCTTCATTAAAATCTCCTGGAAACCCTTCGCTTGATGCGTGAATGATAGGACCCGTAGGAGTCCGATCGTTAATTAATTAATTATTAATTAGGGACTCTTTGTGTGCGGGTTTTTGGGTGGTCTTTTTCTATCCATCTATCACCTTTTTTGGCTGTCTATAAACTGGATTTAATGAGCAGGGGCGGTATGGGGTGTTTGTTTTAGTAACCTATTTTTCATTATCTCGAGCTACGAGTTGTGATTTATTTTGAGGTGGTCTGGAAATAGACTGCGTTGGGCGGTTTTTTTAAAACTGCGGTGAGGAATGAAGGGGAAACACCTTTTGATGATAATGAAAGCTGATGATGATTCTTTTTGGTCTGGCGGTGTTATTAGTGCGGATCGTGTGTGAATAACGAGGTGAAGAGCGTTTTGCGTTGTCTTTTTGGAAAAGTAGGCCGATATGTACGTTTTGGTTATTTGCGTAAGTCGGAAGTCCTCATCAAACGTTTTGATGAAATATCAGATAGATTAATAAATATCCAAAGGGAAAAAGATGCAGGAGCAAAACAGTTTGACGGAGCTTTGAAAGAGAGAGAGAGAGAGAGAGTCTGTGAATTCCGACTTTTACATACCGGGAGCTTTAAGAAAGTTGCAGTGTGTTAATTATTGTGAAAAAGTTGAGAAAAAATAGAATTACAGTCGAGTCCGCTTAATGTGATCGCATTTGTCCGATATTACACTGATAACATTATCCGATTGATAACAATAAGCGATTTCATATAAAACCGAAGCAAACAGTTTAACTAGATTGTTTGCTTTAATATTAAAATTATATAACCTTAATTAATGTTTTTAAAGCAATTTAACACTATGTACTTGGCATCTTAAAATTTTTAAGATAAAATACAAGAGTCAAATTCATAAAAATAAAATAATCGCTTACTTTGTATTTTCATTTATGTTAGCACTAAACCTATCTGATTACGCTCATCATTTGAATTTAAATTTGTTTTCTTTCGACTTTCAGACAAGTATCATCGTTATTTTTCAAAATTTTACATGGAAAAGGTTCAGAAACATTAGTTACCACTGAAATTCATCTAAATTCCTCTAAGCAAGAAAAAAATCGAAATCTCTTATCAGAAACATCTGCAAGGCAACGATGGTGATATCCAATGACAAGCATGGATTCACCCTTAAACCGTTTTTTTAATGTTTGGTGTATGAGGACAAGATCATGGAATTTCTTTTTCTTATAATCAAGGCAAAGAAACCTAACATAATGCAGCTGTGAAATTGACCTTAAAACAAAACTCGAAAGTGGGCGTTTTTTTAGGGAAAATGGACAAATTTTGATAACATTAAGCGGCGTGTTGAATCATAGTTGATCATAATAAACGATGCATTTTACATTAAATTAAATAGGGATGATCGGGACCTGTTGATTTTGATAACATTATCCGATTGATAACATTAACCGTGATCACATTAAGCGGATTCGACTGTATATTTTTGAATACATAGAGCAAAGTACTGGCACTAACAAATGCCTAGTGGAAGTCGCAAGCAAGTTAATTGTATCAGGATGATTGGATAAACTCATAGAGTTAAGATTAGAGGTTTCAGAGTTCACTTGGTTCAGAGTTTTTGGTAAATAGTTTCTTTAAATTTTATACTGATGAAGTCAAAATGGTTAAGAAAGTTGTTACCAAAGCAATTTAGACACATTAAGGTTTTGAAAATAAAAGCAGTTGTCTTCAAAACTTGTATCCTTTTAAACACAAAATGAATATTCGAGGAGTTGATTTTGAATATGATTTTCTCACAGCCAATATTACAAGTTTCAATCAAGATCATAACTCCTGTTCTGATGCATAACTTTAAAACTTTAATAAAGTGTATCTACAAAATTTACGTTGAGCTATATCAATTTAATTTAGTATAAAATGGAAGAAATTAAGAACGTCTCCTTCCAAAACATATAGATTTTAGATAATATCTTCCTACTAGGCATTTAGGAAGAAAAATTAAAGAAAAAATTAAAACTAAATTAATGCTCTATGAACAAAACAATAAAGGTCACCACCCCCAACGAAAATCCTCTCTTCTCATCATCCAAAGAACATTTTCCACCAACAAACTAACTCAACAACGACTAAAAGACCAACAAACACAAATCGGACATCGATATCGGTTAAAACCTCACCAACTCCCGTTGCCATTCTCTGCGAACGGAAAACTGCAGCAAACGACACCGGCAGGCGGAGGTTCATTCATCAGCGCGCGGGGGCATTAATCATCTCGGAAAATTAAACCTGGCAATGGCCCGTTTTCGCAAACATTTCAATGAGAGACGGCCGGGGATAAATCACGCGCCATTGTTTAATGGAAATTGTAATGATTGTCAAGCTGTGGCTGATGATGGCTGGTGGATTGTTCGGAGCATTAATAAACACAGGCGGTGGATATCTCTTGGGATGAATGCTCCAAAAGGTAATGAAAGTGAATTGGAGTGGAAAGAGTGGTTTTTAAAACTTTGATGGAGTTGGTAGTCTAGGATGTTTATATTATTTTAATATTGGATGGTTATAAGCACGGAGTATACAGCTTATCAGAGAATTCCTCTCCATAGACGCTAATGGCAACTTTTTTAACAAGGCTTTTCCCGTAGACAAACCTCGAGTTAATACCACATCATTCCTGCTAATTCAGTCATTCGCCAAACTGAAGCTGTCACTCAAATCCAAATCGGAACTAGAGGGAAAAAACAACACCGATGAAATTTAAATACCGCTTGATAGAAGTTCCATATCCAATCAGAAATCAGTTTGCATTTCGCCTTCTCTGATTGGCTGCTAGTGAAATTAGTTATGATCTGGGAGCAGGAATTAAATTAAGTACCTAAAGCAGGGATGGCGAACCTATGGCACGCGTGCCACTGGGTGGCACGCGACCGGTATTTCGGTGGCACGCGACATTCGCTAAAAATGACACAAAAAACTTTAGTTCTAGACCAGAGATTTCCTACTGCCTGAAAACTCATCAAAACCAGCTTCAAAAAAATTTTTAGCTTACTGAAATTCAAAAAATCGTTGGGCTATTAAAGTATTATGTAATCATATTTTCTTGGTCATTTTGGGCCCTTCTTCCTGACGCGAGTGTCTGACGCGTATATAAGGGGGTGGGGCGAAGAGGCCCTGCCTCCCTCCGAAATTCGGACAAGGTATTATTAAAAACAAGTTAAAACGGGGGGTGAAATTTTCAAGAAATTTCTGGGGGCGTGCCCCCAACCCCCCTTTTTTACTTTATTATTCACAACTTTTTTATCATGGTCATAAAAATCAAAACCTATCTAAAAATGTATGTCCAAAATTCCGAATAGATGCACACAAAACTAGTTCAAAACCCCCTTTTTTAGGATCAAATCGTCAAAAATTGTCTGGGGAGGACCTCCTGACCCCCTTTACTTGGAACTTCATTATTGACAACTTTTCTTAGATTAAATTCTAGAAAATGCAAATTCTACCAAAAATGTATTAAAAAGCTCTATTAAAGATGCATGGGAGGGACTGAAGAATAACTGTTGGGACCCTTCCGAAATAAATTTCTATACACACCACTGACTTTACGGCCCACCACTAAACTTGAGCCTTCGATTGGGGCCCTTGAGTACTTGGTAAGTTGGAAACTCCTGTTCTAAACTATCGACCCTCAAAGGTGGATTTCATTTTCCAAGGGTTAAAAGATAATTTATAAAAAAAATAACAAGTGGCACACTTGACACCTGAAAATCATAAACCGTTACATAAATGGCACACTAATCGAAAAAGGTTCGCCATCCCTGACCTAAAGAGAAAAACTGCCGTTTGGAATCTCTGTAAGCTCTATACTCTGTGGATATTTATAAGTATGCATAAAACGTAAACAAGAAATTTCCATTTTAAATAATTTTCTACTTTATGCTAGTTTTATGAATGGAAAATTTCAATTAACTTGTCTTAATACTTAACTCTTTTTAGAGGGAAAAATTAAAATAAATATAATGCTGACAGTCAAGAATCTCGATACAGAGTTAGTATTATCTCATTAAGTATTTCCCCTTTAATTGTTTTGAGAAGATTAATTAATAAATATAATGTTTTTTTCTTTTCAGAAAAATCTTAAAATTTTAACTTTTCCTTCTGAAATTGTTTGTAGCATATATTACATAAAACCTCAAATTGTAGCCTCAATTTATTAATTCTTCGGGATATTTTATTTATTGGTATTTAAATGAATATTTGTATGGCTCCAGTTTCATGGAAAATAATATTTTTTTGAAAGGAAGGCAGCTATCTGAAGTGTTATTTGACTTTATTATGATGTTAAAATAATGAAAATTTTTGAGTATCGTACAAATTACAAAAGGGTTGCATCATGTTATAAAATAATCGTTTTTATGTGCTTAATTAAATATCATGTGCTTGATATACGAAAAAAAATCATTAAAAATCTCTAACATAAGAAAATATGTTATCAAAATTCTAAATAAAATGGAGCAAAATAAACTGGTAAAGTACCCAAAGGAACGAATATGATCTAATTAAGATCTTTGCAATGCAGAGTTCTTAAAATTAATTAAGCCTGTGGACTCATGATAAATAAATGTAAAAATTCTAAAAGAGAAAAGAATTGTTCCAAATAAAACAAAATCCTCACTCTTCAACTAATCTCTCAAAAATAAAGTTTTTCATTCAGTGTAATTGATGCCTCCATCTCATCTAGATTGAATTAGAAAATAATTAATTAATTATATAAGTCCAATTAGAGCAAAGAGTAGGTGTAATTAATATTTATGAAGAGTGAGGGAGTAGGGGGAATTAATATTGGGGATCAGCATTTTCTCATTTCGAGAATGATTGAATAATTTGCATTGTCTGATGAACGTTACCCACGTTTCTTGAAAGAGCCTATTATGTGGTAGCTAGTTGAGATATCATAATGCTTCTCATTTTCACTAGATAATTTCTCCATTCATATTCTATGACAGGATTTTCCCTATTGTATACTTGCATCTATAAACTATTTTTGGTGTTATAAATTTGAGAATTCCTTTTTATTGATTTATAAAACAAGATTATAACTTATATTATGAGGTATGTGAAAGTATAATTATATCTTTGAAAAATCATATTAAAACTCATTATTATTATATCAAATACCAAAAAACCCTTTTTTAATTAAAGAATAGTAAGGATTAATTAAAGCATGGATGTAGTATATATGAAAAAGGATATAAATGATTATGATGCATCGGGCAGTTTTTAACGATTCAACAAAATGTATGGTTTAACAAAATGAATCATTGAAAACTACATTTTAAGCCCCAATACAATTAAATCGCTAAAATTGATTAAAAGTTAAAAAAATACGCTCTTAAGCATTTCATTTTAAGAAATCACAATAATTAAATTGCGACCTAATTCATATTTTATACAAAATCAAGTTGAAAAGCAATGATAACATAACTTTAAGCTTTTACTTTAGCTGATAACAGCACATGAAAATGTTTATTAAAAAACTAACAAGTACTTTTCTTTATCAAATATTTTTTCTCATGGGAAAAAGTAATTCTCAAAAGAAGATGTTATTAAAAGTAAAATTGTGTTGGGGAGAAGGATTAATTATTAACATCTTTTCTTAATAAAAGTGTTACAAAAAGGACGTTTTGGGTAATTTGATAATTACTTTTTTTTAATAAATTCATAATGACGTACAAAATATTCCATTATTCAAAAGCCCCAGACACATCTAAACCCTTTTTACATAACTTTTGATCCGTTTTCGTCGTGGCTTTGTTAATAGTAATTTTAACAAGCCAAAAAGATACATCAAATACTTTTAATTAAACCAACCCTAGGAAGAGTGGCTATTCAAGTAAGAGACTTAAATAATTTGGACTTTGCCCTTCATTTATAGAACAAAAGGAACTTTTCCCTCTGAAGTCTTTATCGGATTTGCTAGTGAAAAGGGTCCGAAAAAAACTCTGAAGGGTATTTTCTTTTGAACGTTTTTATGAATTAGGGGTAAGGGCATTTTCTAAGCTCCTTAGAGACCTTTAAAACTTTAATTATTTTTTAACGTACTTTTAATGAACGTCAAAAAATGAAACGCTAGTTTTTATAGCCAAAGTTTTTCTGAGCTTTATAAAACAGACTTATGAATCTAAACGTTGAAAAAAAAAGTTGGTAAATCTTTCTTTTCGTTTCGTTATTTTGGCTGTTAGTGAAAGTCCCCTTAATGACTAAGGGACAAGCGAGATTTGACAGAATTCGTTATCTTTTGCTTATGTGAAGTTTTTGCAGAGCCTAACAATAACCCATTTGTTCTGGCGAGGGAATGACAAGTGCATATTATAATCTTTTTTCGAGCCTCTTTCTGACACATAATAAGCTTGTTTTGGTAAAGCCTTTCTAACACGGATATAACAAGGGTGATAAAATCATCAGAGATCATTAAACTCTAGATATTCTCTCGTTATAATGGACCGTCTAAAGAAAAAATGTGAAACTGAATCACCAGTAGATCGTTTTTAAAAGTAGTTTACCAGTTTATAAAGAGGTTAATATGCCTTCTGTTTAATATATCTAATTTATCCTATCATAGTTTATTTGTATCTATCATTTCTTAAAACAGTAGTTTGTATTAAGCATCATGTGAAATAAATAAATTTATTGTAGTGAATGATAGAAAACTTATTTGCCTTTTTTTTTGAAGAAAGTAACTCAAAATAATAAATAACTAAAAAAAAACGGGGAGGCGGCAACCCCCCCAACTACCATAAACCAGTTCTGATGTTGAAAATCAAAACTTTATTTTCTGTTTAAATGCTTATTTTATTAAGTTTTCCTGCAAAAGATCATTGAAATAGCTAATATTAATACAAATATTATTCAAATAGCATGCAAAATCACTAACTTTCCGATTCGATCTGGATTTTACGTCTCGATTTTTTATCAATGTCCGCTCACAACACGATTTTTTAGATGTTGCTCACAACACGCAACCGAAATTATAGTTTCTTTCACTTCAACAAACAGAAAGTTTAATCAAATAGAAAAAAATCTTGTGTCTAAATAATTAAAAATAAATATTACCCTCCGATTTTCTAACGCATATCATCTTCAATCTTTCGTTCATACAAACTCACGGAAACCACGGGAAACTTCACTATCGTCTCCAGTGCAAGTGGAACTTGCATAAAATGCATTAACAACAATAAAACTACCGTGACTTGAGGAATCCATAATCGAGATGAATTAAAGGGAGAGAGAGAAAGGCAATCATAATTCAATACCACCTCCGTTTCTTTCAGGGGACAGATATAGTTTTCGACCGTTCGGCTCTTTCTCCCCAAAGAAAAATCAATCTTTCTTTTGTTGTCTGGGATAAATTTGTTTGGAGGAAAAATCACTTTTCGTGTTTCTTACATTCGACTCCATTAACTTGCGAGCTGTGAAGGAGGTGAGAACGGGGGATGGGAGGCAAATTGTACAAGGAGAGAGATTTTATACAGTAAAAAATGAAGGTGGATATTTTTGGGTTATCTAATTCTTATAATTCAACCAATTTTACAAATTGAAATTTTGCATTTAGTCATCAGTGTTTGCTAAATATTATAAAATCAGTAAAACTAACTGTCTTATCTGCTTTAACACTTTTACTATTTGTATAACAAAAATAAATTATCGGAGAGTTAACATTTTTAGCTATTATTTTGGAATAAATGTTTCCTTAACACATAGTCATCCGAAAATGTCAAATTATTCTTAAGATCAAATAAAAACACGGCCAATTGAGACTGTTATCAAATAGTAGGTTTAATATTAAATTTGTAAAAGGGACCTATATAGTCAAAGAACCTTGCTTTTTGTTCTATCTTTCTTAAAATCTTTTATCTCAGATTATTAATGTTCTTATGGCTACGAGCATTACCGACCCAGGTTCGATGCCTCGCGGCTCCTGCTTGGGTAGCTGGTCATGGGTCAACTCAGCCCTTCATCCTTCCGGGGTCGATAAATGAGAACCAAGCTTGCTTGGGGAATCAACTGGGGGTCCAGCGTCGGGCTAGCCACTCGGCCTGGACACACGCTAGTAATTAGCACCCCAGGCCCAAAAAGGCTACAGAAACGGAGATGGGCACCGCCTGATGGGCCACTAGGCCCGGGCAGACTTTCATTTGATTAATGTTCTTATCAAAATGGTAAAATCATGGTAAATCATATTCAGTAAAAAAATCCAAAATTAAAAAAATACGAAATTTACAAAACTCATTTGAACTGCTTGAAGAAATTGGTAAATTATACTTTCAATCATATTTATCAATTCAATCTTACATTTTTAAATAATTTATTTACTATTAGGGAGTAAGTATGCCTTATAAATTTAAGGATTATGTAGATACAACATATTCCGTCGATTTTATGTAAAGAAACAATACATAAACAACACATATACAACACATATACACTCTTCACCCTAGCATTTCCATAATATACAAGGAACATTCGGATACCATCAGAGCATCGAGTCCTTAGTTATCAAAGGGCACCACAAACCAACTATTTTGTTTCTTTACCATAAACACAGATAATAGAAGCTTTTGCTCACTTAACATGAATGGGCTACATTTCCAAAGAACAGGAACAACAAGAAACCCGATAAAACATCGTCCAGAACACAAACAACGCATGGGATACTTAACATTAATGGCCAACTCTTCTAGAGCATGTGCTTAGGACTATACCATTGGAGCAGGGTTTTTTTCGATCCAAATAAAAGAAAGAAGAGTAAAAAGAAATGTAAAAATTGTAGGTTATTTAGGATTTGCATAAAACTATAAAATAGATAACAGAATATAATTATTTCAAAATTTTTAATACAATGTATTTCATTGTCCTAATCCCAACATGTTATCTAATTTTCAACATATTCTCTTTATTTTGAAAGTAAAGAAAAATACAGTGCTCCACAATTTATAACTTCATTTCGTTTTATAGGTACGCCCGACACATTTCTTTTTGTAAATTATATTTTTAAACAAACAGGTTTAAAAAGATAAGAAATAAATTGAAAGTAAAAACATTATAAAAACAAGATTTCCTGATAATATATAGCTATATAATGATACTATTTCAACTTTTATTTTTTGATTAACTATTAAACAGTAATACTGTTACTTTTACAATTATAATAGACTGTCTATGAAAATTTACCATAAAATACTCGTAGAGAAAACAATTCAGTTAAATATTAGCTCATTACGAAAAACGAGTTTTGTATTCAGTTACTGATGCAATGCATACTTTCAATCTCGAAAAATATTAATTCGAAAGGCAACGACACTAACTGAGTGAAATTACAGAAGAGGCAAATTTACAATGGGATCCATAAAATATCATCTAAGAAAACCTGCAAATCAGATACGGATGTAGCTATGGATATTTGGATAAATACAACATGTTTATTTAAAGAAGTTATTTAGCTCCAAAGTCTACATGGGTTTAACTTTGACACTGAATGATTTTATCAATATAGGCATAAATAATATTATTCACCTCATTATTAGATACCTACTATTTATATTGGAGAAAAGCATATTTATTATTCATATCATTATTCTATACATTATTACTGAAAGTAAATAGTAAATATCATTGGACTATTTTGACTCAAATAATACTCTGCCTGAAGATACGCCAAATTTGGTGATATCCAATCGCTTTCTCTAGTGCCATGCTATTTCACAAGCACACTAACCGTTTTTCAGCTTGGCAAGATTGAAAATCTGCTCGTTCGTTGGCGTCACTATACAACTATCAAAAGACGACTTAGTGCCTTTCACATGTAAGCCAACGATACTAAGTTAATATAACTACACTGAGTTAATATAAACTACACTGAGAGAAATGACAGTTTCAAATTTGAGTAAATTGATGTTCTCATTTTGGTATGAAACTTTTTGTCTCAAATATGATCACCAAATGCTTTCAATTAAAAAAACAGTACTCAGTTTGAAACAATTTAATAGTCACCACTCAAATTATGCTTGTTTTTAGTTTATATTTGAAAATTGAAAGATTTGCAATATATCGAAGGCAACAATACGTTGGTGTGATAACGTGCAACACAACGTTATGACGTCACACTCAACTTACTGCACTACTTCCCACGTCAAAGTAACGTGGCTATATGGTCAACATAACTGTAACACATTGCACCCTCGTTATACAAAAGTCATGGACGAATTAAAAAATGAGTACATGATGTGTTATTTTTGATTATCTGTATATTTTTAAAAATGAGTTCATGATGAGTTATTTTTGAGTATCTGCACGTTTTCAAAAATGAGTACATGCATGTTTTCAAATTTGAATAAATTTGGATCGGAGCCTGTTTGAGTTCGTGACATACTCAGATTTAAGTAATATTTACTCATTTTTGAGACTGTCGTTTTAAGAGTGTATAAGTTACTAATTCGTTGTAATAAAACTGTAAATAAACTTTAAAATGCTTTGATGAACTACTTCTCTCTCTCTCTCTCTACAAGGTATTTCTTAACTCAAGGAGATCTCTTTTAAATGTCCAGTTCAACATCTCCTTCTACACAACACCGCACTGAAGAATCCCAACAGCCCGCATGGGAGGCGACGCATCGTGATAAGGAGGCAGTCCCCTCGCCGCAATGTAATGCCTTTAGAAATCACTTATTTCTTCAGGGCTCTATCAAGCGGGTCATTTACCCGAGTCCCCGCGTAATCTCCCTGGCCGTCGTCGCCACGGAGAATCACTTAAATTAAAGGGCACAAAAAGTGCATAAAAGATTTAATATAGGAGGGAGGAGGGAATAAATAAGGTTCGCTAGCGCTGCGGAATTTTGAAGATCCCTTGTTGGAGTATTATGATCGAAAATGGAATTCTAATGCATTTTTTTGGAGTCTGTTCTTTATTTTTGAGTATAATGATTTATTTTTCGGTTAAATGAGCTATTTTCGAGGCAGGCACTTAGTGTGGAATTGATTAGGGGCATTGTGTATATGGAGAGGTGTAAAAATGGATTTTATTAGGTAATTGGTGCTCGGTAAAATTGCATATTAATTTTGAGAAGATAAAAATTTTGTACGTCTATCAAAGAAATTTTATGTGAATTTTTCCGGCAGGGAATTTTAAAAGTGTGATCTATTACTCCATTACCTCTCTATTTTGTGCATGTTGACGTAGTTTTATTTTACCCATAACTTATTTCTCCTATTTTCTTTCTTTATTCAATATGTAAATGTATGTACTTTTGAAAAATATGAGAAATTTAAAGGGATATTTAAAAGGATTTTATAAACTTATGCAATTCTTTCCTTTCGTTTCATACATAAAAAGCAATAAAAGTGATAACACAGTTAGTAGAAGAAATGTGATTATTTACTTAATTTGTCTTTATAAAACACTTAAAATGTGTTATTGAAGGAATTTCCTCTTTCAAAACTGTATTCAATACAAAACATTAGTTATTTAACATGAATATTCTGAAAAAAATATAGTTCATTGAAAATCAATCTAATTTTATCTAATAAATGCACCCTCTCTATATTTTGCAACGATGAATCACAATTTAAGATTCCAGTAAAATCACATTTCACAAATTCAAATATTTCGAACGCAAAGAAACACAACAGCTTCATTATCAACGCGAATGAATACTACCGTAAACAATGTCACCATCTCCTCTTATACACATGATGACAAGGAAGACAAACGTGATCAAAGAGATAAAAGTCATTATCCTACCCCCAAAGAGGAACTCAACAACTTATTTCTTAGCAGATGTTTTCTGAACACTAACCCACCTGTTTAAAAGAAGACGTTCAAATCTAGACATCTGTAAGTCATAGAATAAGTTTACGTTACTTTTACCTGGAGAACATAGTCACCATCTGCATGTCTGAAATGCATGGGATTAATAACACCGTAATATTCAAAAACAACTATTCATTAGACCGCATTTGCTTATGTTATTAGAAGCTAAATGGATGATCTAAAATACACTTTTTTATTGGTTTAGATGATGAAATAAATCAATTTCATCACCACTCAACTATATTAATGATACCCTGGAAGAACGGGTTTTGAATGAAGATCATCAAGATGGCTTTGGATATTAGCGGTGGTTTTTTTATCAGATTTGATGCAAATTACTTTTCGGAAGTGGAAACTGTTCATGTAAAACAGGAAGCCTAGAGAGGTTTTAAATCTGCATATCGGTTCCATAAAAAATGTATTCCAGGAAATATTAACCTTACTAATAGAGCTAAATACAGCCATATATATACGAGGGTTGTTTTTTAATTAACTTCCGTTTTGCTCCTGAAAAAAAAGTAGTAGGAATTTCGAAAAAATTTTGCTACTGGTAGATAGGTACATCCTTGAGGATCAATTTCCCTTATTACTGGAAAAAATCGGAAATTTTTTCTATTATTTATCGATTTACAAGCGCGCTCCTCGAACTTATTTCCCGCCAACCCATAGAGAATTTCTCTTCCTTTAAACTCTGTTCGCATTAACAATAGACAATCGGCAGGCAGGTGATTTTTGCAGCATGCTATTGTGGATGTTTAAAACCATATGTTTTGCATCTGCCAAGTTCCAGGCATTGGGGATTCTGGAGTTACAGCCATAATAAACAAGGCAATATCAATAGATTCGCAGGCAAAGTGTGCGCTGAGGGGGAAAACGGCTGTCCGAACCAATGCGAAGCTCAACGAAAAATCAAACTTTTCATGAAGTGGAATCGAAAAACTTGTGAAATGGTACGGTAAATGGTCTATTTAAAGGTGATTACGATGAAAAGTAATTAAAGATGTTTGTAACCTTCCGTAATAATCTTAATTTTAAATATTCATTTGTTTTTTATTATTAAACTATCAAAAACGGGAAAATTTCGAAAAAGAGGATTTCTCTATGGGTTGGCGGGAAATAAGTTCGAGGAGCGCGCTTGTAAATTCGATAAATAATAGAAAAAATTTCCGATTTTTTCCAGTAATGAGGGAAATTGATCCTCAAGGATGTACCTATCTACCAGTAGCAAAATTTTTTCGAAATTCCTACTACTTTTTTTTCAGGAGCAAAACGGAAGTTAATTAAAAACAACCCTCGTATATTTATGATTTCGATCATGAATAATCCTAACGTAATTATAGCATCAAAGAATGGAATAGAAGAAACCGTTATTCAAATTTTTATACTGATATCTTGTATTAGCTCTAATCACAACAACGTTTTGAAAAAATGCGTTAATAATGAAAAATTGTGTTTTGAGTACATCCTGTCGCTAATTGTCACGCATTGAAGCTTTTTAATGAAGTACTACATCTTGGATTTTAAATCTTATTGGAATGGAAGCTAAATATATACATTATTGTTCTAAGATAATAAGAAAAAAATATTCTTGGTTTAGTTGTTCGTCTAATACATTCAGATTTAGATAAAGTTCGTCTCCTAAAAAAACTAATTTAAATTAAGATGGATATACCTTTTAAAAACATAAATTAGCTGATCTTAAAGTGTAAACTAAAGTAAATTAAAGTACTTAAATATCAAGGAATATTTTAAGAAGCTAAACATATAACTCTTCTTGCAAATCAAATCTCTTTAAATAAAGTAATATTTAATTTTAAATTCGGAGTTAACTTTTGTCTTAAGAAAACTTGATATATCGAATTTATTTTCGGGTCCCTCAAATTTTGAGACATGGAGTTTACACTGTAATTATTTTTAGGAAACCTCATGTTCTTTCCAACATCTAACGTTACTTTTCACTTGTGTAGAACGCCATACGATACCAATGCTCGCTCCAATAGATTTCATCTCACGGAATCCAATAAAATCCCGATACCTCCAAAAATCGTCAAGCCAGCTGTCTCGGTGACGCTCTATAATTTACGACATCGACCCAAGGGTTCACACTCGCCTAGACCCTTCAACCACTGTCCTGGAGCAAGCACCTTCAAGACCCTTCCACACCTGGTGTTCTATCAATATTCCCGGCTGCACTCGTTAAGCCACTGGGGTATGTCTACCTTTCCAGGTAAAAGGTTCGAAATAATAACCAGGGAACGGCACGCGCCAGCTCATGTTCTATTCGAGGCGGATCTCGGAGCGAATGAAGCAGCTGTTCTACGCCAGCCTTGACACCTGGAAAGTAAGTCGTCTGCGATAGGGAGCAGTCCCCAAGATCAATCATCGGGGTATGCTCAGCAACTGTAAGCGAAGACATCCATTACTTAAGGTGGGGGCCCTTGGAATCATGAATAATACAAATGTAATGCGGTAGCACGAAATGGAATGGAAGAAAGTAGTCGAAAAGCATAATGGGTTAGTCTATAGAACAAATTATGCGTTGTAGAACAGATTGAGGGAATGATTTTTCTACGGTAAAAGAAAACATCAGAGTTTCCAACCTCTATATGTTCTCAACTCAATGAAAATGATCTCAAGAACATAGGTTTGTCATATTGATTCATATAACTTTTCATTCTTATCTTTCATGGAACGCTCGTATTCTATTCAAAATGGATCAGCACGAAAATGTAACAGCTGTTCTCAACATGTTGTAGACATCTGCGAAGTGAATGAACTCATATTATTGACAAGAAATAGAATAGCATTTAACTAAATCATTTATAGATTGAATATAAGTGAAGGTGGTGTAAAAAAATTAGAAATTGAAGTTTACTTCAGTAAAATAAGATTGAAATAAGGTTAAGTAGAAAATAAAAAAAGCTTTATTTTTGTAGTGTCTTACACTTATGCATAATTTCTTACAAGATGAATTGACTTATATCGGAAAATATTTGTTTACTATTTAAAACGCAGGGGAAAATATTCATTTAACTCAAAAGTGTTGGAAATAACATAATTATGTATTTTTCATGTTCACTATTGATATTACCAACATAAATTTTCAGATGTTATAAAACATTCTCAAAATCTGTTTTATTTGATGAAACAGTTGTTATCAAGGATGTAATGCAAGATGAAGAACTAGGATATTTCAATAAAATATTTTAAAATGGAAATTGTAAATCATTGCTTCTTAACAGGGTTGGCAAAAAACCGGGTTTTTTTAAAAAAACCAAAAAAACCGGGTTTATTTGGTTTTTTTTGGTTTAAACCAGGTTTTTTTGGTTTAAACCAAGTTTTTTTTAGAATTTTTTTCAGAATAAGTTATTTTAGCAGTGATGTTTGAAATTGAGTTGTAAATGAGAAATTTATTTCAGGGGTTGTTTATAATTGATAAATGATTTGTATATTTCAATTAATTAATTTAATTAGTTAATTAAAATTAAATTAATTCGTTTTAAAAAATAATTTTTGTTTTTAAAATATTCAAATTTGAATATCTAATTTTATTGTAGTGAATAAAAATCAGTGATAATTTTTCTTGGATTAATGGTTGAAATAATCAAATTATTTATTTATCTTAATTATATATGGATTAATTTATGAACTTAAGAAATTTCTTCAGAAAGAGAAAATTTTATTTTTTAAATAAGAAGTAAAAGTGAAATGTAAACAACTAATGTTAATTGAAATTGGATAAATGATTGAGATACTTAATCCGATTAAGGAAATTAATGGTTTTTATTAATTTAGTAAAAAAACCCAACTGGTTTTTATCTGTTTATAAACAAACCAACTGGTTTTTAGTTTTTATCATTAAAGAAATCAACGGTTTTTATTAATTACTAAAAAAACCCAACTGGTTTTTATCTGTTTACTGGTTTTTAGTTTTTATCATTAAAGAAATCAACGGTTTTTATTAATTTACTAAAAAAACCAACTGGTTTTTATGACTGACAAATAAGACAAATTGGTTTTATTAATTAATTAAAATCCAAGCCATATTTTATCAGTGAAAAACAGATAACTTTGGTGTATGTTTAGTTACTCTTTGAAATAATTTAATTTAACCAACCAACAACAAAACCCAAATTAGTTCCGGATCTGATTACATCACAATAGACACTCTTGAGAAATTAAAAGAGTTCCTCCTTTTTCCAAGTGTTTGCTTAAATGTTATTCACTTTAACATACAAAGTGTTCGATCTAAGTATGACGAGCTAATGGGTTTGTTGACGAATAATTTAGAATTGATAGATGTTATTGTTCTATCAGAAACTTGGTTATCTGATAATGAAATAGAGTTTTACAAAATTGATGAATTTAAATCCTTTTTTTGCTGTAGAGAGTATAACAGATCCGGAGGTATTTTGGTGTATTGTAAAAGTAAATATGATTTCAAAAAATTGAATTTTGTGATGGAAACTGCTGAAATAGTTGTCATAATAAGTAATTCTTTTAATCTATGCATAATATCAATATACCGATCACACTCATTTACTGTTAGTTCATTTATTTCTGAATTCGAAACTATATTATCTGAAATATCCTGTAAAAACGTCATACTAATAGGTGATATAAATATAGATATTTTAAATTTAAATAGATATTCCACCTATTACCTTGATCTTTTAAGTGCTTTTGGATTCACATCACATATAACTGATATAACGCGTTCATCATCTGGCACCTGTGTTGACCATGTTTTTACTCGATATACCTCTCTAAGCATATCAAAAATATATTCTGCACGTCTAATCAATAGTATATCTGACCATTTTCCTATTGTTTGCAAACTATTACTCAATAGACCTGATAATTTTATTGATACCAAAAACTTTGATAAAACTAAATTAAAATCTATTAATTATAAAAAGATCGAGGCATTTCTTCATAACTACGATTTTAAGGTTTCTGGGCATGATGCTTTATCGTGCTTCTCCGATTTCCACGGTAAACTAACTGCAATAAAACATAACTTCAGTTTTACTCCTTCAAACAAATCCAGATTTAACAGGAATGAATGGTTTAATCTAGAAATTTATAATATCATAAAATCTAAACAAACCCTTTATAAGAAAACTTTACGTTACCCGGGAGATACTTTTTACAAAACTGCTTACAAAACTACAGTTAAATTACTAAGAAATAAAATTAGAGTAGCAAAAAATAACTTCTATGAAACTAAACTGAGTGAATGCGATTCGAGTCGAAAGCAATGGAAACTGGTTAATAGTATCTTAGGAAAGGAAAGAAATCCTACCTTACCCGAACATAAAAATTGCGGCCTATTAGCTAATGATTTAAATACATTTTTCTCATCCATCAACGATCATATATTTAATCATAATAACGAATTCAAGAATTACATAGTTCCCTCCGTTAATTCCTTTCAATGGTTTTCAATAGAAGAGGTAGACATCAAAAGATGCATACGCAACCTAAACTCTAAAAAAAGTCCTGGCTCTGATGAAATAGACGCGAAATATTTAAAAATTCTATCATGCACACATCTAAGTATTTTGACCAAACTATTTAATGATCTTGTAAATGAAAGCACTTTCCCAAAATCATTAAAAATTTCAATCATAACTCCCATTTATAAAAAAGGAAATAAAAATGACTATTCTAATTATAGACCAATCTCCGTCTTACCATTGCTTTCAAAGGTATTTGAACAAATTATCAAGGATCGATTGCTTTCGTACTTGAATCATATACATTTTTTTTCAAATAATCAGTATGGATTTCTGCCCAACTCAAACACTGAAAAAGCTTTGCTAGAGTTTACCAAATTTATCTATAATAGTGTTAACAATGATAAAAAAACTGTTGGTCTTTATTTAGACATTTCCAAGGCTTTCGATTCAGTACAACATAATATTTTACTAGAAAAATTATTTTTGATTGGCATTAGAGGTCCCTTTCACAGTTTCATAGAGTCATATTTATCAAACCGCTATCAGATTGTTAAAGTACATAATACCCTTAGCGGATGTCTCCCAATAAAATGTGGTGTCTTCCAGGGATCTACTTTAGGTCCCCTTTTGTTTTTAATCTTCATTAACGATCTGTGCAACCTTAAACTATATGGTAAATTGATAAGTTTCGCCGACGACACAGTTTTACTTTACTCGGAAAATTCTACGGAAGACCTTAATTTTGTAATAAATGATGACCTTATGAAAATTCGCGACTGGTTTTTCCATAATGATTTAAATTTAAATGTTGATAAAACTAAATATATGGTATTTTCCCTTACTCAAAACCAAGCACATAATCTCTCTGTAAAATACCATGAAAAATACTGCAATACTCATAACAATTGCACCTGTAAACCCTTAGATAACGTATCCTCAATAAAATACCTCGGACTTCACATAGACTCAAATTTGAAATGGAAATCCCATACAAAATATATATCAGACAAACTAAGGTATGTACTGTGTAACTTTTATTACCTAAAACAAAAGATAAATAATAAATTACTAATTAATTTATATTATTCTTGGGTTCATTCACAACTTAATTACGGTTTAGTTGTGTGGGGAGGGGATTACATGATCAACTTAAAAAGAATTGAGAGGCTGCAAAAGAGATTCCTGAGGTTTTTAAATAATGAAGCGCACTTACACACAAATAATATTAACTACTTCAATTCCTTAAATATACTTCCAATTCGCCATCTTTTTTATTTTAAAATTTGCCTCCATCTCTATCTAAACCCCAATATTTGTCAAAAACGCAATGTCGTAAACCTACGAAGACCTAACATATTATACTTTGTTCCTAAACCTAATAAGTCCATATTCTGTAAAAATTTTTGTTACATAGCCCCTAAGTGTTTTAATAAGTTACCTATACATATTCAAAATAGCCCTTCAAAACATTCATTCAAAAAACAATTAAAAGAATATCTGTTTACTATTGAGGATATTGATGATTTATTTTGTTCTGTTTAATATATGATTTAAAATAGTTTTAAGCACTTTAACTCATGATTATGGCAAAAATATAATTTATTGGCGCCCTGTTTGCCACTATATCCACCTGATGTATGTATTTCCTGTGTTTTTTTTTTCTCTTCTCCTAGTTTTTACTTTAAATTTTTGTTACTTGTAATTACGGTCACCTACATGGACCATGAGATCCCAGGTGACTATGTGAATTTGTAAATTTTCTTGTTCTTTTGTTTGTATTTCAATAAAATGATAATAATTAAAAAAAAAAAAAAAAAAAATAGTGCTTCATTTTAAAGGAAATTAATAAATGAACTATCTCTTGCAAAACATAATAAGTTTAACTTAAGTTATATTAAGTTTAGAGAGAATTCAATAATTAAAACCATTAAATTAAAAGATTTCTGATTTTTAATGACCTTAAAATGTCAATTTTTTTTATAAATCTGACCTTTTAATTTTGTGCAAAAGATTATACTTAATAACACTTTCTTTAAAAAATCCTGAGAATATTTTATAATTTCTAAAAAAACCAAAAAACCAAGTGGTTTTTTTTGGTAAAAAAACCATGGTAAAAAAACCATGGTTTAAACCAAATGGTTTAAACCGGCCAACCCTGCTTCTTAATCAAATTTTTTAATTAAATATGATTAAAATATATATTCTCAAGGTTCTTGGAAAGATGAAAAGAATGCATAAACTTTTGGTCAAATAATTGATAAAGAATTAACAAGTTCCAAACACTGAATGAAAATTAAGCAGTATGATTTAATTTAGATTTATCCAGTTTTATCAAGCTTTTTCTTTGAAATTCAAGGAGAAAAAGAAACTATATTCCATTAAATGTGAGATAAGGATTAAGCATTAAATCACTTTTACTGAATCTTGATATGATGTCAAAAAGTTCAGTTAACGTCAATCAATATCAACGTCTCATTCATAATTCCAAAAGCATTTCATCTTCTTTTAAAGGTAATAACCTGCCCACTCTCCAAATCGGTGAGTTAAATGACAGAACTAATAAATCATTCTACCATGACACTGTACAACAATGCGTTAAACAAATTAAGAAAACTTAATTGCTCCAATAAAACACGTTTATTTTCGGCACGCCAAAAGACTACCTGTGAATCACACCTGTAAATCATCTCCAAGACCAAAAAGGAATTTAGGTCAGTATCGAACAGATAGATCATCAAGGCCAATACATTTGTCTCAAATCTCATAAAATTCCACATTTTTCCATTAATTTTCCTCAAATACAGCTTCCGCCCTTTTGATAGAGTTGCCCTTGAAAATTGAATGTGATGAATAAATATCAAGCAGTGACCTTACCGACGTCTACCGTGACGTGGTCAGGAAGTTTTACAGATAGAGATTTGACTTTGAAATGAGTCGGTTGACAGCAAAACAAAATGACTCATGCAGAAGGAAAAGCATTAAATAAAGTATTAGATAATTTGAATGTTGTATAGTCGATTTGTGGCGAATCAAGATAACTTGACAAGTTCTGTTCGAATCCAAGTATAGGAAGTAATGAAATTTGTACTTTGAATAGGTTCTTAATGAAAGTGCGATTGGGCGTGGGACTTTCTATTTTATAAGTGTCAGCTCAATGTTTATAATGAGATCTTATACGGTGAAAATAAAAGCAAGCATTGAATGATTCTTCTTCATTACGTAAACTAAGATGAGGGGGAAATTTTGATCGAATGTGTCGTCCAGACATAGCGAGAAAGATTCTTTGATAACTTGAAGCATTTCTAATCTTCTCATTTGTTTATTTTTTGTTTAAAAATTTCTGACATTTGAATAAACGGATTTCGTTAAAAGATTATTATTTTTCAGTCAAAGATCAGAGTTATATCATAAATGGAAGTATTTAGACAGATAAAAATGCCATAATTGTCAAAACTTGATTGGTGTGTAGAAGAAGACATGAATACTTAAATAGAAAATACCTTAATTAGTTCATTATACTCTCTCATGATATCACATCTCATAAAATTATTTTGTTTCGGAATATTTATTTCATTGACAAATATGCGGATTGAAATTAAAAAGATCTGTAAAAACCTGGCATCCTTTTCTTCACGAAAAAATCTTTCTGAGAAAATATTAGTTTTATACTACAAAAAAATTAGGATCTTCTTGGATCAAACTAATAAAAAATTTTAATTTCCATGAATCATATGTGTTTACTTACAGAGCTATTTACATACCATTGCAAAACATCCACAAAACATCTTACCCTAGACATATTATTACGGGCTAAGTGATTAATTGGGTATTATTAATAATGCCCAGAGTGGAGGTGGCCAAAGTGGTAAATTTCATTGATAAATGCCATCGAATTTATCACATTGCCCTCCTCCGCTTTGGGCATTATTAATAATGCCCGATTTATCACATTGCCCGTAACATATACAAACAGTGTTATTCCTAGGATTTTTTGGAAGAGTAAAAATACTCCTTGTCTTTTTTAGGAGGAGTGAAATACAGAAATAACATAAACTACAAATACAGATTCAAATTTTCTATAAAAATACGTACTTTTTTAATGGCCAAAAATGAAATAGAAAAAAAATGAGTATACTATTTAGTTTTTAACAATTAAAGAATATGTTACGTATTTGTAGAAATGTTAAAAAAATTAGAAAAAAATTAGAACAAATAAAAACAAAACAATCCAATCAAACAATTATACTCGAATGCAACTTAAGTTGAGCCTGACGTCATGGCCACGCGGAAGAAAATCTGAGTAAACAGAAAGCCTTCTGGGTTGCTAGAAGCTCTTAATGACTGGCGAGTTTGAGAGCGAGTTGTACAACTACGCGCTACGCCACTTTAAAAAATAATAATGCTAAACATTTTATGCATATCGGGATGAAAAGATGCTTAATATAATAGGATTTAAAAAACTAATCATTATTCGAGATTGAAGTTCTAAATTTCACTCAAAATTCAGACACCTCGCGTGGAACTACTTTCTTTGGTGTCTATCAGCATATTTCTACAGGCTCAAGTTAAGTTTCAACTGAGTATAATAGAAAATATAAAAGTTGGTGTTTTGAGTAGACAAAAAATACTAGTTTTTTTCGGTATGGCTCCATGCATTTTTAAGCTAAACCTTTGTTGAAAATTTAAAGCGTGAAAATACTCTTGATAAGTATTTTAAAGCGTATTTCCGATTTTCAATGCGTGAAATACGCTTTTAAAGGCGTAAAAATTATCTCTGTATACAAAGCGATGGGTTTTTTTCATACGCTTTTATAAATATTTTCCTTATTCAAAACGATTACAGTACAGCCTCGATCTTGAATTCAGATACATCGAGGAAAATAACTCGGAAAAATATTTTCCTTTGACAAAATTTATTAACAAAAATTATAATTGGAGCAACATTTTTATATCGAAATCTCAATATCTCGAATTTATTTTGGGTCCCTTCGATTCCAAGATATTGAGGTAATACCGTATCTTATTTTTTTAATAATAGGCCAACATAAATTTTACTTCCAGATTTAAATGCAAAATAATTTCTCAATAAAAAAGCAAGTTACGCTCATAAAAACTTTCACTCGAACAGTCCTTTCATCCCCTTACATTGCAACATCTCCTCCAAAGCAATTAATGTCGATGTAAGGCTTAAAACTTCGAACTCCTATCCCGCGCAAACCACCTCCATAAATTCTCTCTTACAAATCACCCGTACACGACAAGACCAGAGAAAGCATTCAGAAATTCCTGCAGTACAAACCCATAGATCCGCGGAACACAATGAGAAATCGAATCAACATCGTGTGTCACGCCGTCAGAAAATATGTTCCGGTCTCATCCTTTTATCACAGCAATTTATTTCAGTTATGTATGGAGTCGAACTGGTTTTTCCATGGCTGTCATAGGCAAGAGATAAATTCATAGTCGAGGAACGGAAAATAAATTTTATCCCAGAAACGACAGCCGTATATCTTGAAAGATGGATCTGTAGGGTTCCGTGCGTGTGGTGAGTTACAAAAGGCTTTAAATACACATTTAATTCAATGAAATATGTGGTTAGGTGGGAATTTGAGGTGTTGTACCGAAATGGATCAGTGGTGATAAAGGTAGCCCTAGGGCCATGCTCGTTTTTATCTTAAGTGGTGCATAGAGCTATTTTTCACTTGTTTTACAATGAAAATAACGGGACAACTGGTATTATTTTTATGTTGTTTTTTTTGTGTTTGTGATTATAAAAACGAGTGAGAATAAAAGTGGATATCAAGCAGAAAGGGACTAACAGAACATTCACCGTGTTTAAAGATTTTAAAGTGCGTTCTTTTTTTTAGATGAGAGAAGTGATTTAGAGTTCAACTACTAAATTTTACTTAATTAAAGACTCTTAAAGCAGCAGAAAACGCAGTAACAACTTATGATTAGTGTATTAATGAAACATAAATACATCAATTAAAGCATCGATATAACATAGGAACACGGTACGGTAGTTAAGATTTTAAGCATACGATACTTTAAAAAACATCATGCTATATGAAAATGCCTTAATTTATTTAAAGATAGTAATTTTTTTAGGATTCAATTGCTGTTAATTAAAATATGTTTTATTATAAGTACATCTCTTGAATATTTATCGTTTTGAAACTTTGTTTGGAAGGAATGTTTAAACTGGAATTTTTTTAGAACTGAACAGAATATTTAAATTTACAAAACACATCAGATAAATCTTAGTCACTTATTTATGAAAATAAAATCATAGGCCACACGCTTATTAAGTATCAAAACATTTAGATTAAAAAATCTAACAAGAACATCTATATGAAAGCAGTTAACTTCTATACAAAAACGCAATATAAAAACACATTGAAGAGCTTTAAACTGCTTTTAGTATCAATTTTCGTATTTCCTCCATAGACAGTTTAAAATGGGTGGTATATCAACGTTAAGCAACGTCCACCGTGTCTCGTTAACCTCAATAGAAAATCGAAGGAAACGGTGGTTTTTGGACTGTTCATTGTTTCCAAATCCGGGAAGTCACTGGTCTGGCAATTGAGAAGAATTCATTTTCAGATCCAATTTCGAGAAACGCTCTACCGGAGAAGAGGCCATATTGGGGACATTCCGTCAAAGAATAAAGACCAAGCCCAAGAATACCCAGGATTCGGTTTCAGATGGTTTCATATATCACGAAGGCCACACGGGTGAAGTATTTATTAGAAGTGATTGAAAGTATCGCTGGCACGTGCGATAGTCACTTTTCTAAAGGAAAAAATAATTTTTTCTCCCTCTTAGTGATAAAAAAGTAGGATGAAGTTTTGCTTCTTGGGCTTATTGACTTGAGAAGTAAATTACAGTTGGCTTTGTGTCGTTGGCAATTTTGTAATGTATGCTAAGTTTTAAAATTTATTGAAAATAGTATTTTCGAAAACAAAACTGAAATATCGATAACACTGTTACAATTATTTTGGAAATGAAGATTTGTGTGAGATAAAATAAAAAATTACCATAAAAAATTCTTATTTCCTACACATCTGGTAAGGGCAAATGGGGAGCATAATAATAATTTTAATGTTTGATTAGCATATTCTAACTTTAGCTTTGATAAAAATTTATTGTTTTAATCATAGATAAATTTATATTGTATCAAAACATTTCACGCACATGTATTTAATAGATGTGCGTAGGGGTAGGTATTGAAGGGTAGCGTAGGGGTAGATATTGATGGTAGGGTTACAGTCAGAATGAAAAATAAGCTCCTTGTCAAAGCAAAACGTTTACATAAGACCAACAACAAAATACTAAGATGATAAAAGATCCAGATGAGTTGAATCCATGACGAAAAAATACTTCAATACACTGAATACGTTCATGAGTTTAAAAAAATTAACTGAATTTCACATTTTGTAACAATGTATTCTACGTCTAGAATTCGAAACTAAGGGAATGAAAGTGCAGATTCTCACCCTCAATACGTAAACCTAAACAAAAACCAATTTCTTCAGCAAAAAGACTTGATTTCCTCCCAAAATTATCGAGTAAATGAAAGAACCACATCGATATGGCATTTCTTCGAGTGAAATAAGGCACGGTGATCATATAATCTCTCTAACTCCATTAACCGCAAGAGAAAAAAAAGGACCACAGCCCCCAGAGACTTAAAGAAATCCACAAGCTTCATTAACCAAACGGTCCCTAAAGAAAAACCCCATACTACTAGGAACATTACTTTAAGGAAGGGAATTTCTTTCCCTTGGACTCTTAAATGACCACAGAGCGGCTGGGCCGGAAGGAAAGGAGAAAGGGGACAAGAGTTCCAACTAACAAGGTCAAGCGACGGAGATTCCGATTAATTGTGTTTGTGTCCTCTCGCTTGTCTTCCTTCATCCTCTCACAATCCCTCATCCCCCTGTGCCCCCTCTTGTGTGGGGATGAGAGAGGGGTTGTATTTAATTGAAGTGATTCGAGGTGGGGAGAAATTGGATGTCATTGAATGTGTGGGTGAATGGAAATTGAAAATATTGTTGGACAGTTAAGGGAATTGGGATGGTAGGTATGTTTATAGCTTTTAAAGCATAGTCGAAAAGTGCAAAGAGTAATTTTTTGTGCGTTTCAAGATAATTTTTCATTTGGTAAATTTTTTTTGAACTGTCTTTACATTTACCGATTGCAAATGATTTGTTCAAACAATTTCACATGTTTCAGAATTTCAGGTTATGTTTTTTTCTTGCAGCGGATTATTGAAAATCTGGAGGGAAGATTTCTGGAAATGATCAATTTGAATAAAGAATTATTAAGAGTTAATATAGGGGAATTGGAAAATACATGTTGATCCCACAAGATATAATTCAAAAAGTATTTTAATGAATATTGAAAAGTAAATGAGTGTTCAGAGAATAAACCGAAAATATAAGTTAGAAAATAAAACTAAATCAGCCAGTTTAAAAAAATATCAAGAATTTTTAAGAAATATTTCTCTCTTATTAAAAAGAATAACACAACAGAGTGAAAGAGTTTACAAACGAATATTGACGTTTGGAACATATTGAGAAACATATCTACATTTTGCTTACAATAACCTGTTCGTTGTGAATAATAAAATTAGAAAATATAAAAATAATTACAGAAACAAAGGTATAAAAGAAAAACATTTTTTTATCTGTTTACCAACCATAAACTCCTTCAATATAACAGAATAAAACCAATATCGACTCTTCAAGTGAAGTTATTGTTAATCCCAACCGAAATGATCCTCTGCAAGAAAAGATGAACAACCTACAGTAGCGCCTAACAAGGACACAGGCTGCACCAAACCATTCTGGTACAGCACACCCTGTCAATTCCTACCCGGTCCCGGCAACATCTCCGGATCCAGGCGGTCACCCCAGAATTTGATGTCATTATTTTTCCCTATTACGGACCAGGACATCCCAGGGTTAAGCCTAATCCGATACAAACTAAACAAAGGAAGGGGGATCCCAGTTTCTATTAAGACCGCAGAATTGGACCCCGGAGAACAGGCATCGACAAGCCGCGGAGCTCCCATTCATTTTCGCAGATAGGAGGAGAGCTGACACCTCTACTCCGCTCGATCTTTGTTGACGTTGTACGGGAAATTAATCAATGGCTCTGAGAAGCTACTTTTTTTCTGCTGAGGGCCGAAGTTTTAAAGGGGAGTTTGTTTCGGATTAATTTTGTTAGCCTGCAAAGAAAGTGGGTGAAATATGGGACTCGTATCGATAGATAAGAGTTGGGGCAAAAAAATGCTGGTGCTTAAGAAATAATTAATTTTTGAGTTAGAGACAAATAGCATGCAGTGTGCTTTCAAAAAAGAATTCAATTTAATTCCGAGAAAGGATTACTTTAAAAATACAAACAGTATCCATTTAACACTGATAATATGTCTTAGGACATTGTTAAGCAGGGTCAATGAAATAAATTTCTTGGTTCAAAATAAATACAAAGCGAAACTTTGTTTTTATTTATTTGCAAAAATACCTTTAAAAAGGTGAATGATGTTCAATGTTATATTTTGGATACAAATTAGTTTGAAATCAAAAAGAATAAATAAAAAAACTTGCTTTTAACGAAATGACATCAGTCAAAATTGCAAAACTTATGAGCTCCTGCTGATAAAAAATCTAAATTAAACGAATAGCTTTAAAGCTCATTGAAGGTTTTAAATCCCTCTTTTCCAAGAATAGTCTAAATGCCCTAAAATCAAACCTTCAAAAACATCAGTAACTAACTAATAAGCAAAATATTTAAAACGGAATCGAAAATAAATTATTTTTTAATTTTTCTTCATTCAAGAAATTTTGAGATTTATCAAACAGAGAATAAAAGCTTACTCTTGAAAAAAAAATTACGTTATTGAATTTTTTTTAATTCTAGAGTCCTTTTTCACCTAACAATTAGACTCCATGTTTTATAACTAAAACCTTCAAACACAAAACTTCAAAAATTTAAAATGAACAAATGACCAAAAATTAATTTTAACTGTGTCAAACATACTAAGACTTTTTGTCCGTTTCTCAGTCAGCTTTTTGCCTCAAAGGTAAAACTCAAAGACCGCAACCCCCTGACGACTAACGTTCTAAAAAACTTAAGGGAACGTTTTTCCTCCTGACTCTTGAAAAGTACCACAAAGGAGCAAACCTAAAGCGCACTAAAGAGTGAGAGTCAAAGAAAATTTTTTTTAAGTAACTCAAGTGATAAAACCCAAAATCAGACTAGGAGAAAAAGTTCCCAAAAGACGTAGAATGGAAAAAAATAGTTTCAGCGCTTTTTTCTTCTTTCGACTTTAATATCACGGCTTCCGAGTTTCATAGATATTAATTTGGGCAGGATGTTGCAATTCTTAGCTCCTAAATGAAACACCTGGAACAAGATCGTTTTAAATTTTTTCAACTTTAATTAATTTTGAGATCAAGAACTTTTATTTTTAAATGTGAGATTTTACTGAGAGTATCCTTCTATAAAAAAAATTGAATGTTTTTCCGGATATGAATTTTGAAGGGGCTCTCAAAAGAGATTTATTTAATTAATTTGAAAAGATTTATTTTTAATTTTATTACTTTACTCAAATATGCAATTTCATTTGAGTTAAATATGGTTTTTATAGGCGTAAAAACTCCCATTCATATAAATTGATTTTTTTTCAACTTTCAAATTATTACAATAAGAACGACGCAGTTTGATTTGAAAAGAAACGAAATGAGTTAAGAATGATATTACACGCTTGAATATTTTTAGAATAACGAAGTTTTTTAGTTAGCATCCTAAAGATGAATGCGTAATTAAAAACTATTTAAGAGGTTTATTAGAACTTAATAAAATGGTTACGATGTGTTTGTTTCAATTTATGTTTCCAAACAAATGTAATTATTATATATTTCATGCAGAAAACTTATATTATGAAAAAAAAGGTCAAAAGTAATTTCCGCTAATGTAACATACTGCGGTGGACTAAAACCCAAACGTTGAACCAGCGGACTCAAACCTGACTCGATACGTAACTTAGATGTAGTAATCGAACTTAGATGTGTATGTGCTAATTCAATGATTTAATTTCTTAATCGATCTCTATTTAACTGAAGTTGTAACTGTTCACAACATTATAAATAGTGTTTCTGTTGCGATGTACTTTCTTCTCTTTTCCCGCAAGTAGCTGTATTTTTAGCCCTTTTGGCCTGCATAGCCTTTTAGTATTATGTTGTTGTTGAATAAAGTTAATGTTTTACAATATAGTTAGGGGTCATTCAACATTAGGCTTTTTAGCCTTAATCACTAAAATACGTAACACCTAGAACACAAAGATAATTTTATAAATTTTTTTAAAAAGGTTGAATTTGTTTTTTTAACATTAAGCATTCAAATTATAGATGTTATTCAAACAGAAAAGAAACGCACAAAATTTAAGATTTTTGCTGTGAGTTATTTCACGTTGTTCCTTCAAAGAGATGTTAAATAAGCAACGCATTCAAACTGAAATCCTCAATCATCCTCAAAATAATCTGAACACAAAAAAGCACATTCTAAGCGCATTAATTATCCAAGAAAAACGTATGTGCATTAATAAAATTAAAAACTGCTCAATATTCATAATGTCCTCAAGATCTATAAATCCAATGAAAAAAACCTTATTATCATATGATAATACCCCCAAGCTCACCTCAAATACCAATACTTAGCAAGTCATAAACTGGTTTTTAAGTCTCATCTCCAAATTTTTCATCAGTTTTTTTCTTTGAGACGGAAAACTCCCCCGACTACCACTTTCCCTTGAGGGAAAACATCGGGTGTTTTCACACATAAAAAGAGCAAAGCGGCATCTTTTGATGTGTATTTAAGTTCCGTGGAGCAGCAATAAGCTATGTTTTTCGAAAGGGAAAATACAATTACTGGGAGACCATGGGGAGAAAGTAATTCAACTTTTACTGTGCTGACGATAAAATTTCGGAGGATATTGATTCTCTGGACTTGGATTTTTATTTTTTTAATTTTTTCAAGTTTTTGTACGTGCCCCTAAAAGTAAAGGGGAGGTAAATGAAACAATTACTTACGCTGGTGTTAGGGAGACGGAAAAATCTAATAAATGAAAAGTTTTTTTTAATCAAAAGGGTCCTTGTGACTTTGAAAGGATAACTTAAAGTAGTATTTTATCTTTTATGGATATTTTTTGAATAAACCTAAATGCTTATGAATTTTCAATTGCACAAAAATAGTAGAAGGAACTTTATAGAGAAAATTTGAATTTTTATTAAGTAATCGATGTTACTACAATCAAACAATTAAAATATACTATTATAATTTTAAAAATCCTTAAGTGTAATTTTTTCACATAATTTGTGAGATGATGCTTGTAAATATTTAGTTGTATATAGCTTAGCTTAATTTGTAAAAAAATCCAAATTAAAGAAATTTTCGATTACATTATTAACAACATATCCTGAAATTGTTAGCCATGAAAATTAGTGTGTTTTATTTAAGTTATTAAAGGAATTACAATGATAAATGTTGCAATGATATATTGTAATGGCCACCAATTCTTTTGAAATAAGGTTTATCCTAATAACAAAACTAATTTCATATCTACTTTAATGGCGATGTGAAAAAATATAAATTCCGTTTTTGGATTTCATATTATTAAAATAGAATAGTACTTCAGTTAAAAAATATGGAATCGAAGTTTTAAAGTATTTCAGAGGAACTTCAAAAATACACTTTTCGAGATTTTTTTAACAGATAGATTTACCACTGCAAGAACCTCTCGTATATCCTAAGCCATAATCCTCAGGGAAATTGAGGATGAAGAGAGATACAGCAAAGAAACTCTTCATCTAGGGATTTTAATGTCAGCTTATGCGGAATTGAATAGTACTCTATTTTAAGAGAGTAAAAAATTCGACGGGGAAACTGTAAGAAAATATTTTATCCTTTTCGAAGAGGGGCGTAAAACCGAATTTAGGTCCAGCAAAGGGAATATGTACCGATATATCGTTTTATGAGAAATTTCGATAGGATAAAACATTTATAGCCTCGAAAGAGGAGTATGGAAAATGCAGTAGTCTATCTAAATGGGATATAAATGCAGTTCTGAAGAAAAACATATCTTAAACTCTTGAGTTATATGGCTAAGACTTGAAATATGGACATTTTATATGTAGCTTAATGTCACATGAAACTAAATTTTTATCCTTAGGATCTTTGCAATTTATTAATGATTAATACCATATTTTATTGACCTTTCAAAAGGAGAAAATATATTGAAAACCGCATTACTTAACATCATTTAATGCGAATATGTATTTTTTACCAATTACACAGGGTTTTTTGTTATCTTTCAATAAAATGTTCTTTTCTAAGTTACTTTACTATATTATTTTTCATGCCAAATAAAACATAAAATAATAGTTATAGACAGCCTGACTAAAGTATTTTACTTCCAGCAAAGGCTCGAAATAAAACATCATTTACAGAAATCGATTATGGGGAAATCGAGCCTTTACCGATGCCCTGTTTCAAATGTATCGTTTAAGTACGTTTTTCATTACCTACATCTCACTTCTTAACTAACATTAAAAATTAATATTATACTTTAGATAAAAATGGATAAAATAAACAATGATGATATAAAAGTATGAAGGGAAAGTACTCAGTGACTCAGACATTTTTGAAAAAGCTTTACTTAGACGAACTGAGAGACTAGACTATTCACTCATAAAGGCCGGACATTCAAATAATCAGGTTTTAAAAACCTTTGTTATCCATAATCCGGTGTCCTCTTTATGCTCTGAAGACTGCTATGCACGGGTAAGTGTGTATCCTCGTCAAACGCATCCGTTCTATATTGGGCTGAATGACTGGCTATCTTTTTTTAATTCATGTATGGGCAACAGAGTGAAGGAATTTTTTAAAAAAGATATCAATAAATCAAAAGAATTATTTTGAGCATACTTTACATTTTCTTCAAAAATGGTTTTGGTAGGTACTATTGCAGGATAGGAAAAGTTAATAGATGGAGGTTTGTATTCAAACTTTGAACATAGTTTTAAGGAATATATTTTAATGTTACATCAGGTTTTTATAATTGAAATTAATAAATTTTCAATAAACTGCATTTTATTTTATTCCTTCATACCGAGTACCTTCAAGCTCTACGCAGCGTAGTTATTTGAATGAATCAAATGGAAAAGGGGAAACAGTTTTTAAGTATGTACTATTTCATAAATTACGAGATTATATTTTACCAAGTAATAACACCACAAAAAATATAAATTCCTACACTATATTTCCACCTTAGAAGACCTTGACGTTCCGCAGGTGGTTAATGCAATTACAGGACCAGTTTGGCCCTTCCAAAACGGAAAGACGAGAGGCCCAAAAGTAATAACAAAAAGTAAAACACATGTAAGTTTCCAATGTCGACGGCCTTGTACCTTTGAACTATATTCACGGTGAACGATAGAGATACAAATGCCATAGAAAAGGAGAAGTGCGAGTTACATGATCTGAACCAACGAAGATGGTTTTGGTTCTATGTGTTACAAATATAAATATCTATTTTATGTTCTCAGTTTTTGAAAATAAAAGCTGTTATGCACAACAACATGACATTTAAAGCTTTTACGATAAAAATTTTGAGAGAAAGGTAATTAAAAATCATCTTGTTATGAAGGGGGAACTGAAAATAATCATGTAAATTCAAGAAAACTATCTGAAATGTCTGATCTTACTGCTTAAAACGCAAAAAAGGCCTTAAAAAATTTTAAATAGTTTCTCTCTCCATGCCTTTGCCTATTCATACAATCTAAAATGTACCTTGTGGTAACTTCAAAATATTTTCTGATAGGCATATTTAAAATTTAATTATGGGCACTGTTCTACTACATGTTTTTTGTAAGTCAATCACATTATATTTTAACTTCAGAATGCCTAAATATTGGTGGTTAAATGATAAGATTTAATGATTCATGAATCTAGTACATTTAAAAATCGAATATATTTCCAACAGAGTTTGTGAATTCAACTCATACTTATTTGATTCATTAAAATACTTTTAATATTGGTGTAAAAATACTTAAAAAACTCCATATCCACAATCGGATTCAGATATTACGTATCACGTACCTTAAAGTATCTATTCTTTCAGTCATTACTGATCAACAAAAGAAAATTAAGTGTAAACTCCCACTCTCAAGCGTCGCCTCTAGCCATGGACTGCATTCGTCCTTGTTAAGACTCATCAGCACGGAATGCAACGCAAGAGAGCGAAGGGAGCTGAGCTTTTAATCTCTAGCCGACTAAAAGCTGGAGGCAACGCTTGATAGTTTAAGTTTACACTTATTCTCCTCTAACCAGAGGCAGTGGTGAAATATCCCTTTTCAAAAGTAAATAAAAATTACTTACCTTTTCCTTATCACAAGCATCATCAGCCTCCACAGGTGAACATTCCATGGGTGCGATCACTTCACAACTAGTGAACCTTTTCACTTCAATATCCGAGAGACCACCTTCGTCCATCATCAACACAGATGTCCTGTCACAGCAAGGGCAATCGAAATCGTCACTCTCGTGCGACTTCTTCAGCACTTCCGGACACCCTTCAGGTTCCTGCGCACCAGGACAGGGTGGAAGTCTGGAACCGTTCTTGCCCACGGAGAAATCCAACAGTTTTTGCTGGTTGGGATGCTTGTTGCATTTCTTAGCGGTCTCGGGCTCTTGGTTAGGAACACTGGTGAACTCTTTGCGGAGCTTCCGCAAGTCGTCCGAGTATTTGCGGATGTCGATGGGGTCCTTGCGAGCGATGGCGGGGGATTCTTTGCTGTGGAAACGCCGTTGGGGGGAAGGGGGTGTTATTTTACGGCGGTCGTCCACGGCGCGGAGTCTGTTGTCCGGGTATTGACCACCAGGGCGAAGTTTGATGTCTTCTTGCGCAGACTTGCCTATTCCGTTTTCACTCATGTGGACTTGAATATCTAAAAGGAAAAAATGTAAGAAATAAAGGTGGGTGAATATAAAGAAATATATTTATATTGATATAAGAGCATGTTTATTCCAAGGAAAATTCAACGTAATTACTAACAATTTTAAACACCTGACCCTCGACTAAAGAAATTTTTTACAATGAGACTTTTTTATCTCAGTATGTTAAAACTCACGTTGAATGCATGTTTGTGTGGTTTGAAAATGTGGAGCCAGCCCGTGTGGAGAAGGACGATTGTGGTTAGCTTAGCAATCTCGCAAGTTTTTGTTTCTGGAACCCATCGGTGTAGTGCTTGCTGATTTGATGACCCCCACCCACATTCTGCTGTGCAAGAACTTCATGAAGTAGGACGTACCCGTTTTTTTTTAGGATATTTGGCTTTGTGCGAATGGTCAAGCAGTCTAACCCAATTTGGGATATTAATACAAAACAACAGATTGATACTGACTTAGATCCCCGCAGCGCAAAAGGAATATGGTGTTTCACTATTGTTGTTGTTATTTATCCAAACTTGAGGAAAATGTATCATATTTAGCTGAAATGCAAATGAGGTTCTTGAATCAACAAGGAGCCAACTCCAATGCAAATTTGTTTGAGTTAGCTCATTGTTGCTGCAAGCACCTCAAATTACTTAGGCTAGGCGCGCACTGGAGACTTCCTTCGCGGCGACTGGAACATAACTGTCACTCGAGCGCAACGGATCTCTATGAGGAGATTCCTGGCAATCGGCCTAGCCCTAGAGTCTCGTGGTCTAATACGCGCGCTCTAGCTTCTTGCCATAGCCCGAGTGACAATTATGTTCCAGTCACCGTGACGAAAATCTCTAGTGCACTGCCTAGCCTTATGGTCCATCGATAACCAATGAAGATATCTCTTCAACGACTATGCGCAAAAGAGATTACCAACTTAACAAAACTTAAGTAAGTGTAATTAGTGGAGATTCCCGTCGAACATTCAACTGCATTCATTATAAACAAGATTTTCTTACCTTCCTGACTATCCGGACACACCTTGCCCTTCCTGCCCCTTGCAAGCAGTCCCCTCCCGACGGACAGCAAAGGACTCTTGGGGGTGGACGGAGCATCCGTACCTTTGGTGGCAGGCGGCCGTTTCTTGGGTGGACGAACAGCAGGGACGATCCTAGCGTCCGGCAAGTAGTCCTCCTTCTGTCCAGAGGCGCAGCAGAAGGACGTACTGGACAGCAGGGAGGTCTTGGCCTGGCCACGAGACGACAGCTCCGAATCTGCTTCGTCACCGTCTAGGCCTTTGTCGCTCTTGTTGGATGTTTTCCTGAAAGAGAAGAGAGGGAGTTTAGGAATTGATTAGAATGGTGTTGAGAGTTTTTGGGGAAGATATTTGTTTCGGTGGTTAGGATATTAAAATATATTTTCTTCCTTTGTGATAACGTAGACGCTTTAAAAATATCCCCTTCAGAGCTAAACAAAAGCTATCCCTACCAAAGGCTAAAACGCTACCCTCATTGATGCTTGAATTCAAAGACTAAGCTGCCTTCACAAGTTAGTAACATTTTATCTTCTATAATCAGTTATTTAACATATTTTACATTAAAATTCATTAAAAAATTCGAGGAAACATCTTGAGCAAACACTATTTGTTTATTAAAAGTGATACAAAATTGCACTTATTAAGTAAAACTGAAAATGATGTATACTGTTATTCCAAAACTTAATGTTATTATTGTACCTCTTCTCCTAAATAAATTTTATTTATATATTCGCTGTTTTTAAACATTAGTTTTAGAAGTAAACGTGATTACATTACATTTAAATTGTTACTATGACTATAAAATTTTAAATAATTTATTTCGACTTACATTTTGTTTTTGCCCGAGACGTTCCTATGAGTGTTAAATTACTGTAACATCTGAATTTTAAACTTCGCTCACTACCTTAGGGTAAGAAAAAACAGAATGTCTTAAAAAGGGAAAAAAAGTTTGAACCCCCTTTCATTTTATTCTGTAAGAAGTATATAAAAATATTCAATCCCCCCAAGAGCATCAAAGGTCATGATCTAACTCCATCAGAAAATTCCAAATCCTTTTAATCGCATCAAAGAACCACCAACCCCCTGGAGATTAAAATTTCCTTGACAATACTAAAAAATCCTTCCAGAATCCGTAATAGGCTAGGTTGAAGAGCCCCTCTGACCAAGAAAAGCAAGCAAAGAAACACCTAGCGACGATGCCTCCAAAGGCTACTTTCGTCCTTGAGAACTTATTCTTTTGTTGCCCTGCGAATTAATAATTCATAAGCTCTCGAGTCGTTGACTGGGCTCACCGAGGGTCTACCTCCCGATAAGAACTCGGGAGCGCATACGGCTAAACGCAGGATGCGCCCTGTCATTTCGACGGTTTTATTCCGTTTTCGTGTACCCTTGCCTCTCCGAATTCATCACCCCTGCGTTTATTTTCGTTGCAAATGATTCGGATGTTTAAGTTTTGTTTATTGTTATGTAAATTCGGGCACGATTTGGGAGGTTCGAAAACGGCCTTTTTCGGAATATTCTTGGCCCGGGAACTTTTTTTTTGCGTGCATGGCTAGCGGCATGTGGTGACGCGTGGATGTGGTATCATGACTGCTTGTTCATAGGGTTGACGGGAGAACTCGGGCTTTGAGACATAAGATTTCAAAATGGGGATACTTAAATCTACAGTGAGGCTGCCAGTTTATCTCGTGGGAAATGAGAGATGGGATGGGAATGTTTTGCACTGAACACGAGCCTTGATGCAATGGGAGTTGTAAATAATGTTTTTGTGTCGTTTTTAGAGGTTAAATATATCCCCGTACGTCTATGTTTGTATGAATACCTGGACCATAACTTATTTTCGTAACATGTTCGGTGACGAATTCGGCCCTTCTTTAAGCATTTGTTCTCACGGGAAAATGGAAGAATACTGTAGGTATACTTTTTCATAGTTTTAATTCAAGTTTGTTGGAGATTTAGGTTGTTTTTATTTCACTTACGAAGTTAATAAAGATGAAGAACAAAAACTTTTCTTTTCATACTAAAAGTAAAACCAGTTCAACTTGTCTAAAAGGGGTATTTTTCATGTAGGCTAGTTTTTTATAGAAATTTTTTATAACTGTTGTTCAAGTCTTTAATAAAAAATATTCTTCAAAAGTAAATAAAAATGTCAAATAATGGTGATAGGGTCTTTAAGAATCAAATAAAGGGTGTATCCATCCAGTATAATTACATTGACCTACTAACAGCATGACTTGACGTTGATTGATCTGATTCATCTCTCTAACTTTCAATGAACCTACCCGTCTCGAAAGCATGGTTATTAAACTGTGACGGAAAAAATGACTTCATTACTCCGATGTTCGTTTTAAAACCCCTCGAAACAACCTCAATAAAAAAATAAGAAAAATCACGATTCAAACCGTGCGTAATGGTCTCCCTCTTAGCTAAAGAGGGACACCTACAAAACATTAGGTAGCGTCATTACTCACAAATCACAGCAATCAGACGCTTAATGAACGTAATTCCAAGCTCTCCCACGAATACTTTAAAAGCATTAGTTTTAGAGAGAAATCCAAAACCAGCATTAGAACCCCTCTGGACCGCGCGAGGCTTATCTCCAAATTGGAGTCACATTATAAATCCATTACCTATAACCGCGCTGCGAAACCAGCCATTATACGAAATCAAACAAGCGAGTCCTGTTCTGGACACAAAAGGAACAGAAGAGTCGAGTTCATGAGCAGAGATCATTGCCTGCCTTGATCGTCGTGACGTCATCTTGATAAAATCGAGGGTTGATGGCGATCTCCATCAGGATCGGCTTATTTATTTGCGATTCTTACTTAAAGCCGAGTTGATAACAATTCTAGTATGTAAGTGGCTGTTACAAACATAGAAAAAAATCAAGGATGTAGAGATCCCTTAATCTGGAAGATCGGGAGTTGAGTGGGTATCGCCTAGCTGGAGTTGGTGTCATTACGCCAATTGGATGGGAGGTATCTTTTGTTTGCTCCAATAGAATTTTTGCTCCAATTGAGTAGAAATCGGGGACATCTTGAGTTGTTAGTTGTGATCAAGCTAAGATAATTTATGAGTGTTTTGTATTGATATACAATGAGAAACTATTTTTTTAAAATACGATACTTGAAATAGATTTTTAGAACGAGGAATTCTAAGCGCAAAATTAGATAACCCATGGATATTTTGAGATGCATTTTGCTTTAAAAGATGTGCCGGAATTTAGGAGTGTATTATTCTAAAACCATTGCATATAGATAAACTAATTGATACTTATTAAGGGAATAAATATATTTTTTTTCTCAAATTATAAGCGATTTATGAGAACGTGAAATAAATTTATTACAATTTTATTACACATGAAACCAAGAACCTCAAAGTAAATGTTTTAATTTTTTACGATAAGCATTCCAAAATACTTGTTTGAAGGTTTTGAATCTAAAAACGTGCTAAAACCCAACTTCTGCTAAAATCTACAACTGTTCAAATTATCTATTTAACTCATTTCTCAAAAATTCGTCCAAAGAAAGGCAAGACATATATTCGAAGCAAAACATTTAAATAATTACAACAATCTAATAGCAACACCGGGGAAAATACATAAATCATTTATAAATACTATCTAGATAAATTGCACACCACCTATCACCCTTGCTTACCACCGGCATCCCTCAGTGAAATTAAACCTCCTAGCGGATGAGTGATTAACTGCCAAATGCAGAACCTCTTCTCGTATCTTTTTTTCTCAGCTCAGAGGCAATGAGTCATGCAGGACCTCCCGAAAAATCCTTGGCGTGTCCATTTTTGGACTCGGGACCAGTTAGCTCTCCTCTTTATCAGAAGAGACTCTTTTCTCCCTCATCTTTTCCCTACTCCCGGTTGTGCTTACCATTTTTTTCTCCCAGTCTTTTTTTATAATTGCGTTTCTCGACAACAAAAACACTATTCAGCGACGCTTTGTTTACTTTTTCAACAAGCACTCTCTTTTTTTCGCAATGCCTCCGGCTCCGCTTTTCAATATCGAAATCATCGCTATCAGATAGGCGTTAATGGAAAAAAGATGAAAAGCCAAAGCAACGTGGAAGGAACACACAGCTCGGAGTGAAGTTTCGTTTCTAAAGATGATACGATAGCTCATTGGAGGCTATGCACTCTGAAAACTCGGAAAGGAAAAATATTTCGGAGGATTTGAGATTTCGGGAATATCAATTTTTGTTCGGAATGTACTTCTGGAGATCCTCTCAAAACACTTTTCGAATATCATCGCCGGCCATGATTTATTCAGATACCTCTTCTTCTTTTGGGAAAAAGCCGCAGGGTAACTTTCCCACGTTCTTTGGAAACTGACGGTGGCAAAAAGCAAATATCCACCACATGCTTTTAGGCAAGTTTCTTTAAGTATAGGGAACTCTTTTCGAATAGGTTTGAGATATTCAAAAATATATGTTCGTGTAAGTATAATCTCTCTCACATAAACTTTCTTCTCTTTCTAGGGTTTATGAAGATTTATAAGAGTTTGTTCTGAATAATACTCGACTAGGAATGAGCCTAAATCTAAGAATGAGTTTAAATTAAATTTTATAGCACAATTTCAAATAGAGTATGAAACTTTTTGCTGAAATATGGATGAAACTCTAAATAAATTATGTTGTTTCCCTTGAAAAAAATGCAGGAAAAAATCTAATTGAGCTTTTATCATCTCCTAGGAAAATAAACTTTAGTTCAGTTATATTTGTTTACATATTCTAAAAAGAAGAGGAAAGATACAGAAGCACTAATAGAAAATCAAGATATATGTTAAGAAAATCGCGATTAATTTATTAATTCTCTATTAGGACTTATAAATCGTGATTTGAAAAGCACAGTCTACTTCGCTTAATGTGATCACATTTTGCAGTTTTTGCATTAAATCCCGACAATGTAGTCCATATTGAAGCATTTAAAACGATTTACAAACATGTACTTTAAAACTTAAAACATTTTAAAAAGAAAAGAGCGGATCAAAAAAAACACTTTCTACTAATTAATGACTCATTTTGTGTGTTTATATATTTAAATTAGCCTTCAAACGGATAACAATAGGTTTTTATGTAATTTCCACCTAATTTTGATAGTATTAAACGATATAGTGATCACATAAAACAATACAATTTGCGTGATCGGGACCAGTCAATTTCGATAAACTAATCCGATTGATATCGATCACTTAAAGCAGAGTCTATTGATTGTAATTGCTTTTGTTTTAGGAGTACTTAGTGATTACTTTTTAACTAAAGCAATTCCTTCACAAAAAATAACTCTCGAAAAACAAAACTTATATTTTTTTGCCTCTTCCTTGAAGGAAGTAAAACCACTCATCTGAATTTATTTATATGGAAGAAGTTATTAATAAGTTTATATTACAAAAAGTGTATTTAGGATTTAAAACAACTACTAAACAAATAGAAGGGAAAAATTGAAGAAAGAGAAACAACAAAACATGGATCTCGGTATAACTTGACACCAAAATGCATGAAAAAATAAATGAGAGAATGTCAGCCTAAACCTTCTGTGTATTGCTTTCTAACGCAAAGGACAAAGGAAATAAAACAGGATGCATCTGTTAAGTCACACGAGTTAAACAAACAAACCTTTAATCAAAAGTTGTGAGTAGACTAAAGTACTTTTAAAGCTCCCAAGCTTATAAAAACTGTCATTGTGGTTCAAAGAGAGAGAGAGGATTATAAAGAATATCCATTCAGATTCTCAACAAATGAGTCATCTCATTCCTCATTTGACAAATGACCCTTATGCAGCAGAAAGAAAATAAATATCGTGTGTTTGGGAGTAGTGAAAAAACTAATGAATCTTCTCTAATTTGATGATGGAACTCAAGACGCATTCTGGAGTGTATTTTTTAGTATCCATCCATGGACAATTTGTTGTTTAGAATAACCATACACTAAGAATCTAGAATGACTTTTTAATTATTGTGTACTTGATCGCTTGAGGAAAGTTAATAGCTTGTAGTGAATCTCAGTCAAAAGATACAGCTTTGATTATCAAGAATATTATAGAGTGAGTTCAGTAGGGATGTGAACAGGAATTAATCATTTTTTCACTCTTTTTATGATCCAAAAAAATAATTGGTAATTCTTATATCTGAGCAATTTGCTTATTCTTTTGACGACCGAATTCATAGATCCGATCTAATGAATGGCATTTGCAAAAGAAAACTATTTCCAACAGAAAAAAAGGTTGTTTTGTTATTGACTTAATTGTTTTCGATGATAAAAGCTGCTGACCTTAACCCGCAAATGTTTTGATTGAAAACTACATTCTTTTCCTTTAAAAAAACTAGTTTGTCCCTCTAGCATCACATATAAAAACAGGAGACAGAAGATTCATTCAACAGTGTGGAAAACAAAGCCTTGATGTCAAAGATTAAGGATCAAGGGTGAAATAAAATACGACCCTTCGGCAGAGATTGAGCTGAAAAAACTAATCTACATTTAAATGAAGAATTCTTGGAGAACTTGAGAACCTAGTCTTTCATAGAAACACGGTTTTTTTAACACGAATAATTTTTCTCCTAAAACAAGGTCCTAGCTTTAAATTTTTCCTTCAAAATTGGAACAGCGTTAATTAAGAATATCCGATATTCTTGAAAAAAGCAATTCTTTTAATTCAGTATTTTTAATGAAAAAGAACTAATTTCTTAAAAATATTTTTTTTGCGTACTACATTTATGGAAAATTTTCGTTATTTCATAATTATTTTACACTGTCATATTTACTAAATAAATGCATTAAATATTTTCGATACAAAGACATTTTTTTTTCAGCCACTAAGATACCTCAACTCAGTAACTAATCATATTTATTTATTTCATCATAGAACTCATACCCGGAGTTTTTTTTAAACTGTTGACAGTTCTGACGAGTGAAAAGGGATTGAAATACTTTAAAGATAACAAACTAATAATTTAAAGTTGCTAAAGTGGTTTTTAAACACATTTTATGCAACTTACTGACAAAATAAAGAAACTTGGATATCGAATTAAAGCAACAAATATGAAATTAATTCTTAAATAATTTTTAAAAGACATCCGTAAGTATACAAATTAATTTTTAATTAAATTCTTATTTTTTTACCGTATGCAATTGGAAACATTCCTACTCTTGAAGGGTGATTAGTTCATAGATTCTTAACTTTAAAGTATTTAATATGTGATCAAAAGAAAATTCTAAATGATTTCATAATATTAAAGGTGTTAGTAACAAATTTTGACATATATCTATATACTAGCTGTTATACCCGGCCTTGCACGGGTGGGATGTATAAATTTATTTTTTAAAATATTTCTTAAAATACATTTATAATTTTGTAAATTAGCAATATTACAAATCATCCCGGTATCCCAGGCGCCTCTTTCCTATCCCAGTGTTCCCGGTAATCTTATCCCGTTGCCCGGTGATCATGGTAATTTTTCTAATCCCGGCTGCGTTCCCGGTAATTTTCCTATCTCAGTGTTTACGGTAATTTTTATATTCCGGTAATCTGGGTGTCTTTATGGTAAATTTCCTATCCCAGTGTTCTAGGTAATTTTTCCTTCCCGATGTTCTCGCTAATTTTCCAATCCCGGTGTTCTTGTCACTTTTTACAATTCCGATGTTTCTGATAATGTTTAATAATATCTTGGTGCCTTTATAAAATAACAAATTTGAAACCGTAGTAAAAAGTCTAGTGAACAAATTAAGAAATTTAAAACCAGTGTTTAAAACTAAAATAAAAGATCTAGTAAATGAAAAAGTCTAGTGATCTGTGTCTCATTTGAAACAATGTTTTATTTTTAACTCGTTGTATGACTGGTAAAACAGGTTTTCAAACACGGAAAAATAAGTGAAAAAAAGCAGGAAAAACGGGAAAAAAAGAATGAAGGACTGATTTTCTCTTTATAAATTATAGCCCATGTCCTATTCTGATGTATAAGCTACATTATGGTAAAATTTCATTAAAATCCATTCAGTAGTTTTTGCGTGAAAGAGTAACAAACATCCGGACAAACATTCACAATTATAATAGTAGTAGGATATAAAATCCAAATACCATTCATTCATTCACTGACACACACTCATCACGAAATCTCCAAAACTGCCGGACCGATAGGCTTGAAATTTGACAGAGACCTTCCTCTCAGCCATTAGACGCGCACTAAGAAACGATTTTAAAATCGAACGACTCCTTCCCTGTTTTTCGGCGCTTTTTCGACTCCGTTTTACCCATTGAAATAACATTGTGCATTGTTGAAATGCATAAATTGCAGTGTTTACTTCTCTATCTTGAGGCGTCGTCTTGCCTCACTTGAATAAATATTATTTCAAAACATTTTATAATTTACAATTAAATTTAAGAAAAACAGTGTGAATATCTGTATTTAAATATTATAACAGCTATCAGAAAACCGAAGTAAATTAAAATAATTAATTTACTTTCTTTAATATTTTAATTTCTCAAAAATAAATATATTTATGGAATAGCAAGAATTTAAAAGTTTCCAAGGAAACAGAGCTAAAATTTCATTGTTTCATAGGGCATGGTTTACTAGACTATATAATCACTAGATTTTTATTATAACTAGCAACTAGCAATCTGTTTTTACTTTTTCAGAGAATCTTTTAAAGAAGTTGGTTTTATTAATAAGAAGACAGGCTTACTTGATAACTTTTTATCTAGGGATTTTTGAAATGTAATTTTTGCAGAAACTTAAAAGGATAGTGGGAATACTTTATGAAAATTCTGTTTACGATTTTAAACACTGGATTTCAAATGACAGAGATGATTTCAAGTGGATTGTTTTTATCACATAGGAAGGATAAATGTTTAATAGACAAAAAATCGGGATGGAATGAGATATCACAGTTAGAACTGGGATGAGAAAAAGGCACCGGGAATACTGGGATGAAAATTATCGGGAACACCGGGTTATGAAAAAGTACCGGGACACAGTTGGAACTAAGATGAGTAAAAGGCACCGGGAATACTGGGATGAAAATTATTGGGAACACCGGGATATGAAAATTATTGGGAAAAGCGGGATCTGATAGGTACCAGGAACACTGGGATATGAAAAGGTACCGGGAACACAGGGATATGAAAAGGTGCTTGGAAAACCGGGATATGAAAATTACTGGGAACACGAGTATATGAAAAAAGCACCGGGGACACCGGGATGATTGGTGATAAGAAAAATCGGACATATAACTTGGGAGAACTTAAAAAAAGGAATCTATACACTCCACCCGTGCAAGGCCGGGAAAATCAGCTAGTAGGCTATAATTTATAAAGAGAAAATAGGTCCTTCATTATTTTTTCCCATTTTTCTTCTTTTTTCACTTATTTTTCCGTGTTTGAAAACCTGTTTTACCAATCATGCAAGCCAATAATAGGAAACTTTAGTAGTACCAGTGTTGTAGTTACTAGGCAATTTTATTAAATATCTTTTCTATGAAATTTTGAAATTAAAGCAAAAAAATGGATAGAAAACCAATTTCGCAGCATAAAAAAATAAAAAATAATTATATAAATTCAAAATAATAATATTGGAACAAAATCTACTTATTTTGTGTTTTATTTAATTTTTAGTATTAATACCAAAAACAAATAGTCACTTTGTTTTCGAGAGTTTTTGCACTCTTTTGGCATCATAATTATTGATTTCAATATTTAAAGGGGATTTTGTTTTTGCACTTGACGATGTGATTTAGTTTTGAAGCGAGATTTTGTCTTTTGGAAATGTAGGAAAAGAATACCTACTAAGAATTATGCCCCGAAAGCGTAAGTCTAATATTTTCCAAAGCTCTAATAAAGCTCGGGCTATGAAAGTAGCTAGACTTAACGAGACGTTTCCTCAAGCCGAACTGCTAAGACTTGAACAGGCGGAGCTTGAGGTAGCTCACAGAGCTGCTGAGACACCAGAGCAGTCCCAAGATCGGCGTCGACAGAACGCTGAGTATATGGCATCTCAACAGGCTTCTGATACACCTGAACAATCCCGAGCTCGACGTAAAAAGAACGCTGAGTGTATGGCATCTCAACGGGCTTCTGAGACACCCGTACAATCCCCAGCTCCACGTAAAAATAACACTGACTGAGTGTATGTCAAAAATTTGGTTTTAATGCATAACATACTAACAGTAAATGTTAATTTGTTTTCATAATTATTTTAAGACGTAGCAACGCACGGCGGGTACCGCTAGTATATATATCAAATCATTAGGCATTCCTTTGCAAAAAAAACAATACATTTTCTTTTCTATTTTTAGCTGCAGCATTTAGATGGTATATTGGGCATTTCGGATAGAAATCGACACTATCTGGAAATATCAAATCTAATTAACCTCAATCAATCTCCTAAATCAATCCAAATAAAAAATACAGGAAGAAAACCTAAATAATCCGAAATATGTTCTTTCAGATATAATTCGATCGAAGTGTGAACATTCCCCATCAATGCCTAATTCCGTCACGAAGAAACATGTCATTGCCCCATCCCAATCCTTCCGGACATGGCACAAAGAGCCTCCACAGAAAACCGTACCATACGAAAACACAAGAATGACCACAAATAAAAATCGACGATGAAAAGATACCCGCTTCCGCTGCTCTTCCGGCTCTCCTCACCACTATATCACACAAGCCCGGCTTTTTGTCGCAATATTATTCCATCCCAAGTGACGAGAAAGGTCAGTGCTCCTTTAATGAGCAATGCAGGAGGGCTCTGGGTTTTATGATCCGAGAAATGCTTAAATCATCACACTGCTGTAATTAAGAGCGGGGAGATCTCAGGTGAGCATGAGGTGGGTGATGGTGTGGGGTTGCTTGGAATGTGCTTGTAGGAATGCTGCCAGTTTTGGGGGAGGAACCGATGTGGTGGGTTGGGGGTTTTATTAGGTGTAGTGTTGGTTGCGTAAGAGAAAATGAACGGTATTATTGGTGTAATCGAGTCATGTATTATAAAAGGACCCTTAAATGAGATATTTGCATGAGTGAGGGATTTGCTTGATTTTATAATTTTATGGTACGTAATGGTTTAAGGGGGGTCTGGGACACAAAAATCGTGAGATTTTCAAAAAAAGTTTTTTGCTTTCAAAAAGGAACCCTGTCTTTTCTGCTTGAAATGATGCTTGAACTATGTTTCTATCATAAATAGAACTGGAGTTACAATAATTTGTTGCCGGCTGCTTTGGTATATCAAGCATTATATTTTCAACATTCAAATCCGGTTTTCTCTATGATGAGTTTTTTCACTGTTTCTCATCTTTAAATTGATATAAGTCAAGAACCGTTCAAGGTAAAGAGTTGAAATTTGAAATACATACTTTTTAAACACTTTAATTTGATCAAGGGAAATTTAAAAATTTTATATACTTTTTAAAATATGAATTTTTTTTAAAAAGTTGCATAAAAATTTCAAGAATTTTTTACTTAATTGTTCATATTTTTTCAAAAAATGAATATTTCTTAAAATGCCTTGACCAAGTTACATATAATATGTTTCTGTTTGATTAAGTGAAAAAAATTTGAAAATTTATCAATAATATTTTGAGTTATATCAATTTTAAATGACCCCACTTTTTTAATGAAATTTCAATTTTTAATTTTTTTAAAAACTTTTTGAATACTTTTCTGATGTGATTTTGCTTATTATTTGTTAGATGGTTGATCAGTATAAAAAATTTCAAAATTCTAAGTTAATTAGTAAAGTTTTTAGAAAATTGTGTCCCGGACCCCCTTAAAACTCCCTAATTTCTGATTTGTAAATTCAAAAATGTGTTTGAAATAATTTAAAATTCAATTTTATTTTTGCCAAAACGCCAGAAAAGTCACGTTATCAGAAAACGGGCTTCTATTGGATGTGACATCACAGCGCATGAAAACCATTGTGTTTACTGTTTTCACGTGATCAGAAAACGGATGTGACCTCACAGCGCATGATTTGTGATTTGAAAGTGTTTTCGCGCCCAAACAAAAAACGAAATTTCAACAATTTATACCTCAGAAACTAGGCTACGAAAATATTTGATGTAAACATCATTCTTTATTGGTTTTTATCTACTAATTTAATTAAATTTAATCTCAAAACGTGAGAATACCTCATTGGTACCCTTATTGATTTCTCTAGCCCTTGCATCAGCTGGCCAGTATCGGAATTTTAAAAAAATCTTTATCTGATTACACTGAATTCCAGCGAAAATTTTTTGCAAAATTGCTTTAAAAAAGTAAAGATGATTGAAACACTATTTTTTCATGTACATTTATAAACAAATTTTTAAATGTAGAAAAAATATAATCTTATAAAAGCTGAAAGGCTCAAACTCTCCTACCGATATAAAATAACTGTAAACTTTTTAAAGAAAACAGCACTTTAGACTTTTTTGTAACCAATTTTATAGATTTTTTGGCTGCATTTACTGTAAAAAAGAGCGAAAAATATGGAAAATACTAATCTGATTCTGGTAAAGAAGGTGAAAAGTTGAAAAGTAAAAGAATCTGTTATTATTTTAGTCCAACCCAAAAAAAATTTTACAATAAATAAAATTTATTTCAAAATAGATACATTGGTATCAACATCAAAATTTGCTATGAACTGTTTCACTCATTAATAAATCACTATTACAAATTTTAATAATTAAATGTATAATTAATGTAATAAAACAAATTATTATTAACCCCACAAGTATATTCTGTCTGAGTCCATATTGATACACAATTTTCACAGTTGAAGAACGGACATTTTTACGATAAGCTATGCCAAATACAATATTTCAAATTAGATGTAGAAACGAAAAAATTACAATACAATAAATAAAAATATAAAAAGTTATGATCAGCAGGGGACTTCAACAAAGGAGGGCAAACTTCATAAGAAGTTTCTTAAATTTAATTTCTCTAATCTTTTTGAACAGGGACACACCTTTAATATTCAAATGTATGAACTATCAACTAAAAAAGGAAATTAATTGGTTTTATCAAACTGTAGTGTAAAAAAAGATGACATTTAATTTTGAAAATAGCTCACTTAGATGTCAATCTATAAACGCAGAAGCATTATTTAACACTTGAGATATTTTCGATATTAAAATCATGCTAATCAGATACATGTCAGATAGAAAAACAGCACCACATCTTCAACAGACCGTGAAGCAATCGATAGTGATTTGATGCCTTTTAATTGATACGGAATAAGCACTGTAAAAAATATCCTCATGAAATATTAAAACACATTTTACTTTCGAGCTTTGATGGATGTAGCAATAAAAATATAGCCTGAATCAATGTCAAGTAATTGAATAAAAAATTTTAAAAATACCTTAGGGAAATTAAAACTAAACCAAAATAATGGAGGGAAGATATATTTGCAATTCTAATAAGAGATCTGACTATTTGCGTGCATATCAATTAGCTAAACACTTCAGGCATTTTATTTGGATGAACATTTCTTTAGTTATCTTTCAATCGTAATTAGGTTTTTTTTTTCAAAAATTTTTATCATTAATATTTTAGATTGTTTAGACTGTTTTCGTTTTGTTAATTCAAATCTTTTGGGTGTATTTGCTTACTCTAAAGTGATTAAATATTTGTAAAATGTGTGCTTAATTAATAAGGTCAATTATTCATGAATGAAATGTAAAAAATACCCTATGTTTTCATTTCGTCAAATAAATTAAATTAAATTTAAAGGAAAAAATATTTGAGCTGATGATTTTCACAATGATTTTCGATGAAAACCACAGAATTTTTTTTTTTGATTTTTCAAGGTTCAAGGTAAAAAAACAACTCATACTGAACGGATTTGCAGAAGCATTTTAACCACGACTATTTACTATTATTACTTGAGTATTCCTTTTTTATAAAAGGAATAATAAAAACGGCTATACTGATTTTATATTTGGATTTTAAAATAGCTAAGGTATCAGACAGGTGAATACATTAATTAAATTTTGCATTAACTAAATCCATTTACTCCCCGCTTTGTGCTAATTGTATGAGTTAGGTTTTTTTGTGTCTTTTTGTCTTTTTCTTAAAATTAATTAATATCATGATCTTAATGCAAGTAGTCATACACACACACAATCGTAAAAAACTAAGAATAAATTAAAAACTACTTAATCGCAACGTACAACACTAAAAATATTAACTTTGGTCTAAGAAATTGCTGCATGGAACAAGACAAAATGCTCAACGGCCATTCTTGAGAAAGAATTTTAGACTTTTCACTTGACTAAAATGAAATTTTTAGCTAATTTCAAATTAATGAGCTATCAAAGCCTTATATTCCTGGTCTATCTGTATCCAAAGTAAAATCCGTGTAATGGTTTTACAATCTTAAGAGATCAATCCAAACATTTCCCTCGAAAGGAAATCTTCAACCCGAACAAAACCAATCGCTCTCGTAAATATCCGATTAATCCGAGCAATTTCATAAAACTTCTCTCGGAGCGTCATCAAAAATCCTGAATCCCTTTGTCTAAGGAAAAGTAACGTATGGGAAATCGTTTCCAAGGAAACAATAAGGGTTATAAAATTCCGATTCTGGGAACAGCGAGTTCCGGAAATTCTTCTTATCCGGGGAAAAAGACCAAAAATCCGAAATCGTTTCTCCTAAAGTTGTTTCCGATGTCACAGGGCTCTTCCGCCGTACAGGAAATAACGGTCCTATCCGGCATTAATGGTGCTGTACTACTGCTGTACTCGGTTTGCCGAGGGTAGGGTGCGAGATCCGATAAAGGAGAGGATTTCTAGAGAAGGTGGGGTTGTGCGAAATAAAAGTACTGATGAAGAGATGAGGGTGTTTGTGTTATCAGGTAGAAAGGTCAGAAGTTGTGGTTTTAATGTTGTGGAATGGAGTGGAATCTTTAGTAATGATAATCAATAATAATTTAATGTGACTTGAGTTTCAATTAAGAGTTAACGTTAAGAAGTATTACTGCCAAAATGGAATATGATCCTTTCAGATGAATACGTCTCTTTACGAATAATAGGAATACTAGGTTCTTTGCTTAATTCTTTTCAGTCAGCAATTTACAATTAAACACATCTATTTTGAAAGTTTTGGGGTTTCTCTTCTTTTATGATTGATTTAAATACCATGCCAACATCGTATTTCTACATTATATCTTTGTCATTTTAATACTTTTCTATTTGACAATTTGTGGCACAAAATATAAATGGGGGGATTTATTTCTCTTACAAAACAGCTTAAGAGAAAAATTGTTTAAACATTCATTTTTTGATTTGATAGGAGAGTAATTTCTATGGATTCCTTTTTATTATTTCGTTGTTATTTCCATAAAAAAAATTAGAAAAATTATATACCCAAATATATTATACCTTTTTACAGAAAACTGCTATTATAATTGAAGGGCTTGGTGGATGAAGGGGCTATGTTACAAGGCCTGTCCCGAAAGTAACGAGACTGAATTCCCTAATTCTGACTGAATTCAGTCTCGTTACTTTCAGGAAAGGCCTTGTAACATAGCCCTTTCATCCACCAAGCCCTTCAATTATGAAAATAGTATTTCTTAAAATTCAAATAGTAATTTTTTAATAACATGATTGGTGGATAATGTAACTTGAGTATTTGTAATTTATTTAAGCATATTCAAGGTTTTTTCACACAAAAAATTAGAGAATTTGGTATAAATCATAAACATACACAGCGAAAGCTTTTAAGATAAATCTTCCATATAAGTTTGCGGACACGAAAATTAAAGATAAAATCTAGTATACAACACAGTAGGGATTTTACATATAGACACACATTCCCATTCTATCTAATTATTCATCTAGATAAGTAATCCCACTGGATCCGTGTGTTAAAAACAACAATATTTAACAGCCCTAGCATTCAAATGAAAGAATCAGGACAAATTATGGAAACTTGCCAAAACTCTGGAATTGAAATAAATAAGAACGAAACGCGCAAAAATAGGAGAGCTTGCTCAAAATAGAAGAGATATGCTTCAAAGTAATACAGATGCAAATGAGATAATACTCCCGAATATAAATGTAGATAAATGAGATTTTTGGGGGATGTAATGAAAGCATAAATTCAAAAACTTGAAACAAGGTATTCGGATAGCGTATGTTCAATTTTTCTGTTACGTCTCAGTGTGTTATTATATAAAATTGAATCTAAAGGAGATATACTGCAGTAAAGAAAAATAAGGATAATTTTAAGTTTTAGAAATAAAAATAATCCTTAAATAATCTTTCGTCCACGTAATATTCCCTATAAAAAAAAGAAACCCTCGCCCATCTTCATTTTAATTTCATATTTCATTATTATTTTTCAATTAATTTATCATAAAGCTTTTTAACTTTGATTACTTTAGTCTAGTGTATAATAGTTCTTCAAAAACTTTGTAATCGAAAACTCTATGTAAGTTTTGTATATAAAAAATTATATAAAATATGGCCAAACATCTCTCTCATCGGAGTTTTTTTGTTCTCGTGTACTCTGATTTGTTTTTTCCTTCTCTTTCACTCTCCATATCTCTTTCAGCTTAATATATTTTTTCCTGTTTACATTCTCCTCCTCTAGTTTTCAGACAGTTTAACTCTGCATTACTGTCAGCTGTTTCATTACTGTTAATTTTACAGTTAGGTTGGTACTGTTACTCTATCACTGTTACTATATTACAGTTACTTTTACTATTACTATTACCATAAAATGAATCAGTCATGATGCATGACTCTCAGTTGTTTGCTATTTCAGTTAGTAATTCTAATACTTAGTCTGTATTAATAATTAATAATTTTACTAATTCTGCTAGTGTTAATCTTACTTTTACTCTATTACGACTACTATTTCAGTTACTACATGTTACTCCTTTACTGTTAGAGTTAGCTGTAGTCAGGGGTAGTTCCAGACTTTTTTGAAGAGTCCGGTTTTTGTAAAATTGTGAAAATATATTTATAATTTTGTGAGTTACATGTTTTAGCCAGGGGCCCCTGTTATTGTAATTTTGGGAAAACAGGGTCCCATATTTGTGGTATTGTGAAAGATAATGTCTGTTTAAAGGCTAAAATACTTTGTGAAGGGTCCGTTTTTAAGGTAAAATATTTTGTGAAAGGTTCAAAAACGGACCCAAATTTCTTCTCCCTAGTAGTAGTCTAATATTTTTATGTTATAATATTACTATTAGCTCTCTTATTAATGTCAAATCTTATTTTACCTTTACATTCTAACTACAACAAGTGAATATCCATTCTATACAAGTACACAAAAACTGTTAGAATGAAAAACACATTACAGGGATAAGCATAACAATGCTTCGCCAAATCTGAAACAGTGAACTATTCCGTGTTTCTCCGTCAATACCAATGATGTCATACTGTCATTCCTATCGATCCCACAGGATTAGGCCCAGGGTCCGAGCAATCTGTGGCAGCAGCCAGATCGTTAATTAGGCATGTGAGCGCTGGATTTCGACTCGACAAGGGGGTGGTGTCGGAAACACATTCGGAGCCACCCTCCCCCGGAACAAAGGTAGGGGTTTGTTGTAGGGGGAGAGAAATTTCCTGGGAGGAAGGATGCAGGGAGATGGAGGAGTTTAATAAAGGGGGGTTGGGTTTAATTCGGGAGTTAAACGAAAGGTGGGTGGAGGGGTTATGAGGGAGCTGCTTGGGTGGTGAGTATGATGGGGGTGGGTGAGAGTGGAAAAATTATGGTTTGGGGTTATTAGAGTGGGAGTACTCTGAGTCTCGTTTGGTGCCGAAATGTTTGGAAAATTATGAGAGGTGTGAGCTTGTTCCGATTTTGCTAGTTTGATAATATTAGTTGTAATAGATGTAAGTAGCAGGGTAAGATAGTTGTGTGAGTAAAATGTAAATATATTACTCCAGAAGGGATCTTAAGTAAGGCAACAAGGAAGTTGCATGTGTCAGATTTTCAAAAACAAACAAGTGTTCCGTATGGTTTTTTGTATGCTAAAATGAAATATCTAGTCAGTTTTTCAAAAAAATTTACAGGTAATTAAATATTTTAATTTAAAAGTCGAGAAAAAAACACGTGACTGAAAACGTTTATTGTTTAAACTATAAGATGACGTCAACAATAATACCATTGCTTTACATCCATTGCTTTACAACAATGTTTAATATAAGATGACGTCACATCCAAACTCTTGGCGTTTTCGCGCGCTTTTAAAAAGGGGATTTTTGTTAATTTTTTTGGCAATCAAAAAATTTCTCGATCGGCCTCAAATTTTGGGTAGTTGTTTATTTTTGCAAGAGGAATCGATTAAAAAATTAAAAAAAGTCATGCAACTTCCTCACTGTAACTATTATTTAACCAGATGTAAGGATATCAAAATAAAAGTTTTTAGACCTACACTGTAAAACGGATGATATTTTTAAATACCTAAAACGTAGGCACACCTCGTGTGAAAGGAATAAGTCGGAAGCTTTCTTGTTATTTTCTCTGATTTTTTCTGTTATTTCTGATTTTTTTCTGGATTTCTAGTAATGAATTTTAGTTTTCAGAATGATGAGAAAATAGCATTGTAATTGATGTATTTTTAAAATTAACGGATAAGAAAGCGAAGCAAGCAATAAACAAAAAACTAAAATAATAAAATTATTTTAGTTTATAATGTTAAGGTAATAAAATGGACTATTTAAAAAATGGAATACATTTTTCATTAATTTTTAAATTTAATCACGTACATAAATTCAAAAATTTAAGCACGTAAGCCTTCTAATACTTCTAAGGTTCTTATCTAAAACTGAGTAAAAAAAGTTTATGAAAGTATTAGGATGGAAACTTTGGAATGCAAAATAGCAAAGCATGAATTTCAGGCACATAAAAATAGGTTGTATAACATATTAAAAACGAAAATACGCTCCTTACACCTCGTCATATCCAATAAACTATAAAAAACTCTCCAAATATATCTTTAAATTTACTATCAGAAAAAATTCTCAAAGATAGAAAACCAAGAACTCAACCAAAACACGGTATTTTATTGCAATGAGGTACACAGTTTGGAATAGCTAATTTGACGACGTAGCGACTCTGCGTGATTAGACCGCGAATGGCCCAGTTCCTTGTAGAATTAAGTCCGGGTGTAAATTTACGAGTGTCTACATAAGTAACGCATCAGGTAAATGGACGATATCGGAGGACCTAGGGGAAACGTGATTGGCGAAGACGGTTTTTCGTTCAGACATTCGTTTATTCAGATGATTGATAAACAAGTGGACACGAGCAATGTTTATGAAAAATATGACGCGTTTTTGGAATAGAGGCGACTAGGAAGTGTTGTGTAATGTATAAATATGAATTTATAGGTTACCTGATCACACAATCTATTGGGGCATGAGGAAGATGAATATGAGATAGTGTTCAGGTTTTTTGGTGTCGAGTGAATATCAGAATGAATGTTTTGAATCTGTTCTGCTAATTTATTTTTGGATGGTATATGTGTGACTCCATTTGAAAATCTAGGGGTTAATGTTAGCAAATTGATGATTTTACACACAAAGAAAAATATGTTTTGAATCTCAAAGTCAAAATAAGATGAATTTGCACGTTAATATAATTTGTTATGCCCAAATTAAAACAAAATGATCGATGAAATTTGTTATGAGAAAAAAATTTTCAAGAGTGAATTTTTTCAACATATTGCATGAAAAAAAATTTAGCAATTTAATTATTTATTTACCTATTATTTTATTCAAAACACAACCAACAATTAAAATTCAAGCTTCCATTAATACATCAACGATATGTTTCAAGTGATAAAACGAGTTTCGGGTTTATTTGTAGGGACAATTAGAAGATATAGTCACTCTCATAAAGTTTTGGTAATATTATTTCTTTTGAATTAATATAAAGGATATAAATGTTGTAATACATTTAACATATCCCCCTACTCGATCAAAGTTTGCTTCATGGTCTAAATAAAATAAAAAGTTCAAGATCAGCGCTTATTTTAGAACGGCTTCGGTCCAACAAGCGAATTGAATAATGAAAACAGAAGAAATTGATTTTTAACAAATGGTTCAATTACGGTAAAAGCCTCAATCTTTGGCAATAATTCCAAAAGATTCTAACCATTTTAGGAACTAATATTAATTTTGTAATAAGCACATTAAACAGATGGAACATTTGAAATAGTTTTTCAGAGTAGTTTCACGGGCAATTTTCGGTGGTATTAATCAAGTAGAAAAAACTGGACCATTTCGCAGTCATTGAAACCGTCGAATTAAGGATCATTAGGCAACGGGAAGGGCGATTTTTCTTCTCAAGTTCGAAAAAAAAGTTTCTGGTAATTTTTTCTCCAATTAGCGATTAATGGGGGATTCTGGAATAAATTAAACAAAACATATCAGGTGGGGGTAGAAATAGCAACGAAGTTTATATCTACGTATATCATTACGCATTCAACCAGTATGTGAAAGTTGGAAAAAAGTTTCATCACCCGAGACCTAATGGCTATTAATTTTTTTTAGATCAGTCCAACAGAAAGTTTTTGGACGGTATTTTTTATATGCTTTACTGGCCTAAATTAATTTAATGAACCAGGTTCGGTTTCGTTGGTTGTTTTAAGGCATTTTCATAAAAATTTCGTCATTACAAAGTTGGAGGTTCGTGTTAGAAAAGTAATGTGATCAATGGTCCAGAATGGTGTTTATTTTAGTTTGAATTAAATTGATACGAAGGATAGTTTTATTTTATGTACCGTATTTGCTTTAAATTGAGAAAAACGGCATTCAAAATGTAGATTTTTAAAAATGAACCTAGTAAAAAATAATAAAATGTTTCTTTGGGTTTTACCTCTATTTTAACATTTACTATTTAGAATTTTTTGTTTTAATCACCAATGTGGATATAGATTACATGCGTGTTTTATTTAAGTTTTTATTAATGTTTAGGGTTAAATATTTTAGAGTGTATTGATTTAAGGAAAACGAAGTTGTGCATGAATGGTATAAACTATAAACATTAATTTTCAAACAACCTTTTTCCTTCCATTTTGAACTTCTAACTTTAAAACGAAAAATCGCACTAGAAAAACCCTCAACGCTAAAATTATCCCAAGAATTGGGAAGAGCACAATCGAGATAGGAACAATCGAACATAATCCTTCAAAACAATAACCACTAAATCCTGATAATTTATTCATATTTCAAAAACACAAGTTCAAAGCACGATAAAAACACGATTCACAATTCCAAAACAATATACCCAACTCAAAAACAGATTCTGCCCAAACAAAAAGATAAAATTTATCAACCATCCATTTAACTCATACTAAATCAATCTCGACACATCCATCTTTTCCAACATCAATATTTACACAATGTCCATTCCCCCATTCTAAAAAAGCCCTATTGTCACCTTGAAACAAAAAGACGACCGATAACTTAATCTTCCATCCGCGCGTATATCCCAACATCCGCAAAGAAAATAGTCCACTCCCCCCGGTCAGAAAAATCTTCGATAGATTATTTCCACTGCACAATGGCAATCAGATGCAGCAATTGAATTCGAAAGTGGTCATTGCCGGATCAGTATATGGCCGTGATTGAACTGCATGGACTGTCCGTTTCCGCAACAATAAAATTGCAGAAGACGCTTTGCTGATGATAGTAAAGTCGTGGGAAGGAGACGAATACAAAGCCCTTAAGCTCTTCGTTTGGAAATCGCGGGAGATACAAACGAGCCCGTCCTGTTATTTATGGAAACTGTTTCCTGCCGAATGCGCATAGAGAATTTATTCATTTTGGAGTTGGTTGTATTGATGAAATGATAGTTCTTGTAGGGATTATTACGCATGAGAAAACGATGCAAATAATCTCAGATAGAAGATAGTGGAATATTTCGATGTATAACAACTTCACTACGAGTATGAACTAAAGGGGAATTACATAAAATTGAAGTATCCTTGTTTACATAAAACCTTTGGAAATAAACCAGTCTATATGGAACGAAACATCCACTTCTGCCGTGCATAAAATCCCCCCTTATTTGGAATATTTAAAACAATTCCATCCTGCAAACTACTAAAACTATTATATAAAAGCTTATGGAAGTCCTGTAAAATAAAGTACGATTCAATGAGATCGTCAGAACTTTTACTACTTAAACGCTATTTGCATATTTAATCAAAGTAATTTTATAACTGGAAGTCTTTATTTAAACAAACCATTAATCAGTAAACCAATATAACTCAGTAAATGTAATTAATCGTAATGATAGAGAGGGAACACTAGTTTTTATTTTTATGTAAAAAATATAGAAACATCCCCCTAAATAATTTATAAGAAAGTTTTAGAGTTGCTTATGTATGACAAATATAGGTCCCTCAATTCACTTTTTCCTACAAAGTTAAAGATACATAATTTTAGATATATAATCTTCTTAAATGTGAAACATAAAACTAAAATTTTTGAAAGAAAGAACTGTACGTAACTGTTTTTTTAAGAATTAAAGAAATGATATACACTTTAATTGTGTCAGAATATAACTTACTCATAAGTTTATCAATATTATCATGAAACATAATACCAGACAGAAGTAAGAAAAAACGTATTTATGGATAGGGGAATAAAAAAATAAAATGATGATTTTTTTCACCAAGTAGTGATATTTTCAAGCTTGATGACTGACAAATGTCTACATTAAGCAAAAGGAACATATCATCCCAGAACATCTCAAAAGTAAAACAACTTTTTCCACTCACAAAAACCAAAAACGGCCCACTGCTCCTAGAACCCAACCCATGAATCAGACAGTGTCTCCGCCTCTTCCGAAACCCAACCTCGTCTTCAACAAAGCCCAATTGTGGGTCCAAAAAAGAGATTCCGAATCCAAAACGGGGGATACACCACTAATCTGTCGCAGCAAGTAATAGCGAGATCCTCGAAAACATCGCAAAGCGCCTCCTCGTGGGAAAAAGACGCAAACGAGGAAACTGGAGTAGAGCCCCAACGCGGTTGCCATATTTCTCCCCGGTGTCACTTGATAAAGTCGTCTGCATCACCTGCCGACGAGAGAGAGGTGAGACACAGGAGGGAGCACCGAAATAAATTCATTAGTTATGCATTAAGGAGAAGGAGGGTGCAAGGTGGAAGATAAAGAGGGCTGGGTCTTTTTGATCGTGGGTGAAGATCAACGCGTGGAAAAGTTAGCCTTTGAGGTGGGGGAGTAATAAAGGGTAATTTAGAGATGAGATTTGGGAGGGAGACAATTTTGTTGCTTGTGGGAAAGCCTAAATTTTCAAGGGAGTATTGGATTATTCAAAATATGAAACTGCACTTAAGAGTATGACACGATAATATTGAAGCGTAAAGCATGGAAGGAACTTTTTGACTTATTTTATTTAGCGAGGCACTTCAATTTGAAAACTGGAATGCTTGATAATATTTTTAATAAAATCTTACACTGTAAAACATCCCGTAAAACTTACGGTTTTAAATTGGCAGCTGGTTGGCTTGTACAAAACTTTAAAAATTATAAAGTACGTTTTTTACCCTTTTCATCCACTTTTTTATATATAAAAATCGTTGTGGTTACGGAATTACTTTGTAATTTTTAAGGTTTCGCTCAACCAACCCAGTTTCCAGTTTAAAACCGTAAGTTTTACGGTTTCTTTTTACAGTGTACGTGTTGTTTTGACAGACTATTATCTATTATAGATTATAATATTTTAAGAAAATAAAATACTCCATGGTTTAGGCAATCTTAAATTAGCCATCATGAATTTACATCGAGCTTTTCCCAAGCCTTCATCTCACTAGGCTCCAGTTTCAAGCTGTCACTTCATTTTTCTCAAAACACAACACTGCGCCTGCGTCAAAAGTAAACCCAATCAGAAATATGTAATAGTAAGTTTGAAGGTAAGTTTAAAACCCCACTGTAGGATGCTTGTATAGCATGGCTACGGCACTTCCTGGGTTTTATCCCTGGTTATTGCTATGTATAAAAAACTTAGATTTTTCTAAAGAAATTTCAACCATTCACCAGACTAGGCTAAAAATTACAGATTGGGAGTAAAGTCTTGTCTTCATCTCGCCGTTGAGCAAATAAAACAGTATAACCATTTCGAACTTTGATTCCTCGAAAACCTGTTGAAATTAAGTATTCTATATTTTCCCTTGTTATCTCGTGCCTCTTCGATTTTGAGATATAATTGATTGTGATTGAGATTCGATATTGAGATAAATGTATCAAAGTTTTGAGAAAGTTGTTACAATCCCAAAGCATCTAACAACAGAATAGAACCAAATATAAAGTAAAAAAACAATGTAACGCATTCAATATTGGATTTAGTTTAATTTATTCCATTAAAAATAATAGCAGCTGGGATTTCTAAGAATTTACCTACGTTATGAGTTTAAACAGTGTAAGTACTAGTAACTTTTAGAAACATGGTCACTCTAACAGCAAAGACCTCCCTGTGTTTGATCCCCTCACCTTAGATCCCAGAAAATCCATTTAATTTTTTGAAAATCCCTGTGACCGGCAGACTGCCCATAAAAAATGGATCGCCCATAAAAAGCCGCCTATTTTGTCGAAACAGAAAAACGTGACTTTTTCGCGGCAAAAAACCCTACTGCACCACAAGAGCCGACTGGAGAGGAGAAAAAACCCAACAATAAAAGGTGGAAAAAAGTGAAAGTGGGGAAATATTTGTAAAGGATTTTTTCCACGCACGTAAGTGCCAATTTATTTTCGTCTTTTCCACGCAGCTTTTCTTTTCTTGATAAATTTTTGACACCCTATCGGGTTTTAACAGGTGACTATGATATGATTAATCACTCCCAGCTTGAATCGATCTCGGACCTTTTAACCGTAAGGCCTCTGAGGAGGTCTCCAAAGCGGTCAAGTGAAGGATAAGATATGATTCTTTTTTTTTCGGATCGTCAAGAAGAAAAAGTTCACCTCTGATGCCTGGCATAAAAGATGTGAAGGGGTACCTCTATCAAAACAGTGGATAAGGAAAGAAAGCATAAGACGGGGAGCATTATGATTAATGCTGTCTGCAGAGAAGCTTATTCGGTTGAAATTGTGTTTGACAAGTTTGAGAGGATTTTTATATGAAATGATGTAGTACGAGGATGTTTTTTCTATGCAATAAAAAGTACCGAAATTCCTTTCTTTCTTTAACTTTTTTTTAATATCTTAAGACAAAGTCAATTTAAAAGGTTTGAAAAAAAAATAACCTTGAAGTAGAAGAAACTTAGCTTGATTTTACACAGAGTTTACCATAAAATACCGTAAGATCAGAATTTATGAAGGCAGACATAAACGTCGATATAACAGAATACTAAAACAGCTAAAGTTATACATATTCAGGTGCCAGTAGAGAGTTTATCTATATTGAATCAAATTTACACTTTTGTCATTCAAATGAAAAGTAATTTTTTTGCTTATTTTCGGAGTAACTTATACTCATTTTTTGGTAGGTAACAAATAAACATTTACGGAATATGTCGTTTGGTGTTGCACAAATCAAAAATATTGTGGAGTAGTAAGACAAACAGTTGGTGAAAGTGCTCTCTAAAGAAAATTTCTAGAATCGCCAGTTTCGGAAAAAGATAAATGTTTTTTTATGAAAAAAAAACAAATCTTAGAGTATCTGTCCATGATTGAATTGACACCGGTGTAATAATTACTCCTTCTTCAAAAGCACTTTCTTCTCGGCTGGGGGTGACCCCTGAAGAAGTCCTCAGTCGGGTTGACCATTAAAAGTTTAAAAAATTTGAAATTTAAATTTTATCTTATTTGTTTATATCTTCTGAAGCAAGATACACGGTATTTATTAAGTAACTGCTTTAAAGCAATGTTAACATTTCAATCGTTACAGAAAACACAAATTAATGCTCACTTTTAGAACGTTAATAAATCAATCTTATCTGCACAAATCAAGTTCCTCCAGCGCTCGCACATAAAATTTACCACAAGATTCATCCAAACTTATCTAATATCCGGTGAAATATATTACCTCAAAGTGAAAATACTCTAGATACAGATTCGGGAACGACAAATCTTAGATTAAAAGTCTGCGTAGGAGTTTCAAATCGATGTCATTACACCAAGGGTGTGGAACCATTTCACGATAAAGGACACCCAGAAAGATTTTCGCCGCGTAATCTTATCAAAGGTAGATTTGGTTTGGAGTTTCGGGAGTAGTTGTATTGTTCGCATTTGCGGTTCACACCCTGACGTATGAAATGAAATAAAATAGAAATGGCGATTGGGAATTGGGGAATACTTTGACACTCAGACGTAATTCAAAAAGGAAATGTATGATTCAGATATTCGGAAGGAAATTTTTCGTTCTTAAGAAACTGGTGTCGGATTTTGAAAGACATTGAAATAACGTTTACTATCAACATTTAGGTAACAATCAGAGATCTGGGTATTCACAGATGCGAAGTAACTCACTTTGGTTTCATCCTGATAGATAATATTTTAAAAATTTACGAAATATAAACCAGTATATCTTTCTCCACTTGTCAAAAATTGCCTTTTCGGTTTGCGAGTCTTTGAAAAGAAAACAAAAAGTAAAAGTTCAACCCTCTAATATCCTTTTGCGTTTGTGTACTTAAACGTTTTTTGAAAACGAATTCCAGCTCAAGCTTGTAAGAAACCTTTTGTACCACCTATAAAGAAAAAAAATCCGTATTTAACTTATAAGCAAGTCAAACTAAAAACTGCTGGTTTGTTTGTATTTAATTAAATTAGAATCAATGTCAACAAAGGCATCTAATGTACGTGTTTTTGTTCTGCACATTAGGGATTATTCCCAAATTACTTCACACTTTTAGGGGTGGGATTTTGGAAGTGTGACGAGAGGGAGGAGGGTGTTAAACTGTGTGGCATCACACCTTAAAACTGTTTCCTTCATTGATGGTGGCGCAATATGATCATATTTGATTCTTGCGCCATAAAATAATAATTAAACTACATCATTTATATTACTTTCACTGTCTTGTGTGATTTAAAAAGAGCATAAAATTTCTAAGTAATAAAAATAGTGAAACTAAATTTAAATTAATATATTTGGTTAAATAAAAAGTTTCAAAAATGTTATATCACAATGGGGAGAGTGAGTCTTAATATGTGACATAATTAGGGAGAAGTGTAAATTTTCAGAAAACTGAGGCAAATTAAAAGTAGTAGTTCTTAGTTCAGTGAGGAATTATTTTCAAAAGTATAATTGCATATTATTTTAAATAACCGTAAATTTTGGTGTTTAAATAATTTTTTTTAAAATTAAACACTTAGTTATAAAACTTTTTCCGTTAAATTTAAATAATAAAATCCCATCTGACATAAATAAATCCCCATTGCTTTAAAATACAAAATAAAAACTACACATGCCTTGTGATATAGATAACATGGCGTGGCTGTGACTAATGAACGTTTAAAATCCGAGTACAACCATAAGAAAGAGCAAACTAGTAAACCAATCTTGAGTTAGAGAAAGTAATTATATTTAGAATGGCAATGTGAATCACTCTACAAAAAACAATATCAATAGAAAATGTGTCTTTCAAAACCAAAGATCCTGGACTCGAAATTACCCACCTGACAAAAGTGCTAAGAAAAGCAACAGCTCTTTCTCCGCTTCTCACTTTGAGAAACTGAACCACTCGAAAAAAAAAAAGCCGAGAACAATAGATACCATTGAAAAAGAGGTGCATCACCGGTAACGAAGACCTCTCCAGTTTCTCAACAGGATGAGTCATCATAGATGGTGAGGTCAAGAAATCTTCCCAGCTACCGAAGTGTGATGAAGGGAAAAAAATAAGCTAATTACCCACCAGCGAGAAGATGCTCATTCCACCAACCGGTTTGGAGGAAAAACGATTGGAAAGTTCGGTTTCACATTCAAATGGATAGGAAACGATAAAAAAAAGGCAACAGGTGAATTTCGGGAACGATCCCATGGCGATTTTCACGCTGGAAATGAGAAGGGATTCCACCTTATGCGGGAAAGTAATACTAAGACTCTAAATTGGCAAGGTTGAGGTCTTTCACTTCCTCAATGCAGAAGGAAGGTCAAGGTGCGACGAGGAAAGGGTTATGTAGTTTATTGGGAGAAATGTAGTGGGGGGTGGTTCGATTTTGGAGCTGGACGGTTTTTTTACATTCCCGACACGCGCGGGCATAAAATTTTGAATCTCGGGTAATAAAAAGTCGGTGTGTTTGGAAAGCTGAAGAGGGTACTGAGGTGTATGGGAGAAATGGGTACTAACGTGAGCTGAAATGGTGTGAAGGGTAGTTAAAAACGACTCTTATCTGAAAACGTTTTGAGCTCTACATGACTTGGGAATTAAATTCAGAGGAGATTCTGCATATATGCATATAAATTTGAGCTTTTACACTTAAAAAATATAAATGAATTTTTTTTATTTTCTGCCCATCCTTTTATTTGAAACATTGCGTAAATGTTCTCTTTAATTTACTAGCTGTAAGGTGTAGGGAGGACTTTAAAACACTAAATGTAAATGAAAACTTATTCCGTTTTATAAAAAGTGTATAGTTAACTTAAAAATTTAGTCCCTTCGTACAGTATTTTTATAGATTTCACTTTCGGTGATATTGTTTTGTTATCATGAAATAATTTAAAGATTAAACTTCCATTTCAAAAAAAATTTTTTGACTGTAACATTTTATTTTTCTTCCCAGTTAAAGACCAATTACATGATAATGCTATTTACCAATAATACGTGCAAGGTAATTTTAATACAATATTATATCGCATAAAATTACTTATAGAAAATATGTAGTATAAGAAAATGTTAGGTAATTTAATTGCTTCTTGTGAAAATAATTTCATCAACAAGATAGTGTCGATACGGGAATTTTCTATACCTCGCATCCCTTCTTAGAAATAAAAAGGAGAAATTCGAAGAATACCGAAAGGGTTTCCACCCAAGTAAACAACCTTTAACCGGATTAATCAATCAACTGTTTTCACTCACTCCCATGGAGAGCGTGATCCAGAATTCGATTTTGAACGAACGCGGATCAGCACTTTAAACGTCAGCTGCATCAAAGAGGCAATCTGATTTTTAATTGGATGAGGACCATTCTTCAAAACGCTAATGATCGAAAGCCAAGGTAAACTCTCAGATAAAAGAAAACGGAGAAAATTGAAAACGGTCTCCTCTGTTCATCTACTACTAAGTGTCCGTCCTACGCGTTCGGCGACCTACGCTCTTCCTGATTGTTTATTTGGCTCTCTCTCGGATGTATTTATTTTCCTCGAAGCGCGTGCTTTCGGGCTCGAGGTGTTCTAGCGAACGATAAGGAAGGGTGTCACCCTTTCGAGCGGATCGTAACGATTTTGTTTATCGCAAATTAGATCGCCCGCGAGAGAGGAGCTATTTCGTTTGGTTGGTTGGTTGATGGAGTCCGAGTACCGGCTGCGGTGGAGCTGGTTAAATACGAAGAGGATGGTTCTCGGATCGACGGAAACGACGAGGGTCAATATTCTACAACGCGAAAACTGGTAGTAAGTTAGTGGAGATAAATCGAAATGATAAAATTGGGTAAGATACGGAACCGTTCGGGGAAATTGACAAAAGGCACTGTCTACTAAATCCACGAAAGTAACCACTCAACTCTAACGAATTTCGCTATTAAAACCTATGGCGCTGTCTAGCTCTTCAAAATAACTACTCAACTCTAACGAATTTCGCTAATACTTTAGCATGGGTCAACTTTCGTGGATTTAGACACTTCGACTTCGTTGACAAAAAATGCATCCCAGTAGAGGGATAAAAAGAGAGATACGGTCACATGAAAGAAATGATGCATCACAAAAATTATGAGAAGCAATTATGAAATGGAGAAAGAGAGAAATGGAGTAATTAAATTAAGATCAGCTGAAAGCGAGTATGTGAAGTAATTGAATTATTAGATTTGGAATTAATCGCATATCAAAGAAATAATTATTATCAGTTCTCTGTTCCTCAGTTCAAATCGTAGCAATAGGCGGAGAAAATTAATGCAATGAAAATTATTATCTTTTATGTAAGCTGGTGCAACGATGTATTCTTCTTTCTTTATAATTTCTGACAATTACTTAGAAGGTTCTTAAATATTTCCTTTTTGTCATGAATAATTACGAACAATGCATTAAGTTTTTAATTTAAAGTAATATTTATGGATGAACGGACTTCTTAAAATACATCTAAGATATATGAAGCTTATCATCTTCATTCATCACATTAAGCATAATTCTTCATTCATCACATTCTTATAATTGTAAGATCTCAACACATACATGAAAAATTAGGAAAACTTTCGTATTATTAACCCATAAATTTTGAATTTCGAAACAATAAATGATGGTAGAACATTAGTCCCGTTTTACAGAACCGTAATGGTACTAAATGGGACATAATTAGTTCTCCATTACTGGAGGCTTATTACAAACGATACGATTATAATATACGAGTAGGTAGTTCAATTGTAAGCTGTTAAAATGCCCATTATAAACATAAGCGTTTACTATAACACGGGATTTCTCTTCGCCGAATTTGAATATAATGAATTGAAAATAAATACACCCCAATTGTAACACTGTAATAGAAATGAACAGACAAGGATCCAAGTAGAAAGTTATTGGCACGAAACTGGGGCAGATTTTTAAACTTGACCTAAACCTTAGTTATTATTTAAAACGAATGACCTCGACTCTCGCTTTCTCCAACACTGAGGAAGGAGAGTTAACTCCAGTTGGAAATGAAGAATCGGTCGAAACGTAGTAGATTTTTTGGCTCAAATCTAATAACACCGGCGGTAAAAGAACTCTACCCCACCTGTATTTTCACTGGAGTAATCACTTCACAAAACTGGAATAAGGGTATGACTAAGCGTGAACAGAAAATAAAGATATCCAGCTCAACTAACTCTCACCTGCCTTTGGCCCTGTGCCGAAAGAACCCACTCGCAAAAATCAAATAATATATTCGAACGGGAAAGTCTCTGGAAAAGAACGATAACGAAATTTGACGCCTATCATCCCGGGAGCAACATTATCCCTTTCTCTCCTATAGGAATAAATCTCGACTCATTGGTAGAGAGGGGAATTACGGACCCCCATAAGTGATGGATATCCAGATATTGTTTCGATTTTTAGCGCAGTGTGATGGATAGCTCGGCAGGAGTCGAATTATTTGGGGAGATGGAAGGTTCCGTTACTGATGGCCGATTCGTCTCTTTCTCGTCCGTTTATAAATAGGCTTTTTTGAGATGAGTGGTGGCGCGTTACGCGATAGGGGACAAATGAAGTGATAAATAACATGCGTACTGTGCGTCGACGCTGGGAGGGTTGGAAGGGAGGGGTTAATGCATGTTGAAGGATACTTATTGTTAAAAGTTATTAATAAATGTGTATTTATCATATTTTAATTTAAATATTTGATTTCATGACCGATGCTATGTGTAATTCAAAAGTAAGAAAGGTTTTAAAATGTTTGATAAATGCTGTGAGGGAATTAAAGTAAGCAAGAGACACAATACGGTTAAGGTAGTTGATTTTAAAAGAGGGGTTAGTGAAAAAATGTAGAGTATTTTTAAGGGGGGTTGGATCAAGTTGAAATAGCAGGTCAACTCTTCCAATTTTCAATAATATTAATGAATTTTAGAATTGTTTTTCTTGGTTATGGAGGGGTGCCATCATTTACGTACATCAATATTGATATTGAAAATTGACAGCTAATTTGAAAACGCATTTTTCTAATAAGGGAGATTGATTAGTTTGCAAAAGTAATATTGCAATGGATGATAGAATCGTCACTTTCAATTTTGAAAACATTATATAAAAAAGTTTATAAATAAGTTTACTTCATGCGTCATTTCTTAAACATGGAGATTTCCGGTGACAAAAATGGGTGCGTTGAAAATATGAGTAGTATAAATTCTAACGAAAGAGGAAATTCATAGCTTTTGATAGAAAAAAATTATTTTTTACTAAACGATGGCTACATTTTATATTTTGAATTTTAAAAACTCCAAAAATCGAGAAATAAATAGTAGTAGTCTAACAGGTTTAAGTAATACTCCATGTAATGTAACCTCTTACAACATAATAATTTCCAAAATTTAAAAAAATATGAAACCTCATATCAAAATATACTTCACTACTCTTCAACTAAAAAAGTTTCTCCACTACAGTCGAAACATACAATATCCCCTTTTTTGCAACAACTCCTCCCTTCTCTAAAGCCCAAATTCCCCTTTTAAAAATTAACTTCCTAAAAAAACTGGTGCAAACAAGAGCCAAGAAAGAATAGCTCCAAACGACTCCCATGAATAACATACCCGGTTTGTTTACAAACATATCCAAAGGGCGACTTACCTCCTCGGCAGAGGAATATGCGACAGCGGCGGAGTGCTGACCACCGAGACCCCTTGCAGACCGGCTTTCGGAACAGCTGATTTCATAGTTCTATAATTTTAGAATTCGAATCCAATCGAACTAAACCAGAACAGAAGGGTATTCCACAAAAGCTCATTAAATCCTAAGGGACCGCACACTGCATGATCGCGCTTTCATTTATTTAATCCTGTGGCGATCCGGCGTCCTTTTGGGAGCTTATAAAATGCTCTGAAATTAATTCCAGAGTGGTTTGAAATGCACCGCTTTTCTCGTTCACTTCGATGCGTGCATCGCAACTTGCCTCCGCTGATGCTAGGTTTGCTCTGACTCGCTTTGCTCTGACTGAACTGTTCGTTTCAAGTCGCAAACTTATCCAGCACGATATCCAGATGGATTTTTCAATGGAAGCGTTCCGCGCCATCTACCGGGGAGAGGAGCGGTTGTTTTGCATCCGTCGTAGAATAGGAGAACTCCCTTTCTCCGATCTTGCGTATCTTTTCAGTGTCTTTTTAGAGAAAGCTTAGATGATTAAGCAAAACGTTACCAATTTTTTGTACTTTAAATAAAGTTTATTAAAATAAGGAAGATACTTTTCGGAATCTTTAATAAAAGTGTGCAGAAAGATGAACTATTTGTGTTATATATTTTCATTTTTAAACTCTTTCAGAAAATTTATAAGTCAAAGCAAATTAACTTATTAAAAGGAAATATATCTCTACTTTTTATCTCTCTCATTAGAAGTTAATTCCTTTTCGTTTCATAAATAAAATATTTATTATTTTCAGGTATTTGTTTAGAAAAGATAATGTAGATGAAAAAAATCTTGAGAGCACAGTGTTACATCAAATTTCTTAAACAAATACTCATTTTTCTTTATTCCAATATCAAACAACAATGAGGAAGTTTCATATTTTTTAAATATTCGATTTTGGGGTATATAAATACAATATAAGATGTAAAAAATCCAAATCTGCAATCCAAATTTACCTCAAAAATTTATTTACTGAGATATAGAAGAAATAAAAGTTGAAAAAAGTCGTAAACAAATGATGCAATCGCAAACGCTGAAAAATCAAATTTGACGTCACTCGACACTAAACAAAAGACATTGTTTATGTTTATTCATTATTAAAATAAAAGGTCTTTATGACCTCATGGATCTGGTCTAGTTTCATTAGACCAGATGGGTATTAGTCCCACTTAATAAAAAATATTTAACAATACATTTTCCATAAATATTTGAATTTTAAGCGGGAAAATCTTAAAATATAAGAATGTAATGTTTTAAAATTAATTATTTGATTTTATTTTGGTGTTTTCATTGCTGATTTAACTTTTAAATTGGCAATTATAGAGATTTTCTTATTAAAAATATTTAATCCTGAGGTTTTCATATTTAAAATAGTGAGTCAAGCAGATCCACTCTAGCAGAGAAATGGAGAAATAAGCGTTTTTAGCCATAAAATCGTTTATTACTTGTAAATATTCGATTTTCGAACTTGGAAAACTTGGTAGTGATCGTCCTCGCCTCGAGATACGTCTATGTACCGAGTTTTGTCAACTCCGGCTACATAGTTTAGGAGGAGATGCGAGTTGTAGTAGTTTTGACCTACCGAGTGACATCACGAATCTGAAATCGCTGTTTTTCCCGCCTTTTCCAGAGCGCAAACTTAAAACCGCAGTAAAAAAATAAATAATGATCAGAATTAAAAAATATCTCGGTTTTAGGGTTTTCTCGTAAGGTAGGATCGATTAAAAAAATAAAAAAAAATATGAAACTTCCTCATTCTAAAATTTTTTGATCTCATAAAACTGAACGGTGGATCTCGTTAACTGAATGATGGACAATTGTATAAAAGCAATAAAGCCAATTAGTAAAATTAGAAATAAGAAAACAATCTATAAATATAAGTATTGCTCTTTAAATAAAATAAAGGTAATAAAAATTTGATAGGAATACACCAGATGAATTATTTAATTATTTCTTATACATCCACTCATATTGAGTAACAAGCTCAAATGCCTTAATGGGCAATACCATCATTTTTTGAAAACAGAAAAAAATGCATTTTTCCAGTAAAGGAAATAGATCTAAATCCAAAAATCCACATGAAAATTTTCTAAAATATTTAGTTAATTAAATATTTAAAATTAAAATCGCCAAGCCCTTTGTCTTTGTTTAGGATAAAAGTACGTCACAACTGACTCATACTAAAGCCCTGGATGAAGCTACGTTACTTTGAAACTTTGCAATCCAGGGCTTTAACTCATACAATGACTTTGATTTGTTTAAACAATTTAACTCCCTTTTTAAAGTCGAACTTTGAAATGGCATAAAAAAAATAATAATCGTAATTAAAAAATTTTTGTGCGTATATTCCGCTCTAGGGTACCTCTATCGAATAAAAAAATAAAAAATAAATAGTGGTATTGCCCATTATTTCGATTTTTCTTGACGCAATATTTGGTTCCCTAATTCTCGGGAGAGAAAAAAATAAAATAGGGTGGATAGAGAGGAAATAACAGCACATGGAAACACGCATACCTTAAATCTTAAATACATGCTTGAATCTAAAAAATAAAATTTTCATTTCATATGCTATGAATACATATTTTTTAAATCCATGAAACATTTTATAGCACTCATTTTTATTTATCTATACAGTTGTGAAATATTGTGGAGATGGCGTGGTTAACATTTCTAAATTAACACCGAAGATTTCAAATGTTTCTCAGAATGTTACATTTTTTTTCGAAGAAATAAAGGGATTGCTTATGAATGCAATACGTTACAGACTTTTACATGCACTACTTCTAAACAAACCAGAAGTACGAATTATCAACAGAACTGTAAAAAAAACTCTGTAGCTAACCAGCGCCATCCCAAGTCGCTACTCCCTCGAAGAGAGAACCCAGCCATATTACAAGAATAAAATAGAGTAGGCGGAATGTGTATTCCTTGGCATCATTCCAACAGGTAATTTAATGGCCTGAGAAGGTGTAAGTGACACAAATTTGCGAAATTACTCATTGGGTAACCCGGTCTGATAGAATCCCGGTACAGCGTGGGCGGATTGGACCGGCTAGTTACGCAATAATTTTAATTCGATGGGATCCAGTTTATTTGTTTGGTTGGAGTGGCTACTGAGTTGCGTTGGTAGACAGTGGACAACTGATTGCTAGGTGAGAATAATAAATAACGGGGTTCGTTGAAGTTTTAGAGGTCTTTAAAGTGTAAATGGTGAAATAAACAAGATGGTGTCTGATTACGATATTCGGGGAGGGACGAAGAAATGGATCTAGTTTCAAATGGGTGAAAGTCGTTTAGGTTTAATAAATGACTTGTGGAACAAATAAATTATAGTTTTCGAATGGCCGAGGTTGGTCTCAATTGCATTGTAATTTTGTGCCCGTAAACTCAAGTGTCAACGAACAGAAATTTTTTTTAAAAATAATTTATGCAATGTGTAAAAAATTTCTAATGAAACATTAGGTATTTTGATTTTAACGTGTTTCGGTACAGTATCATTATTTGCTTAGTAATTATTATATTGTTTGAGCGACCTTGGTATATAAAGGTATAATTCAGAATAAAACCTTCAAATCCTAAAACTCCTTTTTCATATCCAGAATATATTAATTTATGCTAAAAAGCAGATAGTTGGAGTTGGCTTTTAATAATTCCAGAAATTAATTGTCGGGGAAAAAAGGTGGTGGAAGAAAATCCTTAATAATTCTTTCAATTAACGTACTAAATATTTCCCAATTTAAATTTTTCTTGTATAAAATATAAAAAGAAAGTAAAAAAGCTTTAGATAACTTATCATCATTCAAGTGGGGTAAAAGAGTTCAAGAGAAAAATTGACAGATACTGGGATTCCAGTAGTTTGGGTTAAAAAGACTGGACCAACCTTGCTGGACTTACGCCTGTAGTTGGTTGACTTAATTTGTATTTGTAACTGTATCATTTATAAATTTCAATCAAGCAGTAAATTGTAAAAGATTATAATCATTTATATCAATCTAAGTTGAAAACCGTCACTTAGAGGATAGTTAAAAGGTAAAAAAAAGTTAATGAAACTAGATTTGTTTCTAAATAGTTTTTCCAATTGCTTTTGAAATTAAAAATTTAAAAAGATTAAAATAAAAAAAATCCAAACAGAATGTACGAAAAAATTATCAAATATCAATTAACCGTTTTTGTGTAAAACTCTTATCAATAATCTCAAACCTTAAAACATCCAGTTATTTTGCATTCATAAAATTTTTTGCATCAAAACTATTTTAGAATTTTTTCAAAAACAAGCTCTTTTAATTAGAATAATAAATAAAATTGATTACATTATTAGAGCAAATAAAAAATGTAAAACAAAGTTTACAAATATAGTACCAGACTTTCTTTCCCTATCTCTATCTCTCTCATTTTATCTGTTTTTCGGAACTAGTTTCAAAAAGATGGAACGAAGTTTTACCATTTAATGTTTGTCGCACAATTTTTTACCATATTATAATTTATGAAAAAAAATTATTAATTATTTTCCATTAAACTGACCATTTCTGCTGAAATTATTTTTATTAATAGCTTTACTCTTACAACCAACGATAGAATAAAAAATACGCTCGTATTCCCTGCACATCTTATCCCCCCGTTTCAAAATACAAAGAACAGATTCCATTCAAAGCAGGCAATTCATTCCCAACCCCGCCGACGCGAAACTACTACCCCATGCATACATCAAAGGAAGAAACCAAAATCTCCATCATTCCGACAGGACATATGCCGGACCTAAAGTACAAGGAGATGATAGTACTTTCCGATGTACCCGACACGATGATTCAAGGGATCCTCAATGGCATTCTTTGTGGACGATGCGGCAGGTCAGAAAGGTGGCATGTCAGCGCGGATAAGCCTGGAGAAAGAAGAAACGAACACATGGGCCGTGTCCATTGTTAGACGGGTGATATGGGATTAAGAAGAGAAAAAAAAGAAGTCATTTGCTCTTTTTGTGTCGTGGCATCTATTTAATCTTCGGATCTGTTTTTGTTTCGTGGGGGTTCTTTTGTTTCGAAGAGGGGGTGTTTCCCCTCCCGGATTCCGAAAAATCGTTAGGGTGGAACTAGGTGAACAAACGAACGGGGCATTCTACAGGTAATGAGAAATATCTGGGATGCTTTGGCGGAGAGGAGAGATGTGGGGTAAGCTTTTGTTGAGACTGGTTTCTGCAGTTAATGAGTTGGCAGATTGGGGCAGTGGGGTTTGAAGTGTTTTCGTTTTGAGAATTACGGGCCAATTTAGTTCTTGAGAACGAGTTTGCTTAGTTGAAGAAGGGGTTATCTTTGAAAGATGCAGGAAAAAGACAAACATGGATACCTTTCAAATTTGGTAGATAGATAATGTAAGACATCATCGAGTCCATTCAAATGCTACGCAAACATATTTTTGATGTTTTCCCCTCATTGTTGCAAAAACAAGCAAATCGCAAAGCCCCCTCCTATAGTAAAGTAAGCATCTACCAAACCCCCGAAAGTTTTCAATTGAACAATTCACAGTTTTTGATTCGACAGATAATTTAATTTTTAAATTGAATTATTTTTGAAAGTTGCAAAATATTTTCGAAAATAAAGGGTTTTTAATGTCTTACGTAACCATATTTCGTAAATACCTCCTCCTTTTCCAACAAATTTAAGCAAAAAAAACTCCACCCTTAGGTACTAAAAAAATAATTAAATGACCCAACATACTAAATACACCTACATTAGGAAGTAAAATAATGCAGTGATCATTATTGTAATTCTAATCACGATAATAATTTTGATCCTTATATCATGTTTAGTTTTTCTTGCATGTGTCAGATTTTCAAAAACAAACAAGTGTTCCGTATGGTTTTTTGTATGGTAAAATGAAATATATAGTCAGTTTTTCAAAAAAATGTACAGGTAATTAAATATTTTAATTTAAAAGTCGAGAAAAAAACACGTGATTGAAAACTTTTATTGTTTAAAGCATAAGATGACGTCAACAATAATACCATCAACTCCATTTCTTTTCAACAATGCCTACTATAAGATGACGTCACATCCAAACTCTTGGCGTTTTTGCGGGCTTTTAAAAAGGGGATTTTTGTTAATTTTTTTGGCAATCAAAAAATTTCTCTATCGGCCCTCGAATTTTGGGTAGTTGCTTATTTTTGCAAGAAGAATCGATTTAAAAAATAAAAAAAGTCATGCAACTTCCTCATTGTCACGAACAATAAACTCTTTAAAAGTTAATACTTTCAGGAAAATCACTCAAATTTCGAAATAGTATAACATTCCATAAAATTTCAAGAAACTATTTTATGAAGTAAACAACGTATGGGAAGGTTTAACGTCTCAAAATAAGACTTTTCAGATAAATTATCTTTCTTATAATCTCATTATGAAAATACAATTTATTAATACTAATTAATTATGAAATAGATTGTTATTTTAATTTTTAAAGCTGTTAAATTAAAGTTTAATTGTTAAATCCGTCCTTATGAAGAGAAATGACAATTTTCTTTGATATTAACTTAAATTATATCAGAACTTTTAATTGCTACACTAATTTTTCTAAAATTTGATAAATATACAAAACTGGATAGTAGATTCTAGTGAAAGATTCCAATGAGAAAAAAACTGGATTTTGGAATCCCTACTAGCAACAATACCTTAGAATTGACCTAACGTCACCCTTATTATTATTCCTAAATAAAAAGACAAGATAATTAGAACCGTGTCTTGCAATTAGAGAACAAAAGGTTAAAAACCCCAACGCTGCAAAATACAGAACTACATATTTGTGTTTTCTCTCAACTACAGATAAAAAAAACTTCCATAGACATGGATGTGAATTTATGTCCCTTCTTCCTTTATAGATAAATGGGCAACTCGGTTCTTAAAAGAGGATTATGGTAATCCTTCGAATACAATAAGGCTTGATTGAAGGCGCTAAGTGTGAAAGAGAAAAGAGGATGTGGACCTCTTGGAAAAAAATTCGACTTCCATGAGTCACTCGTCGAACACGCTCGAATGTCAAGGTCGAAGCAATTATTCTGCCTTTACGAGTTTTTAACGTTCATTGTTCTGTTCTCAGGTGAGTTTTTTCAGGCGAACTTTCGTTCGTCTCAAAGTGGGGTAGTAGAGAAGATGACGGGTTTCGTTCTGAGGCAGTTAAACGTCTGGTCAAAGGCGGTGAGGAGAAAGTCACGAGGTCTTGGGCCGGTAACAATGACAAACGAATAGGTTCAGAAGCTGGAATTTATGAACTTTTAAATCACACTATTGTAAAGTTTTCATTGGTTAAGGTTTTTTATGTTTTGATTTCGACTTTGTGTAGGGGAGAGTGGGGTCAAAAGTAACACGCGGCAGTTGTAACACTTTGATTTCCTCAAAATGAGAGGCAGCAAGGGCGAAAAGGAGATGGCAGTACGTACAAGGCAGGTGAAGAAGATCAGAGATCGTCAAGTCTGAGAGTTGAGTTGTGGCTGTGTACGTGAGGGAGGAGTGTTTTTCGAGCATCGAAGTAAATTTCTACTTTTGTAACTTTCTTTCTCCTGCACTGCAGATATGAAGCACAATATCATTGATTTTACGTATTGTATGTACTAGGGTGGCCCAAAAAAGTTTTGGTTTCAGGTAGAGTTCTGGGCACCCTCTACTTTTTTTCGAACAGCTAATAGAAGCTCACAGCCAAAATTTCAACTGTGTATTAGAATTAGAAGTCGATGACCAAGAGGAGTGAAAAAAATCCAAATTCGAATATTTTTATACAAAACAACTAAAAAACCAAAGATCAAACCCTCTCATTTTGTTCATAATTTTTGTAGAAGAAACTACTAACGTTATAGATATAATGTTTCAGGTTTTGTTTTTTTATCACCTTTATTTTTGTTGTAGTAATTTTCTAATGTCCATAGAACTCTTGTAAAGTTGCTTTTCCTGCATTTTTAAGCAGCTTATAACTATACAACTTAAAAACCTGAAATTAGTCCCATTTTGTTTGTATATTTTTTTCTTTGATTTAATGTTGATCATGACCATCCTTTTCAAAAAGTTTTTTTTTCAAAATGAAAAAAAAATTAATGAAAAAAAAATTTTATTTGACATTTTTTGCATGTTTTCAGTCATATGGACACCCTCAAGAGAGTTTATGAATTTTCCACTAGTGAATCGCTCTTCCTGTATAATTTTAGGGATAGTTTAGGGACTTCCCTAAATTTCAAATATTTTTATTTTTTTATACATGATTAAATTTTATTTTCAACTTGAAATTTGGTAGATATGTTCATTTTAAGAGTTAAAAGGCTTTTAATATCTTTTCAAAAAAAATTTTCAAAAATTTAAATTAACTTTTTCTCTTTTTTTTAATTTTGAAAAAAACTTTTTTAAAATGATGGTCATGATGCACATTAATTCAAAGACAAAAAATAACAAACAAAAGGGGACTAATTTCAGGTTTTTAAGTTGTACAGTTCTAGAGTTGTTAGCCGTTTAAAAATGCAGGAAAAACAACTTTACAAAAGTTCTTTGGACATTAGAAAATTACTACAACCAAAATAAAGGTGATAAAAAAAACTGGAACATTATATCTATTCCGTTAGTAGTGTCTTATAAAAAAATCAAGAACAAAATGCGATCGTTTGATCTTTGGTTTTTTGGTTGTTTTGTATAAAAATCTTCGAATTTGGATTTTTTCCCTCCTCTTGGTCATCGCTTTCTAATTAAGGTACTGAGCCCAAACTTTGCCTGAATAGTTTCCTCGGTGGGTCTAAAAAATTGAGGGGGTGCCGTGGCAATTTCATAACACTTTTTTTTTCCCATAGAAAAGTGGGCCACCCTAATGTACATTAGGGTGTATCGAAAAAAACTTTTTTTTTATTTTGATGACGTAATAGTGCGGAAAAGTTGTCCAAGGTGCCAGAGAGTACCTGTGAATTTTTTCAGAATTTTTGGATAATTTCTTAAGGTGCCACATTGGCCCTGAAGTTCCCCATGTTAATCCAATAAGGCGCGCCGCCAAAAAGGCCGAAATCGGTTTTTCACCCCTCATTTCTACCCTAATCACACGACGAATGTCTCGTCTCAAGTTATGGACTCTATATGATGTATGCTACCCGAAAAAACTTGAATAATAACTTAAATCTCTATATTATGTTGATTGTGGGCTCTGATTTGAACGAGGAAATACGCGATTTTCGACGAAATTTGAGCATAAAAAAAAACGTAATATAGATATTTAGGCTATTATTCAAGTTTTTTCGGATAGCCTAGATCATATAGAGTCCATAACTCGAGACGAGACATTCGTCGTGTGATTAGGGTAGAAATGAGGGGCGAAAACCGATTTTCGGCCTTTTTGGCGGCGCGCCCCATTGGATTAACATGGGGAACTTCAGGGCCAATGTGGCACCTTAAGAAATTATCCAAAAATTCTGAAAAAATTCACAGGTACTCTCTGGCACCTTAGACAACTTTTCCGCACTATTATGTCATCAAAATCGAAAAAAAGTTTTTTTTCGATACACCCTAAGGGGCCATTCATTAATTACGTAAGGATGATTTTGGCAATTTTTGACCCCCCCTACCCCCATGTAAGGGTACGTAAGATTTTTCAAACCCCTCCCCCCCTATTCTTACGTAAGATTCCAAAGTAAAAATTTGAAACCAAAACTAATAAAGATTTCTCTCTCTTTTTGCTCTTGTTTGTTTCGACTTTTGACAACTGGAAGATGGATTCAACAGTTTCTTAACTTAATACTACTCCAATAAAAAAAATATACATCTGATATACCTTCATTTTTTAAAAATTAAAGCTTCGATAATATACCGAGATTGTCAGCATTTTTAAGTTTTTCTGGGGTTATTCAATAGTAATTTGATTAGAAAAATTGGAAGTTGTTTACATTAACTTGGAAAATCTTACGTAAGAATGGGTTTGACCCCCCCACCCCCTAAGTAAGGGTATGTAGAGATTTTTTCAACCCCCCCGCCCCCTCGGGACCCTTACGTAATTAATAAATGGCCCCTAATGTACGTGTATCCTAATTTTATTCTGCTTAGTTTCAAGATGATATTATTGTTAGTTTCATGAAAAACGGGGGTTGAATTAAAATTGGAGCCTGGCGATTGTAACACTTCAGCTGGGGACGATTGTAACATGCCACAGGACCATGTTCAGAGCAAAAAATAGTTCCACGTTCGTTGTACTATAGAGGAAGTCAGATATAAATACCCTCTAGTTGCCTTTCTGAATAAATTTTCACTATTATTTACTCATACTCATTCATTAAGTTTATAACTCATTATTTATCGATTGTTATGAAATTGTGTTGTGTTACAATTAAACCTCGGGGTGGAGTCGATTGTAACGATTTTCGATGTTTTATTTACTTTATTGTAATGCATGTCCACCGGACAGCTTTCATAACAAAATTGTAATTGGGATCGCTACAGGCCTACCCAAATGGACTCCCATACCTCTTCTATATAAAGAAGCTAATCAAATGACATTAAAAAACCGACATAAACTTTGTTCATAAAATTTGGCATAAAACAAATTACTCACGGAAAATATTCTGCTTTAGGAGGACTCTTTGTAACGGCCTGTAATCCTCCACGTTTGAGTCGACATCATTCAATGCAATACAGATTTCAAGAATTAATGAAGCCCTACTCCGTTGATCCAAGGGATATAATTGATGAAAGCATAAAAATCGACATTCATCCCAATCTGAAACTCGGTCTATATAATTATAGCTTTCAAAGGAAAAACTTACCTAATGAAGAAATTCAATGTTTTTTTAACCTTTGCAAATACGAGGATATGACAAACAAAATAATCATTTCAACAGATGCCTCAAAAAATGCAACTCATACAAAAATAGCGGCGATAAATACATTAACATCCAAAGTTATTGCAGGGTCTATCCCAAATATACGAGGGTTATTTTTTAATTAACTTCCGTTTTGCTCCTGGAAAAAAAGTAGTAAGAATTTCGAAATAATTTTGCTACTGGTAGATAGGTACATCTTTGAGGATCAATTTCCCTCTTAACCGGAAAAAATCGGACATTTTTTCTATTATTTATTGAATTTACAAGCGAGCTCCTCGAACTTATTTCCCGCCAACTCATAGAGAAATTCTCTTTTTCGAAATTTTCCCCTTTTTGATAGTTTAAAAATAAAAAAACAAATGAATATTTAAAAATAAGGTTATTACGGAAGGTTTCAAACATCTTTACAACTTACTTTTACTTACTCTCAACAATTACTTTTCAACGTAATCACCTTTAAATAGACCATTTACCGTACAATTTCACAAGTTTTTCGATTCCGCTTCATGAAAAGTTAGATTTTTCGTTGAGCTTCGCATCGGCTCGGACAGCTGTTTTCCCCCTCAGCGCACACTTTGCCTGCGAATCTATGGATGTTGCCTTGTTTATTATGGCTTAACTCCAGAATCCCCAATGCCTGGAACTTGGCAGATGCATAACATATGGTTTTAAACATGCACAATAGCATTCTGCAAAAATCACCTGCCTGCCGATTGTCTATTGTTAATGCGAACAGAGTTTAAAAGAAGAGAAATTCTCTATGGGCCGGCGGGAAATAAGTTCGAGGAGCGCGCTTGTAAATTCGATAAATAATAGAAAAAATGTCCGATTTTTTCCAAAAAAGTAGGAAATTGATCCTCAAGGATTTACCTATCTACCAGTATAAAAATTATTTTGAAATTCTCACTACTTTTTTACAGGAGAAAAACGGAAGTTAATTAAAAAACAACCCTCGTAAATAGCATTTTTACCGCTGAAGCGGTGGCCATCATTATAGCCATCAAGGAATTTATTACAGCTGACGAAGAATATATAATATTAACAGATAGTTTATCATTACTAAAAGCCTTATTTTCCATCAACATGAAATCCCCCAAAGTCATACTTTATTTAAATAACTGTATCAACAAAGCCCTCGAAAAAGCCAAACATCTGGAGATTGTATGGACCCCAGGCACAAGGGGATACCAGAAAACGAACAAGCCGATCAGGAAGCAAGGAACGCGCCGATCATCATTATAAAGCAAATAATAGCTCCTGAAGACCTCATAAAAAGTATCAAACAAATAATCATAAAAGAAGAGGAGGAAATTTGGAAAAATAGTAAATATGCAGAAGACTTCGCTCATTTGGAAGGATGGACTACCAAGGATAAATTAATTCCCCTTAACCGAAAACTGGATATCCTTTCAGCCAGATTAAGAACTAAGACTTTATTAACGAACAAAAATTTATTCAAGATTAGAAAAATATCTAGTCCACTTTGTTCCCAATGCAAAGAAATTGATTCTAATGACCATCTGCTCATACAATGCAAAAAATTCATCACTCAAAGGAAAAAACTCATGGAAACTTTAAACATATCTTCGACAAACTTCACAGGAATCTTGAAAGTCAACAAAGGAAATATCAAGAAAAAAACTAAAGCCTTAACAAATTTTTTAAAAGCAATAGTTAATTCTCAGTAGAAAATCTGTAAAACAGGATAATATCACAAACTGGAAGAAGAAGACGAAGCGACTAACATATAGTCGGCAAAAGTCTCATAATGATTTGTAACCTGTAATTGGGATTTATCAACCTATTTTCATACCAATTTTCATAACTCTAGCATAAAAAATAGCTTAATTTCAGATCAAATAGTAAATTTTATTATTATCACTCTCCCCTACTTTTTAAGCATAATTAATACTTGGAAATACACTCTCACAGTTCAAAAATAAAGAATTTTAAACCCATATTTGTGCAATTGAAAGTTCAAGATACATGATTGTTTAGAATGTAATTCTTACTGGGTATGAAATTAGCGCATATTTTTCTGCATATCTTATAATAAAGGAAAAACTTTGTACAGTGGTTAGTCTTTTTATAGTTTGGGTAATAACTTTTCCTAAAAGACATTTTTCGTTTTAAAAATGCATCTCCTTCATGGGATTACTTGAGCGACAGCGTAAAGGAAAATGTAAGCAGTTTAAAATAGTTTTTAGGCATAGAAAAACGGTTCAAACAATAATCATTACCACTTAATTTTAGATATAAAATATAAAACTTTTTAAACAAAATTATTTTTACAGTAAATGAATTTAAAAAAATTTAAACTGTAAAAAGAGAGAGTAGCTCAAGTTTCCCCACTCTCCCCCTACATTATATTATTAGGCTTACGATATTACATTTGCATAGTAATACATTCTACCAAGAATGTTTTAAAACATATCGTAAAACATCCTATTAAATTTAACTTGAAATGTTAGAACATAGGATTTTCTTATTTCGTTACATTATCAAAAACGTTTTAAATCTTCAAAATGTACTATTCAATATTTAAAAGTTTTAAGTTTTTAATAAGTAAATTACAATGAAAAATTAATAACACTTTTTCTTGATGGATTTTTATAAAAATATTTTTAGAATTTAAAGGTTTTGAAAGTAGTTTTATTTTAAGTCGTTTTTTCGAACAAAAAGCTCAGTGAAAATAAAACCGCAAGATCTGCATAAAAACTCATTTAATCCTATTTGTCATAAAAAATAATGGAAAAATAGATATCAATTCGGTTTATTTTCCCTGAAACATTTCCAAATCCTTCTTTTTTCACTTAGTAGATACAGATCCTATTAAAATGCAAAAATTAAATCTATTTTCAGACGTTCTTTGTTTAAACGCATCATAATAAATTATCATCGTTGGTTGTTTCCTTTCACAAATTTGAAAAAAGTATAATTTAAATCACAACTGTTTTGAACGCGAAGAATAGATTGCCATCCATTAAAAACGCCACACAATGAACTAATTTCACGACGCGAAGATTCTGAATCGACCACGATAAATTAAATTATTCCATTTTGAATCACATTTGTTAACGAACCGTCGCGATTCAATGCGAGATAAACGAAAAATGAGTCATTGTGCGATTTTAACAAAGAATCCCAACGAAGGAATAATTTAGATATCTATCAATGAAAAGAACTTCCCATTTTACCCATTCTACTTCCAAGGAAGATTCTTGTACGATAACGAATCCCCATTCTACTAAATATTATCAGAGACCTCACACTCCGAATCTATTCACTTACTTTCGTACTACTAATAAGCATCCGAGAAATTCATAGAAGAAAGCTTAGCCGACCTCTCTATCATTCCTAATCTCGCCATTCATCACTTCAACGAGCTTTTGTTCAGGGTATAAATCATAGCAAGAACAGATTACAACAATAAAGATAATGGCGAATCTTCCCTCCGGCTATCCGATGTCTTCTTGATCTCTTACATAAAAATGAAATCCGGTACAATTTATAAAAGCAGGACTGCAAAAAAGACCATGTTTGGGGTATGGGTCTGGATGGAATTTGCTGCACGGGGGATGTAATTCCATCTGTGGTGGCGAGACATGAGACCTTGCACCATTTCTGCCCACGGACCGTGGGTGCTGGGAAAGTGCTAATTGCAGGTTTAAGGGACGATTAATAACGATATTTTAACTGGCTAATTGATATTGGATTGAAAAATCGTCTTGGGTTGATGTTGAAATTGAGGCTGAATAGGAGGTTAACCTCTGTCATTAATTAAGTTCATTTAATTATGTACCGGAGAAAATTGAATTTGTGTTACAGAGGTTTTAGGGTCTACCTAAGATAGCGGTTTGCTCATATAGTTTAAGGAAATTTTACGAAATTGTTAAAAACAGGAACCGGCTTTAACTTAACGATCTGGGCTTCATTAGGCAGAAGTTGTATTTTTGTATTGTATTTTGTGTAATAACAACCAAAGAAAATTCGAAAATGAAAACAAAAGCGTTAATATCTTCATCTATCTCTCATTTACACATTTCATTGAATTCATCAACCAATTGTCAATTTTGTTTAGAGTTCTTTAAGGCAGTGATTCTCAACCTGTGGTCCATGAGGATTGCAAGTTTCATTGGTTTGATAAAGTATTTAGTAGTTCTTGAGTATGAAAAGGTTAAAAATCAATTGTCTAGAACTAGATTATATGTCGGTTCTACATGTGGTCTGTGGGAGGATTTCAGGTTTTATTGATTTTGTAAACTATCTAGAGGTCCGTGGGTATGAAAAGGTTGAGGATCACTGCTTTATATAATATGTCACCGGCAATCTATGAAACGTCAGAATTCTATAGAATGGCGATGTTTCATACATTGGCGGTAACATATATACAGTCGAATCCGCTTAATGTGATCACGGTTAATGTTATCAATCGGATAATGTTATCGAAATCAACAGGTCCCGATCATTCCTATTTAATTTAATGTAAAATACATCGTTTAATGTGATCAACTATGAATCATGACTCCGCTTAATATTATCAAATTTGTCCATATTCCCTTTAAAACGACCGCTTTTGAGTTCGAGTTTCATTTTGAAGGTCAATTTTTACAAGTAAACATCTGCCCCATGAGAGTATCTGGTGCTTCTTTTTTCTGAAACTCAGTATGAGTAAGATAAAGAAAACATTCCGCATCCTAGTATTGAAAGAAAACGGAAAACAGTTATGAGGGGGGTCCGAATCCATGCTTTGGTTAAAGAAACCACCAAGATCGACGCTTTGGCAGATGTCTAATAAGAGATTTGAATTTTACCTTGAGTTTAATAAATAAGTGGTTTATTGGAGTGGAAGGATATAATGGAGAGGGAAAAAGAGAGACCTTTCTATACAAATAAAAATACAAAGTAAGCGATTATTTTACTTTTATTAATTGAACTTCTCTTATATTTTCCATTAAAATTTTACCTAGTTTAAAAATAGTGTTTTGAATACATTTATTACGATTACATGATTTTGATTTTAATGCAAACAATCTAGTTACACTATTTGCTGCTTTTGATATGAGATCGCTTATTGTTATCGATCGGATAATGTTATCAGTTTAGTCTGGGACAATTGCGATCACATTAAGCGGACTCGACTGTATCATATTATTATTATTATTTCTGTAAAAACTTGTCTCTCCTGTAAGTCAACCTTATAGGAGACCTGACCCAATTTTAGTTTCAACTCACTAAAGAAAAGTGAAATATTCAGATAAGGAACTAAATCGTCCAAAGTGAATGAACTGGTAAAAAGTGTTATTCAACTCTCTAAGAAACCAAAGAATTTATTGGATGTCGGAAATAAATTCGGCGAGTATCGGCTTCCAAGAACCACCAAAATTAAAATATATTCATAAAGCAATGAAACATTGCCATATAAACATGAGCAATGTGTGGGAACAGAGAGACCTAGACTAGCTTATCTATTATCCTCTTCGCTAGACTAACCACCGAACATGTCACCACATTAAGGAAGAGGTTTCGTCGCCTGTCGTTACATTCATGGGTAATGAATTTCTTCTGTATATTAAGATGGTGAAAAAATACGCTTTCAGTGTAATTTATCGTCACAAAGGCCGTGAAGGGGTGTTTATGAGAGTTCAAGATTACGCATGGCATAAAGGGATTTTCTCCGTCGTCCGTCTTTGCTATGTGTCATCTGACGACCTCTGAATATCACAGCTTGTTTACACCGAAGGACATGTACCAGTAGTGAAGTGTGAGAATCGGTTTCCTCTTTTTTTCTTATACGCCTACATTTTCTTAGAGGTTGTGAAGTAAGCTGTTTATAGTATTCAAATAAACGTTTCCTGGTTGTAGTCTTAATTTTGATGTTATTAAATAGCAGAAAAAAAATTGTAATTTATAAAAAATGTGTTGTTAAATTGTAAGTTAATTTACAAGTTATTTGGTTACGTATGAAAATAAAACCTAAGATTTAGTAACAATTATTTTTATAGCTTTATAGCTTCTTGATAAATTATATTTTAGTATAATTAGAAAAAATGTGTCAATTATTTTGTTTTGGCTTCAATGGAAGGAAAAATACAAAAATATCAATCAAAGCCATTTTCATTGAAATAAGTAGAATTGTTCTATGAGTCAAAAGCACACTCAAAAAACAATTTTATTTTTTGTAACACAAAGGGGGCCAATGAACCTCAAGGGGCTTCGTATAGGTATCTAATTTTTAGGCAAATAAAGGACAAGGCTTTCACTTGAACCTTCTTTTGTTAAGATTTTTCATATAATGCCGAAATGGGATTCAGCCCACGTCATTATAAAGAATGTTCCTAAAGATAAGAGAAGAAATAAACATTGATTATAGATCTAATAGCATCAACATTGAAATTTTTAAAAAATTTTGATAGCAAATGTAAAATAGAGGATCGATGAAGAAAAGTTTGGGACAGCCTGATTTAAATTAAGGCTTAAAAATATCTTAGTGATTTGACCAAATTTATGTCTGTAGTTATGGATGTCAATAGTTATGCCAGATATTATAATCATGCACAATTTTATGTTGATGGTTTTTTTGCTGGGAATCTAAAAGTTGAATGAACATTCTTAGATGCAATATACTAGAACTTGATACACAATAATACCTATTCCTAAAAATGAATATAGGATTCCCTCATCTCTAACTTTTAGAAATATACGAGTAAAAAGCAATGATCTCCAAGTAACAATTCTTCGTCACGGTGACAAACTCAAGCAAAAAAAAGCTTTACATTTTATTCTCCTCTTCACAAACCCCTCCTGGCCACGCTTCTTTATATCACACACTCAGGGAGTCCCCGTCGAGATTTTCACATCCGTGGTCGAAAATGGATGTCCCCATCGCCCATAACTTACTTCCTCCAGAGACTGATTTTGAAGGAAAGGAGGGCTTAACATCAAAGACAATAACTCCCCCCCAAATCACCCCTCCCTCTGGGGGGAAGAAGTTTTTTTTCTTCTCCCTCTGGCGTAAACAAAGCTGTTGACTACGGGGCGCCACGGCCTCAGCCCCGTTGTCGCCGAGGAGCGGGGGCGTATTGCGAGGGGCGCAGGGACGGTTAAAAGTGCCATTGGCGCCGGTACGAGTATTGCAGATAATCGAGTGTGAGGGAGGACGGCAGGCGATTCTTGGCGGGAAAGCGCTTTGCAGGGAAGAAGGGGGCGTCTTGGAGATGGATTTTAGAGGCAGTGGGGTGGAAGTATTGCTCTGTCTGGGTTTGGTTATTGAATGGGAAAGTAATGCTTTTTCTTTCAAAACTTGCCATGTAGAGATGTCGTTAATGATTACCAATGTGATACAGAATTTTTTAAACTGCCAAAATTATTGATTTTTAACCTTTCTTGTTCCAATAGCTTGAAATGTGAACAAAAGGTAAAAGCAATAAGAGAGAGAGAAAGATAAGAGTGAATGAGAGAATGAGAGAGAGAGAGAGAGAGAGAGAGAGAGAGAGAGAGAGAGAGAGAGAGAGGAAAGAAATGAGAGAGAAGAGTGAAAGAGGGAAGGAATTAAAGGCAAAGGTGAAAGAGTGGAAGAATGAAGGGAAAGCTTTCTTTCGATAAGTGCCATGTAGAGGTGTCGTTATTGATTATACAGATTTTTTTGTACTGCCAATAAAAATTTTTGATTGCTTAACCTTTCTTGATCCAATAGCTTGAAATGGGAGAGAAATGTAAAAGGAATAAGAGAGATATAGAATTCTGAGGGAGGGTAAAAAAGAGAAAAGCAAGGAAAGATAAAAGTGAAAGAGGGAAGGAATAAGAGGGAAAAGGTGGAAAGGCGAGAAAAAGAGAAGGAATGGAAGAGGAATGAGATGATAGAATACAAAATAAAATATTTAGAGGGCAGCAAAGATATAATAGATGATAAATAGTATTTAAATTCTAAATATCACCAAATGAGAAGGATCGATTAAAATCCCTATCCTTATATATATCCTTTAACTGCATTGTGTCATCTACTATGATCAACATGGAAATGCTTCACAAAACCAAAACTATAAAAATAACAATAAATAACTATGATATAAACATTGCTATTTCAAATGCATGTAAAGAAAATCTTGAATCGGTTTATATCTTCAGTAAACTTTCTTATGTAGTTTAGTAAAACTCTTCAAAACAGAACTACTGATGGATCATTTCTTTCCCATCAAATCTACTCCAGTTGTACCAAAATAGCTTCATATAAAAATTAGAATTAGACAACTAAAAAATTGTTTTGGTACTACATTTTAGTGGGAAGAATCTTCGGAATCGGATGCACTAAACCTCAAAAGTATAACTTTTAAGCTTAAACCAGTGGTGCCCAACCTACGGCCCGCGGGCCAAATGTGGCCCACGAGGCTTATCCATATGGCCCGCAGACTCGTTAAATCTTAAAAACAAAAACCACTTTCAGAAATCTTCAAAGAAAGCTTTTAAACTCAAATTGCAATTGTTCCTTCAACAAGCTGAAAAGGGAATGATCGTGCATTTCCCAACATGTACTCTTCTTCAGACAGAAAATGGCAGTCCTTTTCCTAAGGAAAAAGAATGGTTAATCTCCTTAAAATCCTGAGAGATAATTTTGATGAAAGGTTTCAAGATTTCGATAGACTTAAAGAAGAAATACGTTTATTCGAGAATCTTTTTTATGCCGATGTTTCAACAGCACCCATTAATATTCAACTGGAACTAATTGAGTAGCAGAGTAATTCGTGGCTTCAAGAAATGTTCAGGGAAAAGTCTTTACCCAACTTTTACGGAGGGATCCCGCTGAAAAGTTCCCGAATCTGCATATGCAGGCAGGGTATGAAAATTATCTCCACTTTTGAGAGCAGATATGTTTGTGAACAAACATTATCTGTTCTGAAAAGAACAAAAACTAGTGCTCGATCTCGACTTACAGATAATCATCTTAATTTGTTTTAAGGATAAGTGTTACAAATTTGGAGCCGAATTTACAAGAACTAGTATCCTCCAAACAGATGCAAACTTCTCATTGAAAACGGGTTTGTAATTTTTCTTTGTTTAGAAAAATCCTTAAAAGTGTTTTATATGTGGCCCGCGAGATAAATCTTTAAAGCAAATTGGCCCTCGAGAAAAAAAAGGTTGGGCACCACTAGCTTAAACCATTACACAGGTCTGCAATGAAAAAGCTGTTTGAATAATTTTAGCGATTTCCTATGTATTTTGGTGTGCTGATAACGAAAAAAATATTGAAAAAAATCCTATACGTCAGGATTTTTCACAAATTGCAAAATTATATTCGAATTTGCCCATTTTTCATAGTTTTTGTGCATTTCTAGCTCCTTTAGTTTTAAAAATTAGGAGCTGTGAATGGTGCACATAGTAAACTATCTCATCAGGACATTATAGAGATGGAAAGAAAATATTAAGGAAGATTTAATCGGGGAATAATGAAGGATTTTTGTTGTATAGTTCAAAGAAACGTTCTTTTTGCTACTCACAAGGGTAAAGGTACCAAGGAGAGTTTCATGAGGAGGAAAAATTGGCTTTAGAGTGTGTATAAATATGTTTATTTTAGTTATATAATGATTTTCATGAAGAATATGTAACAATAATTTTATTTCATGAACCTATTTTCATGAAAATTGAAATAATGACTTATTTTACAATTTTACTTAAATTGTCAGGAAACATGACATTCTATGGCAAAACAGAGACTATTTTTGAACTCGGGGCACAAAAAAACCTTAAAACTAACAACCTTAAAAATAAATTTGGATTAAAAAATCTACTTCTTAAGTATACTTACATTTTATGTGAAATGTTGCTATATTTTCTCAATTTGTTACAAAATATGGTGTCTTAAAAATCAAAAGAGGTATTTTTTGGGTTCAGCACATCAAAAATCATAAAAAACTATTTTCAAATAAAGTTTGAGTCGAAAAATAATTTTTTTAAATATTTACTTTTATTTTCTTAAAAAATTGACATTTTTACTTAAATTGTGAAAAAAGGTGAAATCCTATGACAAAACGGAGGTCAGTTTTAGATTCCGCACATCAAAAAACATAAAAAAAGATTTTGTGGAAAAAATTTGAATAAAAAATTTAGTATAAAAAGTTAATTTTACAAAATTTTAAGGCATTTCCCAATAAAAGCTAAAAATCTGAATTGTCAAAAAACGTGACGTCCCAGGACAAAATGGAGGTCATTTTTGGATTCAGCGCACCAAAAATAACAAAGTTCAGGTGAAATATCCAAAACAGCTCGAAAAAAGTTTTTTTTTGCAGACCTGTGTTATTTATTCAGTTGTTTACAACACTTTTAGATCTACATTTTTACGAAAATTTATTTTTTATAAAAATCCTTATCAAAAGAAATTACTGACACCCTCCTTATACTTCTGCTTCAACCTGGCGCTTCGGACCTCCCAATATCCATCCCAACATAAGAAAATCATCCCCTCCAATCCTCACAGCAACCCCAGAACCTTCGCTTCGCGATGAATGCAGTGCTGAACACAGTGCACGGAGCAAGAGTGGGGGAGTAATATCTCCACAATTGCCTTTCTCGTCCTGTCCTTCAGTCAGCTGATACAATGCCATTCTTCAGTCTCTGCGAGATGTCCCTCTCCTTCGAGGGTGAAATAGACTGCACTTGTTCCGAATTTATTGTTCGAAAGAAGAGGATTCCATAAACCATCCTGCGAGAGAATGAGGAACAGACGGTGGAATTTACATCACGGAATAAGGTGCTTATGTCCCGTGCCTGTTTTATTACGCACTGTCGTGATATAAGTAATCGGTCTGGTAGGTTCTAAAACTTCGTGCATTCCCATGTGAAGCTAAACAGTAAGCCGATCTGAAACTAACGCGATATTTGTTTCAATCAATTTTGACTAAATTTATTAAGGAAGTTAGTGAACGCAGAGTAACAAGGGGGAGTTTTTAAGTTCAGTTATAAATGCAATTCTTTAAAGTATACTACGAATAAATTCATTTGTGAAACATTTTTAAATGAGTATAATTTTATTAAGGTCATATTAAAATAATTTTCCAACACTAAAAGTGAAACCGGTCCACGGTTGGAGGTGACGCTTGAGAGTTGTGAGATTACACATATTGTGTTCTTATTTTGTACGGAAATTTTTATGTTAACCTTAAAATTATCTAGAGTTTTATTTCATAAAACATTTTACTTTAAACATTATAAATGACAGTGTATTTAAAAAATACTCTCTGAAAAATTAGCTCCCTCTTGATCAGAATATTTTCCTTTAACTTATAATTAAAAAAAGACTTGAGTACCTATACTTAAAATATATCATACCGAAAAGTTAAGATATGAAGATATTTTTAGATGAACTTGATCCTTGAGTAACGATAAAAGGATAAAGCGATGACAATAAGCTAATGATGACAATTTGGCAAAATGATGCAAAAAAAGAAAACGTTTCAGTCTTAAAGCATTTTTGCAACATTTAGTGAACGAAGTTTGTCTAGAAGCTTAAGTAACAACTTCTGATGGCATTATTCTTCCAAACATAGAAGGCTCTGGACGCATTTATACATTTAAGGAAACTTCGCTTTATGTAAAAACATGTTTACACAATTAGTGTCAATTTCAACTTATATTCAACAAGCAAAAGACAAATATTGGTTCCAACAGGTGAAGTAAATTTACCTTTAAGCCGTTTCATGAGGACGAAACTAGCGAAAATAATCCTCGAGCACTAGCTATTGTAGCTAATACTAAAAATAAAAGCTAAAGTTTATCCGTTTGACAAGCAGAAATGTAATGGATGAAGTAATTCGTCGTAGTTTTTCCTTTAAAACTTAATCGAATGGAGCAAAGCCCGATTTTTCTAAATGGAGTCGGGAGAGATGGTTGTGACATCCTATTTAAGGCTTAGTGTGGAAGTGAGTGATCTGTCAGTTTACTTGATGGGTATTTTAGGGATTTATGGGGGCTTTCTATTGAGAGTTCATGACACTGCAAAGTAAGAGCCTTAACAATTACGAAAGAATTCGAGCTTATTAATAGAAAATTTCTAACTACAGTATTCGAAATTTTAGACTGAAGATGATTAAGAGAAATGGGACATCTTTGTTAAGCTTGTGATTATTATTCGGGTTTTGGGGTTTGCTCAAGAGCTTGGTTTCAAGAATATGTGAGCATATAGGTTTGATACAAAAAGTGATGAGATGCTTTAAAAAATTCACTTTTACTCATTTTAAATCAAATGGCAAAATATTATAATGGAAAAGTAAAACACACCAACACATTTTGCCAAAAACTTTTATGAGAATGTTAAATTTAACTAAAAATTAATTCCACGTTCTATTAATAGTTTATAATTCTGTTTGTGAATTTTAGTTTCCATAACAATATTTCTAACTTCCATAGTGCTATTTATTGTTGATGTTGATGGTACTAAGTTTAAAAATAATAACTTTGTGAATTTAATGCTAAAAATTCCTCAAAAGATTTCAAAGTTATTATTATTTATGCATCAAATTTCATTTTTAAAAGAGTTCTTTCTTATCGTTATTCAATGCAATGTGTAATACGTCATTACGCATCTGAAAATTCATACTCTTTCCCAAAATTAATAGTATTAGTAAACTATTATATTGAAAATAGTTTAATGAATTTTAGTCAAAGAAACTTGATTACAGAAGCATAATTTGAGTACATTGGACTGTAAAAACGACCTTATAACCGAACTGTATAACGACCTTAAGAATTCATTAAAACAACAGAAGGAAAACCTTTTCTATATCTATCCCCCTAACAACCAATTACAAAAACGCACTTGCCCTCCAAAAACCCTTAAAGCACAATTTCGCAATTAAATTGACATAATCAAATGAAAATCGCAACAAGAAAAAAACATCCAGCTTTATTTCCTCAGCAAGACAAACAAGCAAAAAAACAACAAACACCCATAATGACAGCGAAAACTCGCAGTGATCGATCGATTTTCGCCCGACTCCGATCCCCATTTAATTTGGGCACAGGAACAAATGCGAAACCATCTCTCCGACATTAAATTAATTTCGGAACAACGAGGCAACTTTTCTTTTTTTACGCTTTTGCCCATTCCGTTAAAAGGAAAATATTTCGCTTCGTAGATTGTTTAAATAGCGCTGACGTGGAGATGATATCCCGATCAATTCTTTCTTCTTCTTGTGAGTGCTCAGTACACAAGAGTTCCCCGTCGAAAAGTTCCGAAATTAAATTGCATCTTGAAATGTGCAGCTTTTAGAATAATTAATTAGTTTTGGATGGTCGGTGTAGTGTTAAGAACGCTTTGAGGGAATTCGCTGAGATGTATTCAAATATCAGTTAAGATGTTCTGATAAGGAATAAGTCTGTAAAGTGGGTGGGAGACGAGGTAAAAGGTGATTTGGGATCAATGAAACCTTTGGATCTGTCAAAGATCGTCGTGAGTTATTATTCATTCTAGTAGATGAAGTAGCTGTAAGAAATCCTCTTGTAAAAAACTTAATACCTTAGAAAACTGGAAAATTTTAACAAAAGTATTAGAGCTTTTATGGAATTTGAATTGTGTTTAACAGGCAATGTTATCTTGTAAGTCAAAACAAAAAATTTTAAAGTTTGGATCTGTTGAGATAGTTCTCCAAAAACACATACAACTTCTGTATTTAACATAGTATAAATACTTAACACTAATAATAAACTATCATGTATAGTAATTTCATTTTGATCTCTAAGTTTCTTAAGTTGGAGTTTATGACATATTTAAGTTACATGATTAAATATCATGGGGGAGTATTGGAAAAAATTAATGGACATACAAAATAAATGGGGAAACTATCATTTTGATACATTAGAGTTATTATTTCCTCAGACTTATATCAAGCTGCAAATTAAGAATTTTCTTTTAAAAAAAGCATATTTCTGTATCAAAAATATTTACAACTATTTCTACCATTAAATTTAACAACGATTTATCTCCTAGGATATTTTAATTTACAATATTCTTAAACTACATCTAATTAAACTTATTTTTATTGCCTTTTTTAAACCTTTCTTTCATCTGTAACCCTCACGTAATAACAACATGAAATAGTTCACTGATTTTAGATACAAATAGTGAAATAGTCTGCAAAATCTTCTACTAGTTCTATCATTACATTTTACAATGATTCATCTCTATGATCTTTAAATTTACATTATATTTAAACTAAACTTAATTAAACTAATTTTGATTGTCTTTTCAAACCTCTCTTTTATCTGTAACCCTCACGCAATAACAACATGAAACAAATTCCCTGATCTTGAGAGAGACAAATTGTCTACAACACACTCTCTCTGTAGCAATCTGATCATGCTATACATATCCAGTATCTGTACCCATTCCCCACCCAAAACATTACAAGACATCACCCCTACACGAATCTTCCCAAAAACAATTACACTTTTTATCCTTCGCCCCCACCTAATCCATCGTTCTGCGATAAGCCCAGAAGATTACCTCTGAAGGATTACCTGTTATCTGCCTAACCAGGAGGGGAAACAGATCCATCACCATAATGAGAAAGCGACAGGAACTCACATTCGGCCAGGCTCTGATCGTGTCTTAATCTGCTGTTCAGACAGCAATGGTGATAAGGCTATTACCTCACGACATACCCTTGTAGAGGAAGGTGTATAAGCGTGCTGGGTCCGAAATCCCGGTACTTTGGATGAGAACTTAATTTTTTCTCTGGGTATATATCCTTTTTCGGTCTTTAAGGAGGTGATTAATAGGGGTGTTGGTTCCTGCTGTTGCACGGGGATAAGGGAAATGTTAATTTTTTTAAACAGCGTGCGTTCAATCACACTTAATGTTCGTGAGCAGTTTAGTTTTTATGAAAGGGTGTTGTTAGCATATTATGTTTTTTATGCTGTGATGTTGGGTGTTGGAATTTATAAGCTGTTTAGTGCTTGGCGTGTCATATTGCTCTTTTAAGATTGCGAGAAGAGGATATAAATAATAGGGAGTATTGTAAAACGGTGCAATTTGATACAAGGAGCGTATTGATACACTTTCAATTTCTCAAAAACTGTCAAGGTTATTTAGGTCGAGTTTTTACAAAAAGTTGCCTTTATATGCCTAAGCATAAGCTCAGTAATAACTCTAAATTTTAGTGAGGCAGGGTTGCCAACCTGAGACAACGCTCATCCGTAATTGCCCCCCCCCACCCGCAAAAAAAATCCAGCGTGACGCGTGGCTTGCCTACCGATGCCACACGCCTTCTGCATGTAGAATAATGCCACAATCATTTGATAAGTTTTAGAAAAGTCCTGAAAACGCAAATATTTCAGAAAATAAGCCCTTTTTTTCTCCCTATGAATCAATCATCCGTGCAGATTAGAATATTCCGAATTCCGATTCATTCCCCCTTCTTATTGCCCATCATCAGTTACTAGCGACTAGCGTTATCGTTTTTATTCGAAATTCTTAGTAAAAAAAATATGCATTATAAGGATTGAAGGCTAAAACCAGAGAATTAAGAAGAAAAATTTAATACATTGTCTTTAAAATATAAGCAACGTGGTTTCCGTAGTTTTTCTAGCTTTATCCGTAATTGCGGAATTCGGGGCCAAAATGCGGAATGATTCCTCAAAATCCGTAATGGTTGGCATCTCTGGTGAGGGAAGCTAATTTTTTTTCGTCAAAAATTTCTAAAAGTAAATTTCTAAGTAAAATGTAAAATCTCACTGAAGCTTTTCTACTTTTGGAACACAGATATATGTAAATTCAAAAAAAAGTTCATCCTTGTTGCTTATAGGGGGTATACTTAATTTTTAAATAACCTTTGCCAATTTTTTAAATAAAGGTTTGTTGTCAAAAACAACAAATGAGATAAAATTATACACTTTGAGGTGGGGTACTTTGATGCCACTCGTGGGATACATTGATACAGTATATAAAAATTCCCATATTTTGCGTTGGGAGATAAATATATCTTAGCAATTAAAAAAATCCACTAAGGGTAAGTTAGATTTACAGAGAAGGATAGTTGTCAATTTTTTAGTATTTGAGTTTTATTAAGTGCTTGAAATTGGAAACTGCTTGCATTCTAGCTATATGTGTTTATAAACTTTCTAAAAGAAAATGCAGTTGGTAAATACATGACCAAACGATAGAATCACGAACTCTGAAACATCTGAGAAGTTCTTAGCACTTTTACAGGTAACAAAGAAACTGTATTAAAAAACAGTTCTAGATTATTTCCGACATGGATATCTTTGAATTGTATTCAACTAATTCGGGAGAATTTACACCTATGAAAATTAGCATCTTATTTCCCTAATTAGATATTTGTTAAAAATGACCATTTGTGAAATTTTAGATTTTTTTTCCTTTTTTATCCTGAATATGGAAAATTTGTGATTTATACTCAAAAACGGTAATGTAAAAGGGCTTAGGATTTCTTTTAATAAAGTAACGCTTATTATTTTTCAAGATTATTGTTATTAATTTTTTGAGCAAATTAATCAAGGTATCAAAATGCCCCAAGCAATGTATCCAACTGCCCCACCGGTGGGACACTTAGATACAAAATTGAAAAATTCCTTTTTTTACAAAAGTCGTTATGTTTTATTTTTTATTAAACTAATATTTTTTCTCATGGATTTCGTAAAATCTAGTCGTTTTTAGACATTTAAAAAAAGTATCTGAGTAAGTCATTTTTTTACTCAAAAAATGTATTTGAATTTTGGTGTATCAAATTTACCCACTTTCCCTTATTTTTAACTGCTAAGATTCAAACAGTTTTAGTTAGTTTGAAGAATATTTCATTCCTTGACCTAAAATTTATGAAATTGTATCGGTGATTAGCCAATTTGGGTACGTCTCAAGTAGTTCTTGTAATTCTGAAATATAAATTAGTTTTTCTCCTAACCTTAAGAATGACACTCGTTTACTTATCTCTTTCATTATCATTATTTAGACTTAAGAATATGATTTTATTAACTCTCTAAATGTTCAAATCATGCGCCATAAAACTTGGTGTTATGGTAATTTTATTTATCAACATTGATTAGAAGAATAAATATTGAAAAGTGGAAGTAGTTAATTTAACTTACTTTCCAAATAGAGAACGTTGGAAAACAGAATTATATAAAGAAATATGTTTTTGAAATTTATATAAAATGCGTTTTAACTTTAAATCAAAAATGTATTAAGCATGATTAAAATCCCAAAGTTAAAATTTAGAACTGGAAGATTTTAATAAAATCATCTTAAAACAGTTTTAATAATCCATTCCTAAAAATATGTAACAAATTTTAAGTTTTATTTTGTCTGAGTAAAGTCTTCAGTAAATACTTGTTTAGTTTGTGTTTCTTTTTTTACTATTTTAAACCACACTTTTACACCAAATCATATTTGACCTTTACTAAATAACACCATCCGATCGCATACCAATACGTAGTAGAGAAATTTTAAAACTACAAATAAAGCATCCTAAGTATTGAAATAATCCAGATTAAAATAAACCACACTATATAACTAGCTTTGGATCAAACAGACCACCCTCAACTCCTTAATTCCTAAAATCATCTTACAACCACACTTTGTAATTTATGAAGAACAATCCCGAAACACATTCTACTGTCTTAAGAAAAACCACATGAAACTATCTTAATCTGTTGTCCTTTGCTTTGTTGTAAAGTCTGAGGTACTCTTAAATTCCATGACTCACGTCCAGCAGGGTAGCATTTGGGATTCAATGGTTTTTTCTCTTTTGTCTCATGGACACGAAGAACAAGGAGTTTCAGAGCACAGAAGTAATTGCTGTTGAAAGAGGGTCTGGTTTATTCGCTTGTTGTTTTTATGGTCCCTTTTGGGCAAAGGTTAATGGTCGAATTTTTCCTGAAGTCACTTAAATTTTTTATGGCTTAACATGGCGTTTAAATAACTGTCAGATCATAAGAACTGGACAACGAACAGTTTTATGTTTTTTTGTTCAATTGTGATGACTATTCTTAACCTCTTTCATTCCATTGAATAAAACCTTTGGGTTTTAAGGAATGAAAAATGCAATAAAAACTGTGTTTATCAATACGAAAAAACAATTTCAGCGAAGAAAAACCAGGAATCCGTACCAAAAAATGCGATTTATCAATGAAATTTTCTTGTTTGCAATCGGAAATAAATTTAAAAACAGTTTGCTGAAAATGCTTACATTATATCCTCCTGATAGACCCTATATCATCTAAAATTTGATCGACTCTGTATCATTTAAAACATGATGATTTTTGTATCATTGAGTTTTAGGTGATGCAGTGTCAATCAAGTTTTAGGTGATACAGAGTCTATCAGGGTAAACTTACTATGCTACGTCCAAAATCGTTAAATCGGTACATTTGATAATGTGTATATAATCCTATGAAATTTTTTTTGTACATTCAATATTTCCTTTTTGTTCATTTTAAGTCCAAATTAAGGCAATTTCATAGAATTACATAACTGGTGGAAACTTTAAAGGAATCAAAACATTTTATACAGAAAAACCAGAAAAATAAATGCTTTCATTTCAATTTTTCTTTTTAACTTTCTAGCTAGAAATATAAAACTCGAAACACAAGAAGTAATTTACTTCTAAAGAAGCACAGAGCATGGAGACTTTGAGTTAAATATGCTGGCAAAAGTTTCTTTGAAAGAACGTGCACAAATACCAAAATATCGAAAATTTATTTCTTGAATAGTTTCAACTCAGTGATAAGAGCGTCCCACAAAATGTAAAAGATACAAAAACACACTCTTTCAACCAAAGCATGAATCCAAAACGAGAAAGATTCCAATACTAGGAGTTCAAGGCTCCCCCTGACTCTGGGAATAAAATTATTACTTCTTCGAAGAATAAAATTCTGTGGACTTTTTATTTCATGTAGCATATGCAGAAGTTCACGAATTCAAATAAAGACATGTGCTGGATTATGAAGAAAGTAGCTCGCCATCTTGGTAACCTAGGCAACCATTGTTGTTCTGTTTCATATTGCAAGGGAGTTTAATGTCGTTCATATGCATACGCCTTAAAATTTGAGAAATATATAATATTACTCTTTTTTAGGCTTTATTTAAGTTCTTCGGTTTTTTAAAGAGGTGGAATGCTTCGTCACTTTTTATTCGGTTATGGGGAAAACAATTAATGATTATCAATGTTAAAAATTATAAACTACACACGTTAACTTACAATAATTTTATATAAAAAATATTTCTATACATAGGTATTTTTATATTTTGATTCAAACACAAAAGTGTCGTCAAGTGGGGTGTCTAAAGCCCTGGATGAAGCTAAGTTACTTTGCTACCCAGGGCTTTAGGGGTGTCCACTCGTCACTGGCCAGTATTATTTTTCTAAGTAAAACAACAAATCTCAATTTGAACCCTTTATGTATATCTATATAAACATTATAATAAATATGTTCAATTATTTCAAATCTTTAAAAACGTTATTGATCAAATTTTATCCATCGAATTAAGCCGTGCGTTTTAACTTCTCCCTTTTTTTCGCTATGTTGTTTCTGTGAAAATTAAAATATCCTTATTCCATTACTATGGAATGGTTGGTTTATCTCAAAAATTGAGTTTCGTGAGTCACTAAAAAGAGAAAGATGCTAACCCATTTTAAACCCAAATGTCAGGATTTTATAGCTCATAAAAACTTGCACAAGAAAAGAAACGACTAATTACAGAAAAAAATGCTTATACTCGCAATTTGAGTTTCTTTGACATTTATACGTCCGTATTCGCTCATAAAATTTTTTCAACTTAGCATAACGAAGAGTGTCTGTATATAGTATGTAGACACATTTTACTTCCCGTCTACTCGAACAATGAGAGATCTAATATAATAAAGTTAAGTGTGTGTATATATATATGTTTGTCTTTTATACAAATCCACAGTTTACTTCCGATCTGCACCAAACTTGGTATACCTACGTAAAAAAACTCAGAAAAAAACATAGGCTATGTTTCGAAAACTTTTAATGTCCCCTTGACCCTCTTTCGACCCTTTTTATGGTCATTTTTCTGAAATAGCTTTATTTCTATTCAAGAAGAGATCTGCTTACTCCATTGTTACAAAGAAAATTTAATGCTAAACAACAAGTTTTTAATAGAAACACTAGGTTCAAGTTTATTTAAAAATTATATTAATAATTTAAAAATCTATTTCAATGAAATTTAAAAGTTTTCAGTATAAAGTTAACGGCGCAAGTTTAGAACTGCTGATGGTTGGCGAGTTTTGGCAATTTGGCGCCATATTTAGAAGCCAACTAATTCATTTAACATTAGTTGGGGTTACTATATATTGATATTTATCGCTAAAAACTTGACGCATCAGCAGTTCTAAACTTGCGCCATTTTTTTATTTTAAAAAGCTTTATGAATTATCATGTTGTTAAAATAGTATCCATGGAAACGAGGATGTAAAATCAAAAGGTGATAATATTTTAGCTTTGAAGAAAGTTGGTTAACAAACCAAAAACTATTAAAACTCTCTTTCAACTAGAAAATATTTATTTTTTTCTTAAATTTGAAAATGGAATAAGCTTTAATTATTGAATAATTTCACTGAAAACGTATATCCTGAAAGAAATGATAAATTAGGGTATCTGATAAATTTTAAATAATTTTTAGAATATTTTTTCCATGCTGTAAATGTGGAAATCATTCAAAAGTTATATTGCGCTTGAGTACTGAAGGAATTTTAGTCCATCCGGGAACACCGGGATAAGAAAAATTACTAGGAACACCGGGATAGGAAAAGTTACCTGGAACACCGGAATATGAAAAGGACGCCTGGGATACCGGGATGATTGGTAAATGCTGATTATACAAAATTAGAAATGTATTTGGGAAAACTTAAAAATGAGGCGTTTGCTATCAAAACCAGCTTATTCCATTTTTGGAAATTTTACAGGAGAGACAAAAAACTTCTCACGTCCACAGTTCTGAAGCTAAATTTGTTTTTTAAATTTTTAATTGTAGGTATAACCACCTAGAATTTGATAAGTTTTTCATTTTCATTCCAGTTGCATTACCTTGGGCGTAATTACATTAATTAGGTTGGAATGAGCTGATTTTGATGCAAAAACACGATTTTTCATGCTTTTTTTTCAGTCTTTTTGTTTAATTAAGTTGTGTGAAATTGGTTTTTTCCAGTTTACCAGTTAATATTTGTGTCTTTACGAGTTTTAAATGAATGACATTCACTTAACTTTTTCAAATGATCTGAAATTTCACAGTTGAGATCATAGTTTTCACCCTTTAATCTAATTTTGGGTTGGAATGAGCTGGATTTGAGCTATATCCTTTCGCCAGATTATGAAGGACTCTTAATTTTCAAAACATGCAAAAAAGGGGATTTCAACAAAATATGGGATGAGCTGGTTTTGATAGCAAACGGAATAAATAATAAATTTATACTCTTCAGTCGTGCAAGGCCGGGCATATCAGCTAGTAATCTAATATAATAAAATTGAATGTGTATGTGTGTGTGTGTGTCTTCTATACAAATCCACAGTTTTCTTCCGATCGGCACCAAACTTGGTATACATACGTAAAACAAACCCAGAAAAAACATAGGCTATGTTTCAAAGTTCTAGAACGACCCCTTGACCCTCTTTTAACCGAATTTATAGCCGAAAACGCTTATTTCTCCATTTCTCTACCAGAGCAGATCTGCTCGACTCACTATTGTTAACGAGATGAAAACCTTCAAAAATTAAATATTTTAACAGGAAAAACTCGATAATTGTCCATTTAAAAACTATATCAGATGTAAAAACACCAAATTAAATTCAAATAATTAATTTTGAAACGTTAGTTTCCCCTATTTTAAGATATTTTCCTTTAAAATTTAAATATTTATGGAAAAGTGTAAATTTTTTTTTCATGGAAAACGACTTAAAAATAAAACATTGTTTCAAATGAAGCGGTTCACTAGACTTTTCAATTTACTAGATCTTTTATCATTGTTTCAAATTTGTTATTTTAGTTCACTAGACTCATTAATTTACTAGGAAACATTGCCGAGAACACCGTGAAAAGAAAAATTACCTGGAACATCGGGATAGGAAAAAATACCGGGATTACCGGGAGATAAAAATAACCTCCAACATCGGGACAGGAAAATTATCGGGAACATCGGGATAGGAAAATTACCCGGGAAAAAGGAAAATTACCGGGAACACTGGGAAAGTGGAAAAATTACCGGAAACACCGGGATAGAGAAAAATTACCGGGAACACCGGGAAAGGGGAAAAATATCTGGAAAACCGGGAGAGAGAAAAATTACCGGGAACACCGGGATAGAAAAGATTTCCGGGAACCCCAGGATAGGAAAAATGACCGGGAACATCGGTATAGGATTAATTACCGGGAAAACCGGGATTTGAAAACCACTGAGAACACCGGGATAGGAAAGAGGTGCCTGGGATACCAGGTTAATATGTAATATATTGCTGATTTACATAATAATAAATGTATTTTAAGAAAACTCAAAATAAAAATACTTATACACTCCACCCGTGCAAGGCCGGGCATATCCGCTAGTTCAAAATAAAAAATGAACTTTCTTTTCTCTACACACTATTCTGAATACTTAGCATAATAAACTTCGCCCATCAGAAAAGTAAAAATTACAAAGTATTCTCTTTATCAGCCGATAGTTGGGTGCGCATTTTAAATACATACAAGCTTGGCGTTCTTTTTTCAAAGCTCTCGTGCCACTGTATTTTCTTCCAGCCGAAACTTCAATGCAGGCTTGTTTGTTATTATTTTTAATCTTTGTTGGGTTCTTTTCTAAAGATGTAATGGCAGCATAAGCAAAAAATTAATGAGAAATTTCAAAAAGATGGGGAAAAAATGTCGCCCTCTTTTTTTATCAGTTCGGTTGGGAAGAGAAATGGTTTCCCATTCTTCTAGACGTTTGGTTTTGAATTCTTTTGAAATATTTGGAAAATGAATTAAAATTTATATTCCCATTGAATAAAACCGCGAGGGTGCTGATGTTACACTTTTGCCGCGTATTAATTCATTCTTGCGTTCCCTAGGGTTCTTTTGTCATCTGCATTTGGGTGAGAAGCTCAGAGCGGCAGAGAACGTCGAACAAATAATAATTTTGTTTCGTTTACCATTTTTCTTTCCTAGCTTTCAATTTTGAAAAAAGGAAAACAGGCACCGTTATTTAAATAAGCATGGAAGGAAAAATTGTATAGTAGAGAAAAAGAAACTTTCGATAAACATTAATTAAATGATAATTAAGCTGGTTTAGGATTTTCAGTTCAATATTATTTCATTACATTAGTAAAAATATTGATTACATTTAAACATTTGAAAACTTGAATAAACGTTATAGTTTACACTTTTGTAATTTTACTTTTAAAACTGTTATAAACGAATTTATCTATAGCAAGAAGTATATTTCCTTCTTGTATAATCGGCTATAAATTCATTCCCCCCCTTTCTGTGCCGGTTCTTGTTCTTCTTAATGAGTGATATCGCCTCTGAAGGTTTGTAGCGCCATTTCAGATACACCCTGTATGCATGTATAGTATATCTAATCTATGTATATGTATGTGTATGTACATCTTTATATGTAACCTTTTGCAGCTTGCTTTGGCCTGAGCAAAATAAAACTTCTTCTTCTAAAAATTCTCCTGGACATTTATTCAAGTTTCTTTGATTTTAAAAGGATTTCAATAAAAATAAAGTATTAAATATAAAAGCTGTTTAACTTTACAACAACAAATTACACAGAATTTTGACTTATAAAATATCCAAGATGGTAATTTAAAAAAATTATTATTTTTTAATACCATGACGATCATTTTTTTGAAAACAAGGCCTATTGTTTAAAAAGCAATTCTTAAATGATATTTAATTAAGAATAAAACGTGATAACTTCCTTTGAAAAATACAATTTTTTATTTTCAATTTCACTAATAATTCTCGAAAATTCAATTTCGTCCGATAAATTTTTATAAACGCTTTTCATCATCAGAAATACAATTTCAAGGGAAAATATCTATGTAGAAGTGAGATGAATGTATAATGAATACTTTTTAGAATTTTTTTAGCTATCAAATTCGGGGTCTGTAGTAAAAGCCCTGTTTCTGTTTAACCTCTCTCCATCACCGCATACTTCTTAATACAATAAGATGATGGAAAATGGAATTTCAATTAAGCCTCAGAAAATATTTGAGCAATAATGATAACTGACTTTCCCCTCTAATAAGAAATGGTTCTTCGTATCTCTAGTGTTTCCGCCCACACTTCATTTTCATCCTTTAATAGCATAGCTCTGATGATCACTCACAAAGAAGTTTTCGCCCTCATTCAGCTTTCATTTTGTACCAAATGAAAACAGTTTTGCACTTGAACCAATTTGCTTAGAGAAGAATATTGTTTCGATGGAATTTAATTTTGAGAAGAGGAGATATTCGGTTTTTCTTCTGAGCAAAGGATTGGAATTGATGTCTTTTCTTTTAATGGTAGAAATCTTTATGAGCCTTCCACTGAATTATTTCTGTTTTTATATGCTTTGTATTCTAGGGTTAATTTTCTCTTTTATGATGAAAGATCAAAACTAACTTTGATTAAAATTATTCCAATGACAAACATATTTAAGTACGGATTTTAAACACCAATAATTGTAACGCAACAAAATTTGTCAAGTTTTATCGAACATTCAATTTAGGTTTTTAAATAGGTTTAATGGAACCGGGGATTTCAAATTTTAGAGCAATAAAAAAATTAAAAAATCAATCCTTTCAATATCTAGTGGTATTTTAAAAGTTGTTTGTTTAGTTTTTGCAATTGAAATAACTCTACATATTACCATTATATTATTATCTCTAGTCTTTGAAATACCATTTATCAGTAGAGATTTAAAAGTAAATTTTTAAATAATCTTTTTGCTTTTGTTTTGTTTTGACTTTAGACAACTGTAAGATGGATTCAATAATTTTATTTTGATATGCCTTCAGTTTAAAAAAAATTAAAGCTTCGATAATATACCGAGATCAGCAGCATTTTTAAGTTTTTCTGGGGTTATTCAATAGTAATTTTATTAGAATAATTGGAATTTGTTTACATTAACTTGGAAAATCTTACGTAAGAATGGGTTTGACCCCCCACCCCCCAAGTAAGGGTATGTAGAAATTTTTCCAACCCCCCTCCCCCTCGGGACCCTTACGTAATTAATGAATGGCCCCTAACTAGTTTATTTGTTCTAGTTTCTAATTCTAGTTTATTTGTTTTAATTCAATTCATTATTTTCTAAAAACTCAAAAAATTTGTTTGGAACATAATTGTATACTTCCTTCTACTATTTCCATACTGATTCAATGATTCAATTAAGATCACTAGTAAAAAGGTACTACGCCTTATGAAGTTTATGTTTCAAAAATTAATATGGCATAATAAAAATAGTTTAAATTTCCCATTTTCTTATCTAGGATTCTACATTGAAACCAACTTTAATTTTAAGTCACCCATAAATACCTTCCCCACCAAACCACACCAACAAATCTTGTTTCAACAAACCCAGGAAACTGGCTCAGGTATTGTTTTCCCCCTATTCACTCACACAGACACAACTAAATCCTTCCAAGCCCATAAAGAGAAACAGCCTGGAAACAGCCGTATTATCAACCATTCACGGCCCCGTGATTACGCGCCATTTGCAAAAGAACTCCACACGACATTTGACCGGAGAAGAAAAGAATATCTTTTTGATTCGGCCCTCCTCCCAGCAGTAAATGACCACCGAGCTGCAAACGATCTTTGCGGCGACCCGCAGTCTGGGGAGAACGGACGATGGGGAGGATTCGACCAAAACGAAACTAGTTCGGCAAGGGAAACAAAAGAGGGAGGAAGTAGGTCTGTCGTACAGTTTGTGTGGTAATGAACCTGGCGGTGAGGTAAATGCGCTGCTGTGTGGTTAATGGTTTTCGGTTGTGGTTTGGGGTCTGTGGAATTGAAAATGGTGGATAGAAATCTTGGGAAGACTTATATTTATCCAACTTATTGAGTGGAGTGTTGTATTTTTAAAAAAATCGTGTACTAAAAACACAGATAGGAGTATTTTAGATTGAATCATTAATAATAATAAGCGGCTTAGAGACTTAATTACAATTTAGAAGAAAAAGTTTACCAAAAAGGGATGAGGGCATGGCTTCTTGTACTTTTTTAAGCAACCAAAATTAATAATGCATAAAAAGTGTTTGGGGCCGGTCCAGAGGCTAGGTTTTGCACAACCTTTTGTCTGCGCAGTCGTAAGACGGAATGAAAACGGTGCCATAGATAACTGTGTATTTCGCACAGTTCTAGTGCCATCGTCATGGAGGAGGTACTACTCTGGTCAACTTTGGCATGCTGTCTTGTTAAGAAAAATAAAAGATTAGAACGCCGGGTACGTTCAAGGTGGTCGCGGAAGTGGCTTCTAAGAAGGCAGAACTTTTCCCATATTAGATTACTGCGTGAATTACGTACGTGATGAACCTAATCATAAGTCAGCGCCTTTTTATCCCTGTCACTATACTCCTTGGATTTGACACGCCAAATGCATGGGGAACTTTCGTAAATTTCAATAAATTCTGTGAGAAATTCCCGAGAACATTGCCGAAGATCAGCCATTGTCGCTCAAATTAACAAACCTATACAATACAATATACCAGTGGTTCCCAAAGTGGGTTCCACTAAAAAATTTAGGGGTTCCATGGGACAAACTTTATTTCATTAAAAAAACTAGAATGGTGTAAAAAATAAGAATGGACAGCGCCTCTCCCCTTGGACCCAAAAATGTTCTCAAAATGAGTTAAAAACTTACTTTTACCAGTCGAATTTCAAAATTATTTCTGGGGGAGGATTCCCAGACCCCCCACCGTATCACAAGTTGATCTTGCGCGATACTTTTTGGAAAATCCCCAACATTTTGACAATTTTTTGTCAAAAGATAAAGATTTGGTCTGGAAATTCTCCTCTTGGCCCCAAAAAACTTCCTAAAATGTGTTAAAACTCTACTTTTACAAGTCAAATTTCAAAATTTTTCTGGGGGAGGACCCCCATACCCTCCAGCGGGATCTTGCGTGATACTTTTAGAAAATCCCCAAGAATTTGATATTTTTGCCAAAAGGTAAAGGTGATTGTCTGGAAAAGTGCCCCCTGGACCCGTGCTGGATCCGCGCCTGGTTTCTTTTAATATCATATATTAAATTTTGAAAAGTCGTTGATTAAATAATATTCAGGGTTCCGCGATCACATTGGTAACAAATTCGGGGGTTCCATGACCAAAATAGTTTAGGAACCACTGCAATATACAAAGAAACTGAGGTAAGGCTGTGGGGAGCCTAGTGGTTAAGGCATCGGCCTTGGGATCGAAGGGTCCCGGGTTCGATTCCCGACACCGCTGAAGACCCATCGAGTATATGCGGAGTACGTGCTCGTTAAATCTGTGTGTTCGAAAGTCCTGAGGTCGGTCATGGCGCAGCTTACCTTGGGTCCAGGTGTCTGGAGACTATTTCCCTCCCCTTCAGATGCATGGCAAAATTGTGGAGGTGGCGATAGATAGTGGCAGCATCTATCATCGGCAGAAGTCGGACTCCTGCCATTTATGGGCCTCACTTTCTCAGGAGCCGCACCCCCTTTGCCTTGAATCCTTGTGGAGCTTGGGTATTCCAAGTGGCACACGACAACAACAACAACTGAGGTAAAAAATGAATCGAAAACGGAACTACCGTCCACACGCTCCGACTTGTCTGCACAGTTCATGGATATCTATGCAAAGTCTTCGCGCCGGTGTCAAAACTGCGCAATTTTCCCGTCCACAAGCAAAGTACAACTGCAACGTACAAGCAAAGTACAACTCACAGTACAACTGCAACGAGTTGAACTGTGCAGACAAAAGGAATATTGTTTAAAAAACTTGATTTTTAACTTTTGAAGGACACCGAAAATTTGCTGAATGTGTTTCTCTATGTGTTTCCTCATCATAAAGAATGCTGCCAATTTTCCAATGACACCTAACAAAAGAGGCGCATATAATAGGGGGACGGACCCCGCTTGATAAAAGCACGATTTCATTTAGAATAGATTAAAGCCAGTGCTGAGATTGGGGGACATTATCCCAACAAAAAATTCTGCTTCTGCGAAAAAAATTAAGGCGAGTCCTCTTTAAAAAAATCCAGCTACAACATTGGTTGAAATATTTGCATATATCTAATAGAAAACTACGCAGTTTTTATTCTATATAAGGAGCAAATTTTTATCCATCATCCACCGGCTAAAAATTTAGAAACGATCTCTTTGAAAATTTAAGTACAAAAGGTGAACAAACACCCTTTATGATATTAGCACACCTTTCAATTTGTATACATTCCCTTAAACCAACCATCTCCAGGTATGTTTTCTCGGATGTATGAATGCACGCAACGCGTGAGTCATCGCCGATGCACCTGTGCGTGCGTGTGTGTAGGTGTGCACCCCCCATGAGTGGTGCTGACTGCGACCTCTGGTGACCTTGCTCCTGGAATGCAGGGCTTTCATTCAGTTCATCTCATTTTTTCTTCTATTCCTTCATTGCAGCATGCTCATTTGGACTTCTTTTTTCTCCTCATCACTCGTGGCCCTTATCACGAATCTTTGTCCGGACAGAATGAAGAAAGCCGAGCTCTCGTTAATGAAGACGCTGTAATCTGCTCTCTGAATGCCTCTTTGAAACAAACTGGTGATTTATGCTCTTTTGAAGACCGCGAAGTCGTTTGAGACGAGGTCTTTTCGTAAGCCTTACTTTTGGACAAGGGTTGGGGAAAAAGAATAATGTAAATTATATTCTGTTTTTTTTGTTGAACTGGTATAGGGTCAAGATGGTTGATACTATACGTGTTTACTTTTTTGGTTAATTGTTTTGGTTTTAATGCAGTATGCGGCCTACTACATTATGGTTATAGTTGAATTTCGGTTAGGTATAGGTAAATGACGACACTAAAATTGATCAATAATCTTGTACTATTAGAAGCTCATTATCAAGCAACTAACAACTCTATATATCAACCAATTCCAGTGTCGTTATCTAAACCATATCCAACTAACAAAAAAGTGGTAAGCCGCATATATCGCTACATCAATAGCGTTATTATTTATTTGAAACTTCTGAAAAAAGGTTTTAACATTATGTCTTTAAATTTTAACAAATTGCGAAAGCAAATAAAATCTATAAAAAACGAGGAACAATCTTTTAGGGGTTGGCGAGCGTCAAGAAATAGGTAGACCCCTCTAGTTTTATTTGAAAAAGATTCATCCATTGAAAAAAATATATATGAAAAAATTAAACTTTTAAATGAAGTTACAGAAAAAAATAGATCCCAGTATTCTAAATAAACCCTTAATTTTCTAAGTCACGTTTTAGTCCAGGGTCAAATACAAAATAGTAATTCAGTTATCAACCCTCATTGAATATGATTAAGAGCTCATTAAATAATTCCACAAATAAAAGTCATTAGGCCACTAAGTCAAAGGAATCAGCAGTTAAAACTTCTGAGGGCACCTCTTGGGAAATCAAAGATCCCCTTCCCATTTTAATTAGCACTCATATCTGCTCACGGAAGTGAAGTGAACGTACGTTCGAAACTTTTCCTTCCAACAGTTTGGCAACATTCCATTCATTTCGCGCAAACGATCATGAGTTCACGAACATTGGAATGAGATTCTTCGGGAAGAGATATCAATAAACGTCGAATATTCTAAAATGCACTTAAGCCTGGGCCAGATAATTTTTAAAATCCGAAATGTGGAAGCTAGGGGCAAGATAAACGAACTTGGATCACGCATTCATTTATAATGGAGAAGAGATTGGCACATTTTTCTTCATTTTCATCATTTAGTCGTGGCACCATTTGTGTGCGTGTGAGAAGTTACTTCATTAATTCGCTTGTTACTAATGACGTGTTAATTGTAAAACTACCGAAATAGCGGTGGCTTAACTTATTTTGAAGCTCAATAACGTGTCCAAGGAACAGATGTTGCGGGAAGTTTCAAACTCTATTGTTTGAGTTAAGCACAGTTTAGTCGACAGACTCGTGTGTGATTAGTGTGTAACTTAAGCGTCATGATTTAATCCTTTGGAATTTCTCGTATAATTATAGTTAATATTTTAATGTAAATTACTAAAAAATATTGTACCTTACCTATGTTTATTCTTAACTATAACTAATTTTTTCTCAACTCAATTTCTGTCCTCAAAGATAATTAAAATTTATGTGAATTAATTTAAATTTATAAATTTGTTTAAGGTCATAGCCATTGGTTAAAATTATCTACTTAATATTAATATAGCTATTTACTTATAATTATTCAGCACATATAAAACACTTAATTACAAATCAAGTATTATTAATACTGATGCTTTTAGTCAAGTTATACAGAGTGTTTCAGACGTCCGTTTCGCAATTTTTATTTGGAACCAACGTGTCCTAGGGTGACGGAAGTAAGATCTACCCCTAGGTAAGTGAACCTGGAGAATTTATTGGGATGACTTACAGCGCTCCTAGCTGCGAAATAAAAAAGTTAAAAAAATTAATTTAAAACTAAAAGAGATAGAGAAAAACCTCAGTGATAGTTTTTTGCCAACGTTATGAAGAACTCACAGAAAAAATTTTCATGGAAATAACTTGAATATTTGCAGAGATATGAGCATGTGAAAATAGCACTTTTTCAGACCTCAAAAAAGAAAAAGTTTGCAAATTTGCAAGTTTTTTTTATTTTTCGATTACATTTTTCTTTTATTCAACTAAAAAATACAAAACTACACAATACAAATGAAAAAATTGCAAATTCGCAAACTTTTTCTTTTTTGATGTCTGAAAAAGTGCTATTTTCACATATATCTCCGCTAATCGCTAATATCTCCGCGAATATTTAAAAGTTATTTTCATGAAACTTTTTTCTGTGAGTTCTTCATAACGTTGGCAACAATAGGTTTGACAATAACCAAGACCCTCTATATACATGGCCACCCAACTCCAGACGATGACGTCAAACGTGAGTGAAAATTGCCATGTTAAGTCTATGGAGTGACGTCAAAGATGAGTGAAAGTTATGACGTTGCACGGCCGAGTTGGGAGGCCTTTATATAGAGGGTCTTGCAATAACACACTGAGGTTTTTTCTCTATCTCCTATAGTTTTAAAATTAATTTTTAAACTTTCTTATTTGGCCGCTAGGGTCGCTGTAAGTCATTTCAATGGATTCTCCAGCGTCACTTACTTAGGGGTAGACCTTACTTCCGTGACCCTAGGACACGTTGGTTGTGGTTCCAAATAAAAGCCGTGAAACGGACTTTTGAAGCACCCTGTATAAAAATTTTGAAATCCAATGTTGTAGTGAAGATTGTTAAGATAAGTAAAGCTTTAATTTTCACTAAAATGTTAGAAAAATTACTAAAATGTTTCTTAAAAGAAATTTTAGTATTTAAATAATAAACAAATAATAATCACGGTCCACATCTCTCTAGAAATTTAAGAACTAGTTTTTTGATGGAATAAATTTTGTAAGTTTATTATTTATTATCATCTATCTAAAAATGTAACTGCTCTTACCAGAAAAAATTCATATCAAGAAGTTCAGTTGATAATTCTTACACATTTTCATAAATCTATATTGCAAGAGCTCCATTCCTCCTCGTGTTTATTCATTAAAAACACATTAAAAATATCTTTTTTTTACCATTCGTGTCCCAAAATAACGTATGCTTTGATTTCAAAACAGATATTGTTGCCACGCAGAAAAAAAATGTAGCGTGTTTTTTTCTTTTTTTAAATATTCCGAAATATATTCCAATCTTCAAGCTAATTTTGAAAAGATTTCACTAAATTTAATTTCTTTTAATAACAATTATTATTGTCCTACTTTAAATATATTTTTTTAACTTTTACAAAACTTTATTGAGGAATAAAATATTTTTCAAAATTATAATTTAATTATTAATCATAACTAATACTTTATTTTAAATTATTTTACCTGTTGGAATTCTACATCACAGATAATAGAGATGAATATTTTTAGAATTAATTTTATACAACAGTTATTTTTATTTAAGCAAAATTTTATTATGATTCAAAATGTGTATTAATCCTAACTAGGGGAGTGTCTTTTTAATTAAAAAATTCATTTTTAAAAATGTATAAAAAGGATTAAATCTTAAAGGGGAGATAAATCTTTGTGAGATAAATAGACGAATTTTAAGAAATGAAGTTCAGTGTTTTAATCAATTTGTAGGTAGGTGGGTGGGGGAAGACCATAGGCCCAAGTTTTTATAGATGGTCTTGGGAGGGGTAGGTACTACTGGGTATTTATGTTAGTTAGACAAGTAGATTTTTATTACTTTTGAAAAACAGACCACATTTCCGAGAACACTAAAGGGTTCTGAATAAGATTCTTTTTACAATTTTGTGTACTCGTCAAAATTATACTAAGCTTGACCACAATATACCGTGAATAGGTAATCATTATTCACGAAATCATTATTCAGTCTAGAATAGATGGCTTCTTATGGTTGATTCTCCAATCATTTTATTACAATCCTAGAAGATACAGCAATAACAATAAAACCATAATTTCATTCCAGTACGATAACTCATCAATTCTGATATAAGGAGAGGAAGAGGGATGGTATAATGAAAAACAGAGTGTAATCTCGTCAGAACAATTAGATTGTTCTTTCGAATTTACCTTCAACAAAAGAACTGGGAGTGAACAGATTTCGGATGTTTGAAAAAGCCATTATCCTAAGATTATAAGAATCTTGGGCGCGGCTCGTAAAAGTTATGCTCATGTTTTCAGAAAGGTTTATGTTAGGACTTACGAATTTATCTGGTTCTGTGGAGATAGGTATTGTGTGGTTATTCTATAGTTTCTTGTGAATGGAAAATAATTTAAGAATAAAATATATGCGTATAATATCCTTGACCTGTGTATGAAGGGCATTTCCCCATCCTACTATGAATCAAAAACTTCTATGAAATAAAAAAATCTTTAAAATACATTTGTATTTTTTAAAGTAATATAAAGTAAATATCGGATAAACATATTAAATCAATTACTTAAAGAGTAACATTTTAATAAAAATTTTAATATTAAAAACTATAAATATTAAATCTGCAAAGACACTATTTCTCACAGAAAAAAGAACTTGGGTTGTATGTACCCAAGATTTTTAATCTAAGTATTATATAAAGTTCTCTGGAGAGAACTTAATATAATACTTAGATTAAATATCTTTACAATTGCATTTAGTAAATATTACTACAGATATATACCCAGTAGAGGAAGATGAGATATAGTACAATGAAACAATATTTTACTAATTTATTTTTTACACCTATACTTTTGCATGCACTAAAATTCTAAAAAAATTATGTTTTTAGATTAATTATATACTTTTTTCTTTATTATTAATAACATATTTTAAGAAATCACAGATCTACAATCTTCATTTCTGTATTAAAAATATTGGGATAAAAAATGAAACGCACAGTGATTTGTTCAAACAAAATTTACAATATTAGGAATAGTATTTAAGAGCAAAGACCAGACGGAAAATCTCCCTGCCATATTCTGATAGACATCTAAAGGATCAAATAATAAAACTACCGATGAAGACTTGTTAAAATTCGGAAAGGTAAAAAAATGTTCCTTTTTCTTTTGTTTCATATAGTAGTTAAAAACGTTTTAATGAATAAAAACCAGAACTTATGTAAAAAAGCAAAAACAGCCTTAACCTTTAAACTGGATATTTATTTAATCTCAAAAAATACGAAGTGTAAAATAAAATAATCCGAATCAACCTTTTTCGCTGCCATGGAGACACAGTTATAAAACTCCAATTCCGTCGTAACAAAAAGCATTCCTACCCCAGCAATTTTGTCTAACCTTAATTCTCCATCCAAGAGTCCTTGTTTGCTTCACGATTGGCCCAATTTAGCTACGTTTCTTCCAGGCGACATTTTTTTTATTCCTTTTATCGACGCAGGACATCTGTGGCTCCTTTTTAAATTGGACTGATATTGGTCCAGACGTCTTTCGTTGTTAAAATATTTGAAACGTTCCCTTTTCCGCGCACCGAATCTCGTTCCGAATCTGAGTTTATTAAATTGTTTTCTGAAGAACACGGTGCCCGCTATTTTGATTTTTTGGAGATTTCGTGATGTTCTGCATCATTATTATGGGAGCGATTCGTGAGGGAAGCGGTAGTTCAAATAGCGATCAATCAACGCAGTTTGCTCAAGGAGGAATTATCTGGTTCGAGAACTTTTTTAAAGTCGGAATTTAAAACAAACTACTAGCCTGGATTCATGTTTTATTCCACATAAAATTTTGAATATAAAAATTAAAGCACGTTGCAAACATCATAAGATAAAGAAGAATTATTTTAAAAACATCATATTTTAAGTTAGTAAAACTCATTGCTGCACAAATAAAAAACTGTGTACATTTTTAGTTACTACATTTAGTTACAATTATTTTGCCGTACATTTTAAACTATTATATTAGTTTAATTAAACCGCTATTTAGGATTAGTTTAAGCTATAAAAAGGATATTCATGTTAGAAAGTCGTATTATTGATATAAAAAACTTTTAAATACTACCAGATTCTAGATCCGGTCAAAATATGATATATTTCTCGAATATTAGGGAAGATCTTTAAAAAATATCTGCCAATTATTTGAAAAACAAAATATTTTTTTAATTCGGTTTGATTACGTTACCCCTGGTCCCGTAAAACATCAACAAGCTGTCAACAACAACAATGCAAATTTGGCAATATTTGGGTTCCAAAATATTTTGGCAATTTTTAACGGGACAGGTAACGGAATTGTATCATTAATTGACCAAATTTAAATTAGCCAGTTGTTTCATTTAGGATGTTATTAGTATTACCATTGTTCAAAATAATTTAAAATAATTTGAATTAGTTTTTTTATACAATTCCAATAATTCTGTTTGGGATATTTTGTCCAATTCGCTATTCTGAACTCGAATAATCCAAACAAAACACCCTCTAGGGCAGGGGTTCTCAAACTTTTTAACATCGCGACCCACTTTTGAGAAACAAAATCTAACGCGACCCACCGACTTCAGTTATTTATAATTAACTGAACTGAGATAATTATCTCATGCCCCCTCCCCACAGAATTTTAACTTCTCTGACTGGGGGTGTTCACCAACTATTTAGTTACAAGGGTATGAAATAGTTTAATTGTGGTCTAACAATGATTCCTACAGTAGAAAGGGGGGTCTGGGGGTCCTCCCCCAGAGAAAATTTTAAAATTTGACCCTTAAAAACATGGTTTTAACTTGTTTTTTAGCAACATGGGATAAATTACATCAGTTGCATCATTTCCCAAGAAAATTCTTAAAATTTGCATTGACCCCCCCAGTGTGGATGGGGAGAAACACTAAATATTTTTTTCAAATCTTATTTGAATAACCGACTAGATTTGCATTATCGTCACATTAAAGTGACACACATAGTACGTATTTACATTAATTGCCTTTTCCGTTCCACTCCAAGTAGTGTAGTTATTCCTCAAATTTTTATTCTTTTTACTATAGTATGGTAATTTGATAATTTCAAAAGTTCAACTAATAGTTTGATAATTCAAAAGTCAATAACACCGTTGGTGAAAAATTAAAAATCTTCTCGCGACCCACCAAAAACTGACTGGCGACCCACCAAAAACTGACTGGCGACCCACCAGTGGGTCGCGACCCACAGTTTGAGAAACTCTGCTCTAGGGATGTATGGTTAAAAGGAAATTACATGTGAAATTTTCCATTTTTCGAAGGAAATGAAAATCGAGATTCACGAAGGTGCATTGCGCTAGAAAGACAGGTGTGAGTTTTATTAATATCCTTTGCACATTACACTTTGAAAATGAAAATGTACACAGAAAATGTAAAGAACTCACACATCGTTTCCAGAAAGTAATTTCCTAGAGAGAAGACCCCTTTCATTTCGGGGGAACATCGAGAAAAAAAACGTTTTAGGAATAGTACTGGTTTTATCCACTATCATTTTAAAAAGATTTGTTTCCCCTACGGAATACTACTCAAAATTCTTAGGAGTAGATCGGGAATGGAAAAATAAGAATTTTCCTGTTGATACGCGTTATGCCCGTTTTTTTTTCACTTTTCTAATCGATTTGAGAAACTTGTTTGTTTCTTCGCCATTTTATTTCATCATTTAATTTGCCGATTCGAATTACGCTTGGGAGGGAAGTTTTGACAATGTGCAAACATGAATCAAGAAATTCTGTACATAGAGCTCTCTGATGCTTCTATTTTTTTTCTTTTGGGACTGCAAACACGGTTTTGAAAGATGCACCCCGAAAGGAAGAACACTTTTTATATAAGAGAGAAAACGTTCGGAAGTTGCATTAGATTCCATTATAAATTTATAGATGGTGGAAGAAAAAACGAACTACTACCAGGAATACAAATACACTCTGCAAATTGAGGTTCACAATATGTGGAAAAACGAAATGAAAAATAAATCGAAATTTCAATTAAAATGAAGTGCTTAATGATAAACTCTGTTTGATAAAATTCCACTTCTAAAATGAATCTAAAACAAATTCTGGCATCTATTTGCTCGTTTGAAAGAAATTTCAAGACTGTAATTACCCACCCATACTTTATTTAAAGAAGACTGAAAGAGATTACGCGTGTAAATTGAAAATTAATTTTTGGGAGAGGCGAATTTTTTATCCTTTTTTTCAAGAATAATGGTTGAACCTATTGTTAAATGTAAAAAAGTTTTATCACCTAAATCGCTTCTGACACTGCTTTTTTTCTTCGGTTATTTTTCATTCTTATGTTGAATTTCAGATCTATCTTACTTATTATACAGGGTGTCCCATAAATAATGGGTCACACTTCTAGGGGGGATAGAAGACACCTAGACGAGTCAGAATCACATAGAATTCGGGGGTCCCAGACCAAATCCCAGGGAGTTAAAAATGGAGCGACACCCCAAAAAATTATTGAAAAATTCAATTTGTAGAAGAACTGCTATTGGTAGAAATTTAATTATGGTCTCAAAAATTGTGGTTTAATATGATCGTTAAAATTATCTCAAAAGTCTTCACCTTAAAAATTTTTTTATTATGAAAAAAGTTAAAAAACCTCAAAAAAATTTAAAATTCTGCCCAAACCTCATTTTGTATTTCGAAATAATCTCTTTTGATTTTTTATCTGAAAGATCATAGTTGTAAACCCTTAAGTCCAAAGTTTCACGTAAAAACCATCAATATTAAACGCTTGAGATCCTGTTAAAGTTCGCTTTTTGCGTGCGCAAACTGGTTTCCTATAGCCGTTTCCAAAACGACAGTCTGCGGACGAAAAAAACGGACTTATACCGTGCTCCAACAGGATCTCAAGCATTGAATATTGATGGTTTTTACGTGACACTTTGGACTTAAGGGTTAACAGCTATGATCTTTCAGATTATAAAATCAAAAGAAAGGATTTCGAAATACAAAATGAGGTTTAGGCAGAATTTTCACATTTTTTTGTGGTTTTTAACTTTTTTCATAAAAAAAAGTTTTTAATTAAAAATCACCTTAATTTTAACTTTAAAAATTCACTTAATTTTCAATTCACTTAATTAAAAATTCACTTTCACTTAATTTTAAATTCACTTAATTAAAAATTCACTTTCACTTAATTTTAACTTCACCTTAAATTTAATTTTAAAAACTTAAGGTGAAGACTTTTGGGATAATTTTAAAGATCATATATTAAATCACAATTTTTGAGACCATAATTAAATTTTTACCAATAGCAGTTCTTCTACAAATTGAATTTTTCAATAATTTTTTTAGGGTGTCGCCCCCCTTTTTAACTCCCTGGGATTTGGTCTGGGCCCCCCGAATCCTATGTGATTCTGACTCGTCTAGGTGTCTACTGTCCCCCCTAGAAGTGACCCACTATTTATGGACACCCTGTATAACATCGATAAAATATCATATAGTATAGGCATCGATTATATCTTACTTATAATGAATGTTTTTCTAAAAAAACTGAATATACCTATAATCCTGCGAACTCTGTTATAAGTCATTAGTTTAGTAACCATTATTATTCAGAAAGAATCAGTACCTATTTGAAATTAGCCAAAATAAAAGTGACATGAAGTTATAAATAGTTAAAATATTTCTGGGAAGGTTTGAATGAACTATAACTTGAGTTTAAAGTTCATTGGAATAATGCTTCTGAAAGAGAACCAATAGGTTAATGTTAATGGATTAAAATGAATTCCAGATCCGGAATTCTTGATTCGGCTCATATGTATTCCTCCATGAATCAGATTCATCACGTCTTTGTCCCAATTATCACAGTACATTCTGATAAAATCAAAGTCTATTGTCACCGGTTTAGTGGCACCAGCTGTCAATTGCAGGTGAAATGCTGAGTTTGACCAGTCCCTCTTTAGAATAGAAATTATGCAGTGACACTACTGAATCGGAATTCCGGGACACTGTTCTTCCGGCCAATTGGTCATACTAAGTAGTATTGATGGGTTATACAGATACGGTTCTGACTTATAGGTTAGAAAATCTATTCGAACATAGAATCAGTCGGTTTTTTTTCTCAACTATTGAAATTGGATTTTGTTGCAAGTTCATTTCATAAAAGTAGATTACTTTTACTCAATTTTAACTTATTTTCTTCCGGATTTAGAAAATAATCTAGGTTTCTTTCTTTATTCCTTTTGAAGAATGAATAAATTAATAACATTTATTTATCATAATTGGACCAAAAAAATTTAAAAAAAGTACCGTCACCGCCGCCGCCGCTATTTCAGAAAATTTATTTTTCAACTCTTTGAACTCTCACAGTGCAAAAACTACTTGATAGAAATTTATGAAATTTGGAGAGTTTCTCTAGAGGATTGTTTGGAGCACATTTTAGAACAAAAAGCTATTTGATGTGATAGTTAGTTCTGGGGTATTATTAAGGTCAAAGTTGAAGTTTTTGTTTTTTCGCTGCGTAATCCAGTTTAGCGAAATCTATTAGCAGCAGAACTATGGTTTTTTGCCGCCTAATACTCTGAAGTAAGAAGATGTGCTCTACGTCGCCCCCTTTTTAAAATTTCGAATTTGGTTTAGAGTAATTAGTTTTTAAATTATCGAAATTTTGATTGAGTGGGTTCTGCTGGATTGTTGAGATGAAACAATCGAGCTCTGCTCGCTAAGATTGCGAAGCAATATGAAAAGAGCTGCGAAGCAGTTCCGGGTTTGGTGAGCGATAGCGAGCAGGGGGCATAGACTCCTAGTGTTTGAAAAAAATATTCCAAATATCAAAAAATAATAACTAAATTCCATGAAAAAAATTTAAGAGAGCTATGTTGTTAAACATTAATAATTGTTTCTGGTTATCAGGTCAATCACCCAAGGAAACTACTTCTTCGAATATAATTATCATTTATTACCCATATGGCATTACATTTTAATGCATTAATCTCCCAAGCACTCTCTTCCGCTTTTTTGTCTCAGGGACAATACAACTCAAACTAATCATCCTAAACGAACGTCAATCTCTACACCTATACCACCTGCATACAGATCCCATGACATAGAAGATTTCTAATTGAAAGAGAAGACCATCATTCTTACAGATTCCATTCTCAAAGCTTGAATATCACTAACTCTTTATCAAATGATTATTTTGGATTTCTAAAGAAAAAAGACGTTATGGAATATGTTTATCGGTGATTCGACCACTGAGGATTTGCAACAACCTACCTAGTGATGTAAATTATCAATACTTTTGGATGTAAAACATAAAACTATATAGCCATTTTTATAGACCAAGGTTTTCAAATATTTGTTAAAGATACTTAAAAGTAGCCTCGACACCCAAAGTTTCGATTCTTCCCATCACCAATAAAAACACTCGCAATAGCAACTTAGGAAAATAATTTTTAAAGGTTGACTTAGGTATCGTTTGGTATGATAATAAGAAAAAGGGATTTTGAATATGAGGGGCTATGCTTATAATATCAATAAGTCGAGTAGTGGTTGTATCTCATTTGGAAATAATGGCATTCCTATGACGACTCTTGGGTTGTCGGATACATGTGTATCATGTTTGGGTAATCTAAATCATTTCCAGGAACACGTTTTCCAGAATTTCAACACATACTTGTATTCATTATAAAAGTATTTGAGGAAGAAAACCTTAAAATTCAATAACCCATGAGTATGACTCATGAAGAAACTCTCCTATTGTTCTTCTAGTGTTCCAATTTCCTCAAACTGCCACTTCGTTATCTTGCTAAATACATATTTTGGCACGAGAAATGATTAATACCTCAAAATGACTGATGATTAGGCAATTATTTACATTTTCCCGCTTGTATACTGTACACAATAGAGACATTTACTGTCCCAATGCATTATTTTTTATTGTGAAGCTCTACCATGAATCTACCGGGTTGCTTTCTTTATTATAACGTCTAGAATGGAATCCTTACGTTTCTGTTGGAAGGTCGAAAACCTTTGTTATTAGCATTTTGAAAGCAAAAATCTTTTATTGGACTTCCTTAAATTCAATTAAATGGGTTCGACAACCTTTCGCCAATTTCTTCTAAAAGTATGGTTCCAAAAGTAATAGAATGACAATGGTCTTGGGAAATATTTGGAAATATGTAAGGGATATTTTTCTGCTAAAAATGGAGTTATTAAGAATAATTTATGAAACACCTTTCACCTGACCAGTACTAGTTCCTTATTCGAAATAAGAAAATCAAACAGTTTTATTGGGAAAAGTTCGATTTTTGATAAGAACTTCAACTCCCTATGTTTGTTTTAAGATGATAAAAAAATTAAAATATTGTGGAGACTGTTGCAGCCTTATGAACTGTTTATTTTTTATAAGAATTTACTATATTAGAATATTGATATAAAACATTGAAAATATTCGATGTTTTATAAATATGTTTCATGAAGTTTTCTAGTGTATTCGATGTTTTCATCAAGATTAGATGACCCTGCTTAAAAAAAAGAATTAGCTCAATGAGAAATGTCAAATTCAATGACTTAACAACTTTTTGATAAATTAACATGTAGTTGAAAATTGCAATTCAATAAAGGTTTTCCTTTTTTTTACTAAACATGGTGGTTTTTGAGAATATTAAGAAATCTCTCCGAAATTGAATTACAAGAATACTAGCAAACATACCAAATTTATGTGTAAAGTTGGAACTGTTTTGAAAACTTAAAAAATTTAATTTATCGCTTCTATTCCATTGTGAATATTTAAAATTAAAATCCATTTATTAAAAACAAAAAAAAAATATTCCCTCCATTTTTATCAAATGATAAATCGACATAAAATAAACAGCTACAAAAAATCTAATTTGATAAAGGTCTATTCTACAAAAGTTCTAGTAAATTACTGTCTGGAGGAAAGCTTAAATTTTTGACCATAAATTTGAAGGAAACGATGTAACATACTAAATTCCAAGCTGAAACATATTTCTCCAATTCTGATTCAATAATCTACATAAGAGAGCCTTGACACTATTACACTATTAGGACTAATATGTTTGAATAGATACCAAAAGCATCGGTTAATATGAAATTCCTCTTCGGGTTTCTCATCTTAATCCCGTCGTTAGACTCAATCCGATTGTTAAAGCAGTATTGGGATTGACTGAACAGCTTTATAGGTAGTATCAGGTGCAGGTTGTAATATACAACAGAGATGGAAAGTCCTTGGCCTCATAGAATTTTCCATCAATTTTAAAAGTTTATTTATCCATTTAATACATATACAGTAGAGCCCCGATTATCCGCGCAATTGGGTGGCAAGGGTACCGCGGATAGCGAAAATCGCGGATAACCCGAAAAAAGACTAAAAATGAGGTGAAAACACGAAAAAAATATTTCAGCATAAAAACCATGTTTATTGTACAAAAAACATGATGTGTAAAACTTTTAAAATATGCACAGTACAGCAGAAACCTTTGCTCTACATCTAAAATCTCTCTAATCTCATCTAAAATTTGCTCTCATCTTTAAAAAATTTGTTTCGGGGCACTCGCGGATAATCGGGGTTCTACTGTACATAAGAGATGCACACTGCATCGAAGAAATCAGTCCAAAATAATACTTTGGATTTTACTACAATGGGCAATTCCAGTATTTTTTTATTCGATAGAGGTAACCAAAAGAGAGGACTATACGCACAATTTTTTTTAATTACGATGATTATTTATTTTTAAATTTAATTTCAAAGTTATACTTTGAAAAAGGGGCGCGAAAACATCAAATGTCAAAATGTGGCGTACTATAATCCTAAACAATGATTTAAATTAAATTAAACAATGGTTCATATTTTCAAACGCAAATTTTGATAATATTTTTGTTAATGACAATAACTAATTTAAAAAAAATTCAATATCAAAAATAAACGCCAAATGTATCTCTACTCTATAAATCCCTAAATCCTCTTTGAAAAAAAAACAACATTCACATTACATTCACTTAATGCACTACCAAATGCTTCTCAAAAGGAACAACCATCAAAACCCTTACTCAACACAAAAACATCCAGATGTTACGAATACTCCCAGAACTTATTTTTCCCACTCTTTCGATAGATCCACGTTTTGAAAGCACAGCGTGAAGAGTAGATTCCCTCGTAGCCAACTCACCACTCTAATCTTCCACAATCCGATTAGGAACTAGAAAGTGTAAGCGAACACATACTTACTCGGATGGGAATGGTAGTGTTTCGGAACGCCTCATTTAGTTCGACAGATTCTCTGCAGGAGATGGAATGCTCTTGAAAATTAATCTCCTGTGCACACGTGAGACCCTTTTGAAATGACTAGTTGTACCGGGCATGTGTTGTAAACTGAAAGCTGGTTTTTATAGGGGTTGGGAGTAGTAGGAGTTTCATAATTTACTAAGAGGAGAATTAGAAAGCGTGGTTACAATTTGTCAATTACGCTATTAAATTCGATAATTTATAAATATGTATTCAAGGATAACAGAATATTTTAAATAAAAATGTTAAACGTTTCGGAAAAATATTAGAAAACTAATCAAAATTGTTTTAGTTGTATGGTTTCTATGTTCGGAATCCTTCGTGTTTTAACTTTGTTCATTTGCTAGATATCTTGTGCTATTACGATACATAAAAACATCAAAATTTTTTACTGAAGTTAATTTAAAATGTCTTTAAAATTATAATGATAAAAAAATAATGATAATGATAAAAAATTACATTTAATGTGTATTTTGTGATTTTCAGTTTCGACGGTTTATATTTTTTAAAAATGCAAAAATCAACACTAAATTTATTCAAGCAGCACTTTTATGTGAGGTTATGATATTTTTTATGCTACGTACATACCTTTATGACTTGCAAAATAAAACGACATTTCATTTTTTAGTTAAAAAAATATCATTTTGTCTAAAACGTGCCAGTTATTGTTTTATATATTAAGTAAAAGTACATAAAACTAAGAAATTCTTCAACGTTTTCAAAGTTCTTTAAAAAGTAAAAATAACCACTGTAATAATAAATTAACATTTAGTAAGCCTTTAAAATTTTCCTGCTGATAGTTGTTTTTTCTTACTTAAACCACCATTTATACCAAAAGTTAAAATGAATTTTCATAGAAAACACAAGTTATCTTGAAACATAAAATCACAAAATATAAAAGTATAACGTAACTCAACATAAATTTAATAGAGTTATTTCTCGTTGTAAATTTATATAAGATTTCTATAAACAAATTTTGAACGCTCTAAGATTTTTTTAACAAGGGGATGAAAAGAAACTAATACGTTAAAATAATTCTTATATAAACGAAACAAGGTACACTCATTCAAGTAATACCAAACTCTTAATACTATCTAGATTTATATGAAATTAAATACTATTTACAAATGGTACAATTGAAAAAGAAATACAATTGCATAATTATGATTACACTTACTGTAGCAATATAGTTCTCAACAAGTAATTCAAATGTGGATCTTAATTAAATAATAACGTTAGGTCTTTTACCACTTACAATTTAAATTCTTTTAATAAAAAGATAAAGCAGCCTTCTTAAATCTAGTTTTGGAGTATTAGATGAAACATCAAGAACATAGGAAAACTGTACCTGAAAGAAAAAGAAAAATATGTAAACATTATGAAAATAATAATTTGCACGAACAAAAAATTACATGTCATTCATTATGTGACTTAAGTTAATCTAGAGTTCATAAATTAACAAATTTTCTAAGTCAGCTTTTTTAACTCATTATCTTAATATGCAAGTTTCTCAAGCAAAATGGAAGAGATATTGATTCTGAGGGATATTGAGAATTAAAATATTTTAAAACCAATATTTTAATTGTTAAAGAGCAATTTATCAATGACCCCTTAAAAATATAAAAATACTAATTTTATATCTTTCATCTTTCTATTAGGTAGATTATAGAGCTTAGTGAAAAACATCTTAACATTTTGAATTGATTTTAAGTGCTTGCTTTCTAATTTGACCGAATATTTCCTTGTTATTTAGCTATTTCTATTCGTCTCAGTAGAAACTCAAAATAAAAATAATTTTTCAAAATATGGATACCTACTCAACAACATAGTTTTTACGAGTACTTTTCTACCATCACGATTTAGAAAACTGTATAACATGAAACCTCCCCAAATCTTGTAAGCATAGCTTCTCTTATCCAGCATATTAAAAGAAACAGTATTGGAGAATCACTGTTTGCTATTAATCACTGGTAAAGATAAAAAAAAACTGGCTCATTTAAATGAACTAATAGTTAAAAATTATTATGAGAATTATTGCCTTGGAATAGCCAAAGCCACAGAAAATATGTGCGAAAGGTTATTAGAACAAAAAAGTTCATTAACTATGCTTGACCTAACACAACCCATGACAGACCAACTTCCCGAAAACAAAACAAAGAAGAAAAAATGACATTCACAACTTCACACTTCTTAATTAGCCCAATGCCCATTCATCCCTTCCTCGCCCGCCTTGAACAAAAGAACGGCGGGGGGCCTTCCGAACACAATGCTGGGAATGTGACAGTTCGAGAGTTTCGTTCGAATCTTCAAGTTCGCCGACCGAACTGCAGTGACAAGGGCACAAAACGATAGAGCCGAACGAATGGGACATAAGTGATGTTATTGTTTGAACAAAATCGATAAGAGGCTTTATCTCGTGTTCGACAAGTTCTGACTATAGATTCGAAGACCGAGGTGGATTTTGCTGTTTCAATATTCTTATGTGATGATGTCGATAACGCCTGTTTGACCTGGATACTAAGACACGATAATGACCACCCACAGTATATGCTGTGAGATTTTAAGTGCATCAATGTTGTTATCGTTGGGTAAATATTTGTTGTGGGTGTGTAGAACATGGCAGGAAGATTCGTTAGGATAAATTGTCAGTTTGATGAGTGATGTAATCTCTCGTACGTTATTTCCTTTTCTCGATTCGATTGAATAAAAAATTTCAATTGATTGGAAAAAGTTTTGTTGAGAAAAAAATAAGTATAAATAAAATTTATAAAATGTTAAAACACAGTTTATATTCTAACAAAGGAAAATAAAACTTCTCCTTTTCGGCTATAAAATTAAATAGTAATTTAAAAGATACGGCTGATATATTGTCACATTTGTAAATTTTAGTAAAGTTTTTAAACTCCTTTTTTTACGAAATTTTAGTAATAAGGATTTTTAAAAGAGAATGAGAAAAGCATTCTAAAGTGAATGCCAAGAATTTTTCAATAAGTTTAAATTTATTAATTAAATAAAATATTTTTGAAACTGGAACCATTAACTTAATTTAAAACAACGCATTGCTGTTCTGAAATGTAAGTAATTTTAAGGACAGACGTTTGGGCAACAACATAATTTCATACAATTTATATCAGTTTATAATATTTCGTAAAACTTTTAAAACATTTTAAGAATAAACTACAAATTTTAGGGAATACGTTAATAGCATAGGTTTCGATTTGAGCACACAGCGCCATCTGGAGCATCAATGGAGAAATTCATAATATTGAGCAGAATTGATTCTTCTCTTTAAGGTGTAAAAATTATTTATATTATATAAGAGAATAAAATATAATTTATTTAACATTTTTAAGGAGTTTTATAAACATAAGGTCAATATTTAACTGAAAATTTCCGGTTTATATAAATGTTCGGGGAGGCTTTCTACTCAGTATGTTAGTAGATGGCAGCACGAAACAAATTAATACAACCCAATTTCAAAGATACCCCGAAGATCGAATAATGATCCGATAGCCGATAGTGATCTGAAAGCTGTTATGCATAAACTAAAGTTTAAGGAAAAAATTTTGCAAAAAAAACCGTACCTAATATTTAAGTAATATAAGTAAAACATGCATATATAATTCTAATAAAATCTGTAATTTCATTTAAAAGCTACATTTATCTCCAATTTTAAAAAGAATCTCATTAGTTCATTCTCATTCCAGAATTTTTTACCTAATTAAAAATCATCTTATATCTATGATTTATAGAAATTAAATTTTATAAGTAAAATATTCTTTTAATTTTTCATAAATACCTTAGACTTCTCATGAAAATTTTTGTTTCACATGAGGTTAAACGTTTTAAAAGAACTTTTGTTGTTTTGAAGTCCCTATGCCTTGAAATAGTTATTTATAATTAAACTAATCAGGGCTTTAAAAAGTATCTTGACCAAAATGAAATGAATACAAGGAATTTTGATATTAATGATAACCAATAATTTACAATGAAAATTTTTTTAAATGTTGTCAAAGAATATAAATAGTAAGTAATTAAAAATTAGGTTTATTTAAAAAGCCTTAGAACCGAAGAAAGCTTTAACCACCTTTCCTTTTATCTTTATTTAGGAAGAAGTATAATAGCATAAACAAAATCGCCAAATCACAAAATAAAAATATGTGTGTAACCCAGGCCAAAGATTATGAAAAACTGGAAAGCTCTATTTAAGCAAAATGAAAATATTTCAGTACTTTATAGGTATTTTTAATTATTCGATTTGCTTTCATTGCCGTTTTATTAAAGAGAAAAGGGATAAGTGCAATGAGAAAATAAAATTAAGTACTCAAGATCACTTCATTTTTTAATACAGAAAAAGACAGTAGGATTTATTATTGCTTGTAATCATTCATTCTTTGATAGATTTTAAAATTTTTAAGCGAATTCGGACAAAATATATCTAAAACTTACGGGAAAGGAGGGTAAGAGTACGCACAAAAATGATTTTGAGCTATAATATCGAGAACTTAAAAGCTAGAACTTTAAAAACTTGGCGAACGTAAGTTTACTGACTTACAAGTCAGACCTAAAAAAAGGTATTTGCTTAAATGAAAATATGTTAAAAATTAAAAAGAAAATGAAAAATTGAATGTGTACTTTTACCCGACGTGTTGGCTAAAATTAGTCCTGAAAAAGTCCCTAAAATCATCATAAAATGGCCCCTCCCCCTGCCTTCGTAATTGAAAGATTCATCCTTCATACCACCTCTCTTTCAGTACGATCCAAACAGGATTCATTCTTCTTGAAAAATCCATGAAAATCGCGGTGTTACTTTTCCATGATTTTACGAGAGCTAGTTTGGCTTTTTTAGGACTTTATAAGCTTTCAAAGGTTATAAGTTAAACACTTATTTATCAATTGCAGAACATAAATTTTATACTGTAAAGATAAAAATTGCTTTTAGACACCTATGTATTAATAATATTGTCCTTGAATCAACCCTTAAATTCACTTCAGTTAAATTCCAATGATGCCAAGTTGATCAGAGGAAGTATACCTCACATTGGTATTCACTTTGAAAGCAATCGATTGTTCTTTACTTAAAAAAACTTAAGATTCATTCACAGAAAAATTAGATGCTAACTCAAAGAAACCACATTTTACCTGATAAATAAAATATAGAATGGATTAAAATAATAACAGTCTTTTAGGATAGCTTATGATACATGTGTTCATGTGATCATACTTTCTCCTCCTTATACTGCTGCCAACAGGGGAAAAACCCTGTGTACTTTTACCCTCCTTTCCCCTACTATATATTTAGTTGCGTAAATTTACTTTTAGCCGATATAAGTTATACCATCAGAATACATTTATTTCGAGTTATAGATTATGATTATGGTATGCAGGGTGTTTCAAAATTGCGTGGCACGGCTTTTATTTGGAACCAGCGCCTCCTAGGGTCACGGAAGTAAGGTCTACCCCTAGGTAAGTGAGCCTAGAGAATGCACTGAAATGACTTACAGCGCCTAACTAAATTAATTTAAAACTAAAGGATATAGAGCAAAACCCTCAGTGATAGCATTGTTGCCAACGTCATGAAGAACTCACTGAAAAAAATTTGATCAAAATATCTTGAATATTCGCCGAGATATGATAGCATGTGAAAATAGCACTTTTTCAGGGGTCAAAAAAGAAAAAATTCGCATATTTGCAAATGTTTCAGTGTTATTTTGTAGTTTTGTGTTTTTTTAAGTTTAAAGAACACAAAATTTAATCAAAAAATCAAAAAAATTTGTCAATTTGCGAACTTTTTCTTTTTTGACCCCTGAAAAAGTGCTATTTTCACATGCTAATATCTCGGCGAATATTCAAGATATTTTCATGAATTTTTTTCAGTGAGTTCTTCATGACGTTGGCAACAATACTCTTACTGAGGTTTTTGCTCTTTTAGTTTTTTAATTCATTTTTTTAACTTTTTAATTTCGCCGCTACGGGCGCTGTAAGTCATTTCAGTGCATTTTCCAGGCTCACTTACCTAGGGGTAGACCTTACTTACATGACCCTAGGAGGCGTTGGTTCCAAATAAAAGCCGTGCAACGCAACCTTGAAACACCCTGTATTCTCGTTATTTAGGATTTTTTAATGTAAGACTATTTATCTACTAAAATTTAAATTTTGTACCTTTAGATGTAAAAATTTGTGTTTTAGTCAAATTAATATAATCATAAGCGACAATATCATGAGAAACAATGATTAAAGTACCTATTTTAGAGATAGATCGAACGACTCCATAGGATATAGTAATTTAAATTGGAGCCAAAAAAATCTACTAATTAGTTACTTTATAAAATTTAGGTTTCTGCAATTTTAAGTAATCTAATGTCGATTTAATTTATCTTCTAGCGCAACATTAGACCCCATGGTGTTATTCCAACGAACAAACATGGTTTATAAGTATGAAAAATAATTTCACACACAAGAGAAAACGTCACATTTTAACTAACCAATCTAATGACACTTATTGAATAACAAAAACTACTCAAACAGTTTCCAAGTCATTGAAGGCACTCTAATCTCTATTTAATAGCACTATAATTGATGACACAGTGTCTAGCCCGCCCACCTGCATTCGATCACAAAGAATGTCGCAACACAGACGGAAGTTTTCAACAACGGCCGCACCTCTCACAGCTCACTGCTCTGAAGAGCCTTTTCAATGGACATCAATGAAAAGGAAAACGAACAAAGTAGTATATATAAATCTGGGTAAACAATAAGCACAGGGTCGACTCAGTGAGTGAGGTAGGGTGAAATAGAAAGAAGTTTCCCTTGTGTTTACTCTGACATCACGAGTGGTGAATGTGTTTAAACCCCTTTTCATCGGTATCGTCAGTGCCCGGATGCTTCTGGAGAAGCTTCCGGAGTGAAAGAATAAAGGTGGGAGAAGTTATTTGTTTTGAGTTTTCTGGAGTGGTCAGTAAAATGGAGGTAGATCCCGGTATATGTGGGACTTAGGAGGTGTTCCTTTTCAATTTTTTTAGGGAATATTGTTGCCTGGGAGAGTGGGAAAAAGGCTAAGAACTAAAAGAAGAGCAAATACAGGCAATAAACTACAAGTAAAAAAGAGTAATACTAGTAGGAATAATAGCAAGAAAAGAATGAGGAGAATAAAGTAGAGAGGGAAAGAAAAGGAAAGTAAGTACGAGACCCCTCAGAAATACAATAGATGAAAATACTTATTTAATTTTTTTTATCAGTAGAAAAAGTTTTAGTGGCGTCAAATAATATAAAGTGTAATTTCATGGCAGTTGAAAAGTGTATTGTCCTTCAATGTGCTGAAAAGTTCTCTGATTTTATTGCAAAAAAGTTTTTAAAAGTTTTTGTTTACTCCCAAGATAACAAACTGGTTCCGCCCCTGTAAAGATCATGATTTTAAAACTACGTAATTTTACTCTCTAGTATTTGAGTTTAATCTTCTTTGATTTAAGTAATGTATTTATCTCTGAATAAAAAAATACAAGAAAAGAATGAGATATCTAAAAAATCAATCTTAATCAAATTAAATAGGCATCTAGCTGATGAAAAAAACTTCTTTAGATACTTGTTTTATGAAAGCCTATACATATACAAACCACCATTATATTCTTTGTTGAAAAACAAATTTTGTCATTGTTATTTTGTCACAACTTTGTTACTTCATCACATGTGTAGGAGAATGTTTAAAAAGCGTATGAGTTTTTGGTCAACCACAGTATATCTATACCGCAATTCATACGTAGGTCCACTTGTAACATTTCAAGATCAAGGCCTTCCTTGAAAGAAACTAACTTCATGTTCATTTTCAGAAGTGCACGATTTCGTTTATATATTTCACAGACCGTATCAAAGCGTTCACATATTGCATTCCTCTTCAAATTTTTACCGCTTTTCAGGATTCATGAGAGATTCCTGATAGGGAATAACTTCCCCCTTTGTGATGAAACATAATCACGATCCTTCCTTAAAATATTTTTTTTTAAAAGGGACGATTTTTTTAACTGAAGAATCTTGTTAACGTGGAAAATAAAAAAAATAAAACTTCTTTTGATACTTAGTAAACGTAAGAACGTTCAAATGGGGGTCAACCTGAGGTAACAAACCATGATTCCGTGACATAAAAGCACTTCTTAATACCTTCCAACTGTTAGAATAAAATTAAAGTATCCGATAATGAGAATAAGTTACATAGGATGAAATATGTTGCTTATGATTTAACGATATATTAGCGAAGATTCCTTATAATACATAACGTAACTGATTAGAATTTCCTAATCCCTTGTATTATACTGTAATATCCTATTTAGTTAAAGAAGGTTCATTATTACAAAACAAAATATTTTTCATCTCAATAATTTAGACTACCAATCCACCAAAACATACTATACCAAGACAGTTAAATTACTATTTACAGTTTTCCCCCTTATCTTTTCGCTTGGTAATTTAAAAATAAAATTAGTTTGCAAAGAAAAATATTTACTGATAGTGATTAGTATTTTCCATATTAAATTTAAGATTAACTCGGAATAATACAAGGTAATTTGACAACACTTGTACACGCATGGGACATGGTCTGGAATTTAACTTAACACAACTTAAATAAGTGCTTATTTTTTAAAAACCGGGACAAAGTTGCATCAATTCAAGGTAACTTTAAAAACTTAAAAAGAGGTAAATATTGTTTAGTTCATACGTATACTTTAAACGTGTTTGCATAACACTTACAAAAGATATGAACCCTTTCCATATCAATTTTTAATCGGATACTATATATAATATATATTTTTTGGTGTTCTAGGGAAATAAAAGTTAACGCAAAGTAACATCAGTTGACTGTGGTTAAGTTACATAAAAAAGACGAGAGAGTAGAATTAATAAGCATGATTTAAGTTTTTACAAAAAAATTATACAAAATTTACAAAAAAAATATACAGTATGCCAGAAAGTAAAATGGACTATATCCGTCTGACGTCACATTTTACCCATCATGTGACCTACTGAACTTGCAATTGGTTACGACCGAGATAGCTTGTAGTGAGATCTGATGATAGGGCGATATGATTTGATAGTGAGTTTGTTTTTCTCCATCACGTGATTAAATGGGCGTGGCATGAATATAGTCCATTGAACCAGATAAACAAATAAACCTAAAACCTCACCTCTCAATATGATAACTTTTAGATAGAACAACAGAGAGAAGTGGATGATAATCATTCTAATTCAAAAACCAAAAACACTAAAATTTTATAAGCGCCATAACAAACTATGCATATATCCGGGACTTATCTAGAATGAACGAAATGTGACAAGGCACATTATAAACTACATTCCTAGAAAGAAGTTATTTTGAAGTTTGAAGAGAGAATGCTGAAAAGAAAATTATTTTTTCCTGGTAGATATGCACTTTCTGAAAGATATATGTATTCTAGGTTCTTAAAGGTGGGGCGTAGAGGAACTTAACCATATGAAAATAGAGAGAAATTGTCTTATTTTATGAGTTGAATAACATCCGCTTCTGGAAAGCAATGGGCTTTGGTAGCTTCCAGAAATCTTAAGCGTACCATAAAAAAGATTTTTTTTATTACTATGGAGACACAATTGAAGTTTTTGAATAAGAGCATCATCCACTTCTGTCCGTTGGTTGCTTTTTTATCAAAAAGTGACCTCATTTTTAGGCGAAGTTTCTACTTCATTTGCTTATCTGGTTCGTTTTTACTTTCTGGTACTGAATAAACTTGGTAGGTTATCCAAAACTCTAATTAAATGAAAGGAAATGGAACACAATAAATATTAAAACGATTTAAACTTGTTTTAATGATTTTATATTTAAGTTATAATGAATTTTCCATTTTTTATTCTTTTAAATTCCTACTACTTCTTTATAAAGGTCGATAACAATAATAAACATGCATGCATGCGAAATATTATTTTCTGTAGGTATGGTCAAACTGAAAAACTACTATGTTTATTTAATGATAATGAGTTAATTAAAAGTAAAAAACTATTGGAGAAATACAATTAGTTTCAGAGGAACAATTAAATTATCTATATTAATAAATTCATGAAATTGTATTAGTAATGGCTATTAATAAAATAATACACCAATTGATTTGTAAATACAGGCTTATTGGAGGTAAAAAAATTGGTGATAGGGGAGAGTGTTGTACCTATGGACAAAAATCACGTTTGGATTTTTCTAAGACGGGTAAAATCACATTTTGACTATTTAAAGTGCCCAACTTATAGTCCTAACCTTTGTGAGTAGAGATATATTTTTTATTAGTCAAAATCTTGAAAATTGGATTTATAATCATCCTACTACTATTATAATTGTGAATGTTTGTCTGGATGTTTGTTACTCTTTCACGCAAAAACTACTGAATGGATTTTAATGAAATTCTACCATAATGTAGCTGATACATCAGAATAGGACATGGGCTATAATTTATAAAGAGAAAATCAGTCCTTCATTCTTTTTTTCCCGTTTTTCCTGATTTTTTTCACTTATTTTTCCGTGTTTGAAAACCTGTTTTACCAGTCATACAACGAGTTAAAAATAAAACATTGTTTCAAATGAGACAGATCACTAGACTTTTTCATTTACTAGATCTTTTAGTTTAGTTTTAAACACTGGTTTTAAATTTGTTAATTTGTTCACTAGACTTACTAATTTACCAGACTTTTTACTATGGTTACAAATTGGTTATTTTATAAAGGCACCAAGATATTAAACATTATCAGGAACATCGGGATTGTAAAAAGTGACAAGAACACCGGGATTGGAAAATTAGCGAGAACATCGGGATGGAAAAATTACCGGGTTATAAAAATTACCGAGAACACTGGGATAGGAAATTTACCATAAAGACACCCAGAATACCGGAATATAAAAATTACCGTAAACACTGAGATAGGAAAATTACCGGGAACGCCGGGATTAGAAAAATTACCGTGACCACCGGGATAAGATTACCGGGAACACACTGGGATAGGAAAGAGGCGCCTGGGATACCGGGATGATTTGTAATATTGCTAATTTACAAAATTATAAATGTATTTTAAGAAATATTTAAAAAATTAATTTATTCACCCCACCCGTGCAAGGCCGGGTATAACAGCTAGTTTATAATAACTTGGAAAAATTTGTGTCCAAAGGTACAACAACCTGTTGTACCTATGGACAGACCCAGTTGTACCTGTGGACACACTTAAAAAAGGAAGTTTTAGTTGAAAAAAGCTAAGAATGAACATTTTTATTGATGAATTACCTTTTAATAACCTATTTCAAGCCTTTTTAAAATTGAAAATAGATTTTTTAAAGTAATGTAGTTTTAGATCGTAAATGATCATTAAAACGAAGTTGAATGATAAAAGTCTTGATTTTTTACCAAAAACACAAAAATCACATGGTATATTCAGATCAGAATTTAAGGGAATAGTTTCATCAATCATGCTGATTGATCGGACAACTTCACTGATCCAAAAAAAACCAATTCGATCGACACTTAGTTGTGCAAGCATTTGGTGGTAATAACAATAATAATTTGGTGGTAAATCTTCTTCAGTGGAAATTTTAAGTTTTTTTAATCATCTAAATGCGATAGGGTGCTTAGGGTTTTACACCATATTTTACATTAAATTCCAAGTAGAATCATAAATTTTAAAAAGTAGTTTATATCACAAAATATTTGATTTTTCATCTAAAATTCACTTGAAAATAATCGCTGACAAATAGATTACCATTTAGAATTAATTTAACATTTATTAAAATGTATTCAGTTTAATGAAATGTTTACGCCTCCTTTCCCTGGTTTTAGATTCTGTCACTGGAGCGCTTCGGCAAGTTTCAGTTTCTGAATTTATTACCCACTTCCGGCGCGCTCTGTTGAATTGTTTCTCCTCTCGCTGCTTTTGAGTTTTGGTTTCCGTTCGTAAAAATTCGCTCTTCGTGCGTGTATGTCATGTCCATCGTGATGTCTTATTGTCTTTGTATCATCGTTAAGTTTGTAAATTAAAAGTAATTTAGAGCTATCGATGGAAGAATTATTTCATACTATTTGATACAGTCCAACATTTTGGTCCTAGCGACCCGGAGGAAGATTTAATAACCTATGGATATACTTCGTTTTTCGAACTTTCTTCGCTTTCGTTTTCCCCTTCGTTAGTGCTAGTGCCTTCATTTCGGAAAAGGAACTTTCTTCGTTATCGGAACATTCGTAAGTTTCGATTTTCATTGAACATTGTTTTCATCTTCAATCGGAAGAATTTTGTTGCTGTTTCGCTATGCCGGACACGAAGTCTGCGAACAAAACTGTCGTTACCACAGATCCCCCTGAGAAGGACAAAGACTTGGTTAAAACTCTAAATAGACAGCGCGGCGCGCTGAAGACGAAAATAACCAAAATCATCGAATTCGTAAAAGATGAAGAAATTTCTAAAGATGATCAGCTGGTCTTACAGATGAAGTTAGATAGCATCGAGCAAATAAAACAGAAGCTCGAAACTCTTCGCCTTGAATACTATAAGGCAGTGGATGATGCGGATCTTACTCTCATGGAGGAAACGTTTTCCTCCATGGAAAACGATATTGAAGAAGTAGAGGTAAGCCTCTTGCGTTTGAAAACCTCTATTGTTAAATTGCCTAGTATTAATGATAATGCTAATTTGAATAAGCAGAGCATGTCAATTAAACTACCAGAGATACCTTTGCCCAAGTTTTCGGGCCATTTCGAGGACTGGCATAATTTTAAAATGCAGTTTAATTCATTGATTGCAACAAACATCCAGCTCGAGGATTCTCAAAAATTATTTTACTTAAAGTCAGCGTTGCTCGGATCTGCTAAGCAAATCCAGACAACTGAGGATACCTTTGATTCTCTTTTCAAGGCTTTAGAGGAACGTTATGATAACAAAAGAGCATTAGTAAATTCTTATATAAGTGATATTTTAAATTTGGATAAAATATTTAATGAATCTGCTGTGGATTTGAGAGCAATGGTTGATAAGTTAATCAAAAATATTCGTGCTCTCAAGTCATTAGATTTGGAAATGAATAAATTAAGTGAAAACATTATTGTTAATATTGTGCTAACTAAAGTTGACAAAGAGACAAGAAAGCTCTTTGAACTGTCTGTTGAAGGTTCAGAATTGCCTCAATGGGACAATCTTATTGAATTTTTGAAAAAGAGATGTCAGTATTTGGAAAATTTGGGAAGTACTGGGAAATCTAAAGTTGTTAGCAAGGTAAAGAGTCTTCTTGTTGACTCAAATGGGAAATCTTGTATCATTTGTAAAAATGGTTCTCACCCTGTTCACAAATGTTTCCATTTTATAAAAGCTAGTGTTAGGGAGAGATTTAGCATAGTAAAAAGAAATAATCTATGTTTAAAGTGTTTTTCCCCCTCACATAAGGTTGGGCAGTGTAATGCTAAATATAATTGCAAAAATTGTGATAAACTCCACAACTCACTTTTACATATTTTCTCCAACCCTGAGTATACTAAAAGGAAAGATGAGGTTCTTGAATCATCTGGTTCTATAGTGAATACAGGGAATGTTAATGATAATAACATAGGAAACCAAGTGGAGCCCCATGAGTCAGTTTGTGCTAGTGCAAATTGTTTAGATAAACCTCAGGTTGTGCTTGCTACAGCTATTGCTTATGTTCGGGATGCTTATGGGAATAAACAACCCTTAAGGTTCTTATGTGACTCTGGGAGCATGATAAATGCTTTAAGTAAAGATGCAGTTAACTTGTTGCAAGTAAAAGAGCATAAGTTAGATATGACCACATATCAGGATTAAATAATGCTAAGATTCCTGTTAAATCTAAGGTTAGTGTAGAGGTTTCAAATTTTGCTAGTGATTTTGTGAGGGTCTCAGAGTTTGTTGTAGTCTCTAAGATAACTAGTATCACCCCTGCAAAACGTTTAGCCATAAATCTTCACGATTTCAGTCCAAATATTAAATTTGCTGATCCAGAATTCTTTAGGCCTGGGAAAGTAGATGGTTTAATTGGTGTGGAGCTGTTCTTTGATATGTTAAGAACTAGGAAAATTTATGTTAAGGATTCCCATTTGGTTTTGCAAGAAAGTGCATTTGGTTTTTTGGTTAGTGGTTCAACTTCTGTAAAGGGTACTAATCAGGAACTCTATTGTGGCTTTGTTCGCGAGTCAGTAAATTTGGATGATACCTTGAGGCAATTCTGGGAAATTGAGTCCACAGACGAGACTAAGGTTAATTTAAGTGATGAGGAAATGGAATGTGAAAAGCATTTCTTAGAAACACATTCTAGAATGCCGGATGGTAGGTACATTGTAAAAATGCCTTTGAAATCAGACATTGAATTAGGGGAATCAAAAACCATGGCATCTAAACAGTTAGGCTCTCTTAGTAAAAGGCTAGATCGTGATCCAACTATGCATTCCTTATATGCAGACTTTATTAGTGAATATGAAACCTTGGGACACATGGAGGAAATCTTTGAGGATCAGGAGCCAGGCAACTGTTATTATTTGCCCCATCACGGTGTCTACCGTCCAGAAAAGACTTCGACTAAATTGAGAGTCGTGTTTAATGGCTCTGCTGCAACTTCGAATGGTGTGTCGTGTCGTTGAATCAACTTCAAAAGTTGGGTAAAATACCTCAACAAGACTTGTTCTCCATCATGCTTCGTTTTCGTAAGCATCGGTATGCCTTTACTGCCGATGTATCCAAGATGTATAGACAGATCCTTATGCATCCATCGCAGAGGGACCTTCTTCGAATCTTGTGGAAGAACAGTGTTGATCAACCTATTCAGATTTATAGACTGAATACGGTCACCTATGGTACTGCGAGTGCCCCATACTTAGCTACTCGCACTCTTCACCAGCTGGCCCAAGATGAATCGCTTGGTTTCCCCCTTGCTGCATCAGTGACTTTGTCTGACTTTTACATCGATGATGTCCTGTCTGGTGAATCAACCTTGGATGGAGCTAAAATCCTCCAGCAACAATTGATCGAGTTGCTGGGTCGTGGAGGTATGGAACTTCACAAGTGGTGTGCCAACCACCCAGATTTGCTTCGTGTTTCCAACCACAACCAGGACTTGGAATTCAACTTTGCATCACAGCTAGAGACTACCCCAATGAATAAGACTCTTGGTGTGTTATGGAACACCCAGGCTGACTGCTTTAGCTTCAAGATCAACATGCCCATTCGTGACTCTTATAGTAAGCGAGATGTTTTGTCTCACATTTCGCGAATATTTGATCCCTTGGGATTGATTGGCCCTGTCATCTCTAGAGCAAAGATTTTTATGCAAAATCTGTGGCTGTCCAAGTTGAACTGGGATGAAGTACTCTCGGAATCCCTATCTACAGAGTGGAATAATTTCGTTTCCACGCTTCCTGAACTTGAGTCTCTTGAGATTCCAAGACTTGCTCTTCGTGAACCATGCATCATCATCCATGGTTTTGCAGACGCTTCGACTTCGGCTTATGGTGCGGTTGTTTATGCTCAATCCGTACCCACTTCTGGATCCCCTGCAGTGAGACTTTTGTGCAGTAAATCTCGTGTGGCGCCTATTAAGTGCCTCTCAGTTCCTCGACTTGAACTGTGTGCCTGTCTTCTACTCTCCAAACTATTGCGTAAAGTTCTACAAGCTCTTGACATTACCCCAAAGAACATTGTACTGTGGTCTGATTCGACTATAGTTCTTGCATGGCTGAGAAAATCTCCCCATGAACTAAAAACTTTTGTAGCCAACAGAGTAATGAAAATCCAAGAACTGACCAAGGACTTTGAGTGGAGGCATATAGGTTCTAGCCAAAACCCTGCTGACCTCGTTTCCAGAGGTCTTTTGCCAAACCAGATGAAGGACCAGGGTTTGTGGTGGTATGGTCCCACCTTTCTAACTCAATCCATTGCCTTTCAGGAATCTGATGTTCCAGACTATGTTAATAATCTTGATGACTTTAAGAGTGGGCTTAAAAAAACAGTGGAAATTAGTTTAACCTCTTGTATTGAAAATTCAGTGTTTTCTCATATAATTTCTATTAGTAATAATTATGCAAAACTAGTTAGAATTTTGAGTTTGGTTTACAGGTTTCTTGATAAATGTAAGAAAAAAGATGTAAGTTTAAATGGCCCTATAACAGCTGTTGAATTTGAAAGGGCACAAAATGCTTTGTTAAGATGGGTTCAACAAACTGAATTTAAGGTTGAATATAAATGTTTAAAAAAGGGTAAATCACTTCCAGGTAATAGTGTTTTGAAATCTTTAAATCCCTTTTGTGATAATAATGATGTTATAAGAGTGGGTGGACGTTTGCAAAATTCAAATGTTAACTTTGATAAAAAGCATCAAATAATATTGCCACCCAAGAGTAAAATTACTTGTTTAATTTTAGAAAATCTTCATAAAAGGTATCTTCATGTTGGTCCACAAACTCTGTTATATTATGCCAGACAACAATTTTGGCCAATTAATGGTAGAAATTTGGCTAGGAAAATTGTTCATGATTGTATTGTTTGTGTAAAGAACAAACCATTAGTTGTAGACCAATTGATGGGTAGTCCACCTTTTGAAAGAGTTAATGTCAGCTCTCCATTTTTTAACACAGGTGTTGACTATGCTGGACCCTTTTATATTAAATATAAAAACCAGAGAAAAGGTCCACTTCACAAGGTGTATGTTGCAATTTTCGTATGCATGGCTACTAAAGCCATACACATTGAATTGGTAAGTGATTTAACCTCAGAAGCTTTCATTGCAACATTAAAAAGGTTTTTTGCCAGACGTGGTAAATGTAATACTCTGTTCAGTGACAATTCTACAACTTTTGTTGGAGCCCACTTGGAGCTTAAGAAGCTCCACAAGTTAGTCTCAAACCCAGATGAAGGGTTGGGAGCCTTTTTGGCTACTGAAAATGTTAACTGGAAATTTATTCCTCCCAGGGCACCCAATTTTGGTGGCCTCTGGGAGGCAGGTGTAAAATCATTTAAGCACCATTTTAGAAGGGCTGTTGGTAACTCTAACTTTAATTATGAAGAGTTTTTAACGATAATCAATGAAATAGAAGGTATTCTTAATTCTAGACCTTTAACCCCTATGTCTTCTCACATTAATGATTTAGAAGCCCTTACTCCTGGACACTTTCTTATTGGCAGAGCACTTAACTCTGTAGCTACCCCAGAGGTAACTCGGGTACCTGACAATCGTCTCTCCAGATGGAAAAGGGTTGAGAAAGTGACTCAACTAATTTGGAAACGTTGGAGGTTGGATTATTTAAGCCATTTTCAGCAACGTCAGAAATGGCAATTCACAAAAAATAATGTCAAACCTAATGATATGGTTATACTTAAGGAAGACAACCTTCCAAAGGGTAAGTGGATTCTTGGTAGAATCACAGATGTAATTTTAGGTAAGGATGGCTGTGTTCGAGTTGTAAATGTACGTACAGCCTTTGGACTATATACCAGGTCAATATCCAAAATATGTGTTCTTCCTATAAGTACAGATAAATGTTAATTTTGTCTTGGTATAAGCTTTGTGTAACTATTATCTTAATGTTGGAATTGATGTTTATTTGTAGAGTTAACTTTTAGTTCATTGGACTATATAGTTCTTATTTGTATTTTTTCTTCGTCATTAATTTTGTATTTGGTTGAGCTTAATTATTGTAGCAGCTAATTGATTGTTTTTGATTAATTTACTTGTTGAATGTTGTGGAGAAACCATTCAACGGGGGCCGGGATGTTTACGCCTCCTTTCCCTGGTTTTAGATTCTGTCACTGGAGCGCTTCGGCAAGTTTCAGTTTCTGAATTTATTACCCACTTCCGGCGCGCTCTGTTGAATTGTTTCTCCTCTCGCTGCTTTTGAGTTTTGGTTTCCGTTCGTAAAAATTCGCTCTTCGTGCGTGTATGTCATGTCCATCGTGATGTCTTATTGTCTTTGTATCATCGTTAAGTTTGTAAATTAAAAGTAATTTAGAGCTATCGATGGAAGAATTATTTCATACTATTTGATACAGTCCAACATGAAACCTGATTCTAAAACGCCGATTAGCTACAGACACCCACAAGAACGTGTCCGTAGGTACAACACTCATGGTGTCCGAAGGTACAGCATCAGGTGTTTTTGCATTCAAAGTTCTATAAAAGAAAAAAGAATTGAGATCTGACGATTTCTAATATCAAAACTAAAAAGTCAAAATCTCGGGGATTCCCCCTATATATCCCATTTTATCATATCATAATCATAGAGGAAGAAAATAATTAATGTAGTGATGCACTAAAAAAAACTTTGAGCACCTAAAAACAGTATTTTTATTATAGAAAATTTAAATAATATTTTAAACAGCTGATTTCACGTTAGCAACTAGATAGCATCTGTTTACATTCAAAATCGACCACAAATTCAAATTTACATTTTTTCCCGAATTTTAAAATGAGGTGGCTGAAGGTACAACCGTCCGTAGGTACAACACTCTCCCCTATAATCTAGCGTTCAAAATGGGTTGACGATTTTTGAAGGGATAAATACAACGATTGACCAAACAAAGAAACTAAATAACTATCAAAAAATTTTTTATGTAATACACCTTGATAAAAAGTATTACATTCGGGTTTATTAGTTTTTCTAGAAATAATAGTGAATTTCTTGGGAAATAATACTTAGTTCATAGTAAATATTTTATATTAATTTCAAATTACTAAATTTCTTTAACTAAGTACAATGAAATGTTATTTTTATTGCTTTTTTTTTAAGATTATTATAGTCCTTTAGTTACTTTATTCCGTTCCTGCGTTAGCAGCTAATTTATGTTCCGTATTTCTATTTCTTATTACTATTGAACACAAATAGATATATTTTTTCACATGCATTTTTCTGATACAAAAAACATTGTGTGGCAAGTAGAAATGAAAATAATAATAACAGCTTATTTTACATAAATCATCGCAACATTTTATATCCCATGTTATTATGACAACCTTATTAGAATGACTTACACCTCGTTTAGAGTTCAACTCGTAATGCGTGTCAGTTATAATACTTGAACGGATATCCCCAAGTTTTCACATCCCGTAACCGCTTCCCATTCATTGTACCAATCGTTTTTCTCCGATAGCATCTTCGAAAAGCGTGAACTTTGAAAAAAAAAAGATTAAATGGAACTTGCGTAGGAACCCAACTATTTTTAAAACAGATATTTAACCTCGATCTCCAAAACAAAAATCATAGTAACTGAAACCACCTCAGCAACGAATTCATTTTCACCGCAAACAGTATTTTGCTTGTATAATCGACTCTTACAGAAATCTTAGGCCATCTTAGTCACGATGAGACTTTAGGAAGAAAGACTTGGGATGAAGTAAGATGGGAAATGTTCTTAGTCTTTTTCAGATTCGGTATGAAAAGAGTGGTCACGATATTTTGAAATCGTGAAGAATTAAGGAGGAATACCGTTTTTAGCAAGTTTTGGGTAGATTTTTATCAAAAATGCTTCTTTGATTCGTTGGGTTGTGTGGTCGTGCTTGACAAAAGAATGATATTGATAAGAGTATACTCTATAAAGCAGCATTTGTTTTTACGGGATTCTTTCTATTCTAAGCTTAAAATACTTGAATACCCTTAAAAGGGAAATTCAGATTTTATTTATTGCATACAGTTTCCTGTTGCAAGTAACATTGAATTGATAAATTGAAACTGTAGTACTGAGAACACATAAATATATTTATTACATGTATGAATATTACTTATTATTCAATTATTACTTATTATTATTTTAATGTTCAAGAATTATTTATTAAATGATATAAAATACCACTTTTAAATATTTTACATGTAAAGTATTTTAATAATTTCCCTAAAACAGATTTACTCAATATAAAACTAAATTTTTTTTCCTTTAAAGTATAAAAAATAGATCCTGTCCTATTTCATAACAATAATTTTAAGAAATAACTATTATTTTCAAATAAACACTTATTACTGTTCCAATATTGTGTTGTGTTATTAGAATATTAAAACACTACTTTTTATGTCGTCATGCAAATTATTATTAATTATTAACTTTATCAATTGATTCGATTATTTTTCAATTTTAGTGTGATGCAAAAATTAATTTTCAAAGAGTACTGAACAATCACATTTATGGAATGTTTTTATACAGATAAAGATGAGCATTCAAAGTAATATATTCTGACATAATTACCTTCCATACCGTATATCTCTTAAAGTCACACACAATTGAAGCTAAAAAAAAGCATGAAGTAACTTTTCTAAACATCTCAGAATAATACCAAGTCTGCTTTAAACAGAATGGGAAAAGTGAAACCGCATATCAATACTAGATAGACACATTCTCATGGTAAGCTCGGATAAAAGATGGGAAGAATAAATAATTTCCCCGTGGGAATGGAGTTGTTTAAAACTAAGTCACAAGTACAGTATTCAGTTACATAAAACACATAGAAGCCATCATTTTCTTTAAAACCTATCTACTTCACACTTCACTTACCATGCGAGACTATACAGAAGAAACCGTTTTAAACCTATGTTTGGTGGACAAAGCAGTTTTAAGTTAAGTAATCGTCGTTATATGCAATAAATAAAAGTTTATTGAATTTTTTTTAAAATAAAAAACATACTTTAAAAATAGTTCTGATTTTTTTTTCAATCAACTAGACTAGATAAAGTGATCTTCAGCAGGTCTTTCTCTAAACATTTACAAGAATTTCGTTCACAATTACCTATTTACTTAAACTCTATACAACTTCTTGATTTATATCATATTTCCAAAGAAGAAATGGTAACGCCATTGTTAGGATGAAAAAGTTGGGCTAAATATTATTAATTACAATTTTATTAATATTTTTTACCTTTTGAACCACCACAAAATTAATTAGGTTGAGTGTAATAAAACGAGAGAGGGGTACAATATCCCTTTTTTAGTAACTCTTTTTTAAGAAAATGATAACTTTTTGGTATATGGACTAGTAAATAAGCACGTTCATTACATTGTGTAAGTACGACAAATCACTACTTTCATAATTTTTAAAATAGTATTACCCTACTTTATAAAGGATGTACCATTTCAAATTTTAAAACGTTACATTTACCAACGTTAATAAAACCAACAGAAAAGAGAGTGTTCTTCCAACCAAAACCCAAACAGTTTTTCTTTCCAAAAGCGAATGAAAACAGAAAACCCGTGATTTTCGCCTTCTAAAAATGGCGCGAAAAATCGAGAAAAAAATTCTGGAAACAAGAATAATTTGAAAGCGACAATGGCAGCATGTTTGGAGATCGTCTCGCTTAACCAACCAAGCGCAAGCCTTTACTCCGTTCTCGTGTGCCCAGTCGTCCGGCGTGTCCATAAAACACATTTAGAGCATCGAAAATACTTCTGAAAAATGAACACTTCGCACGTTCTTGCGATGCTATCGATACTGCCAACGTTTTTGGAATACTAAGAAGGTGGATTTGGGAGAGACAGATTGTTTCAAGTTTTGAAGACTTGAAAATTAAGACTTGAAAGATGAAATACTTACCTCAAGGTGAATACAAAAGGAAACATTTTTTAAGATACATAAACTACAGAAACGTTTAATACTTTCAAATAATCATATATGTTTAGAACGAAAAGAAGAAATTAAAATACACTGAATTACATATACCATAGGAAAAAAGCTTCCCCAAGTAACCAGATTTACAAATATTCGAATTCAATAAATTTCTGTAAATTCTTAGAGATCAGTTTATTATTGCCAAACTTGAACATGAATTTGTGTAGCGAACTGGTTTAAAGAAAAATTAGTTTGTGTTTATTCCCTCTCTCTTTTCTCTCTACTCAGATTAAACAACATATCGAATTCGCAGAGTTTAAAGTTTGCTATTTACAAAATTTACATCATTTTTCTCAATACTGTTTTAAATATAGAATGCTACTCATCGTGAGTAAATTCAATAATAGAATTTTTACTACCCAATTACCCCAGTTTGCGAATAAGGTTACCTAAACATAAATACTCGATACTTAAATAAACTTGACCTAACTAAAACTATTTGAATACAAGGCTACATTTTTTACAGTGGAAGAAATACAGAAAGTCATGTAAACAGTTAAGCAAATTAGTTTTGGCTTTTTTTTCAGAAAAAAACAATCCCAACACATAAAGATTCGTATATTTTCCAACAAAGATCGCTTGCTTCGCACATGAAGTAAATTTATATTTACCACGTTACAAAAACACAGGATTCTCAGATTCTTATCAACTTACTTAAAGGAACACCTTCCAAAGTTCATTAACGGTTGTTATAATAACCTCACAGATAACAGAGGAGAGAAAAAGGCCTATTTTACCCCTTTCGTTTTACTCGTCCCGTGTATCAGATCATCTACATCTCCGTATCCTCTTCAGCTAATTAGTCTGATAGTTTTCTCACACGTTATATGGAACAGAGAGGATGAAATTATCTCACCTTCCAAGAGGCTACTGCTAATTCCCTGTCAAGGATGTAGTTATCGTCTTTTCATGTTTTTCATGTAATTAATGTGTGAAAATTATAATAAAAGATGGAATCTTGTATTATGAGAGGATGAGAAAGAAGCCCAAGGCTCAAAAAGGCGGGGGTAGAGTTACATACCAACCAACCTTATGTAACGAAAGTATACCTAGATGTTGCCAAGTTGGCACTGTTTAATTACCAATGAATATTTGACTTGTGTTTTGCTTAAACAACAGATTGGCTCAAAAATAGTACCAACTTGGCAACCGTTAAGGACTTTCTCAAAAGCTAACTCGTTTAAAAGGCGAGACAGCAGGTTTTTGTAAGAGGTTCTACTTTATTCCGATATATCTAACCTTGGAACCCAAAGGAGAGAAAATTTTCGTATCGACCTCCACAAAAAATATATTCCCGCATTTGCTTCTAACCCACTCTTACCAAGACATGTACAAATTCAAATTATTTTGTCTCGTTAAAACTTTAATTATAACTACTAATGCTTTCTTTGATAAGATTTAGAGACAAATAAAAATAATAATTTGGTGATGCTCTAATAAACAGGGTGCAATGCCGCTAGGGTAATAAAAGTTGATTTTGATAGGTTTCAACTAATTTAATTTAATGGTGATATTTTAGGCATAATAAAACGCATAGGCAATAAAAGGCATAATAAAATTTCATGTGCCATAAAATAATATTTCACTTTTAACACACTTAAAAATTACTTTCTAAACAACTTAAAAAATAAGAGGTAATAAAAGTCAAAATTTTAGAGTTTGTGGTTCTTAAGAAAAGATGGATGACAGGATGAAATAAATGCATCTCCCGAAAGAACTAAACGACTCAAGCCGAGGCTAATGTTTACAAACATAACACATCCTGAAGGAAACCTTAGCTTCGATTGTTATCCGTTTCTGACATAAAAAAACAATGACTTATCTCATTTACACGTTTCATTACTTTCTTTGCTTCACCTTGACCGTTCTGCGAGTGCAAGTCGAACAACGGCCACCAGTTTCACAGGCAGGCGTAATTTTCCCCACATCAAAACCGTTGTCTTCGTAATTTCCACTCCAATTTTACCCTTGATAGATTTTTTTCGGCCTTACTTAGTTAGCCGGATACCTTTTTATGTTGGAATGGTGGCCTAACACCTGGCAGTGGACCATGAGCAAAAAATTTTCGTTGTAGCAGAGTGTGATGCAGAGGTGTGGAGTTAATTTCCAGGTCTATGCAGAAAAATTAACCGATATTATTCTAATAGAATTAGAAAGGTTTTCTTTCAACAACAGGTGGTAAATGAAGATTTATATTTTATATTCTTGAAAAGGAACTGGGTTCTCTAATGGTTTCAATTCTTTTAAACTAAAATAAGTACCTTTTTCACGAAAAACCAGTTAGTTTACTAGTTAGACAGAATTTAAATTCTTTGTAATCAAATCCCTTTTTTAATAAGTCATTGTTTTCGAAACTATACTTCCAGGTATTAAGGATCGTTTGATTTAAAACTAATTTAACTAATTTATAATGGAAAGCAGTTTTTTCTGATTTTCTATATCATTGAATACTTTCGAGTACAATTTAAATATAGGTACCTAAAATTAAATAAACATCATAGAGTATAAAGCGAGAAAATTTTTGAATTTAATTTTTTAGAACTTTAAAACAACGATTGAAAGTAAGTGATAAACTTAAATATTTTATTCACACTTCTATTATTTTAAAATAAACTGTTATTCATTATTATTCTTTTTTATTTGCTTCCGATAATTAATTTAAAAAACTGGTTAATAAACACAAGACTATCGTCTTGCAAATGAAAATTGTTACAAAATTTGTCAAATGTAACCACTAAACCATACGTTATTTCAACCACCATTCTCAATGAGTTCTCAAAAACTCATTTGTTTGTCACTCTTTAGTTGGAATCTATTGATGTCTTCTTTTTTGAAGACTCGTACTCAAACAATTTTAAACTTCAAAACCCAACTAAAAAAGTTACCCATTCAATGATACAACTAGCTCACAAATATTATAACCTCAAACAGTTTAAACTCTTTTGATCAAAACTGTGAAAACGGATTCATAACATCAAGGACTACCGCAACCTCTTCAGAAGAATAATAATTTTAATGGAACCAATTCTCCTGAATGAGCATCACTCGAGTTTTCCACGAAATCTCATCCTAACATAACCGAGGAAATTCAAAACTCCTTTGTGGAAATGTTTCGAAAAGAGCAGAGACACAGAAAAGATCAAAGAACAGAACACGACGTCCTCATCGAGTCGAATCAATCGTCTCCCCATTGTTCTTGAAATGGGGAGAACAATGATGTTTCCGGTGATGATGCCAGTTTGATGATGACAAATTTTGGGGCGACATGCATTATGCATTACTATGCGTTTCTTCAATGGTTTGAATTATGGGTGTAATATTCTGAGGGATGGTAGGAGGCTCCCATCTATGATGTTGCTTTTTTTAGGAGATATTTTAAAATCTTTGAATACAAAAACTCGGAATCCGCTTTTATGAAGCTTTTTTTAAAGACAGTTGAACCTGTTTATAACAAGAACAACGAAATTTCGCTAAATCCGTGTCCTTGTAATTACCTCTTGGATGAATAAAAACCTTACTATTAATTTTTACTCTGGTACAAAAAGCTATTTTTCTTTTAAAATAACATTAATTTAAAAGTTAATTTACACAGAAGAGGGGTAGTGGACAAGTTATTTCGTATTTATCATAACAAGATTTTGCTTGTAGGTTTAATGCTGTATAAATTGTTACATACCAAGACGACCACATAATATTAATACGGTATAACCACTATAGTACACGAGTATTACTAAAACCATTATTTGCTCAAACAGTTCAAATCTACCCTAAAATAAATTTACACAGAAGAGGGGTATAAATGTGTAATTATTACTCGTTATAATTAGATTTTGCTAATGTTTTATGCTGCTTAAAACGTTACACCCCAAGACGAACAAACTTTTAATACGGTATAAGCACTACAGTACATGGTTATTACCCAAAACCATTTGTTCAAAAAGTACAAACCTACATAAATTTTCAGCCAATTCAATGTTGACAGAAGTAGAAAACTTATAACACATCCAACCCTTTCCACTCTCACAGATGGCTTCCCCTAAAAAAATTAAATCCTCTCCTCTTTCACTCACAAACAATAATTAAGACAGTTTTTTCAAAACGTACAAAAGCTCTCATCTAAAAAAATCCTAAACGAACCATGCCCCATCAATCCTGAACCACTCCACGGGAGAAATAGTTATTTTCCTGTTGTTGAATACGATGGGAGACTGCGGGGGTCCGAGAGTAGAAAGGGCTCTCTTCATTTCAGTTCGCTTTTTAACCGGATGTCTGAGTGCTTGGTTGGAGGACGAGAGGAAAAAAGCAATTTCGTGTTTTCCTGTTTTGCTTTCACGGTTGTCGAAAAAAATGAAACTTACCCATTTTGGAGTATTTTAGTGCAAGCTGGGGTGTGAAATTAACTTTCAATGTCAAAAAAATCTGAAATGGGTGCTAAATGGAATTTACCTAAGCGTTTTGGTTTGACCCTTATAAGAGAAAATGAAGCTTAGAAAAGTAGTATAAATATAAATAATCTCAATTTTAAAAATATTGATTCAAAATTGTATGAATATCTTTGAGGTCATGGATATTACTCAACATTTTTGGCAACTGATACACTACATTCTTTTATGTCTGCTGAAAATTATAGATAATTAACAGGGGACCCTATTATTCAGCCAACCATTAGGTTTTTTAATTAACCTTATGAATGATTTACAAAGAGAGAGATCGTAGGATTTTTGAGGAGTTTTACAAGTTAACCATTAAAAGTAAATAGTACATTAGTTTCCTATAACTTTTCTCACCTGGTTGGTTTGTATGCTTTAAATTGAAATTAAAAATATTTTTAAATGAATAAATTTTATCATTTTAAGAAGAGTTAAAAAAAGTTCAAGTAAATGTCAAACTTAACTTAAACTCTGTCAAAAAACCGTCCTGGTCTAAAACCCTCGTTTTTTTTTCAAAAAATGTGAAAAATATTTTATGATTTATTCTTGAAGCCAATTTAACAAGGTTTCCAATTATGTCTTAATTTTTATCCTAGCTAAATTAGAAAAAGAGTTACACCTATTTTAGTATCCAAAAAGCTATCTCATACTGTGGCCGGAAATATCTTTATACGCGTTTTGTGAGGAATGGTATTTTTGAGCAGTAGGGTTCACGGTAAATGTGATTTCTCTTATACTATTTTAAGTATGATTATAAAACTTTTTGAGTTTGTTGTTCATATTATTATGAAGGTTTTGTTATATTATCTAAAAGGGGTTCCCAAACTTTTTTGGCCCGTGGACCCCCTGACAACATTTTTCGTACCCCGTGGACCCCATGTCTTAGGGACCATTTAAAAAGTAGCTAAAAATCTTATTTTACAATATATCATAAAATAAAATTTTTAGCTACTTTTTAAATAAAAAATTTTGTAATTTTGCTCAAGGTTTTTTTTTCGTGCATTGATAAGCATTTGATTTCACACTTTTACATATGTTTTTTTTTATTTTTGCCATTCATATGGTTACACGATATTTTTAAGGAAATAACAATCAAACATTTTAAAAGTTTGAAATAAAAACAAATCTAAACAAAATATCACACACTATACATTTCAACACAAAAAATTTTGATGATGATGATGTTGTCGTGTCTACGACGAGTCCAAATCAAACATAATTTTGACAATAAGTTTTGGTTGCAAGTGTCAAAGTTAATGGCTTATGAGTTTTTCATTCCCCAAATCATAAAAGTAAAGAAATAACTACAATTAATATATGACATATTAACAAACACTATTTAATTAAGTTCAACTATGAAAAGAAATCAAATTATACATTTCGAAAATTTAATTTTAATTTATGAAATAGAAAAAAAATGTTTTTGCAATAAAAAATATGCGTTGCTTTTTATGCATACTTTAAAAATATGTTCACTTACTTATGATGTTGAACAGCATTTACAAATTTAGAAAATAGTTTCATGAGTTTTCCACAGCAGAAAAAAATGATTGTTAAGTTTCAACAAAGGAGAACCATTATGAAAATGTTCAATTGTAAAAACGATTATCAACAATAAAATATAAACAAACTGATAGTTAAATTTTTAAAATTAGGTATTTTAGTATTAGCTGGGTTCAAATCTTGAAAACTCGCCTTTATTATTGACGTTTAACAAGTTGCACTATGAGAAAATGACCACCAATGGCTATGGCTAAATGTAAGAGAAAACAAATGATATTGTTAGAGTTTTAATTTCTTATGCTCTCCACCGCGATGAGAGAGAAAAGATTCTATCGCCCCACTCATTTCTTTTCATTTTACTAAAATTTGATAGTAAAAAAGTTGAAACCTCAAAATTTTTCATTTGAAAGAAAATTTTCCCGTGGACCCCCTAGAAGTAGCTGTGGACCCCCAATTTTCCTTTTCATGCCCGTGGACCCCCTGGAAGTTGCTGTGGACCTCTGGGGGTCCATATGGACCACTTTGGGAACCGCTGATCTAAAGCCAGTACTTTTTTCAAGTGGTTTTGCATAAAAAATCAGTTTTTTTGGTAAATTTCCATAAAAGGTGGTTTTGAACATCTGTATCTCTAAACCTTGTGTTAATATTGGAATTTTTGTAGTTCACAACACAGATGTATATATAAACTTCCGTTTCTGCCAAACAACATGTTTGTATCTTATTTAGAACTTTTATAAACGCTTTTATAAACGTTATTTGGCGTAACGTGAAAATTTGCCTTTATTTTCGTACAAATGTCTCAATATTTTGAAAAATTATTTTTAAAAAATTTAGTTTTTAGTTTTTTTGTAGTTTTGAAACGTATCCTATTACAAAATAACCTTTAAAAATTTATTTAAGGAATGTTTTTTAAAATGTCTTCTAGACCAGTCGGATACCTTAATCCAGTGTGGTCCAACCCGCGGCACGCGGGCCACAAGTTGAACTCGAAGATATTTTCATGGCACTCGGCCACAAAATGTAATGTCTTAATCATATTAAATAATCGCGATCCGGTAGGGGTAATAGTGAAAGGAGTTATCAAATCAGTAGAAGCAGCTATGAATTGTATTAACATTTAATCTACAAGGGTAATTTCAGAAATTTCTCTACAGAATTGTAGTTGAGGCAATGTATTTAGAACTCAATATTGATAATTAAAAAGCTCTTAAAATATCTCTAGTGTGAGGGAAAAATATTTTTTTAATTTGAACTAATTTAGAAATAAAACTTTAACCTAAAAACACTAAAACCTTTAATATTCTTGCTCTTTCATTTTAAAAAAGTGAACGGACTGTTTTCCAATAACGGTTTTCTCTTTGTTAATATACCAATTTTCCTTTAAACAACAATTCAATTCGAAAAAAAAGAAATAATTTGTAAATGTAAAAATCTATTGAAATATGTAGTGTTTTAAATGCGGCACAAAATAATTCCCTTGAATAAAAAAAAGTATGATACCCAGTCAATTTTTTGCAGTGTTGGAATAGAAGTTTGATTGGCCTGTTTTAAAATAGTAAAATGTAATTTTTTCTGACTCTGGCACTCGGCCTCCCTATAAAAAGTATAATGAGGAAGTTCCATGATTTTTTTTATTTTTTTAATCGATTCCTCTTGCAAAAATAAGCAACTACCCAAAATTTGAGGCCGATCGAGAAATTTTTTGATTTCCAAAAAAATTAACAAAAATCCCCTTTTTAAAAGCGCGCGAAAACGCCAAGAGTTTGGATGTGACGTCATCTTATAGTAAACATTGTTGTAAAGCAATGGAGTTGATGGTATCATCGTTGACGTCATCTTATAGTTTAAACAATAAACGTTTTCAGTCACGTGTTTTTTTCTCGACTTTTAAATTAAAATATTTAATTACCTGTACATTTTTTGAAAAACTGACTAGATATTTCATTTTACCATACAAAAAACCATACGGAACACTTGTTTGTTTTTGAAAATCAGACACATGCAACTTCCTTATTGGCACTCGGGTAGCTAAAGGTTGGACCACACTGCCTTAATCCATTCTTAAAATTGCTTTAATAGGATACCAATTCTTCAAATATTCTAGTTTCTTCTTCAAAGTGCTTCTAAATTAATAAAAGAGTATAACATTTCTTCAAAACTTCCAATTTAACTTCGAAATACGACAAAACCAACTCCTATATTAAGTCATTATAATAAGAAAGGCGGCCTTTTGAGAACGATTTCACAATTTATTTAAGAACACAAATTATTAAAACTGCCTTCATAGGAAATCCTGTCTTTAATTTCAAGAGGAAAAACGCAAAAAATACATTCCTAAGTTACTTTAAACGGATTTTTATCCTCTACATTTAATTAATGTTATGCCTCATATAACAGGGTGGTCTGAACATTTAGCTTCAAAGAGAACTGTGTCAGGTATCCTCCTTCACAAAATCTCCACCGCAAACAATTCTCTTTTCTCTCCGATCCATGTCTCTTTCAGGTGCCCTATTGTGTTTGCTCTATCTATTCCGACTATTTCAGCTGCTGCATAATCCAAGAGCGATGAACCTGAAGAGGAAGCTTCGTCAGAAATGTCGGTCTTTGTGATGGTACCATCCTTTTTGATACACGCCCGGTGGAAAATGCAGAACCGCCTTAATTGTCGGCAATGGATGAATGCCTTAATTCGATTTTTTTAAGTGAAGTAAGTTGAAGGTGAAAGATTTATTAGAAGGTAATTTTAGGCAGAGCCTGATTCGAATCTGGGTAAAAAAATTATGGTTAAAGCTATTTACTCAATTGTGCATATTACTCTGTTGTGGGCTAGCCCAACTATTCGGTACATGGTAAACTTCACGCAAATGGACTGACCTTGGCCGTATTTCTTTTCATAAGACCAATAATTTTGAACACTCCTCCACGCCCAGCAGAAGGTTACAGTTCCGGCATAACTATTTCTGGAGGAGTAGGTATAGGTACAGATTTTAAATAATAAAATCGCCTAAAACCGGATTTGAAAAGGGTTTACTTTTTGATAATTTAAAATTTTCTCCTACTAAAATAATGTTCGGTGAAATTTGATAGCACTCCATAGCCTTAATTCTAAAAAAATAATAATTTAAAATAAATATAGATTTAGTATGTAACAATAGGGTGGTCACAAGTTATATGGGGAAAATTTTTTTTCAACTTTTTTTAGGTCTTACCCCCCTAAAATGTGCCAATAGGCTAAAAAATGAGATTGGCCAAGTTTCAGCTCAATCCGATAATATTAACCCGTGCCTCATCGAGGTCAAAGTTCAGAAAAACAGCGATTTTTTAGCAATTTTCGTAGTTTTCGCCCCATAAAACTAGAACCGTTTGTCCCAGAAATCTGGTTAGGGTGTCATTTGATAGAAAATTTCATACACTTTAACTCTGAAGTTACGGAATTTTATTTGCTAAAACGGATGGGGCGCTATTTAGCATTTTCATAGTAAAGGTCCGTGAAAAAGCGACTTCATTGCTAGAAAACTAGAACATTGCAATGTCACAAAAAACTTTATCCTCCGGGCTTTTTCTATTACTTTTGGTCCCAATAGATAGTAAATTATTTTTTAAACCCCTTAAGGGAATTCTAGGGTACAATTTCAAACCCCCTAGTGTTTGATAAAAAGGAAAATCTATATAATTTTTTTAAATTTTTAAACACGCATTTTGGGACTGAGAATGTGATAAAGTAGGTCCAAATATATTATTAAGAGCTTAATTAGATAGAATACCAATGGTATAGGGCCTTAACCTTTCCCTATAACCCCTATAATCTAAGCGAAAGAAGCGCGACTGTGAGGTTTTGCTAAACAAAGGCTTTAATGCCCATTAAAGTGATTAACAGAGCTAAATTACAAAATTTTCACAAAAACCTCTAGAGATATGTCATTTGGTGTCAGAAATGACGTTTGAGATTATATATGTGGGTAAAATTATAATAATAGCGTCCTTCCGACTCTAAATGTTAAAAAAATCCAATTTCTACCAAAGTTACATGTTTTCAGCTAAAAGTGATCTTATAAAAATGTATAAATTTATTTATTTTAATATACCACAAAATTCCTTTGCCTATCATTCAAGGAAAATAATTTTTTGAAAGGTATGCTATAGTAAATGATTTCAAAAATTTTCTCTCTGTGTACTACTATACATGGTGAGAAGAAAGAAAATTTTACCAAGTAATTTTTAAAAAATAGTTTTAAAAGTTTTTGGATAATTATAATGATTTTCTATAAATTGGATTTATTCAACTTTAGTTTTAGGACAGTAACTTGGCTGCCCTTAAAAAATCAAGTGAAAACTACAGAGAATATACTGTTGGAGTGTCTTTAAGTATATTTTTCCGAGAAATCTTGTTTATGGTTTTTTACAAAAATTAATTATGAGAAGCATAGAAACATTTACTGTGAAATCAAAAATATGTTTTAATATTTCATTTTCTTACATGATATTTTGTCTCCTTTCACACAGGTGTAAAAACAATTCACGAATAAAGAACAAAATATTAAGTAATTAGATTATAGATCAAACATATAATGAAACATTATTATACTTTTCAAGAAAATCGTTTTCCTTGAACGATAGGCAAATGAATTTCGAGGTAGTACATTAAAATAAATTTATACATTTTTCTAAGATCATTTTTAGCTGAAAACATGTAACTTTGGTAGAAATAGGTTTTTTTAACATTTTGAGTCGGAAGGACGCTTTTATTATAATTTTACCCACATATATAATCTCAAACGTCATTTCTGACACCAAATGACATATCTCTAGATGTTTTTGTGAAAATTTTGTAATTTAGCTCTGTTTATCACTTTAATGGGCATTAAAGCCTTTGTTTAGCAAAACCTCACAGTCGCGCTTCTTTCGCTTAGATTATAGGGGTTATAGGGAAAGGTTAAGGCCCTATACCATTGGTATTCTATCTAATTAAGCTCTTAATAATGTATTTGGACCTACTTTATCACATTCTCAGTCCCAAAATGCGTGTTTAAAAATTAAAAAAAAATTATATAGATTTTCCTTTTTATCAAACACTAGGGGGTTTGAAATTATACCCTAGAATTCCCTTAGGGGGTTTAAAAAATAATTTACTATCTATTGGGACCAAAAGTAATAGAAAAAGCCCGGAGGATAAAGTTTTTTGTGACATTGCAATGTTCTAGTTTTCTAGCAATGAAGTCGCTTTTTCACGGACCTTTACTATGAAAATGCTAAATAGCGCCCCATCCGTTTTAGCAAATAAAATTCCGTAACTTCAGAGTTAAAGTGTATGAAATTTCCTATCAAATGACACCCTAACCAGATTTCTGGGACAAACGGTTCCAGTTTTATGGGGCGAAAACTACGAAAATTGTTAAAAAATCGCTGTTTTTCTGAACTTTGACCTCGATGAGGCACGGGTTAATATTATCTGATTGAGCTAAAACTTGGCCAATCTCATTTTTTAGCCTATTGGCACATTTTAGGGGGGTAAGACCTAAGAATTTCGAAAGTTGATATTTTGTAACCACCCTAATGTAACAAGTATGGTCAAAACTAAAATTTTCAATGGTTTTCATTCAACCAATGAACTCAAATTCTACTTTAATCTACCAGAAATTATTAAATAATTTCAGCTGAACGGTTTTAAGAGAAAACTATTAAGTTCTTAAAAAATGTCTGAAAAATCTCAACTAGAATTCTGTCTGTCATGAGTTTAATCTGACACGACCAGAAATTTCAGAACTCGGATGACTTTAAGAATTTTTTTATTCATTTCCGAACCCTTTTTTTTGTATTCATTTTATATTTTCTTTTACAGTTTGTTAATAAAGATTGATTTTTCCCACTTGTGAAGTTGCATTAAAACCCATTTACCCATGCGATAATTTTCTTTTATTTACAGATTTTTACTGACCAGTTTTATTTATTTCGTATAACCTGTATTAGTATAACAATAGAGAAAAAACTATTAATAGCATCTGCTTGTCAATAAAAATTCTAGGTTAAAAACAGTTGGGATTCATCCGGTACATCAATTTAGTAGATTCAGCGAAGATTTTTTTTTTCTAATTTTCAAATATGTTACGTCGTTATCTTGGAAGAGTCTTTTAAGATCAAACTGTGCTGTGGATAGAAAACCGGGTTTCAGATGTTAACAAGGCCAAGACTGCAAGCATAGAATAATTTTGAATGGACATGTGTACCTATAGTAAATTGACTTGACCACCTTGTCCAACCCTAAAGCGTTTTACTTAGGAAGTATTGAAATAACCATTTCACTTGGCTAAAAAATCTATCTCTTATAGCAAAAAATTTTACACGAAACGTTTATGAAATTCAGTAAAATTCCACAACGTCACATCACAAAACAGATCTCGCCATTTTATCTAATCCTTAGAAAATATTAACTTTAACATGTTATAAATTTATGAGTTTTCCGTTCAAATTCATCTATGCATTTCTATCGACTCAGTATATACTAATTAATTAACTGGCCGCGGATGCACCAAGTCTACCATTGTCCAAGGTGGTGAGTTGGTGAGATAGCCGGAAATAAAGCCAAAGAACACCGGTGGTAGTCATCGGGAACGGAAGACTCCTTTTTCTAGGCGTATTGGGTCAGTGGTGGCGATGATTCTTTTATGGGTAAGGAATAAAAGGAATGACCCAAGAACACATCAGTCTGGATTGCAAACATTCGTGACTCCAGAGAAGAAAGGGAAGTCCGGTTCTTAAACTGTATCAAGCAGAACTACTGTTTCACGCTATTTGCACCGATCACTTCAGGTGGATCGGGAAAATGAACGGCAACTTGTTTGCTTTAGACCAGAGGTCTACTAAATATTTGTCAACCTTTGCAAATATTTGTTTTCTGTTTAAAAAACAGTTGTTTTTCCTTGTTGAGTAAAAATTTTTTTCCTCGTAAATGCCTAATCTTTGAAGAAATTCTTTCCCTGGTTAACACAGTTTCAATTTTATCAAAAGTGCTAAAAAAATAATGAATGATAAGAGTTTAATCCCTGTTGAATATGAATTGAATTCTTAGATTCCAAAAAGTCTGAATTAATTCAGGTCCAGTGGCGGAGTGGTAGCGAAGTACTCCAACAAGGCAACAAGTAGGGTAGGTGGGGGAAAGCCCCGCAGTTTTCAGTATTTTTAACATTGTGATTGATAGGGGGTAGATAATCCCGAAATTTCAATTGGAGGTGTTAGATTGAGATGTTACCTACAAAACCAATCCAAATTTATACTTTTATCGATAGTATTTCAAGAGAAATTGACAATTTAGTAGAAAAAAAAATTGCGGGTCTTTGCCTCGCAAAATGGGGCAAAGACACGCACTTTTGAATTTTAGTGTCCAAATGAAATAAACATGGATAAACAAAATGTTTCATCATAAAAACACTAGAGATAATCATCTTAATACAGTAGAGCCCCTATTATCCGCGGAATTGGGTGCCAAGGGTACCGCGGATAGCTAAAATCGCGAATAACCCGAAAAAAGGCCAAAAATGAGGTGAAAACACGAAAAAAACAGCATAAAAACTGTTTCATTGTTCAAAAAACATGATTTGTAAAACTTTTAAAATGTGTACAGTACAGCAGAAACCTTTGCTCTACATCTAAAATCTCTCTAATGTCGTCTAAAATTTACCCTCATCATTAAAATTTTGGATTTCTAATATATTGTTTTAATATTTTTAAGTTAACCAACAACATAGATATAATCCGTTTTAATGAAAATTGTCAATCTGTTGTAGCAATTCATTTCAAAGTGCCCAATATCTTTCAAAAGGGAGAAAATAGGGTTTCCGTTTGAGGATTGACATCTCGGAAACCTTTATTCAACTTTTTAGGGACCCTGTAGATTCTGATTTCTTTTTGGGGTAAATTCCCAAAGTTTTGAAGATGCGGGTATTTGCCCCAAAACACCTGCGGGTATTTGCCCCGTTTCACTTTATTTTGAAAAACAAGCCTTATTATTTTTAGAGACATGTTAAGGAAATTATTTCAAGACGAAACTGAAGTTCAAATGCTCTCTTATCATTGGCTTATGTGTTTGTATTGCTCCTGAAGCCCTATTTTATGTAATGTTTAAGTAAAAGATCAGAAAAATTACATCAAAATGATGAAAAACAAACTTAGAGCATTTTTTCAACTCATGAGTGACTTAGGGGTACGAACTTTCGTAGAATGATAGGTCACAATAAGACAAACCAACCACCTGGTTTTCAACTTTTGAATCGATTATTAACAATTAAAAATCGCGGTGCGTGGTTTTGCCCCGTGCGGGTTTTTACCCCCACCTACCCTATTCCCCATGTTTTATTTTTTAATCCGGTCTGCTTGGTATTTTCTTACATAAATCCATGAATTTTAATTTAGTAATCCTCACATCCTTTGGTAAAAGAGTATTCTCTCTTGGTATAGGAGTAGGGGAAAAAACTATGATAATTTAAAGCAATGTTAGATTTTCAGAACTAAGCTGTGCTTTTATAACTATAAGCACTTAAACTTTTATTTAAGCTAATCAAATATTTAATGAAAATTTCGTAGATACACTCTAGATTCTAGAACTAGATTGTCTATATTTAAAGTAGAAATATACCATTCTTGTTCGTAGGTTGCAAAAAAAATCGGAAATTGAGCTTGGTACGTTCTGGTTTGAAGGAAAACAAGCTTCCAAAATATGAAAATCGTGATGGTTAAATGAATACATTTCTCAAAACTGCCAGGATTCTTTAAAATGAATAAAAATTCTTACATTCATGAATACAGGTGGGTGTATAATCGAGAAAAAACACCAATTTAGAAATATAAATGATCAAAATACACACTTTAACACAATAAATCCATAAATTTCCCACAGATATTAAAATTCATAAGCGATTGTGTACAGACCAATTCATATTTTCGTAGATATCTTAACAATCCGTATTCCGTATAACTTTTATTTTAGTACAATTCCTTTTTTACAGCTTGTTTTTTAATGCAGGTGGTTTTGTTCATTTTACGATTTCAAAAGGATCCAAAATGGTGTTTTTAGTCATCAATAGAGAAAAGGTTTAGAAGGCCACCGAATTTTTCATGAGCCGTTTTGCAGACAGAGGACAGATGGGATTGGGAAAAGGAAAAACTAACTTTACATCTACTAATAAAGACCTGACAACCGGCACCTGTGTATTTTGCTCTATTTTAGTGATGTAGTTTGCATGAAAAATAAATTGTTAAAATTAGTGCCTAGTCGTGTTCATACGGTTGAAAACATACTTGGAAGCAGTAGCGAATCCAGGATTTTTGTCTAGGGGGCTGAGGTACCTAAAATGTGTATCTGTATACTGCCTCACCTTTCTTGTTTTAAAGGGATTTAATTTTTTCAAGTTTCAGTATTTCTCTTAAAGTAGCATCATAAATTAAGATAACTGCTAAGATTCTACCTATTACTACCTGTTTTCATAAAAGATGTGGAAAATTTTAAAGTATGGAAGGAATTTGTACTAAAATTAAAAGAATTTTTTAATTCTTAGGGACTGCAACCCCCTTGCTTGGAAGTTAATGAGTTTTATTTGAAAAAGATAAAAAAGTTTTACCAAATTAAGGTGAAATAACGTTAAGAATTCCTCAAGTCAAGTAGTAATCTTTAAAAGTACTAGTCATGAACCAAAGGATTAGAAACTTCACATTTGACTTCTACTGAGCAAAAATAATTTAAAAGTATATTTAGAGATGAAATAAAATAAAAAAGTTGATTCATGTCATTAAAGCATAAACAAACTTTACCGCTATTTTAAGTTTAGTAACAGAGTTACTAATTATACCACTACCCTAATCAATCAACACAGTGACTCGAATATTTAATTGTAATATCTGTGCAATTTCCGTCTCTGTTACAGATTCCCGTTCGTATCCTCTCAAAGTAGTAGAGGGAGGGGAGTAATTTGGCGCACTGTTACTCACTTAACAATGGACAATGGCGAGGCAGATTTTTGTCAAAATATTAGTCACGCTTTGCGATGGGTTTCTTAAGTACAAGGTCACGTGTAACGACTCCTGTGGCTTCTGCTGATTGAAGGGGGGGCCTCGGATAATAGTTCGAGTGACCGTTTGGGGATTTCGCAAGAGTGCCTGTTTTTGTTCTTTGCCTTTATTCTCTTGTTTGTGCTATAAAGTGTGTTTCTTTTTCATTCTGCCTCTCGGTAGCAAAATTAGAAAGGGAATGCTATGTAATGGCTTTTTTTATGCGAAAATTAGGTAATAGTCATCCAGACAACGATTCCTGAAGATATTTAGGGGATTTTTGGAGTTGGTTGCATCCGGTAATGGAAATTTTGACCGTTACTTTTTACTTTCAAGTTAGCATCTATCTGCAGTGAATATTTTTTATCTTAACCATTGATGCTTCAGGGTAAATTGGTATAAAACTATGTCTTATATCTAATGTTGTTTTGAAAGGAGTCAGTAGAGGATCCAGGGGGTTGCACGGGAGCACTTGCTCCCCCCCAGAGTGAAAGATTTTCATTGGAAAAAAATTTCATCTAAATGGTTAATTTATAAACAAAATCTTTTAAATAGTTCAATGTGTAGCTTTATGACCAAAAATGCATATATTACCATTCAATATTTGTTTAAATATCGTATATTTTACTGCAGATTGCGATTATATTTTAAAAATCCTGGTGCCGCCCAAAAGTCCGCCCCAGAAAGGAGTTAATGGCGAAAAAGAATCTAACAGTTAAGAAAATTAGTCTATTTGTTAGCTTTTCTGGACTTCACAAAAAATGTAAAAATCTGCTCTAGAAATAGGAGTATTTGGTGGTTAACAATCCTCAATAATTTCATTGTGGTTTTTATTTTATTTTATTTTTCGGGTATGACATCAAAATGGAGGTGCACTCAAATGTGCCAACTCGTGACCTGGTGGAAAAATTTAAAACTAATAAAAACTAAATGATTGATTAGCTTTTGAATGGCCCATAATCAAATTGAGTGGTTGATTCCACACCATTTCCACGTTCCTTGTTATCAGTGGCGGATTCAGAATTTTGTTTTGGGGGGGCTAAGAATTTTCATAACCCAATTGAATCTTCTTGTTAATGGTAATACGGAAAAGGTAGTGAATTACCCTACTGAAACCACTAAAAGGGGTGTCTGGGGGTCCTCTCCCAGAAAATTTTTGGAAATTGAAGTCAAAAACCCCACTTTTTCAACTCGTTTTGGTACGCCTCATCAAAATTTTGGATAGATTTGACAATATTAGACGTTTTGGGGGGCTTCAGCCCGAAAGCCATCCCCGTAGATCCGCCACTGCTTGTTATAGACTAGTTTTGAAAACTCTTTTTCAGGATAATCTCTAGTTGGGACCAAAACGTATCGTATTACTATTATTGTATTTTTTTATTATCAAGGATATGAGGTATTAAGTTTATAGGAATACTTTTTTGTGTTGGAAATAAAGGAATGGGATAAACTATTTTAAGATATGTTAATCATTTTATTATTTGTTTTTTATTATGTTTTGTTGGAGCCACACTCGATTGTACCTATACGAATTTTAGTCAAAAAATTATGAAAACAGTATTGATTTTAGGCTCTACATTCACTTTTTCCATCTCAAACTTGTATTTTCAAAACAATCATTATTTGTATCTCAATATCGATAGTATAAAAAAACTTCAATAACAACAAGAAAATTTTTTAAAAAGGTAAAATCACCCGAAAATTCAAAAAGGGTTAACTCGGATTTCTCAGACCAAACAAATAACGTTTTCAAGGCTAACGGTAGCTTGCGTGTCATCAAACTCTACGCTCTAGTGACAGGGGTAAGGGCATTGGGAATACGTAATATCCATCATTGGGAAAAAAGCAAGTTCCTCTCACTATATTCAAAAGACACGGACAATGTACCGATTGCATGGACAATTTGTTTTTACAACTCAACAACTTCAAATAAACAATCTTTTCCGGGGTGATTCGAATCACATTTTGTTCGAATAAAAAAATTTGAATTGCATCTGAGTATGGTGTTTATGTTTGTTTTGCAAGTTTGTGTGTAATGACTTTTCTCTCATATTTTAAAGTAAAATTATTCGAAAATAAATCGTTCGATTTCCGCATTAAATGGATAAAGGATGAAAGGTAAGACTTTTTATCAATATCATAAAATCTAATAGGCTTAGTCTGATTAACTTTCAAGTTCTATGATATGCATAACAACAAAATTGAACGAGATGTATCTACATCGCTCATACACCAAATAATGAATAGTAAAAATATTCCCGAAATACGCCTTTAATATTTGAAGTTCAGCTTCGGATCAGATAATTCGTGTAAAAATTTTTTCTAATTTCATGATTTTTTGAGGGTTTTATTCATTTCATTTTCTTCGAAACATTAGCCCATATCAAAATCAAAATGGGAAAAAATTTCAACAGGTAAGATGAAAAAGATTATATTATATCGTCCTAGACATGAATTTTGCCAACTTTTTAGGACACTGAGAAGCTATCAGTTATCCTTAACGCAACGTTATAAAGATTGGTGCATAACTGGAAATCCATTTAAAATAGAATTATTCATCACAGAGTACAAAAATAAAGCACGATACCTTTCGGTATAGTTTTTGTATTATTTCAAGCGTGACTCATTCTCTATATGAGTAAACCATTTGTGTCTGCAAATAAAATCAATGAACGCGTGACAAAGGATACGAGAACGTCCAATACGTCCAGCATACGTCGGCCCTCTGTGAATCATAGACATGAAGGACACACGACATTCATGTTTAAATTTACAGCATCATGCCGGTAATGAGGTCCAGATGCACACCATCATATGAAATTATTATAGCTTTCAAATATTTCTGACTACCCCATTAGGACAATAAAAAACATTGACTGAATGAGTGTCTCCTATTAACGCGATCTCCTCTTTTCTCTGGTCAACTCTACTTTGAAAAAGAAACAGACTGGCCACGGGGAGAATGTTTCCTTTGAATCAAATGCAAACAAATTTTAAAATGATTGCGGTTTTCTGTAATTCTCAAATCAAAATGAAATTTTTTTTCTATTCATTAAAGACATTTGACAACCGTATTCGCTGCTACCTAACCAGCAGTCAAGGAAGGATTCCGCCAATCAGAATCTTCGACTACTTTTACTATTTGTCTGTAATGTTTTATTGCTAGTCAGGGGTAGCAGAGAATACAAACGTTAGTGGGTTTAAGCAGTTGGTAGTGTACAAGTAGGGTAGGGTTGGTCAAGATAGTTTTTATAAGTAGAACACCTCAACTTAAAAAACATTCGTGTCTTTAAGTGTGAAATATGAAGAAACTACTACACGCAATGTCCAGAAAAAGACATGATTCACATATTAATCGGATGCTTAGTTAGAATTTCTAAACAAACATGTGTGAAGATCAACGCATTGCTTGCATTACAATTACAAGACATCAACAGCTAAACGTTTATCTAGATCAGTTTCTAACCTTCGGAAGTCACAGCCAATTTAAAAGGTCGAAAAATGGACTAATTGTATGTTCCGTCAAAATACAGTACTACTTATCTATAGCGTGATGTGATGATAATTCTTAAAGATGTCATTTTGCTAATAAGCATCCTTGGGAGAATTAAGTATACAAGCGTTGAGAAAAGAAGTTTACTTTGGAACCTTTCTATTGTGGATTGGTTATTTAATGCATCTGGGATTTCATACGCAATGTGTAGTGGATATCGTTAATACTTATGAATTAACAAGCATGAGGAGACCTGAAGAAAAATTACCGTCCTGTCTTGGAGAGGAAAGAAAATCTATGGCACTGAATCGGGCATCGATTAAAATGGTACTGCATATGGATATTAGAGTACTATACTCTGTTCATTTTGAATAGGTGCCTAAGAAATAGTGCTTTCCCGTCGGTAAAAGCCTAACCATGGTTACGCTCTTAGCGCAGCCAATAGTAAGCCTTCTTCGACACTTTGACGTTGATAGTTGCCATGGTTACCGATTCAGTGGTGAGGGAAGGAAATGTACTCAGGCGCTAATTCAAATGAATAGAGTACTATTGGGAAAACTGCTCAAAAAATAATAAAGAGAAAATAATACTGATGTAAAATAGTAGTTATTACAATATTTTAGCAAACTCAAATTAAAGATAGTAATTCTATACATATGATTTAGCATAAAACACGGAGCTTTAAGTGGTATAATATTTTTAAAAGCGAATGAACTTTTATTATGTGCCTATTTATTTTTTGACGCATTTCTCAGTCAAAATAGGCTGAAACCTCTGACTGATATAGAAATCTAAGAAGAAATACTAATTACGTTCTTAGAAATTAAAAAAAAGCTTACTGTAAGGATGAAAAAAGAAGAAAAAACATAAGAGCGCTTCAAGTCCTCGGATATATTTACAGCAGTGGTTCCCACCATGTAGTTATAGGACCCGCTAAGAGGTAAGGTGGTACAAAAACATTTCAAAAGATATAAGGGGTTCCCAAGAGAAATCCTGATATCCGTGCGAGACCACCATGTATAGGTACTATAAAAGTGAACCAAAAGACGTCGATGTAAAAATATTGAAGAACATAGAGATGACGAAGAGCAGTTAGAGAGGATAGCCAAAAGATACGCAAGAGAAAAGAGATGCTAAGAAGCAAAGAGATACAGGGTAAGGGTGAAGGAAGATACCTTAAGGATAATTATTGCAATGATACTGTGAAGGGTAATACTTTAGGTTAAGAGGTCAGGTAAGTTCTATCAGTAGAGAACCACTGGTTCACTGCACTGGGGTTCGCTAATACACCTCCCACACGAGCAATGTTTTTATCCATAGATGTTTAACTAATTTACTCACTTTCCAACATTGTTTTCTGAGAAAACTGATATAATTAAGTCAATACGATAACAAAAATATCAATTATACAGGGTGATTCAGAAATAATCATCAATATTTTGGGGGGAGGTAGAGGGACCCTAGACAAGGATATTTCGAATAAGGATGGTGGGGAGCAGCCTTACCGTTAAAGAGCTAGGACCTAAATGTAGTGCGAGAGCGTTTCAAAAGGCCGTTTTTAGAAGGCCCGTGTGACGAAACAAAACATAATAAAATAAAAAAATCTATTACATGAGGTAAGGAAGTATCTCTACTACTTACACCTTGAATTCGATAGAATTTTAATCACTTTCTAAACCGTGGAGTGAGTTTCAAAAGTGCAATATTAATCTTTTAGTCAAAGAATGGAGTTCCCTTAATGGTATTTAGAAAAATGATGATCGGGGTAGGAATTTTCAATGATCGTAACATTGATCATTGAAACTGCTTGATCATTGAAAATTCCTTCCCCGATCATCATTTTTCTAAATACCATTAAGGGAACTCCATTGTTTGACTAAGAGATTAATATTGCACGTTTAAAAACTCACCCCACGGTTTAACAAATGGTCCAATTTCTATCACATTGAGGATTTAAGTAGTACGGATACTACTGTACCTCATGCAATAATGTTTTTTATTTTATTATGTTTTGTATTGTCACACGGGCCTTCTAAAAACGGCTTTTCGAAACGTGCTTGCACTACATTAGGTCCTAGCTCTTTAACGATAAGGCTGCGCCCCACCATCCCTATTCGAAATATGCTTGTCTAGGGTCCCTCTACCTCCCCCCAAAATATTGATGATTATTTCTGAATCACCCTGTATACTGTAAACTTCAAAAAGTTACTGAAGGAAAGGATCAAGAAATAACAATAAAATACTCTGTAGGATCATTTTGAAATGCTCATGGAAACCAATGGTAAAGATAGGGTTCATAAGCTACATATTCGTTCATCAATCTATCGAAATTTTGTTATTTTGTGATATGATTTACCCCAATGGTATACGACTCATTCCCTTCCACATTAAAAACATCCCAATTGTGTCCATAGAGCAGTGATTCGCAATCTTTCCATACCCATGAACCCCTAAATGCCTTTATAAGTCAGTGGTGAACCACTAGTTGAACGAACCCCCAGTTACTAAGTAACGAAAACCTGCATCGGCTACTATTACACACTTGAAACTTCAAAAAGATGTCGGATTCCTTAATAATTTCTCCCACTAATACTTAAAATTCCAAACTATTTAGTATAGTTTATAGTAAAAGGTCAATATTTCGGGGACCACCTGAAAACATTCCAAGTGGTGGGTGGACCACAGGTTAAGAATAACTGCCATAAAGGATTGCATCTTGTGCGAAACGGAGACCGACAAACCTGAATCCGCATCCGCACGATGGAGATAGATCATCCCCAGAGAGATTACAAGAGACGATAGAATGATCTTCGTGCTCGGGGGAGGATCCTTTGCGGGGATCAGCGGTCGAATCAAAGTGGGTCAGGGGTTGCCCGCCCGATTCCAATCCGATGTAACCAAATTCGGCGGTTTGTAAGTTTTTAACGGTATATTTTTGGATGCCGAACGTGAATGAGATATACAGTAAACAAGTGTTGTGATTTTTATCCGTAGAAGGTGTTAGAAGTAGATTTACCCATAATAAGTTCTCACGATATTTTGAGGTTGGTGGTAACAGACAGCATATGCAATCAACAAACAACACGATATAAAATTAGAAGATAAAATTAAGCTTTATTTTCTTTTTTATTGGACTCACGAATTAAAATGAGCGGATTTCATTCTAATAACTACTTATACAGTTAGGTTTATTATTTCCTCTTGCATATTTTTTTTGTTATTTCTAACAAGCATAAAATATCCGTAAAAAAGTAAGAAAAAAACAATTCTTTTCCATGAGTTATATGAAATGGAAGGTTCTTTTATAGAAATGTTTAAATGATGCGTTTGTTTCATCAAAATAAATGAATGAACACGTAATTTGTTTAATGAATTTCCAACAGAATATAAGATAAGTTGAAAAAAGAGGTTAACAAAAACTTTATTTACTTTATTTACCTTACGATTAAATTACTTTAATAGCTTTGGGGTTCGTAACCAGTCATTAGGAAAGATCATCAGAACACCCTATAGTTATATCTCTTTCTTGATAATACCACTTTTTTCTTTCCAGGTAAAGAAGTGTTAGTGTTATGCAGTTAAGATATTCGATCACAATTCTTGTATTTTCTGGTCGGATGGAGGTACACATTTGCCGTGAAATGATCACATCTACAAAATCTTTCTAACCTCTTTCATTGCTAAATTGTTTAACTGAATAAAGTACGTAAAAAATGTATTCAAAATAGGAAACGCTTTACTCCGCCTAATATCAGAAGATTAAGGAAAAGAACTCCAAATATTTCCTTACTCTTATTAATTCTAATTAAAGCACTTCTCTATATACCTTAACCTTATCTTGTAAGGTATACTACTGCTGTTGCAGAAATAACAAAGGTATGACGATGAAACGAAAACGATTGATGACAATATCCGATTGAGATTGATGCGGTCTTCACTGCCTGAACCACCTACTCATACAAACCCAATTTGGACGATCCCTATTCGCTGACCATCTGATAACCCTTAAAATTGCGGCTGATTTTGATGAATGCGCTATTAAGAACGGCATTTTTATGTGGAAGATAGTTTCAAGGGCGAAACGTGATTCGACTATTTATCACAGGTTCTCTCAGGGTGGATAGGAGAGAGCATCCCAGCAAACCATATTTCATCCTTCGAAGGAACAACCTGTTGTTATTATTTATTATTTAGACATGCTGTCTAGCTGCCTTCAATTAGGGCCTTTTGTAAAGGAGGAGAGATTCGCCGATTTGTGGGCTGGATGCACCTCTTTGACATTTGGTGCTTTTGAGGATGGGCATGATTCCTGCTGGGCGGATTTAGAATTGTGAGATTGGGTTTATGAAACTGTTAATAAATAGATTGTTGTTGTTCAGCTGTCGTATGAAGATTTTCTTCACATTTTTTACAGATCGCAAAACCGTAAGTAAAAAATAACAACATTAGTTCTTCTTAGAATGCTTAATCTTGCTTTTTAGTTCATTGGCGGTCCCATGAGTTTTCAATATAGGCTTGTTTTTAATCCTTGTTGTTAATTTTAAAGTTTAGTATGATGAGTCAAAGCATTTGCCATGTTTTAGTTTTCTTTTTGGAGCCAGGATTCAAAATAGTTTTATAAATTTTTGATCATAATGTGTGAGTAAAATTATCATAAATTTGATAATGTTTAGGATACATTAATTAATTATAATAAATGTAATATTAGTATTACATTTATTACGAGGATTTGAAACATGTAATACTAATTGTGGTAATATTCCTTTATTTTAATTGATTGCTTTTAACTACACCTGTTGTTTTTATATTAATTTAGTTCTAAACATAAATCCACACTCTTGCTCAGTCAAGAGTTGGCGTTTGGGAGGGACTGTTGCGCCTCATCTTCGAATAGTGTTGGTATAATGGCCTTTACCGACCCCCCTGAATCAGGGATTCGGATTGTATCTTTTACTAATACCGTTTAATGAGTGGCAGTTGGGGACCCCACCTATTTATTTTTACCTCACAAGGCACTGCCATTTAAAACCTTTATAACTTTACCGGCGGCAGAGCAATGGGCATTATTGCCTAAGCTCTTTTCCTTCTACCCCGAAGAAGAAGGAAGCGCCCCCCCCCAAGTTACAAACATAAATCCAAATATTTAAAGCCCATGGCTCATGAAATATATGTAAGCATGATACATATAAAACTTTCATTCCTTTGTAAAAATACAATTCTTGTATAAATCAATTCAGTTTGCACGTTTTAATTTGATACCATATAATATATCCATGAATGGTCTGCCCAGCCATTGGAAAAGATATTCATGAATGGAGATACAGGGTAACATGGAGAGAAACATTGCTATTTCTCAGGTGATATTCCATTGGTCTTAATGAAAAGGCAACACAAAATTTCCCCCAAGGGTTCTAAATCATCCGTAATTATTTAAAAAAAACTGTTAGAGTGCAGAAAAAAAACTACATAATTTGACTGTGATGGTGAACACCATATAATAATCTTAACAATTTTTCCCTCAATGAAAATTCAAAAAATTCAAAGGGTTTAAAAACAATGGCCAATTGTTTTATTTATCACTTAATATCATCTTTAGATCTTAAAAAAACAGAAGAAAAATTTTCCCACTTACCTCTTTTTTGATATTCGAATAATCCTGGAGAATCTCTTCATTCTATACCACGCCATTAAACACACAACAAAAACGGACGAATCCCTTCCTGTGAAAATTCCAAGAACAAAAAAAAGTCTTTTCAAAAATGCCTCTTTCGCCCGATCACTGACCACCGCTAAAAATCCAACCCTTCGAAAACAACAGCAGCACATGTGCCGGGAAAGAACGAAAAAGCGAAAAGAGCCATCATTGAAAGTGACGTCATAGTTGCCGACAACGCCACCTGGTGGGGAAAGCTGGCGGAAATGGGAAAAGTGCTGAAAAGCGTGATGCGGAAATAGGCTTTGCTGCACAGACGGGAGAGCTGAAATTTCTCCAGTTTTTTTCTTCTCTGTATTCTGTATTGTCTGGGGGTAAAGAGCAGGGAATTTAATGGAGTTCGATTGGAGGGGGAAGACTTGCTAAGGATGAAATGTTTTGGAATGTTTTCTCTTACAGGTGGGTACTCGAAACGAACAGATCTGAATTCAAATGCGTTCAGAATTCTCAACTATTTTGGGAATGGTTTTCAATTTGTAATTTTTGAATGAATTTAAAGCTTGCAAATTAATACTACCCCGTAAAAAGAAAATGACAAAGTGGCAAAGCAAAATTCTGCTCTTTTGAGCACGTATTGAGAGATATTTCAATCAATTTCAAATATGATGTCAAGATTTAGAGATTCAGCTTTGCATCAAAAGGTTAAAAACTTAAATAACTAGCAACTGATCACTTAAGAAGCTTTAGAAACAATTTGAAAAGATTTGATTTTAAAGAGAATAAAATCATTAGATTCGCAAGTAATAGTGCAACTTTGGGGTTTCATTTTTGATAATTAATAAAAATTATAGAAAATATAAAATTATTTTTTAATTTAAAGAAATTATACATTTATTGGGTTGTAGTATAGACATTTTATTGTTATGATAAAGATATCGAGATAGTCAAAAAGTGGCCAAAGGTTTTATGTGCTCGGTTTCTGAAGCCAAAAGACATAATGTGTTTATGAAGGTTCAATTATCGATACGCAGATAATTATTGAAGGTAACCTAAGGAGAAGCTACAAAGAGTTTCATTTTCTAATGTTTAAAAGGAGGGTTTCTGGGAATGTTTATTAAAGCGCTTAGGATTACCTAGTGTGGGTGGACTTGTTGGAACACCCCACAAAAATGTGAAAATTTGTTGAAGTTTTTGATGCTCAAAATGTTTTCAGATACTCAAAAAGTGTTAAAACAAACCTTTTTTGGGGATTGTTATTATCTAACTATCTATTTACTATCTATGATATAGAATGGGTATTGAAATAAACATTAGACTAATTTAGACAAAAAAATCCTTTGAAGGGAATCGAAATTTTACTTATTTCCCTTTAGATATGGCTATCTAAAAAAGCGTAGTTTTGCAAAATTAAAAATAAAAATCCCAATAAACTATTCGAAAATACCTGAAATAAAATTTTGAGAACTTTGTATATTTATATTTTTTTCTGACAGCAAACTTCTATATATTGCTTTAAAATAAATCTTAAAAATTTCAGATCCTCATCAAAATCTTGGTTGTTACATCACTTTGAAATTCACCAAAGTATTCTAAATCACTGTTCTCAACGATACTGCACAGTGCACATGCATCATCATGGAATCTGTTTTAAGTTGGATTGAACTGAATCAATGTGGTGACCATTTTGCAATCAAAATTGAAATAGCTTCTCTCAGTTATCCTGTTATCCTGTTTATTATCCTGTTTATCTTATCCTGTTTATGAGGACACGAATCTCAAAAGGATTTTATCAAAATTCGCTCTGTTTAACTAATAAAAATATGTTTTTATTCTTCAACTTAATTTTGGACATTTATTTTAAATATTAAATAATTTAATGAAAGTAGTGGCAGTTTTTTGTATGAATAAGATGAGATGTAAAGATATTTTTAGCCACTTTGAAATTTCCTAACACTTTATTTATTTAAAAATCATTATATATTCTCATTTATTGACCCCGGAGGATTGAGGTAGTTTGTTTGCTTTGCCAAACTTTGTTGTTTGTTTAGTTTGTATTGTTTAGTTTATTATGAAGAAGATGATATGGAAAAAATCCGCACCTAATTAAGATAGTTTGTTTGCACTCTATAGTTCAATTCAGGTGATTCAAGATCATGTAAGTAGTAGTAATGCATTAATGTTACTCTGATGCAAAAAGTTTTTAACCTTTACCAGTATGGAGAATAAAACTTTAAGAATGAGCTTTAGTCCTTTTATTCTGCAGCTAGACTTTAACTTAACAAAATATGAAATGCTAATTTTTTACGTGATTTTTTTTACCGTTTCTTCGCTTTATTGTGCAGCTCCATTTGTGAATCAAAACCCCTAATCAAAGTATGATCAAGGGAAAGTGATGGACAAAATACAGATATAAAAAATATATATTTGTCCTTCCCAGATGTACCCTCCAATTAAAGTCCCCAGTGATTGTTTCAGCTATACAACGGGACATCCACACGCTATTTTAATGAGGATATCCGTCAAATATATATGGCGCGGTCCAATTAACAAGCACATCACAGTAGTGGACGTTAGCGAGAAATCCCGCAAACTCAGGGTTGCTGTTCGTCCGTGGACCAGGTGTTGGGGCCCTTCGGGTTTGAACAACGGTTTGTTGTGAGCTATAGCCTGTTGCTTTTTAATCAACTTTTGTGGATGATGTTCAAATTGGAGCAAGGACGTTTTCATTGGGGATATTAATTAAGAGATTGTTTTCTCTTTCCGTTTTGCAGATTGGATTGATTTGTAGAAGGAAGAGCTGAGGAATATAATAAAATGGGTTTCGCTTATCATTGTGAATCATCAGTTAAAATGGTTTTTCAAAGTTATTAATATAGTAGAAGGACACTGTTGGCTGTGGTAGACTGCACGTGCACACTCCGGTGCTTTTGTCCGGCCAACAGACTTCCCTTCTGCAATATTTTCAACATAAATAACAAATAGCACCCATATATAACAAATAGCAGCATTCCAGGATAGATGGCCGTGTTGGTTGAAATTTAACTCCAGACGTTTCACGCTCTTCGAAAAATTCCAATCAACACGACCATCCATCTCCGAAAATGGAATAAATAGTTACTCTTCAGGTCGTGGAAGTTTTCATCAATTTATAGCATCCATATTATTTAATATCATCATCTAGATCAGTGGTGCCTAATCTGCAGTCAATCTGCACGGGCCATGTCAAAGCTGATTCGCGTGGCCCGTTTCTTTTGAAGCTGCCAAAGGACTAAAAAATATTAAATATCAATAAAGTTTTCAATTTGTTATGTGTTCTGGCTCGCCATCGTTTTAAAGAGAATTTTAGAAGGGTTAATTTGGTATAAAGTTTCCCTAAGCGTACGAAAAAAATTTCATCAGGATTTTTTTAAATTTTTATGTAATAAGATATAAAGGTAAAATTCTGATGGCACCTCTCGTTTTAAAAAGAATTTGACGAGGTTTAATTATAGAGGGTATAAATATAGGGGGGTTTGTAGCTACATTTCGTGTGCTTTTTCGTGGAGATGCTTAGCGAAAATAGCCATTTTGTTCCTTAGAATCTGTAATTTTCGAATCGCAATGGTGCACATTTCGGGTCTGTGATTGGGGATGGTGAGAGGCGCACAGAAGTGGAAAATCGACGAGTTTCGATTTTGTGTCATTTAGAGTCAAAATGGTTCCTTTTATTTTTTGTTGTTGTTGTCGTGTGCCACTTGGAATACCCAAGCTCCATATTGAATCAAGGCAAAGGAGGTGTGGCTCCTGAGAAAGTGAGGACCATAAATTGTAATTTTAATTTGCTTAAATGCTCCATAATACAAGAGAGTTGAGGAAAGACTAACGGGACATAGAATTTGGAAAGGATCAGTTTGATCGGGGCAAAGGGGTGAACGGATGAAGTAGAATGTAAAAATTTATTGATTTTTAAAATGATTTTTTATAAAAAAATTTATAGAATTTTTATAGGTAAATCGCGCGCGTTGATGTCACCCCTCGTTCTAAATAGAGGTAATTTTACAAGGTTTAATTTCATGTGATAATTTAATTTCATGAATAAGTTTGACTATCTCTATGAGAAAAATATTCTCGGGATTTTTTAAATATTTTTATGCAATTATTCTCTAACTTAAATTGTTTGTATAAAAATTTTGACTTTTAGATAATCTTCGTTCTTGGATACAAAAAATTTTAACCCGCCAAGCCTTTTCCATTGACAAATCTGTCCCTTAAAAATAATTTCATTCCACAATATCTGGCCCAGTCAAAATGTTTGGAAAACATCGGGTCGATTAGTGCAGTATTTTTACCTAAAATATTAAAGAATATTTAAGGAGTTTTTCCTACTACTTTATTAGGACCTTTCAAAAGGGATTTCTATCACAAGAAAAGTTGCGAATCATCTTCGATGATTGAATTTCTCAGTTTAGTAGTTATTTCGCATTCATTCATAATTACATTAATTTTGTAGTTTTAATTTATGTGCTCATAATATGCCGCACTCGAGCTGTAATCTTAAATTTCGTGAGTTCAATTAAATACATTTATCTTTTAACCCTAGAAAAATCGCCAAAAACCTTTTTATCAACCATCGCACAACTGTACAAATCAGAATCCGTGATCATGGAAAATATTTTTAAAGAGGATAGTTTATCGACTTTTCTTTAATCATTGTAATTTGACTTCAAATTTTACTTTTGGGGAATGCATCAAACATTGCCGACTGAAAAATATAAAAAAGTTGAGGCTCATTGTCTCTTTCTAGTGGTCCGAAGATATGCCAGTAGGTCAAATTCTTTTTTTCTCAAATAGAAACAAAATCCTCAGCACAATTGTTAAATTGCCGTATCCCACCTACTAGGATAAAATAGACGTGTTTAACGAAGAAAAGAGTTAAAAACAGAAAATGGAGTAAAAACAACTAAAAATAAAAGAATTCGGAGAGGACATTTTAGAGCTAAATCCATTTATTCCCAAAGAAAGGTAATAAAAATACTACACATAAAATATAAAAATCTGACGACTTCGTGATTGTAGAAATAAAATATCAACTATGAAATCTTCCATGATTAATTTGATTTTTGAACCATATTAAATTACAAATTTGATAAATTAATTGAGCCTGACTTGCTTGGTCAGTTTTAAAATAATACTTCAGTTCCCATTATAACACATCATACATAATATCATACCATCTCTCTCTCTGTTTTTTTACTTTAGCTACATCTACATTCTTTTAATTACTACATTTGTTATATCTTTTATGGGCTAATGATTGCCACCAGCAAACACATCTACTGGAATTTTACTTACGGTTAAGAATTATGAATTGAAAAAGACACTGCGGATGACTGTCTACACAATATTACAGTTATGAATGAAAAGCATGGGCGGATTTATAGGGGGTCAATCTCCTAACTTTTTGGGGAAATTCCATTTTTTCAATAGTAAATCATGTTTCTAAACTATATCCATCATAGCTTGGGCAGCTTGCCTCACAATAAGTTTTCCAGCGTGCCTTTCTATGGTTTCCCACCTAAATCCGCCTATGATGAAGAGGGGAATATTAAATTCATAAAATTAATTTCTACTCAGAAAAATGACTAAACGGTATTAGTATCGAATTGGATAATAAATGCGAGGCTAATACCTTGTCTCCCTATAATAATCCATTCTCTCAGCTAGGCACAAACGAATAGGGATAGGTGGATATCACACGTCTGAAAGCTTTTATATCAGTCTCTTTTGTGATGTCATCCTACCAGCATACACCTGCCTCCACTTTCCTGGACTGCTCATTGCATAATTGACAGCACTCAGCTTATAGTTCTCCCTCTAGCTTTGGGTGGTCATTCTATATTACCCCAGCTGTGCATGGTCCCACGTGCACACCATGAAGGGGAGGGGACCATTTTTAAAGACCCCATCAATATCTTACTTACACGGTGGGGTTCGTTTTGTCCCCTCTAAAAGCTTGCTATGATTATTGGGAAATAAAGAATGGTGAGTAGCACGAGGATTTAGTGTATCGATTGAGTATGATACACACATGAGGTGGTTTTGATTATCAACTAAAAATAGTTTTTATTTTTTTTTATCAAAACTCAGCTTAATGGAATGGAAGTTATAAGGCAATAACCATAATCGCAATATTTATTGAACCTAAAAAGGAGCTGTAAATTTTTATGCAGTAAATGTATGAAAAACTGACAAAGCACACAGATGAAGTTTGTAAGGAATAGAAAACATCTTGAAAAACCGGAAAAAAAGTAAAAACGCGAGAAAATACAAAAACAATCTATTACGTATTTTCAGAAACTATTTTTTACTGAGTTTGCTGTGTTTGTGCTGTCTAGAGAATCCAGTTGATGAGAGGGATGAAAAAGGATGTGATGATTAAAAGATTGACAAGGATAAAGAGGTTTCAGAAAGAAAGACTATAAGAAAGACGAAGAAGAAGTAAAAGATTAAGAAAAGGAGGTAAATAGAAGGACGAAGATGGTGCAAGCAAGGGAAGAAGAACTACAGAAGGGTGAAGACGATGAGTGGAATGAAGAGGCTATAGGAGAGATGAAGAGAATCAAGAGAATGAAAGGGATGGACAGGTGATAATGAAAGGGTAAGTAAAATTCAAATGAAAGGTATGGGAGAAAAAGACGCAAATAAAGTGGAGGTGAAGGGAATAAGTTTTAGTTGTGTGTGATTGAAGAGGAATTAAGCTATATTTACGAGAGTTTTTTTAAATGAAATGATGTTAAAAACTACTTTTAATATGCAAACAGCTGGAGCTTAATTGGAAAAGTGGAACAGCTGGAAAACTTAAGTGGAGAAGTTCTTATATGCTAGGGTTTTTTAACTTTGAAATTTCCTTTTATCTTCATCTTTTACTCTTACCCACTCAAAGTCTCACCCTTTTCTTTTTCGTACCTACTCTATCCAATCCACATCATATTCGTCCTACTCTTTCTTCTTTAGCTATCTCTCCTCCTCCACATCTACTTACGCATCCAGTCCTTTTCATCCCTCGCATCCACTTTGTTCCTTCTCCTCTTCATCCCACCCATCGTCATCGTCCTCATCCTTCTCTTCCTCTTTGCTTCCTCACTCTCCACTTTATAGCTAACTCATCCTCTTCAATCCGCTGCATCGGATGCGAAGGATAGGGAAATTGAATCGTTGAAGATAAAGAAAAGGATTTAGAAGAGACCAGCTGCGAATCTAGGGGGTGTGCAAAGCAAAGAAACGTATGGGCCCTTTAAAATTCCCTCGCCCCTGAAATTGAAATATCTCTTTTATTCATTGTATTAAAAATAATTAACTAGAACAATCCCATCATGCACCACACCCATCCGACGAGACGATAAGTAGGATGAGAAGTGTGGGTGTAATTATTATAAAATAATAAAAGAAAGAAATTCAGAGAACTGATATAATATGGAGAAGAAGACATAAAAAGGGGAGGCTGAGGAGTATTAATTAAATGCTTAATCATATTTGCCACAGATTTTTTTTTCATGTAGCAACGTTTGAATTACCTAAGTAAACAGAACAGTATATTTTAGTTTTTTCACTTCTAAATAGTAAGTGATAACTTTTTTTAATGGTTAAATTATTTCACCACGCCTAAAAAGATTTTGCAGAGCATTTATTTTACCATAACCCAGTGTGGTCCAACCCCCGTTATTCGTTTTTCAGTTTTTGTTTCTGAAATGTGTTAAAAACCCGTTTTTCCGTTTAAATTTTCAAAAAAATTTCAGGAGAGAATCCCTAAACTCCAATTGAATAGCTTTTTACTTGACTTAAAACTCAAAAGGGCTATCAAAAGAGCATTAATAGAAGATCCTATAGTTGGAGCAATATTAAAAGAAGTTATCAAGTCAATAGAAGCGTTGTGTCTATGTATTTAAAACTCAATTTTGATAACTAAAAGTTCCTAATATCTTGAGAAAAAAATACAACTTCTTTGTACGAGGGTTGTTTTTTAATTAATTTCCGTTTTGCTCCTGAAAAAAAAGTAGAAGGAATTTCGAAGTAATTTTGCTACTGGTAGATAGGTACATCCTTGAGGATCAATTTCCCTCTTTACTGGAAAAAAATCGGACATTTTTTCTATTATTTATCGAATTTACAAGCGTGCTCCTCGAACTTATTTCCCGCCAGCCCAAAGAGAAATCCTATTTTTCGAAATTTTCCTCTTTTGATATTTTAAAAATAAAAAACCAATAAATATTTTAAATTAAGGTTATTACGGAAGGTTACAAACATCTTTCATAACTTTTCAACGTAATCATCTTTAAATAGACCATTTACCGTACCTTTTCACAAGATTTTCGTTTCCGCTTTATGAAAAGTTTGATTTTTCGTTGAGCTTCGCATCGTTTCGGACAGCCGTTTTCCCCCTCAGCGCACACTTTTTCTGCGAATCTACCGATGTTGCCTTGTTTATTATGGCTGTAACTCCAGAATCCCCAATGCTTGGACCTGGAACTTGGCAGATGCAAAACATATGGTTTTAAACATGCACAATAGCATGCTTCAAAAATCACCTTCCTACCGATTGTCTATTCGCAATGGTGCCCAACCTACGGCCCGCGGGACAAATGTGGCCCGCGAGGCTGATCCATGTGGCCCGCGGACTCGTTAAATCTTAAAAACAAAAACCACTTTCAGAAATCTTCCAAGAAAACCACGACATCGTGCAAGGCATTATTGCACATTCATCTAAAACAGTGGTTCCCAAACTATTTTGGTCGTGGAACCCCCAAATTTGTTACCAATGATCGCGGAACCCTGAATATTTTTTAATTAACCAATTTTCAAAATTTAATATACTAGGGAGCTACCGCCCCCTGCTCGCTACCGCTCGCCAACCCCCGTTAACTGCTGACGCAGACACTTTTGGACTGCTTCGCAATTCCTCACAAAACCCAGCTCACTGCACAACTTTATAAAACATTTTTAAAACAGGGGTAGTACTTCTCCGGGGTATTCTTTCAAAAATGGTGTGGATATTTATTCAGTGGCGGAATTTTAACAGTTCCTTTATGGTAACATGAATTGGCGGATCGCCTTATAATTCCAAGAAAATTAACAACAGAGTAATGTAAACAATAAACATTCCTTTACCATTTCCCCAAGGTAATGTTTTTTTCACAGATCCATTAAGAAGCACTGGAACATCTCAGGAATAAATTAAAATTTGTAATGATAGGCTGTGAAAAATGTAATTACCGTAAACATCACGAAAATTTAGAATTTTATCTTCATGAGAACAAACAAACATCGAAGTTGTGTCGGTTTCATAGCAATGTAACGAATGTTTAGACTTCCAACATTTTCGATTTTTATCTTTATTTCTAAAACAGTTCCCCGTGTTCTCTAGTTGTTTGCGTTTTGGCATTATGAAATAAAGTGTCGCATTTTACTACCCTAAAAACATACTTGCAAAAGGATATAAAACTAATAATTATTTTAAAAAATAAATGCAAAAGTTCTCAAAATTTCCGAAAGCGAGTTTATATTTTGTTGTAAATATAGTAATGATAAGAGGTTGCCACAACGACAAAGATAAATTTTAAAAATATTAATTTGTTATTTAAAAAATAAAAGATAAATTAATTACACATAAGTTTTAAATATAATTAAAACCGTTTAAACCACAGAGAAAAATCCTAACAGAGGGTCCAAAACGATATATTCAAAAGTTGAATGGATATTAGGGTGTCCCTTAAAATCGAAGGTCGGGGAAACTTTTGCTCCACCCCCCAATTTTTTTCCTTTTGGTACCCTAAGACTGTGTGCAAAATCTTAAATCGATCAGATAATATCAACACGTGCCCCAAACGGCCTAAAGTTAGAAAAATTTGACTTTTTTCTAATTTTTTTGAAAATTTTTTAAAAATGTGTTTAAACAATCCGTTTCCGAATAAGAGGGCTCTAACACATTTAAACAATCATATTTGACCTTTTTTCATTACTAGTTAGGCCAATATGCCCAGTTTGTAACCTAGCCATCAATCAGAAAATCATCAAATTTGTCCATTTTATACTGAGAATAGAAGAATCAGTAGGCTGTGGTAAACAGTGGCGGCTCGATGGTAAAATTATAAGGGGTGCTGCTCTGTCGGTACCAAGTTGGCAACGTATTTTAAGCGATATAAAGCCAAATAATATTTCACAAAAATGTGAACAATATAAAATTTCGATTTCACACTTATTAAGCATTCAAAAACTGCCACTTACCTATATTTAGCTGATTATTACGAATATGAAGAATCAAAGAGGAAGCCTATTTCATTTAGTAGTATCTCAAAAGAAAATTAAACTAAAATCAACATTTAGATTTCAATTTGTTCATTATAAAAAGAAATAAGAACTTGGCTACAAAAAATTAAACATAAATCTTTATTGACTTGCCGAAACAACAGAAATAGCCCAGTAAATTAAGGCATAAAAAGGGGTGTTTAGCGCACTAATTTATAACTCGCTGAAAATTTCAGAATAAGTTCTCTATGACGTCTATAACAAAACCTCAAAAGTCCCCTAATGGAGGGTTTATATGCATCCGGCAAGTGCGGCGAGTGCGAATGCGACGAAGATTTTTTCCTGCCGTTTGTGAACGTTTATGCCGCGTCTACAAATGGCGCTGCGTTTGCGAAATTGCGGCGAGTGCGATTGTCTGCCGCATCTCGTTTGTTTTGGTTTCGGCGACGACGCGTTTATTTTTACATTCCGCTTTTGCTACTCGCATACTTGATTATTGTATTTCAAACAAATTATTGTATTTCCATCGGAGCAATCTTGATCGCGTGACCCTACCGCAATTTGCTTTTTGCGATAGTGCGTCTATTCGCGCAGATCTCCCTTTTCCTGCGCGGGAAAGATTCGAGGCTTCCTATTGTCATTATGTAGTAATGATGTTAATCGTGATGCATATTCTGTCTCCAATTGTTAAAATTTATTTTTTAAAGAGTCTAATAGAAGTTCCATGCAGTAGAAAAACAAGAATTCGAATTAAGGTATATATACAAAAGAATCCAGTTATACTTCACTGGTACGATTACAGATGGCAGCACAACTAAAATTATCCGCTAATCTTTGGTTAAAATACTGAAATTTATTATTTATTAATTATATTAAAAATAATATTTGAAATTTTCAGAGACCTACGGTTAAATACGTGTATTTCAAACAAATTATTGTATTTCGATTGGGGCAATCTTGATCACGTCACCCTGCCGCTAATTGCTTTTTGCGATAGTGCGTTTATTCCGGCAGATCTCCCTTTGGCTGCGCGGGAAAGATTCGAGGCTTCCTATTGGTCCTTTCCAATGGTGTGAAAAATAGGAAAGAAATTCGCATTCGCATGCGATTTTGCCGCACTTGCCGGATGCATATAAACCCTCCTTAAGTTCCCGCGCCGGCTTCATTCGAAAATGGCGATCAAAGATGGCCGCCAAGCAATGCAGTCTTTCATTCATAACTAAGGAAAATATCAATATTTTTTAATGCTGTAAAAGGTTATATACTCAGAAAGAGACCCTTTATAAGTTTCAATAAATTTTTTTCCATAAAAGAACTTGTAAATTTGGAATACAGAGAGTTAAATGACATCAATGTGAAAATTTGCGCGTTTTTCACCTGTTTTTCCTTATAACTGTAACCGTATAAAAATCCCTTAATCTAATTAGAGTGTTTTTGAAAGTACTATAAACCAGGATTATTTTGTAAAAAACATTTTGAAAATCCGTTGAAAATTGACTGAGATATTCCATTTTAAATGGAGGAATGTTCAGTAATGATGACTATAAAATATTATAACTAACGTTAATAGTGTCCTTGGTCTCTTTTGACAGATTTCTTTTTAATAGGCTCAAGCTTTTGCGAAAACAAATAAAATTAAGGTATTCTATTTTACTTTAAGAAGATTATTTAAGAGACTTTTTAAGAAAGGGATGTTCTGGAATAAATATATTAAATTAGTGCATAACAAAAAAGATTTATCCAAAATTTATTTACTTATTACTAAAAATGTATTTAGAAATAAAAATTCTATAAAGTAAGAAACTTTAATCGTTTTCCTCATCATTTTAATCATATTCAGTGGATGTAGGTCCTGATTTTTCACAGATTTCTCCTAAGCAAGAACCTAAGCAAGATTTCTTAAGAAACTATAATAGAAACATTGGAACCCTGTGTTGAACCTCCAGATATACAGGGTGTCCCACGAGAAGTGGCCCAACCCGTTTAACTTTTGAACCCCTACAGATATAGTCATGAAAGTGGGGTCTAGGTATAGTAAAGTGACCATGCCCTATCCAATGAGACAACTTCTAACGCCCTCTAGCGGAAAATTTAGGAGTTATAATTTTTATTTTAAAAACTATTTGAGATATGTGAAAAAAGTCAATGACTAAGTTGTAGAACAGCATCGATTCAGTAGGAAAAGACACCTTAATGAGAAAAATATCTTGAATAAAACCCCTAAAACGCACGTTCAATTAGGTTGAATTTAAGTAGATTTTACGTCTTAAAACGCTCCTCACGAGGCGAAAATGAGAATTTTTCAATTTTATGAATTAAGAATACTTTTAGTCATTTACTTAAGTATAAAAATGAAAATTTCCCATTTTCGCCTTGTTAGGAGCGTTTTATGAGGTAAAAACTACGTAAATTCAACCTAATTGAGCGTGCGTTTTAGGGGTTTTATTCAAGATATTTTTCTCATTATGGTGTCTTTTCCTACTCAATCGATGGTGCTCTACAACTTAGTCATTGACTTTTTTCACATATCTCAAATAGTTTTTAAAATAAAAATTATAACTCCTAAATTTTCCGCTAGAGGGCGTTAGAAGTTGTCTCATTGGATGGGGCATGGTCACTTTACTATGCCTAGACCCCACTTTCATAACTATATCTGTAGGGGTTCAAAAGTTAAAGGGGTTGGGCCACTTCTCGTGGGACACCCTGTATATGCTCATTTATAGTAGAAGGAGGATACCTTTTGCATGCATTAATTTGGAATGAGGGTGACACAGATATATTATGTCTTAAGTATGTACGCTTTTTTCAAAAACGTTTCTCTCCATGCGAAGCTATTGTTTTTGATGGGTACAGTTCCGTACGATCAACCAAAAGTGTGGAAAGGGAAAGAAGGGCCATGACCAAAATGTCTGCCACAGTAGCTTTTGAATGAATAATTCTCTTGATGAGTTACGCTATACTCACTACCTTAGAAAAAGGAGAAAAATTTCGAATTTTAATCTAGTAGTTCTTCCCCAACTAGTGCAGCAAATTCTCAACATTCACTTCGAGTTTACCTACAGGTTTTGCAGTGGTTAGGAAACAACCTAAACCCAACTGATTGGTGTCGGTTCTTAAAGGATGGCAAGTTACACCCGGTTCCCTCTACTCTGCAGCTCCTGATGCACTTTTACAGCTAGTTTCATGTGACTGTTAAGTTATTACTAATAAAGAATGTGATGTGAAATGTCCATGCAAAAAAGCTGACCGTCAATGTACAAAATTTTTCAGCTCTTGCTTAGGTGAAATCTGTGAAAATGCAGGTTCTACATCTAACTGAATTTGATTAAAATGATGAGGAAAACGATAAAAGTTTCTTACTTTATAGAATTTTTATTTCTAAATACATTTTTAGTGATAAATAAATAAATTTAAAATTTTGGATAAATCTTTTTTGTTATAAACTAATTTAATATATTTATTCCAGAACATCCCTTTCTTAAAAAGCTTCTTAAATAATATTCTTAAAGTAAAATAGAATACCTTAATTTTAGTTGTTTTCGCAAAAGCTTGAGCCGATTAAAAAGAAATCTGTCAAAAGAGACCAAGGACACTATTAACGTTAGTTATAATATTTTATAGTCATCATTACTGAACATTCCTCCAGTTAAAATGGAATATCTCAGTCAATTTTCAACGGATTTTCAAAATATTTTTTACAAAATAATCCTGGTTTATAGTACTTTTAAAAACACTCTAATTAGATTAAGGGATTTTTATACGGTTACAGTTATGAGGAAAAACAGGTGAAAAAACGCGCAAATTTTCACATTGATGTCATTTAACTCTCTGTATTCCAAATTTACAAGTTCTTTTATGGAAAAAAATTTATTGAAACTTTTAAAGGGTCTTTTTCTGAGTATATAACCTTTTAAAGCACTAAAAAATATTGATTTTTTCCTTAGTTATGAATGAAAGGGTCGAGGGAATATCGGATCCAGCAAAGTTTGTCTGACGTCACGGACCGGAAACAGCACATCGTGGCGCCCCTACCGTGTAAACATTCTGTTTCGCTTTATTTTTGTTGACATTTACGAAGATGGCGTCTTTAGTCAGAAATAGAATTTTATAAGCTTTTTTGTACTTCTGGTAATCTTTTGGAAGTATAATATTTTCACTTGGCCTATTTATTAGTTTTTCCGATGTTCTTGTGCTACTGTTGAATGATTAAACCTAACCGCAAATTGGTAACTTCCTTTTTTCGAGTAACGAAAGTTATAAGTCTATTGAGTATTTAATTTGTTTAAGTATCTATGAAGAACGTCTTCTGGCCCAAAAAATGTCACTGAGGTAATGCTGGTGGTTTTAACTTCACATTTCTCAGTGACACTTCTTAGGCTTTATTGTTCAACGTAATAAATCCCATCAGTTGGCCGATGTCTTCCTTTATCTACATAACTATGTGATCAACACTTCTGGTATGTTATAACACAAATATTTATCAATTTATCATATGCATTTCCATGAGTAACATAGGAAAATCTTGTAATATATAAGCTTTTTAGTATTTATGTAAGTATGTTTTAAATGAGTTTGAGTCCTGATATCAATAGTTTATGCATAACAGTAGAACACTAATATTTTGATAAAATATGCAATTATATAGTAAGGGGGACAGCATAACTGCGATTTGCATGAATAACATAATTATTGTACTTTTGAAGTATGTCTTATAAGTACTACAGGGGTGTTTTTTTAACCTTAATTTTTTTAAAGAAACATTTAATAGTACATATACAGGGTAATTCTGAATTCATCATCAATATTTGGTGGGGAGGAAACCTAGGCAAGCTTATTTCCAATAGGAATGGGGAGACGCAGATACCCCGTTAAAGAGCTAGGACCTAATGTAGAATGAGAGCGTTACGAAGGGACATTTTGCCAGGCACGTTTAACGAAACAAAACATAATAAAATGAAAAAATTTATTGCATAATTAACAGCAGTATCCATACTACTTACACCATAAATTTGATAGAAATTGGACAACTTGCTAAACTGTGGGGCAAGTTTTAGAACGTGTAATAGTATAATATTAATCGTTTAGCCAAAGAAGGGAGTTCCAAGTGTAATCGTATTTAGAAAAATTATCATTGGGGAAGGAATTTTAAATGATCATACATTGATCATTGAAACTGTATGATCGAATAAAAGTATCCCTAAAAACATTTACAGGTAAAAAACTTTTCTTTAAAGTATTACCTTTAATTTATTAAAAATTATACTTAAGTACTCATAACAACAAATGTTTTATCATCTTTATGGAAACCTTACCTTTAAAAATTATTTCTTTAAGATAATTAAATCTTTCATTACCATATAATTTACATCATTTTACCAGATTTGTGTTTATTTACGTGTGATTTTGTTATAAAGTAGAACCTATATAACAACACATCCCCTTGATAAAGTGTGGCCTGCATCATGACAATTAGTAATAAAGTACCAATTGTTTTATAACACTGACAATTAGGAATATTAGTTAAAGCAACTATTTTTTGGTCTCGGAAGGGGTGGCACTATGTAAGTTCTACTGTATTTATTTAGAAAAAGCATAGTTAGAATGTTTCAAAATAGATTTATTTTAATTTTATAAATGCAACGTCAATTTGTTCAATTTCTTAAATTTTCATTTTTAACTAGTTACAATTACTTTTCTTGCCTTTTTCATTGCATTGACTTTCATTCCTACTCTCCCTGCTAATCCCTTTTTAGCAAAGGTTTTGAGCTTTCCATACTGCTTCTGACTTTTATTTGCACCTGGATTTGTTATCGATGCTGGACAATCCAATTTCTTGGTAGTTTGGGTCAAATTGTACGTGTTTTGAAAACAGTGGTCACCTTTTGCCGAACCAAAGGAAATTAGAAAGGAATATAATTCATACAGATTGATATTGAACCTAAGTTAAATATTCATAGTTACAGTGCTCTGCTTTTCATACCTATTAATTTGATTCTAAAAAAATTATTGGATTGAATGTAGATTAAGAACATAACCTATCTATCATATAATGTGATATTTAAATCCTAAAATAGTCCTGAAATTTTAGCTAAGGCCTGTTCCAGGTATGATTAAGTACATAACTTTTGAAAGTAAACAATGACGATTGTTTTCTCCCATATTTCGCATTGTAAAAAATTATAAGACTATTTCACAAACTTAACTCCTATCTGTTTGGATAGAATCATTAAATACACTTTGGTATGATGCTAATACAGAAATATGTATATTCATAGTATTAAATGCCAATAAAAGCAATCTAAAAGGGGACTCATCAGTGGCAACCCGATGAAACAATGTTATGTGTGTGGCGAACCATGAGGTTCGTCATCAAAGTTCAAATAAATACGACTGCAACACAGAGCACGGCCTGCCCTTTTAACTGCTGGTAACTATATCATCATCATCTTTTGCAATTGTTTAAAAATTTAGTTTGGTTTGAGATAAGGAAATAAAGGTTTAGTGTTTTTTAATAAAATGTTATTATTTTGTGGGACTATTTCATTGGTGACCCAGACATGAGGACCATGAAGTTTGTCATCTATGTTAATGTTGTATACTGTTAATATATCATTATCAAAATAAATGTCAAGTAAACATATATAGCGTGGCCGCGGTGGTGTAGTGGTCAGCGTGTCTGGCTACGAGCATTACCGACCCAGGTTCGATGCCTTGCGGCTTCTCCTTGGGTAGCTGGTCATGGGTCAACTCAGCCCTTCATCCCTCCGGGGTCGATAAATGAGGACCAAGCTCGCTTGGGGAATCAACTGGGGGTCCAGCGTCGGGCTAGCCACTCGGCCTGGACACACGCTAGTAATTAGCACCCCAGGCCCAAAGGCTACAGAAACGGAGATGGGCACCGCCTGATGGGCCACTAGGCCCGGGCAGACTTTGATTTGATTTGAAACATATATAGCGCAACTAGCATCAGTCTAATTTCTACCTGCCCTTGCTTTGTTTCCATGTATTTCCGCTTTTTCCCACGATTTTTATATTTCCCTTGATAAGTGTAAATTCTTGACCCTAAATGAAAATTAGGGAGTCCATCTTTCCAGTGGATATTCATATCTGCAGAAATTTCACCTAGATATGGAGGTGATGAATATAGGAACAGGGTAAGATTTACATGAGATTAAATAAATTTTCAAGATTGCAATAAGAAATCTATACAATGTAATTATATATATAATAAAAAAATATTTTGTGGGCTTACTGCTCTTTATTCAGTATAATACAGGTGATTTCATGGTTGAAAAGTTATGCTCAGGGGTCTGAACTTATGTCTTCAAATTTATCATTAAAAATTTTTATTTCAAATATAGATAAAATACCCTTTAACCTCCACATAAAATAAAAATTTGTTGTTCATAAAAAATTTTTAGTAATTGGAAATTTATAAGTAAATGTGAATCTCTCTCAATCCTTTCTAATAGGCTAAAATTTTAATACTGAGAAACTACTCTCGTTTTTCATCCAAAAATCCTTTTGACCTTTTAAAAACATTAAATTTCGGAAATGTTTTTATTTCGTAATTTTTTAATATATCTTTAAAAGCGTCAAAAGAATTAGCAGAATCCATATTCTAATAAGTAACCTAACAAAACAAATACGGACGCGGACGAGGATACTTCGGACGATGTGCTGTTTCCGGTCCTTGACGTCACACGAACTTTGCTGGATCCGATATTCCTTCCACCGAATGAAAGACTGCATTGCTTGGCGGCCATCTTTGATCGCTCTTTTCGAATGAAGCCGGCGCGGGAACTTAGGGGACTTTTGAGGTTTGGTTATAGACGTCATAGAGAACTTATTCTGAAATTTTCAGCGAGTTATAAATTAGTGCGCTAAAAAACCCTAAATTTACTGGGCTAAAAGGATTTAGTTCTCTCTCTGTTGAAAAGAAAAAAAGAAGCTATAAATAAAAAATTAAAATGGAGTTGGAGTGAGATAAGCTAAAAAGCCGATGTGATTTATTATTATTAGTAGTAGAAATCGTTTATTTTTCTTCTTCCCTCAGTTTGTTTTTTACAGCTCTTTTAAGAGAAAAGGCTATCATTCTTTTGGTCGGGGCTGCTGAAAAGCAGCCCCTTTTCTCCTAACAGATTCGCGTGCTAAATTCTTGATATTTTGATTTGATATGATAGAGCCATAGAGTTAGGAAAGAAGAATAGAGGAGGAATCGGGTCCGATTTCAACGGAAGCGAGCGATCCCATGACTGCGGTTCTACCCCTAAATCCCGACAGACAAAATCCCGACAAGCCACTTGCCCGACAGCCGTAATCCCGACAGAGCCGAAATCCCGACACCCCGAAATCCCGACAAGGTCGAAATCCCGACACCCCGAAATCCCGACACCCCAAAATCCCGACAGGGTCGAAATCCCGACACCCCAAAATCCCGACAGGGTCGAAATCCCGACACCCCAAAATACCGACTGGGTCGAAATCCCGACACCCCAAAATCCCGACAAGGTCGAAATCCCGACACCCCGAAATCCCGACAAGCCACTTGCCCGACAGGTCGAAATCCCGACAATCAAATGCCCGGCATGTAAGTTGCCAGATAACTCATATTGGTCTCTAATTTTAAATAAGGGCATTCTATTTAAGTTTCATGTTGCTTGACCACAGGTCAAGATTGCTCTTTTTGGCTAAAAATCATTGTAAAATAATGTTGAAGTTGCTAATTGATATTTTGTATTTCCTATATTTATAGCATGTCTTTTTGGTTCGGGGTGACCATTGGTCAATCCAGTTATTTTTTGGTACTGCTATGCTTTGGCAGTGAAGTAGGTCATGTGGGGGCTCAAACTAAATGCCTTGAGACGAGTAACATTTTGGTCTTGACCACTGTTCAATATACTTTGACCAGTGGTCAATCCAGTTTTTCTCGCTGTTTTCAGCTTTTCTGACCTTCTCTTTCTGTCTCGGTGTTATTTTTTTAGGGGGGGGGCACTGACCTTGCATTATTCCCATTTGACCGTTGGTAACTTCTAAATTTTTCGATTTTATAACTATTATTTATATGTGAGCTTCTCTAACTGCATAAGTAGCTGGTCAATAGTCACGGGAACATTTTTCGCTTAAACAGAAATTAAAAATTTGGTTTCCTATTATATTGTCAGGTTTGGTTAAAAAAAGAAGCTATTAAGTCAAAAAATTCAAAAGTTACCAACGGTCAAATGGAATTACCCAAGGTCAGTGACCCCCGCCTAAAAAAATAACAGCGAGACAGAAAGAGAAGGTCAGAAAAGCTGAAAACAGCGAGAAAAACTGGATTGACCACTAGTCGAGATATATTGACCAGTGGTCAAGACCAAAATGTTACTCGTCTCAAGGCATTTAGTTTGAGCCCCCACATGACCTACTTCACTGCCAAAGCATAGCAGTACCAAAAAGTTAACTGGATTGACCAATGGTCACCCCGAACCAAAAAGACATGCTATAAATATAGGAAATACAAAATATCAATTAGCAACTTCAACATTATTTTACAATGATTTTTAGCCAAAATGAGCAATCTTGACCCCTGGTCAAGCAACATGAAACTTAAATAGAATGCCCTTATTTAAAATTAGAGACCAATATGAGTTATCTGGCAACTTACATGCCGGGCATTTGATTGTCGGGATTTCGACCTGTCGGGCAAGTGGCTTGTCGGGATTCCGACCTGTCGGGCAAGTGGCTTGTCGGGATTTCGGGGTGTCGGGATTTCGACCTTGTCGGGATTTTGGGGTGTCGGGATTTCGACCCAGTCGGGATTTTGGGGTGTCGGGATTTTGGGGTGTCGGGATTTCGACCTTGTCGGGATTTCGGGGTGTCGGGATTTCGGCTCTGTCGGGATTATGGCTGTCGGGCAAGTGGCTTGTCGGGATTGTGGCTTTCGGGATTCTGACCGGATACCCATGACTGCCTAGCATGTCAAAGTTATGAGTTACGAGATTTCACGCTATTTGGCGAGGTTATCGCGCTGTTTGGCACGGCGCGGCGCTCAGAATATATATTTTTTTGTTGCCTTATAAGTTTCGTATTTTTGTATCAATGCTATCGTATTTTTTACAGTTAAAATATAAATTAGTGATTAGCTTCTGTTTTTAAAGGTTTCATTTTATTTATGTAATTTTAATTCCAGTATCTGTTATCTGAAACATAAATGAAATTAACACTACTCTATATCCTATTCTAATTCACAACGATAAAGCACAGGCAATATTTAAGGGAAAGCAATTTTAAATTGATGAATACAAAAATTAAAGTAAACTGTTACTTTAAGTGGTTAGAAAGATTTAAAAAATAGTTAATTAATTTTGCTTTTATATAGAAGTGCATAAATTGTGTAATTTGAATAGCGAATTACATCCGAAAACATACAGGGAAGAAGTTTATGGATATGTGAAGTGAATTATCACTTTGAAATTTGATGGTCTACTTTTTACCTTATTTAACTTGGAGACTCATCCCCTTTCTCATTAAAGCTCGTTAACCCTCTCTACTTATCACTTCGCGATCTTAGCAAACAATGTTGCAAAAACCGAAAAGGCACCGAAAAGCTTGAAACTTCAAAATTTAAATACCCAAAAACTAATAGGAAAAGAGTGGCGGTAATCTTCATTCATAAGAGTGTGTGGCTTCAAAATAATATTTTTCTGAAAATAGGGGGGTCTTATGCCATAAAACTCCAACCAACCAATCTGCTGATTACAGTTTTTTTAATGGCAAACTCTCAACTGAAAAAATATTTTCGAATTAAACATTTGATGGCTTTTGAACTAGTAAATTAAATTAATAAGATTACATTCTACTGATTAGGTTTTGTGTTATGAAATTTCAAGGATATCAAAGCGAAATTTTTTTAAATAGCCCCAGTGATGGAGACATTAATTATTATTACATTATTTTATTGAGGTATTAAAATTCTAAAAGAAGTACCCAAATCTTGTACAAATATCCATAATAATATTAACAATATTGTTACAAAAATTACATAAATGTAAATATTGGTAACTTATTTTGATACATTTAGCATTAATGTAGCAGCAATCTAAAAATAGTCTTTACAATATGGCAAAAAAATCCAGAAACTTTAAAAAATCACAATTATTTAGAAACTGCATCTCAATAATTGGAATATGTATTTATATTATTCCTTAATAATTATTGGAAATTATTTTCTTGAATTCTTGAGAAAGAGGCAAAATAAAAAATAATAACGCGCTAAAATTAAACCCGCAGCCGCACCAACACAAAACAAGCGCCAAGCTCGATCGCCAACGGCCGCCAAAGCTCATTTCATGACTTAACTTCGTAAAAAACAATTTTCAACCAGAAATATTGATTTGAATGACTTAAAAACACATCCAATCTAATCAAAAATCTTCATTTTATAATACTAGAAGTAATTTAACTGAAATTCTGTCAAATTTAATCGAATATAGCTCGTGAAAGTCGAACGAACTCGGCGCGAAGTTTTTTAAAATCCCATTCATAAAAATGTTTCGGAGATTTTTTAAATTTTTAAGCTCAGAATTATTAGTCTTTTCCTTCTACATCATACACAGGTGTTTTTTTCTTTTTCCGATCATTTTTCTATGAGTTATTACGATTTTTCACCACCGAAATCGACGCGTCTATGGGAGCTCCAATGTTAAAGAATTCTTTTTGCCTAGCATTGATCTTTGGAACACAGGGTTGCCGTCCATGCCGTCTCTATTATTCTTATACCTCTATGGATAGAGCTAGGGTTTTATACCATGATTGGTATATCTGCGGGGGCTGACCGAACCGGAAAGAAATCTGTTGTATAGACGGCATATCAGAGAATTATTAATTGAAAAAGGATTATAAAGGACAAAGATCAAAGGGGGAAATAGATAATTTTTTAAATATTGTAAGGCAAATAAAAATTGGAATTGCGGGGAATTTTGGTTGGGGGTGCTGCAGCCCCTATGGACGAGCCGCCACTGGTGGTAAACGACTCAAAACCGAAAATACCACGGATAAACACCATTTTTAGACCATATTGATGTGGATATATGTTTTCTGAAGCTCAAATTAATTAATTACAGACGCCATATTGGATTACAAAAAACTAAAAAAATTCTAAAAAAAAAAGGTATGGGCATGTTTGATATCGGGTAAAAATTTTCAAAAAAATTAGAAAAAAAGTCAAATTTTTCTAACTTTAGGCCGTTTGGGGCACGTGTTAATATTATCTGATCGATTTAAGATTTTGCACACAGTCTTAGGGTACCAAATGGAAAAAAATTGGGGGGTGGAGCAAAAGTTTCCCTGACTTTTTGAAAAAACGCCCAAATAACGGACACCCTAATGGATGTGAGGGCGCCACGAGGAACTAAATGATTGACAGAGAGATCAAACCTGTGATTGGCTGTCACTCAATCTTCTATTTTCGAAGGAGAAGGAAAAAGTTTTTCCTCAACCAATCAGGCTTTTCCCCCCGCCTCTCGTGACGTAGATGCGATCGCAGCGCCAAAATAGCCCCACATCCATCCAACTTTTCGATTTCCATTAACGCCTATGGCGACGGACCCTCTGTTCTAGTACTCTGTGGTTTAAACAACAGAAATATAAATATTGTTAAAATAACCCAAAATATATTTTTAAATTCGTGTTATAAATAGAAAGATGATTATTTAATCTATTTGAATATTAAAATTGAAAACCAGTGAAATATGTTTTCAATTGTTTAAAAAATTCATAGTTTCTTGCTTTATAACTGCAACCTTATCCGTAATCTAAAAAAGTGGAAATATTTTAAAATTGAAATTTTTTTTAGAAATTCTAAAAGCTTATTGCACATCCTCAAAAGAATCCGGACAGTTTGATACCAATTATGTGTTATACGGATCAGTAATTAAAAAGCCTTTCTCTGGAAACCGTTCACCAAAAACTTTTTTTAGAATAGAGAGATATTAAATGAAGGCACGGATCCAGGGGGGGCACTTTTCCAGATAATCACCTTTCCTTTTTAGTAAAAAATGTCAAATTCATGGGGATTATCTGAAAGTATCACGCAAGATCCCTTTCTAGTACCGCTGGGGGGTATGGGGGACCTCCCCCAGAAAAATTTTGAAATTTGACTTGTAAAAGTAGAGTTTTAACTCATTTTAAGAAGCTTTTTGAGGCCAAGAGGAGAATTTTCCCGGCAATAACCTTTATCTTTTGACAAAAAATGTCAAAATGTTGGGGATTTTCCCAAAAGCATCGCACAAAGATCCCCTTGTGATACCATGGGGGGGGGTCTGGGGGTCCTCCCCCAGAAAAAATTTTGTATTTCGACTGGTAAAAGTAAGGTTTTAACTCATTTTGAGAACATTTTTGGGTACAAGGGGGGCGGCGCTGTCCATTCTTATTTTTTACACCATTCTAATTTTTTTAATGAAATAAAGTTTGTCCCATGGAACCCCTAAATTTTTTTGTGGAACCCCAGGGTTCCGCGGAACCCACTTTGGGAACCACTGATCTAAAAAAGATGATAAAAAAGGAATTCTGCAAAATCCGGTAATAATTTTTTTTACTTCTGTTTTGTTTTTTTCTAGGTATGGGGAATTTGCCATTGGATAAATTAATTTTTTTCAGTATCAGTTAGCCATTTGAATTCAGTTTATAAGGATCTTTTTAGAATCAAACTTCGAAAAGATGCCGATCGTAAAAAGTTGAAGATTCACTCAGAATGCCGAAACTTCAAAGAAAAGTGGACAGATTCATATTTCTTTATTCAGCGAGCAAATAAACCGTTGTGTCTTCTTATATGTAAGGATACTGTGTCAGTGTTTAAAGAACACAATATCAAAGAGACATTACGAAACGAAACAGATAATCATCGTAATTCAGATTTGATTTAAGGATAAGTGTTACAAATTTATTTGGAGCCGAATTTACAAGAACTAGTATCCTCCAAACAGATGCAAACTTCTCATTGAAAACGGGTATGTAATGTTTCTTCATGTTAAAAAATCCTTAAAAGTGTTTTTTTTCGTGGCCCGCGAGATAAATCTTCAAAAGCAAATTGGCCCTCGGGGAAAAAATTTTGGGCACCACTGGTCTATTGTTGCGAACAGAATTTAAAGGAAGAGAAATTCTCTGTGGGCCGGCGGGAAATAAGTTCGAGGAAAGCGCTTGTAAATTCGATAAATAATAGAAAAAATGTCCGATTTTTTTCCAGTAAAGAGGGAAATTGATCCTCAAGGATGTACCTATCTACCAGTAGCAAAATTATTTCGAAATTCCTGCTACTTTTTTTTTCATCAGCAAAACGGAAATTAATTAAAAAACAACCCTCGTATATGAAAACACTTACATAGTATAGAGATAACAGTTTTTGTTTCTATAGAAATTACACTTTTACTTATAAATCGTACTAGAACCTTAAGATCTTCTTAAGCTTTTAAAACGTTGTGAATCACTTATTTTCTAACGATTTTCTCTTCACTTATAGACTAACTTCTTTAAAGGACAGTTAAAAAAACAAGAAATACTTAATAATTTATTTTAAATTTAGTTTTATGCAAAGTGTTTAAATTGTGGCACAAAATAAATTCCCTGGAATAAATAAAAAGTATATAATGATACCCAGTCAATATTTTTGTGCTGTGTATTTTAAATGTAAGAAAGACATTAATTTCTTAATTAAAATACGCCTCAATACGAGTAAATCTTTATAGTCGAAGTAAATGTTCCGGTGTTAAAAGCTTGATTTGCCTGTTTTAAAACAGTAAAATGCAATTTTTACTGTCTATGGCACTTGCCTATCTATAAAAATTTTAATTGGCACTCGGGTAGCTAAAGGTTAGGCCACACCTTAACCACAGTCCAGTATTACTTTATACATCAGTAACTGTTAAAGGGGTGAGTGTGATGCTTTGAAATTAAACTGAGTCATCATTTTTATAAAGACAAGGGCGTAGGGTGAAGCCAGAGAGGGGTTACGTAACCCCCTCGAAAATTAAAAATTCGCCTTTTTTGACAATAGATAGAAACTACTCCATATTCCCACTCAAAATTCCATTATCCTCCTCCGAAATATTTTCTGGCTACACCTTCACGCCACTGCATAGTATTGATAATACCAACCCCTAGTCTGCTGGCCTAAACCCACACTAATTAGAAAATCCGAATTAAATGGCATTTTTTACAACTCCCAACCATATTCTGTTCAACCACAGAGTATTGGGCAGAAAAAGCAACGATCGAAAGAGTGCAGGGGCGTCATTTAGGGGGGGCAGGGGGGGGGCAACTGCCCCCCCAAGGTTTCCACTGTAATATGAAAAATAGCTGCAAGCCTGCAAGTCCCTTGAAAATTCTCTAACTTCCACAAGGGTGGGTCTTTGGGTGCAACTCAAAATGTCTCAAAAGGAGTTAAAACATTACTTTTGAGGGCTCAATTTCAAAAAATTTCTGGGGGAGGACACCCATCCCCCCTCTAAAATTTCCACGTATCTTATTTAGTGTTTCCCCCCTTGAAAACTATTCCTCTTACAAGAAGCTTTTCTCTCTCGAAGCCAGGCCCGTAGCTACGGGGGGGCCAGGGGGGGCTGAGCCCCCCCTGGCATCTTCATTTGCCCCTCCTAGAAAATTTTCACAAATTCTATCCACAAGCACAGCCATGGGGGCAGGGAGGGGCAGCTGACCCCTTCTTCTTTATTTCCTTCTAGCTAAGTTAAAACCCAGTTTTTTAGGGTCAAATTTTCAAAAATTTTCTGGGGGAGGACCCCCATGCCCCCATTTGTATTTAAATCTTTATTATTCACAATTTTTTTTAAATAACAAGTTCATCAAAATCAAAATTCTACTTGCAAAATATATGTCCGTATTTAGGTCTACAAGTATGAAAAGCAGTTTAAAACTCCGTTTTTTAGGGGTCAAGTTTCCAAAAATTTTCTGGGGGAGGACCCCCAGACCCCCCTTTGATACTTGTATCCCCCATTCTTACAAAAAAGACTGTTCTTAAATTAATATAAGAACAGATCACACGAATTAATGAAGTTGTATTAGACGAAAATTCAACTCAAGAATGTAATAACTACATTAATTCTATTAAAAATGCATGTTAGGGGATGACTAATATTTTTTGGCCCCTACCGAAAAATAAACTTCTATATATCCATACCCTAGCACTGACTGAAAACGGAGATTAGGTTGACACTGTCAACCTAATCTCCGTTTTCCGTCAGTGCGTTGACACCCTTTATAAAATTATGTCTATTTAAAGATTAACAAGGAGGGTCCCACTCGATTTTCGAGTTTTCCTTTTCAATTCTGGGGCTTACATGGAGCAGTTCCTTCTATACTCTGTTCATTTAGAATTGGCGCCTGAGACGAAATTTATTCGAAGCAGTTACTACTGTAATTATCATCGGAAAATTTTTCTTGTGCAATGAAAAGTCAGCCGAAACAGAAGTAGTCAAAATAATGTAAAACAATCGGTCACTGAAGTTGTGTGATGAGCGTTATTGATCCTGTTTCAGGCGCCAATTCTAAATGAACAGACTATAATTTAACCCAAAGGATCTAAAAATGGGCTAAAACTACTTAAAGCTTCAAATTTCTAAAATTTAAAAAAGGAAAACTTAAGAAAACAGAAAAGCTAAAACTAGAAAAATTTAGGACCTAACTCCTCTCGAAACAAAACCTGAGGGTCATGGGTTTTGTCCCCTAGTCAAACAGCTGAACTTACGCCTATGATACCTCCTGAAAACTGAAAACCCCCTTGCCCCCCCCTGAAAAAGTGGGCGCCCCACCAAAGGGAAATTCCTGGCTACGGGCCTGCTCGAAGCTCCCCAAAGAGTCAGAAAAAGAGATAAAACACTAGTTTAAAGGAAAATTAAAATTTCTGGGGGAGGACCCCTAGCCCCCCTTAAAACTTTGACGTTTATTTACAACTCTTTTCCCTAGAAAATTATGTGGTTTACAAGAAACTGTTCTCTTTGCATGCAGCCCAAAGGGTCTCAAAACGAGCTAAAACACTACTTTAAGAGCCAAATTTTCAAAATTTTTCTGGGGTCAACCCCCGGACCCCCCATTTTTCCTTGGAGTTCACGTTGTCAAATTTTGACATGATATTACCTTAAAAAGGAAGTTGAGGCAACCCCCGCCAAAAAAAACCTAGTTACAGCAAGGTCCAGACCCATTAAAAAAAATTCCTTGCCCCCCCCCAACGAAAAACTGAAATGACGCCCCTGATGAAAGAGTGGTTTCCTTCGATTTCAGTGCACAATGGAACGTGGAATGAAACGGGGTTTTTTCAAGACAATGCTTTTTCATCCTGTTTAAATTAACATGATAGATAATAAAAAATATTCAAAAAATGCATTGAGTTCTTCATTAACAAACCTTAGCTCTCAAATACAGAAGAGAAACTTTCCGCTTTTCAAAATTCTGAACTCACCAAGACTGTTTTGTGTTTTCTACCATAATGCGCCATCTACTGAAAAGATGCACAGTGAAAGGAATGAGTATATTTTTAAGAGCTAAAACCTCCATGTTTAATGATAGAAAAAAATGTAAGCAAATTTTATTTACATGACCAACCACGTTTGTTATCAGAAGAAAAATTATGCTGGAATAAAAACTTAGAATAAAGGGGGAGGCATTTTTGTAACACAGCCAAATAGAATAAAATTGTTTTTATAAATTTTTCTCTCTTCTGTTTTAAAGTTAAAGCTGTGATTCCTATACATATATATGAAAAAAGGTTAATCAAGCATAAATGCAATTATTTTTTTACTACTTTTGATAGTCCTGAGCAACTAGCTAACCAATAGTTCGTAATCCTGAATCCTTGGGGTGTCAATGAATATATAGATAGTTCCAACAGCAAAATTTATTTGAAACAGTCATCTTAGAAGAATTGAAATTTTCCTTTTGGCGAAAATATTAAAATAGGGTTACTTTAGATAGAATAAGCAGGTTGCAAATTAAACTTTACTCTAGACATTTTAGATATTATAAATATGTTTAAAAAATTATAAGCAGCACTGCCTGTTGAGATGTTTTTTTATACTTGCTTATTTTTGGAACTTTATCAGAATCTTTGGATGTTGTGCCCAGCTACTTTTGGACATGGAAGGAGTAGCGGAAATTAATGTATAACAATGTCTTGCAGATGAGGTAATTAAAGGGGAATGAGGATTGGAAGAAAGTCTTATGTTAATTTTTAGGGGAGTATTTCACCAAATATCCCTTAACCGACTTTAAGCTTTCTAGCTTTTTAATTACCTTCTTATAATATCCAGAGTTAATCCACAAAAATATCCAGGTTTTAAAAACCCTAATGTATTCAGCTGCATAAGTTGAGAGATGACATGTAAGGGGACATCCATAAATTACGCGAGGTGTTTTTTCCAAAATCTGGACCCCCCCTCCCCCCTTGATGAGATTTTGCTGGACCCCCCTCCCCCCACGTGAGATTTACCTACAACCTTTAAAAATAATTTTCCATCCTATTCGTTTACATTTTACTTCAAAAAGAAAAAAATTGTAAAATTTCTAACCTAAAAAGTTGACAAAAGATTTTAATCGACCCCCTTCCCCCCTTGGTGAGATTTTTCCAAACCCCTCCCCCCCTTTTTGACCTCACGTAATTTATGGATGTCCCCTAACATATTCACAATCAAATTTTCACACAAGGCTGGCTACTTTGAAGATAATTTTAATCGTTCCCATACAATATCTTTTATTTAGTTTTTAAAATATGAATTTTATAAAAGGTAACGTAAAAATTTCAAGAATTTTTTACTTAATTGTTTATATTTTTCCAAATTATCAATATTTCTTAAAATGCTGAATCTTAAATAAAGATAACATGTTTCAGTTTGATTGAATGAAAAAATTTTGAAAATTGATTGATAATATTTTGAGTTATATCAATTTTAAACTACCCCTCTTTTTTTGACAAAAATGGAATTTAAAATTTTTCAAAAGTTTTGAGTAGTGATTTTTACAATGAAACCGTTGTTTTATCTTCACAAAAAATTTCAAAATTTTAAACATACAAATAAACATTTTTTTCTGATGTGTCCCGGACCCCTTAAATTGGGAAATTTTACCATACTTTAGTTATAAAGGCTAAGGGAATTATGCATATGTCCAAGTCCATAGGTAGGGGAGAGTGGAATTCTTAAGCCACTTTTTACAGTTAAAATTTTTTTACATCTTTATAAATTAATATACAGCATAAGAAATATTGTTTGAAAGTTTGGTATTTTTCTTTTTAATTAACATGAAAGATAACATTTAAAAATTATAAATTGACAATTTAACAATATATTAAATTTAAAATATTGCATCAGTTGTCAAATACATATGATATTATTTAATCTTTCCAAAAGTAGTTTTAAATAGAGCTAGAAAAGAAAAAGCATTTGAAAAAGTAAAATGACAAGTAAAGAGCCTTGCATAATAAGTTACTTTTTATTTGCATATTTTTACCACAAGATTTGCTATGGCTGAATTATCCCCCAGCAAAATTTTTTAAGGGACTTATACGAAATAATGTATGAATATTTTTAATGAACTTAGATTAAGGGTGCTACTGACTTAAACTAAAAATCAGAGAAAAATATTAGAGTAACGAACTTTTTAAACAATCTCATATGGAGATTCTCACACATTCCTCTAACCAGAGGTTACTGGTGATGAACTCTTCTTTTCAATCTCATATGGAATTCTCCAAAATCCGGAATGTTTACAGACGTTTATCATGTGTGCAAAACTACAAATATCACATGTCAACAGTTATGGAATGAAAAATTACTATAGAGTGGAGAAAAAAGGAGTGGCTCAAGTATCCCGATCCCCACTCTCTCTTACAATTTTATTTTCTTTGAATTCGTTGTTATCAATGTAACTGTATAATTTAATTATATATAAATTGATAACACTTTTAATCTTAGGCATGTAAAACTGTTTGGTGATTAATCAAATCAAACCGGCTCTCTGTTTCAGTAGCCTTTGGGCCTGGAATGCTAATTACTTAGCTTGTGTCCAGGCCGAGTGGCTAGCCTGACGCTGAACCCCCAGTTGATTCCCCAAGCGAGCTTGGTCTTCATTTATCAATCCTGGAAGAATGAAGGGCTGAGTTGACCCATGAGCGGCTACCCAAGTAGGAGCCGCAAGGCATCAAACCTGGGTCGGTAATGCTCGTAGCCAGACACGCTGACCACTACACCACCACGGCCACTTGGCAATTAATAAAAAAGTACCAGCCCATGGAATAACTTTATTACATATAATGAGTAAAAATTATGTCCAAGGTCTTCCCCCAGTAAATCCATAGAATCTGGATGTGGGCGACATTTGGTGTTGCCAAAACCGTTTATTGGCAAGTTAGCAATTCAACTTCTATAGAACTGGGTTGCTAGAATCCTATTTTATCACTATTTTTTGGCGCAGGCCCGGATTCTTTTATAGACCTCTTCCCCCTTAGTCTGTGTAGTAACTATAAATAGGGCACAGCTTTGATAAGATTCAATCAGCTGCCATGTTTACCCACAGCTCAAATTAAATCAAAAGGGTTGTGTGTCATCATTTGAGCTGTGGGTAAACAAGGTGTCTGGTCGACTCTTATCAAAGCTGTGCCATAAAGAGTATGGTAAACAGATACGCATAACATAAAGGTACATATGAAATACACAGATAATTCTGTATTTTTTCTGAATAGTATAAAACAACATTAATTTTACAGATAATTTCTAAATAAAAAAATAGCTAGCTAAAATATCTTTAATTGAATTCGATATAAACTGTATCATTTCATCTTTTATTTGTCGGTAACATTCCCAGGTCATCTTTTAAATATATTGCTTTTAGTAGTTTAACTGACTGAACCACTAGTGGATCCATAGGGGACTAGAGGACATTAATCCCCCCCAAAAAAATTAAAATTTTTGCACAATACAATATGGTATTTTATGCACCAAAAGGAATTAAAACCTGTCAATTTTTGGTCAAATTTTCAAAAATTTTATGGGGAAGACCCCCAGACCGCCCTTTTTTAGTGGTTGGAGCAGGATAATTGACACCACCTTTTCCATATTAAGATCATCAATATGGATTATGAAAATTCTTAGCCCCCCCAAAAACCAGATCCTGGATCCGCCCTAGGATCACTGGGACTGAATCCTGCGCTAATTACTGCAATGCTATTTATCATATTTTTACCATCTTACATCTTATACATTTCCATTTAATGGTATATGAAAGATGAAAACAAAATAAAAACAAATAATTAGTAGCGTCATCGTCGTGTGATTCCTTGCCAGATTCTTAATATTGAAATTTTAAATATATGTATTTGATGTTTTATTTTAAGGAAACTACGCATTTACCCTTTATTCTGCATCTTAAAACACTTGTAGAAAATTTTACATAAAATTTTATGAAAGTTTCGGCTTGTGGAATCCATATGTTTGTTCTAAACGGCAGATTACAACTTTTCGTTGCAAAAGACTCCATATTTAATTTGAAATAGAGGGACATGGCATCACTTTCGCCTCTTCCCGCCATACATAGAGTTAAATATTGCCTTCGTTGCGATTTGTTTTCATCAAAATTATTAATGATTTAGCTGAAGAGTTTTCACAATATGTACATAAAACAGGTAATAATAGTTTCTATTTCATTTTCAATCAAAAATTTTGTGATCGGAATGCTTATATATCGAGATCTGATATAGGAAAATTTTGATATTCTATCGTCAACATTAGCTTCAGTGTACCCAAACGATAAATATTTTGGCTTGATTCTTGTTCTTGTAAATAATATTAGTTGATTTTTTTAACATTTTTATTCTGAATTCGTTCAAAGTTTCAACATTTTGTGTCGTAATTGCAAGCTGATTAAAAATTTTATGATCAGTGTTAATAGGTGCTATTTCAGAATGTACACAAACAATCATTTTTATCATATCAAGTTTAAGTTGAAGATTCAGATAACTTTCTGTTGTAGGTAAATAAGATTTCGAATCAAGTAACTGATTTCGATGTTGGTTTATCTTGTCTCTTATTAACCCTTAACTTTGAAGTTATTTTTTTATTTCTAACTTGTTCAGTTGCTAGCTATATTGGTTAATGAAGCGAATCCGGCCTGGAGATTTTCAGCGCCAAATTTGGCGGTAACAATTCAATGCTCCGATGCCATCGGTTTTCCAATTGGCGACAAAAAAAATTGCCAAATTTAGCTTGCGGGCCGGATTTGCTTCATTTACCGCTATATTTTCTTCAAATTTAATATTAATTTTCAAACTCTTTGTAGTTTTTTTATTTATCGGATATCAGGTTCTTATTTACTTATTTTTTACTGCGAATTTATAGCTCTTAAGGTAAAACATCCTTGAGGAACTTAAGTTATCTTTTTATTCTCAAAGTTTAGGTTACACTTAAAAGTGTTTACCTATTGCGCAAATTTTTCCCCAACTATATCTAGCATTCTATAATGTATTGGAAATTTAGTTATAAAAAAAGATATTTTCAATTACTACGGGTACCGGGTGTGGTATTTATAAATGGTATTTTAGCCTGTAGCAAGTTAAGTTGTATTAGTGTGACCCACATTACAGTTAAAACTGAAGGCCTGCTCTAAACCATTTATCACCATGCTTAACATTTACCCTGGTTCTTTAAATTAACTAATCAAATTTTAATGTTGTAGTTTTATGAGTGCCTGGATTATGTTGTTATCCTGGCATTTGAACCTCATTAGGTGGCAATTCCTAGTAAAAGTTCATATTGTTACGAGTTCTTTTACTTTAAAAGTCAAAGTATTCGTTTTATTTTACGTTGCATTTTTTGTTGCTATTTTCCAATTTTTTAAAAAGTAGCGAGGCTCTTAGAAAATTCTGGTAACAAGATTTTAGATGGTGGAATAAACTCAAATGATAGGGTCTCTACTACGATAATCAAGATTTCACTGTATTTTATTTTTATTTACTACTGTTTTTTCCCTTGAAAGGATTTTTTGCACTGATTTTATTTTTCTATGGACATTGACAAATGTATATATTTTTTAGATTGTTATTCAAGGCTTCCGAAGTTATCGGGAGCAAACTGTGGTTGAGCCATTTAGCTCAAGACACAATGTCATAGGTAATATTTAAAAATATTGTTTTCTGAATTTTCTTTTAATTTTCCAAGAGCAAAAAGAACTTTCTAGTGATTTAGTACAAGTAATTTTTTTTAATTTGATATAATCTCTTTGGAATATGAATTTGTAACCTCTTTTGCAATTCATATTTCCAAATTCAATACTGAACTTGTTCTGCTCATAATATGTAAAATAGTATGTGGGTAATAATCATTCATGTTACCCCCTGATTTTTTTCTAATTTACTCCCCTGAAAAACTCCTATAAAGGCTCCTGAATTTTACTATGTATGAACCCTGCATTTATCATTTTACATACTAATTAATGGTCAATAATGATAGAGCTGCTTGCAGCAACTGCTAATTCCAATGTACAGCTGTTGGAATTAACTTGTTGCTGGTAACATCTCAATTATGATTTTATTTCTGTTCAGAATGTCTTACCCAATGCAAACCAAAAAGCAAGTGTGTTATGGGAGGGCAGACAGTAAAAAAATTTACTTTGCCAAAAGCATGCAAAAATTATCTTATTATTCGGGTATTGACTGATTATTCTATTTTTTTCTAACTGCAGCTTTTAAAAATATTTAATTTACTTTTTTACTAAAAAAATTATTTTCAAGTTTTTTTAATATAGTTTTACCTTTTTTTAGTGGGAAGAAATGGTTCTGGAAAAAGTAACTTTTTCTATGGTAAGTAAAATTTACAAGAAAATATGGTTCTTACGTATTATCCCATCGACCATACCGCTTAATCAAAAACGTCATCAAAACCCATTGACTTTTCTATTGATGTACCGTTGAATTAAACGGCCTCTGATTCTGAATGGTCGACGGTGTAATACGTAAGTACCGAAAATATCAATGTATCAAGAACTTTCTGCTAGTACAGTAGTACACCAGACTTACACGATAGGTGGGACTAAGTGATAACCGTGTAAGTCGGGGTACATTTTTCCATAGAAATGCATGCAAGTTATATGCAGTTGGATGGAACCAGATAATTATTCGACCAAATATTGAAGATAATACTTTATTATGAATCTCAGATATGCAAAAAGATACAGTATTAGGTTCAATTCCGTTTGAATCCCTGCTAAATATCGCCTATCTCTTTTGGACACCAAAAAGTATAAATATTGCTAAATACTTTTAAATTCATGGGTTAATATATTTAATTAGATGTATAACTGTTCAGTTTATCATTAAAAATTTAAAAAAAATTGTTTATATTTGAAAATTAAGCTTGAGTTGAGTTGAGTTGCTATGTGTGCTTTGCTGCAGGTATTAACCCGGCTTCGACACTATTGTTCCTATGTTATGTTTTTCTTGTTACGTTTTAATGGAATCGACCGTAATCAGTGAAAATTAAGCGTTCAAAAGAGATAGGCGATATTTAGCGAGGGCTTGAATTGAGGACGGAATTGAACCCAGTATTAATGTGTTATTCTCTATTAATATAATTAAAAAGTTATTTTGAAGGTTAAAAAAGTTATTAGAATGTTTAAAAAATTACCATAGTAGTCTGATGAATTAAAAGCTGTTCATCCTCCCTTCAAATTTTTATAACATTAATAAGCCTCATTTTGCCTTAAAAATCAGCTCTTCGTTTGAATCGATCCTTTCCAAAGTTTTTATTGGAATCCAGACCCTGGCTTAAATTTAAAGTAGTCATTTGTTTTCTGTTAAAACCTGGGGGTAAGTGTTCAAGAACATGGCCCAAACACAATTTATTTTATCGAGGGAGAACTAGTATTCTTTTATTTTCACCTTTTCTAAGAAGCAGTCTTCGCATTTTGTAAAAGGAGGAAGGAACTTAGTTAACAAAAAATGAAGAAATTTCAAAAAGAATAATTGAACAGATAAAGGTAGAAAATTTCAATATCTTTAAATACAATTTGGAGAGAAAAAAAATTTAAATTTTCCAAAACAGCGTAACTCTGAATTCGCGTAAGTCGGGTATTACTCTATATAGCAAATTTTATTTCTGCTCCATAGAAAATCTATTTTATCGTTAAAAGTTTTGCTGCACTGTAATAATATATAATAACTTGAACCACAATATATTCATTCATGTTATGAGAAATATCCATAGTTCATATACATTATCTATTTTGATTTTTTTTCAATAATGATTGCAGCAATCATTACAAAATAGATAAAAATATTTGTGGAAATTTACTTTTAAAATAACTGAATAGAAACAATAAGATTTGAAAATAAAAACTTGTAAGCACTGTTGATTACAATGTGCTAAAGGGATTATTTTTGACTACTTGAATAAAACTACTTTTGAAAACATTACTTGCTACGCCAACTTGTTTATGCTAAGATCTAATCAAGTTTTTAATAATTTAATGAAATAGTTAATTTTAATTTGACTATTTAACGTTGATATAGTTATTAAGTTGTAATAGCAGGTAAACTTTTGGCACTTTTGTAATATTCCGTCGACCATTTAGTGGCACAGCTACCAGGGGTTCATCTAGAAAGAAAATGGGTCCATCTTAGGACCCTTCACAAAATTTTGAATTTTGATACAGTAGAGCCCCGATTATGCGCGGAATTGGGTGGCAAAGGTACCGCGGACAGTGAAAATCGCGGATAACCCGAAAAAAGACTAAAAATTAGTGATGGGCAAAATCGATAATTTTAGGTATCGAATACTTTGGTATCGAATACTTATAGGTTTCGAATACTTTGGTATCGAATACTTTGGTATCGAATACTTATAGGTATCGAGTACTTTTAGGTATCGAGTACTTTTTTTCAATGTCGGGAAATGAACCTGAAGGGACAATTTTTTTTAGGGCCTATCCATAATCAGACTAATATTCAAAAAACTGAAAGCGATCCATCAAAAAGCCCCGTAGCTACGGGCCTGGAGGTGGATAGAGGCGAAGGATTTGGCGGGGGAAAAACCTAGCCGCGTCAAATTTCTCTCGCGGATGATAACGACTTGGGTTTGAGCGTTGCAAAATGAAAACGGAAACAGGCTGCGTTTGATCTACAGTAGGTATTATAAAGATTACTTCATTGAAAAATTTAAAACGAAATATGTCAATAAAGTATCGATACTTTTGTGGGTATCGAATACACTCGATACCTATAGGTATCGAGTACTTAAGTATTTGGTATCGATACCTGCCCATCACTACTAAAAATGAGGTGAAAACACAAAAAAATATTTCACCATAAAAACTATGTTTTATTGTACAAAAAACATTATTTGTAAAACTTAAAATATGTACAGTACAGCAGAAACCTTTGATCTACATCTAAAATCTCTCTAATCTCATCTAAAATTTGCTCTCATCATTAAAATTTTTTTCTTGGCACTCGCGGATAATCGGGGTTCTACTGTATTCAAAAACGCACCCTTCACTAAATTCTAATGTTCAAAAAAGGACCCTTCACAAAATTCCAATTCCCATAAACAAACTCTTCGGTGACTAAAGTCAATGCATCAAAAGTGGTTTGAAAATAGTTTTTCAAATGGAATTATATCATTTTAGAATGGAATTTGTCAGTTTTATTCCTGATATCCTTCATTTTCACAATATTACATTTACTTTTTCACAAAATTCCATTTACTTGTGACAAAATTCCCTTGCAATTTTTCCTAAAATTCCTAAAACTGGACCCTGGCAGAAAAACCTGGATGAACCCCAAGCTACAGAACAGTCAATGGGATTTGATAATGTTTTTGAATTCAAAAGAAAGATCAACTATATACAAAAATAAGAACCTAAACTTTTTTATAACTTAATTTAAAATTGAATTAATTTTGAAAGTTTTTGCTTGAATAATGAAGATTTTGACATTGGATCAATATTAGAATTGGGTGTTAACTAGGTAAAACTGACAAGTTTTATGTGCCTGATATCTTTTTTTGTGGTTCACTAAATATGATTTTAAATGTAAGTTTCTTACAAGTTGGTTAATGATAATGATAGTTGTTAATATACTTTTTTATAGTCAGTTAACTATTTTCTCTCAGGGGTGCATCCATGATTTTTTTGCCAGGGGCCGTTTTTGGGAATTTTGTGAAAAACAATTGAATTTTGTGAAAAACGGATTTGAATTTTGTGACAATAATTTTTCATTCTAAAATAAGGTCCTATTTCTGTAAATATATAATTTTTTAAAAATAAAATTACACTTAGCGAGTGCATATAGTTTGATTAAAGTCCGTTTTTGGGAACCGGAATTTTGTGAAGTGGCTGTATTTGAGGATCGGAATTTTGTGAAGGGGCCGTTTTTGAGGGTCGAAATTTTGTGAAGGGGCTGTTTTCGGCCCCAATTTCTTTCTAGATGCGCCCCTGTCTCTTCTGAAGTTAATTTGGTTTAGTCATTATTTATAATGTTACTCAGAAACATAAGTAGTAGCTTAACCATTTTGATCCTTCACCGCCTGAGATTCGCATTGAATCCAATGGAAATTTGGGGTCAGCTAGGTATGAAAGGGTTAAGAAAGAAAATCGCAGCTTTTTGCTGACTGATTGGCTGAATCTTTCTGGTTGTTAAATTTCTTAGGATGGTTTTTGTGTTGTATGCAAAATGTTGGTTTGCAAAAAAACTGGGTTCCCACAGGTCAGAGAATACTGGAAAAGTCGGGAAATTGCTAATTTTGGCCAAAAACCTGGAAAATCATAAAAATATCTGGAAAAGGAAACTTTTTAATATTTACGTGTTAATTTTGGCCCTAGTAAAGTGAAAAAAATAGTAAATTTATTGAAAATTATATGTTCAAATATGCAAGAAGTACGGAAAAATGCCGTGAAATGCTAGTTTTTTTGCCGAAAAATCTTAAAAATTGACCTAGAAAAGTGGGGAATTTTATTTCTGAAATTGAGTGGGAACCTTGAAAAAATATTTTCTATGATACATCTTTTTATATATATTTTTCATTAGACCTGTGATAAAAAGTTCAACTTATCTTTCTATTCCGTAGCCATACAGTTTGTGCTGAGTGATGAATTTTCCCACCTTCGACCTGAACAGCGCCAAGCGCTACTTCATGAAGGCACTGGGCCCAGAGTGCTTAATGCATATGTGGAAATCATATTTGATAATTCAGATAATCGATTACCCGTAAGTAGGAAAAATTTGTGGTTTCTATTTGAGAACTTGAAGTTTTTTAGGGTTCTCGAGTGGTAAAATGTATTTATGATGTTTTAGATTGATAAAGATGAGGTTTCTCTCCGAAGAGTAATTGGGTCCAAAAAAGATCAATATTTCTTGAACAAGAAAATGGTGACGTAAGTTATTTTGCATTCTTTCTGTTTGAAAACAAATTATATAAAGTAATGGGATGATCTAATTTATTCTGCTGCTTTATCTAGGCGAACTGATGTTATGAATTTGTTGGAAAGTGCAGGCTTCTCAAGAAGCAATCCATACTACATTGTAAAACAAGGAAAGGTACTTATTTGGGTTTTTTATTAATTTTTCATGTGGTGATTGCATGTAAGGATCTCTGAAATGTCATTTATTGTTTTTTTACTGTTCTGATATTTGACTTCTCTTGGTTGCAATCCCCTTTAAGCTTGTTTACATACTTTAGGAAAAGAGGGAGAACCATTCGCAGTGAACCATATTTGCATCAAAATATGCATATTGCTGCTTATTCTTTATGAAAATAACCTGATATCAATACAAAATCAGAAACCCGTTGGCATGATAGTATTGTTGATGGGTCAGAATAATCATCAGTTTTCATACTACTGGGGGGCAGCATAATTCTCTTATTACTTTGTTTTGATTCTTTCAGGCATGAGATCCTTCCGATTTTTGTCGGATTTTCCGACTTTTTATGATTTTTCTGAGAATTTTCAGATTTTTTCCTCAAACCTCCCACTGCAAAAAAAATTTGGACAAGGTGTTAAAAATAAGCTAAAACCTTGAATTTTAGGATCAAATTTCCAAAAATTTTCTGAGGGAGGACCCCCAACCCCCTTTTTAGAACTTGGAACTCTATTTTTTAAATATTTTTATATAAAGTTCATTATCATGCAAATTCTACCTAAAAATATATTGGAAAACAATATTGAAAATGTCGTTCACAGTTTTTCAGACTTTTTGCTTTTTTGTCACCCTCATCCCTGTTTAGTACATAGGTTCTCAGTCTCTTAAACACAGCACCCCCTTTCAGGTTGAATATTTTGCTGGCCTACTCCTCTAAATTAAGATAACTTTTTTTAAATCTACAATACAATTTTTTCCTGTAACACATATTTTAAAACACTGCTAAACATTACTTTACACAAGACTTTACAAAAATATAATACTTTTAATCAGTCACAATGGATTTATCAAAATATTTACATTTATAAAATATTTACATTTTTTAACAAATAAATAAATTTATTTTTGTTTTTCCTGTGTTTTGTGACCCTCCCTCCCAAAAAAATAAGATGTCTTGTAAGCCCCTGGTAGTTGCAAACTCCTGCTTCAGTATAATTCCCTGTGAAGTTTAGGTACAGTAGAACTCCAATTATCCGAATCAATTGGGACCGAACCCCATTCGGATAATCAAAAATTCGGATAATTGGATTTTTTCCGAAAAAAGGGGTTTACTATAATTAATTGCTGTATGCAAGTTTAAAAATAGGAGGAAAAAATTATATTTAAAGAAAAAGAGCTGTTTATTAATAAAATGAAAAGGAATTTCACATACTAAAAGTATTTACAAGTGGTTTTCAGAATACAGTACGTACTGTTCTTCGACAATCATTGCTTTCTTAACATTTCAGTCAAAGTAAGTTGTCTTTGTCTCTTTATTCGTTTTCGGGCAGCCAAATCGCGCATCCGCATTCGGCCCTGAATAACTAATGAATAAGAACACGAAAAAAGAACAAAGCGAACATAGAAATGTCAAATAAAACACGAAAAAGAACATTAAAAACGGCAAAATTCGCGGCGGAATTTTTTTTATTAATTCTGAAATCGATTCGGATAGTTGGAGTTCGGATAATTGGAGTTCTACTGTAATAAAGATATTCCTATTCTTTTAGATTAATCAAATGGCAACAGCTCCTGATTCTCAGCGCTTAAAGCTCCTGAGGGAAGTTGCTGGGACCAGAGTATATGATGAGCGACGTGAGGAGAGTAAAAATATTCTTAAAGAAACTGTTGGTCGAACAGAAAAAATTGATGATCTTTTAAAGTACATTGAGGAGAGATTGAAAACCCTTGAAGAAGAGAAGGAAGAATTGAAAGAGTACCAGAAATGGGATAAAATGAGAAGGTAAATTGTTTGCATTACATTAGATTGAATTACATCAGAAAAAATCTGTCTTGCTGTATTTTTTATTCTGTTTGATGTATGAATATTTTTTCAGATCACTTGAATACACTATTTATGATCATGAGTTAAAAGATGCCAGAAAAAAGTTAGAGGAAGTAAGTTTATAGTTTAGATTGTACTATTTCTTAATCCTTTAAACTTTATTTTTTATATAATTTAAAGCTCTTAAAAAAGTTTGAGCATTCAGCATCATTTTTGAAAATAATTTATCATTACAGCTTGAAAACAGAAGAGAAACAAGCACCAGTGTGTCTGAGAAACTTAGAGAAGGTGCTCAACAAGCTGCAGACCAAATTAAAGTAAGCTAGCTGTTTTAATTTATATTCTATTTATATTTTAAGGAATATATTATTGATTTTATAAGGGTTAAAATTCATTTTTAAAATAAAATTTCTGCTTTTAAAACCCATTAAATTTATTGTTTTTATTTGCTAATAAGTATATATTTAACCACAAATACAAGGGCAGTCCCAAAAGTACCTGACCTGACCTATAGATGGTGTTAATAAAACAAAAAAAATGACTGGGATTGAAAGTTCCTTATAAAGCCCAAATTCTGAGTCAGCGGGGATAAAGCTGTTTCGTTTCGTTTTTGGTGGCTTTTTTAGGATGTAATCTCTGTGAAATTTTGAAGATGGATAAAATTTGGTCATCATTGCTTGATTCAGTTCTTCCATTTGAGGGGCTAAACTTCTACCAATATTTAAGCAAAACTGGATTTGAGTCTGGGGGGACTCAGCTCTTTCGTTTACAACCAAAGAAATCCTGGGTGGCAGATATTAAAGAGGGAGAATGAGTTGAAAAGATGAACATCATAGAGGGTGACCAAATGAGGGGAAACCTCGGGAAATGATGAAAAAATCCATAAAAGGGTATTCGGTGATTTTTGATTGAAAGTGTAAAACCTAGCAGACATGGTGGGCATTTGAAAATGCACTGTACAAAATTTTTCACTGAAAATTTGGACATGAAAAAGCTTTGTGCAAGATGTTTTTCTCTTAGTTCCACGAGCTGCCAATTATAACAACTACTTTTATTAATTCTGGGTTTTTGATAGTTTTAACTTTTTGGTACTTTCATATTATTCTGCCGACTGGTCAGCAGCCGTCTATAGTCTGTAATTTGAATCGGCGGCTTGCTACTAGTCATTTCCCATTACATTTCTATTGTGTTGCCATGGTGACGAACCGCCTATTCTAATTACAAGGAGTATAATTCAGCTGCATTGCTATAGAACAGTCGAAGGGCTTTGATAATGTATTCAAATCCAGCAGGATAATACGTCAGAACCAACTTTTTTAGGGTGCCTCAACTTTGAATTATCCAAGTTTTGCTGTTAGAACATTCTAGTAAAATATTTTTTTATGAAAGAGAAGTCCATTGTCGTAAATTTATGTATTTCATTTAATGTTGTTTAAATGACTTGTGTGTGTTGACTTGAATGTTTTTTTAGAAAACCTATTTTTAACAAGTATGTTTAATTGTTATATTTGGTATTAGAAATTGAACAAGGAGTTGCGTGAAGTAAAAGGAAAGCTACAAGCTTATAGAGAAGAGAAAGAAGCTTTAGGTCAAGAGCAGTCAACGTTATTCAAGGAGAAAACTAGGTTGGAACTAACGATCAAAGATCTCCGTGATGAAGTAGAAGGTGATGACAGTTCCCGTAAAAGGGCAGAACGGGAGTTGGATAAACTTAAAGGAACCATATCTGTCAAGTTAACTCAGTTGGAAGATATTAGGCCTCGTTATGAATCTCAGAAGAAAAGAGAAGAAGAGTGCACCCGAGAGTGAGTAGTTTAAAAACCAATAGTTTTTTCTGTTTGATTTCTATAAGGTGAATAATTTTGTTTTTGTTTTGTCAATTACTATTCAATTTACTTAACCACTTACATAATTGTAACAATATTTAATAGGTTAAGTTTGAAAGAGCAGAAGAGAACTGAATTGTATGCTAAACAAGGACGAGGAAGCCAGTTTACTTCAAAAGCTGAAAGAGATAAATGGATTCAGAAGGAGTTAAAGTCTTTACAGAAAGCCATTCGTGATAAAAGAGAACAGGTTTGTCATCCTTAACATAACTTCAATTTTATACCTTTTATATTTATTCTTCATGAAAAGTTCGGGTTATAAATTTCTTTAATGAATCATGTGTATTTCAGATTGATAGATTGCAAGAAGACTTCACCAAAGATAGTGAAAAGAAGGTCATGCTAGAAGCAAAAATTGAGGTACTTGGAAGTCATGTTTGAGAGTAACACACTTGAGTATTAGTATGCAGTGGTTGCAGTAGTCCTATATTTTAGAGAAATTGCCAAAATATGTCCTATATCCTATATTTTTTTAAAGTTCGTTTTGTCCTATATTTTTAAAAACTTAAACATAACTTAAGCTTATGAGATTTCTTGGGATATTTTGTCATGATTTGTCCTATATTTTTTCAAACTCTTGCTGCAACCACTGAGTATGTTATAAATTGAGTATATGATGCAATGGATATATAGGTTTTGCTATGCTTTCTATATTAAATAATTCACTGAATCAACTTGTCATTTAAAAAGGACAAAGTGTTATTATTGAGTAAAATATGTATAAGATTTGAACTTAGTGCTAAAACCACTGTTGTATAGGCAGAATCAGGTGTAAAATTGCACCTTGAATTCACTTTTTCTCAGCTGCAAACTATCTTTACTATAGCTCTTTAAACTAATGGTCTTGCCTTCTTAATTTTTACTTGCATTAAAATAGCTGTGAATCTTGATGGATAATGGTTTTTACGTGAGCTTTTAATACTTTGTCTGCATTACACACTGTATCATTAAAAACTCCTGAACCCCCCTTGGCCTATTACAAATATTTATTTAGTATGAGTTTAAAAACATACTTATCTTACCACATCAACTTAAATATTTTAGGAGAGAACTAAGGAATTAGAAAACCATCGTGAAAGTATTGATAGTCAAAATAAAGGCTTTTATGAAATGAAAAAGAAGAAAGATGCTTTGCAAAGTGAAAGAAAGTAAGTTATGAAAAGATTTTTCCATAATTATCAATTCTTATGTTGTTATCTGGAGATAGCTGCTAAATTTTTATGTAGAGAGTTAAATTTATACTACTAGGGGGCTACCGCCCCCTGCTTGCTATCGCTCACCAACCCCCGGGAACTGCTGATGCAGTTCCCCTATCTTACTCGCTTCGCTCACTAAGCGGTTACTAACTTCGTTAGTCTAGCATGCAGATTGGGAGGGGCTATTCATCTCTATTATTGATAAAGAAATGTTCATACATGTTAGTAGAGAACGTGTTGTGTGATACCTTAAATATTTCGTTGGTGTCACAGATTGGTATCCTCCACTTATTGTAGCGTCGTAAGACAGATAACTATCACTCATTGCATTAAAAAGTGAATTTTTATTCCGTAATTAAATTTAAAATATAAGCACTTTTACTCTAGAGTCATTAAGATTCAAAACTCTCTTAATCTTGTCTGATGATTTCGTTGATTTCATCGTCAAAATCAAAACAGCAGTATGTTGGTGTTAACAAACTTTACCAATCGCTTTTCAAAAATTAACGTTTTATTTTCACGCCTAAAAAAGTTCAATACGCACTAATTTTACCATCAAAATACATTAAAATAGTAACATTTAATCCCTTTTAACACATTTGAACAGCAAATATCCTTAGTGATGGAAATCGGAAAAATTGAAATAAAAACAAAATGCACTCATTTTGTAAACAAACTGATTGTTGCCAACCGAGGAAAAGAAATACAGCGAAATCTGGGCGTTAGGTTAGAGAATTATATATATAGAGATGTTGGATTGTTTTGACTCATAAAATATCATGTTATCAAACTTACAATGGTAATTTTAAGTATTTCTATATAGCTCATTAAACTTGCACTCAATGCAAATCACAAAAACCATCACTTGTTTACCAAAAAGGTTCTTTTTTTACAAATAAAGAAATTATTTCAAAATATCATTACCTACTTATTAAATTTGTGATGTTTTAAATGCATTTCCTTATTGTTTCCTCTCCTATCTCAAAAATTTAATGTATCCAAACCACTTTAATGAGGTTCTAAATGAAATCTGTTTACTTTCAGTGAATTGTGGAGGCAGGAAAATGCCATGCATCAGAATTTAACTATGTTGAAAGAGGAATTGTCAAAGAAAGATCAGGGGTTGAGATCAATGACTGGAAAAGTAGGATTTTAAAATATGGTTAATCGCAATTATTCAGACAAATATTATTGATTCGATAAATATGTTATATTATTTTAGGCCACTCTCAATGGTCGTGACAGTGTGAAGAAAGTCCTCCAAACTTTCCGTGAAAAGGGAGGACAGTTCGAAGAAATAGCTAATTCCTACTATGGAATGCTTATTGAAAATTTTGATTGTGATAAAACAATATATACAGCTGTAGAAGTTACATCTGGAAATAAGTAAGTTGATAATAATTGCTTTTTTGAGTTGCATAATATGTTGTTCCTAATTGATCGTTTTCTTTGTATTACAATATTTTGATGACATATCGCGCATGTTCCCATTACTTGTATAGCATGCGCAGTATTAATTTCTTTTTTGCTCTCAGATTGTACATTGTATGATTGCACTGTCAATTTTGGTTCCAATACTTTGTTTTTTGCCTCGTTTGTTTTCGTTTTTTTTTGTCTTGGAAACATTTTCTGTAAAAAAGATTCTATTAAATTGATTGCAGTTGATTTAACATATAATACTTAAGCTATGTGTTATGTATACATGGTGGTGAAAGTTAAAATTCATGTTTGCATAGCTGCCAATTCTTCCGATTTAACTGGAAGGTTTCTGTTTGTTATTAGCAATCCGTTTACTTTCTGTTTTTGATTCATATCTTCCAGTTATTGTCAGATTCTGGTGTTTCAATTTTCAGACTTTTTAAGTCGGTTTCAAATTGGAAAATTCATTAAAAAGGGTAATTCTTCCAGCTAAATCAGAAGAATTGGCAGCTATGAGGATGTTTTACTTGGATTTCTATCGAAGTAGACTGTAAGTTTTGGAAATGTGTAACCTTAGTAACTATAGAACCTTTTTTTCCAGGCTTTTTTACCACATTGTTGAAAATGACAAAATTGGTACTCAAATTCTAAAAGAAATGAATAGGCAACAACTGCCAGGAGAAGTCACCTTTATGCCTTTGAATAGGTTGATGTATAAAGATGTGCAATATCCCAATACTAATGTAAGTCAATGTTTCAATGATTCCAAAGAAAATTTATTTTTGTCAGTACTTTAAATTTATAATTTTTTTATATCACAACAGGATGCTATCCCCATGATAAGCAAGTTAAACTATGAACCTAAGCATGAAAGAGCCATGAAATATATATATGGCAAGACTCTAATTTGCCGAAATCTAGAAGTAGCCACACAGATTGCCCGAACATCCAATTTAGATTGCATTACTTTGGAAGGTAAGTAAGCAAACTCAACATCCTATTTATAAGTTCAGGGGATCGGAAATGTCCTAATATTCCTAAAATTCAAAAAAATGTCCTAAATTTTACACTTTTATCCTAATTTTCCTAAAATTTTCCAATTAATTCTTACACATCAGCTCTCCAATCATAAATTTTGCTATTTCGTTAGAGTTTGTTAGTTCGTTAGAGTTTTTCTCGGCTTTTTTTCCTATCCAATAAGCTTAGCGTCTCCGTGCGCGCACTTAGAATACACCCCCTACACCTTCATATCGGCACCGGGCGGGGATGGACTATTCTGATTACAGCATCTTCCGTTCTAATGCGCTGGTTATTTGGCTGCTCTTGCTATGACGTAAAAGGCAATGATGTTGAAAGAAAAGGCAAGCCAGTCATGTTCAACTAAGAACTTGGTGTGTGGATAGATTGGTTGATTAGGTTGGTGCTCTTTTGCTTCCCGTTTTGAAACAAAGTAAACTAATGAACATGTATAGTTTTCGATTTTAAGCTTGCAAAACCGTGTGTTTGTTTTTTGAGGATTCTGCGTTCTTCATGAGAAAAACGTAATGATTGGTTAGAACTTATATAGCTTTGAAAAACTGGATAACTTAATTCCACAAAATGCCTTATTTAAGAAAGTTTTCTACAGACAGGCTTGACAAGAAGGATCGGAACGGTGATTTGATCAAAAATTGGTGCATCGATTCAAATAAAGAATGTGAAGCATCGTGTATTTTTTGTAATTTAGTTACGAAGATTGGAAATCAAAGTTTTTCCCAAATCTTGTCGCATTTTTAAAAATAAATGCTTCGAAAGTCCTAATGAAATGCCCTAAAATTTTTGAAAAGTTATGTCCTAAAATTGTAAAATTTTCACTCCTACCCCTGTAAGTTTTTTCAAAACTTGAATGGATATATTTTTTGTACTAAGGTCAATCTTCTTTCCTGCTCTAAATGAGCAGAAAATAATACCAAGATATTCCAATTTGCCCTAAGGAAAACTTTTCAATTGCATTTACCCTTAAAAGTTTTTTTATTGAGTTTGCTCTTTGTATCCAGACAGCACCAGTTATATTTATTAAATGAATTTCTAATGCTAAATTGAGTATTTCTCCTTAGGTGATCAAGTATCTCATAAAGGAGCTCTGACTGGGGGATATTTTGATACTAGAAAATCAAGATTAGATTTGCATAAAGCTCATATGCAGCTTGTGAATGAAATAACTGAGCAAGACAGGCAGTTAGCACAACACAGAAAAACTCTTACAAATATCCTTTTTTTAGTCGTTATATATTTAATTTCCTGTTACAGTAAAGCTCCGTTTCTCATTTATTCGACTTTATCATTTATACGTCGTTTTCGCGAAGTCCCAATTCATTCCTATTCTTTTTAATACAAAAATTCTTCGTTTATACGACGCACAATATCGGTTATACGTCGTTTTCGGCTGTCTTAAAATTCTAAAATATCCAGTATCAGTTGTTATTCCGTGGGAAAATATTTCCCCAGGAAAGGTTGAAGAACACTGCATTCCTTGGCTGTTGTTGGGGGCATGACCAATGGAGTGGGGGTGAGTAAAAGAGCAGTTCGTTGAACTGATAACGGGATGAACTACACTACAGTTTTATGGCCCTTATCTCTGGTTAGGGGGTCTCCAGCACCCCCTGCAGAGGAGAAGAATTCTTTTGATCGCTAAATGACCCCACAAAGAAAGCGGGACTATAAAACTGCCGTTATATACTGTCTGTGTATCACATTTTTATGACTTAGTTAAATGACTAAAAATGTTCTTAGATCATAAAAACAAAAATTAAAAAAAAAGCCTTTTCACTGCTTATGTGAACTAGCGACTGCCAGGGCTCTTCTTGCAAAAACAAAAATTAATAGTCATTAGTCATCATCAAAATTTAGTCATTTTACAGTAACCCTATCACTATAAAGGTAGGATTTCTTTAATTTTATGTTAAATGTTTTAATATTTTAAAATATTTAATACTATTTTAAAGTTTATTAGTTAATATTTTTCAATTTATAGACTGTTTTGAAGTAATTTTTTTTCTTTAGAAAAACCTAAAATTTAACGTATTTTTGTAAATCTGCATTAGGAGCGTTATAAACCTAATATTAAGGACATTTTCGTTTATACGTTTTTTCATTTATACGTCGATTTACGTCGGTCCCTTGAAAGACGTATAAACGGTGCTTTACTGTACTAAAAATAAATTTCAATGTTGTCTACTCAAATGTGTTTTGTATTTAGATATTTACTCCTATCTGAATAGCTGTTTTGTATGTAGAATTGTATTGTAGTTTGTATGATTGGATATTATCCTTAACCCTATTCTTACATGTTGAGAGTCAAATAAATCAAAACCTTAGTGACATGCAGAAAGCTGAGACTAAAAACAGTAAAAATAAGTAAGATATCTCCTTATATTTACTATACAACCTTTTTTATTCTTACAAGTGTTTTTATCTGTGAGTAATGTCTGTGCATGCTATTTTTAAGTATAACTTTTTATTCAACTAAGTTCCTTTTTTTATTACAAAATAGTTTGTTTTCTGTTTTTATTATCAATTTGAACTATTGCAGTTTGTAGGTATTTATACTATATGTTTTAGCAAGTTTGCCCAAACTCAGCACAGAAGGATTTATTGCATTGTGTACATAAAAATGCTTAAAAAGATCCTCTGTACAACAACTTTAATTATTCATACATTCCATGAATGTGCAATGGATATTTTTAACAACTTAGTGGGCAAACAAATCAGAAAATCCGGTTCATGTTTACCATAAACCTTTTTGGGGTAATCCAGTTGTGATATCATTTTTCTGAAGCAATTTTCTAAAAATAAAAACTATGGGTTGTAGAGGTACTGTTCTCTTAGTGCACTTTTTATGTACATAATCTGAATTTGTACTGTTTGGTGGATTTCTTAAAACACCCTGTATATTTTTTTCACATGTTCAAGTTTTTAAATTATTTTTAGGGATGTTTTTGAAAAACTCAAAGCAGACATCCGATTGATGAAAGAGGAGGTTGCAGCTTTAGAGCGTTCTCATCAACCTAAGGTATTATTTATTTGTGGCTTAGCTCAATCTGATCGTTTAATAGTTTTATTTTTATTAGGGAAAATTCACTCTTATGCTCAATGTCTTTTTCTAGGAAAGAAGCTTAGCAAGCCTTGATTCTAGTCTCAAGTCAATGCAATCCACTGAACAATCTCTCCGTAGTGAACTCCAGCAGGATTTGCTTAATCAGCTCTCTGTTACCGACCAGCAGGAAGTTGACAGATTAAATGACGATATCCGCAAGCTTACTATTGAAAATAAGGAAGCTTTTAGTGAAAGAATGAGGGTATGTTTATTGCATTAAATGTGGTGATAACTCATTATATTTTACACAAACCTGAATTCTCTAAATGGAAGCATATCTTGATTTTAATAGGAGCTGATAATTATTAAATTAGTTCAATTTATCTTTTCCTTTGACAACAGGGTTTACTGAGGTATACTGAATCTATATATATAAAATCCAAATACCACTGACTGACTGACATACACTCATCACGAAATCTCCAAAACTGCCGGACCGATAGGCTTGAAATTTGACAGAGACCTTCCTCTCAGCCATTAGACGCACACTAAGAAACGATTTTAAAATCGAACGACTCCTTCCCTGCTTTTCGGCGCTTTTTCGACTCCGTTTTACCCATTGAAATAGCATTGTGCGTTGTTGAAATGCATAAATTGCAGTGTTTACTTCTCTATTTTAAGGCAACGTCTTGCCTCACTTGAATAAATATAACTTCAAAACATTTTATAATTTACAACGACATTTAAGAAGAAAAACAGTGTGAATATCTGTATTTAAATATTATAACAGTTATCAGAAAACCGAAGTAAATTAAAATAATTTACATTCTTTAAGATTTTAATTGCTCAAAAATAAATATATTTATGGAATAAAAAGAACTTAAAAGTTTCCAAGGAAACAGCTAAAATTTAATTGTTTCATAGGGCATGGTTTACTAGACTATAATCACTAGATTTTTATTATAACTAGCAATCTGTTTTTACTCTTTCAGAGTAGCTTATAAAGAAGTTGGTTTTATTAATAAGAAGACAGGCTTACTTGATAACTTTTTATCCAGTGATTTTTGAAATTGATTTTTTCCGGAATTTTAAAAGGATAGCGGGAATACTTCTTGAAAATTCAGTTTAAGATTTTAAACACGAGATTTTAAAAAAAGATGATTTCAATTGGATTGTTTTTATCACATGGAAAGGATAAATGTTTAATAGACAAAAAATCGGGATGGAATGAGATATTACTGTTGGAACTGGGATGGAGAAAAGGAACCGGGAATACCGAGATGAAAATTAGTCGAAACACCTGGATATGAAAATTATCGGGAACCGGGCGGGGTATGTAAAGGTACCGGGAACTACGGGATATGAAAAGGTACCGGGGTTATTGGTGATTTGAAAAATCGGCCATATAACATGGGAGAATTTTAGAAAAGGAATCAATACACTCCACCCGTGCAAGGCCGGGCAAAACAGCTAGTGTTTTTATATTATCATATTTATCTATCATTACATATTATTGTAAGCCTGAGCATATTACCTCCACTAATTAAGAAGAGTAGATCATTAAACCAAAAAAAAGATTATCATCATACCAACAGTTTTTGAGTGAACTGCTTATTAACCTCTCATACAACACATGCTGAAGCAAAGACAGTAAATCAGAAGTATATAAATCATCATCTAACCCAGTGGTTCCCAAAGTGGGCGGTACTGGCCCCTAGGGGAGTTGAAGAATTCTAGGGGGTGGGGATGAGTAAAAAGAAAATTGGGGGGAATATATGAGTCAAAGGAGGCGTTGACTACTTTTAAACTATTGCCTAATGTCATTTTATGGGTAAAAATATTTAAAAAATCCAAGTATAAAAGTGGCTTTAATTCCCTTTATAACATGTAAAAATTTCCTGGGGGAGGACCCCCAGGCCCCCTTTTATCTATTGATTGAGAAAGCAATACTTTTGTTGATAACTTTTGTGTTGAATGTGTACAGAATATTTTATATACCAAATTCACTTTGGACGTAAACAAAAATTTTAGTTCATTCAAAATTTGGTAAAGAATTGCTCAATAAATGTTGTACATTACAGCTGGAGGCGGAAAAAAATAAGCTTGAAAATCTTCTGAATAACAACTTATACAGAAGAAAAGAAGAATTAGAAGCTGTAAGTATATTTATAGTGAAGGTAAATATATTCATCTAAAATAATAGCAATTATTTATACTAAAGCTTTCTTCTAGGCTTTACAAGAAATATCTGTGGAAGATCGAAGGAGAAAGCTGGACAATAGCAATAATGAACTCAATACAATAAATAGCAGGATAAATGATTGTAACAAAAGTATGAAAGGTAATGCAAAAATTTTCAGGCTTGTCTCGTTTATCTAAGTGCAAATGTTTTTACTTGTAATCCATATAGAATCAGATAATATTACAGTCGAGTCCACTTAATGTGATCGCAATTGTCCGAGACTAAACTGATAACATTATCTGATAGATAACAATAAGCGATCTCATATCAAAAAACAGCAAACAGTGTAACTAGATTGTTTGCATTAAAATCAAAATAATGTAATCGTAATAAATGTATTCAAACTCTATTTTTACACCCGGTAAAATTTTGAGGGGAAAATATAAGAGTATTTCAGTTAACAAAATTAAAATAATCGCTTACTTTGTATTTTTATAGAAAGGTCTCTTTTTTCCACTTCATTGTAGCCTTCCACTCTGATAAACCACTTATTTATTACATAATCTGAATTCCAGTAAACTAGGGAAAATCAAAATCTCTTATTTTATTAGAAACATCTGCAAAGCGTGGATCTTGGTGTTTCTTTAACCAATCACATGTATGGATTTGAACCCCCCTTTAACCGTTTTCTTTCAATATAATATGGGGAATGTTTTATTTCACTAACTCATACTGAGTTTCAGAAAAAAGAGCGCCAGATGTTCTCATGGAGCACATGTTTAATTGTAAAAATTGACCTTCAAAATGAAACTCGAACTCAAAAGCAGTCGTTTTAAGGGGATATAGACAAATTTTGATAATATTAAGTGGAGTGATGATTCATAGTTGATCACATTAAACGATGTATTTTACATTAAATTAAATAGGAATGATCGGGACCTGTCGATTTCGATAACATTATCCGTGATTACATTAAGCGGATTCGACTATCATTATTAAGATTTTTAACAATAGTGTTATATTTTACTTCATCTTTATTTCAGAACTATTTTAGTTTATCCCCTTGGCTACTAATATGTACTTAATTTCTGTATTTGTGCTCTTTCCACATGGGTAAAGATTATTATTATTATATTATAGAACTGGAGGCAAAGTTTGAAAAATTCAATACTGAGCAAAGGAATACGCAAAAAGAATTAGAACATTGGAAAGGACAGGAAAGAGATTTCCAAGAACGCATGAACGAAGATGCTAAAGATTTGGAGAAAATGACCAGCAAGCAATCTGTGTTATTAAAAAAGGTTATTATTATTTCTTAATTTTGAAATTTAAGCTGTTCATTACCTTATTTAAAGCTATTTTTATTTCCCTATTAATTTTTATTACTTTAGTTATAGAGTTTTATATTTATTTGTTCATTTAGAAAGAAGAATTCACTAAGAAAATTAGAGAACTTGGTTCCTTACCCTCAGATGCATTTGAAAAGTATCAAAATCTTGGCTTTAAACAGGTTTGTGGTTTCATAAAAAATTTATTTCCACTTGATTTGTTGTGTTTTAAAGGTAAATCTTTGTAATATTTGCTAATATACTCTGTAGTACTTTATCTTAAAAAGCTCTTTTTTTAAATATTAATTGTGTTTTTATTGTGGAAGCAGTGATTGAAATTTTCTTATGTTTTTAAGTTATTTATTTTTTGTGATTACAGCTTTACAAAAAGCTTGAACAGTGTAACCATGAGTTGAAAAAATACAGCCATGTAAACAAAAAAGCCTTGGACCAATTTATAAGCTTTTCAGAGCAGAAAGAAAAACTAGTGAATCGTAAAGGAGAACTGGATAGAGGGTATAATGTAAGTAGTTGTTTAATGAGTTGTAATTTTTGCATTTGATTCATGAGACCCATTGATTAAATAATTTTAACTTCTAGTCTATCATGGAATTAATGAATGTCCTGGAGTTGCGAAAATATGAAGCTATTCAACTAACTTTCAAGCAAGTGTCAAAGTACTTTGGGGAGGTATTTAAGAAGTTAGTTCCACAGGGTTCTGCTACCCTAGTGATGAAAACTGATAATGATGATTCTGGTGCAACTGTAAGTTTAACATTTTTCAATTAAATTATGTGCTTAATATTTTAATTGAGTGATGAATAATTTTTTTTTACTTTATAATTTCTATGAAGAAAGAACTATAATTTCTCTACCGTTGCTTGGCGGAGAAAAACCGGTTTCTCAGCATTGTGGAAGGCAGAGAAAACCGGTTTTCCTCCGCCTTCCGACGATAGACAAATAATAAGTCTAATTCTTTATTTTATGCTCTGATTTTTCTACTTCCTTGGAACATTAATTATGTTTGAATGTTGTAAATAAATTAGATTCTGATGTCTTAATACCTCTTTATCTTTTATTTCCTAGGGTGCAAATGCTAAATCTGTTGAACAATTTATTGGTGTTGGTATTAGAGTAAGTATTATTCTTAACTGTGTACCTAATTTTTTAAGATAAGTTATTTTTACTTCCACCTCACCATTTATATTGTGTGGGTATGGTTATGTAATGATTAAAAATAATGTTCTTATTGTAAGAGTTAATGTGCAGAATTTTCTTAAAAGTTTTTTTAGTGATAATTGGGGACTTGGTTCCAAAACATTTATGAAATGCTGATTTCGGATTCTATCATCAATGTTATTTCAAATTTAGGAGATTTTAATCCATCAATGTGTATGATAATAGGATCTGCTAAACATATGTTGTCTAACTGAATACATAAATTAAGTACCTAGGTTTTACATATAAATAATTTACCATTATGCATTTCTTGTAATGCTTTTTCAAAAATTTGTCGTAGTGTCTGTTTTGGGTCATGATATTCTATACCATCAATAAATACATCTAAGTTTTTTAAAAAATCAAAGCTTTGCAACTTAGATTTAATGCAGGGGAATCTTGATTCTTTGAGAAATATAATGTTTTTGTTTTTTACAGACTAATCTAACAATATATTGAATTATAGGTTTCTTTTACTGGTAAATCTGGTGAAATGAAAGAAATGCAGCAGCTCTCTGGTGGGCAAAAGTCTCTGGTAGCTCTTGCCTTGATATTTGCCATTCAAAAGTGTGATCCAGCTCCCTTTTACTTGTTTGATGAAATTGATCAAGCACTTGATTCCCAGCATCGAAAGGCTGTTTCTGGTAAGATCATTTTAGGTTCAACTAAACTAGTTACTTGTCTTACATATTTTTGAAGAGGAGAAAAAAATTTTTGTTTAATGCAATCATTAGTTGAAACATACATAGATCTGTGACAAAACATGTCTTCAATTGAAATCTTTTATTGTTGCATTTATGAATGCAAACCTTATAATAATTCAGACAAGTTCTTAAGCATAAGCATTGTCCACTAAAACTAAAGCCTTGGATAGTAAAGCTTAAGTAGCGATATCCTTTTCCTCGATGCCTTTTTCAGTCACATAGTATAAACGTCCGCCATTATGGAGATTATTGAATTATGGCGAATGATTATATATGTCGCTACTTGAGCGAAGAGTGCTTGCTTCATTCAGGACTGTAGTTAAAACTTGTTTTCACTTATTAGATTGTGTATAGATTTAATTTTGGTTAATTAAGAAAAGAAAGAGTAACTAGTTCTTAGAAAAGCTGTGCTTTTGTGTTTTGCAGTTCTTTTTGTTGGAAAGTATATATAATTTTTTTTAAATTAGGTTTGAAATAATTTTTCTCATTGCTTAGTACATGTTTTCTCTAATAGCATTTGAATATATGTGAATTATCATGTTTCTTTTTTATATTATAGATATGATTCATGAACTATGCCAAGATGCTCAGTTTATCACAACCACTTTCCGGCCAGAGCTTTTAGAGAAAGCAGATAAATTTTATGGTGTAAAATTCAGAAACAAGGTATGGTATATATTTAATTTTTTTGCTGCAAAATAACTGTCTAATCATCTTGGCTTTTACCTTATTAGTGGTGGGAATTTCAATTTAGAATTTATTCGATATTATTTTTATTGGATTTAAAATGTGCTCATAAGTAGCTAAAATAAGATTGTTGCTTATGTAAATTAAACTCAATTTCCCCAACTCTTCCGGAGAGAAGAGAAACTAACTCTCTCTAACATGCATCTTTATGGATTGAGTGATGACAAAACTAGATTCTAATATTTTTCCAATCCACTTAGTGCAGGCAATCCGGTCTCAAAAGTTGAGTGTAAATTGAGGCATAACTCTAAATGTAAAAATTGATTTATGTTATATCGCCCTTGTCAAGATGTTATGCAATTATCAAAATATGTGTTCATGAAAATGATTGTTTGCTTAAATAAACCTTTATTTGTGCAGGTGAGTCATATTGAAGCTGTGTCTCGTGACGAAGCCAGGGATTTCGTGGAGGATGACACTCCTCACAGTTGAAAACAAAGTATAAACTTTTCATTTCATTTCTCATGTGTTCCAATATCCATTGAAGGTACAAAGTGTACAAAAAAGACAAGTGCCCGGTGCTGTGAGTGCCGAGCGAGAACTTGGATGTTAGGTTTTTTGGTTCAGAGACTGACCTGTTTATGTTTTATCATTGGCAATGTCATTTGGAGCTTCATATCAGCATTTGTACATGTGTTTTCTCATTTATCTCATTTTATATCCTCACTTTGTATAAAGAGTAATAAGAACTTGTTTTACTTACAAGTTATATTTCACAGAGTTGTTTTTTAATATTTTAAAGGGGATTATCTCATTTGTTGGAGAATTGTATAGTTGTGGCTTTTCTCTGGATTTCTAGCGTTATTGTTTCTCTCCTTTTTTTATGATGTGGACATTGTACAGAGTGCTAGAAATTTTATGCGAACAGAAGAAAAATATATGTTTGCCGAATTGTTAACACAAGAAAGCACTGTGATTTTAAGACATATTTTGAATTCTATTTTGCAAAGATGGAAAATAAACTATGCCGGATGCTGCAGAAACAAGCATTTTTCTAGATAGTATGGTTGGTATTAGAGAGATGTTATTTTGCGTACTCTTCAAATATATAGTGTACATATTTTATTTAAGTATTACTTTATTGCTTTGTGCTGTCATTCTAAGGAATCTGAGGTGGAAAAGATTATTTCTAACGTAGATGTTGAACTTAATATATTTTTATTTAAAACATATAAATATCATTTTGCTCTAATTCATTTGTATGTTAGAAATGGATTTCAGTCTTGTATACTTTTTCGGCTTTTATACTTATGACTAGTGACAGGATATTAATTTTCATTCTTTGAACTAATGTGACTGTACTGAACTCAATCTGCTCCCTTAGTTTCATTTTTGAGCTTGCTTCAAAGCACATGTTGCATAATTAACCATGTAATTTTTACAATCGTGTTATATTTCAGCTCCTTTAAATCCTGTAAGAGATATCTTAATTTCTGGTATAAAGTATTTGAAAAATGATGTGTAAGGATCTTTTAACAATCGGAATTCAATTATAAAAATTCAAGTTGAGATTTAACTTATTTTAATTTTATTCTTTAAAGTTAGCAGAACTTTTAACAGTTTCACTCTAATTTAACTAAGTTAGCCACTTAGCAATAATTTTGTTATAAATAGTTGAGACAAAAGCACTATTTAATGCTAGAAGATATATTATCAAAACACTATTGTTAGCTGAATTAGAAATCGTTAGTAGGTTGTTGCATCTTATAATTGTTTTAAGTTTAACATTGGGAGTTGCTGTTATTATATAAATGCTTTCTATTACATAATTTGACTGATTTCCACCCCTTGTCACCTTTTACATAGTCATTCACAATAAGCAATTATGTGAAAGCATCTCAGATTCTTGTGAATATAATTCATATTTCATGCCAACCTTTCATTTCTTAATTTATAGTTCACTATTTGTCTAAAGTTTTATATCTTAATATGTGCCACTGGTGTGCTGGTTACAATTTTATGATTGTTCCTTGTTATTTGCAAGACACCTTTTATCTAAATCAAATTGTAGCTCTGTGCAAAAGTGGAATAAATTTTTGATGAAATGTTTCTATAAATTGCAGTATTGATCTGTTTTTCTTTTTTGGATCTTGTTGTTTTCTAAGTTAAAAGATTAAGGCAAATCTATAGAAGCAGGTAATAGCACCTGCTACTAAAATCTGTCTTTTGTAGCAGGTTAGGTGGTTGGGACTAAAGCCCTAGATCCTCTACCTTAAGTAGCGACATCACGCTCAATCGGCTGCCATTTTGGGGAGAACTCACTACTAATGACGATAAGCAAGACTATCCAGACTAGAAGTGAGTTCTCCCCATAATGGCGGCCGATTGAGCATGATGTCGCTACTTAAGGTAGAGTATCCAGGGCTTTAGTTCGGACCAGGGAAATCCAAGTTTGAGTGAGGGTGCGAGAAATCACGGTAGCTAGCTTTGCTACTTAAGGCATCTTCTTTCTCGAAGAAGAGGGAAGGAAGGTGGGGTCAGTTGAAAAGGAGTTGCCCCAGTTTGTCCCTCTCTTGAAATATACTTACTCCCCAAACCTGGGGAGTGAATGACCTGTTTGGGGCTACACTTTACACTAATTGCTTAGCGAGCAAGAAAAGACAAACTTAATCTATAGTGTTTCAACAAGGCTGTCCAAACTCTGCTCTAAAAGATGCCTCCCGTGAAGTAGAAAATTTTTAAATGAAATCGCAAAGTGAAGACACTGCACTTCCATTGTCGCTATGCCACTGGGATAGTTTTTTTCACTGTAGCCCAGGAAAACTGCTAAAAAGTGACGTTTTAAAAAACTTCATGTAGAAGTTTTTTTGACGGTTTTATTTGGAAGCGATTTTTTTGCTTTTTTCAAAAAAATGGATAGATGGGATAAAAGTTTTCTTCCGGGCAATTAGGCCTTGGTCGAAAAGTAGATGTTAAAAGTCCAAAAGTTTCGTCTGCAACTTCGACAGACATTATCAATGGAAATAAAAGGCTAAAAATTTAGAAAATTAAATTAATTTTAATTTTGGCTTTACTTAACCCTAAGAATCTTACATGGAGCAGTTCCTTCTATACTTTAACCCTAAGAATCTAAAAATGGGCTAAAACAGTACTTAAAGCTTCAAATTTCTAAAATTTAAAAAAGGAAATCTTTAAAAAAAAACAAAAGAGGTAAAACTAATTACAGTAGAACCCCGATTAACCGCGAGCGGATGATACGCGATGCGGATTATTCGTGAGTGCCAAGAAAAAATTTTTTAACGACGAGTGCAAATTTTAGATGAGATTAGAGACATTTTAGATGTAGAGCAAAGGTTTCTGCTGTACTGTACACATTTTAAGTTTTACATATCATGGTTTTTTTGTACCATAAAACGTAGCTTTTATGCTGAAATATTTTTTTGTGTTTTCACCTCATTTTTAGTCTTTTTTCGGGTTATCCGCGGTACCCTTGCCACCCAATTCCGCGGATAATCGGGGCTCTACTGTATTAGTTATTAGGATTAGTTCTCGGCCAAATGAGCTAATCCTAATAATTTTTTTTGGGAGGACCACTGCGCTCCCCCTCCTTTAGATATTTTGACGTCTTTTGTGTGATTTCCTTCAAATCTTTGTAGCTTATAATGAGCGGTAAATGACCTAAATAAAAGTTGCTTTTAAAGATAAAATTTTTCCAGATGAGGATCCTTCAACCCAACCTTTACTTTTAGAAAAACAGTTCGATTTATCCCTTTTGGTGTTTTTGTAAGGTTTTGAGGGGAGTTTACATTTTATCATATTAGCTAATTGTTCAAATTAATTTTAAAAATTGAAGTTTAAATTTCTTTCCATACTATAGGAAATATTCGGTTTCAGCACACGCTTAAAAATCTGATGTAATAAAAGTCAATGCGTGGACAAAGTTTGAGGGGGGTAGAGAGGACCTAAACAAGTATATTTCGAATAGGAATGGGGGGGCGCAGATGCACCGTTAAAGAGCTAGAACCCATAATGTAGTGCGAGGGCGTTACAAAAAGCGGTTTTCCTAAGGCCCGTTTTACGAAACAAAACATAATAGAGTGAAAACAATTATAGCATGAGGTACAGCAGTGTCCATACTACTGCCACCATAAATTTGAACAAAATCGGACCACTTGTTAAAACCGTGGGGTGAGTTTTAAAACCTGCAATATTTGTTCCCTATTTTTTATGGCAGTTGGTTTAAACATGCATCACATTTTTTATATTGTTTCGAAAAAAAATTCTGCCATTTTTAAAAAATTTAAAACAAATTAAATTTTCCATGGTCCGATTTTTAGTATGTTATTAGGCTGAGCGCGCACTGGAAACTTTTGTCTCGGAGACTTAAAACACTAGTCACTCGAGAGCAATGCATTTCTATGAGGAAATTCTTGGCCTAGTGATCTAGCGACGAGACCAAGATCACTAGACCAAGAATTTCTTCATAGAAATGCATTGCTCTCGAGTGACTAGTGTTTTAAGTCTCCGAGACAAAAGTCTCCAGTGCGCGCTCAGCCTTATTGGGGGTCAAGTTAAAACCGTTGAGAAACCTTCTATTTACAATTTGTCCGAGGTTCAACCCTATTTTCAGTGGACTGTCCCTAATGAAGTCTTAGAAATCTATGGGCGTTAACAAGTTCCTTGCCAGCTCCTCAATGTTTTCTCGTGCTCTCGATGTTGCTGAGCGTAAAAGTTTGCATCAACTGTAATTAACAATTGTCGTTCACCTAATTTTCACTAATTATTTCTCTTTTGCTAATCTCATCCCTAGCTCATGGAAGAGATACTCCGAGAAGGTTTAGTGGTAAATCCTGTTGCAAAAAAGAAATAAAGTAGAATCTTCGAAATTCTAAAGCTTTCGTTACAATTAAAACAAGATTCAATAGATCACAGATGACTTTATTGCAAATGGTATAACTGGACTGGAGATCTCAACTAATGAGTGGAAGATATAATTGTCGTTTTATTTTATGAAGAGAATGTGTCGCTGTTCAGCAGTGGTTATGCTTGTAAGAATCTAAAGAGAAACAGCAAGGAGAATGTTGGCTTTCGTCTTTGTTCCACATTTTTCTCTGTTGCATCTCGTTATCTTCCATCATTTTTTTACAAATTTCCTTCTGCATGTTGTTTATAATTAACTGTGGTTTGCTATCTAAAACCAATTATTATTTTTTAAATTTTGAGCAAATTGATACGTTTCATTCTTCATCTCACTAAAACCGTTTACATGCCAACATGCGTGACTGTTGTTTGTAATCAATGAATGTAGTGCAGAAAAACAAGTAAATTAAAACACAAATAGAAGTATTTAAGAATGAAAAAATTACAAATGTAATTTCAGAAACTAAATTTATAAGTGCATGCATTATTTTTTTCTTATTCTGAACTTGATATTTTAAAACTTTCAGTAATATAATAATTGAATGTTAATAGAAATATTGCTAAATAATTTCAAACTCTTAGATTAAAATGTGTAATATCAATAACTGCTCAGTTAATCAATAATAATTTGTTAATATTTGAATATAAGCGTTCAAAAAAGCATGCCGATGTGATGGAGATCCATCACATATCCTTTCTCGATTTCTTGCAACTGAGCAACGTCCCTCCAAAACAAAACCCTGACAAATTCCTTTACTACTCAAAAAACACCACCTGCAGAGTATTTGGAAGTGCAAAACATCTTATTCCTCTTCTTTCTCACGACATAACTGGCTCTTAATTTGTTTCACCAACTCCAACAGTTCCCGACTTGGACGTGCTTTATTGGTTAAAAGTTCACCCGGCCAGTTTTTTTTGACTCCTGAAACTCGAATAACAGACAAAAAAACACAAAAAATCTCTCCTCACTTCTAAACCCCTCCTTTGAGGAGATCCTACCGACACCCACCAGGTCTGCGTCAAACGCTAATACGTCCAAATAGTCCAAAATAGTTTGGGAACCACTGTACTACACTATTTAGGGAACGTACCCATACTACGTGACCCATTTTTGACCCTCCCCCCCCTCTAGTTTTCACGTAGTAATTCATAAATACGGTTTGCCATCATTTTTTGCAAACAGTAAGTTTTAAAAAATTAATTTTGCTTAATTTGTCTAATTTTAATAATTAATTTGGCTTAATTAGTCTTAATTTGGCAAATTTCAATAATTAATTTGGCTTAAGTTTGTCGTATTGAATAGACTACGTGACGAAACCCTAAGCCCCCCCTCCCCCCCGTGACCGAGCGTGGTATTTTGAAGACCCCCTCCCTCCCCTGAATGGGTCACGTAGTATGGGTACGTTCCCTTACTCCACTATACCCCATCAAAGTAGCTTCTAATTTTACTACAGCCGATGTTTAGCGGGAACGTTAACGGAATTGAACCGTGATGAGTATAATACTGTATGTTCGCTTATTCAGAAAAAAATAATAATACCCACATTTTTCTATACTTGGAATCTATTTTGCCACATTAATTTTCAATACAAAAATAGTTATTTTCTTTCTAATTTAGACTAATCTTTAATTATATTACTGTAACTATAAAACCAGAGTAAACATTTATCTACGTATATAAATAATATTTTGCACCAGAAAATTTCCTTTACACTGATAGAAATCTATGTTTAATTGGAACTCACCTTCATTTGTTCGTTTTTCTACGCAACTATGTGGAACAATGCGAGCCTGAACAATTCCTCTTTTTTTAGGCGTCGTTGCCGACAATCTCATTGCCAATTCTGGCTTTCTTCGGAGAACAGCATAGGTGGCCCACGGGTATGTCATACCAATCTGGTCTGTCTGTTCTGGACAGAAACCTGTGTATCTAATATCAAAGGGTATAATTCGGTTATCTATCCGGTTAAAAATCCTTTAACTATTATATTGAACGCGAAATACTCATAATCAATTGTCACCAAATTTTACTTGTTTCCTGTAAAATTTAATTGGTAAATTTACAAGTAGGTAGTATTATTATATTTCTAATCTTGGGATTCCAAAAGAGCTTAATGAATTTTACGGGATTGGTAATGAAAAAGTACTAACTGCTTAAATGTATGATTTATTACCCTAAATAAATCACTTAGTAAAAATCGTGTTAAATATTTTCCTCCAGAAACAAGTTTATAATTATTATTCAGTATCATTTATGAGTTTCTTAAAATGCCAACAAAATATCAATGTTTTAATTTTTCCAAAGTACTACTTTTAAAAACACGAACTGAATGAATAATATTGCATCATAAATCACTTTCATAGCATTTTACTTGTTTTAAATTAAAATTCATCAATTCAAATTCATCAATACAACCAAGGGAATGTAAAGAGACTTACCCTGGAATGAAGTGAGGCTCTGGAGTTGGGCCATGCTTAGGTAAAGCATAATCTTGCTCTTCTGCGCATCTGTGACACATCGGCATATTTAATTTTGATTAAATTATCTGATTGAACTTACTAAAAATTTAAGGTATGAATTTTGATCTGATCTGCTGGAATCTAAATTAACTACTGTTCAAATTTTGTACTAAATTTTTGAAGCTACACATTGATACGCTCGTGTGAATATTTCGCGATACGAGTTTCATTGTTTAAGGCCAGATACAGTTTTGTTTTATAATTTATTTAATTATCCGGACTCTATGATCCGGACTAGTAACAGCATACATTTGCACTCCCTTCCATTCATCGTATGAAAGCGTCCTTGATAGACATAGAAGAAAACGAACATAAGAATAATGAATAGTGTTCGTGTTTTAATCAATGTGACACTGTGATAGTATATAAATTTTATCAACAGTAATTCCAACAACAGAAAAAAATCTCCTCAGCGTGTATATACAGTAACACCATCGTTTATACAAAATTACTGTGACCAAAGAAAGTAGATTTCTCTATAAAAAACTGTTTCACTTCTAAATTACGCAGAATTGATTAAAAAACATTAATAAGCTATAAAAAATTGACTTTTCATACGATAGCTTTGTGGCGACCACCAACAATTCAATAGCAAAGTCTAATTTAAACAAAACAGGTAAAAACATTTCGCATGTCTCTAGCTCGCGTATTATTTAGCGTCAATGTAATTTTTATAATTTTTGTTTCAATTCAATTCACTTATTCATAAAAATTGTTAGCACTTCAATAATAAGGGAATTGTATGGTTAAATAAATAGCAAATTAAATTTTTTAATCAACCTTCTGAATATTCAATCGAGTCAATCAATTCAATCACTAAAGCTTCAAAGAGGACGTCACTGTCTTCTGTTTCAAACACATCGCGTCTAAAAATTTGTCAAATAAATCCTGATAATCCGGTGATTCATATTAACAAGGACCGGATAGGCGAAGTTTTCCTGTACAGAAAAAAGTTACGTGGTAAATCGTACGCAATAAGATGAATCCAAAGTTCTTAAAAAATTTGCTTTAGGGTCATTGTATTTTATTAGTGTCACAAATCACAAACATTGTAGTACGAAAAATGAAAATTACCATATAAATAGTTTCCCGCAAAGCGTTTTCAACTAACTACGAAAAGAGTAAAATAGAACACGGACGGTTGTGGAAAAAATTTTAAATATAAAAAATTTTCCCCCCTTTTCAATTCTGTGTTCATTATAAGGGCTACTCTCTTTTATCCACACATAATCTTTTGCGTTTAAGAGCAATTTTTCCTATAGATCGATTAGGATATAATTTTTGTGTGAATTTAAAAAAAAACTCCCAAGAAGTTTTATTTATCAGTTGAATAATTCCCATGCGTCCGAATTATTTTTTAATGAGTTCATTATTAAGTTACATGATTAGTACTTTGAAAAAACTGCCGAGCAGTAAATTATTTTCTTATCAAAAACTTTTTTTGTTATAAATCAAAATAAACTTATCATTTTACTTACAACTTATTGCTTTATTTTTTAAATGGTTAACATATAATCGACCACGGTTTAAACCGTCAATTTTTTTAAAAGATTTGTATTGTATTGATGGACATAGTGAAATTTTACAACAAAATACATACTATCTCAGATAACTTTACTCATCATCACATCTTAAGATATTCATTCAGTTCATCTGAGACCCAATGAATTAAACAAACAGGTCGTGTTATGTTAAGGTGTAAATGTTTTACCCCATGAGTGTCGCTCTAAAAAATTTCCTGATTGCAATCATAAAAACTATCCGAAGTGGAAATACTGACGCTTAGGTTGAGAGGGAGGTAATTTTTAATAAAGTTGATCCCCCTGAGAGGCGAACTTACGCGGGGGGAAGGGAAACAATTAAAAAGTTCGATACATAATCTATTTTTAAATCGTTAATATTTTATAAAATATTTTGATGAAGTAAACTTATTTTTCATTCTTTTAACTGTTTGAAGTGACTTAGTATCTATAACGTTTATTTTTATAACATGCCTTTATGAATTAAATGCAGAAAAGAAAATCAATGTGCAAATTTCATTAAATACTTGAAATCTTACATGTTTACATTAATAAATCCTCAACTATATCTTTGCACGCCCCCGCTTGGAAACCATTATTAAAATGGGATAATCAAAAAAATAAGGTGGTCATAAATTGAAAACATAGCTTCATTAGAAAGTTTAAAATACTTCATTAGAAGTTTTAAATGCATTTATTGGGTGGATTGTTATGAGTATTTTATATTGTACTAGGGAGCTACCGCCCCCTGCTCGCTATCGCTCATCAACCCCCATAAACTGCTAACGCAGGACCTTTTGGAATTGCTTCGCAATTCCAACTCGCTGAACTTAATACACTTTATAAAACAATAAATCAATTTACAGAAAAAACGTCAACCAACTTTCCGAAAATACGTCACCAAATCCCCTCCATGAGTAAATCTCCCTTAAAATTTGAATAGGTACTTGTACCCAATATGGACACTAGGGTGGTCCTTATTTTTTAAGTTTGGAAATCTTAACGCGACGCCCCCCCAAATTGTTCCCTCATACAAATAAATAGTTTTTGCAAAATATCAGCTAATTCGAATAATAATAACCCGTGCGCAGTTCCCTTGAAGTTTCAAAAAAATACTGATTTTTTCACAAAACATCCCAAAAACCATGGATTAAACCCTCCCATCTTCTTCTTGATTTTTTAATGAGAATCTAATATAGTTATAGTTATAATGTTCCAGATTCCATTCTTCTATCACCCCTCTTTCGGTAGTAAAAATTTTTTAAAGTTAAAATAACTCTTGTAAAGTTGTTTTTCCTGCATTTTAAAAAGGCTAATAACTCCAGAACCATACAACTTAAAAACCTGAAATTTGTGCCATTTTGTTTGTAATTTTATTACCTTTCATTTGATGTGCCACATAACTGCCTTTCTTAAAAAAATTTTCTTCAAAATAAAAAAAATGGGAAAAAATTAAAAAAAAAATTTTTTTTGAAAAAAATTTTTATTAAATAAATTTAAAGTTTTTCCACTCCCAAAATGAACATTTCTGCCAAATTTCAAGTTGAAATTAAAATTTGATCATGTAGAAAAAAATAAAAATTTGCGAAATTTTGGCAAGTCCCTAAACATTCCATGTAATTTAACAAAAAAAGGTGTTTTACTCATGGGGATTCCAAAAACTCCCTTTAGGGTGTTCATACGATTTGTACCATGCAAAAAAATTGACTTAAATATCAAAAAATACAGCTATTAGCCGATTCGGTACAAAATCCTACAGAGCTAGTTTCCAACCTAATTCAATGTGCCTATATTTTACCTGAATTTCCCTTAGAATTAAATTTTTACGTAATTTTTTCACTTCCAACATGTCAAATCAAATGAAATTAAAAGTGTTTAAAGATAAAAGAATAAAATCAAATCATAAATCTAAATAATAATAGGTTGACTCAATATTCAAACTTATACTTAAGTAACAAATGAATTCTGAATGAATTCTAATGTGATGTATTTTATCCTAGGTTTATAAAAATATTTTTACAAGATCACATTAAAATTAAACCAATTATTTACTCTATATAATCTAAAAGTTTTACATTGAAAAATAATAAAAAGTGCACCCACCTTTTTTTCTAAAACGCGCGGATTTTTCTAACCCAGCTAGCTAAAGAACTGACTCTGACTCCAATAAGGAAGTTTGCAGTATGGTGACAAGATGTTTAATGAAAGTATGAAAAGTTCGACACAAGCCAAATACAAAAACCAAATATCTGCACTTGGTGCTCAGGGTGCACTTAAAAGAATGGACTCTATGCAAATAACATTATACAGACGAAGTAATAATCACAATATATAATAAGTAGCATCCTATCATAAGGGTTTCTCAATGTCTCTCGATTGGATTTCGGATATTTTTTACGATAATCCTGAACAGTTTGTAAGATGAACTGTTTTTGAGATTCATCTTTGCTAAATTGGTGGTTAAATTCCTCAATCAGTTTAACCCCTCTTTCTGCACAGTCATTGACTACTTTAATTGATTTGCTATTCTTTGTCCATTTAAGTAGTTCTCGTTGTTTTGCCATACAATAGGATCAAGTTCTAAAAATTCCTTTTATATTTTAAATCGATCAAATAGTTTTGTAGCTTTGCAACTAATTCGGGGGTTTTCTGATCTATGGCCACACGTGCTTCCTTAAAATGAAACCTTCGTCTTAGAATAGATAAGAGTGGAATCGATGAAGTTCCACGCCTTCCATACCAAAAAATGCTAACTTTTTCTTACTTACGGAAAGTAATTTTTACAATTCTAAATTTTTACCATAAAAAATGTTCGATACAAGCGTTAGTATTCATTTTTAATCACTATAGGACTAGATAAAAATATTTCTTTTCGTTCTTCCTCCCCGACGACTACGCACAACGCAGTCTACCATTTGGTACCCGACAGGGCTCTGTAAGATTTTGTACCGAATCGGCTAGTAGTTGTATTTTCTGATATTTAAGTGAATTTTTTTGCATGGTAAAAATCGTATGAACACTAGGGTGGGTCAAAAATATTTTTTTCACATTTTCCCAGGGGCACAGCGACAAAAGGGTGCCAAATGGTCTCAAACTAACATGTGTAAAATATTATTCGATTATAATAACTCTTTTTGCCTCCGGATTGGCCTCAAAGTTTCAATTAATAGAGTAATTTCATGTAAAAAATGGACGAACGAAAATCAAGCTTTTACCTCGATTGCACAAATCCGTCATGAATATAAATGTGCACAATGGTATAAAAATCATCACTGAAGACTATAAAATAATTATAAATGAAACCAGAGTTGAAATACTTGAGTTGTAATAGAACATATTTTGAAATATCTCAATGGTTAGAACTGGCAATCAAAACTTTCTTGCTGGAATCATAAATATGAGCGAAACCTTTATTGTCGGTTGAGTAGGATAGTAAAAACATTAAAATTTTAATAAAAACGGATATGTCAGAAGGTGGGTAAATTTTTTGGGTTATAGGTTTCAACCCCAAGGAAAACATTTGGATATTAGGGGAGAGTGGGGCTATTTCGCACATGGGGCACATTCGGACAGACGGCATTTCCCCTAGTAATTATTAATTTAAAAATCTGAAAAAAATACCAGTAAATGGATGCAGGACTAGCACCTCCTGCATGAATTTTCAAAGCCCTGAGCCATTTTGTTGTATACGTACTAGAAATTTGCTAGTGTTAGAAGCAGCAAAGTAAATTTTCTTGTCATTTTGTTGGCGTAAAATATCAATCAAAAATAACTCTCAAGTTGACATTCAGCATTTTATTCAGTTGAGGCACTACTAAAGTAAGTTTCTATAGAAAGGTTTTATTTCCCTGCTTTATTTATAAATATCTTGTTGGGACGTTGTAAGCTTGAACTGGTAGATGGGGCACATTCGTACACCAAAACATGGGGCAGATTCGGACATGAGAATGTGCCTCATCTTTCCCATTTTTGATTATGAAAGTGATTTATATGTTTATAAGTGCAGTATATTTAATAACTTGAAGTTTAATTGTTTTTTTTTATTGTAATTGTTTCAAAATTTGGTGATAATAGAAAATAACATCTTAAAGAAAGCTTCAGTTTTGAGGAATTTAAACCCAGATTTAAACATTGAAGAAATAATGTCCCTGATAATTGTTTAATACCAATTGACTTGGACTTAGGTCATTTTATTCCAGTAGAATTTGCTACTAAAAAGAAAATTTCGTTATGTTGGTCAAATAGAAAATTTGGAGTTGAATGGTGCTTATTTTAAATTAATGATGAAAAACTTTAAAATTAATGACGAAACTTTTATTTTCCCAGTAAGAAATGATTAAACATTCATACAAAAAGATAATATCGTATTACAAGTTCCCCAACCGTCAGTTTCAGGTGTTAATAAGCGAGCTGTTGGTTCACTTTTCTTTTCGAATAAAACCCGACAGTTAAAATATTGGTTAAACTTTTTCTAACTAATTACATTATGTTAAGTATGTCAATGTACAATATAATCTTCATTACTACAATTGTTTTCCTCATCAAAAACTTATATGTTCAATATTATCTGAAGCTGTTTTCTTTTTGTAAAAAAATATTCAATTTAGAGGAAAAATATGTAAAGTGCCAAATATTTCGTTTAATTATCTTTACTTTAAAGTGCCATAAACTTTTTAGTTCGTAAAAATAATTATTGTATAATTTTTTGCATGTGTACGAATGTGCCCCACACGTGTGCAAAACTGCCCCACCCATGGGGCACATTCGCACGAAATTTCTCGTTTTTTAGATTGATGATATGGGTTAGAAATTCTAGATGAATTCGACCAATTATCGTTCTAAAATATCGGGAAAGGTCTTAACTTTCATTTGAATCCGAGTTTGTTTCAATATCTCATCTAGATCCAGAGAAATATTCCGAAATGCACTTTTTGTGCGAATGTGCCCCGTTCTCCCCTAGTTTAAAAGTTGGGGTTTTCCTTGAAATTTCATTGGCATATTAGGAATTGTCTATCCCAAGTGTCCCCATATGATTCCCTAATGTCAAAAAATAAATTAAAATCACATTTTAAGAGTCAAATTTTTAAACATTTTCTTAAGAAGAGCGGTAGATCACCGTTTTCAGCATAAGCTCAGTATTATCCCCTAAGTTTTTAAATAAGCTACATTACTTTCCAAAACTTCTTGTAATTATCCTTAACAGTTAAATTTGCTATATTTTAACTTTTATGAACGCATAAGGGAATTATAAGAAGCTAATTTAAGTCAATCCAATAAGAAGTACAATTTCATGAGCCTGGGTTTCAGTCTAAGGCTATAGCAAAAAATTAAGTAAATTATGACTGAGGGAATCATATAGCTGATATTGCCTATGAATGAACTATCACTTACGACAGTTTTTTCAACATATTTTTGCGATCCTAAGACCAGCCAGTGAAATAACTGTCCGCTGAATTTCGAAAGCGTGGCATATATGAAAATTACAACTATTTCTATTTTTAAAAACTAAAAATACCGTTTTATACGGACCAAACTTGAAGGAGAATGTATATGAACTACCAATATTTAAAATCTGTACCACTGACAATGCGCTGTTTGTTGGCAAAAAAGAGATTCATATTCTACGGATCTTTGTTAATATGATAGCATATTATATTGCCATTTTGGCAGTTGTTTTTGTATTAATAATGCATGAAGGTGACTAATGTGATTGAAATTGCTTTTAAAGACCCTTATTTGTGAACTTTAAAAAGTTATCGACAAAAAAATTTAATTTATCAAGTTTTAAAAAAATATGAAAAATTACATATTTTTGTTCTATTTGAGGCCAATCCGGAGGCAAAAAGAGTTATTATAATGGAATAATATTTTACACATGTTAGTTTGAGACCATTTGGCACCCTTTTCTTGCTGTGCCCGATAGAATTTGTAAAATTTTTTTTTCGCCATAGGAAAATGACCCACCCTAATGAACACCCTCAAGGGAGTTTTTGGAATCCCCATGAGTGAAACAGCTTTTTTTGTTAAATTACATGGAATGTTTAGGGACTTGCCAAAATTTCGCAAATTTTTATTTTTTCTACATGATCAAATTTTAATTTCAACTTGAAATTTGGCAGAAATGTTCATTTTGGGAGTGGAAAAACTTTAAATTTATTTAATAAAATTTAAAAAAAAAATAAATTTTTTTTAAATTTTTTTCCATTTTTTTTATTTTGAAGAAAATTTTTTTAAGAAAGGCAGTTATGTTGCACATCAAATGAAAGGTAATAAAATTACAAACAAAATGGCACAAATTTCAGGTTTTTAAGTTGTATGGTTCTGGAGTTATTAGCTTTTTAAAAATGCAGGAAAAACAACTTTACAAGAGTTATTTTAACTTAAAAATTTTTTACTACCGAAAGAGGGGTGATAGAAGAATGGAATCTGGAACATTATAATTATAACTATATTAGATTCTCATTAAAAAATCAAAAGGAAGATGGGAGGGTTTAATCTATAGTTTTTGGGATGTTTTGTGAAAAAATCAGTATTTTTTTGAAACTTCAAGGGAACTGCGCACGGGTTATTATTATTCGAATGAGCTGATATTTTGCATACATTATTATTTTTTATAGTGACACAAAACTAGGGGGCGTCACCATCGGAATTCCCCAAAAAAAATTTTATCATACAAATAAGGACCACCCTAATGGACACCCCTAATATTTTTAAAACTAAGAAACTTGAACGAAAGTTGGCACTACATATTCTTGAAGAAAAGCAGTTTAAAAGAAAATTTAGTCTGGAAAGTGCAAAAAAGCGCGTTGTTTGCCATTTGAAGGAAATTTGTGTTTTCATGGTTGCTGATAGTATTTACAGGTTAAGTTTAAATTCTTATTACATATGGTAAAATTACTTTAAATATTAAAAAGTGGAGTGTTTTAGAAAGCGGATAAAACATATTTTCGTTTGCTATTGCGTATATAGCTTAAAAATGTTTTCTTTGTTTATTTATTACAAGATTAAGTAAAACTACGCCCTGTTCCTATTATGGACACCTTATGTCCACATTGGAAATACAGCAAGTGAATTTTCAGATTCAGAAATTTGTAAAATAATTATCTGTTTTATGTTATTTTATTTAGCTAATTCATAATAAATTTGTATTTATATGTATTTTTAATCTTAATTATACTATCCGTACATAACATTACGAAGTGCATGTTCTGAAGATATTTACTGTGCCCCTTCTCCCCCCGCAATACTTTAAGACATATTTTTTTTATCCCCTCTCCTCTAAAATCCCTTGGAAGAGTGGTTCTTCCATACACCCTGGGTAGAAGGTCAATAAGTAGCCACCTGTCCATAATAGGGACAGGTGGTTCCTAATATGGACACTTGCAAACATTTTTTGTTTTTATTATTAAAAATTAAACCAGACTAATTACAAATTCGCTAATTTTAATGAGAGTCAACAGTCCAGGGATAGTGGTCATAGATTTTTGGACTCCTATGACGTGTACAAGGGGGTGAAAAAAATACATTTTCTTTAGGGTGTCCATATTAGGCACAGGTACCTTATTATATTAACTACTTATTATATTAACCTTATTATTACCTTATTATTATTATATTAACTCGAACTTATCAAATATTTAACTGTTTCAAATGTTTCAATGTTAACTGTTTTAAGTGTTTCATCTTAATTATTTTTAATCTATGATTATAAAAATAACTAATTCTAATTGTTTATAAATATTCGGACCAAACAAAAACCATTATTTTAAAGTAACTCATTAGTATAATATGCCTAGTGTTTATCATTCATATTTTTTTTAAACCCAGACTTGTTAAACAATATCGTTTAAGCAATTGAAAATAATAAGAGACAAAACATCACTCTATGTTTACAATTAATTTCGATAAAATCAGACTAAAAATTATAAATATTGGACAAAAAGTGTGAAATTTTAGTATAAATTGGCGTGCATGAAAGTTTTTAGAATAGGTTTTTATCAGTCTTTGAATGATATTTCATTTCGAAAGTACTTTTTAAGAGGTGAAAAAACATGTTTCATCTTAAAATATGGCGTCTGTAGGTCGTTTTGATTGGATGCATAATTATTTGATTGACAGTACTTGCTTTGTAACTGCGACCTTATCCGTTATCTAAAAAAATGGAAATATTTTAAAATTGAGAATTTTTGAAAAATCGAAGGGCCTACTCGGAAACCCGGAAAGAATCCGGACATTTTGATACCATTTATGTGTCATTCGGTTCAGTAATTAAAAAGCCTTTCTCTGGAAACCGTTCACCAAAAACTTTTTTTTAGAATAGAGAGACACTAAACCATAATTGCCTGTTAAAAAAGCCTCTATTCCATTTAAATTAAATATATTTTTAATTTAATATGATTTATGTTTTTTTAAATGACAAGAATTTAGATGCGTATTTTGTGCTAAAAGAATACTTCAAATATTGTGCATGAGAATAACTGCATTGGATTCCTATCTCTAATGAACAAAATTTAAATATTAAAACTAAATGCGTTTTTTAAAACCCTAAATATTATTCGTTGCTCCATTTCAGATCAGAGTTATGGCGCAAGCAAAATATTATCTCCAGTTTGAAAACATAAAAATCACCTGCGTGCAACCCCGAAAAATAGGGATCCATTCCCGGAATCGTGTCGGTAGGTGGCGCATCGGAATATTTAACCCAGTGGGCGGACCTGTATTGGACGGGAGTTCGAAGCGCGAAAAGTTGATTTGCGAGATGATGTTTCAGCTTTGTACAGTCGCGTCGTGCAGGATGATATTCTCCGTGGCGATTGCTTTTACAGCTTTTTATGCAAGTTTCTTATCTGTGACAGGTGAGTTCACTTTCATGCAATTTCTGAGCCGTTGCGTTTGGAATTAATGCGTGCGAATGCCGCTTTGAAATCGTTTGCACAGTTATTAAGGAATGTTTTGAAATTCTATCTAATGGAGGAGTTGTGCGAAAAGAGGACTAATTTGAACGATAATCAAATATTTTTTTTACCCAAATTAAGTAGAATAAATTAATTTGGAGATAATGGATCAGAGGAAAAGTTTAAAATTACTCGTGGAAAAACAAGGGTTCTAAAAGATCTTCTCATTTAATTAATCACATTTTTGGTGTTTAAGCATAGAATTATATTGCTTATTTGCATTTGAATTTTTCCAGAATTTTAATGGAATATTTATATAACAATAACAAATGATGCAGCCATTTAAAAACAAATATGCCATGATTAAATTAGTAAAATATAAATTTGTTACATTATATTGTGAATTGCACTACAAAACTTATTCCTCTTCTTTTCATTGAAATTTTTCATCATGCATTTTGAAAATAGTTTGGGTTTAAAATGTAAAAATAAAATTTAATTCGCATCAGAAATTGACATTTTTCTCTGTTTTAATGAAATTTGGCTAATATTTGTAAATGATATGTGAATTTAAAAATAAAGAATATGTGTTAAAATTTTAGTTTGCAGAAAACTTTACAGTAGGTAATATGGTTTTTAATAAAAAAAATTCCTTCCTGAAATATAATGTCAGGAAGACATCTTCTTTTAAAATCGAAGATTTTTTCCCCTAGCTTAATTATTTTTTAGCCTCCACTCTCCATAATAGTAATATCCTAATATCCCCTAAAAGTTTTTCAGTTTTGGAGAGTGGATATCTTAATATGTTCTCTGGATGTCTTGTGTATTATTGTGTAAATATTGATTGCCATAAGCAATTTGCTATAAAATGACAGTTCCAGCCAGCCAAGGAAAGGGCTATCTGGAAGTGAAAATTATAAGTGAAAATTTTCTTCTGGTAAACGACTATTTGTACCTCCTTATCTCCAGTATCCAAAATTCTCCCCTTCCGAAATTTTTTCTGTGTTACACCACAAGTTCCAATCCAATATCTGCCATTTAATACTATGTATGCAACCACCAACTGACTGACTTTCTCAGAATATTTTTAATTATATTTTTCATAATCAAAAAACTATTCTTATAAACGTCCCGGACGGATTTTTTCGTCATCATACTGCGCAGATCATATACCAAATATGTCTCTGTTTACGTAATAAGTTTAAGTATAACCGCTACAAGAAGTTAACGAAACTTGGCCATGCATTTAAAATTGGACGAATCTTGAACGTTCGTGCTGCTTGGGTGGTATGGTATATTAACTTTGATAAATAAATTGCAACTTCAACGAAATCAAAGCAATTTACAATGTATGGCCGGGCCCCACATGGCTCGTCCGTGCGTTTGTCACTGACACGAAATTCACCTTCGCTCCAAATAAATCGTTTTTCATCCTACCAGACGGAAGACCTCGATTCAGACTGCCCCGAATCGAGATCCAAACACGTGACAAACGGAGCCCCAAACAAAAGAAATGGCCACCGGTTGTGTGCTTTGGAATATTTCCCTTTGAAAAACCGCTTAAAACACGAGGCCCAAAACAATACAGCCCCTTTCTGTTTCTTGATTTCTGCAATTGGAACAGCTTGCCTTTTTTATAGAGAGAACCGGTCGTTGGCTTTGGTGGATTTGGGTAACGAGAACTAACGCGTTGTAGGGGGTGGAGAAAATTTTGAAACATTTTTTTACAGAAACACTTATGAATTTATTTTCACCGGTTTATTTTTCATTAATTTTCATTCAGGCATTTGCGTTCCTAGTTAGTAAGCATGATCCGAGAAAATTTGGTATAGTTGACACAACATGAAGAAAGCCCTCCATGATTTATTTTCATTATAGAAACTAGTTCTATTACAATTACTTGTATTATACATTGGTTATATTGCTATAGAGTTTTAGTTTCTATATTTCGTTTAAAAACGTCATTAAAAATACAAAACAAAAAGTTATTATATTTTTCGGATAATTTTAAAGCTTGGGGAAACGTTAATTATGGTTCCCCCAAGGCATAGATATAATGGTAAATTAGGGCCTTCTGGTGAAAATCCAAAATATTCTTTTTAAGCACTTAAATTTTTCTAGTGGTTTTAAAACTGGAAATCTCCGTTTTACATTACACCTAATTTCATAATTACGAACAAAAGTAAATGTTACTTTGAATAAATTTGTTCAGAAGGTCTCATTTTCATAAAAAATCCAATGAAAGATTCTTCATAGTGTTTGATTTATCTTCTTTCGTTTGTATAGTGTATACTTACAGACATTTTATTTAATCATGGATAATTTTATGAGATAAAAATGAGTGTTGACTCCATGTTATGATAACCCTAGATATTGTTTATAATTTTATTAAATTGTTTACAATACTGTTCTCTCTTAGAAGTTAATGACCACTAACTAAATCAAGTATCTCTCCAAAAATTCCATAATTTTCATGTTCCAAAAGTTCCTCTTTTATTTGGAAACAACGTCTCCTATGTCATGAAAGTAAGGTCTACCCCTTGATAAGTGACCATGGAGAATCCATTGACATCGCTCCTAGCGGAAAAATAAGAGTGTTAAAAAATTGATTAAAGAAAAAAGGAGATAATAGTCCGAGAGCTGGCTACATGAGAGTTTAACCGGAAAACATGTTTCTGAAAATTTTATAATAGATTGGGCACTTCTTAATAAACAAAATTCGCTCGGTCAGCCTGCGCAAAGCGGTTGCTTTCGAGGGATCAGCTCGGGTCAAAATAGCCAAAAATTGCATCGAATTTAACCGGAAAAACGTATACATGATTTTTACGTCATTCGAAAGCTTACTACCCCCTGAACACAAATATACTGGTCAGCCGGCCGAAAGCGGTTGCTTTCGAGGGGTCAGCTCGGTTTAAAGTTGCAAACACCCTATTCAAACCTATGTAATCATTTTTGCGGAAATTTCATTGTTGTGTAAAGCACTATCATTATGCTTAAATTGAGAGTCCAAGATGACGGTGGTGTTTTGAAAGTGGTGGATTTTCCCCTGAAGGGATTTTTTAGGAATTTCGGAATATCGATCAGGACACTATCTTCTACGTTTCCACCAATTTTCAGCTTGTTATTTTTAGTTTCTACCAACATTTCAACCCAGCAAATAATTTATTCAATAAATATTAATAATAATTAAATTAAGTTTTTCATTTCGAACTTTTTCACGTTGTCGCTTAAAATTCACATTATTAAGCAATTCAGGACAAAAACGAACTCAATCGGGTTCTTGGTTCAGTCGTTATGCTTGAAAACTCAATCCAAGATGGCGGTGGTTTTTCCAAAATGGCGGATTTTCTCCTACACAGAATTTTTGGAAATTTCAGGACATCAATAAGGACATTATCCTCTACAATTCCACCAATTTTCAGCCTGTTATATTGAATATCCGGGTCAATATGGACTAAGTGGATTGTTTAAATATGGCGTGGTGAAAAGTATCATCGTTTTGCACTGCGCGCACAATATCTCTATAACTATTCAATCAAATTGTACAAAACTTTTACAGTATCTTCCTTGCATATGTATCTTCAAATTAATGTACGAGTTTGAAATATTGATCAATGCATTCCAATTTGCAAACAATTAAAATCAGGGGTTTTTTTCTCAAAATTTGAAAATTTAACTTTGAAAATTTTAATATTGGTGAAATAATTTAAATAAGTTTTTCGTTCTTCGTTAATTTAAAGATAAGTGTCTTTTGAATGTTCAGAAAAAGAAACAGCGGAAAAATATAATTTACTTTTCTTAAAAAGCTGCGCGCAGTAAAAAAATGGCCTAAAAACTACCAAGTACTTAAAGCGATTTTTCAAACACAAATTACTTTTAAAAAATGTTTTGTTGGATATGTTTTGAATAAAAAAGTATTTTCGAAATAATTTCTCCAAAAATCTCATTGAAAGAAACATTTGCTAAAGAATTACATCATCTTAAAAATTCTTGTAGACTATCTCCATTTCAGACATCCCAATGGGAAATAGTAGGGGGAATTAAGCTCAAAAATGGGCCTAAGTGGGAACAAATTGCAACAAAAGGTTTCTTGGCGGATTTCGGTTCTACTAGATGTACTTAATGGGAAAACGAAAGTTTACCAAAATCGGATGACCGGAAGTGGGTTTTTTTCAAGATGGCCGCCAAAAACCTAGAAAATCAAGAAATCCTAAAATTTTTGGGTTTAAAACGTAAATAAACGTTCTTTAATGTATGATTTGAGTAGAATAGGTATGGTACTGGGTAAACAGAATGATATGAAACTAATTTGCGAAATCTGGCAACAAGGAAAGGTTTTTTATTCAAGATGGCGGACGGTACTTACGTATAAAAGAAGCGTTTCACGATCGTAACGAGCCTGCTAAATGCGCATGCTCGGGTTAAAGGCGTGGTTTTAAAGTATTTAGGATTGTGGTAAGCGTGGCCCGGATGGGGTGGAGGTAGAGTGTCTGCCTGGCGTGCGGAAGGTCGTAGGTTCGAGCCCGGTTATTATTTTTCAGTAAATTTAATTTTAATTTTTATTATTCCATTAAAAATTGCAAGAATTAATTGCTCTTGTTTAACAGTAATTCCTTGTTTAATTAAATTCATTGTGGTTTTTTAAATGTTTTACTTTGTCTAATTTTTCTTTTTTAATTTTAAATTATTAATTTATTGAAAATAAAATTATTTCGCTAAAATATTTTATAGAAACAGCAAGAATCAAGTCCACATGGATGCGCATTGCTAATAAAGTATAAAAATCTTGCAGGGATTGTGAAATACAGTACACATTAAGTCCAAACGCATGCGCATTTAGCACGGCTCGTTACGCTCCTGAAACGTACGTCAAATAAAAGGGAGGTGATGATTCTGAATTTTTATTAAATATATTTTTGCAGATTTTTATGAGATATAATATCAAACTTATTATTATTTCAATAATTTTTGATTATAATTAATGTAATAATGCTCAGGAAACAACTTACAATTAGATGACCAAAAGGTACTGCAAGTTTTCTAGGCAAACCCTGATTGAATGTACTATGGTTAAATATATGTAATTAGTTACATTCTACTTTTTTATAATTTCCACAGAAATTCACAGCTCGGACACCTTTTATGAATGAATAAAAATTATAGCCTCACTAGAATAGAGAGATATGCACTAGATATTTTACATATACAAATATATTTTATATATACAAATTTACGCAAAAGTGTGAAATTTTTCACCCTTTTCAGCAAACCCATTTCTAAGAAACGTAAGTGGTGTTCAGGCAAAAGAGGAAGTAAATGTTTATGATATTAAGTCAATGGGAAAAAATATTGTCCAAAAAATTATTGGAAAAGATGTGTTCACATTTGCTTTCAAAAGAACCGACAAGTGTAGACGTTTAGCTCTTTTTCTGCTATTTCAGTGGCACCCGAAAGAACGATTGATCCGAGATCGCTTTTTCAACGATTCCTTATAGTGTGAAAAACTGGACAATTATATCTACAAGAAGTCCTAAGATATGAGCTAAGTGCATATCCAACTTTACTCTTTGAATATTTGCACATTTTAAGAAAAGCTAATAAAAGGGAGCTAGCCCATGCTATCGAAGAACTTTACTGTAGCAAACACTTAAATATAACTGTCCCAAGAACAGAAGCATATGTTCTGGATGGGGGTTACTTATTACGCAAGCTGAAATGACAAAGGGGTGACACATTTTAAAAAAAACTGAACAATATGTGGAATATACAATTAAATATTATGGATTTGCAACTGTGGTATTTGATGGGTACGAAAAAGAAGCTTCTATTCTACCATTTTACCAGATATCTTGTAAAATGGTAGATAGAATAAGATGAAAAAATTTTTGCCTCCTCTTATGGGTATTGTATTTAATAGAAGCTTCTTTTTTTTCGTACCCATCAAATACCACAGTTGCAAATCAATAATATTTATCCCGTATTTATTTGAAAGCAGGAGGAATTTCTTTCTGTTGGATACAATAAAATTCTTCTGAAAAAATTTATCTCCGAAGAAATGTTGACTATAGGGTGCAAAGTTCATATATCAGAAGGTGATGCTGATGAAGATATTGCAAAGGCTGCAATCAAACGTGCCCAGAAGTGTTCCACAACTCAAATAGGAAATAATACAGACCTTCTTGGTCTTTAACTGTTACACTGATGCAAATATTAAACCTTTGTACATACGATGGAATATAAAAAAGACACTCCCAAAACTATATCACATCAATTATATAAAATCTGTGATTGGGAACGATTTAGCGAAACAACTTGTTTTCATTCATGCATTTACGGGTTGTGATACTACTTCTCGTATTTATGGTGTGGGCGAAAATCCTTGTTTGAAAAATACAATAAAAGCAACCAAATCCTTCAAACATGTGCCAATGAATTCACTTTTCAACATAAGACACCGAAAGAAATTGAGAGTCTTAGCAATCGGGCTATGGTATCAATTTTTGGAGGGAGCGAATTAAAATCTCTAACAGACATGCGTTACGAGACACTATCGAAAAAGATTTTGTCATCAAAATCATTTGTGCACTCCAAACACCTTCCACCTACCGAGTCGGCCAATAAATTTCACAGTCTTAGAATTTACTATCAAATCATGGTTTGGATGTACTATATGTCTGAAAATATGAATCCTGAGACATGGGGTTGGAAGACGGGTGAAAATGAACTTTTACCGGTCATTTTGATTTGGTTGTTGCTCCTGAAAGTTTACTACACATTTTTCACCGCAACTGCAAAACTGGTTGCATAAGTAATCGTTGCTGTTGTAAAAAAGTGGCCTTCCATGCACTCTGTTTGTGGAACTTGTCAAGCAAAAAATTGTGAAAACCCTATATCAGATTATTTGGAGGACAGCGATTATGACTAAGTTGTAACTTATTTCTTTAAATATTTTGGAATTTAGCCTTTTTTAACTTATATTTAAAAATATAGGAATTTATAGCTTATATTAGTATATTTATTTCTACATAATAAGATGTAAACACAATAAAATATTTAATGAAGTTCTTTTTGTTGTAGTTTGACAAGCGTTTCATTTAAAAGTTCTTTAACACCTTAATATTCAGTTTTTTATTCATGAACAAAAGCTGTCCGAGCTGTGAACTTCTGTGGAAATTATAAAAAAGTAGAATGTAACTAATTACATATATTTAACCATAGTACATTCAATCAGTGTTTGCCTAGAAAACTTGCAGTACCTTTTGGTCATCTAATTGTAAGTTGTTTCCTGAGAATTATTACATTAATTATAATAAAAAATTATTGAAATAATAATAAGTTTGATATTATATCTCATAAAAATCTGCAAAAATATATTTAATAAAAATTTAGAATCATCACCTCCCTTTTATTTGAAAGTACCGTCCGCCATCTTGAATAAAAAACCTTTCCTTGTTGCCAGATTTCGCAAATTAGTTTCATATCATTCTGTTTACCCAGTACCATACCTATTCTACTCAAATCATACATTAAAGAACGTTTATTTACGTTTTAAACCCAAAAATTTTAGGATTTCTTGATTTTCTAGGTTTTTGGCAGCCATCTTGAAAAAAACCCACTTCCGGTCATCCGATTTTGGTAAACTTTCGTTTTCCCATTAAGTACATCTAGTAGAACCGAAATCCGCCAAAAAACCTTTTGTTGCAATTTGTTCCCACTTAAGTGCCAATTTCCCCCTACTAAAAACCCATATTAACGATTTGAAAACTAAGATATTTTTAGAAAGTTGGTCGCTGCAAGTATTTCTTTTATAAAAAACAATAAACAGGATTATATAGGTTTGAATAGGGTTTTTGCAACTTTAAACCGAGCTGACCCCTCGAAAGCAACCGCTTTCGGCCGGCTGACCAGTATATTTGTGTTCAGGGGGTCGTAAGCTTTCGAATGACGTAAAAATCATGTATACGTTCTTCCGGTTAAACTCGATGCAATTTTTGGCTATTTTGACCCGAGCTGATCCCTCGAAAGCAACCGCTTTGCGCAGGCTGACCGAGCGAATTTTGTTTATTAAGAAGTGCCCAATCTATTATAAAATTTTCAGAAATATGTTTTTCCGGTTAAACTCTCATGTAGCCAGCTCTCGGACTATAAAGTAACACAAATATTGTTGCCTATGTTATGGAAAACTCAAACGAAAAAAATTTCATGAAAATATATCGCGTGAATATTCGCGGAGATATTAGCATGCGAAAATAGCACTTTTTCAGTCTTCAAAAAAGAAAAAGTACGCAAATTTGCAAGTTTTTTTTCACTAAAATTTTTATTATTTAACTAAAAAATCACAAAACTAAGTAACAACGCTAAAAAAAATTTTTGTAGACCTTACTTCCATGACCCTAGGAGACATTATTTCCCAAATAAAAGCCGTGAAAGGGACATTCGAAACACACCCTGTATTTGGAGCTCCTTCCTTAGCTTCTTTTGACATTCGCAAAATTACCTAACGGCCCCATATACGCCCTCTCCCCTGCGGTGGTCACTTCCTCTTGATTACAAGTTGGTCGCCCTGACGGGGCCTCAACCTGTTGTGACATCCCCATGGATTTGCATTGTAGATTCGGGCATAAAAAAGCAATATACGCATGGAAGATTCGGGAGAAAGCCTTGGGGAATGTAACGGAATCAATGAAGCGACGGAAATGAGTGGTAGGTTTTTGTAGTCTCTTCGTTTTATAGCGTTTCCCAATTTGTTAGTCAATGGCATGATCAATGCGATTTGGTATTTTATAGAGTTATAAAATTTAGTCAGTCCTTTTTAATTCAGTATGATATTCTCAGGTCTGAGGAAAAATAGATGGTTTCTGCACTCGTTCGGGAAAGGGGGTTATTACTATTGGCTAGTGAAACACACTTTTGTAAAATCTTGAACTGTTGGTAACCTCATTACAACATTGGTTATAAGCTCAATACTACTAATTTGCTGGAGGATTGTTGAAGATATTTATCTTTCAATTAGAATATTTATTTATTGTAACTATAATTTTTTATTTAATAAATAGAGGTATCAAGACTGGATTCCGGAGTTTACGTATGGGGACTTGCCTCCCCCTGTAATGAAAGAGATGCACAGAATAATATAATTTAATCATTTGCTAACAAAGACGGTAAAAACTAATTCACATATGTGGTTTATACGCATGTCTAGCATTTATACTGGGAAAGAAAATATATTTTTGTTCTCTCCTCCTTTTTTTAATAGTGTTATGCGCTCTCTAGCTTGTGAGAAACCCAAGCAGAATAAATTAGTCTGCTACAATAGAAACATTATCAAGGTAACTTAACTAACAACTCTGGGAGTTAAATCCCTAAAATATCTATAGTAGCTTGATTTTGGAATTTTTCACGCTTATATAAATTCCCGAAATTCTTAAACATTTTTGTAAGGGTTTCAAATGAAAGTGTAAGAGGAAAAATGTATATTATGGATTGAATCTTAGTAAATAAATAGCTAAATAAACGGTGTACACAACACAAAAATAAGGTTACTTTATTAGGAGTTTTTAAATAGTGAATTTTAGTGTGACTTTATTAGGGTTTTTTTAATGAGCGAACTTTAACGCAAAACATTTTCAACACCTGTATTTTTCTGCCTGTCACGATAGTACCTACTATAAGCTTTACGCAATGCTTAGTAAGTAGGAGGGGCAGGTCCTTTCCCAAAGGTGACAAGCTACTCTCGTTGGCAGGTAAATGACCTTACCATCCAACCGGCTTTTTGCTCTTCATTTTAATAGAGAAAGAACCCGACACTGGCCTTCCTACACCAACTTTTTGGCTTGCGTTCATACCATTACATGATCGGCCACTTCTCTGCATTTCCCTAGAGCACCATGCGTTTTTCTTTGTTGCTCGACTTTTTTTTTCTCGTCGATGGCTTTTTATAGGTTTTCAGAGTTTCCCTTTTCTGGTTTCCGGGATGAATTCGTTTGTAATTCGGTTTTTCTTCCCTGCACATTGTCCGCTTTGAGTTCGATTGTTAACCTTCCGGCTGTTTGCATTGGGGGGACAATGAGCTGTTGAGTGGGGAAGCTTTTCTTCTTGTAGGTTGGTTGGTTCAATGATATGGTGTTTGATTGTCGGTGTAAATGTTAAGTTCAATGTAAAGGGTTTTTAGGATAAGTGATAGGTGTGGAATAGGAAATGCAGCTTTTGTTAAGGTAATGTAGTAATGAAAAGAATGGGTTTCTGGAATTTGCTATTAATTAGCTATTATTGAGAATTTATGTGTTTAAATTTAATAAATTTGCTTGTTTTTTATTTTATCTAAAATAGGTTCAGTAGTTTCAAAGCTAGTTGTTTCATACAGGTTTTTCGGGGGTTTTACATGTAATGAACTTATTGATTTAACAGCATATGGCTATTAGAATATAGTTAAAGGCTAATTTGAGTTTTTAAATGAGATCATTACAACTGTAATGAGCATTTAAAAAAGTTAAATATAATGCATTCTAGAAAAGATGAATTTGGGGTTATTTTATTCATATTTTTTAGTTCATTAAACAAAGGGACACAGAAGGACGAAGGATCATGGATTCAAACTCAACAAGGCAGGAAACATTTTTAACACGGTAGTAGATAAATGTTTAATCCCAAAAATAACAGTAAACTCTACAGGGGTAAAATAGTTTAAGAAAAATATTGACATTATTTGCTGGATTACTGCGAATTGGGGAGTAGTACAAGATAAATCAATTCAATGGATCAACTTTTCGGAGGCTTCAAGTCTGTAGCTAGTCGTCAATATTTGAATTTGTATCAATATATTTTTCATATAACTTATGTTAAAGTATAATAGAAAGCTACAACTCAATTTAGCAAAAATTTAGAAGTGTCCACTAAATTCTAAATTCCTTTCTATATCGTTCACTAAAACACTTCCACACTTAAAAAGGATCGTGCTCTCTGATGATCGGGAAAACCGGCATGAAGTGATGCCACCCAAAGTCTTGAGTGTGGAAATACCTACTTCAAATGAAGCACGCTCTTACGTGAAAGATGCACCTGTCTAAGTGAAATAGTTTTACTACTCTGGTAGCTCACTCGTGATGCGGCTTTAGACCTTTCCAACAGTGCATCCGGTTCACACACAATATACTTTTTTCTATTTTTTTTAAACTTAACCTTATACATTATTAAAATTATCTCATTAACCATTGATTAATGTAATATTTTAATTTCAAAGTAACTGGGATTTTTTAATGTAAACAAGGAAATTTATGATTTTTATGGGTTTTGATCCTAGGGGTTCTAAAAAGGTTGTACGATTACATAAACATAATTACATACATTATTACGATCAAGATTACATGAACATGATTTTGAAGAGGTCAATGGTTTTAAAAGGATTGTTTGGCTAATTTACATTTATTCTTCATTACCTTTCATCTGCGTTCCAAAAATACTTCTCAGGCGGGTTTTTGAAAACAGGTACGAGTTCACTGATGCTGATGCCTTAAATAGATTTGATTTTAAAACAAATGTTAAAATGACTAGGTTAAAAGGTTAAAGTAGGAGCACATATTAAGTGTTCAGTATTATGTAACCTTTTACTGTGTAAAGACACACACACACACACACGCACACACACACAACAACAACTATGGATTTTATATTTCATATAAAAATAATTTTGCATATAGATTTGAAATTTTGAAATGCTCTTAACTATAATTAAATTTGTAAGTGGTATTAACCATAATAACATAATTCTGTTTTCAAATATTATATTATCCATTGTACATAAATGCCTTTTCCGTCAAGTTATGATTATTTATTTAACTACTACTTGGAATTATCTCCCTTTTCCCGTATTTTGAATTCAACTGATATAAATTATATTTTTTTGCGCTTAGTTTTTATAAATGAACTCTCAAACGCAAATACGATTCTCTCTATATTAAAAAAAGTTACTGTCACCGCTGCCGCTGTTTCAGAAAATTTTAATTTTTCAACTCTTTGAACTCTCATATCGCAAAAACTACTTGATAGAAATTTATGAAATTTGAAATATTTGTAGAGGAATATTTGGGGCACATTCTAGAACAAAAAACTAACTGATGTAATAATTAGTTCTGGGGTATTTTTAAGGTCAAAGTTGAAGTTTTTCTTTTTTCGCCGCGTAATCCAGTTCAGCGAAATCTATTAGCAGCAGAACTATGATTTTTTACAGCCTAATACTCTGAAGTATGAATATGTGCACTACGTCGCCCTTTTTTCGAATTTCGAATTTGGTTTAGAATTCGGAATTTGGTTTTCGAATTTTTTAATTATCGAAATTTTTGACACTTTTTCGTTTTTTTCTATCTAAAATGAAAACTAATCACGGTATCAATATGATTTTTTAAACACTTATATTCTTATTTTTTAGAAAGAGATTGGCGTTTAATTCTTTAAAAAATTCTAATTAGTTTTGGAATTATTAAGCATCAAAGTTTCATTTTTTTCATAGTTTTAGTAGGTCTTTATCAGACGTGTTTAAATGTTTTCAAATTTTATATTTGCCTGTTCACTAGATTGTCGCGAGCATGGATATTTAAATTTAAAAGTTTTGAATTGCAAATTTTTGCTCTAAGTTTGCTAGCCATATAGTATAGACTTTGTTAATAATGTTTTAAAGATACTCCGATATTTTTTGAACTACTAGAGAAATAAATAATTTAGCTTTTTTGAGTGCTATTTGTGCCGACGAAAGGAAGAGGATTTTCGGGAAGTTTGTTTTACTCTGCTAAAGATCGATTGCAGATATTACAGATCGCGAAGGGATCTGTAAAGAGCTGCATAGCAGTTACGGGGGTTGGTGAGCGTAAGCGAGTAGGGGGCGGTAGCCCCCTATCCATTAAATTATTGATAATTTAAAAAGGAATATCCCAGTAAGAGTTTTATTTTGATATTTTCGTGGTAATGATCCGAATTAAATTATTGAAAAGTTTAAGAAATAAAAAGTTTCGATATTAAATGATCATTAACTATACTCTGTTCATTTAGAATTAGCGCCTGAGATGTAATGTATTAAAAGCAGTTATTTTTCTAATTATCGTCGAAAAAAATTTCTTCTGCAATGACAAGGCAGCCTAAGCAGAAGTAGTAAAAATACTGTAGAAACAATCGGTCACTGAAGTTGTCTGATAAGCGTTATTATGTATTATTGAGCGTTTTTGATCCTGTTGCAGGCACCTATTCTAAATATACAGATTATAAGCAGACAAGTTCCAGGTTGTATTGGATAGTTGAGATGAAACAAGCGAGCTCTGCTCGATAAGATCGCGAAGCGATCTTCAAAGAACTGCGAAGCAGTTCCGGGGGTTGGTGAGCGATAGCGAGCAGGGGGCAGAGCCCCCTAGTGTTTTAAAATAATAGATGAAAGGATCATAATTAAACTTTTATATTTAAGGAACTGGAGTTTGCATTTTCTTCTAATTATAAGCGTACAGCCAGCTCTATGGTACAGCCAAATAGATTTCTGCCAATAACATACCAATAACAATGCGTTATCACATCAAACCCAACATTGTTAATTAAAGCTCAAAGAGCAGAGCACACCTGTCCACTTAACACCCCACATAAGGTCACTTCCGTCGGTCATTATGTCTCTCGGAGAGTGCCTTTTGCATGGTTAACAGCGCGTTTAACACCCTACATTGTTCAACTTCTCAAATTGGAACGCGATTTCCCTAATTAAAAAATGTTTTTTTCTTCGTTATTTCCACCGTCGTCGTTACTGCGTCGCTCCCTTACGATGAAATCTAGGGCATTTCAGGTCTTTTCCGATAGAGGAAGACGGATGATACGATGATTTCCATTAAAATAATGGTTCCTTCATAGGTTGAGAAGGGAGGTAGTAAATACCAACAGGTTCGGGCAGGTTCTATTATAAATAGTTGATATTAATGATCTCGGCGTTTTCGGAAATTGGTTGCGAGAATCTGGCTGTGCGGGTTGAGAAGTTGCATTGCTGATGATGTGAGTTAAGTTGTGCCGCTCTAGATAACTTGTAATCTAATTTTGATTTTCTCGTGGATGATTGTGAAAATATTTGAGACAGATCACATACTACGTAAATGTGATTACAATATTGCAACTTCATTTTGGTTAAATTGGGGGATTAAGAAATGTTGCAGTGATAGTTAAAATGTTTTATTAATTAATTTATGATAATTTGTTATTCCAGTGGTTCCCAAACTATTTTGGTCGTGGAACCCCTAAATTTGTTACCGATGATCGCGGAACGCTGAATATTTTTAATCAACGACTTTTCAAAATTTAATACATATGATATTAAATGAAACCAGGCGTGGATCCAGCACGGGTCCAGGAGGGGCACTTTTCCAGACAATCACCTTTATCTTTTGGCTAAAATGTCAAATTCTTGGGGATTTTCTAAAAGTAACACACAAGATCCCCTTCTAGTACCGCTGGGGGGTATGGGGGTTCTCCCCCAGAAAAATTTTGAAATTAGACTTGTTAAAGTAGAGTTTTAACTCATTTTAAGAAGCTTTTTGAAGTCAAGGGGAGAATTATCCAGACCATGACCTTTATCTTTTGACAAAAAATGTCAAAATTTTAGGGATTTTCCAAAAAGTAACGCACAAGATCCCCTTGTTATACCGTGGGGGGGTCAGGGGTCTGGGAAAAAATTCCCCCAGAAAAAAATTTTGAAATTCAACTGGTAAAAGTAAGGTTTTAACTCATTTTGAGAACATTTTTGGGTAAAAAGGGGGCGGTGCTGTCTATTCTTATTTCACCATTCTAATTTTTTTAATGAAATAAAGTTTGTCCCATGGGAACCCCTAAATTCCTTCGCGGAACCCCAGGGTTCCGCGGAACCCACTTTGGGAAAAACCACTGTGTTATTCTAATTACCATAAGTTATTAGTTACTCTAACAAAAATAAAATCTAAGAAAGAAATACGTGATATTCCAAAGAATTTAATTTTATGAATGGATTTTTATTTGCTTTTTTCAAATTCATTTGAGTGAATTTAAATAAAAATAGGGATTTCAAAAGTTATAAGCCTTGAGAAAACTAAACCATGATGTTGGTAGAATTTATATAACAAGTACCTAACCTTTATGCTTTTTACTATGCTCATGTGTATTTGTAATGCCTGAATATGATAAAATAACACTTAACTTAATTAAATCTTAAAAATTTAGTGAAAAAGAAACATTAATATTAATATTTTTACTATATAATATTTGCATTAATATTTGTAAGTATAAATAAATATTTCATTGAACAAGATACAAAATATGTTTTTCTGATGTCACATAATTTTGAATAAGAATTTAATTAAGAAAATCTATTAAACCCAATTTAATGTAGTTGAAGATAAAATATTTCAAATATATAAATAGGAAGTTGAGTTACTTGCATATTTTCGCATGGGATATAACTTACAGAACATGAGATGCGACTCAAAACTATCTTTAGAACGGTTTAACTTCCTTAACTTGATATTAAACATTCTTAAAATTCACTGTAATTAAATGTTATATCCTAATTGAACTATATATAATTTATTTTTAAAACATTTGGAGATAAAATGTTTTTATAAATATGTAGTTAAAAATTCCTTTATAATCAAAACTGTAGTCGGTTCTATTATTTTATTTATCAATGTGACAAGTCAATATAGCTGTCAATTTTTAGTTTTATCTAAATAAAGATGAAGTATTGTTAAATTTTTAAGACATCAATTTATAACATCAAAAAGAGAGCATAAATAGGCCAAGCAGAGAAGCATCTATATTCAAAACGTTTTTGTTTGGGAGTCAAATCGATGAACTGAATTGCAAAGGAAATTGATGTGTAGGCGTTGATGAAACTCTATTGTTTTATCCATTAATATGAAATTAGGAACTATGTCCACCTGTTCATTCACAATGAAGAATCGTTATCTAATATTGTAAGCTTTTAAAACAAATTTGTGTTTACGCATGTTTTTATTTCTAACCTTTTGGTACTTCAAATTGTCAAATATTTTGCTGATATAATGTTTTAGTAGTTTCTGTAATTAATAGAAAATTTGTTCAAAAGTTTTACGCTAATTTTGAATTAGGTGTTCAAAAATGATGATTTATTCACTAATTTGTAACAATATAAATTGCGTGTCTTATTAAAAAATTTTATTTATTGAATATTTAAATTATTTGGTAAATTTTATGAAAGAGAAGTATTTTTAAAGATCTTTATGGAAGATCGTATACTATTTTAGTCTACTTTAAACAAATTGTAACAAATGCTTTTCTATAGTTTTAGTAAGACCAATTATGTTAATATAGGTAATTCCTACGTCCATCGTATAAATTTAGAAATTTAATGTTTTAACAGATGGAAATTTTAAAAAATTACAAGTGATAGAGTGCATGTTTATAAGAATTAAAATTTTTTGTTCATAAAAAATCCTTAAAATGAAAAATTAAGCCACTAATTTAAAACTAATTTGATTTAATTAGTTTATTTTTAAAATCAAACAAAGGTCTGAAAGGTCTGAATAGTAAAAATTACATGAGGGTTTCACTTAGAAATGTCATAATTAATGGCACACTAAAAATCGTCCAAATTGGACCATAAAAGTTTAATATTTTGAAGATTTTCATATTTTTAACCGAAAACACGATTTTTTAAATCAGTAAATCAACTTTGTAATTATTTTTTACCTCAATTTTTCATAACATGGCAGTATTAAAACTATGTAATTGACGAATTAGTGTTTTGATAATTAAATCAGTTAACTAAGTACAGAAAATCATGATAATATTTTAATGGCATTTATAAATAGTACCTATATTCCAAAAAGGGGTTTCTAAAAAATTTTTTATTTAAACTTTAGTGTTAAACTTGGAGTAGTATTGGTATAGTATTGGCTTGTGATAAAAGTTTTTAGGCTAAAATTTCATGCAATAACTTTTAAAAAAACGATAATATTAGAGAACTATGATATTGATATGACTATGAGAACTATGATATTAGAGAACATGCAGGAAAATTTAAGTGGTGGAAGTTTTATGATCTGACAATTCAATAAATCAAAAATTTTTAAAAGTCGCGTTACGTTGTGTGATTCGGGAAACTTTTCAGAGTCACACACGTAACGCGACTTTTAAAAATTTATTTAAAATTATTGAATTGTCGGATCATAAAACTTTTACCACTAAAATTTTCCTGCATAACCTCTAATATCATAGTAAAAAACACTAACAGTTATTTTATAATTTCTTATAAAGTTTCAGTGATATTTACTAAAAAAACAGCGTGCAAATGTCACATGTAACGGTGGAAGGGCCCTTAAAACAAATTAAAGAAGAAAATATTAGTTCTCTAAACCGTAACATAGAGAAATCTCCTACATACTAATGCTAAAATTCTGTTAAAATTGGCCAAGATAATTTCAATTTAACAAACGTGAATTCCCGTACGCATAAAAAAGACATGATGTCAACTTTAGAGGATTGAAAGTCTATTTTTAACATTTTTTCAAAAAAGGATTCCGAATTTTTAAAAAAGGAACTTCATAGATGCTTCCAAATCAGATTGCCCTGATCCAAAACTTGGCCCTAAGCATACAGATAAAACAGCATTTATATAAAAGAAAGAAATTGAATAGATACCGGTGCATCAATTTTTTCATAACTTCTAGACCACTATATCCTGAATCGGTACTTAACTATAAACAACAATGAATGTATATTATTTTATAACTGATCTCCCACTGAGCTGGAAAGTATTATTTCTCAGCTAGACCTACCAAAAAGTCCCCCAGACAAATTACACCACACCAAACATCCTTTTTTACGTCTATCACAAAGGCTTAAACCCACAGATCACATGTGTTGAACCTGAATGATGACCGTGACATTCTTCCCCAGTTGACACTGCTATGAGGAAGTGAAAGTTAGAAGAACGGAAGGAAAAAAAGATTCCACAAGGGATCAAAGGTCCCCAACGTGATTGGGGACGAGGGATGTGATGCTCACTTTCCCTTCCTCCTCTAACCCAATTTTGCCACCGAGCTGATGCTTTTACCTGGCGGAAATATGTGTAGCATTTTGGGTCGCCGGGTCTCCAGGAGAAGGAAGGGAATCAACGCCTTTGCGAAATATTCCATAATGATCGTTTGCGGCGGTTCTCTTAGGTGGGCACGTAAGGGGATATCAATCTTTCTGAATTTGAATACTGGAAACTGATATTTAATTAACTTGAGCAACCGGTGAAAGATACTGTATTTTTTTGGTCCGTTACTTCCCATTCGTTTATAAGCGTGATATATATTTTATTCACCGAAGTAATCATGTTTTTCCTGAACAGTTTTAGGACCTTTGCGACATTGAGAGGAAATATTTTCTAAAATTTTCAAACTGTATTTTCTTGGGAATTTTCCACATAGCACAACTCAAGTTTAGTGGAATATACGTAACTGTGATTAGAAGTACCTTAAGATATTAAAATGGAAACTAATCGATGTTTGTGTTGTCAGGGATTTAATTTTTAACTTTAGATCCTGGGTGTTTTTTAGCTCAAAATTGCCTTTTAACCCCGTCTTTGCGTTCATTATATGTAAATTGTAACTTTTGTGAATACTGGCAAAATTTTACTGGTAGAATTTAAATCTCGGTATACCCATTTCTATGGTTGATATAAACTTATTTTTAATCCAGAAATTTTAAGTGTTTTTAAAGACAATACGAAGATTTGTACTAAAATATAGGATAATTAAAAGTAGACTAACATAATATTATATTGACAAGTTACCCTATTGAACAATTTTGTTTCATCGTTTTCAGACCTACTCATTTGAAAGGAACCAGTCATTTCTGACAAGGGATGCCCAAATTATCCAATTTTCTATGTATGGTTTAGGGAGAAAAAATAACTACGAAAAAAAAACTTCTGTTCATTGTAAACTGTTTTACTTCGTTAACAATAGAGTTTGATAATATAATTATTTAAACCTCTGAAGCATAACGCAACAAATTACAAAAATGGTCTAATAATACACCCGGTTAAAATGGATGCGGTACGATTTATTGCATCTTGTAATTCAGATGAAGTTCTTTTCGCCATGTGTATAAATAATAATAAATTTTTTAAAGGGGGATAGCTACGATTTTATAAACTTGGGGAAATCAAGTGTTTTCGATGGCACAACTTTGTTGGGATTTTAGAAATTTTAGCCTTTAAAGATAAGGTTTAGAAAAAAATTTTTTTTTCAAATTTAAAAATAAAATTACCTCTTTGATTTTCTAAAAAACCTAATTTTCCTTATGAATACAAAATTTATGAAATATATAAGGAATTAAAAGTTATAAAAACACAAATTTTATTGCTAGTTGATGAAAAAATCATAATCAAAGAAACTTTAACATATTCAATTTTTATGTAACCAAAGTACCTCAAATAACTCCGTTATTAATTTCACTGTCTAGAATGTCAGTTACGTGTATCATGTGTTTAAACGTTTCAGGGTTGAATAATTGTCATTAAATATGCATTATGATAGGATAGTGAAAGTGGGACAGGAGAAGGGGACCAAAATTCATGACCTACATGTAATCCTACTCTTCAAAAGATAAAGATTAAGAAATCCTTTACGCACTTCAGTAGAGTAATCTTATCAGAAAATAATTTTCCTTACCCACTGTCATTTTCAAACAATCCTAATAATTTTTCCTGATTGAAAAACAAATTGGAAATTTCAAACCAAAAAGTGCTTTCGGAAAGTTAACCTTTTTAAAATAAAACAAATCAAAAATATTTATTTAACCATTGTGTTATTTGATTGCACAAATATTTTCTGTGTGGAACATGATACAGTAGGTTTCGACATTATAAGATTTAACTAGAGGACACACGGAAAAAATTGATAATACGTTATGCATTTAAGACTGAAATAAAAAAATTCCGATAAAATAATGACATTTTTATATGAACCTAATTGTGCATGTGCACACTATCACATTTTATCTTAGTACAAATTTTTCCAAATTCTTCTATAATTTCACATACTATTATTTAGTTATCAACCTTTAGCTATTTTGGATAAAATATTAAAATTTAAAAAAATCCGGTAAATTAAAACACATTTTTCTTCATAACTTTTAGGAACTTGTTATAAGGTTAATTCTTGAGAGATCTCACGTTCGGAAGCCAAATAAAATTTATTAGAAGATAAAAATAACCACAATAAAGAAAAACCTTTAGAATCTTTCAGCAACAAGAAAATTTAAACACTTAATTAGAAAGGAATACATTGAAAAGCTATAGAACCCTTACAAAGATTTCCGGGTAACCAATACTTGAATGGTATGCTCTTTTACGCCTTCCTATTTTGTGCTTGGAAAAAAAAATAAAATAAATGCCTCAATTTCGATCTGCCGCGAAGATAACTCGATTGAAAATATTCCTTTCTCTCGAATGGCATCGGCGTTAATGAGGGACAGCGTCTGGTTGCTATGGAAATCCGGCCACTGACCCTCAGACAAGTGAGAGATCCCAAAAAGATAGTCTGACCTCGAAAGGAGTAAAATAGCGTTTGTAACTCATGAATTTCAAAATGCGAATGAGACAGAAATGTTGATGTTCGTGTGATTATTATTAAATGGTAATTATCAACCTCAAGGGAAGATAATAAAACTGTATTTGAAGATAGCATTCTATTTCAATGCTATTTTTTCAGGACTCCTACCCCAGTCTCAGTCATACGGTTAAATTTAAGTAGTACTTAAAAGTATTGCATCATATAGCTATCACTAAAGAGTATTGCAAAAGTATAATTTACGAATTTCATTGAAAAATTAATGATTTTATCAGTGCTTATTGTTTCTCAACGCTGCAGTGCATATCGAAAATTGTTTCTCCATCATTTAGAAATTTCTCTTTAGTCATCCATCTTATTGTAACGGTTTTCAAGATACTGTCATTAAGTATCTCGTATCTAATGAAGTTATTCCATTAAAAAATATAAGAAATTAAATTATAACATAATTAAAAGGGTTTTTTTGTGGAATAATAATTTTGGGGGAAACAAGATATTGAAGATGAAGCTGGTGGCCAAAAAATGGAGTAATATATTTTTGCAGAAAACTTTTACTTGACTGAAAAATATTTTAATTCTTATTGGATAATAAAGTAGAAAAAATTAGAGAAAGTAAATGGAAGGAAAGAGGAAGCTCCCGGAGCAAAACATCGGGATAGCGAGAAAGAATCGTTTAACATGGGGTTAATTAGTTTTTAGATACTTTCCTTTCTTCAAACTACAAACTTATTTTTTAAAACAATACTATAATATCTAAAAATGAGTTCTGAATTATTTAAATTTTCTTAGAGGGATCCATTTTACCCTTACCAACTGCTATCTTATGTTTTACTTGTTAAGAAGAGATGAAATGGTACAGCTTTCGTCTACGGGTACGGCGACATTTAAAAGTCGCCAATAGTGATTAACGTTTAAATCCGGCAACCCTAGTCAATTGCAACCCTAAAGTTTTAGTTTCAACCATAGAGTTAGTACAAATGAGCTGGTTAGGATGAAAGTGGTCTAAGTCCACTGAACTTCGTTTTGAGTAATTGAAGGTTTTCTAAAAACATCTCCAAAAAAATCAGGATTGCTTATAATTTTACTTTCTGGGGTGGATTTGTCTCTAGCCATGGATTCAATTTTTGCTGCGGAACAACTTTTATCAAATTTCAGCTAGAAGTGCTTTAAATTGACTTTAATGGACTTAGACCACTTTCATCCTAACAGATTGGTCGGTTTCGGAAAGAAGATAGCTATTGGGATGTAGTAAATACGACATCACGGGCGACTGGTTTGAACGAAATTTGATTTTATTGTTTTGTTCCATTGATTTTGATGAGTAGGTTACGAATATTTTGGATTGCTTGACCATTGGTCAAGATTGCTTTATATGGCTAAAAATCATTATAAATTAATGTTGGAGTTTCTAATTGATATTTAGTATTTCCTATTGTTATAATAAGTCATTTTGGTTCGGGTTGACCATTGGTCAGTCTGGTTAACTTTTAGCTACTTCTATGCTTTGGCACTACGGAAGGTCCTTAAAGGCTTAAACCAAACGCCTTGAGACGCGAAACATTTTGGTCTTGACCAGTGGTCAAGTGATCTTGACCAGTGGTCAATCTATTTTTTATAGCCCTAAATAGCTTTTCTGACCTTCTCTTTCTGTCCCGTTGTTGTTTTGGAGGTCCCTGGAACTTAGGTCAATTCCATTTGACCACTGGTAAACTTTTAATTTTTCGACTTTATAGCTCTTTTTTCGGGACCCTCTTTAACTGCACAATATGCTGATCAATAGGCATAATAAAATTTTTTCCTTGAAACACCAATTAAAAATTTAGTTTCGTATTAATTGGGATATACGAAAAAACCGTTCAATGCAAAAACCGTTCAATAAAAAACAAAAAAATTGATTACATGTGTAAAGCTATGAGTTTTTTTGTTTTTTGAACGGTTTTCGTCTGAACTGTTTTTGCACTGAACGGTTTTTTCGCGACACCGAATATTAATTGTTATCAGGTGAAAATGTTTTACGAATAGAAAAAGTTGGAGAAAAATTACAAAGCATTATGCAGATTATTTTATATTTCAATGGGTAATTTCTATAAACCAGATGGTTTAGGTAGTGCCAGAGTTTCTACCGTATTTTGAGTATCCCTGATATTACAAAAAAATTAATTGGGAATTTCCCGAACAATGTTGGAGAACATATAGTTTTTTCTATAAATTCTACACTATAACACGGTTAACAACTTGAATTTATCAGAACACCCAAAAAATCCTTCTGAAATTAAGCATTGTGATATCAAAAAGGTAACCACCCTCAGGTTTTATAATGAAAATTTAGTACCGTAAACGAAAATTTAAAAAACTTAAAAAAAATTATACATTTATCCCAAAACCAATATCTGAACCTATAGTTACTAGCATACTGTAGTTTATATAGAATGGATGCTAAAAAAAACTTACATGATGTTATCTGTAATCAGTTAGATTCTGTGTTTAAATCCTCTGTATTAGCCACGATGATTAAAAGACTAGCTTTCCCGCCTAATCTAATGAAGCGCGGATTTATTTTCGGATATTTTCTTACAAAAAGGGGTCATCCATAAATATGTAATTAAAGTTTACAAAAAAATCCTTTCTCTCTAGTAAACAGGTGTGGGTCCCTCCACTGCTGCAGCTGTGCGAACGACCTTGATTTTTCTCTTATCAAAACACTCACCGAACGAAGCGGGCAGATGGACTAAGACCACTTTCATCCTGACGAAAACTGCTGTTTCGATGAGGAGTGATTTTTTGAGTCGCTGTGTAGGGCCGAAAAATTAACATACCGCTAAACCGACAACTGTACTAAATAAAGGATCTAAAACTCTATCCAAATCCACTCTTAACTCAACTTTTGTAATTTTTGGACTTAGACCACTTTCATCCTGACCAGCTCAAATATAGAGACAGCTTACTCTTCTCGGTAAGGCAACCCTGCATGTCGAAAAGAGACGGACCTGTGTGAGTGGCGGAAGTAAATTTTTAACATTGGAGCTCCCGTAGGCGGGTGGAATTTGAGGTATAAAAACTGCTCTTCTTCCCAGAAAAATGATGAAAAAAAGAAACCGACAATTTGAAACTCGAGAAAAAGCAATGACGAATCGTTCAGTGAAGAAAAAATTTCTCTACCTCAATTAGTTTTTTATCAGTTATTTTTTTAAATTCCGCGGATTCGGAAAAAACAATTTTAAACTGTATTTTTATAATGTTGCGGGGGGAATTTCTTTAAAAAAAATTCGCACTATGTAATATGAACCCTCCTGATTCGATATGAGTCATTTCCGATTCGTTTAAACAAGTATTTAAGGTAGAAAATTGCTGATTTAGTGGTCGAGGTAGGAACTGAAAGTTGGCAAAGCTTGGCGCTTGGCGGTATGAGCTTGGCGGGCGTTTTTGCCGTAGTTTCTTTACGAGTGAAGCCACGCGAAAAACCGAAAACGCCAAAAGAGGGATATAGTGGCTAAGTTTGTTCAAAAAGTCAAGAGTGAGTGGCAGAGCGACCGGTCACTCTTAGAACAGTGGAGCAGATGTTTAAGCTGTCTCTATATTAGTACTAACTCTATGGTTTCAACGTAATAGAAATCCTAGTAAATTTTTAAGTCTAGTGAACAGTGTCCTATGAGTTATTTCATAAATATTTTTAATTTAAAGGAAAAAATAATGAATTAAAGGAAAATAAACGCTTGAAAATAAACTATTTGATTTTATTTTGGTGTTTTCTTAGCCGATAGAGCTTTTAAATGGACATTTATCGAGTTTTTCCAATTAAAAGTATAAAATTTTGTGGTTTAATTTATTTATTTGTGTATTTTTACTATTTTTTGTAGACTTTTGTTGTTAAAAGAGTGGCAACAATGTAGACGCTATGCGTGAGACGTGAGACAAGACAAAAGTTTTTTTATTATGTTTAAAAATTCAAAGAAAGAAGTATTGTAAGTTTGGTAAGTTTCTCAATGTAAATAGTCCCGAATCTGTCATTAAAATGTGTTTTGAACGTCAACTCTTGCATCGTATGTTTCGTCAGCCTAAGTACATCAACATATTTCAGTACGGCCCATTAATTTAGAAGAAACGAAACAAAACGATCGTGTTTGAGAACTGGTCCGTCGTGTCTTTTATAGTGAAGAAATATTACTTACTACTAATTTGTGATTTTATTTGCATTTTCTAAGTAATTTTTGCATAAATTTTGATTCTTTCGTACTTGCTTTCTACTTTTATTTTCTTTTACTGGTCACTGAGTTCATTTGGCGCCTTTTAATGGCGCCAAGTGAAATTGGCGACTTTTAAATGTCGCCGTACCCGTAGACGAAAGCTGTTCCGATGAAATAATAGGAACAAGAAAGATGTAATAGGAGGGAACCTCTCACCGAAATTCTAAATATCTGCTCGTGTGGTCTTCCCCACATAAAGGATGTAAAGAGTCGGATGTTTTATAAGATAAAATCTTTCTGACCACTCCTGAGTAAAGAATAGGTCATTGACGTTGAACGGCAAAGCCTGCTTCGACCCATCTTGTACGCATTAAAAATGAGGGCCAGGCTTTCAGTTGCAGAGCAGCAAAACTCCCTAACACATTTGAGGCTTTAAGAAAGAGGATTATGATTTTCTCTACCTTGACATTTTTCGTAAAAAGACAGAGACAACCCACAAATTTCTAAAACCTTAAAATAAAACCCTTCGTTAGAATCTTCGCAAGTGTTTTCTTGTATGTAAAATTTATAAAACTTAAAAGCTCTCACTGAAAATTATGAATTTTGAAGAATTTGTTTTTTTAATAGTTACGGGAAAATTTAAGATAATACAGATACAGCAAAAAAATTGAGAGAGAAATGTACACAGTATAATAATTTTACTTATTTAGGTGCAAAATTCTTAAGGCAACACATTTGTTTTTCTAGTAGAACCTCAAAAAAAGTTCCGGTCGGAAAACTTCAATCGATGCGACCACTGATATGAAAAGTCGCGTCTGATTTAAAAAAAACCGTAAATCATCACCCGACACAACGCCCATCAAAATATCACTCACAAAGTCAACACAAATCAAACTCGACACCAAAAAAACCAATGAAGTGAAAACAACAATCAGAGTCTATCACTCTAAATCACCCACAACGCGTGACACTTTTTTTCCCAGAACGATGAAATGAAAAAGACGCCCATTGTTAATGGCCCCCGACCTCCTTCTAATACGCACGCATTACAGCCGAATCTTACCATCATCGTGTCCAACGATGTGCCTGAAACCCCGATTTCGGACCGGGATACTTCTGTTGCACATCATTGGAGATGATCGTTAAAAAGGGGATGTGTATTGAAGCTGGGGGATGTCCAGTTCCTCCGGCCCGCACGCGAATTAAAACGCGCGGGAGTCTTTTTTATTTAACTTTTGTACGGAGTGTAGATTCTGTGGTTTGTAAAACTTTACCCAAAACACTGATTTTGTCTACTGATAACTTTATTTCCATATCTATCAATCAATAAGACCAAACAATTAATTTTAAATTTAAGAAAAAAAAGTGGCACTGGTGTAGTATTGCACCGACCAATTAGCCAAAGGTACAGTTAAATAACAATCTTTTGATGTGCTGAAATATGTGCTCTAAGGAAGTTTGGGATACCCTGTGACATATCTTGTGATAAAGAAAGCCCCCCCCCATTTTGTTTAACTCTACCAATAATTTCATACCTTTGTATATTAAAAGTGTTTTACTTTATAATGATTATATTTGGTTTCGGATATTCATAAAAACACGTAAAATTATCTGCTGATATTAAATTTTAAAAAGTTTTATACTAATATTGCAGTTGTAAAGAAATATGGAACTCAAGTGGAAAATCATGTTAACTTCCTGGGCAACTGGCTTTTGGTTCATGCTTTTCGCTTCACATGGATTTTGAAATGTGTGGGAATTACTAATTTTATTTTAAAATTTCCGTGTTTATAAACAGCAAGAAAATACCAAATATTGGGTTCTTTTATTACTTCCTAATGATAAGCAGTTTAAACTTTTGACTTTGGTAGACAGTCAAATTTAGATATGGCTAGAGTCTAGACAAGTTGTAAACGATATTGATATCGTTAAACTTGGAGCGTTTCATGCATTATAATAGAATAATAGATGATTAGTTTAATTTCGATTTGGCAAAATATCAACGGACTCAAGGGACCAACAATGACCTTTTTCGATACACACCTGTCATAGTAGTGAAAGTGGTCGTAGTGAACCTGTCTAGCCTCTTTTCTTATTGTCGTTTTTTTTACCTCGGGCTAATACTTTCTTAATTGCGCTTTAATTAGACGCAAAAGAAGTTTACTACGGTCAACAAAGATATCAGCTATGCTGTAAGAGATTATTTTCTTCTTCATTAAAGATAGTAGGATTTTTTTCCTCTTGAAAACAATAACAATTATTTAATACATTTAAGAATAGAACTTTTTTACGCTTGATATAGAAAATAATGTACACCTTGACCTTTAGGTCTTTATGCTATAAAGCATCCATAATTGAGTCTCCATTTTAAAGCTGCACGGATGCAAGACCCATTATTATGAGAATTACCTTTTTTAGAGGAAGGGGAATTATTTCCAAGTTGAAAAGTGTTATACGTATTTGTAAGATAGCATAAAAAACTAGACCTTTTATTAAACTATTTAGATAGTTTTTTTGTTTTTAAAAAATGCCCTCAAAACGTGTCCAAAATGACAGCCATAGTTTTTAACAACTCATTGGATTGGAAACGGTCACATTTCAATTCTAACTGAAGAGTTTTTGGAGAAATGATCAATGCTTTTAATGAGATTCTACTTAGATGGATATATTTTAATAAATTACACTCCTACTTTTCTGAAATATATAACTGTTTTAATTGTATTCTGCCTTTACAAAAATTTATATAAAGAATGTCATTGAAAACAAGCAGTCCATAAGAAGATATTGTAAATCTACTCAGTAAATGTTGTTGCACTCTAAAAATGGAGAACTGCAGCAAATCTTAAAATTTTAAATATTCAATTTTAATTTATTAAAAATTCTCTCCTGATTCCAAAAATACGCTTGTCTTTCCCCACAAATTTTTTTTAAGGTAATTATGACATATTTTAATACAGAAAGCTCCTAACAATGTGACGTCACATGTGCCAGTGGAAATGTGGGAAACACCGTTTTCATCGATATACTAGTCTGTAAAAAAACTAGTGCTCATTGTTTCAAAGCGGGATTATCGCAACAAGCGGGAACAAAGCACATTTCACGTCACAAGCTGTTTCAGCTCAGACACAAAAGAGGCTGTTTTTAATTGAAAATAACTTAAAATTTAGGGCTTTGAAAAGCAAATGAAAACATTTTTTGGAGGTTTTTGGCCATTCTGAACACATTAAGATTAAAAAAATTTTTCACTGCAGTTATCCATTGATCATTTGTTGACAATCTGTTATAAAAATGTCTTCAATTTAGAGCAAAACTATTGGAAGTATGGTAAAATATTCATCGGAAGGATTTTATCTTAATTAAAGTGATGGGAACCGTAAAAGTTTGTTTTAATTTTTTTCCATGTTAAACCAAAAATGCAATAATTTTGAAGGACGATAAAAAACTATTAATTTCAGAAATTTTTAAGCCGATTCATTTCAGAACTTACAAGTCATCTAACTTTTCCAAATGCATCTCTAAAAATGACTTTTTAATGCTCATATATAATATGAGCTCATAATAACTAAAAAAAGGAGTATTGGATACATACTGAAAATTACTCCAGAGAAACTGTTTTAAAATAACAGCAGGGTTCATAGTTGTCATAATTTGTCTACTTCTTAATGTCAACTGTTAATTCGTCTGCAAAAGATGTAAAAACGAGGAAATTCTGACCATTTTGAAATTTCTCTGCATGTCCTATATTTTAGAGAGAATTTCCTATATTTTTCCTATGAACCCTGTGACTGTCCTAAACGTTTTTAACAGTAGTTTTAGTACATTTTAATATACTTAAAGCTTTGTACAATAAAAGCAATCAAACGCAAACAATAGTTTGGAGATGAAATAAGACACAGGTTTTTTCATAAACAAATTACACGAGGGGATAGCAAAAAAACATTCACTACTTTAATTATGCCATTGTTTCCCATTCGTGAACGACATAAGCTATGAGAGTTGAATAAACTTCACTTTCACTAATTGTAGCTTTGTAATAATCAATTGGGATGTTACCAGTAACTTCTTTTTTTAAATAGATTTATATGTAATAGGGATTCACGATTCCAGATTATGGTTTTTCTCAACCAAGAATATTTAGCATACAACCAACCAGTGTTTATATTGCCCATTAGCATTTCTTTTAGGTTTTTCGTATTAGTATCTTTAATTGGTACTTAAAGATTAGCCAGGCGCGAGCGTAGAGTATTATGCTAAATCACCAAAAATAATCAAAAATCAAAATAAAACATCCTTTAACTATCTCAGCTAGCAGTGTTTCTTTCGATTTTTGTTACATGTTTTATTTCTAAGAAATAAAACAGCCAATAGAGACCGATTAGATGGTTTTGTGTCCAGTTAATTCTAAAGTATCCTTTAATTTAGATTTTTCTATTTTATGAATAATTAACGTGACAGAATTTGCGCAAAAGTATAAATTCCTAATCTATTACTCGGGTTTATTTTCCCAGCTAATTTTTCTCTCAAAAGTAGATTTAGTAATGAAATACCCATGTTAACAGATTATTTTAAATTAAAATTTAAATCTCCTTTTAAATTGCAACTTACAAAAAAACCACTTGTAAGTAAATAATAGGTTTTCATAAAAAAAGAAAATGTTATGAACTCGTTAGAGATTACGTAATTTTTCTCTAGGGGAAGAAATGGGTGTGGGTCCAATTTTTATTTCCTATAAAAGGACAATGACATCTTTATGTTTTTCTCTGTGATGAAAAGGGTTATTTGAACCCAAATAATAAACCTGTCAACGACTAGTCAAATCTTCCAATCATAAAAAATATCAATGCTCTTATTCAAATTATATTTTTATTCTTATCTGTATTTAATTCATATTTCACCTACTCTAAAGCAAATGAGGAAATGGAGTTTACTCCATTTAGAACCACGGGAAAACTTATTGGTATTTTTCCCTTTTTGCTGGCTTTTTAAGTATAAAGATACTATTACTACTAGAATGACATATACCAAAAGCTTTCCAGATAAAATTCTGTTGAACTCTATTAACCTAAGGACTAGCTACTATGCCTTGCCACAAAAAAAACTCTCGTGGTTGTTCCTACGGGTCAATCACATTTTAGTTGAAGTTTTAATTATTTTTAGTATGATGGAACTCAAAGTTTGTATAAAAAATTACCATCTTCTATCTATTCATGGGGAAACTAATCGGAATTTTTATACGTGTGCTTTGCACACTTGGTACTTCCTTTGGTGGGAACTCAATTATTGTGACAGACAATAAATCATTTTACATTTTTCTATTTAAGAAATAGAAATTATTTTTTTCTAATTCTTTTAGTTGTGAGAAGGTTTTAAGCGAGAAAGTTTACTTTAAAAGTTCAAATAACGTGTGAAAAGTTCAAAGAAAATGATTATTATTTAAAAGTGAAATTAGAATGTGAATGTCTTAAACTTTGTTATATATCATAATAAAAAGACAATATTATCTTATATGATATTAATTCCTTTTTATCTTGGAATTAATTGCCTTGTTTTTAATTGCATTTTTCTTTTACAGTGGACGCACAAGTTAGATATTTTGGGAAATATATTGGGGATTTCAAAACCTATGCTCATGGAGTAAAAGGCAAAGTATACATTGCAAATGAAAATACCATCTTTATAAAGGACTTTGAATATGATGGACAAGCCCCAGGTAAATAAAAAAAATAAATACTTATTCAAATAAATCTATGAAACTATATATATTCAGTACACATAGTTTTAACAAAATTGATAAACTTTTAAGAATAGTATTATCACTGTTATTGCAAAAACCATATTGATCACAATAATATTTATAGATATTTTACTATTTTATCATTCAAAGCTGTATCCTCTCCAATATTTTGCTAGGGTTTTGCATAATTTAAAGAGTCGGTTTATAAGTACTTTTATTATTATTTTCCAAATAATAAATGATGTTAATGTTTGAAATACTTTAATATTCAGTTATTGTTTGTGTACTTGAAAATCAAAGAAAATGTACTCTAAGTTTTAAGTGCTCATATGTAAAAAGTTCGCGGGAACTTTATATTAATATGTACTTTTTCTATTTCAGATGCATTCTTTTGGGGAGACATAACAGAAGATCCCACACCAAGAGGATTCATCATACCACATGAAAATGGAACGTAAGTTAACAAAACTTTTCCGAAATTGTATAATATATTTGCTAATGATTAAAAATTACCTCCTTTATTTATATTCATTTTTAAACTGTAACAATATTATTTTATCGTTAGAACCCTTATATAAAAATTGAAATACAAAAATGCTTATAAATTTAAAAGATTCATTCTTTTTTTTATAAATTTTAAAAACGCCATTTTGTCTTCATCTTTCTTTACACTTATACTAAACAGTTCCAAAACATAAATTAATTATATAATTAATATGCCCCTTGGTTCATTTGTTCTCTGTTTAATCATGTTTCACAATATGTTATGTTATACATTTATATATTTTTAGTAATAAAATTTGATTTGATCTTTTTTGAAATAACCACACAAATTTCTTAGGTTTAAATTTATCTTGCGAATATAACGCGTTTCTTTTAATATAGGGAAGAAGTCCTGAAACACTACAATGGACAAAACTTTATTCTCTACTTACCCGAAAACATGACAGTTGGGGACATAAAATCTCTTTCTGTTTGGTGTAGACAATTTACAGTAAGCATTCATTTCTCTTTAACTTTGTAATTGACGTGATGGTATTAATAAAATTGAAAAGATCTAATTCACAGATGAGAAGACTTTATCCGAAAGTTTTATTTCCCTGAAACATAATTTTTGATTAAATATTAAGTTAGATATTTCGTTACATTGATGGATTAATAAAATGAAGTTCATGATGAAATAGTTTTGGACACTCTTATATTTCCAAAGTTAATTTTTTATCACTTTGGTTATTAAATATTCCGAAAGTCACTCAACTTTTAAATTAGACGTTAAGCCAGTACAGAGCATTGATGTCAATTGAGACAGAGAATGTCAGTACACAAGCAGCACACGTTTAAAATTTGTCCAATTTTTGTCATGTATGACCAAATTTCATTTACTTCTTGTTGTAGTTATGTAAACTTGACATGTTTGATATGAGATGAGCTGTGCTACTAAGGTAACTACAATACATATGACTACCAATTCTTCCGTTGATGCAGGTTAACTTTGGAAGTGTAGTGATTCCATCTGATGACCTTCCGTATGAGAAGAGTCTTGGTCCTCTGCCCACATTAGCTCATGCAGTTCGCTCCGATGATGTGGTAATCAAAGATTCCAAGACCTTGTTCATTGCAAGTTTATACTACGATGGAGCTGGACCAGGTAAATAATCCATCTTGATAGTTATGTGACACATCAATAGAATTTATAGATAAGTTCGAACATTTGTGATTCATACAACATTGCAAGTTCCATCAGACACTCTTGGGTTCATGATTTCTATTTCTAATAATGTAATTTTATTTTTCAGATGCATTTTTCTTGGCTGGTAAAGGGATCAAACCCCATAGCAAAGGTGTTAAAATCCCTGATGAAAATGGAAGGTGAATTAATAAAAATTTAATTTTTATATTAAATTTATTATAAATTTATTTAATTAATATATTTAACTGTTTCATACATTTAAATATTTTGAATGAGGTGTCTTTTATGTAGCTGATAATAGTATTTTAGTCTAATTCAAAACATTTTATCTGTATCTCTCATTACTTTTATAAGAGCTTATTCGATAAGAATTCTTTTTAACAATTCTTTTTAACAATTTCATTTTAACGTTGTTTTAAAAAACAGTACATACTCACAAACTATATAAACTTTTATCTCGCTATATTTATTATTATGTATGCCCAGGTCTTAATTGTAGGTTAGGTACGAAACCCCTTAGTATGTAGTCATTTCATTTCAACCAAGTTCGTCTTTTGATGTGGTTTTCAGTTTGGAAAAGCTCCATGGCTACACTGGAGAAAATGTGACAATTCACCTCCCTGGTGATTTGACAGTGTTTGACTTTGATTGGTTCGGACTCTACTGCATCAGGTTTGAGCAGAACTTCGGACACGTATTGCTTCCCCAGCAAGCCAACGTTCCAGCAAATATGGAGGACTTGCAAACGGCACTAAGTAAGTTACACACATTTTCTTATCTACTTATCTCCAGGAGTTAATAAGCTTCTTGATTTGACACTATATAGTAAAATCCTGTGAGTAGATCTGATAATTCACAGTTGTTATACTGTGAAATGTCTTTTATGACTTAGGTATGACTAGTGAAATGACGACACAAGGTTGGTCTGTGAAAATGCCCACGGCCATGAAACTGACTGACGGTAATTACTATGGAAAACCCATTGGTGAATTCAAAACGAATGCTCATGATGTAAAGGGAATGGTATACGCAGCATCTGAGAACTCTTTCTACATATTGGACTTTTCTTACGATGGAGAAGGGCCAGGTAAGAATCAATTATTAACCATTTTAAAATTTATCGTCATTTGTAAAAAAAATATCTGTATATTTATATTTTTTACAAATTGAAAAGAAAACGTTCAATTAGAAAGAAGTAAGATTATTTTACTCTCAGAAAGTACGTTTAATTTGTGTGTAACTGAAGTGACAAAAGCTATCCAAAGAGCTAACATTGATTACCGATATCTAATAATACGCATAATGGTTAAAGGTATACAAAGGGTACGTTGTGAAAAGTGATTGGATTGGTGATTGTCTAAAAAGTTATATTTCATGTATCTTGTTAATTACCGAAGCTCCAAAAGTGAATTGTTGGAAATTTTAAATTGTTTACTCGTCAAATAACTTATTAGACTATTATAGGGGATTGGATTTTTTACATACACTTAAAAAACAAAATCTTACTCAAATTTTCAACAAATTTATTTTTTCCACAGATGCTTATTTTTGGGCTGGTACTAGTGAACAACCATCTCCAGACGGTTTTATAGTGCCTGATGAATTCGGGATGTATGTATAAATAAATTCCCTGTAACTCTTAGATCAATCATAGTTGTTACTATTTCCATTTTATTCTTGCTGATTGTCGTCCTAAAGGTACTAAATTTCAGATAGTGGAAAAGGAAAGTCACGTAAAAAATTAAACTCAGAAATTTAATTTTATCTTTTTTATATCCTTAAACTAATTCTAAAAATGATAATTGAAGTAAAACTTTTTGATATGATAAAGCATTTTATATTAGTTGAAAGAAAATCGATAAAAACTTTGCAATTTTAGGAAACAAGTTCTCGGAAAGTATTCCAACCAGAAAGTTGCCATAACACTGCCAGACGGAAAGAAAATAACAGACATTAAATGGCTGAGCGTATGGTGCAGAAAGTTCGCTGTAAATATAGTACTTTTAGTATTTTTCAGAATTTCAATCCACCAAATAAAAACTGTGAAAAAAACTCACCTATAATTTCCTTGTGTTTACAACCTTTTTCAGGTTAACTTTGGCTACATCATGATCCCTGATAATTTCGAAGCACCTACCGTCATAGACTTAGGACCATTGAGCTCTCTGGCGCATGGTGTGAGGGCCAGTAATGTTATGATTAAGGATTCCAGGACCATTGTCATTTCGAATCTGTACTACGACGGAGCTGGACCAGGTTGGTTTAACATTTACGTCTCGTAAAAATATAATCCTCTATCAAAAATTATCATACACCTTTTTTACTATGTTTTATAACCTTAAAATATTTCGCTTTATTTGTTTCAAAAGAGTTTAGAATTTCTGGGGAATAATATTATACTACAGATTGTTTCAATTTAATGATGTTTTATAAATTGTAATAGAAGGAGTACTTATTAAACGATAAATTGTTTTATTTGGTACTCGGCTACACTCTTTGCTATCCCAGAAAATGACCTAATATACCCTGTATATGTTATTATACTTTTTATATTATAGCTACACCAGTTTTTGTAAAAGCATAACTTCTTATTCAACAAAGGACATTTTTTTATTTCATTCTTTCCTAAAGGGTTCAGAATTTAAGGCAACAAACTTTTAAACAACCACATACACACATCAAAAACTTTTTTAAATGAATACTTTATCTTTATTATTTTTATTTAGAAAAAAGATGAATAATAATATCGGCATTAGACAGGAGAAGATTTGTAAAGGCATCCATTTAATCTTAAACTGATTTAATTTAAGTAGAATTTCTGATTTCAAGGGAAGAAGCCTCATCGAAGATTTTAGCGAAGTTAGATGTTAATGAAAGAATATTATAATAATTAGTTTGAAACGAAAACGAGATAATTTAGCAGATAGTTTAATTGGAAGTCCTACTTGGAAGGTGTCCTAATTTGTCGTCCTTCGCCATCATAAAGTACCAAATTCTTTTGACACACTGATATACTTAATAGGGAAGACATCGAAATATCGAATTTCATTTTATTTTTGATGCCCTCAATTCCGTCGATCGAGGTACCTTAATCACGCGATCGTTAGTGCTGTCATCAATCCTTTGTAAATCAAGTCACCATCTTGTTTTCTATAATGTAATCTATATTCGGCACTATGGTATGTGTTATACCATCTGTTGTACTATCAAGCAACTCTATTGTACATTGTACAACTCCTTTAGATCCTTAAAACGAGTTTTGATCCATTAAAATTGACATTTTAAAAAACCTTTCACGCGTCAAATTAGTTTCTATATCAACAATATATTGTAAATTCTAAGTTGTAAAGAGTTCATAAGTGTGCTTTTAACGCCAAGTTTAAAAATATTCTTATAGATATTCATGATGAGAAACTAATGTGATTATTTTTCGTTAAATTTTGAGTAGTGAAGCTTTTACTCGAAAGTAAACTACTACTATATTTCTTTCATGAAAAATAGTACACTACTTAAATCTTTAATTCCTAAAATTTTTACGATTAATCAGATTTTATAGATATAGATTTTAATATTGAAACTATACAATTTAAAGCCGAATTATTTCGAGTTAAAGAATATTTGCTACATTTTTTTAGTTTGAAAAATCATTTTTCTCTTTGTTAGATGCATTTTTCCTTGTTGGAACCGGAGAATCTCCCCATGGTGAAGGTACTAAAGTACCTGATGAAAATGGAAGGTGAGCGTTATATCGAAACTCTTGAAATACTAGGTTAATATGCTGTACATACTCTGAAAATGATATGCAGGGATTTAACATTTTTAATATATGATATTTTAGTAACTAATGACCAGAATTAAAAAACGATTGCAAATACTAGTTGAGAAATCTTAGATTTAAGAAAAATACAAATGTAAAATCGAAATATTCATTAGGAATTGATGAAGGAAAACAAGTTATAGTTTTAATTCAAATTCTACAATTCCCTTGCAGTTTGCGGAAGCTCCACGGGTACCAAGGAGAGGAGGTTGAACTGAGGTTACCGGACGAAGTGACGGTGTTTGACATCGATTGGCTTGCCCTCTATTGCATAGCCTTTCAACAAAATTTCGGGCACGTCAGGATTCCCAGGAACATCAATGTACCGGCGGACTTAAAAGCACTGACAGCCGATGTGAAAAAGGTAAGGTACTACACTGCCTCAAAAGACGAAGTTTTTGAATAACAGGATGGGTGTCTTTAAAAATTTGAATCAATCTGGATTACAATATTGTTTTTAAAAGCCATTTATTACATGCGTAACCCTTAATTCATGTTCTGTTAGGTTAGATTAGGTCTTGGTAAGATTACGAATACTTTTATATTTATAATGATTTAAGTTTAAAAATATTTCTCCGGAAAAGTTTGTGCGTGAGCTTTAAAAAATATCTCTAGTTTTTCGGAAAATACTCAAAGGAAAAATTTAAGGAATGAGGTGGCTGAAGATCAGGTTTCTTAAAAGTGAAAGGTAATCTTTTACTTTTTAAGAAATTATATTTCTCTTTCACACTTCTTCATAGTTCTCTTTTTGGAAAATGATATTTTTTACCACTGACGAAAGATATTCGGATATTCGGTCCAATTTAATATTTACTTAGAGTAAAACACATCAAATGTATTTTATAAACCAAGGTTTTTATGTGCAATCAGAAAATGCAATTTTCCTCGATTTTACAGAATATCAGGTTTGACAACTGTGAAGAAATATTTCCGGGAGTTATGCACGTTAGCTGGAAAATCATGGGACATGATCTTATTCTTCAAATGGTTGGACGAGCAGGTATGAAACAAACTTATTTAATAAAAATTTATTTTTTAACCTCGTTTTCCCCTAAGGTTTTTGTATCTGTAAAAATCTTTCCGTCCCTTAAAAATTAAGAATGTGCTCAGGATATTAGTCTTTTTGTATTACAAAATTTTACTCCTTTTTAAATTTATCCTTCTTTTTTTAATAACGGTATGATAAATGCTAATATAATCAAATAAACCTCTGATCAAAGTGTTTTCCTAATTGGGTTGTTTCTTTAGAAACGGGTTTTTACTTGTTTTACTCTACATAATAGAAACGTATTTATAAAAATCAATAAATCGTCTTACAATGAGGACTCTTTGATTTCAGCTGAAAACGAGTACATTTCATTCGGAAGGAGTGGAAACGATGACAGAGCAGCCATGGTGGGGGCGGACGTTGTCGTGGCTTACTACGACACAGACGAGAAGCAAATGAAAGTCGTTGACTACTACCTCAGTGCCAAATCGCAGGTAACTATATAAACTCATTTTATGAGAAACTATACAGACGATACCTCATATAAGATCCCAGCACCAAAAAAAATCTGCAAAACTGCGTCTGCAAGAAAAGCGTAGAAAGTGCAGTTTTCCTAAAGAAATGTGTAGTTATTTTGTGGCAGTAAAAAACTTTGAAGCCTTTCCTTTCAGCATCGTAAGTCTGCAGTTTTTATACAGCAATTTTAAAATTATTCTGACATATCTCCATATCAGCGGTCTTAAAAAACTACAGATTTTCTGAAGAAAACTGCTGACAGTGTTTCGATTCCCTTCACTTTTTTGAGGCATTTTTTTGCTGGGAGGTGAAACATCTGAGAGTTTATAAGAGGTGACCTCATCTTACATTGGCGATGAATATTTTTACATTTTGCCTCATATGAAGCAAGTCTGTAAGAAAAATATACGTTAGCTGAAGGAAAACGTTCCCAGTGAATTTTATGATATAGAAAGGGAAAGAAATAGGTCTTTCAATCTATATGTAGTATTTAAGTAATAACACAAACTGTAAGGGCCATGAGAACTAGAATCCAGTTCCAATGGGCCAACCTCGTGTTGTGTATGAATAAAAGTTACTTGAAAGAAATCTATTATGGTTAGGAATCTGTAGTAAAATATAGGAATGTATATGGTTCGGGCAATGGTCAATGTGATAAATCTGGGTATTAGCATGAATAATGTCCTCGTATTTCGAGCGAAGTGTTAAATGTCTATTGATAATTGTCATTGAATTTATCACATTGCCCGCCTCATTTGGGTCTTATTAATAATTCCCGGTTCATCACTTTTCCCGTAACTCGTCATTAATGTTGTTATAGTAAATATTGCGTTTTAAATGTCTTCCTTATAGTGTTCTCAAGGAAGTGGTGCTTGCCCTGACAAAAAGCTACAAGGACAAGAAAACACGGAGCTGCTGAGCTGGGAGAGGAATGATGGAATAGTCTCCGTAACGTTCAAGAGACCACTTGCATCCAGTAAGTAGAGTAGAATTAAGACAATATGAAAAGAGATAGCAATTTGATACTTAATAGTCCTAGTGTGTTGTTTGATAAACTTTGCTCGTGTCAGGGGATCTTTCTATGTAACCCTATGGTGTGTAGGTTTTATGTAACAAATGTGAAGCTAAATTTTCTGGAATTTAACTTTGTTTAGTTCTTTTTTTCCAAAACAAATATTGAAATTAAATTTTTAATGTATAAAATGACACAAAACTTTAAAATTAAATTAAATCTCAATTAAAGAATCGTAATGATAAGTTTCGCCAATACTTAAAACTAAGCTGCTTTGTCTGTTGTAATAAATGTTTAACTTATGCTGAAGACAGAAAAAACGGTGTCGCGAAAAATCCGTTCAATGCAAAAACCGTTCAAAAAACAAAAAAAAACTCATAGCTTTACACATGTAATAAATTTGTTTTTTATTGAACGGTTTTCACTGTCCTATTTTTGCATTGAACGGTTTTTTCGTACATCCGATAGAACACACATTTACAGAAAAAAAATCGTTTTAAAATCTCTAACTTTGATTTGCTTTATCCTTCCGCAGGTGATGGTCAAGATCTATTCATACCAGTTTCAATACCAGTGTCCATAGTGGCTGCCATCGGACCCCTAAACAGTCAAAAAGAAGTTGCCTTTCACACTCATCATTACAACAAAGGTATATTTCTTTCTCTAAAATTTAGTAATTTTTGAGTAAAAGTATTGTACTATATTGAGGGGTATTATGAAGATTACATTCATCTCTGAGACCGTCTAAGAATGAATTGATTTCATGACTGGTTGAAAGTTAATAAGTTTGTATTTATAGAATCCAAAAAGATCCAAATCGGCCGAAGTCCCCCTCAAGATCGATGCAATCCTCTGATAGTGACGACGACTATGAAACCCAAGTCTTGGCCACCCATGAGAATAGTTGATTCGACAGTTTTCAAAGCGCAGATCGGACCCACAGGAGGAGACAAAGGCTACACCGCAATCACAGGTGAGACGACTTTACAGGAGTAATAGGTTTAAATGAATGTTTGGGACGAAGAAAGGGTGGTACTACTCTTTTTGAAAAGTCCAATACGATAGGTTTACTGATTCAGAAAAGATTTAGGTATTTAAAAACTCCACAAGCTATCATGTACCTTCCATTTTTTTAATACAGGGGGAAATTTTAAACATATACAAATATGAAACCTGTCATCAAGGTGGTCATCTATGTTTTATTGTCGTTGACGCTAATAATTAAAATTAGGTGTTCTAAAATTTGTCAATCTGAACAACCAATGTGACTATTTAACAGATAAAGAACTCTGAAATGCATATTTGGATCCGAACATTCTATGCATAGCTATATAGGAGTCAGATGGCTTCTCCCTTTCTTTTTCTCTTCTACATCATCTCTATAAATCATAGGGAGAGATCATAGGGACTGATACGTGTTTATACTCTTCCGTAAGGTTCTCAGTCCTGGGGAATCGCATGGTGGATCAATGGGATGCTTATTCCCGAGCTCACGGTCCGTAGGGGCACCAATTACACTTTCGAAGTTGAAGGAGGGAACAACCCTTCGAATTCGGCCACCTACCATCCTCTGTACATCACCAACAACCCTGAGGGAGGCGGGGGACAGTTTTTGGACCAGCTAGGGCTTCCTGTAAGTAGTGGATTCTTTCTGTACGATAAATATCCTGCAGCGCTTCAAATCTTTGCACACATAATTATAAATTTTCTTGACATAGCATTATTATTTAAAAAAGATTTGTGTTTGTGTGAACGCGTTCATTTTCATTTTAGAACCACACTATTTACGCTGGAATCGTTACTGATGGCAGTCAAAGAATGATACCGACTGGAGGTATAGGAAATATTATTTATCTTCAGTTTATATAAATTGTTAGGTTATCTGATATTGTTTTTGTCGTTTTCCCATTAAATACATTGAGCACTATTTTCTACTGTTCGCCCAACGATAATAAAAGGGTCACGTGATTTTTACAGACTTTGCACCGCCGATAGTTGGGTAACCGGTGATAGTTGGGGTCTTGTTTCTATATACAAGCAAATGTCTCTTCCTCTTTCGATCAACTGCCCCTCAACTTCCCCCTGTATCCCCTCTGAAATACTAGTTCCAGCGTTGTCAAAATCACGTGACCCTTTCACTATCGTTGGTTTTACAGTATATATCTGTCTCGTACTTTTCGGTTATCCGTACCTTAAAAAATGGTGTGCCAATTTAGACATATAAAATAGAAATATCTCTATTTCAACACACATTTATAATTATGACAACAACAATAAAAATAAGATATTTGAATATTTTATTTCAAAAATATTGTGGCAAATTTTTACGATATGGATGACTTTTATAATTAATGGATACTAGCACCTATAAACCATAAAAGCATCCATTAACTGTTATTCTACTTTACATCTGTAGTCTATCTACTTTTTCATTCCTGAAAATTAATTTTAAGAACTCAAAAGTTATTATTTAGTCCTCTTTTTGTAATCGTATTCTAATTTATTTTTATCTGTTCTAAAAAGAAAATTTTGATTCCTTGTAGTTGGAAGGATGTGCGAATGGAAGCACAAAACGATAGACAAATCAGAAGAATCGGAAACATTTGAAGACTACAAGAAAACTCTTCGCTTGGACTGTGAGGAGGGGATGGCTGGGAAGTTTTACTGGACGCCAGATGAAGACACACCCGATGTTGTTTACTACCATGTAAGTAAACCTATACGAAATTGAAATTTACCCCGTTAAGAAATAGTTCAGTTATGCACTACTCTGGGGCTTCAGAATGTGGACCCAAAATGTAACTTGAAATGTTAGCTTCCACGATTAAAATGTTTTGAATAGAATGGTCTAAAGAAATGGGAAAAGGGATTAAAAAGGTTAAAATCAGAAAAGGCAGAAGTAAAAAATCGTAGGTAGTTCAAAGATGGACCCAAACCACAAAATTTAATTTGCCAATCAGCATGCATTGAGGGTAACATGCGCTGGCATAAAATTGGAATATGCTCCCTCAATAATGGCCTCTTTTGTATATACATACAGAGTTTCATTGGTTTTTTTTGTGCATCATCGAAGTTACATTTTTTGTGTAAGGAATAAATAAAAGGTAGAGTTGTATGACCAATTTTTCATGTATAATTAAAATATGAAACTTTTCTCCAGAGAAACTTTTATAATTTTTAAATGCAATTTTAAAACTTCAGTTCAGTTGCATTTTAAAAGTATCTCCCTTTCAATTTCAAAGTTCTATTCCCCAAAATCGCAAGAGTGAACTGCGATTATATTATCTTACCCTCAGTCTCGTCTACTTAAATGAATGTCTGCCTTAACCTTTTATGTCCCAAATTATGTTTTTCAGAAAAATTGTGCTGTATATTTTTTATACGTTATCCCTATAAGTATATTAAGTATATAAGCTCCATATTAACCCTAGTAGCACAGCTCGTCCCAACCAAATATGTCAAGTTTACGTAACTGCAACTAGAAGTAAACGAAATTTGGGTAAAGGGTTAAGGCAGACTCCTTCAGACGGTTTCACTTTCACTGTTAGTGATTCACTCCTGTGAATCGTTAGTTTGCACAGAAAAATGGAGTAAAGAGTGAAACGCCAATTTTCATGCTTTTCAATTTGAATGTTTCTCCAAAATGAATACAAAAAGTGACAAGTCTGAATCTAAATTATACTTTATCCATTTATTCCTCTTCCAGTGCTTCACCCACAGAAACCTCGGCTGGAAGATAAACGTCGTGGACGCCGATGCCAAAGTGGCTGGTGCCATGGGTCACCAGAAAGACGACGACGAGGCAAACGCAGCATTACCCGAGAACGCGTCCTATCTCTTGGTTCTGATGCTCACAGCCGCTTTGCTCCTGATGCTCTAGAACGGAGACCGCCATTGAAGCGCTTGAAGCTGGGATATTTGCCACAGTAGATATCGTTGTGGGACTGGAAACTGAGTGTATCATACTATTTACTACGCAGTGAAGACAAAGTCAAATCGCTGGACATTCCACCGATTCGGACATTCAAAATACTAGAAAAGTTTCGGGAATAGCTCTCGTTAAAACATAATCTCTAGGCTGAAAGGGAAGCACTGGATGAGTCGAGTCTGGCGATTTAAATTTGTCTCTTTATAATGCGTATTATTTCAGGTTCTTCATACAGTATTTTCATGATTCATGCAAAGCGTAAATCATTGATTTCTAATGGTTTTTATTTAAAAGTGAAACTTCTCTGCCTAACAGAAAAACATTTTTAACGACTTTAGGTTTCTTTTATTTACAAAATGTGCACAAAATTTGTATAATGGGTGTTATTTTTTTAGTATTTAGATCAGGGTTAGCAAGGTTTTTCCCACCCCTGGATAAATATTCATTAATATTAAAAAATATATGCAAATTTTATGTTAAATGTCAGTTTTTCCCATTATTTCCCAGTTTTTCCCGGTATTTACCACTTTTTCCCAGTGGTACGGGAAAAACTAGTTTTGGACGGGAAAAACCCAACCTTGATTTAGATACGCATTTAAAAATTTAGAAAATGCTTAAATAACCTGCCAATGTAATTTCATAAATAGCGTGTGGATAAGCTTGCTTTTTTTTAAATTCTTGTGAAAATTTTCAAAAAATTTCTACTGTTCTATAGATGATGAGAATTCTAAGTAGTATGAATGTCGTAGGTAGAGTTTTTAAACCTTATTACCATTTTCGTACAAACTCTATTTGACTCTATTTCATACATAAACTAAATTTTTTCGAGTTGGTATGATTTAGTGAAATTTTTTTAATAGATTAGGCTTTCTCTTTGATTTTGTGGTTTTGAAAATCCTTTTCAATTTATTATCCATCATCATCATCATCATCATCATCATTTGATGTACAGTCATGGGAAAAAAATCGACTCAGACCCTATATCTCCGGAACGGCTTGTGATATTAAGACAAATGAGGTATCATTTTTCATGATTTGAAGTATTCTATATACAGAAAATTTTTCAAGTTCTTAGGGGGTCGTCTTCATATTAAACGAAGCACCAACTTTCGTTTTTCCTATGGGCTACATCAAAGATTATTTCAGATTCTGAAAGAGTACTCTCTAAAACCCCCCAAAACCAGTTTTCATGTCCTTTGGTCCCCAAATGAAGCCAGGAGTGGGGGTTGAAGTTCGTCGAATTTACGTTGAAATCTCGTTTTTTAAGTTAAATTCTCGATTTTGATCCTGCGGGGTTGATGGTTGAAAGGATCGAAATCGAGAATTCAACGTATAAAACGAGATTTCAACGTAAATTCGACGAACTTCAACCCCCACTCCTGGCTTTGTTTGGGGACCAAATGACTTGAAAATTAGTTTTGGGGGGTTTTAGGGGGTGCTCTTTCAGAATCGGGAATAATCTTTGATGTCGCCCATAGGAAAAACGAAAGTTGGTGCTTCGTTTATTATGAAGACGACCCCCTAAGAACTTGGAAAAATTTTCTGTACATAGCATACTTCAAATCATGAAAAATGATACCTCATTTGTCTTAATATCACAAGACGTTCCGGAGATATAGGGTCTGAGTAAATTTTTTTCCCAGTATTGTACGTGTACATTCCATATTCCATGTTGCTTTATTTTTCAAATTCATATTACATGGACACTAAGAAAAGTACCGATTGCAAAAAAAAACACCTGTGTGTATACTATAGAATAGAGGGATATTAAAAAAGAGTTAATTTTTCCTGATTTTTATAAAAATATATTTAAGATACCCCAACCTCGTAAGTCAGTTATCCTAATTTGAACACTCAACCATAAGCGAAAGGTTGAGGGACAAATTATGTGTGTGTATTGCCATGGTTAGACGATGTGAAAACAAAAAAAAATTACGGTTACTACATCGAATATTATCTTTTTTGGCATTAACCAATGTAATTCAAATATGATGTACCAACCATCTGGAACTATTTTTTTTGCAATGGTGCAGAATATATTTAAATGATTTTGCATACAATGGTGTGATATTTATTTTCATTAAAATGAGTTTGTTTAGTATTTATCAAAGTTTCATCTATTTTGTGTTAAACCCCCCCGCCCCCGCATTTTTAGATTTTTATATTTTGTTCATTATTTTTTTAACTTAACTCCATGCAAAATACTAGTTTCATTTTCAATCTTTTTTTTTGTTTTATTCCTGTGTGTGATTTGTTCTTTAAGTGTTAGAAAAATAAAGAAAATTTATTTAAAAAATATATTCTATATTTGTGTTTTTAAACATTTTCTCACAACATGCAAAACATATTAACCAACATCGCATACGATAATACATTGTTAACATTACCTTTGTTTAGTTATACTTTGTTTACAACTTGAATTCCAATTATTAAGCTTTCTTGGTTATTTTGATTTTACCTTGGAAAGAGTCTGAGAGGTGATCAGCTTTAAGGATGGGAACGCCCACAGGCGGAAGCCCACACCCTTTAAGCATGAGCACTCAAAACGGAAACTTTTTAGAAGTAAAAGTTGACTTGGAAGACCAATTGGAAGCTGGATTTAACAATGGAACAAGGCTTTTTGTAATAGTGTACTCTCCAGTAGATCAGAAAATTCCCAAATCTCATCCCAAAGCAATGAAGGATTTTTTCACAGAAAATCTGTCAAATGCCAAGAACATCGATGAATTAATTATAACGAATCAAGGGAAATTATTAGCAGTAACAAAGGACCTCAAAACGGCAAAAGAACTAATTACAAAAGGGTTGATTTTGGGAATAAGAGTTAACATATCCATCCAAAGAGAATGTAACACGAAGAAGATCATACTAAAAGACATCCCAACTGAACTTAGCCTTGAAGAGATAAAAGATGATTTTGAATCAGAAAATGGCCTCAAAATAGAAAACATAAAAAGATTCACCAAAAAAATAGACCAAAACATAGTGAAAACAAAAACTATCCTTATAAGTAGTGTAAAAAGGAGAGTTCTGCGGCACTGAGGCTCCGAGGAGGCTCTGAGGCTCTATGAGGCACCGGAAGTGGGCGTGGCCTCATGACGTCAGAGGGCGTGGTTAGTGACGTCACCGGAAAGGGGCGTGGTCATCTATTGTCTTAATTACCTTAATTAATGACTTAAGTGTGCTTAATTACCATAATTAATTACTTTAATTACACTAATTAGATAATTTACCCTAATTGAATGATTTATTACCCTAATTTACTTTAATCCTTTGAGTACTAAATTCAGGACTTGTACTTTTTCAGATTATGTTTTAACCCTTTGATTACTTATTTCCATAGTGGTGCAGCAATAATAACGGTGCAGCGGTGCTGGGCGCGTGGCTTGTAGGGAGGCGTGGTCTAACTAATTACCCTATTGTCTTGATTACTTAATTACCTTAATTAATGACTTAATTGTGCTTAATTACCATCATTAATTACTTTAATTACACTAATTAGTACTTTTCCGGACTACTTTTTAATCCTTTGATTACTTATTTCCACAGTGGTGCAGCAATACTTCATAACCCTTTGATAACTTTATTTCCATAGTGGTGCAGCAATAATTCTTAACCATTTGATGACTAATTTCTGGACTTGTACTTTTTCAGACTATTTTTTAACCCTTTGATTACTTATTATCAATACTTCTTAACCCTTTAATTACTTATTTCCACAGTGGTGCAGCAATAATTCTTAACCCTTTGATGACCAATTTCGGGACTTTTACTTTTTCAGACTATTTTTTAACCCCTTGATTACTTATTTCCACAGTGGCGCAGCAATACTTCTTAACCCTTTGATTACTTTATTTCCATAGTGGTGCAGCAATGATTCTTAACCATTTCATGACTAATTTCGGGACTTGTACTTTTTCAGACTATTTTTTAACTCTTTGATTACTTATCAATACTTCTTAACCCTTTGATTACTTTATTTCCATAGTGGTGCAGCAATAATTCTTAACCATTTCATGACTAATTTCAGGACTTGTACTTTTTCAGACTATTTTTTAACCCTTTGATTACTTATTTCCACAGTGGTGCAGCAATAATTCTTAACCCTTTGTTGACTAATTTAGGGACTTGTACTTTTTCAGACTATTTTTTAACCGTTTGATTAATATTTCCATAGTGGTGCAGCAATAATTCTTAACCTTTTAGTTACTAATTTCGGAATTAGTCTTTTTCAGAATACTTTTAACCCTTTAGTCACTAATTTCCATCTTGGTGCAACAATATTTCTTAACCCTTTGATTACTTATTTTCATAGTGGTGCAGTAATAATTCTTCAACCTTTGTTGACTAATTCCGGGACTTGTACTTTTTAGACTATTTTTTAAACCTTTGATTACTTATTTCCATAGTGGTGCAGCAATAATTCTTAACCCTTTAGTCACTAATTTCGGAATTTGCTATTTTTCAGACAATTTTTAACCCTTTAGTCACTAATTTCCGTAGTGATGCAGCAATAATTCTTAATGAGCACAATGCCATGAATATACTTCATAGTGAAGGACTTTGAAAATCGATATCCTAAACATTAGTGGGGTTTTGTTTCGATTGATTAATAAAAACATAATACAATTTTCCACTGAAATTTATTTTAACTTATGAAAATAACAATCTTTGACGAAATCACCCTGCGACAAAGAGGACAAACATTTAAATTCTCTACACATTTTCTACAAGCAACAAGGTGTCCACAAGGTTGAAATACAACATTCATTTCTAGATTCATACATATTTTACATAAAAATGAATTTCTAACTGTAATTTTACATTCATTACCATCAAGGTATGTATTTTTAGAGATTTCGATTCCAACACGATCTTTCCCTTTTTCTAACGAAACAGTAGTCTTTAAAACACTTATCTTTTCCACTACATGCTTTTGAGACGTTTTACACACTCGATGGCAATAATTTTCCTTTCTTCTCACTATAAATTGAATATATTTACAATCAGAGAAAAACTTTCTATGCTCAACCAACGGGTCATCATCATTCTCCCAATTTCCCAATAATCCACCACAAGTAAAACAAACAACTATATCGTCAACGCCGGAATAATATAATCCAGACTCTGCCATGTCCTTAACATCGGGTTTATCTTCAGGCCAATCTTTAAAAGTCTCAAGACGTTTTTCAAAGTCTAACATATTAGGATGTTTTGGGGCAATATCTTTTAATTTTTCAGGTGTTTTAGCTGGTTTAGACTTATCTTCTAGATGCACGATTGGTATGTTTTGAGAACCAGATATTAGAAATGAACATTTCGGGGATTTTCTCATGTGCTCTCTTATCGGCTTTTGTCCTCTAACCCAGTCACGGATAATAACTCGACAAAATGCACACTGTACTTCATCTCTGAATTTCAAGTAAAAAAATCCAGCTGATGCTAGGTCAGTTGATTTGATATACGATAGAGGCCAAACTTCAGAAAAAGAAATCATTCTATTAGCTTCATATCTCATTACTTCACAGATTTTTTCAGCAGTTTCAGAATTGTTTAGTACATATTCTTTTCCATGAGAGAGAATGTATGACATTTCATTTTTGAAATTATTCATTCTAACAAAGTTTCTATTCTCTTCGTTTTACGTGTACTAAACGCTATTTATACCCTTTGGAATTAATAACGAAGTGTGCAATAAATTTTACATATTTTATATGTTCGAAACTAAAAAATTTGTTTGAAATTAAATAGAAAATTAAATATTTTTTTTAAAATTAAATACTTTTACATAAAATTCTAAAACTTAAACTTTGCCAGATTAAAGATAAACCCAGAAAATAATATCTGAATATTTTGCTAAAAAATAACGGTCAATACAGAAAAATAACCAAGAACTTTGCTAGAGCAAAGATAAACACAGAAAAATATCTGAAAACTTTGCTAGAAATAAAGACCATCACAGAAAAATAACTAAGTAAGAACTTTGAAAACATTAAGATGAAAACATAAAAATATTAAAAGGAAAAAAGAGGAAGGGTCAAAATCGTTCATATACTTGAATTTGGTTTTTGTGTAGACTTATTCGCTTTTCGAGACTTATTAGCGATATTGATCCCCCAAACGTATCAGTGGAATAATTTAGCCACGCTCTCTACAAAGAGAGGAGGTACTCACAATGCTCTCTCTGTTAACATAATACCTCTATGGCTTCTTCTATATAAAACTAAAAATTTGATTAGAAGAAATGGAGAGGGAAAATGCAAAAATATTACGAGAAATGAAAACTTAGACACTTACTTGAAAATTTTACGACTTGAAATCTTACACTTATGAAAACTTAGACAAAAGTTAAATGTATCACAAGAAATAAACACCGAGATTAAAAACTTAAAAAAAAAGGAGAAACGCACCCCTCAAAATATTTCATGAACTTCAAACTTTAAACTTTTTAAGATCTATAAAAAGTGTTACAAGAGTAACTTAAACTTTGATAAAAATACGGATGAAAACACAAAAATATTACAAAAGTTTAGACACTTAATGAAACTAAAAATTTTATTAGAAATGGAGAGAGAAAATGTAGAAATATTACGAGAGATGAAAACTTAGACACTTACTTGAAAATTTTACGACTTGAAATCCCACACTTACAAAACTTAGATACATGAATTTATAAAAACTCACAAAAGGAAAACTTAAATGTATTAAAAGAAATAAACACCTAGATTAAAAACTTTGTAAAAAAGGAGAAAAACACTACAAAAATATCTCAACTACAAACTTAGAAACTTTTGAAATAAAACTTTGATAAAAATACAGATGTAAACATAAAAATTCAGAAACTTAAAATTTTGTTAGAAACGGAGAGGAAAATTTAATCACTTGAAAATGTAACAACTTGGAAACTTAGACATGTAATGAATACTAAAAAAAAAAAATGAAGAGAAAACTTAAATATATTACAAGAAATAAACACTTAGACTAAAAACTTTGTAATGGGAGAAAACCACAACAAAAGTATTTCCAGAACTAAAACTTAGAAACTGTTAAAATAAAACATTGATTGAAAAATACAGATGCAAACACAAAAATATTACGCGAAGTAAAATTTAGACACTATACGAATCTAAAAATTTTGATAGATATTACAAAAATTTAGATACTTTCTTGAAAACTTACACTTATGAAAACTTAGACATGAAAGTATAAAACTTAAGAAGTGAAATCTTAAATATATCACAAGAAATAAACACATAGACTAAAAACTTTGTTAAAAAAGGAAGAAAACCTTAAAGATTTTTAGATTTGGAGGGCTCAGAATTAAAATGGACCAAGTCCACTTTTTGTCATTTTTGAGTTCGCAACGCTATAACATGCACCAACTATGTAAAATTTCAGTGCAATAATGAACCAAGTCCTAGTTCTGATAATATCCGCTTGGCAGCAGCAAGTTCTGTTGCGTTAACATGTAATTTCCTATGAAGCTTTAACTTTAAACGTCTGTAGCTCAAAAGTAGCTAAAGTGGACTTGGTCCATTTCTATTCTGAACCCTCCATTTATTAAACTTAGAAACTAAAAAACTTAAAAATTTGTTTAAATAGAGATGAAAACTTAATATTATGACAAGACACAAAATTCTTGAACATTATAAAGAAATTTAAATATTTGTTAGAAATAAAACAGTCGCTGAAAAATAATTAGGAACTTATAAAAATGCAGTTAAAAAACACAAAACTAATACAAGAAATATAAACTTTGATAAAAAACTAAAATATTGTAAAGATATAAAGACAAAATCCTAAAAATGTTTCAAGAAATATAAACTTAGAAACTATAAAACTAATATTTTATGGAAAATAAAGGAGAAAGTACAAAAACATTACAAGAAAATAAAAATTTAGACCCTATATGAAACCAAAAACTTAAAAGGAGTAAAACATTTTAAAATATTACAAGAAATAAACACCTCTACTCTTTAAACTAAAATATTTGCCAATAAATAAAAACAACCTAAAATGATTTCAAGAAATTCAAAGGTAGACACTATATATAATACAAAAACTTTGTCAGAAATGAAATGGAAACTTAAAAAATATAACAAGAAATACTCTATAAAGCTTAAAACTTTAATAAAATTTAAGAAAGCACACAAATATATTACAAGAAATAAAAAAACTTACGGCATTATAGGAAACAAAAAACACTTTTAGAAATGGAAAGAAAGAACATGAACGTATTACTAGGCTTAAAATCTATAAATCTAAAAACTTGACAAATAATAAAAACCTAAAAATATATTAGGAAATATGAAACTGCTATCTTTTTAGAAGATTTAAAAAGACTAAAAATATTTTTTAAAAATAATTTCCTTAACCCTATAAAACTAAAAACTTCATTAAAAAGATGAAAACCTAAACTAATTTCACCAAATATAAACTGAGACATTATATAATGCGAAAACTTTGGTAGAAAGGATATGAGAAACGAAAAAAAATCACAAGAAAGGCATTAACATCACAAGAAATGTTAAAACATTATAAACTAAAAACTTTGTTAGAAATGAAAAGGAAAACGTAAAATATTACGAGAACTAAAAACTTAAACATCATTAAGCATGAAATTTTGTAAAGGAAGAAAACCTTAAAATATTACAATAAAATGCAACTACAAACTTTGTTCAAAACGAGATCCTAAAAATATTTCAAGACTTATAAACTTTTAGAAAAATATAAAGCCAAAAAGAATTGCTGAAAGTTAAATGGAAAGCGTTAAAATATTAGAAATAATGGAAAACGTTATAACAAGAAATAAAATTTTAAAACTAAAACTTTGCTAAAATAAAGGCCAATACAGAAAAATAACTAATAACTTTGCTAGAATAAAGATAAACACAGAAAAATATCGGAAAACTTTGCTAAAAATAAATACCATTACAGAAAAATACCTAAGTAAGATCTTTGATAAAATTAAGGTGGAAACATAAATATTGCAAGAACTTATATACAGAAAAATAACTAAAAAACTTTGTTTTAAATTAAGTAGAAAACGATAAACTTTATAAGAAATGAAAACTTATGCATTATTAAACCAAAAACTGCTGAAAAAATTTAGACAAACACAGAAAAATAACTGAAAACTAAATAAAATAAAGACGAAAACCTAAAAATATTACAATAAAAAAAACTTAGACACAGTATGAAGCTAAAAACTTTGATAAAAATAAAATCTTTGAAACTGTAAAACTAAAAATTGTTGAAAAAAATAAAGATGAACACAGAAAGGTATCTGAAAACTTTATAAAAATAGACTAAAACCTAAAAACATTACAATAAAAAACTTAGGCACAGTATGACACTATAAACTATGTTTGAAATGAACTAGAAAATGAAAAATATTTACAAGAAATAAAAATATTCATTGCAAAACTAAAAACTTTGAAAAAAATAAAATCTTAGAAACTATAAAACTGAAATATTTGTTAAAAATAAAGACGAATATATACACAGGAAAATAATCAAAAACTTTGTTAACAATAAAACGAATACAGAAAAATATTACTAGAAATAAAAAGTTAAAAGACACCATAAAACTAAAAATTGTTGAAAAAAAATAAAGATGAACACAAAATTAACTGAAAACTTCTTAAAAACATTACAATAAAAAATTTAGGCACAGTAAAATAAAACTTGAAACTTTGATAGAAATGAAAAAAAATTACAAGAAGCAATTATTTAAGCACTATAAAACTAAAATTTCCGTAAAGGTAAAGGTGAACACATAAAATAAAACCATGCTTTTTCATTAGAAGACTTTGGTAGGTTCACACCCTCCTTCCATGGGAGCAATTTTTTAAATTGTTATGAAAATGGATGGGATGTTGAAACAATTTAAAAGAAGCCCACCTAATTTTCAAAATTTAAAAAACTGATCCCATGGAAGGAGGGTGTGAACTTACCAAAGTCTTCTAATGAAAAAGCATGGTTTTATTTTATGTGTTCACCTTTACCTTTACGGAAATTTTAGTTTTATAGTGCTTAAATAATTGCTTCTTGTAATTTTTTTTCATTTCTATCAAAGTTTCAAGTTTTATTTTACTGTGCCTAAATTTTTTATTGTAATGTTTTTAAGAAGTTTTCAGTTAATTTTGTGTTCATCTTTATTTTTTTTCAACAATTTTTAGTTTTATGGTGTCTTTTAACTTTTTATTTCTAGTAATATTTTTCTGTATTCGTTTTATTGTTAACAAAGTTTTTGATTATTTTCCTGTGTATATATTCGTCTTTATTTTTAACAAATATTTCAGTTTTATAGTTCCTAAGATTTTATTTTTTTCAAAGTTTTTAGTTTTGCAATGAATATTTTTATTTCTTGTAAATATTTTTCATTTTCTAGTTCATTTCAAACATAGTTTATAGTGTCATACTGTGCCTAAGTTTTTTATTGTAATGTTTTTAGGTTTTAGTCTATTTTTATAAAGTTTTCAGATACCTTTCTGTGTTCATCTTTATTTTTTTCAACAATTTTTAGTTTTACAGTTTCAAAGATTTTATTTTCATCAAAGTTTTTAGCTTCATACTGTGTCTAAGTTTTTTTTTATTGTAATATTTTTAGGTTTTCGTCTTTATTTTATTTAGTTTTCAGTTATTTTTCTGTGTTTGTCTAAATTTTTTCAGCAGTTTTTGGTTTAATAATGCATAAGTTTTCATTTCTTATAAAGTTTATCGTTTTCTACTTAATTTAAAACAAAGTTTTTTAGTTATTTTTCTGTATATAAGTTCTTGCAATATTTATGTTTCCACCTTAATTTTATCAAAGATCTTACTTAGGTATTTTTCTGTAATGGTATTTATTTTTAGCAAAGTTTTCCGATATTTTTCTGTGTTTATCTTTATTCTAGCAAAGTTATTAGTTATTTTTCTGTATTGGCCTTTATTTTAGCAAAGTTTTAGTTTTAAAATTTTATTTCTTGTTATAACGTTTTCCATTATTTCTAATATTTTAACGCTTTCCATTTAACTTTCAGCAATTCTTTTTGGCTTTATATTTTTCTAAAAGTTTATAAGTCTTGAAATATTTTTAGGATCTCGTTTTGAACAAAGTTTGTAGTTGCATTTTATTGTAATATTTTAAGGTTTTCTTCCTTTACAAAATTTCATGCTTAATGATGTTTAAGTTTTTAGTTCTCGTAATATTTTACGTTTTCCTTTTCATTTCTAACAAAGTTTTTAGTTTATAATGTTTTAACATTTCTTGTGATGTTAATGCCTTTCTTGTGATTTTTTTTCGTTTCTCATATCCTTTCTACCAAAGTTTTCGCATTATATAATGTCTCAGTTTATATTTGGTGAAATTAGTTTAGGTTTTCATCTTTTTAATGAAGTTTTTAGTTTTATAGGGTTAAGGAAATTATTTTTAAAAAATATTTTTAGTCTTTTTAAATCTTCTAAAAAGATAGCAGTTTCATATTTCCTAATATATTTTTAGGTTTTTATTATTTGTCAAGTTTTTAGATTTATAGATTTTAAGCCTAGTAATACGTTCATGTTCTTTCTTTCCATTTCTAAAAGTGTTTTTTGTTTCCTATAATGCCGTAAGTTTTTTTATTTCTTGTAATATATTTGTGTGCTTTCTTAAATTTTATTAAAGTTTTAAGCTTTATAGAGTATTTCTTGTTATATTTTTTAAGTTTCCATTTCATTTCTGACAAAGTTTTTGTATTATATATAGTGTCTACCTTTGAATTTCTTGAAATCATTTTAGGTTGTTTTTATTTATTGGCAAATATTTTAGTTTAAAGAGTAGAGGTGTTTATTTCTTGTAATATTTTAAAATGTTTTACTCCTTTTAAGTTTTTGGTTTCATATAGGGTCTAAATTTTTATTTTCTTGTAATGTTTTTGTACTTTCTCCTTTATTTTCCATAAAATATTAGTTTTATAGTTTCTAAGTTTATATTTCTTGAAACATTTTTAGGATTTTGTCTTTATATCTTTACAATATTTTAGTTTTTTATCAAAGTTTATATTTCTTGTATTAGTTTTGTGTTTTTTAACTGCATTTTTATAAGTTCCTAATTATTTTTCAGCGACTGTTTTATTTCTAACAAATATTTAAATTTCTTTATAATGTTCAAGAATTTTGTGTCTTGTCATAATATTAAGTTTTCATCTCTATTTAAACAAATTTTTAAGTTTTTTAGTTTCTAAGTTTAATAAATGGAGGGTTCAGAATAGAAATGGACCAAGTCCACTTTAGCTACTTTTGAGCTACAGACGTTTAAAGTTAAAGCTTCATAGGAAATTACATGTTAACGCAACAGAACTTGCTGCTGCCAAGCGGATATTATCAGAACTAGGACTTGGTTCATTATTGCACTGAAATTTTACATAGTTGGTGCATGTTATAGCGTTGCGAACTCAAAAATGACAAAAAGTGGACTTGGTCCATTTTAATTCTGAGCCCTCCAAATCTAAAAATCTTTAAGGTTTTCTTCCTTTTTTAACAAAGTTTTTAGTCTATGTGTTTATTTCTTGTGATATATTTAAGATTTCACTTCTTAAGTTTTATACTTTCATGTCTAAGTTTTCATAAGTGTAAGTTTTCAAGAAAGTATCTAAATTTTTGTAATATCTATCAAAATTTTTAGATTCGTATAGTGTCTAAATTTTACTTCGCGTAATATTTTTGTGTTTGCATCTGTATTTTTCAATCAATGTTTTATTTTAACAGTTTCTAAGTTTTAGTTCTGGAAATACTTTTGTTGTGGTTTTCTCCCATTACAAAGTTTTTAGTCTAAGTGTTTATTTCTTGTAATATATTTAAGTTTTCTCTTCATTTTTTTTAGTATTCATTACATGTCTAAGTTTCCAAGTTGTTACATTTTCAAGTGATTAAATTTTCCTCTCCGTTTCTAACAAAATTTTAAGTTTCTGAATTTTTATGTTTACATCTGTATTTTTATCAAAGTTTTATTTCAAAAGTTTCTAAGTTTGTAGTTGAGATATTTTTGTAGTGTTTTTCTCCTTTTTTACAAAGTTTTTAATCTAGGTGTTTATTTCTTTTAATACATTTAAGTTTTCCTTTTGTGAGTTTTTATAAATTCATGTATCTAAGTTTTGTAAGTGTGGGATTTCAAGTCGTAAAATTTTCAAGTAAGTGTCTAAGTTTTCATCTCTCGTAATATTTCTACATTTTCTCTCTCCATTTCTAATAAAATTTTTAGTTTCATTAAGTGTCTAAACTTTTGTAATATTTTTGTGTTTTCATCCGTATTTTTATCAAAGTTTAAGTTACTCTTGTAACACTTTTTATAGATCTTAAAAAGTTTAAAGTTTGAAGTTCATGAAATATTTTGAGGGGTGCGTTTCTCCTTTTTTTTTAAGTTTTTAATCTCGGTGTTTATTTCTTGTGATACATTTAACTTTTGTCTAAGTTTTCATAAGTGTAAGATTTCAAGTCGTAAAATTTTCAAGTAAGTGTCTAAGTTTTCATTTCTCGTAATATTTTTGCATTTTCCCTCTCCATTTCTTCTAATCAAATTTTTAGTTTTATATAGAAGAAGCCATAGAGGTATTATGTTAACAGAGAGAGCATTGTGAGTACCTCCTCTCTTTGTAGAGAGCGTGGCTAAATTATTCCACTGATACGTTTGGGGGATCAATATCGCTAATAAGTCTCGAAAAGCGAATAAGTCTACACAAAAACCAAATTCAAGTATATGAACGATTTTGACCCTTCCTCTTTTTTCCTTTTAATATTTTTATGTTTTCATCTTAATGTTTTCAAAGTTCTTACTTAGTTATTTTTCTGTGATGGTCTTTATTTCTAGCAAAGTTTTCAGATATTTTTCTGTGTTTATCTTTGCTCTAGCAAAGTTCTTGGTTATTTTTCTGTATTGACCGTTATTTTTTAGCAAAATATTCAGATATTATTTTCTGGGTTTATCTTTAATCTGGCAAAGTTTAAGTTTTAGAATTTTATGTAAAAGTATTTAATTTTAAAAAAAATATTTAATTTTCTATTTAATTTCAAACAAATTTTTTAGTTTCGAACATATAAAATATGTAAAATTTATTGCACACTTCGTTATTAATTCCAAAGGGTATAAATAGCGTTTAGTACACGTAAAACGAAGAGAATAGAAACTTTGTTAGAATGAATAATTTCAAAAATGAAATGTCATACATTCTCTCTCATGGAAAAGAATATGTACTAAACAATTCTGAAACTGCTGAAAAAATCTGTGAAGTAATGAGATATGAAGCTAATAGAATGATTTCTTTTTCTGAAGTTTGGCCTCTATCGTATATCAAATCAACTGACCTAGCATCAGCTGGATTTTTTTACTTGAAATTCAGAGATGAAGTACAGTGTGCATTTTGTCGAGTTATTATCCGTGACTGGGTTAGAGGACAAAAGCCGATAAGAGAGCACATGAGAAAATCCCCGAAATGTTCATTTCTAATATCTGGTTCTCAAAACATACCAATCGTGCATCTAGAAGATAAGTCTAAACCAGCTAAAACACCTGAAAAATTAAAAGATATTGCCCCAAAACATCCTAATATGTTAGACTTTGAAAAACGTCTTGAGACTTTTAAAGATTGGCCTGAAGATAAACCCGATGTTAAGGACATGGCAGAGTCTGGATTATATTATTCCGGCGTTGACGATATAGTTGTTTGTTTTACTTGTGGTGGATTATTGGGAAATTGGGAGAATGATGATGACCCGTTGGTTGAGCATAGAAAGTTTTTCTCTGATTGTAAATATATTCAATTTATAGTGAGAAGAAAGGAAAATTATTGCCATCGAGTGTGTAAAACGTCTCAAAAGCATGTAGTGGAAAAGATAAGTGTTTTAAAGACTACTGTTTCGTTAGAAAAAGGGAAAGATCGTGTTGGAATCGAAATCTCTAAAAATACATACCTTGATGGTAATGAATGTAAAATTACAGTTAGAAATTCATTTTTATGTAAAATATGTATGAATCTAGAAATGAATGTTGTATTTCAACCTTGTGGACACCTTGTTGCTTGTAGAAAATGTGTAGAGAATTTAAATGTTTGTCCTCTTTGTCGCAGGGTGATTTCGTCAAAGATTGTTATTTTCATAAGTTAAAATAAATTTCAGTGGAAAATTGTATTATGTTTTTATTAATCAATCGAAACAAAACCCCACTAATGTTTAGGATATCGATTTTCAAAGTCCTTCACTATGAAGTATATTCATGGCATTGTGCTCATTAAGAATTATTGCTGCATCACTACGGAAATTAGTGACTAAAGGGTTAAAAATTGTCTGAAAAATAGCAAATTCCGAAATTAGTGACTAAAGGGTTAAGAATTATTGCTGCACCACTATGGAAATAAGTAATCAAAGGTTTAAAAAATAGTCTAAAAAGTACAAGTCCCGGAATTAGTCAACAAAGGTTGAAGAATTATTACTGCACCACTATGAAAATAAGTAATCAAAGGGTTAAGAAATATTGTTGCACCAAGATGGAAATTAGTGACTAAAGGGTTAAAAGTATTCTGAAAAAGACTAATTCCGAAATTAGTAACTAAAAGGTTAAGAATTATTGCTGCACCACTATGGAAATATTAATCAAACGGTTAAAAAATAGTCTGAAAAAGTACAAGTCCCTAAATTAGTCAACAAAGGGTTAAGAATTATTGCTGCACCACTGTGGAAATAAGTAATCAAAGGGTTAAAAAATAGTCTGAAAAAGTACAAGTCCTGAAATTAGTCATGAAATGGTTAAGAATTATTGCTGCACCACTATGGAAATAAAGTAATCAAAGGGTTAAGAAGTATTGATAAGTAATCAAAGAGTTAAAAAATAGTCTGAAAAAGTACAAGTCCCGAAATTAGTCATGAAATGGTTAAGAATCATTGCTGCACCACTATGGAAATAAAGTAATCAAAGGGTTAAGAAGTATTGCTGCGCCACTGTGGAAATAAGTAATCAAGGGGTTAAAAAATAGTCTGAAAAAGTAAAAGTCCCGAAATTGGTCATCAAAGGGTTAAGAATTATTGCTGCACCACTGTGGAAATAAGTAATTAAAGGGTTAAGAAGTATTGATAATAAGTAATCAAAGGGTTAAAAAATAGTCTGAAAAAGTACAAGTCCAGAAATTAGTCATCAAATGGTTAAGAATTATTGCTGCACCACTATGGAAATAAAGTTATCAAAGGGTTAAGAAGTATTGCTGCACCACTGTGGAAATAAGTAATCAAAGGATTAAAAAGTAGTCCGGAAAAGTACTAATTAGTGTAATTAAAGTAATTAATGATGGTAATTAAGCACAATTAAGTCATTAATTAAGGTAATTAAGTAATCAAGACAATAGGGTAATTAGTTAGACCACGCCTCCCTACAAGCCACGCGCCCAGCACCGCTGCACCGTTATTATTGCTGCACCACTATGGAAATAAGTAATCAAAGGGTTAAAACATAATCTGAAAAAGTACAAGTCCTGAATTTAGTACTCAAAGGATTAAAGTAAATTAGGGTAATAAATCATTCAATTAGGGTAAATTATCTAATTAGTGCAATTAAAGTAATTAATTATGGTAATTAAGCACACTTAAGTCATTAATTAAGGTAATTAAGACAATAGATGACCACGCCCCTTTCCGGTGACGTCACTAACCACGCCCTCTGACGTCATGAGGCCACGCCCACTTCCGGTGCCTCATAGAGCCTCAGAGCCTCCTCGGAGCCTCAGTGCCGCAGAACTCTCCTTTTTACACTACTCTTATAACAGTATTTGGAAGAACAGTACCTAATAAGATAAAATTATGGATGACTAGACAAGACACTATAGAATATGTGGAAAAACCTAGACAATGTAAAAACTGCCATAAATTCAATCACCCAACCAAGTTTTGCAAGAGCCAGAAGAAATGTTTAAAATGTGGACTACCACATTCAGACCATGAATGCGAATCCAATCAGGTAAAATGCTTTGTATGTGGTGAAGAAGGTCACTATCCTAACAATGAAATTTGTGAAAGTTACAAAAAAGAAGCAGAATTCCTACAATTTAAAGAAAAAAATGGGTTATCGTTCATAGAAGCAAGGAAGAGATTTAGGGGCACCCAAAGTAAATACAACTATGCTAAAGCTGTAAAACAAACTAAGGAAGAGAACACTGCTCCCAAAGAAGAGGTAACAAAGATCTTAGAAAATGACAAGAAGGAATTAAAAGAATTCATAACAAACACAATCATCGATATGTTCTCGAAATTTCAAGACATGGTCTTAAAACTGATCAACAGGACTCATCAAAACCCTAAGGAAATTTCGCAATCAACGAAAAACAAAAAAGAAAATGAAACAAGCCCGGATCAAGAGATCTCAAACAAGAATCCAAGAATAGATCAAAGAGATCCTGAGATGGAAATTACAGAATCATACACTCCAGATCATAATATGTCAACACTAATGGAGAAAACAAAGAAAGATGAAGGAATAAATAAGCGAAATGAAGCATTGCTCCAGAATATGAAAGAACATGGCAATCAACCAATTATATCTTTAGAAAATCTAAAGAAGAATGTACTACTAGACAAATTTAAACAGTAAAATACCGGACCCTGAGAGAAAGATCAACCCCAAAAAAATCAGTGTTTATATTTTAAAAATTTATTATGAAGAACACAAGGAATGTAAATCAAAATAATCTTCAAGTAGTTCAATGGAACGCAAGAAATATTAGGAATAAAAAAACTATAAATCATCAAGATAAAGTAAGCTCGCGAGACTGCGGAAAACTAAAGCTATTAATAAGGAAACAATATCAAGAGTAATTGATCCCATCCAATCACCTCGCACAAAGAAATGAAAATGCTAAACATAGTACACTGGAATGCACGCAGTCTAAAAAATAAAAGAAACTGGTTAAATGATCAAATATTCCAAGAGTCAAACATTATAGCAATACAGGAATCATACTTGAAAAACCAAGATCACATAAAAATTCAAAACAAAGTAATATACAAAAAAGAAAGGCATACTCTTAGAAGAGGAGGAGGCATATTAATGGCAGTAGATAACAACCTATCGTCTCAACAAATTGATTTAAGCTCAATACCAATCGCTGAAAACGAAATCCAGGCAATCGAAGTAATATTCGAGAAAAATAAATTGCAAATATATAATATATACTCTCCCAAAGGTCACTTTGAAGACGAAATGCTAAATGAGCTAAAGAAAATCATTAAATGTCCGTTTGTTATAGTAGGAGACTTCAATATAAAACACCCATTAATTGGAGCAAAAAAAGAGTCAAAAGACGCTCAAAAACTCGTCGATTGGATAGATGAGTTGAACGGAGTAATCTTAAATACAAAGGAAATAACATACAAACAAAATCAAAGTTCATCATTATTAGACCTATCCATAGTATCACAAGATCTGGCACCAGTAGCCAAGTATCAGGTTAGCAACGACCTATATGAAAGCGACCATTATCCGGTCAGCATAACACTAAAAGGAAACGGAGATATAGGGAAGTCAACAAGGAAGCGGATATTATGGCAACAGATCAAAGAAGACATAAAAAAGGAAAATTTTGGTGAAGAAGATTTATTAGATGAATGCAAAAAAACCATAAATAAAAACACGATACAAATAAAAATGACTAAGCAAAACGAACCCTGGTGGAATATCAAATGCGAAGCGCTGCTACAACAAAAACGAACACTTTTAAAGTTATCAAGGAGAAATCTATCACAAAATCTTTGGATAAAATATAAAGCAGTATCGGCTAAACTCAGGAAAATCATTCAAGAATGCAAAAGAACCTATTGGGACAACCTGTGCAAAAACGAAAAAGAGTCGAAATGTATATGTTACCGTTAAAGTATATAATGCAGTTATTTCATAGAATACCTAGTTATTCCATGAAATAACTGATTGTGTCCGGTAAAGTGTGTAATATGTTATTAATTTGACACTTTAACTAGTTATTCTATGAAATAACTAGGTATTCTATAAATTAACTAATGATAGACAGTTAAAGTGTAAAATAAACAATTTATCTAAAATGAAATTAAACTAATGATATAGACAATTAAAATGAAAAAGAAGAAATTTAGCGTATAAATGGTATTTATGGAAACGTACCATAAAATAATTTTTTACAACAAGGATTAATAAAATTACACTTGGAATTAAAATTAATTAATTCCCTGTGGCCTGGAATAGTTCATAAATGCAGTAGGGGGTGGAAGGTAAATGTATTAGTCGTGCGAGATATATGATATAGATTATTTTGCTTCTACCCCTAAATCCCGACACCCCAAAATCCCGACAGGGTCGAAATCCCGACACCCCAAATTCCTTGCAGGGTCGAAATCCCGACACCCCAAAATCCCGACAGGGTCGAAATCCCGACACCCCAAATTCCTTGCAGGGTCGAAATCCCGACACCGAAATCCCGACAGGTCAAAATGCTGACAATCAATTGCCCGGCATGTAAGTTTCCAGATAATTGGTCTCTAATTTTAAATAAGGGCATTCTATTTAAGTTTCATGTTGCTTGACCACAGGTCAAGGTTGCTCTTTTTGGCTAAAAATCAGTGTAAAATAATGTTGAATGAGCTAATTGATATTTTGTATTTCCTATATTTAAAGTATGTTTTTTTGGTTCGGGCTGACCATTGGTCAATCCAGTTAGCTTTTTGGTACTGCTATTCTTTGGCAGTGAAGTAGGTCATGTGGGGGCTCAAACCAAATGCCTTGAGACGAGTAACATTTTGGTCTTGACCACTGGTCAATATATCTTGACCAGTGGTCAATCCAGTTTTTATCGCTGTTTTCAGCTTTTCCAACCATCTCTTTCTGTCTTGCTGTTATTTTTTAGGGGGGGGGGGTCCCTGTCCTTGTGTTACTCCCATTTAACCATTGGTAACTTCTGAACTTTTCGACTTAATAACTATTATTTATCTGGGAGCCTCTCTTACGGCATAATTAGCTGGTCAATAGTCATAGGAACATTTTTCGCTTAAACACAAATTAAAAATTTGGTGTCCTATTATATTGTCAGTTTTGGTTAAAATATAAAGTCAAAAAATTCAACAGTTACCATCGGTCCAATGGGAATAACACAAGGTCAGGGACCCCCCCCCACTAAAAAACAGCGAGACAGAAAGAGAAGGTAAGAAAAGCTGATAACAGCGAGAAAAACTGGATTGACCACTGGTAAAGATATATTGAACAGTGGTCAAGACCAAAATGTTACTCGTCTCAAGGCATTTGGTTTGAGCCCCCACATGACCTACTTCACTACCAAAGCATAGCAGTACCAAAAAGTTAACTGGATTGACCAATGGTCAGCCCGAGCCAAAAAGACATGCTATATAAATATAGGAAATACAAAATATCAATTAGCAACTTCATCATTATTTTACACTGATTTTTAGCCAAAAAGAGCAATCTTGACCTGTGGTCAAGCAACATAAAACTTAAATAGAATACCCTTATTTAAAATTAGAGACCAATATGAGTTATCTGGCAACTTACATGCCGGGCAATTGATTGCCAGGATTTTGACCTGTCGGGCAAGTGGCTTGTCGGGATTTCGACCTGTCGGGAAAATGGCTTGTCTGGATTTCGACCTGTCGGGAAAGTGGCTTGACGGGATTTTGATCCTGTCGGGATTTTGGGTGTTGGGATTTCGACCCTGTCGGGATTTCGGGTTGTCGGGATTTCGACCTGTCGGGAAAGTGGTTTGACGGGATTTCGATCCTGTCCGGATTTTGGGATGTCGGGATTTCGACCATTTCGGGATTTTGGGGTGTTGGGATTTCAACCCTGTCGGGATTTTGGGTTGTCGGGATTTCGGGGTGTCGGGATTTCGGCTCTGTCGGGATTACGGCTGTCGGGCAAGTGGCTTGTCGGGATTCTGGCTTTCGGGATTCTGACCGGATACCGATTATTTTACACTTTAACGGGCTGCAGATCGTTATTCTATGAAATAACTAGTTAAACCATGAAATACAAGAGAGTTTTACACTTTAACGGACACGATCAGTTATTCCATGGAATAACTAGGTATTCTATGAAATAACGGATTTCATACTTTAACGGTAACATATATACAGAATTCTAAAATCACTAAGTACAAGAAATCAACACAACGAAACATCTAAAAACATACTATCAGGCGTACAAGGCACATTAACACAACCCCGTGAACAAGCTACAGCCTTCGCGGAGCATTTCAGAAAGCACGAAATAAAAGAGGGAATCCCTCTCGACCTCAGCCCAGAAGGCTCAGAAATTTACAACAAAGACTTCACAATAGACGAACTTAACGAAGCAATCTCCACGCTCAAGAACTCCTCTCCAGGTCCAGATCAGATAAACAGCAAGCTTATTAAAATGTTGTCAGAAAACCAAAGAGTCGTCCTTCTAAACATCATAAATAATAGTTGGAACACTGGGATCATTCCAGAGGACTGGAAGATTGCCACAATAATACCGATACTAAAACCAGGTAAAGATCCAAAAGTAATAGAATCATACAGACCAATATCTCTCACTTCGACGGTATGCAAAATGTTTGAGAAAATGATTCTCAAGAGAATAAAATGTCAGACCTCATATAAATTTAATAAATGTCAAGCAGGATTCATTCCCCGCAAAGGTGTTTCATATGTACAGTCGATAATTTTCAACGACATCACTGAAGCAAAGGAAGAAAAAAAATTCATTATATTAATAAATCTAGACATAGTATCGGCATACGACAACGTATTCCATGACGGTCTAATCCAGAAATTACTAAAGCTTGGTATTAGGGGAAAAGCAGCGCTATGGATAATGAACTTCCTAAACAACAGAGAACACCAAGTCCGGTGGAGAAACTGCATATCGGAAAAAATAAGCACAAACAGAGGAGTACCGCAAGGCAGCGTATTGAGTAGCTACCTATTCTCAATATATATGCATGACATTTTTGAAACAGCATACAGTGATACAAAGATACTAACCTACGCAGACGACATATACGTTTATGCAAAACACGAAAATTTAGCCAAAGTAACAGAAAATATACAAAACACTTTAGATAGAATAAATAGATGGTGCAAATATTGGAAATTGGAAATAAAACCGCAGAAATCATACGCAATAAATTTCTCGAATAAAAAACAAAGACCCACGATGGAATTCAAGCTAAATCAACTGGAAATCCCATGGACGGACAGTATCAAGATATTAGGAGTATATTTCACAAAAAATTTAACCTTTAACGAGCACTTTCAGCACTTAAAAAAGAAAGTGACAAGGAAAATAAACGCACTAAAAGCGATCTCAGGGAAAAGATGGGGAGCAAGATCATATCATCTAATTAACATCGTAAACAGCACAATCAGAAGCAATCTAGAATTCGGAAGTCAAGTGTTGATTTCGGCAAGCAAAACACAACTAAACAACATAGAAATATTATATAATAAGGCACTAAGGATAGCTACAGGGTTACCGAAATGGACACCTATCCCATTACTGTTAAGAGAATCAGAACAACTTCCTATAGTTCTAAGATACAAAGGGCAATTACTGAAATTTGGCATAAAACAGATCGCCAATGGAGAAGAGTCGGATTTAGCAAAGAAATTCCTCAAAATCTCAAAACCAAGATTAAAGAGACATCCACCCAATACATTTACATTTCAGGAAATAATGAAAGGATACGAAATAAATAGCAATGAAATAGTCGCAGCAAAGATGGACGAAACTAAAAGGAAAAATGTCGAGATAATAACGGATAGATACGAGTTTCAAGACAAAAAAAAATTAAAGATGAAATAAAAAGCTATTTCAACGAATACAGAGAGAATGAATTAAAGAATAAAATAATATACGCCACAGATGCATCTAAAACTAAAACTGACACCAAGATAGCAGCAATAAACAGAAAAGATCAAACCAAAAAATCCGGAGCAATAAATCCCATCAACAGCATATTCACTGGAGAAGCGATGGCAATAGGTATAGCACTAGAAGAGATCATTCAACTAAACAGGGAAACTGAAAGAAATTATGCCATTCTAACCGACAGCTTATCAGTCCTCAAAGCACTAGAACAAATAAGACAGAATTCCCCAAAGATAATAGTGGAAATTAATAACCTATTAATCAAAATTGCAGCAATGGACAAGAAGATTGAATTAGTATGGACCCCAGGACATATGGAGATAAAAGAAAACGAGGAAGCAGACTACGAAGCAAAAAACGCACCTGACAACATCATACGAAAATCCATTTCCCCTGAAGATTTAATAAAGGAAATAACAAGGAAAATTAAGGAAGAAAACGACGAATATTGGAGAAAAAGCAAATACTACAATAGCTTTAAACATATTGATAATTTAACACACAAAGACAAACTTATAGCAAAAAATAGGGAAATGGACACTTTATTAGCCAGACTAAGAACCAAAACCCTTCCAACAAAAGCAAATCTGTTCAAAGTAAAAGTAGCCCCAGACCCCATATGCAATACATGCAAAATCATAGACACAAATGACCATTTACTACTACACTGCAAAAAGTACAGCAAACAAAGAAAAAAACTTATGGAAGACATAAACGTTAAATCAAATGCTGTTTCGGATATACTGGACATAAATAACGAAAATAAAGACAAAAAAATAAAGGCACTATCAGAGTTTATAAAAAGCATAGAAAAACAGCTAAGTTAAACCAAATTATGGAATCTTTCTAAATAAAACAGAAAACAAATGAAGAAGACGAGGACGAAGCAACTCGAAAGAGTAGGCAAATGTCCCTACATAGCCAAATGGCTAACCATCCATCCATCCATCCATCCATCCATATTAACCTTATTAAATTATACACTAGTAAACTGTGATTGAAGGGTTGATATTCTTTGATAACGCTCTGAGAGGTCATATAAAGCCAATTTTACATTAAAATTATTGAGTTGGCCATTCGATACCTGATGAAAAGAACTTTTGAATTAAGATCATTTCACAACCTGAAAAGGTAAACTAAGAGGGTGTATAAAAAAGGTAGGGGAGAGTGTTGTACCTTTGGACAAAAAATCACGTTTGGATTTTTCTAAGACAGGTAAAATCACATTTTTACCATTTCAAGTGCCCAACCTATATAGTACGGGAGCTGGCGTTAAAATGAAAAATTCATCTGCTCGTACATGATTTTAATATTAACGGATACAGTTAGTGGTGCTGATCACAGAATCGAGCGTCAGCTGGTCAGGTAGCGGTGGGTTGAGTGTGGGGATGGTTTCAAAGTGGGCAAAAAAAGTGAAAAATAAATTAATCTGTTCGTGGAGGAAACTTAGTGGAGTTGGTAGTTTAGACCTTCCTGATTACAAAAATGACCGTCAGCTGGCTGGGTGGCGATGGAATGCCCGTCAGCTGGTCACTTGAACTTACAAACAAAATAATTATCTGACAATGCATGAAACTTGGTAGGGTTGTCAATCTCTGTAATACCGAGTTACTAGTCTTCAACTTACACTAGCAACTCAAGAATTAATATCTGTTGTACTAGTAATTCGTTATTATTTATGTAACAGAGATTGATTTCCTACCAAGTTTCTTGCTTTGCCAGATAAATTTTTTGTTTGCAAGTTCACGTGACCAGCTGACGGTCATTCCATAGCCACCCAGCCAGCTGACGGTCATTTTTGTAATCAGGAAGGTCTAAACTACCATCTCCACTAGGTTTCATCCACGAGCAGATGAATTTATTTTCCTTTCTTTGTACCTTTGACCCCTCCCCACGCTCAACCCACCGCTACCTGACTAGCTGACGCTCGATTCTGTGATCAGCACCACTAAAACTATCCTGTAAAATTAAAATCGTGTACGAGCAGATGAATTCTTGAAATTTAACGCCAGCTCCCGTACTAATAGTACTAACCTTAGCAAAGAGGGTAATATTTTTTATTAGCTAAAATCTTCAAAATTGGATTTTTAATTCATTTTAATAACTTGACGAAATTTGTGTCCATAGGTACAACAACGTGCTCTTCCTATGGACAGACCCAGTTGTACCTGTGGACACCCTTAAAAAGGAAAGTTATAATTGACAAAAGCTTAAAATGAACATTTTTATTGGTGTATTACCTTTTTATAAACTATTTCAAGTATTTTTAAAATTGGAAATAGATTTTTTAAAGTTATGTAGTTTAAGATCGTAAATGATCATTAAAACGAAGTTGATTGATAAGTCTTGATTTTTTACCAAAAATACATAAATCACATTGGATTTTCAGACCGAAATTTGAGGTAGTAGTTTCATCAATCATGCTGATTGATCTGGTCACTTCACTGATCCAAAAAAAAACCAATTCGAAAGCGAGTTGCAAACCTGTTTTTTAAACTTAACCTTCCTACCCCGCATGGGATCTGTGAGTACCCCAAACGTACTTTGACACTTGCTATCTTCTATGTATTTTAGTTTTGGCGATTTTAAATGATAGTATTCCTTAAATAGTACGCTGAGTTCTACAATGGGTAAAAATTTGGGGATTATTATTCAATTTTTGAGTGTCGTGGAAGAAATAGACACATATTTCCCCTCTGGGGTCTCCCGAGACCCCAAGCACGAACGCGCTAAAACAGTAATAGTCCAGGATCCATGGTACATTTTTTGCACTTGATTACTATCAAGCTAATTTTCCGTTAGTAGCTTCATTTTGATGAGACGCCCAACAACTTCCATTACGAAACTCTCGATTGTGGTAGCTAACAGAGGTAGCAAGGATACAATATGTCGATTTGATGATTCTCAAATATTTATTACTAACTGGATTTTTTTTTATTAAATCTCAAGATAATTATCTAAATTATTCGAAAAAATATTTGTCCTACAAAATGTAGGGTTTGATCAAAGAGTTCCCTCCTGATTTTTTGTTTTTACTTGGTTAATATTTATATAATTTAACAGTCATATTGTCCTACAAATTGCGTGGTACGTTATCCCGGTCCTACGCTCAGAAATTGTTAATACCATTAGACCATTTTTCTCATTACTAACTGTAGGACAAAAATATTACATAATAGGTTAGTGTGTTCTTTGCCCAAATGAAACAATGTCCTACAAGAAAACAGGTATTTTATCACTAGTCCGACAAGAATTGTCATTTTTTTCGTTTTCCTATTTGTAATGTAAGATGCAGTTCAGTTCTAACGGAATTTTAATAGTGAACTTTTAAGGAGGTTAAACGGGCTATATAATTCCCCTTTTGTTCTCCGATTTAGGGTTGTGGATCATTCTTAAAAGTGCCCTGTTTCTTATTACCCCATTTAATCAAAAGTATGGGATAATAAGGAACACTAGCATTTTATGCATGAAAATTAATTTATCGAAATCTTCTTTTATTATATATTAATATTTTATTGTTCTTATTTCATTTATCAAGTTAAAAATTTAAATTCAATTAATTTTACTCCTACTTAATTTTCCTGAAATAGGTGGGTTGAAAGAAAACTTTTACTCACCACTTTAAAGTTGGTTAAAAAATTAATAAGTAATTCGATCGACAGTTTATATAAATTTTACGATTTAAGTTATGGTGAGTATATTAAAATATTAAGTTGTTTTTTATGTAATAAGTTTTCCGTGAAATTAATTAAAAACGATATTGAAACGCAGGGGGTGGGGGAATAGGTTCGAGGGTCTTCATAAACTTCCTGAACCATTCAAACTTGAAAAAAAAGGGGTAGCGCTGAGTTTATACAGAGGAAGTGGAACCAACCTTAAAAAAAACTGAGCTTGCAAAAAATGAATTGATTTTGGGGGATAACCAATTAGTGTCACAAAATGAATGAAATAAGAGAAACAACATTTGATTAATTTTGTCATGATTTTCAAATATTTTGTATAAAAATATAGCGTTGCTTATAACTTTCAACTTGTACATACACTTTACTTAAGACTAATTTTTAACTAGGCATATATCAAAAGGTTTTTAATGAAAATTTTTGAAAATTTCTGGTGTTATAAAATACTCTTTAGAGATTATATTTATACTTTCATTTGATTTTTAATTGTTTTAGTACGCAAAATAACTGGCTTGTTTCCTATTACCCCAAACGGGGTAATAAGATACAGTCGCTTGGGGTAATAAGAAACAAGTAAAAACTCCCCTTACTCTTTTACTTAAGAAGTTCACATTATTTTTTCAAAGAAAGTTATTAATAATGGTGCGAAAATTCTGTAAAAAAATTAGCTTCATAAACTAAAGGAGAAACTTGTGGAATTTTTAATGTATCTGATTACCCCCATTGAAATCTTATTACCCCACTCTCCCCTAACTAAGTAAAAAAAAAACTGGTAAGTAATCATTTTTAATGACTTCATTATCGATACATATTAGAAGGAGGGGGACTCTTTGATCAAACCATACATTTTGTAGGACAAATATTTTTTTCGAATAATTTAGATTTTTATCTTGAGATCTAACAAAAAAAATCCAGTTAGTAATAAATATTTGAGAATCATCAAATCAACATATTGTATCCTTGCTACCTCTGTTAGCTACCACAATCGAGAATTTCGTAAAGGAAATCGTTGGGCGTCTCATCGAAATGAAGCTCTTCACGAAGATTCAGCTTGATAGTAATTAGGCGGTTCGCTGTGCATTGTTAAGGGAGTCTCAATGACAGGCGAGTAGCAGTCTATATTTGAGTTTGTGATTGTCTTGGTCTTTTATTCCGGTATGGGCATTTAATAGGTGATATATTACAGCGGATAGTTTGTTCATTAACCTTATAATTTTATGTAAAATAACTTTAACTGTTAATTAATAAAATATTAAAATAATTTGGAAAGTCACAATTTAGCTTCTTGTTGTTGCATGTGTTCTAGAGACCCAATATAGTGGAAGAGCTGCAATTTGATAATTTTGTGCATATTACAGTTAAACAGCGGTTACAGTTTGTTAATAGTAAATAACTTTAATAGTAGGCACTGTATATTTGCACGGCCATTTTTCAACTAAACTCTACTCTAACTTCCACGGCTAGGCGTACCATTGGTTCCATCACTAAGCGCCGAGACTGCTACGTTAGGGTGTCTCAAAAAAAACTTTTTTCTGAAAAACCTCGGTCCCCAGGGCTTTTCCCATTCCATTTGGTCCCAAAAGATTGTGTGTGAAGTTTCAGCCCCCTAAGTTAACTCTAGGGTTTGCCTGTAGAGCCCCAAAGTTTGAAAAAAGTGGAAAAAATGACTAATTTTCAGAATTTTTAAAAATTATATTTTAAGATTGATACTGCGATAAAACCGGTTCAAATGTGTCATTTAGGACTTATTTTGGTGGAATATATTTATTTATGTGTATTAACTGTACTCTATAGCCCTTATAATTTAAGATTAAAACGTACTACTTAGAGACGTTGTACTAGCCAAAGCTTATAATGCACTACCGGTGGACGAAATGAATTAAATCCGAATTTCTTCGAAGGAACTCCCTCAAGTGATGCCATTTGGAGCTAAAATGATATTATAAATTATAAAAACCAGTGAAATAACAGTTTTTGACCCTTCCACTGAGCTTTTAATGTAAATAGTGTTTTTCTTCAAAATTTCTCGTTTCCAGCCGATAAAACCCAAAATTTATACTGAAAAAGGGGATTGTTGTACTTTTTAGATACCAAACTTTGAAATCTTTATAGGGGTTTCATTTTTAATAAGTAGAATTAAATTTTATAGCGCACAGATCGGAAATGATATGGATTTCCTATACCAGACGTGAAAATCTATTTTCTTTTTTTTAAGTTTGGAAAATTACTTCCTTTTAACGTATTAGGGGAAAGTTTTAATTAAAAACTTCTTTCTAAAACATTTCAACCAAGATTCACAAGTATTAAACTATTTTCCTAACTTTGAAAAGAGAAAATTGATTTTCACATCAGGTATAAGAAATATTCATGTCATTTCCGATCTGTGTTGTTTAAAATTTAATTCTACTTGAAAAAATGAAACCCTTATAAAGGTTCCAATGTTTGGTAATCTAAAAACGTTCAGCAAACCCCTTTTTTAGTATAAGTTTTGGGTTTCATCAGCTGGAAACGAGAAATTTTGAAGAAAAGCACTTTTTACATTAAAAGCTCAGTGGAAGGGCTAAAAACTGTTATTTCACTGGTTTTTATAATTTATAATATCATTTTAGCCCCAAATGGAGTCATTTGAGGGAGTTCCTTCGAAGAAATTCGGATGTAATTCATTTCGTCCACCGGTAGTGCATTATAAGCTTTGGCGTGTGCAACGTCCCGAAGAAGTACGTTTTAATCTTAAATTATAGGGGCTATAGGGTACAGAATACACATAAATAAATATATTCCATCTAAATAAGTCATATAGACGCATTTGAACCAGTTTTATTAGCATTAACAATCTTAAACATAATTTTTAAAAATTCTGAAAATTGGTCATTTTTTCCACTTTTTTCAAACTTTGGGGCTCTACAGGCAAACCCTAGAGTTAACTTAGGGGGCTAAAACTTCACACACTATCTGTTGGGACCAAAAGGAATGGGAAAAGCCCTGGGGAGCGAGGTTTTTCGAAAAAAGGCTTTTTTTGAGACACCCTACTGCTACGTCATCACGAGACCTACAGCGCATGCGCCACTGGCCGTTTTGGCCGTCCAAATATACACTTCGTTAATAGTATCTGTAAAATAACTTTAACTTCCTGTTGTGTCTTAGTGGTAGAGCCCCAATATAGCGGTGGAGCTGTAAAGTATCTTCACATTTTGTCCAATTTAGTGGTAGATCCCCAATTAATTTAGTGGTAGAGTCGCAATTTAGTAGAATGCTCAGGTATCCGCAAATTAGTAGAATGGGCAGGTATCCGCAATTTAGTAGAATGGGCAGGAGCCCCAAAGTACCTGTCCAGACATAACCGCAAAGTATCTGCACGCCTTCTGTTAATTACTAATTAATCTTCTTAATTAGCCTCCCCTCTACTCGGGGAGCCGCAAATTACCGGCCCAGACACTCCGCAAAGTATTGGTCCAGACAGAGCCCCAAAGTAGCAGACACTCCGCCAGTGGCGTTCCTAGTACCACAAGCAGTGTCGGCGAAACTGGTTTGCGAGGCCCTAATACCATATTTAATGAATTATTGTAAAATAATTGACATTTTTTGTGATTAATAATGTTATTAATATCTTAATTAATCAATAACTTAAGTAATTTTTATTAAGATTAATTAGCAAATAGCAATTTTACCCACAAATATCGTAAAATTTAACTATTAATTACAGAAATAAATACTTAAACTGATAATTGCTTTTTTACTTTTAATTACTTTAAATGTAAATTTTTGAAATTTACGAGTGAGTCCATGGCCTACGTTAGTACGATTGGATAAATTTGTGTGCGGTTTATCCTGAAAGTGTCCAATATTTATTTTGATAAACTTTTGCTTTTAATAAGAAATATCAACTATAAAATTAAATGAAAATTTTAAATGCGACAAATGAAGAAAATCATTAGTGTAATACAGGCACGGATTATAGCAATTTTTAAAGGGGGGCGGTCAAGATTCCCCTAACTTCCGTAGATTTAATTTCAAATAAAATTAACTCCCTCACTTCCTAGTCTCTTTTTCAATGAATTTAAAGTGGCGGATCCAGGATATGTTTTTTTGGGGGGGAGGCTAGGAATGTTCAAAATCCATTTGAATCTTCTAGTCTTAATGTATAACAGGTTGTGAATCATGCTCGAAGTACTAAAAAGGGGGGTCTGGGGGTCCTCCCCCAGAAAAATTTTGGAAATTTAAGTCTATAAAGCATGTTTTTAACCCGTTTTGGGTACACCTATAATCCGAATTTTGGACATTGGATTTTTTGGAAGGATTTTTCATTTTGACGATCCTGGTAGTAAAAATAGTAGAGTTCCAAGTATAGAAGTGGAGTCCTCTCCCCAAAAATATTTGGAACATTTAAGGAAAAAACCCAGTTTTTCAACTCGGTTTTGGTACGCCTCATCCGAATTTCGGATATACATTTTATGGTAAAATTGTTGCATTTTGTTGAACTTAATGTGAAGTATTGTTATAAAGAATAGTTACAAGTACCGGTGGGGGTCTGGGGGTCCTTCCCCAGAAAATTTTTGAAAATTTGACCCTGAAATAACAGGTTTTTAACTTATTTTATAGTTTCATTGCTTGTTAATCGGAACTTTCTTCATGCTCTGATTTTCGTAACCACACACAAAATAATCATATCTCACCTCTATAATCCGTGCCTGCTCTAATAAAAAAAACAGCGACCAAATCGGTCCATTAGAACATACGAAAGTGCGGTTTCAAAGATTTAACATTTATAGCCGACGAATTGATAATCTCTTTTTTGAAGTCTGTAAAAAGGCCTCGCGCTAGAGCTCCAAGAAAAGCTTCGCTCCTGGGCTCCACAAAAGGCCTCGCGCACGGGCTCCAGAAACATGAAGACATGAAAAACGTAATTGAACAGACATTATATCTTTGTTGTTAAAAACATGGAATCAAATATAGTTTTAATTCTTGCGAGGCCCTTAAAGTGCGAGGCCGTCGGCGGGGGCCGACGTCGCCGACGCCTAGTTACGCCTCAGCACTCCGCAATCAGTAGAATGGGAAGGGAGCCGCAATCGAGCCGCAGAGCCGCAATGTGGCAGAACCGGCAAATTCTATCTACTTATCTAGTTTTGCGTTTTGGCATTATAAAAAAAAGTTACATTATAATACTACCTTAAATAACGTAGGGCCATATTCAGATCTTCGCCGACGGCGAAAAAGTTCAGCTAAATAGTTGAGACGATTTCGAAATATCTATTTCGCCTTGAACTTTTTCACCGTATTGGGCCCTACTACGCACTGCGACGAAAGATTTCACCAAAAATAATTCGTCACGACGAATCTGGAGATTCGTCCAGTTCAATTCCGCCAAAAAATTTAGGACAACCACGCATTGTGCGAAATTATGTGGCGGAATGAAATAGAGGCATTTTGGGTTGGAGATTAAATGACGCAGTTTTTGTGAAATCTCTTAACCAATCGCAGCGATTTCGGCCTCCTAGTGACTGGTTTTCTGTTTCCCGCCGTCTTTTTTGTTTCACTTTTTCTTTTTTGTTTTTAGTTTTGAAAATTATTAAAATTTTTTTAAAAATGCGCGCTAAGACTTCGGTGGGCGTCTGAGAGTTATTTACAATTACAAAGCAAGCAGGATATTTAAATTTCGGAGAGAGGGAATTTGGAGTAATTTCAGAGGTTATTAATGGGTAAAAAAATTAACATTTTCGATTCTTGGGGAGGATGTAGATCTCGAAATAGTCAGTTTTCTAATAACTGCAAAAAATGGACTTCGTCTGCTTTTTCGTGAAGATGCTTAATGAAAATAGCCATTTTGTTCCTTAGACTCTGTAGTTTTCGAATCGCGATGTTGGACATTTCGGGTCTGCTATTGGGGATGGTGAAAGGCGCAGAAGAGGAAAATCAACGGATTTCTATTTTGTGTTTATTTGGAGTAATTAATTGTTCTTTTTATTTTTTTTAATTTGCTCAAATGCTGCATAATACAAGAGAGGTGAGGGAGGACTGATAGAACTTAGAGTGATGAAAGGATCCATTCACTTGGCGAAGGGGTGGAAGAATGAAGTCGAATGTGAAAATTTGATTGATTATTTTCTTTGAGGTTCATGTTTAAAGTCGTAAATTAACATAATAAAAGGATCATTCTTTTCCTTATTCTCAGGCGAAAAGGAATTGCGATAGTAATCTGGCAGGTCTCACTAGTCACTAAGGAGAGAGGCAAGAAAAAAAGCACGAAAATCAGCAATTTATAAACACAAAAATAATTTGTTTTATGCACCGACTGTGGTTGAATGTTTTGTTTATTGACAGCAAAGATGGGGAAAGTGCAAAAACCCATTTTCGAACGGTTCTTATACTTCAAATAAGGCCGAAAAAGTGTAGAAAAAAATAAAGAGAAATTCTTAACTTTTAAGTTCTAACTTATTTTTCCTCCTGTGGGAGCACACATTTCAGGCTAATTTTCCCTTTATACACTTAACAATACGAAACTCCATGGTAGGTTTCTGGAGCCTGTGATCAGGGAGAGTGAGAGGGGCAGAAAAAATATTCAAGTTTTATTATACTGTTTGTGGAAGCAGAAATTCTAAACTTTCTGCCTTTAGTATAGAGTCAAACGGGGGCAAATATAGGAGATCGATGCCAAAAATTTAGTTTTTTTTATTACTTATCTAATTTCAAATTATCACCTTTTACTAATAACATGTTTATAATTTGAACAGATCTCCGAATGTAGTTTGCTACCTTAAGCAAAGCTCTCGTCTTTCTAAATTTCTTTGATATGTGAATGTCACAGAACAAACTAATGTTTAAAATATGCTAACTTAATTGAAATGATCAATTTGATAGATATGTTTTGTCAAATCATTGGATCAAGTTAGCACATATTTAAACATTATTTATAAATAACCAGTACCTAGAACATAAAATATTATTCAATCAAGAATAAATATTTTTTAAAAAAAAATCTATAATACAATTCTTTATTGAAAGGTTGTTTCCTATTACTGTGAGCAATTTCTTTTACTCTAAGGACAAACACCATAAATAAAATTCTATTTTCAAATTTTAAGTTTTTCTACATAAATTAAAAAAGTACCATCCATAAAACATCTTTAACATAAATTTTTTTTTCAAAAAGATTAAAAATTCAAAAAAGGAAAAAAAAATTTTTCTTAGGTGAAAAGATAGGAAGAAACACAGGAAAATTTTACTTACCTAATATTTATTTCCACACAAATCCAAATAGTAAAACAAAAACAGTTTATTGAACAGTATTTACACAAATTAAGACAAATTTTACAAACAGTATTTCTAGTATCCCAAGAATCAGTAGAAGGGATGTATACAAAAATATAAGACAAATTAAAAAAAAAATAAAATAACACAACTGAGGTTCCCAGTTACAATATTACAAAATTTGAATAAGAAAAATCAGCCACATTAAACAAGTTTTAGTGATATCTAGGTATAATTAACAAAAATGATACATTTTTCCTTTTAAAAAATTATCATCAATAATTTTCAATGACTTAGACAAGTTGAAATATATACCTTGAATTCCTTGAGGAATTTTGTCAACATTATGATATTCCACAATAGGATTAAACATAGAAGAAAATTTTTAGAAATGTTTACACAGATTATTGTTGAATTTATTACCTGACTCAAAGACATTTTTGCTTCACAACACACAAATTAAAATATAATGAATATATAAAAATTAGTTTTAAAATAGTAATACAAAAAGCATTGCAATTTTGACAGTGCAGAGGAATCATAATAAAACCATTGTTGATAGCTTTGAATGCAACCAACACGGATACAAAAGCCCCTGAAAATTGAAGAATTTATTTTTAAAAAAAATTAAGTAGGTATTTTATAGAGATTGCAGGCATCTCAAAAACCATGCTTTTGAACAGGTTTAGTTAAAAAAAAGATATATTTCAATTTTATATTTTCAAATTGATTTATATTTTATTACTCGAGAAAGGTAATTTGAACTTACTCAAATATTTAAAAACTTCAAAAAAAGTTCATCATGGCTTCATTTAAAATATAATCAATAAACTGAAGGAAATACAATAAGTGAATGGGATAAAGACTCGATTTAAAAGTCAACAGTAATTACAAGATAGGCGTAGTTCTAATATAATAATTAATACATAACTCAACATTAATTAATATTTTCACAAATAAAGTTAGTAATAATGAACCATTAAAAGGTAAGAATAGCATTGAAACGTTACTTTCAAATAATTGGCTATTGGAAAGTTCTTTTTAAAAAATTAATAAAGTTCGCATACTAATAAGAAATAAATTTAAGAAACAAAAAACATTTGTAACATTAAATAATAAAGTTATCATGAAATAGTATTACCAGACGATATTTAATCAAAAAATAAGCACCATGTGTATGCATTTTCAGTTCTAGATCACTTCCATTCCATTTCAAAGGAAGATTTCTTATGTTTACTTTTTTTCATTTGATATTGGGCAAATTTTAATAAATAGCAATATATTTTAATAATTCGCTTTTTTCAGTTTAAGAACAAAGATTCTAAATACTATACTGCCAATTGTTTTTGAAAACAAAAATCTATTTTAAAATTATTAAAAAATCAGTTCCCACTTACAATAATATCCTTTAAACAACAAAAATCTTTATTCTGGAAGCTTCTATAAATAAATATTAGTATTCATCATAACTGGACGCTAATGTTTATATAATTCAACTATCAACAGTAACTAAAAGAAAAAAGACAATATTATAAAAACAACACGAAAAAAAAGAGACTAAAATTCTGATAATTCAAATTAAAGCAAAAATATTTAACGAAAGAGCAATTCTTTATCGATGAAAGAATCGAACGTCGATCTCAATATTCTGCAACAGAAGCATTTTTATATTAAAACAAAATGGCTTTTAGCAAATTAATAAAACAATGTTAAATATGTGACTGACTTGAAAAGGATGCATTATCTTCTTTTATTATCATTAAATATCGATAATGATCCTACATAATATAATTTAAAAACTAGTATTTCCTTTACTAATTTCAATAAAATTAAGTTTTATCAGGATTTATTATTCTTATAAGAAGTTGCATTCGTAATTTTGTTGATGTTTACAAAAGCATTATGTAATCGATATAGGGCATTAAATATCGACAATGATCAATGATAGTACTTAATATAATTTTAAAACTATTTCCTTTATTAATACCAATAAAATTAAGTTTCAGCAAAGTAAAAGAACGAGACTTACCTTTGTTTCTATGGATTATTGTTCTCACTTGGAATGCAGCAAGGGCCAAATGTTGTGATAAAATTAAATGGCGGAATTGATTTCACCGCCGAATTAGGTGGTGAAATGATTTCTCCCAAAAAAGTCAAAAAAGACGAATCATTCGTCGCGACGAATGAAAAGTCGAAGTGCGTGGTAGTGTTTTTAAAGATTCCGCCAAAATGATCACGTGACCAGCTTCATTCGTCGTGACGAATGATTCGTCGCAGTGCGTAGTAGGGCCCATCTTCTTCCGAAAGGACGCGGAAATCTCGGAGATTCAGCTCATTGGTTAGTTGTGTTGTTGACGTGAAACGCTTAGCGACCAATAAAATCCCTCTCTAAAAAGGCGGGAAAACATCACTGATGCATTCACATGCTTCCAAAAGTGTAAACAAACTCAATCTGCACTGCAAGTCGCTTGTTTGTGTTGTTTGAGTGAACTAGAAACCAAGCTGAAGCTTTTAGCTGAGCGCACATATTAAAGAGTTGATAAAAACAATAAAAGAAAAAGAAAATATTTCATCTTTTCTTATTTCTACAAGCTTTGCACCTTTTAAAGGAGCATAACCAAGTAATTCTTGTAACTCATAACAGTAATGCTTCATTTCCCAAATTTAATTCCAAGTATGTTTTGGAAATTCATTCTTGCATGATTTTGAAAGAATGGTTATGAAAAAGAGAGATAATAGCTGGGGTAGAAAACAAAAATTCAATAGAAAAAAGTTATTTCATAAAGTATGATTACATGGAAATATCTTTTCATCAAAGGAATTAATTACTCATTAAATTCAATATAATACAAGATGTTAGGAAGTAGGAACTATAATTCATAATTCTGGTTGATAAGAGTTTAGTATAATACTCACCTTATTGGTACAGTAAACTAATCCTTAATTATCATTTCCCAATTTTAGCTGCAATTTTTAAATCTATAAACTGAAACTTTGCAAGCTTATAAAACAAAATAAATAAGTACTTATACTATTTTCATTTCTACACAATATTTGAAAGTTCCCTTTTTTATTTTTACGATAGATTCAATAATAGTTTAGGAATTTTGTATTAAATATTCTTCAACTTATTATATTTTAAACTGCATACTTAATTTGTTGTAGAATTTTCCGCTCAATGGAGCATAAATTATTTTTTTACAGTTAAATGTGAACTATTGCAGTTATACTCTGTATTAAATTGAAATTTATTAGTACAACATGTAAGAAAGAATGAGGCAGATTTTACAAACAAATTTTTATTACTCCAGTTAGACTAAAGTGTAACTTGTGATAATTTCAAAGTATATTATATGAACTAAATCTTAAAAATATAAAAACTCCTCTAATCACAAAAAATATTATTTATTATCAACAAAAAAAGTAAGCACTACACCAATTTGTTCCAACATTTATACAACTCTTTTCTCAATAATGATTCTGTTTGGTTAATTGAGTATGGATTGTCACTGTTCACAGGAGGAAATTTTTTTTCATAAATTATCAAATACAATAACTATACCTCAAAACAATTTAAATGAATAATTGATTAATTTCCATTACTATTTATCAAATATTTTTTAAAAGATAACTTTCAGTTTATATAGAAGTTTCATCCTTTTAAACTTTTATAATTTTCCCTTTTCAATACTTCTTTCTGGATTCACAGAAAACAGCATTTTAGTTGAACTGGAAAAAAATTATATTTGCATGTAAACATAAAATGAAAATATTACTTACTTACAAGAAAAAACTATTTAACAGCATAATTGATTGTTATTTAATTATATTGAAATGTTTATATTCGCATTCAATGATTTTTATCTTGGTGTAATCTTCTTAATTTAATTAATACTATCCTAAAATTAAAAAACACTTTTTTGCTGAAGGAAGCTAGTTTAATGGAAAGCGATAGAATAAGAATTCTTTAAATATGTGATAGTGATATTCCAATGCAAAAAAAATGCTATAAGCTGTACATAAAAAAAAATCAAGAATTACAAGTAATAACTAATGTATTCTGTGCAAAAATGATATCTTTCATGAATTTAAAACACAAACTATTTCTTATATTATTACAACTGAAATAAACATTTAAATATATCTATTTTAAAGCTTTCCATTTATAACTTTCTCTGAATAAAAAAAAGTACTGAACACATCCACCTTCTTAATTCAAATCTTGAATTGGACTTCCGAGTCTATTCAGAATTCTTAATCTTAAAATATAACAATTCAAAAAGAAATTTGCCACGTCGATTTTTGTAGCATTAAAAACATTATAAATTATTCCATTTTATACTAAATGAACATTTTTATCCTATTAAGATTAGTAATAGTTGAAGCTATGCTTCTAATATTTCATACCAAAACAAACTTAGCGATATTTAACGGAACATAACCTAATTGATCCGAAATATTGAATACACAAACATTTACCAATTCTGAAAGATTCCATAATGAGAAAATTAAATAAAAAAACGGTTAAACTTTACAAGCCGGGGCCCCGATATTTGGCGCCAAGAAAATCTCGCCAAGTGCGCCAAACAGGTTTAGGGATTCGGATTCTCCGGTGGGTGTAGCCAAGACGCTCTACTTACCTTTGACATCACAAGCATCACCTTTGCCTGTTAATAATATTAATTAAACGATGATAATATTATTATTTACCGCTGTAATAATAATTTTTGATGGCTATCGTTAATAAAATCAAACTTTAAAAAGTAAAAATTTGAAATAAGCGTTAAGAAACAAAATAAAATTCAACAAATTGGCGGAACAACAAACACAAACGTGATGCCAGCTGCATAAAATGAAATAATGCACATACTACCAGAAGAAAACTAGAACTTAGTGATTTTAGTGGATTGTTATTGCTATAATGGAATGCTTGATTATCATGAATTTAAATTTTTATAGTTAATGAAAGAATTTAATCGAATAAATTATTTACTGTTGCAAGTAGTTAAAAATTTCTTAGTTTTTTTGGTTTGAAATATTTTTAGATTTTTATTTTACTAGTGATTTTTTTAAATTTTCTAGATAAACGTAATATTATGAGATAAAAATCCTCCATGACATTAACTATTTATTTGCAAACTAAACGAACATCAAAGTTAATCCAAGGACTAAAAAACTGAATGAAAATACAAGAAATCTGTACAAAAGGGACAAAATTTTGATTCTTAACAAAAGATTTTTGAGTTTCAAGAACAGTGGTATCAGCCTTGAAGAGATACATAACGGGAGAAGTCAAGAAAGTAAGTTTTTATGTTTCATATATAGACTGAAAACATGGCGAATTCAACGATTTTCTTCGTAGGGTTACCATAAATTTCCTTGGCGATATTGGGGTTGCCATATTGGGAATTTTATCGCCAAGTTGGCGAAAAGGGCCCCGGCTTGTAAAGTTTAACCAAAAAAACTACTTACATACCTTAAATTTTTCTTTGCTATCGGGAGTAATCTGAAGCAGGGCAAGGAGTGTTGGTTTGGCATGGTCGACTCTTATCTCAGCTGTGCCATTTTTCTTCTGTGCTCTCTCATTCTTGTTAAATTTATCCAATATTTTAATACATCAATCCAGACATTAATGACTCTACATCTTACTAATCAAAGCATGCAAATTTCCCTAAAGATGGACGCCCGATTTTTGTTACGAAGTACAACCAAATGAAGAATGTAAACAAACTGTTTCCAAGGTTTCAGCGCAGTTTCAGCCAATGAGAGAAGAGAAAGTCGGTAATTTCGCCGTCGGCGATTTCGAAAAAGTTAGTCGAGAAAAAGTCAATCTAAATACCGTTTCAACTATTTAGCTCAACTTTTTCGCCGTCGGCGAAGATCTGAATATGGCCCATAACTTGCAAAAGGATATAAAAATAATTATTATTGTAATAAATAAATGCAAAAGTTAAAAATTTCTGAAAGCGAGTTTATATTTTATTGTAAATATAGTAATGATTAGGTTGCCACAACGACAAAGATAAATATAAAAATATGAATTAATTATTTAAAAATAAAAGATAAATTAATTATACATTAGTTTGAAATATAATTAAAATTGTTTGAACAGCAAAAAAATAAGTATTGTTAAAAAGAATCCAATATATATTCTTTAAATTAGTGTGATAAATAGAAAGATGATTATTTAATGTATTTGAATGTTAAAAAACCAGTGAAATATATTTTCAATTGTTTTAAAATTCATAGTTTCTTGCTTTGTAACTGCGTATCCGAAATCTAAAAAAATTTAAATATTTTAAAATTGAGAATTTTTTTGAAAAATCGAAGGGCCTACTCGGAAATCCGGAAAAAATTACGACCGTCTCGCCGGTGTAAGCAGCATATCCAAATGCGCATGCGTGGCTGTTTCTCTCCTTTTGCAACCCTATTAGCGATGCGTTTCAGGCACATATTTGGCGACCGGATAAACCATTCGGCGGACTATTGGAGGGTGGAAAGAACAGATTTATTTGAACAAATTATTTTAAGAAAAATTGCTTATTTTAAGTAATTTAAATAATGGGGGGACATCTTCCCCTCTGGTAGATTGAACTGTAAGCAAATATAATTAATTTATAACGACATCAGTTCCTAACCTAAGATACGATTACCAAGAAATGTATATTTTATGTACTCCTTAGTTAATTCATTATGTTGACAGTCATACTTTTAAGAACAGGTACCATTCCCGAAATCTAAAATTTATGTTTAGACTATAAAAAAGTAAACAGAACTTTTTAAGACAATTAGTGAGTGACTTTATAACAAGTCAAGTACACAAGGCGGAAAATATGTGACCGGAATTCAATCCAATTCAAAATAAAATGTCACCAAATGTGGTTTTGATTAATATTCAGACTTGTTAATCTATTAATAAAAAATTGCTGATGAAACATAACTAAATTGAACGGCAAACTTAAAAATTACTGTCGTTTAAAATACTCCAGATTTGTTTTCATGATAATGAAAATTTTATCTAGTACCAACCATAGAGGTATAAGAATAATAGAGACGGCATGGACGGCAACCCTGTGTTCCAAAGATCAATGCTAGGCAAAAAGAATTCTTTAACATTGGAGCTCCCATAGACGCGTCGATTTCGAAGGTGAAAAATCGTAATAACTCATAGAAAAATGATCGGAAAAAGAAAAAAAACACCTGTTTATGATGTAGAAGGAAAAGACTAATTATTCTGAGTTTAAAAATTTAAAATATCTCCGAAACATTTTTATGAATGGGATTTTAAAAAACTTCGCGCCGAGTTCGTTCGACTTTCACGAGCTATATTCGATTAAATTTGACAGAATTTCAGTTAAATTACTTCTAGTATTATAAAATGAAGATTTGTGATTAGATTGGATGTGTTTTTGAGTCATTCAAATCAATATTTCTGGTTGAAAATTGTTTTTTACGAAGTTAAGTCCTGAAATGAGCTTTGGTGGCCGTTGGCGATCGAGCTTGGCGCTTATTTTGTGTTGGTGCGGGTTTAATTTTAGCGCGTTATTATTTTTTATTTTGCCTCCTTCTCAAGAATTCAAGAAAATAATTTCCAATAATTATTAAGGAATAATATAAATGCATATTCCAATTATTGAGATGCAGTTTCTAAATAATTGTGATTTTTTAAAGTTTCTGTGGATTTTTTTTGCCATATTGTAAAGACTATTTTTAGATTGCTGCTACATTAATGCTAAATGTATCAAAATAAGTTACCAATATTTACATTTATGTAATTTTTGTAACAATATTGTTAATATTATTATGGATATTTGTACAAGATTTGGGTACTTTTAGAATTTTAATACCTCAATAAAATAATGTAATAATAATTAATGTCTCCATCACTGGGGCTGTTTAAAAAAATTTCTTTTTGATATCCTTGAAATTTCATAACACAAAACCTAATCAGTAGAATGTAATCTTATTAATTTAATTTACTAGTTCAAAAGCCATCAAATGTTTAATTCGAAAATATTTTTTCAGTTGCGAGTTTGCCATTAAAAAAACTGTAATCAGCAGATTGGTTGGTTGGGGTTTTATGGCATAAGACCCCCCTATTTTCAGAAAAATATTATTTTGAAGCCACATACTCTTATGAATGAAGATTACCGTCACTCTTTTTCCTATTAGTTTTTGGGTATTTAAATTTTGAAGTTTCAAGCTTTTCGGTGCCTTTTCGGTTTTTGCAACATTGTTTGCTAAGATCGCGAAGTGATAAGTAGAGGGGGTTAACGAGCTTTAATGAGAAAGGGGAAGAGTCTCCAAGTTAAATAAAGTAAAAAGTAGACCATCAAATTTCAAAGTGATAATTCACTTCACATATCCATAAACTTCTTCCCTGTATGTTTTCGGATGTAATTCGCTATTCAAATTAACCAATTTATGCACTTCTATATAAAAGCAAAATTAATTAACTATTTTTTAAATCTTTCTAACCACTTAAAGTAACAGTTTACTTTAATTTTTGTATTCATCAATTTATTGCGTGTGCTTTATCGTTGTGAATTAGAAAAGGATATAGAGTAGTGTTAATTTCATTTATGTTTCAGATAACAGATACTGGAATTAAAATTACTTAAATAAAATGTAACCTTTAAAAACAGAAGCTATCACTAATTTATATTTTAACTGTAAAAAATACGATAGCATTGATACAAAAATACGAAACTTATAAGGCAACAAAAAAATATATATTCTGTTCTGAGCGCCGCGCCGTGCCAAACAGCGCGATAACTTCGCCAAATAGCGTGAAATCTCGTAACTCTTAACTTTGACATGCTAGGCAGTCATGGGATCGCTCGCTTCCGTTGAAATCGGACCCGATTCCTCCTCTATTCTTCTTTCCTAACTCTATGGTACCAACCCCTTATAAAGATATATTTAAAAAGCATTTTGATTATTTATCTGTTATTCTATTTAATAAATTGCCGTATGAAACTCAAATAGAACCAAACTTCAGACGTTTTAAAAAACTTTGTACTTTATTTATTTTAAATCAAAATAGTATAGAAGACCTATTAAATTTTGTCAGGTGATAACTTGCATCTGAATTATAAAATATCAGAAAAGAAAACATGTAGCCAGTCCCACCAACCCCCTTTTTTTTAGTTTTAAATATGATTTTTTGTTTTAAAGTTGTAAAAATGAGATGGTCCAGAATGACATATTTTTTGTTTGTATTTTATATGTTCATAAATTTATTTTATTTCATTTTATTTTTCTAAGTTCAATAACATTAGGAAATCCACAACCCAATGGAAGAGCCTTGCTGGCTCCTTTGGGATATAAAAAAAATAGTTCAGTGTCTTTTTCTTTGTCATTTTCTTTCCTGTTGTGTACTGTCGTTTGTGTGTTGTTGAATAAATTTGAATTTGAAAACGTTTCATTCAATGTTTCCTAAGCTAAGCGCAGCGCAACGAGCATGTTAACAAAACAAACAGCAGTGTAAAACCTGTTTTAAGCGATAAGACGCCAAATGATGGCACTCCCTACCTGCGTATCATTCACATAGCAATAAAGTGAAAGTCCACACGCATGCGCATTTCGCATGCTGCTTACACCGGCGAGACGCTCGTAAAAATTCGGACATTTTGATACCATATAGGTGTCATTTGGTTCAGTAATTAAAAAGCCTTTCTCTGGAAACCGTTCACCAAAAACTTTTTTTTAGAATAGAGAGATAATTATTAATTATAATTATAATTTTTGTGTGTTTTTTTGAATTATAATTATTAATTATAATTGTGGTTTGAGAACGAAGCTACATGATTTTTACAGTTCTGTATCCTCTGAGGACTATGACATTATTTGTGTTACCGAGTCTTGGCTTTGCAGTGAAATTGACTCTGGTGAATTATTTGATGATAGATATATAGTTTATCGGAGAGATCGTGATCCAACTACAAGCGGTTGTGAACGCGGGGGTGGTGTGTTAATTGCTGTCAAGAAATGTTTTCCTTCCTCTCATATCCTACGCGTTAATTTGGATTTGGAATGTTTATTTGTTAGAATTAGTTTAAAGTGTGGACGGAATTTACTTCTTTGTGTTATTTACATACCGCCTCAGGCAAATGTTGATACCTATATTAAATTTTTTGATTACTTTGAAAATTTCCTTACTGATCAAAATATTTTCATCTGTGGTGATTTTAATCTACCTCTCAAAAAGGATTCCCTAAACGGTGGTTGTCTTGGACACTCTTTAATTGAGCTATCTAATTTTATGAATTTGTACAACTTGACTCAGGTTAATAATGTTTTAAATTTTAATGATAAATATTTAGACTTGTTTTTAACTAATATCAATATGTGCGATCTAATAGTTGAGCGTAATGACAGACCTATGGTTTCTGAGGATCCTCATCACCCTGCTCTTTCTGTTTTTATTAATTACAAACCTGTTCGCATGGGCGATGCCGATTCCAAGGTCTTTGGATTTGATTACAAAAAGACGAATTTCCTGTATATGTGGTTTTTATTGGGTTCTGTTGATTGGAATTTTCTTAATACTTTCTCGGATATAAATATTGCGATTGATAAATTTTATGATGTCCTTTTTGATATTTTTAGCAAAACAATTCCAGTCAGGGTATCTAATAACAAATACCCTTTTTGGTACTCATCCGAGACCAGATGTTTATTAAAAAAGAAAGTTCGTGCTCGTAAAAATCTAAGAAAAAATAATAATTCTGATACTGTTAATGAATTTAAATCTCTGAGGTCTGCCCTGAAAACGAGTATAAAAAATGATTATCTTAATTATGTATCTTCTCTTGAAAATAACTTAATTTTAGCTCCTAATAAATTTTGGTCATACTTTAAAAATAAAAGCACTGACTCGGTAAAGGCATCTTATAATGGTAGGGAATCCGAAGACCATCTTGAAATCTCAAATATGTTTGCTCAATATTTTAGTTCTGTGTATAAGGGTAGTTCTGAATTTTTTGGACCGATTACTTCTGATCATAGCTTTAATCCTTGTTTTTCTGATATGGTAAGAATTGGTAGAATTTCTCATGATGATGTTTTGTCTGCTATAAAAGAATTGAAATCAACTTTAACTATTGGTGTAGATAATGTGCCCTCTTTTATCATCAAAGGCTGTTCTGACTTTTTTATTTATCCTCTTTTAATTTTATTTAATTTATCACTTAAAACGAATTGTTTTCCTTATGTTTGGAAACAAACTAAAATAATACCTATTCATAAAAAGGGTAACCTTATTGATTGTAAAAATTACAGGCCTATTGCCATCTTGAGTCCTTTTTCAAAGATTTTTGAAAGTATTGTGTATAAAAAAATTTTTGGTCAAGTTAGTTATCTAATCTCTCCCTTTCAACATGGTTTTATGCCTAAACGATCTACTTCAACTAATCTACTTTGTTTGCACAGTAAAATTATTTCTGCTTTTGAAAGCGGGACTCAACTTGACGTTATATACACGGATTTTTCTAAGGCCTTTGACTCAATAGATTTTGGTATTTTATTGAGTAAATTAAATAATTATGGTGTCCATGAAAATTTTATTGAATGGCTATTTTCCTATTTAAACGATCGTTCTTTATATGTTTACTTTAAAAATGCCATTTCCGGTAGGTTCACAAATACTTCTGGTGTTCCCCAAGGTTCTAACCTTGGACCCTTACTCTTCATTTTATTTATTAATGATCTCTGTAATGTATTTGAAAACTCTGAATATTTATTTTTTGCTGATGATTTAAAAATTATGAAACCTGTAAAAACTACTCTTGATGCCTTAAATTTACAACTTGATCTAAATAATCTACAACAATGGTGTGCTATTAATGGCTTAGATCTCAATATAGCTAAATGCTCGGTTATTTCTTATGCTCGCTTATCCAATCCTCTTATGTATATGTATCAGAAGATAAATAATTCAAATCTAAATCGTGTAAATACTATTACAGATCTGGGTGTCATTTTTCAATCTAATCTTGATTTTTCTTCTCATATAGACAGTATGGTTTCTAAAGCATATAGAAAACTTGGATACTTAAAACGCAAAACAATTAATTTTTCTAATGAACGAACTTTAATAATTCTTTATTATTCATTGATACGCTCAACCCTAGAATATTGCAATATAATATGGAATCCCCATTACAATAACAAAATGATTTATATTGAAAGAGTGCAAAATAATTTCCTTCGTTATCTTTTTTATAAAAAAAATAGTTATTACCCTCCTGATATTTCTTCTTCTAGTCTTGCTAAGTCCTTTAATATTCCATCCTTGAGATCTCGTAGGGATCTGTCTTGTTTATTATTCTTTTATAAAATTCTTAATAATTTATTTGATTGTCCTGACATTTTGTGTTTAATTCAGTTTTCTGTTAATAATTATAATTTACGCAAAAAATATCTTTTCGCCAGTCCATTTTCTAAATTTAATTATATTGCCAGTTCTCCTATTAATAGATTTTACATGATTTTCAACATGCAATGTAGTGAAATTGATATTTTTTCGGTGTCTTTTAGTGCTTTTAAAAGATTATGTGAAAGTGTTTTATTCAATTAATTTTTCTTGTTTTTTTTTCTCCCTTTCACCACTGTAAATGGATTTATCTGTTGTGTGTGTAAATATTTAAATAATATTAATTTAATTATAATAATTTATTCAAATATTGTCAATAGCAACAATGCTTAGATAAGAGCCGTAAATCACAGAGTATTAGAACAGAGAGTCCGTCGCCATAGGCGCTAATGGAAATCGAAAAGTTGGATGAATGTGGGGCTATTTTGGCGCTGCGATCGCATCAACGTCACGAGAGGCGGGAGGGAAAAGCCTGATTGGTTGAGAAAAACTTTTTCCTTCTCCTTCGAAAATAGAAGATTGAGTGACAGCCAATCACAGGTTTGATTTCTCTGTCAATCATTTAGTTCATCTTGGCGCTCTCATAACCATCCAACTTTTGAATATATCGTTGGCACCACAGAGAACAGAGCTTACAGAGGTTTCATCGCCATAGACCAAGACCCTCTATATAAAGGCCTCCCAACTCGGCCGTGCAACGTCATAACTTTCACTCATCTTTGACGTCACTCCATAGACTTAACATGGCAATTTTCACCCACGTCTGACGTCATCACCCGGAGTTGGATGGCCATGTATATAGAGGGTCTTGCATAGACGCTAATGGTAATTTTTTTAAACCAATCAAACAATTTGCGGACATAGCTCCGCCTCCTACCGCCGCGTCCCTCTTGTCCGCGCCGCGTCCCTCCACCGGGGAAGCTGTCTTCAAATCGGCGGTGGAGGGAAAATCTCCTTTCGCTCTGGGGAAAAGAATCCATGGGCTATGCGTGGCACAGAAAAGGTCCTTATCTCCTCCTGTGTTGGCAACGATCAGTTTGTTTATAATACCGGTGTTTGTTTTCCTTTTGAAATGGCTTTTTTCCCGATATCTCTGGGCTGTCACTTGATTTTTGCAAGTAATAAGTGCTTTTTACTTGCAGGAGAGGTCTTTTTGTATTTTCACAAACAATACACCGTGACCTTCTTATTATTTCCATTTCCATTAATTAATTAAATTTCCATTATTCAGATAATACGTAAAGTTAAAATACGGATGACATGTGTTTAGAAATTTAAAAATTCTTCTGCTCAAGGTTCCAAACGATTTTCAGCCAGAGATAGGTAATTACTCTGTGAAAAAAAGTACTTTTGGAAAATGTTCTATCATCTAGGGAAAATGTTCTAATGATCCAGGGGAAAAGGGAAAAAGGAACATTGCTGATGAAATTCAAATGCAACGCCTGACAGAAGCTCCATATCCAATTAGGAATCGCCTTCGGATTTCGCTTCTTCTGATTGGCTGATAGTGAGAATTAAATTAGTGTCCGCGGATTGACGAAAAGTGCCTTATGAAACCTCTGTAAGCTCTGTTCTCTGTGGTTGGCACTGTCTATTTGGACGGCCTTTTTTCAACTAAACTCTACTCTAATTTCCACGGCCCGGCGTTCCATTGGTTCTATCACTAAGAGCCAAGACTGCTACGTAACCACGAGACCTACAGCGCATGCGCCACGGGCCGTTTGGGCCGTCCAAATAGACACTTCGTAAATGGCTTTGGACCCTCTGTTAGGATTTTTCTCTGTGCCGTAAATGAGCTTTTCCCATTGTGAATGATCTGATTTTAATTTACGAAGTGTATATTTGGACGTCTCGACGCTTAGTGATGGTACTAATGGAACGCCGAGCCGTGGAAATTTGAGTAGAGTTTAGTTGAAAAAAGGCCGTCCAAATATACAGTGCCTTTAATTTATCTAGTTACATCTATTATTTTATTTTTTAAAATTATTTTGAACTATCATCTATCAGTAACAATCGCCAAAAAACAAATTAAATTAGTAGAAATTAGTTATTTTCGTCGGTTTTTAGGCATAGTTTCTCATAGGATTAACATTGACAGACCAACTTTCAGTATGTTGTGACGTCACGACATTTTATGAGCCAACCTTTAGTATAATACTCTATTAACCTTGAGTGGCAGTGCTGTTATAATTTTTAAATTTAAGAAAGAATAGTGGCAACGTTTGTTCTGGTTCGTTGTTTGTTTTGATTGTCGCTTTGAAGTTGGTGGTTCAGCAGCACACATTATCTTCAGATATATATTCAAGACATATTTAGCCAAAATGAGCGACAAAAAGCAAGGACACAGCGACTCGAGATCATCCAAAGTTGGTTTTTCTAGTTATTTCCGAATTTAAGTGGTTTTTTTTAAACAATATTTGCTATATAATGATAATTTTTACAGAAGCTGTTAGGGTGCTAATATTTTATTCTATTTTATCCGATTTTCTTGAGAACATCAATTTTTTTCGAAATCATCCTGTAATAATTTTTCAAATCATGCATATTTTGGGAAACAGATATAGGATGGTTCCTTTTTGGGGATTATTGTGATTGGTGTTGAAAATATCTCGAAAAATTTCTATTATAGTATTTGAATTAACAGATACTTTCATTGCCAGAATAAACTTCCATAGTGATGATAAATTCTATTGTCTTAACAACTAAATTTAATGCTAAAGAATGTTTAGGTTTTGGTCTGAGGCAAAAAAAAAGCTGAAAAAACTTTAACCAAGCATTTGCATTAAAACCTCATTTCTGTTTTACTTGGAGTCCGGTAGGGGAGACCGGGCAGGGATGGGACACCTTCAATAAATCTTATAATTAAAAATAAAATTAGTTTTTGAGTGTTCCACCAGGTAAAGCCACCATGGCTTCATACTTGTTGCTGTTTACTATTTAAGTTGCAAGCTCCTACAAGTTTCTGTATGAAAAAGATGGTTTCATTATAGCTAAAGTACCTAAGTATTACACTTTTCAAAGTGAATTTCAATCTGATTCTTGGTTGCTTTCTTAATGGTTTATATTGTTTTCTAAACAGAATAATGTATTCTTTATGAATAAATAGTTGAATTAAGCCTAAAAGCTACAGTTCTTTTGAAAGAACCTATTTTTTAAAACTGTTGCTACCGGGGTGGGTTGGGACACCATGACTTGGGGGCTGTTCAAATATTACGTGAGCACTTTTTTGATCATTTTTAACCCCCCTCCCCCTTGTCAGCAAAGATAAGCAAACCACAACCCTCCTAGGCTTACCATACGTCCGGGGTTACCCCGGACAGTCCAGGGTTCTTAGAGCTGTCCGGGAAATGTCCTAGGTCACAAAAATGTCCAGGGTTTTATACATTTAAGATTTCCCAGACATTTTTAGGAAACAATCCCAACCAAGCTGTTTATAATTGCCAGGGTTGGCCGGTTTAAACCATTTGGTTTAAACCATGGTTTTTTTACCAAAAAAACCACTTGGTTTTTTTAGAAATTATTAAATATTTTCAGGATTTTTTAAAGAAAGTGTTATTAAGTACATATAATCTTTTGCACAAAATTAAAAGGTCAGATTTATCAAAAAATTGACATTTTAAGGTGATTAAAAATCAGAAATCTTTTAATTTAATGGTTTTAATTATTAAATTCTCTCTAAACTTAACCTTAAATGCTTAAGTTAAACTTATTATATTTTGCAAGAGATAGATCATTTATTAATTTCCTTTAAAATGAAGCATTATTTCAGAGAGTAACTAAACATAATTAATAAATCATCAGTCATAAAAACCAGTTGTTTTTTTTAGTAAATTAATTAAAAACCGTTGATTTCTTTAATGATAAAAACTAAAAACCAGTTGGTTTGTTTATAAACAGATAAAAACCAGTTGGGTTTTTTACTAAATTAATAAAAACCGTTAATTTCCTTAATCAGATTAATTATCTCAATCATTTATCCAATTTCAATTAACATTAGTTGCTTACATTTCCCTTTTATTTATTTAAAAAATGTTATTTTCTCTTTCTAAAGAAAATTTTTTAAGTTTATAAATTAATCCATATAATTAAGGTAATTAATTTGATTATTTTACCATTTAATAATTAATAAAATTAAATTAATTATCTCAATCAATTATCCAATTTCAAATAACATTAGTTGTTAACATTTCACTTTTACTTATTTAAAAATTAAAATTTTCTCTTCCTAAAGAAATTTCGGTACTCACGTATTAACGCAACCAGGCCAAAATTCGCATAAATCGCCAAATTTGGCGACTTTACTTACGGCAACCCGACGTGGCCAAAATTCGCATAAATCGCCAAATTTGGCGCTCCAAGTAACGGCAACCCTACGTGTTACACGTGGCTCTTCGTAAAGAAAATATTATGCTTACTGATTAGATTGAAAGTCATGGGTATTTGGGATCTGCCTGCTACTGATAAAGATGCAGTTCATTTTTTTCAGGGATATGGGATTATACCAAACGAACGTACTTGTAAAAATTCTCATGAAATGAAACTTTATTTTGGAAAGCAAATCTTTTGGAAATGTAACGTTGAAGAGTGCAATCAACACTTCGGTGTGAGAACCGAAATGTTGCATGGCGATAGCGAGGCGGCTCTTAAAAGGATTGTAAACACTGGGTGAGTGGAAAAGTTATTTTCTGACGTTTTTAAGAGTGTTTTATGAGGATAGTAATTTATTTTATTTTATAATGTACTTAACATGCGTTATATAGTCTGGTAATTCAAAACAATGAAGTGTTTAAAATGAAGTGAATTAATGTAATAACGTTCATGTTTGGTATCGTCGGTATCGTAATGTTTGCGTGGCGTAAGCGAATTGTTCGTAAAGGTACAAGGATATTTTAAAGGGTAAATACATTTTAATTTATATTGTGCTGTAAAATTATCCTGTTTTATACAATTGTATCATTGCTTAATTTATCTCATAACCTATAAGATGCCGGTAGTGTATTTTGGATATCCTTTTATTATAGTATTACCTAGTAGCATAGCTCATACCAAATATGTAAAGTTTACGTAACTGCAACTAGAAGTAAACAAAATTTCGCCCTATATGACTAAAATTCGACGAATCTTAAAAATTTGTGCTGCTTGGAATTAGTCGTAGAATTCGGTCAATTGAGTAAATAATACTTTGAAATTATGTTATAACAACCTTAATTTCTTCCCTATTTAAGTTTTAATTAGTTTTGTCTACGTTTTTAACTTTCCGCAGCTTTAAATTTGGCGCGTTTCGCTCTTGGCGACAGAAAAAAACTTGGCGCCAAAAACGCGCCAAGGCGCCAAGTTGGCCAAATTTCGCCAAGTTGGAGCCGACCTGGTTGCGGTAATACGTAAGTACCGAAATTTCAAAAGTTCATAAATTAATCCATATATAATTAAGATAAATAATCTGATTATTTCAACCATTTATCCAAGATAAATTAACACCGATTTTTATTCACAATAGCATTAGATAGTCAAATTGGAATATTTTATAAACAAAAATTATTTTTAAAACAAATTAATTTAATTTTAATTAACTAATTAAATTAATTAATTGAAATATACAAATCATTTATCAATTATAAACAGCCCCTGAAATAAATGTCTCATTTACAGCTCAATTTCAAACATCACTGGTAAAATAACTTATTCTGAAAATAAAATTCTAAAAAAACTTGGTTTAAACCAAAAAAACCTGGTTTTAACCAAAAAAACCAAATAAACCCGGTTTTTTTGGTTTTTTAAAAAAACCCGGTTTTTTGCCAACCCTGATAATTGCGCTTTTTTATGTTTTCCAACCTCTGTTTTACTTCAGAAAACTTACTTTCTGTTAATTTTGTGAAAATTAAGTAAGTAGTTTTTTTTAAATTAAGTAAATCAAACAATTTTTGAAAAATTAATGTTCAAGGAAAATGTAAAATTTGATATTTCTGTTTAAGGTTTATTAATTTGAATAGTTTTTTCTTAGTTTTTAATCTTTGGAAGTTTTATAAAGCACTTACACTGTTGGAACTCTGGGGGTCTGGAACACTGGGGGTCTCGTGTTAGAATGACCACCTAACCGGGACACATGCCTTGCACCCCAGGGCCCCACGGTCACGAAAACGAAGATGGGCATCGTAGGCCTTGGCCCACTAGGGCTGTTGCGCCAATGAGTTTAGTTTAGTTTATTATCCTACTCAGCAGTTCATTCGTTAGTTTTGTTAGTTCATTGTCACTGTAGTACAAATAGATTAATGTAGGTGGCACAGCCTCTGTTTACCACCAAAGATAATCCATGTTTTGTTTTTTGCAATTCAATTTTTTGACTAAAATACGATAGTTTCGGTTTCGAATACATCGAGTTCCAGTTTTGAAATTGATTGTTTTCGAGGGCAGACTTGCTTTTGGCTTCGTGTTTATGTTAAATGACTTTTGTTATTGCTTAATTGCCGAGATTGATTTTGCTTGGTATAATAAGTACAGCTATTGAAAATTTAACCCTTTAAGTTCAATGGGTCCTCGTCAGTAAATTAATTGTAAAGGGGGTCCTCGGCAAAATTTTATCGGGAACCACTGCTTTAGATACCTTTGTTTTGAAACTGTTTAGTATTGCAGTTGAAAACATATTTTTTAGATTAAAGAAGAATTTTAACTATTTTGTATTTTTCACTTAAGTTAGATTTTTGAAAGTAAATTTAGGGTAAAATAACTGATGTTTTTGTAATAAATCTTTAAAATATGTAAAATACTTCCATCTTCATGGTTTTTAATCATATATTTAAAAATTAATCATAAATTTTAATTTTAAAAAAGTGTCCTACCCCGGTCCCGGGTGGGATGGGACAGTTTTGACTTACTTGACTTATCCCTCTTCCACTCCAACTGGAGCATAGGGCCTCTGTCATGAGTCTCCACCTGACTCTATTGACGGCAAGATGTTTTGTCTCCCTCCTTGTCACTCCGATATCCTTTAGTTCCCTCTCAATTGTCCTTCGCCATGTTGTTTTAGGCCTTCCCCTCTTTCGATGGCCCTGGGGGTTCCAGTCAAAGACCTGTCTAACTTTGAATTTTTCAGGTTTGCGAAGTACGTGGCCAATCCATTTCCTTTTCTTAATTTCAGACTTCACTGGTTTCTGTTTCGCTTTTTTTAGAAGATCTTCACCGCCTTTATTGTTGATAATAGAGGCAAGATATGTGACGCTTCTCACTTCTTCTAATTTGTGATTCTCCAAGAAGATGTCATTTGATTGTTTAGGGTTGATTTTCAGAATTTTTGTTTTTCTTTGATTAATATTAAGCCCCATTTTCTTTGCCTCTGTATTCAAGCTATTTGTATTTTCTTGCATATCTTTCAGGGTACTAGTCAGCAGGCATAAATCATCAGCAAAATCGAGGTCGGAGAGAAATTCCGTTAGTGTTCATCTAATACCCTCTTACTTTCTGTCGCTTTCCTCATAATCCAGTCTACAGTGATCAAAAATATAGTTGGGGAGAGGATGCAGCCTTGCCTGACTCCTGAATTTACTTTAAAGGGTTCTGATTGTTGTCCTTTATGAATAACTCGAATGTTGTAGTTTCTGTAGTTATGCTTTTAATGATGTTCACAAAGCACTCTGGTATCCCATAATATGGGACAGTTTTAAACTTACTTTAATTCGTTTATAAATCTTAAGTTTTATTTGCTATCACATTTGTTATATTTTTTAAACATGTTAAAATGCTTCAAGATGTTATTTTGAAAGTTTCAAATTTATACAAGGAAAACTGAATTTTTAAAAAATATTCTTGTAAAAAGTGTCCCATCCCTCCCCGGTCTCCCCTACTTTAGAATAAGCCGGGCACAAATTTCTCCAAACACTGCTTTAATTGATATATATTTTTTGATACTTGCTTATTTTAGGGGATTCAAAAGAACACTTGTGACTGGCTAAATCTAAAGTATACAGAATGGAACAGCTTTAAAAAGAGTTCTCCAGTCACCATGTGTAACCACAGCAACATGATTTAAGTGTTGTCAGCATAGAGATATCTGTTAGAACTTTATCCCACTGTGTGCCGTGCTGCCCATACTGTTAAAACTCCTCCATTATTTGTAGTTATGTTATTATGTCATATGATTTTTCTTAGTGAATTTATATTTGTACAATAGGCTTTTCAGATATTTAAGCTTTTTGCTATTTTTTAAAACAGTGAGTTTTATGTTGCAGAGACACATTCAAGAAAATGGTAGTTCTAGTGAAGATACTGACTATGAACCTTACATTCCTTTAAAAGAAAGGAAAAAGCAAAAGGTATGTTAATAGATAACACTGTTCTACACTGAAAAAATTTCCTTGATGAAAAGAGTCATTTCTTATAGATTTTGGGTCGCTGAATACGAAAATCACCATTAAAATTCTCAATTGACTCAGGATTTTCGGGGAACAGCCCCTCCCCCTTTTCACGTTTTTTAACGACTTTATAACTTTGAACTCGATTTTCAGGGTCAAAAAGCATTGCTTTAATCTTCAAATTGCCCCCCAAGGGACAAGAAATGTTCAAATTAATAAAATATGATAAATTTATAACAAATGGATAGGTTTAAGGGGTAGTTAACCCCCTAAGAATGCAAAAAATTAGCTAAAAATTATAGCGGTTTTTATACGCTATTTTTTCCTCTTATTTTATACGCAATTCACGTTTGAAGGGTCCTAACCCTTCCCCAAGGATCCAAATTTGATGGCAATATGCAGCAATGATTTTTGCTAAAAGCGGTTGAGGTGAGAGCGCCCCCAAAGCACCCACGGAAGGGTTCAATGCCGCACTTAGAGTTTAACTGTGCTGTACAAAAAAAAAATTTGAAGTCACTTACTGAACTTCAGCTGATTCTTGTGTAAAATGATCTGCTGAATTCAAATATGACACCCATTTTCCTCCATCATCCTCAGTTTTTAAGGGGATGCCCCCTAATTGTTATCCACAGCCGTGCATCTATTAACATCTTGAAACATGGAATCCTCACTCCCGAAAACCGGTCAGTTTTTAAAGAACTGAAGAGTTTCTACTTAGGATACACCCAAAATATAAGAAAAACGTCATTTGTAATCTTTTCAAAATCATGGATATTAATTCCTGAACTCGCGAGCGCCTTCGCGATTCTGGAAGTCTTCCGAACTCTTCTGCGGGGACTTCTGGGAGGCTAACACCTCAACCGCTTTTAGTAAAAATTATTGCTGCATATTGTCATCAAATTTGGGTCCTTGGGGAAGGGTTAGGACCCTTCAAACGGGATTTGCGTAAAAAATAAGAGGAAAAATAGCGTATAGAAACCTCTTTAATTTTTAGCTATTTTTTTGTATTTTTAGGGGGTAATTACCCCTTAACCCTATCCATTTGTTATAAATTTATCATATTTTATTAATTTGAACATTACTTGTTAACTGGGGAGCAATTTGAAGAATAAAATAATGCTTTTTGACCCTGAAAATCGAGTTTAAAGTTATAAGGTCGTCGAAAAACGTAAAAAGGGGGAGGGGCTGTTCCCCGAAAATCCTGAGTCAATTGAGAATTTTAATGGTGATTTTCGTATTCAGCGACCCAAAATCTATAAGAATTGACTATTTTCATCAAGGAAAAAATTTTGAAGGTCAAATTTGTAGAACAGTGTAATTATTAGTCCACTGAAAATAGCGAAAAATAGGGCCGAACCTCAAACAAATTGCAATAGAAGGTTTCTCAACGGTTTTCACTTAGAAATGACCTCAATAATAACATACTAAAAATCGGCCAAAATCGGCCGGGGGGAAGTTTAATTTTTTTCAAATTTTTAAAAAATGGCCGAAAAAAAAATTAAAAAAAACCCAAAACAATAATATAGACATGTGATACATGTTTATAGGTTATTTTTGAGTGCTGAAACCGAATATTGCATTTAGTTTGGAAAAAATATTGAAATTTCAATTTTTAAAATTAATTTGAATAATTAGCTATATGAAAAAATTAAAAAACCCCTAAAAACCTAACAAAAACATCCAAAGAGATAAATCCAACGGTTTTCATTTAGAAATGACCTAAATATTAACATACTAAAATTTAAAATTTTTACGAGTTAAAGAAGTTAAATTTTTTTTCAAATTTCCATTTTTTTTTCAAATTTGTGCAAAAAACTTCAGAGGCTTTTGAAAAGGTCATTTTTCGGTGGATATTGTCCACAGATAGTTATATAATGGAAAACCGGTGGAATTGACCCTCAATGAATTAGTTAATTATTTTATTTCAAATTTTGAAATTGGTAAAATATAGTACAAATTTCGAAAGAAGTGAAAAAGGTAATACTTTGACATATTTACATCAGAATTTATTAAATTAACAATAAATTATATTAAGAACACAAAATTAACAAATTAATTAATTTTTTTTAATTTAAAATTTTAAAAATTTAAAATTTTAATATCATAATATAGGCTTGCAATACATGTTTATAGGTCGATTTTTAATCCTATTACATAAAAAAATATTATCATTGCAATAAAAACTGAAATAGACTTAAAAATTTTAAAATTAAAAAAATTCTTAATTATATCAAACTAGTCTCAACAACTGGAACAAATTGCAAAAAACGTTTTTTAAACAGTTTTCATTCAGAAATGGCCTACAACATACTAGAAATCGGACAAAATCGGACAATGGGAAATTTAATTTTTAATTAAAAAAAACTGGCATTCTGGAACAAAAATATTAAATTTTTTCTAGAGGCATGTAATACATGTTTTTAGGTTAATTTTTGATTCTGATGCTGAAAAATTTAATATTTTTGCAGTAAAAATTGAGATCGACATCAAAATTTTAAAATTGAAAAATAAATTCTTAATTATTTAATTAATTTAAATTTATTCTTAATTTTTTTAACTCTTTTCAAATTTTACTCCAAAAATATTAAATTTTTCAGCATCAGAATAAAAAAACTAACCTAAAAACATGTATTACATGCCTCTAGAAAAAATTTAATATTTTTGTTCCAGAATGCCAGTTTTTTTAATTAAAAATTAAATTTCCCATTGTCCGATTTTGTCCGATTTCTAGTATGTTGTTAGTTAGACCATTTCTGAATGAAAACTGTTTAAAAAACGTTTTTTGCAATTTGTTCCAGTTGTTGAGACTAGTTGATATAATTAAGAATTTTTTTAATTTTAAAATTTTTAAGTCTATTTCAGTTTTTATTGCAATGATAATATTTTTTTATGCAATAGGATTAAAAATCAACCTATAAACATGTATTGCAAGCCTATATTATGATATTAAAATTTATTAAAATTTTAAATTTTTAAAATTTTAAATTTAAAAAAAATTAATTAATTTGTTAATTTTGTGTTCTTAATATAATTTATTGTTAATTAAATAAATTCTGATGTAAATATGTCAAAGTATTACCTTTTTCACTTCTTTCGAAATTTGTACTACATTTTACCAATTTCAAAATTTGAAATAAAATAATTAACTAATTCATTGAGGGTCAATTCCACCGGTTTTCCATTATATAACTATCTGTGGACAATATCCACCGAAAAATGACCTTTTCAAAAGCCTCTAAAGTTTTTTGCACAAATTTGAAAAAAAAATGCATTTTTCGCAAAAAAAAATGGAAATTTGAAAAAAAATTTAACTTCTTTAACTCGTAAAAATTTTAAATTTTAGTATGTTAATATTTAGGTCATTTCTAAATGAAAACCGTTGGATTTATCTCTTTGGATGTTTTTGTTAGGTTTTTAGGGGGTTTTTAATTTTTTCATATAGCTAATTATTCAAATTAATTTTAAAAATTGAAATTTCAATATTTTTTCTAAACTAAATGCAATATTCGGTTTCAGCACTCAAAAATAACCTATAAACATGTATCACATGTCTATATTATTGTTTTGGGTTTTTTTTAAATTTTTTTTCGGCCATTTTTTAAAAATTTGAAAAAAATTAAACTTCCCCCCGGCCGATTTTGGCCGATTTTTAGTATGTTATTATTGAGGTCATTTCTAAGTGAAAACCGTTGAGAAACCTTCTATTGCAATTTGTTTGAGGTTCAACTCTATTTTCAGTGGACTATATAATTAATAGTTATTCTTTAATAAATAGGTATTTAACACTCTAAGGTAAAGTATTGCTGCATATACTTTTAATAATAAATAAAAAATGTAAATATCAGAATTTAAAAAAGTTCAATTATTGTTAAATCAAAAAATTATCTGTATCATTTCTTTTGTAGCTGCAAAGATTGGGAAAACTTGGAGCCATTCTACAAGAAAAGAAAGCTGAAAACTTTAAAACTAGTACTGATGGAGAAACAGATGAATTTGATGATGATTTGGGTAGAAAATATAATGTTAGTCTTTTGGATCAACATAATGAACTCAAAAAGAAAGCTGAAGGTACTGTTTTATTTCATTTTCTCTTACTGAAGCTAGAATTACATATCAATATCTCAATAACATGCTTCCTTATTTTACAGCTAGAAAAGAGAGTGCTCTTGAAAAACAACTCAAAGAAGAAGAAAAAATTTTAGAAAGTGTTGCTGAAAAAAGAGGTAATAATTAGTGAAGTTAAAAAGATAAAAATTTCTGTTTAGCTTCCTTAATTGTTTGGTATCAAAGGCTTAGTTAAAAAATTAATAATGTAGGAACGTCAAAACATCTGACTTCCTACTTACCTACTTATCTCGCTTGTAGAATTAAAACTTAACCAGTAAAACAATTAACAATTTAATAACATAATGACAATAACAAGCGTGAGGAGAAAAGATAACAAGAGCAATGTAAATAGACACGACAGCGAGCGAGAGAGAGCGAGAGAATGAATTTTCTCCTTTTGGAGTTGAAGTTCCAGTTCTTATCGTGTCGAGTTGAGTTGTAGCACTACAGTACTCCCCCCCAAGTACCGGAGGTGCTGAACCTCACAGGTAGCGCGTGTTGAAGCGGACTACCCTGCCGGAGCGAGTGGTGATAGGACCCCCAGCACTCGGAGTGGTGGGTGTAGTGCTGCTCGAGGTAGGTGGGGGTGCACTCAGGTTGGTTGGCTGTCCGGGAGTGACGGGTGTGCTGGCACTGCTTGGAGACTGGTGGGTGGTAGGAGGAGGCTTGGAGACTGATGGGGATGAACTTGAGGGTGGGAGGGCGGGTGTTGTGAATGCAGGCTTTAAACGATCTACACTAACCACCGCCTCCCTGCCGTTGATGTTGATTTTAAATGTTTTTTCCCCCCGGGTGATGACCAGATGAGGGCCGGTGTAGAAGGGCTCTAAGGCTTTCCTGTAGCCGTCACTCCGAAGGAAAACATGAGTTGCAGTCTCCAGGCTGGAGTGACGATATGGTGTTTTATTGCTATGCCAGCCGGTAGGAACTGGTGCCAACTGGGCCATCAATGCCCTGAGGTGTTGCAGAAACTCAGAGGGGTCTGATCCGGTTGCGGCTTTTGGGCCAAAGAACTCCCCAGGGAGGTGCAGGGCCGTTCCATACACCAGTTCTGCACAGGTGGCATTCAAATCATCCTTGAGTGCTGACCTGAGGCCAAGAAGGACAGTGGGAAGGGCCTCGACCCAATGAATTGAGGTGTGGCACCGCAAAGCCTGTTTGAGGGAACGATGGAATCTTTCCACCAGGCCGTTTGCGCAAGGGTGATAAGGTGAGGTACGCACCCTGTGAGTGCCTAAAAACTTCATAAGTGAGCCGAAGAGCTGCGACTCAAACTGCCGTCCTTGATCCGTGGTCAGTTTTTCGGGGACGCCGAACCTGGAGACCCACACTTCATAGAACTTTCGTGCCACAGTCTCTGCAGAGATATCAGCCAGGGGGGTAACTTCCGGCCACCGTGTGAACCTATCGATGAAGGTTAGGAGATATGTGAACCCTTGGGATGGTGGAAGAGGGCCCACAATGTCCAGGTGCACATGGTTGAAGCGTTCGGATGGTACGTTGAATCTCTGCAGAGCACTGTTAGTGTGACGATGTGTCTTGGACTTCTGACACTGAGTGCAGGCCTTAGTCCACTCGGTGACGTCCTTCAGCATGCCTGGCCACACAAAGCGATGCTGAAGAAGTTGGCGAGAGGCTTTGATGCCTGGATGAGAAAGGTTGTGCAGTGTCAGGAAGACCCGATAACGGAATCTTGGTGGCACATAGGGTCGGACACGATTATGAGAGGTGTCGCAAAACAACTTGGATCCAGAAGGCAAGTCCATTGTTTGCAGCTGAAGACTATGTCGGTCGTTGAAAGCAACGAGGTCACGCAGCTCCTCATCTAGAGCCTGTTCCTCTGCCACTGCTTCAAAGTCAACAGGAGTTGGCAGAGTTATCTCCTGGATTCTGGACAAGGTATCCGCTGCAATGTTGTTATGGCCTGCCACATGTACGATATGTGTGGAGAATTGTGAGATAAAATCTAGTTGCCGTAATTGGCGAGGAGAGGCGTTGTTTGAGGGGTTTGTGAAGGCAAAGGTGAGAGGTTTATGATCTGTAAGAATCATAAATTGCCTACCCTCTAGAAAATGCCGGAAGTGCTTGATGGCGGCATAGACTGCCAGCAGCTCGCGGTCATAAGTGCTGTACCTCCTCTCGGTAGGCGAGAGCTTCTTGGAGAAAAAAGCGACAGGCTGGGGGCCGCTTTCAGCATGGGAATGGACAACTGCACCGAGGGCCGTGTCAGAGGCATCGACCATCAGCGACAGGGTGGAGGAAGAGGACAAGTATGCCAAGGTGGTGGCAGCAGATAAGTCCTCCTTGCAACGTTGGAAAGCCTCGCTGGTAGCTTCAGTCCACGGTACTGGTCTAAGGTCTTTCTTCTTGGCCCCTTTTAGGAGGTCGTTTAGTGGAGCTTGGGTGCTGGCTGCCCGGGGAATGAAACGGCGGTAAAAGTTTATGAGTGCTAGGAACCTTCTCAACTCTGACAGGGTGGAAGGTTGTGGGTAACTGCAGATGGCAGCAACCTTGTCGGGAAGCGGCTTCACCCCTTGGGGTGTGATCTCGCAACCCAGGAATTTGACAGATGATTTTCCCAGCACACATTTGGCAGCATTCAGCTTCAGTCCATGGGCAGCAAGGCTTTGAAGCACTTGGTTTAGGTGGTGCTGATGCTCTTCCTCGTTGGATGATGCAACCAGGATGTCGTCTAGGTAAGGGATGCAGAAGTCAAGGCCTCTAAGCACCTGATGAATGTGTCGTTGAAAGGTCTGTCCAGCATTTCTTAAGCCGAAAGGCATGGACAAGAACTCGAAAAGGCCGAAGGGTGTTGTGACGGCTGTTTTCTCAACGTCGTCAGGGTGCACCGGGTTCTGGTGGTAGGCTCTTGACAGGTCTAGTGTGGAAAAGATGCACCTGTTACCAAGAAGCTGAGTGACATCCTGGATGTGTGGGAGGGGGTATCTGTCGGGAGTGGTGACTGCATTGAGTCGTCGATAATCACCGCAAGGTCTCCACTCACCACTGGATTTCCGGACCATGTGAAGGGGGCTGGCCCACGGACTCTTGGAAGGACGGATAATTCCCTGTTGTAGCATAAACTGAAACTCCTCGTATGCCACTTTGTAGAGTTCAGGGGAGAGGCGTCTAGGCTTAGAGAACACAGGAGGTCCGGTTGTTTGGATATGATGATGGATAGATGACATTGACGATGAAGTGGTAGTGTCTGAGGGGTTGATGAGGGAAGGATAGGATCCCAGTATTGCAGAAAAGACCGAGCAATCTGACAGGAGTGAAATTTCCGAGTCAGGGCATTGGAGTATCTGTCCGACAGAAGCTAGTTTGGTGACATTGTCAATGAGACACTTATTTTTTACGTCTACAAGCAGGTTGAAGTGATTTAGAAAATCTACCCCAATAATAGGGTGACTGATGTTAGCTATGATAAATTTCCAAGTGAAATTGCGTCTTAGTTTCAGATTAAGGGTTAAAATTTTAGTGCCAAAGGTGGGGATCTTAGTTCCATTAGCTGCAAATAAGTAAAAATCGGTAGGTGTAGCAGAAGTATTGTGGTTGGGTAGAACGGATACGTCGGCACCTGTGTCGATCAGGAATCTCATGCTGGTAGAAGGGTCTTTGAGAAACAACCTGTTGCTGCCGCCACTCTCTGTGGCCGCGAGGGACGGCGCAACTAGTTTCCCTGCTTGAAAGTGCAGCCTGGGAGGCACTTCTTGGCTTGCTGGCCAAATTGCTGGTGGTACCAGCAGTGTCCTGCATCGGTGGTTCTGGGTCTACTCCGAGTACGCTGGCGGAACCGGGGAGGGCTTCTGCTGTAATGGCGTGACCTGGTCTCCAGTCTGTCCAAACGGGCCGATATTTCGGCCAGCATGTTGTGGACAGGTTCGTCTGCGGGGGAAGAGGCTACTTCCTGTATACTGGTCTGGTTTCCTGCAGCCATGATGCCGTCGGCCATTTCGGCCAGTCGCTCCAAATCGTCCTTTGAGATGGCCAGGATCTGGCGGACGTGAACGGGCAGGCGTTGCAGAAAAAGGGATTTTAGCAGGTCGTCAGGGAGGCGCGTACCAGCCCTGATTCTCATCTCCCTCAGTAAGTGGGAAGGGCGTTTGTCACCCAGCTGCATCCCAGAGATGAGTTCTTGCAGTCGCTGTTCGGTGGTGTCTGCGTACTGCGCACAGAGTCGCTTGCGGATGACATCATACGCCGAAGTGGGCGGAGGGGAAGCAACGATGTCCCCGACAATGGATAGTTCCTCCGGCTGAAGAACAGCCACTACATGATGGAACTTCGTCATCTGCTGGGTAATGTGGGCGAGCGCAAACTGCGACTCCATTTGATGAAACCATAGCTCTGGGTTGCCGCGCCAGAATGGAGGTGCTTTCACGGCGACGTGAGCCACTTCCCTCGCCGGAGGTGATGCTGGAGTAGCGCCAGTAGAGCCGTCTCCGTTCGTCATGTTGATGTTGAGTGAGAGGATATCAGCCGAGGGAGAAAAAATGCATCGGCGTCCTTGACCGGCGAAATGCAGGCGCGGCGGAGAGACACGTGGGGAAAGGCTTAGCGGTAAAGTTCAGTCCGGATCGCCACTGTAGGAACGTCAAAACATCTGACTTCCTACTTACCTACTTATCTCGCTTGTAGAATTAAAACTTAACCAGTAAAACAATTAACAATTTAATAACATAATGACAATAACAAGCGTGAGGAGAAAAGATAACAAGAGCAATGTAAATAGACACGACAGCGAGCGAGAGAGAGCGAGAGAATGAATTTTCTCCTTTTGGAGTTGAAGTTCCAGTTCTTATCGTGTCGAGTTGAGTTGTAGCACTACAATAAGGTGAAAGTTTTCTGTATTTTTGACAGATTTCAAATTATAATTTGGCTTCAGCACTAATGTTTTAGTGTTTGGCTATACAGGGTGTTTCAAAAGTCCGTTTCGCGGTTTTTATTTGGAGCCAACATGTCCTAGGGTCCCGTAAGTAAGGTCTACCCCTAGGTAAGTGACCCTGGAGAATTCATTGAGATGACTTATAGCACCCCTAGTGGTGAAATAAAAAAGTTAAAAAATTATTTCAAAACTATTGGAGATAGAGCAAAAACTTCAATGAGTATTGTTGCCAACATTGTGAAGAACTCACAGAAAAAAATTTCATGAAAATAATTTGAATATTCGCAGAGATATTAGCATGTGAAAATAGCACTTTTTCAGACCTCAAAAAAGAAAAAGTTCGCAAACTTGCAATTTTTTAAAAATTTTAATTAAATTTTGCCTTTATTCAACTAAAGAAACACAAAACTACACAATAAAACTGAAAAAATTCCAAATTTGGGAACTTTTTCTATTTTGAGGTCTGAGAAAGTGCTATTTTCACATGCTAATAACTCAGCGAATATTCAAATTATTTTCATGAAACTTTTTTCTGTGAGTTCTTCATAACGTTGGCAACAATACTCTCACCGAAGTTTTTGCTCTATCTCCCGTAGTTTTTAAATTAAATTTTTTAACCTTTTTATTTCCCCACTAGGGATGCTGCAAGTCATCACCATGAATTCTCCAGGGTCACTTACCTAGGGGTAGACCTTACTTCTGTGACCCTAGGACACGTTGGTTCCTAATAAAAGCCGCGAAACGGACTTTTGAAACACCCTGTATATTATTCTGAAGGTTATAATTTTACTGTCCTTGAACAAAAACTTTGAAAAGTTTTTCATTAATTTTCAAAGATAAGTTCTATGTTGATTTTAAAATCGTAAAATCTATAATTTTTTCTTTTTAATTATTTTATAGCTTTAATGGGTGTTGCTGAATTGGCTAAAGGAATCCAATATCAAGAACCAATAAAAACTGGGTAATGTACTTTGCTTTTTTATACCTTTGAGAATTTTACTGCATTAAATCGTTGATTTTGTGCACGAAATCAAAGATTTAATGCAATTAAATAAATATTGTTACAAAAATTATAGATTCTATTTCATTTTACTTTTAAGAATTCAAATTAAGTATGTGAAATTTTTTAGAATCCTGTTGGTTCATAATCTGTATTTGTCATACTTTATGTTTTTATAGCTGGAGGCCCCCTAGATATATATTAGAAATGCCTGAAAAGAGACACGAGAGAGTACGACGAAAGTATCGAATATTAGTTGAAGGGGATGACATCGTACCACCAATAAAGACTTTCAAAGTTAGTATTATCCTTTTACTATTTTTAATGTTATATTGCCCCTCTTTTTACTTAATTTGTAAAGAAGTTAAGATTTTACATAAGGAATGCCTTGAAATGTGTTTCTTAAATATGTTTCTTTTCATTTTGCCAGTTATGCTTTGATATGAGTATCTATGATACCTATTCTAAGAAAATTAAATATGTATTTGTTTCGAAGTAAAAGTTTCCAGGCTGTGTTGCAGTGGTTTCGATGGTGAAAATTCCGACGTTTCGCCCAAAACTGTGTCGGCATCATCGGCTATTCTTCTCACATAATCGTTGAGATTGTCATAAGGCAGCGACTGACAGATCGACTGGCAATGCAGAGGTGTCTATTGTTGTAGGCGGGGTCAAATACATAGACTGGATCGCCATTGGTCGTGATTTCCGGTGGTTGGTTCTGATTGTTATGATGTAATTTGTATTATGTTATTATAATAGAAAGGAGGAAACAACTAAAATAGATAAAATTTGGAACTGTGCCCTTTGCAGATGTTCAATCAAAACAAATAATACTCCAACCAATCAGAACACACCACCAGATATCATGACCAATGGTGATCCAGTCTCTATGGATTTGACCCCGCCTACAACAATAGACGCCTCTGCATTGCCAGTTGATCAGTCAGTCGCTGGCTTACAGCGATCTCAACGATTATGTGAGAAAAATAGCTGATGATGCCCGACACAGTTTTGGGCAAAACGTCCAAATTTTCACCATCGAGACCACTGAAACCCAGCCCGTAAACTTTTACTTGGAATACAACCGACAGTGAAAGCCTTTGAATTTGTTCCATTTTAATCATTACACAAATTTTATACTGTTCAAAATATGTATACTATTGTATATTTTTGAAAAAAAAATATGTTTTTGCCACAGGAAATGAAATTTCCCAAAGGAATAATTCAGGGTCTGAAAAAGAAAGGCATCACTAAGCCTACACCAATTCAAATGCAAGGATTACCTGCAGTGTAAGATATTTTAGGAGTTTCCTAAATATATTTATTTCTGAAAACACATTTATGTACTATAAATTTTTCTTGATACTAATGTAGTTGTGGGAGTGGTTCCCTTGTTCTTATGCTAGTGTATTTATTACTAAGTAGTACCTACTTTTCTTGCACTTCTACTCTACAGCAATACAGTACTAAAATCTACAATACTAAAAAAGACAGCTCCGTTTAACATCTTTTTCTTTCCATTAACTAGGACTTTTTAATAATCTGTTAAAAGTTTGTCTCATTCAAGAATTCAATTTGTAGCATTTCAAATTATAAAATAAAAGAATGCAAAAATATTCTAGAGTATTATTTAATGTACCTTGATAATTGTTAATTTTTACATAGGCTTTCTGGGAGAGATATGATTGGTATTGCCTTTACTGGATCAGGCAAAACTTTAGTGTTTGTACTTCCTATTATTATGTTTTCAATGGAACAAGAAAAAGTTCTACCTTTTCTTCAAGAGGAAGGTCCTTATGGGTTAATTATATGCCCATCTGTGAGTGTTTAAAAAAAATTTATTATCTCATTTTGAGTATTTGGTTCTTACGTATTATGCTGTTGACCGCGTGCTGCTGAATCCAAAAATGTTATCAAATCTCATTGACTGTTTCATAGCTGTACTTCTGAATTTAACGGCTGTTTAACAGTTGACGGTATAATAGGTTTAAGTACCCAATATTTTTATAATTTATCTTTGTAAATCATTCCAATATTGGGTTAGTGTTAAACATAGATAGTTCTAGAAATACAATACAAAGACAACATTTATTTTGCATATTTAATTAAAGGATTTAAAAATCTACTTTTAACTTCCTCTACCATTATTAAAAACTGTAATTCAACTCTTGACCTCGATTCTTATGAAAGCTATTACATTAATAATTTCTCAAATTATCTTGTAAATGACCTGTCAAATGCCCCTTTTTTCTCTCAAATTTTGATGCGTTGATTCACCCATATATTTTTAAATTTCCCCATGTGTTTGTGGTTCTCTGTAACTTTGTTTCTTGCTGAATCCTATATTATGTACTGCGATAGTCATGCTTGCTTACTTTATCATACTTACATTGTCACACTGACTAAGAGGACCCAAGTATTCTCGAAACATGCCTGTTTTAGATTTTTAAATCTTTTAAATTAAATGTGCAAATTAATTAATGTGTCTTTGTATTTCTATTCATTTGCACAGTTTGCCCTCATTGCGTTATAGATAGTACTAGTTTGTTATTGGGTTGTTTCTTAAACTTACCTTTGATCTAAATTGACCTGTTTCATGAACTTAAAAAGTTTAAACTTTTACTCTAACTGTCTAATTGGAGTCAACTAATTAGGTAGTATATAAAAAAGATAATGAATTAAATCAATTCGAATGATAAATAATTTATCTCCAATTTTTAAAGTTTTTATTTGAATAAAAATATATTTTCTGAATTCTTCCAGAGGGAACTTGCTAAACAAACATATGAAATTTTATCCTATTATGGTCAATGCCTGGCCAATGAAGGCTTGCCTGACTTGCGTTGTTGCCTTTGCATTGGAGGAACATCAGTAAGAGACCAGTTGGAAGTTATTAAAAGGTATGAATTTTCAGATTACTTGGATTTCCAAGTTGTCTTCTTTTTGATGAAAATGTTTTCTGTTAAATTTTTATTACAAAAATAGTTTTTTTTTAATTTTGCAGAGGTGTTCACATTATGGTAGCCACTCCTGGTCGACTAATGGATATGTTAGATAAAAAGATGTTTAATTTGAAGGTATGTAGGTATCTATGTTTAGATGAGGCTGATCGCATGATTGACATGGGCTTTGAAGAAGATGTGAGGACAATATTTTCCTACTTTAAGGTAATTTTTGTTTTTATGATTATCTCAGTTAGATTCTAAAAAGTTTCTTTTGCTTATAAAATACTTAGAATAAGGATTATCAGTATTTCAAAATCGAGTTAATTTAACATATTTTTCACTTTAAAAAGCATTTCTTCTCCATGCAATAAATCAATATATTGATATTGATTAATTCATAGAACTTACTTCAATAAATACTTGTGTACCTACTTGCATACATACCTAGCACACATATTCTGTCAAATACATCTATCACTGGCTTTAATTATCATTAAGAGCAAGAATCTGAAAGGTGTACAACCATGATTAAGCTAGAGAGCCTGTATACGAGAGAGAGGCGACAACTCGCTTAAAAGCATCTCTGCGCATCCAATTCTGTCCATACTGTATCATGCCGCTTGTCTCGCGTCCCATGGTAATCCTATGGAGGGAAACCTAACTCCGCCTGTGGCGAACAGAAAACCTGTTTACCGATCTGCGCGTGCTATACTAAGTTGTCGCCTCTCTCTCGTATACAGGATCTCTAGATTAAGCTAACTTAAAATAGGTTATTTGTCTAGTCAGGTCTAACTTTTACTTTCGTTTCTCTCTGTCAGAAAAACTAATACAGTTTGATGTCATTTGTTAATTTCACTTTAAAAATATAATCCATTAAATCCAATTTTTTAAGTTAACTGCAGTTGTTATTTTTGAAAGAATGGGAACTTGCTAGTTAACACAGTATATTTTCCAGTTCTCTTATGCTTAAAGATATTTACTTTTAAAAATTGGGTAAAGAAATTTCTGTAAACAGGGGCAGAGACAAACTCTTCTTTTCTCTGCTACCATGCCAAAGAAGATCCAGAACTTTGCCCGGAGTGCTTTGGTGAAACCTGTGACTGTGAATGTTGGAAGAGCAGGAGCTGCAAGTGCTGATGTTATTCAAGAAGTTGAGTATGTGAAGCAAGAAGCCAAAATTGTAAATCTCCTGGATACTCTAAAGAAAACACCCCCACCTGTAAGTTTATGTTTATTTAATGAAACAGTTCATTCAAAAAGGTTGTTTTTGCAAATTGAGGATTAAGTTTGCAATTGGAGTGTAGGAGAGTGAGAACTCGATGCTAAAACAGGGTGGCTACAGAACCTGGAAATCAGGGATTTCAGGGAATTTTATTAATCTGGAAAAATCAGGGAAATTCTTAAAAATATGTCAAAAATCAGGGAAATTTCCTCATGACAGCATTTTGTGGTACTATTTTTCTTTCTACAAAACCTCATGAATGTTTTTTACTTTTCTTATTTCATCGAGGAACATATTTTATGATGCCTGCTCTGTTTTGACTCAAGCATCACTCAAAGTCAAAATTGAATTTTATTAATTTATGTGTTTTATATTTTTAAAAACTTTAAATAACAAGTAGGGATTTTTTAAAATTTATATTGGGCACACATAGTTGTTCCAAGTACAGAGAAAGCCCGAAAATTATAATATTAGTTCCTGTAAATCAGGGAAATGCTGTAGGTTGAATCAGGGAAAAGTCAGAATTTTGTTTCTCAGTTTCTGTAGCAACCCTGTAAAAGAAACTTTTAGAAATGAGTGTTTTCTATTTTTTATCTTGTGGCATGCATGTTTTTTCTATTCTAAAATTAAGTTTTATTTCACTAATAAGTTCAATTTTTCTTTTTATCTGTATGCTAAACTGGTTTAAGGTATTAGTTAAGTTATCTATTTTGTAGTCATATTTTTAAACTGTAAAATATTTTTAAATTTCTATTATGTATTATCATGCTGCCCTTGAAAGTTAAGATTGGTTTTTCAATGACAATAAAGTCTATCATTTTGTACCTAAAAAGTTTGTAGATATTATTGCAACAATCTTATTATCTAACACTCTAATATCAGTGACTCAAGTTAGTTTTTATTAATTTGTTTTCAATCAAAGAATATTTGTTTTTCTACTCCCAAGTTAACATCTGCTATTTCCGAAATCCTAATCATAGTAAATTTCCCTCTATCATGTAATTCTAGATGTAAGGCGTATTATGTAGAAAATGTATTTTAAAACTAATAAATAACAATTTTACTATATGAATTAAAAAATATTGAATAAGGCTTTAAGTTGTATGTTATGCACCAAAAAATCTGACACGTTTTTTAAAGGTTCTTATATTTGCGGAAAAGAAGCAAGATGTAGATGCAATTCATGAGTATTTATTGTTGAAAAATGTTGAAGCTGTTGCTATCCACGGTGGAAAAGGTATTTTGACATTGTGCATTCAATAATAGTTTTAATATGCTTTCAGTATTTCAAAAGATGTGTTATAAAATCCATGGATTCTTTTTTCAGATCAAGAAGAGAGATCCCGGGCAGTTGATGCTTATAGAAAAGGGGAAAAAGATGTACTAGTTGCTACTGATGTAGCTTCCAAGGGTTTGGATTTTGAAAATATACAGCATGTCATTAACTATGATATGCCTGAAGACATTGAAAATTATGGTAAGTATTGAAACCTATTCCCTGTTGTTTTATTAGTTGTGAACTTCAATTATCTTACAGTAGTGCATCAAAAGTGTTGCAATATTATCTAAATGCAATTTTTAACCTGTTTTTTTTAGTTCATCGTATTGGAAGAACTGGTAGATCTGGGAAGAAAGGAATTGCTACAACATTTATCAACAAAGCATGTGGTATGATCTTACAATTTATTTCTAGCTTTAGGTACTTAAAAATTATACACTAAAAGATATATTTCCACTGAAATTACTTAAAAGTACTTGTATTTAAATAGTTACTCTTTAAACTATAAATATTTTATTAATACACTTTCTGGGATTGTAGTCCGTGGATGTAGAAAAGGGGTTTTCCACTGGCGGCCCGCAAAGCTTCCTGGAATGCACCCAAAATGTAGCTTCAGGACACTTTTTAGCATACTTAAATTTTAAAATTTTTGTGGGAGGACCCCCAAACCTCTCCCCTACATATATCTGAGATTATGGAATGACTTTGATCGTTTTCTATGGTAAAAATTAAAAATTTGACATCTCGAGAAGGAGATTATATGCCCTGAAATTCACCCTCTGAGCGTAGCAAGAGTTTATGAAGGCTTAGGTTCAATTTTTATCATGATAAGGGACAAAAAGGAGTATCCAAACTCAAACATGGTAGGAAATAAAATTTTTAGGGAAATTAGCTAAAACTTTCTTGAGGAAGACCTCCCCATTAAATAATATTTAGTATTAAAAGTTGTATAGGGTAAAAAATTTATACTCTCAGAAATAAAAAAAACAACAGTAGTACCTTCACTATATGTAAATAGCCTTCATACCTCTTGCTGGAAAAGTTTCATACACTGATCAATATCTCAGAAAACCCTTTATTTTATTTTTTAAGTTCAACCCTTCTAAGTTAACCCCTTAAAAGTTTTAACGAGAGTTGAATCCCGGATTTGTGGTGTGGAAGCGCGAAGCCCTACCACACACACTACGCCACCGGGCTTCTTATAACCTAACAATTTTTCTAATTTTAATGCAACTTTTTATGCTTTAAGGAATTATTTAAGCTGAGTTATTTGTATGCCTTTTGTTTTATTCATTCTTGTATTCATTTTATAACTGTTTTTTCTACAGATGAATCAGTGCTGTTAGATTTGAAGCATCTATTGATGGAAGCCAAACAGAAAATACCTCCATTCCTGGCAGCATTACAGTCTGAGAATGAGAAATATCTCAACCTTGGTGGTAAGTATTTTCAACTAGTCGCCTTTGGTTCAAATAGTTGCTTTGAAATTAACAGAATTGCTTAGAAATTATCTTGAAGCTTAACTGAATGTGTAAAGGATGTCGTCTATATTCTTTTAAAATTAACTTTAAAAAACCAAAGGGTAACTGAAAGTAAAATATCAGTGATTTCCTTTATTGCTTGGACTTCCAAGTCCAATGAAAATTCCATATAGTAATGTTTTCTCAATGCAGTAATGAGACAGTTAATGTAGATCAATGAGTTAAAACAAAAATTGAAATATTTTAAAGTTTTGTTGCTATATTTGTTTGTTTGGATATACTCATTCATTTTTACAAATAATTTTGATTATTACTTAATTGATCATCACAAATTTGAAAAGTCATACATTTATAAAACTATACCTTGTTGTATAAGGGTGGTTGCTTAGTGAAGTTTTACTATAAAAGTATTTTTGTGAACTATGTATTGTGATTTGTTTTTCAACTTCTTTTACTTTGCAGATGAAAGAGGTTGCTCTTATTGTGGTGGTCTCGGACACAGAATTACAGATTGTCCGAAATTGGAGGCTATGCAGAACAAGCAGGCATCGAACATTGGACGCAGAGATTACTTGGCTAATAACAGTGCTGATTGGTAAAGAACAACTGTGGTAGCTATCATTCATCATGTATCATAATGTAAATAAAGCATTTTTAATGTAAAATTATCTTATTTAAGGATGTGTGTGTTTATATTTCATTAAATATGCTTATAATATTCATATACAGGGTGATCGGAAATTACGTGGACAAACTTCGCATGGGGTAGAGGGGACCTAGACAAGCATATTTTGAAAAACTCGAGGGGGCGCAGATGCACCGTTAAAGGGCTAGGACCTAATGTAGTGAGAGGGCTTTACAAAAGGCGGTTCTCCCAAGGCCCGTTTTACGAAAAAAAACATAACAGGATGCGTCTGGTTCGGGGGAAGCCCCTGCCAGCTCCATAGGAGAAATACATAAGGTTTGGGGAACTTTATTAGGTTCGGGGGAAGGTTACAACTTTTTCCAGGTCCGACAGGATGAAAAAGTTTATTGCATGCGGTACAGAAGTATCGGTACTAATTAATTACACCATAAATTTAATAGAAATTGGACTACTTGCTAAACCGTTGGTTGAGTTTTAAAATGCGCAGTATTAATCTTTTAGCCAAAGAATGGAGTTCCCTCTTAGTGTAAAGGTATTAAGAAAAATGATGATCGAAGAAGGAATTTTCAAAGATCATACAGTTTTTAAACAAATAAGAGATCTTGCATGATCATTGAAAATTCCTTCCCCAATCATCATATTTCTAAATACCATTACACTAAGGGAACTCCATTCTTTGGCTAAAAGATTAATTATTGCACGTTTTAAAACTCACCCCACAGTTTAGCAAGTGGTCCAATTTTTATCAAATTTATCATGTATGTAGTACAGATACTGCTGTACCTCATGCAATAAATTTTTTCATTCTGTTATGTTCTGTTTCGTTAAACAGGCCTTGGGAAAACCACCTTTTGTAAAGCCCTCTAGTTTTTCAAAATACGCTTGTCTAGGTACCTTCTACTACCCCCCTGCGAAGTTTGTCCAGGTAATTTCCGATCACCCTGTATATGAATGTTCAAAATTCTGCCCGGTCTAGAAAAAAAGTCTGCCCGGGCCTAATGGCCCATCAGGCGGTGCCCATCTCCTTTTCTGTAGCCTTTGGGCCTGGGGTGCTAATTACTAGCGTGTGTCCAGGCCGAGTGGCTAGCCCGACGCTGGACCCCCAGTTGATTTCCCAAGCAAGCTTGGTCCTCGTTTATCGACCCCAGAAGGATGAAGGGCTGAGTTGACCCATGGTATGAATGTTACTGTATACTTAATTGTTTTAGAAGTGGCATTTTACAAACAAATTTGGGTTTACCAGATTTATTCTTATGAATTAAAAATAGGCTTACTATATTTTCTTGGGTCCAACCCAGGATATATTTTTGAAATATCTAAATAAGTTATAATATCAAATCACTAAATATAAAAAATAAAGAAAAAGTTTTCAAACTAATAAACATTTAAAATTTACTTTTTCTTTTGACATTACTTTATCAAAAATTGTTTGATTAACTTATTTTTATCATAAAATCCAATGTCTGTGAGATCTCTGAATTGATACAGTTGTTAGAAAATGTAAAACAATGCAATTTTAAACAGCTCAGTCAGAATTTTTTCATAAAAATTTCTCACAAATCTTAAATGTATGAAACCCTTGACATTTTTACGTGCCAGGACATTTCTAAGGACAGCTCTAAGAATCCCAGACTGATGGTAAGCCTAATTAAAAAAGGTGGTGCAGATTCCTTCATCAAATTTGTTGTATCAAATTTGTTTTGTTTGAAAGAAATTTGATAAGGGATCAAGCTAATGTATTGTTTTTTTGTGCTAAAATGTATTATTTGGAGGGTCAACACACACTGATCAATTAGTTAATAATAAAAAGCATCAAACTGACGAGTTACACTGTGATATTACTTAACTGTCATCAACTGAATTTTAAATTAATTTGGACTTGTCATATAATATTTTTAATCCAGTTTTTATATCAATCTTATAACTTTTTTAGTTCTATCATGTTTTAAAAACTTTCAATGAAAAGTATGTTTTATATTGCTCAGTGTAAGAGTTAAAATAAACGTACAAAAAGCTTATATTTAAAAGATGTATTTTTTGGTAGCAATCTTTTAGATTGCTTAGAGAATATTCAGTAAAGTAACTAGTAAATATTTTAAAAGTTGGAAAAAAACACTTAAAAATATATTAATTTTATCACAATATTGATATCTTTGCTAGTTGCTTCCTTATTTTTATTTTGTGAAATCTTCTATTTATTTTTTAAAATTCATCAGGTGACATATTTTCTGATAAGTATAGTTTGCTTGTGCTGGCAATCAAGCTAGGTAAATCCTGTTTTAATATTATGGTACTTGCATCTTTCCTAGTTTGAGTAGAGTTATCCCTAAAAAGAGAGATTCCTTGTTTTAATGTTTTAAAAGTTTAAAAATTAATAAGTGCAAATTTCTACTTTCTGAAAAGCAGTTAATATATTTGTTATATGTACCCTTATCCCCAGAGATTAAAAATAATTTCAAACTTGCGACTTAGTCTTAGTTTGTCTAGGGCAAGAGTTTGACATACTTTTCTTAGCATCAACCTCTAGTATTAATTTTACTTCCGTTATCAACCCCAAATACTCTTCTCTTTCTTTCCATTCTTTAAGAAAATGATAAAAGGTAACAAAACTTTCCCTTTTTAATTGATTTGTATACATGAGTAGTAGACCTCTTTTGAAAGTGAAAAGGACATGCATCTACAGTCTACAGGGTGTTTCAAAAGTCCGTTTCACAGCTTTTATTTGGATCCAACGCGTCCTAGGGTCACGGAAGTAAGGTCTACCCCTAGGTAAGTGGCCCTGGAGAATCTATTGAAATGAATTACAGCGCCCTTAGCGGCGAAATAAAAAATGATTTAAAAACTATAGGAGACAGGGCAAAAACATCAAGGAGAGTATTGTTGCGAACATTGTGAAGAACTCACAGAAAAAAATTTCATGAAAATATCTTGAATATTCGCAGAGATATCACCATGTGAAAATAGCCCTTTTTCAGACCTCAAAAAAGAAAAAGTTCACAAATTTGGAATTTTTTCAGTGTTAGTGTGTAGTAGTTTTGTGTTTTTTAGTTGAATAAAGGCAAAATTTAATTAATAATTAAAAAAATAGCAAATTTGCGAACTTTTTCTTTTTTGAGGTCTAAAAAAGTGCTATTTTCACATGCTAATATCTGTGTGAATATTCAAATTATTTTCATGGAACTTTTTTCTCTGAGTTCTTCATAATGTTGGCAACAATACTCATTGAAGTTTTTGCTCTATCTCCTATAGTTTTGAAATTAATTTTTTTAACTTTTTTATTTCACCTCTAGGGGCGCTATAAGTCATCTCAATGGATTCTCCAGGGTCACTTACCTAGGGGTAGACCTTACTTCCGTGACCCTAGGACACGTTGGTTCCAAATAAAAGCCGCGAAACGGACTTTTGAAACACCCTGTATAATCAATTTTTTTGTCTTTAGAAAATATTTTTAAATGATTCTAGTAGATTCACAGTCTACGCATTTGATACCAAAAAAGTTGATAAATAGGTTGTAAATTCTATAAAACCCAGCACCTATGTTTACCCCCTTTGAAAAACCATAGACCTCTGGGGATTGATATCAACTTCTCTGTTAATCCCTGATCTTGGGCTATGGATTAAAATAGAATTACTTACTTTGGTAAATATACCTGACTGTAGTTTTCTCTTCTAAAATGGCTTAGGTTGGTTTGTGTTGAATGAGTTTTCTTACTTTCCAAATCCGCCTATTATGAAAATAAGGGATCGTCAGTTTGTCATGTATCTGGAGGGATTATTTCATAAAAGTCTGAAAAACAGTTCTCACAAATTTTAAAGCTAGTTTTCTCAAATCCCACTGGTTCCAATTGTAAGTGTAGTCCCATTTCTTCTCGGTAAGATGAACCTCAGTCTGAACTCCGTTTTCACTTGAAAAAATTGGAGCCACTTGTTTCACAGTAGGACCAGTCTGAAACTTAAATGTAACTATGTGTAATTTATGTATGCATTGCATTTTATTTCTATTTCAGGAGTTCCCAAATGGTAGGTAGGAACAAGATATATAGAGATTGTTATCATTTTGCAATTAGTTAAAAGGAGGGGCTAAAAATCTTACACTATATCTGTTCCTTTTATGATTTCAATTTTTAGGAAAGTTCAAACTTAAGAATTAAAGGTAAATTGTTTCAATTCTCTCTTTAAACTTCACTAAGAACTGGACAGTTTTAGATTATGTTTTATCTTATAGTCTCTAAATTCAAATGTATAAGTTATTTATTATATTTATAACTTTTTCATGATTTACATAATACAGATAACAGATTATGCATAGTAAAAGTTTTAATTAAATTAAAGTTTAATATCATTTTTTTAAAATGAGAGATACTGTTAACTTACGATTTTGTGCAAGTTAAACTGTTTCTCCTTATGAAATATGAATATCAGCTGTGGAATAATGCGCATGTAGTTGATTGCTTTGTCAATATACTTTTCAGGTTGTTTTTCAAATAGGTCCATTGCTGTTTTGCATGAAAATCCATAGCATGAGTTTTTAAACAGAAGTAAGCCCAAAGATTTATCACAGGACTGTAAAACACCCATACTACTGTAAAAGGCACATAACCCCTAAAAAAAAACCTGTAGTTCATCATTTGCATGAATCTAGAATTTTAAAGTATATTAAGTCAAGGGCATCGGCATATGTATAACAAAGAAAGACTACCCCCATATCCTCAAATATTAATAATATCCATCCCCTTCTGAAATTATTTTATAGCTAGCTATCCCACTGTAAGTATTTGTTAGATAACTACATCTTTAAAAACAATACTTCAGTTTAGTCTGGGTGCTAACTAAAATTTTTGTATATGTGACAATAGTAGGTAATAAATAATATTTTGTTGAATATCTTACGCTATATTCTACGGTTATTTCATCATAATTTTTCACATTTGTTGGCATTATTTTTATAACAGGCTCGTCTGTGTCTTCCAAATAATCTTTGTCCTCTTGTTCAAGACTTTGAGGAGTTTCATCTATTTCTATTTCATTCATTTTCTGTTAAAAATGACATATTATTTTCCACACACATAGAAACGGATATAAATAGGTTTTATTAAACTTAAAATTTATTACTTATTACTTTTATTAGATATTTATAAGCTTTTTTTAAATATTGATAAACAATCCCATAACCCATAAATTGTTTTATATTTTAAAAAGTTACTAATAGAACTATTTAATAATTTCTAAAATAATTGAAAAAGCAAAATCCCATGATACCCAGTTGTAAATTCTGAAAGCAAGGAAAGAAGGATTTTACTTAAACTTAAAAAATTGGAAAAACTTCTCATACCTGAGAAAATTTCTTAACATCCTGAAACATATTTATGTAGAAATTTAAAAGGTGTCCTTCTAATTGCATTTGTTTCCATGTCTTCGCTAGCTCTTTATAAATAGGCTGTAAAAATGTTTTAGGTATAGTATCTATATGAAAATATGAAATCTACTGAGAAAAGTTTAGTGAGAAAGAGTTTGGAGAATTATAAAAGAAAGGAAACAATAAGTACTGCTATTCAAATTATAAAATCGTAAAATTTCATTTTACAGTTGCAACAGTGGAACGATTTTAATCTTTAATACCTTTTTACTAAGAAGTTATTCCTCACATGGTGCTCACAAATCAGAAAATAATAACTACTTATGTTTTAACCTTTGCATTGCAACATCATTGTTTTCTAATAGTTTAATTTGTGAAAAAAATAACAGATTGCTTTTGATTAATTAAAAACCAAATTTCAGTTCATTTCTTTAAAAAGATATTATGTCTGGGTGTATTTAAGAGGGACATCCTGGTATGCCATAAAAGGAAAGGACTGATGATAATAAGGGATGCCCCTTTTAGCCTAGGAAATTAAAACATCATAAAATTGTTAAGGGTGCAAATCCACTCATAATTTTACTCTAAATTATGTCGCCTATATCCCTCCACGAATGTTAAGAAGTGTATCATTAATTTCTTGAATTGTGTATTTGGGTGAAATAAAACCTTTAGAAGTAAAAGTATAAAAAATTTGATTTTACATATTTTTCTGATTTTCCAAATGGGCCGGAGTCAGCCAAAGAGTTGAGTTCTTTTATCTGTACAGCGATTGAATAGTCCAGCCTGTAAAAGTTCACAGCAATTTCGTCGATATTTTCCTGTTGGTTACAAAAATGTTAGCTCTTACAAAACTACTTATGAATTGATTCTCCTTTCAAATATGCAAATGAATTAGTATATGTACTTACTTTCATGGTTTTAATAAATTGGAAGTAATTAGTAAAGTGAATAAGCAGCAATTTTTGATGATAAATGTTTTGGTCTTCATTCGTATCTCCTTCTTGCACTTGATCTTTTAATATTTCTATAAGTAAAATTAATAATGTAAAAACCGAATAACATTTAATTTACCATCAGATTATTTTACAATGAAATGTTTTATGGTACCGATCCCTAGAAGTGTCAAAAAAGAATAACCACTTATCCATACTTGATTATATGCAGGGTGTTTCGACAAGTTCGCCCAATCTCTGCACAGAAAGATAGATTCTTTGCGTGGAGTACATTGAAAATGACCAAAGAATTATCCCCTACCCTTTTCGAAATCATATTAGTGGTAAGGTAAATGTGGGTATAGTGGACACTTTAAGGAAAATTTTTGCTTAAATTCTTAATAAATATCAATCTATTTGCTTCGAAGCGGTTATCATCCTATTTTTAGGTTAATTGGATCTTCTTCTTTCGATTTTACCATTAAAAACTTTAATTAGATTGGGCAAAGTATTTTTAATTAATTTTTTAAAAATACTCCAAATTGCATCTATAGTGGCCACATAGATGAAGCTGTTGCTTCTATGGTGGACACCTCTTGCATCAATAATGGACACCTGTCTTTTTCTGCCTATATGAGGGGTTTATGCATGAAATTGAGGGGTTTTTCTTGGTATAGTCGTCTAGTTCTAATTAAATCTTCCTTCCCAACGAAATGTATTTTAGATTCAATCAAATTAGCTTTATTTAAAAAAAATTGATAGTTTTCGGCCCAAAGGCTACGCTGTAGCTGATTTGAGAGGAATTTAGCATGTAGTTCAATGTTTTAGAAACATTGGTTCCCGAAGCCAGAATGAAACCAAATTTATTTAACACTCATTTTAAAGCACAGTCAACAGTTTAGGAAGAAAAACTTATTCAAATTAAGTATTACTTATGTTTCTATTAGAAGCCATTGCGGTGGCCACTATTGGAAAATCTAAGATTATGTGTTGGTAAAGTGGACACCCCCATAAATCCTCGTAAAGTCAACATTTTCAAATAAATTTTATTCAGTATTATTTTATACACTCTTATTTATCTTGATATAAATTTAAAAGTCAATCAAGCGGTAATAAATACGAAAAAATCAGTTCCGACCTACCCGTTTCCTTACGCGATTCAATAAGCAAAATCAAATTTCAGTCACTCGGCCGATGTTGTTATTTTCAAATATTTAAATATCCTTCCCATGCTGATCTGTGGTACCGGTGGTATTTTATCAGCTTACCTGATTGCACAATCTACTATGCCTATGAATTTTGACGCTGTTCGATGCCTCTAACTCGTTCTATTTAAAATTAATCAGCTATGTGGCCACTATTGGTACAGTGTCCACTATACCCACATTTACCTTAACAGTTTCTTCAAATGTAAAATATTCATAAGTGTTGTTGCCGGGGAACACACACAGTTTAATGAAAATGAATCAACTAACTTCCGCGGACCTTCTTATAATTGCTGGCCCGAGGTTCATACTTTGGTTTTTAGACCACAAATTCCTATAGTATTCGAACAATAATATCATTTGAGGACAAAATGGTATCATAATTTGGGAAATGAAATCAGTGAAAAAGTTCGTTAAAATCCTAACTTAAAATGCCTACAATTTATTTGTTACCTCCAAGAACATCAATTTTCATTTTCGCGTTGCTTAACTCCTCATAGAGATCATCAGTAACTCTTGGCAATGTTTCTTTCATGATTTGTCCAACTGTAATATTAATATAAATTAATTAATTATTCCAAAATTACTTATTCTATTTCATTATTTAATTAACTTTCATTACTTTGCTAGGAACTTCGAAAAATTCCCTTTAAATAATCGCAAAAAATTTGGAAAATAGGAATAAATTTGGGGGAAAAGGGCAATGAAGATATCATAGCCAGCGGATTTTAATTCCCTTTATTTTCTTTTACCTTTGAAGGTTTATGAGAAAAATATATATCTATACCATCAATCATAGTTTTTCCAGCTTTTTTGCTGTACCAGGCGTGAATGCGTATTCCAGCTGAAATGGACGAAACTTCATTGATAAATGTCATCTTAGCCTTCTGACTGCTGAGAACAAAAGTAGATAAAGAAGACGGTGGGAAGATACTATTGACTGCAGCTGTAACAAATTTAAAATAAGTATATTTTTTGTAAAAATCGTACGCCTTATGGTTTAATATTTTGCTTTCTCACTTTTCATTTCATCGAATGCTGTGCGGTCATCTTGGTACTCCATTCCTTGCTTGATCAAAATCAATTTCACTAAGTCATTATGCATCTCACGAAAATCTTCTGTGGCGTTGTGCCAGACCTTCTTCAACTTCTGAAGCAAGTGGAAGCAATTTCGCAAGATAACTTGCTTCTGATGTTCTTTGAACTCTTCTGAAATTGGAAAACGTTGTTACTTTTTTTTAAGTATATATTAAGTTATTGAAAATTAATTTAAATACTATAATATTTTTAGTTTATTACACTTTGGATAAATATTATTTTGAGCAGAAAATGATAAAGGAAAGATAGAAAATCCAGAGGAAAAAACATCTTTCTCATTCAGGGGCGTCATTTCAGTTTTTGGTTGGGGGGGCAAGGATTTTTTTAAGTGGGCCTGGACCACGCTGTAACTAGACTTTTTTGGGAGGGTTACCTCAACTTCATTTTTAAGGTATTAACAATCGAGCAAATTTATAGTTAAGTGTTAAAACACTGAAAAGTAGTATTTGAATGATATTACATACAATGTCAAAATTTTGACAATTTGCCTCTTAAAGTAGTGTTTTAGCTCATTTTGAGATCCTTTGAACTGCATTCAAAGAGAACAGTTTCTTGCAAACCACAGAATTTTATAGGGAAAAGAGCTGTAATTAAACGTCAAAGTTTCAAAGAGGGCTAGGGATCCTCCCCTAGAAATTGTTTTTAAATTCCCCTTTAAACTTGTGTTTTATCTCTTTTTCAAACTCCTTGGGGGAGCTTCTAAAGGGAAAAGCTTCTTGTAATTGGCAGAATTATAAAGGGGGGAAACTGTATAACCGACGTAAAAATATTAGAGGGGGCTAGGGGTCCTGCCCCAGATTTTTTTTTTTAAATTCCCCTTTAAACTTGTGTTTTTATCTCTTTTTCAAACTCTTTAGTTAGCTTCTAAAGGGAAAAACTTCTTGTAAGTGGCCGAATTATAAAGGGAAAAACTGTAAAACCGACGCGAAAATTTTAGAGGGGGGGGCTGGGGGTACTCCCCCAGAAATTGTTTTAAATTTAACCCTCAAAAGTAGTGTTTTAACTCCTTTTGAGTTGCACCCAGAGTTTTTTGCGGAAGTTACAGAATTTTCAAGGGACTTGCAGCTATTTTTCACATAACAGTTGGAACCTTGGGGGAGGTGGTTGCCCCCCCAAATGCCGCCCATGTTGTCATTTACAAAGCAAGATTCGTGTGAATCAGTAATGCTGGTGGGTTTTTATATTAATTTTCTCGCAGATAATAAATTGTATACATACTTGCCTCTATTTAAGTATCTACCATTGTAAAAACATTGCATTCTGATGGTAAGTCCAGAAACACTCTTCTCATCAAATAGAAAATGGAATCCTGCCTGAAAATAGTGTTTATTTAATGAAGAATGGTTTGTACTTTTTATACTGTAGGCTTTTGGAAGATAAAGCGAATATATTTAACAGTATTGTGATGGACAGTTATATAAACTCTCTGGTAGAACTGTTTTCGATCAAGTTTGTTAGGTTTTGAATGAGGTTCTGGGGTATTTCCTCCAACACCCTTTTCAAAGCATTTACCAGCACTTGAACTGTTTGGGAGGTATTGGAAGGGTAGGAACTCATCTCTATAGCATGTCCAAGACGTGTTCTATTTTATTCATGCCGGGAAAACGTGCTGGTCAATCCCATTCTTGGAATTTCTTCATCCAAAAGGAAATCCTTTACTGAGGTAGCACAGTGTTTTCTGCAATTATCATTCCTTAAAGCGTAAAGTAAAATTATCCCCGATTTCTCCTGCACAAAGGACTGCCAGAGTTGTAAGGATATTGATCTTATAAACCATGAACTGCTAGAAACTGTTCCTTAGGATGAAGGCCCTAAAGCAGGCATTAGCCAACCCGCGGGCCGCATGCGGCCATGCGGCCCGTTTACATAATTTCCGGCCCGGATTTCCGGAGAAAATTTGGGTCCTCCCGAAATGAATTTCCATAAGCGCCACAGGCTCCTTAGTTTCGAGTGATTCCAAGTATTTTTTAACGGTACCTGTTTAGTTCCTATAGATATCATACTACAGAAGGTATTCTTCAGGTCGCTCCTGGGGGGATTATTCTTGGGTTGTTGAGGTAAATTTAAATGAATATTTTATTTAGGAATCTGTCAGACTAAGCAATGGATCTAAGAGAAACTCCCTAATTTATACCTAGGTTATTCAATTTACTTCTCTGCCATTCTGTTTACCTAATATCCTAAAATTTATATGCGGCCCGCTAGAGTATTATGGTTTCCAAAAGTGGCCCTCAACATTATTTGGGTTGGCCACCCCTGCCCTAAAGTAACCCTACATGGTAAGGGGTCTTTATTCCATAGATGAGATGCTGCTCTATACCTATAACTCCACATCTTCAAGACTTCCTCATGCACAAACATTGGATTATTTTGTGTTCCTTCCTCCCTCTGGTAAAAACCAGATGTTATCAGAATGAACTGAGAAACAAGACCCCACATTTTATGGATGCTGGGAATCTACCACGAACAGGAGGCCCAGGTCCAACTGGTCCTATTATTATTTTTGGAGAGACGATATCTGGAACCAGTAAACCTTAGTATAAGTAGACATTAAGGGAAATGTTCAGCTAAAATGTTAGAAAAAATAAAAAGTTAAAATTCGTGCAAAGGTGTTGAAAAATTGTGTCTTCTAATTTTAAAAAATAGTGGAAAGGTACATTTTAATGCTATAATATTTTGGGTAAAGTTCCGTTAGAGTTCCCGCTAAATATCGCCTATCTCTTTTGAACACCAAAAAGTATAAATATTGCTAAATATTTTAAATTGATGGATTAATATGTTTAATTAGATGTATAAACTGTTCACTTTATCATTAAAAATAAAAAAAATGTTTATAATTGAAAATTAAGCGTTCAAAAGAGATAGGTGATATTTAGCGGGAACTCTAACGGAATTGGACCTATTTTGGCAATGACAAGCCATCTCAAAATTTTATTTAAAGTGTTTGAACATCATTTCCCGGTGAAAACAGCCTAGCGGTTTTAAACGTCAAAAATGAAAAACATTGCCAAAAAATGTAAAGAATTGAATATAAAATATACAATTATATTTCAATGAAAGCAAAAAATTGCAATATATGCTAAAATATTTTGCTAGCGTGTCGTAATTAAACTTACGTGTAAAAAACTTTGCTTTTCAGTTTTGGAGGTGTCATTATTTAGAACATGATTCCATTTCGACTGTAGTAACAGAATTCTAACCTACAGGAGAGAAACTAAATGTCAATTAAATAATAATTATTTATTTAAACATTAGTAAGAAGCTTTTACAAGTACCGTTAATTGAGCAGACTTTTGGGAAATCCGTTCACTGTGGGATTTGCAATACAATAAAAGAGCTTTAGCTAAGTTAAGAACTTTATTTTCAGTCGTTTCAGAGCCCGACCAAATCCTTCTTCTGCTTGCCATGCCTTCAAAACTGATATATTAGCAATTTTGTTGAGTTTCATTAAAAAGTTCCCTGTTCCCCGAAATCGTGGACATTTCAAAACCGAGTATGTTTACACTTTTCTCTCTACTAGTAACTATAGCAACGAAGTATAATGCGGTTACAGTGTAAAAAGTAAAAGGGATTGAAGGTTTATTTGTCGATGTAGCCTGTGTTGAGCCATTCTTCATCTTTACGGTGATTGGTTCAAGTTCTAAAAAAAAAAGAAATAAAAATAACAAAAATCGTCCGACCAATAAGAACAGATATGAAGGTAAGATCAACAAGAACTACAGATTCCTGTATTATGTAATTGTTATACAAATAACCTAACCGTAGTTTGTTTACCTATGAAATTTGGAAATCGGAACCAAGAAATGTGGTGTAGCATAGAAAAGTAGATGTTAGTGAAGATTTTTCCTTTCCTATTTACTTCTTTATGTGTTTCTAAACAAATATTTGGTCTTTCTAACTCTTGAGTTTGTTTTTCTATGTAGTTGTTTTAAGCTTTGATTTGGTCACCGACCACATGTTTAGTACTTACCTATGCATAACGTAAGACGTTTGTTGGGATTACTTTTTGTAAAAAAAATCAAGCTATATACTTTCATCAAGCATTTTATGGGTCCATTAAAATGAAAATTTAACAAGATCATGGTGTGATCTAATTGAGTCTTAAGTTTATTTTATTTTTTTAAAGCAATTAAGTTAAAAACCAGGAAACATTATTATGATGTTCTGATTTCAATGTAGTTACTACTTGTAAATATTTTAATGAATGCGATATTCTTTTTCAGGCACATCTTAATGAATACCTAAGAAAATGTTGTAGGTAGAATATGTATCAAATACTACCATTTGTAGTGAAGCATAGAGGATCCGTAAAGTATCTTAAGTACTTTATTTCAGTCTCCCGACAGGTATATATTTTTTATTACTATTTTTATATTCACCAAAAATATTTGTTCTTTCGTATTATGGCTTCAACTGTGCCACTGAATCCGAAAACGTTATCAAATCCCATTCACTGGCCTATAGCTACCGCTGAATTTAACGGCTGCTGAACGGTCGGTTCGAAAGACCAGTTGGCGATAGATGATGCAGTCAGAGATAGATTGCCCAGTCTAGCTGTGCTAGACAATTCCACGATAAGTAACAACATAATTAATAAACGACGTTTCTTTAAAAAAATAATACATACATAAAAAATCAAAGATATTTATGTATTACCGTGGCGACAGTTTAGATGTCATATCAGCAACACAGTAATAGAACAATTTGATTTCATAACGCTTTAGAATTCAGCGTCATGGTCGACAAAATAATATGTAAGTACCAAATCAAACATATTGAAATAAAGAATACTGGCAAAATATCTCACCCAGCAGTGTATTTATAAATATATGGTACTTTAAGAGTAGTACCTACTATAGGGCTAATCTCACTGATTGATTTTATTGGTCGTTGCTATACAAATGGCACATAAGACCATAAGAGTAATAAAAACAATCAAAATAAACTATAATAGTTGTGATATTTTTTGTAATAGACCTTTTCAGCAATTTATCAGAAAATTTGAGTGTGTGCTCCTGGCAAATCCTGAAGTACAAATATCCCTGTATTGTTTTATTTAATTTGTAAAACATTACGATTATAACCTGCGATAATCCAAAGAATCTGGGTGTTTTGTCTAAATTGTTAATAAAGAAGTGGATTTTGACAACCTGGTTGTGTGAAAATTAAATATTAAATTGCGTTTTGGATAATAATATTGACAAAAAAACAAAGCTTCACCAAAATGTTGGTAAGTCTCAGATTATATGGATTTACTGAAACCTGATAAGCAAGATTTGTACTCTGCTTATTCCAATGTATGGGAACATACCCATACTACGTGACCCATTTTTTGCCATTTTTGACCCCCTTCCCCCCCCTTGGTGACCATCCGTAGTATATGCCAAGACCCCCCTCCCCCTCCAGTTTTCACGTAGTAATTCATAAATACGGTTTGCCATCATTTTTTGAAAACAGAAAGTTTAAAAATATTAATTTTGCTTAATTTGTCTAATTTTAATAATTAATTTGGCTAAACTAGTCTTAATTTGGCAAATTTCAATACTTAATTTGGTTTAATTTTGTCGTATTGACTAGAAGAAATTGACTACGTGACGAAACCCCAAGCCCCCCCCTCCCCCCTGTGACCGAGCGTGGTATTTTGAAGACCCCCTCCCTCCCCTGAATGGGTCACGTAGTATGGGTACGTTCCCTATACTGAAACTATCTGATCTCAATAATGATGCATTTACTAGCTTTTCTGACTGTTTTCTTTTTTAATAACTGAATAAATTTGATTTTTAGCCATGTTTTATTGCAAATGATCATATTTAACCTTTCAAAGACTAACTTAATAATTTTTTATAAATCTGACCTGCCTGAAAATTTGTATTAGATATTTAAAGATGTAAAATTTTGAATAAAAATTATCATATTTTTTACTGCATCTTCTTTTGGATGCCAAAGGTTCAAATATCACTAAAAGTTATTGTTGTTTCCATCAATATAACTGTATCCAAACAAGATCTGTTTTTTTATTGCTTTATTGCTTATAAAAGCTTTGAAATTTTTTACGGTACATTCGTATTAGCCCATCCATTCGCCAACAGGGGCGATAAGTCGCCAAGTCTGGTAAACCCCGCAATACTACCGTTGATTCTGGTAACCCTGGAAAACGTAGCGAAATCGCGCTAGTTCCGATCGCTGGCGCAAGCGCGCGCAATTTAAATCGGTACGCCCATGGGTGAAATAATGTGTGCGCACTGCGCAGGTTGTTTTGAACGTATATTCAACAGTGTTTACATGGTAAGAACGAAGACTGCATCTGAAAGGTAGGAGTCTAAATGCTTTCGTGTCGTTCCACGGTGCGCCATTTTGCCGAGCCCGAGTCTTTCAATGTTTTGCGTATGCACGCCGGTGGTAGGATCGACACAGGATCGCCGGTGGAAGGATCGACAGAGGATCGCCGGTGGTAGGATTGACAAAGGATCGTCGGTGGTAGGATCGACCATTTTGCAAGTAAGTTAGTGCAAGAAAAATTATTTTTATGCTCTTACCGAGTGATATCCGTAGTTTTGGTACATCCAAGAATACTGATTCCCCTTTTTCTGAATCCTTACTGTTTCTGATTCCCCCACAACAAGTTTGGTTATAGTTAGGGCAGGGGGGGTTGGGGGGGGGCGGCAGCCCCCCCCCCAACCACATGAAACTTTTATTTTTTATTTTCTGATGTTATAAAGATGTTTCTGATGTTAAAAAATGTGTTTTTCGGCGATTCTGATGAAATCCCGTATTTTGGCGCGTTTTGGCAAAATTTGGCGAAAACGATGGACGGGCTAATACGAAAGTACCTTTTTTACAGTTATGGGTGATGGAAAAGTATAAGTTTGTGTTTTCACCCCAAACTATAAATAAATAACTATATATAAATAAATATAAGTATAAAACTTCTTTCATTCTTAGAGTTAGTTTTACAAATCACACCAGGAATCATCATTATGTAGACTATTTCTTATAAAACTTTAGGCAATATTTAATCTTGAAGCTCAGTCATTTATTCTGAAAAATTAAAATTCTGGGTATACTCTTTAGTAAAGACAAAGCCATTTTCATGGCTTTATAGTTAAAATTTTGGTGATTTCTTATCTTGCACAACAATAATTGTTTTAAATTGTATAACTGAATTTGGAACAATTCCTATTTAGAAAGGAACTATTTCCAAACCTCCATCTTCTAAAATCTTTGCTGCATCTTCCTCAACACCTTCAAAACCCCTCTTCAATGACTCTGATACAACATCTCAACAAAAACTTCCCAAAACAGACTCACTCTTCCTGAATTCATCTGACAACAAAAAGAATATAGAAGATGAAGTTGCTGCTGAAACCATTTCGAAAGAAATTGGGCCTCACTTAAAGCCTGTACTTAAACCTGATGTTACTGCTACTTTGTTGGAAAATGAAACTGTAAAAAAACCAGAGAATGTAAAGCTTTTGAATGCTGTCAAACCATTGGATTTAGACTGGCACAAGCAGGTGCTTGATTTTCAAAAGCTTCCAGGTCATTACAAAAGTCTTTCAAAATTTCGTTTAACAGGTAATTTTTTTTCTCATTTTATTACCTATAGTTGATGTTTGCTAATACCATTTTTAGTTAAGAATGAATACTAATTTACCTACACAAAGAAAACTGTTGACAATACTGTTTGTACTCATGTTTCATCCTGGGAACAGTTTTTAACGGCTCATCACACGTTTTCACTTTCGCTGTTCATCTTGAGTGATTCACTCAGGTGAACTGCTAGTACGCATGGAAAAGTGAAGACGTAAAGAGTGAAAGGCCAATTCACACACATATTTTTTACTTTAGATGGTTCATCCAAAATGAACACCGCCATTCTGATCTCAAAAACCATAAGGAAACTATGTGATGATGTCTATAAATAAATTCTATTAAGGTTAAAGTAATGAATTATCTTTAGCGTCTTTTACCTTTAGCGTATTTTTTAAAAAGCTAAACACTAGTCTATAAATAAATAAATATTAAATGGAGCACTTATTAATTGCATCAACTTAATTTAATTATGTAGTAATTTTATTAAATAAACAAAATACCAATATTTTTCATAAGGAATTTCAATATTTTTTCAAAGCTGTCTCTTGAAAAATTTTTCCTAACTCAAAGTCTGTTCTAAAATGTTCCTTTTTTTAGTAGGTAGTAAAAAGTACTTATATATATATTTTTTAGGTCTTGTTGTGCTAACAACTCTTGCTGGGTATGGAATGGCCCCTGGAGTTTTTGATCCTATTACCTGTATGTGTATGGTAGTTGGAACTGGCTTAACATCTGCTGCTGCTAATGCTGTCAATCAGGTATACAATTTCTTAACAAATATTATTTATATTTACTGGAAAGAAATATGGTTTCATTCATAAATAAAAAAAACTTTTGTTAAGTAGAAAGGAACTAGATACAATAGTAGACACTTGTTTAAAAGTGAGAATAAGCAGAGTTTAAGGCATGGAATAATATTGGAATTCACAAACCATACTTAACTTTGAATTTCAAAGTTATTATTTATAGCCTCTTAATTCTTATTTAGTATAATTATCCACAAATTATCTCGGGTCATGTTCACTTTACCCACCCTTACCTTTCCAGTTATTTTTAGTTCAATAATTTCTCATGCATTTCATTCTACAGCAAAGCCTTGTACCATGAAACTTAAATAATTCAAAATCTTTGATTCAAAGTTGTGAATTATTCAAACTTTTGTGTTAGTCCCTTGAAGAACTTCAAATTAAATCAATGTTATGATTCAAAGTTCAATTTCTTTAGAAGTTTTTAAGAGGTTCAAATAAACCAAGTTGCACTGGGGGTAAACTTCTATTTTTTACTTGAAACACTATTTACATTCAGTTGTTTGGATTCTTATTTTTATTTTATTAATCAATTTCCATTCTTTTATTTCCACAGTTTCAAGAATGTTTACTCTAAATCTTTCGATAGCTGTTGTTCCTTTTGATAAAACAACTATATGTAAATTCAAGTGTTTTATAAAATCAAATTTTATTTAACATCTATATTTTTTACTCTTAGGTGATGGAAGTACCTTATGATTCTCAAATGGCTAGAACCAAAAATAGAGTCCTTATTCGAGGAGCACTAACGTAAGTTTAAAAATATCTGCATGGCTTAAGCAAAAATTAATCAAGATTATAGTTAAATGCTTAAATTCTCCTTTCCCTTTTATAGTTATTGACAGATTGGTTTTTAAGTTTCACATAAACATTTAAAAAATAACCCTTTCCCAAATTAAAAAATTCATTTATTTCTTGGGGCGATGTGTTTTTACGCAGCCGATCAGGGACCATCCCTGGAGTGTTGACCCCTGTTGGGAACCGATCCAGGGGGGTTTGTGCTTTTTGTCTTTTTTTGGGCTAGAGGGAAAAGGAATGCTTGCTGTTTGTTAGAGTGAAATGCACTTGCTCTGCCCTATTTCTAATCAATATTTTAATGTTAATTTTATCTTTTTTTTTATCAAATCTGTTAATGAACCTTTATCAAGATCACAACCCTGCTATGTTTACTTCCAAATCTTTTTTAAAATGAGGGAAAGTCTTGGAAACAATTTTACTACTGAACACTTAACTAAGGCTTAGAAAGTCGAAGTGTTATTTAAACTCTATTTCAAATAAAAGTAATTTCCATGTCAGTACAAAATAAAGAGGAGCAACCCCCTAATGGGACCTATATTATATGGATGTTTTAATGAAATGACGTAATAAGGAATAACATAATGATAAAAACAATCTGTACTTTTATTAAGGAAAGTTGTAACACAGGGTTCACTATATATTGGGGGGTCATTGTAAAAAGGTTGTATTTAATTTTATTATCATAGATGCTTAATAATTTTTGCTGCTAGGATTTTCAATGAAGGTTGTTGAAACAAATCACATTAAGTTACTTTAACATATTTCATAATTTCATTTCATTTAAAGATGTATAGGGTGAATAAGATATTCTAAAAATCATCACCTGTTAAAAAACCCTTCAAAACCAAAGTGAGTGTTTTGCTGGTTTGGGGTGAAAATAAGTTCTCCTGAGGTTTTTTTAACAAGGTTCTACAGTAATTGAAATTAATAAAGAAAACAACTTTCAAATATTAACTTTCTTAATTCAATAAAATAGTTGATACAAGTAGCGTGGTAAAACTGTGTGTTTTCACTCAAGTCATCAAAAATATATCTAAAGCTCCAATACTAATTTCTATTGTGATTTTTTTCAGGCCTCTCCATGCTGCTACCTTTGCATTATGTAGTGCCAGCATAGGGTTAACTACACTTTTCCTTGGAGCAAATACTCTGACTGCAATTTTAGGAGCAACCAATCTTATTTTGTACACAAGTATTTACACTCCTCTAAAGCGTTTTAGCATAGCAAACACCTGGCTTGGATCGGTAGTGGGTGCTATCCCTCCATTAATGGGATGGGCTGCTTGTATGGGCTCACTCAATGCAGGTAAGACTTAAAATTCACTAAGTAGCTATTCCTATTTTGATCCCAAATTACATTTACCAGTTAATTGTTATTAATCTGATTGTTATCTTTTTCTGATCTGTTGAGCATAAACCATATCTTCTGTTTCATGCTAATAACACTCACAGATTTCATTCAGTTCATTTCCTGAATAATTTTGTATTCTTAAAAAAGTGTTGAATATACTAAACAAGTCGATAATCTTCACATCACTTAGATAATAATTGCTGATATTAATTTCAATTCAATGATCAGCCTGAAACCTTTTTTTCATAAATGCTTCTTTAAAATATAGTACGCTGAAAGCAAGATGTGAAAATAAGCAAGATTATACGAAAACGGATGTTTTGCACATTTTATTTAAAACTGTATTAACACATTTAATTTAACCTTGAAACAGGGTTCCCACGGGTCAGGGAATACCTGGAAAAGTCAGGGAATTTAAATTTCACCTAAAAAGTCAGGGAAAATTGCTAATTTTGGGCAAAAACCTGGAAAATCTTTAAAAATACCTGGAAAATGAAAATTTTTAATGTTTGCGTGTCAATTTTGGCTCTAGTAAGTGAAAAAAATTGTCAATATGTTGAAAATTATGTGTTTAAAAGTGCAAGAAGTATCCGAAAATGCTGTGAATTGCTAGTTTTTTTACCGAAAAATCTTAAAAATTGACCTGGAAAAGTCAGTGAATTTATTTCTGAAATTGAGTGGGAACCCTGTACAAACATGTCTGTTTTAAGGATTAAAATTAAATATGCAAAATAGACGTTTTTCTATTCTTGCTTCTTTCAAAATTGTTTAAACCAATTTAAAGTTTGATATTTTTATAGGAATTACAAGTATTCACATTTTATGAGTACCGTTGCCCTTTAGCATTATGTTCTGTTGGCAAGACTGCCCAAAATCTGAACAGCTATATTACTTGCATGGAAAACATAAAAATGTCCCATAAAAAACTGCACCTCAAAGACTGTTTTTTTAAACAAAATGTGGTTTCATGTTCAGTGTATGATTACACGAGCATGTATGGGGGTCTTAATATGCTAAGTTCATATTTTTAACATCTTAGTTCATTTCCTATTCATCCTTTTAAACATGTTCAAAACGTATTTTCTTATTTTCCATTAACTTTTTGTTTGGTTTGGTTTAATTATTGTTTTATGACATAAGAGAGTAAATTTTTTTGTGTTCCCAGAACATGACGTCTCATATTTTCTGTCTCAATTTTCACAAAAAGTATAGGTTGTAGGTCTCTCAAAATTTTTTATGTACTTTGTGCTTATCATGTATTGTTTACTGATAATTTTTAAAAGTATTTAGTTATGTATTCAACTAACTCATGTATTTTTTTCTTAATTTGATATGAAACTAGTAGTAATTTTCTTGTCTTTTTCTTTCTATCAACTGAAATGATATTGTGAATGAATTGACCTCTTTACTAAGTATAACGCGTATCCAAATTGTATATTTCAGGAGCAGTGCTTATGGGTGCCATTCTCTATTCATGGCAGTTCCCCCATTTTAATGCTCTTTCTTGGAACCTGAGGCCAGATTACTCCAGGGCAGGCTATCGTATGACCTCGGTAATTAATCCTGATCTATGCCGACGAGTAGCTTTGCGTCACAGTATTGCCCTCCTTTTCCTTTGTAGTGCTGCTCCCTACTTGGAACTCACAACTTGGACTTTTGCGTTTGATTCATTACCTCTGAACTGCTTTTTAATTTATCGTGCATGGCAGTTTTATGACAAAGGAGACAGTGAAAGTTCTCGTAAATTGTTCCGCCTTAGTTTAATTCACTTACCAATTTTAATGCTTTTAATGTTGATAGGCAAAAAGCATGTAGTTAAGAAAGAAGATAAATTAAAAAGCAGATATCTACAGGAATCGTAATTTATTATAAATTATTAGTGAATTGTAAATAAAAAATGTAAATGTAAGACTAAAAGGTCTTTTTAATTTATTTGGAATCAAATAAAGTTAAATGAAAATGTACCAGTACATTTTCATCTATGGATTTGATATTATTCGGACTTAAATTGCTCAATACATACTTTAGGAGATAAAATTTGAGTCCTGATAGGAAAAAAATATCACCCACCAGATTTTTCTTGGTAATTATAAAAAACCTTAAGGTGCTATCCTACCCCTAATATCGTCATTTTGGGTCAAAATATCGATTTTTCAAATCTGGTGTTAAATTAAAGATTAAACTATGTTTTCTTAGCTTTCTGAAACCATATTATTAAATAGACTATTAACCATTACTATTATTTGGATTCATGGGTAAGATTGCATTTTTTATTTTGTTTTTTTGCTTTTTTTCTCAAAACACATTTTTAACATTTTACTCTACCGCTGAACCTCATAACTCAAAAAGTGATGGTTCAAATGACTTGAAATTTGTACAAATATTTAAATAGGTTTAATATAGGAGGTAGACCATTTCTGTGTATGAAAAGTAATTACACTTTTTATAATGATTAAAAAGATGAAGTTGTTATAAAATTTGGTGATTTTGATTTGTTAGTTTAAAACTGCTCTAATATTATAAATTCAGTGACACTTTTGTGAGTGGTCCAACTCCTAAAAAAGGTTTTAATCTATGTAATAAAATTTGCAGATTGAGGATATCTTCATTCAAAGTGGAGATTTGATGTTTTGCGTAATAGCCTATTTTGGCTAATTTTATGCACAAATGGGTTAAAAAATAATATATATTTTATACAGTAAACTCCCATTAGTACGCCGTTCAAGGGGATTTGTGAAAATGTCGTAATAAGCGGTACAACGCTATATGCGGAATTCCATAAAACACTGTTTTGGCGATATACCTAAAACCTGTAATACCTAATTTTACCTAGAAACCTTTTTAAGCGGGATTTAGAAACGAGACTAAAATAGAAGAGACAGCCAACCCCTGTTCATTTGAAAATTGCTGCTTATTCATAACACCTTTCTTCTTGTCATAAAGCTCGATTATCTTCAATTTATCATCGAAACTCAAAGCTTTCCTTTTATTTCCAGAAGAACTTGTCATTTTAAACTTGCCGACAAAGAATGGATACTGAATACGGTATCTGAACTTACGCAAACGTGGACTGAACCACTGAGCGATGGAATGCGAAGTCGAATTGGAGGAGAGGGGAGAATTTCCAAGAAATTTAGGGAGTGTTCTGATTTGTCACAGGACAACCCACGTGCCCTGCAAGACACTGGTCATCCTTGAGGGAGCAACGGGGGGCCATTCGGGGAAAAAGGGGAGCGGTTGAAAAAAAACCAGCTCTACCATATTGTTCTACTAGCGTTTCCAACAGTTCTGTAGCTCATACATTATCTGAAAGGAACTCGACGACGCAATAACCGGGATTTTTCATTGGGGGACTGGAGAAAAGCGTCGAAATATGCGGGAAGTCGTAATAAGCGGGGGCGCTTCTAGTGGATAGTTTTTAATGATAAAAGGCCTATCGGTACCAGGGAGAGGAGAAAAACGTCGTAATATGCGGGGCGTACTAACGAGAGTTTACTGTATATATATTTAATTTTGGTTTAAACTATTCATTTATCCTAGTTTCTAGATGTATTTAATCATATAATGCTACTTTTAAAACATTTTTAAAAAAAGCCTCCAGGGGTAGGATAGCACCTTAAAGTAGTCAATCAGTCAGCATCTTATATGCAGGCATGTGATTTAATTTTAGTGTTGAGAATCGAAATTCCGCTCAATTGTATGCGGAATTAATATTTCAAAGCAGGAAAAATCAGAATATTTGTTTCCTGAGTGGACATAATGTGTACCAAAATGATTTAAAACCGTTTTTAGGGTCAAATTTTAAAAAATTTGTGAGATTGAGTTTAATAAGATGAGAATCCTATCTAAAAAGCTAAATTAAACCTATTTTATGGGATAGGGATTTGAATTTGGGCCCCTCCGAAATAAATTTATATACCACTGTAACTTATCTAGACGCTTCTAAAAAAATTTCAGATAATTTCTTTCTTGAGAATCACATGCCTGTATATGTGAAGCATTAGAAAAAAACTTATTTTATTGGGAATTAATGAAAATTTTTTAATTTGGAATGAATTATGATATGCAGACTAAAGTTATGGGGGAAAACCCTCAATTTACAAATTTAGACCTGATAAATAGCTGGAAAAATTTATATTTTTAAATTTAAGAAAGTTTTTCTAAAATTGGAAACCTTGGTAAAATGATTTACAGACTGATATTATTATGAGAATAGAGTCTTTGATAATTGAATCATCATTTTGAAAAAGGGAATGAGTCCAAAAACCAAGTTTTGAGAAAAAAAACTATAAATAATAGAATTTTCTTTGTATAGCCATCAATTTTTTTACAGAAAATTCAAGACCCTATTTAGAAAAAAGGACAATCATCGAAACAAATAAGTACATTTAAAAGTGTTTTACAGTTGAAAAAAGTTGATGGACTTATTCCCTTTTTCAACCTTGTGAAATTTCAAGGGAAGAAAAATCTTAAAAACCACTTAAATTGATGTTTAAATTATATTTCTGCTTAATTCACTTCCCAAAAGTGAGAAATAGAACGATTAAGAAAAATAAAATTTAATAATTATAATGAACTGAGTCATTATAGGAGTCAAACATTCCCTGGATAAAAAAGTTAAAAATACTTTTAAATTAAATTATTTTAAATTTTGGGCTAGTTTACACCACAAAGAATAAGAATAGAAAGACAAATTAATTGAAAAAATACAACAAATGGACATCGATTAAAGCAAAGGTTGGGGATTGTTTTAAGCCTAAAAGTCAATTTGTCATTTTTTGACTTATTCCCTTTTTCAAACTGGCAAAACAATTATTATAGTAAAACATTATTAGCAGTGTGTAGAGGTAGTCAACATACAAAAATATGCTAGGCCTGGCAACAGTTTTTATTTGTTCTAACTGATAGCTGTACATTTTACACAATTTAAAGGTAACATTTTCATTTAACAATTTATTGCTGGGGAATATGAATAAGTCATCATTTATGACTTAATGTAGACTTTTCTAATACAACTGTTCAATTAAATTAATAAATTGAGGTAATAAAATTGACTAAAAATTGATAACTTATTAAAAGATCAGAAGTAAAAGTTATGAATATGTACAACTGTAAAATGAATTAAGATAACTACAAGCAATAAGGAATTCTAATATAAGTCTTAAGTAATTTAAATTCAGCTTAAACACTAAATTTCACAAACTGAGATAATTGTTTATATATGTGATCTCTGTAAGTAGAGATTATTCTCAAAATTATCAGGATGAGGTATTTCCATAAGTAAATTCAATTGCACACAAACCTAAAACTACTAAAGTCGGGAGTAAATCTAACATTCAGATAACATATTTCAACTCTATAAAATAGGATAAGAAAGTTCAAAATGTAATATACATTTTTATAAATGAGATCCTCAATCCCCGCTATTTACATTTACTTATCTTAAGTGTATTTTCCTCTGAACATTTAAAGTATTAGAACATGTGGCTATTTATGAAAAAGACTGCATCTAAAAAATATCTAGTTAGTCATAAGTACAATACATAAATGAAGGCATTCTAGATAATTATTTTACAATACACAAATTACATTAGAGGCTATCTTCCACTTAAATAAAGTACCATCTGCTTGTTTTTATCAAACAAAGGGAAAATAAAATCAATATTTTAGAGTTGTGACAGTCTTTTTTAAGGTAGTGATATGCAAACATTTTGTTCTTAAGTTAAAAAAAAGCTAGTCAATATTCTAGCTGAATCCAGCATTTTTTATTCCCAACTTTCTATCCAGTAGTTTGTAAGTTTTTAAATTTTATTGCTGATGGTGAAAATAACAAAATAAATTAACATACATATATTCACTGCATGAAAAGTATATAATTCAAAGTTTAAAATAAAAAAAACCTGAGTTATTAACTATATATACAAAGGGTTTCCATTTTTTATTTAAAATAGTTTGCAAGGACTCATTTTTTAGTTCTAGTACCAAAGTTTCTGAAAAAGAAAGTGAAATTTTCTTTGTACCAAATTGAATTTCTCGATCATAAGATACTGCAGCAGATATTAAGGTAAATAGACAATGATTACTGAAGCTTCATTTATCTATAATTCTTACTGAGAAATTATTTTCTTTCTAAACAAAATTATTAGCACTGTTAGTACATTCTATTTAAGTACATACATTAATAATATTGAAAATAAACCTGTAGATGAAATAAGATGTTAACATTTCACATCAGTAACATTTAAAATGTTACTAGAGTCAACATCTTTTCAGCCAGCATCTAGACTTATCCTTGCTGTTAGATTTATGTTTTTGCACATCTAGTCAAAGGTTTCTTGTTTTATAAAATAAAAATTACTTGTGATTATTTTTGTGGTTCTCCTGGTTGAGATACATCAGTTGACTTTGCAATCTATAATGATATCTCAGATAACTGTGTTTTTAGTTTAATAATTAACAAATCATTAAAAATCTTAAGGACTGCCAGTTTTTATAAATTTGCTGAAAAAATTCATTAAATAGAACCTATTGAAAGTTTTACAAGTAAAACATGAAACTAAAATTTTTCATCATTGTATTGTTCCTCACAGGAAATAAATACACATTAAGAATGGCTTCTGTCTTAAGCGATTTCATTTCACAAGAATTTTATATTTTTTCAAACAAAATTAGTTGTGATAAACAATGTTACAAATGTAAAAAAGCACTAATACAATAATATAATTTTAAATACTTGTAAAGTAAGAAAAACAGCCAATTTTCATTTTAGTCAACACACAGTGTACTATAATCGACAACATATAATCAAAACCTTCTCAATACTCAGAAGGATCAAATAAACATGCTAAAAATCTTGCTATACTCTAGATGTCTAGATTAATTAAAAGGCGAATGAGGGATCTTAAAAAAACTTCAGCTTACAAAATCATCTTGAGACACATAATTAAATTATAATTTGTCTTAAGATCAACTCAAAACTGACCATATCAGGATGTGGGAAAGCAGCACTTCTTAATAATCTCTAACTGCAATTATTATCATAAGAATATGATTAGTACAAGAAAGAGTGATTTAGTGACTAAGTAAATTTTCTATATTCTTTATTTATTAATTAATAATTCCTGACTAGATAAATTTAAGCCACCTAAGAAAAGTTGTTGTACCACCATTCATATATACGATTTAAAAATGCTATAACATAAACTACTGAAGTATATTATAGAAACTTTTTTTTGTAAGAAAGGAAAGTTGAAGAAAATTGCAGCATATGGCTGCAAAAATCTTAAATACAACCTTATTAAGTATAGTTGATGAAACAAATCAAATAGAAAAGTATTGAATTTCGTTCAAATGGCACAAATGAGTCAATAAAGTTGAATAGATTGCTATCAAAAATATATTTTTGTAATAATATACAAATTACAAATAAACATATAAAAATTAAACTTAAAAACAGTGACTAGTGACTTAAGATATCTAATAATCTCTATAAATAGAATAAATCAGAAGTGGGATTTAAAAATTTCTCTAAGCTAGATACAATTCCTTATTTACAATAACAGTACACCAAAAAAGCAAAATAATCCAATTAAGGTTTGATTTCATTCCTGCTCTTAAAAAATTATTACTTTTAAAGCTCTTGATTAAGTTTATACTTAATTATCTGATACTAAGCTTTTTATTTAGAAAAAGAATATGCATGATCCAAGTTATAAGCTTAAAAGAGTATCACATTTATTTATCAAATTTTTACACCAAGCTAACCTTAAAAATGCACTATAAAACTTGCATATAAATAGCTTTAAGAACATTTCAAGTAAAATGAAACAGATTTTGAAATCTATATCATACACACAAATGCCAACACATTTCATTCCATAAACACAATTAGTAAATACTTTGATTAGGATCAAATTTTAAAATACTAAGTAAAATTTCTCTTATATGAAAAAGCTGTAAATAAAGATTATAATTACCCAAAAAGGAAATAACCATAAAAAATTTAAACATAATGACTAAAACTTTTAAAACAAGAAATGCAATGTAAGAATTTTTTCTAATGAAACTTGAAAACTGTTAATTGTTTCCATAATTTACAATAATATGAGCTCAGTTTAATAAAATAAGTTTAAATATAAACAGCAGATTTGTTTAGTATAAAAATACTTTATGAAATGTTAATCCCAAGGAAATGCAAAGTATGTGAGTTTCTGTAAGAATACCCTGGTCCAAGAAGTGGGAATTCAAGTTAAATTAAGTACTATTACTATTATTCCTGCATTTTTTTCATAGCATCCAGTACAGCTATCTCCTTTGCTTCCTTAAGTTTGTTCCTCTTCTCATATTCTAATCTAAATATAGTAAAAAAATTCAAAGTCAGAAAAATAAGTGCTTACAACACATTTTAAAGTAAATAATCATTTTATTGTAACAGTTCACAAAAAAGGCTAAATATATTCTAAGTTGAAACCATATTAGCGATTGAGTAAAATATACGTAACTTTATTTCAGATAGATTTAGATAAATGTAAAACCGTACCTTTGTTGAATTATTCTTTGAACTATATGTTGGGTGGTAACTTTGTTTCCACTGTCAAGTTGCTTAAATTTACCTTGTCTCTTAGGTTCCTGAAATGACAGTTTAAGGTTAGAATAAGAGAATCCTATTTTCTAAAGAAAAACATTGGAAATTCCTCCAGAAGTTAGAAGAAAGCAATCTATGGAAATATAGGACAACTTTTAACCCCAGATTATTATGCAAAAATAAAATAAAATATAAATAAATTTTCATGTAGCAAATAGAAAATGAGTTACTCTAACCTCATAGGGATCAGCTCCATTCACATCAGCCATAACAAAGGTTTGGCCATGGCACACTATGTCTACCTGAAAACAGAATATTGTCAAAATGAGATCATCCGTGAACATTTTGAACTTTCTAATCCAAACCCATAAAAACCACACATACTTTGAAGTGATCCATGAGTTCTGCACTAACTGCATAAGGTGCTCCTATGACAACTTCATTTACATACTAAAAACAAAATCGTATTATTTTAAGAACTTGGAAGTAGGGATTACACACACAAGCTAGCTTCTCTGGATCAGGTTGAAAGACAGGGTCATTTAAGACTGCAATGAGGTACTTATAATGGTGAAAAATTTGTTAATTTAAATGTTTCTTTAGAATTTAGTATTGACAAGATTCAGGTTAACAAATAATTTCTGGACCCTACTATTTAAAATACATATGTGAAGTAACTTCTTTACTTTTACTTAAAAAATACATACATGTTTTACTTTTAAATTTTAAATCTAATATTAAAAATATATATATTACCACTATATTAAGTAACCATAACATATGTTTTACTTTCGTTAATTCACATATTACCAAATTATGCACATTAACGGTAACATACACATTAATTAATGTTAAATAAATAACCAATAACAGTAGAAAATGAATATGAGTGAAAAAAAACATACCTTACAAGCAAGAACACTTAAGACTCTTTCATGTAAATTCATTATGGGATAGTTACTGCCTTTGTACCTATTGACAACCTAAGTTTTGAAAAACATTTTAGTTATTAATATGTACCAACACACAATAAAGTTTAAGTTTGATACTATATAAATAAGTAGCTATTATAATTATGAATTCATTCTAAATTTAAATTAAAACAGTCTTCATAAAAAACTTATTTCCTTTACAGGAAAATATTCGAGTACACCCATTTTTTATGTTACATGTGCACAAGAAAGCTTTTAATTGTTTAATAACTTTTGCAGGTAAAATAAAAAATAAACTTACTGGATCAGTATGTAATCCAACAATCACATAATCTCCTTCTGCTTTGGCTTTTTGAAGAAAATCTACATGGCCAACATCTATTCAAACTCAAATTAAGACAAATAAAGTTTTAAGGAATTAAGAAAAAAATATAATAGAAACTGATAAAATGAAGTAGAATTTAAGTCTCAAAACCTGATTTTAAAAACATGTGATACAAGATTTATTACAACAAGATTTTTTTAATATAAGAGAAATATTTTTAAGCTTTTCAATGAATCACTAGAAGAAGAAAATAAACGCTACATATGTTTATAGGTCTGATAATACTAATATATTCTTCATGATGAGCGATTTTGATTAGACAGAATCTGATTTTTAACACTTCTTTCAACTTTGTAATGCAGTTTTAACATATTAAATAATATTAAATTTCAATGTTACAAAGTTAGAGTACACATTCCTAGTTTTTATAAAATTGTTTCAATAGAACTGAAAAACTTCATTTAACTATTTGAAAAAATTTTAGAGAACACAAATATTAACAGGGTTTGTACTCTTAGGTGAAAAAAATTCCATGACATTTTTATGGATTTTAAGGCCGAAGTTTAAGAACTCAAATGCAACGGAACTGCAAGTGTTTGTTTATTCTCCAGCCGCCATATTGGCGAGTTGAGTTAGCAAGTGCCCGATTTCATTTCACTTTGTAAGGAAAGAGAACTTCTTTAGAAGAGTTCTCTGTCCGTGGCTGTAGGAGAAGAGCGAAGGGGGGGGCAAATAGCAGACGCACGGCTGTGTAGGCAACCAATCACAGACAAGAACTGGTTTGATGGAAAGTTGAAAGCTATTCTCAACATTCCTCGAGCAAATGTCATTTGTTTACTTTTCTTCGCCTTAGTATGAACGCTTCTGAAGCGAATATTAGCCGTTGTGTCAAGTTTGACTATGCCTTTTACAGATTTTTCATGATTTTTATGAAAATTTTCAAGTTTCATGACTTTCCATGACCTGTACAAACCCTGCATTAATGAGCTCATTGCTCAAATATTATTTCTCCAAAACCTACTAAAAAGATCTATACCTTAAATTTTCAAAAACTGCATGGTAAACCAAATGAATAAACCCAAACACAGCAGGAAAAAAGGATACGAAAGAGATCAAATGCACCAGCTACATATACAATGCGGTCACCTGGCTACAGAATGGAAAGATAACTTGGTCAAACACACACAAAAAATGTAAAATTATCATAATTGAAATAACCAGCTAATGCAAAAAATATTCATAGCAAAGAAATCTTACTGATTGTGTAAGATAACTGATTAAGGGAGGTACAGAAAATAATGATTTTTAGTATTAAGTTCTTAATTAAGTTGAGTCCTAAATCATACAGATAAAAAGTTTCAAAACTAAAGTATTAGTGAAAAAACATTGATAATTTCTATACGAATAAAATTAAAAATTGGCACAAACTTATTATTTCCCAAGTTTAAATAAAAGTTAATAGAAAAACAAAAGTTAACAATAAATCTAAGACATACCTTAGGTTCTTTTCCTTCTGAAAATTGAATGATTTTTTGGGTAGTTGGAAGAAATTGGGAAATGCCAGTCCATGGACTATGAGTACTTGAATCCTATGAAACAACCCCAAATAAATTTTTAAAATAAACTACTTTTTGTTGAAGGTTTATTTGACAAAATAATAAATAAAAAAGGAATGATCTGGATTTATAATATTTAAGTTTAACTTTTAACCCATTAACGCCCAAATAAATTTTTTGTGGGGCGAATTGAATAAAAATCAGGAATCTGGAGTATTTTGCCTTTAATATGAATATTATGAACAAATTTTGTCAAAAAATCATTAGTTTTTTCAAAAAATGCTGATCTAAAAATAGATCACTGGGCGTTCGGAGGATATTTTTTGTCACAAAGCCAAGTATTAGTTTAAATTAAAAAAAATACTTAAAATTATAAAATAAATATAAATATTAGTATTTCTCTTTAAAAAACACGTATTTATTCATAAATATGTGGAAAAATAATTAAATAGTAATAAAATTGAATAATTTACCAAAAATTAAGTACACAAATAGCCTATGTTGTAAGTAATTTTAGGAGGAAAAGGGGAAATTGAACCAAGAACTTGAGATTTAGATATAAGATTTTTAGATCAGCAGTATTTGTACTTGATTTTTCACTAAATAAATTATTTTTGACTTAACTTTGCATTATATCCCAATAGCTACATCTATAAAGATAAAGTAAAACTGGAAAAGGATTAATTTAGTGGTATAAATTTACTGTTTTCTTAAAAAACGCAAATGAAGATGAAAAAACTGCAAAATGAGACTCTGAGACAAACTTTAGCCTATCACTGTCCAAAAATAAATGAAGCAAATATAAAAAACTCATGGTATTAGAATTGAGGGATGTTTTCTCTTGCCATACGTGCAGTTTCGTTACTGTTGGGTGAATTTAAGGACATTTTAAAGATAATTTATGACACTATGTTTAGCGATCTAAAAATAGATCACTGGGCGCTAATGGGTTAAAGGGGGAAATAAATTATTTACCTGACTAATGTTTCCAGCATGCTCCTTATCAATTCCATATTCTTTTTCTCCCCGGTTGTGATGTTGTTTAGTCAAAAGAAGCATTCTGCAGAAGTTTTTAAAAAAAGAAAGATAAGAGAAATCAAGTTTATAACACAGAATAATATCAACATCTTACTTCATCAATGTACTTTGTATTAAAGAAGCAGACATTATTAGGAAAAAGTTAACCTAATATTATGTTGTAGAAATATATAAATAACATAGAAAATTTACATACAAGTGAAAAATAAATTACCTTCCTACTAAGTCAGTAGTTGAAACCCCAGCAGTTCTTTTGCATTCCCTACAAAGACACAAGATTATCTTAGAAATTTTTTGTTAATTTTTTGAAAAACTACACATAATTTGTTTAGATATTATAAGCCTATGCTTTTAGAATAACATCTTGAGTTTTTTCCTAAAAGACATGAATATCAAAATTAAGTATGGGTTTTCCATGCTCATTTTGGCAAATTTAAAAGAATTTTTATACATATCATAGGAAATTGTTTGATGTCGAGAAACTTTGCAAAAAATGCCCTCAAAATGTCTCAGTAAATTTTCAATTGCAGTTTTTTTTTAAATTTCATTTTAATTCCAACTTTCTATCTTGCCATTGAGTTTTGCTTTTGCTAACTCATAAATATGTTATGTTAACATTTTTATGATGAGCTAGATTTCTATTTAACTTTATTTTGCATTTGTAGAACAAATAACAATTACATGCAAAATATATAGTTAAAATTTTCAAGTCAAGCAACAAACTAGAAATATAATGTTTATCAGTAAATAAAAAATTACTTATATCTTCCTGTAGCTTTAACATAACGATACGTGTCTTGCCCATCAGCATCCAATGTTATGTCATCTGTAAAAAAAGTTATTTAAAAAAAAAATCTAGATACACAATATCACTGGTCTAATTTTAATGTAAAATTAACTAACCAGCATGAACACAAAAATCACAGTTATTTTTATCCAAGGTATCCAAAGTTGTTATATAAGGAGCAGCCTCAACAACCTGTAGAAAAAAAAAAGCAATAATTTATATTTTTAATTAGATTATAACTCAATTGTGTAGCTTTTGTAAGACACCAAAGTAGGCAACAAAGAAAGAACATATTGATATTAGAAGTGATAATTTTACTACCTAAAACTTATGAAAAAAATGAAGGAATTTACAATTTTTATTAAAAACTAGCTGATATGCCCGGCCTTGCACTGGAGATGGAGATTTTTTTCTTTTTAAAAACTTTTAACACATTTCCTACCTTATTTTGATGAGTGAACGTTGTCCAATCAAGCATTTTAAATTCTAACCGGTTTCTGCATTTACCACACGACTTCCATAAAAACAACAGAATATTAGAAAAATATTCTCCCCATAATCACTCAAAATGCTCAATTAGAGCCCTAAGTTAATCATATTTTCATGATTTTATTATATCTTTGGTTAAATTTAATAAATAAAACATATTCCTGCAATTTAAGAAAAAATTCAATATTTCCACTGGAAAGGGTTTTGAATATTTACCATACATGTGATTACACAGACAAAAAATTGGCGGAAAATATTAATAAATTTGGTACCTAAATTTTTCTTCATTTTAAGTAAAGGGGGTCCATGGGCTTCTACTTCCCGAGATCTAGGTTGGCTGGGTTTTTATGGCGCATGACCTAAGATAAGGTATAGCCCGAAATCTAGGATTCGATATGCCAGATTCATAGTGTTTTAGCTTAAATCTTAACTAATTTTCATATTACTTCGATATTTTTTTAATTTCCGATTTTTCTTAAAATTTATTACTAGGCCACACCAGCGGTCAGAGTTTTCAGTATAAAACGATTGGAAAATAAGAATGTGGAATTTCAGTTTTGCAAATCAAATTGTCAGATTTTAATTTTGCTAAGCGAATTGGCGGATTTCCGCCAATTGGCGGAAGAATCACATGTTTGATTTACTCTAGTTTTTGGTTTGTTAACCAACTTTATTAAAAACTACAATATGATCATAATTTGATTTTGAATTCTCGTTTCCATGGAAATTATTTTAACAACAATGCTATTCCATGAGCTTTTCACTTAAAAATCAAACTGCCAAAATAAAAATATTTTATGCTATACTTACCAGTTTTTAAATTTTGTTGAAATATATTTTTAGATTTTATTTTGATTTTTAAATAGACTTTGATCTAGTTTTTATTTTAAAACTTTATATTCTGGATTGCTTTTTTTGTAACAATGGGGTAAGCAGATCTCTTCTTGAAGAGAAATAAAGCTATTTCAGCAAAATGACCATAATAGCGGTCAAAGTCAACTATGAAATAAAAATTAAATGTCCACATAAAAACTGCATTTTGATTTGATTAGTTAAAAAACACGTTATTAAGTAAAAATAACTAGCATTAAGTCCTTGCTAAGTAGTTATTATAAACTGCAATAGATTTCAAAGAAAGGGACCAGGAGCTTTTGTAGAGTGTGATTCTGGGAAGAATTTCCAAGGATTTGCCTTTTTTGTTTTAATTTAATTATTAACTAAGGAAAAAGCTTTAAGATGTTAAAATAAAGTTAAGTTACATAAGAACATCTCCATTCTCACTTCATTTTATGCAGAGTTCCACTAGAAAAATAAGAAACATAACAAATGTATTCCATAACATTTGCATGTAGTCAACAGAGCAAAACATAAAACTATGCCATGCTAGATGAATAAAAAAACAGGAACAGGCTCATCAAAAATAACAGGAATTGCTCCTCAGTTATCACACTAAAAATCCTTATTGTTACAACATGTTGAGTTTATATTTTGAATAAAATTTAAAATTTCTGTAAATAGCCTAAATGTTTGGTTTAAACTTTTGAAATCTTTGATATAGAAGAGGGAGCAGAACTCTCTTTTTCCGGACTTTTGAAAAACGTCGAAAATACCTGTCCCCTTTAAATCAAATCCTGGTTACACACTTACTTCATCAACCCATTTGACAGCTCGGACCATCTTATACCTTTCTTGCTCTGTAAACACAGGAGGTCCTTTATGTTTTGCTATTTCCTCTAAAATGAAATATGTATTAGATGAAGATATGAAAGAGGGAAAACTTTGAAATTATAACTGGTACAGAAATTCCAAATAACAAATTAAATAAAAATGTACAAGAAAACTTGCTTGAAAACATTTGATGTCATTAAAGAGCATTTTGAAATATTAGTTTTGCTCACAAGCATTTCAGTTATTTTGATAACACCTTGTAAATGATTAGGCATATTTCATATTTTTTTGTTTTCAAGCAAATTCTTTACAAACATGACAACCACAGTCGAATAGTTGAAAATATTAAACATCATTCAATAATGGAATAAATAAAATTGCAATATCATAATTTTTATTTCCATACCATCAGTGTGAATTCCAACAATCAAATAGTCTCCCATAGCTTTAGCCTAAAATACAAAGGAGGGCAAGTCACTATACGTTAAAAACATTACAAGGTGTGGACCAAATTTTATATAAATAAAATAATTAACCACTAGCATTTTTTAACTGGTTTACATATCAACTATGACTTTTTTAGGTGATGTTGGTTAAAACCTAAAAGTTAAACCAGTTCCATTTTATTAAAAAGAAGGCAAGTTAAAAAGTAAACACTTATATTTTAACACAAAAGATATTTTTATCATGCAAGTGACACTTTAATTTTGGGGTGCTTAACTATGAAATGTTCCTCAGTAATATCATCTATGTTGTGTTTAGGGGAGAGCGGGGATGAATGGGACAAATTTCACATTTCTGCTAAAATTGAAAAAAATATACATTTTTCAATCCTGTAACAAGTTTAAAACCAATAATTGAACTCTTGGTTACATTATAAATGCGTGTATTCAATCAATTACCCATTATTTAAACTCCAAAAAAAGTTTTTATGAACGCATGTATTTTGTCCCATTCATCCCCGAGGTGGGGATAGATGGGACACCGAGTGGGGATGAATGGAACAGTTAAGAAAAGTTCAAAAATTTACAAAATAACAAAGTTATTTTAAATATTGCACAACATTTAGCTTTTTAAAGGAACAACACACTTCTATTTTCCAAAGAAAAAAATTAAAAAGGCATTTAAAGGGCAAAAACAGCCTACATTTCTTCAACTTTATGACGAGTAAAATTAACACATAAACTGAAGCAAATCCTTTTGTTCTTTCAGCTCAGTGGTTGAAATTGATGTTATTTCTATTAATGCTACTCGCTTTTTATAGGTTTGTACTTTTAGGAGTGCAAATAGATAATTTTTGATGCCTGGACCTAACCCCCAAAGCCATTCCTCACCTGCAGTAACATTTTCCCTGCCTTTTTAAGGAACTTTTCATGAAAATAGAGCATAAAAACCTAACTTGTTTGAATAACACAGGTCTGCAATGAAAAAGCTGTTTGAATAATTTAAGCGATTTCCTATGTATTTTGGTGTGCTGATACCGAAAAAAATATTGAAAAAAATCCTATACGTCAGGATTTTTCATAAATTGCAAAATTATATTCGAAATTGCTCATTTTTCATAGTTTTTGTACATTTCTAGCTCCTTTATTTTTAAAAATTAGGAGCTGTGAACGGTGCACATAGTAAACTATCTCATCAGGACATGATAGAGATGGAAAGAAAATATTAGGGAAGATTTAATCGGGCAATAATGAAGGATTTTTGTTGCATAGTTCAAAGAAACGTTCTTTTTGCTACTCACATGGGTAAATGTACTAAGGAAGCTTCATGAGGAGGAAAAATTGGCTTTAGAGTGAGTAAATAAGTTTATTTTAGTAATATAATGATTTTCATGAAGAATGTATAATAATAATTTTATTTTATGAACCTATTTTCATGATAAAATTGAATTAATGACTTATTTAACAATTTTACCTAAATTGTCAGGAAACATGACATTCTAGGGCAAAACAGAGACCATTTTTGAACTCAGGGAACCAAAAAACCTTAAAACTAATAACCTTAAAAATAAATTAGGATTAAAAAATCTACTTCTTAAGTGTACTTACATTTTTTGTAAAATGTTGCTATATTTGCTCGATTTGTTACAAATTGTGGTCTCTTAAAAATCAAAAGAGGTATTTTTTGGATTCAGTACACCAAAAAACATAAAAAATTATTTTCAAATAAAGTTTGAGTCGAAAAATAATTTTTAAAAATATTCACTTTTGTTTTCTTAAAAAATTGACATTTTTACTTAAATTGTGAAGAAAGGTGAAGTCCTATGATAAAACGGAGGTCAGTTTTAGATTCAGCACATCAAAAAACATACAAAAAGATTTGGTGAAAAAGATTTAAATAAAAAATTTAGTATCAAGAGTTAAGTTTACAAAATTTTAAGGCATTTCCCAATAAAACCTAAAAACCTGAATTGTCAAAAAATGTGACGTCCCAAGACAAAATGGAGGTCATATTTGGATTCAGCTCACAAAAAATAATAAAGTTCAGGTGAAATATCCAAAACAGCTTGAAAAAAGTTTTTTTTTGCAGACCTGTGAATTATTTAACCATAACATATTTGAGATGACAGTTGCAACTATTTGCTCATTAAGACTTTGCATATTCACACATGAGTTTGGAACATAAAACGCTAGTTTAAACATAAATTTTTGCACCCTATTTTAGTAAACTTTATCAGAAATTACTTAAATGAGTTGAATATAGCAAGCTATTGATGGGTTGTTTTGGAAACAGGAAATGAAGTGATGATGGAACTGTCCCATTCATCCCCACAATTCTTGTCCCATTCATCCCTGAACCCACTTATTTTTGAAAACTAAAATTAGACTAGGAAAAAATCCATGGATTTTCTTCATTTAAATTGGAAACTTTACTAATTAAGTACTCTTTCAACACACTGTAAAATTTATAGCTTTAGTTATATTATTTATTAATAAATAATTATAGAAGTAAAACGATAAAAGTTACTTTTGGTATGGGAAAACACATTTAGTAGTCCTATTTATACAAAAATGGAAGCTGATGTCAATGAGCAAAATTTTTTGAATGGGCTTGGCTGAAATAACAAAAATTTAAAGTGAAGTTAAGGTATAAAAAATTGAGCTGTCCTGTTCATCCCCTGTCCCATTCATCCCTGTTCTCCCCTAGTAATATCAACATGTTGTTTAAGTAACTCTTTTAATTCATATTTTCTCCTTTCAACATTAACTTTTAAACTTTATGTAGCTTTAAAGGATAGTTGAAGTCTTATTTGACATATACAACTAAATAATTAAGAAATTTTAAAATAAAAACATATTGAATTGGATATAAATTTCTATAAATTGAGAAAATCAGCCTTACTTGTCTTAACTGATTAGCATGACCAAAGTGAACCATATCATAGCTGTAAAAAACATGTTCAATAACTACTAAATATAATATGTAGGTACATACCACTTCTACATTTGTAATAATTTTTTAATATATTCGAAAATTTATTTATTACAATGTTTTCGTTTAAATTCACTAGGAGAAAAATAAAAACAAATGCAGCATTACACAAAATTTATATAACGATGTAGCACAAACTCTGCAGGATAAACGTAACATATGGTTGCAAAAATTCGAAGTAAATATCAATAATATTCCATGAAAATCAATTTAATTAACACTTCCTTCCTCGTTTTGAGGAATCTTTATTAATTGTTTTAAAAATAAATTGTACTTTAAAACAAATGACTGATCATTGATAGTTACGCATGTGTGATAAAGATTGATAGCAAACCATTTTTTCAAGAAATTAATTTAAAATTATTTTCTTACCAGCCATCACACCAAACGCGAACTTGTTTGAAAGATTCATTCCTGTTTGACATATTTAAATTTTCGTTTCCAAGGGAAAAATGACCATTCATCTCGGTTACACTTCTCTAATCAAAAAAGGAAAGGAGCAAAAAGGCAGGGCATTAAATATAACTGCAATCAATTTCGTAAGCAAGTTAAAGGTCATTATTTTCATCCTTCCTTATCATTTTTTTGCAGCAGAACACACTAGGGTTTATTTACCATCTTAAGACATTATTTATTGTTGCCAGACCATTTTGTTAAATATTAAAACTTTTTTAATGTGTAAAACTGGATTTTAACCAAACATTATTAAAAACAATACCAAATTTTAGATATGATGTTAAAAGGCACTTAAAGAAATTTTCTTCGAAAACTTTATTCTTGAATATTCTTGATCTGTGCTACGGGATGTGAAAGTCATTCTGGTAATTTTGGTCATGATCACAGACCAAAAACCTCCATTACACTCTGTCTGATATCCTGTCTGCTGCTTTGTTGTTTTATTGTGTGATAGCGTGGTTGTCGTGGTGTTAGCTGACCGTGTTGAGATAATAACTAATTTTATCGTAAAAGAATGAAGCTAATTCACCAGTCTTTACATGATTGGTATAGCTCGTATAAATTATGCTGCTTCCGTAGTTAAAATGATTCCACTTTATCGGCCATGATGTTTTCTAAATCAAGTAGTAGTCAACATATTTAGTCATTGTCAAATAATATTTATATTTTTACAAATTCTTATGATCAAGAACAACTTTTTTTCTAAGAATCATCATGTACACATCAAGAAGCCCATTTCAAGTTTTGTGTGCCTTCATACTTTTAACAATTTCACTATGCATAGGATTTTATGTCCTCCAGTATTCAACAACTGTTACTCGTAAGTATTGCCTTAACCTTGGAATTTTAAAAAATCCAGATACTTTTTTTGTTGGAACACTATAAGGAATAAATATACAATTTTCTAAGTTGTACTCTAGTGAGTGTCTTGATAAAAAAAATAAAATTGTGGAAAATACATTTTTCTCAAAACTTAAAAAATATATGGCAAACACAAAACATGTATTTTGAGTTCTCCCATGTTCTGTTCAGAACCGCTTTTTTAACCCTACAGTGCATACTGATGCCATTTGGCAACATGACATTTTTCCCCATTTCCTACTCGAACTTTCATTTCCAAACGGCAACACCATGCAATAAGTACAAAAGATATAACATTTCATTGTATTAGCACTTTAGATCGCCAGTAGATCACAGCAGGGGTACTATTTTGAGACATTTGTTAGTAGCTAGTGAAACGAAAGTCAAGACACAGAAAACGCCAAAATAAAAGGACCATATCCAGGGGTCTGTTTAGAAGAAATTTGGGTCCGTTTTCGGACCCTTCACAAAATGTTTCATTGTGAAAACGGACCCTTCACAAAGTATTTAGGCCTTTAAATGGTCACTTTTTTTCACAGTACTGCAAATTTGTGAGCTTATTTTCACAGAAACAGGCTCCTGACTAAAAAGAACTAGTTTAATAATAACTAAAATTCACAAAATTATGAGTAGATTTTCACAATTATTAAAAAACCGGACCCTTCACAAAAAGTCTGGACAGACCCCTGATATCTTGTAGACCTTTATTCACCTTTTGGGGGTTCTATCGGTCTTAATTTCTTTTCAATCGATAGAAATCTTTCACTTAATGGAGCTCATCAGGTTAGCAATTTTCATTAAAACGGAAGATATTCGCCTTATGGAATGGGCAGCCAGATTCAAAGACTTCGCCACTTTAGGGGAGGTATGAGGGACTCTATATAAGGCAATTACATCTCGCTACCCCCCTCCACATACCCTTCAGAGCCCCAAAACGGGGTTTCTGAGAAAGTAGGCTTAATGAACAGGAAATTTTATTATCTGCCTTATTCATGCTATAAAATCACTCAAGGAGGCATGCATGATAGTGGGAGGGTGTCATACCCCTTATAAACCCATTATTTTGCTCTATTCTGGAACCGCTATTTCACACCTTTCAACTCTGGCGGTTATTAATTCTGTGCATGCGTGTGTATTACAATTTTTGAATGATTATTTATTTGGTATTATATCAACCTATGTTCATACCAAATTTCATCAAAATTTATCCAGTAGATCTGGAGAAATCGAAAAAATTTGCAAATTCTCTTAATTTTGAACACCAGTGTAATATGTTTACTATCCTCTTTTTAAACATTTTATCGTGTTTGATTTCTTTTTGAGAAACATGTTTATGATTGAAAGGAATTTTTCCTACAGGTTTTCAAGAATTTAATGATAGTGAGCCATGCCTTAATGCTGTTTACCCTCTAGTCCTTGAGTTAGCAATACTTGGAGCAAGTACTGTGTTAATAGGTTTACTTTTGAATTCATTCATAGTTTATCTAGATGAAGCAAGAATTAAAAACTTACCAATCTTTTGTTGGAGAATAACAGACTGTTTTGATTATCCAGTTCATACAGGGATTGCTCTGCTTTTTCTCTTATGTTTGCTTATAGCTCAATGCATAGTAAGTACTTAATCTTTTTAATATTTTCTACTTAAGGTACCTACCTAACAGAGTATGTATTATCCCGTCGACCGTACCGCTGAATCCAAAAACGGTAAGCAACCCATTGACTTTTCTATGGATGTGCCGCTGAATTTGATGGTCACGGAACGGTCGGTGAGATAATACGCAAGTACCCTTAGATGTATGTTAATTAGGGCTCGGATAATCAAGACTGAACATAGACATACTGTATACCTAGAGTGTAAAAAACATATTAAAGTAGGGTACTCGCATATTATCCCGTCGACCGTTCCGTGACAATCAAATTCAGCGGCACATCCATAGAAAAGTCAATGGGTTGTTTACCGTTTTTGGATTCAGCGGTACGGTCGACGGGATAATACGCAAGTACCCTAGTTTAATATGTTTTTTACACTCTAGGTATACAGTATTTCTATGTTCAGTCTTGATTATCCGAGCCCTAATTAACATACATCTAAGTTTCTGTATGAACTAATTACTAAATTTGGTACTTATGCATTATCCTGTCGACCGTTCCATTACTGTCAAATTCAGCGGCACAGCCATAGAAAAGTCAATGCGTTGTTTCCTGTTTTCGGATTTAGCGGTACAGTCAACGGGATAATACGTAAGAACCCATCTAAGTTTCTGTATGAACTAATTACTAAATTTGGTACTTATGCATTATCCTGTCGACCGTTCCGTTACTGTCAAATTCAGCGGCACAGCCATAGAAAAGTCAATGCGTTGTTTCCCGTTTTCGGATTTAGAGGTACAGTCAACGGGATAATACGTAAGAACCCTAAATTTTTTTTAGAAACCTATTTCCTGATACCTTATAAGGAATGATGCTACAATGATTAAAAATACTAGAAAATTTCCAAAATAACACCAAAAACAATTAAGGATTTTTTAAGTGAAAGATATCTATTGTGTAACTATTAATTGTATGTGGGGCATCTGTTCAACTTTTTTAGTTAAAATGCACGTTTCTTACGTATTTTCCTTTCCACCATCATTTTCGGTTGGAAAGTTAATTTTTGGTGATTAAAAATTCTGTAAAAGAGTACTAAATTTGTCATTCAAATCTTTCTACATACAAACCTGTTATATGGTGGCTGTATCTATTATATCACAAAGTATGCCCTGTACTAATTATATAAAATTCCAATATCCTACATAAGTTAATGCATTTCTTTTTTAAAAAATTAGTTATTTTTACAAATTTAAACTTTATATTTAATTATGGTTACTTTCAGCAGGAAAATGACTTTCGAGCTATGGTGGATTGCCCAATTCTTGTTTTTGGTTTTGCATCACTCGCTTGTTTTATTTGTATGGTAGGTGGCTTTTCAATTTATAAAAATTAAATGCTGTCTAATATCTCTGTAGAAATGCCTCTTTGTTATGCGAGAATGTTTTCAAATATGATAATGGATTTTAAGTTACTGTTAATTTCCTTTCCTTATTTGTTTCCTACGTTATAAAGGGAAACTGGGAAATATATTCAATGAACTTTATTATTTAAAGATATTTTTATAAATTTCTGAAGAAAAGGTTGGAATTTTATAAATGTGGTATTGCATATTCTCGTTAAATATCTGATGTAAGTTATCTTAATATTATCCTATCTCAAATATCTGAATATTTTTCTCCATGGAGATGCACATTTTTATCATCTTACAGGTGAAACTCATTAAGTCACTTCTGAATCAACCATTCTATACGAGGATAGGCCAAATTTAGTGATACCCAAAGCCTTCTTTTCTGCAAGCCCAAAATATTTCTTTTTAGTCTGGTGTAATTTTTGGATCTCGACAAGGATCTGATAGTTATTTAGCTCTGTTTTACTGCTTTCAAGAGATTTGCCAAAAGTAACTTAGTGTCTTTCTCCTGTAATGCGATATGCTAATGAATTTGTCAAATTTCATTCAAAGTTCAGGTGGTGACTTAATTTCTTTTATTTTGCAGATTTTTCCATATGATAATGTGGATGTGTCTTATGCTGTAAATATAAAAAATAGTATTGGTGCTGCATATGCTTACGGAGCATATAATTCATACTATGAAATTGTTTCAAAACGTGAGAATTGCTTATTTTAAAAATATATTTATAAGCTTATTTTTATAAGTTTTTTAAAATATTAATTTTTAACTTAATACAGGGATGAGATTATTCTTTGGAAAGAATTTCAAACTTTTTTCATTCAAAAGTATCTGTTCATTTTTCTGCTATTGAAGTTATTTAGTACTGTTTAGTTTTTAAATTGAGAAAAACTACTACTTATTTAGTTTATCTAAAAGTAAATTGTATTAAAAGAACATATGTTGCACAGAAATCCTAATCCCTAATATATATGTAACGGGTGGAGTGATAAACCAGGCGTTATTAATAATGCCAAAAGTGAGGCAAGCTGTGATAAATTCACTGACATTTATAAATGAGTATTAATCACTGCCCAAAATACTAGGGCATTATTCATTATTAATAATGCCCTGATTTATCACATTGCCCATAGCATATATAAAAATTACAATTCTTATTAAAAATTTTTGTTAATTGTATTTTAAGTTGCTTTTTTTGGAAATTCAAATTTAAAAAGCAGGTTTTCAACTTGTGTTTGTACACCCAATCTGAAATTTGAACATACATTTTAAAGAATTTAGTACATAGTTTGGTAGGATTTTACATTTTTATGAAGTTATAATAGAAATAAAATTTGTAAATAATGGAGTTCTAAGTATCACAGGGGGTTTGGAGGTCCTCTCCCAGAAAATTTCTGGAAATTGGACCATAAAAACAGGGGGTTTAACTCATTTTGAGTTCTGACCTCCTCTATTTTTCAAAATTAGTTCTCGATACTTTTTTTGGGGGGGTACAGCCCCTTGGATCCGCCGGCCAGTGGTTGGTTTGGTTGGGACTTTAAAATATTCGCATTCAAATGTTGTTGTGGAGTTTCAGACATTATACCATCTTCCCTTTCTCATCCCTGAATTTAGTTATCCATCTTGATTTTCATTTGATTTTGTATGAACTATTTTTTATAATTTATTAATGAATTTCTTTTGGATTTTAATTTAGGCTTTGTTTCCTGTGTTCAAGAATGGGAGGAGGAAAATCAAACAGTCATACCTGTGAAAAAACTTGTTATCATTTGCCCCCTTTCTTGTAATGTAGCAGGAAATTTAAAACAAAATAGTGGAAGTAATATAGATATAAAAGGTGATTTCATATCCCATATTGGAGATCAAGGGGCCAATATGAACCGCAAATACAAACATACTATTTATGGAATAGAAAACTCTCAAGATGTAAGTTTTTACCAATGTACTGTATTTTGTAAGAAAAATGTATATTTATTAATTAAATAGGAAAACATAAAAATAAACATTTTATGGACTGTTAGACTCATTATAGTATTTCTAAATCAAACTATTAATAAATGAATCATATTTATTAAAGTGAGTTGTTTTAACAGCTGGAACTAATCATATATAGTTTAGACGAGGGAATAAAGTTAGCTAAAATGTTCAAAGTTTATGAATAAATATTGTTTATTAAAACGATTTTATGTTTGCCTTCAGGGAAGGTTTGACCCACCCATATAAACAATTGCATTAATCACAAAAAGTAGAGAGGTATTTTTATGTTCATCAGATCTGATCCTTTCTTGAGTACATATTTACCTCAAAATGGTGCTGAAGTTAATGTTTTTCAAAGTAATTTTATGGAAGGGTCATGAAGTTTCCTTCATCAGTGGAGGAACAAACACATTTTTTAAAAATGAAACTTGCATAAAATGATGTTTTCCAAAATAAAAGATACTTATTCAATTTTCGCATTACCTTTTACTTTTTAAATACTATTTATACTCAAGCGTTAATACTCTGCTATTTTTTTTTAAATTGCAATTGTAGTGCAGTTTTTAGCCTTTTACATGTTTGGAATGGTTGACCCAGTTATTTTGTAAAATTCCTTATTAAACAAGATAATTATTTTTTTCTCAACTTTACTTTAAATTGTCACTTAACTTCTTACTGCCAATATATCATCAATTTTTTGTTAAAGCTGAATTACTGAGTATATGAAATGAATTTAGTTTTGTAAAATTAGTATAATTTAAAATGGCATTTTCCTTTAATTAAAAAAAAGGAGTATAAACTTTTGATGGTGTAAAAAATATAATGCATTCTTAACCCCTTCCCTCCCCATCACTGCTCTCACATGTGCCGAACCATGGCTTTCTACTTACATTTTTCACTCTCGTGTGAAAGCCTTGCTGTGGGTACACAATAATAAATGTTTCTTAAGAGTTCACAAAAAAATTAAGCCATATAATGTTAATACACTTATTTAATAAAATTTTTTAGATTGAAAAAAGCACTTTTATGACTATTTCTGGAAATTAATGGGAGGGTTAAGGGGTGCCAAAAATAAAGGAAATTTATGAGTTAAGTTATATTAGCATAGGCATTAACTTTTTTGCCAGATTCTGTCACACAAAAGGCTTTTATCTATTGCACATATGTCAGCTCCTGATTTCATCCCATTTGTCCTTATTGTTAGGGTAAATTGACAATCAAGTTCTGACAATTAATATGCCTGAATGCGTAAGATTTAAGATTAATAAGGAACTTGCATGATTTTTTAATTTTTTTAATCTATTCTTCACGCAAAAATAAGCCACTACACAAAATTTGAGGCCGATTGAGAAATTTTTCGATTGCAAAAAAATGATCAAAAATAGTTTTTTTCAAAGCAACTGAAAACGCTTAATTCCATGCACAGTGACGATCATGGACTTCGCCTAAAATGTTTGCCTTTGATTTCTAACCATCACCAGAAGTGTCTATAAGGTAAATATTTATTAAAACACTCATATCGGACACTTCTGAAAAAAGAAATCATCAATTAAAACATAGAAATTCAATTTTGATTGCAATTTGCCTCAATGGATTCTACGTCACTGTGCATGCAAACACACTTCGCGTTTTCAGTCACATGTTTTTTTTCTCGACTTTTAAATTAAAATATTTAATACTTGTACACTTTTTTGAAAATTTGACAAAATATTTAATTTTACTATACAAAAAACCATACGGAACACTTGAATGTTTATGAAAATCTGACACATGCAAGTTCCTTATTATTCAATTGTCATTTGTTTTTCAAGAAGTTTCAAAAACTTAATTTTTTTGGTTGGTTGGGAAGTTCTGATTCTGGGTTTCTTAAATTAATTGGGCTTTAAAATTAAAATCTTATCTTTAAAAAATTCATAAATTTCAGTTAGTTCAGAGATATACTTGTTAACTATATTTTGTGAAACTTTTTTATTTTGATAGTATTTAGAAATGATTTTTCTATTTCTGTTTTCTCAGGTTACTCTTGTCATTGCTGAATTTGCAAGCCCCTTAGGTGTCTTGTGGGAACAACGGCATCAAGAAGCGATGGATAAGGAAACATTTAAATTTATTAGGGATTGCTTTATCTTTACTCTGAAGAAGCTTTTAGAAGATTTGTCTTTTATTGTTGTTGAATATGATGGTGAGTTATTCCAATAATTTTAATTGAAATCTTTCTTATTTTTTGGTCTGTCGAATGGTTTCATTACCCCATTCTTGGTTGGCATTGTATTTCAAAAATCCAGTGTGTTATGGCACATTTTTTTATCATTTTTTTACATTAATTTTATCACTTGAGATCATTTGACAATACATGTAAGGTGAACAATTAGCTATACTGGTGAACATAGCTGCCAACTTTTCAGAAACAGAAATCGGAACACTTATCCACGACACATTTTGAATAAACAATTTTAAAGGGATATAATTATAAAAAGGCTTGTAATCCACAAAACGTTTAACTTCATTTTTTTAACCATAGAGTAACTCACAATTTCAATAATCAATTAAAAATAACAGGGACTAATACAGGCCACTTTTGGTACCGTTTATCGGCACCTTCACAAAAATTATTTTTAAATTATATGTGAATAGTTTATAGTTAATTGTGTATTTAAATTGCTATAAAACTGAAAAAGCGAGTAATTTAATGCTGCTTTCATTAATTATTAGTTTCCATTGCAAAATAGTTATCAAATTCACATAAATTGAAAAGATCCTACACTTTTTCACAAAATTAAAAATGCTGTGTAATTTTTTCACAAAAAATGGGGGTTAAGTTTAAAATCCTGGATTGGTCAGTCAATAAGCATGCATATATGAATGAGGATAAAGTACCCATACGCTGTATGCAAAGACGATTCTCGCAATTAGAATCGGTCGAAAAGGAAAGATTCATGAAGAAAGGAGTAAAATAATGAAAAATCGGAACTGTTTGGGCTAAAATCGTATTATCGGAACAACAGCAGAAATTCGGAACAAATACGATTTAATCGGAACGGTTGGCAGCTATGCAATAATAAACCATCACATGAATAAATGAGCAAATACAGATAAAGAAACAAATGCATCATGATAATTAAAAAAATGCTGGGTGCATAATATTTGCATGCTATGCGATGGGATAAAACATGATAAAATTTTCAGTAGTAAAAAATAGAATTTTTGGGTTATAAATTTAAGAAATAAAATACCTAAGATGGGGTTATGATGAAACTACAATATGTGTGCGCTTCAGTATTAAAATGGTTCAAGTGTTTACTGACACAATTCTTAAACTTTCAGGTTCCAACTCATTGGACAGATTTCTATTGTCTCTAGTGGAAAAAGAAAAAAATTTAAGCAGAAGTTATAAAGTCAAAGAGGTGTAAATATTCTGTGATATAATCATCTGTTTTTTTTTATATTTTTAATTATCATTGTTATTAATAAAAAGTTTTAATTTTTTTACTATGTACTAAAATGTGTGATTGTTTTTTGGGTGACCAATTTAAACTGTCCTCTTCAGATAAGTTTGTTCATAGAGCTGATGTTTATTTTAAATTGATTATTTTCAGTTTAACTGAGGGTAAAGAAGAAATTTCCTTGATTATAAATAATTATCCAGAAATCATTAAAGTATTTTTAACCACATACAAAGCTAAATAGAATTTGTTTTAAATACTAGGGGGCTCTGCCCCCTGCTCGCTATCGCTCACCAACCCCCAGAACTGCTTCGCAGTTCTTACAAAAAAAGAAAATTTTTTATAGTTTAGTTTGAGTAATATTTAAAAGTATAAAATTCATATTTGATAGAAATTAGTTTTTTAAACTTAATGTTTCATTTCTAATTTATTTCCATTTATAAACAGTGGGATTATAATTAAAGTTGCAATTTTTAAAAGGCTATAATAAGAGAACAACTGCTCAGAATGAATTCGTGTTTCAATACATATTACAATATATAGATGTGGTAGTCTGGTGGTCTGAGGAGAGTAATCTAAAAACACTTGCAGTAAAAACAGCTTTATTAGAAGAACTAAAACACAACGTTGAAGATAAAACTAACAAGGGGACGGCAAGACCTCGGAAACGGACTTCGGGTTCAAACTTTGTAGGTTTGTAATATACCCCAAGGATATCCTATCCTGAAAATATTACGACGCACTATCCAGTAGTTTCCGAGAAAACGCCCCCCAAAGTTTTACCCATTAGTTAAAATATTTAAATACTTTTCCCTTGACAAGTGCTGAATAGCCCAGTCGGTAGCGTACACGCCCAGTAATTGAGGGACGTAGGTTCGAATCCACCTATTAGCGTTTTTTTTCTCTTTTCACTTCTTAAAAATTATTTAAAATCCATTACAGAAAAGTTTTATTTTTTAAAATTATGTTTGCATATGAAATTCCAGTTGAGAAATATTAAAATTAAACCACAAATTAATATTTAAAATTTAATTTCAGCTCTGTATTATAAAAATTTCTTGATTACTTCAACGCTTTCTTACGGAAATAAAATATTTAAAAAAAAACGCTCGCCTCTTTCTCGGTTGATAAATTAAATGTCATTTCTTTCTTATTAATATTTATGTTTATGCTTTTAAAAACAACATTGAAAAATTTTGATAATAATCTATGTACTTGTATTGATTTTAATGATGTATTTCTGTATTTTTGTGCCGTTTCAAATCAATACGTCAAGTCTCATTATTGAAAAATGTATATTTACAATTCTGCTAAAAATGTCAGTAATTACTTATTATTGACAATAATTAAATAGTTCAGAAACTATTCATTGCAATTTTGTTTTCGCCGTGCCAAAAGATATTTTATTATTAGAAGAAGAAAAAGCTGTTTTATATGTAATGTTCTTTAAATTGCCGAGTTTATTTCAAAGATTTGTGGATAAAGAAAAATAATATTTTGAAAATTTCGTGCTTTTAAATAGTGTTAACTAGCTGTAACAGGAAAATGATTAGGTTTTTTGTAAGTTGTTATTTTAAAGTTTCCAGAGTTTTCTAATATATGCCTCTTTCTATTCGATGATTTGATAGTAGCAAATAATTAAGGTTTATAAAATATTCATTCCATTCATATTTAATTTAACTATCATATTTTTTTTTAAATAAAAAGTTTAAATCGATGTAAAAAATTGTTTTCTGTAATGGTAAAAAATGGATTTTAAATAATTTTTAAGAAGTGAAAAGAGAAGACAAAAATGTGAATAGGTGGATTTGAACCTACGTCCCTCAATTACTGGGCGTGTACGCTACCGACTGGGCTATTCAGCACTTGTCAAGGGAAAAGTATTTAAATATTTTAACTAATGGGTAAAACTTTGGGGGGCGTTTTCTCGGAAACTACTGGATAGTGCGTCGTAATATTTTCAGGATAGGATATCCTTGGGGTGTACTACAAACCTACCAAGTTTGAACTCGAAGTCCGTTTCCGAGGTCTTGCCGTCCCCTTGTAAGTTAAGAATACGATGATTAAAATGATGAATTGGTTGATGATGCTAAAGGCTAAAATCCACGTCTCCTTGAGCTGACAATCCACTCCCGATCGCGGCCTTCTGCCGGATAAACTTCTATCGGCCTTCTGCCAAACACTCTCGCGGCGTCTGATTCAATCGGCCGTCTGCCGGTTCCTTCCCCAGCGCCTCTCTCTCTCTCTCTCTCTCCAAAAACACCAATCGCGAATCCCTCGATGCTTCCACGAGCCGATCTTTTAAAAGCAGCTCTGCTGACGTATAGCTGGCGTGACGTCACCACTCGTACCGCTGCCACTAGCCTTTGGGGTTTCTCATTTCCTACATAGATATTTGCAACATCCTTCAGGTGTGAACAAGGGTTCTCTAAAATTGTGCACTTAAAATCAAAGGCAAGAAATCGTTTGACACTTCTTGAAAATGACATCCTCCTATGTGTTATCCATCCTCCATTGATCCTAACATACAAAGACTTATTTTAATTCCAAAATGCTCAAATTTCTCATTATAATTTAACTGCGGGAACTACATTTGATTTTTCCAGATGATCCCTAGTTTTTTTACTCTGCATATTATTTCTGAAAAAAATGACGATTTATAGCAGAAAAAAAATAAGAAAAATTGCGATTTTTGCGCAAGTTTCGTGTTGCTTGCGGAGGGTTCCGTTCTTCCTGCGACTTCTTTCTTGGATAGCCGCGGTCCCCAAGTCTTCTTGCGTTGTTAGTGCGATGTGGAAAAAACAACTGAACAGTGGTTTAGAAGCCACCGAGCCCGGTGTTTAGGATCAACATTCTACGGAAAAGTCGAAAGTAAGCGATTTTTCGCGTAAGTACCATTTTCCAACGCCTAGTTGAAGCTGGTTTCTTTTCACATTGTAATTGCGATGCAGAAAAAACTTAAAAGAATGATCAGAGAACTTAATAATTCTAGTGTAGGGGTTCTCAAACTTATAAACGTCATGACCCACTTTTTATACACAAAATCTAGCGCGACCCATCACCTCATATTCAGAAAATTTTCCCATCACCCCCAGCAAGGTTGAGCTTCACGCGGGTGGGGTTTGGTCATATTTTTTTCGGTTTGGTCATCAATAATTAATTTTATGGTTTATTGGTGGTTAAATTACTTTTTCAGAAAATTAAAATGGAATATTTGAACCTGAGTGTATCCATTGTTAGGGTGTTCCGAAAATTTTTTTTTTCGAATTTCCCAGATGCCCCCCCTCAAGTTGTTACAAATACTAAAACATTATTACCTGCAAATTTTCAGGTCTTTAGGACGATTTTTGACCCCCGGGCCCTTCAAAAGTAGGTTTCCCATGTTAAAGAATAGGGAAAATATTGAAAAAATCGTCATTTTTGGTTCTTTTCAATTTAACGAGCCTGGACGCAGTCAATATCGAATTAAAACCTATACATCATCTTTGAGACATCATTGCCTCAAGATCCTATCAGAAAAACATTCCATGGCACCTACTGGGGGGTAGTTACACGGGGGTGAAAAGCGCGCTTTCACCGAAAAAAAGAGGATGCTCGCCGGCGCTTGCCGCGGGTGCTGATGGATTGGATAATACTCTCCGGCGTTTGCGGGGGGAGCTGGATAAAAGCCACTTAAGTGTTTATTGAACTTTTTTCCTATGTTATTAGCTATCATGTGTTTTCTTTATAACTCAAATGTAATATAATTAATGTAATAAATTGCATTTACATCAAAAAATTTTTGTTTTACTGAGTTGAGTTTACAGGAAAATGAGATAGCTGCTTAAAACATTAAACCCCCTTCACAAAGCTAAGCTTCATAGCATTATACCCCATGGAAATAAGTTAATCGAGGTAGGCGGGGTAAAAACAAATTAGCTAAAATTTAATTAACTTTTTAATTTAATTAAATTTTTTACTAATAGAAACAGAATAGAACGAGGCCCTTTAGGAAAAAAGTTCAATAAACACTTAAGTGGCTTTCATCCAGCTCCCCCCGCAAACGCCGGCGACCAATCCATCAGCACCCGCGGCAAGCGCCGGCGAGCATCCTCTTTTTTCGGTGAAAGCGCGCTTTTCACCCCCGTGTAACTACCCCCCAGTAGGTGCCATGGAATGTTTTTCTGATAGGATCTTGAGGCAATGATGTCCCAAAGATGATGTATAGGTTTTAATTCGATATTGACTGCGTCCAGGCTCGTTAAATTGAAAAGAACCAAAAATGACGATTTTTTCAATATTTTCCCTATTCTTTAACATGGGAAACCTACTTTTGAAGGGCGCGGGGGTCAAAAATCGTCCTAGAGACCTGAAAATTTGCAGGTAATAATGTTTTAGTATTTGTAACAACTTGAGGGGCGGCATCTGGGAAATTCGAAAAAAAAATTTTCCCCATAGACTTTCGGAACACCCTAATCCATTGTTCAGCTGTGGTAATCAATGAGTTCCACAATAAAAAGGGGGTCTGGGGTCCTCCCCCAGAGAGATTTTTGAAATTTTACTCCCATAAAAAAAGGGGCTTAAACTTGTTTTTAGCAATTTGGGATAAATAGCAATCACAGCATTATTTCTTTAGAAAGGTCTTAAAATTTCCATTCCAGTTTCCACGTTTAAAAAACCCTGATTTAAAAACTGTTATTTGAATAATTGATCAATTTTGCATTATCAGCACATTAAAGTGACACACACACATCTATTTTACTTTAACTGGTCCTTTGACTTCCACACCGAGTAGGGTAGTTTTCCTTATTCCTCTTTTTATTTTTTCTTATTTACGTGTATAAAAATTTGATAAATTTCAAAAGTAAGCAACACGTTTGTGAAAATTATATAAAAGAGATTCTGCATTTTCAAAATCTTGTCTCCACCCATCAAAAACTGACTGGTGACCCACAGTTTGAGAACCTCTGGTCTAGTGAATGTTTTCAACTAATTTTTCTTAAGTATTTCCTAAGTTGTAAACTTTTATTGATAGATCATTTTGAAGCAAGATAAGATTATACTGCAGTATTTTTTGAAAATCTTGTTGGATTATAACCTGTTTCAGATATGATATCAAAGGGGATGGCAGGGGACCCACCTCCTGGGGGAGGACCCCAGACCCCCTTTGAATTTGGAACACTATTATTCTCCATTTTTTTTAATATTACATAAAACCTTAAAATTAACCTCTAAAAAGTAAGCATATAATTTTTGATTTCTTCTTCTTTGCCTTTTGGTCAATCACATGCCTGTTTTTTGCATCTTCCAATACAGGCAATTTCAAACATGAAGGGTTGAAAATGGGCCCCCACTGATCTATATATTCAAGCAAAAGATTGTACTGATACTGTACAATTTTTACTGTATTGTACTGTACTGCCCCCCCAGATTTTTAAATTTAAATTAACTAAATAAATTGGCGTTGTTCCAAAGTAAAGGGCTCCGTGTGATCGAACGTACGCTTGCAATCAGGTAAAGACATAATGAAAACTAGGTTCACAAAAGTGTGTCCTATAGATGTTTAAATTTTAGTTTTAGATTTTACAGGCTCTTGTTTTCTGACTAGGGTGGGTTGGGGTAAAATGGGTCTTGGGGTAAAATGCGTCAGTTTTAATTGACTCGATATAAATCAAATTTAAATTGAATTATTTTCACCCATTTTTTTGTACAATAATATTTTATCTGTTGGTCCCATTTTCCGACTCTCAAAAATTTAGATTTATGAATTTGAGAACTGAAACAATATTTAATTTGAACGGTAAATGGTGGTGTCGTAAAAACAGGGTTTACCAACTTCCAAATATCTATATATTGTAATAAATTACAGCAGACTTTTGTGATATTTAAAAAAAAGAAAGTCTGAGAGACATTTCAAGCCAATCAGCTTAGAAAAATATAAAATATTTTATCTTTTATAGCAATATTTTGTACTTGGGGTAAAATGGGTCATAGTTAAGAGGCCTTCTGTATTAAGTAAAAGCAATGTTTTTAACTTATTTCCTTCAAATATACATTGAACTGTCAAACAAGTTTATTTTTTCTCGAAATTAAATATTTGAATTGCTACATTTGAACAATGATAATTAACTTCGGACGTTTACAATTTGATTAAAGTACAACTTAAAACTAATTTCTTCTGATAAAAACGGCTTAGCCGATTGCCTTTTTTCTTACTTTCATGTATATTTAGTACTAAATATATTTTTGACATCTTTTTGCAATGAAACCCATTTTACCCCACGTTGGGGTAAAATTGGTCATTACCCCACGTTGGGGTAAAATAGGTCATTACTTTAATGCTAAGTTTAACCAACTTATAACTAAAAAATATTTGATAAAATTTGATGAAAATGTTCTGAAGGATTGTAATGTCAAGATCCAATTGAAAGAAATAATTAAAAAGTAATAGTTTTGATGAAATAAAACTTAGAATGTGAAAGAGTACCTGTGTAACCTGTAAGAGTACCTGAAAGAGTAAAAAGTGACCCCAACCCACCCTATTGCATTCATCCATACATTGCACCCTATTATATAACTTTGAGCGACATATTTTCTGAATAATTGGCTCCAAGCTTATTTGCCCATAATTTTTGAAAATCGTCACCTTTAACCAATTATTCAAAATTAGCTCCATTTACGCTTCGCTGAAAATCCACCTACAGGGTGCAATCGCAGTGTAAAAAAAGAACGGATCCCAATGCTTCAACCGTAAAATCCCTATCTCGAAAATATTCCTCTGCAAACTTTATCGTTTTAAATAAAAAATTCATGTATGCAGGAAAATCACCAAGTTTTGTCCTCTCCTGTGCGCCCGTCGGAGACCAAGAGGATACAGAGACGAATGATAATGTTTTGTTTGAACTTGTATGCAACTGGTGACGTGTTGAAGTTTCCTACAAGCACTCCTGCCTTGATTTACATATTCTGCCCGTCTTTCCAAAAGACAAATTTATTACTTCCCCCCAAGGGGTGGGTTCCAGGGGGAAGACGTCACCGTATTTCCTCACCCACTGTTTCAGAAAGCTTGGAAGTCAAGTTTTGTTTTGCTGAATTTTCTTTTACGGAATTATATATATATATCTCCGTTTTTGTGTGCTCGTTTTATCATTCGGTAACTTTTTTACCTGGTGCTAGGCTAGGTTCATGTGAATTGAGACTTGTTTGAATAAGTGTGGAACTTCCGATTATTATAAATCCTTATTTGCTATATCTTCGCGTAAAATCTTGATCTGTCAGCATTTGGAATAAGTAAACTGAGGAATTTACTGTCTCTATATATGTGTTTTTAATTTTATTCACTTCTTTTACAAAATTTTCTCTTTTAAAGTTCTTCTAGCAATTTCTTTGACCGGTTTTTACTTTTTAAAATAGCATGAAAGGAAAAAAGTTTTTTTGTGAGGGAGGGGACAAATATTGTGAAGTGAACCTGAGCCAATAATTAACCAGTATTAGCTGGTGTTTAATATCGGGTTCCTGTTAGAGACGTTTTCATTAGAATAAGCTTCAAAGTAAAGCAGAAATTAATATTTAAATATTCACCCTCCTTTATTTCCACTAGAGCATATCAAGCCTTCCACTCAATAGTCCTCCATATACACATCTTGATCGAACAACACACATTCAAAATTATTTCGATTCCAGCATCAAATCCTCTGATGCAAGGTTTATGCAGTTTCAGGTGAAATTTCCAGCTCAAATTGCATGCATGTAATGAGTGAATAGGAGCAACTTAGAGATTAAAATTTTAAAATAAGCGAATCACATAAATTATGTATAATTAGCGTCTCATATTGACGGATGGACCAACTATAACTAAAGCTGCACTCGGGCATATTTCGATGCTACCAATTACCGAGTATTAATAACTATTCTATGAACTGAGAAATTGGTAGGTGCCGCTTAAATAACCAATTAATGGAATCATAATACCTTGCAACAATGTAATTAATTCAAATTCCGAGTTCGTAGGTGAGTTCAGCCTATGGATATTTGAGGTAGGGTGTTAAGTTGTAGTAATTATTTACTTTCAAATGCTATAACGAGATTGTGCTAAACTGAAGCTACACTCTTAAAACTGTGCCGGCTATAGACGCGGCACATTTGGTTCATTTGTGCCGGTTGCCTCAACCGGCACTACCTAGCCGGCACACTTTCATGCGGCACATTTGTGCCAGTTATTGACCCGGCACCACCTAGCAGGCACACTTTCATGCGGCACATCTGGACGTTTTAGTGCCGCGTATTCCAGTTAGATCCGTGCCACTTACAGCTACTCTTGTGCCGCCTTTCCGGCACCACAATTTGCTCTTTCAAATGTCGCATCATAATGATGTGACCTTTGATTTTAAAATTATGTGACATGTGAAAGAGCAAAATCTGGTGCCAAATAAGGGGGAAAAGGTTTAAAAAGACCGCACATGTTGTAAGCAACAAATTTAGTTTTCCAAAAAAAGTTTTATCAAATTTTTTCATTTGGAATCAGTTTTTGTTGAAATATTTCAAAAATCATATTTAAATTGCATAATGTTATATTACTGCATTGTGCTGTTTAACAATTGTTTAATTGAGCTATTTTTACTACAATTGATTTAGTATTTTAAAATGAAATTAAAATTGTTTCCAAAATAGCATATTTTAAATTTCATAAAATTAAAAAAATTAACATTATCAACATTTATTGCCAATGCTACCAAAAAAACTGATAAAACCATTTTAGTAAACCCAAATGTAAAATCAAAGGTATACATAAACACACATTATGGTACAGATTATTTATACAATTTCATGTTAAGGGCTATTTTGTAACAATTTAATAGCATATGCCTAAGAGATAAATAACTTAAAACTGATAATTGTGAGAAAAAATTTAAAAAAGTATGGAAGATCATATAGACGGGATCAAAATGTTACGGAATACTTCAGAGCATATGTATGGACCAGAGAAAGTGTCTCTGTAATTATATTCAATTTGAAAAGTAAAGCAAAAATTATTTAAATTTTATAAGAACACACATAAAATACCCCCGTTAATGCAGAAAAAATTCTTTGTTGGCTGTTTCAGGATATAGGCTTTTTAAGATTTTCTGCTACTTTTCACCCCATTATCATTTTATAATTAACTAGCTGATATGCCCGGCCTTGCACGGGTGAAGATTATAAATTTATTATTTGAGGCGTTTGCTATCAAAACCAGCTAATTCCATATTTTTCTGAAATCCACTTTTTTGCATATTTTGAAAGTTTAGAGGGTCCTTCATAACCTGGCGAAGGGATATAGCTCAAACCCAGCTCATTCCAACCCAAAATTAGATTAAAAGTGAAAACTGTGATCTCAACTGTGAAATTTCAGATCATTTGAAAAAGTTACTTATTACGTTAAAGTTACGTCATTTACTTAAAACTCGTAAAGACATAAATATTAACTGGTAAACTGGAAAAAACCAATTCACAACTTAATTGAACAAAAAAACTGAAAAAAGCATGAAAAATCGTGTTTTTGCATCAAAATCAGCTCATTCCAACCTAATTAGTGTAATTACGCCCAAGGTAATGCAACTGGAATGAAAATAAAAAACTAATCAAATTCTAAGTGGTTGTACCTACAATTAAAAATTTAAAAAACAAATTTAGCTTTAGAACTGTGGACGTGAGAAGTTTTTTGTCTCTCCTGTAAAATTTCCAAAAATGGAATAAGCTGGTTTTGATAGCAAACGCCTCATTTTTAAGTTTTCCCAAATACATTTCTAATTTTATATAATCAACATTTACCAATCATCCCGGTATCCCAGGCGTCTTTTTCATATTCCGGTGTTCCCGGTAACTTTTCCTATCCCGGTGTTCCTAGTAAGTTTTCTTATCCGGATGGACTAAAATTCCTTCAGTACTCAAGCGCAATAGTATAACTTTTGAATGATTTCCACATTTACAACATGGAAAAAATATTCTAAAAATTATTTAAAATTTCTCAGATTCCTTAATTAATCATTTCTTTAAGAATAAACGTTTTCGGTGAAATTATTCAATAATTAAAGCTTATTCCGTTCTGAAATTTAAGAAAAAAAATCAATATTTTCTAGTTGAAAGGGAGTTTTAATGGTTTTTGGTTTGTTAACCAACTTTCTTAAAAGTTAAAATATTATCACTTTTTGATTTTACATCCTCGTTTCCATGGACACTATTTTAACAACAATGATATTCTATAAAGCTTTTAAAATATAAAAATTAGATAATCTGTCAAATAAAAATATGTTTAACTATACATAACTTTTAAATTTCATTGAAATATATTTTTAAAATATTAATATAATTTTTAAATAGATTTGTACCTAGTGTTTCTATTAAAAATTGTTGTTTAGCATTAAATTTTCTTTGTAACAATGGAGTAAGCAGATCTCTTCTTGAGGGGAAATGAAGCTATTTCAGCAAAATGACCATAAAAAGGGTCGAAAGAGGGTCAAGGGGTCATTAAAAGTTTTCGAAACATAGCCTATGTTTTTTCTGGAGTTTTTTTACGTAGGTATACCAAGTTTGGTGCAGATCGGAAGAAAATTGTGGATTTGTATAAAAGACAAACACATATACCCACACTTAGTTTTATTATATTAGATTAATCAAAAATACTGGGATGAGTGAAAAACTAGAATAGAGTGCAGTTTTATGTAGTATCCGCCGTATAGTGATATCTGTACAATAGATGAGGGCAGTACCTTTTGTTTCGGAGGGATGTGAAAACCTTTTGAAAAGGCTTCCTTTCCCAAGTATAAAATAAGTCAAGCGTGATCTATCGTGCACTTAATACCTCAAAGTTCTGTTGTTGTTTCTCCTACATGATCTGACTTCGTCAGCAAAAATTATTTAAATTTTATAAGAACACACATAAAATACCCCCGTAATGCAGAAAAAATTCTTTGTTGGCTGTTTCAGGATATAGGCTTTTTAAGATTTTCTGCTACTTTTCACCCCATTATCATTTTATAATTAATTAATCAAAAATACTGGGATGAGTGAAAAACTAGAATAGAGTGCAGTTTTATGTAGTATCCGCCGTCATAGTCAGATCATGTCCAGGAATCCGTAGACAGAAAGGAAGTCATAGACAAGAAGGGGCGAGAAGTAAATATCCTCCCATCAGAGAAGACCCATACAGTCAAGGATATGAAAAATCCTCGATCAAAGTTCTGATGATAATAATAATGTGCCCCGACCAAAGATGGGGTCTGAAGGTCCGTCCATCGCGTTGTATTCACTGTCAAACAAATTTTAAAACCTCACTTTGAGGAGTCAGGCAATCTAAAACCCTAGGGTATTGCATTAAAGGGGAAAGAAGCTGATTCAGTGGGCCGGCATGGATACACTTGTTCTCCTCATCCTTCGAGATTAGGTAAATAACCAGAGAATAAATGGATTTTGTGGTATATAATGTATTACAAAATATATAAAAATTGGTATTTCATTCTTCAGTGTAGTAAGGCCAAACATCTTACAAAATAAATACCAGAGGCCTTAATTTTTTGTAGAATATTAATCCTTGTGGCTTACATCCCTATATCACAAACTACTGAGTCTTTAATAAGTTAAATACATTTAAATTTTTGAATGACAGTCTATTAAAAATCAAGTGTACGAATATGTGAATCAGAATATAAATATAAATGAGGAATACCAAATTATGCATTAATTACCTCTATAAACAGAAGAATATAGAAACTTCTAAATCGCTGCTTATTTTATGCTCCGAGCATATAAATATGTTCCCTATTTATATGATCCGATGAATTCCAAATGACATTTAAGTATTCATACATAGTTCCAATAAAAAGTACCTAATGTTTCCCACAGTTAATGACCTAAATCAGCTTAAAATGATGCTATTCAATTTTGATAATATTAAACAAAAAAAATTCAAAAGCATGTGATACTTTTCCAAAATAACCGATCTCCATTAAAAATACCGGAAAGGTTACTTCAATGAACCTCAAACCCATTAGCCACCAACCTTTCAAAATTGGATGATAGTCTCATCCAATCAAAGACGTGTGAACCTCCCCAACTGCCACTGACAATGAGAAGTCAGATCGATTAGACGAACTATGTCCACAAAAATTTAATCTGTACTCCTCTGTTTGCCAACGCATCCTCTGAGACCCAGAAAAAGAGGAAATGAACTGCCTTGCTCAGCCTTCCATTACTTTAAATGCGAAAAATGGATGTGGGTCGGAATGAGCTGCCCTTGACAAATGGGATTGGTTTTCAATTAAAGCACCTCTGGCGTCCCCCGTGGAATTTGATTACCGTTTTCGACAGCAGGATCGCCAATAAACCAGAACGACACTGCTTATCATTTGTTTTAATTGCATGTTCATTGCTAGTTGGCTGACTTTTTATGAGCCCGGTAATGAGGAAGGCCGGTTAATGGACGGGATTTTTTACCATGTATTGCGGTGGCCCCGCCTCCAGCGATGTTGCTCAGCGAATGGGGGTGGAGGAATCGAGCGATCTGGAGGGATTTCTTGAAATGAGATACATTCTTTTTAAAGATTGGGTTGGGAAGGATTAAGCGAGGGTGTAAAAAAACCCTACCATCGACATACCAAGTACATTTAGTGCTTTAAAACCAAGACGTGATTGGGAGAAATTTATGTTGGCAGAAGGGCCGTGTTTCACCTTGATGTATTTCGATCGTACGTGGCTAAGCGTGATTATTTCAAACGAACGAAGACATGATCCTGAATGGATATTTTTCAAGTGAAATGAACTATTGGGAATCAAATGATGATGAGGTATTTGGGCTGCGCGAGAATGAATTTGTCTTAAAAATTGTACTTTTGTAAAATATTCTTACTTTTTCAAACAATTCTTTACAGCCCTATCCATTGAACCAATTTTGTCAGTTTCGATCTGAAATTATAGCTTATAACTCTAATAGTAGTCCATGCTATTAATGCCTTACATTGACCATTTGGTCATGTGTGTAATTTCACAATTTCCTTCTGATTATTTGTCAGTACCTTTATCCTGTTAGGTCACCAAATATACGCCATTATTATTGTTGGATTTTTTAACCCTTCTCGTTTGCAAACCTTTATACTTAGCACCTTTAAGGTGGAAGAGATAATTTCTATTAGTTTAAAAAAACAGATTTATCTCTAGCTTTTCCAATTACATCCTTAAGGAGGTTTCTTATCAACCCCTCTTCAAATCTTAACAAATTAAACTAAATAGTTATTTTTTTTGTATATTGAGTGTCAAATTAGGTTTTCTTTGTTTTTATCTATGAATTTAACACTGCAAAATACTTTATCCGCATTTCTTATGTTTTTATAGAGGGTTGTAAATGTCTTTAAAAGTATTTTTTTTATCATTTTGTTCTACCCCCATAGATGGGGCAGAAATACTACACAGTTTCCTATTATGAGAAATTGTAGTATATGTTATATTTAGTTTTCTTGCAGTAATGAGGAAGTTGCATGATTTTTTTTATTTTTTAATCGATTCTTCTTGCAAAAATAAGCAACTACTCAAAATTTGAAGCCGATCGAGAAATTTTTTGATTGCCAAAAAAATTAACAAAAATCCCCTTTTTAAAAGCCCGCGAAAACGCCAAGAGTTTGGATGTGACGTCATCTTATAATAAACATTGTTGTAAAGTAATGGAGTTGATGGTATTATTGTTGACGTCATCTTATTACAGTTTAAACAACAAACGTTTTCAGTCACGTGTTTTTTTTCTCGACTTTTAAATTAAAATATTTAATTACCAGTAGGGGAGGGTGGGGACGATTGTAACAAAATTTCTTATTTGATCTCAAACTAAGCCATTTTTTATGTTAGAGTTATGAAAATTGGTATGAAAATAGGTTGATATATCCCAATTACAATTTTGTTATGAAAACCGTCTGGTGGACATGCATTGCAATTTAGTAAATAAAACATCGAAAATTGAAAAACGTTACAATCGTCCCCACTTGAAGGGTCAATTGTAACACATATAAGGGTCAATTGTAACACAACACAAATTCATAAAAATAGATAGAAAATCATTCAAATTTATTAACAATTTATATTTTCTTGTTAAATAATAATTAAATACAAAGACTAGAATGGAAATAATGAACTTTTCACTCAAATAATGAGTTTTAAATAATAATGAATGTTGATGAGTAAATAATTATTCACAAGGGCAATTAGGGTATTCATAACTTAATTCCCCTGTTGTACAACGAACGTGGCACCATTTTTTGCACGAAAAATGGTTCCTCTTACTGCCCTTGATCGAAAACTTTATTGTGTTGATTATAACCCATTTTAGGATTTTCATTTTTTATTTTCTTCTGACAGAATCTGTATAATGGTACATAAAAAATATCGTGCTCACGAGCAACACTTCTAATAGACTTTTTAGACACAGAAACCAAAACAGCCTCTCCCTCCATTTTTTCTAGACTAATCAGCCCCTTTCAGTTTTCCTTTTACGTGATCTCGGCATCTTAAAACCGTAAAAACTCATAATTATATGCCAATATTAAGGGTAAGTATGAATTATAAATCAATACATCGAAAATACTTTTGAAACATGTTATTTTCTACATTGGGGTCAGTTGTAACATGTTACAACCGTCCCCGGCTGAAGTGTTACAATCGACCCCACGTTGCCATTTTTAGTTAAACCCTCGTTTTCCGCGTAAGTAACAACAGTATCATCTTGAAACTAAGCAGAATAAAACTAGGATACATGTTGTACATACAATACATAAAATCAGTGTTGTTGTGCTTCATACCTGCAGTGCAGGAGAAGGAAGGTTACACAAAAGTAGAAATTTACTTCGATGCTCGAAAAACACTCTTTTCTCAATTACACAGCCACAACTCAAATGTCAGCCTTGGCAATCTCTGATATTCTTTCATTCACCTCCCTTTTACTTACTGTCATCTCCTTTTCGCCCAGCCAGCGTCTCATTTTGAGGAAATCTAAGTGTTACAATTGCCCCGTGTTACAATCGTCCCCACTCTCCCCTACATTTTTTTGAAAAACTGACTAGATATTTCATTTTACCATACAAAAAAACATACGGAACACTTGTTTGTTTTGAAAATCTGACACATGCGACTTCCTTATTGCTAATTTTCTAGAACATTTAGTTTTAATGTGCTTTAAAAAAATTGCTTCTCTTATACTATTTACCCTTTATTATTTTGTTAACTTCATTTGAAAGATCTGAGTTTTCTGAAATAATAATAAATTTAGTTATTTTATGCAATTAAATTCTTTAAGTTGTGTCAAGGATCGTTTATACTTTGGTGTAAAAAATTATTTTCCCATTACATGATACAAGATTTTATAGGTATTACCTACTTATCGTAGAATAATCATAAACGTATGTCTAATGCAAATTCCAAGGAATAATAAGAAAAAAAGTCCTATCATTTTTTTGTGCAGGCCAAAACTTCCAACACCCGAAAAATATTTTAACGGTTTCTTAAAAGTTTTTGAACACTGCAACACTATAAGAACCGCGTCGAATCTTCCCGGATGTAATTATTCATACTCATCATCACTATTTATAACTGTGCTTTAAAAAAACTAATATAAATTATAACCATTAGAACGAGGATTAATTAAATATAATTTTAAGTAATTGCTATATACATAATCTTATGGAAATACATTTTGGACAAATAGAATATTATCTTCTGACTTCTATGGTAAACTAAAGATTAAGCCCTGAACAAGATTACCATGAGATTGTAATGAAACTTCCGGAACTCTTCTTACATCAGAGAAGTTGTAATACCAACCTTAAAGTGACCAGACGTTGGAATGAAAGTACGTAGTCCCTTTCAGAGTTTCCTTTCCATTAGTATTTGATAGGCAAGTTAACTATCAGAAAAACTATCAAAGCAGTCTTTTCCATTTGAAAACCTTTTTCCAGGGGAACTGGGTTCCAGATACAGATCTTAGAGTATGCATTTCTTTGAAAGACTCCTAAAGTAAGTTTGTTTGCTGATTCGTAAGGACTTATTGGGTTTACAGAAAAAAACTGTTGATGTGTTGGTAGGACTAAAATAATTACCTGCATGATGGATATAGACATATAAAGAGTTACCTCTATCAATGTTTATATAAATAATACTAATCTAATTGTATAAATATAATGTTTCGTTCTCTTCTTAAATTTTGAAATACCATATTATAAAAATTAAGTCTTCCATACAATATAAAAAACAATTGCAATTAGTCTTTTCATGAATAATTAAAAAAATTTTATAGCCTAACTATATGAAAGAGGGCGTCAATAAACTATTGATTAAAAAAATCCAAGGATTTTTATAAGAAGATAGCCGATTTCTGAGAATTAGAATGTAGTATCTTGTAGTATTAAAAAAGTCAAAATAAATTCGTATGGGTGCATATCAATAAAGTATTTTTATCAATTAATTGAGTATTAACAAGTAATTAAGTATTTATGTATCAATTAAAGTATTTTTTTATCACTTTTTGTCATCTAAGTGACATCTTCCTGTAGTTCCTCTAGTTTCCTTCTCCAAGAAATAATTAATTTTTCTTTCATGGGAAATAAAACGGTATGTGCTGAATCAACACCATCTATATATAAAGCCTCACAACTACGTCACGATGGCGTCAAACGTACGGGAAAATCTTGTGCGAGAATATGCTTGTGACGTCAAAGATGAGTGAAAGTGATGACGCTGCACGCCCGAGTTGTGAGGCCATTTATAAAGAGGGTCTTGGTTGAATGTGGTTTGAATTTACTAGATGAATGAAAAAATCTTTAATTGCATTCTTTTGAATTCAAAAAATATTTCTAATAAAGTTGATAAAAAAATTTATGTTATTTTTTAAAACAGTTTTCATCTTTTAAAGTTAGTTTTTCTACGAGTTTACAACGTGATAGTAAAGGAAGTATGTCAAGTGAAACAAGAGAAAGACAGAAGTTAAAGAGATAATATATTAAACACTTTAAACCTTTGAAAACGGAGATTGGACTTCCAAGTGGCATTTGAAACAACAACAACAACAACAACACTTTAATGTTAGGTTAATTACGCATTCTGAGGAAATATTACTTCTCAATTTTGTAAGGGATTCAGTCGGTTTCTTCTCTTTTAACATCTCCATTACTTTTTGCGACTTGTTTTAGAATTTTAGATTCTTATCTATAACATATAAATAATATACATGCTCTTTAAAATATGAAAAGATATGTGTATTAAAAGCCTTTCTTGAAATTTTTTTTAGACTTGTAAGATAAAAAAAACTTCAAAGGAAAGTTACAAAACTAACTTAATTTCATTATGTATTCGGCAAGACATCTTTCAAATCATCAAAGTACAAAACGATTAAACATAACCTTGTATTAACCTTATGAACATTGGAAGTAAGAATTATAATTGGGAATGACAGGTATATGTTTTTAAAGATTAATGAATGTCAAAGTTCAAAATATTATTCTCAAAAGCTCTATTTGAACAACTGAATTAGATAAAGATGATTCTGTTTATTTTCCATAATGTGAGTAATTGTTTATTAGATACAAATTCATCTCCCCCTCTTTATGAATGAGGTTAATTTAGAAGTTATGTAATTTTCACTTTAAAATGTTAATAAATATCAAAATATATTTAAACTGGGAATTCTCAGATGTTACCAGTTCAGGGGGTAAGAATACCTTCAGAAATTAAGATACTCTTTCCAATTTGATCGCAATTAATGAGTAACAATAGATCACCAAAAATAATAAATGCATGAAACATTATAATTTTTTAAATTAAATTGGATTTATAACTACGTGTCTCACCTAACCTTCTCTTTAATACTTTTTACAATTCAATGAATTTCCAGCTTAAACATTGCTAATTAAAGAGCAATTAGAGGACATGGCAACACGTTGTTAATCTCAATTACGGCATACTAGAATTTGAACTAGAATTTTCGTATTTATCACAGTGATTTATACACCCATACCGTTGCGAATGTAACTTCATATCATAAATGGAATTTTAATTGATGACCGAAATAACTTCGAATTTCCATAATGGGAAGCTTTTAGAAAATTTTCCTTCATTAGTTATTTAAGATAAATATTAATTACCATGTCTGATTAATCTCTGCTTGCATGTTGATTGCGAAGCAAAATTAAGTAGAAATTACTATGAGGTAGTAATGAGATATTTTACGCTCCTAGAGAGGTTATTTATTCAAGAAGATTGTAAAGCTTCTGAATTTTGATTAATCTTCTCTTTTACATTATTATTATGAAATTTCAGACTAAATTGGATTCGACTATTTGACCATTCCATTAAATTTTTGATACCAGAAATACTTAAGGATTTTAGTAGGGGGTGTACCTAATACATATGGACAATGAATAAGAAATCCTAAAAAGTGTTTTCCAGTTAAACCCATGAAGCATTGAAGAAAATTTTTAGGCTTGTTAACGTGAGAGAGTAAGGAAATGTAAATACAAATCCATCAGTATTATAAGTATCTTAAGAATGTCTTGTGCCAATACCTTAAAAGAATTTATTCCATTCTTTTTGCTACATTTTTGTAAATAAATGCTTGCTGAAATGCTTTTAAATATGGCTAATTTAGCGCATTTAGAATTATTTTATTACTATTTATATTTATATTATATATTTTATATTATTTATATTAATCATATGAGCTGATTTTTCCATGGTATTTTAAATGGTATGGTGAAAGTATCGTGAATATTCGCGAAGATATTAGCAAGTGAAAATAGCACTTTTTCAAGCCTCAAATAAGAAAAAGGTCGTACATTTGCAAATATTTTTGTGTTAGTGTGTAGTTTTGGTTTTTTTAGTTGAATAAAGAGAAAAATTTTATCAAAAAATCAAAAAATTTTCAAATTTGGGAACCTTTTCTTTTTTGAGACCTCAAAAAGGGCTATTTTCATAAGCTAATCTCCGCGAATATTCACGATATTTTTACGAAATTTTTTTCAGTGGGTTCTTCATCACGTTGGCAACAATACTATTACTGAGGGTTTTTGCTCCATCTCCTTTAGTTTTAAAATGAATTTTTTAAACTTTTCGCTGTAAGTCCTTTCAATGGATTATCCAGGGTCCCTTATTTAGGGGTAGACCTTACTTCCGTTACCCTAGGAATAAAAGGCATGAAACGGACTTTTGAAACACCCAGTATACAGAGTAAAATTTAAGATTCGAACGTATTTCGAAATGGGAGATAATTAATTGAAACTGTAATTTAAAAACTAGCTTTTCGTGACAAAATTCAAATATAGAGAAGCGAATCATATGTTACAAAATAAGAGAGAAGCTTTATTAACTGAGAACTTAGTTCATACAATTTGTTACAATTTATTATAAACTAGCTGATTTGCCCGGCCTTGCACGGGTGGAGTGTATTTATTCCTTTTTTTAGTTCTTCCAAGTTTATGCCCGATTTTTCGTATCACCAATCACCCCGGTATCCCCTACTCTTTTCATATCCCCGTGTTCCTGGTAATATTCATATCCCTGTTTTCCCGGCACCTTTTCATATCCCGGTGTCCCCGGTACTTTTTCATATATCAGTGTTCCCGGTACTTTTTCATATCCTGGCGTTTCCGGTACCTTTTGATACCCCGGTTTTCCCGATAATTTTTATATCCCGGTTTTCCCTGTACCTTTTTATATCCCGGTTTTCCCGATAATTTTCATATTCCGGTGTTCCTGGTACTTTTCCATGACCCGGTGTTCCCGGTACTTTTTCATAACCCGGTGTTCCCGATAATTTTCATATCCCAGTTTTCCCGATAATTTTCATATACCGGCGGTGTTCCCGATAATTTTCATATCCTGGTGTTCCCAAAAATTTTCATCCCGGTATTCCCGGTGCCTTTTTTCTATCCCAGTTCCAAATGTGATCTCATTCCATCCCGATTTTTGCCTATTAAACATTTATCCTTTCTATGTGATGAAAACAATCTAATTGAAATCATCTCAGTCATTTGAAATTTAATGTTTAAAGTCTTAAACAGAATTTTCATGAAGTATTCCCTCTGCCCTTTCAAAATTCCTCAAAAATTCAATTTCAAAATAAAATAAATTTCAAAAATCCTCGATAAAAAGTTATCAAGTAAAAACTATTAAAATCGTGCCATCTACTTAAAATAACCAACTTCTTTAAAAGCTACTTAAAAAGTAAAAACTGATTGCTAGTTATAATAAAAAAATCTAGTGATTATAGTCTAGTAAACCATGCTCTGTGAAATTTTAGCTCTGTTTTCATGGAAACTTTTAAATGTTTGATCCATAAATTTAAGAAAATTAAAATCTTAAAGAAAGTAATTAATTATTTTAATATATTTCGGCGTTCTGATTACTGTTACAATATTTAAATACAGATATTCAAACTGTTTTCTTCTTAAATTTCATTGTAAATTATAAATTGTTTTCAAATTATATTTTATCAAGTGAGGCAAGACGTCGCCTTAAGACAGAGAAATAAACCCTGCATTTTATGCATTACAACAATGTATAATGTTATTTCAATGGGTAAAACGGAGTCGAAAAAGCGCCGAAAAACAGGGAAGGAGTCGTTCGATTTTAAAATCGTTTCTTAGTGCGCGTCTAGTGGCTGAGAGGAAGGTCTCTGTCAAATTTCAAGCCTATCGGTCCGGCAGTTTTGGAGATTTCGTGATGAGTGTTATGAATGAATGAATGGTATTTGGATTTTATATATATAGATAATTTTTTTCAACTCTTGAGCAAAAGTGTTTCAAACTCTTGTGAAACTTCAAAATCGTGTCCACAATCATCTATTTAAATGGTTTTTCACATTAAGGAACATTATGAAAAGTATTTCACTATTTTATATTTTGGGGTTTTCTAACATTCTCTACCATAAACTCATGGGAAATGTTTACCTTAACTACATGTAGTTTTTACAATATTACTAATCCGTATTCAAATTTTAAGCAATATCTTTCGATATGTTGAAAGATATTAGGAACTTTTAGCAAAATATATGATAATATTCACATCGGCCATGTTGTAACCTAAACAGCTTGAATTACAAAAGCCAATGAATTCATGTTCTTAAAAACTTACCCCGTTTAAATAAATTTGAAATTTCCTTCGATGGTGTTTACTATTCCAATTAAACAAATATGATTTTCATTTAAATTAGTGGTATACAAAATGTTAGCTTTACATTTTTACTCCCTATACTAGCGGCTCTCAATTAGTACTCATACTCAACTACATTTTACTCGTCGTGTGAGGTACCGACCTTTAACTAATCCAACAGTTTTACAACCAAACCAGAATTAATGGTTAACACGGCACAAATTCTTACAAACGGTGTGTGAACTTAATTAAATACCCCTATCCCTCCCTGCATTAAATAGATTACGGTTCCGGATTATTCCGCTAATCGTCTTGTTAGTATTCTCTTGATGACTGCAATAATGCTTCGATATTAACCTCCATTCCTCGGGTATTTGCAGACTGCCTGCGAAAGGTAAAGAATCGACTATACCGCTGCGGATAATACCATCTCATTGTTACGCTTAACCTTATTTAGAACTTTAATATGCAGAAGATATATGGAAAAGGGGTATTGATCGTATGAATCAAGACAATGACTGTGTCCAACTATTGATTTTCGCCTGGAATGTACGTGCTTGTTAACAAATTCCCGTTCTGTTTTGCGCATAATCTCTAATACTGTACGTTCGCGTAATTAGGGAAATCAGCTTCCAACCTTATGCGCTGACAGCCTTTGATTTGGTCCTCCCGATACGCCCTCCTTTTCTGAGGGTTTTTGATTCATGGGTTGTTTAGGATTTCTTGTCGAAAATAATTTCGTTTGGTGGACTGCCATACCGTGAATTATGGCGAGTATTGAAGTTCTCTCGCAAGCTTAATTATCTGACGGTTGGTTCATTGTCATAGCAGAATGGATGATTAATGAATATATTCCACCCCTTTTTTGAGTAACAAAAGAAAGTCTTCAAATTATTTAATTCACGTTTTGATAAATTATTGTTTTTTCTTATACACAGTGGTTATGAAAATGTTCATGTTTAACTGATTAGGTTATTTTTTTTAAAATTCAAATTGATATGCACGGTACTTCCTACAGCACTAAATGATGGTTTCCAATTCATGCCCATAATCAACGTTAAGCTCACTCAAATTTGAGTTAGGAAAATATTTTCAAGATAGAGTTGTTGAAAAGAATATAAGATGTTATTTTTATAAGCGGAAAACAATTATATTATTCTTCAAAAACTATAATTCAAACTAACTTTCAATTTATTAATAATGTTTTATGGTTTTTGAAAAAGATTGCATGATTGAATTATCATTTCTCTTTCTTTAATAGGAACTCTTGACACATGCAAAGTAAAATATAAATTATTGATGCATTTACCTTCCTTTTCGCTTTTTTAACTTCAATTCTTGATAATGATTATTTTTAAATACAAAAATGTTGCAGATAAAAATTACTAAAAGTTTCCGCTCTTACTTTGTTGTTGGTATTATGGATAGTGAAACTTAAAAATTATATTTATCACAAAATATGTAAAGTTATCTGATGTTTATCATGACGTTAAATCCAAAACATTTACTTTATTATCCCGGAGTTTCAACGACAAATACTGATTCAAAATGAAAAAATTTCTATAAAAATTCTAAATAAGTCTAAGACAACTTAAAAAAAAAGAATGGAGTAAGAAATATAGACTTTAATCATATATATGAACAATGGATAACACATTTTAGATCACCCAAGAATATTTACTTTAAGTATGAAGTTTTAGCTTCAGATCTAAGCAGATAATGGGAGAAAATTTGTGGGCTGTCTAATTTACACATATACAGGAATACATCATACACATCATACACAAAGGATGAATCCTTTAGATGATATAGGATTACAATGTAATTCCTTTCACTCTCATTTAAGTTCTGTAACAAGGTAATTGTAACTAATGCGAAGAATGTGTATTTATCACGTAGGCACACGAATGCTTTAACTCTATTACATTGTAATGTTAATCCCAATAACACATTTCTCATAATGACTATTATGGTGCTATTTCAATAAATCACCGGTGATAATATCACGGCTAGTGTATATCAGAAAATATTCTTAGCATTATAGGGAGGAAACTACATCATCCTATATGGAAAAGGTTTTCTTGCATTATTTAAAAATTTATTACCCTATTTCTGGCGTTTTAACAAAAAATATTTTTTTCCGACTGTAAAAATAATTTCGATAGTGTTTTTTAATTGTGGTTCCATATTTTAGACTAACGACACCCTTTGCATCCATTCTCTTTTAACTTTTCTGAGAATTTTTATTTTAGTTTGTTGCTTTTACTAAATCGAGGTTATCTAAAGCCTCACTACTGGCATTTTTTCAGTTGGAGTTTCCGAAGTAAAATGATAAGCTCCTTAAGAGAAAACTTCCCTGTGATCCTGATATCACTAAAGAGAGCGTTTTCTGCAGTATTTGTCTTATCTAATTGTATAATATTTATTTATTTATGCAGGTTTGTATCTAAGGCACATTCAGGATTAACCACAGTGCTAATTTTGCACGAAAACTTCCCAGGAAGATGGAGTCTTACCTCCAAGGGAACGATGTCACGACCAACAAAAATTTTGTATTGTGTTTAAAAAGAGGGTTATTTACAATATGTAGCTCCTATATTTCTATGTCTTGGTTACGTTTATTTTGGGTTGAGATTCTTACCGAGTGATTTTATTACCACTTTATTTACCATTGTCATTGATTAGTTAACTCATCGATTGCGGTTATGGTAACTTGAATAGCTGCGATGGTTACTTCTCATTAGGGGCCATTCATTAATTACGTAAGGGTCCTGAGGGGGAGGGGGGTTGGAGAAATCTCTACATACCAGTACTTGGGGGGTGGGGGGGTCAAACCAATTCTTACGTAAGATTTTCCAAGTTAATGTAAACATACCAATTCAATAAAACTGTTGAATCCATCTTCCAGTTGTCAAAAGTCGAAACAAAACAAAAGCAAAAAGAGAGAAATCTTTATTAGTTTTGGTTTCAACCTTTTATTGTTAATCATTTCGTGCGCTAACATTTTATTATTTTGAAAAAACGAAATGGAATCTTACGTAAGAATAGGGGGGGAGGGGTTTGAAAAATCTTACGTACCCTTACATGGGGGTAGGGGGGGTCACAAATTGCCAAAATCATCCTTACGTAATTAATGAATGGCCCCTTAGTGATCATATACAGTTTTAAATACTAAGAATTTATTTCCACTGGGAACCGCAACACTAACGTGGCAGTGACATCAATAAATCAGATTACGGCCGTGTTCACCACTAACGTAACATAAGGTTAACGTGGAATCAACGCTAATTCTAATTGGTGGTTGAAAAAGGGAGACAAGTTTTAAGCTAATCAGTTGTCGAAAAAGCTTGATTTCAGGTTATTCTTTACATGGGTTCGAAGTCGAGTATCCGGAGTATCCGGTATATGATCCCTAAGAACTCGAAGTTTAAAATTAATTTGCGAAAACTGGGAATCATAAAACTCAATGTTTAGGACCCCCCAATTCGAAAGCCAACGAAATGCCTAAAGAGTTGGTCCAACCTTTACCTTAGATCAAATTGTGATGAATACAGCTTTTAACAGTGGAGAATGAATAGCAAAAACTGTTGAAGTCAATATTCATATTTCTTTTTATTAAAAAACAAACAAAAAGCTCCCCGTATACCAGTGTCAATACAAAAATAATATTGGTTCACTAATGTATTTGTTGATGTTGCGTTTTCAATGGAAATGAACTTTAACTCCTATGTATCAACCGCATTTTCTCTTTTCACGATGATTGCCTTTCGGGGGAGTAAATCAAGGAATTTAATCAATTGATACGTAAATACTCACTCTCTTTTTTGACTACATCAGTAGCAATAAAAACGAACTCAAATTCTGAACGTCCTGCAACCTGTTACAACCCACCTCACAACTCCATCCGCTGCCTCAGTTCGCAAACCGAAACCCAACTTTTCTCCATCCACCCTGATGCAGTCCCCATTAAGGCACTCGAATCCGGGGCATAACTCAGGGAGCTGATACCCCTGCCGATTAGAAGCAATCCCTGTGGCTCTTGCTAGAAGCCTCGCAGAGAAGACTTAAGGCAAAGTGGCAGTGCTATTAACCCGTCCTCTCCAGCAGAGATGGATCTGCTAAGCTTCTTCTGGTCGACTCCCTAATCTGCTTGTAAGATAGGGATCGCATTAAACTGCGACCCTCCTGCAGAGTTGAGTTTAATCCGGAATATGCTCGTCCCATTTACTTTAAGGATTCGGTGAGATTTTAGAGACCGTCTCCTCTTGAATTGAGGACACTTAGCTAGCTCTTCAAGGTGGATTGTTTGAGGTTCTTGGAGTTGAAATTTTGAGATTTCTTTCCTCCGGCTATTGTTTGAGGTAGAAGAATCGTCTTATTTAATCTTGAGATCGTTTTATTGATGATTAATAGGACAGTAAACTGGAGGGGGTATTATCTTAAGCATTTTAAATAAACCTCTATAAAATATAAGAAACTACTACTACTACTACTACTACTACTACTACTACTACTACTACTACTACTACTACTACTACTACTACTACTACTACTACTACTACTACTACTACTACTACTACTACTACTACTACTACTACTACTACTACTACTACTACTCTCCTAAATTCTTCAGTCCATGAGCAGGAGTTTGGCCTTTACTTCTTAGATAAAAATATTGTTATTACTTTTTTCTAATCGGGAAATACTAGTTTCAAATAGGATTTTTTGATAAGGCAAACGATTAAATAAGGCAAACGACTAAAACGTGAAAACTTTGAGAATTTCTTTCATTGAAACTGCTATGGTTGCTTCTTTATCAAATTATTTCATAAATATGTAATTATTTCAAAATTATATGTAAATGCAAGCATTATACTTATATTCTGCAGCTGGTAATTTCTAAATGTTTTAATGTACGTTAAATGATGTTCTAATCATGTTATAAACAAACAACACATTAAGTTGAAGCCCCGTTAACGATTGAAAGAGTTTACTGAATTTCCCAACATTAAAGGACATTAAACAGGGTGTTTCAAAAGTCGGTGACGCGACTTTTATTAGGAACATATGTGTCCTAGGGTCACGGAAGTAAGGTATACCCTTAGGTAAGTGACCCTGGAAAATCCATTGAGATGACTTACAGAGCCCCTAGCGTCGAAATAAAAAAGTTAAAAAATTAATTTAAAAGCTAAAGGAGATAGAGCCTAAACCCCAGTGAGAGTATTATTGCCAACATTATGAAGAACTCACTGAAAAAATAATCCTAAAGAAATAATAATATCCTCAATATTCGCGGAGATATTAGCATGTGAAAATAGCCCTTTTCAGGCCTTATAAAAGAAAAAGTTCGTAAATTTGCAAACTTTTAAGTGTCATTGAGTAGTTTTGTGTTTTCTTAGTTGAATGAGGACAAAATTCAATAAAAACACTTCTTGAAAATTTGCGAACTTTTCCTCTTTTGTGGCCTGAAAAAGGGCTATTTTAACATGCTAATATCTCCACAAATATTCACGATATTTTCATGAATTTTTTTCCGTGATTTCTCCATAACGCGCGCGTTGGCAACAATAATCTCACTGAGGTTTTTGCTCTACCTCTTGTACAACTTTTTTATATTTCACCACTAGGGGAGCTGTAAGTCATCTCAATGGATTCTCCAGGGTCACTTACCTAGGGGTAGACCTTACTTCCGTGACCCTAGGATACGTTAGTACCAAATAAGAGCTGCGAACTGGACTTTTGAAACACCATGTGTATAAAAGGTTTTAAATTTGTACGGTACTTAATCGACAATTATACAATTGAACACTTGCAAATAATTTTGTTAGAATATTGTTTATAATGTGTTCAGAAAGAATTTGTTTTACAACATTAAACGCAAATAAAACCTAAACCACAATCCCCCAATTAAAGCAGCTTTTAAAGAAAAAACAGAATGCTTACAAATAAATTTCATAATTCCGTTGGTTTTCATTAAAAAAAAGATTTTATCTTTTTCGTATTTAGAATGTTTTACAAGCTGTATTGTTGAGATTCTTTGTCATGTCAATAAAGTACAAACGTTTTAAGTTAGTTCCTGTCTTTCAAGAGAGAACGCAAAGCCAGATTAATTTAAACTAGAGTACTTTTACTCCAGTAATCTACAAAGTGAGCTTTTCTAATTAGTTTAAGGCAGGTAGTAGCATGAGTAGTACTGTTTATAATGATTGATTGAGATTAATTCCTGTCTAACAGGCTTTCTAATTAGATCAAAGAGAATTAGATAAGCAATAATATGGTAGTGTTACCTTTTTGCTTCATGCATTTTGGATTAACTGATTGTTATCGTGATAGTAAGAAACTGAAGAATTCTATTAAATATTTAGAATAGATGAATTTAAGCCTAAAAAGTTGAAAATAAAAGGATTGAATAACAAGTGTTTTGTTTAAAAACTATTGAAATTATTTTTTACTGTTTAATAAGGTTATCTTAAAAAAAGATTAAAAGAAATAAGTACATATATTAATTACAAAAGACCTTCCCTTCAAATGGTTGTTAAAATTTATCGCATTATAAATATTTTCCTGTCTAATATTAAGAGGAAGGAAACCAAATTCTAGGATTTAATTTCTATTTCTGGATCTTTGAGAGTCCAATTTTGAAAATTATTTTTGTTTAGTAGACGTATAATTATTCATAATTGCTCTCTTACTAAAACATATCTATTTTAAAAATTTCAAATAACATGCAACACTAAATAATATAATTTTTATTACAATTATAAGCTTACAATTTTCTAAACGACCTTTTTCAGATCTAAAGCTATTTTCTCCAAAATATATAGCTAAGTCATGTTTGCATTTCCTGGCAGTGTGATATGTCATTTCCACTCCAAATACGATGTTCTAAAACTGTATGTTCGATAAAAGTTAAAGTTAAAAAATCCTGCTTTTTAAAAACTTTTAATGCATTAAAAGTAAAATAGCTTTTTAAAAGAAGTTTAAAAAAACCTTTAAAAAAGCGTTTTTTCAAAAGCCTAGATATGATAGCTAAATGTGTCATAGACTCATCCAATAAATTTATAGCTTTATCAAATATCTTCAAATGCAATTTCAAATTTGAATGCAAATTCATCATCCTTTGAACTTTAAGAATGACCTCTTTTGAATCATATCTTTGGTAATTGTAAGATATCATCGTTCCAGTTCCACTAAAATTATTTGAGGTTATTTGTCCTTAAATCTCATATTGATTCCTTTGATTCTGATTTCCTTTAAACAGACTTTACATGAAAAAGTCTGAGTTAGTTCTGTTCCTTTCTTTAAATCGATATAAGAATAAAAAGAGAATCCGATTTGTTCTCCAAATATTTTTGTACAAAAAAAGTTTATAAACGAATTTATCCAGAAAATTTAATTATTTTTTTAAAAATATTTTTGATTACATCTTTTAAAATAAAGTTTAAAAATAAATTTTAAAATTGTTAATTATAAATTTAAAAATTATAAAAGGAGGTTTTAATGCTATAATTTATAAAACAATCAGACAGTTATGAAATGTCAACAGTTATTGAAATAAAGGAAATGCTGCAGAAGTATTGAAATAATTGCAAAAAAATCCTAATATTACTAACATGAGTCATTAATTCATTTATAGAATGAAATTAAACTCTTTTATTCACCTTAAGAACTCAAGATATAAATCTATGTGTAAAGATAGATAAAAGAAGATTTTTCACAGCGTACTCAAAGATTGTGTGTAACGAGATAAAAAAAATAATATAAATTTATTCCACATTGGTTATCGCAAGAAAATTTTAGCGTGTAAAATTTACCAACATGTTCAACTTTGGAATATGAAAAATTACACTCGAAAACTCTAAAACCTAAAAAATGCTTGCATTTTATGCATAATTTTGTCTTTCAACAGAATATAATTCTTCATAAGAACTTATAAGGCAAATACTCGTTAAGATCCACTCTCCTTCTAACAGACTTTTAATCATGACACAACTTTATGCTCCTTTAAGCTGAAAAAAGGCAAATCCAAAAGTGCTTATGATAAATAATAAAGGAATTCCCACCAAAGCGGGATGCTTAGTCAAACGTTGATGAAATTCGTAGACGTGGAAAAATCATCGTGGTAGTTAGCTATAAATAACGACGAAATATTTTCCCAAGCCCCATCTTAAAATTTATGAAGCTTCCACAGGCTCCCATAGCGGCATCTGTATAGATTAGTGTCGTTATTCAATTCTCTGTTGCAATTTCCCCTTCAAACATTTTACTGCGCACATAATCAAGAATGCATCCCTCTCAGAACAGCTCTCTAATTTATTGGTTGTACTTTTGAAGAGCATAAAAGTAAGCCGTCATCTGCTAAAGCGGAGCCGTATTTCAGGGGCTGCTTTTGTTTTCTGGATGAAAATGCAATTAAAATGCTGACGAGGAGTTCAGTAGTATGCTTTAGATTGGTAAGGTATAAAGATTGTTGTTGTAACGTTAAAATGTAATTAAGAGGATAAGAAGTTGTTTGACAGTTGCTTGCTATGTGTGTAGCCTCAACGTTATTTTTATTTAATAAAATGGAAATATTTCAAAATTGCGATTTTTTTTAAATAGAAAAGAGGCTAAAGAGGCTTATTTTGAGTTCTTAAAAGAATACTGACGTTTAGATGCCAAAAATGTGTAATTCGAACCAGTAACTATATCGACCAAAAACTTTTTGTAGAATAGAGATTTAAACAATACTTTCAAATCTCTCATTATTAAAAAAAGTAACAGTCGCCGCCGCCGCTGCCGCCGCTGTTTCAGAAAATGTTATTTTTGAACACTTTGAACTATCACTACGCAAAAACTATTTGAAGGAATATTATGAAATTTTGACCATTGGTAGACAAATGTATGAGGGTCTTTTCAGTTTCCAAACCTAATTAATTAGATAATTAGTTCTGGAGTTATTTAATGTCAAAGTCGAAAATTATTTTTTCGGCTGCGAGTTCGCCCCCAGCAAAATCTATTTACAGCAGAAACATGATTTTTTGCAGACACATACTCTTAGGTATGAAGTTGTGCACCTCGTCGCCCTTTTTTCGAATTTCGAATTATTTTTGGAGTAATTAAATTCTAAAGTTTCGAAATTTTTGACCCTTTTTCAGTTTTTTCGTTATAATAGAAAAACTAATCACAGTAGAACTACGATATTTTAAACACGCATACAATTATTTTTTATAGAAAGATTGGCGTTTCGTTTTTTAAAAAAGAGAAACAGGCGATTATTTTTATGAGTCTGATTTCTTATTTCTTATTCCCGATGATTCACTAGATACACACGTGCATTTTATAAATTTAAAAGTTTTTTAATGGCATGTTTTTTTTTCTCTAAGATGGTTGATGATAATTTGTAGACTTGCTGGATATTTTTGAAAACATTTCGGTTAAATTATTGGTAAACTAAAAAGGAATATTTTAGTAACAGTTTTATTTTGATATTTTTGTAGTAATGGTCCGCATTAAGTTTAGTCCAGTCAAAATAGACATTCAACATCGGAAAAATTCGCATAAAGCTGAAAATTGGTACAGAGGTAGATGACATCATTATAAGTGATGTACCAAAAGTCCCCATCGATCCCATGTGTGCGATTTTTTTATAGCGGTTTTAATATCGCCTCGTTTCAACTTCGAACTCCTACGGGGAAACGGGCTGCGACAGTAGCTCCGCGCGCTACTCTCTCATAGGAGTAAGGAGTGCCGAGGAGAGGGAGAGGGTGAAAAACAGCTCTTTTTTGAGATATTTGCTTAGGGATTTGAACAAAAGTGTCCACATTTTTGTGTAAAAGCGTTTTTAAGAGTTTAGGAACGTGGGAATAATGAAAGAGTGACATTTAAGTACTTACCGTGGTGAATTTGTTATTTTTCCCGAATCGTTTAAATTCATAAAGTTTTAATAAGCTCGGCTCTAATTTATGTCCACCTTTAGGATGTCAAAGCGATGACGTTAGGGAGATCGTGAAACAGCCTCTTTGTGATGATATTCGCCTTTGAATTTATTGTAAAGCCAAATCCTTTTGAGAAAATGTAGAATTTTTTCGAGTGTACATCTTGTGACATTTTACATGAATTACCACGGATGAAATGTCATTAATATATGCCTCGTTCCCATCATTCCTTTCTATACTAGAAGTAATCGAAGATTGCATACCTTGCTTAACAAAAACGGTTTCATTTTTTTCAGTTAAAAGTCTTCCACAAATGAAGCGAACTTGAGACATTATTGGTAAATGAAGCAACAGGATTATAAACACGTTCACAGCATGGAAACAACCAATGCTATCTGCAAATGTGCATACAGTTTCAAAGAAAATTTTCGATAATTTGAATCATATGCCATGAAAACGAAAGGGGTAGATAAGGGCTTCCCGTGCGTTCGGTCCCCAAGTCGGGGAGCAATTCCAATTTACTTCTGTCGGCACTTCCGTGTTGACATAGCTGTCAATCAACTCTTAATCGGATCCATATAGCTTCTGTTTTTATAGGTGTTAGTATTCTTCTATAGTGCGCCACGTTTGTTTTTTTATTTTTGAAACCCTGCTAGATGCGGAGCAAAATAGTTGGTGTAGTTTTCTAAGATAGTTTGAATTAATATCGGGGATAAATAATTATGTATTCTTGGGTACCTTACTAAATACATTAAAATTATGTATAATTTTTACAAAATTGACTGACTAAAATAGAAAAATTCAACTATTTTTAAACCAAAAATATTTGGGAAAAACGTATACAGGGTGTCCCATAAATAATGGGCCACACTTCTAGGGTGGATAGTAGACACCTAGACGAGTCAGAATCACATAGGATTTGGGGGTCCCAGACCAAATCCCAGGGAGCTAAAAATGGAGCGACACCACAAAACAATTATTGAAAAATTCAATCTGTAGAAGAACTACTATTGGTAAAAACTTAATCATGGTCTCAAATTTTGTGGTTTAACATGATCTTTAAAATCATATAAAAAGTTTTCATTTTAAAAATTTTTTACTACGAAAAAAAGGCAAAAAACCACAAAAAAATGTGAAAAATCTGCCCAAACTTTATTTTGTATTTAGAAATCCTTTCTTTTTATTTGATAATCTGAAAGATCATAGTTGAAAACCCTTAAGTCCAAAGTTTCATGTAAATACCATCAATATTAAACGCTTGAGATCCAATTAAAGTTTGATTTTTGCTTGCGAAAACAGATCCAGAAAACAAGCGTTGAGGGAAAATCTACGAATTACGGATTGATGCTCTCTAAATTTCTCGCCATTATTTGCGATACGAGATTCCTCGCCAACTTTCGCCAACAACAGATCGCCCAAGCTGTCTTGGCGGTCTGTAGGAGCTTGGTATGTTTCGCCAAACTGGGAGAGAAAAGAAAGCTTGCGATTATCTATCCGTAACTCGTAGATTCTCCCTGAACGTTCGTTTTCTGGAGCTGTTTTCGCACTCAAAAATCAAACTTCAACAGGATCTCAAGCGTTTAATATTGATGGTATTTACGTGAAACTTTGGACTTAAGGGTTTTAAAATATGATCTTTCAGATTATCAAATCAAAAGAAAGGATTTCTAAATACAAAATAAAGTTTTGGCAGATTTTTCACATTTTTTTGTGGTTTTTTGACTTTTTTTCGTAGTAAAAAATTTTAAAGTGAAAACTTTCAGCATAATTTTTAAGATCATATTAAACCACAAAATGTGAGACCATGATTAAATTTGTACCAATAGTAGTTCTTCTACAAATTGAATTTTTCAATAATTGTTTTGGGGTGTCGCTCCATTTTTAACTCCCTGGGATTTGGTCTGGGACCCCCAAATCCTATGTAATTCTGACTCGTCTAGGTGTCTACTATCCACCCTAGAAGTGTGACCCATTATTTATGGGACACCCTGTATAGTTAGCAGCCAATTCACACTGAACTTGCACTTTCTTCAAAAAAAACTTGAATACTATTTGAACTTGAATTGAAACTTGAATACTATTTTTATCAGTATAAAAATGGTTATTATAATTGTTACTAAAAATTAGGTCCAAACGGCATACCACGGAAAAAAAGGCGCCGTTATTTTCCCTAAAACTCAATTTTTTGAACTCCGGAAACTCAAATTCATTTAAAAAAAGTAATTACTCATGTTTTCCCTTGAGAATTCCATTTTCTATAAACTTATTACGAAATATTTCCCTTAAATTTTTGAAAGGGAAAGAAAACGAGAAGCTATTTTTCCAATTTGAACTCGAATAAATGAAATTTATGAAGCTGTTTTCACGATCTCCCTATCTTCATCACTTTGACATCCTAAAGGTGGACTTAAATTAGAGCCGAGCTTATTAAAACTTAATGAATTGAAACGATTCGGAAAAAATAACAAATTCATCACGGGAAGTACTTAAATGTCACTCTTTCATTATTCCCACGTTTCTAAACGCTTTTACACAAAAATGTGGACATTTTCGTTCAAATCCCTAAGGGGCCATTCATTAATTACGTAAGGATGATTTTGGCAATTTTTGACCCCCCTCCCCCCATGTAAGGGCACGTAAGATTTTTCAAACCCCTCCCCCTATTCTTACGTAAGATTCCATTATGTTTCTCAAAACAATAAAATGTTAGAAACTCTCCGTTTGACGTAAATCAAAGATTTTTATTTTTCAACATATAAGTAATATTCTTGCTGTCAACTACATATTACTGTTATATTATTATCTCTTGATTAGAATAATTGGAATTTGTTTATATTAACTAGGAAAATCTTACGTAAGAATTGGTTTGACCCCCCCACCCCCCAAGTAAGGGTATGTAGAGATTTTTCCAACCCCCCCTCCCCCTCGGGACCCTTACGTAATTAATGAATGGCCCCTAAGCAAATATCTCAAAAAAGAGCTGTTTTTCACAATCTCCCTCTCCTCGGCACTCCTTACTCCTAAGAGAGAGTAGCGCGCGGCGCCACTGTCGCAGCCCGTTTCCCCGTAGGAGTTCGAAGTTGAAACGAGGCGATATTAAACCGCTATTAAAAAAATCGCACACATGGGATCGATGGGGACTTTTGGTACATCACTTATAATGATGTCATCTACGTCTGTACCAATTTTCAGCTTTATGCGAATTTTTCAGAACTTTCGCCTTTTTTTCGTCTATTTTGACTGGACTAGTTATTGGTAAGTTAGAGAGATGAAAGGTTTCGATTTTAAATTATCATGAACTAAGCAGACAAGTTCCAGGTTTTACTGGATAGTTGAGATGAAACAAGCGAGCTCTGCTCGCTAAGATCGCGAAGCGATCTTCATAGAACTGCGAAGCAGTTCCGGGGGTTGGTGAGCGATAGCGAGCAGGAGGCAGAGCCCCCTAGTGTATTAAAAAATAATTATTTGGATACTTAAATTAGTGAAAGAGTTAATACCCCTTTATATTCAAAAAAGGTTTTTTTTTTTGAAAAATTATATCATTATTTGATATTAGCTAGAGTAGTTAGGATATTGAAAGTGTTCAAACTTACGAGGGCGTATTTTTAATTTATTTTAAATATTATAATGATGATTAGGTTGCCGGTTACCACCACAGAGTAGAGAGCTTACAGAGATTCCAAACGGCAGTTTTCTTCTTTAGGTAATTAATTCAATTCCTGCTCCCAGATTATAAATAATTTCACTAGCAGCCAATCAGAGAAGGCGAAATGCGAAAGTGATTACTGATTGGATATGGAACTTCTATCAAGCGGCATTTTAATTTCATCGGCGTTGCTTTTCCCTCCAGTTCCGATTTGGATTTGAGTGACAGCTTCAGTGGGCGAATGACAGAATTAGCAGGAATGACGTGGTATTAAAGGAGGCCGATTCGTTTGGCCTGAAGTTTGTTCAAGGGAAAAGCCCTGTTAAAAAAGTTGCCATTACCGTCTATGAAGATGAATCCTCTGTTAAGCTCTATACTCTGTGGTTACCACAATAGCAAAGATAAATCAATATAATTCTAAAATATAAATTACTAGGGAGCTACCGCCCCCTGCTCGCTATCGCTCGCCAACCCCCGTAAACTGCTGACGCAGGACCTTTTGGAATTGCTTCGCAATTCCCACAAATTCCAACTCGCTAATGTAATGCACTTTATAAAACAATTAAACAATTTACAGAAAAAACGTCAACCAACTTTCCAAAAATACTTCACCAAATCCCCTTCATGAATATATCCCCCTTAAAAGTTTAATTATATATTAACTCGAACTTATCAAAAATATAAACGAAATGTTTTTAAAAATATCCATCTTAATTATTTTTGATCTATGGTTATAAAAATAACTAATTAAAATTGTTTATCAATATTCGGACCAAACAAAAGCCATTATCTTAAAGTAACTCGTTAGTAGTATAATATGCCTAGTGTTTATCATTCAAATATTTTTTAAACCCAGACTTCTTAAACAATACCGTTTAAGCAATTGGAAATAATAAGAGGCAAAACATCACTCTATGTTTACAATTAATTCCGATAAAATCAGACTAAAAATTATAAATATTGGACAAAAAGTGTGAAATTTTAGTATAAAATGGCGTTCATGTAAGTTCTTAGAATCTGTTTTTATCAGTCTGAGTGATATTTCATCAAGAAAGTACTTTTTTAAAAGGTTAAAAAACATGTTTCATCTTAAAATATAGCGTCAATCGGTCGTTATGATTGGATGCATAATAATTTGAATGGCAGTACTTGCTTTATAACTGTGACCTTATCCGTTATCTAAAAAAATGGAAATATTTTAAAATTGAGAATTTTTTTGAAAAATCGAAGGGCTTACTCGGAAATCCGGAAAGAATTCGGACATTTTGATACCATATATGTGTCATTCGGTTCAGTAATTAAAAAGCCTTTCTCTGGAAACCGTCCACTAAAAACTTTTTTTTAGAATAGAGAGATTAATAAGTAAAAAAAATAAATTATACATCAACATAGTTTAAAAATTAAAATCGTGTTAAACGAAAACATAAATAAATTTTCTATAATAAGAAGCCCACTAAAACTTATTTTAGTACCTACGCATTATAAAAAAGATAATCACAAATTAATAAATATATGTATTAAAAAAAGAAGTTTGTTTTCTGTTGTTTTGAAATTTACAGTTTCTTGCTTTGTAACTGCGACTTTATTCGTCATCTAATTTTGAAATTGAGAAATTTTTTGAAAAATCAAACAGTAGGTACTCTGAATCCAGACATTTTGATGCTAAAAAAGTGTAATTCGGATCAGGAATTCAAAAGATTTTTTTATCTAGAAACCGTTCATCTTAAACTTTTTTTTAGAACCGAGACAGTGAATTACTAACAGTGAACTAAGTGATATAATGACACGAGACTATGAACAAAGGATTCTAAGGTACCTTATACATATTTGGGATGGTGAGGAAGTTGCAGGATTTTTAAAATTTTTTTAATCGATTCTTCTTGCAAAAATAAGCAACTACCCAAAATTTGAAGCCGATCGAAAAGTTTTTTGATTGCCAACAAAATTAACAAAAATCCCCTTTTAAAAAGCGCGCGAAAACGCCAAGAGTTTGGGATGTGACGTAATCGTATGATAAACATTGTTGGAAAGCAATTGAGTTGATGGTATGATTGTTGACCTCATCGTAACTTTTTAAACAATAAGCGTTTTCAGTCACGTGTTTTTTCTCGACTTTTAAAAATATTTAATTACCTGTACATTTTTTTGAAGAATTGACTAGATATTTCATTTTACCATACAAAAAACCATACGGAACACTTGTTTGTTTTTGAAAATCTGACACTTGCAACTTCCTTATTAAAAACTTTTTATAGTTACACACATTATAGGACTTGGTTATTTTATGCAGCAATTTTATAGCAAAATTGTTTTATGTTAAAAAACTGTTATCTTAATCACATATAACTATTTTTAAATTAATCTTAAAAGATAGATGATAAACTAGATAGATGATGACTGAAAAATCAATATTGGATTGAATAATCTATCACAAGCTCTTGGATTCTGGAGAATGGACTAACAATATTCAGTTTGACACTGCAGAAATGTAGCATAGTTGTATTTGTAACTCTAATTTAAATGACTCTTATCATATATGTTTACACTTAACACATGGAACAAATTTTCCTGAATACTATTGATAAAAAAAATAATATGGGATTATATTAGGGTTTGTGGATACATTATATTTCATGTTTTTTTAATAAGCAGATAGGTAATTTTATTCACTTGCCTAAATCTTGGATTTTTATGTCTTTTCAAGTGTCGCAGTATGCACGCATGCTTTTATTTATTTGTAAAACTTTTAAAATATTACTCGTACAAAAGCTAACATTACATTCATAAGCCACAAAAGGTTTTATACACATGTAAAACATTTGCGTTTTCCATATCGAGACAAAATTATTTCTTTAACCTGGTAACCAGCAGTTACATACTACCCTCATCAATAAAAACAGACTTCTCTCCGAATTCTGTAAGATTATCTTCTCCACAGGCTTATATTCCTTATCCACTACCAAAGTCACGATAATATTTTGTGGTTTTTTTTGGTCACATCTTTTGTGTATTATGAGATCACGTAATACGATTAAAATAATCTTGCATAATGGAGAACTAAACCCTTGAACGAAATTGCAACACATTCTGTTACGCTGCAGAATGATCCTTTATCCCTTTTATCCATATACAGAACTTGGGTTTTCACAGACATCGTGTCTAAAATTATCTGAGATAAGGGCTCTTGAAGTGTCTACGCTTAATGAACAATCATGCTTAATCCTGCATGTACACACTTGCATGATTCCAATCATACATGCACAAACAACTCCTCTGTGTGTAGGTATACACGGGCAATATTCTGAGAATAGATGTTCTATTCATACTTAAACACGTGTTGTGCTGCAGAACACTTGAAGGCATGCATAAAGCGCTGTTGTAGAAGTAATGGCTAAATATGTTGAAAGGTACGTGTAGATATTACCTACCATTAGAGTATGGTTTATTTATCACCTCATGCAAAAAATGATGAAGATATTTTTGTAGTAAAATCAACAGAAAATTTTATTTTATAATTTTAGGCACACTATTTTTAATTTATAAAAGCGTGATTTCTAGAATAATGTTTTCAAATAAAATGATTAAAGATGCATATCATTTAACTGTAGTACATTGTGAAATAGAAATAAACAAGCTCTTAGAAAAATAAATCCGCTGCATTAAAATTATTCGTAAATTCCGTAAAGTAGATATGAGCCGAGGATCATTATGCATTTAAAAGTTGGAAATTAGCCCCCGAGGCTTATTTGGCAGGGCAGTCTATTTGAAGGAATTTTATTTTAATGCGGACTGAAGCTCTGAAAGTATCGGGTAAGAAACCCCCATTTTCCTTCTTGCTTCTAATAATTCGTAGCATTATCTTATGAATTTTCAAGAAATATCCCTTGGCCACTATGCCGACCTTTGTTAAGGCCCCCACGGACGAGCAACTTGGTCATCAACCTGGTTGATGATTTTTCCACGGATCACCAACCTGGTTGACAACTAAAATGTAAAAAATGAAGAAAAGTTAACTAAATTATACAAATTAATATTTTTCGACACTTTAAATGCAAAATTATCTTAGATTTAATTTTTATCTCGTGCTAAAATACATAATTATTATTTTTAATGCTTAGTTTTTTTTTATTTTCCTAAAAACATGTTCCGATTAAGCTCCGTCCACCAAGTTGACGATCAGATCATCAACTTGAAATTTCAATCAACTCCCCCACAGACGGCCAACTTGGTTGAAAACACCGCAAATTGACGACCAAGTTGCTCGCCTGTGGGCCCCTTTAGGGTCCAAAAAACAATAAACTCTTGTGTCTAAGTGGATTCACATAACATCGGTTGGAGAATCGTGTTCTCTGTAGGATTATCGCAGGGAGTTGCAATTCAATAGGTACTAGATGTTGACCACCTTAAAAATTGTATGACATTTTTTTTCATTCTTGACAACAGTGGAATGTAGTAAGTTCAGATAAAAACTTAATTATTCAAATGTTCTTAAAATTCAATTAAAAATTTTTAACGAAAAAGGTACTGAATAATTTGAATTAATTCACTTGGAAAACTTTAATATGTTCGGAAGATATTTCATTTTTTTATATATTCATAAAGATTCAGATTTGTCGATAATATAAATCTTGTGTGTTTTTTATTTAGAAATTTAAGAATTTTTTTATGATTGCGTCAAAAACACAAATGACTGAACAAAGAATAAAACGTGATAGTTACTCAATTAATTTCCATTCATTCTTATTAAGATTTCATATAATTTTTTTCTTATTTAGTAATTACGCAAAAAGCTTGCATTTAAACCAGTCAGAGAAAATTGAGTTGCAGAAACTTTGACATATCTAATAAAGTAGAAACCGAACCATTAAATTCAATTACGAATGGTTAATGCATTAGCGTAGCTTCAAGCTCCAAACTCAGTTTTCTTTCTGAGTCTTTTCAAAAAGCTCAGCTAAAAAATTCAATATTTGTCGACCAAGTTTGCGTCTCGTGTTTTTTCCCCTTCTAATGCGTCATCATATTTCTTTTAAACTTGAAAACACAGACGTTAATCGTTTTTCAGCTTCACTCGCGTCAAACGATTATTAACTTTTCAGAATAATTAGAGCCACAAATGGAGAAGCCGTCATTCTTTTACCAGCTCATAAATATGTGGTGCGATTGCCAGATTTCCATAAAAATGCCGAGTAATTATTTTTTTCATCGTGAGAGCTAACATTACCTCTTTCTGAATTTTTATTTTCAACCGGTTTTACATCCTTCAATATTAATAAAAGCATCCTTTTAAAATAGTTTCTTCATCATTTTTAAAGATATCATAAAAACCCGGTTACTTATCAATAAAAACTACCAGATTATCATCGTGGTATAATCGATGAGTGATTTCTAGAAAAATGTTTTCAAACAAAAATAAACTTAGTTGAATTCTCGTAAAAGTGAGTGACAGTTTTTTCATTACTTTGATGAAAATTAAATAAAATCCTTGAATCAGCAAAAAAGGTATTTATAAATCATACTTAATTTTCACAGAATAACATTTACTTTTATAATGTAAAACACCGATTTACTTTAATATGAAAAATACTCTTTATGGTTTAGATTACCTAACGAAATTCACGATTTAAATCTAACTCATTAAAATTATTTACATTTAAAAGCTTCTAGGAAAAACTTGAATTTTTCCTAGGCAATATAACTTCGTATTTTATCTGTGCTTCTCGGTTTAAGGATTTTAACAGGATATACAAAGAGTTAGGATATTCAATATACTTTGTAGGTATGTGGTAGATTTTTTTGCAATTAGAATTTGTAAAAAAATATAATTAATGGAATTTGAAATAAATAATATTTATTCAACCAAGGGGGAATGTAGAAACAGCTTTCAAATGAACATTTAAAATTTTCTTCTGAATTAGTAAATAAATAATGTACACATTACGGCATGTACACATTACATATCCCTTGACCCAATTTAATTTTGGTTCTATAAATTATTTTTAAGAGGGAAAAATATGAAATTAAAAAGGTAATGTTCTACTGTTTGCAATATTTTCCAATATTTTATATGTTTTACCTCTTCATCAAGGAATATAATTTTGTTTGAATTACAGGGACGCATCAAAAACGTTAAATAGGAATAAATGTTTGGAGTTATAGAAGAGAAATAGAGAGTTTGAAATTACTTTTTTATAAGACTTGGTGCGTTATATTGTATATAAACCCTTTATAATAAAAATAACTTTTCCTTTTTAAAATTGGAATTTACGAGCTAAATGGTGTTGAGTTAGGTATAAAAATTGATATTTTTCCAAAGTAGAAAAAAAACATCAAACAAACAAAAAATATCTAAGCGCCGAAAAAGTTACTAAGTTCAGCCTTACAGTAATATTCCGTCAAAAAATTTAATTTAACAAACGCAGTGGGGTTGACAGCAACACAACTGCAATAAATAAAGGTCGAAACTATAACTTTTTTTAAGAAAAAGAAGAGGGGGGAACGGAGAAATGTTTGTTACCCGAGATAGTTACCTCTTCCGAATTCTTGACATTCTTGGACACCGGACGAAGCAAGCGTATTTATTTTGAAGGACTCTCCCGAGCAAAAGGGGAAAAAGAAAAAAAGCTCCCTACTTCAAACCAGGCTTGAAGTGTGAGTGATAAATAATACCGTTGATGATCCGTTTTCATTCGTCCAGGAAACTTCCTCTTCAGGGTAATCGATCCTGGGGAAAAAGTGGGGACTAAATAAAAAAGCCAACTGAAATTCCTCTGATTTTTCTTTTATTACAAAAGGCCCACTTTTCTGCAGGGGAGGATAAAAATGTCTCCAGAGGCACAATGCTTCGGAACTCGATTCCTTAAAGCGACGTTTTCGAACAGACGTTTCGTCTGCTTGTTGAAGGCAAAGAAAAAAAAATCTCGGGGAAAAAGAAACTTTAAAAGAATCTTGGTCAAACGGGGGAAGAAACCCCTTTTATTTTCCCATGTGATTCAGTTTCTCTATTTTCATTTCAATGGAGAAGGGCTTCATATGTGTTGTTAGAGCTCTCGGTTTTATGCGTTATTTTATCCAGAATAAGTAAATAAAATGGAGTCACTTTTGAGGAAGGGTTACTACTTTGAAAAAATTTTACTGTCTTCGTTTTTATGATCTGTTTCGGGTTGAAATGACATCGCTGTGTCGGAGAGGTTTTATTAAACTGAAATAATTCAGGAACAGGGAAACTGAGAGGGGAAATAAATTCTGAAATGAGTTGGGGATATATTTCGGTCGATTGTTTGGTTAATTTAAATACAGGAAAAAACCTGCTAATTTTTTTACTTAATTTTAAGTAACCCCATCCCTGATTTAAAAATATTCTTGAATACAGCTTTATTTCAACAATATAGCTTCATGAACTCTATGATGCTTTTGTGCTGTGATGACGGATAGGCATTCATCTCCTTAGCTTCATTCGCATTACCTTAGTTATAATTAACTATTTCAAAACAATAATATTATAGTAGCATAAATGTTTAAATTTTAATGTCACCTATCAAGTTTTATCTAGTATTGTGGCAATTACGTTCAATAAGCAAGTCCTATGGAAAATTTGCAAATATATCTGAGGGCTGCCATTTATTTTAAGTATGAGCTATTCGGCATATAGCAGTTTTATTGAGGATTAATTTACAGAGTCGAAGTTTTCAAAGAGCATATTTAAGTATTAAAGGTTCAAATAGCTATAAATATTTCCAAAATGTTCAAAACTGCCTAAGCATCCGTAACTACCCGAACCTACTTTATCCTTCAACATGCATAGATAATCTCTTTTCTAGATGCACTAACATTTAATAGTAGTTTTTGAAAATATTAGAGTTAGTTCAAAAGACTTATCTCTAAAGCATTCCAAACTATTTAAAACGGACATAAAATGAAAATGAAAGGTATTGTACAGTCAAATATTTATTTCACGTCTCGTTCTTGTCACACCAGTCACAATAGGTACTCTCAAACAGTTATACTCTTTAATAAATAAAACATATAAATCTTTATAACAATCTGAATAAATAAAGCGTTCGAAATAATGCATTATATGTCCTTAAAAAGTTTTATGACAGGCCTTTGTTAATTTTTATCCTAGAACAAGTTGTTAGGTACAATTTTCCATGGGAAAATACCACTTTGGCAGAGAATATATGCTTAATATGCATATAAACCACCGAAATTGTGCATAATTATAACATTTATCCCCCGAAACTTCCAGACTCTCGCTCAACGTTTTTTCTATTTGATTAGTGAACAACATATGATCAGAATTTCTAGGTTTTCTTAATAGATAGCATTTCTGTTTTAGTTTTATAGCCCCTCAAACCATCGGGTCTCTGTGCAATTTAAGATGAAACTAAGCAACTTAATAAATGATATAGTCAGAGATATATCCTAGCCATTCACAGACACCAGTAAAAAAACTGACGGCAGCAGACACATTTATCATTGCATTATTTTTATAATAAAATCAATCGATATTTGGTACATCAGATACTAATAAGATGTCTGGAACCAAACAATGAGGTAATACATTCGAAAACTATTCATTTCAGAATAATTCGAGCAGCTTCATATCTAAGCAATATAATGATGTTGGAGAACTATTCTTATGGTAAAAATGTGGTGTATGATTTTTACCTAGAGAAATGACTTTGTGTGAGTGTTAATGAGTAATTTTGTAACCACTCGGGCTAATGTTGAAAGAGATTTATATGAATTAGAATGTCTGAAATTATAGATTTTTCCTCTTTTCCGATAATTCCATAATATTATAGAAGTTTTTAATTATATTTTACAATTTATGGTAGTTTGGAAATTGCTTAAAATTGCATAAGTATGAATGAAAACAACCATTTTATCAGGAATAGTCAAAGTCTATATGTCAAAACATATTTATAGTTAGAAAACGTAAATTTAAATATTGATAAAAAATTAATTAAATAAAGTATTCTTTAAATTTATATATACTGTATTCTTCAAAAAAGGAGTAGTGAAAATATAAAAATTTTATTCGAGAGACTGAAACAAACATAGGCATAAAATTAATATTTATTGAATAGCATTAATCAAACTCCACGGTTTTAATTTAATTTAAAATTAAACACCTAAAAAAGTAATGTTGTGAAAGAGTTTTAAGAAAATTCTTGACAAAAACAGCTTAATTCCTTTTTAGCTTCATTTTCGACATTAAATTTGGCATTATTTTTTTGTTAAAGTGAGTTAAAAGAACCAATTATTAATGAACAAATAATTTTAACCGGTGAATCTGTAGCTTTATTGGAACTTGTAGCATTTCAATATAAATAACTGGTTTTTACTTTGCAAATTTTAAAACAAAAATTAATAAGGAAAAACCCCAAATCATCAAACATGTAACTTGTAATAGTAAACAACATTCCCTAGTAAAAGAAGAAGAAGAACATTTATTTATATTAGAATTGTTACAGAAAACATGCAAAGAACAAAGAAAACAAAACTAAAAAATCTACATAAAAACACATAAAAAATTTTAGGGATGCAAAAAAATGAATATGAAATAAATTGGATTAATGAAATAAAATATTAAATTAAAAGTAAAAAAATACAAGTAAATTCAATAGGTTTATATTCTTTTAGACTTATAGAGCAAATTAATCATAAATATATGCCTCTGTAAAATAATCCGATGTATTTTGTAAATAACTAAATAACTCATAACAGTGGTTAAACGGAACTAAAGGAAAACTATATCATTAAAACTAAAACTTTGAATGCTACACTACAACTATTTATGAAGTATAAGAGGTAAACATTCATAAAATGAGAAGTAAGAAGCATACAAATTGCTCATAATGACTTTCCATTGTTTGTCCATGATATCGTCTTAAGGGTCATTAAATAGTTAAGTAATGGAGTACTACTCTATCCCAGCATAAAGAATACAAAAAAGAGAGAAATTATACAGCTCTATCAACACAGTCCACAGGAAAAAGTACTTTGTTTAATGATACAGTGTTGTCTTAACAAAAGCTTTCCGGTATTACTATTAATCACCATCTTGTTGGATATACTCTCTCCAACAACCTTCTTTCTATAGATACAGAAAGGTACGTGTTATCTTTTACTCAGCTTTTTACATTGCATTAAGGCAAAAATTGTCTTCTTTTCTTCGAAAGTACAAAGGAGAAGCTGCTGTATCTCCATCCTATAAGTAAAATAATAGAACTAAGACTAACTAATAGACACTGAACACGATTTTCGACTAGCGCAATGTGTATCCGAACAAAGCTTGATCGATGTGTTGAAGCATATCTTGCTTTGCTTCTTGTCTCTCTCTCTCTTTGACAATTTTAAATCTTTTTTCCCTCCCTCTCTGTTTTCTTTTATATATCCTCCATTTACTTTCCATTTTCCTTTGTTTTATTTCTTTCTATGTATATGACTCTGTAATAGTTCATTTAGCATTTAGCTTAATTGGTATTTATTTTGAAATAACGTCTCTTAGATCATGGAAGTAAGATGTACATTAGGGTTATGATTCTGAGACTTTTTTTTAAATATTCAAAAGCCTGATGTTGCATTTTATGAACTTTTGCCCTTATATTAATTTCATGGCATGAATTTCTTTGTACTGAGAAAAAGTATTGCGCACTCAACATCACTTTACTTTTCCATATAGCATCCCCTACACTGCAAAAAAAAAACCGGAAAATTTAACAGCAAAAACTGCTGTTAATATTTTACGCATTTGCTGTAATCTCAAAAAAAAACCTGCCTTTTTAGCTGTAAATTTGAAGCAAAATATACATAGTAATTTTCCTGGTAGTTTTCCTTGTAGTATCTGTAATTCTTTAATTGGTCATCAAAATAAATATTAAAAGAAAATGAAATTCTTGTTTATTGAATGCTTTTAAATGTGACATTACCTTTACAGGATAATAGAACTATAATCTGTATAACATTAACCTATGTCTAAAGTTATTAATTTGGTAAGAATTTTGTATCATCACTAAAATTAAATGAAATTAAAATTAATTGAATTCAAATTCCTCAATAATACCAATCTTAAGACCTAAATAATTCAGCACCTCTATAGCAACATTTGGAGTGATTTGTACGTTATGGAACAAAAAGCAGAAGATATAACAGGTAGTTTTTTTAAAGAAATGTCAAACTAGCAACGAAAATGTTGCTTAATACATATAAACAAAATAGTTATAAAATTACAGCCCAAATTATGTATAGTTCCGCATAAATTCCAGTAACTTTCCTGCTTTTTATGAGTTTTTACAGCAGTTTAACACTTTCCTTGAAAATTCTGGTTTTCATTTCTGAATCCTTGCGGACAGGAAACCAATGTTTGTTTTTGTTTTCACGCTCACCACTAAAAGAGTCAAATTATTTAGATGAGGTGTAAGAACCGATTGATGATTCTAAAACTACGAAGTATAACCTTCGTAGATCGGTACCTCCCGTGGTTCATAATATGCCACAGTTTGAATACTTGCAGAAACATGAAAGAACAAGACATATCTGAGATGAACATAGCTTTCTAGTTTTTCTGCGGAATAATTACAGTATCGCTGTAATGTTTTCACTAAAATCTGTAAAATTACAAAATTTCTGTAAAAATACAGAATTGCTGTTAATTTACAAAATTGCTGTTAAAGTCAAAAATTACAAAATTGCTGTAAAATCACTGCAAAAATGGCTGGCACCCATATTGCCAGCATTTTTTGCTGTAAACTTACTGTGAAATTTTTTGCAGTGTACTTAATCATACATCACCTAACTTAAGTGCCCTCCCTCAGGCCTTAAAATGCCTTTGAAAAAGCCGGATACAGGATACCATCAGTGCTTGATGTGCCTCGATCTAGTATGGTTGCCGAGCGGACTGCTATGCTGATGAAAGAACTTCGAAACATTTGTAAAAGCGAAATATTACTAATAAATTCTAATTTACAAATTTAAACCATTTTATGATTCACACACACTTTATGCTGTATTCCACTCCATAAAAAATTTTATTAACCGCCTTTCAGTATTCAGCCTTATGCAAATTTCATTAAACGCGCAAGATTTTTTCACAGTTTTCAAAAATAAAAGTTTTTTTTTCGAGACCAAAACTAATCATTTGCCCCCACAGGCTTGTAAATCTGAAAAAAACTTAACCCTAGTGTCATAAAAAGTATCAATTCTGAATTCATTGCTAACAGCTTCTCTTTGCAGCAAAATAAGAAAGTTAAAAAATATTAATTAAAGGGTATAGAAGATTACCTCAGTTACAAAAAAATTAAGACATGTTCTTGAAATTATTTATGTGAGGTTGATATGATATTATACACAATTTTCTAAATGAACTTTTTGTTCCATCTCCTTTAGTTTTTAATTATTTTTTAAACTTTATTATTCACGCTTTAAGTGATCTGAATAAATTCAACATGGTCACTTACCTATAGATACATTTTACTTCTATGACCCTAAATGACGTTGTTTCCAGATAAATAAGATCCATGAAACATAGTTCTGAACCCCTCGTATGTTTTTGTTTTTCTTACGTACTCTATTTCCCTTTTTCTATTCTTCAATCCTACCTTTCTATTTTTACTTATTTATCATCTCTTTCATTTTTCCTGATATAATATTTTATTATCACATCTCTCTTCTAATCTTATATTTCTCCCTTTTCTTTCCGAAAAATGTTTATTTTTATAATATCTCTTAACCTTAACACAGTACATTTATTTGATTTTTAATTTTTCTAAACTTTGTATCCCTTTTCTTTTACTCTATTTTTTATTTCTATTTGCTGAATTTTTTTGTAAAGATTCAAAAATCAAGGGCCCTTTAGGTATTAAGTCAAGGCATTTAAAAAAATTTAGCCTTAAAACGACCAGGGATCAGCTGCTTTTTCTCTATTTCCGTTATGAAGATGTAAAATCAAGGTTCCATCAGATATATCAAAACATTTAAGAATTTTCGCCTCTAAATGATCAAGGATCAACTACATAGATACTTTACCTTTTCGCATTACTTATTTAGAGAGATGCTTTTAGGGCAGATAGGAGAATTAAGTTTTTCTCCAAACTTTCAAGCCATTGAATTAACAGATTCCAGATATCCACTATACTTATTGATCAAGAGAGTAAGTACTACCAGGAAGAGAAAATCACTGGATTTGTAATCCATTTAATCCTTTACACGACTCCAGAGATTTTGTTTTTATTTGCTTAAAGAGGAAATAGTTCGGAGAATTAGAGGTCTTTTTTGACTTTAGAGACACACAACTTTGGAAAAAAGACTAGACTGATCCTATTGGTTGGGTTTTATTTCTCCTCAGTGCACTAGAAGTCTGAAAGAGAGAGAGGTTTAGAATTGCAGTAATGCTGTTTATCTTTAATAGCAAAGACCGGATGGCGGAATGTCCTGGGGATGAGGGAAGAATTTTTACATGACCTCGCTTAGGGATTGATTTTTTTTAAAAATAAGACTGTGAATTGATTCCCACTCTGGGAGTTGAAGGATTTTCTGTAGACTTACTACTTTTGAAACTTTAAATTAATTGTTGTACACCTCTTAAAATTTTATTAAGTGATATGTTGTCACTAAAACTTTATCATATTTCCCATAAAACCAAATTGAAACTTATTTAAATTTATATACCTAATATTTAAAAACGATCTAATTCTATATGATGAGTTAGCAATGGGACTTAAAGCGGTAATTTTCCCTTACCTGTTTTGTTAAAAATCACCAAGAAGCTGTTTCTGACGCCAAATTTTCAAAGATATCTAAATTTTTGGTGTTACCACCAATCAGAGTAATTTTCTTTGTAAGTCTTGGCATCTCTCATAGTTTGATGATAGATCACAGAAGAGAACATAAGGCATTTGAGGATTCAATACAACCCAATTTACAATAGGATAAAAATGTATTTTGATCATTTCAAGGTCTAGGAATAAGTTAAAGATGAGCAATTTATAAAATCGTAATTACCTTATATATTATCAAGAAAAAGCTATAATTTATCATGAATATTGCATTTTTTGGGTGGAAGTGTAAAAACTTGAATTTCAAAATAACTTATGAGTTTCCAAAGGGTTTTTACAAACAAATGTATTAGGTCTTTGCAATCAGGTCAATCTAGCGCGACTTTTGGTGATGCTACTAAAATCATGTTTGGAGGCTTTAATGGTCATGGATAGAAGCGATTTTAGACAAGATCAATATCCTAGTAAGTATCCCTATTTTGTCAATCCAATGCTGGTAAAAGAGATGGGAATTGTTTTTTTATCTCTATACCATTAAAATAGCTCAAACATGTAAAGATACTTATAATGCCAATAAAACCCCAAACATTTTTCTTCCTAAATTCTCCATGACGTGCAAGAAATGCCTCGCAAACGCCTTTCTCAAACCAACTCCCGCATTCACCACTCCAAGCCAGGCATTAGGAACACCACATTTACCAAAACGACCATTCCCACTCCAAACCCACCTACAGAACAAACTACACAAACAAAAAAAGGCGTCCCCTTTTCGCCGCGACTCCAGCTTATTTGTTACCCATATCCGGGCGAGTCGGAGTGCTTCTTTCCAGCCCCTGCACTTGACAAATAGGAACCGTCTTCCAGTCTCTGCACTCGAACACCTCTCAGATAAATCATCGGGGAAGGTCTACCCCACCTTTATCTGGGCGATATTAGGAGTTAACCGCTAAACTGATAGATAAAAATCCATTTACTTACACAACAACCGGTAAGACAAAAGTGATATATCTTTTATAGATGGCGGGGAGGCACGGTAGGGTTCCATTTATTTTTCGCCTGGTGTGCGTATATAGGGAAAAAGTCCAGACGCATTTTTCTCTGTCTCCGAAATCAGATGAGGAGTGGAATAGAAGCAATTGGTTTGTTTTTTGTTGGGGGGGGTATGGATGGGTTCGTTTTTCCTATTTGAGAATGGGAGGGAGGGGTATTGTTTTTCAATAATAACCGGGCTGGAGAGGGTTTTCTGGATTGCTTTTAAATGTGGTTCGATTGGATGGGAATGTAGTGGAGGAAGTAAACGAGAATGGGGTATATTCGATATGGTTGTTGTGATGGTTGAATGAGGTGTCGTGCTCTAAGCTGCCATTGTTAAAAAAGTGTGATTGAAAATCGAGATAGAATCCGTAAGTTATTTAAGAGTACCGAGTACCATTTAAGAGTACCGAGCCCCATTTTCTGAATCGTCACTGTTATTGATTACACCCAAAACGAGTTTGGTTATAGTTAAGGAAGTTAATTTTTACAGTTAGTTCTTCTGATGTTGAAATTTAAAATTTTATTTTCTATTTGAGTGCTTATTTTATTGAGTTTTCCTGCAAAAGAGCATTAAAATAGCTAATATTAATACAAATATTATACAAATTGCATAAAAAATCATTAACTTACCGATTCGATCTTGACGTAACCGTTGAATGGTGTAGTAGTTATAGGCATCGACATAATTTTACTGTAGTGAAACGTGTGTATAACAATAATATCTCTAACGGTAAACTGCTTCTAATGATATCTCTAAGTGGTTTCGGAGAAGTCAAAGCTTGCAATAAAGGCCAACTGTCAATAACTATAGCCTTTAAATACCAATATTATTTTCTATGTCCCTTCAGTATAGCTACAGAGAGATGTTATTGCATTAGGCAGGTACTCGTTTACAAAATTGTTCTTGAAATAAGTTTTACAGGAAAGACATGTTTTTAAATTGTCACATTAAACTAATTATTACATGTTACATGTAATACACATCACATACATGTTACCATGTTACATTAAACTAAATTACATAACATTAATAACACCTGAGAATATAGTTGAAGAACTCCTGTGGAAATATCCATTCACAAACCTAAGAAAATAGCTCAATTTTGTGAAAATATCTCGTTTGAGGTGTAAGAGATAATAAGGAACTAAAGAAATTAAAGTAAAAAAGTAAGCTAAAGAAAGAGATGATAGTTGAGTTGAGTTACATACCAGTTGTTGAAAAAAAGGTGATGTGATCAGCGAGAGTAGTAACTACTACGTGAAATGAAGATTGTGTTGTATTAAGATCAAAAGAATTAAAGCGTCATTTGCCACATGATTACTTTATTTATCTGTTAACAGTGAAATCTACTCCATTTGTGTTAACCTTTTTTAAATGATGAAGCTGAAAAATGCAGTGTATTGATAAGGCTGATTTACGAGTTTAAATTTATTCATGACAGAATAAATAAAAATATAATCTTTTTTCTTCACAAAAAGGACTATAAAAGTGTAATACACCTTATTGAATGATATTGGTTCATAAACGCCAGGTTTGTTTCATATATAATTTACATTTTCATTTCGTACGGAATTAAAAAAACTAGAATATTCTAGAAATATAATCACAACTTAGCTGTCAAATTGTAAATGGTTCAGATTTCACGATTTCGCCACAATATATAAGTTCATTCCTACTTTAAATTAGGATTTTTGCAGATGCTATATTTTATGATTTGACGAGTTCAAAGATGGCACACAGCACTTCAAATAATAGTTAACTAACGGAAGTTTAAATTTGGAAGTGATTTAACAAAGATGAGTTAATTTTCGTTTCAGAAACCTAAACATCAAAGCCATAGCAAATGCAAGAATCTATTTCCATGCAATTATCTCTTTAATTTCCTTTGGTAACTCCTACTGAAATTGATACGCTACCCCAACTATTTATACAGCATCGTTATTCCAGTACTGGGCATTCTCCAATGCATTATCTTTTAAACTAAATCTCTTGAGGAACCAAAAGTTTCTGCGGTAAACATGATAATAGAGATTGCATTAGTGATGAGTAAGCTAAGGAGTATTTCATTTCCCTAAATGCTTTCAAATTGTCTAATGGTAAATGCTTTCCGGTTTGAATGCTATTATGGGCTATCGGAAAGTAATATATGTTTATGCATGAGCTATTTTATACTAGTAAAGGGATCTTTTTTTCCTCATGATGTAAATAAAGCATATCTTCACAGCATAATATCTTCTTATGCTTATCATAAATTCATATAAGCGTATTTAAAAAATATGGTCAAATTAACATTTGGGAATAAAGTATTTTTATGTGATGCATAAAAAAATGAATGCTATAATAAGAAAACTGTCAATAGTACTTTTTACTGTTATGTCATATAGAGGTTAATATGCTTCCTATGTAATTTCATCGTAAAGTAGATAAAAAGCTAAATTGTAGTAGATAAAAAGATGACACAGTTAAATTGAATCTAGAATAATAAGCCAAAACTACGTAAGAAATTTAATAGCTATAGTAATAACATGTCTGTAGTCAATTGGATTTTTCTTTCAGATTTTTTTCGTGTTGTATGTTTTGTAATCAGCTTAAGTGGCATAACAATTTGTATTAAACTACAACATACTTACTGATTATGATGTCGTAAAAGATAGAATAAAATAATTAATTGTTTCTTTATTCTTTCTATTTAAAAATTAACATTACTAATTTGATTTGAGTTCATAAATACTGTAACATCTAAATACTTTTCTGAAAGAGTAAAAAAAGTTGTTAAGGCCTTATAATTTACTTTAAACTAATAAATGAAAGAATAAACAGTCAGCATGGAAAGTTATTTTGAGAGAATTATTTTGAACCAAGAAAACTAAAACTGACGTTGCATAAAATTTGTAAGAAAGCTATTTTTATCGGCATAAAACTATGAACTAAACTCCAAAATCAATTTTTGTTAAGAAATAGCTTTAGTGTGAAAGATAAAATCTTCCATCCCTTTTATGACACTGCCACTCTTATCTTGGACAATACAAACAGTCTATAAGGATCATCGCAATCAAAAATCATTCCATAAAACCCCAATAAATGCTAATGGTAATCCATACCGATCCCCTAAAAAGGCATTAAACCAGCTAAAACCATCCCAACCATCTGATCATTTATTTACAGCCTGGAAAGATAATCCAAGATAACAATATTCCCCCTTCGTTTCGTTTATCCGTCTTTAAATACGGCTACTAAGCCATCACTTACTGCTCCTACCCGGGCCTTTATTGGCCCAGGAAATGATTCCCATAGTTGAAGATTCCGGAACCGTGGAGAAGAAGGTCCATAAACTCCTCTATCTCAGATATACGCAGCTTTTATTCGAACAATAAAGTGTGACATGCCGGGACAAGTGAGTAGCCGCGGGAAGAGGAATAAGCCTTCCATGAGAAGAAACAGATGCACCGGGGAGAAACAACAAACAAAAGGACATGCGTGATTGGAATACGGTACTGAATAGGTGGCCTTTCAGGCCAACCGTTTGGGTATCGACTTTCCCAGGATTGGACGTAGTTATAGGAAAAAGTTAACCCCGGTGTCAGGTGGAACAGCTGAGAGTTGGTGGGACGTGGGACTTTCTTTTGGGTCCAAAGATCGATTTTTCAGTTTTTTTACAGCATGAATCTTAATTTTTTGGGAAGGAAAGCTGCAGGTGGTATTGTTGAGATACAAGGGTTATTCTGAAGGACTTTTCCCCCAGTTTCTAGCTTTAGTTCGTTGGACTGATTTATAGTCCAAGTATGAGGCACATCATCCGTTTTGTGGGAGTGTAGGTCAAGGACATAGAGAAGAATGGATTTTCTTTAGAGTATGGGATGGTCCGAGGGTACTTTTATTGTACCTTTTATTGTACTTTTATTGTAATGAGCTCGCTAAGATCAGAAAAGGACTGGGAAGTTTATTTTAATGTCATGTAAAAGAATATGATGACTATACGGAATACAATTTAAAGTGTAATGAAAATACAACGTATAAAATGTTCTTAAGTGAATTAAAACACCCAAACATTTTTATAAATCAAGAGAACCACAAAATTGACATTAATACTTTTTCATTTAGTTAAACAAGCCAAATTAAGCCAACCAAAAAACTGATAGTCTAATTAAGGGTGAGATAACTACATTCTGAGAAGTTTTATAAAACTGCAACGTTTAACTAATGTGTCAGATTATGAAACAAAATATTTTTATTTTGGCAAAATAATTCCATTTGAAATCGAAATTAAAAATGTTTCTTTAAATACCTATTTTGATTCATCTTCCTTTGAACTTTATTATAAAAGGATTTTTTAAAGATCTACATTCTACATGCATTTCCTTTAACCCAATAAGCCTCACACATATTCCGAGTTCAAACGGAATGTGAACTAAGTTTTTGTTACTTTATAAGCACCGATTTTAACAAAATGTAAAACGCTTCTTACGATTTTATTCATAAGGGTTGAGATTATTTAAGTGCTTAAAAGCAAGAAAGGATGAATTGATGACTTTTGGTTGTTTTAAAAATAACGTATGCTAAATAAAATTTAGATATATTTTCTGATATAAATTTTTAAGTATGTTTTTGCAACTAAATGTAGTAAAAATTACAGCATTGCCAAAATACTGCAAGTATACATTAAAAGTATTTAATGCTCCCCCCATTTAGTCAGGCAATTAGATAAACCGTAAACAGCATTTTGCGATACTTAAAAGATATTGCATCAGGGGGTTAACAGATGCATAAAATCTGACTCATGAATAATATCCAGTTTAGTACCATTTTAATTACTCGCTGATACTCCAGAACCTGTTTTGATTGAAATTTCTCTAATATCCCCATCCGTTAAGAATCCGGCTCAGATAACTCCTCCAAACCATCGGATTCCGACTGCGGAATTTATATCGGAATTCCTTCTATATTTGTATTTTTATCGAAAAGGCCATTTAGGCAGATGGTTTTTCAATAATACGCCCCCTTCTCTGTAGTTTCACAGGAAGCAGTTATTGCATTGTTTTGCCCCTCTCATATTTATAACTGGAAAAGTAGTGATGTGTTCTTTCGTTGGGCGCCATTCAAAGTTAAAGTGATGACTGCTGAGGCTTATTGTCAAGCTTTCGGGGTGATCGTTCGTGCTCCAAAGCCGAGTCGGGATGGCTTCCTGTGTAAATGGAATGTTCGGTTGTGACATTGTTCGCAGTTAATCATGTTTTGTGTTCGGGGGCTTATGTCGTGCTAGATCAGTGATTGCGGAAATACGAAAGGATCACTGATTCTTGGTCTGTTTGGGGGAGAGATTTATGGTATTATTCTAGATTTTTATTGGGAGAAAACAACCTTGAAATCAATGTAAAGAGGAATGATAATAAGTTTGAGCTATATAGTACAAGTGTCCTCCTACTTTGAAGCTACTTATTCATTTTTGGGTCAAGTTAGTTTTGTAAACTTGATTTTGCTGCATATAAAGTGCAATGACAGAAAAAGTGGTTCTACAGAAACTTATTGCATTATAAAAAACAACATATAGGCAATTTTGATTCTTACATAGAGTTGGCTTCTCTGTATTTTAAATGTTAAAGCAACAAAAGTTATTTTACAGGAACAAATTATGGAGCAAAAAAACAACTTATAGAGAAGGGGAGGCAGATTTAGGCAGCACAGTGATTCGTATTATTTGCTTTACTTATAAAACGTTGTAACAAAAAATTAGTATGTAAAGGCATAGAAAAAGTAATAGTACCCCCCATCATTATAATTTATACTCTTCAGAGATTCTACTGTTAGGGGAGAGCCGTTATAAAGGGGCCTTGGTCTCGAATTGAACACTATTTCTTCCTAAGAATGCACCTTAAATAACTTTTGGGTGACAATAAACTAAAAGCTATACATCTTAGTTAGCTTGCTAATTTCATTTCGATATCAGAGCATTTATTTAAGTCATTTGACTCTAAGAGAACTAAATACAAAAATTTGCATGAAAAGGCATTTATTAATTTTTCATGATTAATATTTTTTGAAAAATGATCTTCAGTGTTTTTGATATGTTTTCTACAGCTTTTATACTTACGGATTTTAAGATATAATTGTATTTAACTACAAAATATCATAAAAATGAAGTACTCGTATTTTAATAACAAACGAATTAAGTATTTATTTTTTTAATAACTAGGGAGCTACCACCTCCTGATCGCTATCCCTCACCAACTACCGTAAACTGCTTAAGCAGGACCTTTTGGATTGCTTCGCAATTCCACAAAACCCAGCTCATTGAACTTGACTCACTTTAAGAAATAATAATAAAAAATCAGCAGAAGAAACTTTATTCAACTTTCTAAACATACGTCAAAGGTCATCTTTATGAATAACGCTTTTTTTAGTTTGAGTATTTATTAAATCTAACTTATATACACTAATAATTTAATCAAAATGTTTTCCTTAAAAATATCCAGCACGTCTATTAATAACTATTATTAATCATCATTCAGGGAAAAAATGTACACTAATAATATTTTTAATTCAATATAGTACCGCCAGTACCGCCTAGTAACTTGTTTGTATACCTATAGCTTTTATCATTCATATTTTTGTTTTTACCCACACTTGTTAAACAATACCTTTTAATCCATTGAAAATAATACATAAGAGGTTCAATTCCGTTAATGTTCCCGCCAAGTATCTCCATGCTCTTTTGAACGCCATATATTGAAATATCAACAAATTTTTCTGATTTTTATTGATAAACTAAACAGTTATTGATCTAATATTAAACATTTTAATCTATGAGTATGAAACTATTTAGTAATATTACAACTTTTTGGTGTCCAAAAGAGCATGACGCTATTTAGCGATGGAACGTTAACGGAATTGAACCTAAAAAGAGACAAAACCTACATGACACTTAATGTTTACAATTAATTTTGATTATCAGACTATACACTGGCGGAAAAAAATCCCAACACCAAGAAGGAAAAGAGGTATCAAAGTGAAATTTATTTCTATGATTGCACATAGTCTTAATGTGAATTGATAAAAAAAATCAGCCTTCCTGGATGTTAGGGGGCCGAAAAAATCAGAACGGAGTGTTGTCTCCATAGGTGTCCATTGCCACCGTCACCACACTCCATGATATTGACTGAAAGGGGATCTAAATGGCTTTTGAGTGGTTGGAGGACCATGTTGCCTCCCCAGGTAGTCAAAGTTCATATGGTGCACCAGCGGATGTTGCATACCGGGCTAGGTGATTTCTCCGCTTTTACCGGACATGTTTTGTAGGCGTTGGTTGTTAAGAACGGATAAGTCAGGGTAAAAATGGACAAGTCTCAAGAGAAATCTGCACAACCACATGATGAACGCAATGTCGAAGCTTTCTTCTTACCCCCTACGTTGCATTTTTACCCTGACCTATTCGTTCTTAACAACTAACGCCTACAAAACATGTCCTGTGAAAGAGGAGAAACCACCTTGCCCGATTTGCAACGTCCGCTGGTGCACCATATGAACTTTGACTACCCGGGGAGCAACATGGTCCTCCAACCCCTCACAAGCCATTTAGAGCCGCCCCTTTCAGTCAATACCATGGCGTGTGACGGCGGTAATGTACACCTATGGAGACAAAACTCCTACCCTATTTTCTCGGCCCCCTAACATCCAGGAAGACTGATTTTTTAATCAATTCACATTAATAGTGCAATCATAGAAATAAATTTCCCTTTGTTACCTCTTTTGCTTCTTGGTGTTGGGATTTTTTTCCCGCCAGTGTAAATTTCAGAAAAAAAATGCGTGAAGTTTCAGTATGAATTATCATATCTGTAATTTTTTAGAATACTTTTATTCAGTTTTGATTTATAGAAAGTACTTTTTTCAAAACGTCCCAAAATTATTTGTTATATCATAAAATATGGCGTCGATTGGTCGTTGGATTTGGTTCTATAAAATTGAGAATTAAAAAAAATCCGGAAAGAATCCGGACGTTTTGATTTCAGATATGTGACATTTGGTTCAGTAATTAAAAAATTTTTAAATGGAAACCGTTTATCAAAAAATTTTTTTAGAATACAGAAATAAACTTATTGAGAGATTTTTTAGGTGTTCCTTTTTGGACATAAGAGACACTCTAATGCAGTGTTTCCCAACCTTTTTCGGTCCATGCCCCACCAAAGCTTTTCTAAATTTTCCATGCCCCCCCGGTCTCAGTGGCATATATAGAAATATATTTTGAGAGGAAGCCAAAATTATTTCTTAGCCCCTCCCTCCTATGTATATTTAATAAGTCTAATGAAGCTTTTTAGAACATTTTTAGGTAGAATTTGCATGCTAAAGAACTAACTCAAGTTATGAGTAATTAAGTTCTAAGTACCAAGGGGGGGTCAGGGGGTCCTCCCAGTGCAAATTTTTGGAAATTTGACTCTGGGAAGCAGGTTTTTAACTAGTTTGGTATCCCTAGTTGGAAAATTTTGGATATAAATTTTTAGGTAAGATTTACATTTTGATGAACCTAATGTAAAAAAGTTTCAAATATAAACGTTCTAAAAACAAAGAGATCTTGGGTCATCCCCCAGAAAAGGTTTGGAAATTCTAAAAACTACTTGGGACTCTAAAAACAGGGTTTCAACTTGATTTTGATATATACTGGTCCAGATTTCAGACATACATTCTTAGATAGGATAATCAGATTTTGATTTGACTTCTTTTTAAAAAGTTTTTTTTAATTTTCCCCCTGGATTGGCCCCACGTGGGGGGCAATTTGGTTGAAAATTTTCAAATTGCCCCCCTAGAAAATGATATTGCCCCCCGGTGGGGCGTGCGCCCCACGTTGGGAAACACTGCTCTAATGGGTAATTTTTATAATATATATATATAATATCTAGCCTAGCCTAGTGGTTAAGGCATCGGCTTCGGGATCGGAGGGTCCCGGGTTCTATTCCCTACACCGCTAAAGACCCGCCGAGTATATGCGGAGCACGTTCTCGTTAAATCTGTGGGTCCGAAAGTCCTGTGGTCCGTCATGGCGCAGTTTACCACGGGTCCAGGTGCCTGGAGACTATTTCCCTTCCCTTCAGATACATAGCAAAATTGTGGAGGTGGCGATAGATAGTGGCAGCATCTATCATCTCATGAGGCAGAAGTCGGACTCCTGCCATTTATGGGCCTCACTTTCTCAGGAGCCGCACCTCCTTTGCCTTGAATCCTTATGGAGCTTGGGTATTCCAAGGGGCACACGACAACAACAACAAATATCTGGCAACAAATTAATTTAAATTTCTTCACTCAAGAAAAATCAATTTTTTAACATCGCCTGCGTTATGTCGTGTTTAAATAAAATATGATTTTATATAAAATTGAAATCACATTAAATAAATAAAAGATCTGATTTCATCCTTAATGGTAAGAGTGGATTTCTCAAAATAAATTTAAACATGCTTCGTATGTTTTGACGGAAAAACATTAATTTAATTTGTTACTGCTAAGGAGATAACAAAAAAAACTTTAATTTATCATTATTTAATTAAATTAATTCAAAAACAAACTAATTTAATAAACATTTGATGTCCAATTTTATTTATTCAAAAAAGAAACACCTACTCTACATTTTAGCAAATTGTTTCAAAATGTTTACATTCATACGCTACTAATGGGGAAAAAGTATCAATATACTATTTCATTTAGATTTCTCTTTTCTGATTGCCAGTTTTATTTAATTCAAATATTTTCCCTTCAAAGCTTCTAAGTATCATAAACAGTTTGAAAATCAAGCATCATCCCATCTCGGATCACATAACTCAATAGAAAACCATCAAAAAGAAATTATCCATCTACTTTAATAGCCCAGAGAGTGTTATTGAAGACGGAAAGAAAATCCAAAACGATAAATCACGATCTTCCTCTTTCAAAAGAGTATATGCAAATGGAACCTTCAAAACGCTCTTCGGAGCAAAATAATCTAAATTTAATTATGTCATTCCTGAATCACAATACGGGTAACAAACAGGGTGTGTTATTTTTCAAACTAAGAAGGAGGTTTCTTCTTTCAATTTCCTTTAATCCCGTAGGTTGATAAATCATCCCTATTTTTCAAATGATAAAGTATTTACAGAACGAAGGATTCAGTAAATTACGATAAATCGCAGCCACTTCTTTCCTTTGGTCCGAATCAGATTGGTTCGTTCAATTCAGTTATGGGTTTTTGTTCGCAGATTATTTGGTTTCCGGTTGCTGCTGTTTGAATTTGGAAAAATCTTGAGCTTTTTAGAGGATACTTAGAGAAAATGGGGATGTTTAGCTCGTTATGGATGAAATTTGGAGATCGAAAGAATTTAATCGCTGCCACTAATTGGGAGGTATTTAGAGCTCAGAGAAAGGTTATCTTATCTGATGGGAACTTCCTTATTTTTGTCGCGCTATGGAAATGCAGTTTGCCTTTTCAAATTGAAATATCTTTTTATGGGTTTATAATTACATTTTCCCAAGTCTAGATGGAGTGCATTATTTGAATTAATAGAAGTTTTAAATTTTGAAACGTTTAAATATGCAGAATAAGTGATCGGTAGATCTGTACATTAATTTGATACTTTCCAAACAAAATAATTTCCAAACAGATTATCTTTGTTTTATGGACTAAAATATATAAACTGAAAAATGTTTATAAAATAAACCATTCTGTACCTCCTTTATAGAGAGGGACTATGGGAATGTAATCCAGAAATATTTAACAGTTTTGCAGTTTTTAATAAAAGTGTCTTTATACTTTTGAATTGAATCCACATATTTTTAATAAAATTGGTACATACAACAAAAATGATATTTAGGATTTCCAAAATCCAAGTATTTTTTAAAAACAATATTTAAACCGAATAACAGTTGAATATACATAATGTACACACTTTTTGTCGAATGTACATAAAATAAACAAAAAAATATATTGTACTTAGCCTCTCTCCTAGGCGATACAGAGTGAAAAATAATACACGAAGTGCAGAATACATTGAATAAGAATGCATTGAGTTTTAATGTGATGTCCTTTTTTGTTGGATTATTTAGAGTATTTCGGTTCATCATTATCTCCTTGTTCTAAAAAAATAGGGTTATAAAATATTGAGTATGTGAACGCAATATGTAAAACGGTAAGTTGATTGAAATTTATAATAACCTTTTACAAAGAATCTAATAGTAAAGGAAGGAAATAAAGGTCTGACTGAGATTGAACCAATTTTTGAAAATTTTCAGACCGAAAAGGATTTCGTTAAAGGCATTTGGCTGACTTATCTTTCTTACAAAACGAACATAAAATAATTTTCATGTATTTGCGGATTTAATGAGCGTCTATAATATAGTTTATTTTTTTGCATTGTTTTACGTGTACTTTTTTTAAAGTTTGAATACCTAAATTCTATTAATTGTTTTGTATTAAAAGTATATTATGTAAGAGCCGGAAAATTTGTAAGCAAGTATGAGTGCTCAACTGCTCATATCAAAGAAGAAATAAAACGTTTACATTCTGTTCTTTGTTATCATAATGGCACAAAGTTAGTACTCGTCACAATTTAAAACAAACAACTTTGTATACCTAATAAGTAACATTGTATATATTGAATAATTATAACTCGAGTACTAAACACCAACGATTTGTCCTACGGAAGGATGATTGCTTAGAAATAGCGTTCAAACCAGCATCTCAGATTACGAATGATAGAGTTCACAGAGCAAGTGGCTACAACTCTGGGGCAAAGATTAATTATCCGTATGGAAGACTGGCTGTGAAAACGTTTTGGAGGTATCGGCAACCACTTTGCATATTTATACAAACTTGTCTTCGGGATCAGGGAATTGGGGACTGCGATACATGTTCAAACAGGAATTAGGAATTCAGGGGGTAAAGATGGGAGATAATGGAGGTCTGCTGTTAAGGGAATACGGTTTCTTGTTGCAATTAGGGGACTGCAACTAACGCAATATAATTCGAGAAATATTCCTTATTGTTTGAGAGATACAGATGTGATGCATCTCTTGTCACGGAAGTTTTTTTTAAAGAATAGGTATTGCATGTAGAAGCGAGGACTGTAAAATATGAGAAATTCAATTTTGGCCCTGATGTTGTATGTGTTAAGTTCTAATGTAATTTCAGATCTGAAATATTTTTCTGGGTACTCTGGATCACTTACTAAACTCCACTAGAGATGTTATTGCGTATGCTAGAGAAGATTTTCAAGAGCTTTTCAGATTTACATAACACTTCTTAATCACATGCCAGTATCAAATAAATTACAAATGACACCAATTAAAGGTAAATAACTTATGAATCTTTACATATATTTCTTCTGTAAGTTGTGCGACCCTAATTATCTTTTTGAAGCTTATGAAAGTGAGTATTTCCTAATAACGAACAATTTGCAGATATAGGGGATCTTCATATCTTGTTAATGAATTACATACGTGTTTAGAAAGAGGGATGTTTATTTCTTAACAATGTATACTGTACGTTATACAAAGGTAGAATCCATCTTTTATGATCCAAACTGAGCACCTTATTCTGTAGAAATGATTGAGTTTACCTAATTACTAGATTTCGATGAAGCCTACACGAACAAGGTAGACTAATGGTTTCAAAAATGACCAAATAACCTTGGAAAGATGCTACACTGCTGGCAAAAAAGGTACACCAAGAAGGAAAAGAGATATCAAAGTCAAATTTATTTCTATGATTGCACATAGTATTGATGTGAATTGATTAAAAATTCTGCCTTCCTGGATGTTAGGGGGCCGAGAAAACAAACCAGGGAAGAGTGTGTGAGCGGCAAGTAAAAATCGAGATTGATCGGTAAGTAATTTTGTATGCTATTTGTATTAATATTAGCTATTTCAAGGCTCTTTTGCAGGGAAACTCAGTAAAATAAGCACTCAAACAGAAAATGAAGTTTAGAATTTGAACATCAGAGGAACGGTGTTGGGGGGGACTGCCCTCCCAAACCCCCTGCCCTAACTATAACTAAACATGTTTGGGTGTAATAAGTAACAGTAACGATTCAGAAAAAAGCGGCTAAGTACTTTTTAATGTTACACAAAACACGCAAATCACACAAAAAGAGCATTAAAATAGCCAATATTAATACAAAATCACTAACCGATTCAATCTCCATTTCAATCTCGATTTTTACTTGTCCGGTCACAACACAACAATCTACAACAGCTTTTTTTTTGCCAGCAGTGTATTATTACAAGGATAATTATATTTTGAAAATTTCCATGTAAAAGACGAGATTTCGCACCAGATTCATTTATGATAAAATTATTTTCAGTCATACGAAGTTGAACAGTCCATCTTAAAAAGAATTAAGTGCTATAATATTTTTGATAAAAAGAACGAATCTACCGAAATTTCAGCAAGCTGAATACTTTTGAAATATCTTTTTAAAATGAAGTAACAAATTTATTGAAAAATGATTTCAGTTATTTCATAACCTATATTACAATTTGAATAGAATGAAAGAAATAAAATCTTTCTTTAAAAATATACGCATTACAAATTTCATCCCTTTTTAAAATTAAAACATCGGATATAGTTTATGAAAGGACTTAGATTGGAACCTCGTAATTTTCAAGACGAAAATAGTTTTGAAAAACTATTTGCTACACCATATTAAAATCACGGATGATTTATAAACAATATTTTTCTTTTTTTGTAATTAACTCGCAACAAAATCTTCACACTCATTGATATCTTTTCATCATTTAAAAAATAATATCTTTGATGAAAAAATTCTTTATGTTTTTTTCTGCATTGTGCAGTGCTTACATTATTGTACTAAAATATTCCAATAATAACTATCTTGGCATGAATTTCTTTCGTTCTGTGGTTTTTCTTCTAATCGTTTTAAGTAGTGTAGTGTGTATTGGAAACATAATTCATACAGTCTGATTCAATTAAAAATGCACATTGTGCATTTTTAATTTCTAGCCCATTCATTTTGTCTAGACGCATTAAGTGGAATTCTTCCTAAATTAGTTCTGAATTCTTTATAATTTTTCAGTTTTCTAGTACGGAACTAAAATAATCAATATTTTTATGTAGTATAGGGGGCTCTACAACCTGCTCGCTATCACTCACCGACCCCCTTAACTGCTTCGCAGTTCTTTACAAATCACTTCGCGATCTTAGCTCGCAGAGCTCGCTTGTTTCATCTCAACAATCCAGCACAACCCAAGCTCATCGGCTTAGTTAGTCAGCAATCTTCGAAATGACAATAGGATAAATGAATTTCCTCGGGTTTCTTTAACTTAGTTAAACAATGGATATAGGCATCTAAATGATTTAATCCAACTACATTATTCGAGTTAGCTAATAGAGCCGGAGCTGTGGTGGATTATTAGATTAAAGCTAAAGCTTTTCGCTAAGAAGGGCGAAAGCTTTTCTTTGATGTGAAGCCGACAGGTAACACAGATAAAACATTTCGCTCCTATTTTAATTGGAAACAATTCTTGAATAAATAAGGCTCCTGATGAGAGAGCCCTTTGATCCCCTATCCATTTACATAAGCAGCAAAAGTAGAGAAAAAAAATTTCCAGCTAAATGATACCAGTTTCACAATTTACACCTCCGTTGAAAATTTCCTAGAAAAGTTAATTGGAAGGGTCATTATTTAGGGGAAGAGGGAAGAGCATAATTGCTTTATAATAAGCTTGTTTAAAGTTTGATTTCGTTGAAAAGAAAGATAAATTACTGAGTGTAATTTTCAGTTCGGGGCGAGACCGGAAAGTTTGATATGAAACGAGAAAAAAAACACGGTAAGCCTCTTTGCATGCAGTAATTAAACATTTTCGAGGACTACTATCATGTAGAAAATTAGCCACTGTTTCCCACTTAACAGCGTTTAGGAAGTAAACACGTCAGGTAAAGAGAACTTTTTTTTAAAAGGAAGTCACTCTTACGTTTTGAAATTTTAATTCTCGAGATGCCTCTTAGGTTGTTTAATTAATGTTTTGCGGGGATTTTTCCATCTTTCTTTGGGGTGTTGCTCGTCTCCTGTTGAAATGGTAATTTAATTTTGCCGTAAAAACGTCAATTTTCAAGGTATTAAAATATAAGAAATGTTACCTGCTGAGGGTATAAGCTGAATAAAGGAACTTAAGTAGTCTTAGATTTCGGGTACAATAAGGAAGTTGCATGTGTCAGATTTTCAAAAACAAACAAGTGTTCCGTATGGTTTTTTGTATGGTAAAATGAAATATCTAGTCAGTTTTTCAAAAAAATGTACAGGTAATTAGATATTTTAATTTAAAAGTAGAGAAAAAAACACGTGACTGAAAACGTTTATTGTTTAAACTATAAGATGACGTCAACAATAATACCATCAACTCCATTGCTTTACAACAGTGTTTAGTATAAGATGACATCACATCCAAACTCTTGGCGTTTTCGCGCGCTTTTAAAAAGGGGATTTTTGTTAATTTTTTTGACAATAAAAAATTTCTCGATCGGCCTCAAATTTTGGGTAGTTGCTTATTTTTGCAAGAGGAATCGATTAAAAAAATAAAAAAAAATCATGCAACTTCCTCATTATAAGGATTGTTTGCATTTTGAAAAACTTCGGAATTGCTTTTTTAATTACTTTTGTTTCAAAGTGTCTTATAAGCATAGCGAGCGACCGAGTATAATTTTAGGTAATAAAATTACCGGAGTAAATAGGGTACCCCAAGGAAGGTTAAGTGGCGTAAGTTCAGAGGTGCGGTTGCGCCAAGTTTTTAGCGGTAAAGATGACTTATATGGTAACACTAACTAATGTTAAGTGAATGATTTGGCTTCTAAATGTGCCGCTAAACAGCCAAAATTCGCCAAGCATCCGCACGTCTGAACTTGCGCCGTTTAAGTTGCTTTGTTATCATTAAGGAAATTCTCGTAAGCAGCATTGAAGTAAAATACAATTCCAAGCAGCACAAACGTTCAAAGATTCGTCCAATTTTGTCATGTATGGCCAAATTTCTCTTTATTTCTATAGTAGATTTTACAGACTTATTTGGCATGGACTGCTAGGGATAATATATCACTGCTCTACTTCAACGTCTGCAAGTGAATTTGATTTCCCATGGCCTAGTGAGTGAGTTTTTTTACTTCCATTATATGTAAGTTAGTAAATGTTTTAAAAACATATAATTGTGTATTTATTTTCTCTTAAGTATACGTTTGTATATGAATCCTTATTGATAAATTTCTTATTGAGAAAATCTTTTCTCTGAGGAGGAATGGGAAGGTAACCTTATTCTAGTAAATTTTTGTAAGTTGTGGATGTGCAAAATGTAAGCTAGAAATTTCTAAGCTGAAATCGATATTTTATATAGTAAGGGTGCCCATGTGCGAATTTTGTGAATATATTAATGATAAGGATATACACTGAATGAAAACTGAATAGCTAAACTGAAAATAGATTAATTAAACTTATTTTGCATTTATATACATATCCTTAACTTAAGTAGTCGGGTGGTTTAGTACAAAAAAATGACCGAAAACTGCAAATTGTGATACTTTTATAAAACTTTCAGGGATGATATATCAACATATAAGAAGTAAAAAATCGATGGGACCCCAAAATTTTAGCGCGTGGTTTGACCGCTATGACGTCATAACAAAATGGCGCCCCTAGAGCGGTCCCAAAACGATGTCGTGGTAAATTTTTTAACGCTAAACACGTTTTGAGCTCTAAATATCCTTGAACATATCCTAAAAATAAAATATTTTCTAATATTTACTTACTCTAGGAATAATAGGGGGGTGGTTTCATTAGAATGACGTCATTATCACTTTGGTTGAATCGGCGTCCAAAATCCATGGTGATGATAGTTTTTCTTGGTTTTATTTACCTTCCAGATCCTATTTACTTATTATTAAGTGTGTAAGGAAATGTATTTTCTAAATATAAAAAAGAATATTTGTGTTTTTGAGGGCGTGGTTTACTTAATTGCGCATATTTACAAAGGCGTCAGTAACGCTACTTTTAAACAATACTGAAATAAACTTCCAATTGGGATACCAACACCAAACATTCAGGGATGATACATTATCATATAAGAACTGTAAAATCGATGGGACCCCAAAATTTTAGCGCGTGGAATGACCGCTATGACGTCATAACAAATTGACGTCCCTTATAGCGGTCCCACAAAACGATGCCGTGGTAATTTTTTTAAAAGCTAAACACGTTTTAAGCTCTAAATATACATGAAGGCACTGTATATTTGGACGGCTTTTTTTTCAACTAAACTCTACTCTTAACTTCCACGGCTAGGCGTTCCATTGGTTCCATCACTAAGCGCCGAGACTGCTACGTCATCACGAGACCTACAGCGCATGCGCCACTGGCCGTTTTAGCCGTCCAAATATACACTTCGATACATGAACATATCCTAAAAATGAAATATTTTCTAATACTTAATAGTGGGTGGAATAATAGGGGGGGTTCATCAGAATGACGTCATTAGCACTTTGTTTACTCTGGGTTCACTATCAATGGTGACAATAGTTTTCCTGATATTATTTACCTTCTAAATCCTATTTATTTGTTATTAAGTCTCTAAGGAAGTTTATTTTCTAAATATAAAAAGAATATTTGAGTTCTTTGGGGCGTTGTTTACCTATTTGCGTATTTTTACAAAGGCGTCAGTGATGCAACTTTTAAACAGCACTGAAATCAACTTCTAATTGTGATACCAACGTCAAACTTACAGCGATGATAAATCATCATATAAGAATTAAAAAATCGATGGGACCCCAAAATTTTAGCCCGTGGTTTTTCCGCTATGATGTCATAACAAAGTGGAGTCCATAGTGTCAGAAAACGATGTCGTGGTAATTTGTTTTAAAGGTATTCTGTTTTGCGTTTAAAACTTGATTAAAATGTTAAATGTTTTTTAATTAAGTATAAATATATAAAATAATATAAAATAAAAATGTATTACAGCCGTATTCACCATAAACTCTAACCCAAACTTGAGTTAATAACCGAAGAAAAAGTCGTTTGACTGGTGAAAAGATAGATCCTTCTTAAGGTGGACGTTGTTAAGGTGGTATTGTTATAACACCATACTAAACAAAACTAAACCCTTAAAACAACTCATAGCTACGAGCAAAATTTTTATGTCATAGCGGTCAAACCACGCTCTAAAATGTTGGGGTCCCATCGATTTTCAATTCTCGTATGATGATCTATCATCATTGAAAGTTTGAAGTTGGTATCACGATAAGAAGTTTATTTCAGTACCTGTTTAAAAGTTTCATTTTCGACGCCTTTGTAAAAATACAAAATCATGTAAACCACGCCTCCAACCACTAAAATATTATTTTATATTTAGAAAATACATTTACTAATACACTTAATATTAAATAAATAGGGGATCTAGAAGGTAAATAACAACAAGAAAAACTATCACCACCATTAATATTGGACGCAGAGTAATCCAAGTGATAATGACGTCATTCTAATGAAACAACCCCCCTTTTATTCCTAGAGTAAGTAAATATTAGAAAATATTTTATTTTTCATATATGTTCATGGATATTTAGAGCTAAAAACGTGTTAAGCGTTAAAAAATTTACCACGGCATCGTTTTGGGACCGCCAGGGACGCCATTTTATTATGACGTCATAGCGGTTATACCACGAGCTAAAATTTTGGTGTTGGTATCACAATTAGAAGTTTATTTCAGTACTGTTTTAAAGTTGCGTTACTGACGCCTTTGTAAATGTGCGCAATTAAGTAAACCACGCCCACAAAAACTCATATATTCTTTTTAGATTTAGAAAATACATTTCCTTAGGCGCTTAATAATAAGTAAATAGGTTCTGGAAGGTAAATAAAACCCAGAAAAACTATCATCACCTAATATTGGACGCCAAGTGAACCAAAGTGATAATGACGTCATTCTAATGAAACCACCCCCCTATTATTCCTAGAGTAAGTAAATATTAGAAAATGTTTTATTTTTAAGATATGTTCATGGATATTTAAAGCTTAAAACGTGTTTAGCGTTAAAAAATTTACCACGACATCGTTTTGGGACCGCTAGGGGCACCATTTGGTTATGACGTCATAGCGGTCAAACCACGGGCTAAAATTTTGGGGTCCAATCGATTTTTTAGTTCTTATATGTTAATATATCATCCCTGAAAGTTTCATAAAAGTATCACAATTTGCAGTTTTTTTGTAATAAGCCACCCGACTATAAGCGTCTGTGTTGTAACTAGTTATCATCACATTCCCGTCTTTCAACTAATACACAGGGTAGGACGAAACCATTCTGTTCCAGGTATTCTAATTTAATCTAGAAAATTTAATGAGAAATGTTTAGAGAGGAATATGGAAATAATGAACAACAGTGTCTTGTTTTCTTAGAGAATCCAAAGTTTACAGTTCTGCGTTTCTTAAGCTTTATAATTATATACTCCTTTATAAAACGAACTATGACGTCTTTCTAAATCCAACTGAGTACTTAAGAACTCAACTTAAGGAAATTTTCATGCACAACTTTTTACGTCAAAAACTCTATATAGAATAAATTTCAGACTGTGCAGATAAATTCGAATTCTATAACTTCTGAATGTACAATAGATACGAAAACCCATCTAGTATAAAACCTTTGACTTTTGGCCCGAATTTCCACAAAATCAATTTAACTTCCCATGCACTTTATATTCTTTTCACATATTGGCTTAACTTCATCTCTCACTAAGCATGGATCAGTGTTTTAATACTTATCACGTTTTCCAACAGTTGTTTTCATTCTTAGGCATCTTTAGATGCAATGGACTTCTTTAGTTTGCTTTCTATAACAAACAATTGTGTTTCATAAAAACTACAAAGAAAGCCCTTTTAAAGATAATAAAGTTTTTTTTGCATACTTGCTAGAAAACTTTTATTTTCTAAGTGGTATTTCTGTGGAATTTTACATTTGTGTATTCTAGTTTTTAATTGAACAAAATGTGTTGGTTTCAACAACAAATTACTTTTTCAGTTCATTTTCTATAACAAACAATTGTGTTTCATAAAAACTACAAAGAAAATCCTTTAAAAGATAAAACAGTTTTTTACATACTTGCTAGAAAACTTTTATTTTCTAAGTGGTATTTCTGTGGGATTTTACTTTATTTTCCATTTGTGTGTTCTAGTTTTTAATTGAACAAAAGGTCTTGGTTTCAACAACAAATTACTTTCACTTCTTCATTAGTTTTTATGTGTTTTCTAAATAGAAATGTTAAAAGCTTTCATTCTCTCGGGCCGAGTAGTAACAGAATTAAAGCAAGGTGTATAACTACCCATTACTATATTAATTTGAAAACTTCATATTTTAAAAGTAAAAACCAATACCAAGCCATTTATATAAAAAATCATGCTATTATACATAGTTATTTCCAATTTTTTTTACAAATGCTTGAGATGTAACTTAAAAACAAATTAAACTTTCCAAACAATTTTTCTTCATGATACAACTGTAACATTAAAAGTCAATACTTGAATTTTTTATGTACTTAATTATTTTGAGAAATGCTGATGAAACAGCCAAAAGTTTTCAGAATACACCATATAAATCAAAAGCAAATAAATCCAATATTTCTGATATCTAATATTTACGCTACACTCTTATAATTGTCAACAAGACAAATTGTTTGTCCAAGTCTTCCTTCCTCTGAGACAGCACCGACTATTACTATCATCAATAATAACATCATTCCCCAAGAACTTATTCTTTAGTGCTGTAGAATTTTATAGTTTCTCAGGGGGGTTGTTTTCTTTTGATCATCAGATACATTTTGTTCCGCTTATTTTGATCAGTTGGTGTGTTATCCGGTGCAGGAGATTCATAGCATTCGTCAGATGCGATGAGTTTTACTATAAATCCCTTTTCTTCGAAGCGTTTGGTCACTTCTAGGAAAGTTTACCAGGAATATTCCAGAAGTTGGGATGTTTTGGGGGTTCTAAGTAGGGCTTTCAATTAAGACCTATCTATTGAAAGTAGAAGTATTTTGAGAAGATAGGAAGATAATATTAAATCCAAAAGATAGATACGTACTGCTTAACCAACGATAGTATAAGAGTTAAGTGATTTTTACAGACGTTCATATATCTCCATATTTACAGAATAAAATCTCCATATGGATATTAAACGGTTCCACTCTTAGGCTAAGCGCGCACTAAGAGACTTCTGTCTCGGCGACTTAAAACACTAGTCACTCGAGAGCAATGCATTTCTATGAGGAAATTCTTGGCCTAGTGATCTTGGTCTCGTCGCCATGTGCGCGCACTCTAGCTTCTTGCAATAGCCAGGGAAGCAATTTTGTCTTTGTCTCCGAGAGCAATTTTGTCTTTGTCTCCTAGTGCGCGCTTAGCCTTAATATCAATTCCACTCTTAATTCCTTGGTTAATATCAATATGGAGATTTTATTTCATACAAGTCGAATACTATCGGCCGTGCAACGTCTGTAAAAATCACGTGACTCTTTTACTATCGTTGATTAAGGAAGAAGTCTAACAGACAGAAAAAAGACTAGAGTTTTAATAACTATTAAAAGATAATAATTTAATTCAAATTTTGAGCATTGTTTACAGAAGCCAAATCATCAACAAACTAAACTAAACACAGCTATATCATTTTCATTTCCATTATTTTAAAAGTTCACGAGCGCGTGAGTAAAATATTACGAGACAAAGGGTTTAGTTGTAAAGCAGAATTTTCATCTGTTACACACTTCCCCTCAACCTGCGGTCTAAACGTCCTCGGAGAGCAGGTTGGACGTCTTAGAGACTGGATAAAACCAAGAGATCAGATTCTCTATCTTCTTTCTGGGCCGGCCACGCCTTCGAATCGAAGCAACTGGGGTGGCATCAGATAGAGTACAAGGGACCGTGGCAGACACAATGGCAGATACATGACTTCCCAAAAGGGACGATAAGTCATTTGTAGGGGCAACAATATAAGATGTTGCGAATAGATTGGTATTTCAAGAAGTCCAGGAGGATTTTGGTTTCTGTAGCCACTGTCACTTGTTCCATAGGATGCAGAGGCATGAGAACTGTAACCAGATTGAGACGGGTAGGAGCTTCCACTCATAGTGACGGGACCACAGTTCACCGTCTGCTGCCGATCATACGATGAAGCCGCCGAGACGTACGAAGAAGAGGCGTTCTGGCCATGACTCTGATGAGCCTGGCACTCTGGCTGAGAGGCCTTCTCGCCAGACCCGTTGTTCAGGGCCGCAGAGGAGTTGTAGCTCACAAACGACGGCACGAAGTTGGAAGAGTTTAGCACCGAATTCTGGTTACCGTCCGAGTAAGGCAAGACAGAGTCGTGGGACGATGTGCTGAAAGAGTTCAGCACACTTTAGTCCGCTTTGCTAGTGATCAAGGACCCTTCAGGATTACCAGATTGATTTGATCGGTGATTCACATAGGACGATACATTTCCAACAGTTTTTCCCGGAGATGGTAAAGGATTGGAATAAGATTTGTATCTTTTGCTTGAAGGCATAGCTTGATTATTCCCATGGCTAGATCCATTAGAATTCTGCCCAAGGTCTTGATAACTACTATTGGTATCCCCACCAAAATCAATCAACGAGGGAACATTACCAAACTGTAAATCTCCAAATTGCACATCCATAGAGGCAACTGTATCATCAGGCATAATAACTGCAGATTCAGGTATCCTAGAAGGAGGTACTGAAACAGGTGGATTATCTCCAGTATTAATGACGTGCTTAACCTTGGGGTTTGCTTCTTCCCCTAGACGGAAATATGGGAGAAATCTGTGTTTCCCTTCATCATCTCTTAAACAGATAGAATTGACATTCATATCTGCTTTATCATTGGGAAATAATACCATAGCCTTATCTTCAGAAAACCTGAACCTCTTCCTAGGTCTTCTAGCAAAGAACCATTGTTGATGTGGAACATCTATCACAATTCCAGCTCTTTTTAGGAAATTAATACCTAGAAGAGTTCGGTAGTTTTTAGGGGTTTTAAAAGCAAACAATTCCGTTTTAATGACACGATCTTTTATTTGGACTTGAACTTCTGTCTTGTAAACTTCAGTTTCCCTTTCAAACCCATTAGCAAGAGTAACACTCATTTTGGTAGCCTTAAACTTTACTCCATCTGCTTTTAAAATATTATATAGTTTGTTGCTAGCAATTGTATGACTTGCTCCAGTATCAACGCATCCCGTTCCTTTCCTTCCATTGATGGATATCTCTAGAAGAGTGTTGTAAAGTTGTTTACTTTTAAAAGAATTAAGCCTTATGGAATTGAATGTTCCACTATCCAATTTTGCATGTGAGGTGCAGGTGGGACAATTAGGTTTGATAACTCCCTCTTTCCCACATCCATAGCAGGATACTTGGGGAAAATCCTCACTTTTTGTTCTTCTATCAGAACGCTTAGTTTTAGAATAATTCTTGTTATTCCCAGAATCCTCTTGGCATTTCGAAAATGCATTTTTCTTTGGTTCCTCGGATTTATTTCTTAACTTCAGACTTCTAACTTCTTCATACGAATCAAATTTGTCAGCTAACTCTTTTGGATCAACCAACTCAGACCAGTAATCAATAAAATGTTCTTTGTAGTCGGGAGGGGCAATATTCTTCATCTGATCAGAAATAATTAAACTTTTAAGTTGATCAAACGAATTTATTTGCAACTCATTTAGCCAACCATCAAAAGAACTTCTCAAATGAAAATAACAGTCTCGCCAAGTATTGTCATACTTTCGGCGGTGTTGAAGAAAAAGATTACGAAATTTCTCGGCACTAATTTTGAAGTGCTTAAAAAGAATTCGTTTGACGTATTCATAGTTATGGGCATCCTCAGCAGTTTCTTGGGCTATCAACCTAGTTATGTCACTTGGAAGAAGTCCTATCAAGTAAACAACCCATTTGGAACTAGGTACTTGGAGAAAATTCAGCTGCTTTTCAAATAAGTTCAAAAACCAACTAATGTTATCAGTTGCTTCATTGAAACTGGGGATTAGTTTCTGTAATTCCAATTTAGGAATATCCGTGAAAGAAGAGGATGAGTCTCTTGAGAGCATATTACCAGAACTGGTTTGAAGTTTCAACTTTTCTACTTCAAACCTCCTTTCTCTCTCTTTTTCTTCCATTTTTATCTCTCTTTCCTCCCTTTCTCTCTCTTTCCTCCCTTTCTTTTTCCAGTCTCTCAGTGATAACACTATTATATAATTCTTTAGTGAATTCCTCATCATATTTATCACTTTTTATGATTTCATCCATTATATTGATTCTAGTCAAATTTTCATCAACGGTAATTCCAAGTTCTTCTGCCAAGAAGATTAAATCTTGTTTTTTACCTTTAGCTAAGTATCGTGAAAAAAAAATGTGAAAAGGAAAGGAAGTTTTAGAGTGGCCATTAAAAAAAGGGGGGATTGAATTTTAAGAAACTAGGGATATATCAAACACAGTTGGCCAAATTATGAGTACATTGCGTATAGTTAAAACGACCCCAGGTTCGTTAACCTTCTAAGGGGAAATGACATGATACCAAAAAATTAAAAGAAATGTCTTGAGACACGTAAAACTGAAAGGAGCACACAATACTAAAAAACTGTCGTTTACCTCGGTTTATGATAGTTCCGTCGATTGAGGATGATGGTGGTGATAGGCCTAGCGACTAGGCCTACCGTAGGCACATGAGATTCTGCCGACCGCTTCTTTTCGATATGACGAGTCCAAAAGTTATTAATCTCGAGAAATATCATACACACCTTGAGGGCAGTTCACCCAGAGTTTGTCGAACGCTAGTTTGGCTGGTGATGGCCCCTCACCGGGGCGGATGGGAACGGATAACGTCTCACTGCAATCTCCCTCTCGTGCGGCCAGGAGGACCGCGTAATCCGGCAGGTCCGAGAGCGGGTTCGCTCCATCATCAGGAACCAGCCATCCAGGCTGATTGTCCATTCCAAACGTCCGAAGGTATCGAATCATCATTGCTAAATCTACAGTAGTCCATAAAAAGGATACCTGCTGTATGGGGGCAATTGGAAGTAGAAGGACTGCAGAACGAGTATTTTCTATACGTAAATTCGGCTTTATTTTAATACGATTATTAGGCAGACAGGAACTAGTCACATACAGGCTACGAAATTATTGTCCAGAAATTGAGTTCAATTGAGCGAAGTTATTGAGCATTATTGAGAAGTGATTGAGAATCTACGGGGACAGGATCGGACGGACTCCGCACGGAGACACGTCCGACCTGGGATTTTTAAAAGGCAAGATCCACAGAAAATTATGGCCGAAGTGAAATCTGAAGCGAGCGCCAAAACTTAAATCTGCAAACGCGAGTGGGAACAAATGGCGAAGTATCGCCCAAACGCGCGCGAATGAATAACATCAGAAACAGGTTTAGCATGGAGCATTAGGGTGGTCACAAAAAATCAACTTTTGAAATCCTTAGGTCTCACCCCCCTAAAATGTGCCAATAGGCTAAAAAATGAGATTGGCCAACTTTCAGCTCAATCTGATAATATTAACCCGTGCCTCATCGAGGTCAAAGTTCAGAAAAACAAAGATTTTTAACAAAAAATCGTAGTTTTCGCCCCATAAAACTGGAACCGTTTGTCCCAGAAATCTGGTTAGGGTGTCATTTGTTAGGAAATTTCATACACTTTAACTCTGAAGTTATGGAATTTTATTTGCTAAAACGGATGGGGCGCTATTTAGCATTTTCATAGTAAAGGTCCTTGAAAAAGCGACTTCATTGCTAGAAACCTAGAACATTGCAATGTCACAAAAAACTTCATCCTCCGGGCTCTTTCTATTACTTTTGGTCCCAATAGATAGTAAATAAGTTTTTAAACCCCCTAAGGGAATTCTAGGGTATGATTTCAAACCCCCTAGTGTTTGAAAAAAAGGAAAATATATATAATTTTTTTTTAATTTTTAAACACTCAATTTGGGACTGATAATGTGATAAAGTTTGTCCAAATACATTATTAAGAGCTTAATTAGATAGAATACCAATGGTATAGGGCCTTAAGCTTTCCCTATAACCCCTATAATCTAAGCGAGAGAAGCGCGACTGCGAGGTTTTGCTAAACAAAGGATTTAATGCCCATTTAAGTTATAAACAGAGCTAAATTACAAAATTTCAATAAAAAACCTCCCGAGATTTGTAATTTGGTGTCAGAAATGACGTTTGAGATTATATATGTGGGTAAAATTATAATAAAAGCGTCCTTCCGACTCTAAATGTTAAAAAAATCCTATTTCTACCAAAGTTACATGTTTTCAGCTAAAAGTGATCTTAGATAATGTATAAATTTATTTATTTTAATCTACCACAAAATTCCTTTGCTTATTATTCAAGGAAAATAACTTTTTTGAAAGGTATGCAATAGTAAATGATTTCAAAAATTTTGTTTCTGTGTACTACACATGGTGAGAAGAAAGAAAATTTTACCAAGTAATTTTTAAAAAATATTTAAAAAGTTTTTGGATAATTATAATGATTTTCTATAAATTGAGTTTATCCAACTTTAGGTTTAGGACAGTAACTTGGTTGCCCTTAAAAAAATCCAGTGAAAACTACAGAGATTATACTGTTGGAGTGTCTAAGTATTTTTCCGAGAAATCTTGTTTATGGTTTTTTACAAAAATTAATTATGAAAAGCATAGAAACATTTACTGTGAAATCAAAAATATTTCTTAATATTTCATTTTCTTACATGATATTTTATCTCCTTTCACACAGGTGTAAAAACAATTGACGAATAAAGAACAAAACATTAAGTAATTAGATTATAGATCAAACATATAATGAAACATTATAATACTTTTTAAGAAAATTGTTTTCCTTGAACGATAGGCAAATGAATTTCAAGGTGGATTAAAATAAATACATTTATACATTTTTCTAAGATCACTTTTAGCTGAAAGCATGTAACTTTGGTAGAAATAGGATTTTTTTAACATTTTGAGTCAGAAGGACGCTTTTATTATGATTTTACCTACATATATAATCTCAAACGTCATTTCTGACACCAAATTACATATCTCTGGAGGTTTTTTTTTTGAAATTTTGTAATTTAGCTCTGTTTATAACTTAAATGGGCATAAAATCCTTTGTTTAGCAAAACCTCGCAGTCGCGCTTCTTTCGCTTAGATTATAGGGGTTATAGGGAAAGGTTAAGGCCCCTATACCATTGGTATTCTATCTAATTAAGCTCTTATTAATGTATATTTGAACAAACTTTATAACATTATCAGTCCCAAAATGCGTGTTTAAAAATTTAAAAAAATTATATATATTTTCCTTTTTTTCAAACACTAGGGGGTTTGAAATTATACCCTAGAACTCCCTTAGGGGGTTTAAAAACTTATTTACTATCTATTGGGACCAAAAGTAGTAGAAAAAGCCCGGAGGATGAAGTTTTTTGTGACATTGCAATGTTCTAGGTTTCTAGCAATGAAGTCGCTTTTTCAAGGACCTTTACTATGAATATGCTAAATAGCGCCCCATCCGTTTTAGCAAATAAAATTCCGTAACTTCAGAAATAAAGTGTATGAAATTTCCTATCAAATGACACCCTAACCAGATTTCTGGGACAAACGGTTTTAGTTTTATAGGGCGAAAACTACCAATTTTTGTTAAAAATCGCTGTTTTTCTGAACTTTGACCTCGATGAGGCACGGGTTAATATTATCGGATTGAGCTGAAACTTGGCCAATCTCATTTTTTAGCCTATTGGCATATTTTAGGGGGGTGAGACCTGAAGAAAGTCGAAAAAAAATTTTCCCCATGTTACTTGTGACCACCCTAATGGAGCATATACCGAGCGCGAGAGAGACAAGCGCCAAGGCTGAAGCCAACGCTTGGCGAGAAAAGAGAGAGCGCAAAAAGCAACCCCAAACAGAACCGAACGAGAGAGAATGACACATAGGCTTTGTGCAAACACGTTTAGAAGTGAGGCGGGAAAGTTAACATTAAGGAAAAGATGATGAAATCAAGGGAGTAGTTGTGAGAGATATGCAGTGAAGCCAAAGCTTCACTACACTAAGTAACTCATGTTAACTTTTAAATAACTTAACTGAATCAGCAATATTTTGATAAATATATATGCCGTTCAATGAACTGATGTTCACATACTTGTATCGCAAAGATTGCTAGGCTTTGAAACTTCCACATCCGATTACTTGCTCAGCAACTTCATCCTGATGGGATCGTGTTTCGGCCACGAGTTAGGGCGCCAGTTTAATAAACATTAAAAAATAATAATTTAATTCAAATTTTGAGCATTGTTTACAGAAGCCAAATCATCAACAAACTAAACTAAACACAGCTATATCATTTTCATTTCCATTATTTTAAAAGTTCACGAGCGCGTGAGTAAAATATTACAAGACAAAGGGTTTAGTTGTAAAGCAGAATTTTCATCTGTTACAGAGTTAAATAACTTAATCAGTATTTTTCTTCAATTAGAGTTAACCTGGAATCAAAACTTTTAATTGGTTGCTGAAAAAGGGAAAAATATTAAACCAATCAGAGTTCTACATTCCAGGATAACCTTAAGTTAAGTAAGTGATGAATACAGCCATTAGTTACCTTAAAATGGAAGCGCGTCAGTCACAGGATCTAAATATGGTTTTCCCGTCACGCCACGCCGTCTCATTTCGAGAGATTTGTGACAATTTTCATTTTTATGTCCAGGCCTAGGGGTATAGGTTTACATATTACGCCTTATATGCCTTACGCCTTAATCTTACGCCTTATACCTTATACTCTAGAGATGTCATTTTGAAAAAAAAATATGTGCGTTCCCACTCAAAGTTTTGGAAATTTTTTTTCACTGCGACTGCTTTTTAATGCGACAAAATCTTCCTTATCCCTCAAAAAATTCTATCAAAATTTTATACAATTTCTATGAACGAAGGGTATGGCAGATAGAAGATCTTCAATAAGTTACAAATCATAATTTTTTAAGTAGGCATTTAAAGCAGCTGCCTTCAGCTGCAATACACCACACAACACACCTTGCATCCAAACACGACAATGGACCAATCAACGAATGTTCGCAAGAATGATCAATAGACAATAATAACTCCCATTAACTCTAAAAAATACAGCCTATAACTTTTTGTAATGTAAGATGCAAATTAGTAAACTCGTCTTGTAATAAATTATAATTTTTTATCACCTGATCTCTGATTATCTGATTTTCGTGAGCGTTCAAATCGTGTTTACAACCCCATTGCATATTACTTCTACTGCAGGATTTTTTATTTCCGTGATTTTTACTTGCGATAAGTATATTTTTATCAATAGTTGTAAAACCCGTTGTATATTTTACTTCGATCAATTTAAGAAATCCGAAAATGATGTACAAATTACAAAATTTCATTATTTATCATTTTTATAGAACTTTTATTTAGTTTATACTTAATTTAATCCACGCAAAAAAATCTCGATATAAGTTGGATTTAAAAGCATTTGTGTATCCTTTTGCATTTATGAAAAGAGCGAAAATATAGTACACCATTACTACTTATATCAAGAAGATTACTTCATTCTCACTCGAACGATTGGTGAGTTATGAATCTTTCTATCTTCCAGACATTATTGTACTTCGGGTATGGAGTTAGGCCAAAACTTAGAGCTCTAACCTAATGCTTAGAAATTAGGAAGGCCATTCAGTAGTGTGATGGGATTTTCTGAATTAAAGTAATGGCTTTTTGAATGGCTCTACTTGACCCGTCGAAGCAATCTTTGCTGATAATACGTTACATTGTAACTTAAGACCTATTATTCTTCTTCTTCACAAAAGAGAACGATTTATCTTTAAAAATAACTGGTAGATTACGACTGACATATATCGCATAGTCTTGGTTGCACATGAAACAAAACAGTAAATCAAAAGCAGTTAACTGTTAACTATTTTTTGCTTCAATAATGTAGTTGATTTCATGAATAAAATCATTTATATTTAAATGAATCCAGACATCTGCGAATAACCTCTTGAAGAAACGACCCAAGAATAGGAAATTCTTCATTTAGAGCAAAATAAACAAAAGTTTAAACCGAATGATGAAATTGAATAAAATATAATTCGTAAGCTTTTAGGTTGCAGCTGTTATTATAAGAGCAAACGTTACAGTCAAAAAGCGAAAACGGGGACAACGGCCCTCCTGCAGATGCGTTCCAGGAAAGAATGAAGTTAAAATTCCGGGAATCTTCTGTCGAAAGGTGATTTAAATTCTATCAGAACTAGAATTAGGAACTCAGGTTGTCTCAGTCACCACTATAAGAATGGTTGAAAAAAGTTTAATTAAATTTAGGTTCGTTGCAACGTTATACAAAAATAGGGTTTTTTACCCCATTTCTGGCCATTACGGAGTATAAATACTCGTACTTTCCTAAACTTGAATCATTGGATAAAGTAAAATAATTCTATTATGAATGTGCTTTATCTTCATTTAGTACTTTACTTAGTCATTCCTATAGCTGATAGATGTTGACACAAAACCAATATTTAAGACGGCGAAGTTAGTTCGGGCGTAATACATTTTGTGTAAATGAGAAAGGTGATCCAGGTTTTCTCTTTTCCATACCCAGCAAAAAAACATGTCAAAATTCTTTCAAAAAACGTCATAAGTGCAGTTTTCTTAAAGAAGTCTGTAGTTATTTTGTAGCAATAGGACTTCAACACGCAAGTCTGCACTTTCTTTACAGCAATTTTGAATACATTCTAAAGGCATTTCAACGGTCTTATAAAAAACTGCAGAAATCTTGAAGAAAACTGCAGACAAAGTGTCCAAATTCCCTTCTCTTTTTTGAAGAAATTTTGCTGATTTTTTTTGCTGGGTCTTCTAAGGGGGTACTATCTAAGGGAGTGAATATGTTTCACAGATTATCATACCACCTTTTGGCTGCTTTGGGAGTGAATATTCAGATTGTTCGTTTCAGGATAAATGTTTTTCTCTGAGGATGTTTTATTAAATTTAATTCGGTAAGTGAATAATAAGAGTAAGTAATAAGAAAGTAATAAGTAATAAGTAAGTAATAAGAAAAGTGGTGGGTGTTTGCTACAACAAGAAGCTAATTCCAATGAAAAACAGTTGAAGTTCATTTGCTCATTGTTGCTGGAAGCAACTAAATTGAAATACCAAACGTAAGCTAATATACATTGCAATTGTTTACCAAATTTTCAATATCTGAATGAGGTTTTCAAATTGTATCTAACTCTAAAAAAACAAGGATAAATAATTTTAATTCCTTTTTACAGAATCCCACTTTGTTCATCCATCCAATCTCAGTTTGTTTAAACAATCGAAACACACTCCCTTTTTGGCGTAGTTCATCAATACGTTTTTAGAACTTTTTGAAGAATAACCCGAATCATTTCAAAATGGATCAACGTACACACAAACCAAATACGCTCGAGATCACAAACAAACCATCTCAAATTTTATTCACTTCCCAATCCTACATTTTCATTCTTCTCCCCATAGTTACACCCAACACTGCCTCACTAAGCATGAATAATCGAAAGCCGAAAAAAAACATATTTCGTCTTGCCGCGCAAATATTTATAACTGCAACTTTAACTGTTTATATCCGCTTTCTCTCTCATAACAACAGAAAGCAGGTTCGAATAAATCATGCAGAGGCATTCAAAGAAAGAAAGAAAGAAACGAAACTGCATTCCGCAATCGCTACACCCATCCATCCCTCCCTTTGTGACAAGGGGCACAAAAAATCAATCTCGATTGTGCCAGATTTACTGCCGCCCCTGCGATCCCCGAAAGATATTTTAAACATTAAGGGATCCTCTCGGAATGTAAGTCACGACTTGAAGCCGACTCCGTATCGTAAACAAATACCATTTGCTGCCGAACGTGAGGTCTGGTGACCCCCGCGTGTTCACGTCCATGCAAAAACTCGGATCCTTTTTTAATGTGGTGAGAACCCGGTTTTATTCCCTCCTGTGGGGGATGCCTATTTAGAAGTACGGGGGGAGAGCGGAACTTGAGAGGAAGGTACTACACGTGAGGGAGGCATTTTATATCCTCGTGAGGGGATGAGGTACCTGGAGAAAGTGGGGTTTGGGACGAAGAAGGAGCGGGATTGAAGTTTGTTGTAGAATACGTTCATCTCGTGAGGTGATATGAGGCTTTGTACCAATCTTTGTATTAAATCACGTAGGTTATTAAATATGTTCACTATTATAGGGGAAAGTTGGGAAAACGTGTTGTTGAATCTACCAACTTATTTTTTTATTTAAGCTAGTAACTTGATAGTGACTTACCAAACAAACAGGCCGATGTAATTTTTATTTAATTAGACACATCAAATAAGGTTCCATAGCAAGTGGAAGGGTATATTTTGTAATTTCATTCAGCCACAAAATTAAGTGAAAATTGAGGTGTCTAATCAAACCAATGTGATCTACCTTCACCAAACATCATTTTAAAATTTTTTCTTCGTCTTTAAGCTTATTCCCCCCCCCCAGAAGTTTGAATATTAGATCGAAAATTATCCTTTTACTGGCAAATATACGACTTTTTAGTGGGATTTTCAGAATAAATATGGGTGCATGTGTTTATGGTTGGTTTTGAAGTAAAAATAATTTATTTAATTCTATAATAACTAATACTGAATAAGTATGAAATATTTAATAAACTACCCATAATTTAGTTCTATGTTTAAGTCAGTGATTCGTAATATGTATATGGTTCATCCAAGGTAGATAAGGAAATAATATGATGTTTCAAAAAAATTAAATTTGTTTTGATTAAAGGTACTTTTAGAAAGGAAGAAATCATCCTTAAATTTGTTGGACCTGACTCTTGAAAGAGAGAAATGCAATAGACCTTTATTATTCTCGTGCGTGCCAGGATAAAAAATACACCTTTTAAACTTTCTAAAAGTAGTCTTACTGATGGTATACTTCAGAGAGGTGATTTAAAGTTTTTGTCTAATGCCTTTTTCATGCGGTGCTTTCAAATAAATGTGGAAAATATTCTGAAACTCTCGCAAACTAGTAATTTAAATTTCTTAGCTAGAAAAAAAGTACAGATTTTATGCTCTTTTGATAAATAAAAAGGGATAATTTTATTTTGGTTTAAGTTGTTATCTTATTAATGTAAAGATATTTCTTTCTTTTGCAATAAGTTCCTATTTCTGAAAAACACTTCTTAAGATCTTTTTTCTTCTTCTTTTCTTATGTTGAAATGATTTAGCCACCAAATCAAAGTAATAGAAACAAATAAGAAGTGTTTTCCCAAAATATTTCCCACCAGTGTCCTATGTCAATCAACAAGTAGAAATAGGATAGAAAATATTTTAGTTTTATAAAAAGCATTTTTGTGACACAATCTAACGCTATTATTCTTAAATTTCCAGCATTCGTTTTAGAATGGAACGATTAATATTATCTATACTATACCTCAATGAACATTATGTCGTTTTACATTATTTAAGCGTTTGGAAAGTTCCAGATTTTATATCCCCCTTTTTAGACCACTCTGCTATCCCGATTTATTGTCTAGACTTTATCATAAACTAAAGGCTTCCAAAGTGTCGATTTCCTAAAATTTTCAGTCGTCTAGACTTTACAATCCTCTGTTAAGGGTGTAATCACGATCTACTTAACATTAAAGAAATCTTATAAGGAGAAAAATCCATAGTCACACAAGTGGATATTGCAGTAAGCTAAGCAACTCAAACCTTGTCCAAAATAAATTCCATTCTTGCATTAAAATTTCAAATATTTTAAAGAGTTAAATTTTTAAACAAGATCTGAAACATTGAAAACACAAAAACATTCAAACTATTCAAATTGTCAACATACATTTAAGTTATGAAATTTGTTATCAATTTTAAAATATTTTAAAAATAAACTTTCATTTTGCTTTGAAGGATATCGATAGCTAGTTAAAAGGGATAATTAATACTTAATGCCGAAGGCAAATTATGCTACTTTTAACTAATCCTTTCTGAAACCATTAAACTTTTCCTCCTTATTTCAAAATTTCAAATTGAACATTTTTCAAATAACTAATTACGTACTTCTTCCACTAAGGTTCTTAAAAATCTATAGTGAATAAAATTTTATCCTTCATTTATTCTCTTTGAAAGTTAAATCCTACAGAAACGTCTTTTAGTGAAAGATTAATTGTATTGGATAAATGTGGTATTGACATATAAATTAAATAGCCTAGATAAGAGAAGAAAAAGGTTAATTATAAGTTTCTGAAACTATATTAATCATTTAAATCTCTAATCATTTTACCTTAATGACACTGTGCAATTTGTTCTATCCTCTTATAATATGTGTTAAATAAATTTCTATGCAGATGATAAGGGGTTTCTCTAATAACTTTTGATTCAAATTGTCTTCTTAAATATTTGAATTATGAAAAACTTTGTTGATTCCGAGTATTTTGTTAGACGTAGTCTAAATAACTTAAGATGAGGATCGTCTGATAGTCCCACAGAACCAAAAAATACTTCGTAGAGTCAAAATTAAGTCATCGTAGTCCCGCAGACTGTGAATACCAGTATTCTAAGACTGTAATCCTCAGAGGGCCAACGCGAAACGATAGATATATGGTGCGGAACATTAATACTGGTATCCGTCACCCTAAAGAGATTCAAGGGGACCCCAATTCCTCTTACAATAAATACTATCACCCGGTCTTCTAACGTTAACTGTAACGGGTCCTCGGGTTGTGTGATGAATGCTCTCATACGCCATTATTCATGTCATATTTGGGAAGTCACACAAAGTAAGGATTCATTACTTTAGCTCGATTGCCTTTCATCAACAGTCAGTTGACGAAAACTCAATGATAAATTGAACGTGGAAAATGTATTACTTTGCTTCCGTTGCGATGGAAAGAATTGGTTTTAAATGTGCACGAGGGGATGGAGGTTTCCTTCGCTAAGCTTTGCATGCAACGAGAAGTGTAAGTGTATTAAAAAAACTAAGTAGAAATCCTTATTTTTATTATAAAGATTGAGTTTGAAGGATTTCTTTGGATTGAAGTGAAGTTTGATGCTAATCCTATGAGCTTTATTTCATAAATATATATAGAGTTTATCTTGTAGATGTAAATAGAACATAAATTTTTAAAAAAGGTTTTTAATAGTAAATTATAATCATCTGTAGACATCAGAATAATTCTGATCTTAAAAATGTATTAATTTTTTTGCAAATGTAGCAGACTTAATTTTTTTATCGTAACTTTTACACTTAAATGAAGGATTAAATAAAATTATACCTGAGGTTTACATTATGATACTTTTTCTATATTAAGAACACTCCCTTTGATTAAAAACAGCGTATTAATGCCAGATGCATGTAATATTAGAGACTATCTTCTTTTTAGAAGGGCTATTTACAAGTTTCACTGCAATCCAAGTATAACAGATTTTCTTTATGTAAAGTTTAAACACATACCAAGAAAAGGAATTATAAAAAATGAAGTAATCTAATCAAAATTTATTCTTAAATTTGAAATAACTAATAGAAAAAATAAAAAGAAAGGTTACTTTGAAATAAAATAAACTGAAATAAACAAGGTTTCCTCTCTTAGCTTTTTGTTTAACGCAGTAGATCTTTAAAAGTAGCTCTAAAAATAATTTCTCTATGTGAACAACAAAAGAATGGTTGCAAAAAAAATCAGAACTTCAATTACTCAAAACTAAGTTAGGTAGACCTACAAAAAGCTTACTAGATCTAGATCTTGAAGACCATGACTTACATCACTGTCCTTCCAAGCATATATATGTTATACCTTTCCAACCCAAAACGTTTCTTTGCACTAGTCTATCCATCCATACATTACCTTATTTGCTTTTCTAAGAGAAGCGACTAAAGATACAGCAGAACTATCTGAAGCTTGTTTTGTGAGTAAGTCATAATTTAATTTAAAATTTGGAACGCCTTTTTACCTCGTTTATTTTGATACAAAGAACAATATCTTTAATTTGAAAAAGAACATTTGTAACAAATTACCCTACATTGGGATCGTTTCCAAACTAAAAGATTGGAATATTTATTTTTCTTACTCACAGAAAAAAAGTGAATTAGTTTAAATTAGAATGTCTCATTTAATCTGAATTTAAGTAAGCTGTGTAAATAAGCTTTAAATTTTAGACCTCGATTTTAAGATAGCACTTATAAATTATTATAAACCAAGTTTGTACAAGTAAGTACAAAATTTAACCCAATTTTTTATACGTAATAATGTGTATTTCTCACAGTTTTGGAATAAGTGAAACATTTAAGTTATTTAAACTTAAATGTTTCACTTATTCCAAAACTGTGAGAAATACACATTATTACGTATAAAAAATTGGGTTAAATTTTTTACTTTTACCTTTAAGTACCTTTCCAAAATTCTGACCTAAGAGCATAAAACTATACAAGTTATTCTGTTTTTTCATGGAAGTTAGTTTTTGTATTACTTTTCTAAAAGTTTCATTTGAATATTAACCTTTTCTGGTACGTAAAAAATATATTCCCTGCTGAGTATATTTTAAAGTGTTTAAAACCAAAACATGGCCTTTATGGCACAAGCCGCCATTCCATTAAAAGGAAAAAAATACATAAATTTGACGTAAAAGCTTGGATGATGTGAATTTACACATGTGTTAAGCTCTTTTTCCTCTGCGGTAAACCTTTTGGTATTTCTTTCAAGGATCCGATAAAAAAAACCTTTCTTGTATCAGCCAGGAATTGATTTTACCATTTTGTGGCTGAAAAAATAGTTTTTTCGAGTGTCAAATAGTGATAAATAACGCTCCATACGGAGTAAATACAAATACCATAAATTATAGACTTCGTTCATCCTGAAGATGTGAGCCTCATGAAAGAATCGTAAAATTTATGGTTTGGACAGTCTTATCTCAGTTCCGTTTATTTTCCAAGGAAGAGCGAGTTAATGTTGAAAATATATGCTTTCAAGGAGAAATGAAATTAAAGTTATGAGGCCAAAGAAAAACGTACCGGGTAAAATATTTTGATCTTGGCACTTAAGATATTATTTAAAACGAAGATGATTAAATAACCGTTTTGTTGTATGGTATGGTATGTAGAGATTAAAAATGAGAAGTAAATTTTGCAATTGGTAGATGCATATCTTTACAAACATTTGAAAACAAAAAGTCGTTTTTAGTATATTGAATTCATTTTTAATTGTTTGGAAGTATTTAATACCGAAATTGATCTATTTAAATACATTTACTGATTTTTATTTTTAAAATTTATCATTATCATTAATAATCCGATCCCAGAGTGTAAAAATAAAAGAATACTTCAGAATAAACTCGTGGGTTGAAGATGGATCCCATTTGATACTTCATATAATCCGGTTTATCTAAATTCTTCTTTCCATTCGAGCAATCCGTATAATACCTTCTTTTGTATTCCATTTCTTCACTAATTCTTGCGAAAATTACTCATTATAAAAAAATTCCTTTTTTGAAAAATGAAGAGAAATTGAGAAATTATGTAACTTGCAGTTCATCACTTATAGTGATGTAAAACAAAAAATTAATAGTAACAACTGTGAAATCTCTCATTTTGTCTGTAACCCCTATTAAAGAAGCTTTTAACAGTTTGAATAATACAAGAAAAACCCTATGGATTAAATACTCAGAACTGAATGTTAATGTACTTAAAAGAAACAAAAAAATGTAATTCGGACGGCAATTTTATGAAAAGCTTCATTAATTTTTGTTTTATCAAATACTTACTTAACACTTAAACTTTTAAATTAGCACTGATATTTTGAACAAAAAGTTAAAAACTATTGGTTTACTTGATAAAAAAAAAGAAGACTCGAAAAGTCTCAACTTTTTTCTTTTTTGAGATATTTATGTTTTTAAATACTCTACCTCTCTATTATCTCCCAGAAAGTGATTTAAAGCTTTTGTTAATCAATGCATAAATCTGTAAATTAACCTTTTCTTATAATACAAATTGTCTATTGCCACAAAAGGAATTTCATCTTATACACTAGCGGAAATAAAAATCCCAACACCAAGAAGGAAAGGAGATATCAAAGTCAAATTTATTTCTATGATTGCACATAGTATCAATGTGAATTACTTAAAAAATCAGCCTTCCTGGATATTAGGGGGCCGAGAAAAACAGGGAGGAGTGTTGTCTCCATAGGTGTCCATTACCGCCGTCACACGTCATGGTATTGAGTGACAGGAGCTCTAAATGGCTTTTGAGGGATTGGAGGACCATGTAGCCTCCTCAGGTAGTCCAAATTAATATGGTGCACCAGCGGACGTTGCATACCGGGCTAGGTGATTTCTCCTCATTGACCGGACTTGTTTTGTGGGTGTTGGTTGTAGAGAACGGGAAAGACGGGGTAAAAATGCAACCTAGGGGGTTAAGAAGAGAGCTTGGACATTGCATACAACATGTGGTTGTGCATGTTTCTCTTGAAATTTGTCCCCAGGACAAGTCTGAAGGTAAGGACGGTCTACCGGCTAAAAAACCTCAATGAAGCAGCACTGGTTGGCCTAAGTACCGGTGGATCATACTGAGGACAAGCGGCAGTGGGATCGATGTCGTTTGCAGTACCGCGGATTGTCCGTTTCGTCAGCCTAACTTCTTACATCTTGGTCTATAAACAATGGGCTGAAAATGGGCCTTTCTGTTTCCAATAGTGCTCGAAATAAGGAAATAAAAATCCCAATTTCATGACATTGTGTTTATGAGCGAATCCTGCTTCAGTTTGGAGCACCACTACAGTTGGGTATGAGTTTGAAGACACAATGGAGAAAGCGCACTCAGCTGATGATTTTCTATTCGTTCCACGGAGAGATGATGCAGTGTAACGGAGTGGGGATGCATTGGATTCCATTTCTGCAACTCCTGAGCATGATTCACCAGTACTTTTTCCAACCAGAGCTGTGTCATTGAGGTTTTGCAGCCGGTAGACCTTCCTTACCTTCAGACCTGTCCTGGGGACAAATTTCAAGAGAAACATGCACAACCACATGTTGTATGCAATGTCCAAGCTCTCTTCTTAACCTTCCTACCCTCTTGAAAAAATAGTCACATATTCCCCTCGTGGGGTCTCTGAGGACCCCATGCGTAAAACATGCCTATGACTCTAATAAAGGTTAAAAATTCCTTAAATGGAGAAGAATTGTCATTTTTTATTTCTAGAAAGATGCTTCAGAATAATTTATCCAATTTTTTTGGTATTTTTCTCATTTTTTTTGTCTTATTACGGCTTAATTGGGTTTCTTTTGATACACGTTTTTTATAACATCTGGACCTTCAAACAAGAATTAAATTACAGAAATGAACTACATTGAAGTTGTTTTACTTAAAATATTTATAATCACACTGTTTAAAGCATACTAGTTGATACACCCGGTCTTGCACGGGTAGAATTTAGTAGTTTATTTTAAACGATTTATGAAGCTGCATATATTCTCTATTCTGCATTATCAGCTACCTGTCACCCCAGATTAATTTATTTAGTATTATGAAACATGTAAAGTTTGGATTCTTCTTTTTAAAATTGAAATAATACAAAAAAAAATGATCGGTTCAGATTTCTTAGTGAAATCAGTATCTCGCTTGCTTATGTAAGTTTTAACATATTATTATGTAAGTTTTAACATGTTATTATGTAAGTTTTAACATAAAATTGGTTTTTTTCTTGATAATTCTTCGAAATCACATTCTGGACTTCCGTAAACACTCATAAATATTTGAAAGCATTCTTATTTTTCAAAGAAGACTGAATATAAAAACCTATTTACAATCAACCATGAATTTATATTGTTTTTGTAAAGAATGTGTTCAACAGGAAGTAATGGCGACAGTTGTCTGAGTTTTTTTTGCTGCAACTGTTAGATACTCAAAAGATTTCTATAAATAGCATATTTTTCTTAGAATGTGAATAAAAAATTTAAGAAATAGCGAGTGATTCAATGTATTTAGCCGCAATCTTCTTTTTGTAAAAAAAATGACAATTTCTACGAAAATATCGTTCTAATATTTCTCCAAACGTTCTAAACAAACATGCAAACCTTTTTTTTATCTATAATACAACAAAAAATAAAATACTAAACTTTATTTGATACTGTTTTACCGCCATTCATGGCTGGGGTCTCAAAAGACCCCAGAGGGGGAATATGTGACTATTTCTCCCAAGACACTTAAAAATGGAATAATAACTCCAAAATGTTTACCCATTGTAAAACTTTGCGTAATTAAGGAATAGTAGCATCGGAAATTGTCAAAACAAAAATGCATGGGAGATATCAAGCGTCAAAGTGCGTCTGGGGTCGAAAAAGACCCCAAAGGGGTAGGAAGGTTAACCCCCTAGGTTGCATTTTTACCCCGTCTTTCCCGTTCTCTAGAACCAACACCCACAAAACAAGTCCGGTCAATGAGGAGAAATCACCTAGCCCGGTATGCAACGTCCGCTGGTGCACCATATGAATTTGGACTACCTGAGGAGGCTACATGGTCCTCCAATCCCTCAAAAGTCATTTAGAGCCCCTGTCACTCAATACAATGACGTGTCACAGCGGTAATGGACACCTATGGAGACAACACTCCTCTCTGGTTTTCTCGGCCCCCTAACATCCAGGAAGGCTGATTTTTTAATCAATTCACATTTATACTATGTGCAATCATAGAAATAAATTTGACTTTGATATTATTTCCTTTCCTTCTTGGTGTTGGGATTTTTATTTCCGCTAGTGTATCAACAACCAGGAAGTGTGCAAAACTACTTTTACGGAAACAACGTTAAAGCTTTATTTATCTTAAGTTGGTTTTAGAACAAAAAAACAGAGAAATGAAAAGAAGAAAACACTAATTGTTTACTTTAAATTATAAAAAAGAGAGGTTAATCTGTACAAAGTAAAGTACACTACATCCATACTGAAGATTTACATAAATCTATACAACCGTACCAGGGGCGTCATTTAAGTTTTTGGTTGGGGGGGCAAGGATTTTTTTATCACGCTGTAACTAGTCTTTAGTAGTCCTGTCTAGTAGTAACGGTCTGAATTACGCTGTAATTAGACTTTTTTTGGGGGGGAGTGCCTCAACTTCATGTTTAAGGTATCCCCTAACGAGCATAAGTTAAGTGTTAGAACACTGAAAAGTAGTATTACATATAATGTCAAAATTTGACTACGTGAACTCCAAGGAAAAATGGGGGGGTTCACCCCCCAGGGAAATTTTGAAAACTTTCCTTTTAAAGTAGTGTTTTAGCTCAATTTGAGACCCTTTGGGCTGCATCCAAAGAGAACAGTTTCTTGTAAACCACATAATTTTCTAGGGAAAAGAGTTGTAAATAAACGTCCAAGTTTCAAGGGGGCCTCCCCCAGAAATTTTTTTAAAAATTCCCCTTTAAACTAGTGTTTTATCTCTTTTTCAAACTCTTTAGGGAGCTCCTAAAGGGAAAAGCTTCTTGTAAGTGTAAAATTTTAGAGGGGGGGCTCGGGGTCCTCCCCCCAAATTTTTTTTTGAAATTACCACTTTAAACTCGTTTTTTACCTCTTTTCAAACTCTTTGGGGGAGCACTAAAAAGGAAAAGCTTCTTGTAAGCGGCAGAATTTTGAAAGGGAAAAACACTGTTTAACATAAGTCAAAATTACAGAGGGGGCTGGGGGGTATGCCCTAGAAAATGTTTTGAAATTTTCCTTTTAAACTAGTGCTTTATCTATTTCAAACTCTTTGGGGAGCTCGTAAAAGGAAAACGCTTCTTGGAAATGGCAGAATTCTAAGGAGGAAAAATCTGTTAACCACTGACGTAGGGGAGAGGTGCCCAAAACGGGATATTGAGCCTCGGAGTATGACTGGCCTGCCTTGCTATCTCGAAGGAGACAGGCTAAACTGGTTCCCGACCGCCATGACAGCATTTTCAGATGATCTCTCAGCGCTAGCCACGTGTTTCATAAAGAAATATTTTTTCAGAGTTTCAAGTGAGATTTTTACTAACTTTGTACTTTTTTCGACTGAAGAAGAACTATCCTTGTGCTTCTCTGTCCTTCGGAACAATTCCGTAAAGTACTGTCTTTTGTTCATAGCTCTTTTAACAACAATTTCATGTATTTAAATATTGCTAGTGAGTGACGGTTCAGGGGTCAGCCATTTATGTTGTCAAAAGCATCACGGTCGGGCAAAACGGGACACTTTTGGGATGCCCAAAACGGGATACAATTTTGATGTGTACCGTTTTACCCCACCATTTCCATGAATGTTTTGGCAATGTGTTTAAGTTATTTTAATTGAAATAAGTAATGAATTAAAATATGTATAATCAATTACAACAATTTATTTTAATTTTAAATAATTATATTTTCGAAATAAAATAATTTACTTTACTTTTGGGGTACAAATAATAGGCCTGATTTATGTACAAAATTTAGTTATAGGTTAAAACTGTAAGTCAAAAAAATGTTTTGACCAAAAATTTAAGTTTTAAATTAAAAATGTTGAGTTTTTAAAAAAAATCTTTTTTAGGGGGCGGCTTACACAAAGATAAAGATAAACCAGAAAACCACACGCTGTACGCACTATAATATTATAAAAACATAAGCTAATCACAACTAAACTTTGACCATATTTTCTTTGAAAATTTTTAAAAAGCTAATAATTTATTTTGGTTTCAGAATATACAAGATGCCTCGCAATTATCAGCGAACTTCATCTAGAAATAGCTAGAACATTTTTATGCGATTTCTTTATAATGTAATTTTTCAAATTTACACTTAAAAGTTTCTTCTTATAAAAACGTAGCCTATTTTTGTTCTAAAAACTAAATCAAAAATAAATCAGCAAAAACCTACTAACATACAAATCCCTATCCCTTTTTACATAACCTTGGTGGGGTAAAACGGGATCGTGTAAGACTTTGTGAAACCAGTAGTTTTCACATAAACTTTATTAAACAAATGTGACAAAGGTATTTTAAGTAGTTGAAAAGGTGTATATTTTTAAATGACGTCTCACTTTGGAATGTAACTTGTACACAATACGAAATAAAGCGAAAAATAAGCTATCCCGTTTTGGGGTACTTTCCCCTAAAAATTTTAGAGGGGGCTGGGGATCCTTCCCCAGAATTTTTTTTGAAATTTAACCCTCAAAAGTAGTGTTTTAATTCCTTTTGAGACTTTTTAAGTTGCACACAAAGCTCCTTGTGGAAGTTACAGAATTTTCAAGGGACTTACAGCTATTTTTCACATAACAGTGGAAACCTTGGGGGGGGGCGGTTGCCCCCCTTGCCCCCCCCCCCCTAAATGACGCCCCTGAACCGTACATTAGTTAATTACATAAATCTTACACACACCCTGATATAAAGAATGATTACAAATTAATAAAAAATATATGTTAAAGATCAATTACATAAATGTACAGATTGTTATTCGATATACTAGAAAGAGTGGTGCTTATTGATAAAAAATGTTATCAATCGTGAGACAAAAAGATAAAATCTGAGGGAAAAAGAAGTCAATCAGAAATATGACTGACACGTCAAGTAATGCTATTATACGAGTATTTATCACTCTTCCACTCCGGAAAAACAACCCTAATAAATCATCTTATGACTCCCTATAAACAGTCTTTTTCTCTTGCAATTTTGCTTCTAGTATTTCTTCCGCTCATTGCATTGTCCCATAAAACTCAAAATTATGTAGGACTTCAATGATATACTTTTTTTGTGTGTTATGTCTCATTTTGTGCTGGAAAAAGTCATTTGTACATCAAATATTGAGATATTCTTGTTATATTTATTTCATTTCAATATATCTTTTCGGTCTATTTTTGTTATTAACACTGTTGTTTGGGGAAAAGATGCTCTGTTTATTCGTAAATATATTTTCTCATTTCTTGAGAGCATTGCCTTTTCTCTTCTGGTATCAACGTGTAAACCTATTTAAGTTCTGTCTACAAAAGGGAAATAGACAGAGGATTTTAGATGCAAGTTTATTTATTTACGGCAAGGTTTTCCAAACTACCGTCTCATGGCCCCATCTAGTCCTTTAAGGACTTTAATACGGCCTGGATACATTCCTTCATCCATCTTTTACATCTTTTTTTTTTAAGAATGACATTATTTCTAGATGTTCTGTGCCGATTTTTAACCAGTTTTATAAATGTTTCGAAAAATTATAAAGATCTTTGTGTATCTGGGATTTTTACCTCATCTTATTTGGGACCTCTCCGTAGCTTCTGCTCTCTACTAGTTTGGAATTATCTGATTGATTAAAAGTATCAGAATTTTTTTAAAAATATAGATACCGTGATATTTTTAATAAACAATAATTATAATACTCTTACTTCTGTTCCGATTTTCGCTTTATTTCTTTTCCACGGTTGGTAACAATCAGTTTGTTTATAAAATGAGAGCACCTATTTGATTTTAAATTTTCCGATTTCCGTCGTGAATGATATTTGTCGTTCAAGTGTGTTAAGTGGGACTATATGTTACTATTTTAATGCATTTTGATGACCAATCAAAACGAATTGAACTTTTTTAGGCGTGAAAAGGGAGCGTTAATTTTTAAAAGCGATTGGCAAAGTTTGCTAACAATACATATTGGTGTTTGGATTTTGCCTATAAAATCGACGAAATCAGCAGGCAAGCTTAAGAGAGGTTTGAAGTTTAATTACTATAAGAGTCTTCATTAACCCTTTTAAACCATTTTCATCAACATAGATTTAAATCAGGGTCAAAACCAACCCAAGTAAGAAGTTTATTTAGGTGTTTCTCTTTGTTTCCCTTGGACATTATTACAGCAGATACTTTTGTCAAAAGATGGAGTCGTCTTGGAGTAAAGAAAAATTGCCTGCCACGTCCAGTGGGAAACGTATGTCAACTATCAAGAAAAAAAGGAGAGAAACACATAAAAGAAATCTACTCCCACAATGGTGATTAAGATACAAGTGAACACTAGGGGACAAATCTGGAAGCACTTGAAGAAGGCCAGACTACTTGCCGCATCTGATTTAATGGGGTCAAGGTCAAATCAATGTTACTTAGGAAGAAATTGAGATTCGTGTGTTTTCTTTATTGTTTTTTATCTTATACGAAAACACTTCGGTTGTATTAGAATTTTTAGCTGTGTTTTAGCATACATTAGGTAATTTAATGGGCAATAACACCATTTATTTTTTATTCGATGTACCCTAGAGCGGAATATACAAGCAAAAGTTTTTTTGAATTACGATGATTATTTATTTTTTTATGTAATTTCAGTTAAGTTTGACTTTACAAAAGGGCGTTAAATCGTCAAATTTCCAAATGTGACGTACTTCTATCCTATACATTGATTTTAAACAATGCTTTAATTTCTCTCAGGCTTTCACGGCCGGAATTATCAATTGAATTCATAAAATCAAACATTTCCGGGATATAAGGCCGTGTTCTATTTTTATTTGTATCAAACGTTTCGTCCCTCTCTGTGGAGGACATCATGAGTGAAAACATTATAAAAATTTTTTGAAAACACAATAACAATAATGCAGCGTTCACAGCAAAGCATGATTTACGACGGCTACTAGAAAGATAAAAGTTGAAGTAGAAGTGGAAATAAAAATTTTTATTTCCACTTCTACTTCAACGAAAACGTGGGGAAACGAAAAACGTGGGGATCATGCCTTAGGTATTTAATCCAACTTAATTTCATCATTAATTGAAATAATTTTTAACTGTGGATATAATGGTAAATAGAGTGACAAGAGTAGTGGCTGTAAATATTATTGCATATATTATTGCCCATTATTGAGTATTTTTATTTTGAAATTAATTTATATGCTTGCTTTTAAGTTTTCAAACTAGTAAATGAAATAGCGATGAACGTGAAGGGAATCTAGTTTACAGACATTCATGTACCTGAGGTACTGATTTTTTACAACGTTTTTATTAGGTCACTTTCAATCTTGTCTGTCCGTCTGTCTATCTGTCTGTTCGGGAGGAATTTAGTAATCAATTTTAAACATACTTCCCCATGAGCTAGAGACTTGAAATTTTGAACATAGTTCAGATCTGGATGACAATACAATATTATCTCGTTAGTTCGGTTCAATTTTCTGTCCCTGAACCCCCAGGGGGACTTAAAGTTTAGAAGTTCAACTATGGGACCTTATTGTTAAAAAATCATTGTTGTGCAGTTTGCCTCCTCTCGTTATTAAGATGGCTTTAGAAGTGTTGTATAAAATATTAGTAAAATGAAAATATGTAAAAATAAAAGTAATACACAGTACATGCAGTACTTCATGCAAGTTCTGTATTTGTAATACATCTAAGGGACTGACTTTATTAATTAGTAACTGACAAGTTTGTCACCAATATATTTTTTAAAACACTTTTTTATATTACTAGTGTTTCAAAAATTTCCAACGTCATCTGAGTAATAGCTAGAGGCAAAAACTGTGCAATGATTTTAACAAAGCAGAGTAAAGCCATGTGTTACAGTTAAAGTTCAGAAAAAAAAACACTTTTTTAGTTTTATTAAAAAGAGAAAGGAATCAAATTCTTGGAAGGCGTTCAGGGGTTCAGGTCGCGAATTCTAAACTTTACACAACAAAACTAAAAACCAGAAAATAATTAATGAAAAAACCTTTTTAAAGAACAACGTTTTGAAAATGCACTAAAAACTATAAAATAATTGTTTGCAACACCTTGTAAAACAAAAAACGTGGGGATCATGCATTAAGTAATTAATCCAACTTAATTTCATCATTCATTTAAATAATTTTTAACTGTGGATATAATGGTAAATAGAGTGACAAGAGTAGTGGTTGTAAATATTATTGCATGATCCCCACGTTTTTCGTTTTACAAGGAGTTGCAAACAATTTTTTTATACTTTTTAGTGCATTTTAAAAACGTTGTTCTTTAAAAAGGTTTTTTTCATTAATTATTGTTCATACGTCTCGGCCTGTTATGTCAAAACTTAGAATCCTTTTAAAATATAATTCTCCATTGTTTCTGGAGTTTTAAATTTTTGAATTCTTATGACAATACACTAACTACATATTTTTTATAATGTATGATTACATTAGAAATATCGTAAAGATTACATAAATCCACCATTTTAAATGTGCAAAATTGTTTAGCACATTTCAAAAATTGTGCTCAATAATTTTTATGTTACTAAACAGATTTTATACTTTCTGCTTATAGTGCTTCATTATTGGGTGTTAAAAGAATATTTTTGCATTTTTTTCGCAGTATTTATTGTTATAAAAACTGCAAAAAACATCCCAGCTAATGTAAACCAATATTGTTTAGAATGTGGATAAAAATTAAGTTTCTTAACATAACAAAGTACTATCATGAATCATGATACATATGATTTAATGATAAATATGATAAATATAATTTATGAATCAAATATATAAATACCACAAATATTATAAATTATCTAACATTTATACTACTCATCTACAAAAAGTGGAAACAATATTTGTGTAAAACAAGAGTGTGTTTAACAAAAGTGCATAATTTTTAATTTTTTCCCACAAAAACAAAACAAACAGGAGTTTCCTAAATGGCCGCGTTAGAAATTGGGAAAAAATCCAAGGGTCCTCAACCAAAATGACTGGTCTACAAAATTAAAGAGGGCAGGTTTAAATTCTTTTAACCCATTCAACCCATTTTTTGTCGCTGTTGCAAATCGTATGTCCGACTCAGCCGTATTCACCATAAACTCTAACCCAAACTTGAGTTAATAACCGAAGAAAAAGTCGTTTTACTCTGAAATTCCTATTCACCAGCGAAAAGTAACCACAGATTTCATTTTACTAACTCAAGTTAGAGTTTATTTCAATAACCGAGCCCAAAGTTGTGTTATCTTCAGTTAGAGTTAACCGCGCATGCTCAGAACGCGTTTTTTGTTTGCAAGCAATGATTTCTCGACGCCATGTTTTTCCTGCATATTGCCTATACTGTTGGAAGATTTTATATCTCTAGTAATAGAATACGGATTTTTTGGGAATTAATTTCCCAATGAATCATTGTTATTATTTTTTTAATTGAAAAAGAAGATACAGGATTCCGATTCTGTGAAAGAATTCTGGTTTTCTGCCTGGGACTTCGGAATTAAAAAGGTAAATACACTCAATATTAATTTAAAGATTCAATGAAAGCTTTCTTTCAGAAATAATATTTATTTGAATTGTTTTGTTTTCTTTTATATTAATCTTTAATAATTGTTCTTTTTTAAAGTACTATTGCCTTTTAATTTCTATTGAGTATAAGGGATATTAATTTTTGCACAGATGTTTAATTTTGATTTTTCATGTTAGAGGTAGTTCTTAATTTTAACGAGATCAAAGATTTTAGTATTGTTTTACTTGTTCTGATACAAATAAATGTTTACTTTTTCATGTTATTAGGTAAAATCAATATTTTAAATTCTTATTCTCCTCTCGGTAGTAAATAGACGTTTTGATTAGTTCACTTAAATGGAATTTATAAAATTTATATTCTTTTATATTTATATGTAGGTATTTATTAAATTATTGTATTTATTTTGAATTTATATTTATGATAGTGTCAATGCATACTATAATGTAATTATAACTAGGTTGTTTTTTAATTAACTTTCGTTTTGCTCCTGTAAAAAAAAAGGAGGAAATTGATCCACACCAATGTACCTATCTACCAGTAGCAAAATTATTTCTAAATTCCTACTACTTTTTTTAGGAGCAAAACAGAAGTTAATTAAAAAACAACCCTCGTATATAAATATTATAATCTTAATCACTTTTTAATTTTTGCTTGGTTTTATTTCTCGATTTTGTGATCACAATGCATTGTGATGATCACTAATGCATGTTTTTTTTATTTTTTATAGAGAATGCTGTTCCTTGTGATTACATGAAAGAAATATTGAAGATTAATTGAATTATGGAGACACAGCTTCAGTGCCGACATGATGTTTACAAAATTGAAGCATAATATTTTGCAGTGTGTCCATCATTTTAACTTTACTTCCACTAAAATTATCAAGTTGTTTTCTTCTATTAGTGAAAAAAACCATTCTGGTGGAAAAATAATGAATGATTTGTATGTTTTGAGTTGAACTTGATTTGTGTACTTAGTTTTAATGAAAAAAATCTTAATAGTGATTGTATATACTAACAACTATTAATGTATAGAAGTTAAAAGGTTTTGTATGTTAACATATTGAACAGATGTGGTAATATTTTATAGAGTTATTTGAAAAAGAAGTTACTCTTTTGCAATGAAAATACACTTTATTGTTAAGAATTTTGTTGATTAATTTAAAATTTCAATTTATATTTTCTTTTATTCTTTAACTATTTATTGAATATATACTTTTGAATTCTTACAAGGGCAAATACACTCCAGGTAAGTCTAAATTAGTGAAATAAAAAGTAATGTCTTTGTAAAATATGTCCTACTCAATGTTGTAGTAATTTTTGGTTATTATCAATTGTCTTTTGAGTGAAATTTTTATAAATTTCTTTAAAAAGATTGTCAATTTAGAAATATAAATTTACTGTCTAGATTAATCAAGTGTTTCATAAGGGACAATGATATAAATAGTCAAATAAAAATATACAAGAATTTTTTATGTATCCTGTGAAAACTATAAAAAATTTACAAATTGTTTTTAAAAAATTATTGGTTGAATTTAAATTTTTTTGTGCAATTTTAAAAGGTATGATTTTTGTGGATCAACTTAAGAGCCAGATTTTTGTTTTGTTTGGTGAAATGTTTTTGGAAAATGTGGTTTCCACAAATTTTAAAAATTATGTTTTTGCGCAATGTTTGTAAATTGAAGTAAGAATGTGATTATATTTGATTTTCTTGTTTCCAATTTGCTCTCTACATATGATAAAACGTAAATAAAAAATTGTTTCATATCCAACCACGTGTTTTTTCTTACAGAAATACTTACACCAGCTATTTTATTAGTAGTAATTAGGTAATTGAAAATTTACTTCCTTTCTCCTGAATATCTTTATTTAAGTGTTGATAGCTTTGCAAACATAGCAAATCATTCCGTTTGTAATCAACGATGGAAAAACTCCGCAAAATTTCATATGTTGGGCGTCTTGAACTCATTGATATATTGAATAAAAGAAAATAAAAAAAAATTAAAGAGAGAAAAGACTGTTTTATTGAATATTCTGACCTAGAATTCCAGAAAAGATTTCGACTAACTCAAGAGAGTGTAGTGGAGCTTACACTTCTGCTACACTATAAATTAGTTTTCCCATAAGACAAGGACAATTGTGATGTCTATTTAAAAATAAATTTCAAGTTAATAAAATATTTTTAATCTAGCTTTTTCTTATAAACTCCAATCCTGGATGTAATTACAACCTATACACACCTTATTATACATTAAAAATATTGATTTATTAAATATTTGTACTATTTCAGATAATTGTCTTTTGTTATTTATAAAGTTTCATGCAAGTAAGAAGTTTTTTTGCGGGAATTTCGCCTTTCCCGCCTGTGTGACGAAAGCAATTGAGGTCACAAGGTGTTAGTTTCGACCAATCAGGATCGATCAGCAATCTGTGGTCAAGAAACTTAAGTTAGAAATTATGTTAAGTAACCGGAGATGAAAAAATGTTGGTGAATAGGAAATTGAACTGTAGTTACTAACTCAAGTCATATAACTCAAGTTCCAGTTACATAACCTAAGTTATTAACTCAAGTTTGTTTTTATGGTGAATATGGCCGTTAGTGGCCCGATTTCATTTCAGTCGCACCTCATGAGACGGGCTAAAATTTTGCTACGGTTTGATTTCATGAGTTATTTCGTTGTTGTAGTTGCCTCACTACATTTTTTATGCTAATTTTTTATTCAATATCTTAAGCAAATAATTTAAAGGACAGACAGACAGGGTGCACTAGTGTGGAGATTTACAACTCTTAAATCTGTCGTGGAATTCCATCGTGTTCCCTCCCTCTTCCCCTGAAATTCTACAAACCCCTTAGCAGTTCCTTAAAATTTTGTTGACAGATGTTCTGGACCCTCAACGACGATCTCTATGTTAAGGTCTACAGAAAACGAAGTTGGAAGGGCAAGGGCGATGTTTTGATGCAGATATTTAATCAGGCGTATTACAGGGAAAAATGGGCTAGAACTAGATATTGGGACATTTTTTCACCAATGGTCTGGCGGACCAGTGATTTTCTGACCTAAGTGGTCCAAGCCGTTTTTCAGTGGTCTCGGACCAGCGGACCATTGCAATTTCGAACTCTGCCTAAATGTCTTAAATGAGTTTCCTTTAAGCAGTTTAATAGGAAAATAATAGACTACCAATAAATGCAAAAAATTTAAGCACCCATGAAAATGCCATCTTTAATTCATCATAGCTTTTGAGAAATTTTAGAAAGTTATATGCATATTTTTATCCACATGATTTTGAAAAATATTTCAAACTGAAATAAAGTACTTACAAAATGTCATTTATCGATGGATGAATTTAGCAGGATATGTTGACTCAGAAATTGCTCAACCTATGTTCAATTAAACCAAATTTTGTTTAAACTCCTTAAAATTAAATTAAACCCTTTTCTTCCTGCCGTGATCCTCTAAATCTTCAATATTTGAACCAACGACTTCAGCTTTTCCTTTTTCTACATGTTTCTCATTCGCATCATTTGGTGCTGTGGAGATGTTAGTCAACTGGTAACTGGTGGGAGTTGGAGAATTTACTTCAACTGAATTATTCGATGAGTTTTTGGGGTTATGATCTACACTTTCTAGAGTTGCACTTAACACATTCGTCGTTTCAAATTTCTCATGGAAGTTAGATGTTTTTGTGTCATTTTCTTGTACAGTGTCCAATAATGAAGAAATGACAGAATCTATAATAAGATCTTGAAGGCCGTCAAAACTTTCAACGAATTTTACAGTATCATTCAAAGTATATCGAGTTCTTCCGTTAGGTTTAGAACTATTATAGTCATCCTTCTCTGTAAGAGCATCAGCTTTGTTCGTCAATTGACTGCCTTGGGTTGAAAGAACTAACTTTTCTTCTTTCGTAGAAGACACAGTCTCGTTTCTATGTTCTTTCATTATAGCCGAAAAAATTGTGCCCAGAGCTTTATCTCTGAAAGAGATATTCGATGCCAATGTAGTTACTTCGCTAGGACTCAGGCTGGTTACGGTAATTTTATCTTCCAAAGATTTATCCAGTTTAAGTCCCTTTCTCAACGAACCTGCGTTTTCAATAATATCCAAAAGAGTGCTTGTATTTAATGTAGGCAGCATGGTTTGGACAAGATCTTGAACAGTAGAGTTTAACGTTTCGGAAACCGATTTCAAACTGGTATTAGATAGCAGGAAATGAGCTTTAGTATAGTTCCAATCTAATTCATTACTTGCTAAAATTTGAGACCTTTCAGTTTTTTCTTCCGAATTGAAATGAAAGGGAGGATTTGTATTAACTGATCTGTTCACGTTCTTGGAAAATGGAGCTGAGTTATTTGCAGAACTGTAGTTCAATGAATTTGGAGAGAATTGCTTTACCTTGTATACCATATCTTCGTGCATGTTTTGAGTAATGTTAATTTCACTTGTATTGTTTGATGTTCTGGTTCTTTTATTCGAAATATTTCCCGAGAAATTTATTCTTCCATCTAATTTAGGAGTTACTCTGCCCATTTCTCTTAAGTAATCGACTAGGTATGTAATTTCCAATTTTCCTGAAAAAAAAAGAGATTTGGTATTAATAAACCAATAGATGTTTTTCATGGTTACTAGATATCCCCACAGTGAAAATTTTAGACTTTTTCATACCATGTCATAAATAATATATTGATTCACATATATAATACCTACATTATTTACCAAAATTTTATAGTATTTGTAATGCATAAAATCTTCTGCAGCTCGTTTTCACTAAAAAAATTTCCTGGCCTTTAATTGATATAAAATATGGCTACATTTTGCTTAATAGGTGTCTTTAAAAAAAAGCTTCTTAACATCTGAAAAAATTTGTAAATGCAAGAAAGGGCAGACATTCATCTGTTTTTAATTTGGAAAGTAAGTTCTAGAAGGAATTATTTGGATTTATATAATAATAAACTGAAAATATTTTTGATGCTTATTTATTATTTATCTTTTTAGTGACAAATATCTAGACACTATCATTTTCTGTAGCTGAATTTTAGTATATAAAAGGCTAAATTTTCATGGTGGCGGTATCAACAAAAATTTTGGGTTATAACCATTGAGTGAGACAGAATAATTTCTCATGTATGACAAGATTCGTGAATAATGATATAACTCTATATTTTGGGACGTATGGGTTTCCGTTGCATTTGATCTTAATTTTCAACACAAAAGTTTTATTCCTAAACTTTTATGGTTAAGTAACTTCGAGTAGTTTTTATAATTTTAAGAATAATATAGCTGTTTTTTACGAATAATGAGCGTCATTTAGGTTTTTCTCTTATTACGGATGACTGAAAAATTCTTGTTGTTGTTGTTGTCGTGTTCCTGGAGATCGATCAGATGGATTGGTGCTTTTGGATAAGTTCTGCTATGGCGACTGCTGATTCTGAATATAAGTCCTCTTCGGACTTATATTCACATTCAAAATCCTTGTTTGCAAAGAATAATAAAATAAAAACATACAATATTTCTTTTTCTCTTTCAATTCTCAGGTATCCGAGATTACCATTTGCTTTTGACAATTTTAGGTGGCCATGATTGAGAGGGTAAAATAACACAAATTTTATGAAAATTGAAAACGTAAGTATTCAAATTAGTATCCAGTGTTACTTAATTCAAAAGTGAAAGTTTATGGTATGTGATTTTCATCGGTATAATACTTAGTGGATAAAAAAGTTCGGACGGACAAAAAAAACACCTTTGTGGAATATTTTTTTGAAAACTATTTTTGATAAAACAATTTATGAGTTAGAGTAATACAGAATTTAGCTTTTCCGAGAGTGCTATTTATGCTAATGAGGATGCTTTCCGGGTTGAAGAAGTGCAATCAGCGAGCATCGCGATCTCCCATCTATAAGTGGCTTGAAAAAGAACTGGAGAGGCATAAGTCGGACCCCTGCCATTTATGGGGCCTTACTTTCAACTGGATGGGTCGTTTCAGGCTTTAGTGGGCAAGCAGGGGGCTCACCCCTTAAGACCGTATTCATTCAACCGTATCCCCATCGGTTAACTGCCGGTCAGGTTAGCAGTGAATACGGGCGTTAGTGTATGAAATAATAGACATGTTAAAACTAACCTGTATCTTCCTCTCTCCTGTTTTGTAGCTTCGGGAATCCATCTCCGCCGAGGCTGATAAATTCTGGCATCGCAACTATGTAAGTTCCATTTGGTTCAAACTCCTTGAAGGAGCCATTTCTTTGGGATAGTATGGTTTGAACACGATTTCCTGGTTTTTTGTCCATTGAGAAAGTCACTCTTAAACCTAAAAATAATTAAGAATGATTGATATTTGATACTCTTGAAATCAATTTTCCTCTGGTAGTACACGATAGAAACCATTATTGTCTGACTGCATGATGATTTAAATCGAAAATATAATTTTGATTGTTATTAGAGCAATATCATTCAACAATGAACGCTTTTAGACATTATCAATTTAAATCTTTTTCTTAGGCTAAGCGCGCACTAGAGACTTTCGTACCGTCAACTGAGACAAAATTATCACATTGGCTATTGCAAGAAGCTAGAGCGCGCGCATTAGGCGACGAGACTCTCGCATTGCTCTCGAGTGACAACTCTAGTCACTGGTTTTCGAGTCACGCTGACAAAAGTCTCTAGTGTGCGCTTAGCCGTATTAATGTATTGTTATTCATTTAGAATTAAAATTTAAACAGTTTTATTTGAGATGTTCAAAACAGTTTTTTAAAAAGAATATTAATATTAAAGAAGAAATACGGGTAGCATATTTTTATATTTTTAGGAGTTAATATTTAAAAGAACTATTATCTTAAGCTATCAACAACAGATAGAAATTTTGAAACAGGTGATTTTAAAACTGTCAATTGAATTACCAGATATCTGCAAAAAGGATCCAGGGTTGTCTACTCCATGAAAGTCGTATCGTTTAACGGAATGCTCGAGGAGTTTTTTTAGCATTTGTCCCGACAACTTCACTCTCGGCAGGAAATCTCCAACAAATAACGAATGAAGCAAATCCTTAATAGTTATAGGGCCTGGAAATAAATAATAAATTTGAAGAAGTTAACGCATTAGCCGTTTCACACCTGAGAGGCCCGAGATTACCATGGAATCTTATGGAAACATTGGGTCGGCTATGTTTGGAAGGTTAATCATCGAAAGTTTGTGGTCTCACTCCCCTCTAATATAGTCATATTATAAAATTGGGAGTTAATTACTAATACAAGCGGATATGATTATGGAGTATACTTTTGAATCGTAGGACCTTCGTATCAGTATGTCCCCGCGACTCACATATCGCCCCGTCGAATCATCGTCTACGTTGAGATAATCCTTAAAGTTCTCAGAATTGTATCTAACCTACAGATTTTGAATGCCTTCTTTGGTCAAACGGTTTTTGTTCTCATTAAAAAAATAAAAGCACATTTTCAGAATTCTTATCTTTTGAAGGTTTGATTATTGCAAAGTGAGTCGTCTAGTTTCAAAACCAGATAGATCCATTTTGACACAGCTGATAAAAGAGTCGACCATTTGGTGACTGTGAATCAGTCGCCAAATGGAAGACTAGTTGACGCTATATCAATGCTGGTCACCGTTCCGGTCGCCATGTTTTACCACGACTCATATGAAGATTAACCAAAGAAAAAGGATATTATAACAAGCTTTTAAGATTTCAGTATGTCCCGCTGACTGCGGTATGGTGCACGCTTTGCATGCGGGAAATACATATTTCGATCCCCGGTAATTATGTCGTGGTAAAACATAGGGGCCAACGGGCGACCGGCCGTGATTTAGCGCCTACTTGTCTTCCATTTGGCGATCGCGTTTACTATTACCGAAGCTATGTCAAAATGGATCTATCCGGTTTTGAAACTAGACGACTCAAGTTATCATCACTCTGGAATCGATAGCCATCGCCAAAGATCGCTATTTACAAGAATATGCTGCTTACAGACACATCAAACAGCAGAAGTTTAGAATTTCAGAATAGAAGTTTAGAATATAGAAGTTTCAAATATTTTCACGTTTGACAAATGTTTTTTAGTAAAAAAAAGTTGTATCATAATCTCAAACTCTCTAATAACTTAAAGCTGGAACTTTCTACTCTCAAAACCTCCTCTTTTATGTACACCAAGTTTAAAACAATTCTATGAATTTTCAATGGAGTTAACATAGTCAACATTACCTTAAAATTAAAACTGAAAATCCTTACCAGCCAACAAAGGATAGCGTATCGCTCCTGAATTGAAGATAACGGCATCCACGGGTTTCCATTTCTCATCATCATCATCCGTTTGGTTGTTGTAGGCTTGCAACATTGCATCAGTAACCAGGTTGCCTAGTGCGCACTCTTGTATGCGACAACTTCTGGCTTCGAAGTTGCTTGTGGCGAAAGCCAAGGTCTCTCGGTCGTCTGGTAAGTGACTGTGCTTAGCTAATTCTTCAAGAGATAAGATGGCGTCTTCCAGGAGCTTCAGAAGATTTTCATCTGAAATGCATTAATTAAGGATAAATGCAAATGAAGCTTTAGGTTTTCTTCGTTCAAATGCAGTCAAACCTGCTTTTACTGTTGTGTCTGAAATTTCCATCAAAAAAGGAAATGGTAAAAAGATAATAAATAAATAAAAATATATTAAGCGAAATTACAAAACTTCTAAAAAAAGCTCTATCGCGATTGGTTGTCGCACCATCCCACGTAACAACCATATGATCTCCCGTAACAACACGAAACATCGATTACGTATTTCTAGCTTCTTTTAAGTTTGATTCGAATCTGAATTAAAATGGCGAAAAATAATGAATTTAATTCTAATTTAAATTTTTCACTGACTTGAAGCCGATTTGCTTCTAGCCTGTGTAAATAAAACGAAAGCAGTCAAAATTTATCGTTGCTCTCTTCGGCTGTTTTTTAAAAGTAACCATTCCTTAATCATCGTTGTTTAATGATGCTACGTGAGGTGAAATTAAACAAATCAACGATGATTAGAAGGTTACCAGTGTCTCAGAATACGACCATTTGTGATTTCTTTCAGTAAGCCGACGATATGAGGTCTCCTCCTCCATACATAGACATATCCTTCTGTAGGTATGCAAATTCGAGAATACTTAAAACATTCCTAAAAAAAACTAATAAAAGTATTGAGATTTTCGTTAAAAATTATTTTTTGCATGGACTGTTGACAAAAGTTTTTTCAATCTGATCTGGCAGATCAAAATAGCTGAGGCTGTGCAGTGCACCCTGGCCTACTGTGACAACCAATGGATACCATGAAGCTGAATGTAATAGTATGTTCTCTCAATGTTATGTAAAGGATAAAAACCTCCTGTTAAAAGACATATTCACTAAGAATACTTAAATTTTTCAGGTAAGAACTTGATTAAGAACTCAAATGGAAATTTTAAGTGACAGAAAGAGGATAATAGTGAAGTTAACTACATGGCATTAAATACTATATCAGAGTGAAAATTTTGAGTGAAACACAAAAGAAGAAAACCATGTAACTAAATTTTTAACATTGATTTTTGAAATGTATTTTTAGATTGAAGGTTAATCTTTAAAATACAATAAGCAAACTTTTCATATAATGTCCTTGATGTCCTATCACATTTTAGAACTCTTCCTATATTTTCTTTCTTTTTTATGTTTAAGCTATTAAACTGCATATTTTCCTGTTCATATTTCGTTGAACATAGAAGCCCTCTTATAAAGGTGAAACATTTTGATCAGATTTTATTATAATATTTTACTAAATCAATATTTATAATTAAGGTGTAAGAATCATAAAATATGACTTATATTTTACTAGATGTGTTTCTGTTAGTTGCTAAGTGATTTATAATAATTTAAAATGATTGTTTAATGAATATAATTTAACGAAGACATGCGATTCATTTAACTCATTAAAATCCAATCTAAAGTGAAAGATTGCATTGTGACGATCGACTAATCAGAACCAATAATTGTTCTGGTCTGATTGCTTCTTTCCCTGTATAAATTTAAATTCCGCAGTTATTCGATGTTAACGAAGTTCAAAGGTTTAACTGGGGGAAAGATTTTGTTGCTGGTGCCCACAAATGAATCTAGTAGAAAGTTCATATTCAATTGACTGAAGACAATGGGGGTAATAGCTGCAATCACTTTGCAATTTGTGTGCATTTGTTTTCTCTCCAGTCAAATTGTAATCTCTCTCCATTGTGTGCGTATCATTACAATTCAGAGCTTTCCTAAAGTTTTGTACTTGAAATATTTAAGACTTGAACGCTGTATTATTTTAAAAGTGGATTCTTAAGAATTACCTTGTTTGATTTTGTTGTCCAGGAGTACAGCTTCTCCACTTTCTTCAATGACTTTTCCGTCATCGTCAAAAGTAACCTTAATCTTGCCGACGTATTTTCCATGTTGGGGAATATGTAAAATAAGAGTTTTATTCTTTACAATCTCTCCGGTATCGATTTCGTTTTCAGAGTGATGCACTCTCGGGTAGTTTCCATGGATGTTCCCGACTGTAGATGCTTCTATTCAAAGCACAGATGTGATTGAAAAAACATATTATTCATTCTTTTCGATTTGATTAAACTACTACGTACTATTTTCGTATGCATTGCATATATGACAGTGTTTACTCTGAAACGTATATATTTCTCTTTTACTGCCCGGTAAAAGTAAGATTCAAAACCGAAGGTTCAGGTAGACACGTTTTGATCTGCTCTGGAGATCTTCTAAGAATGACTTAGATAACGTTTTCTTCCTTAAAAACTGTTCAATAAAAGAATAGATACCTCTATGGTTTTAATATTTTAAACTGGTGATGCAAATTTGAGCAGTCAAAACCTTAAAATGCTTGAGCAGCCAAAGCAGGTAGAACCATATGCTGTGAGAAGAAATACCCACATTTTAAAACCTGTTAATATCTCCAATTATTTCATCGAGGCTTATGTTTTCAAACATCCTTAAAGAACATTTTAATATCGAGTTTTTAAATCTAAAACTAAGTTCAGAGATAATCCCTTTATGGCTTGATAAACCTTCTACGATTCAAATATAAATTAAAAAACTAATTTTCGGTTTTAAATTTAAAAAAAAATTACATTTTAAACAGTTTTTAAGATTTTAGTTAAGCTAATTCCTCTCTTGTTAGTAAAAATAACAATGACTAATTATACAGCGAGGACAAGGTATTGAGATATTCAACCCTGACCACTTTTGTAAGCAAAGTGAAGAACATTTTAGTCAAACCCTGCTTAAGAATGCACAAAAATGTCGGAGGAAAGATTATTACCAATTCTATCGTCCCAGATGATATCAGAATTTCCTCCGATTACGATATCCACTCCTTTCACCCTTTTGGCGATTTCCAAATCCCTGCTGTACCCAGAGTGCCCCAACGCGATGATCTTGTTCACTCCTTCACTCTCGAGGCGTCTTACTTCTTTTTGGATGGCAGGAATTTCAGGTGAGAATTTTACACTTACAGCTGGAAAAAAACCATATGATTACTTTATTTGGGTAAGAAGAAAGGTAATAAAAAATGGCGTCAGTAAACTTAAATTTCACGTTTTAATTAAATGACATTTTTTGCGTTTGGTTACTGTATGTTAGTTATTCTGGATAGTACCTGGATGTATCTGTAGGGGTGAAATGCCTTGGTGTAATGTTGGCTGTCCTTAAAGAATGGTATGTGTGTGACACGTGATTACAAATACATAGGTTGTCTACCTTTCTTAGAAGTTTGAACCCATGTAATTTTGGAATCATCCATTAAGTTCCCATTGAGAACTATCCCTCAAACAATGAGGGATCAATGAGGGATTAACACTATCAATGATTGTTCCCATTGAGAACTATCATTGGGTTGCCCCCTGTTTCTTAAATTACCTAATTATTGTATGATAACAAAGTATGTACACATAAGGATTCATTTATTTGGAATATGCAAGTTTAAATTACCATAGTTTTTAAAATATTAAATTTTATAAAATTTAAAGACTATCGACATTTTGGTGGATATTCTCTTGTTATTAGCAAAGTACTGTCAGAAATGAAACAAAAGCATATAGACAATTGTAATTGTAAAAAAAGAGGATAGTTAGCATATTGCAAATTTTCACAGCCAAGAAATTTTTGAATCTACTCTTAACCACTAGAGAAGACTTATTAAGAATAAGATCTGCCTAAGAAGTTCAAGCTGCTTATTTGTCTTCCCGCTTTCTATTAATTGAATTATTTTAGGATATAAATTGCAATGCCTTACAAATCTTCGTATTTTTCTTATATCCACGCATTGAAGAAGTTTCAACTTACGACCTTTATTGAATTTCTTATTAACGCATACAATTTTAAAACACACATAAAAATATCCCTGTATTACTACCATTTCGAGATTTTTGAAGAGCTTCCGGATGCAAGTAACCAACTATTCCGATTTCCTCTCCTCCAACGGTTAGAATGTCACTTTTATTCACCCTGCTGTTCATGAAAGACGTCTCTCTAGCCCACATGTTGGCGCATAGAACTGGAAACTTCATGCCGTACAAGAAAGCTGAGAGTTCAAACATACCGCTGCTGAAATCGTGGTTAGCTAAGCTCTGTGAGGGAAAATATAATATTTTTAACAAAATAGTTGAAAGCTTTGTCCTACTTAACCTTTATGTTACCAAAAATATCTTTTATATAAGGAACCTCAATACTTTTCAATTTTATGGGTTCAAATGCCGAAAAATGGGTTTCTATAAACCACGAAAAATTCCCGAATCAAAATATATAAAATAACAGTGTTGCTTTTGTGTGGGTTTTTAAGTTTAGTTTGTAAAACGCAGTCGAAAAGTCCATTTAGAAATATTTTTGCATGGCTAATCGAGAGGGACTTAATCCCCTTCTATACCAAACTCAATAAACGTGGAAAGTTATACCTAAAAATATTATCTTGCGCTATAAAACCCCAACCAACCAACCTAAAAATATTAGTCAAAACGCATATTTTTTGAACCCTCATTATACAGTATAGTAAAAGTATTAATTCAACTCATTACAGTATAGTAAGTATTTAATTAGAATCAACAGTTTTGGCAAAAGAGTATAGAGGTAGAAGAATGTTTTTAATATTTTTTTTCTTTTTTTGCAAAATGTTTAGTATGATTTCGATTTCTTAGAAACTTATAAATTTATAGGAACATTTTGGAAATAGGTAAAATGAATTTTTTTATATTTAGGCTATTCTTTAGGAATAGTTTAGTATAAAGCTTTTATCTGTTGCCTGATACATATGTTACGGGCAAAGTTATAAACCGGGCATTATTAATAATGCCCAAAGTGAGGCGGTAAAAGTTATAAATTTAATGGAATTAATCAATGAGTATTCATTACTTTGCCCGAAACGCGAACGTTATTAATAATGCCCATATTTATCACAATGCCCGTAACACAGTCAGTGCTTTAAAAAAAACTCATTACAGATGAGATAACTAATAAAAAAACAGTTTCGTTTACCATAGCATCAATACCCAAATACGGCAGAAAACCATTGGCCATCTTCCATCCGTGAACTGCATTGAGTGACCTTCCTAGAAAAAATTCTCCCGCACTCAAAACTATGACATTTTGGTCTTTACTCCGAATGTCATTCACCTAAAAATGGAAATAATGAAACAGATTATAAACTGATAAAATTATAACTTCAGATGAAGTATGATTTACATAAAAAAACTTGGGTATTTTATGACCAGCCGGCCACAAACACCAAAATTTTATGCTGAATCATAAAAAGTAGTCAAACAGCAATGTAAAAACATTAAAATATTTGGTTCAATTCAGTTAATACCACCATGCTCTTTTGGTCACCAAAAGTAGAAATATTGCTAAATAATTTCAAATTAACAGATTAAAATGTTTAGTTAGATCAATAACTGTTTAGTTTATCAATAAAAATTAGAAAAATTTGTCGATATTTGAATATATGGATCTCATAAAATCTTGCTGATATTAAACGGGACCTTTAAACGGAATTGAATCAAATATTTCCACTAGAAGTGTTGCTTTTAATTTTAATTATATTTTTATGTGTAATTTGTATAATGACGCCAATGAAGTCCGATTGGCAAGATTTGGACCCGGCTAATCTTGAAGTACCGAAACTTAACAAGATTTAATGAATTAAAATAAACGTTTCTCTGAAGAGAAACGAAATTGTTTCTTTGCAATTGGATTGATGATATTTAGCGGGAGTTCATGGAATTGAACCTTAATTAATTTAAAAATTTAAGAAAAAATCACGTACCAGGGTTACTAATCTCGCAAAACCTCCGAAACATTTACCAGCTTTGGATTCTTCAGGTGAACATTTCTTTTCATTTTCATTAAATTCAAACCAATGAGAATGAAAATCTGTAACATGCACTATGGTTACGTTAAACTCGCTGAAAACACAATTTATTAGGGAAGCAAAAGCAAATAAGCTTATAAATCCTATACGACGCATTTTAGTAAAAATATTAACTTTATAGTGACATTTTATGTATTAAAAATATAGTGAGATTAAAAACTTAAAGTTATACGAGTAGGATTCCCATAGTTTTGGTCAAAACTTTATGAAAGTAAATATGGGTTGCCAATTATTCCTTCTTAATATATTATGAAAACCTTAGCAAACTAGTAATTTTTTAAACTTTCCACTTTATCTACTTATTTCTATTATTGTATTTTTAAAAAGTTGGTCATACTTGATGTTATGGTAAGATAGCCATGATAACTAATCAAGCTGTAACTTATAAAAGAGGTTTATAAACATTCTTTTGAAAAGAAGTACATTAACATTCCTTACATTCTTATGGAAAGAACATGACGGCTGGAGGACAAATGTATTTGTTTACCAGCAATAGCAGCCAAAGCCTAAACCGTTTTTTTGTTATTGCAACTTTAACCTCGGCTTACAAGATATTACTACTATATCCAGTATCTAGTACTATATCTACTAGTAGCAGTATCTAGTAAACTGTGCTTTAACCCATGGTAATGAAGAATCTTATGTCTGATAAGCGAAATCAAATCACAGAGCTAAAATCCAACTATAAACGCTCAAGAAAATAAGAATAACATCTTATTTTCGTTTAGCTTTACATGTTGGCCTAATTAAACTAATTTCTAACAAGCTGTGCACCTTTTGATACTAATGAAACTAGAACTTTATTTCTCCCGTAGTTCACCTGCTATTATGAACTCCTTAAACTTCTATGTTTCAATTGTTGAAATGTATGCACAGAAAAAAATACGGTTTCTGCACTAGGATTTACACGCCATTAAAAATATTCTTTCAGTAAATACCCATTTGCCTATATTTTGGAACCATTCAATAGCACCAGGTGCCTATCTCATCTACCCCTTTTTCAATTGTTTCTCTCTTCTATCCCTATCCCTTCAGAAAGCATTTCAATTACCCGAAGGAAAAGCCGAATCATTCTCAGCTGAATCCCTCCAAGAAGAAAAAAAACCTCCAAAGGTTCCTAGGGCAGCCCACTAGGAAATCATACTTCCACCATTACCCACCCTGCAGATCCATTTACGGAGGGGCGAAATTCCTTGAAAAATATTCCGGAAAATGAAGACTCTTGACGCTGCTGCCTGGGAATCGGGATTTGGGATATTCGATTCTCTGAATTTTATGAGCTCGTCGCATAGGTTGGGATTTCCTGCTGAAGAGGCTCGTAGGCGGCGTGTTTGGGAAGCTGAAATGCTCGGTAGGCGACGGAGAGGGGCAGTTCAAGGGTATGGATAGGAGCTTTGAAGTATTTGGGTGGCTGAGTTTTGGGTCTGGAGTTGGAGAGAAATTGGGGATGAATGGGGAGGAGTTCCGACTTCTACGTTTATGGTTGCGGGAATTAGGACTCGACAGTGTAGTACGGACCGGAGGAAGAAATTTTCTGATTACGAAATTGCGATTGCTGTGAAAGAGTTCGAAATAGCAACTTAAGCATGTCAGTGTAAACTTTCCTGTCTGAAAGAAATTTCTGGTTTTACTAATTAATTTGATGATAAGTTTATTAAGTTTCATGTGAACAGTTGACGTGCTCGAAATGAGCTGGCCAATGGACTGGTTAAAATGCTACATAATGCAATAAATATAAGCAAATAATACATAAATATAAGCACCAGAGAGGGGAGGTTTGTAATTTGTTTATTTTTGCTGACAAGGGGGGAAGGAGAATAGGAGTGATGCTTTTACATGTAATACGGTTGAAATACATTTTCTATATTAAAAAGTTCCCTGTGACTTGCAAAAGTTATTTAGGTTGATAAGGCCATTTTTTGACATTTAATCATCACTAAGCAATTAAGCTTACATGTGTTGCTTCCATTTAGATAATTTTTCTTTTAAATTTTTAAATTAGTCCATTTCTGAAAGTCTTGTACAGCAAACGGGTAGAGTGTTGAACAGTTGCTTACCTCTGATTTTATACCTTTTCATACTCACAGACCACTAGATTCTTAACCAAATCAACTATATATTCTTCCACCATAAAACAATAACTAACCTAACCTAACCTAACCGAATCAATAAAACCTGAAATCCTCCAACAGACCACATTTTAAAGTTACACATAACCAAAACAAGTGGTTCTCTAAATTTTTATACGCAAGAAGAACTAAATACTTTACCTAATCAATAAAATATGAAATCCTCTCACGGACCACATGTTGGGATGGGACTTAACGATTGTTTATTTTTTATGACGAAACAAGTTTACATAATATTTGAACGGTCCTTATTCCACATATCATAGTGTTATGTAAATTGAAGGTAAAGTAATTGGATATTTTTTGTGTCGCCGGTGTTATTCATATGAAGAAGGCATCTTTGGGGCTCCTCTTACAAAACTACTATTGAATTTTTAACTGTGGAGACGATCACACAAGATTAATGACACAACACTCAAATCTGTACTTCTTGCAAACTTTGTAATTTTGGACTTTTGTAAATCTAAGCAGCTAAAAATTCAAAAATAGCTTTGAAAATATTTTTATTGTACATCTAGAATACACTTAACAGTATCTAGCTACTTTATAAGTATTTTTAGTCACTACCTGATATCGTAAGTAAAATAGGTGCAATTAAAATGATAGGTTTAATTTTAAATACTCCATTATTTCTTTTTAAACCCATGATCTCTTCTAGGATATAACTTCTTAGACGTGATTAAAACAGACGGAAGATTCTAGAAGCGTTTTAAATGTCAAAAAGCTGAGTGAGGATATAAGAACCTTGCATCGCCCGAATCTCCATTTCCTTGAATTAAGAAACTGAGAGATTTGAGCGGGTTGTGTCTAACCACTTCCAAACTAGAACTTCTAATGAATTACAGCAAATTAAAAACGAATTTAGTGTACGTATAAACTTCATGAAATTTTAAAAGGTTTTAGTTACATAAACTTTAGAGATAGTGTTACAGAGCCATATTATTAATCCATCACAAGAGTTTTGAATTCAATTTGGATATAGTAACTAATTAACAATATTAGTTAAGCACGTAGAATTTGTAGCAAATAGTTATTAAGAATATTTTTTATTTTCAATACCTGTCAAATAACTAGCTTTAATTCGAAAAAAATCCTTAAATTTTAAATCTTTTCTGCTTACAAAACAGCTATACTCCTTTTTTTAAAGATCTTTATGCAATTTTAATACATTTAAAAAACGCTACTAAGTTTTTAAAATTTCGGTGTTACTTTCGGTACTAAAAACATACTTTACTATGAAAAGAGTATCTTTTTATTCAAAAACTGCTTCATCGCTGGATAATCTTACAGTCCTTTCTACTAAAACCTTTCTTAAAAAAACTACTTTTGTTGAAAGATTCAACTTTCCAATTGGGCTCCAAACCTGTTAGGTTCCCGTCAGAACCATGTAAAATTAATGAGCAAAATAATCAATTACCAAAAGAAGCTTATTCTGATTAATTCTTTTTCTTCCTACACACCCTCCCCCTCTAAGTTAAAGCTCCAGATCCATCTTCATCCCTCTCATCAGAATTTATCACCCCGTCTAAAATCCTATTTCAGGAGAAACGGTATTGAATAAGTAATTTACAATAATTGATTCCGCAAACTTTTGTAGGTGTTAGCGAAAAAGGAAAATACTTTCGGTAATACCCGGCTTTTTTCTCCCATCCCGGTGGTATACTTTTTATGTACTGCAGCAGCCATGGCGAGAGAAAGATATAAAATTGAAGGCGGCATTCTCCCCAGTAGCCTCTGGAGCTTTATTGTCAAGCGACATGAATTTTACATGCTTTTTATCTTTTGTTAAGAGATAGTCCAACCAGGAGTGCAAAGCACTATCGATTCTGATCTAAAGCGGGAGTTTCAATGGAAAAGAAAAGTATCCGAAGGAAATTGACTAAAAAATCCTTTTCAGCAGCGCCGATGGAAAAAGAATGAAAGAAGTGACCGTACAATAGCGTGGGTTTTTCGCCTCGTGGCATTATACAGTTTAACTCGCGTTGTCAACAGGAGGAGATAATTGGATTATACAGAATTAGGCTTAGGGCGTCAGAGATAAAGGAAGGTGGTAACGTGTTTACCACCCGGGTGTTGATTTTGTGCCGGAGATTTTCGGGGTTTGTTTGTGTATGGAGGTGGAGAAAACCGGTTAAAATGTTTTGCCTCTCGGTGTTGTAGTGACTGTTGTGAAAGGAGTCATGCAGGCCTGAGATGTTTGCGAGGTAAAACGGTTCCCGAAAATAATTTTGTGAAATAGGGTAGAGAGATACGCATGTTTCCTAGTCCCACTTCGTAAGGTGTGAGCGAGAGATCTGATTGGCTTGTAATAAATTTCATAATCAAATCATAAATTTTTCAATTGATTGTGATTTAATATCATAACGGGGAAGTTTTTGAAAAGCAAATTGATTAATACTTGACGGTTGGAAATAGTGAATTATAATTTAAGAGAATTTAGAAACTTTATGTGATAAACTGAAAAAAAGGTAAACCAATAACCTCTCACTTTTCTGATAAGGTCATATTCTCGTCTTGCTATCTCTATTTTTGCAGTAGTTTGTATGTACGATTGTTTTCAGATAGAGGGAGATTAGTTTCAGTTCAGTAGAAATTAGTTTCAGAATCATCACCTATTAAGGAAATCGTAAATCTAGAAACCCTACACAAACGATTTAAGAAATCACAAAACTCTAGTTTTAGCAGTAATACATAAATTGAGTCATGAAGGCTGGACCACCACTTTTTGAAAAATTGATGGGGATTTAGGGCCATCTAACATAATTAGTAAATTTCTTCAATTTTTTAGAAGAGAAGGAAATTTTTCGACGTTTTTTTAGGGTAATTGTGTAAAGTGGCCGTTAGTAGTGATTACTCGGTATTTAAAGCAGGGTATCTTAAGGTGGTTTTGGTATGCCATTTCAAAATTGATATCGTAACGTTTAAAATTGTATGATTCGTTAGCGTCATCCTGCCCGAAGTGATTTCAAAGGAAAATTACACTAGAACTGCAATGTAATAAGGATCGATCAATTACACATTGAAATTAGCAGGTGAATTCCTGGGCAATTAAAGAAAACATTAAGAAATGAAAATTCATGTAACTGTGTATGTACCCAGAACAAATTAAAATGGAAATTTTCTTCACATAGGGAATGCTTTGCAAAGTTTTTTTTAATTAAAGGGGGAATAAAAGCCAAAGACCTATCAATGGAAGTGAATGGTTTACTAAGCTTGGTGAGTAAAATTGCGAATACAGAGAAGTTAATTAGACAACCTTCCAGAGGGATTGACATTCATTACTCTAATTTTTCAATGTTACAAAACTACTTTTGGAAGCCAAAAGAAAACCACTTTTCTAGAACGAACATAGTAAAAAGCTGCAAAGTTCTCCAACCCTCTAGAGTACAAAAGTTATTCCGTATTGTCACTAGTACCCCATTGGCTTTTAACCCACTCTAAATTGTGTAGCATTAGTTGGGAAATTGAATTCCTGATAGATTTTAAATTTTAAAATTGATTCAAGATTCTTTGTTTCAAATACTAAGTATTTAAAAAGATGTATTAACCTAATAAGAGTAAACCCGTGCAAAAACTCAAGTCCACAGTGGCCGTGGCACAGGGGATAATCATTAATCTTAATTTACACTATTTTTATACCTAACGGGTAAACACCGAAACATTCCTTGATAAGAATTAAAACTCACACTTGATAAAAAGAAGCCCAGTTCAAGAATGATTGATGATTGGCTCGTCGTATCTATTTCTTTTAGATTGTGCGCGAATACTTTCGCTGGTTAGTAGTGAATTTGGAAAAATCCCAACTCTACAAAAGTTTGGAACTCGAGTTTGTATGAAACCCCGGTTATTTTCCGTGCTGGGAAGTAAAAATAAAATAGCTGTGCCAGGAACAAAATGCTCATACGGAGGGAAACGATGCTGGGAATGACACAGGGGAAGAGGGAAGTAAAAATGGCCGAAGATTGATATGGTATGATGATTTTATGCAAGGATAAGTTCTGGTGGTTGAAGAAAATTAGGGTTATGCTTCAGAGTATTTGTTGTGGAACTGCAGTTTGATAAAGATATGGTTACCGAGTGCATTGAGTAATGGTAACTTGTAGTTTCGCTTGCTGGAAATTACTGGATGGGGAATTGTTGCTTTTTTTTCGTACGTTTTTTAAATAGCAGTATTTGTTCTATTTTAAACTACTGAATGAACTGTAAATAACCACTTCTAGATGTAGTTAAAAATTTGCGTGAATAAAATTTTGTTTAGTAGAACTCTATATGAACCAATACTTTTATGACGTTTTAGCGTTGATTTGTAATCGTCACTTATTGGGTAAAATCAATTAATATCGTGTGTGCTACTCGGAAACAAGAGTAGAATTACGGATATTCGTTATTACTCTATTCATTTAGAATTGGCGCTTGAGAAATAGTGCTTTACCCCACGTTAGAAGCGTAACCGTAGTTACGCTCTTCGAGCAGCCAATAGTAAGCCTACTTCGTCACTTTGACGATCATAATTTCTATGGTTACCGATCGGTGGTGGGGGAAGGAAATATTTTCAGGCGCCAGTTCAAAATGAACAGAGTATAGCTTAGGGTGCTGTGAAGAAACAGTAAATACAATATTTAATAAAAACTAGATTATGTATGCTATTAAGTATACAATTAAACTATCTCAAATTTACTAAATTCTTTAGGCCGTAAAATCTGCATTTGTGTATTTAGATTAAAAAATATTATACGTTATTAAATTAGTTATAATCCCATGCATTAAACATTCATTGAAACTACATACTAAGTATGAACAAAACGTACATACCATGCACGCGTACTTAACTCCAAGAGTAAAATTTATTAAAATCCATTTACGAAGGTTCCTCTAGTAGATCCAAAAGAAATAGTCTTTGTAGAGTACTATTCCGGAAGGTTCCAAGACCACCTAAGGGCAATACCTCGAAAATCATTCCATTCCCGAACATTAAGCCCGATAAGAACAATTCAACCGAGTAGATCCTATCCTCAAAAGCACTTTAAGATGAAACAAAGAATGGGACAAAGTGTACCTGTTCGTATCTTAAGACCTCCATTGCTGCCTACAAGTAGAAGCATTGAATAGCTCCCTCTAGTTCTCTTAGAAGACGATATTACTTTTTGAACCGCCTGTACCTTCAATATAGCGCCCCTTGCTGAATATAAAAACTCGACCTTTATTTGCTTTACAGGCAATATGAATGTCTTTGAATGAATCTCTTTGCCTCATAGCAGCATAGTAATAAGCATGTTGTTTTAGATACAGAAATATCATTGAAGTTAATTTTGAAGGTTTCTTTTGAAGTTTGAAGCATGTAGATAAGCATAAGAAAAATGTATTGTGAATGTAAAATTTTTTAGAATATAAATGCATTTTTAATGTATTGAATGTATTAAAAATGTATTGAAATGTTATTTATAATCCTTCTTTTTAGGTCGTTGCAAGAAAATGAGCCGTCAATAAGAGCAGTGCATCGCTTCAAATAATCGTGAGTATATTTATTTTAAATTATTTCTCTAACATTATAGTGGCATGTTTATGGTCCAGAAAGAAGTTAGACACTTTTTGAGGTAATAAGTAATACACAACCAGATTATCATAATTATTTTGGCAAAGTTCCATTACAGTCAAAAAGTGGTAAAATAATTTAGACTCTAACAAAATATCTGTGCGACAAACGAAGGCCTTTAATTTTTAAAACAGGAAAATTCCTAGAATATGCATATTTAGTATAAATCTTTTTATTGATTTTTAAAAACTAGTTATTTTATTGAGGAATAGGTGTAGATACGGGGTAACCAGATTGTAATAAAAGCGAAACTGATAACTGCCTAACAAATATAATAAAAAGCCAAACTGAACAAAAAGTTTCAAAAACACTATACTTCAACTTGTATATTCCTCAATAATATCTCTAGTAATCTGATTTCAACATGTTTATCAACCCTAAGAAATTCCTGGTAATTTCCATTAATACTTGAAGGACTTATGTGTTTCTCAATAATCCTTAACTTAAAATGTTTTTCAATTTTGCAACACACTTTCACGATATAAGCCAACCAACACTTATTCCTCGTATGACAATTACTGAAGTTATATTGAGGATTTTGTAGAAAAATAGGAGCAATTAGTAGTAATGTTGTTTGGTTGTACCTAATATCTTTTCTGGTAAACATGTTTACTCTCATGGACGGGAAGTTTCTTAGGAATATAGGGAAATTTTTCAGCAGCCGTTTAATTCATTAAAAAACTTACAATTTTCTATAACTAGCGTATCGTCATTTTATAGTTTTAAAATGAATAAAAAACAAAATAAAATACTAACAATCCATGCAAATAACTGGGTAGTTTGATACATAAAATAGTTAAATACTATTTTTTATACCTTTCAGATAAGTTTGAATTTACTTTAATGAATCTCGATTATCAGATTCTTAATAAGTTTTACGAAATCCGAAACAAGTTCCCCGATCTACGATACATCATAAACTGCCAATATGCATGAAATTATGCGACATAGATATCTTTATTTCCTTGTAAAAATATTTTATACCAATATTGAAACGTATTAAAAGATAAATCAACACTTAACATAATCCAAACTCTACTCAAAGTTTCCAACGATATCGATTTTAAGTTCAAAACAATCATAAAACAAGACAAATGTGTTTGTCAACGGGATAGAGAACAGCTCATGAAAACAAAGCAAAAACCCACTCATTCAACAAAGCCAATCATGTAATTAGCACACAAAAGACAAGTCCTGTTAGATGCAAAAGTTTTCGTTTCCCATTGTGTAGGGGGCTGTTTATTCGTTTTCTTTTGCATTTATCCCCCTCAGAATGTGCATTAAAAATACATTAGCGATGTTATCGCTGTAGAGAACAGGTCTCTTTATTCATCGAAATCTTATCGTATTCCTCTTCATGGACACTATTTGTGATCAATAAAATCTCCCAGTGCATCTGGCAAACAATCGTGGGATCATTTCTTTGGCAAGAAAAAAAGAAATTATACCCAATTAAAACCTATTTCTACTCTTTTTGTGACAAATAAATGAAAAACAAACGCTCTGAACATAAATATTTTTGTTGATAGTTTCTAAATATACCATTGGGTAAAAATATATGCTCGGACAATTTTAAAAACTGAAGCATAGATAATTAGATTATTTTCCATGAAAATGTTATATTTTTTAAAAGTTATTAAGTAGATCATTAAAATTATATTGACAAGATAAACATGGTTATGTTTTAAAATTGTTTTTTATACGTTTTTTAAAAATAAATTTTTATGAATATGCATTTCATAAAAAAACTAAATACTAAATAAAAACCCTGCTTTTAGAGTTTTTTTGTCACATTTTGTCCTTTAAATATGTGACGTGAAGATGTTGGAAACAATTTTGGTGATTAAAATGATTTTTTAAGTACCTTAATAACGGAATATATAAATACATTTTATTTGTATTCGATAATAATGGCATTATGCGAACTAATCATAAATAATTATAATTTTGAAGTCATGACAGATCCTTGGTCCTTCAATACACACTGTTAAGCACGTATGAAGCAACAAAAGACATAAACCAAACTATATTAGCTTCTACCTATTATCCCCACACATTGTGACAAATCACTAACACGCATGTGTTCATTACTATCCAACATTGCTTTCCAAGCTCATGAATGAACTGCCACATTACAATCCAACTGCACCATACTATAATCCCCACAGCCTTGATTATAGCATGCCCTGTCCATGCATACAGTACAGAATTCTCCCTTACCAGACCTCCATTAATACCCTCTAAATACGCGTTCACACCTGGGTTTCAATCAACCCCCTCTTACGCATCCTTGCTTCTTCACTCAGTCGGCAGATTCAGACAGTAACATACGTGCCTCAATATTAGTCAGCTTGGTGGCAGATTGAATGCCGATTGCATAGGCGTCTGATCCTATAACAACGGCGTTATCATCAGGCTAGGTTAAAGTACTGCATTAGTGAAGGAAAATGCATGCAGTTATTTCCGGTTTCATGGTTTGCTGTGATGGATAAGCGAAGGTTTTGTTAATTAATTCAGCTAGCGCCGGTTTGAGTTAGTATTTGATCGATAATAGTCTGGGGGAGTGCGTAAGTTTGGATCTTGCTAGGTTTTTGATTGATGATGAATAATGATAGGATCAGTGAGTGGTCTGTTAAAGAGGATTTGAAAAAAAGTTGTTTTAAGATCTTGACGGTCCTTCTCAGCTGGTGATCATTACTACAATTTAGGGAGCGTTTCCGCTTTGGTTGAGGTATACCAATTCGGTGAGGACTCGAAAGTGCTTAAGAGGCTACGTAATACCTACACGTACTTTTTTGCATTTGGTTTTGGTTCTTTAGAGAATAAAATTGTGTCTTTGAGTTGAGATTGATTTGAGACATTTGCCGACAAAAATTTGTCGCTTCGTCTTCTCTTTACGTCTTCGGTACTAATACTTCTTAATTACATATTAACATGGGAATTCCTTAGTAGGGGGAGTATTATTTTCTTCTTTGTTATTCTACTATTTCATTTAAGAATCTTGCTATTGCTTGGATTTTAGTTCTTCTATTATCTTTGATTATTTTCATTAGCTCTTGATAGTTTGGCGATTTTAGTTGAAGTGCGTTGCTTAACTTTGCTCTCTTACGTGTCTATTGCACTCAAACAGGAAATGATTAAAAGTGTCTTCTGTTTTACAAGTATCACATAACGGATTTTGAGTGAGGTTAAATTTATAAAGTTTGGTCTATTTTTAAAGCTAATTTATAAAGCTAAAATTGTGTCATTTTAGTCTGCTTGATTCGTTCTTTAGTAAATCCGGATTACCTTAGCACAACCAAATGTATAAGTAGAAATGGTCTTTTAGTTGCAAATATATTACCATCATCAGTAAGATACTATTTAATAAAAGAATAAAAACGGTTTGTTTTTTGCAGTGAAATTGCTTTAGAACAAATAAATAATATTTTACAAATGTAGTTGTAAACGGGGTAATTATCAAGGTTAAGTGATAGTTTATTTAATATTTTAGGAGAACGGAATGGTTTTTAAAAGTGATTTAGGTTATATCTATGAAAGCAAACTTTAATAATTATGCTTCCTATACCTTTTATCTTTCTCATCTGATAAAAAAGGGGATGGGTATCGAAAGATATTTAGTTAGAGTTAAGTTTTAGATAATTAGTAAATGTGTTAAAAACGATATTACTAAAATTTGTATTCAAATTTAACTAGCATCAGGTAAAAAGCAAAAATCTTTCTCAAACATAAACAACGATTTTCTCAGAATTTAAAATCAAATGATAAAACGTTCCTGGTAACACCCGATAAAAATTACTCCCATGATTTCTCGGAAAGCCTTCAGAGACAGTTACAGATGTAGTCCAAAACCTTAATCCCATAAAACTCAAGCACCCATATCACACGCATTGGCCTTACCATCAAGCCTTTTTAATAATAATACCAAGCGGCAAACGCTATCACTTTACAATAAAAATCGATTTCATCCACTCCCCCTCCCTACATTTACCTTCCACTTGATGAGAAAGGTATTTTATTCCATTCCGAAAGCATTTTCATCCCCTCTGTCTAATGCATTCGATCGGGTACCTGGGTATCATATCGGTAATCCAATTTGAGCAGAAACCCGGAAAAACTGATCTCGAAAACCGGATTCCCTTCAGCCTGCTTCAGTGTCAAATTTCTGAAGGGAACTGTTCCCGATGTGGAACGGTGTCTTTTTTACGTTTTTGACATGCTGGGTGACTTGTTTTGTCCCGTGCTGCTTTTGGAGATTTTGGCGAAAGGTTCGGTATCTGAGAAGTATATCCAGTTGGGGTGTTGTAAATTGACGCTTGCGATGGGGGTGTTCTGGAGGGGATGAAAGGATTGGTGTGTTGTTTGCATTCGTTTTAGAAATTTCGGGGGGTGTTGGTTTGTATTTTGAGATCATTCTTTGAGTTTTTTTGAGCCGTCAGGATAAAAATATGTCTGGTGGATAAATATTAGGTATCATGTAAGTATTGTTAAGTAGTTTTTCTAAGTAATCTAAAAAAGTCCAAATCTGACTTTTTAAGGAAGATCTGGGTCATTTTCTGGATTTTTCCGCCGCCATTGTTAGGACAAATTTTCTCTAATTTCAGCGTTTTTTTCAAATTTTCAACAAAATGCCATTAGAAATTTTGTACGAAAAGTTTATATTCGGATTTAGCACCCTTGAAAACATATCAAACCGTTGAGAAAAAAAACATCTGTATGTTTTTTTCAACAAGCGACTTACTTATCATTATACTATTATCTGCTATTGAAATTGCGTTCTTAAGGAAAATGTATTTAAATATTAATTAATAAAGTAAATAGTGGGTTTAATTCATGTAAAACATTATTAAACCAGTTTTTAAAGTGTCTTATTAAAAAAAAGTTCTGTTTTTAGATGCAAGTTCGATTTTCTGGATTTTTCACCGTAGGCGTGAATTTTGCCCTGTTTTCAGCGCACTCTAGTGGCCAATTTATTAGTCTGATAAAAAAATTATAACTGACAATTTTGTAGCTTGTTTTATCTTCTTTATCTTTAGTACTTAACATTTTCATGAGAAACCCATACTTTTCGTTCTACAAACAAACAACAAAAAAATAGGTGAAATTTTAGGGTTTTTTCCAATTTTCACCAAAATGATCTTCGAAATTTTGTGTGCAAAGTTCAGATTGTGTGCAAAGTTCAGATTTGGATTCAGCACCCTCGTAAATATATAAAACTGTTGAGAAAAAAACTTCAGTAATTTTTTCTAAAACACCCCTTTTTTGACACCAAGTTACTGAAGTATTGTCTAATATCCTTTAAAAAAATCATGGAAAACCATAATGCTTTAAAAATATATGCCTACTAAAGGCATGATTTGAGGGTGCTTCTTTAATGTAATATTTTAGCTATAACTTTACTGTAAGCAAATAAATCCAAACTGTACACTTACATTAGCTAAAACGGCGTCTTAAATAAATGCTGGTAAGGAAATTTAGCAAAAAAGCATTCATTCTTAAAAAAGCATTTCAACACAAAAATATCTCAAGAAAATTATTTTATAAATTGAAATTAGTAAAGGTTAAGTTTTAGTTGAATAAATACAATCCACACAAAACATTCCAAACTTGGAATAAACAGCTCATAACTTTACCCACAGGAGTTAAAATTTCAGCCACGTATTTTTAGCTATTCTTCCTCTGTCATTAAAAGTGTTTCTTATTATATTTCTACTTTAATTGTTTATTTTCAAGAACTCTCATTTGTTTTAAGGACGCTACATGAATTGAAATTAGCTGTTATCTCTAGAAATCTTCAAGCTTTCTATTGAATTTTCATTTTGGAGTTTGGGGTCTTAGGGTGTTGATGATTTTTGCCTCGTGTTAATTGGATATTTTGTTTTTGTAAGTAGTTTTTCTTAAAAAACTATTTAAGCATTAATAATTCGAAACGCTGTACTTTTATAAAAATCTTTTACCGCTTCACGGATGTAAACGGGAAAACATTATATAACTTCAACTTATCTTTACTGACTATGACATTAAAAAATCAGATTATTGCATGGACTCAGATGCAAAGGAGATGTTTAGTGTGATAAATAGTAAATGAGAGTTGGGGATTGAATACATATATTTTTATCTTTTTTTATTATTCTTAATTTGTAAAATTAAGACTTGGATAAAATTATCCTTTTTTCAAATTATAAAACTTTTTAATGGTGTGCATGGACATTTAAATGACATAAATTTTATTGACATAAGTAATTTTTTTTTTAAATTTTAGGATTAGTTACATATATCCTCTAAATATAATTATCTCTTTATAAACATCTTTGAGTGTTTGGTATATTTTTTACCTAAGACAGTATTAGGGAGCTACATATGATTGGAAAATTTCACAAGACTATTTAATCTAGAATAAATTCTTGCTATTTTTATCATAAGCTATCATTTGATTACTTTTTTCTTCATTAATAGACCATTCTATTTTCAAGAAGCAAAAAATGTTATTCATAAACATAAGAAAAAATTCTACTGTGAATTTAGACTTTACATTTAATCATGAATGTTGTAATAAAAAACAAGAGCATTCACAATAAGTATGGGACTTCCCCTCAGGAGAAAATCACAAAAACTTCTCCATAAATCCATTTCTACCCTGAACTCCATCCACAATCTCTGTCGCAAAATTACCGCCCTCTCAAATCGGCTCCATTCTATTATCGGAAAGAGGCAGCAGCAATCGATGGACAGGAAAAAACAAACAACAGCGAACTCCTACACAATCGGTTTGTATCCCAATTTACAAAAATGATAGATGCTCCCCCGCCAGCACGCTCAATTTGCTTAGGACGGCAGAAAACTGTACAATTTACTCTCGGAATTGCAGGATTGAAATATCATCTCACAATACTGAAGAGTCATCACGGCTCTAATGATAAGGGTTCCATGGGGTGTTTGCTGACCTAGTTCCTCTAATGCACGCAAAGGAGCTCTCTTCCTATCCTTTCCTTTCTTTTCCTTCCTTTTATTATTATTATTATTTTTCGGGATATTTCCGACCGTCTTTCAGGCCGATTGACAAGCAGCAGCCGAGTTACTCAACTCATTGTATGCCTTGAATTAATGGCATGGATGGATAGTGCAGTTCGTTTCTGGGGGGATTTTTCCCTGGGAATGGTGGCAGCAGAATGGAGGGAAAATGATTTTAATGGTTTAAAGTGAGGAATGGGAGTGAAACTATTAAATGTTTTGGGGTGGAGTTCGGAAGAATAATGTCTCGGTGAGAGACCTGTTTTATAAGGTTGTGAAAAATTATTTGAAAAATTTCGGAAATAAATTTAGGCATTGATTATTATAGAGGAAGTCAAAAGATAACAACTTAACTATCGGTACTTTTATCACTCAGGGTGCATAGGAAAGTCCTTTTAACCTGAAAATAATTTTGAATAGAAAACTATAGCTATGCAAGTACGGTATAGCTATGCAAGTACGGTAAAGCTATGCAAGTAACGATATAGTAAAGCGACTACACCCAATCCAATGCAAACGACAGAAGCAACCCCAGTGGTGAAAGAAGCAATAAGTGAAAATTTATAAAAGTTTTAAAATGTAGAGAGATAACCAGTCAAAATTAACCATGTTTATGCAATGGTTCTTAAACTGCAGAAGTCTATGGACTACTTACATTTATGTTTTATTTAAAAATCCTGCACGAACCAGCTCAACGCTTTATCAATTGTAATCCTTTCTCAACTTCTTTAACAAAATCTAATAAGGTGAATTGATTTGACACATATTGTTTAATTCTTCAGTGCCCTTTATTTACCTTCATCATCATTAAACACAGAGTTGGTTTTAGTATTGTTTAATTTAAGAATAGCTACTGGAAGGTGTCAAACGTTTTCTTTTTAAAAATTGTGTTGTTTTAAGACATTTTAGGCCAAGCATATATATTTGATAAAGTATGTACTATTTTAATTGAACTATGCTTAAATTACATCCATTAAGACACACAAAAAAAGTTTCGTACATGAAAAATAATATTTTAATTAAGAAATAAAATGGTGCGTATACGCACTATTGGCTGAATTAATCTTAAGGTTGAACAATCGTATTACAGCCGAGATTTCACATTCTTTTTTGAATGGAAATTGACTTGGCATTTGAGGCACAAATAAATTGTATGATTTTTGCACACTAACTTATGTCATCTTCGTGCTTTTTTCATGTTCACATGCCTGTCCATGTATGTCCTATTCTATCCCTTGTACTTCTTTTGGTAGAGCCGTGTGAACCTTTATTAGGATATGTCATTTTTAATGCATTTTCACCAAGTACCAGATTACATGTAACTGCACAATATACAATCGGACGCAACTTCTTATTCTTTTTTCAGGGCACGCGTCTTTCTTATAGACAATACGGTGGCAGTCAATCCGTGGAAACAGTCACTCGTCATGCGATGGGCAGAATTTTCAATACTGATCATTGTTATTCTAGTTGTCTCAATACAATTTCCTACTTACTAAGACTGAAAGGGGCGGGTGATACATGGGCTATCAAAAAACTATCATGGGCTTTCCATTGAAAGTTCTTGCATCAGTTTCTTTATTTGCTTCATCCCCTGAAATTCAAAACCCCTCAAAGAGTTACATGAAATTCTGTTGACACATATGTTCTGGACCCCTATCTATAGTCTGAATAGTCAACGAAGCATGAAGGTCAAGGGCAAGTTTCTAATGCACTTGTCTAGAACAGAAAGTTGGTGCATAATTTATATTTAAATTTCCTTTTTTAGGTAGATAATTGTTTTAAAGGCCTCAGAGAGCTAAATACATGATTTCTTATGAAATCATTACATTTTATTAAAAGAAACTGAAGAAAAATGAAGATTTAAGGGCAGTTGCATTGTGGGAAAAACTAGTGATCGGCAAGCGAATTATGAAGCTTGAGCACTTGTAAAGGGGGCACAAATCGCTCGAGGACAAAACAAATTTGTACTTTCTTTTGTATTAGAAAATTTTTAAACATTAGCATGCACATATTTAATATTTATGTAATAGAAAAAATTACATTTTTTGCCAATTTTTTCATGGATCCGGCCTATGGTGAGTAAACGCACCTTTATGTTTAGGTAAAAAAATTTAAATTTTATTTATGATATTTATTTTTTTACAGAACTTGTAACCTTAGTCCATTATAAAAACGCATGGCTAATCTAATGTGGAATAATTATACATTTTCAAAAATTTGAATTGTTGATAACCGTTTCAAGTTAAAAAAAACTGGGGTACTTTGAAAATGTCTCAACAAAAGGTGTTTACTCCAATATAATTACTGATATTTTATAAATTCCATCAGATCCCTTAAAAATAGCAGAAAAATAAAATTACTGAAAAATATGAGTAACTGTGTTAAATAAAATATTTGTAAATAAAAAAATATTTGTTGAAATGGTGCGTTTACGCACCATCGATTGAAAATGTGTTGGTAATCTCGGGAAAAAGGAAGGATGATAGAGGAATGGGATGACGATGAAAAGAGTTTAACACAAAATTTTCAGAAGGTAGTTAGTTCCTGTGTGTTTTAGGTATTATCAAAAGGTAAGATGTGTGAAATAAAAATATTCTCTTTTAAGATGCATATGATATGCCCTCAGGGAATATATTTTGGCGGATAGAATGTTTATTAAATTCCGGTTAGTTTCATATATTCTGTTAAAAATTTCATGAGGCGAATGTTATTTTTCAGATTTTTGAAATGAATATTTTTAAATCGAGTTTGTGACAAAGCTTTTACCTATAATACATAAAAGACAAATATTTTAAATCTTGTTAAGTGAAGGGAAAAGCTTCCACGATTTTTAAGAAATTGATCCCCCTTGAGTATGCATTTGAATTCACTTTTTGCCGAAATATTCAACATTACTTTAGTTAAGTCTATTTTGCTACTGAAGGGTATGCTTTTAATTTATAAAAATATAGAATTTATATTTTAGTAAAGTAGACTAAAATATGCATTTTTGATACATATTAAAATGTTGAATGTTTAGGTATTTACAAATCTATTTCAGATAAATTTTCCTTTTAATAGTTTTATCGTTATATTTAATTTGCATATTGATTGCATCTTCTGTTGGAATTCAAACTGTCAAAATAAAATTGTCTGTGAATCATCTACATTTTCTACCACTATTTTGGTGTTTTAAATGCTACAGAAAATTTCCTCAGGTTTCCCGGCGGATTTAAAAACGGAAATATTCTATTAGGGGCCATTCATTAATTACGTAAGGTTGATTTTGGCAATTTTTGACCCCCCTCTACCACCCTGTAAGGGTACGTAAGATTTTTCAAACCTTTTATTCTTAAGTAAGATTCCATTTCGTTTCTCAAATAATAAAATGTTAAGAAAGACCAGTTACACTAAAATTCTCAGTTACACTGTAAAAAAAGAACGTCTTTTGACGTATTATTTTCCGTGAATTTTTCATGGATTAATTCCGTAAACTACAAAACGGAATTTTCATCGTGAAGTTTCCGTTTTTTAATTTTCCTCTCCTCACGCATGCGTATTGTACGATTTCTCCACTTGTTCTGGTAAGACTCAAATATAGTTGTAAATAAGTAATGGAAGTTTGTGCAAGCGTCTTCAGGCGAAACGAACCTTCAGCAAATTTATTATGGGTAAGTAAGTTAAATATATTGTTTTTATTTTTTGTATTATTGGCCGTAATCGGGAATGACTAGACTGCCGACGGGTAACCGTTGTGCGCATGATCGGGTTAAAGGCGTGGCTTTAAAGTATTTAGGATGGAACCTAGCCGAGCTCGAATGGGGTTGTGGTAGCGCGTCAGTCTAGAGTGCACATGGTCGTAGGTTCGAACCCCAGTAATTATTTTTCAGTAAACTTAATTTTAAATTTTTATTATTCCATTAAAAATTTCTCTTGTTTAACAGTCATTCCTTATTTAATTAAATTCATTGTGTTTTTTTAAATTTTTTTTAATTATTAATTAATTGAAAATAAAATTATTTCGCTAAAATATTTTATAGAAACATCAAGAATCAAGTCCACAAGGATGCGCATTGCTAATAAAGTATAAAAATCTTGCAGGGATTGTGAAATACAGTACAAAACAGTACGTCGGCAGCCTAGCAACGGCCGTAGTAAACGTTACCATGCTTTAAAATAGAAATACTCTGATATACTATTTTTAAACAGATATTTAAACATCGTACGATCGCTTTCTTCACCACGTAGCTGAAGTCTTAAAATATTGCATACCTAACTAGTCTTATTAGATCGCAAAAATGTGATCTAAATAGTTGTGATAACTTGTAACTTTTGATTAGACTTGTATTACTGTGATCGATAGTGTAAATTATTTAAAAGAATCGTCTATTTGGATTTTACGGATTGTTTGTCATTTTTTTTCAAAATTATAATCAGGAATATACTGAATCACAATAATATTAGTAATAATACGAACAATCCCTAAAATAACGGAAAGTTCCACTCCAATGACGAAAAGATATTAAACGAACGTTCTCTAAAATAACGGAAGGTTTCCCTTCTTTCACAGAAAAATACAAAACGGACATTCCCTCAAATGACGGAAAAAGAAAATACGGATACCTTCTCAAATGATGAAAATAATCCGGCAGCTGTGCTGCCGGGAAATTTACGTTTATTGAAGAAAGATTTTTTTTACAGTGTAGATCGTCAACATATTTAGGTTTTCCTGGGGTTATTCAATAGTAATTTGATTAGAATAATTGGATTTTTTTACATTAACTTGGAAAATCTTACGTAAGAATGGGTATCCTACCCAATCTCCCAAGTAAGGGTAAATGTAGATATTTTTCCAACCCCTCTCCCCCTCGGGACTCTTACGTAATTAATGAATGGCCCCTTAGGGGTTATACCTTTTTAAAAAAATCCTTTAACCTATTTCTTTTATAATATAAATTTCATAACTAATACTATAACCCTGATAAAAATATCGTTCAACCTGGTTTAGAATCATTATCTCAACGATAAAACTATTAACGTAGGTAGAAAGTTGTGGAGAATATATCGGCTCATTAATATCTTTACATATTAATTTTAAACCGAGATTACTAGGCCATACAAATTATTGTAAAATAGGTCAACAAGGTTGTGTTTTTGTAGGATTAATAAAGGATGGATATTTAAAAGTATGTTCTCTTCTCTAAATATTAAGCATCAAAATAATAAAAAAAATATTGAAAAAGTTTTTATGCAACATTATTTGTTACCTTTACTTGTAAGTTACATCACACTACTTTTCTTAGGCCATGAAGGAAGACATGGTAAATTGAGTTAAAGGAAAGAAATGCAATAACCCAAGGGGAGCGTATTGTCTCACGGTTGATTTTGAATTACTATGTCAAATATGTCCTAATGACTAGTCTTTTGTGATAAAGGCTAACTCAATTACCCTTTACACTACCATTGAGCACATTACCAATTAGCATATCAGAACAAGATAAACTTATCACATGAGAGTGTAAACAGAGGTTTCTTTGAGAGTGTCAAATCTATATCCAAACAATGTTTTCCAACGGGCGGGGATGTATCCTTGAGCTATTTACCTACAATGAAGGGAATTTGATTCACAAACTTAGCTGGAAACACTATAGAGTCGTGCTTTAGAGATTGCAAATATGATTATTTTTTGTGCTTGTAGAATCCTTTACGCAAACATGTTAACGAAGCGCGGAGACATGTGGATGATAAAATAATAATGAACTAACGCTTGGAATCAATAATTTTACTAAAAATTTAACTGAAGGCTTGCTTGTTATGGTTTAATTGTGCATTTAATTATTCAGTTTGTAAAATGTAATTTAATAAATTGTTCAAGACCTTATTAAAACATTACTATACCAAACGTTAATCGACGAATTTATAATTTTTAAATAATATGTATACTATATATCATTTAAAATTCCAACACTTTTAAATTTTTTTTAAGAATTTTGTCCTTAAATTTTCCAATCAGTAAACACTACTAATTATAAATTTGAAAAGTGCATAAATGAGTTTTTAAACAAACCACAATTGAATTGTATGCACTTGAATACAGGTTTCAGGAAATAGAAAACCAATGACATAATATAATAATGTAATGTTAGTGGTAATAAAGTGTGATTTCTTCCCGATAAGTGTCTTTTAAGGAGAACATATACAAGCAATAGCATTCTGGTAACAAGTCAATCGTTAAAAGGCATCTGAAAATGAAAGGATAGTCATGGTTCTTAGAATGTCTCTTTTTATTACCGGGGCTTTCTTTCTTTGTTTGAAAGAGGACGTGCTTTCTCCCTGTGTTAGTGGTCAGTTCTTTTACTTATTAGGGCTGTATTGATCCCTACTAGGTTTTTAGCTTGAAAAAGGATTTGCTTTTGTGTACCTGAAATACTGATACGGACCTGTTCTTAAAAGCTATTTTAGAAGGGTTTCTTTCAAAACGACAAGTGCAATGTCGTGTTTTCCATAGAAAAAGAAATTTCTCGAGAGCTCAAAGAGTGAGGCTACAAAGGAAGGAAATTCCTTAAAACGTCGATGTCTATCTTTTTAACTCTTTTTTTTTTATAAATTATGATTTTTTCACCATCAAACAGATGTCTACAGGGTATTTATTTTTAGCTAATGTGCCTAAACAGTGGTACTTTTTTGGTTATGATATTCCTTATTAAAAAGGTAAAGAAACTACATTTTGGAATTTTTTTTGCAAATTAAATATATTTTATCGAACTCATACCCCTAATCGACACTAGATTCAGACGTCTTGAAATAAATCTCACAGTGTTACTTTTCTTCTATTTTAGATTTGTTAGTTTTCCGTTTTGGGTAAGTAATACGCTTTCAAAGGAATAAAAAAATATAAAAATATTCAACAGCTGTAGCATATAAACCTGAGATGAGATGAGGTGGAGAAAAAGATTAGTTACATAACTATCTCCCCAAACACTATCAGCTATCTTGTCTATGCTTTACTAATACTACATTCACACTTGAAAAGTTAATCTAGTTTAAGTGCTAATCTAGCTTAAATATAGCATTGTCACAATGCCATATTTAAGCTAGGATTAACTTTTCATGTGTGAATGTAGTATTACTCTTTTAACATCTCTAAATTCTTAAACATTACGCTATAACTCACTGTTGTTTAATTCTTACAATGCTACTTTTTTCATCAGGCAGCATACTCCATAATGATATTTGCGATACTTACCTTGAAACCAATGGTTGTTTAATTACTTACAAAACAAATTCAGATTATTCACACAGAAAGTAAAATGATAACGCAACAAAACCATAATTTTGCCTGATAAATGAAATCCAAGCGCACCACGCCGTTCTTATGAAATTCTCAAACCAAAAAAGCTTTCTTTTCACAAACAAATCCGATGACGCAAAGCACAGAAAGTCCCAGAAATCCGTCTACTTTCTCCACTAACAACATTAAAGCCTACCTAACGCTATAAAGGCTTTGTTTTTGGCTTTCCCATTAGCCATCAGGCCGAAAGCAGAAGCCGCAAGCAGATGGCTTGAATAAGTAAGGACATGACGTCTGCAAAAAATATTACCGTCTCTTATATGATCAAGATCGTATTTTCTGCTACTTATTTGCTGCTCATAGGAAGGGCACTTTCTCGAGGGCATGTGACACTGGGAAAGGAAAAAGACCCTTGGTTGACTTGACTGATCGCGAGACTAAATAATTTCCATAAATGTGTGTATAAGAATAGTTTATTTTTCTGGGTTTGCGAAGGGATTGTTAACTTAGTTTTCAAAATGGTTTTTATTGGACGGGCTTTGGGCAGTGTTTCCCAAATTTTTCAATCCACGCCCCGCCAAAGCCTTTTTAAATTTCCCACGCTCCCACATGCAATATTACACATACATTTTTACACTCAAAATGTAATGCAATCAATTTAAAAACTTAATTGATTGATTTTTGAAAGAAATATGTTAAAATACTAGTTAATTTCTCAAAACACCAAATGAATAACTAAATTTAAAATACAAAATAACTTTAATGAAATAACTTAAGGATTTAGAAATCGATAATTTCAGAGTTCTCATTACAATATTGTGGATCCTTGCAGAGCCAAAACCGAACTTTAGTTTCGGGTGGGGGGTATTGACACAAATTTCTTTGAGAGACCTCCTTACATTAGTACGAGTGCTTTTATACGTTAAGTTTTAAGTGACTTAACAAGATAAATGAAAGGTTTTGGGGGTTCCTCCTCCAGGAAAATAGTATATGTAGTTAATATAAACGAGGGGGGTTGGGGGTCCTCCCCTTAAACTTTTGGAGATTTTTTCCACCTTGATAAGCAATTTGGTTGAAAATTTTCAAATTGCCTCGCTAGAAAGTCAAATTGCCCTCCGGTGAGGCATGTGCCCCACGTTGGGAAACACTAAGGGATTAGGGAATGGATAAATTTGTGTATTTCCCCCACTTATTATGAATGTCTCTTATGGTTGATGTTCTTAGTCTACAATGTGTATTTGTTTTCCAATATTTAATATTCACCGTATTTCAGAAGGCATCCTTTACTTCCGGTTTGAACCAGAAGTGATCGGGTTTGTTTACATATTTTAGTTATGATAACTGTTATTGGTTATTATGACTGTTATGAACGCATGAATCCGAGATTAATCCTGCGCACGTGGTATAGAATGGAAGAAGTACATTCCGGAAGTTGAGGAAGCCGATGAAATGGTTTGTTTGTTTTTTAGAAAACTAGGTGAATACAGTATCGCTTGAGACTGTAAAATATTGATGGTTTTTGTAGTATTATTGTATCAAAGTTCTTTCCCACTTCTAATTGAAAACACACTAAAACAGGTTATTGAAGATATTTTCCATTGAGTTACTTATTTTATTCGTATCAGTTAATGTTTGAATTTTAAATACTTAAGCCTTGCCTGTTTTTTAAATAAAAGCAATAAGTTCTTTTTTTATGGAATTTGGAAGTCAATGCTATCGGTTTCCGTATAAAGGGTCTGGCTAATTGAGAAATCTAGTTGATGGTAAATTGAGAGAGAGGAAATTTTCGTTAAATTTGGTATCGAAACACATATTTTTTTACTCAATGGGCAAATTTTACGCTCAACTGCTTTGATTGGAACTTTGTTTATTTTTAAATACCCTAAATAAAAAATGAAATAAGTAGAATAAGTTGTATTAATTGAACAAATAATTGAAGATTAAATTAACTGAATGAAAAAGAGCTAAAACTCCAATTACACCCGTTAAAATTGTAAACCCACCAAGTTAACAATTTTACAGGAGGTAAAAATAATCGTTATGTTACTACTAATCAAAAACTTGACGCATATTTCAATGTTTTTTCTTTACCTAAAGATCAATTTTATTTAAAGTTAGGAACTTTATATCGGGGTCATTCCATGTGAAATCAACACGGCACTCAACCTCTCAGATTTTAATGAAACTCTCAGGAATTTTTCCCTTCTATGATATAAATGAGAGAATGTTTTATTATTTAACTTTATAAGTAGTTTTTTTGTTAAAAATTTTTGAAAAAAGGAAGAAAATGCAATTTTTCGCACTTTAATGTATTATAACTCTAGTTATATTGGTCCGAGAAAAATCTATCACCCTTCGTTTTAAAGATAGCTTTAATTTGATATAAAGTTTGACTATGTCCATGAAAAAAATGTACTTTTATAATTTTTTAATTATAAAAACTTTCAAAAAACAATGTTGGTATCCTTTAATTTCTTTGAAAATTATACATATATTTAGCAACGTTATAAATTATGATATCTGAAATTTACAGAGTGGGACCGCCATGGGATCAGGAGTTATAGTAAAAAGAGTTGTTTTGAAGTACTATTTTGTAGGTAAGAGTGAGCAAACATGGCGCAGAACAAAGTATTTAACACTTAAACTTAAAAAGTGGTGGTTAAACTTAAAAGTTTTATTTACTGTTTTTCAATAAAAAATTTTTGAAATTTTTTTATTAATATAAAAAATTTTTACATATAATGTGTAACCTTATTAAGTCTTTAAAACAAGGGGTTATCGATTTTTGTGCGCTTAATAGAACGGGAGTTATTTAAAGTTAAAGAAACCCAAATTAATTTTTTTTCAAAATTTCAAAAACATTTATAAAAAAAATTACAGAGAAAATGATTAATAAAGGTCATTTTCCCGTTTGTATTATAGAAGATTACAATCCCTGAAAGTTTCATTAAAATCCGAGGGGATCAGGTTGAATTTTGCCATTTTTTGGTTGATTTCACATGGAATGACCCATCGGTAATATATTAGTAGGACTGTTTTTAATACGCATATTATTCTATATCTGAGTTGCTAGTGCATCAGCGGGCTAACTCCAACATCTTTACATTAGAGTTTTGCGTTGTAATTAAATTTGAAATCTGAATTATCAAAGGAACTACCTCCTCTATTATCATCTTGCTAATGTATTACAAATACAAATACCAGAATAGTTAGTGAATTCACTTTCAATACATAATTATGGTTTAGTATATTCTGAACGCGTTGAATTAATTTTATTAAAATGTGCATGAGAAAGGGAAAAAGATACGAGTTCCACATCAATTATTTTAATGGAATATATTTATTTAAGTCTGAAGCCCAAACATTTTCCACTCAACACGTTTTTCTGTCAAAAATATGCCGGAGAAACAGTAAAATATATAAATTAACCTTCAATTTTTTAATATAGAGGGTGTATCTGAAATGGTGCAACAAACTTTCAGGGATGATAGTACTCATCAAGACGAACAAGAATCGGTATAGAAAGGGGGTCCCAGACCAAATCCCAGGGAGTTAAAAATGGAGCGACACCTCAAAAAATCATTGAAAAATTCAATTTGTAGAAGACCTACCTATTGGTAAAAACTTAATTATGGTCTCAAAAATTGTAGTTTAATATGATCTTTAAAATTACCTCAAAAGTCTTCACTTTAAAATTTGTTTTATTATGAAAAAAGTTAAAAAACACAAAAAATGTGAAAACTCTGCCAAAACCTTATTTTGTATTTCGAAATCCTTTCTTTTGATTTGATAATCTGAAAGATCATAGTTGAAAACCCTTAAATCCAAAGTTTCACGTAAATACAATCAATATTAAACGCTTGATATTATGTTAGTTTGTTTTTTGGGTGCGCAAGCTGTTTTCTAGAGCTGTTTCCAAAACAGCTGTTAGCGCACGCAAAAAACAAACTTTAACAGGATCTCAAGCGTTTAATATTGATTGTATTTACGTGAAACTTCGGACTTAAGGGTTTTCAACTATGATCTTTCAGATTATCAAATCAAAAGAAAGGATTTCGAAGTATAAAATAAGGTTTTGGCAGATTTTTCACATTTTTTTGTGTTTTTTAACTTTTTTCATAATAAAACAAATTTTAAAGCGAAGACTTTTGAGGTAATTTTAAAGATCATATTAAACCACAATTTTTGAGACCATAATTAAGTTTTTACCAATAGTAGTTCTTCTACAAATTGAATTTTTCAATGATTTTTTTGGAGTGTCGCTCCATTTTTAACTCCCTGGGATTTGGTCTGGGACCCCCCTTTCTATACCGATTCTTGTTCGTCTTGATGAGTACTTTAATCCCTGAAAGTTTGTTGCACCATTTCAGATACACCCTGTATATGGGTCCTTCCATGTGAAATCAACCAAAAAATGGCAAAATTTAACCAGACCCCCTCGGATTTTAATGATATTTTCAGGGATTGTTTTCTTCTATAATACAAACGGGAAAATAACTTTTTTTAAAACTGAAAAAAAAGATGTTGGTATTCTTCAAATTTTTTGAAAAAAAATATGTTTTTGATAATGATATAAAACAAAACTTCTGAAATTTTAGAGTGGGACCGCCACGGGATCAGGAGTTATAGCAAAAAGAGTTGTTAATAATCACTTTTACTCACCACTTTTTAAGTTAAAGTGGCCAAATACTGGGTTCTGCGCCATGTTTGGTCACTCTAACCTCCGAAATAGTACTTCAAACAACTCTTTTTGCTATAACTCCTGATCTCGTGGCAGTCCTACTCTGTAAATTTTAGATATCATAATTTATAACGTTGCTAAATATATGTATAATTTTCAAAGAAATTAATGAATGCCAACATTGTTTTTTAAAAGCCTTTTTTATTTAAAAAATCATGAGAGTAAATTTTTTTCATGAACGTAGTTAAACTTTATATCAAATTAATGCTTGCAAAATTATCTTTAAAAGGTAGGGTGATAGATTTTTCTCAGACATATATAACTGGAGTTATAATACATTAAAGTGCAAAAAATTGAATTTTCTTCCTTTTTTCAAACATTTTTAACAAAAAAAATTACTGATAAAGTTAAATAATAAAAACATTTTCTCATTTATATCATGGAAGGGAACAATTCTCCTGGAAGTTTCATTAAAATCTGAGGAGTCAGGTTGAGTGCAGTGTTAATTTCACATGGAATGACCTATATATTTCTTTATGTTTTTGTAATAAAGAAAGCGAACACTGTTTGTTGACTAAAACAATTGCATTTATTTTGCACCAAAACACATAATATTAGAACACAACCTTTTTCTCTCTCCCCTCGCGCCCCACCAGTCTCGTCATTCTCCTTCTTTTTTTCCCCGCCGCCTGATTCGATCACTTCACTACCCCTACCTCAGTATAACGGAACCAGGCGGTCGTAACAGTTTTATTTTAAAACATATTTTTTACTAATTCACTATTTTTGTATTTATGAGAAATAAAGTGAGTGCTTTAAAATAATATAAAAAATATGCATTTGTTCCTTCTTTTTTTAATTTGATAAATTGAGAGTCACAAAGTAGAAGAATTAGGTTGTGATCGTGTTTTCTTAACACGCGAATTCTGAAAATTTGGATGTTCGTAGTTCAGATTGATCAAAACATTACTTTATTTTCGTGCTAAAATATTATTGAATAGAAAATTTTATTTTTGATCAGAAGCTAATTTGTAATTAGAGTCAATTTTTGATACAAAATCTTTCTAATATTGTCCATCTCTTAATTCTGGTAATTTTTTATAGGACCTGATTGTTTTTTATACGAAATGTTACTATCTTTCAAAATTTAAATATTTTCTTTCAGTTTAATTTAAAGTGTACTGAAAAAGATGAAACCAGTGTCAAATAAATATTTTCGGGAATGTTTTATGCTTTTTAAAAAATTCATTTTAAGAAATAGGTCATTAAATGTTTTATTTAGTGGTTTTGCAAAAATGTAATATGTAACATGCATAAGCTGTTTAATTTCTATTGTAAAATATTGCTCTAAAATCGTGTGTAAAAACTAAAAAAACCGTAAAAATACAATTGAAAATATTTTTATCAAAGCAAAAGTTATTTGTAAATGATTTTTTAAATTTCAAACCGAGTAAAGTAAGAAATAAATAAAAATGTTAAAAAATAGAAATTAAATAAATTTCCAATGAATTATTGCATTTGAGGCCTTTGTCTGGTATTAATTAAATTCTTATGAAATATACTACATCAAGTTGAGCTACGTGTTGAAGTGTGGAAGCAGCAGTTTTCAAATTCGTATTTATACTACACAAAAACGTCTGTGAGTCTAAAACTACCTTTTTATTTTTGAGGAAAGCGTGATCTGAATTCTAAACTATATTATAAAGTTTCACGGTTGGAGTAAAACACATTTTGTTTACGGTTGTCCGTATATAAGGATTAAGAACAAAACGAGATCGATATTTTATTATTTAAATCAAATTAAAAGATTGAGACCAGGGTTTGAAAAAAGACCAACCCGGGTGGGGGTTGTTGGGTAAAATTGGACATTATTGGGGTTTTTCTTGGGTATTATTCTTCTTTTAGGTTTAATAGGGGTTTTCAGGTTTTATTAGTTTTTGTCTGGTTTTTTATGCAGGTAAGTTAGATTCATATCTATAAGAAACTAGAGCTGACGCGCTAGACCCGGGCTTCGCCCGGGTTTCAGTTTTTTTTTATAAATATCATCGGGTGCGTTACAGATTGGCTTAGTCAGTCCCTTTTTAAAAAAAGATTATTCTGGTGTGTTATAGATAGGCTTCACCAGTCCAAATGTGGAAATAGTTAAATAAAGGAGGCACTTTTGTGTTAATGCTACAACAATGGATTTTAAACTGCAACAATTGAGAATATGCCTACAACAATTAATGTTACATCTTCTCTTATTATATTTACAACAATGTGGTTTTGCCCTGAAGTTAGTCATGAAATATGGGTTTTTAAACATGAAATTGACCAAAAAAGTTGTTGGAACGCTTCGATTTTAAAATATTTTTATTCAGAAACCTTCCCCGGAGCAAGTAGATCAACGAGGTATAGTTTAATATGTAATGTAGGTTCGAAAAGTTTAAAACTATAAAGGACATACATACATACAAACAGACAGACATTGATTTTTATATATGTGAGGCGGAAAGCGAAAAGGGACCTCTTGTCGGCAATGTTGATTTCGAGAAAAAGCCGAAAAACCGGAAGAAGGTCAAAACTATTGAATTTTTTTTCTCTTGATTTTATCGATCCTTGGACCCTTTAGAACCGAATTTTAGCTGTTGGAATCATTCCTTAACTGTGAAAAATAACGAGATGGTAGCATTTTGAAAGTTTAAGGTCGTTTTTCGCGATATCCACTTATTCTATTAAAACTTTTAATTACTGGCGATTCGTCATTTTTTGAGCTACAAGGATGATGATGGTCTTAAAATCTTCATAAATCTGTACAGATTGAGAAAAAAATAATAACTCCATTTCGACAAATGCCGACAAGAGGTCCCTTTTCCCTTTCCGCCTCACGTATATAGATAGATAAAAGTAATTGCATCAAAAAAGTTTATTAAAAAAACAATACTTGGGCGTGAGTTTTATTGCCCTTTCTTTAACTTGCCCAATATTATTTTGCAATAATAAGACTTGATCATGCTGGTTTTAACGAAATTTTACACATATAAAAATATCCACTAAGAGCTGGGTTTTATTGGGTTATTTAAATGGGTTTTATTAAAAAAATCCAAACGTTTTTTTTGGTTTGTGGGCGGGTTGAAAACCCTGACTGAGAAGCATTAGATTTTTCTATTTTAAAGGATCATTGCAGGCCTGGCATGGGACATATATACTTCAATTTTCACCCATAAGTTTTTTTTGTAATTACTTAAATTATAAATGTAGTTCACCGCTATGACATATCATAAACATAATTTTTAGGTATAATGGATAAAAATTTAATTAATTTGGAAAATAGTAAGTCTGGATATTACAGAGAATCCTCTTCTTTGAAGATATTTCAAGGACAATGTTGAAGGTGAAATTCAAAACAAACTTTGATGAAAGTTTTGATCTTTTATTAAGCTTACAGACTTGATAAGCACACAGAAAGTTTCCAGCACCCCCATAAACAGTCAACCAACTTAAAGATTTTCAAAACGAATAGCTAATTTATAAAATATAGTTATCTAATCTGTGATTAAAAAACAGCTTCTAATATAAAAAAAAACGTTCTCGTAATGGCCGAATAAAATCTCCCTAATCTAAAATCTACTACTACTACCCCCTCATACCACAAACTAATTAGGTTGCCATTTTATAAACACATTATTTTTTCTTAATTTATACACACTTTAATTTATCGTTTTCAATAAATAGTACTTGATGTTAATTATATTGGTGTGTCATTATAAAAAAGTAGATGCAAAGTTTATAAATCAAAAGCAAAAAAAGTAGTTTATTAAGCAAAAAATAAAAAAGGAGTTTTTATGTTTCAACGGCCAAGAAGTTACAGAAACCACGCGTCTTTATGAAATATTGAATCTTGAAAATTGCTGCACAAAAATCAGTGAAAATTAACTTTAAAAGTTTTCTTATATTTGTGTCAAAAATGGTAAATTGTGGTCAAATTAAATTTATTTAATATCTTTAATACCATACTCAGGAATATAGATAAAGTTGACTTATTATTATTGCTACAAAAACTGTGAGTTTAAAAATTTTAGGATATAACCCCACAAAAATTGAGAGTGTTCTTGGCTACACCACATCAGACTGAAAAGCAATAAATCCTGGTCTCAAGTAGAAGCGTAGGTGGTAAAAAAAGCTATAATGAATCATAAATTTACTTTGAGCTGCAGGCAATGATAATAAGATTTCTTTGCGGTAATACCCCAGTCTAACTCATAATAATGAATAGTTGATAGCGATACCCTCAGCGTCTAGAACAAATAGGGTTCTCACAGTCAATGGAAAACCTTCATCTCCTATTTCTGATAAGGCAGTAAAAGTCATAAAATGAGAAAATTGCCGTTAAAACTGCGGCACGCTTAGTCACTTTGTGAAAGAGTAAAATACGTGTTATGAGAAACCTGAGGTTTTTCTAAGGCTGTTGGGTAATGTTTTGTGAGGTTTGGGGCATTGGGATGTTTTATGAGCCCATGCAATAATAAAACTACTATCAAATTTTTTGTTATTATTAAAAATAAACTAATTAAAGAATACCTGTAAACACGTTAAGAGTTAATGAAATTATAAGTGAACGTTATTAACAATGCTATTAACAAATTGCTGTTAAAGTATCACGACTTTGGTTTTTTAAAAATCTGAACTTGTCATTCACTTAAACTGAGAATAACGTTAATTCGTAAATTCTAAAAAGAGTAACATATATGTGTGAAGGATTTAATTTCTCATTTAGTCGGAGTTGAGGAAAATGAAACCTATTTAAATAATCTATTAAAGACCAATTTATAAAAATAAATGCTTTCTGAAGGAATACAATGAGTTTATATCCTTTCCAAGTAGAAATATTAAAAAATAAATTTGTATAGACCTGATTTTATAATATTAATGACATTTGTTAGTGAACAGTGAGTAATTAGTACTTCTGTTCATGGTTTTTATTGCGTATAACCTGAAAAATATTTACAAAAGTTTTCCTAATTAGGAAAAAAGTTGCCATTTAAAAGTAAAAAGAACTGGGTATTAATGGTTATACCAACATAATATTACATTAACTAGAAATTTTAATTAGAGTTGATAGCAATTAAAAATGTATAGTTAAATGTATAGGAAAGAATCAATTTTTTCAATGTATGTATTTTTGTACACAGTTAAAAAACAATTCAAATGTTTCACTAGTGAAAGCACCTAAAACTTTGTGAAACCTGTTACCTAACCTAGGTTGCAGCTAAATTTGAACCAGCTTATGGTGAAAGGTTTAACTGTTTTTTAACGGTTAATCTTCCCTCGAGTAATCAACCGTATATGAAGTATGCTACTCGACAAAACTTGAATAATTGCCTAAATCTCTATATTATGTTGATTGTAGAGTCTAATTTGAATGAGGAAATACTGCGATTTTGGACGAAATTTGAGCATACAAAAAACGTAATATAGAGATTTAGGCTATTACTCAATTTTTTTCGGGTAGCATGCATCATATAGAGTCCAAAACTCGAGAGAAGACATTCGTCGTGTGATAAGGGTAGAAATAAGGGGCAAAAAACCAATTTTCGGCCTTTTTGGCTTGCGTGCTCCATAGGATTTACATGGGGAATCTTCAGGGTCAATGTGGCACTTCAAGGTATCCGAAAATTCTGAAAAAAAAACACAGGTACTCTCTGTTTCACTCTAAAAGTTTTTTCGATACACCCTACTGTTTTACCATTCGAAATTTAAAAAGAGCATCGATTATTATTTCCATACCTCATTAGTAGTGTATTGAACTGTCCGCGCGAGCAGACATCTTGAAGAGACACAAAATTACTTCGATTAATAAAATTTCCTAATTTTGCTTAATAGCACCCACGCCCACACTATAGTATACAGTTTAAAATTATTTCAAACGTACCATATTTATGTATTTTTTTTATTTTAAAATTTTCAATGACTTTTTCTGTTAAGTGTAATGGCTAAATGGGAGTATTTTAAATAATGTTTGGCCATTCTATTCAAACACGTTAAGAGTTAATAAATTGTAACTTAAATGATCATTTTAACTTTTGAAATATTGAGGATATAGCCGTATCCCTGGAGTATCAAGTAACCCTAATTTTCCCTTTAGGTAGCAAATATTCCACCTTTGAGGTTTAAGAGAATTAGAGAAGCATTAAATATTAATACTTTCGTTGGAATACCAAAAGGGGGTTAATGATTAGAGATTCATCAAGAAATATGTGTGTGTGTGTGGCCACGCATACGATGTATCAAAACTATTATATAAAATTAGTGTAAATATAACCATAGAAGAAACAGCGAACTGAAGATTAAAACAAATTTGTACACAATTTAGAAGTTCAAACTGTAGTTCTACGTTAATAAATTGTCTTTCTAAGAAACACGCGCCTGTAAATTACAATTTTGCATCTAGTTTTGCAAAAATTATTGAAAAACTAAATGAAATGTACAATACTAAGTTTACTTATTTTTACTCACTGAGCGCCACATAACTCATGGAGAAGACTGGTACTTGACTTCTCTAGGGTTCATGGCATCAAGGATTTGATCTAGCTGCTGCTAAATTTGAAGGATTGTACACAAAAACAGCAATTATTTATTTTTTTTGTCATAAAAATAACAGCCTCTTTGATATTTAATTTTTAAATGTATGTTAATTATGTTTTTTTAATGAAGCTGGTTAAAGTTTTATTACTTAGAAATATGTTAATAGCTAAATTAATATGATTTTTCTAGTATTTAATTTAACACTGAGTTAAGTAAAAATAGTATAAACTGGATTTAACTTTATTATTTATATTTATTATATTAAACCCTATATTTTAAGGCCAAAAAAGCTCTCATATACATGTTAAGCCTCAGCAATTGAGGTTGTAAGAAAGGCTTCACATCCTTCAAAATTTTAAAGCCCCTGTTTGAATTTGAATAGGATTATTCCTATCCCACGTTTCTATTCAATTCCTGGCTCAAAAATCACTGGTCAATAAACTTCAACATTCAGCTATTTAAAATAACTCTTAAGCAGTATCTGCAAGTCAATGGCTTTGATATTGAATAGATATCATTATACCTATTAAAAATGGTGCAATTAACAGTGACTTATTTGAAGAAAATCATTGAGGGCATCCACCCGCTCTCGTTGTGGGGTTTGAAAATGAACTTATTTAGAGCTGGAGTGGTTTTATTTTCCATCTTATTGGTATATGATGGGTAGTTAAGTTTAATCAGTGTTTTTGCAAATGTTTCCATCTCTGAACTTAGAAAAGGGGTTGACAACCTTCATAGTAATGACCCAACGCATGAAAAATACTTATTCAATTTGCTGGCTTAAGTGTTCCCTACCCCTCCTAGAAGTCAAGAAACACTTATCTGAAGCACCCTCTATTTATTTCTGTTGTGAAATCGTAAAAAAATACAACGTTAAGAGTCAAATTAATTTTATTTGCAAAATAAAATAACATCAATAGCCATCTTTTTAAATTAAAGAAGTAGTAACAGTTGTTGTGTGTTTCTCCTCAGAGCAAAGCAGACTAAGAGAAATTATCAAATTTCAAAATTAAAGTTGTCACTCAGGAACTATGTATATGTTTCTGAGTGAGATGATAACTTTATATTCAGTTTTCTCAAAAACATTCATTTGAATAGATTTTGAATTAAAATTATCATAAAAAAATGTAAAACAGGGGGATTAAAGAAACTCGAAATTATGACGCATTATCAAAGTTCTGACGTACTTTTGAAGTAACAACATCTCAACTTGAAGTATTAAAATTTACTTCAAGCAACTTTAGTCAAGTATTAAAATTTATTCTGTTGAAACTTTTGAAAAAATTTAAATAATACTTATTAGAAGGGTGATTAAAGTAGAAATTATTTTTACTATTCTTTATTACAAATCACCCTACCACCCTGCAGGGAGAGGAGGGTATTATGGAACACCCTTTATATATTTAAGAATAACTCTATTAGTTTTTAATAAAAATCCGCCGAATCATTTTAAGTACATACTATAACTAATTACAATGAAGGGCCAATGGTCAAATAAATCAGCATTTATTTTTTTAAATAAAAAATGTACTTTAAAAAAAGTTACAAATGGAGGGTAATATGGAATAGTTGTATTTACAGCTATTGAAAACTAATTAGACCTTAGAGATCATAGTTAATCTTAATTATAAAAATATATTTAACAATTTACGTTCAAATAGTTTTGCTCATGAGTCTATTTACAATAGTCACAAACATAATCGTCTTTTTCTGACCCTATGCTCATGGATTATTCCATAATACCCGACAGGCCATATTGTACTTTGAACCCTTTTACTGACCGATAAAACATGGATAGCTAAAAAACGACTGCAGTATAAGAAACTACTGATCTTTTAGTGTACATTATGCTTAACAACAAAATCAAAGTCTCATAGTTACTGGTAGGTTAAAAGGTTTGAACACTTACCATCAAAAACTTTCGAAAATCCTAAAACATACTTAGCTTTGCTGCGACTAATCCGTCAACAACAAGAAGTTTAACTCTTTGCGCACTGCATCATGGGGAATTTCTTAAGACTTTCGTGACATTGCCACGTGATGGCAACACGAGGGGGAGCAGAAACTAAGGTGTTCCATATTACCCGACTATTCCATAATACCCTCCTCTCCTCTATATGAGATGCCACGACAGTTGTCCTCGAAAGTCCAGAGCCAAAATGTTCTATCACTTAGTTTCTCCAGGTGATAAGAAAAACTAAAACTTAAGATTTTAATTCAAGTTTTCAAAATTGTAAAAGCTTGAAATTACTAAAATTAAATTAATTTAATCCAAGTTAATTAAATAGTTACTTCAAAAAATCTTGCAACCCGAAATTTATTTTTCCTTCATGAAGAAACTAAGTAATAAGCCATTTTTATAATAAGATATTCAGGTTCAGGCGCAGAATTCAATTTAATTCAGAGTTAAAAAAATATCACTTCTAGTAAAACAGCCATATAACAGGCAAGTTATTTCAAATCAGTAAATTTCATGTAAATCTAGATAGAAAAAATTTTTGTGTAGTGTACAACACAAAGAATGTGATATCAGGCATGTTAGATGACTTTTTATGGGAAGGAATACTACTGATTTTGTGATTTAAGAGTTAAAAATCGAAAGTTTGACTTTCAAGAAGCAGAAAGGATTTTGTGGAATTATACGAGTTTCTTTGAGACCTATCTTATAGAGGTTTTAATTTAAAAAAATACTGGCATTTAGTTTGCCGAATTAAAACTTTCTATTGCTTTAGTAAGTCATATGGAGTTAGATAAATGACAGTTTAATTTATAAGTTTAGATTTATTTGAAGAGTGCAACCGACATATAATCAAAACAAACTGTTACAAAAAATAATAAATAAACATTTTAATTAAAAAAAAGTAAGATAAATTCTCGAACACATCTCGAACGAGTTTATTCTTCATATGAAAGAAATCTAACTAGCATAAAAAATGAAACCAATAATTTATATGAATAAATTTTAAGGAAACGTAGGCGGATTTTTAAAGAAAACCATACAAAACGCCCACTTACGTTCAAAAAAATTGTTTAGAATAATATTTAATTAAAATTTATATTTTTAAGAATGAAAAATGAAGAAATATATTTACATAAAAGTTTATTCAACGCACCAAATAAAACCAAGAAACACAAAAAATAAAACAATGGAAAATTTTTTTCAAAATGCGAATTATCAAACAGCCGTGGGAGCAACGAAAACAAAATATACCTTCTCATTTTAAAATAGCATTTCACAGTCGCGCTTCAAGTAAGAAAGCTTCATAAACCAGTTAAAACCGGATCGCGATAAAATGCAAATGCTCCAAGCGGACTTATGCATCTCAAGAAACCTACTCCTCACTAAAGCACACCTCAAGAAACCGAAAACGACGAATCGATACATCCGCCTAAGTAATTCCCTCCCTTCGAGAGCGTATTTTTGGGAGCTTTGAGGGAGAATATTATTCTTTTTACCTGAAAAAATATTTGCTCAGCCACATGATTCACCTTGAAGTCGCGCGTCCCCAAAACTCGCCCTTTTGTGTTTTCACTTGAGGTGACGAACACACAAAATTATTGATTTCTTCGCTCCGGTGTTCGCAAAAATCCAGGTCAAAAGTAAAATATGTCGGGGAGTTTTTCCAGCGAAAAACTCCCGAATATGTATTCCTTGCACAAAGAGGAACGATTTGAAATTAAATTTTGCTTTTTGTTTGTCCCGAATACGAATGTCATGGAGAGGCCGTGTGTTCTCACAGGAAGTATCGCAGGCGAATGTTCAATAAGAACAGCGGGAATATGGATTCTGAAATGGAATTATGTAAATATCCCGGAGTCTTAGAATGATATTTTCACTTTGCCTGGCTTTTTCTCGACTACGTTTTATTTGATCGCGTTTGAGAGAAAAATTTTGGGCGGAATGCAATAATTCCGTGTGCTTCCGTGAAGTGTCGGAGCCTTTTCTGCTAAATCTCAGCTTATATGAAATGGAGAATAAGTTTTTATGCGTTCTTTGCAACGAGTGCCTTTTTAAAGAGGGGATCCCCTTTTTTATCAATAATTTAAAATGCATAAAAGCGCCTTATGCGTGCCGGGTGAGATAAAATAGGGTTTCTGAGCTTTCTTATATTCGTTTTCGAGATGTCGTAGAGTTGACAATGTCGAAGCCTCTATCCTATGCATGAAAGAAAGGTATAAAATATTTCTAAAGCGTGGACAATTTTTAAAAATGTTTGCTAACATCATTTAAAAGAAAAATTGGGATTTGAAATGGGCGAAGTTGAAATATGTTATTAATGATTTTTACTTTATTTCTGTAAAGATAGTTTGAAGTGTAAAATGATGGCAAAATATTAAATTCTGAAATTATTCAAATTTAAAGAAAATATCAGTCTAAAAAGAGATCGCAGGACTGTAATGATGAATTTTCTATGTTTTATAACAGTTTTTATGCTAAGCAAATCACTGATATTTATTATAAAGCATATAAGAGAGATCTGTAGATTTTTCTTTTAATAAAAAATTACTTTGCTACTGTGAAAAGAAGTTACATGTTTGTTATATGCAAAATTATGAATTTTATTATACTTTCCTACTTAAAATATGACAATTTGAACCATCAACTTCAAATATTTCAATCTAAGATCATAATAAAAAGTGTATATTGGAAAAAAAGGTTTCCTTTGCTTTTCTGTATTTGGGTAGAACTAATTAATATTTAATTATGTTAATATTGGGTTGTCCCATAAGTTCTGTTACTTTTTACGAAGTTTTGTGTTTGAAAATTTTTTATGAAAAACTGGTAAAAGGTGGAGATTTCAAACAAAGGGGATTTTGATATATGTATATTTGTGAAAATAATGTGTGATTTTGGTAGTTTTCGTGATATTATTTCTTTTCAAAATGGCGGTTTGAAAAAAAGACCAAAAACGACGATTTTCGCGTAATTTTTTTCTTTTGTTTAAAAAACTAGGAAGAACGCATAATTCATGGCTAAAAAAAGTTGTACTGTATGTTTGAAATGTTTAGTTTAAGATGTCATAGTTTCAAGATAATTCGATAAGTATATCTTAGGAAATTTCGGTCTCAAACATAACATCTTTGCAAGAAACTTGCCTCAGTAATTTTAGTCTTTTCGAAGAAATTTTCACGAAAAAAAGCATCAAAATCAATAAAAAAGCTTACGAAATACCCAAGTATTCAAAATATGCAATATATATTAAATTATATCTGAAATTAATTTCAGAAAGTAGTGCGCAATATTCAAGCGCGCAACGTTTTAGCTTATCAGAATTACACTCGCTGAACTTATGCTAAGCGAACAAAGCAATTATTTGCTTCATACGAAAACACTACAATAAAAACAACTCGTTGGGATTTAGAAATAAATCAATTCTACGACATTATGAAAAGAGGCTTCCAATGTTTAAACCGTTGAAACAAGCCTTATGGTTCAAAAAACATCTGCCTTTAATTTGCTTCATACCAGCTGCTTAGAAAAACAATAGGTGTGCTTTAAAAAACACGTGAAATTACCAATATATGAAGTTTTAAGTCAAAATTTCCTACCTTAAACTTATCCAATCATCTTGAAACTATGACATCTTATTTTTAACATATCAAATATGCAGTAAAACGTTTTTTAGCCATGAACTATGCGTTCTTCCTAGTTTTTTTAACAAAAGAAAAAAATTACGCGAAAATCGTCGTTTTTGGTCTTTTTTTCAAACCGCCATTTTGAAAAGAAATAATATCACGAAAACTACCAAAATCACACATTATGTTCATAAATATACATAAATCAAAATCCCTTTTGTTTGAAATCTCCACCTATTACCAGTTTTTCATAAAAAATTTTCAAACACAAAACTTCGTAAAAAGTAACAGAACTTATGGGACAACCCAATATATTAAGTCAGATTATTACAAATATTTCCCTTTATATGAATACTTTTTGCAAATATTTCATTTTTATATTATTATTTATTGATTAGAGAACTAGATGATTACTTAGATTATAGATTAATTAGTTTTAATTCAAAAATACCAGATAAATGTAAATAATGATAAGGAATCAAACATTATTTGTCATAATAATTATTAAATTTCATAATTTCCCATTAAATTTCATAAAAAAAATCTTTAAAGAAAAGAATTTAAATATATACTCTACAGAAACCATTCTTCCATTACGAACATTACTGAAAATTTAATGGGGATAGTGATGGTTAGAAACCACGGACATCATTACTGTCATTTCATATGATAACTTCACCATGTGTTGCCTTGACATAAGGGATCGATTTATGTCCTAACCTAAGTAAAGGGTTCTTATCAAGTAGACTGGGACTTGGGAATAAGAATAAATTCTATACGTTAGTGTGTCTTTAGAGTTTGATGATTTAATGGAGTTTTCATATTAAAATTCAGCTTATCCAGTTAGTAATTGGTTTTCAAAATTATTCTCTAATTTGTAAGACATGTCATTCTCAGTTTTAATCATGATTAGTTTGGTTATTTCCTTTAGTTTAAAAAATCATTAACAACTTTTTAAACAACAGAAATCCATTTCATTCCTAAAACAAATTAGAGTTAATGTTAAAGCTAAATACTGTAGTTTTTATTGTTAACTAAATTTTGTATTTAATATTTGTTCGGGAAAAGGTAAATTGAAGGATTTGTGTATTTGATTTTTTACTGTTTTGTGTACATTGTTATTTATTTAAACAAAAAATAATATGAAGTAAAGTCCTAATTAATTTTATTAGGTTTTGAACTGAATGGAATTTTTAGAACCGAGAATTAAGTTATAAATGTCGTTAAGTATAAAAATAAACATTTTCTTACTAAATACAGAAAAATAATTTAAGAGTTAAAAAGTGAATTTATTCTTCATTTATTATAGCAAATGTATTAAGTAATTAATTTAAATTTTTGTGTGTCGCAAAGCTGTGAAACTTGATTTTTGTAAAGATTATTTAAATGTATTGACGAATTTATGCACTTAACTTATTTTATTTTGAAAAAAACAAGCATTCGATTGTATTTTAAAAAATATATATGCTTCACTAAATTACCTTTTTTATTTAAAAAATGTATGATTAAACAAACTGATGCATTTTCTAGAGTAAATAAATCAAATAATAAGTACAAATAAGTTGAACCGATGAAGTAGAGCTTTAAAACACACAAATGCAAAACTTATGTATTAAAGTAATAGATTTTATACAGCTATCCTTGCGCAGTTTCATAATTTGAGAATCGTACTGAAAATCATACTACATACACCGAAAGGATATACTATATTTCCCCCGAGGCAACTAAAAATGCATAGCCCTTACAACAAAACGTTAGAAATAACGCGAAAATATCTTGTGATTCTCACATTCCATGAAGCTTCTAATCCTTTGAGTGTCTGCCAATCACAATTCCTCTAGGATGGACGTAATACATATAAGAATGACATTTTTCATCATAGAAATGGCAGCCGTACTTTCTGGCGTAAAGAAGAATAATACGATGAGTGAGAGAAAGTGAATAATTTTTATATTTTGCAACAAAAGAATGTCTCTTGTTTATTTCGGGTATAAGCAGTTAAGCTATCATCGCAATGATCTAACTGATTTTTTACAACTCTTTTTGTTGTAAAATTATAAATTTTCCCTTCAAATATTTTAAAAAATTGTTACATGCATGCTTCGCTTATGTTTCTAAACAAACATTTTTTTGGTAGTTATAAATGTAATTTTTAAAATATTTACTCCCTTCTCAAATATGCTGATGAGGAAGCTTTTTTCTAGAAAATATGTTTAAATATGGTATGCACATTAGGGAAGCAAATATTAGGCTATTTTGTTACTTGAATAATGCTGAAACATCTTAATTATACACTTTCACTTACACGATATTCCAACTACAATCGTATAAAAATATGAACACAAAAATAATACTCTTAAACTGATTTTTCATGACAATATTTAGCAGTTTTACTTCAGCGTTCGTCAGGTGAATATTATATTACCCATTAGAATTTAAAATAAAACTATCTGACTGACTTGAAATGCTTTTGGCTTACAGAAAGAAACGTTAAAATACTGTCAAGGTTAGCGCAAACTTTTTATACTTCTCAATTTTAATAAATCCTCTTCTTCTTATGCATAGATCTGTAGTGTCTTAAAGCAAAAAATGATATAATTTAAACTTTTCATTACTAATCTATTTCTCAAGTTGCATTGAATTGTAAATGTGTAAAAACCAAGATAACTAATATCAGCTCTAATTATAAAATGCTACATTCCTTTAAAACATAAAACGCGTTTATATTCCCTGAAATTAAAGGTAAAAAAATTTAGTTAAAAGAGATAGCATTTCCTATTTCAATGCAAGATTTCAAAAGAAAAATCTATGATAGTACATAGTTTGCAAATTACCCAACAAATGCTTTTAAACAACAAAAAAAGTTACTTTGAGAATTTGATGACAAATAGCTTGAAAGAATGTCTTCCTATCCTTTTCAAGATTTTATTTCATTAGACTTTGTTTTATTTTCACGACACATATAACTAGTCGATCTAGAGGGAAAAAACAAAGGGTTCAACATCTAGTCAAAATGTATTACTAACAGCTTTGTTTTCTGATATTTACTCCCTAATATTTTTTCCTAGAAGAATCTCGTTTATTTTTTGCAGTAGAATCTAAAGAAATTGAAATTGTATTTGAGTATTGTGTTAAGGTACTTTTAATGAAATGAAAAGGAAATGGGAGTAAATATATTAAACCGTTACCAGTCAGCAATTCTTGAAATTCCTTTGAAAATAATTTCATAGGAGATAAAAAAAACCCAAATATTTCTTATATGTTTCACACCTAGTATAGTGTTTTTACTTGGTTTTCTTAATTTTTAGATATTGACTTACAACATATTGTTTTTCATGAATATTTGTCTTTGATTCGCTGGGAATCATTCCTCTATACAAGTTACCAGAATATCCTCTAGTTTACATATAAACATTACTTGTACAATAGGTATCCATGAATAAGAGGGTACATAATTTATTTAAAAAGTCCCCACTAAATAATAATATCCCCCCAATATCCCACTAAAGAAATAATGCGTAAAATATTCTCATATCTTGGCCCAAAGTTTTACAACAACTTACCCCCAAGTATTCAAAACAGTATAACAAGTAATATATTTAAAAAACGTTTAAAATTTTACCTATTAACAATAATAAATATTGAGCAATTCTTTTAAAACTGACTGAATCTAATTATAAACTCCCCGACACCAAACCGTTTTGCCACTTAGTACATCTCTTCCATCTCTATGTATTGTTAATTTATTACTACTTTTTTTGTATATCACAGTAGTTTTTTATTGTATACTTACTAGTGTTTATTTTTATTGTATATTCACTTCAAGTATAATTTTATTGTAATTAATTTTCATTGCACTTTGTTTCATGTATGTAATATACCTGTATAGGATCTTTTCCTCCAGGTTATAAGTTTCCTTTTTCTCATTTTGTTCATGTATACATTGTCAATAAATTATTATTATTATTAAGTACTGTGTGTTTTATGTATTATAATACACATTCCATTCTACATTAAAAACTACAAAATAAAGGTAAATACTAATCACAAGGATTTGTTTGTTGCTTCTCTCACAGAACATTTATAACATTTAAAAATTACTGAAGCTTGACATGAACGATATTGTGGTTATATTTTAACTGTGCAAAATAATTTTTTAATTGTTCAACCACACTTAAACAGATTTCAATTAAACTTTTTATTATATAACATTATTCCGTGCTATTTAAATGACCTAGTAAGAAATAGAAGTGCATATACTGTACAGTGAATTGAATTTTTTTCATTTTCGATCTTTTTTTCGTGGGATATAAAGCAAATGACAAAAATATGTGAAAATAAACCACTAAACTGTATTGTAATGTATTGTTAATGTTGTAGATTAACAAACACAGTTAAAGCTAAAACATATATCGGAGCCTAAAAATAACAAGCATTTTGTTAAGATTTACCTAAATATCTGAAAAGGTCTTCTTGTTGGTTTAGAAGAAGAAGAAATTTATTCGTGTTAGGCCGAAGCCCATTTACGAAGATAGCAATACATGACACATACAGTACATACATACATTATAAACAGAACTAAAACAACACTCTTAAATTAATGAGAATCACAGTGATATATAAGTAGTATTAATCAAAACACAATAACAACAAACAACAATAAATAAAAATTAATTAAGGTACGTGCCTACGTTGGAGAATTTTTTTTCGAAAACATGAAAATATAGGGGAGAGTGTTGTACCTATGGACAAAAATCACGTTTGGATTTTTCTAAGAGAGGTAAAATCACATTTTGACCATTTGAAGTGCCCAACCTATAGTCCTAACCTTTGTTAGTAGAGATATATTTTTTATTAGTCACAATCTCTTGAAAATTGGATTTTTAATCATTTATAATAACTTGGAAAAATTTGTGTCCAAAGGTACAGCAACCTGTTGTACCTATGGACAGACCCAGTTGTACCTGTGGACCCCCCTAAAAAGGGAAGTTTTAGTTGAAAAAAGCTAAGAATGAACATTTTTATTGATGAATTACCCTTTAGTAACCTATTTCAAGCCTTTTTAAAATTAAAAATAGATTTTTTAAAGTAATGTAGTTTTAGATCGTAAATGATCATTAAAACGAAGTTGAATGATAAAAGTCTTGATTTTTTACCAAAAACACAAAAATCACATGGTATTTTCATATCAGAATTTAAGGTAATAGTTTCATCAATCATGCTGATTGATCTGACAACTTCACTGATCCAAAAAAAAACAATTTGATCTACACTTAGTTGTGAAACCATTTGGTGGTAATAACAATCATAATTTGGTGGTAAATCTTCTTCAGTGGAAATTTTAAGTTTTTTTAATCATCATACTTAAATGCGATAGGGTGCCTTGGGTTTTACACCATATTTTACATTAAATTCCAATTAGAATCATAAATTTAAAAAAGTAGTTTATATCACAAAATATTTGATTTTTCATCTAAAATTCACTTGAAAATAATTGCTGACAAATAGATTACCATTTAGAATTAATTTAACATTTATTAAAATGTTTTCAGTTAAATGAAACCTGATTCTGAAACGCCGATTAGCTACAGACACCCACACAAGAACGTGTCCGTAGGCACAACACTAGGGTGTCTCAAAAAAAACCTTTTTTCGATAAACCTCGCTCCCCAGGGCTTTTCCCATTCCTTTTGGTCCCAAAAGATAGTGTGTGAAGTTTCAACCCCCTAAGTTAACTCTAGGGGTTGCCTGTAGAGCCCCAAAGTTTGAAAAAAGTGGAAAAAATGACTAAATTTCAGAATTATCAAAAAATTTATTTTATGAGTGAAACTGGATAAAAATGGTTCAATTGTGTTACTTAGGACTTATTTAGATGGGTTATATTTATTTATGTGTGATAATAGTACCCTATAGCCCCTGCTATTTAGGATTAAAACGTACTACTTAGGGACGTTGCGCTCACCAAAGCTTATAATGCACTACCGGTGGACGAATTGAATTGAATCCGAATTTATTTGAAGGAACTCCCTCAAATGATGCCATTTAGTGCTAAATTGATATTATAAACTGTAAAAGCCAGTGAAATAACAATAATGATGCCCTCCACTGAGCTTATAATGTAAAAAGTGATTTTCTTCAAAATTGCTCATTTCCAGCTGATCAAACCCAAAATTTGTACTAAAAAAGGGGGTTGTTGTACTTTTTTAGATACCAAACTTTGAAACCTTTATAGGGGCTTCATTTTTTATAAGTAGAAGTTAATTTTAAACCCTTCACATCGAAAATAATACGGATATCTCCAATACCAGAAGTTAAAATCGATTTTCTTTTTTTAAATGAGGAAAATAGTTTAATACGTGTGAATCTTGGTTGAAATGTTAAGAAAGAAGTTTTATAATAAAACTTACCACCACTAATACGTTAAAAGGGAGTAATTTTCCTAACTTAAAAAAATAAAACCGATTTTTACTTCTGGTATAGGAAATATCCATGTCATTTCCGATCTGTGCTGTTAAAACTTAGTTCTACTTATTAAAAATGAAACCCCTATAAAGGTTTCAAAGTTTGGTATCTAAAAAAGTACAACAACCCCCTTTTTTAGTACAAATTTTGGGTTTGATCAGCTGGAAACGAGCAATTTTGAAGAAAATAACTTTTTACATTATAAGCTCAGTGGAGGGCATCATTATTGTTATTTCACTGGCTTTTACAGTTTATAATATCAATTTAGCACTAAATGGCATCATTTGAGGGAGTTCCTTCAAATAAATTCGGATTCAATTCAATTCGTCCACCGGTAGTGCATTATAAGCTTTGGTGAGCGCAACGTCCCTAAGTAGTACGTTTTAATCCTAAATAGCAGGGGCTATAGGGTACAATTATCACACATAAATAAATATAACCCATCTAAATAAGTCCTAAGTAACACAATTGAACCATTTTTATCCAATTTCACTCATAAAATAAATTTTTTGATAATTCTGAAATTTAGTCATTTTTTCCACTTTTTTCAAACTTTGGGGCTCTACAGGCAACCCCTAGAGTTAACTTAGGGGGCTGAAACTTCACATACTATCTTTTGGGATCAAAAGGAAAGGGAAAAGCCCTGGGGAGCGAGGTTTTTCGAAAAAAAGTTTTTTTTGAGACACCCTAGCACAACACTTATGGTGTCCGAGGGTACAGCATCAGGTGTTTTTGCATTCAAAGTTCTATAAAAGGTAAAAGAATTGAGATCTGACGATTTCTAATATCAAAACTAAAAAGTCAAAATCTCGGGGATTCCCCCCATATATCCCATTTTATCATATCATAATCATAGAGGAAGAAAATAATTAATGTAGTGTTGCACTAAAAAAAACTTTGAGCACCTTAAAACAGTATTTTTATTATAGAAAATTTAAATAATATTTTAAACAGCTGATTTCACGTTAGCAACTAGATAGCATCTGTTTACATTCAAAATCGACCACAAATTCAAATTTACATATTTTCCCGAATTTTAAAATGAGGTGGCTGAAGGTACAACCGTCCGTAGGTACAACACTCTCCCCTACTGATATTTTTACATGTTTGTGTGTATTCATGTTAGAAACCAATTAATTGAGCTTTTTTAAACCAAAAAATTTTTTTTATTAAATTAATTAAAAAAATCAATAAAAATTAAGCAATACGGCAAACAATATAATCAAAAATCTAATTAAGTTTGAGTAATTTTCTAACTTGTAATGAAATTTAAATTCAATTACCTAGAGAATGATCTAAAAGTTTTAACGTTAAGTTCATTTCCTTAGGAATTATACATTTTTTTAGACTTCATATTTTTTCCACATTTTTTTTCTATTTTTACACATGGACGGGCCTCTAGACTAACTTAAAATCATTTAAATGTAATGTTTTTAGGTCATTTTCTAGAATACACTACCAAAAATATTCATACCAAATTTCATAACAAACAAGCAATAGATTTTGAGAAATCATGTTTACCGTAACTAAATTTATTAAAAAACTATTCTGAGAAAAACGAATTTGAAGTGACATTTTGCATAAAACCAGCATGTGAATTTCGTTCTTTAACTAGCTATAACTTTTTTCTAGTGGCTATAGAATCAATCAAAAGTAAGATGGATTTAGAAAGCTAAAATCTGCACTAACTTATAAAATCAAAAACAAAAATTACTAGTTTTGGTCGAAATTGGCGTTTTCAACGTAGGCACGTACCTTAAACTGAATCTTCTAAAGAAAGGATCTCCAACAGGAACCGGTTCAATCTTCGGGCGGATTTGATGAAATATGCTATTAGGTGAGTTTTGCCATGTTTGTAGGAGAGAAAGTTAGAAAAGTGATTTCGGTATCTAGTTATCGAGGAGAGGTATTTTGCACGATAAGGATCGTATACTTTGCATACAAAAAACACATGCTCCCAAGACTCTAATTTATTTGCATTACAGAATTTACAAATTTGGTCGGGATGTATTTTAAATAATTTCCCTTCAAAGAATAAGGAATCTTGGCTTAATCTGAATTAAAATAAAATTTTCTTCACTGTTATATCTAAAGTAGAAACCATACGGTCTTCGATAAAAGGATTATGCTTGATATTTTTATATTGGGGATTATGAGTACTGTTTCTTAAACTAATTAGATCAAGCTTTGTGTGCTGGTTTATGTAACTTTCAATAATTTTGAGTAAAAATTTTTCAGCAATATCAGAGTCCTGGGATAACCAGATAAAGGAGAAACCTGAATTATCGATTAAAGATTTAATTCCCAAGGACCAATTAAATTTTACTGAATCTGACTGGTTGTAAAAATGTTGAAAATAAGCCATTTCCTTGTTGGTTTAGGTGGATATGAAGAAAAATTCATCAATATTATTAAAATAATTAAGTCATGTTTATTCATTCAAAACCAACTTAACACTATAAATTTTAAAGTATATAATAATTAATTGTAAAACTTGTTTTTAAACATGGGAAAAGCTTAAAAAACCCTTGTTAAAAAATTTCTCACTCCCCCCTGAAAAAAATTCCAGTCTTAAGAAATAAAAAAAATGTGTAATCTGGGCCTGGAAACATTTTGATTTACAAAGAGGGTCTCCCTAGCCTGTCGATTTTAATGTAAAAGGGGTTTTAAAGGCTAAGATGGAAGATGCCATTTTTACAGGAGAAATACAAATGTTCATTGAATGGTCTCCGGGTCTCTGATGTTTTTTTATTTTAGTTTATATAAAGGAATGAAAAGGAACGAGAGACAAACTTAACAGCAATTAAAAAGGGATGCTAAACTATATTTGGCCAGTTGCACTAAAGACGTTAAATATCGTAAAAAAACGGTTCAATACTGCACTCAATGAATGATATAAGGAATCGTATTTCCAATGCGAAGATAAATGTTAGTATAAATGAAGTTCATATACATCAGAGGTTCCCAAACTTTTTTGGCCCGTGGACCCCCTGACAACATTTTTCGTACCCCGTGGACCCCCTGTTATAGGGACCATTCAAAAAGTAGCTAAAAATCTTATGTTTATGATATATATTTCTAAACCACACATAAATTTTGTAATTTTTTCAAGTGTTGATAAAAAGTTGTTTCAAGTTTTTCAAATGCCATTGATATGGTTACACAACATTTTTAATGAAACTATAAAATAAAACATTTAAAAATATGAAACAAAAAACAACTTTTAATATCATTACATTTCAAGGCACAAAAACTTTTAGCTTTAATAAAAGTTTTGGTCGCAAACTTGTCAAAGTTAATGCCTTATGAGTGAGTAATTCATTCAACCAAATCATAAAATTTCAGAAATAATTAAAATTAATATATGGCATGTTAACAAACAATATTTAATTAAGTTAAACTATGAAAAGTATCAAGTTATACGTTATGGAAATTTAACTTTAATTTATGAAATTGAAAAGAAAATGTTTTTGTCAATAAAGAAATGTGTTACTTTTTATACATACATTAAGAATTAAATCTTTTACATATGATTGAAAAGCATTTATAAATTTTGAAAACAATTTCATGAGTTTTCCATAGCAGAAAGAAATACTGATAGTTAGGTTTCACCAAAAGGAGAACTAAAATGAAAATATTCCATTGTAAAAAGCGATTATAACATTAAAATATAAACAAATTGATATTTAAATTTTAAAAATTGAATAACTTAGGATTAGCTGGGTTCAAATCTTGAAAACACGCCTTTATAATTGACGTTTAAAAAGTTAAAATTGAGAAAATGACCACCAATGGCTAAGGCTAAATGTAACAGAAGTCAAATGGTAGTGTTAGCTTGAATGTTTTAATTTTTTATTAATATAATGTTTATTTTTTGACAATTTATCGTAGAACTTTCCGCTAGCGCCCGGTTAATCATAATTTATAAAAAATCATTTCAAAGGTTTTTAAAATGTGAAAATGTATTGCCTAAGCACCCTTTGTTCATCAAAACCCTCCTTATAAAAGGTTATTGCTAGAAACCAGTAATAAAATCCACATTATAATTTTAGCTCATTAAATATTTATTTCTAAAAATATAAGGGGAGTAGGAATTATGTGAAGATACTATAAAATATACAGAGAGGGAAAACTGGAATATTCCAACATACTTAATGGGGAAGGGATGAACCTGGCCCATTGACATCAGGTTTTTAACATTAAGTTTCAACGACTGAGGTTTAACCTCAAATCACCCTGTTCGGGGGCTCTTAATGCGATAAGAGGGAAAAGATTCCATAGCCCCTGCTTGTGTTGCGAGGACTCTGTGATAACCAACTTTTCATATTTCTGAAATTTGATTATGTAAAAGACCTAATTTTTTTAACTTATCAAAATTTTTCATATTAATGAATTTTTTCCCGTGGACCCCCTAGAAGTTGCTGTGGACCCCCAATTTTCCTTTTCATGCCTGTGGACCACCTGGAAGTTGTTGTGGACCCCTGGGGGTCCATATGGACCACTTTGGGAACCGCTGATATACATCATTTAGAGTAAGATTTAAAATATAAACAAAAAAAATGTTGGTGATGAAAATTTTTTTTAAAGATCGCATTCTATAACGAATTAAATAATTAATCTCTTATTTTGAACCAGTTTGGAGTCGAAGGTAAAATTTAATCGGGTACTTGCATTATATATTGATCAATTATAAATAAATGGGACTTACATTTTGTTTCAGTTAGAATGTCTCCTGATTTCGTTCTTGTTTTGCCCTTAACACAAAATTCTGATGTCCAGTCCCTCTGCTTTTTCTTCTTAGCTTTACGATTAAATAATACCGATGCCACATCAGCTGTATTTTCAATCCGTATAAATATCTAAGATCTAAGTCATGTGTATATCTATCCAAGTGCCCACTTATAAAGCCTTACACCGACACTTTCCCTTCATGGCTCATCTGAGATCTCGAAACGTGACCATACGCGGGATAACTCCACACTGCTGACTCCACATAAAAACCGGCAGAGACAAATCCTGTAAAATATTTATCCTAAGAAAGCGAAAGGAACCATTTATGGGTGACCACAGGAGTCCACAAAAAGTTACGGGCGGAAATAAAATCCAAGTCGATGACTTCGGTTGATCTTTCCTTCTTTCCTCTACAAATGTAAGGGTTGAGACGGTGGAAAGAAAAACCGAGCTAGCAGCGGAATAGCAAGTAGAAGATGGATTGCTTTGTTACTCGTTTGTCTTTTGCTAGCGATGGAGCGTACCGAGGCCTCGCTGTGTATCATAAATAACAATAAAATTCAGATTCCCTTTTGGTTGCTCTTTCGTTGCAGAGGTTACCGCTACCTGAATGCTGGAATCTCCACTTTGGTGATTTTTCCTGAGAGGGGAACATCCCATCTGGAATGTTGTTGCGGAGCTCAAATTGGGGGATAGATCCTTGATGGGGGTGAAAGGGGCGAGGGAAAGTGGAGCCTGCATGTTTTCAGTGTTCGGGAGTTTATCTTGTGTATTGGGGTATAAATTGCGTGTCAAAAAACTCTGCACTGGAGGAATTATATGCATAAATTGGATGGCGGTTGAGTTTTGAACGAAACAGAAATCATTCCTTTTTAAACTTGCGTTTCATTTTACTCGTATTGCTTGCCTTGTATCTTTTTTGGTGTTATGGGTTTACATCGGGATTCAAGTAAATGAATTTTTTTATATTCTACTATTGACATATTGAAATTATTTTGAAATATTTCTCCTTTTTGGTGCCCAAAACAGCATGGCGGTATTTAGAGGGAATTTTGACGAAACTGGATGAGGATGATGAAAAACCCTTGAACCGAATCACATTGTATGATAAAATACAAAAACAAGATATCGGGAAAATATTAAAAAATTTGAGTATTTTAAATGGGAAAATGTTAGAGTTTGTAATGAACAACATACGAAATTCTAGCTTTTATATATTAACTATTTTTCTTTTCTTGAAATAATTAAGTTATTGAAGTGCAATCCAGTGTTCTAATAAAAATAAAAGTAATATTCTAATTTTCTTTTTTCATATTTAAGCTGTACGAATAAATATAAATAAAGCTTAACCCTATAAAACCTCACAAAAAAACATTTTAACTAAATAATTTGAACTCTATTATTTAAAAAACATTGGCTTTTATGTTAAATCGTTAAAACAAATATTATTTAGATTTTAAAAAGCAATTTGATTTTTAAAATTAAAACATGTCACTTTAATGCTATATTTTTGCTAAATATTGTCACTTATAAAAAGTCATCAAGTAAGTTTTCTTTAATACGTGGAAGTCATTTTCGTAAACTCATTGAAAAATAAAGCCCAATACTGTAATTAAATGTAAGCTATTAAAAGGAATGGTCATAAACTTTTTTGCGTTAGCTTATGAATGAATGCAAATTAAAATTTGAAGCAGGTGCTATTTTTGTGTAAGATGAAATAATTACTTTACCGAATCTATAAATTGCCCTAAAGATAAATAAAAAAAATATTTTTTACTTAATTTTAACCATATTTTTAAATGAATTGAAGAAAAAAAATGAAATGTGCTTTATTTATAAAATTCAAATATAGAACAACGTTTATGAGTGTCAACAAAAATAACAAATAATATATTAGTTCATATACATACAGGGTGTCCCATAAATAATGGGTCACACTTCTAGGGTGGATAGTAGACACCTAGACGAGTCAGAATCCCATAGGGTTTGGGGGTCCCAGACCAAATCCCAAGGAGTTAAAAATGGAGCGACACCCTAAAACAATTATTGAAAAATTCAATTTGTAGAAGAACAACTATTGGTAAAAATTTAATCATGGTCTCAAATTTTGTGGTTTAATATGATTTTTAAAATTATGCTGAAAGTTTTCACTTTAAAATTTTTTTCTACGAAAAAAAGTCAAAAAACCACAAAAAAATGTGAAAAATATGCCAAAACTTTATTTTGTATTTGGAAATCCTTTCTTTTGATTTGATTATCTGAAAGATCATATTTTAAAACCCTTAAGTCCAAAGTTTCACGTAAATACCATCAATATTAAACGCTTGAGATCCTGTTAAAGTTTGTTTTTTGAGTGCGAAAACAGCTCCAGAAAACGAACGTTCAGGGAGAATCTACGAGTTACGGATAGATAATCGCTAACTTTCTTTTCTCTCCCAGTTTGGCGAAACATACCAAGCTCCTACAGATCGCCAAGACAGCTTGGGCGATTTGTTGTTGGCGAAAGTTGGCGAGGAATCTCGTATCGCAAATAATGGCGAGAAATTTAGCTAGCATCAATCCGTAATTCATAGATTTTCCCTCAACGTTTCTTTTCTGGATCTGTTTTCGCAAGCAAAATTCAAACTTTAATTAGATCTCAAGCGTTTAATATTGATGTTATTTACGTGAAACTTTGGACTTAAGGGTTTTCAACTATGATCTTTCAGATTATCAAATCAAAATAAAGGATTTCTAAATACAAAATAAAGTTTTGGCAGATTTTTCACATATTTTTGTGGTTTTTGACTTTATTTCGTAGTAAAAAAATTTTTAAAATAAAAACTTTTACAATGATTTTAAAGATCATGTTAAACCACAAAATTTGAGACCATGATTAAGTTTTTACCAATAGTAGTTCTTCTACAGATTGAATTTTTCAATAATTGTTTTGTGATGTCGCTCCATTTTTAACTCCCTGGGATTTGGTCTGGGACCCCCGATTCCTATGTGATTCTGACTCGTCTAGGTGTCTACTATCCCCTCTAGAAGTGTGGCCCACTATTTATGGTACGCCCTGTATAAAAATTTGCAATCTTAGTATGAATGGACAGACTCTAAAATTTGGTGGAGCTATTTCATGAAGTTTATTTAATCAGATAAGTTTTTTTTATTAAGGAGTATATAATCTTTCTGAGTTCTGTAAGTACCAACTTGAAATAAACTTCTTTTAAGGTTTTTCATTCTAAAATATGTTTGACAACCTTTGGAGCACAATAGCAAATTAGTTTTATATATTACAGCAAAATAGTTTTAGGTTGATCTTTTTGTGAAGTTTTTTACACCCTAAAAGGAACACATCTTTGACAATTTTTTCTTTGAAATTCAAGGAGTTAAAAATTAAGGAGTATAATCTTTCTGAGTTCTGTAAGCACCAACTTGAAATAAACTTCTTTTAAGGTTTTTCATTCTAAAATATGTTTGACAACCTTTGTTACAGCAAAATAGTTTTAGGTTGATCTTTTTGTGAAGTTTTTTACACCCTAAAAGGAACACATCTTTGAAAATTTTTTCTTTGAAATTCAAGAAAATATTCCGGATCATAGTGATTCTCTCTCTCAACGTTTTTTCATTCAGTCAAAAAAATAACACTGTGTTCAGACCTTCAAAATTTTTTCCTTGATAAAATTAGTAATTTCTTATATATTTCGGGTCGCTGAATACGAAAATCACCATTAAAATTTTCAATTGACTCAGGATATTCGGGGAACAGCCCCTCCCCCTTTTTACGTTTTTCGACGACTTTATAAATTTAAACTCGTTTTTCAGTGACAAAAAGCATTGCTTGGTCTTCAATTGCCCCCTAGGGTACAAGAAATGTTTAAATTAATAAAATATGATAAAGTTATAACAAATGAATAGGTTTAAGGGGTAATTACCCCCCTAAAAATACAAAAAAATAGCTAAAAAATATAGAGGTTTCTATACGCTAATTTTCCTCTTATTTTTTACGCAATTCCCATTTGAAGGGTCCTAACCCTTCCCCAAGGACCCAAATTTAATGACAATATGCAGCAATAATTTTACTAAAAGCGGCTGAGGTGTTCGCCTCCCAGAAGCCCCCGCGAAAGAATTCGGAAGACTCCCAGAATCGCGAAGGCGCTCGCGAGCTCAGGAATTAATATTGATGATTTTGAAAATATTACAAATGACGTTTTTCTTATATTTTGGGTCTATCCTAAGTAGAAACTCTTCAGTTCTTTAAAAACTGACCGGTTTTAGGGAGTGAGGATTCCATGTTTCAAGATGTTAATAGATGCATGGCTGTGGATAACAATTAGGGGACATCCCCTTAAAAACTGAGGGTGATGGAGGAAAATGGGTGTCATATTTGAATTCAGCAGATCATTTTACACAAAAATCAGCTAAAATTCAGTTTGTGGCTTCAAATTTTTTTTTGTACAGCACTGTTTAACTCTAAGTGCCGCATTGAACCCTTCCGTGGGGGCTTTGGGGGCGCTCTCACCTCAACCGCTTTTAGTAGAAATCCTTGCTGCATAATGCCATCAAATTTGGGTCCTTGGGGAAGGGTTAGGACCCTTCAAACTTTAATTGCGTAAAAAATAAGGGGAAAAAATAACGTGTAAAAACCTCTATAATTTTTAGCTATTTTTTTGCATTTTAGGGGGGTAATTACCCCTTAAACCTATCCATTTGTCATAAATTTATCATATTTTAATAATTTAAACCTTTCTTGTGCCCTGGGGGTCAATTTGAAGACTAAAGCAATGCTTTTTGACCCTGAAAATCGAGTTTAAAGTTGTAAAGTCGTCGAAACACGTAAAAAGGGGGAGGGGCTGTTCCCCAAAAATCCTGAGTCAATTGAGAATTTTAATGGTGATTTTCATATTCAGCGACCCAAAATCTATAAGAAATGACTATTTTCATCAAGGAAATTTTTTCATTGTTGAACAGTGTAACCCAAACTCAGTAAATAAGCAAAACGCCATCGAGGTATTTAGAGTTAAGCATATTTTATTTTTAAACCAAGGTTTTTACAGTATTAACTTAGGTAAAAACGAAACAAAAAAAAAGGAAATAAATCACAAATCAAACAGCAGGGAAAGAAAAGGTCGAGGACACTGCTCCACAACATATTAGTTTTGCGTTCCACCATAGATCAAAACCTTGTTTGACATTATTTCAATTTGGAAAAGAACAAAGGCCATTTAAATATTGACCTTCCAGAAAAGGTAATTCAGGTTAGAGACCGTATGTTTGCGAGAGGTAATTTGTTTACTTATTCCCCTCCCTGATATATACGCTGAATATTCTGAAAGCATTTTATAAAGGGGGATTGCATTGCTTTCTGTTTGGTTTTAGGACTTAACTTTTTGGAGACAGTTGTCATTAAATTCGAAAATATTGAGGGAGAAGTATAGAAGGCATGATAATGCAAAAACGAGGATGTGTGCTTTTTTGGTCCTGTCATAAAAGTTTCAAATGTATTTATATGTTTTGCGTACGTAATGGGATTTAAAATTGAAACGACGGATGTGGTATTTTTAATAAAATAATAGCAAAATGTATAGGAATGTCGTTTTTTGTTTAAATTCTATTTCAGTTCTTTTTCGATGTTGGTATCTTAGCATTTTAGATATAAATGCATTTTTTCATGAACGCAGTATTTCTGATACTACCTGTATTTATATAGGGTGCTGTTGGAACTTTTGAAACCTGGATTTTGTGAATCCCTGAATTTAAAGACTATTATTTCCTAGTGAACTAAATTTAAGTAGGGGAGGGTGGGGACGATTGTAACACGGGGCAGTTGTAACACTTTGATTTCCTCAAAAAGAGAGGCTGCCTGGGCGAAAAGGAGATGAAAGTGCGTACAAGGCAGGTGAATTAAAGAATATCAGAGATTTCTAAGGATGACATTTGAGTTGTGGCTGTGTAATTGAGAAAAGAGTGTTTTTCAAGCATCGAAGTAAAATTCTACTTTTGAGTAACTCTCCTTCTCCTGCACTGCAGGTATGAAGCACAACAACACTGATATTATGTATAGTATGTAATGTAGTACATTGTACATGTATCCTAATTTTATTCTGCTTAGTTTCAAGATGATAGTGTTGTTAGTTTCGTGGAAAACTAGGGTTCAATTAAAAATGGTGACGTGGGGTCGATTGTAACACTTCATCTCGGGACGATTGTAACATGCCACAGGACCATTTTTAGTGCAAAAAATAGTCCCACGTTCGTTGTACTATGGAGGAATTCATATATAAATACCCTAATTGTCTTTCTGAATATTTTTTTTCACTATTATCTACTCATATTCATTCATTATAATTTATATTGCATAATAATATTATTTTTATTATTCATTATTGCCATTCTGTCTTTGTATTTAATTATACTCATTGCCATAAAAAATAGCGCACCAAGAAGAAAAAGTGATATCAAAGCCAAATTTATTTCTATGATTACACATAGTATGAAGGTTAGTTGATAAAAAATTCAGCTTTCCTCGGTGTTAGGGGGCCGAGAAAATCGGTAAAAAGTGTTGACTCCATAGGTGTCCATAACCGCCGCCACAGGCCATGATATTGCGGGAGAGAGGATCTAAATGGACTTTTGGGGATTGGAGGACCATGCTGCCTCCCCACGTAGTCAAATTTCCTCTCGTGCACCCGCGGACGTTGCATACCAGACGTTGCATGCTATTCCTCAAGACCAGACTTGCTTTGTGAGCATTGGTTGTAGAGAACGGGAAGACTGTGGTAAAAATGCAACATAGGGGGGTAAAAAGAAAGCTTGGACATTGCGTGCAACATGTGTTTGTGTATTTTTCTCTTGAAACTTGTCCGAAGGCCAGGCCTGAAGGTAAGGACGGACAACCAGCTGCAAAACATCAACCGTTCAGCTCTGGTTGGTCAATGTATTGGTAAATCATACTGAGGAGATGCGGCAGTGGAATGGATGTCATTTGCAGTACTGTGGATTGTGCGTTTGGTCCGCATAGCTTCGTACATCTTGTTCTATAAACATGGTACTGACCATGGGCCTTTCTGTTTCCAATAGTGCACCAAATAAGGAAATGATAATCTCAATTTCACGAAATTGTGTTTAGGAGAGAATCCTGCTTAGTTCTGAAGCACCACGATGGTTGGGTATGAGTTCGAAGACTACATGGAGAGAGCGCGCTCAGCTGTGGATTTTCTAATCCTCACACGGAGTGGTAACTCAAGGTAACGGAGTGGTGGTGCATTGGATTCCATTTCTGCAACTCCTGAGTAAGATTTACCAGTACATTTACCAACCAGACGTGCACCATTGAGATTTTGTAGCTGTTGTTCGCCCTTACTTTCAAGCTTGGCCTGTGGACAAGTTTAAAGAGAAAAATACACATGTTGCACGCTATGTCCAAGCTTTCTTCTTACCCCCCTTTGCTGCATTTTTACCACAGTTTTCCCGTTCTCTAGAACCACTGCTCAAAAACAAGTCCGGTTTTGAGGAAAAGCATACAACGTCCGGTATGCAACGTCCGCTGGTGCACCAGATGAAATTTGACTGCGTGGGGAGACAACATGGTCCTCCAATCCCCAAAAGCCTATTTTGAGTCCCTCTCACCCAATATCATGACCTGTGGCGGCGTATATGGACACCTATGGAGTCAACACTTTTTACTGATTTTCTCGGCCCCCTAACATCGAAGAAGGTGGAATTTTTTATCAATTAACCTTCATACTATGGGTAATCATAGAAATAAATTTGGCTTTGATATCACTTTTTCTTCTTGGTGCGCTATTTTTTATGGCAATGAGTGTATTATTTAAAAAGAAGAGATATCTATATCTATAAAATCCAAATACCATTCATTCATTCATTCATTCATTCATTCATTCACTGACACACACTCATCACGAAATCTCCAAAACTGCCGGACCGATTGGCTTGAAATTTGACAGAGACCTTCCTTTCAGCCATTAGACGCGCACTAAGAAACGATTTTAAAATCGAACGACTCCTTCCCTGCTTTTCGGCGCTTTTTCGACTCCGTTTTACCCATTGAAATAGCATTGTGCATTGTTGAAATGCATAAATTGCAGTGTTTACTTCTCTATCTTAAGGCGACGTCTTGCCTCACTTGAATGAATATAACTGATTAACATTTATGCATATTTTATTATTTACAACAAAATTTATGAAGAAAAACAGTGTGAATATCTGTATTTAAATATTATAACAGTTATCAGAAAACCGAAGTAAATTAAAATAATTAATTTACTTTCTTTAATATTTTAATCTCTCAAAAAAATATATTTAAATAGCAAGAATTTATAAGTTTCCAAGGAAACAGAGCTAAAATTTCATTGCTTCATAGCGAAATTGGTTTACTAGACTATAATCACTAGATTTTTATTATAACTAGCAATCTGTTTTTACTCTTTCATAGAAGCTTTTAAAGAAGTTGGTTTTATTAAAAAGAAGACAAGCTTACTTGATAACTTTTTATCGAGGGATTTTTGAAATTTATTTTATTTTTGAAATTTATTTTTTGCGGAATTTTAAAAGGATAGCGGGAATACTTTAAGAAAATTCTGTTTAAGATTTTAAACACTGGATTTCAAATGACAGAGATGATTTCAAGTAGATTGTTTTTATCACATAGGAAGGATGAATGTTTAATAGACAAAAAATCGAGATGGAGTGAGACATCACAGTTGGAACTGGGATGAGAAAAAGGCACCGGGAATACTGGGATGAAAATTATCGGGAACACCGGGTTATGAAAATTATCGGGAAAACCGGGACATTAAAATTATCGGGAACGCCGGGTTATGAAAAGGTACCGGGAAAACCGGGATATGAAAAGGTAGCGGGAACATCCGGATATGAAAAGGTACACTTTAAGAGGTACATTTTAAACACTAGATTTAAAAAAAGAGATGATTTCAATATGATTTTTTTAATCACATGGTAAGGATAAATATTTGATGGAATGAGATGTCACAGTTGGAACTGGGATGGGGAAAAGGAACCGGGAATACCGGGATGAAAATTATTGGAAACACCTGGATATGAAAATTATCGGGAACCGTGGGTATGTAAAGGTACCGGGAAACCTGGGACATGAAAAGGTACCGGGAACACCGGGATACGAAAAGGTACCGGGAAAACCGGGATATGAAAAGGTAGCGGGAACATCCGGATATGAAAAGGTACCGGGAACACCGAGATATGAAAAGGTACCGGGAACACCCGGATATGAAAAGTTTCCGGGAAAACCGGGTTATGAAAACTATCGGGAACATGAAAATCGGAAATGAAACTATCGGGAACTATCGGGAATATGAAAAAGCACTGGGGACACCGGGGTTATTGGTGATTCGAAAAATCGGACATATAACTTGGGAGAACTTTAAAAAAGGAATTAATACACTCCACCCGTGCAAGGCCGGGCAAATCAGCTAGTATTGTTAATAAATCTGTATGATCTTCTATCGATTTTTATGAATTTGTGTTAAATTTGTAGTGTGTTACAATTGACCCTTAAGGTGGGGTCGATTGTAACGATTTTCGATGTTTTGTTTACTATTCTGTAATGCATGTCCACCGGACAGCTTTCATTACAAGATTGTAATTGGGATGTATCAACCTATTTTCATACTAATTTTCATAACTCTGACATAAAAAATGGCTTAGTTTGAGATCAAAGAAAAATTTTTGTTACAATCGTCCCCACCCTCCCCTAATGAAAAGTTAGTGTAGTTACTGTCTTTCTAAAGTTAGCGAAAATTATATTTAGATATTAATGCATGTTGTAGGTTTAATTCAGTTTTTTAGACAGTAATAATGGTAGGATATGTTATATAAAAGTTTTGAACACTGGACTTGAAGCTAATTTTTAGTTTTTTTATACCAATACAACACCGTTCTCTCATTATACCGAAGGAAGTGAATTCGCAATATATCCTTCCTAAAACAGCTTCAGTTTCAAATAAATGAATATAAAAGAATTCAAAACTTTTGCTTTTGAATGAAGACTTTATAGGAAATTTATTTTACTGTAAAGAGAAAAAAATGTGTCGCAATTTGAAGAAATGTAAAAATATAATTTATGTTACACATGCTTTAAAAAATGCTAAAAATACTGAGTAGTTTCTTATTAGAGGAAAAAAATAAGTTTAATTTATTTGTGTGGAAAATAACTTATAATCAAAGGTTTCTTAAATAGAAAACTGGATGTTTAGTTTAATTAAAAGGGGCATATATTCTAGACTGGGATTTAAAAATGAAACTCGTAATATTATGGAAAACATTTAATTTAAAAGGTAGGTACATTTTTACTTCATTTCAAAATATAAACCACTTCGTGCTTAATCCTAAACTGCACCTATAAACGTTATGAATTCAAATTAGCATTATAATTTTTCGTGGTTTAGAATTCGGAATCATCGAAACACAATGTATTTACATACTAATCCCATTCTTTAAAACCCAAATCCTCCACCTTACCTAGTTTCAAAGACTACATTCCAAGCTTAATTTACCTGGAACGGTCTTAAGATGGTTAAGTTAAACTACTTGCGTAATCATCTTATTATGGCATATTTAAATTAATGAACGGTGCCATGGAACTCAAAGCAAAGTTACGGCATAATCGCGCTGTAAACTTAATTTATAACAAAAAAACCAACTGAATTCAAGCAATAACTCTATTAGACTTCAGAAGCACGCCGATTCATCATTTACATTCCGAGGTGAAACTTTAAGAAGCACGAACATTTTTGAATGCATTTTAGAGAAGTGAATGTTTAATGATGCTTTTCAGAATGGAGAAAGAGTTGGGCTTTTATTTAATCCCTTTTATACCCGTCCCAGAGGAGGGGGATGGATATTAAGACAAAATAAAACCGAATTTGCGAGTTTTCGCATCTCAGGAAACGGAATCTAATTTGAAAAGCAACTTGCATGAGATTAATGACTGGCTTTTATAGAGTAGAGTGTTTCATCCTTTAAACGGAAATACGGAGAAGCACGCGAGATATGCAGAATGTTTTCGGCGGTGCAACAACTCTTGGCCCTGCGTATCGTGTTGAACAAATGAGAAAATTCGGGGGACCTGGGACTTGGAATTAGTTTCTTCGGATGTTCAATTACTGTCGCGTCGGTTGTTAATGATTTCCGAATAAAACTAATTCTCATCAGGATTTGTTGGTAATAATGTCGTCATTAACCTCTGGAACCAAGCAATTTGTAATGCGGGACCAAGGCGGCTGGTAGGAGAGTATTTAGAAGTGGCTGTTTCGCAAAAATAAAATGGATTTTAGTTGCTTACTTTTTGATGTTTCTTTCTCAATTACAGTTCTTTATTTTCTTTTATTTGTTGAAGATATAAATACAGTTTTTAAATGTTTTCTCGTTTCTTTGTCTTTAATAAGAATGTTATCTGTGTGTGATTTTCCCTCTGTAGTAAAGAAATTCCTTGTTATATTGATGTGCTCATGTTGAGTAAACACTGTTGGTTATTCATTTTTTATTTAAATTTATTTTGTTTGTGTATGCGTGCTATATTATAACTAACGGATTATACAGGGTGTCCCACGAAAAGTGCTCCAACCCCTTTAACTTTTGAACCCCTACAGATATAGTCATGAAAGGGGTGGTCTAGTATAGTTAAATGACCATGCCCTATCCGATGATACAACTTTCAACTCCACCTAGCAGAAACTTTAGGAGTTATAATTTTTATTTTAAAAACTATTCAAGGTATGTGAAAAAAGTCCATGGTTAAGTTGAAGAGGAACATCGATTCAGTAGGAAGAGACACCTTAAGCAGAAAAGTACCTTGAATAAAACCCCTAAAACGCACGTTCAATTAGGTTGAATTTACGTAGATTTTACGTCTTAAAACGCTCCTCACGAGGCGAAAATCAGAAATTTTCAATTTAATGAACTAAGAATACTTTTAGTCATTTACTTAAGTCATAGAAATAAAAATTTCTCATTTTCGCCAGGTAAGAAGCGTTTTACGGAATCGATGACGGAAGATTTATTAGAGCTAATTTTAAAGATCCAAAGGCCTTTAGAGATATAGTCAGTTTAACAAGCTATTCTAGTATAAGCAAATTTAGGTCAAATTTATTTGCCGTTTAATGATACCGGATTTTTTGGAAAGTAAAGAGTAGGGAAGAGTCGCTCAAAGCGGGTATGCCGGCAAAATAGGGTAGGGGCTCTTATATTGCCGGATGAAACCCGAGTGTCAAAATATGTGTATATGCCATGGTTGACCGCACACTCCCGAGTTTCGATCAACTCCGATAGAAGATAATATTTGCAATATGGAATGACAAGGTGCAATATTAAAAAAATGGTTATTGTGTTAAAATATTTTAAGATATGTTTATCTGAATATTAATGTTAAGTACGGAGTAACTTAGTTCCGCGGCTTCCCGACAGTGTCGCGCTTTGACGTCAACACCTCCCCCTTGAAGAGCAGGGACCAGACCCCCGGTGAGCGAGAGGGAGGAGGAAAGGAGACAACTCAACGAGGACATCGTGGGCCGGAGAAAACGAGTTTTTAAAAACCGGAGTCTGAACCACGTTGACGCTCGCCGCTCGATTTCTACCTTACCTTTTGCTCGCTCCATTAATTGTAATATGAACTAATTTGAAGTAATTGTAACCTACAACCCCTAGATTATTTGTATTAAACTACTTATTTAAATGTAATAGTCTTGACCACTCCCTTACTTCCCAATTATGGGATCAACATGGGCGCTCGCCCGGTCTTACCCTAGGACCACGTTTTTGACCCTTCATTAAGTAATTTTATAAAAATACCGAGCTACCAACGATCTACTATGGAATCTCCAAGTGTGTCGCGATAAATTTTCATGGAATACCATTTGTGCCTTTGGATGGAAGCGGATGGAGCCAGCTCTTGATGGATAAAAAACAAGTGAGTTAAACTTCGGCGTTCGAAAGCATTCCCTGCCATATACCAGCTTTGAGAAAGTTTTTTTTCCTTTGAAGTCAAAATTTGATTGTTTGAAGATTGAAGATATTGATTAATGAAACTGTTCTCAAGATTGTTTGTGGCGGATAATGCGTTCGAAGATTTTTTGAAGATTTTACTTTTATGTTTTTGAAGATAATTGAATAGTATTGAACAGCATTTTTGATAATTGATTTGATAACTGAGTAATTGAAGATAATTTTGAGTATATTTGAAATATATTGGAAGGCTTTGAAATATATAGTATAAAAGTTGAAGAGTGTAAATTTAACAAAATGTCAACCCTTAACGACATTCCAAGCGTGGCGCAGTCTTTGAAGACAGGTTCTAAAGACCATATAAAACTGTTGCATAGGCTAATTTTTGGCAACGATGGTGATCGACAGAACCGCGCCCGCTTGCGAACATTTCGGGGATTTACTTCGTCTGAGGTAGAAGCCAAGAAAAAATCTGCTGAGGAGTTTTCCCTCAAGGATTTAATTGCTATATGTAATTTGCTGGGAATTGATTTTTCGACGGAGATTGAGCCATGTCGAGAGGCCATTTTCCTAGCATTAACAGATTTCTCCCTTTTGAGATCAGAACAGGAGAACAATAGAATTACATCTGTTAATTCCTCTGTCACCAATCTATTGGAAGTGACTTCATGAAGAAATGGCCCTGATGACCCTTTTTTTTTCTCTTCAATTTGTGTTTTATATTACTCCAGATGCGTATTTTTGTTTATGTTTAGTATGGATCCAAAAAAAAAAAACAATAATTGTGATACTACACCTTAATTAAATGAAAAAAATATGAATGTTATTGAACTCTCTGCGGCACGGGCTGGAACAGTCCTGATGATCATATCTGGTTGCGTGGAAGATTGTTTTCATTTGATTTTCTTTTTGATGACTTGATGAGACCTTGAAGAATTTGATGAAACCTTGATGAATTTGATGACTTAGCTTTGAAACCTTGATGCATTTTTGATGAAAATTTGAAGCTATTTGATGAACCCTTTGATGCCCTTTTAATGAAAATTTGAAGATACAATGACTTTTTACTGCGACCAGAGTGCTCAGAAGCTGTTTTAGTGCGTGTCAGGAGAGTTCGAAACCGATTTTACTTCCGTACCTGTCCCGTACCTTTTGCTTTGCAGCTCGGATGCACCAACCCGGAGGACCGGTGTATCAGGATGCCCGAGTGTTAAGTACGGAGTAACTTAGTTCCGCGGCTTCCCGACAGTGTCGCGCTTTGACGTCAACACCTCCCCCTTGATAGGCGGGGGAAAATAGCTCAAAAAAGGGCCGAACCTCAAACAAATTCCAACAAAAGGTTTTTCAATGGTTTTGGACTCTACTAGGTGTCCTTATTGACCAAAAAAAAGTTTACCACAATCTGACAACCGGAAGTTGGTTTTTTTTAAATTTTTTAAAAAATTTTAAAATCCATAAAAAACGATAAATAGGGCGAAACAAAAACTTTTTTCGGTGTTAAATTATATATTCGATGATAGTTGACATTTCTAAGCGAAGAAATTTATAAAAATTTCATTTATAAGAATCTGGCAACCATTAAAGTGCATTTTCCAAGATGGCGGCCTACGTTTTCATTAAATGACAGTTAAATCGGTTTTCTAGAGTAAATTCCATTTTTTGCGATGAAATGCGATGTTAATTATCTCAATAACTTCAGATAATGCTGTAAATTTGGTTTATCCGATTGAAATAATAAAAAAACCAAGCGTAAATACGCGCACATCTGCGGAGGTTCCGAGTCCAAATTTCACTGGGTATAGTCACTTTAAAAGTTCATTACAGCTTGGAAAAAATTCCAACAAGCATTTTCTCAACGGTTTTAGACAGTACTAAGTGTATTTATTGCCATGTAGAAAGTTTACCAGAATCTGACAACCGGAAGTGGGTTTTTTTCAAGATGGCCGCCGATGCTTCAAATAAAGAGATATTCGGGAAAGAACCATAATTTAACAGCTATGAAAATTTTTTATGGGTTCAAAAAACAAATATAAGGTACTAATCAAGTTTTCTTATCATACTTATAAATATAAATTTCTTTTACAAAATCTAGAAACCAGAACAGGGCTTATTTCCAAGATGGCGGCGTACGTTATTTTCTAAATTGACGGCGTTTTATAAAGGTTCATCAAATTAAAGAAAAAATTCCAACAAGCATTTTCTCAACGGTTTTAGACCGTACTAAGTGTACTTATTGCCATGTAGAAAGTTTACCAGAATCTGACAACCGGAAGTGGGTTTTTTTCAAGATGGCCGCCGATGCTTAAAGAATAGAGATATATTCGTAAAAAAGCCCTAATTTAAGTGTTATAAATTTTTTATGGGTTCCAAAATTAAATATTAGGTTCTTAACTTTAGGTAAAAAAGTCTTAAGTTATCAAGTTTTTATTTCATACATATAAGAAAGTATTTTTTTGCTAAACATTCAATTTTCTAGGCTATTCTAGTTTTTTAAGCATCAGCGGCCTTCTTGAAAAAAACCCACTTCCAGTTGTCAGATTCGGGTAGACTTTTGTAACGACAATAAATACTTTTAGTACTGTGTGAGACCGTTAAGAAAATGCTTGTTGGAATTTTTCTTTAAGTTAATAAACCTTTAAAATTATCCAGTATGCGCCGGCAATTCCGAAAGAAACCTAGGCCGCCATCTTGGAAATAAGCCCTATTCTGTTTAAAAGATTTTATAAACGCAATTTATATTTACCACTATGATCAGAGAACTTAACTATAACCTGATATTTGATTTTAGAATTCATAAAAAAAATTTATAGCACTTAAAATGGAATTTTTTCCCGAATATCCCTTTCTTTGAAGCTTCGGCGGCCATCTTGAAAAAAAACCCACTTTCGGTTGTCAGATTCTGGTAAACTTTCTACATGGCAATAAGTACACTTAGTACGGTCTAAAACCGTTGAGAAAATGCTTGTTGGAATTTTTTTCTTTAATTTGATGAACCTTTACAAAACGCCGTCAATTTAGAAAATAACGTACGCCGCCAACTTGGAAATAAGCCCTGTTCTGGTTTCTAGATTTTGTAAAAGAAATTTATATTTATAAGTATGATAAGAAAACTTGACTAGTACCTTATATTTGTTTTTTGAACCCATAAAAAATTTTCATAGCTGTTAAATTATGGTTCTTTCCCGAATATCTCTTTATTTGAAGCATCGGCGGCCATCTTGAAAAAAACCCACTTCCGGTTGTCAGATTCTGGTAAACTTTCTACATGGCAATAAATACACTTAGTACTGTCTAAAACCGTTGAGAAAATGCTTGTTGGAATTTTTTCCAAGCTGTAATGAGCTTTTAAAGTGACTATACCCAGTGAAATCGGGACTCGGAACCTCCGCAGATATGCGCGTATTTACGCTTGTTTTTTTTTATTATTTCAATCGGATAGACCAAATTTACAGCATTATCTGAAGGTATTGAGTTAATTAACATCGCATTTCATCGCAAAAAATGGAATTTACTCGAGAAAACCGATTTAACTGTCATTTAATGAAAACGTAGGCCGCCATCTTGGAAAATGCACTTTAATGGTTGCCAGATTCTTATAAATGAAATTTTTATAAATTTCTTCACTTAGAAATGTCAACTATCATCGAATATATAATTTAACACCGAAAAAAGTTTTTGTTTCGCCCTATTTATCGTTTTTTTATGGATTTTAAAATTTTTTAAAAAATTTTAAAAAAAACCAACTTCCGGTTGTCAGATTGTGGTAAACTTTTTTTTGGTCAATAAGGACACCTAGTAGAGTCCAAAACCATTGAAAAACCTTTTGTTGGAATTTGTTTGAGGTCAAACCGTATTTTCCCCCGCCTATGAAGAGCAGGGACCAGACCCCCGGTGAGCGAGAGGGAGGAGGAAAGGAGACAACTCAACGAGGACATCGTGGGCCGGAGAAAACGAGTTTTTAAAAACCGGAGTCCGAACCACGTTGACGCTCGCCGCTCGATTTCTACCTTACCTTATGCTCGCTCCATTAATTGTAATATGAACTAATTTGAAGTAATTGTAACCTACAACCCCTAGATTATTTGTATTAAACTACTTATTTAAATGTAATAGTCTTGACCACTCCCTTACTTCCCAATTATGGGATCAACATTAATAAACTAACAATTATCATACTGTCTATAATATTATATTATATATTATTTTGACTCTATCTAACTTTAATATACTTTGGAAGAACGGTGGTTTCCTTTTATATTTAAGGTTTTAACCCCTCCTAAAAGTAAGAAAGTAGCTTTTGGGCATAACGGGTTAGGTACGTAGCTATAGTCTCAAACTTTGGTGGACTTACGGGGGATCACGGGGGTAAATGCCTCCCCCTAAATATTTAAGGATAGTCCATTATTTTATTGTAAACAATGTTTTCAATTTAAATAGGGCAGAATGGCCCCCAAAAGTATCTAGCTTATCTTATCTCGTTTGTAGTGGTTACCCGCTTAGGGGGACTAATCGGGACAAGCGGTTTTCGACTTGTTTTTGGTAATAAATTATTATTTGGCCCAAACTGACCTATCGTGCATTTTTATTTTATATAGTTCGATATTTCACCCATAATTTAAAATTCAATTTGTAACTAAAATCAAATAATAACTATGGTTTTTGAGCTTTCAAAGTTAGAATATCCACTTTGAGCTACTCTTCCCTAAGTTCTAAAAAGAGCAAGTGTAAGATTTCTAATATACGTTTTCTTTCAAATTAATCAAGTTGTATTAGTCAAGTCAAATTTATAGTTGTTTTGCAAATAAATTTATTTTTTCATTTCAGTTATTTATGAAAACACTTTGTAAATATATATTTTACGTATTAAGAAATTTTCATTCAAACCTGTTTTTAGTGGATAAAATTTTCCCAGGTTACTTCTTAGTATGACATTAAACACCAAGGTATTGTATTTTATGACTATAACAAAAACATTCAAAGGGTAGAGTATGAACTTCTGCTGATAGATTTTTTTAAATCAGAAGAAAATTTTATTATATGAAGGAGGTAGTTTTGCCTTTTCTATACCTCTAATGTATTAAAGTGTGCTTACATTTATGTTTAGGAAGTTGCGTAAAGAGTACTTGGTTTTTAAAGTTTTAATATTCTTCAGATATTCTCATTCCTTTGGAAAATTCAAAGTGAATAAATTTTTTCCGAATATGTTTCAACAATAGAGGCAAGTTTACATCACAGAGTATAGAGCTTAACAGAGTGTTCATCTCCATAGATGCTAATGGCAACTTTTTTAACAAGGCTTTTCCCATAGACAAACTTCAGGCCAAACGGACCCGCCTCCTTTATTACCACGTCAATCCTGCTAATTCTGTCATTCGCCCACTGAAGCTGTCACTCAAATCCAAATCAGAAAACAACACAGATGAAATTTAAATGCCGCTTGCCATATCCAATCAGGAATCACTTACTCATTCAGCTTTTTCTGATTTTCTGCTAGTGAACTGAATTATAATCTGCGAGCTTAATTAAATTAATTACCTAAAGAGGACAACGGCCGTTTGGAATATCTGTGAAGCTCTATACTCTGTAGTTTACATCGATATCCTGTTAAAATGGGGAAATTTAAAACTACTGAAAAGTATGGGATAATCTTCACTGTGACTTAGCAAGAAAGTTTCACAGTTTTAAAATTGCTCAGGTGTTATAAAAGGCATGGAAAAATAAAATATTGGTATTCTATAGTATGTACTCCAATTAAATCAGTATTAATAAATTAGCTTTGGAAGCTAAAGGAAAATGATTTTTCATTTTTACAAAGAAGGGCCACGTTTACTTACCCACCTTATGTACAGAAGTAACACCTTGTAATTTGTACCTCTTTTTGCTTTTAATTATTTTTCTTCCATTCCTTTTATATTATTTAAGTATATTTATTAAAATTGCTGTTTAAATACTAAATTCAACCCTACATTCCATTACATTTATATGCCTATTTTATAGTTAATGTGTCGAGTGTTATGCCGTAAATAACAGAAGAATAATTTATATTTAACAAGACACAACAAATGAGAAAATTCCATTTGAGTTAATAAAATCATAAGGTTTTGTTTGCATCGCATACTTCTAAATCTCCATGTTTAAAATTGAAAAATATTTACTTAACCATATAGTTTTAAAAAGGCATTTTATCAACAAAGACGATTAAATAACAGTAGCAAATATAAAGTATATGCACTACAGATTTGTACTAGTGCATTTTAGAATATAACAACCCTATTTACATAGTCAGTTGTTTACGATCAAAACAACTCAGTATTTGAGCTATACAGCCCTAAAAAGTATCAAAATCAATTTACCCAGTAATAGAAAACGAGATTTTGTCAGAAGTTGTTTAGATTTCTCTTGAGAATTCTCTTAAGTGCTACACAGTAATTTTTTCTCAGTCAAGTGTTTGTTTCTTTGAAACTAATTATATGAGATTTGTGTTAGTCATTTTCTGAACACCTGAGATCAGTAAAAAATGGTAACATTATCTTGATATTCTCACATTTCATCACAATTTTTAATTAGACTCTATATTTATACTTCTTTTCAACCCAGAAAGAAGTAAATTGCCTTTACAGAAGCAAAAAATCCTAACTATGTGCTTGTTAATGTTGATTTTTCTTGTTTACCACAGAAATTAACTAAACACTAAAACATTTTTTTCTTCAGAGCCAGTTTGGTCCAACCAAAGTTTATTTAAAAATTTTTTAACACTTTGAGAAAATTAAATAAATTTATAGCGTAAAATAACTTATCATAAAGTCAAACCGAATATGGCGGGGTGTTTATTAGTTATTAATTTACAGAACCTTCAGATTAAATGGTATTATAATTTGTTTTACATGTCTTTTGCATTAGTTTAAATACTTTTTTCTCATAGAAGAACTTTTTAACAAATTCAATCATTTTCGTCATGTTTTTTTTATGAAAAAACCTTTTCATTGGTTTTATGACCTTCAAAGCCTATAAAAGGAAATGAATTGAATTCCTGTTAATCCACTTTTTGAAATAACAGCTTAGAAACTCCATAAAGTATATGGGGGTAAAATAAAAAACACTGATGCCACGGCTAGACAAAACCTATAAACTTCAACGTCATTCATTTCTAAGTGTCTTTAAATTAGAGCTTTTACAGAACTTTAGTCATTAAAGAGGATACTCCATTTTTTACACCTTTTTTGAGGCTAGTGAGACAAATTTCAGAGTTTTGTCGATATTTTCTCTTTTTTGTTTCCTCGCAGACATCTCTTTTGTATAGTAGTGGTTTTCTTTTTGTCCCATTATATGGTTAGCACGAAAATCTAGGGTTACATTATCTTATAACTTATCCGTTTTCCAATATGAGAGCTGGTGTTAGCAGCCTATGTGAACTTATTTTAGAAAGTAAATATATATTTCAATAACACACGAGTTTTAGGTATAAAGGCACATTTATTTATAGTAATGCAGTATTCTTTATATTTTATAGCTTATTTGTTAATATCTTTTTTGTTGGGAATATATGATGCTTTTGACGAAATGTTTTTATGGCTCGAAAATATAGAAATGTAAACGATACTTTTCAAATGAACCTTGACTTTTTGAACTATTTTAGTTTCTTATGTTTATTATTTCTTATGTCTTATAGTATATAAATGCATTTTCTCTAAGAGACATATTTTATTTTACGACTTTTATCAAATAGTTCGACCGCCACCAGAAAAACTTTGACACTTAACCCGGGAGCACTCGCACTGGGTATCTCATACCCAGCCGCGCATTTTTAGTCTCATAGCGTCCCCCCTTTTTTTCAAAACGTGTGGGGTCTCGTGTAGCTGAGTTCAAGGTCACATTCTTCAAGTTTCAAGGTTAGATAAGAATTCAGGAATACGCGGTTTCCGGGAATCGAGGCTTTTGGGTATGAGATACCCGCGCGCGTGCCGGTAGAGGTGTCAGTTTTGGCTGTGGATTCCGTTCGATTGGTCGGTATAGCAGCTTTGTTCTTTGCTTGAGACAGTTTCTACCGATGGTTTTGATTTTTTAGTGAAAATTAAGAAGATATTGGAGTTTATGATGTTCATTGTGATGAGTAAACAATTGAAGTGGCTGAAGAATGTGTGATGAAATTGATGAAGAAAGTTCATAATGTCTCGATTCTCCGGAAAATGGAGAATATTACCTCGGTAAAAGTGGAACCAAATGGATAAAAGGGAAGTTTAGAACCAACGTCAGAGTGGTGTTGAAAAATATTATAAATAAAATTCCTGAAAATAAAAGTGATTATCGAGCGCCTACTTAGACGCAATCAAAAAATGTTTTTGATACATCATCAGAAACTACCTCAGAAGAAGGAAACAATGCCAAATTGTAGAAAAACGGGATACAAAAGATGTAGGGATTACTTTAGAAAAAGGGACTTGAAAATAAAACGCTAATGTGAAAGGTTCCAGAAATATATTTGTGTGGAACACAGAACTCAAATTATGTAAGGATTGCACGAATAAATGTGAGTAAATTATATTCATTTAAGATACACAAATGATAGTTTATTGTTTGTGTCTTATTTAAAGTAATATTATTTGTAAAACCAAGCAGGTTGAGTGCTAAAACGCGAGAATCCATCCCTGGGTATCACATACCCACCCGCGAGTGCCCGCGTTCGTTTCATAGGTGCGACTGCTCCCGGGTTAAACTGAATTTGAAAAGTTGTTCAAATCTGAATGATAGTTTCTGAATGATAAATTGATAATTGAATCTGAATGATAGATTTAGCACAAAGCATTTTCCCAGCGTTTATGAGTCACCATTACCCCCAAAATTCAGGGGAACAACTAGTTTCTATAACACAATCGTCAAAATACTGTACAATGTGTAAAGTTTTTCTCATGGCACGGTCACACTGTAATCAAATCAACCATTTTTATATCCACACATAATTACGTACATTAACACAATTTGGAAAAATGTAACTTTTTAATAAGGAGCGGAACAAGTAAAAAACATTGAAATATACTAGTCCCATAATTCTAATCCTAAAATAAATTTAGTTATTTTCATTTCACTCTCTCTGTTTGGTGTTCTTTTTATACAATCGGATGTTCTACAAAAAAATTATATTTATAACTTTGCAACACTTTAAGATTACCCTTATGTTTATAGCTTGATGGCTGGTTTGAGTTTAATCCTATCTCAGAAAGTCAATTTTGTTTGATGCCATTATGTCTGATAAATTGAAGGGCACCTGCTTTATATCAATTTAAAGCAAAAATGATTATCAGACTATAATAAAGTATGAGGAATGTGCTGCTTTTAGAAATAAAATGGGTGTGCTTTTAAGAGAAATATAAAAGTGCTTCCTACGATCAATGAATATTTCCTTCAATGTTAATTTAATCATTTAGTACTTAGCTTATAGCGATAAGAAACTCAAGTTTTAATATTGGATTTTAGTATTAGTGTACAATTCTTTTGTGTTCTTCATTAAATGGCGTTTACACTCAAACCTATATTTGTGCAGACCTTTTTAGAGCGATTTTTTATTTGCGCGGTGTATGAAAATTTCAATCAAATGGGAACATAGAACAAAATTATTGTATATGTTACGGCCAATGTGATAAATTGGACATTATTAATAATGCCCGAAGTGGAAGAGGGCAATGTGATAAATTCAATGGCATTAATCAATGAAATTTATCTCTTTTCCCGCCTCCGCTCTGGGCTTTATTAATAATGCCCAATTAATCACTTTGCCCGTTACATATATATGGCTATCGAGACATATACAAGGGTCTAGTGAAACAACTGTCTTCGCCGACTATATGGTACCTGATAAAAGTCTACGGTAAGTATAGAAACAGTTTCTCAATTCAGCTGTAGGGTGTGGGGATTGCGTTACGGTCCGAATATAAAAAAGTTTTTCAATTCAGCTATGCTGAGAGATTCTCTATGATCCTACATGAAGTTTTTTTTATGCGGTTCTTATTACTTGCACAAAAAAAGGTTTGACTGTACTATGAATTGAAGAGTACCCTATAAAGTATAAAATTATCCTACATGATCTACCAATTTTTTTAAAATTCGTAATCGTTATAATTGCTTATTTTATGCCATTTTAAATTCAAATTTTCTTTAAAATTCTTTCATCAGGCGTTTTAGTGTGTTATTACATTAAATGCTTAAATAATTAAAATAAAGCTTATAGCTCTTCTAAAAAACTAAAACCTTCAAATTGTTTGAAAGTTGAAGGTAGTTTTTGTGAATAAATATGGTATTTATTACCCTAATACTACATTCACACATGAAAAGTTAATCTAGTTTAAGTGCTAATCTAACTTAAATATAGCATTGATAGAATGCTATATTTAAGTTAGATTAGGACTTAAACTAGATTAACTTTTCATGTGTGAATGTAGTATTATGCGCACTATCTGATGCTTCTCTAAATATATGTCAGTGGTGGTTTAGAAGCATTTTAGAGAATAACATTTATTGACGAAAATGGAATGCCAAAAATTAATATTTTTGCTGTCATTGTAAATTGTCGAATTTTTAACTCATGCTTATGAATCAACTATAATTATTTTAAAATCAATCGATACTACCTTTTTAAATTACTACATGTATCCTCACATTTGCGTGTTTTTAATAAGCCGGATTCATAGTTACTTTTTAAACAAAACCTGACGTACTTTTTTATAGCTCATAATTATAAGTAGTTTTTTTCATTGAAATCCATATATCTCCTATTTCATCTCTAAAAACCCCCAAATCAATCCCATTATCTTAAGCACTAAGGAGTTTTAAGTTATAGTTATGTACTGTTAAGAAAATTAAAAATATTTGAAGTTGTGGGTGAAAAAAAGCTTTTTTCGAGATAACTAGTCTTAAAGTTTTTTTTCTGGTACTTTGCTGTTTATTTTTTTATTGTAACTGTAAAGCAAATAAATCAGGAACTATGGTGATTAAATATTTTGCCTTCAATAAAGAATGAAAAATATTACTATTTCTTGTAAATTTTTAAAGGTTAACTAATAAAGAAGGGTCAAGAAAGAGGTGTTGTACCTCGACAAAGTGTACTTCTGATGGAGGTGCACTCACATAGCTCCGTTATTCAGCAGAAGTAAGCTTTGTTGTAGTACACCTCTTTCTTGGCACTTCTTTCTGGGTTAATAAGGGTCCTAAAGAGAACGAGAAATAGTTTCTGTAGTAAAGTTTGACTCCAAGTATGCTCTATTCATCCTCTAGAATATTTTTTTGAAAATGTCCCTTACCTCCTTTTGGGTGATTGGTAGAAACACCCTCCAAGCACCACACCACGTCAATTATTCAAAACACACAACACATATTTTTCAGGAATCTTTTAAACTTAAATGTAATGAATAATGGCTATAAACAAAAGTAATGCAGATCCAAATTAATTTAAATCTTAAGGTTTGAATACCTCTTTAAGATCAATCCCTCCCTGTTCATTACATAATCAAAACATCTACCATTTGTTTCTCCTAGAAAGAGCTTGATTTCTCCTTACACCCCTTTAAAAGTTAATCGAAATGGGGAGGGAGATTTTATACCCGACATTTCCCAAACCCTTAAATGCAAAACCAACGCCCCATTCCATTCGATCCCTCCGTCCCTTCCCCCCATCTTTTTCATTCCAAATTCTCTCGAAGGAGAATTTCCACATCTCCAATAAAACCCGAAAATAGAACCCGCGTTTAATAACACTTATCGATACAAAACGCCGTCGACTACTCCGATATCGATTCCCCACCACCTTTTGAATCGCAATCGGAAACAAGCGGGCAAAACATATAGGTTTAGATTTCTGCTGCAAAACATAATAAATGTCGATAGCGTCCAAACTCCGGAATGCCATCGATCAGAAGAAGCGGGCAGTCATTCATTACGTCCGGAGAGTTTAGCGGCTTTGCCGGCGGGAGAGCGGTTTTAACCAGTGCCATTTATATGGGAGCGGTCCTGCCGTGTCCGAGCGGCGAACCGCACTGGAGTGATGGGCCCTTTGTTGGGAGAACTAGTTATGAAATGCGGGTGAAACATGGCTTTTGAGAGGGGGTTGGGATTAAACTTTGGAGGTAGAGTTAACTCGCTCTTTACCAATGGGGACCGGGATTGAGCCAGAGTATGGTTAAAGCAAGAATGAATGAAAATGTGTTGTTTTTACTGAAATGTTTTTTCTAGTTCAAGTATGTGTTGTTGCTATACGAGTGATAAAATCTAGTTTAAAATGAGTTTAAAAGCGAAATTATGATAAAGCCTTTTTGATGAAACTATTAGAATGAAACTTAATACATAGTAATTACGAATTACAATTGTCAGAAATGAAGGATTAAGCTTATTTCACGATATTATGCCTTTTTCTGGTAGTACTTTACTTTTATGTTAAATATTATTTGCTTGTTAAATTATAAAGTATGTAAAACAATTACTCTACTGTGAGAAGGACGAAATCGGTCCATGGCTGGAGGCGACGTTTGAGAGCTGGAGTTTTCTCACACAATCCTCCAACCAGAGGTAATGGTGAAGAACTCTTCTTTTCAATTACTCTACTGTTTATGGTTTTCCCCCCTTTAAGTAAAAAAACCATTCATTTTAAAAAGTTCAATTTTTGTACATACCTTCTTTTTCCAAACCATAAGTCGTTACTAAAATTTAAGTCAAAAATACTAACCATTCACCCACTACATTAACTCATTTTTCGCGGAAATGCCTCTTGCATCTTTCTCCACTCACCCCTTCATTCAAGCATTATTGAGTGAATCACTTGCAATTCACATTGAGCATTCACAGCATTGAGGGATTCACTCAAAGCTATTGAAGTGGATTTGAATTGTTATTAATGAAATATTTATCAAATAAAATATATTACTTTCAAAACCCCCATCACCTGGTATTCGCTTACTAATAGAGCATTTTCAATCACATGACCCGGACCTAGCAACGGCCTTAGCAACAGACGCGTTGAACTACAGCAGTTGTTGTTGTCTTATGCCATTTGAAATATCCAAGCTCCACCGCAAAGCGTACAGGATTTAAGGTAAAAAGGGTGCGGCTCCTAAGAAAGTGAGGCCCAAACTACAGCAGTTAACAGTTAAAAGAAAATAACTGGTCTTGGAATGCTTCTATTGGGGCATTTGCAATCATACGACTCAAACCTAGCCGCATATACCACCGCACCTAGCAACCACCCTAGCAACAGATACTTTGACCTACAGCAGTTAGCAGTAAAAAGAAAATAACTGGTCTTGACCTCACCTGAAAACTTTCTATACATTTTCCCTTTAAACGCATTGTATAAAATATATCTCAACGCAATTCTTTTAAGTTTTTTCAGTCTTTAAATATTTTTACTTAAGTATATATCCAGTAATTTATACGTTCATTCATACGTATTAATTTAATTCTAAGTAGTACTTAGTTTCTATCACTCAATGTGTGAATCCCTTTTGCTTAATTATATCTATTTATAGTGGAATACTATTATTTGTAAAGGATTTTATGAGATACTCTTAACACTAATAGCTTTTCATAACCAATCCATTATTATTAACGGCCGTTTAAAAACTCATTTAGTTTGTTTAAATGATACTTCAGAATCTCTAGAGGCTTGAATCGTTCGGAAGTTAGTAAATGTAATTTTTTAGATAAAATTTTCTTTCTGAAAAATACAAATATTGTTGATATTTAAATGCGCAATAGGTAAATGTTAAATAGTGTTAATATTAGAGTGTTGTGTTGAATTATGCATTGCTAAAATTTGCAACTCTTAGTTTTTTAAAAAGGGATTTTTGATAATTAAAACTTATAATGTATGCAATGTATGTATTTAAGATGATCTCTAGTTGAACTCTTATGACTAATCCTTTTTTAATATTATTTTATCAGTCATGAAGTTTTATAGTTCTCAAATCATAACATCCTATTTCATACACTCCAAGTTGAGATCCCAATGAAGTATGATGTACGCGGTTGAACTCTACTAACCAAACCATACTATATTCTGTTTGAATACTGAATAATAACTATGCAAGTAAAACATCATTACCCTAATAGTATACTATCCGTATGGAAAATCATTACATAGAGTTTGAAATGTTTCATTAGTAGATTTTGTGAGCCCACACGAATTCGTTGCGATTATTACATAGTATATAACCAATTTGGGATATTCGGAATTTGGGATATCAATGTATTCATTATCATTGTCACATAAGGATAAACTGACAGGAAGTGAACAGCTAGTGCCGCTAAGTTTCATCGAATTGGGTTTGGGTTCTTGTGGAACTATCAACTTTCCGTGAGTCCAGTTGTCTCTGACAGATAGTGCCGTGGATAGAGAGTAACACCTGGTAGCGTTTCTTGTTAACCGTGGCACCATCTGGGATAAATTCATAATGTATGATTCCGAGAGAAAAGAAAGGAATTAATACCGGATGAGATTTCTTTTGGGTTTTGACCTTTATATATCTGATCATTATTACAGTCAGGGAAAGTACTGGATTTTTTTAAAGAAATTAATTATGAATTTCGCGATTCTGGCATTTAATGATATTTCTTTAATTTTTATTCTTGAGTAATTTTTGGATATAACTTGTTCGGGATGTGTGAATGGAATATGTATATTTCCAGGGATTATTTATTTTCATCCTTAAGATGGGGGGTCATAATTAATTTTTTATGTCACGGATGTTTAAAAAGGTTAAAAGAGACTTTGGGCACCTATTTGTTTCAAATTCTTTAAAAGTGTTGGGATAGTTTTTCTCAAATAACACATCTGAAATTAATCTTTTTAGTTCAACTTTATTAATACAACTTAAATATCAATTTCATTTTTTAATCACCCGAGTAATTTTGTATGCTTGAGATAAATTGAGTTAAAAACATTTTATTACCCCTAAAAATTGTAATATAGATATTATTTATTTAAGTACTTTTTCTTCTGAAATGTAAAACTTTTAAACGAAAATAATTATTTTTAAAAGTTTATGAAAGAAAATAATAATAAAAATTTATTAATGTGTGCTGAGAATAATGGCTTGAGAAATATTAAAAGAAGCGTTCTATTTAAAAAAAATTGGTTTTAGTGTAAAAACTTGAATTTTTTAGGCATGCAATTCAAATTAATTAAAATCACTGTGACTGTTCAAAAATTGAGTAAATTTCTTGCTTAGGAACATTTTTAATTACTGTCAATAAAGGAATATGTTTTTAAAGAGTATTTCCTGAACAAGAGTTACTAATTAAAGTAATCCATATTCAATTAAGTTCCCCCCAATTATGATCCATTTAAAAGGGTTTCAAAGAGATTAAGTAACATTTTTTACCCAGTAAAGTATGCTAATTAGGTTCTGATTAAATTTGGTAATGATTTTCTAATAAGACATAAAGGCTAAAGGTAAATGTGCGGAAATAGTTAGAAATATTTATTACTTCAGAGTTCACAGTTCTTTCCATTAAACGAAGCAGAAATTAGAGACTTCAACATGAGTATGATATTTGAAGGAAATTATCAATGTTGACAAAGAATTGATTAATGTAACTTTCTTGCTTAATAAATGGTCCGTTTGGTATCTAACTATGCAAAATGTATTTCTTATGCAATGCAGAGAGTGTGTAAGTGTATTCTTCTAAGTTTCCCTAGGTATACATGATTTCAATAATTTATCTAAGCATTCTTTACAGTAAGTATTTTTATGTATTTTAAACTTGTTATGCGTTTTCGTAGAAACAATATTTTTCTTTTGGCAATTATTTGAGTATAAAATCTTTGTTTTCTTTACATTAAAAAATAACAATTCGTTCGCCTCATAAAACTTCTCGACTTACCCGACCGTAAAACTTGCCAAATATCCATTTGGTCAAAAAACTGCTCTTTCAAACGCGTCAAATCGCCTACGAAAAAAAAATCCAAAACACATTCCGAAGAAAATCCAAATAATGAACTCCAAACGCATTTAACTCTCCTCCGAAAATAAAAAGACCCCGATTCAATTTAAAGGCTCATTTTGGCCTAAGTGAAAACATTTTGCCTCGAAAATCACAGCAAACCAATGACTATTCACGGAGGGAAACACTTCAGCCACTGCAAATCCGACATCTGTTCCGAATGCCCCCAGAAATCGGAAATTGCGGATACCTCGGGAATCTCCCCATTCCGAAAGATGTCACGGAACGCTCCGCAGCAGCATAACCATAAACATTTAAACAGTTGTCATATAAAATCAACGTCGGGCGCTGCAGCAGAAATAGGATTGAAAATGCCCTGGTGTTGGGGACCAGGGCCAAGTTTTGGCTCTTCGTCGGCCTTTCTGTTGGCAGCTTGGCGCGATGCGGGAAAAGCAACCCTAGACCGCTCTAGGATGCGAGGGCTGTCACATCCCGTTTGAGCCTAGAAAGTGAGCGGGCGAATGGTACTAGAGTTCTCGAAACTTTGGACTGGTATTTTCAAGGTTCAGGAGCGTGGACTGTGGGGGTTGTCGGTGCCGGGTAGAATTTACGATTGGGTAGTGTTCTTTTTTTAGTTTTTTCCTTGATTTTTCTTCTTCTGGTTGGAACTTGTGTGGGAAAGTGTTATTTGGTTGGCCATAAAATGATCTTCATCTTCATGGTATTTATGCTGATTTATACGGACCTTTTGACAGCGTATGAAGCGGTGACTGAGGAGGAGAATACGTTGACTACGGAATTAGGTAAGGTAGTAGTTAGGTGTGGAATGTTGATGTTTGTTATTGGTAATGGAAAATATGTAACTGGGATGTTGTAGAATTCACAGGAGGATTATGTTTGAAGTTTTTGTTTATTCAGCTACATACATGGATAAAGTTGAAGCGCATCTCATAAAACTTTCACCTAAATATTTTAATTCTATGGTGTTAGTAAGGAGCGTATAGTAAAAATATATATCAAGTAAGTATGGTAAGAAGTAACTACGTTTTAAAGTGCTCACCATTAAATTTTTTACAGTTGTATATTTATGCTGTTTTTGTGATCGAAAGTTATTGGATTGTAAGATTTATAAAAATGCTGTTTACAAAGAGCAGAAAAACTTTGAACTTAAGAAACAAAGATAAAGGTATAGTTAAAAACTTTTGTTGTTGGAAATCATGAAAAGTTCAATTGGTTTATTTTCCATTTTTGTCAAATGATAAAAACGTGTTGAGGGAAGTAGGCTTCTCCGTCCAGAAGAAGCATTTGGTTATTTCAATGATGTGATAGCTGAGGATCATGCAGGGGCATGAGTTAATATTAACAAATTCAGACCTAGCAGTCCCAAATTCCCCATTGGATTCAATGGTAATATCGGGCGGCTTAGAATTGAAAAATTTAAAGGATTGAGTTAAAATTTTGCAAAAACAATTTGTTTGATTGATAGAACAGATGGGGCGCTGCATGTAAAAACTAAACTTGACAAATAATGACGATCCTAAAGTATAGATGTTTTAAGGAAAATCATTTGCTTTCACCAATGCCACCGTCAGAAAATTAAGAAAAACTACATTTAAACTACAGTCAGTATTAAAATATAGTTTTTTCTCAGTAGTAAATTAACTTTAAGGCTTCACGTTTTTACTACTATGGGGAAGAATGAAGAGTTCTAAATTCTTAACACATATCTTCAACAGTGAAACAAAACTTTCGTTCTCGATGTATAAAAAAACCTCAGCTGTCATTGCATCATACAGATAGTTACGGCACACACTCTACATAAAAAGTTTTCCGATTTTGATGTAGAGCATGCGTTTTATTTTACCATCCAGAGCAAAAACCTCTCTTTGAAATACACACGGGTCAAATAACACGCATTTAATGGTTAATTTTTCAAATAAAAGTTGTAGCAGAGCAAGTTCTTACTCATTTAAGTTCCTTTTACACACTGGTTCCTTTTACATGAGCAATAAGTACTCTCCAGAGTGTTACTAATTTAGAAAGAAACTTTTCAGGGTTATCAGGTTAACCTTTTTTCTTGAGGGAAAAAACGTGAACTCGGTACAATGTTTTGTTTTCTGAGAGAAACGGCTCCCCAGAGTGAGAACTCATTCCTTTTCATTTCTTTCACGTTTTAGAGAGCGGGGGTAATGAAATTAAAAGAAATAATTGAAAGAGAACGTTGCTAAAGAGAAATATTCCGTGACGTGTCGAGGTGGTTTCACACATACCGGAACAATCCCCGATGATACAAATTCCCTCTATAGGGAAAAATGAATAGAGAAAATACATTTGATGATTATTTAGGGATGAAGAGGAAAAGTATCGAATTTCAAAAGTTTTTATGCGCTTTCTTCTTAATTGAAAAATTAAGTATGCCATTTTGTTTGTTTCCGAATACATAGGGAATAATGTAATGTTCACAGCGTATTAATGAAAAGGGAATATTTTATGAGAAATAAATTTTATACTTTGAGATGGAATTCTATTTTCTGTTTACGATAACGTTTCAATTTAATTTATTTATATCAACGTTTGTTTTTGATATTTACTACTTATTTCAATTTATACAATTTTTTTATTTCATAAAATTTTTATTTTATGGAGGAGGTTTTTTTGCTAGTTTATGCATCCATACATATTAATTAATTTTACTGAACTGAGTGAGTTAGATCTTCAAAACTCCTTTCTATTCAAACATATTTTAATATTCAAAGTATTTAATATTATAATAACCGCATTAATATCGATATGCTTGCCTTAAAAATATTTATTCAAAATATACGCTTTTTGTATTTAAAAATAAAGTTTTTTTTATTTGCAATGGCAGGTAATTGAACAGTTACGGATAACAGAGTTCATTGACCAACAGACATGCCGTAATTAGTACTTTCTTCGCGTTACCCAGTGGGCACCTGTGGACCGAAGCCACGGAAGTGAAGTACTGTTGCCCACGCCACACACACACTCGCTCGCACAACCCCTTTTTACAGGGGGGCACATTCATTCATCACACACAAGGACAGAAACTTAAGTGATTTTAGAAAGTATAATCTTTACACATCAGAATATCCATCAACACTGTCAGTGCAAAAAAAATTGCGACCTAATTTTTCTTAAGGAGTAGTAAAAAGGTTTCATAGATTTTTAAACTGTACGAAGCAGTCCAAAGTTAACACTAAATTCTAAAGAAGCAATTTCTCAACTTTCTCAATACATAAATTAACTTATTGCACGAAAGGGTGTAACAAAAAGCTCCCACCTAAATTTTAGTAATCAAAACTAAATAGCACGAAAAAGTTGCCAGTTGTAGTCAGAAAAAACAATAGCAGAAAACAACATACGCACTATGACAGAGATCAATACTCCTAACATATCGACTTACTTCACGTTACCCAGGGGGCACCTGTGGACTCAAGCCACGGAGGTGAAGTACTGTTGCGCACGCCACAAACACGCGTTCACAACACATATTCGCTCACACAACCCTTTTTTTATAGGGAGGCTACATTCATTCAACACACACAAATACAGGAACAAACATCTTATGCCAAATGGGGATTTGAACCCCAGACGAACGGCTTCGTGTCAACCATAGGCCAGTACGTCGCCATAGTCGAAAATGAAGTTTTAAAATCGAGTCATATATGAAGAGAATTGAGAAACCCGTTGGTTAAAAGTTAACTGAAGCCTTACTAATGTAACGGCTGAACTATTTTAAGGGAGTTTATTCTTAGTAAACGTAAAAATGTCACCGTTCGTGCAATCTTTCTTTGGTAAAAATTGAATATAACTTTTCAAAACTTAAATCTTTAGTTTAAATGCCTGTCATTTTTCAGACATTTCAAAAATTGAAGTAAAATCCTCCTACTACGATATTCAATTTCATGGCTTAAAAATTTTATGAGGGACTTATCATTCTTGGAAAAGTTATTCCTTTTAAACTTAGACACAAGAATTGACTCCTCATAAAAATTATTTTACTTAAATCGCCAAGAGAAGTTTTTACACAGTTAACTACGTTTAGCATTTTAAAATCTCGAGTAAAGAAACTGTTGGTAAAGAATTAAACACATATATGGTTAATATTTACAGATTTTTTTCTTTTTTTTATCTCAAATAAATGTTACATTTCTATTGTTTTATGCCGATAAATTATCGGCAGCAACAAAAAGTAAACAACGGTTTTTATGACGAGCGAGTTTCAAGAACTTGGTAAGGTTAACCCATTAACGCCCAAATTATTATTTTTTTGGGAGATTTGAATAAAAATCATGAATCTGGTGTATTTTGCCTTTAATATCAATATTATGAACAAATTTTATGAAAACAGTCATTAGTTTCGTTAAAAAATGCTGATCTAAAAATAGATCACTGGGTGTTCGGAGGATATTTTTTGTCAAAGAGCTAAGTAATAGTAGAACCTCAAAAAATCATAAAAAATATAAAATAAATATACCTATTAGTATTTTTCTTTAAAAAATGCATATTTATTTATAAATCTGAGAAAAAATAATTAAATAATTATAAATTAAATAATTTACCAAAGATTTATTATATGAATAGCCTATGTTGAAAGTAATAATTGGTGAAAAAGTGGGAATTGAACAAAGAACTTTAAATTTATATGTATATTATAGAAATAATATTTCATAATATTGTGTATTTAAGTTAAATAAAATGCATTAGGTGATTTTTTTGTAAATTTTATGGATTAGTTTTATTATAAAATAATGATATTCATTAGGGCGTATCACGAAAAACTTTTTTTCGAAATTCAAAAAGGCATACTGAAAAAAAGTTGCCTTAGGGGTCACATATTCACCATGAAAAATTTCAGCCCGATCAAAAAATGTTTAGGTCCCCCGGAATTGGGCCAAAGTTTTGGAAATTGCCTCATTTTTCAACAAATTGGCCGAAACCTCCAAGATAAAATTTTTATATAAAGTTCATAATTTTTCAAGGATAATCTACTATCCTACCTTATAGTTGGCAGTTGGTTTCATATTTTTACTGCTCTTCGTTTAGGAGTAATAATTTTTTTAACATTACACGATATTCGTGAAGTTGTTTTTCCTGCATTACTAAAGTTACCATAAATCAAGTTCTATCTACCCTAGAAAGTTGTAGTTTGTGTCATTTTGATTAGAATTTTATTTTCTAACATATTTTATGCCCTGTACAAATTATTTTGGTTTTGTTTTACCTAAAACACCGTGTATAATTATAAAAATAGTACTAATTTTGTCGTTTACAGTAATATTTTTAAAACTCCTATGATGTGAATTTGTTAAAAGAAATTTGTACATAAAATGCACATGAACTCAGATAACAGTACATAATAATTTAACTTTAATATATTTACTAATAATTCTAGCCATTCTAATTAAATGAAAAGTATTTGATTTATCCTCTTTTAAGACTCATTTTTTGGTAAAGAGTAAAAATTCTAACTATAAATAAAACTAACAAAAAAGCCAATATTACAAATTATAAGTAAAATAAGATTTATTTTACATATTCACTAAGTATTACAGTAGGTATAAAGGAATACATACACTTTTACACATAGTACATACAAACATTTTTGTTCCTTTGTTTCTGAAGAAGCATCTAAGAAATCCCGTTTAGTTTCGAACTTGGAAAGGAATTTACTGTCCAATAACCTGGATTTAATTAACACATCCCAATTTTTAACCCACAAATACGAAGGGGAGCTTCAGTGACTTCCTTCACAATATTTTTAACTGCTTGGGTGTGCGAAGGAATTCTATCACTCAATCCAGTTTCAACGATTTGCTCGATTTCTTCTTTTTATTAAGTTATTTAGAAGTGGTGGTTCAGTTACAATCATAGACTACCAGTTTATGATGTCAACGACATCATCCACCTCGAAATTTACTTGAGGGGGTTTGCGAGCTTCCTGTATTTTTTATTTTCCATAGATCTGATGTTTTTTGAGGGTCAAATAACATTTCTTAAAAGAAGTTGATCTGGGTTCACCCTAAAGGCATACCTTTGCATGGTAGATTTAACCCCATCCTTTAGATCATTGTCTAAGTACCTTATGCTGATTCCCTATAGGAAAATAGGTTTTTAAATCACCTCAAGTAAATTTTGAGGCGGATGATATCGTAGACATCATAAACTGTCAGTCTATGTGACTGTAACTGAACCACCACTTCTAAATAACTTAAATAAAGAAAAAATCGAGCTAATCGTTGAAACTGGATTGAGTGATAGAAAGGAGTTCAAAATTTTCCTTCGCACACCCAAGCAGTTGAAAATATTGTGAAGGAAGTCATTGAAGCTCCCCTTCGTAATTCTGGGTTCAAAAATTGTGATGTGTTAATTAAATCCAGGTTATTGGACAGTAAATTCCTTCCCAAGTTTGAAACTAAACGGGATTTCTTAGATGCTTCTTCAGAAACAAAGGAACAAAAATGTTTGTATGTACTATGTGTAAAAGTGTATGTATTCCTTTATACCTACTGTCATACTTTGTGAATATGTAAAATAAATATTATTTTACTTATAATTTGTAATATTGGCTTTTTTGTTAGTTTTATTTGTAGTTAGAATTTTTACTCTTTACCAAAAAATGAGTCTTAAAAAGGATAAATCAAATACTTTTCATTTAATTAGAATAGCTAGAATTATTAGTAAATATATTAGAGTTAAATTATTATGTACTGTTATCTGAGTTCATGTGCATTTTATGGACAAATTTCTTTTAACAAATTCACATCATAGGAGTTTTAAAAATATTACTGTAAACGACAAAATTAGTACTATTTTTATAATTATACACCTTGTTTCAGGTAAAACAAAACCAAAATAATTTGTACAGGGCATAAAATATCTCTCTATATTAAAAAAAAGTTACTGTCACCGCCGCCGCCGCCGCCGCCGCTGCCGCCGCCGCTGCCGCTGTTTCAGAAAATTTAATTTTTCAACTCTTTGAACTCTCATATCGCAAAAACTAATTGATAGAAATTTATGAAATTTGAAATGTTTGTAGAGGAATATTTGGGGCACATTCTCGAACAAAAAACTAACTGATGTGATAATTATTACTGGGGTATTTTTAAGGTCAAAGTTGAAGTTTTTCTTTTTTAGCCGCGTAATCCAGTTCAGCGAAATCTATTAGTAGCAGAACTATGTTTTTTTGCAGCCTAATACTCTGAAGTATGAAGATGTGCACTACGTCGCCCTTTTTTCGAATTTCGAATTAGGTTTAGAGTAATTAATTTTTTAATTTTCGAAATTTTTGACACTTTTTCGTTTTTTTCTCTCTAAAATGAAAACTAATCACGGTATCAATATGATTTTTTAAACACTTATAGTCTTATTTTTTAGAAAGAGATTGGCGTTTAATTCTTTAAAAAATTCTAATTAGTTTTGGAATTATTAAGCATCAAAGTTTCATTTTTTTCATAGTTTTAGTAGGTCTTTATCAGACGTGTTTAATGTTTTTAAATTTTATATTTGCCTGTTCACTAGATTGTCGCGAGCACGGATATTTAAATTTAAAAGTTTTGAGGTGCACATTTTTGCTCTAAGTTGCTAGCGATATAGTATAGACTTGGTTAATAATTATAATCTTTTAAAGATACTACGATATTTTTTGAACTACTAGAGAAATAAATAATTTAGCTTTTTTGAGTGTTATTTGTGCCGATGGAAGGAAGAGGATTTTCGGGAAGTTTGTTTTACTCTGCTAAAGATCGATTGCAGATATTACAGATCGCGAAGGGATCTGTTAAGAGCTGCATAGCAGTTACGGGGGTTGGTGAGCGTAAGCGAGCTGGGGGCGGTAGCCCCCTATCCATTAAATTATTGATAATTTAAAAAGGAATATTTCAGTAATAGTTTTATTTTGATATTTTCCAGGTAATGATCCGAATTAAATTATTGAAAAGTTTGAGAGATAAAAAGTTTCGATATTAAATGATCATTAACTATACTCTGTTCATTTAGAATTAGCACCTGAGACGTAATGTATTAGAAGAAATTATTCTAATTATCGTCGAAAAAATTTTCATCTGCAATGACAAGGCAGCCTAAGCAGAAGTAGTTAAAATACTGTAAAAAATCGATCACTGGAGTTGTCTGATGAGCGTTATTAAGCATTATTGAGCGTTTTTGATCCTGTTTCAGGCGCCTATTCTAAATGAACAGACTATAAGCAGACAAGTTCCAGGTTGTACTGGATGGTTGAGATGAAACAAGCGAGCTCTTCTCGCTAAGATCGCGAAGCGATCTTCAAAGAACTGCGAAGCAGTTCCGGGGGTTGGTGAGCGATAGCGAGCAGGGGGCAGAGCCCCCTAGTGTTAGAAAATAAAATTCTAATCAAAATGACACAAACTACAACTTTCTAGGGTAGATAGAACTTGATTTATGGTAACTTTAGTAATGCAGAAAAAACAACTTCACGAATATCGTGTAATGTTAAAAAATTTATTACTCCTAAACGAAGAGTAGTAAAAATATGAAACCAACTGCCAACTATAAGGTAGGATAGTAGATTATCCTTGAAAAATTATGAACTTTATATAAAAATTTTATCTTGGAGGTTTCGGCCAATTTGTTGAAAAATGAGGCAATTTCCAAAACTTTGGCCCAATTCCGGGGGACATAAACATTTTTTGATCGGGCTGAAATATTTCATGGTGAATATGTGACCCCTAAGGCAACTTGTTTTCAGTATTCCTTTTTGAATTTCGAAAAAAAGTTTTTCGTGATACGCCCTAATATTCATGAAATAAAATGTAACTTATTCGGCAACATAAAAATTGCTGCGTGTTGAAGCTTTTTTTCCGGCTTATTTTAATTAACTATACTTTTCCAATTAACTTACTATTCTGCCATAACGTCAATTTTAAGGTTGTAAAAGCTGTTTTAGGGCGAATTAAAAAAAATTATTACAATTTTCAATTTAATATTTTTACATCTCCTCAAAAACTTTTAATTGTCTATTAATTTTATCTATAATGTATTTCAAAACAAAATGCATGCATGGACTTAAGTTGTATCAACAAATTAATGTGAATAAACTTGAGTACATAATATTATTTGCTATCTTTTGATTTACTAAATAATCAATCAAGAAGGTCTACCTTTCATTCGTCCACCAGAAAAATTATAAAATTTAATTAGCAATAATATAATGATCAATTTCTGAAGAAAATCTGTATTTGTGTCCATCCTGAATATTACTGAGTATTCTCCTATTCATTTTGTACAGTTTATAGTCGAAAAATCTGAATAATCATATTGTAAGCATCACATAAAAAATTAACACCCGAACGCCCAGTGATCTATTTTTAGATCAGAAAAATTGGGTCGTAATTTTTCACTAAATAAATTAGTTTTTACAAAAATCTGCATTGTATCCTCATAGCTACATCTATAAAGATAAAATAAAATCTGAAAAGAATTCAATTTGTGGTATATTTTTATAGATTTCTCGTAAAACATGAACAAAGATGAAAAAATTGCAAAATGAAACCCCAAGGCAAAGTTTTGCCCATCACTGTAACAAAATAAATGTTGCAAACGAAAAAAACACATTAGATTATTCTTAAGGAAGGCTTTCTCTTGCCATATGAGCAGTTTTGTTTTTGTGGGGTAAATTTAAGGTAATTTAAAATACCATTTCTGACACTATGTTTAGCGATCTAAAAATAGATCAATGGGCGTTAATGGAAGAACGAAGGTTTTATGGGAATAAAGGTAAATTCATGATATGTAAATAAGCAATGCTTTCTAAGATGTCAAAGAACTATATTCAGTGGACAGGCCAAATATATAGGGACAAGTACTTCCCCAAGGCTAAGTCCTTTTCCTTGAACTTATCCCAACACCATGTGCATTTGTCAACTCAGATTCTTAGCATGAAGTTCTTTCACATATTCTGTATTTTCCTCAGAATTTCAGAAATATAAGGCTTTAAATTCAACTTAGGAACTCCAAATATATTCTATTCACATTATGGTTAACTTAAATAGTGTGTACGGTTAAGTTGGAAAACGTTAAGCTAGTTGAGAGATACATTTACAGCCCACTATAAAGAAATATTGCATAAAAATGTGTATCTTTGTTAGAAATTTCAATTTCTCTTCCCTGGTATTATGTAATTTCGGCATACAAGTATTTGTGAAATTCGGACTAGTTCCGTTCTAGTTTATCTAGTCTATTGTGCGAAGATCATGATTTGAAAAATTTTCCGTTTTTCTAAAATCTTTTAGGAATGTATACAGGAAACAATATAGGAACTTTTTCAGATTGAACTTTATATTTTTTAAAATTATTATATACAAAAATGAAAACCAAAACCAAATGAAAATAATGAATGAATAATTAAATGAAAATAATGAAAACCAAAAAAGTGTTGCAATTTTTATTGACGTATATAAAGCATTTGATTCAATAAATCATAATTTATTACTTTATAAATTGTTAAGAGCAGGTATTAGAGCAGTTCAACTTGATTGGTTGAAATCGTACCTATATAATAGAAAACAATACGTAAAGCTGTTCGACAGATTAAGTTATTTTAAATTTATAAAAAGGGAGTGCCACAAGGGTCCATTTTGGGCCCTTTGCTATTTTTAATTTTTATTAATGATTTATGTGAGTTAAGACTTTTCGGAAAAAATTATATCATACGCAGATGATACTGTTTTGGTTTACTCAGCTCAAAATTATATTACATTAGAAAGAAATATAAACTCGGACTTAATAAAACTAAAGGATTGGTTTCAAAGTAATGTTATTTCAATAAATAGTAATAAAACAAAATATATAAACTTTAGTTTAATCCATAGGAATAGCCAAGACCTAAATATTAAATATCATGATTGTTTAAATACTATGAATTGTAATTGTCTAAATCTTGAAAGAGTGGAAAGTTTTAAATACCTAGGATTAAATATTGATCAAAATTCAAAATTTAACACACATATCCAATATTTAAGGAATAAACTTCGATATAACTTATATTAATTTTATCATCTAAAAAATTACGTAGACAGATCATTTTTAAATATTTTATACAGCTCATGGATTCAATCAAAGTTAGAATATGGAATTATCATTTGGGCTGATGATTATATGACAAATTTAGTTCCACTAATAAATTTACAAAAACGAATATTCAAATATATTGATGATAATCAGCAAAATAATTTCCTATCTTTAAAAAAACTGCATCGCTTTAGATTATTAATTTTTATTCATGACAAAAAAAAGTCATATGAAAGTAATATTACCCAATATAATTTGAGAAAAACACCTTTATTAAAAATTCCTAAACCACATAAGGAAATAATGCACAAGAGTTTTTTGTTTCAAGGTCCACTTCTTTATAATCAACTCCCATATTATTTAACCTCAAACACAAACAAGATATTATTTAAGAAAAATTTGTTTTTATTTATATTATATAGTCCTGATTTTCCATCTATTTAATTTTTTTTTGTAATGAAAAAAAGGGGAAAGATTGGTCTGTTATGTTACACAGAGCCAAAAATAAGGGATTAATTTATATTTGTGCTCTGTCTTTTGCCATTTTAAATTTTATTATTTATCTTGAAAATGTATATTTGTGTGTTTATTTGTTGTTTGGATTCTTATTTGGTATATAAATCTTTCTTTTTGTAAATTTTTTTCCCATTTTCTTTCTTTTTTTTAGCATATATGTATTGAACAAACCCAAATGCTTTCACTTGGAAGGGCCCTTGGCCCCTTAGTGAACAATATGTATTATTTCATTTTCTTTTCTTTTCTTTTGTGTGTTTGTATATTATTATTTATTGTAAATAAATTATTATTATAAAAAAATAAATTCAAAAATAAAAATTATATGTTGGGGCCTAGTATTTTTAATATTTTTGGTATAATGTATAGTACTTGTAGTTTATTCTTAAAAATAGTTTATATTCGGTTCATGAAAGCTGAAGATATTTCACTAACATACTATCTAAGATGAAGTGAAAAATCAATCACGGTATCGAAAGAAATTGAAGAATCAAATTGATTTGATAACAAATAAATACATCACTCAATAGTCAATAGCATTACCTTTTATCCCTGGAGTAAGTTCCAAACTGAGAGAGGATTAGAGAAGACAGATCTAAAAGTGGGAAACAATGAAACGGAAAAAAATATCAGTTACTAATAAACAAAGAAAAAAATAAATAAGGTACCTGTGCCTAATATGGACACCCTAAGGAAAATGTATTTTTTTCACCCCCTTGTACATGTACATGTCATAGGACTCCAAAAATGTATGACCACTATCCCTGGACTGTTGACTATCATTATTAAAATAAGCGACCTTGTAATTATTCTGGTTTAATTTTTAATAATAAAAACAAAAAATGTTTGCAAGTGTCCATATTAGGAACCACCTGTCCCTATTATGGACAGGTGGCTACTTATTGACCTTCTACCCAGGGTGTATGGAAGAACCACTCTTCCAAGGGATTTTAGAGGAGAGGGGATAAAAAAAAATATGTCCTAAAGTATTGCGGGGGAGAAGGGGCACAGTAAATATCTTCAGAACATGCACTTCGTAATGTTATGTACGGATAGTATAATTAAGATTAAAAATACATATAAACATAAATTTATTATGAATTAGCTAAATAAAATAACATAAAACAGATAATTATTTTACAAATTTCTGAATCTGAAGATTCACTTGCTGTATTTCCAATGTGGACATAAGGTGTCCATAATAGGAACAGGGCGTATATTTACTTAATCTTGTAATAAATAAACAAAGAAAACATTTTTAAGCAATATACGCAATAGCAAACGAAAATATGTTTTATCCGCTTTCTAAAACACTCCACTTTTTAATAATTAAAGTAATTTTACCATATCTAATAAGAATTTAAACTTAACCTGTTATTACGAGCAGCATACCATGAAAACACAAATTTCCTTCAAAATGGCGAACAGCGCGCTTTTTTGCACTTTCCAGACTAAATTTTCTTTTAAACTGCTTTTCTTCAAGAATATGTAGTGCCAACTTTCTTTCAAGTTTCTTAGTTTTAAAAATATTAGGGGTGTCCATATTGAGAGCCCTGTCCATATTGGGTACAAGTACCTTATAAGAAATTAAGCAGTTATTTATATAGTGGATATAGGGTTAAAAGAGGAAAATAATATAGGTCAGTTATAGTTAATCAGTGTACTGTGTTAAAATCAAAATATTACTTTTCTGAAAAATTAATTCACAAGATTATTGTATTCAATATTTAATTCCTTATGTTTTAGTTTGTTAAAACTAGGGGGCTACCACCCCCTTCTTGCTATCACTCACTAACCCCCGTTAACTGCTTACGCAGGGCCTTTTGGATCGCTTCGCAATCCTTACAAAACCCTTCTCACTGAAATTATTTATTTTATAAAACATTCGATAAAAAATTAGTAGAAGAAACGTCGACCAACTTCATCTTCATGAATCTTTAACGGGTCTCTTAAAAGTTATATTATTTATTGATTCTTAATTATCAATAATAAAAATCAAAATTATCATTATAATTATCAATAATTTAATCAACACTAGGGGGCTATCTCCCCCTGTTCGCTATCGCTCGCCAACCCCTGGGAACTGCTGACTCAGTTCCCCTAGGATTGCTTCGCAATCCTGTGCTCGCTACGCTCGCTCGCCATACGCTGGTACAGCCTAGCTGAGATTCAATACCATCTAAATTTATTGGTGAAAATAGAGTTTTATAAATAGTAATATGCAGCAGGGAAACATTAAATACAGTGTATGAAAAATATGTATACAGTGTTTATAAAATTCATGGGTACTGTTGCATTAGCCAAGAAAAACCACCATAATACAGTATAATATACAGTATAAGCACTATTAACATATATATAAAAATAATAATTTAACAGTAAATTAATAAAATAGTAACATTTAATCCCTCTTTTACATATTTGAACAGCTAATAATATCATTAGAGACTAAAATCGGAAAAAAATCAAATCCAAAACAATGCACTCATTTTGTGAACAAAATTATTGTTGCCAACCAAGTAAAAGAAATACAACGAAATCTGGGCGTTACGTAAGAGAATTATACATATTACATATAGATGTTTTCCTAAAAAATCGCCATCAAGTCTGCTCGTAACTATTGTTAATCAATATTTTTAAAAAAGTTCACCCGTCAATCTGCTAAACTTAATATAGTAAGTACCTAGTAACTCTTCAAAACGTCTAGTGTTTTATCATTCATGTTTTGTGTAAACATACTTTTTAAACAATACCTTTTAAGCTATTGAAAATAGTAAAAGACAAAACCTACATTACACTCAATGTTTACAAACAATTGATTTTGGTGTGTGAAATTCTATACTTAAATAATATTGAGTTTCTGGAAAACTCTTATGTCTTTTAAAGATATTTTATTTAGAAAGTATTTTGAAGCTCATTTTTAAAGTGTGGAAGGAATTATTTTTATCATAAAATATGGCGTCGATTGGTCGTTGTGATTGTAGGGATAATAAATTGTACGACAGTATCTTGCTGTTAACTGCAACCTTATGCTTAATCCAGAAAAATGGAAATATTTTAGAATTGAGGATTTTTTTTAGAAATTCTAAAGGCTTATTGCACATCCTCAAAAGAATCCGAACAGTTTGATACAAAAACATGTTATACGGATAAGTAATAAAAAAGCCTTTCTCTGGAAACCATTTACCAAAAACTTTTTTTTAGAATAAAGAGATATTTTAAAAAATCTAATAATGTACTTCTGATTAAAAGAATGAATTTCATTTACATTTTTTAAGTTAAACCATTCTATTCCCATTTTAATTACTTAAATTACCCCAAAGACATTTTGGATTTAAGATTTGTCAGTATTTTTGGAAATTGGAAAACCCATACCCATATCATACAGGTCTGGTCACAACAACCTTAAGAGTTTAAGGATGAGACAGAGATAACGTAATTAGAAAAGTACGTGATAATAAAAATATTAACCTAATCACATATTACACTATTTTCAATTCTGTAGAAGGGTTTATTTCCGGTATCTATTTCTGGGAAATGATCGGCTGGTAGTTAATGTAACCTTTGTTTAATTTTAGTTGTTTGTTTTTACGCAATTAAGCACCTTTTTCATGAGCTCTTGGAAATTCCTTAGAAAAAACTAAGCTGCTGAGTTTTCCCTTTTTCCCTAGTAATGTTCCAGGAAAATAACAGTAACGTTACCGTAAAATTTTGAAATGTTTCTCAAAATTACTATTACTTTCTAAGTAACCGATATTTTTAAGGATCATACCAAAATTTTTTACCAAAATATTTCTGTAATTTTCCAGAAAAATCACTTAGAAAAAGAGGCAACCAAGCAGCCTAGTTTATTCAAAGGAACGTTCAAGAATTTTTAAAAGGAATATAAGAATCCTATAGACCTCACAGTTTTTAATATTCACAACTACCTCTTCGGGTACGAAGATTCCTATATCCGTCTATTATTTCATCGACCCAAGTTTGATTTTCAGATTATTCTAATAAAAACATCCTGTTCAATCTCGATGCACAACAATCGTAGCAAAAAAAACTTAATGGCTAACAAGAAATTACACCCTCCGCCATAACCATTACTCTTTTTGCATTCACACAGGAGCTACCTCGGTCCCAAATGATTCCCCAAATCAATTTTTCATCGCATAATCCCTATTCTTATGCCCAAAACCTCCACCCGAAGCGAGAATTCCCAAAAGCACATAATGCAGGCACCCTCCCTTAACAAAGGAGGGAATTTACATCCATTATCGGATAAATCGCAAACATTTATTCATCACTGAATGGCGATATTCTCCTTTATCTACTCTGTAATTACTCTCCAGTGCCAAAAATCTCGGGTTACTGTGACGTTCAGGAGCTTGTAACATTGACATTACTCTGTGCCGGGTGATGTTACCGTAACATATTTAGGTCACCTGGTGTTGTACGCAAGACGTATTAGTGACCTATGGAAGGACCTTGATTTGATCAATATAGACTTGACCCAGACAATGATTGTGTATAGGCGTGAATCGAGGCTATCCCTTTCTGAGTAGGAGGAATAGTGAGGTATTTAATGCTTGCTTTCGGAATTGTCTGTGTTTGCTATAGAAAGTTAATAAAATATATAAGCGGAACATTAAGATTAAAGGTGTTTTTGTTACTTTTTAACCCTTTCAGTCCTTAACGAACGAGATTGCCATGGAATCCTATGGTAAATATGGCGCAACTAGGACTGAAAAAAGGTTAATATTATTTACACTTTGTTAGACTATTGTAATTTTCGTAACTTTGTATTCTATCTTGTCTGTTTAGAAATCCCCAAACTGTTTTCGACACAGAAGATTAAAAATAATACCATAAATTAATAACTAAATTATTAAATTTAGCCGACGTAATGGCCTAGTGGTTAGAGCATCTGACTGCAAAGCCGTACGTCTGGGGTTCGAATCCCCGTTCGGCATGGATGTTAGTGTTACTGTCCTTGTGTTTGTTGAATTTACCTATACGGGTAAACCTATACCTGAAGGTACCTATACGGGTACCTTCAGGCGAATTTGTACAAATTTAAAAAAATTAAAAATGTAGAGAGAGTTATATTGGTGGCAACAATTACATAAAATTAGGGGAGTTTTAAGTATTATGTGTGAAATATATTAACGATTTTTTAACCGGAGAGATAAAAAAGTTATACCTAATTTCCCATTTACAGAAAAGAACTTAATTAGTAAATTATTCGCGTAATTTATAAAAATCTATATTTTAGTTTCATTTTCAAGAATTTAGATAATTTCGACTCTTTCAAATCTTTAATCATAGTTAATTGTCAATTAAAATACTTTTAAAAATTGAATATTTATGCAAATGAAGTGGGTCAGTTAGTACTTTTTAAGTAGTTTACCTGTTAGCATTTATTAAATCGTACGGAAAATTAGCATATTATAAAACTAAAGTTCTTACAAACAATTATTTTAAGTCTAATCATCTACTTATAGTCAAAACTTCTTGTCCTCCAAACATAGTAAATTATATATTAGCTGTCTGTTTTAAACAAAAGAGCTTCTTTTGTGCCTCTACATAATTATTACACCAGCTTTATAAAATTTCACTTAAAGTAATTCAATAAATAATTCATTAAAGGTAGAACTACAGCTTCAATACTTCTTGTTCATCATAATGTAATTAAAGGAATTCCATTCAAGCTCTTTTGAATACGTTAGGCAGGTCGATATTAATTTCTTTTCATTTCAGGAATCCATTTCTTTCAGAAAAATGTAGCTTCAAACACATTATACCACTACTCTCTGTTCCCGATGCATTGAATTATTCAAAAGTGAACTAAGAACAAAAAGCATAACATCTGGTATGAATTCCTTCAATCGTGCAACTATTCAAGCATTCCATCGAATTTTAGGGAGTTGCGTATTGCGTATATTTCTATCACTTTTGAAAAGTAATTCCAAAAGGAAAGAATATATTTTTCAATTTGCGAGTTTTGAAAACCGAAAGGTTTGAAAAGGTTTAAAATGAATATTTTAATTTAGAGTAGAGATAAATTGTATGACCACCTTGAGTTGGAAAATCAGCTTTGTTTGCATAATTTATTTGGATAATTTTTAATGGATACATTCACGTCGTAACACCTTTTCCAAATGAGTTCTATGACAAAAACGTGAAAATTGAAGAAATTTGTGAACTGTTCTGTTAAAGTTGTTCAGAAATCAAATCAGTAGAAAAACAAAAGCAAAATTAATTAATCAAAACCTTTTTTAGGAGTTTATTAAAAAACCTCTTACTTTCCATAATTAATTATAATTGTATAATCACCAATAATAATTATAATCAATAATAATAATAATATATATGTTACAGTTAAAGTCCGGAAATCAGTTAATTTACAGATAACCTAGGTAATTTGCAGATTAACGAGGGTGATCCGTTAAAGAGCGAATTTTTTTTCAATTTCTAAGATTACCTAGGTAATCTTGAAATTACCTAGGTATTCTGCACCCTACCGACTAGACACTCGTTAATCTGCATACTACCTGTAATCAGTTATTTTACATATTAACGAGGGTGATCCGTTAAAGTACAAAATTTTATTTTATTTTATAAAAAGTTTAAGGAGGTTGGGGGGGCTGCCGCCCCCCCAAACCCCCCTGCCTTAACTATAACCAAACTCGTTTTGGGGGTAAGCAGTAACAATGACGAATCAAAAAAGGGGGCTCGGTACTTTTTGATATTACACAAAACACGCAAATCACACAAAAATAGTATTGAGATAGCAATTTTAATACGAATATAATATAAAAGTACCAACTTGGATTTTGTATCAATTGTGGTTTTTCGATCTCGATTTGACAGCGTATTTCAATGAGCACTTAAACTAGCAAATCTTAATGAAAGCGCTGTGTAATCGGCTGCCAGCCTAACCTAAACTATTCCTAGGATTCGAGATCGATTACATTTCTTAAATCCTTGCCCAGGTTCCAGCGATTATTGAATTAACGTTTGTTGAAAAGATATTTCAACAGCTGGGACATTTGCTTTCGTTAAAAGAAATATCTGTTACTCTGAAGTCGGGGCTTCAACACAATTGTTTTAAAATACCCGTTTTAGTAGTAATTTACTGAACTTAAGCTTGTAAATTTACTGTACTTACTTGTTTGTAACATTCAACTTGACAACTACCAGTGCTACACACTAAATTTGAAATCAAAACACCAAATATGACAACAAACTACGTATTGAAACCCGACTGCGCAGGGGTAAGCGCATGGCGCAGTGAGCACCTCAACATTTTAACAGAAAGGATTGAGCGAAACAAACTATTTTGAACTTTAACTATCAAGAGGCCGTTATAGTGTAGATTCCCTAGGTAAAATGCCAAAAACTCTAATATCCGCACATTAACGACAGAAATCAGTTAATCTAAAGTTTACCTAGGTATTCTTTAGATTAACTAATTTTCAACTTTAGCGGTAACATATACATTGAAGACAATCAGCACTTAATGAATAGCATTTACTTTGAAAGGAGAATTTCACCAATTATTGCTGGTAAAGCGGACAATAAGTGTAAACTCACAACTCTCAAGGCGTCACCACCAACCGTGGACCAATTTCGTCCTTGTTAAGACTCATCAGCACGGTATAGGATGGTAATGCAAGAGAGCGGAGGGCAAGTACTAGTCTAGCCGACTATAACTGAAAAAGTGGTGACCATTGATTAGTCCTCCACTCATCTGCTGGAATGACAATGGCATTCCTAAGACAGATTTAATTCCAGAAAGGCAAGGTACATGAACGCTTAACCAGCAATAATTGGTGAAATTCTCCTTTCATGTACCTTGCCTTTCTGAAATTAAATCTGTCTTAGGAATGCCATTGTCATTCCAGCAGATGAGTGGAGGACTAATCAATGGTCACCACTTTTTCAGTTATAGTCGGCTAGACTAGTACATGCCCTCCGCTCTCTTGCGTTACCATCCTATACCGTGCTGATGAGTCCTAACAAGGACGAAACCGGTCCACGGTTGGTGGTGACGCCTTGAGAGTTGTGAGTTTACACTTATTTACACCCTTTGCTTTATAGAGAGAGAGAGATGTTTATATTCAATTACAAAGTAACGAAATCAGGTTCATTTAGATTTTGTAGTCTCTGATATCGTTTAAAATATGGACACAAGTATTTAAAGTTTTAAAGAAAAAAGAGAGGAAAATTTAAAAAAAAAGAAATTTTTAAAATACTAGGGAGCTACCTCCCCCTGCTCGCTATCGCTCGCCAACCCCCGTTAACTGCTGACGCAGACACTTTTGGACCGCTTCGCAATTCCTCACAAAACCCAGCTCACTGCACTTACTCACTTTATAAAACATTCTTAAAACAGGGGTAGTACATCTCCGGGGTATTCTTTCGAAAATGGCGGATATACATTCAGTGGCGGAATTTTAACAGTTCCTTTATGGTAACATGAATTGGCGGGTCGCCTTATAATTCCAAGAAAATTACTCTTAAAACGACAGTCTCAAAACTGAGTAAAAAAGTATTCAAATGGGCTCCGATCCAAAAATACTCAAATTTGAGAACATGAATATACTCAAAAATGATGATGAGCTCATTTTTGAGTTCAAGCTCAAGATGTTTAATTTTTGAGTACGCACATTTTCAGAAATGAGTACATTCACGTTCTCAAATTTGAGTATTTTTGGATCGGAGCCCGTTTGAGTACTTTTTTACTCAGTTCTGAGACTTTAGTTTTAAGAGTGTAACAACAGAGCAATGTTAACATTCCTTTACCATTTCCCCAAGGTAATGTTTTTCACAGATCCATTAAGAAGCACTGAAACATATCAGGAATAAATTTAACGTTCGTAAAATTTGTAATGATTTTCATCGATTGGCTGTGAAAAATGTAGTAATTACCTAAACATCACGAAAATTTAGAATTTTATCTTCATGAGAACAAACAAACGTCGAAGTTGTGTCAGTTTCATAGCAATGACACGAATGTTTAGACTTACAACATTTTCGATTTTTATCTTTATTTCTAAAACAGTCCCCCGTGCTATCTAGTTGTTTGCGTTTTCGCATTATGAAATAAAGAGTCACATTTTATTACCTTAAAAAATATACTTGGAAAAGGATATAAAAAATAATAATTATTGTAAAAATAAATGCAAAAGTTCAAAATTTCCGAAAGCGAGTTTATATTTTGTTGTAAATAAAGTAATTAGGTTGCCACAACGACAAAGATAAATATAAAAATATTAATTTGTTATTTAAAAAATAAAAGATAAATTAATTATACATAAGTTTTAAATATAATTAAAACCGTTTAAACAACATAAATATAAATATTGTTAAAAATAACCCAAAATATATTTTTAAAATTCGTGTTATAAATAGAAATATGATTATTTAATCTATTTGAATATTATAAACCAGTGAAATATGTTTTCAATTGTTTCAAAATTAATAGTTTCTTGCTTTATATAACTGCAATCTTATCCGTAATCTAAAAAAATGGAAATATTTTAAAATTGAGATTTTTTTTTAGAAATTCTAAAGGCTTATTGCGCATCCTCAAAAGAATCCGGACAGTTTGATACCAAATATGTGTTATACGGATCAGTAATTAAAAAGCCTTTCTCTGGAAACCGTTCACCAAAAACTTTTTTTAGAGTAGAGAGATAAAAACTTCAAGGTTTATTTTTAGTTGTTAGTTAAAATATGAACACACGCATTTAAAGTTTTAAAGAAAATAGAGAGGAAAATTTAAAGGAAAAGGAAATTTTTTAAATATAAAACTCCAAGTTTTATGTTTAAGTGTTACAAAGTTCCAAAAAATTAAATTACAAACATTTCGTTTAGAAATTTTGAATACCAGTTAGAAACTAAATTTTTGTCAGATATTCCATTACTGGAGATTACATCATCAATGAATATGATTTCTTAAGTAGTATTTCTGGCAAAATATTTTAGTTTGTTTAATTACATAATTTGAATCAATTTAATTAAGATTAATGTTATCATTCTTGTTATGTTATTAGTATTAACATATTGTAAATGTTCAGCCTACCACCCAGAAATAAATTTAGGATGATAGAAAAACTCGTTAATATGTTAATATAAGAAATATATTTATTGTTCAAATTGGCATACTTTTCTATTACATAAAAAATTTTTTGTTCGAAATTACTGACTAGCTACAGTAAATAACAACTAAATATGCATTAATGTCTGTATAAATGTGCATGAATCTGCAATGTGCTTATCCAGTGAATCTAAAAGTAAAAAATTAATATCCAAAACACCTTTTGAATACCTCCTCACAAAACAGAAATATTTATTGATACCCCATACATACCAGGGACTATTTAATGCAATTCACAAAAAACTAATCTAATTCTGTTTTGTTTCTCCTATCCAGACGGCTTGCAATAATCCCGTCCAATTTCCTTGTATTGTTCACCCACTCTCCGGTTTCAATTTACTAATGAAGGGAGGGATAGCGGTGGGTCTCAGCGTTTCAAGTCTTTGTTAGGCAGGTTTCCCGAAACAATCATCGTCTCTGGTTTCAGATGATTTACCAACTGCTCATTGATTTCCTAACAAACCGAATAATTTGTTTCGAGAACTGTTTTCATAACCGTATCCAGATGCGCTTAATTTGTTTTTGGTTTTCCGCGTATAGTCAGTCGAAAGTTGGTTACACTTTACTTAGTTCAAATATCAACCTTAAATAAAATATTTTTATTTATGGTCGAAAATTTTCTATTTGAACGAATATTTACAGAAAATATGCATTAAATAATGCGCATTCGTGTTTTTCTTATTTTGAATAAAAAATATATCACCTCTGACTGGGAAGCATAGATTGATACGCATTGTAAAATGTAGTATATTTTATAACTTTAATTTTAAAATTATTATTTTACCATTACGTACTTTCCCCCTCCCCTCCCCCTGTCTTCAAACATAATTTCTAAATGAATTTATGTTTATAAAAGCAATATATTAATTGAAATATTGTATCTAAAAATCATACTATCATCAATAGATTAATTTTTAAAACTTTTGCTGAATGTTAGATAGAATGTGGTTTGTTTCAATAGGATGGTTCTATAAAAATTCTCATATTTTGGGAGATTTCATGAGAGTTAACAATTGTATTGCATACGCTTATTGTCTCCTTATTTTAAGTCTGCAAATTGTATTGAAAACAATTTCAAAATTTTAAAAATTATGATAGTTTTTATAACTTATTGCATAGTGTTTTTAAGAATTTCGTACCTAATTTAAAAATATCCTTGATACAAAGTTAATGGTTTGGTTATTGTATTGGCGCAAGAATAAGGTGAGATCATATTGCGCCGAGAAAGAAAAATCCTACGACAAAAATTATAAATGAAATCGTGCGAAAGAAAAATGTAATATTTACATTCTTTAATGAAGGTTTCGACATAATAAACAACCTAAATTTGTAACAGAATCATTTAAAAATTCAAATCATCATAACACAAGAAATCATGATAAGAAGCTAAACTTAATATCTCCTCGAACTTTCAATTAGAAAAACTACATTAAAGTACTTCAATTACATTCTATAAATATTAATATCAATCCAATACATCTCCCGCTGACGTTCCCAATTACCTAGCATTCCTCAAACCTGGCTTAATTTACGATATTTCCCCCTTGGAGCCATTGAAAAGTTTTTGAGTGATGTATCATTGAAATTTCTTTCAAAAGACCTAACGACGCGTCACCAGATTGAAAATGATGTATCGATTTTTTATCCCCTTCTCATTTATCAACGTTAAAAATCAAAACACAACCAGAGACACTTTCGGTCCTTCCCTCCATCCATTGTTAATGAAACTCCGAAATTTCCTGTTTCTCAAAATTAATAACAACAACCCTAATCGAATGATCCCAGAAACCGTTTCTATCGCGAAAATATTTGACTGTGAGGGTAAGGAGTTTGATTTTTTCTCCATCTTTTTTGTCTGTTTTTCTTACTGCTTTGCTTATTGTTATTATTCTGGTCCCCTGTTCTTCTTTGGTGTTGTGTCAAATATATGAGTAATGAGCGAAGTAACTAAAAGAAATGGAATTTTTTAGGGAGTTGGGGGAAAAAGGATGAGAAAAGCTCGTTGTGATTTTTCATTACACTTCGTGTGTTGACTTTGCTGGCTTTTTAATTCGCATTTTTATATTCGCTTTAGCTAAATTGGTTTTGTGAAAAATTGTCTTTTTCAAGAATAAATTGAGTTCTTGTTAATAACGGTTTTTCTCTTTCGAAAGTTCATTTCGAAGAATGAGTGAAGGAATATAGACATCTTATTCCTTAAAGACGTCCTTTAAAGGTCAGAGCTGTGGGGTAATTTTTCCAATTTACGTTAGATAAACACAAAAGTAACCTTTTGTAAGAGTTTGAAATGTAAAAACGTTTTTTTCGGTTACAGTAAAATTAAAATAAATTTCATACTTTTGTAATTTATTTTATGTCACTAAATGAGAAAAATATCAGTTAATAACATTTAAACAATAGGTTGCATTCAAAAGTCTATTTCTTACTATTTCAGTTTTCCTGTGTCTTCAGCTTTGATCATGATTTTAATGCCTCTTATATGTATTATTTTTTACAGTGATACAATAAAATTAAGGAAAATCGTAAGTTCTTACTACTTAGTTATATGTTGGGTAAAGAAAACTTTCGCATGGCTCATTTTGTCTGTGCTGTTAGAATATCTAATAAAAATTTAAAAGCAAAAAATTTTGTGTGCGCGTGTGTGTTAGTAAAATTTACATTAATAATTACGAACATACGACATAAACCGAGTAAACGTACATTTTACGACGTTTAATACTTTACAAAGTTTATTAATTTTGCCCCTGGGTTTTAATGCTCTTATGTAGCTCAAGGTTTCATTGTTGTACTGCTCTAAAACGTACCCTTATTAATTAACATAAAAGCTCTCCAAGGCATAACTTTCATAAATTAGTAGTTTCGCAAAAATCAATCCGTATCAAAATTAACATCTCCTCAGATGTACCAATTTTCTAAAAGCCGTACACATATAACGCTCCATTCTACTCATCCAAAAATACTATCTTTATGAATTCTATTTTCCTAGCCAGACGTGGAAAATCACCTGAGGAAGATTGCTTTATGCTAATTCTCCTGAACTATTCAAAAAGAGTGGTAATTCAAAGGTGGATATATATTTTTGAGCAATGGCTTTTAAAGCATTTTGGAATTCATCTTTTATAACCACAGAGCGATTTTCCTACAGATGTAAATAAAGTGTTAAAAATATTTAGAGTAACACGATGATACAAGAAAGTGTTACTATGATGATAGTTTAGTATGATGTTCAGCACAGAAATATAGGTATTAAATTCAGTGTTAAACTTAGATAGGTAATTTTTGAAATTCTGTGGAAAAATTTATAAATTTTCGTGTTTTATTTTAGTCAATCCTCATAAAAATATAAAAATAAAGGCCTTTGGGAGGTATATTTTAGACGTGTTTAATTGAAACTTCCAAAAATAAATTAAATAAGTCTGATCTTGTTATGATAAAGTTCATAGTAATCAGTGGCGGCTCGTGAGTTAATTAATAGGGTGTTCACACAATTATATAAAAATGAAAATTTCCATTAATTTAATCCGTTTATGTCGTCAATGTCATCTTTAAATTATCTTTTAAAGTCCCTATCTTTTCCTTCTGTAACTTGGACAATGGTCAGATGAGGTGTTGGTCTGATGTTCTTTATTTCAACTTTTTTCCAGCGGCAATTGAGAAAAGTACAGATGCTTTAACTCAAACAAGGAAATTTTACTTAGAGCCATCATTTAAAAAACATCTTAATAACAAAAGTATTAAAATATTTTGATGAAAAGATTTAAATTGTATTTAAGGAGTGCTCTTACTCGTACTTTCCAATTAGCCCATAAAATCACTTCTATTAGTCGTCAAAAAAGAAAGCTGTGCCTCAAAAGTAGTGATGGGCAAAATCGATAATTTTTGGTATCGAATACTTTGGTATCGAATACTTATAGGTATCGAGTACTTTTAGGTATCGAGCACTTTTTTTCAATGTCGGGAAAGGAACCTGAAGGGACAATTTTTTTAGGGCCTATCCATAATCAGACTAATATTAAAAAAACTGAAAGCGATCCATCAAAAAGCCCCGTAGCTACGGCCCTGGAAGTGGATAGAGGCGAAGGATTTGGCGGGGGAAAAACCTAGCCGCGTCAAGTTTCTCTCGCGGATGATAACGACTTGGGTTTGAGCGTTGCAAAATGAAAACGGAAACAGGCTGCGTTTGATCTACAGTAGGTATTATAAAGATTACTTCATTGAAAAATTTAAAACGAAATATGTCAATAAAGTATCGATACTTTTGTGGGTATCGAATACACTCGATACCTATAGGTATCGAGTACTTAAGTATTTGGTATCAATACCTGCCCATCACTACTCAAAAGTGAAAGCTTCGGCACACTAAATCTGTGCTAACGGAGATCTTCTGCGCTTTGCCGTAAGCTCAAATGATCTCCGGCAAGCAGTCGGGGTTTCTTCGGATTCTCAAATTTTTTTCGCTCACACGTGCGGAAAGGGAAAGAAAAACAAGAGTTCCGTCTTTTTTCGATTTCTTTCGCGTTTCCGGTAGTAAATTTTTCTTATTGAGTGGAGATGGGGGGGAGAAACATAATCTTGAGCAAAAAAAAGATATTGAGAATATATTTCTTTTGATATTTATTTATTTATCTTTACATTCGATTTTTGTTCTACTTTTTCGGTGGGTGTTCTGTTCACGTGCTCCTGTGCTCCTATGGACGAGCCGCCACTGATAGTAATACTACAAGAAATGACACAAAAAGTTTTGGTTATTGTCACAACTAACGTATTTTACAGAACATATCACTAATTTTATAAGTAAGTACAGAAATATTGCTTCAAGCAGTTACTTTAAAAATAAAAAACTATAACTCATTATTTAGTTAGCTGAAATTTATTTTAGACCACAATTTAAGTTAAGGAAAATTAAACTATCAACCACAGCAAAAACCATACATCTTGTATTTGAGAATTTATAATTCAGTGTCAATTTTGCAGTTATCTTTTACTTTTCTTTCAATTTGACAAGCGAACTTAAAACTACTTAAGCTTTAACTTCTCTATGAATAAGCTTTAACTTCATACTTGTAGAGCATATCCGATTTTCCATAAAAAATAGTCAACACTACATCTATAATAAATTCAGTAAAAACTTTAATATGTTTACACCTCTGTAAAAGGTACTTTCCTGTCTTTTCTCCCAAATGCCTATTTGAATATAAAAAAACCTTTAAGTAACTGCTAAATAACTAAATTTCTGCATAAACATTATTCTGATTAAATTTTATTAATTATAGAATTTTCGAAAAACACACAGGGTTTAGAATTAAGATAAATAATTTCACAACAGTTAGAGTTATTCTTCTTCAGTCGTTTTTAGAGGTTAGCATTTTTACAAGTTTTAAACACTATTAATCAATTTAATTCCAAATTTAAATAAATTTTTCAGGGTAGAGGATTTATCAGTAAAAAATAATCTAGCTTTTGTGTGAAATGAAATAGTAATATATTTTTTAAATTTTTAAAAATTATTTTTGAATTTAGTCCTTCGAAAAACTCGTTAATTATATTTCATGTAGCAAAATGATATAGTATTCCCTCTAATTTAAACAAGATCACCAATAAATATTTAAATATCAAATTAAAGCAATTTTCAGCATAAATTAATGAGTAAAATCTGTTATTATGAAAATTTTAATGAAGTTTAATTTTAGTTTATCAAATTTTAAATAATTAAATTTTCAGTTTAAAATCTGATGTAATAAAATTGAATGTGGGTATATATGTATGTATGGTTGTATACAAATCCACAGTTTACTTCCGATCTGCACCAAACTTGGTATACCTACGTAAAAAAACCAAGGAAAAACATAGGCTATGTTTCGAAAACTTTAATTGACCCCTTGACCCCTTTTTTGTTCTTTTTATGGTCATTATGCTGAAATAGCTTTATTTCTCCTCCAAAAGAGATCTGTTCAAACCATTGTTACAAAAAAAACAATGCAAAATAACAAGTTTTTAAAAGAAAAACTAGATACGAGTCTAATTAAAAATTATAACTATAATCTAAAAGTATAATTAAATGAAATTTAAAATTTTAAAACTGGTAAGTATAGAACAAAATATTTTTTGAGGGTTTAATTTTCAAATGAAAAGTTTCATAGAATAGCTTTGTTGTTAAAATAGTCTCCATGAAAACGAGGATGAAAAATCAAATGATGATCATATTGTAGCGTTTAAGAAAGTTGGTTAACAGACCAAACACTAGAGTTAATATTTAAAACCCTTTTAAGTGGAAATATTGTATTTTTTCTTAAATTGCAGGAATATATTTTATTTATTAAATTTTATACCAAAGATATATAGTCTAAGAGCCAGTAAACAGCTGACGACACATATTTTAGGAAAGCCTTAAATTTTCTCAGTGAGTCAGGTGTACCTACCGTACATGAGATGGGGGTTAGTTAAGCCCAGTCGCGGTAGGTTCAGCTTTGCGCAGGTGTGTCACGTGTGTTAATTTGGTGAACAAAAAAAAGTATTTTAGGACGTCTGCCGTTTTGACATGTCAAAATATATTATTATATGTACTCAAAAACAATATGGCAGACGATTCCCATGGTTATTAGTTCCTCAAAAGTTCCTCAAAGTTTCTCAAAAGTCGAAATAGTGGTAAAACAGTCATCACATACGGCATTTAAAGCACCATTTACACTAGTGTTGGAAAGACTAGTGCAAGGAAAGTCTCTCTTCAAACTCCACTGCACTAGTCTTTCCAACACTAGTGTAAATGGTGCTTTAAATGCCGTATGTGATGACTGTTTTACCACTATTTCGACTTTTGAGAAACTTTGAGGAACTTTTGAGGAACTAATAACCATGGGAATCGTCTGCCATATTGTTTTTGAGTACATATAATAATATATTTTGACATGTCTAAACGGCAGACGTCCTAAAATACTTTTTATTTTACCAAATTCACACGTGACACACCTGCGCAAAGCTGAACCTACCGCGACTGGGCTTAACAAACCCCCATCTCGTGTACGGTAGGTACACCTGACTCACTGAGAAAATTTAAGGCTTTCCTAAAATATGTGTCGTCAGCTGTTTACTGGCTCTTAGACTAATAATAAAATCATGAAAATACGATTAATTAAGGGCTCTATTTGAGCATTTTAATTGATTTTGGGAAGAATAATGTTTCTAATATTTTGTTGTTTTTTATGGGAATCATGTGGTAAATGCAGAAATCGTTTAGAAATTAAAATGCTTGATTCGACACTTATCACTCATCAAAATATAGGCACGGATCCAGCACGCCTCCAAGAGGGGGGCACTTTTCCAGACAAGATCCCCATTGGGGGTATAGGGGTCCCCCCCAGAAAAATTTGAAATTTGACATGTTAAAGTAGGGTTTAAACTCATTTTTAGAAACGTTTTTAGTCTAAGGGGGGCACTTTTCAACACTATTACCTTTACTTTTTCACCCAAAATGTCAAAATATTGATGATTTCCTAAACATTATCACTGAAGATCCCCTGGTGGTACTAAGGAGAGGTATGGGGGTTCTTTCCCCTGAAAAAAAATTGGAAATTAGACCTGTAAAAGTAGGGGGGCGCTGTCCAGAGTACTACCCATCACTGAATCCGCACCTGGAAGGTAGAAAATGAATTAAAAATTTTAAAGAAAAAAATCTCCATTTCCACCCGTGCAAGGCCGGGCACATCAGCTAGTAGGTTATAAAAATTAATTTAAAATTTAATCAATCCTAAATTATAAACATTGAACACCGTGTTTTATCTAAGGTAAATGTGGGTATAGTGGACACTTTAAGGAAAATTTTTGCTTAAATTCTCAATAAATACCGACCTATTTGCTTGGAAACCGTTATCATCCTATTTTCAGATTAATTGGATCTTCTTCTTTCGATTTTACCATTTAAAATTTTAATTAGATTGGGTAAAATATTTTTAATTAATTTCTAAAAAGTACTCCAAATTGCATCTATAGTGGCCACATAGATGAAACTGTTGCTTCTATGGTGGACACCTCTTGCATCTAGTGGACACCTTTCTTTTTCTGCCTATATGAGGGGTTTATGCATGAAATTGAGGGGGTTTTCTTGGTATAGTCGTTTATTTCTAATTAAATCTTCCTTCCCAACGAAATGTATTTTAGATTCAATCAAATTAGCTTCATTAAAAAAACAATTGATAGTTTTCGGCCCAAAGTCTACGCTGTAGCTGATTTGAGAGGAATTTAGCATGTAATTCAATGTTTTAGAAACATTGGTTCCCGAAGCCAGAATGAAACCAAATTTATTTAACACTCATTTTAAAGCACAATCAACAGTTTATGAAGAAAAACTGATTCAAATTAAGTATTATTTATGTTTCTATTAGACGCCATTGCGGTGGCCACTATTGGAAAATCTAAGATTTTGTGTTGGTATAGTGGCCACCCCCATAAGTCCCTCGTAAAGTCAAAATTTTCAAATTAATTTTATTCAGTATCATTTAATACACTCTTCTCTATCTTATTATAAATTTAAGAGTCAATCAAACGGTTATAAATACAAAAAAATCAGTTCCGATATACCCGTTTCCTTACGCGATTCAATAAGCAAAATCAAATTTCAGTCACTCGGCCGATGTTGTTATTTTCAAATATTTAAATATCCTTCCCATGCTGATCTGTGGTATCGGTGGTAATTTACCAGCTTACCTGATTGTACAATCTACTATGCCTATGAATTTTGACCCTGTTTGATGCCTCTAACTCGTTTTATTTCAAATTAATCAGCTATGTGGCCACTATTGGTACAGTGTCCACTATACCCACATTTACCTTAGTCGATGGCAAAAATTAATTTGAAATATTAGTATTTACTAGATTAAATCAAAAACAAGAATTTTTTTTAAAATTTGTTTGAAAACCATGAATACTTATAAAACTTTATCCCTTGCCACTAACCAGTAAACTCTCATGTAAACGGGATCATTTATCAAAGAGCATGATCAATATTCTAACAGAATATCTTACCATAACATTTGAAACTTTGGGAATCATTTATCAATGAGTTCCATAAAAATGGCTTCTCAAGTACAGGCACATCACATGTCTTAAATTGTGTATGACGAAATGAGAGTAGATTTGTATGTTTCATGTGTTTAATTATGTATTTAAAATAGTTTATAAAAATACACTCAGATTATGATAATATTCCTGTTATTAAAAGACTATACAGGTTTCAGTGTTTTCTTCTAGAAAAAAAACATCTGATACGATTATTATGCATACTATATTTTAAAATAATGTGAAAGAAGTAAATTACTATTAACTATCGAAAACTATCTGGAATTTTATATGTCTTGTTAACGTTAACAATATTATTTTAAAATTCAATGCATATCTTGAAATCGTAGGACACGAAAATAAAATTAGGGCACTAAATTAAATTATATATAAATGTGTCATCTAGAAATCTGTTCAAGTAACGCTTAGGTTTATACATGGACATTTTAAAAAATATTTAAGACATACCTAAAAATTGCCATCTTAATTTTACTTAAATTGAAATATTTATTTATAACGCATCCATGTTTTTACGAAGAATTCCGGATTATAAAAGGTATAGATTTATGAGGTAAAGGTTTAAATTTATTTGAGAATGATAAAAGGACCAGAAAGCTTAATGAGGTTGTGGCAGTACAGAATTTTTTAAAGAAAGCTATTTACTACTTCTTTGATATAATTTGCTTGATATCGGGATATCCCTTTCAAATAAACAAAACATTATTCATAAAAAGAAAATACATACCTCACAGAAAAAAAATATTTGGATGATGCACAATCGTAACCTAGCGTGACCTTTAATGATTAATACAGTGAATTATGCATGGCAGATGTGCGAAGTATATCTGAAAGAAAAGTAAAAATTATTCATTAGGTCATAAATCATTTTAAGCACGTGGTGTCTAATGACTCCTAAGACCTTAATGACGCTTCTAAGGACAGAGAAAATAAAAAGTCCCGTGAAATTGAATGCCCCGGCATTTCCACCTGAGGGTCAGACATCCCTTAGAACTAAAGTACGTCCACAATTCATCCTTTTTAAAAACTGCTTAAAGAGCCTGATTATACAGAACTTTAGTGCCTCATCCTTTAAATAATAAAGGTTGAGCTTTTATAAGAGTATTGTAGAGTTTCTCCAGAAATGTGGCTGTAAGTTCTACGAAACAAAAGGGTTGGTTAAACCAATCGGGAATGTTTAATTTTAATGCATATACTGATAATGTTAAATGTTAAAAAGTATCCGTGAACACAAAGGAAATATGTTTTTCCACTTTCATACATCTGGATATTATGTATTTAATTTTTATCAGTGCAATTTCGGTCCCATGGCAGTTTATATTTTTTTAATTATGTATAACTTCACTTTTTTAAATTACAAGTATAAATTTCAATAAACGTATTTCAGTAGTTTAAGGTTATGCAATGTAAATCTATCAGGTTTTTTATCTTGTCCTAAAATATTTTATGTGTGAGTTAGGAGAAATATCTCCCCTGGAATTTCATATAAATATGCAATTACGAAATCATGAAAGATAAATTAATAGGTTTTTATAAAGCGTTTAAATGATAAAAGTAATTTTTTAGCTACATTTAAAATTTTTAGGAGTTTTAATATTTTATAATAAATCTACTTCTAGTTTAACATTAGGTAATTAGAATTCTAAATATACCAAGTTTTTAGTGATATTTTATGAAAAATCCTGAAATGTATTTGTGTTAACATACACCCATTTTAAGCCCTTTATCTCAGAAAAACACATTACTTTATTTTTAGAAAAATTTTAAATTTGGCCTGATTATTCATGATGATAGAAGTAAACACACTTCATAAGCTGAAATAACTTACTTTTCTCAAGGTTTCTCCAAGTTCGTGATCTCGTACTAAATCTTCACCAACCAACACTCAAACTTGATTTTGTTGATTGTTTAATCTTCGTAATCGGTTATTTTTTTCACCCTTCTTTCCCCCTCCTTCACCTACACTGCTAAGGCCATTAAGATATGTGTCAAGAATACCCCTAAGTTTTAAGCTAGGTCATTCATAAATATGCAAATTCATGAAATAAGTGCCTTATGGGCAAAGATTCAGCAAACTGCACGTATCTGGAAAAATTCCTGCATCTTAATGATCGAGGTGTTGTTTTGAAAAATTGCACTCTGCGTTTCACGAGTCAGTTCGTATCTTGGCAAGCAAAACCATTTTTGCTCGAGTCTCAGTTTTGTTTTGAGCTATTTTAAATTACAGGATTGAACTTAAAAGAACTACACTTAAAACCCTAAGAAACTCCTGTTTCGATACAAAAGAAAGCACTCATTGGATAAATTAGTATGTTCCCCCTCAGTGTTTAATTTAATCGTTTCCCTAAGAACTTTCAGCAGATACAATCAATTATGTTATTTTTGAATGATTTTGCTGCTTAATTAATCACCGGGAGCTTGTCGAGCAAAAACCGTCTGGTACAAGAGCTAATTAAAATGAAATGGCATAATCAACTTCACTTTTTCTGGTATTTATTGGTACGTATCAATCTTTTCCTGAACTTTCTTTTCACCAGAAAGCATCGAGGGATCTTAATCACAGCAATTACCAGATCGTTTGTAAAATACGAAAGAGAAGATTAAAAATTTCACTAACGTGTTTCCTTTCTGCGAACGTTTTTTTAAGCATCGAAAACGGTTCGTCATACTAATGAGAATCCTTTCAAAATGCCCTTGGCCGTTCTATTTACTGATTTAAAAAATCGGCCAGGACCGTTTTCGCATTATTCAAAGTGTATCGCCATTTTTGAGAGTTTTTTGATAGATATGGATGGGGAGCTAAGATCTTGTTGCCTTTAGGTAAATTCTATCTTTGATTAAATAATTTTCCTCGTCATTTACATCTGCTTGACTTAACGTTTAGCATCTCACTTTTGATTGTTTTTGTTTAAGAGAAAATCATATTAATTTATTTAAATGGTGTCTAAATTAATGTTCTTCCTTTCAGTTGTTGAAATGAAAAGTTCACACCTGAAGCCATATACGTTAGTTTTTAAGACACTTAGAAATATCTCCCTCGATATTTTGTTTATTGGAAAATTATGCTTAAATATGTTATAAAATAGCCATACTGAATAACTCATTCTCCTCTTTAATTTAAGTGAAAACTTTGCTTAAGATGAAAGAAACGTATGGATTTAAAGTATTAATGAAAAACAAAATATTTATCTAAAAAATAAAAAATTATAAAACGTTAAATAACACAAAAATATCATCATACGGGAGAGTTGCCCAAAACGCGATAGGCGGGCAAAACGGGATATTGAGCCTCGGACCTTGACTGGCGGTGCTATCTCGCGGGAGACAGGCTAAAGTGATTCTCGACCACCATGACAGCATTCACAGTTGATCTCTCAACGCTAGCCACGTGTTTCGCAAAGAAATATTTTTTCAAAGTTTTCAAGTGAGATTTTTACCTACTTTGTACTTTTTTCGACTGCAGAACAACTATCCTTGTGCTTCTCCGTCCTTTGGAACAATTCCGTAAAGTACTGTGTTTTGTTCATAGCTCTTTCAAGAACAATTTCATGTATTTAAATATTGCTAGTGAGTGACGGTTCAGGGGTCAGCCATTTATGTTGTCAAAAGCATCACGGTCGGGCAAAACGGGACACTTTTGGGATGCCCAAAACGGGATACAATTTTGATGTGTACCGTTTTACCCCACCATTTCCATGAATGTTTTGGCAATGTGTTTAAGGCTCATTTCATTTAAAATCACCCAAAATAAAAAAATATTGTTGCCATCATGTCACGGATTTTCCTGAAAATTTTATGTGGAAGAGAACATGATGAAAAAAGGCTAAAATAATTTTTTTCAGAATTTTTCGATCAAAACTGACGTTGTGGGGCCATTTTGAATTTGACTGAAATCCTCAAAATGGCGGAACTAGACGAAGTAATATGCGTGTTTGTAACTTCAATAACTTTCTTATTTATCATCTGATATAGATAAGTTTGGTGTCTTTTTAAAGATAAAAATACCAACTAAATGAAAAATTAAAAAATATTCCTGAAATAGTGGATCAACTTTTAGAAAAATCCATTAAAAGAAATTTTTGAGGAATTTTTTTAACAATATTTTAGGAATTTTTTAAAGGTAAAACCCCACCTTTCACCCTCTTGATTTTTTTTCTCAATGTTGCAAATCTCATATATTTCAACATAAAAAAGATTCAGAATGGTGTTTTTTGTTGTTAATTTTTAAAAAATTAAAGAAGGTGAAAAATTGAATTTTTTGTATATTTTTTAAAGAATTTTTTTAAGGTAGAACCCCAACTTTCACCATTTTGATTTTTTGTCACAATATTGCAAATTTTACACTCTTCAACATAAAAAAAATTCAGAAGGGTGTTTTTTGTATTTTGTCTTAAATTGAACAAATAAAAAAGGTAAGTCTATTCACCTTCCCAGAAGGATCAACTTTTTCAGAAGTACAACATTGAAAATCCATTGATTGAATGAAAGAGTGAGAAAGGGTGAACATTAAGGAGTCATTTGCAATTAATATTTGTTCTATTTAAGACAAAATACAAAAAACACCCTTCTGAATTATTTTTATGTTGAAGAGTGTAAGATTTGCAATATTGTGACAAAAAATCAAAATGGTGAAAGTTGGGGTTCTACCTTAAAAAAATTCTTTAAACAATATACAAAAAATTCAATTTTTCACCTTCTTTAATTTTTTAAAAATTAACAACAAAAACACCATTCTGAATCTTTTTTATGTTGAAATATATGAGATTTGCAACATTGAGAAAAAAAATCAAGGGGGTGAAAGGTGGGGTTTTACCTTTAAAAAATTCCTAAAATATTGTTAAAAAAATTCCTCAAAAATTTCTTTTAATGGATTTTTCTAAAAGTTAATCCACTATTTCTTGAATATTTTTGAATTTTTCATTTAGTTGGTATTTTTATCTTTAAAAAGACACCAAACTTATCTATATCAGATGATAAATAAGAAAAATATTGAAGTTACAAACACGCATATTACTTCGTCTAGTGCCGCCATTTTGAGGATTTCAGTCAAATTCAAAATGGCCCCACAACGTCAGTTTTGATCGAAAAATTCTGAAAAAATTATTTTAGCCTTTTTTCATCATGTTCTCTTCCACATAAAATTTTCAGGAAAATCTGTGACATGGTGGCAACACTCATCAGGTGATTTAAAATGAAATGACCCTTAAGTTATTTTAATTGAAATAAGTAATGAATTAAAATATGTATAATCAATTACAACAATTTATTTTAATTTTAAATAACTAGGGGGCTACCGCCCCCTGCTCGCTATCGCTCGCCAACCCCCGTTAGGGTCATCCATAAATTACGTGAGGTGTTTTTTCCAAATTCTGGCCCCCCCCCTCCCCCCTTGGTGAGATTTAGTGAGATTTTGCTGACCCCCCTCCCCCCCACATGAGATTATTTAAAAATAATTTTTCTCCTTCCTTCTTATATATTCCTTTCTCATACTTAAAAAAGAAAGAAAATCGTATAATTTCTAACTTAAAAAGTTGACGTGAGATTTCAATCAACCCCCCCTCTCCCCTTGGTGAGATTTGGTGAGATTTTTCCAAACCCCTCCCCCCCTTTTTGACCTCACGTAATTTATGGATGACCCCTTAAGTGCTTGCGCAGAAATTTTCACAATCCTCACAAAACCCAGCTCACTGCACTTACTCACTTTATAAAACATTCTTAAAGCAGGGGTAGTACTTCTCAGGGGAATTCTTTCAAAAATGACTGATATTTATTCAGTGGCGGAATTTTAACAGTTCCTCTATGGTAACATGAATTGGAGGATCACCCTATAATTCCAATAAAATTAACAACAGAGCAATGTAAACATTCTTTTACTATTTCCCCATCAAGCTAATGTTTTTTCACAGATTCATTAAGAAGCACTGAGACAACTCAGGAATAAATTTAACTTCCTTAAAATTTGTAATGATTTTTATCGATTGGCTGTGAAAAATATAGTAATTATCGTAAACATCGCGAAAATTTAGAATTTTATCTTCATTAATACAAACAAACGTCGAAGCTGTATCAGTTTCATAGCACTGACACGAATGTCTAGGACTTTTAACATTTTCGATTTTTATCTTTATTTCTAAATATTCACCCGTGTTATCTAGTTTTTTTGCGTTTTGGCATTATGAAGTAAAAAGTTACATTTTACTACCTTAAAAAACATACCTGCAAAAAGATATAAAAAAAATTATTGTAAAAAATAAATGCAAAAGTTCAAAAATTGTAAACATAGTAATGATTAGGTTGTCACGTTACCACTACGACAAATATAAATATAAAAATATCAATTTATTATTTAAAAATAAGATATAAATTAATTATACATTATTTTTAAATATAATTAAAACCGATTGAACAACAAAAATGTAAATATTGTTAAAAATTACCCAAAATATATTTTTTAAATTCGTGTTATAAATAGAAAGATGATTATTTAATCCATTTGAATAATAAAAAACCAGTGAAATATGTTTTCAATTGTTTTAAAATTCATAGTTTCTTGCTTTGTAACTGCGACCTTATCCGAAATCTAAAAAAATGGAAATATTTTAAAATTGAGAATTTTTTTGAAAAATTGAAGGGCCTACTCGGAAATCCGGAAAGAATCTGGACATTTTGATACCTTAAACGTGTCATTTGGTTCAGTAATTAAAAAGCCTTTCTCTGGAAACCGTTCACCAAAAACTTTTTTTTAGAATAGAGAGATTACTAGCTGTTACAACCCGGCAAAGCCGGGTTTTACAGCTAGCCTTCTTTGGCGCTGATGAAGCGAGACTCGTTCGTTACTACCTGTTCGTATTTATTCATTCCCTATCCTTAAATATACAGTTTTAATTCATTATCTTCGAAAGGGGTTTTGTCTCCGATTTCACATGGCATTGTCACAAATTTATTACATTGAAATAATTGTCATTTTATTTTGACCGGTCGTCGGACCAATCCAACGAACCGGATCTGTACAAACTTGTTCTTAAATGAAATCTTACTACCCCGATATAAACCGATTTTAAGTGGCATCCTCCCAAAACCTTCCACTTAAAACTATTATTTGATTTTTATTTGTCTCATTGTTTGAAGAGTTAAATGTTTATCCCCATCTGTGTAAAGGGAAAGAAGAAATACTTCAATCAAACATGTACCATAATTTTTTATAAATTCAATATGGCTCTAGTATCTCGTTGGGATAAATCTAGTGAACCGTCCAAACTTTGAAATTTAATTTCAATGTAGATTTTCTTCACGCTCTTTAAAAGACGTTTTGCCTGTGTTGGTAAAAATATTAATTGAAAACAATGGGACAAATTGAAATCAATTTATAATTAAGAAATGGAATGCTTTGGAGAAACGCAACCTAAAATGGGCTCATCTAGGGGTGGAAATCTTTCGATCAAGACCGAGTTTGTCCAAATCGGTTCAGGGGTTCGGCCTGGCGGCCGGCGGAACGGAACCTCTCCATAGAGTTAACATTACAGCAGAACAAAAAGAACGCATAATTTTAAATTGGAAGGTTTTGGAGAAACGCGACCTAAAATGGGCTCATCTAGGGGTGGAAAGCTTTCGATCAAGACCGAGTTTGTCCAAATCGGTTCAGGGGTTCGGCCTGGCGGCCGGCGGAACGGAACCTCTCCATAGAGTTAACATTACAGCAGAACGAAAAGAACGCATAATTTTAAATTGGAAGGTTTTGGAGAAACGCGACCTAAAATGGGCTCATCTAGGGATGGAAAGCTTTCGATCAAGGCCAAGTTTGTCCAAATAGGTTCAGGGGTTCGGCCTGGCGGCCGGCGGAACGGAACCTCCCCATTGACTTAACATTACAGCAAAACGAAAAGAACGCATAATTTTAAAATGGAAGGTTTTGGAGGAAATACACCTAAATATGGCTCATCTAGGGGTGGAAAACTTTCGTTTTAGACCGAGTTTGTCCAAATCGGTTGAGTGGTTCGGGCTGGGGGCCGGCAGAAAGCTCCCTCATAGAGTTAACATTAGGGAAAAGTAAAAAGAACGCATAATTTCAAAATGGAAGGTTTTGGAGAAACGCAACCTAAAATGGGCTCATCTAGGGGTGGAAAGCTTTCGGTCAAGGCCAAGTTTGTCAAAATCGGTTCAGGGGTTCGGCCTGGCGGCCGGCGGAACGAAACCTCTCCATAGAGATAACATTACAGAAAAGTGAAAAGAACGCACAATTTTAAAATGGAAGGTTTTGGAGGAATGCGACCTAAAACTGGCTCATCTAGGGGTGAAAAGCTTCAGTTTAAGACCACGTTTGTCCAAATCGGATCGGGGGTTGGGCCTGGCGGCCGGCCGAAAGGAACCTCTCCATAGACTTAACATTACAGAAAAGTGAAAAGAACGCATAATTTTAAAATGGAAGGTTTTGGAGAAACGCGACCTAAAACTGGCTCATCTAGGGGTGAAAAGCTTCAGTTTAAGACCACGTTTGTCCAAATCGGATCGGGGGTTGGGCCTGGCGGCCGGCCGAAAGGAACCTCTCCATAGACTTAACATTACAGAAAAGTGAAAAGAACGCATAATTTTAAAATGGAAGGTTTTGGAGAAACGCGACCTAAAACTGGCTCATCTAGGGGTGGAAAGCTTTCGATAGAGACCGAGTTTGTCGAAATCGGTTCAGGGGTTCGGCCTGGCGGCTGGCCGAAAGAAAAACCCAATTATTTTAATATATAAGATATTTTCGAAATAAAATAATTTACTTTACTTTTGGGGTACAAATAATTGGCCTGAGTTATGTACAAAATTTAGTTATAGGTTAAAACTGTAAGTCAAAAAATGTTTTGACCAAAAATTTAAGTTTTAAATTAAAAAAGTTGAGTTTTTAAAAAAATCTTTTTTAGGGGGCGGCTTACACAAAGATAAACCAGAAAACCACACGCTGCACGCACTATAATATTATAAAAACATAAGCTAATCACAACTAAACTTTGACCATATTTTCTTTGGCAACTTTTAAAAAGTTAATGATTTAGGTATTCTCACGTTTTGAGATTAAATTTTATTAAAATAGTAGGTAAAAAACCATAAAGAATGACGTTTACATCAAGTATTTACGTAGCCTAGTTTCTGAGATATAAATTTTTGAAATTTCGTTCTTTGTTTGGGCCCGAAAACACTTTCGAGGTCACAAACAATAATAGCCCTTTTTCTGATCACGTGAAAACCGTAAACACAATGGTTTTCATGCGCTGTGATGTCACATCCAATAGAAGCCCGTTTTCTGATAACGTGACTTTTCTGGCATTATGGCAAAAATAAAATTGAATTTTAAATTATTTAAAACACATTTTTGAACTTAAAATTAAGAAATTTGGGAGTTTTAAACCATAATGCATCAAAAAAGTATAAAATGAAGCAAATGAACTCATGCGGCAAATACCTCATTATCAGCAAACTTCATCTAGAAATAGCAGAACATTTTTATGCGATTTCTGTGTTACGTAATTTTTCAAATTCACAATTAAAAAGTTTCTTCCAATAAAAACGTAGCCTATTTTTGTTCTAAAAACTTAATCAAAAGTAAAATCAGCAAAAATCTAATAACACACAAATCCCTATCCCTTTTTACCCACCCTTGGTAGAGTAAAACGGGATCGTGTAAGACTTTGTGAAACCAGTATATTTCACATAAATATTATTGAACAAATATGACAAAGGTATTTTAAGTAGTTGAAAAGGTGTGTACTTTTAAATAACGTCTTACTTTGGAATGTACCTTGTACACAATACGAAATAAAGCGAAGAATAGATAAGCTATCCCGTTTTGGGGTACTTTCCCCTACTATTTATAACAGAATTATTATAAATTAGTTTTTATTGGCTCCAAAATATTTATCATTTTATGCGACATAATTAATTATTATAGGAAATTAATTTATTATTCTTAAACAATGTCATTTAAAGACTACTAATTTTCAAAGCTAAACCTACAAGTAATTTTATTTTACTTAACCCGTTTTTACCATTCTTTTCTTAACTGCCCTATTTAAAATCTAGAATTTTAAGGCGAAGAATTAGTGTTCGTTTGAAAATATACTTTACATGTTATTAATTTATAAAATACTAAAGACTTACACCAAAGAATATTCCAGGAAGAATTTAAAACGAATACTTGAGAATATAAAAGAGATCCTTGATTCCAAACTGCACTCAGTTTGATTCTCGTATCCTTATCTAAAGATCTTCTCGATATTTCAAGAGTTTTAATTGTCCTTATTAAAATGAAGAATCCATGGATTAAAAATCCGTAAGAGCCATGCACTCGTTATAGGAAATCTTATCAAACTGCATAAAAATAAAGAATTAATCATTCTTTTAATTGCTTGACCGCATAATGAGTCAAACATACCCTTATGAATAGAGTTAGATAATTCAAAATATGAAATGAGTTGGATAATTAATTTTCTTCATCCAATCTAGTAAGATTTAACTGAGGGTTTGAAGATGGGTTAAGACAGAAGTATCAGATTTATTTCTTGACTGATGGAGTTTGCAACGAGAAATCCGCAATCAAGGATTAATCAGTTTCTTTTCCCATCTGCTAGCGAAGATCTGCATTTGGGATTCTGGAGTATTAAATAAGGGGAGATGGAAACTAAAATAAATGACTACGTATATGTATATTAAAGAGAATAAAACTACTTTTAGATGGAATTTTCATGATGAAATTGAACGGAATATACATCTAAAATGCAGCAAAACCTCTCTGAGCACCGATCAGTCACCGCTTTCATCGAGTTAATAATTTTAGAATCCGGTTTTCCTTTAGAAATTTTGGATAATTGCTTCAAAAACCTGTCATTATTAACGTCATATAAAACACTAAAGAACATTTATAAAATAAAAAAGCTCTTGAATTATTATAATAAAATGAATGTCATTTGTATACAATCTGTGTATCATTTTCTTAAATGATGAAATTGACTTTTAGACTTAAACTACTTATTTTAAATACGATTTGCGCTCAGACTCGGCATGCAGGGAAGGGAATACTGACTTTCTAAGTTCCCAAATTCATAATTCATTTTAAAAAAAAGTTAGTTTTAAAAATATTTTTTTCTCAAAACTCGTTTTTGTAGGGTTTTTTTTATTTTAAAAGCGATGTTTATAGTGTGGAAGTAGAAAAAACTCCTTGCATAACTGAAGAGGTTTAGTGTGCGATTAATCACATATTCATTCCCCTTAAATCATTAGCTATTCTGACCATAGTTCCTTATTTACTGTTAAATCTTTTGAGTTTCGTTGTGTGTACAATAAGCCAGTTATTTTTTCTGTGTGCGTGCTTTTGTTCCTTGAGGCGTTTTAGCTACGGAAAAAAATACAAACCAAATACTCGCAAGATGATGAAAATTAAATTAAAATTGTAGAATCTTCATTGTTTATTTTTAAAGTAAATTTACTGAAGAGATCGCATAAACACAGTTTTTATCGTGAAAGTGTAAAGTACTCTTAAATTTAATCTTGTTATTCCGGGAAAATTTTTCTCATTAAGACTTCTTTTGATTTGAGTGTGTCCCAGCTAAATGATCTTCTCTTAAATTCGTTTCTTCGCAAGTATGAAAAGCGCGTAATTAGTTGTTGACTTTGTTCTCAGAGAGATTATAACAAAACAGGTTTAAAAAGATGATATGCGAGTATTTTTAGATGCTGAATATTGAAAATTGTCTTAGCTACACCAAATTTATGTTTCCCTTTTTTATTACAAGTTGGGTTTTAAATTAATTTTTGGTTTCTTAGTTTGTAAGAAAATATAAAATAATGTGAACAGTTAATTAGGAATAATTTTCGTCTTCTTTAAGGGAATTTCGGATGTTAAAAAATATATTAATTATAATTTGAAGAAAATAATATTTAGAATTGAGGTAGGTGCGGCAACAAGGAGTTATAACTCCAGCTAATGAAGTTTAATTCATAGTTGCCCTAAACACTTCAATTTTTAATTTGCTTGAATACATTTAAAAAGGTAGATAGAACTCTATTGAAGAAGTGTAAAACATATTTCCTTCCTTATTTGAATTTTAAAGAATTGAATTTTCATCAAAACATCCCTAGGGTCATCTAAGGAAAAACATCCTTTGAATTTTAGTACGTTTAACACAGTTCAAATTCAAACCTCCGGGATTGTAAAAACAATATAAAATTTATTTCATTGGAATGAAAATGAATATTGCTTTTTAATAGTTTTCAGTTTCAATCCAAATACAAAAACATACCGTGCGAGCTAAAATGATATCTGTTTTTTCCCTAAAACAAAAATATCTCATGAAACAAAACTATATTTCAATGGTAAACCTACCTCCTCTAGCTCGGCTATGCCAGGCTAATATGTGTAGTTACAAGAAATAAATGTTTGAAGAACAGATAAAAAATAAAGTGATGCCTTGGCTTTTTAAAGCAGACGGGATTAAGGAACAGTAAAAAACGAGCTCCCATGAGGGTGGAAAAAGCTTTGTCGGCATCGCAGTCGGTTCTGAAACGACAGTTCTAAAAGAGATCACAAAACAAGGATTACATTAGAGCTTTCAAATGTCGAAATGATCTCGAAGAAAATCTTCGAAGTTTTCGTCTAATTCTAGGAATTCGGGGATGTCTGAGATCCCTTTTCTAGAGCGTTATATTTGGTGTAGTATATTATTATTGTTTTGCCCGCTTCCGAAAGCTTGGGGTAATGGAGAGGATAGCAGTGTGATTTGATTTGGGAATACGTAGGAAGAGAACTCTTATAAACGCTGCGTAAATTTTAAAAAACTTTAAGAAAGGGGAGCCGGGAGAATTCTATTTATGTGAAGATTCTTTTTATTGAATGTCAAACGACGACGATGTTATATATTTTCGGAACTCTTATGTATGTTACGATACTCTTTATAATCGATAATACCGGTTTTTTTTCTTGGAAAAGCCTCCCAGCAAAAGAAAACAAAGTCTGTTAAAATACTCCAAAAAGCGTCTAAATTGCTTCAAAAGTGCAGTTTTCTTAAAGAAGTCTTCGGTTATTTTGTTGAAGTAGGACTTTGGAACATTTCAGCATGTAAGTTTGCAGTTTTTCTACAGCAATTTTGAAACCATTCAAAAAACATTTTATCGTTCTTAAAAAAAATGCAGATTTTCTAAAGAAAACTGCAGACATGGTGTTTCAATTCCCATCACTTCCTTGAAGCAATTTTGCAGAATTTTTAGGCTAGGGCTACCCTATTAAATCTTATTACCTATGCTTACCCCCCTTGGGGCAGATCAACTAAACTAAGTCCAAAAAATCATGTAGCAAAATCAAATCAAAGACCTCATCCCCCTCATTCAACAGCTGCTGCCTCAGGGAAGCACCAACACAATCCAAGATATCAAAGGTTTGTATGCAGGGATTATTCAAAATAATGAAAGCCTTCACGACCGGAACTGATTAAGGAATGAGTTAATAATGAACCACCACTGATAATAAATAGGGATTATTCTGTTTGATATTTTTAGTTACTTTGCGGAGTGTCTGTCACACAATGGATGAGAGGTTCGCTTCGCTTCATTTTACAATAACTCATGATACCTTCTTTTCTGAAAACTTCTCACCTATTGCGGCATCCAACAAATTTATTTGAATTAGTTCTTTCAATTAAAAAATTAGCGATTTTAATTACTTATGAGGAATATGGAGGTTAATACACTCTTATTACGAAAACCTATGCTTTAAATGTTACTCGAAAACTTTAACTTTTTACTGATAACTTTACTTCATGTTAAATGAAACTGAAATCTATAACAATTACAATCTCTTACTAACTATTGAAACATAAATGCTAAAAAGTTAAATTAAAAATAGTTTTGAAGAAAAAAAGGTATTTAAAAAATTTCCTGTAAACACATTTAATTTAATTTCATCTCATCTCTACATCGCATAGACCATCTTCTTCAAAAAGAAGATGGTGCCTTCTCTTCAACCCAAACCACACAATCCAAATTAAACCAACCTTCCTCAAAGATACAAATCTCAAAGGACCAGAACCAGCACAATCATCGACACACATAGCCCATCGCAACACTTCCAAAGAGCTTAAGAAACCCCCCAGAAAGCAGTCACAATGTGACCAAATCCGAACGCAAAGAGCATGCAGCGTCCCGACTGACTACTCATCCCGGGAGAGACCCAGGCCCGGTTTACATAAACCCCTCGGCCACAAAGACCCCAGAATACTCCCCCAACTATTCGCATTTGCATCAAGCGCCCCCCATTGTGTTCGTGTACGACTGGGGAATTCTCAGATCATTATGACCAGTCGGGACTCGGAAGATCTAGGGAAAAGTCTCCGGGAGACTTTTCACCCGGGTATTATTTGAATGCCCGGGTAAAATGAGGGGAAATTGAGATTAATGCGAAAGCATTTCCATACTTTATTTCCGCCGTTTCGCCTGATTGACTGGGAGTCACTATCTCAGTCGGTGCTAATGAACAAGTTTCCGAAAGATGGAGTTCTTGGCGGAATTAAAAGTTAGTTTTTGAGAAAAGGATTGGATCGACTGACTTGAATTATTTTTAGACGCTGGGTGGTTCTCGGATAGGACGACGAAATAGCTAGGTTTGAATATTTAATGTATTTAATTTATACTTCGATTTCGTATCGGTTGTTCTGGAGGAGCAATTGAATGAATGGTTTTGAATTGAGTCATGTTTTAATTAGGTATTCATTCTTTTTACAACTCCGTTATCTATCTCGTTAAAAATTGCTTAGCTATTTTAGATTGCAATTAGATTCAAATATTGCATGATTATTATTTCTGTAATCAATACAATTGCATATGTTTTGCAATTTTCGATTATTTTTCTTATACTTCGCTTTAACCAACTCAATCCTAAGCCACTCGAGATTACCATTGAATTTGGGGTGGCTCTGTCTGAAACGGTTAAAATCCCTATGAAATTTTAAGTGGGATAAATAACGTACAAGTACTCATTGTTTCGTTAACAAATATTTTAAGTGCATACTATTCAAATATTTGTTGTAATAGGAATCTTTAGCAAAATATTTTAATTAGCGGTTTTTGAAACTTTCAATAAAATTCCTCACACGGTCATATTTTGGTTATACAAGTAGTTTTCGGTATTTTTGTTTAGACAGACGGCGGGACACGAGACTGTTTGCAGACAATTCTGCATCTTACGTTTATTGCAAAGTCGTACTTTTTTCAATAGCAACTAATTTTGAAGAAATATCAAGCATATAAACTTTTTTTAACGTTTCATCGGGATTTAAAATATAAAATCATTTGAAACCTTTTTTAATTTACAATATATACACAAATTTTTAGTTTGGATTTTTATTTTAAAGAGTCAAGAAACTTCATTCAGAATATATTAGAAACCGCAATATTAGCCGTAGTTCTTTCAATCCCGTAAATTTCTAGACGATTATTACACTAAACATTGTCATCATTCAACTGACTTGAGATATTTATTCCCCAACTTTAATGCTAATGAATCTAATCTGCATTTCTTACACAATTAGTTCCACCCAAAATAATCCAAAGCACTTAACGTACCAAAAATAAGTGCCGCAGAATGCAAGAAAACGGCTCTTTTGATAAAATAAAACCCATCCAGCGTTCCTCATATCCATTTCATTTGCGCAAAGAACGCATTAACAGAAACGTCCCCGAAACTTTTTCCCTTCCCGAATTTACTTTTAATTCCATAATGTATTCCAATGTCCCACACGCAAGCAGCCTCGCCGACCACAAGTTATGTTTAAACGCGTATTATCATTTACACTAACTCTGAATTTTTTTCCTTCTCCTACAAACGGAATGGTTGTCCATTTTCTAACCGACTTCTCTCCCCTAAAACTTCATTAAGCTGGGATTTTTTCTGTGCCTAGTCAGGTGAAAGCTAATGCTTCCACGTTATCGCGAAGGGAGGGGGGGTTTGTCTTGATTGTCCTACTTCATGACTTACCCTGGGTGTAGCTGTTGAATAAATCGCCCGGTGGTTTCGGTTTCTGAAGTTTAGTAATGAATTATGTGCTGGATCGTAACGCTGCTGGGTGAAATGGATTGCTGGAGCGTCGGTGCTTTATGGGACTGTTTTTTAGGAAATGTGGAATGTGTTTTATGTTATGCTTATGGATGGGCGGTCTTAAAATGTCTGCTGGTTTTAAAAGTAGTTTTGACTCTTCTTGGTGGAGTAGTGATTCATGTTTCTTGTAATGTGAAAAGGAGGTTTGATTTGGATTTTGAGACTGTTGTTCTTAAATGTCCAATGACAGGGTATAGTTTTACTATTTTTTTTCTCAAATATTTAACCTTACTTAAAAAATACCTTACTTTTTATTCCTTACTTATTATACCTATACTTTACTTAAATGCACTTTACCTTTCTTAAAATATACCCTTACTTTGCTAAATATTTTTTGTGTGACTGTCCCAAACTTTCTCTGGAATTCATATTCTTTATGGATTTATATTCTTGGAATACTTTATTTGCATTTTTATTCTTTCTATTCTTAGAATATTTGATTTTGATTTTGTGGCTGCTGCACTTCATTGTCTAATGATAGGTATAGTTTTATAGTATCTTTCTCAAATACAAAAACTTCTGGTTATACTTAACCCTTTCACCTAATTTTCTCTATAATTCAATGGCAATATTGGGTGGAATAAGTTTTCCATAGGTTTGAAAGAGGACTTAAATCTCCAACTCTTCAGTTTATTCTCAGTAAACGTCAAATCGATGAATTCTTTTTAAAAAATGTGTTTTGTTATCCAATATAATTTTAAAAAATATTCTAATATGTTTACAAAAGTTTAAACCATGTTTACTACTTCCCTGTCTATCTAAATGTTAACATAATAGAAAATTACTTTATTATTTTTTAAGAAACTTCAACACAACCATCGTTGAATAGAATATATGAATACGAATGAGTGTACAGATTCATACATTTTGAAATACTACTACAACATGAAAAACTTTACCTTATTCATCTATTCTAATGCAAAGGAATGGAATTTATTCATACATAACACGGAAGTAATACAGATTCCACAGAACTAATATTGCTTATCCTCTATAGTGAAATATACCTCAGAGTTGAATAGAATATTAAACCATATCTGAAGGAATGAACGTATTTTTTTCAACCTCACCCAAAACAATATCTTACGATCAAATCCCTTTTTTAAAAAAATTCTTTCCACTTAATACAATAATAGAACACCACGAACGAAACATTGCTTCCTGCGTTTAGAGTTCTGAAAAATCAGAACCCGAACTAGAATTCCCTAAAACCTAGCCTTAGAAATAGTAATTGAATTTCCCCTTCCTTCTTTTCCTTAAAGAAACTCAAAATCTCAGGCAATATAATTAGAGCTATAACAAGATACACAAAAAATAGAAAAAAAACCCGCATTCTTATTGGACAATCGATATAAGGTTTCCTAGAATTCTTCCAAAAACTTGCCATCAGATAGTTGGCTATTTTTTTATGTTACCTAGATTTAAAACAAATCTGTAAATTATTTTATTAGATTTTTTACGATTACGGCAACTTCCGCTCACGGGAAAACCAATTAAGACTCTCAAAAAGCAATCCTTTAATGCTGGTGATAATTACGGTGAATTGCTGCCAATCCTCTGTTAGGAAGGTCTGAAGAAAAATAAAAGATTGTAGCTGACGCTTATTGCCCAAATTAACAAAGTATGCATTAGGATGGGTTTTGTTTGTTCTTTTGTGAAGGTTTTAAGGTTTTTATTGTTACCTAAGAAGCCAGGCTTAGTAAATCTATATTATTGTGGATTAAATTGTTTGGTTTCTTTTGAGAATTTCAGTAAGCTATGTAGTATTATACACTTTTATACATTTCTTTGTCTTTAATATTCAGGAAAATTTCTGTGCAGTTCATCATTTTTGCATGATGCTTCTGTTAGAAAAATTCTGATTGGTTTGGTTTGGTTTATTTGTGGTTTTATGGTGCAAGAACCAAACTAGGCCACATTGCACCAAGAAAAATTCCCTTGATCCCTTGCCTAAGTTTCTATGATAATGAATATAAACAACATAAGACAAAACTTTATTAAATTTACATGGAATAACAAGATATAGTCAACGGGTAGATGGTACTCTTGTAACGGAATGCTTATTTTTGATAACAAAGAATTTTATATTTAATAAACTATAACTGAATTAAAATGCGTTTTACAAATCATGTCCTTTTTGCATTAAGCATAATTTTGCATTACTATAAATTCTGCTTATTATTGACAAATAAAGTTCTTAATATAAAATGTATCATATGAGTTCACCCTTCTGGCACGGACCGCCTCAATTGAATCCACCTTAAACAAAAAAATATTAAAAACAAAATAATTAAGTAATACGAACTTGTATGGTACATCAAAAGTTTTTCTCGAAACACTTACTACAGTACTAAGAAATCCAGGTAACACAAATAAGAAACCCACCTTAAAACTAAAATTCAAACATTTTCTTTTGTTCGCATTGTAGTTACTCACAATCAATACGATAAAAGTAGCACAGAATGTATATTTAGAACATTTCAGGTAATTTGAATCCCCAGGAATATGTTCTAACTCCAAAATATCCCAACTTAACTACTCAAACGCAAAGGATCACTGTCGTAATCTTGTCGCAACTTCTCTCTTAAATCGTCCAACGGTACTCGACATTTATTTCATTGCGATATCGGAAATATTTCCCTTTGAAAAACACCATCCTTTGAAACCAGCACCCAGGCAAATACGGACAGAAAAGTCATCATTTCGAAACCTCCAGTACCCGAAATATTACGTGACCTGCCGTGGATCCGCCCCATTGCACTGGGGGAGAGGCTTCCGGTACATCCTCGTCGCAAAACCCGGCGTTAAAATTTGATGGAGGGGAGCAATCTTTTCCATTGTAAAATATGATCATGGCTCGATCTGTCGTGTTTGGTGATTTAGGGAAACGGAGTTGTTGCTCGGGTGGGTAGTGTTATGATTCGCGAGAAAGGAACTTCTCTGGTATTGACTGTTTGGTAATAAATGACCCTCATTTGTTCAATGTATACAAGTTACTTTGCTGCTGCTTCAAGGGTTGATGCATTTAGAGATTGAAGTTTTGAGAGGAAAGGAGAGGAAGGTGACGATGTCATAGGGTGGGTTTTTTATGGGTCTTTGTTGGTTGTTCTTTGGGGGTTTTCCTGGGATGAAAGTGGCGTTTCTTGGAAGTAGATGTATTGTTATTATTTTGGCGAAAGACTTGACAAAGGAAGCTGTTTCTGCAAATGACATGTCTGTCTGACATGCATGTACTAGATTGCATTGGAATGGCTTTGCTTCGCTATTTTTTAGATGACATCTTTTTTATTTTTAAACAACAGTAACTGCTAGTAGAAGTGAAAGAAATATGGCCATACATGTCAAAAATTGGACGAATCTTGAATATTTGTGATTCATAGAATTTCATAAAGATGCATAACTTCTTATATTTTTAAAAAGGAATACAAAATTGATTAGCCTGCCCCCAAATATTGTTTTAATAGTATGTGATGCTACCCAATATTTTTGCTTCAAAATAGGTGATCGTAAGATTTTCTGTACCTTCCTTACCTTACCTCTGATTGGAGTGTGCTTTTATAAAAGTGTTTCTTTTAACTGTGGGACCATGCATGTATTTAATAGTTTTCATTATTCATTCAATTTCGTGCCTATTGATTTGCTTATGACTGTTGCCTTTAAGTAGACGCATTAATGAAAAACTCAATGTAAAAAGAGTTATAAAACGGTTATTAAAGTCATTCTTGAAGCAAATTCAATCGACAAAATTAAACAATACTACAAAATATGCGCGTAATTCCTTCCCAACCGTTCAAGTGCAGCCCAAACAATGCACATAATTACGTGTTCTTACTGATAAATTTATAGATTAATAATAAGCGTAACATTAAGTTTATTTATCCTTTTTAAACTAGAAACGAGAATTCAGAGAGTGTTCAGGTTGTTTATTACAGTTTTAATGAAAACACTCATGGTAAATGAAGCCCGTAAAGATATTAATGAATTCTTAAGTAACAGTTTAAGCACATTAAAGTAATTGAAAATTTAGGATTAGAGACAAATTTTATTGCGTTTATTTCGTCATAAAGCAAGCTCGGTGTTTTCTGGGTATTAAAGTAAACTTCAGGGAAATTAATTTTGTGTCCAGTATGAAAGCTTATATGTATAATGCAACTTGGCCAAGTTTCCAAAGGCTATTAATAATCCAACAACATCACTAAAAATAAAACGAAATTATTCTCGTCTGAAAGCAATTATCTAAATCCGATTAGGATATTTTGTGTTAAAATGAAGGCTATGATGTTTTTAATTTTGATGATATCAACTGCTTTTATGTAAAGAGAATTCGGGATAAGTTATTAATTTAAAAAAATTTAAAGGAATATGAAGTATTGGATAAAAGTTATTTAGCCTTCAAAGCTATTCAATTTAAAAAGGATAGTAAAGAGGATTAACTATTTCTTAAATTGATTAATTTATCTCTAAGGAATTTATCAGAAACATTTAGTTCGAAAATTTATCAAACCACAATTAGTAAATCCGTCATGTACCCTGGGGAAAAATCAGTTGATGGTCAAGTACAGGCAGCTCAATTTTAATTTGTTATTTGCTCAATTAATGAACACAATTACTTATAAAACAGATAAACAGAAATGTTTTGAGAATAAAAATAGGTATACACTAGCGGATATGCCCGGCCTTGCACGGGTGGAGTGTATAAAAATATTTATAAATATTTTTATTTTGAGTTTTCTTAAAATACATTTATAGTTATGTAAATTAGCAATAACCAATCTTCCCGGTATCCCAGGCGCCTCTTTCCTATCCCAGTGTTCCCGGTAATTTTCAAATCATGGTGTTCTTGGTAATTTTTCCTATCCCGGTGTTCCCGGTAATTTTTTTTATCCCGGTAGTTTTTCTTATCCCGATGTTCCCGGTAATTTTTCCTCTCCCGATGTTCCCAGTAATTTTCCTATCCCGGTGTTCCCGGTACGTTTTCCTCTCCCAGTGTTCCCAGTAATTTTGAAATCACAGTGTTCCCGCTCTAGTAAATTAATAAATCTAGTGAACAAAGTAACAAATTTGAAACTATAATAAAATATCTAGTAAATTTAAATGTCTAGTGAACCACTTCATTTGAAACAATGTTTTATTTTTAAGTCGTTTTCCATGAAAAAAAATTTACACTTTTCCATAAATATTTAAATTTTAAAGGAAAAAATCTTGAAATAAAGGAAAATAACGTTTGAGAATAAGTTATTTGAATTTATTTTGATGTATTCATAGCTGATAGAGTTTTTAAACGGACAATTATAGAGTTTTTCCTGTTAAAATATTAAATTTTCGAGGTTTTTTTAATCTCGTTAACAATAGTGAGTCGAGCAGATCTACCCTCGTAGAGAAATGGAGAAATAAGCGTTTTCGGCTATAAATTCGCTAATTACTCGTAATTATTCGATTTTCGAGCTTGGAAAACTTGACAGTGATCGTCCTCGCCTCGAGATACGTCTATATACCGAATTTTGTCCACGCCTACGGCGTGGTTTGAGAGGAGATGCGTTACATACATACCCACACACATAGCCACAAACGTTTTTAGTTATATACTAGCTGATATACCCGGCCTTGCACGGGTGGAGTGTATAATTTTTTTTTGAAATTTAATTTTCTCAAAATATATTTAAAATTTTTTAATCAGCAATTACCAATCATCTCGGTATCCCAGACGCCTTTTTCCTATCCCGGTGTTCCCGGTAATTTTTCATATCCCGGTGTTCTCGGTAATTTTTCATTTCCCGATGTTCCCGATAATTTTCCTATCCCGATGATCGAGGTAATTTTTATGTCCCGATAATCCAGGTACTTTTTTCCTATCCCGATGTTTCCGGTAATTTTTCTTTTCCTGGTGTTCTCGGCAATGTTTCCTAGTAAATTAATGAGTCTTGTGAACAAAAATAGCAAATTTGAAACAATAATAAAAGATCTAGTAAATTTAAAAGTCTAGTGAACCGCTTCATTTGAAACAATGTTTTATTTTTAAGCCGTTTTCCATGAAAAAAATACACTTTTCCATAAATATTTAAATTTTAAAGGAAAAAATCATAAAATAGGGGAAACTAACGTTTCAAAATTAATTATTTGAATTTATTTTGGTGTTTTTACAACTTATATAGTTTTTAAATGGACAATTATAGAGTTTTTCCCGTTAAAATATTTGACTTTTGGAGGTTTTAATCTCGTGAGATCTACTCTGGTAGAGAAATGGGGAAATAAGCGTTTTTGGCTATAAATTCGCTAATTACTCGTAATTATTCGATTTTCGAGCTTGGAAAACTTGACAGTGACAATCGACACCTCGAGATACGTCTATGTACCGAGTTTTGACCACGCCTTCGGCGTGGTTTAGGAGGAGATGTGTCCTCCACCCACACAGCCACAAACGTTTTTAGTTATATACTAGCTGATATACCCGGCCTTGCACGGGTGGAGTGTATAATTTTTTTTTGAAATTTAATTTTCTCAAAATATATTTAAAATTTTTTAATCAGCAATTACCAATCATCTCGGTATCCCAGACGCCTTTTTCCTATCCCGGTGTTCCCGGTAATTTTTCATATCCCGGTGTTCCCGATAATTTTCCTATCCCGATGATCGAGGTAATTTTTATGTCCCGATAATCCAGGTACTTTTTTCCTATCCCGATGTTTCCGGTAATTTTTCTTTTCCTGGTGTTCTCGGCAATGTTTCCTAGTAAATTAATGAGTCTTGTGAACAAAAATAGAAAATTTGAAACAATAATAAAAGATCTAGTAAATTTAAAAGTCTAGTGAACCGCTTCATTTGAAACAATGTTTTATTTTTAAGCCGTTTTCCATGAAAAAAAATACACTTTTCCATAAATATTTAAATTTTAAAGGAAAAAATCTTAAAATAGGGGAAACTAACGTTTCAAAATTAATTATTTGAATTTATTTTGGTGTTTTTACAACTGATATAGTTTTTAAATGGACAATTATAGAGTTTTTCCCGTTAAAATATTTGACTTTTGGAGGTTTTAATCTCGTGAACAATAGTGTGTCGAGCAGATCTACTCTGGTAGAGAAATGGGGAAATAAGCGTTTTTGGCTATAAATTCGCTAATTACTCGTAATTATTCGATTTTCGAGCTTGGAAAACTTGACAGTGACAATCGACACCTCGAGATACGTCTATGTACCGAGTTTTGACCACGCCTTCGGCGTGGTTTAGGAGGAGATGTGTCCTCCACACACATAGTCACAAACGGTTTTATATATTTACTAGCGGATATGCCCGGCCTTGCACGGGTGGAGTGTATAATTTTTTTTTAAATTAAATTTTCTCAAAATACATTTATAATTTTTAAATCAGCAATTACCAATCATCACGGTATCCCAAACACCTTTTTCCTATCCCGGTGTTTCCGGTAATTTTTCCTATCCCGGTGTTCCCGGTAATTTTTCCTATCCCGGTGTTCCCGGTAATTTTTCCTATACCGGTGTTCCCTGTAATTTTTCCTATCCCGGTGTTCCCAGTAATTTTTCCTATCCCGGTGTTCCCGGTAATTTTTCATGTCCCGATATTCTCGGTAATTTTCCTATCCCGATGTTCCCGATAATTTTCCTATCCCGATGTTCCCGATAATTTTTTTATCCCGATGTTCCCGATAATTTTCCTATCCCGATGTTCGAGGTAATTTTTATGTCCCGGTAATCCCGGTATTTTTCCCTATCCCGATGTTCCCGGTAATTTTTCTTTTACCGGTTTTCACGGTAATGTTTTCTAGTAAATTAATGAGTCTAGTGAACAAACATAACAAATTTGAAACTACAATAAAAAATCTTGTAAATTTAAATTCTAGTGAACCGCCTCATTTGAAACAATGTTTTATTTTTAAGTCGTTTTCCATGAAAAAAATTACACTTTTCCATAAATATTTTTATTTTAAAGGAAAATAACTTAAAATAGGGGAAAGTAACGTTTCCAAATTAATTATTTTAACTTATTTTGGTGTTTTTACAACTGATATAGTTTTTAAATGAACAATTATCGAGTTTTTCCTGTTAAAATATTTAATTTTTGAATGTTTTCATCTCGTTAACAATAGTGAGTCGAGCAGATCTACTCTGGTAGAGAAATGGAGAAATAAGCGTTTTCGGCTATAAATTCGTTAATTTCTCGTAATTATTCGATTTTCGAGCTTGGAAAACTTGACAGTGACAATCGACACCTCGAGATACGTCTATGTACCGAGTTTTGACCACGCCTTTGGCGTGGTTTAGGAGGAGATGTGTCCTCCACCCACACAGTCACCCAGCCACATAGCCACAAACGTTTTTAGTAATATATAGATAGATAGATAGATTATTTGTAAAGATATTATTAAAACAATGATTTATTTATCAACTGCTTCATTTAGAATAAATGGAAAATGAGTATTATTTCGTATTTACATTTTTTGAAATTAATTACATGTTTAATTTCAATTCATATAAAACTTCGGAAATTATGTGTATGAACATCAAGGTTATTTTTAAATTAGATCTATTAGAAGCAATTTTGTTACAAAACACCGAATTGTAGATGATTAACCGAGGTATTTAAAATATTTAAATTTCTTCAGTTTCAATCTTGTGCTATTATTTAAAAGTAATTTTCCATCCCTAACAAATATCGGATTTTAGGTAAAAATGCATCGAAACAATTATAAACAACAAGAATAATAAACCTCGTTTAGATGTTTTAAATAACTCTGTCATTTCCTTTGAAATGTATTGTCAAACGTAAAATAAAAGAATAAAAATGTAGAAAATAATGGAGAGTTTGACTCAGATATTTGCTTAACGAAATAGTTGTGATGTTTGACGAATCATGAAGTATTTTTAAATACCACATTTTGTATTGCTTTCAAAGTAGTACGAAGCGAAGTACGCACGAATTAACCAAGTTTCTCCGTGCTCTGTTTTGGAAACTGTTAACACCCTTATTTGTAAGTGGAGAAATTCATTCATCATAATTCCTTTGACCAATTTTAATTTTTCTCGTTTCGATAGACGTTTACAAGCTTACTATCTAACTTTATTTTATTACGTTACTATAAAGAGTTATACTAAAATATTAGTTAAAATACTAATTTTACCATCTAAAAGAAGGTATTTAATTGATGCATAAATGTCTCAACAATTTCGTTTGTACAAACCTTACATTTGCTAAAAATTTATTTAACATTGCCAAGGAAACAGTTTGATAATAAATGACTAGAAAAACTTCATGGGTTTTCTTAACTAATAGTAAGAAGGTTTTTAGTTAGTATAATGTGCACATTATGATTATTTTTGAAACAAGATCTTTTAGAAACAATTTTGTGACTGGACACCCATTTGGTCTTTTAAAATTAAGTAATAGTTCTTTTACCAGCTTTTTACACTTGATACCTAACTGGTTTGTGTAACAATTACAAATATCACCTCACTTTTGAGACTACTAAAGATATTTTGATAGTTGTTACAAGGTACAATACTGGAAAAAAAATCGACTCAGACCCTATATCTCCGGAACGGCTTGTGATATAAAGACAAATGAGGTATCATTTTTCATGATTTGAAGTATTCTATATACAGACAAATTTTTAAGTTCTTAGAGGGTCGTCTTCATATTAAACGAAGCACCAACTTTCGTTTTTCCTATGGGCGACATCAAATATTATTCCCATTTCTTAAAGAGCACCCCCTAAAACCCCCAAAACCAATTTTCATGTCATTTGGTCCCCAAATAAAGCCAATAGTGGGGGTTGAAGTTCATCGAATTTACGTTTAAAAACTATTTTTACGTTGAATTCTCGATTTTGATCCCCTAAGAACTTGGAAATTTGTCTGTATATAGAATACTTCAAATCATGAAAAATGATACCTCATTTGTCTTTATATCACAAGCCGTTCCGGAGATATAGGGTCTAAGTAGATTTTTTTTCCAGTATTCTACATGATTGAATATAGTAAGCGGACCATAGAACCTTCATTCTTTATCAAAAGTAAGTTCAATCAAATAGTTTCATATATCACTTACTTGTCTTCTTGGTCAATTAGGTTCCATATAAAATAAAAATTTTCCCTAAAAGCATTGGATGAAACAGTATTTCGTACTTGGGTATATTACTACAATATGATAAAATGCATTCGTTATAATCTGTTAAATATACCAAACATTAACAACTAATTTTATTTCGCAGAAAAGAAGCATATTTCTTCAGGTCCATACCCATTTACACGATTAGTGCTACCCTTAACGCAAGAGAAACACGCAGACAAATTCATTTAGCCACTCTAATCTTATTACCGGTCCCGACCCAAAACTTCTTAACTTCCCGTTATCTTTTTAACAGTTCGTTCTCACCGGTCCTCTACTTAGCGAGCCTAACTTTCTCACCCCCACACATCCGGCTAGCGCTAATGGATTCTTCTGTGGTATCTTTCTTTGCTTAATTTATAAAAAAGAGAAGGAGCTGGGGGTCGGTGTTAAAAAGTAATTTGGAGTGACGCCGCGGCATCTTTTGTTAGTATGCGAGGTGTTTCGGTTCTATAAGGTATGAAAGTAAATGTATCAGTTAAGTGAAATGTGCGAATTTATAGATCTTAGTGAAATGTATTTTTTTAATAAGCTTTTATTCTGAAATATTAATTATCCCAAAAACACCTAAGGTATCCGACTGGTATAGGAGATATTTTTAAAAAAATATTCCTTAAATAAATTTTTAAAGGTTATTTTGTAATATGATATGTTTCAAAACTACAAAAAAAACTAAAAAGCAAAAGTTTTTTAAAAATAATTTTTCAAAATATTGAGACACTAGCGGTACCCGCCGTGCGTTGCTACGTCTTAAAATAATTCAATAATAATTTAATAATAACTTTCACAATTATAATAGTATAGGATTTGTACGAAAATAAAGGCAAATTGTCACGTTACGCCAAACACGTTTATAAAAGTTCTAACTAAGATACAAACATGTTGTTTGGCAGAAACTGAAGTTTACATATACAATGTATATGTAACATGTATGTATATGTAAAATGTATGTATATTATACATCTATGTTGTGAACTACAAAAGTTTCAATATTAACACAAGATTCAGAGATACAGATGTTCAATACCACTTCTATGGAAATTTACAAAAAAAATCTGATTTTCTTTTGCAAAACCACTTGAAAAATAGTTTTATTTAAGAACTGGCTTTAGATAATAGAACAAAACATTCATAATAACATGAACAACAAACTCAGAAAGTTTTGTAATCATACTTAAAATAGTATAGGAGAAATCACGTTTTCCGTGAACCCTACTGCTCAAAAATCCCATTGCTCACAAAACGCGTGTAAAGATATTTCCGACCACAGTATGAGATAGCTTTTTGGATACTAAAAAATTGATGTAACTCTTTTTCTAATTTAGCTAGAATAATAAGTAAGAGATTTTTGGAAACCTTATTGAACTGGCTTCAAGAATACACTGCAAAAAAAACGGAAAATTTAACAGCAAAAACTGCTGTTAATATATTTTACGCAATTGCTGTAATCTCAAAAAACTGCCTTTTTAGCTGTAAATTCGAAGAGCCACCTGCTATAATTTACTGGCAACTGCCGTGCTAGTGACCAGATACACACTGCAAAAAAAAGCGAAATATTTAACAGCAAAAACTGCTGTTTATATTTTACGCATTTGCTGTAATCTCAAAAAACTGCCTTTTTAGCTGTAAATTTGAAGCGCCACCTGCATTAGATTAAATTAAATATACATAGTAATTTTCCTGGTAGTTTTCCTTGTAATATCTGTAATTCTTTAATTGGTCGTCAAAATAAATATTAAAAGAAAATGAAATTCTTGTTTATTGAATGCTTTTAAATGTGACATTACCTTTACAGGATAATAGTACTATAATCTGTATAACATTAACCTCTGTCTAAAATTATTTATATGGTAATAATTTTGTATCATCACTAAAATTTAATGAAATGAAAATGAATTGAATTCAAATTCCTCAATAATACCAATCTTAAGACCTAAATCATTCAGCACCTCTATAGCAACATTTTGAGTAATTTTTACATTATGGAACAAAAAGAAGGAGATATAACAGGTAGCTTTTTTTTAAAGAAATGTCAAACTAGCAACGAAAATGTTGCTATACATATCAACAAAATAGTTATAAAATAACAGCCCAAATTATGTATAGTTCCGCATAAATTCCAGTAACGTTCCTGCTTTTTATGAGATTTTACAGCAGTTTAACACTTCCCTGGAAAATTCTGGTTTTCATTTCTGAAACGTTTCTGAATCCTTGCAGACAGAAAACCAATGTTTGTTTTTGTTTTCACGCTCACCACTAAAAGAGTCAAATTATTTAGATGAGGTGTAAAAACCGACTAATGAATTTAAAACTAGGAATTATAACCTTCCTAGATCGGTACCTCTCGTGGTTCATAATATGCCACATTTTGAATACTTGTAGAAACATGAAAGAACAAGACATATCTGAAATGCACATAGCTTTCTAGCTTTTCTGCGGAATAATTAAGGTAAATGTGGGTATAGTGGACACTGTACCAATAGTGGCCACATAGCTGATTAATTTTAAATAAAACGAGTAGGAGGCATCAAACAACGTCAAAATTCATAGGCATAGTAGATTGTACAATCAGGTAAGCTGGTAAATTACCACCGATACCACAGATCAGCATGGGAAGGATATTTAAATATTTGAAAATAACAACATCGGCCGAGTGACTGAAATTGTAAGGAAACGGGTATATCGGAAGTGATTTTTTTGTATTTATTACCATGTGATTGACTTTTAAATTTATATGAAGATAAAGAAGAGTGTATAAAAGGATAATAAATAAAATTTATTTAAAAATGTTGAATTTACGAGGATTTATGGGGGTGGCCAATTTACCAACACAAAATCTTAGATTTTCCAATAGTGGCCACCGCAACGGCTTCTAATAGAAACTTAAATAACATTGAATTTGGATCAGTTTTTCTCCATAAACTGTTGATTGTGCTTTAAAATGAGTGTTAAATGAATTTGGTTTCATTCTGGCTTCGGGAACCAAGGTTTCCAAAACATTGAATTGCATTCTCAAATCAGCTACAGCGTAGGCTTTGGGTCGGAAACTATCAAGCATTTTTTTAAATAAAGCTAATTTGATTTGATATAAAATACATTTCGTTGGGAAGGAAGATTTAATTAGAAATAAACGACTATACCAAAAAACCCCCATTAATTTCATGCATAAACCCCTCATATAGGCAGAAAAAGAGAGGTGTCCACTATAGATGCAAGAGGTGTCCACCATAGATACAACAGCTACATCTAAGTGGCCACTATAGATGCAATTTGGAGTACTTTTTAAAAATTAATTAAAAATACTTTACCCAATTTAATAAACAATTTTAATGGTAAAATCGAAAGAAGAAGATCCAATTAATCTAAAAATTGGATGATAACGGTTTCCAAGCAAATAGGTTGGTATTTATTGAGAATTTAAGCAAAAATTTTCCTTAAAGTGTCCACTATACCCACATTTACCTTACAGTATCGCTGTAATGTTAACACAAAAATCTGTAAAATTACAAAATTGCTTTAAAAATACAGAATTGCTGTTAAATTTACGAAATTGCTGTTAATTTACAAAATTGCTGTTAAAGTCAAAAATTACAAAATTGCTGTAAAATCACTGCAAAAATGGCTGGAACCCATATTGCCAGCATTTTTTGCTGTAAAATAACTGTGAAATTTTTTGCAGTGTAGATCATAAAATGTTTTTCACATTTTTTGACAAAAACGAGGATTTTAGACCAGTCGGATACCTTAAAGTAAAAAAGTTCACTACTTTTTATCTTTGGAGGAAAAACTGATAAATAATTAAAGTTATTTTATGCAATCTATGCAATTTTTCTCTGGTTAGACTTGACAAAATCATTTCGTTGCCATTAGAAGCGCCTCGAAATTTCTTTGGACAAAACATTTTGTCTGTATTGGAAAAATATTTCTATATGAATATATTTAGCTCAAACATTATGAGAGTTGAGGTCAAATATTTAGAGGAAATGAGACCATATGGGCTAATGAGTATTTAGCCGTCATTATTGTAAATAATAATTTCGTCCAACAAATTGAAAGTTTGAACGATTGACTTGTGGTTCAGAATGGAGAATTGCAGCGTCTCTTAAAATTCTAAATGTTTAATTTTAATTTATTAAAAATTCTCTCCTGTTTCCAAAAATACGCTTGTCTTTTCACTCGAACTTTTTTAAGGTAATTATGACAAATTTTAATACAGAAAGCTCCTAACAATGTGACGTCACATGTGTCTCTTGAAAATGTGGAAAACACCGTTTTCATCAAAACACTACACTGTAAAAAATAATCCTGCAATAAAACAGAAAATTTCTGGCAGCAAAAGTTGCCAGAAAAAATCTGTAGGTTGAAAAATCCTGTAAACAGAAAAAGCTGTAACCTACAGGTAAATGCTGTAAAAAGGAACTTTCTGTCAAGTGGGCTACAGATTTTTTGTTGCCTCTCAGTAATTTTCTGCTTGTGCGCATGCACTTATTTTAGTAGAGTTTTTTTAATTTATTGATATCCGGGGATAGAACCCGCGACCTATCGCATGCTAAGCACGCACGCTACCACTGAACCAAAGAAGATTCAGTATAACATTGCCAATAACTGTATTGGTTTTCGATGCAGTAAGTTTCTGTTTAAGTACAGATAAGCTAAAAAACTAGGTAAAAGCTGTTATTTTACATAAAATAAATAGAAGTGCGGTGGGAATGTTACATGACAGAATATCTCTGTAAACATAAAGTCACTGTTATTGAAATTTCTGTTTTTCTACAGTTTTTTTTACAGTGTAGGCTGTAAAAAAACTAGAGCTCAGTCTTTCCAGTCTTTCAAAGTGGGATGATAACAACAAGCGGGAGCAAGGCACATTTAAAGTCACAAGCTGTTTCAGCTCAGACAGAAAAGACGCTATTTTTAATTGAAAATAATTTAAAATTTAGGGCATTGAAAGGTAAATTAAATTGCGTTTTGGAGGTTTTAAGTCATTCTGAACACATTAAGAATAAAAAAAATTGACTGCAACTATCCATTATATTTAGCTTATATGAATTCTTAAGCTTATGAAATTTTTAAAACTTAAAAACCATTGGGATAAATTCGGTCGACGAGGTTCGAGTGCAAAATATTTACATGTTGGTAAAATGCCTGGATTGAAAAAGGGGTAATATTAATAAAATAAATTAAAGTTAAATAATATAAGTTAATTAAAGTGAAATAAAATGCAGTTTTTCTCCTATTGCTTTAGATTTTTTAAGGAAACATAATTTTCTTTCTAAACTGCCTTTTTATATATGTTTTATGCAAGCTTTTACAAATCAACTAGCTTAATTGTAGCATATCCTTGATTTAAATATGCTTTTTTGTTGTTTGCAATTAAATGTTCAGGGGTAGACGTGACTTGTCTATTTAGTATACTTTTGCAGAAAGTAATTTTAATAAATTAGCTTGAACCTGTTTACAGCTGTGTTGCATAAGTGGTCAACATTTATGTAAATATTATTATGTAAGAAATACGTTTTGCCTACGTTTATATTAAATAGAAGCAGTAAATGAATGTTAATCATGTTAAATTAGTTTTTGCTTATACTTTTTTAACCTACTGTACGGATGACTTATTAAAAAGGTCCTTACGTAACGAAATTAGTTTTGCTAAAAGTATACTAAGTTTTTAACGCTCTGTTTAAAATATTTCTTGATTTTAATGACGTAAGTGCATATTATTTTCTATTTAAATCCAAAACTATGTGTTTTAAATATCAAAGATGATCTTTAAATAAAATATCCTTGATTTTCTTGTATATAAGACAAGATGGAAATAAAATAAAATGCATTGAAAGTGTATGGGATATAACTTTATAAAGTAATAAGAAATTAGGGTATTATAAGAGATTCAGTTTAGACAGAAATACAATATTCTTTAGTGAAAAAAACTATATTCTTACTTTAGTTTTTGGCATATGGCAGATTCTATTGGCCATTTAATTGATGTAACTAAACCGATTTTGATGCTTTAATCCTTCTTGTTTTAATCCTTTCAATACTTAACCGCTCGAGATTTCTGCAAAAGATGAAAAATTTGGAGCAGTCTGGATTTAATTCACCCAATGTTTTGTAGTTCTGTTAAAACTATGTCGATCAGGGTGAGGAAGTAAAAGAAAAATCAATCAATCAATCAATCAATTTATTAACAGAAAACAAAAATTTACAAAATTTGAAACATAGATTCACAAAAGTTTATACAGAATTAAAAGAAAAAAAAGAAAATTGCAAATACATCCCAAAGGAGCCACAGCTCGTCCATGAGTTCACAATGAGTGAAAGAAAAATCCAATAACTTAACAAAACAACAATTATGGCATATAAAGTTTTAAAATATTCTGAGTTAATTATGAAAAACTCATGAAAATAGCTCTCGAAATTACTTATTTTGATATGGTTAGTTGACAAAAAAACTACATCCGAAATTCGCTTATTTTGAACACATTGCCATCTCTTTAAATAAACACACAGAAGATGAACCATGCATAAAATATCCCCCATAAAAATTAACTCACACTTCTTTTGGCAGCGTTATCTCTTTAACACTACCGGTCAAAAATCCTTCTCTAATGGCCTTCTTCAGAAGTATCTTCCTTGAATTAATTTCGCATGGGGGTGGCCTCTTTTCAGCATCGGCAGCAGTCTGCTCCTCAGGAAGGATGCAAGGAGTAAGAAAGGTTATAGACAGTGCATAACCCAACACCCTTTCGTAGTCAGTAGCATTGAGTGGGGACCGATAGAAATACGTAACTGAAAATTATGGATATTGAGAATCACATTTTACATTATAATATTCATATGTTAGATATCTGTGTTATTCTTTAATGACCTGACGAGATAATTTGTTTTCAATGAGATAAGTAACAGCCGTATTGTATTCAACACTAACTTAACCTAAGGTTAACCTGGAAATTGAACTTCTGATTGGTAGTTGAAAAGTGAAGTCAAGTTAGTGGTGAATACAGCCGTAGGGTGAGTAATGCAGCTTACGAAGTGGTTCTATATTGTGGGTTATATTTATTTATGGTGATTTTTTTAATTGTATTTTTTTATTTTTTTATTTCAGTTTACAGAAGAGAGGAAAAAAACATCAAGAACTATTAATTTGACACTAAGGGGATTAGAATCCGTTAAAAGTGCATTTATAATTTAAAATAATAATACCTTACAAAGAGAGAAAAAAAAAAGTATATAATTACACATATACACGCATATATACATACATATACCCACATCTACACATGTATATACATTACAAGAAAACAATATAAAATAGAAATTACATATTTAAGGACTGGTAATTGTGTCAGTGCAAAATATATATGTATATTTCAACCCAATTAAAAAAATTTTATCAGTAATAATGAATAAATCCAAATAAAAATAAGTATTGACCACAAAACTATATGAAACGTATTAAAACTATGTAATAGGCAAATCTTCTGAGTTATAAAAATAGCTTTAATTTTTTTTGCATAAAGTTATTTTAGATATTATTTGAATATCAATTGGCGAACTATTGTAGTGCTTAGGTGATAAGTAAAAAATCCTTTGTGAAATATCTCTTTATTTGCTTTAGGAATATTGTATATTATGCCAGGGCGTCTAGGATTTATAGTAGTTTTTTATACATATGTTAGGATTTAAAAAAAGATTGTAACAATTCTTATAAACAAATAGATGTTGCAGAGGAAGTATATCCAGAGATTTATAGGAAAGGAATGTGATGCTTTGGTTAGTGGAATTTAACATAACTTTTAAAATTTTATTTTGAAGATTTTGAATTATTTGGATGTTAGTTGAGTAATCTCCGCCCCAAACAGAAAGTCCATAGTAAATTCTAGGATGAACCCAGGCATAATATAAATTTCTAAGGAATTTGTGATTGACCAAGTTTTTTAGATGATAAAATTTATATAAAAAGTAAAGTTAAAGTTCTTGAAGGTCATTAACATATAAGAGAAACAATAAAGAACCAAGTATGGAACCTTGCGGGACTCCTTTATTAAGCGATGAAAAGGGACTAACACTATTTTTTATTTTAACTACTTGCCGACGATTACTTAAATAGGATTTTAAAAAGTATGAGTTGAACCCCGAATTCCATATGCAAATAATTTGTCTTGTAGAATTAAAAATTAAAAATTTAAAAACACTTTTTTTGTAAGATGCCCTTTAGAAAGTAGTTTTAGGGTTCTTAAAATCTATCATGATTGGAAATGCTTAATGCATTAAATAAAATTATAATATTTAAGTTTCTTTTGTTCTTTTATTTTGGACGAAACTTAATTACTGAAGTAATGAAGTGAATGGGCATCTTGATGCATAAATTGCCCTTTCTTAGCCTTTTAAAAGTAGCTTTGAGTAGAAATAACTCTAATTTAACCTATATTTTTACAAAGTGAGGGGAATTTGTATCACAATTGAAAATGACTTTTTTTTAAATTAATGATTAAAATTATAAACTAACACAATTACAATTTATTATCCGCCGTCCAAACCAACAAATCAAATACGCATTTGAGAGAAATTTAAAAATTAAGAGGTAAAACATGTAGAGTATCATATCACTTAATTTTTATAGTTGGTATTTACTAATATGCAGATTTAGCGCTATCCGCAATCAAATTATTGTTGTACTATTCTGGCATCAAAAATGAACAGCTGTAAATACTTATACTCAGTAACGTTCTTAAGAACCAATCATCAGAGTAATTGAGATTATACCACTTTGGGAAAAAACCGCTAGATCTTGTTGAAAAAAATCTGTAAATAATACGCATTGTAAAGGAAATATTGCCACGGCCTTTTCATCGAGGACAGATCCCATTGCTTCCTCTATTCCCCTCCTATGCCTACGGGGAAGGAGGTCCCGCTGATGGACGTGATGGATAACTCTTATCTGGCCGAGGAGTTACCGGGGATGGCTTCGGGTTATAAATGGCGATGATTTCTCAATATATGGCACTTATTTTTCTTGCGGCGGCGCATTCATTTTTCTGGCCGATGCACAGGTGCCGCTGAATGGGCTGTCGTACAGCTTCATTTGAGGGTGGGGGCGTTGATTTTGAGGGGGAGAGGCGGAATTTATGCGGAGTGGTTGAGGTAGGGGGGCTAATATATTTGCCGTGGGGATGGTGGTGGTAATGAAGTATGAAATATTTGCGTTGGATCGGAGATGAATAAATTTGTAGTTGGTTTAAAGTTATGTGTGGTTTATGAGCAGTTCTTTTCGAAAAAGTTATGGTACTCTTCGTCATTCAATTATGATCTAGAGTGCATTCCCGTTATCTTGATAACGATGGTATGCAAATAAATTTCAAATTATTAAGGTTCTGTATATAGATAAGATCAAAACTTTGAGTTGTTGTGAATGAGGATAACATTTTGTTTTTCCAAATTACCAACGGTTTCAAAGTCTCAAAAGTATCAACATTGATATTTAGAACAACATATGTACCTAACATTTTTTTGTATACAATGTGTAAGAAAATTGTCAGATTTGATAGTTATATCTCAACTGTTCTAACTACCTGTCATGACTCTTTTTAATGTAACCCAATCTTGTATTTCTTGTTTTTATATTGAAATTAAGAAGTATTATAAGTTAAAGTATTTTCCTCATCAGTTATACATCACTTAAACTTTGGTTAATTTGATACACGAATGAAAACTTTGTGTAAGGAAGATGTCGATTTTGCCTGGAGAGATACGTATAAAGTAATAACAATTTTACTTCTCATTTGTGAATTATTTAAATAAAATTTACAAAAGTTCAAAAAACTATAATATTATCGTAAAAGAGTCTTGGAACAAGGCGTTAATATCTAGAAATTATAATACTTAATTATCTTAAAACTTTAATATTGATTAAAATTTCAGAAAAAAATTCAAAAAAACATAAAATCATTGATAAAACACGCTTTTTGTACCCCCGGCGATAAACTGGTGAAAGATCAATACGATATATTCGGAATCAGATCATCACTTATCCAAAAATCATTACACTTTTTCCATCACGATCACCTGCCTTCCTCATTAGCACTAATTCAATTCAGACACAATAATAACCCACCCCCAAATGGGGAAAAACTCCCCCGAAAGCGCAGATCCCTGATAAGAAAAATCACAAAAGGAGAAAAAATCCAAACCCGCCACTAATTATCGAAATTCGTCGATAAAACCTTCGGGAATCGAGGAAAAACCGCATTTCGCCAGGAACAAAAATGCCTGGATTTTCCCAGTTAAAGACCTATTAACTCTTATCGGCAAGTTTTATTTCAAAAGACCCGGGATACAACACACACAGCAACGCGAAATCAATAATCACTCTTAATTGCGAAAGGTTGGTGGTATCAGAAACAGGCACTCCAGGAAACTCCTGCTCGTTACCACCAGTGAGCGTGGAAGTCTGAGTTTAGTGAGCGCTGGTGGTAGAGAGGACTCCAATTAAAACTACTGCACTGGGGGGGGCATAAATGACTATTAGAAATTTCCGCGTGTGGGTGGGAGACGAATTAATTCGGCGATTTCCATCAGGGCGAAGTGACACGCCAATCAAGTGTTAATGAAATGAAGCATTAAGGGCCCCGTAAAAGGGGCTGATTAAAAGGATGGGATTTAAATGCGGTGTTTAAAAGTTAAATTTGTTTGGTCCGATTTTTGTCCGGGCGTGCTGTTTTTAAAGCGAGGTTTTAGATGGGGGACGATTAGTGGCGAAAACGGGCAGTTTAGCTTTATGGGGTCTGGGGGGTGTAAAGAGGGGAATTTTTAAATGGTGTGTTTTGGAGTTTCGTTGTTGAAGGTAGGGTAAGATTGGGGTTTTAATTGCTGCTTTATTGAGAAATTATGGGTAATAGGCTATAAACATGTTGAAAATGTGTACCCCTGAATTTTATTTAAAAAATCTTAGATTATAATAATTTCTTTTCCCTAATATTGGACATAAAATAGTTACAGAAAATATTAGTATCATTTCAGTACCATGGATTAAAAAATTATACCGTTCTGTCCTATTTGTACTTGATATGTAAAATACCATTTCTACCATTAGTGCTTCATTGGGAAATTAGGGGTAATAGGCTATAAACATGTTTAAAATGTGTGTCCTTGAATTTTATTTAAAAAAACCTTATATTATAATAATTTCTTTTCCCTAATATCGGGCATACAGAAAATCATAGCATCATTTTCAAAACCTTGGAAAAAATTATCTCGTTCAGTCCTATTTGTACTTGAGATGTAAACTACCATTTCTTTGTTGATCTCAACTTTTATGGAGAGTTTTGTAATATGTTTTGTTGAAAAGCACTGAAGACGTTGTTATCAAAGTATAGAAATGTTAACTCAAAATTTTCAGAATTTTAGGACACCCATAAATTAGTCATTGGATTGGCAACCGATCCTATCGTTTGGGATTAAACCATACTCTATAATTTATAATTAAAACTTTTGAAAGGAGTTGATAATATTGTAGATATATTTTTATTCAAACAGAAAATTAGGTATGTTGTACAGAAGTTTTAAACGGCTTTCCTGTTGTCGGTTTAAATTCATAAATTTATGACACTAATGCCGTGAATTTTCTTTTTATAACGTGATCAGAATTAAGCCTAAATCAGTATATAAAATTTATAGTATTTTTCCCTAGTAAGTTTATAGTTGGTTTATAGGCGTTTGCTTTTTTTAAAGTCATTAGATTTATCAAATTCATTTGGTAAATTTAAATAGATCGTTACTCGATAAAATTGCATTCATAAGTTTTGTATCATAGGAAGATGCTACCATACATTTGTATTTTACAAAAAAGAAATTCTATGAAAAGAAAGAATATATTTAAGATGATACTCTTAAATATATTGTGTGCAGAAATTGAAACACTTTAAAAACACTCTTTAAAACCCTTTACACCCTTTAAAAACTGAAATAGTTTCCCCTCCACGAAATATGAAAGGGGTGTCAAAAGTTTGTTTCAAACAGTTTTACCGAGAATTGGTATACTTATACTTTAGTTAAAAATAAAGATAATTAAATAGATTTGTCGACTAAATGTCTTTGAATAATTTATGAAAGTTTTGCTTTTCGCATTATTTTATCTTATGAGTAATGAATGCTTGATGAATTTCAGAGTATCGTTTGTACGGCTTTATGGAATTTTTCATACTTGTATATGATCTCATGTATTTATTTATGTCAATACAATATGAATAATTACTAGGATAATGCACAAAACAAAAATGCGAAGTTTTGTAGATGACGTTACATAAATTATTTAAGCAAAATTCCAATTAATAGAGTAGGTTTTAGTATATTGAACGCATATTTTATAAGCAATCATCATGTTTAATGAAATATGTTATACAAACTAAGATATTTCTTTTGATAATTATTTTAATGTGTTTAACATCGAGTTTTGTGAACAGTTCTTTCATGTCATTAAGAAAGCAATTTTCTATCAGATTTTAAAGTTTTTCTAAAACTGCCATTCTAGTTAACTTGATATTCTTCAAAAATAAAAAAAAGTAGTAGTTATATATTGAGTAAGTTTTTATAAATATATAATAAAGATCTCCCACGATATTTTCCATTGTGACAAGCTTTTTTATATCTTTTATAATTACTAATATTTAAACATTTGAAAAAAAAAGTATCGAAATTATTGTCTGGCGATTTTTAAGCATACAGTGAGTAATCTGGACTCAAAAGAAAGCTTCTTATTTCACTATTTGGTTTAGTAGAACTAACTATAACTAAATTAAAACATGCCAATCAAAAATTTATCATAAGCTGCATATTTTTTGCTCATAACAACTTTATAATACCGTTAACTTTTACATCAGTCACAATACTACATCAGGAAAATATATTTGAACTTCATGAGAATGAGATGTTTTTTGAAGGTTAAATATCATGAAATGATATGAAGGAGGCTTGTACTGGTGGATCTCTCAAATATCGATTTGTATTTCAAAAAATGATGGATGCGTCTGCTTTTTCCACCTCCATGGAAAAGTTGATTATGACTTGAGTGATTTATGTAAAATATAGTAATCATTGAAATGAACTTGCGCACAAAGCGAAATTCTTTCTTCTTCAAACTTATTAAGAGAATTTTTGATCAGTTTAGTTTGGATAATAATTAAAGGCTGGAGAGAAACAGTTATACATTAACTAGAGCTGTTGTATTGGAAAATATTTACTAACACTGATAAAAAAGAATTTGCATCTTCTTTATCTTTATTAATTATGAACGGATTCATTAATTTAAAACTTTTATTTAATTTCCATTGTAACAATTTTAAAGAAAAATAATGATTGGAGTATGAAAGTTTTGGATTATTAAGAAATGCTGGTGCTGACAATAAGTTGTAATTAGAGAAAGGTTTGGATGTAATACACATAAAATTCAATTACGCATGTATTAGGTATTTTACTTTTGAATATGTATAGTGAATGAATCAAAGTTAAATTTTAGTAATTAATCCACTTTATCTGCTGATTATCTATCTTGAAATGATAAATAACTATTTGAAATCGAATTTGTTCAGTTGTTAAAAATATGCCCATTTTCCTCATTCAATTGTCAAATAAATCATATTTTAGCATTATCTGAAATACATATTGTTAGTATTATTTAATTTATGTTTCACATTTTTACCAAATTATATCATTAAATAAGATAAATTATAAAATAGATAGATACACATAATGATTAATCATTACCAAAAAATACTTATTTGAAGAAAATTTTGAACAAGAGAAATACTTTTTTACATTAGGTATCTGTCTACGTTGAAATAGCTCTTTTCGGAAACTATCAACTTTAACGAACACTTTAACTTCTGCTAAAGACTGAACTTTCAATCTATAAACTTAAAGAAGAAAAATCCTGTAAATCTGGTCAATTGTGAGGGTTTTCCAACATTTTATGTTTTGAAATTTTCAAAATTAAATTTTTAAAGGAATTTTCTGCAAAGCTTGTTTTTTAGTTATTTATATGAACGTTAACACTTGCTACTTCTTAAGATTTTGGTGTATGTGGATGAAATTTTGTTAAAACATTGTACTTCTTATTATCTACTAGATGAACTATTAACTAAGCTGTAGGATCACAATTAAAAAATTTATGAAGCTTTTTGGTCCAATAAATGGTCATTTTAATAAAAAAATTGCATTATTTTACAAAACTTGTCTTAAAATGGTAAGTTTTTAAAATATCTCTAATACTTTTAACTTATTTAGTAGCTAAGAGTTTAAAGGACATTCTGTAGCATGGAAATTGAAATACTTTCAGTTGAATTGAGTGATCACATGTTAACGGAAGTACACAATTTAGGTTAAAATTCACACTAATTTGCCATTTATTTAAAATACTAGGGAGCTACTGCCCCCTGCTCGCTATCGCTCACCAACCCCCTGTAAACTGCTGACGCAGGACCTTTTGGAATTGCTTCGCAATTCCTACAAATTCCAACTCGCTGAACTTAATACACTTTATAAAACAATTAAACAATATACAGAAAAAACGTCAACAAACTTTCCAAAAATACGTCACCAAATGACCAAATATCCTCCATGAATTAATCTCCCTTAAAAGTTTAAATATATATAACCCGAACCTATCAAAAATTTAAACAAAATATTCATCTTAATTATTTTTAATCTATGATTATAAAAATAAGTAATTCTAATTGTTCATCAATATTCGTACCAAACGAAAACCATTATTATAATATGCCTAGTGTTTATAATTCATATTTTTTAAACCCAGACTTGTTAAACAATACCGTTTAAGCAATTGAAAATAATAAGAGACAAAACATCACTCTATGTTTACAATTAATTTCGATAAAGTCAGACTAAAAATTATAAATATTGGACAAAAAGTATGAAATTTTAGTATAAAATGGCATACATGTAAGTTTTTAGAATATGTTTTTATCAGTCTTTGAGTGATATTTCATCAAGAAAGTACTTTTTTAAAAGGTGAAAAAACATGTTTCATCTTAAAATATAGCGTCAATCGATCGTTGTGATTGGATGCATAATAATTTGATTGACAGTACTTGCTTTGTAACTGCGACCTTATCCGTTATCCAAAAAAATGGAAAAAATTTAAAATTGAGATTTTTTTTGAAAAAACGAAGGGCCTACTCGGAAATCCGGACATTTTGATACCATATATGTGTCATTCGGTTCAGTAATTAAAAAGCCTTTCTCTGGAAACCGTTCACCAAAAACTTTTTTTGAGAATAGAGAGATTATTAAAATATTGTTCCAATTTTATTAAATATATTGGTTTTAAGTTAAATTTCATTGAAAACACCAAATGTTTGGAAGAAATTATGCGTTTTTTAAAAAAGGGGTCCGAACGTAGACAGATATCTCGAAGGAACTTGAATTTTATTCATCCTTTTAGTTAAACATAATATCTTTTTTTAAGTGTCCTACAAGACGTATCGTATTTTTTCCCTCTCCCATCCTACATCATCAATTCATGTCGTTACTCACGAGATGAACGTTTCTTTCTTATACATGGACCTCCGTTGCCTTTAACACACTTAAAACAAAAAGCTGCACCCGTTCTCAAACAGGCGAGAAACAAGATAAACAGATAAAACAACAACAAAAAAACAGGAAGTTTTCTAAGCGATAACGCTATTGACAGATTACACGTTGGGCCCGGATGACATGTAAACCAGGGTTTGCTATTTACTCCCAGAAAATTAACATGACGACAGAAAAAGGAACTCTCGGAGACGCCAGTGGTCTGGATCCATTTCTATGTGTCCAGAAAGAAGCTCCAGAGTAATCTCTTACGGGCAGCGTTCCAGATAGCTACGGTAAATGTTGGTTATCTGATGGAAGAAGGAAATGATATCATTTTCGTTCACTATCTCTAACAAACAGTCTCAAATTGCCGAAGGAATCGGGAAGATAGAAGGGGAAGCCTTCCTTTTAACGTGGCCCGCTTTGCTATGTTGGTTTGGGAAAGAATTTCTCCCTTTAGATTGATTGGTCTCTTTTGCACAATCTTGCTTATCGTTCTCATCATATCGCTGAATAAATTATTGAGTTCTGTGAGTGGGGGGAATCTGTTGCGAAACGTGCTATTGTTGTAAAAAATGGCATGGGGAAAATGGTAGAACATATCCTATCGCTCTCATTGATTTAGAATCTGGTCCTGTCATTGGTTTTAATGCTTATACGTATGACGTAGTTGTTACGGCATCATTTGTAGAGAATCTACCATTGGTTCCCAGCGCTGTGACATAGTAAGTTTTGTCATCATTTGAACTGCTCAGGATGGAAGTGGCCTAAGTCCTCAAATTCAAAATATGAGATAAGGGTGAATTTGGATTTCTTTTAAGGTCCTTTACCTGGTGTGGTAATCACCTAATTCAAAAATTCAATGAACGACCCGTTACAGCCGCCAAAAAAATCCCTTCTCCGTAGGAATAACACAGGCGCCGATGCAGTAACCCTTCGATTATACAAAACTACGTTCAGTTGACTTATGCCACATTCAATCTAACCAGCTCATTTATAGAAAAGTTATTGGGAAGTTTTAAACTGTCGTGACGGTCGAGTAGCTCAAATTACTGCATGTAAACCCACCCTTAAAGGATACCATAGATACCACTTTCACTCTTAGAGGATACCATGGTGTTGATCATGCTTCTTCATTGAATTATTGCAAAAAGTGTGGTCTGTAAACACATTGCATTGCGCTTCATTTTTCTTTGAGGCTTTTTACTGTCTTATTTGTTATAGTAACATATGCTATGGGATTAAATGATGGCCGAGGAGTTACTGTGTACTGAGAATGGGTAAAAATGGCAGAATAAAGAAAAAGTGGAGTTGTAATCTCGTTCTGTTTCGTTTTTCTGCAGGAGTGCCCGAGACTACTCATGAATATTTTATTCGAGGTTATGTGAAAAATAAATGAACTCTGTATTGTATTATCTTATCCTCGAAATGAAATTTTAAAAGTACCGAAAGCAATTTTCTGAAAAATGTTTATTTAACGTGGCTTTTTTATGTACTTTTATCTGAATCTGAATAAAAGTTAGATGTTATTCAGTGGTAAGAATTTAAAATGCATTAAACTAACAAGGGGGGAATTTCAGGCACAGAAAAATAATAATTTTTCATTCGAAAAAGATAAATGAACTGCGCACGATGTGTGTTCAAATTCATTAACTTATTGAGAATTTAATTTTTTTCTCAATTAATTGCAGTTAAGTCTAACTTTTACCGTGGCTAGCAATAAATGAGATTTAGGGTTTGTATAAAAAGGGAGAGCTTTAAAATTTCATTGAGATAAAATATTTTTTTGGGGAATTAAACGTTATTAATTCAAAATAATTTAAGATATAGTTTAAAGGAATTGAATCTTTTTGTATATAACTTAAAGTATTAAAGTTGGCATCTTAAAACAAAATGCTTCCTTTTTTATTCAAAATCTTATCAAATTATTCAACCTTATCATTTATTCAAATTGTTATCTTCACATAATTGTTTAAAATTAACAACATACATCTACTGACTAATTAACTGATACTTGCTATGTGATATGTTATTTTACCAAAACCATAAAAAATACCAAGAGTTTCCTTCAAAAAGATCTTATAATAGAATTTTCAAACATAAGGATCTCATACTTTCCTTTCCTAATTAACTGACTTTTAATTTTGGTTCATTACATTAAACAAAAAAAATACGTTAACAAATAACACTGACACTTTTTTGATTCTTTTTGGGAACAGGCCAAAAAGCTTTTTTCTAAAATTCATTATAACTATACGATTTAGCTTGAAAATATATTGTGGTATTGATTGTCGTTTTTCATATTACAATTTAGAGCCTGAATTGAACTCTTCATATGAAGACTGAACATAAAAAAATAATGAGCTGTGTGCCAAAATAAAAGAAATAAGCTCGACCAGAAAAAATCCCAGCTGAGAGCTATCTCTGACAGCCTATAAAGCCGGCTTAGTGTCATGATCACAAATGGTGAATAGTCCATATAAAGGCCAAAAGATATGAACATACGTATGCTCTTATGGAAAATCAACTTTAAATGTTCTATAACGAAAACCATTTTTTTGGCACTTGTCCGTTTTTTATGTACTACAGCCTTCCTTTGAAAACTAAAATCTTGGTATACGTAATGTAAACATTTTGTGTATATAATGCTGAATTATAAAATGAATGACAGAGTTTGGGGATCCTCCCTAGTTTTATAAATTTTTAGAAACTTCTTCCTTAAAATTAGTTTTTTTGGTCAATTTTATAATTTGGGACTCATCAAAAGTGTTTTGATTGAATATCGATTGTTTAGTGAGAAAACTCTAATGTTGCAAAAAAATCAGAGACAGAAAAAGTTTTAGATTAGTGAGATTCTAAATATTTTGTACAACATTATAACCAAACTGTTATTAATTTGAGTACAAATAATTGTTCTTAAAGGCTTTTAGTGTTTATTGTTGTGTGGAGCGTCTAAATTGTATGATTTCGGCCTAAAATCAATCAAGAACTTGAACTTCTGATAAGACTAAAACAAAGGGTTGCCAATTTGAAATAGGAGAGGAATGGTAAAGTATAAGTAAGAAATTCAAGTATGAAACTAAGATTTCCAAGAAAACAAAAAAAACCGTAAATCCCCTTCTTAAACCCACTGACCATGTAAAAAAATCGAATATCGAAACGCTTTAGGTCTCAAAAGTTGCGTCCTAGCATAATGATCACCGGAAAAATAATCGAAAAATTCCCAAAAAGTTCCCTGAAGAGCGCATTGGGCCTTAAAGTTTGAGAAAACTTGCAAAAATTACCTTAAACTGAAAAAATCCCGAATTTCGTTAATCATGAATATAAACTTCAAACTAGGTGTAAGTATATCCTTTAAGCTGTTTGAAGTAAAATAAAAATATTTGAAAAATCTTACTTCATTTTTGAAATTTGGGCAGAAGTCCTAAACTTAGTGAATTTCAGCGGAAACCCTAAAATTTTGCACTTACAAAAGAAAGGCCCATTGAAAGTCAAATTCAAAAATGCACTTTTTATTGAGGAACTAACTTCCTTCATGCATTTTCCACCTTTTTTCCTTTTATATTGTCACAGTTAAGATAATTAGTTAAATAAAGACCCATAAAAATATATGCTGTGAAGCATGCCTCACTACCTTAACATACATTAAACCCCATTTAATCGTAAAAAAATGCTTGCATTTTATTACGTTTGTGAAATAATTTTAAATTGCATTTATATTCAAAATTTGGGATACAAGATCATGTGAGAAAAAATGTTGTTTGTATGAATCGTTTTTAATCTTTTCTACATTACTAACAATGCCCGTCCCAAGTTTCACACGTCATGCTACAGCTTGGTTATTAGGGTGGGCCGAAAAAACTCATTTTTTTTATTTCGAAGTTGTAATAGCACGGAAAAGTTGCGAATTATATATACAAAGAAAAAGAAAAAAAATTTCAAAATCGGTTAGTATCTTCCGATCGCGCATAGGCCCCAAAGTTTTACAAAATATGGAAAAACTTCTTTTTGGTGATTATTTTTTTAACCAAATCAAAGATTAAACTATCAAATATAGTTCATGATTTTTTTATGTTGAACTAATATATTTATAGGCATAATCTTTCAGGTTCCATTCTTCTATCACTCTTGTTTCGTTAGATATCATTTTTAATGTTCATACAAATTTTGTACAGTTGTTTTTCCTGCATTTTTAAACAGTTAATAACTCTAGAACACAACTAAAAAACCTGAAATTAGTCCCATTTTGTTCGTAAATTTTTTGTCGTTGATTTGGTGTGCATCATGATCATCATTTCCAAAAAGTTTTTTTAAAAATTAAAAAAAAGTGAAAAAAATTTAATAAAAAAATTTTAACAATTTTCTTTTGAAAAAATATTGATAGCCTTTTAACTCTTAAAATGAACATAACTACCCAATTTTAAGTTGAAAATAAAATTTAATCATGTATAAAAAAATAAAAGTAACCGCAATTTAGTCTAATCCCTAAACATTCCCTAAAATTATACACCAAGAGGGATTCACCCATGGAAAATTTATCAAATCACTTGAGGGTGTTCATATGACTTAAAACATGTATATGTTACAGTTAAAGTCCGGAAATCAGTTAATTTACAGATAACCTAGGTAATTTGCAGATTAACGAGGGTGATCCGTTAAAGAGCGAATTTTTTTTCAATTTCTAAGATTACCTAGGTAATCTTGAAATTACCTAGGTATTCTGCACCCTACCGACTAGACACTCGTTAATCTGCATACTACCTGTAATCAGTTATTTTACATATTAACGAGGGTGATCCGTTAAAGTACAAAATTTTATTTTATAAAAAGTTTAAGGAGGTTGGGGGGGCTGCCGCCCCCCCAAACCCCCCTGCCCTAACTATAACCAAACTCGTTTTGGGGGTAAACAGTAACAATGACGAATCAAAAAAGGGGGATGGGTACTTTTTTCATATTACACAAAACACGCAAATCCCACAAAAATAGTAATGAAATAGCAATTTTAAAACTAGAATATAAAAACAATAATAATAGAATATTAAAGTACCAACTGAGATTTGTATCAATTGTGGTTTTCGATCTCGATTTGACAGCGTATTTCAATGAGCACTTAAACTAGCAAATCTTAATGAAAGCGCGGTGTAATCGGCTGGCAGCCTGCCCTGAACTATTGCTAGGATTCGCAATCGATTACATATGTTAAACCCTTGCACAGGTTCCAGCGATTGTTGAATTAACGTTTGTTGAAAAGATATTTCAACAGCTGGGACATTTGCTTTCGTTAAAAGTAATCTCTGTCACTCTGAAGTCGGAGCTTCAACACAATTGTTTCAAAATACCCGTTTTAGTAGTAATATACTGTACTTAATCATGTAAATTTACAGTACTTACTTGCTTGTATTATTTTGTTTTAACATTCAACATGACAACTACCAGTGCTACGCACTAAATTTGAAATCAAAACACCAAATATGACAACAAACTACGTATTGAAACCCAACTGCGCAGGGGTAAGCGCAGGTCGCAGTGAGCACCTCAACACTTTAACAGAAAGTATTGAACGAAACAAACTATTTTGAACTTTAACTATCAAGAGGCCGTTATAGTAAAGATTCCCTAGGTAAAATGCGAAAAACTCAAAAATCCGCACATTAACGACAGAAATCAGTTAATCTTAAGTTTACCTAGGTATTCTTCAGAATAACTAATTATCAACTTTAGCGGTAACATATACATTGCTAGTTCCCAACTCTAAGTTAATTCAATTTTGCATGAATTTTACCTGAATATTCCTTAGAAATGTGTTTATTTCCAATTTTTATGTTCTAAAACTTTTAATTTACTTTGATTTGACATGTTAAAAGTAAAAACAATTAGATATAAACATAATTCTTAGAAATTTTCAGGAGAAATGCATGCAAATTGAATTAACTTAACTAGCACTGTAAGATTTTGTACCGAATCTATTAATTGTCGTATTTTCTAAAATTAATGTGATATTTTTTACATGTTAAGTCATATGAACACCCTCAAGCGAGTTTATGAATTTTCTATGAGTGAATCGCTCTTGCTGTATGATTTTAGGGACTTGCCTAAATTTCGATTATTTTTATTTTTATACATGATTAAATTTTATTTTCAACTTGAAATTTGGTAGTAATATTCATTTTAAGAGTAAAAAGGTTATAAACATTTTTTCAAAAGAAAATTTTTAAAAATATTTTTATTTAATTTTTTTTCACTTTTTCAAATTTAAAAACTTTTTGAAAAGGATGATCATGATGCAAACCAAATCAACAACAAAAATTTTTTAACAAATTGGGACTAATTTCAGGTTTTTAAGTTAGTTCTAGAGCACTGTTTCACAACCTTTTGTGGCCCATCGCCCTCTTTCTAGAGGTTGACTCTATCGCCCCCTTTTCATTCTTATTGTATGCCTAATTTAAATTTGAAGTAATGTGTAAATAATAAAGCAATTTTATGTCCTGGGGATCCTCCCTCAGAAATATTTTGGAAGTAAGACTCCAAAAAACAGGTTTTTAACTAGTTTTGGTACACCTATTCCGAATTTCGGACATATTTTAGGTAGGATTTTGATTTTGATGAAATAATCCTAAAAACGTTTTGAAAAATTAAGTTCCGAGTACAAAATGGGGGTTTGGGGAAAGAAATTCCTCCTCCAGAAATTTTTTGAAAATTTGACCCTAAGACTTAACTTGTTTTGGAACATAAGGTGTGGATACAGTCTGTCAGTACAGTACTACTTTATTTTCCCCCTTTGAAAACTCATCGCCCCCCCCAATCGCCCCCTGATAACACAAATCGCCCACCAGGGGGCGATCGCCCCCAGGTTGGGAACCACTGTTCTAGAGTTATTAGCTGTTTAAAAATGCAGGAAAAACAATTTTACAAAATTTGTATGAACATTAAAAAAATTATATCTAACGAAACAAGAGTGATAGAAGAATGGAACCTGAAAGATTATGTCTATAACTATATTAGTTCCACATAAAAATTCATGAACAATATATGATAGTTTAATCTTTGATTTGGTTGGTTAAAAAATAATCGCAAAAATGAAGTTTTTTCATACTTTGCCAAACTTTGGGGCCTATGCGCGATCGGAAGATATTAACCGATTTTGATTTTTTTTCTTTTTCTTTGTCTATATAATTTGCAACCTTTGCGCGCTATTACAACTTCGAAATAAAAAAATGAGTTTTTTCGGCCCACCCTATTGGTTATAGAAAGCATGGTTTAAGAATCAAATAATGGTTTGTTTCATTCACTGTTTATGTTTAATTATATTATGTCTTCAGAATTTATGTTTTCTCTTCAGAAATTGTACTTTTCATCATGGGCGAGAAAGAAAGCACACAGTTTGTCTACTGAATAGCTTCAACGCATAGTCAATAGCTCCGACCTTAATGGCAGGAGGCGTAAAATCTCTTAACCCCTTTATAAACAGTAATTTTGATATTGATGGAGGGATAGTAGAAGGTTTTGATAGAACACCGATTAAAATTAGACAGTAATTCATGGCATTGAAGACCTGATTCATCGTCACTACTTTTAATGAGCTACTTTTCAGACATTTGTTTCAATATTTGGATGGTGAAACTGAAAGACCATTTGCTTTCAACAGAGCAATTGACAAGCAACTGACTGTGAAGAACTACCTTCTCTAATTTTAAAAGCAATTTAGAGAGAAAAATCCATGTATCAAATATTAATCTCAATAAGGATCAGAGGTAGTGCCTTCTAAATATGGTTAAGGCAATACAGGCTGGATAAAGGTCTTTGATCTTGCTGTAAAAGATCTCGAGTTTACTCAAAATGCTTATATGTGTCAATAGGGTTTTAAAATTATCGATTATATTGTTATTATTGTTTTATGTAGTAAAACCTACGAGGAAATTAAAAATGCTAGAATAAAATAAATTGTATACTTATGACAGCCCTCTTAAGTTCAACATAAAATGTATGCTGCTTGGACGGAACTATTGAGGGAAACAAAGTATTGCACCATGATTCGATTTTTAAACTATTCTTTCCACAACCAAGCTGTAGCAAAATTTGTGAAACTTGTGAAGAATATTGCTAGTAGTGTGGGAAATATAGAGAAGGATTCATACAAACAACATTGTCTTATCACACGATCTTGTACCCCAAATTTTGATTATAAATCCAAATTAAAAGTAATGAGTTCATACAAACGTAATAAAATGTAAGCATTTTTTTGCGATTAAAGGGGGTTAATATATGGTTAAGTAAAGAGGCATGCTTCATAGGAGATATTTTTTATGCGTCTTTATGTATTTAATTATTTTAATTGTGCACAATATAAAATTAACAAAAAATGGAAAAATGCAAGAAGGAAGTTAGTTCATCAATAAAAAGTGCATTTGTTGAATTTTACTCTCAATGGTGCCGTTCTTTTCTAAGTGCACAATTTTAGATTTTCCACTGAAATTCACTAAGTTTAGGCCTTCGGCCCGATTTTACGAAATGAAATAATATTTTTCAAATATTTTTATTTAGTTCATACTGCTAAAAGAATATACTTACAACCAGTTAGAAGTATTAAATTTAATTTACGAAATTCAGGAATTTTTTCAGTATCATAAGGTGATTTTTACCTGTTTTCTCAAACTTTGCGCTCAATGCGCTCTTCAGGGAACTTTTTGGCAATTTTTTGATTTATTTTTCCCAGTCATCAGCATGCCAAAAACGCAACATTTGAGACCTAAAGCGTTTCGATATTTGAAAATTGTTTTTTTTTATTTCGACCCAGCCTACTGATTTATATACAAGCACAGACCTAAACTAACCCTATCATTCGCCCTATCGACCGATGGTGGCGTATTCTGTGTACCCGGGGAATCCTCGGATTTCTCTCTCTCCCTCGAGAAACAAAGCACTTCGCTGGGCTGATTACGCAGGCGCGCAATTCGTCACTGCGAATAACCGCCTGTCACTTCGGACGCTCTTCGCTGTCGTCGCCGTTCTGCATTAGGCCGAGTCATATGCCGCGATTGCGCGTCCTGTCTCCTCGGGAAAGACAAGGGTTATACGATGTATCTGCGTGCATTTGTGGATTGCTTGTGTTTATGGTGGGTAGGGGAAGATATCTCTGTTATGTGTAGAGTTTTTGCAGACCCGTTCATCGGTGCATATTCACTTCAACATTCCTCTCCTCTTTTGAAAAAGCAGAAGTAAAATATCTGGATTGATTTTAGGTGAAAGCATACCCTGAAAACACTTCACACAAACGTAAACGCTATTAAGAACACCTTTGTCCTTAAATAACAACTAATGATCAAATTTAAATAATATTTAGCTATAATGTTGTGAAATAGGTTTATAATATATACGTTTTATAACACGTTTTCTGTCTCTGGATTTTTTTAGCAACACATTTTGTAACACTTCAATATTTTCATACAACAGAAAATCGAAATACAATTGAAAAACTTTAGTTAGAAGTGTTAATTATCGTGTTGACTTTAAATGGCTTAACACATTTGCAGCGTAATATTTGTGAAAAAAAGGATTTCATGTTTCTTCAACTTCTAATCTGTTTTAAAACGAGTTCTTTCGTAAGAAATTTTAAATAAATTATTTCGATATTTGGCCACAGTGTTCTTAAGGTTGCTCTTGAGTATGGTAGTGTTTCTATTGGGTGGGCCCTTAAATGCCTTGCGAAGTACTTTTTCACACCTAAAGTAAAGTTGTATCTAAAACACGGCATTTAATTAAATACTAATACCTAAACGTTTCAACCAAAATTGCATCTCATACGGTTTTTTCTGGTGTGTATCCGGTGAAAAGGAATTCCACCCTAAGGTGAAAAGTTATCAGGTGTTTGTTATTAAAAACATTTCTTTCTAGTTAGGAACTTAAATTGAAATTTGAATTTCAAAAAAATCTAAGGTAGATATCCATAAAATTATAAAGTTTCTCTCCATCAATGCTTATACTGCGTCTTCAAATCTCTTAACGATTCACTGTGCTTTCTGATCCACCAGATCCATTCTGAGAACAGAGAAATAGGCTTTTGCCACTTAATTTGCGTGAAAGGGTTTCGCACCCGTTTTGCAACCCGGAATCCCTATTGGAATATTTCCTATTAAGAGCAGGCGTATATTTGTTAATGACTCGCACGAAGATTTAATAAAAGCCCTGCATTAAATGGGGCCTGGCGACATTCCAAAGATCTGTGTTACAACTCTTTATAAACCAGTTTTGGTAATGTAACTGCGACCAAAGTCTGAGCTACAGAATAGATAGCGTATGAAGCTTTAAGGAATAACATTTAGAATAAAATAACCCAAAGTTTGTTGCTGGAGGCCTCAAAAGTCGGAAATATTATATTATGTGTTGCAGTTTAATAACAAGTATTAATTATTTGATACTCCGTTGCATTTATCTTATACTTTTTACGAACTATAATGTTTTCCCTCCTCAATAAAATGTTGTTGTTACTAATCCCAATTGGTCTAATAAAAATTAATTAATTAATTAATAAAATTATAAAAATTCCTCAACAAATTTTTTTAAATGTAGTGGAATATATTTGTTATTGCAAGTACCTACTCTCTGAAGTTATTGATAATTGATAATGGAACGTTAATAAAAGAAAAACTCATGTGTACGATCCCTAAAACTCATAATTTAGTGCTACTATCAATAATGTTCATGAAAACATTTCTTGGTTTCAAAATATAAAATCACAATTATATTATTAAATTATAAGAATTACCATGTTCTTGGAAAGACGAATTTTTTAAGTGCATAAAAATTAGTGCTTTACTTAAAAGCTAAAAATATATTCACTTATTACCAAGTTTCAATGAAAACCTCAAAGCACATATAACTGCAAATCAAAACTGATCAACTAGGGAACATTAAAACACATAGGTTGTACCTATTTCAATATTCAGTCCTTGAATATTCATCGACATTAAAACCCACATGAATTAATAATAAGTTCGATGCACTCGTTAATATTTATTTAACTCTTTCATCTCAGAACAGCCACTCCAATCTTTGCATTCAAGAGGCATACACTTTAATTTCTGATTTCATTTACTCAACAACAAATATTGCGTCTGGCGTCGTGTACGTGTTGCCTACTTCTAGTGAAATAAATTGTGTCTATTGGTGGTAGGTTCCTGTAGGATTTTTCGTTCAAGTTAAAGCATTACTAAATTCATATCCTTTGGTTTGAGACTATCTCGAGAGCTGAATGTTGTGACCATCTGGGGAATATATGGTCAAAGAAACTAAAAATTGGGACGTATGAAAATTGATAGCTGTTTCCCAACAACTCAACTTATCCACTGAAGTCTTCCATACTTCAAGTATATTTTACAGTTCTAACTTTGGGAGAAGTTCGGGAAGAGTTCTGATTGGTTTGCCTCTGCGAGTGCTTCGATTGCCTCTAAAGGATATAACCGAGTAGGATTTGTAAATATACTGGAAGAAAATTTAAGTGTGAAATTGAGTTGTTGAGATAAATCTATTAATATATAATGACGAAAAAACGTCTATCATACATCACAATTTGTCATTATTGTCTGTTAAGTCGTAGTTCTTTTGTCGAGTTGGCTTTGACATAGCTTAAGAAATACTTATTTCCTTTTCACTTGTTAAATGTGGCTTTTACTTTTGATTTGTATGCGTTAAAACTATGCCTAAAAGGAGATATAAAAGTGGAGTGAGCCTTCCAATTAAATCTACTCAACAATAAAAAATACTGAACATTAGTAAGGCTTTCTTGCGAAGATTTGGCGCATTATCGCTTCTTGTAGGGAAAAAAGTTCCCAGTGGTGAAAATAATTTAAATTCAACCCCCCCCCCCAATACCTTACAGCGATCACGTGTTTGCGGCCATACGTAAAGAAATTCCATAGTTTGTGTAAAGGAATTGATTTCTTTAAATTTCAGGATCATTTCAGGATCAAGATCCCTGTTTTCTAACAGTTCACTATATGCTGGTGTGGTGAAAAAGTGCCCCATGGAAAAGAATAATCCAATATTTACTATTTTAAGTAAATTTATAACTTACAATTGTATTGATAAGGTAATCAGTAAGTCTTACCACTATTTTTTTATTTTTAATAATTGAAAATTTAGAAAGGAGAAAAATAGTTTTAAAATTTTTAATTTCTAATTATTAAATTTCAAATTTTTTAAAATTCTGATAAACTGTTAATGCACATTTTTTCAATTCCTGAAACAAAAGCTTTCATTTACGTCGTCTTTATACGAGTTTTAAACTGATGATGCGAAATATTAAACAATGGAGATAATTGATAAACTTCATGAATAAAACTCATTAAAGTATCCATAGAAAGTGCAGGTTTTAAACCTACTCTCAAATTACATTTTTATACAGGGTATTTACAGAAAACCATTAATCATATAAATTTACAAAGACCTTAAAATAGCTTCAGAACCAGGCTGTTATGGAATCACCGGCTATTACTGAGAGGATCTTGACAGCTTTTAACCGAAAAATCGATAAAAGCTGTGATGCTGATGTGGTTTTTCTTATGAACTAAAAAAATATAATAGAGGTTGAATAGACTAAATAAAACTACTAGCGCTTCCTAAACTTTTAAAAGGTTTTGGTTAGAAAATTATTGTTGCTTTCAGACATAATTGCTACTGTTTCTTTTTTTTACTTTTAACGTTCTGCGAACAAAATATGCATTAAAGAAAATGTACATATAAACATTGATTTGTTTTGATTTAAAAATGAAGGAATAGAAAAATGCGTTTAAAAAGTTCCATGAAAAAGCTATGGAGATGTTTGGAAACTATAAAGATGTTAACTAAAAGTATTAAATTTCATTAACGCTAATTATCTATCTATATGTATATCTATGTATTTTTAGATTACGGAATTTTCTACTTTATGAAAAACGTAATGCGTTAACATTAAAATAATGATATGTTACTTAATTATAAATTAACAATCTCACAACTACTTGCCTGTTTCATATATTAATATTTTCAAACAAGTTGAAATACATTTTTCACGACTGTAGGCAAGGGGTTAAAAACTTTTAATTTGATAAAATGTTAAATCATTTGTGAATAGTTAATCGGTCAAATAATTATTAATCAGTTTTTAATTAGAGTTATGTTTCAAATGTAACAAAGAATTGCATAAAAATATAAAAATTCGATTATAAAAATGTTGAAATAATACACTACCGAATTTCAAACACTTCAATCAGTCAAGATTAAAAAGTGAAATCAAACGCCTGATGATGATTGCCAAACATCGAAATTCCCGCTCTAAATTATAAAATACCAACCGACGACTCAGATACTAAATGGGGCTTCGTAAAATATATATGGCTCATTAGGAAGCGGCTCAGAAATGCCTATTACTGCATGGCTTAGTCGGAAACTTGTTTAATCGAGTACATCTGTTACCTGCCAATAATCCTTGTCTGCTTATAATTAACAGTTCAGAGTTATAGCGTTGAATGAAGTTTATGGATCGTTAAATACCCCTTAATGTGTGTCAGTGAAGCAGGCAAAATGCTAATTTTTATTATTTGCAAAAGTGAGCTTTTTTCATGCACGCTTGAACTTGATAATGGTGTTGAGATGGATGAATTAGAAGAAGAGAATAGGGCGTTATGGCCTATTCTGTATTCATGGTCTATTCTCTCTGAGTGTAAGATGGCAATTTTCGTCGTGAAAGTCATTAGCATAATGGAGGAATCTCTGATCGCTTCGAGAGGTAGTTTAAAGTCCGTAGTTTTTGAGTGCATTAATATGTGGTAGCTTATTTTGTAGTTTATAACGTAAGATCGTTTCTTAAAGGGGCTCTAGAGAATGCATTGGATGATATGGGTTAAAATTAATTTTTTACAAGAATTATAAAAACTGGGGCATGAGTTCCATTTTACATCTGTTTGCTATTATTAGCTTAATGTTTGTAGGATGATGGATTCATTTAGTTAAGAGGGAAATAAATTTTTATTATAAAAAAGTGCGTTTTTGAAAATTATCCTGATCATATGCCTCATGTTTCGTAACTTTTTTAATGCAAAATATTTACACTTAGATTTTTCATTTCCATGTGAAGTAGTTATTACAGTAAGTCTATTGTTTGAGATATAGTCTACTAATTGAAGTAAAAAGTATTAGATATTGGGTAATTTATTTAAATTTCAATATAATAAAAAATCATACAATGATTTTATTTTTTTAATTTTAAAATCATAATTTACTATTTTTAGTAAATAATGTAAAAAATCCACGTTTTTAAATTACTTTAAAAAATTATAAGCGTAAAACAACCAGTCAGTGCAAATTATAACATCGAACGTTTTATTACAATAAACTTAAATGTATTTTAATAGTTTCTCATTTTGCTTTTACCTTCAAAAGAAACTAAAAGTATAGTTGTAAAAAGTAGCAAAACAGATAAATTCGTTTTTACTCATGCAATATTTTTAGATAGAGACCACAATTTTAACATTAAACAAACTGTAAATAGAGAAATAAACCAACGTAACAGAAATTTGAACAGAACTCGAGCATTTCGAAATAAGTTAAACTTCTGGAGAGATGATTTAATGCATCAACTGTACCATAAAATAATTACTAATTTAAGGTACTTGAACCGGAGTCACAATGATAAATGCCAGGCTTTTAATTTGTTTTTGCAAAGTCCTTTTCAGTCCCCTCTCTTTTTTTAAATTAGAGAACCGGCCGACCAAAGTTATCAGTTGAATGGTCTCTGATACGGCTTGTCGGTCGCAGCTGTTTTAGAATTTGATTCTTTTTTATTTATGTCGAGTAAATCAAACTGGAAAGTTGTGTGTAACGGCCATTTAAACTAACAGGGATGGAAATGCGTTTAATTTTCTAAAGAGCTCTACCCTTTTCTCGTATATGTGCATCGGAAATAGTTTAATATTTATTCAATTGAGCAAGTCAAGAGTGTTATTTCAAATTGATTTCAAAGCCCCTCCAAGTTATTTCAAAGCCCCTAACTTAAAATGCAAATCTCGCTGGGTTCTAGGAATAAATAATTCAAAAGTATCGGATTTTGCTAATTTGACTCCAGATTTCCCGGGTTGAAGGGGTTTTTGGTTCCGAGTTTAAACGAATTTCGAAGAAGGGGAATGACGTTTTGTAAGAGTTTAAATTAATCGTAAGAACAAAATAAGTTTTTTTCTGGGGGATTGCTTTGTTCTAAATAAATGAAGCGAGGATTAAAAATGTGCAGGTGTAAAAAATGATTGAAAATTAAACATTTGAATAAAACTGGTCTTGAATATAATGGCGAGTTATAAAAAATTCTGCATTAACCGAGATTAAATAAATTAAAACATTAGGGAAAGAGATATTCCTTAAAAAAAGTCTGTACATTGGAGTGTTAACGAAACAACATGTCATGTGTTATTTTTTTATTTATGGTTAATCAATAAATTTTATTTGCGTAAGTTCATTTTAAACTGTCGTATAACAAAAAGTTCTAGAGTTGGAAAAAAAACTTGCAAATATTGACAGTTTTTTATTGATTTTGAAAAATAATATTTGTTAAATAGTTAATTTGCAGGAAAAGTTATTAAATTAGTTTTCAAATAATAATTTTGAATAAGTAAAGGTTAAGATGTTAAGAAAAACTAGAATTAAATCTGTTTCAATGTATGAGAATTTAAAGAATTTTTCGTAAAATTATGCCCATAATATTTTTATTCACAAATTATTTTTAAATTAATACGACTAAGATTATAATTTATTAATACTGAATGAGCACTACTCATGATATAGCATTATCTGATTATAAAATTTTGTAACGCATTGAGATAATGATTTTTAAAGTTTAGAAAGAGAGAACATTAGGTGGAATTTAAAAGATATAACAGTTATATTTAAGAGGGATGTCTTTTGAACCTTTTCTTAGACGTTTGTTTTATGCTCTTTTGGTTTGATGTATGATAGTTTTCACACTGAGAATAAAAACAAGTTAGCAGAAATGGATATCTGATTTCAAAGGAATGGCGGGGGAAAAGAAATAGCGAGTAAAATACATTTATTTCATAATCTGATCTTAAATCTTTTATTTATAACTCTTCTAAGTTAATGCATTAATTTTCAGATGTGATGCATTGACCATTAATAAGATATAAAACATTTCTTACTTCTTTTTTGGAAGATCTCCAACATTTTGAAAATTATATTTATGGTTATCACTCGACAAATATTGGACTCAGTGAATCACTGGGATTATGGAACTAGGGAAATGTGATAACGTGTATTTGAAAACAATATTCTAAATTATGTTTTGATAACGTGAAATTTATGGTCTTATCATAACTTTTAATGAATATAAATATAATTGAATAATGTTAGACAAGGAAATCAATCCTAAATGAATTGTGTATTATTTAAGATATAGAGGGTAATATTTCTCTAAAACTACTATATTACACTATACATTACACAATATACTACATACTGTACTTAGAAATAATACTAAGATGTATTATTTTTAGATGGAACAAAATATTCTACATACCTAAAGTAACCTATTTGATAGACTGTCTAACATTTGTGAATTAGTTAATTCTTTATATGAATTTCTTTGTATGAAAATAAATAAAAAATAGAATTATTTACGAGTTTCCTGCAAAAATTTATTAAGTACTTGAACTAGAATAAATGGAGTATCAACATTTTATATCAATAATTGAATAATTCACCATGCTGTTTTTCTATACAATTCATTGTTTTTACGTCCTTTTTGAACAAATATAAATATGTGTACTTATTTAAAGAATTGTGAGTCTATATATTATTACGATTATGAATTTTTTATTTTTACATGATCGATAACATTGCAATAAAGTGGGAAAGTTAACAAATTATCTTTGGCAGATTTTAAAAGATAGTTTTGTTCATTTTGACACATTCGAAGATAACTTTCAAATCTTTATTTTCTCCTCAATTAATGATAAGCAATTTTAATCCGAAAACTCTGCTCTTGAAACTTTAATAACAACACACATGTTATTTCCCTCAGGAAAACATTAATAATCATCATCACTTCTTCTCATGCCCAGAGGCATATATTAAGGCCTTAAACTCAAATAATAAGCTATATTAATCTATCTTAATTACCTAAACATTTTTAATCCTGCACCTCTCCACGATTAATCTTAAATAATCAATACGGCATTTTCAACCTCAACTCTTCAAATCCTACACCAAGCCGAGACGACTTTTAACCCTCAAAAATCCTGCTCCGATAAAAGGATCGATACCACTCTAACCTTCCCTATCCCATCACCATATTTCACCTCATCCCATAACCAACGAGGCATAACCACGCTAAAAACCCGGAGATTTTTTAATGCGATTCTAATTCCTTCCATTACTTTTCCGTGGCATAGCCTTAAATGATCCCTGGGATATCCCAGTCCGGTGATTAGACGTCACCCAGTCATTCCTACCTGCCGGATGGACCTGTCAGACGATTAAGGAGCTGAGGTTATGGGCCGGATATGTGAGGAAAGTCACTCGTTTGAGGAGGCTATGAGCCGTTTGAGGAGCGTGAATAGTTTTGTGTTAGGCGAAGAGTGAATGCTCGAACGTTAATGTATGGTTTGGAGGGGCAATGAAGATGTAGCGTATGTCGTTCAAACCTAGTTTTGAGTAAAGGAAGGTTTTTCTAACGGCCTCTAAGGTTTTTGTAAGGTGTTCTCTATTGAGTAGATTTTTATGGCTAATCTACTACAGGTTATTCGTAAGGCTACAAAAGCCCTACGACACGTCAACTAGCGAAGGTCGGTTTTGCCTTGCCTCAAGTCTCAGCGGGTGGTCGCGACAGGCTTGCGACAAGGCAAAACCGGCTTACGCGGAAAGCTTACGACTGGGTTATGAAGACCTTAAGGTGCTATCTGGGTAATACTTGTAATATACCTGAAAGTTGGCTTTCCCATGCGTTTTGATTAAAATGCAGGAAATACAACATATCCGTGACAGAATTGTGATTTTCTCTAAAAATCACGTTCCTTTATATTCACATCACGGTTATTGATTTTAAATTTATATTAATTTGGGTAAATTTTGGACAAAAACAATTTATGTTTTGGGAAATAATGGACCCTAAAACACTTTCTGGCAACTATGAATACTTCTCTTCGATGTCTATTATTTTTTAAATGTGACGTCACATTCCATAAAAACTTAAATACTCTATTCCACGGTGCGTGCATGCTTGCAACATGGATTTTTTAATATCTTAATGTGTAAATATATCCTAATACCCATTTTCATGTTTTTTTCATAGTAATCCTTTATAGCGTAAACGGAGTAAAATCATACCTTTTTCTACATGGTTTTCGTAAACCTATGAGCAGTAGAGAATCGTATAATTAAATATTTCTCTTGATAATAAGTAAAAATTAACAAAATATCAAGCAATTTACTCATTAAATTGAATCATCATACATTACTTAACAAAACTGCAGCATAATAAAAAAATATCTCCGCATTAGCATTATTTTATTGTAATTACTGATGACAATATAAAAATGTTTCTTTTCTGGAAATATTACTTTTCCATGCAGTCTTCGTTTGATACGCTTTACAAAATAAATTAAATAAATGTTGAAAATAAGCTAAATGTATTCATGAGAGAGAATAAACACGATAAAAACAACATATTAATATCATAGACAACTTATTAGATTTCGAAAAACATTATTAAATTTATTTACAAAGAAAAAAACCATAATTATAAACAACGGAAATTTATACTTTTCGTTTTGAAAGAATATTTTTTTATTATTTCTATAATTAAATTAAAAACCTCACTTTCATAACCAATAGAAACATATTAAAAATAACTGAATGCAAAAGCTAAAACAACCTTATGTATTGATATGTGCATATGTTACGGTGAATGTCCGAAATTGGGGAATGTCGACATTCACCGGTGATTGTCGACATTCACAGATAAGCAAACATGTGATTGTCGACATTCACCGGTGAATGTCGTCAATCACCAAATTTCGGTCTTTCACGGTAACACATACATTATATGATAGTTAAAGTTCCAAGTTTCAGAATTACGCTAACTAACACCTTCTTACGAAAACGAACACATGAAGTATTGTTATTTCCCTTAAATTAGTTTAAGTGGAAATAGTTGAGCCTTCTAACATTCTTCAGTTACTTTTATCTCAAATTGGGTGACGATTGAATGATTAAATTCCAGAACATGATCTGTGACGTTTGAAGTCAGCCGTAAAGATGTGTTAAAGTCCCCCCCAGACGAGAATTGTCCCCGAAGTAGTAATTAATAGTTCGAAGATGGATTAGGGTAAAGATTAGCGAATAGATTAGTTATTCGCAACTTGGATGAAGTTGAAGTTTAATTAACGCCAGTTGCGAAAGATCTTATCGTAAACCTCTCCAGAACAGTTAAACTGATAACTAAGTTAGTTAAATTGTATGAGATTCATTTGCTGGTATATCTCTACCCGTTGAAGATTATTGGAATTGGTAAATATTAGTCACGTGGAAAAGTCCTTTGGTTTTATTAAATGTTACTGTTAGAATTTAATTTTTGAATGGATATTAAAAGTAAATACTTAAACAAATTGGATTTTGGTTGAGATTATTATTATGAGGACTTACTTTTATAATGTACTACAATTAGGGCAGGTAAGGGGAAATTGTATTTTTTTTATAAATGACTAGCGTATGAAATTAAGGGTAAATAAGAGGTCGTTAGCCATTGAAAAATAGGTAGACATTTCAGAATAAGCTCTTTATTATGTCCTAAATCAAACCTTAAAAGCTTCCAAAAGTCCCCTGCTGGTTTTTTTCAAAATGACGCTTCAAAGATGGCTACCATGCAATTCAGTCATGTTTGACAGTTTCAAACGCATCTTAGTCAAAAATCATTTTTTTTAGATAAGTAAGAACCTAAAATATACTCAGCAGAGAAAAACCGTTTTCCGTTGCGCTCTTACTAGTGTCCCATAAAAAAACCGATAAATGAGAGAGATTTAATTGACGACAAACTAAAAAATTGACATTTCTTTCCATCTGCTTGGTCTCCTTAAAGTTGAATACCCATATTAAAATCTCCAAAACAAAATGGAATATTTTTTGAAGTATTAATGATAACTTAAAAATGAACCTAGATAAACCGGTAAAAAAGGACCTAGATAATTGAGTTTATATGAAATTGCATTCAGTGTGTATGTGTATTGCGCAGGTACCCCAGTTAATGGTGTTTGATTAATTTTTTGAAACAAATGAATAAAAGTTTTTGATTTAAACGTGTAGAGATTTTTTGTTTTTAAATTATTATCTCAAACATCGAGATTTTAACTATTTATTTTTCTACCAACATAATTTAAAAGGGAACTGGAATTCACATTAATAATTTAACCTTTGTCACATAGGTACCTTTAAACTAAACACAACTATCGCTATATGTTATATAACCCAGTTCAATGAAACTTTCCGGATGATTTATACTACATCAACACTTTTTAAAAAGATTGACATTTTTTGTAAAACTTTAGTTACACAGATACAGGAGAATAGTTTAAGATCTCCAGACTGAAAACTGAAACACCGTATTTTTTATATTGTTTTAACTTTAAAAAAATGCTAATTAGAAGTTTTTACCTTAATCCTTCAAATAGAAATGTTCCTTCTCCAAACTCTTCTGCCTCCATACCCGTATCAGGATGCATATTGTGTCCTCACTTTGTATAAAGGAAATAAAACTTTAAACCCAAACCGTATTATGGAAATACATTCGAAACTACAATCAGCTTGTTTAAATAATGTAAGGATTTTCTTCGGTAACGGCCAGGATTTCTTCTGTTACAGTTTGAAGTAAAAACAAGGCGTTCCACGGAACGTTTGTCGAAGAATAAGAGTATTGTGATTGGTATAAAAGTCTTCTAGTCTTTATAAATGTATTATTTAGTTGTTTAGTGTTTATTTTGCTTCAACAAACAAGTACGGAAGTCCAAAAACTAAAAGATGTAGTTTCTGAAAGCAATTTTAGTCAACACCGAGTCATTATTTATGTAACAACAGCTCTAAGTAACTTCGTTTGGAAAAGTAGCATCTGAAGGAGATAGTGTGATGTATTTTCTCGCATTGTGACTATTATAAATGTTTTGAAGTGTTCAACAATACACTGAAAAATCTTTTCACGGTTCTAACACTTGGAAAATGAGGAGAAAAGCGGTTTAATTATGTGTGTTTTACCAAACAAAAGGTTCCTCTAAGGACCATTTTTAAACTTTATTTGGCAAATTAACATTCAGGTCAAATGTAGATAATTTTTTTAGCTAAAAATAAGATTTAAAGCTGTGAAAAATTTCAACGTAAGAATTTATTTTAATTCATAGACTTTTTATAAATGTTTTAAACGTTTTACAAGAGTTAAAGCAATGCAAATTATATTCTGGGAGTTAAGATGAATGCTAAAAACACATTTTTATTAACAGTCGTATTTACCACTAATATAAACTAAGGTTAACCTGGAATCAACACTTCTAATTGGTCGTTGAAAAAATGGAAACATGTTTTAATCCAATTAGAGTTGTCAAAAAGGCTTGATTCTAGGTTAAAACCTTATGTCAAATTAGTGGTGAACACAACTGTATATATTTAACTCAAATGTAATCTTAGAAAAAAAAATACCTTAATGCCTAAAATGAAACAAATTTGACTAAAACTTTCACATGAGACTAAAAAAATTAACTGTTTAGGAGTTTTTGCATTAGTAGAATTAATATGAGAAAATATATTTTTGTACTTGGAAATGTTTTTTTAAATATTTTTACTCCCCAATTGGAAGGAGGAAAACATTATGACTCTTAAAGGATTAAATTGCCCTTCAAAAACACAATGTTTTAACTTATGGATTAAATAATAATTCTGCAGTTATAATTTATTTATAACATTCAACATATTGGGAGGTGCTGCTTAAAAAATCTATAAATTGTGTCTATAATAATGTTATCCATAAATTATGACCACAAGGTTTCTTGCTTGAAAAGAGAAATTCAGAAACAAGGTTATCCTTCGGAATGGATTGATTGGTATATACAAAAGAAGACAGTTTTTTTTATCTAAAACTATAGCGTGTAGTTTAATAAAGATGCTACTACAGAAAAACAACTTCTTTAAAAAACATCTATCATAGTATTGAGAAACTTTAGTTCCTACTGAGGGTAAATTTACCTTCTTTTGATAACGGAAAGCAGTTTCTAAAGCTAGAAAATTTTGTTATTGATACACATTTAAGGAAGCAGCTTAGAAGGATAAAGAGGAAAAAATATTTTGATAGATTTCGTTATTGCCTAAAGCCATCAATTGTTAAACATTCCAAATTATTTTTCAAGTGGCGAAGGCCTAGCTTTTCTTAAAACTTTAATGCGCTTTCAAAGAATGCTGTAGGTTCTTAGGAATATTTAATTTTCTCTTTACAGGAAGACGTGATATATTTTTCTTGTGTTATGGTTTTTAACAGCTTGACTTATTACTTATTTTCATTCTAGGATTTTGTGTGAAAATATGAATAACAATGACTGAATATTTATTTCATAAGTTACTAAAAATGAAGTTTTAAAGTTTAAAAATTCAGTTTTTAAATACATTCTCCGTTAAATGTTACAGGCAAAGTTACGGGCAAAGTTATTAATTGGGCTTTAATAGTAATGCCCAGAGTGGAGACGGGCAAAGTGATAAATTTCAATGATAAATGCCATTGAATTTATCACATTGCCCTCCTCCACTTCGGACACTATTAATAATGCCCGATTTATCACATTATCCGTAACATATACACTAAATTGTAGTTGGAGACAAGTAAAGATAGACGCGCTGTTCGAATAAAACCATTTATTAGAATAAAATACGCAAGCAGGCAAATATATAAAGGAGGTAACATTCAGTGTTAAAGTTATTATGTAAAACATTTACGAATACAGTTATTAGCATTCAGGGACACTTACGTTTTAAAATATTTTATGACCTTATAATCATACTAGAAAGGATGAGTGAAACTATAAAAGTCCTGAAAAACATTATACAGGGTACATCATACATGGGGTACTTCTAGGGAAGGTAGGGTACATCATACGGATTTAGAATTGCATAGGAACCTATGGTCCCAGCCGGAATCGTGTCGATCGTCCTTCATCATGATCAACAGGATCCAATACTTTTCTTTCAGTAAACCATCAGCAATCGCATATGTTCGAATGTAATCATGAAAACAATCGGTGGTTAGGTAGAATTCTGTCGGGGAATCGATGGAGAAAACGTCGTTAGACACAGGACACCGCGAAGAAGCATCGGCAAGTCGCAACTCTCATCATCTTGCTTTTCAGGTCCCGTGGGATACATTCAATATTCCCTAGCCCCTTAGGATGACGTCTGAGATTATTGGTTCCTATGCAATTTTGAAACCTTATGATGTATCCCATCTCCCCTAGAAGTTTGTCCCATTCATAATGATACACCCTGTATACTGTAATAATAAAGTATAATAAAAACCATGGAAACACCAGCTGAATACTACCAAAATAGAACAAATATTTTATTTTAATTCCCATTATTGGGGCTGTTTCAACAAGTATTCTCAAAATCTGTACAGAAACTATTCTATGTGTGGAGTGCATAAAAATGACTATAGAATTATACCTTCATAACTAGCTTTTTTATATGTGACGTCGTATCCGATAAAACATTTTTATCTGATTCTAAGCCCTGTACTACATGCATGCGCAGTGGATATTTTTACCATCTTGTAGCTTGCAAACATATTAGAATGCAGAGTTCACGTTTACTATAAAATTTTATTCTGTGTAAACCGGATATAACCTCATATATTTTTTGGTAACAATTTTCTTGAAAACTGCTTCGTATAGGTAAGAAGTTTTTAGAGGTTTTTTAATAATTTTTTATGTACTCAGAGTAGGGAATATGTTTTTAGAATTTGGGCGAATTCGTTAAAAAAACCTTAGATAAAGCAAATATTTTCATATTTTCTCAACTTTATCATTTCTTGTTTGGTAAAAATATATATTACTTAAACTTCCTTCAGTTCAAAATAGTTACTACTTTCCTTTAAGTAAATGTAGGTTTTGAAAAACCTATATATTTTCTATATAACTAACTGTGTTTACCAGAAAATATTTATACAGTTTGTTCAAATATATTTGAAATAAATTGCGGGTGTATTTCATTTACCATAAGGTTTAAACTAGACGAAGTAAACATATTTACCTTTACAGAAGTACATTTTGTTTTGTATGTTACGCTCATCTTTTTCCGATATTTTTCTTTAGTTACATAGTTGAGTGGGTTATATCAAGGTAAATCAATTGTATCTTTTGTGGCAGACACACACATATGGCATAATTCATTTAACTGTAAATTTGTATCTGTAAAGTACTTGAACTGGCGCAATACATTTTCTTCAATACATATTGAAGGGGAGGGTGGGGACGATTGTAACACGGAGCAATGTAACACTTTAATTTCCTCAAAATGAGAGGCTGCCTGGGCAAAAAAGAGATGACAGTACGTACAAGGCAGGTGAATTAAAGAATATCAGAGATTTCCAAGGCTGACATGTGAGTTGTGGCTGTGTAATTGAGAAAAGAGTTATTTTCGAGCATCGAAGTAAATTTCTACTTCTGGGTAACTCTACTTCTTCTGCACTTGCAGGTATGAAGCACAACAGCACTGATATTATGTACATGTATCCTAGTTTTATTCAGCTTAGTTTCAAGATGATTGTGTTGTTAGTTTCTTGGAAAACGAGGGTTCAATTAAAAATGGTGACCTAGGGTCGATTGTAACACTTCATCTCGGGACGATTGTAACATGCCACAGGACCATTTTTAGTGCAAAAAATAGTCCCACGTTCGTTGTACTTTAGAGGAATTTTTATATAAATACCCTAATTGCCTTTCTAAATATTTTTTCACTATTATTTACTCATATTCCTTCATTATAATTTATAACTCATTATTTGAGTGGAAAGTTCATTATTGCAATTCTGTCTATGTATTTAATTATTATTTAAAAAGTAGAGATATATTGTTAATAAATCTGTATGATCTATCGATTTTTATGAATTTGTGTTAAATTTGTAGTGTGTTACAATTGACCCTTAAGGTGGGGTCGATTGTAACGATTTTCGATGTTTTGTTTACTATTCTGTAATGCATATCCACCAGACAGCTTTCATTACAAATTGTTATTGGGATGTATCAACCTATTTTCATACTAATTTTCATAACTCTAACTTAAAAAATGGCTTAGTTTGAGATCAAAGAAACATTTTTGTTACAATCGTCCCCACCCTCCCCTAAGTTTTAATATCATTCTTATATAGTATCTATATTTTTTTCTGATAGTGGTAGTTTATAGTTCACCAACCGTGTGTTTTTGAAACAATTAATCAGCTTTTAACTCTTAAGTTCAATAGACAATAATTTATAATTTTATCCACAGATATAAAAAAGGGGATACCTCAATTTTCAATCTCTTTGTCAGTTGTCACTAAGCATATCCAAATCCATTCAATGTTATGGTTTATTGATTCATAGTGATATGCCTTCTTTTATTTACGCACACATCACACATTTCTGACCTTTACGACATTCTTAATTACCCTTACCTAACCCTATAATCTAACTTGTATGTGCATTATTGCTAACTTAGCATGTATGCCGAAAATTTATTGTTGTACTAAAATATTAATGTTGGTATGGAACTCCGGATTTAGAAGTAGTGATAAATATTGTAGATAGAAGCAATTCTTGAAAGATATTATCTACGTGTTAGAAGTTAGTCCATAGCCAAATAGGGTTAGAATCTCGAATTTTTGCTCTACAATAAATTGTGTTACTTTAGTTAGAAGATACAAAAAACCTATTTTCTACTTTAGATTGGTTTCTGTATTCATTGTTTTTTCAAGTTTTTTATTGATCATGTTCAACTTATAAATTTTATTGCAATTAATTTCATGTTTGACTTGGAAGAGAGCTAGGGACCTTAGTAAACTACAAAAATACAATATTTGTATTTTTTGTAAATACATTATGATTATTGTTATTATTATAGCCGTTAAGCATAATTTTTTAAATGAAAACAAACAAAAATAATCAAAACTATAAAAGTATTTATCTTGTTTTATTACAAAAAGTTGAATCCCTATTCGATTCGTTTAAATTTCAACTCCTCATTAAACTAACAAACTAAACTCAGTTTACCATCAAATTTCGTGGCAGAGTTTATTGATGCAGACTACACCAACTGAGATCCCCCTACGCGAGACAGGAAAAGCAAGTTTAAGTCAGGCTCCCCTCGCCTAGGGACTTCCGACAAATCATGTTTATAGAGACGACTACTTCTGTTTATTGGGCCAAGCCGTTTCTATTTCTACTTGCGCTCCAGGATGAAAACAGGATTTGTGCGTAGCCGATGCTGATCCGTTCTATTACCGGAGAGAGAAGGCCCCCGGAAATTGCCAAGTGACAATGATAGCCTGAATCTGAAGCATTAATAAAAGATTCATGGGCTTTTGATTCTATTGTTTGGACTCGGACTGTTGTTCTCTGGAGAGTATTGAGTGGGTTGAAAAGTGTAACTGATTGTATGGAATGGTAATATCGTCGCCTTAGAATCAAAAACTACTATCTCTGAAAATTCACGCAGCTTAGTTGTTCATTCTGCTCGTGTTGTTGGCGGTTTTGGCGTTGTTAAAGGGTTGCTGCTATCCATTGTTAAATTTGAAAAGGGAAAAATTAAAATTTTGAATCTTAATAATTCTAAAACTAATTCGAATTTTTTAAAAAACGAAACGACAATCTTTTTGTTAAAAATAATTGTATAGGTGTTTAAAATATTGTACTTCTACCATGATTAGTTTTTCTTTTATAACAAAAAAGTGATCCAATTATTTCATTGGTTGCTGCGAAACGAGCTAGATTCAATGACAATCTTGGCGGTCTGATATGGTAAGCAGGTTGCTATATGAGGCATAATATTTTCGTCATCTTAAAATCAAATCGTCGCCTTAGAATCAAAAACTACTATCTCCGTTTGGCAAACTTCGGGGATCCCGATCCTTGGCTACTTAAAATCAGACGCCAATTCAAACCACTACCCATAAAAAATCCACCAATTAAATACCACTGAATCAAAAAATAATAATAATTACTCTAGATCGTTGCAGGCGCTCATTTGATTGGTTTGGCACTTTGCCAGCTCGATGATGTCACGCTTACGAACCAATGAAATGAGCTTTCTCGCTTGCAATTCCGAATATTTCCGAATCAGACCAGAAGGCAGTATTATTTGATTTTATGATGAAGAAAATATTGCCCCTGATATGGCAACCTGCTTACGATATCAGACCGCCAAGATTAACATTGAATCTAGCTCGTTTCGCAGCAGCCAATGAAATAATTGGAACTCTTTTTTTCGTTATAAAAGAAAAACTAAGCATGGTAGAAGTACAATATTTTAAACACATATACAATTATTTTTTACTAAAATATTGTCGTTTCGTTTTTTAAAAAATTCGAATTAGTTTTAGAATTATTAATATTCAAAGTTTCAATATTTTCCCTTTCTAGGACTGAAGTGAATTAACAATGGATAGCAGCAACCCTTTAACAACGCCAAAACCGCCAACAAAACGAGTAGAATGAACAACTACTGTGAATGAAGCTGCGTGAATTTTCAGAGATAGTAGTTTTTGATTCTAAGGCGACGAAATAATACTGCCTTCTGGTCTGATTCGGAAATATTCGGAATTGCAAACGAGAAAGCTCATTTCATTGGTTCGTAAGCGTGACATCATCGAGCTGGCAAAGTACCAAACCAATCAAATGAGTGCCTGCAACGATCTGAAGTAATTATTATTATTTTTTGATTTAGTGGTATTTAATTAGTGGATTTTTTATGGGTAGTGGTTTGAATTGGCGTCTGATTTTTAGTAGCCAAGGATCGGGATCCCCGAAGTTTGCCGAAGGGAGATAGTAGTTTTTGATTCTAAGGTGACGATATGGAGTTGTGTTTGAAGCGTGGGTTTCGATCTGACTTTATGAGGGATTTCTAGTACGTTTTGTCAACTTTTTGTCTGTGAAATGCCAACAAATACGTCAAATTCAAAGTCTAGATGATTCCTGATAGAGAGAAGGATAGATGAAATAGGGTTAGTAATAGATGAAAAGGGTGAAATTCATGTCTGTGAAGAAATAAAGTTACATACGCTGTTGTTGTTTTATTATATTTTTGTGTAGATTTAAGAATAGACAAACTGCAAGACTCCACGAATATCTATAAAATAAAAATTCAGGTGTTGAAGTTTTTTTTAAATATACAGGGTGTTTCAAAAGTCCGTTTCGCGGCTTTTATTTGGAACCAACGTGTCTTAGGGTCACGGAAGTAAGGTCTACCCAAAGGTAAGGGACCCTGGAGAATCCATTGAGATGACTTACAGCGCCCCTAGCGGCGAAACAATAGAGCTAAAAATTAATTAAAAAAACTAAAGGAGATAGAGCAAAATCCTCAATGAGAGTATTGTGGCCAACGTTATAAAGAACTCACAGAAAAAAATTTCATGAGAATATCTTGAATATTCGTTGAGATATTAGTATAGTTCACAAATTTGCAATTTTTTTTATTTTTTGTTTAAACTTTGCCTTTATTCAATTAAAAAAACACAAAAGCACACAATAACACTAAAAAAAATTTCAAATTTGCGAATTTTTTTTAAGGTCTGAAAAAGTGCCATTTTCACATTCGAATAGAGCATTCGCACATGACGTCACGACCAGTTATTTTCCTTTAACTGTTAACTGCTGGAGGTACGGTGTTAGTAAACAATAGCTATAAAATGTCATAGGGGGTCACGTGATTGAAATAGCTCTATTTCCAATTCAATCGTTCAATTCAATAATCACTCAATTAATCACCTCATTGTTTTAGTTTAAGAAAAAAAATAAGAATCGTCTAAGAAATTATTCAGATCCATCGCAGTAAAAGGCTATAGAGCATTCGCACATGACGTCACGACCAGTTATTTTCCTTTAACTGTTAACTGCTGGAGGTACGGTGTTAGTAAACAATAGCTATAAAACGTCATAGGGGTCACGTGATTGAAAGAGCTCTATATTCAAGATATTTTTATGATTTTTTTTCTGTGAGTTCTTTATCACGTGGTTTTTGCTCCCCGTCAGTATACGCTTTTTTGCTACAGTACGGTTAAACTGTAAAAGTCTCAGATCTTATTTGGCGAAAATACGTGATGAGTGAGTTGACGAGCAGAGATTTTGACTTCTTCGGAGGCATTGACTATTGAATAAATAATGTAATTTCATAGCAATGATAGTGTCCCAATGGCAATTTTGAGAAATTGTTTGTAAACAATTGTTGTTTGTTTACAATATTTTATTGTAGAATTAAGTTTTTATTTTTAATTAATGTTATAATTATTTCTGTTACATTTTTATGAATTTTTAGAAATGTATATTATTTACTTTAATTTAAGAATTTAGTTATTATTTAATTTAACATTACACAAACGTATAATATTAAACAATAGGGTTGTTTCCTTCAACTGAAATTGATCATTTTAACACCAAACACACTAAGAGAAATGCAAAAGAATAATTTACCCACGCTCAAAAAATTTTTAGACCAAATAGTTAATTAGTTAAAAGCATTTAAAATTTGGAGCCGCAAAAAAAGAGGCGTGGCCTGCTGTGACGTCATATGGTATGAAGCGGCGAAAAGTACCGATCGTTTGCCTTGCCTCTTGCCTGCATTTGTGTTTTGTTTTCGAACTGAGTATTTACGCTTTGCTTATCATAAATATTTTAAACTAAGATTTCGTTTATTATTCTTTTACATCCTTACTGTACACATAACAGGAATAATTTTCAAATTGAGCCTGGTTTTATCCGAGCAGATTCGAATAATTCGCCGAAAATTTCGGTTTTAACTTCGGTTGATTTCCTTAGAAACGATACACGGTTCAATAAAACAGAAATAGAGGAGTTAAACAAGCAAGATGAGTACTATTTCGTATTCTGTTTTTAAAGTTTTAAAAATCTATTATATTTATTAATAAAGATCATTTTTAGTTCGAGTACACTCCAGCATTGTGGTAGGGTAGTTTTATTTTCATCTCCCGTTTTGATCCTGAAATAAGTAGTAGGAAATAATTTTACTATTGGTAACTAGTTACATCTTTGAGGATCAGTTTACATGTTTTCTCGAAAAAATCAGACAATTTTTATCTATTAGATATCGAGTTTACAAGCGCGCACCTCGGTCTTATTTCCCGCCAACCAATAGAGAAATCTTTTTTTTCGACATTTTCCCCTTTTTGATGGTTTAAAAAATAAAAAAAACTATTGAATATTTAAAAATAAGATAATTATCGAAGGTTACGAACATATTTAGCTACATTTCAACGTAATCACCTTGAAATGAACCATTTATTGCACCTTTTTCACAAGTTTTCTATCCTCATCTTTTTCGTTGATTCGCAGGCTGTAGCTCCATGAATCACCAATGCCTGGAACTTGGCTGATGCACAACATATGGTTTTAAACCTGCACAATTGCATACTGCAAAAATCACCTGCCTGCTCATTGTTTTTTGTTAATGAGAACAGAGTTTGAAAGAATAGAAATTACACAGGTCTGCAATGAAAAAGCTGTTTGAATAATTTTTACAATTTCCTATGTATTTTGGTGTGCTGATAGCGAAAAAATATTTAAAAAATCCTATACGTCAGGATTTTTCACAAATTGCAAAATTATAATCGAATTTTCCCATTTTTTTTATAGTTTTTTAACATTTCTAGTTCCTCCCTTTTTAAAAATTAGGAGCTGTGAATGATGCACATAGTAAACTATCTCATCAGGATATTTAGAGATAATTATAGAGATTTAAATAAAATATTAGGGAAGACTTAACCGTGCAATAATGAAGGATGATTTTTGTTGTATAGTTCAAAGGAACGTTCTTGTTGATAATCACAAAAGGTAAATTTACCAAGAAGATCTTCATAAGGTGGAAAAATTGGCTGAAGAGTGTGTAAATGAGTTTATTTTAGTAATATAATGATTTTCATGAAGAATATGTAATAAAAAATTTATTTTATAAACATATTTTTATTAAAATTGAAATATTGACTTATTTTACAATCATATACCTAAATAGTCTGGAAACATGCCATTCTAGGGCAAAACAGAGACCATTTTTGAGTTCAGGGATTCAAAAAACATTAAAACTAATCACCTCATTAATAAATTTGGATTAAAAAATCTACTTCTTAAGTGTGTTTAAATTTTTTTGAGAAATGTTGTTATATTTGCTCAATTTGTTACAAAATGCGATGTCTTAAAAATAAAAAAAGAGGTCATATATTTGGATTCAGCACACCAAAACACATAAAAATGATATTCAGATAAAGTTTGAGTCGAAAAATAATTTTTTTAAAAGATACTTTCATTTTGTTTAAAAAAATTGGCATGTTTATTAAATTGTAAAGAAAGGTGAAGTCTTATGATAAAATGGAGGGCAATTTTAGATTCAGCACATCATAAAACATAAAATATTTTATGGAAAAATTTGAATAAAACATTTAGTGTTAAGAGTCAATTTTTCAAAATTTTAAGGCATTTCCAAAAAAACCTAGACCTGAATTGTCAAAAAACGTGACGTCCCTGGGCAAAATGGAGGTCATTTTTGGATTCAGCGCACCAAAAATTATAAGGTTCAGGTGAAATAGTCCAAACAGCTCGAAAAAAAATTTTTTGCGGACCTGTGTTATATTGGCCGGGGGAAATAAGTTCGGGAAGCGTACTTGTAAACTCGATATGCTCGATTGCTGTGTATTAATAATGTTTAAATTAATACGTCAAAGTTTGAGATGATTCGATAAGTTTAAGATAGTAATTTTGGCTTTAAAACTGCACAAACTGGTAATTGTCCACAGTTCTTTAGCACTTCCCTCGTTCCGTTGAGCAGCTGGCATGAAATAAAATAAAGGCAGATGTTTTTCTGAACATTGAGAGCCGAGAGTCTTTTCCATCACATCAATGTTTTATTTGTTTTCAATTTCAAACAATAAGTGTTGCATTTTTAGTTTATTCAGAAATATTCATTTGCGCTTTACCGTAATTTAGCGAGTGCAATTCTCACAAGCTAAAGTAATGCGTGCTTAAATATCGCACTGATTTCTGGATCTATAATTTAACTTAAGATAATTTAACTTACGACATATTACTAAATAGCTGTGTCTATGTGTAAGCTTTCTTGTGTTGATTTTGATATAGTTTACAGAAAATTTTCTTCAAATGACTAACAAATACCGAGAGAAGTTTTTCCCAATAGATGTTTTGTTTGAGATAAAAATTTCTCATTTTGAACTTATTGAATCATCTCAAAACTTTGACATCTTAATATAAACATTGAAAATATACAACTTAACTTACAGTAGCCATTTTAATCATGCATTCCCAGATCTTAAAGCGGCCAAATAAAATTTTACGAAAAGCGTCGTTTGCGGTCTTCTTTTGTAGCCGCAATTTTGAAAAGAAATAATACCCCAACCAAAACCATACATTGCATTCTTAAATATACGTAAACCACTCCCTTTGTTTGAAATCTCCACCTTTTACCAGTATTCAAAAAAAAATTTCGAAAATAAAACTTAGTAAAAACTGTCAGAACTTTTCGGACACCCTTTTATCTTTCGCGAGCGATTTGTTTTATCAAAATAACTTTTAATCATGAAATAAATAAGAAGCACTACTTGTTTACTACACTATAATTTTTTAATATAGTGCTAAATGGATACTTAATTTAGAATGGTCTTCACAACAGTACAGTTGAGTGACGGAGCCCATTTTATCCTTCATACAGGCTTTGATCATTTCTTCTTCAATTTTTCGTTTCTTGGAACGATTACGAATCTTTTACTTGGTGTTTTTACAGTCAATGAAATGCATCCTGGTACAATGCAAGTATTATTAAGCTTTTTTTACTTCGGAATCCATTCTTTTTTACGGATGCACACGTGCTTTCTATTGGAAAAATAAGCGCGCGCGAGCGGCGAAATCTCGGCTACTACCAAATGACGTGTCTGCGCAGTTGCGCGTTTTAGAGCACTGCGACTGCGCATCATCTTTAAAAATTAATAAAAAAATAAATTAAACTCGTAGCGACCTCCGGATTTTTGATAACAACTTTTTTCACCGTGTTCTATCTGGAAAAAAATAATTTAGAAAATGGGAAACTAGCCTATTCCGAGCCCCCTTTTTTATGAATTGTTACTGTTACTGATTACCGTACGTATCTCCTTTATTTTTTAAATTAATTTTTTAAACCTTTTATTTCGCCACTAGGGGCGCTGTAAGTCATATCAATGGATTCTCCAGGGTCCCTTACCTAGGGGTAAACCTTACTTCTGTGACCCTAGGATACGTTGGTTACAAATTAAAACCATGAAACGGACTTATGTAATATCCTCTATATTTTATTTATTTATTTCACACATCAACACAACACTAGAAAGAAAAACAGTGTATTCATAGTCACCAGGGATCGCTTTGTCCATGTTGGTGACTGATTAGTTAGACAATTAGAGTAAAAAATAGACACTTTGAGATGACTATAAAAAAAGTACTACTTAACCTAATAACCTTAAACTTGGTAGCAAGTCAGAAGAGGTTATGGGACTAAAGACTTTCTACATATATAAAGGTTTTGCTAACTCAGCCATTTAAGATCTTTCAGAATTTGAAACAAAGTTTTGGATTTCTTTTAAAAAACATGATCTCTCTTACAATCGTGTTTCACTTAAAATCATTACATAGACGTTATTTGTACAAATACTTAACAGGTTTTCCACAATAGCATCTCTATCCTTCTTCGTGTTAATTTTTGTCCACATTCAAAAGTACACTTATAAATAATCTAGAATCTAGAGCTTTAGAACGGCGTTTAGAATTTCATTTTGATATGTGTTTAAAAATATTTGTCTTTGGATAGTTTTCCCCTTTTATATAAGATTTCAACTGAAATCTGAAACTAACTCGTGCGTACCATAACCTCGAGATTAAATCAACAACTCTCCATTTTCAATAGAAAATCGTGGTTGTAGTTTTAGAGTTATGTTACCACGACCATTACTTTCCACCCTTTTGGTTTCGGCTTATAAGTCTTCCCGTGATTGTAGAACTGAGGCTATTATGCAGATGCAACTAAAACTCTTAATTACACACATTTGCAGCTCTTAAAGCAAGAAGTTAAGCATATTTAAAGCTAGTGATTTCCCTCAATGCATAATATATCGATTAACCTAATCTACGAACGGAATTAAGTTCACTGAAAAAAAAATACATTTTGACTGAATTTACATTGGGACAAACATTTCATTGTTTATAGTTTAATGAGGAATATTGAACAAAGGTAAGGGAATGGTTAAAGAAAAAATAAGCATGAATAAATTCGCCGTGCATCTGAAAATCGAACCCAATGAAGCAACAGAAAATAATTATTCATTAAAGTAATTCCATTTCCTTAGATTTCAAATTTATTCAGCTTCGACTTGTAAAGAATCTTATTTGCATAGTTAAATATATAGCATTTCTAATCCAAGTAACTTGATTACAGTTACTATCATTTTCATTTTATATTTATAAAAAAAATATTTACCAGTACGGGGGATTATTTATTCTTTGAGAGTATTTGCGCAATAATTCAATAGTTCTCGGTACCCCATTTTACTCGAAAATAAAATTATATAATTAATACGGAAGAAACTTTTTTATGCCGTGTCGTACACATTTCTCAATTGATTTCATTTGTTGAAGTAATCACAAAACTGATGTGTGCAAGTGTATATCAGTTGTGGATTAAATTTTGAAACTTGAAACATTTTAATAACCTGGCAATTTAACATGTCTTTGATAAAATTTTACTTGACATTAAACAAAGAAGTAAAGTTAGTAGTTTAACCGTATAATTAAATATAGTCACTGTCGTATAGTTTGTAAAGAAAACTTGAATTGCACTTAATATTCTTCAAATGCTAGAATTGTTATATTTCTGAACATACATCTCTCTACTGAATTCGTGGTTTTTAAGTATATTTAATTTATCCTTTAGTTAATAATTCAGACAATTCGCAACTGTAGAAACATCATCGTACAACATTTAAGTTTCCCAGTTTCAATTATCTGTTTTTATTACCTTTTATTATTTTTTATTAAAAAAAACATTACCTTCAGTTCTAAACCATTATTTGACTAATAAACAGGAGAAATGCACTCGAAGAATTTTATGAAAGCCATAGAAAAACGCCAACACACGAGAGGATTCTCGAAATCTTGCCAAGCTGAAAAGCGATCAGTGGGTTGGTGAATTTAAATGGCGCCGAATTTGCAGTAACCTTGTGCAGAGTAATTGAGCTGGAAGTGACTTATTGCCTTTTTTCTGTAAGCCTATTTATGCTATGAAATAAAATAGTCCTATTGCATTCATAGAAAATTGAGGCACTTGCAACAACAACGAGCTAACTCTAACAGGTTTAAGGGTACTAAGCTCGATCTTATTGCAAGTGCCTCATTTGTATCTTCTAATATGCTTTCTCCTAAGATAAATCATGATGTTCAATAATTGAAACAATGAAAAAATTACAATATACGTTTATAACTCTCGGTACTTACGTGTTTTCTCATCGACCGTTCAGTGACCGGCGTATTTGGTGGCAAAACTGTAGAACATTCAATGGATTTTGACAAAGTTTTAAAATTCAGTGGTACGGTCGACGGGATAATGCGTCACAAAAACGTTATCAAAGCCCATTGACTTTTCTATAGTTGTACCGCTGAATTAGACGAACACTGAATGGGATAATACGTAAGTATTATCTAATTCTTCTTTTCTTTATCTAGCCCCTAAGTTCTTTAACTTACTACCTTTGAAAATTCAAAATAGTCTAACCAAACATGCATTTAAAAAGAAATTAAAAACTTTTTGTTTTCTATTGGGGACATTGAAAACTTTTTTGTTTGATCTTGCATTATTATCGTAATTATAATCCATTCTTATTTTTTGTGTACTACTACTAACCTTACGACAGATAGTAAAGCCATAATTTACGACAACCTTTTTGCCACTGCTAATTTCCTGATTGATATTGTACTTATATTTTCCCCGTTTTGTTTTCATGTAATGTTCACTTTTATTTATAATATTCATGTTTAAATTTTTATTGTAATTCCTTGTGTAACAATAAGGAAGTTGCATGTGTCAGATTTTCAAAAACAAACAAGTGTTCCGTATGGTTTTTTGTATGGTAAAATGAAATATCTAGTCAGTTTTTCAAAAAAATGTACAGGTAATTAAATATTTTAATTTAAAAGTCGAGAAAAAAACACGTGACTGAAAACGTTTATTTTTAAAACTATAAGATGACGTCAACAATAATGCCATCAACTCCATTGCTTTACAACAATGTTTAGTATAAGATGACGTCACATCCAAACTCTTGGCGTTTTCGCGCTCTTTTAAAAAGGGGATTTTTGTTAATTTTTTTGGCAATCAAAAAATTTCTCGATCGGCCTCAAATTTTGGGTAGTTGCTTATTTTTGCAAGAGGAATCGATTAAAAAAATTAAAAAAAATCATGCAACTTCCTCATTGTAACTAACTGTTTGTTCACCTACATGGATCGTTCTACGATCCCCGGTGATATGAAATTTTCTTTGCTTTGTTTGTTGATTATAAAATATAAATAAATAAAAAATATTAGTGTCTATTCTCTAAAACTAAGAAATCACATTTAACCCTTTAAATCCTGAATCGCCCGAAATTGCTATCGAAACCTATGAAAAATTTGGGGTGGCTTGGACAGAAACGGTTAAAACAAACCATAAAATCCGTAAATAAATCCGTAAGGACCTGTTCCTTCTCAATTAAAAAAAACAAACCTAATCGTTTCTCGAAGAAAAACCCATCCCTTAACTTGCACAAACAAACGTGTTCGATTTGAAAAGCATCCACCCTTAGAATTAAATAGAATGGTTTTGGCTGACCAAACTGTGGCACTAATGGGCGAAAGATGAGAAAGGCGCACAAGAGGTGTCACTAACGGACCGCAAACATTGGCGCAACTGACGCATCTAATTCGTTAAAAGCATTTCCCTCTCTCCAGCAGCAAAAAATCTCTTTACCGAGTCAATAAGGGAAAATCTTGTCCTAAATGGCGATTTTCTGTATATTCAGAGCAAATTACTATTGAGTGAGGAAGCATATGGATTGAGGGATATTACGATTTTCAAGCTTCTATATGTGGATTGATTGATTCTTTGGATATATTCCTTATTTACTTGATTTAATATTTAAATTTCCTAAAACAATATGTATCCGTTGAATCGATTAATTTAATACTCTATCGGAACTGAATTCTGTCACTTACTGCCGTATTCACCGGTAACCTGACCGGCGGTTAACCGGGAGTCAAACCTCTGATTGGTTTAACTTCAACTGCCAATGAAAATCTTGACTCCCGGTTAACCGCTAGTCAAGATACCGGTGAATACGGCCGTAAGATACAAGAATTGACTTCAAGGTTGAGTGTAAAATCCTTCTCAGAGTGAGTTTTTAGATTTTTTTTTTGAAATTTATACTTGAACTGGAGCATAAGATGTTAGGATACTATAAAAAGGGGGAAATAGGGATACGAGTGATTTAAAGTTCGTTTAGATCTGATGATATTCCAGAACTTCAAGACATTTCTTCGTGTTCGTGTCAATTTTGATCTACGCGTTAAATATTCCAAAGATCTTTACTCTTGATTGACGTGCAAAAGGTTAGCGCTTCCTAAAATTAGAATAGACGTTTGCGATTTAGGTTATTGAGTTTGTGAAAGCAATTTTAAGCTTTCTGGGATAACTCTGTGTGATATGCTTACTGTTCAAATGGAGTTAGACGCGAGTGAGTTTCGTATATTGAAGTGGATGCGTGAAATTTGTTAAATTTTTTGTAGTCTGAGGGAGTGGAATAAACTTAGACATCAAAGTATATACTAAAGGAAACCTTTCACGAAACTTACGCTGAAGATTGAAAAATTCACTTTGGCCTAAAAGCGTTTTCCTTTTATTGAAAACTTACTCACTTGATTCTCAAAAAAATGGAATTTACCAATGTTGCTGGTTTATTCTGGTTAAGATTTATTTCGATTGTTTAGTAATTCTTTCACATATAATATTAATTTTTTAAAAATATTCATTCTTTTACTAAGGAACTTTGATAAAAGCCCAATGAGAATGAGTCCTTTAAATAGGGTCGGATGGGGTGAAAGAGTATACGGATTTTTAGCAGTTTATATTTATTAATTTAATGTTTTTTTGGCATAGTAATTTTTTTTAAGATTCAAGAAAAATCAGCATGCCAAAAAGCACTAAGTTTTTTTAAACACAAACTATTGAAATTCATAAATCCATTTTACCCTACTATAACCATTTTACTCAACCTGAACCTAGTGAATGTATTTAATTTTTCTGCATACTTAAAGCTAAATGCACATTACATCTCCCTTATAAATATTCCCCCAAACCTTCTAATTCGTAAGTGTAATCTCACAACTCCCAAGCGTCGCCTCCAACCGTGGACCGGCTTCGTCCTTGTTAGAACTCATCAGCACGGTATAGGAAGGCAACGCAAGAGAGCGGAGGGAAAGTACTAGTCTAGCCGACTATAACTGAAAAAGTGGTGACCATCTGACCATTGATGAGTCCTCCACTCATCTGCTGGAATGACTTGTCATTCCTAGAACAGATTTAATTCCAGAAAGGCAAGTTAATTCCAGAAAGGAGTATTTCACCATTTGAGTTGAGTTGAGATTGATTTGAGACATTTGCTGAGAAAAATTTGTCGCTTCGTCTTCTCTTTACGTCTTCGGTACTAATACTTCTTAATTACATATTAACTTGGGAATTCCTTAGTATTTCACCATTATCGCTAATACTCCTTTCATTTACCTTGCCTTTCTGGAATTAAACCTGTTCTAGGAATGACAAGTCATTCAAGCAGATGAGTGGAGGACTAATCAATGGCCACCTCTTTTTCAGTTATAGTCGACTGTACTAGTACTTTCCCTTTTGCGTTGCCTTCCTATACCATGCTGATGAGTCCTAACAAGGACGAAACCGGTCCACGGTCGGAGGAGACGCTTGAGAGTTGTGAGTTTACACACCAGCGATAATGGTGAAATTATCCTTTCATTTCTAATTCGTAGTTGAAAAAGGAAAACAAGTTTGAAGCCAATCAAAATTGTTGAAAAATTTTATTTTTTTCATAAACATAGGTGAAGTTAGAGGTATGTATGTATTATGTACAAAGTGATGAACCAGACATTAGGTGTAAACTCACAACTCTCAAGCGTCACCTCCAACAGTGGACCGGTTTCGTCCTTGTTAGGACTCATCAGCACGGTATAGGATGGTAACGCAAGAGAGAGGACTGCATTCTAGGGCGTATGGCAGCAAGCAATGATAGTTGAAAAAAATGTTAGTGCGCATGCGCTAAGTAGCAAATTTCCAGCAAATATTTGGCGAAGGAATCGCTACTTGGCGAAGCTCTTATCCCAGTTTCAAATTGCCGTATATTTTTGGTTTGGGTCAGTTTTCCAAGTCCAAGAGTATATTTCTAGATAATTCGTGTTTTACATAGGATTTAAAAGAAAAATCACAGGAGCTTATACTAAAACAATCCCTAATATTAAAATATTTAAAATTATGAACATCAGGTCATCAAAATTTATTTTCTAACATCATAACAACACAAAACTCTCAAAATTTTTAAATACAATAAAAAAAATTCTTAACAAATTAACATTAAATTGAGTAATAACTAAATTCTTTAATTAAATTAAATAATGTTATCAAATTTAATAATTAAAAATATTCACATTATAACTACAAAACTTTTATCAAAATCTATAAATCTAATGAAAATAATTATATTTAGTTTTTATTAATTAAATAAAAACTAAATTCTTTAAATTCAGTATAAATTTGGTAAAACAAAAATAGCAGTTACTAAGATTCGAACCCACGACCATTCGTTCAACTAGTGTACATCCTTCCCATTGAGCCATCGTTGCACACCAGTTTGGTAGAAATTACATTATTTAAACTCAATACCTCCAAAGAAGCCAAAATCTTGCCAAACATCTGTCGCCAACTCGAGCATGCGCATAAACCAATTTTTCGGCTCTCATAGGATGTGCCCTTACGATTCAGAGGCTATAAGAGAGAGGAGAGCAAGTACTAGCCTAGCCGACTATAACTGAAAAAGTGGTGACCATTGATTAATTGATTAGTCCTCCACTCATCTGCTGGAATGACAATGGCATTCCTAGGACAGATTTAATTCCAGAAAGGCAAGGTAAATGAAAGGAGAATTTCACCATTTATTGCTGGTTAAGCGGATAATAAGACCACCCATAGGACAACCGTGGACCGGTTCCTTTCGGACGAAAGGAACTGGTCCACGGTTGGAGGTGACGCTTGAGAGTTGTGAGTTTACACCTATTATTCCCTTAACCAGCAATAAATGGTGAAATTCTCCTTTCATGAACCAGACATTATTAAAAATGACCGAAGGGAGGCGAGCAGTGTGATAAATTCAATGGTATTTATCAATATAAATAATCGGGCATTATAAATAATGCCCCGATTTATCACATTGACAGTAAAATACACAGCCGTAAGTATTTTATATAAAATAATCAATTAATTAAAGATACCGACTTTGAATCGAAAGCGAGAAATATTCAGCTAAAAAATTAGGAATCAGAATAAACTTAATAACAAGTATCAAAGCTACATTTAAAAGCTCGTTTTCCTTTCGCTAAATGACCACTCCCATAGGAGCGTTAATATGAGCCATTACACAGAAAACATCTGAAAGAATCTCAGATTTCCCTGTAATTTACTTGCTTCTACCATGCGTTTAAGATTTGCAAGCTCTTAAAGATGAAAAGTACTTGAACAATTACATTTTCATGATTTCGAATCATTCATCTTAGTCTAACAACCTTATGACGAAATATATCTACTCGTGTATCTTTATTGGACAACCCTACACGACATTCTGCCGGATGTAATACTCGTTCTTAATTTGCAAAGTCCTTCATCTTTTAAGAAAATTACACGCAATATTAAACCTGACATCCTTCATATCCCCATACTGCATGTCAGAATGCATTACGCAAGACTTACGTATATTAAGTTTAGGCTAATGACTGAACAACGTGAACAGTTAGATGGCTTTAAGGAGATGCGATAAATTAAAACCAATATTAGGTTGATACAGTATTTCCGAATGTATCCTAATATTAAGTGTGCTAAAAACGCCACATTTAAGGTTCATATTTTCACCACCTTGCTCATAGGATTGCTCTTTCTACTATAACTTAATTTTAAAGCTCATATTTAATCATTAATCATTTGGAATGTTAATGTGATACTAAAATCGATATTCCTAGCACATAGAAAAAATACAAACACAGCTGAGTTTATTATAATTACTACTAGTTAACTACAATGAACCAAAAACAAAACCAGGGTTCCCAACACTCCATTTTTTGTATTACAGTTACCTATTTCCATAAATTCTTAGATCAACTACTTAATGAAATATATTTAAAAAGTATTTTAAGAAAAAAAATCATAAATTACATTTAACCTTTCCTTAAAGCATTTTTTTCCTCTTACAAAAAAATTTTGATTCCGAAACGAGCTTTAAGTTCAAATACCGAAATGCTTTGTTGAAGTTAAGCGTGACATCAAATGATGAATCACCATGCGGCGATTCTATTGTGGTCTAAGAAAACTGTGCAGTTTTCTTAGAAATATTCTACTTTTCATTCACAATTCACCTACTCCTTGTTACGATGTTTCCACGAGTTTCATTAACTATTTTCAGTAATTTAGTTCAACTTTTAATAAGCAATTTCGTTGAAACAAATGGTAAGCGCAGAATAAAAAACATCTAAAACAATTAATTTAATTCCTTTTTAAATTACCTGCACTACAAAGCTGAAATTCTTGCATTCTTCTGAATGGGTTTGTGATTTAAAATTAACTCTAACCTTAGGCTTAAGTGGCGCAATTCATTGATTTAAATAATTAAAAATCAGCTATTCGTTTTATAAGAATAGGAAGCATGGGTTACTTATGCTGATAATTAAACTTTGCCCCGATCGGTTTTACTCTTACAAAAAAAAGGCAGAAAATCGGAAAACGCTAAAAAATTATGAGTTTCAATAAATTAAAACGGAAAGTCTTTTATTGAGGAAAAACTTTTTACGCTTAGTTTTGTTTTAAGTTTTTTTAATACAAAGAAATACTAAAGTTTTATGTTTTATGAGATTTGAGATTAATTAGTTTTAGGGGGTTCCTAGTTTTTTCCTCCTTTTTTTGTTTCGAATCCATTTCCTTTCATTTGTTTTAGTGCTTGATCTTTAAAGAAATTTGCATGTAATTCTTTCATACTAGAAGTTTAAAATAATACCTACGTGCAAGTTCAACTACGAACAATAAATAAAACATACAATTTGTACTAAATTGTTTGAAATAGGAAAATGGTTTTCGTTAAAACTCATAGCAATGAAACTTTATGAAAAATGAAATGTCTTTTATAAGTTAGTTTGATAGAATGACAGTGTACTTTGAGTCATAGTATTGAAGGGGGAAATGAAAATATGCAACTTTAAACATAGGTATGTTTATAACCACATTTTTACATCCGCTAATATGTGCAGTAAATTTCCGAATGCAATTTATTTAAAAATATTTTGCAGTAGTTCCAATTGTGTAAGATAAAAAAACCCAAAACTATTCTATAGGTTTAAAAGCAATACTTACTATCCAGAGATTTTTCTTCCCAGAGCGAGGTTGCCAGCAAAATTTTTACTTAGACAAGATCAAGTTCTATTCCAGTTGGAATAATCTTTTTTTACTCCACCTTAACTACTCTTAAGTCACAAAAAATCCGTAATTTATGAGAAAATATGTTTCTACGATCTCTTTGTAGCTTCCTTATATTGCTTGAAAAGTGTTGAATTTCCTCACCCAAGACTATTCCGTGAAAATGAAGTGGTTTTATTTCAATGGGAGGAATTTTTCAATGGAATAGCCGTTATCTGTACTACTGTCAGAATACTTCCTTGAAAAGCCAAAATAGTTTGTAAATATTGTTGGCGTTGAGTTACACCGATTGGTATTTAACTATCTTACTTTGTTTGCAATTTATTGCACAGGGAAAATACATTTTGAACGACAATATTTGTTGCACTAAAATAACAAAACTTTTTTATGATTTATACTTCAAATAGGAATTATGAAAAAAGAATCCATTTAGTTTCAAACACAACATTAAAATTGCATAATCAAAACATGGACTTTTCTGCTTTTTTCAAAAGTTGGTTTAGATTTATAAATAAAATTAGTCAACTCTATTTAAAGCACAATCCATTGTTAAAATAAAGTTTTCCATATACTTTTTTTATTTTTATCAGAAAAATTAAGAACTTTTTTTAATCACTAAACGATAAAAATAATTTCTTATTTCTTTGAACGAACCAAAATAATTTTTTAGATGCATATAAAATTTTAAATGTTGTTAAAATAACCTGTGTTCTGCTTTAAGAGCTTTTCTTGTATTTAGTTTTTTAAATAAGTATAATTACTCCATTTAATACTTGCAGAAAATATATGTTAGTTCAACACTTTATGGTTTATCCATCAATTCGATGTTTCTAGGCAAATAAATTTTAATGGGTTGTGAAAAGTATGTTTTTCACTGACATATAAAAATTATGTTCTGTCTCTTTTTTCTCCCCCACTGTCTAAATCATCCTTTCATTTATCAATGGGCAGTGAAATGATCGAATCCAAACAACTCCCGTTAAAACTTTCGCCAACTGTAAATATTTATACACCCCCTCTCCATCAAGTGAAATTACTTGAGGGGGTAACATCCATAACCATTAAGGGAACATCGACGATACATTGTTCACTTAATGACACAATCATGTACCGATGGTCAAAATAACAATCGCAAAGTGGCAAAAAAAATAACAAACAGCGTTTATCAACTCAGTGTTTGGGATAAAAGCCTCCCTCTGCACTTTCGGGTTCCTGAAAGCCTTTATCTCATCCAAGTCGAGGGATCTAATTTTTTAGAGACCTCTGGAGAGGAGTAAATTTTAATGATGGGGAGATTGGAAACAGGTTTACACGGAGCGAAAGTAAGAAGTTAACAACGTGCGACTATCTTTAGGCGACTTAACTGAGATGGAAAGTCTGTAGAATTTAAAAAAGCGTGCTTGTTAAACCCCCAAAAATAGCTACTATACAGATTTAATCTAAAAATAAGATTAAAGCTTTTCTTGCGTGTCCCAGAATTTGCCTTACGAAATAAAACAGTTTTATTTTAATCTTTTCTTATAGATTCCAAGTGAATGCATGATTTTCAGACTTAAAATGGACCTCGTATTATACAGTATGTAGATACAGCATATTTACTGCAATTAATAATTTAATAGAAAAATGTATAGTTTTTAATTTAGGCTTTTTAATTTTTTAAAGTCAACAACAGAAGCTTATCTTTATTCGACTAAACGAAGCTTCATAATTAAAAGGATTTAAACTGAGTGATTATTAATCCTAAAATAGCTATGCTTGAAAAATATATGACGTTACGTGACAGCATTTTTCGTGTGGAATAAGCAGCTTTAAGCAGCCAATTCGATATCCCACCTTATTCTCGTACTCCTATTAACAATTATTAGAAATGCATTTTAACGCATTTTTGAGATTGATTCTTTAGGATAAAGAACAGGGACACCTAATCGTAAATTTCTAAATTGTTTCCACCAAATCTTTTAGACTTAAATTGCAAAACGAACAATATTAAATACTTATAGAGGATGAGGTAGTAAAATGGACATTTCTTTTATTGCAGTTTTCAAAAATAAAATCTTCGATACACAAAACTGAAAACGAAATAAAAACATATCCATAAATAGAAGATAGGTAAAAAACAGCATCAACAACAACTTTTATTCCATGTAAAAGGTATATATTTATGTTGTAAATTTGTTTATTACGTTATAATCAAACGAAAATTCTACCTTAGGATACACCAGATTCTTTGATTTTATACTTTCATAACTAAAATATTAGCAATACGTTATTCCGAAGAAGTGCTTATCCTACCATTACAAGAACATCAAGTAGGTATACATTTTATTTGAAAGAAGATTCTTTCTACCAAATATATCTAAATGTCCATTTTATTTTGCAAATTTGAAGAAAAATTCTGCTTTTGTCTCCATACCCTATAATATTAGTTACTATGCAATATTTCCTAATAAAAATCGTAAACAAACTAACCCAAAAATATTTTCATGCAAATCATGAACTTACTGATATTGTTTTGGCGTATGTTTTCCATTTGTTCATTGATAAATTTTTTACTTGGTTATGATAAAAGTTTTTCTACCTTTTTGAAGATGAAAATACTATATTCCCAAACATGAAGCCTTCAACTTAAGTTTAACTCAGCCCTCCTTTTACAAAGACCTTCATACTTTATGTGGACTTTAAAGCCCTTTAAGATGCGTGCTCTCTTTCCCTACCGTATTTTAAGCATAAAAGGTCTTATATCAGCTTCTATTTCACTAAGGTAAGCCTAGAAAAATTTTGTTTGAGAGGATTTAGGGAATAACTTTGAAAATATTGTTTTCGAAACTTCCCTTGTTTGTCTATTTTATTCCTAGTGCCTTAGTTGATTGAGCTATGCTTTTTATATTTATTTACAACCATCTTCTGCAGTTTTCCTGTCGAGAGAGACTAGTTTATAAATATCTAAAAAATGTTCATTCTTTCTAGTAAATAACACCAAACTGTATACATATTTCAATCATCAAAATAACTCGATAGGAAAGGTTTTCAACAACTCACTGCAGCAAATAGATATAGTTTTTTACTCGTCAGTTCTTCCATTAAAACACAACAAAAATGTTTTTGGAGAAAAGTTATTTGTGAAATGAAATAAAAGTTTTACAAATGAAGAAACGGGTTCGCAGGCGGGTAAATCGAAATCCAAAGCATTCCGCTAATCCAGTACAAATATCAATACCCCGATGCCATATAAAAAGACTAAAATATTTGAAACCGATTTGATATTGGACGTGGAAAAAGGATTACTCTAACGCCACTTCCAACTGTTCTGAAAATGGTTGGTGCGAAAATATTTCCAGAAGTTTATAATTGATTTCCGCTGTACTCTTTTCCCGGCCAGAAGAAATAAAAACACATTAGGGACAATCGACCCCGGCTGCGATTATTTTGTGGCCGGGGTCCCGATGATCATGACTTTTATAAGACATTCCGTACCATGATGGATGAAAAATAAATCATCAGCTAACGGATCCATAACTAGATCGAGAAGAATGTTAAAGGTTTTATTAATGGATTGGGGGAGGGGGAATGTTTTGTGTTGTGAATGGGGAAAATTAAAGCTTTTCTGGTTTGCTAAGAGTGGGCATGAAGTAAGGATGTTAAGTAATGGATATAATAAGGGTGTAAGCTAAAGTATCGTTAATTTTTTTATCGGATGAAAATAATGAAGTTAATAAGACCACAAGAGTAACCATGGCAATCCTTGATTATTGTTGGATCACCATTTTTATTAGAATGTATTTTTATTTTTAAAAAAAATCTACGCTGTCATTTACATAATTTTTACCATGTTTTTTTTATATTTTATTTATATTTATTAATTATTTAAATCAATAAGTATCAGAACTTTTTACTTTTTTTATAAATATAAGAACTTTTACCGACTTTGTAAAGTTATTAATTTGTTTCTAAAATGTATAAGTTTGCCATGTATGAGAAAACTCCAGCTCTCAAGCGTCGCCTCCAACCGTGGAGCGGTTTCGCCCTTGTTAGGGCTCATCAGCACGGTATAGGAAGGTAACGCAAGAGCTTTGCTTGGAGTCGCTTATGATGCTGCGTCAGCGGCCAAAGGCCGCTCTAACAGCTGGTTGAAGGAGTACCAACAGGTAAGATGTAGGTAGTTCAACTGAAGGAATCAGCTGAGGACTGTCTGGAAATAACGCAAGAGAGTGGAGGGAGAGTTTTTAGTCTAGCCGACTATAACAGAAAAAGTGGTGACCATTGATTAGTCCTCCACTATCTGCTGGAATGAAATGCGCATTCCCTAGAACAGATTTAATTCCCGAAAGGCAAGGTATGAAAAGAAGAGTTCTTCACCAGTAACCTCTAAGACTAAAACTTTAAAACTTTATATTTTACAAAACTTATAGTCTAGATTCAAGAGTACATATCACTCTTTGAAATCCAATTTACAAAAGTAAAAAATATTAATAACTTTTTGTGTAATTTCAAAATGCGTGATGGTTGTTTTTTGACCTATTTGACCCTATTTTTACCCTAAATTGGGGTAAAAAAAAATTTTCAAATTTTTTTTATTTATAACTAAGTTTTGGGGTAACTAACGATATTTTAAAGAAATAATTAGGTTATTATCAAAATTTAAAAAAAGTTGAACGGATACCTTAAAGATGACATTTGGAAGTAATAATCCCCGAAGTAAAGGAACACTAACAACTTAAATCTTTCGGATCATCCTCACAAATATTTATAAGGTCATGGTCTCATTGTCTCTTTGAAAGAAAGAAAGAGAAAATTTTTCCGAGTCTTCTACTTCTGGACGAATCAAGATTGCATCATAAATATTTAAACGCACTTTGAACCTCGCCTGGAAACTCAGCTTCAAATGACACTACTTTAAATAAAAAACGAATTTCAGATCCTTTTTCTTCTCGGAAAGCAAAATATTTCAATTCCTAAATCAGATACAAAACCTAGCACACAGATGAATCTGCTGCATAAATTTATGACCAAAATTGTCTTTATATTCCGTGTGTCAAGCTTAAATCTGAAAGGAAGGGCACGACAAATATGTTGAAGATTTTAAGATTAATGTTTTATGTCAATACAGGGATGAAAAATTCTTTTAATGTATACAAAAGTATAGTGTTTTTTCTTTTGAGGGATCTTAATCTTATCTAGGTGGAGACTATCGCTTGCAAAAATGCTAATATTTAATTCAATGGATTGAATAAAAAACGATGAAGTTTTCTGATAGAAATAAAGAAATTCAATTTGATTTTACTTTTTGAATTCAGTTTAAGCTTTTTTGATTAGTTCACTTTATTATATTGTGGGAAAGGGTAAGACGTATGTTTGTTACTTCAAAACGTAAAGAATGGTTTTCTCCCTATACCTAAGCGCATATTCACAGATCCTGCAAGGTTTTTATACTTTGATAACAATGCGCATGCGTATGGACTTGATTTTTGCTGTTTTTTGGAAATTTTAATAAAATATTATCTGGGGATGGAACCCAAGAACTGCCGCAAGAACTACGCAGACATCTTATCACTGCTCCAGCGGGGATTCAATAACTTCAAAACTTATTAGTTATTAGATGTTATTTCTTTGTGACGCATGCGCATTATATCAAAGTATAAAAAACTTGCAGGATTTGTGTGAATAAGCACCCCAAGTTACTTTTTTATTGCAGGTAAGTTATAATATTCTTATTCTTTTCAAACTATATGTTTAATAGTTGTAAAAAACATATTTTGCATATTCCTATTATTTATTTTGGAAAAGACGGTTTTATTTTTTGCTTATAGATGTTTAAATATATTTATGTCTCTATTTAAATACATAATAAATTTAATTCATATGATAAAAATAATACCTTTAAATTCAAATGTAGAAATCAGGATGATATCGGGTTGGATATATCCAAATTCGTGCTAAGGAGTGTGCATATCATAAAATGCAAAAATTTTAAAAATCGACCTCATAAGTGTGTTGGCATGGTTTTTTACAAGACATAGTTGTTTCAATAAAAAATATATAAATTTAACAAAGTTATGGATTATTTTAAACAATTTTTTAATGTTACTTTCGATGCTTAACACTTTATTGTTTAAAACTATTTGAATATTTTTTTTACGATTTTTTAAACTTAGAGATGGATATCTGAATTGGAGATATTGAAATATTTCAAAAATTCTTTCACATTTTTCCTTCTTGCTTTTAAATTAGGTTACTTTTTCCAGAGGTACCTTTTTAGTTGCAAATATAACCCAGCTAAATTAATTAATTAAACGCTAATTAATTAATTAAAAGCTAATTAATTAATAACAAATAGCAGAGTTCAAGCTTTAAAACCCCAACAATCTGTCTTTATGCCTCGCTACCGAGAAATGCAACCAGACTTTGAGGCAATCGGTAAACCTATCAAACTTTAGAGAATGTAACTTTTAATGTTAGAATTTTTTAGTGACAAAGCCCAAATAAAATTCTACAATGAAAAAAAATGAGAAACTAAAATGTATGTGCTTCACTTATAAGTTTAACTTGTTTTTAATCGATAAAAATAAACAGGCTTACAACTGGATGCGTGTAAAGACAAAAAACTAGTAGTTGCTCTTGAGCAATATATCTGTTAAATAGAGTTATATTAATTGAACGCTTCAAAAAAGCTCAATCTCCCAGTCGCGATCGCGACTCTTTTGCCCCGTAATCAATTCAGTTGCTCAAACACCAACAAAACTAGCTTCCCTTTTAAAACCCCAACAATCCTTCTTTAGGCCTCACTCCGGAGAAATTAATTGCATTACGAATCGCAAACCTCGGATTCCATTCATTGCAATAATCCCCCCGCATCGAAAAAGAAGAACACACGAACATAAAACTTCGAGAGCGCGGTGCTAACGATCCCGTTAAAACCCGAAGTTGAGTCCGAAAGCAACACAAGATCTTCCATTAGCAAATCGTCCATTAATCACAGTAGCGTCGGGAAGCTTCGGGATTTTTAAGGTTTCCGATTTCCCCCGAGTGCTCCCGAGCTCTCTTAGTTATTTGAAATTAAGCAACCGTGGCGATCAAAACAGAGGAAATCACTCTTCGGATGGGGGAAAAGAATGGAAATTAAGGCTCTGGGTGTACGACACTCGTCTGTATATTATAGCCGCCGCGGCGTATTATTTTTGCTTAATGAGAAACACGAGGATGTGAAGTGAGTTGAGGAATGGAAAATAACGAGGATTTTGTCGGCGGAAATGTGTGCTGCTATTAGTTTAGTGTGTGGTTGTTTTGAAGTTTTGTTGCTGTAGTTAGGAAACGGTTCTCTCAAGGATCAATTATTGCTTAAATATTATGTGGAAAGATTAGTGATTACGAAACATTCAGACGCACTTATGCCAGACGGCTCCTTGAGGAATTAGTGACAATGCAACAGTTATCACTTTTAGTAACTATAAAAAGCTTTCTGTGTGTTTAGTGGTAATATAAATACAGGGCTGCGCAAAATGAGTATACTAATACTTATGAAATCCTCTTTATTGGATAATGCAATTTTCATTAAAATGAACTATGTATTGTCTTAAAAGATGAACAAAATCACTCTAAAATTATATTCATTAGCAAGTAATGTTTTAAAAGTTTTATTTGTAGTTTTAAAAGTATCTTAAACTGGAAAAAGGGAAATTTCAAGCTAAAACCCATGAATACATGTATTAAAATTTAAATACATAGACAAACAATAAGTCAAAGCTAAATTTTCAACATTTAACTGACAACCTGTCAAACAAATGGATATTTTTTAGAGTTATTTTAGCAAACTTGGTAAACACAAAACTAAAAATAATTTTCTCCATCTTGTTACAACAAGCTGTTTCTGGGGCTGAAATCCTTGCCTATATAGTATTCTCCGAGGTTAAAAAACTTACGCAATGCTTTTTTAGCCATAATGTAAAACAGGGGCTTAATGTTCTCGTCTTCTGAATATTATCCGTTTTCCTTTATCAAGGAATTAAATCCAGAAACTTTTACATCACCATCATTTCATCACCAGTGCAATAAAGCATGAACTACCTACCTAAGATATAAAGTCATCAAGTTAACATCTCGTCTGAGACTATAGAGATATAACGTCTCAAAAGGAACTGGGACCAAACCAGCCGCACATAGCGACCCTATTCACTCCAATCCCATACCCAACGAGCCTTGACTGTAACCGACCATAACACAATCATTCCATCACCCCTCCCTAAACTTTTCTTAAACCCCACATTCCGACCTGACCATCCACCCTTCCGGGGGACCGGCAGAACAAAGAACGACGGCCGAACAAGACCCGTTCTTCCAAAACTTTTCCTCCAGAAACTTTCCTCAATTGATAAGTGAGGAGTAGCCGTCATCCCAGAACAAAAGGGAACCGTTACGCTCCAAAGGACGGAAGGAAGCCCGTTTGACGAACGGAAAGTAATTTTGGAATGTCATGTCCTCTGACGTTATATGAGAGGGTGGTCCTTAATGCTGCCCATGCACTCAATGGAGCGGGTATGGGGTAACGAGGTGACATGTCGCTGGTGATAACTGGGAGTTGTTATTAGGGTTTCCGAAAGGGACACTTCGACTTGATTGCGGAGGGAAGCTTTTTAAGGAATGTTATTGGATTTTGAAGGGGGGTTTGTTTATTTTTGGGAGGGGTGGATTTTTGGAGGAGGTTGAGTTGAGTGGGGGTGTTTGTGTTGGGGGTTTGGGTTGATTTTGAGTTTGTTAATTATGGAGGCTTCGATGGGGAGATTTTCTTTTTATCTTGGTGATGGAATTGTGGGGGTGTGTTTGGTTTGTACAATGAAACACGCATGTTTACTAGTATTGAATGTGGTAAACTTTAAAAATATATATACGGTTGCGGGCATTGTGATAAATCGGGCATTATTAATGCCCGAAGTGGAGGAGGGCAATGTGATAAATTCAATGGCATTTATCAATGAAATTTATCACTTTGCCTGCCACTACTCTGGGCATTATTAATAATGCCCAATTAATCACTTTGCACTAAACATATACAGGGTGTATCTGAAATGGTGCAACAAACTTTCAGGGATAATAGTATTCATCAAGACGAACAAGAATCGGTATAGAAAGGGGGTCCCAGACCAAATCCCAGGGAGTTAAAAATGGAGCGACACCCCAAAAAAATCATTGAAAAATTCAATTTGTAGAAGAATTACTATTGGTAAAAACTTAATTATGGTCTCAAAAATTGTGGTTTAATATGATCTTTAAAATTACCTCAAAAGTCTTCACTTAAAAATTTTTTTATTATGAAAAAAGTTAAAAAACACAAAAAAAATGTGAAAACTCCGCCAAAACCTTATTTTGTATTTCGAAATCCTTTCTTTTGATTTGATAATCTGAAAGATCATAGTTGAAAACCCTTAAGTCCAAAGTTTCACGTAAATACAATCAATATTAAACGCTTGAAATCCTGTTAAAGTTTGGTTTTTGGGTGTGCTAGCAGTTTTCTAGAGCTGTTTCCAGAACAGCTGTTTGCGCACCCAAAAAACAAACTTTAACAGGATTTCAAGAGTTTAATATTGATTGTATTTACGTGAAACTCTGGACTTATGGGTTTTCAACTATGATCTTTCCGGTTATCAAATCAAAAGAAAGGATTTCAAAATACAAAATAAGGTTTTGGCGAAGTTTTCATATTTTTTTGTGTTTTTTAACATTTTTCATAATAAAACAAATTTTAAAGTGAAGACTTTTGATGTAATTTTAAAGATCATATTAAACCACAATTTTTGAGACCATCATTATATTTTTACCAATAGTAGTCCTTCTACAAATTGAATTTTTCAATGCATTTTTTGGGGTGTCGCTCCATTTTTAACTCCCTGTGATTTAGTTTGGGACCCCCTTTCTATACCGATTCCTGTTTGTCTTGATGAGTACTATCATCCCTGAAAGTTTGTTGCACCATTTCAGATACACCCTGTATAGAGGTTATCTTGTTAAAACAGTTTTCTTTGCTGGCTCTGACCTCCTCTGGGAAAATTGAAAGAAGCATATCGTAATAGATCGTATTTGACAGTTATTCAGCGGGATTTACTGTACTAATATTACATAAAACTATATTTTATTATTTCTCTTAGAAATAAGTTTTGTAGTAGTGTCTATATGTGAGCTTTTTTTCACTCATTGAACATCATACGTAAAACGTTCTTTTAAATACATAATTAATATACTATTATCCATCTATCATCACAAAATCTTCTCTATTGTACCTTTTAATTATTATAATGTGGAAGAAAAGTAAAAATGTCTTTCTATTTTAGGTAAGTTTGGTGCTCCTCATGTGAAAATGATTTTTTAGAACTCATCTTTGAAAATCTACTTAATACATCAATCGATTAGGTAAAGTGTATTTTTTTATCTTTAAAATCTCATGAATCATTATAATTAAATTGTTGGTGATATTTTTTTCTGAACTTTAGAAACAAAATTATTTATGTTCCGAAATTTATTTTAAATTCACAATATATAATTCATTTAATTGAAGGAATAGATATCCCCAAAAAAGAATTCATTTGTGATATTCTTATTTTTATGCGTTTTGTGTTGTTATCTTTAAAAGCACAATATAAATACGTATCACATCACATATAAAAACACGGTGATATCTCAGTTTAAAAATGACAACTGGTTTATTTTCCTCAAATTTTTTTATCAGTAGCTTTCCTAAGCAGTCATTATAGAGTAATATAATGATTACCTTTGAGGTAAATATCTAATGAAATACATATTTTTGTTTCAAAAAACATGATACATTGCATGTTTTGTGCCTGGTTCCTCTAGATTTCTTGGAATTTTAATCTACTTCCAGACGCTATTTCAATTTCTTAAACGTCAAGATTTTTCGCACTTGTAAGGTTTTGTAAAAAGTCCTTTTCGGGCGTTAAAAATAATTCTTAGAAAAAATGCATATTTTGAAGCATTTTTTTATGCTTTTTGGTAAAAAGACTTGAGAAAAATAACATTCCTTACTTTCCTCCACTCCATCTCTATTTGAAAAAAAAATAGTCCAACTCCCAAAAGAGGGAACAAAGCTCAGAGAAATTGAAATTTGTATAGAGCTGGAAACCAGAGCTCACATATCCTTTGAACCCCATTTTCGATTCCCTTAAATTCACGCCATTTGACTACTTTATTAGAGCAGGAAATAACGACCTTATACGAAATGAAATTGAGCTTGGGACCCCCTCGCAACCTTTGAAGTGACAAAGTATCGAGCTGTGTACCGTTTATTTGACGGTGCGCGACAATATTTTGAGACGCGATATTCCGGATAAAGCAAATATTGCCCACGCGCTGCTCCTCTTGAAAGGCTACTCCAAAATAAGCAGTGAGAAAAGAGTGTCGTCTTTTTTTTCCAAGAGCAGTTAGGGATGAGAGAGGAGTGAAGTGTTGGATGGGATTTCGGAATGTGCGTCTCGTTTCGAACCTAGTTTAGTTTCTCGTGTGTCGTACGGTAAATTGAGCTTTTTTATACATATATTGCGCTGCTGATGCGTGTTTTGGATGTTCTGCTTGAGATGGATGATTTATTGCTTCTTTTGCTGGATGGCTGAGGAATGTTACTTGGTCATTTGGCGGGGCGTGGAAGCAGATTTTTCTTTTGAAATGATGTCGAAATTTATTCTCCAGTCATTTAGTGTATTTGTAGATGTTCTGAGAAAATGATTGAAAATATTTTGAGACATTTATCCCTTTGAATTTTAATGCGATATTTGAATGATGAATTACTTTTTTCCATATGCAAAAAAATCCTGCGGTATGGATTAGAAATTTTTGGCTTATTAATATTTGAAGACCTCAGGGGAAGAATGGTTTTGTCCATTTCAACACATCTTAAGTATAGGTTGACGATAGCCATGTTTGACCACAGCTTTAACTTCAGACCCGGCACACTGGCCTAAAGGGAAAAAATTGAAACTATGAATCTTAATAATTCTAAAACTAATTAGAATTTTTTTAAAAACGAAACGACAATCTTTTTGTAAAAAATAATGGTATGTGTCTGTAAAATATTGTACTTCTACCATAATTAGTTTTCTTTTATAACGAAAATAGGGTTCCGATTATTTCATTGGCTGCCACGACACGAGTTAGCTCGCACGAGTTATAGCAAGTTTGGCGTCGGGCCAAAAGTTTAAGCTGTGGTCAAACATGGCAACCGACAACCTATACTAAAGCTGAGCTCAAATGGACAAAAACCATTCTTCCCCAGAGGTCTTCATTTATCAAAATACTATTCCATTCATAGAGAAATAACTTTTCAGAGGAATATTTTATTTTGGTTTCATATCTGTGCTTTTGAATTAAAATTGACGTAATTCATCCCAACCTAGTTATACATGTAGTATCTGAAGTTTCTTTATGGTTTTTGTATCCATTGAGAGGGAATTTTATGAGCGGCTCTAACAGCCAATTATTGCCCTTAGGACACGACCGCGCTAAACATATAAGACTGAAAAATATACAGGGTGTTTCAAAATTGCGTTGCACGGCTTTTATTCGGAACCAACGCCTCCTAGGGTCTTGGAAGTAAGGTCTACCTCTAGGTAAGTGAGCCTGGAGAATCCATTGAGATGACTTACAGCGCCCCTAGCGCCGAAAATTAAAAGTTAAAAAATTAATTTAAAAACTAAAGGAGATAGAGCAAACACCTCAGTGAGAGAATTGTTGCCAACGTCATGAAGAACTCACTGAAAAAATTTGATCAAAATATCTTGAATATTCGCGGAGATATTAGCATGTGAAAATAGCACTTTTTCAGGGGTCAAAAAAGAAAAAGTTCACATATTTGCAAAATGTTCAGTGTTATTGTGTTGTGTAGTTTTGTGTTTTTTGAGTTGAATGAATGAACACAAAGTTTAATCAAAAAATCAAAAAAATTTGCAAACACCAATATATTCTCTCAATGAATCTATATATATATATATATATATATATATATATATATATATATATATATATATATATATATATATATATATATATATATATATATATATATATATATATATATATATATATATATATATATATATATATATATATATATATATATATATATATATATATATATATATATATATATCAATGAATCTCGGCGAATATTCAAGATATTTCCATGAATTTTTTTCAGCGAGTTCTTCATGACGTTGGCAACAATACTCTCATTGAGGTTTTTGCTCTATCTCCTTTAGTTTTTAAATTAATTTTTTTAACTTTTTAATTTTACCGTTAGGGTCGCTGTAAGTCATCTCAATGGATTCTCCAGGCTCAGTTACTTAGGGGTAGACCTTACTTCCATGACCTTAGGAGGCGTCGGTTCCGAATAAAAGCCGTGCAACGCAATTTTGAAACACCCTGTATATTTAGTTTGAACTTTTAATATGTTTTATTATACCACTTCCAATGTAATCAACTCCATTAAAGCAAAAATTCTATGCAAAAATTTAAAGGGTTCTTTATAATGATTATTTTTTAGAAGAAACCTTTAATTTATATTTTTTTCAAAATAAGTAGTGAAAAAAGAGTGTCATCTTTTTTTTCTAGAGCGATCATCTGTCCTATAGAAAAGAATATAAACTTTTTTAATAAAAAATAATTCCACACCTAGGAAGTAAGGAAGCTGTCTAGACGAGAGATTAAAATTGATAAACATTACCTCTAAATATATAAATGGTTATCACAAACAGTTTACATATTTTGTCATATTATCTATGATAAACACATTTAGTCAATTTACTGCTTATTTTTTCTTTAAATTGTAACGAATTTTAACGTTAATTTTCATAGTCTAACACAGAAATAAACAAGTTTTAGTTGATATAAATATTAATGTCATATATTCGAGATCAATAAAATTATGAACTAATTCAGATTATTTTTCAGAACAAAATTCTACATAAAAAACTAAAATTTTCACAAAGACTTATACAAACTAAATAAATAATGCATTGGAATTTCATCAATTTGTTTCAGCAAATACTAAAAAACTCATCAAACTACTATTCTTAGCATTTCAAGCGGACCTTATCACCTTCATCAAATGCATATCAACCACCAACAAACCCCTCACCCACCCAAACCACAACAAAGCACACCGATACAAACCAACCCTCTTTCAATCAAAGACTCCCCCTCTCCCCCAAAACGTCGTTAATCCGAACTGTCATTAACTTTTTGCGAACCTTCGCACCACCATCCATACACTAACACGCATTCTAAAAAAACTCCAGTTTTTTCTTCCTCATCAACGTATCCACCGTCACCTAAGTTTCCTCAGTAGGAAGTGATTTCTATGGGGCGCTATTTTTAGATGGCCCCAGGAAAAGCCGGGGCTCCAACTACAAGAGACCCTGGGGCGGCGTAATTAAGGGCTTCTACCGTGATCAATTGGACGCCCCATCTTTTTCTAGCTGTCCGAGTTTTTATTTATTCCCAGCAGTGTCGTGTTCTCGGAATGTTTTTGTTGGACACAGAACTCGAGTTTTGATTATTGTTAGCGTTCTTCTTGTTTTCTCCGTTTGAGCGAATTAGTTTGCGCCGTTATTGTTGATCTTGAGTCGAGTTGTCCTGATGTATGTATAGAGAGGTTGGGATGCGCCGTTTAAGTGAATCGGTTTAGTTTTTCTTGTGTGTCTGGATCGGGATTATCTTGTTGTTAGCGAAGTTGATGGTTATGTCAATCTGGTTCAGAGTTAATGTTCTTACAAAGACCGTTTTGATTGGTATCTTCCTAAACTGTAGTATACAGTGAAGCTAGTAATACCCTGTCTATGTCTACCTAGAATAAATATTGTTACAGACATGTATGGACAGTTATTTTTAGTACATACATGTTAAAACACGCATACAGTTTGTCTTATTTGTTGGATCTGAACTTGCAGTGTCTTAGGAGAAATACCAATGTAGATAAATTATTATTATAATAAGTAGAGTTTATAGTATCCTTTATACACATGTTTCATTGCTCTGAGATTTTCATTGCTCTAACAAGGAAAAAACTTTTAAAAATATTGGTATTTCCTGACAACCTATTGAACTAATAAATAATAAGGAAGATGTGTTTAAACTGTTAGTAAGTAATAGAAAATTATTGTTTCTGTGATAAAAAAAAATCGACTCATCTTTAATAATAATGGAGTAAAAATAGCTTTCTTTCATTGTAAATTATGAAAAGTGTTATCAATACGAGAATATTTTTTGTGCTAATATGTTTTGTTGCATTTATTGGTTTTATGGAAAATCCGCGTAAAATGTCATTGATTTACTTTTTATTTTTCCTTTAAAAATATCATTTTGGACAGATTTAACTGTAAGATATAAATGCACTTCAAATTTTATGGTGAGATTAAGAGCAACTTTTAATTTTTAAAAAGAGGTAATTTGTATTATAAAAACCAAAACGATAAAGAACTATTTTTACAAAAAATAACAGTAAAACAAATACAGTCACATATGATTTCTTCACCAAATTATTCACAGAAAATCCGAATAGTAAAATTCCATTTACAGCATTCTGATTAAAGCCCTTTCCTTTATATGCAAGTATAGTATAGGCAGATAGATATTTTACACAAAATATACTAAATCAAACAAACTTCGCATTACAAAACTATAAAGGATGAGCATTTATGAGGTAGTGTATTTGGAGATGAGGGTAAATTAGAAGACGGTCCTTTAGAGACGAGAAAAGTGTAGACAGATTTCACTTCTTTTGGAAATGCATGCTGAAAGCACGCCTGACGAGAAGGAAGTAATTTAAAAATTATTTGTCCCCAGGACCCGTCTGTAAATCAATGATTTTGCGTATTACTCAGTCCAAGAGGGAAAGTAAGTGCCTGCGCGAAACTCTTTCTTTTCCGTGCCGGAGCATTAAGTTTCTAATACCCAGTGTGATTTCAGGTGCACTGGAGAAAAAAGAGAGAATACTGCGTAAGCGTGATGTAGATTTAAGCGCGGAAAGCCCCTTTTAAAAGATGCGACTTAAAAAAACCGTTACGACTGTTTCTGAGATAAAATGGGATGGACTCTTTTTTAGTTGAAAAATTTGGGGAAGAAGACATTTGTTAAGAAAATAATTTCTTTTGTTCTTCTATCAAGTGCTAATGAGAAAGAAGATAAACGCATTTCACGTTAATAGTTTTGTAACGCCTGCAAGTTAGGTTTGGAGGGAAAAAAACTGGTGGAGTGTTGAGAAAATCATTTAGGAATGTCACCTAGGGCGTTTTGGAGGGTAAAAAGAAGAGTACCGAAGCTCTGTGTAATTAACCGAGCTTCAATCAAAGCTGTTAACTTTTTATATGTGTTTTTATGCTTAATGTTTTCACCCACGAGTTGTTTATCTTAAGCCGGTTGTTTCGGAAATTGACTTTCCAACTTTTGTTGAAAGGGAAAAAGATTTTGGGATTTAAAACAAATAATGAGTTCATTGCTATTTATAAAAGGAAAGCTAGAGTTGATTTAAAATCGTAAAAAAGTATGCACACTCGTTTTAACTGGGATCTTTTTTGTGTGTGTTGTTTCCCTTTCATGAAAACCTTTTAACTACATTTTAATGAGAGAATTAACAAAAAAAATGAATATCATTTTTGAAAACAAATATTTTTCTGATAAAAAAAGCTTATCTACAGTGTAATATTTTGAGGTTAATTGAATTTAAGCCTCCATTTAGCCTTAAATTCAATTTAAGTCTCATCTTTACATAACTTCGTCTGAGTTTATTTTTACTTGTGGAGCAATTTACTAATGGATATTACGTATTCATTAACTAACATTGAACATGCAGATTTTAACACTTCATGCAGAAATAAAACTGTGTAATAAAGTAATAAAGAAAGTAACTTTTCAGTTTTAATGTTGATGAAAAGCTTGAATAAATAACTTTTGAATAAATACAAAAAATATTTGATTACATTGTTTACTTAGCATTTGTATTTGTGTACTCTTTTTATGTAATTTACCACCATAGCTATTAAATATTCATCTGAAGTTAATTAAACCAGATTTTTCAATTTTGAACTATGATTGACTTATTGAAGTAAATATTCATTTATTTTAAACTTCATCGGCCAGTTAATTTGACGGAAATTATTTACAGAAGCCTTATAACACCTAATCATGTTTTTTTTAATCTAATTAATTTATGATTTTTTCCTTGTCACCGTAACTTTTGGGCTTCATAAGCCAAATTACCAGTGTGATTGGTATAATAGAAACTGCCCTTTTTTATAAGTTTTTCAGTCGTGAACCCTATCGGTTGCACGCCAAACACAACTGGCAGGTCTGTCATGCCATGATAAACAAGATTTTTACTAAAACTAATGTCCGCAAGTGTAAACTGAGTCTGCTAGAGGACGATGTTCGCCTCTAGGTATTATTATAAATTATGTATTATTATATATTTAGAGAGATGTACTTCTCATACTTTAATATATGACCCAAAGTTTGAAAAAATATTGTAAAGATACTTGTTGAAGATTAATAAAACATCCATGTACCCTACTTTTTAAATTATCTAAGTACATAAAATCACATTCAAAACTGCACTCTGATTTCACATTATTGGCATTCCAACTGCCCATTAAAGATTGCATTTTCCTTCCGAAATAGCAAACGTTTAGTTAAAACTCCGTCAACGCAACACCAAAGAAAACAGCGAACATAATGTAATGATCAGGCGAAGTACAAGCAAGAAAGCTAAACTTTCTTGTTGAGAACACAAGAGCCGGCAACGAAAGTTCCCAATTTACCGTCTTCGTCGAATTGAGTACGAGACTCATTACAATTTGTAACAATCCGACTCTAGCTGGGAAGCAGGCGAGTCAAAGGGAATCTTTAGACAATGTCTTCGGATTTTTCCAATCATGTGGCCTTCGGCCTTTTGTTTTCACTTTAAGAGAGAGAGGGACAGTTTGAAAAATCTCGTAGGTACTACTCATTATGAAGCAACAGAGCCGGTTGGTAGCAACTCTTCTCATTAAAAATGGCTTCTGTGGAAGTCTAACTAAGAATGGAGCCCTAATTAAAGTAAATACCTGGAAAGAATTCTACTGATTGCGTGTAATCTATTTTTTTAAATTTAAATTGCTTTTTTGTGTTTATAATGAAATGAGGAATCGTTGTATTTACGTTCGAAGAAGGAGAAAATATGTTTAAAACCTTAAACAACATGTGTGACAACAGAAAGGGTGACCAAACTCCAGTTCTGTTAAAATATAAAAGTTAAGCCGTGTTTTAGCTGGTGTTTTTGAAATTTCTCCAAAACATATCTTAATTGTAAGTTTACCTTTAAGTTAAATATTCATGGCATGCATCGTATCTTAAAGGTAAAACATCCATTCAGTTAATTTTTACAGGGTGATGTCCCATAAATGTTGGATCACACTTCTAGGGGGGTTAGTAGACACCTAGACGAGTCAGAATCACATAGGGTTTGGGGTACCAGACCAAATCCCAGGGAGTTAAAAATGGAGCGACACCCCAAAAAAGTATTGAATAATTCAATTTGTACACTGTAAAAAATAATCCTGCAAAAAAACAGAAAATTTCTGGCAGCAAAAGTTGCCAGAAAAAATTTGTAAGTCGAAAAATCCTGTAAACAGAAAAAAGCTGTAACCTACAGGTAAATGCTGTAAAAAGGAACTTTCTGTCAAGTGAGCTACAGATTTTTCTGTTGCCTCTCAGTAATTTTCTGCTTGTGCGCATGCGTGTGAACTTATTTTAGTTGAGTTTTTTTAAATTTTAATCAATTAATATCTGGGGATAGAACCCAGGACCTACCGCATGCTTAGCGCGCACGCTACCACTCCTCCAAAGAAGATTCAGTATAATGTTGCCAATAGCTGTATTGGTTTTCGATGCAGTCAGTTTCTGTTTAAGTACAGATAAGCTAAAAAACTAAAAAAAAGCTGTTTTTTACATAAAATGAATAGAAGTGCGGTGGGAATGTTACATGACAGAATATCTCTGTAAACATAAAGTCATTGTTATTGAAAATTTCTGTTTTTCTACAGTTTTTTTACAGTGTAGAAGAACTACTATATTGGTAAACATTTAATTATGGTATCAAAAATTGTGGTTTAATATGATCTTTAAAATTATCTCAAAAGTCTTCACCTTAAAAATTTTTTTATTATGAAAAAAGTTAAAAAACCACAAAAAAATGTAAATATTCTGCCAAAACCTCATTTTATATTTCGAAATCTTTTTTTTGATTAATTAACCCATTAAGGACGGTTGGTAAGAAAAGTTGCCAAGGGACATTTTATTTTTTACTGACTCTAATAGAGGTCATTAAAAGTTTAAATGCATGATAACAGCTTCTGAAGAATGTATTTATTCAGATAAAAATAGAAATTTATACCTTCCATGCCGTTTTGGTGGTAAAATCGCTGTTAGAAGGAGAGCGTTTCACTACATTTTTGAGATAGCTGGGAGATAATTTGGAAAACTCCAAAAAAATCGAATGCTTTGGTTATTTTTATGACTTGTTTCTATTGAAGCATATACACAAGATCCCATTCTAAATATTATTACCAATTACAGTTAGAATGAGGGTATTTAAATTGCCAATAGCAAAGGTTTTCTTCTACTGGCAACTTTTGTTGCCAATCGTCCGATGTGTGGTCAAAACTTTTAAGAGTTACTTATAAGAAGCTTCTGTAAATTAATTACTTTTTATGCTTTTTTGAGTTCTTATAAATGTAGATCTTATTGATACTTTGGCATGATGAAATGTTTCCCTTGGATCATAATTTTTGTGTTTTTTTTATAGATTTTAGATTTTTACCAATTCCTAACACATTGATTGGTTCAATCTCATACTAAATCATTTCTGGAAACATTTATTTTCCTTGAAAGGGTTTTCTGGAAACTTACAAAAGTTAAAAAATGAAATAAAATATCACTGGAGTTATGTGGCCCATTTTGAATAGGTCAATATCTAGTTTTTATCGAGTTGATGAGTAATCTTCAACATTTTCTGTGGGGAATATGAGAAATCTGGAGCCATAAAGATGAATATTGTAATTAGGATGACTTTTTCATAGAGAATGACTAAAAAGAACGTGGAATTAAAATAAGAGAAAAAGCTTCGGAAGGCAAAAAAATTATAGATATATAACCAAAGGTATACAAAAAATGAAAGTTGAGAATATATAAGACTCTGGCTGGTAAAAAAAGTCCCTATGTTCCAGACTGGGAGATATGTTCAACAGAGAGAGAGAGAGAGAGAGAGAGAGAGAGAGAGAGAGAGAGAGAGAGAGAGAGAGAGAGAGAGAGAGAGAGAGAGAGAGAGAGAGAGAGAGAGAGAGAGAGTTCGGCTATTTTTAAAGCCTGAAATTCAGTGAATATCAATATTTCGGACTGAACAGGCCCTGTTCAGGAGGGGTGAAATACCCTTTCTTGGACCCCCTATTAACAATATAGTCCCCATTCACTTTTGTTTATGTATTATTTCTTTAAATTATGTATGGAAACATTTTATTATCAAAATCGTAAACATTCTAATTAGTTTTTTCGACTTTTCATTTGTCAGAGTTTGGACCCCACTAAGGACGGTTGGCAAGAAAAGTTGCCAGTTAAAAAATCATAAAAATTATTTTTTGTAAAATCTGAAAATGGGCATTTCTTACTATATTTGGTCCAAATGAACAAAATAAGAAAGAAAAAGTTAATTATTTTCATTATTTTAAAGTCGTCCTTAATGGGTTAATCTGAAAGATTATAGTTGAAAAATCTTTAGTCCAAAGTGTCACGTAAGACCATCAATATTAAATGCTTGAGATCCTGTTAAAGCCTGATTTAAGTCCGTTTTTTGCGTCCGCAAACTGCCGTTTTGGAAAATTAAACCAGGCTTTAACAGGATCTTAAGCGTTTAATATTGATGGTTTTTACGTGAAACTTTGGTATTAAGGGTTTGCAACGATGATCTTTCAGATTATGAAATCAAAAGAAAGGATTTCGAAATACAAAATGAGATTTTGGCTGAATTTTCACATTTTTTTGTGGTTTTTAAACTTTTTCATAATAAAACAAATTTTTAAGTGAAGACTTTTGAGATAATTTTGAAGATCATAATAAACCAAAATTTTCGAGACCATAATTTAATTTTTACCAATAGTAGTTTTTCTACAAATTGAATTTTTCAATAATTTTTTTGGGGTGTCGCTCCATTTTTAACTCCCTGGGATTTGGTCTGGGAACTTCAAATCCTATGTGATTCTGACTCGTCTAGGTGTCTACTATCCCCCTAGAAGTGTGACCCATTATTTAGGGGACACCCTGTATATACATTTTTTAAAATAATATAAAATACAAATAGAACTATTTAATTACGCATTTTATTGTAATTTAATTTGCAAATGATGGAACGTCGTATTAACCAGTTTGTTAAAAAAAAGTGTTTTATTGCACATTTAAAAAGGAAAAATAGTCTTACAAATAAATATATTTATAATTTGAAATTGTATTGTTAAATTTTTTCAATGTAAAATTTTCTAAACACATAAACACCGGGTGTTTCAGATAAATTTTTCATAACTTCTAGATGGGAAAAGACACAACTAGACGACTCAAAATAACATAGGAATGAGGGGGCGAAAATGCTCCCCCCAACGATTTAGGGTTTTTTATAAGCGGGTATGGGAAGTTGTAAAATTCCCTTTAGAAATTTATACGTTACCTTTTAAGATCGAAATAAAACCATCTATTCATGTATTTATTAAAGGGCTGAAATTTCAGCTCTTAAATTGGTTTTCATGTAAAAAATACTGGAATCAAATTATTTTACTGGTTTTAATCCAATCATAAAAGGTTACGTGTCGATTTCCACTGCAGATTATTATACAACCTTCCGTGCCGGCTTAAAGCAATATTAGATTTAAAACTATGCAACCATTTGTTAACTTCCTCAGGGTTGAAACCCAATGACTGCATACTGGGTAACCTTTCTGCTTGGGGCAGATCTGCAAATACAGAACTGTCCCAATTTCACCCTAAGTCACCCATAAACTTAAGTAAATAGGAACGTTAAAAAACAATGAAAAATCAAAAGACAAAAACTCTAATATACCGTCCACAAGACGACTGCAAAATATTTTGTATCGAAAGGTTTGGTCGCTAGGGGTGCACTTCCAAAACCCCGTGCCTAGGTGATTCTGAGTCGTCTAGATGGGCCCTACCATTCCTAGAAGTTATGAAACACTTATCTGAAATATAATGTATGTATTACCAATTCGGTACATTCGTATTAGCCCGTCCATTCGCCAACAGGGGCGATAAGTCGCCAAGTCTGGTAAACCCCGCAACACTACCGTTGATTCTGGTAACCCTGGAAAACGTAGCGAAATCGCGCTAGTTCCGATCACTGGCGCATGCGCGCGCAATTTAAATCGGTAAGCCCATGGGTGAAATAATGTGTGCGTTTAGTGCAACAGTGTTTACAAGGTAAGAACGAAGACTGCATCTGAAAGGTAGGAGTCTAAATGCTTTCGTGTCGTTCCACGGTGAACTTTGTTGCGCCATTTTGCCGAGCCCCAGAGTCTTTCAATGTTTTGCGTATGCACGCCGGTGGTAGGATCGACAAAGGATCGCCGGTGGTAGGATCGACCATTTTGCAAGTAAGTTCTAAAAAAGTTATTTTTATGCTCGTACCGAGTGATATCCGTAGTTTTGGTTCATCCAAGAATACTGATTCCCCTTTTTCTGAATCCTTACTGTGTCTGATTACCCCCACAACGAGTTTGGTTATAGATAGGGCAGGGGGGGGTTTGGGGGGGCGGCAGCCCCCCCAACCACATGAAACTTTTATTTTTTATTTTCTGATGTTATAAAGATGTTTCTGATGTTAAATAACGTGTTTTTCGGCGATTCTGATGAAATCCCGTATTTTGGCGCGTTTTGGCGAAGTTGGCGAAAACGATGGACGGGCTAATACGAAAGTACCATTAATTCTTATAACCTTTAGATACAAAATATTTTGGTGTTCACTTTGTATTTAAAATCTAAAAGCTAATTTTTAAATTTAAAATGGGGCGTAAAATGCACATGCAGCTAAATAACAATTATAACTGTAAATTAAAAAATAGTATCGTGAAAAATTTTCTGTTATTCATCAACAATTAATTACACACTGAAAGAAATGCTTCAAATTAAGTTAAAATTGAGAAATTTCATCAAAATATTTTTGGTTTGGTGGCTTGAATATATATCTCTTATGAACTCAGTAAACAAATCAACTCCAAGATGTGAAAATTAATTGTTGATTAGTGTTTGTTTAACTTTTTGTTTCTTAGATAACTACAGGACTAATTTGTTTATTTATCCATGGAAATTAAATTGGTTACTAAAGCAAATTATCTTAAATGTGTAATAATTATTACCAAATGTTGTGGCTTAAAAATTTTCATTTTTTATTTCAAGAGGCCGGGTATATTAGTAAAAATTATTTTATTTGAAAATAAGAAATTTCTATACATTTAGGTATCAGGTAGGTTTTTATACTTAACAAAATAAATACCTGGGTACACTGGATCCAAGTGGGTATCTTGATAAATAAAAAATAGACACTAAAATGTGTTAGAAATTTTTAATTATTTAATAGGAAAATATGTTACGTACGTTGTTTTATTAGGTATAGCTTTTACTGTAAATAAAATTTTGAACATAGTTTTACGTTATGTCTGTATAAATTTCCTCATAACTACAATATAAATAGTGAAATATACGCAACCTAAAGAAATAATATAAATGGAGGGATAAAAAATAGCAGACTAGATAGTTACAATAAATAAGCAGTTGCTCTTGCTTTCAAATTGATGGGTAATGTTTTTCTCCAAACAAACAAGTCATAAAGAGATATGCGAAGGGGATGTACGCTTTTTCAATTCATTATCCAAAAGAATTTCATTTAATGTTTCCAAAGGCTTACCGAAATCGGAAACAAATGACCCGAAATAAATGATTGAGCAATAATTTTCAATCTTTCTTCGGAGAGAAGAAGAGTTAGAACATACTAATTTTGGAATTTTCGGATGGATTCATCTTAATTTAGGAAAACCGGAAGGTTATCTTTAAATAAGCTCCATGAAATGCTTGTGTTGTTTTAATAAGCATGAATTTTAGATGTAGGTCGGATTAAACATTATAAATGCTGTATTTTAGCTTTTTCAACAAGTAAAAAATATTACATGGCTACAAAAAGGTTTAAAAACATTTTAAATGTTAATATATAAAGATATGCGGGTGAGTTTTGCTTATTTTTTTATTGAAAATTTAACACTCTACTGCCCATGGTAGCAAATATTTTACCAAAAGTTCAGCTCCACATTTCAGCACTAAGCAGTGTTTTTCAGTAAATTTTTAAGTTAATGCAGAAATAATTGCACAATCCGGTGGTAAAATTCATAATGTTTAGGTTCAACCCCAAAATTCTTCAAAATAAAAAAAATAAGTTAAATTTTTTCTTTTTTTTTTGACTTTTTTAGTTAATTTGGACCCCACCTACATATGAATAAGGCAAAACAAAATTTTTCATTTTTATTTCTGGTGTTGGGGTATTAGATAGTTGAAACCATTGAGGGTCAAGGACTGCTTCAGCCGATGCTAAAAATGTTTTTGAAAAATTCATTACTTTTGCACAGAATTCCAAACTTTCTATAAATTATAAAATAATAATAGTGTCTTTCAGGTTTTATTTTTTGTAAAAATCCCTGTCTAATTCAAATTTTTTAAATAGTTAGGAATTTGAAGTTTACAATTATTCTGCTTTACCTCTTCATTTTTTACTTATACAAGGCGCTTTGAAATGTTTACAGGCATGGGCGGATTTAAGTGGTGGAACCTGGTGGGACAAACTGGAAACTTTGGGGGGGGGGGGCAAGCTGTCCCTGATGACTTTGGAAACATAATTTTCCTTTAGAAAAATGGAATTTTCTCAAAAAGCTTGAGGGGGGCATTGACCCCTCAGCATGACGTCTAATTCGGTTTATGTTAAAATACATTTTTTTTAAATAAAAAAAGTGAACAAAGTCAGGCTAAGATGGTAATCATATCCAATGCACTTGTAATGCAGGCGTGCGCCGAAGATTAAACAATAAATATTTTATTTGCTTTGTTGTTACATTTTTGGAAAAAAAGATTGTCGTATTAGTATACTGTTCTCTGAATACCTTATATGTACACTCTAGGAATCTTTCCGTACATAGTTTGGACGAACTTATTTTAACACTATTTATTGCAGTGTTTTTTACTTTATCTGGTTCTTAGATTTATCATGCAATGGGTGTGCATAGGAAATATTGGGTTGTCCTATAAGTTCTGTTACTTTTTACGAAAGTTCGTGTTTGAAATTTTTTTATGAAAAACTGGTAATAGTTGGGGATTTCAAACAAAGGGGATTTTGATCTATGTATATTTATGAACATAACGTGTGATTTTGGTAGTTCTCGTGATATGATTTCTTTTTAAAATGGCGGTTTGAAAAAAAAGACCGTAAATGACGACTTTCCTGTAATTTTTTTCTTTTGTTTAAAAAACCTAGGAAGAACGCTTAATTCATGGCTAAAAAAGTTTTACTGTATATTTGAACTGTTTCAATTAAGATGTCATTGTTTCAGGATGATTCGATAAGTTTAAGGTAGGAAATTTTGGCTTTAAAACTTCATATATTGATAATTTCACGTGTTTTTTAAAACAAGCCTACTGTTTTTCTAAGCAGCTGGTATGAAGAAAATATAAGGCACATGTTTTTTGAACCATGATGCTTGTTTAAACGGTTTAAACATTGAAAGCATCTTTTCATAATATAGTTGAATAGATTTATTTCTAAATTCCAACGAGTTGTTTTTATGGTAGTGTTTTCGAATGAAGCAAATAATTGCTTTGTTCGCATAGGGTATATAATAGGCTGGATCGAAAAAGACAAATTTTCGAATATCGAAACGCTTCAGGTCTCAAAAGTTGCGTCCTTGCATGCTGATAACTGGAAAAATAATCAAAAAATTCCTAAAAATATCCCTGAAGAGCGCATCAGGCCTAAAGTTTGAGAAAATTGACAAAAATAACCTTAAGTTGAAAAAATTCCCGAATTTCGTAAATTGTGTTCATAAACTTCAAGCTAAGTGTAAGTATATCATTTTAGTTGTCTGAATTCCAATAAAAATATCTGAAAAGTTAACTTTATTTTTGAAATCTGAAAAGGAGGCCTAAACTTGGTGAATTTCAGTGAAAAAACCTAAAATTTAGCACTTGTAAAAGAAAGGCATTATTGAATGTAAAACTCCACAAATGAGCTTTTTATTGATGAACTAACTTCCTTCATACCTTTTCTTCACCTTTTGGTCATTTTATATTGTGCACAATTAAAAAAATTAGTTACATGAAGACACAAAAAATATCTCCTGTGAAGCATGCCTAAATACATTACCATACAGTAAACCCCATTTAATCGTAGAAAATATATCTTATGAAGTCTGTGAAATAGCTTTAAAGTTGGGTTTACAATAAAAATCTGGGGTACAAGACACTGTGTGAAAACAATGTTGCTTGTAGGAATCTTTCGCCATCTTTGTTTTTAATAGCAAACTCCGTCACAAGGAGCACACATTTTTCGACGGCTTACTTGTAGCAAGAATCTCTCTATTCTAAAAAAAAGTTTTTGTAAATGGTTTCCAGAGAAAGGCTTTTTAATTACTGATCCGTATAACATGTTTTTGGTATCAAACTGTTCGGATTCTTTTGAGGATGTGCAAAGTGCCTTTAGAATTTCTAAAAAAATTCTCAATTCTAAGATATTTCCATTTTTCTGGATTACGGATAAGGTTGCAGTTAACAGCAAGAAACTGTCGTACAATTTATTATACCTTCAATCACAATGACCAACCGACGCTACTCATTAACGGTGAAAATAATTCCTTTCACGCTTTGAAAATGCGCTTCAAAATATGTACTTTCTAAATAAAATATTTTTAAAAGACTGATAAGAGTTTTCCAGAAACTCACAGATCTACTATTCAAGTATAGAATTTCACACACCAAAATTAATTGTTTGTAAACATTGAGTGCAATGTAGATTTTGTCTCTTATCATTTTTAATAGCTTAAATAGTATTGTTTAAAAAGTCTGTTTTAAAACTAAAACTTGAATGATAAAACACTAGATATTTTGACGAGTTACTAGGTACTATATTAAATTTAACAGATTCATTGCTGAACGTTTTTGTAAATATTGAATAACAATAGCACGAGCAGACTTGATGGATATTTTCAAGGAAAACGTGTTGATTAAATTATTGATAATTTAACCAATAAATATTCTAACTTGAAAGAGAGTGTGCTTCAAGAAAGTTGGTTGAAGTTTTTTCTACTAATTGTTATAACGAATGTTTTATAAATAAATAATTTTAGTGAGCAGGGTTTTGTGGGGATTGCGAAGCGATCCGAAAGGCCCTGCGTCAGCAGTTAACGGGGGTTGGCGAGCGATAGCGAGCAGGGGGCGGTAGCTCCCTAGTAGTTTAAAAATACTATTGCGGTGCTATGCTTTGTTCACATTTCATTATATATATCTTCAGAAATAAGGTTTTCCAGGAGGGGTGAGGAAGAGGGCATAAAGTTTGTCGTTGTCCACTGGAGAGAATCAACCTAATCTATTAGCATAAAATTTAATGGCAGGCGGCATAACAGTTTTTAACCCCTTAATGAACAGGGTTTTTTTCTATATTGATGGAGGGGTAGAAGTAGGTTGTGAATTGTGATAGAACACCAATTGACATTAGTTCCTAGCAGTGAGGGCCTAATTCAGAGTACATAGTAGTGTTTTGACTGCTTTGAGCTACTTTTCAGACACTTGTTTCAATACTTGGATGGGGAAACTAGAGGACCATTAACTTTCAAAACGGGGCAATTGGCAAACTAACTGACTGCCACCTGCTTACTATAGTTTTCAAATGAATTTAAAGTGAATAATCCATGGATTAAAAACTGATCTTAAATAAGATCAGAGGTACTTTCAAAGTATGGTTAAGGCACTACAGGTTGGTGAGTGTTCTTCGATCTTGCTATAAAAGATCTTGGGTTATTAAGATACTCTAGTCTAGATGCTTATATGTGTCATTCTGGTTTTAAGATAATACATTTCTGAAAGAAAACTCAATTAAAAAATGACAAGTAGAATTTTACAACAGAATTTGTACATATCCACGGCCTACCTTGATTCAACATAAAATGTATTTGTAACGCTGAAAGTACGAAGCTGCTGTGGACAAAAACATAAAATATGGACAGAGAATTGTACCACAATAATATTTTTAAACTATTCTTGCTACAAGTAAGCTGTCGAAAAATGTGTGCTCCTTGTGACGGAGTTTGCTATTAAAAACAAAGATGGAGAAAGATTCCTACAAGCAACATCGTTTTCACACAGTGTCTTGTACCCCAGATTTTTATTGTAAACCCAACTTTAAAGCTATTTCACAGACTTAATAAGATATAAGTATATTTTCTACGATTAAATGGGGTTTACTGTATGGTAATGTATTTAGGCATGCTTCACAGGAGATATTTTTTAATTGTGCACTATATAAAATGGTGAAGAAAAGGTATGAAGGAAGTTAGTTTATCAATAAAAAGCTCATTTGTGGAGTTTTACATTCAATAGTGCCTTTCTTTTACAAGTGCTAAATTTTAGGTTTTTTCACTGAAATTCACCAAGTTAAGGCCTCCTTTTCAGATTTCAAAAAGAAAGTTAACTTTTCAGATATTTTTATTGGAATTCAGACAATTAAAAAGATATACTTCCACTTAGTTTGAAGTTTATGAACACAATTTACGAAATTCGGGAATTTTTTCAACTTAAGGTTATTTTTATCAATTTTCTTAAACTTTAGGCCCGATGCGCTCTTCAGGGATATTTTTAGGAATTTTTTGATTATTTTTCCAGTTATCAGCATGCCAAGACGCAACTTTTGAGACCTGAAGCGTTTCGATATTCGAAAACTTGTCTTTTTCGACCCAGCCTAGTATATAAGTTTAGCGAAGCGAGTGTAATTCTGATAAGCTAAAACGTTGCGCGCTTGAATTGTGTGCACTGCTTTCTGAACTTAAGTTCAGAGATAATTTAATAAACTGCTTATTTTTTGAATACTTGGGTCTATCTGTAAGCTTTTTTATTGATTTTGATGATTTTTTTGTGAAAATTTCTTTGAAATGACTAACATTGCTGAGGTAAGTTTTTTGCAATAGATGTAATGTTTGAGACCGAAATTTCCTAAGTTAAATTTATCGAATTATCTTGAAACTATGACATCTTAATCTAAACATTTCAAGTATACAGTAAAACTTTTTTTAGCCCTGAATTATGCGTTCTTCCTAGTTTTTTAAACAAAAGAAAAAATTTATGCGAAAATCGTCGCTTGCGGTCTTTTATTCAAACCGTCATTTTGAAAAGAAATAATATCACAAGAACTACCAAAATCACACGTTCATAAATATACATAGATCAAAATCCCCTTTGTTTGAAATCTCCATCTATTACCAGTATTTCATAAAAAGTTTCCAAACACGAAATTTCGTAAAAAGTAACAGAACTTATGGGACAACCCAATACTTCTATAAAATTTTCAACTAGCGCTATATGCTGGCTATACAGTAGGGTGGGTCATTTTCCTATGGCGAAAAAAAAATTTACAAATTCTATCAGGCACAGCAAGAAAAGGGTGCCAAATGGTCTCAAACTAACATGTGTAAAATATTATTCCATTATTATTATTTTGCCACTATACAGAGGCTTGGTGAGACCTCATCTAGAGTATGCTGTTCAGTTTTGGTCTCCATACTTAAAAAAAGATATTGATGCAATAGAAAGGGTTCAGCATAGGGCTACTAAAATGGTCAAGGGTATATCCAGTTTAAGTTATGAGGGAAGATTAAAGAAGCTAAATATGTTCACTCTAGAGAGAAGAAGGATTAGAGGGGATTTGATTCAACTATTTAAAATGGTAAAGCAAGGGGACACAGAGGGACTAGATTTCAATATGGGTAATAGAACAAGGGGTCACAATTTCAAATTGAATAAAGTAAAATTTAAGACGGATTGTAGAAAGCAGTATTTCTTTAATAGGGTAGTGGATAGATGGAATGCGTTGCCTGAAACAATCGTAAATTCAAGTGGGGTAAACGAGTTCAAGGGGAAAATTGACAGATACTGGGATTCTGGTAGTTTGGGTTAAAAAGACTGGACCAACCTTGCTGGGCTTACGCCTGTAGTTGGTCGACTTAATTTGTATTTGTATTTGTATTATAATAACTCTTTTTGCCTCCGGATTGGCCTCAAATAGAACAAAAATATATAATTTTTCATATTTTTTTAAAATTTTATAAATTAAATTTTTTTGTCGATAACTTCTTAAAGCTCGCAAATAAGGGTCTTTAAAAGCAATTTTAATCATATTAGTCATCTTTATGTATTATCAATACAAAAACAACTGCCAAAGTGGCAATGTAATACGCTATATCATATTAACAATAGCCGTAGAATATGAGGATCTTTTTTGCCAACAAACAGTGGACTGTCAGTGGTACATATTTTAAATATTGGTAGTTCAGATACATTTTCCCTCAAGTTTGGTTAGTACAAACCGGTATTTTTAATTTTTAAAAGTAGAAATAGTTATATTTTTCATAAATATGCCGCGCTTTCAAAATTCAGCGGACAGTTATTTCACTGGCTGGTCTTGGGATCCAAATATGATCGCAAAAATTTGTTGAAACAATTGTCGAATGATAGTTCGTTCATTAGGCAGTTATGATTCGCCTCAGTCATGATTTACCTATTTTTTTGCTATAACAATAGACTGAAACCCAGGCCCATGGATTTATTCTTCTTTGGAGGGAGGATTGACTCAAAATGGCTCCTTAGCATTCCCTTATGCATTCATAAAAGTTAAAATATAGCAAATTTAACTGTTTAAGATAATTACAAGTAAGTTTTGAAAAGTAATGTAGCTTATTTAAAAACTTAGGGAATAACACTGAGCTTTATACTGAAAAGGGATCTACTGCTCTTCTTAAGAAAATGTTTCAAAATTTGACTCTTAAAATGTGGTTTTAATTTATTTTTGGACATTAGTGACTCATATGGGGTCACTTGGGATGGAATATTCCTAATATGCCAAAGAAATTTCAAGGAAAACCCCAACTTTTAAACAACTATCCAAATGTTTTCCTTGGGGTTGAAATATAACCCAAAAAAGGTACCCACCTTCTGACATATCCATTTTTATTAAAAATTTAATGTTTTTAAAATCCTACTTAACCGGCAATAAGAGTTTCGCACATTTTTATGATTCCAGCAAGAAATTTTTGATTGCTAGTTCTAACCATTGAGATATTTTAAAATATGTTGTATTACAACTGAAGTATTTCAACTCTGGTTTCATTTATAATTATTTTATAAGTCTTCAATGATAATTTTTATACCATTGTGCACATTTACATTCATGACGGATTTGTGAAATCGAGGTAAAAACTTGATTTTCATTTGTCCATTTTTACATGAAATTACTATATTAATCGAAACTTTGAGGCCAATCCGGAGGCAAAAAGAGTTATTATAATCGAATAATATTTTACACACGTCAGTTTGAGACCATTTGGCTCCCTTTTGTCGCTGTGCCCCTGGGAAAATGTGAAAAAAAATTTTTTGACCCACCCTACTATACAGTATCAGATTAAAAATGCACCTTAAATTTGTTTCGCTATTTTTGATTTTTAGTTGTATTCTTTCTCGTATGTATATTTTTGGTATTTTGCTTATGACTGTTTCTGTTATTTTTTTTCATAATAGTATGAATATTAGTGTATTAATTTGATGTTTTACTGGGGAGGGCTAGGGCCCCTTAGTGAACAACATTTGTTTTTGCATCTTTTTTGTTTTCTAAATAAATAAATTATTATTTTTATTATATTAAGTTCATTATTTTCAAATTAGTCTTGTGATCATTGTACATCATGCGTTTCTGTTCGAGTATGTTTAGTATAATTGATACAAAATAGGGCATGATTAGATTTACCATACATCATTATTAGAATAAGCGATCATACATGCAATGTTCAACATCACTACAATACATCAGTCACTCGTATCAGTTAATATATCCCTCCCAATTCACAATATGCACATCATATTGGGTTACGCGGATCCAAACGCGTCCACCAAACTACGGCTAACTGTTGAAGTTAACCGTATGCGCGAGGTTGAAGAGGGCTTAAATGGCGTAGTGGGGTATTGGATCGGTTGATACAAATTGAGGACGGTTAGCCCATTGGTCCAATCGCATCGTGGCTTTGCGTGCCCTAAATGTTCTAAAACGCTCGACGGGCTCTGAAATAAACAGTCTGCGCTCTGGATTAAAGCGAGAGGAAGATAAAGTCTGGTAGACTGTGCATGTATTAACATCGTGGGATGGGAAGCTGGTATTAGGCAGATGTTCTGGTGCCCGTATTCAATGCGAATAGTTTCCCTTTTCGTTTAAGAAGTAGAGTTAATATGCACATGTAGGAGTATAATGAAATAATTTGGCAATTCTGTGTCCCTTTTTCTCTAATAAAGTAAGTAAAAATATTGATTTACCTACCTGATTAATTGCCTTGGAATGGTGAATTTGGTTCTGTCCAGTTTGAGGAGTCCATTTCGATAGCTGATTTTTACTGGACGTGGCCAATATAGGCTATTGAAAACCTATGTCTTATAAAAACAATGACACTGAGGAAATAATGTAATGAAAAGGAAAAGTTTTTTAAACGGGCTTAAGAAGCGGTAAGATTAATCAATTTTCCTGAGACTTGTGGAATGGTTCATTGGAAGCTTTTTTTAAGTCTATCCTATTTAAAATGACCCAATCATTTTTCACACATTTGTAATGAAAAGCAGTTGGCCAATCTTTTTGAATTCAAAGATCTTTTGATCATTTCACCTCTTCAGTATATGCTGAACTTCCAATAGTACATTTCGAAGAAACTGAGGGACACAACCTAGAATACAACCCTTACGAATTTTCCCGACACAAATCTCCTTTTCCCGAACCCACATCACAAAAGCATGCAAATCAATACTATATACCGGTGGCACCTTTAAACACATCCCCTTCAAAGAGCTACCCGGAGAAATTCTTCTCGGAAATCCAGTTAGGCGAAGAATCAGATGCCAACGTATTCGGAAAGAATTCCGACTCGTGGCCCTGACGCCCGATAAAAGCCCTGAGATTCTCTAGTTGACAAATGCTGGTCTTAAATCGACATTCTTCGGCCAAGTTACCTCTCGCAATCACCTCCTTTTGTCTTGCCTTCCCCCTTTATTATCAGGCACAATGGGATTGGACACAATGGCCACCATGCCTCACGTTGAGAAGACCAACTTTTGGCGAGCGGCAGAGAGCTGCTATTGGTTGGGGCTTGTGAATTCTGATTGGACTGTGAATTTTTTATGAGGTTTATTTGAGTGAAGGTAATTATCAACGGCCAAAGGAAGGTTGAAATCATCGGTTTGTATTGCTATTTTTAAGCTTATTTGTTTTTGTAAAACTATTATAAATGGAAAATCTTTCGGTAATACCTTATATAAAATTACCCTAATTGTAAGGATAAGAAAAATATAAAAAATGTCCCAGGTAATTAAATGAACTAAACCTTAAAGTAAAGTGATTACACAAATTAAAATACTGAAAAAAATGAATTTTAAATTTTTGTTTCTTGTAGCCAGTACGTTCAGTTTTTTTAAATGCCGAATTTAACTATATAAAATAAAAAATAATTTAGCTGTGAAGTAACTTAAATACTGAATTATTTATATTTTTATCGAGTTGGAAAGATGAATATTTTGTTTTGGATCGAGCAAAGTATATCAATTACTGTAAATAAAATATAAAGTGCACAAATAAACTATTATCAATAAAAATATTATAATTTTTTTCGTTTAAATTAATTATATAATGCAGAACTACTATTTTTAAATATTCCTAATTTATACGTACTATGCACCATCTTAACTACACCAGTAGCATGAGTAAGTGATAAAAAAGTACCAAATGAACTGAAAACTTGGAATTGTAAAATTCCTAATGGTTTAGGGATTAGTTTAAGCCTTGATGCACAATTTGCGTTGTATCATTACTGAAATTCCATACCTGATAGTAATTACATTAACCTAATAGTGGAATTACATGTTGGGTTATATTTGATTAATTGAATTCATTATAAAGCTATTTTAATACCTGATGGCTAACGATCTTACTAGACTAGAGTGCTTACAAACTATGTAAGGGAAAAGTGGTTAGCAAATGTGTATGTGTACTTTCCATTAAAATTATCTAATAATAGAAGGTACCCAATTAATTTATTTCCTCTTTTGTTACATTCTAATAAATTTACCATTTCAAGTTTTTAACCCTTTGTTTCGTATACCACTCGAGATTGCTATTGAATCGTATAAAATATATGGGGAGGCTAGGTCTGAATGGGTTAAAGCTGAACAAGCTTGATAGTTTCAACAAAATGAGGTGTACGTTCAGCTAAAAATTGTATTTAGCTGTTAGAACACTACATTTAGGGTACTTTTTGCACTGCTTTCACTGGTATTCTATACTTAGTATGAAATAGAATCAACCATAATAGTTTTATAAATTGCCTGGGAATGCAAGATCAATCAGTAAATTACAGTAAGCAATCAGTAAAAAAACAAGGGTAGATATTAGAGGGAGTACCAATTAGGGTGCATCAAACGCCCCATGATTTTTATAATTTGATATTATTGTTTTGTACTTAAGTTATTTTTGTTCCAAATACTTCAAAACTGATACATACAAAGTTTTGTAAAAATAAAAAAATATTTAATGGGCCCTCATCGAGCTTAAAGTTTTGAACTTTTCCTCATTTTTTAAGAAAAACTTCCTAAATCCAAAGGTAAAATCCTGTTCTGAATTTTTTTATGAAGAACTACTTTTATACTGTATATAATGATTCAAGCTTCATTAATCTGTGATATTTCTGTTAGGAGAGTTATAATTTTTCTTATGGTATAAGAAGTTCGTGTAAAGTTGTTTTTTGTACAGAACTCAATGTTATAACTTTGGAACTTTTTTTACTTAGAAACACCAAATTTGATTCAATTCGTTCACAATTTATGGGACTTGGGTAGACATGTGATTTGGCCCATTTAATTTCAAAATTTGTGACTAAAAATTTTAAAGGGCTTTTATAGTAAAAAAAGTACATAATTTTTAGACAATTTTTAAAAATTTATTTTTTCTACATTTTATGTTTTTATACTAACATTTTAACTAAAAACCATGTTTGAATTTCAATTTTATCCTACAACACAACAAAAACTATTTTTATTGAAATTTAAGATAGTTTTCTAACGCCTCCACAAATGTTCCTCAAATACCCTCAAGGTTTTCAAAAATGTCCACAAAACTCTGCAATTAAGTAACTTTTGTTCCAAATGCTGTTATTTTTACAATTGGTATAGGTAAATTTTGATAGCATAGTAAAGTTTAGCCATCCTATAGCTCTACGCAAGAATCCTTGTCAATTTATCTTTATTTCTAATTATATAATTATTATTGCCATATTAACAATAGTTTGTTCACATTGCCATGAAGTTTTTTCATAATTCGAATGGTGCTATTCGGTCATTTTTCATAAATTGAAGGAATCCATTTTTCATAAACTTCTTTCTCCACTTCTTTCGATTTTAGCAATTTCTATTGCTGTAGGTATTGCTCATAATTTCGCATTCTCATCAAAAAGTTTTTTAATCTGTGGTATGCTTTAATACACTTACAGGAATATTAAATTAATTAGAAATTTTGAATGCTTATAAAGAACAATGGGACTTTCCGGAATACACATCTTGGGCATTGGGATATATACCAAACTCTCCAAAACTTTAAGCAAACACTTAAAAGCAAAGAATTCTTAGCATATGCCCTCGAGTAAGATCAAAAGTAGGGGTCAATATGCAGTAATTTCTGCATTAATTTACAATAATCTTACTTCATGGTAATGTGAACAAACTATTTTTGATATGACAATAATTAATAAGAAGTAAAAATAAATTGACTGGGATCCTTGCATAGAGCTATAGGACGAATAAACTTTTCTATGCTATCGAAATTTACTTTTATCAATTGTAAAAATAACAGCATTTGGAAAAAAAGTTACGTAATTGCATAGTTTTGTGGAAATTTTTAAAAACCTTGGGGTATTTGAGGAACATTTGTAGAATTGTTAGAAAACCACCTTAAATTTCCATAAAAATAGTTTTTGTTGTAGGATAAAATTGAAATTCAAACATGGTTTTTGGTTAAAATGTTTGTATAAAAATATAAAATGAAGGAAATATAAATTTTTAAAAATTATCTCAAAAAATAATATATTTAAAAAAAATTTACTAATTAATCCTTTTTAAATTTTTAGTTAAAAATTTTGATATAAAATGGAAAAAATCACATGTCTACTCAAATCTCATAAAATTGTGAAAGAAATGAATCAAATTTGGTGTTTCTAAGTCAAAAAGTTCCAGAGTTACAACATTGAGTATTGTGCAAAAAACAACTTTACACAAACCTCTTTTACCATAAGAAAAATTATAACTCATAACAGAACTATCACAGATTAATGAAACTTGAATCAATATATGCAGTATGAAAGTATTTCTTCAGAAAAAATTGAGAACGAAGTGTGAGGATTTTATCTTTGGATTTATTGCATTTTTCTTACAAAGTGAGCAAAATTTCGAAACTTTGAGCACGTTGTGGACCCAATTAAAATCTAAGGAATACAAAAATATTTGGGAAGACAACTGTTTAGGAGTAAAGGAACATTTTTAGATTGGGTAAAAAGTGATTTGTTTCTAGAGGGGCGTTTGATGCACCCTAGTACCTATATTAGGGTGTATCGAAAAAAACTTTTTTTTTATTTTGATGATGCCTTAGTGCGGAAAAGTTGTCTAAAGTGGCAGAGAGTACCTGTGAATTTTTTCAGAATTTTCGGATAATATCTTGAGGTGCCGCCAAGGCCCTGAAGGTCCCCATGTTAAACCAATGGAGCGCGCAACACAAGAAAGCCGAAAATTGGTTTTTCGCCCCTCATTTCTACCCTAATCACACGACGAAGGTCTTCACTCGAGTTATGGACCCTATATGATCTAGGCTATCCGACAGAACTTGAATAATAGCATAAATATCTATATTATGTTGATTGTGGGCTCTGATTTGAACGAGGAAATACGCGATTTTCGACAAAATTGGAGCATACAAAAAAACGTAATATAGAGATTTAGACTATTATTCAAGTTCTGTCGGATAGCCTAGATCATATAGGGTCCATAACTCGAGTGAAGACATTCGTCGTGTGATTAGGGTAGAAATGAGGGGCGAAAAACCAATTTTCGGCCTTCTTGGCTTGTGCGCTCCATTGGATTAACATGGGGACCTTCAGGGCCTTGGCGGCACCTCAAGATATTATCCGAAAATTCTGAAAAAATTCACAGATACTCTCTGCCACCTTAGACAACTTTTCCGCACTAAGGCATCATCAAAATAAAAAAAAAGTTTTTTTCGATACACCCTAACCTATATGTCTTTAGGCCTACAGATTCCGAAAACTGCTATAACAAAACGCAACAATCATCTGTACATCTCCCACACACTAGCACCATTCAATGATTGATTCCAATCACATCTCCACAAATCAATTACCCAACCAAGCAACCAACCATAATTTACAAAACCCATCCCCCATCAGCCACCTCTTCAAAAACATTCCCATCGCCAAGGTCTCAATTAAAACTTCCTCGCATCGCTTCTCCCTCTCCATATGATAAGTGACCACCCCGTCCAAAATGAATACGTCGACTTATTACCAATGGCAATAACTCGAGCATTTACTACAGGGCTTCTTTGCACTCAGATGGTCAATAGACCGAATTGAATACTAGTGATGGGGTAAAATAAATATTAATAGGCTTGTTTGAAAAGGAAATGCGGAACCGTACAGGGTATCCTTCAGCGTAATAACTGATGCATATCGCTAGCCTTAACAAAATGACTTAGTTCGTTTTCACTTTTGTGCAAAGCTATCGATCGATTAAGGTTCCTCAGAAGATACTTCTACTCTAAGTTTGTCTTTAATTACCTGCATTGGAAGTTAAATTTAATTATTTCTAAACCATGTTTTGATTATTTAGAAGATCCTTTCTAATATGATGCTTCGGAATTTCAGTAATTTAGTTGATTTTCCCCAAGGGCTTTCGGGGGTTGAAGGCGTGGGGAAGAGGATAGCTTCTCCCGCTAGGGGGATGCTGGTCATCACTTGTCAGGACTGATCGATGGTGTAAATCGTCCAAATCAGTTTAATGCTCTGGAGGGAAAGTTATTTCCACTTATAGAATTGAGAAAGCTCTATTGTAAACAGTTTCTCATCAGGGTATTTTAAGGGGTTAAATATAGCTTATCCAATGCTTCAGTCCTAACAGTAGTGGTCGGTAATGATTTAAAATAACAATGATACACTTTTAAATATTTATATCCTTGTCGTATTTACATCCTTGTTGCTGAAAGCGCCTCAATTGCATAAGTCCGAATTTTAGGTATCAAGGATGTTTTTATTTTATTTATTATTTAAAAAGAGTTATCTAAGTTAAAAGTTTAATATTTGATCTTGATATAAAATCAACCAAAAAAATGATTTAATTTTATTCATCGCTAAAGAAAATCTTCAATTAGGGCTCCTCAAATATTAAGTTCAACTTAATTTTGGTACTAGTTTTTTCAGTAGTAATATTTCTCTTTAATCGTTCGTTTTTGTAACTCAAATAAATTATTCTCCTTATACCATAAATTCATTTATCATGTGACCTGACAATTTACCTCTAGTATCTTCATTTAATAGAGCATTTTTAATCACATGACTCGAACCTAACAACAACCTTAGCAACAGATTGTTTGACTTACAGCAGTTAACAGTTAAAAGAAAATAACTGGTCATGGAATGCTTCTATTGGAGCATTTGCAATCACATGACAGCAACAGATACCGCCGCATCTAGCAACGGCCTTAGCAACAGACTATTTGACTTACAGCTAGGAAGAAAATAACTGATCATGACGTCACCTGAAAACACTCTATAAAAACAAATAAATAAATTTTATGAATTAGAAATCAACAATAAATAATTGGTAATAACAAGTAGTGTTTCAGGATCACACAACTTTTTAGCTTTTACTGGTAATTAGAAAATTGCTGACTATGGATATTTTTTATTAGAAAGCACTATCATTAGTTTTCATCTGCAACCAAAATAGAGATTATCATCATTCATTCTCAAAATTAATCAAAATTTGTAAAAATATTCTCTTTAAATATAATTTTTCTGCCAACTATATCCAATTTTTTCCTCCCTTTTAAATAAATATTTCTTAAGCAAACAATACAGTTTGTTTACAGGAAGATATACGATGCGCATCTACTAAACTGTACGAAAAACCAAAAGATATTCAAGAGTTTTTGGATATTAAATGTATTTTTACCGCATGCTAAAGACCTGCGTGTTTGATCGTGCGTGCATCTAACAGGCTGTTTGTTTCAACACAGTCATGGTCGTATCTTAAAAAAAGTGAAGTGCCTATGAATACATGCAAAACTCAACCATGTTTATCCATGCATGTAAATATTTTTGATAAAAGCTACGAACGGCTTTTTCGTAAAAACTTTGTTTTCGCATACTTTCTAGATTTAAAAGAAGGCGTTAATATATCAGAAGTTCTAGACGTTTGTTTGGTGAAATCAAAGTATTATAAAAAAAATTCTGAAATATTTCTTTCATAAAATTGAATGGTAGGTTTTGAAAAACGAAGGTTTTGCATATCAAGAAATATCTGGTGTTCAGAACATTTTTAATTAAATTGTATTTTAACAAGACTATGTAGAAAAACGTTTATTACCTGAAAGAGTAAATTCAATGAATAAATAAATTTTAGTACAACGATTTTAAGTTAAACAATTAAAGAATAATCGCATTGTTTATAAGTATTTAGTCTTTACTGAGTAATTTCAAGTATTTTCTTCATGTTTTTTACAATTTTAGGGAACGTATCCATACTACGTGACCACTTTTTTACCAGTTTTGACCCCCTCCTCCCCCTTGGTGACCATTCGTAGTATATGACAAGACCCCCCCTCCCCCTCTAGTTTTCACGTAGTAATTCATAAATACGGTTTTCAATCATTTTTTGCAAACAGAAAGTTTAAAAAAATTAATTTGGCTTAATTTGTCTAATTTTAATAATTAATTTGGCTTAATTTGTCTAATTTTAATAATTAATTTGGCTTAATTTGGCAAATTTCAATAATTAATTTGACTTAATTTTGTCATAATGACTAGAGAAAATTGACTACGTGACGAAACCCTAAGCCCCCCCTCCCCCCTGTGACCGAGCGTTTGAAGACCCCCTCCCTCCCCTGAACGGATCACGTAGTATGGGTACGTTCCCTTATCTGCAGTACTTGTTTTGATCATTTATATTTCTCTCTATTATTTTCTTCAAAAATTTTCCTTCCTACTATATTTTTCTTACACAGCACAAGAAACAACATAAATGGATCCCTAACAAATACATCCCAATTATGCATAGCCAGATTCTTTGCGCAAAGTATATAAAAATGCCCAAAGAACAAAGGTAAATGTGGGTATAGTGGACACTGTACCAATAGTGGCCACATAGCTGATTAATTTTAAGTAAAACGAGTTAGAGGCATCAAACAGCGTCAAAATTCATAGGCATAGTAGATTGTACAATCAGGTAAGCTGGTAAATTACCACCGATACCACAGATCAGCATGGGAAGGATATTTAAATATTTGAAAATAACAACATCGGTCGAGTGACTGAAATTTGATTTCGCTTATTGAATCGGGTAAGGAAACGGGTATTTCGGAACTGATTTTTTCGTATTTATTACCACTTGATTGACTTTTAAATTTATATCAAGATAAAGAAGAGTGTATAAAATAATACTGATTAAACTTTATTTGAAAATATTGACTTAACGAGGATTTATGGGGGTGGCCACTTTACCAACACATAATCTTAGATTTTCCAATAGTGGCCACTGCAATGGCTTCTAAAAGAAACATAAATAATATTTAATTTGAATCAGTTTTTCTTCATAAACTGTTGACTGTGCTTTAAAATGAGTGTTGTATTAATTTGGTTTCATTCTGGCTTTGGGAACCAAGGTTTCTAAAACATTGAATTAAATGCTTAGCTCCTCTCAAATCCACTACAGCGTAGGCTTTGGGCCGGAAACTATCAAGTATTTTTTTAAATAAAGCTAATTTGATTTGATCTAAAATACATTTCTTTGGGAAGGAAGATTTAATTAGAACTAAACGACTATACCAAAAAAAACCCTCAATTTTATGCATAAACCCCTAATTTGGCAGAAAAAGAGATGTGTCCACTATAGATGCAAGAGGTGTCCACCATAGATACAACAGCTACATCAAGGTGGCCACTTTAGATGCAATTTGGAGTACTTTTAAAAAATTAATTAAAAATACTTTACCCAATCTAATTAAAAAATTTTATGGTAAAATCGAAAGAAGAAGATCCAATTAACCTAAAAATAGGATGATAACCGTTTCCAAGCAAATATGTTGGTATTTATTAAGAATTTAAGCAAAAATTTTCCTTAAAGTGTCCACTATACCCACTTTTACCTTATACCTCTCCTCTAAGACCCATTGTTTTTGAGTAAATCATGACATAAAGAGATTCGACGTCACATTCGGTTCGCTCTAAAATGGAAATGGGAAACTTAAAATAGATACTTGAATATTCTTCTGAACATGCATGCGCGTACCGTATAATAAAATAATCATTTTTTGTCGGATATGGCATTACATTTATCAAAAAATAAATTTTATTGCGAATATATAAGTTCTTGGGGCAAATTTTATCGCTACCACGCAAGAAATCTTTCTGCCCAGAGTTTGGACGGGGTTGTTGAAACATACTGAATATGCCGCTACATAAAACCTTCATTTAATCAGAGCTATAAGCTTGTGGACTTACACCACTGTCGTTTAAAGCAGCCCAAACGATTCCCTTCAGCTCCCCAAAGTCAAAACGACCTTACAAAAACTTCCCTAACAACCCCAAAAGTCCTGATATCCCCCATCGGACTTCCTAGTCATCGAGTCAGACGAACTCCCCTCAGAAACCGAAAATAATCTTCCGAACCTCCCAAGAACATCCAAGGTATTTGCAGAGGAACGGCCGCCATTTGAACGATGTAATATCCTCCGAGCATATTCCAGCATACATTATGTATTTAATCGCAGCGTGCCGCCCCGGGTGACTATTAACCCCCATCCCTCGGTGGAAGGGAGTGCTCTGGGGTTTATCGGGGGGAGTGGGGATGAAATTGTACCTCATCAGCTAGGGAAGGACCAGACCTTCAGAAATGTCCTTCATCAAAACTGCGATTACTGTGTTAACCCTCTGTCATTCCAGTTAATTGCCTTTTGCAGTTATTCACAGATTTTAGCATATCAGGGACATTGCTGGCTAATGATTAAATTGCTGGTAAAGTTTAGGGGGTCTTATGCACGTGATTGCTCTGCTCTTACTGAGGTCAGTTGGGAGATTATTATAGAAATCTTAGTTGTTCTAGATTCTGCTTGGCAGACTAGGATGTATTTAGTACTTAAAAAATGTCGTATGTTTGTAATTTGGATTCTTTCAGTGTGAGTTTGATTTTCTCATACGTTAATTTTGTCTGGTGTTATGATCATTTTCAAATCCAGTATCGATTTTTTTTTAAAATACAATAATCTTGTTTTAAAATGTGTGAATTTATTGATTGAGCTGATTAGGAAGGATTCATTTAACTTATTTATTTTTCAAACTGCCTCCCCACACAGGCATTAAATGGACTTAATAACTCCTTTCTCGCAATATAATTTAAGTTTTTTTTTACTGCTTAAAAATTCTTTAAAGCATTGAAAGTATTGTTTTCAATCTCATACTTACAAGCGGCGTGGCTATGAGTTTTGGTACGTAAAATTACATAGAAATTGATATTTGTCACAAAATATTTTTTCATTTCCTAGAAGATTAAAATTAGGTAAAAACCAGCGACCTCTAGCGTGCGGTGAAAGAAACAGAGGGGGAAAAAGCTAAGGATAAATATCCTTCAAAAAACGCTAGCGAAAAAATCCGCTCGTGGTGTTACAAAAACCGCATCCCGTGCAAATTGGGCTTTATAGACAAAACTGAGTCAAAACGTCGTTGTCCTCACACACTGCCGTCTTACAACTTCTCTTCTCATTGATTCGCTTGTCTTTTAACAACTTCAAACATAGAATTTAATATACTCTAAATTTAGTTTTGGTTCTTGGCCGAATAAAATGGCGTCCCTCTTGTCTTTCGTCTTGAGTAAATTCGGATTGCCGTACCTCAACCAAACGCATATTGTGGAAACGGTTCTTCAAAGAGTTGGAGATCCGATCTCACTCAGCAAGCTATTATAAATAAAAATAAAACATCTGATATTTATAATATCTATTCGATAATGCATTTAATGAACATGAAATTAAATTCCTTACTACATTGTAAATATTCCCTTATAAAACTTTGGTATAATGTTTCATGCTTTATTATCTAATAAATTACTTAATCTGCATACTATTCAAGGATTTACTAATTATAATCACTTTAAAAGGTAATTAGAGTACACGCGTGCGGCTACGATGTCATTCGATCTTTCACAAAATTAATTCTTCGATACATTTTGTTAAACATAATTATGTAATCATTAAATGATCCTTACTCAGCCTTTCTTGAGAATTTTCATTAATACATCGTGTCTAATGATAATACCCAAGATGTTCTAATGTTCTTGCTCACAAACAATTATCTAATGAAAATACCTACCATGACGATATTAAACTACTACAAATGTTGTAATAAAGCTTCTAATTATTTAGAATATAGAATTTCCTTTAAAAATTGATTTAACTTAACCCTGGAATTTAGAAGATAACCAATAAACCTATGTTTATAAATGAAACATTGCTTTCTTAGGGTCAAAACACACTAAGCGACACAAATCGCGCGACACATAAAAAGTAGTTAAGATTCTTATCAAACTGTGGGAAGAAAGAAAGGGGCTGGAGAGGCGATGTGGTAAATTATTCCCGTAGCTGAGCGGTTGAAGTACTCCTATATACTAGACAGCAACGTTAGTTGACCCTACGACGTCACTAACAAACAAAGTTGTTCCCATCGCGGTGTCTGAATTTCGAGCGAAACGAAGAACGTCAATCTTAAAATATGATTATTTCGTTAAACCCATGTATAAATAGTGTCTTTTTATCACAATTTGCTCGAAAATCCTCCTATCAACCCAACAGGCTTTGTGTTTGCCCACTTTATCCTTCCACGTAGTGACGTACTGGGTTCAGGAAACGTTGCTGTGAAGTTATACTATATTAAGTATTGTGTGTGCGGAGCGGTCGTACTACTTCTCACTTACAAGCGGCTGCTTGTCAATTGACAAGCAGCCGCTTGTAAGTGAGAAGTAGTACGATCGCTCCGCAACTAGGACTGGGCCTTAAATCGATTTATAACGAAATATCGATTTAACCCTTAAATCGCCTTCCCTATGAGCTTATATCGTTAACTCAACATCGGATCCGATTTAAGCAATCATCGACATCGATATATAGCATTACCAACTCACTCATCGGATCCGATTTAAGCATTCATCGAAATCGATTTACAACCTTGTCAACCACATCAGAATTAAGATTCTGAATGAGTTTAATCGAGCATCGATGTGTACGGAATTCCGATGCATCGGTGTTATCAGAACGGCATATTTGAATGAGTTAAATGGAACATCGATTTAAGGAATTTCGATGCATCGGCAATTAATATCACCGGCGATGTCATCGTGATTCAACTTGAAACAGATCGATCTTGCAACGATTCTACTTGAAGGATTCAGATTGATTATTGAATAGATTAATTGAAAGACTCCTAGAGTTCAACTTTATCACTAAACTTTATAAATATTGACCACTGGTCAATATTGCTCTATGTGGCTAAAAATCATAAAAAAATAAATGTTGGAGTCGGTTATTGATATTATGTACTCCCTATTGGTAAAGCATGTCTTTTTGGTTCCGATTGACCATTGGTCAGTCGGGTCACCTTTTTGCTACTTCTATGCTATGGCACTAAAGTAGGTCATGTGGGGGCTCAAACTTAACGCCATAAGACTAATGACATGTTCGTCTTGACCAACGGTCAATCCTTTATTTTTTTGCTATTAATAGCTTTTCTGACCTTCTCTTTCTTCCTCGTGGTTGTTTTGGGGGGTCCCTGACCTATGGTAAATCCCATTTGACCACTGGTCAATTTTTGAATTTTTCGACTATAGCTCTATTTTATCTTGGAGATCCTCCCTAACTGCGTAATATCAATAGTCAATAGCGATATGAACATTTTCCCCTCAAACACCAATCAAAAATTGGGTTTCATATTATCCGGGTTAAATCGATATATCACTAAATTGGTCATAAATCGATTTAAGAAATTCTTATATCGCCCATGCCTAAACACAACACTTAAATCTGAAATAAACTTTTATCTTAGAGTTCTGAAAACTGGTTTATTTGATAGAAGAAACTTAATTTTAATAGCTTTGATAAAAAAAATTAATTTAAAATATACTTAAAGCTTGCAGTAATAGTTTGCTAATTTATGATTTAATATTTTAAATATTTTTTTTTCAGCTGAGTTAAAATGTTAACGGGAAAACCAAACTAGCAGAGTGTTAGCTTAACTTGCCAATTGCTTCAATTTAACAATTCCAATTTAAATTTCTCAAAGTAACAGCCGCCTCTACTCCAAGAATCCCTCTCTAATACAACCTCACGCCCGAAGGAACTTTCTGAAATCCCTACACAATTCAATCCGCCCTCGAGAATGCCCATGTCCATTCATATTTATTCATCTTGTTCATCCGGAGTTTATTCTTGGTTAGTTCACAAAGGTCTCTCGCTGAGCTTAACGGCTATCGCGTGTGACTTTTCTATTTAAAAGCCCGCTAAACCCATTGTATTTCCTCTGAATTCTCATTACATACTTGGCTGGATAGAACTATCGATGTGGGAGTTGGGAGGGAGCGATTTGCTTTTCTTAGCAGTGGTCTGGGCCATTTTAAAAGGGTTCAATGTGTTATGTTGCACCCTGGCTCAGGTTGTGGTGTTATTGTATAGATATGGGATAGTTTTGGTTACATTGATTTCAACTGAAGTAATTGCGTTTTGAGGTTGATTGCTCAATTGAAAATTTGCTTGTGTTGAATGCATTTAATCCTCTATAACTTTACTTACTTATTATGTTTATAATACTTGATTATGCCACTGATTATTTGTTTTATTCTGAAATATTTGTTAAATAATATGAATAGAACTAATGTCTAGATCTAGCAATGCATTAAAATGTATTTAAATAGTTGAACAGTAGATTTCGGGATGAGAGAGAGAGAGGGTGAAAAACTTCAGATGTGAGATATATAAGTTTAAAGGTTTAAAAGTTCAAAATTTAACATTTTCTGTATTTTTAGGGAGGCTATTCGTTGAATGATTTATATAACTGTGATACTTGTGTTTTAATTATCATGCTTTAAACACTTTGATAAGGACTTAAAAAGAACTTACTTTCCTTCCTAATAAGTTAAAACAACTTTTAGAAAACTATGTAATACTGAATACACATAATGTTTATCATTTAAAAAATATTTATATTAAATTAGTGGGATTATAAAATATACATTTATATCATCCCCTTAGAAAACACATAAGAGGTCTTATTGTTGGTTTATAAAAACCAAATCAATTGCTACAAGTATTGATGAGATGATAATAAAACTTTAATTAAAGTCTTTAAATGACAAATCAAAGTTATCATAAGAGTAAAAGGCATTCAAATACAAAATATTCCCAAAAAAATTGTAGTTTATGCGTTTTGTTTTGTAATACCTCCCTTCCCTTTTAAAATAAAGTTTAAAGCACAAAAAATAAAAATAAAAAGCCCTCCCCCCCCAAAAAAAAACCAAGCAACTAAACCAAGCTCAAAACCCTCTCCACCAAAGAACCGCGCGTTATTATTACGAAAATTCGACAGCTTTTTAGCAGCAAACACATCGGATAAAACAGTGTCAAACAAATCATGGCGAGAATTTTTGAACACCGACTCCCCACGGATCTGCCGCGCACTTTGCTTCTTCGCCATCATATCTCCCCTCTCGCAAAATATCCAGTTCCGCGAGAAAATTGTTTTTCTCGCTGAGCCTACATCAATCACGCGTTGTCTTGAGGGAGTTCTCGAAAAGAGTTGGATGTACTAGACACTCTGGAAGGCATTTCACATTCTAAACAGTAGAGTGTGATGAGCACTTCGGGGTCATTTTCAAGAGTTTATTTTTCTCCAGTGTGTGTGTGTCTTTTGAAGAGGCAGATGGAGGAAGAGTTGTGGGAGGGGCGAGGTATATTAATGTATGGTTCTTGAGGTCGTGAAGGAACACCTGAAATAAGGTATATCGACCGATAAATATTTATAATACTATGTTTTATAATGTCTAAGGTTGTACCCTCTCAACAGAAAAAAATAATGTCTAATGTACCTGTTGGAAAATAAATAGCCACACAAATTTTAATTCAATATAAATATTATCCAAACTCTGTTTATATGTATATTATGCAACCCGTCTTATGACCTTATACACTGCCACTTAACCAGGGGTTAACGATCGGTTGAAGAAGGATAACACCAATCAGGGTAAGCGAAAAGCTCATTTTCTTTCTTAAGCTGCTGGTTAACCACTGGTCATGTGGAAGTGAATAAGGCCGTAAGTCGTTATAATACTCACATTTGTGCTGATCGAAAATATTATTTAGTTGTCGATTTAAGCGACATTTACAACTTTTATTAAGCTGCGTAAGTTTTTAGAAGTAAATAAATGAAACAGAAATCAAATCGGCAAAATATTTGGAAAGTTTTTTATTCTTTATTATAATGTATAGCTATATTAAACATTTGGGAGTTATACAATGAAATTCTATGAATTATTCTATTTTCCATTTTTAAACATAATAATTTTAATGGAGCATTCTTTGCTCAATGTGAAGTCTCTGGTGAAAAGACGATTTTGTTTTAAACATTGTAACTGTATATTATTAAGAAAAAGAACCAATTTCGCGTTAAAAACTGATATAAAACAAGCGAGATACGGATTTCACTAACATATCTGAACAGATAATTTTTTGTATTATTTCAATTTTAAAAAGGAGAATCCACATTTCACATGTTTTTAATACTAAATAAATTAATCTGGGGTGACAGGTAGCTGATAATGCAGAAAAAAAAGATATGCAGCTACATAAATCGTTTAAAATACACTAATAAATTCTACCCTTGCAAGGCCGGGTATATCAGCTAGTAGTAGCAGTGTGATATTATAAACATTTTAAGTAAAATAACTTCACTATGGTTCATTTCTGCAATTTAATTCTTGTTTGAAGGATCAGGTGATGAGGAAGTTGCATGTTTTTTAAAAATTTTTTGTTTGATTCTTCATGCAAAAATAAGTAACTACCCAATATTTGAGGGCCGATCGATACCAGGATAAAACAAGTGTATGTTTATTTTAAAGTATATTTTTTCTAAGAGTGAATAAAATGTAACACATAGTCATAATTCAAACTAACCCTGTTGAATTTATTTTTTGAAACTTTTAATAACAACTTAACTTATATACTTGTGTTTGTTTTTAAAAGTTTGTCTATTCTTCGTTTAAAATTATGCCATTTGTTAGATTTCCATTCACTATTTTCACTGAAAGATCCATGTTAAGGCCCATTCACACCGTTTCACTTTGATCTCCTTTTGATCCACATGCACGTTTGGTATAAAAATGATTGCCGGTTTTTACAACAATTTTACATTTAACATTAATCTAATAATTGTATGAAACAGGGAAACCCATTTCCTTTTCTATGACCTATGCCCTTAAAGACTCAAAAATAGGTAATAACTACTAATTAAATTTCAATTTGCTTTATTCAACAGTAATCCAAAACGTCAACAACAAACAAAAACAGAACAACATAGTAAAGAAACCGTTAAAATAAAAAAATACAAATTGAGGCATGAAATTTAAACAAGAATTAAAGTTGTTTTTCCAAGTAATAAAATGAAAATAAAATTCAAATTCAAATTTGAAGTAAATTACTTCGATACGGCCTCAATCAACAGACGATATCTAAAACTTTTCTACTCGAATCCGCACTCAAATATTTAACGGAGTATTTTTGTTTTTTCCTGAAACTAGAATACCGTAAAAGCGAATTACACATCACTAGGGGGTTCAAACGACATTTTAAAAGACATTTATCAAGAACAAACAACTAAATATTCATTCTTTGTTGTTCAGCAGCTCTGATTGTGTTAGTCATCAAAACAACAGTCGTTTGATCTCGGAAACTATTCCAAGAAAAGTCCCTTTGATCAACCTTTTTTTGTGTTGGGGTAAAAGGAAAAATTCCAATGAGGCCAACTAGGGAATATTGTATGGATGGAAGAACAATTTGTGCCGAATTCCTGTGATCTGTTGAACCTTTCGTGGTGAATGTTATTCCCGGGAACATATTCCTGAGTTCACATCGTTAATACTAAATGAGGAAGACGGCTTAGGCTGCCTTTGCTATGATCCTCGTTTGACTATTTCTTGCATTCATCCATACAGAATACAACTATGCACTGTTTGGTATTTCTTCCTGCATCTACGGACTAAGATTTGTCCCAATAAAAGAATTGATCAGATAGGCAACGCCAGTCAACTTAATTAGAATACCAATAAAGCAAATAACTTTTTATTATCGTGATTAAGTATTTTCTAACCCCATTTTATTACATTTCTTAATTCTGCTAATTCTATTAAACCGTCTAATAGTATAATATTTGCTCTTAAAAAGTAAAGAAATCCCATTTTTTATGTTGACTAAGAATTTAAATTAGTAATGCGATCTTTATGTTGTCGTTAACATGTGCGATTTAATTTATTTTTCAATTCAAAAAGAGAAATAAATGTTTGGATAATTCATTAATGCAAATTAACCGTTTTTAGACAACTGTTCGATTGGGTAATAGTAATCTAATTTTTTATTATATTTAAATCTATTGATTTTTTTCCTTAGAAATATAGATAGTATATTTCTATTTAATATATTTAAACCCATTAAAATTCAACTACATCCTATTAATGTTACACATGTTTATAAATTTTGTTATAAACTTATTACTATTATTATTTGATCAGGTAGGTGTATCAAAATACTTATTTAAAAAAACTTCTTCTTCTTCAGCAGCACTACAGCCTGGTGCAGGCTAAGGCTTTCTCCGTCTGCTTCCTCCAGGCGGCACGACTTTTTGCCAGGTTTCTCCACCTGTTAACTCCCAAGATCTTCAAATCTCTTTCCACACAGTCCATCCACCTTGTTGCTGGTCTACCTCTTTTCCTTGTACCCTCAATCTTTGAAAACGTTAGTTTTTTAACAGGGTCCAAATCTGCACGTCGAAAAACGTGCCCCAGCCATCTAATTCTGTTGGATTTAATAACTCTCAAGATGTTAGGTTGTCAGTATTTAGTATATATCTCATGGTTATATAAACTTCTCCATGTATCATTTTCCTTCACTGCTCCAAAAATTGACCGAAGAATCTTTCTTTCAAAAATGAGTAGCCTGTTTTCCTCCGTTTTGTTAATTGCCCATGTCTTACTACCATATAAAATGATCGGCCTTATAAAGGTTTTGTATAGATTTATTTTTGTATTAATGGAGAGGAGTTTAGATTTTAATTGGCTCTTTAAACCAAAATAACATCTATTTGCCATCAAAATTCGATTTCTAATTTCAACCTTTATCTCATTTCTACTGGTAATAAGTGTGCCCAAGTATTTAAACTGGGTGACTCCTTCAAAAGTGTAGTTTCCAATATTAAGAGACTGTACATTATTTATTCTAGTGCTTCCCACCAAAAACTTTGTTTTTTCCTCGTTTACTGCCAAGCCCATATCCTTGGCAGCACTCTCAAGGGCAATAAATTCCTCAACCACATCCTGTTTTCTTCGCCCTACAATATCGATATCATCTGCGTATGCCAAAACTTGTATACATCTCTGCAGGATTGTGTTTCTAGTGTTGATACCTGAATCTCGTATAACTTTTTCAAGGGCTATATTAAATAAAATGCAAGACAGAGAGTCTCCCTGTCTAAGACCTCTCTCTGTATAGAAAACCTCAGATACCTCAGATATGAGCTTAAATCTACATTTTACACTTTGTAATGTCATTTTGACAAGATTGGCAAAAAAGATGCAAAAAACTACATTAGAATTAATTTCAAAAAACTACATTATCATTTCGAAAAGTTTGGATATTATTTTATTTTATGCATTGAATATACTGAAATTTTTTTAACCTATATAAGTTGAACCTCTACCTTTCAACACCTTTATTTTCTCATTGTCAATGACAATTTACTAACATCTATGGATAGAGAACTCGTCTCCGTTGCCAAGATTAATTTATAAACTAATGATATTTAATTTCCTGGACAAATCAGTCCAACTCAAACGAAAAAAAATACCCTTTCTGACTCTTTATTACATATCCACCACCGGATCATTGGGTTTTCTTTTCGATAAGAAAAGCAACAGCCCATGATAATACTTTTTTCGACTGTCGAAAGGAAGCAAGTCATCGCGAATATATTTCATTGCGGGACTATCTCTTTCCCTGCAGTTGGCCCGGGGCAGTTCATACCTTCCGTTAGGCCTAACGCCTCGTAATCTAAACCGAATCATAAAGAAACCCGAATAAAATTCTCCGGAGCCCCAAAACAAACAGAAAGTTGAAAGGGGGGAGAACATGTATAACTAAAATTCGAAGCCCGCGCATTAAATAAGGGCCCGCAGAATGGTTTTCTTTGGAGAGATGTAGGTTTTTTCTTGGGAAATGGGTTTTTCTAAAAATATTACTTCCGTAGGGGTAAAGGCAATACGCAAACGAGAAAAGTTATTCTGTGACTACTTTTGAGGGATGCTTTGGGAGAGATGCGCGATGGGTTTTGAGATAAAATGACGATATTATGTGTTGTTCGTTTAATATTTTAACAGAAAAAGTTTGATGATATGATAGTTTATTTCGAAAGAGTTCTAGGGAGGTTTTGAATTGGTTGAGTATTTGAATGGTTGTAGTATTAACCGAAATTATGTCGATGCATGTGTATGGATGTTTTCTTACTGTGCATAGCGTTTATCTGAGTAGAAATGTTTTAAAAATTTTTTGGTTTTAAAAATATTTTATCACTAAATTCAAAAACATAGTTTACCCATCTTAACGTTTTCACACTTTATATGCAATCCAATTATTTTGACCAACTAAAAAAACATTGGAAAGATATAGGAATCAAAAAAGTTTTTGAGTGCAAATTATTTAGCCCAAAACCATCTGGATACTCTTCTTTCTTAAGATTTTAAAGACACATAAAGGACCCACGTCTATTTTGAATCTTTTTTTTCAATTGCAGGTATAAATATTATCAAATTTGATAGGAACTGAAATACCTTGCATCGGAAAATTTGAGCATAATTTTTCAATCTATTAAAAATGTAAAAATAGAGCTGAAATGAATACATTAGAAAAGCATTAATTTCAGCTATTCTTTTGATCTGTATCAATTGTAATTTATATTATTAATCGAAAATATAGCTATCAAAGTAATTCGTTCTTCGTATCCTTTTAACTTGCCGAAAAGTTCGGATAAAATTCCTGAGGCGTACCCACTCTATTCTTCTCTAACTAGTTTTATGCTAATGATTCTGTAAGTCATTAATTTAAGGGCTTTCAAATTCCGGTGATTGAATATGCATCATTTATCCATTCCTTATCCGCTCCAACATTTTAATAGTCTACTTCAGATACAAACTATTTGAAATCTTAAATGCTTCAATTCAGTCCGACATTAAGTAACATACAGATTGAGTTCAATTACTTTTGCATTAAATTCTGATTAAGTCTCTTAAGCTTCACTGAAATGTTTACCATTGGGGTCACGGAGAGATATCAATTAAAAATATTTCTTTAAATGATTTAAAATTATTTTATAAATTTAGCCAATAACCATCGTTGATTATTTAATTTACTTGTCTACTGAATTTTCTTATCTTTTATTGTATATGTGTTACATCACCACACCTACTAAATAAGTTGGGTACTTTTCCATTATACCGGCGCAGGCGATTAAGTTGCCGTTAATGATGCAACCAACTCCAAACGGAATCTTAAATATGTTACGGAATAACGCCGCTGGTAACCTTTTGCCCCTTTTCCATCTTTTCTTAGGGTCGGGGACTGTGTGCTGTCACCAAAAAGTCTGCTTGGTGAGATTTGCGCCGGTATAATGGAAAAGTACCATAAGTTGGTTGTAATGAGTAGTAATATTTGACGATGAATAAGCATAATGTTAATAAACATAAATGTTAAGGGCAATGGGATAAATCGGGCATTATTAATAATGCCCGAAGTAGAGGAGGACAATGTGATAAATTCATTGGCACTTATCAATGAAATTTATCACTTTGCCCGCCTCAACTCTGGACATTATTAATAATGCCCCAATTAATCACTTAACCCGTAACATATACATTTGAGAGTGTTTGATTTATAGTGACAAATAGAATTTATCTAAAGCTAAAGTATTCATAAGGGTATAATTCCGTTATTTTTCCCATTATAGTTTTCAAGCTAATTTGATTGACAAATACTCATATTTCGCCAGATTGATATTCGAAGTTGATAATTTAGCCAATTGAAATATGCATCATTAGTCTGTATATTTCAATATATGTTGGTTTAAACCTTTTGGCGATATTCTTAATCTTTGGTGCTTAAAGCTGTTAAGTGATTTCTATGGGGTAGTACCCTCATAAAATACCTATTTTAAATTTTATTTTATTAATTGAATTGTATTACACCTCTCTCTCAATGCAACGATAGAAGGTGAATGGAATATTTTCCTGAAAACGAACAGAATATAAATGGTACTTTTTAATAGTTTTATGGCATTTCAAACTACACGTCATAATCTTATATTCATTAAAAGTAGAAGTAGTTGAAACCTTTTTTAATTTACTGATACTTCCCGAGATGAAAGAAAAAATATCACAATTACATAAATCAGTTCCGTTCCTTGAACAATGGGAAAAGTAACTGAGCACAAAATTAAAAATCTCATAAACACAAAATCTTAATCTGCGCGCGGAGAAAAAAATTAGCATTTCTAGAGTCATCTCGAAAATTCTAGAGAAGAATTATCATTTATTTCGCTTTATTCGAAACTAAAAAAATGAAGTTTATTATTTCAAGAAAAGTCAGGGGTACTTATCTGCAGGGACTAGGCTCCAAATATTTTTTGTGTGGCCACTTTCACTTTTAAAAAGAACAAAGAACATTTTTACCTCGAGCACTCGCGTCTTTTTTTTATTTTGCGCTTTCAATTTTGATGTCTTCTTATTTTGGAATTTAAAAAAAAATTGCTCTCGCTTTTACGCTTTTATAAGCATTTTAAGCAATGACGTTTTAAGTAATGCAGCCTGTCTATGCATTTGTAATGCCTGATTACTTCTACTTCTTTTAGCAGAGATTAGAAGCTTTGTCGAGAATGTCTCACTCTTTTTTAATCATTAGTTATAGTCTGGTTTCAATCACATTATTTTGAGAATGATTTTCTAAGTAAAATGACGATTTAATTCAAATTCAAATTTATTAAACAAGAACAATAGAACATACAAACCAAATAGAATATACAAATGCAAATACATATAACACACAATGATAAAAATATGAAATTCTTCTGCGAAATAATTTAATGAACTGAAAAATGGTTAAATCTGTTTTTGTATAACATATTTGAAATAGAATGTTTAAAACGCAATCAATTCTTTTCATTGAACAAAATAGGAAGGAATTACTTGCTCTTAAAAAAAGGATAGAAAATCTTTGTTTATTACTGATTTTCATTACTTACTCTGCATTTCTTTTCAAATCAATATATTAGCCCAATCATATTCGAATTAAGGCATTCAATTTTTAATTAAATAATATTTAATTTTGTTAAGTGTAAAGTTTTGTTACGCATAGCTGAGGAAGATGCATCAGGCAAATTGTAATTCATTACAATATGCTATTTTCTTTTTTTAATTTACCAGCATAACATTTATTTTGTAATTTATCACGTTATTTCTCACAAAAATTAATTTATTATCATAATGATGTTAAAGGCAAAATACCAAAATGAAATACACGAAAAGGTTATTTCTGATCGACATTTTTATTAAAAATCATCACGCTCTGCAGAATTCAATAAAAACAATCATGGGAAAATAATACTGACCCAAAAAATAAACGATTTCATGAAAAGAAATTTCTTGAAGAAAATACTCAAACACATCCAGTTATGCCTCTTCTGTAAAAAAACTGAAAAAGGTGAAAGAAATAGGAGCCTAAAAGAAACTAATTTTCTTCATAAGATTGTGTCTTAAGGTGTTCAAATATGCTGAGCCTCGTGCGAAAAAAAGAGTCCGGTGCGTTAAATGAAAACAGGTGTTACTAACTTCTGTTGGAACAATAACAAAATGTTGGAAGTATGCAGTTCTATTTGATGCTACTCACATTTTTTCATTTAATAGAAAGTTAATTTCTTTTATTACATGAGCAGAATGTAATTAAGCGCCACAATGCGTTATGCTTGAAATTGTTTTTAGAAAAGGAACTATTTGTTGACACCTTTAGACAAATGGGTTTCAAAACAACCTGAGAATGTAAAAAAAATTTAATTTAAAAATGGAAATGCGGTAAATATGTTATACTTCTATTGAACAGTGAACACATAGTTTAACAAAGAATTTTTATGAACTATTTTAAAAACATACCCGTTTTTATCAGCCACATATCATTTTATGTAAATATGTACATTTTCTCCCATCTTAAAGTATTCAAAAGATAAATTGCGGCACTTTTTCAAAATTCAATCCATTTTTGTAGGAAAAACATTTTACCCCAACCTTTTGAACACAGAATGTGTTTTTAAAAATTGTATTCGAAAACGAAAAAACAAACTTTAGGCACGTGTAAGAGACCTTTAAGCACTTCCAAAGCTTTTAACAACATCTATATGTTTATGAATTTGATAAAATTTTGAGAAATTTCAAACTTAAGAATATATTTAAGAACATTATCTAATATCCAGTTGTGAGTTGTTGGTATTAAGTTGCTAGTAGTACGTATGTTTATACTTAAATAACACAGTAAAAATAACCTTAACACTCTTAACCTGTGTTTCCTATCGTAAACATACTCACTTTGAATTACATAACACAAATTTGTTACATGCAGCTTCTTAAAAATTAAATTTCTGTTTAAAAGAAAAACCTTTGAAATTATATCTAATTTTTATATATGTTTAAAAGATTAATTCCATGTTACAAACTAAAGCAATAAATATGAAACATTCAACCAGATTAGCCAAAATAAAAAATAAATATGAAAAGGGAAAAAATAAAGTTCGTGGAATCTACTCACAAAAATGTAGTATTTTCTGAATAAATCTTCACATAATCCTACGGAATTAAAACGAAAAGCATCTGGTTTCGTAATGCATCAAGCTGTCTTTACTATGGATTTAAAAAAAACTGACGTGGTACAATATTTCTACCCACCATAACTCTGTCTCTTATGCATTTTAATTTCAAGCCTATGGAAAAAGCACTTTCCTAAATTATGCGCCAGGAAGAACTTCCGAAAATCATTCATTCTTTTAAAGTTCCATTAGGAAATTGCCCATTTTCTTCGTGTCTGAGAGAATGAGGTGTATTCCCTTTGGTAAAGGCTTACAGAGGTAGATAAAGATGCAAGCATGTTATCTTCAACCATTTTCAGACATACTAGGAAAATGTTTCTAAAAAAATTAAACAAGTTAAATAAAAATCAAGTTAGACGTTGTTAATCAAAATGAACTTTAAAAATTTCCTTTTTATGCTTAGTGAAATATGGGGGCACCATAGTTGGTGGTTTTCTAAGAAGTCAAAATCATAGAAGGTTTTAACTGACTGCTTCCTTGATTTAAAAATAGTTTCCTTTGCTTATTTATTCTATTTATTTTGCCTATTAGAATTTATTTAAAAAATCCCATTACTTTATAAGATAACCATTATAATGGTTATCTTATTTGTAGAAAAGGAATAGGAGGAACAGAAAAGTATACTTTTCTGTTGCATAAAAAATTCTTTTTCTACAATGATATGTCGATACGATGTGTTTATATTGCACCTAAACTACTATACTAATTATTTTTCTTACAAAGGTTTATTTTGTAAAATTTTAACCTACAATATGGGAAAAACAAAAACAAATTATAAATCTGAAATATAAAACTATCAGGTATGCATGCATTTTTTTTCGTATTATCATATTCAAATTTCAAACCGTGATTCGCAAATATTAAACCTCGGAAATAAAAACAAATTTTCAAAGTGATGACTGTTTCGACAAATGCTTACTTTTTATAATTTCATATTTATTTTTGTTAAAGAGCTCTTAACCTTGGTAAATACTGTTTGCTACTGAAATAGTAGGGAAGAAGATGTCTATCCAATCTACATTTCCCTTTTTACATAATTTCCCTCCATAAAACCTGATTGGCTAGTGGAAGCTTAGATAGGCGAGTCATACTTAAAGCCATTTTGTGCTTCAGCTTTAGTGAAAGATATTTAAAAAAAGTATGATATTGGTAACTCAGATTTTATTTGTAGTAAAACAGCTTAATTTATTTAATGTAATTTTGAATTTATGTACTTGTTTATGTTAACAAAAAGTCAACACATATTTCAGTTTCAGCATGGTGAAACTATCTATTTTAAAATTAGAATGATACCTCATGATGAAACCAAATGACCTCTATAAAATTAATGACGCCATTTCAATTTTTTATGTAAAACTATGTCAATGTAAAGAAATTAGAATGATTATTATCTTTATACGGTATGCTCTATTGATTAATGAACATTTTTAATACAGGTGATTGCAAAAGAATTACAATGATTAGTAAATTTTCGATCCTGTAATGGAATATTTAAAATTGCTTTTCCAATAATTATTTAAATGATCATGAAAAAACTATTTTAATTAAAATATTGAACCTAATTAATCTAAAGCAGTATTTCAACATACCCACTATTTGTTGAAATAGCTTGATGACTCATTAATTGAACTCAAAATTTCAAACCAACTGATTATATGCCAAAAGAACGAAATAAGGATTTCCCCTTCAGTAAATGAGCTCAATACAACTTTAAAAACTAAAACAGTCATAAATCGCACAATTCTTGTCGAGGTCTAACTAAGCAAAGGGAAAACTTTCCCCATTACTCAAAAGCAAAGCATGGCAAAACCCAAAACCTGCTGACGTTTAATTTCACAGTGATTAAAACCGCAGAAAACTACGAAAGGAATATATTTCACTCCCGAGCATATCCCACATCAAGCAGCCCGATTGCCTCGGTTTTAACTAGAATAAGCAACTGCTAAAGCAAGCGTGAACAACTTAATCAATAAATAATCCCTGAGTTTATTTATCGCTTTTACCATTGGCAACTCGATATTAGAAGCGCAACCTCCTCCCAGAAATTAATCTCATTTTATGAATCATATTAAGCACTTCCGTTCTTTTATGCCTAGTGCGTTTTTGCCTTGGGTTTGTGATTTTCAAACCCCAGATAGCGTAATTGACAAATATTTTATCTGGGGCTCTTTGCGATTGATTTCTGCTGCAGATTCATTAAGATCTGATATATTTTCCCTATATAATGTTAGATGCGATTGTGGAACTGTTCCGGAGGGACTATAAGTGGATTTTTTTTCGATAATGATTTACTTCTTTCTATTCAAAACCTTGATAGATGTGGGCTGAGAGAAATTGATATTTATACGTCTATTCCCATGATTATGAGATCCGGATCTTTTTGCTACCGTAAGATTTCTGAAATTAATGATGTTAGCTATTGAGGGGTTCTATTTAATTTTCGAGAATGTGGTTATCAGGAGTTCTTGTGTGGTTAATTTTTATGTATTATTACCTAAAGTTGATTTTCTAGAATGTTAATAATATTTAGTGTAGGTATAAAACAATCTTAAAATATTAGCTATAAAGGACATAGTATACTATAGTTTTAAAAAGGGTAGTGCAAATTATTATCTTTACAGTTATTTTAAAATGAAAGCAATATATAAGTGTAGCAAAATAATACAGGGAGTAATTCTTATAATATTAAATATACCGGGTGTTTCAAAACTTCTAGGAGGGGTAGGAATAGGAAACACCTAGCCGGCTCAGACTTACATAGGAATAAGAGGTCGGAAATTCACCCTAACGAGCTAAGGGTTATAAGAGGACCTGGGAAGTTAAAAACCAGCTTACTAACTTCTGACTTTGCCTCTAGGGGCATGAACGTTGCCTAATAACACATTTCTACGCCAAGAAACTATCTTAATTATTGCAACTTCCAAATTAAGATGCTTGTGTAGCATTCGACAGTTCCTGGGTTTTAATATATCCCAGTTATTATTTCTTTAAAAAACATATTTTTTCCGCAGCACCACCAGTGCCACTATGGCAAGGCCTATGACAGGCCCCATGTTCGTTTCGATTTCCACTATCACCTATGGTCGTAGACCCTCTGTTCTGGTACTCTGTGGAATTGGTCTTCTAGGCTTGGAAATACAACGATGGGCGAGCAGTACTATACATGCTGCAAACAAATAGCAGTGATTTTGGGTATGAACATGCCCTAAGAAAGGGGTACATACAACTTCAGTGATAAACTTGCTTTTATCCTTTTCCGTCATTTTTATTGAATCCTCTGGAGAATATTGGGCGAACAGGACAGAAAGGGTTAATTTTTCGTTTATATTTTTTTTTATTTCCAATGGCAGGTAATTGAACAGTTACGGATAACAGAGTTTATCAACCAACAGACATGCCGTAATTAGTACTTTCTTCACGTTACCCAGTGGGCACCTGTGGACCGAAGCCACGGAGGTGAAGTACTGTTGCCCACGCCAAACACACACGCATTCGCTCGCACAACCCCTTTTTACAGGGGGGCCACATTCATTCATCACACAAGGACAGAAACTAACATCCATGCCAAACGGGGATTCGAACCCCAGACGTATATGGCTTCGCAGTCAGATGCTCTAACCACTACGCCAATACGTCGGCAAATACGTCGTTTATATTTCATCTTGCAGCAACAACGAGCCGACTCCAACATATGTTTACAATGGGATTAGCTTGTGGTTTCCGGAAGAGCTATACTTAAAATTCATGATCTCGATGACTTTTTTTAGGAAAACAGCTAGCTACTAACATTTCCCTTTTTCCCCACTAACAACCTCTTTCTCCCCGCACAGAAATCCCCGTCCCCGTGGAAGCCGTTTCGGGAGGCCGCCTCACCCTTCCCTGCGACATCACCTCCCCCATCGCCGACGACGAAGTGTACCTGGTGCTGTGGTACAAGGACGAAGTGGCCACTCCCATCTACAGCCTGGACGCGCGACGCGGGCCCATAGGCCAGGCGAGGCACGCCACCGACGAGGCTCTCTCGGGCCGGGCTTACTTCAGCTCCATCCCTCAGCCTGCTGTACTGCAGGTCGATAAGGTGTCTTTGGAGGACGAAGGGCTGTACAGGTGCAGAGTGGACTTCAGGAAGGCAAGGACACAGCATTCGGCACTCATCGTTTCCGTGGCTGGTAGGTGGCATTTTGTAGTTTTAGTAATTATTTCAGCTATGTTCGTAGCCGTCAGCGTTAACCAGTAGCTGAAGAAAGTAAAATTAGCTTTTCACTGACTTGGTAGAATCCTTATTTGACCAAGGATTTAGGGCCGTATTCAGAAACTTTAACACGAGATGGAAACGAGATGAGAACGAGATGGAAACGTTGTAAAATCTCACGTAACGATCACGAAACGATAAATTGGAAATGGTCGTTCAAGAGCACCCGTCTCTTCAAAAGCGAGAAATTTAGCTGACTCTGATTGGCTGAAAAAAAATCTCGTCTTGGTCTGCTTGGTGACGTAGGAGATTTTATCCAATGAGGGAAAGGATCGGAAATTCCCGTTAGTGTTTCGGGAAAATATCGTTTCAAATTCATCGTTTCCATAACGTTCTCGTTTCCATCTCGTTCTCATCTCGTGTTAAAGTTTCTGAATACGGCCCTTAACACCCACTCTGATGGATGTTAGAATTTTTATGTATGGTGTACATTTTGTTTTCAAAGTATTAGTTCACAAAAAGTCGTAAATAAGGGAAATTCTGCTGTATTCTTAGGATTTATCAGTTGCTCATCATGTGACCATATGAAAACGTAGGGGAAAGAACGGCATACAGTGACTCTTGAAAAGTTGGTGACAAACTTAAGAACTCGTCACACCTTTAACTCGTCACACCTTTTGCGTACAAGAGGCTCCGTCATTTAAACATAACTCCTTTCACACTGCATTTTTGTTTTGGGGCCACACGGACATTTTTATATATTTTGGGAAGTCAACGCGTTAACATGTATCTGTCCGCAAATGTAAACTGTGTCCACTAAAGGGCAATGTTTACCGGTGAAGAGTCAACGTTCTAGTTGTTTCTTCTACTGAAAACTTCAAATATTATTGCATATTTGGAGAGTTTACGTTTACATTCGCGGACATAAGTTGCTATCAAGAACTTGTTTGTCAAGATATGACAGATCTGCATTTTAAGTTTCGCACCATTTGAGACACCCTGCATATGTCCATGAAAACTGATTCTGAGAACAATGATTTTAAAGGTTTAAGAAGTATCTTTTATCCCCAGAATTGTCAGTTCTTACAGTGAGTGTCACTCTCGAGGAAAATGGATTTCGCATTTTAAGGATTTTTCAATGCTTAGAAATCAGGGGCGTCACTTCAGTTTTTGGTTGGGGGGCAAGGAATTTTTTAAATGGGTCTGGACCTCGCTGTAACTAGTTTTTTTTGTCGGGGGTTGCCTCAACTTCATTTAGAAGGTAATATCATGTCAAAATTTGGCAATGTAAACTTTGGAAAAGGAGGGGTCTGGGTTTCACCCCCAGGAAAATTTAGAAAATTCGCCTCTTAAAGTAGTGTTTTAGCTAGTTTCGAGACCCTTTGGGCTGCATCCAAAGAGAATAGTTTCTTGTAAACCACGTAATTTCCTCGGGAAAAGAGTTTTAAATAAACGTCAAAGTTTTAAGGGGGCCTACGGGTCCTCCCCCATGATTTTTTTAATTCCCCATTAACTAGTGTTTTATCTCTTTTTCAAACTCTTTGAGGAGATTCTAAAGAGAAAAGAGTAAGAGGCAGTGTTTTCAAGGGGAAAAACACTAGATAAGAGACGTTGAAAATTTTAGCGGGAAAATTTTAGAAATTTAGCCCTCAAAATAGTGTTTTAACTCCTTGACTTTTTGAGTTGCACCCAAAGCTTCTTCTGCAAGTTACAGAATTTTCAAGGGACTTGCAGCTATTTTTCACATAACAGCTGAAACCTTGGGGGGGCGGCAGCCCCCCCCCCCTAAATGATGCCCATGTTAGAAATCCTAAAAATGCAACATATGGTGATCCAAATGCCATTTTGGTGGGAAATGAACATAATCTTCTCTTCCTCCGTGATCTTCATAAAAAACTTATGAATAATTCAAAACTTTTTACAATTTAATTTCAACGATTCCAGTGTTCCGTAAAGCGGTTTGATATAGTGTTGCAAAATATGCTAAGTGAGTTTTAAATTTTAATAGCATTTTTAAATATTAAGAGAATTTACAAATAACGCGTCTGGGGTTTAAATCCCTCTTGTTTCTTTCATTAGCCAAGGTATATCAAATGTCGATGATCCCTACCTCTTCTCGTGTGTTGTCACACTTGAAAAGATAAAAAATTATAAATATATATTTTTTTATCTTATCTTCTTGAGAATCAGCAATCCTACACTAAATAAACAAGAGATGGAAGAAAAGTCTTTGTTTGAGCTGTAACAGTGAAACTTAAGCATTTTTTAACTTTTTGTCACACTTCTCTTCTTGTCAAACTTAGAGAGCCTGTATACGAGAAAGAGAAACGACAACTCGCTTAAAAGCGTCTCTGCGCATCCAGTTCTGCTCACTCTCTCTCTCTCTCTCTCTCTCTCTCTCTCTCTATCTCTCTCTCTCTCTCTCTTTCTCTCTCTCTCTTTCTCTCTCTCTCTCTCTCTCTCTCTCTCTCTCTCTCTCTCTCTCTCTCTCTCTCTCTCTCTCATACAGGCTCTCTAGTCAAACTGTACCACTTGTTCAGTGCTCCAACTTCATCCTTCTAAACGTGCTACGTTGCTACGTTAATTGTAAAAATGGCATTTATTAGGTTTTTGTCTTTTTAAAATTTAAAAGTGTTTTAAAGGAAGAAACAGGTGTTAAACGAATTCCATCCCTTTTTTTACACCGCGTGAACTCTAACTTGAAGTGTAGGATAAAACTACAAATCCCTTATTACTTTGAGTAAAATTGAAAATAGTTTTATAAAAATATTTACAAAAAATATAATTCTATACACAAACTGAAAAACAATATAAACATATAAGTAAAAAAGCTAAAATTTTACAGTCAAAATTATAGATTAAAAAATAAAAGTTTTTAAAGGGGGTTTAATGGTAGGTGTGGGATTTTTTTATTTGAGGGGGATTTTTTCATAATTAGCCAATAAACAGAAAAAAAATGTTAGATGAATAAATATGTATTGTATGGTCTTAAATATTTTTAAAAGCCTTCATCAAACACCAGACAAAAACAATGTCAGTATTGTTTTTGTCTGGTATTTGATGAAGGCTTTTAAAAATATTTAAGAACATATAATTACTAAAAAAGAAAACATAAAATAATAAAATTCAACATAACTAAATAACTTTCTTTTGAAAAATAATTTATTACAAACGCAATGATTCCCAAATTCAATCATTCGTCCCTATTCCCACCGTTGAGAAAACCCATATTTTAAAGCAGCTCACCTCGACGCATTAGGTTGTACAAAGCGGCGAACTTGTCAAACACATTCCTTCCTGTTGATAAATGAAACTGCGCGAAAACGAGCCTTACTACTCCAGGAGTTGAGTGATGCAACTGGGGAAAAATGAGAAGGGAGAGAACTAATGAAAGTTTTATATTTGTAGATGTGTGACACCCGAAGTGATATTTCAAGGCGTTGAGTTTGATTTTTTCGAAGGTGTGAAAATGAGATGTGAGGGGATTTTTGATGTTTTGCTGGAGAATGATTGTTTTGAGTTGGAAAGTTATTACTTTCTGTTTTCTGTCATGAACAGAATTACTACAAAATGATCTATTCTAATTTATTGTGTTACGATTGATTTGCTGGAAAATGTTTATATGAATGGTGTTTTTGTACATTTGTTGTTGTTGTTGTCGTGTGCTACTTGGAATACCCAAGCTCCACTAGGATTCAAGGCAAAGGGGATGCGGCTCCTGAGAAAGTGAGGCCCATAAATGGCAGGAGTCTTTTTTGTACATTTAAAGTTATAAATACAGGAAGCAGAGTGAAAAAATACAATTATGAAAATAAAAACCACGTAATGCAATTTCAATGCAATTTCAATACAAAAGGTAAAGGTGCGTGTGTGCAGTGCTGGTACAATATGTGCTGCTATTTTAATGATATTTCAATTTCTAACGATTAAGATTAAAATAAATTTACATACAAGTTAAAATCTGCATACAATAAAGGGTTAAAAGTTCTATTGTAGAAAGGTAAAAAGTTCGATTTAAAGTAAGATAGAGAGTTCGATGCCCACAACCCGATTAATTATTTTTAATACCAATTTATTGAATAATATAACTGTAATACCTGATTATATATAACTCATTAATATAAATTGAAACATAACAATTTTATTTTTTTGTCTGTTTTGCCAAGTTTTTATTCATATACAGGAATGCCAACCATTCCGGATTTTGCGGAATCATTCCGCATTTCGGCCCCGAATTCCGCAATTACGGATAAAGCTTGAAAAACTACGGAAACTACGCTAATTATATTTTAAAGACAATGTATTAAATTTTTCTTCTCAATTTCTCTGTTTTTAGCTTCAATCCTTTTAATACATATTTTTTTACTTAGAATTGCGAATAAAAACGATAATGCTAGTCGCTACTAACTGATGAGATAGGCAATAAGAAGGGGGAATCATTCGGAATATTCTAATCTGCATGGATGATTGATTCATGGGAGAAAAAAAGGCCTTCTCTCAAATATTTGCATTTTCAGGACTTTTCTAAAAATTATCAAAAGTTTGGGTCATTTTTCTACGTGCAGAAGGCGTGGCGTCGGTCGGCAAGCCACGCGTCACGCCGGATTTTTTTTTATTTTTTTGGCTGGGGCGATTACGGATAAGCGTTGTCTCAGGCACAGAGTAAAGATACTTCAGAGAGTCCATTTCCATAGACGCTAATGGCAACTTTTTTAACATGGGTTTTCCCATAGACGGTGGCGTTTCTATGTGATAACGGTGGAACTAACCAGAGAATATGACGTAACGTTGTTGACTCTCTACAATCGAGCTACAGCCGCATACACTCTCTCAATTAACCCCGCCCACTTTCAAATCGCTAAAGAGGGAAAAACATCTTATATATTTCCCCGGTTATTAAAACAGTTGCGTGTATCTTTCTTTCGAGCATGCGCTGGGGATAATTTCGTAGACATTACAAGTCTCTCTGATGTCACGCTCTCCAGGGACTCGCCCAATGTTCTGGCCAGCGGAGATCTCTCGCTGGCTTATATATGCTTCATCTGCCCGTGACGTCACTATCTCTCATCTTCTTTAAAGTGGCGATGAATCGGGAGCTACTCTGGAATCGAACTCACAACTCCAAGTCCACATTTAATACAATTTAAACATATAACGTCACATTTAATGATAATTTCTGCGACCACAATCACTTTAACGAGATATTAAACGACAGAACAAACTATATCAATGTTTATAATAGGGAAAGTTTAGTTACTGTCAGGGAAAGTTTGCAACCATAGGGGTAAAGTTTCATTGATCAAGGGGAAAATAGCAGATATTGAGAAATTCAAATGCAGCCTCCATACAAAGTTTTAAGTCCAATGAGAATCACTCGTTTCCTTTAGTCCCCGCCCACACTAATGATTGACAGCTGGAGGGTCGAAACGCCACTATGCGATAACTGTAGAACTATTTTAGTAAAATCGCGTTTTGGACTCTCTGAATTAATTATCTTTACTCTGTGGTCTCAGGTTGGCATCCCTGCATATACAATTTAACTTTAAAAAAACGAAAAAAACCTTTATTTAGAAAATTTTTTTTATCACAAAATGGGGGATACTTGACGCCTAATGGGGAAAACATAGATTTCTCCACCAGTCTCCTACGACCTATTAGTATACAGACACACAAGTGAATTTATTTAAAATATATATATTTTCTAAAATACCTTTTTCTTGGCAATTAGGCGTTATATTTGTGAATAAAATATATTATTCCAGTCGTCATGCCATGTGACCTGGAAATAGAGTCCAACTAATATTTTATGATTGATTCTAGTACTTTTTGATGTACTGAAACATAATACGGCGGGTGCCATTGGCACCTTTGAGAAATTCCAAATATCGAACGGCAAAGTTCTCGGGGTGAAAAAAGTAGAAACCGGGTGTTATTTTCAGGAAAAAAAATAAAGTAGTCGTTTTTTCAACGGATTTTTATGTTTTTGAGGGTGCTTAATCCGAATTAGACTTTTTCAGCCAAATATTCGAACGGCTTCTTTGAGAATTTTCGAGATTTTGTCAAAATTTCAACCCTTTCTACGGTTTTATGCTTATAAAGCAAAAGTTATGGGTTTTACAAGAAAATTTTCAATTAACAAATTAAAGTTTAATAAACAAGCTACAAAAAAGTCAATTGAAACATTTTTGTCAGACAAATAGTTTTGCCGCTACAGCCCGCCAAAAGAAGATACAATTTTGGACGGATTGGGAAAAATTCAGGATGTTGTCAATCACCTGCATCGCGTGATTGATTGAAATTTGGAAACCTACAAATGAGAGTTTTTTTAATTCGTAGGATTGATACTAGTACAATTTTATATAATGAATCATAATATGAAGGGTGCCAGAGTGGCACCTTTTGTCAACTTTAAGTATCGAAGGTCAAAATTCACTGGATGATAAAAAAACACCTATTTTATTGCTAGTGAAAGGGAGTCGGCTGACCGAAATTAAATATCAGTAAATGTTTATTATGGGGATACTTTGTGATATAACGGTAAACTATACTTTTTCAACATGATTAAAAAGAAATTCAATGTAAAATATGTTTAGAAATAGGTAGTAAATAGGAAGTGTAGTTTACTTTAACTTTAATTCAAAATTATAGAATATTTTACACAGTGGACATTTCACTGTCACTATCTTTAAACTGGGCTTCATTAGTTTTCAAATTGCCACACAATTGGCCACCTTCGCACGTGCAAAATTCTGTACAAGGCAGACCTACTAACTTGTGCACAACTGCACCTTGCTGTTGAACATGGCTTCTCACTTGAACAGCTGCACCTTAAACTTTTCAGCAATTCTGGTGGTGCCAACCCTTTGTTATCTGGAAGTTGAGCGGGTACCAAAGAGTGCGTTGCTTCTTTCTTTGCCCATCCAAAATCAGTGGGATTCAAAGGTGGAGGGAACGAAGATGCTGCTGCATTCCAGGTGCAAGCTTGCAAATGGCATCGTTTTATATGGAGTTCAAATGCCTCTGTTGTCGGAGGGAGGTGCTTAATTTTAGGAGGAATTTTCTTTGATGCCCACACTTTGTATCGAACATCTGACATGTCGTGAGCTTCCTTCTTGTAGCCGTAGCAATGTGCGATGAAGCTTGTGCACTCTGTTATGCATTGTTGCATTGAAGATTCTACACAACCTAAATGCTTAATTTCAATACCAGATCTCAGAATATGTATAGCTTTAGATTTTCCAATTCCAAAAAGTTGAGAAGTGGTATCACAACCAGTGAGACAATGCACTGCTAACAATGAGTTTGCTAGGGTTCCTAGGTTTTAAACTGTTGTTGCTATATCTGTGACCTTGACCTTGTCAAATGACTCCATCCACATTGCGCATTTAAAATTGAGCTTTCTGTAAAAGTGTACAAGAAGAATAAAAGTGTCAGTGTCATCAGACAAAATTTTGATCCTGTTCGTTGCACACCTTGACAGAAAAATAGCTTGCTGTACAATGAGGTATTTGCATAAGTGAGGGATTTGCTTGATTTTATACTTTTTCGATACATTATGGTCTAAAACTCACAAATTTCTGATTTTTGAGTTCAAAAATGTGTTTTAAATAATTTAAAATTCAATTTAATTTTTGCCAAAACGTAGAAAAGTCACGTTATCAGAAAACGGACTTCTATTGGATGTGACGTCACAGCGCATGAAAACCATTGTGTTTTCTGTTTTCACGTGATCAGAAAACGGGCTTCTATTGGATGTGACCTCACAGCGCATGATTTGTGATTCGAAAGTGTTTTCGCGCCCAAACAAAAAACGAAATTTCAAAAATTTATAACTCAGAAACCAGGCTACGGAAGTACTTGATGTAAACGTCATTCTTCATGGTTTTTTATCTACTATTTTAATAAAATATAATCTCAAAACGTGAGAATACCTCATTATGACATCTGCTTCTTCATGGTGAGTTTCCAAATCTGGGAGAGGAATTACAACACCAGGAGTTTGTAATTCAGTTGGGATTGTATCAGTGCCAGTAATGACCAATTTATGTGGAAGAAAATTTTTATGTTTTAGTAGTTGCTGCCAAATCAGGGTTATTAGTTGTATTTTATTGCATGAATTGGTCAATATACTATTGCGACTTTGGAGAGGTGTGTCGGCTGTTAGTTTCATGAAGGTACTGTCTACTCCTCTTTTTGATCGTGTTGCACTTTTAGGACTGTATTCGAAATACCTATCAAATACAAGGTATGTGTCCTGTTCTGCAACATGCTTCATTATAACCACAATTAAATTGTGGATGTAAGTTTCTACTGTACTAAACTTTGGCCAATGAGCATGCCACAAAAGAGCACTAGCATGTATAATTATTGCATTAACAAATTCCACCTTCGGTGACACCTGAACTCTTAATAAACTCATTAATTGTGATTTCTGGGAGGAGGGATTCATGCCCCTAAATTCATTGAATAAAGCTGACGGGACTGGAGACAATTCATAACCAAACAAATTTGTAAGGCTGCATATTTCAACATTACGTGTCATCAGTTGTAGGGCTCGTGCGTAGATAGTCTCCATGTTATAAACTCTCATATGTTGTATCGCCATATGTTTCTTGTCATTTGACAAAGTGACAACTTCCTTTTTCGAAGGAACATAAAATCCTTTTGGCAGTGATTCCTCAAACATTTGTCGTTGCTTTTCTCCAAGGCATACGGCATCATCCACATTTACTTTCGTATTTCCAATACGGCCACTATGTATATTAACAATACCATCAAGGTGGTCTTCAATGACAAAAGGGTTTACACATGTTTTAAGTTTTTTTCTTATTTTCTGCCTATCTTCTTCATCATATTTAATTCCTGCTGCACCTTCCTCTTTGTGAAACGTATGCACCTTCTTTGATTCTTCGCCATCTATCATATCTTGTACATCTTTAGATAGCTCATCTTTAGATAGTTAGATCTTTAGATAGACAAAAGGTGATACTCTGGCACCCTTCATATTATGATTCATTATATAAAGTTGTACTAGTATCAATCATACGAATTAAAAAAACACTCATTTGTAGGTTTCCAAACTTCATTCAATCACGAGATGCAGGTGATTGACTACATCCTAAATTTTTCCCAATCCGTCCAAAATTGTATCTCCTTTTGGAGGGTTGTAGCGGCAAAACTATTTGTCTGACAAAAATATTTCAATTGACTTTTTTGTAGCTTGTTTATTAAACTTTAATTTGTTAATTGAAAATTTCTTTGTAAAACCCATAACTTTTGTTTTATAAGCATAAAACCGTAGAAAGGGTTGAAATTTTGACAAAATCTCGAAAATTCTTAAAGAAGCCGTTCGAATATTTGGCTGAAAAAGTCTAATTCGGATTAAGCACCCTCAAAAACATAAAAATCCGTTGAAAAAACGACTACTTTATTTTTTTCCTGAAAATAACACCCGATTTCTACTTTTTTCACCCCGAGAACTTTGCCGTTCGATATTTGGAATTGCTTAAAGGTGCCACTCTGGCCCCCCCGGTTTATGTTTCAGTACATCAAAAAGTACTAGAATCAATCATAAAATATTAGTTGGACTCCATTTCCAGGTTCAAGCCTATTTTCTCATTTGGCGACCGGACTATATTGAATCAACGGCATTAAAGGACGCCAGTATAGTTTGTTGTCAAAATTTAATCAAGTTTTTTTTGCATAAAAGGAAAACCATTCACATTTTATTTCTTTTGCAAACATCAAACTTGACTCTAACATTTTTTACACTATTTAAAACTCCTCTTTCGGTTCGTCAACTAAACAAAGAACCCCTATAGCACCGAAAATCCAACTCTTCATCAGAGAAACGCAATGACTTACTTCCCTAGATCCGTCCTTAAAATTTTTATCTTAATCGACTCAAAAAGATCTCCTCCGAAAGTACGGCGGAGTCTTTGACTTTCATTAGATTCTAATCAAATGTCATCTGAGCGGGAAGCTCGCTTAAAATAAAACCCTATCTTATACGCCTGAGATTAGTTCGAAGAGTTTTGATTGTCTCCCACTCTCTGCATCCGGGAACTTCATTACTGGAGGAAATGGAAGGATTGAAGTGCGAAGATCCTGGGAAGAGGATAACACTTAAAATGTCTTAAGATTCGGGGGATGGAAGTTGCTGTGTAGGGCTTTTATTACGGAGGGCAGTGGCCGTTTCGGTCAGGAAATTATCGCTGATCTCAAAATTCGTGACATTCATTTTTGGCGGGTTGTAAAAGAGGAAGTTTAATGTGTGTTTTGTTTGAAGTTATGCTTATTAGGCCGTGTGAATATCAATTCATTTTGGAAAGTCATGAAGTTTTAGTTGAGAGTGTGTTTGTTTATGTTTTAATACACTTGCGTGATGTTTGGTTGGATTTTTAGATGTTTTTAGTTTTGAAAAGATTAACTATATTTTAAGTAAGGAGATTTCCATTTTTACACATTTCTCTCTCTCTCTCTCTTCAAATAATACTGATTAGTATAACTGATCAAGCAAGTAACCGAGTTGCTGAATACCTCAGGGAAGACGTTGAGAAATATTAGTAGTAAAAGTAATGTATTTACGAGTTCAATATTGCAGATTACTTACAATCAGGCATTAACTATTAACTAACCTTAGGTTTTCCAGGCTTGTTGGCCGTAATCTTGTTCAGTGATGAACACTAAATATTTCAACTCCTTTTTAGGGAGTCATCTTCAGTAATCAGTTGGCATCACCATTTTCACCTTTAATAGTTTCTTTCTTTTACGCGTTTATATTGACGTTTAAATTACAACTTTTATCCTACTGAAGATGACTCCCGTAGAAGGAGTTGAAACATTTAGTGTTCATCAATCAACAAGATTACGGCCAACAAGCCTGGAAAACCTAAGTGTTAATTATAACTCCGGCCGTAGAAGCCTTTACAGTTTTACTAACTACAATTATTTCATAAGCTGACTTTTAATTTCAAATTATTGATTTTGCATCATACATCCTAAAAGTTATTGAAGATTATACCACCTTAGTTAAAAGAGTTTCAGGTTACACTGAATTTCATTATTAACGATTCTCTTAACACTCAAAAGCACTTACCTCTATTGAATATCTTTGAGGTAAGATTGTCGAGTAGCCTTTAAAGAGTCTAGCCAACATTTTACCCTGATACTTAAATATAAAAAGCGATCGACTACAAAGTTATATAAATATTTTAATACTCATTTAATAACTGATTCCAGAAAACGAGCAGGACGGAGCTGTCCCAAGGCGCCAATGTCTTTAATAGTTTAAAAATGCAAAAGGCATTAAAAGCCTCTTCGAAAAGCGATAGAACGAGGATAAATGTTATAATAAATACAACTCCTAGGGAAAAAAAACTTAAAACACCGCGTACACCCTTTAAAAAGATATACTAATAACCATTCATTGGAAGTACGTCCTAAATTCATCGGTTTAAATTTCGCTACTTTCATCCCAATAGCCAAACAAAAAATACGCTTTGCCCATTAACTTAAACTGGGCTTTTTCATCCGCCGAAACCTCACAAATAACATCCAGGGAAGCGGCAAATCAATACGTTGGGGACACCCGTGAATATCGGAAAAAGGGAGGTCTTATAGATTTTAAGGCTTATGGGCCCTGCACCTCCCCCCGAAACGGTGCTGTCTAATTTAATTGGAAATACAAGGGGCAACGCAGTTAACTGCAACCCCCAATAATCAATTTATTTTGCCGTAACCTGATTTGGGGGGCTGCCAAAAAATGATAGTTTATGAGTTTTGGCTGAAGAGAACCGTTCAAGTGGCTAAACGACCGGTGGTGGGGCGGTTGCGTGGAGCATTTTCCGATACCTTGCTATCTCGAGGCTCTTTGCTGGGGAGTTCTTAAGAGGTTCGGATTAATTAGTGGTGTCGGGCATGGGGAAGTTGATACAGGGGTGTTTTGACGTTTTGTGGGGTGTGTGGAAAAAGGGTTGGGGTGAAGACCACTGGGGGGAGAAATCTTTTCTTTGATAGGGGAGGGGAAGAATTGGGGTAGGGGTTAATTTTTGGAAGGAATTGTTTGGTGTCTGGGAAAAGAAGGTTTTCTTGATTTTAAATTATGTATTGGGGAACATTTTTGGGTTTGTGTGTATTCAGAATATCTTAAGATTTAATTGAAAGCAAAGTAATTTATTTATGCTGAAAGTTTTGCAATGCTCTCTGCTGACAATTTTTCATAAAATATTCCGATGGATTTTAATTACAAAGATATTATTTTGTTTAGATTTCTGGCTTCAAAGCTCATATTCCCAGACTCTAAGTAGTTTTGTAAGAACTCCTATACTAAAAAGGATATAAATAAACGTTTTTTTACTAGTAGTAAATATTAATTTAAAATTATAAATAAGTAATTAATAATACTTCAGTTCAAATAAATAGTTAATGATATTTCTTTTTATAAAAAGTTACGGCATTTTACACGTCTGCCATTAAAAATATTTCGTACTTGCTGTTATAATACCAAGAATAAGGAAGAATAAGGATATAAACTAAACATACGTAACTTTTGAAAGATATACGCTTAATTGCTATCCAATTTCTATACTTTTAATATATATTTAAATTTTAGAAAGCAGCTAATTGATCAAGGAACCACTTAATTTTGATTTTTTGAAACTCTTATTTAAAGTAACAGGAGTTGGTAAGGATTATGTTTGAAACAAAAGCTCTAAAGCACCACGATTTTGTACAATGATAATTTTGTGAAATGAAATTAGTAACTTGTGAAATACGCAGTATCGATTTGTTTAAATATTTTACCTTTACTATAAATTGGCTGCTGGTTTTATTTAAAAGCGTGTTGTGACGATGGTATATTTATAAAGACCTGTTTCACTAAACATTTCTGAAGATAAAATAATATTCTTTTTAAAGTTTAGGAAAACTCAAGCATTCGTATATTTCATAATAATATAACTAAACGAGTCGTTAAACTCGATTTGATCTTATTTTTGGGATCCATGGGTGCTACGTTTGAATCTGATTCTATTAACCCTTTATTTACCGACGGTACTTACAAGTATCGCCAACTTTAAAATTACATAGAATAACCATCCTTGCTAATATATTGACGATAATTTGCAGGAACACTCTTTCAGTTATCCTCTTCCAGGATAAAAAGCAGCGGAGGTTCTATGATGAGTATTTTAGCGGGAAATGCGAATAGATTTAACTGAAGTTGTAAGTTTAGCTGCCATTTCGATCGGATTCACATGATTGTCATTTTTATTCCCGCAAAAAAGTAGTTAAAGTCAAAAGTTAAGTGTATTATTTTTTAAGACTTATTACTGCGATAAAAAAGCTATGTTTTTCTTGTATTGTGAGAATATTTTAGCACTCCGTGTACGGACAGTACCCAAAAGTATCAATTTAAGTAATTGGCTCTAGCGGATTCAATTTTCCAAAGATGATTATTTTATTTATGTATATCCCTTAATTTTCAATTTAGTGACTCAAAAAAGTATTTGCACGAAAAAAATTGCAGCGAATCATAATGCGGTAAATAAAGGGTTAATAATTTTTAACCACTTTCCATTTTAATTGAAAAATTTCTTAATCAACATACTTTTGATGGATAAATTATTGAACTTTTTACCAAAGCCTTGAAATTTTAAACCTTACTTAAAATTTTTTTCAGAAAATGAAAACTAGACTTCTTTGTACTTTTAAAAAAATCTATTTTTGTGATATACGTTTAATATTAGCCATATCATTTATTAATTTTACATAATTTTTCAAAAAGTAATAAGCAAATTGATTCAATTCCGTTAACGTTCCCGCTAAATATCGCCAAGCTCTTTTAAAGCTGTACATTCAAATTTTGATAATTTTTTCTGATTTGTATTGATAAACTGAACAGTTATTGATCTAACTAAATATTTTAATCAGTGACTTTGAAATTATTTAGGAACATTTCTACTTTTTTGGTGTCGAAAAGAGAATGGAGGTATTTAGCGGGAATGTTAATGGAATCGAACCAAGAAACGGAACTATATAGTTAGAATTTATGGTATGAGATTGTACACTGGTGCTTCATTCTGAAGTAATAGTTTTCTAACAAACAGAACTCCAGAACTTATTAGATAGTCTCAACCCTATATAAACCCTTATCAAATCAACTAATGCTGATTCTGTAGAGGGAGTAAAGTGTAGCTGAACACGCCAAAATCACCTACAAACAGACCTCTATTTCAGCCTGTCTCATCTATTCCTTTTATGCAGCTTATAATTTACTCAGATCTATGTATGCCGAACCAACTCCATAAGCAAAGTTCGTCACTCACGATTAGCGGTACCTGTAATTTGTGGAATTTACTCAAGACCGTATCGTTTCATTAAGTATCCACAAGGGCGTAAATAATTGCCTACACATTGAATTCCCTCAAAGCACCTTCTGAGCTCCCTTAATTCCCAAACTTGTGCTCGACAAGGCAAAGGCACCTTTAGTCCAAAAACTTAAACTTAAGTTTCCACTTCGGTAGTGGTTTCTGTATGCATTATAGGCAGCGAAAGCAGCTGACCATCATATAAGTTAAGCTCTTAAAACGCTAGTTTCTTCAGGGGTAACTCGATTTTAGTAATTGCTTAACCCTGTTAGTTAAATTGAAAGCATAATGTTATAGGAGTTCGTGCGTATCTCAGACTGACTGCTAGACTAAATAAACTGAACTATGAGGAATTGGGAGATTTAATTATGAGAAAACGGGAAGCACACACATAACTTTTGAAGGAACTTATCGTGTATTTAGGATGACGCTGTAAATTGTTATAGCCATTTGGTTTAAATACTAGATAGAAGGGTATTGATTTTACCTTCACAAATCAATTAGTTCCAGATAAAACTCATGGTTACTTAATTAGTAAATAATTATGTTTGAATGGGCAAATTGTCAACCACTTAGCTGAAGGGAGAGGGAAGGGTGTTATTCATTTTTCTATATTTCACATGTTATCAATGCTGGTTGGTTGGTTGATTGATTGGTTGGTTGGTGGCTGGGTGGGTGGGTGGGAAGTATCTCTGGATCTGCAGTGACTCTAGGCCTTACCGCTTATTAGCATCTTTAGACAAAATTGTGAACTTGTGTTACCTACCTGCATTTGATAATATGAAGTTGGTTGGTTTGTCCGTTACACATTTTAGTGAAAACAGCAAACACACGAAATTTAAAAAGTGCATGAATTAGCATTCCACCAAATATATTTAATTTAAATTGATTAAACTTACTAAATAATCGAATGGATGTTAATAAAATACTATTAGGAAACATGACTTTAAAATATTATTTTTAGTTTTTGAGAATAGGTAAAACCTAAAGTCTTAAAATCTTACGTCATTTAAATTTTCCTATCAATCAAAATCCTCATATGTTTTTGTTTGTTCTCTTTTTAAAATTAATATTTTTTCAGTTGTTTAAAATCCCAAATTGTGTTTAATTTACTGAAAACTATTTCAATACTATTGAATAGTATTATACAACAACCTTCAGTTTTCGTATGATTTATTAATGTCCCCCTAAAATAAATTATCTTCTTCAAATAAATTCACGTGATACAACCCTTAACCTACTTTTTACGTATTCGTCAGGCTATCGAAATACACGAAAATTGATCATCCCAGTACCGTTACTTTATGATTCTAGGATGATAAATGTATCTTTCTACAGATAAAATATTCCCACTACGTCTCTTGAATAGTGATAACCAGATTCTTATGTGAGGCTTAAATAGCTAGATAGATAAATGACAATATAAGACATCGCAGTCTCAATTCAAACATAAATCTAATTGAATTTTTAAAACCTCGCTCTAAAATAATGCACTTATCACACAGTTTCGAATGAAACATTTCTGAATTATTCATTAATCATACCCATCTCAAGCAAGAGCATTGGTAGCACGTGACCAAGATTAAAAAGTACGCCTAAAAAGGATCCCGGCAGCTATCCGAGAATTCTAATTCCCGAGCCCTCCCGTGGAATAATTCTGTTTGTACTCACCGGAAATTCATTTCAGCAGGGTTAAGTAATTAAATCTTTTCAATTCAAGAGCAATATTGCGCCGACCCTCAACGCTCCCCGCAATTTAATCGGGCTTTTCTTTGGTTCCGCTCGGTTGGAATCAACTTATCAGTTTAAGGGTGTTTAAAGTGCTTCCTCAACACACTCTTCTTGCCTCCTCCTCATTATGGAGGTTTTGGAGAGTGTGGAAGCGCATTCCAAATTACCTTTCTTGTAAATCTGGCGATTAGGGGAGTAATTCTGGTTTTAAAGTATGCTGTTGCGGTGTTTGAATGGAGATGAAAGCGGACTGCGAGTGTTGGTGCTGTGTAATTCACTCGTAATTTGTGAATCATAAGGGCTGTATGTGCTGTAAATCTTTGCTGTTTTTTCTTACAATTATTTTTTTAAACATTAGGGTGAAATAGTTTCATCATGGTTAACAGTAAAAAGTAATATTTTATGTATTGAGCCCTCAGATTCAATGGAGATTAAAAATTCAACTAATTACACTACAAAGGGGTCAATTAATTCCAAGAGGGCGTTAGTATCAATTATCACGTGATAGCTACAAAACAAAGTGAACTGATACTTTGCTGCTATACTCGTTTGCAACTTAACTTTACAACAACAATTTATTAGCAATAGTTAATTTCAGTATACAAAAGAGAAGAAAAAAAACACCAGGAATTATTAATTGGACACTAAGGGGATTAGAATCCCTTAAAAGTGCATTTATAATTTAAAATAATAATACATTACGATGAGAGAAAAAAATAGAAAAGTATATAAATACAAAAATATATATATACACATATCTATACACACATATACATACACACATACATATGCATACATATACACACATATACATACACACATACATATGCATACATATACACACATATACATACACACATACATATGCATACATATACACATGTATATAAATTACAAGAAAACAATATAAAATAGAAATTGCGAATTACAGGACTGGCAATGGTGTCAGTTGCAAAATATATAATGTATATTTGAACCCAATTAAAAAAATTTATCAGTAATAATGAATAAATCCAAATAAAAATAAGTATTGACCACAAAACTATATGAAACGTATTAAATTATGGAATAGGTAAATCTTCTGAGTTAAAATAAAAATAGCTTTAATTGTTTTGAATAAAGTTATTTTAGGTATTATTTGAATATCAATTGGCAGACTGTTTTAGTGCTTAGGTGCTAAGTAAAAAAAACCTTTGTGAAATATCTCTTTATTTGCTTTAGGAATATTGTAGATTATGCTAGGGCGTCTAGGATTTATAGTAGTTTTTATACATATATTAGGATTTAAAAAAGATAGTAACAATTCTTATAAAAAATAGATGTTACAGAGGAAGTATATCTAGAGATTTATAAGAAAGGAATGTGATGCTTTGGTTAGTGGAATTTAACATAACTTTTAAAAATTTATTTTGAAGATTTTGAATTATTTGGATGTTTGTTGATCCTGTAGAAATATGCTGAGAGCAACCAAAGACAGTAGTTCCCCGCGAGGTGTCTGAATTTTGAGTGAAATTTAGAGCTTCAATTTTGATCAATGATCAGTTTTTTAAATCCACTTATATTAAGCATCTTTTCATCCTGATATGCATAAAATGTTCAGTATTATTATTATTTAAAGTGGCGTAACGCGTATTGCGTAGTAGTACAACCCTCTCTCAAACTCGCCAGCCAATAAGAGCTTCTAACAACCCAGCAGGCTTTCTGTTTACTCAGATTTTCTTCAGCGTGGCCATGACGTCAGGCTCAACTTAAGTTGCATTCGAGTATAGTATAGTAATGCATTCATTAGTAAACAAAGCTAGGATTGTAGCTATCACGTGATCTCTGACGTCACATGAATTTAGACCAATGCGTGAAACACGCAGTAAACGCAACACACAGTAAACCCAGCAACGGACACTTTTAATCAAAATCGTTTTGCATGTATTGCGATTTTATATCAATTTTTTCTGTGAGAAAAATATCAGCTTATAATGTTTCAATCCAAGTAAAAGAACATTTTCTGATTCTAAACATACATTAACCCATTAATGCCCAACTTTTTATTTTTCTTAAATATTTGGTAAAAACATAGTAAATAGCCCCAAAACAACTGGAAAAATAGTGAAAAAAATTCCAGGTTAAAATTTTAATTTCTACACCAAAATTAAAAAACGTCCCTAAAAAGGGACGTCAGGCACGAATGCCCCCGTGTTTTTTCCTATGGTAAACGCTTGGTAGGAAACTGTTTTAAAGGTTTAAAAATCATCTTCTATCTTTTTAAATGCAGCAAAAAAGATCGGAACCATACTGTAACATGAATATGAACAAAAAATATTAATTATTTATCCAATTAACTGTAAAATTAACCTTAATTAACAAAATTTGAGCTTTTTTATGCTCTAAAACACGTTTTTTTCCCACCAAATCTATATTAATTGAAAACCAATTAAGATTTTTAATTGAAAAAGGCATTCTTTGTTTATATGTTACCTAATATTAAGTAATAATTACATTTACACACCTCAAATCCATCAGAATATCTCAATTTGTGAAGTTTAAGTCTTTCAAATGCCCATACTTTTTTCATTTTATTTAATTTTATTGTGCGGAACACAAATTTCTCCCCAAAAATCAAGCATTAGTGGGATGTGCATTAGTAAGCCAGAGGATATAGATTGATCTGCAGTATAGAACACAATGATTAGCGACATCTAATTAGAAAAAAAGCCGAAAATTTATCACAAAAGCGACTTTTTTGGCAATTTTAATGACAAAAAGTCATTATAACTAATAATTATTAAACTTTTAATTAAAATATAACCAGAATATATTTGCATAAGTAATAAATATAGTAAAATAATTCATTTATTCCTTTTAATTAACACAAATTAATTAATTCCTTATAATTTAAGACTTTTTATTACATTAATTTAGCAGAAATAACAGTATTTTCCAAAAAAATAAACAAAAAAAATAAATTTATTAGCTAAAATTAAAGTAAATTTATAAATATCAGTCATTTAATTCATTTCATAAGAATTGAACGCGTTTTTATGAAAAAAATAAGGAAACACTAGCATTTCACTATGGGGAAAACCACGGGGGCATTCGTGCCTGACGTCCCTTTTTAGGGACGCTTTTCGAGGGTCCAAAATAAGGTCAAGATAAAATATTTTGGGAAAATAAAAAAACACCCCAACTGATTTAATGTATAAACAGTAATATATATCGGCATTGAAATTTTTTTTTAAATAACAAGTATGATTTTTAAGCTTTTTCTTTTAAAATTTTTAAAAAAGCACTTTTCTGAAAAATTCTATCTTCCAACTTTAAAAAAAGTGAAAAATTTTTAAAATTCTGCTTTCTTCTTGTGTTCTTTATGTTCAATGAAGATCATAGATACATCAGTGCAAATTTTGATTCAAAGGAACAATTTTTGTAGAAATAGGAGGAATTTTAAAAAACGTCCCTAAAAAGGGACGTCAGGCAGTAATGGGTTAACACTATTTTTAGAGCACATTTCTAACACTATTTAAACGTATTCAGAAAACAATCGCAATATAACAGGGTGTTAAAGTGCACTACCTAACAAACCACCAAAGTGTTTACCACTAACTTGACCTTAGACTAACCTGGAATCCAGTTTTTTGACTACTCTGATTGGCTTTTAAAACTTGTTTCCCTTTTTCAACAACCAATTTTGATTCGAGGTTGACCTTAGGTTAGGTAAGTGGTGTGTTGTTATTTTGAGGACAAAAGAAAAAAGTGTTCTTAAATGTGCTTATAATGGTGTTAATTTTTGAGTGGAGCGTGTGCTGTGTATGTTTTTATGTAATCTCTCTATTCTAAAAAAAAGTTTTTGTAAATGGTTTCCAGAGAAAGGCTTTTTAATTACTGATCCGTATAACATGTTTTTGGTATCAAACTGTTCGGATTCTTTTGAGGATGTGCAAATTGCCTTTAGAATTTCTAAAAAAATTCTCAATTCTAAGATATTTCCATTTTTCTGGATTACGGATAAGGTTGCAGTTAACAGCAAGAAACTGTCGTACAATTTATTATACCTCCAATCACAATGACCAACCGACGCTACTCATTAACGATGAAAATAATTCCTTTCACGCTTTGAAAATGCGCTTCAAAATATGTACTTTCTAAATGAAATATTTTTAAAAGACTGATAAGAGTTTTCCAGAAACTCACAGATCTACTATTCAAGTATAGAATTTCACACACCAAAATTAATTGTTTGTAAACATTGAGTGCAATGTAGATTTTGTCTCTTATCATTTTTAATAGCTTAAATAGTATTGTTTAAAAAGTCTGTTTTAAAACTAAAACTTGAATGATAAAACACTAGTTATTTTGACGAGTTACTAGGTACTATATTAAATTTAACAGATTCATTGCTGAACGTTTTTGTAAATATTGAATAACAATAGCACGAGCAGACTTGATGGATATTTTCAAGGAAAACGTGTTGATTAAATTATTGATAATTTAACCAATAAATATTCTAACTTTTAAGAGAGTGTGCTTCAAGAAAGTTGGTTGAAGTTTTTTCTACTAATTGTTATAACGAATGTTTTATAAATAAATAATTTTAGTGAGCAGGGTTTTGTGGGGATTGCGAAGCGATCCGAAAGGCCCTGCGTCAGCAGTTAACGGGGGTTGGCGAGCGATAGCGAGCAGGGGGCGGTAGCTCCCTAGTATAGAAAATAATGCCTCAGGAATACAATTACTAAAAATTGAAAACTCAATCGTGTGTCTGTTTTTATTTATTTTGTTGTGAAAGTGTATGCGAGAAAGATTAGATCTTGTATTAAGGATTTTATGTCTATTGGTATTTATTAAAACCAAGTTACCTGTTAAGCTGTTTATGTGATTTTCATAAAAAATTCAATTAAACTAATAACACTAAATTTGATAGCTGTCAAGAATAGGGAATTTAGGTAATGAAATTTCATCTTTTTCTTAACAAAATCGACGTTTACGGGCTCCATAAAGTTAACCAAAACATTAGGAAATATTCTAAAAGAATGAGTGTTGAAGTATTAAGATTTTGTAGGAAGGAATAACCATATTTACCGTTTCGTTTTTTAATGAAAATTTATTTGTACTTTACAAAAAAACCCACTAATCTAACTTATAAATTAATTTATTCAACGAAAACAACACGAGATGCAAGAGTAGGGGACGTGACTAACCGTTGTGTTTAACTTTCTTTCAGTTCCGCCAGGAGTCCCTATGATCAAGGATTACAATGGCAAGGTTTTAAGCGGTGTGATTGGCCCCTACAACGAAGGAGACAGCCTACACTTAATCTGTCAAACAGAAGGAGGTAAGTAAATACTTAATTCCGCACTACGCTATCAAAGCCCTGTCAGTTCAATGTCTTAAGCTCTCAGCGAAATTAATTTTATTAGCGTAAAAGAATAAGGCGTCTTTCAGCATTCATTTTATATCAAAACACAAGTGGGTATAATCTGTGAAGCTTGAAAATAATAGTTATCAAGTAATAATGTTAATGTAAAGACAGTTATTTTATTTTTTCGGGTCTTCAACAAGATATTTGAAAGAAATATCTTAGGATTGGGTAGAGATTATAATTTGTTTTTTCAAGCCATAGGGCACATGTCTTTGTTTTGAATTTCAAGATTACAATTTATCTAAATATTGTTTATTAATTGTCCTTAACTGCAAGCGAATACTCAGATATTGTTTTCTGATTACTTTGCTAAATCTCATTTATTTCATTTATATCTAGTTGTAATGGCTTGTAAGATATTCATAATTTGAATACCTAATATAGAGCCAATATTTGTAGTGAGCACGATATTTGATTTACTCAGAAAAACCATCCCAAAATAGTTTTTAAAACATTAGAGATGAAATTCTGCCTTGAGCAGGTAAAAGGGACTTAACCCATTAGCGCCCCCCAGTGATCTATTTCTAGATTGCTAAACATAGTGTCATCAATGCTCTCTTAAGGGGCACACCTAGTGTGACAGCCTAAAAAAAGGCAATTTTTGGGAATTAAAAAAAAGAAAACTAGTGAATCAATCGTTTTAAAATTTTGAGGGTATATTTATACATGTTTTGAGAATTCTGGTGAATAAATGGAGGATAGACCCCATTATGAATAAACTAGCGGGGCAAAATTATCGGTGTTTATTCACATAAACTTATTTTATACAGCAAACGTCAATACAAGTAGTTTTGAAATACTTCATAGGGGAAATTATAAGGCAATTAAAGATTATCAAGGAGTTATGAAAATCTCAAATTGAGAATTTTTTAATTTGATTTAATTTCAAATTAGAATTTAATTTTTTTTTAATTGAAATTCGCCCTTATCCAGCCTTTGTTACCTAAAAATTGACGTTATGGCAGAGTAAGTAGTTTATTGGAATAGTTCGGTGAAAAACTCAAAGAAGTAGCAATTTTGAATGTTGCCATGTAAGATCAAGTTGCATTTTATTTCATGAATATTATTAATTTATGGTAAAACCAATCTACAAAATTTTCAAACAATTAGTTCAATGCATTTTATTTTACTTATTAGTTAAAATTTTATGTCATGTCATATGTTATATATAATATACTTTTATAAATTTAAAGTTATTGGTTCAATTTCCCTTTTCCCCTATTATTACTTTTAACATAAGCTATTTTTGTATTTAATTTTGAGTAAATTATTTAATTTTATTACTATTTAATTATTATTATCCATATATTTATGAATAAATACGCGTTTTTTAAAGAGAAATACTAATATTTCTATTTATTTCATAATTTTTAGGATCTTTTGAAGTTCAACTAGTACTTAGCTCTGTGACAAAAAATATCCCCCGAACGCCCAGTGATCTATTTTTAGATCAGCATTTTTTAAAGAAACTAATGACTGTTTTGACAAAATTTGTTTATAATATTCATATTGAAGGCAAAATACACCAGATTCATTATTTTTATCAAATTCACCCCCAAAAAAATAATTTGGGCGTTAATGGGTTAAGTGTGTAGAGCATAGGTGTCTAAACTATGACCGTTTGAGGGCCACATTGCAAAGAAAAAAAAATTGCTGGGCCGCACATAGGTACAATATTTTTTCAACAAATTTAAATAAAAATTTACTCTAAATTACTTAATAATTAGTTTTATTTAAATAAATTAACTTCTTTTTACCACATAATTTTTAAAAATTTTAACTAGATATGTACAGGTACATATTTAATTTAAATTTGTAAAAGTTTCGTTTAATTTAGTTTGGATTCCATAAAGAAAGAAATAATTCAAAATAATGAGATGGATAAATTTGCTTTTGTTGAACAAGCAAATTGATATAGGGTTCAATAAACTAGGTTGCAATTCTTAATGTATGTTCAAGATGTTTGTTCACAAATATAGGTACTACACTGCTAAAAGCTGACGACTTTAATAAAGCATGTTGAGGAAAATTAGGATATTTATCGCTGGGTAGGTAAACTTTATATAACTCCAGTCCATTCTTCGGGGAGTGGCGACCACCGTGGAGGAAATACTTAAAAATAAAAAATTTTGGACCCTCGCCTACCTTACATATCAGGGACACCGAGCCATCGGCTACAATTAGCCGGACGCTCGTAGCAAGAAGTAAGTAAGTAAGAAACATTCCCAAATTTTTCTTTGAATGTCGCTTTGCAGTTCAATGCATTCTACTTGAAGGTAATTTATTTACTTCTGGAGAAAATGAGGTAAAAATAGGTTGAAATTATCTTTATTTTTTCGAAAATTTTGAAATCTTCTTTCAAACTCTTGAATGAAATAACAAATTAATGCAGCATATATTTTGTGCAATTCACAGGCTTATGTGCAGCCAAAGCACTAAAATGGTTAAATATTTTACTTTTATTTGATTGTGCTAAAATGCCAACTTTCTTTCAAACGCTGTTACTGTCTGGATTCTGGAACATATCATTAATAAATAGATTTTTTCTCCTAGAAGTCTCAAATTTAAACCATTCAAATGTTCTGTTAAGTCTTCTAAAAAAGCTAAATCTGAAACCTAATCTTCGTCTTTAAATTCAGTCACAGGGGGTTCCCCTTTTGTTTCCATAAGTATTTTTATTTCAGTTCGAATCTATTTATATGAAAAATATTACTTTATGAAAATTATGAAAATATTGCAAAATTTGATTATTTTTTAAATATAAAAATGTGCAAATTTAAATATTTTCATAATTTGCGTTTGGGCCGCATTTTAAAGACTTCTGGGCCGCATGCGGCCCGTGGGCCGCACTTTAGACAAGCATGGTGTAGAGGAACTGTTTGGAGTCTTCACCATGTTCATGTCTTTTATATTTTGAAAAATCGAACACATGACGGTTTTGCTGGATGCATAGTAAACTGGATACATAATAGACTAAAAGCATACTTCTGAAAATGTGTGTCTTTTTATGCTCGCAGCATGTTCAATGGTAGCCAGAATGGAAAACCTGATCTTGACGACTGTGAATAATAATCATTATTAGTCTTACGTCGTTAGAGTTCTTTTTTCCATTAAACTTTCTATATCTAAATGAGACACAATTCTATTACTTTCAATTAAAACTTAAAGCAACTTCCGGGCGTATTATTGACCGTAGTCTTGCAGAGGTTAAAATATCAGACGTTTCAAAGCCTACACAGTTTTATCTTCTATTTTCCTTAAAAAACTATAAATTATGTATGAAAACACATCGTGATATTCCCTATGTTCGAAGAATACAATTGATGATGCGATGTATACTGGAAGGCATTCTTAAATAAATATTACTCAATTTTATGGGTAAATGGTAAATTTTTTGTGAAGCAATGTTTTAAAAATTGCGATATTTGTCTAATAAGTGCGATATATCCTGATTCACCTGTATATCTAGATCAAGAACAATTGTACTTGAAATACAGATATCTGTGAATTAAAAAAAAAGTTTATCCGTGTTACCAATAGGGGCTATACTTAATTATGAGGGATTTTAATTATGGTCTATCCAAATTTCCCTGCTTTCCCTTACTTGAATTTGAAATGAGTGGGAATTCTTTATATCCTTTACAATTGCGTATATTTTCATCTTTCATTAGATTAGGGTTTAAAAAATAAGTTTCTCGTTAGATTTCTATTACATTAGTTTCTGGAATTAATTAGCTAAAGACGCAAAAAATGAGGTCATTAAACTACGATTTTTATTCAGATTGGAAGAACCTACCCTATCTCCTTTACTTAAATGGAAAACATGAATTGTTAATCTTAAACTTGTAGCTGTGTTGGGAAATATTGTATTTTTTTCCCAGTACCCTTATAGATACCATAACTTAATTGAGTTTCCTTTGTCCAAACAAAATGCAAGCTAAGCTTAATTGAAAAAAAGTGCTTGCTCTTCTTGTAAAAAATGTCTAAGCATATGAAAAATCTCTAAGAGGGAACTTATAAAAAACAAGAACATGAAATCGTCATTTGTCTCTAGGAAGGTAACTTCTCTTTATAGAGTTTAAAAAGAAACGGTGACATTATTCTCTGATGATAGCAACTATTTCAAGGTAATGATATGGTTTTTATGGACGATACTTTGAATATGTTGCCAATAACTAAAACCTTTTAGCATGCATTAAAATTTAAATTTTTCAAAATATTCAATACTTAATTAAAATAATATCATTTCGTAAAAAGTTTTAAAAAACCTACTTGCAGTTAAAATTTTGGTTGTAACTGTTAAAATATATTGAATATTCATTTTTTTAATTAAAAAGGTTTTCTAAATAATTACTTACTATGAATTTAAATTACATATGAATTTCGTGTTTTTAAAGTTTTTAAGGACGTGAAAAAATAAACTTATTAAAACGGCTTTATTTACAGTGACGCTATATTTATGTAACCGAAGTTTTAGGAAATAATTAAAATAGCATAAACAAAAGTTCTTCTATGCCTTTATAGTAAAAGCTTTTACTGTTTTTAAATTATTCATTGGAACTATCTCTGATATTGATATACTTAAATACGTATCTGTTAAAAATATTATTTTGAGGGTATATTTTCTGGTATTAAACAATATCTGTTTCAAAGCTCATTAACTCTTTTATTTTGCTTAACAGGAAAACAACAGTTTGAGTGATTATTAAAGAAACTGGTACGATATATTAAAAACGATACTAAATCTAGGTTTCAAATAACAGTTTTATAATGAAAGCATAAAGAAAATTTAGAAATCGGAATATAAAGTGTAATGAATGATTGTAATAAAATCCTACGAATTGAACAAATAGAGAAGCAAGCAGTTTATTTGTGATTTTGCCTACATTATTGGGAACTCTGAATATAAATAGGATATTATTTTTTAAATTTATTTTAGGTTTAAAATCGCTTTTTAACAAAAAATACGCAGTGATGTAACTTGGGTAATATCATAAAAACATTTTGAAATATTACTTTTGAAATCCTTTTCTTTTGTAATCGTACAGTGAAATTAGTTCCTTTAAACTTATAAAAATATTTCCATTAAAAAATTAATTTAATGCAATATTATAATTGGAGATGAAATTTCTAACCGGAAAGATAAACAGATCTCTTTAATGTTTTGACGTTTTAAGATATTTATATACTCCTTTAAATAGATCAAAGACCTAAAAGTAGTAAAATAACAAATAAAGAAATAAATTAATTTTAAGTTTTAAATCATGTTTAATTTTTAATGTAAAAGTGCTTCTCACGCGTTCTCCTTCCTTCAATTCCTTCAAAGTTTCTGCAGTACTAAAATTTCTGCAGTTAACAAAATCAAGTATCATTACAAACGTATTTTCCTTACTAATTAAACCTAATGTTAAAATAATTGAAATATGTTATTTTTTAAAAGGTACTTTTTAGTAATTTCTTTATGTGTTTTAATATCTGTTAAGTATCACAGCCAACTGTCTTTAGTTATCTGAAACTTCCTTCAATAAACAAGTTTTAAAAACTGATTAGGTTAATACTAATTAGGAATGCACGAGGAACATTTTAAATGAAAGTATAAATTTTTTTAATTTAATTTTTTTTACTGTGCTGGGTGTTTTTTATGTGTTTTTATCTAAAATGTTATGGAATTTCAGATAACCTATTAGAACTAAAAAGAAACTTTAAAGGTCCCTCGTCTCCTTAAAATTGACAACCTCAACCTACAATAGCCAGCATCAGATATTAGACTTAGACATAGTTTATTTGTATTGGACGCTTTCCCGTTTACAAGGTGGTTGAAAAAATATACAAAAAAATATAAATACAATTTACAGACACAGATAAACATAAAGATAATCATTAAAAAGAAGCAAGAACATATTATGATATCATCAAGGGAAAGGTCTTAAGGGGACATCCATAAATTACGTGAGGTCAAAAAGGGGGGGGGGAGGGGTTTTGAAAAATCTCACCAAATCTCACCAAGGGGGGAGGGGGGTTGATTAAAATCTCACGTCAACTTTTTAAGTTAGAAATTATACGATTTTCTTTTTTTAAGTATGAGAAAGGAATACACACAGATAAGATACTGTAAAATATTTTTAAAAAATTGTAGGTAAATCTCACGTGGGGGGGAGGGGGGTCCAGCAAAATCTCACTTAATCCCACCAAGGGGGAGGGGGTGTCCAGATTTTGGAAAAAAACGCCACACGTACTTTATGGATGTCCCCAAACCAGAGAAGCATTTGTTTCTATAGGGATTACAAAGATGACAGGAGTTGAATACATGGGTTTCTTGAGGAAAGGCATCAGTTATTACAAAATACCATCGGCAAAACAAAACAACCATTTCAAAAATCAAAATCATCATACCCCCACACTCACATCTAACTATCCTGCCCCTTAATCATCAAAACCTAACCACCGAAACAAAATCAAAGGACGCTTAAAAAAAGTTGCAACATAGTACCCAAATCTCCCTTCATAAATATCACTTAGCCACAGCTTTCATTATTATTATTTTTTCTTCCCCCAGGCAAACCGACGCCATCGCTGGTGTGGTGGAGAAGCCGGCGGATACTGGATGACAGCTATGAAATACTGGATCATGGAATTACTCGAAATGAGCTTTTTATCGAGAAATTGCAGAGGAGAGACTTAATGGCTACCCTCACCTGCCAGACCACCAACAATAAAATATCTCCGCCGCTCGAAGCCTCGGTTACGCTGGATATACATTGTGAGTATACATATGTGTTGTGGCTGTTTGTTACCCAGTGGCTGTTTATTAATAGTAATGCATGCTTGGATTGGAGGAGAGTGAATGCAATGAGCGTTGGGAATGGTTGCCGTGGATGTTTTGCCTCATGAATGACGGTGTTGTGGTTGAGTTATGCGTTTAGTAGTTTGGAGTTTAATCAAAAGTAAAAGAACATGTCGATGGAAAAATATGCTTTAACAAACAATGTTTGATTTGGTTATTCTTTTATGGTTTAAGAATCAAGTTAGATCATATTGCGCCAAGAAATTTTACAAAATATCTTCATTTTGAACGGGGAAAAAATAAGATGTTTTAGAAAATATGTATATCACACTGCCAGACGCATATATCAATACAATAGTTTTATTCGTTCAATTTTATACCATGAACCTAAATGAATACAAGTGACATAAAACAATATATAATTAATTATAAAAAGTTCAATGAATGTAAAACAAAATGCATTCGGAAGAAAAGTAAAATATAAATAGAAAAATAATATATTTTAATATCAATGTTAATATAATCTTTTCGTTTAAAGATACTTAAAGAAACTCAACAATTGCCTAATTTATTCTAAGATAAAGTGAATATAGTTTTTATCAGCTTATTATTCAAAAACTTTTTATCATAAACTATTTATTTATATGGGTACTTAAAAATATGGTATTGAAAAAATTCAAATAGTCTAATCTTCAATAGTATCTATCTAATTTAAATGTTTGCTCTATAAAGCTTTTTGTTAAAATGAAAAAAAAATTGATAATGCGTAAACTATTTTTGTAATATTAATTTTTGATGAACTCTTTTCATGTGTTGGTAAAAGTTGCGCCCTAGTTTGTTCTAATTTATTCTGTGTGCAATTAAATTATCTTATTACTAGAACGAACTATCTATTGCATCAACTTATAACTATCTAATGCATCACCCTAATAATCGTTAGATGAATTTAAAAGCTTTGAAATCTCGTTTTGAATAACTTTCTGTTTTCATCCCGATCTTCTAATCTTAGAAGTATTTCATCAAGAAGAGTAACATGTATGTATTTCCGATTGGCTTAATACTTAGAATATCCTTGATCCATTTGAGTGACATCAGATTGGACTGATGGGATGTTATATTCATAGCAATAACCTCTTCTACACATTTTTCTGTTTCGTATATCCCATCTTCCTCCATATCATTTAGAATAAAGATAGGAATCTCTATAGGATTCATTATAGTATGTGATGTGTATGGATGTAAACACGGATTTGTGTATCACTCCTAAATATTGTATTTGATAAGAAATTGAATAAAACGAATTGATACCTTCCATAGAATAAAAATATCCTTTAAAAATTATTTTCTTACACTGCAAAAAATTTCACAGTAAGTTTACAGCAAAAATCGCTGGCAATATGGGTGCCAGCCCTTTTTGCAGTGATTTTACAGCAATTTTGTAATTTTTGACTTTAACAGCAATTTTGTAAATTAATAGCAATTTTGTAAATTAAACACAGCAATTCTGTATTTTTACAGCAATTTTGTAATTTTACAGAATTTTGTGTTAACTTTACAGCAATACTGTAATTTAACAGCGATTTAGTAATTTTACAGATTTTTGTGATAACTTTACAGCGATACTGTAATTTAACGGCGAGTTTGTAATTTCACACATTTTTGTGTTGATTTTACAGCAATACTGTAATTTAACAGCTATTTTGTAATTTTACAGATTTTTGTGTTGACTTTGCAGCGATACTGTAATTTAACAGCGATTTCGTAATTTTACGGATTTTTGTGTTATCTTTACAGCGATACTGTAATTTTACAGGAAGTCTGCTTTTAACAGCATTTAAGTGAATTTAGGCTGTTATTTTACAACTACAGGGTGTCCATAAAATAAGTAACCCGATTTAAGGGCCTCTAGAAGCCAAACCGTTCATCGGAATGAAATAAAATTTTGATGGAAGACGTTTTGAGTGATGGGGACAAGAATGGTATCGGGTGGGATAGTTTCACTTTATCAGTTACGGTGAAAGTTAAAAAAATTTTGAAAATTCCCAATGTAATCCCCCTTTTTTATTCGCGCTACGTGATCCCAGATGTGAAAAAACACTAATAGCGTTGAAACAGTACCTCTAAGTAGAAAACTCGCTCCCAGAGAGACAAATGAAAACAGCAATGAAACTGTTATTTCTGTTCAAACTAGACTAGTGAATGGTTAAGAAAATATGACTAGTGTATCAGGAAATAGCAATAAAAAATAGCAATATACTTTGATTTTACTAGTTTTTATTGCTATTTCCTGGTACACTAGTCATATTTTCTTAACCATTCACTAGTCTAGCTTGAACAGAAATAAACGTTTCATTGCTGTTTTCATTTGTCTCTCTAGGAGCGAGTTTTCAACTTAGAGGTACCGTTTCAATGCTATTAGTGTTTTTTCACACCTGGGATCACATAACGCGAATAAAAAAGGGGGGTTACATTGGGAATTTTCAAAATTTTTTTTCACTTTTACCGTAACTGATATAGTTAAACTATCCCACCCCATACCATTCTTGTCCCCATCCAAATTTCATCACATCTTGTCCATCAAAATTTCATTTAATTCCGATGAACGGTTTGGCTTCTTTTAGAGTCCCTTAAATCGGGTTACTTATTTTATGGACACCCTGTATTTTGCAATTTAATATGTATTATGCAACATTTTCGTTGCTATAGTTTGACATTTCTTTAAAAAAAACTACTTGTTATATCTCCTGCGTTTTGTTACATAACATGAAAATTACTCCAAATGTTGCTACATAGAGGTGATTGTTGAGGAATTTGAATTCAATTCATTATAATTCCATTTAATTTTAGTTATGATATAAAATTCTTACCAAATTAATAACTTTAAGCATAGGTTAATGTTATACAGATTATAGTATTATCCTGTGAAGGTAATGTCACATTTATAAAAGCATTCAATAAACAAGAATTTCATTTTCTTTTAATATTTATTTTAATGAACATCTAAAAAATAACAGATACTGCAATGAAAACAACAATGAAAATTAATACTTCTCATATTTTTGGGTAATAAACTTTACAATCTGAAAAGATAAAAGACAAATTAAGCTACATAAAAACTATATAATTTAAATGTAAATATTCAACATTCTCCTTACGGCAATAAAAAAAAAGAGGAAGTAAATATCAAAATTATCTAATTAAAGAATTAGAGTTCAGCTATGACTCCATATTTTTCGAGGTAACTTAGTTTTACTAGAATATTAACAGCATTATGAACAAAAAGGTATTTGCTTGATTTTATACTTTTTTATGCATTATGGTTTAAAACTCCCAAATTTCTGATTTTTAAGTTCAAAAATGTGTTTTAAATAATTTAAAATTCCATTTTAATTTTGCCAAAACGCCAGAAAGGTCACGTTATCAGAAAACGGGCTTCTATTGAATGTGACGTCACAGCGCACGATTTGTGATTCAGAACTGTTTTCGCGCCCAAACAAAAAACGAAATTTCAAAAATTTGTAACTCAGAAACTAGGCTACGAAAATACTTGATGTAAACGTCATTCTTCGTGGATTTTTATCTACTATTTTAATAAAATTTAATCTCAAAACGTGCAAATACCTCATTTATAAGACAAAAGTGTTACACAATAAATGGGCAAAACTCAGAAAAATGCTTTATGTATGTGTTTTTAAACATTTAACACTAACATGGATTTAACATGGACCATGGATTCCTATGCAATTCTGATTCCTGATGGTGTTTTCTACCCCCTCTTGAAGTTTTATACCATTATTAATGCATATTCACAAAGCCCACAAGGTTTTTATAATTTTTCAACTATGCGCATGCGTGTGGTCTTAATAATTATAATATTAAATAATTACTGGGGGTAGAACCCACGACCTGCCGCATGCTACTCTGGCATCCTACCACTGCTCCAGAGGGGATTCAGTAACTCTAAAACTTATTAGCACAGCATGTTATTTTTTTGTGACGCACGCGCATTATGTCAAATTATGAAAACCTTGCTGGCTTTGTGAATAAGCATTATTAATGAAACACCCTGTAGCCTGTACTTTCAAAGCAACTGACTTTAACAGCAAAATCTTCGCGAGAATAGTCCCTCATTTCAAAACAGAAATAAGGGGTTCATCTCTAAGTTACGATATTCTAAGTTCATCTTATTGTTCAAGATGAAATTAGACTAGTTCAGGGACCTTTCACAAAATTGCGATCGGGGCCTTAACAATATTCTCAACTTTCGAATACTTTAAAATTATCTCATAATATCGATTTTTTTTCTTAGCACCTAAGTTTTGAATCTCGAATAGTTTTAAAAGTAAGCACGCAATTAATTCTATTGGTACTCTGGGACCGTTCAAATATTACGTAAGCACCTAAGGGGGAGGGGGGTTTGCTCTTTGCTTATTTTTGCTGACAAGGGGGGAGGGGGGATATGAGTGATGCTTACGTAAGATGATGCATTTTCGAAATTTCTTGTTTCTTGCAAAGATAATTTCAAAATTCAACCAAAAATAAATGTAACAAAAAATTGAATTAGGAATTCTAACGTAAACACTTTTTTCCTGGAGATAGACCACCCTAACATTTTGAAATTGTAACCCCGAAAAGTACTGTTTCGACTCATTTTTGAACCTTTAGGATTACACCCAAAAAGGACAGCTCCTTGTACGAGTCACCTAATTTTCAAGGAAAAAACAGTACTTACTTATGGGGATGTCAAAATTTCGGGGGGGTCCCGGCAGTGTCTTACGTAATTATGGAGGGGGGGTTTGAGGTTTGCTTATCTCTGCAGACAAAGAGGGAGGGGGGGTTAAAAATGACCAAAAAAGTGCTTACGTAATATTTGAACGGCCCCTCTGACACAGATTTCAATTTGAAGTTAACTAAAATTTTTCAAAAATATTTTTCACAATTTTTTCTCTAAAAATTTTCTGTTTTTACAAAATTTCATGATTTCTTATTCCAAATTCCAAAAACGGTCACCGGCCGAAACGAACTTCTGGAAAAACCCCTGAGAAAGGAATATAAAAAGCTACAAGAAAATTTAATCCTCTGACTGATCATCCGCGATTTCCGCGTGCAGGTGATTTTCTTCCCTCATTGAGGATCGCACCTGATATGGTGAATTAGCCATGAATCTGATCATGATTCAATAAACTTGCTCAATAAACTAAATAGAAATAAGCTATAATTGAATAGAAATTCATTTTTAAAAAATTTTGGGTGATAAGATCTGAAATTGTTTTTATGGCAACTTATTTTTTTTATGGTAAAAATCTAAGTAAAAAATCTTTTATAGAAAGAAAAAAATGCTCTGCCACAGCTACGATAAGCGTCTACCAGCCGCCATGCTTACCCAAGGCTCAAATGATGACGGACAACCATAGAGATTTAACTTTTAATACCATCTTAGATCCTAAAATAATGATATATTAAATATTATTACCGTGGGATCCAATAATAATGATAGTATTAATAGTTAGGTCTATATGGTGGTGTGGTATCATTTGAGCTGTGGATAAACATGGAGGCCAAAATAGACGCAATAAAAATTTACACAATTTTTGAAGTGATTTCGATTCACATATACTTAAATACTTAATAAACGCATTTATTACAATATACTAAATACAATAGTAAAATAAAACTTAAGAAATAATTACTTTTCATCCAAAACGGGCTTTTCAATCTTCTTAAATTAATACTAAAAGAAAGTATAAATATTTAATACCATGTATTTATTACAAAATACCATATGAAATATAAAGGAAATATTAAAAAAAACGTAAGAAATACTTACTCTTTTATTCAAAATTCCTGTTTCTTCAAATTTTATTCAAAGCGCACCATTGAAGCAAATTAGAAATTTTTGTTCTGTTTGGTAAATAACAGAGAGCGGTGGAGTGGAAAAGAGGTACAACTTCTGTATCTGGTCACTAGCACGGCAGTTGCCAGTAAACTATAGCAGGTGGCGCTTCAAAATTACAGCTTAAAAGGCAGTTTTTTAAGATTACAGTAAATGCGTAAAATATTAACAGCAGTTTTTGCTGTTAAATTTTCCGTTTTTTTTTGCAGTGTACTTATTTATAACTTAAATTTGGATATAATGAATTAGCTGATCTTTATGGGCTTATAGACTCAAAAATAGAATAAATAGACCCAAAAAAACTAATTGAACACATTTTTTAAAAATATTGTTCTTATAGATAAAAGTAACTATGCCCTCTGAAGTCTAATCAGTTTTTCAAAACTTGTAAACAACTATTTCATAATACCCGACTATTCCATATTATCCTCCATTTTAAATTTTCTTAAAGTACCTTTTTTTCATAACAACAAAATAAATCATATTTTATTCCACCATTGACACTTCATTACAATTAGTTATAGTATGTGCTTAAAAATGCTTTGTTCGTTTTTATTTAAAACCAGTAGAGTTTTTCTTTAGGATATAAATAGTATTCCATATTACAATCATCTATTAGTTAACGTTTTATTGAATTAATTTACAAAGATAAGAGCTGTAAAGCTTTCCGACATAGGTTAATACATCTAGAATAAAAATGTAAAACGTAAATGTAAATGTAAGGGGAGTTTTTTATAATTTTATTCAATTGTAAAATTACTTTGTTAGAGTAATAAATAACTTGAAGCCTTTTTTTTCCTGCTGCTAAAAAAACTTCATTAATTTTATTTATTTTTAAAGTTTACTAAAATGTGTTTGAATGTGAAACGAAAATTTCATTTTTTACAAACTATATGTGTTCTTGTTTGTTACTAACAAGTACATTCTTAAATATTTGAGTTATACTTTCCTCAAAATTGTGACATTTTATTCCAACATTTACTGTGGTATTCATATACTAGATGAATATTTAGATGCCTTTTTTTAATCGCAGGTTAAATTTCAATTCGTACAATTTGGCCGTATAGTATATACTACACCTAATACTTGGATCGCAATCACAAGAGTATGTAGAGGATAGGAGAGTATTATGGAACACCCTTCATATATTTAAGAATAACTCTATTGGTTTTTAATAAAAATCCGCCGAATCATTTTAAGTACATACTATAACTAATGACAATGAAGGGCCAATGGTAAAATAAATCAGCATTTATTTTTTTAATCAAACAATGTATTTTAAGAAAAATTACAAATGGAGGGTAATATGGAACAGTCAGCTAATATGGAATAGTTGGATTTACAGCTATTGAAAACTAATTATACCTTAGAGAACATAGTTATTATTAATTATAAAAATATATATGTAACAATTTATGTATTATCAAAAAGTTTTGTTCATGAGTCTATTTACAATAGTCACAAACATAATCGTCTTTTTCTGACCCTTTGCTTATGGAATATTCCATAATACCCGACAGGCCATCTTGTACTTTGAACCCTTTTACTAACCGATAAAACAGGGATAGATTAAAAAAGATTGCAGTATAAGAAACTGCTGATCTTTTAGTGTACAATATTCTTAACAACAAAATCAAAGTCTCCTAGTTACTGGTAGGTTAAAAGGTTTGAACATTTAACGTCAAAAACTTTCGAAAATCCTAAAACACACTTTGCTTTGCTGCGACAGATGAGACAACAACAAGAAGCTTAACTCTTTGCTCACTGCATCATGGGGGATTTCCTAATACAGTAAAGCACCGTTTATACGTCTTTCAAGGGACCGACGTAAAACGGCGTACAAATGAAAAGACGTATAATTGAAAACAATTTTAATTATTTGAATGAATTGGGACTTAGCGAAAACGACGTATAAATGTAAAAGACGTATAAATGAGAGACGTATAAACGGTGCTTTACTGTACTTTCGTGGCATTTCCACGTGATGACAACACGAGAGGAAGAAGAAACTCAGGTGTTCCATATTACCCGACTATTCCATAATACCTTCCTCTCCCCTATGTAAAATTAAATGTTTCAGTTTTTAAAACATTATCTCTCGAAAATTATCTTTTACAGTTAGCATAAAAATTTTCAAACATTTTTTAATAATTCTGCAATTTACATTTACGAACACTTCAGACGGTTATCAATATAAAATAATTAAACAAGTTGAGTAAAACTGCAGTTCTTTCTCCCTCTTCATCTAAAAATTAATTTATTCTTCCAATTGGCCTTCGGTACGAAATTAAAAATCCGTGTATTTTCCCTGTCAGCTGCTAAAAATAAGCATTTGAATTCTTAATTAATTTTTAATTGCATATACCTGATTAAAATGTAAAACAAACTCAAACTTTTCTGCACTCAAATGTTTTTGGAAATTATATTTAATGAAATTTTATAATAAAATATCTATTCCGAGATTATTTAAACCGAGCACATTAAAAAACCTGTATGAAATATGAAATCTTGGTACATTTACAGATTCTGGACTTCTAAGCTTTTTGTTGATGAGAGAAATCTAATATAATAAAATCAAGTGTGGGTATATGGGTATGTATGTATGTTTGTCTTTTATACAAATCCACAGTTTTCTTCCGATCTGCACCAAACTTGGTATACATACGTAAAAAAACTCCAGAAAAAACATAGGCTATGTTTCGAAAACTTTTAATGACCCCTTGACCCTCTTTTGACCCTTTTTATGGTCATTTTGCTGAAATAGCTTTATTTCTATTCAAAAAGAGATCTGCTTACTCCATTGTTACAAAGAAAATTTAATACTTAACAACAAGTTTTTAATAGAAACACTAGGTACAAGTCTATTTAAAAATTATAATAATAATTTAAAAATCTATTTTGATGAAATTTAAAAGTTTTAAGTTATAGTTAACACATTTTTATTTGAGAGTTTATCTAATTTTTATATTTTAAAAAGCTTTATGGATTATCATGTTAAAATAATCTCCATGGAAACGAGGATGTAAAATCAAAAGGTGATAATATTTTAGCTTTTAAGAAAGTTGGTTAACAAACAAAAAACTATTAAAACTCCCTTTCAACAAGAAAATATTGATTTTTTTCTTAAATTGCAAAATGGAATAAGCTTTATAATTACTATTGAATAATTTCACTGAACACGTTAATTCCTGAAGATTTGATTAATCAAGGGATCTAAGCAATTTCAAATAATTTTTTTAAAATTTTTTCCACGTTGTAAATGTGGAAATCATTCAAAAATTATATTGCTTGAAAACTAAAGTAATTTTAATCCACCCGGGGACACCGGGATAAGAAAAATTACTAGGAACACCGGGATAGGAAAAGCTACCGGGAACAACGGAATATGAAAAAGACGCCTGGGATACCGGGATGATTGGTAAATGCTGATTATCTAAAATTAGTAATGTATTTGGGAAAACTTAAAAATGAGGCGTTTGCTATCAAAACCAGCTTATTCCATTTTTGGAAATTTTACAGGAGAGACAAAAAACTTCTCACGTCCACAGTTCTAAAGCTAAATATGTTTTTTAAATTTTTAACTGTAGGTAGAATGAGGAAGTTGCATGATTTTTTTTTATTTTTTTAATCGATTCCTCTTGCAAAAATAAGCAACTACCCGAAATTTGAGGCCGATCGAAAAATTTTTTGATTGTCAAAAAAATTAACAAAAATCCCCTTTTTAAAAGCGCGCGAAAACGCCAAGAGTTTGGATGTGACGTCATCTTATACTAAACATTGTTGTAAAGCAATGGAGTTGATGGTATTATTATTGAAGATATTCAATATATATGTATATTGATGGTATATATTGATGAGAAGATATTGATGGTATATTGTTGAAGTCATCTTATAGTTTAAACAATAAACGTTTTCAGTCACGTGTTTTTTTCTCGACTTTTAAATTAAAATATTTAATTACCTGTACATTTTTTTGAAAAACTGACTAGATATTTCATTTTACCATACAAAAAACCATACGGAACACTTGTTTGTTTTTGAAAATCTGACACATGCAACTTCCTTATTCGATTATAGTTTTTCATTTTCCTTTCAGTTGCATTACCTTGGGCGTAATTACGCTAATTAGGTTAGAATGAGCTGACTTTGATGCAAAAACACGATTTTTCATACTTTTTTCAGGTTCTTTTTTGTTCAATTAAGTTGTGAAGTGGTTTTTTCCAGTTTATTGGGTTGGAATGAGCTGGGTTTGAGCTATATCCCTTCGCCAGGTTATGAAGGACCCTCTAAACTTTCAAAATATGCAAAAAAGTGGATTTCAGAAAAATATGGAATGAGCTGGTTTTGATAGCAAAGGCCTCAAATAATAAATTTATACTCTTCACCCGTGCAAGGCCGGGCATATCAGCTAGTCTAATATAATAAAAGTCAATGTGTGTATATGTTTATGTGTGTGTGTCTTCTATACAAATCCACAGTTTTCTTCCTATCTGCACCAAACTTGATATACCTACGTAAAAAAACGCGGGAAAAAATATAGGCTATGTTTCAAAAACTTTAATTGACCCCTTGACCCTCTTTTGACCCTTTTTATGGTCATTTTGCCGAAATAGCTTTATTTCTCCTCATGAAGAGAAAACGTGTTGTTTGGCAATAAGTTTTCTTTGTAACAATGGAGTAATAGTACGGGAGCTGGCGTTAAATTTCAAGAATTTATCTGCTCGTACACGATTTTAATTTTACAGGATAGTGTTAGTGGTGCTGATCAGCTGGTCAGGTAGTGGTGGGTTGAGCGTGGGGAGGGGGTCAAAGGTACAAAAAAGAAAAATAAATTCATCTGCTCGTGTATGAAACTTGGTGGAGATGGTAGTTTAGACCCTCCTGATTACAAAAATGTCCGTCAGCTGGCTGGGTGGCGGTGGAATGACCGTCAGCTGGGCACGTGAACTTGCAAACAAAAAATTTATCTGACAAAGCAAGAAACTTGGTAGGATATCAATCTTTGTTACGTAAATAATAACGAGTTACTAGTACAATAGACATTAATTCATGAGTTGCTAATGTAAGTTGAAGACTAGTAACTCGTTATTACTTCATGTGATAGAGATTGACAACCCTACCAAGTTCCATGCATTGTCAGGTAAATTTTTTGTTCGCAAGTTTACGTGACCGGCTGACGGTCATTCCACGACCACCCAGCCAGCTGACCGTCATTTTGGTAATCAGGAAGGCCTAAACTACCATCTTCACCAAGTTTCATACACGAACAGATGAATTTATTTTTTTACTTTTTTGCAACTTTGACACCCTCCCCACGCTCAACCCACAGCTACCTGACCAGCTGACGCTCTATTCCGTGATCAGCACCACTAACACTATCCTGTCATATTAAAATCATGTACGAGCAGATGAATTTTTCATTTTAACGCCAGCTCCCGTACTATAAGCAGATCTCTTCATGAGGAGAAATAAAGGTACAAGTCTATTTAAAAATTATAATAATAATTTAAAAATCTATTTTGATTAAATTTAAAGGTTTTAAGTATAGTTTATTATATTTTTATTGGAGAGTTTATCTAATTTTTATATTTTAAAAAGATTTTATGGATTATCATGTTGTTAAAATAGTCTCCATGGAAACGAGGATGTAAAATCAAAAGGTGATAATATTTTAGCTTTTAAGAAAGTTGGTTAACAAAAAAAATTTTTAAACTCCCTTTCAACTAGAAAAGCTTGATTTTTTTCTTAAATTGCAAAATGGAATAAGCTTTAATTATTGAATAATTTCACTGAAAACGTTAATTCCTAAAGATATGATTAATCAAGGGATCTAAGCATTTTAAATAATTTTTAGAATACTTTTTCCATGTAAATTTGGAAATCATTCAAAAATTATATTGCTTGAGAACTAAAGGAATTTTAATCAACCCGGGAACACCGAGATAAGAAAAATTACAAGGAACACCGGGATAGGAAAAGTTACCGGGAACACCGGAATATGAAAAAGACGACTGGGATACCGGTAAGATTGGTAAATGCTGATTATACAAAATTAGAAATGTATTTGGAAAAACTTAAAACTGAGGCGTTTGCTATCAAAACCAGCTTTTATTCCAATTTTGGAAATTTTACGGGAGAGATAAAAAACTTCTCACGTCCACAGTTCTAAAGCTAAATTTGTTTTTTAAATTTTTAATTGTAGGTATAACCATCTAGAATTCGATTAGTTTTTCATTTTCATTTCAGTTGCATTACCTTGGGTTTAATTACACTAATTAGGTTGGAATGAGCTGATTTTCATGCAAAAACACGATTTTTCATGCTTTTTCAGTTTTTTTGTTCAATTAAGTTGTGAATTGGTTTTTTCCAGTTTACCAGTTAATATTTGTGTCTTTACGAGTTTTAAGTAAATGACGTTCACTTAACTTTTTCAAACGATCTGAAATTTCACAGTTGAGATCACAGTTATCACTTTTAATCTAATTTTGGGTTGGAATGAGCTGGGTTTGAGCTATATCCATTCGCCAGGTTATGAAGGACCCTCTAAACTTTCAAAATATGCAAAAAAATGGATTTCAGAAAAATATGGAATTATCTGGTTTTGATAGCAAACGCCTCAAATAATAAATTCGTACTCTTCACCCGTGCAAAGCCGGGCATATCAGCTAGTATTGAATAAAAAATATATTTCCTTGTTGTTTATTCTAACTCGTTCGGAATAAAATTTTAACAAATTAAAATTTTTGGGTTAACTAGAACTTACTAGTATCTATCAGTTTTTAAAATGTAAATAAATCGATCTGGTTTTGGTAAAAAATCATCGGTACTCTCCTAGGATGGCGTACCATACAGATTGAGAAAATTTGAGATAAAGTAAAGTAAATAGTATTAACAAAATTTCGGTATGGTACATAAACTGATTAAATTTTCATGGCATAGATTTAAACAACATATTTGAAGAATAAATCAGGTAATATTTTTAAGTAGATCCCATAAAAAGTTTAAGTTAAGAACCACTAATATTCGTATGAGATAAAGTACTTAACAATAGTTCCTACCAAGGGTATATTATTATTTGCTGTGCTTAAGTTATGAAACAGTAAACCGGAAAAATCATTTTATCTAAAAAGAGGAATTAAGATAATGGTTTACATTTGAAACCAATTAACTGAGTTAGTTTTAACTTTGAGTACGTACTTATTCCCCAGATCTTTAGAAGCAGAAATTTTTTTTCTATGAAAACTTTAAATTATATTTGTATTAAATCAATTGAAATTTCATTCAATCTGATTTGAGTGATTTTATCTGAAATATTGCCAATAACTTAAGTAAGGGAAAAATTGATCCCCTAAACGCCAGTTTCTCTTCTGTTAGGTGAATTCATCAGATTAATGTCAAAATCGATTTCAGTTGAAGTTTCAAATTCGTGTTCAAAACTAGTAAATAGCTGCATACTGCTATTTTCTTTCCTTAAATAATCCAGTTTCAAAATAAGGCAGGCGCTAATCCCTTCTTAGGAAAATTTGAACCGAAATCCCAATTTTCTATAAGCCGGATTATTCCACTCTAATTAATCAATATTTTCGAAGTTCTTGTTGACATACACCGATATATTCACATTTTAACTTTGAAAACAATCAAGTATTCAAGATTTCGTAGTTAAAAGAGGTTTAAGTGTGAACGAATAAAAGGTGATGCAACCTTTCTTTGAAAGTCTTCCTTTCATTTTAGTTTTGTCCGTATTTTACCGTTTTATAAAAGGGGTTAATAAATAGTATATTATAAGAGTTTATATCTTTGATATACAATTAATACATTTATGTATATTTACTGTATAGCTAATTATTTCAATTTAAAAATAAGTAAACAATCGTTTTTAACAACTCCACAAAGGGTAGGCAGTATTTTATAAAGTGATAGGGAGAGAATATGGTTTAAAAAACCATTGCTTGTTAGCTACACGTATTGGTTTCAGTATTCGTGTGTTGGTACTTTCATACCACGAAAATTTAAACATAGTTTAAAAAAGCTGATAAAAATTTAGAGAGTGAATAAATTCAAAAATTGATACTATTTTTAAAAAAAGGTTCTATTTAAAGGCAAATATTATTAAATGGAATCTATTTAAATTACTACTAATAATCAAATTATTTCGTAAAAACCTTTGAACAAACTTTTTGTGTTCATCAACCTTCCAATTTTTATTTAGTTCTTTAAATAACTAAACAAAATATTTATTACTTTTAATGATGAGGTAAAAAATAAAGGATGTTTTTTTTTATTTTTACCAAAACTTATAGATTGATAATTAGATGTTCACTTATTAATACGTTTTATATTTCTGACCAAGTTATATCCCCATGAAATAATATCTTCCTTTAAAAAACTTACTAGAAGCATATTTTAACACAGTAAAACTTGATTATAAACCAATGTGACACATTACTAAAATCCCCAGATAAGTTTTTCATAAACCATCTAGTTCCTGCGGCTCTTCATTTGTGCAGCCCACTTTCACTAATATGAATCAATAAACGCCCATTACTTATCAGTACAAAATTGGTGTCAGATCCAGCATGTTAATTAAATACATCATCGATTACATATATTTGTTTAGGAAACAACTGTTTCCTTTGCTCCCTAGGAAATTAGTTGGGTTTAATAAGCCGAATAATTAGATTGTTGGTAATTAGTACCGTAATTTAATATAATATGCCCAAACAAGCTTTCGCCATTACTGTTTAGATGTTTATTATAGTTTGATATGGCTTCTAAGTTAAAAATTTTTCAATTTTGTGAAAAATATATAAATTCTTCATTTCTTGAATGTTGAGTCAAAACCTAATAAAACAAATTAAATTTAGCAGCATTGCGAGTTAAAGAAGAAAAAGTATTACATTATTATTGCTTACAAACCTTGCCTTGATTTTCCTTTCATGTTCCGAAATAACATTTATCTTCAGTTTTGATCATCTTGGCGTCAGTTTTACTTCTACAAGTGTCGTTTAAATTTATTATTAAGTGACATTTAATGTAATTTTTTGCTTTTGACACTATACAACAAATAATTACTGCTCCTTTTTGATGATGATAAAAATGTTTCAAGTATACAAATAAGCAAGTTTGTTTCATTGATTAGTTTTATAACTTTCATCAATCACTCAAATCTGTAATACCTAGATAACATGGTAATTGTCGTTAACGGTTCAATATCCGCTATAATTTATTTTGTTTGGTGTTTGTGTGTATGTGTATCTATCCTCTTTTTATAGTTTTTGTGGGATAAATTTGAATAGAGTTGTGGGACACCTCAAAAAAATACTAAAGCTAACAACCAACAACATTTATTAACATAACAACAAATATATCAACAACAGTTACAGCTACATAAAGCTTAGTCACAGAATGCAACGCCACAGAGTCAATGCTTTATACGCCCTGCTTAGAACTATCCCTATCTGTGATGGAAATTGCTGACTTATTCTATAAACATAATTATCCAATATAATATTCTGACAAAAATAATCAGCATGCCTCCCTAAAGAAAACTAAATGTTATAGGGCAACGGGAATATGCGTGTGAAGTTATTTCTTTAGCCTAAAGAGTCGGTGTCACCTTGCATTATTTTCAGTCTAGTACACACTCCTAGTAGAAAAAAGGGTCATATATTTAGAAAAGTATGCGAGCAAAGTATTGGAAAAAAGTTTGGAAACTTATCCTGCTTGAGTTAAATCTTAAAATCTCGGTACGTGTAGGTACTATGAAACTTTTAGCACTTTTGAATTGAGCGCGTTTAAAAAAACAGAACCTATTTATTTCATCAGTTTTAACGCAAAAAACTTAATTTTTTAGACAATAAACTATCAAAATATGGTAAATAATTAAAGATAGATTACTAATGGAATTAGTCTTATTTAGATATCAAGCATTATAAAACTTATTCATATTTAAGGCGCACTTTAATAAATTATTATCCATGAAATAAGTTTATCGAATAAATCAAGTTAATTCTCTTAAATATTTGTAACTATACTAGAAAAATTTTGTACATTACCTATAAAATATACGGACCCCCTCTTTCCTTAAAAATATCCTAACCTTTACATTTATTCATCTTATCCTTCTATTTCATTACAATGTACAGAAATTTAGATGGTGAATGCTATACTCTATTATAATATGCTGTGCTATAAAATCTCCATAACTAAAACTCACAAATTAGTGGAAAAAAGCGTAATTATTGCAATCTTATGTTTTTGACTCAATGTGTATTTTATTTGAAAAAAAATTACATATCTTTCCGGATTTTATTAACAACTATAAAGAGTTTACTAAATAATAGAAGGCAAAGTATTGATTAATGTATACGTTTTTTAAACTGAAAACAATTATTTACCAAAATCTTATAAAAATCACCAGAAAACATGTGGTGCAAATACGGGCACCTTTAAAAATAAAATAATTAAAAATATTTAAAACGAGGATAAAAATTCGGAATGGTGGAAAATAAAAAAAAGCTTTTTGCAAAATTAGGAAACCTGACTTGGTTCTTTTAGCCCTGGCAAATCTAAATGTCCCATATTTTGGCACATAACACATTTAACCTTCTCCTGTTGAAGCCTTTTTCAGTGCACTAGGTCAACTGATTCTTAAATGGGGTTCCAGTGTTGACTATTGACCTTGTCCGTTTGCAACCACCAGTAGCAGTTTTTTCAGTTACTTTTTACAGTTGGTTTGGGAACGGATGCTGATATGCAACATTTTAAGTTCTTGGGAAACATAGCGGTGTTTCAGTAGCCGCATCAGTTGGCATTGGTAAAGCCCTATGTACTTGTGTATCAGAATAATTCATAGGACAGAAGGATGTTGATAGTCCAAACAATCAGAGGCCCATGGATTTCTGTAATGTTATCTCCTGTATATCCTGAGAGAGAGTATATGTTACTCTGAATCCTCTGTCACAGATAATCCTCTTTCCCTTTTAAACGGCGACTAGACCATTGGGAATTAGCAACAACAACCTTTTTAACGGAGAAACTACTTACACCTAAGGTTAACCAACCACAGCTAGGTAAGATTACCCCTATGACTTGTAAAATAAAGTCTTGCGGAACTAAAAGTGTGTTTTGGAAAGTAGCATAGGCCCTCTACTTTCCATATTTTAAAATAACCAAAAAAACATGCAAATAAAAAAATCTAGGCAACTGCCAAACATTTTCTGTTGAGACTATACACGAACTTGCACAAAACATCACGCTGCATTTACTCTACACTAATTGAAAGAATCATCACAACTTCCCTCTTCTAGTTCTTTTATTAACAAGATTTACATTTACACTCCAACCTCCAATCTTCATGCACCACCAATATATAAATGTGGAGCATTGCCCTCATTTTTACACCTTTTTCCTCTATACTTTGAATATGCAGATTCTTTCTTTCTTTCAGCTTCAGAAAAGTTCACGACGCTCCTAAAAAACCTTACTAGATATTTAGGAATTGAAATGTATCTAGAATAAAATACCAAAAAGAAACTCATTTTCTTGTTTTCTTACGCACACAAAATGCGACTGCATTCGAATACAGTTCTATATCACGCTAACAACCCGCGAAGCCCGTCAAAAAATCCTCTTATCATAAGTTTCAAAACCCGAAAAGTGAAGCTTTCCTATCCTAATAACCAAGTATTACGTATACACTAGCGTGTTTTCGACAGAAACTGAACAAATAAAATTCCAAACAGTTTGTTTCATATACCAGCAGCAATACGATCGCAGCGAGCTGGCTATGGCGTAACATCTCTTCTTTTCGAAACAGAACTGACTGCGCTGTCAAAATTGTGGATTCTGCAACCCGAAACGCTTCGCGATTTTGACAACTGTCACCACGCTTTTTAAAAAAGTTTTGACATGTGTGACTATATCATTACACCAGCCTCCTACACAGGATTGCGTTCCATTTTTAGTGAGATATAAACGAAATTTGTCTTATCTTGTCTGTAGTTTGGAGAGCGGAGTTTTCTATTTGCGTCATACAGGCGTAATAATGCGAGGCAATCAAATTTAACAACCTTGAGGAGTTGGGAAATAAGCAACTCTTTTGTCGAGATAGAGTTGTATGTCAAGTGATTAGTTGCTGTTGTGAGTTTGGGTTTTTATTTTGGAGAGGTATTCACAATTTTTATCAATCTCATCCAGCAGTTTGTTGGACAAGGTGATATAATTGTTTTTTAGTTCAAGTCAAATAGATATCATGATGTGTGAGGGAAGTAAACGAAATAAGGGTTGCTATTATATTGATAGGATATATCGGATAGAGGTTGGTACACAACATCGGAAAATTTACTGTTAATGTACAGTTTTTAAATCCCCATTTAAAAATGCTCATTTAAATTTTACAAGGTTAGTTTAAATTGATTTTTAGAAATTTGGTGATTTAATAATACCTAATTCAGACTATCAATAATTACCATGGATAAAAATCACTTTTAAATGCACAAAACGCTGAACGATGATCAAAGCGAAGCATACCTGTGGCTTGTACTCCTTGGTCAACCCACTGAATATATGGGGGAGGACATTCATTCATTTGACATTCAATACCTACTATTCTGTACCACTTTGTAGTACTATAGTAGCACTGGTTTACCATTGGTACCAAACTAGCGCTAGGGAAACTAAATTTTTGAACCGAAAACCTTATAACTTCTACCCCACTCATGTATAAACAAAAAAAATAAATAATTTAAACTGAAATGAATAAATTGGTGTATTGAATTGAATATATCTTTGGTATATTTTAAAGTTTTCGATTTCATGTAATTTTTGTCTCAAGAAATTTATAGCTACAAATGGAATAACTTCAATGAAACATCGAACTGTATTGCGTTATACTCAGACCAAAGAGTATAATTGCAACATTATTTGAATTTATAATCAAAGGTGCCTAATTTGATTCCAACATACGTATCATTGCAGTCAATGAATGGTTACAGTTTGCGTAATTTGCTTCCTTTGTAGCATCTAAAATGTGAAAGACATCTATTCGTCGCATGAGTCAATTGAAAGTACGTTACTAGTAGTTACTGATGATGCTCAGTAACACTTGTTAAGCTATGATGCCGAACTTCATCTACTAATTACGTTTGCTCTGCAACATGGTCAGTGGTCACTTACATATTAATGTATAATGAGTATCGGATTCATAATTATGTTATCTATTTCATGAAGTGTTGTTTCATGCATTTGTTATGGTTATGGTGTGTTATATTAATTTATTTAGGCGACAAATAATTCGGAGTGTGTTCGAGGGATAATTTGCTTAATTTGGATATAAAAATAATTTATTGAAATATGACTAAGATTCCGCCACATTCCTTTATCGCGGAACAAATGACATCGCATATGAAAATGTATTTTGTGATAAATATTACGTAGTTGAACTGCTTTAGATATACTAACTGCAAATTTTAATTAAATATTACAATCTAAAAGTCTCAATAAAACTTTGAAAATGTGTCCTTACCATATGCATAAGCTGTATAACTTGTACATAAGCAGTATTTTTTTAAGTTTTAAAGATGAAAACACTTCATACAAAAACACCCCTACTTGTATTAAGGGTTTGTTTTATAACAATTGGAATATTTTTTTAGTTCATGTTCCTATCTACTGGTCACCCAACGATAGCAAAATGGTCAAGTGATTTTTACAGACTTTGCATGGTCGATAGTTGGCTAACCGGTGATAGTTGGGGTCTTGCTTCTATATACAAGCAAATGGATCTTCCTCTTTTGATCAAGTGCCCCTCACCTTCCACCTGTCTCCCCTCAGAAATGCTAGTTCCAGCGTTGTCAAAATCACGTGAACCTTTTACTATCGTTGGTTTAGCAGTACCCATCTTGAACTTTTATCATGCAGTCGGATGATAAAGATGATTTAATCCATCAATCATGATAATATGTCATCATAAATAATGATTCATCCATCTATTTTCAGCTGAAACTCTATATAAATTAATTAGGCTAATCATTTAAAGTTAAATAACTCAACATTTTTTAACATGAAAATAACTCAACGCTTCTCTTTCAGTCAGACCTATGTCAGTGCACGTGAAAGGCAAGCGCAAAAAACTATCCGCTAAGAAAACGGTCCAGTTCGAGTGCGAGGCCAAAGGCTCGAGACCCCCAGCGGTCATCTCCTGGCGGAAAGGCAGCTACAAGCTGAAGAACGCGGTGACCAGGGTGTCCGCTCAAGGGAACGTCACCACAAGCACCCTAACCATCACCCCTACTAGTGACGACAATGGGAAATTCTTGTACTGCCAAGCTGACAACTCTGCTATCCCTGGAAGCTCCATTGAAGATGGGTGGAAGTTAGATGTACACTGTAGGTAACATGTTTCAATGTGTTTTTGTTCTTATAGTTATTCACTAGAGATCTAGTTGGTGCTTTGATTTATTCTGTAAATTGAATAAATTGACCAATGGGTATTAATTTCATTTATCGATTACCTTATTCCTTCCATAGAAGGTGGAAATCGGGGATTTTAAAAGATTTTATCAGGGGGTGTTAATGCTGTAGTCCTTAGAGGGAGGTTGTCATCCCATAAAAAATTTATCATCAAGGGGTTTTCAGTATTCTAGAAAGGTGATGGTTACCTTTTAATAACTGCTTTATTCCGCTTAAATTTTTAAAAGTTTTTTGGTAACCAAAAGGATATTTTACTTACCTGCTCTAACTAAAGTTTTGTAATTGAAAGTTTGGTCTTATCTTGTTTAAATTTAAAGTCAATATTTACTTTTTTATTTCTTTGATTCGAGCATCATAAGATCCCTCAGTTTTAGGCACACTACATCTATGACAAGCCGCCAAACTCTTCACTGTAGTGGAGTATATAAAAATGTTTAGAGAAGTGTACTACTACGGCTCATTTTTTATGAAAAATGTAATGTTCCATACGATGAAACTTCCTTCCACGGAATAAGCATACATGGCCAAGGCCATAGCCCAGTGATTGTTTTTAAAATCTCAGTCTACAAACGTATGCAATTCATTTTGCTATTGATTACCATAATTTTTTTATGATAGCTGAATATGAAATCATACATTTTTTTAAGCAATTTTCTCAAAAATTGGGCGTACCGCCAGGAGATAAACTTGGGCAAAAAAAACACTTTGAAAATAAGTACAAAGTTAAATGTTAACCAAGCAGATTTTGAACAAAATGTTTATCAGCTTTTATGAATTACCATTAACCTTGAAATTGAGTGGAGAAATCCGTTTCCATAACGATCGCAATAATAAGCCAAAAGTTTTACTCTTGGCGGTATCATTATAGGTTCCAAGTTTAGACGGACTGGCTAAAACACCCTGACGGTAAATATCTGAAATGGAAACACAAGCTGTCCTCAATAACTAGAAATTCTAACACGAATTTGTAAACAAGTTTTATTGTGGATGACTTTTAATAGCTAAACACGAGAAAACATCTGCCCAAAAAACTATTGCACGCGAATAATGTCTTTCACGGAGAAGCCCAACTCGAATGATACCTCGCAGATAAAACGAACTTCAAAAAACTCAATTATTTCAAATGGTTGGTCTTCGGCATGGTGAGATTCTCTTCCTCCAACGTCTCCATGAACGTCGAACCGTCCGCGTCGAACACGGAGCAGGCGTCATCCACGGCTTCTTCCACCATGTTCTCCAAGGACTCTTTCCCGCTGCTGTCGTGCAGCTTGTACGTGAAGACCTCATTGGAGTCTTGGCTCTCCGCAGGGTTGGCGACTCTGACGCAGGGGTCGACCTTCACCATCATCCGGGTGATGGAGGGCACGTTCTGGGCGCAGTTGCTCATGTAGCCCCTGTGGCGCCACCCTTCGAACTTGTCGAGGGAGAGGAAGTCCTCGTCTTCGCCGATGCGTCGCTTGATCTGGTGGATGTGGTCTTTCTTCGGCGGAAGGTCGTCGTCGTTGTGGCTGGCCGACTCGATCATGGAGTGGAAGTTGAACTTTCCGAACTCGTCGTTGGCCGCGTCTGTGTACTCGTCTGCGAATGGAAAGTTAATCAAGAAGTACAGGGTTATTACAACAAAGGCCAGACAAAAAGTTCTGGGTCTATGTTCTAATGCTTAGGGCCGTATGCAACTACGTTCTGTAACGCGCTAAAGAACCGGATATCTTCTAATAACAGCCAAGTCAGACCAGACCTAGCGACCATAAGTCACGACAGCGATCAATCAAATAGGGGGAAAAGCATGGAGTTCAGCCTGAGACTCAATGAGACTGAGCATGGACTCTTGACAGAAATCTTAATTCCTGTCATGATAGGGGAATATGCTTTCTCCATGCTTTTTTTTATGGAGATTGATTGCAGTAGTGATTATAAGACGCGCAGTGTGTTTTGAGCCTAACAGTCGCCACAGAACGTCTGCTCAGGAGGTGGCGTTATGCGACGATCCTGCTGACGTTTTCCTCCTGATTGGTTGAACCGTGCCATTACGTTGCAAAGCACGGGAACGGCAGGGTACAATCTCATGCACCTAGTTCTCGACGTTCTTGAAAACCAATCAGCAGCATGCTGGACAAATGACGCAGGAAAACGGAAGTTGAGTTGTTTGGAAGTAGGATTCGAACGGTCTCAAAATCGTCGTAAAACGTAGTTGCATCCGGCCCTTAGATTCTGATTCTAGGCATCGAAAAATAATTTTTTGGCTTTTAAAGTTTGCTTTTGTGTTTTTTACGTCCATAAGTAAGTTACGTTTAACTGATTTTATAAGCAGAAGATAGGGGGTAGCACTTTGATCAACCCGATACCGAACTAAATAGAAATTGTGATTTGCATAGTAACAAGTATTCATTAAACGGTTATCGCAGCTGTAATAACAGTTTTTTAATGTATTACCAAGTTAGAAAAAAAGGAGCCAAGATGGTGTAAACAAGATTATTTTGATTTGTTCTGTTTTATTTGTGGAGAATTCAGTAAAGTAAGAAGAATAAAATTTGCTTTGGAAACAAATTTGAAGCTTTTCAAAGCTTATGCAGCCTTATTTTACGTACGGATCCTGAATCAAGATTAAAAAATGGGTCCTCACTTTGCCTGTTTCTCTATCTCCGAAATGGCTATAGTTTCTAACAAAGCAAACGTTGATCAAACAATTGTTTTTTTCCTTTATTTGTAACGTAAGAGAAACCACAATTTCACAGTTCTGACCCAAAAATCGAGTCGACCGGTGTTATACTGCTGTTTCAAGAGGCTGCAGAAGACCGACTAATGGTCCAGAATGACTTGATACTTCATCTAAGGACTCCTGATGTAATGCGGATTTGATAAAGGAAAACATAATTACAATTGACCAATAGGTCATAGGGATTATAGAGTGTACAGCAAGCGCTATCTATTGGCTAATTTTGGAACTATGTTTTTCCTTTACCAAGCGAATTCGCTTTGTTTCAGGAATCAAAAATCCAATTTTTCCCAGGTGTAGTGGACCATCAGGCGGTGCCTATTTCCATTTCCCTAGCCTTAGAGCATGGGTGCTAATAATTAAGCTTTTAAATAAGGTCAAATTTCAATAAAATTTAAAATAAGAGAGAAAAATTGAAGCATTTCTCTTAATATTTTTTTTGCTTCAATTGCTCCAAAATTCGTAAACAGCACTAAAATATAGCCTAAAGACATGCATCATATATGCACATAAAACGAAATTAAAAAAAATTAATTAGTTTAAAATTTAAATTTTTTGAAAGATATTTTTTGTCTTTTTCAAATTTAATTATTTTTAAAATAATTTATTACCGAATAGTGTCAAAATATTTTTTGTGTTACTTGATTTAAAGATTTTACCTTTATTTACAACGTTCATTTTAATAAATTAAATAATTAACGTATTATTTAATCATCAATCGTGGTTTTTTATGTGATATAGCGATAACTACAATATCCATGAAAAAGGACTTTGGCAAATGTACCTCAAACGTGAAAATTTGAAAAACAAATTTTATTGTCCGATTGTCTTCTGATTTAAGAATGACATTATTTAAGTCATTTTTAATTGAAACTATTTAAATTACTTCTTTTGAAATCATTTTGTTTTATACTATGCTATGTTTTTGCTATGTATTAATTTAAAAAAATTTAAATGGTATAACCCAATTTAGCACTGAAAAATAGCCCATAAACATTCATCATAAGTCTCGATTACTATGATTTGATATTTTGAAATTTTTTCGGCCATTTTTTTAATTAAAAAAAATTAACCTCCCACGGACCGAGTTTTTCGATTTTTAGTATGTAATTATTGAGGTCATTCCCAAGTGAAAACCGTTTAAAAAACAAATGTTGCAATTTTTTACCGGTTAATTTACAGATTTCCTAGACAAACTGACCACTACACTGTAGTGGTCATTGTGTCCCTACACTGTAGTGTCAGTGGTCATTGTGTCACATCAGCCACTGCTTCAGAAATACTCATATAAAATATCCTGTCATTATGGACCAGTGTTTTGTTTCTTACAGAGTTTTGAAAGAGCAACTTCAATTAAAATCACCCTGTTCTTAATTTGTAATCATCCTGTACTTAATTTATCGTAATAATCGTGCTGAAATGTATAAAAAGTTACTAGGTGTATCGTATATTTCCGAAAACAGATCTACAAGCAAATCTCAGCAAATTTTAGATTTCATTATCTACGTAATCTTTTCTTATAAAAATAGGAAATACTGTGTTAATTTTAGTTCAGGGAAGAATAAGTATAAATCCATTATAAGAATTTTACCTTAGGTACCTCCATAAATTATGCCACGCTTTGGAGGGAAGGAAGACAGTTATTTATATGTAACAATTCGTGAAAAAGGGGAGATGAAGTTAAAAGAATTGTGATATTGCACATTGAAAATCAGCTAAAAATAAAGCAAATTTGTTTTCTGAAGTAAGTAGTTTTTTTAATGGCTATAAAAGAACACTTATTATCAAACATTATTCAAAAGAAATTAAGAGTTCACTTTAAAATTTTTATGGATGTGGGACGCACTTCAACTTGAATAAAAAATATTAGGTTCCAGAACCTTTTCTAACATATTTTCGGTAGGGGCGCGTGGGGGAATTATATAGTGAAGGGTGGCACTTAGTAACATAGGTAAGGGAGGGGGTAAATATCTTAGAACTAAAGTGTGACAGCAATCAGCAGTTGCACATCCCCTTGATTTAGCCCTAAGCCAAGGGGATCTATCAACAATCAGTGTTGTTTTCAATTTTTTTTCTTTTTATGATATTTGTAAAACTTTGCCAAAACGTCTGCTTAGCGAGATTTGGGCTAATTAATTTTCGCCTATTTTAAAACACGCATTTGAGAAATGCAAATAGTGCTAAGACATATTAGGTTTAAACAATAGATTGAAATTAAGTTTTAAATTTAGTTCAATGATAATTGGAGTCAATATACTATAGTGTAGGCAATCTGTGACTAAAACTAAAACAAATAGCAATTTTTGAATGAAAACAGTTAAAAAACCATCTGTTGCAATTTGTTTCCTACTTTTTCAGCAGATTTACTGGACCCTTGAATGTTAGAGCATAATTTCTTATAAAACTCCTACCACATTAATGTTCAATTAACTTGCAAGGGTCGATTGATATACACATAAACTAAACACTATGTGTTACGGATATAAAAATGGCATTTGCATGAACAATATTAAAAAAACAAGACTTAAAATCATAATTAAATTTTCCAAGAGATAAAATCCAGCTTACCAACTCCGGCGCCTTTTTTATGGAACCTGTCTTTTCCATTAGGGAAGAAAAGGCGTCCTACTAAGATGAGGAAAATAATAACCAATAAAATAATTAACACGGCAAAGACTATCAATGTCCGTGCTATGTATGGATTTGAATACCCTTCACCTTTGCCTTTTGACGAGTTTTTGCTGATGCTGATTTCCAGCAAATCTAAAAGGTTTACTCCTCCTGAATGTTCTTTTTTACTGTCTTCTGTTTTCTTTGGATCTTTCTTCTTATTGTCATGATGCTTAGGTTTAGGATCCAGGTTACTTGTTCTTTGAACTTGAACTGAGCTAGAAAGTTTTTTTGCTGCGCTTTCATCTGTCTCCTCTTCTTCCTGAGAGTCTTCGGCAGTTTTAGGAGCTTTTGATTCATTTGCTTCGGTGCTTGGGACGTATTCAGAAGCCTCGCTAGTACTTGTTTTAATTGTTTCATCTTGCACGAGTGGGAATTCTTTTGTTTTTTCAGTGGGAGCCGCATCTTCAACTGGTGCAGGGTGTTCATTTAAATTGCCAACCTTATCGTTGATATTAAGTACGAGGTTGAGGATTTCCGTTAGCATACTTTTATCCTCTGGCCTCTTATGTGTAGGACTTGACACTGATTGCAAATTTTTGTCGACTTCTGGCTTCTTATGTGTAGGACTTGACACTGATTGCAAATTTTTGTCGGCTTCTGGCTTCTTATTGGTAGGACTTGACTCTGGTGAATCATCTAACTTAATATTGGCTTTTATTTTACCATGTTGGTTTCGGCGTAAACGCATTAGGTTTATTGATTCTCTGAGATTGTGGTTTTCTTTTGCAATAAGTCTTGGGCTTCTTAATTTTATGTGGTTTTCATTTAGACCTTGAGGTATTCTGTGGTGCCTTTTGGTAATGCTTTTGGGCTCTGCGAAATTGTATAAATTTTTAGCTTCTTTCCTTACAATGTGGAGTGGTTCTCTTACCGGTTTATCACATTTGAGATCAGATCTGGTTACGGGCTTCTATAAAAGGTAAACACCAATTAGACACAGGTCAATTTTTGGAGTTTCATTGTTTTGAATAATTTATAATTCATTAAATGCTTTGAGCCATAAATTGAGTGAATACTTTACAAGTAAAAAAAGTAACTAAATACATGAAACCATATTTAATTAATTTTTTTTTAAAACTTAGTTTGATTATTTAAATGTGCAATACTTTTGAAACTAACCAAATTTATTACAACACAAAATTTTTTTGTGAATTCACTCTATTTCAATTTCACAGTTTGTTTTTACTGAGTTTTTTATGCTAGGCTAGAACGAAACAACGGAATATATTTCATGACTGTTTACATTTCTAACGCCCTTATGTTGATGTAGAGGTAGTGACTGCCATTCATAAACAGAAGCCAACACATATCCTTTTTTATTGTTAATTTGGTTTATTTTCACACTTTTGGAATAATTTTTTGGAATACATACATTTGGAATACAGCATTTGGACTTAACGTGAAAAGCGATTGATTGAATCTAAACGAAAATCATTGATGCCAAACGGAATATGATGCTCATATTCCATTAACCGAAAGCAGGGGGTTACCATACTCCGGTTATTTGTGGTCAACCTAACACTAACCCTGAATATGCATTATTTGTATTGCTATATTTACACCAGCGTTTAACATAGACCACGTTTTTCACCCTGTTAATATACCATCAAAAATTACAGTTCCTAAGCCTGAGATCTGAAAACAGTGTTATTTTAAACAAATAAAATACTATTTTAAAAATATGCACGTTATGACTAAGCTCTAATTAAAGGTACTCAAGCTTAACGGCAGTACTATTTTTACGAGACATTCTTTTAAATAATCAACTATGATGAATCTAGCACTATGAAACCCCCTTTTTTTAATGTAATGAATTAAAAATTATGTTCTTTGTATTGAAATACTTGCCCGTTCTGGGGATGCATAAATAAACTCTGGGAATATAGTGATGGTGAATATTGCGAAGGTAAGTAGACAAAATTTCATGATTTAGTTTAAATTATTTTACTATTATGTGTTCGATATCATGGCTATATGATTAAAACACATTGTTGTCCATGATGGCGAATTTAATTTCTTAACTGTTTTTTAACAATGACGGTAACAATGTAAGAGACCAATATAAATACTTTTTATATTTTTCATTGTTAAAAATTAATGTGTAGGGTGGCTTTTAGTATTGGATTATTTGGAAAGTCATGCTGCCTCTTCAGTTAAACGTGCATAACGTGTAAAATTGTATTTTAAAATGTTCATTTTTTTATTCGTATTAATTTTTTAATTCTAATTATCAATATAATTATAGTACATGTATGTATGTTATTATGGATAATGTTATAAAAATTACTCGAATTCTATAGATTTTACTTAGACTGTTTTGGAAATAATTAAAAATACTTCTAATCCACGTAGAGTAATAATTTTGGTGTCTTTTGAAGCGTAAAATATAATACTTAACGAAAATGCGAAAATTGAAAAATGTGTTTTTTGGTCGAAAGTTGTGCACCTACCCCCATAATACGATTTATAATTTGTTTAAATGCATCTATCTTAACAAGATATCATACTACTTTTAAATACATATGAAGGAGTGAGTGAATAAGGATGCATGTGCCATTTTTAAGAAAAATGGGTAAGTGAAGTGAATACAAACCTTTTATTATAGAAAACCTCCCTCTAAGACCATTTAGTATCATGAAGAAGGTATGTGACCACAAAATATAAGAACAAAATTTCTCGAAAAAAGCTTTTTGTTACATATTTCTTTTTCCATTCTCGGCTTCATGTGTGGCAATTTGTTTATCTTATGTAATGAAAATTAAAAATAATGATTATAACGCAGTTTAAACTTATAGAAATTTGGTTTATACGTGGGAAAAATGGGGTGAGTTAATTAAGAGAGGGAACCTCAGGCTTTATCCTTATGAATTTGAGTTTGACATTAAATATTGTTAAATCATTAAATTATAATAACAAATGTAATAGGCTGTATATATTTATAAAAAAATAAATCTCGATGATGTAGAATGGATCGTTCAAAGTTAATTAAAATGAAAAGGGCTGGACTTACTAGTTGCTGGTTGAGATAGTCTGGTCAAATCAGGAGCAAGAACGGACATAACAAAATCCAAAGGAAAGTACTATTTTTGAGGCACACAAAATAATTTATTTCCGAGGATGTTTTCTTACACTTGAGGCCGAGCTGAGAGCGGGAAGAGATTCGAGGCACAAAAACGAAATAATTAATATTACTAAAGATAATGAGCACGGAAGCAATCGTATGGATCTCACTCAGATACAAGATTAACGTACAGTCGGAGTCAAAAAAAATCGTTCCAAAAGTTAAGCAACGGGATTGCAGGATTTGAAATTTCAACGAATCGCTGAATATAGGAAAAGATTGGCGAGAACAATTTTCTATTATCTAATTTAAGGAAACATATTTGGCTGGTTATCCATGATTTGGCGCATTTTATTTTCAAATAAAAGTGCTTTAAAACAGTAGTATGGTGGTTAGAGTAACGTCTTCGTAATCGGAAGTTCGCGGGTTCAATCCTCAGTGCGGATCATTCGTAATGTCATTACGATTGATGTTTAAATTCATTTACGGGTGATCCAATCTTTGTGGAGGAGTATTCTTACCTGATTTTTTATTCAAAGCACTCAATCGTATTTCTTAGCAGCTGTTAACGTTTCTTCCTAAATCTTCACGCATTTATTTAAAAAATTTCCTTGAAACTCTGTATCTTCCACTATGATCATTAAAAAATAATCAGCTCCGATAAAAAGTATTTTTTTAAAGTTATTTTTAACTTCACACTAGAAAAAATATTTCATTTAAAGAAATTTAAGAATTTTTTTAGATTTCTTAAGAATTTTTTCATTCAGGCGAATACAAGTTTAAACATAATTTTTAGTAGTATTTAAGAAAATAATTATAATTTAACTATTTTAAGTTCTTTTTAAATTAATAATTATTATAAATTCTTTTAAATCGTAGGGTAATGGAATTTTATATAGACTGATTAATGTGAGCTCTACGGACATAGTAAAAATTAGTAGTAGTAATTTTGTTACGAAATTAAAAAAAATTATTTGCTTTGGAGACTATTGGAATTGTACTAAGCAGTCTCGGGGGAGAACAAGCTATATCTCTAATATACAGATATTTGAGTAAGTAGCATAAGTGACGCGTATCCAGGATTCCGCTCAGGGCGAATCAAGCAGAGTCGATTTTTCTCGTGTTTGTGGTGAACAATTTTAAAACCCGAGAAGAAGGGTAAGAGTTTTGCTTCGAAATGTGCCTTGGACCTTTTGTGAAAATAATGCAAAAGTTTTTAAGATAATATACTTAGCCCCAAATAAAGGGGGTCTGGGGTTCCTTCTCCGAATTTTTTTGTAAGTTTTGTAAGAGTAGTTTTGTTAGTTGTTCTTGGACATTGGGGACTATTTAGGTGACACTCGAGATCGATTACTCGTATAATCTTCAGCATTTTCAAGGGAAAATATGCCCATAAATAGACAAGAATTCTACAGAGGGCTCAACTCCCTAAACGCTTCCTACGGCTCTGGGGGGCCTCTTAGTTTTAATTTTGAATCCTCTTTGATTAATGTGAAAACAAGTGATCCGATTTTTCAAAATAACCTTTTGAAAATAAATTACTAAGACTTAAGTATAAGTTATTCTTGCTCTCATGATTTAGGGGGATAACTACCCCTCCCTGCACGCCCTGACTACGCCCTTGATGAGTTGAGGGACAGTTCCCTACTTGTGAGAACTAGAAAGGAGGACCCCAATACCTCCAATCTATAAGGTGGTCTATCAATTGATTCTCTTTTACCTCCCCTCTTCCCCAATTCCAGTTGAAAAATCTGGCCTGTAACATTCCTAAAAAGCATTACACAATCCAATATAGCTCAAGCTTCATTGCTTTCAGCAGTGATAAGCCATGTCTCATTCGTGATACATGACCATGAATGAACAGCTACGGCTTGATCAAGCCATTGACAGGGTAGGTTTATTGCTTTACCTATTAAAGAAAGTTTTATTTAAAGATTGGTGAGAGATTTAATAAAGAAAGATAAAGAGAGGCAGATTTAATAATTGTTTTAATTACTAGGTCACCACTTTATTATTAAATTTTATTTTAATGATTCCAGTCTACACCTCACAGCAGGCATCCTCCTCCCGGGCTCAAGCTGCATCCAGATGCAGTAACCGTTTATACTTTGGGATAAAGAGGTGTTCAGACATCTCCATGCTGCTTCCCTAAATCTTCCATGTTGTATAAGTGGGTGGAGTCACTGGAGGGAAATAAGCTCCTCTAGAAAATTCCCGATTCATTAGTGTAAACCACGTGTCCAAATCTTGACAGGCAAGGTTTCCAGGGTGTCCCCAGTGTGGGCGTCACTTAGGGGGGCAACCGCCCCCAAGGTATCCTCTGTTATGTGAAATAGTTGAGAGTAAAATGAAAATTATGTAACTTTCACAAAGAGCTTCGTGACTGGAAAAGTCTCAAAATGAGTTAAAACACTACTTTCGAGGGCCCCCAACCCCCCTAATAGTTTGTTGTTCTACAGTGCTTTACATTTAACAAATTCTATCGCTTTCCAGAAGTAGTTTCAGTTGGGGGCCCCGAAGAGTCTGAAAAGGAGATAAAACACTAGTTTAAAGGGACAATTTTCAAAAAATTTTCCGACCCCCTTAAAAGGACCCCCTTAAAACTTTTATGTGTATTTATAACTATTTTACGACAAGTGTAACACGACAAATTGTTTTGTGATTATAAGAAATAAAGGAGTTTTGATATTCTACTTAGTATTAAATCGTTTTTGAATCTGAATTAAAATATCTTTGCTTTATTTTATTTTTTTTCTTCATTATAAGGCGTTCATCAGAATCGTTTTCTCCGCAATTGTATGTGTATACAATTGTGGGGTAGCAGTGTGGATATAAGTTTAACTATACTTACTCATTGTAAAAAAATATTCTCCTACAGGCATGTTGAATTTTCTGGGGAATTTTTTAAAATGTATTTAAAAAATAAATTTATTTTAAAAATTTTTATTATAAAATTCGTGGATCGATTTAGATGAAAAATAAAGAATATTTATAAAAACTTCTACTGAATGAATCCAAACATCACACTCTAAAAAACAACAAAGCTAAAATAAGAATGGCTTTTGCAAATACATTTTTACTAAGTTTGGAAAAAAACTACAGGAATAAATGATCCCCTAATGTCAAAAATAGAAAACATTTGTGGGAAGATTGTAAAAAAAAGTTTATCCCAATAGAAAATAAGATTAAAAAAGCTTTTAAATACCCAATTAAAAACCAAATATATAATTCATAATCACTTATTTTAATAACTTCTAACTCTTAAAAATGATAAAGTTGGCACAAAAGTAGCAGGTAACGTTTAAATCCAACTTAAACTATACAACACCAGCGCTCTAACCGTTAAGCTACAGGGATTCACATTAAGATACGCAAATATTAACAAATAAATAAAGGTTTGGCTTAGTTTTGTTGGTTACTGTAATTTTAACAAGTGGCAAACCTTTGGCGATCGGTATTGGCGAAATTTTTTCAAACCTATTTTCCTATATCATGCACACGGGGTTAATGTCTAGATTCCTCTTAACAGTCCTTGTAACGTTTTTTTTGACTCCGACTGTACGAAACCGGCAGCACATTTACCTTGGAGTTATGAGACAGCGGGAAACACTAACACTATCTTCATCACTAAGCTTATCAAAACGTGAGCAGTTTTAATAAGATCACAAACGGAGCACAATTTAAAAATACATTATTGGTTTGGTTGATGAGGACCATCTCTTCCTCCATATAGATGGGTTAAGCTGGTGGTAACATCACTGATGGGTGCCGGGTATCGCATGGTGTGCCGCGCTGGCCCGGCGGGAACACCACAGCAAACGTGTCCCTGTCCAGTCCACACAAGATGAGAGAGGAGGGGATCATGTAGAAAACAAAGGTGAAGCCGGTTTTATACCAGGGTCGGTCAACAACCTAAGAGACCCAAAAATCTCAGAAATTGGCATAAAAATTCCTAAGGTCAAAAGTTTCTGGATGAATTATTAAGTGTCTCAAAACTTCTAGGCTTAATAGCAAATGAAGGGTTTGGCATAGAAATTTGGTTCCAAGGTTGAATCAGCATTTGACTCTGAACAAAATGAGTAGTGTTTTACTAGGTTATTGTTATTTCTATAGATTTTAGAAATTACAAAATCCAGGGTTTAATTTATTGAGTGAACCTTGTGGGTGGTTGAAGAAGGGGAATTTTTCTCACTAGCTGCAATCTGAACTCGAACACCTGATGAGTGTCGGTAAGAGCTCCCTAAAAAAGGGGGCTTAGAAGTAAGGATATATTTTATCGTTTTCTTCTGTTATTCGATCAGGGGTGTACTTGTGGTACTAACTGGGTGAACTTTTCACCAATAAAGCAGTCAAGTTTGGGAACCGTTGGAGTTGATGTAGCAAAAAATGAGACTTATGTCGTGAGAAAGAAGATGAATAAGATGCTTTGCACTTCCAAATATTGTGCAGGTGGTTTTTATGAGTAGTAAAGGAACTTGTCAGGGATTTGCGGGACTGTGCTCAGTTGTTACTAAAAATTAGAGATCGAGAAAGAATATGTGAGGGTTCTACATAACTATAATAATTAAATACATAAGGCAATTTATTATGTTATAATTATTTTTATTTTATTTTATGTTTTGAATATTGTCTCTGTTTCATCCTTTATTTTTGTACAATTAATTATATAATAAATAATGATAGTAGGTAATGATAATAATAATAAAATCCTATTCTAAACAAATACAAAAATTAAAATGTAACCAATCAATGTATTTCTTTTCTATTCTTATCCAAACTTCTAAATCAAAATAAATTCAATAAATATCTCTTTATCCAACTATAAAATTATGTTGTTAGAATTAAGGGGACAAGTTACATTTTCAATCTTTTATAAATACCTTTTTAGATGAAACTATAGTGTTTTAAATTTTCAGATTTTTAGCTCCCTTTGCAGTGGTATTATATCAACCAATCTATTTATATTTAATATAGTTTGATCACATAAATATCAATCGTTCCACCAATAATAACTTTTGAATACTTTTTCTCATTTCTTTCTGATTTTAGTACTTCTCTAATGAATAACCTATTTTGTCTCATAAATGATAAAACACATAATATTTAAATCGTATAGTTGCTCTTATCTGCTTTTTCAAAGCTTTCCATTCAAACCATAAAGCAATTCAATATCCAGACCCCCATTACACTTTAAGCGTATCCAACCCGAGATAGTCATTATTCGGAACAGCTTTTAGGTTATTTTAAAGCGAGCAAATAAAACAGACGAATCTGTTCCCCATTTTTCATTTTATAACTAACTCTCGCCGAAGAATCGAAGAGTTATAACGGAAAAGCTCTCAGGGAACTTTCTCCAAGTCAGCGCTGTTTTGTGTAGCCTTTATTGCCAATATCAACTTCTCTGTTATCCAGATAACGAGAAGCAGGTTCAGTAATTGTTCTGCGATGGTGCGATAAAAATTTATCACGACTTTAAAACAGCCTATAAACCGATGGGAGAGTAAACTCCGATTTATCAGGGGAGAACCCCTTTGGGGGCTGGAGGAAAAGAGGAGTTTTAGTGTTTAATATAAATTCCACTTACATTCCCAAGTTGCGAATCCGTGATGACTTTCGGGAGATTAAAAATCGCGGGAACTTAAAAATCTTTTTTGGATGGATTGTAAAACGACGGAGCGGGGCGAGTAAAAGTGTGTCCAGCTGGTTTTTATTGTGAGCCAGTGGGAGTGTGTTTAACTGCAGTAAACGGGTTGTGTAGTTTAACTCCCTGGAGCTACTCGAGGTTAAGCTGTTGTAACGATAGGATAAGAGAGTTTGAATTGACAATGGTTTAGATAGAGGCGTTTGTGACTTCCATTGAAAATGGAGGATATAGATTTGGGTTTAGAAATCAAATACTCTTGGGGAGTAAATAGAAACTGATTTTGAAAAAAAATGTGTATTATATGAAATCACCTTAACATTTTTCTCGGCGTCTGATTATCTTAACATTTACGTCCATGTATACAAGTACATAGCAGTTGTTATTGTGTTTAACATTATCAATTAACATCTATTTTATCGACACACATGTCTCTATTATTCTCTACTACTCAGTATATTGCTCTGTATAACAATTCTAAATATTCATTCTATTTTCTTATTCTGATACTTTTGCTTAGTTTTGTTGGGGGGTGTTAATTTCTTAATTTTAAGTAAAAATACTACTTTAAAATCATTGATTGCCTTAAATTAGTGCTCTTTACAAAACATTTAATGCATTGCTTGTTAATTAGTTCAATTATTTTAATTTTATAGAGGTAACCTGAAAAGTACATATAATTTCTTTATATCTGAAAGATAGTCCAATAAACTAACCCGCAGTTAGAATCTTGCATCTACACCCGAAACAAGAAAAAAAACTTCTAACTCTTTGCCCTCTACACTTGACTTTGAAGCCCGAGAAACTCACAAGAAAGAAACTTGGTAAACGAAAGTCCAGAACAGGTGTTCGTGTAATTTACGAAAGGAACTAAACAAAAGGAAGTAATTATTTTTCGAGGATTTCTTGAGACATTTCAAAAGACTCAACAAACCACGTTATCTTCAGAATTCACATCGTGAATTAGTTTTAGAAAAACAAAATCTGTGACGAAAGGCTTAATCCTAATATACTATATTAAAATGTTTAACTTGATTCTGAGTTTATCGACCGACCAAGGCTGAGTCAACCTAGTGCAGCCCAAAAATCCAACTGTAGACTTGTAGAAGAGTAACGCAAATTGCTATCTCAAGTTTAAGTGCATATGAACTAATAAAACTAATTAAGTAGATTTTTTTAAGTAATAAGAATAAAGACTATTCGTTCATAGAGCAAATAAATTAATGCTTACGAATGTATCGACTTTCACTCAAAAATAATTTAACATACTTTTCTATTGCGGGGGTATAAAAATAAATATTAATATTTCATTAAAACATTACAAATATATTTGGGAATTGAAGAAAATGGTATGCATTTATAATGCCATAAACGTGTTTTCAAAATCCAAACGATATCCTTATATATAAGTACTCTTTTAAAAAGCTTTTTGAAGTTCATTGCATTTCGAATTCAACAAATGCATGTATTGCAATTAAATTTAAGGAAACGCTACCCATTAATTACAATACAATTTTAAAATACTTTCAATTCATTTTAATATTTATCTAACAACGAAAACAAAACCAAAAAAACCGCTCAACTATCCCAAACATACATCGTTAAAATATTACTGAATGTTTCAAAAACGAAAACAACCTTCATTTCTAATGATTATCTCTGAATTTAAATCTTTGATTGGTTGGACTTTTAAATAATTATGCTAAAATAAATTATCCATAAAAATTTTGTGGCATTATATCCGTAATCACAGTTTATTCTTATGAAGCTGGTGATTTGTTATGATGAGGATAATTACTCTTATTTTCGTACCAAATGAAGCAGCATATGTATTTCATAAATATAAAAACCATGAAAAATAATTACAAGTTATTTCATTGCAGCTCTTTGGAGATTCTCTTATGCAATTTTGAAATATTAAGATCTTAATTACGTTGATATCAGTACTTTTCAAAACATTTTCTCCTTATTCATACTTATTTTTTACTTGAAGATGCAATTTAATCTTAAATAGTGAAAAATAGTACATCCCGTTGTTTTGCGAATTTAAAATGTAGCTGGTATTTGAATATGCCTTTAAAAAACTTGAAGATTTTATAAACATGCATTACTACTTTAAATAAAGTAATGTCAAAACGTTTTTGTAAAAAAATATATTTTTGAAGTATGATATTGGTTTTTATGTATAATGTAAAATGTTTATTAAGTATGTATATCCAGAAGTGAAGATCCAACACATAAAAATCAACATTCATAAGATGAAAAAGCATTTCATTACGTTTTCAACTAATTGGATTTTTTATTCATATTTTTCTGCATTATTTATTTATTGACCTGAAATTTTTACAGTTAGCACAAGAAGTATATTTGTTTCATCACCTGGGGTTTCAAATTTAATTTAAACGAAATTGCATGACATTACAGTAAAACACACATAGTAACATAGACACATAGTAACACACACACAGACACATAGTAAAAAAATTTTAAAGCCTGATCCTTGCTGAAAATAAGTTTGTTTACTTCCAAATAAAGATACTTTTCACTTTCGTTGATCTTGGAGGAATCATCTAAAGTGAAAAGCGTAAAACACCGTTTCCCTCTTCATTCCTCAGATTTCCTTCTCGAATAAGTGATTCATCGAAGAGGATCACTAATGATGAACACCAAAAATGAAACAGAGTGTGTAAATGAGGATTCCCCTTCTTTAAATCATTGCAACAACGCTCTTTAACAGCGCATCCCTAACTGTATTTAGAATAGACGTATCAAAGTCTCGATATTGTACGTCGTTGTCTTATAATAACGAGGGCTTTCCAATAAAGGTATTAGGGTGACTCCTTGGCAAGAAAGGTACACATTTTCACTGTTCATCTTGAGTGATTCACTGCTGTGAATAGCTAGTTTTCATAGAAAAGTGAAGGAGTAGAGAGTGAAACACCAATTCACACTTTTCACTTTGGATGATTCCTCCAAAATTAACGCAAATGCGATAAGTGTGAATGAGCCTTTATCGATGCGACATTATGATGCAAAATGAGAGAGGAAAAAATGATGGAATTACTCGATATCCACACCCCTATTCTAATTACAAGGAGTTTAGCAGTGAAAGAAGAATTTCACCATCTGTCGCTGATTAAGCGGAAAATAAGTGTAAACTCACAACTCTCAAGCGTCGTCTCCAACCATGGACCGCTTTCGTCCTTGTTAGGACACATCAGCACGGTATAGGAAGGTAACGCAAGAGAGCGGAGGGCAAGTACTAGTCTAGCCAACTATAACTGAAAAAGTGGTGACCATTGAGTGGTGGTGAGTGGAGGACCAATGATCACCACTTTTTCAGTTATAGTCGGCTAGACTAGTACTTGCCCTCCGCTCTCTTGCGTTACCTTCCTATACTGTGCTGATGTGTCCTAACAAGGACGAAAGCGGTCCATGGTTGGAGACGACGCTGGAGAGTTGTGTGTTTACGAGTATAGCAGTGTTTTAAAAGAAGATTTAACAGTCTGTATGCAATATTACTGTTTCTCTTTCAGACGTGCCCCAACTGAATCTCCGCCTGGGCAGCAAACTTCGCCACACGAACATCGTTGAGGACATGGACGTCTACTTCGAATGCAACGTCCGGGCTAACCCGTGGGTCACGGAAACGGGCTGGCGGTTCGAAGGGAGCGATTTGCACAACAATGCTTCGGCCGGCGTGGTTATCAGCAACCAGTCCCTCGTGCTCCAGAAAGTGAACAAGGGACACAGGGGGAGGTACAGCTGCACGGCGATCAACAATGAAGGCCAGGGAGAGAGCAATCATGTCTATCTGAGGGTTCAGTGTGAGTACATTTTATACTTGTAACGGCTTTAGGTGAATTTCTAAGGATGATCGAAATATGCCGCCGCCTAGAATTCAACTAATAGTTTTGATAATCTTTTAACTTTTTTTATGTATTGATAAAGAAAGTTTTTTCTCATCAATACTAACTCAACAAAGTCAGTTAATTTCATGAGGAAACAATTTTACGTCAAAACCCTTGTGGTATCGCTTATCATTATCAGAATACATATTAATATGTATTGTTTATGACGTGGAAGTTTCTCACCATAGACAATATCAACTAACAAAAGTCAATTAATTTTATCAGAGAACTATTTTACGTCAAAATCCTAGGTGGTATCTTTCATCATTATCAAAATAATGTTTCTACTTCTCATAAATCTTACAAATTTTTACTCAAAATAATTAATAATTGAATGGAATGAACAAATAAAACAAGTTTTCTTTGTGCAAGAAAAACATTTAGCAGCTATACTTAAAATTTCAATTCCATATTTATTATTATCAACAGATTTTGGGTTCACCATATTAAAGTGTAATATTTATTCAAGTTTCTGGAAAATTCCGTTTATCAATATAACATTCCCGAAAGTTCCCTTTAATTTGTTGTGAGATTTCATGAGCTACTATATATTTTTCCACTGCTGTTTTCGTAGGAATAACATATGCACCATTCCAGGTGACATTATTTTTTCACTGGCCGCATTTTAGTAAATGAACTTTTACCAACAGTCTACTCCTTTTAATGAATAGGTTGACTTGAGACGGACGCAGAACCTCCTATCACACGCTCTACTCGCCAGATAAATGTTTTGACTCTAATTGCGAGACTTTCTTGTTCTTCTTTAGATTTCTTCTACTTATTCCTTATCATCAGCTCCTGTGCTGGTTACTCGAGATAGGACGAAACTTCTTTCCCTTCTTTGGCCCAGCAATATGTTTGCCTTCTGCTGGTGTTTTGGTAGGGTAAACAATTGTTTAATGGCAGCCCATACAGAGCATTGAGTGTACATGTGATTTTTACACTCTGGTTGGCAATTGCGCGAATAATAAATGGCTTTTGTTCGAGTGGGTATGGTTTACCAGAAATTCAAAAGAAAATATGTTAAGGTGAACAAATAACAACTGTGAAAGTATTGTTCATTTTATTATTTTTTGAATTTGAAACGTTGAAAAATTGAGATTCGAACTGCTTTTGTTATTTGATATTCGCAGAAAAATTAGAAACTTTTATTACTCAATTAATATTAGTTTATTTTAACATGATCAAAATTAAACAAGGTGAGTGGCAGGGGGGCATTAGACACTGCTACCGGTGACGTCACTGGTAGCAGAAGAGGTTGTCACGATGACGTGAATAAGCTTCCACTAGCCAATCAGTTTTTTTGGGGGGAAATTAAGTAAAAAGGGAAATGTAGATTGGATAGATATTTTCTTCTCTGCCTTTTCGGTAGCAACTTATACAAAGGTTAAGAGCTCTTTTAACAAAAAAAGATTAAAATATTAGAAGTAAGCATTTTGTATTTTGTTGAAACAATCATCACGCTTTGAAAATTAATTTTATTTCCGAAGATCTAATATTTGAGAATCACGGTTTAATTTTAATGGTGTTTTTTCAAGTAATGTTTAGTAAAAGTGCCGCAGAGAAGGAGGTTATTAGTTCAGTCCTTGGTTCAGAAAAGGTTTTGAAAAGACCTTATTTGCCGATTTGAAACTAAGCAAGCAATCAAATATCCTTCCTCTGAATCATAAAATCTTCCCTCCTTGTATCATTCCACATCTTTCCCTAACTCCACCTCAAAGTGAAGGTGATTGGTTGTTCAATAGGGTGGAGTGAAACTAGCCAAAAATGACCAACTTTGGAAATTAAAAACGCCTGAGGTGGGAATAGGTGCCATTTACGATAAAACTTAAAAATTCAAAACTTGAGTTCGATCAATTAATATCTTCCGGTTCCACATTCACGTTAAAGTTTCGAAATTTCATCAAATTTTACGTAAAAATGGTTATAAATGGTTCCCACACAATTTTAGCTCCTTTTTCAAACCATAACTGGTTGATTTTATATTTTTAGGATGTCAAACAACATTTTAAGACCTTCTATGGACCTGGAATGGGGGGAATTTCCGATTTTTCAAGCCCGAAATAAGGTCGCATGCCATTAAAATAGTCTAGTGACCGAAAAACAAATTTTTGAATATCGGTACCAAATAGAGCTCAAAAGTTGCGTCTTACCCTCCTTATTCATGGAAAAATAATAAAAAAATTTGTAAAAAATAATTAATGTGTTTTGGCCCTAGAACTTGAAAAAATGGATCTTTTCCATAGCGTATGATGGGAAAAGTCTTAATTAATCAAATTAAAGTTTTAAATGTTGTAAAAACTTATAGTTACCTTAGTTTAGTGTCTTAATAGTCAATAATACTTTTGAGTTCATTACTAAACATTTTTTTAAATCGTTAACAGCCTAAAATTGCCAAATTTGGATGAAAAAACTTAAAAATCCCAAAATTTATAAACTTAAAGTTCAAATATTTTATGTAGTCTGTAATACACATTCTTGTTTACATAAAATGCTTTTAAAACATTAAGTTCGACATTTTTACAGAAAACAGACGAAAAAAGCGTTATATTGCACTACAGGCATTTTATTCCAAACTTTAACCTGAATTACCACTTTTTGTAACAAGTCTTCAAATTTAAAGGTACGAAATATCAAATAAAAGGCTATGATTTGTTATACATAATAAGGGAAAATTTAGGATATATTATAAGTAATTTTAATGCTCTGAACTGAAAAAATAAATATAAATAAGTATAAAAATGAATTTTTCTCACATTTGGTGATTCTAAGATGTATGACCTATCTACTTAGCTCAAATCACTATGCAATACCCTTGTAAATACTTTTTTTGACGATTAAAACACCGAATTAAGGCGACTATAAGTTTCTATTACATTTAAAACTTTTATTTGATTAATTAAGACTTTTCCCATTATACGCTATGCAAAAGATCCATTTTTTCAAGTTCTAGGGCCAAAACACACCTAAATTATTTTTTAAAATATTTTTTATTACACTAGCGGAAATAAAAATCCCAACACCAAAAAGGAAAGGAGATATCAAAGTCAAATTTGTTTCGATGATTGCACATAGTATTAATGTGAATTGATTAAAAAATGAGCCTTCCTGGATGTTAGGGGGCCGAGAAAATCGGTGAGGAGTTTTGTCTCCATAGGTGTCCATTACCGCCGTCACACGTCATGGTATTGAGTGACAGGGGATCTAAATGACTTTTGAGGGAATGGAGGACCATGTTGCCTCCTCAGGTAGTCCAAATTCATATGGTGCACCAGCGGGCGTTGCATACCGGGCTAGGTGATTTCTCCTCATTGACCGGACCTGTTTTGTGGGTGTTGGTTCTAGAGAACGGGAAAGACGGGGTAAAAATGCAACCTAGGAGGTTAAGAAGAAAGCTTGGACATTGCATACAACATGTGGTTGTGCATGTTTCTCTTGCACTTTGTCCCCAGGACAGGTCTGAAGGTAAGGACGGTCTACCGGCTGCAAAATCTCAATGACGCAGCTCTGGTTGGAAAAAGTACTGGTGAATCATACTCAGGAGTAGCAGAAATGGAATCCTATGCATCCCCACTCCGTTACCCTGCATCACCACTCCGTGGAATGATTAGAAAATCATCAGCTGAGTGAGCTCTCTCCATTGTGTCTTCAAACTCTTACCCAACCGTCGTGGTGCTCCAAACCGAATCAGGATTCTCTCATAACCACAATGTCATGAAATTGGGATTTTCATTTCCTTATTTCGTGCTCTATTGGAAACAGAAATGCCCATTTTCAGCCCCTTGTTTATTGACAAAGATGTAAGAAGCTATGCGGACCGAACGGACAATCCGCAGTACTGCAAACGACATCCATCCCACTGCCGCTTGTTCTCAGTATGATCTACCGGTATTTTGGCCAACCGGACCTGCTTTATGGAGGTTTTTTAGCCGGTTGTCCATTAGGGCGGAGCGAAAAAACGATATTTTTGATTTTGAAAAAGGCCTAGTGCGGAAAAGTTGTGTACTGGGGAGTTAACCACGTGTGCAAAATTTCGGGGAAAACAAAAAATATCTTCCGTCTTTAAAATGGCCTTGAAGTTTCAAAAAAGTGGTGATTTTTTTACAAAACAACTAAAAACCCAAAGATTAAACTCTCAAATATTGATCATGATTTTTTTATGAAGAACTAATATAGTTATAGACATAATTTTTCAAGTTCCATTCTTCTATCACTCTTTTTTCGTTAGATATAATTTTTTAATGTTGAAAGAAATCTTGTAAAGTTGTTTTTCCTGCATTTATAAAAAGCTAATAACTCTAGAACTATACAACTTAAAAACCTGAAATTAGTCCCATTCAGTTCGTAAATTTTTTGTCTTTGATTTGATGTGCATCATGACCATCATTTTCTAAAAAATATTTTTCAAAATTAAAAAAAAGTGAAAAAATTTAATAAAAAAAATTTGTTTTGAAAATTTTTTTGAAAAAAATTTTAAAATCTTTTTGACTCATAAATGAACAGTACTACCAAATTTCAAGTTAAAAATAAAATTTAATCATGTATAAAAAAATTAAAAAATTCGAAATTTAGGCAAAGTCCCTAAACAATACCCAAAATTATACAGCAAAAGCAATTCACTCAGGGAAAATTCATAAACTCGCTTGAGGGTGTTCATATGACTTAAAACATGTAAAAAATGTCCCATAAATGTCTGAAAATACGACAATTTACATATTCGGTACAAAACCTTACAGAGCTAATTTTCAACATTAAGTTTATTCAATTTGCTTGCTTTACTCCTGAAAATTCCTAAGAATTATGTTTATATCTAATTGTTTTTACTTTTAACAAATCAAATCAAAGTTAATTAAAAATTTTGGAACATAAAAAATTGGATATAAACACATTTCTTAGGAATATTGAGTTAAAATTCATGCAAATTGAATTAACTTAAAGTTGAAAATTAGCTCTGTAAGGTTTTGTACCGAATTTGTTAATTGTCGTATTTTCGGAACATTTTGTGACATTTTTTGCATGTTTTAAGTCATATGAACAACCTCAAAGGAGTTTATGAATTTTCCATGAGTGAATTGCTCTTGCTGTATAATTTTGGGTATTGTTTAGGGACTTTGCCTAAATTTCGAATTTTTTATTTTTTTATACATGATTAAATTTTATTTTTAACTTGAAATTTGGTAGTACTGTTCATTTATGAGTCAAAAAGATTTTAAATTTTTTTTCAAAAAAAATTTCAAAAAAAATTTTTTTATTAATTTTTTTTCACTTTTTTAAATTTTGAAAAATATTTTTTAGAAAATGATGGTCATGATGCACATCAAATCAAAGACAAAAAATTTACGAACTGAATGGGACTAATTTCAGGTTTTTAAGTTGTATAGTTCTAGAGTTATTAGCTTTTTATAAATGCAGGAAAAACAACTTTACAAGATTTCTTTCAACATTAAAAAATTATATCTAACGAAAAAAGAGTGATAGAAGAATGGAACCTGAAAGATTATGTCTATAACTATATTAGTTCTTCATAAAAAAATCATGATCAATATTTGAGAGTTTAATCTTTGGGTTTTTAGTTGTTTTGTAAAAAAATCACCACTTTTTTGAAACTTCAAGGCCATTTTAAAGACGGAAGATATTTTTTGTTTTCCCTGAAATTTTGCACACGTGGTTAACTCCCCAGTACACAACTTTTCCGCACTAGGCCTTTTTCAAAATCAAAAATATCGTTTTTTCGCTCCGCCCTATTGTCCATCCTTACCTTCAGACCTGTCCTGGGGACAAATTTCAAGAGAAACATGCACAACCACATGTTGTATGCAATGTCCAAGCTTTCTTCTTAACCCCCTAGGTTGCATTTTTACCCTGGCCTATCCGTTCGTAAGAACCAACGCTCACAAAACATGTCCGGAGAAAGAGGAGAAATCCCCTAGCCCGATATGCAGCGTCCGCTAGTGCACCATATGAATTTGGACTACCTGAAGAGGCAACATGGTCCTCCAATCCCTTAAAAGTCATTTAGAGCCCCTGTCACTCAATACCATGACGTGTGACGGCAGGAATGGACACCTATGGAGACAACACTCCTCACCGATTTTCTCAGCCCCCTAACATCCAGGAAGGCTGATTTTTAAAGCAATTCACATCGATACTATGTGCAATCATAGAAACAAATTTGATTTTGATATCTCCTTTCCTTCTTGGTGTTGGGATTTTTATTTCCGCTAGTGTATTTTTCCATGAATAAGGAGGGTAAGACGCAACTTTTGAGCTCTATTTGGTACCGATATTCAAAAATTTGTTTTTCGGTCGCTAGACTATTTTAATGGCATGCGCCCTTATTTCGGGCTTGAAAAATCGGAAATTCCCTCCATTCCAGGTCCATATCAGGTCTTAAAATGTTGTTTGACATCCTAAGAATATAAACTCAACCAGTTATGGTTTGAAAAAGGAGCTAAAATTGTGTGGGAATCATTTATAACCATTTTTACGTAAAATTTGATGAAATTTCAAACTTTGACGTGAATGTGGAACCTGAAGATATTAATTGATCGTATTCAAGTTTTGAATTTTTAAGTTTTATCGTAAATGGCACCTATTCAAACCTCAGGCGTTTTAAATTTCCAAAAAAAAGTTTTTCGCTCCACCCTATTGTTCAATCAGTAAGAAGGTGTGGAGAATGGAATGACGTCACTAGGAGCGTAATCCAGACGTCACGAGATTTTTTTCAGAACAATGGGAAGATCCTACCTTATATTCTACAATAATTGGGTGTGTGGTTTATTCTTTCATAGCACACTATTTTATTAAAATAAACTATCCTAACAACTACTGTTGTATAACGTATATAAGGGACATATCATATAAGTCAATCTGGAATGATAATATTGATTTAGTTACATAATTTATATGACATGCATGATATACAGTACAACATCGATATATTGAAATCAAAGGGAACCGAAAGGTACCCTGGGTTACACCGGATATAAAATTAGTTAGTGCTACTTTATTTTAAGCGAAAATATTTTTCGAGATATCAAGGTTCAAGATAACGAGGTTTACCGTAGTATAGTTTAAACTCTGTTCATTTTGAACTGGCTCCCGAAAGTATTTCCTTCCCCACCACCGAATCGGTAACCATGGCAACTATCAACTTCACAGCGAAGAAGAAGGCTTACTATTGGCCGCGCGAAGAGCGTAGCCATGATTATATACGCTTCTAGCGGGGGGAAAGCACTATTCTTTAGGCGCCAGTTCAAAATGAATAAAGTATAACTAAGTTAAAGTTAGTATAGTTTGACTGGTAGTTAGGTTTACTGTAGTTAGTATGTATAACGAGGTATACTGTAGGCAATTTATAAATTAAACAATTTCACACGACTTTTAATTTTTAATCTCATGAAGACCGAATTACCAGTTATGGTTTAGTTTTAATATGTTAATATATTCCACGGGAATTTTAGTAGAGTTTAACCAACATTACATACTCTCAAAGATTTAAAATGATGGTTTGAGAAGTTAATAAAGCTTAATATATGAAACATGCGTGAAAGCAGTTCCCTCATTTTCTTCAACGACTGAAGTTAAAGTAATGGATACTTCAACAGCTATATCACGGCCCTGACAGTATTTCAGAAATGGAAGGATATATTAGGAATTTAAAATGAATTTATCCCTTTTATTTCTCATTATCCTTCCATATTATCCCCGATTTGAGACGTTTATAAATTAGAGTGATTAATCGTAGCTCCTGAATTAGGTGCTGGAACTTCATTTAACTGAGAGTGAACACGAAACTTAGAAGTGCGTGAATAAGTCTACTCTAAAAGCTTAGTTAATTTATTTTGGTTTACATAATTTATAAGCTTATTTCCTTCTTGTTGAATTTTCTAATGAAAACTAAGATAAGTATGTAGAAGCTTTGACTTGTTTATAATATGTATTCACGAGATATCAAAACTTCTGTCATTTAATTTATCGTTTTAGCTAATTTATTTATATGGGGAAAAAGTTAAAATCAGATATGCTTTGAAATGGGACTGAGTTTTATGTTCTTGAATTAAATTATTAATTTCATGATCTAGAATGAATTTGTAACAAAACGTGAACAAATTAATAAAGGTTGAATAAATCGTCCATTGGTGTAAAACCTGTAATATGATCATCCAGTATATTCAAAGCCATCTTTCGAAAAACTTAAAATTAAAAAAAAATATTGCAAATGCAACACATTCTTTCTTGACCTCTCAAAAAAAGTCTGATATAAATTTACTGCAATTTTTATGTAATTTTTAGCCTAACTAAATTTAAAATAAACTGTTTTAAGGCCTGATGTAATCTTTAAAAAATACTCAACGGTTGAAAAACATAGTTGTTCAAGAGAAGACATAAAAATGAGAGAATAGTTCATCAACTACGTGCGCATATTAAAAAGAAGTGTAAAACTATATGTAAAAAATAAATGGAACTAAGAATTTTTATACTGTTGATGATTCTTGTCTGAAATAAATGCTAGCTTTTTTTAAAGATATCAATATGCATAAGGCAGTAACTGAATAATTTCCTTCCATTATGATAAATCTTTCACTATATACATATCTGAATAGTTTTGGAAGGCTATGTTTTTTTTTGTTTGATGATAATGTATAAGAGAAATTCGATTATCAAGATTGTTTATAAGATGCGATTTACTTCTGTCCCTTTTCTCTATCTAATTTAATTTATTTTCTTTCATCCCGTAATTGAGTTTTAAGCTTAACTATTCTGAATCATTTGGATCAGTGAACTGAGCGTTCACAAAGAAAAGTGAAAAGTATCATTTAATAATGAGATTTATCAAAGGAAAAACTATATTTTTATGCAAGAAAATATTTTGTATACTCTTTATTATAATTGTATTTAATTTGCATTCGTAGTCATATTTTTATTAATTTATAATGTAATGTTTCGCTTAAGATAAATTTATGGACTCTTATGGATGCCTACTGATAATAAGTTTGTAAATCATTTAATTCATAAGAATCTTTCAGTTACGAAGGCAGTGGTGCTATTTTTTTTTGCAATTCATAAGTTTTTAGAATGCTTACTTTTGGTCTTACGTTTTGCGTACTTTTAGTCAACCCTTCGGGTAAAAGTACGAATTCAATTTTTTTTATTTTTAACATACTTTTGTTAAAAGAAAGACTATGATTTTTTCAGGTTGATTTATGAGTCAATAAACTTATATTCAGTAAATTTTTGAGGCTCCAGCTTTTTAATTCTCGATTTTTTGTTCAAACTATTTTTTGTGTGTACCTTATCAACAATATAAAATTAAACAACATGTTTTATGCTAACTTATGTCATTGGGTAATATTAAACACTAATGACTAAATTTCGTTCTAGATAAATTTAGAAAGTTCTCAGGATGGAACATTCATACGCGGATCTCTCTGTGGGTAAAGGTTAAAGTCAAACAGCTAATATCGGGAAGCTAAAGTAGCCTCATTCTAGATATTCTACGTAATCTTTCAATCTTCACAGATTGGATCCACTCTTTTTATCAACCCTTTCAGTTCTAGTCGCCCCATATTTACCGTACGATTTAAAGGTAATATCGGGCGATGTAGGACTGACAGGATTAAACCGAAAACTCCTATAAATGTTTAATTCCCCATGCGCATGATTGTGGATTAGGTTCGGTCCAATTTATCCAACCATACCCCTCTGAGAACTTCATCAGAATTCTGTCTTCCAAAACTTCTCTAGCTGATATCTTCCCTTCGAGAGTAATACCTCACCCTTATCTCATCTAAACTATCTTCCTATTCCGATCCATCGATAACATTCAAACTGAGATTCAAGGACAGGGTCTTACGGCAACAATTATCTGCATTATACCTATACGTATGCATTATTCACGCTACCCCTATCCCATTATTCCCTATGAAAACAGAACTTACTTCCTCGCCCGTGATAAAGTAGGCTCCAGAGGTTCCGCTTCTCCCTGTACTCTCGTGTTTGTCTACGGAAAGGCTTTAATTAATCTATTTTCCCTATGGAGCGATTCTGCGCCTTATCAGTACCATTTAACTGGATTTGGTGGGGGATCACTGTTTTATGATCAGTGTGATTTATTGGAAGATTGCTTGTGTATTAAATCTTAATTTGCTTTTGATTCCTGGAGATAGGGGGAGGGATATCTATCTCAATTGCGGGATTTGATAGTTAAAAGGAGGGTTGGGTCATTAAAGTTCGTTAAAGCTATCTCTAGGAGCAGATTGTATCTTTGGTTTTATAAATCAAGACTATTATTATAAAAGCGAGGGTATACACAATTTACTATTTTAATAACCGATATAAATAATCTTGATACACTATCCAAACTAAAAGATCGGAAATATTAAAATTTGATAATGGTATCGGGGGAATGAACTATGATGAGGATATTTAATAGGACGATAAACATGCAAAATAGGATTAGTCTTATGCGGATTAGAATATCTAATCAATTAGTTTTTCTTGTTTAGAGATGCTTGGTTTGGTCTTACTTCGTTGATTCCATAATTACGATGTGGTTTTGGAGTAGAGAAATTTCCATTTTTGAGCAGTAGAAATGCGTTTTGGAGTGGCTTCAAATCAGCGTTTTCAAGTTAAATTCGTCTTCGAGAAAAGAACGACTTTATAATGAATACACTACCAATAATAAAAATGGTTAGGTTTCCGCAATCGGTGCAGCACTTGCAGCCCTAAGTAGGGAATTCCTGATCTAGACTTATACATACCAGAAACAGAATTCCAATGCATCTTTAAAAAAATTCAAAATAACATTCCATTCCTATGTCGTTTCGTGATTGAAAGCTTTCAAATCGATCGACAATGCGTCAGAGTCTGTGACAGTTTCTTGTATACGATTCCATTTTACTATATGAAAGCTGATCCCTCAACCTTATGTAAGAAAATGTGCGCGGAGGTGTCTTACTTTCTAAGGTTGAAGAAAGATTGAGTCCTTTAAACTTCAAGGGACAAGACGTTCTTTGAAGTCATTTATCACGAAAGCTTTCAAGTGAACATTAAGATTGATGTTACATTTCTAAGGCTGGAAACGCTTTGTCTGCTGTAATGATTTTCTTACGGTTTTAGTTAAATGAATTGATCATGGTTTAAACTTTTGTTTAAACTATTTAAAGTAGTATTTTTTAAATTTGTCATAAAATTATTTTATTTTCTATATAAAGTTATTTAATTTTAATTTATTTGAGTTTTCGGTTCTTTTTAGAGTAAGCAAGGTCTAAAAATTGCAGAAGAGTAAAAAATTTTAAACATTTTTATTGAGGTATATTTTAAACTTTTCAATGTTTATTGTAAAATTACATCAATTTATTTACTCATATACTTTACACAGTATTCATATATATAATATTGAAATATTACTTACTCCAAAAAGTAATGGCAAAACACAAAATTTGAGAGTTTTTACAAAATCATTCTATCATGAAAAATTTACTTCAAATGCTTATGTACAACCATATATTTTTTTACTAATTGTAATTATATGTATATTCGTTCTATATATTCCGTTTTATATAATTTTCTGTTAATTATATAATTTTTATTCGATGGTTTATGTGAAAACATTTCTTGTATGTGCATAAATGTTAAAATGTTATTTAAAATGTTTCAATAGTTTTGTAAGCAAGTAAAATTCCACTCTCTTTTAGATTCCCAAAACTTTCAATTTCACCCTTTCTAGTGGAAATTTTCAAACCTCTATTCAAAATAATCTTTTGAGCCAAAACAATGAATTCACAGAAAATTCCTAATGAAAAATTACACAACAACGCAGCCATTTTGTAACCACCTTACCGCGGAGCAATACCATATGACATCTTTCTCCATTCCTCTCTACCCCGATATTTCAAAAACTTTCAAAACCATAGATTCTGAAAGGAATCTATATGAAAAGGCACGCGCTCGCTGCGTGTGAAAGGTAGCACTCCCTCTCTTTCACTGAATACATCGGCTAACTGTTTCAAGGTGTCACAGAGCCATCACAACATATTGAACTGCTGAATTGCAAATGAGGGCATTTTCAAAAAGGTTTCCTTCGCTCGAGATGAACGAAGAAGAAGAAAAGTGAAATTCTGTCAGCAACATATGGCAGGAAATGTCAACTTGCGCCCCTTTTATTCTCTGCTGGAAATCTTTCTGGAAACGTGGGAAAGATAAAGCCGAGACTAAGCGAGCGCAAAAACACGGTGGCTTGAGTTGAAGCCAAAAAATAAAAGTCATTAAATTTTTTTCAAGGCTGATAGAGATGTATTTAATGGAAAAATAATAAATGTTCCCCTGACGATGTCATGTAAAAAATTTTAAAGATGCTGTTTTATAGATTACGAAATATATTTTTTAATTGTACAGTACGTTTCTTTTACAGTACGGTTGTACGCAGATTGTAGAAAAATTTTCTTCCTGTATGAGAAAAACAGCAATTTCCCTCTATCTAAGGAACTTAAAGTGTATTTCAATATTCTAGACTTGCTTCTTTTTGAAGATGAATAACCTAAGAAATGAAGTTAAAAAATCTCAAAATTTATTTTCATTGTTTTTAAAAATGAGTATTTCAATTTCTGTATTTTACATTAAGATAAATTCTTAATAGAACTATTTTATTTTCGATTCAGTTTTTGTAATTCCTTTCTTTTTTGTAAATATTTTTTTCCTTTAACACATCAACAAATTTAAAAAATATATATTTTTTAAAGATTATGAAATACTGCTTTTAATTGCACAACACATTTACTTTTCAATACGGTGTTGTAAGTAATCATTTTTCTATCTAATGAAATAAGCAATTTCCCCCTATCTAAGGAACTAGAAGGGCAGTTTAAATAATGTACAGAGATACCATCACTGCAATCTTAATAAGACTTAATGTCATGCTAAAATCCAAAATCATTATATGTAATTGATAAATTTAAGATAAGAACTTTAATTAATTAATGTCCATATTTAATTACATACGTAACTCACACACAAAACATAAAATTAATCCCCTATACAAAAAACAAACTTCTAGGTATGTTTGAAATAAACAAAATCCTTCTCCTTTGAAAAGGAAATTAATTATCAACACACACAAGCCTATGTTTCAATGCCTCTCTTATAAATAATGTGACGATCAGAAAAGACAGCAAACTTTTTTCTCGTTAAAAAGCGAAGTTTTTTCCCTTACAACGGAAGCGAAATGCCCTTTGAAAATAGCCAACATTACCACAAAAAAACAAACACGTTGAATCTCGCTGCCTCCTTCAAAGGAAAGATAAGAATATTATCCGTCATCTCAGGAGGATTAAAGCTTTTTGTTTTTAGGGCTTTAAGGTTTGCTGAGGTGCTCTTCTTGCGTTTTCAAAAAGAAAAGTATCTCTTAAAAAGTAATTTGCTCTCTTGACAACGGGCATATTATGTCGTTTGAATTCCCTGGCTTAACGGAGATACGTCACGAAAGCGAGGGATTTGGGGCTTTTGTTTTTGTATGGAAAGCAGACGTAACCTATACACTTGTGATGATGTCTAAGGCAAATTGTATTAGATGTTTTCTTTACACTAATGCGAGTGTTAAGAAGTATAACGCAGTTTTGAGAAAAATGAAAGTAATTATTTCTTACCAGTAAGTAAAATTTGTAAATATGTCAGATTTATTTTCTAAATAATATTTATGATATGGTTGAATCATAAATTTAAATGTTTCCAAAACAAAACTTTGGAATCCGCTGATTTCTCAAAATACGTAATATGGATATATTTTATAAATATGGAATTAGTGCTTGATTTAGTAATCAAAATGAAAACATTTTAAAAGAAAACATTGATAATGCTTTGTAAAAAGGTATTATAAGTACCTTTCTTTTTTAAAGTGAATAACCTATGACATAGAGTAACAAATCTAGATTTATTTGGCTTTTAAAAATGGTAAATTGTACGTCCAAAAACATCAAAATATACAAAAGTTTAAAAAATTATAAGGCATATAGAACAAGTTGTAATATTAATAAATACATTATGATTTTTACAATACCGAACAACTTCTAAAAAGGAATCAAAACAAAATAAAAAATGCATCTTTATTTTTCAGATTCCCCCATTTGCAAAGCAGATCAGGAATCAACCTACATTTCTGTACTCAATCGTCCAGTTCAAGTCCAATGCGAAGTGGAAGCTGACATGGATGACGTCAGCTTCCGTTGGGAGTTCAACGGGACGTCACCTGGAGGAGATCTCCAAGTGATTTCCAACCTCGGAACAACCACTATGAGCACTGTCAACTACATCCCCAGGACGGAAGCTGACTTCGGTGCTCTGTACTGCTGGGGGACAAACAATGTTGGTGTACAAGCCACTCCGTGTGTTTTTTACGTTATTCCTGCAGGTAGATGTTTTTTAAAGATATTTTTATACATACATTTACTCATATTTTTTAGATGCATAACTATGCGTATTGAAAATAAATTTTTGGAACCTACTTAACCTTTTAAACGCCGCAATTCAAATTTTGAATTAAAGGTTCTGATTTTTGGCTTAAATGGCTTGTTTCATCATTACTAAAACCATTCTAGTCATTTTTTGGCAGAAAAAAAATCCTAAGTATGATTTTGAGGATGTTTTCATTTGGGAACATCGGCGTTTGGGGTGAAGTTTTTAGGAGGATTTCCAAAAGGCACATATTTTACAATTAATTCAAATAAAATGATTGAAATAGGTTTCTACTCAATAATTATGAACATTCTTATGATAGTGGACTGTTTTTTCATTTTTATTACCCATACTTGGAAGATTGGGTAACATTTTAGAGAATTTCATAAGAAAAAATTGACATGTTTATTACGTACCCGAAGCTTTTCCGTACATTTTTCTTGCACCATTGGTAATATTTTGGTATAAAAAATATATAAGAGTGTTCCCATGCGCTTCAAAGCTAAACAGTTACGTTTCTGTGAGAAAAAGTTGTTTTAATTACGGTTCTATACTGATATCTAGCATAAAATCTACTAATTGCATTCAAATCTAATTAGCTTTCTAAAGTGATAATCATAATTATCACCATTGATTCATTAAAAGGTGTGTTTCTCATGGAAGATTCCGAACTGAACCACATATCTCTTAGATCCAACTTACGTTAAAAGAGTGTTTTTAGATGTACACACTTTTCCTTATTTTTAAAATTCTTCAATTATATTCCTAAAATTTTTATGTAAAAAAAGTACTTGATCAAAATATGTACGCAAACCCTTAGAAGCACTCCAAATATGCTTTTTGCAAAACCCCTAATGATAATTACTGAAAATTAATCGATCGGAGAGTTAAAAAAATATACATCTGTAATAATCTGCTATAAAGGTTTGGCATTTATTTCTCCATAAATCAAGTGAAAAAATAAAAATTACATACTTTTAAATTTAAAACATCATTCTTAACCTGTTTAGATCCTTTGAGACGAAAAAGGTTCAAAAAATTAAAGAAAATAGGAAATAACTTGAATTTTTTTTGTGTTATAAAAATCCCCTTAAATACTATACCCCAATAAACGCCGATGTTCTCATTTGGGAACATATACATAGAATTGGTTATTACTCTCCAAAATTGGAATATGAAGCTATTCTGTCAAGCCAAATGAGAAGATATGTACTTAAGCTATCTAAACACAGCAAAATTATTTGAAACTAATTTTATTTAAAATTTTCATATATAAAAACTTGTAAAAACTTGTTATATAAAAACTTTTTGAAGAGCGAAAAATCTGTAATTTTGATATAAATTCTACAAAAAGGATTAAATTGTACATGAAAAACTTTTGCATCTAAAATAACTTCATATCTTTGAGTTGCTTAATACCAAGTATCAAATTCTTGCATGAAAAATTGAGTGGTGAAAAAATTCCCAAAAGTGATGTTCCCATTTGGGAACATCGGCAGGTAAAAGGTTAATTCATTTTTTTTATTCTTCCGTATTCAAGTGATGTATGCTTCATCAAAATGCGTAATGTGAAGTAGAATGGAATTGTCTTAAAGTCCTGCCTTGATAATTGTGATAAGTGTTAGGATATCGTTTTTAGTCTCTGTACCAAAATCGGTCTTCTAAAAAGGGGGTTTCCACAACTGGTTATCCATGGAGAGGTAAGGTTCTACACGGGGTATTAAGGATATGTGAGACAACAATGAATATGTATGAATAAAAGTGAGTCTAAAGGCATGGAGATTAAAAATTGTTTAACAGGAAACAAATGCCAAATGGATAACACTGTTCAACAATGAAAAAATTTCCTTGATGAAAATAGTCATTACTTATAGATTTTGGGTCGCTGAATACGAAAATCACCATTAAAATTCTCAATTGACTCAGGATTTTCGGGGAACAGCCCCTCCCCCTTTTTACGTTTTTTGACGATTTTATAACTTAAAACTCGATTTTCAGGGTCAAAAAGCATTGCTTTAATCTTCAAATTGCATCCCAGGGGACAAGAAAGGTTCAAATTAATAAAAGATGATAAATTTATAACAAATGGATAGGTTTAAGGCGTAATTACCCCCCTAAAAATGCAAAAAATTAGCTTAAATTTATAGAGGTTTTAATACGCTATTTTTTCCTCTTATTTTTTACGCAATTCACGTTTGAAGGGTTCTAACCCTTCCCCAAGGACACAAATTTGATGGAAATATGCAGCAATGTTTTTACTAAAAGCGGTTGAGGTGAGAGCGCCCCCAAAACACCCACGGAAGGGTTCAATGTCGCACTTAGAGTTAAACTGTGCTGTTCATGGGCGGATTTAGATAGTGAACCCTGGGGATGCGTACTAGAAAACTTGGGGGTGCAAGCTGTCCCTGATGACTTTGAAAACCTGATTTTCTCCTATAAAAATGGAATTTTCTCAAAACGTTGGGGGTGCGTTGCACCCCCATGCACCCCTTTAAATCCGCCCATGCATGGTACTGTACAAAAAAAATTTGAAGCCACTAACTGAATTTCAGCTGATTCTTGTGTAAAATGAACTGCTGAATTCAAATATGACACCCATTTTCCTCCCTCACCCTCACAGTTTTTAAGGGGATGCCCCCTAATTGTTATCCACAACCGTGCATCTATTAACATCTTGAAACATGGAATCCTCACTCCCTAAAACCGGTCAGTTTTTAAAGAACTGAAGAGTTTCTACTTAGGATAGACCCAAAATATAAGGAAAACGTCATTTGTAATCTTTTCAAAATCATCAATATTAATTTCTGAGCTCGCGAGCGCCTGCGCGATTCTGGAAGTCTTCCGAACTCTTCCGCGGGGGCTTCTGGGAGGCTAACACCTCAGCAGCTTTTAGTAAAAATTATTGCTGCATATTATCATCAAATTTAGGTCCTTGGGGAAGGGTTAGGACCCTTCAAACAGGAATTGCGTAAAAAATAAGAGGAAAAATAGCGTATAAAAAACCTCTATAATTTTAGCTATTTTTTTGTATTTTTAGGGGGGTAATTACCCCTTAAACTTATCCATTTTTATAAATTTATCATATTTTATTAATTTGAACATATTTTGTTACCTGGGAGGTAATTTGAAGATTAAAACAATGCTTTTTAACCCTGAAAATCCAGTCAAAGTTATAAAACGTAAAAAGGGGGAGGGGCCGTTCCCCGAAAATCCTGAGTCAATTGAAAATTTTAATGGTGATTTTCGTATTCAGCGACCCAAAATCTATAAGAAATGACTATTTTCATCAAGGAAAAAATTTTGAAGGTCAAATTTGTTGAACAGTGTAATTGGACAGCAAATCAGGTGGCTACATCTAGAAAACATATACATAAGATATAATAAAGAACCATAAGGTTATAAAGAATAAACTGTGAAGAAGTAGATCAGATAGTTGCTAAAAAGCAAAGGTATGGTAACGAGTAGAGGAAGGCTCACGAAGCAAAGGGAATAGAGAAAAACTGAGAAAAGCTCAAATCTCTTACTGTGCATAGCTTATGCACAATTGCACAGCAAGAGTTTTGGGCAGACTTGTTAAAACACCCCGTATATCAGGACTTCGAAGTTCAATACAGTCAAACCTGTTTTTGTGCGAGGAAAAGGGACCGCACAAAAAAGTCACATAAAAAAATTCGCACCAAACTTCGCGAGTAGCTATAAAAGTAGTTTTCGCAGCACATTTAAAAATCCTTTTTATGCGGTGAATAGGGACCGCATAAAAAAGTCTCACGTAGGACAGCAGCGAAAATCCCTCAGCATAGCTGACTTGAAAAACTCTTTATGTTCGGACCTTAACGCAATTCCAACCCTACAGCTGAATTGAGAAACCGTTTCTATACCTACAGTAGCCTTTTTTTCAGTTACCATGTAGTCGGCGTCGACTGTTGTTTCATGAGACCCATGTATGTCTCGGTAGCCAGATATACAATATTTTCGTTCTAATTTGAAATTTCCATACCCCGCACAAAAAAATTGAAGTGAAAAATCGCACAAAAAAAGTCGCACAAATAAAAAATCGCACAAAAAAGGTTCGCACAAAAACCAGTTTGAGTGTACATGAATAATGACTGAAAGAAAAATTCATTAGTTTTAATACTAATATTTAGTGTGTAATCTGTATTGAAAATAAAGGAAGAGAAATACTAAGATAAACATTATCGTTTTCTTTTTATTTGGATCTTGGAAACATTGGGATTAGAGATCTAAACCAACCCAGACAAAATAAGTATTTACCAATCCGAACATCTGAATCAACGTCTACATTAATTTTACAACCCACACAGCATACTCACGTGTTACATTGATAAGGATTAACACATATCACAAGGTAGAAAAATTTTATCCTGTTTTTACAACATATTATCGAAAGCTTCGCACTTTGTTTAATACTTTTGATAGAGAACTGTCAAAGATTTTTAAATTTGCACTCTGAGCGGGGATTAAAACAGACTTATAATCGATATTAAGAGGAAATACATGACGCCGATGAAAGGTTGTCTTGCCCCTGAATAATTTCATGGTGTGTTTGAAAGAGGTAAAGATGAAAAGTTCTCAGCATGAAATTATCTTGTGTTTATTCAGTTTTGATCAAGAAAGTTTGATATTGATTCTTTTCCCATGCAATTTGTTGGTAGAAAGTTGATGATAATTGACCTAGTTAAAAGCTGATGGTTAGTCACAAAGTAAAAATTTTCCTGTTAAGCATTGATAGGGATTTTACCTAGGCTTCCGTTTGCATTCGTGTTTTATAAACAGAACAAAAATTGCAAGACAAGCTCTAAAAATGCATAAGGAACAATACAGATCAAAGATGTGAGACTAATGATACTCTTTTATTCTTACAAAGTTTTTTTTGAAACTTGTTGCTGTTGTAGCTTTCGTTTGTGGTGTCACATCGATTGAGGAATAACAGTGATGTTTTATGCACTATGCATCTCTAATTGTTAATTAATAGTGTAAAAAATTGAAGAATATGAAACACTTTTGTGCTAAATAATATAAATTTCATGTGAGAATCTAAAGAGGAAGCAAAGGTTTTTCGCTTTAAAATTAAAGTAAAATTCTTAGTATAACGTCTTTTGCAATAACTTTTAAACTTTAAAGGATTTAGGGTTAGTGCTCGCAAAAGTTTTCTTTTATTTCAATTTGTCCTAATCCAATGGAAATGAATCCTCTGAAATACTTTAACTATTCTGAAGGTAAAACTACTTCACTCACCCGTGATAATTTTCTCATTGACTCACAAACATAAATATAGGTAATAGGCTGCATTCACAATGTTGCGGAGACGGTCTCTTTTCAAAAGTGTCTACCAATGAAGTCTGGATTAGTTTTCCTTGACACTAGGGCGAGTTCTATCATTGATTAGATGGGGATGTTCCTCTATATATTTTCTGCGTCAATGGTTTGGACGAGACGTGACACAATGACATTGGCGAGTTGACGCATTGTCTACAGAGATCTATTAAGAATTAATTATTCAATATGCTAATACATATAGATCCAGCTTCTGTTTAATTTTATAGTGTGATCCTATAGAATTTATTCTCATACTTTTATAAGTGACTATTTATAAAAACAAATAAAATGTATTACTAGAAATTAAAATATTAGTGACCGTTAAAAGTAATAGGGTATATGTTCTTATTATTAATAAATAACAGTAATGTACATATATTTGTATTTTTGAGACTTTTATACAATGAAATGTTAAACAATTTTATCTAACTGTCGCTTATTACAAAAAAACTCTTTCAATTTTAATAGGAGTAAAATTAACAATGTATTTTTACTTCCATAGAAAAGCATGATTATGGAAGAAGATTATGATTATGATGAAAGAAGTTTTAGGTAGTGGTGAACAGAGTTTAATTAATAACCTTATCATGAAATAAAAATTTATTAATAAAATTCATTATGCTTTTTATAATGTATATCATTTTCCTTTAGAAAACTTATATTATCTACTCTTTTAATGAATAAATAACGCCCGAAAAAAAACCTGATGTGTAATGAGTTGATTATCTGTACACCTCAACTATTTTAAGGCCCTGATTTTCTATAGTTAGACATTAATGAAATTGAAGTACTGATACAATTTATTAAAATTAACTAATTCATCTTAACCTACTTATAGTGAATAGTCATGATATCAAATCCAATATTACCTATACATTTTGTGTAAGTTCACTATAACCAATGTTTATTATTTTGGGGGTTGTTTATTCTAGACCGGTGACTAGGATAATCAGATATTCTACTACATCCTGGATTCACTGCACTGGAGATTAAATGCATTTATAAAAACGATAGTTTTTTTTAAATTTTTAAAACTTCTGATATTAATCAATAAAGTACTTCAAATTAAAAACTGATTTTATTCATCTGTTATGTAATTTATTAACGAATACTGTGAATGGGTTGGAAGTCTCAGTTACAGATAACAATGCGCAAAACCATTTTTAAACTAGGTGGATTGACAAACTGAAATGTTTTTTCCACGATGTGTGTTATTGAAAATTAACTTCTATTATTTCCCTCTGCTTTCAAATGTATCTTTAAAAAAATATCCGAGTACAAAATATCAAAATCCAAAAAAATTAGTTAAATTAAATTTGCAGTACAAGTTAACCCGCTACCCATAGCGTGCCATATTTAGTCACCAGCGTATTCACCCCTCGTATATCGTTCACTGTTTCACTTTCACTGTTCGTCCTTAGGGATTCACACCTGTGACTCACCAGTTCACATAGAAAAGTGAATGAGTAAAAAGGTTAAAGCTCATTCAGACTTCGTATTTTTTGTTTTCATTTTGGAGGAATTATACAAGTTAAAAATAATCGAATTGGTGTTTCACTCTCTACTCATTAACTTTCCTATGCAAATTAGCGATTCACAAGAGTGAATCACACAGAATGAATAGTGAAAAAGAAACTGTTTAAATGAGCCTTTTAGCTGATAAGGGCTTGTCTTTTTACGTGTTCATTTTGGAGGAATTATACAAGTTAAAAATATTTGAATTGGTGTTTCACTCTCTACTAATTAACTTTCCTATGCAAATTAGCGATTCACAAGAGTGAATCACTCAGAATGAATAGTGAAAAAGAAACTGTTTAAATGAGCCTTTAAGCTGATAAGGACTTGTCTTTTTACGTGTTCATTTTGGAGGAATTATACAAGTTAAAAATAATTGAATTGGTGTTTCACTCTCTACTCATTAACTTTCCTATGCAAATTAGCGATTCACAAGAGTGAATCACACAGAATAAATAGTGAAAAAGAAACTGTTTAAATGAGCCTTTAAGCTGATAAGGGCTTGTCTTTTTACGTGTTCATTTTGGAGGAATTATACAAGTTAAAAATAATTGAATTGGTGTTTCACTCTCTACTCATTAACTTTCCTATGCAAATTAGCGATTCACAAGAGTGAATCACTCAGAATGAATAGTGAAAGAGAAACTGCTTAAATGAGCCTTTAAGCTGATAAAAGTACTTGTCTTTTTACGTGTTCATTTTGGAGGAATTATACAAATTAAAAAATATTTGAATTGGTGTTTCACTCTCTACTCATTAACTCTCCTATGCAAATTAGCGATTCACAAGAGTGAATCACTCAGAATGAATAGTGAAAAAGAAACTGTTTAAATGATCCTTTAAGCTGATAAAAGTACTTGTCTTTTTACGTGTTCATTTTGGAGGAATTATACAAATTAAAAAATATTTGAATTGGTGTTTCACTCTCTACTCATTAACTTTCCTATGCATATTAGCAATTCACAAGAGTGAATCACTCAGAATGAATAGTGAAAGAGAAACTGCTTAAATGAGCCTTTAAGCTGATTAGGACTTGTCTTTTTTGTGTTCATTTTGGAGGAATCATCCAAAGTGAAAAGTGTGAATTGGCGTTTCACTCTCTATTCCTTCACTTTTCTATGCAAAGTAGCGATTCACGCTGTGAGTGATTCGCAGTAGTGAATCACTCACGACGAACAGTGAAAGGAAACGTTGTGAATGGGCCTTCCCACTTAACACTTTGGATGATTCCTCCAAAATGGAGATAAAAAATGAAGAGTCTGAATGAGCTATTCCTCCTATTCCAGACCCTCCCTCCGAAGTCCAGAACTGCACAATCACTGACCTATCCGAAGATTCCTTCCGGATCCACTGCAACGCCACTCTGGACGACAATTCCGCTCTGGACGAGATGTTTTACCTGGAGGTCCGGGATCTGCTGTCCGGCAACCTCCTCCAGAACCTGAGCTTGAGCTTTCCGGAGGTGACGGTGAAAGGCCTGGCTGCCGGATCCCGCTACGCAGTGTCCGTATACGTCACCAATGAGGCCGGACGTAGTAGGCCCCTGACAGTGGAGGCCATGACTGTGCCAAAGCCGCCAAGGGTACAAAGAGAAAGTGAGTGGATACTTTTTCGTAAGGGTGTGTTTTTTATGGTGGCTTTGTAAAAGGGGTTTAGTAAGGGTGTATAAGGTGACTTTGTAAAGGGGTTTAGTAAGGGTGTATAAGGTGGCTTTTTAAGTGTTTTAGTAAGGGTGTATAAGATTATATAGTGCAGTAATGCTGAATTTTTGGTCATTACACATCGGACATACCACTTTGTTAAATTCAATTTAAAAATCTGAAAATAATACCAATTGGTAGCTGTATTGATACCACACTTTTATTGGATCTTCAAAGCAGAGGTCCCATTGGAACTCTTAGTATTTGAAAAGTGCCTGTTTTGGAAGGTGGAAACTAAATTCTCTCCTGTTATTCATTAAAAATTCAATCAAGAAAATTTTTAAAGTAGAAATTTTGCTTTGAATACTATTGTGGCATCAGTAAAGTTAACTCCAAAGAAATTGTTTCCCAATTTCTATAAAAATAACTATTTTTTACTCTTAAAGATGGAGATGGTAGATGGGCACATTCGAACGTTGAAAAATATTTTGCTTACTACTATAAGAACACTTCCACGCTAAGTTTTTCTGAATTAAGAAATATATTTGTTATACTTTACCTATAAATTTTCCCAAATCCACTTAGAAACATGTAAATTAAATTGGGTAATTTAAAGATTTTCATTAAAGCTGTGAAGGCCAGCTAATAATGAAATGGCTTTAGAAGTCATGATTTGAAAACAGGTTATACCAAAATAAGACTTAACCCGGGAAGGACTAGCGGGACCGTATGGTACCGGCAAACATCACTACGAAAAAACGGCTTTTTTCTACCTAAATACTTTTATTTTTTCATTCTGACGGTAGATGTCACTACTACATGGACCAAACTTTAGTAAACAGCAATTTAATAACTAATTATTTAAATAAATTCTTGCTTAATGGCTTAATGAAAAACGTGTTTTTAAGACTGGCGAAAAAATGGCCCGTCTGAAAATGTAAGTGCAATTTATTCATACCTAAAATTAGTGAATGGATTAAATAATGGTGAATTATTATTTATAATTGTATTATGCAATAACAGCCCAAATTTGGAAAAGATTGAATAATTTTAAGGTAGAAAATTTTGGTATAGAAATCTTGCGGTACCGTATGGTACCGCTAGGCTTTTACGCTACCAAATAGTACTAATATTTCGAAGTAGTGTATTTTTTATTTCAAACGTTTTATATGCTGTGAAATCAATTAAATTTTAAGGTAAAACCTATAGAATAAGTTTTATGCTAATAACTTGTTGAATTTATAGTGTATTTCCCGAAATTTTAATTTTTAAGGCCAATAATTATAAATTTAATAAGAAAAATTTCATACTATAAGTGATTGATTGGAATATCCATCTATACAAGGGGAATATTTCATGCAAATCATCAATATAATGTTCATAGCCTTTAACTAAACTATAGACGCAAAATATAAAATATGGTTTATGAAATTTTTAAAGCCTAAAACTTATGTTTTTTAACAAAATTCCTAATTTTAACACTCATTATGAGACGAAAATTGGAAAAACTATCAATTCCGTATCATATCAGCTTACCTCGCGGTATGAAAAGTTTGTTTATCACCTTTGGACTAGTGTGTACAAAATTTATTTCTAGAAATAAATTTGATAATAGGATTTTAAGAGCAAAATATAACTACTAATTGTTATAATGAGGGTAATATCAACTATTCAATAATTAATTTATCAATTATTATTGCCTAAATTGTAATTTTAATTGTTGTTTCAGTTAAAAATGGTAAATAAAGTGATAAAAGTGTGATAAATTTATTATTTTGACTTTGAAATCTCAAATTTATAAGAATATGTATGGTGCACAAAATGGTAGTGTAAGAGCCTAGCGGTACCATATGGTACCACCCTATTCTGACTAAATTAATAAAATTTTTTTTGAAAAAATGGTTTTAGTCTACTTCAAGACATGTCATTAGCATACAGTAAAGAGGAAAATTTAATTTGAGAAAAAAAATTTATTCAGTCTTTCCCGGGTTAAAGGAAAATTCTTACAAAACACCATTTATCTACCATGATAGTCTAATAAAATACCCAGACCATCAGTTTCTGGATATCTGAAACTTCTAGCTATCCCCACTTTCCTTAAAAAACTGAAAACCATTTCTTTAATTCGTTCTTATTAATAATTTACAGTATATTCATTATACATTTTCCAACAAAGTTCTCTTTTCCTTATCAAAAACGTAGTCTACAATGAAATTTCGTTGACATGTTTCTAAGTGTAAAAAACCCTAAAACTTAAGAAAAAAAACCCAAAAGTGCCAAACATCCAGCTTATTTGGTTGTAAATGTAAACTTTAATATACAATGAATTTGGTAGCTTCGTAAAACTGATTATGTATTATTTTATGCGGTGTGCGAATGTGCCCCAAGCGTGTGCGAATGTACTACTCCTCTGAGGCACATTTGTACAGAATTTCTCAATTTTTCGAACGATGTTTAAAGGAGGAAATTTTCAATAAATACAATTAGAAAGAGTACCAAAATTTCAGGAATGCTGTCAACTTATGAATGTATTAATATCTTATAAATATATGAGAAAATTGTCAGAAATGTACTTTAAGGGCGAATACATCCTCCTCTCCCATATAACCATAATGTAAAATAAAAAAAATCCCTTGTTTAGAAATTCTTACTTTAAAAACTTTATTACCAATTTTCGTCGTATAAATAAACACAACCTTTCCCTTGTAATCAATACCCAGCTTAAGACATCCATCTTGAAAATAATAGCCTTTCCATCAATTGATCCTAAGAGGTGTTAAATTTTGCCACAACCTATGCAAGCTTTATCTTTCAAAATTAAGTTTTCCCCAGCCATCGTTCATTAAAGTTATTGGAGTTTAAAAAGCAGTGGATAGTTTGTGAAAAAGGGGGTTGTTTTTTGTTAATTCCCGAGATAATTAAGACGTCGTGTGTCTATTAATTAACAGCGGATGAGGAATAATTAGAGTCATAACCGATTATTTTTTTTATTTGCAAATGAGCAAGTGAGATTTCTTTCAGCAGTTTTTTTTGTGATGCGCTTTTAATCTGTATTCTTTGTATCGCGCAGCAGTTAGCTTGTTAACGAGATTTGAATGTTCCTTTTTTTGTGGTAAGCACAGTTAGTCTTAAGAGAATTGGTACACCGCATGGCATAGTTTGAAGTAGCTGTTAAGTAAATTTAATTTATTAGCAAGGATTATTTTTCAGGAAAAGTTGTAATGAAATATTAAAATATTTGAATCCTTTGGTGTTTAAGAAATACTTGTTTAGGATGTTATTTTTTATCATTGTTGTTCGACTAGTTTTTGGTAATCTCCATAAGCCTATTTTAAATTGAATAAACAATTAGAGGATCTTTTATAGGAAATGAGTGGCAATTGGAAGCGAATCCTCTGATATTCATTATTGCTGCTGCTGTCGGAGGTTTAGTAATCGTCATATCTATCATCTGTTGTGCTCTTAAATTCAGAATGTCCAGAAGAAAAAGCAAAGGTAATTTTTAAACTCTTTAAAACGTGTATTTAACCAAGGGTCCTAACACTTATCGACTAGAACTAGACGGTTGGATGAATGAGTGAAAACTTTTGAGGGTAGGATAGGATCAAGAAACCTATGGATCGGGGTGATTTATGTGCAAAAAACATTAAGGGCCTCGTAGTCAAATTTATATTTTATATGTTTTATGTTTATGTTTTCTTCCTTTATGTTTTCTTCCGGAAGTTTTTTTAAAGAATTGCGATTAAATGTAAATAATGATTAAGATGGACACACACATTATTTAAAAACTAAAATGACCTGAAAATCATCATTAGAACATCAGGAAATTGTTTTTTTAACAAAGCTGATAAAGGTATGGTCCCATAGATGTCCAATAAAAGTTTAGAGATATATTTAATTATTTTGAAAAAATATGTTATGCATCATTTAATGTTAATATTCAAATCGAAATCATAAACAAGAGGTGTTGACTCAAATAAGTAATTTTAAATTATTGGGTTAGTTAGGTTTTCTAATAAAAGAAACCAATCGCAGGTTAGTTAGGTCTACTTATAATAGAAACCATCGTAGCAAATTTTCTATTACTGAATTTACTAAACGAAAATATCAAGATTGTTTTAAATGGATTAAGATTGAAATATTCAGTTTTCTTTTTACATATTTATGTTAAGTTCTATCGATAAAAAGTGCATTTCATTTTACAGATTCACTATCTGGACAAACAAATGAAAAGTAAGTTCACTTTAATTTTTCAACCCTCTTTATTTTATTATTTTTCTCACAATCTTTCATTTTATTTATGTTAACATTTTAACTGAATTTACATAAATTCTCTTTTTGCAGTTCTAGGTATTTTACAATAATAATCCTTAGTTTAGTTTTATATTTGGAAAATAAGCTTTACACCCCTATACTCTTTTCATTTAGAATTGGCGCTTGAGAAATAGTGCTTTCTCCCACGCTAGGAGCGTAGCCATAGTTACGATCTTCGAGCAGCCAATAGTAAGCCTTCTTCATCACTTTGAAGAGGATAGTTGCTATGGTTACCGATCGGTGGTGGGGGAAGGAAATATTTTCAAGAGCCAGTTCAAAATGAACAGAGTATAGTACAAAACTTTTTGACGAATAAAAAGTTGTGCCTTTTTTGGACTTGTGTGTTTTTAGAAAAGAACTATTAACGCAAAATTTCTAGTTATGAATGGGGTAAGAAATTTAATAGCTTAAAACTTAGTGGAGTTTTTTACTATTTGTTTTAAGTTTCATATCCAATGTTAAAACTTTATTTAATTAAAACTTAGACTAAGTGTCTTTAGGTACTTATTAATATTATAGGTTTATTGCATTTGACTGAGCTATAGGTAAAGGTTAAAAATTATTTACACTGCTTAACTAAACCTTTCAAAGTTCTTTAAATTTTTAAAACCCTCAGTTTTGGGGTTATATGTTTTATTTTATTTCAAAACAAATATTCCTCCACTTCATACAAAAAATTAAATAGATGAAAATATCCCTATTAAGCATCCCGAAATAATTAAAACATGAAAGCATAAACACCAAAAGAAAACACACCCAAAAACCCAAAAATCAATTCCCCACAACGAAAAAAAAACTACCACCCAAAAAAACAAACAAATCACGTATTTTCTTCAAAACTCAAACACGGGCTCAGATCACACCCCTCTATTAAAGAGAGAAAAAAGAACGAGGTGTTACATTCTCCCCAACCTTCCGTAACGAACCTTTCCCCTATCGTGGAGGATTACACCCCCAAGAAATTCCACCAACGTAACGAGTTTCATACCTGGGATAAATTTTCTCATTTACTTATCACGGCCTAGGAGGCTATAGCATCGGAATATTAAGCAGGGCCAGGAATTGTTCCCCTTTGCGAGTTCATTTTAACAGCGCTCACGTACAGGAAGCATATCACGCTCATATTCGTTCGTAAAATACCTCGCCCTGCCTTTTCCATTGTAGTCCGTAATTCCTGTTTTTATAGTGAAGTGCGGATCTTAATTCAAGTGTATGGTTTTTTTACGTGTTGGTCTTTTTTGTTAGGTTGAGCGTGGTATTAATATATGCTTTGTGTTTATGTTTCCTGTTGAGGGAAAGAGCAGTCGCAAGAAAAAAGATGGTGCAAGTGTTGGATGAGCCATCTTATGATGCTAGTTAAGATTTAAATTTTTGGAAAATTCTTGTTCTTGTGAATGTTTTGATTATCTCCAACCACAAGGAAACTTTTCCATAACCAAAAGGAAGTATATTAGATAGAATATATATTTTTAAACCTAATATGATTTCCCTACAACAGTTATCTACAAGTATGGTACTACATAAATCGGGCATAACTAATTAAACATGCTATCAAATAAAGTTAGTACTCAATAATGATATTTTTTAAATGGCAGACCCATTTCATTAAGCGAAATTTATGTAAGCCATCTGTATTTTTTTTTCAATTCCACCGGGCAAGATATCTTTTTATACGCTGAAAGACATTCTTTAAAAAACTTAAAAAGACATATCGATTTATTGCGGATTTATTAATGCTTGTATTTTTATTTGATTAGTCACAGAATTCAATCCAAAATAATATTTCGCACTGTATTTTTTAGAAGATGTCTTAGTTTTGAAGTATTTTGATTACTTAAATAATGGAGATAAAAACTTAAAAGTTACACTCTGTAAATTATAATCGAAAAATAAAAACGATTTTTTGTAACATGTAAGGAATTTTATTTAAATTAAATGCGTTTTTTATGCTTGGGGTTTTTGCATTGAAAAAGCGCAACAATCAAATATTACTATTTTTATGAATTGATTTCTTCAAACAGATCTGCTCATAATTCGGAGAAATCCGCTGATTCTTGCTCAGAAGGTTGCACGTGTACGAGTAGAGAAGAAGACAAAATTCGAGAAAACATACCAGGTAACATTTTTAGTTTTATTTCATTAATAAAATACTAATAATTTTCTTCTGATGACTTCGGCGTACTCATTTTTACACTCGTCTTTCTAATGAAAGGGTTGTTTGAAAGGATATTCCCGAACGTGAATGAATAAATGTGTTGACTATAACATCGAAAACTTTTATCTGTGATAGGGGAAAGGAGGATTCGCTGCGGTTTTTTTCCCTGTTTTCAACAGTATAAAGGGGAGTGAATATGATCACATGTGAAGGAATTTTAATTTTTAATCGTAAGTTAATAAAGAACTAAGGGAACATCCGTAAATTACGTGAGGTCAAAAAAGGGAGGGAGGGGTTCGAGGGGGAGGAGGAGGGGATCGATTAAAATCTCACATCAACTTTTTAACGGTCTTCTACTATTCGGCGCGGCCGTTTCGGCACCAAAAATGGAATGATAGTAAATAAAACTCTTTCATAATCCTTCTAAAAATTAGAAGAAAAAATTTTGTTTCGCGCCGAAACGGGCCGGCGCCGAATCGTCCCATTCCGACTTTTTAAGTTAGAAGTTATACGATTTTCTTTTTTTTTAAGTATGAGAAAGGAATACACACAGATAAGGTATTGTGGTGTTTTTTTAGGCGGAATTCCTTCTTTCTCAATTTGATCCAACCGTTGGCTTTTTCCATCTCTTTTACATGTCATAAATTTTCTAAATCAAAATTATGCGGTTCCGTTTGTTCATCTTTCGACGCTCCCACGCTCGTAGCCTTTCTTGTAGTATTTGATTCCTTCTCTCTGTCGCCTGACTAGTCATAACTTTTCCGTCCAACGTAATCTTTTAATCGCCAATATTTTAAATTAATTGTGGAGATAATAATACCTTGTTGTAACCCATTTTAAATTCAGTAGATAATTTCTTTCTTCATTGACAGTTTTTCTGGCGTAAATGAATGTATGGAATGAGTAAATATGTATCATTTCAAGCTAGATATTTTAAAATTTTAAATAGTTTTGTGTGATTTTTATAATAAAGAAAGCCTGATGATGACATAATGTCTTTTCCCCCACATCATTAATAATGTAAAAGTTTAAGTGCTATGAAGCACAAAATGCAAACGAATAGGATAGACAATTATTTTTATTAAAGTTTGTAAGTAAATCTCATGTGGGGGGAGGGGGGGTCCAGCAAAATCTCACTAAATCTCACCAAGGGGAGAGGGGATCCAGATTTTGGAAAAAAACACCTCACGTAATTTATGGATGTCCCCTAATAACCGTCTCAAAGTAAATACTTGCGCGAAGAATACTTGTCATCGTTAGAATTTAACTGTAGTGCATTTTAGAGTTGATTGAAGGAGGTTTTAGAGAATTATTACATCGTCGTCTAAATACACACAGAAAAAATAATTGAAATTTTTGTAGAAAGAATCATACAATTAGTTTTGCTCTTTACCACATGAGAGTGGTGTGCTACAGCTGTTGAATAAATGTTAAATTATCCTTTTTAAAAATTAAAATCGCTCTGAAATTGAAAATTAGCTCATGTAAAAGCCTATAAGGGGTTGGATTATACTTAAAGAGTGGTAACATGAGGCAGATTTTAGGGTACGTACGTCATGTCGGGAAAAAAAACGCACTCATTTTTTTATTTTATTTTTGATTTTTAACGTATTTTTATTAAAGCTACTCTTATTCTTATAGGTTGATTTTTAAGTAAATGAATTTAGTGAATTAAGTGAATGAATAAACTTTCATTCACTATTTTCCATATCATTGTAGTATACTCGTTTATAGCAATTTCGGATATTATAAATAGAACCCGGTTTTACCAGAGTGAACAAGAATAATTTTGTTCATAGTACAATTAAGGATCAAAACTCTACGTTATACGGAACAAAACTTAATTCGTTTTCCTGCCGATGTTCCCAAATGGGAACATTATTTTAAGGAATTTTTTCACCACTTAATTTTTCATGCAGGAATTTGATACTTGGTAGAAAGCAACTCAAAGATATGAAGTTATTTTACATGCAAAAGTTTTTCACGTCCAATTTAATCCTTTTTGTAGAATTTACATTAAAAAATTAGAGATTTTTGGATATTCCAAAATTTGCAAAAGTTTCAACTTGTGAAAATTTTAAATTAATTTAGTTTTAAATAATTTGGCTGTGTTTAGGTAGCTTAAGTACACATCTTCCCATTTGGCTTGACTGAATAGCTTCATATTATAATTTTGGAGAGTAATTACCAATACAACGTATATGTTCCCAAATGGGAACATCGGAGTTTGGGGTATAGTATTTGAGGGGGATTTTTATAACATGCAGAAATTCAAGTTATTTCCTATTTTCTTTAATTTTTTGAACCTTTTTTTGTCTCAGAGGATCTAAACAGGTTAAGAATGATGTTTTAAATTCAAAAATATGTAATTTTCATTTTTTCACATGATTTATTGAGAAATAATTTCCAAATCTTTATAGCAGATTTTTACACTTGTATATTTTTCTAACTCCCTGATCGATTAATTTTCAGTAATTATCAATAGAGGTTATGCAAAGAGCATATTTGGAGTGCTTCTGAGGATTTGCGTACATATTTTTGTTCAAGTACTGTTTTTACATAAACATTTTAGGAATAAAATTGAAGAATTTTGAAAATAAGGAAAAGTGCGTACATCTAAAAACACTCTTCTAACGTAAGTTGGATGTAAGATATATGTGGTTTAGTTCGGAATCTTCCATGAAAAACATAGCTTTAATGAATCAATGGAGATAATTATGACTATCAATTTTGAAAGCTAATTAGATTTGAATGTAATTAGTGGATTTTATGCTAGAAATCCGTATATAACCGAAATTAAAACTAATTTTTCTCACAGAAACGTAACTGTTTAGTTTTGAAGAGCATGGGAACACCCTTATGTATTTTTTACACCAAAATATTACCCATAGTGCAAGAAAAATTAACGGAAAAGCTTAGCGTAGGTAACAAACATGTAAATTTTTTCTTATGAAAATCTATAAAATGTTACTCAATCGTCCAAGAATGGATAATAAAATTAAAAAACCGTCCTCAATCATAAAAATGTTCATAATTATTGAGTAGAAACCTATTTCAATAATTTTATTTGAAATTATTGTAAAATATGTGCCTTTTGGAAATCCCCCTAAAAACTTCACTCCAAACGCCGATGTTCCCAAATGGGAACATCCTAAAAATCATACTTAGGATTTTTTTTTCGCCAAAAAATGACTAGAATGGTTTTAGTAATGACGAAACAAGCCATTTAAGCCCAAAATCAGAACCTTTATTTTGAAATTTGAATTGCGGCGTTTAAAAGGTTAATTATGAGAATAGGTAGCATTACCTCTACAGATGATAACTGTTATGAAGAATTTCTTAGAAAACTATACAAACGTCTTCGTTTAGGTTGGGGAGCCTCTATGGTGAAGAAAACGTAAATTGACTATCAGGGGAGTTTAACCAGGTTTTATTTTCAAAGAAAACATGCATTAAATTGAAAGTTAAGACATTTTTGTAGGTATCAACAAATTAGCTCTTTTTATGTTAAGATTTTATTGAGTCATACAATATTTTAAATTATTAAGCAAATAACCTTTTTTGACATAAAAGTGCATTAAAGGATGTGATTTTAATGATACCTAAAAGGTAATAATTATCAATACGATATTTTAAGTACATACTTGGCTTATGAAAATATGTTAATATATTTATTATGTTTTAGTGTACTTATGTTGTATCAACTACAAAAGTTAAGATAAATGTATGTTATGCCTCGTCATTTTGATTTTATTTCGCCACCGTATATGTATCTTTGACATTTTTATACTTAATTCAAAACATAAATGCTACAACACGGTAAGAAGACTTAAATTTATCCTCAAAAGAATTCTGTATTTGTAACCGATATATCAAGATCGTGTTTCTTTAATCCTAAAATATGTACATTTGGAATTGATTTCCGAAAAATGCTTTCGTTAGAAATCCAGTCCTGTTTCGAGCATATGGTTTAGAGCCATAAAATACTTCTTGGAAACCTTTTAAAGGAAAACCTTTTAAATTACCATTTAAAAGGTTTGAAGAAATAAATGTTACCTCTCGTGGTTGGTTCCGTCTATATGTGTATTTATGTTTGTAGCGAAAGAGAAATACTGTTATATTTATACTCGAGATTTAGAAATCCAATAAAAGCAAGTACTTATCGATACCCTCGGCCTTAAACTGATATGAAGTTTAAGCATATTTAGAATGCAAGAGTACTTGAAAATGGATGGAGCTCAGTTACAGTTTATTGAAGGCAGTTCTAATAGCATAAGATTAAAACTGGTATTTCAGTTGAATAATTTGGTTTTTTAGTTGCATCATAATATCAAGAGAGATCATAATATACCATCAATATGCTTTGTGAGAATAAACAGAACTTAAGTACATTTAATAATCCCAGAATTATTAACAATTCCTAATTGGTACTTATTTAATCATACCTATTGTGCGAGCAGACAAATATCATTATTTTTAAAAATAAGTAAAGTATACAAATAAAATAGATTACAGATACTAATCAGTAATTGTGATTTTAAATTAAACAGAAAACACTCAAAATTTGAGCTTAAATGAAGAGAAACCAAGCATTTTCCTCAAAAATAAAAAAACGAGTTATTTAATTTCTGAAACTACTTGGTAGAAGCAAGTTTTGAAATACCTGGTGTTATAACATTATATGTGTATAGATGTTGAAAATTACATAATAAATATTTTTAAATCTCAACCTCTTTAACTATAAAAGCGTTTGATAAATATTTGTATATACTGTAGAAGAAAATAAACCGAATCTAATGGCACTAAGAATACTATTCCCTAGATTTATTCTAACAGCGGCAATAGAATGTCTCATCGCATGTACTAGACAGATGTAGGTCTCTTCTCTGTGCCGAGGATATATTTCCTTGTACGTTGTTCAAACATGTCTCCAACAATATGTCTGGTATATATCAAGAGTAGGAGTTTGCCAAATGTTTCCGTCGTTTTGGACACAGTTACTTTCTCAAATGTGATTTGGAAAAGCTTATAATCTAAGAGTATACTCCGACGTTTTAAAGTACTATAGTTACTTGCCAATAGGATTTATACACTCCATTCAGTTAGTTATTTTCAAACGATCGGTAGACATTTCACTTGAACAATGCACTTAATTTGGATCTCAAAACTAAACTAAAATTGTTTTTCTTCTTGTTTATAGACCATTTTACTATTTTTCTATTATAACAAAGTCCGTTTCACGGCTTTTATTTGAAACTAACTTGCAATGGGCCTTGGAGAATCCATTGAGATGATTTACAGCGATTCTAGCGGCGAAACGAAAAAGTTTAAAACATTATTTTAAAAACTAAAGAAGAGAGCAAAAACCTCAGTGAGAGTATTGTTGCCATCTTTATGAAGAACTCAATGAAAAAATTTCATGAAAATATCGCGAATATTCTCGGAGATATAAAATAGCCCTTTTTCAAGTCTCAAAAAAGAAAAAGTTTGTAAAATTGCAAATTTTTAAGTGTTATTGTGTTTTTTTAGTTGAATAAAGACAAAATTTAATCAAAAAATAAAAATAATGTGCAAATTTGTGAACTTTTTCTTTTTTGAGGCCGGAAAAAGGGCTATTTTCACATGCTAATATCTCCGCGAATATTCGCGATATTTTCATGAAATTTTTTCATTGGGTTCTTCATAACGTTGGCAACAATACTTTTATTGAAGTTTTTGCTCTCTCTCTCTCTCCTATAGTTTTTAGATTAATTTTTTAAACTTTTTTATTTCGCCTCTAGGGGCGCTGTAAGTAATCTCAATTGATTCTCCAGGGTCACTTACCTAGGGGTATACCTTACTTCCTTGACCCTAGGACACGTTGGTTCCAAATAAAAGCCGCGAAACGGACTTTTGAAACACCCTGTATTTAAGTGAACAATTGCACGTTCATTTTACGTTACGTAATATTTTGAAATATTGCAAATTAATAAAATTATAAACCATTCAAGCCATTAATTTTGTAGCAAACTTTAAAATGACTTAAATAGGTCAATTTAAATTAGTTTCCATATTTTCACACGATTCTAGTTTTGTCGATTTATCATTTACTCCCAAATTGATATTTTCGCAAACTTAATTAACGGAAATATTTTTATCAGATATTTCCTTCTACGTAATACAAAAACTTTTGAAAGTCTTTTTATGATATAATTAACAGTATTCTTATTTAAAAAATCCACTAGCATGCAAATATACGTATTGATTAGTATGTGCCTTTTTACAATCAGTAGTTAAAATATTTGAATATTAAAATTGAATTTTAAAAAATGCAAATTGGTATACCCCCATGATCTATGAAATCAATTTTATGAATGTTACGGCTGATTTAGCACTCTCTATTGCAGCCTTACAAAATCTCCAAATTTCTTCGTGTTAAAACTATTTCCAGCAAAAAAAGAAGCAAAATGGCTGAGTTCCTTTATAAAAAAAGTATTTTTTAAGAAGTCGCATTTCGAAAAATACCCACACAAATATGCATATCCCTCCATCGCGAATTTCCCAAACACCATTCCAATCCATTTTATTTATACACTAGATGAGCATAATTCCAAAAATGACAACACATCCTAACACAGAAGCAGTCATCGCCATCCTCGATACAAAAGAAAATGATTTGACTTTATAATTTCCGTAGTCTCTCTCTAGCAGCGAAGTTTTGCATATTTTAACCTGACTCCCCAAGAATCAGAAATGTATTAGTCTAACTGGGAATAGCAAACGTCAAGAAAGGCGTTTAAAATAGAAAGGCTTCCCAGAGAATTTTGAGTTAGAAGAGCAATAAAAATTTCCCGAGAAATATCAAATGCTATTAGCATAACGAACTTGCAGATAGGCGCACACAAATTCAAGGGTTTTATCCATGAAGGGGAACTGGGAATCATTTCTAATGCAAAAGATACGTAAATGAAGGCATCGATATTTTTTGGGAGTTCTGTTTTTTGCACCGTTCGAGTAATTTTTTGCAGGATTTTTTTTTCTGTGTAAGGTAGTTTTTTAACAGCAGAAAAAGTACTTGTTGCAGCTTAATCAATTAATTGGATTGTGCATTGTTCTTGCTATGTGTATTCTTTGTTGAGATTTGCATCTCTTATCAAAATTATCAATTATTCAAAATTTAAAAAAGTTTTTAAATTTTTAGAATAATTACACAAGCCTGCGAAATTTAACTTTTTGAAAAATACAAGAGAGGTTTTAAGTGAGTTTTTTGTTATTGTTATTTGGTATGCTGATTTCGAAAATGACCGTCATTTTCCTCAGTCACATCAGGATTTTTTGTATTATCGATTTCGATATTTTTGCTAAAATCCTATTTTAAAGGTAATTATCGCGAAAAAGTTTGCTTGTACTATGTTTATAACACCAAATTTTATATGTAGAGGGTGTAAAAATACTTCTTTTGCTTAACTTTGCTTTTTCGAATCACATTCCTGGTGCCTGGATCAAGATTTGGTCATTTTAGACGTTATTTTTTTTACCCAATGTTAAGTGACCATTATTGCTGACCAAAAAGAATGAAGGTAATTTTCAAATCACAGGAAATGGTCCAACAGTATTCGGCATACTTTATTTTATTGAAGAAGAGTGAGGTTTTCTAGCTTTCTTTTAAATGCATCAAGACGCCTACCAGTGACTGGAAGATATGATTTGCAATTCAGTTCGAGAAAAAAACACTGTAACATCAGGTTCATGAGAAACTGGACGCATGGCCGAAGGAATATTATCAGGATGAGGGATTATCTTTTTATTTTAGAGTTTACACCCACTGACATGGCATGTATAGAAGCGACAATCATCTAAATGGTTTTGCGGCTCCCTCCCTCTATGGCATAAGATAGTTCCAAATCAGCAGTCTTCTTTACTTTGAGCTAAAACCATAGATCATTGATAGCCTGCACACAAACTTTATGATAAGTCCATGATTTGTCCTGATCTTCAAGTTTCCGAGTGAAATACAGAAGATAAACGTGTCTTACTTATTCTGTAATGCTACTCATGCAATTTGTAATACCGCTATTTCGATACTATGATGCAAAATCAATTGACAAATTATAAAAAGGTCTCGAACTCGAAGCCTTGTATCACAAGAAAAGTAGCTGGTATAATTTTTTTTGATGGAATTTCCACTTGTCACTTTATTAGGGCGCCCATGACAATATATGACTTCGCACGACACTAATTGTTGAGAGAATTCGACGAGGATGGAGGAATAGCAACCTGGAGGTGTGACAGAGTGGTATTCTGTAGTTTTAACCGTGGTAGAATAACGGTCATGCAAGCAGGAAAGAAATTCAACGTGAAAATGGTAATTTTCATTAAAACTTGATGTGATTGAATTTTTATTATTTTTTCTGAAATCAGCACCGAAAAATACATCAAGTTCAGCTCTTACTTCTCTTGTGTTTTTTCATCCCAGGCCTGAGTTATTCTTATTCCTCTAAAATTATGAAATTCCTTGTTCACTTTATATATTTATTTGAGAATAATTCTTAAATTATGCTTAATATTTAGAACAAGGGTTTTAAAAAGTAAAGTACGTAGGAAAGAGTGGGGTAATCCACTGGTCCTCAACCAAAATGACTGGTCCGTCCAGTCATATTTTTGCTTCATTTGACCACCCGAAGCCCTTTCACGTATTCATATTTAGCTATAAAATCTCTTTTTTAGAAATTTTTTAGCAAAATTAGTTTTGTTATCAACTTAATGTAAACAGGTTGGTGTGTGGGGCCTTTGCCCCGGGACCCCTTATATTCACCCCTGGATATGTTAAATTAAAAAAAGGATAGGTTTCCTTTTTTAAGTAATACTATTGCACTTGAAGTGGATACCAATAATTATAATTTTAAAAATTTATAAATGTTCAATAACTATTAAGGGAGTAAACGGTGCTTGCGTCTTTCGTTACTGCCTTTCTTCTCCCAAATGTCCGCAGCAAAAGAAAAAAAAGCGTCCGTATATAAAACTGAAGAGTGTTCATTTTTTTCGCCACTGGTGGAGCGGACCAGTGATTTTTGGACCGTAGTGGTCCGAGCCGTTTTTCAGTGGTCTCGGAACAGCGGACCACCGCAATTTCGAACACCGAATCTACCCATTTCCTTTAGGTCGAATAGTTCAGGAAGTTTATAAATAAACCTTGGAAACCACCCTTGCAACATTGTATTTAAATATTGGTTTTACTTAATTTCTCGGAAAAGTGAATATGGAAAAATCAACTTAATATTTTACACTACTCACCATAACTTAAATTAGAACGCAAAATTGATATAAAATGACAATCGAACTACTAAATTTTTCAATAAACTTTGAATCGGTAAGTATATGTCTTACTTTTTTTCAGGAAAATGTACTAAAAATAAATTTTATTGAAATTAACTTTTTAAATTGATAATTTAAAAGTAAAAATAATAAAATATTAAAATATAAGGAAAAAATTTGATAAACTAATTTTCAGGGATAAAATGCTAGTTTTTCTTATTACCCCATTGTTTTGTTTAAATGGGGTAGTAAGAAACGGGTATTTTTAAAAATGATCTACAACTCTAAATTGAAGAACAAAAAGTGGATTATGTAGTCCCTTTAACTTCCTAAAAAGTTCACTGAAAAAATTCCAAGCTAGCTTTATTGCAAAAACGAAATAAATTTAAATTGTTGAAAAAGCTTTACTACTTTAGGTGGACAATTTTGCTGGCGGCATCAACTTCAAACGGGAATTTTTAACTGAAATAATTATTAAGGAACACTAGGATACTAAATCACACTAAATTAAGGAACACTAGGATAATACTTTCATGCAAAAACTTTTTTTAATGACAAAATTAGCTTCCGTTTTTTGTAAACTGTTCAGTGCTCAGTGTACAAAAACCATAAAATATGTTGAAACAAAGTCTACTAAAATCAAATTTTTTCCCTCAAATCATTTGAGTTCAAAATTTACGTATAAAGGTCCCTTTGCATTGGAGGATTGGTGAAATGCAAACATTATTTTGAATGTTTTATGTTGCGTAATTTACATTAAAAATACAGTATTTCACTAGGTTAATAGTATCCTTGTTACATGTTTTTATTCGATTCTAATGAATTTTCTCGAGATAATCATTTAACAAAATTTAATTCAATGATGTAACATTTTAGTTCTTTGTTACCACGTTTGCCTTAAGGCTGTTAAAACTACAATTTAATAAGATGATTAACAAAGCCTGAATTTTTTATTTATAGTGAAAATTCCCTGAATTTCTCAACAATGATATTTCAGATAAATATATAAAAATGTAATTTAATGAGTTTTCGATACTCCTCATTCTTAGTAAGGCATAATAATAGCCTTTTTTACGTTTACCAATGTAAATTAAAATTTCCATAAAACTAGTTTTATGTGTTAGTTCGAGTAGCTATACATACTTAAAAAGAAAAGTTGTCATTTCTTTACATTTTATAATCAAAATAATAAATCAAGGAAATACTTATTTTTATTTTCATGAGTTTATTAGTAATTCTTCTCGTCAAAGATGATAACGAGATTCTCTATCTCAGTATATTTCCTTAAGCTTTAATTTAATCTCTGAAACCTGAGAACGGATTGCTTTTTTAATTGAAACTTGTTTTGTTTTTATTGTGTAGTATTCTACTAAGACTCGCTCTTGAGAGTGTTTCAAAATATTTTCTCTGAATTACCGAATTTTGTTATTAAAAGTTAAGCATCAATTTATTTCATTCTTGAGAACATAATAATGTGTATCGTTTAATTAAACTGTTTTGGAACTCTGTTGTTAGGGGAGAGTGGGATTTTTACTTTTAAAATGTGTGACGCCATACTTAAAGTTCCGCATAAACAGACCTGAATATTGAATAATTTGTGAATCTGGGTTATTTGTTTTACTTCGTTTGATCCATCGAATTAGATTTTTTTTGAAATTTCCAATGGTCTGATTTCACGTTGCTTAAATTACGAGGGTCTTCCAGTATTTTTTCTTATCAGACTTAAAATAGCACTTCTTTTCAAAATCATTTTTAAAAAATTGTACAGAAGCAATTGATGTAACTAAATTCTTCTTTTTATTCGTATGTTACCAACGCCACACGAGGCCGTGGGGAGCCTAGTGGTTAAGGCATCGGCTTCGGGATCGGAGGGTCCCGGGTTCGATTCCCGACACCGCTAAAGACCCACCGAGTATATGCGGAGTACGTGCTCGTTAAATCGAAAGTCCTGTGGTCCGTCATGGCGCAGTTTACTACGGGTCCAGGTGTCTGGAGACTATTTCCCTCCCCTTCAGATACATTGCAAAATTGTGGAGGTGGCGATAGATAGTGGCAGCATCTATCATATATCATGAGGCAGAAGTCGGACTCCTGCCATTTATGGGCCTCACTTTCTCAGGAGCCGCACTCCCTTTGCCTTGAATCCTTATGGAGCTTGGATCACAGAGAAAAACCCTAACAGAGGGTTCAAAACGATATATTCAAAAGTTGGATGGCTATGAGGGCGCCACGATGAACTAAATGATTGACAGAGAGATCAAACCTGTGATTGGCTGTCACTCAATCTTCTATTTTCGAAGGAGAAGGAAAAAGTTTTTCTCAACCAATCAGGCTTTTCCCTCCCGCCTTTCGTGACGTTGATGCGATCGCAGCGCCAATATAGCCCCACAACCATCCAACTTTTCGATTTCCATTAGCGCCTATGGCGACGGACCCTCTGTTCTAGTACTCTGTGGCTTGGATATTCCAAGTGGCACACGACAACAACAACAACCAACGCCACGCCCATACATGTTCCATACAACGCCACGCCCATACATGTCCATACACGCTCATCCATGTTCCGGATGTGATTCAAATTAAGGATGCCATGCTCTCTAAACTTAGAAACAAACAAATCACAAAGTAAAAACTTACGGATCATTTTCTGAACTAAACGTTTCCTTTAAAACACAGACCTTCGCGTGTTGTAAAAAATGGAAGTAAAAGTGACAAATATTACATTTCGGAACACCTTTAAGTCATCATGCAAGAAGAAATTGAATGAAATCTGCGACATTTTAGTTTACGAGTTACAAGTGCTTAAAAATTAAATTAAACATTGGATACTTTCTCACAAGCAAATGGAAATAGAATTGAGAAAATTTATGAGCACTTAGTGAATCTTTTCTGAATTTGGCACCGTTTCTGCTTTGTAACTGGATAGTTGACAGCCATTTGTTTACTTGAAACATTAATGAGAACTTTAAACACTGGACCTTCTAAAGAAGAATTGAGAGAGACATCAAGTTTTCACATTTGAATGCTAACAGGAATTCTGGAAATTCGTGCTAGGAATTAGTAACACTTGTCTGTTTAGGGAAACTACTGTGTCGAGAAATATTTCTCTAGAAAGCAGTAAGTCATGGAAAACAATTGTGGGAAATTTATAATGCCTCCGGCGCAGTGGTAATGTGAAATTATAAATCTCTGAAGTAGATTGAATAGGAGTGTTTTGTCCTTTTTTTCGGTTGTATGTAGGGTGATCAGGTTTTCCTACTAACTTAACTTTAGGCATTCTAATTACAATGTTACATTTATTAGCTCCAAATCAGAACTCTGCCTGCAATCAGTATTTGATAGAACTAAATATTTAAGTATTTAGAAAACTTAAGTACGTAAACAACTTAAGTTTGAAAGTGTATTTAAATATAATTTAATATCCTATGTATGCATCTAAAATTAAACCAGATAGTACTTATTGTGCTAGAACAGAGTAGAGGTACACCGCATAATTTTATTTTGAATTTAATGGACACAGATTTTTCCGAAATTTATAAGAATTCATAATTTATGGTGTGAACATCCTGGAAAGTGTTAACATGTATATGCCATTCTGAAATACGTGACTTATTCGCATACTTTAGAATTTCCTTATAGCATTTCTAAAAATATTCATATAATAATGAGACTCAGGAATAAGACTTTTTCCACTTTGACTTCCAAAAAGTCTTTTTGAAAGTTGAATCTGAATTTAGAATAGTGTCAAATACTAGAACCGAATGCAGTCGAAATTTCATTGAATACTGGATCTCATACACAACATCCCTTCTTTGAGAAAGTAAATCATGTGTTTCTTGGGTATTTTTATCTATACTCAGTTGCAACTTAACTTGAGCATCAAAGAAAGTAGTTCCCCGCACGGTGTCTGAATTTTGAGTGAAATTTAGAGCTTCACTTTTGAATAATGATTAGCTTTTTAAATCCACGTATATTAAGCATCTTTACATCCCGATATGCATAAAAAATGTTCAGTATTATTATTTTTAAAGTGGGGTAGCGCGTAGTAGTACAACTCGCTCTCAAACTCACCAGCCAATATAAGAGCTTCTAGCAACCCAGCAGGCTTTCTGTTTACTCAGATTTTCTTCCGCTTGGCCATGACGTCAGGAGGCTCAACTTAAGTTGTCTCGAGTATAGAAGCAAAGCCAGTAAATAATTGGCATATACTGAAAGTTATCATAAAAACATAATATTATACTGTATTTTTCAATTGTATTGAAGTCATATTACGATTACGATATTTTACGATTTACAGGGAGTTTTTACAAGTCCGCCTGACTCTCCAAAGAAAGAGTAGATAAAATTCGCTTAATGAACAGCACGTCTACGGCGACTTTTAATTTACTAAAAATGTGTGAAGTCGTATCCTATAAAAAAACCTTAATTATTTCATACAACATTGCCTTCATAATTGCCTAATTGATATTTCTATAATCTTTGTTTGGAACCATATTCAAATAGCGGCTATATTCAACGCTCACCTGGCTGCCAGTTAACCGCCGGTTAGGTTAACGGCAGTAAACCATGATCGCGATTTTCATAAACGCTTCTTTGGTGTAAAATGGATGTGGCTTTACAACTTTATCGGTAGCAATTTTCTCTAAAACTGAGGGTCATACTTTGAGCATGTTTTCACTTAATTAAATAAAGTGTATAGAAAGTTAAAACTGAGGTTTTCCGGGCTTGTTGTCGGTAGTATTGTAAATGTACAAAAGCTATACCTTTCGACTCCTACTACGGGAGTCATCTTCAGTAGGATAAAAAGTAATACAGTGTAGGAATTGTATAGAAAGTATTAATAAATCTCTTTATTTCTCTAAAATCATTCAAGCCATCTAAAACGATTATCATTCATTTAAAAACTAATTAGTTCTTTCATGAAAAAAAACAACTAAAACTTTGCAATAAATTACAAAAAAACAATTCACAAATTTCAAGCTATTCGCAAGTTCAAAGGTAATTTATAATCACAACTCGTCCTTTCATTGGCAGCAACAGCGAACACTGATATTTCTGATATGAAATGATCCAGCTTCATATATAATTACTACTACAACTGTCGCCTGTTCATGCGAAACGTCATACTCCTATGAACTAACTCCCTCACCAGGTAATACAATGATAGCATATCGCACGAAGCCTGCATTTTCACAGCTTTTCCTCTGGGAGGCTTCACAAAGGGAAATTGATTTTATCAACAGAGGCTACCAGTGAATATGATCCGATTATCTGCCCGTTATTCTGCTGACAGTAATGAGTTTTCCAGTCTTCGCTACATAATTTTACGAGAGTAAAATTTACTTCCCTGGCGATATTAAATATGTACTCTGCGAGTTATATGTGTAGTCTTTGTGCATGTTTAAAAAGGGGAGGTATTATAGGGGGACTTGCTCTCAAAAGAAACTAGCATGAATATAAAATTATAAAATATGTTTTTTGATCACTGTTATTTTACTGTGAAATAATCTTGAATTAGCTCAGTTCGTGTTTGGTTTTTATAGTTTCAAATGTTTAATGGAATTGATAGTTTTGCACGCTGTAACTTAATTACGTTTACAGGAGGTCTGTAAAAACTATATTACAATTTTATCTACTTCAGTCATGTCAGGCCATGCTTTTAAGGGATGATTTAATTTTTATTAAAGTGTTTAAAAGGTAGTTCACAGATATTAAACCACACTTTCAGGACAAAAAATATCCCTTTCGCATTAAACTATCCGTCATTTTCAACGATAAAATTTCATGAATAATAAATATGTGCTAAAGAAAGTTGAAGATGCATCCATAAACGCACTGCACAGAATGATTACATTAGAATTAGAGTGTTGTGAGCACTACATTTTGGTTGTATTTTTTTTAAAGATTTAAACGCTTTTTTGCGCAAAACCATGAAAAAATCAATAGATACCTCGTATTATTTTATAATTTGCTGAGGGATTAGTAAAATAGAATGCCCATTTTAAGTGTTTTATTCATAGTAGTAACTCCTAGTTATTGTGTTTAAACTTCAGCTACTCGTATACTATGGCATTAATATTTTTATTTATAGGTTTAGAATCAAATGGTGAAATGATTTCACACCTTAACTATTTACCTTATAAACGTTTAAGCGACTAGTTAAAGGTTAAGTTATGTGTATTTTCTTTTTGTACGCCGTTTTATAATTCAGGTGTTACTTTTGCAGATGTCGTAGTTTTCAGCGAATCAGGTTTAGAATCAAATGGTGAAATGATTTCACACCTTAACTATTTACCTTATAAACGTTTAAGCGACTAGTTAAAGGTTCAGTTATGTGTATTTTCATTTTGTACGCCGTTTTATAATTCAGGTGGTACTTTTGCAGATGTCGTAGTTTTCAGCGAATCAGGTTTAGAATCAAATGGTGAAATGATTTCACACCTTAACTACTTACCTTATAAACGTTTAAGCAACTAGTTAAAGGTTAAGTTATGTGTATTTTCATTTTGTACGCCGTTTTATAATTCAGGTGTTACTTTTGCAGATGTCGTAGTTTTCAGCGAAAAGGCCAAATCCGAAGAAGCTGAAAGGGTTAAATATTCTCCCAAGAGTACATATTGGAACCCAATCTCAATTCCCCCCGATCAAGAAATGTCTGCTCAAGCAAAGCTAAAGGTAAGATATTTTTCTCCCTTAAAATTACTAACTCCAAATAAGTACATTAAATTGAGCTTTAGCAGTTTTTTTACGAAAGCATTAGGGAATAGGAAAATTTAATTGCCGGCAACTTGGTTAACCCACCCTTTACTGGTAACTTTGGTCCAGGAATAAATATATAGAATAACCTACATTAATTAAACTGTACCACGTTCATCTACTCGCTCCAGGGAAGGTTTCTGAATAAAAATAATTTAAAATCGAAGCGTTCCAACAACTTTTTTGGTCAATTTTATGCTTAAAAACCCATATTTCGGGCCTAACTTCAGGGCAAAACCACATTGTTGTAAATATAACAAGAGAAGATGTAACATTAATTATTGTAGGCATATTCTCGATTGTTGCAGTTTAAAATCCATTGTTGTAGCATAAAAATAAAAGTGGCTCCTTTATTTAACTATTTCCACATTTGGACTGGCGAAGCCCATCTGTTACACACCAGAATAATCTTCTTTGAAAATGGGCTGGCGAAGCCCATCTGAAACGCACCAGATGATATTTATAAAAAAACTGAAACCCGGGCGAAGCCCGGGTCTAGCGCGTCAGCGCTAGTTTAATATAAAAATACATGAATCTAATGAGACAGTTGCGGTGATACTCAAGCCTATTGTGATAGTCTTGAATAGTCTAACTTTTTATGTCCCGACGGGGCTAGTACACTGTAAAAAATAATCCTGCAAAAAAACAGAAAATTTCAGGCAGCAAAAGTTGCCAGAAAATTTCTGTAGGCCGAAAAATCCTGTAAACAGAAAAAAGCTGTTACCTACAGGTAAATGCTGTAAAAAAAACTTTCTGTCAAGTGAGCTACAGATTTTTCTGTTGCCTCTCAATAATTTTCTGCTTGTGCGCATGCACTTATTTTAGTAGAGTTTTTTCTAATTTTAATTAATTAATATCCGGGGATAGAACCCACGACCTACCGCATGCTAAGCACGCACGCTACCACTGAACCAATAAAGATTCAGTATAATGTTGCCAATAGCTGTATTCGTTTTCGATGCAGTAAGTTTCTGTTTAAGTACAGATAAGCTAAAAAACTAGATAAAAGCTGTTATTTTACATAAAATAAGAAGTGCGGTGGGAATGTTACATGACAGAATATCTCTGTAAACATAAAGTCATTGTTTTTGAAAATTTCTGTTTTTCTACAGTTTTTTTTACAGTGTAAGTCCCACTGTCCAAGCACCACTAATGTTCAAGATTCGTCTAATTTTCGTCATGTAGGGTCAAATTTCGTTTACTTCTAGTTGCAGTTACGTTAACTTGACATATTATGGATGAGGTATGCTACTCAGGGTAATATGAAGTGAAGATTATATACTTAATATACCTAATAGGTATAACCCGTATAAAAATACAGCACTATTTTTCTGAAAAACATAATTTGGGATATAAAGGGTTAAATATATAATTTTACATATAAAGCAGTTGTGTTAGGGAAAAATTTTGCCACTTCCTTACAAAATCAATCTAATGGGCTTAAATAAGAAAATAAAAAAAAACTATTTTTGTTCTATCTTGCATAAATGTGCAAATAATTTACGGAATGGTAAGCGATAAAGTGGACTAGCGTTCTGGGTTCATTACATTGATTAACGTGACATTGACAATCAGGTAAGGGAGAATGCCTAAATACAGGGTGTTTTAGAAGTGCTGAAACATTTATTTGAAACACCCAGTACATTACGACCGCTACTGTGAATCATCGCTTACCTGATTCGTAGAAACCAATGCCAATTAATTAGAAATTAGATGTGTCTGATGTCGAAGGGATGTCTTTTTCAGCAGCAGCAGCAGGGTGTGGAGCCGACCCCTCCTTGGACGACGGCGGACTGGGTGATCCCTCCACAGCCCGTGGAGATGGTGACCCTGCAGTTCCACAGTAGGCCGACGGACGGTAGCACGTTCGCCAAGCAGCCGTTGGCCATCCAGGCACTCTCAGACATCTCAACTTCTTCCAGCAGCTTCGCACCCCCGGTCACCTCGGCCAAGCAGACGGACGTGTGACAAGGTGAGCGGGATGGTGTTCATAAGCTGTATGCGAAAGGGGAGAATTAACAAATAATATGAATATATAAAGCAATGTTTAATCCACAATCAATATAAGTAAAATTGGCAGAAAAATGTTTCAGAGATCAAAGGATCCCCTTCGGCAGTGCTAAAAGACTGCAAAAATAATTACATGGCATCGGCATGTATTACGGAATCCAAGACAACCTCTATACAAAAAAGGGAACAAAAATCATGGGAGAAAACACAAATTAACAAGTTTTGACTGCAACTATATAGGTCGTGTTTCCTAATCTAAATATTTTCCCTTTTTGCGTTGATGCTGTCTTTGATTCTGTATTGTATAAATGCTGATGCCATGTCATTTGTCTTAAAATCTTTTAGCACTGACGAAGGGGATACTTTGATACCCGAAAGAAACAACTGTCTCACAAATTTACTTATGCTGATTGTGGATTAAAAGTTGTTTTATATATCTTACCTTGTTCATCAATTCCACAAGTACCACTTGCCTATAATATGCAAAAGTATAAGGTAACACCATCTATACATTGAGGTTGGGGAGAGAATCGGTCATTTTTCCTGATTAAGAGACACTGACTGTGTGACGAGGTGAGCGAGCTGTTTCCTTTAGCTGTATACAAAAGAGTGATTACTAAACACTATGATAAATTGAAACACCATTGAGGATTGCTGCGGATTAATAATAGAAGTACAGACCCCCGAAAGAAAACTTAATACAATGGGAATTAAGGGTGAACCGCTGGGGATTATTTAGTTGTATTTTTCCTGATTCATGATAACTACTTGAACATTTTTTTCTTTAAGAGGCGACCATCGTACGTAACGCACGCAACCCAACGTATTCCTTTTTCAATGGAGAACCCCCAATATGTGTTCCTAAAGAGTGCATCGAAAAACTCTTAGATGCCAACTAATATTTTCCTAGGACACCATATAAAAGGTTATGATCAGTTTCTTTAAGTTGTAGTGTACAAAAACGGTGAATTACCAAACACAATAAAAAAGTGTTACTTAACACCAGGAGTGCTTTGGATTATGGAAAAGTACATCTACAACGAAAAAAATACTGATATTGTGGTGGAATGACTTGGGATTAGGGATATTATTTAGTTGGCATTTTATATTATTTAGTTTAGTGAAAGTAACTGAACTATTACTTGGAAACTTTACTTGAACATTTTCTCTAAGAAGCCGTTTTTGTAGGCAATATTATTTTCAATATATTCTTTTTTCAATAGAGACCCCCTTTTTATTTCGTAATTTTATAACACAATAGGAAAACCCATACATTCCAAGTGATATTTTCCTAAAATAACATAAAAAAAGTTAAGAGTGGAAGAAATTCTAATATGTAATATTAAAAAAGTAGGTTTCCATCTGAAAATTCTGGATCTCCAAAATATTCATTTTTCCACTTTCTATGTTTTATGGGTGAGCCTTTTTTATATATTTTGTTGCCAATTTTCCATTGTATGAGGTTTTTTTCAAGAGGTCTTAAACAAATTATCAGTCTGGAAAAATCATTTAGGAGGGCATATAGAGCGAACGGCCAGGGTTAGAAAGATTGTTACATTTTTCATTGTTTAGTGCTTGTGAGAACTATATAAAAGCAAATTTTCCCCAAAAAGGTCTTTTTCATACCATGCAAAATTAATTATTTTTTTAAGGAGGACTGAATATATATTCAATAAACCTTTACAAGAAATATTCTAAGTGTAATATGCTGTGAAAACTTTAAAATTTTTCTCTCAGAAATAAGAAAAAAAGTGCCTATATTAGCGAAACACAATTTTTTATAAGTATCCTTTTTTCCCTCAATCATTAATTTTCTTTTTTTAAAAATTTTTTAATCAAAGCAATTAAGTGAGAAAAGGATTGCGGAGCATAATGCACCATCATCATAGAAAAGTATTCAATAATCTCTCTATATTAAAAAAAAGTAACAGTGACCGCCGCCGCCGCCGCCGCTGATTTTGAAAATTTTATTTTTGAACATTTTGAACTCTAACTACGCAAAAACTATTCAAAGGAATATTATGAAATTTTGACCATTGGTAGACAAATGCATGATAATCATTTTCGTTCCAAAACCTAATTAATTAGATAATTAGTCCTGGAGTTATTTAATGTCAAAGTCGAAAATTATTTTTTTCTGCTGCGAGTTCGCCTCCAGCAAAATCTATTTACAGCAGAAACGTGATTTTTTGCATACACATACTCTTAGGCATGAAGTTTTGCACCTCATCGCTCTTTTTTCGAATTTCGAATTAGTTTTTGAGTAATTCAATTTTAAAGTTTCGAAATTTTTGACAATTTTTCGATTTTTTCGTTATAAAATAAAAACTAATCATGATAGAGGTACAATATTTTAGACACATATACAGTAATTTTTTATAAAAATATTGGCGTTTCGTTTTTTAAAAAATTCGAATCAGTTTTAGAATTATTGAGATTCAAAGTTTCAATTTTTTCTTCTCTTTCTGGACTTTCACTAGGGAAACAGCTTACTTTTATGAGTCTTATTTCTTTAATTTCCGACGATTCACTAGATGTTTACGTGAATATTTTTTCTTAAAGGGTTGTTTTTACTCTTAAGTTGGTTGATGATAATTGGTAGACTTGCTTGATATTTTTTAACCCGGGAGCAGTCGCACTGGGTATCTCATACCCAGACGCGCATTCTTAGTCTCATAGCGTTCCCCCCATTTTTCCAAAACGTGTGGGGTCTCGTGTAGCTGAGTTCAAGGTCACATTCTTCAAGTTTCAAGGTTAGATAAGAATTCAGGAATACTCGGTTTCCGGGAATCGAGGCTTTTGGGTATGAGATACCCGCGCGCGTGCCGGTAGAGGTGTCAGTTTTGTCTGTGGATTCCGTTCGATTGGTCGGTATAGCAGCTTTCTTCTTTGCTTGAGACAGTTTCTACCGATGGTTTTGATTTTTTAGTGAAAATATAGAAGATATTGGAGTTTATGATGTTCATTGTGATGAGTAAACAATTGAAGTGGCTGAAGAATGTGTGATGAAATTGATGAAGAAAGTTCATTAAGTCTCGATTCTCCGGAAAATGGAGAATATTACCTCGGTAAAAGTGGAACAAAATGAATAAAAGGGAAGTTTAGAATCAACGTCAGAGTGGTGTTGAAAAATATTATAAATAAAATTCCTGAAAATAAAAGTGATTATCGAGCGCCTACTTAGACGCAATCAAAAAATGCTTTTGATACATCATCAGAAACTACCTCAGAAGAAGGAAACAATGCCAAATTGTAGAAAAACGGGATACAAAAGATGTAGGGATTACTTTAGCAAAAGGGACTTGAAAATAAAACGCTAATGTGAAAGGTTCCAGAAATATATTTGTGTGGAATACAGAACTCAAATTATGTAAGGATTGCACGAATAAATGTGAGTAAATTATATTCATTTAAGATACACAAATGATAGTTGTTTGTGTCTTATTTAAAGTAATATTATTTGTAAAACCAAGCAGGTTGAGTGCTAAAACGCGAGAATCCATCCCTGGGTATCACATTAACCTTCCTACCCCTTTGGGGTCTTTTTCGACCCCAGACGCACTTTGACGCTTGATATCTCCCATGCATTTTTGTTTTGACAATTTCCGATGCTACTATTCCTTAATTACGCAAAGTTTTACAATGGGTAAAAATTTTGGAGTTATTATTCCATTTTTAAGTGTCTTGGGAGAAATAGTCACATATTCCCCCTCTGGGGTCTTCTGAGACCCCAGCCATGAATGGCGGTAAAACAGTATCAAATAAAGTTTAGTATTTTATTTTTTGTTGTATTATAGATAAAAAAAGGTTTGCATGTTTGTTTAGAACGTTTGGAGAAATATTAGAAAGATATTTTCGTAGAAATTGTCATTTTTTTTACAAAAAGAAGATTGCGGCTAAATACATTGAATCACTCGCTATTTCTTAAATTTTTTATTCACATTCTAAGAAAAATATGCTATTTATAGAAATCTTTTGAGTATCTAACAGTTGCAGCAAAAAAAAACTCAGACAACTGTCGCCATTACTTCCTGTTGAACACATTCTTTACAAAAACAATATAAATTCATGGTTGATTGTAAATAGGTTTTTATATTCAGTCTTCTTTGAAAAATAAGAATGCTTTCAAATATTTATGAGTGTTTACGGAAGTCCAGAATGTGATTTCGAAGAATTATCAAGAAAAAAACAATTTTATGTTAAAACTTACATAAGCAAGCGAGATACTGATTTCACTAAGAAATCTGAACCGATCATTTTTTTTTGTATTATTTCAATTTTAAAAAGAAGAATCCAAACTTTACATGTTTCATAATACTAAATAAATTAATCTGGGGTGACAGGTAGCTGATAATGCAGAATAGAGAATATATGCAGCTTCATAAATCGTTTAAAATAAACTACTAAATTCTACCCGTGCAAGACCGGGTATATCAACTAGTATGCTTTAAACAGTGTGATTATAAATATTTTAAGTAAAACAACTTCAATGTAGTTCATTTCTGTAATTTAATTCTTGTTTGAAGGTCCAGATGTTATAAAAAAGGTGTATCAAAAGAAACCCAATTAAGCCGTAATAAGACGAAAAAAATGAGAAAAATACCAAAAAAATTGGATAAATTATTCTGAAGCATCTTTCTAGAAATAAAAAATGACAATTCTTCTCCATTTAAGGAATTTTTAACCTTTATTAGAGTCATAGGCATGTTTTACGCATGGGGTCCTCAGAGACCCCATGAGGGGAATATGTGACTATTTTTTCAAGAGGGTAGGAAGGTTAAGGTACGTCGAACCGCACTTATTTCAGCGGACCAAATCGTAATAGTGCGGAAAACTTGCCTACCCATAACAGTAACTCGTGTGTGAAATTTGAGCCCTATCAAATAATATCTTCTGTTCTGAACCTCGGCCTAAAGTTTTGAATTTTTACCAAAAATTAGCTATTTTGCAATATTTCTTATAGTTATGGGGCCTTCTGATGCACAGATTTTTTCAGGAGGTGTGGTAGATGTCTAGAGGGATTATTCCATGAACCCCATCCTTATTTTCACTTTTCCCCCTACGCGAGCGGGGGTTTTGTGGGCGAGCGCACTGCTGGTAATGTTGGCTTTCTCTCCAAACTCCAACGCTGCGCCCGCCTTCGTAGCCCTTTTAGTGCATCAGAACCTCACAAAAACCAATTATTTTCATGAAAGTGACCCAGAACCCCCCATTGAGCGGTATCTTTCCATCAGGTTCCATATATTAATTATTATCTTTTTATTTTTTTATTTACTTTAATTCCTATTTTACAAACAAATTTTTTTACAATCTACTTTTTAGCAATCTGAAACTGATAGTAGAAGGTAGATGGGAATGGGAATGTATTGGCTGCGAAATCCTGAACTTGCAACGAATGACATGATTTCTGAAAGGCCCATTCCATAAAACTAATCAGATAAATTTTAGATACAATTCATTATATTATCTGTTTAGAGGTAGCATAGTGTCCCCCTTGTTTGCACTGAGTGTCTCGATCCCTAAATGTGCATTATCAGAAGAGGTAAATCAGCAAACTTTTTTTCATCGATTACTATATTCAGAAATTCCAACTTATCTCATCTAGCTCCATCAAGGGGTACCTCAACAGCCGATGGGGGTCTGGGTGTACGTTATACTATGGTTCGATTATATACTTTAACTTTAAAAGTCTATTAAAGACGGTACGGGAGTTTTGGTCTCCATACTTAAAAAAAGATATTGATTCAATTGAAAGGGTTCAGCATAGGGCTACTAAAATGGTCAAGGGTATATCCAGTTTAAGTTATGAGGGAAGATTAAAGAAGCTAAATATGTTCACTCTAGAGAAAAGAAGGATTAGAGGGGATTTGATTCAACTTTTTAAAATGGTAAAGCAAGGGGACACAGAGGGACTAGATTTCAATACGGGTAATAGAACAAGGGGTCACAAATTCAAATTGAATAAAGGAAAATTTAAGACGGATTGCAGGAAGCATTACTTTTTTAATAGGGTAGTGGATAGATGGAATGCGTTGCCTGAAACAATTGTAAATTGAAGTGGGGTAAACGAGTTCAAGAGGAAAATTGACAGATACTGGGATTCCGGTAGTGTGGGTTAAAAAGACTGGACCAACCTTGCTGGGCTTACGCCTGTAGTTGGTCGACTTAATTTGTATTTGTATCTCTTTGATTCAGTATAGGAAAACATCTTGCTGGGCATGATGACTGATTAAAAGATATACTAGAGAAAACGCTCTACAAGATTTTGTAGTCAGGAGAACAAGCAATTGGTTGAAAGTGTTCACAGTTTAGGTTAGGCATAACAATGTTAAAATGATAGACTGGGAAAGTGCTCAAACAATGGTTCCACCAGTTCTTAGAAACTGATAGATGGGCTAACATAGGACAGTAGGGATTCGGAAATATCGAAGTAACAGTTTCAATGAAGAAAAAGGTTCTGCAATTAGTTATCTAGAGCTTCCAGCAAGGTGAGGGAGGCCATGGGCGTAATCAAGGGGGATATGGGGATGTATTTACTTGATTGAAAAAAAAATAACACTGAAACTAACTCAAATTCCCTCCGAAATATAAGTATTACTCTCCGGAATTTTTTAGCTATTAACCGAGAGGTTCTCTGTTCGGAAGGTATTCGTCAGATCTTTCCATAAATAAAGGAAAAGAGGTTTCCCGCAGATGAAATCTGACTGGGTATCTGAACTATTTAAACGCAATACATTCCCATCCACCTTCTACTGGCAGTTTCAGATTGCTAAAAAGTAGATTGTAAAAAAAATTTGTTTGTAAAATAGGAATTAAAGTAAATTATAAAATTAAAAAATAATAATTAATATATGGAACCTGATGGAAAGATACCGCTCAATGGGGGGTTCTGGGTCACTTTCATGAAAATAATTGGTTTATGTGAGGTTCTGATGCACTAAAAGGGCTACGATGGCGGGCGCAGCGTTGGAGTTTGGAGGGAAAGCCAACATTACCAGCAGCGCGCTCGCCCACAAAACCCCCGCTCGCGTAGGGGGAAAAGTGAAAATAAGGATGGGGTTCATGGAATAATCCCTCTAGACATCTACCACACCTCCTGAAAAAATCTGTGCATCAGAAGGCCCCATAACTATAAGAAATATTGCAAAATAGCTAATTTTTGGTAAAAATTCAAAACTTTAGGCCGAGGTTCAGAACAGAAGATATTATTTGATAAGGCTCAAATTTCACACACGAGTTACTGTTATGGGTAGGCAAGTTTTCCGCACTATTACGATTTGGTCCGCTGAAATAAGTGCGGTTCGACGTACCTTAGTATCACATACCCACCCGCGAGTGCCCGTGTTCGTTTCATAGGTGCGACTGCTCCCGGGTTAAAAACATTTCTATTCAATAATTGAAGAAAGAAGAATTGAAGTTAAGAGATGAATATTTTAGAAACAGTTTTATTTTGATATCTTCGAGGGAATGAATGATTCGAATTAAATCATTGATAAACTAGAGAGATGAGTAGCTTCTGTATCAAAGGAGCATTAACTAAGCCGACGAGCCTGGATTGTTGAGATGAAACAAGCGAGCTCTGCTCGCTAAGATCGCGAAGCGATCTTCAAAGAACTGCGAAGCAGTTCCGGGGGTTGGTGAGCGATAGCGAGCAGGGGGCAGAGCCCCCTAGTAATAATAAAAAATACAATGACCTTTTCAACATTGAAATAAAGGTAAAATTTTTTATTCTGTGTTGGAAAGAAAGCCTCTAAAATATGTACTACAAAAGAATTTGTCAATTTTAGTCACTTTCGTTATTTCAAAATTTAAACTCGTGATATATTTTCACAATAATTCAATTTAATCACAATCAACTCTTAAAATATAAATTTCTTTCGAATATAAAATTATACTGTAATAGGTCAATGCTGATAAGTTATAAGCGTTTTTTTATCTTTCCTTTTTTAGGAATATTAATGATAACCCTACACCTAAAATTATGTATAAAGTAACCTACTAACAATATGTGCTTCCTCTAATCCTTCAAAGAACTGTCCAGATCTGTTTCTTTTTCCTATTTCCGACTCTGATTCAATTTTAGCTTGATTCCGCATGACTTCTTAAAATGCCATTCCCGTTGTTTTAAGAAGAGAAGAAGCATGTCGCTCGGTTTTTTAGTTCCCATTCCAATCTACGGAATGAGAGTTTCATGGAGAAAAAACACGCATTTTATGCTCTACGTTCCGCCTATTCGCTCACCTTCTAATCCTCCAGAAAACCTAACGTTGAACTTCCGTCCCCTTGTGCTTTCAGAATACAAAATAAAGAACGCGTCTAGGGCCCGAAAAAAAGCACAAATTCGGACTAGAGAGAGAAAAAAAAAGAACCATCCTTTCGACTGACTCCCAGTACGGATTATTACATTTCGAAAATAAGAAAAACCTCTGCCGAACAGGAAATGCAAAAGCGGCCAGACTTTAGAATCAATTTCGTACCTGAACGTGTATTTTTGACAAAAGAAAGAACGTAATACGGAACGAAATAAAGAATAAGAGGAAAAACCCGGGATTTTTTTATTTCGCATCTCCGAAGTTTATTTCTTTGTTGAAAGACCACACAAAAATGCAAACTTTAAATTGGATACTTTTTCCTCGGCCAGCGTTTTTGCTCTTGAAAAGAGCGGTTTGAAAATGGCCTCTCGAAAAACACAAGAAACAAAAACCGAAGACGCATCTCGAAAAAGAAAGAGAATGCAGATAAGGCCATCGTTATATGCAGATTTACTGCTATGAGTAATACCGAGATCAATTCCAGAATATCATGAGTATTTTTGCCAAGGCTTATTGAGGTCCCCACTTGAATAACACACTTTCTGTAACACGAGGAATCCTTTTTTCTCTGCCTTGCTACTTGAAGCATTTAAGTGGAGCATTTTCTTAAAAGCACCCTATTTCGATGCCGTAAAGAACATTCGATTCCCAGCGAAATCTCCTGACGCTTATTTGACAGTGTTTTCAAATCCTGTCTTGCACTTCACTTAAATCCATATTCCTTTCAGTGTAATAGCGGTATTATGTTATTTCAGTATACTGAAGATAAAGGAAATTGTTTCCCTTTGCTCCCCTGTTTCAGAGTAAATAGGATGATTATTTCGCATTTGGGTATTTGAAGGAAACTATTTTGTCGGTCGAAATCACAAAATGGAATTATTTTAGAACATTTTGTGCAAAGAAATTCTCAGTTTTTTTGAGAAGGGTGCGAAGGTGGAAATACATAATTGGCAGTATTATTCTTATTCAAAAGATTATTCTCAAAAATTTATCAACATCCGAAATACTGAATAATACTAATTAATTTTTCAGTTTGTTAAAACAATATTTTTCTCTTATGTCAATACTTTGTTCAGTGTTCAGATCTTCATTTTAGAAACAAATGTACTTAACCATACCCGCAAAACTATACTGCAAAATGTTGGAAATACAGGGTGGTCCTAAATTCGTGGTACAAACTGGGTAGGGTAGGTAGAGGAGACCAAGACAAGCATATTTCGAATAGGAAGAGGGGAAGGAGATACACCGTTAAAGAGCTAGGACCTAATGCAGTGCGAGAGCGTTACAAAAGGACGTTTGGCCAAGGCCCGTTTAACGAAAAAAAACATAATGAAATGAAAAAATTTATTGCATGAGGTACAGCAGTATCCGTACTACTTACATCATAAATTTGATAGAAATTGGACCACTTGCTAAACCGTGGAGTGAGATTTTTAACATGCAATATTAATCTTTTAGCCAAAGAATGGAGTTCCTTTAAACTATTGTTATGGTATTTAGAAAAATGATGATCGGGGAAGGAATTTTCAATGATCACACAGTTTCAATGATCAATGTATGATGATTGAAAATTCCTTCCCCGATCATCATTTTTCTAAATACCATTAAGGGAACTCCATTCTTTGGCTAAAAGATTAATACTGCGCGTTTTAAAACTCACCCCACGGTTTAGCAAGTGGACCATTTTCTATCAAATTTATGATGTAAGTAATACGGATACTGATGTACCGCATGTACTAAATTTTTTAAATTTCAATATGCTTTTTTTCGTTAAACGGGGCTTGGCAAAACGTCCTTTTGTAACGCTCTCGCACTACATTAGGTCCTAGCTCTTTAACGGTGTATCTCCGCCCCCTCTTCCTATTCAAAATATGCTTGTCTAGGTCTCCTCGATCTACCCTACCCAGTTTGTACTACGAATTTAGGACCACCCTGTATACTAGATTAAGGAACACCTGCCATGATGTTTATTAAGTTCCTGGCTGGTTGGTTTAACGAATGTCTGTAACCCGTTATCAGTCGAATAATTAAAACTCAATTTTATGGCCTGAAGTTAACTTAAAGAACATCTTTAATTAAACTGAAATATGGCATACTTGATTTTAAATTACTGGCCTAAATATGTAAAGAAAAATATAGATTGTCGTTATATACTGTATCAAATTTTCTTCACTTATTAATTAAGGGAGTCCGGGATACATCAGAAAATTTTTATTTATTAGTTTAAAATTGTGAAATATTTTGTGATGATTTAAGCATCCAATTCTATGTAAAATCCCTACTCAAAACTTTTCAGAACGGTTTTAAAAAATTTTTAATTCAATTTTTGTGGAAAAAAAGAGGGGTAGTTTAAAATGGATATCTCAAAATATTATTAATCAATTTTCAAATTTTTTTTCACTAAATCAAACAAAAACATATTATCTTTATTTAAGATTCATCATTTTAAGAAATATTAATATTTTGAAAAATATAAACAATTCCGTAAAAAATTCTTGAAATTTTTATGCAACTTTTTTTTCAAATTCATGTTAAAAAGTAAATAAAATTTTTAAATTAGCCGAATCGAAAGTAAAGTAAAATGTTTACACTAAATCATATATGTCAAATCATAAATCATATATCTAAGTATGTGTTTCAAATTTTAGATCTTTATCTTGAGTGGTTCTTGACTTATATCAATTTGAAGATGAGAAACAGTTGAAAAACGCATCATAGAGAAAAGGGGATTCGAATGTTGAACATAAAACGCTAGGATACGAAAGCAGCCGGCAACAAATGATTGCATATCCGGTTCTATTTATGATAGAAACAAAATTCAAACATCGTTTTAAGCAGAAAAAAACTAACTGGTTTACATTTTAACACTTTCGCCATCCTGGGCCTCATATGAGGCTCCTACTTATGAGCTCAATTTTTGTATGATGTAAACACGCAAATTTATTTTCTTTTCATCAGTGACTTCACTGATTCATGTAGATCACATATGAGACTTCTACATGGTTTCTGAATTCGTTCCTAAATTGATAAATGTTTTGTTGTAACTTTTACACGTCGACTTAATCCGTTTCTAAAAAACTACAGTAGTGATAATTTGACTATTTCTAGAAAATATCTTGTTATTGATCTTGGTGTAATTTATGAATCAAATTTTAGTTTCAATATGCACATTCAAAACATCAGACTTAAAGCAATAAAAAATTAGGGATTTTGAAGCGAACCACTCATGATTTCACTGATATATTTGTACTGTTAAATCTTTTTAATACCCTCTAGTTCAGGGGTTCCCAACCCTATGCCCGCGGGCACCATGGCGCCCGTCGATCGGTCTAGGTGCGCCCGCTGCTTGTGCCCAACGATAAAATATTTCCGTTTTCCACTATCCCATAAAATTCTAGAAATGAAATCGCAACATACATTTCAGAATTTCTTCAAGTAAGGCAAGAATTGAAATTTTGGATCTTCAGAATGACATTATCCTCAAAACTATTATCAGATGATATGAGAAATTCTGGAATATAGTTGATAGAAATAAATTTCCATTCTTAAAAAAGAGCAGCATATAAAATAAAGTAGTTCTTTGGTTCCACACACTTATGTGAATCATTTTGGACTATGAATATAATAAAATAAAAATATATAGATCACGACGTACAGATGAACACCTTCACGATAGCTTGCGGGCAAGAATTTCATCATAATCTCACAATTATGAAGCGCTGGCCAGTGAAATGCAATGTATTTTATATATTTTATAAATAATTTTTATGCTTCGTATGTTTTACAAGCAATTTAGTAGTAATTTAATTTACAAAAGAATATTAATACTAACTATATTCATTATGTTAAATCAATTTTTAAAATTAAATTTTTTGTGCATTATATGTAGTGTGTATTACTAACTATGTCCACCAACTTTAAATTTATCTTGAAAAAATAAATGGTGCCCCCCATTCGACCGATATTCTGGTATGTGCTCTTAGGTACAAAAAGGTTGGGGTCCCCTGCTCTAGTTCGTTCTGTTCTAGAATACAACTGTGTTGTTTGTTATCCTTTAAATAAGTTTCATATTAACTCTATTGAGAAAATTAAAAATATGTTTTCTCGTTTTCTTTATTTTAAGACTTGTAATACAGCTCATATATTGCCTTATAGTAAAACCCTTGAACAAAGACGATGTATGTCCATTTTTAAATTTTTCTACAAACTGTTAAATAATAAAATTGATTGCCCTGATTGCCCTGCCTGACTAAAAGAATTTAATTTTCATGTTCCACAATATTCGACTAGAAATAAAATTGTCTTTAAAATCCCCTCTTGTACTAAAAATTATATCTTAAATTCGTCAATATATGTATTTTTTTAGATAAGTAAACAATATGTCAATCAATAGTGATCTTTTATTTGATTCTTATTTCAAGTTAAGCAATGATTTGACACCTTGTCTTAATTTTTGATTTGTATTTTTAACATTTGTTTTCTTTATGTATTTTTGTATTTGTATGTTGTATTGTAACTCTTGTTGTGTTTATTTTTTTCTCTGCCATGTAATTGGATCTTTTCTGTTTGGCAGTAAGCAAATAAAGAAATAAAGAAATAAAAATAAATAAAATAAATGGCGGCAAGAGGATTTATACCTCAAAGTTTACATTTTAAGCTGTGGTGCTTGTGTAGATACTAGCGAGATATTGCGTCGCTTAAGGCGCAAAATGACATAACTGCATTTTCCCTATTTTGCAGGAGATGAAAAAAACAGTTTGGCTATTAATTAAAGAAAATAATATTATTATAGTTTTAAACCTTCATTTTAGGCCTTTTTGACCGAAGATTGAGATGAAACGCTTCCCTGTGGCTGCGTCTCTAACAATATCAATGAAAGGCGTGCAATTATGTCATTTTGCCTTACGAATGTAGTTAAGCTAAAATGACAAAATTAATGATTGCAGCGATTTGAGTCATTTTTTCGCAAAATCGTTGGTGCCAGGTGATCCGGGGCCGGGATTTGCATAAAGATTGATGCATAACTCAAAATGGCCAAAATGTCAGTTATGTCATTTTGCGCCTTATGCGACGTGACCAGTGACCATGTCTTTTATTAAGTTCTAAACCAAGTATTTTCTGTTAAAATGAAAAAATATGGCATCATATGAGGCGCATAAAAATAACTAGGAAGGAGTGCACAAAAGAAAAAAATTGTTTCCAGACAAATTATAGAGGCATTTTGGATGTATTGAGAAGAATAAAAAAGGTTTTTCACTTTTTTGATGTTCTGGTGACGAGATGGTTAAAATCAAAATATATTTTTTGTATAAATCTGATTATTTTTGCATCCCGATTTGGACGAAATATTTAAACTAAACACTAGACAGTATCGCACCTGTCAATTAAGTAAAATTATAAGAGGATTTTCTGAAGTACAGTAGAGCCCCGATTATCCGCGCAATTGGGTGGCAAGGGTACCGCGGATAACGAAAATCGCGGATAACCAGAAAAAAGACTAAAAATGAGGTGAAAACACGAAAAAATTATTTCAGCATAAAAATTATGTTTTATTGTACAAAAAACATGACGTGTAAAACTTTTAAAATATGTACAGTACAGCAGAAACCTTTGCTCTACATCTAAAATGTCTCTAATCTCATCTAAAATTTGCTCTCATTGTTAAAAAATTTGTTTCGGGGCACTCGCGGATAATCCGCACCGCGGATCATCCGCTCGCGGATAATCGGGGTTCTACTGTAACTATGAGGATAAATGCAATCTGGGTTCTTAACACTTTTACTTTTATTTTAGGTTTTTAATGACGATGTATGAAACATAACGTCAATGTCTTTCCAAAAAAATACTTGGTCCAGACCAAGGAATCTGAGTCAGTTCTACGCGGTACAAGTGACCAACGAGAAAAGAAGATGATTCTTGGATGTGATAAGATAATGTGTGTGTGATACTTTTCACAACATCTACTACGAAGATACTCTAAGAATGTTTTAAATAAGAAAGGATGAAATCTAATACCTGTTAGATTATTTGAAAAAAATATCTAAAGAGAAAGTTTTACTCCACCAATTTATGATTTTTTTTTCTTTTTTGAAAAAAAAGCGAGAAAATTCACAAATTTTGTCTTGCGTCATGTTTGGTAAAGACATCCAAATATGCAAGAAAAGATATTTTAATTTCGTAATAAGATGAGTTGCTATAGCTTTGGCATGGGTAACAATATGGTTATAACAGTAATGGTTATAAAATATAACAGTAATGGTTGTAGAGCGTGAAAAAATATCATTTAATTACTCTTTTTTTTCTCTTTTGTAACATCAATAACTGTTTTTCGGTGCCTTCAAATTAATAAGTAACAAGTCATGGGTTCCAGTGGAACCTATTGTTTGCTCATTCATGAATCTACAGTAATTTTTCTTAACATCAATATATTTGTTTCAAAACATCACTCTAATCATGCTATTTTAATGTCTTATTTAAAACAATCTGCAGAAAACCAAACTATTTTCTACATAAAAATTTGCTTGTGTTTAACTGATACACGAATTTAGAAATACTTGATATACTTCACTCTTTAGAAGGATTATTACATCAGTAAGTTGTACTTAAATACCTTGTACTTTCATCTTGTTTTTCCAAGTTTTAAATATATACTTTGTATTCAAAACGTACGTTTCATTCATCGTGAGCTTTGAAAAAATCCTTTGAACTTGACAATACATCCAATACAATGCAGATAAAACATGTTTTTTTAGAGAAAGCACTTTTAATGTTGTGAGTTTTAAAGGGTGCATCATATTTGTAGCACGTGGCATGCACGGACTTTTTACATCATGTGCATGGACGATATTGAATTTCGTATGACACTTGTGTACTTAGAGGATATAATAGAAGAATGTTGTGTAATTTAAATTTATACGTGGTATTAGGTTTAGAAAAGGAATATGTGTTTGTAAGGAATATGTGAAGATATATATCATCCGTTTTAAACAAAATATTATATGATATTCGTATTTTTATACTGGAAGTGCTTATTCCATGAAGTTAACAAAGTGTTGATAAAAGTGTAAATAAAATTACTTGAAATTTTTAACTAACTTGTTTTGAATTCTTTTTTAGTATTTTGACTTAGCAGAACATTTTATCGTGTTGATTAAATATAGGGTCATGTCATACACGTGAGGTTTATGTTGCTTATAAAAACAGCTTCAATTTAATTATTTATAGTTTTTATTGTTTAATTAAGCACTCAAGTTTGACTTTTCATGCAAATTTCTTTTTACCAAAATTTCTCTTTTTACCCAAATAGTTTGACTGCGGAAAGCGAATTGAGGGTTGTTGTGTTTACATTTTATTCTAATGATTAAAAGGATAATTGCTGTCAGCTCTCTTAGTGAAGTTTTTTTATTTACTTTTTATACATTATTGTGCGATTGACAAATGAGATTCAAAATACTTCCGAATAAACTAAAGTCTACAGGAAATTATAATTTGATTAAAAGAAATTTTACTTTCAATTGTTAGATCTGGTCATGAAAATTAATGGATCTTCCAGCAAGATTTAGGATTTGTTATGTTGCATTAATATTACTAAAATTATTTTTTCTAGACTCAGTAGAAATGAAGAAACATTTTTCTTAGGAAAAAGTTTTTTTGCTATTTAAACAAAAAAAAGGTTGTTCGCTTCATAAGCCAAGCGTTTTGCAGATTCAAAAGTTAAACATTTAAGCTCTAAATTCAATTAGAGGATGAAGGTGAATAAAATCCTAAAATAAAAAATAACAAATAATGCTTTTAGGAATTTTTTTCTTAAATGTTTTATGTTCTAAGCAGTTTATTCAGCTGCGTTGCATGTTTTTTTTTCTTAAGAAAACATTTTTAAAAAATATGGTAAGAAAACTTAAAACGACGATTTTTTTATTTTAAAGTTTATATAAGTATCAAATTAAATCCATTTTTTAACTATTTAAGTTCCTTAGGACTATGTAAAGCTTTTAATTGATATTTCAGCAAGTGATATTGGAGCACCTCTAGTTTGGTACAGGTAGTGTAAGCTTAAGGAAGCTAAGCTCCAAGTTAAGCTTAGAACTAAGAATCACCTTTCTACCTATAAATGATTATGGGAAAGCTTCGGCTCACCCAGAAGTAATTTTAAGAGAAACCTGTGCACATCGAGGATTTAAAATGCATTGTTTCAGCTAAATCAATAAATACACCAAAATAGCTTTATATGCATCGCAATGAGCCTGCCGTCAAATTTTCAAATGATTCTTATAGAAGGGTATGATCTGATAAGTCTTGTAATATTAGACAGGAAATGCTTGTTTCACTACTATAGTGACTTTCCTCCCCAGGAATTTCTACCAAGAATTCTTTTTTGGACTGATATAACTTAATTCAATTATTTTACATGCTTTCCGGATGTGAATTTACTTAGCATCAGAACGACTCAACGAAAAATATAATAAAAACTAAACAGAGTAGAACTAAATAAGCGTATGACTCGAAAGTATAATGTAGTTTCCCTTTTGACAAGGAAAACAAATATCTTGACTTGTCGAAAATTCATCTCTTTGCCTGTTCTCAGATATATCTCCCTTATGAAATTCCAGAATAAACTTCGCGTCCTCCCGACTGAGTCGCCTAAGGCAGCCCTTAAGCTCTCCAAAGATGAAACGAACAGGGTTTCGGCTCAGTTTGGGAAATGTTATTCACAGCCGGGAATTTTCCATGCAATAAACAAGTAGAACTAGACTTTTTGTTGCATAGAGAAGCTGCAGTGTGACTTCTCTAACTTGGAGGGTTGTAACTAATTTTGAAGTTTCTCGCCTTTGCTTTAGGGCTTGTGCTAGTATTGATTCGTTGCTTAGGTTCGTGGTTTAGGCTTAGTATAAAGTCTAAAAGACGAATTTCTTCTCCGAAAAGCTCCCACAAGTAGACCATTGAAAAGTTTGTGGAAGATCTAGAGAGACTAAAATTTTGCAGGACAAAACTGCTATTTATTTTATTATTTTAAATTCTATTTCATTGTAATTTCATTGGTAGTTTTTTATAAAGATCGACGATATTTTCCTACATGAAGTTATATTCCCCCTAGCATTTCCAAATTTGTAACATCACCTGTTGATCTTTTTGATTCTATGCATTGGTTGGTTGAAAGCGGTATCAGAATCAGAATTTAAAGAATCCAGTAAAAAACATGTCCAAAATTCCTTCAAAAAAGCGTCAAAAGTGCAGTTTTACTCAAAGAAGTCTGTAGTTATTTTGAAGAGATAGGATTTCAGCACGTTAGTCTGCAGTTTTTTACAGCAGTTTTGAATACATTCTAAAGGCAGTGGTCTTATAAAAACTGCAAAGTTACTAAAGAAAACTGCAGATTTCCTAAAGAAAATTGCAGACTGAGTGTCTAAATTCCCTTCACTTTTTTGAAGAAGTTTTGCTAATTTTTTTGTTGGGAATGGCTTTAAATGGGTAAGTTAAACTTCATTGAAACTTCAACTCTGTTGTTTTCTTAAATATACAGGGTGTAAAGGAAAGTCCCTTTACCCTGTAATAAGTTGCTAACGGAGCAAGCTAAAGCCATGCAGTTAAGGTAACGGTATAGTAAAGTGACTATGCGCAATCGAATGCGACCAACCGCATCGCCCTCTAGCGGAAATTTTAGGAGTTAAAATTATTATTTTAAAAACTATTAGAAATTTGTTAAAATAGTCCATTACAAAGTTGTAGAGCAGCATCGATTTAGTAGGAAAAGACACCTTAAGCAAAAAAATATCTTGAATAGAAGCCCTAAAACGCGCGCTCAATTAGGTTGAATTTACGTCGATTTTACGTCTTAAAACGCTTCTCACGAGGCGAAAATGAGAAATTTTCAATTTAATGACTTAAATAAATGAATAAAAGTATTCTTAACTCATTAAATTGAAAATTTCTCATTTTCGCCTCGTGAGAAGCGTTTTAAGACGTAAAATCCACGTAAATTCAACCTAATTGAGCGCGCGTTTTAGGGGTTCTATTCAAGATATTTTTTTGCTTAAGGTGTCTTTTCCTACTAAATCGATGCTGCTCTACAACTTTGTAATTGACTATTTTAACAAATTCCTAATAGTTTTTAAAATAAAATTTTTACCGCTAGAGGGCGCTGCGGTTGGTCGCATTCGATTGCGCATAGTCACTTTACTATACCGTTACCTTAACTGCATAGCTTTAGCTTGCTCCGTTAGCAACTTATTACAGGGTAAAGGGACTTTCCTTTACACCCTGTATATGCGCTGGTTAGCAAGCATGGAATGCGGTATCAAAGTTTTAATTAAAGAAGGCGGGGATGGATGGTAATTAAAGCCACTTATATTCCATTGTCAATCACTTATTAATTCGGAATCAACTTTTAAATGGGGTTAAGTCTATGAAGAATTAATACTCCTAAGAATCCTCAATCACTATTAAATAAAACAAACTAAAATAGCTTTTAAGAATAAAAACATATTAATTAAACGTGTTAAGTTATTAAGTATTTAAAAGACCTAAAAATAACAGAATACGCAATTCATACTTTTATAGGAAATTCATGATGAAAATGAGATGGAAATAATGTAATTTGGAGACTCTTGGGGCCGTATTCTGGAATCTCGAATATTCGAACTCACATCGAATGTTCGACCTCACCATTCGAGTTGAAAAAATTGTATTCAGACTCCAAAAGTCACACGTAGTGAGAATGGCGGAGACCTCACTCGTTCGCTCATTGGTTTATTTTTTTCGCGCGGGAGATCCTGGCGCCGACGTTCGTGGCCAATTAGGAGACGCGTTACAAGTTAAGAAAGATCCCTCCACGTGCTTTTCAGCTGCAATATTTGTAAACATCTCGTGTGCATTAGTGCTAAAAATGTCAGCGGAAAGGTCGGCGTTGGGTTGGGTGTACTTTTGTGGATAAAGCTGCTCAACAAAAGGGATGGGAGACAGTTACCCTTCAATTGAACGCTCTCGGTTTCGGTAAATACAAACGTACAGTGAAAGAGGTAAAGCAGTGGTTTGGTTTGATTTATAGTAATCGTAAAAAAAGGCGGCCCAAACAAACGAGAACCACAACAAAAATGGAAAAGGTGAGGGAACAACAGACTCACTGACCCCCTTGGAAGACCAGGTTATTAGGGTATAACATGCTCCACGTATGATGATGTTAAGCCCATAGCTTTTTCTATAGATCAATAAAATATGAATTTTCTGTCAGTATTATTTTAAATGTTATTTTTTATTGCTAAAATTCTTACTGTCCTATATCAAATTAAAAACAGCCTTGCTCTATATTAATAGCAGTGATTTTATTCATGTCAACAAAACAGTTTGAAAAAATTTTAGTTTTCTTTATAGTAATTCCTTTACTTGTGTTAAATTTTATAACCCTCATTACACAAGCTAATTAAGTAACTATAAAGCAAAAACATACATTTTAAGATTTGATTTGTGTTGCAAAATATGAAAAAATAAATTAAAAATTAGAAGTTTGTATCATCTACAATACAAATATAAAAAAATTAAATAACTTCCTTGAAACCAGGAACAATCATCAATTAGTTATAGGAAGTTTTTTATTGATGTATCAATTTTGTTAGAAACAAGGATTTTAATGGTAGGTCTTAATAAGTGTAATCAGTGGTGGCTCTTGGACGTCATAAAGGTCAACTAACATCAGGCGGGAAAATAGTAGCAAGCCTTCTTCGTTGCTTTGACGGTTGGGGGAAGGAAATATTTTCAGGCACCTATTCAAAATGAATAGAGTATAATATTTGTTTATCCTAATTATATTTTGCATGTCAATAAACAAAATCAATTTGTTTTAAGAGCGTGCAAGCTTTGATCCAATGCAATAACCCATTTGGATTATTTTATTTTTTTTGGAGGAAGTGATTTAAAAAATTGTGCAAGCAGGCTAAGCAATATTTGTAAATAATGGGTATATAATGAAATTGAATTAATTTAAAAAATTTGATGTTTTTTAACTTTCTGAATTAGCAGCTATGAATTGAATACTTAATCCATACTTACTGTTTGTTTACTATTTTTGTTTTATCACAATAGGTTTGTGCAACCATTTCTGTGAAAACGCCATGGGTTGTAAAACAAATTAATTTCAGTTAGTTGATATGAGCTAGTAAAACTGAGGCGTATCAGATAGTTAACTAATCGAAAATATCCATCATTCTCTGAAAAGAAGCATCCCTTGCCAAATAAGGCAACTTTAATTAAAGCTTTCTGCTAACCCCACTCTCGTATAACCTAGAATATGTATTGGATAAATTTTTATAATGTGCAGTATGTTGATTAAACATGTGAAATTATTAAATATTTATTATAGGCTACAGTATCCCAAATAAATAAAAATAAATATTACAATTCCAATCATTTTCAATTTATTGTCTGTAGTAATTTACATTGTAAACCAATTGAGCACTGGTTTCTTGTTACAATAACTATGTCAATATTACTTATTCAGGAACTTATTATATTCAGGAACAATTATATTCAGGAACTTAAATCAGAAGACTTCATCAACTATGAAGCTATACAACACAAAGATAAGATTTTCAGTGTTAGCAATTAGTATACAGGGCAGTGGTTCCCAAACTATTTTGGTTGTGGAACCCCCAAATTTGTTGCCAATGATCGCAGAACCCTGAATATTTTTTAAAAATTTAATATCTGATATTAAAAGAAACTATTGTTATTTTGGTAATTAAGATTTTATTGAATTAAACAAAACTAAAAAAAAGCAGTTTATCATACAAAACAAACTAAAATAAATGAAAAAACTTTAATGGGAAGAATGCACCTGCTTCTTTGATTCCATGATTCTCTTAAAATTGGGCATTATGTTTGATAACTGAACTCGTACATATGTGGTGCAGCATCAAGTTTGTGAATATATTTGGTTTTTGTCGCAAACTATTTCGAAAACTCAGCTTCACACAAATAAGTGGTTGCAAACGGCAAGAAAATTTGAATAGCCTGTTTCGCTAAATTTGGCTTCTAATTGTGTATCCGAACTTTAAAAATTTTTATATAATGCTTATAAATTTTTTTTATTTATTTTGGTGGTCCGAGGAACACAAAAATACATTAAACATCATTCTATTTTTAATGAAATACAATTTGTCACGCAGAACCCCTTAAGTTTTTCTTGAAACCCCAGGATTCCATGAAACCCACTTTGGGAACCACTGGTATAGGGTGATATTATATAAATCATTAAGTGTTTTAGAAATAGTATATACAACAGGAAAATATTTAGTAAAAAATATATGTATGGTTTTCATAAAATTCATGGGTACTGTTGCATTAGCTGGGCCAAACTGCCAAGGGCAGTGTAAAATATCCATTAAAAACTTTAAATAGGAAAATATTTACACTTTAAAACCCTTCAAATAATTTGCTTTTAATTGTTTTCTGTAATTTTTAAGATGTGAAATTTGCACCCGGGTTATGCAACAGTACTTATTTATATCGTCACTGTGAAATCACACCAGCATATCTGCAAAAATTGAGTTTTTGAGTTATTAGTGTCAATAAATTCCTTTTTTCAACTATCTCACAATATTACATTATTATTATTTTAAGTATTCATGCAAAAACTTTAAGGCGCTCTAGGGAAAATTGCAGATATGCCGGTTTGATTTCATTTTATAATTATATACATAATGGTGTTTTAAAAATAGCAGCAGGAAAAAATTAAGTTAAAAAATAGAGGTCTTTCAAAAAGTTCATGTAGGTACTGATGATTTTTGAAACTTACACTTGCAACTGAACTTTGAAGGACAAAAAGTAAATGAAACAAACTATGTATTTTGTAAACAAGCTGATTGTTGTTAACAGCTGAAAACAAATAAGGCCGAGTTTGGGCGACATGAAAGAGAATTAATAAATGTTCTAGATCAGGCATGCTGAACTCTGACTCGGAGCCAATGCGATGGTAACAGCCAGTCATTGTCTTCGAATGGATTCCAAATCTAGACAAAATCAAACGAGCCGCGAGATGGAGTCATGGGTGGTACCAGACCAGCGGCAAAAGGCACTCAAAATTCTGTATTCAGCATCACAAACCTATTAAAGAAGAGCATATATTTTAATAACAGCCTTTAGTGATGTTAATAAAAAAGAAACTTCCTATAAGTGCTCATAACTATCCTCCCTGTAAATAAAAATGGATAGACAAAAAAATGTAAGTCAATTTGTATTTCGTCAAAAACATTTATTAAAGACCAGTTGAAAGTTGAATTCCTCTCAATATTTTTAATAGTCTGTCTGAGAATTAACAACTTTATAGTTGATCCTTTTCATGATGTCAAGATCCACAAATTGAATTTATTGCTCCAGTTAAAAGCAAATGTATGCCGATGTAAACTAATCAAATTATAATGGAATGTAAACTAAAAATAAAAAAGTCAAATTTGATAGCTAGGAGTCGGGAATGGTCAAACTTTTAAAAAATTTATCACTTACAAAATACACTTTATGTATCATCGCTACCACCAGGCTAAAAACATGAATCTGCATTCGTTATTAGGTAACATCCTAGAAGAGTGTTTGGGTTGACACCTCTTGGCGAATTTTTTGTCGACATCATCAATTTGACACTTGGGCGCACATTGGCGCTACTACTTTGCTTGGTGACTGAACCCACTTCTAGACTAGATCCCGTAATTAATAAAATATTCATGTTTTTGGCGTGGTGGTAAGGGGACATCCATAAATTAGGTGAGGTGTTTTTTCCAAAATATGGACCCCCCTCTCCCCTATTGGTGAGATTTTGCTGGACCCCCCTCCCTCTCACGTGAGATTTACCTACAATCTTTAAAAATAATTTTCTATCTTATTCGTTTGCATTTTGTGCTTCACAGCACCTAAAACTTTTCCATTATTAATGATGTGGGGGAAAAGGTCATTATTCCGCCTAAAAATAACCACAGTATCTTATCTGTGGGTATTATTCCTTTCTCATACTTAAAAGAAATTGTTTAATTTTGAACTTAAAAAGTTGACGTGAGATTTTAATCGACCCCCCTCCCCCATTGGTGAGATTTTTCCAAACCCCTCCCCCCTTTTTGACCTCACATAATTTATGGATGTCCCCAACCATATACTATAACTATTGGATAAGTGATGTATATGTTACGGGCAATGAGATAAATTCAATGGAATTTATGAATGAAATTTATTACTTTGCCTGCCTCCACCCTGGGAATTATTAATGACCAATTTATCACTTTGCCCTTAACATATATATTTAAAAATTTTTAAGGTTACTTACCTGCTAAACATTAATGGAGAATTTTCCATTCTGATCAGACTCGGGAGAGGTTTCTTGTTGTTGGGATACCTGGAAAATTGTTGGCTGGGATAACTGGAGCCGGATGAATTGGTCATCCCCAATCATGGACTGGATGAGCCAACAGCACCTGCAATAAATATACATTAATATACTAAAAGAATAATACCAACTTGCTCAACGAGAGTAAAAGTTAATGAAAAAATCAATTGGTTTCATTAAAAACTCAAATTGAGAGGTCTTTAACTATTTTCAGACCTGCCAACTCCCCTGTTTTTGAACTGAGTTTTCTGCCATTAATTCAAATCTCCGGCTTCATTTTTTTGATCGGGTGCCTGATAATAATCAAAAAACAGCCTAATAAAACTCCGCATCAAAATAGAGAATGGCGATTCAAAATAAAAGCCAGAAACTCCGGCCAAAGGCCGGAGAGTAGACTGGTTGTGGTTGCTATTTGCACAATCTTAGCAACATTTACAACAAGTATGTAATAGTTTAGTTTACAATACAAATGAAAAGTCGATAAGAGAAAAACCTTCAACTGAAAACTTTAACTGGAGTTAAAATAGGATAGAGTAGGTGGTAACTATTACATTACTTTTACTATAAAGGGGAAGCACGTTATATAAAAAGAATATTTCTAACCTGAAGTTCCATGTTTATTCCATTTGGTCCTTGCTGCATCGCGAAATTTCTGAAATGTAAACAAAAACAGCTTTGCTCTGCCGGCTCTGCCTCAGATTGACGTCACGAAAGGCGCCTAGCCAATCAGAGACTCACTCGAATGAATTCTCTCGAATACTCACCAGCTCCTCGGCTGGTGAGGTTCGAGCGTTCGAGTTCGCCTTTCGGTGGGGAGAATTTGTCTGTCAGAATACGAAATTTCATCTCACCGTTCGAACTCACTAGGGAGTTTCCAAAACTCGAATGTCAGAATACGGCCCTTGGCCTAAAACATCAATAAGCCATTAAGATAAAGTTTACATATGAGTTATGCGTGTTACATAATGGCCAGAGAGTGTATCCTATGCAATATTTTTTTCTGTGCAATAAAGGTAAATAGCATAAATGCAGCAAAATTTCTATAGGGAACGTGTATTATTCTTCAATAACCTACGAAGTTTTATCGAAAAAAACCTGTTGATATACCAAAATTTTCAGTGATCTTTTGAGTGCATTTTAGCAATTGTTAATAGTAAAGTCTCATAAGGAAAAATGGCAAATAATACTTCTTTTTTCAAAAAAGGAGATCACGTTACGATACTGTAAGTTTCTGACAACCTTCATAACCGTCGCATTTTTTCAATTCCTTACTTATTTATCTCTCAGAGGCATCAGCACTGGCATCCACAGTCTATTTTCCGATAATATTTAAGTTTTACTTTCCCCTTTCTCTTTACCTGGGGAACTAGAAAAGCTTTATAATGAAGGAATAGACGACAAACTTTAACAAATCAAATTTCCTTCGTTACGGGTTTATGCTGACCATGCAGGGGGTTAAGTAAAGCAGTTTTCTCGAAAGTTTCGGTATCAGCAAATTTTCGGTTTCATCCCAGAGTAAAGGCAAACAGATTCAGACACAAATATTTATTCTAGGATAACAGACTGAATTTATATTCAAAGCTATTTCGGTTGAGAACGCATTGACCTCATTAACTCTTTTTTCTTTAAGAGGTTAAAAAGATTCGTGGGTTGTTATTTCAGTTAACAGCTTTTTTAAGGTTTTGGGAAAAATGGTAGACGAGAGAATTTCATATCGAAGTTTCAGGCAATGGAACCATTGCCTTAATGGAAGTCTTCTGTAACTAAGTCTGAGAGATATTTGGTAGTAAAATGGAATGTATTCTTTCGATTAAAAACCAACATTTTTGTACAAACTTAATTTGAAATTTATCCAATGAAAATTAGAGTTTTGAGTTACATGCTAAGAAGTTGTTCGAAAAAAATGTGTTACATAAATATTGCGTAAGATGCTTAACATTTAGACATGGTTTAACCTTTATACCTCGCATGATGTCTTTTAGACCCCAAACGCACTTTGCGTTTTATATCTCCCATAGATTTTAATTTTAAAAATTTGCAATGCTAGTATTCCTTAAATACGTGAAGTTTTATAACGGGTTAAAATTTCGGGGTTATTATTTAATTTTTAAGTATTGTGGGAGAAAAAGTCACATTCCCCCCTCTGGGGCCTTTAAGACCCCAAGCACGAATACGGTAAATCATTATTAAAAATGCATAATATTTAACTTTTTTCACCTTTTTTTGGTCGAACAGGGTTTCTAGATTCGATTGAGATGTTTAGGGATTTCTCAAAAAGCTTCAATATGGGTATTTTTATTTTTATACAAAAAAAAAGATTGCGATAAAACGACTCGAATCCCTACTAAAACATTAGAATTTCTTTCCTATTCTGAGAAATATATGCTATTTTAATGAAATTCTTTAAAAAAAACAAAAAAAACTAAGCACTTAACCAACACCTAAGCACCTAAGCACCTTAAGAAATGTGGGATAAAGCCAGCACAACAATAGTATTAGTATCTGATCTCATTTTCATTCCACGTTAGCATTCACGCTGTAATTGTTTGGTATTTGTTTTTTTGTTTTCAATTTTCAGCAGTAGAGTTTTTGCCACTGAGGATGCTCTCCGAAGCAGAGAGCGAAACGTTTGAAAATTCTATTCATCAAACACGGCCATCCATCCCGGAAAATGAAATAAATTAAAGCATTGTTTAAAATCAATGTATAGGGTAAAAGTACGTCACATTGGGAAATAGGACGATTTAACGCCCTTTTTTAAAGTCGAACTTTGAAATTACATAAAAAAATAAATAATCATCGTAATTGAAAAAAATTTTGCGCGTATATTCCGCTCTAGGGTACCTCTATAGAATAAAAAAAATGGTGGTATTGCCCATTAACGTATGTAATGTAATAATGAATAAATAATACAAGGTGATAGGGAGCTGCTAATACAGACATGAAACTTCATAGAACTTAAAAAAACTAATAAGTTCTGCCCGTTCAAGGCCGGGTATGTCAAGTAGCGTCCCTTAAGAATTTTAATTATAAAACATTTAAAGTTAAATAACTGAACTATTATTCTTCTTTTCAGTAATTTATTTCTTGTTTGAAGTTTTAGATGTTATAAATAAACGTGAATCGTAAAGTTAAAAAAGACAAGAAACTCAAATTAAGTCAAAGACCGAAAAAACTCAAAATAAGACAAAAACCGAAAAAACTCAAAATAAGACAAAAACCGAAAAAACTCAAAATAAGACAAAAACCGAAAAAACTCAAAATACGACAAAAATTAGTCAAATTATTCTGATACATGTGTTTTAAAGTAAAAAATGATCATTCTTTGCAATTTAAAATATAATTTCCCTATTAATATATCATCAGGGCAGTTTTACGCATGGGGTCTATTAGACCCCACGAGGGGGAATATGTGACAATATTTTCAAGAGGGTAGGAAGGTTAACGTTAGTTATTTGTTTTCAAACAACTTCATATTAATTGAATTTTCCCTAAAGATCACTTCATTAGTGCCTTAAAATATCACAAATTAAAATGAAAATTCAAATTTTTTTGGTTCTCAAAGTATCATGAAAAAATCCCTTTAGATAAATTTCTAGCTTCCACATATTGAAGTTAATTTTTAAGGTAATTTTTGGTGTCGTTTCTTAATCGGTCTGGTGTTTATGATTGTAATTACATAAATAAAAACAAAAAAAAAACGGAATTATTTTATCGATATTTTTGGGAAAAAACGTACATAGTTTTCATTTTTAGAAATAAGAGTTCGCAGCTTTCCCAACGTTTTTGTTGGGCTGAATTACTTTGCACAAAACGGAAAATTTTGGCAAAAAATAACTTGAAATCTTAAGTCTGCAAAAATATTTTTTTTCAAAGTCATACTATTTTCAAACATTTCTTTAAAAAATGTGCCAAGTTTTGTTTTATATTCATTTTCAGTTTGAGAATACGAAGCAGAACTTTTCTGAAACCACAGGGAAAACTTCAAAAAACAGATGTGCGTAAGTATAACAATAGTATTCTAATATATTCTCAGGCATCTGAAGATATGCTAATAAATAAAATATAAAAATCCATTAACAAGTCTAACCACGAGATTTTATACAGTTTATAGCTCCGATATGGTAAACTCTCCATCGTGGTACAAAAACATATCACTAATGGAAATTCAATACAAAAGATGTACCAAGTCAAACATCGATTCCTCTGTTCAGACTCATATTTCCAAAATTTACTTAACTTCTTATTCAACAATTATAATCACACACATTAATTAATTATTAATAATAACTTAAAGTAATAATTAATTATAAACACAATGGTAATATGGCAATATTTTAAAAATGTAAACTATGTTTATGAAATGAAATTTTTTATAAATTATAATGCATGAAACGGGACGCAAAGTAAGTTTTTAATCTAAATTAGATTTTGCTCTAAAAAAAGGTTGATTGTTTTTTATTTGTTTATGCAAAGAGTTCATTACTTATGTAATTTAAACTTAATCTAGTTTAATGCTTTTAATTTTCTATCATATTGATGTATAGAATGCCGCCATTAACTCAGGGTTTTTCAATAAATGTTTTTTTTCCATATTTTAATTAAAAATTTTAATATAATGGTTATGCTTGTCTAATCTAAACCTTAAATTATATATTTTTTTATAATAAAGAAAATGTTTAACCTTCCTACCCCCGCATGGGGTATGAGGCGACCCCAAAAGTCACTTTGGCGTTTGATATCTCCCGTCGATTTTAGTTTTGGAGGTTTTCAATGCCAGTATTCCTTTAATGCGTGAAGTTTTACAATGGGTAAAAATTTTTGGGCTATAATTCAATTTCGAAGAATCATGGAGGACAGAGACACATATTCCCCCTCTGGGGTCTCCTCAGACCCCAGGCACAAATATGGTATATTAATAACAATTAATGGAGATGTTTCATATTTATGTCATATTCTTGATAAATCAAGTTTCCTGCTTTCGTTTTAGTTGTATAGAGATTTCTTGGAGGGTCACAATGTGTTCATATTTTGATTTTTGTTAGGGTATAAAGATTTGAAGAAAGCGCATTGAATTTTGCCTTATTTCTTTATTTTGTTTTTCATATTCTGAGAAAACGGGCTATTTTTATAAATTTTTTTTCCAGGAACAGATAGGGGAAGCAAAAAAACCTTTAGACAACTGGGCACCACTATTTCCTGTGAGTTGGTTCATTACAAAAAGTACATAAATTTCTGGCATTTTCATTCGGTTTTCTTGGAAAAATAAGAATGTTTGCAAAGATTCAAGAATATTTATTGAAGTTCAGAATGTTATTTCGAAGAAATATTAAAAGAAAATACTAATTTTTTGCGTGGCGGTCTTAAATAACGTGGAGAAGCTCTCTTTCCAAACATTTCTGAGCCGATCATTTTTCGCTTTATTATTTGAATTTTAAAGAGATAGTCCGTATTTAAAATGTGATAAAATAATTATACAAATTTATATAGAGCTGCTAAACATACCTGCAACTTCATATAAAAATATAAAAAATTATCAAAAATCATTTTAAAAATAAACTAATAAATTATACCCGTGAAAAACCGGGGTTATCAAGTAGTTTACCCTTAAGCACTGTAATTATAAAACATTTTAAGTATATTACTGAATTGTCATTGTTCTTTCCTGTATTTTATTTTTTTTAAGTTTCAGACGTTATAAAGAAACTTACATCATAAAGTTTTAAAAAGACAAAATCGCAAAAAAAATGAACAAAAATCGAGAAAAACCGGCAAAGCTTGGAGCGCCAGCATTCCATAAAATGCCTAGGCATTGTATATAATGCGTAAACTAAAAAAGAACAGTAATAATAGGGGAGAGTGTTGTACCTATGGACAAAAATCACGTTTGGATTTTTCTAAGACAGGTAAAATCATATTTTTAACATTTAAAGTGCCCAAACTATAGTCCTAACCTTTGTGAGTAGGAGGATAATTTTTATTAGCTAAAATCTTCAAAATTGGATTTTTAATTCATTTTAATAACTTGACGAAATTTGTGTCCATAGGTACAACAACGTGCTCTCCCTATGGACAGACCCAGTTGTACCTGTGGACACCCTTAAAAATGAAATTTTTAGTTGAAAAAAGCTTAAAATGAACATTTTTACTGGTGTATTACCTTTTAATAAACTATTTCAAGCATTTTTAAAATTGGGAATAGATTTTTTAAAGTAATGTAGTTTTAGATCGTAAATGATCATTAAAACGAAGATGATTGATAAAAGTCTTGATCTTTTACCAAAAATACATACATCACATAGGACTTTCAGATCGAAGTTTGAGGTAATAGTTTCATCAATCATGCTGATAGATCTGATCACTTCACTGATCCATAAAAACAATTCGATCGACATTTAGTTGTGCAAGCATTTGGTCGTAATAACTTTCGCAAATCTTCTTCTGTGGAAATTTTAAGTTTTTTGTAATCATCATATTTAAATGCGATAGGGTGATTAAGATTTTATACCATATTTTACATTAAATGCAAAATAAAATCAAAAATTTTAAAAGGTAGTTTAGATCACAAATCCCTTGAAAATAATCACCGACAAATAGATAACCATTTAGAATTAATTTAATATGCATTAAAATGCATTCACTTTAATGAAACCTGATTCAAAAACGCCGATTAGCTACAGACACCCACAAGAACGTGTCCGTAGGTACAACACGTATGGTGTCCGAAGGTACAACACCAGGTGTTTCTGCATTTGAAGTCCTATAAAAAAATAAAAGAATCGAGATCTGGCAATTTCTAATATCAAAAATAAAAAGTTACAATCTCGGGGATTTGCCCCTTATATCTCATTTTATCGTATTATAATTTAAGGGGAAGAAAAATATTAATGTAGTGATGCACTAAAAAAAACTTTGAGCACCTAAAAACAGCAAATTTATTATATCAAATATAAATATTATTTTAAAGAGCTAATTTCACATTAGCAACTAGATAGCATCTGTTTACATTCAAATTCAACCACAAATTCAAATTTCCATTTTTTCCCGAATTTTAAAATGCGGTGGCTGAAGGTACAACCGTCCTTAGGTACAGCACTCTCCCCTACAGTATAAGGGCGTATAAGTGATTTTAGATGAAAAATCAAGTATTTTGTGATCTAAACTACTTTTTTAAGTTTTTGATTTTACTTTGCATTTTATGTAAAATATGGTATAAAATCTTAAGCACACTATCGCATTTAAGTATGATGATTACAAAAAACTTAAAATTTCCACCAAAGAAGATTTGCGAAAGTTATATCCTCCAAATTTCGATCACAACTAAGTGTCGATCGAATTGTTTTTTTGGATCAGTGAAGTGATCAAATCAATCAGCATGATTGATGATACTATACTCCTGTTCATAAAAAATGCAACACCAAGAAGGAATTGTCCGATTAACTTGAAATTTTCAGGGTATGTTCATTAAGGTTTGATTATTAAATGATATCAAATTCAGAGCAAAAGCGCATGCGCAAGCTGAGTAGTGTCTTCTCAACCACTGATTAATTCGTATATTTGGGGGCCTGTAACGGAACGTTAAGGGCTTGTAAGAAGGTTTTCTACCGTTGATTATCTTGTCATTAGATGTTATTATACCCCTTAGACCTTAACGGATGTCATATGAACATTTAAGAGAGTTTTAAAAATGATTAATGTTAGGCCTCCCGCAGGGGTGTTTTTCACACTGTTTTACCGCTGGTCAGATGAAGGGAAACTGGGCAATATTGATAGGGGTTTGAAAGCAGAGGTCCAAAAAGGGTAAGGCGAGTTGAAAATTGGGGTTTGGACCCCTTATAGCCACGTCAGCACGGGATAAAAGATGCTTCATTCGCATGGCAGTGCCGGATCATTGAGTGACTTTTCGACATGTTTCAAATTGTTAGAATACTGCTACATGTCTATCATTGTCTGGTCCATCAGTTAATCAGTCGTCATTGCACCAAAATTCAACAAGTATCGTTTTTTTACAGCGCTCCATAGATGGAATTCCATCGATGCATAAAACTACCATGGGATCCACAAAAAAATATTTTCGCATGATAACTGATAACAAATGGTCCTTATAAAGAAATCCCCCTTCAATTTTGGTTAACATGACATCTAAATTGGGTTTGGACGCTATGCCGAAAATCGCAATTTTTGGAGTATTTTATCTTGTGTCTGTGGTAAAGAAGAGAAGTGTTTTGACCTGGAGCACTATTGGGTACCATGGGCAACCTCATTAGATAAAAAATGAGGGCAATCTCATTTCTTAAAAAATTTCTGAAAATTTTTGGAGCCAAAAGTTATACCCTGCCTTTGAAGCGATCCTGAAGCTGTAATTCATCAGAACAAATCCCGTACACATGTTTTTTGGAATGTTTCAAACTTACTTTACATCCAATAAAGACAGTTTCTTTCTCGACAAACTTCTTCATCCAAAATTTCACCTATGAAGCTCGACTAAAATTTCGTTGGTTTGTCCTCATACTTAAAATGCTTGTTATGTTGCCAATATTGGCAAACTTTGGGTTTGGGATGAATCTTAGATGAAAATCAACTCCCCAGTCAAAATTTCAATCTGTTTGATTCGATGACCTGTCGCATAGATGCTCTCATTGCAGCGCGTATGGAAGACATTAAACACCGATTTTTGATATTAAATTTTATTCCTTTGTTCTGAAAATTATATCATTTATTTGTATCCACAAAGATCACTTGCTGTGTAAATTTCATCAAAATCTAACAAGTCCTTCATGATGTTGCATTTTTTATGAACAGGAGTATATTACTTCAAATTTTGATTTGAAAACCCTATGTGATTTATGTATTTTTGGTAAAAAATCAAGACTTTTATCAATCAACTTCGTTTTAAAAATATACGATCTAAAACTACATTACTTTAATAATTATATTTCCAATTTTAAAAATGCTTGAAATAGTTTATAAAAAGGTAATACACCAATAAAATGTTCATTTTAAGCTTTTTTCAATTAAAACTTTCCTTTTTAAGGGTGTCCACAGGTACAACTGGGTTTGTCCATAGGGAGAGCACGTTGTTGTACCTATGGACACGAATTTCGTGAAGTTATTAAAATGAATTAAAAATCAAATTTTGAAGATTTTAGCTAATAAAAAATATTACCCTCTTTGCTAAGGTTAGGACTATACGTTGCCCACTTTAAATGGTAAAAATGTTATTTTACTTGTCTTAGAAAAATCCAAACGTGATTTTTGTCCAAAGGTACAACGCTTTCCCCTACACATACAGTCTCTATGGCAACAAAATTTTGCTTTATAAATATTATTTTACTGTTATTATAATGTTTAACATTTGTTGTTTTAATTTTCGGATTCCAAACAAAAGCCATATTAACTTTCAAATGTCAATGTTCTGTTAAAGTTTTTGAAATATGGGCTCAATATGAGTTAAAGTTACATTATAACCAAGAAAATATTGTAGTTAGGTTTGACTAAATAATGATTTTAATGCGCGTGCCAGTTCATTCACCGTCTTTAAACTCCTTAAATGTGACCCAACTCAAAATACTCCAAACTTTCAGGGGAACTTTAAAGATCACGACTTTAGAAACCTTTTAAAACCAAACTAAACTCATCATGGGTTTTAGAACTCGAAGCTTTAGCTTTATCTCTTTTCTCGCTCATCTACTCACTCTCTCCTTTAGAAGCGATGATTACTGCAAAAATGAAAATTCAGTAAAGGAGCCATTTCTAAACTACTGGAAAATTCCTGACTAGCGGTAATCAACATATTGAAACAACGGGTAAGCCAATACTTCAAAAGCAAATAGAAGAGCCCCTTATTGGAGTTTATAAGAGGCACTTAAAAGTGAAATATTGACCAGTCTGGGTGAAGGAAGCTTCTCTCTGCATTTAATAAAGCTCTTTCCAAAGAAAATAGCGGTTATCGTAAGCCAAATAATACCCTTTTGAGGAGTTAGTAAATAAAACTTAAGTAAGTTCCCAGTTAAATTCGTGTAAAATATAGACTTGATTTTCCAAAATTATAAACATACCCAAGGTATATAAACTAACAAGGTATGCTCTTCCGGTGAAAAAGGCGTGGCTTTTGAAAATGACGTCACCCAGGATATATTTCCTATTCACAGCATGGGAAAATGCTTATTTTTGGTGATTTTTATTAAAATAAGGACCAAAGAAACTTTTATAACAGTTTACACTGGACACAATTACGAACATATTTATAGGTTATGTGTTTTGAATCAGAACAATAATTTTAACTCAATAATAGCCGATCAAAAATATGAACCTTGAGCTCTACAACGATGAGCTTCAATCTCTCTGCTTATTGATTTTAATTACTAACTTGTATAAATGAAATTAAAACAGCTGCTGATACAAAGAAAACAAAATATTAAGCAAATATTCAATCATGAAAACTTTTCAGAACATTCTTGTTATGATAAAATTAATATCGCTGTTCTGCTATGTCAAACTTGAATATCCATTGAATCGAAGCAGTTTATATTTTTAAAACAAAAAATATTCAGTATCTAAATAAATCAAGTACTTGAAAATATGGAAAACAATGAGCTAAAATCTAAGAACTAATTAATTTAACTTAATAATGGATTTATTCAAAATTTTAGTGCATTTACCTTTAATGATCCTTTTACAGTCCAGTCAGCTTGTTTATTTTTATTTGAGATTCAGAAATAGTATTCTTAAAATCGTCTGTCACTTTAATTATCTTTTTTAATATTTTATACTAATTTTTTTAAATAAGTTGGTTTATTGTATTCATAAGTTTTAAAACAAACTAAATAATGAACTTCAATAATATCGACCCAATTAATCATGATGTATCTACGATCTGTTGCATTGCAATGGCGTTGTATTGGCTGATATGCTCGTCATTGATTGGTCTGTTATTTTATATCCTGGGTGACGTCACTTATGAACATACCTTGTTACTTTATATACCTTGAAACATACCATTGTTTGTGTTTTAGACATTTTTTCACTTTATTTTTTTTCTTGTGTGATTTGTTTGAAAAATTTCCGAAAAAAGCCATATTTAAAATGGCGCTTTCCTTTGATCAGCCTTAAAATCAACACCCTGTTTATAATTCATTTGATTTCAGTTTAATTCTAACCAAATTGTTTTATATAGTTACTATCCTGTAACAAGTTATTAACCATGTTCTTGTAAAAAACTAAAAAAAATACCTACTAGAGTTTTCTAGCTTAAATACTGCATTTTTATCATTCCTTTTCCTTCTTTTAAATATCATAAGTTTTAGTAATAAAAAATGCATCTTGTAAGCTTTTATTTCCTTTCTAAAATTTCTTCGGGATAGATGAGATATCATTGATTAGTTGCTGGTAAAACTGTACCATCTAACCCCTAACCTAAAGCTTACTCAATTACATTTAAATGTGTAATTCTTTAATCTGGGCCACAATTTCCTCAATTAAAGATAAATATTACTCAAAATAAAAGGAAAATATTTAATGTTTACATGCCTATTTAACAGAGTTTTAATAACATATTGCTTAAAACTGTAAAATTCTTACTAAAAGAAATTTGTAATTGCATATTTTGTGAAACAAACTTTAAAATTAGCCTGTTATCCAGCTATCTTTTCTACTTATAAAACATTTTATTGGACTCAAAAATATGAGTAACCCATAGGAATTTATTATTTAAGTTTTAATTAGTAATTAAATTTTGGATTTTATGAATTCCACTCAGAACTACTGAAATATAAATTTACACTTTCTAAATCCGATTCTTTTATCTTTATTACTTACGAAACTTTAATTAACTGTGTCGATGCTAAATAAAACATACACATTTTAGTTTTGAACGAAGCAATTTTTTAATCTTACTTAGATAATTACGAAATTAGGTATTTGGTTTTATGAGATTTTAATGACTAAAGTAATTTTCTGATACTAAGTAAACATTAATTACTTTTATGTCTGATAAAGCTTATGGAAAATATAAAGGCTTATCTTTATAATTTAAACAGTTTCTACACTTTTAAAAGTGTATTTATATTTTTTACCTTTTATTAATTTTAAGTAAAGAAAAATCGAAAAAAAATTCTCTAAAATAATAACTTCACATATAAGGAGTAATTTAAACTTGATTTATTGAGTTTTCAAACCTGTAAAATGACAAAAATATAAATGTTTTGATTTATTGATACCACAAGATGAGGTTTTGTTTCCGATATTAATTGTTACAGAGGTATGAAAGTGCTAAAACATGCTAAAAAAGCTTTAAAATGCACTTTGAAGCATTTCTGAAGATTTGCACATTTCTATGCATTGATGGTACTCTGAAGACAATTTATCTTATTTAGCAAAAGAAGAAAAGCCCATTTAGTGTGTTTTGAAACTGGGAAACACACATACACGTGTTTTTTATAAAGAAATATGTTCCAAAATGTATGTAAAAAACCTACATGTTTGACTTGTTCATTTAAATATATGATGTTAAGAAAATATCTCTTTTAATAACTAATAGGACATTGATTGAATTTAGTTATTAAAAATAACAAACGCATGTACAGGGTGTCCCAAAAAAGACTGACACATTTTAAAATCAATAACTAATACATCAACAACTAAAAAAAAGATAAAAAATACGCGATTTGTTGCATCCTACTCCTAAGACTCTCAAAAATAGGATAAAACAAATCGAGTAGTATTTTTATCTTTTTTCGAGTTATTGGTTATCGATTTTTAAAATTTGTCAGTCTTTTTTGGAACACCCTGTAAGTTTCATAGATAAACAACAACTGATCTTATTTAATTTCCGTTTTCAAGACTCAAATCAAACGTGCTAGAGTTTATATTTGCATTATATATTTATTGAGATTTTATGAAACAGCTTTATTAATACATACAAAAAATGACCCGATTTGCACAAAAAGAAAAATATGGTCACATTTTAAAGTATTACGTGACAAAAGGCCTAAAAGATTTGTTCGCCGATTTCGCTCCGTCGTGTAGCGCACAAACGAAAGATGTTAATTACATCCATTCTCAGAACACAGCGCGGTAATTAATGGAAGGTCATTAAAAGAACATGCTCTGGGACGTTTCAGATCCTCTAAAAAGCTTATTCTTCGAGGTTAAAATTGAAAATACATCCCTCAAAATCCCCATCCCTAATATCTCCAAAGGTCACCGATTAAAAGTTGCATGATACGAAGACATAATTAGCTTCACAACGCTGCAGGATTAGTGAAGTTTCGGCAATTATGGCGAGATTTTTTGGCGAACTCTGCAGATCTTTCGCGTTTTTGACTCTCGTTAGGACTATAATGGAAAGGTCTGTTAATTAATTTACGTTTTCATTCGCGCTGAGAGACCGGCAGCGAAATGGTGTTCTGTCCTACGCCCCCTGGTAGCGAGGCATCATTAAGGTTGTTCGAAAGCACCATTACTTTTAACTGGTGGTGGAGTGGTAACTGCTATTTGAACTTTGCCCAGTTGTAAATGTTGTGGGTTAGCCGATTATTCTCCTCCTGGTGCTTGGAAATCGTATCTAGTACATTATGGGAACTGAATTGAGTAGTTAGTTTACCTAAACATTTGCTGAGTCTCATAGAAATGATTATGTTTACTCACGTGATGTATCAAATGGCTATCTCGTATAATGTGTACTTATTGCAGTTCTCTTTTATCGAAGTTTATACTGTAATAAATTTATAAGACATTATAACTAGAGGGGATAAGTTTATAAATGTATAACCAGGTGAATTAAATAATGTTACATTTTTTACCATGGCTCCGAGCACTGAAACTTTTATCGGGGTCCCTGTTATAAGGTTTGTTTAAAATAAAGTGTAGAATGGATAAAATGTCTCCCCTTTAATAATGCAGTTTTACAGGGTGTCCAGAAAAGAACTCCGGGTTTTTAAAATTGAATATATCTTGAACAAAAATAGATAAAAATATAAAACCAACGGCATTGCTCTTGTAGGAGCATGGAATTTTTGTGTTAAAATTAAAAAATTTTAGTTACTTTAAAATTTAGCAGATGGCAGCACGTTCAAAATGTCGCAAAATCGTTCAAACTGAGTGCAGGATATCGATTCTAAAATCATTGTCAAGAGCGATTCTTTTTATTGAGATCAAAACTCAACCAATTGGACTTCAACCAACCATCAAACGTGAAGTATTTCAGGTGGAAAGTATACATATTTCGGGGGGTTCTCCCCCAGAAAAGACCCCTAAGAACATGTTTCTAAACTGTTTTTTAGTCCTCGTAAACCCAAATTTGGACAAACCTTAGTAGAATTTAGATTTTAATGAACTTATTATAAAAAAGTGTAAATAATAAAGGATTTAATACTGAAGGGGGTTTTGGGGGCCCTCACCCAGAAAAATTTTGAAAATTTGACCCTAAAAACTGGGTTTTAACTTAACTAAAAGTAAATTACTCAGGACTTAGGGGGGGCAGCTGCCCCTCCCTGCCCCCTGGCTACGCCCATGTGTATGAGTTCACTATGGATGCAAAGTACTACTTGGCTCAATTTGATACTCTACTTTAGAAAAAGATATTTTCCAAAAGAGATTATAATCAACTTTACAATCAATCAGTTTTTATATTTTACTTTAAATATCAAACTGACGAAACTGGTCACAAATGAACATAATTGGAAAAACTTTTGTTTATAAGTCCCAACAAAGTTTCTCCTGCTATTTCAGAACTGGGTTTTGAATATTTTCTTTCCAATACGGTAAGATCTTTCAACTTTCCATTCCCTTTTCTTTAGTACCATATTTTTTTGAAACACGGTGAAAATGTATTTCTTCCCAGTATTAATGATCCGGGCATACATATTTGAGCAAAGCTGTTATGACGAAACGTTTCCAAGTTTGCGCAAATGTTTAGGATCCACATCTAAGAAATGTGAAACGTATCTGAAAGCACTCAATTCTCAAACATTCCTTAGCGTTTCGAAAGTCCTACTTCAACTTCCATGATTTAAAACGGAAGAGTTTCACTTTTCTTGTTTGACTTTCAACTTTATGAAGATTTTTTTTTCATTTTGACAGACATGGTGGTGGAAAGTTAATATGTTGAAGATCTAACACAAGTTGAAATGAATACCCATGGTATCAGGTGCCTAGAGGTTTTTAACACATGAAATAAAAGGAAAAAGCAGGGTTTCAAAAATACCTACTTCTTTCGTATTCAGTTTAATTCTTGCTAAATATAAATTGATAAAATTTATAAACTACTTCATCTTCAACTTCTCCTTCTTTTGAGTTAAAGTTATGAGAGAAAATGAAAAAAAAATATTTCACGGTTCCACAAGTGATGTAACAATTAATATGACAAGTATTTTCGATGAATTTCGTAGCTAAATAACCTTGCACTTTATGCAATATATTTTTTCCACTCAAAAATGGTTCTTACAACGACATCAGAAATATGTTTGCCTTCCTCTATATCAGGGGTTCCCAACCGGTGGTACGCGGGAACGTTTCAGGTGGTACGCGTGAGTGCGCGTTTAAGAATTATTTCTCTGAATATTATTCAAAAGTGGAAACTGGATCAGAAATTCTTTTTCGGGAACCTCACCAAATGAATTGGAACTAAAAGAAAGTTATATCGATCTTTGCAGAGGATAGTTCCATGAAAGATTATTTTAAAGAGAAATCTTTAATTAACTTCTGGATCGGACGCAAAACCGAGTACCCTTTGATTTTCCGGCAAGCTCTGCTATTTTTGATGAAATTTGTTACGAGTTACTTGTATGAGAGTGGATTTTCTGAACTCTTGTACATAAAAAATAAACATAGAAGCAGAATAAGTGTTGAATAGGATTTAAGAGTTTAGATAAGTTCCATTACTCCTAATGTTGATATTTTAATCACAGGCAAACAACAACAAATTTAGCTCTTAAGACTATAAAAGTTTATTTTGTATGATGATTAATTTTTTGCTGAGTTTGTACTAATTTTCTATTTGTATGTTTTTAGATTTTCTATGGGTATAATAAATAAAATTGCAAATTAATACCATTTTAATCTTTTTATTTATCCTTTATTATAAGCATCTCTCTATTCTAAAAAAAAGTTTTTGGTGAACGGTTTCCAGAGAAAGGCTTTTTAATTACTGATCCGTATAACACATATTTGGTATCAAACTGTCCGGATTCTTTTGAGGATGTGCAAAGTGCCTTTAGAATTTCTAAAAAAAATCTCAATTTTAAAATATTTCCATTTTTTTAGATTTCGGATAAGGTCGCAGTTACAAAGCAAGAAACTATGAATTTTAAAACAATTGAAAACATATTTCACTGGTTTTTTTATATTCAAATAGATTAAATAATCATCTTTCTATTTATAACACGAATTTAAAAAATATATTTTGTGTTATTTTTAACAATATTTATATTTTTGTTGTTCACAAAGGGTTTAATTGTTGTTCAAACGGTTTTCATTATATTTTAAACTTATATATAATTAATTTATTTTTTATTTTTTAAATAACAAATTAATATTTTTATATTTATCTTTGTAGTTGTGGCAACCTAATCATTACTATATTTACAATAAAATATACAATCGCTTTCGGAAATTTTGAATTTTGCATTTATTTTTTATTTCCTTTTGCAAGTATGTTTTTTAAGGTAGTAAAATGTAACTCTTTATTTCATAATGACAAAACGCAAACAACTAAATAACACGGGTGAATGTTTTAGAAATAAGGATGAAAATGTTGGAAGTCTTGACATTCGGTGTCGTTGCTATGAAAATGACACAACTTCGAAGTTTGTTTCTCATGAAGATAAAATTATAAATTTTCGCGATGTTTAAGATAATTACTACATTTTTAATAGTCAATCATTACAAATTTTAAGAAAGTTAAATTTATTCCTGAGATATTTCAATGCTTCCCTTAATGTATCTGTGAAAAAACATTACCTTAGGGAAATGGGTAAAAGAATGTTTACATTGCTTTGTTGTTAATTTTCTTGGGGTTCAATTCCGTTATAGTTCCCGCTAAATATCGCCAATCTCTTTCGAACGCTCAATATTCAAATGTAAACCAATTTTTCTAATTTTAATGATAAACTGAATAGTTATAGATCTAATTAAACACTTTAATCTATGAATTTGAAACAATTTAGCAATATTTATACTTTATAGTGTCCAAAAGAGATTAGTGATATTTAGCGGGAACTATAACGGAATTCAACTCCAAGAAAATTAACAACAGAGCAATGTAAAAATTTTTTTACCCATTTCCCTAAGGTAATGTGTTTTTCACAGATAAATTAAGGGAAGCACTGAAACATTAAGGGAAGGTTCATATTTAGCGGGAACTATATATATGAACCTTTCTTGGAATTATAAAGCGATCCGCCAATTCATGTTACCATAAAGGAAATGATAAAATTCCACCACTGAATAAATATTCCCCATTTTTGAAAGAATACCACGGAGAAGTACTACCCCTGTGTTAAGAATGTTTTATAAAGTGAGTAAGTGCAGTGAGCTGGGTTTTGTGGGGAATTGTGAAGCGGTCCAAAAGTTACTGCGTCAGCAGTTAACGGGGGTTGGCGAGCGATAGCGAGCAGGGGGCGGTAGCCCCCTAGTGTTTATAAATAAACAAATATCTAACCATTAAATATGAAGTTTTCTCAGGAATTTAATTCAAAAAGCCTTTTCACACATTAAGAAGAGTAAATATTAAACGTTTATTAAAATATTTAGGTCAGGTGGTACGCCAAAATTTCTCAAAAACTCAAGTGGTACGCAGGTGCAAAAAGGTTGGGAACCCCTGCTCTATATAATCTAACGAGTCAATGAAATTTACCTCTAATCGATAAGTTGGCAGATTATAACAGAAAGGAATCATACAGGCTGAACTAAACAATCTATTTAGACCTACAAGAAAATTATTTAATGGTGATGATTTAGTCTTCTAAAAATGATCCCCTACCATGGTCTCTACCCAATAACTTAGTGAAAATTAAGCTTTTAAATCCCACTTAGATAATCTATTCAAAAATTTAGATGGCGCTCTTTGCAGCAAGATTAGAATTTTTTTTAAAATATAATTAAATAATTTAAGGAGAAAAACATAAGCTAGAAAATTATTTGGCAATGTTATTACAAACTGGTAAAAAAATTCATGAAAATGCTTTAAATATCCGAGGACCCATTAAACGATAAAAGTTAGGAATTTTTTGAACCCTTGAAAAAGAGTCAGTCCAAATTTTAGAATAATCTCCAATTTTATTAGACAATTTCAATTTCCACTGATGATGTCGGACACAGCTTCCGACGAAACGTCTGGACCTTTTATTTTATTTTAGACCACGGCCTACAAGCCCGAAAGAAATGAATTTAATAAATCAAACCGGCTGTGAAAGTCTTCATGCTTACATAATTTCATTCATGTTTGATATCCGATTCGTCAAAATTAATTTTCACGACTAAATTTATCTACGACCCCTTTTCATGGTTTAAAAAACGGGCTTACTTATTTGGTCAGTAATACCTCCTCCATTATTAAAGACATTTTTCTATGACAATATTTTCCAATGTGTCTTTAAATATTGCAAACAAATTTCTAAACGAAGTTTTCTTCCTCTCTCCTTTGTTATTTTAATTTTTTTTTCAAATTTCTTATTTTGCTGCTAGGAGTGCTGTAATCCAATCTGAATGGATTTCACATGATTTATGCACCTATGGGTGGGTACACCTTACTTCCATGACCCAAAGAGAAATTGTTCTACTAAACAAAGGACGTGAAACGGCACCCTGTAGAATAGCTGTGAAGAAAACTTCACATACTATTATTTCCAATGCAATAACGTTGATAATAACTTTCTTAACCATTTTTTTTCAGAAATTTCCTATTATACGAGTCCCATCTGTTTTGTTTTACAGTGAGTTAGGAATAAAAAATATATTTTTAAAAGTTTACTCATTTCATTAATTTTTTAGAAATCGAATGCTCAATACTTTAACCATACATTCGATAGAAAAAATCAATAAATACCTCCTTAAACGACTTTACACCACTGCCTGATTGTTCTTTATGATAAAATATCACCCCAGTGAAACTCCATACTTCCCTACAATACAATTCCGATACACTCTCCTAAGTGAAACTGTGGGCCAAAACACCCTTGTTTGAAAAGTGGAACATCCCCTCTCAGAATAATGGGATGTAAGTGCTCCATTAACAAGTGCTTTGTGCTGGTTACATTCGCTAATAGGTTTCAGCCTATTAACCGGGGCGACAAAACTTTTCCAAATGACTCCTTTCACATCATCTGGTATAGAGAGCGGTCACCTTTAGTCAGAGCAGAAAATAATCGATAGCCTAACAAAGGATGCCTATCATCAATTGATGTTTTGCTTTGAGTGGCTATAATTAGGAGATTCTCTTGTTCTTCTTATAGGATCCTGATAATTTTAACCTATTTTAAGTACCATTGATAGGGTTCTTGTTAAAATAAGCATCAAAAGTATCGTCAAGTGGAGTAACTTTGGGTCTAATATGCAAGTTTAGCTTAAACACAGCACCTGAAGATGTTTATATGTTTAAAAGGGAAGATTAAAACTTTGATATTATCAATGAGTAAAAATTGCAGTGCCCAGCTTGAAATGTGAGGATAATAATCTACCTGCGAAGGTTAACCTTTTACCTGCCGATGTTTCCAAATGGGAACATCCCTTTAGAGGATTTTTTTACCCCTTAATTTTTCATGCAGGAATTTGATTCTTTGTATTAAGCAACTCAAAGATATGCAGTTACTTAACATGCAAAAGTTTTTCAAGTGCAATTGAATCCTTTTTGTAGAATTTATACTAAAATTACAGATTTATGGCTCTTCAAAAAGTTGCACAAGTCGTCATCCCTTAATCACTTGTACGATTAATTGATTAAAAATCACTTGTAAGATAACGTGATTAAAAATCACTTGAAAGATAAAGTGATTAATAATAACTTGTAAGATTAAATGATTAAAAATCACTTGTAAAACTGAATCAATATCATAAAAGTAGTGGCTGTCTCTCTAGGTTTAACAAAACAAAGTAATTTCATATCAACATTTTAAGATAAGAAAAATCTAGTTATTAGGTACGGGTAATTTTAAGAGAGATAAATAATGCTTTTTGGAATACTAAATCATACATTGCTGATTCTAAAATAAATGTATGTTTCTATGAAACAGATGATTAAACTGTGTAAACTAAATTTATAATTTTTATTTCATTTTCAAGGATAAGCAAAACGTTAATAGAAAATCAATAGAAACAATGAAGTTCCAGTGATTTCAGTTACCTTCAATTCAGACGGGTAGGAGTAACATTAATTATAGTACTCTAAATATAATTAACTATAGCAAATTAATTAGTTAAACCCGACGGAGTAATTAGTAACAAAATTATTTTCTGATCATAATTTCTTCAAAGCGAACCAAAAATATTTTAGTACAGAAATATGAGTAAGGAGGAAAACCGGAATGAATATATAGTCTCATTTTGAAAGCATTACCTCCACTGCTATAAAAGCATTTGTTACACGTTCTTTGTTGATACTTAAATTACCGACGGGAAGGAACGGATAGGGGAACAATACTACGAATAAATAACCATCTGCCTATTGTTAGGGGGCTAAAACGAGGCAACTCAAAAAATAATTCACGTTCCCAAGTGCCGGCGTTACAGCGTAAATCAATTTTTGAGCCATCATTCCTTCTGGGACCCAGAAAGAAAGGAAAACGTAATATATTTCACAACGCTAAATCTCCAGTCAAAGCGTGGCAACCTCCCTACAGATTTCCCCAACAATAAAAACGTTAAATTAAGGCTGGTTTCCTCTGCAGAAAAACGTATGAAATATCAGAGCCAGAACCGTAATTGAAAAATGGCTGAAGCATAAACACTGGCTAAAAATAAATAGCCCTTACACCGTAGGTGACACGGGCAGCATGTGGATGTATTTATCACGCGAACGTGCTGTGGAATAAGATGCAAGGTGGTCATACAAAAAATGGCCACCGGCCGGTGCCTAGGGCATGGTGGGATGAATAAATCATCTAGTCTCGCATTCGTAACGGATGTAGTAAAAATTTCGTTTATAAATGCGTGCTCAAACAATGGGGAAACAGAGATTGGTGGGTTGGGACATGCCCAGGCGTCCCACGGCGAAGAAAAACGGACATGGGACAGGGTATTTAGGGAATGACCTGACTTTTGGGGGAGAGTGTAAAAAAGTAATGCGGGTTGTGCAGATAATGAGCTTATGTAATAGTACGTAAAGTGTAGGCGTGTTGTTTTCTTCTTTGTAGAAGGCTTCCCTTAGAGTATGGTGGTGACTTTAATGTGATGAGGCTATCTTAAAATAGACGTCTTGACAGTGAAAATGGGAAATGTGTATTGGATTCACTTAAGGCGATATTTTTAGAGTGTGTGGGTTTGTATCTCTTCTACAAAGATTTGTTGTTAAATTTTAATCATTTTATCTCAATGGAACGATAATGAAAATTTCGAATACGTTAAAATATTAAAATTGAATAACGTATAGTATGGTACGATTATTAAATAAGAATCTAAGAACTTTGGTAACATATATATTACATAAATAGATATTTTAAATTCATAGATCTTCTAAAACTCTAAGCGCGCACTAGAGACTTTTGTCGCAGCGAAAGAGACATAATTATCACCCTGGCTATTGCAAGAAACCAGAGCTCGCGCATAGGTGAATCGACTCTTGGTCTTGGCCGATCGCCAAGAATATAGTGACTAGAATATACCTTTTTCTAGTCACTATACCAAGAATCTCCCCATCGAAATGCATTGCTCTCAAGTGATCTAGTGTTATAGTCACCGCGACACAAGTCTCTAGTCTGCGCTTATAGTCCAAGAAAGATAAGGTTCGAAGTGGAACAAATTGTAAAAGAAAGTTTGATGGGTGATTCTTATAGGAAATTTTCCGTAGAAAACGATGGTGAAACAAATACCAAAATTAACCGTGTCCTTTAGCCAATATGGCGGATTTTCCAAAATGGCGGTCAATCGTTTTTAACTTATTACTTCCTAAAAATTGTTAATAAAATCATAAATTTTGCAGTAAATGTAGCAAAAACAATGGGGAACTGTTTTTTTTCTCTAACTATAAGTCATTTATCCAATATGGTGGATTTTCCAAAATGGCGTCAACTAATGTTTATAGTAAGTAAAATTATGATGATAAATTCGTAATTTTTACAGGATATGGTTAGAATTAAATCATAATAATATTCATATAAGTTTCATCTCCTCAATGTATCAAATATGGCGGATTTTTCAAAATGGCGGACAATCGTGTTTTACTTATTTGCTAAAAATCGTTAATAAAATAAAACTTTTACAGTAAATTATTAGAATTCAGTTGCAGAAATAATGTGGAACTGTTTTTTTTTCTCTTACGATGAGTCATTTTCCAAAATGGCGGCCACTTATTTAGATCCTTTTTATTTTTAATTTTTTTTCGTAATGATTAGAAATATTAAATGTTATTATGTAAAATATAAGCAGAATATTTATATTTTACTAAAATTTACTGGTAAATAATGTTAAAGGTAAGTAGAAATTCAAAAATTACCATTTACCACTAAGTTTGAAATATGGGGCCGCCTTTTTGGAAATTATTTCTATGTATAGCAAAATCTTGGTTAATATACTATTTTATAGGTAATTTAATATATAAATATTTATGTTATGCCAAAAAAAATTTATTTATATGTAAATACGTTAAAAATAAAAAGGCTCTAAATATGTGGCCGCCATTTTGGAAAATCCACCATATTTGATACACTGAGGGGGAGGAAACTTTTATCAATATTATTGTGACTTAATTCTAACCGTATCCTGTGCAATATGTATTTTAAACATTAGGTGGACGCCATTTTGGAAAATCCGCCATATTGGATAAATGACTCATCGTAAGAGAAAAAAAACAGTTCCACATTATTTCTGCAACTTAATTCTAATAATTTACTGCAAAAGTTTTATTTTATTAACGATTTTTAGCAAATAAGTAAAACACGATTGTCCGCCATTTTGAAAAATCCGCCATATTTGATACATTGAGGAGATGAAACTTATATGAATATTATTATGATTTAATTCTAACCATATCCTGTAAAAATTACGAATTTATCATCATAATTTTACTTACTATAAACATTAGTGGACGCCATTTTGTAAAATCCGCCATATTGGATAAATGACTTATCGTTAGAGAAAAAAACAGTTCCCCACTGTTTTTGCTACTAAATTTTAATCATTTACTGCAAAATTTATGATTTTATTAACAATTTTTAGGAAGTAATAAGTTAAAAACGATTGACCGCCATTTTGGAAAATCCGCCATATTGGCTAAAGGACACGGTTAATTTTGGTATACGTTTCACCATCGTTTTCTACGGAAAATTTCCTATAAGAATCACCCATCAAACTTTCTTTTACAATTTGTTCCACTTGAACCCCTTTTTTGAGCTAACTTTCTTGGACTATTAGCCGAAACTTGAACCCATTTTACAGTAAAATAAGAAAAATATAATACCCTCCAATATACTACTGCACAAACAAACTGATGATAAGTTTGTTTTTAAAGAGAGTGTTTAATGAATATTATTTAAAACTAACCGTTTACTTTTAAAATTTTCATGATAAAAAGTGTTATATTATAAAAACAAAATTATTATTATTTTAAACATTTTAAATGCTGGTAAAACGTTCATTCAAACCGATAGTTGTACCAGATTTTAATAATGTTTTTCTCGTGTAAATCACTTTTCATTGCATTTATTTTTAAAAACAAAAAACATTATTGTACTCCGATTAAAACTTTGTTATTGAAGTAAGTTCACTTATTACTTACCCATAAAATTAGGTGTAAGATGGACGAGGATAAAAATCTTGACCAGCATTCAAAGAACACCGAAATTAAAAACTCTGATAGCGACTATAAAACTCCCCTTCAAACACCGAGCTCCGTATCAGCCACTCCAGTACCACGCCGGTTTGCTGATTTCACATTTAGTTCCTCTGATGATTCAACTCTCTCCAGTACACCGCTTGATCCAAAACTTGTAGAAGAATTATTAGGATCCACAGACTCTTCAGGTAAAAGTTTTAATGAATCCTTAGATACCTTAAATAACGCCTACTCTACTCTTTTAAGTTTTGACAAAGGTAGTGGAACTGAATCCACCCTTGCACTACTGAATGAAACTTCGAATACTGCAGAAATCTCATTAGCTGAGTCATGTGAATCGGAGCCTGAAAGATCTAAAGATGACTTAAACGAAGCACAACTATTCAACACTTCTGGAGAGCAAGTACTAGTTGATTTCCCCAAAGATGTCAGTAAATCTCAGACAATTGTTAGACAGCTGAAAGATTCAGTAGGTGATACGGTATTGCACAGAGAAGACGACCGTGAGTCAAATGCCTCTTCCTACACCACTTCGAAAGACGAAGAAATTCTGGAAACTGATTTAGAAAGATATGTTTTGGCGCAAGAGCATCCTTTCGAAACACCCAAGGGGATTTTCGGTTCTTTTAAAGAACTATCTGAAACATTGCCGTCTCGTGTTGAACTCACAAAAAAGAGTACGTTTGAAACATCTGTGGGAGTCAATGAATCCTTTTTTAACAAGCCAGTTGTTCAAAATACTTTTTTTAGAGATTTAGAGGGCCCTAAATTCAACACGGAGTCTCTATCATTGGTAACATCGACTGAAGGTGGTAGTAGTAGTGGTCAACGTACCGACATATATACTGAAAATTCGAGTATTGAAGTTAATAGTGATATGTTATCGAGTCCAAACCGTAACAGTTTAAAAGCGGATGTTTCAAAAATTGATGGGGTTAGGAAAATTTTGAAAGATTTTTTCAGTTTCTCAAAAGGGAAAGAGTCTAGTGAAAAGAAACTTGATGATTTTCAATCAATAAAACCTAAAAGGAGTGGAACAGATATGGTTTTTACTAGTGATAGTTGTAAACGGTCTTGCATAGATACGTCACATAACCTGCAAACATCGTCACCTTCACGTACATTTAAGGAACCTAGTTGGATTCCAGATAGCCCTTCCACAGGGATAACTGATAATAATTCAAATGACAGGGGAAATGAATCATCTTTGGAAAATACACAAATTTCAAATAATGAGATGGAAACTCATAGTGAAAAGGAAAATGAAACTTCGGATTCACTGAGAAGAAATGTTTTCTATAAATTGGACGCAGAACTTGCAATGGATTTGGATAGAGACTTAATTTTGCTTGACACAAGTTTAGATCCCAAAGAGTCAGGCTTAGAACAGAATAAATCTCCAGGACCACCCAAAATAACCTTACCTCAAAACCTTACCACAAGTAATATTTTTGCCCTTTCTTTCAATGCTGATGATCTAAAAAAAGAACAGAAACTCAAAGAGGATCACGAAAAGAAAATGATAGCCGATATCCAGGAACTAAAGTCCAAAAGGTTTCAAAACACTTATCACAACAATGAGCTTTCATATGCAAAGATACTAACAGAGATTAAAAAAGAGCCTATCTTTGAAGATACCTTTGAACCAGAATTCAAAGAATCTAGTTCTGATCTGGAGCCTAGAAATACAAATGAACTAGAGGGATGTAAAACTATGGATTTCGAGGCCTCAAGTCTTCAAGACAATCCATTATGTTCTTCAAGAGGTGACATGCTAAAGGAGAATTTCCTCAAATACGCTGATTTGAAAACTGATGATGGCATCATGTGCCACGATCAAAAGCCTTCATTTAAGGTACAGCAACCGGATAAAACTGGCGATGCCCACACTACTCGCGCAATCAATGAACCAAACTTATTTGAAAGTGAAAAAACTCAGACCTTCTTATTTTCAGATCCAATAGCTACCTGTATGGACAATATCAAGAATCGCTTATGTTCAAGGGAAGAAGATAATCTAGAATCTCCCTCCAAGGACCGTGAAATAGACGGTGTTTCATCCATGAAAAATATTAAAGAAACCCATGAGTTAGAAATGGATGATACTTTCACCAAACATACCTGCGAAAAATACTATAACTTATCACCTCGCAAAGTTGCTGACGGTCGCTTAAAAAAAGGCCCACAGGAGAATACAAAACCCAATGAATTCGAAACAGATTCTTGCCCTATGGATGTCACCACTGAAGAAGCATATAGAGGAGCAACGAGAATCCAGTTCGACAAGTCAGTAGCGAGAGGAGTCATGCGAGCTCTCACAGATATGAATAGCAAAAGAGGCGTGTTATTAACACAAATCCAAAAATTCGTCGTACAGCAGAGACTGGTTCGAATCGATTCCAAAGTGGACAAGGAAATAGAAAGGTTCATGGACACGGCCGAAGAGCTCGGCATAGTAACGAAGAAGGGAGCGAGGTTCTACCCGCAGATAAAAGCATCCAAGGCATCCGTTTCCAAAATCAAGAAGGTCGAATCGATTAAAAAAGAGGACAGTGTCAAGCAGAAACCCGCTCCTAAGAACAAGAAAGTTGGTGTCAAAGTGGCGACTCCGTCTTCCAGAAGACTGGAAATGTATCGTCAGAAAGCGATGAACAGCCCTGTCCCGTTGCTGAATTTAAGAACCAGACGTGTGGTATCATCAAAAGAGATCGTCAAAGAAATGAGAGAACCAAAGGGAAAAGAGGTTTTCAAAAGCCTCAGGTCAAGAGTTATTATGGCCGACTTGAACTCTAAAAAAAATATATGAGAAATATCAGTCAGTCTTATGTTCTTCTTTTATGAGTATATGTATATCTATTAGAAAACCAATGACTTAATTATACTGATGTTCTAAATAATGTTAAAATTGCAGACATTACTATGTGTGATGTAGAACATTTTTTTACCTGTATGAAGACAAATTAAACAAAAGGTCATAACAAAAGATAACGTATATCGATAGATTTATTAAAAACACCACTTTCTTTAAAAGACGATATTGAAATTTTTGTACAAGTATATGGATTTGTATTTTTATTTGTAAGCATTAAGATAATTTTTCTAGGGTTAGGAGTCGAAAAAATTAATTAAATACAGGTTTTAAAATGTTTGATGATGTTATAAACATAAAGTAAGGAAATTCAATTTTGTTTTGAAAATTTAGGGTTCACGGAAGATTTTATTGAAAATTCGACTTCGTAATCTTGTTCAAATACCGAAACATTCTTAATTTTAAAAAATTAAATTTGTTTTCTGAGAAATTTTACTTAATATATAAGTTAATTTTAATTTTGACGGTTAATCCTTTTAAAACCAACTGCCCCAAATTTTTCATAGGCTTTAATAGAAATCTCGGGGGTTAAGGAGGGATTGGCAAAGAAAACAAAAAAGTACTTAAAATTAGCATTATGCAACGTCACAAAAACTTGATGACTTTAGGCCAAATATTTAACTGAGCTAAAAAGGTCTGTACAACTCTTATAGTAATTTTAAAGGAAATTCAGTTGAAACAAACGGAAGATATTTCTTATTTTCTTAAAACCATTTAAACAGAAAACTTGTTAACAAATGCAAGACCTTTTGAAATTATCAGTTAAAATATACTTTAATTTAAGAATGTAAATTATAGTTGGCATTAATTATTTTAAATCTACTATTATAAACCGAAGGATAAGAACTTTCTTCTAACAATTTCCAAGAAAGCATCAAAATCCCTTTTCTCCCCAAGGTTTACCTAGGTTTCCATCAAGGTTTCCCAAAATGTTACATAGTTTTAGACGACTTCTACATTTAAAGGACTTTTTAAGGAACTTCTACAAAGTGTCGAGTTAGGATTGAAATGTTCTTTTATGTTACTTTTTTCTTGATAATAAATTAATAAATGTAAGCTCATTCAAGCAATGAGAATACTAGTTTTAAAAAAAGTGAATAAAAAAATCTCTGAGAAAGAACTTACTAAACATTAAAATTGAGGTTTACAGGAACCTTAAAAAATATTTGTGATAATGTTATCCTTGTAAAAAATATTTAAGTGTCACACAATTCATCAGAGGAAGGAAAATATCTAAAAATTATAAGGTGTTTCGTTTAAATTCGGTTTATTTGTATTAGAGATACAAGATAAAAATAAATCAAGAAGAATTTATCTCTTTTAAGGCTGAATATCTGAAATTAACATTACGTGAAATGTAAACAATTATTTTTCAAGACACAACAATGGAACCACTAAAAGAATTACTCCTGCTAAAAGTTTCACATTTCTCTTTCTGAAAGTCTTACAGCTTGTTTTACAACTTATTCCCGAATCCCATCATTACATCTTCCTCCATCTAAAAATCTAAAAACAACTCTCATTACGAAACAAGCAAGATACTTCTCACTGATAAACTAAATACCACTCCCTTAGAACCCATTCTTTCAAACCGGGCAAATTCCAACTTCCTTTAATTTTCTCCATGAATAAAACCCCATTTTTACACTCCGTTCAAGCCAAAAACTATAACGGTAACTAACCCATCGAAAATGGCTCTCCCATTCCCAATCAATTGAAAACGACCGTCACCCACGTATTTTTCAGTCATGGCTGCCTCGAAGTTGATTCCAATATCCTTCTTCATCAACGCAGACAGCAACAGATAGCTCCTCAACTAGTTTCCAAAAAATCACCCAAGTGTCTCAAAAAGAGTATCCACTCTGCACCCATCATCCTTCGCTCGCTATCTCATCAATCACGAAGCAGATACGTATTATTATTCCAACTGCATTCTTCATCATCCCTAGTTTTAAGGGGGGCCAGAAACGAAATGAAACATTGATTTTTAATCTAAATGCAAATCTACAGTCATTGGAATATCCATCTCCATTCTCACTCCTGTAACAATGGAAAGTAGAGTTATTTTCGCGATGGAGAAGTAAAAAAATATACGTGGGAACTTTTGAAGGAGAAAACCGGAGTGTGTATCATATTACTGCAGGCAAAACAACTGGCGCTTAGGATTACGGCGCTTTCGTTTCTTTGCTCTCTATCTCGGAGCTGTCTTTTTCGTTTTAAGTAATGAATGCGATGCCAGCAATAAAATGGCTGTGTATTGAGATGTGTATTATCAGAGAGGTTTCATTATTGTTATGAATAAGAAGTGAAGCGTAGCGTGAGAAGTTTTTCACCGCGTTTGAGAAAGTTAGGACCGTTTTTATCATCGATCGGGTACGTTGAATTTTTATTGGATTTTTTGGGGAAAAAGTGCTCTGGAGAGAAAATGCGTAAATCTAAAAGTTGTTCAGGGAAATGTAAGTTTACTCAAGTGTTTTTTTTCGTTGCTGTATCTATACCTTAGTTGCTGAATTTATAACGCTATTTAACTGGATACATCTCTTTGAGGTTGGAGCATTTATTTTCACCATGGAAAATAGTGTAACTAACCAATAATCGCCTGAATTTCTTAAGGGGACTCAATACCAAAAACATTTTTACCCTATTAACAGGATTTTATTATCTTTTTAGGTGTTAAATTATGTATTTACCTTATAATAATTCATATTAACCCATTAATGCCCAACTTTTTATTTTTCTTAAATATTTGGTAAAAACATAGTAAATAGCCCCAAAACAACTGGAAAAATAGTGAAAAAAATTCCAGGTTAAAATTTTAATTTCTACACCAAAATTAAAAAAACGTCCCTAAAAAGGGACGTCAGGCACGAATGCCCCCGTTGTTTTTCCCTATAGTAAACGCATGGAGGAAAACTTTTTTAAAGCCTTAAAAACATCTTCTACCTTTTTAAGTGCAGCAAAAGAGATCGGAACCATACTGTAACATGAATATGAACAAAAAATATTAATTATTTATCCAATTAACTGTAAAATTAACCCTAATTAACGTAATTTGAGCATTTTTTATGCTCTAAAACACGTTTTTTCCTGACAAAACTATGTTAATTGCAAATTAATTAAGGTTTTTAATTGAAAAAGGCATTCTTTGTTTATATGTTACCTAATATTAAGTATTAATTACTTTTACACACCTCAAATCCATCAGAATATCTCAATTTGTGACGTTTAAGTCTTTCGAATGCCCATACTTTTTTCATTTTATTTAATTTAATTGTGCGGAACACGAATTTCTCCCCAAAAATCAAGCATTAGTGGGATGTGCATTAGCAAGCCAGATGATATAGATTGATCTGCAGCATAGAACACAATGATTAGCAACATCTAATTAGAAAAAAAGCCGAAAATTTATCACAAAAGCGACTTTTTTTGGCAATTTTAATGACAAAAAGTCATTATAACTAAGAATTATTAAAATTTAATTAAAATATAACCGGAATGTATTTGCATAAGTAATAAGTATACAAAAAAATTAATTTATTCCTTTTAAATAATACAAATTAATTAATTCCTTATAATTTAAGACTTTTTATTCCATTAATTTAGCAGAAATAACAGTTTTTTCGAAATAAAATAAACAAAATAATAAATTTATGAGCTAATATTAAAGTAATTTTATAAATATCAGTTATTTAATTCATTTCATAAGAATCGAACGTGTTTTTATGAAAAAATAAAGGAAACACTAGCATTTCACTATGGGGAAAACCACGGGGGCATTCGTGCCTGACGTCCCTTTTTAGGGACGGTTTTCGAGGGTCCAAAATAAGGTCAAGATAAAATATTTTGGAAAAATAAAAAACACCCCAACTGATTTAATGTATAAACAGTAATATATATCGGCATTGAAATTGTTTTTAAATAACAACTAGGATTTTTAAGCTTTTTCTTTTAAAATTTTTAAAAAAGCACTTTTCTGAAAAATTCTATCTTCCAACTTTAAAAAAAGTGAAAAATTTTTAAAATTCTGCTTTCTTCTTGTGTTCTATATATTCTATGAAGATCAGAGATACATCAGTGCAAATTTTGATTCAAAGGAACAATTTTTGTTGAAATAGGAGGATTTTTAAAAAACGTCCCTAAAAAGGGACGTCAGGCAGTAATGGGTTAAGCCCAAAAAGCAAATTAAAAAATTGATTTATTTCAAAAATTAAAAAAAGTGTGGCCAAAATTACCCTATTTCAAAATAATACTCCTCCTTTAATATACACTCTTTTCACTTGATATTTTTGCTCAACATAAATCCACCATATATTGTTAGCTCTACGTATGGAAATTTAAATATCTACAAGGGTTTCGGAAAAATAAAAGAAAATCTGAAATTTGACATTTTTTTGAAAAAAATATGCTAAGTTTCTACTACCTTGCTTCGTAAAAAATTTTGTAATAAATATATTTTAAAATCCATACGTAGAGGTGTTTAAGATATATTACTGACTAGCTGTTATACCCGGCCTTGCACGGGTGGGGTGTATAAATTTATTTTTTAAAATATTTCTTAAAATACATTTATAATTTTGTAAATTAGCAATATTACAAATCATCCCGGTATCCCAGGCGCCTCTTTCCTATCCCAGTGTTCCCGGTAATCTTATCCCGGTGCCCGGTGATCATGGTAATTTTTCTAATCCCGGCTGCGTTCCCGGTAATTTTCCTATCTCAGTGTTTACGGTAATTTTTATATTCCGGTATTCTGGGTGTCCTTATGGTAAATTTCCTATCCCAGTGTTCTCGGTATTTTTTCCTTCCCGATGTTCTCGCTAATTTTCCAATCCCGGTGTTCTTGTCACTTTTTACAATTCCGATGTTTCTGATAATGTTTAATAATATCTTGGTGCCTTTATAAAATAACAAATTTGAAAACGTTGTAAAAAGTCTAGTGAACAAATTAAGAAATTTAAAACCAGTGTTTAAAACTAAAAAAAAAGATCTACACTGCAAAAAAAAACGGAAAATTTAACAGCAAAAACTGCTGTTAATATTTTACGCATTTACTGTAATCTTAAAAAACTGCCTTTTAAGCTGTAATTTTGAAGCGCCACCTGCTATAGTTTACTGGCAACTGCCGTGCTAGTGACCAGATACAGAAGTTGTACCTCTTTTCCACTCCACCGCTCTCTGTTATTTACCAAACAGAACAAAAACAAATTTCTAATTTGCTTCAATGGTGCGCTTTGAATAAAATTTGAAGAAACAGGAATTTTGAATAAAAGAGTAAGTATTTCTTACGTTTTTTTTAATATTTCCTTTATATTTCATATGGTATTTTGTAATAAATACATGGTATTAAATATTTATACTTTCTTTTAGTATTAATTTCAGAAGATTAAAAAGCCCGTTTTGGATGAAAAGTAATTATTTCTTAAGTTTTATTTTACTATTGTATTTAGTATAGTGTAATAAATGCGTTTATTAAGTATTTAAGTATATGTGAATCGAAATCACTTCAAAAATTGTGTAAATTTTTATTGCGTCTATATCGGCCTCCATGTTTATCCACAGCTCAAATGATACCACACCACCCTATAGACCTAACTATTAATATCATTATTATTGGATCCCACGGTAATAATATTTAATATATCATTATTTTTGGATCTAAGATGGTATTAAAAGTTAAATCTCTATGGTTGTCCGTCATCATTTGAGCCTTGGGTAAGCATGGCGGCTGGTAGACGCTTATCGTAGCTGTGGCAGAGCTTTTTTTCTTTCTATAAAAGATTTTTTACTTAGATTTTTACCATAAAAAATAAGTTGCCATAAAAGACAATTTCAGATCTTATCACCAAAAATTTTTTAAAAATGAATTTCTATTCAATTATAGCTGATTTCTATTTAGTTTATTGAGCAAGTTTATTGAATCATGATCAGATTCATGGCTAATTCGCCATATCAGGTGCGATCCTCAATGAGGGAAGAAAATCACCTGCACGCGGAAATCGCGGATGATCAGTCAGAGGATTAAAGTTTCTTGTAGCTTTTTATATTCCTTTCTCAGGGGTTTTTCCAGAAGTTCGTTTAGGCCGGTGACCGTTTTTGGAATTTGGAATAAGAAATCATGAAATTTTGTAAAAACAGAAAATTTTTAGAGAAAAAATTGTGAAAAATATTTTTGAAAAATTTTAGTTAACTTGAAATTGAAATCTGTGTCAGAGGGGGGGCCGTTCAAATATTACGTAAGCACTTTTTTGGTCATTTTTAACCCCCCTCCCTCTTTGTCAGCAGAGATAAGCAAACCTCAACCCCCCCTCCATAATTACGTAAGACACTGCCGGGACCCCCCCCCCGAAATTTTGACATCCCCATAAGTAAGTACTGTTTTTTCCTTGAAAATTAGGTGACTCGTACAAGGAGCTGTCCTTTTTGGGTGTAACCCTAAAGGTTCAAAAATGAGTCGAAACAGTACTTTTCGGGGTTACAATTTCAAAATGTTAGGGTGGTCTATCTCCAGGAAAAAAAGTGTTTACGTTAGAATTCCTAATTCAATTTTTTGTTACATTTATTTTTGGTTGAATTTTGAAATTATCTTTGCAAGAAACAAGAAATTTCGAAAATGCATCATCTTACGTAAGCATCACTCATATCCCCCCTCCCCCCTTGTCAGCAAAAATAAGCAAAGAGCAACCCCCCTCCCCCCTTAGGTGCTTACGTAATATTTGAACGGCCCCAGAGTACCAATAGAATTAATTGCGTGATTACTTTTAAAACTATTCGAGATTCAAAACTTAGGTGCTAAGAAAAAAAAATAGATATTATGAGATAATTTTAAAGTATTCGAAAGTTGAGAATATGGTTAAGGCCCCGATCGCAATTTTGTGAAAGGTCCCTGAACTAGTCTAATTTCATCTTGAACACTGAACTTAGAATATCGTAACTTAGATGAACCCCTTATTTCTGTTTTGAAATGAGGGACTATTCTCGCAAAGATTTTGCTGTTAAAGTTAGTTGCTTTGAAAGTACAGGCTACAGGGTGTTTTATTAATAATGCTTATTCACAAAGCCAGCAAGGTTTTCATAATTTGACATAATGCGCGTGCGTCACAAAAAATAACATGCTGTGCTAATAAGTTTTAGAGTTACTGAATCCCCTCTGGAGCAGTGGTAGGATGCCAGAGTAGCATGCGGCAGGTCGTGGGTTCTACCCCCAGTAATTATTTTGTAAAAATTTCCAAAAAACAGCAAAAATTAAGACCACACGCATGCGCATTGTTGAAAAATTATAAAAACCTTGTGGGCTTTGTGAATATGCATTAATAATGGTATAAAACTTCAAGAGGGGGTAGAAAACACCATCAGGAATCAGAATTGCATAGGAATCCATGGTCCATGTTAAATCCATGTTAATGTTAAATGTTTAAAAACACATACATAAAGCATTTTTCTGAGTTTTGCCCATTTATTGTGTAACACTTTTGTCTTATAAATGAGGTATTTGCACGTTTTGAGATTAAATTTTATTAAAATAGTAGATAAAAATCCACGAAGAATGACGTTTACATCAAGTATTTTCGTAGCCTAGTTTCTGAGTTACAAATTTTGAAATTTCGTTTTTTGTTTGGGCGCGAAAACAGTTCTGAATCACAAATCGTGCGCTGTGACGTCACATTCAATAGAAGCCCGTTTTCTGATAACGTGACCTTTCTGGCGTTTTGGCAAAATTAAAATGGAATTTTAAATTATTTAAAACACATTTTTGAACTTAAAAATCAGAAATTTGGGAGTTTTAAACCATAATGCATAAAAACAGTATAAAATCAAGCAAATCCCTCACTCATGCAAATACCTCATTGTTCATAATGCCGTTAATATTCTAGTAAAACTAAGTTACCTCGAAAAATATGGAGTCATAGCTGAACTCTAATTCTTTAATTAGATAATTTTGAAATTTACTTCCTCTTTTTTTATTGCCGTAAGGAGAATGTTGAATATTTACATTTAATTATATAGTTTTTATGTAGCTTAATTTGTCTTTTATCTTTTCAGATTGTAAAGTTTATTTCCCAAAAATATGAGAAGTATTAATTTTCATTGTTGTTTTCATTGCAGTATCTGTTATTTTTTAGTTGTTCATTAAAATAAATATTATAAGAAAATGAAATTCTTGTTTATTGAATGCTTTTATAAATGTGACATTACCTTCACAGGATAATACTATAATCTGTATAACATTAACCTATGCTTAAAGTTATTAATTTGGTAAGAATTTTATATCATAACTAAAATTAAATGGAATTATAATGAATAGAATTCAAATTCCTCAACAATACCAATCTTAAACCTCCTAAAGCATTCAGCACCTCTATGTAGCAACATTTGGAGTAATTTTCATGTTATGTAACAAAACGCAGGAGATATAACAGGTATTTTTTTAAAGAAATGTCAAACTATAGCAACGAAAATGTTGCATAATACATATTAAATTGCAAAATACAGGGTGTCCATAAAATAAGTAACCCGATTTAAGGGACTCTAGAAGCCAAACCGTTCATCGGAATTAAATGAAATTTTGATGTACAAGATGTGATGAAATTTGGATGGGGACAAGAATGGTATGGGGTTGGATAGTTTAACTATATCAGTTACGGTAAAAGGGAAAAAAAATTTTGAAAATTCCCAATGTAACCCCCCTTTTTTATTCGCGCTATGTGATCCCAGGTGTGAAAAAACACTAATAGCGTTGAAACGGTACCTCTAAGTTGAAAACTCGCTCCTAGAGAGACAAATGAAAACAGCAATGAAACTTTTATTTCTGTTCAAGCTAGACTAGTGAATGGTTAAGAAAATATGACTAGTGTATCAGGAAATAGCAATAAAAACTAGTAAAATCAAAGTATATTGCTATTTTTATTGCTATTTCCTGATACACTAGTCATATTTTCTTAACCATTCGCTAGTCTAGCTTGAACAGAAATAACAGTTTCATTGCTGTTTTCATTTGTCTCTCTAGGAGCGAGTTTTCAACTTAGAGGTACCGTTTCAACGCTATTAGTGTTTTTTCACATCTGGGATCACGTAGCGCGAATAAAAAAGGGAGATTACATTGGGAATTTTCAAAATTTTTTTCACTTTCACCGTAACTGATAAAGTGAAACTATCCCACCCGATACCATTCTTGTCCCCATCACTCAAAACGTCTTCCATCAAAATTTCATTTAATTCCGATGAACGGTTTGGCTTCTAGAGGCCCTTAAATCGGGTTACTTATTTTATGGACACCCTGTAGTTGTAAAATAACAGCCTAAATTCACTTAAATGCTGTTAAAAGCAGACTTCCTGTAAAATTACAGTATCGCTGTAAAGATAACACAAAAATCCGTAAAATTACGAAATTGCTGTTAAATTACAGTATCGCTGCAAAGTCAACACAAAAATCTGTAAAATTACAAAATAGCTGTTAAATTACAGTATTGCTGTAAAATCAACACAAAAATATGTGAAATTACAAACTCGCCGTTAAATTACAGTATCGCTGTAAAGTTATCACAAAATTCTGTAAAATTACAAAATTGCTGTAAAAATACAGAATTGCTGTGTTTAATTTACAAAATTGCTGTTAATTTACAAAATTGCTGTTAAAGTCAAAAATTACAAAATTGCTGTAAAATCACTGCAAAAAGGGCTGGCACCCATATTGCCAGCGATTTTTGCTGTAAATTTACTGTGAAATGTTTTGCAGTGTAGTAAACGAAAAAGTCTAGTGATCTGTGTCTCATTTGAAACAATGTTTTAGTTTTAACTCGTTGTATGACTGGTAAAACAGGTTTTCAAACACGGAAAAATAAGTGAAAAAAAGCAGGAAAAACGGGAAAAAAAGAATGAAGGACTGATTTTCTCTTTATAAATTATAGCCTATGTGTTATTCTGATGTATAAGCTACATTATGGTAAAATTTCATTAAAATCCATTCAGTAGTTTTTGCGTGAAAGAGTAACAAACATCCGGACAAACATTCACAATTATAATAGTAGTAGGATAATGACTACCAAGTTTTAAGTGATTTGAACAATTAGAAAAAAATGCCTTAGGATTTTAAAGGATAAAAACTTTGTTTTACGAAAAACCCGTTTAAAGGTTGAAAGCTATGCTTCAGTAAGCCTATCTTTGGGTCAGAAAACCTCCCAATTCTTATATTTAAAAACCTCATATCATTATAATTCTAAGGGTAGTATCTTCATTTTGATGTTCAAAATTTTGACTAAATTTTTGGTACTGAGTCCCCTTAATCATTCTCTTTTGGCTGGATTTATCATTTGTTTAATCATTTTAAAAACTAGGGAGCTACCGCCCCTTGCTCGCTTTCTCTCACCAACCCCTGTTAACTGCTGACGCAGAACCTTTCAAATTGCTTCGCAAAACCCAAATCATTGAACTTAACTCAATAACTCACTTTATAAAACATTCGTAAAAACAATTAGCAGAATAAACAACAACAACCAACTTTCCAAATAAACATCACAAGACCATCTCTAAGAATAAATCTCCCTAAAAAGTTTGAATATTTATTATCTCCTTATTATTAATAATTTAATCAAAACGTTTTTTAAATAGCCAGCATCATTAATTTTATCTGTTATTATTATATTAATTGACTATTGCTAATAATAAAAGTTGTTAATTAACATTCTGAAAAAAAAACAGTACTCCAATAAATATTTAATTGTACCTAGTACATCAGAACACCAGTGTTTTATCATCGGTATTCCATAATTGACATAAATCGTCACCTTAATATCAAACACTACTTTCTCCGTTCGGCAAACTTCGGAAATACTGCTGTCAATCAAATGAGCTTCTTCAACGATCCAATCTCCCAGGATCGGGATTCCCGAAGTTTGCCGAACGGAGATAGTAGTTTTTGATATTAAGGTGACGATTTATGTTTCAACACAGACCTATTAGACTTGTTAAACTATACTTTTTAATCCATTGAAAACAATGAGAGACAAAACCTACACGACACGTAATGTTTACTATTAATTTTGATTATAAGAGTAAAAATAATAAATTTCAGAGAAAATGTGTGTAATTTTAGCTTGGAATATAGTATTTAACTGTAAGTTTTTAGAATACATTTATCGGTAATTTAAGGCTATTTAATTTGGAAAGTACTCTAAAGTACATTTTAAAAAGGTAAAAAATTTGTTTCAGGTTTCATTATAAAGTGCTAGCTGATATGCCCGGCCTTGCACGGGTGAAGTTATAGCTTCAGGATTTCTTTTTTTAAAATTTTCAATATATTTTATACCTTATTTTACCAGGTGAAAGGTATTAAAATCCATCCAGTTGTCAAGCCTTTTAATATTTGAACAATTTCTACATTTAACCTCATGATCCCCATAAAAATATCAGAAACAAATCTCTCAAAACTACTTAAAATATATGCACATTAATAACCCTTGATTAATCAATCATACATGATCTTAATTAACTTTTTCTTTGAAATTATTCAATAACTAATGCGTATTCCATTTTGCAATTTACGAAAAAATCTTATCTCTTCTTGAAAGGGCTTTCACATTTTCAATTGTTTTTGTTTTGTAAATCAACTTTCTGGAAGCTGGCTACAATAAATGATCGTTTTTTTTATTTACATTTTCGTTTCCATGTAGACTATTTTAACAACAATGCTATTCCATGAAAATTTTTATTTTTAAAAGCTAGATCAACTTTCAAATAAAAATATTTTTAAATATACTTCATGTTTAATTTCATCTCTCTATATTAAAAAAAAACTACTGTCACCGCCGCCGCTGCCGCTGTTTCAGAAAATTTTATTTTTCAACTCTTTGAACCCTCATAACGCAAAAACTACTTGATAGATATTTATGAAATTTGAAAAGTTAGTAGAGGAATATTTGGGGCACACTCTCGAACAAAAAGCTAACTGATGTGATAATTAGTTCTGGGGTATTTTTAAGGTCAAAGTTGAAGTTTTTCTTTTTTCGCCGCTTAATCCAGTTTAGCCAAATCTATTAGTAGCAGAACTATGTTTTTTTGCAGCCTAATTCTCTGACGTATGAAGATGTGCACTACGTCGCCCTTTTTTCGAATTTCGAATTTGGTTTAGAGTAATTAATTTTTTAATTTTCGAAATTTTTGACACTTTTTCGTTTTTTTCTATCTAAAATGAAAACTAATCACGGTATCAATATGATTTTTTAAACACTTATATTCTTATTTTTTAGAAAGAGATTGGCGTTTGATTCTTTAAAAAATTCTAATTAGTTTTGGAATTATTAAGCATCAAAGTTTCATTTTTTTCATAGTTTTAGTAGGTCTTTATCAGACGTGTTAATGTTTTTAAATTTTATATTTGCCTGTTCACTAGATTGTCGCGAGCACGGATATTTAAATTTAAAAGGTTTGAGGTGCACATTTTTGCTCTAAGTTTGCTAGCGATATAGTATAGACTTGGTTAATAATCTTTTAAAGATACTTCGATATTTTTTGAACTACTAGAGAAATAAATAATTTAGCTCTTTTTAGTGTTATTTGTGCCGATGAAAGGAAGAGGATTTTCGGGAAGTTTGTTTTACTCTGCTAAAGATCGATTGCAGATATTGCAGTTCGCGAAGCTATCTGTAAAGAGCTGCATAGCAGTTACGGGAGTTGGTGAGCGTAAGCGAGCAGGGGGCGGTAGCCCCCTATCCATTAAATTATTGATAATTTAAAAAGGAATACTTCAGTAAGAGTTTTATTTTGATAGTTTCGTGGTAATGATACGAATTAAATTATTGAAAAGTTTGAGAGATAAAAAGTTTCGATATTAAATGATCATTTATACACTGTTCATTTAGAATTAGCGCCTGAGACGTAATGTATAAGAAGAAGTTATTATTCTAATTACACTAGTCGACAGTGGTTTCCTAACAACAACCAAATTACTATTTTTGTTACTAATTCATATAGTTATTCAAATATCTGCAAGTAAAAAAGTTCCACCACGTCCCATATTTGTGTAACAAAAATTTTCGATTTTCTGCTTTTTTTCATAATTTTTGCGTTTTAAGCGTCATTTTTGTCCAATAGTAACCCTGCAATCCCATTCAATTAATTTATTTCTAGTATCCCAGTATGTAGACATTATTTTAAAAGTGTGACTATGTTTTTGTACTGCAGTTCATTTTGAAAAATGACGAGTTTTCAGAGTAGATTTTGCAAATTTATACGCAATACTTTTTGCAAAATTTGGGTACGGTTTAAATTACAATTCAACAGTAATATTTAACAAAAAAGGTGGGAAAAGGTTTTTCCCATTGATTTGGGTCCAAATAAGTGGCTAAAATGAAATCTGGGCTCCTCAGGTATGTTGCAGAAGTTAGAATGTGGCTCTTTTTAAGTACGTAAGAGTTAACAGTAGTTCTATGCAAATTACTATCCATATAGTATGGGGAGGGCATTCAAATTATCTTGGTTATTTAATATCAATGATAAATACCGAAAAAACACTTCAAAAAGTATTTAAAAGGACTTTTTTGCCATTAAGTGAAGGCAAACACAAAGTCAGTATGAACCTCTGATTAAAAAAGGATTCACGACCTTGCTTTTGAAGGAAAATTTAATAAAAACTCATTATCAGCTTGGAAATGGATTTTAGGAGAGTGGTAGGATAATTTTTAGAAAAAAGCACCCATAAAAATGTTTTTATCCCAATAGAAGGTTCTGTTTTAGTCTTACCAAGCCATAGAACGTTGAACATCACTCAAAAATCATATTTTACATCCACGTTTGAATTTATTTTCGGAAAATTTCACTGTATTCAATCATAAACAATGGTATATATTCCCTTAGGACATTGACTCGATGCATAGGTCATTGAGAAATAGCAATTTTGGGCTACAGCTCTTGGTTCATTAAAAGAGGAGATTTGACGCCACCTAAGAGGCAAAAAGTGATAAAATTGCATCGTATTTAATGAATGTTTAATGGTTTTTAGTTTTATATTATCTTAAACATGTATATAATCTCAATTATGATAGTATTTTATGCTAAAATAATGAGATAAACTGTTAAAAAACGAGTGGTTTCAACGCTTTTTTCCTTTCTTACAGTATTGGTGCTATATTTGTAACAAAAAAACTGTACGTGCTGCAGCTTTTTCACAACTATTTCTGAATTCTACACCCTCAAATTAGTCGGAAATACCTTATCTCATTTTTGTTAGGGAAAAAAGTTTAAATTTGTCGACTAGTGTTATCATCGAAAAAATTTTCTTCTGCAATGACAAGGCAGCCTAAGCAGAAGTAGTCAAAATACTGTAAAACAATCGGTCACTGAAGTTGTCTGATGAGCGTTATTAAGAATTATTGAGCGTTTTTGATCCTGTTTCAGGCGCCTATTCTAAATGAACAGGCTATAAGCAGACAAGTTCAAGGTTGTACTTGATAGTTGAGATGAAACAAGCGAGCTCTGCTCGCTATGATCGCGAAGCGATCTTCAAAGAACTGCGAAGCAGTTCCGGGGGTTTGTGAGCGATAGCGAGCAGGGGGCAGAGCCCCCTAGTGTTTTAAAATTTTAAATTTCATCTATATATATAAAATCCAAATACCATTCATTCATTCATTCATTCATTCATTCATTCATTCATAACACTCATCACGAAATCTCCAAAACTGCCGGACCGATAGGCTTGAAATTTGACAGAGACCTTCCTCTCAGCCACTAGACGCGCACTAAGAAACGATTTTAAAATCGAACGACTCCTTCCCGGTTTTTCGGCGCTTTTTCGACTCCGTTTTACCCATTGAAATAACATTATACATTGTTGAAATGCATAAAATGCAGGGTTTACTTCTCTATCTTAAGGCGACGTCTTGCCTCACTTGATAAAATATAATTTGAAAACAATTTATAATTTACAATGAAATTTAAGAAGAAAACAGTGTGAATATCTGTATTTAAATATTATAACAGTAATCAGAACGCCGAAATAATTAAAATAATTAATTACTTTGAAAAGAAGAGTTCTTCACCAGTAACCTCTGGTTAGAGGAATGTGTGAGAAAACTCCAGCGATAGTCGGCTAGACTCGGCTAGTCGGCTAGACTAAAAGCTCTAAAAGCTCTCTAAAATAGTCGGCTAGACTAAAAGCTCTCCCTCCTCTCTCTTGCGTTACCTTCCTATACCGTGCTGATGAGCCCTAACAAGGGCGAAACCGGTCCACGGTTGGAGGCGACGCTTGAGAGCTGGAGTTTTCTCACAATTAATTAGATTTTAATTTTCTTAAATTTATGGATCAAAAATTGAAAAGTTTCCATGAAAACAGAGCTAAAATTTCACAGAGCATGGTTTACTAGACTATAATCACTAGATTTTTTTTATTATAACTAGCAATCTGTTTTTACTTTTTAAGTAGCTTTTAAAGAAGTTGGTTATTTTAAGTAGAAGGCACGATTTTAATAGTTTTTTACTTGATAACTTTTTATCGAGGGATTTTGAAATTTATTTTATTTTGAAATTGAATTTTTGAGGAATTTTGAAAGGGAAGCGGGAATACTTCATGAAAATTCTGTTTAAGACTTTAAACACTAAATTTCAAATGACTGAGATGATTTCAATTAGATTGTTTTCATCACATAGAAATGATAAATGTTTAATAGGCAAAAAATCGGGATGGAATGAGTTATCACATTTGGAACTGGGATGGAAAAAAGGCACCGGGAATACCGGGATGAAAATTTTCGGGAACACCAGGATATGAAAATTATTGGGAACACCGCCGTTATATGAAAATTATCGGGAAAACTGGGATATGAAAATTATCGGGAAAACTGGGATATGAAAGTTATCGGGAAAACTGGGATATGAAAATTATCGGGAACACCGGGTTATGAAAAAGTACCGGGAACACCGGGTCATGGAAAAGTACCAGGAACACCGGAATATGAAAATTATCGGGAAAACCGGAATATAAAAAGGTACAGGGAAAACTGGGATATAAAAATTATCGGGAAAACCGGGGTATCAAAAGGTACCGGAAACGCCAGGATATGAAAAAGTACAGGGAACACTGGGATGTGAAAAAGTACCGGGGACACCGGGATATGAAAAGGTGCCGGCAAAACAGGGATATGAATATTACCAGGAACACGGGGATATGAAAAGTGTAGGGGACACCGGGGTGATTGGTGATACGAAAAATCGGACATAAACTTAGGAGAACTTAAAAAAGGAATAAATACACTCCACCCGTGCAAGGCCGGGCAAATCAGCTAGTTTAATTATATTTTTAGATTATTGTTTTAATTTTTATTTATAGGGGAGAGTGTTGTACCTCTGGACAAAAATCACGTTTGAATTTTTCTAAGACAGGTAAAATCACATTTTGACCATTTAAAGTGCCCAACCTATAGTCCTAACCTTTGTGAGTACAGAGATATTTTTTACTAGCCAAAATCTTGAAAATTGGATTTTTAATCATTTATAATAACATGGAAAAATTTGTGTCCAAAGGTACAACAACCTGTTGTACCTATGGACAGACCCAGTTGTACCTGTGGACACCCTTAAAAAGGGAAATTTTAGTTGAAAAAAGCTAAGAATTAGTATTTGTATTGATGCATTACCTTTTAATAACCTATTTCAAGCCTTTTTAAAATTTAAAATAGATTTTTTAAAGTAATGTAGTTTTAGATCGTAAATGATCATTAAAACGAAGTTGAATGATAAAAGTCTTGATTTTTTACCAAAAACACAAAAATCACATGGTATTTTCAGATCAGAATTTAAGATAATAGTTTCATCAATCATGCTGATTGATCTGACAACTTCACTGATCCCCCCCCAAAAAACAATTCGATCAACACTTAGTTGTGCAAGCATTTGGTGGTAATAACAATAATAATTTGGTGGTAAATCTTCTTCAGTGGAAATTTCAAGTTTTTTTAATCATCACACTTAAATGCGATAGGGTTCTTAGGATTTTACACCATATTTTACATTAAATTCCAAGTAGAATCATAAATTTAAAAAAGTAGTTAAGATCACAAAATATTTGATTTTTCATCTAAAATTCACTTGAAAATAATCGCTGACAAATAGATTACCATTTAGAATTAATTGAACATTTATTAAAATGTATTTAGTTAAATGAAACTTGATTCTAAAACGCCGATTAGCTACAGACACCCACAAGAACGTGTCCGTAGGTACAACACTTATGGTGTCCGAAGGTACAACATGAGGTGTTTTTGCATTCAAAGTTCTATAAAAGATAAAAGAATTGAGAACTGACGATTTCTAATATCAAAAATAAAAGTTAAAATCTCGGGGATTCCCCCCATGTATCCCATTTTATCATGTCATAATTAAAGTGGAAGAAAAGAGTTAATGTAGTGATGCACTAAAAAAAACTTTGAGCACCTAAAAACAGTAAATTTATTATATAAAATTTAAATAATATTCACGTTAGCAACTAGATAGCATCTGTTTACATTCAAAATCGACCACAAATTCAAATTTACATTTATTCCCGAATTTTAAAATGAGGTGGCTGAAGGTACAACCGTCCGTAGGTACAACACTCTCCCCTACTAATATCTAGTTTTTCTTTTAAAAACTTGCTATTTTGCATTTAGTTTTTTTGTAACAATGGGGTGAACAGATCTCTTTTGGAGGAGAAATAAAGCTATTTCAGCAAAATGGCATATTTCCGATTTCAGCATGAGAAGCGCAACAGTGTACCGATAGACCAATAGGATTGCAGTTTTAGCCCCTCCCATCAACTAGATCAACTAAGGGAAACATAAAAAAAGCGAAAGTTTAAAGTTTTAAAATAAAATATATGTTTTTGTATTCGTTTAATTATCATCAGAACTTTGCTTTTAACTTGTTAAGTATGCATGGGAAAAAATAAAGATTTTCTAAATTATTTTAATTTATAGAATAATATTTCTGATAACGTATGAAAGAAATCTTTAAAATAAATTTCTTATTAGAAAGAACAAATGTGATTCAAAAAATCCCAATTTCTAATTATCTCTATCTACTCAAACAATGTTGTATTTATATGGAATTAACTTATTTTAATGGAGGAATTTTCTGAATAATACTTGCTCCACAGTAAAACATAATGAAAAAAGTATTAGAACTAAAAAGAAATAAAAAAAGAATCGCTCTTCATTCACAACTTTTAAATTAAATACTCAAACCCCGTCTCATTAAAAAAAATAAGAATATGCATGCATTGGTATAATATGTATTCTTCTGTGTTCTTATTTTAATATTTTTTTGTTGTATGACGAAGGGGAAGGGAGGAGCTAAAGCAGGAATCATTGAATCTTATTGGTCTATCGGTACACTGTTGCGCTTCTCATGCTGAAATTGGAAATATGCAGCAAAATGACCATAAAAAGAACAAAAAAGGGGTCAAGGGGTCAATTAAAGTTTTCGAAACATTGCCTATGTTTTTTCTGGGATTCTTTTACGTAGGTATACCAAGTTTGGTCCCGATCGGAAGAAAACTGTGGATTTGTTTTTAAGACAAACAAACACACACACAAACACACATTAAATTTTATTATACTAGGGGGCTACCGCCCCCTGCTCGCTATCGCTCACCAACCCCCGTTAACTGCTGACGCAGTAACTTTTGGACCGCTTCACAATTCCCCACAAAACCCAGCTCACTGCACTTACTCACTTTATAAAACATTCTTAACACAGGGGTAGTACTTCTCCGTGGTATTCTTTCAAAAATGGCGAATATTTATTCAGTGGTGGAATTTTATCATTTCATTTATGGTAACATGTATTGGCGGATCGCTTTATAATTCCAAGAAAGGTTCATAGTTCCCGCTAAATATGAACCTTCCCTTAATGTTTCAGTGCTTCCCTTAATGTATCTGTGAAAAACACATTACCTTAGGGAAATGGGTAAAAAATGTTTATATTGCTCTGTTGTTAATTTTCTTGGGGTTGAATTCCGTTATAGTTCCCGCTAAATATCACTAATCTCTTTTGGACACTATAAAGTATAAATATTGCTAAATTGTTTCAAATTCATAGATTAAAGTGTTTAATTAGATCTATAACTATTCAGTTTATCATTAAAAATTAGAAAAATTGGTTTACATTTGAATATTGAGCGTTCGAAAGAGATTGGCGATATTTAGCGGGAACTTTAACGGAATTGAACTCCAAGAAAATTAACAACAAAGCAATGTAAACATTCCTTTACCCATTTCCCTAAGGTAATGTTTTTTCACAGATACATTAAGGGAAGCATTGAAATATCTCAGGAATAAATTTAACTTTCTTAAAATTTGTAATGATTGACTGTTAAAAATGTAGTAATTATCTTAAACATCGCGAAAATTTATAATTTTATCTTCATGAGAAACAAACTTCGAAGTTGTGTCATTTTCATAGCAACGACACTGAATGTCAAGACTTCCAACATTTTCATCCTTATTTCTAAAACATTCACCCGTGTTATTTAGTTGTTTGCGTTTTGTCATTATGAAATAAAGAGTTACATTTTACTACCTTAAAAAACTTACTTGCAAAAGGATATAAAAAATAAATGCAAAATTCAAAATTTCCGAAAGCGAGTGTATATTTTATTGTAAATATAGTATTGTTCATTGTGATTGGTTGATAAGTTGTTTGATAGTACTTGCTTTGTAACTGCGACCTTATCAGTAATCTAAAAAATGGAAATATTTTAAAATTGAGAATTTTTTTTTTTAGAAATTCTAAGGGCTTATTGCACATCCTCAAAAGAATCCGAACAGTTTGATACCAGTAATGTGTTATACGGATCAGTAATTAAAAAGCATTTCCCTGGAAACCGTTCAACAAAAACTTTGTTTTAGAATAGAGAGATAACTTATCACTAAATTAAGAGTAAAAAAATTCAATTTTAAAAATTAATTAAACAATTATGTTATGTTATGCCTAGCTATTATAAATCGTCGCCTTAGAATCAAAAACTACTATCTCCGTTCGGCAAACTTCGGGGACCCCGATCCTTGGCGACTTATAATCAGACGCCAATTCAAACCACTCCCCATAAAAAATCCACCAATTAAATACCACAAATCAAAAAATAATAATAATTACTTCAGATCGTTGCAGGCGCTCATTTGATTGGTTTGGCACTTTGCCAGCTCGATGATGTCACGCTTACGAACCAATGAAATGAGCTTTCTCGCTTGCAATTCCGAATATTTCCGAATCAGACCAGAGGGCAGTATTATTTTGATTTTAAGATGAAGAAAATATTGCCCCTGATATGGCAACCTGCTTACGATATCAGACCGCCAAGATTAACATTGAATCTAGCTCGTTTCGCAGCAGCCAATGAAATAATTGGAACTCTTTTTTCGTTATAAAAGAAAAACTAATCATGGTAGAAGTACAATATTTTAAACACATATACAATTATTTTTTACAAAAATATTGTCGTTTCGTTTTTTAAAAAATTCGAATTAGTTTTAGAATTATTAAGATTCAAAGTTTCAATATTTTCCCTTTCTAGGACTGAAGTGAATTAACAATGGATAGCAGCAACCCTTTAACAACGCCAAAACCGCCAACAAAACGAGTAGAATGAACAACTACTGTGAATGAAGCTGCGTGAATTTTCAGAGATAGTAGTTTTTGATTCTAAGGCGACGAAATTAGGTATACGTTTTTGTTTCAAATTAAATTAGTTTTCTATAAAATAAGGTTCTTAATTTTTAAAATAAGATCGCACTGCGTGTTTTATGCAAACACCATGCTAGGGGTTATTAGGGAAGTTGCATGATTTAGTTTACAAGGGGATAGAGGGCGTTGAAAATTCCAAAAACATGCTTACATAATATTAAAACATCCCTCAATACATTAAATCTTGATTAGCCTATTTAAATAAATTCTATTTACCTGAAACATTTTTTTTGTTCGTTAGTACACTGAATTATTAAGGTCATTTTTCGTTTTTGTCAAAAAACACAGGTCTTTTTTATTTCTGAGTTAAAGCTATGATGCTACTTTATTATGACTTAAAAGTGCAAAAAAGCCATTCAGTAACCAAACTAAGTATGCACATTTGAAAATAAATAGTGTAAAACTAAGATAAGCTTATACAATTTAGAAAAATCAGAATTCCCATTATTCCTTCATTTAAAAAAATTTGAACTTTAAGGGGTACTCAAGGGAAAAGTTTCCCTGGCAGTATGAAACTAACTATAAAAGTAAAGCATACATAAATTGTTATGTTTTTAAAACATTTAAATATTTCTTTTAGTTATTTTAGTTATTAAAATTATAAGGCTTACAAAGTCGTCTTTATTAAAGATAACTACAAAATTATTACATTTAAAATTTAAGAGCAAAAAAATAGTTATTTCCGCATACATCAAGATTATTACACTTTAAAATGGTTATCTCTATAGTTTAACGTTCTTATAATGTCTTAAAACTACAAAATTTTAGCTCAGTTGCAGCCAAAAGATTCGCAGCAGTTTTTATTCCCAGAAACATTAAAATTTAACGGTGATAAAATGCATGGAAACGCTTACTTTTCAAATATGGCTAACTTCATTCAAAAAAAATGTTGCACTAACTCTCCTTTTAAACTTGCATAACTTTTATAAAACTCAGGAGCATGAAATAGCCTATATATCATCTCTTCATTTCGCAGAGGTGCTTAATGGTGAAATTCTTAACAGCTATAAATATCCAGCACACTTTATAGAAATTTCCGTAAAGCAGGTTAGCATAATGAGATTTTAGTTTTATGGCATAGATTTTCTATGTACTGCACATTGAAAGTCTTAGTTCAGTATTGTAAAGTTTCTTGCAGACTGTAAAGATGGTGAGAAGTTTTAAAATTTCGAAGAAGGAGACATATTTTTCTCTCGACAGTAAAGTTTTGAGTATCCCAGGATTTTTTTAGCATACAAATTTTAAAATATTTACATTTTAAATATATGAAAATATGCTTGGGGCTAGTCTTAAATTTTTATTTATAAGCCAGTTCAAAACCACAACAAAAGCGTTAGATCTAGTATTTTTTACTTCAAAATTTATTTTATTACTCATAAAATTTCGAGAATTTGAATAATCAATTAGTTTGTGTAAAACCACTACACTAAATTATAGCAAAGTCATTATGTCTTTCAAAACGAATATTATTTAATGGATTTTCCTTAATATTATTTGTACAGGGTGTTTCAAAAGTCTGTTTCGCGGCTTTTATTTGAGCCAACGTGTCCTAGGGTCACGAAAGTAAGGTCTAACCCTAAGTAAGTGACCCTGGAGAATCCATTGAAATGACTAACAGCGCCCCTAGTGGTGAAAGAAAAGTTCGGAAATTTGCAAGGTTTTTTGATTTTTTTATTAAATTTTGCTTTCATTCAACTTAAAAAAACCCAAAACTACAAAATAACACTAAAAAATTTACAAATTTGTGAACTTTTTCTTTTTTGAGGTCTGAAAAAGTGATATTTTCACGAGCTAATATCTCGGAAAATATTTACGATATTTTCATGAAATTTTTTTCAGGGAGTTCTTCATAACGTTGGCATCAATACTCTTATTGAGATTTTTAATCTATCTCTTTTAGTTTTTAAATTATTTCTTTTAACTTTTTTTATTTAGCCGCTAGGGGGCGCTTAAGTCATTTCAATGGATTTTTCAGGGTAACTTACCTAGGGGTAGACCTTACTTCCTTGACCCTAGGACAAGTTGGTTCCAAATAAAGACGCGAAACGGAATTTTGAAACACCCTGTATAGATAAAACTTAACATAAAATAAATACTAATATTTTTATTTTAATGAACAAAATTAAATAAATTTTGAGTTTGAAACCCAAAAGTACGTTAAAATTTATTTTTTCATAGAGGAATCTTTGTCATGGAGCTTGAAACTATAGCAGTAACTAAATACTGACTATTAAAATGATTCAAATTCATAGTTCTAACACTCATTTAGTTCTAAGAAACTGCACTCACTAGAAAGATGCTTTTAAAACATTGAAGGGCATTACGTTTAATTTAAAATATTCGTATAAACACTTTCATTATCGATCTTTAATCTTTCTGTAAGTATGGTCTGATGTATTTTTTTAAATTTGATTTATAGCTTACAATATTTAAAAATAAGTACCCTATTTGAAAAAAAAGTTGCCTAAATTACTCTACATTTAAAGAGTTGTTTTTTAGTTATAAATCCAAGAAAATTACAAATTAATAAGTTATTTAGAATGAAAACTATTTATTTTTATAGTATTCAATTCATACTTATAAAAAACTAAAGATTGTTTATTTTTTTCTATTTTCTAACAAAATTTTTTTCAGTAAAAAAATAAAATATTTTTACTGCTGGTATTTCAAAATTCACACATAATAAAACAAGAGCAAAAGTCCTACAATATGTGTAAAATATGTTACTAAAATGAATATATAAATATTTATCACCCCATCCCTTCTTCTAAAACAAAAGAAACTCTTTGACAAGGAAACCTAATTTCTTCGCAAAACAATACGAAAAGACTATAGTCAACTCCACACCCGACGATAACACCTTGAAACACAGCTCTAACACTTAAACAAACCGTCACCTTGCGCTATTCGAGTTGGAAAAATTCGGGACAGAAAGTGACAAACTTTTAATGAAACCCTTCAAACTGACGCTTTCTTTAGACGAAGAAAGTTGTCGTCTGTCCCTATACCCTCATAACGCATATTCTGCATGGGTTCGAAAGAACTGACAAGATTAATATTTGCTAATTATTCAACAAAGTCTCCAACACTTTTCTTAAACGTGTACCTATTCATTTAAAAAACAAGAGTTTTATAACTAATATAGACTTAAGGATTTTAAGGTGATTAGTTGCTTGCTTTGTAGTTTCAATTACCATACTCCTCATAAGCGGATTTTCATTTCTTTAAGGCTTCTCTGCTTTGTTTTCTTTGTATGTTACACTTAAAGTAGAAGCAGATGTCAATTTTTATATTCGAGGAAGTAATTAAAGTAAATATGTATTCTTCAGTAAAAGGGTTTAGGAAAGTATTTTCTCGTTTGATGTATGTTATGTTTGTTTTTTAAGTAGGAGTATTAAGGTGTACCATTAATTGCTATATTTATGGTAATAAACTCTAATTTTTTTATATGAAAGTATTTATCATTTGGATAAGTTGCTACGAAGGCTATGTAAAAATAAACTAAAGGCTGGGCTGATAATTATACAGCTTTAGGCATTAATTTTTATCATTTGGACATACGGAAAGTATGGAAAAAATAATATATAAAAGTAAAGTAATACAATGACTTAAATTTTAGTTTTCTTCGAACAATATATCCCCTTTGTCTGTTTTAAACTTTTATATTTATAAAAAGCCTATTACAATTATATTTGTGAAGCTTTCTTTCAATGTTATGCTTTAACATAAAAAGTGTGTTAAAGGTAAGTATGTAACTATAATAAGCTTAATTTAAGTGTTAGAGAGGAAATATGATATTTAAAAAAAGCAATTTGATTAATTAAAGATTTGTGAAAACATTAATTCAATACTAAAGAAACAAAACATTAATTGTCTTATAAAACTTTCAATAGAAACCAAAATTTATAAATTCATCATTTTCATAATCTTATTCATGACATAAAAATCCTAAAACAAGGTTTTTACCATCAACACTACCTTTATAGCTCTCTTTATGAAACAAATTAAAAACATTCCTTAGTTTTCCAAGTAAATGAAAATACACACAAAAAATGTCTTTCAAACTATTGTTATCTTATGAACAACATCATTGAATCATAGTTTAACTCAACTCAAACTACTCAACAACAAAAAAAGGAAATGATTTTTCTCAGAAAGAATTCCGAAATTTTTGCTAACATAATTCGAATTGTCCTTATTTCTTCCAAAAAGAACTTCACTCTCCGGGGATCTCATCATTAGCAAAAGGTCGAAATCGTGTTTTGTAATTGGCTTGCATTATTTTCAGGTGTTCTTTGGGAAAGTTATTAATTGAATAAAGGCGAGTATCTCCTTTTATAATGAGTAGCAAGCTTAAATCCCTTTTAGGTTTTATTTCAATTAACAAGATCGTTTGAAGTTGCATTTCTACTCCTTGAATTTGCGCGATTGCTAATTTACTTTATTTTATGATGGTTTTATAACAACGAATACGGAAGGTAGTTGGAATTCATCTAATCACATTCACTTCCAAGTCATTTTATTAAGAGAAAAGGATCGTATTTAACTACCTTAAATGAGAATAAATTAAAAGTTTATACTTAAAGCATTAAAAAATTCTAACAATTTTATCCTTAAATACTACTCGATCTTCCCATATAGGGAATGAGTATACCTTTTACGGGCAAAGTGATTAATTGGGCATTATTAATAATGGCCAGAGTGGAGGCGGGCAAAGTGATAAATTTCATTGATATATGCCATTGAATTTATCACATTGCCCTCCTCCACTTCGGGCGTTATTAATAACGCCCGATTTATCACATTGCCCGTAACATATATTTATGAAAAAATTAGTTATGAGTTATTAACATAAATTTTACGAAATTCTTTTTTTTGCATCATGTAGGCATTTACAAAATGTTATATATCTTATGATCAAGTATAATAATGTATGAAATTATGTAATTATAATGGTGCAGGAGACATATTCACATATGAGTTTTATGTACGTGTTGTAAAAAATACTACAGCTTGCAACATATTTATAAGTTATAACATCCAGTAGAGTAGAGAGGGTGGTTCTGCTTGAGAGATAAAAATTAATTGCATTCAACGAATTTAATTTTTGATAAGAACTATAGCACTGTAATATTATTTCAAGATTCATACAAACAAGTAATTGCAGTGTATACCAAAAACATGTCATGTATTTCTTCGTATTCATCTTTACTACTATAATCTAAATAATTAATTACAGAAACTGGCATAATAAAGTCATTGGGGAATGATAACTATAAAATATTTAAATCAGTAAAAAGTAAGCTTTTATTTTTAGACAAAAGTAAAGGACTTAGTGGCTAAGTAAAGAACTGACTAATGCCGGAGAGAAAGTCGTCTAAGGAAAAGTAGTTTCTTATTATTTATTAAAATCGAAGGAAATACCACTTGTATACAAATAATGAAAATTAAAGCTAATTGTAGAAAACCCAACTATCAATATTAAAAAGATCCCGTTTTGCGTTTTATATATGTGTTTCTAATGTAATGTGTAAAAGTATGTAAAATACCATCTCATACAGCATTAAAACTGAAAACATTAAACAAATTATTATACCCTGAGAAAATGAAATACTTAAGTTCGATCCTCTCAACACACGATTCATATTCTCGAGTCCAAACAACAGCAAAAACATCTAAACACTCAAAAGAAACTTAGAAAACAAAATTATAATCACTTATTTTTAACAGTGTCTTTATTTATGAAAAGCCGCTGAACACGCCGTACCGCAATGACTGATGCGATGTAGCCGTGATAATACGCGACTCCCGTATCCCATTGTTATAAGCGATCTGGGACGTTCGGGTTCCCTATTTGTCAAATTAATTGGTCGCCAATGGATTGGCGGTGCATGGCGCATTTAATCGCTTCCTCATTTTCCTCGCGGAGTAATTGTGCTGCAATAAATGTAATGAGAATAAAGCCCTCAGTGCAACGATTCATGCGACGCTTATTCATACTCCATAACTGCTGCTCTATAAATAATGTATGGCCTTGTGAGTTATGGGATAGGAGCGCATCATTGAGCTCAATTAGCGACCGGGACCACAGGACTTTTTCGTGAATAGTAAAAGTGGGGAGATGTTTGGAAAAAGGATATTTGAAATCGCTTTCTTTTGGTTAAGATGTAGAGGTAGAGAGACAGAGGAGAGTTAAGTTCATAATATAATTATATTTTTTTCTTGGTGTAAATCGGAAACGTTTATGAGGATATAGTGTTGGGGGTTTAGTGATACAGGAGAGGAAATAATGTAAGAGGGAATGATCATAACTTTTGAAAATTCAATTTCAATTTCCCAAACCGTGGGTAGTGTGTTACCATTCGGGACATTATCGAATGCCTATAAAAAATAAAAATGACTTACTTGTTTTAATTAGAAACACAGTTTGATCATTAACAATCATTATTATCATTTGATAGAGTCGTAATAAAATCACTGCCATAAAATTTAACAACAGTGTGTAATGGTTGCACACAAATAAATACTTTGTAAATATATTTTTAACTCATAAAAATACATATTTACATGACGTATTACAATACATTTTGTGAAATTAATAATTAAAGTAATTTATTATGCACTAATTTTAGAGTTAATATTATAAAGTGATGTAAAAAATTTTGATTCCGAGACCTTAAAAGTCGTATATTGAAATATAGATGTTCCAAAATCGGAATTCCGATGTTCCATATGCCCCTCCATTTGATCCAATATACAGGGTGTCCCATAAATAATGGGGCATACTTCTAGGGGTGATAGTAGACACCTAAAGAAGTCAGAATCACATGGGATTTGGGGGTCCCAGACCAAATCCCAGGGAGTTAAAAATGGAGCGACACCCCAAAAAAATTATTGAAAAATTCAATTTGTAGAAGAACTACTACTGGTAAAAATTTAATTATGGTCTCAAAAATTGTGGTTTAATAGGATATTTAAAATTATTTCAAAAGTATTCACTTTAAAATTTGTTTTATTATGAAAAAATTTAAAAAACCACAAAAAAATGTGAAAATTCTGCCAAAACCTCATTTTGTATTTCGAAATCCTTTCTTTTGATTTTATAATATGAAAGATCATAGTTGAAAACCCTTTAGTCTAAAGTTCACGTAAAAACCATCAATATTAAACGCTTGAGATCATGTTAAAGTTCGTTTTTTTGCGTGCGCAAACTGGTTTCCTAAAGCCGTTTCCAAAACGGCAGTTTGCGGACGCAAAAAACGGACTTAAACCATGCTTTAACAGGATCTCAAGCATTTAATTATATTAAAATATAGATGTTCGAATATCAGGATTCTGATATTCAATATGCCCCTCCATTTGACCCTAATTATCACAAAATATGTGACCGCCAATTATGGGATTTAATAGATTTTTATTCAGTCTATTTCAAAATCATTTAATATTATAAGGTGATGTAAAAAATTCTGATTCAGGGCCCTTGAAAATTGTTATATTAAAATACAGATGTTCGAATATCAGGATTTTGATATTCAATATTCCCCTCCATTTCACCCCAAATATCAGACAATATGTGACCGCAAATTTTGGGATTTAATAGATTTTTATTCAGTCCCCCTCAAAACATTTAATATTGTAAGGTGATGTAAAAAAATTCTAATTCAGGGCCCTTGAAAGTTGTTATATTAAAATATAGATGTTTGAATATCAGGATTCTGATATTCAATATGCCCCTCCATTTGACGCCAATTATTACAAAATATGTGACCGCCAATTTTTATGCTGATATTACCATGACCTGTTAAAAAGGCATTAGCATAGAAGAAAGAAAAAACGCATTTATTGTAACATTAAAAGAATTTACATTCTATACATGGACTCTAACTAGTTGGTTGGTTATTTGGAGTTATGGAACAAGGTCCCTTGTGGGACATTTCTTTCCATTACGGAATCATACAAAAAAGTCACAACGTGGAATGGTCAAAATAATTTGTTGGACAAAGAAGATGACTTTAAAAAGCGGAACCTATTTTTGCAACAATTTTTTGTCAGATTGTCAATCTTTAGAGTTTCGTTACATAACATTTCTTTCTACTCGAACCTCCCTTAAAGCTACAAAACTTATACTGCATTTAACATGAATATTGATGATATAAACATCCTTTTGCGTATATCTTAAATGAAAAAAAAATCAATAACGTGTCCAATGGCACTGAAAAAAGTCTAGATTATTTTACCAAAGGAGATGATCTTTTTTTCATTTACTTCGAATGGCAGCGTTCTTGACATTCTGTTAAAGATTTGAACCCATCTAGTTTCCCACTTTCTTTGATGGAATAGCTCCATTTATTGAAAAAGCGAGATAACTGGATTAGTTGGCCATAAGTCATTAAAAGCTTTTAGTAACACTGTATTGAATACACCAATGGTAACTTTTTGTAAAAGTGACACAAATAAAAATTCACTAGATACACTGCCAAACTGCTAAATACACTAAAAGGTTTTTTGACAGCTTTAAACTCTTTTCGTTAGAAGTGTATGGAGAGATTAATTAAAAACCTCACACACTCTTTGCTTCATTTACACTTAATGCAAGCTAAATTTGAGTATCGCTTTAGTGTCAAATTTAAAAATCTCAAATTAAGAGACAGCAGCCGAGAGATTTAAAACAAGCTGATTTTTTGAAGAACTAAGGTGTAATTAAGTATTTTCTCCCATTTTTTCGAAAGTTTACTTGGATAGAGATATCTTGAGATTCCTCCACTTAAACTCAAGAGTATAAAGGTGTCCTCAAAATTAAAATTTTAATTATTTAATAAGCTAATGAATTTGAAAAAGTGCATTCAAGTATTTTATTACTATGTATTTTGAAATGTGAATAAGAAATATGAAAATAGTTATATCTCTAATAAAAGAGTAAAATACAAAAATATTTTTTAGAGTACCTATCCGAAATTTTAGTTGTTTTTTAGGAGGTTTTTTTAAACTTAAAAGTAGCTCAAAGCGACTGCGCTAAATTGAATGCTCAAAATTCCTATTTCTTCTTCTTCTTTGGCACTACAGCCCAGGATAGGCCAAGGCCGTCCCAACAAGTTTTTGCCATCTTTCCCTGTTAGATGCCACTGTCCTCCATCTTCCAGCACCAATCATTTGGAGGTCTTATTCAACGCTTTCTCTCATTTACAGGCTTGAAGTTTATTACTCTTAGTTTTTATCTCTTGTTAACAATAAAACCTGAACCAAAGGTATGATACTTTTCCTGGCACTTGTAGTAGTAAAGGGATATCAAAGCCAAATTTATTTCCATGATTACCCATAGCATGAAGGTCAGTTCATAAAAAAATTCAGTCTTCTACGATGTAAGGGGGCCGAGAAAATCAGTAAAAAGTGTTTACTCCATAGGTGTCCATAACCTCTGGCCACAGGCCATGATATTGGGTGAGAGAGGCTCTAAATGGGATTTTGGGGATTGGAGGACCATGCTGCCTCCCCACGTAGTCAAATTTCATCTGATGCACCAGCGGACGTTGCATGTTTTCCTCAAGACCGGACTTGTTTTGTGAGCATTTGTTCTAGAGAACGGGAAGGCTGGAGTAAAAATGAAGCATAGGGGGTAAGAAGAAAGCTTGGACATTGCGTGTTACATGTGTTTGTGTATTTTTCTCTTGAAACTTGTCCGCAGGCGAGGCCTGAAGGTAAAGACGAACAACCAGCTGCAAAACCTCAAACTAGCTTTTGAGGAAAAGCATGCAACGTATGGTATGCAACGTCCGCTGGTGTACCAGATGAATTTTGAATACGTGGGGAGGCAACATGGTTCTCCAATTCCCAAAAGCCCATTTATAGATCCCCTCTCACCCAATATCATGGCCTGTGGCGGTAGTTATGGACACCTATGTAGTCAACACTTTTTACTGATTTTCTCGGCCCCCTAACATTGAGGAAGGCTGAATTTTTTATCAACTGACCTTCATACTACGGGTATTCATGGAAATATATTTGGCATTGATATCCCTTTTTCTTCTGGGTGCACTATTTTTTATGGCAATGAGGGTATTAAAAATCTGATGTTCTATCAGAATTGGTGGAAACTCGGGAGTGTTCGGTTAATCATACCTTACACATACTTTGACACTCAGGATTCATCCGAGAGTAAATGAGCCCCTACCCGCTTTGGGCGACATACTCGCTTTTTACGAAACTTGGTCACATATATTTAACACTTGCCCTCTTTGTACCTCCTCTAGAAAAAATATTTATCAGACTTAAGTCCTTTCCCTCTCTCACTAACTCAAAACCATTTCTCTAAAACAGTTTATTTCACAATTTCAATTTTAAAAATCCGCCAAGGTTTATTACAAGATATAAGAGTTGAATAATAAGAAAATCGAGTTGGCTCGGTGCTCCCTTTTGATATGTTATAATTATATTAGTTTTATATATGTGTACAATGGTAATCATAATTTGTATTTTTTTGTAAGCTATATGTAATTTACTTTCTCTTCATTTTATTTTCTGTTTTTTATGTCTCCTCATTTAAAAAGCCACCTTGTAAACGGTCATATGCCCAATACAATAAAGTTTTGTCTTGTCTACTCGCTTTGAACAGCTCTCTCCTTTCACTGATTTTATCATTTTGAACATAACAGATGTTTTTCGTGACAAACCTTAAAAAGGTGACACCTAATAAAGGAATTCATATTCTCATTGATATCTATATTTTCGTTTTTATCAATTCCTTATTAATTTTTGTAGATACTTTTTAACAATCAGCTTTCTTATTCCCCATAATCTATCTAAAATAGTGATATTGAGCGTAAAACTATTCTAGGATAGCACAACCCAATCATCTTGATAGGCCTTTAATATCGAATTTCTTTCAACGATAAGATTTTTTATCCGATTGTAATTTTACATAATATAAATAATTATCATGACATTATGACTTTTATTATTAAAATGTAATAGGTTAACATCACAGCTAATATCAAGTAAAATACTGTGCCACTAGGATCACTTATCCATGCGATAAAAAAAGTTTCCCAAATGGTAAACTCCTCAACAAATTGGAAAATTAATTTACCAAACACAATATCCTATCAACTCAACCAAAGTTTATATTCTCAGCTTAGGAAAACTACGAGATCTCTTAAGGGATCTTGAGAAGTTGTTTAAACTTTTAACCAATCATAAAGATTTTTCCATCCCGCAGTAGCGAACAACATTCACCAATATTTCTTGAAATTGCGGCGGTATAAATATCAGTGTTAATAACATAATATCGATTATAACTAGTGATGGGCAAAATCGATAATTTTAGGTATCGAATACTTTGGTATCAAATACTTATAGGTATCGAATACTTATAGGTATCGAGTACTTTTTTTCAATGTCGGGAAATGAACCTGAAGGGACAATTTTTTTAGGGCCTATCCATAATCAGACTGATATTCAAAAAACTGAAAGCGATCCATCAAAAAACCCCGTAGCTACGGGCCTGGAGGTGGTTAGAGGCGAAGGATTTGGCGGGGGAAAAACCTAGCCGCGTCAAATTTCTCTCGCGGATGATAACGACTTGGGTTTGAGCGTTGCAAAATGAAAACGGAAACAGGCTGCGTTTGATCTACAGTAGGTATTATAAAGATTACTTCATTGAAAAATTTAAAACGAAATATGTCAATAAAGTATCGATACTTTTGTGGGTATCGAATACACTCGATACCTATAGGTATCGAGTACTTAAGTATTTGGTATCGATACCTGCCCATCACTAATTATAACTGCATTCTACAAGAGTCGCATATCCCTGCGATAAAAAAAAAGTTAAGTAGAGTACCATACATGGTAAATCCCTTCAGTTTTCACCCAACACAATATACCCATACCCCCAAAATCCTATATAGTCTTATTCTCCCAGGCACCCCTTTAATCCCCTTACCACCACAGAATGGCAAACAAGCTCGCCCCTATTTAACCCTCTCTGCAAGCCCCAATCCGTCATCGCCTTAACTAGCAGCCTTTCGCTTAACCCTCGGTTCGATGTCAGCTTCATCACCATTAGAGCGGGCGGTTGAGTAAACAGCCGGGATGCCCACTTGATTCCCCGCCTAATCATCAATCAGGGTGTCCGAGTTTCCGCCCATCACGGAACGGTGGCACTGATTGGGAAGATACGGATTTACTTATTGGATTTTTTATTTGTTTGTCTGTGTATAGTTTTGTTTTCATCTTTGATTTTGTTCCTGGTAAATTGTGTGCTCTTTGCAAAGGGATTGAATATGCATGGATGGTCGTGTTAAATGTTTAACTCTTAATTATTCCTGTGCCTTATTCTTGTAGTTTTGGGCCAAATAAAATAAAAAAGCAAACGCATTTTTTTTTCATTTTTTTATTTTGAAACTGGAGACTGGAACTTAACTTTACAAGTTATTGCACATGAAGGGGCAATTATTGCTACAGTAACTTAAAAACGTGCTGAAAATTGAAGCTTATTGTAGTGGTTTTGCTCCCATGGGCGGGTAGGGTAAAATGAAGTAACTGTTTATGGTTAAAATAGTTTTTAAGTGTATATATTGTCTGTTTGACGCAGTTTTCTGAAATTTCTAAACAAAATGAAGATGGAAGCTGAGGGTACTATTCTTTACTTTGGAAAAGGGAATATACATATCTACTGATTATTTATATATACTTTTCAAAGGTCTTAGCATTATCGAATTAATTGGTAAAAACTTGAGATACCTGTGATCAATGGTATATCATTGATCACAGGTATCTCAAGTTTTTACCAATTAATTCATTTCAGAAATGAAAGTTGAATGTATTTAATATAGTATCTGTGAATCTAGAGGGCTATCGCACCCCTGTTATTACATTTTTTTCATCAGGTAGAATAGAGCGCTGCAAAAGTCTATGGTAAAAAAATGGAATTTCCCAAGTGACCCCTCTCATGTTGTTACAAATACTGAAACATTATTACCTGCAAATTTTCAGTTCTCTGGGCCAATTTTTGAACCCTCGCCCCTAAAAAGTAGGTTTCCGATGTTAATGTATAGGGAAAAAAATCGAAAATATCCAAATTATTGATGTTTTTAATTTTATAAGCCTGAAAGCTGTCACAATATTGAGTTATATGCCTATATATAACTTTTTTATATCCTTTTCCAAAGATCCTATTGGAAAAACATTCAATTGCACTCACTGGGGGAACTTCCAATAGGGTTAAAAGCGCACTCTGACCGAGAAAAGAGGAGGATTGTTGGTGTTTGCAGGCAGGAGGTGAATAAATGCCACCTATTATTTTATTGAATATTTTTTACTATTTTATTATAGCAGGCATCATCTGATAACCTTTTAATTGATCCACCTTCCACCCGCCAGTGCCCGTGATCCTTCCCTTTTCTCGGTCTGAGTGCGCTTTTAACCCTTGAAGAACTCCCTCAAGGGTTAAAGGACTTCTTCGATTCCCCCCCCCATACATTAACATGGTAAAACTACTTTTGAAGGGCGCGGGAGTCACAAATTGGCCTAGAGGTCTGAAAATTTCCTGGTAATAAATTTTCAGTATTTGTAACAACATAAAAAGGGGCATCCTAGGAAACTCGAAAAAAATTTGCAACTCCCTAAACTAGAAGCAAGGAGGAACTTACAACCGGACTGATGGCATAGACCATAGATCACAAACTTTGAAAATTTTTTTTAATTCCAAATTTCAACAAGATCATATTATAATAGAATCTTTCTAGATTTATATATAATGCTTTTCCTCTGAAAATGAAGAAAATTATTTTACTTTAAAATATGGACGGGAAAAGTTAAAGCCTTTTTCCTTTCCTAATCTTTATATTAAGAAGGATAATTTCATCATTCAACCACAAGTTTGAATCCCAGATTTAATACATCATGACAGAATCATAAGATTACGATTCCTACTTCGTTTACCCTTTCAGTCCTAGCCGCCACAAATTTTCCAATGGATTCAATGAGAATTTTCGGGTGATCTAGGACTGAATGAGGTAATCAGATTAAAATATTTCGACAAAATGTTCAGTGGTGTAGTAATAAGCACCTCAAGCATTTTCGACACACTTTCGTGATGAGAAAAAAGATCAAAGAAGCAATTATATTAATGTTTATTATAAAACAAGGGATAAACCAGTTACATAACATATAAAAGATGCTTTTAACATCTTGAGCAAATTGCAACGAATAAGCAATAAAATGTTATCATAGAAATTTAAGGGATGGTTGTTATAACAACCCAGGCAGTATAGCTGGAATTGTTGCTATGGAAACATCTATACCAACGGATGGAGGATTAAAGAGAATCTTCTTGATAACTATGACGATGTGAAGTCTAGCGGATTAAAGAAATTGGGTTCTCGTTTACATTTTGCGCCCAAAACAACTTGATTTTTAGTTTCCGTGAAAAGTTTCCTTGAATACAAATATTTTTCTTTCAGAAAGTAAATATCGTAGAGAGAAGGGCAGACGAAAACATAGGGGGATTTATTATGATATTATGGGTTTGTTCTCGAGACGGAAAACTTCAAAGCAGCTTTGGTGGCAAAATAAATGTTGTCAGAGATAAGGCTTTGTGCTTTATTATTCAACTCATAAGCTAACATCTAAATTACTGTAAATATTTGAAAATGATAGTTAGGTAAATTTACTTGAAGTGTTCAAAATGCTTATAATTATGGTTAAAAGTAGTGATTTTATAATTTTCTATGCTTTTCTATGCATCACTTCAGAAATTTAGATTGCGGTTAATTTTGGAGTTTCGAAACATACTTAAAATGCAAACCAAGTTCTATTCCTTTTTCATATATTGAACACTACATTCATGCTTAATAAAATACCGTACCCATTTATATAGAGCCCTATGGGTACGGTATATGATGAACTCGGGATTATGATGTAATAGATTTATGCAACAAAGCTTTTGATTTACAATAGAATCCCACTGAACTTGGAATAGATATGCACATAATATCTCCGGTTATAATAAACCTTTTCATCGGTCTGGAATTTACGAACGATATTATAATAATATCTATTTAGTAAATTTCCTCTAAAATTGAACTATTTATTTGACCTTCGGTGATTCACTATACCAGGGTTAGGGTTAGATATCGATAATATGCATAACACAGAAACCAGCTCAAAGAAAAAAGTTGGTTTTCCTTGTAATTAACATGTATTCTATTTTCCATTCGAAATTTTTAGGTTAGACTCGAGGTTAACTTTTAGGAAAATATTTTAAATCTAGCAACCATATCCCTAAGTAAGGGATGTAAATAAGTTTTAATTGTAAATATAAACTATGATAGTGTCTCAAACTACAATGCAGAAATTCTTCACAAAATTAAAAAAAATACTATTCCTCTTTTTTGTCTTTTATCATGCATATCCTAACATATCCATTGATTTTATAGCAAAAGAACCATAATGATCTCCAGAGATTTTTTATACCTAAACCAATCTTTAAAAAAAACCTACTTCAAACGGCATATTTCCAAGTACAGCGGAATCATATCGTCACACATATCACCTCAAAAATCCTTCAGAGATGATTTAGCTAAACAATTTTCTGATCCTAACAAATACCGATAAATTTCCCAAGAGTGCTTCTTCTCCTCGCCCTCAGTTTACAACAACTTAGGGGCAATCCGGGGCGGAAACTCATGCCCAAACTATCAGCGCGAAACTTCTGGATTCCCCGACCCAAAATAGAAATGATTTCCGTCACGTAGGGGATGCGAAGGTGAAACCAAAATAAAAATAAAAGAGGAAAACACGGGTTGGGGATCAATACTACCTCTGTCCCGTATCTTTCTGGGAACGGAAAGTTTTTAGATAGCTCGATTTTAATGTGTTTTCTGTTTGGGGGGGACAAATGCAAGTTGGAATAAGTTTTGGGTTTTTTCTTTTAAGTTTTAGGATGAAATATTAAAAAATATGTTTTTCTATTATTTTCAGCAATAGTGCAGGAAAAAGGTTATAGTAGATGTTCTTTGGTTTTTCTATTCATAACACTATTCATGACTATAAAACTAATTTTTAACTAATGTACTTTGCAATATCTTAGGATATGATGCAACAGATTTTAAAGATGAACTCATGATTAAATAACCGCATCACTTACACTGCTGTGGATCTGGTTTTTCAGCATTCCTGTTGAAATCAAAGTAATATCTAGGATCTGTTCCCTAAAGAAACTGTCTTTATTTTATCCTTACAGTGCAACAGAGATAATTGTTCATTTTAAATTTCAAAACTTTTTATTTCTTTTTGATTTTTCTCTAAATTATAATTTGTCTAGTAGTTTCCAAATACTTGGCCTCTTTTCTGGCTTTAGTATTTGTATGATGGTCAAACCAAGGTATATTTCTTGTAGACATATCCTTGGGGATTTTTTTACTTAACCCTTCTTCAAAACTGATTTATTTTTATTGTCGAAAATTAAATCTATATATTTTGCTATTGAACTCTCTCAAGCACACATGCAAAATCTAGCTAAATATGTAACATAATTTTAAAAGAAAGTAAATTATTCCCACCTAACTTTTAAACTTTATCACGTTGCTCCACTCGCGCCTGGGAAGGTTTCTAAATAAAAATATTTTAAAACCAAAGCATTTTAACACCTTTTTCGGTCCCTTTTATGCTTGAAAATCAACATGTCATGCCTTCATCATGGAGAAAGCGTTAATCGTTGTAACAAGATAATATAAGTATTATAACAAGAAGTTCACCTACATGTATCGTTCAACGATCCCAGGTGATGTAATATTTTATTTACTTTGTTTATTGATTATAAAATATATAAATAAATATTAAAAAAAAGTTGTATAGTTAATTGTTGTAGATATAATATCGATTATTGCATATATGTTAGGCTCAAACCCCGAAATCGCTCACTAAGCGAAAAAAAACGACCACTTCGCGGAGTGGCATTTGCAAAACGGCCACTACCCGAAATTCGGGTTGTGGTATTTTCAAAAACGCTCACTCCACGATGCGGTATTTTCAGAATGCGGTATTTAATTATTAAATTTGTTTTTATAATTATTTAATTCAGGGGTTCCCAATATGTGGTCCGCTGACCCCTGGGGGTCCACGGGATGTGTCCAAGGGGTCCGTGAAATGTCACCGAGAAATTAAGTATTTTTTTATTTCCCTTAATTGGAAGTAACCATTATACTACACAGCAGGATCTATCTGAAATGGAACAGGATCAATTTGTAGATATTACAAGCAGTGGCACAATGAAAAAATTTTCAATTGCGAAAATATCGTAGAATTTTGGCTCACAGCTCGTAAAGACTGCAAAGAACTCGGTAATAAGGCATTAAAGGTAATTCTTCCTTTTCCGAACACCTACTGATGTGAAGAGGCCTTTTCATTTATGTGTTTCATGAAAAACAAATATAGGAATAGACTTGACTTGCACGAAGGAAAGATTCCACTTATCTCACTAAAATTGTACAGTTATAAATTAGATTGATTGATTTGTATTTTTCATTTAACTTGTGTTGCATAAAATTTCCTTTGTATATAAACATTTTCCACATCATTCTTCACAATTATACTTACACCATAAATTACTTCATAATTTAACTCAAATTATAATGAGTGTAATATTCATGTAATGATTTGAATACACTAGTAATTTGTAGTAGATTCTATATAATCTACATTTTAAAAAATTTAAGCCTTTAAGTTCAAGGGGTCCTCTTCAGTAAATTAATTGTAAAGGGGGTTGTTAAGGATCATGCGCGGAATCAGCCGACGATGCGGGACTGTAATGGATTTCTATTTATTTTCTTCTGCAAGAAGCAGACGAAGTCAGATGCGCGATCATAACTATCGCAGCGTATGCTCACGGGAACCTATTATGTCTTTCAATAAACTTATGTTTTATTTAAACGAACTGTGTGATTGATCCTTGCCTCAACAAATGGTAGCAGAAACCGTGGTTGAGGTCATGGTTCCCGTGGATAAAATTGTCTGTGTGACTCAAGATTTCTGTGTGGATTGAACATTTTTCCGCTGAGTGCTTTTCAACTTAAACATGGATAAGTTGAGCCTGCCGGTTCCTGAACTAACTGGTTCGAACTATTTGACTTGGTCATTAAAAATGAGGGCAGCATTGAAACTCAAGAAACCTTTCTCGGTGATTGAAGGTGAAATACCAGATGGTGCGACTCAACAACAGATTACTGCGTGGGATGCCAAAAACGACGATGCAGTTGGATACATCCAACTCGCACTATCGGATGATCAGGCATTGCAGTTTTTCGGAACACAGTAACGCAAGAAAACTATGGAAAAGTATAAAGGAAACTTTCACAGGTATGCAAGAAGATCGAAAAATCGATGCCGGTAACGAACTGCGAAATCTGAAGATGAGATTAAACGAAACTGCAAACGACTATATTGCACGCGCCAAAGGTCTTGCAACCAAATGCAAATCCCTAGGACTTGATGTAAATGATAGAGAACTTGTCTTTTACAGTGTCCGAGGACTAAATGATAAGTTCAGAGGTGTTCGAGAAATACTGAAGACCCAGCGTGAAAAAAGGATTGAGGAAGTTCTTGAAATTATAAGAGAGGAGGAAACATTGCGAAATGAATCACCAAGAACCCGTGAAGATCTGCCGACTACTGAAGTTTTTTATAGTAAGAAAAACAAGAAAATAAGATTGTGCTATATTTGCCGAAAACCTAATCACATCGCCAAAAACTGTTATCATCGAAAAATAACTGGTGGAAGTGATCATCAAAATAACCGTGCCGTGGGTTATGGAGCATCTAAGCATCGGGTCAACTTTACTGAGTGTGAAACACAAGAGAAATCTGAATTCGCTTTGAATTCGAGTGACGACGACGAAGCGGCAGCGACGGATGAAACTAGGATTTGGATTCTGGACAGCGGGGCGTCAACTTACATGGCCCGAGATCTATTTTGGTTCGAGACTCTGAACGAAAAAATTACCGAAATACACCAAGCAGGTAAATTCTCAAATTTGTATTCGCAAGGAATAGGCAATGTAAAAGCAAAATGTAAAGTTGATGGTGAGATTAATTTCCTGGATATAAGTGATGTAAACTATGTACCTGATTTAAGATATAATTTGCTCTCAGAAACTCGTTTAATGGATAAAGGTTATAGTATCTTATCGGAGCACAATTGCTTATTAGTTTTAAGTAAGAAAGGTGAAACAATTTTGAAAGCTATGAAACGTAGTATAATAGATTTGAAGTTTTGTTGACACCTAACTCTAAGGTAGATTGTTTTCTATCAGTTAACTCTAAAGGTTCTCAACAAATATGGCATGATAGACTCTGCCACTTAAACCCTAAATATTTGATTAAAATGAAAAACTATATTGATGTTGATGTTAATCCTGAATTTTCTTGTGAAACATGTGATATCGGTAAAATTACACGGAAAAATCACCCAACTATTATTATTGATCAAAGCTCAAAAATCTTAGAACTACTTCACGTAGATTTATGTGGACCGATTCAAATTGAATCTCTTGGTAAATCTAAGTATTTTCTCACTATTGTGGAGGATTTTTCCGGTATGTATTTTACTGCATTCTTGAAAAGAAAGAATGAAACATGTGATGTTTTGTCAAGGTTTATTATTAAATATGAAAACCAAATGAACTCTAAAGTGTGTAAAATCAGGAGTGACTGTGGTTTAGAATTTTGTAACGTTGAGATGAGTACATTTTTAGGAAAGCGTGGCATAATTCACCAGAAAACTGTTCCTTACAATAGTGAAAGTAACGGCAAAGCCGAAAGAGCTAATCGTGTCCTACTAGAGAGAGCCAGAATAATCCTATATGAAAGTAAGTTGCCATTGAGCTTTTGGGCTGAGGCTATTGCATATGCAACGAGAATATCGAATGTAACTCCACGATCAGGGAAATCTAAAATTCCTTATGAAATTTGGAGTGGTAAGAAACCTAATCTTAACTACTTAAGAAAGTTTGGATGTGTAGTTTATTTTCATGTTCCTAAAGTTTTGCGCAGAAAATTTGATATTCCTGGGAAGAGAGGAATCTTAATGGGATACACGTTTGAGAGAAGGGGTTACCGTATTTTTGACATAGAGAGTGGGAAAGTTATTGAGGAGCGATCAGTTAAGTTTGATGAAAGTTTAAAAGGTAGTAAATTTTTGGGAAACAACCCTAGCATGGTAATTTGGGATACTGAAGCCTTAATAGAGAAAGGTGACTATAATATTGTAGATTTGGGAGGAGAATCGGAATCAACTCCAGAAGAACGTGTAAGCAACGATTCTGGAAACGTTAGAGTAAATCCTACCGTGGGACGTCCTTTAGGGAGTACTCGCGACGAAGTTAGAGATCGCGAAAGACGTGAAGCAATTGAGCAAGAATTGTTAGATAGGGGTGTCCGACGTACTGAAAGGTTAAGGGTACAAAAAGGTGCAAACTTAATCTATAATGCAATCCCAAATAGTCACGAAGAGGTAAAACTAAGCCCTAACCGTCTAGAATGGGAAAAGGCAATGGAGGCAGAGATTAATTCTCTTAAAGACCATAACGTGTGGAAAGTATGCAAAAAGCCAGGAAACTTAAAACTTATTAAGTCTAAATGGGTCTATGTTTTAAAAGAGAAAGAGGGAAAGCAAACCTTTAAAGCTCGTCTTGTAGCTGCAGGATTTAACCAGGTAAAAAACGTAGATTACAGTGAATCATATTCCCCTGTAATGAACATTGATTATTTTCGTCTCTTACGACCATATTCACAGTCACCAGAATCAGAGTTAACACCTTGGCGACGAAGTGTCAAGTCAAAATAAACCCAAAACCGTATTCATAGTACCCGGTTGACACCGTAAAACTGCGTTAGAGTTGATACCCCAGAGGCCGAGGTGTCAACTCTGAATCAAGAACCGGCGCATGCGCAGTCACTACTTCTCCATAAAACAGGAGAGCTTTTAATTAAATGGCGGCCAACCAAGTATTTTGCAGCGCGAATTTCAGATTATGAAACCAGAATATTAAAGCCCGATGGAACAAATCTCCGACGAAAAACAATTTCTGCGATGGAATGAAGAACATAGAGGTAAGTTTTGTATGAATACCGCTCGTAAAAATGTCGATCTGGAAATTGCCCATTGCATACACTACTTGATACTACTATGTAAACATGATGAGAGAACTACTTAATAGATCGGCCTTAAAATAATGTCTCATTTACTCCTATATCTAGACAATATTTATTTTCTTCTTGTTTAACTTTTTATGTTTTGAATCAATCAATAACTTTTTGAGTTCTTTTCTATTTATGATTTTAAAACAGTCAAATCCAGCCCCGGCGAACATCTAATAATCTGTAGTTTAAATTGAAAGTTTGACAAGTTATTGTAAATAAGCTGTTAAAATATTCATTAACCATAAATATAATCAGTTAAATTACTATTTAAATGCAGTAGCACTATATACGAGAATTGTTCCGTCTTCCGTTTGTTTATTTTTCATTCTGCAAACGAAAATAATGAAATAAGAAATTGAATTTCTGATGTTAAAAAAACATTTGTTAGAACCAGAACATTCATTTATAATTCTTTTTCTAAGCAAAGCATTTGTTTTAATGTATTGTGCTTTCAATGAAGAATAAAAATTAATTAATCTTTTTTTCAATTAGTACTAATTATAATCTGAATATTTGAGGGCTTAGATTTTTATTTTTATTACAGGTATCATGTAACAGCTGCCAATATGTTTACCTTCCTTTAGCTTCAGTCTGTATTTGGGCCATGAAAAATAATTTGAAAATTATTGATTATTATTAGTTTTAGTTTTAAATTGTGAAATAAAATATTTTACCACAGTATCATAATTTCTTTGTGTTTCTTATTTGATGATGTAATAAATTATACAAAATAAAGGTATGTTTTTATATTATGTTTATTTTAGTAATGAGAGTAGTAGGAAAATTATTGAAAGGTAAAGTATGACAATAATAGCAAATATTGTTTCAAAAACTCATGGTCTAAATTAGTATAAGGATTTTTATGTTCAAAAAGTTGCTCAAATTACTATTTCTTGAATAAAAATGAATGTTATATTTTAATGCTGTTTGAGAATATGTATTTTTTATATTAACTTACAGGGCTAATATTTTAAGAACTTTAATTCTCTTTCTACAAATCAGATATCATTTTTAAATTCAAAAGAAATCAAAATTTGAATTATTTTTAAAAATGTCTTATTTATTGCATGGAAGTTAAATGAACTATCCAGACAGAATTGATTGCCTTTTTTATTATATTGGGATACCTCAATACAAATCCTAGCTTATTAAGTTCTTTTGTTTCTTATTCTTTTCTTATTTCATTTTTGTTCATATTAATTTTTGCTAGATTAAAAAAATTAAATAATATTGAGTAACCACTTTGAGTAAGTACATTTTAAAATTTATTCCACAAATAAAAAATATAGTATGTTTACAGCTGTTTTTGTCCCTAAATTTTGTAAAAATATGAGTCTTTAACAACTGAAAATCATTAAAAAATAAAGTTTAATACAGTCAACATCTAAAGGAAAAATATTTTTAACCCCTAGTTTTGTTTAATAGTTTTAAAATTTAATATTCTTATCAAGGAAAGTTTCAGGGAAGTTTTAAATTGATAGGTAATACTCTGATAGGTATGTAATATCTTGTATATTATTTCAAATAGATTTAATATTTACTATTTATTGAGTTTCAACACATGTAGGTTTACTACAGAGAGAGAGAGAACGCATGCCTTATGCTATGCTTTTGTTTTAAAATTTCAATTAATACTAAAAGCTAATTTATAAAGGTCGGGTACCTACTATAAACGTAATATACTAAGCACTTAAAAATTAGTTTTCTTCGCCTCGGAGCTCCCTTCATTATTTTTTATATTGATGGTTATATTTTTCGGTCCAAGAGAGCAGCTGATTTTGGTTGAATTATCTTTTGCCACCTGCCTTTCTCTTCACAGTTTGTTTTGCTCCATTATTATGACATAGTTTTTAAGTACTTTATAGCAAGTTAATCTAGTTCCTTTTGAATTATTTATAAATTATAGATTGTTTGTGTTTTTAATTTGAGCGCAAATAAGTTCGGTAGAAAACTGATTAAAACTATGCCATCACGGGTATAATACCAATTTTATTCTCAGAAAGATGTCCCGAAATAAATTTATTAAGGAAATATTTTGTAAAATAAATTGTTTGCTATAAACCATCAAAATGCTTTATAATTAATGTTTTTGCCTTTGAGTTTAAAGTACTAAAAATTAGATAAATATGTTGCTTTATATGCCAGTTCATAAATATATCAGCAGGTTAAAAACTCAAAGTAATTAATTTAATTTGATCTATTATAGTTCTACGATTGCATCAAACATTGCAGTATTTTTACCTAAGCCGCTCAGCCAGCGTAAAGCATTGCCACGTGTTTATATTTACTAAACAAACAAGTTTCAAGTGGCGCGCTTCTCTTTATCCAATCAGAGAGCGTGAATCAACTTCGCCAAGCAATCGCCAAGGCCAGCAACAATGTCAGCTAATCCGAGTACAATGAATACGGAATCGGATCAACTTAGTGTGAACTGTTTTGCCCGTTCAAACTAGTGCTACCTGACACCGGTGTCAACTCGAAAACTGTGAATATGGCCGTTAGTGGCATTAGCAGCGAAAATGGATTTTAACCTCAGATTATTTGATGTGACTACTGCTTACCTGAATTCGGAGATAGGGTAGGTGGGGGTAAAAACCCGCTCGGGGCAAAACCACGCACCGCGATTTTTAATTGTTAATAATCTATTTAAAAGTTGAAAACCAGGTGGTTGGTTTGTCTTACTGTGACCTATCGTTCTACGAAAGTTCGTACCCCTAAGTCACTCACGAGTTGAAAAAATGCTGTAAGTTTGTTTTTCATCATTTTGATGTAATTTTTCTGATATTTTACTTAAACATAACATAAAATAGGGCTTCAGAAGAATTACAAACAAATAAGTCAATCCTCAAACTGAAACCCTTTTTTCTCCCCTTTGAAAGATATTGGGCACTTTGAAATGAGTTGCTACAACAGATTGACAATTTTCATTAAAACGGATTATATTTATGTTTAATATTGTTGGTTCACTTAAAAATATTAAAACAATACATTAGAAATCCATTATTCGCAAGCGGATGATCCACGATTGCCACGAAAAAAAAATTCAATGATGAGGGTACATTTTAGACGAACATTAGAGAGATTTTAGATGTAGAGCAAATAATTCTACTATACTGTACACTAGGGTGTATCGAAAAAAACTTTTTTTCGATTTTGATGATGTAATAGTGCGGAAAAGTTGTCTAAGGTGCCAGAGAGTACCTGTGAATTTTTTCAGAATTTTTGGATAATTTCTTAATGTGCCACATTGGCCCTGAAGTTCCCCATGTTAATCCAATGGGGCGCGCCGCCAAAAAGGCCGAAAATCGGTTTTTCGCCCCTCATTTCTACCCTAATCACACGACGAATGTCTCGTCTCGAGTTATGGACTCTATATGATCTAGGCTATCCGACAAAACTCGAATAATAGCCTAAATGTCTATATTACGTTTTTTTGTATGCTCAAATTTCGTCGAAAATCGCGTATTTCCTCGTTCAAATCAGAGCCCACAATCAACATAATATAGAGATTTAAGTTATTTTTCAAGTTTTTTCGGGTAGCATACATCATATAGAGTCCATAACTCGAGACGAGACATTCGTCGTGTGATTAGGGTAGAAATGAGGGGCGAAAAACCGATTTTCGGCCTTTTTGGCGGCGCGCCCCATTGGATTAACATGGGGAACTTCAGGGCCAATGTGGCACATTAAGAAATTATCCAAAAATTCTGAAAAAATTCACAGGTACTCTCTGGCACCTTAGACAACTTTTCCGTGCTATTACGTCATCAAAATCGAAAAAAAAGTTTTTTTCGATACACCCTACTGTACACATTTTAAAAGTTTTACATAATATGTTTTTGTACAATGAAACATAGTTTTTATGCTGAGATATTTTGTTTCGGTGTTTTCACCTCATTTTTAGTCTTTTTTCGGGTTATTCGTGATTTTAGCTATCCGCGGTACCCTTGCCACCCAATTCCGCGGATAATAGGGGCTCTACTGTATTAAGATGATTATTTCTAGTGATTTTATAATGAAACATTTTGTTTATCCATGTTTATTTCACTTGGACACGAAGATTCAAAAGTGCGTGTCTTTGCCCCATTTTTCGAGGCAAAGACCCGCAAATTTTTTTTCAACTAAATTGTCAATTTCTCTTGAAATACTATCAATAAGAGTATAAATTTGGATTGGTTTTGTAGGTAACATCTCAATCTAACACCTCCAATTGAAATTTCGGGATTATCTACCCCCTTTCGATCACAATGTTAAAAATACTAAAAACTGCGGGGCTTTGCCCCCACCTACCCTATCTGAAGACGTTTTCCTAACTGCTCCTCCAGGCTATGAAAACGAAGTAGGAGAAGGTAATGTTTGTAAACTAAAACGTAGTATCTACGGACTACCGCAACGGTCTACTACTATTCGGCGCGGCCGTTTCGGCGCTGGCCGTTTCGGCGCCAGAAATAAAATGAAAGTAAATAGAACTCTTTCATAATCCTTCTAAAAATTCGAAGAAAAAAAATTTGTCTCGCGCCGAAACGGGCCGGCGCCCAAACGGCCAGCGCCCAAACGGCCGCGCCGAATCGTCCCATTCCGTACCGCAATCAGGTAGGAATTGGTATCTTAAACTAAAATCAGAGCTGGAGGAAATAGGTTTTAAGGAAACTGCTTCGGATAACTGCGTATTTGTACTACATAATAAAAATTCTGAATTTGTGATAATGTGTGTTTATGTAGATGATATCGCTACATTTTCTAACAGTCCTGAACTTTGTGATGAACTAATTAGTAAGTTAAAAGCTAAGTTCAAAATTAAAGAAACTACATCAAGTAATATGTTTCTGAATTTGGAGATAACAAAGTTTGAAAATGGTATTGGTCTGTCTCAAGTACAGTATATTGAAAGGTTAATTGCCAAGTACAATTTGTCTGAGTGTAAAATTGCAAGCACTCCAATTGTAAAAGGTGAGGATCGTTCATTTCCCGTAGGTGAAAATTTAGTAGATGAGCGCAAGTATAAGGAAATAATCGGAGAACTTTTGTATCTTGCCAATAGAACGCGACCAGATATTGCTTTTGTGACAAGTTATCTGTCTCAGTTCAGTCAGAGACCAGAGCAGAGACATTTAACTATCGCAAAAAGGGTCATAAAGTATATGAATGGGTCAAAAGACAAAATTATATTTTATAGTAATAAGTTTGGAACTTTAAACGCATGTGCAGATGCAAGTTGGGGTAACGCCGAAAACGGCAAATCATTTCTGGGTGGCCTTTTACAACTGGGAGATGCTTTGATAACCTGGAAATGTAATAAGCAAAAGTGTGTAACTTTATCTACGTGTGAAACTGAACTATTTGCTATTGCATCAGTGGTGAAGGATGTCTTGTGGATTAAAAATTTGTTAATTGAATTAGATTGTCAAACATTTTTTTTGAACCAATTATTGTTAAATCAGATAGCCAGTCAGCTATCACTTGGACAAATACTGCTCAGTCATCAAAACGTACAAGGCATGTAAGTTTGAATCTTCATTTTGTTAAAGATTTAATTAAAAGTGGATGTATAAAATTACTTTATGAATGTTCTGATCAGATGTCAGCAGATTTCTTAACTAAAGCTGTAAGTGTAGACAAACTTAGATTTTCAATGAAATGTGTTGGTTTAATATGAAATTTTTGTATTTTGCTCTATCGGCCGAACCGCGCAGGAGGAGTTTATTAAGGATCATGCGCGGAATCAGCCGACGATGCGGGACTGTAATGGATTTCTATTTATTTTCTTCTGCAAGAAGCAGACGAAGTCAGATGCGCGATCATAACGATCGCAGCGTATTCTTACGGGAACCTATTATGTCTTTCAATAAACTTATGTTTTATTTAAACGAACTGTGTGATTGATCCTTGCTTCAACAGGGGTCCTTGGCAAAATTTTATTGGGAACCCCTGATTTAATTAATATTACTTCGATTTTTGACAATAATTGTTGACGTATTACCAGTTGACTCTTGTTTATAAATTATTCCTTTAAAAAGTAATCTCTCATTTTTTATGCAATCAATTAATCAATTATACTTTTTTTACCTTACTTTTTTAAAAAGACTTATTTTTGCAATAAATGAAAAAACAATGAAAACATGTCACAAAATTGAGCAAGCAATTAATCAGTTATACTTTTTTTACCTTACTTTTTTAAAAATACTTATTTGTATAATAAATCAAAAAATTATGAAAACATGTCACAAAATTGAGCGTTTCATTAATTTTACATTTTTAAAACAATGCAACAATAATAAAAATGTAATTTAAACCTAATTGAATAGAAACTAAACCGAAAATTTCAAGGATAATTCCAAATTTAAAACTAAAATCCCCCCAAAAAAACCTTTAATAAACCTAAATTAAGTACATAAGTCTTTAAAGAAAAAATTGAATTATACTACATAAATTAAATTTCGACAAAACCTTTCGGAGAATCCGTCGGTCAACGGCGTATTAAATGGGCCTGGGTAGTCAAACCAAGTCTGGGGAATGTTTCATTTGGCCAAACGTCATACATTAGTGCAACCCATCTTTACAAAAGTCTATTTCGGGTTGTGGCACTATTGAAAAACGGCCACATCGCGTTCTGGCAATTTTCAAATGCCACTCCACGAAGTGGTCGTTTTTTCCGCTCAGTGAGCGATTTTGGGGTTTGTGAGCCTAACATATATAACATCGATTGCTGTAGTTTAAAATCAATTGTTTTAGCATAAACATAAAATTCGATCCTTTATTTAATTATTTCTCACTCTGCCGGGTATATTGTCCGGGTAACGCCTGACCTAACACACAGTGATGCACATTTGGAATGGCAAAGTCAGTCTGTTACACATCAGATCATATATATAAGAAAAAATGAAACCCGTGCGAAGCCCAGGTCTACCGCATTAGCGCTAGTTATCTCTTAAATTAAGGTTAAATAAATAATGGTTATTAAAATGTCATAATAACTTCAAAAATATTTCAGTTTTAATCCAGTAATTAAACTTGATTACAGCTATTAATTTGGCATCATTTCTGAATTTTACTAGCAGATGCAATGATACAAAATACTAAAGAATATGTATTTCTTTAAAACTGTATTTTATTTTCTGAATCTAAAACCTTCAATTTCACGAAAACTTTCCTTTGCCAAACATAAATTGATTTTAACAAAATGTCAGAGAGAAATTGCCTTTGTCTTGGTTTCAACTTTTAAGTTGTCAAGCAACTTCATATTCTAAAGTAGATATAATCAGATACCCTTAAAAAAGAATTTTATGGTTATAAAGTTCGTACACATGCAGCCTCATGCAAAGATCGTGGAAATGTTGATAAAATTTCAATAAAATATAAAAATTAGAATTTAATAGCTTCCTTTTATCTTAAAATATATTTTCTTTAAAATTAAGCTTTCAAGCTTCTTTTTTTGCATGGAAAAAATCAATATATTCTTTTAACTATTCCTGAACCCCAAAATCCACGCAACTTTAACGGCCATATTCACAGTTTTCGAGTTGACACCGGTGTCAGGTAGCACTAGTTTGAACGGGCAAAACAGTTCACACTAAGTTGATCCGATTCCGTATTCATTGTACTCGGATTAGCTGACATTGTTGCTGGCCTTGGCGATTGCTTGGCGAAGTTGATTCACGCTCTCTGATTGGATAAAGAGAAGCGCGCCACTTGAAACTTGTTTGTTTAGTAAATATAAACACGTGGCAATGCTTTACGCTGGCTGAGCGGCTTAGGTAAAAATACTGCAATGTTTGATGCAATCGTAGAACTATAATAGATCAAATTAAATTAATTACTTTGAGTTTTTAACCTGCTGATATATTTATGAACTGGCATATAAAGCAACATATTTATCTAATTTTTAGTACTTTAAACTCAAAGGCAAAAACATTAATTATAAAGCATTTTGATGGTTTATAGCAAACAATTTATTTTACAAAATATTTCCTTAATAAATTTATTTCGGGACATCTTTCTGAGAATAAAATTGGTATTATACCCGTGATGGCATAGTTTTAATCAGTTTTCTACCGAACTTATTTGCGCTCAAATTAAAAACACAAACAATCTATAATTTATAAATAATTCAAAAGGAACTAGATTAACTTGCTATAAAGTACTTAAAAACTATGTCATAATAATGGAGCAAAACAAACTGTGAAGAGAAAGGCAGGTGGCAAAAGATAATTCAACCAAAATCAGCTGCTCTCTTGGACCGAAAAATATAACCATCAATATAAAAAATAATGAAGGGAGCTCCGAGGCGAAGAAAACTAATTTTTAAGTGCTTAGTATATTACGTTTATAGTAGGTACCCGACCTTTATAAATTAGCTTTTAGTATTAATTGAAATTTTAAAACAAAAGCATAGCATAAGGCATGCGTTCTCTCTCTCTCTGTAGTAAACCTACATGTGTTGAAACTCAATAAATAGTAAATATTAAATCTATTTGAAATAATATACAAGATATTACATACCTATCAGAGTATTACCTATCAATTTAAAACTTCCCTGAAACTTTCCTTGATAAGAATATTAAATTTTAAAACTATTAAACAAAACTAGGGGTTAAAAATATTTTTCCTTTAGATGTTGACTGTATTAAACTTTATTTTTTAATGATTTTCAGTTGTTAAAGACTCATATTTTTACAAAATTTAGGGACAAAAACAGCTGTAAACATACTATATTTTTTATTTGTGGAATAAATTTTAAAATGTACTTACTCAAAGTGGTTACTCAATATTATTTAATTTTTTTAATCTAGCAAAAATTAATATGAACAAAAATGAAATAAGAAAAGAATAAGAAACAAAAGAACTTAATAAGCTAGGATTTGTATTGAGGTATCCCAATATAATAAAAAAGGCAATCAATTCTGTCTGGATAGTTCATTTAACTTCCATGCAATAAATAAGACATTTTTAAAAATAATTCAAATTTTGATTTCTTTTGAATTTAAAAATGATATCTGATTTGTAGAAAGAGAATTAAAGTTCTTAAAATATTAGCCCTGTAAGTTAATATAAAAAATACATATTCTCAAACAGCATTAAAATATAACATTCATTTTTATTCAAGAAATAGTAATTTGAGCAACTTTTTGAACATAAAAATCCTTATACTAATTTAGACCATGAGTTTTTGAAACAATATTTGCTATTATTGTCATACTTTACCTTTCAATAATTTTCCTACTACTCTCATTACTAAAATAAACATAATATAAAAACATACCTTTATTTTGTATAATTTATTACATCATCAAATAAGAAACACAAAGAAATTATGATACTGTGGTAAAATATTTTATTTCACAATTTAAAACTAAAACTAATAATAATCAATAATTTTCAAATTATTTTTCATGGCCCAAATACAGACTGAAGCTAAAGGAAGGTAAACATATTGGCAGCTGTTACATGATACCTGTAATAAAAATAAAAATCTAAGCCCTCAAATATTCAGATTATAATTAGTACTAATTGAAAAAAAGATTAATTAATTTTTATTCTTCATTGAAAGCACAATACATTAAAACAAATGCTTTGCTTAGAAAAAGAATTATAAATGAATGTTCTGGTTCTAACAAATGTTTTTTTAACATCAGAAATTCAATTTCTTATTTCATTATTTTCGTTTGCAGAATGAAAAATAAACAAACGGAAGACGGAACAATTCTCGTATATAGTGCTACTGCATTTAAATAGTAATTTAACTGATTATATTTATGGTTAATGAATATTTTAACAGCTTATTTACAATAACTTGTCAAACTTTCAATTTAAACTACAGATTATTAGATGTTCGCCGGGGCTGGATTTGACTGTTTTAAAATCATAAATAGAAAAGAACTCAAAAAGTTATTGATTGATTCAAAACATAAAAAGTTAAACAAGAAGAAAATAAATATTGTCTAGATATAGGAGTAAATGAGACATTATTTTAAGGCCGATCTATTAAGTAGTTCTCTCATCATGTTTACATAGTAGTATCAAGTAGTGTATGCAATGGGCAATTTCCAGATCGACATTTTTACGAGCGGTATTCATACAAAACTTACCTCTATGTTCTTCATTCCATCGCAGAAATTGTTTTTCGTCGGAGATTTGTTCCATCGGGCTTTAATATTCTGGTTTCATAATCTGAAATTCGCGCTGCAAAATACTTGGTTGGCCGCCATTTAATTAAAAGCTCTCCTGTTTTATGGAGAAGTAGTGACTGCGCATGCGCCGGTTCTTGATTCAGAGTTGACACCTCGGCCTCTGGGGTATCAACTCTAACGCAGTTTTACGGTGTCAACCGGGTACTATGAATACGGTTTTGGGTTTATTTTGACTTGACACTTCGTCGCCAAGGTGTTAACTCTGATTCTGGTGACTGTGAATATGGTCGTAAGCGTTTTAAGATTATAAATAAACGCGAAAACATAAATCATTTTTGCTAGTTTATTTTCTTGGTTATAAAGGGGAGCTTCGTAATGAACCAGCTTACTGAATATAAATGTGGGTTTTATTCAAAATAACTCTTATCTCTAATCAAAACCATGCTAAAATATGCTGCGAAGGGAATGGATTTCAGGGCACTTGCTGAAAAGGAATTTTTGGAAGGTGAAAATTTACAGCTTAACAAAAGATTTTAATTTTAAGTGATACAAAATGCCTGAGGGCTTCTTAATGTCTTGTCTATCTCTTCTGTTCAAATTGGTGAGGTAGTAAACTTGTTAGAAAGTAGGTTAGAAAATGTTGACGGATTTCACTATCTGTGGGAAATTTGGCCGTTCATAAATACATAAATGTGTTTGATTTTTAATCTCATAAATATATTAAAAAGGAGCTATGAGTTTATTAAAATAAGTACATTTATTTTATAAGCATTATGTAGTAGATATTAAGATGGCAAACTAATAATAAAAACATGATATAATGGTATCAAACATTTCAGGTGCGTTATACGACGATGTACAGTTTTTTTAATACAAACTTTTTATATCATGTAGTAGTAATTAAAAATTGCTCATAACACGAAATTATTTAATATTAAAGAGTATTCGCCAAATCAATTTCAAAAACCAATCAGGCTAAATCTAAACTTTAAAAAACATTTTCATACAACTATTTTGTATTTTTAATTACATTCTGTATCAACAACTATTTATTTCAAAATGCAGCTAGTGTTTATATTGATAAGTACGTACATACTGGACATTTTTTAAATATTAACTAACATAATTAATATTTATGGTGAAGTGACTACTAAAGAATTTTTATTTTTCTGATTAACACTTTGGCAGACGGATTCCAGACTTCAATTCTGAACATTATAATACTGGATCCTCTCTCTTTGATTAAAGTATTTATACAACTTTGGAAACCCATTGCAAGTTATTTAGGTTTAAGCCTAGTTCCTTTGATAAAATAATATTTTATGTAATAGTCAGACAGTACCTAGTACCTAAGCCTTTAATCTTAGTCCTAAAATAAATTTTAGGCTTACAAATTTGAAAAGAGAGAAGATTTCGGAACTAGCATTTTTTCTTTCAGTAATATTAGGATATTTTTTATCAATTATTATAATGGAGGTTATACATGAAGAACCACAATAACGAATTTTACCATTACTGCTACTACTACTACTACAACAAACATTGTTTTAGATGATTTCTGCTTTTTATATTGAATTTTCGATTAATTGAATTAACTTTAATAAATTAATTCAGGGAGAAAAAATTTAATTAAAACATGTTCATATTATTTTCAATAGTTTTATTTGTATTCAAAAATACTAATTGTACATATTCCTATATAAATCACTAGAAAAATAATTCTTCTAAAAGAATAAATTTTATTTTGAGCACAAAGACCTTGCTCTCTTCAAAAAAAATAAAAATAAAGTAGTTTTCGTTTCTTTAAATAGAAAAGTCTTTAAGTTTTGTAAAAAATTCAGTGTGTGAAAGAAAACTCTAAATAAAAAAATGTCCATTCAGTTCTTATAATATATTTAAATTTAGTTATCCATTAACTAAATACTCAGCTTAAAAAATTATCAGCCACCATCAAAAACTATCAACTTATCATCATCCTATATAAAAACAATAATCATCATAAAAGATTCAATAAAACAACTGGAATAATCTTCTTTAATATCATAGTTTCACAAATTAAACACTACTGCAAACGTAATCCCCGAATCTCCAAAAATTTAAAATATTTTCACATTAGTAACAATCATAATAAACTAAAAACTCCTCAGAGCAAAAAAACCAACTACTGGATACTTTTCCAAATCAGTCCCTTTTAACCAAACTCCAAGAAAACTTTAAACCATCCTCACCCTCTAGACAAAATTCATAGCATCCCCCCAAGCGGGCATAATTAAAACTATAGTGCTGAATACATAATCTAATAGCTGGGGACAGAAAGTTACCCTCTGCTAATTTGGTCAAACCATAATTAGTCCCCTCTCTTCCTCAATATACCCCCAAACAAAGCGTCACAGGTGTTGCATGGACAGGATTCCCTTCACAGCTTCAAGAATCTCCTATTCGGGCTCTCTATGGAAAATGGAATCTCTTTTGGACGAAGTTTCATCTGGGTATAAAAGGGTGAGCTTCAGAAGTAGTACAAAGACTGGGTTCTGGGAATGTCGTTGAAGTTTTGATTCATATTTTATTCATAAATTGATGGAGATTCATAAATTTGGGGAATCGAATGATGGTTTTAAGAGTTTGAGGAATTTGTTTCGTTTAGTGCTGTTTTGTAATGAAAGGAATCGTGCAGAAAATATAGTTTAGGGCATATTTTGCTCAAGGAAGACAAATTCTAGTGTAAATAATCTTTAAAATATATATTTGCTGTTAGTATGGCTATAAACTATTTTGAATGTGTTGGCAATCCGTCCTTTGTGGAGCTATGCGCCAGCTACTGAATATTAAAAAGATAAAAGATTAAATCGATACACTGAGTTCTTTTATACTACGTTGACGCAGGAAAAGTTAATCTAGTCTAACTTAAAAGAGAAGTTAAGATAGCTTAACTTAATCTGTCTAATTTTTAAGTGTTCACACTACAACTATCTCAAACCATATGGTGCTACGAGTAAAAAATTGCGACCGTCCAAGAGCTCGTCTCTAAGCCTAAAACTCTCCACTCCAAACTTTTTACTTTTAGGACTTATACTTGCAGAATACTAATTTTTCTTCTTGTGTTGTCCAGTTTGTTTATCGAAATATATTTAATTTCGAAAATATATTTAATTTAATAACGATTGTGATGTAATATCAAAAAAAGGTTGGTAGTTTGTTAAAAGTTTTTTTCTTCTTAGTAGATGGAACCACGGTAACTTAAACTAGTTTAAAGACTTAAGTGAGTTTGGGGAACTAACTTAAAGTTACGCTAGTTTCTTTTCGCTAAACTAGATTAAATCTAAGACAGTTTGTTCAAACATACTTTTCTTAAACTAGATTAGCACATAAGCTAGTTTAACTTTTTATGTGTGAACGTAGTATTACAGTCATATTCACAGTCATCAGCAATGAAAGCAGCTAAAGAAAGAAAAGATAGCTCTTCGCTGATCCTAATTGGTGGGTGAAATCCTACTTTAACGAAGGATTCATTAATCGATGCTGATGACTGGATACAGCTGTAAGGCTAAAGCGTGCACTAGATACTTCCGTCACGGTGACTGAAACATAACTGTCACTCGATCGCAATGGATCTCTATGACGAGATCGGCCAAGAGTCTCGTCGCCTAGTGCGTGCGATCTAGAGAGCATGTATGCGAAAGAGAGGCGACAACTCAGTATAGCGCGCGCAGATCGGTAAACAGGTTTTCTGTTCGCCACAGGTTTCCCTCCATAGGATTAGCGTGGGGCGGCAGGATCAGTACCCTCTATAGCTTAGAAAGCCTGAACACTGATTGCTGACGTCAGCAAGCGAAGGCTGAAAATCGCCCCGCCTCTCCAATCAGAGGTAGGCTGAGAGGCTCAGTAGCTATCAGTGGCATTATCCTCTGTAGTTAAGAGGCTCAGCTACAGAAGGTAAGATCCCTGATTGGAGAGGCGGGGCGAACTTCAGCCTTCTCTTACTGACGTCAGCTATCAGTGTTCGGGCTTTCTAAGCTATAGAGGGTACTGGCAGGATACAGTTTGGACAGAATTGGATGCGCAGAGACGCTTTTAAGCGAGTTGTCGTCTCGTATATAGGCTCTCTAGCGCGATCTAGCTTCTGGCCATAGCCCAAGTGACAATTATGTTCCAGTCACCGAGACAAAAGTCTCCAGTGCGCGCCTAGCCCAAGTCTTTGTCAAAGTACAAGGAAACTATTTCATCAAGATTGATTTTGTCAAAGTTTGAGGTATTGACACATCAAACTTAAAATGAAAGTGATGTCGAGAAAATGTAAGGTTTTCTTATAGAAATATTTTCTCTCTATATTAAAAAAAAGTTACTGTCACCGCTGCCGCCGCCGCTGCCGCTGTTTCAGAAAATAAAATTTTTCAACTCTTTGAACTCTTCTATCGCAAAAACTACTGGATAGAAATTTATGAAATTTGAAAGGCTTGTAGAGGAATGATTGGGGCACATTCTCAAACAAAAAGCTAACTAATGTGATAATTAGTACTGGGGTATTTTTAAGGTCAAAGTTGAAGTTTTTCTTTTTTCGCCGCGTAATCCAGTTCAGCGAAATCTATTAGCAGCACAACTATGATTTTTTGCAGCCTAATACTCTGAAGTATGAAGATGTGCACTACGTCGCCCTTTTTTCGAATTTCGAATTTGGTTTAGAGTAATTAATTTTTTAATTTTCGAAATTTTTGACACTTTTTCGTTTTTTTCTATCTAAAATGAAAACTAATCACGGTATCAATATGATTTTTTAAACACTTATATGATTATTTTTTAGAAAGAGATTGGCTTTTAGTTCTTTAAAAAATTCTAATTAGTTTTGGAATTATTAAGCATCAAAGTTTTATTTTTTTCATAGTTTTAGTAGGTCTTTATCAGACGTGTTTAATGTTTTTAAATTTTATATTTGTCTGTTCACTAGATTGTCGCGAGCACGGATATTTAAATTTAAAAGTTTTGAGGTGCAGATTTTGGCTCTAAGTTTGCTAGCGTTATAATATAGACTTGGTTAATAATCTTTTAAAGATACTTCGATATTTTTTGAACCACTAGAGAAATAAATAATTTAACTTTATTGAGTGTTATTTGTGCCGATGAAAAGAAGAGGATTTTCGGGAAGTTTGTTTTACTCTGCTAAAGATCGATTGCAGATATTACTGATCGCTTCGCGATCTGTGAAGAGATGCATAGCAGTTACGGAGGTTGGTGAGTGTAAGCGAGCAGGGGGCGGTAGGGGGCGGTATTCATTAAATTATTGATAATTTAAAAAGAAATATTTCAGTAATAGTTTTATTTTGATATTTTCGTGGTAATGATCCGAATTAAATTAGTGAAAAGTTCGAGAGATAAAAAGTTTCGATATTAAATTATCATTAACTCTGTATACTCTGTTCATTTAGAATTAGGGCCTGAGACGTAATGTATTAGAAGCGTTATTATTCCAATTTAAGTCGAAAAAATTTTCTTCTGCAATGACAAGGCAGCCTAAGCAGAAGTAGTTAAAATACTGTAAAAACAATCGGTCACTGAAGTTGTCTGATGAGCATTATTAAGCATTATTGAGCGTTTTTGATCCTGTTTCAAGCGCCTATTCTAAATTAACAGTCTATAAGCACACAAGTTCCAGGTTGTACTGGATAGTTGAAATGAAACAAGCGAGCTCTGCTCGCTAAGATCGCGAAGCGATCTTCAAAGAACTGCGAAGCAGTTCCGGGGGTTGGTGAGCGATAGCGAGCAGGGGGCAGAGCCCCCTAGTTTAAAAAGAAATCCTAAAGCTATAACTCCACCCGTGCAAGGCCGGACATATCAGCTAGTACATTAAAATTTAGTTTTAAAGCATTTTATTTTTATTATAAACACAAAGGAGAAATAATTGAAATGGTATACAATATAACTCACTCAAAATTTCGTTTACAAACTTCACAATACTAAAATTATTCCATATTTTCAATTTTTGAATTTGTCTCAAATTTCTATCATTCACAAACATAAATTTTTAAAGTTTGTTAATACTTCCTAATTTGATTATTAATATCAAATTCGTATTTTGCATTTGAAAGATACAGCAGCTTAAATTTGATTACTTAAGCCTGTATTTTCAAACTGTTTAAATTTGGCGTCAAATAAGTTTAAAACCAACAAAAACCTTTATTTGTGTTAACAAAGCTCAACATTCTTGAAAAATTGGATCAAAAAGAATCAATTACGTTGATGTCGAAACTTTGTTTCAAGCATAAAATGTAAAAGTTGTGATTAAATTGTATTCGGGCAACATTTTTCGAACATTAGAAAACAGTTTATCCTATGAATTTGATGCAATTTACAAAAGATATCCTTAAATTGAAATTGCATTTAAATATCGATTAAATAGTTTTACATTTTAAAATACACAACGAATAATAAATTCCCTAATTGCTTTCTATGTTTGTATTCTGAAAAAAAATTTCACAGGAATAAATGTAGCATAGTTTCTATACATTCTTAAGTTATTTCTTAAACTTTTATCAAAAGAGGACGAATCAAATGTTATGTTAGGTACGTATAGAATTGTCTCATATTCTTCACTGAATCAAAATAAAATTTCCTATGGGTAGATTTGGTTTTTATGTAACCACAATCAAGATTTTAATTCCATATTTTATTGTTTTTACTACGGCTTTCAAATATAGTTTTCAATTACAAATTTTTAATTGGAATTATATTTTTTATTTATTTTTTTTTTCAAATAAAAATCAAGATTATAAAGGACAATTATATTATTACAAAACAATTATATTATTAAAAATATTGTAAATACAAACTGAAAAATAATGTAATTAATTTGTATTCAAAAACTTAAAACATATTGTTAGTACTTAACATAATAACTTAAAAAACATTATCATTCGTATCCAAAAAAAACATTATTATACGTAATTATCGTCAGTTCATTTAGAATAGGCGGCTGAGACGTAATGAATTAGAAGCAGTATACTATTATAATTATCAACGAATGAAAATTTCTTGAGCAATTACTAGTCAGCCAAAACAGAAGTAGTTTTAATACTGTAACGAAATCGGTCACTGAGGATGCGTGATGAGCATTATTAGGCGTTTTTGATCGTTTTTGCTCCTGTTTCAGCCGCCTATTCTATTTGAACATACCATAATACGTAGCTTTCATGAATTTGACAAAGCAACGATTATACATTAGGGTGGGTCAAAAAAATTTTTTTTCACATTTTCCCAGGGGCACAGCGACAAAAGGGTGCAAAATGGTCTCAAACTGACGTGTGTAAAATATTATTCGATTATAATAACTTTTTTTGCCTCCGGATTGGCCTCAAAGTTTCGATTAATATTAGTAATTTCATGTAAAAATGGACAAACGAAAAAAATCAAGTTTTTACCCCGATTTCACGAATCCGTCATGAATGTAAATGTGCACAATGGTATAAAAATCAACACTGAAGACTATAAAATAATTATAAATGAAACCAGAGTTGAAATACCTGAGTTGTAATACAATATATTTTAAAATATCTCAATGGTTAGGACTGGCAATCATAAATTTCTTGCTGGAATCATAAAAATCTGTGAAACTCTTATTGCCAGTTGAGTAGGATTTTAAAAACATTAATTTTTTAATAAAAATGGATATGTCAGAAGGTGGGTACCTTTTTTGGGTTATATTTCAACTCTAAAGGAAAACATTTGGATAATTGTTTAAAAGTTGGGGTTTTCCTTGAAATTTCTTTGGTATATTAAGAATATCCCATCCCAAGTGAGTGACCCCATATGAGTCACTAATGTCCAAAAATAAATTAAAAATACAACGGATTTTATTTGCCCTTTTAGTAAAAATAAATTTTTAAAAAAGCATGCAAATAAAATCTCCTGAATTTTTAAAATTTGTCATTATCTTTTCACGGAGGATATTACTCTTACTGCTTACTTGGCCAAGGATAGTAAAAATATCACGTGACTTTTTGCCTTAGTATTTTTTATTTATTGAAAATATACTGATTTTTTATGTGTATAGATGGTCTAACTAAGGTTAGAGGGAGTAAATGTATCTTGAAACATTTTCTTAAGAAGAGCAGTAGATCCCCGTTTTCAGCATAAGGCTCAGTATTATCCCCTAAGTTTTTAAATAAGCTACATTTCTTTTCAAAACTTACTTGTAATTGAATCGTCAGTTGGAAGAAGGGAATAAGTCCAAAAACCAAGTTTTGTGAAAATCGAAGAAAACTGTATAAGTAATGGAATTTTCATTGCATAACCACTAAATTTTTACTTGAAGTTCAGAACCTTATTTAGAAAATAGAGCAATCATCAAAACAAACATAAGTATATTCAAAAATATTTTAGAGCCAAAATAAGTTGATGGACTTATTCCCTTCTTCCACCTTATGAAATTTTTCTGATGATAAAATCTTTAAAAAACCCTTAAATTCATATTTAAATTATATTTATCCTTAGTTTACACCACAAAAGGGTGAAATAAAAAGAGTAAGACAAATAAAATTCACAATTATAGTGAAATTGAGTTATATTAAAGCAGTATCAAGGGAGTGAGTGAATATGAATGGAGTCGAGCATTCCCTACATAAAAAAGTTTGAAAAACATTGAAATTAAGAGAAAATTTTATTTTAACTTAGTGTACAGCACAAAGAATATGAAAAGAAAGACAAATTAACTTTAATTCCAAATTAACTTAAAAAATACAATGAATGGACATCGATTTCACAACTTCAAGGGGTGATATCTCCCTATAGGAGTTAGTTATTTCCCCCTCTTTTTTCATCCATTTGTAGAGCAAAGCTGGGAGATGGTTTTGAGCACAAAAAGTCAATATGTCATTTTTTGGACTTATTCCCTTCTTCAAACTGACGATTCAATTATCTTAAACAGTTAAATTTTCTATATTTTAAATTTTAAGCGCATAAGGGAATGCTAAGGAGCCATTTTGAGTCAATCCTCCCTCCAAAGTAATCCTCCCTCCAAAATTTCATGGGCCTATGTTTCACTCTATTGTTATAGCAAAAAAATAGGTAAATCATGACTGAAGTGAATCATAACTGATATATTGCCTAATGAACAAACTATCCATTCTACAATTGTTTCAACAAATTTTTGCAATCATATTTGGATCTCAAGACCAGCCAGTGAAATAACGGTCCGCTGAATTTTGAAAGCGCGGCATATTTATGAAAAATATTACTATTTCCTTTTTTTTAAATTAAAAATACCGCTTTGTACTGACCAAACTTGAGGGAAAATGTATCTGAACTACCAATATTTAAAATATGTATCACTGACAATGAGGAAGTTGCATGATTTTTTTTTATTTTTTTAATCGATTCCTCTTGCAAAAATAAGCAACTACCCAAAATTTGAGGCCGATCGAGAAATTTTTTGATTGTCAAAAAAATTAACAAAAATCCCCTTTTTAAAAGCGCGCGAAAACGCCAAGAGTTTGGATGTGACGTCATCTTATACTAAACATTGTTGTAAAGCAATGGAGTTGATGGTATTATTGTTGACGTCATCTTATAGTTTAAACAATAAACGTTTTCAGTCACGTGTTTTTTTCTCGACTTTTAAATTAAAATATTTAACCTTTTAAACGCCGCAATTCAAATTTTTAATTAATGGTTCTGATTTTTGGCTTAAATGGCTAGTTTCATCATTACTAAAACCATTCTAGCCATTTTTTGGCGGAAAAAAATTCCTAAGTATGATTTTGAGGATGTTCCCATTTGGGAACATCGGCGTTTGGGGTGAAGTTTTTAGGGGGATTTCCAAAGGGGACATATTTTACAATTAGCTCAAATAAAATGATTTAAATAGGTTTCTACTCAATAATTATGAACATTTTTATGATTGTGGATGGTTTTTTCATTTTTATTATCCATACTTGAACGATTTAGTAACATTTTATAAATTTTCATAAAAAATTGACATGTTTATTACGTACGCGAAGCTTTTCCGTAAATTTTTCTTGCACTATGGGTAATATTTTGGTGTAAAAAATACAAAAGAGTGTTCCCAAGCTCTTCAAAGCTAAACAATTACGTTTCTGTGAGAAAAATTGGTTTTAATTACGGTTGTATACGGATCTAGCATAAAATTCACTAATTGCATTAAAATCTAATTAGCTTTCAAAATTAGTAATCATAATTATCTCCATTGATTTATTAAAGCTGTGTTTCTCATGGAAGATTCCGAACTGAACCACATATATCTTACATCCAACTTACGTTAGAAGAGTGTTTTTAGATGTACGCACTTTTCCTTATTTTCAAAATTCTTCAATTTTATTTCTAAAATTTTTATTAAAAAAAGTACTTGAACAAAAATATATACGCAAATCCTCAGAAGCACTCCAAATGTGCTTTTTGTATAACTCCCATTGATAATTACTGAATATTAATCGATCGGGGAGTTAGAAAAATATACAAGTGTAAGAATTTGCTATAAAAATTTAGAGTATATCTCCATAAATCAGGTGAAAAAATAAAAATTACATATTTTTGAATTTGAAACATAATTCTTAACCTGTTTAGATCCTTTGAGACAAGAAATGCTCAAAAAATTAAAGAAAATTGGAAATAACTTGAATTTTTGCATGTTATAAAAATCCCCTCAAATACTACACCCCAAACGCCGATGTTCCCATTTGGGAACATATACGTTGTATTGGTAATTACTCTCCAAAATTAAAATATGAAGCTATTCTGTCAATCCAAATGGGAAGATGTGTACTTAGGCTACCTAAACACAGCAAAATTATTTAAAACTAAATTTATTTAAATGTTTCGCAAGTTAAAACTTGTGCAACTTTTGGAAGAGCCAAAAATCTCTAATTTTGATGTAAATTCTACAATAAGGATTAAACTGCACGTGAAAAACTTTTGCATGTAAAATAACTTCATATCTTTGAGTTCCTTTCTACCAAGTATCAAATTCCTGCATGAAAAATTAAGTGGTGTAAAAATTCCTTAAAATGATGTTCCCATTTGGGAACATCGGCAGGTAAAAGGTTAATTACCTGTACATTTTTTTGAAAAACTGACTAGATATTTCATTTTACCATACAAAAAATCATACGGAACACTTGTTTGTTTTTGAAAATCTGACACATGCAACTTCCTTATCCACTGTTTGTTGGCAAAAAAGATCCTCCTATTCTACGGCTATTGTTAATGTGATAGCATATTACATTGCCACTTTGGCAGGTTGTTTTTGTATTGATTATAAATAAAGGTGGCTAATGTGATTAAAATTGCTTTTAAAGACGCTTATTTGTGAGCTTTAAGAAGTTATCGACAAAAAAAATGTAAATCATATAATTTAAAAAAAATTAAAAATTACATATTTTTGTTCTATTTGAGGCCAATCCGGAGGCAAAAAGAGTTATTATAATGGAATAATATTTAACACATGTTAGTTTGAGACCATTTGGCACCCTTTTCTTGCTGTTCCCGATAGAATTTGTAAAAATTTTTTTCGACATAGGAAAATGACCCACCCTATTATACATATATCTATACATCACGAATTCATCCTATGTTTACCCTTTCAACTTCGGACTTAAAATTCAAAATATAATGAATACCCCAACAAAAACAAAATTCCAATTTCACCAAACACCACATTTCCACACGTTTCATTAAACTAAATAAACTAACACACCTTAAACTAACAGCTTCATACACCTTTTTAAAACAAACAAAGATCCACCAGCTTAATAAGTTAATTAATCATATTTTACAGACCAAGACAGCTGTCAGACTTGAGTGAATGAAAATTAACCGGGCTCTCCTCTAAACTGCAGTCAAATTATGGAGGATCTCAAAATGCTTAACAGAGCGTTTAATTACAGCTCTTGAGAATACAGGGCACTATCTCGGCGATGAATCATTGTCACTTGGGGGCATTTTTGTCATTATGGTTGATCTTCCTTTTAAAGAGGGGGTTGTTCTTTTTTTTGCGGGCAAGGATTTTTTTCCTATCAGTGGGAGTTTTGTTTCCGTTTCTTTGAAGGTTTCGCGAGCCACTGCACATGGGCAATAAGCAGTAAACTTCGAATTAGTTGGGTAATGCTTGGCTTTTGTGTTTTCGTTTGGTTATGTTTTGATTCCTAAACGAAAGTAAGTATTTGATGAGTTATTGTAGAGTCTGTAAAAAAATAAAATGCGGGTATCTGTCATTTTTAATATTTAAGAAGGAAGTTATAAGGGGAATTACCTTTTAAAAAGTGAAATTTTTTTATTGAGGTATACCAAATATATTTGTGTTCATCTGACGTAATCTGACATACTTAAAAGCTCTTTCTACAGAAAATTAGAGACATGTTCTCTTATACTGTAATTAGCTCAAACTAACAATCACCGTAATAAGAAACTTGGCATTTTAATGAAGATGATAAAATTGTTATCTGTAAAAGCTAGTTGAATTTACTATGAACAATTTATAGTATCCTCCAAACTGAGACATCTTTAATAGGATATATGTTTAAAAATTCATATACGATAGTACATAATGTTTTATATTTTGCCTGCCATAAAAATGCTGCACTTATACTATTATCTCTAGGTCATGAAAACTTCAAGTACACTGTAGTGAAATCAGTTAAGAAAATGTTTCTCCACAATGTTAAATAAATATTAATCATAAAATTTGTTCACAAAGCATCTAGTAAAATACACTCCGCAAAGCTACACTGGTAAGCTACAGAAAAGCTTTCAATTACAATGACATGCAAAAATGACGAATAAATGTCCTGAAAAAATTGATTTGTTTCTTTTTATTTACCACTTTTGCTTACACAGCAAAATGGTGCAGATAATAGACACTATTCTGCTCTAGTAGGCACTGGAATTTTCTATCTTATTCAACACTAAACATAATAAATGGGACGTCTCTGGTGGTCAGCATCACTCTCCTCCGGAAAAGGGTTGAGCAGACCGGATGTCACGGACGGATAAATGTGGTTAAAGCAGTGACGGATGGCAGAAAGATCACATATATAAAAATAGCCTAGATCAGATGCAGCTATTGACCTTCAAACAATATTTAGTCACTGAATATGACAGTGTGTGGGCAAAAGACAGCTCTGGATCAAAAAGGTTTTATTCGATATTTATTATATTTCTCTTTAACTAGTTTTATAAGAAATTTTATGTCTGAACTTGGAGAAATTTTGTTTGGAATTCAATTAAAACATTCTTTACATGAAGATTGTTACATTGCATTGTTAACAGTGTGTCAAAAACAACATTTAAACAAGAAATATTTCTCTTTAGTCGCATAATTTTATGAAAATCATTCATTATTTAATTATAGGATTCTTAGAATTAATTGCTTTAAAGTCTCAAATAGTCAGTGTTTTGTTGTCGAGAGCATAAAATAAAGCATTTACTTAGAAGGAATGCTATGAGTATTAGGGTGGGTCATTTTCCTATGGCGAAAAAAAAATTTTACAAATTCTATCGGGCACAGCAAGAAAAGGGTGCCAAATGGTATCAAACTAACATGTGTAAAATATTATTCCATTATAATAACTCTTTTTGCCTCCGGATTGGCCTCAAATAGAACAAAAATATGTAATTTTTCATATTTTTTTTAAATTTTATAAATTAAATTTTTTTGTCGATAACTCTTTAAAGTTCACAAATAAGGGTATTTAAAAGCAAATTTAATCACATTAGTAACCTTAATGCATTATTAATACAAAAACAACTGTCAAAGTGGCAATATAATATGCTATCATATTAACAAGAGCCGTAGAATATCTCTCTTTTTTGCCAACAAGCAGTGGATTGTGAGTGGTACAAATTTTAAATATTGGTAGTTCATATACATTCTCCCTCAAGTTTGACCCAGTATAAAACAGTATTTTTAATTTTTCAAAATAGAAACAGTTGTATTTTTCATAAATATGCCCCGCTTTCGAAATTCAGCGGACAGTTATTTCACTGACTGGTCTTGAGATCCAAATATGATCGCAAAAATATGTTGAAACAATTTTCGAATGGATAGTTCGTTCATAAGGCAATATCAGTTGATTCGCTCAGTCATGATTTACCTAATTTTTTGCTATAGCAATAGACTGAAACCCAGGCCCATGACATTATACTTCTTTGAGGATTGACTCAAAATAGCTTCTTAGCATTCCCTTATGCGATCATAAAAGTTAAAATATCGCAAATTGATCTGTTAAGGATAATTACAAGTAAGTTTTGAAAAGTATTGTAACTTATTTAAAAACTTGGGGGATAATACTGAGCTTTAAGCTGGAAGCTGGGATCTACCGCTCTTCTTGAGAAAATATTTCAAAATTTGACACTTAAAATGTGGTTTTAATTTATTTTGTGACTTTAGGGAATCATATGGGGACACTTGGGATGGACTATTCCTAATACGCCAAGAAATTTCAAGGAAATCCCAACTTTTAACTCTTATCCAAATGTTTTCCTTGGGGTTGAAACCTATAACCCCAAAAAGGTACCCACCTTCTGACATATCCATTTTTCTTAAAAATTTAATGTTTTTACCATCCTACTCAACCGACAATAAAGGTTTCGCACATTTTAATGATTAAATCAAGAAATTTTTGATTGCCAGTTCTAACCATTGAGATATTTCAAAATATGTTGTATTCCAAATCAAGTATTTCAACTCTGGTTTCATTTATAATTATTTTATAGTCTTCAATGATGATTTTTATACCATTGTGCACATTTATATCGAGGTAAAAGCTTGATTTTCGTTCGTCCATTTTTACATGAAATTTCTATATTAATCGAAACTTTGAGGCCAATCCGGAGGCAAAAAGAGTTATTATAATCGAATAATATTTTACACATGTTAGTTTGAGACTATTTGGCACCCTTTTGTCGCTGTGCCCCTGGGAAAATGTGAAAAAAATATTTTTGACCCACCCTAATGAGTATTGCACTTTGGTAAAATAAATCTTCCCCGAAAGACTAATTGAAGATTCATCACATATTAAGGAATAAAGTGGTAAATTTTATACAGGGTGTCCCACGAGAAGTGACCCAACCCCTTTAACTTTTGAACCCCTACAGATATAGTCATGAAAGTGGGGTCTAGGAATAGTAAAGTGACCATGCCCTATCTGATGAGACAACTTTCAACGCCCTCTAGCGGAAACTTTAGGAGTTATAATTTTTATTTTAAAAACTGTGTGAGGTATGTGAAAAAAGTCAGTGACTAAGTTGTAAAGCATCATCGATTTAGTAGGAAAAGACACTTTAAGCAGAAAAATATCTTGAATAAAATCCCTAAAACGCACGCTCAAATAGGTTGAATTTACGTAGATTTTACGTCTTAAAACGCTCCTCACGAGGCGAAAATGAGAAATTTTCAATTTAATGAACTAAGAATGCTTTTAGTCATTTACTTAAATCATAAAAATAAAAATTTCTCATTTTCACCTCGTGAGGGGCATCTTAACGTGAGGGGCATCTGAGGGGGGACGTAAAAACTACGTGAATTCAACCTAATTGAGCTTGAGTTTTAGGGGTTTTATTCAAGATATTTTTCTGCTTAAGGTGTCTTTTCCTATTGAATCGATGCTGCTCTACAACTTAGTTTCTGACTTTTTTCACATACCTCAAATAGTTTTTAAAATAAAAATTATAACTCCTAAAGTTTCCGCTAGAGGGCGTTGAAAGTTGCCTCATCGAATAGAGCATGGTCACTTTACTATACCTAGACCCCACTTTTATGACTATATCTGTAGGGGTTCAAAAGTTAAAGGGGTTGGGCCATTTCTCGTGGGACACCCTGTATATAGATGATATAATGCTAAATACTATATAAGAATGTTTTTTAAGTTGAATGTGTGATTTATAAATTAATAATCTTTAAGTGCTTTCACCTCTCTATCTAATCTCCTACGTGTACGATTTGCGGATTCCCCCATTAATCCTTTTTGATGATGTTTCACTACTTTATGAATTCAACAGATTGAGCCTTAAATCATTTTATTCTGTCGGACTCTTTAAAATTACAGCTAATGGAAAAATCAGTGATGGTTTGTTGAAAGTTTCAAGTTTTTCTAATAGTTTAGAAAAGCTTGTGATAGTTGGTTAGCCACTCCACCATATAATTCCCTTTAGAAACAAATATAATCTCTCTATTCTAAAAAAAAGTTTTTGGTGAACGGTTTCCAGAGAAAGGATTTTTAATTACTGATCAGTATAACACATATTTGGTATCAAACTGTCCGGATTCTTTTGAGGATGCGCAAAGTGCCTTTAGAATTTCTAAAAAAAATCTCAATTTTAAAATATTTCCATTTTTTTAGATTTCGGATAAGGTCGCAGTTACAAAGCAAGAAACTATGAATTTTAAAACAATAGACGAGATTAGTGATGACGTTTTTTGTTTTGTTTGGAAACGTTGATTCGATCCGTGATTGGTTACATACGGATCCGTACTGTCCGTACAGTTCACGGAACCAATCACAGACTGAATTTACGTTTCCAAACAAAACAAAAAACGTCACACTAATCTCGTCTATTGAAAACATAGCGAAAAGAACCTTATGCAAATATTACTATCAATTGAAAAACAACGTTCAATTGAAATTGAAAACATATTTCACTGGTTTTTTAATATTCAAATAGATTAAATAATCATCTTTCTATTTATAACACGAATTTAAAAAATATATTTTGTGTTATTTTTAACAATATTTATATTTTTGTTGTTCAAACGGTTTTCATTATATTTTAAACTTATATATAATTAATTTATTTTCTATTTTTTAAATAACAAATTAATATTTTTATATTTATCTTTGTAGTTGTGGCAACCTAATCATTACTATATTTACAATAAAATGTACACTCGCTTTCGGAAATTTTGAATTTTGCATTTATTTTTTATATCCTTTTGCAAGTATGTTTTTTAAGGTAGTAAAATGTAACTCTTTATTTCTTAATGACAAAACGCAAACAACTAAATAACACGGGTGAATGTTTTAGATATAAGGATGGAAATGTTGGTCTTGACATTCGGTGTCGTTGCTATGAAAATGACACAACTTCGAAGTTTGTTTCTCATGAAGATAAAATTCTAAATTTTCGCGATGTTTAAGATAATTACTACATTTTTAACAGTCAATCATTACAAATTTTAAGAAAGTTAAATTTATCCCTGAGATATTTCAAAGCTTCCCTTAATGTATCTGTGAAAAAACATTACCTTAGGGAAATGGGTAAAAGAATGTTTACATTGCTTTGTTGTTAATTTTCTTGGGGTTTAATTCCGTTATAGTTCCCGCTAAATATCGCCAATCTCTTTCGAACGCTCAATATTCAAATGTAAACCAATTTTTCTAATTTTTAATGATAAAACTGAATAGTTATAGATCTAATTAAACACTTTAATCTATGAATTTGAAACAATTTAGCAATATTTATACTTTATATTGTCCAAAAGGGATTAGTGATATTTAGCGGGAACTATAACGGAATTCAACCCCAAGAAAATTAACAACAGAGCAATGTAAACATTTTTTACCCATTTCCCTAAGGTAATGTGTTTTTCACAGATACATTAAGGGAAGCACTGAAACATTAAGGGAAGGTTCATATTTAGCGGGAACTATATATGAACCTTTCTTGGAATTATAAAGCGATCCGCCAATTCATGTTACCATAAAGGAAATTATAAAATTCCACCACTGAATAAATATTCGCCATTTTTGAAAGAATACCACGGAGAAGTACTACCCCTGTGTCAAGAATGTTTTATAAAGTGAGTAAGTGCAGTGAGCTGGGTTTTGTGGGGAATTGTGAAGCGGTCCAAAAGTTACTGCGTCAGCAGTTAACGGGGGTTGGCGAGCGATAGCGAGCAGGGGGTGGTAGCCCCCTAGTAGGTTTAAAACAAAATATTTATGGTATTTTTCTGTTTCTAAAGGAAGTCAGCGTTATGTTGTCATGGTTTTTCGCAGAATCTTTTATAAGTAGCCGCAAATGAAAATTTCATATTAAAAAAATTCTGACTAAACTCTGATGTGGTAACTGCATTTATTATTGTGACTGGTTTTAGCAGAATAAAAAAGCTTTACGTTAAACATTTGCAAATTTGAAATAGTTTCAGTTCTAATATGATAATATTTTATCCAGTCACGTAAAACAGTTCTTATAAATTATACACAGTTACTATAACATAGCAAATAGAACCCATTTCACGAGAGAAATGTCATTTGAGCCCTGTGTATAAAGCATAAAATATAAGGTTATATTTTTTTCTCTCCCTTTAAAATAGAGAAACCAAATGAAAGAGCTGGACCTGAATATATTTAGAAGAAATCAGAATACACACAACCGTATATCCTCTGTATTCCCAATTTGATGCAACAGATGTGCGTCTGGAAAACTCAATAAATAATGCCATAATATTTTGTAGAAAGCCTGGATTTCATGAATGCTACAAAACCCATTTCTATACCTCTTGGATGTTTAGGAAAGTAAATATAAGGTTGGAATACATATTACAATCTGTAAAACAGGTATATATTTTCTCGCACAAACATGTGTGAAACGTACACTTTACAGTGTTTTCCTTTAATTAATTTTTAACTCGTTAAGTTTGTAAGGGGAAACTATTTTTTTTGTAAATTCGAGTTTTTATCATAATCAAAATATTTTTAACTATTCATTACCAGTACGTTTTTTCATAAAATATAGAGATATACAACCAATCAACTATAATACAAGTATTTATCCATATTATTTTTGAATAAATGACATTTCAATGCAAATTAATACAAGTGTGCTTGTGAATTATAGTACACATTTTCGTTTCAGTACATGCGTTCCCAAATGCGTCAACTAGATAAGGAGTGAAGAAGAACTGCTGTTGGCAGTCAATAAAACTGAAATTTATTCACCATATTACTTTCAAATAAATAAGCTTACTTAAAAATATATTCCGACTTCAGGGAAGCGTAACCAAACATCATTGGTCGAAAGAAAATGAATTCTAAGAAAGATTTTAATTATTTTTACAAATTCTTTGTGGAATCTTAGTTTGGAATTCCATAAACTACTTTTCTTAGCTTAAAGATAAAATCAATCCTGAAATTCCTTAGAGGAATGCTTCTCAAATTTTCTTAACTTGAAGTGAACAAAGAATTTTCTCCTTTATTGTTTTCAACAGGTCTGTAGCATAAATGCGTTTCAACTTTTCTGTTTAATGTACCACGAGCTGCGTGGGATAATTTTAATTAAAGTCTCGTCGTCATAACTTGGTTGAAACGAGACAACTAAGACAATTTCACGGCAATCTTCATTAAAGTAATAATATGTAAACACTTAGCAGGACAAGTTATGTTTTTGGTTATTTTATTCAAGCAGCTTACACACCACCCCCAAACATCTTACGAAAACCATTTAAATCCATGTAAATTCTCTAACTTAAATATATTAGCTACTTTTATTTTAAAGGTTTTACAGTAAAATGCTAATAAGCGTAATGATATAATCCCATCTAAAATACCCTTCTATGATGCATAACATCCTTTTTAAATAAGCAGTGCATTAGTTTAATATATGCATATATTTAAACTAATATAATTGGGCGGTTCTATGGGAAATGGAATGTTGGTGAATGATACTAAGAAAAACTGGATAATGCTTTTATTGAGTTAGGATGAACGAGATGGTGTTAAATGCATCAATTACTTAACCCATTACGTGCCGGACCTGTAACAAATAGGGTGATAACCATTTTCTGATGTTATTAAAGTCTATTTAACTGAAAAATTGACATAAAAAATTAATCTTAACTTGGCTTTGATAACACAAAATGGTGCGAAAATGAGATTTATACTTAACAGCTTTGAAATATTTTAGGTATTGGCATTTTTTCATGTATAGTATAACACATCATCATTAATACATTCAAAATATGTAAAAAAATCAGGATCTGGAGGTAAAACCATATATTTTAAAATTTTCATCATCTGAAGAAAAATCGGAAGCATCTTCCTCTAATTCTAGTAACATGAGGTTTGGTTAAATGTTAGAAACCAATTAGGGAAAAACAACCAATTCATCAAAAAGAAGAAAACCTTATAATTATTACCTTATTTCAGTGATCTAATTCCAATCTACGAGAAAATTAAAAAAAATCTTCTTTAATTATTGCAGTATTGATATGAATGGATCTAAAACCAATAAATAGTAATTTTTTAACATGATACAGTGACATTTAATAAGTTTAAGTGGCATTATTTAGACAATTAATAAGATATTTTTACAGCTTGAAGACAAAATATTACTAGGTAAGACTTTAAAAGGTAGGGCTAAAGGATAAGTCAGTTATCCATCCCTTCATATCCTCTTTTCTTCTGTCCTATTCTCGGTGTCATCTCTGTAGGGGAAAACCGCGTTTTTACTGACTGTAGTTGAGGTGTCTCTCTACTGCGTTTGACATTAATAACAATTTATAGCCTGTGTAAATAAAAATATTCCCAATAACCCCCAGAAACATCTTGACTTTAATTTCGCACAATCTACATCTGATCACAATACATACTCCAAACACATAAACAAGAATATCACACAATCACTCTTCATTACATCCAAAACCCTCCCCAAAACACAACCGTGGAAAACAACTCTAATAAAGTCAACCTTCCCAGATAATTCTCGCCGTGGCTTTAATAAAGCGGAACCAGCGCTCGGAGTGATTATGAACGCTCCAGCCAATCATATCACGGAGCAATGCCGCTAATAAGCTACAAACACATGCGGCACATGTTCGTATTGTTGGCGGAGAATTTCGCTAGAAAACGGTTTCGTGTGTTTAACGTACAGAATTGACTGTAAGCTTGTTGGCTGGGTTATTTGGCTGGTTTTATGGAGGTAGAGGGAGAACTGGTAAGATATTAAGATAGAGAGTTTAATATTGTTGGGGGTATTTGAAATTCAATGAATGGCCGGGCGAGCTGGGGTATGGAGAACGTAGTGGGAGTTGGTATAGATTTATTGGGGTTCTAATTGCTTGTTTTAAAATTGAACTGTACGTGGCCTTTTTAATTTAAGGGAAATTATTTTAGGTCTGAATGAAAAGTTTATTTCTTGAATGGAAATGTGTGAGAATAATGAGAAACAAAACTACTGTAGCTTGTAATCAAACCGAATATTACTAGTGTTAAAAGCATAATATTCCGTGCTTGTTTCAGATGAATGAACAATCTATTTATATAATTCTCTAACGTAACGCCCAGATTTCGCTGTATTTCTTTTCCTCGGTTGGCAACAATCAGTTTGTTTAGAAATTGAGTGCATTGTTTTTACTTCAAATTTTTCCGATTTCCGTCGCTAATGATATTTGCTGCTCAAATGTGTTAAAAGGGATTAAATGTTACTATTTTAATGTATTTCGATGGTAAAATTAGTGCGTATTGAACTTTTTTAGGCGTGAAAATAAAGCGTTAATTTTTGAAAAGCGATTGGTAAAGTTTCATAACACCACATACTGCTGTTTTGATTTTGCCAATGAAATCAACGAAATCATCAGACAAGATTAAGAGATGTTTGAATCTTAATGACTCTAGAGTAAAAGCGCTTATTTTTTAAATTTAACTACGGAATAAAATTTCACTTTTTAATGCAATGAGTGATAGTTATCTGTCTTACGCTACAATAAGTGGATGATACCAATCAGTAACACCAACGAAATATTTAAGGTATCACACAACCGGTCGAGATGTAGAGCAAACACGTTCTCCACTAACATGTATGAAAATTGCTTTATCAATAATATAGATGAATAGCCCCTCCCAATCTGCATGCTAGACTAACGAAGTTAGTAAACGCTTAGCGAGCGAAGCGAGTTCTTAGGGGAACTGCATCAGCAGTTCCCGGGGGTTGGTGAGCGATAGCGAGCAGGGGGCGGTAGCCCCCTAGTCTATATATAATATCTTCAGCTTTCATGACATTTTTCAAGACTGCTGTTATTTGCATTTATTTTGTAAAAGTGTTCTTAAAGAAAATTTTTCAAGAGATATTCAAAATTGTGGTACCACTCCAGAAGAATAAACTCTTGGTGTATAGGCTGAACTTTCTTCTGGAAAAATCAAGCTCAAAATGTTATTTATTCATTCGATTAGGTTATTGGTCTTCTTATATTCATTTTTCCATCACCAGAAATAAAACGATATTTTAATTATGAAAATAAACAATTCATCAATATAATAATAAATAAATATTTATAAATGAAAGGATGAATTAAGAATGAATAGATAATCTACATTCAAGATAAATTAAAAGCCGGTATTTAATTCCATCATACTGTTTTCCATTAACTCCAAACATTATCCTTATTTATTTTATACAAAATAAGATTATTTTTAGGAATTTTACTGAAATATTAACATTAATTTAGTTTTCTGTTTCAATTTGGTATTTAATGTATTCGCAATTCATGAGTTCGAAATTTTTGTTCCTACCGCAAAATTAATTTATGGCAATATTTTATTTCTATTTTTGTTGTTGCTTTTAGGATGTAATAAATATGGGTATTTTCGGAAAAAGGTTTTTGAGTTTCTGACATGTTTCATCCTTATTTGTCCTTATAAACAGTCGATTTATGTGTCATTGCAATATGAACCTTACACATAAAACTTATTCAATGCATCTCTCCTCTATAAACAAATTATAAGAATTAACTTTAATAATGGATTTCTGAAAGCTCAAATTAATCTAAAAACTGATACATTTCCTCCTAGAAACACTAATGATGCATATAAAAGTTCAAATACATTTTAAAACACTTATAAATAATTACTAATTCAAAACATGCGCCTAAATAATTTATATCTTCCAAAAAACCCATCATTTTATCCGAAACGGGATGAGAGTAATGCTTTTAGACCTCCCAAAGAACACATTAGAGGAACCTTACTTAGGTTTCCGGATCCACGACGTTCCCACTTCGGTTAATACGTAACGCCTAAACTTATCAACCTAAAAGAATCCCTTATTGGTGTACGTGCCATTTAGATGGTTGTAATCTGACTGTATTTCTTATGCCTGGTGATGCCTTGTATCTACATCCTAATTCGTTTAAATAAGGTAGGAGTTTTTTGTTGTATTTATATTTTTTCATATCCGTGTTATTATGTTTTTCCTATGTTTATTTAGTTTTAGCCCATTTGACATTTTTTTGCTAAGGTTGGATACTTAGTTTTAGTATAAATAAGGGTTTCCTTATAACATAGTATGATTTATTGAATATGTTTGAAAGTCGATGTAAATTCTTAAAGATTTCGTTTCCATTAGTCAAGATAAATAAAATAAAAATTATCTACCGAATAATTAGTTTAATTCTTGGCGATATTTTTGGTTTAAATAAATTTAAATTACTATAAAATAAACTTTTATATCACATTGTAGGAATACAAAGGTTTTGCAGGTATCTGAGAAATGTGTTTACACAGTGAATTTATTTTTCTTGGAATTCCCGCATTAATGCGTTCTTTTCGTTTTGCTGTAATGTTAACTCTATGGAGAGGTTCCGTTCTTCCGGCCGCCAGGCCGAACCCCTGAACCGATTTGGACAAACTTGGCCTTGATCGGAAGCTTTCTACCCCTAAATGAGCCCATTTTAGGTCGCGTTTCTCCAAAACCTTCCATTTTAAAATTATGCGTTCTTTTCGTTTTGCTGTAATGTTAACTCTATGGAGAGGTTCCGTTCTTCCGGCCGCCAGGCCGAACCCCTGAACCGATTTGGACTAACTTGGCTTTGATCGATAGCTTTCTACCCCTAGATGAGCCCATTTTAGGTCGCGTTTCTCCAAAACCTTCCATTTTTAAATTATGCGTTCTTTTCGTTTTGCTGTAATGTTAACTCTATAGAGAGGTTCCGTTCCGCCGGCCGCCAGGCCGAACCCCTGAACCGATTTGGACAAACTTGGCCTTGATCGGAAGCTTTCTACCCCTAAATGAGCCCATTTTAGGTCGCGTTTCTCCAAAACCTTCCATTTTAAAATTATGCGTTCTTTTCGTTTTGCTGTAATGTTAACTCTATGGAGAGGTTCCGTTCTTCCGGCCGCCAGGCCGAACCCCTGAACCGATTTGGACTAACTTGGCTTTGATCGATAGCTTTCTACCCCTAGATGAGCCCATTTTAGGTCGCGTTTCTCCAAAACCTTCCATTTTTAAATTATGCGTTCTTTTCGTTTTGCTGTAATGTTAACTCTATAGAGAGGTTCCGTTCCGCCGGCCGCCAGGCCGAACCCCTGAACCGATTTGGACAAACTTGGCCTTGATCGGAAGCTTTCTACCCCTAAATGAGCCCATTTTAGGTCGCGTTTCTCCAAAACCTTCCATTTTAAAATTATGCGTTCTTTTCGTTTTGCTGTAATGTTAACTCTATGGAGAGGTTCCGTTCTTCCGGCCGCCAGGCCGAACCCCTGAACCGATTTGGACTAACTTGGCTTTGATCGATAGCTTTCTACCCCTAGAGGAGCCCATTTTAGGTCGCGTTTCTCCAAAACCTTCCATTTTAAAATTATGCGTTCTTTTCGTTTTGCTGTAATGTTAACTCTATGGAGAGGTTCCGTTCTTCCGGCCGCCAGGCCGAACCCCTGAACCGATTTGGACAAACTTGGCCTTGATCGAAAGCTTTCCACCCCTAGATGAGCCCATTTTAGGTCGCGTTTCTCCAAAACCTTCCATTTTAAAATTATGCGTTCTTTTCGTTTTGCTGTAATGTTAACTCTATGGAGAGGTTCCGTTCTTCCGGCCGCCAGGCCGAACCCCTGAACCGATTTGGACTAACTTGGCTTTGATCGATAGCTTTCTACCCCTAGATGAGCCCATTTTAGGTCGCGTTTCTCCAAAACCTTCCATTTTTAAATTATGCGTTCTTTTCGTTTTGCTGTAATGTTAACTCTATAGAGAGGTTCCGTTCCGCCGGCCGCCAGGCCGAACCCCTGAACCGATTTGGACAAACTTGGCCTTGATCGAAAGCTTTCCACCCCTAGATGAGCCCATTTTAGGTCGCGTTTCTCCAAAGCATTCCATTTTTTAATTATAAATTTATTTCAATTCGCCCCATTGCTTTTAGTTAATATTTTTACCAACACAGGCAAACCGTCTTTTAAAGAGCGTGAAGAAAATCTACATTGAAATTAAATTTCAAAGTTTTCACGGTTCACTAGATTTATCCCAACGGGATACTAGAGCCGTATTGAATTTATAAAAAATTATGGTACAATGTTTGATTGAAGTATTTCTTCTTTCCCTTAACACAGAAGGGGATAAACATTAACTTCAAACAATGAGACAAATAAAAATCAAATAATAATTTAAAGTGGAAAGTTTTGGGAGGATATCACTTAAAATGGGTTTATATCGGGGTAGTAAGATCAAGTTTGTACAGATACGGTTCGGTGGATTGGGCTGATAACTGGTCAAAATAAAATGACAATTATTTCAATGTAATAAATTTGTGACAATGCCATGTGAAATCGGAGACAAAACCCCTTTCGAAGATAATGAATTAAAACTGTATATTTAATGATAGGGAATGAATAAATACGAACAGGTAGTAACGAACGAATCTCGCTTCAGCGCCAAAGAAGGCTAGCCTGTAAAACCCGGCTTTGCCGGGTTGTAACAGCTAGTGACTTATTAAAGCCAAAATAAATATTTTAGAAGAATTCGTTTTTAACGTTTATAAGTTTGAAGGGAATTTAAATGCTACAACTAGCTAACAAAAACTCAGAAATAATGTATACTAGGGTGGGTCAAAAATATTTTTTTTACATTTCCCAGGGGCACAGCGATAAAAAGGTGCCAAATGGTCCCAAACTTACATGTGTGAAATATTATTCCATTACGATAACTCTTTTTGCCTCCGGATTGACGTCAAAGTTTCGATTAATATACAGGGTGTTCCAAAAAAGACCCCTAACTTTAAAAATTCATAGAAAAAAAACTAAAAGTGGTAAAAACACGCGGTTTGCTGCTTTTTTATTCTTAGACAATGGAATTTTTTTACACAAATTTTTAAACAAGTGTTGTTTAAAAATCCAAATATATAGGGCATCACTCTACCATTGAAATAGCATGGGATGAATCCTTATTCGGTTTTTCGTCGGGAATAAAAAGAAAAAACCTTGTGAACATAATCAATTAGAGCAAAAATATAAAATATTTCACAATCATTCGATCCTAGAATCAATTATTTTCACTAACTCGGACACCCAAAGATGAGCGCAATATGGACTCAAAGCATAGCTTTTTCACAATTTTGAAGATACTGTTTTTTCAACGGTATTAGGTTATATCATATTTTGAGCAAAAAAAATTATTAATCTAAAGATAATGTAGACGCAAACAACGTGTTGTTATCTCTTTTAGTTTTTTTTCTATGAATTTTTAAAGTTAGGGGTCTTTTTTGAAACACCCTGTAGTAATTCCATGTAAAAATGGACAAACGAAAATCGGGCTTTTACCTCGATTGGACGAATCTGTCATGAATGTAAACGTGCAAAATGGTATAAAAATCATCATTGAAGACAATAAAATAATTAAAAATGAAACCAGAGTTGAAATACTTGAGTTGTAATGTAATTATAACATATTTTGAAGTATCTCAGTGATTAGAACTGACAACACTGTTCTACACTGAAAAAATTTCCTTGATGAAAGTAGTCATTTCTTATAGATTTTGGGTCGCTGAATACGAAAATCACCATTAAAATTCTCAATTGACTCAGGATTTTCGGGGAACAGCCCCTCCCCCTTTTCACGTTTTTTAACGACTTTATAACTTTGAACTCGATTTTCAGGGTCAAAAAGCATTGCTTTAATCTTCAAATTGCCCCCCAGGGGACAATAAATGTTCAAATTAATAACATAAGATAAATTTATAACAAATGGATAGGTTTAAAGGGGTAGTTAACCCCCTAAGAATGCAAAAAATTAGCTAAAAATTATACAGGTTTTTACACGCTATTTTTTCCTCTTATTTTATACGCAATTCACGTTTGAAGGGTCCTAACCCTTCCCCAAGGACTTAAAATTTGATGGCAATATGCAGCAATGATTTTTGCTAAAAGCGGTTGAGGTGAGAGCGCCCCCAGAGCACCCACGGAAGGGTTCAATGCCGCACTTAGAGTTTAACTGTGCTGTACAAAAAAAAATTTGAAGCCACTTACTGAATTTCAGCTGATTCTTGTGTAAAATGATCTGCTGAATTCAAATATGACACCCATTTTCCTCCATCACCCTCAGTTTTTAAGGGGATGCCCCCTAATTGTTATCAACAGCCGTGCATCTATTAACATCTTGAAACATGGAATCCTCACTCCCGAAAACCGGTCAGTTTTTAAAGAACTGAAGAGTTTCTACTTAGGATACACCCAAAATATAAGAAAAACGTCATTTGTAATCTTTTCAAAATCATCAATATTAATTCCTGAACTCGCGAGTGCCTTCGTGATTCTGGAAGTCTTCCGAACTCTTCCGCGGGGACTTCTGGGAGCCTAACACCTCAACCGCTTTTAGTAAAAGTTATTGCTGCATATATATTGTCATCAAATTTGGGTCCTTGGGGAAGGGGTAGGACCCTTCTTACGGGATTTGCGTAAAAAATAAGAGGAAAAAATAGCGTATAGAAACCTCTTTAATTTTAAGCTATTTTTTTGTATTTTTAGGGGGGTAATTACCCCTTAACCCTATCCATTTGTTATAAATTTATCATATTTTATTGATTTGAACATTTCTTGTTAACTGGGGAGCAATTTGAAGACTAAAATAATGCTTTTTGACCCTGAAAATCGAGTTTAAAGTTATAAGGTCGTCGAAAAACGTAAAAAGGGGGAGGGGCTGTTCCCCGAAAATCCTGAGTCAATTGAGAATTTTAATGGTTATTTTCGTATTCAGCGACCCAAAATCTATACGAATTGACTATTTTCATCAAGGAAAAAATTTTGAAGGTCGAATTTGTAGAACAGTGCAATCAAAGATTTCTTTCTGGAATCCTAAAATGTGCGAAACCTTTATCCCCGGTTTAAATTTAATAAAAATGGATATGTCAGAAGGCGGGTACTTTTTTGTGGGTTATAAGATTTCAACCCCCAGAGGATATTTGGATAATATTTAAAATTTGAGCATTTCTTTTAAATTTCAGTGGCATATTATGGATAGTCCATCCCAAGTATCCCCATAGGAGTCCTTAATGTTAAAAAATAAATTAAAATCATATTTTAATAGTTGTCCATATTTTAACCATATTTTAATATTATATATATGTTACAGTTAAAGTCCGGAAATCAGTTAATTTACAGATAACCTAGGCAATTTGCAGATTAACGAGGGTGATCCGTTAAAGAGCGAATTTTTTTTCAATTTCTAAGATTACCTAGGTAATCTTGAAATTACCTAGGTATTCTGCACCCTACCGACTAGACACTCGTTAATCTGCATACTACCTGTAATCAGTTATTTTACATATTAACGAGGGTGATTCGTTAAAGTACAAAATTTTATTTTATTTTATAAAAAGTTTAAGGAGGTTGGGGGGGCTGCCGCCCCCCCAAACCCCCCTGCCCTAACTATAACCAAACTCGTTTTGGGGGTAAACAGTAACACTGACGAATCAAAAAAGGGGGATCGGTACTTTTTTCATATTACACAAAACACGCAAATCCCACAAAAATATTAATGAAATAGCAATTTTAAAACTAGAATATAAAAACAATAATAATAGAATATTAAAGTACCAACTGAGATTTGTATCAATTGTGGTTTTCGATCTCGATTTGACAGCGTATTTCAATGAGCACTTAAACTAGCAAATCTTAATGAAAGCGCGGTGTAATCGGCTGGCAGCCTGCCCTGAACTATTGCTAGGATTCGCGATCGATTACATATGTTAAACCCTTGCCCAGGTTCCAGCGATTGTTGAATTAACGTTTGTTGAAAAGATATTTCAACAGCTGGGAAATTTGCTTTCGTTAAAAGAAATCTCTGCCACTCTGAAGTCGGAGCTTCAACACAATTGTTTCAAAATACCCGTTTTAGTAGTAATATACTGTACTTAATCATGTAAATTTACAGTACTTACTTGCTTGTATTATTTTGTTTTAACATTCAACATGACAACTACCAGTGCTACGCACTAAATTTGAAATCAAAACACCAAATATGACAACAAACTACGTATTGAAACCCAACTGCGCAGGGGTAAGCGCATGTCGCAGTGAGCACCTCAACAATTTAACAGAAAGTATTGATCGAAACAAACTATTTTGAACTTTAACTATCAAGAGGCCGTTATAGTGTAGATTCCCTAGGTAAAATGTGAAAAACTCAAAAATCCGCACATTAACGACAGAAATCAGTTAATCTTAAGTTTACCTAGGTATTCTTCAGAATAACTAATTATCAACTTTAGCGGTAACATATATAACCATATTTTAATATTATTATATATGTTACCGCTAAAGTTGAAAATTAGTTATTCTAAAGAATACCTAGGTAAACTTTAGATTAACTGATTTCTGTCGTTAATGTGCGGATATTAGTGTTTTTCGCATTTTACCTAGGGAATCTACACTATAACGGCCTCTTGATGGTTAAAGTTCAAAATAGTTTGTTTCGCTCAATCCTTTCTGTTAAAATGTCACTGCGCCATGCGCTTACCCCTGCGCAGTCGGGTTTCAATACGTAGTTTGTTGTCATATTTGGTGTTTTGATTTCAAATTTAGTGCGTAGCACTGGTGGTTGTCATGTTGAATGTTAAACAAAATAATACAAGCAAGTAAGTACAGTAAATTAACATGATTAAGTTCAGTAAATCTATAATAATAAAAGAGCTTTACGGTTCATTCACCTATCAACGCACAGCAAAATCTACCGGGGCTAAAGAGTCGAAACTTGGTGTGGTGGAAGACTTTACAGTGTATACGCGCACTAAGAAGGGATTTTTCGAAATTCTTTTTTTCTGACCCACAGGGGTGTTTGGAGTGTTTTCTACGTTTTTGAGCCTAGCACCGTCCCAAATGACCCTAGATATTTGTAACTTCGCAGGAAGGTACCTAGCCACAATATCTAGAAAGGCATTTTTCAGATTTTCGATATTCGAATTTTAACCCGTTAACGCCCAGCGTCCTCGTTTGAGGACGGTGCATAAAAGGGTGTGTAAAATCTTTTCTTTTTCCGGGAACGATTGTTTATTTTGCATGACGATAGATGGCAATACTACAAAACATGCCACAAATTATCAAGTGTCTGGGTTTGTTTTAAGCTCCTTGATTCGGCTCGCAATTTCGCGCTTTTTTCATGTATTACACTTGCGTTGCCCTTCTGTCTAGCTACATCGGCTGAAGTCAAGGTAATAATTTTATATTTGGTAGTATTTCAAATTAAGGTCATATGTATACATATAAAAGAAAATTAGTAACTTTTAAAAAAATTTCGTTTTCGAAAATGACGTCCAATTTTACTGTCCTCGTTTGAGGACGCTGGGCGTTCCAGCCAACTTTTTTTCAGATTTGTACTCATTACAGTTTCTGGATTTTTTCGATCTACTATCGTGTTAAAGCTTTTCTTCAACTATTATAAGGTAGTTAATAATATTTATTTTTATTTTAGAAGGGGTTTTAATAGTTACAATGGCTCATAGGTTCTTACCGATTGCAAAATCTCATGAATATTTGTTTTCCCAATAAATTGTGAGACCATAAAAGGCAATAAAATGGCTAGATGTCCTCTGAAATCTCGGAAAAATAGAAAAAGAACCTAAAGGGGATTTGTGAACATATATTTAATAAGGGAAATAAAATGTCGATGTGACATATTTTGTAAATCATATTTTGAGCACCTTGTTTTCCCAAATATCATACCAAGTGCTAGAATTTATTCAAAATTAACCCGCATTTTGTTCATGTATCCATATGTATTTAGTTTTCATGTATCTAGCATGTTCCTCATGATCTCCTAATGAAAGTTTTCCCTCACTATCAACTATCACACTTTGTACAACACAAAAATATGTACGATTTGATTTACTCAAAAGGAGATAAATTCTTAAAATTGATAAAAATAATGCAAAAAAGTGTAGTTTATAATTAATTTCATCATAAAGTCTTATAAAATACTGTAACTAATCCATTTTAAGTTGTTTTGCATACCCATTTACGTTATTTTCCTATTTGCTGACTTTTCTGATCTCTTGATTTTTTTACACCGGAACGCCCAGCGTCCTCAAACGAGGACGGGCTGTTACTTCCACACTAATTAACAAAATGTTTAAATTTTGGATTTTTTGTCTTAATTGGGTCATAATTACACCAATTTGAAATAATCACACAAATATTTTCGGTAGAATTAATTCGGGCGTTAACGGGTTAAGGGGTCTAAAAATTTCAAAAACCCGATTTTACTGAGCATAAACAAAGTTTTACATTTTGGAAGAAAAACATACTAATAATTTAATATTTCGAAGCGACCTGTTGGTAATATCTTCTTAAGAATATTTAAAAGAATGTAATTTCTGGATTTTTCGATTTTCCATTATGGAGGGGGTGCACGGGGGTTTGAATATTTACTCCCATTTTTAAATTTTGCATTCCAGCACCCACATTATTAATGCGATTGATAAGAAATTTTAGCATGTTGTTCCTCACACAATGGGGAAGGTTTTCAAAAAAGAATTTTTAAAATCAAAGCATTCCAAGCAGTTTTTTTGGACCTTTTCTAAATTCGTATGCTTATGCTTAGCTTTAATGTCAAACTGATAACGGTTATTGCTCCATCCAAGTAACGCAAAACCACTATTGTTGGAAATATTTATTTAAAAATATTTTATAGCGAGTAGAATTTTTTTTAAAAATCTGATAAAGAAATAATTTGTGATAAAATAAATTTCTTACAATAACCAAAAAATATTTAACCGAAACTTTTTAAATTTTTTTCCAAGTAATGAAATTTAAATAACAATAGTGTTTCATCTGAAGCATTTTAGATGGTTGGTGTCAATTCAAATGATGCTTACATTTATATTATGTTTGAAGGCGATTTCTTTTAGCGAATGAGTTGGTAATAAATCAACAAAGGGGGGTTCAGGGGGTCTCCCCCTGACCTTTTTTTAAATTTTAATTTAAAAACCGGTTATTAACATTTTAATTCCTCAAGTTTCTTTAGGTTTTGTTTTACATCTTAGGAAAGTATATTTATTTTTTATTTGCTTTGAATTTTATGAAAACAGAGATGAAGGGAAAAATAAGTATTATATAAGTCAATAGAAATTGCTGTTCATTAATAGACCTCTACTTTTATTGTGAAGCGAAGGTGGAAGATTTTGCCACTACTATGCATTACGAATTGGAGAAATAGATGGAGGATATTGAAGGGAACAAACATAACACCTTGAAATAAGGGGGCTAAGAGGGTCTCCTTCCAACTTTTTTATAATTTGAAAATATCACTCTTAAAAATGAGGATTTCGCACACTAATTCTTAACAGGTGGTGTTTTTAAAGTTTTTATGTCTTCAGGAAGTATAGCATGAAAGAAGAATTCTAGCGGGAAGCCAGTTGACCCTATTGCCCCAAAATGAATGGCGCCCAGTAAAGGAATATAGGGAAGAAAATAATTCTTATTTATTTTATCACCTAGATTGAAAATCCTTTTTTTCCCGAGCAACGGCGGGTATATCAGCTAGTTACTACTAAAACGAGTAGTTTAAAACAATTGTGTTGAAGCTCCGACTTCAGAGTGACAGAGATTTCTTTTAACGAAAGCAAATGTCCCAGCTGTTGAAATATCTTTTCAACAAACGTTAATTCAATAATCGCTGGAACCTGGGCAAGGGTTAACATTTGTAATCGATCGCGAATCTTAGCAATAGTTCAGGATGGGCTGGCAGCCGATTACACCGCGCTTTCATTAAGATTTGCTAGTTTAAGTGCTCATTGAAATACGCTGTCAAATCGAGATCGAAAAACCACAATTGATACAAATCTCAGTTGGTACTTTAATATTCTATTATTATTGCTTTTATATTTTAGTATTAAAATTGCTATTTCATTACTATTTTTGTGGGATTTGCGTGTTTTGTGTAATATGAAAAAAGTACCGACCCCCCTTTTTTGATTCGTCATTGTTACTGTTTACCCCCAAAACGAGTGTGGTTATAGTTAGGGCGGGGGGGTTTTGGGGGGTGGCAGCCCCCCCAACCACCTTAAACTTTTTATAAAAATAAAATAAATTTTTGTACTTTAACGGATCACCCTCGTTAATATGTAAAATAACTGATTACAGGTAGTATGCAGATTAACGAGTGTCTAGTCGGTAGGGTGCAGAATACCTAGGTAATTTCAAGATTACCTAGGTAATCTTAGAAATTGAAAAAAAATTCGCTCTTTCACGGATCACCCTCGTTAATCTGCTAATTACCTAGGTTTTCTGTAAATTAACTGATTTCCGGACTTTAACTGTAACATATATAAACCATATTTTAATATTGGGTTGTCCCATAAGTTGTGTTACTTTTTATGAAGTTCAGTCTTTGAAAATTTTTTATGAAAAACTGGTAATAGGTGGAGATTTCAAACAAATGAGATTTTGATATATGTATATTTACGAACATAATGTGGGATTTTGGTAGTCTCGTAATATTATTTCTTTTCAAAATGCCAGTTTGAAAAAAAGACCACAAAAGATGATTTTCGCATAATTTTTTTCTTTTGTTTAAAAAACTAGGAAGAACGCATAATTCATGGCTAAAAAAGTTTTTCTGTATATTTGAAATGTTTAGATTAAGATGTCATAGTTTCAAGATGATTCGATAAATTTAACTTAGGAAATTTCGGTCTCAAACATAACATCTATTGCAAAAACTTACCTCAATTTTATTAGTCATTTCAAAGAAATTTTCAAGAAAAAAAGCATCAAAATCAATAAAAAAGCTTACAGATGGACCCAAGTTTCAAAATATGCATTATATTAAATTATATCTGAACTTAAGTCCAGAAAGTAGTGCACACAATTCAAGCGCGCAATGTTTAACTGAATTACACTCGCTCAACTTATGCTAAGCGAACAAAGCAATTATTTGCTTCGTACGAAAACACTATACAACTAGTTGGAATTTAAAGTAAATCAATTCAACGATATGATGAAAAGAAGCTTTCAATGTTTAAACAGTTGAAAGAAGCATTATGGTTCAAAAACATCTGCCTTTAATTTGCTTCATACCAGCTGCTTAGAAAAACAATAGGTGTACTTTAAAAAATACGTGAAATTACCAATGTATGAAGTTTTAAAGCCAAAATTTTCTACCTTAAACTTATGGAATCATCTTGAAACTATGACATCTTAATCTAAACATTTCAAATATACCGCAAAACTTTTTTTAGCCATGAATTAAGGTAAATGTGGGTATAGTGGACACTTTAAGGAAAATTTTTGCTTAAATTCTTAATAAATACCAATCTATTTGCTTCGAAACGGTTATCCTCCTATTTTTAGGTTAATTGAATCTTCTTCTTTCGATTTTACCATTAAAAACTTTAATTAGATTGGGCAAAGTATTTTTAATTAATTTTTTAAAAGTACTCCAAATTGCATCTATAGTGGCCACATAGATGAAGCTGTTGCTTCTATGGTGGACACCTCTTGCATCAATAGTGGACACCTGTCTTTTTCTGCCTATATGAGGGGTTTATGCATGAAGTTTAGGGGTTTTTCTTGGTATATTCGTCTAGTTCTATTTAAATCTCCCTTCCCAACGAAATGTATTTTAGATTTAATAAAATTAGCTTTATTTAAAAAAAATTGATAGTTTTCGGCCCAAAGTCTACGCTGTAGCTGATATGAGAGGAATTTAGCATGTAATTCAATGTTTTAGAAACATTGGTTCCCGTTGCGGTGGGCGATGTTGTGGGCCCATTGCGGTGGCCACTATTGGAAAATCTAAGATTATGTGTTTGTAAAGTGGACACCCCCATAAATCCTCGTAAAGTCAACATTTTCAAATAAATTTTATTCAGTATTATTTTATACATTCTTATTTATCTTGATATAAATTTAAAAGTCGATCAAGCGGTAATAAATACGAAAAAATCAGTTCCGAAAAACCCGTTTCCTTACGCGATTCAATAAGCGAAATCAAATTTCAGTCACTCGACCGATGTTGTTATTTTCAAATATTTAAATATCCTTCCCATGCTGATCTGTGGTATCGGTGGTAATTTATCAGCTTACCTGATTGTACAATCTACTATGCCTATGAATTTTGACGCTGTTCGATGCCTCTAACTCGTTCTATTTAAAATTAATCAGCTATGTGGCCACTATTGGTACAGTGTCCACTATACCCTAATTTACCTTATGCGTTCTTCCTTGTCTCTCTATTCTAAAAAAAAGTTTTTAGTGAACGTTTTCCAGAGAAAGGCTTTTTAATTACTGAACCGAATGACACATATATGGTATCAAAATGTCCGGATTCTTTCCGGATTTCCGAGTAAGCCCTTCGATTTTTCAAAAAAATTCTCAATTTTAAAATATTTCCATTTTTTTTAGATAACTGATAAGGTCGCAGTTATAAAGCAAGTACTGTCAATCAAATTATTATGCATCCAATCACAACGTCCGATTGACGCTTTATTTTAAGATGAAACATGTTTTTTCACCTTTTAAAAAAAGTACTTTCTTGATGAAATATCACTCAAAGACTGATAAAAACATATTCTAAAAACTTACATGAACGCCATTTTATATTAAAATTTCACACTTTTTGTCCAATATTTATAATTTTTATTCTGATTTTATCGAAATTAATTGTAAACATAGTGATGTTTTGTCTCTTATTGTTTTCAATTGCTTAAACGGTATTGTTTAACAAGTCTGGGTTTAAAAAAAATATGAATGATAAAGACTAGGCATATTATACTATTAGTACAGTCAAATTAGGCGAAAAAAGGGTCGGAGGTAGACATTTAGAAATACAAGCAGAAACCCCCTGGGATGTGTTTAGGGGGGTCTGAGGATGCCTCACCTGAAAATCCCAAAAAATCCGGTGACGGGTTTTCCGCCATTTTGAAAAAGAAGTCGGCCATGTTGGATTTTTCCATAGTTCATAAAAACAGCTATAACAGGCGAACTAATTGGTTTAAAATGTTCGTTCTTGTTTTAAAATGCGTAATTCAGTGCGTTCTTTAAGTTTCATGCATGAATTGTTGGTTCTACAACAAGGATTTTTTAAAAATTAAGCTAAAATAGCAATTTTTTCGTATTTTTTTGGGTTGTAGTTCTTTCGTTTAATACTGTGTCGTACCTATTATAATTATCAAGACCGAAACAACTGGAACTTGTTTAGGAGAGTCTTAGGCTATACCATACCAAAATTCTAAGAAATCCCGCCATTAGTTTTCCGCCATTTTGAAAAAAACGGTGGCAATACTGAATTTTCAATGTTTCTTAAAAACTGCTATAACAAGCGAACTTATTGGAATAAAATGCTCAATTTTTTTTAAAAATGCGTGTTTAAGTGTACGTTTTTGAAATATCATGCAGAAAGTTAATATTCTTAAATATTTAATTTTAAAAACTCTGAAAAATAGTAATTTTTCAGTCTTTTTCTGTTGTAGTTTTTTTATTGTCCAGGCAAATAAGACATTCAATATAACGGGCTGGAAATTGGTGGAAATGTAGAGAATAGTGTCCTTCTTGATATCCTGAAATTCCCTAAAAATCCCTCCAAGGGAAAATCCGCCATTTTCGAAAAACCAACGCCATCTTGGATTGGGTTTTCAAGCACAGCGACCAAACCAAGGTGCCGATTGATTTCGTTTTTGTCACATATTGTTTAATATTGTGTATTTTAAGAGACAACGTAAAGAAATTCGAAATAAAAAAAATTAATTTAAAAATAATTAATTTTTATTTAATTACTGCTTTGCTGTGTTAAAATGTAGGTAAGCATTCGAGATAACAAGCTGAAAATTGGTGAAAATATAGAAGGAAGTGTTCTAATTAATATCCCGAAATTACCAAAAAATCCCTCCAAGGGAAACCGCCATTTTGAAACAACCGCCTCCATCTTGGATTGTATTTTTAAGCATAGCGACTGAACCAAGGGTCCGATTGAGTTCGTTTTTGTCCCAAATTGTTCAATAATACGCATTTTAAATATAAAACGTGATAAAGTTTGAAATAAAAAACTTAATTTAATTATAATTAAATTTACTTAGTTAATGGTTTGCCGGGTTAAAATGTAGGTAAGAATTCAAAATAACAAGCTGAAAATTGGTAGAAACGTAGAAGATAGTATCCTGACCGAAGTTCCGAAATTCCCAAAAAATCCCTCCAGATGAAAATCCTCCACTGAAAAAACTACCGTCATTTTAGACTCTCAATTTAAGCATAGTGATAGTGGAGTTTTCTCTTTCCACAACAATGAAATTTCCCTAAAAAGGCATTATTGAAGCTGAAAAAAGTTGCAATTTTAAAGTCGAATATTTAAAAAACTATTCTAGCGATTTAAGTAAATTTAAGCTTAAAATGTAGTTTATTTATTCAATAACAACATGCAATTTACGTGCATGGTCAAAAATTTTAAAGTTTGTTTGCTGTATCGTTTGAGCATAGTTTGTTTTCCTCAATTTGACCGTTTTGTCCATTCTTTTTTATTTAGTTGCAACCAAAAGTGATATTTTTAACCATGCACGTAATTGCATGATTTTATTGAATAAATAAACTACATTTAAATCTTAAATTTACTTAAATCGCTAGAATGGTTTTTTAAATATTCGACTTTAAAATTGCAACTTTTTTCAGCTTCAATAATGCCTTTTTAGGGAAATTTCATTGTTGTGGAAAGAGAAAACTCCACTATCACTATGCTTAAATTGAGAGTCTAAAATGACGGTAGTTTTTTCAGTGGAGGATTTTCATCTGGAGGGATATTTTGGGAATTTCGGAACTTCGGTCAGGATACTATCTTCTACGTTTCTACCAATTTTCAGCTTGTTATTTTGAATTCTTACCTACATTTTAACCCGGCAAACCATTAACTAAGTAAATTTAATTATAATTAAATTAAGTTTTTTATTTCAAACTTTATCACGTTTTATATTTAAAATGCGTATTATTGAACAATTTGGGACAAAAACGAACTCAATCGGACCCTTGGTTCAGTCGCTATGCTTAAAAATACAATCCAAGATGGAGGCGGTTGTTTCAAAATGGCGGTTTCCCTTGGAGGGATTTTTTGGTAATTTCGGGATATTAATTAGAACACTTCCTTCTATATTTTCACCAATTTTCAGCTTGTTATCTCGAATGCTTACCTACATTTTAACACAGCAAAGCAGTAATTAAATAAAAATTAATTATTATTAAATTAATTTTTTTATTTCGAATTTCTTTACGTTGTCTCTTAAAATACACAATATTAAACAATATGTGACAAAAACGAAATCAATCGGCACCTTGGTTTGGTCGCTGTGCTTGAAAACCCAATCCAAGATGGCGTTGGTTTTTCGAAAATGGCGGATTTTCCCTTGGAGGGATTTTTAGGGAATTTCAGGATATCAAGAAGGACACTATTCTCTACATTTCCACCAATTTCCAGCCCGTTATATTGAATGTCTTATTTGCCTGGACAATAAAAAAACTACAACAGAAAAAGACTGAAAAATTACTATTTTTCAGAGTTTTTAAAATTAAATATTTAAGAATATTAACTTTCTGCATGATATTTCAAAAACGTACACTTAAACACGCATTTTTAAAAAAAATTGAGCATTTTATTCCAATAAGTTCGCTTGTTATAGCAGTTTTTAAGAAACATTGAAAATTCAGTATTGCCACCGTTTTTTTCAAAATGGCGGAAAACTAATGGCGGGATTTCTTAGAATTTTGGTATGGTATAGCCTAAGACTCTCCTAAACAAGTTCCAGTTGTTTCGGTCTTGATAATTATAATAGGTACGACACAGTATTAAACGAAAGAACTACTACCCAAAAAAATACAAAAAAATTGCTATTTTAGCTTAATTTTTAAAAAATCCTTGTTGTAGAACCAACAATTCATGCATGAAACTTAAAGAACGCACTGAATTACGCATTTTAAAACAAGAACGAACATTTTAAACCAATTAGTTCGCCTGTTATAGCTGTTTTTATGAACTATGGAAAAATCCAACATGGCCGACTTCTTTTTCAAAATGGCGGAAAACCCGTCACCGGATTTTTTGGGATTTTCAGGTGAGGCATCCTCAGACCCCCCTAAACACATCCCAGGGGGTTTCTGCTTGTATTTCTAAATGTCTACCTCAAACCCTAATTTGACTGTACTATATCGAGTTACTTTAAAATAATATTTTTTGTTTGGTCCTAATATTGATAAACAATTAGAATTAGTTATTTTTATAATCATAGATTAAAAATAATTAAGATGAATATTTTTAAAAACATTTTGTTTAAATTTTTGATAAGTTCGAGTTAATATATACTCAAACTTTTAAGGGAGATTTATTCATGGAGGGGATTTGAAGTATTTTTAATAAGTTAGTTGACGTTTTTTCTGTAAATTGTTTAATTGTTTTATAAAGTGTGTTAAGTTCAACGAGTTGGAATTTGTGGGAATTGCGAAGCAATTCCAAAAGGTCCTGCGTCAGCAGTTTACGGGGGTTGGCGAGCGATAGCGAGCAGGGGGCGGTAGTTCCCTAGTTTTTTAAACAAAAGAAAAAAATTACGCGAAAATTGTCGTTTACGGTCTTTTTTTTCAAACCGCCAATTTTGAAAAGAAATAATATCAAGAGAACTACCAAAATCTCACATTATGTTCATAAATATAAAAATATACATATATCAAAATCCCTATTGTTTGAAATCTCCACCTATATTACCAGTTTTTTATAAAAAATTTTCAAAGACGAAACTTAGTAAAAAGTAACAGAACTTATGGGACAACCCAATATTTTCTTAAGAAGAGCGGTAGATCAGCGTTTTCAGCTCAAAGCTCAGTATTATCCTCAAAATTTTTAAATTAGCTACATTAATTTTTAGAACTTGCTTGTGTTTATTTTAGACAGTTAAATTTGCTATACTTAAACTTTTATGAACGCATAAGTGAATACTAAGAAGCTAAATAAAATAAAAACAACGAAAAAAATTGCACATGAATTTATTAAAAGCCATACGGCGTTTCGGGGATTCTTTGGATCCCCTTCGTCAGTGGTACTGACGAAGGGGACCACCACTGACGAAGGGGATCCAAAGAATCCCCGAAACGCCGTATGGCTTTTAATAAATTCATGTGCAATTTTTTTCGTTGTTTTTATTTTATTTACAGTATTGCACAGTTTGTGGCGTTATCCTCACTAAGAAGCTATTTTGAGTCAATCCTCCCTCTAAAGATGTATAATTTATGGGCCTGAGTTTTAGTCTATTGCTATAGCAAAAATTAGGTTAATCCTTACTGAGGCGAATCTCATCATGATATTGCTATTGCCTATAAACAAACTATTAACTATACACTTGTTTCTATATATTTTATGTGATCACATTGGGTTCACAAGACCAGCCAATGAAAAAACTGTCCGCTGAATTTTGAAGGGGTGACATTTATGAAAAATACAACTATTTCTACTTTTAAAATTTAAAAATATCGTTTTACACTGGTCATAATTGAAGGAGAATGTATCTGATAAACCGATATTTAAAATCTGCCACTGACAATCCACTGTTTGTTGGCAAAAAAAAATCCTCCTATTCTCTAAGCCTGTTTTGTTAATATGGAAATATACATTATATTGCCACTTTGGGAGTTGTGTTTTTGTATTAATACTGCATAAATGTGACTAATATGATTAAAATTGCTTAAAAATACCCTTATTTGTGAGCAAAAATTAATTTATAAAATTTTTAAATACTTTGAAAAATTACATATTTTTGTTCCATTTTAGGCCAATCCGGAGGCAAAAAGAGTTACCATAATGGAATAATATTTCACACATGTTAGTTTGAGACCATTTGACACCTTTTTCTTGCTGTGCCCGATAGAATTTGTAAAAAAAATTTTTCGCCATAGGAAAATGACCCACCCTAATGTATACGGAGATATTATATTGAGGTTTTAGAAATTGCAGGAAAATACATTCAAATAACTAGTTATAAATTGCCCTTGAAATATTTTTGGATGCCGTGAAACATAAAACGACTGTAAAAGATTTTGTTCAGGAGTTCACTAAAAATATGTTACTGAAAATCCACTGATGCCACCATGCTACCAACTGAATGAGATACAGTGTCTTCACATTAATGCCTCTTTGCAAGTGGTAAATAAAACAGGCTTTTTCTTGTAAAAGCAGTGCTAATACTCCCCGTTTCCCCTGTCACTATTCTTATACAAAATGAAGCATTTTTATTTCAAGAAAAAAAATTGAAAATAAAAAAAGGAAAAAATAAAATAATTTAAAATCAATAAAACATTTTCAAAGGGCCGCAAATTAGACACCGAGAAATTACAATTTTCAAGTTACTCCAGGCAAAAAAAACAAGATAGTGTTGAACCCATTCAGATTCCCTTGAATTGAAAAAAAAACGTTCCAAAGTCAGAATCATAACCTTCTTTCATTACAATACATTGAACCTTCCGCTTCTTATCTAGTGAAGAACTTTAAATACCAAGAACTATAAAATCGCCATCCCAAAAGCGATTCAAAATCAATTACAGTCTGCAGTTTTACATCCCCTTAATCTGCCAGTACTTACACCCCTCCCGCGCAAAAGACAATCATGCAAAGTTCGGAATGTAATGCTAGTACTAATGACTTCAATCTAAAATTTCTTCTCGAGATAACTCCTGCGTGTCTCGGTACCATCTCCAGTTTTTAGATCCTTTCCTCCTTCCTTCACCTTCTTATGGAGAGATTTGGTGATTTGGAAATGATATTTTTTCCCGCCGAAGAAATATGGAAGACGACAAAGGAAGCTGGCGGGTAGCGGTACGTTTCTAAAGCCTGGCATAATTTGCATTTGAAATGGTGATGTCTTTTCAGACAATAAAGGCATGGCGTTTTTAGGCTTCTTTTGGAAAAAGACTTCGTCAAAGGGTATCATTTGTTAGGCTAAGTTAAATGCGTCGTGAACAAGAAAATGAGTAAAAAAATAAAGTGCAGAAGAGGGAGTCAATAACAGTTTCCTGAATAGCGGGAGTAACATCAATGGGATTTTAAGTTTAGCAAATCCAGTTGACATTCACTGTTTCTATGGTAACTGGTGGAAAAAACTTGAAGTTCCACAGCATCAGCGTTTGGAATTGTTTTCCAACGAAAATCAAAATGCATGCATCTTCAATGCAATACTCATTTTCTGAACTGGTTGTTAAAAAATGTTTGTTTTCAGTTAGTAAGCTAAATTTCTGAAGGAGCTTTTTGAAAACAAACGGTTTAAAAATAGAGAGGACATTGAAATGATATATAACATTTCGCTTACTCAGTATCTCTCAGAATGTTACAAAAAAGCGTATCGTATTATACATTTCTATCATACACTATGCTTTCTCCAGCGCTTAACATTAACCCTTTCAGTTTTAGCCGCCCCAAATTTTCCATAGGATTCAATGGTAATATTCGGGCGGCTTAGGGTTAATGAATATGATTTTTTTTCTACACGCGTCATATTATCCATTTTCTGCCATCGAGTAAAATTAGGTCGGTTACATATTTTGATATTTTGTCAATGCCTCGTTTTTAACGAGTTTATGAGTATTTATCATTATTTAGAAAAAGCTTCAGAAGACAAAAAATTAACCAGGTATCCAAAAAAAGTGTAAGCTGAGAGAATATATAAGACTCTGACAGATAAAAAAGTACCTATGCTTGGGAGATAGAAATAAAACTATTTTTATCTGAACGTTAGCTAAAGTATGTCTAAAGTACTGAAATGAAAGGATTCTGACTTAAAAAGTACTAGCTCGGCTATTTTTAAAGCATGAAATTATGTGAATATCAATATTTCCGTCTGAACATGCCCTATTCAGAAGGGGTGAAATGCCCTTTCTTGGACCCCCTATCAACAGTTATTAAGTGCACATTCACTTATAGTATATGTTATCACATTTTTTATCAAAATTGTAAACCATCTAATTAGTTTTTTCGACTTTTCATTTGTCAGAGTTTGTACCCCACTAAAGACGGTTGGCAGGAAAAGCTTCCAGTTAAAATATCATATTTTTTATCTGAAAATGTGTATTTACAACTCTATTCGGTCCAAATGAAGAAAATATGAAAAACTATTTATTTCCATTATTTTAAAGTCGTCCTTAAAGGGTTAAAGTAGTGCTAAAAGGATTTTTTACAGTTTTAAATATCTAGTTTGGCCTTTAGTGAATGCAGATTAAGTTAGGTTTTTACAATATATTTATTGCATTTTTAAATGATTTGCCGTTATAGTAAAATGTAGATGATGTTTGTCTCAATCAAATCAACTGAGAAGAATATATAGTGGAAGTTAAACATTTGCTTTCTGTGAGTGAAAAGACAAACAGTGAAATAATGTAAATAAGTATTCATCATTAGTTTTCAATTATTTTTTTTAGTTCACAGATATCCTTTGAGACTGGCTTCTGTTTTACTAAATGCATTTTGTGTATTTTAGAGCATTGCTTTGTTTCAATCTGAATCTAATTATTCTGGTCATTTACTTAAACCCCATACTGCAAATACTCAGTAAATCAATGAAGATTTTGCTGTACACAGATTTTGGAAAAACCATCATTGGCTTAGAAATTCCAAAAATCAAGTAATTAGCAATTTATTATAACTTATTTACTGCTTCAAAACACGTACTTATCCATACCCTAATTGCTTGATTTAGGTCTTTAATGATTAACTGATAATAAATTTAACTAACTTTCCTAAAAATAATTAACTGAAAAACATGCAAATAATACATGATTAAACCTGGTAAAAATAATGAATGATAAACAGGTATTAAATTTGTGTCCCCCTTGCATAGGTAAGAGTAAAATCAATAACCTGGATTAATTTATAATTAAATTGTCAAATGACTGAAAGTTAAAACACTTATTAAATTATATTTCACTTAAACCATTTATTATTGCTTATGGCTTTATTGATAGATTTTATGATTGACTAACATCTCCAGAAAAGAGATTGTGATAACTTGATTGCCTTTTGTTGAAAATAGATTATGCTATATTTTCCGATTTAAGTAGTCAATGTTAACTTATGAATTTCTATTAAACTGTTATTGTACTATCTGACAAATATTAATATTTCCTATGAGAAAATTCATTTGAATAAACTACATTAATTTCTCTCTTAAGAATGACGATAATTAAACTAATATATCTTGCAAATTAAATAACTGGCTTTTCTGAGAAGTTTAACAATACATTGTAGAAAAAAGTTTCTATATTTTGAGGAGGATAAATTTCTTGATATTATTTTGGAATGACTCGCGTTGGAGGTCTAATAAAAACTTGGTAGATCTCTATAAAACTAATAATATCTATGCGTAATTTAGAATAGCTAACTTTAACCTTTTCACTTTTGGATGTCCAAAATTTTCTACAGGCTTTAATAACAATCTCATACAGTCTAGAACTGAAAAGATTAAGAGAGGAATATTAGGTTTGAAACAGAAGAAACACCACAAAAGAATTTCACAAGATATTTAACTGGAAGGGGAATAATCACCACACAGGAATTTTCATCATGATACGCAGTGAAAATTAAAAAAAGAATGTTTTAAACATATCCCCGTTGGTTTCTGTGACGGAGGACTTGTAATTTCTGAGTTTCAGCATTTCCTCGAAAAGAGAAATGGAAAAAAGTTTTCTTTTCCCATGGTATAGCGCCTACTTTATATGAATGACTGTTCCAATGTAAATGGAAATCCAGAAAATGTAGATTTGCCATTCGGGGATTTTGAATTTCGTAAAATACTTTTGATAAGTATTTCTTTGGGCTGTTATTCTGGAATGCTTCAAATTCTGTCACACAAATACAAATATTTGAATCAAAATCGCGGCTTTAGGATAAACGTTTAAAAATCTTGAGATAAAATGCCGTGATCGTGCGTTCTTGTTACATTTTAGTATTAAATTTTATGCAGCAGCTTTTCAATGTTTGGCAAAGGTATAGTAGACCATTAAGAAAGATTATGGAGAAAGTAAAATTTTGATATTTTTAAAATAGTGGTTTTTAGTGGAATTCGTCTTATATCCAATGCATATTCTTTAAAATGCATAGTTTATTAGATAGAAAAGCTGTTAAACACTCTTTTAAAAAATACATGGAACCCAGCAAAATCTACCTTCATCATTACTCGTATGGCTTTCTCAAATACTCACTTAAATTTTTCTTCGGAAATTAACTATTCATTAAATCTTTCCCCTAACTTCAACCAAGTTTCTAATTCAAATAAACTCTACTGCATGATTAATAAATAGAACAAATACATAGTTATAGGAAATATGTAAAACATAATGAACATTTATAACAATTACGCAACTTATTAAAGATTCTTGTAAGAAAATGGACTGTATTCAAATAATACTGTTAAGAGTGCTCAGTTAGGATTTTCAAAAATAAAGATTATTATTAATGTTTTGTGATGGAAAAAACAATTCAAAAATCGTGACATAAACTTCAGCCTCACTCTTTTTTTAACATTCAATGTAACTAGGAGATTGACCCTGAATGCCATTCTATTTTATTGAGTTATTACAATTTAATTATTAGAAAATAATGCACACTAATAATTACAGTATGTTAGTACTACCTATTGGTTAAGCAATGCAAGTCAAGTTATCCCAGATAAAGGGCTAAGAAAATATACAAAGAATTACCACTTCTGCATTGTAATTTGATATTTCTTTGCAGAAATGGTAGAGAAAATTTTTGTCTCAAATCGGTACACGTAGCAACTTCGCTAAATTGAATTTAATGAAATACTGATTTTTGGTTTTAGTTGCTCTAAGGAAAAAGCTTAAATTGAATTAACTAAATGAAATTATTTTTCACACATATGTATTATATTCTTTTTTAGGTTGTAACAAAAAGTAGATTAAAGCTATTTTTCAAGAATAACGAACTACTATTTAAAATTATATTCAATCTATTTACTCCAACTACTCATTGTTAATTTCTGGGGAAAATTGAAGTACTTCTAAAAACTCAAGACCCACCAGCCTAACTTAATGGAATATGAGCAGTAGGCAAATTCTCTCAAATCGAAAGTTAAGCTGCAGCACCCTCTCTAGCTAACGATTCCCTCAAGGAAAAAAACGAAGGTAACAAAGCTAAGAGCCCGAAAAGATTATAAAAAATGTATTAAAATTTTAATTAATAATGAAAGTCGTCGGAAGTTTTTTTCCAAATCTAAGGAGACTCGTGAAGAACTAGGGTAAAAAAATTGGAGTAATAAGCTAGTTAATCGAAGTTTCTTCAAGAGTATTGCGTTTTTAATCTTTGTCGGAATTTTTATATGCCCGAATAAGAAATTCGAAGAGGTATCTCATTTTTTCCACGAACTTTCTTTATTTCATCCATTCATTTTATGAGTTTTTGTTTTTTAAAAGCTCTTTTTCTGAGCAATTGCCGCTAAATATACGCGTGTGGAGCGCAGAGGCGGTAAAAAATATACCGTTCCTTCTTCTTCAGAAGCGAAAAAAGGATTTTTCGGATAATTCTTAGGGTTTTTTTCTCCTCCTGGTTGAAAGGATAGCTCGCACGGTATGATTCGCCGATGCATTTAACGTTATCTTAGCATGTGACGTAATATGGAGAGAAAAAACTAAATCGCTTATAATGGAGAAGGACACGTTTGGACATGAATCCGGACGATGATAAGATCGCAATCTCTGATCTTGCCAACTCTGACGTGAAATTACTTTTGCCTTTCTTGCCTTGTGGTATTTCATGGATCGTTATTCTTCTGGTTTACCGTGTTATGTATTTAAAAAATTAGCGGATTGAAGAAAAGCTTGTTTCTACAATTTGTTCCATATAAGTGAAGAAAAATTGTATAATTAAAAACGTTTAAAACTAACTCACTTTTTAATTCGACTTTAAAATTGCGTGGTTTCGGGTGTCCATTATCCTTTTGTAAAACGTTTGAAATCTCCAACTAATTTTTCTTTCATAAAAGGTTAGAAATTACATCATAATTTAAAGTAAATGTAACTAAGAAATAGCTTCGAGATTGGAAAAAAAGCTTTTCTGATCATTTTTGAAAGGATTTCAGTCAATAACATATTTCAAGAATTTCTCTTTCTTATTATGTAATCATTTTGTTTGCAAATCATATCTTCCATAAAAAAATATTTTGGCAAATGTGTTTACAACTTCCATTTATATTAAAATGTTATCATACTCGTATGAATAATGTTTACCTCCTAAGTTAAACATATAGAGGAGAGGAGGGTATTATGGAATAGTCGGGTAATATGGAACACCTGAGTTTCTGCTCCCCCTCGTGTTTCCATCACGTGGCAATGCCATGAAAGTCTTAAGAAATCCCCCATGATGCAGTGCGCAAAGGGTTAAGCTTCTTGTTGTTGTCTGATTAGACGCAGCAAAGCAAAGTGTGTTTTAGGATTTTCGAAAGTTTTTCACGGTAAATGTTCAAACCTTTTACCCTACAGTGCATACTGTTGCCATTTGGCAACACACATTTTTCCCCATTTCCTACTCGAACTTCCATTTCCAAACGACAACACCATGCAATAAGTACATAAAGCAATAAGTACAATAAATATAACATTTCATTTTTTTAGCACTTTAGACTGCCAGTAGATCGCAGCAGGGGTACTATTTTGAGACATTTGTTAGTAGCTAGTGAGAAGAAAGTCAAGACACAGAAAACGCCAAAATAAAAGGACCATATAAATTAAAATAAAAATATTTTTCAGCTTGAAAAAAAAAATGTTTTGAAAAGATAAGTTGTTTTTTTATATTTTTAGAGCATTTGGTTTTATTTCACTTCACAATTAATTTCACAAGGGACACAAATTAATTTCACAAAGACACAATTTTTTGTCAATTAAATGTAGAAAAAAATTAAATTAATGTTTTTAGTATTTTTTTACTAATTTACCCCATAATAGAAGTCAAATAAATGATTTTCAAGTGAATTTAAAAAATCATGCATTGTAGGGTTAAACCTACCAGTAACTATGAGACTTTGATTTTGTTTTTAAGCATAATGATAATGTACACAAAAATATCAGTAGTTTCTTATACTGCAGTCGTTTTTTAGTTATCCATGTTTTATCGGTCAGTAAAAGGGTCCATAGTACAAGATGGCCTGTCGGGGATTATGGAATATTTCATAAACAGAGGGTCAGAAAAGACGATTATGTTTGTGACTATTGTAAATAGACTCATGAACAAAACTATTTGAACGTAAATTGTTGAATATACAGGGTGATTCAGAAATAATCATCAATAATTTGGGGGGAGGTAGAGGGGCCCTAGACAAGCATATTTCGATAGGGATGGTGGGGCGCAGCCTTACAGTTACAGAGCTAGGACCTAATATAGTGCGAGCTTTTTTCAAAAGGCCGTTTTTAGAAAGCCCGTGTGACGAAACAAAACATAATAAAATAAAAAACATTATTGCATGAGGTACAGGAGTATCCGTACTACTTAAATCCTCAATGTGATAGAAATTGGACCACTTGCTGAACCGTAGGGTGAGTTTTAAAACGTGCAATATTAATGTCTTAGTCAAACAATGGAGTTCCCTTAATGGTATTTAGAAAAATGATGATAGGGGAAGGAATTTTCAATGATCAAACAATTGCAATGATCAATGTTACGATCATTGAAAATTCCTTCCCCGATCATCATTTTTCTAAATACCATTAAGGGAACTCCATTTTTTGACAAAAAGATTAATATTGCACTTTTGAAACTAACTCCATGGTTTAGAAAGTGGTTCAAATTCTATCAAATTCATAGTGTAAGCAGTAGGGATACTTCAATACAATAGAGTTATTCTTAAATATATAAAGGGTGATCCATAATACCTTCCTCTCCTCTATGCCTTGGAAAAAATCTTTCAAATTATATATAAAAGAATATTTCAGAAAACTATATACAATTAGTTGGAAAGTGCAAAAAAGGAAGATATTTACAAATAGATAACGGGTAAACATTAACAATTTCTATATTAGTAAACATTAAAAACAAATACCAATCATAACCCATTCGCTTTTTAAAAATTTCTCCCGAAGAAAATTTTTTGAATTTAATCAAAGCAATTTACGAGATGATATATTTTATTAAACAAAACTTGTTTGCCCCCTTAAAACTATCAGCAAGAAACCAAATACTCTAACCATATGACCGAACCCTTGCCGCTAAAAATTCATTACCAGAAAAGAACAGACGTTTCATTCTTCGTGTATAAATCTTCAATAATTCTCCCAACTATATTCTAAAGCTGCTCGAATTCCCCACCAGAATATTCACAATCGATTTTGCCCAGTCTAATTTCAAAGCGCTCTTTCCCTTTCAAGGAATCCCCACTCTTTGTCGACTGCATTTATCATTTTTTTTTCAGAAAAATAAATGTTTTTTACGAGTGTTATAGCGAGAGCAAAATGGTGATACTGCAGAGTCCTCTTCTGCAAAGAAGGGGGCAGATTTTGAAAATAGAATTGATCCTTTCAAAAAGTTCTTTTCTCTCTCCAGCCTTTCCTTCCACGTTCTGTTTCAGCCATTTTCTTTTGTGGCGGGAAAAGCATTCGTAACGCACATCAGTTTGCTCTTTCTCTTTTCAGTTTTTTTCCGGTTGTTGTTTGTTTCATTCTTGAACTACCCTTCTATATCTTTTGGTTACGCTCTTTTTTTATTCATATTTAAATGAATGCGAGTAAAAATCAAATGAAATTTTTCAGTTCAATCTTTCGGGGCAAAAAAAAGTTATATTGTATGAAATTCCTTTCGGATTTTCTCATTTCTTGTCTGTCTAAGTTTTTGAATTTCCTTTCTGCTGCGCAAACCAATATTATAAATCACTTCAGAAAACTTCCGCTTTTGTGGACTTGTAGCCATTTCTTTTAAGTCCAGAATCAGAAAATTTCAACATTTTTTAAATGTAAAAGATGAATGACTTGTAAATGTATCGATTATAGAAAAATATATCGTCTGTTCATCTGAGATACATATCGAATAGGTTTTTGCAGAAAACAAAATACTGACGTCAAGCAGAATAATAAAATAACTTCTATAATACAAAATAGGTTTTCAAAAAAGTTAATTTTGAAGTAAAGCGGGCAAAATATTTTTATTATTGATTTAGATTTGATTCAAGAATTAGTAATGCTTTTCTAAAAAATAATTGTCAGTCTAAGTCTCGATATAAGGTTTGAAACTGTGACGTACAAAAACAAACAGGGCCTAGGATATGTTCGAACGTACTAAAGTAAACAGCAGGCAGCAGATAATAAATGCTGGATGCTGCAATATACTATAACCAACATGCTTACTATACAACAACTTGTTTTTAGTGTTTCGTCATACTAATATTTCAAAGAAAGGAATATATTCACAAAGTTAAAAACTTTTTAAAATTCAGGAAAATGTGATTGGCAAAGTAGTTTTTGCGTTATTTCAGCAAAGTTTTTCTCTCGAGATATTGAAGTTCTAAGTTTCACCTTTTTTCAGTTTTCAACTTGTTAATAACTGTTATTTAGAATTACAAATTTGACTGTGACGACAGTACATGAACTCTAGTAATTGTTGGTTCACTCTAAGAATTATCAAATCCAAAGTTTTAAAGTTAGAAAACTCTAAATTTAAAAAATGCGTTAATTCTAAATATTAAGTCATGACCCCAGAATAAAAGGTTATTAACCAATTATTTTCTAAAATATAGCACACTAGCTGTTATACCCGGCCTTGCACGGGTAGAGTGTATAAATTTATTTTTAAAAAGTTTTCTTAATATACATTTATAATTTTGTAAATTAGCAATATTACTAATCCCCCCGGTATCCCAGGCACCTCTTTCCTATCCCGGTGTTCTCGGTAATTTTCTAATCCGGGTGTTCTCGGTAATTTTTCCTATCCCGGTGGTCCCGGTAATTTTTCAAATCCCGGCGTCCCCGGTAATTTTCCTATCTCGGTTTTTCTGGTATTTTTTATATTCCGGTATTCCCGTTGTCTTTATGGTAAATTTCCTATCCCGGTGTTCTCGGTAATTTTTATAACTCTGTAATTTTTCCTATCCCGATGTTCCCGCTAATTTTCCAATCCCGGTGTTCTTGTCACCTTTAACAATCCCGGTGTTCCTAATAATGTTTAATATCTTGGTGCCTTTATAAAATAACAAATTTGAAACTATAATAAAAAGTCTAGTAAAGTCTAGTAAAAAGTCTAGTGAACAAATTAATAAATTTAAAACTAAAATGAAAGATCTAGTAAATGAAAAAGTCTAGTGATCTGTCTCATTCAAAACAATGTTTTATTTTTAACTCGTTTTCCATGAAAAAATTTTTATTTTTCAGTAAATATATTTATGTCAAAGGAAAAAATCTTGAAATGGAGGAAATGTCCACGCCTTCGGTGTGGTTTAAAAGGAGATGCGGAACACACATACATACACACACAGCCACAAACGTTTTTATTTATATAGAGATTAATAAAATTGCCTAGTAACTACAACACTGCAACTAAAGTTTCCTATTATTGGCTTGCATGACTGGTAAAACAGCTTTTCAAACACGGACAAATAAGTGAAAAAAAGCAGGAAAATGGGAAAAAAAGAATGAAGGACTGGTTTTCTCTATATAAATTACTAGCGGATATGCCCGGCCTTGCACGGGTGGAGTTTATATATAATTTTTTTTAAATTAAATTTTCTCAAAAAACATTTATAATTTTTTAAATGAGCAATTACCAATCATCCCGGTATCCCAGGCGCCTTTTTCATACTTTTGTGCTCCCGGTAATTTTTCCTATCCCGGTGTTCCCGGTAATCTTTGCAACCCCACCATTAAACTAGGCGAAAAAACTGTAAAGCACTCCAAGACCCTAAAGTATCTGGGACTGGAGATTGACCCCCTTCTCACATGGACAGCTCACATAGATGGAGTAACCAACAAGATCAGAAAAGTACAATATAAACTGGCCAACAAGGCCAGGGTGGAGTGGGGACTGAAACCCGAAGTTAAAAAGAGGATTTACCAAGCAGCTACCGAGAAGTGCCTAACTTACGCAGGAGAAATTTGGTACGAGAGAAAAGAAAAACTCAAACAAAAAATTACTAAGGCCCAGAGAATCCCACTCCTACACATCACATCCGCGTATAAGACTGCACCCAATAACGCAATCCAGGTCTTGGCGGGAGTGATCCCCCTTGACTTGAAATTGGACCTACAGCAACAGCTGTATAAAGTGAAGAAGAAAGGAGCGGACCTTGTCACACCAGAAAGGACGATATCAAACCACGATATAGAAAAACCATACGCCGGTTTGGTACCACCATGGATACAAAAGAAACTACAATGGAAGGTATATGAACAGGAGGCAACAACATCAGCCGAAATCAGGATATATACTGATGGTTCCAAAATAAACGGACGGGTCGGATATGCAGTGGTAGCAACACAAGGAGAACAAATCATAGAAGACAGACTGGTGAGGATATCGGACCACGCGACAGTAGCAACCGCGGAGTTGCTAGCAATATTGGAGGCACTCACCCTCACTTGCGTAGAAGGCTGCGCGGAGGTGGATATCCTTTCGGACTCCCTGTCCTCCATAAAACTGGTCACAGGATTCGAAAATAGCACCATAAAGGACAAAATAAGGACTAAACTGCGAGAACTGGAAGAAAAGGGAACCAGTGTCAACATGATCTGGATAAAGGCTCATGTTGGACACTGGGGAAACGAACTGGCAGACCAAAAAGCAAAAAAGGCGACAGAGAGCCACAACGTCGACCTAAGGGTCAAGCACCCCTTCCAGGAGGTACGCAGATTACTTAAAAACAATGCACTATCCGCCTGGCAGACCAGATGGAATAATGGAGAGACAGGGAGAACGACATATGCACTATTCCCAAAAGTTGGGGAGAAAAGACTGCAGGGGCATCATTATTTGAATCAAATATACACGGGACATGGTTGCGCAGGCCCCTATCAAGCCAGATTCCACAGGAGAAGTCCTGACTGCACGAGCTGCAGGACACAAAACACTTACCAGCATATGCTCCTGAACTGTATCAACTATGACGACAAATGGGTAGGATTGGAGGCGGTGAGGCGGTCACCCTCACTGTCGAAAATCCTTGAGCACCCAAAAGCCAGAGAAGTGGCCATCAGCATCATCAGAGCCGAATGCGAGAGGCTCATCGCAGAATCGGAAGAAGAGGAAGGAAGAGCCGATTAAAATTAATATTGTACATAGAAAAGAATATATAATCTCGTAACCCACATTTTAATCAAGAAAAAAAACCCGCGGTGGTGGTCCCGCGGGTGGCGGCCTCTCTCCGCTGGTTGCTCGATTGAGCCACAGATAAACAATGTTAGAGCACCCGGTTCCTTCCGGTGGGCGGCGTTGCTACCGCAACGTCAACATCGGAGCCGAATGGGGCCAGCCGGCCCCGGGACGGCTAAGGGAAAGTCTATTATCTATCCTGTTCCCGGTAATTTTACCCTATCCCGGTGTTCCCGGTAATCTTACCCTATCCCGGTGTTCCCGATATTTTTCCACTTTCTCAGTGTTCCCGGTAATTTTCCTCTTTCCCGGTGTTTGTTCCCGGTAATTTTTCATATCCCGGTGTTCCCGGTAATTTTTCATATCTTGATATTCCCGATAATTTTCCTATCCCGATGTTCAAGGTAGTTTTTATGTCCCGGTAATCCCGGTACTTTTTTCCTATCCCGATGTTCCCGGTAATTTTTCTTTTCCCGGTGTTCTCGGCAATGTTTCCTAGTAAATTAATGAGTCTGGTGAACAAAAATAACAAATTTGAAACAATAATAAAAGATCTAGTAAATTGAAAAGTCTAGTGAACCGCCTCATTTGAAACAATGTTTTATTTATAACTCGTTTTCTATCAAAAAATAATTCACAATTTTCCATAAATATTTTTATTTTAAAGGGAAAAAACTTAAAATAAAGGAAAATAACGTTTGAAAATTAATTATTTGAATTTATTTTGGTGTTTTTACAACTGATATAGTTTTTAAAAGGACAATTATCGAGTTTTCCTGTTAAATTATTTAATTTTTGAAGGTTTTCATCTCGTTAACAATAGTGAGTCGAGCAGATCCACTCTAGTAGAGAAATGGAGAAATAAGCGTTTTCGGCTATAAATTCGTTAATTACTCGTAATTATTCGATTTTCGAGCTTGGAAAACTTGACAGTGACAATCGACACCTCGAGATACGTCTATGTACCGAGTTTTGACCACGCCTTTGGCGTGGTTTTGGAGGAGATGTGTCCTCCACCCACACACACACACACATAGCCACAAACGTTTTTAGTAATATATAGATAGACTAGCGGATATGCCCGGCCTTGCACGGGTGGAGTGTATAAATATTTTTATTTTGAGTTTTCTAAAAATACATTTATAATCATGTAAATCAGCCAATAACCAATCTTCCCGGTATCCAAGTTACCTCTTTCCTATCCAAGGGTTCCCGGTAATTTTCAAATCCCGGTTTTCCCGGTAATTTTCCTATCCCTGTGTTCACGGTAAATTTTTTTTATCCCGGTAGTTTTCCTTATCCCGATGTTCCCGGTAATTTTCAAATCCCGGTGTTCTCGGTAGTTTTTCCTCTCCTGATGTTCCCGGTAATTTTTCCTCTCCCGATGTTCCCGGTAATTTTTCCTCTCCCGATGTTCGTAATTTTTCCTTTCCCGGTGTTCCCGGTACGTTTTCCTATCCCAGTTTTCCCAGTAATTTTCAAATCACAGTGTTCCCGCTCTAGTAAATTAATAAATCTAGTGAACAAAGTAACAAATTTGAAACTATAATAATATATCTAGTAAATTTAAAAGTCTAGTGAACCGCTTCATTTTAAACAATATTTTATTTTTAAGTCGTTTTCCATGAAAAAAATTACACTTTTCAATAAATATTTAAATTTTAAAGGGAAAAATCTTGAAATAAAGGAAAATAACGTTTGAAAATAAATTATTTGAATTTATTTTGGTGTTTTCACAACTTACATCCTTTTTAAATGGACAATTATAGAGTATTTCCTGTTAAAATATTTGATTTTTGGAGGTTTTAATCCGTGAACAATAGTGTGTCGAGCAGATCTACTCTGGAAGAGAAATGGAGAAATAAGCGTTTTTGGCTATAAATTCGCTAATTGCTCGTAATTGTTCGATTTTCGAGCTTGGAAAACTTGACAGTGACAATCGACACCTCGAGATACGTCTATGTACCGAGTTTTGACCACGCCTTCGGTGTGGTTTAGGAGGAGATGTGTCCTCCACCCAGTCACCCACATACATAGCCACAAACGTTTTTAGTAATATACTAGCGGATGTGCCCGGCCTTGCACGGGTGGAGTGTATAATTTTTTTTTAAATTTAATTTTCTCAAAATATATTTAAAATTTTTAAATCAGCAATTACCAATCATCTCGGTATCCCAGACGCATTTTTCCTATCCCGGTGTTCCAGATAATTTTTCATATCCCGGTGTTCCAGATAATTTTTCATATCCCGGTGTTCCCGGTAATTTTTCATATCTCGATGTTCCCGGTAATTTTCCTATCCCGATGTTCCCGATAATTTTCCTATCCCGATGATCGAGGTAATTTTTATGTCCCGGTAATCCCGGTACTTTTTTCCTATCCCGATGTTCTCGGTAATTTTTCTTTTCCCGGTGTTCTCGGCAATGTTTCCTAGTAAATTGATGAGTCTAGTGAACAAAAATAACAAATTTGAAACAATAATAAAAAATCTAGTAAATTTAAAAGTCTATAGTGAATCGCCTCATTTGAAACAATGTTTTATTTTTAAGTCGTCCGTCATGAAAAAAATTTACACTTTTCCATAAATATTTAAATTTTAAAGGGAAATATCTTAAAATAGGGGAAACTAACGTTTCAAAAATAACTCTTTGAATTTATTTTGGTGTTTTTACAACTGATATAGTTTTTAAATGGACAATTATCGGGTTTTTCCTGTTAAAATATTTGATTTTTGAGGTTTTAATCTCATTAACAATAGTGACTCAAGCAGATCCGCTCTGGTAGAGAAATGGAGAAATAAGCGTTTTCGGCTATAAATTCGCTAATTACTCGTAATTATTCGATTTTCGAGCTTGGAAAACTTGACAGTGACAATCGACACCTCGAGATACGTCTATGTACCGAGTTTTGACCACGCCTTCGGCGTGGTTTAGGAGGAAATGTGTCCTCCACCCACATAGTCACAAACGTTTTTATATATTTACTAGCGGATATGCCCGGCCTTGCACTGGTGGAGTGTATAAATTTATTTTTTTAAGTTTCCTGATAATATATTTCTAGTTTTGTACATCAGCAATTACCACAATCATCCCGGTATCCTAGGCGCCTTTTTCATATTCTTGTGCTCCCGGTAATTTTTTAACAATTTTTTTAATTAAATTTTCTCAAAATACATTTATAATTTTGTAAATCAGCAATTACCAATTTTCCCGATATCCCAGGCGCCTCATCCCGGTGGTCCCGGTAATTTATCATTTCCCGGTATTCCCGGTAATTTTTCTTATCCCGTTGTTCTCGGTAATTTTTTCCTATCCCGGTGTTCTCGGTAATTTTTCCTATCCCGGTGTATTTTTTCCTCTTAATAAAGTAACAAATTTGAAACAATAATAAAAAGTCTAGTAAATAAGTCTAGTGCGAACTAACAAATTTAAAACTGTAATAAAATATCTAGTAAATTCAAATGTCTAGTGATAACCCAGGAAAACGGTGCTAAAAAGTGACGTTTTAAAAATTTTCATATAGAAGTTCTTTTTCGACGGTTTTATATGTTTTCGAGGGCGCTGATTACGAATATGAAGTTTGCTCCCACGTGGGGGGTCGGCTTCATATCGAAAATCGCAAAAAATCGATATTTTTTTGCTCTTTTTTCGATTCTTCGCTTATATTTCAAAAACTATAAATTTTTCGAAGATAATTTCAATTACAAAGTTGAAGTAAACAAAATTTCCTACAAAATTCACTACACAACTTTGATTTTCTGAAGAGTGGTTTTTCCGCTAGAGCGCGCTGAAAAACATCGATTTTTTTGCCTTTGCACAAAAATAAGGAAAACGCGCGTTTCTATCCTCTATAAAATGAAAACTACTCCCGTTATCAACAAAAATTTTATACCACGTGAAAGAGCATTTAATTTTCTATAAATAACGGGATTTCCATTATCATTTTTTGAGAAGGGGGGAGGGAGTGAAGCAAAGATCGATAATAAAACTGTTGCTGCTCTCGACCAAACGGACTTTAGCGGTTGTTAATCTGCTCTCTGCGCTTTATTTCCGGTATATTACCAACAAAATAAGTTGTTTTGGATTAATTGATGACTAAGCATGCTTAATAAAATAAAATTTTAAATTTATTTATGAAATATTGGGTGTTTTAGGCGGAATTTTAATCAATTTTTTAAATTCCTATATTAAATTATGGGAATGTTTTAATGAACGAATTTATATGTTTTTTGCATCGCTAAATCCGAATTTCAAGTTTATTTTAATTTTGACAGTCATCTTCACATCAAAAATTGCAAAAAATATAAAAATTTTGCTCTTTTGTTCGGTTTTTCATCGATTTTCTAAAATAATATTCTTTTTAGGAAAAATAGCATAACACCAAATTAATGTACGTAAAATTTCCTATAAGATGCACTGGTTCATTTTTATTTTGCAAGAAACGATGTACGTTTTATAGCGTTTTGAAGAAAAGCAATTTTCATGTTTTTGCGTAAAGTCAGGAAACAGCTGTAATTCAGCGCGTTCTAGCGTAAACACCTCTGATTATAAAATTAAAGTTAAATAGTGCATTTTGTAGGAAATTAAATGTACTTTCATTTGGTATAAACTATTTGTTGGTAACTTGAATTTATTTAGAGCTGTAGTGGGAGAAATCGAGCATTCATCACTTTTTTGTAGAAAAACATGAAAATTGCTTTTCTTCAAAACGCTATAAAACGTACATCGTTCCTTGCAAAATAAAAATGAACCAGTGCATCTTATAGGAAATTTTACGAACATTAATTTGGTGTCATGCTAATATTATCTTAGAAAATCGATGAAAAACCGAACAAAAGAGCAAAATTTTTATATTTTTTGCAATTTTTGATGTGAAGATGACTTTCAAAATTAAAATAAACTTGAAATTCGGATTTATCGATGCAAAAAACATATAAATTCGTTCATTAAAACACTCCCATAATTTAATATATGAATTTAAAAAATTGATTAAAATTCCGCCTAAAACACCCAATATTTCATAAATAAATTTAAAATTTCATTTTATTAAGCATGCTTAGTCATCAATTAATCCAAAACAACTTATTTTATTGGTAATATACCGGAAATAAAGCGCAGAGAGCAGATTAACAACCGCTAAAGTCCGTTTGGTCCGAGAGCAGCAACAGTTTTATTATCGATCTTTGCTTCACTCCCTCCCCCTTCTCAAAAAATGATAATGGAAAGCCCGTTATTTATAGAAAATTAAATGCTCTTTCACGTGGTATAAAATTTTTTGTTGATAACGGGAGTATTTTTCATTTTATAGAGGATAGAAACGCGCGTTTTCCTTATTTTTGTGCAAAGGCAAAAAAATCGATGTTTTTCAGCGCGCTCTAGCGGAAAAACCACTCTTCAGAAAATCAAAGTTGAGTAGTGAATTTTGTAGGAAATTTTGTTTACTTCAACTTTGTAATTGAAATTATCTTCGAGAAATTTATAGTTTTTGAAATATAAGCGAAGAATCGAAAAAAGAGCAAAAAAATATCGATTTTTTGCGATTTTCGATATGAAGCCGACCCCCCACGTGGGAGCAAACTTCATATTCGTAATCAGCGCCACGAAAACATATAAAACCGTCGAAAAAAAAACTTCTATATGAAAATTTTTGAAAAAACTACCGTTTTCCTGTACTATGAACCGTCTCATTTGAAACAACAATGTTTGATTTTCAACTCGTTTTCCATGAAAAAATAATTTACAATTTTCCATAAATATTTAAATTTTAAAGGAAAAAAATCTTAAAATAGAGGAAAATAACGTTTGAAAATAAATTATTTGAATTTAATTTAGTAGTTTCACCACTGATAAAGTTTTTAAATGGACAATTTTAGAGTTTTTCCTGTTAAAATATTTGATTTTTGAAGGTTTTCATCTCGTTAACAATAGTGAGTCGAGCAGATCTACTCTGGTAGAGAAATGGAGAAATATGCGTTTTCGGCTATAAATTCGCTAATTACTCGTAAATATTCGATTTTCGAGCTTGGAAAACTTGACAGTGATCGTCCTCGCCTCGAGATACGCCTATATACCGAGTTTTGGCCACGCCTTCGGCGTGGTTTGGGAGGAGATGCGTTACATACATATATAGCCACAAACGTTTTTATATATTTATAGATAGACTAGCGGATATGCCCGGCCTTGCACGGGTGGAGTGTATAATTTTTTTAATCAAATTTTCTCAAAATACATTTATAATTTTTTAAATCAGGAATTACCAATCATCCCGGTATCCCAGACGCCTTTCCTATCCCGGTGTTCCCTGTAATGTTTCCTATCCCGGTGTTCCCGTTAATTTTTCCTATCCCGATGTTCCCGGTAATTTTTCCTATTCCGGTGTCCCCGGTAATTTGTCATATCCCGATATTCCCGGTAATTTGTCATATCCCGATATTCCCGGTAATTTGTCATATCCCGATATTCCCGGTATGTTTTCCTAACCCAGTATTCCCGGTAATTTTTATTAGCCCGGTGTTCTCGGTAATGTTTAATATCCCGGTGTCTTTTTTCCTCTTAATGAAGTAACAAATTCGGAACAACTATAATAAAAAATATCTGGTTAATATTGATAATAGACAATATGCACTATGTCACGAAACATCCTAAAACTTACCCAATTTACTAATTCGATCATGAAAAACCCAAAAATCAACTTTTAAAATCACAAAAAGTTTTAATTTAAGCGCAAAAAGTGTTTAAAAAAAGCCCTTAAGTCACCTGACTCAAAACGGGGCGTAACCTTGTGTGACGTCATACTTCAAGAGATTTGTTTCAGGCAATGTTGTTTTGAGCACATGGAGCATAAAAACTTACTTTTTTGAATTCTCCCGTTATGCATCTGTTTAAGACTGGATAACACTGTTCTTGAAACTCAAAAATGTTCTTTTTAGAATTAACATTTTATTCCTTTTGTACAGATATCTTGTATTTTCATTCAGTTTCTTAGCATTTGGACTAACTTTGGAAATTTTGTAAATAAATAATGAATGTCTTGTAGGTTTTTTCTCACAATATTAAGTTTAATTATAGTCAGTATAAAATATTTAAAATATCACTAGTAAAATAAAAATGTAAACACATTTAAAAACCAAAAAATCTTTGAGTTTTTGAACTGTTGCAACAGTAAATAATTTATTTGACTTCATTAAATTCTTTCGTTTATTAATTTAAACTGATGATAATCAAGCATTCCATTTATAGCAATGTCAATGTACTAGTATCACAAAAATTCTAGTTTTCTTTTGCTATGAATTATTACATTTTATGCAGCTGGCATCACGTTTTTGTTTGTTTCTTTGTGTCTCTTAGCATAAAGTTACACTATTTATGACGAATTCTTTCATTTTTTGGTACTGAGAAAAACAATTCATCCGGTGTTCTAACACTTGTATTTTTGCACATAGGTACTAAACATCCTTACTAGACGTTAAATCTAGGAACGCTTATTTTATTAATGCCTCACTGCACATGCGCTGGGAGTTAAATTTCCCAAGCAGTTCTTGGACGTGTTGACAACTGGATGATGGGTTCATCAGTTTTATTTTTTTTTATCTTAACTTAATGCTACTCCATTAAAAAAGATGCATCAGATTTTCCTTCATTTAAAATTAAAGCTTCGATAATGTACCGAGATCGTCAGCATTTTTAAGTTTTTCTGGGGTTATTCAATAGTAATTTGATTAGAATATTTGGAATTTATTTACAATAACTTGGAAATAAATAACTTGGAATAACGTAAGAATGGGTTTGACCCCCACCCATCCCTCAAGTAATAATAATATAATCTAATTATTTAATAAAAATAACTAAAATGAAATGCCTTCTGTGATACATTCCAATATTTTTGTATTATCTCTTTATAGAAATAAAATTAAAGTCAACCTTTAATGTGATAATTGCTTGATTTAAAGTTGAGTTATATTTTATGAATTAATTATTATTACAGAAATAAAAAGAATCTGTCTTCAATATAAGTTTTTTAACCAAACATGTAATTTTAAAAAATAAGTATAGATGGCAGCATGGAAACACTGAATGTCAACGTGATCGTCCCAGCGCATGTGCAGTGAGGCATTAATAAAATAAGCGTTCCTAGATTTAACGTCTAGTAACATCCTTTATAGTACTTTTTTACTTGTTTAGGGCCGTCCATAGCTGCCGAAATAAGAAACTACAGGCTACCAAAAAACCCCAACATAAATGCAAACACCATTGCTTTTCAATGGATGCCTTTCGCGCGTAATTTGAACTTGAAGTATGACGTCACAAGTCAGAATCGTCAAGCACTGAAGTTTTTGTTGATAGTGACGTCAGAGCAACTTTAAATGCGTTTTAAATCGAATTTATTTGATCGAATTGCAGTTTAATTAGCATTTTTCAACGTAATTTTTCATGCTCTTTCTTTTTAAAATGAATTTGAAAATCATGCATATTGTCTATTCTAGTGAAAAAAGTAACAAATTTGGAAATGAAATAAACGGTCTAGTAGTAAATATAAGAGTCTAGTGAACCATGTCTTTTGAAACAATGTATTATTTTAAAATCTTTTCCATGAAAAAATAATTTACAATTTTCCCATAAATATTTTTATTTTAAAGGGAAAAAATCTTAAAATAAAGGAAAATAACGTTTGAAAATAAATTATTTGAATTTATTTTGATGTTTTCATAGCTGATAAAGCTTTTAAATGGACAATTATAGAGTTTTTCCTGTTAAAATATTTGATTTTTGAGGTTTTAATCTCGTTAACAATAGTGAGTCGAGCAGATCTACTCTGGTAGAGAAATGGAGAAATAAGCGTTTTCGGCTATAAATTCGCTAATTACTCGTAATTATTCGATTTTCGAACTTGGAAAACATGACAGTGATCGTCCTCGCCTCGAGATACGTCTATATACCGAATTTTGTCCACGCCTTCGGCGTGGTTTGGGAGGAGATGCGTCACATACATACATACATAGCCACAAACGTTTTTAGTTATATAGAGACTAGCGGATATGCCCGGCCTTGCACAGGTGGAGTGTATAAATATTTTTATTTTGAGTTTTCTTAAAATACATTTATAATTATGTAAATCAGCAATAACCAATCTTCCCGGTATCCCAGACGCCTCTTTCCTATCCCAGTGTTCCCGGTAATTTTCAAATCCCGGTTTTTCCGGTAATTTTCCTATCCCTGTTCCCGGTAAATTTTTTTATCCCGGTAGTTTTTCTTATCCCGATGTTCCCAGTAATTTTCCTTCTCCCGATGTTCCCGGTAATTTTTCCTTTCCACGTGTTCTCAGTAATTTTTCCTCTCCCGATGTTCCCGGTAATTTTCAAATCCCGGTGTTCTCGGTAGTTTTCAAATCACAGTGTTCCTGCTCTAGTAAATTAATAAATCTAGTGAACAAAGTAACAAATTTGAAACTATAATAAAATATCTAGTAAATTTAAAAGTCTAGTGAACCGCTTCATTTGAAACAATGTTTTATTTTTAAGTCGTTTTCCATGAAAAAAAATTACATTTTTTCATAAATATTTAAATTTTAAAGGAAAAAATCTTGAAATAAAGGAAAATAACGTTTGAAAATAAATTAATTAAATTTATTTTGATGTTTTTACAACTGATAAAGCTTTTAAGTGGACAATTTTAGAGTTTTTCCGGTTAAAATATTTGATTTTTGAGGTTTTAATTTCGTTAACAATAGTGAGTCGAGCAGATCTACTCTAGTAGAGAAATGGAGAAATAAGCGTTTTCGGCTATAAATTCGCTAATTACTCGTAATTATTCGATTTTTGAGCTTGGAAAACATGACAGTGATCGTCCTCGCCTCGAGATACGCCTATACCGAATTTTGTCAACGCCTTCGGCGTGGTTTGGGAGGAGATGCGTCACATACATACATAGCCACAAACGTTTTTAGTAATATACTAGCGGATATGCCCGGCCTTGCACGGGTGGAGTGTATAAATTTTTTTTAAATTAAGTTTTCCCAAAATATATATTTATAATTTTTAAACCAGCAATTACCAATCATCCCGGTATCCGAGACGCCTTTTTCCTATCCCGGAATTCCCGGTAATTTTTCATATCCCGGTGTTCCCTGTAATTTTCCTATCCCGATGTTCCCGGTAATTTTCCTATCCCGATGTTCCCGATAATTTTCCTATCCTGATGTTCCCGATAATTTTCCTATCCCGATGATCGAGGTAATTTTTATGTCCCGGTAATCCCGTACTTTTTTCCAATCCCGATGTTCCCGGTAATTTTTCTTTTCCCGGTGTTCTCGGCAATGTTTCCTAGTAAACTAATGAGTCTAGTGAACAAAAATAACAAATTTAAAACAATAATAAAAGATCTAGTAAATTTGAAAGTCTAGTGAACCGCTTCATTTGAAACAATGTTTTATTTTCAAGTCGTTTTCCATGAAAAAAAATTTACACTTTTCCATAAATATTTAAATTTTAAAGGAATATATCCTAAAATAGGGGAAACTAACGTTTCAAAATTAATTATTTGAATTTATTTTGGTGTTTTTACAACTGATATAGTTTTTACATGGACAATTATCGAGTTTTTCATGTTAAAATATTTAATTTTTGAGGTTTTAATCTCGTTAACAGTAGTGAGTCGAGCAGATCTACTCTGGTAGAGAAATGGAGAAATAAGCGTTTTCGGCTATAAATTCGCTAATTACTCGTAATTATTCGATTTTCGAGCTTGGAAAACTTGACAGTGATCGTCCTCGCCTCGAGATACGCCTATATACCGAATTTTGGCCACGCCTGCGGCGTGGCTTTGGAGGAGATGCGTTACATACCCACATACCCACACACATAGCCACAAACGTTTTTAGTTATATAGAGATAGATAGATAGATAGCCTATGTGCTATTCTGATGTATAAGCTACATTATTGTAAAATTTCATTAAAATCCATTCAGAAGTTTTTGCGTGAAAGAGTAACAAACATACAGACAAACATTCACAATTATAATAGTAGTAGGATAGGTACCTTGGCATTATCAGGGCGCAATTTTTGCCAATCGAACTTTATTGGTCACGGTACACATCTTACACATAAAAATATAAAAAAAATAGAAAGCAACTCTGGCAATGGAGACATTTAAGTGTTTTTTTTTCAATCTGATCGTTTTTCAATTTGAGATAAGAGTTCTCAAGCAGTACAAACTTTCAAGATTATTCCATTTTTTTATATATCATAATATGATATATAAAATATATTATATGGGCAAATTTCCTTCACCTATCTATTTGCAAATAGGTGAACTTGACATTTTTGATGTGAGCTATGGCACTTGGGTAGGTGCTCGCTTATCGTAATGTACCAATCTTTTCATAATTTTAGTTTTAAGAAATATATAATTTCAATTCCTTTGAAATTAACTGGTCGAACTCGTCTACATAAACCACTCTAACCGGCAAAAATATTTGTTAGATCCTCTTAAAAACTTTCTTCATTCCCGTACTTCATATCAACCATAAAAATTCATTGATCTTTGCATACATCTGAAGAGCAAAACCAAAACAACCACTCAACGGAATTCTAAAAGCCTCCACCCATGCGTCTGCACTCTTTCCCCTATAGACGAAACTCCCAACCACCCAATCACTTCCTTCTAACCACCTCCAAAAGGATTCACCTCAACCCACAAAAATCCCCCACATCCCATTCGGCAAAAATGAAGCAGCAGAATCTGCATTTACACTACAAAGCCACCCCCCATTAAACCCCTTTTCATTATATCCTAATGCTCTTGATAACAGTCACTCACCTGCTCGCTTCCATTATCCTCGCTACAAAACAATAAAAAAATCTCCTTCCAGACTCTACAGAACAAAAGAATGAATGCTTTCGACTTTTCGTCCCCTCCCCATTGATCCCCAAAGGTATATGAAATAATAAACCGACCGAATTAATAACCGCCATTGGTAAAGAACCGAAACGTAATTAAAACTTTCCACCTTGGAAGCCAAGGGCTTTCACTGTTTTATGGCGATAAACATAAAAGAATGGCTTCAATTAAAAGTTACGGCTTAAGGAAACCAGATTATACCTCTGAATCTAATTAGGAGGTGCTGTGTAGAACCTTTGTGCCTCTCCCCCACTGCCATTTAAAATCTTATTATCCCTTGCTGTTAAATGCACGATAAAGGGCCTGAAGAACAACTGCCGATGTTTCTTATCTGTTTAGATTTTGCGCGAAGGCAAATTGAATCAGGTTCTTGTTTTATCATCATATAGGCGTGTTGTAGTGTGGGATTAAGGCGTGTGCATACACTTCGGATGGTAATTATCCCTGATTAAAAGTGTGGGGATATCACGGGTGGAGGGATTCTGGGTTGCGATCTTTTATAGAAGGGTGAAGGGATTAGTCGAAACGTTGCATTGATTGGGTTTTGAATGATGTTGCTATGGATGATTTCGGTCTTAAAGGAGCCGACATTGTGGCGGGAAAACGTAAGTTGACCGACATGCTAGAAAACCAGTTGTTTGGGATTAAGTCGGGGTTTTAAACTCGTCGTCATCGTTACGTTAAGGGCCATATTCAACTTGACAAGAAGAAACGAGAGCGTTACGGAAACGGGGGATTAAAACGGTAACTCGGGAGCATTCGTTCTCATACGGTTTTGATATTCGAATATACGTTACCAGTATTTAACTCGTTTCATATGCTATAATGAAAAATTCAACAACACATAATTATGTCAAATTTAACTAGTACTAGTCAAATTCGTTAATAATTAAGGATTAGTTGTAAAGTACTTAATAATTTTTCAAGAAACAGAAGGCCAGATTTACATTTTGTAGTATGAAATCTCTGGTAAAATCCTAGGAGATCCCTTGGTGATAAACCGAAAAAAGCGCCAAGCCCAACGAGATGGCTCCAAGCGATGTCTAATGTTTTATGAAGAGAGGTGAATAAAGTTTTCATACTTTTTTAGGATAGGATGTTTGATTGGCACCTTGTAAACAATCCTACCTTTAGTTTTGACAGTACTTTATCCCAAAATAATACTAATTAAATATATAAAGTTTTTCCCAAAGCTAGGGATTAATCATTTTTTTAAAATTAATTGTTTTCAAACATTAAAAGCTTGGCTTTTTTAGTGTTAAGAGTGTTTGAATGTTTCTATTGCACATAAAATATATTTTTTTGTAATTTTTAGGAATTCCAAAAGAAGTAAAAGCAGTAGAACAGTTTTAAGTACAGAATAAAAAAACATTATTTCAATTGCATTTAAAAACACTTATTTGTAGTGTTAATACATTCATTTACTAACCTTTAAAATAAAAACATTGTTAAACTATTAAAATACCTTTAACCCAGGAAAACGGTGCTAAAAAGTGACGTTTTAAAAATTTTCATATAGAAGTTTTTATGTTTTCGAGGGCGCTGATTACGAATATGAAGTTTGCTTCCACGTGGGGGGTCGGCTTCATATCAAAAATCGCAAAAAATCGATAATTTTTTGCTCTTTTTTCGATTCTTCGCTTATATTTCAAAAACTATAAATTTCTCGAAGATAATTTCAATTACAAAGTTGAAGTAAACAAAATTTCCTACAAAATTCACACCTCAACTTTGATTTTCTGAAGAGTGGTTTTTCCGCTAGAGCGCGCTGAAAAACATCGATTTTTTTGCCTTTGCACAAAAATAAGGAAAACGCGTGTTTCTATCCTCTATAAAATGAAAACTACTCCCGTTACCAACAAAAATTTTATACCACGTGAAAGAGCATTTAATTTTCTATAAATAACGGGATTTCCATTATCATTTTTTTAGAAGGGGGGAGGGAGTGAAGCAAAGATCGATAATAAAACTGTTGCTGCTCTCAGACCAAACGGACTTTTGCGGTTGTTAATCTGCTCTCTGCGCTTTATTTCCGGTATATTACCAATAAAATAAGTTGTTTTGGATTAATTGATGACTAAGCATGCTTAATAAAATAGAATTTTAAATTTATTTATGAAATATTGGGTGTTTTAGGCAGAATTTTAATCAATTTTTTAAATTCATATATTAAATTATGGGAGTGTTTTAATGAACGAATTTATATGGTTTTTGCATTGCTAAATCCGAATTTCAAGTTTATTTTAATTTTGAAAGTCATCTTCACATCAAAAATTGCAAAAAATATAAAAATTTTTCTCTTTTGTTCGGTTTTTCATCGATTTTCTAAAATAATATCCATTTTACGAAAAATAGCATGACACCAAATTCATGTACGTAAAATTTCCTATAAGATGCACTGGTTCATTTTTATTTTGCGAGAAACGATGTACGTTTTATAGCGTTTTGAAGAAAAGCAATTTTCATGTTTTTGTGTAAAGTCAGGAAACAGCTGTAATTCAGCGCGCTCTAACGTAAACACCTCTGATTATAAAATTAAAGTAATATAGTGCATTTTGTAGGAAATTAAATGTACTTTCATTTGGTATAAACTATTTGTCGGTAACTTGAATTTATTTAGAGCTGTAGTGGGAGAAATCGAGCATTCATCACTTTTTTGTAGAAAAACATGAAAATTGCTTTTCTTCAAAACGCTATAAAACGTACATCGTTCCTTGCAAAATAAAAATGAACCAGTGCATCTTATAGGAAATTTTACGTACATTAATTTAGTGTGATGCTTTTTTTCCTAAAAAGAATATTATTTTAAAAAATCGATGAAAAACCGAACAAAAGAGCAAAAGTTTTATATTTTTGGCAATTTTTGATGTGAAGATGACTTTCAAAATTAAAATAAACTTGAAATTCGGATTTAGCGATGCAAAAAACATATAAATTCGTTCATTAAAACACTCCCATAATTTAATATATGAATTTTAAAAATTGATTAAAATTCCGCCTAAAACACCCAATATTTCATAAATAAATTTAAAATTTTATTTTATTAAGCATGCTTAGTCATCAATTAATCCAAAACAACTTATTTTAATGGTAATATACCGGAAATAAAGCGCAGAGAGCAGATTAACAACCGCAAAAGTCCGTTTGGTCTGAGAGCAGCAACAGTTTTATTATCGATCTTTGCTTCACTCCCTCCCCCCTTCTTAAAAAATGGTAATGGAAATCCCGTTATTTAAAGAAAATTAAATGCTCTTTCACGTGGTTTAAATAATTTGTTGATAACGGGAGTAGTTTTCATTTTATAGAGGCATAGTTTTCATAAACGGGCATTTTCCTTATTTTTGTGCAAAGGCAAAAAAATCGATGTTTTTCAGCGCGCTCTAGCGGAAAAACCACTCTTCAGAAAATCAAAGTTGAGGTGTGAATTTTGTAGGAAATTTCGTGTACTTCAACTTTGTAATTGAAATTATCTTCGAGAAATTTATAGTTTTTGAAATATAAGCGAAGAATCGAAAAAAGAACAAAAAAATATCGATTTTTTGCGATTTTCGATATGAAGCCGACCCCCCACGTGGGAGCAAACTTCATATTCGTAATCAGCGCCCTCGAAAACATATAAAACCGTCGAAAAAAAAACTTCTATATGAAAATTTTTGAAAAAACTACCGTTTTCCTGTACTACTTGTCAAATTCAGGAAAAAGCGTGTGTCAAATACTTTTGAGCGGTACTGCATAATCACGTTCTAATAATATCAGTAATACTCTTGGTCTGGTTTTAGCCAATTAATAAAATTCAAACTTAACTTATATTATAAGTTGGATTAATTAGATAAGTTTCTGTGATGTTCAAAATTTATAAAGATTCAAATTTCATTAAACACTAGAAAACTTAGAATTTTCTTGCAGTGTTTTGAATAATAAAATTCCGAGAAGCAAACATTAAAATATACGTAAGTTTTTGTAACTTGTATTTGATTAAATTATATTCCGCATAGTTTTATAGTATTGAAACTAAATAACAATACTGATTTAATTGAAATAATTCAAAATTTAATTACAATGGAATCCTTGTGAGATAGAGGTAAATAAAATAAACTTTTTGTTTGCGCTTTGTTTTAAGTAATAAAGATATTTAAGTGAAAATTAAATTACATAATATGTTTGAAGTAGGAAGAAACCAAACCACATATTTTTAAACTCTACTTACTCTTTATTAATCGTTTTTCAAGATACCATGGAAAAATCATTAGAGAATAGTTCGAATTAAAAGTATGCTTAAAAGTTCGTGAGTTTTTGCAAAAAACTCAACACTTCAAGAAACTTTTAAAATTTAATAAAACGAACATTGACTAAATTATTTAACTTTGCGCATTGTATTATATCCTCATTGTAGGGGAGAGTGTTGTACCTACGGACGGTTGTACCTTCAGCCACCTCATTTTAAAATTCGGGAAAAAATGTAAATTTGAATTTGTTGTCGATTTTGAATGTAAACAGATGCTATCTAGTTGCTAACGTGAAATCAGGTCTTTAAAATATTATTTAAATTTTCTATAGTAAAAATACTGTTTTTAGGTGCTCAAAGTTTTTTTTAGTGCATCACTACATTAATTCTTTTCTTCCCCTATGATTATGATATGATAAAATGGGATACATGGGGGAATCCCCGAGATTTTGACTTTTTAGTTTTGATATTAGAAATCGTCAGATCTCAATTCTTTTATCTTTTATAGAACTTTGAATGCAAAAACACCTGGTGTTGTACCTTCGGACACCATAAGTGTTGTACCTACGGTTACGTTCTTGTGGGTGTTTGTAGCTAATCGGCGTTTTAGAATCAGGTTTCATTTAACTGAATACATTTTAATAAATGTTAAATTAATTCTAAATGGTAATCTATTTGTCAGCAATTATTTTCAAGTGAATTTTAGATGAAAAATCAAATATTTTGTGATCCAAACTACTTTTTTAAATTTATGATTCTACTTGGAATTTAATGTAGAATATATTGTAAAATTCTAAGCACCCTATCGCATTTAAGTATGATGATTAAAAAAAACTTAAAATTTCCACTGAAAAAGTTTACCACCGAATTATTTATTGTTATTAACACCAAATGCTTGCACAACTAAGTGTCGATCGAATTGGGTTTTTTTTATCAGTGAAGTTGTCAGATCAATCAGCATGATTGATGCAACTATTACCTTAAATTCTGATATGAAAATACCATGTGATTTTTGTGTTTTTGGTAAAAAATCAAGTTTTTATCATTCAACTTCGTTTTAATGACCATTTACGATCTAAAACTACATTACTTTAAAAAATCTATTTTCAATTTTAAAAAGGCTTGAAATAGGTTATTAAAAGGTAATGCATCAATAAAAATGTTCATTCTTAGCTTTTTTCAACTAACACTTCCCTTTTTAAGGGTGTCCACAGGTACAACTGGGTCTGTCCATAGGTACAACAGGTTGTTGTACCTTTGGACACAAATTTTTCCAAGTTATTATAAATGATTAAAAATCCAATTTTCAAGATTTTGGCTAATAAAAAATATCTCTCTACTCACAAAGGTTAGGACTATAGATTGGGCACTTTAAATGGTCAAAATGTGATTTTACCTGTCTTAGAAAAATCCAAACGTGATTTTTGTCCAGAGGTACAACACTCTCCCCTAATATTCAAGAACTTGTACAGAAGTCAGAGCTCAGTAGCTAATATTTGTATTTTTAAATTACTTAGCCAGAAATTATCATCATTTTAACCATATGCAATGTTTAAATAATAAGAAATTTCAATTAAATATTTGAGGATTCTCTTGTACTAATAAGCAGCATTTTTTCTCTACTACTACTTGATTTCAATGTTTAACATTGGTTTTACTGATTATTCATTTACTTCATAATTCACCTCTTAACATTTATATTGAAAGTTAAACTAAGAATTTAAGTTAGCCTTAATTGAAAAAATAACGCTTTTATGCGGATAAACGTCGTAAAAGAATGATTCAAAGTAACATGGTGAAAAAAATACTTTCAGTCCTTTATCTTTTAAACATACTTTGAATGGCTGAAATGTATAGCAACAAAACATTAACCATGAACACAATATGCTACGGATCATTAGAGATGCAATAGGTGTTTCAGGAACACTCGATGGAGTAATAAAAAAATTATTTTTCTAATCTACTTAACTAGGCTCAGACCTAATTGAGGTAATCAGCATAAGACATAGTATCCTTTAAAGTTAAATATTTTTCAATTACATCTTCCTTTTTCTTCCCGTAATACCCAAAAATGGACGAAATATCGGCTTTTTACAAAATTCAAAGCAAAAACTCCACCTCTCAGTATAAAAATTTAATCTCAACTCTTTCTGCTATGCACCGTATCATAATACACAGCGAAACGAGATTTTCCGAGTAGAAGCTAAGCGTACTCGTTATTGGCAATTAAGTGCTAAAAGAAGCACTTAAGTCTGCATTTAATTACCATGATAAAGGAATAAATTCAAATTAATTCTCCGGTCTTCTTTCAAGAGAACTCTACACGGAACACCCTGCATAATCGGATTAGGGAAAAGAATTTAAAGGAAATCCTTGAAGAGTGTACTTGCAGAAGCACTAAATGTGCTGATAGTGAACGTGTTTTTTTAATCTGCAAAGCAGAAGAGTTTTCAACTTCAACAGTTTTAAAATTGGGCCGCTTTATGTGCTGCCTATCCACACTCTTAAGCCTTCCTAAACCGTCTTGGGTTAATAGAGTTGTTTTGGTTAAATACTTCAATCTTTGGTCAAATAAAAAAAGCTACTGGAAGGACTTGAAAAGAATTATGGTCTTGGAAATGGCGGCTGGTGAAAGAATGATTATCGTTTGTTAGTGCTTCAGGTTTGTTTTAGAGTGGAACAACTCTCATGAGATTGAAAAACTAAAGAAGGTAGGCTTAATATGCCACCCGAACTGGCATTATGTGAACGTATTAATTTTAGCATTCGCGTGTGTTTAAATGAAGGAGCTTACATTTAGTTTTAATATTCTTTTCGTGAGTGTTTCATTTTAACTTATTGTTTTTAATTTAATTTCCACTCAACGATTCATTCGATTTGGAGTGATAAAATTAATAATAATAATAATAATAATAATTTTATTGGACAAACAAAAGAACAGAACAGAAAAAATACAAACGCAGTTGATCGAATACATACATTTCCCAAAGGAGCTACCGCTCGTCCATGGGGTCATGGAATATCTTTGTTAAAGGTAAGATCAAAAATAAAAAATCGATTTGGTTTATGGTGGAAGAAGTTGTTTTTTTAACACTAGACACTTAAAAATTAATTGTAAATACAAGAACAAAAAAATAAAAAAAGGAAAACAAAAAGGCTTGGCTGGCAATTTCTATGTTTATAGAGAAAAAATGAATAAATGATGATATTTAAACCTGACAAAATTAGAATAAGGACTCAATGCTATTTAGACTCAAAATATATGCAATGCACAATTTCTTAAAGTATTTAATGTTAGTTTGAGATTGAATTTCGCTTGGAAGTTTATTAAAAAAAGTGACAGAAAGATATTGGAAGTGTTTTTTGTATATTTCTTTGTGAGGAATAGGTATATTATAGTAGTTATGATTTCGAAGGTTATAGGAAAAATTTTGGTTTATCGTGGCATAGCCAGGATATTTCTTCAGAAAAATAAGGCAATTGAGAACATATAACTGACGTGCATTTAAAAGATTATTAAGAGGAAAGTAACTTAAAAATTTCTTTTGTATAGTAAGCAAAGGCTTGATATTTGAATAAAAGTCACCACCCCAAATCAAAATTCCATATTGTATACGAGATTGAACCCAAGCAAAATATATTCTCAAAAGTAAATCAGAGTTAATATATTTTTTTAGGTGATAAAACCTGAACAAAATGTATCTTAACTTACTACCTATTGAATTTATATGATCTTTGAATTTCCAGTTTTTATTAAACAAAATACCCAAATATTTTATTGTTGGAGTGTATTTGATAAAATGATTTTCACACTGTTTATTTTCACAATCGCAAAAGTATAATTTAAGATCTTCATGAAAAGTGGACTGTAAGGAAAATATTATGTAACTAGTTTTGTTCACATTTATTTTTAGTTCATTACTTGCGAACCAATTGTAAATTATTAATAGATCCTGATTAATTAAATTTTCTAGTTGGTCATACGATCTAGCAGAATATAAAATATATATTTAGGAACTATTCATTGATGATTGTGTTTGTGTTTTTTCACTGATTTGAATAAATTACTTATACTTATTACAGAATTAATTCACCATATGAAGCTATTTTTCCGTTCATGGAAACCTTTACGAAGACGTAAAAGAATAATGGCGTTATTCCAACAGTTAACCAGCAGCTAACGAGAGAAAGTGAGCTTTTCGCGTACTCTGATTGGTGGAATACTTCTTTAACCGATGGTTTACCGCTGGTTAAGTGGCAGTGAATAATGACATGAGATATCAAAAATATCAATGAAAAGATGATATAAATAATATAATACCAAACCGATGTAAGATGGCCAGATAGTTACAACAGAAATACATACTGTAAGTGATTGATGCAATGTCTGTTAGAGATTAGAGAGGTTCATTAACAATATTAAGGCGTCGCAAAATAATACGCTCACATGCTTTTGTGAGTGTATTATTTAAATAACCCCTTTTATAATTAGAAAAGTCATGGCATTTCAAACGTTCTAGACCACACAGACGAAATTCCAGGGTACACCGCCTTCGGGATATCAAATTTATTTTCACCAAAACGAACACCACCGTCAGTACTTCAAAACAAGGTAATCTTCATCCCTTTTCATTAAACTCACCCATCCTCTTCAAATCCAAACCCATGACGGAACTCCCTTCGAATCGAAAGCTCCAAACACCAGGCAACGTTTGAAGGATGAACGCTTGGACAAAGATCATGGCTCCCACTAAAAGACAGCCTTTGAGTTATTTCCTCCCTAAGAGGTCCTGAACGCACAGAATTGATTTTTATAGTCCCACGTGGGCTGCGTCTTGTCAGTTAAATTGTCTTTTGTGGATCCCTTGAAGAGATTTTAATGCTCGCCAGGGACCATTCTTATAAACATGCCCTTCAAGAATCTCCCGAACCGACCTTTCTCCTTCGGGGTTTTGAAGAATCGCCACTTAAAATGGGTTTTTTAAATGGGTATACCTATACCCATCCTAAACAACAAAAATCGAAGCGAATAGAAATTGAGTTGGAGAGAGAGAGGAAACTATCTTTTCCAGTTTACTTTCAGTCATATTTCATAGATGGAAACGGTTTCTGCCCGAACAGGAAAAGACATTACCGGTGAACCTATTTACATTGAGGTTATGTAGTGAGGTGGGTGTATTTCTTATTTCTTTCCCCTTTTTGGGCTTTTCTTTGGAAAAGGTTTTTTTGGAATGTTTGATAGTCTTGAACCCAGTTTTGATCAAAACTATCTAAAAATATACGTTTTGATTTAATTAGAAATAGTATTGATGTTTAGTTGAGAATGTATCCAAAATAAACCGTTTTTTATCCATCTATTTTATTAACGATAGGATAGTTGGATATATCAACTTTAAATGCATAAAAACTAACTTTCATGTTTAGTTAGTTTTTAATCAATGTGTTTTTTAACCAGCTAGATCAGGGGTCGGCAAGTAATTTTACTTGGAGTCCAAATAGTTTTGCAAATTTTCATCGCGGTCCGGAGAAAAAGTAGGTTACTATTACTACATTAAATCCTTTTCTTCAAATACACATATTTTTACAAAGATGTTATTTAAATACGCTACCTACTCAATTATATTGTTGAATTTAATATTATTAGGAGTTTTTACATTAAAAATGGGGCTATATAGGTTCCCACATGAATTTTTTTTGGAAATTTGATCCTTAAAAAGCGGGTTAAACCAATTTCGGTAGCTTAAAAATACAAATTAATCATTTTCAATACGTTTGGCGGTCCGGGAAATAACCTCACGCGGTCCGGATGTGGACCGCGGTCCGCCAGTTGCCTACCCCTGAGCTAGATATTGAAAACTGTCAGGTATTTACAGGGTGTTTCAAAAGTCCGCTTCCTGGCTTTTATTTGGAGCCATTGTGACCTATGGTCATGGAAGGTAGGTCTACCCCAAAGTAAGTGACCTTGAAAAATCCATTGAGGATGACTTACAGCGCTTCTAGCGAGAAAATAAAAAAGTTAAAAAAATAATTAAAAAACTTTACTTTTCAAGCTTCAAAAAAGTTCGCAAATGTGTATTTTTTTTAAATTTTTTGCTTACATTTTGTTTTTATCTATCTAAGAAAACGTAAAACTACGTAATAACACTGAAAAACTACCAAATTTGTGAACTTTTTCTTTTATGAGGCCAGAAAAAGTGCTATTTTCACATGCTAATATCTCCGCGGGTATTCACGTTATTTTCTTGGGTTTTTTTTTCAGTTAGTTTTTTATAACGTTGGCAACAATACTCTCGCTGCAGTTTTTGCCCCATCTCCTTTAATTTTTAACTTATTTTTTTAACTGCTTTTTATTTCACCTCTAGGGGTGCTCTAAGTCATCTCAATGGATTCTCCATGGTCACTTACCTAGGGATAGCCCTTACTTCCATGACCGTAGGAGACGTTGGTTCCAAATAAAAGCCGTGAAACTGACTCTTTTGAAACAACCTGTATATAAAAAATTAGAAGTAGTGTTAAAACTTTGCTTAGATGTTTAGTCGAGAATGCTTTAGAAAAAAGTAGATTTTTTATAACTATCTATTTAATAAAGCATTATTTGGGAATTCATTCATTTTCAAACTAAAGACTATTTTAGTTTGTTTTTAATTAAACCACCCAGATATTAAAACTATGAATTATAAAATGAATCTAAATGGGAACAACTAATTCTGAGAGATAAAACTCATAAGAGATAAAAATACTATATAATAATATAAATACATAATAGTAATATAATAATAATAATCATAATAATAATATAATAATAATAATCATAATAATAATATAATAATAATAATCATAATAATAATATAAATAGTAATATAATAAAAATATAAATATAAAATAGTAATATAATAATAATATAAAATATTAATATATAAATAAAAATATATAATAATAGAAAAATATATAATTATAATATATTATTATAATATCTAAATTATAACAGATAATTATTAGCAAATTTGTTCCGGAATCGAATTCCGGAATCGATTCCTTCAGAAAATATTAAGAACTTAGTTGTGGCAATCGCGTTGAATATGCGCGGATTTCAAATATTAAGATGTCTCTGCGCATTTCAAAACAGTTCTTTTGTTTTGGAAGGCAGAGATGTGTAAGTTTTCAGTACGGGAATATGGTATGTTATTTGTGTTTTTTATTACTTAAAATGCATTAATGAAGAGTTATTAAGTTGAATTAGGATATTTGTATAAGTATTTTACTATATTAAGAATATTCGCCGGAACCTTAATATTCAGTAAAGCGTATTGAAATACATGCGTAATTATGCGTATCTTATAAGGGTAATTAATCTTTGAAATTATATGTCATTTCTTAATTTATCGGACGAGAAACAAGACGTCATAGTTACTCGTAGATTAATATTGCATCATAGTATATTTACGTAAGTCTTGAAAATTCGTCAATCAAGTGATAAATACTTTAAATTATGTTATAATATGCATAAATTGTTTCCTTATTACGTTTAAGTAGTTTAGACTATGTTTTTAGCTGTCTGCAGCTTGGAATTTGGCGCCTTTCGATTTTGGCGACAAAAAAAAACTTAGCGCCAAAAAACGCGCCAAGGCGTACCCATGAAATAGGATTTTACCATTATTAATTTTTTGAATAATTCAATGAATGCAAAAGGGCTGTGGGGAGCCTAGTGGTTAAGGCATCGGCTTCGGGATCGGAGGGTCCCGGGTTCGATTCCCGACACAGCTAAAGACCCACCGAGTATATGCGGAGTACGTGCTCGTTAAATCTGTGGGTCCGAAAGTCCTGTGGTCCGTCATGGCGCAGTTTACCATGGGTCAAGGTGTCTGGAGACTATTTCCCTCCCCTTCAGATACATGGCAAAATTGTGGAGGTGGCGATAGATAGCGGCAGCATCTATCATCTCATGAGGCAGAAGTCGGACTCCTGCCATTTATGGGCCTCACTTTCTCAGGAGCTGCACCCCCTTTTCCTTGAGCCCTTGTGGGAGCTTGGGTAGTACCAAGTGGCACACGACAACAACAATAATGAATGCAAAATGCATGTAATATTTTTTTAAATAAAGTAATATTTTATAATTAAAACCATAAATTAAAAACACTCTGGTCAAATTTGGTCATAAGCTAATTATTATGGTTTCAATATCTATATGGCAGCTAATTATGTCAATAGTCCAATGACACATTCATGTGTTCGTGGAAAAAACCAAACTGTCACTTACTTTAACGAACTGAATAATCAAAAACTAACAATAAAAATGATTTAACTAACTCATAAAATTCATTACCACAGTTTGAGAACTGTTTTTGAATCGCATATCTCACTGTCATTAGTTATAAATTTCATAAGCCATTCCAAAAAGCAATAAAAGCATAATCTCTGCATTCTTGGCTAAGCTTACCGAATAAAACCGCTATTTAGGGGAAAGAAATCTCTAGTTTTATTTACTTCGGAAACGAGATACGCAGTTTTTGAAAAGAAACGTTTTTCTTTTCCCAGGCACAGACCAAAATCTACCAGGCAGTGACATACTACACTAGTCCATAGGCATAGATAATGTATCATCGGCTTATAAAATTGGCTGAAGTAAAATACGGTAATCTCTTTCCAGAATGGAAGTAAATGGAAGACAATTTATAATCTAAAATTGCCATCTCCTGACAAGATGATGGTAACATTTAATCCTATTATTGAATTTTCGGTTATCCGCGATGTTTTTAAACCAACTGAAAAATCTGACTTGTATTAGATTACCTTAGTAAAAGAAAAAAAAAGCTTACATCTGATGTATAAAGGTCAACATGATGTTTTGTTTACTTTACTTACACTGAGTTTGTTTATTCAATTTTTTTGGAGGGCGTGTGAAGAATAACAAAGTTTTATGAAAGGAGTATCAGATTTCTATTAGTTTTTAGAGTACATTAAACTCTGTGAAAGTAAAGGCAATGAAAAAGTTTTATGGAATGGGGTATTTTTGTGAAAGTCGTTATACAAAACACCATTTATGGGTATTACTTCATTACATTCTTTGAAATTATGCTAAGGGTGGTAAAACTAATTATTCAGAGATAATTCATGATTTTGTACAGATAATATATTAAAAAAGAGCTTAGGATATTCACCATCATGATACTATACAACACAAAGTTAAAAATAGAACTAGCTACCTGATAGGTTATTTGTGGATTGAAAATAGGTATGACAGTTGTAACTACCATTAATTGTATATTCATTTGATTTTAAAAAATAAAACTTCCTGGTGTGTGTGTTACTTTTTATAATAATTTTAAGATATGTTTGGAATTATATTAATATAAGTTAACAAGGTATATAGAAGTACAAAATTATTCGGAATAATTTATTACAATCTGTATTTAGAAGTAAATTTGTTTTCACTTTAAACATTAATTCTATACAATAGCGTTTAAGACCTAAGTTTTAATTCTTAGAAGACCCGTAGTTAAAGCATACAAACTATTTAAATAGATTGTTGAAGTTATTGAGGAACATACGTCGTTATGTGAAAGAGATATACGAGTCACAACACCAAATAAATATTTTAATTTCTTATTTTCAAGGCTTTTGAGAACAAATGAAGATGTTCATATAAATTCCCAATTAATTAGAAAATGAGCTACAGGTATCTCGTTATTTTTCAAGAAAATGAATCAGCATTATAAGTGGTGGGTCTCAAAACTCAATTTAAACTTCATGAATATTTATAACTAATAACCATGAGAACTTCAGACTCCATAATGTGCTTAATGAAACCTTCTCTAAAAAGTGGAGTATCGTATTTTTTATCTCCTGAAGGGTTTTTATCTCATTTAAATAATCTGAACTGAAAGCAATTTTATTTTATCAGTTTTCACATTTTTTTTTCATTATTAGTGTGCTAAATCAATGTTTTTACGCTGTATAACTCCACGAGAAAAAATAGTGAGAATAAGCTAACCGAAATTAGCGAAAATAATTTCTAGTAAATGAGTTGTGTGTTTTGCTTAGCTTTTTGAAGCTCTAAGCAAAGCACACAATATATTATTATACTTAAGATTATAATGAGTTTCATTTAGATATTCCCAAATACTATACAGGGTGTTTCAAAAGAGTAGTGAAAATAGCACTTTTTCAGGGGTCAAAAAAGAAAAAGTTCGCATATTTCCAAATTTTTTAAATTTTTTGATTAAATTTTGTGTTATTTAAACTAAATAGCACAAAACTACAAAATAACACTGAAAAATTTGCAAATATGCGAATTTTTTCCTTTTTGCCCCCTGAAAAAGTGCTATTTTCACATGCTAATATCTCCGCGAATATTCAAGATATTTTGATCAAGTTTTTTTCAGTGAGTTCTTCATGAAGTTGGCAACAATACTATCACTGAGGTTTTCTGAGTCATCTCAATGGATTCTCCAAGCTCACTTACCTAGGGATAGACCTTACTTCCGTGACCCTAGGAGGCGTTGGTTCCAAATAAAAGTCGTGGAACGCAATTTTGAAACACCCTGTATATTGTTTTTAGTTTAGTCTCCTATTATAAAGAGTTATTATGTAGAGAATACTTATCTCATGAGGCTTTTGAAAACTAAAAACCCATTAAAATTTGGAAATGAATTACCTATTTTGAATTTTCTGTGAATAAAAGCGTTACTGATGGTAACGTATTAATAATTCATTAAGATAATTGTTTCTAGTCAGTAACTATATATTTACTACTCAAGATAATTATTTAAGCATTTCAATCCTGGCCGCCTTAAATTTTCTAAACTCGGCTCTTTCTTTCGGAATCTCTGGCTTTCGAGATTTGAAAATATTTAATATATATAGCGTTGAATTAATTGATGAAATAGAAAATGGTTCGGATACATTTTAAAGCAATACATTTTTTTCTATAAATATTCGAATTTTTAAAAAACGATACTTACGTAGAGATATAATTACTAATTGGTAAAGGTGTTCGCGAATGATACTTCACTTTAGGCTATGTGGTTCCATAATTTCTTCGATTTGGGGACCACTGGTTATTATGAGAAATATTTTAAGAAATAAAGATATAAAAACATCTTTTAAAAACTACACATTAAACGCTAAATAATCATTAAATGGATATTTATGTTTAGTAAAGTGTTTTATGAAAGGAAACTCTTTTTTTATGAATACGTATCTTTTTAACTGAAAAATATTTTTCAAGTAAAATGAATTTCAAATAAGATAAAATATTACGCAAAAAGCTCCACGAACACTTCAAGCATCCTAATATTCGATCTTAAAAACTATTTTACACCGAATCCAATAATACCAGCGTTTGAAATTGTACTGGATTACAGGTCCGGGACAGCTAAAAAACTGCTCGGACCAGTGGAATCAGAAAATCACTAGTCCGCTGGACCAGTGGTGAAAAAATATCCCACCCTCTACTTCTAGCCTGCAATTTCTCTTTGGTTGGAATAGGGAGAAAGGAAAAAATTCGTTTCACTAAATAAACAAAATTACAACCAGTTTGTCTACTATCAATGTAAAACTAATTCGAAGCTATGTATTAATTTGTCTGCACTATCATTTATTCAAGAAAAGTTCTTATTTTTTTGAAAATTAGTGCAATTGTATCCAATTTGTATGTCAATTAGATAAATTTTATTTAATTTAGAGCAATATTTTATTTGTATGTCAGTTAGTGAATATTATTTAATCAAGAAAAGTATGTAATAAATAAGATATTTTCAAAATTATTTGATTATTTAGTGCTATTGCTTATTTCTCATAAACTTATTTTATTACTTCTTTTTTATGAATTTTATATTTACAGGGTAACTTATTATTGAATATGTATTAATTTTTTAACATTACTATTTGGTACTCACATTCAGGGCAATAGTTACTTTATAATAATAATTAAACTGGTCCTTTTTAATTTGTCGGACCAGTAATTTTTTTTGTGGACCAGTAAGATTGGTAAAGCACTGGTCCGCAGGACCAGTGGATTTTTTTCCTAGTTTCTAACGCTGAATAATACACAGAGTTATCTGGAAAGTAGCTCTCGAGACTCGCTAGGAACCCAACCCATTGTCATCGCCAAGCTAGACGAACCCAATACCACCCAGGACACAACAGAGCAGCAGCAGCATTTAAAAACTCTCTCGAGCATTTAAAAAAGTCTCAATCTGGAAAGTCGGAGCTTTAAAATCTCCTCAAAGAGATTTCTGGGAGAACGAGTCACGTAAAAATCAATCAAACAAGCAGGGCGAAATAAAGGGAAGAAGAAGCAAACAATAAAAACACCAGCCAGGAAGAAAGTTCTTCGGGATGTTTGTCATTTTCCACCTAAGCTCTCTTCTTTAGTAAATAAAGAATGCTTTCTTGGAGGAGAGAGCTCCTGATATATATTTTCTCTCTCCCTCCCCAACATAAAATCAATTCTAAACCCCAATATATAATACCGTGCGATTTATTTCTGGAGCAAAAACCAAAGAGTGTTGCCGTAATAGTGAAGTGACGTGTTTGGATAGGGAGTAATACAACTAAAAATGTGCAGGTCACTTAGAAGGGCTTTTGTTTTAGTGGAAGTCATCTAGGCCTATTTTTCGGGGAGTAAAAGGGGGGCTTTTACATACCCTTGTTGAAGTGATAGGGGAAGTAAAATATTACTTCCCGATGGTGGTTATGGCTCCCCACTTATTTTAAAGCGAAGGGCTTACCGGGGAGAGAGAACTGGGTATTGGGAAATGAGTTATCAAAATGGGATTTTTGAACTTGTGTTTTCAAGCACGGGAGTTTTGATGTTATCGTTGAACCTGAGGTTGTATGTGTTGATCAACCTTTGCGTGCTTTTATTTTTATAAAAAGGGTTACTTTACTTTCCATTATCTTTTTTACTTTGATTTTTCATAGGTTAAGTAAATTTTTGCCCAAAATTTCCCGTGTTTTGTAGAGTTGTTAAATCATACTTTAATGTTTTTTTGTAAAGCAGTCTGTATTCGCCATTTACCTGAAGGGTGGGTAACTGGCAGTCTAACTTCTGAGAGTCTGTTAAAAAAGGAAAACTAGTTTTACTCCAATCAGATGCTTGACTACCGGTTAGGATAGTGGTAAATATGGTCATTTAGGTGCAAATAATTAAGTTATAAGACAATATGGATGGTGTGCTTTAACAGATATGTGTGTAATACTTTATATTATAAATACTAGGGAGCTACCGCCCCCTGCTCGCTATCGCTCGCCAACCCCCGTTAACTGCTGACGCAGGGCCTTTCGGATCGCTTCGCAATCCCCACAAAACCCTGCTCACTAAAATTATTTATTTATAACATTCGTTATAACAATTAGTAGAAAAAACGGCGCAAGTTTAGAACTGCTGATGGTTGGCGAGTTTTGGCTATTTGGCGCCATATTTAGAAGCCACTTAATTCATTTAACATTAGTTGGGGTTACTATATATTGATTTTTATCGCTAAAAACTTGGCGCATCAGCAGTTCTAAACTTGCGCCGAAAAAGAAAAAACGTCAACCAACTTTCCAGAAGCACACTCTCTTAAAAGTTAGAATATTTATTGGTTAAATTATCAATAATTTAATCAACACATTTTCCTTCAAAATATCCATCAAGTCTGCTCGTGCTATTGTTATTCAATATTTACAAAAACGTTCAGCAATGAATCTGTTAAATTTAATATAGTACCTAGTAACTCGTCAAAATATCTAGTGTTTTATCATTCAAGTTTTAGTTTTGAAACAGACTTTTTAAACAATACGATTTAAGCTATTAAAAATATTAAGAGACAAAATCTACATTGCACTCAATGTTTACAAACAATTAATTTTGGTGTGTGAAATTCTATACTTGAATAGTAGATCTGTGAGTTTCTGGAAAACTCTTATCAGTCTTTTAAAAATATTTTATTTAGAAAGTACATATTTTGAAGCGCATTTTTAAAGCGTGAAAGGAATTATTTTCATCATTAATGAATAGCGTCGGTTGGTCATTGTGATTGGAGGTATAATAAATTGTACGACAGTTTCTTGCTGTTAACTGCAACCTTATCCGTAATCCAGAAAAATGGAAGTATCTTAGAATTGAGAATTTTTTTAGAAATTCTAAAGGCACTTTGCACATCCTCAAAAGAATCCGAACAGTTTGATACCAAAAACATGTTATACGGATCAGTAATTAAAAAGCCTTTCTCTGGAAACCATTTACAAAAACTTTTTTTTTTAGAATAGAGAGATAATTTACCATAGCTTATAGTAAAAAAGTTTTAAACATACTAGAAAAGGTACATTTTAACTGAAAAACCGAAAAAAAGAACTGAATATACATAAAGGACTTTAAAGCTCCTCAAATTTAAATTTCCTGTGAAGAATTATAATGAAAGAAAAACACCATCAATCCTATCTTTAAATAAGGTGTACCTAAAAATCTATGTTAATTACTCACACATTTATGGGATTCTTTAAAAATAATCCTAGGATAATAACACTAGAGATTGATAAAATATTTTATAACAAGTTATAAAAAATAATTAATGACCAAAATTGAAATATTGATGAAATTAATTAATATCAATTGTGCTTATAGAATCTTAAACTTAAATTAACGTCAATGCAATCAAAAAATAAATTCGCCATTAATTAATATTAATTCATCTAGGATTCATAATCTTATTTTAATTGGCTAATTATCAAATATCAACTTTTTCTACGATTATAATATCACTACCCCTAGACAATATTTATTTTTAGTTATTTCAACTAAGTTATTTCAACTATTAAGTCGTATTTTTTTCCATTATTTTATGGTAACGGTGTACGTTGAGCTAATCAAAGATTTCAAACAGGTTGCATGGCTAGCCCTTCCAGTAGTGATATTTTTTCAAAGAAAAGGGAAATACATATGCAGGGTGTTTCAGATCAGTGTTTCATAACTTCTAGGGGAGGTAGGGTACATCAAGACGAACAAGAATTGGTATAGGTTAGGTTAGGGGGTCTTCAAGGGGTGAAAATCACGAGGGAAAATTAGGAAAAAGAAAGGGGATAGGTAGATAGATTGCAATATAAAATGTCAAGACGAAAACATCGAGTCTTGTTGGTTGATTGGAGTTATTTGGCGCAAGGAACTAGAGTCTAACCAATAGACAATTGCAACTTTTACCTACCTACAACGCATGCCTGTTTCATTTATAGGTATGTGTATGATTAGAATAAGCACTTGCATCTGATTTTTACATGAACCATTTGAATCGGTTGAATGTAATAAATGCCGGAATCGAACAATTGTATGTATGACTTTCGGCCCAGATAAGTAGTAGGTACCTCACTATGTGCCACGCCGCAGGGCATATATGTGGGCGTGGTCATCTATTGTCTTAGTTAATTACCCTATTGTCTTAGTAAATTAATTACCCCTAATTACTTAATTACCCTAATTAATTACCCCTAATTAGTTAATTACTTAATTACCCTAATTGGATGATTTATGACCCTAATTAACCCTTTAGTTACTAATTTCGGGGGACTTTAACTTTTTTCCATCGAGGACACATGTAGAGTTGAGTTGTTTACTTACTGCTGGTTTTAGTTTCGTTTTAGCGGAGTTGAGTTGTTTTATGAATTTTTTAAGTTTCTCTTTTGGGGATGGCAACGGTATTTACCTTTTGAAAATTTTAATGACCGTGACGTCATTGAAACATGTTCGAACAGGGACCAACACGTTCAAGACAGGATGTTCACAGAAAATAGAGTCGACATCTAGTGAGTGAATTTGAAACTAATTATTGGAGTTGTATTTTTTCGAAGAAAATAGTGTCGCCATCTAGTAAACAAATATTTAACCAATTATTGATTAGTATTTTCCAAAAATAGAGTTTTTAGGTGGATTCGAACTCGCAACGTGCTTAAAGTGATGGTGGCCTAGCAATATTCTTCGATATACAAGCCAGGCCACCACCACCTACCATTTCATTAGCTTTTTATCTAAACATGTCCATTTTTTCGAGCCTAGAGTTGAGTTGTATATCTACTACTGCTGATTTTAGTTTCGATTTATCGGAGTTGAGATGTTTTTTAAGTTTCTTTTTGTACGGTACTTACCTTCGGGGGATTTTACAATAGAATTTATGTTTTACGTAATGGCAACGCTGGGGATGTCGTTTCAACAGGTTTAAACAAGGACGAACACATTCAAGACAGGTTCGAACAGGGACCAACTCGTTCAAGACACAATTAAAGCCCCCATTACACATCTGTCGCGTAGGAATACATGCATTCGTCCAATGAAATTGCAGGATAGTTACGTCATCTCGTTTCAGCCAATAAGAGCATTCCCCCCCAGGTTGTCGTCATCAACCCTGGCACTTACCTGATTGGTCCAGGAGAAAACCTATTATAAAAGGTTTCGAGTAAAGAGGTTCAGATCTGTTACGCATTCGCTATCTGGATTTTTCTTCAACTAAGTTGCTTGTAATTTTTCTCTTTTAACGAAAAAATGAGTTTGAAAAGACGTTTAAGTGAGGAAGATGCCCCTACTCCTCCGTGGTTCTCCAAAGACCTGCCGTTTGAGGAGTACAATATTCCCCAGCCTGATGAGCCAAGACGCCGCCGCTTTGATAAAGTGGCCAGCGCGAACAAGCCTTCATCCAGTGGAGAAGAGTTCCACACTCTCAATACGTGGGACATTACGCCTGAAATTCGTGTATCTATTGTGTCTCACCGAGGTCAGAACCTACGAATCCACCTTCGCCGTTACGAGGGTATCCGTGCTACAAACCAAGGAGTCACCATGTGCCGTAAAACCTGGGCTGAATTTGCCAGTAAACTGAGAGCATTCGACGTTGCCTTGAAAGACAGTGGGTACGTAGCCAACAACGAGGTTTTGGTGTGCGTTAATGAGAATCAAGCGATTCTCCAGAACTTGTTCTCCTTTAAAAAAGGAAATTTTGGACTGAAAAGTGCATTTCTTGTGTTGAGTAAATGGGAGGTTGAAAAATTGTACCATGAACTTGAAGAACTAAATAATGAACTGTCCCAAGAAAAATTAAAATACTATTTTTGTTATAAAAATGATTGAATAAATATTGTTGTTTTAACTTGGTGTTTTTATTTGTGTCTTTTACTGTAGTTTGCTTGTATTTCAGGATTTTCTTTTTTCAGGAATTACTTTTAAATATTTAGGACTTTCTTTTTCAGGGATAACTTTAATATAAATAGGTTTTTCTCTTTGAATATTTATCATTCTAGCAATTGAGCATCATGGAAGAAACTTATCAAGATCCAGCTCTGCCAGGTAGTTTCGGAGGTATTAATACTTTGCAGCGAGTTTTAAAAGGACGTGTTAAGACAAAAGAAATAAGAAAATGGTTGCAATCTAAAGAATCTTATACTTTGCATAAACCACTAAGGCATAAGTTTCAGAGAAATAGAGTAATAGTGGGAGGTTTAAATGAGCAGTTTCAAGCTGATTTAGTAGATATGCAGGCATATTCTGTTGAAAATGATGGTTTTAAATATTTACTTACTTGTATTGATATTTTGTCCAAATATGCATGGGCAATTCCCCTAAAAGATAAAAAATCGGAGACCATTTTGTTAGCTTTTGAAAAAATATTTTCTGAAAGAGTTCCTCAATCTTTGCAAACAGATGCTGGAAAAGAATTTACAAATAAACAGGTTCAGGCTTTCTTAAAAAAGAAAAAAGTTCATTTCTTCACAACTCATAATGAAACTAAGGCCTCTGTTGTTGAACGTTTTAATCGCACTCTTAAAACTAAAATGTGGAAATACTTCACTGAAATGAATACCAAGAAATATATAGATGTAATAGATAAATTAATGTATAGTTATAACCATACATGGCATCGTAGTATAAAGACAGAGCCAGTGTCAGTGACAGAGGAAAATGAAAAGAAAATTTGGCATACACTTTACGATAACACTCCTAATATTAAATTAAATAGTCCAGATTTAAAGATAGGGGATACAGTTCGCATTAGTAGAGATAAGATGATATTTGAAAAGGGGTATGAACAAAACTGGACTCGAGAAATATTTACAATTCACACAATAATAAATAGAGTTCCTATCGTTTATAAATTAAAAGATTTATCGGGAGAAGAGATTAAGGGTAGTTTTTACAAAGAGGAACTGCAAAAGGTAACGGATTCCGGATATTACCCTGTTGAAAAAGTTTTAAAGAAAAGAAAGCGTAACGGGAAACTCGAGTACTTTGTGAAATTCCTAGGTTACCCTGAAAAATTTAATGATTGGGTTGAGGATGTTAGGATGATATAAATATCGCGTTCATTGCAATTTCCTTTCATTCGGTGAACAATGTCGTTCTACATCACATTGATCAGTGATAGCTCTATGGGATTTTTCCCGAGCAACAAAATTTCTCAATTCACTACCCAACTGCCTAGTTCTATAAATTTAAAGGGTGAATGGGAAATGGCACTTGTAGATTTCATTTATCCTCATACCTGGTACAATGTTCAAAGGGGTAGTAACCTGTTTGGGTTTGATTTGGGAGACCGAATACTTCATGGTAGAAGAGTTCCACCCGGATGCTATGAGACAATACCTGATCTTATAAAAGGAATGTTACTCGAATCGCATAGAAACAAAATTGAATTGTATTATCACGATGTTACTAAAAAGGTTGAAATCAGAACAGTAGAAAATTGTAAGTTAGTTCTCCACGAAGGCCTGGCTGAATTACTTGGCTTTGAGCCAGGTCAATATTCGGGTACCTATATGAGCCCTTATGTAGCTGATCCCAAAGCCACTTTTCCTGTCATGTATGTGTATTGCGATCTCGTAGAGCCGCAAATCGTTGGTGATGTGCAAGCTCCTCTGCTTAAAGTAGTTACTGTGGAAGGACGTGATGGAGAAATAATTAATGCCAAGTATCCAAGACCTTTCTATGTACCAGTGATTCGACAACATTTTCAAACTATACAAATCGATATCAGACTCCATTCTGGGGATTTAGTGCCATTCGAACGAGGGAAAGTGTTTTTGACGCTGCATTTTCGACCCAAACAAATCCTATAAAAGAGCAGTACAATTGAAATTTCCCTTCATTTCTTGATTCGCGTTCAAAGAAAGAACAATGTTGGTTCCTTACACGTGTTGTGCAAAAAATTTCGAAGATTACTATGCTAATCAAAATGGAGAGGGAATGCCTTATTATAAGGGGGTCGGATTTCAGAAAGGGTATGGCATAGGTGGATTTTTCGCTAAGCTCTTTCGAAGAGCTTTACCTTTTCTAGTGAGTGGTGCAAAATCTGTAGGAAAGGAAGCATTAAGAGCTGGAACTATGGTTGCTAATGATGTACTAGCTGGAGAAAATTTTAAATCAGCTATTAAAACAAGAGCAAAAGAAGGTGGAAAAAATTTGGCAAGAAAAGCAGTTCATAAAGCAGATCAGATGATTGGTCGAGGAAAGCTTAAAAGGAAGCGCAAACACTCTAACCGAGTCATTTCATCAAAAACCAGGAAGGTTGTAGTACGTGATATTTTCGGCTCCTGATACCATGGCTTTTTTACTTAAAGATTCCCCCGAATGTGCCAAATCTGAATTAGAATTATTTAGCCTGCCTCCCACTCAAACCGTTATAGAAAGAGGACAATGGATAGAATTTCACCCCCTTGCCAATGTCTCAGACGGAAGCCCTGTTGAATTTAATGTATCCGGAAGTGGAGATGAATACCTTGATCTCTCCCAAACGCAACTTTATGTTAAAGTGAAAATACTAAAAAACGATGGCAAGCCCATTACGGCTGAAAACAAAGTAGGCCCTGTGAATCTCTTTTTACACTCCATGTTCTCCCAAGTGGATATCAGTTTAAATGAGCGACTGGTTTCGTCAAGTAACAACACGTACCCGTACCGAGCCATGATAGAAAAATTACTAAATCATGGTTTCGATGTAAAAACCTCGCAACTCTCCTCGGAGCTCTTTTTCAAAGATACGGCTGGCCGAATGAATGTTTTTGATCCTGAAAAACCCGAAGACGCCAACGATGGTTTTAATCAAAGAGCTAATTTGTTTAAACTCAGTACTTCAGTGGATATGATTGGACGGTTGCACTTGGACATGTTTCACCAAGAAAGATTACTATTAAACATGGTGGATGTGAAAATTAAGCTTATTCGCAGCAAACCAGAATTTTGTTTACTAGGAGACGGGGAATTTAAAGTCTCTTTAGAACATGCCTCCCTATTTGTTCGAAAAGTTAGAGTTAGTCCTGGAGTTGCATTAGGACACGCCAAGTGTTTGGAAAAAACTTCAGCCAAATATCCAATCAATAGAGTGCTGTGTAAAGCTTACTCCATACCCACTGGTAATATGAGTTTTGTGCAAGATAACATTTTTACAGGACAGATGCCAAATCGCATTGTAATTGCATGTGTTGATAACGATGCATTCAACGGAGAGTATAAAAAGTCGCCTTTTGAATTCAAACATTACGATATGAATTTTATTGGTGTGTATGTGGATGGACAGCCTGTTCCTCATAACCCTTTACAGCCCAATTTTGGGAAAAATCAGTTTATCAGAGCTTATCAAAACTTATTTACGAGTTCAGAAAATAAAGGCTTGTATCTTTCACGATCAGAATTTCCGGAAGGATATTCATTGTTTTGCTTTGATTTGACTCCCGATTTGTGTGACGGTTCGCATTTAAATCTCATTCGGCACAGCAATTTGAGATTGGAAATTAAGTTTGCAACTAGCTTGCCTCAAACAGTTTCTCTGTTGGTGTATGCTGAATTTGAAAACTTGATAGAAATCAACAAGGCTCGCAACGTTATCTACGATTTTGGAAACTAAGATGAATTCCTCAGAAATAGACAAAATCTTGTCTCGAGATCCTACTACGACAAGATATTACAGAGGAGTTTTTCCTTCTGATAAAATACCATCCATTGGAAGATACCCATCTGCATTAGTACTGAATACAGACCGCGCTGGTGAGGCAGGAACGCATTGGTTAGCGGTATTCGTTCAAGATAAGAACTCAATTGAATTCTTCGATTCCTACGGATTACCACCTGAAGCTTTTGGTCAAGACATTTCCAGATTTATCCGGATGCACGATCGAGTTATGTGGAACAAGACTCCATTTCAAAGTTTGACCTCGAATGTATGCGGACACTATTGTATTTATTTTATTGTAAAACGATGTCAAGGATTGTGTATGAAATCTATCATTTGTCAACTTAAAGAACAGAAGAAGAATGATTTTCGAATATTTCAATTTGTGAAAAAAAGATACGGTGTAAACATGGTTTTTAAACAATAAAAAAATTAAACTATACATTTGTGTTTTTTCTTTATAAAAGTAACGAGTACATGTTCAAATTTTTAGTTTATACTGAACATTCAATCATGGATGTTGTAAAATGCGTGCTGTTCACTTTACTTTTTTCATCTTACTTAATTTTTTCAGGCATTGCTTTATGGAGTTACCATAACTGGCCAAAACCCCTTAATATATTTCAAAATAAAACAACACTTGAAATATACAAAATTTATCAAAGTATTGATTCTAAGGGGTTTATTAAATGTAATGCGTTTTCAGAATTTCATTACAGTAACACAACCTGTGGAAACAGCATATGCACTTGTGTTAAGGATTCTATTAACATATTTCAAAATCATTGTATTGAATATACTGAAAATATTGTTGACTCTTTAAGTGAATGTCATATTGTTGCAAATACTTTAGAAGGATGTGTAGATATGTTATGTAGAGTATAAAAGGAGGTAAAACAATAAAATTAACTTATTTGCAAACATGGAGCTTCCGAGGCTGGTTCACCCCTCCACTTGCCTCCTCAGTGGCCCTACCGGATCAGGCAAAACAGTTTTTGTTAAAAAAATTATTGATTATAAAATGTTTAATCCAATGCCTTCAAACATCATTTACTGTTATGGAAGTTATCAACCCCTTTTCAAGACTATGAAAAATGTGAATTTTGAAGAAGGTTTACCATCTAACTTAAACACTATTCGGGATGCATTAATTATTATTGACGATTTAATGGTGGAATTAGCAAATGATACTCGCCTAAGTAATTTATTCACTAAGGGGAGCCATCACCGAAATCTTTCCATTATCTTTATCACCCAAAATCTGTTTATGCAAGGCAAAGAAATGAGAAGTGTACATTTAAATACACTTTACGTTGTTTTGTACAAAAACCCAAGAGACAAAAGTCAAATACAGCATTTGGCAAGACAAATGTTCCCTAGAAAAATTAAAGCTTTTCAAGAAATTTTTGACGATGCTACTTCTACCCCCTACAGTTATCTGTTAATTGATTTGAGACCAGAAACCAGTGAAAGGTTACGGTTACGATCAGGGATATTCCCAGGGGATACACATTACGTGTATGAACCTCGCTAAAAATCATTCGGTCCCCAGACACCACGAACGTAACATGGCTTGCCCCATCGTGTTGGATTTTGATGGTTTTCAATTGAAATCGGACTGTTTTATTATCAAGGAACTTGCTTTTTACTCAATCAACGAAGGACATCATGCTTGCTGGTCATTCCTACCCCCTATGCCATGGGAAACTTTGTCAAGATTTCATCAAAAGAGTTTTACTTGGGTGATAAGAAACAAACATCAGTTACAGTGGAACAGTGGCGTATTACCTTACAATGCATTGCATTCTATTTTACAATTTTTATCATCAGCTTACTCTACTATTTACGTTAAAGGAAGGGAAAAGTTGTTGTTTTTAGAAAAATTGATGGATGGAAACCTTAGGAGTTTGGATTGTCCTAAAATTAAAGATTTACCCGATTTATGTGTCAAGTGTAATCATCACTCCAAGAACTCTCACTGTTGTGCTTTGTTCAAAGCAAGTACTTACGCGGCCTATATAAATCAACGCATACAAGCTAATACGATCATTTCGACCCAGAATGCCTTCAGAGAAGGATGTGGAATATTTAAAGCTGCTAAAGAAAAGTAGAAAAAAATCTAAAATTTTGAAAAATTGTTCAAATTGTATGATTAAATCTATTTGCGAATGTGTATTAAATTTACTTAAGGGGAACCTACCCATCAGCAAACGCTCAAAGAATAAACTAACTCCTTTTAAAAAAACACTGAGAACTCTTGCTCGAAAAAGAGTTCCTCTGTACACAAAAAGGCGGCTATTAGTTCAAAAAGGAGACGGATTTTTATCTTTTCTTATTCCAACTGCCCTGACTGTTTTATCTAATCTCATCCATGGAGCATAGCAAAAAGTACGCATTGGTCCCATTAGACCGCATGCATGAGTTTGAGGATGATCACATAACGGAACTCGATACAAAAATAAAAGAAATTTTAAAGAAGAAAGTGAGTGATGATGAAAAAGTAAAACTATATAACCAAGTTTTACAAAAATATGTTACCTTTCCAAACGTGAATGCTGCCAAGCCTGAGCCTAGGACTGATCATGAAAAACCGGACCTGGAACCGGAAGAAGAAGATGAAAAGCCGGAATCCACGATTCCGGATACTGTGCCTGTGAAATATAAAACGATAGCAAAGAATATCACATCATTTCTTCAACAGAATGGTATCACCTGGAATAAAAAGCAAGAAGTTTTTATTGATAATCAAGTGGTTCCTGGTTCCAATATCACACAAATGATTAATTTCTTATTGAGGAATAGGAAAAGAAGACCGAAAGGGTTTGAAAAGTTTCAAGGCGTATTAAAGGAAAATAATTTTCCTGAAGAGTTTGTGAAAAACACTTATTTAAAAAATATGAAAATTTATCCTAAAAGAGAAAAGAAACAAGAATCTGTGAAAACCATGTATGCTAAACCAAAAAGAATTGTTGGAAAGAAATCAATAAATTGGTTAAATTTGTAACTTTTTTTTTTCAGAAAATAATAAATTTTTTCAATGAAATATTTGTGTCATGTCTTATTTATAAATTTAACATGCAATAGAATGAATTTTAACATAAAATGAATTTAACATGCAATAAAATAAATTTAACATGCAATAAAATGAATTTAACATAAGAAAAATGAGCTAGTTTCCACGCTACTCAGGGAGTATAGCTCTCAGCGCGTTATCCCCCTTATTTTAAAACGGTGGGGGATTCCCCAACTGTCAATCTTACCACAAGATTATGGTAGTCAAACAGTCAGGCACTATATTGTCCGTTTCTACATCACCTTCAATACCCATAGGGCAGGGTCGTCAGGTCAGGTTGTATCACCCTCTTGTCGTAGACCATTCGATACAACTTGGTCTCTGGCTTGTTGAAGACCCGTCGGCGCTTGGCATCTCGGGTGATCTTGGCAGGGTTGTGTGTCAGAATACACTTTTGTTGATCCATGTCGCGGGCCAATAGCATGACCGTATCAGGATTGATTTTGAGGGAGTTTCGAAAAGTTGAGGGAAAGTCCTTTTACTTTGCAGCAGCTCTTCCCACTGTCAGTGATGTATGTATAGTTCTTGGGGCCCCCTGAAAAGAAAAATAACGTTAATACTTTTGATGATAATGCATGTCTTCCCTAGAACAGACTCTTCCCGTTTTTTACCTTCAATACCCATAGGGTAGGGTCGTCAGGTCAGGTTGTATCACCCTCTTGTCGTAAACAATCCGGTAGATTTTATTTTCAGGCTTATTCATGAGTTTGCGCCTCTTGGCGTCCCGGGTGATCTTGGCCGGATTGTGCGTGGTGATAGACTCTTGGCGGTCCATGTTAAGGATCAATGACAGGAGACTGTCAAAGTTTATCTTCTTGCAATTTCTAAAGTTAAGGGTTATACCCCTAACTTTGCAACACGTCTTTCCCTTATCCGTTATATAGGCATAGTTTTTGGGGCCTCCTGAAAAGAAAAAACACTATTAGTACTTTTTTGATAATATAGAAAAACTAAAATAAGTAAATATATATTTATTTATTTTACCTACCAGACACGAACTGGGTGATTGTTTCACCATCCAACTCATCGGTCAACTCCCCCAGAAAGTTGCCGAGAGGAAGATCGTTGACCCCATCCGAGGCATACACGATGGAGTCTGTGTCATGATACAAAACTGCTCGCCCAAGCTTATCCATTTCTGAATAAAGCTTGAGACGGGCCCATGCTGTGGTGAAGGAGGCTATAAATATATTGGTGGAGGAATCCTGCTCCACGAAGTCTTTGGTCTTTTTCCAGTTGAGGCATGCCACTGTCGGACTGTACAAGTAAGCATTCGTAACCTGTAAGAAAACATTTTTAATGTTTTACCGATAAAAAACATCCAGTTTTTTTCAAAAGTACATTAAAAAATACTTACGTCCTTCGTGGAGTCAGCCAATAACTTATTGAATTCCTCCAATTTCGTCACATAGGTCGTTTGCCCCTTATTCAGATTCATGCCAAACCTAAAAAGATTTTTCGTTTCATAAATATAATAAAAGAAAAATAATAGAAGTATTTCTGTGGGGAAAAAACTTACCGTCCCCAAAAACTGTTGAGAGCCAATTTTGCCACCTGTCTACGCCCGGGGTTTTTGGCGATTTTGGTGGGGTCCAAAGTTATTCCCTCTTTCTCTTTATATTGGCGAATGTAATCCAGTTTTTCTTCCTCGGTATTGCACTCAACAGGCCACCCACTACTCTCTTGCTTAATTTTCAAGAAGAGATCAATGTATGACCTGAAGAGAGAATCCGAGGTTTCAGGAAAATGGTACACTTCGTGTATCTGAAAAAAAAAAGAGTAAAATATATATTTTGCTATTAAAACATTCAATAACATTACTTAAGAAAATACACTTACAACTTCAATCTTGTACTCTTTCTTAATGGCCAGTTTTACCTCTTCGGTTACCCAGGTGCCAGTGAGGGCTCTCTCCTCAGTAGTGTGTTCGCATTTGTCCTTCTGCAGGGCCTCCACGCAGGTTCTGCACAAGGGGAACATCAGTTTGCCGTTGGAGCGGTATGGCAACACCGGAAGATACAGCTTCCGAGGAGGTACGACAGTGCATTTAATAATGCCGAAATAGTTGTCAACATCACCGAACCCCTCGGTGATGATCTCCGGGTGGCCTACGGGGTATGTGCAGTATTTGTTAACCTGAAAAAATATAAACAATATGCAAACACAATATAAAAATAATACCCTAATTTAATACAAAAAGTAATACTTACCCAAGGATATAGGGACGTAAAGTCAACATACTTTGCAGGACCTTCATGGTAGAGTTTTACGGCATTTGTCCTTCCCCCAAAGAAAGAATCCCTCGGGTTCAGACGATCCACAAATGTGCAGGTCTTCAAGAAGTCCTGCAAAGTTTTGTCCTTCTTTTTCATTTGAAGAAACTCATGTTCCCACATTTCCACCACTTGGTATCCTAGGGTTCTCAAACGGTTTGTGAATTCACGGGTCTTTTCCCGTATGGCACTCATTGTCATGCCTTTCACTGGGTGCTTTGCATCTTGTTCAAAACATTTCCCACAACCATGCCAGAAACAACCCTGTAAAATATAAAACAAAAGTGCTCAAGTAACTAATAGATACTAAGGGGGCAGTTATACTTTCATTACAGAGGGTACGGAAAATAAAAACTTACATGGTACTGGTATATGGTTTTCGTTGCTTCACAATAGCCATCCACTGAAAGGCCACCAATTTTCTTTTCCCCCTGCTGACTCCTGGCGTGCTGAATTATTACCCCTTCTTTGTGCATCACAAACAGCAGCCACCTGATGCAGTCCACACTGTAACTACATTTGTTCACATAGCCTTGTACTGGAACCATGGCTATGGTCTTTCTCTCAATGTGTAGGCTACGATACACAGCCATACATGCTGAGGCTATAGTGACGTACCTAAAAAAAGAAAGTTTCAAATTAAATAATATTAATAATAATAGTTAAAAAACCTAATAAACAATAAAAAAAACTTACGTAAAAGGGTCAACCTCGCCAACATCTAGGAATTGGGTTCTAAAATCCAAACTGCACCGTCTCAAAATATCTACGTCTGAACTAAAAAAAAAAACACAAATATACATAAAGACTTATTACAAAAATAAAATTTTTTTTCCTTTCACCTTTTTAAAAATTTATTACCTGCAATACTCCAACATTTCCCTTTTAAAATTAAATTCCTTATCTTTATTTTGCTCAAACCACTCCAAAAAGGCTTGGCGAGCTGAGGAGGACATTGTGTCAGGAGAGTAAAATTGGGGATCGGGATGAGGTCCAATATAGTCTTGGTTGGCTGGCGTATTGAAAAGGTGAGGGAAATAGCCCTTCTTCAACTCATTCAATCCGAAGCATGCAGGGAGTTTGGCCAGTGGCATAGGCAGAAAATTGAGGGAATCAATTATTCTCAACTTCAAACCCGTATGAGTTATTGCCATCAGCTTTGAACCCTTAGGGATGATGTCTGGGGCAACTCCCTGGTCCAAGAGCCATGACAAGATAAACTGGCCGTCAAAACTAAAAGAGAAAAGTGAAAATGTAATGCAATAAAGTTTTACACTTATTTTTTTTAAAAATGAATGATCACTACAATATTTCAACAAAAACTTACCCCTGCATGTTATGAGCGATCGCCGTGAAGCCCTTGTGTTTTCGGTCAAACAGCCATGTACAGAACTCTGGCACCCCCTTGAATACTTCTTGTGCTCCATCACTGTACTGAGCAACGGCGAAGTTCACGCGATGCTCCCCGGAAGACTGGTCAGTCTCGAAGTCAAAAAATATGAGATTATCAGATGGCTTCTTGGACTCGACCCTCTTCAGAAAACACCGGTGTTCCTCCGCCGATACATATTGCTCACAGGAGGGGCATTTCACTGTCCAGCAGCGATGATTATCCTTGTGGCAATCACTCCATTTGATAATCTTGGTGCACTTTCGGCACTGGTATATCTAATAATAAAAAAGGTTTCAATTACATTTCCTTATAAAAATACACACAAATAATAAAATAGTAGAAAAAAATACTTACTCGTTGGCACAGAGAATATTGCTGTTGACCAGAAATCGACTTGTGGGCTGTGAAGCAATCCTGAGACTTGCAGTCTCTATCGCAGTCAGGGCATCGCTTCGGCTTTCCATCGGGACAGTTCGTCCTCTTGCATATATAGCAGAGATCGGCGCACTGGTGGCGTTCCCTATGGCTGTAGGGCGTCTCACAGGCCTCACAGTAGAACTTAGAGCCGAAGAATCCCCTGAGGTTCTTAATGACGTCATAATGGTCCGAATGTAGCCATAAATTGATCCTTTTGCCTCTAGATTTCCCCTTGTACGAAACCTGAAAAATACATAAGATATACAATTATTTTTTTCTAAAATAAACATATTTTTTCCTAATCCATAATAATACACTTTTTTCTAACACATAAAAACGTACCTTGTTCAGATTTTCCGTAGAGAAAACCACTATCTGCAATTGCAAGTGTTCCTCAAACATGGCTACCTCATTGTACGAGCAGGGACCCAGGGGCACTCCGGCTTCTTCATGGAGGGCACGGGCTCTGTTCATCAGGGCTGGACGGGTTGGTTCCCGAAAGGATCTTTTGGCAGCCTTGTCGTTCTCGAGATGTGCTTTGGCCACCAAGATGGCCTTAGCACAACAGAGTCCTTCATCGTCGAACGGGATGCTGATGACTGACTTCTTACCCAGCCGGTCTATTTGTACGTTGACCACCTTATTTCTGCCTCCCCCAATATCACGACGTATAGTGATGGCATCCACGGTGAATCCTTCGTCCAGCACGATGCTATCCTTTGACTGTAGAACCTTCATCACCGCGGCGAGCACTCCCTCTATGGTTAATTCGTGTACGGGCATGAGCCTGGTGGAGATGGGGGTGTCCAACCCCACAGCCAGAATGAACAGACGAACCAGGTCAGTTGGCCTTAACCCAGCAGTAACCCGCTGAATTATCCACAGAAACAGCATCCGAACCACAGCCACAACGGTAGAGAGAGGGGTATTCTGGACACGAGCCGGCAGGAGTTCGGGGGTAACACGAGCACGAAGGATTACTTGCTCTGCGTTGAATCTCTCATTCCTCCGTCGAGATTGCTCCTCCAGTGAAATAGCAGCAGCAATCTAAAAATTAAACAGATGTTGAGCGATGAAAACAAACATTATTTTTTAATTCAAGATTTTTAAGAAAAAATTTCTTACATCATTTATATCCTCTTCTCGTTCAGTATTGGAGGGACCGGCCTGATTCTGAAAAAAAGTACATTGAATTAGTATAATGTAAAGTACATCAATAAACTACTTTCCCCTTATCAAAATAATACACACCTCGAATCCAGAGCGTATCTGTTCATAAAGGGAAGGACCAGGTTGGTTCTGAGCATCAGGTTCATTCGGAAACTGTAAATATAATTTTCATTAAAAACAAACAAACGCGTGTTAAGAGATTTAAACAGTTTTTAGGATTTTTTTTTACCTGGTCGTCTTCACCCCCCATTTCAATATCAGCGTCTTCGGGCAACGTCTATGGTAATAAAAATAAGTTTATCAATAAGTTCGAAACTTTAAACATAATAAGTTACTTAATTTATTAAATTAAAACGAAAATTAAACAAAATGATTACACAACTTACATAAAAAATATTGACCCCCCCGTTACTTACAATAAAAAATTTAGCCAAACAACTATTTAGAACACAAGTTAAAACAAATATTTAACACTAAAATGAATCGAACATAATTAACTAAATATTATGGATAAGTAATCTGTGCATTTTAATCAAAATATTTTAGAGATTGCATTAAAAAATAATTACATTCATGCCGTTTCCTGATTGTGAAGGAAAAACCTCTTCGATAAATACAACGTCATCATCATCGGAATCATCATTTTCAGAGGAAGGTATTTCGTAAATTTCCTATGCAAAATAGCATTTAAAATAATTATAATATATGAAATATATCCGTTATCTATAAACTTGAATATCGCAACTCAAGCAAAGTAATACTAAAAAAGTTATGGTACTATAGTACACAAAATAAGCCAAAAAGTAAAACAGTTTTAATTTTTAAAAAGTTATATTCAACATGTATAAAATAGTATAGATTATTTTTAAATAAGATACGTTATTAAACATTGAGAATTTAAGATATATAAATAATGAAGGAAGGAATAACAACAATTAAAATGTTTTAAAAAGAAACACTGAATATACTATAAAAGTATTCCCCCCGTGTAATCGAGGTAAACTTTGCTTCAAAAGATTATGGAGACATTAAATAAAATATCCCAATTAAATCAAGAAAAGAAAATTTTTTAGGTTAGGAAATAAACACATTATTTAGAATATTTTAAAATATGGAGAAATTACACTAACCTTTTCCGAAGACATGCTAACTACGTTGAACACTGAATAAAAGAACTGAAACGGGAAAGGAATATCCAATGAAGCTTGTATCCAACTAAGAAAATATCCAAAAGGAATGGTAAGTCTTATTGAATGTCTGTGCTATTTATCTAAAATATTATGGCGGAAAAAAGGGGGAATAATGTTCTTGAGACGCAGAACTAGCCAATCAGTTGATCCTTATTATGCATAGCAACGAAAGGAGCAATGCTCATTGGACGAGAATAAAAACAACAGTATCCCGCCTTGGTTTCAATTCCCTGTAGGGCATCATGCCTCTCCTCTGTTGGCGAAATGTTTTCTATCAACAAAAATCGTGTGGGGTCCTGTTTGTTGCAAACATCAAAGACCCCTCACCGCTATATCGCCCCCCTCCTTTTATTGTTCGCTCCTTTCGAAGTATTAAACGGGGATGAGTGAGGGCTATTCACACCTCTTTATTGTCCACTTAGGTCGACGCGATTCCCTCCCTCTGTCGCGTGCGGTTCTATTCGTTAACAATACCGCTCCCTAGCCTTCTCTTCCAACAACCACTCCCCGCCATCAAAAAGGCCAGCCTTTGTTGAATCCCCTACTTATTTTCACATCTAGAATCAAACTGACCTTGTCTCTGCCAAAAAATCGACGTAATTTGCAATGTAGTGTGTCCCCGGGACGAAATCACACAAGTGGTGCGTTTACATCTTCCCCTCCGCGTAATAAAATTGTCGGTAAGTTGTGATTCTATTCATGTTATCTGTTACTACAGGCTATCCGACTGAGTGTCGTCGACGGTGACTTTGATCAAACAGAAAGGGTATGTTCCATGTCTGAGAAATTGGTTTCTCTTATTGTCATGTGGAGCCTAATTTTGTGTGGGAATAGAGCATCGGGGTAGCTGTGTAAAATGGAGCAATGCCAGCATTTTTTTGAAAACAGAAAAAAAAATTTTCCAGTAAAGGAAATAGATCTAAATTCAAAATAGATGAGAAAGATAGTAAATTAATGAAATATTTTAAAAAATCGATAAGCCCTTTGTATAGGATTGAAGTTACGTAACACCTGGTTTCGAATTTGCTTTTAAAGTGAAATCAACAATCGGTTTGAATGTGTAATTAGGCTTTAGTCCTGTTTTGAACGTGTTGGTCCCTGTTCGAACACGTTTGAATGACGTCATACCGTTTCCTTTTGTTACCCCGCTCCCTACCCCCGAAAGACAAGTGAATAGGCTCCCGTCTTGAACGTGTTGGTCCTTGTTCAAACATGTTTCAGTGACGTCATACCGTTACCGTAAACATAAATTTCAAAAGGTAAATACCGTTGCCATCCCCAAAAGAGAAACTTAAAAAATTCATAAAACAACTCAACTCCGCTAAAACGAAACTAAAACCAGCAGTAAGTAAACAACTCAACTCTACATGTGTCCTCGATGGAAAAAAGTTAAAGTCCCCCGAAATTAGTAACTAAAGGGTTAATTAGGGTCATAAATCATCCAATTAGGGTAATTAAGTAATTAACTAATTAGGGGTAATTAATTAGGGTAATTAAGTAATTAGGGGTAATTAATTTACTAAGACAATAGGGTAATTAACTAAGACAATAGATGACCACGCCCACATATATGCCCTGCGGCGTGGCACATAGTGAGGTACCTACTACTCAGATATGCGAGGGTTTTTAGCTTATTTTTCCCTGTAATTTTCACATCTTGGATCCCACTTGCGACCCCCTAACCTATACCAATTCTTGTTCATCTTGATGTACCCTACTTCCCCTAGAAGCTATGAAACACTTATCTTATCTGAAACACCCTGTATACATTAACTACAAAACAATAACATGAAACATTATTATAGTAATTAAACCAAGTAGGGGTGCTAATAAATGGTAGTGGCACATAAATTTACATTAATTCCAAACATATCCATATAATAAGTTTCCAAGGCACTGTGTTTCTGTGGTGAAAAATAGTCACATTATTAACTTATTTAGCGCAGCCTACCACAAATTATAAAATGGCTATATTGTATAAAGCTATGGAAAAGCGCAAATTTATCGAAATAAAGATAAAAATTTTGTTTTACTATAACTTAGTTAGAAGAAAATTGGAAACCATCACTACATTTCTTTATTTTTTAGGTTTTATAATCCTCACAACCTGTTAGTCTCAATTTATCCATATATAACTTACTTCATAACTCTTACATTAACTACCACACAGATATTTTTACAACCTTTTATATTTCCAAGCACACAAAAATATGAAAATGTACCCCTTTAAAAATAAACTATAATTATAGTATTACGTAAAAATGGCTTTTAATTTCAAAGCAAAAGGAAATCATATTTTGAGGTTAATTTTGGTCAACGACAAATAGTTTTGCTGCACTTTGGATGTTATTTATTCCTTTTACACCAAGCAATAAATAAAAGTACATAGTTCTTTAATTACGAGAAATTTCCCTTTTCCCGGCACGAAATACCCGTTCGTACTAAGACCCTTCATAATTTTTCAAAGTTGGCCTCATGCATCAACCCTTAAAATACAGGACACACACAAACCCCGAACCGAGCAAAAAGTCACGAACATCATACATTTTGGGATTTGCAATAATAACGTTTAACCAATATATTTGAAATGCTGAACGAGTTGGTCAGAAAAATTACCCCTTCGCTTAACCCTAAATCATGTAAAAGATTTAAAGTCTTGATTCATAAGAGGAAGAAAATTAAAACATTCTCCGAGAGGTAATAAAATATCTGAAAGGATTTTTAATTAAGAATCAGAACTTGTATGTTTCTTTTCGTTATTTATATCCTGGAACTTGAAATGTTTTCCTTACGTCTTATTTAGAGTAGTTTTTGACAGCAGACTCTGAAATGTTTTAAATCTGTTGTATAATTAATTTTTTCATTTCGTTAGCTGAACTGACATATATTTAAAAAAAGACATAACCGGAAAAATAATTAGTACTTTAAATTTTATTTCACTAAAACTTATGTTCTACATTTAGAGTTCTAAGCAATTTTTTGAAGTTGTAAAAAATGATGAATGCTAAATTTTATAGGAATCAATTCGTATATTTATAAACAGGATAAAAAAAACTATCGCAAGGGTTTTTTAAATAACTTTTAGCGCATTTTGATTTATTTATTCTTATAAATGTCAATATAAGTCTAGAAATTCAAAACCAAGGAAATCAAAAAGCCTTAACTAATTTGTTCAGTTAGCATTAACTAGCCACGATAGCTTCTTTTAATAACAATGAACAGCTGTCACCCAAAGGTTTAAACGGCTTCAGTTTCGCCATTCATAAAATTAACAAAGTAGACGACTAAAAGATTATCCTCTTCAGACCCGAGGTATAAAAAAATTATTTCAACTCGAATTTTTTTCGTGAAATAGTATTAAAATGCTTCACAAAGATCATAAAAATCTTCAATTCAAGAAAATGTTTTTCAGGGGGCTTAAAATTTAAGGTCCACCCTGGTGGACCTTGGTTCTTAACGTAGTAAAACATGACACCATTCCTATGGTATAAAATTGTTACTTTCTTTAATTATAATTTAAATATATGAATTATTTATAATTTTTTTGTCGTAGTAGGTTATTTTGAAGGTTGTAACTTAATTTCCTTTATAAAATAAATAATTTTTTAGAAAATTTAATTTTTTAAAAATTCAAAAATTCATTTTTAGGGGCATAGAAAACTTTCTGTGTATGTTTTTAACATTTTTATGCAATAATCAAAGTTAATTTACATTTATACTGTAGAAAATAGTGTTCGTTTTGGGTTTTACAGAATTTTTTTTTAAAAATTTTGAAAAATTAAAAAAATTTTGAAAATTTTTTTTTAAAAATTTGCTATTTCTATATGAAATTCAAAATTTTAAATGAACAAAATAATAATTATCATTGAAATTATAAAATAAGTTTTTTAAATTCTCAAAATAGTTTATTTACCCGTTTTTTATTAATTTTTACTGCTACACATTTACCATCGTTAAGAACCGAGTTCCACCCTGGTGGACCTCTCTATATCTTGCTCTCCAAAACTCAAAATTTATTAGATTTCCTTACAGACTGTTTTATTCTGCTTGAAAGGATACTAAGTAATAAAACTAGTCAAATTAAGTCTCATAAATAAATTAATTTAGGTTTAAATTAATTAATATTCCCAAGTTTTAGATAGGACGCCATTTTTTCAAAAATCCTCTTTTTAAATATGTGCTGTGCGCAAAATTTTGTTTTAAAGCGCCATCTCTCGATTGAAATAGGAAGTAAAAACATCAAATAATACATATTATAGCTTTTAGCTGATATTTTTCAATAAAAAGTTTGTTTTTGAGGGGGTAAGCGAAGGTCCACCACGGTGGAACTGGGGCGTGAAAATTAGCGGGATTTTCCGAACACATACAAATACATAAATATGTGTAGTTGAATATCGTAAATAAATTTTTCATATTTGGTTTTTAAACTAAACATGGCGTAAATTTAAGAATGATTGCTCAGATAATTTGTTTTTTGAGTTTTAGTTATAGACACATATGCACATTTGTTTAAAACATTGAACAAAATTAAGTTTTAAAATGCCAATTACTTTTTTATATTCTAAATCCTCTAAATAGATATTTAGTAGGGTGGGCCGAAAACACACTTTATTTTTTATTCATGTTCTAATAGCGCGGAAAGGGTACCACTTGGGTCCAATAAGGAGGGTGTAAAATATTTTTTCGATTGGATAATATCTTAGGCTCCCGCATCGCACTTAAAGTTCGAAAAAATGGATGACTTTTTTACAAAACAACAAAAAAATCAAACATTAAACTCTCAAATATTTTTCATGATTTTTTATGAGGAACTAATATAGTTATAGACCTAATGTTTCAGGTTCCATTCTTTTATCACTCTTGCTTCGTTAGATATAATTTTTTAATGTTCAAAGAAATCTTGTAAGGTGTTTTTTTCTGCATTTTTAAAAAGCTAATAACTCTAGAACTTTACAACTTAAAAACCTGAAATTAGTCCTATTCGGTTCGTAAATTTTTTGTCTTTCATTTGATGTGCAACATGACCATCATTTTCAAAAATGTTTTTCAAAATTTAAAAAAGTGAAATAAAATTCATAAAAAAAATTTTTTTGAAAATTTTTTGAAAAAAATTTAAAAGCCTTTTGACTCATAAAATGAACATTACTACCAAATTTCAAGTTGAAAATAAAATATTATCATGTATAAAATAAATAAAAGTTTCGAAATTTAGGCAAGTCCCTAAACAATCCCCAAAATTATAAAGCAAGAGCGATTCACTCATGGAAAATTCATAAACTCGTTTGAGGGTGTTCATATGACTTAAAACATGTAAAATATGTCAAATAAATTTCTGAAAATACTACAAGTAACAGATTCAGTAAAAACCTTTCAGAGCTAATTTTCAACTTTAAGTTAATTCAATTTGCATGAATTTTAACTGAATATTCCTAAGAAATGTGTTTATATCCAATTTTTTATGGTCTAAAACTTTAAATTTACTTTGATTTGACTTTTAAAAGTAAAAACAATTAGATATGAACATAATTCTTAGGAATTTTCAGGAGTAATGCATGCAAATTGAATTAACTTTAAGTTGAAAATTAGCTTTTACATGTTTTAAGTCAGTGGTGCCCAACCTTTTTTTCCCCGAGGGCCAATTTGCTTATGAAGATTTATCTCGCGGGCCACATAAAAACCCTTTAATTTAAGGATTTTTACAAACCCTAAAAATTACATACCCGTTTTCACGTTACTTAGCAATCTACTGCTCCCGGCGTGGACCTACGTATTCCTCTCATACTTGGTTTTGTGTTTCTTTTCGTAATATCTCTTGATATTGTGTTCTTTAAACGCTGCCACAGTCTCTTTACATATAAAACACAACGGTTTATTTTCTTGCTGAATGAAGAAATATGAATTTGTCCACTTTTCTTGAAAGTTTCGGCATTCCGTTTAAATCTTCAACTTTTTACGATCTCGGACAATTTTCGAAGTTTGGTTTTAAAAAAGATCCTTATAAACTGAATTCAAATGGCTAACTGATACTGAAAAATATTTATCCAATGGCCAATTCCCCGTATCTAGAAAAAAACTAAAACAGAGAAGTAAAGAAAAAAAATTATTACTGGATGTTAGATAATTCCTTTTTTAAACGCTTTTATTCTACTTGCTTTTGGCGGCGTTTTACGCGTGGAATTTTAAAACTCGATTTTCGGGCACTTCCCGATATGTCAGGGCCCCGAAACTTTACACATCGGTGGAACCCTCATGACACTCCAATATCCAACCATTATCTAGTCAAACAACCAAAGGATTAAGTTAATTAACGAGTATTTTTAATTAACAGAAAAACCAGAATTTGATACCTTTCCCAAGGGGCTATTCTCCCTAAACCGTGCACAATTGTTTATAAGGCATAACTTCATCATATTCAAAAGTCAAAACGAGAATTGCCCAGTAATTACGATAATTATAGACGAATAATCACTTTTTTCTTTCTGGATGCTTGTACATAATATTTCAGGCACTTCCAAACGATATAAAGTTCTGAAACTTTGCACCGTGGTGGAAACTCGATGACAATGCAATATTCAATCATCAACTAGTCAAAACCTCCGTAATTTAGGTAATTAACGAGTGTTTTTAGTTATCCTTTTAATTCATATTTGAGACATTCCGTGAAGCCAATGGCTCCCAAAACCTGTAAGATAATATACTAAGTATATAACTACAATATTTAATCTTCAAAACGTGATTTTTTACCTTCCAATTAACAATTAAGATAATTAGCGATTTAAGATAATAACCGCGAGAAAGAAATCGCCAGAAGAGCGAGAAATCGCCGAAAATCGCCGAGAAGAAAAATATGTTCTTTTATAATTTATTGACTACTGAAAAGACTGGATGGTAGTACTGTTTGCTCCTTGATACACACACACTAATTCTGAGTTTCTTACGATTGTTTTTTTTATTTTATTGAATGCTTTCTTTTTATTGTGAATCTTTTTGATATCGATGGATTTCATCGGTGATTGAGCGGATGCGAGGAATATATTCTTTATGCGAGGTATTTTTCTTGCTCAGCTCTGTTATTATAACGTACCCAGCAAAATTAAATAGATTTTAAAATTAACTTTGGAGTTGATTGTCCTGCTGAGTCGTCAGAGGATTGTTCTACTTTGTCAGATATGTGAAAATTTTTTGTTATACATGAAACTAAAATTCCATCCTAACATAACATTAAATATGGTTCAAATAAATACATTTTTTCTTGTGAGTTTTTGTTAAAAAGTACCATGACTAAAAAGTAGAAAATAAAATAAGTAAAAAAAAGATTTTTTAAAAAACGCTTTTATTGAAGTGTTCTAAAAGGTCAAAAATAATTTTTTCGGTTTGACAAATAATTTATTGGGAAGTAGAAAATAACTTTTTGGTAAGTAAAAAAAACTGATTTTCTAATCACTAAAAATAAAAGCGTGGGCGCTAGTCATTCTTAATTCACTATATATTCTAACTTCTTTATTCTATGTTCTATGACGTTAGATTTACAAATTTCTCATTCATGAGTTTTGAGTGGGATGGATTCACTTTAAATTCTCTGTTAGGTATTTTTATTTATATAAAATTATACATAAATGCCGACGTAATGGCCTGGTCGTTAGAGCATCTGACTGATGCAAAGCCGTACGTCTGGGGTTCGAATCCCCGTTTGGCAAGGATGTTAGTGTCACTGTCCTGTAAAAAAAATTAAATTTAAAAAATATTAAAAATTACTAGCGCCCACGCTTTTATTTTTAGTGATTAGAAAATCAGTTTTTTTTACTTACCAAAAAGTTATTTTCTACTTCCCAATAAATTATTTGTCAAACCGAAAAAATTATTTTTGACCTTTTAGAACACTTCAATAAAAGCGTTTTTTAAAAAATCTTTTTTTTACTTATTTTATTATCACCTTTTTTTAGATGGAAGTGCCATAATGTCTCGCTCGTTTAATGGTTTTCTTGGAAGATTTCTGAAAGTGGTTTTTGTTTTTAAAATTTAACGAGTCCGCGGGCCACATGGATCAGCCTCGCGGGCCACATTTGGCCCGCGGGCCGTAGGTTGGGCACCACTGTTTTAAGTCATATGAACACCCTCAAGCGAGTTTATGAATTTTTTATGAGTGAATCGCTCTTGCTGTATAATTTTGGGGATTGTTTAAGGACTTGCCTAAATTTCGAATTTTTTTATTTTTTTATACATGATTAAATTTTATTTTCAACTTGAAATTTGGTAGTTATGTTCATTTTATGAGTCAAAAGGCTTTTAAATTTTTTTCAAAAAAATTTTCAAAAAAAATTTTTATAAATTTTTTTTTCACTTTTTTAAATTTTGAAAATGTTGGTCATGATGCACATCAAATGAAAGACAAAAAATTTACGAACCGAATAGGACTAATTTCAGGTTTTTAAGTTGTAAAGTTCTAGAGTTATTAGCTTTTTAAAAATGCAGGAAAAACAACTTTACAAGATTTCTTTGAACATTAAAAAATTATATCTAACGAAGCAAGAGTGATAAAAAAATGGAACCTGAAACATTATGTCTATAACTATATTAGTTCCTCATAAAAAATCATGAACAATATTTGAGAGTTTGATGTTTGATTTTTTTGTTGTTTTGTAAAAAAGTCATCCATTTTTTCGAACTTTAAGTGCGATGCGGGAGCCTAAGATATCCAATCGAAAAAATATTTTACACCCTCCTTATTGGACCCAAGTGGCACCCTTTCCGCGCTATTAGAACACAAATAAAAAATAAAGTGTGTTTTCGGCCCACCCTAATATTTAGTTTATAATACTGAATTACAGATATAATATTAATTCAGCATACACAAAACGTTAATGCTATTTTTATACACAAGTTCCAAAATTTGACACTTTTTTACAAAACTTGAATATGGACTTAACATTACTTCAAAAATTTATAGTAAAACTTTAATCCTTTCTGAGTTATTTCTGAAATGCCATATTTTTCATAGGTGTTTCCATTGTTTTGACGGAGTAAAGTGCTCTATGCATTATTTATATTTGAACTGTCTCTCAAATTTAACGATTAGATAGGAAAAGCACTTGAAGCACAAAGTCATAGGGATTTTTTCCCCGAGGAATGTAATTTTTTTGCGTAACAAAATTCCTTAAGCAACGGCCATGCCCATATCTTTGATATAGATTGTCATTTTCCATTCAGTATTATTTTATATACTACTACAACTACACTTCTTGTTAGGGGTAAATATCTCCAATATAAGAAATTAGTAAATAAAAATAAATCACTAACAGTTCTTCATATGCTTTGCATTTATATAAGTTCCTTGATAACATAACGAAAGTTAGAAGCTTTGATGAAAGAGTAAAAGACTTCAAATATTACCATTCAACTCATAACTGATAAAGCATGCTTGCCTACAAGAGGGATGGTTGGCATTGGAGAGGTAATACGTATGAAGTAGGTAACTCTGATTACTAACTACAACAACAAAAACAGTAGGTAACTATCTGGAGTTGAGAAAAGGATGGTAAGAAAAAGGATTTTTAAACTATAAAATAGAGAGTTTAAAAGCTATAGATCCTCAAAAATTTGCTGAACGTAAGTTTATTGACTCCAATTTATCCCCCCAAAAAGGACGGTCTTGGATTTAATGGAAATATGTTAATAAATCAAAAAAGAAAATGAAAAATTGAATGCGTACTTTTACCCGACGACGTGATGTCTAAAAGAACTGAAAATTTTAAAAACGACTCGGTGGTTTTGAACTTTAACGTCATTCAAGAGACAAACAAAAAAACTATTTCTGAGTTAGTTCACAACTCAAGGTTGAGGGGGATCCTTTCATGAAGGGTTAATGATTCCTATGTCGTCCCCTTCAATTTGCGGACGACGCTACTAATTTTGTATTTTGATGATGGATTACCTCTCAAACTAAATAAAGGAACGTGTACCAAGGTACACCATAATTCATATACAATTTTGAAAATCTTTGAAATGTAGTCATTCAATGTTTACTTCCTCAAACTCTTGTAAGCGAGTTCACCCAAGAAAACAACAAATGGTGCGACAAAGCCGTAGAGTAGCAATATAAATTCGCCAGAAACATCGATCGACGTAAGTTGACCGTCGTGACTCTTTTCCAACCCCTCTTTCGGAGCCAAGACTTGAAGAACTCATCGCTTAACAACTTTCCATAAATGCCACCGTTGATTTTCACAAATCAATAGTGTGTCATTCAGTTGCTTCTTACAGTAGAAATTATTTCCAAAGATAATCCTTACTCGCGTCGAGAGGATCTCTTCCTGAGAAATGTGTTTGGTGGACAGAGGGTGCTTCCTATTGGGGTTGGTGAGTGATAGCGAGCAGGGGCAGGAGCCCCGGTTTAATAAAAAAATTACAGAAATCGTCAGGCATGATTTTCCTCATTACGTTATCTGTATTTATTCTTATCCGTTTGATATAAAAACGTTATTAGCTGTTGGTAATAGTAAAGCCCTGGATACTCTACCTTAGATACTCTAAGGTAGAGGATCTAGGGCTTTAGGTAATAGTACTGAATATTTTTCAATGCAACAATTGCTTTCAGATACAGTTAATTTATCAGATACTCTAACATTCAAGATGTGTGGGGTCAGTGGGGTTTGCCATTAAATTAAAAACTGGTCCGCTAGTATAAACTAAATGTATTTATTTTTCGTAGAACTTTTATTTATTTTTCGTATTTTCACTTTTACTATACTCACTTTTACTATACCCGGAAAATGTCGGCAATATCCATCGAAATTCCCGTGAATGAAAGAAATGAATTAAAAATTTTAACCCTGTTTTTCTATCTTTATTTTCCGTATTATCGTTGAGTCCAGAAATACGATTCGGTGAGTTTAGTCGTAGGATTTATTTATATTTTAACAATAGAAAACAAAACGTCTCTAACAGCCGTATTGACCAACACGGATTAATCCCGGATTGACGGATTATCCGCAGATCCTAAGTAAAACGTTATCGACCAGTCAAGGTTGGGAGCTTAAGCCTGGATCCAAAGCTTCAAATCTAATCCCCCAAAATTGGCGGGTTAATCCGAGGATAATTTGCAATGCAAGCGAAAATGAACAATTAAGTAAGAATTAGATGACAAATTATATTTATATTTGCTGTAATCATCAATTCATGGCTCAAGACCAGAGGATTTTAGACCCATTTGCCTGCTCCCCACTCTCGGTAAGCTGGTTGAAAAGGTTTTTATGCAATCCTTCAATGTTTGGCTCCATTCTAACCAAGTACTCCACCCGCTGCAGTTTGGCTTCCGTGAGGGCTCGAGCTGTAGTGATGCCATTTGCCGGTTGGTGACCACGGTTGAAAATTCGAGCTTCAAATATTCTGCCCTAACGGCATTAGACATAAAAGGAGCTTTTGATTCACTTGTTTGGTCATCATCTGTCCGGGAATTGGAGTCTATGAAGATCCCACGGAGTTTTATCAATTTCATAATCTCTTACCTTTTTGGACGCACAGTCTGCTACGGAGAGCCGGGAAGTCAGTATCACCACACTGTTTCATTATCTGGTGGCTGTCCTCAGGGTTCCATAATTTCGCCAACACTATGGAATCTCCATATTAACCGTATCCTTCTTCTCAATGGCCCTTCAGTTCACATCCAGGCTTTTGCGGATGACCTGGCCGTTCTGACCTTTGGGGACTCCAGAAGAGAGCTCGAGAGGGAGACCAACCGCCATCTCGCGACGATCAGCAGCGGACTAAGGGATCTGAAATTGACGCTATCAGAAGACAAAACCAATTGTATAGTTTTTTCTAGAGGGAAGAGAATGAAGAGGAATCCAATATTTAGAATCAATAGCACCATTAAAGTAAACACCTCCCTTAAATACCTAGGGCTAATAATTGACAATAAACTAAACTGGACCTCCCACATTAATTTTCTTAGAGATAAGGTCTTTCGAATATCCAGGTCCCTGCACAGACTTCCTGTTTGTACCAACAAAAAGATCCTTAGAGCGTGGTACTTGGCCGTAATAGACAAGATTTTTCACTACGGGGCTGAGGTCTGGGGAACCCCCAAGACAAAACAACAGATCAAGCAGCTGGCATCTCTTCAAAGACCATTCCTACTTCAGATAACGGGAGCGTATCGTACGGCCCCGGCTACTTCCCTTAATCTAATGACAGGAATTCCCCCTCTACATACAAGCCTACTTAGACTGCATAAACAGTATAGGATTTGGAAGAAAAGAGACTTTGCTCTCCTGGGGGACTATATCCACGGCCGAACCCTCGACTCCCGAGCCATCATCGGAGATGTGGGAATTAAGAACATCACACCAGTCACTAGTGAGGAGCCTGGCCTCTTCGATGTCTTTACGGATGGATCCGGGATGGAGGACGGAGTTGGAGCTGCCTTTTGCGTCTACCGGGACAGGGAGGTGATAAAGGAGGAGAAGTTTAAACTTACGCTGGCAAACACAGTCTTCCAGGCTGAATTGTTGGCGATAGATCGGGCTATCCGGTGGGCGGTGGAGAACCGCACTAGAGTTAATATCTACACAGATAGCCTATCCTCCTTGAAAGCCCTGATATCTCCTTTCCTTGTTTCGGGCTTCGTCAGAGAAGTCCGACTCAATGCGAAATATAGCGAAGACCACTTTAAAATCAGCTGGGTCAAAGCGCATATTGGCATTGCTGGCAACGAGAGGGCGGACATTCTGGCCAAAGACTCCGTCCGAGAGGGGAGGCCGACTGATGTGCCCGTCCCACACTCAAGAATGGTTTCCCTTATGAAACACGACGAGATGGAGCAATGGAAGAAGTGGCTGCTTGACAGGGGAAGGGAGGACAGATCATTCGACTTCATAAACCCTTCCAGAAAACCAATTCCGCCAGTCAGGGAGATAGCATGGTTCATCACAGGACACGGGCCTTTCCCCCAGTACCTCTTTCGTTTTAAAAGATTACACCAAGATCTTTGCCTTTGTGGCGGGATCGGAGACGCCGATCACTATGTTTTTGATTGTAGTCTCACCTCCACATTTCATCTTCAGCGCCCATCGCAGGATTCAAAGACAGGATGGTTTAAATCAGTAATGAAAGACCCTCAAAAGATTTTGAAGATAAGAATGTCTGTTCTAAAAGCAAAGGAGGTGGTGGACCAACTGTCGGCGGGGTGAGGTGCCTGTCCGCACAGAAGATCGGGATCCCAGCTTATAAGACTTTTAATTTTTTAAATGGTTTTAAACTTTTAATTTTTAAATGGTTTTAACTTTTAATTTTTAAGTGGTTTTAACTTTTAATTTTTAAATGGTTTTAACTTTTAATTTTTAAATGGTTTTAACTTTTAATTTTTAAATGGTTTTAACTTTTAATTTTTAAATGGTTTTAACTTTTAATTTAAAATATTTCTTTTGAAATTTTGATAGAGTTTAAGCTTTTAATATAACTTATGTTACAAATTTTATATAGCTTAAAATATTACACGAATTTTCTGTACCATATTTTAACTGTATTTTACCAAATTTTATTGTACAATCGCCTGTAAATCTTTTATGTTTCAATAAAGCTCTGACCCTAATCCCGATCCCCCTATTACCCCACAAACCGAGAGGTTGGGGGGGCGGATTGGGTTAATTAATTAATTAATTAATTAATCATCAATATAATGATTGATTAAAATGTAATAATAAAGATTTACTGATCGTGAAACGACACGGATTGAGATCAACCAAAAAATTTAGAGTTCGCTCTCGTTTTGATAGATGGCGCTCTTATAACTTATAAAGGTTTTAAATATTTCGTACGGCTTTTACTTAAGTTTCAAAATTTTCCCCTTTTAACTATTAATTCCTTTAAATTCTTTCAAAAATACTCTATTTTTAGAGAGGTGAATCAATATTTACAGATACGTGTGAGTATTTTAAAAATATTATTGAAATAATCTCATACAGGGATTGCCTCAGATAACCAGTTTTGTGAAAACAATTCCAAATGTTAAGCAGGAAAACAAGGACACCAGTTCAACTCATTTTATATTAAATGGTTGTATAGTTATTATTAGTTGTGATAGAAATGTTTTAAAGCAAGTGGGGAGTTTTATAGGGAATAATTTACACTGGACTATGAACTTGAGCGAACAGCGCGGACGCTTGGACTCGATCACTGGCGTCATCGCGATCCAATCAGAAGTGGCCTTACATTTAACCCTTCGGATCGTATAAACCCGGATTGTCGGATGCTGGTCGATAAGGACCAAATCTCGTCCTCGATTAAACATCAATCCGGGTTTATACGATCTGCGATTAAGCTCTCAATCTACTCGTGATGGTTAATATGGCTGTAAGTTAACAGGAAAATGCATAAAAATAGTTTGAATTAATATCCGAAGCCTCATCACAATCAATCCAGGCTATTAAAAACACCAATACTGTTCCTAGAACACCACAATTCTGTGAGTCCTAGATACATTTCTTTGAATAAGCAAATTATTAGATTGTAAACAGATAAGAACCCTTTGTGCTAAGTGCCTCATACTGTGATTATTTTTCCTGATCAACCAAGAAAAAAAGATAAAATATCCAAATATGTTAATAATAGTTTTTTTCAGAAAAGACAAAAATAAAAGAACCGAAAATCCTATTCATTGTACTGTACCGAGCATTTTCTTGGATTAAAAAGTAAAAATCACTCCATTGCTTGAGAAAATATTGGATTACAAAGTGAGGGCGAACGTTTTAAAAATAGTTCATAAAGGAGGAGGGTATAAAAATTGGTGTAGGGTAGGTGGGGGTAATTGTCCGCATGGGGTAATGGTCCGCATGGCCATTTTTTGATGATAATAATCGATTATATTGACTACATCGATACAGTAGGTTCCTTTCACAAACCCCAAATGGCCGTAAAAACTTCAGAGGAGTAGCGTGTCCGTTGTCTAAAAAAAATGAGGTAGGTCAGTTTTTAGCAGGGTTGACTGGATTGGACCCAATTGGGTTGGATCCAATATGTTTTTCCAAAAAGAAACCATGTGAAAAAACCCACATTTTGGACCCATTTTTGGGGGGTTTTTCAAGAAAAAAAAACTTTGAAAAAACCCACTTAACTGTGGAAAAACTGACATTATTTTGACAGAATACATTTAACATAGAAATAACTCACTAAAATTTAAAAAAAGCCCACTTACTTTATAAGAGAAAACCCCTTAATTTTGAAAAACCCACACTTTTTCCGAAAAAAACCTAGTTTTATATGGGTTTTTTCAGGGTTTTATTGAAAAAACCCCAAAAAACTCAAAAAAAAACCAGGTTTTTGCCAATCCTGGTTTTTAGTGTCCTTGTTAGAGTATTTTTCTCACTTTATCTTCAAAATTATGGTAGAATAGTTATATTTATTCAATCCATCTGTTTTTTGCCGAAGGAGCCTTTATTAATCTTTGAAATTATATCACTCATCTTTACTTTCGTTTTCAAAGTTGTTATCATGATATGGGGGGGGGGGGTAAATGCCCGCAATTGAAAATGTGCGGAATGATCTCAGAAACTCCAGAAGAAGCTTTTGTTGAAAAGAAATAGAGTTCTAAAACTTCCCAAACCTAATGAAATCCATAATGCAAGGTTTCCAAACAATTTGGCTGATTTTACGCTTTATTAGAACCGGAAAAAGGATTGACTTTGCAACTTGTGGAGTAACTTTGCTCCGTGCAGAAAAAATTATGGAAACAGGGATTAAAATTTTAAAATCCTACTTTTAATATCTAGATATCTTTACCATCAAATGCGGTCTTTATTTTGTCTTTTTCACTCTCCCCAAAGGTAAAAGTCAGACCCTTTAACGGGAGGTGAGCACAGAAAGAGAAATGTCTTAGCTGCTCTCCCTGTTTATAACTAATTTTAGTTTTCCGATGTAAATTTTATTTAAGAATAGTTAAAATTTATCCCTAAGCTTCTATTTTCAAATAAGGGAGTTGTTAGCTCAGATCAGATTATATTGAGAAAAAAATTGATGAAAGATTTCTAGCCACTTATTCTCAGTTTAGTCGACCTTTTATAATGTCGAATATTGTTGTGTAGTCTTCCTATTGTGAATATATCTCAATTTTAATTTTTTTGAATTGGAATATCTAATAATTATCTTATTTTATTCTATTGGGGTAATTCTACGCACTGCGGATACTTGCCCCAAAAAATCGGGCAAATGTCCACAATTTTTTTTCTTTTTAAAGTTGAATATTTCTTAAAATATTTCCAGCTCAAGGCTGGAAAAAATATGAATTGATAGGTCACATCCTAAGCTTTAGATTCCATACCAGAAACTTACTGAAATAATCAAACTGTGGGCCACAAACATTCGAAACCAAAAACTGCGGACAATTACCCCACCTACACCTATCATCGTTTTCAAAAACTGAAGAAATTCTTAGCAAGTCCTAATAAAAGTTTCTTGTCAATTCTGAGCTTAAATATTTACAAATAGGAATTTTGAACAAACACAACCAATAAATAGTGTCGTGTTCTTTCCTCGTAAAATATTAAAGATGCTACAATCTAGAGCAAATAGTCATTTAACCTTCAATCCTACACTAGATTTTTTAACATAGTTTATTTTTCTCTCATTACAAAAAAGGAAAAATGATCATGATAATCATTTTTTGAAAATTTAAATAAAATCTGACTTTTTGATCTTTAATCTTACATAACTCCAGTTCTATTTCACCGAGAAAATGTTTCGCTCTTTATTTTACGAGAAATTTACATGAATAAATTTCGTATAGAATATGACTGCCTAAGAAAAAAAATTTTTTGATGATTATTTTATAAAAAAAGCTTATAGAACAATGATTGTATCCTTCCATATTTTATTAAAATCTGTGGCTAGCATTCCTGGTAGTTTTAGAACCCATCAAACATAAGAGGGGGACGACCTCTCGTAATATGGAAGCCTCCGTGGACGGCCCCCCGCGATCTAGAACACGATTTCATTTAGAATAGGTTGTAGCCAGTGCTAAGATTGGGGGGCATTTCCCAAGCAAATTTTTTTCTAACAAAAAAAATTAAGATAGCCCCCCCCCAAAAAAATCCAACTACATCACTGGTGCAAGCACAGAAAATTTTATTTTGAAATTTTCTAATCACATAACACTAAAAAATGAGTTTGACCCTGCTTTGAAAGGTCAAAAAGGTCAATGTTTAAGAAAAATTCTAGGGGAGGACCCCCAGACACCCTTTTTGGATGAATTTTCCAAACAATTCGCAAACATAAATTGTTGAAAACTTCCACGACCTGAAGAGTAATTTATTTCATTTTCCGGATGGATGGCCGTGTTTGATTTTTATCAGTTGATTTTTTGCCACTGAGGATGCTCTCCGAAGCAGAGAGCGAAACGTTTGGAAATTCCATTCATCAAACACGGCCATCAATCCCGGAAAATGAAATAAATTCGCAAACAATTAACAAATGTTCATTAATTGATTTAAAACTACCTTAAAGTCATTGAACGGGGGGGGCTTAAACAGAAAAAAAGACTATTTCTGGCCAACATGAATAAAATGTCTGGTTAGCATGAATTCCAAATCCGTGGGTCGTCCTCTCTAATTTTCAGGAGCCGATGGCGCCAATGGTTATAAGTACCTTCGTGTTATATTAAATAAAACCATTTAAAATTTAAAAAATTACAAACATATTTTTAGTACATTATTTCTGGTTTTTAATGCCACTCTCCTTAATTAAAATGTGTTTTCTACTCTCTCTTTTTCTGACTTGAAATTACATTAAAAAAAGTTCCGCCTCATTAATTGGCCCGAAAAACCTTTTAAGTCATAAATGGAAAACTCCTATCTTGACATTAAGTATTTCTTTGTTTTTACTCGTCTTAGATTTGCGGGATGGATGAGTCTGCATACATCACGGAGTACCAAAACCTAAGGTTACTTTAAATTGTAACTTAATTAGATGAATAACCTTTTTTTTACCTATGGTTACTCAGTTTATTTAATGAGATCCATACTAATTGTTTTAAAAGTTTCTATACAAGCAACACCTTGATTTAAAGTGTAATTATTAACAAAAAAGAGAAATTTATTAAACAGGAAACTTTAAAAACATTTTAGTAGTAGGTACTTTTCGCTATGTTATTTGTGTGTCAGTCCCTTTATAAGTAAAAACTATGGAGTTCTTTGAGGTCGAATTAATTTTATTTCCATTAAACAAATTTATGTTCATTTTTTTATTTTGAGAGTGAACAATTATATGAAATCAAACAAAAATTAAAAAACTCAAAGAAGTGTTTAAAAGAATAGCATTTTTCATTGAAAATTTGAACCAGTAAACAAGTTAAAACCTACTCGTTTCAAAGGTTATTATAAAACATAATATAATAATGTTTCAGTTTTTCAAGCTTAATTAAATGGCAATAATTTTAATAGAAATTCAAAAGCCTGCAAACGTTGTAAAAAGTTATAAAATTAATTCTATACAAAAAGAAAAAATTTATATAAAAACATTTGGAAATAAATTTTGCTAAGCGTATTAAAGAGGTATACAATTATAAAACTAATATGAAAGTATATGGATAAGTAATTTTATTTTCCATTCAGAAGATTATTTTTAATGGGATTTATTAATGTAAAAATGTATTATCGTATTTAGAATTTCACAGAAAATTATTTTCACTTTTAGGCAAATATTCCAGTGCGGAAAAACAAAGAATAGAAAGTAAAAACTTTAATTAGGCCTTTATTTTTTTACGTTTTTAGGACTTACTCTAGTTTTAGTGGATTCATCAGCCTACATAGTATTTTCGTACTTTTACCTTAATCTACTATTACTTTCACAATTATTATGCAACTAAACTCAGTCAATATTCACCTCACGCATCATTCGATTTCCAGGTTTCTACACAAACCAAGATATTTCTTTTCAATTTAAAAGCATAAACGGTTCGGATGATATCAGGCATGTAAACATTTGCCCTCCAAAAACTTAATTAATATACTTTAATTACCAAGTAATGTTTTTACACGTTCGCATATTCTATTAGCTAGATTATTTTCGTTATTTTTTTAAAAGAAGATAAACTTCGTTGCTTTCGTCCTTTTAGAAACGCAAGAAAAAATATGAATCCAAAATGAGCGATGTGAAAGATATTTTTAGATTCAATTCGAGATTTTTTGTTCAACTTGCATGAAAAAAAATCCGCAAAATAATTTTCTTTTAATTGGAATCATCCGTTGAAATATTTTACGGAACAAATACATTAATTTAAATTCCTGCAGTTGCATTTCTTATTAAATACCGTTTTTTAATTAAAAAATTAAACTGTTAATTACTCCTTGAGTGATGTCAAATAATTCCAACAATTATGAAAAAATAATTTCAAGTGCTTTTACCTATAAATTAGTTTCACTAATTTTAACTTAAAATTTTTGAAGGAACTCCTACCACCCTATTATCCAGCATATAGTTTTTTACTTTCATAAAGTATAATCAAATCATCTGAATTGAGTTAAACTGGCAACTACTGGATGATGATGATGATCCCAAACCATTTTAACATTAAATGCTTACTCTCGTTTGTAATGCGTTACACACATGGTGTTACAACAACGCAGGTGTCAACACAAAATTAGTTTCTTCGATTCTTAAAATCATGCATGTAATTGTAAGTGTATCTAAGGTTCAATAGAAATGGACTTACATGTATTCCACTCAAAATGTAAAAAGGAGCAAGTTTAAGAGAAAAATGAAAAAGGTCAGCACAAAAGCAATTTTAATGTGCTACACAAACAGAGCATGTTTAGAAAAAATGTCTTATTCGGATCAATTTAATTTGTTGGAAAATATTATGATTGGCATATGAAAAGGAAATGTCCCAAACCGTTTTATGCCTATGAAACATTATCTACTTTCAGAATGTCTTTTTAATGCTAAAAAACACAATTCAATATTATTAAGAAAATAGAATGGATGCCATTAACGTGAAAAATTTCCTATAAAAGATAATTGTGTGCATCATACGCAATGAAAATGATTATATCGCTCAAAGCTTTTAACAAATAGGTTGAGATATAATAATCAAGATAATGAGATATAATAATCAATTAGAAAACTTCAATCACTTTAAATCAATAGCTAAGGTTTCTAAGGTTCTTGATATTCTATATTGACATATGTAGTCTTCAGAAGTGAAAGAAAGAGGGAGTAAAAAATTAAAATTTTTATTAGCTTCTAGAGCAGTCCTAAAATGACTTTGAAAGAGATCAGACTAATAACTAAAATGCATAGAACAAACTCGGACCTCAAAATATTTTACAGAATCATCAATGTGCTCCTAGTTTCTTGGGATAAAAAGGCCTTGCAACTAAGAGACTTGTTGAAAATACTGGTAGCAACTTTATACCACATATTACTATTTAACTACGCACTTCGAACATTTATATCCTACATAGGCAACCATATTTTCATGTCTCTATCCGGTTTCTTTTTAATATGCCTACCTCTAGCGTCACTGTACTTGCTTCATTACAAAGCGAGCCTTCTGAAAGGAAACCTTAAAAGATTCCAACTGCTCTACCGATGGTTTTCCCACAAAAAGTACGAGTTCCCTTTAAAGGCAAAAATAGCAATCGGAGTGTTGATATTGCTTCCGTTCTCGAGAGGAATCGTTACGGGATTGACTGTAAGATTTTTGAGCTTCATGGACAACCAAACCTTGACAAAATACTTAATTTTCGGACGGACTCTAGACGAATCTGCCCCTTCTTGCATCCTCATAGGGTTTGCTTCAGCTCTAAACGCAGTCGTCGTGTACACTATACCCAGCTGGCAAATCTTGATATTCTGTATTGCCAGTGATTACGTTTCCCAGTCTCTGCGAGGATTCAACAACGCCTTGTTGAAAACGGAGTCGACGAAAGAGGTGTCGGATTTAATCTCGGCTTTCCTCTTCACGCAAAGCAGCATGGAGTCTTTCAACTCCACCTTCTCGGGAATAGCCTTCATCTTGCTCTTCGACAACTTCTGCTCCATGTTCCACCTCATATGCATCCTTATGAACAGTCCCTTGACGCTTCTGGGAGCGGAGTACATCGTGTGGATCATATTTAATTCATTTCTGCCGACGGTCGGATTGATCCATTCCGCCGCGGCTTTGCATGAAGTTTGCCGCGAAATTAAATCATCGGTCCGCACTCTGCATCGGCGAGTGGTTCTGGAGAATTCTTCATCGACGAAAACTGAGAAGCTGCTCAGATCCATTGCGGAGGAAGATGTGTTTGTTTTCACGACGTGGGGAAGTCTGCAGCTGAAGAAGAGCTTCTTTATTGTGTCTTTTGGAGCGCTTCTTTCGTACAGTATGTTGTTTGCGCACTTGCCGAATAATAGCTAGGTTTAGCTGACAACTTTTATTTTTAAAGGTGTTCAGTTTTATATTTTTAATAATAAGGGATAAAACAAAATATCATGAATGTGAGAGTTGAGAATACTCACGCTCGTGTCGCTTCCGATAAACGCCACCGAAGAATGCGAAGAAGGCACATTGCAACGAAACATCAGCAACCGCCAGAAAAGCGCGTGAACTGTTTATGACTTTTGAGTTTCGGTTTGGATTCGGCTCTCGAGAAGAGAGGAGAGCGAGAGGTGGAAACGCCATCTCTTGTAATTGTTATTTCCATTGGTAATTAAAACCTTTATTGTTTCACCCATGGTGTTCTCTGTTGCTGGCGTATCCCAAATATAGTACAGTCAAATTAGGGTTTGAGGTAGACATTTAGAAATACAAGCAGAAACCCCCTGGGATGTGTTTAGGGGGGTCTGAGGATGCCTCACCTGAAAATCCCAAAAAATCCGGTGACGGGTTTTCCGCCATTTTGAAAAAGAAGTCGGCCATGTTGGATTTTTCCATAGTTCATAAAAACAGCTATAACAGGCGAACTAATTGGTTTAAAATGTTCGTTCTTGTTTTAAAATGCGTAATTCAGTGCGTTCTTTAAGTTTAATGCATGAATTGTTGGTTCTAAACCAAGCATTTTTTAAAAATTAAGCTAAAATGGCAATTTTTTCGTATTTTTTTGGGTTGTAGTTCTTTCGTTTAATACTGTGTCGTACCTATTATAAATATCAAGACCGAAACAACTGGAACTTGTTTAGGAGAGTCTTAGGCTATACCATACTAAAATTCTAAGAAATCCCGCCATTAGTTTTCCGCCATTTTGAAAAAAACGGTGGCAATACTGAATTTTCAATGTTTCTTAAAAACTGCTATAACAAGCGAACTTATTGGAATAAAATGCTCATTTTTTTTAAAAAATGCGTGTTTAAGTGTACGTTTTTCAAATATCATGCAGTAAGTTAATATTCTTAAAGATTTAATTTTAAAAACTCGGAAAAATAGTAATTTTTCAGTCTTTTTCTGTTGTAGTTTTTTTATAGTCCAGGCAAATAAGACATTCAATATAACGGGCTGAAAATTGGTGGAAATGTAGACAATAGTGTCATTCTTGATATCCTGAAATTCCCAAAAAATCCCTCCAAGGGAAAATCCGCCATTTTCGAAAAACCAACGCCATCTTGGATTGGGTTTTCAAGCACAGCGACTAAACCAAGGTGCCGATTGATTTCGTTTTTGTCACATATTGGTTAATATTGTGTATTTTAAGAGACAACGTAAAAAAATTTGAAATAAAAAAATTAATTGAATAATAATTAATTTTTATTTAATTACTGCTTTGCTGTGTTAAAATGTAGGTAAGCATTCAAGATAACAAGCTAAAAATTGGTGAAAATATAGAAGGCAGTGTCCTAATTAATATCCCGAAATTACCAAAAAATACCTCCAAGAGAAACCGCCATTTTGAAACAACCGCCTCCATCTTGGATTGTATTTTTAAGCATAGCGACTGAACCAAGGGTCCGATTGAGTTCGTTTTTGTCTCAAATTGTTCAATAATACGCATTTTAAATATAAAACGTGATAAAGTTCGAAATAAAAAACTTAATTTAATTATAATTAAATTTACTTAGTTAATGGTTTGCCGGGTTAAAATGTAGGTAAGAATTCAAAATAACAAGCTGAAAATTGGTAGAAACGTAGAAGATAGTATCCTGACCGAAGTTCCGAAATTCCCAAAAAATCCCTCCAGATGAAAATCCTCCACTGAAAAAACTACCGTCATTTTGGACTCTCAATTTAAGCATAGTGATAGTGGAGTTTTCTCTTTCCACAACAATGAAATTCCCCTAAAAAGGCATTATTGAAGCTGAAAAAACTGCGATTTTAAAGTCGAATATTTAAAAAACCATTCTAGCGATTTAAATAAATTTAAGCTTAAAATGATTTATTTATTCAATAAAATCATGCAATTACGTGCATGGTTAAAAATATCACTGTTTGGTTGCAACTAAATAAAAAAGTATGGACAAAACGGTCAAATTGAGGAAAACAAACTATGCTCAAACGATACAGCAAACAAACTTTAAAATTTTTGACCATGCACGTAAATTGCATGTTGTTCTTGAATAAATAAACTACATTTTAAGCTTAAATTTACTTAAATCGCTAGAATAGTTTTTTAAATATTCGACTTTAAAATTGCAGCTTTTTTCAGCTTCAATAATGCCTTTTTAGGGAAATTTCATTGTTGTGGAAAGAGAAAACTCCACTATCACTATGCTTAAATTGAGAGTCCTAAATGACGGTAGTTTTTTCAGTGGAGGATTTTCATCTGGAGGGATTTTTTGGGAATTTCGGAACTTCGGTCAGGATACTATCTTCTACGTTTCTACCAATTTTCAGCTTGTTATTTTGAATTCTTACCTACATTTTAACCCGGCAAACCATTAACTAAGTAAATTTAATTATAATTAAATTAAGTTTTTTATTTCGAACTTTATCACGTTTTATATTTAAAATGCGTATTATTGAACAAGTTGAGACAAAAACGAACTCAATCGGACCCTTGGTTCAGTCGCTATGCTTAAAAATACAATCCAAGATGGAGGCGGTTGTTTCAAAATGTCGGTTTCCTTTGAAGGGATTTTTTGGTAATTTCAGGATATTAATTAGGACACTGCCTTCTATATTTTCACCAATTTTCAGCTTGTTATCTCGAATGCTTACCTACATTTTAACACAGCAAAGCAGTAATTAAATAAAAATTAATTATTATTCAATTAATTTTTTTATTTCAAATTTTTTTACGTTGTCTCTTAAAATACACAATATTAACTAATATGTGACAAAAACGAAATCAATCGGCACCTTGGTTTAGTCGCTGTGCTTGAAAACCCAATCCAAGATGGCGTTGGTTTTTCGAAAATGGCGGATTTTCCCTTGGAGGGATTTTTTGGGAATTTCAGGATATCAAGAATGACACTATTGTCTACATTTTTACCAATTTTCAGCCCGTTATATTGAATGTCTTATTTGCCTGGGCTATAAAAAAACTACAACAGAAAAAGACTGAAAAATTACTATTTTTCCGAGTTTTTAAAATTAAATCTTTAAGAATATTGACTTACTGCATGATATTTCAAAAACGTACACTTAAACTCGCATTTTAAAAAAAAATTGAGCATTTTATTACAATAAGTTCGCTTGTTATAGCAGTTTTTAAGAAACATTGAAAATTCAGTATTGCCACCGTTTTTTTCAAAATGGCGGAAAACTAATGGCGGGATTTCTTAGAATTTTGGTATGGTATAGCCTAAGACTCTCCTAAACAAGTTCCAGTTGTTTCGGTCTTGATATTTATAATAGGTACGACACAGTATTAAACGAAAGAACTACAACCCAAAAAAATACGAAAAAATTGCCATTTTAGCTTAATTTTTAAAAAATGCTTGGTTTAGAACCAATAATTCATGCATGAAACTTAAAGAACGCACTGAATTACGCATTTTAAAACACGAACGAACATTTTAAACCAATTAGTTCGCCTGTTATAGCTGTTTTTATGAACTATGGAAAAATCCAACATGGCCGACTTCTTTTTCAAAATGGCGGAAAACCCGTCACCTAATTTTTTGGGATTTTCAGGTGAGGCATCCTCAGACCCCCCTTAACACATCCCAGGGGGTTTCTGCTTGTATTTCTAAATGTCTACCTCCGACCCTTTTTTCGCCTAATTTGACTGTACTAATAATAATGTAGTATAATTTTCTAAACAAAATATCCCGAATAATATAATATAATTTTATAAACATGATAGCCCTAATAATGTAATACAATTTTAATTCAAATATCCCGAATAATGTAATATAATTTTTATTCAAGTTATTTGGTAAACGAATACAAATTTATGTGTAATAGCAAAATAAGTACTAAATGGAAAGAAAAAACCTGTAGCATTTTATTATTAGATATTATTTAAATATTATGCGTATTATGTATTTCTACGAATGTTTAAAAGTACAACATTCCCAAAATAGATACATGGACTCAAGGTGAGCATATTATATCTTTGTTATTATGATAGTACTATATACAGGGCGGACCTGGAAAAAGTGCCCGAACCTACTAACCTGGTTCGGGGGAAGCCCCTGCCAGCTCCGTAGGATCAATACATAAGGTTTGGGGAAATTCTATTAGGTTCGGGGGAAGGTTATAACTTTTTCCAGGTCCGATACAGGGTGTTTCAAAAGTCCGTTTCAAGGATTTTATTTGGAACCAACGTGTCCTAGGGTAGAAGTAAGGTCTACCCCTAGAGGTAAATGACCCTGGATAATCCATTGAAATGACTTACAGTGCCCCTAGCGGCGAAATAACAAAGATAAAAAAATTAATGTAAAAACTGTAGGAGATAGATAAAACACCTCAGTAACCTTCATGAAAATAACTTGAATATTCGCGGAGATATTAGCATGTGAAAATATCACTTTTTCAGACCTCAAATAAGGAAAAGTTCGTAAATTTGCAAATTTTTCAGTGTTATTGTGTAGTTTTGGATTTTTTAGTTGAATGGGCAAAATTTAATCAAAAAATCAAAGAAAAATTTCAAATTTGCGAACTTTTTCTAGTTCGAGGCCTGAAAAAGTGCTATTTTCACATGCTAATATCTCCGCGAATATTTAAGTTACTTTCATAAAACTTTTTTCTCTGTGAGTCCTTCATAATGTTGGCAACAATACTATCACTGAGGTTTTTGCTCTATCTCCTATAGTTTTTAAATTTATTTTTTTAACTTTATTATTTCGCCGCTGGGGGCGCTGTGAGTCATCTCAATGAATTCTCCAGGGGCACTTACCTAGGGATAGACCTTACTTCTAAAACCCTAGGACACGTTGGTTCAGAATAAAAGCCGCTAAACGGATTTTTGAAACACCCTGATGTATAATGCAAATACATCCATAAGATTAATTATAAATCCGAAAAACTTGACCTTTATTATAGTCTGTGCAAATAAAATTGACGGCTCGCTACTAGTCATTTCTCAATGCATTTCTATTGCCTTGCCATGAAGACGAGCCGTCAATTTTATTTACACAGACGATAGTATAACATTAATGTGGATAATTTAGTGCGGGCTAAAAATTGTGAAGAGAAGAAAAATTGGGTTAAGGTGAAAAAAACTTTTATTTATCATTTTTGTTGGAAAATTTTAAACCAGGGTTTGAATTTAATGATCACACTTGATCAACACAACCTGGTTTAACGATTAAATATAAGTAAAATCGTAAAAATCGGGCCTGGTTAACCCTTTATTTACCGACGGTACTTACAAGTACCGCCAACTTTAAAATTACATAGAATAACCATCCTTGCGAATATACTGACGATAATTTGCAGGAATACTCTTTCAGTTATTCTCTTCCATGATAAAAGGCAGTGAAGGTTCTATATGATGAGTATTTTAGCGGGAAATGCGAATAGATTTAACTGAAATTGTAAGTTTAGCTGCCATTTCGATCGCATTCACATAATTGTCATTTTTGTTCCCGCAAAAAAGTAGTTAAAGTCAAAAGTAAAGTGTATTATTTTTTAAGACTTATTACTGCGATAAAAAAAAGCTATGTTTTTCTTGTATTGTGAGAATATTTTAGCACTCCGTGTACTGACAGTACCCAAAAGGGCGCAAGTTCAGAGGTGCGGATGCGCCAAGTTTTTAGCAGTAAACATGACTAATATGGTAACCCTAACTAATGTTAAAAGATTCATTTGGCTTCTAAATATGGCGCCAAATAGCCAAAATTCGCCAATCATCCGCACCTCTGAACTTGCGCCCCCAAAAGTATCAATTTAAGTAATTGGATCTAGCGGATTCAATTTTCCAAAGATGATTATTTTATTTATGTACTATATCCCTTAATTTTCAATTTAGTGAAAATATTTGCAAGAAAAAAAATTGCAGCGAATCATAATGCGGTAAATAAAGGGTTAAAGGGATAAAACTATTGATCGGATTTTGAATTATATTGTTTTCGATTGAAATTATTATTACCTTGGGCTTGTTCATAAACTCGCACTCGTTCAACGCGTTGCACCCAGTTCTCCAACTATATGGGTTCAAAAATGATTGCAGTTTTTTTCTTGCAGTTAACTGGCCGTTCAAAAAGTCAACTGAACTGTTATTGTGAACTGAGAAAGTTAGGGCGTTCATGCAGTGAGTTTTATGCATTCACTCAGTGCAATGAGTTTTATGCATTCACTCAGTGCAATGAGTTTTTTCGGGTCACGTGACCAGCATATTTTTCATTGAGCACTGAAAAGAGTGTGAATTTATGAACAAGCCCTTTAGAGCAGTGTTTCCCAACCTTTTTCGGCCTATTCCCCACCAATGTGTGTGATGAAAAATATTTCGATTAATAATATAACTCCAAAAGTGACAAACATCTCCATCGTGTTTTTTCTTCTGATATATTTTCTGATACGAAAAATATATCTTAGAAAATTTAGAAGCGTGCTAGAATACCTAATGCTCACTAAAAAATCATAAGAATTATGATCACTAGTAATGACTAACGACGGGAGTTTTTATTTTCTAATCTCCAAAAAATCATCCCCATTTGATGAAAATCGCTGCCTGACTTTTAAAAGTGGCAAATAAAATTTTTTATCTGATTTTGATTTTTTTTCTCCTACTCATAATTATCACTTTTGAAACCTGTTTTAAACTATAATCCTAGGAATAATTAATTATTTTGAATATAATAAATTAAGAAATTAACTCACCTGCTAATGAAGACCTTTAATGACGCTGCTAATTAACCAACTAAATTATTCATAAATTTATTCAACATTTCATTAAAAAAATTGCCAATTAACTTTTCTTGGAGCATTTAAAATAGGGGGGCTATATAAGCTAAACTAGCCGAAATTTCGTACTTTTATTGTTCGGAAAAATTTATTTACTCTTCAAGAAATGATTTTAAGATAAATAATGAAAGAAAACCAAATAAATAATATCTAGGCAAAATACTAATAATACAGTTTATTTAATTTCATATTATATACTATTACACTTCTTAATTCTTAATGATTTTAAGGTTGTTAGAATAGAGATACTAGGAAAAATTATTTCAATATAAATATATTTTTAATTTAGTTTACTTTAGATATTTAATCATGTTTCAAAAATATTAAAATATTCGAAAATAAATTTTAAAACAAATGATAAATAATTCCCCTATGTTTCAACTCAGGCTGCTTTACCCCAGATGGCAGCACCACAAAACATCTAGTTTTTGATTCCAAAGTGCGTCCAGCGGGGCTAAGTTCTGCAAGGTTCCACTCTCCGTCGAAAACTAAATTATTCAAATATTTACAAGCTGTTAAAAAACCAAGCTTCTAAAACTATTAAAATGACTTCAGATTATTTTTCAGCTCAAATGGATTTGCGTATGAAATATTTTGGAAGGGTTGACTACAATGGCCTAGCCAGAAATTATTTTTGAGGGGTGCATGATGTTATCAAAATGAGAGAAAATATTAAGGTTTTGAATTAACTAATTTTTTCTCTGAACGAATAATAACAAACTAGAATGAAGAATTTCATCAACACTCATAAATGAAATGGTGATAAGAACATTTTATTTACTTAAAATCTATCCTATCCTACTTACTATTATAATTGTGAATGTTTGTCTGGATGTTTGTTACTCTTTCACGCAAAAACTACTGAATGGATTTTAATGAAACTTTACCATAATGTAGCTTATACATCAGAATAGGACATGGGCTATAATTTATAAAGAGAAAATCAGTCCTTCATTCTTTTTTCCCCATTTTTCATGCTTTTTTTCACTTATTTTTCCGTGTTTGGAAACCTGTTTTACCAGTCATACAACGAGTTAAAAATAAAACATTGTTTCAAATGAGACAGATCACTAGACTTTTTCATTTACTAGATCTTTTATTTTAGTTTTAAACACTGGTCTTAAATTTGTTAATTTGTTCACTAGACTTACTAATTTACTAGACTTTTTACTATGGTTTCAAATTTGTTATTTTATAAAGGCACCAAGATATTAAACATTATCAGGAACATCGGGATTGTAAAAAGTGACAAGAACACCGGGATTGGAAAATTAGCGAGAACATCGGGATGGAAAAATTACCGGATAATAAAAATTACCGAGAACACTGGGATAGGAAATTTACCATAAAGACACCCAGAATACCGGAATATAAAAATTACCGTAAACACTGAGATAGGAAAATTACCGGGAACGTCGGGATTAGAAAAATTACCGTGACCACCGGGATAAAATTACCGGGAACACTGGGATAGGAAAGAGGCACCTGGGATACCGGGATGATTTGTAATATTGCTAATTTACAAAATTATAAATGTATTTTAAGAAATATTTAAAAAAATAAATTTATACAACCCACCCGTGCAAGGCCGGTTATAACAGCTAGTACTATTATAATAGACAATATGCATGATTTTCAAATTCATTTTAAAAAGAAAGAGCATGAAAAATTACGTTGAAAAATGCTAATTAAACTGCAATTCGATCAAATAAATTCGATTTAAAACGCATTTAAAGTTGCTCTGACGTCACTATCAACAAAAACTTCAGTGCTTGACGATTCTGACTTGTGACGTCATACTTCAAGTTCAAATTACGCGCGAAAGGCATCCATTGAAAAGCAATGGTGTTTGCATTTATGTTGGGGTTTTTTGGTAGCCTGTATTCTTATTTCGGCAGCTATGGACGGCCCTAAACAAGTAAAAAAGTACTATAAAGGATGTTTAGTACCTATGTGCAAAAATACAAGTGTTAGAACACCGGATGAATTGTTTTTCTCAGTACCAAAAAATGAAAGAATTCGTCATAAATAGTGTAACTTTATGCTTAGAGACACAAAGAAACAAACAAAAACGTGATGCCAGCTGCATAAAATGTAATAATTCATAGCAAAAGAAAACTAGAATTTTTGTGATACTAGTACATTGACATTGCTATAAATGGAATGCTTGATTATCATCAGTTTAAATTAATAAACGAAAGAATTTAATGAAGTCAAATAAATTATTTACTGTTGCAACAGTTCAAAAATTCAAAGATTTTTTGGTTTTTAAATGTGTTTTACATTTTTATTTTACTAGTGATATTTTAAATATTTTATACTGACTATAATTAAACTTAATATTGTGAGAAAAAACCTACAAGACATTCATTATTTATTTACAAAATTTCCAAAGTTAGTCCAAATGCTAAGAAACTGAATGAAAATACAAGAAATCTGTACAAAAGAAATAAAATTTTAATTCTAAAAAGAACATTTTTGAGTTTCAAGAACAGTGTTATCCAGTCTTAAACAGATGCATAACGGGAGAATTCAAAAAAGTAAGTTTTTATGCTCCATGTGCTCAAAGCAGTATTGCCTGAAACAAATCTCTTGAAGTATGACGTCACACAAGGTTACGCCCCGTTTTGAGTCAGGTGACTTAAGGGCTTTTTTTAAACACTTTTTGCGCTTAAATTAAAACTTTTTGTAATTTTTAAAGTTGATTTTTGGGTTTTTCATGATCGAATTAGTAAATTGGGTAAGTTTTAGGATGTTTCGTGGCATAGTGCATATTGTCTATTGTGAATGTTTGTCCGGATGTTTGTTACTCTTTCACGCAAAAACTACTGAATGGATTTTAATGAAATTTTACCATAATGTAGCTTATACATCAGAATAACACATAGGCTATAATTTATAAAGAGAAAATCAGTCCTTCATTCTTTTTTTCCCATTTTTCCTGCTTTTTTTCACTTATTTTTCCGTGTTTGAAAACCTGTTTTACCAGTCATACAACGAGTTAAAAATAAAACATTGTTTCAAATGAGACACAGATCACTAGACTTTTTCATTTACTACATAGATCTTTTATTTTAGTTTTAAACACTGGTTTTAAATTTCTTAATTTGTTCACTAGACTTTTACTACGGTTTCAAATTTGTTATTTTATAAAGGCACCAAGATATTATTAAACATTATCAGAAACATCGGAATTGTAAAAAGTGACAAGAACACCGGGATTGGAAAATTAGCGAGAACATCGGGAAGGAAAAATTACCGAGAACACTGGGATAGGAAATTTACCATAAAGACACCCAGAATACCGGAATATAAAAATTACCGTAAACACTGAGATAGGAAAATTACCGGGAACGCAGCCGGGATTAGAAAAATTACCATGATCACCGGGCAACGGGATAAGATTACCGGGAACACTGGGATAGGAAAGAGGTGCCTGGGATACCGGGATGATTTGTAATATTGCTAATTTACAAAATTATAAATGTATTTTAAGAAATATTTTAAAAAATAAATTTATACACCCCACCCGTGCAAGGCCGGGTATAACAGCTAGTATATATATAATCCAAATACCACTGACTGACTCACTAACACTCATCACGAAATCTCCAAAACTGCCGGACCGATAGGCTTGAAATTTGACAGAGACCTTCCTCTCAGCCATTAGACGCGCACTAAGAAACGATTTTAAAATCGAAGGACTCCTTCCCTGCTTTTCACCGCTTTTTCGACTCCGTTTTACCCATTGAAATAGCATTGTGCATTGTTGAAATGCATAAATTGCAGTGCTTACTTCTCTATCTTAAGGCGACGTCTTGCCTCACTTGATTAAATATAACTGATTATCATTTATACATATTTTATTATACAACGAAATTTAAGAAGAAAAACAGTGTGAATATCTGTATTTAAATATTATAACAGTTATCAGAAAACCCATGTAAATTAAAATAATTAATTTACTTTCTTTAAGATTTTAATTTCTCAAAAATAAATATATTTAAGTAGCAAGAATTTAAAAGTTTCAAGGAAAACAGAGCTAAAATTTCATTGTTTCATTAGGGCATGGTTTACTAGACTATAATCACTAGATTTTTATTATAACTAGCAATTTTTTTTTCTCTTTCAGAGTAGCTTTTAAAGAAGTTGGTTTTATTAATAAGAAGACAGGCTACTTGATAACTTTTTATCGAAGGATTTTTGAAATTTATTTTTTGCGGAATTTTAAAAGGATAGCGGGAATACTTCATGAAAATTCAGCTTAAGATTTTAAACACTAGATTTAAAAAAAAGAGATGATTTCAATTGGATTGTTTTTATCACATGGAAAGGATAAATGTTTGATGGAATGAGATATCACAGTTGGAACTGGGATGGGGAAAAGGAACCGGGAATACCGGGATGAAAATTATTGGAAACACCTGGATATGAAAATTATCGGGAACCAGGGTATGTAAAGGTACCGGGAACACCGGGATACGAAAAGGTACCGGGAAAACCAGGATACGAAAAGGTACCGGGAAAACTAGGATATGAAAAGGTACCGGGAACACCGGGATATGAAAAGGTACCGGGAAAACTGGGATATTAAAAGGTACCGGGAACATGAAAACTATCGGGAACACCAGAATATGGAAAAAGTACTGGGGACACCGGGGTTATTGGTAATTCGAAAAATCGGACATATAACTTGGGAGAACTTTAAAACAGGAATTAATACACTCCGGAAGGTACCGGGAAAACTGGGATATTAAAAGGTACCGGGAACATGAAAACTATCGGGAACACCAGAATATGGAAAAAGTACTGGGGACACCGGGGTTATTGGTGATTCGAAAAATCGGACATATAACTTGGGAGAACTTTAAAAAAGGAATTAATACACTCCACCCGTGCAAGGCCGGGCAAATCAGCTAGTGATAATATAAACATGATATAAGCATGAGTATTTGAAATATAATCACGAAAATAAGTACCTTTTGATCCAATTCATTTCTCAAAATTATTCAATTTTTTCAATTCATTTCTTAAAATTACTCAATTCATATCTTAAATAATTTTTTCAATAGTGTTCTAAAATTTATAAGCACATTTAAGTTAAAAGAAAATATAATTAAAGATAATATTTATAAACCCTTGATAACATTCTTTTAAAGAATATTATAACAATAACTTTTAGTGGAAAAAATTACAGTTTTAACGCGTTAAATCTCATAAATGAGAAATTTCCATATTGTTAAACAAAAATCCATTTATCTTGCTGCGCCTTATAGTTGGTCGACTTGATTTGTATTTGTATTTGTAAGAAATTATTTATTTGACCCTATAAACAAGGTTTTAACCTGTTTTGGTGTGTAGTCCGAGTTTTGGACTATTATAATGTAGGATTTTAGGCATATTTTTTAAGTATAGGATTTTGATGAACTGTTTATAAAAAAGGTTGTTACTAATAAAGTTCCAAATACAAAAGTGGGGGCTAGGGGGCTTTCCCCGGGAAATTTTTGAAAATTTGAACCTAAAAACTTGGTTTTTAACTTGTTTTGTTATACCTAATCTGAATTTTGGTAATTTTGGAATAAACAAATACTATTCTGAAATATTTAATTTCATGAAGAAAAATGTTTGGGGGTGCAAAAGACCCGTTGACCCCCCCCCCTGTCTACGTCACTGGTTGACTAAGTTTTAGCATTGACGGATGAATGCAAATGTGTGGGTGGGGGCGGATAGATGGAATATTCAATTTACACAAAGCCTTACCGGGAGATGAAATGTTTTTAAATTATATAATAAAATAAGCACTATTAAGCTGTTTTGAGACTTAAAACTAAAATAAAATAGGTTTAAAAATACGTTTTAAACAAAAAAAATCAGTTATATATCCTATATTGTCCTAATTTGAAAAGCTTTTTCAAAACTGGCTCAAAGTCAATTTACACAGCTTCAACAAAGGTAAGACAAGCCAACGGACTACTTTTTTTGGGGGGGGGGCAGCGTTACCATACGTTTGCGCTTTGTCCATGACGATTTCTATGTTAAATGAATTATCATTTTTATAACTATCTAGACTATAATCACTAGTAAGAATTAATTTCAAGATGAAGAAGACTTTTCTTATAAAAACAGACTATTTAATTACTGATATTTACAATGTGAGTTTCTCTGCATTTTTTCCAATATCTTTTTTTCTCTTCTATTTACATTAATAATAATTCTAAGAATATATAACATGATGCCATTCACTTCCTTTTCTTAACAATTAAATATAATAAATTAAATTAAATCAAAGTCTCAGTTCAGTTCACTAGTAATATTTACAAAAGTTCACTAGTATTTACAACATCCTCCGGCCCGGAAGGACATGTTGATTGTCCTTCCCCTTGATGAAGTTCCATTTTATAGAGATGTTGAATGGCTCTTCCGATAATGACTCCACCAGGTATCCTTACTGTACGAGCGTGAACTCTTCCTTCGCGTCTTTCATGAAGATATTTCTGTTCTATCCTTCCATCTTTCCCAAACCCTTCGAACCCCCTTAGGTGAAGCATCGTCCCGATGAATGTCGAGTTTCCAGAGTTCCTGAAGTAGTTCCAGTATCCTGGTTCTGATAGAAATTGGATTCATCAGTCCTATTGGGTCATTCCATCTTCCAGTGTTTCTCCAAATGCTTCTTTTAGTTTCAGTGTCCTCATCCACATTTGGAACTTCTACCAGAAATGTATCTTCATTTCTGTTCCATATATCACCCAGCAAATCGCTCTGTGAGCCCTTGTCGTCATCTTCTTTTTCTTCATATTCCTTTTGAATGTACTTTTCAGTTGTTGCCTCCTTCATCGCAACAAAACTTCTGTCTTCAAGAAAGTTTCTAGTATTGCCAGCCTTTTCTGCTATTTCTTCTCTTGAATCCCCTAGAGTTTTGAGATCGTCCTTACCAAGTAAATTTTCTAAGATTAAGCTTGTTCTTGGATATCCTACTTCAATTTCATCTTTAACTTGCACAAGGTTCTGTAGAGCATTGAGATTAGTTGAGTAAATCTCAGTACTTTCCTTTAAACTGATCGAATTTATAGTTGTATCTTGAGAAGTTGAACTGTCTTCGTTTTGGTTCAAATTCCAATCACAAACCAAAGTGTTATGTCTACTTTTACATATAGAACATCTGATTTTAGAATTGCAAGTTCTAGCAATGTGACTCTTTCGAAGACAAACAAAGCATCGACCCTTTGACTTCAGATTTTCTTTTTTCTCAGTGATCTCCTTCGTGCAGGATTTTGAATTGTGTTCGTTCTTGTTGCAAAATACACAATTTTCTTCCATAATAGTAAATGCTGAGGCACTAGAACGGCTTTCTCTGTTTTCAGTGTTGTATGTTTCAAAACTTTTTCTTGATTTCAGTTCACAAAGCTATGGTATCTGGAATAAGATTCATTACCATAGGAAAAAGTAAACTTCCATTTGATACCAAATCCATTGCCAAGTTTTCCAACCCTCGTAGTTGGATATCAATCTGATCACTTAGATCTCTTAATTCCAAAAGTCTGGATGTGCATCTTACTGCCTTTAAGCTCAATAAGTTGTTTATGTGAGACCTTATCAAAATGTCCTCCCTTCCAAATCTTTCTTTTAAGAGTTGTAGAGCTAAGTCGTAATTACTTTCAGATACCAACAACCCTTGTATACTTTTCAAAGCTTGACCCGTCAATAGAGATTTAAGGTAGTTGTATTTATCTATTTTAGACAAGGTTTCATTCTTATGGATTGAACTTTCAAATTGTGCCCAAAATTCCTTAAAACGTTCCAGATTTCCATCGAACGGTTCTATCTTCAATTTCGGAAGATCTACCCTAGGTTGCCTTTCAACAGACCTCAAATTCCCCAGTTGTTCCGATATCGGATCTTCAACAGCAGAAAATTCTGTAATATTAGCTTTGACTTTTGCAGCAGAATTGCGAAGATAAATTCTAAGTTTTGTTTTCATACCTGTGATTCTTTCGCGGTATTCTTGATTAGTCTCCAATTCTTGTTCTAGATCTTTCAGATCAAGCAAAGCTTCGATTTCGCTGTCCAACTGGTAAATTTGATCAGCTTTATCTTGCAGAGAATCTCTTATTTCTTCTAAATCAAATTCTTCAACATCATCATTCTTTAGACTGTCTTCTATTTTGTTCATCAGCTTAGTCGCTGTTTGTTTCAAAGTATTTCGCTTCAACTTGGATCTTTCTAACTTCTTACTAGTGTCTTCCATAGCGTAGATTCCAATTCTAATTCAGGCTCAGACGGACCAGTATTATAACTATCTAGACTATAATCACTAGTAAGAATTAATTTCAAGATGAAGAAGACTTTTCTTATAAAAACAGACTATTTAATAGAGTTGTCCATCATCCGGTGGCAACCCTTAGCAACCAGTCTGTTTGTCCTGCAGTATCAGAGTTTCGTGACGTCATCGTGGACAACCTTATTGTCTTTGTTGTACAAACACGTCATAAATGCAATAAAGGGTGACTTGATGACAAAATCAACCAATCACAATGAGTTTCCAGTGGAGCTTTTTAGCTGAAGAAGTTTTTTATCGGAATTTCAACAGAGTTGTCCATCATCCGGTGGCAACCCTTAGCAATCAGTCTGTTTGTCCTGCAGTATCAGAGTTTCGTGACGTCATCGTGGACAACCTTCTAAGAATATATAACATGATGCCATTCACTTCCTTTTCTTAACAATTAAATATAATAAATTAAATTAAATCAAAGTCTCAGTTCAGTTCACTAGTAATATTTACAAAAGTTCACTAGTATTTACAACAATCATCATAGAGCCCCCATCATTTTTTATTTGTTAATCATAAAAAATATAACATTTCATAATTAGTAGTTTCATATAAGTCTGTTGTCTTTTTCAAAGATGTCGCCAAAATGTGCTTTAAAATTGTTAAATATTTTTCTTTTACATTTTAGAAGAAAAAGTATTGGAATTGCATTCCAAAAAAATAGGAAATGTTATTTTATTCCTTTAAATTTTTAGGTAATTTTAAGATATTTAGGGCCAATAGGCCAAAGTCTTTACTGGTTTAATGTCTAATGGTAATGTGACCAGGTTATTCAATCTTAAGTGGATCAATGACTGATAAGTTTAGGTCATAATTTTTTTTCAGATTTTCAATATCTCAATGAAACAGAAGATTTTTGGAATAAATTTTTCATGAAATATATTTCTGCTCCTGGGGTCACCCAAGGAGAAAAATTTCTGACCGGGTCACCCAAGAGTCTCCTCAAGCTTCTCCAACTTCCCATGAATTCATATTTGGTTTAAGATATCGTGTGTTGCAGAACTTTTTTTTGAAAAAACTAGTTGTTTTTATAACCCTAGTTTAAAAAGTTTGTGGTTTGGGTAAAGAAATCCTAGTACAGAGTGTGGAGGGTGTCTTGGGGTCGCTTCCAGAAAATTTGATTTTTTAAAAATTTGACCAATAAAACAGTATTTCTTCCCCGAGGGGCGGTCACCCCCTCCCTCTTTATATTCCCTTTATACTCCCTCGTCCTTGAAGTATATAGGGATTAAAAATATCCTAATCTTGAATGATCATGTCTTGGAATTCAGATCTTGGATAGGCCATCATTCTCAACAAACTCAAAACATCAAGAACATAAAATTGAAAACAATTTTAATTAAAGTATTTTTAAGCTGAATTTTATAAATGCATCTTTTTTCTCTAAGTTTAGAGTTGCGTTTTCAAGACCTATTTAGAAGTATAACACTTACTTGAATATTTTTTATAAAAAATCGCAAGTTAGCAACGGAAGTAACAATGTCTTTGCCAGGGAGGTTCCGAAAGGGAAGTGCTGTAACAGTAAGGGCTGGAGGCTCTTATTTACACATATTGCTTTTGGGGATGGGAAAAACATGAAATATGAAATCCATTGAAGGAGCACCAATAAAAAAACATGGATGATACCTGTACGTCTGAAAGTCTACGTCGGTGTACCTAGGTGTCTACGTCGTTAGACCTTCTAGCTCCAGTATAACCAGCCTCACTGGGTGAGGCCATGAGCAGAGCTGTTACAGTACGTGTGAGTCAAAGCTTAATACAGGGATGTTGCACCACATTGAGCATTTTGTAGCAGTTTTTGTAGCAGCTAAATTTAATATTTTTAGCAGTTTGTAGCAGCTAAATTCAAAATTTTTAGCAGTTTGTAGCAGCTAAATTCAAAATTTGTAGCAGTTTGTAGCGGCTAAATTTAAAATTTGTAGCAGAATAGACCATTTTTGTAGCAACCAATTTAATTACAAGTTTTAATTACAAAAACTCCAAATGCAGGGTTCATACAAATGTTCAGAAATCAAAATCAAGGAGTATTCCAGGAGTTTTCAAGGAAAGTTTTTAAAAAATTCAAGGAGTACCTTTTTACATAACTTAAGAAGCTTCAAACACACACTGTGCCAATTACATTCCTGAATCAGGTTTTAAAACCCCTTTAAAAGTCAAAATGTAACTAAATGAAATAAAAAAAACAAAGGAAATTAGTAAACAGAATAATTATTTAAGTAATAATTAAATTGCAAAAACAATATTGTCAAAAATTTTTAGTTAACCTTTAAAACGCCGCAATTCAAATTTCGAATTAAAGGTTCTGATTTTCAGCTTAAATGGCGTGTTTCATCATTACTAAAACCATTCTAGTCATCTTTTGGCAGAAAAAATTCCTAAGTATGATTTTGAGGATGTTCCCATTTGGGAACATCCGCGTTTGGGGTGAAGTTTTTAGGGAGATTTAGAAAAGGCGTCACCTATTTTACAATTTATTAAAATAAAATGATTGAAATAAGTTTCTACTCAATAATTATGAACATTTTTATGATAATGGACCGTTTTATCATTTTTATTATCCATATTTGGATGATTAAGTAACATTTTCGATGAAATTAATAGATTTTCATATGAAAAAATTGACATGTTTATTACGTACGCTAAGCTTTTACGTACATTTTTCATTCACCATGGGTAATATTTTGGTATAAAAAATAGGTGTAGGAGTGTTCCCATATGCGCTTCAAAGCTAAACAGTTACGTTTCTGTAAGAAAAATTAGTTTTAATTACGGTTCTATACGGATATCTAGCATAAAATCAACTAATTGCATTCAAATCTAATTAGCTTTTAAAAAAGTTAATCATAATTATCTCCATTGATTCATTAAAGCTATGTTTCTCATGGAAGATTCCGAACTGAACCATATATCTCTTTTATCCAACTTACGTTAGAAGAGTGTTTTCAGATGTAGGGGAGAACGGGGCACATACGCACAAAAAGTACATTTCGGCATATTTCTCTGGATCTAGATGAGATATTGAAACAAACTCGGATTCAAATGAAAGTTACGACCTTTCCCGATATTTTAGAATGATAACTGGTCGCATTCATCTATAATTTCTAACCTATATCATCAATCTAAAAAACGAGAAATTTCGTGCGAATGTGCCCCATGGGTGGGGCAGTTTCGCACACGTGTGAGGCACATTCGTACACATGCAAAAAATTACACAATAATTATTTTTACAAACTAAAAAGTTTATTGTACTTTAAAGTAAGGATAATTAAACTAAATATTTGGCACTTTTACAAATTTTTCCTCTAAATTGAAGATTTTTTTTACAAAAAGAAAACAGTTTTAGAAAATATTGAACATCTAAGTTTTTGATGAGGAAAACAATTGTAGTAATGAAGAGTATATTGCACATAGACATACTTCACATAATATAATTAGTTAGAAAAAGTTCAACCAATATTTTAACTGTCAGGTTTTATTCGAAAAGAAAAGTGAACCAACAGCTCGCTTATTAACAACTGAAACTGACGACTGGGAAACTTTTTATACGATATTATCTTTTTGTATGAATGTTGAATCAGTACTTACTGGGAAAATAAAAGTTTTGTCATTAACTTTAAAGTTTTTCATCATTAATTTTAAATAAGCACCATTCAATTCCAAATTTTCTATTTGACCAACATAACAAAATTTTCTATTTCGTAGCAAATTCTACTAGAATAAAATCACGTAAGTCCAAGTCAATTGGTATTAAACAATTATCAGGGATATTACTTCTTCAATGTTTAAATTTGGGTCTAAATTCTAAATTCCTTAAAACTGAAGCATTCTTTAAGATATTATTATTATCACCTAATTTTGAAACAATTACAATAAAAAACAATTAAACTTCAAGTTATTTTAAATATACTGCACTTCCACTTATCTATATATATTAGGGTGGCCCTTATTATAATGGAGAAATTTTTTTTTAAATATTTTGTTTCGCGCCGGGCTGATTTTTTTTCCTTTTACTATAGAATGAAAGTGTGCAAAAGGATTTTCCAATATTTTAATATTAACACGTGCCTCATCGGGGGTGAAGTTTTCCCACAGCAATAGTATGGCTTACGACGGGAATAGCGTCTCCGCTAAGAATTAAGAAACATAAGACTTCGTAAGACATAAGAATATTATTAGTATGCATTAAATTAGTTAAAAAGTCAAGAATTAAACAAAAGTATTTATTGAAAAAAAATTAAAAAGCATACATATTGCATATAATTCAGAACTGCTTAACGTAAAACAGCAATTACACTACTCGACAAAAAAAAATAGGGTCAAAATGCTTCTGACACAAATCAAGCAGATTCTTATGTAAAATGACCCCCTGAATCCGAATCCGACCCCCGTTTTTCTCCATCACGTACAGATTTTCGGGGAACAGCCCCTCCCCCTTTTTGCGTTTTTCGATTACTTAATGACTTTGAATTCGATTTCCAGGGGCAAAAACTATTACTTTAGCCTTTAAATTACACCCGAGGGAACAAGAAAGGTTAAAGCTTCTAAAATATACAAATTTGTAGCAAATGGGTAAGTTTAAAGGGCTATTACCCCCCTAAAAATGCAAAAAAAATCGTTAAAAATTATAGAGATTGTTTTTGGCTATTTTTTCCTCTACTTTTTCACGCAATTTATCATTAAAGGGTCCTAACTCTTCCCCAAGAACCCGAATTTAATGAATATATGCAGCAGGGATTTTTGCTAGTAGCGGTTGAGGTGTTAGCGCCCCCGAAGCACTCGCAGAAGAGACTCTCTGAATCGCGCCGCCGCTAGTGAACTCAGGAATTAATATTCATATTTTGAAAAGCTTAAAAATTACATTGTTCTTATATTTCAGGTCTATCCTGAGGGAAATTGTTCAGTTCGTTAAAAACTGGCCATTTTTTGGGGATGGGGGTTCCATGTTTCAAGCTGTTAATACATGCGTGGGCTGTGGATAACAATTCGGGGTTGTCCCATTAAAAATTGAGGGTGATGGGGGAAAACGGGTGTCATATTTGCGTTCAAGAGGTCATTTTACACAAGAATCGACTGAAATTCAGTCAGTAACAGTTGGAATTTTTTCGTATAGCAGTTTAACCCTTAAGTATGGCATAGAACCCTTCCGAGGGTACTTTGGGGGCGCTAACACCTCAACCGCTTTTTGTAAAAATCATTGCTGCATATATTCATTAAATTTGGGTCCTTGGGGAAGAGTTAGGACCCTTTAATGATAAATTGCGTGAAAAAGTAGAGGAAAAAATAGCCAAAAACAATCTCTATAATTTTTAACGATTTTTTTTGCATTTTTAGGGGGGTAATAGCCCTTTAAACTTACCCATTTGCTACAAATTTGTATATTTTAGAAGCTTTAACCTTTCTTGTTCCCTCGGGTGTAATTTAAAGGCTAAAGTAATAGTTTTTGCCCCTGGAAATCGAATTCAAAGTCATTAAGTAATCGAAAAACGCAAAAAGGGGGAGGGGCTGTTCCCCGAAAATCTGTACGTGATGGAGAAAAACGGGGGTCGGATTCGGATTCAGGGGGTCATTTTACATAAGAATCTGCTTGATTTGTGTCAGAAGCATTTTGACCCTATTTTTTTTGTCGAGTAGTGTAATTGCTGTTTTACGTTAAGCAGTTCTGAATTATATGCAATATGTATGCTTTTTAATTTTTTTTCAATAAATACTTTTGTTTAATTCTTGACTTTTTAACTAATTTAATGCATACTAATAATATTCTTATGTCTTACGAAGTCTTATGTTTCTTAATTCTTAGCGGAGACGCTATTCCCGTCGTAAGCCATACTATTGCTATGGGAAAACTTCACCCCCGATGAGGCACGTGTTAATATTAAAATATTGGAAAATCCTTTTGCACACTTTCATTCTATAGTAAAAGGAAAAAAAATCAGCCCGGCGCGAAACAAAAATCCAACTTTGAAAAATAAGGGCCACCCTAATCTCTGTATAAATAAAAGGCTAACGGGCGATGTATGTATGTGGGTATGTGTGTATGTATGTCCGGGGTAATCTCTTGAAATAGGCCACGGACCGAAACCAAACTCGACGTATACACGTATTCCGAGTCGGGGAGTAACTTAAGATAGTTTTCAAAGCTTTAAAATCGAATAATTACGAGTAATTAACGAATTTATAGCCCGAAACGCTTATTTCTCCATTTCTCTACCAGAGTAGATCTGCTCGACTCACTATTGTTAACGAGATGAAAACCTCCAAAAAATCAAATATTTTAACAGGAAAAACTCTATAATTGTCCATTTAAAAAGGATATAAGTTGTGAAAACGCTAAAATAAATTCAAATAATTTACTTTCCTTTATTTCAAGATTTTTTTTCCTTTAAAATTTAAATATTTATGGAAAAGTGTAAATTTTCTTCATGGAAAACGACTTAAAAATAAAACATTGTTTCAAATGAAGCGGTTCACTAGACTTTTAAATTTACTAGATCTTTTATATTAGTTTCAATTTTTTTTACTTTGTTCACTAGATTTATTAATTTACTAGAGCGGAAACACTGTGATTTAAAAATTACTGGTAACACTGGGATAGGAAAACGTACCGGGAACATCGGGAGAGGAAAAATTACCGGGAACATCAGGAGAGGAAAAATTACCGGGAACATCATCGAGATAAGAAAATTTACCGGGAACACCGGGATAGGAAAATTATCGGGAACATCGGGAGAGGAAAAATTACTGGGAACATCATCGAGATAAGAAAATTTTCCGGGAACACCGGGATAGGAAAATTATCGGGAACATCGGGATAAGAAAATTTACCGGGAACACCGGGACAGGAAAAAATTACCGTAAACACTGGGATTTTAAAATTACCGGGAACACTGGGATAGGAGAGAGGCGCCTGGGATACCGGGAAGATTGGTTATTGCTGATTTACATAATAATAAATGTATTTTAAGAAAACTCAAAATAAAAATACTTATACACTCCACCCGTGCAAGGCCGGGCATATCCGCTAGTCTCTGTATAAATAAAAGGCTAACGGGCGATGTGTGTATGTGTGTATGTGTGTGGGTATGTCCGGGGTAATCTCTTGAAATAGGCCACGGACCGAAACCAAACTCGACGTATAGACGTATTCCGAGTCGGGGAGTAACTTAAGATAGTTTTCAAAGCTTTAAAATCGAATAATTACGAGTAATTAGCGAATTTATAGCCGAAAACGCTTATTTCTCCATTTCTCTACTAGAGTAGACTGCTCGACTCACTATTGTTAACTAGATTAAAACCTTCAAACATTTAATATTTTAACAGGAAAAACTCAATAATTGTCCATTTAAAAACTATATCAGCTATGAAAACATCAAAATAAATTCAAATAATTAATTTTGAAACGTTAGTTTCCCCTATTTTAAGATATTTTCCTTTAAAATTTAAATATTTATGGAAAAGTGTAAATTTTCTTCATGGAAAACGACTTGAAAATAAAACATTGTTTCCAATGAAGCGGTTCACTAGACTTTTAAATTTTTATTATTGTTTCAAATTAGTTATTTTTGTTCACTAGACTCATTAATTTACTAGGAAACATTGCCGAGAACACCGGGAAAAGGAAAATTACCGGGAACATCGGGATAGGAAAAAAAAGTACCGGGATTACCGGGACATAAAAATTACCTCGATCATAGGGATAGGAAAATTATCGGGAACATCGGGATATGAAAAATTACCGGGAACACCGGGATAGGAAAAAGGCGTCTGGGATACCGGGATGATTGGTAATTGCTGATTTAAAAATTATAAATATATTTTGAGAAAATTTAATTTAAAAAAATTATACACTCCACCCGTGCAAGGCCGGGCATATCCGGGAACATCAGGAGAGGAAAAATTACCGGGAACATCGGGAGAGGAAAAATTACTGGGAACACCGGGAAAGGAAAAAATTACCAGGAACATCGGTAGAGGAAAAATTACTGGGAACATCGGGAGAGGTAAAATTACCGGGAACATCATCGAGATAAGAAAATTTACCGGGAACACCGGGATAGGAAAATTATCGGGAACATCGGGATAAGAAAATTTACCGGGAACACTGGGACAGGAAAAAATTACCGTTAACACCGGGATTTTAAAATAACCGGGAACACTGGGATAGGAGAGAGGCGCCTGGGATACCGGGAAGATTGGTTATTGCTGATTTACATAATAATAAATGTATTTTAAGAATACTCAAAATAAAAATACTTATACACTCCACCCGTGCAAGGCCGGGCATATCCGCTAGTCTCTGTATAAATAAAAGGCTAACGGGCGATGTGTGTATGTATGTATGTGTGTGTGTGGGTATGTCCGGGGTAATCTCTTGAAATAGGCCACGGACCGAAACCAAACTCGACGTATAGACGTATTCCGAGTCGGGGAGTAACTTAAGATAGTTTTCAAATCTTTAAAATCGAATAATTACGAGTAATTAACGAATTTATAGCCCGAAACGCTTATTTCTCCATTTCTCTACTAGAGTAGACTGCTCGACTCACTATTGTTAACTAGATTAAAACCTTCAAAAATTAAATATTTTAACAGAAAAAACTCGATAATTGTCCATTTAAAAACTATATCAGTTGTAAAAACATCAAAATAAATTCAAAAAATTTATTTTGAAACGTTACTTTCCCCTATTTTAAGATATTTTCCTTTAAAATTTAAATATTTATGGAAAATTGTAAATTTTATTTTCATGGAAGAGGACTTCAAAACAAAACATTGTTTCAAATGAAGCGGTTCACTAGACTTTTAAATTTACTAGATCTTTTATTATTGTTTCAAATTTGTTATTTTTGTTCACTAGACTCATTAATTTACTAGGAAACATTGCCGAGAACACTGGGAAAAGGAAAATTACCGGGAACATCGGGATAGGAAAAAATACCGGGAACATCGGGATAAGAAAATTATCGGGAACATCGGGATAAGGAAATTATCGGGAACATCGGGATAGGAAAATTATCGGGAACATTGGGATAGGAAAATTACAGGGAACATCGGGATAGGAAAATTATCGGGAACACCGGGGTATGAAAAATTACCGGGAACATCGGGATAGGAAAAAATCACCGGGAACACCGGGATAGGAAAAAATCACCGGGAACACCGGGATAGGAAAAATTACCGGGAACATCGGGATAGGAAAATTATCGGGAACATCGGGATAAGGAAAATGATCGGGAACATCGGGATAAGGGAAATAACCGGGAACATCGGGATATGAAAAATTACCGGGAACATCGGGATAGGAAAATTATCGGGAACATCGGGATAGGAAAATTATCGGGAACATCGGGATAGGAAAATTATCGGGAACATCGGGATAGGAAAATTATCGGGAACATCGGGATAAGAAAAATGATCGGGAACATCGGGATAAGGAAAATAACCGGGAACATCGGGATATGAAAAATTACCGGGAACACCGGGATAGGAAAAAGGCGTCTGGGATACCGGGATGATTGGTAATTGCTGATTTAAAAATTATAAATATATTTTGAGAAAATTTAATTTAAAAAATTTATACACTCCACCCGTGCAAGGCCGGGCATATCAGCTAGTATATATATATTCCAAATACCACTGATTCATTCATTCATAACACTCATCACGAAATCTCCAAAACTGCAGGACCGATAGGCTTGAAATTTGACAGAGACCTTCCTTTCAGCCATTAGACGCGCACTAAGAAACGATTTTAAAATCGAACGACTCCTTCCCTGCTTTTCGGCGCTTTTTCGACTCCTTTTTACCCATTGAAATAGCATTGTGCATTGTTGAAATGCATAAAATGCAGGTTTTACTTCTCTATCTTAAGGCGACGTCTTGCCTCACTTGAATGAATATAACCTGATTAACATTTATACATATTTTATTATTTACAACAAAATTTATGAAGAAAAACAGTGTGAATATCTGTATTTAAATATTATAACAGTTATCAGAAAACCGAAGTAAATTAAAGTAATTAATTTACTTTCTTTAATATTTTAATTTCTCAAAATATATTTTTAAATAGCAAGAATTTAAAATTTTCCAAGGAAACAGAGCTAAAATTTCATTGCTTCATAGCGGAATTGGTTTACTAGACTATAATCACTAGATTTTTATTATAACTAGCAATCTTTTCTATCTAATCTAGCTCTTTCAGAGAAGCTTTTAAAAAAGTTGGTTTTATTAAAAATAAGACAAGCTTACTTGATAACTTTTTATCGAGGGATTTTTGAAATTTATTTTATTTTGAAATTTATTTTTTGCGGAATTTTAAAAGGATAGCGGGAATACTTCATGAAAATTCAGTTAAAGATTTTAAACACTAGATTTAAAACAAAAAGAGATTATTTCAATTGGATTGTTTTTATCACATGGAAAGGATAAATGTTTGATGGAATGAGATATCACAGTTGGAACTGGGATGGGGAAAAGGAACCGGGAATACCGGGATTAAAATTATTGGAAACACCTGGATATGAAAATTATCGGGAACTGGGGTATGTAAAGGTACCGGGAAAACCGGGACATGAAAAGGTACCGGGAAAACCAGGACATGAAAAGGTACCGGGAAAACCAGGATACGAAAAGGTACCGGGAAAACAGGGATATGAAAAGGTACTGGAAACACCCGGATATGAAAAGTTTCCGGGAAAACCGGGTTATGAAAACTATCGGGAACACCAGGATATTATCGGACATATAACTTGGGAGAACTTTAAAAAATGAATTAATACACTCCACCCGTGCAAGGCCGGGCAAATCAGCTAGTAAACATATAAATCACTCGCATAATCAGAAATGGGAAAGATGAGGCACATTCGCACTGTCCGAATCTGCCCCATCTTTTAGTGTACGTAATGTGCCCCATCTACCAGTTCAAGCTTACCACGTCCCAACAAGGTATTTATAATTAAAGCAAGGAAAAAACCCTTTCTAGAAACTTACTTTAGTAGTGCCTCTACTGAAAAAAAGGCTGAATGTCCACTTGAGAGTTATTTTTGATGGATTTTTTACGCCAACAAAATGAAAAGAAAATTTACTTTGCTGCTTCTAACGCTAGCAAATTTCTAGTAAGTATGCAACAAAATGGCTCAGAGCTTTGAAAATTCATGCAGGAGGTGGTAGTCATGCTTCCATCTACTGGTATTTTTTTTTCTGATTTTTAAATTAATAATTACTAGGGGAAATGCCGTCTGTCCGAATGTGCCCCATGTGCGAAATAGCCCCCCTCCCCTTTACACACTTTTCCTTATTTTCAAAATTCTTTAATTTTATTCCTAAAATTTTTATGTTAAAAAAGTTCTTGAATAAAATGTGATGTACGCAAATCCTCAGAAGCACTACAAATATGCTCTTTGCATAATCCCTAATGATAATTACTGAAAATTAATCGATCGGGGAGTTGGAAAAATATTCAAGTGTAAGAATCTGCTATAAAGATTTGGCATTTATTTCTCCATAAATCAGGTGAAAAAATAAAAATTACTGATTTTTTTATTTTAAAACATCATTCTTAACCTAGACACAAAAGGTTCAAAAAATTAAAGAAAAAAAATAAATGACTTGAATTTTTGCATGTTATAAAAATCCCCTTAAATACTATACCCCAAACGCCGATGTTCCCATTTGGGAACATATACGTTGTGTTGGTAATTACTCTCCAAAATTGGAATATGAAGCTATTCTGTCAAGCCAAATGGGAAGATGTGTACTTCAGCTACCTTAACACAGCAAAATTATTTAAAACTAAATTTACTTCAAATTTTCATAAGGTTGAAACTTGTGCAACTTTTGGAAGATCCAAAAATCTCTAATTTTAATGTAAATTCTACAAAAAGGATTAAATTGCACGTGAAAAACTTTTGCATGTAAAATAACGACATATCTTTGAGTTGCTTTCTACCAAGTATCAAATTCCTGCATGAAAAATTAAGTGGTAAAAAATCCTTAAAATGATGTTCCCATTTGGGAACATCGGCAGGTAAAAGGTTAAGTAGAGCGAAAAAGTAAAAAATATAGTATTTTTGAAGGCATTTTAAAAATCTTAAATCATATTAGAAAAAACTATATAATCATCTAACTAAGTTTCTATAAAGCGACATTTCTGTAAAAATTTTCAACTTAGAAAATCATCTTAACCTTCCTACCCCTTTGGGGTCTTTTTCGACCCCAGACGCACTTTGACGCTTGATATCTCCCATGCATTTTTGTTTTGACAATTTCCGATGCTACTATTCCTTAATTACGCAAAGTTTTACAACGGGTAAAAATTTTGGAGTTATTATTCCATTTTTAAGTGTCTTGGGAGAAATAGTCACATATTCCCCCTCTGGGGTCTTCTGAGACCCCAGCCATGAATGGCGGTAAAACAGTATCAAATAAAGTTTGGTATTTTATTTTTTGTGGTATTATAGATAAAAAAAAGGTTTGCATGTTTGTTTAGAACGTTTGGAGAAATATTAGAAAGATATTTTCGTAGAAATTGTCATTTTTTTTACAAAAAGAAGATTGCGGCTAAATACATTGAATCCCTCGCTATTTCTTAAATTTTTTATTCACATTCTAAGAAAAATATGCTATTTATAGAAATCTTTTGAGTATCTAACAGTTGCAGCAAAAAAAACTCAGACAACTGTCGCCATTACTTCCTGTTGAACACATTCTTTACAAAAACAATATAAATTCATGGTTGATTGTAAATAGGTTTTTATATTCAGTCTTCTTTGAAAAATAAGAACGCTTTCAAATATTTATGAGTGTTTACGGAAGTCCAGAATGTGATTTCGAAGAATTATCAAGAAAAAAACCAATTTTATGTTAAAACTTACATAAGCAAGCGAGATACTGATTTCACAAAGAAATCTGAACCGATCATTTTTTTGTATTATTTCAATTTTAAAAAGAAGAATCCAAACTTTACATGTTTCATAATACTAAATAAATTAATCTGGGGTGACAGGTAGCTGATAATGCAGAATAGAGAATCTATGCAGCTTCATAAATCGTTTAAAATAAACTACTAAATTCTACCCGTGCAAGACCGGGTATATCAACTAGTATGCTTTAAACAGTGTGATTATAAATATTTTAAGTAAAACAACTTCAATGTAGTTCATTTCTGTAATTTAATTCTTGTTTGAAGGTCCAGATGTTATAAAAAACGTGTATCAAAAGAAACCCAATCAAGCCGTAATAAGACGAAAAAAATGAGAAAAATACCAAAAAAATTGGATAAATTATTCTGAAGCATCTTTCTAGAAATAAAAAATGACAATTCTTCTCCATTTAAGGAATTTTTAACCTTTATTAGAGTCATAGGCATGTTTTACGCATGGGGTCCTCAGAGACCCCACGAGGGGAAGATGTGACTATTTTTTCAAGAGGGTAGGAAGGTTAAGTTGAAAATACTGACTTAAATAGAGAAAAATAATATTATTAGATTCCCAAACTGCTCTGACCAAAGTTAAGTTGTTTTTTCGGCACCACCATTGAAGCTAACTTTAACAGACGTTCGTAAGAAAAGCAGTAGCGGAAAAAACGGAACTGTCACGAAAAATCACTATTTTGCCGATTTTTGGAACACCAGATGACACAAGAAGAAGCCAACTTGAATCGGCACCTGCGGCCGTCCACGAAAGTCGCGGAAAAAACGGATCACTCCGCAAAAAAAAACCCGAAACTTCCAGGAAAAATTGTAATTTTTCCGACTTCCGAAACACCGGACTTGTGGGTTTTGTAAAGATTTTTTCTACATGGCCATAACGACGCAAGAAGAAGTCGACTTGAATCAGCACCCGCGGCCCTCCACGCAAGTCGCGGGAAAAACGGAACACTCCGCAAAAAAACCCCGAAATTTTCGCAAAAAATCACGATCATTTTCGCCTTTTAACGGACTTCACGCAGCGAATTGAAACCTATTTTATAGGGAATATAAATTTATAAAAGAAATGTTATATATTTGGTTTCGATGGCTGACGTCATCGGTTATGTTTTGAATATTCAAGTGGTAGAAATGTGGAAGATTCCATAGTAGACGATTTGAGTTTTTTTCCCTGAGTACGAAGGTATTCTTCGCGTGAGAGGAGAGTTTGATTATTCGATTTCAGGAAAATCGTTAATTGGCGCAGTTTTGGCGCAATTTTACTCAAAATAAGATTTTTGTAGCAGTTTAGCACATGAATTAGGATTTGGCGCAGTTGGGCGCAATTGGCGCAGCCGCAACATCCCTGTTAATAGAAAGAAATCAAGTCAAGAATTATTACAACTTACAACTTTTTACAACAACGACTTTATAGACGTATTTAAGTCATTTTCTCTTAAAACGTAGAAATTCTTGTTCTTTTCAAAAATTCCTACATTTAAATAAAATTGAAGCCAGTAAAATCATATTCCAAATTTTCCCTTTTGCCTGTAAGCAATGAGTCAATATTAACATTTTATTAATATGTCCCCTCAAATTATTTTGATATTTATAAATTCTCCTGCTGACCCTACCTTCTCTTTTACGTATGGGTCATTCCATGTAAAATCAATCAGCACTCAACCTGACCCTCTCAGATTTTAATGAAACTTTCAGAAATTGTTCCCTTCTATTATATAAATGAGAAAATAATTTTATTATTTAACTTTATAAGTAATTTTTTTGTTAAAAATTTATGAAAAAGGGGAGAAAATGCAATTTTTCGCACTTTAATGTATTATAACTCCAGTTATATTTGTTCGAAAAAATCTATCACCCCTCGTTTTAAAGATAATTTTGCAAGCTTTAATTGTATATAAAGTTTGACTATGTCCATAAAAAAATTTACTTTCTTGATTTTTTAAATAAAAAAGCTTTTAAAAAACAATGTTGGTGTCCTTTAATTTTTTTTAAAATTATACATATATTTAGCAACGTTATAAATTATGATATATGCAATTTACAAAGTGGGACCGCCACGGGATCAGGAGTTATAGCAAAAAGAGTTGTTTTGAAGTACTATTTCGGAGGTTAGAGTGACTAAACATGGCTCAGAATCCAGTATTTGGCCACTTAAACTTAAAAAGTGGTGAGTATAAGTGATTAATAACAACTCTGTTTGCTATAACTCCTGATCCCGTGGCGGTCCCACTCTGAAAATTTCAGAAATTTTGTCTTGTATCATTGTCAAACACATATATTTTTTTCAAAAAATTTGAAGGATACCAACATCTCTTTGTTTTCAGTATTTAAAAAAATTTTTTTTTGAATTTTTTTTATTCAATATGAAAAAATGTTACAGAAAATTAAACCTCATAAAGTCTTCTTTAAAACATTGGGTTATATATTTTTGTGCACTTAATAGAACGGGAGTTATTTAAAGTTAAAGAAACACAAATTGATTGTTTTTCTGACCTTGATTATCAAGGTCATTTTCCCATTTGTATTATAGCAGAAAACAATCCCTGAAAGTTTCATTAAAATTCGAGGGGGTCAGGTTGAATTTCGCCATTTTTTGGTTGATTTCACATGGAATGACCCATATAAGTAATTTCCAAAATTGTTGTTAAAGGCAATTTGTGTGATTTGTGGGGCCATGGAAACTATCATAAATAAACTTCAGATATCTGTATTAATAAAATATTATAAATTATTTCACCATAGTAAATTTACAGAAAATTGTCCTTTGTGGTTTTATTTCACTTGTGTGGCATCAAAAAATGTTACTCTTCTTTGCTTATGCCAATTTTTATGCTGATTGTCATTTTGAGGAATTTACTTTCTACTGTCTTTATTGTGTGTGTTCAGTGTTTCCATAAAAACTTTTAATGAAGTAAAAGAAAAGAACAGAAAGTATAGTTATGTTTGTTTATTTTCTGAATGTACAAATATACAATCGAAGCACATGATGAAAAATATTTACAACTTACACATAAGCTGAGGACAAATAAAATGTGAAAATGATGACTAGTACAATAGTACCCTAACAAGTACATAAATTAACATTATTACAAAGCGATTGATTCAAAATAGCAAATTCCATATGTTTTAATACATATATACAATATCCAACGCCTTGTGTAAGTAATGTATCTCTAAAAAAAGAAATGGCTTCATTTACTAATGGTATATAGAAACTAAGTACTCTTTTAAATGCAATTTTGGCAAAAATTCAGTAGATAGTTCAGAAAAATGACATATAATACAGGACTTTGCAGTGGAGTGCACTAATAAATGCAATAATGGAATGACTTAGAAGAACACATACTAAAATACAAATATAAAATTAGGCTGTAAATGCAAAATCTTACTCATATCATCCATAAGATGTATTCATGGAGGCTCACCCAATCATGGGTACAAAAAGATAGTAAGCAAAATCAAAGAGCAAGTAGTATTATAAACCTTACTTGCAAATTTTTCTCTACTTCGGATTATAGTGAGACCACAAGTAAAATAGTTGGACCACTCCCTATGATTGAAATCTAACTAAAGAATATCGTTCTAAATACATACGATTATGTTATAAAATAAATGATAAACCAGAAGCTGAAGTTTACCAAACGCAACAGTTTTTTATCAATCAAATACCAGACAACGATTAAATATTATGAACAACAAGGTGTATTTAATTTTGATAAAGAAAACAGTCCAAACTAAAAAAACATACACGGAACCCATATCGAAAGTTTTGAATAAATTCCTTTCGTAGCTAAAGCATTGGAAGCATCAGAAAATGATGACAAGTAATCTCCCAAACGAAAAAAAAAACATTGGAGCAGTCATTGAAACCAGTATTTGTGTTATGACTCCGCTCCAATACTCGTAGTTGTGCGAAAGTTTGATGTTAAAGAACTATTTTAATATATTTTCATTGAAATAATTATAACCAACTGCTCTCGGGAAATATTTTATATTAAAATCAAAGATTCAAATCTGCCAATCAAATTTCTTTTCATTGTCTAATTTTAGAGTTTTATTTTCTTTGTCTAATTTTAGGAAATGTCTAATTTTAATTTTTCAGAAACAATTGGATTGCAGAACTAATTATTATTCCTACAGGGTACTTCTAATTATTCTAGCTAGAAGCCGGTTGGGGTATCTTTATCGTGAAGTAGCTGTGCAAGTTAGAAGTATACCTCAGAAGGGTTCATGTAAAATATTAAATTACAATTTCTCCCCCACCCTAAAAAATCGCAAAAATAGTCTCCCCAACTAACTTAGACAACTTATTAACTCTCCTTAACTAATTTAGACAAAGACTTAAGACTACCAGCAGGGGTGAAAAATTTAATTGAAAGGGAAAACATGGCTTTTATTTTAAAATATATCTTAATAGATTGTTTTACCCTTTCAATATTACACTACAATCGATAATCATCAAGAAACATAAAAGCTCTGGCAGCAAAAGTTGCCAGAGCTTTCCCTTTCCACGGAATTTCTCTACTCACTGATTTTTTTTCTTTATTGCTACGATATCTTTCCGCAACTTAAGGGAATTTAACCAAATATTAGAAATATCTAATTTATTGTGAACTAAATATTGTCTACAGACTGGGGGCAACTTTATCTGCCTGAGCTTTTCTGTTTCATGAAAATTATTTTTTTTGCAGTGTAGCTGCCCCAAACTTTTCAAAAGATTCTATAGCAATCTCGGACGGTCTAGGACTAAAAGGGTTAAGAGACATTTAAGGTTGGGCAAAATATTTACAGTTTCACATCTGTCTTACTAACTTTCAGTCATGTATTACTTCTTCTTTGTACTTGGTAGTGGTTGTAAAAACTGAGTATCTGCATCAAATTTTAAGAACTTCAATTTCACGACCAAGAGAGCCGTTAAGAATTAATATCCAAGAGCAGTTGATAAATGAAAAAGTAATATCTCCAAGAGCAGTTTCTAGATGAGAAATTAGCATCTCCAAGAGCAGTTTTATGGATATGAGAAATGTCTGTCTCTCCTTGAGGTAAATTAAGTATCTGTGTTTGAAATAAATAAACGTGAATGAGTGATGCGATATCCCGCACCGCTACAGGACGGTGCACAGTTTGGGTGAATGTCTTTCTTTATTTGTACGCTTCAAGTGGGCGTGGTCCGCATAGCTCTTTTTCCTCTTACCCTCCCCATGCAACTTCTCTTCCACTTTTGGAACGTCCGTCGATGCAGTCTGAAATAGAATACTGGGAATAAACTAAAGGTTTAAGTCAGTAATTTTTCCAAGAAAAACAAAAAAATTGATATTGTTAAATAGAGCAATACACAAAGGTTATGGGAATTCATAAAAGGTTTGATTAAAATATACCTGAGGTAGGCAGTTGATACCGTTCATTTTTCGGCAGTTCTCTAACTTCTTATTTGTACCTGTAATAAGATGGGATATATTTAGTAAGGAAAATATTATACTACTTTTTGAAGATAGATAGAAAATTGTTTTAATAATTATCTGGAGAACCATTTGAAGACTCTCTTGTTTTAACTTATTAAGTTTTGCAACAAAATAAATGGAACATATGCTTTCAAACTAAAAGTACTTTAAATTGATTATCACTTTTAAAACTTAAATAATGGTGGTTCAAAAAAGTATTACTGTTATTGTTCATACCTGCCAATAAAATACAGAGATAACTTCTTAAATAATTAAATAACTAATTTATTAAACAATTACCATTTCTGAAAGTGAAGAGTTCTGTCTCTTCTTGGTCTTTGTCATTGGCTAGTGCCTGCCAATTTTTCCTGTTCTCCAAACAACCATCTAGAAGTGGGCTTAGAGCAGGCTGAACCGATGTTAGTGCCTAAACCAATTGAAGAAAAATTGTAGTAAAACAAAGATTTGATAGAATATAATTAAAACAACAATCTAAGTAATCTATGAAATAGTTTTTTCATCAATCAGACTAAAATGTTAAAACTCTTGGAATAGTGCGAAAAATGTAAAAAGACGTATTTCGATTAAAAGATAAAACAATAGTTAATTTACTTTAAAATTATAAGAAAAATTTTATTAACCTAATATGTGAATTAAAATTTTTAAAGCTATCTTTTGTTATACAAAATTTAACATACTTTATATAATATTCTTAAAAGTGAATTTAATTTGAAAAATAAAACTTAAATTTCTTTATTAATTAAATCATGGATTAAACTTACTTCGTAAATAGGTAGACAAATGCAATCAATGAATCCCACTTGCATAGCTGGTAGTTCATCTTTCTTTTCTCTATCCATCATTGCCTGAAAATATTTGAAAATTAGATTCGTAAATGAAATCCAAAATTGACTGCAAGTGCATAACCTGATAGAGAAAAAAAATATAATATAGCAAAGAATGCTAATGCTAGATTTTAATGGATGAGTAGGTCTAAAATGCCTTTAAATTCGAAAGAAAGACGTGAAAAACAAAACTTCCCCTAAAATTATCTAAACCTCAATCTGAATTTTAATAGAATGATAAATAGTGTCATTTTATATTAGCTGAAAAGGCTTTTCTTAAAACATCACCACTTATATCCTATTGTACCGCTTTAACTGCTTTAAGGCAGTTTAAATTGAAATTCTATTGATTTTACGTTGCATTGACTTACAATAGGTTGTTCATGTAGTCTCTCTTTTTCTAGATCTCCTTGTTGAAAAAACTCTCCAGCAACAAGCTCGGCTACTTTTCTTTGCACTTCCCAAGGTTTGCAAATAGCTGAGACGTCACAAGCAGTCATCATCATTCCTCTAAAGAGAACAAAACAATAACTTAGTCTTGGATACTTCTGAAAAGTTTATAGATAAACATACGCAAGTAAATGTGTCTTCACTTACGGCCGTATTCATCGATAACCTGAAAGTTAACCCAGAGTAAATTTTTTTTCGCCAAATCTGATTGGAGGAAAACTCGTTTTTCTAACGACCATACTTACCTCTATAACATAACCTAATGTCAATCTGGAATAAAACCTTCTAATCTGTAGTTGAAAAAGCGAAATAAGTTTTAAAGCCAATAAGAGCAGTCGTAAAAGCTTGATTCCAGGTTAACCCTAGGTCAAGTTAGTGCTGACCGAATACAGCCGTATGATGTTTGACAGAGGGTCAATCCTTGGTCAGGTTAGCAATGAAAACGGCCTACAAAGATAATATTTATTACCTTAGCATATCTCTGTTTCGAGGATTTCTCCAATCTGGATCACCGGATTTTACCAATTGCAAAAAGGAATCTTTCTTTCTAAAATCAAAATTTAAATTTAAAACCTTGAAAAAGAAGGAAAGTAATAGCATGATTGATAAAACTGTGTGTAGGCTTATACGGCCGGAGTTATTATTAATACTAAATTCTAGCGGGCTTGTGGGCCGTAGTCTTGCAGATGTAAAAGTACTAAGCGTTTCAACTCTTAACTACGGGAGTCATCTTCAGTAGAAGTTAAAAAGTTACATACAAAGTACACATAGGTGCAACTAAGCGCTCAATTAAAACAAGAGTTACCGAACACAAAAGACACTGCCGACTTTTTCAGCCAGAAAAATCGGCAGTGGCCGAACACACACTAATGCAGGCCGGCCATATTATAAAATTTGATGATACCGAAAACTGACTAGTACATCGCACTACAATACCCGAATAATAAGGGAGGCCATTGAAATCTTTAAACATAAAGATAATTTCAACAAGAAGGAAGAAGGGATTAGCATCCCTCGTATTTGACACCCGGCCTTGAAAAAGATCAAACCCCTCTACTCCAGAGCCGCTGAATGAGATGCACATTTGGGATTCGAACCTCGATTGTACCGTCTTGACATTACCCCTTTTTTTTCTACATCAGTTGGCATCACCATTTTTTAACATCTATACTTGTTTTCTTTCACGTGTTGACCTCTACGTCTTAGTGATTACAACTTTTTTAACATCTACTGAAGATGCCTCCCGTATTTGGTGCTGAAACGTTTAGTACTTTTACATATGCACGACTACGGCCCATAAGCCTGGAAGAATTAAGTATTAATACCATGATTAATTAACCAGATAGCATTACTGAAAACATTAAATTGAAATATAACTTATTTAAAAATTAAGTGGTATCGATGGTTCAATTATATTTTACATTACATTTTGTTATTGTGGAAACAATCCATATCGAAAAGATATCTCACTTAAAGTATAGCGCCAAATCCGTTGATAGGATAGCTGATTCCACGATTGATATCATGCTTCTGTATTCGTCTGGAGATAGAGATTGGAAGATGTTGTTACCCTATCAAAACAAATTCAGAAAATGCAATTTAACCTAAAATAGGAAATTATTTAAGTCCAATTTAAAGCATAAATAATGAAGTTTAAAACCTTTTTCAATTGAATATTAGTTTTATGGCATCCTTTTAATACTGTATGATTTTTATACAATCTTACCTCACTATTTAAAATCATGACGCATTGGTCGAAATGATGATGCTCCATTGTAGATGTAGAGTACAAAATGGCTAATGGAGATTCAATTCTGTAATAACCGAGTACGTATTAGAAATTTAAACAACTCCGTAAGTACAAGTTATTAATTTTATTTTATTTCATAAAGTAGAAATCAAACTGACAATTTTCAAGAAATTTGAATGTAACATTTTAAAATATATATTTTCAGCCATCAGAAACCCTTTTTATTTTGTTATTATACCATCAACCGCCAGGAAACTCAGTTAAAACTCTGATCAAAGCACTTACTTGGTTTGGAAAGAGTTATTTGTCCCTCTATGGTCCAAGTCATGGCATAAACAGGCAACCATCAAGCCCATAACTTCTATGTCAGTAAATATTTTATTCATGTGTCCTGTCTAGAGAGCAACAAAAAATACAGCTTAATAATATAAAGAGAAAAATATAAAACTGAAATTACTTAATGATTAACAGGCTTGATAAAACACGTGTATATTTCATGTAGAATACCTTTTTTAAAATAAATATTTCTTATGTAATGGTTTACTTTTATCATTGAAAATTATTTCATTAATAAATAATATTCATTTTCATATCAAATCATTTTTGAAAATAACTTAAAAAAACAGGTTTGTATTTGACTACCTTATCGTAAGGTTTTTTTAAACCTTGACAAAACGTTCTAAATATTCTGAAAAGAAATCTAAAATTCTTTAACGTATGTTTCAAAAATAACTCTAAATAACAATATTTTAAGGAAAAGAAAGTTTAAAGAAAATTCAATAAATTTGAAATTTATTTCCCATTGAATTTATGGAAAACTGAATTCGTGAAAGCATACCTTTAGCATGGCGAATACAGTTTGAGTCACATTTAAAGCGTGCCTCCAGTTGTGATAAATAACTGGACGGTAGTTTTTCTTTACACTGAGGACCCATCTACACATAATCTATAGAAGAAGAGAAATAATGTAAAGTAATATCAAGTGAATTCTAAAAATTAACTCAATTAAGAAAATATTAACTCTCCCTTGAGTGAGTAAAATGATGAAACTTTTACGTTTGGTTACTTTTAATATAAATTTGAAAATACCTGATATGGAATGTGGAATTTCTGAATGAGATCCATGTCTAAAAACATGCGAAGCGTAGCTTTGCACGTCTCATCGTCATTCAACGGGAAATCACTGAAATTGAAGCTGTACAATTGAAAATTTTCACCGGTTGGAATGGATGATGTCTGAAACAAATATAATTCTTGGCTTGTCTCATTGCAGGATATAAAAGTATGAATATGTACATTATTAAGCTATAAACAAATTGCATAAAAAGATTTGTTTTGAGTAAACAGAAGCACAATTATTGAATAATTAAAAAAAATACCATTAGTCTTTTCGTTTCATCAAGTGATGAGGATGCATGATATGATAATACTTCCAGTGCAACTTTTTGTTTTGCCATCAGCTTGCTGGCGTTTTCGTACATTTGGGTATTGTAAATACCAAGTCCACAGAAAATAGAAAATGCCTTAAATGAAATAAAATAGAAAATAAATATCATACCTTAAAGGAACATTAAACATTAAGAAGCCTAGCAGGTATTTTTAAGTTTATTTTGAAATAAAGTTAATAATCAATGTATATTATTGGTCAAAAATAAGAAAGTAAGTGAGTATGCACATGATTAAAATTTATTTAAAAGACATACGCCGTTTCGGTGATGCCTGGATCTCCTTCGTCAGTATGCGTTATTATACACTGACGAAGGGGATCCAGGCATCTCCGGAACAGCGTATGTCTCTTATTTTATGACTTGACCAATAAGTTTTTCACAAAGTGGATCTTAATCTTTCTTTAATCAATGTATTAGTTTAGTTGGTTTGAAATTAACCGCAATAAAGGATTTTTTAAGGAAATAAATAAATTTTGAAGTTAACGGTAATTTAAATATCATTAAATGTATAATATAAGCGGATATTTCACAGCAGTTTACTATCTAAAAACGCAATTTTCACCATTTTTTAACGAAAATAACCACATATCCTTCAATTCTAAAAATCTTTAGTCAAAAGCTCAAAAACATTAAAAACATATTGGCAAAGAGATTAATTCACTACTTTTAGTTATATAAAGCATATTAATGGTAATAATACTTACTTCTAAAGTACTTATATCACAATCTGTAAAAACCTGGCCTTTACTTTTGTTAACCAATTGAGCTACCCCGATGACTTTACTCTCACTGTTGAATATAGGAATAGATAAGATACGACTCTTTAGCTTCTCAGTAGGAAACTAAAAAAATAAGCCACACTTGTAATCCATTCAAATTTTGAAAGGAAAAAATAAACTACTTATTACCTGATAAAACGAAAGAAATAATCTTAAAATTAAAGGAAAAATATACAACTCCTTTGCAATATACCTATGTAATAATACCACGCCCGAACTAAATATATGCAATGCATTTATATTTTTTGCCGTTTAAGCGCAGCACGAATAACTCCGTTTTTGGTAGATTTGAGTTACGCATCAGTATGCATTCAAAATTTGACACTGAATTACCTGAAGAAAAAAACGGTTTTGAAGTTCCATGCTGCGCCTAAGTGACGATGCATACAAAATGACTAAATTGCATACAAAAAACAAGACTAGACAGTATAATTATAAAAAAATTCCAGTTAATTTAGGTGGACACTTACATCAGACGGAACAGCAGCAATATTCGTCCGCCTGACGTCTTTAATTTCTTCATCAGTCCCAGACCAATTGAAAGTCTAAGGAGTAAAAAATAGTTAAGATAAAAATGCTTGAAACTTTATACTCAATTATTCAACTGTACTTTCTTACAAATCAAAAATAACTTACTTGTTCAGTTGCGACTACATAACGAGCAAAATGTACATGAGCAGCCTCAACATTTGAAAGGTCTTTTAAACTGTAACGAAAAATAAACGTTTGAGTTTTCATTTAGAACATTATTTTAAAATATTTTTGAAAGGAAACGGTTGTGTTTTTATTTTATATCGTACCTTGGCCTCCGGATCTCTTGTTCGTCTTTCCGCAACTCAAAAATGGTGGTGAAGACAACATCCTGTTCAAAGAAAAAACTGTAAGAACATACAAATAAATTTTGTTCAACATTGCTAGCTATCAATTAATGACTTAATTTATTTAATGTTGACGTAAATACTGTGTACTGTGTGTGTTCCCTCTTTAAGTGTATAGCTTTTATTTAATTTTATTGTTAAGGGTTTTTAATAAAGTTGATTATTAGCGAAAAATCCCGTTTAATGAAATGATTAATATCCTTACCTGAGGCCGGGAAAATTTTTTGGGTTTGAAGATTGGTGGCAAGCTGTTAGCCTTATCTTCTGTGTAAGGTGTCTGAAAAAGATTTCAAATTAAAGATATGGAAGGAACCTTAACATTAGAGTTTCTCTATTTCTTAATCTAATATTATTTTTAAATGTCATTTGTAATTAATTTCTAAAAAAGTTATTATACTTGCACACATCAATATAATATAACTATTTTGAGAATGCATGCTTCACTTACACATTTCCCAAATTATATTTCTAACTCCTTAAAATTTTATTTTCCCAGGCATATAGGAAACATATAAATTTACTTTTAAAATTACTTTTAAAATTAAGTTTGAATTTAATTGTAGCGGGAGAGACCGGCCATTAAAGAAGCAAAGGCACTGATCTGATTCTATTTGCAAGGTTCACCTCGATAATTTTATGTAAAGAAAACGCACTGAGATGCTAAGTGGTGGCTGTTGTTAAACGAGTGCTTCCTCTCAGAATTTTAATTCACCCATCCGCAGAGGACATTGAGTAACGACCTAATGAGAAGATGCCTAAAATGGGGTCAATACGGAAATCTGCACTAAAATATTAAGGCCTTTATTTCCGACGTTTTTAAGAAGATGAATATATTTTCTGAGAATAATACAGTAGAACTATTTCATTCAGAAAACAAATTCTGTCCAGGTCTTTTAGAGGCCCATCAGGCGGTGCCACAATGTAATGAAATCGCAAAATTAATTTCTTCAAAAATGTTTAATCCGTACTTTTGATTATACGAAGATAAATGCTAAAAATCCCATACCAGGTCTTCTTGTTCTGTATCCACAAGATAAACCCTGCACTTTTCACACTGCAGTAGCTCTTCTGCTTTCACCATTATTTTGTTTATTAGACGGTCTAACGAGGATGTTTCTTCGAATATGGATTTGGCGAGGCTCAAAAGAAGCTAAAATAGAAAAATCACGAGTTAAAGTTGGAAGCAATTAGTAAAAAACAGCAATGCACAAAAAATACGGGATAAAAGGAAAATGTCACTGGAATAAATTGAATCTGTGACCCCTCGTTCTATTACCCGTATATTGAAATCTAGTCCCTCTGTGTCCCCTTGTTTTATCATTTTGAAAAGTTGAATTAAATCCCCTCTAATCCTTCTTTAATCTAGAGTGAACATATTTAACTTACTTAATCGTTCCTCATAACTTAAACTGGATTACCCTTGACCATTTTGGTTGCCCTAAGCTTAACCCTTTCAATTGAATCAATATCTTTTTTACTTATCTGTAGAGAGTTTATGCGTTTTTACGCATAAAAAATATAAAAAATTATCTCCATAATCACCAAAAAACCTCACCCTCTTCCAAGGAAATCCCCAAACTCCCAAAATAAAAAAAATATTATCTTCACTTTCACCCATTACGCAGAAAAAAAGTTCATTATGCAATACTTTAAAGAGGAAAAGTCACATAAGTTCCACCCCTTCGCATGAACCTTGGAAAATATATCTGACTTAAATGCAAAGTAAGAACCGAGTATTTATTACTGTTATACTTGGTATAAAAGCTTTAGAAATGACGGTGCTTTTAACCCTCATCTGGACTAATAATCTCTATCACTTTGATGAGACACATACGGAAACTGTCCTTCAGCTGTCAGAACAAGAATTACATATTCGTAACATTCTAGTCGTCTTTGGCATTTATTAAGGAGACGTGACCTTTATCGAGGTTGAGAATTAGGCCCAAGCTAACATTAACTTAGTATGACTGAAAGTTTTTGATATTTTTGCTGGTGTGTTTTTTGCAGAAGTTGTCAAATGTCGAAAAGATCTTATTATTTTGTCCTAGAGCTGATTCATATTCGTGAAATGAGTTTTTCGTCGTGGTTCTGAAGCATAAAAAAATGTGTTGTTTAAAATCCAACATCCGCATTTTGGTAAATAGATTCAACTAAACCTATTTTTGCACATTTATGTTTTTTTACTTTTTTGTCAGATTGTCCGTGATTAAGATTAACTATTTTTATTTTAATGTATTTTTTTTCTTGGAGAATCACTATTGTGTCCCTAAATTTTAATATTGTAGCCAAGTTTGAAGTTTATTAGGTTTTACTAATCACTACCTTTACCGAAATTTCGTTTGTATAATCCATAAAACAAGAATCCTGAACGTTATCCACGCATTTGAAATGAATTCCTCAATTTACTTTATGAAGTTGGGCTTACTTTTTTTGATAAAAGGGCTTTAAAATGATAAAGGATCAAATAAGTGATCAGTAAACAAAAAATAAGTAATTGTTCATGAAACGGGCCTCCCTTTGTAGACTACAGGAATGAAATTTATCTATTATTTTCCCTCTAATGCCATGTTGTTACTTTCATATTACATTTCTGTAAGCATTCGACCTAAATCTACGATAAAAATTATTCTTTTACAAAACCTCATCAATATTACTATAGTTTATATTGAGTAAATGGTAAAATTAGCAATTTAATTTCTGAAATTTACCAAAATGGGGAAATCAACAAATTTATTTGTGCAGCTCTCCCAAATGTATGTTACAAACTTCGGGCGTAACTCAAGGACAACACGAACAAAAACTATCTGAAAATATTTATTTTCACTCGATTGCATGTAAAAAAATACTTTTAGTGCAACAGAAACGAAATGGATATTTACTGCTTTAAATAGATTTAAAACACATATCTTTGGCAACATCAAAGAACGCAAGTCTCCAAAGATGGATATGTGTTCAGTTTTCAGAGGACGACCTTGCCCGTGAACTTTAAAAATCATTAAAAAACGTTTTTCAATTACACACTCTGTTTTGGAAGAAAATAATCAACTGGACTCAGTAATATCCCAGCAACCAGAACGGTGCTGCATAATCAACGCCTTTCAAACCCAGTTCCACTACTTGAACGTAATAAGTTTTTTTTACTGTTCAAAAAGGCAGCACCCCAAATGTTTGACATTCGGAAGAGTCAAGTATTGTGTTAAAGCGTCCACGCCTCCTGGTCACAATGACTGTCGCGAATCAAACAAAAGTGTGACTGTTGAATGACAGTCATTCATGGACCTCAGCTCTGACGTCGGGAAACGTAACGAAACTTCTGGAGACACTCGTCCTGGACGATTAATCGCCATTATTATTTGATTCATCGATTGTTGAGAGACCAAGCTGGTGCCATTGAGATGGATCAAGTGGCATCTTTGTTTGTAAGACAACACGTGAGTCCCTATATGTGAGGTCGAGCTGAGACTTGGGGAACAACAAGCTGAGGCAATTAATCAAATTCGAAGGGCGTTTTGAGCGGATTGGAAATGATATATATCCAGATCTTACACGATGGGGAGGGGCCTGGATCATTAATCACTTATGTTCAGTTTGCTTAGTGTAATGGGGCTTGACTTAAAAGAGGTATTTAGTTATTTTATTCCTTATCCCAGCTTAATTTCTGATCCAAGGTCAATATCATATCCTAAAAAAATACTGTAATTATACTTATTTTTATAATTCTTCTACACGTGGAGAAGATGATATTGGCACCTTTAAGCTGTCAATGTTTAAAGGAAATAAATTCACTGCCGATAAAAAAGTTGCATATTAGTTTTACAAATTGGTGAAATGACCTTTAAAAGAACCGGAATCCGTGAAAAAAATTAAAATTTATGAAAATGTTCAACAATTTTTATCACGGGTCCAGGTGCCATCCCTTTTTGATTTGAAAAGAAAGAACTACAGGGAAGAAGGTTTACATTTTTAAAATAATAGGATATTAGGATCTATGATCAGGATCTTACTATAGAAAATACGATACATGTCCTTATAAAAATACTTTTAGTTAGATGTTTACACTAAATATGTTGGGTTTATTCAAGGCCGATCTACTGAAATGGTTCTTTTAGAATTTTCTAAGTTTATTTTGAATAGTGTGGATAACAGCAAAATTACCGTGGCAATTTTTCTGTACATAAAAAAGTTTTTGACAACAACAACCATTCGTTATTAATATACAAACTAGAAAGAGCTGGATTTAGAGGATATATCTTGAATTGGTTAATCTCGTATCTAACAGGCAGGACACAAAGAGTTAGGGTTGGTAACAATTTAAGTGACTACTTAGTAACAAATCGAGGTGTTCCTCACGGTTCAATTTCGGGTCCTTTGTTTTTTTAATCTGTATTAATGATTTTTGTAAGTTAAATCTTTCGGGCAAAATATTAACCTATACTGACGATTCTGTCCTTGTTCCACTTTAAATGAACTGGTGACTCAAATTAATTCTGATTTAATCGAAATAGACAAGTGGTTCAATGCTAATGATTTGACTTTAAATTTAAACAAAACCTAATATATTAATTTCAGTTTAAGACCATCTGAGTTACCATTTGACTTAACATATCACATTTCATCATGTAAATCTAAAAACAGCTGCCATTGTCATATTCTTGAATGTGTTCAAAGCTACACATATCTTGGGCTTAACGTTGACTCTAACTTGAAATGGAAAACTCATATATTTGAGTAGGGGGAAAAATTGCGCTTTATTTTATTTAATTTTTACCACCTAAAAAATAAAGTTGATTTGTCGTTTCTAAAATATTTATATTTTTCTTGGTTCTATTCTTTAATTAATTATGGCGTCACTGTATGGGGTGGATAATATAGATCCAATCTCCAACCTTTAATTTCTATTCAAAATTAATTATTCAAAATTTTAAATCAGCAGTCATATCCTAATAATTTTAGATTACTCAAATTACTGCCTCTTCGTAACAACGCTTTTTTCCGTATTATGTTATATCTTTATCGTAATAAATCTCTATTTAACACTATAGCAAGACCATATAATACTAGAGCTATGGCAACTTATCAAATTCCAAAATTTTCTAAATCAATTTTTTGTAAGCATTTCTTTAACCTCGCACCAAAACTATACAATAGTTTACCTTTAAATCTAACCTCCATTAATAAATATTCAGTGTTCAAAAGAAATTTATTTGAGTTTTTAATTAATATCGACGACCTGGATTTATATTTTTCACTTCAATGAACCATATTTAGTTAATGGTTTACCAGCTTGCTGCCATCATTATTTGATTATTTAGCTATTGTTTTTTATACAGTTTTGTGTTTGTGTTGTTGTAATTTGTAATATGTTATTTGTCTATATAATTTCTTTTTCGCCTGTACGGAAGTTCCATCCCCTTGGCGAATCACATTATTTCAGACTTTCTGTGTTTGTTCTCTATATGTAATAAAGTTCTAAAGTTCTTTAAAGTTCTCTTTAAACATATGTTTTTGATTAAATAAAAAATTAAATAAGTGAATACACGAAAGATGATCTATAATATTAGAATAATTAATGATATACCTAAATATCGAGCTTTTGGGGATTTTTAGTTATTCTCATTCTACGAAGCATATAAAAGAAGTTATTACTTTCCCAACAATTAAATCTAAATGTCTAATACCTAATGTCTAATTACACAATGCGACTGGGTTTTTAATAGAAGTTACTAACTTAACTGTGTAACTATTTTCAAAGAAGGGAATCACAAGCAAAAAAAGTCTCACCTGTATAGAGTCGTAGTTTTATAATGACAACCCCCTGTAAAAAATAACTACCAGATGATTAATTGTGAAAAACTGAAGGTTGGTATTATTCAGTAGTCTCTCAAAATCAAATAGGTGATATTACACCATATGAACTTCGTAACACTACAAGCATGACTCCAAGAGTAAATTTTCCTGTCCAAAACAACATGCTTCCATTGTATACAGGTTTTCAATGTCACTCTTTCTTTTAGAAATTGCTATCTTTTTGTTAAAAAAATTCCACCTTTCTTTTTCTGAAACTTAAAGTTTTTATTGGGATCATGTTATATAGATAGAGTCCGTATTTGTTGAAAACTGTGTCGGATCACGAGTTACAAATGGTATAGAAAAAAGATAAGGTTATACAGCTTCCAATAATTAATCAGATCTGAAGGACAACCGTTTAAAGTAATCTGAGGAACTTCTGAGACATAAATTATCAACTTGGGAGGTTATAAATTGATTCATCAAATACATTTAAGGTTTTTGCTAAGTTAAGCAGCTAAACACAAATTATTATATAGATGTTCACGGATGTGAATATCAAGGAAATGAAAATGGACACATTGCTAAACCAAATAATACAGAGACTTAATCGCCACTGATATAGATTAAAGATTGTTATTTTGTTGATAATTACACCTTTACAATAATAAATATTTATTGAGTAGTTCGAACTATAAAATTATTGCTAGGTCTTTAAATAATACCCTGAGTGATTATACCAACATAATGAAGTGTCTGTTTCGAATACCCAAAGTATCTTGTATTTTAATAGAGATATGGGATTTATGTAATATAGGTTTAATGCTGAATATTTTTAATCCAAATGAAGTGAATTAATTTTGGGGAACGAATTCCTTACAGAAGTTTTTCTGATACTTTGAAAGTGTAACAATTTTAAGAATGTTAAATAGTATTTACGTAGCTATTCTTTTTTTTAAATTTTAATCATATATTTTCGGATTTATCGAAATATTTATTTTTTCGACGAATTACAATTAATTATATTACTTAATTACTTTAAGGGAGGTTAGTACTAAAGCCCTGGATACTTTACCTAGTCTACCTACCTAAGGTAGAGTATCCAGGGCTTTAGTTCGTACGTATAAAAGCATTTGCATTCTGTATGCGATGAAGTCTTTTTAATGAGGAGGAAAGATGAAATTGGGGTATCCTGTTATGCCCTACGCATCATCGTAATGTCCATCTTAATTACGCTAAATTAAATAACGGATTTTCCCGCTTAACATCTTGAATACTATGGAATTTGATAAGTTTGGAAAAAAATGTTTTTTTCAATTTATCACATTTTCTTTCTGCAAAACTGTGAAACTTTTTAAAGGTTTGGAAGATGGATACCTCAAGTTTAAAGTAGAGGAAATAGTTTTTTAAAGTATTTTTACAGATGATGAAAGGTAATATATCCTCTCATCTCATATTTATTCCATATTTATTTGGGTTTTTACTCTTGTTTGTAATATGAGACTCTCATTCATTGAATCGTCTAAACCTGATAGTTGTACAACACCCAATAAAATAATAATTCCACTTCTGCATCTATTCTCTATTAAAGCTAACAAAAAATGAGGTGGTCATAAAAATGTATCTGCAGTACTTAAATTCACTCACCAAACATTTAAATTTTAAATTAAAACTTCATAGTTTTGAAATCGTTTTCAGTACGGACTGCTTTTGACAACCTTGATTTCGGTAAAAGGTAACAAAAAACATAGCTTTAAAATCCAGTTTTACTCGTAAATATTCCTATTCCCAGTGACGCCTTACTTTTAAGGTGTTTAATACTGAAAACATAAAACCACGTGTTTTCCTAATAGTTCAACCCAGAATTTTCAGTATCCAATTTCAATGCATCGGTACCTCTTTTTTAGAATTTTAAGTTTTTTCATCAAAGAAATCAAGAAACCGAATCATCTACTTTTGTCCTTCACCGAGTTGAAATAGTCTTGAGGAGAAGGACATTTCAATAAACAAACAAGCAAAATAATTGCATAAGATTTTATCTGATTCTTATTGCATTGAAGTAAGCCAATGCGAATAGTAGTTGTATTCTATTTGACAAAATTCTGCGCAATAAATCTAATCAGTCGTTCAATCGACATAAATTAATTGTCGCTATCTTGATGAACTGAAAGATTTCTAAGGGTTATTTAAACTCAAACGTTAAGTAGTATCATTTGGTGTCTTCCTTTTTTTAACGACCCTTACATAATTTTATTAACAACAGATTGTAAAGATTATGGCAGGCATTGTATCACCATTCTCTAAGAGTGTCATATTAGTTGATAATGTTTTTATAATTTTCTTTATTCTCTAAAAACTACTAGTAATGACTGTATCGTAAGTTTTAAAACTTACTATCGTAAAATGTTAGGTTTTTCAACGGCACCATTGTTCCCTTAGGTTTTTTCAGAGGATCTTAGAGGCTAATAAAATTATTTATAGCTTTAATTTAGCCAGATTTAAAGGAGGCGACCATGAATTTCAAAATGGTTCCCAGATCAGGTGGGTCACTGTCTAAATCCTTCTTAAAAATACATTAGTAAAATTAATTTTAAAAAGTGCGTCTGTCTACCGTGGTAAAGCTTTTTGAGCACGGGACTAAAAAAGCAATAATTAACCATTACAAAATTTCTCTTACCTGATTCCTCTTGAATTCTCGAACAGACATTTCAAATAATTGTGCATTCTGAACACCTATTCCACAGAATGTCAAATACTTTCGAAACACCTGTGGAAAAAAAAGGTTCGTAAATATTAAAATGTCAACTCCGCATGCATGTAATTTTAAACACCAAAACGCGGAGTCAATTTTCCTTAATGTGAGTAGAAATAGCCGGACGTCATTTCTTAGCATATTAATTTAAAAATGGGATATTAAACATTTTATTATACTTTTTACAATTTAGAAATAGATCAATCGCCAAAATTAAAGTTTTTAACACTAATTAATAATTCCACCAGCAATATATGTTGCTGTAAATGGTAAAAAGTGGTAGAATGTTATTTACTATTAAATTTTATTGAAATATGGATCTGACACATATTAAAGGAAATATTTTTAAACTTTCTTTCTGAAATGAAATTAATTTTAATTCCTAGTAATTTCAGTCTCCTTCTGAATTATGTATTTTTATACAATTTATAGTAGCTAAATTTCACAAATGGTGACATAAAAAATGTGTGTAATTCTTCTAACGAATTGAAAGTTCTTTTCCTTAAATTTAATTACAATTCAAAGTTGCTGTAAAATTAATTTTACTTAGAAAAATTACAAACTTCGAGATAAGAAAAAAGAAAAGTTACTGATAGAGACAAAAATTTTAAAAAATACTTAAGATACAAACCTCACAAATTTCAAAAACCCATTATGAAATTAAAAACCAAAATATGAAAATTTTGAAAACTCTGCCTGATTATGGCCATGTTTTCAGTTCAGTTTCCGCTCACGGAAGAAAATGCAGAGGAAGTGTAGTATCTCGCTTCGAAAGCCAACCGACAAAATTAATTACACAATGCGTTTAATAGGTTCTCAAGGACGACTGTATCCTAATATTTGAAAACTAAAAGCTTGTTTCTATCGACAGGTAATTTTTAAACGAAAAATGCCGAGCGAGAAACTTAGTTTTTAGGCATATTTAAAGCATGTAGATTATTTCTAAGACTTATAGTATTAATATAATATTTACTATACTCTACTCTCACATACACTCTTCACTTATTAAGTTTGAATGCCTAAAAGAATCATTCTATAGTTGTGACTTTCTATCTTCGTTCTTCTTATTGAAAAATAAAATCAGGCAAAATTTAATTGCAATTTTAGTTTGTAGGGGAGTTTCACTTGTCTCCCATTTACATTTACCAATACACATAACGCATGGACAAGACTGCACATAGTAAGAGATGCTCATTAGGGTGTCTCAAAAAAAGTCTTTTTTCGAAAAACCTCGCTCCCCAGGGCTTTTCGCATTCCTTTTGGTCCCAAGAGATAGTGTGGGAAGTTTTAGCCCCCTAAGTCAACTCTAGGGTTTGCCTGTAGAGCCGCAAAGTTTGAAAAAAGTGGAAAAAATGACCAATTTTCAGAATTTTTAAAAATTATGTTTAAGATTGATAATGCTAATAAAACTGGTTCAAATGCGTCTATCGGACGTATTTAGATGGAAAATATTTATTTATGTGTATTAACTGTACCCTATAGCCCCTATAATTTAAGATTAAAACGTACTACTTCGGGACGTTGCACACGCCAAAGCTTATAATGCACTACCGGTGGACGAAATTAATTAAATCCGAATTTCTTCGAAGAAACTCCCTCAAATGATGCCATTTGGGGCAAAAATGATATTATAAATTATAAAAACCAGAGAAATAACAGTTTTGAGCCCTTCCACTGAGCTTTTAATGTAAAAAGTGTTTTTCTTCAAAATTTCTCGTTTCCAGCTGATGAAACCCAAAACTTATACAAAAAAGAGGTTTGCTGAACTTTTTCAGATACCAAACATTGGAACCTTTATAGGGGTTTGATTTTTTCAAGTAGAATTAAATTTTAAACAACACATATCGGAAATGACAAGAATATTTCCTATACCTGACGTGAAAATCGATTTTCTTTTTTCAAAATTAGGAAAATAGTTTAATACTTGTGAATCTTGGTTGAAATGTTAAAGAAAGAAGTTTTTAATTAAAACTATCCCCTAATACGTTAAAAAGGAGTAATTTTCCAAACTTAAAAAAAGAAAATATATTTTCACGTCCCGTATAGGAAATATCCATGTCATTTCCGATCTGTGCGCTATAAAATTTAATTTTACTTATTAAAAATGAAACTCCTATAAAGATTTCAAAGTTTGGTATCTAAAAAGTACAGAAACCCCCTTTTATAGTACAAATTTTGGGTTTTATCAGCTGGAAACGAGAAATTTTGAAGAAAAACACTTTTTACATTAAAAGCTCAGTGGAAGGGCCAAAAACTGTCATTTCACTGGTTTTTGTAATTTATAATATCATTTTAGCTCCAAATGGCATCATTTGAGGGAGTTTCTTGGAAGAAATTCGGATTTAATTAATTTCGTCCACCGGTAGTGCATTATAAGCTTTGGCGAGTGCAACGTCCCTAAGTAGTACGTTTTAATCTTAAATTATAGGGGCTATAGGGTACAGTTAATACACATAAATAAATATATTCCACCAAAATAAGTTCTAAATGACACATTTGAACCGGTTTTATCGCAGTATCAATCTTAAAATATAATTTTTAAAAATTCTGAAAATTGGTCATTTTTTCCACTTTTTCCAAACTTTGGGGCTCTACAGGCAAACCCTAGAGTTAACTTAGGGGGCTGAAACTCCACACACAATCTTTTGGGACCAAAAGGAATGGGAAAAGTCCTGGGGACCGAGGTTTTTCGAAAAAAAGCTTTTTTTGAGACACCCTAATGCTCATAAACAAATAATGTTTAATTAGCGTGATTATAATTAAATTTACACTTCATTTTAAAATGCTTTGAATAGAGAACCGCAAGTCATTTTTAGGATAAAGACATACAACCAAAATTGACCGATAGGGTGCGTCGTACTCGTTTAAACCCCTTCAAATACAACTTAAACGGGCAAGATAGTGCATGCAAAATGGATCAATAAAACTAAGTTTATGTCTGAAGAAGTTTAATCGAGCATGGCACCCTCTATAGTTAAATTTTAATACTACTTTTGTTTCTAAAAAAATCGTCCTGCTTCAGACACACTCAGGTGAATTATCAAGCCACTCTCTGACGCAGGTAGTTCTTTTTTTATATCCTTTAAATCCCAACTTTAACTAATATCTACCTGTATTTTACTCATTTCGCTTTTGATTATTCATAGATCGAATATCTTGTTTTAGGCATTTACTTGAATAAGCATAAAATTATTCCTACATATAAGATATGGGTCATTTTCACCATACGCTTACATTTCAGAATAAAAATTTTTTTTTTCAAACTTCATAATTTCGTAATAATATTAATATAGGAGTTTTTATATATGTTTCAAGTATATGAAACAGCAGTTGGTCATACACTTTTTCCCATAGTTTAGTGTTTTAAAAAAACATCCCAAGTTATCAATTTGCACACTTCCGTACTTTACATATATAAGGCAAAAACAAGACCTAAACTAAAATAGCTCTGTGTATTATATCAAATACAATTATTTCTCTTTAAATGAAATATGCAAGACCTTTTTTAATGAAATTAACGATAAATCAAGCGAGAAATGTCAAATCCTTCGTAAAAAGGGAAAGTTGTTGATACTACTTTCAAAATCAATGACATAATAGTAACGGGAGTTGACAAGTAACGGGAGTTGACATTTTTAATAAAATGACAGAATAAAACATACATGCATAGTTGGAAACTGAAATAAATATCCATATATCCTATTTATATCAATAAATAACTATATTTCTGGGGTTAAAATTTCCAAAAAAGTTTATTTAATATTAAAAATTACCGTAACGGGAGTTGACATTAATAAAAATACGCTACCTTGACGACAGATAATTTCTTTGAAAACACGATAGTTTTCGAGCCGAAGAATAAAAACACGGTTTAAATATATTCTAAAGTAAACAAACAATCGTTTGGAATGTGTTTCTACATTTTTAAAGCATAATTATTATTATATTTTTTAAAATTTATTCGCCTGTAACGGGAGTTGACATAAAGTGAGGGACAAAATATTTTATTTATTTGTAAAAATATTAAATTCAAAAAATTAATTTTTACAATTATAATAACCTTTTAATAGTTCATAATTTTTATATTTATCGTTTTTTCTTTCAAAAAGTTAAATTAAATAACAATAAAACTACTTTTAATTTCGTGAAAATCGTTAGGGACAAGCGTTTTTGGCTATTTTCGTATTTTTAAATATCTTTATTTACATAATTTTAAAGCTTTTCTTATTAATTAAAAGCTAAAAATATTTCATTTAGTCTACTTTACCTAAATCAAAGTTTAAACAGAAATTTTAATAATGATTAATTGTTTAATTTTCATGTTTTACCTTCGGGACAGCAAATGTAAGCAAATTCTGAAAATGACCCATATATTTTTTCATTCAGATTTTTTTAAGACTTTAAATAATTCAGTAATCAATAACATTCTTGCGTCACATCCAAAATGAACTAAAACATCATTTTTCTCATGAAAGTTCTTGCATAAACAACACGGTATGAGTTATGAAAACGGTGAGATGGTTACAATTTACAACCGCAGATAACGCTGTAACTCGGCGCAGTTATAATATGTACCCAAAATTCATGTATTCCTCTCTCAAACGCCTTCAAAAAAGACCGACACCTCGGAAAAGATATGGAAGTTTCTCAAACACAGTCACACACTCGCGTATGGTTTTTACGATGCGATTTTCCTAGAGATTGTGCGATTCCAGATTAAGCGATTCAGATTAATGTGATTCCTGGTTGAGCTTTGAACGCTACCTACACTGATAAGACCCACGATGCTCACTGAATATCTGCCTGAACACGAGCATAACAATTTCAGATATTATCTAAGCCGCTTGAACGCGTGAATGGAGTACAAAATGGAAATAGATGGTCTTCGGATTAACCCTTTTAGTCCCCACCACCCAAATTTTCTATAGGTTTTAATGGAAGTCTCGGGCGGTGTAGGTTTAAAGCGATTGATGTTTTCGACACATAGATTAGATTTAAAGTAAGAGAGGTTTTAAGACAAGGAAAAAGCTATGCCGCTACCTATGTGTTTGATGTGTCTTAGCAAAGTATCGTGTGCTAGAATCTAGAATATTCCATAAATTATAGGAAAGAGTTACTACACTGGTGAAGGATATCCCTAAAGAAGAATATGTTTCTTGATTCAAGCTCGTTTTTATAGGGTAGAATATAGGTTAGTACTGTGTGTAACATACCTTAAGGTAGTTTTTCTTAACTCTTTCCATACTAGTCCAGTCCACTCTAAGCTGTGTAAAATTCTCACGCTCCCTAATTAAAAATTGTAATCACGAAGTAATGCAGATTTAAAAAAATATTATAGCGGAGAATTCAAACCTTGGTGAATCAAATTGTTAAATTATGTGGAAAACACTGAGTAGTATACGAGAGAAAGAGATCTAGGGGTTCTTCTCTATACATTTTTAAGAAATTTGACTTTTAAAACATAGTTTCAACTTAATGAGAAAGATTATGTTAAGCGTATGTATTAAAAGATGCTTTTTAGAGATTGGAAAACGCATCTTTCTACAAAATGCAAAGTATAAAATTCTTTATTGTTATTTTGGATCAAAAAGGCTGGAAAATCTGCTTTAAGAACGCAAAACCTTATTCTCAGGTTTCCATCTGTTTCACTTATCGAAATCCTTACTTTCGCTGGCCAATAAGACGGATTATGTAGACAGACACCACCAAAAGAGTTAAGTTATCAAGATAAGACACTTAAGATTACATAAAACATACGTTAGATAATGTTGTTAAACTTTTAAAAACTAAAGATATGTATTTTTTTGTTAGACATTGTTAAATTAAAAATCAAAAATAACTAAACCCCGTAAAGTGAATGCTAAATTTTATTTTAAAAACGTGTCGTTTTTTCTTCCTTCAACTCATAAAGCCTGTTTTTGAAAAATGAAAGTGCTCGTATATACGTCGTAAGTGGACAAAATGTTTAATGTTGTTGAAAGCAACTTTATTTTTCCTTTCTCTCCGCTATCTTATTTTCTTTTTAAGATAGATGTACGTTTTATATCTTTGATAGATACTACATTTATCTTTATTCCAACTTATGAGTCCGTTTTCATGGATTTGTCTTTCGGATTCAAAAGCAAAGGTCTTGGTGTGTAGCCATAAGAAAGATGAATAGTTTTTATGAAATAAGGACGAGTTTTCAACCTTTGTCAGTTCAAGGCTGTGTTTGAAGAGTTGTAGAGTTGTAAGAAACAATAGGCTCAGATTTCCCTTCACTCATTCATTCAAAGATATAAAAGGTCAATGGAATCGGAGCAAATTTATAGCTTGAAGTGTTTTACAACAAGATAAACCCTTAACTCCATCTTAATTAGGCCACTGAAATTTATTACTTTGTACTAATTACAATTTATACGAATTAGTTGTAATATAGTTGTACGAGGAAAATTACTTTTTTATAAAAGAGACACATAGACAATCATGTTTTGGGACTTTTTTCTTTCAAATAACGTATTTTAAGTGTGGAAAAAAGTTTACCATTTTTCTATTATTATAGTATACGAGTAACTCTTTCTCCTTTCATTTCTATCGAAAGTACGAGCCTGCGAAAAAACACCATCCTAAAACTTTTAGGTGTTAGGTTTTAATGCTAACCCTGAACTCATGGATGGAAGTTTTTTACTGTCATACACAAACGCATTAAACCGTCCAATATTCCTGTACAAAATAAAGTCATTAAACTTTTCATTACCGTAATGAAAAGTTAAACTAAACACATGAATTATCAAGAAAGATGCCATGAAAGGAAAGCATGCAGCTCAAATGTGAATATTAATAAGTGAAAGATTAATTTCTTTGTTATTTCTTGAATTTTCAAGTAATCTAAAAACGGAAGGAGATCTTTTTTTAACTGTTAAAAATTTTAACTTAAAACCATGGACCACTTCTTGAAAAAACGCTGAGTTTTCTTCAGTATACTTAAACATATTTAAAAAATTTTTTGCCTCGCTGTAACAATGGTATCCATACATGACCCACAAATGATCAATCCCAACCTTGACCTAGACAGCCACTATAGACTTTAAAGAATATCCAACGAACAGCTACTCCCACCATCCCCAAGTAAAAAGCTCTCAACCATTCTGAACTCCCGACTTACAGCCTCACCTAACAACTTTAAAGACGCTCCATCACAATTTATTACGATCTTTTGATAAGAGCATCTTCCCAACCGAACCAGCCGAGGCCCGAAGACCCGTCTGTCCACCGGTTTCCCATACATATGCATTGAATAACATATCCTCTCCTTCGATCAGCGACCCAATTAAAGGTCTTGGGCACGGGGCCGTAATTCTTTTTTCTGCAGGCGCCAACCTGCCGCATTTCGGTTGATTACCCTTTTGTTTTGCGAAGAATATTGATCTCGGGAAAGACCTACGTGGCCGGCTACCGAGAAACGAGTTGTTGTGGGGAAGTTGCTTTTAGTCATAGAATAGAAGAAGACAGAACGAGCTCTTACATACACTGTAGTGCTTAAGTTTTTAACATGAGATTTCCCATAGAGACCAGCAGAACTTAAACTAAAACTTTGGTCATGTGACCTTAGCTATGAAAGACAGGGTCTCTATAAATTCTCAATGTCATTTTAAATTTATTTTTAATACTTTTAGAAACATTATAAATCAAAGAAGAAATGAAAGCAAACTTTGGTTGAAGTTAGATCATAAGAAATGTTGTTATAAAGATTAAAATATCATGTAGGAACCAAGAATGAATTCGATTGCGAAATGAAAAAAATTCTCCATGAAATCCAAGTTTCTCCGGAAATTGTTTCTCAAAAATTTCGAAGTTCTTTTTTTTGGAAAATATAGAGTAAGGGGTTAAATATAGAGGCGATTCGTGTTTTTAATTGAAGGGTGGAGAGGACACCTTTGGTTGAGGTTCCGCTTGTCTGGGGCTATTTTATAATCTCCGCCCATTGACCGGTCTGTTTATATTAGGATGTGCTTTTAGTTAGGGAGTTGAATGCATTGTACTTTCTGAAGTAGTGGTCTGGACGAAACTATTCAATTCCGTATAACTTTCGATGTACAAATAGGTAAAAAAAAGCTTGGTATTAGGCTATTCGATCTACGGCGTAACTATAAAGGCTTTTAAAATTATGTATGGCAAGAACCACTAGTCAAAGTAACCTGAAACTTTGCAAACGGAGTCTTGAAGGAAGGGGAAAACAATTAACGTATGAATTAATTTAAAAACTAACAAAGACGGTATACTCTATTCTTATGCTATAATCCTTTTCTATAAGTAGGAAATGAAATAAAAATATCTGAACTTTTTGAATTCATTTCCCTACTAGGACCCACACTTTACATGATTAGTAAAAAAAACATTTGGATTCAAGTTTCTCTTTTCGATGCGTCTCATAATGCAGCATAACCTCCATATCTCGAAATCAAAAAGACGAAAAAAAATCGATACGTATCAAGTTTTAAAGCTGACAAGGAAAAATAGATAAATACGTAATTTAAAGGGGAAAATGTTTTTTTTTTAAGATATAAACGTTTTCGTTGCAACAAAGGTTGAGTGTTCGTATTTACAGACTATTTTTCAAAAAACGAACTGTATATTAATTTATAATTTTAGTTATAATTTAGCTAGTCGATATACGCTATTTAATAAATCATTTTCGTATTCAAACTTAAAATTATGTACAGCTCCCGCAAAAAAAAAAACGTTACAGTGGGGTTTGCGGGCGAACCACTTGGGTTAGGAAGAGGGGTCGTTTTTCATTAGCTAAAGTATTCTTTTACTAAACAAATTTTCGAGTCCTTAGGGGGTCGTCTTTATATTAAACGAAACACCAACTTTTTTCCAATGGGGACCCCCAACTATTATTAGTTTTTCTGAAAAGCCATCCCCTCAAATCCTTAAATACCCAGTTTCATCCAGATTGATTAAAAAAAATTATTTTTCAAAAATAAACATAATTTTTTTTAAATCGTGAAATTTTTTTATGGTAATCGATTCTTGTAGTAATTTTATGTAGGAAACCAAAATTTCAATCGATTTTATCTAATAGTTTTTGATAAAACGAACTAGAAAGAGCATTTGCGGTATGCATTCGGCAACGGTATACGGCCCCTTAAGATATTAATTCGTTTTTATCAAAAACTATTGGATAAAATCGATTGAAATTTTGGTTTCCTACATAAAATTACTACAAGAATCGATTACCATAAAAAAAATTCACGATTTAAAAACTTTTTTAAGTGTATTTTTGAAAAATAAAATTTTTTTTAATCAATCTGGATGAAACTGGGTATTTAAGGTTTTGGGGGGATGGCCTTTCAGAAAAACTAGTTAGTGTTTCCAGTTAGTGTTTCTTTTAATATGAAGACGACCCCCTAAGGACTCAAAATTTTTTTTGGTAAAAGGATACTTTAATTAATGAAAAATGCCCCCTCTTTTGTCTTCCTAACCCAAGTGGTTCGCCCGCAAACCCCACTGTAACGTTTTTTTTGCGGGAGCTGTACAGTGTTAACTGCTATAGTATATAAAACCAGTTACTCGCAACAAGATACCCAAGCAGCAGAAACGTTCAAGATTTCTCCAATTTTTGTCATAAAAGTCCAAAATCCGTTTACTTCTAACAGCAATTACGTAAACTTGGCATATTTCTTATGAGCTGTGCTACTAGGGTTGACAGTAGCTCGCCCAGCCTACGGCAACCCGCCGCACGGGAGAAAAGTCGCAAATCAAGAGCAGTCGGGCATCGCAGAGGGAAGTAAAAAAAAATTCGGTTCCTCCCTTATTTTTTTATGTGTTTAGGATCTCGGAAGAGGAAACGGTCGATAACAGTCGAATATGCTGTGCCCAGGAGGTTCCTGAGCAAAGTCCGATGGGTCATCTGAAAATCGCACGCGCCAATCACCCCGTATACTATGCCACGCGTAGCGATATCACGGCGGCTATCTGTGAGAAAATGATTTCGAAAGAGAAGCTCGAAAATATTTTTTTTCTGTGATACCGAGTTTGGGGATTGGTGAAGGCAAACCGTCGCAGTATATATTCACCGTTTTCGGCGTCGGTGTTAACCAGCAACCATAGAATCAAAAATTAGATTTTCACTGACTCTGGAATCCTTTTTTGACTGAAGATTTAACAACGACGCTGACGGTTGTGAATATGGATGTTAGTGTATGTCCATGATAATGGGAAACAAAGATGGGTTTGCAACGAATTTCTAATGAAAGATAAATGTAGAGTAACGCGTATCATAAAGGTACTAAGAGTGGAATACCTTTACTAAAAAGAAGAAGAAACTAACAAAGCATAAAGCAATAGTACATGAACCCGGTAAAAGAACTTGTTAACACGAAATTGAATACATATTTTTTAAGTACCCTGAATAAAAGGTTACCGAGAAAATATCTGTGAGAAAATGATTTCGAAAGAGAAGCTCGAAAAATTTTTTTTTCTGTGATACCGAGTTTGGGGTTTGGTGAAGGCAAACCGTCGCAGTATTTAAGGTCATATTCACCGTTTTCGGCGTCGGTGTTAACCAGCAACCATAGAATCAAAAATTAGATTTTCACTGACTCTGGAATCCTTTTTTGACTGAAGATTTAACAACGACGCTGACGGTTGTGAATATGGATGTTAGTGTATGTCCATGATAATGGGAAACCAAGATGGGCTTGCAACGAATTTCTAATGAAAGATAAATGTAGAGTAGCGCGTATCATAAAGGTACTAAGAGTGGAATACCTTTACTAAAAAGAAGAAGAAACTAACAAAGCATAAAGCAATAGTACATGAACCCGGTAAAAGAACTTGTTAACACGAAATTGAATACATATTTTTTAAGTACCCTGAATAAAAGGTTACCGAGAAAATATCCAGATAAAATAACCAAAACGATTGGAATGGAAGAGTCATTTAATTGAATTTTCCAGGGTCTTTTACCTAGGGGTAAACCTTACTTTCGTGACCCTAGGACGCGTTGGTTCCCAAATAAAAGCCGCGAAACGGACTTTTGAAACGTCCTGTATACGTTTGTTAACACGAAAGTTTGCTCAGAACAATACATAAACTTATCAAGTAAACTCTATACAAATAGTATACAAATTGGTTTCACTTTAGGTTCTTGTCTCTAATCAATAAGACTAAAAATATTCACTTCTCGAAAGTCAATCAAACAATAAATAAAACCACAAATGTACCTAAAGTAACACTGACAAAATTAGTTTCACTCGTGATAATCATACTCAATCCATAGCGAACGCGCAGACGAGGTAACCTAAAGTGCCTTAAGTGTAGCTTTCTTAAAAGTGAGAAGTTTCAAAAGGGAAATCATCATCATCCTCATTTTAGATATACAATATAAGTCCCGAGGTGATGAGTAAAATGAGTGTCTCATTTGAAACTTTTTAAGAAATCATATCATACGAATCAATAAAATACTTAAACACTATTACTTAATGCGTAAGATGCTGGTGGAAAATCGAGAAAAACATGCAGTTACTTTACTATTTTAAAAACATTTTTGAATTGAATAAATTAAAGCAGAACATAGATTTTCCCCTTTGTATTCAGGGCCTGATTTACCATTAGACCTACTAGGCCCGGGCCTAGGAGCCCCACAATTTGGGGGCCCCCTAATTTTGGAAAGTAAAATAAAATTTATAGTAGAAATAACTTTTTATACTTCCTAGAAGGTTTTTTCATTACTTGTTGATCAAATAAAACCTAATGTTTTGTAAACATATAATTATATTACTACATACATTTAATGCACGTAAACTTTTATATTTTTACATGTATTAATACAATCCAAATTACCCAACTCCTGCACGTGGTTGTGATAACACGCATAACGTGGAGGCCCCTTCCTGAATGTTGGGCCTAGTGTTACAAATTTTCTAAATCGGCCCCTGTTAGTATTTATTACATTGCTTTTAATAAAAAAAGTCGACTAACGAAGATTTCAAGTAGTCCTTTTAGAGGGATGTGAATTATAATTATAAGAGCACCGAGAAAAATATTTTCAAACGAATTAGTCTAGTAAGTACAAAGATGAGTTTGGAGAAAAGAATGGGAAAGATGGGAAGAGGGAGAGGAATCACTTTAAAACAAAAACTCGTGTCGAAAGAAAATGTGGTTAAAGACGCAATAACTTTTACAAAGAAAATCAGATGCATATATTGTGAAAGTAGAGTTCTTATGTCATTCAAGATGTGTTTTATCTATTCTTTCAGAAATCAGTCTGATTCAACAGACTAAAATCACGAACCATAAAACACAGAGGGAAAATTCACAAGAGATGTTGCATGATGATACATTTCTCAATTGTGACGGCTGTATGACTTAAGACATAAGAAATAGAAGCAATTAATTTTGACGTTGCATTCTTAATTCTTAATGTTATAAAACATTTATAGGTTCCAAGTAAGTTCGTAGAAGTCTATTTTGCATATTTAAAGTATCTTCGATTTCAAAACGAAATAGATTCAGTACATTTTCCTTGGGGTAAAGGATTATTAATATAAAGACTTGTACAGTTCCGTATAATTTCTATTTATAAAAATGTTTTATTTTCTGAAATAAGCGAAAATTGCAACTAACCTAGATTTCATCAGTACTTCTTATCCTCTTAAACTAATCAACTTTCTTTTTTCATCATCAGATGAACTAACGTTAGAAAAAAATAAGCTGGTCAACAAAAAATAAATACAGAAATATGTAAGTTAAGCTAAGGAACATTTCTATAGGCCTGCACAATGGTGATTCGGACCAAAATATGCCATCTTTATTTATCGCAGACCAAACATTTTCTGCAGTCTCATTTCTCAGGCCAAAAGATTAATTGTAATTTCGTATTTTTTTTCTTTAAATAATTGATTAATAGAGAAAATGATCCAACATTAGGTATGTTTAAAACGTATCTGAAAATAAGTGTGTGAAGTAAAATATCAAGGAATTTTTTACTGTTACGAGGTTTAATAAAGCTCTTTCAAATTGCCTTTTCACTCAACTGCATTTGTAATCTATTAAATAAAGCGTGTTAAAAAAATAGTCATTGTAAGTAAACTTCCTCAAACACTTAAATTCAGAAATATCGGGGCCCAAAAAAGAAGAGACCTAGCGAATTGCAAGCCTACTAGTCACAATTCATTAAAGACTTGTTTTCTAAATCTCCATTACATTTCATACTACATATTCAATTCCAAATGATTCGCCATCGAAAAAGTTTGTTCACTCACGATGAAAACTTTCTACTCTATCTTTAAAATCTTAATTTTATTCATATTTTTGTTCACAAATCCAATGAAATGAAAGCCATGATGACAAGTGTCATGCTTGGGTATTTCGCAGAGTAGATGGTGAGTTTGATGAAGCTGTAATCAATTAGAGATAACACAACTGGTGAACCTTAAACTAATTTTAATAAGGAGTTCATATGTGTGATTTGCATACCGCTTAAATATTTATGAAATACGTGGTGATATTTTATAAGTGATTTACAACCAGGGAATAAATTATCTATTTGTTAAAATTGAGCTTAAAGTAGTTTGTCATTAGAAATTTCAGCATCTTGCTTTAAAAAATCAGTAACAACGATTTGGGTCAATGATTAAAAGAATATGATGTTTCCAGTTTCCACACGTGTAGTTTTTATTTCTTTAATTGAGGTTTACATAGAGATATGATGTTGCTTTTATCCCTGTAAACAAAAAAACTGCACACAATTAAATTTAAATTAAAATAGTTTTCTAACTGCTTGTTGTGTAGTTCCATGTTTTCACTCCAAATATATTTTAAATTAAATGCAAACGAAAATACGTTTTTAAATAAAACGAATGCATTACGAAGTTAAGTTAACAAAGTTACAAAACTTTAAAAATTTTACCTTAATCCACAACGTGATAAAAATTATTCAAATATATTAAAACTAAAAATGCCACGCAAATTTTGATGATTGACTTTTTTTTGTATTTTTCCTTAGTGTAGCCATCCTAAGCAAAATAATTTGAAAACAGTCCCTAGTGTCCAAGATATGTGATATAAAATTACAAATCCATTTCGGTTCGGTTAACGTTCCTATTAAATACCGCCAATCTTTTTTGGGCACCAAAAAGTAGAAAACTTGTTAAGTAATTTCAAACGCATACATAAAAATGTTTAATTAAATCAATAACTGTTCAGTTTATTATTGAAAATCAGAAAAAATTGTCGATATTTGATTATATGGCGTTCAAAAGAGATAGGGGATATTTAGCGAGAACGTTAACGGGTTGAATCCTGAACCCAAAATTCTAAAAGTGAAAAATGAGTTATCTGGGAAGTATGACGTACTGGAGTTTAAAATTCATGAAAGTGAATAACTTGGCCTATTTATGTTAGATAAGAAGTAGTTAATTAAATTATGCTAATTTTCAAAGAATGATAGGTTTACCTGTTATATTTTTTTATAAATATATATTTGCTTTTCATGGGTGTTAATTTGTTGAAATTGTATGCCATTCGGGGCTCATTTAACTAGTGAAACGATATATGCATAGAACGTGGTTCAAATCAGGGAAACCAACAATCGATAAACCGAAAAAGTTTTAATATAAAGAGCACTTTTTTTCACTGAATGAAATATTTATAAATATCTGATGAAATTTAATACGTTTCAAGTTAATTTTTAGCTTTGTTTTGTACTTATGAAAAAATAATATAATGAGTTCAACAACTCGTACAAGTTAAATTAAATCGTAACATTCTATTTGTTTGTAATTTTTACGTTATAAATTATTTTCAATTTTTATTTATGTTAGCGAAAAATATGTAGTTTGTATTAAGTTTTAAAGTTAATAAAACTTAACCATTTATTTTTGATTGAAAATATTTATCTGTATATTAAATACCAGCAGTATATCTGTTGATCATATTTTGGAGTCACTATTACTTATTACAGTATTAAATCTCAATTAAAATACTAGAGTTAAGGAATGTTTATGGTAAAACTTTTGGTAATACTTTTAAAACTTGTTCTTCATATTGTAGCAAAGTACATCATAACATTACTCAATTGTGTCATAAAAGAAGTCGCATATTTCTTGCTATTTCGGTTGTAATACCTCGTGCATAGAGTATTATAAAATTTTTAATATGGCGAGGAGATTTGGGAAACATTTTGGGACATTTTTTGTTCGAGTATCAAGAAATATGCTATCCTTCTATCTAGCACAGCTGCAAAGGAGTTCACTTACCTTCTCAATCCTTTGCTTGAGGCGGCTGGAATGACTTTGGGATGATTTATTACGGCTTCCACTTCGACTTTTATTCGCACAGTGGAACATCTTTCAGTCGAAACAAAAAGTATCCCCAAAACTGTTTACTCTTAGCTACCACAATTACACTAAGATGCAGATTTTCACAGGTTCTTTGCACAAAAAATTGAGCACTTTTTTATTGCAAAAGATAACGGAATGCAACACACTAAAATGTTCTCAAAAAGTTCTGCAAATCATTTTAACTTTTTACTCGAAAACTATTTTTCAAACGATATTCACTTAGTAGAAAAAATTATTATTTTTTAATTGTTCCCAGCTCTTGTAACTGCAACCTTTGACTGTCTTCAAGATCATTTCAAATACACTGCCATGAGCATGGTTTGCACAAGAGATAAAATCTTAAGCGATATTCGATAATCCAGATGTGAGCGCAGCGGGAAAAGACAGAGTCCGTGCCCGTTAGTATTGCAGATAGAATACTGGAACTAAGCTCCGATCTAGCTTCCATGAGAGAGAACGAATCTGGGGTTTCTTGACGTCACGGCGTCACGTGACCAGCTTGGAGCCACACGTCCGGAAAGCCGGGAGGCAAACGCAGAGGACGGTTTTTGGTTAGGGCTTCGCGGATATCAACCGTCGCATTTGCGAAACTAGGATGATATGCAAAAATGGAGATGGTCATGAACTGTAGTAGAATTTGTCAGAATTAGTCAGAAACTGAAATGTTAAGGAAAAACGTTTTGTGCTTTATAATAATAATTTTAATCATAAGTTTGGTTTATATCGTTAAAGACATTGGTATTGATTTTATTTTAAGTAATTTAGGTTTTTAATTGGTAAAAAACAAACTTTTCTAAAAGATTACATACACTTCTCTCTTAAGTTTTTTAAAGATGCAATAGCTAAACCAAAATAAATATTCTAAAAAAACTACATTCTTGGATTTAAAAAAAAAAAATACTGGATTTAAAGTGCCTATAATATTTTAATAAATCGAAATATTAGTTGCTTAGTTGCTTTGGTTTTAAAATTATTAAAATATAATAACATTTATAACTAAATAATAACTGAATAAAAAACTATATTTCTCTCTCAGATGAATAAAAATGTTATAAAACACGTTTAAAAATAAGTAAAGAAATACGAATGAATAAGTACGAAATGACTGACTTTCAACTGATATCTTAATAAATTGAATAAGGCAGTGGTAAGACAAATTGTATAAAATGAAAAAAAAAATATGATGATAATCGACGCATTCAAAACTTATGGTTTCAATGCAACCGACGTAACTCGTCATAATCTGGCGTAGATGCAGAAAACCGCTTTCGCATAATATCGTCGAAGATAGTGTACAAGGTAAACGGCAACGTAAGTGTAAACTTAAACCTGGATTAAAAACAAAGATCTTAAGGTCAACCAACTTCTTTTACATAAATATTATTGATATTGCGCCTGAAAAAACAAGAATGCGGTGATCACACATGGAATATTTACATATCTTAACACTAATTATCGTTTGTGGCAGGTTTCATGAACAGAACATTTTTTGTAAAAAGTATTGCGTTTCATCACTTAAATTTCTGTGTTCGAGCCATCGCATCGGCTACAATTAGCCGGACGTTCGTAACAAGAAGTAAGTAAATTTCTGTTTTTTATAATGAGAAGTTATTAACCAAAAATATTAAACTTATAATTTTGATTAATTAAAATGTTTTAAACATTTAGCTTTTAACATTTCACAACAATATTAAGGTGAAATAATTTAGTTAAAAATCATTTGTGTTATAAACATTATGACCCTTAAATTCTGATTTAAACTTGAAAGAAACTATATAAAAACAAAATCAATCTTCAACTATTAGAAACAATAAATATAACTGGTGTATTATTTAATTTATTTAGCTTACTTTACATTAGTATTTCTAAATGTGGTATGACCTGGTAGATGCTTTTAGAACTTTTTTTTTGGTTAGTAATAAAACACTTTACGTTAAGTTTTTATAAAATTATTATTAAAAATGCATATTTTTTACTTGGAACACTTTAATATCTGTATAAGAGTATGATACAAATTTGGCGTGTTTTGTTGAACACATTAGCTAAAATCTTCTTAGTAATGGCACAATTTTCACTTCGGAGTTTTTATTTTCAAACGCACTAAGTCTTATCATCTGTTTGTAAATAAAAAATATTTACTTTTTATCGATATTGGGTGCTGATTGATAAGTTTCTATTACATTGCAGTGAGCTCATAATTATCTCTTTAAGATGCATCATTGATAAAAACAATTTTTTACAAGGATTTAAAAAATCATTAAAATAATCAATATATGCTTGTATATGTTACGGGCAATATGAATGTATATGTATATGTTGGGCATTATGAATAATATAGCCCTGGATACTCTACCTGGATAAGGTAGAGTATCCAGGACTTTAATTAATAATGCCCAGGTTTTGTCACTTATAATTTTCAATGATTTATAAAAGGCGTTGTTTAACAAGTCTGGGTTGAAACAAAAATATAGATGATAAAACACTGTATTGTCGGGTAATTAGGTATTATATTAAATTTAAAAGATTCATTTATTATTATTAAGGAAGATAATTTAAATGATTAATTGATGTACGTTTTTCCGAATGTTGATTACCAGTAGTTATCAATAGACTTGTTAAACATTTAAAAAAGCATTTTGATTAATTTATTGATAAATTAGAACTTATAAGATAATGTTATTTTTGTATACTAGGGAGCTACCGCCCCCTGCTCGCTATCGCTCACCAACCCCCGTAAACTGCCGACTCAAGACCTTTTGGAATTGCTTCGCAATTCCCACAAATTCCAACTCGCTGAACTTAATACACTTTATAAAAAAATTAAACAATTTACAGGAAAAACGTCAACCAACTTTCCAAAAATACTTCACCAAATCCCCTCCATGAATAAATATTCCTTAAAAGTTTGAATATATATTAACTCAAACTTATCAAAAATTTAAACGAAATGTTTTTAAAAATATTCATCTTAATTATTTTTAATCTATGATTATAAAAATAACTAATTCTAATTGTTTATCAATATTCGGACCAAACAAAAACCATTATTTTAAAGTTGTTAAACAATACCGTTCAAGCATTTGAAAATAATAAGAGACAAAACATTAATCTATGTTTACAATTAATTTCGATAAAATCAGACTAAAAATTATAAATATTGGACAAAAAGTGTGAAAATTTAGTATAAAATAGCGTTCATGTACGTTTTTAGAGTATGTTTTTATCAGTCTTTGAGTGATATTTCATCAAGAAAGTACTTTTTTAAAAGGTGAAAAAACAGGTTTCATCTTAAAATGTAGCGTTAATCGGTCGTTGTGATTGGATGCATATTAATTTGATTGACAGTACTTGCTTTGTAACTACAACCTTATCCGTTATCTAAAAAAATGGAAATATTTTAAAATTGAGAATTCTTTTGAAAAATTGAAGGGCCTACTCGGAAATCCGGAAAGAATCCGGACTTTTTGATACCATATATGTGTCATTCGGTTCAGTAATTAAAAATCCTTTCTCTGGAAACCGTTCACTAAAAACTTCTTTTTAGAATAGAGAGATTAGCTGTGACATATTTTTGGAAAGTTGGTTGACATTTCTTCTGCTAAGGTTTTAGCAGGGTTTAGTCAATAATTTATCTTTTACATATAATTTTGTTTAGTATTGCATCAATCAGATTGTATTTACTCTGACAGTTAATTAAGCTCAAAACCTGAGTTTTCAGAAACTAGAAACAAATGTAGATAAACTTTTATCCAACATTACTTATATTTATTATTATATTATATTTATTGGATTTGCAATCAAACAAAAATTTAATTTAGGTAAGTAGTTCTGAGGCTAATTTCAAAACAGATTCTTACGCCCATTGCTTCCTGAACATCAGTGAAAAACTAACTGAATTTAATAATCTTTAACATGTGACATAGCACATTCCAAAACTGCTATTTTTAACATAGGCTGCAACAGAATAATGCTTTAAGAAAATTGATTCAGAAGAAGATTGCTTAAATAGTTTAGGATAAATTTACAAAGAAAAACATTAGCTACTATATACCTAATATTTATTCGAAATTTTCTTATCAGATTAAAAAGTATAACGGAAACGCTGATGTCATTCTAAGGGTCTTAAACGGACGATGACCTAGTGAGTAGGTATTTTGACAGTAACAGGATATTCCGATATCTCCATCATTTCAGTATCTTGGAGAAATAACGAGGGTTTCCCACTTTTCTTCACCTATCAAGGAAATTAGTTGAAGATTAGCGAGCCCTTATATCATTAACAACCTGCCTCTTAAACCGCAGAGAAAAACCATGTCATTTTCGACACCTCTGAAATGAGTTGATGCTCTTTCTCAGTCCTATAGAAATAAAAGTGACAATGCATCTTTTATACTTTAACGAAGAAATACATTTGAGGAAAACCTCGTAAGCATTGAGAAAAAACACGAAAATTTGATTCAAAATCAAAACGAGGTTTGAAATGGCGAAAAATTGTTTTGATTACGCAAAGGGTTATACTGACAGTTGACCCTAGAAGTGGAAATATGATTTGATTTCTCTTATTGTTTAAGGGTAAAAAGAAAGGATATTGTAATAGTGAAGTATTTCATAGGATTAAAAATTTAAAGTATCTTACGAGAAATTGAACTTCACAAAATCATCAATGATGCAATACTTCAGTTAAAAAAAATTGGGACACTTTTAGTATAGTTTTTTTCAAAATCGTTAAAAACAGGCTTATTTTTTGAAAGAAACTTTAAATTTACTCCATATAATCCAGCTATAAAGAAAGTATTCGTTTTTGTCACATTCATTTTAATAAATATTTTATGGTAATATATCAACTAAAACCAGATTATTAAATAATTCCAGGCAGAAATTCAGTCTCTACATTCGAAAATGGATTGACGAAATAATGAATAGGGAATTCATACGCATCGAGGAATCCTATCAATATTCCAAGGCCCATAAACACTAAAAAAAGGGGAAAAGTGAAAATGTCAACATACTCTTACATCTTTATTTGTTAATACAAAATTTAACATCTACACTTGTTATTGAATTAAATGACAAGTGCTTTGAAGTTTCCTCCACGTGTCAGTACCATGAAAATTAACACAGAAAAATTCAGGTTCATATCATGCTTTTAAGAAATGTGTCCCAAGAAGATTTATTCAAAGTCAAGAATGTTATGTAAAACGGTTCAGAATTATTGAAAAGGTTGCATTAAGATCATAATTACTGAATTCAAAAATATTATTATTCTTGTACTACATATTTCATACGAATATTTGAAAAAGAATAAATCAGAGGAGTAAATTTTAAGATATTTACTGATGACTAATTTAAAAAAATAAAATACAAGATTATTAATGGTAATTATCGACATTCGGACTTAATTAGAAATGTTTTACATATTACACATAAAAATAAAATAAAACTAAATGAAACACTGCTTGTTGAGATATTTTAATGATGTTTTATTTTGAAATTTGATTTTTTTGCAATTAGAAAAATTGGACTTTCACCCAGCTAATCCTTAAGTACCTAATTTTAGTAGTGTTGATATCGCGATGCTTTATTTAGTTAATAATTCATTCATTGTAAACAAGCTTCAGTCTGAGACCTAAAAATGTTTTCCAATTAACAATCAAATAATGCAGAGTAGAAATATTTGGAATAGGCTGTAAAATTGTGGCACATAAGTAGCATTACCTTCATTGTATTTTCTTATTCATAATAAAGCTTTGTAGTAAAGCATGTTACGTAAGAGTATTTAGAATAAGCCAACAAAGTTGAATTTTCAAGGTTGAATATTTAATACCGACTTCTTAACATAATATGCAGAAACTATTTAATTTAAATATGAACTAGCATATATTACTCTTAGAATTAACATATCAATTATTACAATTAATACGAAAAATTTGTGTTGCTAATAAGGAAAAAATTTTGATATCCTGTTTGAATGACACAATTACATCAAAGCTTGTTAGATTTTGGATAAGATAGTTTGAATTATTACACTATAAGTCCAAAAACAGTATCTTGTGTTGATTTAGAAGATTATTTGTGGAATGCTTTTTTTTACTATTTCATTAGATATCCAGAAAGTCAATAAATAACTGTGAAGGGTTGTAATTTCCGGTGCATAGGATTAGGACGGTGACAAATTAGTTTCGCAACTAATTACTAAGACTGTCGTTGCTTATACTTTCAACGCATATTTTATCCGCTTTGACATCTTAACTGATACCTATAATCTAAATTTACTGATAGGAGTTAGTTACAAAATAAAACTATTGTTTCCTGTGCCTAATTAGCCTTATTTGAGGCTGGTTTACGACTCGTTAAAGAGTGTTATATAACCGGAATAAAAAGAAAACTAAAAAAATCAGCTTAAAATAAGTGGGAATCTCTGGAGCGAGCTATTGATTAATAAACTATTAAAACATTTGTAACTTAGGGAAACAAAATCAACTATATAGGGTTATTTTATTTATTAGAAATCTATGACTACGTATTCTTCATTGAAGAATATGTAGATTCTTAATTCATAAATTCTTGAACTTCGTAAGTTTGTCTATTGAAGATCCTGAATAGACCAACTGACTTGAAGTTCAATTCCTAAATTTATGATATTCGCAAAGTAAAAGTAGAATTGAGGTCTAATAGATAATAAAGGCTAGAAAAGATACTGCCGTTTTTGTAAAGTTAAGATAGAATAGACCTAAAGCTTTACATAAAGTTTCAAAATGATTATTGTTTAAAAACCCATCAATATCTCTCTATTCTAAAAAAAAGTTTTTGTAAATGGTTTCCAGAGAAAGGCTTTTTAATTACTGATCCGTATAACATGTTTTTGGTATCAAACTGTTCGGATTCTTTTGAGGATGTGCAAAGTGCCTTTAGAATTTCTAAAAAAATTCTCAATTCTAAGATATTTCCATTTTTCTGGATTACGGATAAGGTTGCAGTTAACAGCAAGAAACTGTCGTTCAATTTATTATACCTCCAATCACAATGACCAACCGACGCTACTCATTAACGATGAAAATAATTCCTTTTACGCTTTGAAAATGCGCTTCAAAATATGTACTTTCTAAATAAAATATTTTGAAAAGACTGATAAGAGTTTTCCAGAAACTCACAGATCTACTATTCAAGTATAGAATTTCACACACCAAAATTAATTGTTTGTAAACATTGAGTGCAATGTAGATTTTGTCTCTTATCATTTTTAATAGCTTAAATAGTATTGTTTAAAAAGTCTGTTTTAAAACTAAAACTTGAATGTTAAAACACTAGATATTTTGACGAGTTACTAGGTACTATATTAAATTTAACAGATTCATTGCTGAACGTTTTTGTAAATATTGAATAACAATAGCACGAGCAGACTTGATGGATATTTTCAAGGAAAACGTGTTGATTAAATTATTGATAATTTAACCAATAAATATTCTAACTTTTAAGAGAGTGTGCTTCAAGAAAGTTGGTTGAAGTTTTTTCTACTAATTGTTATAACGAATGTTTTATAAATAAATAGTTTTAGTGAGCAGGGTTTTGTGGGGATTGCGAAGCGATCCGAAAGGCCCTGCGTCAGCAGTTAACGGGGGTTGGCGAGCGATAGCGAGCAGGGGGCGGTAGCTCCCTAGTTTTAAAAATAAAAAAATCCTTTATACGACATTTTTGACATAAAAAAGTATTGCTCTTCATGTGAAGTAAATAATCTCTCTATATTAAAAAAAGTTACTGTCACCGCCGCGGCCGCCGCCGCCGCTGTTTCAGAAAATTTAATTTTTCAACTCTTTGAACTCTCATATCGCAAAAACTACTTGATAGAAATTTATGAAATTTGAAATATTTTTAGAGGAATATTTGGGGCACATTCTCGAACAAAAAGCTAACTGATGTGATAATTAATACTGGGGTATTTTTATGGTCAAAGTTGAAGTTTTTCTTTTTTCGCCGCGTAATCCAGTTCAGCGAAATCTATTAGCAGCAGAACTATGATTTTTTGCAGCCTAATACTCTAAAGTATGAAGATGTGCACTACGTCGCCCTTTTTTCGAATTTCGAATTTGGTTTAGAGTAATTAATTTTTTAATTTTCGAAATTTTTGACACTTTTTCGGTTTTTTCTATCTAAAATGAAAACTAATCACGGTATCAATATGATTTTTTAAACACTTATACTCTTATTTTTTAGAAAGATATTGGCGTTTAATTTTTTTTTAAATTCGAATTAGTTTTGGAATTATTAAGCATCAAAGTTTAATTTTTTTTATAGTTTTAGTAGGTCTTTATCAGACGTGTTTAATGTTTATTGAATATTTTTAAATTTTATATTTGCCTGTTCACTAGATTGTCGCGAGCACGGATATTTAAGTTTAAAAGTTTTGTATGTAAGGTTTTTTCTCTAAGTTTGCTAGCGATATGGTTAATAATCTTTGAAAGATACTCCGATGTTTTTGAACTACTAGAGAAATAAATAAGTTAGCTTTTTTTCAGTGTTATTTGTGCCGATGAAAGGTAGAGGATTTTTAGGGGAAGTTGGTTTTACTCTGCCAAAGATTAACTGCTTAGGTTATTTTTAGAGATAGTTTTTAGGTTCCTTTGGCTTATTATGTATTTTAAAATGGTAAGTTGGATGTATTCTGAGGTTTTCAAGATTTTTTAGAATTTGTTAGACAGTTTATTTTTCATATTTCTAAAATAAATTATTGATTAGATAAAAAGTATATAATAAGGTTTTAGTAAAGCGTTTTCCATGCGGATGATGGTTGTCATCATAGCTGGTAAAATGTAAAGAGCTGCTTAGCAGTTTCGGGGGTTGGTCAGCGTACGCGAGCAGGGGGCGGTAGCCCCCTATCCATTAAATTATTGATAATTTAAAAAGGAATATATCAGTTTTATTATGATATTTTCGTGTTAACGATCCGAATTAAATTATTAAAAAGTTTGAGGGATAAAAAGTTTCGATATTAAATTATCACTAACTAAGCAGACAAGTTCCATATTGTACTGGATAGTTGAGATGGAACAAGCGAGCTCTGCTTGCTAAGATCGCGAAGCGATCTTCAAAGAACTGCGAAGCAGTTCCGGAGGTTGGTGAGCGATAGCGATAGCAGGGGGCAGAGCCCCCTAGTTATAAAAATAAAAATCCATTACTGATGACCCAAAAAGTTTGACAAAAAAATTGTTTGAAGTAAAACAAAAAACTAAACGCACGCATCTCGTAGTTTTTAATTTAAGCAATTTTTTTCCTAAAAATGTTAGTACAAAAAAGTATAGATTACAAATTTTGATTGCTTATTTAACATTTTTACATGCAACTTTAACCTTTTCAGCACAAAAAAAATTAAGACAGAGAAGTAATAACATTTTCCAAAGGATTTCAAACAATAGTAATAAAATTTTCCGAGTTACGTGTCTTTAACAGGAAGAGTAGTAGGCAAGGGTGTTGTTTCCTTTTGTAACTACTTTCAACGGCAAAATTTATAGTCAGTGACTCAGTTATGGCTCCAGTATATGTTCCTGTCTCGACTAACTTCTTGAATGGAAGTATTATCTAAAACCGGAAAAAAGACTCCATCATGAGTGATAAAGCTAACACTTGATGTAAACTACTAAGTACGATCCGTAAAGCTAAAATGCATCCTTCATTCATTACTACAAAGAAGTTAAGACTCTCAAATATTCTTACAAAGGAAAAGTTGCTGTACTACTTTTATAATAAATGTGAACCTTTTAAATTATTTTTATAGAAAAATGGATTGGGTTAAAAGTGTAAATGACTAAAGAGTAGTTTTGAGAAATATATGAGTCAATCGTTAATCATTACTTGGCAAGCTGTCATCATAAACATTTTTCTAAAAAATACTGTTTCGCAATAAAGTTTAATAGTTGATAGAATTTCATTTGGTGATTTAATTAATTACTTATTAATTCACGATAAGAAATATAATTATAATTCCCCCCCAAAAAAACTAAAAAGTAGGGTTTCCGAATAAAAGGTAGATATTATATGACTAACTAATGATGCATACCAATTAGCAATTTATATTAATTAGTCATTAGTTTAAAATGACAACTCTAGCTGCTATTAAAGCACTTGTTTAAATATGAATGTTCATCGACTTTGATGTATTAAGTCATAAAACACTTATGGAGAATTTAAGTTTTTCATTTCAGTGTAAAATGCATTTTGTGAATAAAAAAGTTATTATAAATTTATAAACATAATAAAAGTAAACCATTTTTGCTTGTTTTAAAGTAGTATATAGTGAAATGTAGGCATATGCAAGCCCACTAGGAAAAATCTATGCATTTTGAGTGTTAACACGGTTAACACTAACACGAATAACAATTTTGCTACTTAATTTCCTCTTAAGTTTCTTTCATTTATTGATATTTTCTTATTACTTTATTTGAATACTTAAATGGTTGTTTTGGAATATAGAAAAGCAGGAACCCCATTTCATTCAAAATAATTCCATTATGAGCGTTTTAAAATTATGTGAGCAGTTAAAACACTATGATAAAGAAATAGTAATAAAAGTTTCATTCAATTAATTTAAAACGATATACAGCTAAAAACATGCTTATTACAATCACGTGAATTCTTACTCCATAAAATCAGCAATTATGATCTTACATGGTTCCAGCGAACGAAACTAACCAAAACCTGTTTATTAAATTAATTCTAATTTAAAGATTCGTTAGGTGTCATTCCACCTGTGGTAAACAAGAAAAAAATAGCTTCACTTTCTAATCACTTAGCTAACTAGTTTGTCACTATCACGTTCTAGTTAAACCCATGCGTATAATTTAGTATGCACATAATAAAACATTGGATAAATTACCCGAAGTTATAAGAAAGTCAGAAACTGTGGTAAGATCCTACACTTCTTACTCTACTACAAGTAGCTCAATATAGACTTGTGTTTTTACGCAAAAACTCATCCAACATAATTTTGTAAAAATATACAACCTTTCCCTAAAAGAGATTAATTTGAATGTAGATATTCACGCTGAAATATTAATTTTGTGCTGTTTATAATAACATATTCGTCTTAAAAGTATCTTGTCTTTCACAAACTCATTTTAATTTATATAACTAGGGGGCTCTGCCCCCTGCTCGCTATCGCTCACCAACCCCCGGAACTGCTCCGCAGTTCTTTGAAGATCGCTTCGCGATCTTTCGGCTTAGTTAATGCGCCTTTGATACCGAAGCTACTCATCTCTCTAGTGTATCAATGATTTAATTCGAATCATTCATTCCCTCGAAGATATCAAAATAAAACTGTTTCTAAAATATTCATCTCTTAACTTCAATTATTCTTTCTTCAATTATTGAATAGAAATGTTTTTAAAAATATATCAAGCAAGTCTACCAATTATCATCAACCAACTTAGAGTAAAAACAAGCCTTGAAACTTTGAATTTTTAATATGCACGTAAACATCTAGTGAATCGTCGGAAATTAAAGAATTAAGACTCATAAAAATAAGCTGTTTCCCTAGTGAAAGACCAGAAAGAGAAGAAAAAATTGAAACTTTGAATCTCAATAATTCTAAAACTGATTCGAATTTTTTAAAAACGAAACGCCAATATTTTTATAAAAAATAACTGTATATGTGTCTAAAATATTGTGCCTCTATCATGATTAGTTTTTATTTTATAGCGAAAAAATTGAAAAATTGTCAAAAATTTCGAAACTTTAAAATTGAATTACTCAAAAACTAATTCGAAATTCGAAAAAAGAGCGATGAGGTGCAAAACTTCATGCCTAAGAGTATGTGTATGCAAAAAATCACGTTTCTGCTGTGAATAGATTTTGCTGGAGGCGAACTCGCAGCAGAAAAAAATAATTTTCGACTTTGACATTAAATAACTCCAGAACTAATTATCTAATTCATTAGGTTTTGGAACGAAAATGATTATCATGCGTTTGTCTACCAATGGTCAAAATTTCATAATATTCCTTTGAATAGTTTTTGCGTAGTTAGAGTTCAAAATGTTCAAAAATAAAATTTTCAAAATCAGCGGCGGCGGCGGCGACAGCGGCGGCGGTCACTGTTACTTTTTTTTAATATAGAGAGAAGTTTTTGTACAAGAGTACTAAACTTAACACATATCAAACTTTGGCACAAAAAAATCTTCACAAAAACGTTTACTTGCAGCAACGTAAACTTGACATATTTGGTATGAGAAATTCTATGGTTACTATAGGTGCTATGGGTCGGAAAATTTTACGCTATTTTTTTATTTGTTTTATTAGTTCCATTTTGGATCCAATTTGCTTCTCTTTCAAAGAAGTAAAATTATTTTGATATAAATTTAATGTTATTGTTATTTTTGCATTTATATCATTGTCTTTAGTGATTTTCTTTGTGGTATATTGGAACTCGGAAATGGTAATAAAAAATCAATATCATTTTTTGTGAGAAATATTCCCCTGCCAGTAATTTAAGAAAAATATTTTGTTTTCATTCAGTTATTCATAGGTCAATTTAGAAAATAAATAATGAACTAATTTCTTCTTATGTGGCATCTTTTAATTGAAAATCGAGACATATATTTTATAGCATACATTATACATAGTTATTTCAATATTTATTATATTATAATATAATATATGATTTAAAAATTTTAAACCATGATTTGTATGATTTCAATGCTTTATTAATTTGTTTTTTATTGTATTTATTTGTGGATGAATCTCAAAGGAATATAATCTAGAATTGATAAAAATACTCTAGTTTTGTTAATTTGTTGCCTCCAGAGATCGGAAGTTTAATTTAACAACACTTTATTATAATAGATAATTATAGTCAATTTTTTTTAAATCTTAATATGTTCAGAATGGTTTAAAATCTCCAAAAACATTTTAATTTACTTTTCAAAGCCCTAAATTTTAAGTTATTTTATATTAAAAATAGCTTATTTTCTATCTGAGCTGAAAAAGCTTGTCACGTCATGCATGCCTTGTTCCCGCTTGTTGTTATCATCCCGCTTTGAAAGACTGAGCTCTAGTTTTTTTTACAGCCTAGTGTTTTGATGAAAACGGTGTTTCCCACATTTCCAAGAGGCACATGTGACGTCCCATTGTTAGGAGGTTTCTGTAATAAAATATGTCACAATCAGGCTAAGCGCGCACTAGATACTTTTGTCACGGCGACAGAGACAAAATTATCACCCTTGCTATTGCAAGAAGTTAGAGTGCGCGCATAGGCTACGAGACTCTTGGCCGATTGCAGAGAATCTCGCCACATAGAAATGAATTGCTCTCGAGTGACCTAGTGTTTATAGTCACCGTGACAAAAGTCTCTAAGTGCGCGCTTAGCCTTACTTTTAAAAAAGCTTGTGGGAAAAGACAAGCGTATTTTTGGAATCAGGAGATAACTTTGAATAAATTAAAATTGAATATTTTGAATTTTAAGAGATGCTGCAATTCTCCATTTAGTGGCTTGGAAAATTTTCTGAAAATTTTCCGTTTCAAAATTTTCCGGGAAACCCACATCTCTAGATATGGGTTATGGTCATCTTAGCTGCAACAAACCAACACAAAAACCGACAGTCCTCACTAACCCCACAAGCACTCGTCTTCCAGTACTCGTCATCCCCATTAACAATCGCTCACTCCAAAATCTAGACGTTCTCCATCATCCACCCGTAGCGCACCAGAAGGAAATACGGAGATATGCTGGATAATGAACGACAGCCATCCACGCGTCCAATTAGAAGACAACATAGCACCATCGGCTTCAAGGTTTCCGCAGGCTAACGAGAGACGTGCTGCCAAGGCGTGAGGATGGCATAACTGGATGCCACGCAGCGAGAGACCGTGATTAATATTTATGACTCCAGTGACGAGATGCAGTGACAGTTTTACTTGTGGTGATTTCGGAAAGTTCAAGATCATCCTTGGGTGAGTCTCCGTATTCCATATAGCTGAATGCAAGTGTATGAGCAAAGTAGGTATGGATTACAGGAGACACGTTTATTGGTATTGTTATCACATGTTTTTACATATGTAATGTAAGAGTGTCTTTTTTGCCTTATTCACTGCTACCAGAACAACCCTGAATCAGCGGTCGAAGAAGGATTCCACCAACCAAGAGCTCTTTTTTTTCTTTAGCTGCTGGTCAGGTAGCAGTGAATAAGGTCGTAAGACTTAATTCATTTTTATTCAACTTGGAGCACAAATCTGGACTTCCAGCAGAAATTTTATTAAATATTAAAAAATTTTATTTAGCTGCTGGTTAACTGCTGGTCAGGTAGCAGTGAATAAGGCCGTAAGACTTAATTCATTTTTATTCAACTTGGAGCACAAATCTGGACTTTCGGCAGAAAATTTATTAAATAACGAAGGTTTTTTTTAATTCTGATATTAACTACAAATCTGAAGCTGGAGAGGAGATCTGAGGGTCTCCTTCCAGAAAATTATGTAAATGTGACTCATAAAACTAGTTGTTTCAACTCCATATTTGATATTTTAAACTCTTAGGGAACACCCTGGACTGATCACCTCCATGCTGCGCCACAGGAAAAACAGTGCAAAAGTAATTATCAAGATACCGGATATAGACTTTTGAACCCCAATAACTTCCATGAGTGAAACACTCTCCTGAAAATGTTCTTATTGTTTTCTTTAATTTTGAATTTGCAACTTATAAATTATAACATTTCAAATATATGAATAAAATAATTAAATTGAAAAATAAATTTTATTCTTTCTCCACACAAGTGTTCAAAAAGTACAATTGCACAAAATTTGCTTTTTTCTTTTTGCGGAACTTAAATCAGTAAAGAGGGATTTCAACGGAAAAGTTGGACTCTTCGGCAGAAGATTTTAGCCAGTGAGACGTCTAGTTACGTTTAGAAAAACTCTTCATAAGATTATAACCAAAAGATATTGTAATTCCAGGCAATAAACTAGACCAGAAGCTACAAATTAAATATTACGGGAACCTTTTTTTATACCTTAATATTCTAATGATAGTAAGATTTAAAAGTAACATCATAAAATCTGTCTAGTCTTTTTAATAACTACTAGTTAAATGGCTGACTATATAGGCTACAGGTCTGCATCAGAACTTAGAATCCCATCTTCTAGGTCAATAGACTCAAAACTATGATGCAAATAAAGGTAATATAAAACACCTGAAACAATACATACATCGCTCTCAGTGGAATCACTAAAGGCGAAAGAAACCAGAGCACAGAAGATTTAAAGCTAAGTAGCTCCCGTTTTTATTGTAGCTTTAGTCAGAACTGATGAAAACAGCGTTTATGGACATTGCTCCACACGGACAGCCTTGATAATGAAATCGCTTATGAATCACGACGCGAATCGCCTTTTTATTATTCGTTGACGAAATTCAAGATTTTTCCTTTGTTAGATCAAACTGTTCTGATCTTCTTTACGTTCTGGGTCGAACTTCAACAGGTTGTCCACCCTCCGATGAATTCGCAGCATGCTGTTCGTTCAATTAAAAACATTTTATAACTGTTGATTATTTTGAAACAACTAAAATCTTTAAATGAGGCTGTCCAATCTTTTGACTGTTTTGTTTTTACATTTTAAATTAAAAGGATGACATCCTCCTATAACATAAAAATATAAATAAATAAAACTTGATGATTTTATGACTAGTTTTAAAAAATGTGTGTAACGAACGCTTATTCAATAAGACAATGTCTCTATGTCAATGTTCGTAATAGCCCAAGGAATTCTTACATGCTAATTTACCAGACGTATCTACAATCATTTTATTTAATTTGCACCCTTTTAAGAAACTAAATATTTACTGGGATAAAAAGAGTCAACTCTAACGGCCGTATTCACCGGTAACTTTACCAGCGGTTAAACGACAGTCAAGCTTCTGATTGGCCGTTGAAGAAGGAAAACTAGTTTTCCCACTAATAAGAGGATCGACTCCCGATTAATCGCCAGTCAAGTTACCGGTGAATACGGCAGTAAGTGGAAGCCAAATGAAATCTAAATTAAAAATGTAATTTTCTATTATTTTAAAACTCTTTCAAAATAAAGATAGCAGTAAACTTTCGGACCATAATTTCCTCTATGGTGATTAAATGCGTACTCTAAATTATTTCAACTAAATCATCGAAATTCTTGACAGCTTCAGAAAGAGCTAGTTCTGTGACAAACGCCTTATCATTAATTCATAAATAATTAAATATAGCTTTATTATATCTTGTTTAAATGAAAATTCTAATTCATGACACTTTGTGTGAATGTGTTTATGAATAATCTAAACAGCCAATTTGTATCTAGTTCCGCAAAGCAGCAAAATACCGAAGGGTCTAGGCATGGCCTAAATATTTGCTCCCAGTCCATATTTCGAAATTCAAATGCTGTAGCAAGAAATCTTATCGACGGCACGTCATAGCTTACTTAACAAGAGGAGACAATAATCAGAAAAGTGAAAAATCACCTGGGAGATATAACTTTTTACAAATGACAGGTTTAAGAAAAGTGCTTTTCATCAAGATGAAAAGCACATTTAAAGTTATCACCAAGAGGATATTTTTCAATACCAAATACAATAATTACTATGTATCAGATTCAACAAATGTCGAGACAGAATACCGATTTTCGTTTTTGACTGCACATATCTTGTTTTATCATTTCACAAATCATCAACTACGTCAAACACTTGGCAACTCAAATTGATACACTGAAGGTTATTTTACCTACAAAGTATTGGGCATAACCGTGCATAAAAATATTAAGTAATGATGAAAGATGTGATGAGAAGAATAACAAATATTGGTGATGAAGAACGACAAACGCTGTTTTGGGTATCTTTGACCTTGAACTACATAACTTCTCAGAAAGGAACTTAATGTAATATATGTATCTGGTCACTAGCACGGCAGCTGCGAGTAAACTATAGCAGGTGGCGCTTCAAATTTACAACTAAAAATGCAGTTTTTTGAGATTACAGCAAATGCGTAAAATATTAACAGCAGTTTTTGCTGTTAAATTTTCCGGTTTTTTGCAGTGATACAGGGTATCCCAAGATAACTGTCTTCTTAATCCTTTAACCTTCTTAATCCTTGTTTCTTAACCCTTTAAATTTTGGTATAAAATTAGGTATAGTAAAGTGACCCATGCCCTATCCGATGCGGTAACGTTCAACTCTCTCTAGCCGTTTTAACTTTTATTTTAAAAACTTTTAGAGATATGCTCAATTTGTTAATTACAAATTTGTAGAGAAGCATCGGATTAGTACAAAAAGACACCTTGTGCAAAGAAATGCAAATGTCTTGAATAAAACCTCTAAAACGCATGCTCAACTAGATAGAATTTACTTAGTTTTAATGTCCTAAAACCTTCCTCATATGGTGAAAAAAAGAAATTTTCAATTATATGACTTATGCAAATGACAAGAATTCTTGGATTACAAAAACGAAAATTTCTTACTTTCAAGTTTTGAGAAGTGTTTTAGGACGTAAAATTTACGTAAATTCTACCTAATGGATAATTGCTGTCAATTTTTTTTAATCTTAATGTATTCAGAATGGCTTAAAACCTCCAAAAAACATTTTAATTTACCTTTCAATGCCCTAAATTTTAAGTTATTTTCAATTCAAAATAGCTTCTTTTCTGTCTGAGCTGAAACAGCTTGTGACGTCAAATGTTCCTTGTTTTCTAACATTCCGCTTTAAAACAATAATCTCTAGTTTTTTAGTCTAGTGTTTGGATGAAAGCGGTGTTTTCCACATTTCCAAGAGGTGCATGTGACGTCACACTGTTAGGCGCTTTCTGTAATAAAATGTCTCATGATTAACTTAAAAGAAATTTGTGGGAAAAGACAAGTACATTTTTGTAATCAGGAGATAATTTTCAATAAAATAAAATTGAATATACATAATTTTAAGACACGCTGAAATTCTCCAATGATCGTGCGTTCTCTGCACAATGTGTATTTTCCTACTAAATCAATGGTGCTCTACAACTTTATAATTGACTAATTTAGCATATCTCTAAAAGTTTTAAAAATAAAAATTATAACTGCTAACATTGCCACTAGGGGGCTTTGAAAGGTGTTGTATCGGACTGGACATGGTAATTTTCACTTTACTACCTAGACCCCAGGTTTATAACTATAGCTATAGGGGTATCTTGGGACACCCTGCAGATCGGTGATTAGGTCTTGAAGTGCTGATATTTTAGAGGCATAATTTATACGCTATATTTATAATAGATCAATAGAAGTGGAACATTGAATTACACCGTCAACGGAATTCCGTTTTGCTATTTAGCTTAAATTTTTTAATACCTAAAGAACCACCAATCCGTTGTTACTCAGTTCAGGCTTTTTAATACTTTTTTTTATTTTGAAAACAATTTTTCGTAATTGCTTAGGCTGAGCGCGCACTGGAAACTTTTGTCTCGGAGACTTAAAACACTAGTCACTCGAGAGCAATGCATTTCTATGAGGAAATTCTTGGCCTAGTGATCTAGCGACGAGACCAAGATCACTAGACCAAGAATTTCTTCATAGAAATGCATTGCTCTCGAGTGACTAGTGTTTTAAGTCTCCGAGACAAAAGTTTCCAGTGCGCGCTCAGCCTTAAAGATTTTTACATCATCTTTAATCTAGAACTGAAATATAGCCTAAAATATTTCGTTCAACGTATTGAGTAATCCTACTACTATTATAATTGTGAATGTTTGTCTGGATGTTTGTTACTCTTTCACGCAAAAACTACTGAATGGATTTTAATGAAATTCTACCATAATGTAGCTGATACATCAGAATAGGACATGGGCTATAATTTATAAAGAGAAAATCAGTCCTTCATTCTTTTTTTCCCGTTTTTCCTGCTTTTTTTTCACTTATTTTTCCGTGTTTGAAAACCTGTTTTACCAGTCATACAACGAGTTAAAAATAAATCATTGTTTCAAATGAGACAGATCACTAGACTTTTTCATTTACTAGATCTTTTAGTTTAGTTTTAAACACTGGTTTTAAATTTGTTAATTTGTTCACTAGACTTACTAATTTACCAGACTTTTTACTATGGTTACAAATTGGTTATTTTATAAAGGCACCAAGATATTAAACATTATCAGGAACATCGGGATTGTAAAAAGTGACAAGAACACCGGGATTGGAAAATTAGCGAGAACATCGGGATGGAAAAATTACCGGGTTATAAAAATTACCGAGAACACTGGGATAGGAAATTTACCATAAAGACACCCAGAATACCGGAATATAAAAATTACCGTAAACACTGAGATAAGAAAATTACCGGGAACGCCGGGATTAGAAAAATTACCGTGACCACCGTGATAAGATTACCGGGAACACACTGGGATAGGAAAGAGGCGCCTGGGATACCGGGATGATTTGTAATATTGCTAATTTACAAAATTATAAATGTATTTTAAGAAATATTTTAAAAAATTAATTTATTCACCCCACCCGTGCAAGGCCGGGTATAACAGCTAGTCATTAAATAATATGACGACAGTTTCACCTACCGGGTAATTAATAGTTTTGCTATTTTGAGGTAAAAAATATTTGGGAATTTCTCCAAACGCACATCTATCTCTTCGAGTTTTTTATCCTTTTACACAGCCCTGCACTTTAAAAATTTGGACACCTCTACCCTAGTATTCTATGTAATATTTACTGTAAAGCAATACAGTAGAACCCCGATTATCCGCGAGCGGATGATCCGCGAGTGCCACTAAATATTTTTTTAAATGAGAGCAAATTTTAGATGAGATTAGAGACATTTCAGATGTAGAGCAAAGGTTTCTGATGTACTGTACATATTTTAAAAGTTTTACATATCATGTTTTCCGTACAATAAAACATAGTTTTTATACTGAAATACTTTTTCGTGTTTTTACCTCATTTTTAGTCTTTTTTTGGGTTATCCGCAATTTTCGCTATCCGCGGTACCCTTGCCACCCAATTCCGCGGATAATCGGGGCTCTACTGTATTAAGTTTTAATTTCCTATTCTTGAGCTGAAATTAATTACTCTGTACTTAACGATTTTCACAATAAAAATTAATACAATAGAGGAGAAATAATTTTTTGTACGAATTAGTAACCATAAGTTTAAAATACTTTAAATTTACTCATTTAAATTTTATTTTTGTTATTCCAAGTATGACTGTATTTTTTGTTTCATTGCCTAAAAATTTTAATTTTTATAGGAAAGTTCTCTTTACATTAAATGTGCTTTTTTCCAACTTACACTTAGAGAAAAAGCATAAAGCATAGTATAGTTTTCTCTCAATTTACTGAACAAAAACAATTTAGAGTATTTAGACAAATGTGTAATCAAACAAAATGATAAATAAATGTAAAACAAGGGCAGGAACCCCTTATCATTGTTTATCGAATCAATATTATTTTTCATAACATATAAAAGGAGATAACAAGCAACCCAGTATTAAATAATCACGTTATGAAAACGTAATAACTCCGAGTTATGCAAGGGTCGGTGATTACGTTTCGTCGTCTCGTTAAGAGAAATAGGAATGTCTCGCCAATTCTCCCGTAAAACACCCGTTACTTGACATTACACAATGGGCATTCTGTACCTATGTCGCCAACCAACCGGCGCCAGCGTCAATGAATGTTATTTACACAGAAAATCGCACACACACGAGGCCATTGTACCAGTCGAAAATTGTCTTGAGGACAGATATTGGGTTGTCCCATAAGTTCTGTTACTTTTTACAAAGTTTCGTGTTTGAAAATTTTTTATGAAAAACTGGCAATAGGTGGAGATTTCAAACAAAGAGGATTTTGATATATGTATATTTATGAACATAATGTGTGATTTTGGTAGTTCTCGTGATATTATTTCTTTTCAAAATGGCGGTTTGAAAAAAAGACCGCAAACGACGATTTTCGCGTAATTTTTTTCTTTTGTTTAAAAAACTAGGAAAAACACAAAATTCATGGCTAAAAAAAGTTGTACTGTATGTTTGAAATGTTTAGTTTAAGATGTCATAGTTTCAAGATAATTCGATAAGTTTAACTTAGGAAATTTCGGCCTTAAACATAACATCTTTGCAAGAAACTTACCTCAGTAATGTTGGTCATTTCGAAGAAATTTTCACTAAAAAAAGAATCAAAATCAATAAAAAAGCTTGCGGAATACCCAAGTATTCAAAATATGCAATATATATATTAAATTAAGTTCAGAAAGTAGTGCGCAATATTCAAGCGCGCAACGTTTTTGCTTATCATTACGAATTACACTATTGCGAATTACACTCGCTGAACTAATGCTAAGCGAACAGAGCAATTATTTGCTTCATACGAAAAAAATTCAATAAAAACAACTCGTTCGAATTTAGAAAAAAACCAATTCAACGACATTATGAAAAGAGGCTTTCAATGTTTAAACCGTTGAAAGAAGCATTATGGTTCAAAAAACATCTGCCTGTAACTTGCTTCATACCAGCTGCTTAGAAAAACAATAGGTGTGCTTTAAGAAACACGTGAAATTACCAATATATGAAGTTTTAAAGTCAAAATTTCCTACCTTAAACTTATCGAATCATCTTGAAATTATGACATCTTAATCTTAACATTACAAATATGCAGTAAAACTTTTTTAGCCATGAATTATGCGTTATTCCTAGTTTTTTAAACAAAAGAAAAAAATTACGCGAAAATCGTCGTTTTTGGTCTTTTTTTCAAACCGTCATTTGAAAAGAAATAATATCACGAGAACGACCAAAATCACACATTATGTTCATAAATATACATATATCAAAATCCCCTTTGTTTGAAATCTCCACCTATTACCAGTTTTTCATAAAAAATTTTCAAAGACAAAACTTCGTAAAAAGTAACAGAACTTATGGGACAACCCAATACATAGCGTTATCGTCCTTTGGATTTAAAACATCTCCTTAATAGTGTTGAATGAACAAAAAATACGTTTTTTTTCATTCACGGAAGGGAAGGATATCGAATACTGGAACAACACGCTTGTAAAAGGGTGTTTATTATTGGATTGGGACCAGTATTAGAGCGTTTTAATTAGGGATTTCTATAATTAGCGCGTGGTTGTAATGTGAGAAAAGAAGCATTGGTAGCTGCGTGTGGGGTAGTGCTTGTTTTGTAGTCGAGGCGTGGTCCGATTGGGTGTCAGCTCTGAGATAAAAATTGCTGTCTGACCAAAGAGGGAATGTCTTCTTTCGTTGGGTTCTGTCAATTTTGACCTTAAGAAACGACACTGAATACTCAGTCCATAAATAGTTTTTCTTCAGTTTATAAAAAGATGGGCGCGTCATCAGTTATTCTTCAAAACGTCAATAAGGCTTGTTTTGTTTAGCCTCTCGTTTTGAGTAAATTTGAATGTGAATCACATGAAGGTCATTTTTATTGTGAAAGTGGGATTAAATGATAGTTCACATTCAAATTATAAGTATGCTATTAAGATATTACTTTACCTTATTTAAGGAGTTACATTTTCTTGCCAACCTGGCAACCAAACCCTACTTGCAACTACATTTGTTTTGAGAGTGTGGCATGTTGCATAGGGAAGAGATGGGATATGATAGCGTGATACAGAAGGAAGATATCAAAAATGTGGATAACAAATTTGACACCCAGTGTCTTATATGTAGAATATTATTTCGGGAGGGGCCCAAATATCCTCAAAAACTTAAGTCATAATCAGATATTTGCATAGAAGGAGAAGACCCAAAATTATTCTTAAACCCCTCCTATGTGCATATACTTAATGGGTTTAATGTACAGTTGGGGAAATAAAAAACGACTCAGTTGCGATTTCTGGCGAACCAATTGGGTTAGGAAGACGAATGAGGTGTCATTTTTCATTGTTTAAAGTATTCTTTAACCAAAAAAATTTTCGGGTCCTTAGGGGGTCGTCTTCATATTAAACGAAACACTAACTTTTTTTTTTCCAATGGGGACCCCCAATTATTATTAGTTTTTCTGAAAGGCCACCCCCCCAAACCCTTAAATACCAAGTTTCATCCAGATTGATTAAAAAAAATTTATTTTTCAAAAATAAAAAATTTTTTAAATCGTGAAATTTTTTTATGATAATCGATTCTTTAAGTAATTTTATGTAGGAAACCAAAATTTCAATCGATTTTATCCAATAGTTTTTGATAAAAACGACCTAATATCTTAAGGGGCCGTATACCGTTGCCGAATGCATACCGCAAATGCTCTTTCTATAGTTCGTTTTATCAAAAACTATTGGATAAAATCGATTGAAATTTTGGTTTCCTACATAAAATTACTTAAAGAATCGATTATCATAAAAAAATTTCACGATTTAAATTTTTTTTTATTTTTGAAAAATAAATTTTTTTTAATCAATCTGGATGAAACTTGGTATTTAAGGGTTTGGGGGGGGTGGCCTTTCAGAAAAACTAATAATAATTGGGGGTCCCCATTGGAAAAAAAAAGTTAGTGTTTCGTTTAATATGAAGACGACCCCCTAAGGACCCGAAAATTTTTTTGGTTAAAGAATACTTTAAACAATGAAAAATGACACCTCATTCGTCTTCCTAACCCAATTGGTTCGCCAGAAATAGCAACTGAGTCATTTTTTATTTCCCCAACTGTACCTTTAATATATTTTTCGGTGGAATACGCATCTTGATAAACCTTGTTTCAAAAATCTCTCTATTCTAAAAAAAAGTTTTTAGTGAACGGTTTCCAGAGAAAGGCTTTTTAATTACTGAACCGAATGACACATATATGGTATCAAAATGTCCGGATTCTTTCCGGATTTCCGAGTAAGCCCTTCGATTTTTCAAAAATATTTTCAATTTTAAAATATTTCCATTTTTTTAGATAACGGATAAGGTCGCAGTTATAAAGCAAGTACTGTCAATCAAATTATAATGCATCCAATCACAACGTCCGATTGACGCTTTATTTTAAGATGAAACATGTTTTTTCACCTTTTAAAAAAAGAACTTTCTTGATGAAATATCACTCAAAGACTGATAAAAACATATTCTAAAAACTTACATGAACGCCATTTTATACTAAAATTTCACACTTTTTGTCCAATATTTGTAATTTTTATTCTGATTTTATCGAAATTAATTGTAAACATAGTGATGTTTTGTCTCTTATTGTTTTCAATTGCTTAAACGGTATTGTTTAACAAGTCTGGGTTTAAAAAAAATATGAATGATAAACACTAGGCATATTATACTATCGAGTTACTTTAAAATAATATTTTTTGTTTGGTCCGAATATTGATAAACAATTAGAATTAGTTATTTTTATAATCATAGATTAAAAATAATTAAGATGAATATTTTTAAAAACATTTCGTTTAAATTTTTGATAAGTTCGAGTTAATATATACTCAAACTTTTAAGGGAGATTTATTCATGGAGGGGATTTTAAGTATTTTTAATAAGTTGGTTGACGTTTTTTCTGTAAATTGTTTAATTGTTTTATAAAGTGTGTTAAGTTCAACGAGTTGGAATTTGTGGGAATTGCGAAGCAATTCCAAAAGGTCCTGCGTCAGCAGTTTACGGGGGTTGGCGAGCGATAGCGAGCAGGGGGCGGTAGCTCCCTAGTATTGTAAATAATAGAGTTTGAAGGGTCCTCCCTCAAAAAATGTTTGGAAATTTGACACTAAAAACTTGGTTTTTGACTCGTTTTGGTACCCTCAGTTCAAAAACCCCTTGTACCCCCTTATATACCCTTGTTGTGACATCATATATGGACAGTAGGGTGTATCGAAAAAAAATATTTTTTTTGTAAATTTTGATGATGCGTTAGAGCGGAAAAAATTTATAAGGTAGCAGAGAGGGAACATGTTTGATTTTTTTTAGAATTTTCGGATGACATCTTTAGGTGCTAACTTGGCCCTGAAAGTTTCCCATGTTATCCTATGCAGAGCGCAACACACAGGTAAGCCGGAAAAAAAGTTTTTCAACCCTCATTCCCATTTAATAGCACATCCAATATCTTAAATGGACCTAATTTTGTAAAGCATACACCATATAAGGTCCATAACAAGAGTGAAGACATTCACTCCATAGGTGCTGCGCCCTCCATAGGATTACACACTCTTAAAACGACAGTCTCAAAAATGAGTAAAAATTACTGAAACTGGCTCCAAATCAAATTTACTCAAATTTGAAAACATGAATATACTCATTTCCGAAAATGTGCATGCTAAAAAATGAAACATTACTAGTTTATTTTTAAGTTAGTGCATTTTTTACTCGGTTTTGCGACTGTCGTTAAAAGAGTGCATGGGAAACCGTTAGGGTCAAGTTTGAAACTAAAGACGTCATCCGAAAATTTTGAAAAAAAATCACAGGTGCCCTTTGCCACCTTTAGAAAACTTTTCCGCTCTAACGCACCACCAAAAAAAAATTTATTTACGATACACCCTAATGGAAGTCCCTAAGTTAAATAACAAAGCAACAGAACATTCTTCAATAATTATATTACATAAGTGATGCACGTAGAAGGCAAATCCTACAAAACGCCCCAAGCACGAAGCCAACAATGCCCGAGCATCACAGAACCTTTTTTTCTCCACCCTTCGCTTCGCCCTCTTTGATCCACAAGAGCCCTCATCCATTTCGGCGAACGAGGTCCACTGCCACGAGCCAAAGAGCTCCACCCTCGCTGACAAGAAACCATCGAAAAAGGCCACCTCGGTCTTTATCACGGCAAGAATCTGTCGACCCACCTCGGGCAGCTATGAGGAAAAAGTCACCTCTAAGAGGCTCTGTCTACTGCCTGAAGAATGCAGCTCCTCAGAACTAAGCCCTTTGTCCAAAGCCTTGTTGCCAGTTAATGAGGACTTATGTTGTTGCGGTAACTCGAGTAGGAAGAGTTTAGTTGTCCCGAAAACTGTAAGAATGTGAGTGATGTCCGACGGGAGGGAAACTTAATATTTCCTCGTAAGCTTGAGAGAGATTTGTGTGATTGGTTTCATTTGGAGGAGGGTCTTGAAGTATCTTTTAAGTTATTGCTGCATTGTCTTGGGGATGGTGCTTGAGGTTTGGAAAGTGACTATTAGTCATTAATGGTAGATAACTGTCTAGGTGCTTGACTAATCGCGATTGAGGGGAGATAGCTGGCTTTAAAGTATTTTGTTAAGAAAATACCTGCTTGATCTTTTTGTGCTTTAGATTAGTTTGCGTAGTAACCGTATACTTTTGACTATCTTTCATACTCTCGATGTAGGCAGCTTTTAACGGTTTGGCAAGGAAAAACATAAGGGGCTTGTTTTAAAATGATAAGGGTTCTTTGGAGTCCCTAATTTGGGAGAACTTTTAGGCTATAAACTGAAATAAGAGTTCCCTATAAACTATTTCCTAATTATATTTTTGTTCTTGTTTATTATATAAGTTCTTATCTTAATTATGTTTACGAAAAATTTCTTATTCAACTAAGAGATGCATCAGCACTTAGAGGGAGAAACCATCTCTATATCCCATAATAAGCATATCTCTGCGATATATTTTGAAGCGAGAGCTGAATTAAGAAACAATTACAAATTAAAAGAGACAATACAAATCTAAAAGCTTTACTTAAAAAAATCATTATCAGAGTGTTAAAGGTAAATCGCAAAATAAATTTCAGGTACCTAGTCCTTATTTTACCCGTTGACATACGAACGGTATGGACACACGGGAAAAATAAAGTAAGAAATGTCTTATTAAATAAATGTAACAAACTAATGTAAAACAAAACGCAAACCTAAGCCCCTCAATTTTGTGCGCTAATTTGAAACAAGGAATTCATAGCAACCTTTTGTTCCAAAAAATCTTCTAAAAACCTCCATTGTATTTTCCCTTACATCCAATGTTTTTACATTTCAACAACAACAACAAATAAACCACACTCTCTTTTCGTTTCCTCCTCCAGCAACAACACCATCGAAACCACAGATGCATCACAAAAACAGCCAACTCATCGAAGTTTCCCAAAAGCAATCTATCTCCGAAAGAAAACAAAAAAAACCATAAAAGCACTAACAATCATCACACTCCACCCTACATCCTCCCTCTGTAATCCATCGATCACCTGTTGATCGCGAGAGGGTGACTTCCGATCCAGGTCACGATGATGCGGCACGCGTCACGTAGCGATAGAGAGAGAATAGGAGAGAAAGAGAGGCTCTTACCTCTTGGTCCTGCTCCGTGAAGTGATGGTCGCCAGTGACCTTGTTGATGCATTGGGCAACGCCTATAACGTCTCCCTGGTAGTTGAGGATGGGTTGGCACATAACGCTCACCGTACGGTAGCCCGTTCGAGTGTCGATGTCTTTGTTGAACCGGGGGTCCTACAAAAGATAAGGATATACATAAGTGCTTGAAATGCGAAAAAACATGAGATTTTTTTTCCTTTTTGAATGGAGCAATGAAGTAAAGAGGAAGGGGGCTACGGGTGGTAGAATCTGAACTGAACTCCCCCTATATAAAGGGAGTAGAGTTTCTTATTCTTTTATTCTTAGTTTTTTTTCTTTTAGAATAATTAAAAATATTTTTATTTAAAGGGGGAAATAATAAGCACAAAAATTTACAAAGGGGAGTGCAGTTCGAGCATACTGGTATTGGTAACAGAGGAGTAACGTAAAACCCTGGATACTCTACCTTAAGTAGCGACATCACGCTCAATCGGCCGCCATTATGGGGAGAACTCACTACTAGTCTAGATAGTCTTGCTTATCGTCACTAGTAGTGAGTTCTCCCAATAATGGCGGCCGATTGAGCGTGATGTAGCTACTTAAGTATAGAGTATCCAGGGCTTTAGAGTAACGGAGACACCCGGTAACAGAAAAAATACGAGAATCAAAGATGAAAAGCAAGAAAAAAACTAGTAAATGATTTCAAAATATCTTTCGGAAGTATTTAAAAGTTTGAATTTCTATGAATCTTACTGGAAGATTTACATCATAGCTATACTCCCATAAAATCTAAATTTTACTATCTGATACCCCTAGACTAGATTACTATTATGAGTTTAAGAAATGTAGGAAACATCATATTATAGAAAATTGATTTCATTACGGAAAAAACAACTTAAATATTTTTTCCTAAATCATGTTCACTGTATTTCATAGTGCATCATAAAAGTTTATAGTATAAGCTGATATACAGAACGTTGGTCAAGGGGTAAAGGTTTTGAAATATTGTTCTAAACAAATAATATCTCTTTATAACAACCAAGAGTTCCTTCTCTCGATCTCTTATCGCGCGTTTTCTCCCTTCATCTAACCCCCCTTACCTTGTCTTTTCCACAATTTTTCTCTATATACTACATAATATAGTTTTCTTTTTATGAACCATTGTTTATGAACCTGTGCATCATGAGATATAATATTCATTGGAAATTTTGACTTCTTTACGGTCGTCTCTATGAATCTCAGTACAAAAAATCTGAGACGAAATTATAAGTTTCACAGACACACTTCAAAACTATCTTAAAACTATTTCTCATCGCTGTCAATTAAATATCATGAATATTTAAGATATAAAAACAACTTGACGAATTTGACATCCTTTTCTTATTTGAGTCACCCTTGATTTTTCTTTTCTCGATTTCGGAAATAGTAATAAGTTTTCGGTCATTGTTATTTATAGTGAACAAATATTTCAAACACAATTAAAGTAAAACATTTCAGTTACCCTTAATATCATATTTAAAAATTACCTCAGAAAGGGAAATGTCCTAAAACTGCCTAGTTCTCTTTTGATGTTAATCGAAAAGGTTCAATTAAAGAAATTCTTCTCGTCAGTACTAGCCCTACTAGCCTATGCTCTAAAACGATGTTAACTAAAAAATCTATAAACTAAAAACTGTTACACCCTTTCGCATGAAATTTTATACTATGCAACTTTGCTTTTATTTTTTATTCCAAAGAGCATAAACCTTAGCTTACGAAACAGTTTGGACATAAGTTGCACACATCTTTGGTCAAAGTGCAAAGAGCAATGCATGAATATTATCGTGTCATCACTCAAGATCATATTTAAAACTGATATATAGATATAAAAGATAGCTATGATAAATCAATTAGCATCTCATAAAAATTTCTGACACAATTTTTTTAAGTACCGAAAATTTACACAAGGTTTGTAAAAATGGTACTCTTAATACGTACGAATTCGGATTGTATATTACCTTGTTTGAAGGAAGTTTATCAGAAACATATTTAGACTGATACTGACCCAAGACTCATAATATGGAGTTGGTTTAAAATTCTATTTTGTTTGCCTGTTTTTATTTTAATAAAATTTGGATCAATGTAATTCTTATTTTGGTCCAATATATTTCGTTTGTTTGGTATATATTTCGAAGTAAATGGATAAAAAACCTTTTTGAAAACATTTTTGTACGTATGGTGTTTCAAAAGTTCGTTTCCCGGCTTTTATTTGGAACCAACGTCTCTTAGGTTCATGGAAGTAAGGTCTATCCTTGGGTAAGTCACCCTGGAGAATTCATTGTTGTGGCTTACAGAACCCTTAGTGGCAGTACATCAAAATGTCGATTTTTATTAACCTAACAACTTTTCTCTAGAAAGGCAATAAAGAACATGATCCAAAACAGCTAGGTCATATTTTTATGTCAGTTAAAAAATCCTCTAACAGTTTTCAATGCCATTATTTTGTTTCACTTCGTTGCTTGACAATGATTAAAGTTTATTACGTTGGGGTAACTTTGGCCCACGGTTTGGGGTAACTTTGGCCCAATGGTTATCTGCTGAAATAAGTGAAATACTCTTTGATGTTAAAGAAGAAGTGGTCAAATATGGATGATAAATTAATTTTAAGCACGAAATATTTCCAAATAATAGCTAAAAGAACCTTAAAAATAGTGTGGTGAAGACAATATCATTATTTTGAAAATGATGGTGTTCGAAGAAATATCGTTTTTTTTGTTCCGAAAATGGATTTTTCTCCACAACTAAATCAACCAATTCATTAAAATATATACCAAGCATATTAAAATGTTGTTTACTGTTAATATAAGTATTTTCCTTAAAAATTTCTTGAAGTAACTTTATAATGAAATCCGTTTTGTACTATTACTTGATTTTCTAATAAATTAAACTTGAAAGGAACTTGTAATAGATTATTATAGATAGGTAACTTAGCAACACATCTAAGCAGTATAGCATTGGTTAAAGGTAACTCAATGCCTTAAATTTTGTTTTGAGGTCTAGGCCAAAGTTACCTCAATTCGGGGAAACTTTGGCCCAAAATTTCAAATATTTTTAAAAAATATTTAAAACTTAAATTTGCATTGCAATTGAGCAACATTGCAGTTGAGCATGTGAAAAATATTATATACCACTGACTTTGTAAAATTTGTTTTTGATAAACTAATTTTATTTGTTTTTAATGTGAAAAATGCACTCCATTTGGGCCTAAGTTACTCCATTTTAAGGTAGTGTAAACAGTAAACACGCTAATAAAAATTACATAATAGGTAATAAAATTTCGATATTATCATGTGCATGAAGAAACACAAGTGCCCCATGACTCCATAATGTTTTTTTCATCTTTCTAGCAATACGATGTGTGAACAAAGTATTCATTTGAATACTGATACTGTGAGGTACTGAGTTTTATAGATTTGTTATAGCTCGTTATTGTAGATATCACATTTTTTGCCAGGAGGTGCTTCATGCTATGGAGAATATTTTCATGCAGCTGTTATTGAGAATACATTCCGATGGTTACATCAAAACAATCCATATTTGTACAGTAGCTAAAGTCACGGAAAAAAGAGGGAGATGTCTTTTCTACAGTGATTTTATTTTCTTGTGGTAGTATAGATTATTATTTTACGACCTTTAAAATTGTCAATTACTGGTGAAGTAAAACGAAACTAAGAGTATTAAAAAAAGTTTCATGACTTAGTTTTCTTTTATGAAGTATATTCTGTTTCATTCTATAAAGTTGCCTACCTATAGAGGCTTTTTTTATAATTAAAATGTTGACCTTATTTGTGATTTATACAATTAAGTACATCTAAAAACTATGAATCTCTCTATTCTAAAAAAAAGTTTTTGGTGAACGGTTTCCAGAGAAAGGCTTTTTAATTACTGATCCGTATAACACATATTTGGTATCAAACTGTCCGTATTCTTTTTAGGATGTGCAAAGTGCCTTTAGAATTTCTAAAAAAAATCTCAATTTTAAAATATTTCCATTTTTTTAGATTTCGGATAAGGTCGCAGTTACAAAAAAACTAACTATGAATTTTAAAACAATTGAAAACATATTTCACTGGTTTTTTAATATTCAAATAGATTAAATAATCATCTTTCTATATTTATAACACGAATTTAAAAAATATATTTTGTGTTATTTTTAACAATATTTTTATTTTTGTTGTTCACAAAGGGTTTAATTGTTGTTCAAACGGTTTTCATTATATTTTAAACTTATATATAATTAATTTATTTTTTATTTTTTAAATAACAAATTAATATTTTTATATTTATCTTTGTAGTTGTGGCAACCTAATCATTACTATATTTACAATAAAATATACACTCGCTTTCGGAAATTTTGAATTTTGCATTTATTTTTTATATCCTTTTTCAAGTATGTTTTTAAGGTAGTAAAATGTAACTCTTTATTTCATAATGACAAAACGCAAACAATTAAATAACACGGGTGAATGTTTTAGAAATAAGGATGAAAATGTTGGAAGTCTTGACATTCGGTGTCGTTGCTATGAAAATGACACAACTTCGAAGTTTGTTTCTCATGAAGATAAAATTCTAAATTTTCGCGATGTTTAAGATAATTACTACATTTTTAACAGTCAATCATTACAAATTTTAAGAAAGTTAAATTTATTCCTGAGATATTTCAATGCTTCCCTTAATGTATCTGTGAAAAAACATTACCTTAGGGAAATGGGTAAAAGAATGTTTACATTGCTTTGTTGTTAATTTTCTTGGGGTTCAATTCCGTTATAGTTCCCGCTAAATATCGCCAATCTCTTTCGAACGCTCAATATTCAAATGTAAACCAATTTTTCTAATTTTTAATGATAACTGAATAGTTATAGATCTAATTAAACACTTTAATCTATGAATTTGAATTAATTTAGCAAAATTTATACTTTATAGTGTCCAAAAGAGATTAGTGATATTTAGCGGGAACTATAACGGAATTCAACCCCAAGAAAATTAACATCAGAGCAATGTAAACATTTTTTTACCCATTTCCCTAAGGTAATGTGTTTTTCACAGATACATTAAGGGAAGCACTGAAACATTAAGGGAAGGTTCATATTTAGCGGGAACTATATATGAACCTTTCTTGGAATTATAAAGCGATCCGCCAATTCATGTTACCATAAAGGAAATGATAAAATTCCACCACTGAATAAATGTTCGCCATTTTTGAAAGAGTACCACGGAGAAGTACTACCCCTGTGTTAAGAATGTTTTATAAAGTGAGTAAGTGCAGTGAGCTGGGTTTTGTGGGGAATTGTGAAGCGGTCAAAAAGTTACTGCGTCAGCAGTTAACGGGGGTTGGCGAGCGATAGCGAGCAGGGGGCGGTAGCCCCCTAGTAATATAAAAAAATAATTAAATATTAGTTTAAATTTTCATATTATTGAAGAATTTATGCATAAAAATCACAACAAACAGCATTTCTGCAAAACATCATAACTCAAATTTATATGAAGATATTTTTGTTTTGTAAACTTTATTATCCTCGCAATCACATATTTTAGGAGGCCTACTATTTTTATGTATAAATTATTTTAATATCAAAAGTTATATCACTAAACTTGAAAAATAAAAAAACACACCAAAGTTCAGAAAAGTTTGAAGTTATACTATTCATAAAATAAAAAATATTACACCCACAGCCAAAAAAAATAGTAGGACTCCTAAATCATATTATGTCAAGTATTGTGCCCAAGTTTTATAGAAATTTCCTTATAATATTTTGAGTTATGTAGTTTTCGGAGAAGGAAAATATCAAAAATGTGATTCTGACGGAATTCTGATTAAAACGCGAATTTCTTTATCTTTTCCTTAATAAAATGCCTTTTTAGTTTTAAGTAAAATTTCTGTAACTTTGGTTCTAGGAAAGATAAAGACAAAATTTAAACTGATTTGGAAAGCTAAAGAAGTGTTTTTGAAATAAGATAATAATTTTTTGGGAATTTTTGGTCCGAAACGGCATTTTTAGGTAAGCAGGCCCCTTAATTAAAAACCTAAAAATAATCTTGCTTTCTTTATATAGAGCTTTGACAAAGCCTCATTTTGAATAAGCTGTTAAATTCTGATCTCTATTCGTGAAAAAAGATTCAATAGAAAGATTAAAACCACAGGCAGGGTTAATGAAAGGGTCAAGGGAATTTCCAGTTTAGCCTATGTGTTTAAAGAAATTAAATATGCACATTGTACAATCTGGTGGAAAAGAAAGATTTAAGGAATTTGATCAAAAGTCAATGCGTAAAGTCAGTTAAGAATTAAAAGTCCCTTTTCAAAAAGACGGGAAAGGTGATAAAAGTTGGGATGTACAAAAAACCGTTCAATGCAAAAATCGGTCAGCGAAAACCGTTCAATAAAAACTTAAAAGTCCTGCTAAATACCGCCATGCTCTATTGATCACCCAAAGTAGAAGTATTGCTAAATAATTTTAAAATAATAGATTAGAATGTTTAGTTAAATCCATAACTGTTTAGTTTCAACGGAATTGAGCTAAACAAGGTTATTACATGTGTAAAGCTATGACTTTTTTGTTTTGTTTTTTGAACGGTTTTTGCATTGAACGGTTTTTTCGCGACACCATAAGTTGACCTCAAATAAAATTTTGCTTTTTTTTCTTGTTCACTTATACACGTATTGGGAATATTTTCTTCGGTTCTTTAAACTTCGAGTATTAAAGTAAAAATTATTTTTTTTTCGTTTTTATTTAACTCAATTAACTAAAAGTAATTTCAACTAACGGTCAAAATATCTTATTTTGTTACTTCATTAGTTGAATAAAAAGCAAATACGTTAAAAAAATTATTTCAAAGGAGAAAAACATGCATTTAAATTAATTTTACTTTAACACGGAGTGTAGAAAGCATTATTTTTTTAATAGGGTAGTGGATAGATGGAATGCGTTGTCTGAAACAATTGTAAATTCAAGAGGGGTAAACGAGTTCAAGAGGAAAATTGACAGATACTGGGATTCCTGTAGTTTGAGTTAAAAAGACTGGACCAACCTTGCTGGGCTTAAGCCTGTAGTTGGTCGACTTAATTTGTATTTGTATTTGTAAAAACGTTATCAGTGTGAAAAATACCAAAAAAATTTTGTATCATTCTTTTTTGGAACCTCTATTTAATAAAAACGCAATATTAAAGCTTAAAAATTACTTTGCTACATTATTTAAACTCAAATTCACGAAAAATTTAAAGCAACTCTCCTGACAAAGCCCTCCCTAAAGTAAGGGAGTTCACCATCATTGTATCACAGATAGCACTCTAAACTCAGAAAAGCAAGCTAAGTGTTCCCATCAGCATTATTAGTTGATTCAGAACTCGTCATTTTTATGAGTTACGTCGAATATTTGTTACCTTCCCTTCTGACGTGATTAAATGACGTTGTGTGACCGTGATGGTACATGACTCGATTTCAATTGTAGTACCCGCAGAAATATGTCTTCCGTGCAATAACAAGTGATGTTGAAGATGGCCGGAAACAATTAGGTGTATCGCTTTAAGGTTTTATTTAAAAATGTCAAAGGTATCCAAGTTTTGAAATGTGCTAAGGTAGTGTCCTATAAGGTAATTTATTTTATTTTTAGGAAGCAATAAAAATAGATCTAGAGCAGAGATGGAAAAATCGTGAATCAGTGGCTAGCAAAGACCTAGAAAATCTGGAAAAGGAAGATTTTACCTTTATGTATTATTTTGCACATTAGATAAAATCGGAAGTGATACAATTTTTTTTACAAAGAGTGTAACTCTTCTCAAAAAGATTTTCCACCCCTGATTTAGAGGAATGTAATTTATTTTGAAACAAAAACTATAAAGTAAAATTAAAGTTGTCAATGTTTTTTAAGCATTTAGGTAAATTTTTAAAACTACAAGAATGATGAATGATAAAGATTTTTTTACCTTAATTATATTTAGATAATTCACGTAAGTAAATTTCGTTTAATACTAAGAAAATACCAGAATAATTATAGCAAAATATTTTAAAATTAAGTAAATCTTCTATTGAATCCCATGTAAATTTTGGGGTGGCTAGGGCTCAAAGGGTTGATAGATTGTGTTAAAAAGTAATTTAGATAAAAAAAAGATTTTAAAAAATCCACCCTTGTACTTCAACTGAAGATTCCTTAAAAGTAAGGACAAACGGAACACTGAGAGAACTCACTGTTTCAAAATTGAGTAAATCGATGTTTTCATCTTGGTATGAAACTTTTTGTTTCAAATTAGACGATTCAATTAGAATTCCAATGCTTTCGATATTGAAATACCAGACATACTCAATTTCAAACAACTCAATAGTCACCACTCAAATTATACTTACTTTTGACTTATGTTTGAAAATATTGGAAAAGTTTTGGAAAACTGTCCGAAATACCCCAATTTTTGGTGTGGTTGCACGAAACACTACTTTGCAATATATCACAACCAAATTACTTCTGAATTTAATCTTCTCGTGACACTCGTCACACTTCGATTTATGCGAATGCCAGGAACTAACTCAAAAAATAAGCACTTGATGTTTCATTTTTGATTATCTTCACATTTCAGAAATGAGTTTTCAAATTTGAGTAAATTTAACTCGGAGCCATTAGAGTAATTTTTACTCAGTTTTGAAACTGTGGTTTTAAGAGTGACGATTCACCTTCATCCCCGCTAAGTCCCTTCACGGCCAGGTTTAACCTACCTACCGACCCCACCCTCGAAAGGATAAAAATCTCCTGACCCAGATCGGCAACCTTCCTCATACAGAGACAAGATCCTGATGTGGCGTCTATCCACCACTTGACCCTCTCTCCTCCACATATTCGTTACCAAAAGAGGAGGACCTCTTGATGGGGCTCACCAAGTGTCTTTCGGAATGTTGTCAACCGGGGTTCTGGAGCCGATCGGAGTGTTTGGGTGATCGGGAAGTGCTCGGAGTGAATGCTGTTGTGGAACTGATACTCTTTATAACATTGGTTGAAGATTTTAATTTTTTTTTGCGTGTGTTGATGGATGGTTATAAATTTTTTTATATATGGAAATGTGATAGTGGTGTTATACAATGGGGAGTCTTGAAGATATTAGTATGGGGATTTGAGAGCTGAATGAAATGTATGGCACCTTTCATACATCGTGTAAATGTTCGACATTGAGGAGATGCTATGTTTTTTCAGTCAAGTGGAGTATAAATTATACAAAGTCTTAGAAGGGGCTTGAGAAGGGTATATTCAGGAGGGGTGGAAAAGTTCTTTGGTGTGCCAGTTTCTGAAAATCATTTTTTCAATCTATTTTAAATATGCTTAGTATTGAACGTATACCATTAATGCTTAGTATTGAAAGGATGCATTAATTTCTGGTTTAGCTTTAAAATTAAAGCAGGAATTAAAGAAAATGTTTGTTTGCCTGGAAGGAAATATCTGCGCTAAAGGAACAATAATTATACCTAGTAGGTATATATAGATCAAAAAACAAAACTGTTATCTGTTTTATTGATTTGCTGTTATTAAAAAACCCATTTAATAACTAAAAATGTTGTTTTCGTAGTGAAATAGGTTAAAAAGAAGGAGAGAAGTTATTAGGAAGCGAGCAAAACATCATAGAAGTTTATCATGCTATCAGCAGAAAATAACATAAAACTATTTATTCAACCAAGTTGTATGAAATAGCGTCACAAAAACACCGGTTCAAGTTAGTTTTGCGGTAATACTACAATCCACCCTTTCTAATTCCTGAGTTCATAAAAGTTAAATAAACTACATTGCTTATTGATTTTTCTTTTTGATTGTTCTTTACGCAATAAAAATTTTCCTAAGGGATTCAACACGTTATTTTTTTGTCTCATTATTTTCAATGTTTAAACACAAACGCCTATTAAGATAAAGTTGTTCACCTGCTTTTCAAACGGAAACGGGTGCAAAAACAAAGCTAAACTTCTCACACTCAATTCAATGAACGACTCTCATTTTTCCAGCATGGGAAAAAACAGCGGATGATGGAAGGTCTACGATTCCTTGTGACATTTCCTTCCACGAGCATTTCCGATCACATTCCAGATAGGAAATGCTGGCGCTTCCGGCTCCAAAGGGGCGGCTGAACTTCCGCATCCAGCCCGCCCCTCAGCACGTGCATGGGACACCCCCAAACGAATCTAATTAGGGGATGAACAGGGGCGGAATTGGAGAAAGCAAGAAAATTTTATTGTGTTTAGATTTTGTTAAAGATTTTTTCGAATAATAAGTAATGTGTAATGGTGTATTAGAAGCGGAAGCGGGAGGACTTGCTTATATACTAAGAAATGCTTTTAAATTAAGAGGTAAATTGTTAAACGTAATGTAGATTTTCTTTAAAATTTTATACATTTATTATTCATGTGCTTATATTTTATATATACATGTTTTTTAAACTTTCAAAAATAAATTCTTAATTTCAAGGAATTTTAAGAAGAATGCCTAACCTTTATTTATACTTAATATTGGTGTGTTTCAGTACAAATAAAGTAAAATTATCTAACACTATAAATAAATATGTAAGGATTGGTTACTGGGGAAAATGTGCAAAACTTAAATGTAAGGCTGAAACAGAATATTTTAAAAAGTTGGAAAAATTAAGGCAAGTAAAAGAAAAACCTAGTACATTTAGTACTTCTTAAATTAAAAAAATTTTCGATGTAAAATCCAAATTTACATTGTGAATGTAAATTCAAAATATAAATGAGTGAATTTAATAATACATTATTATCAATGAATAGTTTTGTTTTACATAAGTTATTAAACGTTTTAAATATTCCAAAATCTACATATAAAACAAAGGTAATGAAGTAAAAATCCTTTAGCATTTCAGCCAGGCAAACTCCAAATAAAAATTTTGACTCAAAAATAACTTTTTCTTAAAAAATAGAGGTTATAATAAAACTTTATTGGGGAGGAGTTCTAATTTTTTAACACTTCAATACATTTAATATTTCAGGACTCATCAATTGGATAAATTTAAATGGATATTTTTGCATTAACTTTCAATTATTTTTCTACTGATTTCCCTTAGATCAGACAAAAACTTAAACACGAAAATTAATTTCAAAAGTAGGTAAGATGAGCACAACCCCGTGATTTCCATGCCTTCATCACGACTTTTTTGTGTTAAGGAAATATTTTCTAAACACGTATAGTACACTATCCAAGAGAGATATGTTTGTTCAAAACCTTTCACTACCTCAAAATCAATCAGATTTAATTGAAAAACTAAGTTAAGAATCAATAATTTTCGTGACTGACTTTCACAACTAACTTTGAATTCTTCACTACATCCTCTAACAACCTAGGCGTATCCAACATTTCGAAATCATATATAAAGGAGAGGAGGGTATTATGGAACACCTTTTATATATTTAAGAATAACTATTAGTTTTTAATAAAATCCGCCGAATCATTTTAAGTACATACTATAACTAATGAAAATGAAGGGACAATGGTCAAATAAATCAGCATTTATTTTTTTAATCAAAAAAGTACTTTAAGAAAAAGTTACAAATGGAGGGTAATATGGAACAGTCGGATAAAATAGAATAGTTGGATTTACAGCTATTGAAAACTAATTAGACCTTAGAAAACATAATTAATCTTCACTATAAAAATATTTTTAACAATTTACGTTCAAATAGTTTTGTTCGTGAGTCTATTTACAATAGTCACAAACATAATAATCTTTTTCTGACCCTTTGCTGATGGAATATTCTATAATACCCGACAGGCCATCTTGTACTATGAACTCCTTTTACTGACCGATAAAACATGGATAGCTAAAAAGCGACTGCAGTATAAGAAACTATTGATCTTTTAGTGTACATTATGCTTAACAACAAAATCAGTCTCACAGTTACTGGTAGGTTAAAAGGTTTGAACATTTACTGTCAAAAACTTTCGAAAATCCTAAAACACACATTTTTGTTTGTTGCGACTGATCAGACAAGAACAAGAAGCTTAACTCTTAGACCACTGCATCATTGGGGATTTCTCAAGACTTTTGTGGCATTGCTACGTGATGGCAACACGAGGGGGAGCAGAAACTCAGGTGTTATGTTCCATATTACTCGACTACTTCCATAAGACCCTCCTCTCCTCTAATTGTTATTATAAAAATGGTAATAAAAAGTAAGCATGAATGATTTGTCTTAATTTAATTAATTAGTTTCAATTCAATATTATAACATTTTCCTAAGAAATAGTTTTTAAATATGCTTTTTTAAGAGAACTTTTCTTGTAATTTCAAATGTTCATAAATGAATAAACGTTTTTTTTACCATAAATGTTTTTTTACCTAGCACCTAAATATTTTAATAGTTTACCCTCAGATATTCAAACTGCACCCAGGGTTACTATTTTTTAAAAAATGTTAAAGCAATTTTTATTTACTTCTGAAAATGTACCTGCTTTTTAATATTTCCTTGTGCTGTCTTGTACAAATATTCTTTTTTTTTGTATTGTAGATGTTCTTATGACTTTCCAGGTATTTCTTTTTAGTTATTTTGGGTGTTTAATTATATACAACTGACACCTTTGCCAATCTATAATTCTTATTTTATTTCTTGTATTATCCTAAATTTTGTTTTTCCTTTCCATATGTATATACAAATATTTTTTTTTCACTTTAATGTGACTTTTAAATCCCCAAAGTGTAAATAGCTTCATTTGTAAATAGTGTATGTGATCAAATAAAATTGAAATTGAATTGAAATGGTGACTTAAAAGAGACAAACAAATACTCATTAAATGTGCCTTTTTAGACTTTAATCTTATATATTAAAATAATTGGGTTTTTCTTTCGGCCGGCCGCCAGGCCGAACCCCCCGACTGATTTCGACAAACTCCTTCTCGATCGAAAGCTATCCACCCCTAGATGAGCCAATAATATAACACGTTCCTCCAAAACCTTCCATTTTAAAATTATGCGTTCTTTTCGTTTTGCCCCCATGTTAAGTCTATGGAGAGGTTCCTTTCGGCCGGCCGCCAGGCCGAATCCCTGAACCGATTTGAACAAACTGGGTCTTGATCGAAAGCTTTCCACCTCTAGATGAGCCAATAATATAACACGTTCTTCCAAAACCTTCCATTTTAAAATTATGCGTTCTTTTCACTTTTCTCTAATGTTAACTCTATGGAGAGGTTCCGTTCCGCCGGCCGCCAGGCCGAACACCTGAACCGATTTGGACAAACTCGGTCTTGATCGAAAGCTTTTCACCCCTAGATGAGCCAATAATATATCACGTTCCTCCAAAACCTTCCATTTTTAAATTATGCGTTCTTTTAGTTTTGCTCTAATGTTAACTCAATGGGAGATCTTTCCGCAGGCCTCCAGGCCGAACCCCTGAACCGATTTGGACAAACCCGGTCTTGATCGAAAGCTTTCCACCCCTTGATGAGCCAATAATATAACACGTTCCTCCAAAACCTTCCATTTTGAAATTATGCGTTCTTTTAGTTTTGTCCCCATGTTAAGTCTATGAAGAGGTTCCGTTCCAGCGGCCGCCAGCCCGAACCCCTGAACCGATTGGGACAAACTCGGTCTTGATAGAAAGCTTTCCACCCCTAGATGAACCAATAATATAACACGTTCCTCCAAAGCATCCCATTTTTTAATTATAAATTGATTTCAATTTACCCCATTGTTTTAGGTAATATTTTTACCAACACTGGCAAAACGTCTAAAGAGAGTGAAGTAAATATATACTTTGAAATTAAACTTCAAAGTTCTGACGGTTCACTAGATTTATCCCAACGGGATACTAGAGTCGTATTGAATTTATAAAAAGTTACTGGTTCAGGTTTGATTGAAGTATTTCTTCTTTCCCTTTACACAGAAGGTAGAAGGGGATAAACATTTAACTTCAAACAATGAGACAAATTTAAATCAAATGAAAATTTAAAAATGGAAGGTTTTGGGAGAATGTCACTTAAAATGAGTTGAATAGGGGTAGTAAGATTTCATTTAAGAATAAGTTTGTCCTACTCGGTTTGGTGGATTGGGCTGACGACCGGTCGAAATTAAAGGACAATTATTTCAATGCTAATAATTTCAAATTTGTGATAATTCAATGTGAAATCCGAGACAAAACGCCTTTCGAAGATAATGAATTAAAACTGCATATATAATTTTAGGGAATGTATAAATAAATACGAACAGGTAAGAACGAGCGAATCTCGCATCAGCGCCAAAGAAGTCTAGCTGTAAAACTCGGCTTTGCCGGGTTGTAACAGCTAGTTAGTACTATTTAAAATATCAAACAGTTTATGAAAGTATCATTTATTAAACCTATAAAAAATATATAAATCAATCCTATAAAAAGTTTTGTCTACATTTATCAGACGTTAAGAATTTTAATTCAGCTCTCATATAAATTCTACATCAGTAGCATAAACTCGGTAATCAACCAAGAAAATATATTCGTCAACAACACTACACTCTCGTGAAACTTAAAGTTTTATTTACGAAATCCTAAAGACGATTACACGATGGCAGCCGAAATTCCAAATAATTTGCATAAGAATTCTGCAACCAACTGCCTAATCATCACAATCGATTCGATTCGCTAACCAAATGATGATAATCGAATTTGAAGATGAAAGAAAACTACAGCGCCGAGACAATGCGATACGTTCATTCATCGAGAAAGATTACAGAAGTTCAAGGTTCAATTGGGGCAGACTTTAGTCGATGTTAACACTGTGTTTATGTTTCCGGAAAATAAATGGCGATAAATCCCTAGAAAAACAAGCGTTTATGTTTTGTATCAAGAATTTTCTATCGCTTTTTGAAAAGTTTTTAAACAGTTCATCAGGTTTTATTCTTTATTTTATGTAAAAGACATTTAAGAAACAAAAAATAGGGAAAATGCAAGATGGGTGAAAATGACGTAAATTGGAAAAATAAATTTGTCTTTAGAGGTTTTATAGATAATCTAAATCCTTTACCACTTTTTCTAAATCTTTTAAATTAATCTTAAGCGAACCAAGTTGATGTTTGATGAAAATGACATTCATATAGGAAAAAGCATTGCGGAAAAATTTCGAAAGTGTCTATTTTCGCTATCATATTAATACAAAGTTTTTTTCAATTAAAAAAAGTTTAAGCTATTCATTCTTTAAGAAAGGAAGATTATCACAGAATATGTTATCAAGGTAAGTCAATAAATTCCGTTTTATTAATTGAAACGTATTTCTGAAGGAAACACATGGATTTTTTTCAATCCAAATTGTGTAATACATATTAATTTTACTTTTAAAAATGTATTTTAAATAGTATCATTCCTTTCAGACTTAACCGCTTCAAATGTTTCCTAAGATTCAATGACAATCTCGGTCGGTCTAGGACTGAATGGGTTAAATGTAAAAAAAGAAACAAAATAATAATTAGAAATGACTAAAGATAAATTGCAAATGCCTAAAAATACGATTCAACTAATAAGGAAACCTTGGAGCATACAAACTGCAAAAGTAACTAAGAATTATCCAAAAACTCTCTGTAATCCAGAATTATCTGCTTTGAAATCTAACGACAAAACTGCACATAAAGAAGAAAATAATTATCTCAACTCTTGATTCGGTGTCAATGTGCAGAAGCATCAGCAAAGATTATTACATAAATACCAGCACCTCACTTGACGTGTAACAAGTCTTAATTGGACTCCCGTCTCGCACAGGTAAAATATTCCGATATTTTGCCACAAAGGAAAAGAACCAACCCAAAGATTCTCAGCGACGCAATTTGAATATTCCATCCGGTTCTTTCGCATTTGCGCCGTTTTTTTTGTAAAAACAAGAAATACCAGAGGACGTGTCGCAATGCCTACGGCCTTATTTTCTGAGTCTTTCTGCATCTTATTTTTCGACATGGAGGGAGATTGTTAAAATACTGTCATTTTTTTATATCGAGAATAGTAGAGTTTAATTTATAAGGTTGGTTTGTACGAAGGAATGTCTTTTATGAAAGCGGTATATTTGTGAGGCGAAGCGGTGTAAGTCCATAGAGGGTAGCTTGGTGTAATTTTTTGATGGTTTTATGTGAATTTGAATGCATAGTTCACAAGGAGAAAGCATATTCGATCCGCTTTTACAATGCAACTGTTGAACGTTTTACTTACTCAACTCAAACTCTAAATTTAAAAGATACCTAAATGCATCCTTATTTTAAATTTTAAGATTTAGGACTTATTCCACTGTCCTTCAAAGCTGCTCGTATAAAGAATCGGTAATGAAAGGATTTTTGTCCGTTTTTCTTAACTGGTGAGGTGACATCAGCATTTTAATTAAGGCGCTTTTGAGGATTGTGATTGGTTACGAAGTAGTACACCAGTTAATAGATGTTGCAGGTAGTCTTTAAAACATGGATTTTTTTCTAAATATTATTTTGCCTTGTTTTATTACTAACCCAAATATTCATATGCACTCTTTTTAGGTCAGTATTTTGTTTCTTTTTTAGTTTCACACAACATCCATGTTTGATTTTTTCCTTGTCTGTTTTGAAGCATACTAAATCTTTCCTTTATTTTCAGCAAACGCAGAGAAGGATTCGCTTAATTAATTTTTATCAATTTCTTTGAAGAAAGCACTTGGGTGGTAATTATCTATAATGAAAGTTGAAGAATCAGAATACGATTTAATTTAATGATTCATCTGAAAATGTTTTAAACTTTAATGCTTTTACTGCTATATATTTTGACTTATTTCACCAAACTTAAAAAAATGCAGATTATTTTTTCTAGAAAATTCAATAATTTTTTCATGAATTTCACCTTTGACTTTCATTGTAAAGTAATTAAATTTTTTTTTCATTTTTAATGGGATGTAAGTTCTATTCCCATACTAAACTATAATAAGTTAATCTTAATTTTTATCAATTTAAATTACTCCGTTTTGTACATAAAAATCAAGCATAAACTTTATTCACTTAAGTTAAAGATATTTGCTTCGATCAAAGAGAAATTATTATGATTTAAGTAATGTTTCTTAAAAGTTATGAAATCCATATAACATTATGTCTACTTTGAGAGTAATTTGTACTTTAAATAAATTAAATTTTAGATTTTATTTTACACTATCAAAGCAAAAAATAAATTTTCATTTAGTTTTGAAAACCTTTTTAAAAGTAAGGAAAACACAAGCCATTAAACTGGACGGTGGAAAGTGACCATAATATTAGTGACACATTATGACACGAATGCTTAGTCACCTTTGTTTGAACATACAAAATTCAAAAAATTTTGCCAATGTCAAATATTATCGACATTTTGAAGAATTGAAGTAATTTTCATATCATTGATAAATTTCATTGCGTATTATTTTCAAGTTCATCTCAGGAAATTTCAACTAAGTACTTGACGAAACAATTGATAAACTATTACTTAACGCAAAGTGAAAGTGTCACGGGTTGTCACACGAGATCTAGGGTATGTCGTGCATTATTACCTTTTAAGTACTCAAAATAATGAGTTGAAACAATATAAACAGATTTTGGGTACAGGAACTTGGATTTTAGTAATCTTAAGTCAAAGTAAAACGATTGAATTACATTTAAAAGAGATAAAGATCAACAATAATATTTATTAATTTCACTTTTATTATAAATTCAAATTAATTAGATAAACTGCTTAAGTAAAAGCGAATGTTCTCAATTATTACTAGAACCTGTGAACTGTTTTGGAGCAAAAAGAATGGTATTTTCTTCATTTCAATGTGTTTGTGGTAACAAAAAACTCTTTGATTGCTCGTGAATATTATAACTCCATCATATACAGAGGGACCAGAGGAAGCATTGACTCTTAGAAAAAGATATTTGCATTAGAATTTCTTTGACTGGTTTATTAAAAATGGTTATGTTAACTGTCTGTATATCATATTAAACACTTAATATGAAGAAGAGATGGATTATCTTTAACAAAGATAAATTAAATAACTTGACTTGGAAATTTTACTTGAACTTGTATCTTTATACCCTTTTTTGGTTCAATTCCGTTAAAGGTCCCGCTAAGTATCACCAAGTTTTTATGAGCTCTATATATTCAAATATCGACACATTTTTCTGATTTTTATTGATAAACTCAACATCAACAGTTATTGATCTAATTAAACATTTTAATCTATTAGTTTTAAATATTTTAGCAATATTTCTACTTTAGGGTGACCAAAAGATCATGGCGGTATTCAGCGAGACCTTTAACGAAATTGAACCCCTTTATTATCAATCCTAGTAAAGCTTCAAAACTGTTAATAAACTAAAAGTAGTAAAAACTAGTGTTATACATTAATCCTATCCAATTTAAGTATATAATCCCTTTCTTGTTTTATAATCATATCATGTAGAGGTAGACTAACTTGTGAGGTTTAATTCATTTTATCGAACACGCACAAAGAAATCGTTTGCATCCAGTCAAAAAAGGATAGATTTGTTTCCCTTAGATTCGAGCAAAACACTTATTGCACACTTGGAAGACAACAGGATTATAGGTATGTTTTGCCTTTTTTGTTCAACACACAGTTAGTAGTAGGTTAAATTGAAACTCGAATGATGTACTGGATAGCAATCGACAGTATTGGCCTTAGTGTACCTTTCACCCATATAAAAGTATGAAATTCTAACAACGACCCATAAACAAAGCCAAAGAATAATATAGACTTTCCTTCAGACGCCATTATAACAGCCTCGTGTTGATCACAGCAGTATTTACACTTCATCATTATCTTTGTTTTCCTTCCTCCCTCTTCCATTACTACAGAATCACCCAGAGAACAGAAAGTAAAAAAGCATCGACTCAATCAATCCATTATTTCCAAAGCAGTACCGCAAGATCAACCATCTTTGTTTACACCAGATTCACGACCACATTTCGACCAATGAGAGCGCGTCCCAGAGCTGCCACACCTGCCGCTTAGCCAAACAAGTGACGCAACTGCGTTTGGTATCGTGAAAAAACTCTATACGTAATCCTCGATGGATCTCATCATCTCCTATTTGCGCTATCTGTCATGTAGAGCGGTTGGGAGGAGGGGAATGGTAGAGAAATGGTCAAAGGGAAATTAGATAGTGCTGTGTGAAAGGGCAAAGTACTTTTAAACATATCGATGTTTTGTTTCTTTTTGAGATGATAAAGTTGGGTTTGGGGGACGGACGTATCTTTGGGTTAGACTTTGTCTAGATAAAAGTACTGCCTTATCGAGGAAGTCGGGAGCTGTTAATGATATGGAACGGGATCTTTATTGATATTTTGGCAGTTTCACTTGTATGATTAGCGGGATTTTTTATCGTGTTTGAATTTGGGCATTTTCATTATAAGTTGTAATTTTTGATAATTAAAACGTCGATTCCAAATGGTTATAAAACAGGTTATGCCTCATTTTATAATGAAAACTAACAAATAAGATTCTAGAAGAAAGTGAGATAAAAAATTTATCGAAATTTTTCTTGAACTACATTAATTTACATAATGACCAATATATAAAAATGTGGTAAAATATACAGGGTGTCCAGTCATCAACCTTATCACGGCCTTTTCTCCAAAACGCCTGGAACTATTTCCATAAATCTGGTGCCCTAGTAAAATGCCTATGCTCAATGACACCACTTTAAACGCCCCCTGGAATTAGCGTACGTTTATGCATATCTTGGGACGTTTGGGGAGGTGAAAACTTTGAAAATTCTACTTAATTGAGCGTGCGTTTTAGGGGTCTATTCAAGATATTTCTCTACACTAAGTGTCTTTTCTTGCTAAATTAATGCTGCTCTACAACTTTGCAACTAACATTTTTCTCGTATCTCTAATAGTTTTTGAGAGATACACGCTAATTCCTAAACTTGCCGCCAGGGGCGCTAAAAGCGGTGTCATTGGAAAGAGCATGGGCGTTTTACTAGGAGTAGCTACAGGCACCAGATTTATGGCAATAGTTCCAGGCGTTTTGGAGAAAATGCCGTTATAAGGTTCACGACTGGACATTATAACCAAATGTTAAAGCTTAACAGAAAAATAAACAAATACGTATTATCGTTGTTATACGGGATAACCACTTATCAAGCTATTGGGCAAAATTACTTTTCATTTAACTTAACTTCAATCTAACAAGTGAAAAAGTGAGAACGCCGGAGTCACTTTGGGAACAAAATGTTAGAATGACAAATGAACGAAAAAAAGAATTTTTCTCTAAACAGTTATGAATCGGTTTATTGCAATGGATATATTGCTTGATAGGATTATTTTTTGAAAATTATCACGCAAAAATATTTTGAGGGATGCGCTTAGTTATTCACAAAGATTTGTAAAACCTCATATTTTAATTAACACTTAGGTTTTCCGGGCTTGTTGGCCGTAATCGTGTAGATTGATGAAACAAGCACGGAAAACCTAAGTGTTAATTATAACTCCGGCGCCTTCACAGCTCATATTTTACATGATTTCCCCATTACGTTTGAAATTTCTTGCCAACATTTTGTACATCCATAAAAATTAAAAAAGATAAGAAAAGATAAAAGTTAATAATTATTAAAATGTTAAAAAATTAAATATATATATTGATTATTTTATTCCTTTTGTTGTTTTTGACACTCACTAACTACCTTTTGTAACCAGGGGAAAGTTAAACTTTTTATCAAGAACACACATGGCAAAAGTAAACTATTACAGTTTGCCTATCTACTTTGTATAATAGAAGTATTAATTGCCATCACATTGTTTCGTGGATCCCTTATCTTCTAATATATTCAAACTGAAGTATATGCGTCCGAACTTCTATCAGTGTTAGTAAATAGAAGCATTAAAAAGTAAACAACTTAACGGCTTTAGTTAACTAAAAATGTTGAGTTTAGTTAAAACTACTGAAACCGTATTTTTTTTACTAGAAGTTACTTAAGTTGGGAAAATGCTTAAAGAATTTAAAAGAAAATGCTTAAAAACTAAAGAAAATTGACACCGGTTAATTGATGTCGGGATTTTTAAGAAATTTCGGATAATAAGGTCATTCTGTCGTATAATAAAATTTAATTTAATGTTTCTTGGGGTTTTTCAAAATACACTTAAATTCCCCTTCAATTAGAATTTAGGGAACCAGCTTCTTCACGCATTATATTTTCACTAAAAAAATCGCTATACTTATAGAGTTTTATTTTCCTACATCCATATTAGTTTTTCCCATTACATTGAAGAGGGGGGTTCAGTTAACCATATCGCTCAAAATCTCCATCGAGTTCCGAGTAGTTAATAACGGAATTCTTTGTGTTTTCAATTGTTCTCACTTATTCCATTAGCAGATGGTATCGAGAAAATATGTGACGTCGCAGAGTGTCGTACGTGAGCGACATCCGGAACAACATGACGAATGTGTATAAGTCACCGGAAGAATCGAAGTTCGGGAAATGAGATAGAAGCTTATGTCATCGAAAGTGAATTCTAGAATGGTTTTTCTGAAGATGAGACTGCTTATACGGTACAATATTTGAGTATATTGTTTAATTGAAAATTGATTATCGGATGAATTGAATCGGAAATCAAAACAAAATATGACGTGGTTTTACTGTTCTAGTAAGAAACAATAAACTTTTTAACGTAATCCGGAGTAGTATTTATTTTACTTATCTCAAAGATGCCTTAGTAATACATAAAATTAGTACCGATTTTTTATATTCATTTGGAGAAATTAGATTAATTTCAATATTTATCAGTATGTAAATGAAATGTTAGTTATTAATTTGGTATCTACTCAATTTTAATTTATTTTATGAGATTCTTATAACACCCTATTAATAGTATTGATATTAATCCATATTTTGGGTAAATGACACAAACGAAACATTTCTAATCGCATATTTTTTGCATTTATAGCCACATTATAGTTAACAATCTGTGAAACGGTTTATCCTACAACAGAGTTGTTCATCATCCGGTGGCAACCCTTAGCAATCAGTCTGTTTGTCCAAGACCCTCTATATACATGGCCACCCAACTCCGGACGATGACGTCAAACGTGAGTGAAAATTGCCATGTTAAGTCTATGGAGTGACGTCAAAGATGAGTGAAAGTTATGACGTTGCAAGGCCGAGTTGGGAGGCCTTTATATAGAGGCTCTTGGTTTGTCCCTACAGGATCAGAGTTTCGTGAGGTCATCGTGGACAACCTTATTATTCCACAGAATCCAACCATCTTTAATGACGTTTAAAAATGCTTTTAAAGGACAATTTTTAAAAAGATATAATCGCAAGCAAAAGCAAGTTTTCAAATCGGAATTCGAATTCGGAAATGCTTCTGAAACTGAAGGACAAACACAGTTAATTTGAGAGTTAAGTCTGTTTGTCCTGCAGGATCAGAGTTTCGTGACGTCATCGTGGACAACCTTATACTTAGTTAAAAATTGTTACAATAAATAAAGTGTTACCAAAGAAAACTGACGAACTAAAGTGGTTGAAAATATATTTACTTTCCGTCCAATTTTATACCTTGAAATTGCCTAAATCTATTCAGTGGATTACCATGATCGAGAACTAAAATTAAGTGTGTAAGGCGGGTTGGGGTAAAGTGGTTCAAGGGGTAAAATAGGTCAGTTTTAATTAACTCGATATAAATCAAATTTAAATTGAATTATTTTCACCCATTTTTTGTATTGTGGGAATCGAGACGTTCACCATTTTAGATTATAGAAGTGAAGAGTGAAGATGCATACTTTCTTTAGACGTTTTAGGTGATTTTTGAGAAAGTTGACTGGTTTCTATAGTATTATATTCTTTTATCTGTTGGCAACCTTTTTCGACTGTCAAAAATTTAGATTTATGAATTTGAGGACTGAAAAAATATTTAATTTGAACCGTAAATGATGTCATCGAAAAAACAGGGTTTACCAACTTCGAACTATCTATATACAGGGTGTCCCACGAGAAGTGGCCCACCCCTTTAACTTTTGAACCCCTACAGATATAATCATGAAAGTGGGGTCTAGGTATAGTAAAATGACCATGCCCTATCCGATGAGACAACTTTCATCGCCCTCTAGCGGAAACTTTAGGAGTTATAAATTTTATTTTAAAAAGTATTTGAGATATGTAAAAAAAGTCAATGACTAAGTTGTAGAGCAGCATCGATTTTGAAGGAAAAGACACCTTAAGCAGAAAAATATCTTGAATAAAATCCCTAAAACACACGCTCAATTAGATTGAATTTACGTAGTTTTTACGTCTTAAAACGCTCCACATGAGGCAAAAATGAGAAATTTTCAATTTAATGAACTAAGAATACTTCTAGTCATTTACTCAAATCATAAAAATAAAAATTTCTCATTTTCACCTCGTGAGGAGCGTTTTAAGACGTAAAAACTACGTAAATTCAATCTAATTGAGCGTGCGTTTTAGGGGTTTTATTCAAGATATTTTTCTGCTTAAGGTGTCTTTTCCTACTGAATCGATGCTGATCTACAACTTAGTCATTGACTTTTTTCACATACCTCAAATAGGTTTTAAAATAAAAATTTTAATTCCTAAAGTTTCCGCTAGAGGGCGATGAAAGTTGTCTCATCGGATAGGGCATGGTCATTTTACTATACCTAGACCCCACTTTCATGATTATATCTGTAGGGGTTCAAAAGTTAAAGGAGTGGGCCACTTCTCGTGGGACACCCTGTATATTGTAATAAATAACCGCAGACTTTTGTGATATTTTTCCATAAAAGTCTGAGAGGCATTTAAAGCCAATCAGCTTAAAAAATATAAAATATTTTATCTTCTATAATAATATTTTGTACTTGGGGTAAACGGGGTCATAGTTAAGCATAGCTGTACCATTATAGAACTGTCTAACAAGTTTGATTTTTTCTCCAAATGAAGTATTTTAATAGCTACATTTGAACAATGTTCATTAACTTCGGATGTTTAAAATTTCATTAAAGTACAACTTAAAAAATTTTTTTCAGATAAAAACGACTTAGCCGACTGCCTTTTTTCTTCTTTTCATGTATATTTAGTAATAAATAGGGGAGAGTGTTGTACCTATGGACAAAAATCACGTTTGGATTTTTCTAAGACAGGTAAAATCACATTTTGACCATTTAAAGTGCCCAACCTATAGTTCTAACCTTTGTGAGTAGAGAGATATTTTTTATTAGCCAAAATCTTGAAAATTGGATTTTTAATCATTTATAATAACTTGGAAAAATTTGTGTCCAAAGGTACAACAACCTGTTGTACCTATGGACAGACCCAGTTGTACCTGTGGACACCCTTAAATTGGGAAGTTTTAGTTGAAAAAAGCTAAGAATGAACATTTTTATTGATGAATTACCTTTTAATAACCTATTTCAAGCCTTTTTAAAATTGAAAATAGATTTTTTAAAGTAATGTAGTTTTAGATCGTAAATGATCATTAAAACGAAGTTGAATGAAAAAAGTCATGATTTTTCACCAAAAACACAAAAATTACATGGTATTTTCAGATCAGAATTTAAGGTAATAGTTTCATCACGGTCATGATTGATCTGACAACTTCACTGATCCAAAAAAACCCAATTCGATCGACACTTAGTTGTGCAAGCTTTTGGTGGTAATAAGAGTAATAATTTGGTGGTAAATCTTCTTCAGTGGAAAGTTTAAGTTTTTTTAATCATCATACTTAAATGTGATAGGGTGCTTAGGGTTTTACACCATATTTTACATTAAATTCCAAGTAGAATAATAAATTTAAAAAAGTAGTTTAGATCACAAAATATTTGATTTTTCATCTAAAATTCACTTGAAAATAATCGCTGACAAATAGATTACCATTTAGAATTAATTTAACATTTATTAAAATGTATTCAGTTAAATGAAACCTGATTCTAAAACGCTGATTAGCTACAGACACCCACAAGAACGTGTCCGTAGGTACAACACTTATGGTGTCCGAAGGTACAGCATCAGGTGTTTTTGCATTCAAAGTTCTATAAAAGATAAAAGAATTGAGATCTGACTATTTCTAATATCAAAACTAAAAAGTCAAAATCTCGGGGATTCCCCCATATATCCCATTTTATCATATCATAATCATAGAGGAAGAAAATAATTAATGTAGTAAAAATTAATGTGATTAATTAATGTAATAATTAATGTAATTAATGCACTAAAAAAACTTTGAGCACCTAAAAACAGTATTTTTATTATAGAAAAATTAAATAATATTTTAAACTGCTGATTTCACGTTAGCAACTAGATAGCATCTGTTTACATTCAAAATCGACCACAAATTCAAATTTACATTTTTTCCCGAATTTTAAAATGAGGTGGCTGAAGGTATACAACCGTCCGTAGGTACAACACTCTCCCCCTATATTTTTGACATCTTTTTGCAATGAGACCCATTTTACCCCACGTTTGAGTAAAATAGGTCATTAATTTTGATGCTAAGTTTAACCAACTTATAACTAAAAAATATTTGATAAAATTAGATGAAAATATTTTGAAGGATTCTAATGTCAAGATCCAATTGAAAGAAATCATTAAAAAGTTAGAGTTTTGATGAAATAAAACTTAGAATGTGAAAGTACCTAAAAAGTTACCCATTTTCCCCCACCCGACCCTAATAAATGCTTAAGTTATCAAGTATCATATGATCAGTAATATAATATAATCAAGTATCATAATATTAAGTAATCAGCAGGCCAATTGTTCATAGAAATCTCTCTTTAGAAAAAAATAAATTAATATGATGTACTCTGCAGGGATTTTTACTTCACATGCTATTATAAAAAAAACAAAGAAACAAAAAAATGCTTACCAAATTAATTTTCGTGACGTATAAAAAGAACAAAACGCTGGATGATAGGATTATTAGAACAAATAAAATTTTACACAAGAAAACATGCTGAATGAAAAATAGCCGGTTGTTATATTTAAAAAGAAATTATCTTTCTATTTTTATTTAAGTACTTAAATAGCATAAATCATTTTAGAAAAGTAAGATCAACCTAGCAACCAGTAATCAGTGGGAACATCAGTAATATCCCAAAGTTCTCTCTAATTTTCTGGGAAATTCTACTTGATCTTAGCATCAATTTTACAAGGGTTCGAAACAGCCACGTTCCTGGACTTTAGACAGATGTTTTAGATTGCATTTCACTGATAAAGAATGGTGCCAAAGGTTAAAACACACAAAAGGTTTTTCCTCATCGTCCAAGGGGCCACGGCCACTATCTCACGCTAGGCATGCTTTTTGCTCTTTCGGGGTCTCTTTAAGCTCTTTTCAGTTGGTGATTGTCTCAAAATGACAGCCTCACAGAACGTGACTGATACGATGAGTGAAACGTGATTGGGGAACCCCGGGGAGTTTGTTTACGATTTGAAATTGATCTTCTCGAGTTTAGTTATTTATTAAAGTAATTTATACAGGGTGTCTCACGAGAAGTGGCCCAACCCCTTTAACTTTTGAACCCCTACAGATATAGTCATGAAAGTGGGGTCTAGGTCTAGTAAAGTGACCATGCTCCATCCGATGAGATAAGTTTCAACGCCCTCTAGCGGAAACTTTAGGAGTTATAATTTTTATTTTGAAAACTATGTGAGGTATGTGAAAAAAGTCAATGACTAAGTTGTAGAGCAGCATTGATTTAGTAGGAAAATACACTATAAGCAGAAAAATATCTTGAATAAAACCCCTAAAACGCACGCTCAATTAGCTTGAATTTACGTAGATTTTACGTTTTAAAACGCTCCTCAAGAGGCAAAAATGAGAAATTTTCAATTTAATGAACTGATAATACTTTTAGTCATTTACTTAAGTCATAAAAATAAAAATTTCTCATTTTCGCCTTGTGAGGAGTGTTTTAAGAAGTAAAATCTACGTAATTTCAACCTAATTGAGCGTGCGTTTAACGGGTTTTATTCAAGATATTTTTCTGCTTAAGGTGTATTTTCCTACTAAATCGATGCTGCTCTACAACTTAGTCATGGACTTTTTTCACATACCTCACATAGTTTTTAAAATCAAATTTATAACTCCTAAATTTTCCGCTAGAAGGCGTTGAAAGTTATCTCATCAGATAGAGCATGGTCACTTTACTATACCTAGACCCCACTTTCATGATTATATCTGTAGGGGTTCAAAGTGCCGTGACAAAAAAACCTGGAAATGCCTGGGATGCAGAACCCAACGTGTCACGAACCAACAGACCGCTCGGGAAGCAAAACCAACACCTGCCGAACCCTCAGCTAGTACTTCAAACCAAGATGTGAGTGGCCAACCAATTTTGAACGAAATCAAGGATCTTAAGTCATTTATTAAAACGCAGTTTTTGGAATACTCCAAGAGCTTAAACTTTCAAGAGGAAATAGTTAAAGAGCTAACAAAATCCATAAATGATCTAAAGAACGAGGTCAAGATTGTTAAGGAAGAAAACACCATCCTAAAATCGGAGATCACCCGCAACAAAGAAGAACTCGAGCTACTAAAATCGGAAACACTCGAATTACAACAGTACTCAAGAAGAACAAATCTCGAAATTTCCGATTTCCCCGAAGTACCAAGTGAAGACACTAAACAAGTAGTAGCATCGATCTTAAACGCTTTGGATGTCAACAACGAGGTTAGTGTTCTTATAGCTCACCGGGTCCCATCCACCCGAAAAGATAGAAGTAAATCTATAATCGTGCAGTTTGCATCAAAAGGTGAAAGGGATCGATGTTTGCGGGCATCCAGAGAAAAGCGCTTCCTGGCATCCGATATAAATGAACGTCTTGATTCAACTCCCATATACCTGAATGAACATTTGGCTCCAGGCATGAAAAAACTCCTATTTCTAAGCAAACAATTTAAACGTCAGAAGAACTTCAAGTTCTGCTGGATCAGAGATGGAAAAATCTTTCTACGTCAAAGTGAAAACTCAAGAGCTTTTAGAATACGTAAAGAATCGGATCTAATTGATATACCCATCCAACAATAACCCCATCTTTTTATGTCCAGTTATTCCTCTATTGACACTCTTGAAAATCTAAAGCAATTCCTTCTTTATCCAGCAGCTGACGTAACTTTTAATATTATACATTTCAACATTCAGAGTGTTCGATCAAAGTTTGATGAGTTAATAAGCCTGTTATCTGACAGTTTGTATCTTATTGATGTTTTAGTTTTATCGGAAACTTGGCTGACCAATGATGAAATTAAGTTCTACGGAATTGATCAATTTAAAACTTTTTATTGTAACAGAAGCTATAACAGATCAGGGGGTGTCTTAGTATACTATAAATGTAAATACGATTTTGAAAAAATTAATATAGAAATGTTTTCCGCCGAAATAGTTATAATTATAAGTAAATCTCTAAATCTCTGTATAATCTCAATATATCGTTCGCATTTATTTACTATTGAAACATTTGTATCTGAATTTGAAACTGTATTATCTAAAATTTCTTATAGAAACATTATAATAGTAGGAGACATAAATATTGACCTATTGAATTTAAATAATCATAGTGCAAACTATTTGGATTTGATTAGTGCTCATGGATTTTCTTCACTTATAAGTGATATAACTCGTATTTCTTCAGGTACTTGTATAGACCACCTCCTATCACGTTACAGCTTGTCAAATATAAAAGAAATTCACTCTGCAAGACTAATCAATAGTCTATCTGATCATCTCCCTATTCTTTGTAGATTAGTTTTGAGCTCCCCACAAAATACTACAAACCTTGATACGAATGATAAAATAAGACCTAAATTAGTGAACTATAATAAGTTGGAGGACTTTTTAAAAACCTATGATTTTAGAATTTCTGGATCTAATGCTGCATCATCTTTCTCAGATTTTCATACTAAACTGTGTGCAATTAAGCATAGCTTCAGCTTTGTTCCTAAAAGTAATTCCAGATTTGACAAAAACAAATGGTTTAACTTAGAAATATATAGCATAATCAGGTCTAAACAAGCACTATATAAAAAAACCTTACGTTACCCAGGTGATAATTTTTTCAAAATAGCCTATAAAACAACAGTTAAAGTACTAAAACAAAAAATCAGATCTGCCAAAAAATTATTTTATGAAAGTAAATTTAATGATTGTGACTCATCCCGTAAGCAGTGGAAACTAATCAATAACATTCTAGGTAATAGCATTAAAAATCAAACCCTGCCTGATCATACAGACGAACTTTATTTAGCAAATGATTTGAACTCATACTTTTCCTCAATCAACAATATCCCAAACTCCAATGAAAATTTTAAAGAACATTTAAAGACAAATCTAAATTCATTTGTGTGGCTAGAGATAGATGATGCAGAAGTCTTAAATTGCATTCGTAATCTAAATCCCCAGAAAAGCCCAGGATCAGACGGAATAGATGCGAAAATTCTCAAAATTCTATCATTTTCTCATATAAATATTCTCACTAGTCTATTTAACAGCTTAGTAAATGAAAGTATTTTCCCAAAGTCATTAAAGACCTCAATAATAACACCCATTTTTAAAAAGGGAAACAGAAATGATTTCTCAAACTATAGACCTATCTCTGTCCTGCCTCTGATTTCTAAAATATTTGAACAATTAATTAAGGATAGATTAATTTCGTTCTTGGAAAATTCAAATTTTTTCTCAAAAAATCAATACGGCTTTCTACCTAAATCAAATACTGAAAAAGCTCTACTGGAGTTTACAGATTTTATTCATAATAGTATAAATTCTAGTAAAATAACTGCTGCTCTTTACTTAGATATATCTAAGGCGTTTGACTCGGTGAATCATGGTATTTTATTACATAAACTGTCATCAACGGGAATCAGAGGTCACTTCTACAATTTTTTAAAATCCTACTTATCAAACCGTATACAAATTGTTAAAATTAACAACTCCTTAAGTAAATGCCTTCCAATCAATTATGGAGTTTTCCAAGGTTCAACTTTAGGTCCGTTGCTGTTTTTAATATTTATAAATGATTTATGTAACCTTAATTTACACGGTAAAATCATAAGTTTTGCCGATGATACAGTTCTTTTATATTCTGTCGATTCTACTGAAGATTTGAACCAAAAGATGAATTTAGACTTAGTTAAAATTAGTAAATGGTTTTCTGATAACTGTCTGAGATTAAACGTCGATAAAACAAAATACATGATTTTTAACTTAAGACAAAATAATCCAATTCAGCTTTCCGTTAAATATCATGTTAATCACTATAATAATTATGATGACTGTAATTGTAAATCAATTGATAAAGTGTCAACAATAAAATATCTTGGACTTCATATTGACTGCAACTTAAAGTGGAAATCCCATACCAAGTATATTGCTGATAAATTAAGACATATAATGCTAAATTTTTATCATTTAAGGCCAAAAGTAAGCAGCAAATTCCTTATAACTCTTTATCACTCTTGGGTTCAATCTAGAATTAACTACGGTCTAATAATATGGGGTGGAGACTATCAGATAAATTTAAAAAGAATATGTAAACTCCAGGAAAGATTTATAAAATTGTTATCATCTCAAGTGCATTCCATAAATATTGATAAGTTCAAATTATTGAATATTTTACCTATTCGCTACCTATTCTACTTTAAAACAAGTCTCTATCTCTACTTAAATTCCGATATCTGCAGAAAGCGAAACATAATAAATCCCCGACGACCTAATGCTGTATATACTATACCTAAACCTGAAAAAACTATATTTTGTAAAAATTTCTTTTATCTAGCCCCTAAGTTCTTTAATTTACTACCTTTAGAAATTCAAAATAGTCTAACCAAACATGCATTTAAAAAGAAATTAAAAGACTTTTTGTTTTCTATTGGGGACATTGAAAACTTTTTTGTTTGATCTTGAGTTATTAGTGTAATTATATTCCATTCATATTTTTTTGCACTACTACTTTACGACAGATAATAAGCCATAATTTATGACACCCTGTTTGCCGCTACTAATTTCCTGTTTGATATTGTATCGTATTTATACTCTTTTCGTTTTGTTTTCATGTAGTGTTCATTTTTGCTTATAATATTTATGTTTATATATTTTTTTTGTAATTTATTGTGTAACAAATGTAATTTTTGTTAATATTTGTTCACCAACATGGATTGTTATACAATCCCAGGTGATATATCTTCCTCTTTGTTTGTAATAATAATAATAATAATAAAAAAAAAAAAAGTTAAAGGGTTGGGCCACTTCTCGTGGGACACCCTGTATATGAAGATGTTGTAAAGTGATATTTTATTCTGCTAAATGCAAGAAGTTTGGAGGCTTCTTATAATTGTGTGTGTGAGTTTTCAATTTTATAACTTAGTTATATGATTACTTTTCCCAAATTTTTATTTTTGTAAATTTAATCACATAAAATTGTAATCAAACGATCATTAAATAAAAATGAATCGTCTTCTATAAAGTTATTTATAAACATATATAGTGCTGTCTTTTAAAAAAACCACTCCAAATTGTACCCTAAAAAACCCATCGAGATATTTTAAATAAATAATTGAAATAATTTTAAATTCTCAAGTTCCCTGTCTTTGTATGCCTTTAAGAGTGGCAGGAACGTAAAAGCAAGTCAAAGAACCGTTTATTTACTTAGTTTTTTGAATAAATAGAAAATATCGATTTCGGGCTAAAAATATGATTTAGTTATGCAGATTTCGAAGCTGTAAAAATATCTGTTATGAAGACTTTGCAGCATTTTTCACGTGTTTTTGTGTTATCCCGTTATTATGAGAATAAAATACTAAAATTTCAGTTCAGTCCGCCAATTAGGGACATTACGGTAGTCTTTGAAATGAGGGGTGAAAAAAACCCATAGGGTGCCTAAAAAACCCACTTTTCCTTTTGTAATAAATGATAAAATAAGTAAAAAAATTATGCAAAATATAAATATTATTCATGAAATACAACTAGTTGCTGTAAATACAACAAAATAGTTGTTCCAGTAATTCTCGACTTTTTTTCAGTATTTTTGATAAAAACTCAATGATACCAAAAACAGCCATTTTTCATGAAAATATAGCGTTTTACCGAGTTTTACACGAAAATGGGTTTAAATAGTTAATAGTTGTGGGTTTAAAATAAAATATGAGTGCCAATTACCGTTTTTTAAGCTTTTTTACAAAAGTTATATATTTATTATTTGTATTAAATAGGTCGTTTTCATCAAAATACAACAATAAAAACGTTATTGTCGTAGTGTTTTGAAGGCAAAATTCTTGAAAAGAAAAACTTACCACAATTTAATTTTGAAAATAATTTGTAATAAACTTGGTTTTAATTATCTTAACTATTCTCTTTTCTATCAAAATAAACCTTTCAATCATATTTTTTCTTAATTTTTTGAGTATTTTCAAGTGTGGGTTTTTTTAGGGTACATGGGGTTTTTTTTAGGAAAATTGGGTTTTTTTCGGATTCTCACTTAATCATTTGCCAATTTGTAACGGAGAGTTGGAATTAAAAATACTAAGCACTAAAATGTAGTGGAGGGTGAGCCGTTGCAACACAATTTTGTTCGATTTAGTTATCATATTTTTTAAGCTTTTAATGAAAGAAATATGAAAAAGTGGGGTTTTTTAAAGGAGAGCACAAAAAAATCCTTTAATTTAAAAAACTGCATAAAACTAGGGTTTCATTAATTAAGAAAACAAATTACCATTGAATTACCATTAAAGCACAACCATTACTACTGACTATTATTCAATTAACTACTGAAAAATGTATATTAATACTTAATATGATTTGAAACACCAGTGGCGTATATAAGGGGGGGCCGAAGGGCCCGAAATCCGGACTTGGTGTACCAAAACAAGCTGAAACCCTGTTTTAAGGCACAAATTTCCAAAAATTTTCTGGGGGAGGACCCCCAACCCCCCCTTTCTGATTGGCATTTTATTATTCCAAATCTTTTTACAATAAGTTCATCAAAATCCCAATCCTACTTAAAAATGTATGTCCAAAATTAGGATTAGGCGTACCAAAACCGAGTAGAAATACTGTTTTTAGGGTCAAATTTCCAAAAACTTTCTGTGGGAGGACCCCCAGATCCCCTTTCCTACTTGGCACTCTATTACTTTCAACTTGTTTTTTGTATTAAGTTCACCCAAATGCAAATTCTATCTATAAATATAAATCAAAAATTCGGACTAGGTGTACCAAAACTGGTTAAAAACCAGTTTTTAAATGTCAAATTTCAAAACTCTTTTGGGGGTGGACCCCCAGACCCCCTTTGGTATTTGGAACAAAATTATTCATAACTTTTTTTATAATAAGTGCTTTTATATTTAAATTTTAACAAAATTTTTTTTTCGAAAGTTACATTGTACCAGACTTTGCCAACCTCTCAGAGTCAAAAATCCGGAGAAATTTTTAACGATGTTTAATTCTTAATACCTTGAAAGGCTTTCAGAAACCAATTTAAATAATTGAATTTCTATAACTTGAAAATTCAAGTAAATTCGGGAAATAATTCTTAACTTGCTAAATACTGTAGATTGTAGAACCAATACCCTCAATTTTGAAAACTTAAATAAGAATGTTAGTTGATTGAAGCCATTTACCAAAACTGGAGAAACAAACTTAAAAAGGGTTTGACAAATTCTGCCTGCACAAGAACCAAAAAAGAAACTAGCCAAAAGATAATAAGCTAAGATCTTAATTTCTTTCCTTTTTTATCATAATTAGGTTTTCCGATTCCATACAAGCACGATCTTCGTATTTTGCGATGGATTGAAGTCGGGGGTTGTATCCAAAGTGTGGGCCTAGCGCAAGTGTATAGTATATGCAGCCCCCGTTGCCGATGATGGATTGGTAGCTCACCACAGAGCAACAAGGAGGACATGGAGAACAAGTTCTTACAGAAATTGTCAATCCTTTTTGGCACAAAAAGTGTGAAATCCATTATTTGTGTTATAAAACGCAAGATTATTCGAAAAGCGGGAGAATTTCAGAAAAAATCCGGAGGGTGGGAGAAATAGGGAAAATCGGGAGTCTCCCCCCAAAATCCGGAGAGTTGGCAAGTATGCATTGTACGTAATAAATTTGCTTGGGAGGGGGTGAAAAATAATTTTGGGCCCCTCCCGAAATAAATTTCTATATACGCCACTGTGAAACACATTCACCTATTAAATTGTATATTTAAAAATTTGAATAGTTTGAAATTTTTTAAAACCGAAAAAGCGTAAAATAAATGTTAAAAGAGAAAGAAAGCCTACATTTATGAATTTTCTCACCAACACTCTTTAAAAAATATTATAATTTTATAAATTTTTATTTAATGGAGAACTTACAATTTTTTATCTTTTGATACATCAAAAGTCTGATGTCAAAGATTTATTCCTTTATAGTTTATAACTTCAAGTATAAACTGTATTTCATTGAAGCTGGCTATTTGTTCTTGCTTTTTAAAGGTATCATTTTGTGGATTACTCTTCAAAACCCTTTAAAAAATAGACAGGGAAAACTCCATGACAAATATGTTCTAAGATAAGTTCATCTATTCTGAATCTGACTCCTTGAAAAAGAAAGTGTGGACTTTTATAATTAACGTCGTCGTAGAGGAAACTTCAAGAGGGACAGGGTAAGAAATGAAATCCTCATTGCATAAAAAAGTGCTCATGATTTGTAATCTTTATTACCTTTCAGTTCAAGGATGCATTTTATGCAGTAAGAGGAAAATAAAGTGCAAAAATGTGGGTTTTATGACTTTTTAATATTGATTAACATTATTTCTCTCTATAAAGTAAAGAAACCAATCAAGGTGACTTTAGTTTGTTTCAACCAATTAAATCTGAAAATTCGTTTATTTGTATATTATATTATAAACTAACTCTTTTATAACTTTAACTTTCCTATTAAATCTAACTCAAACTGAAATAACTCTTAGATTTCTAACTCATGTTAAGTTTTTAATATGTATTTACTATTTAAAAATTATTTTCTCTGAAAAATCATAAAACAAACTTGTGTACGCCTTAATTTTAAACGTTTAATGACTAATAAAATGGTAAATAAGAACAAGTATTGATTTTTCCATTTTAAAGGCTAGATTACAAAGCATAAAGGAGATAATCACTTATTTTTTTAAAAACCCACAATATTTCCAAAAAACTACAGTTTTATATGGGTTTTTTCATGATTTTATTGAAAAAACCCGAAAAACCCCAACCCACTTGGGCTTTTTACCACTTGGGCTTTTTTTTTTAAAACCCCGGGTTTTCGCCTGAGAAACTGGAATATATGCAACGTACTACAACAAATTGAAAAAAAATTACATTAAAACAAAAATATTTAATAAGTCTTTATCTAAAAGAGAAAGGTATACTAGAGAAATATAGAACATATTTTAACAGTAAAGTTTTTCTGAGTGACAGTTTTCTTTTCCAGCCTATCCATCCTTTTTGTGTAAGTATGTTCGATAAAAACAAAAAAAAGTATAGCTTTCTATGTAATATTTTTTACTGACAGGAATTTTCATATAACTGTTGAATGTACTTCTTAATTTGAAGAAGCCAGCGTCATTAAAAAGTATTTTACCTTAAGAAAATAAAATAAGGTGTCATTCTTTTGTTTGTAACTTTGAGTAAGATGTGCTAGCTTTTATTCTATTCTTTCTGAGTCTTAGATACTAGTATTCGTAGTATATTTACTATGCTTGTCAATCGGAGCATGACTATCGGAGCATTGACCAAAAAATGATCAATATCTGTATCTAGTCAAGTTTCATTCAACCCCTTTATATAGGTGCGTCTATACTTTAACGATGGCCTGTTTTATGGTCAAAATATCCCATCGAAAAACTCTAGATGCACCCTATAACGTTAGATAAATCTAACCTGATCAGACTATCAAAACCACAAGTGCGACAGATAACTTTATCGTGGTTAACGTAGCATGGCAAATAGCACACTAGACTCTCCGGCATCTTGTGCCAAGGTTGAACTGAATGGCGGCCACTGCATGGGCAGATCCGGTGAGGGGAAATGGTTATCAGGTTTTGCATGTAATAACTGTTATCAGTGAAGTTTTGTTTCAGAGCGAAGATTTGTTTACATCTTCTTTTCACGCCAGCAAAGGCATTGGCATTGACACCGATAGGAGATGAACTAGGGTTGCCACAACAATGCCCAACATTAATTGATTTCCAATACAGTGATTCAAAACTCATGGGAAAAATGATAGGGGGTGTAGAGTACCTAAATACAATTCAGAATCACCCAGGAAGGGGACTCCGAAGCAATCTATCCTGAGGCGCTTGAGCGTGGAAAAAAGTTGCCAAAAGCCATGAAAAATTGTTTAGTTCGGGCAAACAGTTGGGGGTAGAAATAAAATATTGTTCCAATCAACATATAAGATTCTAAGTATAAGGTTTTTCTTTAAAAGATCGTCTTCGAATGCGAAAATATCTTTACTGTTGCCTATTTTACTGTCAGATTTTCAAGATGATGTCTTAAAAACAAAAACTTCACAAGAGTTTTGAGTTACTCTGTTTAGTTAAACAATAAGTTTATCCCAATGAGATTGGTTACAACGGCCCTTAAATCCGTTTAACAATTTTTCTATTAGGATTTTTTACGAAAGTATCGATTAAAATCTTGCACTGATTACTTATGAATATGAAAATACTTAAATTACTAAATAAAAAAATTGATATGAATGCTCAGTTCTGTTTACAAGACACAAAGCAATAATTTATAACCGAGAAATTTAACAAAACGTGGAAATAACTTATACTCCCTGTAAATAGAATAATAGAATAGGCGCCTCCTCACAATGGCAATGCTATAGAAATACAATGGGAAAGGACTAGTAGTGAGCAACCGATTCAAATTACACACAGACTATAACATTTTTGGAAAATATACAATACAAAGCTGTAAAAAATTATACATTATGAAGTCATTGGGACTACTGGATGCAACCTCCCGAGAATTGAAGAGAGGCACCACTGTTATATTAGATTGGAGTTAAAAAGCAATTGTCGTACTCCAAGCGTTATGAGACAACCTTGAATGATAATATATATTTTATGCAAATATTAAATGTGGCAGGGGAGTCAAATTGCAATAAAGTTGGTATGTAAAGTAATGAGGGCAGCATGGTTTTGTTCCAATAGTAAATCGCAACCACCTATAATATTTAACGAATACTTTCTTATTAGTATGCTGTGCAGGTAGTTTTTATAATAGTGCTTACAAGTGTTAATTTTGTATTATTTATTATTAAAGTGGTAGGAATTTAAAAAAAGTATCTAAAAATTTATCTAATGGAATATTTGTATGTCCAACTGTATACGAGTTTGAGAGAGATGTTAATCGTTAGTAATTCAAGAGAGATGGTAAAATTAATATACACTTTGTATGCGAAATAACGTGTGAATGCAAATTTTATTACGCTCATTAGCCAAAAGGCATTATTTAGAGCTACAAAAGGGACTCTTATTTTTTAGTTGTTACTCTAAAACATTCAGAGTAATTATATAACAAAATTCATTACCTATATTTCATGATCTTATCCCGGGAAGATATTGTTTTTCTTTCATTTTTTACCAAGGAAATTTATAAATATTCAAATTGGAATCACCTCAAGAAAATCCTTCAATTCTAATTTGTTTAACGTACCCCTACATATTTTTTCCTAACACATTGATATTTTTGTGTATTAATTTTCAACTAAGTAACACAAATATCACAGCTTTATACAAAATTTTTCAATCACCAAACCCCCTTTTTTTGCCTGCGTCTCATCACACGACAAGTGAAATGCTGTCAAAGGAAACACATAACACTGACCTATATTTCAGATATCAAAATAAGAAGTAGGACAGAGAAGCGTAGTAGGTATATCACAACCAGTAGGCATGGCCTTTATCAAAGAGTAAGAAACCAAAATAATGCTTGCACGTGCCGAAGATAAGAAATCTACACAGGAAGTATTGAAAATAATAAAAAATGGCGTCTATTAGAGTTCTCAATTAAGTAGTTAATCGTTCTGGGTAGGAGTATACCAAGTACAAGCTTGAGATTGTCGATATTCAAAAAAAAATTTTCTGTATTCTAACAGCTAAACGGCGCAAATATAGATTGCATTCTTTGAAATTGATTTGGGGGAAATCCATCACTGACAATGATTCAGTCAGTATCATTATTTTTATGAGAAAACTGATAAAGTATGTCAAAAATTGAAATAACTTTGATTAAAGTTGTAAAGATTCAAATTTTAACAATAATAAATTTAGTAAATTGAAGTGACAATAATTAAATCCCATTATTGAAATATTAGCTTAATGTTATTTTGTAAACACACTAAATGAACCAGAAAAATACACATTTGCAGAAACTTAACAAATTTTATGCTATTTTTCATATACTCTGTAATTAAATACTAAAATGAAACAAACATAGTTTTATTGCTCATTTTTTCCTAACATCTCTAACCACAATAGGGATCTCTAAAGTTAACCAGGAAATATAATAAGAACAGATGTTTTCCATTAGGAATAAAACTTTTCACAAATATTGATCTTCAATAAATCGTGTTTATTAGTTAATCCGTTCACCCCTAAAATTAAGAATAATTTTAGGATAATTTTTTAGGAAATTTTTAAAGGATAAGTCTTTTAAGGATATTACTGAGAAGCAACCTAAACCTTGCAATAATGAAGCCCTCTACATTGTAATAGCAATATCAAAGAAAACTCTTGAGATATACAGGGTGTTTCAAAATTGCGTTGCACGGCTTTTATTCGGAACCAGCACCTCTTAGGGTCATGGAAGTAAGGTCTACCCCTAGGTAAGTGACTCTGGAGAATCCATTGAGAGGACTTACAGCGCCCCTAGCGGCGAAATTAAAAAGTTAAAAAAATTAATTTATAAACTAAAGGAGATAGAGCAAAAACCTCAGTGAGAGTATTGTTGCCAACGTCAAGAAGAACTCAGTGAAAAAAATTTGATCAAAATATCTAGAATATTCGCGGAGATATTAGCATGTGAGAAAATAGCACTTTTTCAGGGGTGAAAATAGCACTTTTTCAGGGGTCAAAAAGTAAAAAGTTCGCATATTTGAAAATTTTTCAGTGTTATTGTGTAGTTTTGTGTTTGTTTAGTTGAAAGAACACAAAATTTAATCAAAAAATCAAAAAAATTTGCAAATATGCGAACTTTTTACTTTTTGACCCCTGAAAAAGTGCTATTTTCACATGCTAATATCTCGGCAAATATTCAAGATATGTTCATGATTTTTTTTTCAGTGAGTTTTTCATGACGTTGGCAACAATACTCTCACTGAGGTTTTTGCTCTATCTCTTTTAGTTTTTAAATTAATTTTTTTAACTTTTTAATTTCGCCGCTAGGGGCGCTGTAAGTCATCTCAATGGATTTTCCAGGGTCACTTACCTAGGGGTAGACCTTACTTCCAATACCCTAGGAGGCGTTGGTTACGAATAAAAGCCGTGCAACGCAATTTTGAAACACCCTGTATATTCCGACATAGTAGTCTGGCTCAGAATTGATTGCTCTGTGGTGGGTTCGAGGAACTAAATTACTTTTACTATTTGCTCGTTGTTTCACGGTAGTCTCAAGAACTATTCATTTACTTGCGTGACAAAAAGACAATTGAAACACGTCTAATCATATAAGAAGGAATTCCTTTGAAATACGTAGCGTACGGAACTAATTAATAGAAATGTTATTATTAAAATAGTATATTTAATTCACATCAGATTAAATAATGAGTAAATATTGTCTATGTGTAAATAAAATAATCTTCTTCCAATAAATATTGTAAAAGTTTTACTCGGTGTTCGTTTACAGAAAATACTTGCTTAAAATACATGAGGCGTTTGCTATCAAAACCAGCTCATTCCATATTTTTCTGAAATCCACTTTTTGTTTGCAAATTTTGAGAATTTAGAGGGTCCTTCATAACCTGACGAAGGGATATAGCTTAAATCCAGCTCATTCCAACCCAAAATTAGATGAAAAGGGGGAAAACTGTGATCTCAACTGTGAAATTTCAGATCATTTGAAAAAGTTAAGTGGATGTCATTTATTTAAAACTAGTAAAGACGCAAATATTAACTGGTAAACTGGAAAAAACAATTTTACACAACTTAATTGAACAAAAAAACTGAAAAAAGCATAAAAAGTCGTGTTTTTGCATCAAAATCAGCATTCCAACCTAAATAGTGCAATTACGCCTATTGTAATGAACCTGGAATGAAAATGAAAAACTATTCAAATTCTAGGCGGTTATACCTACAATTAAAAATTTTAAAAAGAAATTTAGCTTTAGAACTGTTGGACGTGAGAAGTTTTTTGTCTCTCCTGTAAAACTTCCAAAAATGGAATGAGCTGGTTTTGATAGCAAACGCCTCACTACTCATACAAGGGGTTTCATAAGTTCGTTTCAAGGCTTCTATTCTGAAACAACATCACAAATTTGGAAACTTCTCCGACGTTGCGACAATGGAGGAAGAGGAATTGGAATTCAAGCATCAAAGAAATAATCACTTAAAAAAATTGGAGAAGTTTCTAAATTTTGACATTTCTTTTTTCCAAGCCCCAAATATGTCTTAACTTTGATCGCTAACATCTTCTTGAATATTAAAGATATTTTCATGAAACATTCTTCTCTCCTTTTTATATTCTACGCAATTTTATAATCGATGCTTTTGTTCCATCTCTTTGAGTTTTTTATTTACTTTTAAATTCTTAATTTTAATTAAATAGGACATAATGTAAGCAGCTTTAAAATTTAAGTTATAATTTTTCAACGTGAGATTTGAAATAAAACACTTATATCGAATTTCACCACTTTTGAATGAAAAGTATGCTTTATTTTAAGGAATTTTTTGGTTATAAGTTCTATACTTTAGGAGAGGACACTTCAAAAAATAAAAAGCTTTCCATATCTACTTTAATTTATGAAGAAATCGTTCATAATTATGACATAGATTGAAAAATGTCTTAGGTCTATATGTAACATCACGTTGCTTTTCGGTAATTATTACGTGTCGACTTTTAGACTACACTCGAGATTATTAATGGTGCGAAAACCATTTTGCTTGTTTATCTTTTCTTCAAAAAGAAACGATCCGCATTCGATTATCCACGTGCGTGATTTGAAGAATGATCTGTTGTGCGAAATAAATAAAACAACGAACAGCCCCGGGGGGCAATAAATGACCAGCTCTGAAACTTTCATTGGCACTTTAGGTGATCAATTCAATTCATCGCTATTAAAAAAACAATGTCATAAATTAATGGATAGGGTAGTCACCATTTAGCCTATAAGTTACTAAACTTTTTGAATGGAAGACTCAACACATACCCTCCGCGGGCAGATGGGTGGAGTGAAAATACCAATTTCGGGTTTGGACAGCAAGAAAAGACGCCTGCGAGGCCTAGACTCCAATATAAAACATTCACGAAAACTCTTCTTTTCAACGTAAAACCGTATGAAACTACATGTATAGCTGTTATTGAGATTACCAGTCAATATTCACTTAAAATTTCAAAATCATTTTTTTTCGTTAAATGATTTTGCTTCTGGATCAAAACTTTAAAAAATTCGGCGCGGGACATCTTTATATGGCCATTTTTTGTCTCTGCAGGGTATATGAATTTTGATCTACCATATAAATATTTATACTATAACATAACTCTATTATAAATTTGTCTATGGTAAAACTCTTTGATAAATGGGCCTTAAAATTTTTAATTCCATGCATCTGGCTCGATTCAAAAAACAAAAAAATTGCAGTCTATAATTGCACTCTTGCTCTAATCTAATATTTATTATGTATTATATTTTTTCATTATTTTCTTTGAAAATTTTTCTTAAGTAATTTTTAAGGTTGTTTACTTGCTTTCATATTTATTTTACTTATACAGTACTTTAAGGGGAATATTACATTGCTTAAAAGGAGTGAATATTAGATATGCAAGTAAATATATCCTTTTTTAACACATTAAAGGCCATCCTAAATTGTCAAAAACATTAAATTTACAATTTAAAGGGAATTTAATTTCTGAGTTTATGTGTATGAATATTTATATAGAAAAACAAAGTTCATACGCTTGGCTATGACTAAGAGGGGCCAAAAGTTTTTATGTGCCAATTTTTTTAGTTCAAATTAATAATAATAGCATTTATTTTTATATAAAAATTTAAAAAATCAAAGGAAAACAGTATGCTTCGCCTAGGAAAAAAGAAATAGAAATATCTCGCGGGAAAAAAGACCACATGTACCTCAAATTTCAGGTGAATAGTGAGTGTAACCTCAAGATCATAATGTACTCGAATTTTCATGCGTTTGCGTTGTAAAGGGGAGTTTCTGTGAATGTTTATATAAGTGTCTGGGCCTCGCAGGCCCGGCGCTTGCCTCGTGTATTAAATTCAAAACCTTCAAAGTAAATATAAAGCAATAAATATCCTGGATTAACTAATTACATTGGATAGCTTTCATAAATCTGCGTGAACAGCAGAACATTAAAATGTAAAGAGGAGCTCAAGGCTTGTCTTCAGAGACGCCGAAATACGAATGCTTTCATAATGACCTTGGTGTAGTAACGTATATCAGCACTCTTTACGAGTGGTCAAACTAGGTTGTACATCACGCCAAATTGAGGAATCTAGATTTTTCTATAAGAAATGAAGAGACCCCTGTCTAACGTCCTATTTAAATAAATAAAGTGATCCTATTATCAATCACTGTTATGATATAATGATAAGATCTAAGGGAATACTGGATTCAAACGGTTAAGTGGCAGATGGAAACCTGCACAGATCCCCCTTTCCTTTTAATATTCAGAGAGTATATATTAAGTTCATTGATCCTGAAATAGGTTTATCCTCATATAAACAAAGGTAAGTAACGGGGTTAGAAAGATAAAGAACTTACAAGGAAAGTATATACACGTGTGGATGTGGATAGTAAATTGTTGTCTCCTTACATTTATTACCTTATTCACCTTTAACTTTTAAAGGTTAAAACGAACACATTTCTCTATTACGAGTAATATTAATTCTTTTTATTTCCTTTCCTTAAATAAAAGTTTTAAAAAATCATTCTGGTTTATCTGGTAGTCTGGAAGCTGCACCACTCATTACTTGCCGTTGGAATCCCTACTGGAGGAATTCAAAATCACTGCTGGTTAAAAACTTTCTTAGAAATAAAATTTTTTATCAACTATACTGTGCTTTTCTTCAACTAGATTATAAAAAGTATCAAATTTCTGTTATAACCCATACACTCTTCGACAAAAAAGGAATTTAAGCAATTTTGATATTGTATTTTAAATCGAATAGAAGTTGTTAATGTGATGTAATTCACTGCGTTAAAAGCTGTATGTTAGAGTTGAGTGAAAAAAGCGGTAGCATAAGTGTCGATTTTGAATACCAGTAAACAGTAAACAGTTGTCATTTCGTGCTAATATCCCACTTACAAAATTTCATTAATTTTTAAAAATTCCTTCTTAGCTCTGCTAAGTGAGCACTCATTTTCATTGAATACGATGAAAAAAATAACAATTTAAAAACAATTAACAATTTAAAAAAATATAATTTTTTCTTATGATGGATTTTTTAACTTTCCTCTTGTCTTTAATACATAGGTAAAGTTATACTTTTTTGACTGGATTTTACTGGTCGATTTTTACATTGACCAGTATTTTTTTAAAAAGTACAATTAATACAATAAAAAGTACAATTCATGACAAGAACCTATAAAGAAAATAATGCAATTTTTATAACAGGTTTTGGAAAAGACTTATAAGGGGAGTTTTTTAAATTCAATTAATTTTGCATGTGATATATTGATACTATGAGGCAACTATTTGCTGCTACCTAAAATCCAAATGCGAACGCTCCATCCAACCGTATATTTAATTTCAGAGGTAAAACACCAGCTTTCAAACGAAAAAGAAAATACCAAATGTTCTCTTGCAATTTAAATGAACACAATATTCATTACCTATTGATAATGACAAACGATGATGAAGGAAATGTAACTAATTGTTACAATTAGTTTTCTCAAAATATTTATACCTATAGCTATTAAAAACCTGCTTTTAAAAATATAACTACTGGTCAATGTATATAAACTAACAAGGTAGGCTCATAAGTGACGTCACCCAGGATATAAAATAACGGACCAATCAATGACGAGCATATCAGCCAATACAACGCCATTGCAATGCAACAGATCGTAGATACATCAGGATTAATTGGGTCGATATTATTGAAATTCCTTATTTAGTTTGTTTTAAAACTTATGAATAAAATCACCCACTTATTTAAAAAAATTAGTATAAAAATATTAAAAAAGATAATTAAAGTGACAGACGATTTTAAGAATACTATTTCTGAATCTGAAATAAAAATAAACAAGCTGACTGGACTGTAGAAGGATCATTAAAGGTAAATGCACTAAAATTTTGAATAAATCCATTATTAAATTAAATTAATTAGTTCTTAGATTTTAGCTCATTGTTTTCCATATTTTCAAGTACTTGATTTATTTAGATACTGAATATTTTTTGTTTTAAAAATCTAAACTGCTTCTATACAATGGATATTCAAGTTTGACATAGCAGAACAGCGATATTAATTTTATCATAACAAGAATGTTCTGAAAAGTTTTCATGATTGAATATTTGCTTAATATTTTGTTTTCTTTGTATCAGCAGCCGTTTTAATTTCATTTATACAAGTTAGTAATTAAAATCAATAAACAGAGAGATTGAAGCACATCGTTGTAGAGCTCAAGTTTCATATTTTGATCGGCTATTATTGAGTTAAAATTATTGTTCAAATTCAAAACACTTGATAACTTATAAACATGTTCGTAATTGTATCCAGTGTAAACTGTTATAAAAGTTTCTTTGGTCCTTATTTTAAGAAAAATCGCCAAAAATAAGCATTTTCCCATGCTGTGAATAGGGAATATATCCTGGGTGACGTCATTTTCAAAAGCCACGCCTTTTTCGCCGGAAGAGCCTACCTTGTTAGTTTATATACCTTGACTACTGGTAATCTTTAGATAAAGTAATGGAGTCTGTTTCTCTAAAGGAAATTGCAGGAAAACCTAAATTACATTTTTAAAGGAAATCCTTAAGTGGTTTAATTTCCATCATAATAACTATATTTAACATCCATAACTTCATATTTTGAAAGCAAAATATTTCGTTAGTTCAACTAAGTGCGGTGTGTTTTGTCTCCTGCTGCATTTTACATCTTCAATTATAATTATTTTTAAATAAAAATTAGATCAGATCAACGAGGTGTTTCTCAACTCAAACTCGGGAAAATTTTACTGCAGTTATAGGAAAAACGTTCAAATTAATTTTTAAAGTAAAACATATCAATTGATTGGAAAAAAATTACTGAATCAAAAGTGAGCAAATGGTTTAAAAATCAGTAATTCTAGTATGAACCCGGACTTTGTCTGCAGCTCCATAAACCTACTCTTTTACATTCACTCCGACAGAAAACACTAAAAAAAATTCTAGAGCAATTTTCCACATCTTACATAGTTAATATGAAATCTTGCATAAATTCAAGGCTAAATCTACAATACTTCGCACATGAATCCTAAATTTTATTTTGCCGAAAGAACTAACAGAAACTTCGAATAATAAATTATAAACCTTGAATTAAAAAAGTAACAGTCAGTAAGTAACATCAGCACTAAAATTTAGCCTATGGAAGACATATCAATGAGAGATTATAGCAATGCCTTTACCATAACTATTAAACTGTATATTTAATTTTTAAAAGATTAAATTAAATTTTTCAATATTTATTGATCTATTATTGCTTTTGCTCTTATGATGTCACAAAAACATTTATTTGCTTTGGTTTCTTTTTGTTAATCAAATTATGAGTTGTACTTGGTGTTTTTTTGTACTTTCTTTGTTTTCGCTGTATGTCCTTTCTGTGAGTGTGTATGTGTGTGGCATGTGCGAGCCACGGGGCGATACCGATCCGAAGGTCACACGACTCAAAAGTATACTTCGGAGTTATAATCGCTTCAGTCGGTATTTATAGCCCATTTGATTTATTTGACCATTATACTGGTGACTAAGTTCGCCACAGTACTCCCCCTCCAGAAGGCAGCATGGCCGTCAACCTGGCTCTCGGTGAATTGTTGAGTGAGTTGTGGCCTTATAGCCCATTTGATTTATTTGACTATTATACTGGTGACTAAGTTCGCCACATGTGTATTTGTTAACAATCAAATTTGATTTAATTTGATTTGAAGATTTATGGTATTTTTAAAATTCAATTTTACCTAGGAAGATTATAACTTGGATGCTTTTCCTTAGAAACCTTCCTTAGGTGTGATTCAGTCAGTTAAAACGACAACATAAATTAGTCTTAGAAATATCCACAACTTCCATTCGAGAAACGTTCGAATTATTTAATTTGCACTGTATTAAGATCAAACTCAAAACAAGAACCATCATAACATCTAGGACTGTTTTTGGTGTCAAAGCCACGAGCTCATTCCATTAAGACATTCCCCCAAAGCCGTAAATCCACACGATTTCACAAGTTTACCCAACTGTCGGCCTGAGTTGAATGGCCATCGTTAAGATGATGGACGGACGTGACTCAGGTAGCATGCATTGACTTAAGGTTTTAAGATCCTAGAGCAGCCCTGGTGAACGAGCGGCCTTGCCCGAGTCCGTTCACTTTAGTCCAGTGAATCTACTGAGAAAAAGGTAAAAAAATTTAAACAGAAGATTTTTCAACGTTTTTCACTTGGAAATATGAACTTGGTCATTACATACTAAAAATTGGACCAAATCGGTCCATTTTCAATGGTCGACAACAAAATTCCAAAAATTAAATATTAATCAACACTTATGATGCATGTTTATTAACTATTTTTCAGAGCTCAATACGAATAATCTATTTAACTGATGGGAAAATTTGAAGTATCAATTTTTAAAAATAATTTCAAAGAATATAGATTAATAGAAAAATTAAAACATCGCTCATAACCACAAAAAAACTGCAAAAGAAGCAGTTCCAACGGCACGGCTTTCCCTTAGAAATTATATTGATAATGACGTACTAAAATTTAAACGAAAATAGGAAAGTAAAAAACTTTTTTTTCTCAAGTATCACCTTTTTAAAAAATTATACTATAAACGTTTGATGAAATTCCCAACGTCGTTTTTATATTTACATAGTTATACAACAGGAAAAACACAATTAATGTTTAAATCATTAGTTAAGTAGTTAATTAAAAAATTAACATTGAAAAACTAGGTAAAATCTATCAATCAAGTTAAAAAATTATTATTTTAACAATATTCTGTAATTTACCATCCAAGTTGTAGCTAAATTTTAAAAAGACTATTAATTTTCAAAAATACTTAACTTTAAAAAATTTAATTTTTAAAAAGTTTAATATGTGCGGTATAGGCATATGATATGTTTTTCATAGGCTAAATTTTAGTGCTGATGCATTATCGTATAGTTTTTTCGTTTTAAATGCTTCATTTTTGTACTAGAAGAATAAATATATAAACTAAAAAGAACAAAAACTTAAAAAAAATAACTGTAATGTTAATAATGAATTTCAAAAAGAAATAACTTGATTACTTTCATAATAGGAAAAATATATCACAAATGTTATAGATGTCTTTATGAAACGTTTTTTTTAAGTGTTAACAGATTGCGAAAACTATTCAACATAAGAGAAAAATGGTTCCTACTTACTATTATAATACTTAAATTTAATTAATAACAACATTAATTATCTTAAGAACACATAAAACTTTATGAAAGAAAACGCCAAACTTTCTTCGTCTCGCTTTCGACCTCGACTGCTTTTCTACGTCTGTGTTTAACATAACCTGACAAAAGGCATTTAACAGGTGAAAGAATTTGAAACCATTTCATTTTAGATGACAGAAATAAAAAGAGAAAGGTCTTATTTAAACATTGTGACTAATTAGAGAGCAGTATAAGGGGGTTTTTTTCATGCCATACCCTATTGATCTTCCTGATTTCGTATGCACGGTGCAAATTCAAAGTTTCTCGAGTTATCTACACCCCTAGATAATAAAGAGAAATTCGAGGACAAGTAAAAATAGTAAAAGGTGCTTAGCGAGGCCAGACGAAACCTGTCACGAAGAGGTTTTTGCGAAGTTGAATTTGCGATTGATATTTCACTTATTTTGCCACATGCCGCTTCCAATTTATTGTAATCCGCGATTTTCTCACTTCATTGTTGTGACATTTTGGATGGATCATCCATTGAACGAACATGTCTAAGTAAAGCTAAGTAATTATCAGAAAAAGCTGTGAATTCGAGTTGAATGAATTGATTTCCCTTATACCCCGTTCGCACTGCCAGAAAAAAGACCCTTTATTTTCAATCCGCACTTTGCTGGCATGGAAACATTTTTTAGGTATAACAAAATCGCCCCATCTTTAAAGGGTGTTTGAAAATCACCCCTTATTCAACAAAAATGGCGCCGCACAATGTTTCCCAGCATGGTAAAATGCTTATTTTCGGTGATTTTTCTTAAAATAAAGGCCAAAGAAACTTTTTAAGAACAGTTTACACTGGACACAATTACAAACATATTTATAGGTTATTAAGTTTTTTTTAAATTAATACAATAAGGCTAAGCGCGCACTAGATACTGTTGTCACGGCGTCAGAGACAAAATTATCACCCTGGCTATTTCAAAAAGCTAGAGCGAGCACACAGGCGAATAGACTCTTGGCCGATTGCCTAGAATCTCTCCATAGAAATGCATTGCTCTCGAGAGACTAGTGTTATAAGTCGCCGTGACGGAAGTCTCTAGTGCGCGCTTAGCCTTATAGTCCAAGAAAGTTAGCTCAAAAAAGGAGTTCCAGTGGAACAAATTGTAAAAGAAAGTTTGATGGGTGATTCTTATAGGAAATTCTCCGTAGAAAACGATGGTGAAAAGTCTACCAAAATTAACCGTGTCCTTTAGCCAATATGGCGGATTTTCCAAAATGGCGGACAAACGTTTTTAACTTATTACTTCCTAAAAATCGTTAATAAAATTATAAACTTTGCAGTAAATGATTAAAATTTAGTAGTAAAACTAATGGGGAACTGTTTTTTTTCTCTTACGATAAGTAATTTATCCAATATTGCGGATTTTCCAAAATGGCGTCCACTAATGTTTTAATACATATATTCTGATGATAAATTCGTAATTTTTACAGGATATGGTTAGAATTAAGTCATAATAATATTGATAAAAGTTTCCTCTCCCTCAATGTATCAAATATGGTGGATTTTCCAAAATGGCGGCCACTTAGAGCCTTTTTATTTTTTATTTTTATTTTCTTAATAATTAGAAATATTAAATGTTAATAGGTAAAATATAACTAGAATACTTATAATTTACTAAAATTTACTGGTAAATAATATTAAAGGTTGGTAAAATTCAAAAATTACCATTTACCACTAAGTTTGAAATATGCTGCCGCCTTTTTGGAAATTATTTCTATGTATCGCAAAATCTTGGTTAATATACCATTTTATAGGTAATTTAATACATAATTATTTATATTATGCCAAAATAAAATTTATTTATATGTAAAAACGTTAAAAATAAAAGGATCTAAATAAGTGGCCACCATTTTGGAAAATTCGTCATATTGGCTAAAGGACACGGTTAAATTTGGTAGACTTTTCACCATCATTTTCTACGGAAAATTTCCTATAGGAATCCCCCATCAAACTTTCTTTTACAATGAGGAAGTTGCATGATTTTTTTTTATTTTTTTAATCGATTCCCCTTGCAAAAATAAGCAACTACCCAAAATTTGAGGCCGATCGAGAAATTTTTTGATTGTCAAAAAAATTAACAAAAATCACCTTTTTAAAATCGCGCGAAAACGCCAAGAGTTTGGATGTGACGTCATCTTATACTAAACATTGTTGTAAAGCAATGGAGTTGATGGTATTATTGTTGACGTCATCTTATAGTTTAAACAATAAACGTTTTCAGTCACGTGTTTTTTTCTCGAGTTTTAAATTAAAATATTTAATTACCTGTACATTTTTTTGAAAAACTGACTAGATATTTCATTTTACCATACAAAAAACCATACGGAACACTTGTTTGTTTTTGAAAATCTGACACATGCAACTTCCTTATTTGTTCCACTTCAAACCTTATTTTTCTTGGACTATTATTTAACACAAAAAATCCCGTCAAAAAATGAACCGTGAGCTAAACAATGCTGTACTTCAATCTCTCCGCTCATTGCTTTTAATTACTTATTAGTATAAATGTAATTAAAAACAGCCGCTGATACAAAGAAAACAAAATATTAAACAGAAATTCAATCAGGAATTTTTTTCAGAACCTTCTTGTTATGGATATGATAAAATTCATTTCGTGTTCTGGAAATAATTGGAAAGGATTAAAAGCAGAATCGTCTAAAAAGATTTGTACATTTGCTTTCACTTGATGAAGCAAAGGGGTGAAGCCCGGGCGGTTTTATGTAAAAAATATTATTTATTAAAATAATTTATTAATGAAATTGACTGTTTACTAAATATATTCATATTGTTTTAGGTTTTGAGAATAGTTTTCAAGACAAACAACTGTAAAATTAAGCTTAACTTTAAGGGAAAATACAAGCAAGGTGTTTAAGGCCATCGTATGAAATGAACAAACTATATTATAAGTGTTAATTTTACTCTTATAAAAAATCAGATCCATATTCAAATTCTCATAAAATCTCGTCAAAACAGTACTTTTGGGAGACAAATTTCAAAAAAAAATTGTGAAGCAGATTTCCAGACCATCCCGAAACAAAACAAAAAAGTCTGGTTATACGGCCCTGATAAATTTATGCCTTAACCCTTTATTTTCACATTTTTTTGTGGTTTTTTTAACTTGCTTCATATTAAAACAAATTATAAAGTGAAGACTTTTGAGATAATTTTAAAGATCATATTATTAGATCATTTTTGTATGTTTTTAAAATGTAAAATTAAATGTTATTTCCAAAGCATATCAACTGGTTTATTTAAACTATTTTCCAACAATCTGAATCAAAAATAAAACGCGAGATCTCAATACAAAAAATATGCGTGAAAGTTAACGTTAAAAGCAACAAATTTTCATCTTCGATCTTCTTCTTGACGCAACATACCACAATACCATAAACCACAATTTTTGAGACCATAATTAAATTTTTGACAATAGTAGTTCTTCTACAAATTGAATTTTTCAATGATTTTTTGGGGTGTCGCTCCATTTTTAACTTCCTTGGATTTGGTCTGGGACCCCAATTCCCATGTGATTCTGTCTCGTCCAGGGGCCCTACTACCAGTCATGTGGGATCGTGTGGAATCGGGTTCTTTTCCGTCTCACGTGGGTTGGCAACCCGATTTTCCGTTTGGACTACTTTGATGTACCAAAAGTGTGGAAAGTTTCCGCGCAATCGGGTTGGCCGACGGGTTTCAACCCAACACCTCATTCCTTGGTGAAATGCAATCCCACCAGCGGATTAACATGGCGGACCCAAACTATCGCGGACAGTTTGAACTAAACATTAAGGTAAGAGATTTTCCATCCTATATAACTATATGAAATTACCTTTATGGAACAAAATCTATATAGATATTTGAAAGTAACTATGAAATGTGCTATTGTTACAACCCTAGAGGATTAAAACAGTCTATGAAATTTCCAACTTCTCGTTTACTTTATCGTTAGTTTCAAACTTAAAATTAGTTTATTCCTTTAGAAAGCTATTACTTATAGTGTATTACTAAAATAATTTAAAAAGAGTTAATTAAATTTTTGTGTTGATAACCTACAAGGTACGTGTAGAATAGGACAAATAGTAAACAAAGATCGAGTTTCAAAAGAATGTAAACAGTGAGAGTGCTATATAGTAGTTCTTTTATAATCATTTAAAAATTTGACTATCTATTAAAAATTCCTTATAAATGCGTTTAAATATTACTTTTTGTTCATTCATAATGTGCCATTACATTTCTTACTGAGAACATTCTCGATATTCTTAAGTTTTTTCATCTAAAAATTAAAATCAGCTGTGATCCTGCTTGTACTGTAAAAAAACTTGAGGAAAAACAATTAGCCAAGTTTCCCATAAGACAAGATGTGTGATGCTTGGTTGATAATTTGTACACATGTCTTGCACTTTGGTTTTATAACAACTGAATCGCTACTTTATTTAAATATCAATTTAGCTGGGAAAAATTGTACTTTTGATTTTAAAAGAAAGTGTTAATAAAAACCACATTATGCTGTCGACTCTTCAGCAGCTTAATTATAGAATAGGAAATCATCGGATAATGTTATCTTATTAAGCAGAATAGTCGAGTGGATAATATGTAAGAACCCAAGAGGGTATTGATTTTATTGGAAAAAGTATAAGTTTCTTTTTCATGTTTGGATTTTGTGTCGAAACTAAAAAATTAATGTGTAAATATTGTATTTTAGCCCGTTATAAAGATGTGAATGACGAAGATGGATGTGCGAATGATTGTTAATGACGAAGATTGATGTGCCCTGTAGAATGATTTCTCTGATGGCAATTTTCTCCAACTGGTCATCTTTTAATGAAGGTAAAGTACCATTACAACATTTGTGTACTTATGTATAAGTATGGTTTGTCTTTACTCGTTAGGGCAGTAAGTGTAACCCTAAACAAGCCAGGCCCCAAACCGGTTCATACTCGCCAATAGCTACCCCACATCCCTTCCCTCTCATTCGAAGAAGGTGCTTAAGTATCTTAAGCTCGCCGATTTCCTGCACCCCTTCTCGAACTTGAATTTCCCCTGTTCCCTACTGCCGAAAAGAAAGACAATTTTTACAACTCTAGAAATTGTTATGTTAAAAGTTTAAAGCAAATATAAAAATTTGACTTTCCAGATAATATGCCGAGCCAATGAAGCATATTACCTTCATGTCATTGGCTCGGGAATTTTTTCAAAGTAAAACAGGAATTGCTAATATACTGCCATCCAGTTCAATTCAGTTTACGGTCATGCTTAATATCGCCAAGCTGGTTTAAATGTCATAAATTCTAATAGCGGCATATTTTTATGGTTCTTATTGATAAACTGAACAGCTACTGACATACTCTTTCCCCCTTGGTGACTTTTTTATTTGGCGAGAATACAATTGGCTACAGTAAAATCCTAGAAATTGTTTCGGGTTGGCGCCTTTTGCTTCACTTTGATACTAATGCACACATTAGCGTTACTACTTTGCTTGGGAACTGAACCCACTTCTAGACTTGAGCCTCTCGCTTCTTTTGAGCCACTTGAATGAATAGTTGTTAAAATCATAAACAAACCCCTTAACTATCAGATATGAAAGCAAAGTAAAATTATTGGCACAGCTTCGATCAGAGTCGGCATGCCATGTTTACCCATAGTTCAAATTAGATCTATATTGTTGTGTGTCATCATTTGAGCTGTGGGTAAACACGGCTGCTGGTCGACTCTTATGGAAGCTGTGCCAAATTATTTGGTAAAATTGAAATTAATATAAATTTAAATTTGTGAACATTAAGCTTTGATAAAAGCATACGTAATAAAACAGAAATAGATAATCAAAGAAGTCTTCAGTCAATAATTTCATGAAAGTAATAGTCATCTAGCTGCCTAAAATGGTCTAAAGAAACAATTAAATGGAACACTACAAAATGTAAACAAACTGCTCACTGGCGGTGCAAAATTTCTTTTCACCCAATTTGAACAAAATGTGTGTTTAGAGGTACAGAACTTCAAGACCTCATGTATGTGAAATAATTTTTAGTTTTGTTTAAACATTTTTGCCACATGATGTTAAATCTCGATATCTTGAAACTTAAATTGTGTGTGTATTTTGCGCTTCCCCTGTTGTTACTCAGGCCTCGCCACTGAGTGAACTGTATTTTGTTTATAGTGTTCAGTATAAGCTGTATGAAGTTTCTACACGGTGGCAACCTGGCAAGATTGCCGTAAGCGAAAAAGAATGTACTGTTTTGATGTTTGTTTTTTATGCATTGAGTTTGTGGCGGTCGCGACAAGATCTTGACTGAGAATGTAAATTTTAACGTGAATATAATTAAATATTTTATGAATGCTTGTTTACTGGAAGGAAGAACACACTCTTGTTCGGTTCATTCTTCCTTCCAGTAAACAAGCAGTCAGAGTTTAAACTATTTAATAACATTAAAATTAACATTCTCAGTCAAGATCTCATCGTGCACGGGACTGCTAGCTCAAACTCAACCTATAGAAAAGAAAAACAAACATCAAAACGTTCTCTTCTTTTTTGCTGCTGGCAACCTCGTCGGGTTGCCACCGTGGAGGAACTTCACAAGCGGGTTAGTCAAATTTAAAAATTAATGTACACTATAAACATTTTAGGTTCTTATGCTCCAAGATGTGGAAACTGCTGGTCTTTCCTGATTCCCTGTACTTTTAGTGTTTCTCAACAAAGGTGGTAAGTACTTAAAAATAGTTATAAAAGATGCTTTTTTGTTCAACTGTTAAAAACCTTATATAATGCCTTATTCTATTTCACAGGCAACATCGGCTTTCCTAGCACTGCCAGCTGGGCCCTATAACAATTGTTTCATCATCTAGGTCCCAAGAATAAATTAATATTTTTATCACAAAAATTTCATGAATTAAATACCACATATGAATCCTGCCTTTTCTGCAGTATGATTTGTAAAACATATTGCAACAACATGCTTTTTATATTTATGGGCAAAGTGATTAATTGGGCATTATTAATAATGCCGAGGCAATGTGATAAATTCAAAGAAATTTATCACTTTGGCCGCTTCCACTCTGACGGGCATTATTAATAATGCCCAACTAATCACTTTGCCCGTAACATGTACACAACTGCATTGTAACTATTTAATACCATGGATCGGAAAGATTTGATAAAAATTTTTATTTAAAAAATATTTTGTATTATTAAAAATATTTGTATAATATGTGTATATTACTTTGCCAATAAAGCTGTAGTAGATTAAGATTGATTTAATAAATATTGCTTATCTAATTAACAAGTTTTTGATTCTTCCATAAAGTTATAATTACATTTGTCTATTAATGGGATGATTGTATGATACATTCCTAATACTTATTTGATAATACACTTGGTTTGTCTAAACATAATTTATAACTATTGGCCTTAGATTTTTATTTAATTAATGCTTAAATACATTATTGCAAGAATGGTAATGCGATATTTTACAAGTTAAAAAAAATATATAGGAATAATTGTGCTGGAAGTATAAATTTTAACAATAATTAGTTTGTGGTTAAATGAGTTGATAATAGTTATGAAGTTAATTAAAGTGATAATAGTAATGAAAATACAAATAATTGCTGTTTACATTTTTTAAGCTTAAACATTCCTTCCCCATAAATATTTTTTTCACATAAAATGATTTATATGTAATATATAACTAAAATTTGCTATAATGTTTCAATGTATATTGGAATAAGTTCTTAATTTTCTTTCTAAATTAGACTGCAAAGAATTCAATTTACAGAGTTAAACTCGATGGCTGTATTGTGCTTGGGTAGGCTTACCATATTTTCTTGGCCAACCCAGGACATATTTTTAAAATTTCTTAATAAGTACCATATCAAATCATCAAAGATGAAATAATAAGAAAAAACATTCAAACTTATAAACATTGAACAGAAATATCAAATTTTATTTTTTAATTCGACATTATTTTTTCAAAAATTGTTTGATTGACTTAACTTTATTATAAAATTCACTGAAAGTAAGTTCTCCAAACTAATACAGATGTTAGATACCGTAAAACAATGTGCAATTTTCAAGAGTTTTTTCACGATTTTTCATAAAATTGTCTTAAAAGTATGAAAACCCCTGACTGTGCGGGGTAAACCCGGACGTATGGTAAGCCTATGCTTGGGGGGTGCCCATACATTACATAATTTATTTTCTAAATTTTTGGAACTCTCCCACCCCCTTGGTAAGATTTTACATAACCATAATCCTTTTTGACTAATATGTTCAATTTATCAAAATAAGTTTTACTAATTAGTTACTTTTTAGCACAAGTTTTCATGCAAAAAAATTTAAGAAAAATTATATTATATGAACTAAAAGAAATTGTGCGAGATTTTGACTCCCCGGGCTGAGATTTGGTGGACACCCTCCCCCCTTTTTGACCTCATGCAATGGACATTACCCAATACTTTTTTTACTGTTGTCGAGACTGCCTTACAAAAGAAGCGTACCCCCACAATTTTCACAACTTATTTTTCTGGAATACGTAACAAATCCTTACACGTCTAAATATTTATAAGAATTATGATCTCTTAGATAGACATAGGAGTGAATTTAGTGAGTATTTGATGCAAAGTGTATAATGTTAAGTCTAGAGCACAATATCTTGCTTTTTTAAATCCTTGCAATATCTTCATATTTGATATTACTTACTCTCGGATGATGTAGTTCAGTGGTCCCCAACCTTTTTACCACCACGGACCGGTCAACGTTTAATAATTTTACCTTGACCCAATGCGGGGGGCGTTGTTTGTTTACATTCTAGATTTTTTTGATTTATTAATTTTAATTTAATTGTATTTAAACATACTTTCAAAATAAATACAGTTACACCAAAAAATAAATATAAAGTGATAATTTCATTTATTAATTTGGAGTATAAATCTAGGAATTTAAATTAATTTTCAATGAAATGGTCGGCCCGGTACCATTTGATCCACGGACCGGCACCGGTCCGCGGACCGGGGGTTGGAGACCACTGATGTAGTTGAAGGAACGGGTAAAATATTTCGAGGTGTAAGGTTTTCGGCATAACTATAGGTAAGTTAGAGGATTGGTGTTTTACGGCAGATGTTTTACGCAAGGCAAGTAAATTAGAGGAATGCCTAACGTCAATGTAAAAATTGAGGTATTAAAAATAACATTTCCCAATCAAGAGTATACTGTAACACTTTTCTATAAAATATTGTGACCGTTCCCTGAATAATATAGTGTCCCCTCAAAATATGGGGATTTTATTTCAAATAAAGTAGAAAAAGACGAGTCCCCTCAAATATTCATGGTTAACCCTGTTCCTCAATATACACAAAAGTGTTTCTAATAAGTTAAAGGGTGCTGCAATGTGTTTGATAAGACTTCATTCACAAGGAATTTCGTCATTGCTTGACATCTATGACATGAAAGCAGAAAATTACATTTTATTTTTTTTTCATTCATTTCTCTATAACTCAAAAGTAAGATATAGTTAAGTAATACATTTAAGGGTTGATTTGAAATATATGTGCTTTATAATACAAGAATCTTCTTTTCTGAGCTTCAATTGAACTAAAATTGCATTAGTATAGCATAGATTTTAAGGATTTAATTGGCTTCAGGCTTCTCAACTTAAAATTTCTCAAGGAAAGTTATGAACAAAATATAATGAATAAATTATTAAAGAATAAAAAACTTGAGGTTTTCAAAATATTTTTTGAACTGAGTGGTGGGCATTTTATATTGAGAATGACATTACAGCACTCTTTAAGTTATTGAAATCACTATTGACTTACTGAGGAACAAAACACTTTTTTATCCATATTAATTTATTAGACTATCTTGCAGCCTAATATAAAAAGGTTTTTGCTAACCATTTCTTCATTTACGAGCAAAGAAAAACTAATAATTATATATTTTAATTCCCAGTGTTTGAGAACGTCTTTGTTTACATCACCACAACGCAAAGAATAAAAACAATCGTTGTGATTGGTCGATGAGAACCCGTCATGTCGGGTAAAATAGCCTCGAACTCATAGATCCCCTTCCTCGATTCCACCCTCACTCGTTAACGGAAAGTGGTGAACTCGAAGTAGTCCATTTCTTCTTTGACGAGTAGATGTGGGTTTTTAGCCGACGGGTTCGATCGGAACGGGTTGGAACCCGTCGTGTACTCGTAGTAGGGCCCGTGTCTACATCACCCCTGAAAGTTTGTTGCACCATTTCAGATATACCCTGTATACTACATACTTCTTTACAAACTTTTTTTCTACACTATATAATTGCTGTTAATTTTTAAGGTATGAAAAAATGAAAAATATTACTTCAAATTTACACAATTTTTATATTTAGCATCAATACCAAAAACCAGATCGAGAGGGAAAACGGCAAGATCCGATTTTCGCTCCATCACTTTTGTTTACTGCCATCTATCGGGAAAATCAATCAACTGAAAAATGTAATATCTAAAGCATGAGTAACTGTGAAACGAAAATTTTATTTCAAAATCATTCATTTTGTTTTATTAAAGTGCATATAAAATTCTAATCTATATAAAAACAATAAAGTAATGAAAATTATTAAACTTTACGTTATATTCAAGAAATCATTTTAGGTAGTCTCATAAGCAATAGATGGCACCACCACTGATTTATGGACAAGGATCCGCATTTTAAATCTTTTAAAAATGTATTTATGTTATTTTTTTTTATTTTGATCTCATTTTTCTCTGTACAAAGTTTAAATTAATGAATGAATGCATAAAATATTAAATTTAAATTTCCATTTGAATTAAAGGATTTTAATTACATTAATTAAAAAGGATTTCAATGCATTAAAAATCCTTTAATTATTTTTCCCTTTTCTAAAAATAGATAAACAAAATTTAAATTATTTTTTTACTAACTTCATATAGGGAAAATACCACAAAATTTATCATAATAAATATTAAGCACCAAGATGCAAGATGAAAGATATTTCGGTACTTTTCCGTTAGCCGCGGGCTCAAGCGAAAAATCGCCATTAGAAAATCCTTAAAAATCACAATAAAATCATTCCTTAATAGTTGAACTTTTAATATTTGTTTTCTACTTTTATTTCATTGGTGACTTTTTGGCCCGGTAAATGGAACGAAAGTACCAAAATTTCAAAACTGTTCAAGATTTTTAATTAATTTAAAGATTTTTTAAGTCTGCTTGGCGGAGTTTGCACCGATTTTTTTTCAGTTTTTAAAATTTAAATATTAGCTAAGGTTATAATTCTATATTATGTTTTATTATATTAATGCAGACTTTTAGTATTTTTTATAATAGTATATAGGATTTTAGCACTATAAATTAATATTTTTTTGTCCGCATACTCCAAATACACAATATCTGAACAAAATAATATGTTAATACTTACGGATAAAGGAATATCCATGTTTTCAAAATATAATTATGATTATTAATTACAAAAGAAGAGTAATGAAGCCTTTTTTTACAAACACATTTGGAAAAATTTGATATATGGGAATAAAAATATATAGTGCATAATAAGTTATTAAATGAGGACGCTGTATACAAATCTAAGTAGTATTTAAAACCAAAACATATTCTAGACGTCATTATTTCCTTAAAATTTTCTATATTTACCAAAATTAGTTAAATGAAACTGAAGTGAACTTCCAACAGTCAGAAAATTCTTTTCGTTATTCTTTCTTAACTCAATAGATTCACTTATTTAAAAAGACTCATTAGAATACAAGACAGTATTTTCAGAAAAAAATATAAGAAGGTTTCGTAAAGTGAGTTAAATAAATTTCTTGAAGTTTGAATATTTCATAAAAGGGTGAACTTAATATAATGAAGCATTTTCCTTTAAGAGGGCATTTTTGAAAGGGCACGTTGCAACATGCAACCTATCTTATTGAGGCCCACAATTTTTATTCAATGCTCTGGAAAAGAGCACCAAAAATCCTTATAAACCTAATAAATCATTTAAATTAGGTATCATAAAAAAGTTATATATAGAATTTTATTAAATAACTATACATATAATTTTAGTCGTATGAATTTTTGAAATAACACAGAAAGTGGAAAACCCTGCTTATCAAAGAAACAAAATCACTCTTTACGATATTTTTTTCAATTCCCATAGCTTATTAGAATCTTTTAAAATAGTCCTTTAGGAAAATGCATTATGGGTAACTTGCTTTTATTAGTATGCTCTATTTCAGAATATTATCTAAACTTGGGGCCCACCATAGAATAAATACAGGTTACGTAGCGTAGAAATATGGCTTTACTTAAAAAAATGCTTTTTAAACTTTATCGTGAAAAATGAAGCTTAAGTCGTGTTCATGTCATGATTTAGAAAAACCCAACTTTAAATGCAGTAAGATTTGAATTATTAGAAGTCGAAGTGACGATAAATTTATTGAAAAGTTTTTATTATTTATAAAAAATATAAATAATTTTACTTATTCTCACACAAAACTTCAAATCAAATTGCTTTAATTAAAATTCTAAATATAGGATTCAATTATCCCCAATTTTGAATAATAAAAGGATGTTGAATTATCCAAGTTACATTCTGTTTGTAAATAGCTAATAAATTTCCTTTTCAAACTTTTACTATTGTATTCATTAATAAACCCATTTAAAACTTAATCGTTAATTAATATCGTTGTGCTTAACTGTATATAGTCTGAAGCCTTCTAAAGCAGCTATAACCTTGAAAATGATCCTCGAAACATAACTTTCAGCCAATCAACCCGAAAATTAGCATATTACGTTAGTTTCGAACCCAAAGCATAGCTGAGTATATTCGCTTTTGCTGTCAGTTTGATGGAAGTGACAGTTGTCGAGAATTCCGATGTTTGCCTACGTATCTCTCTCAAATGATTTATCGTGTTTTAACAGTGACGCAAAGGGTAGTCTCCACCCAAGTCTGTTCAAACAGCTGTCGGCAAGAGTCCCAAAACACGTTTCACAGACACCAACCTTGTAACTGCGGGGTTAGTCTTACAACTTGACACTTTAGTTGGTTTTAGTGCGTTTAGTAGTAGGATCAACTTTCGTAATGGGGTATTGTTTATTCAGCGAGGTTTTATCGAGGTTGACTGTTTTATGGTAGTGAAAGGCAATGGAAGTACTGAGAATATTGCCAATCGATTTAGGATATGATGGAGAACAGATTGAAATTCTATAAGAATTTTAAAAACATTGTGATGGCATTGGTTTTGATAGTTACGAGGGTTGGTTTCTTTTTCTCAACTTCCGGGGTTTTTTTTATAATTTTAGCACTGGTAGATAGGGACATCCTTACAGGTTCATTGACATCTTTACTGGAATAAATTGGGACATTTTTTCTATTACTTACCGAGTTTATTAGTTACGGAGATACTTACTCGAACTTATTTCCCGCCGGCTCATAGAGAATTTCGGTACTTTTTTCGTTAGCCGGGCGCAAGCTAAAAATCGCCCAATAGTGTAGAATTCCGTCAAATTTTTCCTTTAGTCATTCGCTTCGCTTGGCGACTTGGCTCGAGTTTGGATCACATTGGCGACATTTGCGCCCGTCTAACGAAAAAGTATCAGAATTTCTCTTACTTCAAACTCTGTTCGCAGTAACAAAAAACAATAGGCAGGCCAGGGATTTTTGCAGTATGGGGTTGTGCATGTTTAAAACCATATGCTTTGAATCTGTCAAGCTTAAACAAGGCAACATCGATTCATTCGCAGGCAAAGTGTGCGGCCAGAGGGAAACGGCCCAAACCGATGAGGAGCTCAACGAAAAATCAAACTTATCCTGAAGAGGGATCGAAATAGTCGTGAAAAGGAATGATAAAGGGTCCATTTCAAGGTGATAACGTTGAAAAGTAACTAAAGATGTTTGTAACCTTCAGCAGTAACTTTATTTTTAAATATTCACCTGTTTTTATTTTAAAATATCAAAAAGATCCATTATACCTATTGTTAACATTGCTCCATTATAACCTATTGTTATATGTATACACGTACACTAGGGTGTCTCAAAAAAGCCTTTTATCGAAAAACCCTGCTCCCCAGGGATTTTCCCATTCCTTTTGGTCCCAAAAGATAGTGTGTAAAGTTTCAGCCTCCTAAGTTAACTCTAGGGTTTGCCTGTAGAGCCCCAAAGTTTGAAAAAAGTGGAAAAAATGACCAATTTTCAGAATTTTTAAAAATTATATTTTAAGATTGATACTGCGATAAAACCAGTTCAAATGTGTCATTTAGGACTTATTTAGATGGAATATATTTATTTATGTGTATTAACTGCACCCTATAGCCCCTATAATTTAAGATTAAAACGTACTACTTAGGGACGTTGCACTCGCCAAAGCTTATAATGCACTACCGGTTGACGAAATGAATTAAATTTGAATTTCTTCGAAGGAACTCCCTCAAATGATACCATTTGGTTCTAAATATATATTATAAAGTATAAAAACCATTGAAATAACAATAATGAGGTCTTCCACTGAGCTTTTAACGTAAAAAGTGATTTTCTTCAAAATTCTTCTTTTCTAGCCGATCAAACCCAAAACTTATATTAAAAAAGAAGGTTATTGTACATTTTTAGATACCAAACATTGAAACCTTTATAGGGGTATCATTTTTAATAAGTAGAATTAAATTTTAAACCGCACGGATCGGAAATGACATGGATATTTCCTATACCAGATGCGAAAATTGATTTTCTTTTTTCAAAGTTAGGAAAATAGTTTAATGCTATTGAATCTTGGTTGAAATGCTAAAGAAAGAAGTTTTTAATTAAAATTTTCCCCTAATACGTTAAAAGGAAGTAATTTTCCAAACTTAAAAATTGAAAATCGAATTTAACGTCTGGCATAGGAAATATCCATGTCATTTCTGATCTGTGCGGTTTAAAATTTAATTCTATTTATTAAAAATGAAACCCCTATAAAGGTTTCAATGTTTGGTATCTAAAAAAAGTACAACAACCCTCTTTTTAATATAAACTTTGGGTTTGATCAGCTGGAAAGAGAAATTTTGAAGAAAACAACTTTTTACATTAAAAGCTCAGTGGAAGCCCTCATTATTGTTATTTCAATGGATTTTATAGTTTACAGTGTCTATTTAGCACCAAATGGCATGATTTGAGGGAGTTCCTTCGAAGAAATTCAAATTTAATTCATTTCGTCCACCGGTAGTGCGTTATAAGCTTTGGCGAGTGCAATGTCCCTAAGTAGCACGTTTTAATCTCAACTATTGGGGCTATAGGGTGCAGTTAATACACATAAATAAATATATTCCATCTAAATAAGTCCTAAATGACACATCTGAATCAGTTTTATCGCAGTATCAATCTTAAAATATAATTTTTAAAAATTCTGAAAATTGTTAATTTTTTCCACTTTTTTCAAACTTTGAGGCTCTACAGGCAAACCCTAGAGTTAACTTAGGGGGCTGAAACTTTACACACTATCTTTTGGGACCAAAAGGAATGGGAAAAGCCCTGGGGAGCAAGGTTTTTCGAAAAAAAGTTTTTTTTGAGACACCCTAACGTACACCAACATTATAAACAAAAGTCTGTGGGAGAGAAATGAAGAGATTGAAAAGGATGGGATGATTGAATGAGATGAAGGGGATAAAGAGAGGTTGAAATGAATAAAAAGATAGAATAATGATGGGGATAAGAGGGGTAAAAATGATAATGAGTGTAAAGTGGGTGAGAAAAATTGAAAGAATGAGAAGAGTATGTAACGGATAAAATAGGACAATGAGAGTAATGATGAGGAGTATGGGAAGGAAGAAGATAGGGATGGATGAAAAAAAGATAAGTTGAATGTTAGGTATAATAGGCAGGAAGAGGATGAATATGATAAAATATAACAAGCGATATATGTAAATAGATCAGGAAAACCTAAGATGGTTAAAAAACATAACACTCTCTTTATTAGGATGAGAAGGATGAATTTGATTAGAGGAATGATGACGATCAAGAGAAAAAAAGATCATATATAGAGGATGAAAGGGAAGGAAAGGACGAGAGAAACAAATATATGAAAAAGGAAGTGGATAAAAAGATAAAAGGAATGCAGAACATGAAACGTATTGAGGGAATGAAAGGAGGATAAGGAGGAAAGGAGGAAGATAGGGGAGTAAAGAGAATGAGAGAGATCAAAAGGGTGAGAAGATAAAGAGCATGGAAATCGATGACTACCGCTGGGAAATAACTTTTCAGAATAAAAAGAACTACGTTTCTTTCTCTATGTTTATGTTTTTCCGTGCAAAAGCCAAAACTTTTGTAGCTTCAAATTTTTACTTTAAAGGAAAAAGTGTAATTGCTTAAACTTCCCACTTTGCAGCCGTTCCAGTAGAAGCGATGTGTGATTACGTTAATGCCAGTTACGTTACGTTACGCCAGTGTGTTTTCTTTAATGAATCAGATAAAATATCATTCAATTAGGCTATTATGTAGTTTTCCTTTTATGAAATATGATATTCCTGTAAATATAAGGAATCTATATTTTCTTCCCCATTTAGTTTAAACCCAATTCGGATTTCTTTCCTTCTCGAGATTTTAAAATATATTTTTCACTAAAATCTTTATTTTGTGGACTTTTCTAAAAAGCTTGAGCTTTTAAATATTCATTTTTCAAACGCACGTGTTTAGGAGTTTTTATTTTTCCTTAAATTAATCGCCTTTGGCATTTTGAAATCACAATTCTTTAATGAAGGTGTAATCTATCTTAACTGCAAATGTTTAAATCTTTACAAAATTTCTCATTATGCCATCCAGAGTTAAGGAGCAAAAAAATGTCAAGTAAACCTATGGTATTCTCGTTCTTAACATTCTTATTAATGTTTGTTTAACCGAAAATATCTATTTTTATCAAAGCGATTGCTGACATTTAACAAAGGACTCCCTATTAACTGGCGAAATGGTACAACATGAGATAAGCTGGAAGAAAGAAATCCCAAGTGAAGAGGAGAATGAAAAAACTTGAAGTTATGTAAATTTACTTTTTTAATTGATAAAAAAATTTAATAAAATAGTTAATTAATACATCATTAGGGGGATATTTAATCAAATAAATTCTTCTCTAGATGAATTATACAACACTGTCGAAAACTGTGGCCTTTTTTACTTCATTTTTTAAGTAATTTAGATCCAGGTAATGCTTATTACAACCTGTTAAATATAGACCGCTTGGTTAAGAGAAAGCTTTCTGTATATTCCAATTTCCTTCAATAAATTAAATGAACAGGTGTTGATAGCTGTATTTCATTGCATTAATATCACATCTAAATATAAAAAATTATTAAATAGGGAACATAAAGATTAAAATATTTTTTGTGAGACAAAATTAATTTCTTAAACACAGCTATCTAAAAAATTTTACTTTTTTTCATTAATTACACTTTTCTCTTAAGTTTGTAAAAAATAATAAATAAATTATTGTTGGGCAAAATCGATACTTTTAGGTATCTAATACCTCTAGGTTATCGATACTTCTAGGTATCGAGTATTTTCAGAAATCGAACACTTTTTAACACTCTTTTGAAATTAAGTACAAATATGGTTTAAAAAATTCAATAGTTTTACTTGGCGAAAACTGAAAGTAACTACAATTTCCAAAGGATACACAATAAGCCCCCCTGTGCTAGGGACAATCTATAAAAAATAAAACTACAAATTTATAAAGAGGAATTTAAAAATACAAAAAAACCCAAGGCTAGTAAAATTATAAAAAAATTAACTACAAACCGCCGCTCTGAGACCCCGCCGCAAAACCAGAAGGTCCAAGGTTTTTCGATACTAAAAGTACTGGTGGTATCGAAAAAATATCGTTAGAAAGTTCGACTTCAAAAACTCTGTATATCGAAGATAGTATCTATACCATAGGGGAGTGATATCTCTGGCGATACACCTCGAAAGTAGAATCAATAGCAGATATTTTTAAGATAATTTCATTGAAAAATTTTTACAAAATTTGTCAATAAAGTATCGATACTTTTAGTTATCGAATACACACGATACTTTAAGGAATCGAATATTTAAAATAATAATTATTTGTTATCGATACCTTCCCATCTCACTAATCATAATACTGTTTTTCTATAATTTTTCAATGATACCCAGTGTAAAGTATTATTAATAAAAAATTACTGATCAAATTTCCCGTACAGAACCAAAATTTACCAGATAATTTTTTACTCAAAATTACACAGATCTAGTAATGCTCATAATACAAAAAAATATCTATCCTTACCCAATGCTTAAAATATTTACCGCTCGCTATACCTTGCTACTATTGCACAAATGTAGTTCCCACATTCTATTCAGGGACTGACTTTTCCCTGAAGATACAACAATTCAAAACTTGGGCCAATATTTAAGCTAGTACAAACGTAACTTAAATAGATATGTCCCGTTCAGCAATTTACAATACAAAAGGAAACAGATTCAAACAGCAGCTAGTGTCAGGAAGCTCTGCAATGCCCTATATCTACTGTATTTGGCTAAGCTAATAGTTTGGATCCCATCAAGTATCTATTGATGTGTGTTCCATCCTGTAATTTTCAAAGTTTTCAATTTCAGCGTGTAAGCTATTCCTATTTCGGAAACTAGATGCCGTAAGGCACCCTATGAAAAATTAGAATAAAAAACAGTTAAATTTTATTTCAATACACTCGAAATATTAATAAATATTCAATTTTTATTTAGTTGTAAGGAATTTTGCTTTATAATTCAATCATTCTTAGTTACTATAATACTCCCTCTTTAGCAGTAAAGTACGGTAAATTTCCATTTAATTTGCAAACTGTTTTTACAGTTTTAAGCTTGAATCTTTGAAATTGAGAAAAAAGAAAAGAGTTTAATATTATTTAAATATAGCGTACCAAATCATAGTTGAAAACCAGACTTTTGTAAAAAAAATCAGAACAACTTTACACGCTTCTCTCTACGAATTAATTGAATATTCCGTGGATTAAAGTGTAAGTTCTTGGTTCTATGAGAAATTCACAAGCTTTAAAAGTCTGACGGAAAAATAGAACTTTCACAAAGAAGAATAAAGTATGAGACTTTTCGGGCATTATGGGGACGACTTCATGAGAATAATTCATCTATCCATAGGATTTTAATAACAAAAATTTTTAATTTCTATTAATTTTTAGATATTTTAGTAGTTTATTAATTAAGGTATTCTGTGTTATCTTTGTATTCTCATTCACGAGATTTAAAAACAGATTGAGACAGTAAATTCTGAACAGAAAGCAAAAAAATTGATAAAAAATTATAATTTTTAAAATTCCATGTAAAATGCGAAACTTTTTAACTCGGTTAACCGGTTTCATCATTCATATTTAGCAGTAAAATATCCATAAACCCTAACAACCAGAAAAAACAAAGACAACCATACTTTAACAAGCAAAACACATCCACAAAAAGGTTTTCAAAAAAAGTTCCATATAATTAATCGCTTTTACTACCACCTCCCTCCTTTGTGAAAATTAATTCGCTTCCAGTTTTTCTTTCTCTTTTATGCAATTTTATCATCGGCCAGAGAACTTCCCCATTCGCGAACAAAGAAAAAACTCCAACTCCTTCTGTCTCTTGATAACACCGAACGTTTGGAGAGAGAGAGATATCTGAGAGAAATTGGCTTTAATAAAAACTTTTTTCCCATCTCTTTTCTCTGTGAAAAGTTCTCGAACACGGGGCGTTATAGAAAACTGCACGAAAAGGAAATGATTTAGAGTCGAAATATTTGCAGACGTGGACAAAAACAACTAAAGCGGGTGAATATAGAGGAGACGGTTTTAATAAAATTTGAATATCAGAGAAGGAACATTCCTCGAACAAGACGAGAATATAGATGGTTCGTTCAATTTATTCTGTGTATGAGGGACAGGGGTAAAGCGAGAAGTTCCGAGATGCATGATGTTTCTTCATTGAGGATTTTTATGTAATAGAAAAACAGTTCCTTTTCGTGTCACAATATTTAATGAAAGTCTCGTTTTTGTATAGAAGCTGTTGAAGGAAGTCAAAACTGAAGAGTTAGATCTTCTAAGTCAGTAATTTGAATTGTCCATTTTTGTTACTCCAAATCTTTCCTAGCCTCCATTTAGTGTTTAGAAATAATCCAAATGATTTTACAAATGTAAATTTTGTTGGTTAATAGTTAAAAAATAGTTCTTTTAAATGAAGTTGTTATGTAATTAGCATAAGTCATTATTTTCAGCTTCACTTCATTAGCTAATAACGACATTATCAATAGATTAATTAACATCTCGTACAAATGGAAGCCAAATTTTTTAAAAAATGAGCCAGAAAAATTCCTCTTAGTACATACCCAAACAATAATTTGCCCCAAAGGGAAATACCACATACCAATGGCTTAAAGCCACGGTCTATACAATATCCGGGAAAATTTAATTGTAAATAGAATATTAGTTGTTGGGGGGAGATTTATTTAGTACAGAACAACAATGATTGTTAAAAGCAAATTAAATAAGAATGAAAGGAACTTCATTCTCTTCAGATATCGTGCACTTAAATATATTCCCCAAGGTTACAAGAATTTAAAAGTAAACGTAGTTTTTTAAGTTATACGCAATCCCAATTGAATTCCATGTCTTGATTTCACATTACTTACTTAGAGAAAAAAAACTATCGTTATTTCACAGCGGTTCTTTAAATGCAAACTAAACTTTCATTTTTATTGATATATCTCATAAACGTTCATCTCTTGATATAAATGCTTAAAACAAGAAATAGTTTAATACAATTACGTAATTTTCCATCATAGAAATCAATTCACAAAGCATATCAATTAAATAATCATTATGATGAACTTAAAATGGAAATAATCAGTGGTTATGTAAAGCCGATTGGAAATTTTATCTTCAATATTGTAAAAATACATTTTCAAATGATATGACTATAATTTAAAGACGTTTTGCTAAGCATTCAGGGCACGTTAAAAAAGTTCTTAGCCGATTTTCGAATACACAATATAATAATAAACATTTTTCCCATTAGCTTCGAGTTTACATTTACTACGAAAGCACAATGCACGTAAGTTAAACATTCTGAAGATACCAAAAACTTAGAATTGTTTTGAAGCGCTGGAAAGGCTTTCCGAAACTTTTGCTTGAATTGGGGTACTCCCCCAACAACTATCCTACTTTAGGAAAATGACCCCCAGAAAATACCCCTGCGACCCTCAAAAAGTTACAGTTCCGGCAAAAGTACGAAAAAGGTATTTGCAATTGTCAGACAAATAATTTAATATGTTCATTTTATATCCAACATCGGTTTTTCATTACCCAACTTCATAATCGCCTAATGTAGTTGTGTAGTTTAATAGCTCTTCATCTTCATCTGGTAAACTTTTACAACTCTAACATATAATCGTCGACTGCTTTGCTTTAACTTCCTTTAAGAAATTTTCAATCATTATTAAAAAAATTAGAAATTAATTGAGTTTTAAAGGCTCAGTTTTTCACGTTCACAGTTACCCCCATAGATTCCCAAATATCCCATAAGGGAATTGGGAATGGCTAAATTTTTGCCCTGAGTATTAAACGAACCCAAGCCTTCAGTAACGATGATTTTCAATGTCTTTTTTACGCCTATTACACTTTGAGATTTCCAGCACCATGTTCACAATTACCACAATCCATGTTCTCCATTTGATGTGGAAATAAACCGTTTTGGGGACTCCATACCGCTTAGCAGCCGCGAGGTTGGTCAATTTGCGAGTTAGAATAATCTTGGACAGCAGCTGTGGCCACACCATCGACTGTATAAGTAAATTTGGAGCATATCCTGGTTCAATATACAACAATCAATATTTTCCCAAGGACATCATTGCTTATTCTACTAAATCCTGCCATTTATAAAAAAAATCTGTATTACACATTGAAATTGATTAAAATAAAGGACTGGCTCTGTGATATTGTCAATCACAATTAATTTGTTTTGTGAGGTCGGCGGGAGAGGGCGCCACCTTTCCTGCTGAATTGATTGCCGCCAGAGGGCTGATTCCCCAGATCAGCGGTTCACACGGAGCTTCGTCAGACGCAGTCAGACGGGTTGTCTTCACCGAGATGAGATCCTGATAAGGAGGAGTCTTCTGCGCTTGCTGATCGTCACATTGGTTGTCGTCAACGGCAGCTGATCAATTGTGTGTTGTCATCACCATGAGCTGCGTTTTTGAGTAGGGCTGGTTGCACTCAATACCTGTGGTAGATCTGGGGCTACGTGTGATGTTTTGGTGGACTCCCTCTTCCGTCGTCCGGCTATATGCCACTTTTTAAACTTTTAATTTATTTACAGTGTCTTTTTCAGTGTATTAATAAACCTTCTTTTTGGTAAATCTACATCGTCATTTTTTTGATCATGCACATCATTGTTCATGGGGGTTGTGCGGGGCGAGTGGTTCCGGGGGCAGGGTGCCGATCGCTCTAGCATAGGCTCATTCCAGAAATTTTCCGCAATCCAAAAACAACTTAAGGACTGGACATCAAAAAGAAGCTAAGTGCCAAAAGTAAAAAAAATTAAAATTGAGTTAAACCCGAAAAAACAATCTAAGTACCATCTCCAACAGCCTCTAAAGTCGGATTAACGCCACAACAATTATAAGTAGTTCAAAAATAGCCTCAAAGATGGCTTTTTAGGTGTATTCCAATGGAGAATCAAATTTAAAATGATCAATTGCAGAAAATTTACTTTTTGGCACTTAGATTGTTTTTAAGTCCAATCCTCACTTATTGTAAGTCTAAACACAACATAATTATCTTGTAAAATGGATATTATATGAATGAAATAAAGTATGTAATAAATTTAATATTAATTTAAATCTTCAAAAAAGTTAGGTAATTTCTTTCAAGAAAAATGAGTCCAATATTCATAAAAAGTTGAAACAAGAAGTTTGGAATTCAGTTCCCAATTATCTCTGAAGTAAAAATATCAGGGGTAATTGAGAACAAACATACAAACAGTAGTAAAAAAAGTGCTGAGAAAAAACACAACAAATTCTATTAATTAAACTAAATAACAACAATTATTAACAATTAATGTCCCTTAGCTGCGAAATTTGTAGTAACCAGCAGCTCTTCAGAGAAGGACGCAAACTTTGATTTTCAGAAAAATTGGACACAATTTTTTAGTTATAGAACTTTCTACCACAGATCAGAAAATGTGGCAATACTTTTCTACCTCTTCGTAAAGATGGTTCAATGCCACTTCAGTCCACCAAGCCCCTACACTAGTGTTACTAGGGCTTGTGTGTTACTAGGGATTGTCCCTATTTACCCCTGATTTCCAATAACCCCACCTGATCCTCTAGTGTAGATTGGAAGACTTTTGTCAGAAAGTTTAACATCAGTTTTACAAGATAAAGGAATCCACAGTTCAATTTGCAACTTATAATTAAAATTTAGCTTAACATTCGGTAATGACCATGTTCATTGTTCACGTTCGCTATGATTTCAAACCAGTATCCTATTTAAAAAATCTTGGTACTTCATTAAAATAATACATCACATGGGTTTACGCATGCATACCATTGTAAAGGATCAAAACTAATTAGAAAACGAGCTACCCGAGCGAAATGAATCTGCATAAAGAGGAAAAAAGTGAACATTTCTTTCTCCCAGCACTCAAAAATTCACCATTGCCCAAATAATAATGCTTCTCTAATATTAGGTTTCAGAAAGGGTTGCATCAAAACTGTAATCATGATGCATGAAAATGAAATCTAGTTTACTACAGAGGACCTTCTGGTGAATCCAAGAAGGTAAACAAAATTCTGCATAATCAAGAAATTCTGAGATGCCGCGGTGAATAGACTACGGAGTGTTTGTTTTGAAGAAAGCCAGGAATTTTAAGCAGATTAAAATTTGAATGATAACAACAAGCTCTTGGATTAAAAGTATGTTATGAAGAATCCAGATATTAAAACTGAGAGAAAAATACGTAAGAATTTAATTAATATGCAACAAGATGTTTGTTTTGGAAATGACGCTCGGTCTGCAATTTAAGTTTATGTTATGAACAGTTTTCATATTGAAATATTTATGTATTGAGTTAGATATTATACGCAACGTTAAAAGTTTGTTAAAGTATTTAAAAAAAACTCTTAATTATATTGTCTAAAGATGCGTTTTTAAATCTTTTTTCACCAGTAAATATTAAAAAAGAACTATACAACTTCCTAAATTACACTACAAATTAAATTACAACTACTTATTACAAATCCTAATGCTTAAATACAAAGTCATTTCAAAATTTCTAGCTTTGAAATTTCAAATTAAGCATATCTAGGAGAAACATTGAAATACATCATATAAAAAAATGTTTTGTATTTCCTACTCTTTATTCTGATGACACTATTTAATCAAAATTGGTCACGTAGTTTGAAATGAATTTGAGAAGTTTGTTTAAATTCCATGGGAATTTAAAGATATATTTAGATATAGTATCTATTTTTAGTTATAGATATTTTACATATAGTATCTATTTATTAGTTATAGATATTTTAGATAGTGTCTATTTATTCTATTCTTATCAAGATTTCATTACGTGTCTCCCGAATTCGTTTAGAAACTTGCTATGCATAATTAAATCTTCTGAATATTGAAAAGCATTTTTAAATTCAAACAAAATATAATTATCACAGATAGAATGGATATTTTCAATATATTTTCCTAGGAGTAATATAAAAACGGAGGACCACAATGATTACCAAAGCTCACTTTTCAAGAGATGCAAAAACTGAAAAACTCTTTTTATTGCATTAAATTTCTCATCAATCCCTCCCAACACCAATATCTTTCCCCATAACGCTTCAAAAACTGTCAATCTTCATAAAACACCCACGAAAAAAAGCATATTCTACAACACACCTTCCTTTATAAATACTTCCTTAACACAGAATGACGGATGGAGGCCCTCACTCCAAATATTAACGCAATCTCCACCCCACAGCCTCACAGAGACATATTGTCTCGAGGTAAAAATATTCCCTCCCAGTCGTACACATACGTAACAAGGCAAGTGACGTGAAAGCCTCAAAAAAGCGTCCGCCAAGAGGGAAAATAAAATGCCGGTTGAAGTACGAGGTAAGGCTTTTGTCATTGAAAAAGCATAGCTTCCATCAGTTTGGTGGTAGAGCGCTAGCGCACCTTAGGGGTGTTTTTTTTTGGATGGGACTCCTAATTGGCATGGTGACAATATTTGGGTGGTTATCTGGGATGGTGTGAGAAAACGAGCGGGGTGTCGGGATGGAGTGAAGGTGGTAGTGTTGTTATAAAAAGGGATTGTTGTTGGTTTGCGTTTCCGTGAAGGAATTTTCAATTTGCGTTTTGATTGAAACCGGGTTGTTATTCTTCAAGTTCTGCGACGTTGTTGAGGTTGGTTGGTTTATATGCTGAGCTAAGTAAATGTAAAAGATATTTCAGTGGAGGTGATATTTTTTAAATTTACTTTCACAGGGAAAAAACATGTTGCTGTGAAAAGGCTATTTATATTATGCTTATGTCAACAGAAACAATTTACACGAAAAATAATAGAAAGATTGAGTCAAAGATTCTCATGTAATTTCAAAGAGATTTATTTCCTTTAGTCATTAATGCCTAGATAATGGTAGAACAATCATGTGTGGGTTGGTATGGGAACTTGATTGGTATGGGTATTGACCTTGATGGTATGGGTATAACTTGGTATAACTTATAATGGGTATAACTTGATGGTATGGGTCTTGGTCTGTTGTGTCTATGAGTTATTAGAAACGTCATGGAGAACCGAAAAGTATATAATGACTATTTTAAATAATTCCCTGAAATAAAGGGGGTGCTCACAACATTTAAAATTATCAACACATTTAGGATTTAATTAGAAAAAGTGTATTTTTACTTTGCATTAATAACTTTAATTTACGAGACTTTTTCATTTCTTCATTTATCATTTTTAATTGATTTTTTTGTCTTTCAATCAATCAATAAAATATTTTATTATTAAAAGAAAGAATTAAATCATGTACATGAAATGTTTGATATTTTAATAGGATATAAAAAAGTTGGATAGACTAAATTAGCGTTTCAGCAACCCATGAGGTTTCGTAAAGCATTCTCAAGGGTTCCGCTAGCAATATGAACACTCAATGACGGGCCCATGTAGGCGGACCCAAGAAAAAATACCATAATAATTTTGGCATGCTACAATTCAAAATTTTTCTGGGGAGGAAGATTTTCTTCCAAAGCAAAAATCCTTTAACAATGTCAAACAGTTACACAGTCTATTCAGTTCTGACATTTTTAAAAAATGTATTTCACTTTTTAGGTTGAATAGCGTTTTGCAGATAGTTAATCTACTTTTTTTATCAAGCAGTTATACTTATTTTCTAAACTGATTGCATTTATTTTAAAACGAACGTCTGATGATAGTTATTTCCTGTTGTTATTAAAATCTTAAAATAATATAATACGATGTTATTATAGGGGTTCCGTAAAACTTGAACATTGTCACAAGGTTTTAACCAAACAACAACAAAAAATTACAATAATTAAGATCTTTGGAATACATGCTTGTAAAAATGCAAAGTAATTCAAAAGAAAAAACACTTAAAATGAGTTCAGAAATTAAATAAATAGCAAAAGAGCAACACATGCCATTTTTTGGTTCTACTTTAATTTTAGACATTACAATATGGAAAAATCTCTTATAACTATTATAACAGACGTGTTTCTCAAGTACTTTTACAGAAAGCCAGTTAATGTGACATTTTACAGTCACGCGTAATGCATCCAGGGAATACCAGAAGTTTTTGGACTGCCACTGGCAGCGTGACAAAATTTTGACATCCAGCCAAAAGGTAGGATTGGTGATATAAGTAACAATTTCTTACGACGTAAGAGATTGTTTTGAAAAAGAGTTAGGTGTAAAGCCGCAGAGAAAAACATTGCCCTATATATTTTTACTCCGAATTCCGGCATCCGTATATGCTATTAGGATAATATCAAAATATTCAAAATTTAGAATTTATTTAAAAGTGTGAACATGTCATTTTTCCGGAAATGAAGGCTATTATATATGTCAGTAGTCATTTTTATGGTAAAGGGTAAAGTTTGAGACAAGGACTATCACGGACGTAGCTATAGCTCTTCCATGGGGGCTTCGAGAATTCGCTTTATAAAGAAAAATAAAAACACATACATTACATAAACTAATGTTAGAATCCATTTGACACTCGAGCAAAGCTGTTGGTAAAGTTAGTTAACTTTTAATTAACTTTTGATAAAACATATACATACATATATAATGTAGGTAGGTGAGAGTCGGACAAAACCGACAAGGTGGACATGGACAATAACAGGGATTTGGGTTTTATTCATTGATTTGGAGTGATATCTAGCGAAAAATGCTTGAGATATTTCCAGGAATCCACCATGACAACTTCCAGTGAGCAGAAGTTATATACCCATTTTGCAATGATTTTTAAGTTTCATGAGTAAAGCTCACACACCATTAAAGTATCAGATATATTACGTCACCAATCTTAAATACCTAAGGATTTACTCTCGATAAGTACAGCGCATGATATCTAATTATTTATTTGTTATTTAAAAGTTTATATTGGTGCTTTATTAACGCTAGTTAAGAGTTCCTTTATTAAAGCAACATAAAATGTCTTGAATAAGCCACGGTCGTACAAAACCGGGATGTGGGTAAAGTCGCTTTTGCATCTTTTGCTAATATGAACAATAAACAATTGAACATTCTAAATCTAAGGAGATTTCTATACAGGGCTTTCACAGCAAAGGGTGGGCACATGAAATATGATGAACAAGACTAAACTTTTATTTGGAATTTTCTTCCTCTTAAAAGTTAAACCATTAGATTAAATTGTTGTTTGATGAATATTTTATATAAATTGAAATTCTAGAAGTTAATTATGTCATACTATGCAAGTTTTCTTATAATAAACAATGTTTTTTCGAAGTTACTATGCTATTTTGATTATTCCATCGAGTTCCGACCAGTCGGACAAAGCCGGGATTTTTCACTCATCTAAAATATGTGCTTTATGACCTATATTGCCATTATTTATGATTAATTTACTATTATTTTCCTTCATAAGGAACCAGTTTATCGTTTTAGCACCAATTTTGACTGTTTTGATCACACATAAAGTGATTATTTAAAAAATAAAGTTTGGGTTCCTGTTTTTCCGACTTTCCCTTATGTAAAATATTTATGATAAAGTTAACAAAGCTAAAACAGGATAAATAAAATAATAATTACTTTAAAGTACTAAATTTAGCTTTTTATGCCTTGTTGCTAACTTTTGTATAATTTTATAACATTTCTTCGTAATCCAATTGCATCGCTAAGTCCCAAATAATAATCAATCATTAGATCAAGTCCAGCAGGGGCTTCATTTCAGTTTTTGGTTGGAGGGGGACAAGGATTTTTTTAAGTGGATCTGGGACAAACCATAACCAGACTTTTGGTTGTTGTTGTTTTTTCTGGGGGAGGGGGGATTGACCGAACGTCATTCTTAAGGTACCCCCTAATATATTATATATCATAATAGGAAAAGGATGGCTAATATATTTCTAAAATGAGATAAATACTTAGTGTAAAAGTGTCCTAATAATATTATGCAAATATTTTTCATCTAGTTTTAAAAGGGCTTGCAAAAACTAAATGCTTAAAAACTTGACTAATTTTCAAGAGTATTAAATAAAAACATATTTTGGACGTAAAAAACATATTTTTTAAAACTTATCGAACTTCTATCATATAGGTTCAAATTGGGAAAAATCCTAAAAGCTTTTAATACTAAAAATATGTGAACTAATTAAATTTAAAGTACCTTAAAATCTGGCTAAGGTTAATTTTGTAAAAGTATATATGTTACAGTTAAAGTCCGGAAATCAGTTAATTTACAGATAACCTAGGTAATTTGCAGATTAACGAGGGTGATCCGTTAAAGAGCGAATTTTTTTTCAATTTCTAAGATTAACTAGGTAATCTTGAAATTACCTAGGTATTCTGCACCCTACCGACTAGACACTCGTTAATCTGCATACTACCTGTAATCAGTTATTTTACATATTAACGAGGGTGATCCGTTAAAGTACAAAATTTTATTTTATTTTATAAAAAGTTTAAGGAGGTTGGGGGGGCTGCCGCCCCCCCAAACCCCCCTGCCCTAACTATAACCAAACTCGTTTTGGGGGTAAACAGTAACAATGACGAATCAAAAAAGGGGGAACGGTACTTTTTTCATATTACACAAAACACGCAAATCCCACAAAAATAGTAATGAAATAGCAATTTTAAAACTAGAATATAAAAACAATAATAATAGAATATTAAAGTACCAACTGAGATTTGTATCAATTGTGGTTTTCGATCTCGATTTGACAGCGTATTTCAATGAGCACTTAAACTAGCAAATCTTAATGAAAGCGCGGTGTAATCGGCTGGCAGCCTGCCCTGAACTATTGCTAGGATTCGCGATCGATTACATATGTTAAAGTTAAACCCTTGCCCAGGTTCCAGCGATTGTTGAATTAACGTTTGTTGAAAAGATATTTCAACAGCTGGGACATTTGCCTTCGTTAAAAGAAATCTCTGTCACTCTGAAGTCGGAGCTTCAACACAATTGTTTCAAAATACCCGTTTTAGTAGTAATATACTGTACTTAATCATGTAAATTTACAGTACTTACTTGCTTGTATTATTTTGTTTTAACATTCAACATGACAACTACCAGTGCTACGCACTAAATTTGAAATCAAAACACCAAATATGACAACAAACTACGTATTGAAACCCAACTGCGCAGGGGTAAGCGCATGTCGCAGTGAGCACCTCAACATTTTAACAGAAAGTATTGAACGAAACAAACTACACTAGCGGAAATAAAAATCTCAACACCAAGAAGGAAAGGAGATATCAAAGTAAAATTTATTTCTATGATTGCACATAGTATTAATGTGAATTGATTAAAAAATCAACCTTCCTGGATGTTAGGGGGCCGAGAAAATCGGTGAGGAGTGTTGTCTCCATAGGTGTCCATTACCGCCGTCACACGTCATGGTATTGAGTGACAGGGGATCTAAATGACTTTTGAGGGATTGGAGGACCATGTTGCCTCCTCAGGTAGTCCAAATTCATATGGTGCACCAGCGGACGTTGCATACCGGGCTAGGTGATTTCTCCTCATTGACCGGACTTGTTTTGTGGGTGTTGGTTCTAGAGAACGGGAAAGACGGGGTGAAAATGCAAACTAGGGGGTTAAGAAGAAAGCTTGGACATTGCACACAACATGTGGTTTTGCATGTTTCTCTTGAAATTTGTCCCTAGGACAGGTCTGAAGGTAAGGACGGTCTACCGGCTGCAAAATCTCAATGACGCAGCTCTAGTTGGAAAAAGTACTGGTGAATCATACTCGGGAGTTGCAGAAATGGAATCCAATGCATCCCCACTCCGTTACCCTGCATCACCACTCAGAGGAACGATTAGAAAATCATCCGCTGAGTGCGCTCTCTCCATTGTGTCTTCAAACTCATACCCAACCGTTGTGGTACTCCAAACCGAATCAGGATTCTCTCATAAACACAATGTCATGAAATTGGGAACTTCATTTCCTTATTTCGTGCACTATTGGAAACAGAAATGCCCATTTTCAGCGCCTTGTTTATAGACAAAGATGTAAGAAGCTATGCGGACCGAACGGACGATCCGCAGTACTGCAAACGACATCCATTCCACTGCCGCTTGTCCTCAGTATGATCTACCGGTATTTTGACCAACCAAAGCTGCTTCATTGAAGTTTTTTAGCCGGTTGTTCGTCCTTACCTTCAGACCTGTCCTGGGGACAAATTTCAAGAGAAACATGCACAACCACATGTTGTGTGCAATGTCCAAGCTTTCTTC